>OY728131.1:299455104-309442604 GCA_963277665.1 Viscum album | reverse complement strand
AAACTGCAAGGAACCACCAGACCCAGACTCAGGGGTACAACAGCTATGTCACGACCCACCAGACCCAGTTTCCAGTTCAGATGATGTTTCTCCCAGTGCTACCCCTCACGTAGTAGATGACATGATGAGGATCATGTTGATAGGTACTATAACCATTTGACTTGTAAAAGAATGATTAATGGAGATAAAGGTGTGGATCCCCCCCAGTTCATAGCCCAGGGACCATAAACGACGCTTGGAGACATCTCAGATGACTGAGATCCTACCAAAGAGGTGTAAAGTGGCAGATGATGGGCGGGTAGTTGAAGTTTCAGAGACAGTGGCGGGTGTTTCCCTGCTCTACCAAGGGAAATGAAAATATTATTCTGGAACTGTCGGGGGCTTTTCAATCCCCAAACGGCTCATGTTCTCCATCACTGGAGTTCCAAATTTCACCCTGACATAGAGTTTGTATCTTAAACTATGTTGGATAGCAAGGATGTGGGCCTTATGGGCCAGAAGATTGGGTTCAAAAAGGTCTTTCCCATTGGAAGACAGAGTCACTCTGGTGGACTTTGCCTCTTATGGAAGGAGTACCTTGGGATCAATATCTCTAATTACTCAAGTAATCACATTGTTGTGACGGTTGTTGGCCCAGAAGCTCCTCCTTGGTCATTTTTTGGGTTCTACGGGTGGTCGGGTGGGCAGGATAAACACATATCATGGTCCCTTTTGAAGCGACTGTGGGACTCCCTCCCTGGACCTCTTCTGATGGTGGGGGGATTTTAACGAGGTCTTATCTCCCCATGAAAAAGATTGGGGATGTGTGAGGAGTGGTGTTGCGATTAATTATTTTAGGATGTCTCTTGTATCGAACTCTCTTCATAACCACGAGTTTTTTGGCTCGTTGTTTACCTAGTATTGGGGTAGGTCAATGGAGAACCACCAGGCATAAAGGTTAGATATATTTGTTGGGAATGATGAGTGGACCTCTCTTTTCCGTGCCTTCTCTATCATCCACCTACCCCCTGTCTCCTCTGACCACTTCCCAATCATGTTGTCAACAGTCTCACAAGGAAAACAGAGGGGACCTGAGTGAACCTTTCACTTTGAAAGTATGTGAAACCAAGATAGTGACTGTGAAAATGTGGTTCAAGCGGCTTGGGAGGGATCAAATCGGGGCATCATGTCTAACATCTACAATGTTGTGTCTTGCCTTCATAAGTGGAGCATAGCTAGGTTTGGTAACTGTGACCGATGTATTAAGGAGGCGGAGAATCCATTAAAGTGGCTCCACCCATATCCTTATTGTGACTCTGTCCTTATAAACATCTCTATGGAAGAAAAGAGTCTTAATGCATCCCTGGGGGAGAAAGATAGTTTTTGGTTCATTCAAACATGGGATTCCAATATCAAAGATGGTGATCAGAACTCAAACTTTTTTCACCGACGACCATCGACGAGGAGAAGGAAGAATCATATTGCTCATCTGGAGGACCCCACTGGAAGAGTTGCACATGACATAAATGAAATTCACTCCACTATCCTGAACTTTTTCATCAACCTATATTCAGTAAAAAGTATTAGCACTCCCTCATTCCTGATTGGATACTTCCCAAAGTGGGTTATAGAAGAAATGAATCGGTACTTGGAAAGCGATTTTTCTAAGGAGGAAGTGCTTGTGGACCTGCATCTTATTCACTCTACCAAGGCACCAGTGCCTGAAAGGTTTCATTCTCTATTCTTTAAACGCTTTTGGCATATAGTGGGGCCTGATGTGGTGGCCCTAATGAAGGAGGTGTGGGCTGGGAGAGCCTTTCTTGAATCCCTGAATGAAACTCTTATTACTCTTATCCCTAAATCCCAGTTCCCTCAGAAAATCTCAGAGTTTCAGCCAATTAGCATGTGTAATGTGATTTACAAAATTTTCTCCAAAATCATGGTGGCCAGACATAGGAATTTTCTCCCACTGCTTGTCTCAAATAAACAAAGTTCTTTCATTCCAATGAGATCTATTACTGACAATGCTGCCATTGCCTTCGAATTGTTTCACTCTATGAAAACTCACTCTTCATCCAAGCGTGGCACCAAGGCAATGAAACTAGATATGAAGAAAGATTATGACAGAGTTGACTGGACTTTTCTAGAAATTTTTCTTTCCATATTGGGATTTGGGACAAAATGGATCTCTAATGTCATGAATTGTGTTACATCTATCTCCTACAGAATCAATATTAATGGGGTCCCTTCAGTGAGCTTTAAACCGTCAAGAATCTTGAGACAAGGGGACCCCCTGTCACTTTACCTCTTCATTCTAGTGGCAGATGTCTTTTCTCATCTCATCCTGAAGGTGGAGGATCAAGGAGTTATCAATGGTGATACGGTATATAAAAATGTCATCTATCTCTAATCTCTTATTTGTATATGATAGCCTCCTTTTTGCACGTGCTACCCCGCAAGAATGAAGTGCAGTGCTGAATATCATCAATCTGTATGAAAAGGCCTCTAGAAAATGTCTTAATGCTTCGAAATCAAAGTTATATTTCATTAAAGGTGTCTCATAAGCTAAGAGAGAAGATTTGCAGTGAATGTGTGGGTTTCCGCTGGTTGATAAGCATCCTAAGTGCCTTGGCCTCTCGACCCTTGTGGGTAGGTCGAAGAAACAAGTTTTTTGCGTGATTGTGGATAGGGTGGATAATCTGATTTGTCTTTGGTATAGTATGAAGATTTTTAAGATGGGAAAGGAATCTATCATGAATTCAATGGCCCAAGAAATCCCTTCTTATGCTATGCCGCAGTTTAAATTCCCAGAAACCCTCGTTGATCAAATCCACTCTCGGTTGGCCAATTTTTGGTGTGGCTACCATGAGGGAAAACATAATTCCCATTGGATGTCTTGGGAGAAGCTTTGTGTTTCAAAATTCTATGGTAGCCTTAGCTTCTAAAATCTCAAATGGTTTAACGAGGCTCTTTTAGTAAAGTAAGGTTGGCACCTCCTTTCCCACCAAAATTCCATGTTCTCAAAGGTGATGCGAGCTAAGTACTTCCCTCACTCTGACTTCTTGCATGGCCAGCTGGGGCCATGACCGAGTTTTATGTGGAGGAGCATTTGGGAGATAAATCTCTCATTGATTTGGGAATCATGTGGAGATTTGTTGATGGGCATAATATTAACATTTGGAATGATCTATGGATGGAAGATGGCATCAATCATACGGTTTTCTCATCGGTTGTTCCTGGATTCGAAGATGCAAGGGTACGTGACCTGCTTGATGAATTGCCAGAGGAGTGGGATCAGAAGAAGCTTTGTTTCTGGTTTAAATAGGTGGATCATCATCTCATCCTGAGTATACATCTCACACCAGGCATGGGTGTTGACTAGATTTGTGGGACTGGGGAACCTCATGAGAGATATTCTGTTTGTTCAGGTTACAAAATGAGGATTCAAGGTTTGGACCAGGTCTTTACCAATAATCGATGGAAGTTCCTCTGGTTCCTCACCGCTCCCTCTAAGGTGAAATTTTTTTGGTGTCCGGTCTATTCTGGGGTTCTTCCAACACGTGACTTTCTGGTGCAGTGACATTTGGCTGAGGACGACACTTTTCCTTTGGGACTCTATAAAGTGGAATCCCCTTTGCATGCGATTCTTTCCTGTAGGGGTGGAAGGGGTGTTGAAGGTGTGGAGGCTGGATTTTAATATTTTATTTGATCATTCAATTGGTTTGGTCCCAAACCTTACTTAATTTTTTTCTTCTCTGGAACCGAGAGTGGTAGGGATGATATGCACAGTTTCTTGGTTGGTTTGGACTCGACAAAATGAGTGCATTTTCCAGATGAAGGTGACCCATGATCACCTTTGTGTGGATACTGCTTTGGAGTGGATGAATGGTTTCAAGAAAAGTGATGTGGTGAATTCTTTGAGCTACACTCAAAAGATACTCAGATCAACCAACACAGAGTGTGTTTTTGATTCCCATCCAAAATAAAACTCACTCCATTAGAGATCCCAAAATAAATTAAAGCATGGGAAACATACTCAGATCAACCAACACTGAGTGACATAAGTAATGTGTGACCATCACAAAAATCAGTAGGTAATCAAAAGAGATACCATTCAATTGGTTTTCTAAAACATCCCATCAATTTTAGATTCAAATAAATCAATAAAATAAATTTTAAACATTCCAGAAAACCTATAATAATCATTCATCACCAAAACCATATTTAAAACTGAAAAAATCGTTTTAATGGAAAGATTTATAAATATTTCATATATCTTCCAAGCTAATAATCTTAATCCAATGATCACTTAGTTTCTATCAACTGACAACAGTAGTACCACAGAATACTATGGTCAACCACATCATATGGGATCTAGTGTGTCTCATCAAGAATAGATATAAATGTCTCTTATCCATCACAAAGAAGTCTTGTAATGACTCTATTTTTTCCATGAATTACTTTAGAATATAATACATATTATTTTCAGAGTTGGGTGCTATGATAGTGTGATATTCCAAGGCATGGTGAGTATGGAATTAAATTTAAAATATATTCAATATCCCGCTTGTGTAGTTTTCCTGAAAAAATTGGATAAATCTTGAATGAAGACTCGGATAATAATGTTGTTTCCCCTGTTGAGTTCCGCGCAAGGGTTTTACCCTAGGAATGGCCTAAACTTGGGGTGTTTTTGAAATTCATGATGGGAAAATTCATCGAGGAATGTTTAAATAGATTAATTGATTAAAATAATTTATTTAATTAAATTTACATGACCTTAATTTTGACTATAAATATATGGCTATATGGAAATATTACGTCTAGAACTGTAACACTTAATCCATTTAGGAGAGAATTAGAGGATCAAACTCATGCGAAAAATAACCTAATAATGCTTCATTGATCAGGGTTCAATGGGTTTCAAGGATATATCCACTTCCAAAAATGTATATTTATTCTACTTCAAGGGTCGATCCATCTTGGGGAATGACTTTTTTTATTTGGATTTATACCAATGTAAATTCTTCTATGATGAACATAAATCCTTCAACTAATTAATTTATTTTAAAATTATTTATATTGTGGGTACATGTTATATTTTACTTGGATTATGGATTTCTATTATTTATTATGTAATATATCATTTTTTATACATTCTCACATAAATGAGTTGAGTCCAACCTGAATAATGGCTGAGTTCTATTAATCAGTATTTTTTTTTGTTCATTTTTTCCACATTCTACATTCATTATGAGAAATTTCTTGGGTATGTGGTTTGAAGAATACACATAAATAAATTTATAGGCACCCGTTTCATAGTAGAATGGATTGATACCAAGAATACATGTTTGTATAGATGATGGGATGGAGCTAAGATGAAGGATCAGTATCAGATTGTAGTTTTACATGTGGATGTTGATGTGAGGTGACCAGGAGAGGAGAAAGATGTTTTTCCCTTTTCAATTGTATGATCCTACTCTAGTGAGTGATTAGAAAAGGTTCCATTGGAATAAATCCATGATCTTGTGGTGATATTGGTAGTGAAACCATAGGGAAATTTTTCATGGGAGTACATAGGAGGAGGAAACATGGGTTCTATGAAATTCTTTGTTACAATGCATATAATCCCAAATTACCCCCCATATTGGATCCCCTCAATAGTGGATAGGGTTTATGAATAGAGATAATTACCACACACCTCATTCTTCCAACCATAAGTTGTGTGATCTTAGGTGGATAACTTTGTGAGTATAGGATATACATGCCTAAGAAACTAGGTGGATTAACATGCCATGTGGTCCATTCCATGCGTTTTGTACACCTTGGAAGGAGGCACGGTGTGTGTAGGTGGTACATGCCCGATAGACTGTGTGCCTCAAGAGTTCATGTGGCAGGCTACATGTCGAGTATTTGGATATATACATGGGAACATTCTATGAAGAATAGGTTGTACTTTGTGCCGAAGGTACACTCTGTGCATATCCATTCCACACCGTGCACTTCTTGAAATATGTATTCAAGTAATTTTTCTCTTAATCATGGACATGTTTCATTATGTTATGTTTCATATATACATACCCTAAGGGTTTATGATGGATCCACATCCTATGCATAGTTTTGTAATCCCCTTTTAGGAATTTTAGTCTTGGAATGTGTTTTTGGAATCTCTTCATGAGGCTCAAAGTGAGATCCTCAATCATCCTCATTTTCCCTAACTGGGATTCTTGGTATCATCATGAACAAAAATAATAGGTACTTGAACCCCTACATAGTGAGTTAATCAAAATTGGGTTGTTGGTATACCCCATTGACTTGTTTGTGATCCTTATATGTGTGTCAAACTCTTCACACATCCATTGTGTGATTCTTATATAGATTCCCTTCGATCATGAAATCTCAGATGGACACCCTCAATTATATCTGACTCATGGACTGTATTTTACAATTTTGGGTGTTATATGGATCCTTCAAGAAGAAATCCTAGGATGGATTTATGGTTTGTTCTTATATGAGACTGTGCATCTATCATGAGTATATGTGGGTCTTCTTATTATATGTATTATTTAAATATACATATAATGAGATAATTATTATTCTTGATGTTATATGTTAAGTGTTTTTGGGATTTCTTACTCAGTTTTATTATATTACCACATGTATTGTCCTTTCATACACATGTCATTTCTTATGAATATGACCAAACTTTTTATGGAATCATAGAGAGACCATACAAGGAAGAGAATGGTGATCTGGACACAACAAGGTGTGTTACGACGGTTTCATTTATAGTATTCCTCTATTATTTCAATAGTTTTACATGTTTTATTTTGTTTTGGTGGGTTGTATTTGTTTATTTATTTATAGTACGTTATTTTCATACCATAATGGTTTGATTTTATATGTATTCATGCATGGATAAAGTTTTTTTTACATTTCACAAATGTATGGGCTTATAGTGTTTTGAATGTGTATAAGTACATTAGGCTAGGGCTCCCATGTGTGTTATTTTTCTACTTGGCCCTAATTGTTATCACCTAGCCTATTGAATATGGGCCTGGGGAAGTCTAAGTTATTACCTCATTTTTTCGGATTGTGATAGAGTGGTATCAGAGGTAGTTAGTTTTACCTTTGGACTGAAGTCTATGATATTGGTTTGGGGAAAATGTATTAAGTGTTTTGAGTTCTAATATTAGGAAAGGGACTCCCATTTGGGTGAAACGGATGACGTATCCTTTCACTTGGACTCTAAAAACCTACTTTTCAAATCGGAATATGAAGTAACATGTTTTAGGGACAAACATTATTACGTGCATTATTTTGGAGTAGGTTCTGGTTTTCATGTCCCTCAGGATGTGGCTCTGCAGATATACTCATTGATTTTGGTACATCTTTTCTACCTTAGGATATCTCCATGATGTCTTATAGTCAAGATTAAGTAGTGGGATCATGAGGATTATCCCCTTAGTGATGAGGCTTCAATATAGGTACCCTTTTAGGAGGTGTTACCTCCAGGTGTTGAAATAGTATTACCACCACCTATTGAGCAGCAGATGGTACTAAAAATACCAATAGATGAGGTTCACAATTTGATAATGGTTCATGGGTTACATTGATAAATACCCCTTAGGTTCCAAGGGGAACTGAAACCCCTAGTGGATAAGGATTTTATGGAGGCATTTATGAGAGTCTTCCATATTTTCAAGAAACCTATAGACTAGATGATGGTCCCTTACAGTGATCCTTCTCCATGGATCTATATGAAAATGGTGGGGCTTAGTGACCCAATAGTATAATGAGGTGATTCTTTTTAGGTATTTGTTTGGGATCATTTTCACGGTTGAGTGTTTTCCAACTACATTGATAGTTTTCCACAAATAATATCTTTTATAGCTTCGTTTGGGTAGTACTACTGTGGATGACCATATATAGAGGTTCACTAACCACTCTCGATATTTTATGTATATGGTGTGTGGTCTGTTATTTTGGGATTGGAACATTGAAACAATACTATAAATCGACATATAATATATCTTTATACCTCTGTTAATTCTTATCTACACACTAGTGCTATATAATTCTTTTTTTTTTTGAGTGTTTCTTGAATATGCAGATGTAGAAAGGTGGTGCTGGTACTAGGGACACTGGAACAAATACCTGAACAATAGGGCGTCGACAACAGAATCATGGAACTGGACATGTGAGATATTTGAGTAGGTAATCCCATGATAGAGTTTCTATAATTCAGGGATCATGGAATAGATCTATTCATCCTAGAGATAGTTGGTTCTACACTTGTGATAGTTGGGGAAACATTTATTGAGATTTTCTTTCCAGACATGTAACTGGTTGAGAGACAATGGAAAAACCACCTAGGAAGAGGTAGGGATAGGAACTGCCAAGTCATCAGGGTATTAGAGATGGTAGTGGAGTTGGGAGAGTAGTCATAGGTGGTATATGTTCTAACTTGTTTCTAACTCCACCCCTAGGCTCTTGGTCCTGACAAGCTAAGGATTTAAGGACAGGGGGAGGGAAGCTACAGGTAGTCAAGGCTAATGAACCAGGTATATATTGAAGATAAAAGGTACGATATGTGTATTCTCAACATAATATATATTATTTATATACATATTTATGGTATACACCTTTATTTAAACTTATTTGTTTTGAGACTTATAGATTCCAGTTGAGGCTTTGTCTTGAACCATAGTCTTGGAGACTCTTCCTGGAGGTTACATAATGATCACACCCTTATGTCAATAGTGTAAACTGACTCTTAGATTCAAGAATTTATTTTTAGATATCTTTGTTATAACAATGAGACCATACAATATCATCTTAGGTGTGGATTTCTTATCTACATTTCATTCCTAGATAGATTATTTATGAAAGAGGATGTGGTGTTTATATAATAATGGGACAACTATTTCCATTGTGGGTGAATAAAAATCCCATATGGAGTGGGATGGGCTCAAGAATAGTAGAGTGCATCCTATTTCTCTTAAGTTGGATTGTAGGACTCTTTTTGAAATGGATTCTATGCGTCATGGGTTTTTTACAATGCTTATTGAATTTGAGGACATCTTTCCTGAGGATGTTCTAGGATTACCTCCCCACCAATTGATAGAAACCTAAATTTATTTAAACATCAGGAAATATTTAATATCTAAACCATAATATAATATGGCTCCTACAGAGTTCTGACAACTGAGGGAGAATATGGGAGAATTTTAGGGGAAAGACTTTTTGAGACCTAGTGTTTCACCATAAGAATCCCTGGTATTGTTTACAAATAAATTGGATGGAAGATTGAGTTTTTTATGGATTACGATTTCCTAAAAAATGTGACAATGAAGAATAATTATTCTCCTTTAAGGATCGATGACCTCTATAATATGTTTGTTGGGTAATGATGGTTCTGGAAGACAGAGCTCAGATTATTCTTTTTTCCAATGCTTTTTTTGGGGTGCATGCATCCCTCTATCGAGGACGTGATAGATGTTTCCCCACATTCCCTCTTTCCAAAAGTGATTGGAATCCATTTCTTATTTAGATATTTTTTCTCCTTGATCGAAACAGGATGATGGGATGTCAGTCTCTCCTTTCATGGATTCCTCCATGAAATTCGTCACCTAGTTCAGGTCTCCCTCATATATTTGAGTCATTGTTTGAGAATCTCATTACCGGTGCCACATATTTGTTGACACCACTTAATTAAGCTACTTATTTCTAGACATTACTTGGCGTCATGTGAGGGGGAAAACCTTTGGTCTGAGGAGTTTTCATGTTGGACATAATTGGTGTGGTGGACAGTGAAACACTCGTACACTTGGCTTTCTTCCACTTTTGATTGGGCTTATTGAGGGTGCGGAAGGTTGATGCATCCCATGTCGATTTTGGGGAGTTATATTCTATAGGCATGTCCTTAAAGTTTTTGTAAGATTCCCTTGTTTAACATGGGGTAGTCCATGAGTTTAACATCTATCGAAGATGGATCAGACAGATCGGAATGCTGATGGGAGGGGATTAGATGGGCGGATCAAAACATGCAATGAAGATGGATCCTATGATTCTTGGGTCCCTATAAGGGAGACACCAAGGTTTATTATTGGATGAGATTAAACCTCATGGAGGTTTCCTAGGTATCATGTGTGGATGATAGGGATGAAAACCAATGTATCTCGAAGGGAGAGACAAGGAATCAGGGTGTACATGAAGGAAACTACCTAGAGACATGTTGATTATTATGCTTGGATAATGTCCCATAACAAGAGGGAAACTTTTTGTTGGATGGTTATGGATTTTTTGGGGCTTATTAATTGTTAGATTCTTGAATGGATGGCATAATTTCATAGGGATGTGGCATCCTTGGTAGAAATCCAGATAGACGATGGATGGTTGAATGAAAAGGATGGGAGGAATGGTATGGAACCGATATGAAGATTATAGTGATGCTAGGATTGAACCCCAGAGAGGCTTCCAATGTACCCTACTTGGAGAAGTAAAGGATCAAATCCCGCATATTTCGGTGGGTTATGGGACATCAAAAGAGGTGTCCCATGGGAATGGATGCATGGATGGGACCCGACAGAAGTGGAACCTCCATGTTAAGGTATGACCTTCCTGAAACACAAATGATTAAGGGGGAGACTAGGATGGTACATAAGTGAAGGGATTGAACCTTAAAGAGGCCTCCTATGTATCACCATGGTAGGGAATCAAAGTTCATGTAGTTCAGGATGGGGCATAAAATCAGGGTGTTCACAAAGGACACTGGCCTGACGACATGATGGGGCTTACATGTGGTTAGCATCCCACCATAGGAGGGACACTCTTGGTTGGATGATCATGGATTGAGTATGACGCTTATTCATGGTTACTTTTCCCAGAACAAGTGTAACACCCCTAAGGTATTGACCAATGATGTGAGTCCCAATAAAGGGGACAACGTAGTTTATATGTATTTGGGTTTTGAACCTCAGGGAGGATTCCAACGTACCAAGTTTAGGATACAGGGATCAAAACCCAAGTAGTTATAAAGTGTACAGTTTAGTGTCATGTGGGATGAGGGTAAACCGACATGAAATGGCCAGGATAAATGAGTGTTGGCTTGAACCTCGGGGTGGCATCCTACGTACCTTGTCTAGAATGGAAAAAGATCAAAGTCCACGAAGTTTAGACAGATTAGGGATGGGTCTTAAACACTAATTCATCTCAAAAACTAGTTTCATAGTCGATTATTACTCTAATCCCATGTGATTCATGATCAATGTGAGAAACAATAGGTAACAAAGACCTAACGATCACATCGTGAAAGATGCATCCGCGAGGAATGTAGTGGGAATACGTGTGGTTAGAGGCCTAGGGAGATAGAGATTGGGACCTACTCTAGGATGGGAGCCTGATGGTGATAAAGGCCATAGGGAGAAAGATGGGGTATTGAGAGTCCCCTATTCCCATCTACCCTATGGTCTTTGTGCTCAAAAGAGGTGAGGAGGAGCAAGGGTGATACCTTTAAAAAGAAAGGAAATGGGCTTACACTAGTATTGTTTCCCTTCCTCGCGGACAGATATCATTCCATGCAAAGAGGATCTCATTTCATGTGAGGAAGATCTCACTCATGTGGAGATGAGGGGGTATGGAAAATGTCTTTGGTGGGCCACCACATGTACATTGTACAGGGTGAGGATAAATTTTCACTACTATAAATGGAGGATATACCAACGGAATTTTTCCAACGGTTTTCAAAAACTTTTGGAATAGGGTTCTTTAACCAGCGGTTTCACTAAACCATTGGAATAGAAATTTTTAGATGACTTTTACCCAATGGTTTAATCAAACCGTTGGGATATATGAGTACCCAAAAGTTTGATAAAATTTTCGGATATGTTAGTTTTAGTAAGTCTTTGCCAATGATTATTTTAAACCATTGGTGAAGTTTGACATTCCCAGTGGTTTTTTAAAACTGTTGGGAAAGTTTTCCCCTAAATTTCCAGCAGACCCAATACCCCATACATGAAATGTCAGGCCAAAAGATGAGACCTAATAGCTCTCTGGCTCAGAAAATTATTTGATTTGGGGGGTTTAGGTGGTGGGGGTGTAGTGGGTGGGTGGAGGGAGTGTGTAAGTGGGGTGTTCAGGTGGGGGGTATGTGTAGTGGGTGAAGGAGTACGTGTAGGGGGAGTCTATTGGGCATGAGGTGGGGGGTTTATAATGGTGGGGTGGGGGATGTGCAAGTGTGGGGTGTAGGTGGGGGTGTTGTACAAGTGGGTTGGGGGAGGGGAGTGTCCAGGTTTGGGGTGGGCTAGGTAGGTGGGAATCTATTGGGGGTGAGGTGGGGTGGGGTGTACAGGTTGGGGGAGTTGTGCAGGTGGGGGTGAGGGTAGGGGGGCTGTGTAAGTGGGGGTGCATGTGTGGTGGGTGTGCAGTGGGTGTATGAGAGGGGGATGTGTGGGGGGGGGGGGATTGTGCAGGTGGGGATGGGGAGGGGGCTGTGTGAGTGGGCGGGTGTCGGTGGGGGGGTGTAGTGGGTGACTGGGAGGGGGGATGTGCAGGGTGAATCTGTAGGGGGTGTGGTGGGGAGGTGGGATGTGCATGTGGGAAGTGATCACTTCCATAGTTCACCAATAAGAACTGGGAATTCGTCACTTCTAGAGATTTGGATAGGTCTGAGGCCTCTTTAGTTTTGGTTCTTATCTAGTTATCTTGATGAGTAAGGCATCACATGATCTAAAAGTTACATCAAATATATAGGATGAATTCTTTCTCCCACAACACATTTATCTAGAAAGAATATATCTTTGGATGGTGGTGGGGGCCTTTTAGAATCCTTTCATATAGAGACCAGTGGAAAAAATCTCCATATATATCCACCTAGATCAGGGACCTAATACCATATGCATGTCCCATATTCATAAGATGACCTATCCATCTATTAAATGAATAGTGAGTTTATCTTGACTTCACCTCTTAATGACATCCTAAATTTAATTCAAGTTATTATGAAAAAAAATATCGATGAATCCATACAACTTCATATAGGAAAACACCTTTAATCGGCATGCCATGATGATGCAAATCCTTACAAACTCATTACCATACATCATATCATTCCTAATAACTTCCTATAGATATTCAATAAACCATATTATTTCTACTCTAATCTAATGCCCCAACATTCTCCCAACTGCAAACTTGATACCATCATGTTATCAAGTCACTAATCCTACCAAATTGGATTTTCACTAAAAAATACTACTCTAATCCTTAACACTCATCATTTTATTTTCATTACATGAATGAAAACCCAATTAAATCGCATAGCACTCTGTCACACCCCTATGGATATCCCTCCACCCCCGTGGACATCCCGCACCCCCTGGACAGCTCCCCACCCCTTAGACAGCCCACCCGCCCATTGGACACCCCTCACCCCCGGACACCCCCATCCCCCCAGAAAACCCCGACCCCCTTAGATAGCCCCATAACCCCCTTGACACCCCCCACCCCACCCCCACCACCACTATGGACAGACCCACACCCTTTTGGATATCCCCCCCCCCCACCCCATGGATATCCCACCCACCCTCATGGATAGCCCGCCCACACCCTCCCCCCCTTGACAGCCCCGCCACACCTATGGAATGACTGTCCACCCCCTAGACACCCCCTACCCCTGGACAACCCCCCCCCCCCCCCACCTGATGGACTGCCTGCCCCCCCCCCCCACCTAGACACCCCCCACCACACCCCCCGGACCCCCCATCCCCCCGGACACACCCACCCCCTGGACACCCCATACCCCTAGACTCCCCCCCCCACCCCACCCCCGTGGAAAGTCCAACCACCCCCTACAACCCTGGATAGCCCCTTCACCCCTATGGACAGCCCCACCCCCCCACCCTCACCCCCACCCCCACCCCCCATACACACACACACACTCGTCGATAGACCACCCACCCTCTAGACACCCCATACCCCCTGGACACCCCCTCCACCCTCGTCGATAGACCACCCACCCTCTAGACACCCCCTACCCCTGGACACCCCCTCCACCCTCGTCGATAGCCTGCCCACCCCCCAAGACACCTCGTACCCACTAGAGAGCCCCGGCCACCCCCGTGGACAGTCCGCCCACCCCCTGGACACCCCTACCCCCCCTAGATAGCCCCCAACCTCATGGACAGCCCGCCCACCCCTGGACACCTTCCCCCACCCCCCGGACACACCCATATCCCAGACACCCCCACCCTCTAGATCCCCCCACAGATCCCCCCCCCCCCCAGACACCCCCCACCCCCATAGACAGCCCCACCACCCCTATGGACAACCCCATCACCCTCGTGGACATCCCACCCACCCTCTGGACACCCCCAACCCCCCGTGGACATCCCCCACCCCTCGGAACAACCCCCACCCCCTGGACACCCCCACCCCCTTGGGCAGTTCATGTGAACACTCAAATAATCTACTAAAATATTAAAAAAATTTGATCTAAAATTTACTCAACTTTTGATTAATTCTCCTCCACAAGAGTACATGATCATTTACAGTCATGTATAGCCCTTCAAAGTTATTTTTTTATAAATATATATTTCGTTATTTTTTATATTATGATTTTCATATAGAGTTGTGTTTCAGTTATGGTTTCATATAAAGTGTACAATTCTCGTTTACATAAATATATTTTCAATGAAACTTCAATCTTATTGAATTTCTTTTGACTAAATGACTTATAACAATTTTTTTATAGAATTGATAGAAGTTGTATGTATGAAATCGATCAGATCTCAAGATATTTTCAAAAAAAATTGGAGATCTTTTTAGATTTTTCATTTCACAATACTTCAGATAGTGGTCACATACGCTGACCCTATTACAATTGTGTTGTAAGACCTTTTTTGAGTCATGAAGAAGTCATATACCACATATCCAAATATAATTTTCAAGAAAACTATACTTTGTGGTATCACAATGGGGAGAAAATTAAATCTCAAATTGCTGATGATCCAAATGAGAGGACTGGATTGGAGAATTTGTTATATGAATATTTTCAATTTATACATCATCATGAAAAAATAAAGGATTCTTACCTAAGAAGATTTCGATATCAGTAGACAAGATTCTTCTAATGAAAATGATGATGTTTTCAGGGTGAAAAAAATGAAAGATGCTACCACGACCCTAGTATATCGACAATGCGGTAGAATAAAAAAGTTAGAATTTTTAATCTAAATATTTCATGGAAAAACTATGTATGGTATTTCTACTACTACCATCGATTACATTCTTACCTTCTTCAAGGACATACTTACAGATGATGCTTATATTCCCTCAGACCACTATATGGCATGGAAGTTAGTTGAGGAACTTGAATTTTCAAGAAACAAAATTCATGCTTACCTGAAAGATTGTAGTTTATTCTAGGGGGAAACTGCTGAACGAAATGATTGTATAAAATCTAGCACATCCCTCTAGAATACAAAATCTAATAGAACACCATTCTGTTTTCTAAAAAATGTAAATTTGGAACTTTCCATTGATCCCTAGCCTCCTAAATCTTTTTATGTCTAATGAAATATCAATAAAAATGTGATAGCATGATACTGAGAGAAATAAGACTAATCATGAGTTGGTTCACCCTACTGATGGATTCGCATGGCAGATATTGGATGCTCGATATCCTGATTTTGCAGTCGATGTGCGTAATGTGAAATTGGGTCTTTCATGTGGAATTTTTAATATGTTTGGGCATAATCTTACATCTCACAACACATTGAAGGTTTTTATACACATTTATAATCTTTCTTCATGGCTTTGTATGAAAAAACATTTCACTTTCATGAGTATACTCATATTTGGCCCTTCTGTTCCCGACAATGATATAAACGTATACATGAAACCTTTAATAAAAGAGTTGAAACTTCTTTGGGATGTGGTTGTGAGCACATACAATGAATGTTCGAAATACATATTTCATATGTGTGTTGCGCTTTTGTGGATGATCAATTATTTTTTTGCTTATGCAATGATTCTTGGATGGTTCCTGAAGGGAAAAATATCATGTCCTGTTTGTATGAAGAATACATGATCCAGAAGACTGAAACATCATTGTAGTGTCATTTTTATGGGACATCGATGATTCTTTCCAATGGAATATCCACATATAAATAATCATCGAAGATTTTACAATACCATGGAGACTGATCATCCACCTCAGCGTATGCTCATAATTTATATACTTAATGGATTGAAAGATTTATGGTTTTCATTCGGGAAGGGTCAAATGAAATCTAGAAAGAGAAATAATGTTTCCACTAAATCTTGTTACAATTGGAAGAAGAGAAGTATCTTCTTTGATTTTCCTTATTGGTCAACCAATTTGTTACGTCATTGCTTAGTCATAATGCACATTGAAAAAAAAATATGTGAAATATTTCTTTCGATTCTTCTAAATGTTAATGGAAGACAAAAGATAATTTACGGTCTCATCGTAACTTGGTTTATTAGGGCATCAGACCAGAATTGCATCTTGTGATTATCAGTGAAAATAAATGGAAACTTCCATTTGCTTCTTATGTGATGACACTGATAGAAAAAAATGAAATTTCTAGAAGTACTAGGGCCTATTAATGTTCCTGATGGATATTGAAGCAACATATCTAGACAGGTCAATATAATAGAGTTAAAGCTAAAATATATGAATACTTATGATTATCACATCCTTCTGCATGAGTCGATTCCAATAGCAATTTTTCATATTTTCTCCAAAAATGTAACCGTGGTTGTTATTCGGTTGTTCCATTGGTTTAGAGATATTTTTTCTAAGAAGTTGTCCAACTCTTTCTTGCAAAAAATGTTTCCAGATACCCCATTAATTTTTTGTGAGTTAGAGAAAATATTTCCTCCATCATTTTTCACATGCATGTTGTATTTGACTATCCATATTCCAAATGAAATAATTCTCATAGGACCAATTTATTTTTGTTGGATGTATCCAACAAAAATAAATATGTACAGATTAAATTTTTATGTCCATAATAAGAATGATCCTGAAGGTTCTATCACGAACAGTTACTTGGCTCAAGAATGTATGGATTTATGCTCTATGTATTTTTCTTATCTTATTACAAGAATGAAAAAACCAATGAGAAATAAAGAATAACTATATGATCAAATTGAACCTAGTTTTCCATCACTTCCACAAATAGAATGAATTCCTAGATCATATACATTGATGACATTAAGACTTTAAGAGTGAGAGATGGCACATTGCACAGTTTTGTTCAACTATGAATTGTTCGATGACTACATCTTGTAATTAAATTGAATATTTAGATACTATATATATATATATCTGTTAAACTATTCATATATTTATCTATAGGGAACATAAAGTGATGAAAAATAGAAATCATCGTTATTTATCTTCGAGAAGGAGGGATAATTTGCATAGAAAATATTTTTTTGCTTGGTTAAAATTTAAGATAATAATATTAATATTTAAAATAATTAAAACAAAAATTAATTAATATTAATATTGATTTATATTTCAGGTATTGAGTTTTCATGTTGACCGTGTCTCTAAGGAAATAAGAGCTTTGGATTTTAGTCTTAATACCATGGTTCGTGATAGTAAATCAATTGTTATCAATGGGTACAGATTTATTATCACTGAATGAGAAATGAACATGGAAACACAACATGATGGTGTTATGGTTACTGCCATAACAGATTGTTATTCTAGTGCATCAAATAGTAGACTATGATTTGAAAATGTTGGTTATTATGGAGTCATTGAAAAAATAATAATATTAGATTTTTATTCTCATGGACGTGTCATGATGATGAAATGCCAGTGGTTTTATTTGATGAAGAGTTAGGTCATATTTATTGATGATTGTAGATTTCAAGTAATTCATATGACTCGTACTCTTGCTACTAATGAACCTTATGTATTAGTATCAATGGTGAAACAATATTTTTATGTTAAAGACCATCTTCGGTCTGAATTTGGTGTCATTATTAAAGTAATTCCAAGATATATTTTTGATGATGGTGATGATGGAATTGACACCATCCCTAAATCCATTGGAAACGATCCATTTATTACTTTTGATGAATCCAATAGCTCAATTTTCATATTTGACTCTGAACTAGAATTTGTGGTGGGAAGTATATAAAATCATCTATTCATGTTCCCAATTCTTTTGGTTTACCTCGACATGGGCTTTTAAGGTTGGTAATATTCAAATTGATTTAATATTGATTATAAATATGTTATATCTCACATGACCATTATGTAAATTTGCAATGTTTATTGGTTGCAATTTTATATGAATTACATTTTCTAATTTGGAATTGAACTATATTATAACCTACAAAAACAACATTTCTAACATGGTGAATATTTCAATGCTTCAACTGTGATTTGTATAAAATTTGTATAACTCTATGACCTCTCTTTAACATTTTACCAGGTAATGAACATGATGGTTTGTATTCTTATGAAAAACATGTATTGAATCCTGCATCATCTACCTGGGCTAAAGAAATTAAATTTTTCCTTAAATTTCACAAATTCTTTACCACTTATAAATCTAATAGAATCAATGTTCCATGATTTTAATATACTAATGAAAATTTGTAAATAACCATCCTACTAAAAATTAAATTTATTTATTACATACTGTATGATTTATTGACTTCATTATATATCTGTTCAAGCTCCCCTAAAACAATGGACGGTTAAATTATCCATGAATCCCCTAATTCCCCCTAATTTATTTTTTTAGGGTTACACATTAGTTATCAATTTCTATTTATTTCCATATTTGTTTTCAAATGCAGGAAATGAAACCAATTGAAGAGAGGAGATGAGAACTTATTATGGAAAACAATCATCGCATGACTGAGCTGCGCATTCCACCACTAGTGCCTGCAGTGAGTATTTTATTTCATATATATATATATATATTTAACTAATATATAATGTCATGTGATTGTTATTTTTTTACATTTTTTCAAGATACATCTATTAGGAGACAGTTATTTGACGAGCATCCTAGTAGTGGTCCCAGTACTCAGGGTGTTCGTATGAGGGGGGGTGGTACGAGAGCTAGACGATCTAGTCGGCGTACCCGATTAAACCCTACCCCTCCCACTGACATACCATCCATCCCATATTCTGATCCCGATGTGTCGTTAGAGACAAACAGGATATTTAGGCATCCCATGTCTTCACCGCCCTTTAAATCTGAGCCTCCTCACCCATCGGTACCATATCAGATGATGATTCCCACTCCCAATCCAGCCTTCAACTAGCCATCTCTATAATCTTCTTTTACTTCTGCTTCTTTCTCTCTGGGATTTTATATTACATTTTCTTCAACTCCTTCTCTATAGCATCCCGCCTTTTTATCACATAAACATTCACTAAATTATACAAAATCGAGGATCTTTAAGGTTTAGTGTCTTGGAAACTAGGAACTTAATACATGACAACAAAAAAACATTCTTCTTAAACAGTTGAAAAGCTTCATCATTTGTTCATCCTAAGTTTATTACAGCATCTCATAACCTGGGAGCATACATCAAAGGAAAGGGTGAGAAAAAGGCCCAGTAAGAGAAATAAGGGAAACATTTCACATGACAACTTGAGATACATCAAAAGTAATGAAAAATAACTTTAAGTAATTAGAAAGAGATCATGAGGAATATCATAATAAAAATAACGTGTTTCATAACTCGAAGATGTGGCTACAACATTTAACTTAGAAAATCATGAACATATCACCAAGGTAAACCCCAAGGTGTCATTAAAAATTACCAAGGGAAACCCTAAGGTATCGTTAAAAATAACCAAGGTAAACCCCAAGGTATCGTTAAAATTGTAATCTCTAGTGGTTACATCATTACCCAATGCATTGGAGCGCTATCAAGGTGCACCCTTAAATTTGTAATCTCTAGTGGTTACATCATTACCCAATGCATTGGGGCGCTATCAGGGAGAACCCTTAAATTTGTCTTTATTATCATGTGATCCACATATATCATCATCAAGCATTTCATAAATAACCCATATAGAATAAAAGAAATGGGTTTCCTTTCATAATCATAACGTTTTAAAAACTGCTTTAAAGACATGATCTTTATGTCACTTTAAACCCACGGAAAAGGAAAGCGGGTTTCATGTATGTAAATCCCATAATTTAAAATGGAACATTTTGATATATATGTGAATACCCTTGTAGAATAAAGATCTTTTATTATTC
The DNA here is from genome assembly GCA_963277665.1 of Viscum album. Lineage (NCBI taxonomy): Eukaryota > Viridiplantae > Streptophyta > Magnoliopsida > Santalales > Viscaceae > Viscum > Viscum album. Next base: position 309,422,355 of record OY728131.1, on the reverse strand, counting down.
ACTTAATAACATAAAATAATTTGAGAAAAAGAGAGAGGCATTTTGAGACGAAAATTCTGCAGCATAACGGGTATGTTACAGGGTTTTAGAAAATATTGAAAAGAGAGGGGACATGGTTCACCCACTCCTAAATGATCCATAAAACAGTAGGGGTAAAGAATATAAAGGATTTAAGAACATGGTAAATAAATTTTAAAGATAAACCATATGAAATGAAAAACATGGAAGGAAGACAAAATAAGATTTCTCTTATGAAAATTCGGCAGCCTAACAGCGTCACTTAAAACAAAAAAGATTTGAATTGATGAGATAAAATAGGATCTCTCATAATATGAACATAAAATATCAGTATGATAGATATAGATATCATACCCCAACATAATAAAAGGAACTTGAAAGACGTGACATGAAAATAGATCTTGAAAATGAGAAGGGTGAAAGAACCCCTTAAAAATTTGCCAGCCTAACGACGCCACTTAAAACTTCAAAAAATGAATTGATGAGATCAAATAGTGTATCTCATAATATGAAAATAAAAGATCAGTATGATATATATAGATATCATACCCCCAAAAAATAAAAAGGAACTTGAAAGGCTTGACATGAAAATAGATATTGAAAACGAGAAGGGTGAAAGAACCCCTTAAAAATTCGGCAGCCTAATGGCGCCACTTAAACATTATTAAAATGAATTGATGAGAGAAATAGGGGGTCTCTCATCATATGAAAATAAAAAGGACAGTAGGATGAATATAAAATAACATACCCAACATAATAACTTGGGTCTTAAAAGAAATGACATAAAAAAGAGTACTTGGAAAGAAAGAGAGAGGTAGGATCCCTTACCTTAAAACGTAGCTCTAAAAACACAAAGTTTTGGAACTTGAGGGCTTGGGGGCATCTTGGGAGGACTCTTTGGGAGTTAATGAGACCAGATCTTAGTTGGGGGAGAGTTGGGAGTGAAAACTAAAGGAGGAAAGGGTGGGTATTTATAGGGAAAGTGAGGGGACAAGGCATTAATGGCCAAGGGACACCTCATTTGTGGTATTGGGAAAACCATGGGCTTGCCCATGGTATTGGACACTTTGGAAATCTCATACCATATCATACTATTCATAAGTCAACAATATTGATTACATACTTAATACATCATTTAATGATGTCATTAAACACCTATAACTTAAAAACAGTATTTTCACTATTCAGCGAAAATTCAACTTTCTCAGACAAATCCCAAAATTTCACCTTAACCAAATATCAATGCTCTAATTTCAAAAATGAAATCCATTTTATCAAAATCTTTTTCTAAATATTTTTAATTTAATTTTTAAATAAATACACTATTCGCTGAAAATTCATTTTCTTCATAAAAATCCCCAAAAATTACCTTAACATAATATCGATTCTCTGAGTTCAAAAATGAAATCCATTTTATAAAAATAATTTTCTAACTATTTTTAATTTAATTTTTAATTAAAAAACACTATTCACCAAAAAAACTAATACTTGACCAATAATTTCTGAAACATTTATTTACCTATTTTATTGAATCACATTACTTAATCAAGGTGCCTAAATTATATTAATACTTTCTTTAAGTGAGATTACTAATCCATTTGGTCACATTACTAATCCTAAGCATAAAATCACTATTCATAATTTACTATTCATCAAAAATTAAGTTGATCTTATTAGACTCTAAATTTTGTACTGAACATAATTGTGGAAGACCATTTTTTGTAAATCATTACACATTTTTAATTATTTAAGGTTTACATAAACATTTTTAAAATATCCTTTTTCTAAAATTCATCAAAAATATGCATACTATATTTATCCGGACATTTGAAAATTCACAAAATTCACCATAAGAAGAGAACACAATTTTATTTATAACAATGGATTACACAATGTAGTTATGGTCTCCTTACATAGCCCCTTATAACCCCAGCATAGGACCAAAGTGTAAGGTGTGCTGAGGTGAGGGAATCTGAGGGCGGCTCGGCCAACATCGCACGAGTAGTAATTTCTATCTGTTTGAACTTCTCGTTAAGGAAATTCTGTTCTAGCTTCACACGATGAAGTTCAGCTTGGGTTTGGTCCAGAGTAAAGCTCAGTGGTTCTACCACCTTCCCAAGTTCTGTTAGATGGGCTTCGATCGGTCCAAGACTACTGGATAAGGCCATCAAATCTTCTTTCTATATTAATTAACCAAGATCACTTGTATTTAGAGACAATAATTAAAACATTTAGTTTCCAGCAGTCATATTGACCAATGATCATATAACAGTCGAAACCCAACGGTCTCATTTTAATTATACTCATGTTATCAAATGAAACAGTTTTATTGCGTATAAAATAACACACAAAATTTGGAAACAAGATTTATTCAAAATTTCGGGTCATTACATGCACCACTAGAGTTTGTCTCTACAGAGCATACATTGGGACCCACTACATCTGTACAGGGTATTCCTTCCATTTCTGCAGATCCAGTGGCACCCATTGATTAGACTACCGCATGTATACATGTACAACCCTAAAAAAATTTAAACATTATTTATTTTCATTATAACATGTATTGAAAAATTATTAGTTTTTCTTTCATAAAAGATACATCTACTGATAGGAGGTGGGGTGGGGGTGTACACGCATGTGATTAGTGTGGAACCGCCACACGCAGTTGATGGTTGACTATAATGAAGATACTCAAATGATTGAAAATTCAGGGCATCAATGTCGGAGTTTTTTGGCGACGCTTTCCAAATACTCTAACATCATTCTTGTCAGCCCGCTCTTATGGAGACAACTGCCAAATGAAGTCAAGGATAATGTTTGGGCAGAGATATGGGAAAAAATCGGTTGTATTTAATGCAATATATTATTTTTTTTATTTTTATGAATTAATATTTTGGTGTCAGTTACGGTTTAATTTCCCCGAGGGCGAGGGAGCATGACCAGCATGTCTAAAACATTTACGTGAGATTTGGAGAGCATACAAGCACGAGTTGTACATCGTCTAGCATGATAGAGTGGGTATAAAGTTAGAGGTGGTGCCTATCATGGATGATTGTACGTAAGAAAAATATCGACAGATAATTACTCATTGGATGACAAGCCAATTTAAGGTATTAATCACATTAGAGGTATTTAAATGAAAATTTTCATGTTTTTCATTAATACTAATTATTGAATTTTATTTAGGATTCATCCAGAAGAAACAAAAAAAAATGATGCTAAAAAATATTTCCACACATTGGGACGTACTATGATTCCAGATCATGAGAGGCGGCAGGTATGACAGTTTATAATTTTTCTTTACGAATTTAACTTTCTATTGCTTCCCCCGTAATTTATTAGATTGCAAAAGTTGTTATAGAATTTTAGTTATGAAATTAATTATTTGTATCCTATTTTTAATTACGGTTTCCTACATTCAATTTCATTTTATAGGAATAAATTGAATATATAAGGATGTGTTCCTCGAGCAAAACTGTTTTGCTAGAGTAGAAGGAAGAAAGATGGAAGTGTGGTTAATTAACCGACTCAGCAGCATATTGTAAGTTTTAATTTGTATATTTAAAATTGTAATCTCTATTTTGTAACTTAATAATCTATTTATTTTTGTAACAGGCTACTTTAGAGGCCCTTGATGCCAAGGTTCCTGACAATTTTGGGCCCAATGATCACTTACATCAAGTGTTGGGAGAAGAGCACCCTAGTAGAGTACATTTCCGACCTGGAAAGAGTATAGTTCTAATGAGGTGTTGGCCCTCCTCAGGTATGAGTTTTAGTGCCAATGAGTTCTATCAAGTTAAGGCACAGGCATAACAGGCTGAAAAAAGGGCCACAGAGATGGAAGAATAGTCTCTTAGGGAAAATACTACATTTATGAAACTGATGGAAGTTTTACGTTGAACACTTCCACCAGAGGCTAGAATAGCGTGTGATGAATAATTTTCGTTAATGAATTTTATATATGGTGCACCGGGTTTGAGTTCTAGTGGTGGTTGAGGTGATGGAGAGGATGAGGTCGAGGTGGAGGTGGAGGAGGGTGAGGAGGATGCTGAGGCTGAGTACAAGGGCGAGGAGGGAATTTTGGAGGGTGGGGATGATGATGAGGATGACGATGAGGACGACGGTGAGTCTGATGATGACGGTGATGATAGTGATGGTGATGAGGAACAGATTGATCTGTTACATTTTTTACTAATATTACTGACCTTTGATGTTTATTGATTTGTTGTTCCTGAAAATATATGTGATTAGGTACATCACGTTGTCTTTATTTTTTTATCTATAAATAATAATACTTGACTTGATGATTTGTTGTGACTGATTCACCCCTCCCCTGGACAGCCCCCCCCCCCCACCCCTATGGACAAACCGCCCACCCCCTGGACACCCCATTCCCCTTGGATATCCCCTCCACCCCCGTGGAAAACCCTCCCACCATCTGGACAACCCCTAGTCCTATGGACATCCCCCCACCCACCCTGTGGACCACCCTCCCACCCTCGTGGACAACTCCCCAACCCCTAGAAAGCCTGCCCACCCACCCCCTAAACAGCCCCTCCCCCTATGGACACTCCATACCCCCTGGACAGCCCCTCCCCCTGTGGACACCCCATACCCCCGGGACAGCCCCTCCCCCTGTAGACACCCCATACCCCCCTAGACATACCCTCCCACCCCCCTGGACACCCCATGCCCCCCTAAACACCCCCACCCCCATGTATAGCCCAACCATCCCCTTGGACACCCCGTACCCCATTGGATAGTCCCTCTACCCTTATGGACAGCCCACCAACCCCCCTGGACACCCCATATCCCCGTGGATAGCCCCCCAACCCCTATGGACAGCCCTCCCACCCCCTGGACACCCCTACCCCCCCTCAACAACCCCGCCACGCCCGTGGACAGCCCTCTCACCCCCTAGACACCCCCTCTCCCTGTGGAAAGACCCCCCCACCCCCATGGATAGCCCACCCACCCCCCTGGACACCCCTACCCCATGTACAGCCCTGCCACCCCCATGGAAAGCCCTCCCACACCCCTCGTACCACCTTGATTGCCCCACCCACCCCCTGGACACCTCGTTCCCCCCTAGATAGCCCCCCACCGCCGGGGACAACCCCTCCCATCCTCCTGGACACCCCTACCCTTGTGGACAGCCCCTCCACCCCCAAGGACACGCCCCCCCCCCCCCCCCACACACAGCATGGACAACCCCTACCCCCTGGAAAACCCGCACACCCCCGTGGACAGCCCGTCCACCCCCGTGGACAGACTGCCCACCCCCTTGGACACCTTGTACCCCTTGGACAGCCCTACCACTCTCGTGGATATCCCACCCACACCACTGGACACCTCGTACCCCCTAGACAGCCCCCCCCCCATAGACAGCCCTCCCACCCCCTATGGATAGAACACCCACCCCCTGGACACCCCTGACCCCCCTCGATAGCCCTTCCACCCCCATGGATAGACCACCCACCCCCCTGGACATCCTTCCACCCCCCCCCCCCCCCACAGACACCCCTACCCCCCCCCCGGATGCCCCTACCCCTTGGACAACCCTTCCACCCCCATGGACAGCCCGCCCACCACCCTACCCACCCCCTTGACACCCCCTACACCTTGGAAAGCCCCTCCTACTCCCCTGGACACTCCTATCCCCCTGTACAGCCCCCACCCCCATGGATAGCCCCACCCCGCCCCCTGGATAGCCCCTCCACCCCCATGTATAGCCCCCCCTCCCCCATGGACAGCCCCCACCCCCTTGGATTATAGGGTTTCTAACAACTTCAAGATCCCATTTATCATATATATCCACTTCATTACCACCTGAGATCCTTGATCACCAATAAAAAATAGTGGATTTTATTTTAGACACTCCCTTTCATAATAAATGATCCGAGAATAACATGGTTATTCCACTTCCACAAGAGTTTGAGTAGAGACCAAGACTTGGTAGACAATAGTTGGATCACAAGAATGGCTACCCGAGATATCCCCTTTAAGGTTCCATTTCAAAAATCATATAGTATTTTTTCCCCACAACAAAAATTAAATCCATTTCCTAATAACAAAATCCCCCTTCCTACCATACACACAAAAAGCATTCATTTTTCCTAAAGAAACACATACTATTGAAATAAACACTATTCCAAAACCATTTTAAAAATACCAATTATCTTAAAATCCATGAAATTTATTCCATTAAAACCATCAAATCCCCCACACCCCTTGGACACCACCCCACCCCCTAGACACCCCCCTGGACACTCCCATGGATCGCCCCCCCCCCCCCCCCCCCCACCCCACCATCCTGGACAACCCTGCACCCCTTGGACACCCCCCAACCCCATGGAAGACCTCCACCCCTCCTAGAAACCACCCCACCACTAGGACCCCACCCCACCCCACCCCACGGGACACCCCCACCCCCTTGGAAAACCACCCCCACCCCCCTGGACACCACCCCATCCCCTTAGACACCCCCAACCCCCTATATCGCCCCCACCCCCTGGACACCACCCAACCCCCTAGACACCCCCCACCCCACCCCCTGGACACCCCCAACCCCTGGAAATCCAGCCAACCCCATGGACACCATCCCACACCCCTAGACACCACCCCCCTAGACAGTCCCATGGACACCCCCCACCCTAGACAGCCCCGCCCCCGCCCCCTAGACACCCCCCAACCTCCTAGACAAATCCCCCACCCCATGGACGGCCCCCCACCCCTCCTAGACACTACCCCACCACCTAGACACCCCAACCCACCTAGACACTCCCACCCCCATGGACAGCCACCCCCACCCACCTAGACACTGCCCCCCCTAGACGCCCCACCCCCACCCCCACCCCCACCCCTAGAAATCCCCCCCACCCCCCTGGACACCACCCCCACCCCCCCCCCCCAACTTGGACACCCCCCACCCGCCCCCCTGGACACCCCCATGGGTAGCCCCACCACCACCACCCTGGACTGCCCCCCCCCCCCCCGGACACCCCCCCTGGACACCCCCACCCCCATGGACAGCCACCCCCACCCCCATGGACACCACCCCACCCACCTTGGACAGCCCCCAACCACTTGGACTCCCCCCCAACCCCCCTGGACACCCCCACCCCCTGGACACCCACCACCCCTATAAAGCCTCCCAACCCCTTAGACACCACCCCACCCACCCTAGACACCACCCCACCCCCTGGACACCCCAATGGACATCCCCCCCCCCCTCCCACCCTGGATAACTCCACCCCCCTGAACACCCCCACCCCCTAAACACCACTACCCCCCTTGGACAGCCACCCCAAACCCCTGAACACCCCCCCCCCCCAACCCCATGAATTCTGAATTGAATTCTGTATGTATTTAATGAACTGATGAATTATGTGTTAATGGTGTATGGGTATACTTGTTGTATGAGTATACTTGTTGTATGTGTATACTTGTTGTAATTACCTTATGAATTATGTGTTTATTCTGTATGTGTGTAAAGGGTAATTAAATACAGAATTGGAGGTATTCATAATTCTATATGAGTTATGTGTTGTATGAATTATGTATGTATTATGCAGGTATACTTGTTAATGGTGTATTGTGTTACTTGTTGTATGTTTATGTCTTATGAAGGTATTCTGTTGTGTATGAATTTTGCAGTCCTACTGGTAGAATTGTAGCTGCTGCATAGGGGGAGGCCAACAAGCCGGCTTGCTGCTGTAGGTACAAAAAGGATATGCCAATATTTTACAACCATTGACATATCTATAAAACCAGAACTTATACAAACATTTTTATGTAATCCATTGGTATAAGTATATGCCAACAGTTTGTAAACCGTTGGAATAGATCATTTTACTTTATATTTACCAACGGTTTGTGGAAACCCATTGGTAAAAGTCTATACCAATGGTTTTGTAAACCGTTGGTATAGAGATAATTCTTTCTATTACCCACGGTTTAAAATCATTGGAAAACATTTATACCAACAGTTTATTGAAACTGTTGGTATATACTGAATATTTTAGACATACCCCAATGGTTCTCATAGAACCGTTGGGATATGTTTTTTCCTACATCTCAAGACCCAATTATTTGGACAACCGTTAGTATAGTTTATACCAACAGTTTTCCAACCTTTACCAAAAGTTTTAAACTGTTGGTAAAGCTAAGATTTTCAGTAGAGTTTAACATCCTGTGTTGGGGATGATGATGCTTGGCAGTTTAATGTCCTGTAGTTTGGGCGATGAGGATTCATTCCCCACCCCTAGGACTTACATAATTGGTGTACTTTAACCCTTGGTGAGGGAAAGGTACTAGCAATTCCATATAGAAATGGGGTTTTGGAGTGATCCATTAAGGGAATCATGTTAGTGTGGCTATGGGAAGAAGCAATAGTCATTATCAAGCCTATGAAAATAGGAATTAGGTAAAGAAACACAACATGAATAACTACCCAATGGACCTTGAAATCACTTAATACAAGTCTGGAGGGTGGAACAGAAACAGTTTTTGTGAAGCAAGAGGCCTTGTAGAAATGGGATTTCAAAAGATCAAGGGGTTGTAGAGAATAGAGATTCACAAAGCTCATGGAATAGTAAAGCATAACGGCTCACAAAGAACTTTATTTCTCCAAGCATAGGGCTTCATAGAGAACAAAGGCTCACAGATCACTTGACTTCATGGATCACATAGCTTCGTAGACCACAAATTCATGGAGAGGATATGACTTAACAAAGACTATGACTTTTCCAAGCATAGTATCTCAGCCTCAGTGCGCAGTACACATATTTTGAGAGGTTACTTCCCAAATCTAGGGTTCTTCATGAAGTCTCAAGTACCCAAGGGGGTCTCCTTGTTTAGTGATAGACCATAGGCTCAGTTAAGGTCATTCCTATTTGAAAATGGGGTAAACTTGAGTAAAGGTAAAGGTATTTCGCAATGATCAATTACCTTGGAAGATCCATTTTTTCAATGGTTTGCATATTGATGGTTTCTTTGAAATTTTGGATATTGGAAGGAAAAAGTTCAGTATTATGATCCATTTATAGTAAAGGAAGCATGGTATTTATAGTTTCCATGGGGGAACGAAGCTCTAACAGTGCAATGCGAAGCCTCTTGCGCTTCTCCATCAGAGGCAGATTGTGTCAAGTTTGGCGTAACCATGAAGTCACCTGTCATCCCCTCTACAGTGTATAGGATTTATTCATTCACTCTTCAGCACTCATAGAGGCCTCTAAAAATTTCCAAGGAATCTCTGAGCCAATCATATTGCATCCATAGTGTGAATACTTTCTTCAATTTCATCATAACTGTAGTGTTGATCGTCTCTTTTGTTTGTGGACCTCGTAGAGGAGGCCTCAGCTTTGTGCCGGTTGTGGTGTTGAAGGGATTAATGAAGGTGATTTTAGAAGTATCCCCTTTTGTAATTGTTGTTTTATTTCTGTATTGTTTCCATGAACATTTTTTGGTGCCAACAAATGCTCCCCCTTGGACTTGGATTCAAGGAGAAAATGATGGTCAAATTATGAGGGAAGATTGCCCAAATTTCAGGAAGATTGGGATGAAAGATCACGAAGCAGAGTCTCAATGTGGATGGGAGAAACATGGGTTGAGAACATCGTGAAGCTTGCCATATCCAGAAGCACCACGATGTTTTAAGACCATCACCTATAAATAGGAAGGACAAACCCACTTTTGTCTTTACCTATCTTCACATATTTTGTGCTCGAGCTCTCAATTTACGAAGCTTTGTGCACTCTAAAATTACTATATTCTAAATGGGTTGTATTTTACTTTACACCACACAAAAAGTCATAAAATTTGGAAATTTTGGACTCAACGAGTTGTGTTTGGGAGGTCTGTGGCAGATCTCTATGAAAGTTCTCTACAATCGAGCTCTGCGATAGAGTTCTGTGATCGATCTCTGTGATCCAAAAAAAATATATAAAGTATTGGTATGGAATGGATCAACAATAATCTGTTATTGGGTCCTTGAGGATGCTTCTTGGAGGGAATAGATGGCTGATAACCTATGAATTGGGGAATGTGTGTGGATCCATTCAGACAATAAAACCCGGGTGGAGCTATTGTCAGAAATCCAGAAGAATTACCCTCTATTAAAAAGATTTCCTATGCATGGATTTCTTCTAAGGGATTATTTTCTCACCCCTGAAGCAAGTATGGATGAACTGGTCTATTGGTTCAGGAGTGCATCGTGCCAGTGCCAGTCGTTCACGACTATCGATGCTTGTACATTGGAGCATCACACACCTGTCAATGTTTACTGCTTGTATAATCACATTAACAATGTTGATGGGATGTTTTTTGAGCTATAGGTATCTCCCTCATATTACCACACCATCCTCAAGGCAGCTCTGGGGAACACAGAGAAGGGGTGGACTTATTATTGGGACTTTCTATAGGGTAAAAATTTCACGAAATATTGGGAATGGGCTTACTGAGTCTTTGCCTCCTGCGAGGAGTTCTTGGAAGAGATAAAGTTAGTAGGGATATATGAATCTTCTATAATTTTTTAGTAGGTTGTCTTAGAGGACCAACACTTTTCATCTTCACCCTGAGTAGGTCAGTATCATCCTTTGGTACATTCATAAGATCTTAGGGATTTCGATATTGGTGGTGATGTATGATGAGTTCCTCCCCACCGAGAACACACGGGAGGATCCAGATTATATTCACCTACAGGAAAAGACATATAGGGATTTGGGTTTGGGTGAGGACAAGAAGTCAGTGAGGCACATCCACTTCATGTTTTGTTTTAAGTGCTTTATCAACTTCCAATCAGGTTCTTCCATTAAAGGGAGGAAGAACCTAGGAAGCTACCAGTCAGAACTCCCACTTTTCCAAAGGTATCCCTATATAGTAAATATATTTCTTATTAGTGAACTCTAGAATATAACCAATGGAAGCTATGGGGGTACAGTGTCAACACTGAGTAGCCGCAGGTGGTTAGGCTGGCCAGGTTCACTTCAGTGCTCATCTGCAGCTGGATTTTGCCAGTCCAGGACACAAATACTGGTGTGCGGCCAAGAACATTCATCATGGAATCAGTTTTAGTGATGGGGGAGCATGTCAACTTGGGGTACCTAAAGCTGACTGAACATTACAAGGTAATGTGGCACATTAGTGAGGGGAAGAATCTGCATAGGGTGTGTGGACTGCTCCATATTTTTTACAGATGGGTAGTGGTTCACATGAGAATTTGTTAATACACTAACCCCATTTCCCCTATAGGGTCAGACTTCCAACCAGATATTCTAAATTTAGTGTGGAGATTTCTTCCAACCCAACATTGTTGCTGGTGTTGAACCAAGTCTGGAAGGTGGATGACTTCAACTTCCATCCATTTTTTTGTAGTCAGGTGTATTCACCAATGACGCCCAGGGAACTAAGAATCATCGGTCCTATCTCTTATCTTTTAGGGGTGGAGTTCTAGTGGCGTGAGTTGATCTCGAGACTATCTCTGAGCCGTACACCCCGCACCACTTCGCAAGGTTGTTCCAATGCATGTAGAGGTTGACCTTGTGGGTCTACTTGCCAGTACACCATGAGGACCATCCATGTGTGAGGAGGCAGATGTGGTTCATGTTCACTCAGATGGATGAGAAGATTCAGAATGAGCTACCTCTGAATATAGCTATCTATGGTCAAGTAAAAGAGTATGCCAAGAGTTGGTAGGTAGCCTACCAAGGGGAGATGTTGAAGTGGCAGAATATTGGTGCTTGTGACGGGGTGCCTCCTCAACCCCAAGGATGGGGATAGAAAGTGTCAAGTACACTCCTTGGTGGTAGGTTTGGAGTAGTCATGAGTTAAATAATCTCGAGGCCCACACCGATCATAAGGCAGATGGCAGCGGTGGACCCGGTGGTCCCATAGGAGTGGAGTTGGTAGGAAGGGAGGCCACCCATGGGGTTTCGTAGGATACCCACTCAGGCTCTAGGGAAGCGACTACTCCATTGAGACATGACTTAGGATGCCATTTTCCCAAAGGCTTGGGACAGCTGGGATTTTAACAAAAAAATGTATTGGTCCTTCCTAGATGTGGGACCATCTTAAATATATAATGATGTATATATCAGAGATCAACCATTCCAAGGCCATCTTTCTGGTGTTCCAATCATAAGGGGAGCTGTACATCGCCGAGCTAGACAACATTGTACACTCTCAGGGTGCTCTAAATCTGATGAAGGATAGAGTGAAAGTGATGCTCAATTAAAAAGCCCCTCTTTAGTTGTTTGTTGCTGAATTGAGGGAGCACTTCCCCCTATCGAAATAATCATAAGAGTCCTCCTAGTTGGATGAGGATGGTAGAGGGATCCCCTTGGAGGAGGGTGAGGTTGCAAAATCTGAGCTGGAAGAGTTTGATGAGGCTGTTAATGTAAACCCCAAACCCTTCTGTGATGGTCCTCATTCAGGACACCTAGGCCTTCTCAACTGACAATTTCTCAATATTAGATAATCTCATATGTAAAACCCATTCTCAGACAATAGCTGATGAAGCTTTGAGATCTGCACCTGTGATAATGTCTATTACTACATCTAGCAGGGCAGCGACACCCAGGGTGGTTTTCCTAGAGTCTTCAGATTTTTTAACCGTATATGGGGGGGCACACCTTGGAATTCCGGCAGTAGAAGCTCAAGGGAGAGACCAACTATTTTATCACTTTAATTCTTCTTCACAGAATCTGTAACTATTTTCCATTAAACTGGGCCAACTGAAATCTAAGTATTTTTTTTGAACAGTTATTCAAATAGTGTGGGCTGCATTGACAAGGACGGTTGGGGCTACTGACACTTCCTTTTCTAGGGTGTCACTAATGGTCGTGGAAGTAGACACCCATACTGATCAAACCTCAATGCTCACAATTATAGGTAGGACCATTGATAGTATGGAACCTGAGATCATTGAGGTGGAATCTGATAAAGAGGACCAATTGGATGACATGGGATGTAAAGACCTGTAAAATTCAAGGGAAATTTTTTCTTAATTTTCTTTGGAATTTTACAAGAGCTCGGTTTCTGACGGCACCTGATTCCGAGGCCCGGTGTGCCCGGAATCAATTTCCGAAGTTTGGCTCGAGTACGTTCAGTGAACGAACGAGCGGGAATTTTTAACTTTTGAACTGGTGCCCGGAATCAAATTCCGAGGGCACCTATGAACTCGCAGTGCCAATATTCGCTTAAGGAGACCTTTTCCAAGGTTGCGTTTTATGTGGGTTGAGAGTTAGTTTTGGGGGAATTAAAATGAAGTTAAATAAAATGTGGAAACACATTTTATTTTTTATCCTTGTTGGTTATATCCTCCCAAAGGGAGTTAGAGGTGGGACCCACATCCACTTAACCTCCCTTGAGAGGATTAAGTGTGTTGGGGCCCAACCGAACCCTAACTTTTCAACTCCCCTTAAAAATCCCAAATAACTCCTCTCTTATTAATTTGACCACTTGAGTAATTAATTGAGTTGAGTTGTTTAATTTCAAACCTTTGAAATTCAAAGTGGTTTAGTTGTGTAAATAAAATAAGGCTTAAGCTTATTTAATTTTGGTTAGATTTCTCTTTCCACCTTGAGAGAATTTGGGATATTTCTTATTCTTCTTCAACCACGACGAAGAACGCGAAGAACACTCAGGCTCCGACGAAGAACGCCGTCACGTGCCGTCTCTTCTCTTCCTCGCAGCCGGTGTGTTCCGAAGATCGACGATGTCGCTTCTTCGATCTTCTTCCCATGTCAACGAAAGGAGACTCCACTTCCTCCTCGGGCTTTCTCCGTCATCTTATGAAGCTTCTCCAGCGACGTACCTCTTCGGACGCACCTCGACGTCAATGAAATCGACGTTCGATTCCCGCGACGCCCGACCTCCGCGACGCTTGTCTTCTGTGGCTTGTTGATGTGCCCTGCACTTGAAACCGAGGTAGGGGTTTAATGTTATTTGATTCCGTTCTTGATTCTGGCATGTCGAATTTTGTGGTTTTCGACTTTTCATTATCGAATAATGCGAGAGGGCCGGACCGCACAAACACGGCCGACCCTCCTCCTTATTTCATAATTGTTTTCTTTGTGGTTGGTACGAAGGAGCGTGGTGCCGTCGCACCACGCGGTTCATGCGGACCATACGCGCGGCGCCGTCGCGCCGCGCCGTGGAAAGAGATTCAAGAACGCGACGCTGTCACATCGCATCGAAGGAAGTCGAAGGCGCCGCAGCCGGAACGGGTCCGCGGCGGAGGGGCGCGGTGTCGTCGCACCGCGCTGGACGACAAGGGTCGCGGCCGGTTCCGGGCCGCGGCGGAGCTTGGTGACCGGCAGCCAGCCGGGCCACCGGTGTCGGAAGCTAGAAGAGGACCGGCCTTTGCCGGTCCTATTGAGAAGAAGTCGTCCGGCCTAGTCAGGCCGGCCGGAAAGGAGGAAACCGGGGGAATTAAATTCCCCCGGCCAGCATAAATGGCCCCCCATAATGAGGGGGGTCGCGGTTTCACAAAGGGGGGCAGGCGCCCCCCGTTCTCAATGAGCTCGGCCGAAGTCCGAGCTGGCAGCGCGCCCAACGCGCTCCCTTGAGCTGGACCAGCGCGCCTGGCCGGTCTGCCAGGCCGGGCCGAGCCCAGCCGGGACGGGCCGCGCCGGGTCAGGCCGCGCCGCGCCGCGCCGGGCCGCGCCGGGCCGGGCCGCGCCGGTCCGGGCCGCGCCGGTCCGGGCCGGGCCGCGCCGTTCCGGGCCGCGCCGGGCTGGGTCGACCTTGTCCGGCACGGGTTGACCCGGTTCGCGCCAGCCGGGGGGTCTCGGGCCGGGTCGGCCCGGGCCCGAAACCCCCGATACCGAACTGTTTGGGTTCAAATGCCCATAACTCGGGCTACGGACATCCAAACGACGTGCCGTCAGCGGCGATGTGATCCTTGGATCGAGACGGTCGTTTTGGTATATCGCACTCAAGGTTTCGGAATACATTGAGTTCGGCCGGGTTGGTTCGTACACGAAACCAACCGGGCCTTTGGAGCGGAAACGCTCATATCTTGAGCTACGGGCGTCCGATTGACATGTCGTCAGCTTTTTTGAGTTCCTCTTAGTGAGACAGATCTTTTGGCACTCTCCTCCCGAGGTTTGGACGCAGGTGGAGTACGGTCGGGTTGGTTTTTCCTTAAAAACAAACCGGGCCCCTGGGACGAAAAAGCCAATAACTCTCAGACCGGGCGTCCGATTGACGCGTCGTCTGTTGCGTAGAGTTCCTATTGACGATACGGAACTTTTGGATACATCAACTCTGGACTTTGTGACAGTTGATGTATCCGCCTCTCGGCTCATGGAGCGGACCCTCCCGAACGAGCTTGCTGTGTGCGGGAACCCTAGAGCTGGCTGCGACTGCTACTATGACTGCGACGACGACTGTGCAGAGATTCTTAGTGGATTCGATGACGACGACTACAGCACTCAGCGATCCTGTGTGGATCAGTGCTACCGATCATGTGTGGGTCTGATCCTGTGTGGGTCAGCACTCAGCGGTCCGGTGTGAACCAGCGCCTATAGGTCCTGTGTGGGCACGATCCTCTATGGGTCTTTGCGGGGGTTAGTACCTATCGATCCTTTGTGGGTCCGACGACTTAGATGGATCAGTGATCATATCTATCGTCTCTCGAAGAAGTATACCTGTGTGAGATGAATCCTGTGCTTTCCTGTGTGGATTGTATTGTTCTATCCTGTGTGGATTACGTTTTCTTTCCTGTGTGGAATACGTATACTTTCCTGTGTGGACTGAGTTGTGCTTGGGCTCGGAGGTTGGAGCGTATTGCAATTGAGGAATTAGGTATATGTATGGGCATATACCAAAGCAGTGTCGGTTGTTACTTCGTGTTTGTATCTTACCTTTGTGGTTTATCCTTTTGGATTTTGGGAGACTTTCGGGCGTCTCGGGGTCCCAACTGAGTAGCTTATACTCACCCCTGCACGGGCTATGCCCGCACTACGTTGTGTTGGTTGCAGACGACGGACAACATTGATCGTGGTTGAGGCTTGCAGAGCAGGACGGTACCTGGAGGTGGACCACTGGGCGGAACGTGCTCGGAGCGGACAGCGGGACCCGAGGAGAAGTGGAGCTATCTGTACCCACCCTTCAGGTGGGATTTCCAGTGGACAGCTTGGTGTAGCGGCTTTTACTTTACAGTTGATGTTTTCCATTTCGAGTTGTACTTTACTTTCAGTTTGGGTTTGTATACTGGCCCATTTACTTTTCCTCACTTTCAGTTGTACTCTGTTTTTACTTAGTGTTTACTTTTCCGCTTGCTTACTCTGTGGTGCTTGTTTACTTTACAAAGGCAACGCCCTCCCTTTTTACCGGGATTTACGCCTTGGTGCTAGTCGCCAGCCCCTGGCCTATGGAAGGCGGGCTTGGGGTAGTCACGGCACGGGCCCCGAGGACGGGTCGTGACATGGGACCTAGGCTACCTATCCAGACACTAGAGGAGGATCTTGGTGATGAATTTCTAGCGGCATTTCCCACATATGAAACCACCGACCCTAAGGACCAGGATGAGACTACGTACAACAAAGAGGGTATCAAGGTCTTCTATCGCCTATCATAGAAACTAATCAAGAACTTCATCATGGATACCCCACAACCAAAATCGATAATCCATATGGGGAGTTTCTGTTCCCGGTTACGCAAACTATGCGATGGAAGAGTGTATTCCTAACATCCCCACATGCTCATTAGAGATTACAAGCCAAAGAAAAAACGGGAATATGACCACGACCTCGGTGTGGGATAATAGTGGAGGAAGTCCATCAATATTAAGAAACTTTAAGATATTGAGAAAGAGATCCCAAACCCGAGGGCTCGTATAGCATCCCACCTTTTGTCATATAAACTTTTATTACATTATACAAAACTGAGGATCTTTAAGGTTTAGTGTCATGGAAACCAGGAACTTAAAACATGAAAACATAAAACATTATTCTTAAACACTTGAAAGGCTTCTCCTCATGTTCATCCAAGGTTCATTACTGCATCTCATAACCTGGGGACATACATCAAAAGAAAGGGTGAGCAGAAGGCCCAGTAAGGGAAAGAAGAGAAACATTTTATATGTGAACTTGAGATACTTCAATAAGGTCATGAAAAGAACTTTAAGGCATGAGAAAGAAATCATGAGGAATATCATAATAAAAATAACATATTTCATAACATTAAGATGTGGATAAATCATTTAACATAGACAATCATGAACATATCACCAAGGTCCATCCCCAAGGTGTCATTTGAAAATGACCAAGGTTATTCACCAAGATATCGTAAAATTGTAATCTCTAGTGGTTACATCATTACCCAATGCATTGGAGAGCTATCTGGGTGCACCCTTAAATTTTCCTTTATTATCATGTGATCCACATATATCATCATCAATCATTTCATAAATAACCCATATAGCATAAAATAAATGGGTTTCATTTCATAATCATAATGTTTTAAAAATGGCTTTAAAGACATGATCTTTACGTCACTTTAAACCCACAGAAGGGGAGAGCGGGTCTCATGTATGTAAATCCAAGAATTTAAAATAGAAAATTTTGATATATATGTGAATACCCATGTAGAAATAAGAGCTTTGAGTATTCACTTAATAACATTAAATAATTTTCAGAAAAGAGATAGGCATTTTGAGAAGAAAATTCTGCAGCATAACGGCTACGTTTTGGGGTTTTAGAAAACATTGAAGAGAGAGGGGACATGGGTCAAACATTCATAAATGACCCATAAAACAATATAGAGACATAATATGAAGGATATATGAACAAGTTAATGAAATTTGAAATATTTACCATATGAAATGAAGAACATGAAAAGAAGACAAAAATAAGATTTCTCTTATGAAAATTCGGCAGCCTAACGGCGTCACTTAAACTTCAAAAAAATAATTGACTAGATAAAATAGGGTATCTCATCATATGAACATAAAATATCAGTATGATAGATATAGAGATCATACCCCATCATAATAAAAAGGAACTTAAAAGACTTTACATGAAAGTATAACTTCAAAACGAGAAGGGTGAAATTCGGCAGCCTAACGGCATCACTTAAAACTTCAAAATAGTGAATTGAAGAGATCAAATGGGGTATCTCATCATATGATCATAAAATATTGGTATGATAGATATAGAGATCATACCCCAACATAATAAAAAGGAACTTTAAATACTTGGCAAGAAAATAGAACTTGAAAATGAGAAGGGTGAAAGAATCCGTTACAAAAATTCCGGCAGCATAACGGCGCCACTTAAACATTCATAAAATGAAATGATGAGAGTAAGAGAGGGTATCTCATAATATGAACATAAAAAGGGCAGTAATATGGATATATAAGAACATACTCCAACATAAGAACATGGAGTATAAAATAAATGACATAAAATAGATTACTTGAAAAGAAAGAGAGAGGTTGGATCCCTTACCTTAAAACGTAACTCTTAAACCTCAAAGGTTTGGACCTTGAGGGCTTGGGGGAACCTTGGAAGGAATAATTGGGAGGTAAGGAGACCATAACTTCATTGAGAATGATTTTTGGAATCCAAAGGATGATAGCATGGCTTGGTATTTATAGGGAATGTGAGGGGACAAGGCATTAATGGCCAAGGGACACCTCATAAGTGGGTTTCTCAAAACCATGTGCTCTCCCATGATATTTCCCATGAATTTAGGCCACATGGGGCCCCCAATACAATAATTCATCACCTTTGGTCGGGAAACCAATAAAATATCTCCTGAAATCATCATGACACAGTTATGATGTCATTAAACATACCGAAACCCTAAAACTATATTTTTATTATTCACTGAAAATTTAACTTTCTCAGAAAAATCCCAAAATATCACCTTAACAAAATATCAATGCTCTGATTTCAAAAATGAACTCCATTTTATAAAAATAATGTTTTCAATATTTTTAATTTATTTTTTAAATAAATACACTATTCACCAAAAATTCATTTTCTTCATAAAAAACCCAAAAATTTACTTTAACATAATATTGATGCTCTGAGTTCAAAATTGAAATCCATTTTATAAAAACAATTTTCTAAATATTTTTAATTTAATTTTTAATTAAAAAACATTATTCACCCGAAAAAACTAATACTTGAATAATAATTTATGAAACTATTATTTAACCATTTTATTGAATCACATTACTTAATCAAGGTTCCTAGATTATATTAATACTTTCTTTAAGTGATATTACTAATCCATTTGGACACATTACTAATCCTAATCATAAAATCACTATTCATATTTAACTATTCATCAAAAATTAGGTTGATCTTATTAGACTCTAAATTTCGTACTGAACATAATTGTAGAAGAACATTTTTTGAAAATCATTACACATTATTATTTATTTAAGGTTTACATAATCATTTTTAAAATATCCTTTCTCTAAAATCCATCAAAAATATGCATACTATATTTATCTGGACATTTGAAAATTCATAAACTTCATCATAAGAAGAAATCAAAAATATTTATTTAAAACAAAGGGTTACACAAGGCAGTTACGGTCTCCTTACATAGCCCGTTATCACACCAGCATAGGACCTAAGTGTAAGGTGTTCTAAGGTGAGAGAATCTGAGGGAGGCTCGACCAACATCGCACGAGTAATAATTTCTATCAGTTTGAACTTCTCGCGAAGGCAACCTCTTTCTAGCATCACACGATGAAGTTCAGTTTGGGTTTGGTCCAGAGCAAAGTCCTTATGGTGCTACCTCCTTCCCAAGTTCTATTAGATGGGATTCGATCGGTCCAAGACTACTGGGTGAGGCCATCAAATCTTCTTTCTATATTAATTAACCAAGACTGCTTGTATTTAGAGACAATAACCGAAACGTTTAGTTTACAGTGGTCATATTGACCAATGGTCATATAACAGTCAAAACCCAATGGTCTCATTTTAATTATACACATGTTATAAAATGAAACATTTTTGTTGAGTATAAAAATAAAATAAAATAAAACAACACACAAAATTAGGAAACAAGATTTATTCAAAATTTCAGGCCATTACAATCTTCCCCCCTTAAGAAATTATGTCCTCGCAATTTTTAAAATTGGGTTTTGAAATTTTATTGAAAGTCCCACATCGAAAAAGGAGTCAGTAAAACTATTACTTTAAAATAAATATAGGTAAGTACAAAGGTCACCCAAGTTAACCCATACTAGGATCCCATATAGGAAAACATGGACATAGAGGGAAAAAACCAAGGGTCACGTTCTAAGGGAGATTGATAGAAAACATGATTAGGAGAAAGTTAACCATGATAAAATCCCAAACTTATGATGTGTGTAAACGGTTTTTGATTACCTAGTAGGAAAAATAAACCAACAACATTTTTGTTTTACGTTCCTTTTCATAATTTTGAGGAATTCATTTACTACATAGAACAAAAATATAAGAAAATATACCTAACTTCAAGTAGAGTTTCAACCTTTAATAAGTATCTACCAAAACTAATATTTTCTCCAAATGATGATAATACAAAAACACTTGGTCTCATCAATATCACAAGAATCATCTTCTAGAGAATCACATAATCCACAAAAGATTAACTATCTATTTCTTCTATCTTTAAACATTATCCCAAAAACAGAAAGGTTAAGGTAAAACAACTCTTCAAAAAGAAAGAATCCCATAGGAATGGAAACTACTTTTAAATCTTCAAAGATCCGTGGTACTACCCAAAGTTCATCGTAGACCATTCATTCCTCAAAATAAACCAAACTAAGATTGAAACCCAAATACAAGAAGGATTTGATAACATAGTCTTCCAAAATAAACTTCATTGTTCATCTCCAAACAACATCAACCACTCCTAACATCTTATAACAAAAGTATCTAACCTAAAAATATTTTACTCAAGATAGGTTAATCATTCCCATAAGTAACCTAAATTACTATAAGTCCACCTTAAATTCATCGATTCTTCAAAATATAATTCAACCTTACTCCTCAATGAAAATACCTTAGTAATCTATTTACCTCGATCGTATAGGGTCCCCAAAATAGTGAACGTCTTTCAAAATAATAATCATCTTTTAATCCCCTAATCATCTCTGTCATATTAATACGGAAATCGTCACATTTCCTATCACATTGGTTTCTGGGACATGTTCTTCCATTTCCCGCCATTAACTAAGAAAATAAAGTATAATTAGGGGCTTAAATACTTAGCCAATAATCATGAAAAGGAACTTAAATCATATAAGGATAACTTGTAGAAGAAAAGTATACCATAACTTTTGATCCCCTAGGTTCCCATATAGGTTATCCATGATCATATATTCTTATGTGAATCTTTATTTTATTTTATCTTTGTTCCTTTAACAATGGTTCATACTAAGCTTATGAATTTACCAAAGAATATCCATCGGGAGTGTCGTAACCAAGAGTGCAGAAAGGCCCATTGTCGTGTACCAGTTCCCGTTCGAGTCTAGATCAAAGTGGTGTTTTTGGGTTTTACCCCTATGTACATATGTGTCAGAGCCACCTCTACCTACTCGTATCCAGACAGGGATGTATTTTCTTGGCAACACCTTACTCAATACTCACCAAAATACCAGGAAGATTTCTTATATTTAAACTTTTCTATAGGGTTCTTCCTAGAGTTTTCATATTCTAATTTCCACAAATAACTAAATCATCCTTTGATACCAACTATAGAATCCCGCCTTTTTTGTCACATAAACTTTCATTACATTATACAAAACTGAGGATCTTTAAGGTTTAGTGTCTTGGAAACCAGGAACATAAAACATGAAAACATAAAACATTCCTCTTAAACACTTGAAAGGATTATCCTCATGTTCATCCTAGGTTCATTACTGCATCTCATAACCTGGGGACATACATCAAATGAAAGGGTGATCAGAAGGCCCAGTAAGGGAAACAAGAGAAACATTTTACATGTGAACTTGAGATACTTCAATAAGGTCATGAAAAGAACTTTAAGGAATGAGAAAGAAATCATGAGGAATATCATAATAAAAATAACATTTTTCATAACTTTAAGATGTGGCTACATCATTTAACATAAACAGTCATGAACATATCACCAAGGTCCATCCCCAAGGTGTCATTTGAAAATTACCAAGGTTATTCACCAAGATATCATGAAAATTGTAATCTCTAGTGGTTACATCATTACCCAATGCATTGGAGCGCTATCAGGGAGCACCCTTAAATTTGCCTTTATTATCATGTGATCCACATATATCATCATCAAACATTTCATAAATAACCCATATAGCATAAAATAAATGGGTTTCACTTCATAATCATAATGTTTTAAAAACGGCTTTAAAGACATGATCTTTACGTCACTTTAAACCCACGGAAGGGGAGAGTGGGCCTCATGTATGTAAATCCATGAATTTAAAATAGAAAATTTTGATATATATGTGAATAACCCTGTAGAAATAAGATATTTTAGTATTCACTTAATAACATAAAATAATTTTGAGAAAACAGAGAGGCATTTTGAGAAGAAAATTCTGCAGCATAACGGCTGCGGTTCGGGGTTTTAGAAAACATTGAAAAGAGAGGGGACATAGATCAAACATTCATAAATGACCCATAAAACAGTATAGGGACAGAATATGAAGGATATATGAACATGTTAATTAAATTTTAAAGATTTACCATATGAAATGAAGAACATGAAAGGAAAACAAAAATAATATTTCTCTTATGAAAATTCGGCAGCTTAACGGCGTCACTTAAACTTTAAAAAAAGAATTGACGAGATCAAATAGGGACTCTCATCATATGAAAATAAAATATCAGTATGATAGATATATATATAATACCCCAAAATAATAAAAAGTAATGTGAAAGACTTGACATGAAAGTACAATTTCAAAATGAGAATGGTGAAAGAACAACTTAAAAATTCGGCAGCCTAACGACGTCACATAAAACTTCAAAATACTGAATTGAAGAGATCAAATGGGTTATCTCATCATATTATAATAAAAGATCATTATGATAGATATATAGATCATACCCCAACATAATAAAAAGGAACCTGAAATACTTGACAAGAAAATAGAACTTGAAAATGAGAAGGGTGAAAGAATCTGTTACAAAAATTTCGGCAGCCTAACGGCCCCACTTAAACATTCATAAAATGAAATGATGAGAGTAAGAGGGGTATATCATCATATGAACATAAAAAGAGTAGTAATATGGATAAAGAAGAACATACTCTAACATAATAACATGGAGTATAAAATAAATGACATAAAAGAGATTACTTGAAAAGAAAGAGAGAGGTCGGATCCCTTACCTTAAAACATAACTCTTAAAACTCAATGGTTTGGACCTTGAGGGCTTGGGGGAACCTTGGGAAGACTCCTTGGGAGGTAAGGAGACCAGAAAATCATTGAGGATGATTTTGAAGTCCAAAGGATGAGATCATGGCTTGGTATTTATAGGGAAAGTGAGGGGACAAGGCATTAATGACAAAGGGACACCTCATAAGTGGGTTTCTCAAAACCATGTGCTCTCCCAAGATATTTCCCATGAAGTTAGGCCACATGGGGCCCCCAATACAATACTTCATCACCTTTGGTCGGCCAACACATAAAATATCTCATTACATCATCATGACACAGTTATGATGTCATTAAACATACCACAACCCGAAAACTGTATTTTTACTATTCATTGAAAATTCAACTTTCTCAGAAAAATCCCAAAATTTCACTTTAACCAAATATCAATGCTCTGATTTCAAAAATGAACTCATTTTATAAAAATAATTTTCTAAATATTTTTAATTTATTTTTTTAAATAAATACACTATTCACCAAAAATTCATTTTTTTAGAACAAACCCCAAAATTTACCTTAACATAATATCGATGCTCTGAGTTCAAAAATGAAATCAATTTTATAAAAAAAATCCTTAATATTTTTAATTTAATTTTTAATTCAAAAACACTATTCACCCCAAAAAAAATAATACTTTAATAAAAATTTATGACACCGTTATTTAACCATTTTATTGAATCACATTACTTAATCAAGGTTCCTAGATTATATTAATACTTTCTTTAAGTGAAATTACTAATCCATTTGGACACATTACTAATCCTAATCATAAAATCACTATTCATATTTTACTATTCATCAAAAATTAATTTGATCTTATTAGACTCTAAATTTCGTACTGAACATAATTATAGAAGACCATTTTTTGAAAATAATTACACATTTTTATTTATTTAAGTTTTACATAATCATTTTTAAAATATACTTTCTCTAAAATTCATCAAAAATATGCATACTATATTTATCTGGTCATTTGAAAATTCATAAACTTTATCATAAGAAGAAATCAAAAAAAATTATTTAAAACAAAGGGTTATAGAAGGTAGTTACGGTCTCCTTACATAGCTCGTTATCACACCAGCATAGGACCTAAGTGTAAGGTGTGCTAAGGTGAGAGAATCTGAGGGAGGCTCGGCCAACATCGCACGAGTAGTAATTTCTATCAGTTTGAAATTCTCACGAAGGCGATCTCGTTCTAGCTTCACACGATGAAGTTCAGCTTGGGTTTGGTCCAGAGCAAAGCCCTAGTGGTGCTACCCCCTTCCCAAGTTCTGGTAGATGGGCTTCGATCAGTCCAAGACTACTGGGTGAGGCCATCGAATCTTCTTTCTATATTAATTAAACAAGATTACTTGTATTTAGAGACAATAATCGAAACGTTTAGTTTACATCGGTCATATTGACCAATGGTCATATAACAGTCAAAACCCAACGGTCTCATTTTAATTATACTCATGTTATCAAATGAAACATTTTTGTTGAGTATAAAAATAAAATTAAATAAAACAACACACAAAATTAGGAAACAAGATTTATTCAAAATTTTGGGTCGTTACAGCACGGGTGAATGAACATTCTACTTTCCTTGATGCACAATTGGGAAACATATCATGATTGAAGTAATAGTTAATAGAGACTAAGGAACCGATGAGGCAAGCATCCTAAGAGATGGCTACTATCCAAGATGATGTGGATCAGGCTCGGTTTTTGGATGATGAGCTGCTCCCCATCACTATCAAAGAAGAGTGGAAGCTTAACAACCGGTAGAAGATCCTGGATGCTACAAGCCAGAGAGTGGTGGAGCTGGGACACTCCATTAAAGGGGTCAATCAATCTATTAGAGGGACAATCCCTGGGTGTCTTAATTTTTGTGAACTCATAAAAGTGCTTTCATTCTTTAATGTTTAGTCTGGCTACATGCATGATTTCAATTATATGTTTTCATTATTTCATTTCCATCGTATCCATGAAATATACAATGATAAATCTCTAAGCTCACATGGGTTGTGCCTGATTTGAGAAACAAGAGATTACCTCATCATTATTCTATTTTAATATGAGAGTGCTAACCAATATCCAAGAATCCAGGGTCTGAATGACCACTCTAAGATTTTAGGAAGAAAATGGGGGGTCATGGTCGGAGAAAGAGATTCTCAAAACATCCAAAACACCCTCTCCCAACATTATCTAGCGCACAATTAGGATAATGTTTGGGATATTGTGATAAATCCAAAAAAAGTGGAAGAAAGAATGTGAATTACGATACCAAAAATTTGGAACACAGAAAGTTGTAGCATGACAATGGAAGATAACTACTGACCGTAATTAAAACACAATATATGTTTAGTGTTTTCCTAAAGTGGGGACAAAAAATTGAGGGCCACCCACTGACTATATTCGAAACATGTGTCCAAACTCCAAATTTTGTCCAGTATCTTCTGTAATGTTATCCTTGAATGGTAGGTGAGCTGAAAAGCTAATCATCCATGCTGTTTGGGGGTCCCTTTTTGATGTGAAAGAGGGTGAGGATCCAAATAAGGGGCACACAAAGTGTGGGGTGGAGTGATGTGATTTTCGAATAGAGACCAACACTCTTATAATTACACCACCATGACAAAATGCATCGGGTGAGCATATCAGTCTGAATTGAAATCAGACCTAATTCCTAGAGGGAACTCTCTGGAGAGGACCTTGGATGATCAATACTTTACATCATCTTGTTAGGATGATAGTTTTATATTTTAAGGTCATGAGGAAGGGACCAGTGGTCACACTGTCTTTTATATGGATACTACCTTACCACAACTATAGAGCCTATGTGATCCACGCTTGGTGTAGGAAACAAGGAGAATTTTCGGGCCTTCCCTGGCTAATGAGAGTGTGCAATAGTGAAAGGAAATGTCAAATTGGGAAAATCCCAGACAAACCAACATTCCTACTCGATGCATGAAAATTCATGGAGTTATAACCCCAAAGGTGTCAAGGATCCATAAAATGGAATGGATCATTAATCATGTGATTCACAACATTCGATATTTGGGACGCAATGGGAGCAGTGTGATGATAAAGTAAAACTATAGACCATGTTTTAAATGCATCATCCATTTTGCGTTATCCAAAAATGGGAACAAACAAATGAGGGTCGACCGCTAAACATTTTTGAGACAAGGGAATTTCATCAAATTGTTGTTCAAAATCCATCATATTTTTGGGCCAGGATGGTAGGAGAGCACTGAGGCCAAGCATCCATAACGTTGGGGGTCCCTTTGAATGTGAAAGATTATGAAAACCCAAATGAAGGAATGTGCAAATCGTGAACATTACTCATGCAGTTTAAGCATCATGCTTGATGAATGTAGGGATGGACCGAAGAGTTCCGCACTACACCACCTACTTTTGGGAGAACCCAGACCAAAGGGGGCTAGGGAGGCGAAGGTGGTTGTGACTGGACCATGGACAGAATGTCTGGGAATCACTACATATCCCATAAATATGGGAACCAAGACACATGTAAATCTTGAAAAAGTGAGGTGATATCCTCTTTTAAAGAGGAATACCGTAATTGTTATGAATATTAACATCATTTGAACATAGACTATAAGAATATTAGTTTATGGTTATAGAGATTGGACCCTAAGGTGCCCAGATTAATGTCATGCATATGGGACATGCCTGTGCAGTTTATTGCCATGTAGTAAGCACAGAGAAATGGATAACTCTTGAGAGAGGTACGTGATGTGGCTACTACAAACCTAACGTGAATGATTACATAGGTCCACATACACCACATATTTCTGAGTACACAGCATGAAATAGAACAAGAGGGTTCTTTATGATGTGGTTAGACCACAGACAAAATTTGGGTGTCACTACGTATCCCATAAGGATTGGACTCAATCCATATGTAGTTCTTGAAGGTGGTACGGTGTGAGGCCAATACCAAAAGGGGGAACGTCTTCTAGAGTGAATACATAAAATGGATTGGTAATTTATTGTTACAAACCTTGGGCATAAAATATGTAGTTTAGTTCCACACATAAGATATATTAGTGTATGGTCATATATCTTGGACCAAAATGGGAATATTTTGAAAAAATAAATATGATATTTGGTTCTGTAAAGAGAACTAACACGAAAAGGGACAAAATAGTCCACACCACACCACAAATTTCCATGCACACAATTTAAAGTCATGATTCTCAGATATAAGGGAAAGAGGCTCCTAGTTTAAGGTCATAGAGTTCAGACCATGAGGGATGTGGATTTTCAATGTATGCCCAAACCTTACCCATATCCCTAAGATCGTGTGATCTATGCTTAATGTGGGAAAAAATGGTAGAGTATATCTTTTCAACACATGGAATACATAGCATGGGGAGACAGTGGAGTCGAAGATAACCCTCATAATGTTGATTCATCCTATTTAACAAACACAAGTGCATGAAGGGATAAAACCAAGGGTGTAAAAATTCTACTTGATCATGATGGAGTGGAAAGGGACGTGAATCAGAAAACTTGTATTTAAGGCTTAATGGGGGTGGCGTTACTATGTAGGATAACTATTGACCAAATTTGAAACACATCATCCATATTGTGTGACCTGAAATGAGAACAAACAAATTATTTTCAACCACTGACCATATTTTCACAGCAGGAATTATGTCAAATTATCATTCTAAATCCCCAAGGATGTTGGCCCAAGACTGTAGGAGAGCATTGAGGCCTGGAATCCATCCCATTCAGGGATTATTTCGAAAGTGAAAGATGATGAAAACAAAAATAAAGGGAAACATGAAGCATGGAAACAGATGAAAAAATGTCCATGTAGAATCTAACACTATAGGTCCTAAACCATAGTGCATCTGGGCATGTTGGTGAGGCATAATAGAGTTCGATAAGTCCAGATATAAAGGGGGAAAATTGGTTCAAGGACCTAGGTCATGATCCAAGAAAAAATGCCTAGTTTTTCTTATGTATCCCATAAAGATGGGAATCAAGCCATACATAGTTCTTTAAGATGTCATGCAGTTTATCATCATGCTACAAGGATGTAGGAGAATGGAAGTAAGTTCCTCGAAGGGGAGTACCTGGAATGGCTATCATAAACCCAACATGAATGAGGACCCAAGAGGTCCTCACTACACCATGTGATTTCGAATGAGTTTGGGCCAAGGGGCTAAAAAGAGGGAAGTATTTGAGGTAGATGGGGCTGGACCCGAAGACAAAAATTTTAGGCATTCCTAAGTATCCCAAGAAGATGGGAATCAAGTCACACATAGTTTTGTAATGTCATGAAGTTTAACATCATATAAAAAGGATGTATGATAATTGAAAAAAGATTCTTTAAGGGAACTAAATGGTATGGATATCATAAACCTGATGTGAATGAGGAACCAAGACGTCCTCCCCAAATGACATTATTTCGATATAGTTTAGGCCAATGGGCCAAAAAGGGGTAGGATTTGAGGTACCTAGGGCTGGACCTAAAGATAAAATGTTCGTACATTCCAATGTATCCCAATAATATGGGAATCAAGCCACACATAGTTTTGGAATGTAGTGTAGTTTAACTTCGTACGACAAGAACATGAAGAGATATTAGTTTAAGGATTTAGATCTCAGACCGTTTTGTATTTTATCGTCATGAAGGATGAGTTCTAGGTTGTTTTACATCCTTCTGACCAGACAGATCATGCAATTTAACATCATGTAGTGAATACAGTAAGAATCTTAGCTTAAGGTCATAGTGCTCGGACCCTAAGGTTTCCAGTTTAATGTCATGCATGTGGTACATGTCCATGCAGTTTATTGCCATGTGGTATGGATAGACAAATGGAGAACTCTCGAGAGAGGTATGTGGTGTGGCTACAGAAAAACCTGACATGAATGAGGACCCACGATTTCATCACCACACCATGTGCTTCCGATAGAATTTAGGCCAAGGAGACAAAAAAAGGATAGGATTTGAGGTACCTCAGGATGGACTCGAAGACAAAATGTTTGGGAATTACTACGTATCCAAATATGATGGGAATCAATCCACAAGTAGTTCTAGAATGTTGTGTAGTTTAACATCATATGACAAGAAAGTGAGTAGATCTTATTTTAAGGTCATAGAGCTGGGACCATTTTTTATTTTGTCATCATGTGGGAAGAGTGATAGGTATTTTTATGTCCTTTAAACTGGTCATGAATTTCAACATCGTGTGGTGAAGAGGGAGACAATTACTCTTTGGAAAAATAATGCTTGGGGAATTTATCTATAATGACCCATACTTTACATACATTGTTAATACTTCAACATTGAAGCATACTTATTACAACATATAACAAAACCATGAAAGGACCGTATAGGTATAGTGTCTTTAGAAACTGGGAGACATAAACAACTGGTTCATAAAGCATCTACACTGTCTCCCATTTATTTCATCATATCTATAGTCCCTTTTGGAATATCTTACTTAATAACCATCTTCCTGACCTGGGTAAAGAAAACATACAAAACGGTGAGCTCAAATACTCAGTAAGGGTAAACAGAAGAAATATCAAGCACATCATATTCATAAGAACATAACTTTTGGAAATATTATCCTGCAAAAGAGAGCATAATTTCATAACATGGGATAAATCATAGTAGTGAAATGGAATCCCAATAATCATAACATAAAACATCAAACTCTGTGGCATACACACATAATCATAGAGAATCATTTCTTATTAGTCAAGACTCATTTCCAAGACTATCTTAGTGGACAAAGTCCATTTCTGAACCGAGTTCACTCCTCGTTTCAGTCCTGTTTCACTAAACCGGTATAACCTACCGTTCCAGCCATGTCTATCTCATGAGATATAAAATATTTACCCAATGCATTGGAGGGAGATATAGGTCCCACCAATCTCATAATGATACCATTCTTATGTGTGCCACAAAATCAGAAACCATACATCATAGCAAAACCCATGTAATAAAAATGAGAATCTTAAACATCATGACATCATAAAAAAAATTCATATAAGATAAAGGAATTCATAAAAATATAATTCCATCACAACATAATAAAATCAATGTAATAATAGGGATATAAACTGAACCCTTTATTATCTTATATGGAAAATAATTTTGATAAAACACTTGAACTCCATTCTTGAGGAAAATATCCTTTCTGCTTCAAAAACACTTTTCCTTTCATAACAAGTCGTACAATTCTAAACTAAAAGAAGTTGATTAAAAATAAACTTGAAAACTTGTAAAGTAAGCTTATTGTAAATAATGTTTTAAAAATCCATTCATGTCGTATAAGTTAAAAAAACATTCTTCGTACTTTTGTCGAAAAAGTCAAAAAGTACCTCGTATGAAAAACGACAAAAGATTCCTTTCATATCCTTTACTAAAAACTCACCGAAGGGTAAAATTGGATTTAAAAAACTGTAGGTGGATGGAAATAATATTACATATTGAGGAAACATGGATTTGGATGATAAAATACACCCCAGTAAATACTAAAGTATAAACAATCTCGGATAAAAATGAGATTGTGATATTTCCCTTACCTTAGGTCTGATTTGATTCATAAGTGTCCGAACCACCTGTATAATGATTTAAATAATGTTATTGAATTATTCCAGAATCATACTTATTGTTATGATATCATATATGGTCATATTCTTAGCTTCTTATTAGTAATATTTCATTACTACTTGTTATTCAGGTGTTTATTACTTTTTGTTCTTATGCGTGTTTTGTCGAATAAATTCTTATTCTTCTCTTTAGGTTATAGATACCTCATTTCCAGAATGGTATTAGTGTAATATATATCATATTCATTCATTCAATTCATTTATATAATCATTATGAAATGAAGATCATGTAGAACGAGTCGCATCACATCGTGGAGATGGTATTCCGTACGTACGCAAGAGTGATGATATTGTTCCTATGATCGTGGAATTGTATTGGAGTGTATGTATACTACTTCAGAATCAATATCACTTTAGAATATTCATATATAGTCATTATTTACACCATTATACCCATCCAAGTAAGGTGGTGGTGGAAAATAGATTACAGCACGGTGTGGAGACAGTATTCTGTACGTACGCACGCGCGGTGATTTCTTTTTCCGTAGGATGGTTAGATGGTGAAATAGGGTTGTTTCATACTTATAATAACATATCAGTATGTTAGTGATACTGATTTTATTACTTAATAATTAAACAACTAAATAAGAAGAAGTGGAAGAAGAAATAAAGATGAAAGAATCAGTAACGGACATTACCTCTTCTTTGAAGTGCTTCTTTGAGACCTCCTTTTAGGGCACTAAAATAGGTCTTTGAAGAAGACCAGAACCTCTAGGATGTTTCTAGGGAAGTGGAGAGGAGAAATTTTCAGGGTTTGGCCGAGCTTGAAGGTTCAAAGTGGTGTGAGGAAGAGGGGGAGGAGGTCTCCTTTTATAAGGGAGGAGAGGGGCACCTTTGGAATAACTGAAAATATTATTTTATTATAAAGTAAAATTCGGTTTTTAATAGCTCCAAATTAATATATTTCAAAGATAAGGTGGGTAGGGGTCGAAATACTCTCATCCAATAGAATTTAGACAAGTTTAGGTATCAATTTTAACCTTATCATTTAGATTTAACATTAAGTTAGATAATTTTACTTTTACCGTATCTTCTTGTTTTCTTACACTATAAGGTTAATAAACTTACCATATCAATCCAAACGAACCCCAAGTTGTTTATTATTAATATATTTAACATTACTTAAGTCATTTTTCCGAACCTTAGATTTTTAGGAATAAAATAACAATTAGTAATATAATATTTGTTTTAAAAACTATTTTATGTCAATTTAGGAACTATTTAGTAATTGATTTTTGTGAAACTCATAACAGAATGATTAGTTCTAACCAAGTTACTTAAATTAATACTAACATGTCATATTAACCTATAAAATTATTTTAATTCATAAAAATTCTCAAATTACATTTATTTGGGTATTTATAACATCAATTATCTCAATATTTCACTAATAAGATAATTACTGCATCATCATTGTGTCATAAATAAATTAAATTATTTAATGTCTAAAAATTAAAAATAAAATACCATTATGTAGGAAATATTTTTATCTTTCTAATGAATATTTATAGTCGAATTTATCTTATGTATAACCCCATATTAAAAATGATTTACTTATTAAACTCTGATTTTAACTATTTTAACCCTTCTTTAAATAAATTAATAATAAATGTCCTAATCTAATCCAAGTGGGCCTAAATGGTCATATTTTATTCCTAAGGTTGTTTTTGGTCGAATTACACTTGTCCAGTAGAATTAGGACATGTGTTAGGGTAATAATAATATCATTTTTACCCTTAATTACCCTATTTACTTTTAACCGTGGTAAAAAAAAGTAAAAAGTTACTATTCACCAAAATATTATTTCCTTCTCACTGAACCACATTTTACTTAATGACATCAACCGTGTCTCTCGGATTTTCGAAATTCCACTCACAGAAGCGGTAAAATTAAGTTTTATGAAAAAATTAGTTTTTTAACTACCACTTAGTAGTTTCACTATTCATCAAAAATTGAAAGTTTTCAGAAAAATACCAAAATTTCACCCTAGGCTAATTTCGATATTCCGAATCCAAAAATGAAGTCCATTTTGAAAATTAGACTTTATAAAATTTCAAAAAGTGCTTATTACTATTCATAACGGCTAGTTTTACTAATATTTTAATAGCATATCATTATTTAGTGAAACTCGGTATTGCGTACGACGCAAGCTATCGAGGAAGGCCATAGTTTCATGTAAAGCAAGCCAAGCCAGTGTTAGTGAAAGATTCCTTTGATGATTTATATAACATAAAAACAAAATATTTCACATAAAGTCTTGGGTGTTACATTCTACCCCCCTTAAAATGAATTTCGCCCTCGAAATTCGTCACTTTGTAACAAACAGATGATGATACCTCTCCCTAATCATATCCTCAAGATCCCATGTAGCTTCTTCTAATTGGTGGTTCCTCCATAAAACTTTCACCAATCGAGTGGTCTTGCTTCGTAGGACTTTTTCGCTATGATCCAGAATCTCTATCGGTTGTTCATCATAAGAAATATCTTGCTCCAGCGGTACAACTTCTGAGCTAAGTTGTCACGCCCGGATGTCGCTAGAGGTATGATTTTAAATTTTCTTTATTTCATGAGTTTATTTTGTCAGTTTGTTTGTATTGCTTTGTTAAGCGGGGGCTGAGTCGTTAGGGAATAATTGCAGAGGCGCTGATAAGCGCGCACTTACTTCACGTCGATCGTCATGCAGTGTCGATGCTCGGACGATGAATTCTGGATGAAACTTTCATGGTTTTAGTTATTATTATAACATGGTTATTTTATTTTGTCAATGTTATATTATTATCATTGTTATTATTATGATAGTATTATTGATGATATATTATTAAGTCATTATCATTACTATTATAATATTAGTATCACTATCTTATTATGATTAATATAATAATATTATTATTAACTTTATAATTGTTTTGATAATGTTATTATTATTGATAATATATATATATTGTACTATCATTATTACTAATACTATATTATCATTATTATTATTATTATTTATTTATTTCATATATAACTTTTATAATGAAATCGTAATTATTATCTTTAAAATTTTTATTGGTTATTATAATTATTGTTATTACTTTTAATTTTATTATAATTTTGTAATTTGTTATTATTACCTTGTTTATTTTATTTATTATTTTACTTTTTCTTTTTTCTTTTTCTTTCTCTCTCCCGTAACCGAATTGGTTACACCGTTTCAGCTTTTTTTTTTCTTTTTCCCCCTGCTCTCCTGCTCCAACCGCACAAGGCTGCCGCCGGACCACTTCTCCAGCCGCACCTCCCTGTTACACCCGCAGCAGACTTCTCCGCCGCTGCTTCCCCTTGCACCCCAGCCGGCGCAACCCCCTGCCGTTCTCCTCTCCTGATCACCGGCGCGCCAACCCTTCGCCCAGCCTCTCCTCCTTTTTCCCTCGGCCTCCCGCGCACCCGGCGCTCACCCCTCCTGCTCCAGCCAGCCAGCCCCGCTCTCCCACTTCAGCCGGAGCCGCTCCTCCACCAGCCGACCGCCGGCCTCCGCCCTTCTCCTCCGCCTTGCGCCGACCCCGCGCCGCCGTCCCGGTTTCCCCTCCGGCGGCAACCCCCCCCCCCCCCCCCCCCCCGCCTGCACTGTTTTCCGCCTCGGCCTGCTGCTCTCCGTCCAGCCGGCGCGCCCCTGCCTCCTCTCTTTCTCTTCCTCCTTTCTTCTTCTCTTCCTCTTCTTCTCCTCTTCTCCTCCTTCTCCCTTCTTCTTCTTCTCTTCTTCCTCCTCTCTTCTTCTTCTTCCCTTTCTTTCCTTCCTCTTCTTCCCGTTCCGGCACCCCTGTTCGGCGCCTCCTCCTTCCGCGCAGCGCAGGTCTGCTTTCCTTTTATTTTATTTATTTTATTTTATTATTTTAAGTTATCTAATTAGTTATTATGTTTTCTTTTGTTATTTTTATTAAGATGTTATACTATAAATATTAATATGTTATCATTGTAATTATGTAAATAATAATAATATTATTATTATTATTATTATTGTTATTATTATTATTTATAATAATTATTATTAATATGTTATTACTATTATTATCATATTATTATTATTTTTATTATTATTATTAATATGCTATTACTATTATTAATATTAATGTTATTATTATTATTATTATGTATAATTATTATTATTATTACTATTATTATTACTATCGTTATTATATTATTATTATTATTCTATTATATTATTACTAAGTTTATTAACGATTTTCTGTTTTAGGGCCCCTTGACGGCTTCCTACAGTGACCTTTGTTCGTCGGGAATTCGGTGCCGCGTCGTTTCACGCACCCGTTTGAGGTAGGTGGTTCCGCACTCAAGTATGGGTTTATAAATCCTTTGCTTGCACTCCTAGTCAATCAAATGATTTATCCCCTGTTTACATACTATGAACTTTTTCCCCTTATTAAAGAAATGTCATGTGTTTATTACTTGGACCTAGTTAAAACTTTGAATGTCTTTCTTTCTCTCTCTTTTAAAATAGTTATCACCAAGTTTTAAAAGTACTGTTTTGGTTTACCCGATTGAAGAAAAGGAAAAGGATGTTGTTTATTTTCAAACTGTGCTACTGGTTTTATTTAGAGTACTTGCAATACATACTATGTTTTGAAATGCTATGGTGTGCGTGTGGTATTTTAAAAAAAAGAATATCAGTGTCCGGGTGATATGGCAGGTGTTTTCTGAATTGGGTGAGCACAAGGAGGGAAGCCTGGGTATTAGGTGGGTGGACTAGGACTAGTGAGCTGGTAGTCCGGAGATGACTCGACCCGGTTTCACTGGCAGGTTTGACGATTGCAACACTAACTAAACATATGATATCTGAGGGTCGTGGCCTTCTAAGCCACGTGTTCTGAGGGTCGTGGCCTTCTAAGCCACGTTTTCTGAGGGTCGTGGCCATCTAAGCCACGTTTCACTGAGACACGATGTCCTAGGGTCCCACTGTCACTAGTATCCTTAGGGCATTCCCATCCTCTGGTGCTACTTATACTTGTGCGCACACTGATCCGTGATATTTATATCATTTGAATTTCATTCTGGTATGTGACTTGAACCGTTTTTCTTTGAAAGCATTTTGTGAAAATCTTTTATTTATTTTTGCACCTTTTACTTTATACAGCATTGCAAATGGATTTTCTCTTTATACTTGTGCGTGGAATCTTGCTTGGTGATATCCT
This sequence comes from Viscum album, assembly GCA_963277665.1. Lineage (NCBI taxonomy): Eukaryota > Viridiplantae > Streptophyta > Magnoliopsida > Santalales > Viscaceae > Viscum > Viscum album. The sequence goes on along the minus strand of OY728131.1, from coordinate 309,386,133 downwards.
GCTGGGCGATTGCTCACACCCTACTTACACCTTTGGGTGTAAGTAGATCTGTTTACTTCTGACACAGGTAGGGGTCCAGCTTTTGGGAGCAGTGGTTCAGGTTGCTAGCCAGACTACCTACGTGGCGTTTTGGTGGTGGCCTAGAGGCGGTGTCCCTACGCCGGGCGACAGTCCTTAGGTTGGTTTTTGGTCGTCTTGTTTTGGTGTTATTTGGGTTTTGAGTACTTGTGAACCAAAGACCTGTTTGGTTATCTACATGTTTGACTGTAACCTTTATCTCTGTTTGGTTTACTTTGGTTGGCTGCTTTATATTTATTCACTCGGGTAAATCGTTCCCAAGGTTTATTTTGATACCCGGGCACTTGTGCCAGCCCGTGGGGATAGGGAACGCCCTTCGGGCCTTGCCGCGGGCCGAGTCGGGCGTCGGTTCGGATGGCGACCCGATTCGGTTCGTGACAAAATGGTATCAGAGGCCAGGTTTTGTTGGTGGTTTATGTTATTTGGGATGAGTTGGGTTATACATGAGTTGGGTCTGTCGGGGCTCAGAATTCATGCTGCGAGTAGAGTGCCTGGCCAGCACGCCTCGTGACCGATACTGAGTCACCATGGGATGTCAGGGTGCTTGTTTCACTTTCTTTCTGGGTGGGACGTGCAGGCTGCAGACTTTGCGTGGACACCAGATAAGGAAAGTAAAGCTTTTATATGGATTTGTTTTTGCATGTTTGGTTTATTGATGAATAATTATCTTGCTGGAAAATTTATTCCCTTTTTATTGATGGGTTTCTTTCTTGATTGCTGCTCTTTTTCAGTAAGATGCCTCCCCGGAGAGTTCCCATGCATCCACGGGAGGAAGCCGGAGAGAGTTCTCCCGCGCCGCTTGATCAGAGATTTGTTGAGGCGATGGTCCGAGCCGTTCAGGCTTTAGGACAAGGGGCGACTCCTGCCCCCGCCCCTGTTCCAGCTAGAGGGGAAGATTTTGGCTCCAGAAAGGATAGATCTCAGGAGTTTCTGAGGAGCAAACCTCCTTCTTTCCGAGGTGGTTCAGAACCTCAGGAGGCAGAGGAGTGGCTTGAGAAGATAGAACGCATGTTCGATTTCCTTGACACGCCTGAGGAAGTCAGGGTGAAGTGCGCCTCGTTCCAGCTGGAGGGCTCCAGTCGCAAATGGTGGGAATCAGTGGTCTAGGCTGGGAGGCATGAGCACATGAGCTGGAAGGATTTCAAGGGTATCTTCAACGAGCAGTACTGTCCAGAGTTTGTAGCCTATGCCAGATCTCGGGAGTTCATGGAGCTATCGCAGGGGAATCAGACAGTGATGGAGTATGCCAATCGCTTTGCTGAACTGGTACGGTACGCACCTGAGATAGTTTCGAGCGAATTCTTGAAAGCTCGGAAGTTTGAGAAGGGCCTTCGACCAGAAATTCACTCCCAGGTTTTCTTGTTCAAGCTGAAGACTTATGCTGAGGTGGTCGATCGTGCTTGTATGGCCGAGATTGACCAGAGGGGAAAGTCGGGGTTTTCTGGATCAGTGTCAGGGCTTGGTAGTAGCAGTTCATCTGAGAAGAAAAGAAAGCGTGATGAGCAGTGGAAGAAGGGTGATGGCAGCTCAGGTCATCCTCCCAGGCAGTTTTCATCTGGGGCTTCTGGTGCAGGGTCTGTTGTGTGCCATCAGTGCGGGAAGGCAGGACACATCCGACCTGTTTGTCCATACCCTCCCAGACCATGCCATGGATGTGGAGTGGTGGGACATCTACAGCGCTTCTGCAGGACTGCACGCCCTTATCAGAGTGGGGCTGGATCAGTGGCTTCTAGAGGGGTATCAGTTCAGTCAGAGCCGACCAGGACGACAGGATCTCGGTTTGGTGGGCGTGGTGGTAGGACCGGATCGTCTTCAGGGCAGAGCCATATCAGGGCGGAGCCTCAGGCGAGCGGTCGCTCTCAGGCAGGGACCAGGCAACTGCATGCTGTGGATCAGGCACCAGCGGGATCTGATGCAGGGCCTTCGACGGTTCGAGGTACTATTCTGGTTGCATCTTCTATAGCTGCAGTTTTATTTGATACTGGTGCTTCAGTTTCTTTTATATCTGCTCGTTTTGTGAATCTGCTGAACCTACCATCCGAGCTTTTATCGTGTGCTATGGAGTTGGTAACACTGTTGGGGAAAAAGAGGGAGCAAGGCCTTATGTGCCGATCGTGCGCACTCTCCGTGTCGGGTGTCGAGATGGAATGGGACTTCTTGGTCCTTGACATGGACCTATTTGATGTGATCCTCGGTATGGACTGGCTGGTGCGCTTCCAGGCGCACATTGATTGCTATCAACGCCGAGTCAGCTTTACAGCACCAGATGGGACTCCTCAGCTATTTCACGGAGAATGGGATCCTCGGTCGGGACGTGCGGGACCTCCACTCCCTGATCTTGGAAATCTTGCTTACCAGTTGTCATCGCTTGCGCTGGAGGACGATGGTGGTGTTTCACAGGGCGGGTTACCTCGTGTAGTGGATGAGTTCCCAGAGGTTTTCCCAGATGATTTTTCTGGCTTACCCCCAGAGCGAGATGTGGAATTCTCAATTGAGTTGGCGCCGGGAACACAGCCTATATCTCTTCCCTCATATCGCATGGCCCCCACCGAATTGAGGGAATTAAAGATACAGCTGGACGATTTGGAATCCAAAGGATTCATTCGCCCGAGCGTCTCTCCTTGGGCCGCACCGGTTTTATTCGCGAAGAAGGCCGATGGAACCCTTCGATTGTGCATTGATTACCGGAAGCTGAACAAGGTAACCATCAAGAATAAATACCCTTTGCCTCGGATTGACGATTTGTTTGACCAGCTGAAGGGGGAAAAGTGGTTCTCTAAGATTGATTTGCGTTCGGGATACCACCAGCTCAGGGTGAGAGAAGCAGATATCCCGAAGACGGCTTTCCGAAGAAGGTACGGTCACTTCGAGTACTTAGTCATGCCTTTCGGACTGACGAATGCTCCTGCAGTTTTTATGGCACTCATGAATAGGATGTTCCACCAATATCTCGACTCATTTGTCGTGGTATTCGTGGATGACATCCTAGTCTACTCTGGATCTGAGGAGGAGCATGAGCACCACTTGCGCGTTGTTTTGGGCACCTTGCGAGATCACCGCTTATATGCCAAACTCTCGAAATGCACTTTCTGGATCAGGGAAGTGAAGTTTCTGGGGCATGTCGTCTCAGAACATGGGGTTTCAGTGGATCCCGAAAAGATCAGAGCAGTTATGTCTTGGGAGCAGCCGAGAAATGTGTTTGAGATCAGGAGTTTTCTGGGCTTGGCAGGTTATTACAGGCGCTTTGTCCGAGACTTCTCGCGGCTTGCCTCCCCCATGACCGCACTCACCCGGAAAGGGGTGAAGTTTGAGTGGAGCCCACAGTTCCAGACATCTTTTGAGGAGCTGAAGCGGCGATTGACCACCGCACCTGTATTGACCCTACCGGAGTCAGGAAAGGGCTATGTGGTGTACTGTGATGCGTCAGGTACGGGCCTTGGATGTGTGCTCATGCAGGATGACCATGTGGTGGCTTATGGTTCTCGCCAACTCCGGCCGCATGAGAAGAACTATCCGACTCATGACTTAGAGTTGGCGGCAGTGATGCATGCTTTGAAGATGTGGCGCCACTATCTTTTCGGGGAGAAGTTTGTGGTCTATTCTGACCACAAGATCCTGGCCTATATTTTCTCTCAGAGGGATCTCAATTTGAGGCAGCGCCGCTGGGTCGAGTACCTGCAGGGTTTTGATTTTGATATTGTCTATACCCCTGGCAAGGGTAATGTGGTAGCTGACGCATTGAGCAGAAAAGTACCAGTGCAGGCGCTGAAGAAGTCCAGCGATGAGTGGACTTTGATGGGGCTCTTCGCCCAGTTGCATTTGGAGAGCAGGGAGCACAGTGGAGGTACTTTCTTGGCTAGCATCCAGTTGACTCCTGTCCTTCTAGAGTTGATTCAGCAGGAGCATCCGGGTGATGAGTTTTGTCAGTGATCTATGTAGTTTCTTCATGGTGGGGAGACCCCTTCTGTTTGGTCCTTGTCTTCCCAGAGGGTTCTATGCTTCAAGGGCCGTGCTGTAGTGCCGTCGTCTCTGCGAAAGGTGGTGATGCAGGATAGCCACCAGTCTCAGTGGGCCGTCCACCCTGGTACCACCAAGATGTACTACGATGTTCGCCGGCAGTTCTGGTGGCCAGGTATGAGACGGGACATAGCCGACTTCGTATCCCGATGTTACACTTTCCAGCAAGTGAAAGCAGAACATCAGAGACCATCTGGCCTACTCCATCCATTACCCATTCCTACCTGGAAGTGGGACGAGGTCGCCATGGACTTCATCATTGGCCTGCCTCGTACACCTCGAGGGAGGAATGCTATCTGGGTGGTGATTGACCGTTTGACCAAGTCGGCCCACTTTATTCCGATCAGAGACACATCAAAGGTAGAGGAACTGGGCCGCTTGTACGTTCAGGAGGTGGTCAGACTTCATGGTGTGCCGTCGGCGGTTGTTTCTGACAGGGACCCCCGTTTTACATCACGGTTTTGGGGAGGCCTCCAGAAGGCTTTGGGGTCGCAGATTAAAATGAGTACGGCATACCATCCGCAGACCGATGGCCAGACGGAGCGGGCGAATCAGATTCTGGAAGACATGCTCCGAGCTTGTGTGTTAGATTTTGGAGGCTCATGGGATAGCCATTTGGGGCTGGTCGAGTTTGCTTACAATAACAGTTACCAGTCTTCCATCAGAATGGCACCCTTTGAGGCGCTCTATGGCCGGCCTTGTCGGTCTCCTCTGTGTTGGGCTGAGATAGGAGAAGCCTCGCTCTTGGGACCGAGTCTTGTACAGGAGACGTCTGAGAAAGTCAAGCTGATTAGGCAGTGGTTGTTGACAGCTCAGAGTCGCCACAAGTCCTATGCAGATCAGAGGCGGCGGGACCTTGAGTTTTCAGTGGGGGACAGAGTGTTCCTGAGAGTGGCCCCTCGCTTGGGTCACCGTCGTTTGGGGAAACAGGGAAAGCTGACACCGAGATTTGTCGGACCTTTCGAGGTTCTTGAGCGGATTGGAAAGGTGACATACAGGTTAGCTTTGCCCTCGCAGTTGACGTCGATTCACGACGTATTTCATGTCTCCCAACTAAAGAAGTGCAACCCCGACCCGTCGCATGTGCTGAATTGGGAGGAGCTGGAGATAGAGTCCGACTTGTCTGTGGTCGAGCGACCAGTGCGTATAGTGGATTCTCGGGAAAAGGTGCTGCGTGGGAAGTCCATTCCTCTGGTCCGTGTTCTTTGGCAGCACGGGAGTGATGAGCATGAGACTTGGGAGCGGAAATCATGGGTAGAGCAAGAGTACCCATTTTTATTCTCTGATCAAGCTTTGAGCTGACTTTCCGAGGGCGGAAAGTTTTTCATGGTGGGTAGAATTGTCACGCCCGGATGTCGCTAGAGGTATGATTTTAAATTTTCTTTATTTCATGAGTTTATTTTGTCAGTTTGTTTTTATTGCTTTGTTAAGCGGGGGCTGAGTCGTTAGGGAATAATTGCAGAGGCGCTGATAAGCGCGCACTTACTTCACGTCGATCGTCATGCAGTGCCGATGCTCGGACGATGAATTTTGGATAAAACTTTCATGGTTTTAGTTATTATTATAACATGGTTATTTTATTTTGTCAATGTTATATTATTATCATTGTTATTATTATGATAGTATTATTGATGATATATTATTAAGTCATTATCATTACTATTATAATATTAGTATCACTATCTTATTATGATTAATATAATAATATTATTATTAACTTTATAATTGTTTTGATAATGTTATTATTATTGATAATATATATATATTGTACTATCATTATTACTAATACTATATTATCATTATTATTATTATTATTTATTTATTTCATATATAACTTTTATAATGAAATCGTAATTATTATCTTTAAAATTTTTATTGGTTATTATAATTATTGTTATTACTTTTAATTTTATTATAATTTTGTAATTTGTTATTATTACCTTGTTTATTTTATTTATTATTTTACTTTTTCTTTTTTCTTTTTCTTTCTCTCTCCCGTAACCGAATTGGTTACACCGTTTCAGCTTTTTTTTTCTTTTTCCCCCTGCTCTCCTGCTCCAACCGCACAAGGCTGCCGCCGGACCACTTCTCCAGCCGCACCTCCCTGTTACACCCGCAGCAGACTTCTCCGCCGCTGCTTCCCCTTGCACCCCAGCCGGCGCAACCCCCTGCCGTTCTCCTCTCCTGATCACCGGCGCGCCAACCCTTCGCCCAGCCTCTCCTCCTTTTTCCCTCGGCCTCCCGCGCACCCGGCGCTCACCCCTCCTGCTCCAGCCAGCCAGCCCCGCTCTCCCACTTCAGCCGGAGCCGCTCCTCCACCAGCCGACCGCCGGCCTCCGCCCTGCTCCTCCGCCTTGCGCCGACCCCGCGCCGCCGTCCCGGTTTCCCCTCCGGCGGCAACCCCCCCCCCCCCCCCCCCCCCCCGCCTGCACTGTTTTCCGCCTCGGCCTGCTGCTCTCCGTCCAGCCGGCGCGCCCCTGCCTCCTCTCTTTCTCTTCCTCCTTTCTTCTTCTCTTCCTCTTCTTCTCCTCTTCTCCTCCTTCTCCCTTCTTCTTCTTCTCTTCTTCCTCCTCTCTTATTCTTCTTCCCTTTCTTTACTTCCTCTTCTTCCCGTTCCGGCACCCCTGTTCGGCGCCTCCTCCTTCCGCGCAGCGCAGGTCTGCTTTCCTTTTATTTTATTTATTTTATTTTATTATTTTAAGTTATCTAATTTGTTATTATGTTTTCTTTTGTTATTTTTATTAAGATGTTATACTATAAATATTAATATGTTATCATTGTAATTATGTAAATAATAATAATAATATTATTATTATTATTATTGTTATTATTATTATTTATAATAATTATTATTAATATGTTATTACTATTATTATCATATTATTTTTATTTTTATTATTATTATTAATATGATATTACTATTATTAATATTAATGTTATTGTTATTATTATTATGTATAATTATTATTATTATTACTATTATTATTACTATCGTTATTATATTATTATTATTATTCTATTATATTATTACTAAGTTTATTAACGATTTTCTGTTTTAGGGCCCCTTGACGGCTTCCTACAGTGACCGTTGTTCGTCGGGAATTCGGTGCCGCGTCGTTTCACGCACCCGTTTGAGGTAGGTGGTTCCGCACTCAAGTATGGGTTTATAAATCCTTTGCTTGCACTCCTAGTTAATCAAATGATTTATCCCCTGTTTACATACTATGAACTTTTTCCCCTTATTAAAGAAATGTCATGTGTTTATTACTTGGACCTAGTTAAAACTTTGAATGTCTTTCTTTCTCTCTCTTTTAAAATAGTTATCACCAAGTTTTAAAAGTACTGTTTTGGTTTACCCGATTGAAGAAAAGGAAAAGGATGTTGTTTATTTTCAAACTGTGCTACTGGTTTTATTTAGAGTACTTGCAATACATACTATGTTTTGAAATGCTATGGTGTGCGTGTGGTATTTAAAAAAAAAGAATATCAGTGTGCGGGTGATATGGCAGGTGTTTTCTGAATTGGGTGAGCACAAGGAGGGAAGCCTGGGTATTAGGTGGGTGGACTAGGACTAGTGAGCTGGTAGTCCGGAGATGACTCGACCCGGTTTCACTGGCAGGTTTGACGATTGCAACACTAACTAAACATATGATATCTGAGGGTCGTGGCCTTCTAAGCCACGTGTTCTGAGGGTCGTGGCCTTCTAAGCCACGTTTTCTGAGGGTCGTGGCCATCTAATCCACGTTTCACTGAGACACGATGTCCTAGGGTCCCACTGTCACTAGTATCCTTAGGGCATTCCCATCCTCTGGTGCTACTTATACTTGTGCGCACACTGATCCGTGATATTTATATCATTTGAATTTCATTCTGGTATGTGACTTGAACCGTTTTTCTTTGAAAGCATTTTGTGAAAATCTTTTATTTATTTTTGCACCTTTTACTTTATACAACATTGCAAATGGATTTTCTCTTTATACTTGTGCGTGGAATCTTGCTTGGTGATATCCTGCTGGGTGATTGCTCACACCCTACTTACACCTTTGGGTGTAAGTAGAGCTGTTTACTTCTGACACAGGTAGGGGTCCAGCTTTTGGGAGCAGTGGTTCAGGTTGCTAGCCAAACTACCTACGTGGCGTTTTGGTGGTGTCCTAGAGGCGGTGTCCCTACGCCGGGCGACAGTCCTTAGGTTGGTTTTTGGTCGTCTTGTTTTGGTGTTATTTGGGTTTTGAGTACTTGTGAACCAAAGACCTGTTTGGTTATCTACATGTTTGACTGTAACCTTTATCTCTGTTTGGTTTACTTTGGTTGGCTGCTTTATATTTATTCACTCGGGTAAATCGTTCCCAAGGTTTATTTTGATACCCGGGCACTTGTGCCAGCCCGTGGGGATAGGGAACGCCCTTCGGGCCTTACCGCGGGCCGAGTCGGGCGTCGGTTCGGATGGCGACCCGATTCGGTTCGTGACATAAGTACATGTGAAGGATCAGGTATGTACTTTCTCAGGAGAGATACATGGAACACATCATGAACTTGAGAGAGATTCGGTGGAAGCGCCAATCGGTAAGCTACCTTCCCAACACGATCCAGTATTTCGAAAGGACTGATATATCTAGGGCTTAACTTCCCCTTCTTTCCAAATCTCATGACTCTCTTCCAGGGAGATATTCGTAAGAACACTTTATCACCCACTTCAAACTCTAGGTCTTTTCTTCGATTGTCGGCATAACTTTTCTCTTGACTCTGAGCTGCTCTTATGTGTTGTTGAATAGATCTGACCTTTTCTGCCATTTCATCAACGAGATTAGGTCCTAATAGCTTTCTTTCCCCAACTTCATCCCAGCAAGTTGGAGTCCTGCATTTATTTCCATAGAGAGATTCATAAGGAGCCATCTGAATACTATATTGAAAGCTATTATTATAAGAAAATTCCACCAAAGGGAGGTGTCGATCCCAACCGCCTTTGAAATCCATAGAGCAAGCTCTCAACATATCTTCTAGAGTTTGAATTGTTCTCTCAGACTGACCGTGTGTCTGAGGATGATAAGCAGTGCTGAAACTCAACTTTGTATCCAGAGTAGGCTGAAGACTTCACCAGAACTTTGAGGTAAACCTCGGGTCCCAGTCAGATATAATAAAAAGTGGTACTCCATGCAATCTTACCACTTCCTTTACATATATCCCGACAAGTTGATCCAGAGAGAAATCCTCTCTAATAGCAATGAAGTGTGCAGACTTGGTAAGACGATCAACTATGACCCAGATAGCATTATTTCCTTTGGATGTTTTAGAAAGTCCTATAACAAAGTCCATAGTGATGTTTTCCCATTTCCATTCGGGTATGGGTAATGGTTGTAACATCCCCTTAGACTTCTGTCTCTCAGCTTTAACTTGCTGACAAACCAAGCATCGATAGATATATGTAGCAACATCTCTTTTCATGCCATCCCACCAGAAGTACTCTTTCAGGTCCCTATACATCTTCGTGCTTCCAGGATGAATAGAGAATGAAGAACTATGATCCTCATCCAGCAGCTCCTTTAATTCTGGGATGGGAGGAACACAAACCTGATTCCTGAACTTTATTATCTCATCGCAATCAAGGTTGAATTCAGGAATATTTCTCACCATCTTTTGTAACTCGACATCTTCTTTCTATGCCTCTTTAATCTTCACATGTATAGATGGTTGAACATTAATTTGAGAAAGATACGATTTTCCCCCTTCCATTAAAATTCCAAGATCCATCCTTTGTAAATCCATAAATATTGGATCTTTTGTGATCCTCATCATGGATAAGCTAGCATGGTCTTGTCGACTTAATTCATCTGCCACCTTGTTTTCTTTCCCAGGGTGGTAATGAATTGAGCAGTCATGATCCTTAATCAGCTCCAACCATCTTCTTTGGTGCATATTCATCTCCTTTTGTGTGAAAATATACTTTAAACTATTATGATTAGTATAAACATCACACCTTTCACCATAAAGGTAATGCCTCCAAATCTTTAATGCAAATATTACCGCAGCTAACTCCAAATCATGTGTTAGGTAATTTTGCTCATGGATTTTCAACTATCGTGAGGCATAAGCTATCACCATATCATTTTTCATAAGAACACACCCAAATCCCTTCTTGGATGCATCACTATAGATCACAAACCTTTCTCCACTACAAGGCAGTGTGAGCACAGGTACACTGGATAACCTTCTTTTCAACTCCTTGAAATTCTCTTCACATTCGTCCGTCCAAACAAACTTAACTCCTTTCCAAGTCAACTTGGTGAGTGGATTAGATAATTGTGAAAAATCTTTCACAAAACGTCGATAATATCCATCCAAACCAAGAAAACTTCAGATCTCGGTTATTGTTGTTGGTCTCGGCCATCTTTCGATAACCTCCATTTTTGCTGGATCCACAGATATCCCCTCTTTTGAGATTATGTGACCCAAAAATGAAACTTTTTGAAGCCAAAATTCACACTTGGTAAATTTTGCATTAAGCTTCTCCTTTCTCAGGGTCTTCAATATAATCCTCAAGTGATCTTCATGTTCTTCCTTGCTCTTTGAATATACAAGAATATCGTCTATAAAGACTACCACAAATTGATCAAGATAGTCTATAAAGACTCTTTTCATCAGATCCATGAAGATATCAGGGGCATTAGTAAGACCAAATGGCATCACTATAAATTCATAGTGTCCATACCTTGTACGGAAAGTCGTCTTTGGTATATCCTCCCTTTTGAACCTTAATTGATGATACCCTGAACGAAGATCAATCTAGGAAAAGTATTGAGCTCCGCGTAGTTGGTAAAATGAGTCATCAATGCGTGGGAGAGGATATTTGTTCTTGATTGTGATCTTGTTAAGTTCTCGATAATCAATGAAGAGTCTCATTGATCCATCTTTCTTCTTAACAAATAGAACAGGTGCTCCCCAAGGTGATGCACTAGGGCGTATGAATCCCTTATCAAGATTCTCTTGGAGTTTCTTCTTCAATTCCTACAACTCAATTGGGGCCATTCTATAAGGTGTCTTTGAAATAGGCAAAGCACTCGGTACGAGTTCTATTGAAAACTCAACTTCACAATTTTGTGGAAGACCTGGTAATTCCTTTGGAAAGACATCATCAAACTCCCGTACAATGGGAATATTCTTAATTGTGAGTTTCTCACCAAACATTTGAGATAAATAACCTTCATTTAGTGGAATCAAGACCCATAAGGTAGAAGGAATTTCCACTAGAAGGTTATGTTCATCCTTGCATTGATAGACGATCATAGATTGATCTAGAATTTTAAATGTGACTTCCCTTATTTGGAAATTGATATGAGCTCCATATAAAGAAAGCCAATCCATGCCTAGAATCACATCAAATTCCAATATAGGAAGGATCACAAGATTTGCAAGAAGAACTTTCCCACAAACTTCGATTGGAAAAGAATTATAAACTTTTGATGTGACTGTTGTGCCATTAGGTGTTGTCACAGATAACTCAACATCTAATTGTTGAGGTAATACGGTGATACCCTTAGAAAATTATTCAGAAATAAAAGAGTGGGTGGATCCAGAATCAAATAAAACATTTGATACTTTAGAGTGGATGGTAAGTGTACCTTTCACCACATCGTTATCGTACTCCACATCGCTGATATAAATTTCATGTGAATTTCATTTGTCTTTAGCCTTAAGAGTTTGTTGACGTTGACAATCATCATCTACCCTTGGATTATGGAATTTATTGGCATAATGTCCCATTTCCTTGCACTTGAAACATTGAAGTGTAGTAGGTTCATTCTGTGTATCCCTTCCTTTGTTTGCATCATTAGACATCTTCTTCCCATCATCGCGGCATTCAAATGCCCGATGACCTTTCTTTCCACATTTGAAACATTTACTTGTCCCTTTAAAAAAACTCCCTCCATGTTTCATTCCACACTTTGAGCATAAGGGAAATCTCATCTTCTTTTCAGTGTGCTCTTTAGATTTTCCTTTTAATTCCATTTTCCTCTTCTTATCAAACCCATATGACTGATGGGTTACTCCAATATCAATCTCGACTTTGAGAGCACATCGAACGATTTCCTCATAGCCATTGAAGTCCCTTATGGCTAAAGCCCTTCGAAGACTTGGTTTTAAGCCACTAAATAATCGATCGATCTTACTCTCAGGTTGGAAAAATAATACCATAAGCATACCTTGAAAGTCTTGTAAAATTTGCTTCATAGGTACCAACAGATTCATCATCCTTTTGATCCAGTTCAAGAAACTCTTTCTCCATCTTTGTTTGGAGAATACGAGGGAATTACTTATTGAAAAATAAGTTCTTGAACTCATCCCATTCCATGGACTCAATTTCATCCCTTTCCCTCATATTCTTAATAAGATTCCACCATTGATCAGCATAACCTTCCAAACGATACACTGCTAAGATGACTTTATCATGCTCAGAAAATTGAAGAACTGAAAATATCTTTTCAGTAGTACTAATCCATTGTTCCGCAACTAATGGATCAGTAGACCCGCTGAATGAAGGTGGACGCTGTCTCATGAAGGATTCAACAGAATGTTGCTCCTTCCTTTTCTCGTTTGGAATTCCTGCATGATTCATAGCTTGAGAAAGTTGTGTGAGCATGGCTACAATATTTTTCATTCCAACTCCCATAACGTTTGGTTGCTCAGGGGGACAATCATTGCATTTCCCATCGCATTCCGCATTAACACGGTTCCTTCGGGTTCTAGACATTGACTAAAACCAAGAAGAATAGTGTGAGCAACACTAATTATAATAGGAAAACCACATAATCAAGAATAAAATTTCACACTTAAGGTCTTATCCTAGGTTATTCATGGCCATTTATAAAACACTAAGATTGTGTTCAATGCTTAGAATTATCCTTAGGGTTCTTACTAAGGATTTCACATCCTAGTTTCCAAAGGTTGACTATACCTTTCCTCTGATACCAACTATAATGACCCATACTTTACATAAATTTTTAATACTTCAAAATTGAAGCATACTTATTACAACATATAACAAAACCATGAAAGTACCGTATAGGTATAGTGTCTTTAGAAACTGGGAAACATAAACAACTGGTTCATAAAGCGTCTACACAATCTCCCATTTATTTCATCATATCTATAGTCCCTTTTGGCATATCTTACTTAGTAACCTTATTCCTGAACTGGGAAAAAAACATACAAAAGGGTCATCTCAAATGCTCAGTAAGGGTAAACAAAAGAAATATCAATCACATCATATTTATAAGAACATAACTTTTGGAAATCTTAACCTACAAAAGAGAGCATAATTTCATAACATGGGATAAATCATAGTAGTGAAATGGAATCCCAATAATCATAACATAAAACATTAAACTTTGTGTAATACACACATAATAATAGATAATCATTTCTTATTAGTCAAGACTCATTTCCAAGACTATCTTAGTGGACAAAGTCCATTTTTGAACAGAGTTCACTCCTCGTTTCAGTCCTGTTTCACTGAACCGGTATAACCTACCGTTCCAGCCATGTCTATCTCATGAGATATAAAATCTTTACCCAATTCATTGGAGGGAGATATAGGTCCCACCCATCTCATAATGATACCATTCTTATGTGTGCCACAAAATCTTAACCATACATCATAGCATAACCAATGTAATAAAAATGGGAATCTTAAACATCGTGACATCATAAAACAATTCATATAAGATAAAGGAATTCATAAAAATATAATTCCATCACAACATAATCAAATCAATGTAATAATAGGGATAGAAACAGAACCCTTTATTATCTTATATGGAAAATAATTTTGATAAAACACTTGAACTCCATTCTTGAGTAAAATATCCTTTCTTCTTCAAAAACACTTTTCCTTTCTTAACATGTTGTACAATTATAAACTAAATAAAGTTGATAAAAAATAAACATGAAAACTTGTAAAGTAATATTCTTGGAAATAATGTTTTAAAAATCTATTCATGCCATATAAGATAAAAAAACATTCTTCGTACTTTTGTCGGAAAAGTCAAAAAGTACCTCGTACGAAAAACGACAACAGATTCCTTTCATATCCTTTACTAAAAACTCACCGAAGGGTAAAATTGGATTTAAAAAATTGTAGGAGGATGGAGATAATATTAAATATTTAGGAAACATGGATTTGGATGATAAAACACACCCCAGTAAATACTAAAGTATAAACAATCTCGGATAAAAATGAGATTGTGATATTTCCCTTACCTTAGGTCTGATTTGCTTCGTAAGTGTCTGAAACTCCTGTATAATGATTTAAATAATGTTATTGAATTATTACAGAATCATACTTATTGTTATGATATCATATATAGTCATATTCTTAGCTTCTTATTAGTAATATTTCATTACTACTTGTTATTCGGATGTTTATTACTTTTTGTTCTTATGCGTGTTTTGTCAAATAATTTCTTATACTTCTCTTTAGGTTATAGATACCTCATTTCCAGAATGTTATTATTTTAATATATATCGTATTCATTCATTCAATTTATTTATATAATCATTATGAAATGAAGATCATGTAGAACGAGTCGCATCACATCGTGGAGATGGTATTCCGTACGTACGCACGAGTGATGATATCGTTCCTATGATCGTGGAATTTTATTGGAGTGTATGTATACTATTTCAGAATCTATATCACTTTATAATAGTCATATATAGTAATTATTTACACCATTATACCCATCCAAGTAAGGTGGTGGTTGAAAATAGATTACACCATGGTGTGGAGACGGTATTCCGTACGTACGCACGCGTGGTGATTTCTTTTTCCGTAGGATGGATAGATGGTGAAATAGGTTTGTTTCATACTTATAATAACATATCAGTATGTGAGTGATACTGATTTTATTACTTCATAATGAAACAACTAAAGAAGAATAAGTGGAAGAAGAAATAAAGATGAAAGAATCGGTAACGGACATTACCTCTTCTGTGAAGTGCTTCTTTGAGACCTCCTTTTAGGGAACTAAAATAGGTCTTTAAAGAATACCAGAACCTCTAGGATGTTTCTAGGAAAGTGTATATGAGACATTTTCAGGGTTTTGATGAGAATGAAGGCTCAAAGTGGTGTGAGGAAGAGGGGGAGGAGGTTCCCTTTTATAAGGGAGGAGAGGGGCACCTTTGGAATAACTAAAAATATTATTTTATTATAAAGTCAAATTCGGTTTTTAATAGCTCCAAATTGATATATTTATAAGATAAGGTGGGTAGGGGTCTAAATACTCTCATAAAATAGAATTTATACAAGTTTAGGTATCAATTTTAACCTTATCATTTAGATTTAACTTTAAGTTAGATAATTTAACTTTTACCGTGTCTTCTTGTTTTCTTACACTATAAGGTTAATAAACTTACCATATCAAGCCCAACGAACCCCATGTTTTTTATTATTAATATATATAACCTTATCTATGTAATTTGGATGAGTCTTAGATTTTTAGGAATAAAATAACAATTATTAATATAAAATTTGTTTTAAAAACTATTTTATGTCAATTTGACACTATTTAGTAATTGATTTTTGTGAAAATCATAAAGAATGATTAGTTCGAACCAAGTTACTTAAATCAATATTAACATGTCATATTAACCTATAAAATTAGTTTAATTCATAAAAAGTCTCAAATTACATTTATTTGGGTATTTAAAACATCAATTATGTCAATATTTCATTAATAAGATAATTACTGCATCATCATTGTGTCATAAATAAATTAAATTATTTAATGTCTAAAAATTAAAAATAAAATACCATTATATTGGAACTCTTTTTATCTTTCTAATGAATATTTATAGTCGAATATATCTTATGTATAACCCCATATTAAAAATGATTTACTTATTAAACTTTGATTTTAACTATTTTAACCCTTCTTTAAATAAATTAACAATAAATGTCCTAATCTAATCCAAGTGGGCCTAAATGGTCATATTTTATTCCTAAGGTTGTTTTTGGTCGAATTACACTTGTCCAATAGAATTAGGACATGTGTTAGGGTAATAATAATATCATTTTTACCCTTAATTACCCTATTTACTTTTAACCGTGGTAAAAAAAAGTAAAAAGTTACTATTCACAAAAAAAAAATATTTTCATCTCATTGAACCACATTTTACTTACTGACATCAACTGTGTCTCTCGGATTTTCGAAATTCCACTCACAGAAGCGGTAAAATTATGTTTTATGAAAAAATTTAGTTTTTTAACTACCACTTAGTGGTTTCACTATTCATCAAAAATTGAAAGTTTTCAGAAAAATACCAAAATTTCACCCTAGGCAAATTTCGATATTCCGAATCCAAAAATGAATTCCATTTTGAAAAATAAAATTTATAAAATTTCAAAAAGTGGTTATTACTATTCATAATGGCTAGTTTTAATAATATTTTAATATCATATCTTTGTTTTGTGAAACTCGGTATTGCGTACGACACAAGCTATCGAGGAAGGCCGTGGTTGCATGTAAATCAAGCCAAGCCAGTGTTAGTGAAAGATTCCTTTGATGATTTATATAACATGAAAACAAAATATTTCACATAAAATTCTCGGGTGTTACATTATCATTGGTGGGAGGAGTAATACGCTCAACACCCATTGTGATGAGGGAGTATGCACCATTGGGGTAATCCTTGTGAATGATATAAGATCCCTTCCATTTGGGATTCAACTTTTTCATTTTCCTATGAAGTATCATTGGCATTTGAGGGCCAATATACTATCACCCTGAAGGAAAGAACAGAGCCAAAATTTCTTGTTGACAACCCTGGTTATCATGTTTTTATGCATGTCTAGATTGTGCAAGCCAAGAATTTTGTTCTCATCGAGGGCCTCCAATTATTCCAAATAGATTTTAGTTCCTTTTTCTAGTGCTTGTTGATCATAGATGGTTGTGCATAATGAGGGTAACTGGATATCAATGGGAAGAACTGCCTCTGTTGCTTACACTAGGTAATATTGAGTCACCTGAGTGGAATTACGATTCATCTTCTGGTATTCCTAGAGAACATTGGGGAGTTTGTCTGTAAAAATCTTCTTGTTTTGACCAACCATGTTCTGCATGATTTTAGAGTGGGTTTTTTTAACACCTTGATATTCCCATTCTATTGTATATGATAGCAAGAGGTATAATTACAACAAATGTTGTATTTAGCATACAAATTCTTTAGATCAGCTACCTAGAATTTGGTGTTGTTATCTGCGAGGATGACCTGACAGACTCTGAATCAGTGGATGATATTGGATCTCATGAATTTGATGATAGAATGTTCCATGACTTCCTTTATCGGAGTTTATTTTTCCCACTTGGAAAATAAATTGGTAGTGGTAGGGATGAACCTACACCGATGAGTTATTACTGGTGGATATGGTCCCACAAAATCAAGTCCCAAAACTACAAAGGTCCATGAGTACATGGTAGTATGGAGAGGTTCTGGAAGCTAATGCACAAAATTAGCATGGATCTGGCATACATGGAACCTTGAGGAAAACTCAATGTATTCAAGAATGATGGTGGGACAAAATTACCGCAATCTACAGATCTGATGAGAGAGTTCCATCCCCACCGGATGAGCCCCATAGGAACCTGCATGAACTTCCTACATGACCTGAGAAATCTCACCTCCTTGAATTCAATGAAAGAGAATCCTATCAAACCCATGTCTGTAGAGGACATGATTAAGACTGGGACCACTCTAGTGGGTGAACAGTGTTACGTACTGTCGAATCAGCTCAGGCTTGGCTCAGTCTTCAGGGAGATTACCATTCCAGAGATACTCGATAAAGGGGTCCCCTATTTAGGAGTCACTTCGAAAGCTGCAATAGGTTGGCCTTGAGGTCCCAATGTGGAGGCATATATGGTAAGGTGGATTAACATTGAGTTATCATCATCATCCAGAGTGATGGGAACGATGAATCTTCAATGCGCCACATGGATAATCAAATCATATGAGTCAGGCTCTGCAAGAGATACGGCAAGGAAATCAAAGAAATTAGCTTGACCGTTTTGCAACCGAGGGACATGAGTAACATTTGGTAGAGAGGGGAACTGGTCTATTAGCTGGTAAGTATGCTCAAATAGAGGCATGAGCTTTGGCTTCCTAACAATATAGTCACCACTGATATGTTTGATAACAAGTTTGGCATCACATTCCACATGCAATTGGGGAAATTCAATCTCGAGGACCATCTCAAGACCAGTGTTGAGATCCTTGTACTCCGCCTCATTGTTGGCACAACCTTCTAAAAATAGGAATGAATATGGAAGGAAAAATTGTATGGGTGGGATGAAGATGATGCGCAGTCCCACTCTGTTGAGTCTGGGATCATTGAGTCTTATGTTATTGGGACTTCGAGAAGTTCCAACAAATTGGATTTTGCAACATGAAATGGCATGAACCACTGAGTGGATGGCTTCATCAAGGAAGTCAAGATCTATAGACAGCTCTATGGGGGTTGGATGGGAGGCAATAAATTTTTCCAATGAAAGTATTTTAATATCCTTTTGGGGGGTAAACATGATGTAAAACTATTGAATTATCACCTCCCACTGGGAAAGATGACCTGACAACATGGGGTGGTTCAGAATGTACTTCATTGGATCCACTCAGGGCACTAGTTGTATCTCATAGTGTTGTAAGTAATGTCACAATTTTTGTACTATGAATACTAGATTGAGGTAGTTCTTCATGAAATAGGAGTATCTGGTCTCTGTATTGAGGAGAATATGGTTGAGATAGTATAAATTATTCTCTGTTCCCTCATAGTTATTTTGGGTGAGAGGGCACTAAGGGACTTCTCCAGAGCGGTCACATAAAAGACCAGTAGCTTTCCAAGAATGGGTGGCATTATAACCGAAGGTTGTAGTAGTTACTGATTGATTCTCTTGAAATCAGATTGGCACTCCTCATCCCACTAATAATCTTCACCTTTATTCATGAGTTAGGAAACATTCTTACACTTGCCAACCATATTTGCAATGAATCGGTATATGGAAGCTATGCGGCCTTGAAAGCCTCAAATCTCCCAAATGTTACTTGGGGAAGACATATAACTAATGGAATTGTTCATTTCAGGATCAATATTAATGCCTCTATATCTGAATAAGTAGCTGAGCAACATCCTAAAGGTTCCACCTGTGCTGGGGATGGACATTACCTGACTATATTGTTATCAACTAGTTTTGTACCCAATATTTAAACACATAGCAGTGCTTGATAGTGTACCCAAGGATCTGGTGATAGGGGTAGCAATTGTGGTGATCAGAGAGATTCACCTCTTTAGGCCTCCTGCATTCTGGTAACCATAGGATTCGCTAGTCAAAGGTGGTTCTGAAATAACTGAGTACCTGAGCCTCATTAAATGGGTAGGTCCAGTTTCTCTAATCCAAGAAGGGATCTCACGAAGCCTAGCTCGGATGAGGGTTTTTCTGAGCCTGTCGATTAGGTGGAACCTTATTATCTAACCTTGGTGATGGTGGTTCATTATGTGGGGGCACCTACCAATTCTAAGGTGGGTGCTGCAGAGCGGGAGGTTGTGCGTGAGGTGGTGGGATTTAACGAAGTTGTGGAAGTGTCTCTACTGGTAACAATTCCAACTGCCTGGGGTCCTCAATTTTTTCTAAAGTGGTGGGCTCAGCCATAACGGTTCTTCTTGCAGGGATCACAGAAGGAAATGGATGTTCCTTCTTGTCTTACTACAAGGCTTCTTCTAGATGATGGTATTTGTTAGTGAAATATCAAAATACCCTAGGACGTTTTGAGTGATGAGAGAGGGAACCAGTTTTGTCTTCAAAATCCCCATACACAACATCAGTAGATACTCATTGGTTAAAAGAATGTCAAGGGAATATGTGAGGCCCTTCCACCAGGTGAAAAAGTCTACGACGCACTCATCAGGACTCTGTTTTAATATGGAGAGGTCAGCAATGATTGTCTTCTGGGCAGTGGAACTAAACTAGTAAAGGAGCATTCTATGAAGGTCCTCCCAAGAAACTATTTACCCAAGGGGTAACTGGATGTACCAAAAAAAGAAGGCCCATCAAGTGTCTACACAAAACACCGGGGCTTGGTGGCCTCTTGTTATGTTGGAGTTTCCAACATGGGTCCACACCTTGAAATAAAGTGGGATAGATGCAGCAGTGGATCTCCCATCCCATTAAAGGGGTATAAGGTAGGATTTTTGACACCCAAGGTGCTGGAATATCATTCACCCATGCCAGATATGGATTTCAATCAGGCGGGGTTTCCTCCTGTCGAGTGTCTAGGGCCTCGAGGTGATAAATGATAGTAGCCATCAGATCATCTTTGTAGGTATTCCCGTCTTGATGATGATCTCTAACGACTAGTTCATTGGTAGGTTCTTCAATGTGATAATTAGGATTAGTGGCTTATGAAGCAACTTGGGGGATGACTTGTGGAACTGCTGGGGGAATGGCTTGTAGAGAGGATGGGGGAATCTGAGCAGGGTCCTGAGGAAGGTAATCACGCAACTCGGGTGGATTTGGTGATGCATATTGTTCCCTCATTCATTAAAATCTTTCCTATAACCTATCTATATGGGAAGGATGGTCAAGGTTTCCCAGAGGTAACTCATTGGGGGTGAGTATGTACCTTCCCTTGTTACCCTAGTTGAGTATTACCATAGTCTAGTCACCATTCCACATCATGTTAAGAAAAAAGTTCACCAACCTTCTTTTTTTGTTCTACGAGTTGTTGGCACAACGCAACCTTTTCAGGTTTATCTTCCATATTATGCACTGATCCTGACGGTTCATAGGTTTTGATATCCCAATCATGCTTTTTACCCTTATTGGGATCTTTCCCAAAGGGTAATGACTCAAAATACATCGGAAGGCCCAATAAATTACTTTTCTGGTGAGTAATCATGCCCAATGGATCCCACAATTGTTTCACCACCCTGACAGGTAAGTTCTCTTAGATTATTCCTATCTTGGCTTCCTCCTCCGATGGGTCAGTAATTTTTACTATAACTATGCCTGGAGGCATATCCTCAGTATCATCTAGCATGTTGCGCTAGTTCCAGATAGGACTGAAATGAAGGGTAGTCTACTGCCCCCAACCATGGATCTAAAAATGGGGGGAGCCTTTTTAATAATTCTGTGGAGAACTAAAAAGCTCTGAATGCATCATTTCTAGAGGCTTTGATGATTACCAGGAGACTCAGGGTTTTGAGCCTTAGGGAGCATGACCAAGATGACCATGCATCATTTTTGGTCGATGTCTTCGAAGTTCTCCTCACTCTTGGGGTAATCTATTCTTTATTGATGAAGATGAAAGTTCATTTCCCAGAGGGTTTGGGGGAAGCACGTGACCTCCTCATGGTTAAGAGATTCCAAAGTATTTAAGTTTTCAGTTACAATTGGACAGAACATCCCTGAGAAATGGTTGGTTGTGAGAATGTTCCACAAACTCCCCATCTCAGACTCGGGATCCAGCCATTGGTTGTCCCATTCATTGAGTGGTCATGGTTGTGGGACCCATAACAGCACTAAAGTGGACCATTGGGATGGTAGACTGGACGGTGGAGAGTTCATAGCAAGGGTTGACAAGCCTTCGCATCTTGGGTTGCCCTTTGGAGAATGCACTGACTGCGCAACCATATCCCTTTAAGACAAACTAACAACCACAGCTTCTCGCATAGGAGCTACGGTTACTGATGGTGGTTCATGCTGTTTCTCATCCTCTATTGGCCCCCATAATAACTCTCCATTATCTCTTGTTGAGGTGGGGAATGATCTTATTGATGATACGGAGGATTTCACAGCCCAAACCTAGAAAGGGTCCAAATTTTATTCTTCTTGTATGTATCTTTAGAGGGATGTAGGGATCCAGTGTACCTCACTTTCTAGAAGAATGAGGCTAATACACCTTGTTCCTACCCCATCTCTAAACATAAAAGATTTGTGTGAGGGTTCAATCACCAAATCACTCTCTCAATCATAAACTGAAAATAATCCAAATTTAGTTGTAGTTTGGAACTTCCCAGAATTCTCCCTTTGGCTGTGGTGACCCACCTTCCTTCCCTAGGATGGTTCTTCAGGACATGGTAGATTTTTGACATGGGGGGTCCTTCGTGCAGATTGGTGCTAGAGTGTGGATGACCTATATCTGCACTAGAAGTTATATGAGTAGTTCCTTCATATGAAATGTTGCTGATGTGGGGAGGACCTCCGCTTTGATGAGTCAGGGTGCGAGGAGAACCTAAAAAATTTTCAAGGGGAACACAAGGAGGACCTCCATGTTTGATAGTGATGGAGCAAGTAGGGCATCGACTGGATCTGCTGAACACATGAGGAGGACCTCCATGGTGGGTTTCCATAGTGGGGGAAGGATATTCATGTTGGTTGTCCATGATAGTAGGGTTACAAAGAGGGCCTTCGTACTTATTGTACTGGACATAAGAAGGACCTTCATGTTCTTCGTTGATGAAGCAAGGAGAACATCCAATTTAGTGATTGTTGGCATGGGGTGGACCTCTGCATGAATCGATGAGAACATGGGGAGGTCCTCAATTCTATTGAGTGACTGGCTAAAAAATACCCCTGCATTGATAACCTAGTATGTGAGGGAAATTCTCATACCTGAGGCTAGGAGCACAGGGAGGACCTTCGTGTTGAATGTTGATGAAGCAGTGAGGGACTGCACCATAGATGATGATGGTGGAATGGGGAGGACCTCCATAGTGAATGAAGTGGTGGGGAGGACCTCCACTCTATCGGATATTGGTACGGGGAGGACTTTCGTACTAGATACCATCATCATGGGTTGTTCTGTGACTTCTGCAGCTTTACCAAGTAACTGGGAGAGCCAGTTCAACCTACTCACTGGGTGACTGGTGCTTCAACTTCATCCAGGCATTGAAATTCCCATGATCTATAACTAGTGGGTTCCCCTGGACAATGATGATAGTGGGTTGATAGCTCGTGTCAGTTTTGTATCATTCCATTGAATTTGAGGACAATGGAGCCCCCTAGGGAGTATACTCTTGAGCCAGCAACCGACATTGACATCGGGTCAGTAGAACTGGAGCTAGTTATACTACAGGATGGATCTCCTGCTCCTCGGTATGATGGAACAGCTGGCGATGCTGATGCGGTCGGGTTGGATCCCTCCTTGTTGGCTCCCCCACTGAAGCCCTAGTAGGGTGAACTCAAACTTCCTTTACTTTGTTAGTATAAGGGAGTGAGTCGTATGAGTTCTTCAAGGATAGGCTCCCAAAGTTGTAGATGGTCAGAGTGGGGAGTAGTGTCTCCTTGTGCGGCCCATGGGGGTAGAAGTGCTGATGGGGCACAGATGCCTCCAGGTCTTGGATGGCCATGTCCCTCATCAGGATGACCCGTTCCTATTCATATCGGCGAAGAACTGTCCCAATCACCCTCCTCTGAACAAATTCAGAGGGTGAGATGGGGCATGGGCACCCAATAATTGTAGGCATGGGAGCCATCATATTTGATATGTGGTCATGGGGAATTATAGCATTCTTACTTCCCATACCCCTGCATCCATGGGATAGAGATGATCAGTTTCTTGTAGCTTGAGCTTGGGTCCTGCAAAGCAGGAAAATTCACTCATTAGAATAGACAATAGGAAAGTGATGCATAGTGCCTCAGTGTTGTTCAGTATTATATGGTTAGATATAAAGATCCACACTAACAATGTCACATACCTGGATACCCAATGATCAATTTCCCAAACTTTGGTGAGTTTCACGCCAGGACCACTATTTCCTTGGTGGGACCTAGTGTCGTATAGTTAGATCTGTCAACATGCTTATCTATTGACGTCTCGAACACCACTAATTTCCATATTGAGGAGAAGATTCATATCGGGTTCCCCATTTCTATTTCTGATGCTTTTTCCAGGAAATGTGCATCTATCAATAAAGGATGCTCTAGATGTTTCCCCGCATTCCCACTTTCCAAAGGCATGCGACATTCATTTCTTATTCAAGAACTTTTTCTCCTTGATCGAAATGGGATGATGGGATGTTAGTCTCTCTTTCCATGGAATCCTCCTCAGAATTCTTCACCTAGTCTAGGTCTCCTTCATAGATTTGAGTCATTGTTCGTGAATCTCATTCCCAGTGACACATCTTTGTAGAAAGTGGTTAATTACGCTACTTCTATCAAAATATTCCAAGGGTTCAAGTTAGGGCAGAAACCTTTGGTCAGGGTAGTAGTCACGATAAACATTGTGGTAATGTCTGGATGCAGAAACACTGGTACATCTGGGTTTATTTCCCTTATGATAAGGCTTCTTGAGGGAACAGAAGGCCGAGTTATCCCATGTCAAGTGTGGGGAATTATATTCCATAGAAATTTCCTTGTGGTTTTCCTCAGCTTCCCATTTCTAACATGGGGTATGCTGTGAGATTAATGTCTAGAGGAGATAGATTAGACTGAGCAGAATTCTAAAGGGAGGGGATCATATGGGTGGATCAGAACTTCCAATGAAGATGGATCCTAGAATACATGGGTCCCTATAAGGGGGACACCAGGGTTTACCCTTGGCTGGTATTGAACCTCTTGAGGGTTTCCTACGTACCTTTTGTAGACGATAGGGATAAAAACCCACATAGTTCGAAGGGTGAGACATGGAATCAGGGTGTGTAAAAAGGTCAACAACCTAGAGACATGTTGTGAACCACACATGGATAATGGCCCATCACAAGGGAGACACTATTGGTTAGATTCTTATGTATTGTGTGGGGTTAATTAATGGTTATCTTCCCGAATGTATGGAATCATTTCATTGGGAAGTGGCGGTCCAAGAAAAAATTATGAAAGAAGATGGATGGTTAAACGAAGTGGATGGAAGGAATGTGATGGAACCGACGTGAAGATATTGGTGATGTTGGTATTGAACCTCAAAGAATATTCCTACATACCCTTCTTGAAGAGGGAAAGGATCAAATTCCATGTAGTTTTTTGGTTGATGGGATAACTAAGGAGGTGGACCATGAGAATGGACACATGGATGGTACCAGACAGAAGTGGAACCCGGGGTTAAGGCATGACCTTACTGAAACAAAAAATCTCAAGGGAGAGACCATGATTGGACATGATTGAGGGTCTTAAACCTCAAAGAGGCCTCCTACATATCCCTATGGTAGGGAATTAAAGTCCACATTATTTATGATGGGGTATAAAATCGAGGTGTTCACAAAGGAAAGATACACAAAGACATGTTAGGGCTTACGCATGGGTAGCATCCCATTGCAAGAGGGACACTCTAGGTTGGATTATCATGGATTGATTATGTGGATTATATGTGGTTAGCTGCCCGAGAACTGGTCTGACACCACTAAGGGACGGACCAAGGATGTGTGTCCCAAAAAAGGGGACACCAAATTTTACCAGTGTTTGGTGTTGAACCTTAGGGAGGCTTCCTACCTACCTTATCTAGGAGATAGGGATCAAAACCCACATAGTTCTAAAGGGTATAGTTTAATGTCTTGTGGGATGAGGGTAAACCAACGTAAAATGGTCAGGACCAATGGGTGTTAGTCTTGAACCTCAAGTCGGATTCCTACATTCCTTTCTTGGAATACGTAATGATAAAAGTCCATGTAGTTTAGATAAATGTGGGATGGGGGTTACACACTAAGGCATCCCAAAAAGGGGTTTCATGGTTAATGCTTACTCTAAGACCACGTGATTCATGCTCGGTGTGAGAAACAAGAGGTCAAAAAGACCTAATGATCACATTGAAAAATATGCATCTATGAGGAATGGAGTGGGATTACTCATGGTTAACAACCCTGGGTAATAAAGATTGGGACTTACACCAAGATGGAAGCCTGCTGGAAAAAAATACCAATGGGAGGGGGATGGGGTATTGAGAGTACCATGTTCCCATCTCTCCTCTGGTATTTTCACTCAGAAGAGGTGATGTGGAGAAAGGGTGTTACCTCCTACAAGAAAGGATATGAGCTTACACAATGATAGTTTCCATTCCCCACAGATAGATATCATTCCAATCAAGTAGGATCTCATTCCATGTGAGGAAGATCTCACTCCCGTAGAGATGAGTGTGCATGGAAAATGTATGAGGCAGGGCACCCTATATATATTTTATGGGGAGAGGCAATAGTTTAATGTCATGTGCTAGGGAAGATGATGCTTGGTAGTTTAACATACTCTACCTCAGATGATGGGGATTCATTCTCCACCCCTTGGACTTACATAATCGGTGCACTTTAACCCTTGGTAAAGGGAAGGCACAAACAATTCCCTATGGAGATGAGGTTTTGGAGTTATACATTAAGGGGATAATGTTAGCTTTGCAATGCGAAGAAGAAATATCCATTAGCGTTCCTATGTGAAGATGAATGAGGCATAGAAATGCAACATGAACCACCACCCAAGGGACCTTGAAATCAATTCGTACAAGCCCATAGGGGCCCACAATAAAATGGATTTCCAAAGAAAGAGGCCTCTTAAAAAGGGGATTTTCAAAGCTCTGGGGGTTGCAGAGAAGAGAGCATCACAGATCTCAAGGATTCGTATAGCTCATGGGCTATAAAATCAAAATGGATTGAAGAGAACTTGACTTCGTAGAGAATAGGGCTTCACAAAGCACAAAGTCTCATAGATAACAGGGCTTCACGGAGCACCAAGGCTCGTAGAGGATATGACTTTTCAAATATGAGGAATTTTCAAATCATTATATCCTGGCCTCACTGAGTAGTAAACATGTTTTTGGAGGGTTATTCATGAAGCTTGGGTGCTTCTAGAAGTCCTGAGTACCCAAGGGGGGTCACCTTCCTTGGTGATCTCCCAAAGGCTCCGTGAAGTCCATCCATCATTGAAGAGGGGGTAAACTTGAGTAAAGGGAAAGGGATTTCACAATGATCAAGTACCTCGAATGATCCATTTTTCCTATAGTTTGAAAAGCAATTGATTCTTTGAGATTGGGTATCTTGGAAGGAAAAAGGTCATTATATCGATTCTTTGGGAGTGAGGGGAATAGGGTATTTATAGGTTCTAGGGGGTGTGAATCTCTGACAGCGCACTATGAAGCCGCTTACCCTTCACCATCAAATGTGTATTGCATCATGTTTTTCTTAACCACAATGTCTATCATCATCACCTCCATGAAATAGAGGCTTCCTTAATTCCCTCTTTAATGCTCATAGAAGCTTCTTTCAATTTCAATGGAATCTCTGAGGTTATTTTCTTTCCCCCATAGCATGAATACTTCATCAATTTCATCATAACTATATAGTCGACTATCTCTTTACTCTACAGAGGTCATCGAGGAGGCCTTGGATTTGCACCAGTCATGGTGTTGAAGGGATTTTCATCATTTGTGGTGTTGAAGGGCTTCACTAAGGTTCTTCATGAAGCACCCCCCTTTGGCATTGTTGTGTTCTTTGTGTATTTTTTCCACACACATATTTTGGTGGAAACAATGCTATCATGAGATGTGAATATTAGATGAGGATATAACAAAGATGGAGATTTTATATCTTTATGGTCATAATGATTACTTGGTGATGCCTTTCGGTGTGATAAACACCCAAGAAATGTTCATGGGACTCATGAAATTGTTCTTTTATCCTTTCTTAGACGGGTTTTTATAGACATCGTTGACGATATTCTAGTGTACTTAGTTTCTATGGAGTATCATGTGATAAACTAGAATATGGTCCTAGATGAGATAATGGTATCGAGATTCCTTGGGTTGGCAGTGGACTCATCAAATGATAAGGCCATGTATGTTTGGGATCCACTCAAGATTGTCATATAGGTATGGATCATCCTAGGATTGGTAGGCTACTATTAGAGATTCATAATGGACTTCTCAAGGAGATCAGATTCCTAGGTAGCTTTTAACTGAAAGGTTAATCCTTTTCTATGTAAAGAGATGTAAAAATAGGCTTTCCAGGAGTTGGTGAATAGATTTATGAGAACTCTCATCTTGATATTTTCCTAGGATGGTGTCTAGTAAATAGTTTTCTAAAATGCATCAGGGAATAGGTTTGGTTTTATTCTCTTGTATAGGAAGGTGGTTATTTTTAATGGTTCACATCTGTTGATACAACATGATGAAAACTACATGACCCACTATATTGAGATAGTAGTGGTAGTCATCAAATAGAAAATGTAAAGATAATCCCAAATAAGAGATTATTTTATCATCTATTTTAACCATAAGATTATCAATTATATCTTATCTTAAAATTTTATTAACATGACATAGAGGTTATGTCTATAGTTCCTCTAGGATTATGATATTGAGATTCTATATACTCTTGGGAAGGGGGAAAATGGTATACTATTCTCTTAGTATGTGATATTGATTGTTGCTGTTGAGTAGGGAATCAGAGCAGCAATCTGTTATATAGTTATCCTTTGTGGACTGAGATGGAAAATCATGCCTCTAGTATATGGTTCTTATTACTCAGATTTTATAGTGTGTCCAGAATAAAAAAATTGTGGATATCAACAGTGATACCCTAAATAGTCATATATCCTCTAGACATACTCATAATAGATTTTATGAAGGTGTTGAGAATGCCATTATTTTATGAGTTTGGATGATAGAACCATAATGGTTATGGGAGGAGGTTCTAATGGTGATTAATATATCTACCTTGGTGGTTTATACTATTGTGGAGAAGATTACTATGACCTACAACATTAGTTTTGGTGGACATGGATGAAGAATAAAGTTGTTGAGTTTTTTGTTCGATTCTGTACTTATATTCATGTGATGGCTAAGCACCAAGTTCTAGAGGGTTTAGCTCAACCCCTTGAGGTTCTAGAGTGTAATTGGGATTATAATTCTATATAATTAATTATGGGGTTACTTCAAAAGTTTAGGGGGAACGTTTCCTTCTAGGTGATCATAGACAAACTCACCATCTCAGACCAATTCCAATCTATTCGAGAGAAACATTCAGTAGAGATATTGAGACCCCTTTATGGGAAGAAAATAGTACAACTCTATGGAGTTCCAATGATGATAATTTTTTATAGTGATAATCGCTTCACAACTTGATTATATAAGGGATTACATGAAGCCTTTTGGACTTAGTTGGGTTTGAGGATGGAATTTCACCTACACACTGATGACCAAGAGAAACCCACCATTCATGTCCTCGAAAACAATTGTGGGAAGCATGTTATAGTTGGTAAATAGTTGGGAGGATATCCGTCCAATATTGGATTCGGTGTACAATAAGATCTACCACTAAAGCATCAGTATGGAACTGATTGAGGCCTGGTATGGGTGACCTTGAATGTCACCACTATGCTAGATCAATAAAAGAGATTCAACACTTATGGGCCTAGAGTTTGTGTGATCCATGATAGAGAAAGTGGATATCATCAAGGAGTGTATGAAAACTATACAGACCAATAAGATGTCTTATATGAATAGAATATGGGGGCCCTTTTTAGTTTTAGGATGGATACCATGTGTTACAAAGGGTATCACCTCAACATGGTTTACAAAGATTTGGTCGGGCAGAGAAATTTATCATTGAGATTCATTGAATATTTTCAGATACTGTGTAGAGTTGGTGACGTGGTGTACCACTTATCTCCACCCCCATAGTTGGAATGGGTAAAAGATGCCTATAATGTATCGTAGTTGAGAAGGTAAGTTCATATAATGTCACATGTTATTGTCCATGGTGATATATAAATTGAGGATGGGGATACCTTAACAATGTACTTGGTAGATATTGGGGAGTTATGGGAGAGGATCCTCCATGGGTTTACAATTTCAATAATATGTGTCTGGTGGAAGCATGGTAATCACCATGACAGAACCTGGGAATGTGACACCCAGATAAATGCTCAACACCAAAATATCTTTGTGTATTTTTTATATTCTCTTTTTGTAAATTATCGTGTTTTGTAGAATGTAACGAATCATATTTTTTCATGTTTTTATTTAGATTATTATATGGATTATTTTTTGTGTTAGTAACTAAGATATCATGAGATTCT
Organism: Viscum album; assembly: GCA_963277665.1. Taxonomy (NCBI): domain Eukaryota; kingdom Viridiplantae; phylum Streptophyta; class Magnoliopsida; order Santalales; family Viscaceae; genus Viscum; species Viscum album. The sequence goes on along the minus strand of OY728131.1, from coordinate 309,356,005 downwards.
GAGGCTCGGTGAATTGAGGCCAACATGAACGTTGGTAAAGTACTATTCCATGTGTTTGTGCTATCTCATTTTCTTTTCTCATTCATTGTTCCTCATGGGAAGTTCCTTTTTACTATGTTTCAATAAATAAATGAAAATAAATTTGTGTGCACCTATTTCTTGGTGCAATGGATTAATACAATAGATCTAGGTTTAGTTTAGTCATGGGATCAAGCTACAATGATGGATTAGAACTAGATCATAGTTCTCCATATGGATTCTGAGTGAAGAGACTGAGAGATGCCACATATGGTTTCCCATGAAAATTGTACGTATAGATTCTGGTGAGTGGTTACTGTGAGCCTCTATTGGACCAAATCCATAATCAGGGGGTTTCATCGGCTAGGTAACTTGTGGTGATGTCTTTGTTGTCATACATAGAGGTGGAACCTTGGATTTTGTGAAATTTTGGATTACATGACATCAAATAATAAATTACACACTATGTGGGACACCTTGAGTAGAGGCTAGTGTTTACCCACAAAGATAAGGATCACACATCTTGCGATCCCTACCACACACTGTGTGACCTAGCTGGCCAACTCGGCGTGTAAAATGTGTGCATTTCTACAAAACATGGTGGTATTCCATTCCATGTGGATTGTTCCACATATTGTGTAGACCATTGAATGTAGAAAGGAAGATACATGCGGTACACACCCAGGAAGTTGTGTGTCTCTAAAAAACATTTGGTGGGACACATGTCATGCACTCAGACATGGACACGGACATGGGTCATGATACATAGCTTGTAATGGTTCCAAAAGGATAAATCATGTACTTATTAAAAGATGGAATAAATCCCTTTTCCTATTTATCTTATAAAAGTTTCATTAGTTTAAGTTACCTTTGTCCATTCCCAAAGGATCAATTATGGAGTCACATCTTATGTATAATATGGGGATCCACTTCAAGGAACTTCAGTCTTGGAAAGATTTGTCAGAATACCTTCATGAGGCTAGGAGCTAGATACTCTGTCATAATATTATTACATATGTGGTGTTCTTGGTATCATCATGACCAACACTGCATGGGAGATGATCTAATAAATAATTGGTTAATACAGATTCAGTTGTTATTATATCCCTAGGCCATTTTTGAGATCCCAATCTATGTATTCATCTCTTCATACTTCCTATTTTAACTTCTTATGGTGAAGACCTATGATCTCTACATCTTGGAAATATGCCACTAGTTTTATCTGGCTCTGTAGAGTGTTCTCTCAGATGATTTTTACCAAGAAGATTCTATTGGGAATATTTGGATAGATTTATTATTGTGATCTTATTGATACTGTATTTATATTGTTAGTATATCTATAATTTCTTATTATATGTTTCGTTGATATATCCTTGTGGTGAGATGACACCTACTTTCAATTCTATCTTCTTAGTTATTTCAAGGTGTCCAACTAGGTGTTATTTTACACACCCCTGCATGAGATTTATATGCATATTTTTTATCTTGTGCATTCAAATGTCCATTTTGAGGAGTCCTAGAGGAACTAAGATGAGTTCAGTCATAGTGATAAATAAAGACTATGGTGTGATCTGGTGGTTTCATTTATAGGATTCCACTCCTCATTCACATGTTGGATAAGTGTGGGAGGTGAGTTTTCCAAACTGACCAATCCATTCTTGAACACCTATGATTCTATAGAATTATTCTTGGACACATGATATAAATAAAAAAAGACTCAATAAATAATAGTTCAAAATAAATTCATACCCACCTAAAACATCTCAATTAAATATAATTATTCAATGTAAAAGGAAAAATTGAAAACAACATTTTGAAAATTTTCTTCTTTTACATCCATTTAAAAACACAAAATTTTGAATTTCAAAAAATCAAAAACATTAAAGGAAACGAATTCAAAATCCAATACTTAATTTTAAAACATTAATTTACCTTTTATATTTAATTTCAATAATAAATAAGTACTTAATTTTATAAATCCTTAGGTCCTTAATCTTAAAAAAAATTAGATTTATTTAAAATACCCCATTACATTTTCCAAAAACCATCCATCAAAATTTAAATAAGTAATCATTAATTACAAAATACAATTAAAATATTACCAATTATAATAAAAACTTCATCAATGTCCCTTGTAAATCACCCAAAATAACATCTATATACACCGTGGAAGAAAGAGGATTCAAAGGATCCCAAGATGATGTATCACGGGAGGTTAGTGGCAATTCATGGTTTGGCTTCATGGTTTGGGTTACCATATTCAAACTTTTCATAAAACCACTAGAAGTTAACAGAACCATTCCCATGGTCTCTACAAAATTTTCCAAACTATATGAGGTAACCAAGATCTTGTGATTTCCCCTAACCATTCACCTCTAAAACATAAAAAATACAAAAATCACCCAAACAAAAGTGATTCAATTTAATAAATATTTAATAAAAATAAAAATATGCCGTGAATAAACTAATAAAGATCAAAATATGGGACTTAGAACACAAAAACAAATGGAATACAGAGGAACATGATGAGTGACATCTTAATACATTCTTCCCGTACCTACCTCTTGAGTTTTAAGGGAACTAATGTCTAATAAAATACACATCCCAATTACCATAGGTTTATCTGATAAGATAGTTATATAAAATACCTATAAGCTGATAATATTTTTTCATTAAACATATTTGTCAATATAAAAAACCAACCACCCGTGTTCACCTTTGAAATAACTAAGGGATATCCCAAATCTCTAAGGTCCTATGAAAAGAATCATTGGCATTATAATAAATCAATTTTATTATTTTACAAAATAAATAATAAAGTACATAGAGCTTACACTTTGAATTTTGGGTTCTCTATTCCATGTGTCAGAGTCCATATAAAGAAGTTATAAGTAAACACAGCATTCAAAAAGAACCAAATAAAGAATAAATAAAATAAAAATACTACTGAACTTAAATTAATAAGCGTAGTGTAAGAGATATAACATCAAGTATACAAAGGATACATTGTTCTATAAAATGATAAAAAAATCATAGCCACCTGAAACAATCTCCATGTTATCTACTGGTCAAATCTATCCATAATAATAATATCTCAATAAATGATCCCCACTCAAAAAAACCTTTAAAATAGACTAAGGTTATATGATTTTGAGTGGTATAAGTAGGATGTGAGTAAAATAGTTCTCTAAAGTCAATCCCAAAAACAATCTAATACATTTCCTTTTCCAAAACATAAAATCCATGATTTTTTAAAATATATAGCAACCCATGATAAATATATCATAAATAGTATAATATCATCATTTAAACAATACATCTCAATAAAAGTCTTGTAACCTAAAAATTGAATGGATTAGTTTTCTAGAGATTATATTTTTAAACATATTGTTTTAAAGCGCATTAGAAAATTTACATATAATCATGCTCCAATTAACCCTTTCAGGATATAGCATGTGATACAATAATATTCATAACCTCGGGATTAGATATATAAAAAAATGTGTGATTAGTATCATAGTAAAGTAAAGGTCCCATTGAAATATTTTAGACTATAATCATGAATGACAATATGAGGAAGACATAAATATCATGATAAATGATCATAATACCAAGCATGATGATCATAAGATAATAAAAAATATATGTAAAGAAGAATAAAATATTTTTAATGGATTAAATAATAGATAAATAATCATAAAATATGTGAGAATAATATAAAAATGTAGAATAGTTTATAAATAAGTTATAATCATGAAAACATGAAATTCCATGGAAATAAAATGCATGTTGAAAATTTGGTATAACCTAGTGAACAAAATGGAAGTCTAGAACAAAAATAATCATTTAAAATGTTTTTTTAGAAACCCATTTATCCCCATTCATATTTCAACATTCTCATTCTGTCCACACCTAAAAAATGTGAGCAGACCCATTGTACCCATGCTTAAGTTAAACAAATAGAAAAATGCATGCCTAACTATCTTGAAAGATATAAACATAAAACCAAACATTCAAAGGTGATATATGAACCCACACATCATCATATATACATATGTACACCACCTAAAACAAATAATCATCATAACTGAAATAATCTATGGAAAAAATAATGATTTTTTTAAAAATATCACATAACATTAACTTAAGAAATAATAGGTCATCAAAATCCAATTTCCCTGAAGGATTTGTAAAAATTTGACTAATAATGGATGATAAAAACATCAATTTATGGAATACAAGTAGTGGATAAAAAATTGATGTGAAAATACTAAAGTTTTCAAAAAAGCATTTTAAAAATTGTTATAGAAAACAAGTGTAAATTGTTTTTAAAAGACACATTATTGAGAAGGGAAAGAAAATATTATTATAAATATTTAAAAATAAAATAACAATGAAAATATATGGGGTTTCAAAAATTTGAAGTAAAAATAATTTGAATAATTTTAGTTTTCAAATTTTTTCTTAATAATTCAAACTAGAAAAAAGTCATAATGTTTTTAGCGGGGTAAGTGAAAACACATTAAAAATATTTTCCATTAAAAATATTCATCAGTAATGTAAAATTAAAAAATATAAAATGATTTTAAGAAAGTTAAATCCAAATTACTTGAAAACATTTACTTTAAAAAAGAATATTTAATAATAGAGACCTGAAAATTCATAAGTATATCAAATAGGGGAAGTGAAAATAAATTAAAAACATTTACCTTTAAAAATAATATTTAATAATGGAAAAATGTAAAAGATAAAAACATTATCATAATAAAATTTGTAATGGATAATAAAACCTTTCATTTTTAAATGATAAAAACCCCTTTTCAATATTTTGATATAACCTTATTGAAAACCCTCATCATTAAAAGGATGAAATAATAATTGTTTCAAAATTAAAGGAGGTAAAAAAGGATCATTATAGATAAAAATAATTTGAGTTTCCACTTGTAAAAGTATAACATTATAGGGAAGTAAAAAATATGGATATGAAAGAAATGTACATTAAAAAAAAGTGGAATATATTATTAACCAAAATTTATTTAAACAAATTAATAGAATCATAAAGGTAGATGTATTTGGTGTGAAACTTTATTTCCCCAATTAAGATAGTGTAAATAAATCCTAAAATAATAAATGGTTAGGAAATATCAATCTTGAAATATAATAAATAAACAAGAGTGGGTATGACCCTAGAAAAAAACATGACTCATGGAAACCCTTTACAACCATTGTAACTTTGAATCAAAATCCCCAGGATAAGTATAAAATTATTTAGAACACAGCATAACATGAAATATAAGAGTATAATGATACAAGATAAAAATATGGGTAGTTAAACACCATTGATAAAAAAACACGTTGTTTAAATTAAACATTCCGCAATGAATTAAAATCTTAGACAAAGAAAGCCTTACTTTGTTTCCCTACTTTGTCGTATGCACTCTAAAATCTGTTAAAACAAATATAACAATATTAATATACTAATTTATAAATATATTTATTCCTAAAATAATTACAATTATAAATACTATGTACCCAGTATCCCATATTCCATAGTTACTTTACTACCTCATCATAAGATACAAGTGATCATATCTCGAAGGATCGAACAATTTAGTAGTCTTGGTAAACAAGATATATAATTTAATCTCACATTAAATTTGAAAACATGAAATAAAAATAGTTATTTTTAAAATGATTAATCATTTAACTTATTAAATTATTCCCTATCCATTCCTAGGAGAGGTAAAATTAATAACGGGTGAGCTATGATACTCAGTAAGGGTTAGATACATTGAAAGCTTTCAAGAATCAATAAGGAATAATCAAAATGTCTAGGTAAATAACTGAAATAATATTCCATTTAATCAATAAAATGGGAATTAAAAATGATATGGCATGAATAAATTATGATCAAATAATTCCAAATCAATAATCACATGGTCATGAAGCTAATTAATGTATAATATCAATATAGTAATCTCAGGGATTGTAATAAGTGAAAATAAAATGAAATAAATTCTTAATATTAGAGGTCTAAACCTGAGAAATATAGGTATATATTCCATCAAGACCCTGACCCAAGATAATTTAATCAATCGGTAGGTATACACAATAAACCCATTTAATTATATATTATTGATTTATATCATGAGATAGGTTGATGCATATAGATTATATATAATTTATGGCCTCACCCATCACTTCATTTACAACACATTCCCCATATATCAAAAAATTGATTTAATTCACGAAAATATGTACTATCCAAAAATTTAATCACTAAGTAATGAATATAGATTTAATGATATTACCCCAATCAATCAGATATATTTCAAAATAAAACACCTTATTCTAAAATGGGGTAGGTTTTAGGTAGTAATCTTATCCATGATTCAAATAATATGGATAATTAAGACTAATTTATTTTCTATTGATTTTTAAAAAGTGATTATTTTAATAGAATGTTAATTAATGAAAAAAAAATAAAGTGAATTTCAATCATTTATATGGTCAAACAGATTAAAAAACATATGATGATAAATAAGGATGGTATCGTTACAAAATATCCCCCATGTATTATAAGTAATATAAATATCTATTGACATTGGTGAATATAAAGACCATAATAATATCATTAAAAATTTATTGTGTAAAATAACCTTTTCAATTTTATAGTCATATTTACAAAATATAAATTTCTAGAATATCAGGAAAAAATTTATTTAAAATAAATTATAAAATTTAAAGGATGATTCAAAAAAAAGTGGTCATGATTGTGTAAATATTTCATTCTAGATAATTAGATTTAAATAAAGATTCATTTAACATTTTTGATAAAAATAAGAAAAGTTCATTGTTCCATAAATGAAAAGAAAATTCGTTTTAAACAATTTATTAAAAAGTGAAACATGGGTAATAATGTCTCTAATAAAAAATTGGAAGATATTAAAAATATATTATATAATATATTTGTTAAAATATGAATATGGAAGAAAATGAATTTTTTATAGAAAATAGAAATAGTTTTGGATTTTCTTTAAAAAATTCTCAGTCATTTTAATTACCCAATAGAGAAAAATGGTCATATTACATGAAAATTTTAAGAATAACTAGTGGAGATTAAATGAAATTTATTTATTTTTAAATTACCAAATAAATTGATCAATGAAAATTTAAGAACAAAAATTCCTAATTAAAATGATACTAAAGCATAGACCCTTACCACTTTGGTACCTTTTGAATCATAAATCCAACAAAATAAATCACTTCAAATGAATTATTAAATACCATTAATATAAAAGGATTCATAATATAACATATTTAATATTTGGTATATACACCATTAAAATTTAATTAACTTCATAACATCAAAACAAGCCTCAATAAAAGGAAATTAAAATAGAATCCCCCAACTCACATTTCCCATTAATAGAATGTGATTTAACCTCATGATTAATGGTCTTAATAATGATATTAATTTATACCAGAATGATATTCATATTTATAATATCACACAATATCCTATTAAAACATATTTTCATGTTCTTGTTAAAAAAAATTCATTATTACAATTGGTTTGGTTGTTAAGTGCTTTGCTTTCTCAAACATGTTTTTTTTTCATGATAGTTTTGATTATTGTGTATGGAATATAGATCTATCATGTCCAAAAAAAAATTAATGTTATAAATATCATAATTATTAACTTGAATCTATTTTAGAACCATTCATGAAACTTTATAGTAAAAATTAATGGCATCGATCCATGGAGATGATTTTTCAGACGTATGCACAAGTGATAATATCATTCCCCAATGGGTGAAAGGGTAAGTAAAAGGACGATTTATTAATATTTCAGAATTAATATAATTTCTAATGTTTAATATATATTTATTATTTCCATTATTATTAGTACCCATTTGATTTTGTGAACGAAAAACAATTACACAGGTTCATTATGTGGTATTCCATTGTACACAGAAGTGATGGATTTATTTACCATATGATAGAGATAGAGATAGATAAATCATATGCCATCAAAATAATAACATTTCAGGTTATGGTGGATATTTTTGAAATTATATAAGATTTTTTTATGAAATTATTGATGGTGTTAAAATAATATATTAAAAAATAATGTTTTGAGTGAAGATAATAAACTTATCTTCTGAGAACTTCCATCAGATCTCTTTTTAAAGATACTAGGGTTGGTCCTTTAGCTTGACCAACACCTATAAAATATGTCTAGGATGTTAGTGACCTATATTTTCCATGGTTTATTGAGATGTATGTCCTCATATTTGTGAACCATTTTTTGGATATGGTTCCATTTTATATTTGGGGGAGGGGACCTTCTTGCAAACCACAAAGAAGTATCCCAAAACAATAAAGAGATTATAAATTCATTTTGAAGAGAAATGATTCAAAATGACTATAGAATAAAATTTGGGATAGGATAAGGTTTTAATATGTAGAAAAAATATTATTTAAACCAGATTAATTGTAAAAATTACCCTTATATTTTGGTTTGACCTCCCCCACACCGGGTATACCAATATTAACCTTAACTATTATAATCAATTTTTTAATTCTCTCTATTCATTATGAAAAAAAATGAAATTATTAAATAATATTAATTATTTAGATTCCAAATATGGAATATATTTTATCAAAATTCCATTTATTGATGTGTCACAACTTAAATTATAGATAAACCCATAAATCGTATCAAAAAACGTAATTTCATTAAATGATATTTTCAAACATCAGAAGATTCAACATTAACTATATTACAATTGATCATTATTATATAGATTTAAATTCATATATTTACATATATAATCAATAATTTTCTATTGAATGTTTTCTTTATAAGTGGTTATATTAATTAATTATATTTAGTAATATTATTCACATAAAAAAGTTTTCAGAAAAAATGTGTTTCTAATCTAGAAAATAAACTTATACCCAATCCCACTATAAAATGGTTCATATTTAATTAATTATATTTAATAAAACTAAAAAATTATTATTTTACATTAAAAATATAATGGTTATTTTAATTTACTTAAATTATTTAAATGAAATGACTCTTTTAACATAATTTGTATGTTTCAATATTCACTGAAAATCACTATTCTCAAGAAAATCAAAAAATTTCACCAAAAGATACATCTGATACGATGATTTAAAAAATTATATTATTTTAATAAAATAAAATTTCTAAATGTTTTATAAATTAATTATAATTCAAGAAAATTATAATGAAAAGTAAAACAATTTTTGAGGAAAATATATTTTTAAATCATAAAATTATTTTATTGAGAATTAAGTACTTATTTATAGATACATTATATAAAATCATTATAAATATTTTCATAATGTGATTAAAATATTTATTCCCTTCAAATTAATTTATTTTTCAAAATAATTACCTAATAATATTTTAATAGTATGTCATAGTTTTCCTAAAACAAGATTTTTGGTGTCGTATACGCTATTCAAGAAAATTGTCTTCCAAAATATTAGGGTGTCACATTCTCTGCAATTTTAATATTCCTTCCACATAATTATAATTTTTATTTTAAATCAAGTATTTGTAATTTTTAAAATACCTTTTTTAGAAATTCAAATTATAAGAAGGGTTAAAAAAACATACCCCTGATAAGTTGTAAAGGGAAGTACAATGTTTTTCTAGAACGACACATATCTAGGTTTACATGTTGGAAATAATTATTGGGAAGTAAGAATATGGACATGGATGAAAATATGAAAGAATTATTAAGAGTTACAAGTTCATTGATCATAATAAATTGAATGATCAAGAGAAAGTTAACAACCAAAAAAACATAAAATAATGAAATGTGAAAGAGACCAATTATTCATCATAAATGAAGGTAACAGTATAAAAACATTATTCCAAAATCATTTTCCTAATATTGGGGAATTCCTTTACCATCTTGTGGAAGTATAAAAGTAAGTACACTTACTTAATATTTTTCTATTAAATATGCATAATTTCATCATATTTCTATTCTACGTTCAATTCCCAGTTCATCATTAACTCCAAAAAAATGAATATAAAAAATGAATTATTTATAACTAAAGCACAAATATAAACTTTTAATAGATCATAGGATCCATAATAAAGTTAAAATTCCTTTCATATATCTATAAATATTTAGAAAGACCCAAAATAATTATAATAATTTATCTAATATAAAACATTAATCTCTAAATCCCAAATAATAACACCCAAAATTATATTTCATCCATTCCAAAAGTAGATATCAATCAAATTTATTTAGTAAAAACAATTTCATACAAACCATTAAATCACATAGGTGAGCGGTATTCATTATACTATTGACACACTTTGGTTGCATGTTCATTCCCTATGGCCTTTCTAGACGCGAGGCGTTGTCACAATTTAAGGGGGTTTTCCTTTTTATAAAAATATATTATAATTATTCCTATAACATTCAAAAAATATTTAATGAATATCTTTAAAAATAACATTAGTCATCAAATCGCCATTTAACAATACAGTTTTTCGATATGACTTATTGTTTCCCTATAATTAAATAATTTTAATTGAATATTATTACCTTAACATCAATGATCATATTAACCCTAATGATTATCAATACTATTAATATTATAAATAGATCTTTATTCCCCAAAAAAATACATCATGTTGTCCCTAAAAATTTTATTTACCTCAATAAAAATAAACTTCTCCCAAAATTTCATTAATCACATGAAAATACCATCATTTAAAACCACAAATAGAATTTCTAAAAATATGATCTTTTAATTAACCTTGGACTCATTAAACCCAGATGGTATCCATAATTCGTGATCTAATTATAGATAAATACATATATTATTCCAAAAACATTAACAAAATCCTTAAATCTTTCTTCATTCTTATAGCCAATATACCATTCATAAAAATACTTCGACTACAAAATTCCTGAATCCCAATACATATATACATCATCCCTATTACATCAACATAATTCAATCCTTTTTCTATAATTTAACCTCTAAAATCGGTCATTGACTTATATAATTCATAGATTTGACACATTCAAGACAATAAACTATAAATCATTCTCTTGGATGAAATTTATTTCTCTATATTGATATCATTACTTTTCCTAAAAAAAATTGATAAATTCCCTTCATTTATAAACCTAAATCATTTTCATATTCCATTCAGACATTCTCCTAGGTGTCTCTTTTCACATTTATTAAATTAAGGAAATATAGCCTTTTTCCTCTATGGCCACTCCCACTATATCTCTTAGCATACTCAATCCATCTCTAATTTTTTGAGTCTAGGGGTTGGTTTAAGTATAGGTTTTTAATATTATTTTAGGACAAAAAATTAGGAATAATCATGATCTATTTAACTCAAACAATTATTTAATTTGGATTCACATAATCACCACATAATATATCATAATTAATGTTACCATGATTCTTTTGAGTTCCAACAATTTAATAAAAACCAAAATACATAGTGTGAGAAGAAATAATTATAATTTAAAAAAAATATAATCATTTATTGGATTTATATGTCATGAAAAGTTATTTTCAATCAAATACACCACTGGTTCAACCTAGTTCATTTATTGTCATCCTATTTTTAAATCCTTCATAATGGTTTGTAATGAAAATATTAATTAACATAATTATATACCATGGGAGTTCCAAACTAGCTATAAATAAAGGACCTTTATTATGCACTAGGATATGATTGATTAAAATACCAATGTTCTATTTTCTGAGTTATTGCCCCTAGGTAAAACTATTCGAGAGCCACATCCACTTGTATTATCAAGATAGGGATGTATTTACCAGAAACCTGCAAAATTTATATCTTACTAAAACACTAGTATGTCATCCTGTATTTATACATATCCTAAGATTCTGTCAAAGGGATATATCCCCAAATCTATGATTATCAATATCTAGTTCACAATGTTTCCAGTAAACTTTTTCTGATACAAACTATAAATACCCTTACCCAATTGGACCATAAGTGGAAGTTGATTTACTAATTTTGAATAAGATACAAGTGATCACATCCCAGAATATCGAATAGTTTAGTAGTCTTGGTAAACTGGAAACATACTTTAATCTCACATTAGATTTTAAAACATCAAATACAATATAGATAAAGTAAAAAATTATACATCCTTTAACTCATTAAGAGAATCCTTCTTCGTATCTAGGGGAAAGGAAAACAAAGGGTAAGATAAAATGCTTGGTAAAGGTTATTTATAGTGAAAGATATCACAAAAAAATGAATAAACAATATAGAAAAGGTGAATAACTTAATAAACATTCATTTAATCAATAACTTGATCATGAAAAACATTATGGAAGGAATAAATTATAATAAAATAATGCTACAAATGTAATCACATGATCTCAAAGTAAAAACAAAGAGAATATAAATTTAGTGGCCTCATGGATAATAATAATTTAATTCTCAATGAATGAAATTATTAATATTTTATTTCTTGATCTTAGAAAACCTGATATCTATACAGTGAATAGTTTATTCCAAAATATTATAATTGAAGGGTAGGTATACACTAAAAACCCATTTATTTCTATATTTCTGATTTGTCTCATGGAACTTGTCAATGAATCAATGGTGTATATAATTATGGGCCTCATAAATCACTACATGTCAAAAGAATTAATCAAATATAAAAATATTCATTTAATTCATGAACAATATCTATAATAAACAAATATTTATATTGAGTAAAGAATTATAATTTAACGTGATTTCCCTGTCCAATCAAATAACTTTAAAAATAAAACATTGTATGTAAAACTGGTATACATTTTATGAAATAATCATATACATGATAAAAACAATATGTATATTTTATAGAAATGTAATGTACAATGATCATAGTAAATTTAATGTTTAAAGATAAGGTTAATAATTAAAAACATTATCAAGAACGTGAATGTAAATATTTTCTGTAGTCAAACTGATCATAAACCATCTGGAGAAATAATTAAGATGGTTCCATTAACTAATATCCCTAATATATTAGAATAAAATTAAATTTTTTTATAAATTGATTAATATAATACCGATATATAGATCATTAAAACATTCTTGAGTAAAATATCCATTTAACTTTAAAAATCACTACTATAAAAAAAATTCAGAATATTAGAAAAATAAAATCTTTCTAAATAACCTTTTAAAATATTAATTTAATATATATAATTATGATTAATTATAATATCAGAAATTTATTTTTCATTTTGAGTACATTTAGACAGTAATTCCTTTCACATTTTCTTTAAAAAGTTAAAAAGTGTCCTGTTCGAAAAAACAACAAGAATATTCATTGTAAACCATTTTTTAAAAAATAAACCATGGTTAAAAATTTCCTTAATAAAAATTCTAGAATATTTAAAATATAATTTAAACTATTTTATGGAAAATATTGATATAGAAGAAAACATATTTTCAGTAAAAAATAGAAATAAAGTTGGATTTTCTTAAAAAAACATTATCAACCATTTTATGTACCAAATTGAGTAAAATTGTATCATTACATAAAAAAATAATGAATAAAAAAGGATAATAAAATAAAATAGTTTCATTTTATTATGATAAAATAAATTACTTCAATTTAAATTCAAGCATAAACTATCCCGATTAAAATGAGATTGAAACATAAACTCTTACTACATTTATAAATTTTAAATCATAACTCCAAGGAAAGAAATAACATCTAATGAAACATTAAATTCCATGAATATAATGATATTCATGATATAAAATTCCAGTTGGGTGCTAGATAAACCTAATAAAATAAATTTGGATCATAACATTGAAATATGCCTCAATGAATGGAAATTGCGACGAAATCCCTTTTTTGTTGTTTCCTTTTAGATGAAAATTATTTAACCTTATCTATAATGTTATTAAGAATGTTATTAATTTATACCATAAACATATTCCTACTTATAATATCATATATTATCCAATTATAACTTCTTACCACCTATTTTTTAATATTATGTCATTATTACCATTGTTTCGGGTGTTAACGACTTCGTTTTCTCATGCACGTACTATCACAAAATATATGATTCTTTGGAATATGATAAAGATAAATCTTAAAAATAATTATATTACTATTATTAATATAATTTTTAATCATTATAAACCATTTTATATCTACTCATGAATGTTACACATGGAAAATGAATCACATCGCTTGGTGAAGATTGTAGGTTGTACATATGCAGGAGTGATAGTATCACTCCCTTAAAAGGTAAAAGGGTAAGTAAGTGGATGATATATTAATTTTAATAATTTAATTTAATTTAATATCTAACATATATATTCATTAGTTACATTATTATGAGTATCTATGTGAGTCATTGAAGGAAAAAAATTGCATAGGTACGTGAGGTGATACTCCACTATACACAAGAGTGATGGCTTTGTTTCCCATGTGATGGAGAAGGATATGGATATATATTACGACATTAAAATAATGACACCTAATTATATAGTATATATTAGTGTTATTATATTTTATTTTTTAATACATAAATTAATATGATAAAATAAAAAGTAAAAAATTGAGTGCTTAGTGAAGACAATTATCTTTGTTTAGAAGAACCATTATTGGATCTCTTATTATGGAAACTAGGGTTGGAATTTTGGGAAGAAAATAACCTCTAGAATGTGTATAAGGATTTTGGATACAAATTTTGGATGTTTTTATTCGAGATAAATGTTTTGAGATGTATGAATAAGTGAGTGGAAGAGGTTCCCTTTTTTAAGTGTGGGAGGAAACCATCTTGGAAATAAGTTGCATATTTCCCAAAAGAATTCCAAATGATAATATCATTCCATAATAAATTTCTTTCAAATGGCCTAATATTTTATGTTGGGGTATTATATGGGTAATTCATGGATTTAAAATAGGATATTGATAGTTCTAATATGAGTACGTACCCTTAACATTTCGTTTAACCCCCTATTAGATTAGTTTTAACCTTAACCATGGAAATTTATTTTTTAATTTTTTTTAAAATTAATTATGAATAAAAATTAAGTTTACCTTATTAACAAATATTATTTACACTGATTCCAAATATTTAATTCTGTTTATAAAATTAAATACATATAAGAGGTAAGCAATAATTTGAAAATAGACCTACAAGTTATGTCGAATAAGAGTTTTCTATAAATTCATTTTTCTAGCTTTATATTATCTTACATTGACTATATGGCTAGTGATCCTAATTTTATGGATTTAAATTATTATATTTATATATATAATTAAAATATAACTAAATTTTTCTTAGTTAGTGGTAATTTTAATTAATTAAAATAGAGGAACATTATACACCTAAAAATGGTTTTTAAGAAAATGTTTTTAACCATAAAAATAAACATTTACAGATTTCATGTATACAAATGATTCAAATTTAAATAATTATCTTGAATAAAAAATAATATTACCTATGAAAATTTTAAATAATAATGGGACTTTTAAATTATATAATTTCTTTACAAAAATAACACTTTTACAAAAAAAGTTATATTTTTCACTATTCAGTGAAATATCAATCTGTTTAGAAAAATACAATAATACATCCCTAAGTTATTTTTGATATTATTATTTATAAAAAATCATTATTTTTATAAAATAAAATTTAAAAAAGTGTTATGAATTAATTATAATTCCAAAACATAAAATTTATAATTAACTATTTTTTCGAGAATGTACTTCAAAGCATAAAATAGTTTCTTATGAATTATTTTATTATTTATAAATACATTATATAAAAACATTATAAAATTTTCATTATTTTATTTATATTTTCACTACCACAAACATAAAGTCTTATTTATAATGGTTATGTAATTATATTTTAATATTAAATCATGGTTCACTAAAAATTCAATGTTGTGTGTATTATAAGCAATCAAACAGGGTATTCATCTTTTAAAATATAAGTGTGTTACACCTAATGAATATTTATACTAAATTTTTATATGTATATTAGATAGTTTTTCTTATTTTCCCACACCCAGTGTTTAATGTTTTGAATATTTGTAGTTATTCAATATGAAAAGTGTTGGTATTTTTTCTTCCTTCAAAGTTCATCATTTCTAGTTTACATATTAAACTAATATGTATGAAATATAAATATTTAGGGAGATTTATTTCCTTTTCAAAGTTACTTTATTCTTCATCCTCGAATTTGAAATCAATAATGAACATTCTTTGCTGATTTTGAAACTACACACGGTATTTTCTAAATTAATAAGTTAATTATTGTAGTATCCTTTTGTGAACCAATAAAAAATAATTATTTACATATTCATTTCATATTATACAAAAAATGAAGTTATTATATTCTTATATGATATAATTTCATATAATTATGAAAGTAGGTGGTCAAAGTAACTCAAACATGAAAATAGTAAGATTCTCAATGATTGTGAGGTGAATTAGATATAATATAATAACACCAATATAATTATAAAATAATTTATTGTTTATTTTTTTGATATATTATAATTATAATTTAAATATAATTATAATTGATGGATACAGAAATATAACGTAACTATAATTAATGATTTTCATTTTTTTACTCATCTTTGAAATGAATGAATATATGATAATAATTTGTTGATAATATAATTAAGAGTTTACCCAATTTTCCATAACAAAACCTTATTGGTATTATGAAAATAATATTTATCCATTAAAACCATCCCTCTAACAATATATGTATGGTAGTGATGAAATTAAAATTTTAAGGAAGTCATCTCATAGAGGCAGTAGTCCACGTGTATGCATGGTTAATGATTTTATTTTCAATAGAATGGAGAAAAATTATATTATGTATTATCATTTAATATTATGAAATATATGAATAATATAATAATATTATTATAATTTCACTATTATTACCATCCTTATATTTTTGTGATGTAAAATTAAAAAAACATTGTGTCATGGAGGTGGTAGTCTACCCAACACACAATTAACATTTTTATTTTTAATAATGAAAATGAAGATTCTAGAAAATTATTTTACCAAATATATATATATATATATATATAATAAAAATGATACAAATATTATCTTTATTATTTGGTAAAAGAAAATTTAGAGAAGAAGGGGTCCTAAAAATGAAATATAAAAGAGAAGATGTGATTTGAAACATACAAGCCTCTTCTACAATTATCTCCTTTGTAAAGGTAATTAAACGTTTCAGGGATGGTATTTTTAGTAGAACATAACCTCATTAGGATTTAAAGGATTTTGTAGAATAATTATGAAAATATGTTTCGGTGAATTTTAAGGGTTTTGGAGTGACAGAATGTTATAATAGAAGTTCAAGTTTTATAAGTGAAAGGGGGAGAAATTTATTGTAAATACCCAAAAATATTTAATAACTGTAAGTCACTCAAAATTAAATTTCCTCCAAAATTGATAAATAATAAATTTTATATAAGATAAGGTATATACACACCTACCCAATTCAAAAATCAAAATACTTTAAACAAGTTATTCCGTTTATCTCAAAGGTTACACACTTTTACCATTTCTGTTTTTACCACGGTAACTCATTTTTACCAAGGTAATCTTCCACTACGCATAAAAAATTCACTTAATTATATACTTTTATACCACTTATTATAAATATGAAATCCATTTCATGAAAAAATGATCTTACCGTAATAGAAAAATATTCTAAAAACAAACACGTGTAATTTGAAAAACACCATTTTTTTATAATGTATATTTATAAGTAAAGTGATTTATGCTTAGGGTTGAATTAAAAATTAAAATGATTCCATTGAATTTAAAATAATTATAATAATTTAAATGGTACTTATTTAATAAAATCTAAATCAAAATTCTTCATTCTATAATCTTATAATAAATTTAAAAAATAGTCCAAAATAGTTTTCATTAAAACCCAACATCATTTGGTGAAATGTTGAGAATGGGTTTATAAAATAAGTATAGTATTTTAAGATAATTTCTTATTATTAATTTTATTTTCAAAAGGACTCCAAAATATTGAATATATTTATATAATTAATTCATTTTATAATTTTTGTGGCATTAATTAAATTGACATTTTTACTATTCACATAAAAAGTTAATTACATCCAAAAAATCCTATGAATCACAATTATGTAAATATTTTCAAGATAAAACTAGTTTTTAATTTTACCAAATTCAAATAATATAATTTATAGATATTATTTTGGGTTAAATATATAATATATAGTAAGAAAATAATTTTTTTACGAAAATGACTTTTTGTATGTAATTTATTCTTCTTATAATTTCTTAAAAAGAACTAAATTAAAAAATTTAAAAAATTTATTCCTATAAAAATAAATTATTATTTAAAATTTGTAAATTTTAGAAAATATATTTTATTATTTTATTTACATCACTATTTCAACCGATATTTAAAATTAATTTTATTCTGTTTGTATGTATTTATATATTTTATTTTTGAATTTATAAATTAATTTATTCTAAAAATCCTAGTAAAAATATATATACCAAACAACTCTATGTATATCTTAATATGATGCATATGTTCATAGTTATGGTGTTTTATATAGAGAAATCCTTCTAACACGTTTTGTATTTGTGGAAAATAAACATTGAAATCTTGATTCGTTACAAGTTTTCTTCCCCCAACTGTGTTAATTGTTTCTGATTTTCATTTCTATATCTTCAAGGAATATATATTTATATTCCTTGAAAAATGGGGAGAATGTATTTTTTAAATTGGGGGTAAATAATCACCTCTTAATGGGATTAATTTTATTGTTGAAAATCTAAGGGTCGGAGGCATGCAGTGAATATGTAATCAAAGTTTACAATTGGAATACATTGATGTGTTATAATATGATAATTAATCCATTTAACACTTATTTCTTACAACAAGAATTTTCATAGTGATATTAGAGTTTTTGATCAATTATTCATTTATTCACTCTATAAAGGAAAATATTTTTCAATTTATTCTAGTGTTTTTTTGTAAATTGAAAAAAGTGATGTAGAGGATTGTGTTGTGTTATTTGGAGTTTTCAAAAAACCCAAATGTGGATATTGTTGTCCAAAACCACTTTTGGTGTTTTATACTTTCTATTTTTTGACATGTTCAAAAAGGATTAAATTAATTATTGGATAATTGATCATGTTGTGATATACCCCATGATGCAGAATCATGTCCATGATGTAGGTTGTGTTTATTTTGTGTAGTCTATGCTATATTGTAGTTAGTTATTCCATAGTGTAGGTCATGGATGTCTATAAAGGATAACCTAAAACGTTTTCCACACCATATATCAATGGTTACAGTATAATGAGGTTTTTGGGAGATCCAAAATTTCAGCTATGACCAATCAAGGCTAGTGGCCAAGAACGGTGGAAAGGGTTGTGGATATGAACACCCATGTGTATAGGTATATGTGGTTGTGAAGGGGGTCACAATGAATGTTAGTCTCTGAGAGGTGTTTATTATCCTCTAATAAGAAAGGATTAATGGGAAGATGTAGGTGATCATTGTTCCCTTTCATACACGAATGAGAAACTAAGAGACATTTAGGCTTATATTTCAATGGAATTCTAAAGGAATTTTTGATGATGGACTCTGGGTCATTTGACCACCCCATTGTGAGGTAAAGAATCCCATAGGTCCCACTATTAGGGTATTTTAAGAGACACGATGGCATTATAAAATTTTTGGTTTCTATAACATAGATAATTGGATACACTATATTAATTTGGAAATAGGAAGTGCCACACTATAGTTTTTCCTTACATCATAGAGGGCATACATTTAACAGAATCAATGGCCTTAATGATTTTAAATTATTGAGGAACACGATTATTATAATTACAAATGTGATTTAGATGAGTTTATATTGTATAATATTTTTTAGAAATCATCTCCATATTAAAATTTGTGACACCGTATTAAGTTCTATGAGTTATGAGGAGTTAAGGGGAATATGAAGGTATCTTAGGAAAATTAAAATGGAAATGGTTTTGTGTATATGGTCAACTATATTTTCTCACACCATAGTGTTGTAGAGAAACTTTTTATGAGATCTTCGAAAATGAAGTTTTCATAGTAGTGAAGCTAACCGCATTTTAGTATATATAAAATGGGGGAATTACAAATTACATGACATTATTCAACGCTACAACTAGGTAATTTCATTTGACTAGGTATTTCATCAAGAAACTAAAATAATGAGTAATTAATCGGATCTCTAGGAGTTTAAATTCATATTTTAGAAAGATTTTAAACCCATTAATTATTTTGTAGACTTATAAAAACCAATAAATATTAGATTCAATCATAACCATTGTATTAAAATGAAATTTGAAGAGATGTTATAAAAGGATATAGAGCCTCTATAGGATATAACATGTCTTTTCTTGGAGCATTGCAATCATATAAAATGGAGTAATTTCAAGGATATTCATCTCATTGGATCATTTCTAGATGGTTATAAAGAGAAAATCCATGGTGGGTATATTATCCAAATCATTATATTTTATAAAAGATAGATAGTTAATAAAGGGAATAGTTATTTCATCCCTTTTTTGAGATGCTATGAGCTTTCATATCTTGATTGAATAGTAATTTCATAAGTCTATTCAGACTTATTCATTATGTAAAATAAATAAATTAGTGTACTAAATTATTTTGGTTTCATATACACATCATTGATCTTAAGTTCAAGGTACTAACCCAGTTATAGTAAACCTATTAAAATTATATGAGTGTTATTTATTTCCTTTGTCACATGTTAATATAAATTAAGGGAGAAAAAAGTTGTGTTCCCTATGTCGAGAGATCAGGATACTGATCATGGGAATATAGGGATTATATATTTTCTTCCATAACTCCCCCACCCAAGGCCAATTACCCTGATACAAGACCAACAAGTTGTATAATATTGTAGGTTTTATGTGTGTTATTAACTCTCATAGATCATGGACTTAGTTATGGTAATAAATCATAAATTCATTTTAATTATCGAATCTAACAATTTCTAATTATTGGAGAATATAATGAAAAAACACCTCAAATAACTGTGAATGAAAGTGTACACAATAGAAATTCTTGGAATTATGATGTATATAGAAATTAGATCCTTATTAGAACATGGACAAAAATAATTCGATATGGATACAAAGATAATATATACATTATGGAGATCTCTTTTTCATCCTAATTTCACTTTTTTAATGTCTCATGAAACTTATCCTTCCATGTGGTAAAAACTTTTGAACATTTATTTTGTAGATTATGATGTTTGAGATGCAAATTTATAATTTTAATGGAATAAATATAAAGAAATAAGGATAAGTATGAATCGAATTATGGATATGTTTGGGATATTTTGAATTATATTGGAAAATACCTAGAAGTTATTATAGAATATTTTATGATACCAAGTTCATGAAATGAATCTTAAATACATGATCCCTAAGGATAGATTTTAAAGTGAACATACATGAAGACAAGGATCCAAAGGAAATTTCACTGGACAACCTTCATCAAAAAAAATTCGTATATGAAATGAGAAATGGTGATAATATGCCCAAATAAAATGAGAAATATCATGATGTTTTATTCAATGAAATAAAGAACCTCCCTATTAATGTAGTTCCAAATGAAGATGATTTTCATGGTGTGATGGATTATTTATTCCTATATCCTTAGCAAAAGAAAGGAAAACATATAAGGAAAGATTCCACATTCATTCAACTGATGTAGAAATATAGGACATCACATTTATAAGTTCATTAAAAGAATTTAAGATGATGATAATGATGATAAATCTATGAAGAATTATTTCAAAGATGTTAAAATTAGAAGAAAACCATAATGAATTTTTTTAATAAGATAAATATGTTTCCATATGATGATAGAAGTTCATATTTTATTGGAGTGGATTAAGTTAAATATTTTATATAATATAGTGAAGACTATTTTTATACTGTTATAGAAAAAATAAATTTATGAAATTTAAGAAAAATATAATGATGTTTATGGGAGATTTCTTCTGAAATTTGATCATCATGAATCCATCAAAAAACATGGAAATGGAGGGATAACACCAAGAATGTAAATTTCATTTTCTAGTCCTAAAAACTATATATGAAACAGACGAGGAATATAATTTATAATTAAAGGAAATGATTATAAAATTGAAATATTTATTTCATTGAAACTCACTAATGGAAGTGGAGTTAAATATCAAAGTGAAAGAACCAGCATGCCTTGACCATTTTAATAAAATAAAGGGTCAAGAGGAATGAAGATCTTGAAAAGGAATTCCTAGTTTTTTTAGTGTAAGTGTGGATAACAATAAATTTTATTTTCACCTCATACGATGTTAGGTTTCTCAAGGATACAAGTCCTAGTTGATGGAAATGATCTCTTGATAGTATTCACAAAAGAGTATCTTCCCATTCTAAAGGTATAATGATTGAAAAGAAATATGAAATATATCTCGAGCACAATCAAATGGAAATGATTAATGAACCTCATACCAGACCACTTACATAAACAAATCAAAGGAAAGTTTAATTAGGAGATATTCTAATTCCTTCATACCAAGAAATAATAAATGACTGAATGACACCAAATGCCAGTTTTTTTTTGAAAATTGGAAAACATACAATATTTCCACTCCATTGAATAATTATTTTTCATACATTAACACCAAAAAAATTAAAATTCATTTTTACATCATATTCATTGTGGTTTGACATATATTTATTTTTGTGTGAAGGATATGGGCATAAGATAGAATAATTTTCCTACTGGATATAACATGAGGTGACTCGTGAGACTAGTAACAAAGGAAATAAATTTCATAGCATAACATCCAATGCATTGATCACTGAAAAATGATTTTTAGTTTTGAAATGATGAATGACTCCAAAAAGTTGGATTTGGGAAGACCAAATTTTGTTCAAAATTTTTATAGAAGACATATTTTCTCTTAATATAAGGATGTAGCAATAACTTATTGAGTTCAAGTCAATGGTGTGACACTTGATATGCTCTAGAAATCATAAGGAAGAGTAAACAATTAATAAAAAGGATGGATTTATTGTTCTTCAATGATGATGGTGGAAAGGTAATCTATATCTGATCAGTGAATAAAAATGGTATATATTTTTAAATTAATATGAAAACATGGTTTAGAATAAGTGACTTGGGAACATAATTCGAGGATATATAAAAAATATGCTGAAGAATGATGGTGCAAATAACTATCCTGATATCGCATGTGGCATCACATATACAAGTGAAACTTTTCAAAAAGGGAGTATAGTTTAGATGATTTAAAATCAACATATATGGAATTCATCAAGATTTTGGGATCTTTCTTATATGGATGTTTACAATATGATTTTTCTAATTCTAACAGATACAAAAAGGTATTATTTTTTTAATTATTTTATAGGGATATATTTTTTATGGTGATTACTCAAATTAATGAAGTATACAAGTGAATCACATGATACTAAAGATATGATAAAATAACACTTGGGGTGAAAATATAGAAATTTATCACAAAAATGGATAAGAATTTGAAAATAACCTTGAGTAGAATTATTTAGAGAAATTTTTAATTCTGCTCAATTTTTTAGTGGTGATAACTCCTTAATAAAATGGGGTAGGTGAAACAAGAAATCGAATCATTAAACACCTGGCTTGAACTATTGACACATTCCTGTCATGGGCATGGATAAAAAATATTTTAATTACCAAATTATAGTATATTATTTGAAACTGGGTAGTCTTTTAAAGAGGAGTGCACACAAAACAAGGTTTTCTCTTTTTTTAGGTTTTTTGAAAAGGATTGGTTTTAATTAATTTGAATGACTATGATAGAAACAAACAACCTTAATTGATTAGTGTTAAAAAATTATAAATATGGTGATCAGATTGGGTTCAGCTAGACCTTGTGTTGTGACATCATGGTTTTTAAATTTTCTTTTTTCTTCTTCCTTTAACTAGTAAGAGAGAGATTCATCTACCGAGTCCTATCTCTCCCTTGGTCAGATAGATGTGGTGAGAATTTTCCTATCCAAAACCTTAGATTGTTCTATCCTCCTTCCAATGTGTTTTGGGTTTCATAAGGTTTCTTGATTAATTATAGCAATCCCTAACCTGAAATTTTTGTTCCCTAATAAACCAATATTCCGACATACAATCCTACACACGTGCTTAACTACCATCGAGCACTCACCACCCAACCCGAATCTTGTTCCGCTGTATACATATTAGAATTGGTTGGAGAGATATGTGATCATCAACCAATGTAATTTATAATAATAGAATCAAAACCTAACACAACCACATTTGTAATTTAAAACTGAATTAATAATTGAAACCAAAATAAGAAAGAAGAATGGTATTGATTCATTTCAAGCATAAGAACTCAATCACACACATAATTCCATCCTCCCATCTTCCCAATCAGTAAAATGAAACTACCCCTCCAGGGATGCGGTAAATGAGGTGATACAAAAGAGGAGAAACATTTTAAAGTAAAGAAAATAAAATAAACAAATATAATGATGGTGAAGGAGATGGTCCTTGAGTGTCCTTTGGATCCCTACCATCTCTGAGTGTGGTTTTACCCTTTTCTTTCCAGAATGGGTGAAATACTCTTTATATAGGCTAAGTGGGTTATATCCTTCAGTCTTCCAATTTAAGATCTTCAAAATCTCTCTTTAAATGTTCCATCAGATTCTATCCACCTAAAGTTTGATCATGGTAGGGAAAATTAATGGCCAAATTTGGGCATAGTGTCTTCTTTAAAGATCTTGAAAAATATATTTAACTTTTTTCCCAATATTTCAGATTTATCCACCCTGTGTAGTATGAGATATGGATAATTAAATATGAAATTTTATTCCAGATGAATGTTTTCTTTTTTCTGCCCCAAAATTTAAGCATCCATAGGACACCTTAATGAAGGAAAATCTTCATAATCTTCAAAATATGAATTCCTATTTTAATTTTTTTCCCTTCCAATTAGAATCAACCATATTGGATGTGTCTTGACTGATTTATGATCAATTCATTGAGGTGGAGTCCACTCAGTTGTCCAAAATAATTTTCCAACTTGATTGAATTTTTTGAACTCTTGTATGGTCGAATTAAATCCTAGTCCAGCTAAAAGAAATGAAGATAATAAACATAAGAATCCAATAAAAAGGAATCAAATAAATTTTATTTATAGTTTAAAATATGTTCTCAAATTACGAAAGATTTTAAAATATTTCTATATTTCAAAGTTAAGAGTTTTCACTTTTAAGCTCAAAACAACCTATAAATCCAAAATTGATGTAAATAACACAAATTGATATATTTTTAGCGATTAAATCATTTAATTACATAAAACATGATGAAAATATTATCTATATCACTTACCGCACACTTACTTTATGCTTGTCCTCAAGCATAAAATCTCAACATAGAATTCAAAGGGAACCAATGTTACCAATATTCAAATTTCAATGAAATAAAATCAATAAATTATCAATGTACAATAAAATTTTCAAGTTCCACAAAAAAAATATCAATTAAATTTTCCATTTCTCAAAGAAACAATCAATTCATGAATTTTACTTTTTCCCTTTGAAAAATGATGGATATTCACCTTTCTTTCATTCAAGATTCTAAATTTATTATTATAAAAAATTTCAAATCATGATCTAAATATCTTTGGAATATTTTTTATCATCACTCATGATACAATTAAATTGGAGTTATGATCATATAATGATAACAGGATCCTTATCCATAGTCTTGTAAAGGAACTACTTTCTACACTTTGTAAAGAAAAAAAGCACATAGAATCATGAGGACTTGTAATAAAGGATCAAATGATTCTATGGCTTAGGGTAGGTGGGAAAATGATTGAAATAATTAAAGCCTATAAGTAGGAGGTTTGTCTCTTAAGTAAAATTCATGATTAATCACATGAAAACACATGATGAAACTCACTCAATTTCCCTTGAGAATGTGAAACATAACACCAACCCCTTTTTATGACGTGGTACATGAGACAATAAATGATTATAAAGAATAATATAATCCAAGTTCTTTCCCTTTCTTAAATTTTTTTGGTAAATCTTCAGAAAGGCACAACATTATTTTTTTCTTTTTTTAAGCTCAATAGATCCACAACTTTATTTTCATTTTTTAAGAGAACTAGATGAAATGAAATAATAATAATGAAATGATGACTTATGCCCAATTTTCTTATAATATATTGCCCAAAATGATGATGCACACCTCACACCTCCCAAAAATGATACAAATCCCGGTGAACACAGACGAAAGGCCCTTCCCCCACCCTCAAACATGAAACATCCATGAAAAAATATTAAAATTGTGGGTATGTAAGGAAAATTCAACTTGTAATGTGGATTAAACTTATAAGTATATTCATGGATTTTATGGTCTAACAAAGGATAAATGTAAGGGTGGGTTTTAGGTAAATATGTGGCTTTCCAAAGTTGTTCCTCAATCATTTTAAATGAGTTTTTTCACAATCATAGCTTTGAAACGTTTCAATACAAGTTATGGAAGGTGGAATTTCCCAAGATCACTTAAAAAATATGCTCAAGATAAAATAGGAAATATTTGGTCTTGAAATCCTCTCGGGAATGGAAATATGGTATTGGAAAATCACTCATGGAATAACTAATAATAAAAACATAATTCACATGAATTTCAAAAATTCAAAGAATGAAAATTGTTAGGGAAATTCCATTTACATGAATTAATTAATTACCCCGAATCATGATTCTTAATTTCAATATTCATGTTTTAATTTAATCATACAATTCTCCATTTTACTCATTCAATCTTGTTAACATAGAAATCTAAAACATCGAATCACTAGATTCCTAAGAAACTCATGTCTCCTATATAATTCAAGTAAAACATGAATTCAAGTGTGGGAATGCATTTTATATTTAACATTTTAAAAGACTAAAAATGAAGGAAATATGGTTAGATAATATATAATTGAAACTCTCACTCCCATTTCAAATGGATTATTATCTTCACGTCGAGTAATCCCACTACAGCTTCTTTTCCTACTTTCTTCTTGTCTTGAGGGTTATTCATTGGGTTGAAATTTTTTCATCCCTACAGTATCTTCATTAAAGAACCTAAAATATAAGAATAAAAAAATTTAAAGTCCATGCCTATTCAATCATGCTGGTATATAACCAAGAGGAAAAGTGGAAAATGGGAAAAAAATAGGGGTTGCCTCCCAGAAATTATTTTTTTTAATGAAGTTGGCTCGACTAAAAGAAAAATCCTAGACTACAAGATTCCCTCCATCACACGTAATTGATGAATTGTCCTAAATGAATTTAAATGTATTTTTTATGTATGTTTTCAAAAATATGGAGTTACTGAATTTAATCAAGTGTCAAGGAATGATGCAACATTGTAGTTATTCATTTGTATCCTTAGTGGAGGAGTGTGATCTCCTCCACTGGTTCCCGAGGTTTTATCCTATAGAACTTATTCATCCTCTACCCATTTACAGTGAACCGGTTTCCACATCCTTCATTTTTAATCTTCACACACCAAAGGGGTATACATGAATAACAGTAAAGGTGGATTCCTATCTGGAACAAAGTTTACCATGAATAAGCTTAAGTCTGGATTTGTAGAGTAAAACTTGATCTCTAGGGTTGAAGGTTCTTTTTTGAATCATCTTTTCATGCGCCATCCTTATTATCTATTTATATATCATTGATTTTATAAAATATTCTCTTCTGAGTTCCTCTAACTCCAACAATTTCAGTCTTCTATCTTTCCTAGATTTCTAAAGGTCCAGATTCATCTCTCTGGTCGCCCAGTAGGCTCTATGCTCCAACTCCACAGGTTGGTGGAAACTCTTTCCATAGATTAATCTATAGGGGATCATCCCAATAGGTTTCTTATAAGTTATTCTGTATGCACATAAATAATCATTTAACCTTTGTCTACAGTCCTTCTTATTGGGTTTAACAGCCTTTTCCAGAAAGTCTTTGATTTCTCTATTGGATACTTCTGCTTTGCCATTTGTTTGGGGATGGTATGGGGTGTATTTTCTAGGATGTATCCCATACTTATTTAGAAATGCTTCCATTTTATTGTTGCAGAAATGAGTTCCCTAGTCATTGATGATTTCTTGTGGCACCCCAAACCTGCAAAATATGTTAACTCTGACAAAATCACAAAAAACTTTAGCATCATCAGTTATTGTTACTTTTGCTTACACCAATTTTTAAACATAGTCTACATCCGAAAGAATATATTAATTTCCAAATGACATTGGGAATGGTCCCATGAAATCTATGCCCCATACTTCAAAAATTTCACCAAAGTTTATTGGCTTTTGATGCATTTCATGTCATTTGGTTATGTTACCGTAAAATTGGAATATTACATATCTTTTACAAAATTCATATACATCCTTGAATAAAGTGGGAAAATAGATTCTAGATTCTAAAACATTTATGGTAGTCCTCTGAGGTCCAAAGTGGCATACACCAGATAATTTATGATAGAATTCAAACACTGATTCAATTTCACTTCTTGATAAGCATCTTCTTATGATTTGATCATTACAAATTTTCTAAAGAAACGAGTCTTCTCAAATATAAAATCTTAATTCAGATTTAAGCTTATGTTGTCAATGAGAGATAATATGAGAGGGTACCTAAGATGTAACCAAATAGTGGACAATGCCGGCATACTGTGGTACTTCACCATTGATGATGTAGAGTTGTTCTCTGGAAAACTCATCATTAAGTGGTTTCTGTTTTGTGATTTCTACTTCAACGGTGTGGGGTAGTCAACTCAGATGATCAGCCTCTTGATTTTTAGACCCCTTATTATCTTTTATTTCCAAATTGAAATCTTGTAAGAGTAGAATCCACATCACCAACTGTCGTTTAGCATCCTCTTTTTTCATTAAGTACCTAAGTGATGCATCATCAGAAAAAACAAAAAATTTAGTGCCAAGAAGATATGATCCGAATTTATCTAGTGAAAAAATGACTGCAAGGAACTCATTATCAGTGTTTATGTAATTTATTTGTGTGTCATCCAAGGTCCTTGACATGTAGGACAAGACTTGAGGATTTCTGTCAATTCTCTATGATAGATCAGCTCCCACTGCTTGGTTAGATGCATCACAAAGTAGCTCAAAAGGGTAATCACAATTGGGTGGTTGCATTATTTGTGGTTTTATCATACTTTCCTTTAATTCATGAAATGATTCCCTATATGGAAAATCAAAATTAAAGCCATCATACTTTCAGAGTAATCTTGAGAGTTGGAGAGAAATCTTACTAAAATTCTTGATGAATCTTCTGTAAAATCATGCATGCCCTAAAAAGGATCGAACATGTTTTACAGGAGATGGATATGGAAAGGAATTTATTACATAAATTTTGGATTTATCAACCTCAATCCATTTTTGTGAAATTATGTGCCCCAACACTGTCCCTTTTTCAACCATTAAATGAAATTTTTCAGAATTCAAGACGAGGTTATTTTCAATGCATGTTTTCAAAAAAAATTCTAAATTTCACAAGAAATGATCAAATGAATTTTCAAAAAACTATGAAATCATTAAGAAAAACCTCCAATAAGTCCTCAATGTGGTAAAAGAAAATACTCACCAAAAACCATTGTAATGTACTTGGGGCATTTCATAGAATGAAAGGAATCCTTTTGTAAGAAAATGTTCCAAAAGGACAGGTGAAGGTCGTCTTGTACCGGTCTTCTGGTTTGATTGGTACCTGAAAATATTTTAGTAATCCACCTAAAACAGAGTAATGAGTTTTTCCAGCTAACCTTTCAAGCATTTGATCGATGAATGGGAGAGGAAATTGGTCTTTTCTAATAACATGATTTAGCTTCCTGTAATCTATACACAATATCCATCTATTTTGTACTCTCATGGGATTAGTTCATTACTTTCATTTTTAACAGTGATTAGGCTAGTTTTCTTAGGGACTACATGAATTAGTACCACCTATTGAGAATTAAAGATTGGGTAAATGATTTTAGATGATAAGAATTACTTTATTTATCTCTTAAAAACCTCTATAATTGTGGGATTGAGTCTTCTTTGAGGTTTTATAACTGGTCAGGAATCACTTTCTAAAAAATTTCGGTGAGAACATACCTTAGGGTTAATTCTAGGAAAATCACCTAAACCCCATACTATATCTTTGATATTCCTTTTTATAATTTCAATCAGTGTTTGTTATTGTGAACGGGATAGGTTACTGGCAAGGATTACTGGAAATTTCTCTCCTTCCATTATGTGAGAATACTTCAAATCACATAGAAAAGCCTCCAGTTCTAGACAAGGGTGTTATTCAAGGGATTATATTGCATTTAGGTTTCCTACTTCTAAAGTTGTATTCTCTGGGATAATCTCACTCTCTTTAAAGTGAGTGATTTTTTTATGGATGTTTCATCCTTTCAAGAATGTTGATGTGTATCATACTGTCTCTGAGCTCCATGGTGAGTTTTCTTTCATGCATGTTGATGATCATCCTTTCTGTTTTCAGGAAGGGAGGTACTAGTATGATGGGAGATTGGGTTGTTTCCCAGTCTTCCTCCATTTTAAGGACATAAAAGTTTGTTGGGAAGATTAATCCTCTCACTTTTACAAGTACATCTTCAATGACTCCAACTAGCAAAATGGTGGATATGTTTTTTAATTATACCACCACTCGAGTTGGTGTTAGTTCATCGATCTACAAAGATGAAAACACTAAGCGACACATCACATTTATTGAAGCTTAGATATCACATAGTGAATTCATAAAATTTAAAGAACTGATAGTGCAGGGAATAGAGAATATCCCTAGATCTTGACATCTTTGTAGTATTGGTGGTGTGATCAATGTTGAGATTCTTCTTCCTAATTTGATTCTTTCATTTCCATCCAGCCTCCTTCTTTTAGTGCATATCTCCGTTAGAAATTTTTAATATTTAAGGATTTTTCAGATTGCATCCAGTGGTGGGATGTTAATCTCAACTTTACGGAAGGTTTTCTGAATTTCCTATTGAAGTCGTTCTTCTTATCCCTTCTTTTACTTAACCAGTGCAGATGGGAATTGTACAGGGATATCCTTTTTCGGACTTTTTTGTTTTTTCAAAGGAGTTTCCAGTCTTTCCTTCCTGAACCTTGTTATTTATCATTTGTTTTTGACTCCATCTTTTGGTTGGATAGGATGAGATTCAGGAGGTTCCTTGGAATCATCCTCCTCACATTGTTCAAGGGGTGTGAAATCTTTCCCGCTTTGGGTGGTGATTGTACTAACATTATCCTTTTCATTGAGAACTATTTGTATAGGAAGATTACCTTGGATCGTAGTGAGACCATCCATAATGCTTGCAAATTGAGCAGCTCGCTTGTCCATTTTAACTTCTATTCCCGCAAACCTTGTCTTCATCTGTTGATCCTCAGTTGTTGGTGCACTTTTGAATGTTTTCTCATAATTATTTTTCTAGAAAGGTGGGGGTTAGAAAGTTTTTTTGTTGGAAGGATTGCTTATAAGGCTATTGTAATGCTATTGGGTTCAGATATTACAGCTGAAAATGCAGTCTGTCTTGGTTATCATGAAACCCATACCCCAGTTGGGTATCTGGTTGGTATTGACTTTGCTGATAGGCTATAGCAGAACTTTTTATCCATTGCACTTCTGTACATTGATCAGTTAAATGAGAATTAGAATAAAATAAACCACATATCTAATTTGGTCCTCCTTATTCCTTCACATGGTTCACAACTATTTTCCACACTAACCTGGTGATTTCACCCATTTCGTTTCTAATTAAATCTTTTGAATCATATGTTCTCACCACATGGATTCCTCGGGTGCTCATACCTTGAGTGTCTAACTACTGTGAATTTTATGCGATATTTTCAATCAGAACTCGGATATATGTAGGTAATTTATCAATCAGGGATCCTCCTGATGAGGCATCTAGTAAATTCCTTTCATTTTCATGAAATCCTTGGTATAAGAACACAAGGAATTGGCCCTCTTCTATTTATTTGTGTGGGAAACTTGCACATAGCTTCTTTAAATGTTCCAAGTTTTCAAAGAGGGTTTCTCCAGTTGATTGATGTGTGATATTAATCTTCTTTTTTATTACAGTGCTCCTGGAATTTGGAAATAATCTTTGAAGGAATCATTTTTTCAGATCTTCCTAGTCACTGATATCCCAGGGTTGCAGATTGTACAACAATTTCTTTACCTCTCCCTCTAGTGAGAAGGGGAATTCCCACCACTTCACATGATCTTTTATGACACCTAGAGGTTTGAAGTTTGAGAAAACAAAGGTTAGTTCTTGGATATGTCGATTCGGGTCTTCAGCTACAAGACTATGAAATTTAGAAAGCACTTGGATCATATTATTTGTAGTTAAAAATCAATTTCAAAGGTAGGGATTGAAATTTGTTTATTTGGATTGAAAATTTGAGGTGCGGAGATGTCACGCAAGGTTCGGTTGTGATTTATAGCCACTATTATAGGTTCAAAGTGTTCACTCAAGGTATCACTTGAATAGGTGAGATTTATTTTTTCAAAATATATAGGAATATTTTTCTTTCTCAATTTGGTTATTGTGTGTTAAATTTATAGATTGAATTCAAATAAATTGCTATTTCAACTATGGGTAATTTAAAAGAGATTTGTTTTTATGTTTTGAGGAACTTTCTCCCTAGTAACAGTGCCAATTTTGATACACACCTATTGTGGGGTGTGGGAAAAAATATTTTGATAAGATAACTATAGTATAGTAGTTGATCCTAGGTAGTCTCCCGAAGAGGAGTGAACACAAAACAAGGTTTTCACTTTTTTTATGTTTTCTGAAAAGGATTGGTTTTACATAATTTGAATGACTATGAGAGAAACAAACAACTTTAATTGACTGGTGTTAACAAATGATAAAGATGGTGATTGGATTGGTTCGGCTCGAACTAGTGTTGTGCCATCATGGTTTCAAAATTTTCTCTCTCTTCTTATTCCTTTAACTGGTAAGAGATAGATTCATCTACAGAGTCCCCTGTATCCCTTGGTCAGATGGATGTGATGATCATTTTTCGATCCAAAACCTTAGATTGGTTTATCCTCCTTCCAATTTGTTTAGGGTTGCAGAAAGTTTCTCAGTTAATTAGAGCAATCCATGACCTGGAATTGTTGTGCCCTAATAAACCAATATTTCAACATAAAATACTACAAATATTCTTGAATACCATCGAGCACTCATCACCAAACCCTAATCTTGTTCCACCATATATAGATTAGAATTGGGTGGAGATAGATTTGATCATTGACCAAAGAAGATTATAATAAAATAATCAAAACCTAGTACAACTACATTTGGAATTTAAAACTGAATTAAGAATATTAACCAGAATAATATATAAGAAGGAACCTGATTCATTTCAAGAACAAGAACTCAAGGAAACACATATTTCAATCCTCCTCTATTCACAATCACTCAAATGAAACTACCCCTCCATGGATGGGGGAAGTGAGATGAAGCTGGAGAGGAGATTCATTTTAAAGTAAAGAAAAAAAAGAAAGAAATAGAATGATGCTGAAGGGGATGGTCCTCAAGTGTCCCTTAGCTTCCACCCCCCTCTGAGTGTGGTTTTCTCCTTTTCTTTTCTGAATGGATGAACTCCTAATTATATAGGCCAAGGGGTTTCCATCATTTTTTCTTCAAGTTTAATAAATTCAAAATCTCTTTTTAATATTTCCTTCAGATTCTGTCCACCGAATGTTTGATCATGTTAGGCTAATTTAATGGCCAAATTTTGGAATAGTTTATTCTCGAAAGATCTTCCAAAATATAGTGTACGTTTCATCCCAAAATATCATATTGATCATACATGTGTAGCATGACATATGTCCAATAAAAAATGATATTTTATTCTAGATGAACATTTTCTTCTTTCTACCCCAAATTTTGAGCTTACATGGGCTGCCTTAATGAAAGAAAATATTCATAATCTTTAGGAGAAGAAATCCCCATTTAATTTTTTTTCCATTACACTCAGAATAACCCCAATTGGATGTGTTTTGACCTATTTATTACTAATTTATTCAGGTGGGGTCCACACGGTCGTCCAGAATAATTTTCCAACGTGATTTCATTTTTTGGACCCTTGGATGGCCGAATTAAATCATGGTCAAGAAGAAAAATATTAATAAAATAAATATAAAAATTTAATAAAAAAGGAATAACATCAATTGGATTTATTTTTTAAGATATATGCTCAATTTACCATAGATATTAAAATCTTTTTATATTTACAAATTAAGCAGTCTTCACATTTAAGCTCAAAACACCCTATAAATCTATAATTTATGTAAATAACACAAATTGATACATTTTTAGTGATTAAATCATTTAATAACATATAAAAAATTATGAAAATATTATCTCTATCAACTATACTTACTGAAAAATTCATGTGGAGGAAAAATTTCATGGAAGATATTACAATATTAGTATACATCTTAAATTTGGCAATTCTTTTTCCAAATAAATACATGAATCTATATGAAATGTGGTATTGAGGGAACCCCTTACTGAAATACATCAGAGTATTCAGAATTAAGGGCTTCATATAGAACATTTTGAATAATAAAATGTCTAAATCATGTGTAGATGAAGGGATTCTTCTTGAATATTAATCTTAGATAAATTAATATCAATTCTGCAACAAGTGACTGGGAAAATAGTTGAATTTTCTGATGCTACCATTATAACACCTTGAGATTTTTTTAAATATTTTTTTTAAAATTAGAATAATTTTTTTATATCTTTCTTTTCTTGGGACACTATAAATAGTTCTTATATATATATATTAAACATTAAGTCAAACATTACTTTCACACAGAACACACTTGGCTTTTTCTACATGTAATACCGACTTTTCTTGAGCAATGCACAATACTGACATGTCTTGCACTACATTCAATATTGAGTTGAATTATGTTACATGCTATATTGACTTGTCTTGCGCTACCCGCAACACCGACATTGAATAGGATACACGCAACACTGACTTTAAATTTTTAATTGTATAAAATATACTTCATTTTTAAATTTATAATGTTGAAATTTATTTGGGGTCAATTTTTGGGATTTTTTTGAGAAGCTTCATTTTTAGATGAATAGTGAAAAATAATGTGTTTTAGTTAATAACTACCTTTTCATTTAAAAAATTTTTAATGTTAAATTATGTGTTAAATTTGTTTTAGGGTAACATTAGATTAATTTTAAATCTACTAATACAATTTAGGTCATTAGAACATTTTAACTTTGAAATTCAATATAAAACCATAATAAACTTTTGATCGTTTTACTATAAAAACATGTTTTCTGTTCATGTCTTCGAGATTGGAATTAATCTTAATTTTTCCACTTCAGTGAATTGAATTTCAAAAAAAATAAATACACCATTGTAAACAATATAATATCTTGATTAATTTTTAAAAAAATATTAGTGAAAGTGATTAAAATTAATCACAGTGATTAAGGTCAAATTAAGCTTAATTGGGGAATAAACATTAAAATTAAGGTCCCAATGAACTAGCCACTTATCCAAAACCCATTTTTTATCCATATTTCGGCCACACACCTTAAATTTTTCATTTAGGTTGGTCTATTATGACACTTTATTGGAAATAACATGTGTACACCTAAATTGTTTTCAAAAATTCCAAGTGAGTCCACTTCCTTCCCTATAAAAGGACAACACCACTTCTTATTCCTCGCACCTCTCAAACCCCTTGGCTCACCCAATATCTAATAAAATAATCTCTAAAATTCCCTACCTTCTTCAAGCTTCCATTGTGCATAAATCCTTCCAAGTATGTATTTTGGAATAAACCAAAAAGAGTTACCCGATTAAGAGTTAACATCTTCTCTCAAGGTCTCAAGTTTCATTTCCATTATCCTCCCCCTAATATATTCTCTTTTCCCTGATTATATAACAAAAAAAGTATCCTAGATATACTAGGAAGTTTCTATGTAAATATTTTGACCTAAACTTGCACACACCTCCATCTAATGGGTAACAAACAGATTGTTTCTATGTATGACAAACAACTGCCTCACTAAATGATGATTGTTAATTTTTCTTTTACCACCTATCATGGTGGCCATTATGATAAAAATATATATTTATATACATCTTATATTATATTTATTATGTATTTAATCTTCATAATTCCTTTTACAACACATATCCTTTTACTCTCAATTTTACGTAAATGTGATAATTTCGTTTGAAGAAGTTTGGACTACCGCCCCCTCAAAGCGATGTGATTCATTCACACACTACATAGAATTTATTAAGGATGATTATAGATTATATTATATTTATAACATTTTAATGTTACTTTTAATTATATTATATACATATACAATAATATTTAATTTTATTTCTTTATTAAAATACGACAATTAAAACTGAAACAACATTCATGCATACGTACGGCTTACTGTCTCCCGGAATAGTGTATTTCATTTAGTAATTATTTATGATATAGATTTTTATAATTGAAAAATAATAGTTATAAATTATATTTATATAATTATTTACATTCAGGAAATCATTATATAAATATAAGGACCAAAGATATTATAAATTAAGACGCATGTGAAGAACAAAGTGAATATTACCTGAAATGAAACATTAACACAGGATCGTTAACAAGAGGGAAATATAAGGTCATAATAAACCAATATATGGTATTATATATAAGAATATTATTCTTTGATATATTTATAATAAAATTATATTTATTATACAGTAATCTTGAATGAGTACGATGAGAGTGAAGACACAAGGTGTGGGAGTTTCATCTCACTTTTATTTTCTTGAGATACATGTCTTAATCACCACTAACTTCTTTTGTGTTGTGTATATATTATCCATGAATTTATTCTATACCTATTATACATAAAATTATGGGTATTCACATATCCATTTTATGATCTTTATTTCATGGGATTTAAGTTTCAAAAGTTATCAAATCAGTGAAATAGTTTTGTCTTAATTTTCCATCTTAAGAATAATGTATTTTTATTCACCTAAATTCTATTTCATGGTGTATATACTTAATTTTTACATGTTATATTAATAATTTAATAATTTTCATGATATTTTGGGATTCATTTAATTTACTTTTCTTACATTTAATGTCATGCCCTGTCCCCCAAGGCCCATTCCATGACTCCCCAATACCCCCCTTCTGAAGGCCATGGGTGGAGACTAACACCGAAGGAATCAACCTAAAAATGGGAGGAATTTTCCTAATAACCTGTATGCACACACACACAACCATGTCCCAAAAACTATAAAGTTAAAACATGCATGTTACTAAACAACCACTGAGTGAAAGTACACGTTGTAGGTCAAATGGGCCAGAATACAAACCCAACAAGAGACAAATGAAAAACAAGGAAGTACAGAAGATCTCTGAAATCCATCCTATAAAAACCCCACCTGATGGTAAGTATAGAGTGGCTTCTTGGTATTATATAAGTATTCCCTGCCTGCCTAAAATCACTAGACCCCACTTGGTCCGAGCCCACCAAGTCCTCCATCTAAACATCTGTCATCTGCGCAAGACACAACATGTGCAGGCAGAGCCCGTGTAGGGGTGAGTAACACAGTACACAGTTGGTACCTAGAAACCTATATTAAATACCATAAAGGAAAGTATACACATGGTACTATTAGCTCACATAAGTATAATCTAATTTATGTAATGTATGACCATCAGTCATATCACCAAACACCTTGGGATTCTTGGGTATTCCTCCCTAATGAGTATCGTGGGTATTCTAGGTCACACAGAGTTGCCCCATTTTGGGACTGCCAGGTAACACAAAGACACTTCCCACTAGCCTTGGACTCCTATGGTACTCATCCCTGATTTGTACCATGGATATTTTGGGTCACACAAAGCTGCTCCCCACCATGGGCCTTCCAGGTCACACAAAGCATCTTCCCACTTTTCCTATCATACTAAGTTACTCATCCCTGATGAGTACCGTGGATCTGCCGGGTCACCCAGAGCTGCAGGATTCCGGAACATAGTGCCCTTGATTCCAGTAGAAACCATTCCTCAAGAAATTCTTCATATTCCAACTTCCATGAAATACTTATTAGGTTATTCCAAAAGATATTCCTCACCACGAGGGTTCTAACTCCACAAAATTCTCGTCAATCAGATGCCCCATTAGAGAGATATTGGTGTTTTAGTAAACAGAGGTCGGTTGTGTCTGGGCCTGGTCTAACCTGGTCGGACTGACCCAACCATCCGGGACTGAGGGCCCCACATGCCTCAATTTGGATCGACTGACCTGACCCGACCTGGTTTGGGTTTGATCGGCCCAATCCGGCCTGGCCAGTAGGCCTAGATCATTGGGACTTGTTGGACCTGACCCGATTCAGCCGAGGCTCCAACCTGTCGGGTCTCCCAGTGACCCGGTCCCATCTGGCTTATCCCAAAACCATAGGACTGGTTCGTTTCCTACATGAGCTACCCAGCGGCTTGCTAATATCCCATCGGTGTGGCCCACAGAAGTGGGC
Source organism: Viscum album (assembly GCA_963277665.1). NCBI lineage: Eukaryota > Viridiplantae > Streptophyta > Magnoliopsida > Santalales > Viscaceae > Viscum > Viscum album. Next base: position 309,317,232 of record OY728131.1, on the reverse strand, counting down.
CAACTTTGATTACATCTTGAGCTGTGTAGCTTCCCGGCTTGCACACCCCTGTCTGGCTCACAACCGGCAGGCCTACCTCCTCTACATGGCCCATGAGCACCAGGAAATTCTTCTCCAGCTTGATGTGTGGGATTTTGGATTACAGCATGTCATGGTCGTCCATAACTGGACACCCTTGTGGTACACGTACTCAGTCGCTAACCTACATGAAAGCGGGACACGTGGCCCGCACGGCGCAAGCCGTTCTGCCGACGCGGCCACATTGCTTCATACCTCTTCCAACATCCATCCCGCTACAGGTGGATTCTTCTACACTGTCATAGCCCAAGATGGTCATGGAACCTCCTTCAGCGCACAGTCTTGGTGCGCTTCCACCTGACAGTTTTCTCTGTCACGGTCCACTGTCGGCTAGTTCTTCTAGGGACCACCAAGTCCCCTCCGGTGGTCCATTCTTCTCGCCATCTATGCCTCCAATCTCCATGGGGTTCCCCCTTCCCAGCTAAGGCCCTGAAATCACTTCTTCATTGACTTGGAGGTTTGCCCATGAAGAACACACAAGATGAAGGGAATCGAGACTTGTTTATTTCAACACGCACCCTCTACATTAGAGTTCAAATCCAGGGGAGGTTTAGGATTTAAGTTCTATCAAACAAATAAATTTAATCCCAACACAAAATCTCCAAGAAAAGGCACCCTCCTACAAGAACAAGCGATCCACAAATCAACATGCTCGTAGGTTGATCTTTGTTCAGTGTTTTAGAATGAATAATGGGAAAAAAGGAATTTAAATCAAAGAAACCCCAACCTAGAGGAGGCTCTTCATTGGAGTAATCCATTCACGCAGATTCCATTAGTGTTTATCACACCCTGGTCCCATTCTTCAGGGTGCGTCACTATCGCTGGCAATTATTAGATGTTATTTGTTTGTCCTTAGAGAGGATTCTCATCATAGATTCTTCACAGGAGTTCCACATTTTTATCCTCATTTATCCAATGCATTAATCCATTAAAATGAAAACATGTCACATCATTTTTGTTACACTTCACAGTCATGTCGTTATGTTGTTTTATTTATGAAATAGTGTATCTATTACGCTTCATTTAATGGATTGTTACATTGTGAATTAAGAGCCATTAAAGGGATCCATTTAATTTGAATCATCATCTCCTCATCGACGTGTTGTAGTGCGGATGTGTCACCGATCAACGGTGATGGAAAAAAAATAACTTTTTAGTTATTTTTATTTTTCTTCTTAAAAGTCTAAAAACTAACTTTTCCGGTCGGCCCTCACCAGTCAAAGTTAGGTCACTTTTTGGTGAATCCCAATATTCTAAGTTCAACGGTTCCATCATATTTCTGGTCCAGGTACCAGTTTAAAATTTAGAAAAACCTACTCTCATATTTATTTAAATGAACAAAAAATGTTTACAAATATATTCATGGATCACCAGGCCTTGGAATCTGGTGTTTTCTGAATTTCTGCGTCAAAATAATCCTATATAAGTAAAAAAATACATGTAATTTCTAGGAAATTACATTCCCTAAACCTTTAGGATTTCACATTCCCATAAGCCAAAACAAGGCTAAACTAACAAATGGGGGTACTGATCATGAATCCAAGCCTCATTCTCTCATTTGGTCTTTTAGAGATTCTTGTGCTGCCACCAAACGTGCACTAGAGAAATCGACCATCCACAAAGGGCCTGCCCATGTTGAAACTTTATCTCCACCGGGAACTCCTCAATTGTGGCCCCATCATCAATTTCTATATTTTCCCAGTCGATTACATGTGATTGATCATGCTTGTACCTCCTCAGCTATGACATGTGGAACAAATCGTGCACCCAGTGCATTTATGGTGGGGAGATAGGTTGTACACCACCTCGACAACTCTGATTAGAATCTCGAAAGTTCTGATGAACCTCATAGATAATTTCTCGCCCCGGTCAAATCTCTACAATCCCCATCAGGGTGAGACCTTCAGAAACACATGGTCTTCCTCTTCAAAATTCAAGGGCCTCTGTCTCATGTCGTCATAAGATTTGTTCCTACTACATTTAGTCCTCATCTACTCCTGGATGATTTTCACTTTCTCAGTGGTAGTTCGTACCAACTCTAGACCTAGGAGTACTGACTCCCCTAGGTCTGGCCAGCATTGAAGTGATCTATATGGTCACTCATACAAATCCTCAAATCGTGTCATGCTAATGGTGGAGTGATATTTGTGGTTGAATGCAAACTCCACCAGGTGTAGGTGTTCCTCCCAAATACAACCAAAATCAAGGATGCAAGCACAAATAATGTCCTCCAAGGTCTGTATGGTTCGCTCTGTCTGACTATCAATCTACGGTTGAAAAGTTGTGCTCAAGAACAGCTGAGTCCTGAATGCCTCCTGTAATCCCTTCCATAGCCAGGATTTGAAGCGATCATCATCGGATAAGATGATCGTTAAGGGAACCTCATGAAGCCTCACTATCTCTGGGATGTAGAGGCATCCCAAGCCCTCTACCTGTCTCTAATCCTGGATGGGTATGAAGTGAGCTGACTTGGTGAGTCAGTCAATGATCACCCAGATAGAATCATGACCCTTGGATCTATGTGGAAATCCCATCATGAAGTCCATCTTGATACCATCCCACTTCCACTCTGGTGCCTCAAGTGGTTGTGAAAATCCAACAGGAAACTTATGATCATCCTTTACTTGCAGACAAGTGAGGTACCGTGAAATGAAATCGGCCACTGATTTCTTCATTCTGGGCCACCAGTACTAACGTCAAAGATCATGGTACATCTTCACCACTCCAGGATGTATCTCCAAGGGGGATACATGGACCTACCTCAAAATCTCCTCTCATGACCCCACTGGTACTACTATGCATCCTATAAAAAGGATGATGTTCTCCCCACCTGTCAAAAATACGTCAGGAGCCACTCCTTTGGATAACTAAGCACATTGGACCTCAGAGTCAACGTCCACAAGTTGTTCCTCCCTAAATCATTGTAAGTGTGGCGGAGTGATAGTCATCGACTAAAGATAAGATACTCCATCATCATCTATGAAGGATATCTGCATCGTGGCAAGCTACTCTTTATCCTCACTTAGTAGTTACAAACTGAATCTCCTGCTGAGTGTATCTTCCATCACATTCCCCTTTTCAGGAGTATATAATTTCTCAAAGTCATAGTTCTACAAGAACTCCATCCATCACTGCTACATATTGTTCAGGTCCTTCTGGGAGAAGATATACTTGAGACTCTTGTGGCTGGAGAAGATGGTAAATCATTCACCCATCAAGTAGTTAAACCACATATTCAGTGCAAAGACCACTTCTGCTAACTTCAGGTCATGGTTCATGTAGTACTTATCATGCTTCCTCAACTACCGTGAACTGTAGGCAATCACTACTTGCTCCTTCATTAGAACACAACCCAGTCTGGTCACTGATGCATCGCAAAAAACTATATACCCAATTCCCGCATCTGGTAGTCTCAATATGGGGGCACTTATCAGTCTCTACCTCGGCTCTTGGAAAATATGTTGTCACATTTTCATCTACATGAAGGGTAGTACCTTCCATGTAAAACCCAATAAGTGGTATACTACTTTGGAAAAGTTTGGTATGAACCTATCATATAATCTAGCCAACCCCAAGAAACATCGCACCTCGGTCACACTCCTGGGTGGTTCCCAATCAAGCACTGACTCTATCTTCACCAGATTCTCTACAGCTCCATCCTCCGAGATGACGTGTCCCAAAAAGTGGAACTCCTGAATCCATAACTAGAACTTTGATAACATCCCATAAATATGGTGCTCGTAGAATGTATCTAGGACTATCTATAGGTGTGTAGTGTGATACTCTTCTAATGTCGAGTACACCAAGATGTTATCAATGAAGACCACCACAAAATGATCGAGGTAAGGCTAAAAAATCTTATCATTGAGTCCCATGAACATAGCTGGGGAATTGGTCACGATGAAGGGAATCATTAAGAACTCGTAGTGGCCATACCGGCATCTAAAGACTATCTTTGGTATATTCTAATCCTGTACCCAAAGTTGGTGATAGCGAGATCTGAGTTCTATCTTTTAGAACCACCTCTCTCCCTTTAACTAGTTTAAGAGGTCATCAATTCTTGGTAGTGGATATTTATTCTTCATGGTCACCTAGTTTAGGATCCAATAGTCCATGAATATCCTTCGGATTTTGTCTACATTATTAGAAAACAACATTGGGGTTTCCCCTGGTGAAACATTGGGCCTCAAAAATCCATTCTCATGAAAGTCCTCCAGTTGTACCCTCAACTCAAGAATCTCTGCAAGAGCCATCCGAAATGGCGGTGTGGAAATTGGTGTCATCCTAGGGGTATAGATCGATGCATAATTCTGCCTACCATTGAGGAGGTAGTCCTAGAACGACCTAAGTAAATAATTCTTCATACTCATCCACCACTATAGGAAAAATTAGACTCTTCTCTTTTACTGCACTAAGAGTGAGGCTAGCCAACTGGTGAGTGATCAGCTACACCCACCTCCGAGAAAGCTTTCCCTATGCCACAAGAGTTCCCTTCTTGCTGGTGAAGGAAAACCTGGTCCCATATTTACGTACATACCTCACTCTATGCCTAATACAGTCTATATAAGCTTGAACTGTGGAAAACTAGTCCATACTGATGACGACATCATAAGGCCTCGACGTCGCTACTAGGAGATCCAGACCAAAGTTCTCGCCTTCAAGAGTAAGCTCACCCTGCTGACACTAGTGGGTAATCGTCTAAACCCCTCTTATAAGAGTCTCTAATCATAAGTATTGATCCAACTTCTCTACTGTAATATATTGGATCTGAAGAAGATCCTTGGAAAAAAATAACGACTAGAACATCTGTCTATAAGAACGATAGATAAGGTGGGGACGACACAAATCATACCTCTAATCATCTCTGGAGCATCAGGGTCATAGGCCTCCACTGTATGTAGCTAAGCTCACCCATTTCTTCCTACTCCCTGATGCCATGGTGGACAACCTAGGGGTGGGGTGGTAGTACCTTGAACTATATCCCACTGCTAACTGCTTAGACTTCTCCTCTTCCATGTCTACCACCCTACGGACCTCCTTGCTCAAACCTCAATCTATACCTATGTAATCCCTTGACTGTCTACTAATCGTATGTGTGGGGGGTCGGGCAGTCAATGGCCATGTGTCCTTACATGCTACACGTGAAGCACATCCTGGTTCTCTGATGACTTCCTCTCCTCTGGGATCCCCGCACTACCGACCTTGAGTCTGGGGGTTATCCCCTGAAAGACCGGACCCACTTGGGTACCTGAGTCTTTTTCTTACTTCTCACCACTAAAGACTCTCTCTTATAGTGTCTACTGGTTGCTCGAGCTATCAGTGTCTCTTATGATAGGAAGCAATCTATAATAAGGGTTCACTCTAGTACTCCATCCTAAGTGGGGATGCTATGGGAAATCATTGATTACCTGATCTCCCTTTGGATTCCCTGATAAAAGGTTTGAACCCTAAAGAAAGGGTCTCTCACCATATCTGTAGAGTAGCGATATTGGTCTGTAAACCTCGTAGAGTAATCATCCACTGACATGATGCAATGTTGTAGGTGAATCAGCTACTTTATGCACACTAAGCGCAAGGTCGCAGAGAAGAACTCCTCCAAGAAAAGTCATTTGAAGTCATCCTAGGAGAGGGTCCACTCATCATGAGTCTGAATATTTAGACTCCATCACCTTCCCACTAATCACTAAATATGGTTTGTGGATAAGATTTCCATATGGTCATGTGGCGCCTTCACTAAGCAGAAGACTCACATCACCACCCCCATCCAGTCCTCGGTGACCTAAGGGACTATATCTCCCCTGAACCTAGGAGGTCTATGTCTCTAAAACTCATTCAAGGAATGGAGTTTGTGTACATCCTCTACCAGTAAGGCTGGAAGTAACTATTGATCAATGGGTGTTGGTAACACTTGTGCACCCCCGATGGGGCCATCTTTAGCACTGGTCCCTGAATCAACCCTCATCGCTAGGCGGGATGTCCTCATGACCATGTATCAGAACCCTAACTAACTGTCTTCATGGAGGCATCCTGAAACAGATCAAGATGTAATACTATCAATAGATTATACCTGGTGAGCTAACTCTAATTAAAAAAGAACATGAGGAAACACTCAATTCTAATATGATGCATGTAACCTGTGTTTTTTCTTTTATAGAGCCAAAAAGTAGAATTCTAGGTCCTGGTGTACGGATAGGTTGACTGCTACACCAACACTAGACTCCCATAATCTGAATGTTGGACTCGAAACATTTAACACGGTTCCCCAAAAAAACAAAGAAATAGACTCTCGGTCTTTGAGGTAGAACTGAAGACCTTTGATACCACTTTTTCATGACTCATACCCCAATCCCATGTTGTGACTCACCCATGCCTGTCTCTCGATGTCTAGAGGTTGGAGACTAGTGTCGAAGGCGTCAACCTACAAATAGGATGCATTTTCTTGAGTACCTAAACTCACACACACACAAACACATCCCAAAAACTGGAAAGGTAAAATATGCATGACACAAGAAAACCATTGAGGGAAAGTAAAAACTATAGGTCAAATGGGCCAGAATAAAAACCCAAAAAAAGACAACTGAAAAATAGGGAAGTACAGAAGATCTTTGAAAATCCATCCCCTAAAAACCCCACTTGATGGTAAGTGTAGAGTAGTTGTTGGATGCTGTAGAAGTATGCCCCGCCTGCCTGAACTCAATGGACGCCACCTGGTCCTAGTCAACCAAGTCCTCTGTCTAGGCATCAGTCATCTACATAAGACACGACATGTGCAGGTGGAGCCTGTGTAGGGGTGAGTAACACAATACTCAGTAGGGACCCCGAAACATAAAGTAAATACCACTAAGGAAAGTATACACAATATACAATCAACTCACATAGGTATAATCTAAATTATGGAAAGTAAGACCATCAGTCATATCACCGAACACCTTGGGATGCTAGGGTATTCCTCCCTGATTAGTATCGTGTGTATACTGAGTCACACAGAGATGCTCCCCACCATGGGCCTTTCTGGCCACATAGAGCCTCATAACACTAGCCATGGACAACTGTGTTACTCATCCTTGATAACTACTTTGGGTATAATGGGTCACATAGAGCTGCTCCCAACTATGGGATTTCCAGGTCACATAGAGTCACTTCCCACTTTGGCCATCATACTGGGGAACTCATCCTTGATGAGTATCATGGTTCTTTCATGATACATAGAGTCGTAGGGTTTCCGTACGTAGTGCGCTTGATTCCGGGATAAACCATTCTGCAAGCCATTAATCATACTCCAACATTCAGGAAATCCTTCTTAGATTATGAAAAAAGATCTACCTCCCCATGAGGGTTCTAACACCATAGACAACTCATCAGTCGGACACTTGGTCTGAGAGACATTGGTGTTTTAGTAAACAAGGGCCGGTTATATCTGGGCCTGGTCTGACCCGGTTGGACCGACCCGACCAACCTGGCTTGGGGGCCCCACATGCCCCGGTTTGGTTCGAGTAACTCGACATGACCCAGTTTGGGTTTGGGATAGCTCGGTTCGGCCTGTCCAGAGGGCCAGGCTAATTGGGACTTGCTAGACCCGGCTTGGTTTGGTCAGGGGGTCCAGCCCACCAGGTCGCTCGGCGACCCAATCCCATCTACACCGGCCCACAACCGGTGGTCAGGTTTGTTTCCTTATTAGGCCACCCAGTGGCTAGTTAATATCCCATTGTCCCATCCTGCAGAAACGGGTCGACTTTTATTCTAGCCTGGGCCGTATAGTCGCTCTGCTTGGGCGCCCAGGTCCATCCCGTAACCGGCGGGCCAACCTCCACTCCCTGGCCCATGAGTGTGGGCCGATTCTCCTCCATACAGACGTGTGGGGGTCTAAATTGTTTCATGTAACAGCCTTCTGAATATGGACACCCCTATGGTCCCCACACGCTGTCCCTAGACCACTTACCAACTGAAGTCGTGTCCCGCGTCGCGCGGGCCGCGTCCCTATACCACTCGTCATCCCACTGTCGGCGGCATCTGCTGCCCCACCAGGGCATGATCCAATCATGGAGCCTCCTTCATCATGCCATCATGGAATGCCTCCACCAACCTGTGCCCGCCGACGCAGGCCACCGCCAGCAGTCGCTAGCACGCCATTGGGTTCTACTGCAAACCACAGAGGCTGCTCCGGTGATTCGTTCTTTGTATCGTCCATGACTCCAATCTCCATGGGGTATCGCCTTCCCTACTAAGGCCTTGAAATAACTTTTTTATCAACTTGGTTGTTTTTCCATGAAGAATGCACAAGTTGGAGGGGCTCGGGCCTTGTTTGTGTCAGTCTTCAACCTCTAAATTAGATTTTAAATCTAGGGGAGGTTTGGGATTAAAGTTTTATCAAACAAATAAATTTAATCATCACACAAAAACCCCAAGATAAGACACCATCCTGTAAGAAAAAAAATACATGAATCAACCTATTTGTGCGTTGATCTGCATTCGTTGTTTTAAAATAAATAACAGAAAAATGAATTCAAATAAAATAAACCCATACCTGGAAGAGGCTCATCATTGGATAGATATGTTTGTGGATATTTTTTTGGCATTTGTCGCTCTCAGGTTCCATGCCCTAGGGTGAGTTTATGTCGCTAACGATTCACTAGAATTATTTGATCATCATTGGGGAGGATTATCATCTTAGATTCGTCAGAGTAGTTCCACATTTTTATCTCCATTTCTCAAAAGTTTTAACCCATTAAAAGAAAAACATGTCGCAACATTTTTGTTACATTGTGTCGTCATGTCGTTACATTGTTTTATTTAGGAAAAAACATATCTATTATGCATCATTTAATTGGTCATTATAATGTAATTTAAGATCCATTAAAGGTCTAAATTTAATTTGACTCCTTGTTTCCTCGTCTCCGCACTGCAATGAGGATGTCTCACCGCTCAACAGTGTAAGAAAAAAAATAACTTTTTAATTTATTTTTATTTTTCTCAAAAAAAGTCTAAAAACTAACTATTATGGTTGGCTCTTGTCGGTTGAAGTTATTTATTTTCTAGGTGAATCCCGATATTCTGAGTTCATAGGTTCCTTTGGATTTTTTATCTGGGCACCGGTTGAAAAGTTAAAAAAACTCACTCACGCGTTTATTTAAATGAACTAAAAAAAGATCAAAAAATCTGTTACGGGCTCACCAGGCCTCGGAATCAAGAGTTGTCTAAGCGCCTGATCTCAAAATATTCCCATATAATTACAAAAAAATTACGGGGAATTTCTAGGACATTATATTTATAGTATGATCAAAAGTTACTACGTTATAAGTGTTTATTGAAACAATCTCTTTTCATTTTGAAATTGTTTATGTTTATGCTTTCTTTGATGAAATATTACGATCTGTATCTAAAAAAATCACAAATTTTCTTATCCTATAGATATTAATAAAATAATCATGTTTTGGTACCATGTTTCTACTATTTAGTACATAATATAGTTATGTATGTGTGTTTAGGAAATCTCGACTTTACCCTCTCTTCGGTCAGAAATTTGTGTTCTCTAAAAACCTTGTTTTCTGAAAAGGTTTTCCAAGAATATTCTATTAATCTCCTAATATCATAAAAATAAATTTTTAGCCTATTTTATTTTATAAATTAATAATGTAATATTATTTTCTCTTTCTGATCAAGGTAGTTTTATAAACTTTTTAAAGAAAAAATTGAATATCTTTTTTTCCACATATGACATGTACGGTTTTACCCACTATCATTTATATGAATCATACTATTCATGTTTAAAGGGTTATTTTTTAAGAAATTGTTTTTTTAATTATTTTCAATAAAAATGGTTTTCAAAATGTTTTCAAGATCATTTTAAAAGTTTTCAAGGAAAATGGTTTTTAATATATTTTAATGGATTACTAATTTGTTTTCAAAATATTTTTAATGAAAGGTTTTTCAAAACACTTTCAAGATTTATTTATAAGTTTTCAAATTATTTACAAAGAAATGGTTTTCAAAATATTTTCAAACTTTCTTTATAATTTTTAAAATGGTTTTCAAAGAAAAATGTTTTTAAAATGTTTTTAAGCTTATTTTATTATTTTTTAATAACAAGAGTTTTCAAAATGATTTCAATTATTCTTTATATGTTTTCTTATTATTTTCCATGAAAAGGATTTTTAAATGGTTTTATCTATTAAAAATAATTTTTTGAAGAAGAAAATATATTTTCCTCCAAAAAATTTTCTGAAATATGTTTCAAAATTATGTTCCATATAAGATGACATCTATTGATGTTAATCATGCACTTATAAGGTTATATTCATAACCATTCTATGAATGGGTAATGCTTAATGTCATGGTCTTTATGAAACATTTTCCTCTTCCACAAGTTATATATTTATGAAATATATTTCTATTCCAGTGGTTATATATATATGAAATCCATTTCTTTTCCAAAGGTTGTATGCTTTTGAAATCCGCTTCTTACCAGGTGTCATCCTTTTATGAAAGTATTATGAAACCAATCTATTTTCCATAGCTTATTCTGTGATAAAATTTTAATGATACCCATTTCATTTCATGGGTTATGATTTTATGTTTATGGAACCCATCTCCTTTCATGGGTAATGATATGATTAATTATTTGTGGAAAATGCATTTATGATTTCATTATGTGGTGGGTGGGACCTATATCTCCCTCTAATGTATTAGATAATTATAAATGTTTTATGAGATTTGAGGTTATGCCGTAGAACATCCCAAGACCAAAAAAAGATGGTGTGTGGGAGAACATCCCAAGACCAAAACAAGAGGGTACATAGGGGAACATATCAAGGCCAAAATAGGAGGGTATACAAGAGGAAATTTAAATCTAGAAAAAATAGGGTAAATTGAAAAAAATACCAATCTCGAAACAAGAGGGTAAATGGAAGTACATTACATGCCCGCAACCAAAGGGTACATGGGAGGACATCCCATGCATAAAACAAGAGGGTACACGGGAGGCCATCTAAATCCCAAAGGAGGAACAAGGTTTATTATCCCAAGCCTATCAAGTTATATAGGCATAGGTAGGTAGCCTTGATATAGGGTTTTAGGTGCTTATTTGTTTTCAATAATTCCATGTTTTATTCATAAGTTATTCTTTCAAGTATTATATTTTTTATTTTCTTATGGTTTATGCCTTATCAACTTCCAATATTTATTATGATCTATAATATGTAGGGTATGATCTTCAATGATATTCTCATGTTTCGTACCCTTTTTCATGTTATGTTTACAAATTTTCTTTATTTACCCTTATTGAGCATGTGAGCTCACACCCTTATTATGTTTCCTTTCTCTAGGTTATCAAGAAAAGTTTTAGGTAGAAGTAATAAAGGTGTATATATTTATGGGATATATTGAAGATATCTCACCCATATAGATGATTATTCTTCCATGTTTCCAAAGGCAAAAAAGTATTATGGTCCTCAGTCATGTATTTCTGCAATGTACTAAACATTCATATAAAATGATATAATATCCATGTATGTTAAGCCTTGGTCACTATATTTAGTGTCAAATTAAAGGTTTATTTAGCCTTTAGAAACAAGGATGTTAAAAAATTAGTGATATACCTAGGTATATTTATAAGGATATGCCTAGGCATGTCTCTAAGGATAAGTATAAATATGAGTTAATTTTTAGAAAAATGTTCTAGAATTTTTGGTAATGGATAGAGAAAGTGGTTTCCTAGAAATATATCCTTGTCTGAATACTACAAGTGGATGTGGCTCTGGAATAGATGTACCTAGGGTTAAGAAATCCGATAATATGTTTCGGGCTAGACTCGGGTTAATCTGGTATATAACAATGGGCCTTATTGCACACCTGGTTTGAGACTCCCAGGGGATAAGATTTGGGAATTCACAAACTATTCATGAACCATAATGAAGGATTTAATTATAATATTCTATTAAAAACCTAGGATAAACCTAAGGTGTCCAAGACTAAGTAAGTTTTCATACATTAGACATCCTATATGTTACTTTTTTGGATTATGTGGTTCCTCATTTGGATAATTGTTTCTTACTCTATGCTTTTGGTTTTATCCAATGGCTAGAACCTGGAGGAACCATGTTAATGGTGATTGAAATAGACAAGCAACGAATTTCCTCTGGAGGATATAATAAAAAACCTCATGGCTATACTCTTATAGCATTCTCTAGCTTTGAAACATGATGAGTTTCAAAATGATCAAAAAAGAGAACAAAGTTCTCTTAAGTTCTTCATAAGGAATTTTCCTCCTTTCAGTGGGTTATCTGATCCACTTGTTACTAAACACCGGATCAGTACCACTAAAAATATATTTTCCATTATCAAGCATCCAGGTCAAGAGAAAGTTATTCTGGCTATTTATCGGTTAGAAGGTGAAGTCTTCCAATGTTGGAATCTAATCAAGAATATAAGGAATCAATATGAGATTGAATCCATGGATTGGTATGATTTCAAGAAATTATTTTTCAATAAGTACTTTCATATTGTTCTTTGAATGAATATGGAAAAGGAGAACCTTCAGTTGAAGAAAAAGGGTTTTGAATCTTTTGGTACCAATGAGGCTAATTTCATAAGACTTGTGAGTTACACTTATGGTATTATCATCCAACTTGAAATTAAAGTTAATAGGTTCTTCAGTGGAAAAATACAACTCTCATAATGGAATTGTCCATAATAGACTTTAGTAGATATAAAGATATTGTGCATTGTGAAATAAAATTTGAAATGGATGTTAGAGTTACTTATCAATCTCAACCTTTTGAAAAGAAAGGGAAGATGAACTTCCGGGGAAAATCTAACAACCACGTATAAAAGAAAATGATCCTTCTGTTATGCACAAATTGTGGGAAGAAACATAGAGGTAATTGTATTAAGGGGACTAATAAATGTTTTACGTGTGTAAGGGAAGGTCATTGAGTAGATTAATGTCGAATTAATGGGGTAAAGTTAGATAATGATGAAAATAATGAGAAATCCCCACAGAATGCACCTCCCACACTTAAGTGTTTCTATTGGATAGAGTTTGGCCATTATTCTAACAAATTCCTCAATGAATGGACTAATGTGAATGATAAGACAAAAAAAACCCTGAAGAAAAAGTGCCAAAAGAAAACTTTTGTGATCGTAATAGACTAATTGGACTAAGATAATTAATAAGCACTTATCCTTGCCTCCTTAGTTGGGAATATAATGTTCTATTTTGTATGAATAATCACTTTGAAAGTCTTATTATTATTAATTTGGTGAGACTTTATGTGATTAACTTTTCCTATATGGATTATGGAATAATAAAATCACATTTGATATAATATCAGTATAAGGATGGAGCAAATTGTTTATTATAAATGTTTTTTTGTTTAAGATAAGAGCATATATAAGGAATAAAGTGTGAATTATATTTTGGATGGGTAAAAAAGTCAACCATTTATTGAAAGTGTTAGTTAAACATCATATTAAGATAGTAAGACTAATGTGTTATCTTTCCATATAAGGATTTATGCATATTGGATAGCATTCTCAAACTACTTTGTGTTGATGATGACTGATGGGATGGCAAATCATGGGTCTCATGATCTATTAGTACTACACGAATTAATAAAATCACCTTATTTTTAGAGAAAAAGGTGAAGTGGATCAATGAAATGCAAAGTGTTTTGTTGTTATAAAATCATGAAAGTATATATTTTCATGAAAATTATAAACATTTGTGAAAAAGGATCTTCAATGCAAAGAAATCCTATTACCTTAATTTCTATGAATCAGAAGGTCCATTTAGTCATCACATATTTATGTATTTGTGATTGTTAACTTTTTCTTGACCTTGTTCTCTATCACTCTTCTTCATAACTTGATAGTATGATTTCTTTTCCATGTTCATGTTTTTTCTTCCTTCCTATGTTCCCCTATGTCGGAACCTCAATATGAGTTACTTTGGGTCAACATTATGGTCCTGACTTACCATTTCTAAGGGAAGTTTTTGTATTAATTTTTATTATGTGGCCTTTTATAAATGAAACTTTCAAGTATTAAACCTTTGATAACCCAAACGAATTTCAAGGGAGAGATTTATTTAATGTGGTGGTAGAATGTAACACCCTGGGATTTTTTCAAATATTTTTTGGAATTATTTTATATATTTGATATTTTTCATTTCACGTGACACTATAAATAGTTATTATATATATATATATTAAAAACATAAATTCAAACATTTTTTCACATGGAACTGACTTGGCTTGCGCTACCTGTTATACTAACTTGGCTTGCACAAAATGCAATTCCAAATTGGATTATGCTACATGTGATACCAAATTGGCTTATGTTATATGAAAAACTGACTTGGATTGCACTACTAGCAACACAAAATTGGATTGTATGTTAAATTTGTTTTAGGGTCACATTTGGTCAATTTTACATATAATAATAAAATTTATCTCATTAGAAACAATTTTACTTTTAAATTTAATATAAAAACTTAATAAACTTTTGAACATTTTTCTTTAAAAACAAGTTTTTTCTCGTCATGTATGTGGGATTAGAATTAATATTAATTTTCCCACTTTTGTAAGTTGAATTTCAAAAAACTGACATACACCATTGTAATTTTTATAATATTTAGAGTCTAATAAGATCAACATATTTTTTTACCAGAAATATTAGTAAAAGTGATTAAAAATAATCACAATGATTAAGGTTAAATTAAGTTTAATTAGGGAATAAACCATAAAATTAAGGGCCCAAATGAAATTTCCATTTTTCCAACACCCATTTTATGTTCATATTTCAGCTAAACACCTTCCGTTCTTGATTTTTTTTTTGGTTTTCTTATTATTTTTTTAGGAAAGAATATGTGTACACCTAACTTGCTTTCAGAAATTCCAAAGCAGTCTTTCTTCTTCCCTATAAAAGGTCACAACCACTTCCTCTTACTCACACATATAAAGCCCCTTGTATCTCCCAAACTCTACTGAAATAATATACCAACTTTCCTCCCTTTATAATTTAATCCTCCTTTGGTCAGAAAGTCTTACAAGGAAGCCTTTTGTCCCAAACCAAAAGGAGTTACCCGATTAAGAGGTAACATCCTCTCTCAATATCTCTAATTTCATTTCCATTATCAAGCCCATCATATCTTTTTTCCAATTATTATATAACAAAACCAGTATACTCAATATACTAGGATGTTTTTATGTTAATATTTCAACCTACACTTATTCACATCTCCATCTAATGGGTAACCAATATATTAATTTTATGTACAATAAACAACTACCTCACGAAACGATAATACATCATTTTTCCTTTATCACCTGTCATGGTGACCATTATGATGTAAAATGTGTTTATATATGTATTATATTATATTTAGTATAAATTTAATATTCTTTATTACTTTTAAAACATATATCTTTTTAATCTCCATTTTGTGTAAATGAGATAATTTCGTTTGAGGAAGTGTGGACTACTGCACCCACAAAGCGATGTGATTCGTTCCCACACTACATAGAATGTATTAATGATGGGTTTAATGAACTTATATGATATATAAAATTATAATTACACTATAATTAGGTTATATACATTTACCCTTATATGTCATTTTCTTTATCTTTCTAAATATGACAATTAAAATAGAAACATCGTTCATGTGTACGTACGGCTTACCATCTCCATGAATGGTTTATTCCATTTCATAATTATTTATGTTATAGATTATTATAATATAAAAATACTGGTTATAAATGATAATTATATCATTATTTAAATTATGGAAATCATTATATAAATATAAGGACCAAAGATATAACAAATCAAGACGCATACGAAGAAGAAATCTAATATAACCCAAAGTGAAACTCTAACATAGGATCTTTAACAAGAGAGTAAAATAATTTCATAATTAAAAAAATATGGTATTATATATAATAATATTCTTCTGTAAAATATTTATAATAAACATATATTTATTATAATGGAACCTTGATCAAGTACGACAATATTCAAGACACAAGTTAAAAGAATTTCATCTCACTTTTATTTTTGTGAGATACTTTCCTTAATCACCACTCACTTCTTCAGTGTGGTTAATGTACTTACCATGAATTTATTCTATTCCTCTTATAATTAAATTTATGAGTATTCACAAATCCAATTTATGATATTTATTTCATGGGGTTTATGTTTCAAAAGTTATCAAATCATTAAAATAGTTTTGTCTCAATTTTCCATCTATTAGACTCATGTTTTATTATGAACCTAAATTATCTTTTGAGGTTTATATACATAATTTTTACATGTTATATATTGAATTTATTAATTTTCATGATATTTTAGGATTAATTTAATTTAATTTTCTTACATGTAGAGTATGATCTAAAGTTACCAAGTTATAAAAGTTTATTGAAACAATATATTCACTTTTCGAGATTGTTTATGTTAATACTATATTTGATGAAATATTATGATCCATATCTCAAGAAAAATATTTAATTTTCCTATCCTCTAGATATTAAAAATATAATCTCGTATTTTTTCCATTTTTCTACTCTTCGTTTCATAATATAGTTAAGTATATGTTTCTAGGATATCCTGACTTTATCCTCTCTTTGGTCAGAAATCTGTGTTCTTTCAAGACCAAGTTTTCTTAAAATGGTTTCCAAGAATATTCTAACAATATAAAATTATCGTTAAAAGTAATTTTTACCCTTTTCCGATTTTATCAATTGTCAATGGAATCTTCTTTTCTCTTTCCGAACAAGGAATTTCTCAAACCTTGTTACCATAAAAAAGAAATATTTATTATACCTCATACGACATGTACAGTTTTATCCACCATCATTTCTATAAATATTCCTATTCATGTTTAAAGGGTTAGTTTTTAAGAAAGTTTATTTTTTTAATTATTTTCAAGAAAAATGATTTTCAAAAAAAGTTGAATCTCCTTTTATAAATTATCAAGGAAGAAGGTTTTCAAAACGTTTTTAAGATTTATTTATATGTTTTAAAAGTATTTTCAAAGAAATGGTTTCCAAAACATTTTCAAGATTTATATATAAGTTTTCAAATTATTTTCAAAAAAATGGTTATCAAAATGTTTTCAAGCTTTCTTTGTATGTTTTCAATGTGTTTTCAATGAAAAAAAATTATAAAATGATTTGAATCTTATTTTATAAATTTTTAATAAAAATGGTTTTCAAAATGATTTCAAGTCTTCTTTATATATTTTAAAGGTATTTTCTAAGAAAATTATTTTTAAATGGTTTTATGTATTAGAATTCCTTTTTTGAAGATAAAAGGGTATTTTTCTCAAGAATTTTTTTTTTGAAATATTTTTCAAAATTATCTTCCATTTAATATGACATTCATTGATGTTAATAATTATCTTCTAGAAAATTATATAAAAGGTTCCATTCATAACCTTTAAATGAGTCGTTTATATTTAATTCCATGATCTTTACAATACCCGTTTCTATTCCATGAGTTATATGTCAATGAAATCCATTTCTCTTTCAAGGGTTGTATGTGTATGAAATCTGTTTTTTTTCACGAGTTATTTTCTTTTGAATATCGTGTTTTTCACAAGTTCTTCTTTGATTAGATTATTTTTAAACCTATCTATTTTAAATAGGTAATGATGTGATAAAATGTTAATGATACCCATTTCATTTCATAGGTTATGATAGGATGTTTATAGAACCCATCGCTTTTCATGGGTCATGATATGATAAATGTTTTATCTCACATGCATGTATGATTACAATATGTGATGGGTGGGACCTGTATCTCCCTAAAATTTATTGGGTAATGATAAATGGTTTATGATATCAAAGGGTACACTAGGGGACATCCCAATCACTAAACAAGAGGGTAAATGGGAGAACATTCCAAACCTGAAACAAGAGTGTACACGAGAGAACATCCCAAACCAGAAACAAGAGTGTATAAGGGGGAAAATCCCAAACCCAAAACAAGAGGGTAAATGGGAGTAAATACCAATCTCAAAATGAGAGGGTAAACGGGAGGACATAATAAGCCTAAAATAATAGGGTACATGGGAGGACATCCCAAGCCTGAAACAAGAGGGTATACGGGAGGGAATCCCAATCCCAAAGAAGGTACATGGGTTATTATCCCAAGCATAACATGTTAAAAATGCCTTGGTAGGATTCCCTGACATTGGGTTTTTATATACTTATGTGTTTTCCACAATTACATGTTTTGTTCCTAATTTATTCTTTCAAGGATAATGTTCTTTAATTCCTTATGGTTCATGTATTATCAGCATCCAATACTTATTATGATATCTAATATGCAGGGTACGATCTCCAAATGTTGTATTCATGTTCTATACCCTTTTTTTCATGTTATACTTTCTCATTTTCTTTATTTACCATTAATAAACATCTGAGGTCACCATTTTCTTATGTTTCCTTTCCCCAGGTTATAAAGAATGATTTTAGGTAGATTTACTAAAGGTGTAGATCTTTATTGGAGATATCAAAGATCCTTCACCAGTATAGAAGATTTTGTTTCCGGGTTTCCAAATACAATATACTATTATGGTCCTCAGGCATGTATTTGTTAATATACTAAATATTCATCTATAATGACATAATATCCATGTATTTTAAGCCTGGTTCACTATAACCATGACTGAAAATATGGATATTTTAGGCTGTTACAAGTAGTTTTAAACATAAAAAGAGTATAATTTTCACATAATCAGTCTAAAATGTTTTTTAGATAGTAATGATGATGTTCTCAGATCATTGTGTTTTCAGAAGAGTGAGATACATTCTAAAGATGACTCCCCTGATGTAGAGAATGAAATTTCTAGAGCTAATAAAAGTGTATGTGTGTAATTGTGTATTTTTTTATATATCTGTATGTATTTCTAATTGTGTCTATGTATCTATTTATCTTTGTATGTTTGTATCATTGTGTGTGTTTGTGTGTGTGTCTATGTGTGCTTGTGTTTTTTTGGGTACATTCATCCATGCATAGTTTATCAATAGTATACCCTATTGAACATTTATAGTCTTTTATATTAAAATTATTCAATAACTAATTTATATGTGTGTATATTTTCAATTATTTACAGTTTCACTTGAATAAATTTTTAGAATTGAACAATGTAAGTATGGTTGGGTTATTTTTTGGAATATTTATTACCATGAAAAAACCCCAAATATATTTAATTTATTTATTTTATTTACTGATTTTAAAATTTTGTAATGTTTTTTATATTTTTCAAATTTCCTAACTTCCATTTCTACAAGATGCAATAGGTTTTATTACAAATTTCTAGCAATCAGTTATTTAAAAACAATAAGGTATGATGTAACCAGACCCAACATCTTCCCTCATAGGTTGTGTATTGATCTTATTTTTCATTATCTAATTAATTATAAGGTATAGGTAAAATATATTTATTATGGTTCGATGAAAATAATATTAGGGGGATTTTTTATCTTATGTTCCTTGGATCTGGTTGGATGTATTAACAATTTTTTATTTTTTTGGATCCTATACGTATATTTTTTCCACGCCTTTATGAATTCTGACTGATGGATGTTCTTATTTTATTAGATTTTACATTTATTGTACTATTGTATATTTGGATATTAGTTTATATTATATATATATATATATATTCTATGTTCCTTATGGTATACAAGTTTATGTCCTTGGGGTATACGTTTCATTTTTAATTTCCAAATGTATGATTGGGCCATGCTAGTTCTCTGGAAGGATTTTTTTACAATTATATTGTATCATAAAGAAGTAAAATAATTTTTTATTGTTACACTAATAATACCTTTGTATTTTTACCAACCTATGAAAATATAAAATCTAACTTATGGTTTTTTTGTGGTCCAAGTTTTTTCCATGCGTGATTGAAGTTAGATTGCTACATAAGATGAATGGCATGTGAAGTATTAATGAAGATCAGTCATCCTATTTTAAAATAATCAAAAATTTATGAGTTGACCTAAATGAGATAGATATACTCATCACCTAATAGCTATACTTTATACCTTATAAGAATTTATTTTTCGAATATGCATGTGATATAAAGTGACACATCCTATGGGAATACTTGTATAGAGTTACATGTATTTGATAGAGATCATTTCATATATCTTTATAACATAGTTAAAAAAAATTATTTTCTAGAGGTTTCCCTTTTCTTATGTTTAAAAATTGAGAATTTATAATAATATCAAATGTTATAAAGGATTATAGAAACACATATATGTTTTCTGAAATATTATTTATTTTAGTATAAATTATTTATCAAAAATGAAAGATCAATTGATAATTTTTCAAAAAAAAGATATGAATTTACAAATTATTTTGAAATATGAAAATTTATTGTTAGAACTTATTAGTGGTAAGAGATCTAAATGTACACAAAAATTTCCAACATCATTGTAAATGATATAGGTTGTTTAATTGACAACAATATGGAAAAAAGGAAGTGATTTATATGAAATATAATATATAATGACAACTTCATTGACTATCTTACCCATGAACTATAATACTATTTGTTACATACATCATGGGATCGTGTATTTATAAAATTATAACATATATTACTCCACTAAATAGTTCAAAAATATCATGAATTAATTATCATTATCATAATAATTAAATTTTAATTGTAAAAGTAACAATGAAAATAAACAGTTAGGGGTAATAAATAAATCAAAAACTAAGTCATCAATATAAGAATACTTTTTAAAATATTATGTGAGAGAATGTAAATTGTTAAAATTACTAACCTCCAAAACTAACCACATGAAAGTTTCCAATGAAATATTAAGAGTGTTTTATTATCGCTATCTACTAAATAATATCATCTAACTCATTTGGATATTGTGTTAGTAATCAATTAAGTTAGGGATTAAACATTGTGGTAAAATTGTATTTTTGTGGTATGTGACCATCATAGAAACTTTTTCATCAAAAAAATAATGCAACAAGTCATTATCCATGTAGTAGGAGTTTCCATTATCATTTATCCTTCTATGTTTACCTTCAACCAAAAATTTTGTGTACACTACAGATCATAACAACCTATTATTGCAATTATGATTCCAATAGGAATATTTATGGTGTTCCATTTTGAAATCTCCAAAAAAATGATTTCATTGATTTGCATGTTTAGATATTGCATGTTCTCAACTACTTATAATGAACTAGATAATAAATTTGGTAGAGAAGTGAATTTTTATTCTAAAAATCACTTCATTATTTTTACAAAAACTACCATAATATGAAGGTAAAAAGGATTATGCATAGGTTTCCCTTTATAAAGTACGAAGTTACTCCTTCAAACCATAAGATGTGGAGATGTATAAAATTCTTAAGTACAGTTTATATGTATAGTATCCTTTTAAATGGATTATAGTGAGTCAATTACAAATGAGTTTCCATTTATATTTTGGAATCATTCTCAAACATTGAGATATTACAACATATTCATTCAAAATAAAAATTAACAACTTTACTGAAAATGGACTGGTCAGTGGAAAATGATTCATTTTGAATACTTAGACAAAGAATATCATTATTTTTTAAGGATTGCATTATACAAAATATATTCTCAATAAAAAAGAATATTTGGATTCTTAATACACATATAATATGATGATATAAAGAAACAGTGATGTAATGAAACATGTCATTGCGGGATAGTGAATTTTGTAGAAATTTTATTTTTTAAAAGGATCAGGAATTATAGAGTTTAGTTAGGTTTAATTAGATTGGGTTTTTGAGTTTTCATCGTTAATTGAAGGTTGGTTATACATGTATTGGGGACTTTTTAGTGTTTTTGGAAGATTATTTCAAGGTCTATTAGGCTTACTTTAGAAATTTAGTTGCATAAATTCATCAGATTCCTAGTATAGGTCCACGAGGTACCCAATGATATATCTAATTCTATTGGAACTTTGTTTTCCGGTGAACAACAAGTAGGAATATACCAGGAGACTGGTGAAGCATTGGGTACCTAGTATATTCCCACCATGTACTCCACTGAATCATATTAAAATTTTAAAAAGTGGTTGCATTGCCAAAATTTTCTAGTAATACCTCTCTAATTTAAAATGGGGAGAATCTCTTGAGAATAACATTTCAAAAAAACACTCCCCTTTCCTTTTCTCCGTTGAATCCCTATTACTATGGGTGGATTTGGATGAAACTTTATGGTATTTAAGGTAAGTTTCTCTCCTATATCGATCTCAAGAAGTATTCATATGTAGATACCCTAATTTAACTATGTTTTATTTATGGTTTTATAATAGATTTAATTTATTCATGTTAAAATATAATAGAGAAAAATAGGACTCCATGTGTGGATGAAATATGAAGATAAGAACGTATGAACAACCTTACTTCCCCACTTTTTTCTATATCTAAAAACTTGGTGATTTATTTTATGTATATTATAACATTATGGTAAAATTAACTTATGAGGTGAGATAGAAAATTGGTTTTCTTATTCATTTCATTGGTGAGGATCGAAAATGAATGGCATACCAACTATCACATGATGTTTTTTTCAATGGGGGCATGTGAATATTCATTGATTATACCTCTTTAGATTAAAATTATAATTAAATTTTAAATATTTATAATTAATTAATTCAATCTTCTGTTGTGAGGTAGGGGTTTAAAATCATCGATATGGTCGGAAAGAGTTGTCAAAAAGTGTTCCTAACGAGTGTTAACTTCAATACTACGATTGGTAATACCTTCAATACTTATACATATGTTGCGTATTCAGGTTAATAAATTAATTTCCTTGCGGGTTCTTGTTTTAGATACCCATATAAGAACCATGTAGGCCTTAATTCTATAAGTGGATAGGTTATATCTTCCCTATATCAAAACTTGTGTTATGTTTATGTGTTTTGGAATATAAAAGTCAAAATGATGAAGTCTTCGAGGGGACTATTTCAAGTATAATCGATAGACCCTCAAAGGGTATCATTTAGTTAAATGGGTTATGAATGGAAATGGATAATACATATATTAATGGATAAATGGAACCCCAAAGGTTATTCCATTAAGTAAAAGTTTTAGTTAACATGTAATCTCAAAAATTCTATGTAAATATCTATGAGTAAGGAACCTGGAACCTAAAAACTTGATGAAGAGAATTTATTAAGTAGAATGGGTATAGTAAACCATTATTATAAAGTTAGGATTTTATTTTCTCAATTATATGGTTTTTTGGAGTTGTTAACATGTGTTATCAAGAATATATGGCATTATAATTGGCACTAAGAGAAGATTTTTGGAAGTTTTTTTTGTATAGGTATTATCATAAATTGAATAGGGGAAGTCGGATATCATATGTGAGGACCTATTTTGACAAGGATCATAGGGAATGAATAATTTTGGGAAGTGTTTTGCCATTTATTATATTGAGTTGGGTT
Organism: Viscum album; assembly: GCA_963277665.1. NCBI lineage: Eukaryota > Viridiplantae > Streptophyta > Magnoliopsida > Santalales > Viscaceae > Viscum > Viscum album. The sequence goes on along the minus strand of OY728131.1, from coordinate 309,293,692 downwards.
ATGGATGGAATTATTTTATAGGCCGGGTGCAAGACATATTTTTGGAAAAGAGGCCTACCTGAAACTTCTTAATTTTGAGTTGTCTTTTATTAGGATTAGAATTTATGTAAAGAACAAACCAGGTCTGTAGAGACCAAAATATAGTGTTAGTCATATTATTTTAGTTTTAGTTTATCTTTAGGATTTTCAGGTACAGTAACATGATCCAAGATACAATATTAATTTTTTTATTAGGTTATACTTCAATAGAGAACCACGTATAGTATAGTTACAAGTAGAGATCTAAGATTTAAGATAAATATATCATGGTTTATTTGTTTTGTATATTCTATGTTGATGTAATGTGTATGTTAAACATTATGCTCATAAATATATGGCTTAGAGACTATTGAATCAAGCTGTTGTATTACAACAACCATGTTCTCATTTTATATAGAGTTTTAGGGAGAACATATATGATTGATAGAATCATTACTTACTCATATAGGAAGGTGTGGAAAAATATTAGTCTTTTCCCAACTATATTTAATATATGAAAATATAGATAAAATTTATTCCTTACTCTATTTTCATTCTTAATTATTATAAAGTATTTGAATGATTATTCAGTAGTGTGACACTTCTTCATTACATATTATTATAAGGTTGAAAAATTGTTATTTATTTTACAAATATGTATCCTCGGCTTGAGTTTGGATAAATTTACACATTAATCAGAGGTGTATCCTATATAATGTGACTTAAGAATAATGATTATAAGCATAAAACAATCTTATACCATGATATAGGAGGGTTGAAACACTAGAACCATCACTAAAAAAGAAAAATCAGGCAGTCCCATGTTTTGTGGTGGCATGGTTTGTACATGAATTACATAGAGAATTTATGTCACGAACCAAATCGGGTCGTCATCCGACCTGGCGCCCGACCTGGTCCGTGACATGGCCCGAAGGGCATTCCCAATCTCCACGGGCTGGAAACTAGTGCCTGGCATCAAAACAAAGCAGTTGGGAATGATTTGGCCCTTAAAAAAGATAAATAAACATAAAATGAACAAGCATATAAATAAAGAAAAATAGACTGAACAACATGGCAGTGGAAAAATTAATAAAAAAAGAAATGTAACATACCCCAGGTGACCCCATGGGTCACCACGGTGCATAAACTACACTCTCTCCCAAAAGTGATCCAAGACTGAAACCAGAAACTGAAAATCAAAGTAGTCATGAGCACCGAGATGCTTAGTAGGAATGCCAAAATATAACCACGTCATATTCCCCTTCCTTTAGTAAGAAATCCAATCATGCCAGTTTGAAAATAAGGTATAATAAAATAATGTTTTTCCTTCTTTTCAAATTCAAGTAATGAGTTTTCATTTTCAAGTAAATCATTTCAATCCCACTACATTTTCAAAATAGGTTCCAATCAAGAATTAACATTTAAAAATGAAAAGAAACCAGTTTCGGTTAAAATATGGTTTTCACAAACAAGACATCAAGTATGAAACAACTGAAAAGAAATTTACATCACAAGAATAATGTCACAAATGAGCACCATGGGTAATCCATATAGGTATCTAGAACAAGTGGGAATCTAGAGACCTCAAACCTCAGTGAAACGTGGCTTTGAAACCACAACCCTAAAACAAACGTGGCTTAGAAGACCACGACCCTCAAAAAATGTGGCTTAGAAGACCACGACCCTCAGAAATTCATATGTTTAGTTAGTGTTGTTGCATTAATCCATCTAGAAAAATTAGGACGAACCCCTGTCGTGTCACCTAGCGTACTTGTCTTGGTCACCCACCTAGATACCCAGGTTTCCCATTGTACTCTATTTCAAGTGATGGTGAGTTTTCTTTATAAAGCAAACATGTATATACATAACACTTTTCTTTTGTTAAAACCCATTCAACCTATCACCATTGTTCTCCCTCCTTAAGCGCATTCCCCCTCTTCCACATCACACAACACATAAGAATTACATTCGTCACATAATAACACATTCAACTTAAAAATCAGTTTTTTTCTAAAACCAAAGGGGGAATTCCTCAAGAGAGGTTTTAATTTTTCATAAATCATTCTTAAGATTCCAAAAGTGCTCAATTACATAAAGGGAATACTTTTTACAATTAACCGTCCAAAAAGGAAAAACTCCTTTGCAAATACACATTACCATTTCTAAACCACTTAAAAATCAATTTTCAAGAAATGGTTACTTAAGACAGATAGCATTAGAAATACATTTAAATTTTCAAAACAAATGCATAATCATTTCAAGAAACCACAACAAAATTTCATAGCATGTGTATATAGAATAAATGTAAAACATACTTTTAAAACAAGCAAGAAATTATGAAATTAAAATTAAAGGCATAGGCATAGGGGACCTACCTCAAACATGTTGTTATTTGTCGACGACCACTCGAACTGACCCTGTGCACTTCCATGCACATGAATTTATACATATATATATATATACCCCTAGCTGCATTGCACATATTCCCTGCGCCATGAGGGAATATGTACAAAGAGGGCATTTATATATATATATATATATATATATATATATATATATATATATGCCTTACCTTATGCATGCACAAGTAGGCGTTCTTGACACCCGCAACTCAAAACCATAGAAGCAAGGCCCAACGCACTACACATATAATTTAATAAAGCAATTAAACTCTTAAATGATCCATAAAACGTTTCAAAATAACACATCAGGGATTTAAAGCAATGAAAAGCCACTTACATAACTCATAAAACCCATTGAAAATATTAAAGGAAAAACTCATAATCAATTTAACCATTTCAAATGGCCTTTTCAAATCATCACATAAACCACAACCAATTCCAAAACATGCATTTAATTGTTTAAACCATTTACTATTTACATTTAGAAATACACAACAACCCAAACATGCCAAATTATGAATTTTCCTTTAAAAACCTACACCCAAACCCATTTTCACCATAAGTACCACTGGAAATGCGATTCGCACCACCGACAAAATTAAATAAACCATTTGTAAAATTCATAAAACACATAAATGAGGAACAACAATGTTTTACATGAAAATTACACCCAAATTCACATTAAGAAACAAATTCCTAACTCATGCATATCAAATTCTTTCAAAAACTATTTTTGCTTCACTTACACAATGAAATAAGTCATTTTCTTAATTTATAAAACATTACCAATGTTCACACCAAAATAATATCCACACGTGTTTCACATACTTTATAAGTTTTAACAAAACACATAATAATTTTATAAAACAACTCCAAGTGGTATCACAAGACTTTGAACACAAACGCCCGCTCAAAAATATCCTCTAAGGGAAAACACACATCAATAACATGATAAAACAGAATTCGAAGCCCTTTTGTGACATAATAAACCAACAACAAAGTTTATAAAACACAACGAAAGGCTCAACATGGGTTTTCACTAAATCAAAACATTCATATAAAATAAACACACTACTAAACACATCAAAGTCACATTAAACATCAATTAAAACCAAATTCTCACCAAGAAAACTAATCAATGAGTATGCTAAATTAGTTAAATAAGAAAATTAATTCATCAAATAATACTTATATGCGGAAAAACATACCTTCAGTGTCGAAAATTCGAATTCTGACACAAGACTTTGATCGCGCACCAATCACACCACAAGTAACCACAATTTGACCCTAATTCAAGAATTTAAACCAAAATCAACAAATATCAAACCAAAATAGAGACCCTAAAAACATAAAACCATAATTTGAAACTCTAATATTAGAAGAAAACAACCCGTCAGAGTGGAACACACCTACAGAAGAAAAATTAGGAGGTTGTTCGAGTGTGACAAGGAGGGTTCTGTGCGGGGGGTCGCGCACGCAAGGGGAGTCTGGCCGGAGATGACGTGTGTCAGTGGGAGTCGAACAAGGGGGAAGGTGTCTCACGAGCAAGAGGGGGAGGCTGCCGGTCATAGTGTGCAGTGTGCGTGAGCAAGGGTAGGATGCTGGTCTTGGGGTGTGGTGCGCATGAGCAAGAATGGGAGGTCTCTGATCGGATGTCGGCCAGATGGAGGTAGCGCAGATGAAGGGAGGGAGGCGCGTCGGAGGGCCCTTGCTGGTGGGGGTGGCGCGAGCCAGAGAGGAAGGTGGGGGGTCGGTTGCGTAAGGGTAAAGGGTGAGGGAGAGAGAGAGTTGGGGTTTGATAGAAAGAAAAAAATAATAATACAAGAAATAAATAAATAAAATAGAAAATAAGGTAATAAAAGAAAAGTGTGTAAAATAAATAAAATAATAACAAATAATAATAAACATAATAAGAATTTTAATAAACTCTAATAATAATAATAATATTGTTCATAACAACTTAATAATAATTATAATAAACTTGATAATAATAATATTATCAACCATAGTAATAATAACAATAATAATAAGATAAAAATAATTACAAATAGATTAATAATAACAATATTGATATTATTAATAATAATCATAATAAAAATTATAATAACTTAATATGATATTAATAAACCTAATATACTAAAAAGTTAATAGAATGTTAATAATAATAACTTACTAATAATAACCCTATATTAATAAACTTGGTGAACATAATAATAATAATAATAATAATAATAATAATAATAATAATAAATACCATTATTATAATTATTAAAGTAACACCTTAAAACTAATTTTATTTATTTGTCTTGAACATGACGTAGGTCGCACGGTGACCCGGGCAAAGCCGCACAGCTTTGAAAATTTACTACCCATGCACCAGATTCTGTCAAGGGAAAAGCATTCATTCATCAAAAAAATGAAAACATTTCCAACAGGCTTGGCCCGCAGCTCGATAGAAAGTTTCAAATTCTGATAAAATAATAAAATAATATTGTTTTAAAAGTTCGGGTCTGACAATTCTCCCCACCACAAAAACATTCTGCCCCCAGAAAGTCACCCAGCCAATTGAGGAATCAAAATCGAGTTTGAAACTGAACAAGGCCCGTAAAAACATGAACTCGGTGTGACTTTTCACTCCATCAGTCACACCCGACCAACTCTGAGGGAAACATAAAAGAGAAAAAACCATTCGGAAATGAGGAGGGTTCTCCCCACCATAAGAACCTGACTAGCATAACCAAAATTGAGACTCTCAGCATGGGATAACTCTGGAATTGCTAACTTGATTCAAGAAGAAACCGCCACAAAAACCAAAACTCGATGAAGGCACGATAAGATTCATGGTGGGTCTCCCCAAAATTTAAGAACTGACCAGCTTAAGCCAATTAGCACAGACCCATACGAGAAACCCAGCACAAATCGGCCCCTGAACTCTCCACTTAAACCAGACCCCCACCACATGGGATCATCAATGAAATACCCCAAACTGAGTAGTGGACCAAACCACTATTCATTATTTCCCTAGACGCATGTGTCCCCAAAAAAATCACATCCTAAAACAAGAACGGGTCACCAATAGAGCTAGCCACATGAGAGAGATAATCATATTGAGACTCACAGACATAAAGAGACAACTCCAAAGCTCATATCTGAGGAGGAAAAACTACTATAATTAGAAGAAAATAAGATCACCATGCCTTTTTACAACCACAGTTGGGTATTTAATGAACAAAGACGATGACGAGAAAAAGATACTTTTACTCCTCTTACAACAAAACAGAACCTTCAAAGATATGAGAGCTACAACAGGGAAAACGATATCATCCACATTTCATCATTGGAGACAAAAATTAGACCAAGGTTCCCCACACCCATGATTCCTAACCGCATGAATAGCTTCACTCTGAGACCTGTGGCTAGAGCTCCGATGTTTTGAGGCATCTGCTGCCCCGCAGTCAGGAGATGACATCCTTCAGTCGAGACTCATGCTAACGATGCCGCTAGCAGAACCACTCTAATTGTATCAAATGTCCCCACTGACGACAAGCCTTTGGAGTATGATGAAAATGAGACTTAAATTACTCAAACCGAGCACACTAGAAGAAAACAAGGTGGTGGCCCAACTAATAGAAGAAGAAATTGACAAGAAGACTTATCTGAGACAGGTTCCTCGGATTCGTTCTCATCACCGGATGGGGAACCTTCCCGAACACCAAAAAGAAACAGTCCTGGAACCCTGGATGAATACCAAACACAAGAGAAACTTTAACTGATTCTATGATTCTACCCCTGGAGAAAATGGAATCAACCACTTGGAATGCCCCACGTAGGCCTTCACTGCTCGTTGGCCTTACTCGACACCCACTAGTTCTGCAACTTTCCTCGCCTTCACTTCCTCGGGTATAAAACATTGGACAAGATTGGTCTTAAACACCTTCCAAGACATACCATCATGCAATAACTCTGGGAATATCTCTTCCACCAATCCAAAGTTTCACCTTCAAACGGCCCCAAACCAACATGGACACTCATAGCTTTGGGAGTTTCCAATAACCTCAAAACACCAACGATTTCACCAAGACAATACGCTACCTTAGATAGATCATGATCACCATGGAAGCTGGACAATAACCAGAAAGAATTCAATTCCACTACTCCCCTAAGATTCTGAGAAGAACCAACAACTAGAAGAGGCTCACTAGAAACTTCTGGGACTTTTCAGGGCAGCATACTCAAAAACAAGAGGCAAAAATCTGAAACAAAACTCATCATAAATCAAGATTTCACACCTCAATCATAAACTAAAGTGCAAACTCAAATCACTATTCCAACCACAATTCAAAATGTCAAAGCCAAGTGCCCATGAAAAAGGATTCCAAACACCAAAAGAGAACACTAAACAATTTATCACTCAATTTTCTAAACATTTGAAAAAACCTTTTTGAAAACCATTTTTAAGAAAACAAAACAACTTAAATATCCACCATTGGTATCCCTTGAAGTCTCACACATATATATCCCTGTGATAGCTCAAGCACCCATCCACTCACATCACAAATTTCTCCACTTGCCACATGTGCACCTCAATATATGTGATCACTCATAGGAATACCAAGGGTCAATTCAATACATTTCTCATTTCCAAAACAGACCATTTGGCACAAAGCACAAATTCCCAAACAATTATGTGAAATTCACTTATCATTAAAGAAACACATTTCCAAATTCCAAAACATTTTCTATTTCAAAAACCATTTTCCATTCTAATAACAACATTCCCTTTTGAAAACACCTTCACAAAAATCCATTTTCATTTTTTAGATCTACTCAAACCAACCAAAATGAAGGTCAAACATAACTCGCATCAAAATTTCAAAAAATAAGGGACTATTGGCTATGCCAACCTGATAACATGGCTTAACAGACCATGCTCCGAGCGGGCATCCACCACAGGAAGTATCTTGAACCGTGCACTCAGGTTGTACATGGGTCGCTACTCCATGCAGGCTCGTCCCGTAACACCATATCACTTCCCTTGTCATCCCTCATCCACACAGACCAAGAAAAAGAAAAACTTAACTCCCATAATACCCTTGGCAACTTGAGTCTCAGGACGGGTAAGGGTTCATGACGTCTTTCCCGCACCTATCTCTCAAGTCCCGACACACCTAATCACCAAGCTACTTGATAACCCAAATAACAAGGGCTTCCTCTAATACCGTTTTGTCACGAACCATGTCGGGTCGTCATCTGACCTGGCGCCCGACCCGGTCTGTGACATGGCCCGAAGGGCGTTCCCGATCCCCACGGGATGTCAACTAGTGTCGAGCATCAAAACAAAGTAGTTGGGAAGGATTTGGTCCATAATAAAGATAAATAAACATAAACTAAACAAGAAGATAAATAAAGGAAAATAGACTGAACAACATGGCAGAAGAAAAAAAATAAACAAAGAAATGTGACATACCTCAGGTGACCCCATGGGTCACCATGGTACGTAAACTACACTCTCTCCCAAAAGAAATCCAAGAATGAAACCTTCAACTAAAAAGAAAATTAGGAATGAGCACCGATATGTTCAGTAGGAATGCCAAAATATAACCACATCTTATGCCCCTACCATTAGTAAGAAATCCAATCATGCCAGTTTGAAAATAAGGTATAATAAAATAATGTTTTTCCTTCTTTTCAAATTCAACAAATGGGTTCGCATTTTCAAGTAAAGAATTTCACTCCCACTACATTTTCAAAATAGGTTCCAAGCATGCATTAACGTTTAAAAATGAAAAGAAACCAGTTTGGATTAATATATGGTTTTCAAAAACAAGACATCAAGTATGAAACAACTGAAAAGAAAGTTACATCACAAGTAGCATGTCACAAATGTGCACCATGGGTAATCCCAATAGGTATATAGAACAAGTGGGAACCTAGAGACCTCTTACCTTGGTGAAATGTAACTTAGAAACCACGACCCTCAGAAAAATGTGACTTAGAAGACCAAGACCCTCAGAAAACATGGCTTAGAAGACCACAACCCTCTGAAATTCATATGTTTAGTTAGTGTTGTTGTGTAAATCCTACTAGCAAAACTAGGATGAACCCCTGTCGTTTCATCTAGCATACTAGTCCTAGTCAACCACCAAGATACCTAGGTTTCCCATTGTGCTCTATTTCAAGTGGTGGTGAGTTTTCTTTATCAACCAAACATGTATGTACATAAAACTTTTCTTTTTCTAAAACTCATTCAACCTACCACCTCTATTCTCCCTCCTTAAGCGCATTCCCCCTCTTCTATGTCACACAATGAATAAGTATTAAATTCAGCACATAATAACTCATTCAACTTAAAATTCATTTTTTTTAAAACCAAAGGGGGAGTGCCACAAGAGAGGTTTTTCTTTTTCATGAAGCATTCTTAAGATTCCAAACGGGCTCAATTACATAAAGGGACCACTTTTTTACAATTAACTAGCGAAAAAGGCCAAAAACCTTTGGAAATACACATTACCATTTCGAACCCACTTAAAAATCAATTTTCAAGAAAAGGTTACTTAAGATTGATAGCATTAGAAATACATTTCAATTTTCAAAACAAATGAATAAACAATTCAATAAACCGCAACCGAATTTCATAGCATGTGTATATAGCATAAATGTAAAACATAATTTTAAAACAAGAAATCAATTATGAAATTCAAATTAAATGCATAGGCATAGGGGACCTACCTCAAACATGTCGTTATTTGTCGACGACCACTCAAACTCACCCTGTGCACTTCCATGCACATGCATTTATACATATATATAAAAATACCCCTAACTGCATTACACATATTCCCAAACCATGAAGGAATATGTACAAAGAGTTAATTTATATATATATATATATATATATATATATATATATGCCTTACCTTATGCGTTCACATGTAGGCGTTCTTGACACCCGCAACTCAAAACCATCGAAGCAAGGCCCAACGTGCAACACATATAATTTAATAAAGCAATTAAACACTTAAACGATTCATAAAACATTTCAAAATAACACATCAAGGATTTACACCAATGACACGTCACTTACATAACTCATAAAACCCATAGAAAATATTAAAAGAAAAACAAATAATCAATTTAACCATTTCAAATGGCCTTTTCAAATAATCATGTAAACCATAACCAATTCCAAAACATGCATTTAATTATTTAAAACATTTACAATTTACATTTAGAAATACACAACAACCCAAACATGCCAAATTATGAATTTCCCTTTAAAAACCTACACACAAACCCATTTTCACTATAAGTACCATTGGAAACGTGATTCGCACCACCAGAAAAATTAAATAAACCATTTTCACAATTCATAAAACACCTAAAAGAGGCAAAACAAGATTTTATGTAACACCCCAAGCTTCAATGGTACGATTCCCTTTCAATAATACAGTAGCGTGTGTTGTACGCAACTTTGAGTTCTAACACACACAACAAAACCAATCAAACTAGCCGTTATGAATAGTAATACCCACTTTTTGAAATTTTATAAATTTTATCTTTCAAAATGGACTTCATTTTTGGATTCAGAATATCGAAATTAGCCTAGGGTGAAATTTTGGTATTTTTCTGAAAACTTTCAATTTTTGATGAATAGTAAAAAAACCGAGTTATAGTTTAAAACCGAATTTTTATTTAAATAATTATTTATTTTAATTAAATTTAATTAAGGTAAAAATAGATACATAATACCTATATATGTTCAATGTAATTCATTGAAGTTAGTTTAGAATAATTTTAAATATATAAAAAATTTATTGAACTTTTCACCGTCTTTTACCCACCTCCTAGGAGAATTTGAAAATTCACATAAAACTTAATTTTACCGCTTCTGTGAGTGGAAATTCAAAAATATGAGAGACAAGGTTAATATCAAGGAGTAAAATTTGGTTCAATGAGATGAAAATAATTTTTATGAATAGTAACTTTTTACTTTTATTTACCACGGTTAAAGTAAATAAAGTAATTAAGGGTAAAAATGATATTAATATTACCCTAACACATGTCCTAATTATATTGGACAAGTGTATATAGTCCAGAAACAACCTTAGGAATAAAATATTATCATTTAGGTCTACTTGGATTAGATTAGGACATTTATTATTATTTAATTCAAAGAAGAGTTAAAAGAGTTGGAATCAAAGTTTATTTTCTAAAATATTTTTAATATAGAGTTATACATAAGATAAACTCAATTTTGAATATTCATTAGAAAGATAAAAATATTTCATACATAATGGTATTTTATTTATAATTTTTGGACATTAAATAATTTAATTTATTTATGACACAATGGTGATGCAGTAATTACCTAATTAATGAAATATTAAAATAATTGATATTATAAATATCAAAGAAAATGTAATTTGAGACTTTTTATGAATTCCACTAGTTTTCTAGGTTAATATGACATATTAGGATTGGATATATAAATTTTTTTCTAAGTAATAATTTTGTTATGAAATTATCAAAAACAAAATACCCAATAGTGTCAAAAATTGACATAAAAGAGTTTTTAAAAGAAATATTATATTATTAAATGATATTAAATTCCAAAAAATATAAGGTTCGTCCAGGAGACTTATATCATTATAGGTGTGTCATTAATGAACCACTTGGGGGGTCTCTTGGAGGTATATATTAAGTTTATTAACTATAGAATATAAAAATACAAAGTGACATGGTAAGTGTCAAACTAATTAACTAAGAGTTAAATATAAAACATAAGGTTGATATAATGACCCAAACCTGTCGAAATTCTATTAGTTGAGTGGTTTTCGACCCATCCACACCTTAACCTTTAAATAATCCACTTTTTATCCATTAGAAACAGAATATGAATTTATTATAAAATAATATTTCTAGATTTTCCAAAGGTGCCCCTCACCCCTCTTATAAAAGGGAACTCCCCATTCTCACTAATTCACACATTCAAAGCCTCTTGGCTCGGGAAAACCCTTCCCAAATACTCTCTCAACTTCCCTCACTACAACCTAGAGGCCTTATTTTGATAATAAATCCAACCTAAGGATACCTTTTGATTAAATCAAAAGGAAGAACCCGAAGAAGAGGTAATGTTTTCACCACTCTTTTTCAAGTTCGTTTCTTCTTCAACTTCTTCTTTCTTTGTTATTCCCATCATAAAATAATAAATCCAGTATATACTATATACTGTGATATTATTATAAATATGGTACAACCATATTCTGTATTCTATCCATCCTTTGAATGAAAAGTCCTCATACGTGCGTACGTACTGCTTACCGTCTCGACATCGTGGTGTAATTGTGATTCAATATATTATTATTTGGATGGGTATAATAATGATGTGTAATTCATGTAAATAATAAATATAACAAGATAATGATTCTTTATATATGATATACCATCCAATTATATATTATTTTAATATCAAAAGAATGATATTGTCGCTCGTACGTACGGACGGACTACCGTCTCCACGAACGCGATGAGATTCATTCCCCATTGTTCCATTCAAGGATAATTCTCAATTGATGATTAAAAGTAATGTTTAAGAACTTTATATCATTTTGGATATTAATAAGGTACAACCTATCCATAACAAACATTACTTATGTAACAAAACATATAAAATAAAATGAGTAAGTTAACACCAGAAACAATGATAATACTAAGATATTATTAACAAATCAATGCTAAAAGATCATATATGATATCATAATTATGTATACAGTTCTTGTATAATTTAATAACAATGTTTTAACTATTATACAGGAGGTTAACATACCGTCTACTAAGTAAAAGTACAAGGTAAGTGTTATTTCAAAATCTCTTCATTATCTGAGGTTTTTTATACGTAATTAAGTACTAGGACCTCTTTATCATCCACATCCATGTTTCTTAAAAATGTATTTCAAAAAATTCTTGCTATTTTACAGAATATGGTTTAAATTTATTTATACCCTTATTTGACTTTTTATAAGAGGTTTATAAATGAATCTTTCCATCGTTTTCCAAACAAGGTCCTTTTTAACACTTTCGACAGAATTAAGGTAAGAATGTTTTTTTAAAATTATACGACGGGTGAGACTATTTTCCGCCGTTATAAAATCTTCGAAGCTTCACTTACAAGATTATAGGGAAATTTTAAAAGTAAATGTTTTATTTTATAATAATGTGACTTTTAAATTAATTCAAAAAAAGAGATATTTCTCTCAAATAGTTTTGATTTCATCTATGTCGACATCCTTTGATGGATTTTAAGCTTATTTTAAGTTTATTTATTATGATACAAAACTTCCATATATTATTGAAAGTTTTGTGATATGTTTGACTGTGGATGTGTTATTTTTATACCATTCATGGTTTATGGAGAAATTATTGACATTTTGTATGCTAGTTTTAATACGAATGCTTATGTTATGTTTAAACCTATTCATATGAGGAATTCATTGGACTTAATAAGTGACGGGTGGAGCCCGCTATAGCTCCTCGATGCATCAGTATGTATCATGAGACAAACTAGTGTCTTGGCATAAGGCCTTGAAAAAATCTTATTTGTAGTCTTGGCACGAGGCCTTGGCTATGTGGTTATGATAGTCTGGAATTATTCATTCCATCATTATGAAAGTGGTTATAAATATTGCATGTGATTATTTGAATTTTAGAATATCCATGTGAATAAGTAAATGAAATTATTTCATTTTATCTTTTCCATATTATGCTGAAGTTCAAGTTTAAAAGGCTTTTTTTAGCTATACATTTCCTTAAATGTTTATGTTTATTTATGAATTTTTCTGCTATATTGTTATCCTTACTGAGCATCTAAGCTCACCCCTTTCAATGTATTATTTTTACTAGGATGTGAAGATGTAATTTATGAATGAACTATAGGGATAATATGAGGGGATATGAAGACAATATGTTTTTTTAGTAGTTCTCGCTTTATGATGTAATGTAAACTTTATGAATGTATCTAGTTATTCCAAGGATACTAAACTAATCGGTCTTTCGAGACTTGATCTTTCTTGTGATCATGCCAATGATATGTAATAATGCACCGACTCTGGGTAACTGGGTTCAGGTAATTATAGTTGGTATCAGAGTAAGTTCAGTACAAACCTTGGAAGCTAGATTTAGATAAACTCTGATTAGAGCACATAGACCTAAGATAGACTTTGAGGATTAGTATAGAAGAACTTCCTAGAATTTTGGTATTGTAGAGATTTTGTGAGTTTTACGAGCAGTACATCCCTGTTTGGATATGAGTAGGTAGTGGTGGCTCTGGAACAGATGTACCTAGGGGTAAAACCCGAAAACAATGCTTTGACCTAGACTCGATCGGGAACTGGTCCACGACAATGGGCCTTTCTACACTCTTGGTTATGACACTCCTGGGGGATATGCTTAGGATAACTCTCATTTTCTTTAAAAATCATTATTAAGGGTTTATGAGTATATAATTCCTCAAAGAATTTTTTTTATTATTATGGATTATATCCATAAATAGTTCAATTTATGTGAAGTGTTTTATAAGTATGGAATTACGTATTTTGATTCATGAACTGATCTAGTTTATGCCATTGTTTAGAAATGGAACCCAGTGGAAGAAGCGGAAACTTTATCAATGCACGCACTCTATGTAGGGATTTCCTACCTGCTCAAGATAATTATAGTGGAGTTGGTGAAAAAACTGGTGCTAATCAGCTTATCACCATACTGGGACAACACACTCAGGTTATGAATAATAACCTTACCCATATGGAGCACCCTGATCCACATCATGGAGGATAAATGTTAGATCACTTCATGAGGCAGCAACCACCAACTTTCAATGGGATTACAAATCCATTAGTAGCTGAGCAATGAATAAGTTCCCTAGAGAAAATATTTCAGGCTTTGGGGAGTAGTGAAAGGGAAAAAGTTGGCATGGTAGTTTATCACCTCACTGGAGATGCTAATCAATGGTGGTCATTGATTCAAAACATGAAAGAGGATGATAAAGTATCAAATATGGAATGGAGGGATTTCAAATATCTGTTTTTAGAAAAATACTTTCGTCGAGACCATCGAGCAGATATGGAAAGGCAATTTCTGAGTCTGATGCAAAAGGAGGATGAGAATTTCACAAAGTGTAAGGGTAACTTTACAAGGTTAGCAAGGTATTTTGGAGATTATATACGTAACCCAAGAAGTAAGATTGATCATTTCATTGATGGGTTAAAACCGTTTCTCCATCGAGCATTAGTCTCACAATCCTTCTCATCGTACGAAGACATTGTCTCATGTGCTATGAAGACAGAAAAGGAATTCTCTATGTCTTATGACTTTAAAGAAAAGCAAGAGAAGAAGAGATCTTCTAATCAATCTGGTAATGGAAATAAGGGGAAGAATGGAATGGTTGAATATCCATCCTATGGTAAATTTGGGAACAAAAACCCCAGTACTTTCTTAAAAGGAATGGGAGTCTGCTACAAGTGTAGTGAAAAAGGCCACCAAGCACGTGATTGCAAGGGGAAGAAGGTAGCTACTGATGTCCAATGCTACAATTTCAGGGAGATGGGAAATTATGAAAATGAATTTCCAAATAATTATGGGAACCTACCTCAGAAAAAACCAAGGGATCAAGTCCAAGCTTATGGTATCACTACTGTTGAGGTAGAAGCTTCGAAAGACGTGGTGCCAGGTAATTTAATGGTTTCCTCAAGTTTAGAAAATGCATTATTTTATTCTAGATCATCTCATTATTTTATATCTTCCCAGTTTTCAAAGAAAATTAGATATTTCCAATTTGATTTAACAAAGGAGTTGTCAGTTAAAACTTCTAAGGGAAGTATCATTGTAACGAAGTTTTGTGAATCATTCCCCATTAGAGCACATAAATGTTCTTTATCTGCTGATCTCATCACCATACCTATGGTTGAGTTTGATATAATCCTAGGTATGGATTGGCTTTCGGACCACGATGCAAAAATTTATTGTAAGAAGAAGGAGGTTTCTATTTCTGATGATGATGATAAGGAACACCTTATCTTTAGGGCGGAATCATCGCAACCTAATTCTTATCTAGATCCACCCCAAATAGCTCAACTAAATTCAATTATTGGGGAGGAAGAGAATCAAATGACTATGGGCGAGGAAAGGAATGTTCAAATAGAGGATGTACCTATTGTGAAAGAATATGTAGATGTGTTTCTAGAAGATTTACCTGGACATCCTCCAGAACGAGAAGTTGAGTTTTCCATTGATTTTATTCATGGATCAAGGCCTATATCGAAGACCCCTTATAGAATGTCCACTATGGAATTAGTCAAACTAAAGAAGAAACTAAGGGAATTGAGTAATAAGGGATTTATTCGACCTAGTGTTTCTCCATGGGGAGCCCCTGTCCTTTTTGTTAAGAAGAAAGATGGATCTATGAGGTTATGTATCGACTACAGATAAATCAATGCTATAACAATAAAGAATAAGTATCCCTTACCTCGCATTGATGATTTATTTGACTAAATGCATGGAGCTCAATACCTTTCAAAGATTTACCTTCAGTCTGGATACCATCAATTGTGTGTGAAGAAGGAAGACATTCCAAAGACAGCATTTCGAACCAGGTACGGGCATTACGAGTTTACAATAATGCCTTTTGGGTTGACTAATCCGCCCTCTATATTCATGGATCTAATGAATAGAGTTTTCAAGGAATATCTAGATGAATTTGTGGGGGTATTTATTTATGATATATTGGTAAACTCCAAAATCTATGAAGATCATGAAAAACACTTGGGAGTTATCTTGAAGACTCTAAGAAGACATGAATTATATGGGGAAGTTTAGCAAGTGTGAATTCTGGCTTTAAGATATTTCTTTTCCTGGCCATATTGTCTCCAAAGATGGAATATCTATTGATCCTTCTAAGAAAAAGGAAATCCAAGAGTGGCCAACACCTACGAGTATAACTGAGGTACGCAGTTTTATTGGTTTAGCAGGTTATTATCAACATTTCGTCCAGAATTTTGCCCGGTTGGATAACCCATTAACAAAGCTCACACATAAAGGGGTTATATTTTTTTGGAAAAAAGAGTGTGAAGAATGTTTCGAAGAACTGAAGAGAAGATAGGTCAATGCTTCTATATTGACTCTACCATCGGGGAATGATGAGTTCGTTATTTATAGTGATGCATAGAAGAAAGGACTTGGTTGTGTCCTTATGCAGAATGATAGGGTTATTGCCTATGCATCACGATAGTTGAAAATTCATGAGCTAAACTATCCTACTCATGATATCGAGTTAGCAGTTGTGATCTTTTCTTTGAAGATATAGATGAACTACCTCTATGGTGAAAATGTGAGATTTATACTGATCACAAGAGTTTGAAGTATATTTTCTCACAAAAAGAACTCAACATGAGGCAAAGTAGATGGCTTGAATTGCTCAAGGATTATGATTTCACGATACACTACCACCCGGGGAAGGCAAACAAGGTGGCAGATGCTTTGAGCAGAAAAGATCATGGAGTTTTGAACAATATGAGAATTGAAAGGGATCCAATTTTCATGTATCTAGTAAAGATGGACATGGGAATAACCATGGAAGGTGAAACATCAATGCTTTTTCAAATGGTTTCCAAACCATCTTTACTAGAAATGATTAAGAGTTCTTAGACTGATGATGAATAATTTCAGAAGAAGATTAAAGCTGTGAATGATGGGAGATTGAGAGACATTGTGTATGAAGATGGAATTTTGAAATTTGGGAAGAGGCTTTGTGTTCCCAATATACCCAATCTAAAAAGGGAATTGTTGGATGATGCTCATAGTTCCAATTTCTCTATACACCCCGGGAGCACCAAAATGTATAGATATTTGAATGAACATTTTTGGTGGGACAACATGAAGAGGGAGATTGTTGATTTTGTGTCAAGATTTATGGTTTGTCAACAAGTGAAAGATGGAAGGAAACAGCCTGGTGGAGTATTGCAACCTATTCCGATACCTGAGTGGAAATGGGATAATATTATGATGGACTTCCTCATGGGGCTACCAAAGACTCCTAGAAGGAATGATGCAATATGGGTCATTGTTGGTCGTCTTACCAAGTCAGCACATTCTCTTGCTATAAGGGAATATTTACCACTTGAAAAGCTAGTAATACTATAATTAATGAAGTTGTGAGACTTCATGGAGTACCCATATCGATTTTTTCTAATCGTGATCCCCGTTTTACTTCAAGATTATGGAAGATTCTTCAGAAATCCCTGGATACTGAACTTTGTTTGAGCACTGCCTACCACCCTCAAATAGATGGACAATTAGAACAGACTATTCAAACCTTATAAGACATGTTTAGATCCTGCTCACTTGACTTTCAGGGTTAGTGGGATCAATATTTATCTCTGGTAGAATTTTCCTATAACAATAGCTTCCACTAGAGTATTCAGATGGCACCATATGAAGCGTTATACGGAAAGAGATGTCGCACACCGACTTGTTGGGATGACGTTGGTGAAAGAAAACTTGTAGGTCTATAACAAGTGGAGAAAATGATTGAAAAGGTGAAGGTAATCCAAAATCCCATCAAAGCATCTCAAACTAGGTAGAAGAGCTATGCCGATAACCGAAGGAAAGATTTGAAATTTAAAGTAGGAGATCGTGTTTTCATGAAGGTATCTTCATGGAAGGGAATTATACGTTTTGGTAAGAAGGTTAAATTGAGTCCCAGGTACATCAGACCTTCCAATATTCGAGAATGAATTGGGGTTGTAGCTTACCGTTTGGGAATGCCTCCAAGTCTCCTCAAAGTTCAAGATGTGTTCCACGTGTCACTATTGAGGAAATATATGTCTGACCCAACGCATGTACTCACTTACGAGGAATTAGAACTAGAAACCGATCTGTCTTATTGCGAAGAGCCCATCTGGATTCTTGATACCAGAGAAAACATGCTGAGAAACCGGACGACTCGTTTGGTAAAAGTTCTATGGAGAAACCATAAGATGGAAGAGGCAACGTGGGAACCCGAGGAACTTATGATGAAGAATCACCCGAGTCTTTTTATATAGTAATTTTCTAGAAATTTCGAGGATGAAATTATTTGAAGGAGGGGATAATGTAACACCCCAATCTTCCACGGTACGCTTCCCTTTCAATAATACAGTAGCGTGTGTTGTATGAAACTTTGAGTTCTAACACACACACCACAACCAATCAAACTAGCCATTATAAATAGTAATACCAACTTTTTGAAATTTTATAAATTTTATATTTTAAAATGGATTTCATTTTTGGATTCATAATATCGAAATTAGCCTAGGGTGAAATTTTGGTATTTTTCTGAAAACATTCAATTTTTTATGAATAGTAAAAAACACGGAGTTATAGTTTAAAACCGAATTTTTATTTAAATAATTATTTATTTTATTTAAATTTAATTAAGTTCAAAATATATACATAATACCTATATAATTTCAATGTAATTCATTGGAGTTAGTTTAGAATAATTTTAGATATATAAAAATTTTATTGAACTTTTCACCGTCTTTTACCCACCTCCTAGGAGAATTTGGAAATTCACATAAAACTTAATTTTACCGCTTCTATGAGTGGAATTTCAAAAATCTTAGAAGCACGGTTAATATCAAGGAGTAAAATGTGGATCAATGAGATGAAAATAATGTTTAGTGAATAGTAACTTTTTACTTTTATTTACCACAGTTAAAAGTAAATAGGGTAATTAAGGGGAAAAAGATATTAATATTACCCTAAAACATGTCCTAATTCTATTGTACAAGTGTATCTAGACCAAAAACAACCTTAGGAATAAAATATTACCATTTAGGTCCACTTGGATTAGATTAGGACATTTATTATTATTTAATTCAAAGAAGAGTTAAAAGAGTTAAAATCAAAGTTTATTTACTAAAACATTTTTAATATAGGGTTATATGTAATATAAATTCAATTGAAAATATTCATTAGAAATATAAAAATATTTCCTAGATAATGGTATTTTATTTATAATTTTTAGACATTCAATAACTTAATTTATTTATGACACAATGGTGATGCAGTAATTACCTAATTAATGAAATATTAAATTAATTGATATTATAAATATCAAAGTAAATGTAATTTGAGACATTTTATGAATTCCTATAGTTTTATAGGTTAATAGGACATATTATGATTGGTTATATAAATTTTTTTCGAAGTAATAATGCTGTTATGAAATTATCAAAAACAAAATACCCAATAGTGTCAAAATTGACATAAAAGTGTTTTTAAAACAAATATTATATTATTAATTGATATTAAATTCTTAAAAATATAAGGTTCAGCCAAGATACTTATATAATGATAGTTGTATCATTAATGGACCACTTGGGGGTCGGTTGTAGGTATATAGTATGTTTATTAACTATATAATATAAAAATACAAAGTGACATGGTAAGTGTCAAACTAATTAACTAAGAGTTAAATCTAAAACATAAGGTTAATATAATGACCCAAACCTATATAAATTCTATTGGCTGAGTGGTTTTCAAGCCATAACCACCTTAACCTTTAAATAATACACTTTGGAGCCACTAGAAACCGAATATGAATTTATTATAAAATAATATTTCTAACTTTTCCAAAGGTACCCTTCACCCCTCTTATAAAAGGGAACTCCCCCCCCCCCCTTCTCACTAATTAACACATTTAAAGCCTCTTGGATCGGCCAACCCCTGCCCAAATACTCTCTAAACTTCCCTCACTACAACCAAGAGTCCTTAGTTTGATCATAAAGCCAACCTAAGGATCCCTTTTGATCAAATCAAAAGGAAGAACCCGAAAAAGAGGTAATGTTTTCACCACCCTTTTTCAAGTTCATTTCTTCTTCAAATTATTCTTTATTCATTATTGCCATTCTAAAATAAAAAATCCAGTATCTATTATATAATGTGATATCATTATAAATATCGTACAACCATATTCAATATTCTATACATCCTTTGAATGACATGTCACCATATGTGCGTACGCACGGCTTACCGTCTCCACGTCGTGGTGTAATTGTTATTCAATATATTATTATTTGGATGGGTATGATAATGATGTGTAATTAATTTAAATAATAAATATAACATGATAATTATTTTGTATATATAATATACCATCCAATTATATATTATTTTAATATCAAAAGAATGATATTGTCACTTGTGCGTACGTACGGACAACCGTCTCCACGAACGCGATGAGATTCATTCCCCATCATATCCATTCAACATTAATTCTCATTTGATTACTAAAAGTAATGTTTAAGAACTTTATATAATTCTATATATGAATAAGTTACACCCTATCCATAACAAACATGACTTATGTAACAAAACATATAAAATAAAACGAGTAAGTTAACACCCGAAACAATGATAATACTAAGATATTATTAACAAATCAATGTTAAACGATCATATATGATATCATAATTATGTATATGGTTCTTGTATAATTTAATAACAATGTTTTAATTATTATACAAGAGGTTAAAATACCATCTACTAAGGAAAATTACAAGGTATGTTTTATTTCACAATCTCTTCATTATCTGAGGTTGTTTATACGTAATTATCTACTGGGAACTCTTTATCATCCACATCCATGTTTCTTAAAAATATATTTCAACAAATTATTTCTATTTTACAAAATATGGGTTAAAGTCTTTTATACCCTTTTTTGAATTCTTATAAGAGGTTTATAAAGGAATATTTCTATTGTTTTAAAAACAAGTTCCTTTTTAACCTTTTCGACAGAATTATGGTAAGAATGTTTTTTTTAACTTATACAGCGGGTGCGGCTATTTTTTGCCAATATAAAATCTTCGAATCTTCCCTTACAAGATTATAGGAAAATTTTCAAAGTAAATGTTTTATTTTATAATAATGTGACTTTTAAATGAATTCAAAAAAATAGATATTTCTCTCAAATATATTTGATTTCATCTATGTCAACATCCTTTGATGGATTTTAAGATCATTTGAAGTTTTTTTATTATGATACAAAACTTCCATATATTATTGTAGGTTTTCTGATATGTTTGACTGTGGATGTGTTATTTTTATACCATTCATGGTTTATGGAGAAAGTATTGACATTTTGTATGCTAGTTTTAATACGAATGCTTATGTTATATTTAAACCTATTCATATGAGGAATGCATTGGACTTAATAAGTGACGGGTGGAGCCCGCTATAGCTCCTCGATGCATCAGTAGGTCTCATGAGACAAACTAGTGTCTTGGCACAAGGACTTGACAAAATCTTATTTGTAGTCCTAGAACGAGGCCTTGGCTACGTTGTTATGATAGTCTAGCATTATGCATTCCATCATTATGAAAGTGGTTATTAATATTGCATGTGATTATTCGACTAGTAGAATATCCATGTGATTAAGTAAATAGAATTATTTCATTTTATCTTTTCCATATTATGTTGAAGTTCAAGTTTAAAAGGCTTTTTTTTTAGCTATACATTGCCTTAAATGTTTATGTTTATTTATGAATGTTTCCGCTATATTGTTATCATTACTGAGCATCTGAGCTCACCCCTTTCAATGTTTATTTTTCCCAAGATGTTAAGAAGTAATTTATGAATGACCTGCAGGGTTAATATGAGGGGATATGAAGACAAGATGTTTTTGTAGTAGTTCTCACTTTATTATGTAATGTAAACTTTATGAATGTATCCAGTTTTTGCAAGTCTACTAAACTAATCAGTATTTTGAGACTTGATCTTTCTTGTGATCATGCCAATGATATGTAATAATGCACCGACTCTGGGTAACTGGGGTCGGGGCGCTACATTTTAAATGAAAAGTACACCCAAATTCACATTATGAACCCAATTCCTAACTCACGCATATCAAATTCATTCAAAAACTAGTTTTGCATCACATGCACAATGGAACGAGTCATTTTCTTAATTTATAAAACATTACCAAGGTTCACACCAAAACAACATCCAAACTTGTTTCACATACTTTATAAATTTTCACAAAATAGTTAATAATTTTATAAAACAACTCCAAGCGGTATCACAAGACTTAGAACACAAACACCCATTCAAAAACATTCACTAAGGGAAAACGCACATCAATAACATGATAAAACATAATTTGCAGCCCTTGCGCGACATAATAAACCAACAAAAAAGATTATAAAACACAACAAAAGGCTCAACATGGGTTTTCACAAAATCAAAACATTCATATCAAATAAACGCGCTACTAAACACATCGAAATCACGTTAAACATCAAGTAAAACCATATTCGCACCAAGAAAAATAATCAATGATTATGATAAATAAATTAAATAAAAAAATTAATTCATCAAAAAATACTTATATGCAGAAACACATACCTTCGGTGTCAAAACATCTAATTCTAAAGTAAAACTTTGATCGTGCACCAATCGCACCACAAGAGACCACAATTTGACCCTAATTCAAGCATTTGAACCAAAATCAACAAAATCAAACCAAAATAGAGACCCTAAAAACATAAAACCCTAATTCGAAACTCTAATACATGAAGAAAAAATCTTGTCATAGTGGAACACACTTGGAGAAGGAATTGTAGGAGGTTGGTCGAGTGCGACAAGGAGGGTTCTGTGTTGGGGGTCGCACGTGTAAGGGGAGTCCGGCCGGAGATGTTGTGTGTCGGTGGGAGTCGTGCGAGGGGGGAGGTGTCTTGTGAGAAGGAGGGGGAGGCCGCTGGTCATGGGCTGCGGTGTGCTTGAGAGAGTAGGGGAGGTCATCGGTCAGATGCCGGACAGAGGGAGGTAGCATGGATGAAGGGAGGGAGGCACGCCAGAGGGCCCTCACCGGTGTGGGTGGTGCCAGTAGGAGAGGAAGTATGGGGGTCGGCCGCGTAAGGGGAAAGGGTGTGGGGGAGATAGAGTTAGGGTTCGAAATAAAGAAAAAAATAATAATAAAATAAATAAATTAATAAATAAAATATAAAATATGGAAAAAAATAAAAGATTATAAAATAAATAAAATATTAACAAATAATAATGAACAAAATAAGAATTTTAATAAACTCCAATAATAATAAAATTATTTTTCATAACAAATTAATAATAATTATAATAAACTTGATAATAATAATATTATCAACCATAATAATAATAACAATAATAATAAGATAAAATAATTAAAATTGATTAATAATAAAGATATTGATACTATTAATAATAATCATAATAAAAATTATAATGACTTAACATGATATTAATAAACCTAATATACTAAAAAAATTAATAGAATTAATAATAATAACTTACTAAAAATAACCAAATATTAATAAACTTGGTGAACATAATAATAATAATAATAATAATAATAATAATTGCATTTATTATAATTATTAAAATAACTCTTTAAAATTCATTTTAATTATTTGTCTTAAACATGAGGCAGGCTGCACGGTGGCCTGGGCAAAGCCGCACAGCTTTGAAAATTCCCAGCCGATGCACCAGATGTTTTCAAGGGAAAAGCATTCATTCATCAACAAAATGCAAAAAAATTAAACAGGATTGGCCCGCAGCTCGATAGAAAGTTTCAAAGTCTGATAAAATAATAAAATAATATTATTTTAAAAGTTTGGGTGTGACAATTTATTTCAGGTTGTGTATTAATACTTTATTTATTTTTTTATACTTGAATAAACAAAATATTGTGGTATATATAAGGACATCATTTTTTGTGAACTATTAGGACTAATGTTTTCACCATGAATGTTTACTACATTTTATATAAAAACATTATGAATATCATGTCGAACAATACAATGGTTTTATAAGCGATAAAGTTCAAGTAGATTGAAGTTGGTTGGGAAATATGTATGAGGAGATTCTTGATAGTCAAATTTATTTATCTTTTTATATTTCAATTCAACGTTATCTTTGTATTTATTCAGTTTTTTTCCTAGTAGTTTGGATTTATGTATGTAAGATCATCATGGATTAAATTTTTTATAGCTTGTGACATTTATATATTCTTTATGGTTAGACATTAGTTTTAAATCCTTCTATATACATAGATTCTATCTATTTTTATTTTTTTTATTGATATTTCATGTTTTATTTCAACCATATAGTTTTCCCAATGTGACTCATAGAAAATCTCTTCAAATCGGGTGCCCTTAAAATATGGAGAGTCATATATGAGGCCTTTTGGTTCCACAAATAGGGTCTTTATTTCAGTTTTTTACTATTCGGTACATGATTAATGGAGATAGTATTGGCCAATACATGGAATGTGTGCCGACCTTGTTACTTGAGAACACATGTACAATGGAATCTCAAGTTAATAGGGTGATAAAAATATTGTTTTTGATTTCCACTATTAAAATTAAATTGTTTATTCAAGTACAATTTTCTAAATTTTGGTTGTTATTTATTTTTTAGATATTGATATGGGTCGTTAAGAGTTTCTGATTTCATATAGCATACCAGAAAATATCTATACTGACATGTTCCTGACTAATTTTAATCATGAAATAATTTTCCCAAAATTATTTTTTAAATGTTTTTTTGTAAAGTTGATATTATGGGAAAATATTTTTGGAAATGGGATGTTTTTAATTAAAAAATTAACCATAATTGATTTATTGTTTTCCTAAATAACATTTTGGGAGTGTATTAATTAATTAGAAATGAAATGTGAATTTTAAATTTTATTACTCAAATATCATTCTTATTTCATATAAGATACTCATATTATGGGAGGGGAGGGTTTTGGGTTCTTTAGGTATGGTTTGGTCAAGGAAATGTGTACCTCTAATGTATCGGGTGTACTATATATATTATCATGTTTGGTAAAAATTTGTATATGATGTAATGAAGTATGTAAATATAATCAGGGGTAGATTATTCTAATGTTATAATAGTTATTAAGATATATTCGATTGAGTTTTTTCTTTTATTATTTATATTTTTTGTTATTGTAGAAATAAAAACACCCCTGGTATTTCATAATATATTTTTTTGATATATATATATATATATAATGACTAATGTATAAAAATTGGGTTTTACTTTCAACTTAAAATACATAATTGATCCATGGAATGGAATAAATCCAATAGTCAAGTCATAGAATTTGAAATACATGTCACACATTCCGGTTTAAAGGAGTGGGATAAGGTGACATTCTTGGAAAGCATGCCACCAATGGTTGATTTTGAAGGGAAAATAAATGAGACAATGGCGAAGAGCCGTAAAATGAATATCCTAACATTTATGGGTGATTCTTGAGAGATAGTTATTTAGAGAAAATCAAGTGTTAATCATGGATCGTCAATTATAGATAATTCCCTTGTTAGCCTATCATTTAAGTTGTATGGTGGTAATATTAAAAAAAACAAGAAAATAGGTTCATATTGGAATGTATGTAGTGACTATAATTTGTGGGGTTTATAATAGAAATCATATAAAATTTTTATAAGACAAAGATTTTTTTCACATATAATTGTTTTTAATCATCGGATGAGTGGACTAATTCTATGTAAGATAAATAATCATATTGACTGGTGAAAATGTAATTTGAGGCTTCCATATGATAACACATCTCTATAATATAATTGATAATGTGAATGTATTGTTTATTGTGATATTGGATGTTCCTAGTGATTTTATAGGCTCCCCATGGGTGAAATGTGATGTTGGACCTAGTGTTATTAATACATAAAGGATAGTGATTTAGGGTCACTGAGATAATTTCATATTGGTACAACGGATGGATTGATATGTTTCCTTAGATATTGGATAATGATGTTGGTTATAAAATACCAATGGTAAGAAAGATCTATTGTGGTATATTGAAACAAAATTAGATTTATAAAACTAGTGTGTAGGAATTTGGAGTTAAAATTGATTGGCTTTGATGATTAGGTTTTATTTGTGGTGATCCTTTCAGAATTTTAGTGTTCCTCGTTAAAGAAATAAGAAATAATTTAAAGAATGGGATTAATATGCTGAGGGGGAAAAGGAATTAGTACTTGGGACGTAGAAAATGGTTATTTTCTTAATAAATTAATTATTTTATCAATTTTTAAATAATTATTTGATTTTGAACTTATATTTAATAGTTGTAGTCTTTTAGTGATGTCTTCTGTGTGGAGAAATCATAGATCAAATGATAAATATAGTTTCTTGGTGATTGATCCTTATATATTCCTTGGGCTTGTATTGTAATGGAAAACTAACTTGTTTTTTCATGTGAAATAAAATATTAGGATGTTTTATTGGAATTCAGTGTTTCACTTAAGGGGTGACTGATGAGACAATAAAATGGAGTGTAAATATTCTATAGAAATCATTTTTTTCTAAATCGGATAAGTGGCTAACATAATAATATCCAACTCTAAATAAAGAATCACCCATGATTTCTACATTTACTATACAACTTAGAAGTTAATTGTTATTCTTTACTACTTATTTAGGATGATAAGTACTACAATGTGAATCTTTTAACAACCCACATAGTTTTTGGATGATATTTTTAAGAAAAATTTAATTTTTGATGTTTTAGCGGTAGTGGAGTATCATTTAAATGTTTTATCTTTTTTTGGTTTTTATTATTAACTTATGTTAGATAATTTCTTGGGTTTAGTAGTCTTAGGTGTTGGTGGAAGGGAAAATCTAGGATAGGGTGTCCTTCTTGTAAAATTTAGTAATTGGAAGCCACCAGTTAACTTGTTTTAAAGAAATGGGAATTTGGTAATTGATTTAGGAAATGTATATCATATATGCACTCTAGATATCCAGTGAAAAAATAGATGGTTGTTAGTGAGGCAATATGTATATGGTACATGCCCACTAGGTACCTGGTTGACCATGTTACCCACTTTAAAAATAGGTATCACAAAAAGAAATTTATGGTCAACCCCTTTTGACTTAAAATTTATTGGAGATATACAGGAGTTGGTAAATCATCAAAATAATAATGTGATAATTTCTTTTAATTTTTATTATTCCCCTATATTTTCATAAATTTTAGAGAATTTTATCATTTTTAGTAACTTTTAAATAACTTAGAATTCAATTATAAATGGCTTGAAATCATTATTTTAGATGATTAACTCATTTTTTTGAATTTTTTACAAATAAATACTACAATGACTTTTTTTGATATTTTTAAGGAGAAACCAGTAGCCATGTGTGATTAAATATCCCTATTCATGAATAACCCTCAAGACTAATGAGTAACATGAGATTAAACACTTAGATATATTTTCCTAGAAAGAGTTCCTAGGGTATTTTCATGTATTAAATTACATGAATAGTTACAATGTCTAATAAAAACATTTTAGGGACTGAGTTTTGCGTTATAAAATTTAAAATTCCAAAGGCCACCTAAGAAAAATAATATATTACTTAATATTAAATTAAAATGTCTGAGTTAGTATGTGATTAACTCAGTGGGGTTGAAAGATATATAAGATTAGTATAATATTTAAATAGAAATAATATAAAGTTGATTTCACATTCCTACAATCCCCAACAACTAAGTAAACACTAGTATTTCATTATACATTTTAGGAGGTACATCCTACTAGATAAAGGATCAAGGTCACTCAAGAAAAATCTTGGTGGAAAATTGAATACTATAGAACAAGTCTAAGTACCACATGAATTCCTTGCATGAAACTCCGAACCAAGAAAATTTCCTCATTATGACTTCCCTAAAGACTCATTAAATACCTAGTATCTCTTCCCACATGTTATTCAACCAAATAAGAAAACAATATTTGGAATTTTGGTTTGATTTATGAATCTTCTTGAAGATTTTGGACCATGGGTGAATGAATTCAAATATTATTCCTCCCATGTGTAATGATCACATGAAGATCCCAACACTACATAGTGGTGATTCCAATCATCTAAGAATTAGGATTTCACACTAAAATTTTGAGGGTAAGTAGAGGAATAACCATTATATAATTCTTAGATAGATTTTTTGTTTTATTTTTGCTCAACATTTTCAATCTGTTTTTTATTTCATCTAATGTCATCCCTAATTATCACGGGAAATACATAACAGAACCTAGTGTCAATGGAATCAAGTGTGGAAATAGTTTACTATTTCTAAATTTTAATTAATTTCATTTATTACTTTTATTTAATGATGGTATGTGGGTGTGAGTTTTTTTACTATTCAAATTAATGGTTTTCGTTCTTTCTCTATTATGTCATTCTTTAACCATCTATCATTAAAATTTTTCCTTTAAGTTGTTTTATTTTATATATAATAGTTTTTTTGAATTGTTTGGAGTGGTAAAGTGGTTTCCAACCAAGAAACATAGAGTAAACCAACATAGAAATCCCCTTTTAGTAAAGTTGATGGGGATATATATTTTTGGTGAAGATATGTTATCAATACCTAATCATTGGAAAACATAAGGGTATAGTTCACATGTTGTTTTAATGTTATGCCTCCATACCAATAGGAGTAATTCAAGATGTTTGAATGAGATTTGTTGATTTAAATCAATGAGTGACGTTTAGAGAAGAAATAAATATATTTAATATGATAATGAAGTTACACTCCAAAATTTTCCCAAATAAATACAGAAAAATTCTTCCTAACGTGTACTTCCTATTAATTTTTTCATGCTACTCATTAAAACCCATATCATTACTTTCACATGTCATTTTCAATAAATAAAAATATTTATAGGGTTTAATATTGATGAGATCATTATAATCGGTTCATTAGATGAAAATGTGTGTCAAGATACATATTAGATTTTATAGAGTACCCTTAAAATTTTTTTGTTGATTAAGACCATTTAATAAGGTATTGATCCCATTATGAGATCCAAATTTTCATTACACTTTCCTCTATCTTCAACAATTTTATACCCATTGTAGTTGGTATTTTTATATTCATTTTCATTATAAATTAATGAAAATTTCTAAAAAAAAATTACCACTTTCATTTTTTTGTTACCCCTCCTTAGATTTAATGGTGTTTCATTGATAGATTTTCATTAGATTTTATAAGGTATGGTAAAATTATACAATGATAAAAATGCATATGTGTATTGATGCAAGAGAAATTTAAGGAAGTATAAATATCCTTGTTACCTCATTATTTCACTATAAAATCATAGGTTGATGAATTTTCTATATATTTTAAATAATTTGAGATGAATTAATTGGCATGGTGAGATAGTAAATTTTGGATTTTTCTTTTGACTCATATAAGGATCATATATAAGAGGTCTTCCCCCATTAACATGAGGTTTAATCCATAAAAGGATACTTTGGGAGTTTATATGGATTATACCTCATTAGATGAAATTATTAATCTATTTTTAAACATTTTTACTTAATTATTTGTGTATTACGTTGTGAGATAGGTCCTTGTATGAGTTGTGATGCTCAATATGAGGCTTAGGAAAGCACAACCAAAGTAGCAGTAACTATTATATATATATAGGTAGTAGCTTTAATACCTAACAATATGTTGTAAACGCAACATATTTCATGTTTTCTCTTTGAAGTTTGGTTTTATTATGTCATTATATGAACCGAGTGAGTCCTAACTGTGTAATATGGAAGGGTAATTCCTTCTAGGATTGGTGTGGGTAGTCCATTTAGATGTTGTGGATTCTATAAGTTCTTGATTATTATGTCTTTAAGTGTAATTGATTCCAGTGAACTCAAATTTATGAAGGTTCTTGTTTCATAAAATGAATAATGAATGTATTAGAATGATTTTTAGTGATATATTCATGTAGATCCCAAGTGGGAAAATCATTTGGCGGGGGATATAGTTATTGTGTGACCAAATATTATTTCTCAAAATGGATTTTAGATTGGTCGTTGTACATTAAAAACCCTATAAATAGATACATTAGTTGGAATGGGTGTAGTATAGCATGATTAATAAGTTAGATTTATTGTGTCCTAGTGATTGGTTTATTAGAATTTAGTATTGGGCACGACCATTCATATTGGTTGTTCCATGTTTAATAGAGAGGAGAAATTTTGAATGTGACTTATATTTCATATTAACCTTTCTCGGATAGGATAATAAGAATATCGTAGTTAAGGGACTATAAAGGTAATCCTCTTGGGGATTTTTTTATTTTTGGTCATGGTGATACAATATGCTGGATTGAGGTATGGTATATTGTTTATAATAATTATAATATATTACCTAGTGATGGAATTGAGTCTTACAGGAATTATGTTCATTATGGAGAGACTTCCCTTAGGATAAAAAAGTGAGAAAAAGATTTATTGGGTGAATTTTTCCCTTATGATAAGGTTTTCTTTAGGATTTTTGTTTTAGTTCATATTTTTTTTAAGATTTGGTATATAGAGATTATTCGAAATGGAAATTTTTTGGTTTTCATGGTGTTATCTTGTAGAATAGAGAAAAGTATAGATAATATTATAACCAACAGCTAGGATTTGGGCTATGTCTAGTATATTTAATATCTTATATACTTATTATATTGGTGCATTGTGTTTATTGATTGTGTGAGTCATGAGGCATTCGCTTGAAGACATGATAATAAAAAGTAATATTGCACTACCCCAATGCCCAATTCTTATATATTCCTGGGGAGATCAAGGATGAGTGAGAGGATACCTAGATTCTTAACTACCTATTTTTAGTTAAATATTATATATCTATCTAATGCATTTTCAATATTTGAGTCCAGTTAAACATTACACTGTATATGGAATTATTTTCTATAAGATATGTAGTCATAGTAAGATCATGATATAAGGAAATAATCCTTAGTTTATTGGATAAATATTACAGCCTATATGTTACACCATTCGTAGATATTTTTCCAATATATATGTCAACCTACCAATTACACTTTACTCGGAAGAGTTTCCTTTATTATGGGGATTTCATAGAAAGTTGATTGTTATAAATCCTTGCTAGACCATGTTAAAATTTAATTAAAACCACATATCTTTCAACCTTATTATCCAAGTCAAATGGGTTCATCTGTCATGGTAGGTTGGTTATTATATAATAACATAACATTAATTCTGTAACACTATAAATTACAATATTATTTATTTCATAGTATATAAAAACCATTGATAGTATGCCATATATAAAGGACTTTGTTTGTGGTTACCTTATGAGTTTTATTCTCACACACTGAATATGAACTTAGATGGATGTGGAGACCTTTTGCGTATCTTGAAAGAATATACACATCTTATAGGATAGATCAAAGTATAGTTTTTTAATGTTTTCTAGGATTTAATTTTGAATAGAGACTTGAGAGCTATAATTTAGTACCTTTTTATATTTTGACTTTAGTTACATTTATACTTAATTAGTCCATTTAAAATCCTTTTAATATATTTATGTATCATTATTATAAGTTCAAATTTTTATAGAATTTGATGTTTATATATTAGTTATTATTTAATTTCAGCTGTAAATTATTTTATGTTCTTTGATTGTATTTATATGTGTACTATTTTATTTATATTTTAC
This sequence comes from Viscum album, assembly GCA_963277665.1. Lineage (NCBI taxonomy): Eukaryota > Viridiplantae > Streptophyta > Magnoliopsida > Santalales > Viscaceae > Viscum > Viscum album. The sequence goes on along the minus strand of OY728131.1, from coordinate 309,261,712 downwards.
ATTGTGATTCCAACAGTAAAGTATTCCTAGTGTTGGTTGTATAATATCCCTTTTAGTAAATAGTCTCTAGAATATAGGGAGGCGTGCAAGAGGTCTTATGAAACATATTGATTAGAACCAATTTAGAGAAACCTATGTCAGACCCTTATATTTCACCAAGATTACTAGTAAAAATTATGTGTTCAGATTCTCCATATGTAAAATTTTCATTAACCATATTTTGATTAATATTATCCATGAATATATATATAAGATCCTTTTAACACCTTTTTATTTGAATATATTGGTCCAATGATTTAAAACCTGGGAAGTATATAGACATTCCCACTATGATTTTTTCCATCCATCCAATGGCCCTAAGGCCTTCATTTTTTATTGATTTTGATAATCTACCTTTCAAGGGGTGAGTTGGAACCCTTACAAGGCCTGTTGGAGTAAGTATTACATGTCCTGTATGCCATAGATGAATTCATTGCCTATAGGCTTCAAACATTACAAACAACCCAGACTAACTACTTGGAACTGCTCATCCCCAGCATCTTCATCGTGAAATTATCTCTCCACCTTCGCATGGTTGTTCGACTAGGTTATCCCGTGCATGCATAGGCTTGTCCTGATGGAAGGTGTCATACCCTCTCATTCTTTCAATCTGTGTAGCTTCTATTATGGTGAAAGATCCTTGCTCATCCTCCATATATAGTTCGTTCCTTGTAGTTTGTCTGGTTTGCATCTGCACTTAAGGTGGCCTGAAGGCCTTGAGCTGGCCCGAAGGCCTTACTATCCCAAAGGCTTGGGTGGCCCGAAGGCCTTAAAGGACTTGGGGACCAAATCTGTTGCCCGAAGGCCCAAACAGTGGCAGATTCCATGCTACTACAGTGACAAACATTGCCTGCTATAGTTTCTGCTACATTACCTATTACAGTGCTAGCTACAGTACTACTATAGTAACTCAGAAATTATGCCACCACCTGGATTTGATCCTGGGTCGGCTGGATGCACTTAAGAGTCCTCACCAATGGGGATGAGGATCATTTTACACTTGTATTATTTCCATAGATGTAATATACCTTACTTATTGTTCAATTTAAATCATCAAATAATAACATGATATTATGAAACAATTTTTTTCCAATTAGATTTAAATATTCCATCCAATTATACATTAATAATATTTTGAATATGACCACACTTGATGAAAATAAATTATGACCATTAAAATTATTCTTCTATCAACTCCCACTCCATTTTTAAATGATTAGTTGTATGGTTCCAGCAAGGCTATGTAGGTTAATCTCACTAACATCAATTACTAAATCAATAAATGACTAAATATCCCAATAAATATTTCATCAAATCTAGTTATCCCATATAAAATTTATGAAAATAAACTATATGGAAGGGATGATATATAATTAGATGAATATATTCTTTCAATTGTGAATTTGAGTTGTAACCTTCATCACTTGTAACTTGTAGTGAAAAATATAAACTCTTTTAAGTGATACATGGGGTATAATGTAAAGTAATGGATTTTTTTTACTAAATTTTTCTCTCTAAAATTTTCTTTTTTTAATGTTAACATTCTCTTAAATTATTTTGACGGGAGTACCATTACAAACACCACATAAGTAAAATAAGGACTAGGGCACTCCCATAAAACATACACTTGACATAACATATTCCTTAGGCCTCCCTACATACACCATTGAGGGTGTAACCACCCAGGTCAAAGGTGATGTCTCACGCTAGAACCAAGTTCATTATTCATCCCTTAACCTATATCATACTGCATTTTTAAAAGGAAGAACTATGTTCAATAGCATACAAGGTACATTATATCGATCTTAAACGAATACTATATATTTTTATTTAAATGTGAATGTAATAAACTACCATTAAATTAGTGGGTATGAATATGAATAATTGTTTTATAAAATAAATATATAGATGGTGCTCAATAGAAAAATTTTGGAAAATGATCAGAATATAATTACATAATTTTTAGTAAAGACATTTTAATCTTCAGAAATTTGTTTCCTTCATAAATGATTTTTTTTTAAATTCATGAATGAATACTTTAATTAATTTTTGGAAGTTTAAAAAAATTATTTGATAAAATGAATTTAATTTTGGAAATCATAATATCAAAATTATACAATAGTGATATTTTGATAATTTTCTTAAAAAAACTACTTTTTTTGGAATATTAAAAAATATAATTTCTTATAAAAAATATATATTTTGACATTTCATAAAATATTAATATTAATAGAAAATTTTATTAAAACAATCTAATTAATAATTTATTATTTTATTATTGTGAAAAATAAATTCAGAACATGTAAATTATAATTAATTGTACGATAAATATGAAAATGATTTTGAGTGTCGACATAGTGCATGTACATATTTGGAAAATTCAAACATGGTTCTTTATAGATAATAATTGAAATACAAAATATTATTTTCACAAATTTTTTATTATATATTATGTATTAATGATTATTTTTACTAATAGTCTCTTATTTAAGAGTTATAAAACAAGAATATTTTCCAAATTATTGGGATATGCTTTCACAAGGTAGGAGAATTCAAATTAGAAAACTAAATAAGTTTTCTTGACATGGATATGAATAAATATACAAAATTAATGAATTTAAAAGATTATATTGTGGCTAATTAATTTATATTTATGATATTTATTTATTGTATGAGTAGGCTTTGGCCATAATCATCATTGGTTCGAATTTTGTAACTTTTGGATCCTCATGGATGACATTAATTCCCTTATGGTATTATATTTAAAAGAAAGTCAAATAGTTAACATTATGGTTTCTATTTAGTAATATAATTTGAATTAATTAAGGTTATTCATGAATTTTATGTATTAATATGACATATTTAGGATGTATTAACAGTATTTGTTTAGTATATCTTATTATCAATATATTATTAATGTTAATGTAATAAATAGTGTCAAAATTGACAATAAGGATATTTTATGAATATGATATTTAATTAAATAATTTAAAAAATATATTAAATAATTATAATGGGGATGATATATTATCTAAAATATCATCCTAAAATCATTTATATTCTATTTTTAAGTATTTTACTCTAAAATGGTTTTAATATATTTAATATTTTCATAAATTCCTAAAGTGCCCCTCACCTAATTATAAAAGGGCACCTCATCTTCTCAATCTATCACAGTTCAAACCGATTTTTGTGAAAAAAAATATTTGTCCAAATAATTTTTCGGAATCCCTCGTATAGTTCTATAGGAATTCATTTAGTTATGAAAATATCCTTAGGGGTCTTATGGTGATAAAAATGGAGATAATCCCAATAATTAGTATAGTTCTTAATAAAAAATACCTACTTGTATTTTATATTTCAATTTATGATTTTTCATTAAAATAATATGATTTTTAGAAGGTATGATAATGATCTTCTTGAGAAGATTATTCCGTTTTTAGGGTAAAAAATATAGGTATTTAAGAAAATGTTTTTATGGGTGTCCATTTGACTAAAAGTTACTTTTATTTTATATCCCATAATAATATTTTATTCCCTTTACAAGTTTTAAAGTTTTTTACATATGATTTAAGAGGTAATAGTGACAAGGTTGAGATAAAGGAGAATATTGTAAAGATTGTTCATGAAGAGATAACATGTTTTATTTTAAATATATTTTTTTATGAAAAATTGATATTATGAATATGTGTCAACATATAATGTATTTGTTAACCAGTATCAGTTAGTCGTAATTCTCTAAAAATCAAAACCTAAAATATTCTTAGGATTTTAATAATTTTAATTCTAGTTTAAAATCACTAGAAAATGTAATGATTAAGGATATTTTTTTACATGACCATACCTGCAAGTTTCTTGCCTTTTCTAAAGGATACAGTGAACTAAATATATACTATCACATGAGAATTTGAATTCTTTTCAATGATTACTATAGATAACCCATTACTTTTATTTTTGGAGCATTACCCTAATACAATATTTATTTACCATATGAAATTAATGTATTCATAAGTGTAACCATGGATTTTAATTTTCTATTAATGGAAACTAGCATATCATCCATAGAGAGTTTGTGAGATATTCTTGGTAATCCATATAATGTATTGAAAATTTTCTAAAAAACTTACCAGAATAATTTTTTGATGGGTCTATAAAAAGAATCTTGTGTAACATGGTGGTTGGGTTCTAAAGAATTAAAAATAGCATTCCCTGTGATTACTTTAGGATCATTCATGGATTCATCAATGATTATATTATAAATTTATTATATTTCAATTTCTTAGAAGGTATTTTAATATCATGGGAATTATAGAGACTTTCCCGACATATTTTTCATTATATAAGGATACCTTCCTTATTTGACGATAGATTTTCAGCCTTACATTTCTCTTCTCAGTGATAATAGCACTCAAATTTTCTATAATATTTTTCTTTACTCTAGAATGATTTAACCCTTGGGATTATATGGAAATCACATCATAATAAACAATAAATTTATAAATAAATTATTTAGTAGTAATATTAAATATATTTTGAATTTTTAATTAAATACATGATCTCAAAAGAGAAATTCCAAAACATGGTCTATTCTTAAAATTCCAGTGTCATGAAAAATGTATAGTAGGTTGAAAATTTTTCTACGTAAAATAAATAAATGTAAAATACCATTGAAACACCAAAAACACATTGTTCCTAAAAGGCCCTCTATCACCTAAACCCTAAAATAACATAGAAATCCATTATGCTTCAACTATAAAAGTAAGGATAGCCTCAAGATTAGATGTTGGAAGAAGTAATAACAAATCAAAAAAAATAATGAAAATATCTACAAGTGAATTTGTTCCATAAGATTAATATATTCATAAGAGTAATAAGTCATCTCTAGAAGAACAATAAAAATTCCATGCTAAAGAAACATTTTGGTCCAAATCAAGTAATCTTGGATGACCACCCACACAACCTAATAAATTCACCTTGAACCAATAGCCATTAATATTGTGGTAAATTATAAAACATAAAAAAATTTAACCTAAGTAAGACTGGGATCTATAGATTACTTCAAAAATGTTGAAGAAGTGAATAAAGCAAGTGATGTCATACTCTGGTCTTCGACACCCTATGATTACAATCATCCACAAGGGACCACCAATAAAACTACCTTCCTAAAACATGATCCAATGAAAGATTAAATCTGTGTGAATATAGAAAAGTGCTTCATATTCATCATCCTTCTTTGAGTAATAATACTTTAAACCTAGTAGGAACCTTCATTTATCACACAACATATTAATGGGGACCCCCAAACATGTTAATCCACCACTAAAATTCAAAGTCCTCCTGATAGGGAAATGATAATAAATTTCAATAATAAATACAAGGAGAGGATTATATCTATTGTTGGGTTCAATTAATGTGATGATATAAACTTCTAATATGGAAGATTCTTTGTCAAGGTATTTTAATTTCAACACACACCCCAACATTTTGTGAAGCTTATTATATTAAGAAGATAGAGAGTGATCAGCGAACTTGGTGACATAAAAATCATTAAATTCAATAAAATATGAATTCCCTCTTCTGTAAGGTATATTTTATAAGATTAAAATATAGTAATAATTTTCAAAGTAATTTGTATCATCCAATGAAGGTTGATGGATACAGTGAATTTCATTTTATATTTTCCTTAATTTTCACCAAATAAAAATAATGATCATTGATCAACTCTAAAAGAAAACTAATGAGATGATTCAAAATCCTCTATGGTGAAATTGAATAAAATAGAAAATAATTGGAAAAATAATTACTAATCTAATTTTATATATATAATAGTTGATACGTAGGATCAATTACTCGGATAATAGTGTCTAATAAATAAGGGATTGAAATTATATCCCGCATACATAATAGAGAAAAACTTGATGAATGAGAGGAAATATATTCGAAATTAAAAATAAAAGAGATAATTACCTCTTCCTTATGAATAATGGGACCCAACCATCATGGTCGATATAAAATGATGTTGAGAGACACACCAATATAATAAAATCTCTTTTTTACCGAAAAAGAATCAATGGTTCTTAGACATATGGTAGGCCTAGGTGATGAATTTTCTAATGAATCTTTATCCATAAAAGGATAGTCTGTTTCAATGAAATCCCACTCAAATGTAGAACCACCTTGGGAAAACATGATGGGAATGTTTACTTTATAGAAAATTAGAGAGCATTCAACTAGTGGAGACATATTTTAAGGCCTTAAATATGAAAAAAGGAATAAAAAGTGTTCATTGATTCAAAGTAAGTCAATTTCTAAAATATGAAATGGCTATGAATTATTTGGTTAATATGGATGGTAAAACCATATGCGATATACATATCTATATAAATCCAAAGAGACATAGGTTATAGTGATTCATATATATCTATATTTTCTCCATGAGTACCCAGATAAAAGCGTTTCTAATTCCTTTCAGAACTAGAGTATTTCAAAAATGAATGGATAATACTAGGGGCATATCAAAACCATATACATCATTAATTCCATAATATTATGAAACCATAATATAAATTAGAATAGGATGAATGTATGTTTGTTTTAAATGTAAGAGTCTTATGGAAACATTTTTAATAAAATACTAACTAAATATTACATGTACATAGAAGTATACACCATATATATCACTAATTAGTATATAAGAATTGAAATATAGTACCCCTAAAAGTTTAAATGATGATATGGTAAAAATTGGCTCCGAATAAAATGTTGTTAAGACCATACGGTTAGATAGATTATAGGATAGACTTACAAACCTCATATCAACATAGTAGGGTTGGGTAAGGGTGATATAAGAATATTCGTGATGGAGATATCTAGGAGTGATGGGGTAGAAAAGGCAAGGTAATAAGTAAATGAACCATCCCCTAAATCAACCTATGGTTATCCATGGTTGTATAAGATTAAAAATAAGATGATTTAATCATTATAAAAGGAAAATTCATTGAAAAAAAAATATATTTTTAATGTTTAACTATAGGAAATAAAAATGGTTTAGAAAACTGAAATGAGTTGTTAGAGAAATGATCCATAAAAAATTTAAAGTAAATTAAAAACATGTATCAAGATAGAATACCCAGTATACACAGCTAAAAATGGATTGAAAACTGAGTTGTCACCAATATCATTTATTTTGAATGAAATTCCAAAAATAAATAAAAAGGTGAGAAACAAATATGGTAAATAAAGATATTATATTTGAGATAGTTCTCACACTTGAAATGGGGATCCAATGATGAAAAAACAATCCAACATATTTCTCAATTAAAGGAGGAAGTTTCTGGGTTTTCCCAGTAATGTGAAATTTAGAAACTCATTCTCACGTCATCTATAGAGGGATTGGGTTACCACTTAAACCACATCAGCACACTAGTGTAGAATAATTAAAATACATTGAAATACCTTTGGAATTCAAATGGTTGTGGAAAATATTTTCCAGATAGAATTAAATTCTCTATTAGAGCTTGTCACCTAACCTTAGTGAACCTCACAACTTAGCATGCCTTATTGAAATACAAATAAAATATTTTAACTCATATATCCCTTGGGTTCATATCTAATGATGAAAAAGAGGATCCTTAGGGGTTTTCATTCCACTCTTATTATCCACGTTATATTTCGAAATCAATAAATATATGTATAACTATTGAAGCTAATGGGACTTACACCCCACATACATATGTCTTACTCACCAAGATTAGAAATTTATGACCATAGTCTCCAAAAACTATGATTTAAATATAAAACAATGTTAATAAACATATCTTAGTCACAATTATTTTATCATCCATTAGTAACATGTGTGTAAAACTTAGACATAAATGGATTCCCATTAGAAAAAATTCCATCATTCACAAAATGATGTGAAACCTTTACATATTTAAACATGAACCATTATCAAAGGGATGAAAACAACTTTTATAGATCTATGTATTTTAATTTACTATATCCTATAGACTAATTAATACATTAAGGAGATATTTATAAGGTTACCAAACTTTTCCAAAGCTCATGATTTATCCACAATCTCTATTTTTAATTTTTATAATCTATACTCATGTTATGTTCTCTGTTAATGTGGCTAGTTACCCACCACCTTTCTCCTCTTTTAATCTAATTTATAGTGGTAATTTTAAATATTCATTAAAATCATGATCTGTGGGACTCACATACATACCCATATTTTTAAAACATCCAATGATTGGGTGAACTATGCCTAATGGTTAACTGTATACTGTAAGCCCAATTCCTTTATTTATCTCCAAAATCATATAGTGGTTATACAACTTTTTCGGTGGAACTCCCCTTATAGTTATCTATAGATATCATTAATAAATACTTAATATAAATAGTCAATGGATAATCCATTAACGGTACACCATTATAATGTAGAACCTCTAAAACCTTCCTTCTGATTCTTAGAGAATAGGAGACCACAAGTCCCTTGACCAAGAATAAGATCCATTGTACTAATTGAATATTAATTATGGGTAAACCATAAATGGTCAACACATTCATCAGTCTTATACCAATCCATTATTAGGTAATTTTCACCTAATAGTTTACTTTTTATACTCTAACCTATATGGAAATGATCCTATTAACATGACCTTGAACTATAATACATTATGTTATGGGATTAATGACACAAAAAACACCACTAGTTATGGGAGTATGACATTAAAAGGAACCATGATATCGGTTTCACATAACCATAATCAAAATTAATTTAATCCCAAGGAATATCCTATATACTAACTTTTGTTTTCACATAAAGGACATAGTTAACCACTCACTGACCTTATGTTGTGGTAAAATGTTATTTTTTTATTTTTATTAAAATAGAAGAATTGAATCAAAATGGAAAATAAATTGAATGAGGAAAAAATAAAATGAAAATAGTGGAAAATAAAAAAGATTTAGAAAATAAATAATTAATAATGGGTAATGAGAATATCATTACCAATAATTTATTATCTTACTCTCACACAATGATTATTTCCAAACATTCATACAAACTCACATTCACCACTTGTGTGTGAATATTTAATAGATTTTAAACCTGAAATAACAAAGCATACTCACCTATTCCATGGGTGGAAAAATTAAGGAGTCCTCAATCGAAAGTTTCCTCCACTCACCTATCTAGTGTGAAAATGAATCCATTCAAAGCCACCAAGATTAGTAATGAATTCAAAGCATGATTGATTTTGAATTAAGTATAATAAAAAATAATTATTATTATAATGAATATCAATTATCCCCAACCCAATTCCCTAGAAAATACATAAATTATATATGTGAAAATAAAATAGAAATTATTTAATGGTATATTGAAACTCAATCCATTACGCCTTATGTGATTCTTTATATAACTCTTTTCTGAAAAATAGGAATGATATCACATTCACAAGTGGAGAAAGGTTTATTAGAGAAAAAGAAAAATTATGATACAGAAAAAATAGTGAACTACATTTAAAATAAGTAGAAAATTTGAAAAAATATAACTCCAATCAAAATATTGGATGAAATAGTAGTAATGGATACCTTAGAAATGGAATTAGAAAATGTTTTATATGAATCAGGGGTCATTTCCATCACAATAGTGACTTTAATTTTATTGAGATCCACTTGTTTGGAACTTCCACAAGCTATGTTTGAGGGATATAGATTTATACATGTATTCATTTCTCAAATCATCCATGTTATCACTACACTGCTACGATCATACATTATATCTTAAAAACTCTAGATTATTGTATGGAATCCCAATAGAATCATCAATTTGATTTCTTGATTTCAATCGGAAATGGAAATTCAAGTTTCTATTTATAATAGTTTACACATATATGATTATTTAGTTTGTGAATTTCATTTCGATTTCTCAAACATAGGTCTTATCCAATAGATTTTAATCTAATATAACTACCAAAGAGGAAGGATTGCTTCTATACAGTTCTTGTTATTAGATGTTTCTTCATATCTGATAGTTAACATCCATGGGATCAAGAATATAAGAGGTAGGTGATCTGTAAGACTTAATCTAGTGTGAGAGATAGCATGGCCTAGTTATTCTTAAGGAAATATTTTAAGCTAATTAAGGCCATTATATCACATTTTTTAATAGATATATTGGCTTTTTGAGGAATATTAATATCATAGAATCACTTGGCCTTCAGAATATTCATGTGAAACTCAAATTTTTCTATTTTATCTTACATAATTATCTCAAATTGGATTTAATCACTCACAATTATTTCATGGACATTTCTATCTCATGTAGCTATAGTTAATTGCATGATTCCCTTTAAAATTTTTATTTAATGAAACACATCTATCCAAAATCAATTTCAATCTCTTGCAACTTTATATTAATAAAATAAAAATAAAAATTCACAAATTTTAAAATAAAAATAATTTAAAAAAAATCCAATTTCAATTAATACATTGAAAACATCAATTAAATACCATTTCAAATTAAATTCAAAATTATTCCAAAATCTGAAAAATGTGTTAATTACCCTTAAAAACTGAAAATAAAGAAGTATGTTTAGAAATAAAAATCAATTAAAATCTAAAATTTTATAATTCTTTCACACTGCTATCATTTTGGTTACGTTACCATAAAAGGTAAAATTTTCCCTATTATATGGGCCAAAATATATGTGTTTTAATTCAATCTATAAGGATATATTTGATACCCCAATCATGGACCGAGTTCTTACAACACACTACCGTAAACTATAAATTATCTAGTGAGTTCCCTTATTGACCATTCAAACCTCATATATTTCCTGAAACTATATTGTACTAATCATTTGTCCTCTTAAGAAAATAGCCACCCCTTAAATCCATATTGGTGATGAAAAATAAAATCAAAAGTTATTACTTTTCATGAGCTAAAAATATCTTAACACCCCATTGGTGATGAAGCAAAGAAATATTAATTATTTTGGGTGATGATCCCACATTACCTTAAATCCTTCGTAAAGATGAGACAATGAATCCTTGGTTCTAGTGGGGGATGAACCAGATATTCCTAAAATAAATATTTATCCTGAACCAGTATGGGTCGACCCTAAATCAATCACCCAAGTCAGTCCGAAACATGTCTCTAGGGAAATTCTCAATCACTCTGGGATGGAAACTAGTTTTGGGAATCAAAACATACATGAAGGAATGATTTGTCCTAAAAATAAATAAACCTAGACCAGATAGATAAATGAACCAAAAAAGTCACAAGAACCAAAAACTGAAAAAAAAAATAGTTAGTCCAAATATACAATACATTGAACAAGATAAAACTAAATACAAAACTGAAAATGAAACCATTCTCCCATAACCTCCATGTTACCGATTAGTCACCTCTAACCACTAAACTAAACATACTCCAAAAGTGAGTAGTCAAACCAGAAAAATCGAAATAGAAACTGGACCTGCACCTAAAAAGATAAGATAGGCGTGAGCACCGAGATGCTCGGAAGGAAAACCAAATATAAACCACTAAACCCTTGTATTCACTTTCCCAAAATAGTTCAATTACAATATTAAAAAATACAATAACAAAAATAGAGTTTTCTATATTTTACAAAACAACACAAAACACATTTTATTTCAAAAACCAGAACCCATTTTATAATCAAAATCCAAATATGGAAAGTTAGGACAGTGCTAAGAATAAATATATAAAAAATGTAGACATAGAAACTGGAATAACATAAAGTAAAACATCAAAATAAATAATTACCATGGGCAATTCTAAACATCCCTAGAAGACCCCTAGACGTACTCCGTTCAGAACCACCTGTCGGTGTATGGTGAAGCTCCTAAGTCTATAACCAACTGGCTGCCCTCAAATGACAAATTCAGTGACATAGCTTACATGGACTAACAAAAAATCTAGGGGTACCAACCCATCTAATCAGGGTTGTTCAGCAACCAGAATTCAACCCTCTAAAATATGCCTAGGAACCCATGGTGGTAATAGTAATTTTGTATATGTAGGAGCCACGTGCACGTGTGACTCACCATACCTGCCCTCACTAAACTTACCTACCCCAAACATGGACACTCTATACGATAACAACTAATTGTATATCCCTCTTATAGAGGTTACTAGAATATATATATATATATATATATATATAAACATGTATAGCTCATATCATCTAAGGTTCCAACTGGGCCCTCATGTCACATGTACTTTTAAACCATTTCACAAATCACCTAAAGTTTTCAACCATGCACTCACACTCTCAAAGTGACATAAGGTTCCAAAAAGGCCTTTATAACATATAACTAATTAAAAAATTTCACAAAACATTAAGGTTTCCAAACGGACACATAGTTTCTGAAACAAAATCCTTTCAAAGAGTCAACACAAACATCAGACTAGAGCTAGAAGTGTCAAATGGTATTTCAAGTTGACATATACAATACATTTAACTAAAACATCTTGAAAACACCTATTTTATATTCACCAAGACAAATGGGCCCTTAAGTTCCAAAACACACACAAAACACTACATAATTACCAAATGGGACTTTACCCTTTTTGACTCACACCAAAACAATATTCAAGGATAACACACACCAAACCTTGACAGACACCTTTAAAGTCATGTTTCTCAAAACTATTGAAGCAACGCTTCACCATTATGAAAAGGAAAAAACTATTTCATGAAAAAGTGAGGGTAAGAAGAACCATTATAGAAACCAAATTTTAATGAAAAACAAATTCAAGAACCATCATTATTTTAGGGAAAACCCATGTGTGCACCTAGAGAGCCCATGTATGTCCCAATATCTAATTTCACCTTTAAAGATTAGGATATCCCTTTCCTCAAAATTACCATATACAATCTTTAAACAAAACACAACAACCCCTTTTTGGAACCACTAAAACCCCTTTTTAAAAGCACTTTAAGACACTCAACATGCCATAATATTACCCAAACCAAATTCACCAAACAAACATTTACCATCACAGTATCACAAATGAATAGAAATTTTATAAAAGGAAAAATTCAAATTTGAAAGGGAAAAGATATTTCAAGCAAACAGCCTTAGTGTCTTGAACCTAAGAAGTTCGCATAAACCACCATAGAAAAATATTTTTTTACAAATTCTAACTACATGAAACCATCATTCTCATCAAGATATAGACATATTAGAGGTACGAATAACATTTATTAATTAATTGAAATCAGGAAAGTGCCTTTGGAAAGCTCTATAAAGTGAAACTATGGAAATACCCACCTCAAAGAATTGGTCAGGTTAATTCTTTCTAATTCAAACCGCCACCTGCTCATGTACATTCATTTCCACAAAATCACACGCACTTGGAATTTATCGCCACACCTTAACAAAAAATTTCACCACCCATGATTAGTGAAGAAAACACCATCACATATCCAATTAAATACCAGGGACCCACTTATCACAATAGACCCTAAATTAGATGGTGGAAAACCCAACAGTGGGTTTAGAAGCTTACCCAAACCAATGGATTCAGATAAAATTGAGTCCATATACCTATCATTTAGCGACGGATGCCGAAACATACACCAAAAGGTCCCAAGAAATCCTTCTCATATCCTATTGAAGGAATAAATAAAAAACCTAGAATTATCTTAAAACCCTAGGTTTTTTCAAAACCATATTGGTCACCGAAAGTGAGTTAAATCACCAAAGCAATGAAGGAGGAAATCAGATAAGGTCTTCCCTAGAAGAATCATACCTCATTAATGAAGTATCCAGAAGGAATAAACTGTAGAAGATGGGGTTGCATGCCACTGGGTCTTGGCTAGGGTTTGTGTGTGCCCACTGTAGGTTGCGGCTAAGATCTAATCGTGGGAAGGTGAGTTCATGTCATAGGAGAGGGATCTGGGGTGAGGTCATTGCGCCTTTGGTTGTAAGGAGGGATGTGTGTGTCACACCTTAGGGAGGAGGGAGGTATGTGTCATACTTCACCAAGCAGGGAGGAAGGTGCCTCCATCTTAGTTCCTCTCAAAAAAACCCTAAAATAAGTTATGAGAATTAATATAAAAATAATAATAATAATAATATTGATAATAGAATAATTATGATTCTAATAATAATAATCATAATAATACTAAAAATAATAATAATAATAATTCTATTCATTTCATTTTAAATATTAACCACATTAATAATAATTTAATTACAAATATTAAAATGATTTTAATGACAATTTAACAATAAAAATAGTAGTAATAATAATTTTATGAATTTCATTTTAAACCACAATGATATTACTAAAAATTTAACAATTTTTATATTAATAGAAATTTCAATGATAATAATATTATTAATAATTCTTTTATGAAAAATAATATTATTTTCTACACAATAATATTATAGTTATTATTATGTTTTAAAATTTTACCTTATTTTATTCTCATAAAATTTTATTATTTTAAGTAGAGGGAAGCCATAGGGTCACCTGGGCTGACTGCATGGTCACTTCTAACTGTTTGGTTTCCATGCACCATCCTGAAACTCATAAAAATTATTAAACGTCAAAAAATTTCTTGACCATCGCTCAACATTAACCATGAAGAGGCTAACTGAAGCTAATAAAAAATAGAATAAAATAGTTCTAAAGTTTGGGGTGTGATAATTCTCCCTGCCACAAATCTTTATATGACAATAAAGTCACCAAGACAATAGTTAACAGAACTTGAGACCATACACAGACAAAACCAATTGAAACTGAGAGCCTCAGGGTGACCATTCCCAACACACAACACAGTCGACCAATTCAAGAAAAACTACTACCTGAGGTAGAGGGGTAAAACAGGAGGGTTTTCCCCACCACAAGATTTCAAGAACATGAAAACCTTGAAACCCAAACTCCCCACCCTCGGGAGGAAAACATGGGAAATCCCAAACTAAACACATTGAATTTATACACATTGACCAAACAATTCCCAAGAGACTTAAACGAAATCTTGCTACAAAATGGCTCGGCAGCCTGAGGATGAGAAATTAACTCAACACCTCCCACCTCATCCAAATAAGATACTCACCACCACTAGATACAAGGTAATTACTTTCCCAAACTCAACCCACTTTCTCAAATCTAATGTAACAAATCCACCACTAGGATTAAAACTGTTATGGGTAAAATACACATATCAGGATACTTGGATAGAGGAATCCCCTATAAAATCGAAACACACTAGAGGAAAACCCATGGAGAGGCATCCGAACAAAGACAGGGCCCAGAAAAATTGCCCATTAATTTCAAAAAACCAAACATCACCCTAAAAAAACTAAGGCCAAACTCAAAATCAAAATGGGTCTATTTATTCATCGGCTCAACACCCATCAAGAAATCTGAATGATTTAGAAACCATGCTAAGAGAAGATAAGGCCATTGGGATTTTAGTAGAATGACCTCATCACACCACCACAATATGGATGAGATTATGATGATGATAAGAATAGATCATGGAAAATTTGGATATTTCCATATTAAATATAAAAAATGATATGTTATGAGGTTCCACACACCCTTAGAAACTAATAACTATGTGTGAGATTTACTCTGAGACCTATGGCTAGGGCCCTAATGGCTGAATCATCTTACGCCTCATATTCAGGCATTTGAATCCCTCGGTCCCTAACTCCTCCTTTCTCCCAATGATTCAAAAAACCATGTTTTCAAAGGGATGCAATGTGATGGATTATAATAAATGAATTGTCCATACTGGTGGCACATAAGAAAATGGTCCGAAAAATTGGGATTCGGCACCAACGAAGATACCTTCTGGGAGACAGGTTCCTCAGGAATGAACTCCTTTCCATATGGGAAACCTTCGTAAGATCTAACCACAATTAACCACAACCCAAACTTCAAAGATGGTGGGACATCCAACCTCCACTTGTCCAAAAACTAGACCCTCAAAATAACCAAAGACGGCACGAACCTTAATGAACATGTGAGTTCCCAACAACCCAAAGACACACTCTATATCCCTGAACCACTCAACTAACTCTAAAAAACAATGATTAACTTGATAAATAGGCAATACAGAAAAAGAACAAGGAACGGGTAATGACTCATTAGAAACCTTTGGGGATTTCTAGGAGACACATCCTAAATAACACAAAAACACAACCTCAAACCGACATCTAGCCCAGAACACAATCAAAAGGAACACCCCGATCTCAAAACAACCCACTCAGAAGCCAAACGAACTCAAGAAAAACAAAAAATAAATTTTCAAGAATCCCATTTCATATAACTCTTCAAAATGGTTACACTTCCTAGTGACATTCAAAATACTGAAACACTCTTTTTAAACCAAATTCAATTTCCAAAATTTCATTTCAGTTTAAATTTTTAAAACTCACATATGGAATCTTATGAACTACCACATGTGTGTTCATCCAATACCACTTACATAATCCATGGACAATTCCCCACCCCCATTCACTCTTCATACATACCCACGCACATGTGACCCTCCATAAAGAACACCAAGGTCCAAACATCTCTTTTACTTATCAAATCCAAACACATACCAAATTTTCCAAATCAAAACACTTCCCCTTTAAAAAACTACTTCTCCAATATTAGAAAAATTTAAAATAAATCCCACTTGACTTTCAACACACACTCACATCAAATAAAATCAAAATAAATGCAACCAACAACAAACCACCGGAATGGGGGACTAGTGCATATGCCTAACCCAGCGACATGGTGGTGAGACATGCCCCAATTATATAATAACACTAATAGGACCTTGAACTGGGAACTTGGACTCCACATGGGTCACCACCCCATGTGATTCCACAACATAACCAGATTCGCCTTCATTGTCATCCCTCAATCCAAAACAACCCAATAGGAAAGACTCAAATCCTGGACTATCCTTAGTAACTCGATAATCTGTGCGAACAAGAGTTTGCGACGCTCTACCCTAACCTACCTCTGGAGTTCTAATAGTACTAATCTTCTTCTACCAGACACCCCAAATATCAAGGGCCTCCTCTGACAACATTTTTCATGAACCAGCCCAGGTCGACCCTAAACCGATCACCCGAACTGGTCTGCAACATGTCCCGAGGGCCGTGTTTGATCCCCCTAGGATGGTAACTAGTGATGAGCCTCAAAAAATACAAGAGGGAATGATTTAGCCCGAAATAAATAAACTAGGACTAGATAGATAAATGAACCAAACCAGTCACAAGAACCAAAAACTAAAAAAACAATTATCCCAGATACAAAATACACTAAAAATCAAAAAATGAAATACAAAACTGAAAATAAAACCACACTACTGTGGCTTCCATGCGACCTCTCAGTCACCTCCAACCACAAAACCGAACTTTCTCCAATACAAATCAGTCAAATATAGATAAATCAGAACAAAAAATGGGCCTTTACCTGAAAGGATAAGATAGGCATGAGCACCATGATGCTCAGTGTTAAATCCAAAGATAAAAAACTAAATCCAAGTATTCCATTTCCCAAAACAGTCTAATGACACTAATTTGAAATACAGTTACAAAAATACGGTTTTACATATTTTACAAAACTACACACAACACATTTCATTTCAAAAACAAAAATCTTTTTTATAATCAAAAGAAAAACAAGGAAATTTAGGATAGTGCTAAGAATAAATAGATAAATAGTTAAGGCATAGAAATAGGTATAATCTGAAGTAAACAAGAAAAATAAATAATTATCATGGGTCATCCTAAACATCCCTAGAAGACCCATAGACATACACGATTTGAAACCACCTACTGGTGTATGGTGAAGCTGTTAAGTCTATAACCAACTGGCCCCCCTCAATTGATCAATCAAGTGGCACAGCCCACCTGACCTAATAGAAAATACAGGGGGTACTAACCTATCAAATCAGGATTGATTCAAAACAGTCACTTGACCCAATAAAAGACTCATAGGAACCCATGGTGGTAATAATAATGTTGTGTATGTAGGAGTCCCTCGCACATGTGACTCACCTTACCTTCGGTCACCGCACTTGCCTACCCCAAACACAGACACACTATACAATAACCCATAAAGGTATATCCCTCATATAGATATGCCCACTAGATATATGTATATATATATATATAAACATGTATACGTCATATCATCTAAGGTTCCAATCGGGTCGTCACATCACATGTACTTTTAAACCATTTCAAAAGGAACTTTAAGTTATCAATCAGGCACTCACACTCTCAAAGTGAAATAAGGTTCCAACTAGGCCTTTATAACATATAACTATATAAAAATTTTCACAAAACATTAAAGTTTCTAAACGGGCACATAGTTTCTGAAAAAAAAATCCTTTCAAAGAGTCAACAAAAACATTACACTAGAGATGGAAGTGTCGAACATGACATTAAGTAAAAATGTCTAATGAAATTACCCAAAACATCCTGAAAAAATCTCTTTTATATTCACCAATACAAACTATCCTTAAAGTTCAAAAACACACCCCAAACACTACACAATTACCAAGATGGCCTTTACCATTTTTTACTAACACCAAACGAATCTTCAAGGAAAAGCAGGCCAAACTGTGAGGGACACCTTTAAATTCGTGTATCCCAAAACATTTTATGAAGCAGTTGACCATTTTAAAAGGGAAAAAATATTTCATGAAAAAGTGAGGGGAAGAAGAATTCTCTGGAAACAAAATTTTAAAGAAAAAAATTCAAGAACCGCCTTCATTTGAGGGCACACCCATCGGTGCACCAAGTGCACCCATGGCTCAACCAACATCCAATGGCACATTTAAATCTTAGGGGAACCTTTTTTTCAATATCACCACTTACATTATTTAAACAAAACACAACATCCCCTTTTTGAAACCACTAAAACACATTTTTAAATAACTTTAACACACAAAACAAACCATAACATTACCCAAACCAAATTCACCAACTGACGATTACCATGAGAATATCACAAAAGACTAGACATATCAAAAAAGTCTCAATTCCAATTTAAAAGAGAAAGTTCATTTCAAACAAACATCCTAGGTGCCTTAAACCTAAGAAATTAAAATAAACCACCTTATAAATCTATTTTTTAAAAATTATACCAATAAAAAAACCATCATTTTCATCAAGATATAAACATTATAGAGATGGTAATAACATTTATAAATTAATTTAAATCATAAAAGTTCCTATGTAAAGCTCTATAAAGGGAATGGATGGAAACACCTTCCTCAAATAATTGGTTGAGCCAATGATTTTTAACTCAAACTTCCACATACTCATGTACAAGTACTTCCAAAAAACACGCACACTTGGAATTTATCACCACACATTAACAATATTTGGATCCCATAATTAGTATGGTGAAGACCAACACGCAAACAATTAAATTATAGGGTCTCACTCATCACAATGGACCCTAAACTAGATGGTGAAAAACCCAACAGTGGATTTAGAAGCTTACCCAAAACAAAATCTCCAAAGAGAGTCAATTCCATCGGCCTCCTTATTGGTGGTAGATGTTAGAACATCGACCAATTGGTCTTGAGACATCATTTGCATATCCTATTGAAGGAAGAAACAAAAAATGGGTATTATCTTCAAACTGTAGGTTCATCCAAAACCATATCAGTTGCTGAGAGTAAATCAAATCACCAAAGCGATAAAGGAGGACATTGGAGAAGGTCTTACCTCAAAGAATTGTACCTAAATAATGAATAATATGGAAATAATTGACCGTGGAAGGAGGGTTTGTGTGCCACCATGTCTCAGCTAGGGTGTGTGCACACCTATTACAAGTTGGGGACAAGATCTGGTTGAGGGAAGGTGAGATCACTCCATGGGAGAGGGATTCAGGGTGAGGTCGTCAAACCTAGGGTTGCAGGGAGGTTTGTACGCATCGCGCCTCATGTAAGGGGGAGGTGTGTGTCACAATTCACTAAGTATGGAGGAAGGAACATCCCTCTTTGTTCCCCCCAAAAACACTAAAATAAGTTATAAGAATTAATATAAGAATAATAATAATAATAACAATAATATAATAATTCTAATTCTGATAATAATAATAACACTAAAAAATTTAATCATAAACAAAAAAATTTCTAGTTTATTATAAATATTAACAGCATTAATAATAATTCAATCATAAAAAATATTAAAATGCTTTTAACGACCATTTAATAATAAAAATATTAATGACCATTTCTAATAATAACAATAATAATATTTTTTTCATTTCATTTTAAACCATAATGATATTAATAACAATTTTTTAATAATCATATTAATAATAATTTTAGTGATAATAATATTATTAACAATTGTTTTAAGAATAATAATATTATTATCTACCCAATGACACGTTCCTATCATGGGGTGTGGAAAAAATAAATATAACCTATGTTAAAATGTATTATAGTGGATTACCTAGGTTGTCTCCAGAGAAGAGTGCACAACAATTAAGCTGTCACTTTAAAATAGAAAGAAGTGAGCTTGTTTTTTAGAAATTGTTTGATTTAGAAAATACAAGAAAGAAACTAAATAAAGTAAAGTAATTAAGTGAAAGTTTTGAAAAAAATTGACAAATGATGTGATTAAAATCAGTGATATGAAATGGTGATCAGGTTAGTGTCAGTTTTTTCAATTATAATTCTATCATTGTTCATTTTACCCAATTCTCCTCCGCTAAATCATTAAGAGTGAGAATCCAAAATCATTTCTTCTCACTTCCTTGGTCTATTAAAAAAATGTGAGAATAAACCTTAATAAAATATTAGGTTGGTATACTCTCCTTACAATGTGTAATAGAGTTGTATAAAATACCCCCAATTATATTAGGCAATTCCCAATCGGGTCTTGTTTATCCCAAGTAATCAAGAACATTCACTACTCCTCACACACGTATCGGTGATCACCGAGTACTTCACCACTAAGTCCTGGTCTATTCCATTTTTTATAAACCAGAACCTAGTGGAGAGAGATATTGATCATTGACCAAATATAAATGAACAACAGAATCTAAAATCAGATACAATCGTATATGATAATAAAATCTGTTATAGGAAATTGAAACTGATTCACAGAAGAGAAGGGGATTTTAAAACATTAAGATAAGGAACTCATGAAATACAACATGGAAAACCTCTACTTCCCCAATCACACAGAGTTTTACCCCACCATAGTAAGGTTAATTGTGACTAAGGGGAAAGAAGAACACATTACAAGACTAAGAAGTGTAAAACAAAGAAAAGAAAGAACAGAAATTTGATCCTCCAGAATCTGTCCTCCAAAAGTTTGCCTCTGTTCTGCCCACCACCAGCCGAAACTCACTGAGGTCCCTTCTTATAGAATTTTGGAAATGAATTTTTATATCGACCCTCAAAATTTGAGTCATTGGACATGTGTAAAGAAAGATATGGCCGAATCAATGACCATTACTTTTCTAGCCGCCAAACACTATTTCACCCACTCCACTTCGAACTGCCAAAAGAATTCATTAATGAGATCAGTAATTTATGAATTTTAATTTGAACCATACTTTTGAAGTCATCTTTTGACACCAGCTTGAATCACCTCATTCTAAGGTCAGTTGAAGGAGATATTCCATATTTAATGAAGTGGGGTCCATTCTGCCTTCCAAATTGATTTCTCCACTCGATTGAATTTTATGTACCATTGGGTTTCGCATTGGGTCTTGGTCCAGAAGGAACATTTTAATCCCACACGTATAGGAATCAGACAAAAAAATCTTCACTTTAATTGGACCCATATTATAAAATTTATTCCCAAAAAATAGAATCTATATAAAACTGACAATTTTACAGAATTACCCCATTTTCACATTTAAGCCCAAAATACACCAAAAACACATAAAAGATGAAAATACACTCACATTGAATAATTTGGAGGAATTAAATCATTAAAAACATATAAATAATAATGAAAATATTAACTCTATCACCCAATAATACAATTATTATTACTTTTTAAACATTTTCTTTATTTTATTATCACAAAAATTTATTATTTTAAGTAGAGGGAAACCGCAGGGTCACCTGGGACGACTGCACGGTCACTGCTAACCATGAGATTTCCGTGAATCGAGCTGAAACCCATCAAAATTATTAGACATTAGAAAATTTTGATCAGATCTCATCCCAAACCTTGATGAGGATAACCAAATCCAAGAAAAAATAAAATAAAATAATTATAAAGATTGGGATGTGACAACATTTTTGAAAAAAATGAACACTTTTTCAATATTTGTGACAATTCATTAAATCTGTAAACACTACAGGTGATGTGAAAGAATATCCTTAAATCCTCATAGGACAAGTTCTAGTGAAACTTTAATTCTTATTAGTTATAATCTAGATAATCATTAAATACTACAAACTGAAAATCAATTGAATCCATAAAAACTTATTAGTGATAAGGTAGTGAAACATAAATCCCCATTAGTGATGAACCTGTGATTCCTCAAAAACACATTGGTGAAAAGGAATTGAATCCTTAAACCCCATTGGTGATGAACCTAGGAATTCATGACCCATATTTTTAACAAGTTAGTGAATAATTAAACCCAATTTTTGATTATCCTAAGAACCCTAAAATAAAATCTTGTAATGATATAGTAAAAAAGTACCATAATTGAAAGTGAGACAATGGATAATTAAAAGGTGAAGAGCCCAAAAATTCCTCTTCACTCATACCTAAATATAGAAAATTATTAAACACACTTTTATACCAATTTAAACCACATATAATTCTAATAAGAAAATTCCATTATAAAGGATAGTGAGATTTCTAGTGATATTAATCCATGATTATTTACTTCAATTCCAAAAAAATCAAATGTATTGATCAATCAATAATAATAATAATTTATGGTCACCCTTTTATCAAGGTAGGTGATGTAAAATAAATTACTATTTTTATCAGGAATTGTTTTATAAACATATGATTTAGTCTAATTATTCTAGAGTGTTAAAATAGGCAGTAAGATCCCTAGTTTGTTAATTCTTCTAGTAATCTTCCCAATTATGATGCAAGTTCCTAGAGTTAAAAACCAAAGGGTAACATGGGAATAAACATTAAAAAAATTAGCCATGATATTAATTTAAAACCCACAGAAGAAGGTGATCAATTTTTATAATTAATTATTATTCTATTCTAAGTTTATTTTTATTTTATTTTATTTACCTCAGTTTCCAAATATTGATTTAGTCATATAAAATTCTATTCTAAACCAAAGTATGTCTTTCAGTAACCTAAATGTTACATATGGCCCAATGAAATTCAATCCTACTACCATTATTCCCCACCCCTATGCTACAAGAGCTATTACTTTCAATGTCGTGTCTTCTAGATACCATTTTTCTCTCTTTCCCACCCCTAACTACCATCAACAGGTGGTCAATATAATGGTTCTTGAGTACATAAATTAAGGTTTTATCCTAATGTCACCTAATTTCTTTGAAAACCTAGAAAGGGTAAAACCATGAAAACTATTCAGATACCAGAGTGTTAATATGGGGTGGTGGACTTCATCCGCACTTCTAACTGTTTCAGGAGTCTCACTATAGAATCTGAAAATTCCATCCTTCTAAAAATATAGGTGTCTAATGATGATTTCACCGACATATAGTATGTTTCGTAGAATACACCCAATACGAATTCCAATTTCCTTGGTTTCATTCCATTAAAAATGGACCACAATGACCATTATGTCCATACAAAGTAATTCATCTCTAACTAAACAGGATTATGCATGGATAAGGTAGTTCCATTATGGGAATTCTAACCATTAATTTTTGAGGGACACCACCTTCATAGATATTATGAGAATACCATTGGGTTTTCCTTCCTATTTAAATAGATACATGAGTAAAATTCATCTCTTTGATAATAAAGAGACCTAAGTATCCCCATGGGTGTACTCTATTGGCCCTCATGATTGAACCTGTCCCCCAAAGGGAACAAAAATACTAAGGTGACCAATATAATATTAATATAATGAATAATAATGTATAATATATTCATTCTCATGAAAATATTCTCTATGGAGGGCCTCCTCAATGAAATACCTCTTATCATGGAGGTTGTCCACGTGTTTACATAAATGATCCTCAATATAGGGTGACGCTAAAAATTTCACAACAACAAAAATACTTTTTTATTTTATTTCATAAACAAAGGTTGGAAATTAAATATGTTTCAAAACTAAGAATTTTATATAAACCACTTTCCCCTACAAACAATAAAAATTATATTCCAAACTAGTATCTCTAATTTTTGACCTAATGGTTTATATTCTAATCACTACCAGGATGATTTCCTTTTAGGAGATCCTCCTAAAGATATTACTCAATATAAAAGGGCTCTCAATACTATCCAAAAATTATTAGGCATCAATAAAAGGTTCAACATAGTGTGGAACATCTTCAATCTAACCACTATATTATTTTACATTTATAGAATTAGAAAATTCCCTAGGGAATATTTCCCTGCCTAAGAAAAATACATGAGAGATTACATTATAGGTGGAGAAACTAGATGAATCATTCCAAAATATGTGTCTGGTTCAGATAATCTATTTTAATAATTGGTCGGGGAGAAGATATTGATCTTATACAATACATTTTCCACTCATCAATATAAAATTCCCAAGAAAATAGAGGTATATTATTCACCTTAACAACATGAAAACATATTCATTAGTCTCTTCATATAATGTGTGTGATATTAACAAAACATAAATATACTCAATGATTGATTCAATCATTTAAAAATTATTTACTTTCAATAGCATACAACCCAAATTATTCTTTTCAGCATTATTTTATTTCGTGATCCTTCACAGATATCCCTTGAACAGTCTATTTAGTCATTGAAGAGGCATACCCCCCAACCCCCAATTACACATTATAAAATGGGAAAATTATATGTCCATTTACTTATCATATTTTCATTAATGAAAATTGGATCCCATAAATTTAAACCTAACTACTTCCTAATAATAACCAATGGTTGAATCCTATAAAGTTGTGACCTATAAAAGTACCATAATTTTTAGAGAATCCACCAGACAGTATTCTATTTCACTTGATCCAACCTCAATGGATTTGAAAATAAAATATTAGTGGATTTGAGCTATCTATGAACATATCTGTGAAACTATCCAAGTTAAAAGGGTGTTAAATCTGATAAAGGAATCCCCTATTAAAACCATGAAAAAACTTATAGTATTTACCCTTGTAAAATCACACATTTGATGAGATTAGATCTGGTAAGAACCCTCTAACCAGATCATGCCAAAATACAATCCCATTAATACATGAGTGGAATATTCATGAGTATATCCATGATTCAAGGGAGGCCCATGTCTATAAGGCTAGATGAATTTTGATCCCAACCTCTAAAAACAATGTCTTTATGTCTTGGTGAATTTTTATCCCAAATATCATGGGAAATCATATACCCAATGACATTTAAGGTGGATTCAATGTTGGTAACACCTCCCCAGATGATGTTATTGTTTTTCTGGTAGGGGGTGTAACATCCTATGATTGTGGAATATATTTTTCCCTAAATTAATAATATGTTTGATATATTTTTTTACATAAAACACCAAACTAAATTTGTTTCAACGTATTACTTGAATATTATTTGGAAATAATAAAATAATAAAGCCACTAGTAAATAAAAAAAATTAATCAATTAGAAACAAATAAAAAATATGATTATGAAAACTTAATATTTTAAAAAGAAAATTTTCAAAAAAAATACTTATAAATATTTGAAAATTAATTTAAAATGTAGATTTTTTAATTTTAAAATTATAATTTTAGAAAAAACATACTTTATTTATTAATTATAGATATCAAAATTATATAAATATAAACTTTATATATTTTTATAAAATAATTTATTCTTAGGGGAATAATAAAAAATCAATTTTTTAATTAGCAACTCTTTTCTTACATTATCATAATATAATAAAAAATATAGAGTAATTTAATATTATTTATATAATAATATATATTTTTAAAGTGAAATAAATCATTTTAAAACACTCTATTAAATTTATAAAACATATGTTTAATGATTTCAAAACATAAGTAATATTTTACTTCAAAAACAATTTTTATTCACTTATATTGCGAAAAAATTTCAACACATATAGAAAATAAATCCAAAAAAATGGATTTAAAATTTTATATTTTCATATTTACATTATTCATTAGGTCAAATTTCATTTTTAGGAAGAAAGATATGATTTCTATGATTAAATCAAATTACTGGAATAATGGTGAAAATGGGTTTTTCTGCTAAATGGACGGATATGATCATGGAATGCATCTCGACCGTCTCCTTCAAAATCAAGGTCAACGGAGAGCTCACCATAGGATTCTCCTCATATCGAGGACTTCTCTATGGAGATCCCCTATACCCTTTTCTCTTCATTCTGGTGGCTGATGTGTTCTCTAATCTTATTTCTAGGGATGCATACTCTAAATCTATTTGTGGGGATAAAGTCTGCCATGTTATCCCACCAGTGTCGCATCTTTTCTTCACCGATGACTGCCTCCTGTTTTCCAGAGCAACAATTAATGAATGTCGGGTAATCATCCAAGAGATCCAACAGTATGAGCGGGCGTCTGGCCAATCGATCAATCATGGAAAATTTGAAATTTCTTTCAGTGTTGGGGTGCCTCTTTCTAAGACGGATGAGCTTTACGCATCAGCCAGTATCCATATGGTTGTAAAACATCAGAAGTACCTGGGTATTCCCATGGTGATTGGCTGATCCAAAAAATAAATCTTCACATCTCTTGTGGACATGATCGAGGAAAAAATTCTAGGCTGGTCCCCTAAAGGAATATCTAAAGCTGGGAAAGGTACCCTCATCAAAGCTGTCATACAATCCATTCCCTGCTACTTTATGTCCCTATTTAAGCTCCCAACTTTAATCGTCGACTAGATCCACACACGCACTGCCAATTTCTGGTGGGGGAAGAATGATGGGAGGAATCGACCCCACTAGGTGGCATGGGAGAAACTCTACAATTCTAAATCATAGGGAGGTATGGGATTCAGGAATTTTCAACTCTTCAATGATGAAATTTTGGCCAAGAAAGGATGGAGCCTTCTTAACCACCCATCATCTCTTTGTGCACGGGTTCTCCGGGCTAAGTACTTTCCCCACACGGACTTTCGTGCTTCCTCTCTTGGTCCCCATCCTAGCTTTTTTTGGAGAAGCATCTGGGGGCTAAAAAGCTCCTGGAAAAAGGACTAGGCTGGAGGATAGGGTCTGGATCATCGGCCAATATCTAGACTGATCATTGGATTATCGATAAGGATGGTATGTGGGCTACATTCCCCGTCTAACCAGGTCTTGAAAATGCCATTGTCCGCTACCTCCTGTTCGGTGAGGGACAGGAGTGGTGTCTGGAAAAAATATTTTATTATTTTAATGAAAGGGATCAAAGAATCATCCTTAGAATTCCCTGGGTCCCTAATGCAGGCCCTGACCAGATTTTCTGGATCAATGGGTCCTCGGGCGAATACATGGTGAGTTCCAGCTACAGACTGGCTCTTGGAAACCACTCAGTCGTCTGGGTTGAGGGACCTTGGAACTTGGTGTGGAAGCTCAAAACTCCCCCTAAAATTCTCCAGTTTTGGTGGTAGGCCTGCATGGGTACTCTCCCAACCATGAGCCTCCTCGCCCACCGACATATGGCCAGTTCTGCTTTTTTTCCTTTCTTCCCGAACATTCTTGAAACTCCTTTGCACGCCAGCATTCGCTGCCCAGGAGCTGAGAAAATTTGGAATAAATAGGGCCTAACTTCTACCGCTTCAATGGAATCAGCCAATGACCTTCCCAATATTATGACGTGGTGGTTCTCCTCTCTTTCCTCAGATTCTTTAGGTTCACTTTGCACTCTGGCCTGGATTATTTGGGTTCGGCGCAACGATTTCATTTTTTATCAAGCTCACAAACACCCCCCCCCCCGAATTTTGGATTGAATGGGCCACCTCCTGGATTGAGTGTTGGAAAGACCACAACGGAAATTTTATGCCAGGTGCTACCCCCTCCCTTCCCATTCCTTGGAATCCCCCAATGGAAGGGACCCTTAAGATCAACGTGGACGCATCACTCCCAAAGTATGGGCTTATCGCCCTAGGCCTCCTGGCCTGAAACCATCTGGGACAAATCCTTGCTGAAAAATACAAACCACATCAGGCTTGCTGGGAGCCTGTATTTTTTTATTCCATGGACATCCTTTCCAGTATGATTCTTGTTGTGGATCATGGATGGGTTGATATCATCATTGAATCTGACTACCACACCATAATCGATGCTATCAACAACAACGATCGCGGACTCTAGTCATTTGGCTCCATCACCAGGAGAATTCGCCACTTCACCAAGGCTTTTCTTACTGTACCTTCCCATTTACCAAAAGGGAAGGAAACAATGTGGCCCACCAGCTGGCGGCCTCAGGCCCCTTCGATGTCAACCGGCTCTGTCTTGAAAATTCCCCTTCATGGCTTTTCGCTTGTACGGCTGCTGATCTTCGTCGTTAATTTTATATGTCCTTCTTTTCAAAAAATATAATAAAATAAAATAATGTACTATAAAAAATTTAACTATTTTAATTTTTAATCTTAAATATAAATACATGAATAGTTATTCAATAGGTAATCAATAAAAAATAATATTAAGAACAATTAATAGTAAAGACAACATTTTTCTACAAAATACTTTTTCTATTTATAAAATATTAAAATATAAAAGTTCAGTTTACAATATTTAGAAATTGAAAGAGAATATGTTGAGCCAAAATTATGGTATATAAAATCAAAAATAATTATAAGGGTTTCATGATATTTTTAATAAATAATAACCTAAATAGGTAAAATATAAATACAAAGGTAAAAACCAAAGTGATATAATATAAAAATAAAGTACTAAAAGGATTGAAACATGTTTAAAAAATGTTATAGATTTAGTTTCTGGGTATTTATAATCCAAATATCCCCCTAAACTACATTATTGTGAATGATTGGATCCATTGACCCCTGAATAGTGTTATTCCGTAATTGAAAAATATTTGGTGTTCAAAAAACATCCATTTTTTGAAAATATCTATAGGGAAAAAATACACCATATAACACTAACCTTATTCCTTATAATTACATCATGAAAAATATTAATGTTATCCTCTAATAATCATTTATCACGTTGATAAACCTATGGTATCAATTTTTTTTAAATCCCTTCATTTCCATGGATATATTCAAGAGAATGTTGGAGATCCCAATGTGAGTTTTAATAAATCATTATGACTTTCTTCTCAATTATTCACTTATAAACCTATCATAAATAGAGTAATATAATTAAAATATTATAATTCATATACTAAAGGGTTATTATATTAAAATAATAACCATACTGTATTTCATCCCATCCACTTAGAAAAATAAAATAATGTTAATCATGTGTTTCGGTGGACTACCTTCCGCATGAAATAACATATTCTTTTTTTCATCACTAAATTTAATAGTTGGTAACAAGGATTAATTTTTTGAATCACTATTCTGAATGTTTAATAATTATAATTCATATATTAAAATTTATCATACACCTCTTATCTAACCCTTTTGTTGAGAAATGGAATCATTGATCATGTGTATGGCTGATTACGTCCTCCAAAAACAAAAATAATAATTTTTCATCACCGAACATAATGGACAGTAATAATAATTAATTTAATGGTAGAAAATGATAATTATTACACTTTTAGTATTCTATAAAATTTATATTAATATCATATAAGAACATTTCTTAGTAAGAAAATCATTATAACCCACTCCATAGAGGTAGTTTTTTACCACCTACATAAACAATGTTATAATGTGTAAACCAGGAATTATTAATAGAATTTTTATAATGAAAATACAATTTAATAATATTTTATTTCATATGATTTAATTAATATCGAAATGTGATATTAATATTTACTTTTTTAAATATATCACTCTTTGATCATTTGAGACAATGGAACCAGTTCCTCATAAATTCTTTTTTTATGAACCATATCTATGTATTTCACCTAATGAAATATATCTTTAGGAATCATTTAAAAATAATAATTATTCTATCATGAATAATTTATTAATAAGGAATAATATGGGTTGAATGAATAATTACACTATAGTTTTGAATCTTGTTCAAAACAATTAAGATTACTCACACCAAATATTGAAAATATATCATAACAAAATAATATAATTATAAAGAATGATT
Organism: Viscum album; assembly: GCA_963277665.1. Taxonomy (NCBI): domain Eukaryota; kingdom Viridiplantae; phylum Streptophyta; class Magnoliopsida; order Santalales; family Viscaceae; genus Viscum; species Viscum album. The sequence continues at coordinate 309,231,309 of OY728131.1, read as the reverse complement.
ATAAATGAAATTTAAAAAAAATTATATATATGAATAATGTTCTTTAATTACTATTAATATAGTGTGGATTATTATACAGGAGGTTAGGTTGTGTTAGAATAAGGACTAAAAGGTATTCGGTTCATTGTCACAAATATAATTCCTTGAGACAAATTTCTTATTGTGAACCAAGATATAATTGGGAAGGTTTTAATTCTACCTAATTGATATCTTTAATCATATAAATTTAATTCCTTATTTTTTGAAGATCTATATTATGTTATCTATTTAAATGGATTTATATTTAAAAAATTCCTTAGTAGTAAGTTTCTTTTTTAACTCATCTTTATTTATTGAGTTATAATGATTCTTATTGAACTTATTTCTTCCATGATTTTTTTATTCTGCCATAATATTTTTGTAATGGTACTTAATATTCATATCTAATTAAAATTAATTTTTAATGTGAATCATAACTTTTTCTTTTAAAACTATTGTAATAAAAATTCCAAAAATCTATATTATGATTTACTTTACCATATTATAATTCATCTTTATAGTGCTTACTTTCTACAATGGTGCTATGTTATTTATCCTAATATACTATTTGAATAATTTCGTATAGGTATCATTGACATATTATTTCTATGTTTATGTTTATTCCAAAAATTTATTTTATAATCTTGTGCTTATGATTATTCATATTAAATTGTGCTTAACATGTCAGGATTCCATGCATTATTTCATGGTATATGTTTTTTCATTTGAGATTGAATGTAATTCTATAATGACATATATCAAAACCTTTTTCTATGTTCTTTTCAATATGATATTTCTCCCACGATCATGTTTATTCTTGTTATTATGATAAAAACCATGAATAAATTATGATATTTTTTCCTCTATAGTGCATTTGAGCTCAACCCTTTCTTATAGTAAACTTCCTTGAATTATGATGACTAATATAACATATGAGAAGTATGTAAGGGATTATGGTGTTGTTCAATAATAGTGAAATGTTGGAAAGTATCATAAATTAAGTTCCTTATAAAGATAATACCGAAATACACTAAGCCACTCATTATTTTGATTTTGAGATTATTTGTGACTAGTTTTTATTAACTTATAGAAATTATGAAAAATAAAGATAGGTTCATCTCCATTTTTATTAAATCCAATGCTTAAAGCTATTTTTTACAACCCCTAACATAGTATTGTGGGTATGGGGAAGTAATAATTTTATTAAATTGGGTTTTAGTTATTTTTAGTGTTAATTTATTAATTTTAGGGGATATGATGAGTAAAAATGAGCATGGGATACTCGAATGTGGATGTCGTTGAAGAAAATTTGGACCTATGGGTAATCACCCAGAAAAAGACAAGTAGAGTATCAAATCAATATTCACTCTACTGTATTATGAGTGGTTCTAACACTGAACACCTCACTAGACACTCCCATGTGATATACTTTGGTTAACCACATTCTCTATAAAATCCATTTTGAATGATTTATTAAGTTTCTAAGTTAGATAAAGGAATATGAGATCATCCAACCAAAAACCTAGATTGAAAAAAAGTTATTTAGGTTGATATGAAATCTAATGTGATAGTTTTGAATAGTAATACATTTCAAGGAAGGGTTTTTAGGATATTATTTATGATAATTCTCTTATAATGTTAATATTTTCAACTAAGTATTACAACTTTTACCTTCATAAATAGAAGGATCTAGGAGGACCCAAGTTAATAATGGATGTTATTTTCAATACATTAATTTTCCTAATAATAAATTTTGTAGGATATAATCTGGTGATGAAAATATATAGTTATACACATTGAACTATCTTGAATTATGGTTAATAATATGATTTTTTACAATAATTTGAACACACCAAATAATAGAATGATGGAGCCACATAGAAGATCATGTGAAGAATATAATGAAGGAAAAATGATTCAACTTTCCACATGGGAAGAATGTTGGAATGATCATCTAAGATAATATAAAAAATGGAATAATAAAATCATTCAAGTCTATAAAGATGAAACATCAAACAGAATAATGTTTATTTATGGTGAATAATCTTAAAAATTTAAGGAATGAAGAAAATTTCCAATTTAAATAATGTATGTGGTTTGTAAATTATATAAATTGATTCCCGCATCCATGGTCTAATAAAAAAATTGACCTTGGAAACCTTCTAAACCAAGAAAATACAAGAAATACTATGAAAATTATACAATTTAAGTGAGTTTTTGTTATTAAGTGGCTCAATATTTTCTTCACTCTATATTTATAGATATATTTCTTCATATAAATTTTAAAAAATATTATCTATCAAATTATAAATAAAAAAACTTAATGTGGTATAATTTTTTTATTTAAAAATTTTAAATCATGATAATGGTTTTTTGTATTATTATTCATGAAAGTATTATTGTGATTATTTTGGGGTAATTCTATGTGATTTTTGTAATTTATTATCTCTCACCATATATAATTCAAAATTTTCAAAAAAATATGTAAATAAACATTCATATTTAAAACCAACCAATTCTTAGTTATTAGTGCAAGAATGAATATGGTCTATCTTAGAAAACAAATTCTATCATATGAGTTATTATACATAATTATGAGTTATGTTTATCTCATATGATTGGATAAAACCTCAATATTAAGATTGACCTATAATGAGCAGAAAATATTTATTTCCAAAGATTTTTCATATCGCTTGAGAAATTATATCATCCATCATATATATTTATAATATACCCTTAATTAATTTCACAATGAGAGATAAGTGAAATTATTATGACATAAATTACTTGAGGGGGAGAATTTAACACCTAGATAAGTTGGAATACATATTTCTCTAATTTAATACTATGTTTGATAAGTTATTTTTCATAAAACACAGAAGTAAAATAATCTAATGTATATTAGATGAATATTACAAACATGAGTTAATAATAACAAATCCTCTTGTAAATAAAAAACTTATAATCAATTATAAATTCATAAAAAATATTTTTCATAAATCCTAATTTTTTTTAATGGAATTCATTAATACCCAAGGTTTTATTTATATATTTAATTTTAATTTAAAATGTTAAATTTTAAATTTTTTAAAAAAATTATAAAATAAAATTTACTATTTAATTACACATATAAAGATTACCCTAAGTTAAATTTCAGATAATTTTCTAAAATAATTTATTTTTATGTGCATAATAAAAAATAAGTATTATGTTAATGTTGTCACTTTTATGTCATTGTAAAAAAATAAGAGTGACATTAATGTCATATAAACATATTTGAATAAAATATATTTATTTATAAGTTAAAAAATCTTTTATAAACACTCTTTTAAAATTATAAAACCAATTCTTAACATTTTAAACACTTAAGTAATATTTTATGTTAAACAAATTATTCACTTTTAGTAAATATATGTTTTCTACACAAGTATAAATTAGTATAACAAAATATATTTCATATTTAATATAAGTAATTTAATATTATGTAATAAGTAAAATTCCTTTTTTAGGTACAAAAATATGATTACTATGATTAAACTTAATTGTCATGGTAATAATAAAAAGTTATTTTCAAATAGTTTTTTCTTAACATTGTGTATTTTTTATCTAAAAATATATGATAATATCATATAAAAATGGAACTAATATAATGTTTAATATTATATACAAATACATTGACACTAAATAAATTGGTAATCATTATAAAAGAATATTAAGAACACTTAATAGTAAAAACAACATTTTTCCACAAAACATGTTTTTATTATATTTCATGTTTTAATATAAAAGTTAATTTTATCTTATTTATAATTTGAAACATACAAAATGTTGCCTAATTTTTTGTCTAGAATTTTATATTTTTGTTATAATTTATACCTTATATTTTTAATTAAATGTAGACTACTAGGTTAAAAACATGTTTCCATGGTAAATACCTAAATTGTAAAGTGTAAAAATAAAGTATTAGAATGATTTAAACTTGATTAAAACATGTCAATAAGAATGTCTTTGAGGATTTATAAACCCAATATCACACCAACATCCAATATTGGAATATTTTGGAACCATTTACCTTTTAATAGTGTCATTTTCGTATGTAAAAATATTGTATGCTCATAAAATATCCCCTTTATTAACTTATAATACGAGAACACTTTTAACCCTTTATGTAACACCCCGAGTTATTATGAAACTTTTTTTTCTTTTCTCAAATGAATTAATTTTCATCGATGTATTACATTCAACCAAGTCAAATATTCCTTTTATATGGCCCCAACTTGTCTTGTGAAACCCCAAACACAAACATGGTTTGGGTGACACACAACATCAACTTGGAATAAGTTACACGCAACATCGAGTTTCTACAAAACTTAATTTTATTGTTATAATTATTTAAATGATATAATTATAATCTAGATGTTAAAATTAGTAAAATTAATCGTAATTAATTCTTTTAAAATATTTTATAAAATAGTTTCATATAAATAAAGCATATTGATAATAAAAGGTATAATTTTTTGTAAAGTTCTCATATGTTTAAATATAATATTTTCTCAAATGAACAAACTTTTCATGTCCTCCGGTTAAAAAATAAAATTAATTTAATAAAAATTAATAAATTGAATTTGATAAAATATACATAATTTTTTAATTTAGAATTTCATAATTATCTTATGATAAATTCTTGGTATTTTTCTAAGAAACACTATTATTTATGAATAGTTAAAATACAAAATTTTAATTCAAAACTCTTTTAATATAATAATTATATACATAAATTATATATTAATCTTGTTTAAAATTATAATTTTATCAACTATACAAAAATTAATCCAATTTAGGTCACCAGAACAAATTTTGAATGGAAATTGGATATAAAAACTTTAAAAACTTTTAATCATTTTTACTTTAAAACTTACAGTGTCACCTCATCTACAATATTAATTTTAAATTAATTTCTACCACTTATGTGATTATAATTTGTAAAAAAAGAAACTATATTTGTATTATTAATAATTTATAGGGACTACTAATATCAACAGACTTTTTAAAAAAAATATTATTTAATGTAGTTAAAATTAATTACAATGATTACGGTAAAATAAATATTAACATGGGACTAAGCCATAAACATTTGTACAAAACAACATATAAACTTTTATAAAATACATTAGCTGGAAATATTTTAACCCTATCCTACGTTTTCTAGAATTTCACACATTACTGGATCCACTTGACATGGTAAAATTATGGGTTTTGTTCCCTTTTAAAAAAATTACAAGAATGCCTTCCTCCACCACTATAAAAAGGCACTCACACCTCCCACTTACTCACACCTATATAAAAATTTGGATAATCTAAACTCTACTAAAATATCATCCAAATGACCCCCCCCTATTTATTAAATCCTCCCTTTGGTGAGAAATCCATACAAGGAATCCCTCTCAAACCCAAGAATGAGTTACCCAAAGAATAGGTAACATCATTTCTCAAGATCCTTTCTTTTATTTTCTATCACCACCATTCAACACTCCTTAATAATTTATTATATAATAATATAATTATTATAAGTATATTTATATTTTGTTATATTAAAGGTTTAATATGAACTTACACACACTTCGATCTAATGGGAAATGAACTTACCGTTCTTGTGTACAGTGAACCACCTCCTCGGGAAACGATGTTTTTCGTCTTTCGTTTACCATCTTTCGTGGTTGGGTATTATCATGGAAACAAAATTTATAAATGATAAATATTATATTTATTATGTACTAATGAATCTTTAATTCTATTATAACACATACCTTTAGACTTTCCATCCTTTGTAAATACGATAACATCATTTCTTGATGTGTGGACTACCACCACCTCAAAATGATGTGATTCATTCACACTCTACATGGAATGTATTAAGGATGGGATTAGTAAAATTATATGTCATATATATAATATATAATCCTACGAACTTAATAATTATAAATATACAAATATATTCATATATTTAATTTACATACTTACTTTGAATATGAAAACAAAATGAAAATAGCATTCATGCATACGTACGGCCTATCGTCTCCATGAACTGTGTATTCCATTTCATCTTTCAATAATTATTAAATTATTATAATAAAAAATATAATCGATATATATGATATTAATATAATTTTATATATTTACGAATTATGTAAATCATTGTCTATATAATATGATCAAGTATAATAAGTTAAAACATGTATGAGGAACAAAGCTGATATTACCCGAACTAAAACATTAACGCAGAATTGTTAATAAGAAGGTAATATAAAGTCATAAAAAACCATATATGGTATTACATATAAGAATATTTATATTTTATATATGTATAATAAAAATATATTTATTATATAGTATATTTTAATTAGTATGGTGAGATACAAGAAACAAGGTATGGGAATTTCATCTCACTTTTTATATCGGTAAGAAACATGCCATGTTCAAAAATATTTTCCTTTTTATAGTGTATATACATTCCATGAATGTACTCCATGATTATTATTCTTAATTTTTTCATCATTAACATATCCATTATCTGATATTTCTTTCATGGGGTTTATTTTTCAAAAGATAACAAATCGGTAAGATAGTTTTGTCATAATTGTTTTTTGAGACATATGTTTTTTCATGCCCCAACATTATTCTTCTAAATGTATATACTTATATTTTACATGTTATATCACAAATATCCTTATTTTCATGATATTTGTTTTCTTTATATAATTATATTTTATTACATGGAGAGTATGATTCCAAGTTACAACGTTGTAAGGGTTTATTAAAACAATATCATCCATTATTAGGAATATTTATGATTATGCTCACATTGATGACATATCATGATCCATATCTCAAGAAAAATAATGATTTTTCTTCTCCACTTTTTATTCAATATATATCTATGTATTAGTATTATTTTTCAAGCTTTGGTAAATATGATAATTAAGAAAAATATATGAGAAATCTTACCATATTTCTCCATTTAGTGGAAAATATGTTTTATTTCAAAAATCATATTTTCAAAAAAAATAAAAAAGTGTTTTTAAATGGTCTTTGAAGATAATTTTAAAGGAAAATGTATTTTTTTTTAAATTATTGTTTTCAAATATTCCTTAATAAATTTTCAAGAATATTTTCCAAGAAAAATATTTTCAAAACTGGATTTTATTTTAAAAATTATTATTCAATGTAAATAAGATATTTTGTCATGAAATGTTTTTAAATGATCTTTCAAAATTATTTCCCATATAATATTATATCTGTTGGTGTTACTCGTGACTTTCTAGGAAAATGATTCAATATTTCCATTCATATTATTTCTTCAAATGGTTTATGTTATTATGGAATGATGTTTATGAAACTCACTTCCCTTTCATGGTTTATATAATTTTGAAACCTGTTTCCCTTCACATGTTATACTTTTGATGAAATGATTATGAAACCTATTTCTTTTTCAATATGTTATGATATGATTACACTTTTAGGATACCCAATTCATTTCATGGGTTATTATATGATTTTTAATGCTCTTTTGGAATATAAATGTATGATTTCATTATGAGATGGGTGGTACCAATATTTTCCTAAACTGAATTGGGTAAAGATTTATATCACATGAGATATAATTAGATGGTATATATAGTGAACCTTGACTACTAAGATGGATATGGGAGGGAACCATGACTACCAAGATAGTATGGGTTGATCTCATACTTCTAAGATAGCCATGGAAGTGAACCATGACTACTAAGATAGTGTGAAGAGTCAACCCATACTTCTATTATGACCTTGGTAGTGTTTATTTAACTACTGTAGAGATAATTTAATATGATTATGTGTCCACAAAAATTTCATGTCTTATACCTATGTTATGATTTTGTGTCTTAAACTCTGGTTTCCCATATGATTTATGTCTTATGATCTGCAAATATTTATTCTATGATTCATGTATATGATCTTTTATATGAAGTGTATGATCTTTAAATGTTATCCCCTTGTTCTCATAACCTTATGTTAATGTTATGCTTACGTATTTCCTTTAGTTTACCTTACTAATAATTTTATCACAACCATTTATTATTTTTTATTCCCCAGGTTATGAAGAATGGTTTTTAATAAGAATTACTGAGGGGGAGATCTTTCTAAAAAACATTTAAAATCTTTCACTGGGTTGGAATATTTTTGTCTCATGTTTCTAAAGGCATTAAACTAACATGGTATTTTGTCATCTATTTTTTTAATGTTTTGTATATTCTGAAAAATGTAGTAATTTTAATTTATGAAAATCAAGGATCACTATAGTTGGTATCATAGTGAAGGTTTATCCATCCTTTGGAATCTAGGATGAGAAAAATTTATCAAGATACCTCTCAATATATCTATGGATATGTTTAGGGATGTATATAGGGATAATTTTTAGGAAAAGTAAAATTATATGAAAACATCCTATAATTTTGGTAAAGGATGGAGTAATTTGTTTCCTAGATAAAAATCTATGTCTTGATACTACAAGTGGATGTGGCACTAGAACATATATACCTAGGGTTAACAACTCGGACAAGGTTTGTTGGGCCTGACTTGGTGTAACTTGTTGCACAACAATGTGCCTTCTAGAACACCTATTATGACATTCCCTAGGAATATTCTATAAGAATTCACAAAATATTATTGAACCATAATGAAGGATTCAAATATAATATGTCCATAAATAAACTAGTATAAACCAAAGGTTCCATATATTATAGGGGGTTTCATATTTTAAAATTCTTATATTTGGTTTTTCATGATTTTGTTTTTCCCCAACCAAATAATTGTCTCTTACTCAATGATTTTGGGTTTTAGTCTTAGGATTAAACTTGGAGTAATTGTGTTAATGGTTATTGTGATGGGAAATGAAATTATTATTCTCCTGAGAAAATGAATAATATGGGAGCTAGAATACAAAACCTCATTGTTATGATCACATAGCTATCTCAATCCATAAATCATGTTATACATCCAAATAATAAAATGATGGAACAACATTTTGTTGATTCCTTCGTGAATCATCATCCACCATCTTTAAGTGGGTCCTCTTATCCACTTTCTGATGAAAAATGGATCGATACCACTGAAAATATATTTTCCATCCATCAGTGTTCAGAACATGAGAAATTTATTCTGACTATTTATTATTTAGAAGGTGAAGAAGCCAGTATTGTACTCTAATCAAGAATACATGGAAGAAATATTAAATTTAATCCATAGATTGGTACAATTTCAAGAACTTATTTTTTTTACAAGTACTTTCCTTGTATTATTCTTATAAAGATGGAGAAATATTTCCTTGAGTTGAAGAAAATAGATGATGAATCTTTTTCTGCACACAAGGATAATTTTACAAGACTTACGGGGAACACTTCAGGAATTATCATCCAACTTGAAAGTAAATTTGATAGGTTCTTTAGTGGATTAAATCCAATTCTTATTATTTAGTTTTCCATAAGTGAATTTTGTATCAACAGAGAGATTATGTGTTGTGAAATAAAGGTTGAAATGGTGGTTAGAGTCATATATCAATCTTGTGGTTTTGAAAATAAAGGGTAGATGGTGTTTAAAGGAAAATATAATATCCATTAATAGAAGAATATTATATTTCCATTACGCCATCATTGTGTGAAGAATCATGGATGAAATTTACTTAATCGGTCTAATAAATATTTTTAAGTGTAGAAGGGAAGCCCATTGATAATTTGATTGTTTTTATGATGGAAAAACTTATCTAAAGGTGTGAAAGGAGAAAAATATGTACATAATACACCTCCCATTATTCAGTGTAAGAAATGTAAGGAGAATGGTCATTATGCTAACTAATTCCCAACCCAAAGGGTTGGTAATGATGATTGATGTCAACCACCTCTTAAGTTGAGGGACAAGGGAAAATATCATGCAATCACTATTTTAGATGAGGAGTGAGATAACTCCATACTGAAACATACACTTATCATCCAATATAAAATATCAAATGTCTTATTTGTTTTTGTATCTACACACTCTTTCAAATATAAATAATTTTCAAAGGGTTTCAAGATTCCACCAAAATGATTTGATGTTTAATTATAAGTGAAAATACCTAACGCTAAGATGATTATATCATAATTATATTATTCCTCTCTAGTTGGTGTTTGTGGGAATGTGCTTCTTGCAAATATTTCCATTATTCCTTTTTTTTGGATTTGATGTCCTATTAAAAATTTATTGGATTTCTCTGTATAAATACCACATGAATTTTTTAGGAGGGGAAGTTATAGTTCATATTTCAAACCAACTTACTGTCTTCTATCAGTGTGAAGATAGGTATGAACTTCCTATTCGTATTAAATCCACTATATGGGTCTTAATTCCTATTCATAAGGGTTGTTTATCTCAAATGGTTGGGGAGAAAATTGACATCTATGGTATGCCTATTATATAATAATTTTTGGATGTCTTCTTAAAAGATTTTCCTAGCCGTCCACCAAAGAGTGAAGTTGAGTTATCAATATAACTCACACCTAGTTCCACACCAATTTCCAAGACTCCATATAGAATGGAACCAATTATATTTTAGTAATTGAAAATTTAACTCTAAGAAAACATTGATAAGTGATTCATTTAACCAACTATGTCACCCTGGGGTGCACCTATTATTTTTTTGAAAAAATAAAAATGTATAAATGTGACCCTTAATTTATTATTGGTATTTGAACAAGATCACAATCTAGAATAGGTATCCTCTTTCCCATATTGATGACTTGTTTGATTAACTTCATACAGCACTATAATTTTCCAAGATTGACCTTTATTCTATATATCATCAATTGAGGGTCAAGAAGATGGATATACCCAAGACAAAATTCTATACAACTTATGGACACTATGATTATATATCAATTCCTTTTGGTCTTACTAATGAACACTCTATATTCAAGGATTTAATGAATATATTTTTTAGAGATTACCTTATTCGGTTTGTTGTAGTATTTATAGATGACATTTTTATCTATTCAAAGTGAAAGGAAGAGATTGAAGACTACTTAAGAATTGTACTACAAATCCTAAGGAAGCAGAAAATGTGTGTAGTGTCTTTAATTTAAAAGTTTTGGATGCAAAAGGTTTCATTTTTTGGTCAGATAATATTAAGATAGTGTATTGTAGTAGAACCATTAAATATAGAGGTTGTTGAATATTGGCCTAGACCAACCACGTTGACTGAGATACATAGCTTTCTAGGAATATTTAGATATTTATTAATTGTTTTTTGAGAATTTATCATGACTACATAATCCTCTAACCAATTTAACTTGAAAAGGTTCCAAGTTTCTCTAGATAGATGAATGTGAGGAAAATTTCGAGGAACTGAAGAGAAGGTTAGTCAACACAAATGTGCTTATAATACGCTATAGTGGATAAGGGTTTCTAATATATAGTGATGTATTGAGGAATGTATTGGGATGTGTTCTTATGAATAATAACATATTAATCACTTATGTCATGTGATAGTTAAATATTCATGAGAAAACGTACCCAACTCATTATTTGGAGTTAGCAGTGGTAATTTTTTTCATTAAATATATGGAGGAATCATATTTATATAGAAAATAGTGCAATATATACCAATTAAAAAAGTTATAAATATATATTCAAATATAAGGAGATGAAAATCTACCATAGATTATGGTTATAGTTGATAAAATATTATGACTTATCAATACATTACCACCCTCAGAGAGTGAAAATGTTGTTGATTCTTTGGGTGAAAAGGATCATGCTAGCTTATCCATGATGAGGATCACAAAATTTACAATATTTATATATTAGAAAAGGATGGATATATAAATCATGAAGGAAGGGGGAAAATATTATATTCCTCAAATGAATGTTCAACCCTCTATCCATGTGAAGATTATGGAGGCATAGAAGAAAGATGTGGAGCTACACAAGGAAGTTATAAATTTTCCATAGTTTAACCTTGATCAATATGGAATGATAAGGTTTAGAAACCATGTATGTGTTCCTTCCATACCAAATTTTAAGAATAATATATTATAGGAAGCTCATAGCTCTTAATTCTCTATTAATCATTGAATTATGAGGATGTATAAAGATTTTGAAGAATACTTCTTGTGGTATGAAATTAAGAGATATATCGCATAGTTTATATCTCGATGCTTGGTGTTCCATCATGTTAAGGCTGAAAGACATAACTCTAAAGGGATTTTTCATCAATTACCCTTACTAGAATGGAAATGGGAGAACATCACTATGGATTTTTTCATTGGACTCTCCAAAACCTCTAAAGGGTTTAATTCTATATGGGTGGCAGTTGAACACAATAAAAAATCATCACACTTCATCTCTATCATATAAATAATCTATTTGGATCATATTTCCAAGATATACATTAAGGAAGTGGTAAGGTTTCATGGAGTACCATATTACATTGTATCATATCATGAACTGAGGTTTACCTCTGAGTTATGGTGAAGTCTTCAGTAGGAACTTCATACGGAATTGTGTTTCATCACTTAATATCATCCTCTTGTGTATGGTTATTCTGAATGATAAATTCAAAACTTAGAGGATATTTTGATATCTTTTTAGTTAGATTTCAAAGGTGGTTGGGATCAAAACCATATTCTAGTTGAGTTTTCTTATAATAATAGCTTTCACTCAAGAATTCAAATGGTACCTTATTAACACCTATAGGGGAATAAATTTAGATCTCTAACATGCTTGTATTAGAGAAAGATAGTTATTGAGACTTGATATTGATGAAGAAATGGTATATAAGTCTAGAGCTATTCATACCCATATTAGGGTAACTCAAATTTGGGGGAAAATTTATGATGATAATAAATGGAATGATCTACAATTTGAGGTTAGAAAGAATATATTTATATGAATATATTCCTAGAAGATGGTTATAAGGTTTGGATAAAAATGGGAACAAATCCTTAGGTCTATCAGTCCCTTTGAAATTATTCATCATATCATGACAGTGGACTATCACTTGTAACTTCCTCAAAATCTCTATCAAGTATATGATGTGTTCCATGTATCTCTCTTGAGGAAGTATATCCCTGAACTTTCATATGTACTCAACAAATAAATCATACCACTAGAGTGAGATCTTTTATACAATGAAAAACCAGTAGAAATTTTAGATTATACAGAGAAAGTTCTAGAAACAAGAGCACTAACCTTGTAAAAGATTTATGGAGAAATCAAAAATTAGAGGAAGCTACGTGAAAACTTTATGATATGATGAATTATAAGTATACTCATTTTTTACCCAAATGACCAATTTGAATTGTGAAATTCATTTTACATGGGGTTAAATATAACACCCCAATTTTTTATAGATATTTTTTTCTTTTCTCGAATAAATTAATTTTATTTGATTTATTCAATTAAAATAATTCAAACATTCCTTTCATGCATCACCGACATGGATTTCACTATAGTAAACATGTACTTGTATTCCACTACACGCAACACCGACTAGACTTATGTTACACGCAACAATGAGTTTCTATGAAACATCGTTTTATTATTATAATTATTTAAATGACATAGTTATAACCTCGTTTCTATACTTAGTGATATGAGTAGTAAAAACGTATTTTAAAAAAAATCTTTTATATAAATGAATGATATTGAAAATGAAAAATATAATTTTTGGTAAAGTCCTTATATGGTTAAAAATAATACTTTATCAAATGAACCCTTTTTGTCCCCATGTGATAAACAAAAAATGAATTTTAGGTACTTTTAGAAATTTAATTTGATAAAATAAACATAATTTTTGAATTTATAATTTCAAAATTATATGATGATTAATTTTTGGAATTTTTCAGAGAGACTTTGTTTTTTGGATTAATGGTGAAAAATACTGAATTTTAATTCCAAACTTCTTATTCATCAAATTTATTTTTATAGTTAAACTATATTTTAATTTAGTTTTAAAGTATAAATAGATCAAATATAAATCAATTAATAAAATTCAGCTCATTATAACTAATTTCATATTGAAATTGGATATAAAAACTTAGTAAAGTTTTGATCATTTTTTACTTTAAAACCCGCAGTTTTGTCATGTCTGTGGGATTAATTTAAATTAATTTATCACACTTATGTTATTGGAATTTGTAAAAATGTATTTCATTTATTTAATAAGAAAATAATTTAAAATAATATCTTTTTATTTTTGACTAAAAATATCAGTGAATGTAATTTAAATTAATTACAACGATTAAGGTATAATTAAGCTTAATAAGGGACTAATCCTTAAATTTAATGAACAAACAACCTATAAAATTTTCTAATATCCATTGGATGTCCATATTTCCACCCTATCCTCACTTGGATCTAATTTTTTCATTATTGGAGCCTCTATACATGGTAAAAACATGGGTAGAATTCCCTTTTCAAAAATTTAAAACAATATCACCGCTCCCCCACTACAAAAAGCCACTTTCCCCTCCGATTTCCTCACACCTATCATTACATTTTTAACATAAAAAATCTTCTAAAATGTCCTAAAAAACATTAAATTCCTCATTGAAGCCTCTATTTTTTTATCAATCCATCCAGGGAAGCACTTTGGTGAAAACCAAAACAGAGCTACCCAAAGTTGATGTAACATCAAACCTCAAGCTCCAAAATTTTATTCTCTTTCTCCACCACCTATCCTCCAATTAGTCCATGATTATATAATAACACCAATATCATCAATATAAATATATGTTGTAATATAAAGTTTTCAATATATAATTAAACACAGTTCCATATAATGGGTAAAAAACTTATCATTCTTATGTGTGGTGACCTACTGCCTCACAAAATGATGTTTTTCATTTTACTTTACCACCTTTAATGGTTGGAAATTATGATTGAAAATATGTTTATATATGATATATAATAAATTTATTTTTTCTTTAGGATTATTTATTTATTTAATAACACATAACTTTATACTTTCAATCTTCTTTAAATATCACAACATCATTTTTAGACATGGGTACTACCGCCTCATCAAAGTAATGTGACTCGTTCACATTCTACCTGGAATGTATTAAGGATGGGTTTAATGAATATTATATATATATATATATATATATATCTGATATCATAATTATAATGGAATAATTATATATATAAATATATATACATTTATTTAATTCACATAATTTCTTTCAAAATGACAAAAAAATGTAAATAGTGTTCATGCGTACTAATGGCTTACCGTCTCCATGAACGGTGTATTTCATTTCATCATTCTATATTTTATAGATATTTATAAATACATAGTTTCTGAATATATATGATATTGATATAATTTTTTACATTATGTAACTAAGTAAATCTTGATCTATGTAATACGATCAAGAATAATAAGTCAAAACATGTAGGAAGAACAATGCAAATATTACCCAAAGTGAAACCTTAACATAGAAATATTAATAAGTAGGTAATATAAAGTCATAATAAAACCATATATCATATTAAACATAATAATATGGTTCTATTATTGGTTTTTAATAAACTTATATTTATTATATAGTATTGTTTAATGAGTATGACGAGAGTCAAGACACAAGGTAAGGGAATTTCATCCCACTTTTTATATCCATGAAAAACATGACATGTTCACCACTCTTTTCTTTTGAATGGTGTATATAATACCCATGAATTTATTATAAGATTATTATTCTTAAATTTAGGTGTACTTACATAAACATTCTAGGTTCTTTATATCTTGGGTTTTATGTTTCGAAAGGTACCAAATTGGTAAGATTTTTTTGTCTCAATTTTCCTTCTTTGAGACACATGTTTTGTTATACACCTACATTATTCTTAGAGGTGTATATACATAATGTGGAAATGTTATATAATGAAAATAAATATTTTCTACAAATTTTATTTTTCATGTAATTTCATTTTCTTACATGGAGAGTATGATCCCAAGTTACCTTTTGGTAAGAGTTTATTGAAATAATATCATCCTTTATCGGGACTTTTTAAGATTATGCTTCCATTGAAGAAATATTATGATTCATCTCTGAAGAACACTCTTGATTTTTCTTATACTCTAGTTATTATATATATATCCCTAAATTAGTACCATTTTTTCATTCTTTGTTACTTATGATAATTAAAAAAATGGTTTTAATAAATATCAGGTCATATTTATCTCTTTGGTAAAAATTTTGTTTTATTTCGAAAAACATGCATACAAAAAAAATAAAAAAAAATGTTTTCAATTGATATTTGAATATCATTTTCAAGTAAAAAGGATTTTAAAAATGTTTAATGGTTTTAAAATATTTATATATAATTTTTCAAAACTATCTTCTAGGAAAAGTATTTTCAATAATTTTTATGTTTTAAGAAGTGTTTTTAATGCAGAAAGGTTATTTTCCCCAAAAAATGTTTTTAAAATATATTTCAAAATTATTTCCTATATAAAATGACATTTTTGGTGTTACTCGTTCCATTTTGGAGAAATTATTCAATATTTCCATTTATATTCTTTCTCTGAATAATTAATGTTTTGATGGAATGATGATTATGAAACACATTTCTCTTTCACGAGTTATATGATTTTGAAACATGATTATTTTCATAGGTTATTCTTTTGATGAAATGATTATGAAACCTATATATTTTTCCAATTGTTATGATATGTTTAAATTTTTGAGATATTCATTTCATTTCATTGGTTATGATATGATTATTTATTATCTTGTGGCACATGTATCTATGATTTCATTATGAGGTGGGTGGGACCTATATCTCCCTCAAATGCATTACGCATATATTTATATATCACCAGATAGTCTAAGATGGTCTTGGGAGTGACCCTTAACTATTAAAAAGGACATGGGATTGAACCATAACTACCAATATGGAATAGGGAGTGAGCACAAACTACTATAATGGCCATGGGAGTGAACCATGACTATCAAGATAGTATGGGTAGTGAACTCGAACTACTAATATAGCCTTGGTAGTGATTCCTTGACTATTATGGAAGTGATTTTATATGCTTATTTGTCTTATATAATTCCATGTATTATTCCAATGTTATTATTTCAAGGATTATTCTCTTATTTACCTTATGATTCATGTCTTAGTAACTTCTATGATTCTTGTTTATGGTATTTGATATGTAGGGTATGATCCTAAAATGTTATGATCATGTTATCATACAGTTATGTTCATGTTATGTTTATTTATTTCCTTTATTTTCTAGTACTGAGAATTCATGATCACCCCTTTATTATGTTTCTTTTCCACAGGTTATGAAGAAAATTTTATAAGTAGAATTAATAATGGGGAATATATTTTTTTGAAACATTGACAGTATTTCACTAAGTTAGAATATTTTTTTCCTTGTTTCCAAAAGAAATAAACAAGAACAGTCTTTGGGAATCTATTTTTGTAATGTTTTATGTAGTCCGAAAAAATGATTTAACGATAATATATGAAAATTGAGGGTCTCTATACTTCATTCCACTCATATTAAATCAAGTTTAATCCTAAAAAAACAAACCACTTTTATTTTACTTGAAAACTCAGTGGACTTCATAAGCCTCATATCTCAATAAGGTAGCTAAAATCCTTCATTTCCATGGAGACTTTCAATAGAATGTTTAGTGTCCCAATTTGAGTATTGTTTAATCTTTACAGTTTTCCACTTGATTTCTCACATACAAACTTTTCCTAACCATGGTAATATAATTAAATTATTATTATTATTATACAAAAGAGTTATTATTATACATAAGAGTTATTATTATAATCTAACAACCATTATTTATTCCATCCCATCCACTTAGAAAAAAAATAATGTTCATCAACTGTTTGTGAGAATTACAACATTCATGAAATAAAATCATCTATATTTCAACCTCGAAATTATTTTTTTTGTAAAAGGGATGGATTTGATTCATTAATATTCCAAATATTTCTCAAAAATAATTATGTAATTATAATGTATTATATACCCCCATTCTACCCCATTTATAGAGAAATGGAATAGTTAATCAGGTGTACGGCGGACTACCACCTCCATTAATGATGAATTAAATTATTCATCAAACTACATTGATAGTTATATAAATTTATTTAATGAAGGTGAATGATAATTATATATTTTTATACTTCTTTATTAAAAAACATTTCTGTACTCTAAATAACATTAGAACACGCTCTAGTTTGGGTTGGTTTTTACAACCAACATGGAATATGATATAATGTTTGGATGACAAATTATTAATTAAGGTTTTATAATAATAATATCATTTAATGATAGTTTATTTAGTCCTTTTAATGTTTATATAATTTGGTTATTGAAATTTAATTTTTGTATTAATATGTCACCTTTAAAATATTAAACACTTTACAATAAGTTCACTACAACTTCCTTTTTCACAAATGATATCCATCCATTTCTTTGAATGAAATAGAAGATAATTAATAAATGATAACAATGATTTTACTATCTTAAATAATATTTGAATAATTAAATTTCATAATATAATGAAAAAAAACACCGCCATTATGAATCTCTTTCAACAGATCATGATTATTAAAACCTGATATCAAAAATAGATAATCACTAAAAAATATCCCTATAGAGAATTATTATAAATAAAATTTATAAAAGGTTATATATATGAAATAGGATCTATAATAATTTATTAATATTTTAAAGTTTTTTATATAGGATATTATTTTGTGTTTGAGTTAGTGGTAATACATGGTATCAGGTTCATTGTCAAACATTTAATACACGAAGGAATACTTCTTAATATACATCATGATGTCATTGAGACGGTTTGATTACTACCTAATGAATGTATTTTAACTGTTTAAAAGTTTCATTTTTAGATTTTCAAAATGCCTCTTTATGGTTTCTCAGTAACTAACACATGACACATGATACAAATCAATTTATTCCAGATTTAAAATTCAAAATTCAAAAAACATCACAGGCACAAAACTCGATGATACATCGATTAGTGAGGCACCCACATCAGTTGGTAGGACTCCTACCATTGTCCCCATGATTCAAATAAATATTTAATTCCATCAAATTACTACCATAATTTCCTTTTTCCATCATAATAAAATACGTTGAAGATTACCGTCCACCGGATCTCATCGTCGTCACCGTAAAAACCCATAAAATATCCCCATAGTTCACGAGAAGAAATATCTCCAAAACCACCAAGAATAAAAAATCCATAAAAATATCAACATAACCATAAATAAATAATCAATAAGGTCAATAAATTATAGTAAACCCAACAAATATTCATAATTAATATGAGGGAGAAACACCAACGAAACTTCTACATTGGTACAACCATTTCCAAAACTGATTGTCTCCATCATCGAAGAACTTGTGCCGAGAACACTGATGGCTACCAAACCACACATCGCATAACTTCATTGTTAACAATGCTTCATATTTAACATGGAGATAAGTAGTGGAACATGAAGTCAGAGCAGGTAATTGAGTAGTCAGGGGATCCGAACAATGGCATCCTCAATGAGACAAAAAAACAGAAACCAACATAACAGGAGTGAGTTGACTCAGGCAGTTACCTAAACACCATCAGTCATCAAACCAAAAATCCCAAAACCTCTTTATTACCACCACTCTATATACAACTTGGAAAGGAGGAGAAGAACATGAGGTTATAATAGGGGAATAATCTCTAAAGGTTTAAATACAAAACAAAATTCGATAAGAACCTAAATCCTCCTTGAAAGAAGTCATCATCATCATGAATGGAAACCAGATGGCCTACACCTAATCAGACATAAGGATTAGGTCTAGATACGAACAAAACATGTGTGGACAGGCCATGAAAGAAACACAGCAAATAGATCCCATGGATAATTCTTTCTTAAGGAGTGGTAAGATGGCTAGGGGAGATAAAAGAAGGGGATGAAAGGAAGGAAATGAATAGGAAAGGTACTCATATTCACCACTTACCCCACAGTGGAGGGGTTTTAGAGGAAACCCTAGGTGGATCTGAGAAATAGGGGGGAGTGCTAGGAGACAAAGGATCCAATGTTTCCCTCAATATATTTTAACATATTTAGGTAATTCATGCGGATTGAAGATAAATATTATTTTATTTCATTAAATACATTTTGATTCAAAATATACAAATTTTATAAGGGTCTTTGTTAAGAAAATTCCATTCATCGAGTTATAATGCTTCTTCTTAAATTATTCCTTGATTCCTTGGTTGATTCCTTCCTAAGATTTTATTTTAATGTAATTTATCTTCCCCACTGATTAAAATGACTTTGGAATGTTACCGATAACATATAAATTTACAAATAAGTTCAAACTATTTTCTAAAAATACTATTTTAGAGTTTTATTCACCATGTTAAAATTATTATTTATAAATAATTTTTTACATATATTAAAATGGTTTTCCAAATTATTTTGACACTTCATGATTTCGAATATTGATGGAAATTTTTTTATAATTTTATAATGTAAAATTATATTTCATAAATGAAAATTGATATTTTAAATGGGTTTTCAATGGATTATATTTTAAGAAAGTATTTTTTAAGTATTCAAATATCTTCTCAAATAAATTTTTTTAAATAATATTTCTCTTATAATGTTTTTTTTTAAATATGCATATTGTATTCAAAGAATATCTTTAAATATATAATCAAGCTCAGTTGTTTCATTTTAATGAAATAAATTTTAATGAGTTTTAAATCCTTTCCAAAAATAGGTATTCATCTAATTTATCCCAATAGCCTAAACAAGTATTTTCCATCTATGAAAACATCCTTGACACTCCTTACATTACACTAGGTATATTTTTAATTCATATCCCTTCTTTTTTCTGGATGTCCAATGTTATTTCCTCGGAAATTATTTTCATGAAACTAACCTATTTTCCAAAGGTAAATTAAGTGACCATTGAAGTGTGAATGTTTTTATATTCCAATGGAACAAATATGTAATATAATTATTATGGTGGTGGGAGTCCTATTTCACCCTTTCATTTATTAGTAATTTTTATATATCCTGAGATCAAAGGGTACATGTGAGGATTTTTCCGAATACAAATGGTACACAAAACAATATATCCCATGAAAAAGGGAACATTGTTAGATTTATCACAATACAAAGGGCACACATGAGGATTTTTCCCAATAAAGAATGTATATGGTAAGATTTATACCCAACCAGAGGTAACCCTAATGGATTATCACAAGCCTAAGGTTATATGAGAGGATTATCCCAAGCCTATGATGATACATGGGTGATTAAGCTAAGACTAATATGGGATGAATGTCTTGGTGGGTAGACATAAAATGTTCCTTATCCAACATGGTAGGCAAAAAATAATTTATGGATCCCTATAGAGTTTTATTTGGAAGAATCATAACGTACGCTTAGTTCAGATAAGGGAAAATGAATTTTTCATTCCTCATCCAAAAATCCACCTGAGATTATTCAGATACTCATGACTAAAAACTAGTTATTAAAATATTACTAGTAAATGCTTGGGAAAATTAATTCCTAATCCAACCAAGAAAATACTCCTAATACATTTTATATAAAGTAAGAAGATCATTTTTCAACATTAGGTGATTCAACTTATAAATAAGTGACTTCTTATTCAACAATTCTAGAACCAACCTGTAAATTTCTTTACATTCCACAAAAACTATATAGATGACTTCATATCTTATGATGTTCCAGTATCTTCTTCATACGTGTTTCTATATAACTCCATCTCAAGCTGAGTAACATAATACATACTACAATGTAGGTATTAATGTTACATAAATTTTTTTTTGAGGTTATGACTACCAGACTATATGTAATTGAAAGAAAGAAATCAATTATAACACAAGAGAAGAATTTTTATTATAGTGGGTCAATTTTACACCTCTACCATCTATCTTTTTTCATTAAAACATCTCAAACATCAATGATATGGGATACCTATACCTAAATCTCAACCATTTTATCTCTCATTATATCCAAAGGTTGGGAACCACTAAAAAGTAGAAGGATAAAAATTTGGGAGCCATACCTAGACACTTGAAGCAAAAACTTTCAAATTGTATAGAAAATTAAAAATTGGATTAATATTTATCTAGGAAGACCTCTAAAAATAATTATTAAATTATTTCAAATCATCATTGAAGAAAAAATCTTATTTAAGACCTATCCATATATAAAAAATAGATAATGAGAGAGTTTTTCACTTAATTTCATAATATAAGGTTTAAATATACTCATTAAATAATAAACTTCTCTAAGAGAAACTTCTTGAAATATTCATAGAAAACCGGAAAGAGAGGTAATACACCATGATAATGATTCTCAAGTTCTATAAATGGATTTGATAATTTTTTAATACAAATTTATTTTTAGAGGACACAATCCAACAATTAAAGGTAAAATAGTGGTCAAAACAACCATAGCAAAACAATATGACTTGAAATCTATAAATAACCCCTTTTTCCTTAAAGTAAATAGAGTATGCATCCCATACTATAATGCCAGTATTGTTTAATATTGAAATATGACCTCAATCCCATCATCAATAATAGTAATATGAAAACCTTAACACCAAAACATAGGATTCTGAATGGGTGGAGAGACACTATGAATTTAATTTTTAGAAGTCTAATGTATATTCCTTCAATCTTGAGAAATTTTATTAGTTATTAATTTCTATTATAGTTCACAACTTGATGACATTATATGTGATTAAAATTACAAATGAGTCAATTATTTATGGTTATAAAAAATATTTATCCTTCCAAAAAATTTTGTGATACACAATTGAGAAATGCATGTTTTTTGAGAAAAAACTCTATAAATTGGTTCACAGTGGTGAATTATTTACACCAAACCTCATGTTCTAGGGCCAAATCATATAACCTCAAATAGGGAATAGGGTTTCAAATTTTATGAAATGCATGGGGGATTGACATAGATCACCCATACTAAAAAGTGTCGCAAAATTTCAATATAAAAAATCATCGTTGGAAAACCCTCAACCCACTCCAAATACAAAACCATTTAAATTTAAAGAAGGAATCGATAAAAAACCCAAGGAATTAACATGGTTTATATCAAGTCTTACTCAGTGAAAAACACTAAAAATTAAATACAATAATAAGAGATACCTCAATAACTTAATATAACCAAAATTTATAGAACTAAAATCATAAGAAAATGGAACTTACTTTATAGACCCTCCAAATCACAGGCTAATATATGATTAATAATTACAAAAACAAGCACCATAAAAGTTGCATCACCAATGTATTTATTGATCTTATTTTTAGTATCTTGTCAGTACCACAGTTTCTACTACCATCCAATCTCTAAGGTCTTTTATCAATTTATCAATACCACCACTAACATCCCTCATAGAACAACATCTTCACTTTATAATTCAATTAAAATTACATGAATTTATAACTCATTCCCTATTAAAATTTAGGAAATTCATTTTGTTTCTATTATAGACCTTTGGATTCAAATTTCTCTCTATCTACTTCCATAAAAAATTTAAAACCATTCCCTCCAAAAATTAAAAATAATATAAAAATCAATGTTCATAACAAGAATGAAAATATCCTTCCAAAGGAATACATCAGAGGATTCCATCAAGTCCTTAGTAACCTATGAGCATTCATTATATTCTTCTAGCCACTGGTTTTAGGTTCTCATTACCACCAATCAACCAAGTCGTATTATGGAAATACACCACCCTATAATTTATTAGACTACGACTTTATTCAGAATATTTTTTAGATTATAAAACTCATAAACATTTTATAACTATAGTACCCTATCATCTAAAATATTTTTGCTAATTCTTTACTACATGTGAATTTTTTATCCAAGGGTGAAACACCAAGTTATTTTCTTGATAAATAAAAATTTAGTTGTCACTGAATATCACTAGGATTCTATGTTTTATTTCAAGATCCCCAAACAATTATTTCAACTTGATAAAATCATTCATTGGTTTCATAACTAAAATTTATTAAAATTCTAATGGATACATTGAAAATAAATATTGATATCTTGATATCCTAATTATATTCATTAATCTAAAGGTATACACATGACTTTTGGTTCTCTTAAGTGATTTTATATCTCCTTTAAAGGTAACATCGTTAAACAGATGTGATAGGTCGTTCATTATAAATTAAAAACACAGCCCTACCAAACATTTTAGATTCTATATAACATACTCCACCACTTCCCAATGTTCCTTACTTATATTTTCAATAAATTTATTATATATAATAACTACATGAATTATGTCTCATTTTTTAAAAACAATGAAAAAAAATATTATAGATAGTCATATTGAGAATTTTCCCTTTACTCTTCCTTATCCTTTTTTTAGGTTCCCCATCCTTGGATAAGATGATGTGTCCTTTATAGGGGGTTACTAAAGGTGATAATAAGATATTTCAAAATAATTTCAATTCCTTATGGATATAATCAAACTAACACATGGATAATGATTCATACCAGAAGTAACTTATGAACCTCATCTGAAACATCTATATTGGGAAACAAAGTTCCTTCCTTATGAATCTTATAGAAAAATCAATATTTAACTCTTCAATATTATCTTTCACTAGTATATCTAATAATATATCATCTATGTGGAGAAAAATAATAATGAAACACACATTATAAAATACCTTCTTGTTACAAAAATGATTTTCATCACACTAAAAACATTCTTTCTCCTATTATGGAATCTACCATCTGAGCATATAATCATAGTTCCTAATTCTTTTTATAACAATATAATTTTTTTATATTATACCAAACCATTAATTCAATTTAACACAAAACTATTTGAATTCTCCATATATATATCATCCACCATATCTTTATTAAGTAGAACAGTATTTTAATCCAGATATTCTAGAAATTTATATTCCTTCAAAACTATGTTAATAATTACACAACTCATATTGTAAGAGAATGTCAAATAAAATAT
Source organism: Viscum album (assembly GCA_963277665.1). NCBI lineage: Eukaryota > Viridiplantae > Streptophyta > Magnoliopsida > Santalales > Viscaceae > Viscum > Viscum album. Next base: position 309,206,189 of record OY728131.1, on the reverse strand, counting down.
TTATCTAAAACCAAATCCTTTGGATTAATGAAATAACTATGGAATCAGTTACATGTTACACTATTTTCAACCATCTGATTACACTTTTGGAAGATAATATCGCATGTTCTATTGTTCTATTTTACATATTAGAAGCTCTTTTATCTAAAATATTTCAAAAACATGTATGTATTCCAACTATTAAGGCATTACAAACTCACACAACTCTAACTCACTTAGTTATCTTTCCTCCTCTATAATTTTGGGGTTTTTGTCATCTAAATTTATAATATAGTTAATTCTAAACCAAAAAATGCTAAACCAATATTCTGACCCTGGTAGGCCACTCCAAATGTTGAGGTTTACCTCCTTCTAAGCCCCACATTTCTAAAACTCCACCATAACCATCTAATATCCTTGATAATTCTGGTACATCAATCATGGGCACATAAAATACATCATTTTCTTCTTCAATCCTTGAGCATCCATATACTTATCTGGTATTTATGATCCCAAAGAAATCTGAAACCATAATATTTCCTTATAGACCAGCCTTAATATTAATAGATTCTATTCTAAAAACAGAATCGTCAACCAGGTTTTGATATTTTTATTAGTTCTTATCATTGAAGATTAATATTCATATTCTAATAACCTTTTATTAATTATTATCCAAGATTTTAAATCCAAAGTCTTCATCACCATACCAAGTAATGAAACATAACTTAGTCTTATATTCCAACTTATATATTTCATTGACATGGATGTTGATGTAAAAAATACTTCTAAAAATTTTACTTGAGGTAAGTGAACAATTATCCTATACCAGATTCCTTCAAAAAAAATTTAACCCATTTTTCAAAAGAATTTTTTTAAAAAAGATAAGAAATACAATTAATCTCTTCCTCTTATAAATCCTTTAGAAAATTATAATGTAAATTAAAAAAACAATATCTCTCATTCGGATTCTAATTCATTTTATCTACTATGTTGCTTTACTCAGGCATCCTATGTATATTCTAGTCCATCAAGGTTTCATTCATCAAAAAGAACTATTGAAACACTTAATATATATACTCACATATATTTTCTGACCATAATAATTTGAACTTCATTCTAATCTCCCCCTATACCATGGTCCACCAAATAATACAATTTGTGAAAACATTAGTCTCCAGTTTTAGAAAAAACAACCACACCTTCCAAGGGAAATTATCAAGGAAGATGATATAATATGGTGAACCCACCCCCCTCCCTCTTTAAGATAATACTAATGTCATTATTTATACACCTATATGAACTAATAAGAGATTATTTTTTTCAATGTATTCTAATACAATGAAAATGACATATTTAATTACTTCTCAATGATATAATATTTTCAGATTTTATACTCTGTTTGATTGACTTTTAGTATTCTCATCACATAAAAAGGTCCATAGATTATTCTTCATAATGTATTATGGGTATCCTTTCCAAAAATTCACGTGGTCGAATGTTTTTTCTAATTAATTCATTAAAACTTCTTAATTTTTACTTGAGTGCAAATTTATTTCCCCGAAAAAACATTCCACAACAATAGAACCTTTATTTATCTTCTATACACCATCCATAAAGTTCATTTAGAAACTAAAATTATCCAAATGATCTATTTATTTTAGGTTCATCAATTATATCGGGATGTGATAAAAACCCTCTAGTATGAGTATGCATCCATTTATTTCTTGCACATTAACATCATTCTTTTTAACTATCTAGAGTGATTATTTATCCTTAAAATAAACCATTCTAAAACTTTTACTTACATAGTTCCTTCTACAACTTTTCTTAGACCACGATTGGAACAAAGACTCATTGTTAAGAATCCATGACTCTAAAAATTATTTTACACATATAGTTAATGTATTTTCTTCCTCATAAATGGAGTTTACATATGAAATTGAATTATAATTCCCTATATTAGAATGATTTCATTTATAGAAAACCCATAAATTATATTTATTTTTTTAGTGATAGTATGTTGAATCAATAAAACTAGCTGATTTCTCTCTGATCCTATCTCTTTTTTTATATCCTTCTTCAGACAATGGTATTTCTTCTGATAAAAAAATCCCTTGACTTCCACAAAATATGAAATTCTGTTAACACCTAAAACTTTATTCCATTACATATATTCATTCAAAATATAATACCAAATCTCCTTAAAAAGAAGGTAATTTATAAAACAAGTTATTATTACAGTGATAACCATCACATAACATGATTCTAAATTTTATGAAGACAGATAAATACCAAAACAAGACCAATGAAAATATGTCGCACTATCTCAAACAAAATCGGAATCCCTATATAATCATTCACATGACCATGTGCAGATTTTAATTCAATCACTATAATTTCAAAATGAATCCATATAAAAAACAATTTATTCATTACAGAATACTTATAATACATATTTATAATTTTACGTAGAAGTACTATAGTTGTATTCATATCATATTTGTTTAATTTTATGTTCTAGAGTAGTATATTTTGAATCACACATAGTGAATTTCAATAGATTCATTCTCAATCATATGTTTTCAGTGCTTCTATAATGACCAATATTAATGGAAGATCAAGGTATCTCGGTAATATTTAATACTATAACTATACCCCCTAAAATGAACAATCTAACCCATCCTACTTGTATAGATTTTTTTCCCTCTTCTAACACTATTCTTCAGAATCAAAAAACTCTAAATAAATTGAAAAACAAAAATAATAATAAAAAAATGTTATAAGTCTCTAACTTAAATCAACCATGAAAAATCTAATACTAATTTTTGATAAACCATACAAAATTTAGAATCATATTTTAGAAATATAAACTTATAATAATCATATTTAAGGTGTGAGAAGAATGCTTCCATGACATAGTATACTAAAATAGATAAGTATCACACCCTAACCATGCACTAAATCCACATAAGAAACACCATAAATCACTCCAAAATGTATCATGGAAAAATTAATGAAACATTAAACATAAAATAATAGGAAATTATGTGTTATGTGATAATTTCTACCCTATGGGAAATACTCCAAATATAATAGAAAAATAATTGAATCCTATTGGATTTATAATTTCACAAAACTTCTAAACCCAACCCTAGTGAAAACAATACTAAGATTTAATGTTAGTCTAAAGAAAAATCAATCATAATCATAAAATAAAAATGTTAATAACTATATATGTTAACTATTTAATATAATAATTGATGATATCTTTAAAATTTACCCAGTTTCATATGTTATACTACCATCTAATCTTTGTAGCCATCCATCGTTGGATCAATCACACTGCTAGCTATAAATTTAACACATCGAATCCAAAAATATTTCTTATAAATAGTAAACTTCTTAGAAACTCTTCATGGTGCAACACTTATATAAATTTTTGATACATATATTCCAAAACATCAGTTTATCATTTCAGTATTTCTGGTTCTAGAACGTAGTTCTAGTACCTCTCTTTAAAATTTTGAAACTAAACAAGAAAGTATTTTTCAAACAAAAACTAATAACTTCCTTATTGAGAAATAATTTTATGGCTTTCAATAAGTTCATATTCACATGATAACATCTCTTATCCACTTTGATTTTATATTTGATGATCATTGATACACTAGTTATCCATGTCTCGTAGAGTACAACAATATCCTTAGAATTTTCAAAATAATGACATTAGTCAACACGTCCAACAGATTCTAACACCCATAAACCTTACTTCGAATTTTTACATCATTATTCAAAATTTTCTAGGCAATGTGATACCATAGATAAAACTAACTTCTATGAGGGTGAATCACAAAATTCTTGTTGAGATGGATTCTGCATTGAGTAATATAGAATAGGTTTTTAATTCTCTCTATTTTTCTGAGTTTCTAAAAGAAACACTTCAACCAGAAAAACTCCTTACTTAATTTTTAAATTTAAACATAATTAGATTACATAGTATTAGTTGATACTATTAATACTAGTTTTTATATTCATTATCCCCAATCATTATTTATCCCCTTAAAAATGGATCATAGTAGTGACCATGGGGTTATCTTAAAAAGAGGTTTAGACTAAGTAATTAAATTATCATATTGTTGATTTATTTTTGTTAATGTTAGAGTTAAAATTGGATATTTAAAATTTTCTAAAAAATTAAAAAAACTACAATTATTACAATATATTTTCTCAAAAATGGGATCCCTGAGATTGGCCTTTTCAAACTCCAACCCAACCCATAAAGAGGCCATCCGAAGGCACCCTAGCATGGAAGGATCTATTTCCTACCAAGAAGAAATAGCATACCATTTGGTAGTATCCCAATAAATATATATTTCTTATTATAAATTAAAAGAAACTTTTACTAAAAATTATAAGTTATGGGTAGAAGCTGTGGACAATCTTTAATCCCTGAACTACCCCTTTATCATTGTCTACCGATGAATTCTAATTAAATTATCCAATCTATACAACAAGACCTAAAAACAAATAAATTAATTAGTTACCATATTTAGAATGAAAATATGGATGTTGATCCACTTATGAATGTGGTCCTATTACCTGAAGACCTTCGACAAACAAAAAAAGATGAAACTTAACGTGCTCAAAGGAGAGACCTCACCAAAGAAATTTAAACAATGATAGTAACCACTTTAAAATCATTAGATTAAATGAAATATAGAATAATTTATATGAAGACAAAAATAGTATTGAATTATACCTCCTTCAATCAAAAAAATCATTTATAGTATAATACAAAATAAAATATTTTACAATTAAAAGCATAAACTCAAATGGGTGAATGCCATTGGATATTCACTTCCCACCACTACATGGAGTTTATAACTTCATGTATTTATTACATATAATGTAAATACTCTTCACCATCATATTTTATTCTTGAATACTACTTATTCATTGTAACAATCCTTTGAAATGAAGTGGAAATTAAAATATATGGAAAATAGGGTTGTATATTTTCTTTTCAGTTTGTGTACACAAAAATATGAATCCAATTTAGCACTATTTTTGGATGAATATTGATGGGTTTTTTTTCTAGAAAGTTTATCAAAAATTAATATTTTTTAACCTGAATAATTGTTGTTATTTGGAAACATGTAAAAAATGTTATTGTCGATTAACTAAAGTCTTATTATTCTGACTGATGATACTCTTCAACTACATTATGATTAAGATACTGAAAGACCAAATTAATTAATTAATTTTATATTGGTATTAAATTAAGGGGTGTTAATTCAGGTGGTATTATGTTACAAGTTGGAATTACTATGTTTGGACACATGTAGGTAGAGTTATCCCTCATTTACTAAGGTAGTATCAATTTTTTTATAAATATTATTTTTAAAATTAAGTGATTTTTTGTTAATACAAAGGGTCGATTGAGAATTTTTTCTAGTTGATTAAGTATAATCCTAAGAAAAAGGGTTCCTAAAAAATTAATTTCAATAATTGGATCGATTTCGAAAAATTTATGATCGAAATATTGAGAATATAGAAAATATTTAAATTTCCATAATAAATAAATTTTTTTAAGCTCAAAAAATATATTAAATAGAAGCATGATCCAAATTAACTCAAATTGGTAAAATTTTAGGGTTTAAATAATTATAATACAAATGAAAAAAATAGAAACATTAGATCTATCAATTCCCACACACACAGCACTTTTACTTCTCCACAAGTGATAAATCAAAATACATGTCCAATCAAAATTCATAACACATGTCAATAAAATTAACAATCTTAAAATCAAGGAACCCAAATTATAATTCCCTATAAAAAGATTTAATTATTTATTATTCATTATGTTCATTTATTTCATTTTAATTTATTTCATTATTCCATGAAAAGATTGTAAACATCACTAATTGTTTCCCATAGCATTTCTTTTTATTTTGAAAAAACAAATATCATCCCAATAAATGAAAGCGTCACCACATGATTGAAAAATTTATAAATATAACCTCAATTTATTCAAAGTATTTTATCCATTATTATTACTTATAAATGGTTGTTCTGATTTTTTAAGGATGGTGGGTTTCAAATATGAAAATTTATGAGGTAGAAAGAGATGGATTGGCACTCTATTAAAGCAATATTGCATGATTCTAGTTTACGCTAAAGCATGATCTTATCATATTACTTATTAGAAAAAAATAAACTCAAAAATAAATAAAAAATTTATTTCATGGATATCCCAAAACTTATCTAAATAACCACAAATGGAAAAATAAGTTTTTCCCAAATTTTCACTATTTTCTTCTTTCAAAAATCCAAAAAGGCATGACTTTTTTATTGAAAATCTATATAAAGGTACAACTTACCTTTTATTAAAAGATATAGAAAGGAACATATTTAAATAGAAAAAAAATAGCAGAAAATATTTGTCTTCATAATTCTATTTTCAACAAAATGTAGAAATAAATGATATAACACACCACAATTCATATTTCTCTAAAACAATTACTAAAATTGTGCAATATACTTCAAGAATGAGTTGGATGGTGAATCTTTTTTTTAATGAGGATAAATAATAGAACATAAAAGGATTTTATGGTCCCACAAGGGTAAAATGTATAGGGTTGGGTATAATATCATTGATTCACTTGAGAATGGGGCTTCCAATTATAAACATATTGCCTTAATCATTTTAAACACAAGTTCTTTAAACCTCAGTGGTTTTAATAGAATAAAATAATGTTTTGGGTAAAGAAAGAATTATTTGGTTCAATACATGGATGGGGTTAATTTTAAAAATATGTAGAAATGGTTTATATTCATCAAGGGAAACTAATTTTCAATATTTGATAACATTCATGGCATGGAATTTAAAATTCAATGGTCATTCCACGAATTTCCATGATATGAATCATAAACACAACACATTTAAACAATAATTTTTGTTCAATTCCATGAATCATTTTCATTTATTTCATTAAGATCAATTTTTATATTAAAAATTTTATCAATTTGATTGTAAAAAAATTAAAAAGGGATTAAAATGTCAAAGAATGTAAAAATATAAAAGAATAAATTAAAAATTAAAAACACACAAAACCAAAAAACTTACTATTATGGTTCTACACCAACACATATTTATCCAATGTTTTAATTGTTAATATTTTGTATAATAATTTAAATTCAATAAAGGTATTATATGAAAAAATCTACTGGGAAGGAAAGTCACAACCTAGTTTCTATTGAGCAGTAAAAATGTTGAACTAGCCTCCTAAAAGCTATAACATGAAAGCCTACATAAAATAAAAAACAAAGCATCATAATTGATTAAATTAAAGAAAGTGAAAATAAAAAATAATGAAGAGTTCAAATATCATTGGTTTGATAACTAAAATGGGTGGTAGGATTTCAATTCCCCTAGTCAATAAGTTCTAATAAATCACCCTCAATATGAAGGTGGTTTGGATTTATTCCTTATGAACCACCAAAATGAAATTTATTCATTTTTATTTAGATTTAAAAATTTGTAGAACCACCATAAAATAATTTTATCTTGGTTTTCTTCCATGAGATTTGATATGCCAATAAACCATTGTAAGAGGGAAAAAAATAAGGTCAACTTCCCAAGATAATTTCCATAAAAAACATCCACTGTTTGTTGATACTAAATTCCAGGATGTAGTTCATGTTCAATTTTATCTTAAAATTTTATTTATCCTTTGGGAAGTGTCTCGATACTAACATCTTCATTTGTCCAAGTGTAGTCTTAAATTGGGTAGACTGTAATTTATTAAACATCAATATTGACCTCTTATTAATATGAAAATCATTTCACATTCAACAAAGTTAGAAAAATAATTTTCAAATGAAATATGATTTCCTAAAGTTGCTTCTACTATTGACCACTAATAATTTATATCTTTAAATTTGAAAAATGTGATTCTAATTCTTTTTTTGATTCCCCAAAAAAAGTTCTTCAATATAAATAATTGTTGGGACATGATTTTTCTTTTCCACAATATATTTTTAGCATTAAAAACACTAAATTATTTTAAAGTACTATAAATAATTTCAATTTTCTATTACTTCCAAAAATATTTTGATGAGGAGAAAAATAAATTTTTTGGATCATGAATTCATTTTTGAAATTGAAATTTTAAAAATTACTAATCAATTGGCTCCTCATATTTTTGATAATCAAGCAAAGAATATGACTAATCGCTTTGAAAATCCTTTTTAAGCCTCTATGTTAGTAGTTAAAATCCTATAAATTTAAATATATATATATATATATATATATAATATGAAATATTCATGGAAATATAATCAAAGTAATAATGGGATTTTCCGTCTTGTTACCCTAATAAATATATTTTACCTTTAAAAATGCATCACATTGGTGATCACGGGGTTGTCTCATGATGTGGTTGTCAGCTATGTTGTCAAACTATAACTTTGTTAAAAAAATTCTTAATGTTAGATTTAAAATTATAAATTTTAAAGGTTATAAATAATTATTAAAGGAAAAAAATCTGATTATGAAAAGAAATATACATTACTAATTAGAAAGTATATGTAGACCAAACTAAAAAATATAGGATAAATGAATTAGTAGTGTACAAGCTTCGATCCTCAAAACACACCCATTATCATTTTCTACCATTGTATAACAATTAAATTATCAAATATATACCTAAAGAAAGAAATGCACAGAAATAAATTAACTAGAAACCATACTATCACTAGAAATATTACTTTTTATCCCCTTATGAAAGTGATCTAATTACCCAAATACCTATGATCAACCATAACAAATTAAACTCATTCTGCTCAAATCTGAGACCACGCCAAAGAGATTTAAACAATGATATTAATAACCATACATTCATAATATGAACAAAAATATAAAATAATTTGAAAGAAAATGAAAACAAGAAGGAATGAAACCTCCTTCAATCAATAAAACAGTTTCCTGGATAAATCAAAATGAAAGAGTATATAATTAAAGCCACAAACTCATAAGGGTAAATTTCATCTGATATTTAATTCCCACTACCACATGGATTTTATATGTTAATGTATTTATTATATTCTATGGAACTCCTATTATCATGCATATATTCTCTATCACATCCCACTTCTTGAATCCAACCATCTAATAAAATGATGTGAAGATGAAAATATATAATAAAATGGGTGGAAAATGTTTTTTCTATTTTTAGTACCACAAAATAAGGTTCTAATTTGGACCTATTACTTTGAAAATAAATACATTAGTTATTCTATTATTTTTTACAAAAAATAATTGTCTGTTGTCTTTGAGAATATCAAATCATTTAGACATGTGTACAAAATGTTGCTACAATTTTACAAAAGTTTTATTTTTCAATCTGAAAAGACTCTTAAACTTCCTCAAGTTGTATGAGATAAAAAACCATATTAACAATTGAAGTTGATATTGGTATTTAGTGTAGATATGTAAAGTCAAGTTTTATTATTTTTTCAGTTGGAATCACTCCATTTGGACCATTGTATGCAAAGTTATTCCAAATTTACATAAGGATTATCAATTCTATCTTAAAACAATTTTGGGCCTCAAAATAGTTTATTGAACTATTTTCCATGTTCTAACATCTGAACCCATATCACCAAGTCTGATCTATAATGCTATATGACCTTATTTGTGCCTCCCCATATGTAAGAGGTTACTGACTAGAAGTGAGGGTCTCAAGTGGAACACTGGGGAGACTATACCCTCTATATTGAGTTATAGGATAAATAATCAACAAAAAAACATAAATAATTAGAGTGAAATGTAGAAATGTAAATATGACATAAATATAATTTAATCGACCCTAAACAGGAAAGAAAAATAAGTAAATAGTAGAAAAAAAACAAAAGGTAAATAAACAATCATCTGCATAGTGCTTTGGTGCTTTTCCCAATCTGCTTCGGCTCCATGCTCCACAACTTAATCATCCTCTATAGGGCCCTTACCCTTCATCAGATCTCTGGTCAAAAAAACTACAGGCACACTGAAATTCCCAATAATGGTGTGAGTATAAGAGTTTGTGGGACACCACCAATGTGTCCTAAACCTAATGTTGTCAAAATAAAATTGTATACAATAATAAATAATTCAAAGTAAACACACAATCCAAAACTGAGTGTTTCTTCACTAAACATGCTTCCATAACCCACGGTCGAACCAATTTCATCTCTATACTAGATTGATAACGAAGGTGTCAGATGAATCAATGATTATCCACTTTCCTAATGAATCGTGTTTCTTAGCATCATCGTGCGACACAGTATCAATTATCTCCAAGAAGATATGTACTTTATGTGTGCAAGGGAAACAAGAGCTAATCATCTTCCATTAATCACATGTTGACATACTGAGGACCGAGAGCTAATCTACGTCCTTTAGTCATCGAAGAACACCATCGAGTAACATACTTGGGAATGAGAGAAAATCAACATCCCCTCTTCATTGAGTGTATCTGAAGGCATTATCTTGTTTCTTTATCATGTATTAGACCCCCATAGTTAGTTATGCTCATCCCTCCTCTAAATGAATACACAATTTATGGTGGTCCATTACACATCATCCCCTAGGATTCATCATCTGCCTACCCCATGCATCAGACCCTCATCATCAGTCATGTACATCCCTCATCAATAGGATAACGCAAGTTGATGGTCCACTTATCTTGGCTTTAAAAACAACACAGCAAGGTATACATATCTTCAAAGGATATATATATATATATATATATATATATATTAGAATAACACATCATCAGAAGTAATGTAGCACACAATGTACACATAATCACACAGTATTGTGAATAAACAGATACAAGTACTCAAGGTATCTAGTGTAATATAGAGTTTTTGAGGATACACATATACCCACATGCATTCACTATCTGTCATGGTCATTAAACATGTCTGCACATAATCATATTAATGTCAACCATTTGTAAACAAGCTCAAAAGGTTTATGAACTTCCTACCATAAAAGTTGAAAACCCTCTCATAGATTTTCTGACTTCAGGGTGATATGTCAAAGTCTTAAGCTGTTGGAACATGGGTGATTGAGGTATGTCAATGGTTTTCCTAGAATCATAGTATTCATTTTATTTTAAAATAAATAAATATCCCATGTGAATTTTTTTTCTCTTTCTTGAATAATTATCAAATTTTCATTAAATTCATTATATTCACTGATAAATTTTAATTATTTCGTTTCCCTCTCAAAAACCAAATGAAATGGTAAATCATGACTTATAATTTAATTTTTATCATGCGATAAAATAAATTAAATAATTATTTTATCACTTCTATAATGTCACATGAAATCATAAATCATCACTTTTAAGTTTTATCATGTTCCCCAATAAATTAAATTATTACTTTATCATTTTTTAAAATTATATGATATGATAATTATCTTCCTTAGATAATTAAAAGGTGATAATAATTATGATTTATAAATTTTAAATTTATTTCTTATTCTGAAAAATTAAATTTTCATTAAATCATTTTAATTACCCTTTAATAAAACAACACAACCATTTCTTAATAATGTTTCTCGTAATTATCATTAATAATTTCATGTAATTATATATTGATAATTTATGAAATTTATACATTAATAAATTAATAAATTATCCATTTATAATCAACTAATATCAATTTCCAGGAATTATTATTTTATATTCGATATTATATCTTTTGATAATGTATAAAAAATTATCGCATATATGGATAATATTTTTTTTTAAATATGACTTATCTTTTGGTTATCATTTATATTTTAATATCAACATTTCCTTTATTTATTTATTTTCATATTTAAATTATTATTTTTTTCATTATAACCCATAATAAGAATAAAAAAATAATGAAAATTAATAAATAAAAACATGAAATGAATAAACTATTGCGCACAAGAGGAAGGAAGTGGCCTTGTGTGTTTTGATATTCTCTATAAAAGGTAAGAAAAGAGAAAGTGTTTGACCAAGTGATTTCTCCAAATCATTACTGTGATTATAAGGAGTATAGAACACCTATTATTTATAGGGTTTCAAAAATGCATTCTTCATTTCAGGAATTTCTTACCTGATTTTAAATCCGTTTTTCAACAAATAAATTCACACGATGTCATTATTTTCTTAGTAAGAAATCATTAACATTGATTTCAGGTTAAATCATGTGAAAATTGATGCTTATAAAACTCCAATTTTCATTAATGGTGGTTCGTGTGAGGTTGAAGTCAGATGAACAGGGATTATTATGTTTAATTAAATTAATAAATTAAATTATTTAATACAATTATATAAATAAAAAGTTCTTTTTTTAACCTAACCATATGACAATCGTTTATGAATTTCATTCCATTTTTTAGGGTAAACCCCCCACTTCAGACATAATGGAAGTGTCATAATTTCCGTACGACACACCATTTGTGAGATATAAAATTATTTCCAATAATTTAGTATTTTAGACACTTTATTTAAAAACATTAATTAGAAAGTGGGGCATCCAAATGTCATCTGCCTTTGAATGTTATACTCTCACTGGGGTAAACACCGTATTCTATATCTAACTGTTGTCTCAATTTTATCACCTCACACACCATTTGGAAGACATTAATTCATTTTCATAATTAAACAAATAGAGAATCATTAGATAAATTATTTTACCAAGGGTGGACTTCAAACACCTGATGCCCTCAAGTGTTATACACATAATTGGGTAAAGACCACGTTCTGGACCCAATAGTGGTCTTATTTTTATCATACATTGCGCAATTATAGAGTTATTCAAATATTTTAAATAAATTTTCTATGATTAAAATAATATATTAAATATTTTTATTCTGTGCTTACCTAGGCTTTGTATACCTTAAAAATTTGTGCTAACTTATTGTTTAATTCTGAAATATTAAACTAAATACTCCAGATTGTTAATTGGGATGCTTACCCTTCCATGATGTGTTTAAAAAAAATCGATATTTTTCACTGATAAATCATTTTTCCTGCTTAATAATTTATCATAAGTGGGCTTTATGATTGTTGTAAGAATCATGATGTTACAAATGTTAAAAAATTTGAGTCCAATAATAAAATGGTTTCATAGAAATTAATTTCTACTATTTAATCAATATAGAAAATTTTATTCTCAAAATACATAATTAATTAAATGTAGTTAAATTTCCATATAAAAGTAGTGTTCTCTTTTAAGTTCAAAAAATCACTTGAATCTAAAAATGACCAAAAATCAGTAAAAATTGATAACTGGGTGGGGTTTTATTCAATAAAATAGAAAATAAAAACAATTTAATATTTTATTTATCAATTCCATCTTACTTAGAATAAGGAATCATAGACAAATGAGGACTTAAAATAAATTTATAATGAAAATTCAAAAAAATATTCATTGAAATTTACAAGAATAAAATCAATCCACCCAAATAATCATGCCAATTCAAAAACTTTATTTCCAAATTCCCCATTATTTTTATTTATTTCATTCTCATTTATTTCATTCTTCCATGTACAAGGATGTCCACATAACCTTTTTTCTCTACACTTGATTTGGATTTTTAAAAAATCTTTTCTCATCCAAATAAATGGAAGGGTTATTAAAGGATTCAAAAATTTCTCAATCGTCACTTAACTGAGTTCAAAAATTGTATCCATCATGAGGATATATGAAGGGTTGTTGTTAATATTAATGGTTGGAGGGTTTCAAATGTGAATAATTATGAGGTAGAAAAATATGGATTGAATATTTTTTGAAGAATGGTTTCATAATTCGATTTTTCCACCAAATCATGGTCATATCCTCCTTCTTATTGGAATAAATCAACTCAAACATAAATTCTAATTTTCATTCATGGATATCTCATAATTTCTCCAATTTTGAATCAATAGATCAATAATTTAGTCCAAAAATATCATAGTTTTTTCTTATAAATCTCGAGAAATTCATAACTTCTTTTCATTGGAATCTAGAGAAATGCACAATTTATTTTTCCTTCAAAGAATCAAAAATTCCCATATTTCGACAAAATAACAGTTTTATCATAAAAACATATCTTCATAATTTTAATTTCCACCCAAAGTATAACCAAATGATGTGGCACACCACAAGTAAACTTTCCCAATAATTAATCATTAATAAAATCGTGCAATATACATCACAAGCGACTTGGATAGGGAAACTAGATTCTAATAAGGATATATAATAGGCATTAAATGGCTACTATGGGATCAAAAGTGTCAAATATAAAAAAAATTACAGAAAAAAGGTATTCTCTGGAAAATAGTGATTACAATCACAAACAAATTTCCTTAGTCACTTTAAAGATAAGTTCTTTAAAGCTCACATGTTTTGGCAAAAAAATGAAATGCTCTAGTCAAAAAAAATAAATATTCATTTTACTCAATAATGGGTTTTAATTTGAATAATATTTAAAAAAAATTTATATAAATAATATGAAATTAATTTTCAACATTAGAGAACATTCTTAGAATGGAATTCTGAGGTCAATAGTCTTTTTAGGAATGTCATCAATCTGAATCTGAAAAAAAACACATTTCATCAATCATTTAAGTTCAGTTATATGAATCGAGTGTCTTATTTTTATTTTATATAGTTTTAAATGTACAATTTTTATTAATTTTAATCTCAAAAGTTTCACAGAAACACAAAATTTGAAATAAATGGAAAAACTGAAAACACAAATTTGAAATGAAAAACAAAAAATATCCTAAACTACTATATATGATCATACCTAAAACTTATTTATACAATTTACTCAATGTGAATATTTTATATATGAAAACAAAATCATGAATTTCAGACATTAAAAAATATAGTGGGAAGTAAATGCTAAAAATGGTTTATACTCAGCAGTTTCGGCGTTGAGCATGCCTCCTTAAAGAGGAAAATTGTAAACCTAGATGAAAAAAATAAAACAATAAAAAATATATTAAAATTAATGAAATAAAAAATAATAATAGAAAAAGAACTTTTTCTTTATCCCCCAAGTGGATGATAGGATTTCACTTCCCATAGTTATACAGTTTCAGCTGCTCATCACTAATCTGAAGAAGGGTTTGGTTTCTTCCTCAGCAACCACCAAAATAAAATTTCACCAGTCTTCATCGTCTTTCAAAACTTATAAAATCCAAAAGAAAATTATTCAGGTTCCCTAAAATGATATTGATGTTCCAATGAATCACTGTAATGGGGAAAAATAAAAGGGAAATAGTAGCTAACTTTATTTAATAAGAAACATCCTTATTTTCAAGCTTGGAAATAATTTTATAAAGATCAAATTATAGATTATAAATAATAGTTTTGAAATCAATATCAATATTTCTAAAATAAGATGGTTCACACACACAAATTTGAGTTGTTGTTTTTTTTTATGTTGTGGAAAACCATTGTGTTAAAAGTAAACAGTAGCTCAAGTTCCTCCAAACTATCTTCAAAAATGAATTGATAAAGTGTTTTATCTTATTTTACCAAAGATTAATCCTAAGGATGTAATTTTTTAATTTCAAAATGTTGGGCCTTATAAGGAATTTCATTTTCAATAAATTATTTCTATAATTTTCCAAATGAATTTGATTTTCTAAAGACACGTCAGTTTTTGAAACACTGATAATACCTTACTATAAATTTAATAATTTTTATTCCAATTAATTTTTTAATTCACCTGAAAAATTTTATTTATTATAAAATGTGTGTTAAAAGAGATTCCCTTTCATGATCCTTTTTTTATCTTTTAATTATTTAAATTATTTTAAAACATTATAATTAATTTCCATTTTTTCATACTTATTGAAAAATCCAATGATTCACCAAATAATTTTTTTGGATCAAAAAATAATTATGTTTTAGTTAATTTTTAAAAAAATAATCATGCATAATATCCTCATATTATTGGAATTGAGAGTAAGCATAGGAGTAGTCACTATTAAAATCCATTTTTTTAGGAGCTAAATTTTCTATCCAAATACTAGAAATTCAAAAACAGTTATAAAATACTTATGAAACATCCCTGAAATAATTTTTAATTTATAATGGGTATTTAATCTGTGTTATACCAATAAATATTTTTCCACTTTAAAAATGCAGTACAGTGGTGACCATGGGGTTTTCTCGTGTGGAGGTGACAGATTATGATGTCAAATTGTAACATTGTTAATATATATTTATTAAATCTAAAGCTTAAAGTGGGGATTTAAATGGTAAAAAATAAATATAAAAGACAAAAAATAAGATTACTAAAAAAATATCCTATTTTTTACAAATCATAAAAAAATCGGACGAAAATACAAGCTGAAAGTAGTAACGGTGGATAGGCTTCGATCCTCAAACATTCCCTTTATCACTTTATACATATTAATTATATATAAATTATCTAATTTATACATCATTAACACCATTTAAACAAATTAAGTAACTAGATATTATATTTTGAACACAAATATGGAAGATGATTCCCATATCAAAGTGATCTGATAACTTGAAGACCACCGAGAAACCAAAACAAATTAAACTAATCATGCTCAAACTAGAGAGATATTCAAATAAATATAAAAATGTGAGTAACCACTATATATTCATAAAATGAATATAAATTTAGGATAATTTAGAGGATAATATAAACAATGATGAAAGATACTTCTCTCATTTAAGAAAATAGTTTTCAGGATAATTGATAATGAAAGTGATTAAAATGAAAAGAAAAAACTCAAAAGTGTAAATGTCATTGGATCATCATTTCCCACCAACACTTGGATTTTATACCTTTATGGGTTAGTTATCATCATTGGAACTCTTATTATAAAAAATATCTTCTCCCTCAAATCCCTCGTCTTTAATACAATCATCCCTTGCAACGAATTGAAGATGAAATTATATAGGAAAAGGGGGTAGGTAATGTTTTATCTAGTTTATAAACACCAAAAATTGCCTCTAATATGTCCCCAATTACTACAGAATATTTACATGATATCTTCTAAGTTTTTAAAAAAAATTATATGTAGACCTAAAAAAATTCATATCATTTGGACATGCATAATAATTTTTATAGTTGATTTACTAAACTCATCTTTTTATTTTTGAATAGACTCTTCACTTCCTCATGTTTTATGTGATCAAAGATCATATTAACTGCATTGATTAATCATGGTATTCTCTGTGGAGAGGTTAATTAGATTTTTATTTTTTTCATCTAGAATCAATTAATTTGGACTTATATAGTATTATTTATCCCTCATTTACTGAAGGAGTGTTTGCTCTATCTAAAAAATGATTTTCTAAATTGAGTGATTTTTTTGGGCCTCCAAATGGTTGATTCAACTCTTTTATTAGTTAATGAAGTTGAATACCAAGTGAAAAGGGTCCCTAAAAAATAATCTACTCAATTGAATAAATAAATAAAACGTTTTTCTTAAAATAATAATGTTATTGGAAATAGTTAAATTTCTATATTTAAGAAATTTTCTCTTTTAAGCTCAAAAAAATAATAAAAATCCAAATATGAAACAAGTAAACTCAAATTGGTAAATTTTTTTAGTATAAATAATTGTAATATAAATTTAAAATAATGAAAATATTATCTATATTAACTATATATTAATTATTCTATAACCAAATCATGTTTTTCCTCTATAAGTCAATACATAACAAATGGTTATATACTGCGATTATGTATCTCCTAAAAATTAAACATCTATTAAACCTTGTAAAAGATCATAAAAATTTAAATTAAATGAATAGGTAATAAAAAAATTTAAAATACTAATAAAACCACTACACCACCTCCTAATGTTTCATACCTAGATTTTTCATGGATCTTCTAACTAAACCAACTATATTCACAATTTCTTGTTTTGTAAAAACCATGACATATATTAAATAGTATATAATGGATTCATGTGGAATATTTTCCATGTGTTTGATCAAAATTTATATTTTATTTTACATATTCATTTATATCTAGACCCTTCATCTAATGAAGAGGATAACCACTCATTTTATTAGAATTTTCCAATTAATAGACATAAATAGAGGTGAAAACTTATATGAACTATATTTCTCCCACTCTATTCATGAATGATTCTATCGTGTTATAGGATTACATGATTGTGTCCTTAATATAAGTTGGTATAGTTTTTCAAAACATTTTATCCATGCTATAGAAACCATAATAATATAGATAATATTGGATCAGTGCGGAAAAAAAACGTAGTCCAAGGCCTATTAGAGCCCAACAGGCCCAGATTAGGCCAGTTGACTAATTTACTGGAGTATCATCATTTAGATAGTCTAAATTCTCTACAAGATACATATCCTATATCACTAATACATTGAATTGACCATCTCTATGAATTAAAATGGTTTATCTTCATGATCCCCTAAACCAAAGATAACTCAAACTCTAGAATAGCACCAAAATTTAAAAAATAGGGCACTTTCACAAAAATAATATTTATTAAACCAAATTACCAAATTTCTAAAAATAATCAATTTTTTATTCAAAAATTTATATTCGATGAACATAGAAAAAACCTATAACACCCCGATCCCAGAATCACAAAGCCAGTGCTTAATTTTATTCAATGTTTTATTCTTCAAAACTTGGGGAAATGAAATAAAATAAGGGTGAGCTCAAATACTCAATAAGGGTATGTAAAATGGAAGAAATAATGAATTTATGAGAATAATAAATTGTAAAGGTAAATAAATGATAATTAATGACATTTAAAATAACTATATTTGGGATAATCAATTGGTCAAGGTAAGAAAACAAAACATATGTCATTTAACTAATAAATAGAGAATAGAAAGCATCCATAGATATTCCAATGGAAAAACCTCATGGATAAATACTGAATAAATCTAAATAAGGTAAATTTTTAATTATTGGATTACATATTTCCTAGGTACATGGTACATTTACCTTCAAGACCATTCACAAGACGATTCAGCATATTGGGTGAAAACCCATCTAATTTGTCTAACTAATTCATCTAATGAGACTACAAATACATCGATGTCCTATCTATAACCAAGCCCCACTAGTGTCATAAATTTCCAAAGAATTATTCATATATTTAATAATCGATTTAACTCATGATCATTATTCCTTATAAAATATCCATATTTAATAAAAGATATTGATTTATCAATAATTCCCTAATTAATCAAATAAATGTCAAAGTGAACACCGTATGTAAAAGGGAATATAGTTTAGGAACTAATAATATCCATTTCATGAGAATATGGATATTTCAGAAATATTTAAGGTACCATAAAAATTATCATAATAAAGTGATTAATTCAAGATAATTCTAAGAAAAACAAAACAAAGTGGGATTCCAAAGGTAATAATTAAACATATTCTTGAGTAAAATAATATTTAAACATTATAAAGTGTCTTATACCACTTTGAAACAATTAAATCATAATAACCACGGAGAAATAACATTAAATAAAAGATTTGGATACCTTGAAGATACATTATTACTTAATATAATATATCAATATGGAAAGTAGATACATCACAGAAAAGAAGAAAGTGGTGAATATGACACATATCTCTCATATGTAAAAAGTGAGATGAAAATCCCATACCTTGTATTTCTGTTTTTGTGAATGGACTTTAACCACCAGTATAATGGTTTTAAGATTGTCACTAACTTATTACAGAACCGTATTCATGTTTATAATATCATAAATTATGTTCCTATAATATATTATTAACTTTTTTATAACAATATTTCATTATTTTCACTATTTCGGGTGTTAATTGCCCAGTTGGTTGAGTATGTTTTAACTTGTTACTTATTATTCTTATTAATTAGATCATGGATTCATAATATCAAGAATGTAAACCATAATGTAAATATTATATATTTTTAGTATATATGAATTTATCATAATTCATATTATTTAGATATATGTAAATAAATGCACCATTCATGGACACGGTAGGTCGTACGTATACATGAACTCTGCTTTCAATTTTTTGCGAGGTGGTAGTTCGGTGTACACATAAACGGTAAGTTTGTTACCCATTAGGAACAAGTGTGTGTAATTTTAGGAAGAAACCTTATAATAAAAACATATCAGTATATTCAACATACTTACTTTATTATTAATTCAAGGAATAAGAGTATTTTAGGGGGTGGACAATGAAAATAAAATAAAAGAGATTAAAGAAGGATATTTCCTCTTATTCGGGTAACTCATTTTGGTTTTCACTAAAGGGATTCCATGGATAGTATTCTATACAAGATGAGTATTATAATTTTATGGTAGGGATTTTGAGGATCTATTTGGGTAGGTCTTGGTAGGTCCAAAGTGGCATTAGATATTTGAGGAAGTGGGAGGGTTGAGTGCCTTTTTATAGTGGTGGGGGATTAACATTCTTGTAAATTTTTGGAAAGGGAATTAAACCCATGTTTTTTCTATAAAAAGTGGCTCCAGTAATTTTTAAATGCCTATAAAAGATATTATATTGTGGAAATAAGGTGATAAAATGGATTTTGTATATGTTTATAAGTCATTTTTTCCCTTAAGTTTAAGGATTAGACCCTTGTTATGTGAATTGTTCTCTTAATAATTTTAATTAATTTAATCACACTCACTAATATTTTTTGTAAGAAACTAGTTTAAACATATTAGAAATTATAAATTATTTTGATTCCAAATATGGAATCTATTTTTCCAAATTCAAATAACAGAAGTGGCAGAAATTAATTTAAAATTAATCCTGTAAAAGAGACTACAATGCAGGTTATTAAAGTAAAAACATTCAAATTTTTTGCTAAGTTTTTATATCCAATTTCAATATGAAATTAATTTCAATAACCTAAATTCAATTTATTTATGTATAATTTATATAATTTGTCTCTAAAAAAATTAAAATGTAATTTATCCTTATAAATAAATGAGACAAAAAATATGTTTTTAATTAAAATTTATTATTTTTTACTATTCATTAAAAATATAACTTTAGAGAAAAAAATCACCCAAACATAATTTTTTTGTTTCTATTTCAAAAATAAAGTTTATTTTGATATATATATTTTATAAAAGATCAAAAAATTTGATTCAAAATATGTTCACAATTAAAATTTAGTAAAAGTACCATTAAAACAATATTTACTTTTATACAAAATAATGGGTTTATTCTTATCTTATGTCTATCTGATTTATTAGATGAATGTAAAAAAATATTTAATTGAAAATATAATATATAAATTTACTATATGAACTCTCAAAAAAATTATAATTAGATTGACTATGATAAACCTAACTAAATAGTGTTTTTTTAATCGAGTGTTGTGTGTAATTTAAAGCTATCAACAAAATTAAATTTATTCTAAAAGGAAAATATGTTAAAGTATTAGGGTGATACATACTTACCTCCTAAAAATCATTATTAAAATTTTAGGGGTATTATATTATAAAAATATATGGGTAGTTCTCCTCCATATAATGCTCGGGTTCCAATGGTGATTCCTCCATTTTGTAACCTCTACATAGTTCCTTAATGAGACTAATTGTCTGATTCCTGAATATTTTCATTCTATTATAAAGAATTTGGATGGGTTATTCAAAGTATAAATCATCAGGTTCCAAATCTATCTCCTCAAAGATGATCACATGTGTAGTTTCAAGCATGTGATTCTATAGCATAGATATATGGAACACATCATGTACCTGTGAGATATTTGGTGGCATTTTCAAATGATAAGCGATAAATCCAACACTTTCAAGAATATCGAAGGGTCTGATATACATGGGAATCTATTTCCCTATCTTAACAAACCTTATAACACCATTCCATGGAGATAAATTCTAGAAAACATGACCTCCCACTTGGAACTCACAATATTTCCTTCGATTATCGGTATAACATTTTTTTATACATTGAGATACCTTGATATGAGATTGAATAGCATTTACCTTTTTAGATTCTTTGACATGTTTTGGGTCTATTAGTTTCCTTTTAACAATGTCATGCCAAAAAGTTTTTGTGTGAAAACTATTTGAATATAATTCTTCATACGTAGCCATTTGAATACTTGAATGGAAACTATTATTATAGGAAAATTATACCAAAGGTAAGTACTAATACCACACACCTTTAAAGTCAAGTGATAAAGACCTCAACATGTCCTCCATTTTTTGAATTATTCTTCCATATTTTTCATCAGTTTGTGGATGGTAGGAAGTGCTCTAATGAATCTCGGTGTCAAGATACTTCTGATGAATTTTACAAAATTTCATTTTAAATTGAGAATCTAGATCAAAAACAATTGATATATGTATTCCATGAAGTCTTAAAAATTCATTAATATAGAGAATTGTTAGGAATCTTGAGAATGGGTTGTTTCAAAAATTTCATTAATTTTGTTTTATGCTCAAAAACACCCACATCTGTGTTACAAATGAATATTATTTTAAGTGAAATTCATAAAATTATTATTCATTAGAATATTTATTCTAGAATCATATTAAAGTAATTGGTTAGAATGGAATATTCATTAAAGTATTCGGGATATGTTTGAATGTATTCTGGAAATATTGTTCATACCCTGCATTTGTAAGTGTAGTGTAAGGAATGAACCCTACATTAGCATTCATCTTATACCCTATGTTTGGATGGAAACTTATATTTGAGAAAAGGGAAATTTTAGATAATAAACCCTGTATTTAGTTGAGACCTTACTTTTGAGGAAACAAATGTATAGTACATCCACCTTACTTTTGTAGTCAACCCTATGTTTCCAACCCTATATTTGATGTTTTGTCATCACATGAAGGAACCCTACGTTTGAATGTCCAATGAAGGATTTTTAAATATATGATATTATCTTTGATATATATAGAATTCATAGAGTAAAATTGATCTATTAAAATCTTCTCTATGGATAATTTAAAGGCTTGTTATAATTGATAAAAACTCTTGTATTCAATAGAGTAATGTGTTCCTATTTTTATGGGAATCTATGACCTCCCTTGAATGTTTTTGAACTCAAATATTCATGATTTATTCTGTGATATTTCTAGAGTGGGTTTGACCTAGAGATGTTTGATATACAGTATAAATATCAAGAATCTATTCATCTAAATAAGATATTAATATATAGAAAAGTTGATATACAAGAAAAGACTAGTTTAATTTCCTTTAGAGATACAGGTTGGATATGTACATGTTTTGATCTATTGAGTCAAAACTGTTTCTATCGATTCTACTGCACTTTATCGTTACATATTCTTCTTCAAGAATGGAAAATTATTTCTCAGAGATACACTTTAGAGACATATATTATTAAACGTTAGTCTAGTTTTTTCCCTATCGTCCTTAGAAAATATAATATGTGAAGTTGTAGATATATTTTCTTCTGTGAATTATTTAATATTTTAACACATCTATCAGTTATTATATAAACGATAAAGTTTAATATGTATTCCAAAAAAAATCTATATTGAATTTTTGGAGTTTTCACTACTCAGAATCTATCATGGTTAAGTGATATCTTTTTTTACTAAGTTGTGGATTATATTTCATTATAAAACAACCAAAATACTCTATAAAGACTTATTTTAAAATCCCCAACTACCTACACTCAATTTTTTATTAAAGGTATTTGGATAAGAGGACCTAGAAAAAATCACCAAGATCATGGAGTGGTGCATTGGTGGATTAGACTAAGGTATATTAGTACCCTTAACCACTATACATCACTTTATCCATTTCCTTTATTTATTTCCACTTCGCTCTCATATTTTATAGAAATTCAATGGAATGATAATTAACAAGAGAGGTGTTTTGAATATGTGAACAATTTCAAAACCACAATTTACCCCCCCCCCCCCCCCCGCCCCTATTGTGTGTTAATCTTCACCATTATCATCATGGAATAATAATTGGTATTGGGGGAAGAGATCTAATTATATATTTACATCTTGAAAATTTGGTATTTGATATAAACTGTTGACTTTAGAGAAGGTTCTCTATTTCTATATTTCTATTATTGAAAGTCTTTGAATTTATTTGGATACTTTATATATTTTCAATTAATATCAAAGCCTATACTTACTATGGAATATCTTTTTTGATATCAATAAGTGGTATCATAAGGCTATACTAAATATTAACTAGATCTAACAAGGATTATTTAAAGATTCAGATAAATAAATAATAAAAATGGATGATTCTAAAGAAGTCATGTCAATGATTTTTCCTCCCTATTTTAATGGTGATAATTATGGATTCTGGAAATCCTGTAATATTATTTATTTTAAAAATCATAGAATAAGGGTTTATATAAAGGTAGTTTATCATTATGATATTCCTATATAATTTGTGGAAGATTGGAATAATGACCAAGAAATAGAATATTATATCAATTAAAACTCTACTATTGTTATTGTGTGTGGTTTGCAAATTCATAAATTTAATAGAGTATCTTAATGTCTTACTATATATGATATAAGGAAGACTATTTTCATTTCCTATGAGGGAACAAACAATATCTTACAATTAAGTTACACTGCTGTGAAAATAAAGTTTGATACTTTCAGGATATGTGAGGGTGGAACTATCACCAAAATTAATGGAAGATTGAAAGAGATTGTCAATAATGTTTCTTATTTGGGAAATAAAACTTCAAAGTCAGAAAAAAAAAAACATTAAAATTACTCAGAGTAGAACCCACTAAGAGTAATAGAATATCTATAGTTATATTTCAGCCTAAACCAATAAAAAATTGACTATGAAGGTGTTGATTGGAACTCTCATAATGTATGAAACTGATATGCAGGATGAAGCTGAAAATGATAGAATATATAAATATTATGCTCTCAAAGCTACTATGGATGAATCATAAGATTAAGATCATCACTATTTGTATAATTATTTATCAAATCTTACTAAAAAGTTTGAAAAGCTATACAAAAAAACAAAAGGAAGGGGACCATTGAAAATAGATGTTGTGAATGTAAGGAAAAAATTCATAAAAAGGAAAATTGTTCATTAAACAAAATCTCAATGAAAATATAATTATAAGAGAACAGGAAAAAAGTTGTTGAGGATACCTAGAGTGATATTTTTTCTTTTATTTATGAAAATTATACATATTTAAAATCTGATCACAAAAAGAAAATGGTATGTCTAATGGCCCATTTGGATCCTGAGGTACAATCATTATACTCTTTAAAATATAGTTTTGAGAAACTATCTTATGATGAATTAAATAAATATTTTTTATGGAATAATACAAATGTGAATAATTATAGAAATACTATAGAAAAAATAATAAATCTTATGATTTTGTTCTGATAGATAAAGAAAATTTGTCAAAACAGATTATAGATCTAAAATTTCATTATTTTAAATATTTTCATTTCCAGGATACTAAAATTAAATAATTATTTGCTAATGTTTATTATTTAAAATAGGCCTCCATTATGCAGAAAATGGAGAAAAATATATAAATTAAGTCTTAGAGAAAATAAAATTCCAAAAGAAATATTTTGAAAATGAAGTAATAGTGAATAACCAAATCTGTATAAGAATTACATTGTTCTGAGTTTAAATAGAAAAGATTCTTCAATTAAGTGTTTTTACTATGGTATCAGTGTTCACTGTGAAAATTATTTCTATATTAGAAAACCTCACATTTCTATTGTTAAAAGGTTTTATTTCTCAAAATAATTGTATAGCTCGAATAGTAGAATTGTTACTCAAAATAAAAAATTTGAGTTACCAAAACATTTAATTTCTAACATTTTTATAACTAAAAGCATGTGGGTACAAAAATTAAAATTATATTGATGTTTTATAGTATTATACCACTAAAATTTATTATGAAACCTTAAATTGTCTGATCGATAAACATATATTAATGTATCTACAAAAAGGAGGGAACAACTACGAAATAGTTCATTATCAAAGAATCCTCAGTACTAATTTCACAGATCCAGGAATTATTTTTTTTTAATATTTATATAATTTTTGTTTCTTGATTATTTTATACATTAAAATAATTTTATATCTCAAAGTTTAATTAAAATTCTTATTTAATATTTAAATTGTGTTTTAGTCTATGTTGATAATATGAATAAATTGTTAAATTTCTCAATTTGAAGATATAGTATTTGTTATGAAATGTTAATATTTTCTTTTTTAAAAATATTTATTTCTTGAAATTTTCTTTTAAAAAAATTAGAATACTCTTATAACATAATAAAAAATGATTTTTTGGTATTTTTTTACTAAATAAAATGAAACTTCAACTACATAATGTCAGAACCTAATGTATCATCTTCATCTTAAAACTTTTAGCTTATGAATTCATTATATTCAAATTATCTATTTTAAAAGTTTCTAGAAAATTGAAAAATCAATATGAAGTGATCAAGTACTTCATGTTATTAAGAAAATCGTTCTTAGAAAAGTATAAAAGGAAATCCTTTCAGTTTAACTATTTTTTATGTTGAATATTCTCTTGAAAAATATTCTTTAAAGGGATAAGGAAGTTCGAAGTCATGAATAATTGGAAATATATTATTATAAAATATCTTATGAAGAGGTAATGTTTAAATTCAACAATTTTAATGAAGAAATGGTGAAGCTACAAGATGATTAGGATGTGTCTCAAATAGAATTTAAAGATCTATAGAAATAATCTATATCAAAAATGGTTTTGGATTCATCAAAAAAGAAGTATCAGAATATGAATGATAGTTCAATATTGAAATAATATTTTCAAATTTTCAAAGAAGAAATGTTATTTCAAATGGATTTTCTTAGAAAATAATCTTATACCAAGATAAACCATGATAATATGATGTTGTTTTTTCCTGAATGGTGTTTTCCTTCTTCATATAGAAGAACAGTATATTTTCAAAATATATTTGAATAAATTTTAAGAGTGTTGTCTGATCTAAATGATAAAATTAAAATTTTTTAAAGTTCATAAGAATAGTATATTATTTCCTAACACTTCTTTTTTATTTTTTATTCCTATTTAATATTAAATATACTATTTTCAAAATATTTTTTTTAGTAAAAAATAATTATTTTCTATTACATAGTTCATAATTTCTTTTCGTTAGTAACAATAAATAAGATTTTATTTAAAATTTCATTATTTCAAAAATATTATTATAAACGAAAATTTTAAAATTATACTCATTACATGTGAAACAAATTTATTCCTTTAATATATTATATGATATGATTTTGGGGGAGTTTAAGTATATAATTAGTTTATTTTATTATGATTCTTGATTTCTTATCTATGTTTTTAGAATAAATTTAATGGGAGTTTATTTTAAATATGCTCTACTATTATCTTTTTTATGTCATAAAAATGTGGGTAAGTTTATAAAAGTTTATAAATTCTTATGCTATAGGGGAATGTTTTATGGAATTAATTTTATGGTTTCAATTTATGTCATTAAGTTTCTATTATTAATAATATAGATATTGATAAAAATTTCTAGTCCTTATAATGGGGGATAAGTTTTTATAAAGGGAAAATGGTGGATAATGTTTCTTTTATATATAAAAAAGAAATATAATATCAATGAAAGTGGGAAAACTTATTGTTTTTAAATTCTATTTCAACATGGTTTTTGACCTTGTTTTTTTTTACCATCAAAAAGTTGTAGATTGTTGATCATGTGTTGATTTAACAATTTCATTAATTTCTTTTTTGTTTTTCATGTTCACAAACACCCGTATTTTAATTACTGAAAAATTTTATTTTAAGTGAATTTTAGGAAAGTATTATTTATTAGAATATTTACTCTAGAATCATATTCAAGTATTTGGTTAGCTAGTAATATTATTTGAAGTATTTATAATTCATTTGAATGAATTCTAAAAATAATGTCTATACCCAACATTTGTAATTGTATCGTAAGGAACTAACCCTATGTATGAAAGAGTATGTATGGACCATTAACCCACTGTTTGGATTGAAAATTACATTTTAGAAAAGGTAATGTATTTATAATGAACCCCATGTTTAGAATAATCCCTAAATTTTGAGGAAACAAATTTATGGTACATCAACCCTACTTCTTTGATTAACCCTACATTGTCGACCCTACATCTAAAATTTTTTCATCATGTGAAGGAACCCTATGTTTTTTTATTAAATGATTGAGTTTTAAATCTGTGATATTATCTGTGATTTATTAAATAGTCCTTGAGGATATAAAGATATATTGAAAACTAATTTATGACCAATTTAAAGTCTTGTTATAATTGATTTAATGACTCGTATTCAATGAAATAATTTTTTATTATTCTTATGGGATGTTGCGACCAACCTTGAATGTTTTTGAATTAAAATATTTATGATTTACTCTATGATATTTCTAGAGATGGTTTGACCAAGAGATGTTCCACTTATAGTATAAATATCTAGATGTTCTCCATCAAAATAAGAGATGAATATGAAAAAAATGTGATATAGATACAAAGACCTGTTTTGTTGCCTTTAGATATACACTTTTGAGACATACATGTTTTGATCATTCGACTCATGGTTGTTTCTATCATTGCTACTTCAATTTATCAATATATCTTCTTATTCAAGCTAAACAAAGTATTTCATAGAGATACACTTTAAATTCGTACATGTTTAAATATATGTCTAGTTTTATTTCTATCATCGTTTGAAAAAAGCATGCAGAATGTTATGATTTATTTACTATTGTGTATTATTGAAGATTTGAATATATCTGTCATTTATTACTACAACTATGAAGTTTAATATTTATTCTCAATAAGATCAATCTCTATTTATTTCTTGGAGTTACGACTACATAGACTCGGTCATTTTTAACTATCATCTTCTAACACTAAACAGTGGATTTATTGTTCCTTATAAAAGAACCAGAAGGCTCTATAGAGCCTTATTCTAAAGGATTAAACTATATACACTCAATTTATGATTAAAGTCCATAAGATAATAGGGCCTAGATAAAATCTCCAAGCTCGTGGAGATCATCGTTGGTGGAGTAGATTAAGGGGTCTTTTTTCCCTGAACCACAATACATCAATATGTTCATTTCTATTATTTATTTCTGTTGATTGCTCATCTTTGAGATAAAATGAAAGGAACTTATTTTATCAAGATAAGAAATTTGAATTTCTGAATATTTATACAACCACAATTCCCCCCCCCCCTTGTGTTTAAGTCTTCATTTTTATCATCCTAACCTAACAAGTAATTCAAGATGTTGTTATTCTCTTATAGAAATGAAATGTGAATATTTGATTAGGTGATCAATAGTAACCCATATTGAAAAGTTATTTCTAGTATTATTTATTAGTCTCATGAAAAAGTCCAAAGTAATTTCATCTCATTTCCATACAGTAATAGGAAGAGGTTGTGGGGCTCATTTAGGATGCTTCCTCACATCTTTCAATTATTGAAAAAAGAAACTCCTGGACACATAAATAGAAATTTATTACTTTATGTTATCCAATGAAAAATGATTATTTAATTTAATTTGAATTCTTATGGTGCCAAAGTGTATGGATAAATTCTATATATGATATTCATCTAACAATTCCCATTTCAGCTAAGGTATAGATGAAATGAATATACTCTTTCCAAATTTTGGAACACCGTCTTCACAAACAAATTCTACTAATTTTCCATCATTCCCAACCTTTATTTCCTTCTGAAATTCCTCATCATCATATTTATAATTCTTTATCCTCTCTAATAAATACGGTTTTGTAATCATTTAAAAATCTATTGATTTCTCACCCTCCTTATAAATTCTCATATCCATCATTACTAGATTCATGAACATTGGGTCCTTCTAAATCTTTATTTGGGATAGAAATTCATGATAATTCCTCTTTAATGCATCTACTACCTTATTTCATATCCTGGGTGGTAGTGTATTGAGCAATCATAATCCTTGAGTAGCTCGATCTATAACATTTGTCTCATATTAATATCTTTGAGTTAGAAGATGTATTTTAGGAATTTTTTATCTATGTATATCTCACATATTTCTCAATAAAGATAATGTCTTCATATTTTCAAAGTGAGGATCACAGCCGCTAACTCAAGATCATGGTTTAAATAGTTTTATTCATGAGTCTTCAGTTTCCTTAATGCATAAGCAAAAACATTATCATTTTTCATCAGTTCACAACTAAGTACCTTCTTTCATGTATCACTATATATGACAATCCCATCACTCCCAGATGGTAGAGTCAAAATTAGGTCATTGAATAGTCTTGTCTATAGTTCATCAAAGAAATCTTCACATTCCTTTATCCAAAAAAACATATCCCCTTTACGTGTAATCTTGGTTAATGGGTTATCCAATCATGAAAAAATCTAAATGAATCACCCATAGTAACATTCCCAACTAATGAAACTCTAAACCTTGGTTATTCTTGTTGGTGTATTCCATTATCTAATAGCCTTTGTGATTGCAATATCAACTGATATTCCATCCTTAGAGACAATATTAAAAAGAAAAGAAACATCTTGATGCTATAAATCATACTTAAAAAATTTCCAAAATAAATAATCCCTTATAAGGGTCTTAAGAATTATCAAAAAGTGAATCTTATGGTCCTCATAGATTTTGTAATACACCCTAATGTCATCAATGAATACCACAAAAAAACATCAATATATTCCATGAATACTCTGTTCATTAAGTTCGCAAAAATATTTGGTGAATTTGTAGATCCAAATGAAATTAATTTGAACCCGTAATGTTCATACCCAATTTGATAACTTGTATTTGGAATGTATTTTTATTTTACTCAAAATTATTGATATCGAGAAAAAAGATCGATCTTTGAAAAATATTGGGCACCATTAATTTGATCAAATAAGTCATCAAAGTGAGGTATATGATACTTGTTCTTTATGTTAATACCATGTATATCCCTATAATCAATGCAAAAAATCATGGATATACATTTCATCTTAATAAATAGAACATGGGCACTCCATGGTGAAACACTAGGGTGAATAAATCCCTTATTACCCAAATCCTATAGTTGATTCTTTAACTCCACTAATTCAAAAGTTCCCATTCTATAAGGAAATTTTTATATTAGCCTCACATTGGGGATTAAATCAATATAAAGTTCAAATTCACGCATTGGGGGATGTCTAGGTAATTCCTTAGGAAATAGATCAATATATTCCTAAACAATAAATAAATCTTCAATTTTAAGATTACCTTATTCATCACTAGATATTGTTTTCTCTTCCTACCCATGAATTTGATTCTTTAGATGAGAATCAAACGAGGAATATTCTTCTTTAAAGATATGAGACTCTACATCTTCCTTGAAAATTATAATTTCCTTCCTTTTGCAACAAATTTTTGCATCATATTTAGAGATCCAGAACATAGTGAGGATTATATAAAATTACACCACAGGTATGATAATAATTTCAACAATTAAGGAACCTTTATGTGCAATAATTGTGACTATATGAAGCATGTTTATTGTAAGGATACTTACCTTGGGAGTTTTTACTAACAAATACCTTATTAAATCAAATGGTAAGTGTCAAATTTTCATTACAAACAAAGAAAATATAAAAGATTGAAAAGATACTGAATCAAATAATGAATTAGATAAATTTAAAGAGAGGGTCAATGTACCTGACACCATGTCATTTTTTACTTATACCCTCATTTTAGTGATCACAGTAGATTGGCTATCTCCCATCAACCTTTTCTATTGAAAATTCCCTTGACACTTAGGTCATTTATTTGTGTACTTCCACATCTCCTTGTTGTTGTAACACTGAGTGGTAGTGTTTTCCATCTTCACATTACATTCTTTTTCATGGTGACCTCTTTTTCCGCACTTAAATAAAACTATCATTCCCTTTAGGAATTTCCCAGGGTGAATCTTTCAACATTTTTCACAAGTTATAAATCTCTCAAACTTCTTCTTCTTCGTTGATGCATTTCAATTTTATTGGTTCTCACAAAACCTCTCCATTTCTTGGTTTCCTTTTAATACATTGGATCTCAATAATTTCTTCAAAATCTCGATGGAACATGAAACTATTTATTCATATGATGAAAAATTCTAAAAAACAGTACCCTTCATATATTTGGATTTAGACCTTCAATTAAGTGTTCAATCATGCTCTCTATGTTGCGTATATAGTCCATAGAATACCCAAATAACCATGTAAAGGTAGATTCATAATATAAAATGTGTTATTATTAATTTTTCTTCAAGCTAAGAAAATTCATCTTCATCTCAATTTTTTGATCATGATGAAAGTATTTCTCAAATAATGGATTCTGAAAATTCCTGCATTCCTTGAGTACTATTTTTTCTTCCTCCCTAGTATTCTGGATCAATGACCACCATTGATTAGAATCACCATGGAGATAATAGACTGTAAGTGTAACCTTTTCCATTTCACTACATCTGAAGGTTGTAAAAATATTCTCTAGAGACATAATCCATGGATTATCTATAATTGGATTATTAATCCCACTAAACAATGGGGGTTTCTGTTGCATAAAGTGATCCATCATAGGATATTCTCTTCCTGGAATAAGTTTATCCATTCTATCAAGGTAATTTTTCATAACCTAATTAAGTTTCCCAAGAGTATACATAATTTTCTCCATTCGAATACCAACTTTATTGGTTTCTTCAGTAGGTGAATATCTACGTTTTCTATGAGTATTGATACCATTCGTCCTTCCAGGTACCATTTCTAAACAATGGAATATACTGAATTAGATCATAAAATCATAATATATAATTTCAAATATATTATACTACATAACATTTATGCATCCTAAATCATAAAATCATAAACATTGGTTACTTTGGGTACATCATTACTTTTAGATACTTCATAATGAATTATAAAGAAAATGTGAATTATCCTAAACATATCCCCCATGAGTGTCAAACCCAGTGCGTAGTAAGGCCTATTGTATTGTACCTAGTTTTTTTGAGCCTTTCCCAACACACCTTTTTAGCATCATTACCCCTAGGTACATCTTTTTCATAACCACATCCACTTATAGTATCCAAATAGTGATTTATTTCTATAAATACCCACATAATATCTACCATACCCAAATTAAAGGATGTTCTTCTATAATTATCCTCAAAGTATATCTTATGGTCATGTTCCCAATAATAAATTTTCTAAATCTATTTTCTAAGTTTATTTATAAACTTTCTATGATACCAACTATAACAACCCTACCCGAAAATCCCAGAGCTAGTGCATTATTTAATTACATTGGCATGATTACAAGGTACAAATCCTGAAGGACCTGTTAGTTCAGCAGTTTTGGAAATCCAAAGTACATTCAGGATACCCATAATATATTTAGAAAGAAAATAAATAATTATACATAATAAAATAAAATAAACTGCAACCATGAAAGATTATTCAAATTTTTCTTCTTCATAACATATGGAAAGGAAAAAAATGATGTTGTTCTCAAATTCTCAATAAGGGTAAGTAAAATGGATGCAATAATGAATTGATGTGAATAATCAACATGGAAAAGATAAATAATGAATAAAACATTCCATTTCAAATAACTAGATAATTCATAATCAATATAGAAAGTTATGAAACTGAAATATATACTATTTAATCAATAAACTAAGAATATAATGTATCCATATATACATCAATTCAAAAAATTTATGGATAAACAATAGACTGATATAAATGAAGGAAATTATTAATTATTGGATTCCATGTTTCTTAGGCACATGGTATATTTACCATCAAGAAAACTCACGATATATTTTAGCATTTCTGGTAAAAACACATCTAATTTGGCTAACTAATTTATCTCATGAGATTATTAATGCATCAACGGTCTATCTATAACTAGGCCTCGCCCATGTCATATATGTCCAAATAATTCTTTATATATCAAATAATCAATTAAACTCATGAAAAATGTGCCTCATAAAATATCAATATTGAATGAAAGATACAAATTTATCAATATTTCCCCGATTAATAAAATAATTATCAAATTGAACATCATTGGTCATGGGTATAGAGTTTAGTAAATAACAATATCAATTGAATGAAAAAAAATGGATACTTAAGGAAAATTTAATTAACTATGAAAATGGTCATAAGAAATTTATTATTTTAAGATAAAGTTAAAAATCCCAATATAAAGTGAGATGATAATGTTAATCATTATATATATTCTTGGGTAAAATAATCTTTAAACATTCCAAAGTATCTCATGCCACTTTAAAACATTTAAATCATAATCACTATGAATGAATGAAATTAAATGAATGTTTTGGATTCCATAAATATAAAATAGTTAATGATATCATAAATCAAATGGGTTAGTAGATACACCGTATAAAAGAATTAAGTGGTGAATATGACATTTATCTCACAAATGTAAAAAGTGAGATGAAAATCACTTACCTTATGTTTATTTTTGTGTGAATAGAAATTAACCTTATTTATAATGGTTTAAAAAGTTTGAATAATTTATTAAATAACATTATTCATGTTTATAATATCATATATTATCTTCTTATAATATCTTATTACATTTTTTATAACAATAATTCATTATTTTTACTATTTTGGGTGTTAATTGCCAAGTTTATCGAGCCTGTTTTAACTTGTTACTTGTTGTTATTATTAATTATATAATGGTTTTATCATCTCTATAGTGTAAAACATGATGTAAATATCTTCTATATTCATTTTATATGTATTTATTATAATTAAAAATATTCAAAGTTAGGTAATTAAAAGCACCGTTCATGGAGACGGTAGCCCGTACATACGCATGAACGCTACTTTCATTTCTTTTTTGTATTAGAAGAATGAAAACTAAATTATATATATGTATATTATAATTAAAAAATTATATTTACTTCATATATGTTTCATAGGTTTAATAAAACCATCATTTATATATTATATACATATTGTGAAAGAATCACGTCGCTTTGAGTGGTCCGTAGTCCACACTTCCAAGAACAATGTCTTCATATTTACACAAAAATGAAAGAATATGGATATGTGGTATATAAAAATTAAAAAAGAATAATTAAATTATAAATATAATATATATATATATATAAATATAATATCCATCATAATTTAGAATTGTGATAGGTGGTAATGGAAAATGAATGACACCATTTTGTGATATGGTAGTTCATCGTACAAATAAACGGTGTGTTCATTAAAAAATTTAAGAAAGTGTGTTTAATTGTAGGTACAACCCTTATAATAACAAAATTTCAGAATATTGAGGATACTAAGGTTATTATTTATTCACGTAATAATAATATTTTATTAGTGTATAATCAAAATAAAATAAAATAGATTGAGGAAGGATGTTACATTTTATTTGGGTAACTTCTTTTGCTTTACACCAAAGGGATTCCTTTGATGGATTTGTTATAAGGCACCAGCCTTAAACCTTACTTAATCTTGAGTTATTACAAGATTACACATTGAGGATCTTTTTAGGTTTAGAGTTTTAGAGAATTAGATCATAAAACACGCATTACATTCCACATTTAAACAAAGTGGTTACATTAAATATAGTACTCATTTTTTCCATCAATGGAAACATATTTGAAAAAAACATGGATTCTTTCTTGACAATTCCTTGACACTATCATCACATCATGTACCTTTCCCTTGACCTGTGAAAAACATTTCAAAAACTTGGGATGAGCATAAAAAGCTCAGTAAGGGATATAAAAGCATAAAATGAAAACATTAGTCCATGTATAAAATCATACTTTACTCATAAAACATAATCACGTTAACATACCTCATCAAATCATGAATAAAACATAAAAAATCACAGGACATAAAGGTAACTAGATGCATTCATAACATTCTTACGTAGGGAGTAACCCTCTTGGTTACGTTTGGAATACCCATCATAGTATATTCCCTAAATCTCTTCGGAGAAACCTCAATTTTTAACCCCTTCGCGTTACCCAATGCATTGGAGAGCTATATCGAGCTCACCCGCCCTTAGTTTATCACGGAACCATCCTTCTTCATAACAATTCCCAAGAACTATAACATAATCGTATCACATAAATCATACATAAAACAAACATAACATTTCCATATCTCAATCACAAGATATCAATACAACACATTGATATAATAAAAACATTAAAAAAACCATTTTCAAGACCAAAATAAAAGAAAAGTAAAAGGTGGTATTTATTTTTCATTTAGAAAAAAAAGTATGTCTTGTAGAGGAAGCTGAAACTCAAATAATGGTCACGGTAGTGGAGAAGTCTTTGTCACCGCATACGTACGACAAAAACATTCCATTTGGTCGTCTAGTAAAATGCTTCGTATAAAAAAGATTCCTTTTGGATAAATGTAAAAGTAAAAGGGGTTTATACACCGTATAAAAGAAAGTTGTGTATAAAACATAATATGCCTCAATGAAAGAAGATTGAGATGAAGTCTCATACCTCGGGTCCGACTTGACTCGATCGCTCTTTAATCTCCTGAATAATAAACTTGAGTTAATTTATACTTTCTTAAGAACCTTTTTCAAGTTAATTATTCCTTTTATATCACTTATTACAATTTTATGAACACTATGTAATTATTTACGTTAGTAATGGTCGTTTTGTCGATCATTGGTACTTGAGTCAAAAATAAACTCTTTATAATTACAAGTTGTTCATGTGGTAAAATATCCATTATATCAAGAATTATATTCATGATGTAGATATCATATATATCGAGTATATACATGAATTTATAATATTACATAATCATTTAGAGGTAAGAAATGAAATGCACCATTCATGGAGACGGTAAGTCGTACGTACGCATGAACGCTACTTTCATTTCTATGTCATATTAATGGAATTAAAACTAAATGAGAGATATGTATATTTTAATTCCAGAATTATATTCAGAATTTATATGTAACATACATCATATATATCCATTATATATATGTACTTATAATAGTACATTGCATTTGGGGATAAGAAATGAAATGCACCGTTCATGGAGACGGTAAGTTGTACGTACACATGAACGCTAATTTCATTGTTATCTCTTAATTTAATGGAAAGAAATAATAATGATATAAAGGTATATTATAATTCAAGTATAAAATCATATATAATAACTTTAACCCCATCTTATATACATCCCACATATGGCATTAACGAATCAAATCACTTTGAGGGGGCGGTAGTCCGCACTTCCTAAAATGAAGATATCGCGTTTACCCACAATGGAAACCATAAAGGTATGACATAAAAGAAAAATAGAGAAGCTTAAGGAAAACATAAACATATTATATATCATATATAAATATAGTGACATCTTAATGGAAACCTTTTAAGTTGTTATATGAGTGTTGAACAATCATCATTTCGTGAGGCAGAAATTCGCCATCCACAGAAACAGTATGTTCTTTAACCATTAGATATAGGTGTGTGTAAGTGTAGCTCTAATCCTACTTATAACAACATCCTAGTATACTTATGATACTGTTGTTGTTATAAAATAAGGGAATAAAAAGAGTTTAGGGGGTTGGAGAAGCAAAATAAAACATAAGAACACAAGAGAAAACACTACCTTTAAAACGGGTAACTCTTTTTTATTTGAGATAAAAGGCTTCCTTGGGAAGACTTCTGCCCAAAGTGAGGCTTCTAGGAGTAATAGAGGGATGTGGAGAGAAAAAATGGGCATGGTTTTCCCAAGACAAAGGCTTGAGAGGTGTGGGTAAGGTGGTAGAGGTGGGGGCCTTTTATAAGAGGAGAGGAGGGGCACTCTTGGAAAGTTATAAAAGGTTACTTTATTAAAAAATGGTTTTCGGATTTAAAAGGCCCCAAAATTATATATTTCAAGGATACAGTTATAAGAGTTCGAAATCCACCCATCCAATATGTTTTTTACATGTTTAGGTCTTATATTTTACATTATCGTTTCATTTTATTTAAATCGTTAAATAATGAGGCAATCGCTGCATCATCATGGTGTCATAAGTAATTTACTTTATTTAGGGTTTAAAAATTATAAAAAAAATATCATGATGTAGGAAATATTTTTAGATTTCTAATGAATGTTTATAGTCAAAAATATGACTTTTAAAACCCCATTTAAAAATTGTTTTAGTAAAACAACTCATGTTTGTGACATTTTTATTTTAACATTAAATAAAAAGTTATTAATGTCATTTTCCTACCAAAGTGGCTCCATGGGGTCCCCAAGTTGACCCATGGATTTTCTAGGTTGGAAATGACACATACAATAAGGGTAGGACATTTTTCTAGGTCATATCATATTATTAAAACATTATTTTTACCTTAAACGACACTAATTACCTCTAATCGCGATTAAAAACTTAAAAGTTACTATTCACCAAAAATTATTTTAATCTCATAGAACCACATTTTACTTCATAATGAAAACCATGTATGTCGGATTTTTTGAAATTCAAAACACATAGGTGGTAAATTTTCATTTAAACGTAAAATCGGTTTTTATAAGTACCACTTAGTGGTTTCACTATTCATCAAAAATTAAAGTTTTTTAGAAAAATACCAAAACTTCACCCTAAGAAATATTTGATATTCCGAATTCAAAAATGATGTCTATTTTAAAAAATTCAAAACATATAAGTTACATTAATTAATTTAATAATTAATTCCCGTTGTCAGAGTAAATAGCATGTTTTTATGAAACAATAAGTATCAAAACATTGACACTAGTTTAAGTCTAATTTCAAAGTGCAATTAATTCCAACAACCACTATTGGATTAAATGGTAAAAATATATTATAATTTCACTTTAAAACCAATTCAAAATATAATCTAATCATATAAATAAATTATAATAAAAAGTGGTTTTGAATTAAAATACAACATCTTTCACTATTCATTAAAAAAACAAACTTTATTGGAAAAACACCGAAAATTAACACAAAGTAAATTTTGATGTCCCTTTTCTAAAGAAGAATTTTATTTTTCCAAATATAATGTATAAGAGTGACCCAAACTATATTTATTGATGGTTCTCCATCAAAAGGCGATAAGTCGACCTTTAGTGAATGTTAGAGTTTATATGCCTAAAATTGAATTCTTTTCATATTTTAAGCCTTTATCCATTATTGGATAAATGTAAAAACATTTAACAAACATATAGAATCATATTTTAGTTATTTCCATTCATTCCCTCCAATACAACGGCTACGTGTTAACTACCATTTAAAATAATATTATTTTATTTCTAGTGTGCAATGTAAGATTTCAAAGAAACTCTTTGTTGCGTATCGGGTACGCTATCGAACATAGAGACCCCTTTAAAGTAAAATTAATATTTAATTCATAAATATAAATAAAAATGAAAATGATTTATTATTTATTTACTTGGGATGTTACGTCCTTCCCCCCTTTTGGGAATTGCGTCCTCTCAATTTTATTCACTTATCAAAATAAGTGGGGGTATTTATCCCTCATAGCATTTTCATATTCCCATGTTGCCTCTTCAACCATATGATTTTCCATAAAACCTTTACCTAATGAATTACCTTATTCCACAACACTTGATCTCTAAGGTCAAGTATCTGGACTAGTTTTTCCTCATAAGAGAGATTCTCTTCCAACTGAACTACCTCTGGGCTCAAAACATGAGATGGATCTGGCATACACTTTCTCAACATTGAAACATGAAAAACATTTTGTACCTGAGATAAACATGGAGGTAAAGCCACTCGGTATTCAACTGATCCAACTTTCTCCAGAATTTTATATGGTCCAATGAACCTTGGACTCAACTTTCCTTTCTGACCAAATCGCATCACACTTTTCCACAGTGAAACATTGAGAAAAACATGATCACCTACCTCAAAATATAGATCCTTCCTCCAGTTATCCACATAACTCTTCTGCCTACTTTGAGCTGTTCTCATGTGTTTCTGAATCAACTGAACTTTTTCTGCCATCTCTTCTACCAATTCCGGTTCCATAAACTTCATTTCACCCACTTCATCCCAGAAAGCTGGAGTTCGACACCGCTTCCCATATATTTCCTCAAATGGTGCCATTTGTATACTGGAATGAAAACTGTTATTATAAGAAAACTCAAACAAAGAAATATGTCGGTCCCGACTTCCCTGATAATCCATCGAACAATCACGTAGCATATCCTCCAAAGTTTGAATTGTTCATTCTGATTGCCCATCTGATTGAGGATGAAAAGCTATACTAAAATTTAATTCAGTACCCAATGACTTCTGAAGGCCTTTCAAA
This sequence comes from Viscum album, assembly GCA_963277665.1. Taxonomy (NCBI): domain Eukaryota; kingdom Viridiplantae; phylum Streptophyta; class Magnoliopsida; order Santalales; family Viscaceae; genus Viscum; species Viscum album. The sequence goes on along the minus strand of OY728131.1, from coordinate 309,165,832 downwards.
AAGATAGAAGTGAAACTGGGATCACGGTCAGATACAATGGAGAGAGGAACTCCATGTAACATAACTATCTATTTAATATACAAACGGGAAAGTTGATCTAGGGAAAAATTATCTCGTATGGCAAGGAAATGAGCATATTTAGTCAAGCGATCAACAATAACCCAAATTGCATTATTACCTCAAGGTGTCTTCTGAAATCCCACAACGAAGTCCATGGATATATTCTCCCATTTCCACTCTGGCACTGGAAAAGGCTGAAGCATCCCTTTCAGTAACTGTCTCTCTGCTTTAACCTGTTGACAAGTCAAACACTTCATAGTAAAATCAGCAATATCCCTTTTCATTTGGTCCCACCAGTAATACACCCGAAGATATCTATACATCTTAGTATTGCCAGGATGGTCTAAAAATGGAGAACTATGAGCTTCAAATAACAAATCTCTCTTCAACTGTGAATCACACGGCACACACAATATCTTCCCAAATCTCAAAACAAAAATCATTATCAATGTTGAATTCAGGAAACTTACCCTTCTGAACCAGCTCTAACTTTTTCTACAACTCGCTATCTTGCTTCTGTGCTTGCTTAATTCTTCCTGATAGAGAAGATTTCACTAATACCTGAAAAAAAATAGAAGGACATCCTTCACCAACAACTTCTATTCCAAAGTTCATCAAATCCTTAACTAAAGGATCACGTTACAAATGCAACATTGTTAATGAAGCATTACTTTTTTGACTCAAAGCATCATCCACTTTATTTTCTTTTCCGGGATGGTAATGAATTGTATAATCATAATCCTTGATTAATTCTAGTCATCTCCTCTGTCTCATGTTCAATTATTTTTGAGTGAATATATACTTTAAACTTTTGTGATCAGTATATATTTCACACTTTACTCCATACAATTGATGCCCCAAAATTTTTAGAGAAAAACAACAGCAAATAATTCCAAGTCATGTGTAGGGTAATTTACCTCATGAGTTTTCAACTGACGTGAAGAATATGCAATTACCTGGTCATTCTGCATTATGACACAACCAAGTCCTTTCAATGATGCATCACTATAGATAACAAACTCCCCATTCCTAGAAGGAAGTTCCAAAACTGGAGAATTCACCAATCTTCTTTTCAGTTCCTTAGTCAACTGATCCATCACTACAACAAACTGTTTAGTTCTGATTCTGACCATCTCAGGATACTGATTTGAAAGGTCATTTCCCTCTGTATGCCTTCCCAGAAAATCTGTTTTGTTTCTTTTATGAAAAACCATTCTTAACATAGAAATATCTTAGGTGAAGTAACATGGTAATATTTAAATGTTATACTATTTCAATCATACCATAAATTAATTTATAATTTAACAATTTTCTAACTCCTAAAGTTGTCTAAACTGACCTCTGATACCAACTATAAGTCCCTAGCCTTAAACCTTACTTAATCTTGAGTTATTACAAGATTACGTGTTGAGGATCTTTTCAGGTTTAGAGTTTTAGAGAATTATATCATAAAACATGCATTACATTCCACATTTAAACAAAGTGGTTACATAAAATATAGTACTCATTTTTCCCATCAACAGAAACATATTTAAAAAAACATAGATTCTTTCTTGATACTTCCTTGACACTATCATCACATCAGGAACCTTTCCCTTGACCTATGAAAAACATTTCAAAAACTTGGGATGAGCATAAAAAGCTCAGTAAGTGATATAAAAGCAAGAAATGAAAACATTAGTCCATGTACGAAATCGTACTTTACTCATAAAACATAAGCATGTTAACATACCTCATCAAATTATGAATAAAACATAAAATATCACAGGACATAAAGGTAACTTGATGAATTCATAACATTCTTACGTAGGGAGTAACCCTCTTGGTTACGTTTGGAATATCCATCATAGTATATTCCCTAAATCTCTTCGGAGAAAACTCAACGTTTAACCCCTTCGTGTTACCCAATGCATTGGAGAGCTATATCGGGCTCACAGGCCCTTAGTTTATCACGGAACCACCTGTCTTCATAACAATGCCCAAGAACCATAACATAATCGTATCACATAAATCATACATAAAAGAAACATAACATTTCCACATTTCAATCACAAGATATCAATACAACACATTGATATAATAAAAACATTACGAAAACCATTTTCAATACCAAAATAAAAGAAAAGTAAAACGTGGTATTTATTTTTCAGTTAAAAAAACAATAGCTTGTAGAGGAAGCTGAAACTCAAATAATGTTCACGGTGGCGGAGAGTTCGTTTTCGCCGCATACGTACGACAAAAACATTCCATTTTGTTGTTTAGTAAAACGCTTCGTATAAAAAATATTCCTTTCGAATAAAAGTAAAATTCAAAGGGTTTTATACACCTTATAAAAGAAGTTTGTGTATAAAACATAATATGCCTCAATGAAAGGAGATTGAGACGAAGTCCCATACCTCGGGTCTGACTTGACTCGATCTCTCTTTAATCTCCTGATTAATAAACTTGAGTTAATTTATACTTGATTAAGAACCTTTTTAAGTTCATTATTCCTTTTATATCACTTATTACCATGTTATGAACACTATGTAATTATTTATGTAAGTAATGGTCGTTTTGTCGATCATTGGTACTTGAGTCAAAAATGAACTCTTTAGAATTACAAGTTGTTCATGTGGTAAAATATCCATTATATCAAGAATTATATTCATGATGTAGATATCATATATATCATATATATCTATTATATACATGCATTTATAATATTACATAATCATTTAGAGGTAAGAAATGAAATGCACCGTTCATGGAGACGGCAAGTCGTACGTACGCATGAACGCTACTTTCATTTATATGTCATAATAATGATATTTAAACTAAATGAGAGATATGTATATTTTAATTCCAGAATTATATTCATCATTTAGATGTAACATACATCATATATATCCATTATATATATGTACTTATAATAGTAAATTACATTTGGGGATAAGAAATGAAATGCACCGTTCATGGAGATGGTAAGTCGTACGTACGCATGAACGCTACTTTCATTTCTATATCATACATTAATAGAAATAAATAATAATGATATAAAGGTATATTATAATTCCAGTATAACATCATATATAATAACTTTATCCCCATCCTTTATGCGTCCCACATATGGCATTAACGAATCAAATCACTTTGAGGGGGTGGTACTCCGCACTTCCTAAAATGAAGATATCCCGTTTACCCATAATGGAAACCATAAAGGTATGACATAAAATAAAAATACATAAGATTAAGGAAAACATAAACATATTATATATCATATATAAATATATTGACATCTTATTGGCCACCTTTGAAGGTGTTATATGAGTGTTGAACAATCATCGTTTCGTGAGGCAGAAATTCATCATCCACAGAAACAGTATGTTCTTTAACCATTAGATGCAGGTGTGTGTAAGTTTAGCTATAATAATTCTTGTAAAAATATCATAGTATATTGAGGATACTGTTTTTGTTACAAAAGAAAGTAATAAAAAGATTTTAGGGGGTTGGAGAATCAAAATAAAACATAAGAACACAAGAGAAAACACTACCTTTAAAACGGGTAACTCTTTTTTATTTGAGCTCAAAGGCTTCCTTGGGAGGACTTCTACCCAAAGTTAGGATTCTAGGAGTAAGATATGGATGTGGAGAGACAAAATGGGAATGTTTTGGCCGATCCAAAGGCTTGAGAGGTGTGGGTAAGGTGGTATAGGTGGGGGCCTTTTATAAGAGGAGAGGAGGGGCACTCTTGGAAAGTTATAAAAGGTTACTTTATTAAAAAATTATTTTCAGATTTAAAAGGTCCCAAAATTATATATTTCTAGTATAAGGTGCTATTAGTTCTAAATACACCCATACAATAGGTTTTTGACATGTTTAGGTCTTAGATTTTACATTATCTTTTCATTTTATTTAAATCGTTAAATAATGAGGTAATCACTGCATCATCATGGTGTCATAAATAATTTAATTTATTTAGTGTATGAAAATTATAAAACAAATATCATGATGTAGGAAATCTTTTTAGATTTATAATGAATCTTTATAGTCAAAACTATGACTTGTATATCCCCATTTAAAAATTATTTTAGTAAAACAACTCATGTTTGTGACATTTTTATTTTAACATTAAATAAAAATTTATTAATGTCATTTTCCTACCAAAGTGGCTCCATGGGTTCCCCAAAGTTGACCCATGGATTGTCTTGGTCGGTCATGACACATCCAATAAGGTTATTACATTTTTCTAGGTCATTTCATATTAATAAAACATTATTTTTACCTTAAACTACACTAATTACCTCTAATCGCGATTAAAAACTTAAAAGTTACTATTCACCAAAAAATTATTTTAATCCCATTGAACCACATTTTACTTCTTAATGACAACCATGTATGTTGTATTTTTGAAATTCAAAACACAGAGGTGGTAAAATTTCATTTAAACAGAAAATCGGTTTTTATAAGTACCACTTAGTGGTTTCACTATTCATCAAAAATTGAAGTTTTTCAGAAAAATACCAGAACTTCACCCTAAGATATATTTGATATTCCGAATTAAAAAATGATGTCTATTTTACAAAAATCAAAAACATATAAGTTGCATTAATTAATTTAATAATTAATTCCCGCTGTGAGAGCAAATAGCGTGTTTTTATGAAACAATAAGTATTAAAAGATTAACACTAGTTTAAGTCCAATTTCAAAGTGAAATTAATTCCAACGACCACTATTAGATTAAATGGTAAAAATATATTCTAATTTCACTTTAAAAAAAATCCAAATATAATCTAATAATATAAATAAATTAGATTAAAAAGAGTTTTTGAATTAAAATACAACATTTTTCACTATTCATTAAAAAACGAACTTTATCGGAAAAATACCAAAAATTCACACAAAGTAAATTTTGATGTCCCTATTCTAAAGAAGAATTTTATTTGGTCCAATAGAATGTATAAGAGTGACCAAAACTATATTTATATACGGTTCTCCATCAAAAGGCGATAAGTCGACCTTTAGTGAATGTTTGAGTATATATGCCTAAAATTGAATTCTTTTCGTATTTTAAGCCTTTATCCTTTATTGGATAAATGTAAAAACATTTAACAAACATATATAATCATATTTTAGTTATTTCCATTCATTCCTTCCAATACAACTACTACATGTTAACTACCATTTAAAATAATATTATTTTATTACTAGTGTGCAACGTAAGATTTCAAAGAAACTCTTTGTTGCATATCGGGTACACTATCGAACATAGCAACCCCATTAAAGTAAAATTAATATTTAATTCATAAATATTAATAAAAATAAAAATGTTTTATTCTTTATTTACCTGGGATGTTACATTTTTTTCCAAGGTGATGCTTCTATGTTGAGGAGAGGGATTCTCAATAACTTTTTAGGAAGTTATTTTTTGATACAAAGTGGCTAGAGTGATGTGATGAAGTGAGAGGGGTGACTAACTTTTTATAGTGGACGATTATTGGAATTCTTCTAAATTTTCTAAAAGGGAAACCACCCACATTTTTCCTTTGAAAACTAGCTTGAATAATGTTTCAAAATTGATAGATAGGATTAAAAGTTATAAATATGGCTATAAAATGGCTTTCAAAAAATTTCTAGGCCATTATGGCTCTTAACATTAATGTTTAGTCCCTTGTTAAACTAATTTTTCTCTTAATCATTGTAATTAATTTTAATCTGATTTTCTACACTTTTACTTAAAAAAATAAGTTGAACTTATTAAAAATTATAAATTTTTATGATTCAATATTTTGACTTAATTTTTTAAAATTTCAATCACAATAGTGTCACAAATTAATTTAAAATTAATCTCGTAGACACGACGAAAATGCATGTTTTTAAAGTAAAAAACATTTAGAAGTTTTCTATGTTTTTATATCCAATTTCAAAATTGAAATTAGTTAAAATTATCTAAATTGGATAATAATATGTATAATTTATATAATTTTAATTTAAAACTAGTTTAAAATATAATTTAACCTTATAAATAAATTAGAGGAAAAATGAGAATTAAATTAAAATTATGTATTTTTTACTATTAATTAAAAAAAGAAACTTCATAGAAAAATACAAAAAAATAACCCTAAACTAATTTTTAATTATATCATTAAAAATGAAGTTTATTTTGATAAATAAAAGTGATAATAGTTCCAAAAAATTGAGTTAAAAATGGTTCTCCATTAAAATGTGGAAATAATGCCTTTAGAAAAAAAAATTATTTTTTGTTTTGTTCATATATTATGACTATAAAATCTATTGTATAAATGTAAACAATATTTTATTGAATATATAATATATAAATCTAATACATAAACTCTTTAAAAGTTTTATAGTTTGATTAACTATGAATAACATGACAAAATAGTGTTTTCTTAAATAGTTTGTTGTGTGTATTATAAAGATGAAAAAAAAATTAGTTTATTCTAAAAATATATATGTTAAAGTCTTGGGGTTATAAATGACCTCATACAGGTCTTAAAAATCCATTATAATTTGAGAAAACTATGGTTTTTTTCAAATCCCGTCTCTTTTATAATGAATTAACTGACTACCATGAGTTCATTTCCTTCCCAGAAATAGAGTATGGAGTAACAATACAAGGGTACATCAAGCCCCTCAATGTATTCACGTATTTTTAAAACATGGACATTCATATGTTCTAGATAAAAAATGTTTTTGGATAAATCTATTCCCATGTCAAACCCTTAACACATCAAACTAAGAGAGGATGATCCCATACCAACCAAGAAATTAATTATGTGTTGTGATAAAATAGAGAAGAAAACATTATGATTGATCATGAAAATAAACTAATTCATTTAGTTTTACACTATATAAATGGTTTTTAGATAGTATAAATCATTTAGTGTTTTTAAATTCTCATCTAACTTTATATTCATGTGATAGTTTCATATTCTTATCACTGGTTCCTATGGTACTCCCTTAATGAATAAATAGGATTGCCTCATGTGGAGAACTCCCATTTAAACAAATTTAAATCATAGTAAATAGATTCTAATTATTAAAATATCTAGGTAAAGCTAAAATGATTAGATAAATCTTTACAATATGTATCTCTAAAGAGAATTGGATTTTCCCCCACCAACCCATGAAATTATTTAAAATAAATTCTATTATTTCCCATTAACTTCATTATGATAAAAAAATATTTCTAGGTAATCACATTTTTCTCCAAAAAAAATTTAATGACCCCATAAAAACCCTCTAATCCTTTAAGGTAAAACAAAATATGGACATCTTACCACCCATCACTACCATAAGAGAAAATATTCCCATGTAACTCATGTAAGTGTAGCCACATATAGTGTAATTATACAAATATGTTGATTTAAAAAATATGAAATAAATATACAAATTATTATTTCATTGTATAAAGAATCATTTCAAGAATATGACACAATGTTTCAAGACCTTTACCTCTATTAATATAATCCGTATCAATGTGGAAGACCATACAGAAACTTCTAATAGAAATTATCCCAATTTTAATACCCCCAATAAATAATTAATGTATGTAACACTATTGTTTGAGACTCCTAAAGAAGATCCATCCATGTATTCTCCCTATTTAATGTAGTAAAAGCTCGATGATTCTACAACTTCTTTCAAAGAAGGTTTCATAACAACTATTGATGATAATATATTTTTTATTTTTCATAAAATTAAGGGTCATATCCTATTATTAATAAGTGAAACCACAACCCCATATAATAAAGAGAAATACATTCCATTCATCATAAAACATTGAGATGTATGTTTTTGGAATTATACAGATAAATTTGGTCTTGAAACTTAGGTGGATGTTCACCCCCAGGGTCTCACAACTAAGAATCATGTCTCTAAAAAGGTTGTAAGAAGGATAATTTCATCTCACAACTCCATGGTTAAGAAAAAGGTAGATTAGTTTATTATGGAACACTTTTTTAGGAAGTTCAATACCCTAAATGGTATCCAATATCATCTTCATCCTGAAGAATAATGTCAAATTGATTTATATATTGATTTTCTGGAACTAAATTTACACAACCCATTAGATTAACTATATATCCTAATAACATAATTATTTATTAATGTAACAAAATAATTACAATCTCTTCCCATCAAGGTTGGGTAACCCACATATAACCCAATATTCATGGTTTCTAAAAATAAAGATTCTATAGGTTTTTAAGGCCCCTAAAAGGTGTACTACAATTAGGTGATGCCAATTGATGTGAAGAATTCTTGATCCTCCGACAACTAAGTAACACTCTATATCTTTAGACCTCATATTAGTAATCCAATTAAATTGTTCATAGTTAACTTCATATTATATGTTCTAAAAATATATATATATATATATATAATCTAGACATAATTTGAGTGTTTTTATTGTTCAAATACAACCACACATTTATGTTTTCGAATAATTTGTAGAAAAGTAATGATTAAACAAGGATTTAAGTTGTTTTGAATAATTATTAAGGAAAACAACCAAATCACACATCTAGACATTAAATAAAAATTTGATTCAAATGATAGGAACATCTTGGGGGTATGTTGGTGAATATAACATTTATTAAAGAATATTACCATATTATAATTATTCTCATGGATAACTGAATGGAAGTTAAGTCAGATTAATTCTATATTATTGAAATAGTGTAATTGAGATTATCCAAACATAACATGCATACATATCATATAATTTTACCTATATATTCATTATATTTATCAAAAAATAAAACTACAAGAACCTATAGGTTTTTTATATATGAATATTAGACACAAAATCATATTACTCTAAAAATATAATTCAACCAATCCCATAAATAATATCCAAACATGAAAACCTTATAAATATATTGTATATAGTAATATTTTCATTACCTAGGTAATAGAAACATAATAAAAAGGTGATTTTATACACTCTTTAATGGGTAAACGTAAGATATAACAATAAAATATCACAGGTGAGCATAAGATTAACATGTGGATATAAAAACATAGTAAAGATACATGAAAATAACAAAAAGAAAATATACCTAGTGTTACATGAATCATAAATAATGAATCATGTCATTTTGATTTTGGCATAAAATGTGAAACATGGATAGAAAATATAAAATCATGAGATGATAATCATAAGTAATAAATATAAAACATAAAATTGTGTAATAACATTGAAATTTTGAATATAAATGTGTAGCATTCGTAAGCATAGAATATAATTTATTATGTAAAGGCACGCTGTTGAGACCATTATCACATGGTTTAAAAAGTCTTATACTATATTAGGATAATTCTTATTCTCATACACATAATATATTGTATTCATGACCTATTTTCATAAAAATCATCTGAGGAGAAATAAAACATTACCCCACATATGGTAGGGTTATGTAATTCTAGGACCACACATCAAATTATGAATATTTGTCCATATGTTTACCATAAGAACACTAAAACATTTAAAAATTCATTACATCATAATTAAAACATGAGAAACATATGCATTTAAAGAAATATTTCATAATACATTATCATAAGAAAACTAAAAAATGATTTGGATGATTTCATTAGGTAATGTGTCTAGTGAGGAATTATAAGCATTAATGAATATTGATATAGATGAAAAGAACTGTAGAAGAACATTAGAAAATAATTTTCAAATAAAAATAAATATAAACTATATATTTAATAACATTTTCTTAAAATAAACAAATATATAAATATATTTTTTGATAAAAATAATGGGAACTTAATTACAATTTAAATTAAAACCCAATAAAAACATATAATTTAGTTTTTAGGATTAAAACTGATGAAAATGGAGGGATAAAATTACCAATTTGTAAAATTAAAAAAAATACTCTCAAACCATTTTAATGAATCTAAAATTCAATATAAAATAACCCTAATAATAAATATAGGTATAGATATGGACATTTATGTAGACTAATATATAGGAATGAAATATAACTATTAAATATATGGTCATTGGACATATAGAAATAGGATGTATGATTATTGGATATAGTTTCATTTGATATACATGTATCTCATTGGTTTATTGAGGTTGCTTAATTATTAGATACAAAATAAAAATTATATAATTAACATATAATAATAGTTTAATAAATAAATAAAAATATTAATTAAAAATAATTCTTATAAAAAATGTATTTTTATTCATTACATATTATTATTATTATTATAAATGATTCAATGTGTTTATAAAATTCCATGAAAACTTCTAATTTCATTGCATTGATAAAATTTAATGTCTAAAATATAAATAAATATTTTCAATGGGCTATAATTAAAATAATTTAAAATAATATTGGGTAACAGTCTACTACTATTTTTAGTGTTATATTTATCATGATCTATTAAAAAAGAATATACTTGATGGAAAATGCAAATTAAAATAATATAGGGTAACGGTATACCACTATTAAAAGAATTATTCTCAAAAAAATATTTCACTATTAATAATAGTGATTTATTTTGTTTCAATATATCTTAATGTTCTAATATTTCCTAGTATGACTAATTATTCCTTTAATGAACTTCAACCAGGTGAGTGGTCTTATTTCATAGTACTTTATAAATATAACCATGGTTTCAATCATTTTTTGAAAACATAAGAGTGATCATGTTCATGTCATAAAACCATATATTTCAGTACATGGGATGGATCAGGTATCAAATTATTTAAAATTAATACTTAGAACACCTCATTCACTTTGGATACTTTTAGGGTATGCGTAAGGAGATATGCTACCCACCACAAATGATCGTGGATTTAAAAGGGGAAAATGTACATAGGGATAAAACTCCCCTTATTCTAAAATATAATAACCCACCAACATGGTTCTTTCAATTAAATACATTCTTACTGAATTAAAACTCCAAATCCCAGTGATTATTATCAATGTATCTCTTTTATCAATATTGTGTAGTTTTAATATACCATTATAGTGCTTAAATGTTCTCAACCATTTATTGTGTATATTCTAGTCCCATATACATATGGTCTCCAAAAAATACCAAATAGTTATAGTTATACTCAAATTCCTTTACAAATAATTATATGTTTCCATTTTAATGCAATAATCTAAACTTTTATAAAATTAGTACTCTACTAGTGGAAGGTAATGATACCAACTCTTATTGAAATCCATTGAGTAGAATATTATTATATCATCTATAGTTTGAATTCTCCTTTTATATTTTACATCTATTTTAGAAAGACTTGAAGTGACAAAACTCACCTTTATATCCAATTATTCATGAATACATAACCAATTTAATAATGTAAACTTCAAATTTTGATCAGATTTGTGGTCCCGTTCAAGGTAAACTAAAATATGGGGGTTAATCAGGGAATCTCAATCTTTCAAAACTGACCCCTCATCAATGAAAATGTCATTTATTTATTAGGAACACTCCTCTCCCTTGAAATTTATCTGAACCATTAATTAAATTAAATGATGAACAAAAGTAATTTAATTAGTTAAACCAAGTTTGGTTGATTGGTTGTGCATATAAAAATAAAATATTAAGAAACTGAAACACTAATCACACTACTTATTGATAATTATTTTAAGTAACTACACAGACCCAATGGGTGAAAAATATTTTTAAATATAAAAAACTCACTTTTTATCAAGATAATAGATAGCTGAAAATTGAAGAGGGAGGAATTGAGTTCTTAAAAAAATTTAATGCCGAAAACATCCCTCTTTAGGTATGATAGTTAAAATGTTTTCATTAATATGTATCAGAAGTGGAAATACTAAATCATAATTGAAAAGGATTAAAAACAAGAGATTTATAGTTTCTTAGGTAATATAAATCACCTAGTCCACTCCCCCAAAAATCTACTCCCTGATTTTAGGGATTTTCACTATAACATCCCTTTTTTCAAGGGCTCCCAAATGAGTACAAGAATATTTCACTTATTATAAAGTTCCATGAACTTTCAACCAAGATATCCCTTTACAAAACCTATCCATATACTTAATACACTCTCTTGTAATGAGTGTAAATGAAATAGTATGAATAAAAATTTGAAGAACTATTACAGCACACAATTGCAAGCAGCAACTGACAGTAGTTTTAGATACATCCTAAAAAGATGATAGCCTTCAACGAACTAATCAAGATGATCTTTGATTGAAACTGATAGATATGAAAATTCATCAAACTAGAAATTTATGGGATATTTTTTATGAACTATAATTATTTTTTACCATCATTGGAGTATTCATATTTATATGTGTCATGTCCTCCTTTTTTTTTGCATCGTCTCACTCTTTATTTTATATATCCTCTTATATTTTGAACTTATGAAGTGAGATAGTCAACTTTTTTTTTGCATCATCTCACTCTTTATTTTATATATCCTCTTATATTTTGAACTTATGAAGTGAGATAGTCAAAATAGTCAAGTTGATAATATTTTGAAATGTTGATAAAATAAGCTATTAATTTAAATCCTCCAATAATTCCAAATAAGAAATAAGCTTCTCCAATATCACTGGTAGTGATCTTCTTCTTTAGATCCATCCATTCCGAGCGAGATAAAACTTTGTAAAAATTTCTCTTTCCTTAAATCGACAATCCCTTTTCTGATATAATCTAAATTCATTAAAATAAATATCAAGAGATTAAAAATAAAATCATGACATTCTACATAATATCTAATTCTTCATAAGATATCCAATAGTTATTACAATTATTGTAATGTAGAAATCAAGGAGACCCCATAAGATAAAATAGATATCTATATTCATTGGAGCATATGATAAAATGATTTCAACACTGTGTATGATAATTATTTAAAGTAATATAAATATTTTACTGAGGATTGATAAATATTTTTAAAAACTTATTCTATTTTTAAAATGATAATCTTTTAAAATATTATTTTCATAAGATAAATACTTCTCATAACAACATTTTGTCTAAAGTAAGCTACAAATCAATTATTCTTTTACTAAGATAATATCTTCTGTAGTAAGATAAAAATCAACTGTAGAGTTTTATGATTTTATGTATATGGTATATATTATTTAAAGACTTTTATTCCCATAAGAAAAATAATAATTTCCCATATAACAGATATTTTACAAGGCAAAGGATAAACACTTATTGAGCCAACATAAGATAAATTCCTCGCATAAAATTATAATCTGAAACACTAAAGATAAACTTATTAGAATAAAAATAGGTATTTTTCAAATCATTATAACACATAAAAACTATGATATATTAAAATGATTAAATTATTTCTAATAATATCTCCCATTACAGAAAACAAAAAATTGACACAAGGGGATTTAAATAAACAGTTAAATTATGTATTCTTATTTTTTCTTATCCAATTTTTTCAAATAAACTTGAAGTTTAATTTTTTTTATTTTATTCTCCCCGAAATAAATTTTTAATTTATTAAATTTTTGGGTTATTCTTTTTCTTCCCCCCATTTTTTTTAATATCAAAAATAATTAGAATAAAGGAACACAACCAATATTTCACATGAACAATTGTAACTAGTTAATACTACTGATTTTGAATATAATTTGGAATTAATTTGTGTGAAAAACATAAGTATATTTCATTAAGAAATTAATAGATCTTAATCATAAAACCTTAATAGATAATTGATACTTAATATAAAATAGAAAAATTTTTACCAAACAGATAACAGTTTCAAAAAATTATAATACAAAGGAAAAAAAGAATGAAATCATAATACAACAATAAGTGGATAAATACTAAAAAATATATAAAATAATATATATAAAAAATTTACAAACACTTTAATAAGAAAGATGAAAATAAAACAAAAACTATAAAAATAAATAGGAAATCATTCAAATGTTTTAGAAAAACCATTCAACCAAACACGATTCAAATTATTATAAAATGCCCATAAAATTAGGCATCCAAGAATTCAAATTTTAAAGGAATATCAACTTCAGAATTTGAAAATATTATATAGATGTGGGTTATTAAATGATATTGGTTTTCCATATGGTAAAGAGAATAAAGGAAGAGGATAATTAGTAGTTTCTCTAACAATATCACCAAATTTCAGTAAAGATTCTCCAAGTCATACTTGATCACCCTAAGTAATCCTTAAAACATGGATTGGATGTCGAAAGAATATTCTAGATCTATTTCCATATAAAAATAATATATAGGTATAAAGGATAGTTTTGAATATTATTTAGGTAAGGAAAAGAGACTTATTCAACAAACTTTAGATTTTTATTTTGATGAATTTTATTTGGGTCAAATATTTCCTTTAGCCTTCATGAAGTAGAAGCATATAGATCAATGATGGATGTTCTAAGAAGATGTTTCCCTCAAATTTCAAATAAATAAAAAAATAAGGTGTGAATTATTTTTATCATGTCATTCTTATAGTAATATATAAGTTTTGTAACACAATTCAATAGTTATTCTAAGAAAATTACAAAGAGGTCTTATACATCTCCCTTCTTAGACCAATAAAATACAAACTTCTTTAATTCTTTAAACTATTTATCTAATATAAAAATTGAATGATCAGATAAAATAATATTTTTACCTTTATAGAGACTTTACAACCTCAAGGTCCAAAAAATTAATCAGACACTTCTTCTTATTTATCTTCTAAGGATTCCGATGTCCAACAGCTTATTACCACTTGATGAAAGTCTTTAAACCTCTTTATCAAAATATCAATATTATATTCTAGGGACCCATCCATATTTTTTAATATTATAATGATAAAAAATAAACCTTTTTCACTTGAGATATAAAATGTTGAACTTATCAAACCTTATCTTATAATAGTGATAGTATTTGCATCTTAGAATTATCAATTGATCAAATATAACATAGAGGAAATGTAGAAAACCTTGTTATTTTATCTATTACACCCATTTGAAGATCCTAAATCACTTCCTTGGATAGAATTTCTCACTAAATTAATGCAATTTTTTGAATTATTTTTTTCTATCACCAAATACACACCTTTTCACATTTAGATATCATCTACATAATTCAAGGATTCTTCAAAGTGTTCCACTAAAAAAATTCAAATGTAGAAGAAACTGCAAACTTTAATTATTAACATCATCTTTTGAGATAGCTTAATCGTGGAGAGTCCTAATTTAATTTATAGACTCTAGAAACTAAAATTTTTATGTTTATAGCACCAATATTAAATTTTAATGGATTTCTATAATACATTACTCAACTATATGTAATTTAGATATAGGATGTCTTGATCGTGTCCACTGATCATGAATAGGAGGAAAATTTATTAAAGAACTTATATTCTTCTAATTTCATTGTATTGTTAATTTGAATCAACATTAAGTATGTCCTCTTATAAAGGTTTTGTAGAAACTTATCTTACACTTCCACCTATATCCAACTGAATTTCATTCCCTTATTTTTTTTTCTTCTTCATGGGTGAAATATTCACTAACAAGGTCAACATATTTGGTTATGATTCTTGCACTCATCTTGTTCAATGAAATATTTCAACTAGTATAATTGCACCCAAAACATTTTATATGGTCCTTACTTGACTAAAAATTACTAATCTTGTGATATATTAGGCCTACTATTCTCCACCAAAAGAAATAGAGACAATATTAGGTAATACATATAGGAAAACAATATATGAAATGAATTATGGGGTATCTAATCTTATAGACTAAACTACAAATCTTACTCATATTCTTTTATTATAAAGAGTCTCATTTTAAGGAACATATCTTATATCAACATTTTTAGTTGTACTTTCTACATAAACAAGAATAACAACATAAATAAGAGCATCACTTGAAAATATCTTCTGAAATGAATCCCCATAAGTCGAATAAGGGTTTAATACAATGTCTTCTTCAAAACATAATTGAACCAACCTTATTAAATAATAATTCTAAGAAAAATCGTTTCTACTTAAAATAAATGTTGCCAATGTTTTCATTCCATGACACTAGGTTTTGGTATTAGCTTCCAAAAAACACCAAACTTAGGAAATACTAAATTTATCATCATTTAAAATGTATAGAAATTTTATAGATTATTTTTTACATGGTACATGTACCTCATAATGTATAGTTCTCTATTAACAAGAATTTAAATCATAAAAAAATATAATAAAGTAACATCTTGAAATAAAACTTCATTAAACTCACTATTGTGTTGTGCAATGGAAGGTTGAATGAACTTTATAAGAACTTTTCTTTATATTTCTAGGTCCTTCATTGGCTTCTTAATAATATATGTAGATCCAAGCACATACTTCATGATTTTAGTTATACTGACTTGATCTATAGTGAGAAACAAAGTACTTAAGTACGTGTAGCCTTCAAGAGGGAACTTGAACACTTAATCCTTTACCAATGAGGTTAATGAGTAACTTTTCTAATTCCCAGATGCAATGACATGGTCATCATTGTCATTGAAATGAAAAACAAAATTCTTTTAGAACTCACGAACATTATTCTTAAAAACAAACTTGGTTTTTATTTCATCAAGAAAAAATTCCCATAATTGATGGTTGATATCTTTCTTAATCAACATTTATATTCAATACATCCAAGTAAAATTTGTTTCTCATCCAAAAAGAACCTAAATTGACATTCTTTGAATTTTGATTATGCCTGAGAAAACTCCATAAATTCTCTTAGGTTTTTTCACTGTTGAAAGGATTACAAAGATTGGAAGGCTAGGGAAAACATATTTGGATAATACAAAGAATGAGGGTTCTAAGGTTTTTAAAGGTTTGACACATAGATATGACATACAATCTTTTTTTTTTGTGGTAAAAAATGGTTTTACCAATGAATTAAAGAGTAATCATTATAGAATTCAGATGATGTGTCCTTTTTTATTTGAATAATACTCTAAATAGACACACTAAATCCCAAATAGAACATGGTAAATAAAATATTTACTTAAATATAAAACTATTATATTAAGAAAGATTAATATAACATAATGTAAAATTAAAAAAAACTAATTCTAATTTAATAAATTCAAATATTTTTGTAAGAAACGGTTTAGTAAAAATGACTACTAATAGATTTTGTGAGAAAAATAATTTTAAATAGATATCTCTTTTTTTAAATATCTCTTAAGAAAAGATATCTCAAATCAATTTCCATTGTTTTTCAATGGTTAATTATCTTTTTCAAAATGTTGATAGTACTAGTGTTATAACATTTTATTTGAACACAATTAAAATTATATCAAAAATCAATTAAATTATTTTTCATACAGAACACCAATTCACAATAACTTCCTATAACATTATATTCTACATTGGGGTTTGAAAATATCATAGAGTGTTGTTTATTACTTGACCAAGATACTTGGTATTTACCAAGAAAATGGTAGGTTATTAAGGTTATTTTTTATCTAGTCTACATCCATTAAATTCAGCTTCTAAATATAAAGTTAAATTAAAATAATAGGTTTTTTGATAAAGGAGATAAAGAGATATAGTTTCATTTAAATTATTTAAAATTCATTTTGCAGCATTTAAATGTGATTCCTTAGGATTTAATTGAAATATTTCCAACTTACATACTGAAAACGTAATGTATTATCTAATTTTAGTAATATTAAATAAACATCCAATGATTCCTCAATACAACATATTGTCAACTAATTTTCCAATATCTTCCATATCATGACTAATATTGGATCTCATATTAGTTAAATGAGTCTTGTTGTTTTTCAGTCTAAACATATTAAGTAACTCAGGTATGTATTTTATTAGATTTAAATCATTTCAAAAATATTTTTGGTAAATTTTAAATACATGAAAATAGCTTAACTCACCCACTATACTCATTTAAAATTCTTTTTTCATAAGTTTTAAAAAATCATTACATTATTTTTGATCTTTTTATCGAAAAATAACGTAATCAATATATATTTTTGAAAACAAAATATATAAAGTTGATTTTTTCTTAAATAATGTAGGATATACTATTCCTATTATAAATATATTTGATAAAGAGAAGATAATAATCTCTCATACCATGACCTTGGTTCTTGTTTAAGTTAATATTGAGCTTTTATAATATTAAAATATAATTTTTAGGGTATTGTAAAATAAGAGATTGTTCTATACAGACATCAAATATTAAAAATAAATTTTAAAATGAACATTTAACATATTTTTGAAATAAATTAAAATTTATATAATTTTTATATGCTAGAATGATTCTAATTTCATCTAAAATAGATACAGGGGAAAAGGTTTCTACATAGTTTCTTCTTTATTCATGATTGTATCTTTTTAAAACTGGTATATTTTTATTTCAATTAATTGCACCTTGATAATCTTGTTTGTTTCTAAATACCCATTTTTTTCCAATTATAGGATAATTAGAGGTTCAATCAAATAATTACCATACTTTATTCCTTTTGAACTTTTTTAACTCTTCTTTAATAGATAAAAACCAACTTTCATCAGACAAAACTCCTTCAATAGATTTAGGTTCTATTTGGTGTGAAAAGGAATATGATTATACTAGGTTTAATATATTTCTTATATTTCTGACTCATTTATCTAAGATCCATATAATTTTCTCTAAAGTATGGTATTTATGATTTCTAAGTAATTAAGGAAACACACTTTCTAGTTATCTAGTGTCAACCCAAACAGGATTTTGTTTGAAATAATAATGTTCGAAATCATAATCTATATCATTATTGAACATATATTTAGGTCCCATGTCCTTGAGGGAATCACTTAGCTCATCATTTTGAGTCATATTTTGATTAAAAGGATAAATTTCACCAAAATATTCATTATTTAATTCTTCAATAATCCGTGAAATTTTTTTTGAAAACTTTATAAGCCATGGAAGTAGTATAATAACCTAGGAAAATACCTACATCATATTTTCAATGAAACTTACCAAGATTATCTTTGGGGTTCAAGAAGTAAATCTTACATCCAAAAAATTTGAAGTATCGTACATTTGGTTTTCTATCATTCTATATCTCATAGGGCATTATCATTATGATAAGTCTTATTTGAACTTTTTTAATAACATAAAATTTTCTGTTAACATCTTCAACCCATAAATAATCGGTCATATTATATTAAAATAAAATGGTTCTATAAATCCCATGCAAAGTCTAATTCCCCCTTTAAACAACACCATTCTATTCATGTGTCCTAGGGGTATAAAAATTGTGTTAAATACCTTCCTTCCTACAAATCATTTTTTACCATTTTCTAAAATCTAGTTTAAGGGTATCTGTGTAAAGAACCGTAAATTTCAAGGAAATTTTTTTCTTAATTTTCTTTGGAATTTTACAAGAGCGCAGTTTCTGACGGCACCTGATTCCGAGGCCCGGTGTGCCCGGAATCATTTTCCGAAGTTTGGCTCGGGTACGTTCAGTGAACGGACGAGCGGGTTTTTCTAACTTTTGAACCGGTGCCCGGAATCGAATTCTGAGGGCACCGATGAAATCGCAGCGCCGGTATTCGCTTAGAAACGCCTCTTCCGGAGTTGCGTTTGCTCGGGTGTGGTTTTTAATTTTCGGGCATAAAGTTAAGAAATAAAATAATTTTGCGACAACTTTATTTTATTTCACTTAAGCCACTTGGAAGCCACTTGAAGCCACTTGAAGGCGGCTTGAACTGAGTTGAACTGGATAGGATGCTATCCAGAAATATCCTACCCCCTTGGTAGGATATTTGTGAGGTGGGGCCCGCACGAGCCCCTCCGTTTCTTTCCGCTAATAAACGCACCCGTGAAAACCCGTCTTAATGAAGGTCAACCAACGCGTTTTCTAAATTCTTAACAGACCATTTAATTGGGCTGTTTCTTTCGTGAATTAAATGGGTTGTTTCTTTCGTGAATTAAATGGCCTGTTTCTTTCGTTGAATTAATTCAACGAATTAATTCAATCGTTTCTTAACCGGTTTTCGTGTGTTGGCATGTTAATAAAATAAGACCAACCCAAAATCTTTTGAAAAGATTTGAGAGGATCCCTGTTTCTTCAGCTCCCTCGCGAAGAACGCGAAGAATGCGAAGAACGTGAAGAACGCGAAGAACGCCGAACCCAGAAATCGACGACACCTTCGTCCGAGACGTTCTTCCGATCTCCGATCTCCGATCTCCGATCACCGACCATTTGAGGTGAGTGATTTCATATTTCCTCTCAAGGTTCTTTTCTTTGGGTTTAAACACAGATTTAATTAATTATAATTTAAATCTGTTGTTCTTGGTTCGTTGAGCTCGCCGACTCAACGCCGGATTCCGCGACGACGCGACGCCTCCCCGCGACGACGCGACGATCCCTCTCTTCCACGATGATCTTATCCGCGAAGAACGCTCGCGCGCGACGATCATCAAGGTAGGGATTTTATAATTTTGGAATACCCCTCTTTGTTATTCCCTTGAACTTTCTTTAAAAAAATTAAAGAACCGGATTCAAGGAAACAATTTTATTTTATTAAAATTAAAATTGTTGGTTCATGTGTTGAACAATTTCTCCCGGTTGTTTATTTCTAACACGGAGGGTGCGGGCCAAACGAACACGGCCCGACGACCCTCCGCCGTTCTTTGTTTTGTGCGGATTTGGCGGGTGATGACGAAACATGCTGCAACGGGTGTTTGACGATCCCGCAGTAAAGAACGGATCCCGGGAGGAGCAACGGTGCAGACGGGAAGGAAAACGGGCCACCGGAGCGACGCCGGCGGCCCGCAGAAGCTGCCGGCGGCGCGGGTTGCCGGCGCGGCGGCGCCAGCGGCCGGAGGGGGCGGCGCCCCGGCGCGCCGCCAAACGAGGCCGCCGCGGCTAAAGCCGCGGCGGCGGCGGCCAACGGACCCGCGGCCGCGCGGTTCCGGTTCGCCAGCGCGGCCCACGCGGGCCGCGACTTTCTCAGGCCGCGGGTCAACGCCCGCGGCGCTCGGCCGCTCGGCCGAGCTGAGCCAGGCCGGTCCGACCGGCCTGGCCGGACCGGTCCCACCGGGTCGGCCCGGGCCCGTACCCCCCCCCCCCCCCTTCTTCGGACGTTTTCATTCAAACGCCCGTAACTTGAGCTTCGTGCCTCCAAACGACTCGCCGTCAGCGGAAACGCGATCCTTGGATTGAGACGGTCGTTTCTGTATATCCCACTCAAGGTTTCGGAATACTTTGAGTTCGGCCGGGTTGTTTCGTACACGAGACCAACCGGGCCCCCGGCGCGGAAACGCTCATATCTTGAGCTACGGACGTCTGATTGATGTGCCGTCAGCTTTGTTGAATTCCTCTAAGTGAGAAGGATCTTTTGGCATACTCCTCCCGAGGTTTGGACGTAGGTGGAGTGCGGTCGGGTTGGTTTTGCCTTAAAAACCAACCGGGCCCCTAGGACGAAAATGCCAATAACTCTCAGACCGGGCGTCCGATTGACGCGCCGTCTGCGACGTTGAGTTCCTGTTGACGATACGGAACTTTTGGATACATCAACTTCGGACTTTGTGTCAGTTGATGTATCAGCCTCTCGGCTCGTGGAGCGGACCCTCCCAAACGAGCTTGCTGTGTGCGGGAACCCTAGTGCTGGCTGCGACTGCTACTTCGACAGCGACGACCGTGCAGAGATCATCCGTGGACTCCGACGACGACCGTGCAGAGATCCTCCGTGGACTGTGGCGAAGACCGTGCAGAGATCCTCCGTGGACTGCGGCGACGATTGTGCAGAGATCCTCAGCGGACTGCGACGACTACTGCACTCAGCGATCCTATGTGGATCAGTGCTACAGGTCCTGCGTGGGCCCGGTCCTGTGTGGGCCCGATCCTGTGTGGGTCCGATCCTGCGTGGGTCAGCGCTCAGCGGTTCTGTGTGAGCCAGCGCCTACAGGTCCTGCGTGGGCCCGGTCCTATGTGGGCCCGATCCTGTGTGGGTCCGATCCTGTGTGGGTCACTGCAAGGTTAGTACCTAACGATCCTTCGTGGGTCAGACGACTTAGATGGTTCAGTGATCATCTTTATCGTCATCTGAAGAAGTATACCTGTGTGAGCTAAATCTTTTGTTTCTCTCCTTTGTGGATTGTGTTGAGCTATCCTGTGTGGATTTACTGTTTACTCTCCTTTGTGAATTGTGATGTTCTATCCTGCGTGGGTATGCGTTTTGCTTTCCTGTGTGGACTGGGTTGTGCTAGGGCTCGGACGTTGGAGCCGATCGGGGAATTGATGACTTAGGTATATGTATGGGCATATACCTAAGACGTGTCATATGTTACTTCGTGA
Organism: Viscum album; assembly: GCA_963277665.1. Taxonomy (NCBI): domain Eukaryota; kingdom Viridiplantae; phylum Streptophyta; class Magnoliopsida; order Santalales; family Viscaceae; genus Viscum; species Viscum album. The sequence continues at coordinate 309,143,482 of OY728131.1, read as the reverse complement.
TTGTACCTCTTCTTCGTGATTTATCCTTTTGTGGATTTCGGGAGACCTTCGGGGGTCTCGGGGTCCCTACTGAGTAGCTTATACTCACCCCTGCACGGGTTATGCCCGCACTTCGTGGTGTTGGTTGCAGACGACGGACAGCGCTAATCGTGGAGGAGGCGTGCGGAGCAGGACAGTACCTGGAGGTGGACCACTGGGCGGGACGTACTCGGAGCGGTTAGGTGGACCCGAGGAGCAGTGGAGGCTATCTGTACCCACCCTTCAGGTGGGACTTCCAGAGGACGGCTCGACGCTGCAGTTTTTCCTTTCAGTTGTTGTTTTTCCTTTCAGTTGTACTTTACAGTTGGGCTTGTATTTCTGGCCCCTTTTACTTTCAGCACAGCTTGTACAGTTTTTACTTAGTGTTTACTTTTCCTCTTGCTTACTTTGTGGTGCTTGTTTACTTTTCAAAGGCAACGCCTTCCCTTTTTGTTGGGATTTACGCCTTGGTGCTAGTCGCCAGCCCCTGGCCTATGGAAGGCGGGCTTGGGGTAGTCACGGCACGGGCCCCGAGGACGGGTCGTGACAAATTGGTATCAGAGCTGGTCAGTTCTACCACAGACTCTGATCTTTCTTCTATGTGAAGAAATAGTGTTTAGCGTATTGAGTGTGGTTATCAGTCCAGGGAGTCCAGTGTTGGTGCGGCGGCCGACGTATCCATACCCCAGGACCCTGACTTCTGATTTCCGACTTAATGCACGAAAACATTGAGTGCATGTGTGTTTCAAGTTTTCTTTGTGATTACTTGTGTCAGCTCACCAGGTATACTGTTCTGACCATGGCATACTTGTTTCCTTTTCAGGATGGCACGACGACAGCAGCCAGCTAGGGTTCCTAGAGTAGGGCGCGACGACAGCCCGCCGAGCGACGAGGCCTCGGTACAGGGCCCGTTGACAGCAGAGGCATCGGTGGTACCTTTACCCGCCGAGCCCCCGATGCTTCCAGCACTGGCAGCTGACGACGCACGACGCCTCGGAGCTCTGCACGAGTTCCAGCGCCAGCGACCACCCAGGTTCCGTGGGGAGTCGGACCCCTAGGCAGCCGAGGACTGGCTGGAGGCGGTCGTCCGAGTTTTCAGGCTAGTGAGGACACCAGCAGACCTCATGGTGATCCTCGCGGTGAGCCTACTGCACGCAGCAGCCAGACGCTGGTGGATCCTGATGCTCCAGGTACACGATGAGGCCACCCTCATCTGTACGGACTTCGAGAGCCTCTTCCGCTCAGAGTTCGTTCCGTCCACCCTCCGTACGGTGCGCATCCGGGAGCTTCTTCAGCTGCGGCAGGTCAGCATGACAGTCGCTCAGTACGCAGCGAGGTTCACCGACCTATCTCGCTACTCGACAGACATGGTACGGGACCCCTTCTTCCGGGCCCGGACCTTCGAGCAGGGATTGAGACACGAGATCAGGGCATCGCTGATCTCCCTCAGCATCCTGACCCAGGCAGGAGTACTGGAGCGAGCCCTCCTGATTGAGAGCTTCCTGGCTGAGTCCACAGCGAGACCTACCGCAGGGCGGCAGGTAGCGGAGTCTTCGGCAGCTGGTAGCTGACGGATGACTCAGGGTTCCAGGCAGACCAGGCCTTCCGGCAGACGACCCCGGGACACTGGCTCAGCGGTGCGGGGCACACAGCGCGGTGCCCGCCTTCCGAGGGGCAGGCGGTTCTACGAGTGCGGCGGGCAGGGCCACATGGCTCGTGACTGCCCGACCCGTCGTACCGAGGGGCAGCAGACGGTGGAGGGGCCACCCAGGCAGAGGCAGAGGGTCGACCGTGGCGGTCCGCAGGGAGGAGGCGGACGAGGCAGAGGAGCTGGCCGAGCAGCAGGTGGTGGGCGACGCTTTGAGGCTCTGCCACCACCACCACCAGGAGGCCCGCCCCGACCACAGGGAGCTGGCGGGCAGACACAGGCTCAGCTCCAGGCAGCGGAGGCCTACGACCACGGCGCGCCAGAGATGATTCGAGGTACGATCTGTGTCTATTCCACCCTTTCTGCAGTTCTGATAGACACAGGAGCGAGTCACTCTTTCATAGCCACTGCCCTTGTTCGGAACTCGGAGATTCCGACGGAGCCGTTAGCTCGATCCTTACGGCTAGAGACTCCTACGGGAGCAGACTTGATGATTACGCACTGGTGCCGGCAGTGTGAGCTTACTCTAGGAGGTGAGATCTTCGGCTGGGATCTTCTTGTAGCAGCGTCGAGGCCTTACGACGTCATCTTGGGCATGTATTGGTTATCTACGGTCCATGCTCAGATTGATTGCATTAGGCGCAAGGTGCGATGTGTGCGCACCGACGGAAGCAGGTTCACCTTCACCGGCGAGAAGGGAGCCTTAGCAGCACAGGATGGACTCACGCAGAGGAGAGGTCAGCCCATCACTCATCAGTTGGCTAGCCTCATCCTGGAAGCAGTTGACGTGCGGAGTCCCAGTTTTCCTGCAGTGGTGGATCAGTACGCGGACGTCTTTCCCGACGACGTTCCAGGACTACCTCCTCGTAGAGAGGTAGACTTTTATATTGACCTGTACCCCGGGACAGCCCCGATATCCACTCCAGTATATCGGATGGCCCCCGCTGAGCTTCGAGAGCTGCGGGTACAGTTGGAGGACTTGCAGGGAAAGGGGTTCATCCGACCCAGTGTTTCACCCTGGGCTTCCCCGATTTTGTTCGCCAAGAAGGCGGACGGGAGCTTGCGACTGTGTGTCGATTATCGTCGCCTGAATCAGGTGACAGTGAGGAACAAGTATCCGCTACCCAGGATTGATGACCTCTTCGACCAGCTCAAGGGAGCATGGTGGTTCTCGAAGATAGACCTCAGGTCAGGCTATCATCAGCTTAGAGTTCGAGACGAGGATGTGCAGAAGACGGCCTTCAGGTGTCGGTATGGCCACTATGAGTTCTTGGTTATGCCTTTCGGCGTAACCAAAGCTACAGCAGTGATCATGAGCCTCATGAACAGGATCTTCCAACCATACCTCGATCGATTTGTCGTGGTCTTCATCGACGACATTTTGGTGTACTCGACGACGGAGGAGGAGCACGCCTACCACCTGCGTGTTGTACTAGACACACTCCAAGAGCACCAGCTTTATGGCAAGCTCTCGAAGTGTCAGTTCTGGTTATGTGAGGTCCACTTCTTGGGGCACGTCATTTCTGAGGCGGGAGTTTCAGTGGATCCCGCGAAGATTGAGGCAGTGCTAGCTTGGGAGCCACCCAAGAGCATGACAGAGGTGCGGAGTTTCTTGGGCCTAGCCGGATACTATCGGAGATTTGTTCCGGACTTCTCCAGAGTTGCGTCCCCACTCTCAGCGTTGAAGAAGAAGGGGAAACCCTTCGTGTGGTCAGACAGATGTCAGCAGAGCTTCCAGGAGATGAGGCAGAGGTTGACCAGTGCACCTATCTTGAGGTTGCCTGAGGAGGGAGTTGGATACGTAGTCTACTGCGATGCATCAGGGACCGGACTCGGGTGTGTCCTGATGCAGGAACGGGCCGTGATTGCCTACGGATCACGTCAGTTGAGGCCTCATGAGCAGAACTACGCTACCCATGACTTGGAGTTGGCATCAGTGGTCTTTGCCCTGAAGACATGGTGACACGATCTGATGGGCGAGCGCTTCACAGACTTTTCTGACCACCAGAGTCTCAGGTACATCTTCTCTCAGAAGGACCTAAACCTGAGGCAGCGGCGATGGCTCGAGTTCCTCCAGGACTATGACTTTGAGATAGTCTATACTCCTGGGAAGGGGAACGTAGTGGCTGATGCCCTCAGCAGGAGGACGGGCATCCAGCTACTTGAGGAGGCGACAGAGCAGCTAGCCGCTTTGCAGATATCCTTCGTGGATAGAGACGGAGCAGCCTTCCTTCAGTCTCTCATAGTCTCTCCTCCGCTTCTTCAGCGGGTCAGAGAGGCACAGCATGGGGACGTTGACTGTGAGACACGGCGTGCACAGATATCCTCGGGACAGGCACCTGATGGTTTCTCCCTTGGAGAAGAGCACGATGTCCTTTTCAGAGGACGTACCTTGGTGCCAGTCGCTTTACGAGAGGAGGTGCTGAGAGCGTATCACACTTCTCCTTTGGCGGTACATCCTAGAGTGGCGAAGATGTACCAGGATCTCAGACGACAGCACTGGTGGCCGGGCATGAAGAAGGCTGTGGTAGAGTTCGTTTCATGGTGCCTCACCTGCCAGCAGGTGAAGGCAGAGCATCAGGTACCAGCAGGTTTGGTACAGCCCTTGGAGGTCCCGGAGTGGAAGTGGGACGGGATATCTATGGACTTTGTGACTGGACTTCCACGCACTTCCAGAGGTCACGACTCCATTTGGGTGATTGTTGACCGACTCACCAAGTCGGCACACTTCTTACCCATCTGAGAGCAGGGCTCAGTGGAGAGCTTGGGGTGTCTCTACGTTCAGGAGATTGTACGACTTCACGGTGTGCCGTCGACTATCGTTTCCGATCGGGACGCTCGTTTTACTTCCCGGCTTTGGAAGGGGTTGCAGGAGGCGTTCGGGACGCGACTACGTCTGAGCACCGCCTTTCACCCTCAGACAGATGGTCAGACGGAGAGAACCATTCAGACTCTCGAGGACATGCTCCGCGCATGTGTCCTCGACTTTGGTCGCAGCTGGGAGGACCACCTACCCTTGGTAGAGTTTGCGTACAACAATAGCTACCACTACACCATCGGGATGGCACCCTACGAGGCGTTGTACGGCAGGCCTTGCAGATCCCTTTTGTGCTGGACAGACCCTGGGGAGTCAGCACTTGTGGGACCAGAGATGGTCCGGGCCACGACAGAGAAGGTCCAGGTCATCCAGGACCGGATGAGGACAGCACAGAGCCGGCAAAAGTCATATGCTGACAGGAGGCGGAGGCCACTAGAGTTCGAGGATGGCGACCACGTCTTCTTGCGGGTCTCACCTCGACGTGGTTTGAGGAGATTTGGCCGAGGCGGCAAGTTGTCTCCACGCATCATCGGACCCTTCCTGGTCCTCAGCAGGGTTGGCGAGGTGGCTTATCGCCTGGCTCTGCCACCTCAGTTGCACCGGGTGCACGACGTCTTCCACGTATCCCAGCTGAGGAGATACGTGCACGACCCGACGCACATCATTGACTATGGGGAGCTAGACGTGGATGATGGGGCGACTTTTACGGAGGTCCCAGTGGAGATAGAGGATCGACAGGCGTGGGTCCTATGTGGGCGATCGATTCCTCTTGTGCGCATCAGATGGCAGCACGGGAACCTCCGGGAGAGCACTTGGGAGTGGGAGGCTCAGATGCGTGCTCAGTACACACATTTTTTTCCCTAGTTTTTTATGTATCTTTACGAGGACGTAAAGTCCTGAGGTGGGAGTAATGTAAAGACCCGTAAATTTCAAGGAAATTTTTTTCTTAATTTTCTTTGGAATTTTACAAGAGTGCAGTTTCTGACGGCACCTGATTCCGAGGCCCGGTGTGCCCGGAATCATTTTCCAAAGTTTGGCTCGGGTACGTTCAGTGAACGGACGAGCGGGTTTTTGTAACTTTTGAACCGGTGCCCAGAATCGAATTCTGAGGGCACCGATGAAATCGCAGCGCCGGTATTCACTTAGAAACGCCTCTTCCGTAGTTGCGTTTTCTCGGGTGTGGTTTTTAATTTTCGGGCATAAAGTTAAGAAATAAAATAATTTTGCGACAACTTTAATTTATTTCACTTAAGCCACTTGGAATCCACTTGAAGCCACTTAAAGTCGGCTTGAACTGAGTTGAACTGGATAGGATGCTATCCTGAAATACCCTACCCCCTTGGTAGGATATTTGTGAGGTGGAGCCCGCACGAGCCCCGCCGTTTCTTTCCGCTAATAAACGCACCCGTGAAAACCCGTCTTAATGAAGGTCAACCGACACGTTTTCTAAATTCTTAACAGACCATTTAATTGGGCTGTTTCTTTCGTGAATTAAATAGGCTGTTTCTTTCGTGAATTAAATGGACTGTTTCTTTCGTTGAATTAATTCAACGAATTAATTCAATCGTTTCTTAACCGGTTTTCGTGTGTTGGAATGTTAATAAAATAAGACCAACACAAAATCTTTTGAAAAGATTTGAGAGGATCCCTGTTTCTTCATCTCCCTCGCGAAGAACGCGAAGAACGCGAAGAACGCGAAGAACGTGAAGACCGCCAAACCCAGAAATCGACGACGCCTTCGTCTGAGACGTTCTTCCGATCTCCGATCTCCGATCTCCGATCTCCGATCTCCGATCACCGACCATTTGAGGTGAGTGATTTAGGATTTCCACTCAAGGTTCTTTTCTTTGGGTTTAAACACAGATTTAATTAATTATAATTTAAATCTGTTGTTCTTGGTTCGTTGAGCTCGCCGACTCAACACCGGATTCCACGACGACGCGACGCCTCCCCGCGACGACGTGACGATCCCTCTCTTCTGCGACGATCTTATCCGCGAAGAACGCCCGCGCGCGACGATCATCAAGGTATGGATTTTATAATTTTGGAATACCCCTCTTTGTTATTCCCGTGAACTTTCTTTAAAAAAATTAAAGAACCGGATACAAGGAAACAATTTTATTTTATTAAAATTAAAATTGTTGGTTCATGTGTTGAACAATTTCTCCCGGTTGTTTATTTCTAACGCGGAGGGTGAGGGCCAAACGAACACGGCCCGACGACCCTCCGCCGTTCTTCGTTTTGTGAGGATTTGGCGGGCGACGACGAAACATGCTGCAACGGGTGTTTGACGATCCCGCAGTAAAGAACAGATCCCGGGAGGAGCAACGGCGCAGACGGGAAGGAAAACGGGCCACCGGAGCGACGCCGGCGGCCCGCGGAAGCTGCCGGCGGCGCGGGTTGCCGGCGCCGGCGGCCGGAGGCGGCGGCACCCCGGCGCGCCGCCGGACGAGGCCGCCGCGGCTGAAGCCGCGGCGCTAGCCAACGGACCCGCGGCCGCGCGGGTCCGGTTCTCCCAGGCGGGACGCGGCTCAGCAGCGTCCGCGGTTCGCCAGCGCGGCCCACGCGGGCCGCGACTTTCTCAGGCCGCGGGTCAACGCCCGCGGCGCTCGGACGCTCGGCCGAGCCGAACCGGCCGGGCCGCGCCCTGGCCGGGCCGGATCGGTCCAACCGAGTCGGACCCGGTTCGAGTCGACCCGGTTCGGGCCGACCCAGGGGGGGTCGGCCCGGGTCGGCCCGGGCCCGTACCCCCCCTTCTTCGGACGTTTTCGTTCAAACGCCCGTAACTTGAGCTTCGTGCCTCCAAACGACTCGCCTTCAGCGGCAACGCAATCCTTGGATCGAGACGGTCGTTTCGGTATATCGCACTCAAGGTTTTGGAATACATTGAGTTCGGCCGGGTTGGTTCGTACACGAGACCAACCGGGCCCCCGGAGCGGAAACGCTCATATCTTGAGCTACGGACGTCTGATTGACGTGCCGTTAGCTTTGTTGAATTCCTCTAAGTGAGACGGATCTTTTGGAATACTCCGCCCGAGGTTTGGATGCAGGTGGAGTGCGGTCGGGTTGGTTTTTCCTTAAAAACCAACCGGGCCCCTGGGACGAAAATGCCAATAACTCTCAGACCGGGCGTCCGATTGACGCGCTGTCTGCGACGTTGAGTTCCTGTTGACGATACGGAACTTTTGGATACATCAACTTCGGACTTTGTGTCAGTTGATGTATCAGCCTCTCGGCTCGTGGAGCGGACCCTCCCGAACGAGCTTGCTGTGTGCGGGAACCCTAGTGCTGGCTGCGACTGCTACTTCGACAGCGACGACCGTGCAGAGATCCTCCTTGGACTCCGACGACGACCGTGCAGAGATCCTCTGTGGACTGCGGCGACGACCGTGCAGAGATCCTCCGTGGACTGCGGCGACGATTGTGCAGAGATCCTCAGCGGAATGCGACGACTACTGCACTCAGCGATCCTATGTGGATCAGTGCTACAGGTCCTGCGTGGGCCCGGTCCTGTGTGGGCCCGATCCTGTGTGGGTCTGATCCTGCGTGGGTCAGCGCTCAGCGGTTCTGTGTGAGCCAGCGCCTATAGGTCCTGCGTGGGCCCGGTCCTGTGTGGGCCTGATCCTGTGTGGGTCCGATCCTGTGTGGGTCACTACAAGGTTAGTACCTAACGATCCTTCGTGGGTCAGACGACTTAGATGGTTCAGTGATCATCTTTATCGTCATCCGAAGAAGTATACCTGTGTGAGATGAATCTTGTGTTTCTCTCCTTTGTGGATTGTGTTGAGCTATCCTGTGTGGATTTACTATTTACTCTCCTTTGTGGATTGTGATGTTCTATCCTGCGTGGGTATGCGTTTTGCTTTCCTGTGTGGACTGGGTTGTGTTAGGGCTCGGGCGTTGGAGCCGATCGGGGAATTGATGACTTAGGTATATGTATGTGAATATACCTAATTCGTGTCAGATGTTACTTCGTGATTGTACCTCTTCTTCGTGATTTATCCTTTGTGGATTTCAGGAGACCTTCGGGGGTCTCGGGGTCCCTACTGAGTAGCTTATACTCACCCCTGCACGGGCTATGCCCGCACTTCGTGGTGTTGGTTGCAGACGACAGACAGCGCTGATCGTGGAGGAGGCGTGCGGAGCAGGACAGTACCTAGAGGTGGACCACTGGGCGGGACGTACTCGGAGCGGTTAGGTGGACCCGAGGAGCAGTGGAGGCTATCTGTACCCACCCTTCAGGTGGGACTTCCAGAGGATGGATCGACGCTGCAGTTTTTCCTTTCAGTTGCTGTTTTTCCTTTTAGTTGTACTTTACAGTTGGGCTTGTATTTCCGGCCCCTTTTACTTTCAGCACATCTTGTACAGTTTTTACTTAGTGTTTACTTTTCCGCTTGCTTACTCTGTGGTGCTTGTTTACTTTTCAAAGGCAATGCCTTCCCTTTTTGTTGGGATTTACGCCTTGGTGCTAGTCGCCAGCCCCTGGCCTATGGAAGGCGGGCTTGGGGTAGTCACGGCACGGGCCCCGAGGACGGGTCGTGACAATCTGGGACCCTGAGATTACAACCATCAAAACGAAAGGCACCAAGTAGAATACAATTCAAAATTCAAAAGATCAATTCGAAACAGGTGGAACACCTCGAGCCGCGAACCCACGCATCAGCCTTGAAGCACGGGATCGCCCGCAACCTGTAGCATCACGAATCAAGAGCCTCAGGACACACACCTGAGGAGACTGACAAATCCACATCAACCGGAACACTGGGGAGCTTCACTGGAGCCCTTTGCGAGTTCACTGCTAGTCGACCAGATCACCAGCACCTTTCCAAAAATCACTAAAAACCAGACTTGCACAAAACCACTCCCAGCATCAATCAGCCACAAGACGAGCAGAAAAATCAAACCCTTAAGGGACTGATGTGAAGAGAAAGTCACTGAACCAACCATTAAACCAGAATCAAACCTATTACAAAGCACAAATCATCAAATCCGAGACCAATGACGACTCATGAACCAAGTTGAATCCCAAACCAAGATCGACTGAAAAAAAACCTAAAATAGAAAAACATCACCATAACGCCGGAAGGAAGACCCCCAAAAGTCGAATCTCGTCGCCGCCATATCAGACTCCCATGAAGACCATGACGGTCCAACCGATATACAGACGGAATATGTGGAATCCCATTCAGGTCATAGCAACTGTATCTTAGCCTCCGACCGGCACTGTGCTTCCATGAAAGGCCCTATCTGGAGAAGGGGGGATAGGGCGAGGAGAGGACAGCAGTGATGCGAGCAAAGGTCAATTCCACGAAGTCGTTGACGCCACTACAACTGAGGAGCCGCTGCCGAAACCTCACCAACCACAGGGGTAGAGACGTCGTGCCAACCCTAGATGAAGGATGCGGCAATGAGGAAAACCATTTCATGGAGAGCGCCCCTTACGAGCTCATCCCTGTGTCAAATACCTTATTTTTAGAAATATGAATTAAATTCTGGATTCTCAAATTCAACTTAATGATAATTTATCAAATTCTCAATTTGAGAATCTTCTTCAATTTTCACATTATTTCTGAAATTGAAAAAAAATAGATCAAGCTTCAATTTTATGTTTTAAAATGTTAACCCAAGTGAATCTTGAAAAATCATTAACGAACACATAAAAAGGATTTACCAGCAATACTCGCGGTTCTATTAGGTCTAAATATGAACATATAGATAATATATAGAGGTATAGATGTAGAAATTTATTCAATTGGTTTAAAAGATAACTTCTGTTGGTTTTTTATTTTACATGCATAAAAATTTTATTGCTATTTAATTTAAAGTTAACCATGTTTGAAATAAAATTCTTCTTAGATAAATTTTTCAAGGAGTTAACATGACAATATCCAAGCCTCCTATACCAAATCCATGATTCACTAAATTTATTATTTAAAGAATGTATGTTTTTACTTAAATAATTAAGATATAATGTTTAGTCTCTATTAGTTATAGGTTCTTTAAACTTAGGAGATTTATCTTCGAAAACTAAAATTTTATTGTTAGAAAAATCAATTTAATAACCATTATCACAAGGTATATAAATACTTATTAGGTTGTTCTTCAGGGCTTCAACATAAAGAAATTTTTTGTGGATAATAGATTTATTAATTCCAAAATATCCAATGCTGATAGTTTTTTCCTCCTACATAATCACAAAATATGACATAGCCTCTATATATATTGGATTTTGAGTATAATTTTGATACATTTTCAAACATACTTTCTAAACAACCACTTTCTATAAATCATTTTTCATTTTTACACTTATTATTTTCCCTATAATTAAAGATCAAAAAATAGAATTATTTGGTACCAAAACTCTTTTGGCTCAAAAATTCTATATATAAAAGACATAGGGATCTAAATATTTTTTTTGTTTTCTAGGAAAATCATAAAAAAAATTTGAGAAATTTTTTGTAAGAAAATAATTTTTAATTTCAAAAAATATGTGATTCCTTAGATTATAGGTGTTAGAATAATTTCATAATTATTCATAATGAAAACATGTAACTTTGGAATAATTTTTATATTTATAAATAGGATAAAAATAGTTTTTGTAAGATTTGGGTGTTTCACCTTGAGTTCCTCTTCTAAATTTTTCATTTTTGATTTGATTTTGACCAAGACGTTTATTTAAAAAATATTATCCTTTAGTGAAAAAACTTACTAAATCATTAAAGTTTTGAACCTCATTATGTGGTTTCTATATTGTCTTAACTTTTTCAGCATATGAAGTAGTATACTTTTCTAATTAAATCTTTATATATGTAATTATTTTGTTTAAGTCCATTACATCACTAAAAATTTTATAATAGGATTTCCTATGAGATTTTGTTCTTATTTATACTATTATAATTAGTCCCAAACAAGTTAAAATATTCATTAAATTATTCATATGAGAAATTTTCATTTATAATTTTTTCTCATTCTCATTCTTAGAATAATAGAAAGAATGTACCGCATCTAAATTTTCCATAAAACATATGTTGTCCTTTTGATTAAGACCTTCACCTTCTATTTCTAATTATGTAAATTTGCTAGAATTTTCATAACCATTCCATGTAGCCTTTATAGCATTCTTGGATTTCTTTTTACATTCAACTTTCTCGATGTCTCTCTTTCCTACATTTTTATCATCATTATGTTGTGTAAAATCCAGATTCATGTGTCCTATATTCTTACACTTATTAGATATTAATTCTTTAAAGTTGTTACCATGCTTCCTTTATTAAAATGTCTTTTGGAACCCATTCTCTTAATATAGAATTTATTAAAGAATTAATAAAACTATGGATGTTCACAACTTTATCAAGAATAGCTTTAGGATTCTTCTTCATCAGTTGTTTAATGTATTTTTCTTCCTTTGTTCTTCTTGTCATCCCTAGAAGTAAAAACCTTCAATGCATCATTTTTTTTCTTGGATATTTTATTTTCATGTGCACTAGATTAATTTTTATCTTCTTATATTATTAGAGTTCTAAAAAGATATTTTAACTTGAAATTATTGGCCTTTATTAATTTTTTTATGGTACCAAATATTCCATTCCATATGGGTGGTAAAACTCTGAGAACATTAAATGGTTTTTCGGTCTTAGTGATAGGTTCTCCTAGAGTAGAAACATTATTAATAGCCTCATTGTGTCCTGCATTCAATACTTTAATACTTTCACCATTAGCCATTGTGAATGTGTCGAAATTTAGTTTGGAAGTATTATAATAAATATCCTTCATGTTTTCAATAAATTCATAATAAACTACTATTTTTTTCCATAATTCATGATCTATTTGACATTTAGAAACTCTATTGAACTCATCTGGTCCCAATCTAAATATTATAGAATTCATGGCTTTGGAATTCAAATAATAGTATGCTTCAGTTGTAGAATCCCACATTTCATGTTATTTATTTGGTATTTCATAGGGACTTATGAGTTTGAGATATAATTTTAGGCCAATATTCTTCATATAGATGTTCATATAGCCATTCTAACAACAAAAATTTTCACCATTACATAAAGTTGCACTTCCCATTGATATACCATCTCGAATATCAACCATAGCATCCATTTGAGAATAGATCTTTGGAGTTAATCTTTTTAAAGTAGTTAACCCAAGATTCATGAGCTATAATACTAATTCTTGTCCCAGATAATGTCTAGTTAAAAATTCAAGGGAGGTGTGAATTGAGTTCCTAAAAAATTTCTTTGTATAAAACCTCCCTCTTCAGAAATGATAGTTCAATTATTTTCGTTTATATGAATATGCAATGAAAATTTAAAAGTTTCATATAATTATATTGAATACATAATATTTATATTAGTTTGGGGAACATAAATCCTCTAGTACACTCCACCAACACTCTTCTTAATGAGTTTTGTGATTTTCAATATTATATCCTTTTTTCTGAGGGATCCCAACTGAGTATAAGAAACTTTAACTTATTAAAATATCCAATATCATTCAATGAGGATCTCTGATTACAATACCAACCCATGTTATTAGAAAACTCTATTACAATGAGTTTAAATAAAATACTATGAATAAAATTTTGATAAACTATTACATCACACAGTTTTTAGAAGAAACTGATAGTGATTGAAGATGTGTTCTAAGAAGATGATAGTCTTCAAGGAACTCTTCAGGATGATATTTGATTAAAAATAATAGATATAAAAATGTATCATGCAATAAATTTATATGATCTTGCCTATATAAAGTCATTATTCATAATCATTGTCAAATTATTTGTATATATGTGCATTCTATCCTCCTTTTTCATGCATCATCTCACTCATTATCTTATATATCCTCTTGGATTATAAACTTAAAAATTGAGGTAATCACAATGGTCAATTTGATAATACATTGAAAATTTAATACGACATGATATTAATGTCATGTTTCCATTCTTTATAAATGTGGAATATGATTAGGTAGAATCCATGTCAATGATCTTCTTCTTCAGATCCTCCCCTTCTGGGAAAAAAACACTTTGTAAAAAAATCATTCCTCAAATAAAAAATCCTTTTTCTGATATGCTATAAAATAATGAAATGAATTATCAAGATATTAGGAAATAAATCATAATATTATAGAAAAACAACTAATTCTTCATAAGATATCCAATTTTTAGAACATTTCTTGTGAGATAAACTTCCGAGATAATTCTTAAGACAAAATAGATCATCATCCTCTTATGAGTTTAAGATAAACTAAATTCCACACTACTTAAGATAATTCTTCATCGTAAGATAAATATGTTATAGAGGTGTGATACATATCTTTCCCAAATTATTTTGTAATTATTATGATGATATTTTACAAATATCATTTTGGTAACAAAAAGGCTTATCAAAACTTCATTCTGGTTGAATTAAGAACCCAATCAACAATTCTTATCATAAGATAATATCATACATAGTAAGATAAACTTCCATTATATATTTTTATGATTCTAAGTAGATAGAAGATATTATTTCAAGAAATATATTATTTTAAGAAAAAAACATTATCTTAGAATGAATATTTTACATGGTGTAAGATTAACGCTTCTAGAGACAGTCTAAGATAAATTCCTCTGATTAAAGTATAATATAAAACACTTAAGATAAACACATTAGAATAAAAATATGTATTTTTTGAATCATCATAACACATAAAAACTAAGATATGTTGTAACTACATAAATCTTTCCAATACTCACTTCCCCTATAAATTGAATAGCTCATTTCCTTCACAAGTGTAGTTTTCTTGACCATTATTAATAATGAGTAATTTTACACTATAGTAATGTAGAAATCTAGTTCCACTTTCAATCATTAATAATTTTTCTTAACCCCAGTGATAAAAATGTTAGGATATCTTTCATTACTTTAATGTAATTCATTGGGAAGAACGTTTGAAATTATGAAAAAAAATTGAATTTTAGACTATTGGATGGGTCAAATTTCGATCGTAGATTTAGAGCAGAATTACAAGATTTAATATGTCTTGAAGTAATTTTTAAAAAAAATATTGGAAGGTATCTTGAGTTCTTAGGTGGGACTCAATATTCTTGGGTTATGTTTCAAATGTTTTGGAGGAATTTTCCCAAGGAGAAATGTTTGGATCACATGGTTAGGATAAACCATACGAAACCCTAAAGCTCATGGATTTTTTAATTTTTTCTATATACTATAGTTTTCCTACATTGTTAGGGAATGTTTGTGGGAAAACTGTATGATTTGAAAAGTAAACCATGATTAATTTTAAGATGTCTATAAAATATTTCAACATGGTTTGGTTCATATTAGTAACTGTGCATCCAAACTATTTTAGGTGGATAGATTAGAGTTAGAGTTATCCATAGGGTTAGCACATGGTTAGCATGTGGTTTGTCCAACCATGTGGAAAAAAAATGTGTGTATTTTTAAAGAGTTTAAAACTAATACCCCCACCACCCCCCCCCCCCTAAAGTTTTATGAGGGATATAACTCCTTTAACTATATTCACAATCACAATGGGAGGATTCCCTTTCTTTATCCCAACATCATCAGCCATATTTTTAGAGGGGTTCAAGGAATATATTTTTTAGATTTCATGTATATGTCACCCTCTATTTATCTATGTTGTTCCTTAAATTTTTTAAATTAATTATGAGCTATCCAGTTAGGGTTCTACAGTCTGATTCCACCAAAGAATGGTGTATTCAAATGATATCAAAGGGAATTTTATTTTTTTGTAATTTGGGAATCCTAAAACTCTATATGCACCTTGTTTTTATAAATTTCATCATGAAATAATTCTATAATGATTTTTTTAATACAATTAAATTTACATTTAATTTATGGAAGAATTGTCCTTGTTTGCTAATTCTTTTCTATAGAATAGAGTCAAGAGTCACAGATATATGTCCAATGGGAAATTCGATTATGTTCCAGTGTGATTGGGTCACTAGTTAGTCAAATGATTATTATACCTCTTTTAAATTAAATAATTTAACAAATTATAAATATTATAATTATAATGACCCGTACTTTACATACATTGACAATACTTCAAAATTTAAGCATATTTATTATAACATATAACAAAACCACTAAAGGACTGTATAGGTATAGTGTCTTTAGAAACTGGGAAACATAAACAACTGGTTCATAAAGCATCTACATTGTATCCCATTTATTTCATCATATCTATAGTCCCTTCTGGCATATCTTACTTAACAACCTTCTTCCTGACCTGGGGAAAGAAAACATACAAAAGGGTGATCTCAAATGCTCAGTAAGGGTAAACAAAAGAAATATCAATCACATCATATTCATAAGAACATAACTTTTGGAAATATTAACCTGCAAAAGAGGGCATAATTTCATTACCTGGGATAAATCATAGTAGTGAAATGGAATCCCAATAATGATAACATAAAACATGAAACTTTGTGGCATACACACATAATCATATAGAATCATTTCTTATTAGTCAAGAATCATTTCCAAGACTATCTTAGTGGAGAAATTCCATTTCTGAATTGAGTTCACTCCTTGTTTCAGTCCTGTTTCACTGAACCGGTATAACCTACCGTTCCAGCCAAGTCTATCTCATTAGATATAAAATCTTTACCCAATGCATTGGAGGGAGATATAGGTCCCATCCATCTCATAATGATACCATTCTTATGTGTGCCACAAAATCAGAAACCATACATTATAGCATAACCCATGTAATAAAAATGGGAATCTTAAACATCGTGACATCATAAAACAATTCATATAAGATAAAGGAATTCATAAAAATATAATTCCATCACAATATAATCAAATAAATGTAATAATAGGGATATAAACATAACCCTTTATTATCTTAGATGGAAAATAATTTTGATAAAACACTTGAACTCCATTCTTGAGGAAAATATCCTTTCTGCTTCAAAAACACTTTTCCTTTCTTAACATGTCGTAAAATTCTAAACTAAAAGAAGTTGATTAAAAATAAACTTGAAAACTTGTAAAGGAAGCTTCTTGGAAATAATGTTTTAAAAATCCATTCATGCCGTATAAGTTAAAAAAACATTCTTCGTATTTTTTTCGGAAAAGTCAAAAAGTACCTCGTACAAAAAACGACAAAATATTCCTTTCATATCCTTTACTAAAAACTCACCAAAGGGTAAAATTGGATTTAAACAATTTTATGTGGATGTAAATAATATTACATATTGAGGAAACATGTATTTGGATGATAAAATACACCCCAGTAAATACTAAAGTATAAACAATCTCGGATAAAAATGAGATTGTGATATTTCCCTTACCTTAGGTCCGATTTGCTTCGTAAGTATCCAAAACTCCTGTATAATGATTTAAATAATGTTATTGAATTATTCCAGAATCATAATTATTGTTATGATATCATATATGGTCATATTATTAGCTTCTTATTAGTAATATTTCATTACTACTTGTTATTCGAGTGTTTATTACTTTTTATTCTTATGCGTGTTTTGTCGAATAAATTCTTATTCTTCTCTTTAGGTTATAGATACCTAATTTCCAGAATGGTATTAGTGTAATATATATCATATTCATTCATTCAATTCATTTATATAATCATTATGAAATGAAGATCATGTAGAACGAGTGGCATCACATCGTGGAGACGGTATTTCGTACGTACGCACGAGTGATGATATTGTTCCTATGATCGTGGAATTTTATTGGAGTGTATGTATACTATTTAAGAATAAATATCAATTTATAATAGTCATATATAGTCATTATTTACACCATTATACCCATCCAAGTAAGGTGGTGGTGGAAAATAGATTACACCACGGCGTGGAGACGATATTCCGTACGTACGCACGTGCGGTGATTTCTTTTTCTGTAGGATGGATAGATGGTGAAATAGGGTTGTTTCATACTTATAAAAACATATCAGTATTTGATTGATACTTATGTTAATACTTCATAATGAAACAACTAAAGAAGAATAAGTGGAAGAAGAAATAAAGATGAAAGAATCGGTAACGGACATTACCTCTTCTTTGAAGTGCTTCTTTGAGACCTCCTTTTAGGGCACTAAAATAGGTCTTTGAAAAGACCAAAACCTCTAGGATGTTTCTAGGGAAGTGTAGAGGATAAATTTTCAGGGGTTGGCCGAGCTTGAAGTCTCAAGTTGGTGTGAGGAAGAGGGGGAGGAGGTGCCCTTTTATAAGGGAGGAGAGGGGCACCTTTGGAATAACCAAAAATATTATTTTATTATAAAGTCAAATTCGGTTTTTAATAGCTCCAAATTGATATATTCCGAATATAAGGTGGGTAGGGGTCGAAATCCTCTCATCCAATAGAATTTAGACAAGTTTAGGTTTCAATTTTAACCTTATAATTTAGATTTAACTTTAAATTAGATAATTTAACTTTTACCGTGTCTTCTTGTTTTCTTACACTATAAGGTTAATAAACTTACCATATCAATCCAAACGAACCCCAAGTTGTTTATTATTAATATATATAACCTTATCTAAGTCATTTTGCCTAACCTTAGATTTTTATGAATAAAATAACAATTAGTAATATACTATTTGTTTTAAAAACTATTTTATGTCAATTTTGACACTATTTAGTAATTGATTTTTGTGAAAATCATAACAGAATTATTAGTTCGAACCAAGTTACTTAATTCAATACTAACATGTCATATTAACCTATAAAATTATTTTAATTCATAAAAAGTCTCAAATTACATTTATTTGGGTATTTACAACATCAATTATGTCAATATTTCATTTATAAGATAATTATTTCATCATCATTGTGTCATAAATAAATTAAATTATTTAATGTCTAAAAATTACAAATAAAATACCATTATGTATGAAATATTTTTATCTATCTAATTAATATTTATAGTCTAATTTATCTTAAGTATAACCCCATATTAAAAATTATTTACTTATTAAACTTTGATTTTAACTATTTTAACCCTTATTTAAATAAATTAATAATAAATGTCCTAATCTAATCCAAGTGGGCCTAAATGGTCATATTTTATTCCTAAGGTTGTTTTGGGTCGAATTAAACTTTTCCAATAGAATTAGGACATGTGTTAGGGTAATAATAATATCATTTTTACACTTAATTACCCTATTTACTTTTAACCGTGGTAAAAAAAAGTAAAAAGTTATTATTCACCAAAAAATTATTATCATCTCATTGAACCACATTTAACTTACTGACATCAACCGTGTCTCTCGGATTTTCAAAATTCCACTCACAGAAGTGGTAAAATTAAGTTTTATGAAAAATTTTGTTTTTTAAGTACCACTTAGTGGTTTCACTATTCATCAAAAATTGAAAGTTTTCAGAAAAATACCAAAATTTCACCCTAGGATAATTTCGATATTCCGAATCCAAAAATGAAGTTCATTTTGAAAAATAAAATTTATAAAATTTCAAAAAGTGGTTATTACTATTCATAACGGCTAGTTTTAATAATATTTTAATAGCATATCATTGTTTAGTGAAACTCGGTATTGCGTACGATGAAAGCTATCGAGGAAGGCCACGGTTTTGTGTAAAGCAAGTCAAACCAGTTTTAGTGAAAGATTCCTTTGATGATTTATATAACATAAAAACAAAATATTTCACATAAAAGTCTCGGGTGTTACATTCTACCCCCCTTAAAATGAATTTCACCCTCGAAATTCATCACATTGTAACAAAGAGATAAGGATACCTCTCCCTCATCATATCCTCAAGCTCCCATGTAGCTTCTTCTAATTGGTGGTTCCTCCATAAAACTTTCACCAATCGAGTGGTCTTGCTTCGTAGGACTTTTTTGCTACGATCCAGAATCTCTATCGGTTGTTCTTCATAAGAAAGATCTTGCTCCAGTGGTACAACTTCTGAGCTAAGTACATGTGAAGGATCAGGTATGTACTTTCTCAGGAGAGATACATGGAACACATCGTGAACTTGAGAGAGATTCTATGGAAGCGCCAATCAGTAAGCTACCTTCCCAACACGATCCAGTATTTCGAAAGGACCGGTATATCTAGGGCTCAACTTCCCCTTCTTTCCAAATCTCATGACTCTCTTCCAGGGAGATATTCGTAAGAACACTTTATCACCCACTTCAAACTCTAGGTCTTTTCTTCAGTTGTCGGCATAGCTTTTCTGTTGACTCTGAGCTGCTTTTATGTGTTGTTGAATAGATCTGACATTTTCTGCCATTTCATCAATGAGATCAGGTCCAAATAGCTTTCTTTCTCCAACTTCATCCCAGCAAGTTGGAGTCCTGCATTTCTTTCCATAGAGAGATTCATAAGGAGCCATCTGAATACTGGAGTGAAAGCTATTATTATAAGAAAATTCCACCAAAGGTAGGTGTTGATCCCAACCACCTTTGAAATCCATAGAGCAAGATCTCAACATATCTTCTAGAGTTTGAATTGTTCTCTCAAACTGACTGTCTGTATGAGGATGATAAGCAGTGCTGAAACTCAACTTTGTATCCATTGTATGCTGAAGACTTCGCCAGAACTTTGAGGTAAACCTCGGGTCCCGATCAGATATAATAGAAAGTGGTACTCCATGCAATCTTACCACTTCTTTTACATATATCCTGGCAATCTGATCCAGAGAGAAATCCTCTCTAATAGCAATGAAGTGTGTAGACTTGGTATGACGATCAACTATGACCTAGATAGCATTATTGCCTTTGGATATTTTAGGAAGTCCTGTGACAAATTCCATAGTGATGTTTTCCCATTTCCATTCGGGTATGGGTAATGGTTGTAACATCCCCTTAGACTTCTATCTCTCAGCTTTAACTTGCTGACAAACCAAGCATCGAGAGACATATTCAGAAACATCTCTTTTCATGCCATCCCACCAGAAGTTCACTTTCAGGTCCCTATACATCTTCGTGCTTCCAGGATAAATAGAGAATGAAGAACTATGAGCCTCATCCAGCAGCTCCTTCTTTAATTCTGGGATGGGAGGAACACAAACCCGATTCCTAAAATTTATTATCCCATCGCAATCAAGGTTGAACTCCGGAATATTTCTCATCTTCTTTTGTAACTCGACATCTTCTTTTTGTGCCTCTTTAATCTTGACATGTATAGATGGTTGAACATTTATTTGAGAAAGATACGATTTTCCCCCTTACATTAAAATTCCAAGATCCATCCTTTGTAAATCCATAAATATTGGATCTTTTGTGATCCTCATCATGGATAAGCTAGCATGGTCTTGTCGACTTAATGCATCTGCCACCTTGTTTGCTTTCCCAGGGTGGTAATGAATTGAGCAGTCGTGATCCTTAATCAGCTCCAACCATCTTATTTGGCGCATATTCAGCTCCTTTTGTGTGAAAATATACATTAAACTTTTATGATCAGTATAAATATCACACCTTTCACCATAAAGGTAATGCCTCCAAATCTTTAATGCAAATATTACCGCAGCTAACTCCAAATCATGTTTTGGGTAATTTTGATCATGGATTTTCAACTGTCATGAGGCATAAGCTATCACCATATCATTTTTCATAAGAACACACACCAATACCTTCTTGGATGCATCCCTATAGATCATAAACCTTTCTCCACTACAAGGCAGTTTGAGCACAGGTGCACTGGATAACCTTCTTTTCAACTCCTTGAAATTCTCTTCACATTCTTCTGTCCAAACAAACTTAACTCATTTCTGAGTCAACTTGGTGAGTGGATTAGATAATCGTGAAAAATATTTCACAAAACGTTGATAATATCCATCCAAACCAAGAAAAATTCGGATCTCAGTTACTGTTGTTGGTCTCAACCATCTTTCTATAACCTCTGTTTTTGCTGGATCTACAGATATCCCCTATTTTGAGATTATGTGACCCAAAAATGAAACTTTTTGAAGCCAAAATTCACACTTGGTAAATTTGGCATAAAGCTGCTCCTTTCTCAGGGTCTTCAATATAATCCTCAAGTGATCTTCATGTTCTTCCTTGCTCTTTGAATAGAAAAGAATATCCTCTATAAAGACTACCAAAAATTGATCAAGATAGTCTCTAAAGACTCGATTCATCGGATCCATGAAGATAGCAGGGGCATTAGTAAGACCAAATGGCATCACTATAAATTCATAGTGTCCATACCTTGAACGGAAAGCCGTCTTTGGTATATCCACCCTTTTGACCCTTAATTGATGATACCCTGAATGAAGATCAATCTTGGAAAAGTATTGAGCTCCGCGTAGTTGGTCAAATAAGTCATCAGTGCGTGGGAGAGGATATTTTTTCTTGATAGTGATCTTGTTAAGTTATCGATAATCAATGCAGAGTCTCATTGATCCATCTTTCTTCTTAACAAATAGAACAGGTGCTCCCCAAGGTGACACACTAGGGCGTATGAATCCCTTATCAAGATTCTCTTAGAGTTTCTTCTTCAATTCCTGCAACTCAATTGGGGCCATTCTATAAGGTGTCTTTGAAATAGGCAAAGCACCCAGTACGAGTTCTATTGAAAACTCAACTTCACGATTTGGTGGAAGACCAGGTAATTCCTCAGGAAAGACATCATCAAACTCCCGTAAAATGGTCATATTCTTAATTGTGAGTTTCTCACCAACCATTTGAGATAAATAACCTTCATTTAGTGGAATCAAGACCCATAAGGTAGAAGGAATTTCTACTGGAAGGTTATGTTCATCCTTGCATTGATAGACGATCATAGATTGATCTGGAATATGAAATGTGACTTTCCTTCTTTGGAAATTGATATGAGATCCATATAAAGAAATCCAATCCATTCCAAGAATCACATCAAATTCCACTATAGGAAGGATAACAAGATTTGCAGGAAGCACTTTCCCACAAACTTCGATCGGAGAAGAATTATAAACTTTTGATGCGACTGTTGTGCCATTAGGTGTTGTCATAGCTAACTCGACATCTAATTGTTGAGGTAATACGGTGATACCCTTAGAAAATTGTTCAGAAATAAAAGAGTGTGTGGATCCAGAATCAAATAAAACATTTTCTACTTTATATTGGATGGTAAGTGTACCTTTCACCACATCGTTATCATACTCCACATCGCTGATAGAAATTGCATGTGACTTTCCTTTGTCTTTATCCTTAAGAGTTTGTTGACGTCGACCATCATCATCAACCCTTGGATTAGGGCATTTATTGGCATAATGTCCCATCTCCTTTCACTTGAAACATTGAAGTGTAGTAGGTTCATTCTGTGTATCCCTTCCTTTGTTTGCAACATTAGACATCTTCTTCCCATCATCGCGGCATTCAAATGCCCGATGACCTTCATTTCCACATTTGAAACATTTACTTTTCCCTTTAAGACAACTCCCTCCATGTTTCTTCCACACTTTGAGCATAAGGGAAAGCTCATCTTCTTTTCAGTGTGCTTTTTAGATTTTACTTTGAATTCCATTTTCCTCTTCTTATCAAACCCATATGACTGATGGGTTACTCCAATCTCCATCTCGACTTTGAGAGAAAATCGAATGATTTCCTCATAGATGTTGAATTTCCTTATGGATAACGCCCTTCAAAGACTTGGTTTTAAGACACTAAAGAATCGATCGATCTTACTCTTAGGTTGGATAATAATACCAGAAGAGTACCTTGCAAGTATTGTAAAATTTTCTTCATAGGTACCAACAGATTCATCATCCTTTTGCTTCTGTTCAAGAAACTCTTTCTCCATCTTTGTTCAGAGAATACGAGGGAAGTACTTATTGAAAAATTAGTTCTTGAACTTGTCCCATTCCATGGACTCAATTTCATCCCTTTTCCTCGTATTCTTAATAAGATTCCACCATTGATCAGCATCACCTTCCAAACGATACACTGCTAAGATGACTTTATCATGCTCAGAACATTGAAGAACTGAAAATATCTTTTCAGTAGTACTAATCCATTGTTTAGCAACTAATGGATCAGTAGACCCGCTGAATGAAGGTGGACGCTGTCTCATGAAGGATTCAACAGAATGTTGCTCCTTCCTTTTCTCGTTTGGATGTCCTGCATGATTCATAGCCTGAGAAAGTTGTGTGATCATGGCTACAAGATTTTTCATTCTATCTCCCATAACGTTTGGTTTCTCAGGGGGACAATCATTGCATTGCCCGTCGCATTCTGTATTAACACGGTTCCTTCGGGTTCCAGCCATTGACTAAAAACAAGAAGAATAGTGTGAGCAACACTAATTATAATAGGAAAAACACATAATCAAGAATAAAATTTCACACTTAAGGTCTTATCCTAGGTTATTCATGGCCATTTCTAAAACACTAAGATTGTGTTCTATGCTTAGAATTATCCTTAGGGTTCTTACTAAGGTTTTCACATCCTAGTTTCCAAAGGTTGACTATACCTTTCCTTTGATACCAACTATAACAATCCATACTTTACATACATTGTTAATACTTAAAAATTGAAGGATACTTATTACAACATATAACAAAACCATTAAAGGACCGTATAGGTATAGTGTCTTTAGAAACTGGGAAACATAAACAACTGGTTCATAAAGCGTCTACATTGTCTCCCATTTATTTCATCATATCTATAGTCCCTTTTGGAATATCTTACTTAATAACCTTCTTCCTGACCTGGGGAAAGAAAACATACAAAAGGGTGAGCTCAAATGCTCAGTAAGGGTAAACAAAATAAATTTCAATCACATCATATTCATAAGAACATAACTTTTGGAAATCTTAACCTGCAAAAGACAGCATAATTTCATAACATGGGATAAATCATAGTAGTGAAATGGAATCCCAATAATCATAACATAAAACATGAAAATTTTTGGCATACACACATAATCATAGAGAATCATTTCTTATTAGTCAAGACTCATTTCCAAGACTATCTTAGTGGACAAATTCCATTTCTGAACCGAGTTCACTCCTCGTTTCAGTCCAGTTTCACTGAACCGGTATAACCTACCGTTCCAGCCATGTCTATCTCATGAGATATAAAATCTTTACCCAATGCATTGGAGGGAGATATAGGTCCCACCCATATCATAATAATACCATTCTCATGTGTGCCAAAAAATCAGAAACCATACATCATAGCATAACCCATGTAATAAAAATGGGAATCTTAAACATCGTGACATCATAAAACAATTCATATAAGATAAAGGAATTCATAAAAATATAATTCCATCATAACATAATCAAATCAATGTAATAATAGGGATAGAAACAGAACCCTTTATTATCTTATATGGAAAATAATTTCGATAAAACACTTGAACTCCATTCTTGAGGAAAATATCCTTTCTGCTTCAAAAACACTTTTCCTTTCTTAACATGTCGTACAATTCTAAACTAAAAGAAGTTGATTAAAAATAAACTTGAAAACTTGTAAAGGAAGCTTCTTGGAAATAATGTTTTAAAAATCCATTCATGCTGTATAAGTTAAAAAAAACTTTCTTCGTACTTTTGTCAGAAAAGTAAAAAAGTACCTCATACGAAAAACGACAAAAGATTCCTTTCATATCATTTACTAAAAACTCACCGAAGGGTAAAATTGGATTTAAAAAATTTTAGGTGGATGGAAATAATATTACATATTGAGGAAACATGTATTTGGATGATAAAATACACCCCAGTAAATACTAAAGTATAAACAATCTCGGATAAAAATGAGATTGTGATATTTCCCTTACCTTAGGTACGATTTGCTTCGTAAGTGTCTGAACCTCCTGTATAATGATTTAAATAATGTTATTTAATTATTCCAGAATCATACTTATTGTTATGATATCATATATGGTCATATTCTTAGCTTCTTATTAGTAATATTTCATTATTACTTGTTATTCGGGTGTTTATTACTTTTTGTTCTTATGCGTGTTTCGTCGAATAAATTCTTATTCTTATATTTAGGTTATAGATACCTCATTTCCAGAATGGTATTAGTGTAATATATATCATATTAATTCATTCAATTCATTTATATAATAATTATGAAATGAAGATCATGTAGAACGAGTCGCATCACATCGTGGAGACGGTATTCCGTACGTATGCACGAGTGATGATATCGTTACTATGATCGTGGAATTGTATTGGAGTGTATGTATACTATTTGATAATCAATATAACTTTATAATAGTAATATATAGTCATTATTTACACCATTATACCCATCCAAGTAAGGTGGTGGTGGAAAATAGATTACACCACGGCGTGGAGACGGTATTCCGTACGTACGCACGTGCGGTGATTTCTTTTTATGTAAGATGGATAGATGGTGAAATAGGGTTGTTTCATACTTATAATAACATATCAGTAGGTTAGTGATACTGATGTTATTACTTCATAATGAAACAACTAAAGAAGAAGAAGTGGAAGAAGAAATAAAGATGAAAGAATCGGTAACGGACATTACCTCTTCTTTGAAGTGCTTCTTTGAGACCTCCTTTTAGGGAACTAAAATAAGTCTTTGAAGAAGACAAGAACCTCTAGGATGTTTCTAGGGAATTGGAGAGGAGAAATTGTCAGGGGTTGGCCTAGCTTGAAGGCTCAAGGTGGTGTGAGGAAGAGGGGGAGGAGGTTCCCTTTTATAAGGGAGGAGAGGGGCACCTTTGGAATAACTAAAAATATTATTTTATTATAAAGTAAAATTCGGTTTTTAATAGCTCCAAATTGATATATTTAGAAGATAAGGTGGGTATGGGTCTAACTCCTCTCATAAAATATAATTTAGACAAGTTTAGGTATCAATTTTAACCTTATCATTTAGATTTAACTTTAAGTTAGATAATTTAACTTTTACCGTGTCTTCTTGTTTTCTTACACTATAAGGTTAATAAACTTACCATATCAAGCCAAACGAACCCCAAGTTGTTTATTATTAATATATATAACCTTATCTAAGTCATTTGGCCCAGAATTAGATTTTTAGGAATAAAATAACAATTAGTAATATAATATTTGTTTTAAAAACTATTTTATGTCAATTTTGACACTATTTAGTAATTGATTTTTTTGAAACTCATAACAGAATTATTAGTTCGAACCAAGTTACTTAAATCAATACTAACATGTCATATTAACCTAGAAAATTATTTTAATTCATAAAAAGTCTCAAATTACATTTATTTGGGTATTTATAACATCAATTATGTCAATATTTCATTAATAAGATAATTACTACATCATCATTGTGTCATAAATAAATTAAATTATTTAATGTCTAAAAATTACAAATAAAATACAATTATGTAGGAAATCTTTTTATATTTCTAATGAATATTTATAGTAGAATTTATCTTATGTATAACCCCATATTAAAAATGATTTACTTATTAAACTTTGATTTTAACTATTTTAACCCTTCTTTAAATAAATTAATAATAAATGTCCTAATCTAATCCAAGTGGGAATAAATGGTAATATTTTATTCCTAAGGTTGTTTTTGGTCGAATTAAACTTGTCCAATATAATTAGGACATGTTTTAGGGTAATAATAATATCATTTTTACCCTTAATTACCCTATTTACTTATAACCGTGGTAAAAAAAGTAAAAAGTTATTATTCACCAAAAAATTATTTTCATCTCATTGAACCACATTTTACTTACTGAAATCAACCGTGTCTCTCGGATTTTCGAAATTCCACTCACAGAAGCGGTAAAATTAAGTTTTTTGAAAAATTTAGTTTTTTAACTACCACTTAGTGGTTTCACTATTCATCAAAAATTGAAAGTTTTCAGAAAAATACCAAAATTTCACCCTAGGCTAACTTCGATATTCCGAATCCAAAAATGATGTCCATTTTGAAAAATAAAATTTATAAAATTTCAAAAAGTGGTTATTACTATTCATAACTGCTAGTTTTAATAATATTTTAATAGCATATCATTGTTTAGTGAAACTCGGTATTGCGTACGACGCAAGCTATCGAGGAAGGCTGTGGTTGCGTGTAAAGAAAGCCAAGCCAATGTTAGTGAAATATTCCTTTGATGATTTATATAAGATAAAAACAAAATATTTTACATAAAAGTCTCGGGTGTTACAATAATTTGATAATTATTGATTTTCGGTTTTATATAGGAACTCAAGTAGTTGGTTCAGGTTCAGTTGGGAAAGGACATAACTAGGAAAGCTGCGAAGAAGACTCTTAGGCTATTTTAAAATTAGGAAACATCTTGGATAAGTTATAGGGTATAGTATACGCACCCTATGGTTTATGATTTTGATTTTGTGAATGGTGAAATGTGGATTCAGAAACTTTCGTAAATATACCTATAAATTAAATATATTTATAAATTAATATTTATTTTGATTATTAATCTAAGAAAGGGAAGTTGAATAATTTGATAAACTGTGCACCATTAAATTAATGAGTTTCGAGGGTCCTGAACAACCCTTATTTTCCATATTATTACCTAAGTACCTAATGGACATGGGAGGTAATATTGAGATAAAGGGTGGCCTCCAAACCTATTGAAGGGTGAGTTCAGACCCAATAATACTCATTAGCCCATGTGTAGGGGCTTGATAGATCCCCATGCTAGGGGAAAGGATTAACATAGAGGTCATAGGTTTGGTATGCATTAAAGGAACCAGCATTTATTATTTTGAGTTGTTTGAGTTCATTGATTAGAGTGTTGGATGTTTGATCCTCTCTTGTTTAATGTTGTAATGTCCGGGGTTTTTTAAACAGTAATACTTCCCAAAAAATAAACATTTTTTAGATGGTGAGTCAAATATTACACTCTGATTCTGAAAGAAACTCTAAGATTTGGATAACTCAAATGTAATTTTTTTAGATAATTTTTATATCTTAAAAGATTTCCTGGGTGTTTAGTTGATTTTTTAGATTTTTGGGATCTAAAAGAACCAGTTTTTGGCAAAGCGAGTGCATGGTTTACGCACTATTAGTTTAACCATGTGAGTCAATTGTGTGACCCCTTTTCTTAAGGGGAATGATTCTTTGGAATTTGAAAACACCCATGAGTAACCATGAGGACTTTTCTAGTAGATCAGGAGGTGTAGCACGGTTTTATTTAACTCTGCAAGTTGAGGCACATGGACGAGAAGTATGTTTGAAATTTATTGCAGAGGTGGCACATAGGTTGCGCATAGTTTTTTCAAACCACATGCCTAGATTAAACCATTATTTCAACTAAAATAGTATCTATACATGGTATAGAGGAAAAACATTCCTAACCATTTTAGCTAACCACATAGTCTACAGCTTTGGGTGATGAGTCCCAAATGGTTAGTGCACGATTAAAGAAACTGTGTGACCTAACTATGTGGGTCATTAAAGAAGAAAGAAATGACAGTTTTTCCACTCCATATTATTTCTTCCTTATCCCATTTCTTTTCTCCTTTATACTCACAAGGTAAATCCACTAGAGGACCCTTCCTCTCCTCCCCTAATCCTTAAATCATATTCTTTATCTGTTCAATATTTTTCTCATTGTTGTTGGCATTAGAACTGTATCGGTAATCTCTCAACTCCTCATGTTTCTCTAATTCACTTACCTCACTATATGGAATGATAAACATTTGTGAGCTATTTTTCCATATTATCAATGAATTTTCAATTCTTATGTCTCCTTCCATCCCAAATCAAATCAAAGAATGATACTAATCATATGGAGTATCCCAAGTGTATGGTTGGAAGTCTAGCTTCTTTTCCCTTGAATTCATATTGTATATATCATATCATCATTGTGTCATGCTCTGGACTCTTACGGGTGTCACTCCTATATAATGAAATTCCTTCAATTAAATTATTAGACCACAACATTACTACCTTAGACACCATTAAATGGTTAGAGGAGAAAACCTCAATCTAAACCACCATGTTAAGGTTATTCCAACACTTTTTTACATTTATGTTTAATCTCCTTCCTCTTGTCAAGACACCCCATAGAATGTGATATTTAATTATGATGATTGAGATGCCTAGCTTACTTAAATCACCTTTAGGGTGAGATTCTGCAGTGATTTATCATTGAGGTGATTAAATTGAATAAAATGAATTGGTCATTAAAACATCAAATTTTCTGATAAAAACCCTCATTTAGGTTCACTACCTTATAAATCAAAATTTATGTTGATTGATGATGTCTATAGTGAATTATATCTTATGAAATGGACTCTTCCCATGGATTTTACAGTTATCGCTAAATTTAACGTCCCTCTTGTGACTTATGAATGAAATGACCTAATTGTATAAATGATATTGATTATGAAATGGATGGTCTTTCGAATTGTATAAAAATGTTAATGGATTATATTAAAAAGGATCCACTATACTTTGAGGGATGTCAGTTACCTATTTTAGGAATGTCAAACCTAGGGATCATATGGTAAGTTGGATTACCTTACATTATATTATGACTTGAGGGACCTCTGTTAAGTTAATTGAGAATGATGTCACACACCCCCTATTCAAGGATGGTGGGAAGGGAATCTCACATCACCTGGATTAATAGGAATGACATCTAACTCCCCCTCTATTAGGATATTGATCAGGATTATCACATCCATAATCCAGATGAACGACATGATTTCCGTATCCCGTTTTAAACATTTGGGCATAAGACCCAGTTTTTATAAGAACATGTTCCATTAATAATATTTTCCCTATGATTGTTGGACATGTTATCATTACTCATTCATTGAAATATTATAAGTATAATGTCCCTTGTAGAGTATTACACACTAATTATTATATTAGGACTCCTATGTTACACATCAGGTCCTAACTAATATAATGTATTTGTATATATGGCTATATATGCTTGTACGTATGTAGTATATATAAATAAATACATTATTATATACATATATATATATAGGGTGACATGTTTAGAGATATCCAGGCTTAGGCTGAAGCATTTATAGTTGGTCAGTTGTCCTTGAGGAACCTAATCCCGAATTGTTTAACTTTCATATTACAAAACTACATTAATTTTGATATAACTACATGCAGATTTATTTTACATACATGGTCTAGATTATTCTAAAAAAACTATTGGTGGTGTCCTATGGAGTGTATATCACACCTTGTTTAGGCTTTCATTGAACCAGGGTACCTGAACAGATCTCATGTTTGCTGGATCCTATTCCTAGATTGAACTTGTTTTTTGTTATCCTTCTTGGCTAGGATGGAGTATATGAGAATAGTACTAATACTATGATTATGAAGTTATTATGGATAGATTATGTGTATTTTATTAAATTATTTTTCCTTTACCATTTTTTCTATGTACATTTTACACTTTCCTATATATTCAGTCAGAGAATTTTCATTAATGGTCATTTATTCATTCATTGTAAATTTACAGTTATTATTATATTATATTTCCTTTATTTATTTTAGCATCCAAAAAAATATTACAGATCTAAAGGTTATATTCCCCCCAAATTTACCTCCTTATACTCTTGTTGTAAGTTGGAAGCCTTTGGAATACAGGTAGATACACCTGAGGTAGTTTGATCGATTGACTCGGTGCCCCATTTAAAGTATCTTCCAATTCAGGATGTTATAAATGGTATCAAAGGTTATTTTTCCTTCTTAATTACTATCTTGGATGGAATACATGATACTAGGAATGATTCTAAACTTTATAATATCTTGTTTCTGGGTTCAACCAACCCACACAAGATGGAAATTTCAAATGACCAGGGAATGGGACTACGTTCTATATTACAGTTTATTCTTATTTCATTTTGGGTGATTTTTTCTCTTCTGATGGTTATTGAATTATTATTTTTTGAGATTATACCCTTAGACCAATATTAAAAGTAGGTATTTCTAAATGCATTATTCTAGGTACATACAGGTTCTTATTTCATGAATATGTCATGCTAGTAGACTTCATTATAGATTGGTTGATGAAAGATAATTTTGATACCATATTAAGTACTTTATTAACATGATTGTTTATATTACATGATTCTGTGATTAAGTGTTTTTTTATTCTATACACCATTTTTAGTTGATATGTTTTGTGACTTCCTATATTTATTACTTTTTGATAGCATGTATCATAACAATTGTAAAATATGGTTCACTAAACAAAATGTCACAATCAACCTAAATAATTTTTCCCACATAGCTTGATGGTGGTATTCTATTTAATCAACTAATTGTTTTCTATTTGAGCCACCAACCATTAGTGTAATTTGAAGAATCATTAATTCTTTTGATTAAATGTGTTCCAAACAATAATTTGTAATGTGTATGGGTGCTTTATTAATTTGGATGTGGTGACCCAAATGATCGAATCATCCTGAAAAAACATTTTATAGTCTAAAATTAAACAGGGTAATCTAGTTGAAATTAAATGGGAACTAGTGGTAATATTTATTAAGTGTATGGGAGTTTATAAATTATATAATTGTACCCATATAAATAAACCATTATATATATACTTCTTTACTCTAAAAACAAAGGTGAATACATTTTTACCGGTACATGAATTCTATTTGTAACTTATAAAGGAAAGTTTGTTCATAACTTTATAATGATAGTTCATCTAATTGAACCATTATACATACAAATATATGATAATATTGAAATATAATACAAAATATATTCCTTGAATAAGATTTTACATCGATATTTTGGGCATGAAAACCCATGTGGCTAATTCTATAAATGCATAATTGTGCCCATGTTGGTCAGTTGGGACATGTTGCTTATGGGATAAATAGACTCGACCTAAGTAGGTTGGTCATGATATGATATTATTATGTGTTTAACCCATTAATGGTTCTTGATATATGGGAAAACAATCATTAAAAATTTTTCATTTAAATAGACCAAAATTGGATTAATGTTACCCATGTAGGTCACCTTTTTATTTTATATGATAGATATTAAACCCTAAGGGGGTATGCTTATTTTAATGATCTAATTGTGAGAATCTACATGTACAGTGTATGTATACTTTTTTGGTTCCATCATCATAAACCAGTTTCTTTTAAATAACAAAAGGTCATTGTATTCTCCTTTGTTCCCTTCATATGTTAGGTATTGGTTAATTAAAATTTAAACTACATCCTAAAGTTTGTTTTCATATCTAGATTGGAAAATAATATTTTCTACAATCAATCCTAGTGTGAGAAATTATGGTTAAATTATTAAATATTTAATACAAAAATTTTGAGATAAATTCCCAATAATTGCATGATGATAGTTGTATTAACTACTAAGTATAGTTTTCATTAACAACTAGTAATTGATATCACTTATTTTAGAAAAAAATTATATGTTGAGAAGGATGAGAATTATTTAATACCCAATATAGAGACCTTAAATAGGATGTTATATATTGAACACTATGTTAAGGGTAATCTTTTGTTTTACCATGAGAGGGAAAATTATTGTTTCTCATACATCTCCAATATCTTATTTTATTAGGTTTTTATGGGACTAGATGATTGGTGGTTAGACCCAATAACTCTTTTTAAGTGTGACTCTAGTTTTTTAGTCGAAATCATTTTCTTAAAATGATGGTGCTATAATAGTAGTGGTAGTTCCATTAGATCATTAAGTATTTTTAAATTCTATTAATGAGTTCTCTAACAGATGATATATTTCGAGTGCTATTTTTAGTAGGAATTCTAACATGGAATGACAACCTTGAGTGAATGGGTGGTTGTCGGGTGCTTAGACCTCAAGATGGTATTTTTATAAGTAGATACTCAATTAGTTTCTAATATTTTCTTACTATGTTAGTGTGGTAAACTTTTAGAAATAAATCGTCTATCTGGAAGCTCAATGGGTTCAGGGCCTTGTAGCCTAATGATTGGTAGGTGATGTCGTACCATTTAAGATGATAGAATCTAATTTATGTAGGTCAATGATCTCTTTTTTTTCTGTCCAACCATATTTTATAGATTGATTTAGGTTTTTATAGAGTAATTTTTAGATTTCATGAGTGTGTTTTGGTTCTCGTTTTAGAAAACTCAGGGCAAGGTGGGATGCATGGATGCCCTTCCCTTTGTTCATACCCTTGTAGATCACCATTCAATTGTTTAGAAAGCCTTCAAGAGAGGTTGGTCATTGTTTTTCTAATACCATAAGGGTAATGAGTGCTATTTTACACTATTTATGGGACCAATGCAAGGGGGTATCTAGTTTTATAGTACTGGCATGTGTTGACTTTCCTTCTAGGAAGAACCTTGGCTGCTAAATATTGACACAAGCTTGAATGGGAAGGACTGTTCAGGTACCTAGACCATTTCACTAGTAATTTTGAATTTATACATTCTTTTAATAGATGAAATTACGTGGTGGGAGATCGTTTGAAAAATCATGGAATGTGGGATTCCCAATTTTTTGGGGAAGTACCAAGGGAACTCTGGGAGTCTTCATATACTAATGTACCATATAGAAAAATCAGTTTGTCATAGTTTTTGGATAGATCGTGGGTCGGTGACTTGATACATGAAATGGGTGGTACATGATATAAACCTAATATATATGATAATTCATGATTATTCTATTTATGTGCATTGATATCATGTATGCACCATCAGTAAGTTTCCTAATGCAAGCTGAGGATTGATGGTTTTTTAAATGTGTCATTTGCAGATGGTGTGACCTAGAGCATTTTCCAGTAAATGGTTGTCCCCGTCATGAGGAAAATCTTGGAATAAGGTTGGCGAACCATGACATAATTGACACATGTTTGAACCTGGATACTCATGGATGGGTGATATGGTTTTAAGCATTGGTTAAGTAAGTTCTATATAGTTTTTTATATAAGTGTCTCAGGAGTCATAGCACATACCTAGAGATAAAATTATGGTGTTCTCATTGTTTAGAGGAGATCATGACCCCAATTGTGACTTCTTCTTAAGTATGCTAAGAAAAAATAGTCATACACCAATACAAAACAATAAAATTTCCTTTCTTCTTACTGGATAAAATCCTTATAAGTTCACTAAAGGAAAAGTTTAGAGAAATCCTCAGGGTTTTTATGCTGCCATAGAAAGTTGGTGATGGAAACCATGAGAGAAGGGTTGTAGTTGTTCAGTACAGGTTATTAGATGATAATTTTATAACTTTTATTCCATTTGATAAAAAATAAATAGGTATGGCTCAGTTTGGATACATCACTGGAAGTCGATTATAGGCTTCAGTTAGTGTGCTCAATGTGATCACAAGAAGCCTCCTCTTAAAGGAATTGGGGTATATCATTTGAAATATTTTTCCCTTTAATGAAAAGTTTTTTTGAGAATATTCTTTTGGAGGAGGTTCAATGAGATCTCTTAAAAGGGAATTATATGGTTATTTTGATACTTTTATAAATTCCATGAGTATAGGTAGGTTTCCTGTAAATGTTCTCTTGGACCTCAAAAAGAAATACCACATGAACAATTGAGAGTGGGGTTAATAAGAATTGACCATAGAGGTCAGAGTGAGGTCCAATGGGTAGTTTTCTCACCATAATTGAGGGTATCAATCTATGTATCATTTTAAGAGAATAATTATAATTTCATGTATGTGCTTTAGTAGTTACTTTTTATGGTTCAAGTGGTTTTCCTTATAATTGACTGATAAAATCTTATATCCTAAGGTGGGGAGTGCCATAGACTAGTAGATAAAAGTGTTGATGATGGGATTGGTTCTAAAGTTCTATGAGATCAAGTAAGATCATCCAGGTTTTTTTTACTTTGTTTTGAGTAATGGATCAAGTTTTATATATTTAAGAACCATGTTTATAATGTGGATTTTGTATAAGGCCCCAGCCTTAAACCTTACTTAATCTTGAGTTATTACAAGATTACACATTGAGGATATTTTCAGGTTTAGAGTTTTAGAGAATTAGATCATGAAACTTGCATTACATTACACATTTAAACAATGTGGTTACATAAAAGATAGTATTCATTCTTCCCATCAAAGGAAACATATTTAAAATAAAACATGGATTCTTTCTTGACACATCCTTGACACTATCATCACATCATGTACCTTTCCCTTGACATGTGAAAAACATTTCAAAAACTAGGGATGAGCATAAAAATCTCCGTAAGGGTTATAAAAATATGGAAAGGAAACATGAGTTCATATATACATAAGAATGAAATCATACTTTACCCATAAAACATAGGCACTTTAACATACCTTATCAAATCATGAATAAATCATAGAAATCATAAGACATAAAAGGTAACTTGAGGCATTCATAACATTCTTACGTAGGGAGTAACCCTCTTGGTTACGTTTGGAATACCCACCATAGTATATTCCCTAAATCTCTTCGGAGAAACCTTAACATTTCACTCATTTGTGTTACCCAATGCATTGGAGAGCTATATCGGGCTCACCCGCCCTTAGTTTATCACGGAACCACCCGTTTTCATAACAATGCCCAAGAACCATAACATAAACGTATCACATAAAACATGCATAAAGGAAACATAACATTTCCACATTTCAATCATAATATAACATTTTAGTATATTGAAATAATGAATCCATTCAAAAAGAAACCATTTCCAAAACCATTTAAAACATTTAATAAAGAGATTTTTGAATCAAAGTGTCCCATACCACCTTGAAGATTTTAAAATTATAAACCATTAATATCCATATAAATAAATCCTTAAAAACACTTTGAAAACATGGATATTAATAAGAACAAATAATTAAAATATTTAAAGCGATATTTTGGTTAAAGGGGTTCTACCAAAATTAGAGACACTTGAATACAATAATTGAGGAATAACATTTAGTAAGAACTTTATAATATCATGAGAATAAATGTATTCATGATATAATATTCAAAAGGACAGTATATACACCATATAAGAGTGAATTGGTGCATAACAACAAAGAAGTCTCAATAGAAATGTCAAATGTGATGAATTCCCTTATAAAGAAGGTATCCTTAAATTAAGGATAATTCAATCTCAAAATTATGTGTGACAAATATAAATACACCCAATATAAGTGGATATTAAGTGTAAAACAATAAAAGTTCATTCACACAAATTCAAAATATGACATATTCAAAAACTATATTTTGAACCCAAAGAAATCGAAATTGGGTTAAAAAGTTCCCTTGGTAAAATTCGACAGCCTAACGACATCACTTCAAAATTCAGAAAATGAGTTGATTAGAGATAAAAAGGGCATATCATCACTTGGACATAAAATTTACATCAATAAGGATATAAAATAACATATCCCAACATAATAGTATGTGAATTAAAATACATAACAAAATAAGTCTTTTAAAAAGAGGAGGGTGAAAGGTCCCCTTACCGAGTTGGGTAATTTTCGAAACGTACACCCCATGGAAGAAGGGTCATAAAATGAAGATGTGAATACCAATAAATGAAATTATACTAAACAAAGTGTATAATAATGGGCATTACATACACCACTCAAAGGAAATTGTGGCAAATGTGGCATAAATCTCACGGGAATAAAACTAAGATGAAAAATCCCTTACGAAAACTCGGCAGCCTAACGGCGCCACTTAAGACTTCCAAAATGGATTGATGACAGGAAATAGGGTCTATCATCATATTAACATAAAGTTTACAGAAATATTAATATAAAATAACATCCCCCATAATAACAAATAGGATCTTAAAAGAAGTGACATAAAGGAGAGTACTTAAAGAGAAAGAGAGAGGTTAGATCTCTTACGAAAATTCGGCAGCCTAACGACACCAATCAAAACTTCCAAAATGGATTGATGAGAGAGGATAGGGTCTATCATCATATGAACATAAAAATTATAGTAATATTAATATAAAATAATATCCCAATAACAAGAAAGATGAGCTTTAAAAGGAATGACATAAAAGAGTGTACTTAAAAAGAAAGAGAGGGGTAGGGTCCCTTACCTCAAGTCCAACTTGTCTTGTTCTTTTCTTTATATTCCTAAATAATAAACTTTGGTCAATTTAAAATTGCTTAATAAACTCCTATAAATATTATTATTCAGTTCATATCACATATTTTAATGTTATAATAATTTTTTAATAATATGAGTTCATATCAGACGTTTTTGTCGATGTTTGGTACATGAGTCAAAAATTGAACTTGTTGGAAAATAATTTTCCATGTAGTTATAGGTACATCATATCTAGAATATTATTAATGTTTTAAATGTCATATATATCCAGTATATATCCATTTTATACTATTCCATAGCATTTGGAGATAAAAATTAAAATCATCGTTCATGGATACGGTAGGTCGTACGTACGCATGAACGCTACTTTAATTTTTTTGTCAAATTAATGGAATTAAAACAAAATGAAAGATATATATATGTTATAATTACAGAATGATATCCATAATTTATATTTAATATATTACATATATATCCATTATATATATGTACTTATAATAGTACATAACATTTTGAGATAAGAAATGAAATGTACCTTTCATGGAGACGGTAAGCCGTACGTACGCATGAACGCTACTTCCATTTCTATTTCATATTTAATGGGATTAAAACATAATGATACATAATAGTATTTTAATTCCAGTATGGTATCATATATAATATCATTAAATATATCCTTTATACGTACCACATATGGTATTAACGAATCAAATCACTTTGAGGGGCAGTAGTCCGTACTTCCTTAAATAAAGATATCGTGTTTACCCATAATGGAAACCATAAAGATATGCCATAAATTAAAAATACAAAAGATTAAGTAAAACATAAACATATTAGATATCATATATAAATATAGTTTCATCTTAATGGCCACCTTTGAAGTTGTTAGAATAATGTTGAACAATCATCGTTTCGGGAGGCAGAAATTCGCCATCCACGGAAACAGTATGTTATTTAACCATTAGATGTAGGTGTGTGTAAGTGTAGCTTTAATAATTCTTATAACAACATCCTAGTATATTTAATATAATGTAGTTGTTACAAAAGAAATGAATAAAAAGAGTTTAGGGGTTGGAGAAGTAAAATAAAACAAAAGGACTCAAGTGAAGACATTACCTTAAAATCGAGTAACTTCCTTTGATTTGAGCTCAAAGTCTTCCTTGGAAAGGATTCTTCCCAAAGTGAGGCTTCAAGGAGTTAGATAGGGATTTGGAGAGACAAAATGGGAAGGTTTTGGCTGAGCCAAAGGATTTGTAAGTGTGGGTAAAGAGGTAGAGGTGGGGGCCTTTTATAAGAGGAGAGGAGGGGCACTCTTGGAAAGTAAGGAAATGTTACTTTATTTGAAAATGAGTTTCGGATTTAAAAAATTCCACATTGATATATTTTGTGGATAAGGTGATAAGGGTTATAAATCCACCCATACAATAGATTTTTTACATGTTTAGGTCTTAGAGTTTACATTATCTTTCCATTTTATTTAAATCGTTAAATAATGAGGTCATCGCTGCACCATCATGATGTCATAAATAATTTAATTTATTTAATGTCTAAAAATTATAAAACAAATACTATGATGTAGGAAATAGTTTTAGCTTTCCAATGAATATTTATAGTCCAAAATATAATTTATGTAGACAAAATTAAAAATATGTTACTTAGGTGATACATTCTTTGTTACATTTAACATTCTTTAAAAATAAAAAGATAAAAAGTCACTTTCTCACAAAAGTGATTCCATGGGGCCCCCAAGTTTGGCACAAGGCATCCCATGGTCGTCCATGAGAAAAACAGTAGCCTTAGGATACATTTTGTTGTCATTTTGTATTATTATGATATTATCTTATTATCTTTAACTACCCGATTACTCATTAATCAAGATAATTAAAGATAATTACCGTCGTTACTATTCATAATGTCCAAAAACAAAAGAGTCTTAATTAAATAATTTGTACCTTCTGATTCCAAATATTTAATCCATTTAACCAAATTCCAAACACATAAATTGCAAAAATTAATTTAAAAATAAATCTCGTTGTCAAAACAAATAGCGGGTTTTTTAGAAACAATATTTATGAAAAGTTTGGCACTTGTTTATGCCCAATTAAAAAGTGAAATTAATCCCAATGACCATAATTGGATTACACGGTAAAAATATATTCTAATTACACTTTAAAACAAATTAAAAAGATAATATAACCATATAACTAATTTATATGAAAAGGCAGTTTTGAAGTAAACTGCAGTATTTTTCACTATTCATTGAAAAAAATGAACATTGTCAGAAAAATACCAAAAATTTACCCAATGTAAATTTCAATGTCCCAATCATAAATAATATGTTTATTTTGAAAAATAGATCTCATAAAATTGTCAAAATTTTGATTTAAAAATGGTTTTCCATCAAAAGGGTAGTAAAACAATCTTTTAAAAATACTAGTGTATTCAATGCTTAAGATTGGATTCATTTGTATTTTAAGCCTCTAAAATTTATTGGATAAAAGTAAAAACATTTAACAAACATATTTAATCGTAAATTAGTTATTTATATTCATTCCTGTCAATACAACAGTTATGTGTTAACTACCATTTAAAATAATATTATTTTATTATTAGAGTGCAACGTATGATTTCAAAGAAACTTGTTGTGGCATATTGGGTACGCCATCGAGCATAGCGTTACCTTTAAAGTAATATTAATATTTTATTCACAAATATGGATAAATATAAAGATGCAATATTATTTATTTACCTGGGGTGTTACATCCTTCCCCCTTTTGGAAATTGCGTCCTCGCAATTTTAAAATTGAGCTTGGAAACATCCTTGAACGTCCCACATCGGAACAAGAGTCGGTAAAACAATCACTTTAAAATAAAGAAAGATAAGTACAAAGGTCACCCGAGTTAACCCATACTAGGATTCCAAGTATGAAAATATGGACATGGAGGATAAAACATAGGGTCATGTTCTGATGGAGAGTGATAGAAAACATGTTTAGGAGAAAGTTAACCACCAGAAAATCACAAACTTGTGATGGGTTAAACGGTATTCGATTCCCCAGTAGGAAAACTTAATAGACAACATTTTTGTTTTAAGTTACTTTTTATTGAGGAATTTATTCATAAGGAAACATAATCACTTATCATGTTGACTTTCAATTTTTATTACATTCCTTACACAAACTCATATTTTCTCCAAAAGACGAGTATTTAGGAAGACTTGTTCACATTAAGAGTACTATAATCAACTTCTAGAGAATCACCTAATCCACAAAATAGAACTATATACTTCCCATGTCTTTAGACTTTAACCAAAACCAAAACCAAAAAAGGTTAGTACAAGATCAGATAATCCAGAAAAAGATAACCCTTTATAAAAAAGAAAATATATTCTTAATCTCCAAAATTTGTCCAACAAAACCCAGAGTTCAACGAGGACCATTCGATAAACAATTTGTCCATAAAATTCATCAAAGTAAACCAAACTAAGATTGAAACCCAAATATTTGAAGGATTTAGTCACATAGTCTTCCAAGGTACAAATTAAATTTTATCTCCAAATAACATTAGTTTCTCTTAAATTCTCATATTGAAAAGTAATTAACCTAATCACATATCCTCGATGATAGGTTAATCATTTCCATAGATAACCCGAAATAAACTTACTCTTGATTCCTAAAATCATCTAACTAAAAATAATTAGTCAAACTAACCAGGGACTTCATGTAGTCCAGTGGTAGGCGATAAATACCAGTCGCACTTTGGTTGTGGGTTCGATTCCCGCAGCTTTGTCCGACGCGACGGGTTGTCACACGGTCTGCGTGTTGTCCTTTTTCCAAAACTATATAATTCTTAAAACATTCCCCAAAACGAGATAAAATCTTCAAAAATTATCATAACATATTTTAACCTCAAGTTTATCTCATTCCTTTCATTTTCCATCATAACATATAATAACCCATAATTACCTCAAAAGTAAGGATCATATAAACTCTAATGGTTACCTTTATAATTATTACCTGGACTTCCACATCGATTGTTCATCTCGTACATGATGCATTACAGAACATACCAAGGTTCAAGTGGTTGATCATGACTCCTTGATAGTTGGTTTAGGATAAACACAAGGGTTCTCATTGCAGCTCCCATATCATTCAGTTGCTTTCTCAAAAAACTGTCAAAGTTTCCTTCACATCCACTATTACTTTGGTGCCTGCAAGATCCAGCCATTTATTAAAACCAAAAAGGTCATTGTGAGTATATCAACAAAACCATCATGTACTAATGAGGAAGATAAGCACTAAGATATACTTACTCATTCACTTTATCTAAAACTATGACTCTTTCTGAAATCCTAACCATTATGGTAATTTCACTTATGCTTAAAGAATACCCTAACCTCTAAAGTTATCTAAACCTCCCTCTGATACCAACTATAAGGCCCCAGCCTTAAACCTTACTTAATCTTGAGTTATTACAAGATTACACATTGAGGATCTTTTCAGGTTTAGAGTTTTAGAGAATTAGATCATAAAACTTGCATTACATTCCACATTTTAACAAAGTGGTTACATAAAAGACAGTATTCATTCTTCCCATCAACGGAAACATATTTAAAATAAAACACAGATTCTTTCTGGACACATCCTTGACACTATCATCACATCATGTACCTTTCCCTTGACCTGTGTACATTTCAAAAACTTGGGATGAGCATAAAGAGCTCAGTAAGGGTTATAAAAATATGGAAAGGAAACATGAGTTTATATATACATAAGAATGAAATCATACTTTACCCATAAAACATAGGCACTTTAACATACCTCATAAAATCATGAATAAATCATAGAAATCATAAGACATAAAAGGTAACTTGAGGAATTCATAACATTATTACGTAGGGAGTAACCCTCTTGGTTACGTTTGGAATACCCACCACAGTATATTCCATAAATCTCTTCGGAGAAACCTTAACGTTTCACTCCTTCACGTTACCCAATGCATTGGAGAGCTATATCGGGCTCACCTACCCTTAGTTTATCACGGAACCACCCGTTTTCATATCAATGCCCAAGAACCATAACATAAACGTATCACATAAAACATGAATAAAGGAAACATAACATTTCCACATTTCAATCATAATATAACATTTTAGTATATTGAAATAATGAATCCATTCAAAAAGAAACCATTTCCAAAACCATTTAAAACATTTAATAAAGAGCTTTTTGAATCAAAGTGTACCATACCACCTTGAAGCTTTTAAAATTTTAAACCATTAATATCCATATAAATAAATCCTTAAAACCACTTTGAAAACATGGATATTAATAAGAACAAATAATTAAAACATTTAAAGCGATATTTTGGTTAAAGGGGTTCTACCAAAATTAGAGACACTTGAATACAATAATTGAGGAATAAAATTTATTCATAACTTTATAATATCATGAGAATAAATGTATTCATGATATAATATTCAAAAGGACAGTATATACACCATATAAGAGTGAATTGGTGCATAACAACAATGAAGACTCAATAGAAATGTCAGATGTGATGAATTCCCTTATAAAGAAGGTATCCTTAAATTAAGGATAATTCAATCTCAAAATTATGTGTGACAAATATAAATACACCCAATATAAGTGGATATTAAGTGTAAAACAATAAAAGGTCATTCACACATATTCAAAATATGACATATTCAATAACTACATGTTGAACCCAAAGAAATCGAAATTGGGTTAAAAAGTTCCCTTGGTAAAATTCGACAGCCTAACGGGATCACTTCAAAATTCAGAAAATGAGTTGATGAGAGATAAAAAGGGAATCTCATCACTTGGACATAAAATTTACATAAATAAGGATATAAAAGAACATATCCCATCATAATAGTATGTGAATTAAAATACATAACAAAAGAAGTCTTTTAAAAAGAGGAGGGTGAAAGGTCCCCTTACCGAGTTGGGTAACTTTCGAAACGTACACCCCATGGAAGAAGGGTCATACAATGAAGATGTGAATACCCATAAATGAAATTATACTACACAAATTTTATAATAATTGGCTGTACATACACCACTCAAAGGAAATTGTGGCAAATGTAACATAAATCTCATGGGAATAAAAGTGAGATAAAAAATCCTTTACAAAAACTCGGCAGCCTAACGGCGCCACTTAAGACTTCCAAAATGGATTGATGAGAGGAAATAGGGTCTCTAATAATATTAACATAAATTTTACAGAAAGAGTAATATAAAAGAACATCCCCCATCATAATAAAGAGGAGCTTAAAAGAAGTGACATAAAGGAGAGTACTTAAAGAGAAAGAGAGAGGTTATATCTCTTACGAAAATTCGGCAGCCTAACGGCGCCAATCAAAACTTCCAAAATGGATTGAAGAGAGATGATACGGTCTCTCATCATATGAACATAAAAATTACAGTAAGAGTAATACAAAAAAATATCCCAATAACAAGAAAGATGAGCTTTAAAAGGAATGACATAAAAGAGTGTACTTAAAAAGAAAGAGAGGGGTAGGGTCCCTTACCTCAAGTCCAACTTGTCTTGTTCGTTTCTTTATATTCCTGAAAAATAAACTTTGGTCAATTTATAATTGCTTAAGGAACTCCTATAAATATTATTATTCAGTTCTTATCACATATTTTAATGTTATAATAATTGGTTAATAATATGAGTTCATATCAGACGTTTTTGTCGATGTTTGGTACATGAGTCAAAAAATGAACTTGTTGGAAAATAATTTTCCATGTAGTTATAGGTACATAATATATAGAATATTATTGATATTTTAAATATCATATATATCCAGTATATATCCATTTTATACTATTACATAGCATTTGGAGATAAAAATTAAAAGCACCGTTCATGGAGACGGTAGGCCGTACGTACGCATGAACGCTACTTTAATTTTTTTGTCATAT
The DNA here is from genome assembly GCA_963277665.1 of Viscum album. NCBI lineage: Eukaryota > Viridiplantae > Streptophyta > Magnoliopsida > Santalales > Viscaceae > Viscum > Viscum album. The sequence goes on along the minus strand of OY728131.1, from coordinate 309,099,143 downwards.
TAATGGAATTAAAACAAAATGAAAGATATATATATGTTATAATTACAAAATTATATCCATAATTTAGATTTAATATATTACATATATATACATAATATATATGTACTTATAATAGTACATAACATTTTGAGATAAGAAATGAAATGTACCGTTCTTGGAGACGGTAAGCCGTACGTACGCATGAACGCTACTTCCATTTCTATTTCATAATTAATGGAATTAAAACATAATGATATATAATAGTATTTTAATTCCAGTATGTTATAATATATAATATCATTATATATATCCTTTATACGTACCACATATGGTATTAACGAATCAAATCACTTTGAGGGGGCGGTAGTCCGCACTTCCTTAAATGAAGATATCGCGTTTACCCATAATGCAACCGTAAACATATGCCATAAATGAAAAATACAGAATCTTAATTAGAACATAAAAATATTAGATATAATATATAAATATATTTTCATACTAATGGCCACATTTAAAGGTGTTAGAAGAATGTTGAACAATCATCGTTTCGGGAGGCAGAAATTCGTCATCCACAGAAACAGTATGTTCTTTAACCATTAGATGTAGGTGTGTGTAAGTGTAGCTCGAATGTTTCTTATAACAACATCCTAGTATATTTAGGATACTGGATTTGTTACAAAAGAAATGAATAAAAATATTTTAGGGGGTTGGAGAAGTAAAATAAAACAAAAGGACTCAAGTGAAGACATTACCTTAAAATCGGGTAACTTCCTTTGATTTGAGCTCAAAGGCTTCCTTGGAAAGAATTATTCTTAAAGTGAGGCTTTGAGGAGTTATAGAGGGATGTGTAGAGACAAAATGGTCAGGTGTTGGCTGAGCCAAAGGCTTTGGAAGTGTGGGTAAAGAGGTAGAGGTGGGGGCCTTTTAAAAGAGGAGAGGAGGGGCACTCTTGGAAAGTAAGAAAATGTTACTTTATTTGAAAATGGGTTTCGGATTTAAAAGGTCCTACATTGATATATTTCGTGGATAAGGTGATAAGGGTTCGAAATCCACCCGTCAAATAGGTTTTTGACATGTTTAGGGCTTAGATTTTACATTATCTTTCCATTTTATTTAAATCGTTAAATAATGAGGTCATCACTGCATCATCATGATGTCATAAATAATTTAATTTATTTAATGTATAAAAATTATAAAAAAAATACTGTGATGTAGGAAATCTTTTTATCTTTCTAATGAATATTTATAGTTTAAAATATAATTTATGTAGACAAAATTAAAAATATTTTACTTAGGTGATACATTCTTTGTTACATTTAACATTCTTTAAAAATAAAAAGATAAAAAGTCACTTTCTCACAAAAGTGATTCCATGGGGCCCCCAAGTTTGGCACAAGGAATCCCATGGTCGGCCATGAGACAACCAGTAGCCTTAGGACACATGTTTTTGTCATTTTGTATTATTATGATAATATCTTATTATATTTAACGACCCGATTACTCATTTATCAAGATAATTAAAGATAATTACCGTCGTTACTATTCATAATGTCCAAAAACAAAAGAGTCTTAATTACATAATTTGTACCTTCTGATTCCAAATATGTAATCAATTTTACCAAATTAAAAACACATAAATTGCAAAAATTAATTTAAAAATAAATCTCGTTGTCAAAACAAATAGCGGGTTTTTTAGAAACAATATTTATGAAACGTTTGGCACTTGTTTATGCCCAATTAAAAAGTGAAATTAATCCCAATGACCATAATTGGATTACATGGTAAAAATATATTCTAATTACACTTTAAAACAAATTAAAAAGATAATATAACCGTATAATTAATTTATATGAAAAGGCAGTTTTGAAGTAAAATGCAGTATTTTTCACTATTCATTGAAAAAAATGAACATTGTCAGAAAAATACCAAAAATTTACCCAATGTAAATTTCAATGTCCCAATCATAAATAATATGTTTATTTTGAAAAATAGAGCTCATAAAATTTTCAAAAGTTTTATTTAAAAATGGTTTTCCATCAAAAGGGTAGTAAAACAATCTTTTAAAAATACTAGTGTATTCAATGCTTAAGATTGGAATCATTTGTATTTTAAGCCTCTAAAATTTATTGTATAAAAGTAAAAGCATTTAACAAACATATTTAATAGTAAGTTAGTTATTTATATTCATTCCTGTCAATACAACGTCTATGTGTTAACTACCATTTAAAATAATAATATTTTATTATTAGAGTGCAACGTATGATTTCAAAGGAACTTGTTGTTGCATATTGGGTACGCCATCGAGCATAGTGTTCCCTTTAAAGTAATATTAATATTTTATTCACAAATATGGATAAATATAAAGATGTCATATTATTTATTTACCTGGGCTGTTACATCCTTCCCCCTTTTGAGAATTGTGTCCTCGCAATTTTAAAATTGAGCTTGGAAACATCCTTGAACGTCCCACATCGGAACAAGAGTCGGTAAAACAATCACTTTAAAATAAAGAAAGATAAGTACAAAGGTCACCCGAGTTAACCCATACTAGGATTACAAGTATGAAAATATGGACATGGAGGATAAAACATAGGGTCATGTTCTGATGGAGAGTGATAGAAAACATGTTTAGGAGAAAGTTAACCACAAGAAAATCACAAACTTGTGATGGGTTAAACGGTATTCGATTCCCTAGTAGGAAAACTTAATAGACAACATTTTTTATTTAAGTTACTTTTTATTGAGGAATTTATTCATAAGGAAACATAATCACTTATCATGTTGACTTTCAACTTTTATTACATTCCTTACACAAACTCATATTTTCTCCAAAATACGAGTATTTAGGAAGACTTGTTCACATTAAGAGTACTATAATCAACTTCTATAGAATCACCTAATCCACAAAATAGAACTATATAATTCCCATGTCTTTAGACTTTAACCAAAACCAAAACCAAAAAGGTTAGTACAAGATCTGATAATCTAGAAAAAGATAACCCTTTATAAAAAAGAAAATCTATTCTTAATCTCCAAAATTTGTCCAACAAAACCCAGAGTTCAACAAGTACCATTCGATAAACAATTTGTCCATAAAATTCATCAAAGTAAACCAAACTAAGATTGAAACCCAAATATTTGAAGGATTTAGTCACATAGTCTTCCAAGGTACAAATTAACTTTTATCTCCAAATAACATGAGTTTCTCTTAAATTCTCATGTTGAAAAGTAATTAACCTAATCACATATCCTCGATGATAGGTTAATCATTTCCATATATAACCAAAAATAAACTTACTCTTGATTCATAAAATCGTCTAACTAAAAATAATTAGTCAAACTCACCAGGGACTTCACGTAGTCCAGTGGTAGGCGATAAATACCAGTCGCACTTTGGTTGTGGGTTCGATTCCCGCAGCTTTGTCCGACGCGACGGGTTGTCACACGGTCTGCGTGTTGTCCTTTTTCCAAAACTATATAATTCTTAAAACATTCCCCAAAACGAGATAAAATCTTCAAAAATTATCATAACATATTTTAACCTCAAGTTTATCTCATTCCTTTCATTTTCCATCATAACATATAATAACCCATAATTACCTCAAAAGTAAGGATCATATAAACTCTAATGGTTACCTTTATAATTATTACCTGGACTTCCACATCGATTGGTCATCTTGTACATGATGCATTACAGAACATACTAAGGTTCAAGTGGTTGATCATGAATCTTTGATAGTTGGTTTAGGATAAACACAAGGGTTCTCATTGCAGCTCCCATATCATTCAGTTGCTTTCTCAAAAAACTGTCAAAGTTTCCTTCACATCCACTATTACTTTGGTGCCTACTAGATCCATCCATTTATTAAAACCAAAATGGTCATTGTGAGTATATCAACAAAACCATCATGTACTAATGAGGAAGATAAGCACTAAGATATACTTACTCATTCACTTTATCTAAAACTAGGACTCTTTCTGAAATCCTAACCATTATGGTAATGTTACTTATGCTTAAAGAATACCCTAACCTCTAAAGTAATCTAAACCTCCCTCTGATACCAACTATAAGGCCCCAGCCTTAAACCTTACTTAATCTTGAGTTATTACAAGATTACACATTGAGGATATTTTCAGGTTTAGAGTTTTAGAGAATTAGATCATGAAACTTGCATTATATTCCACATTTAAACAAAGTGGTTACATAAAAGATTGTATTCATTCTTCCCATCAACTGAAACATATTTAAAATATAACACGGATTCTTTCTTGACACATCCTTGACACTATCATCACATCATGTACCTTTCCCTTAAACTGTGAAAAACATTTCAAAAACTTGGGATGAGCATAAAAATCTCAGTAAGGGTTATAAAAATATAGAAAGGAAACATGAGTTCATATATACATAAGAATGAAATCATACTTTACCCATAAAACATAGGAACTTTAATATCCCTCATCAAATCATGAATAAATCATAGAAATCATAAGATATATAAGGTAACTTGAGGCATTCATAACATTCTTACGTAGGGAGTAACCCTCTTGGTTACTTTTGGAATACCCACCATAGTATATTCCCTAAATCTCTTCGGAGAAACCTTAACGTTTCACTCCTTCGCGTTACCCAATGCATTGGAGAGCTATATCGGGCTCACCCGCCCTTAGTTTATCACGGAACCACTCGTTTTCATAGCAATGCCCAAGAACCATAACATAAACGTATCACATAAAACATGCAAAAATGAAACACTACATTTCCACATTTCAATCATAATATAACATTTTAGTATATTGAAATAATGAATCCATTCAAATAGAAACCATTTCCAAAACCATTTAAAACATTTAATAAAGAGATTTTTGAATCAAAGTGTCACATACCACCTTGAAGCTTTTAAAATTTTAAACCATTAATATCCATATAAATAAATCCTTAAAACCACTTTGAAAACATGGATATTAGTAAGAACAAATAATTAAAACATTTAGAGAGATATTTTGGTTAAAGGGGTTCTACCAAAATTAGAGACACTTGAATACAATAATTGAGGAATAACATTTAGTCAGAAATTTATAATATCATGAGAATAAATGGATTCATGATATAATATTCAAAAGGACAGTATATACACCATATAAGAGTGAATTGGTTCATAACAACAAAGAAGTATCAATAGAAATGTCAAATGTGATGAATTCCCTTATAAAGAAGGTATCCTTAAATTAAGGATAATTCAATCTCAAAATTATGTGTGACAATTATAAATACACCCAATATAAGTGGATATTAAGTGAAAAATAATAAAAGGTCATTCACACATATTCAAAAGATGACATATTCAATAACTACATGTTGAACCCAAAGAAATCAAAATTGGGTTAAAAAGTTCCCTTGGTAAAATTCGACAGCCTAACGTCATCACTTCAAAATTCAGAAAATGAGTTGATGAGAGATAAAAAGGGAATCTCATCACTTGGACATAAAATTTACATCAATAAGGATATAAAATAACATATCCCAACATAATAGTATGTGAATTAAAATACATAACAAAAGAAGTCTTTTAAAAAGAGGAGGGTGAAAGGTCCCCTTACCGAGTTGGGTGACTTTCGAAACGTACACCCCATGGAAGAAGGGTCATACAATGAAGATGTGAATACCCAAAAATGAAATTATACTACACAAAGTGTATAATAATGGTCAGTACATACACAACTCAAAGGAAATTGTGGCAAATGTAGCATAAATCTCATGGGAATAAAAGTGAGATGAAAAATCCCTTACGAAAACTCGGCAGCCTAACAGCGCCACTTAAGACTTCCAAAATGGATTGATGAGAGGAAATAGGGTCTCTCATAATATTAACATAAAGTTTAAAGAAATAGGAATATTAAAGAACATCCCCCATCATAACAAAGAGGAGCTTAAAATAAGTGACATAAAGGAGAGTACTTAAAGAGAAAGAGAGAGGTTAGATCTCTTACGAAAATTTGGCAGCCTAACAGCGCCAATCAAAACTTCCAAAATGGATTGAAGAGATAGGATAGGGTCTCTCATCATATGAACATAAAAATTAAAGTAATATTAATATAAAAGAATATCCCAATAACAATAAATATGATCTTTAAAAGGAATGACATAAAAGAGTTTACTTAAAAAGAAAGAGAGGGGTAGGGTCTCTTACCTCAAGTCCAACTTGTCTTGTTCATTTCTTTATATTCCTGAATAATAAACTTTGGTCAATTTATAATTGATTAAGGGCCTCCTATAAAGATTATTATTCAGTTAATATCACATATTTTAATGTTATAATAATTGCTTAATAATATGAGTTCATATCAGACGTTTTTGTCGATGTTTGGTACATGAGTTAAAAATTGAACTTGTTGGAAAATAATTTTCCATGTAGTTATAGGTACATCATATCTAGAATAGTATTTATGTTTTAAATATCATATATATCCATTATATATACATTTTATACTATTCCATATCATTTGGAGAAAAAAATTAAAAGCACCGTTCATGGAGACGGTAGGCCGTACGTACGCATGAACGCTACTTTAATTTTTTTGTCATATTAATGGAATTAAAACAAAATGAAAGATATATATATATATGTTATAATTCCAGAATTATATCCATAATTTAGATGTAATATATTACATATATATCCATTATATATATGTACTTATAATAGTACATAACATTTTGAGATAAGAAATGAAATGTACCGTTCATGGAGACGGTAAGTCGTACGTACGCATGAACTCTACTTCCATTTCTATTTCATATTTAATGGAATTAAAACATAATGATACTTAATAGTATTTTAATTACAGTATGGTATCATATATAATATCATTATATATATCCTTTATACGTACCACATATGGTATTAACAAATCAAATCACTTTGAGGTGGCGGTAGTCCGCACTTCCTTAAATGAAGATATCGTGTTTACCCATAATGAAAACGATAAAGATATGACATAAATGAAAAATACATAAGATTAAGTAAAACATAAAAATATTATATATCATATATAAATATAGTGTCATCTTAATGTCCACCTTTGAAGGTGTTAGAAGAATGTTGAACAATCATCGTTTCGGGAGGCAGAAATTCGCCATCCACAGAAACAGTATGTTCTTTAACCATTAGATGTAGGTGTGTGTAAGTGTAGCTAGAATACTTCTTATAACAAAATCCTAGTTTATTGAAGATACTGTATTTGTTACAAAATAAATGAATAAAAAGAGTTTAGGGGGTTGGAGAAGTAAAATAAAACAAAAGGACTCAAGTGAAGACATTACCTTAAAATCGGGTAACTTCTTTTGATTTGAGCTCAAAGGCTTCCTTGGAAAGGATTCTGCCCAAAGTGAGTCTTCAAGGAGTTATAGAGGGATGTGGAGAGACAAAATGTGCAGGGGTTGGTCGAGCCAAAGGCTTTGGAAGTGTGGGTAAAGAGGTAGAGGCGGGGGGCTTTTATAAGAAGAGAGGAGGGGCACTCTTGGAAAGTAAGCAAATGTTACTTTATTTGAAGATGAGTTTCGGATTTAAAAGGTCCCACATTGATATATTTCGTGTATAAGGTGATGAGGGTTCTAAATCCACCCATCCAATAGGTTTTTGACATGTGTAAGTTTTAGATTTTACATTATCATTCCATTTTATTTAATTCGTTAAATAATGAGGTCATCGCTGCATCATCATGATGTCATAAATAATTTAATTTATTTAATGTATAAAAATTATAAAAAAAATACTATTATGTAGGAAATATTTTTAGATTTCCAATGAATATTTATCGTCCAAAATATCATTTATTTAGACAAAATTTAAAATATTTTACTTAGGTGATACATTCTTTGTTACATTTAACATTCTTTAAAAATAAAAAGATAAAAAGTCACTTTCTCACAAAAGTGATTACATGGGGCCCCCATGTTTGGCACAAGGCATCCCATGGTCGACCATGAGACAACAAGTAGCCTTAGGACACATGTTGTGGTCATTTTGTATTATTATGATATTATCTTATTATCTTTAACTACCCGATTACTCATTAATCAAGATAATTAAAGATAATTACCGTCGTTACTATTCATAATGTACAAAAACAAAAGAGTCTTAATTACATAATTTGTACCTTATGATTCCAAATATGTAATCCATTTTACGAAATTCCAAACACATAAATTGCAACAATTAATTTAAAAATAAATCCCGTTGTCAAAACAAATAGCGGGTTTTTTAGAAACAATATTTATGAAAAGTTTGGCACTTGTTTATGCCCAATTAAAAAGTGAAATTAATACCAATGACCATCATTGGATTAAATGGTAAAAATATATTCTAATTACACTTTAAAACAAATTAAAAATATAATATAACCATATAATTAATTTATATGAAAAAGCAGTTTTTAAGTAAAATGCAGTATTTTTTACTATTCATTGAAAAAAATGAACATTGTCAGAAAAATACCAAAAAATTAACCCAATATAAATTTAAATGTCCCAATCATAAATAATATGTTTATTTTCAAAAATAGAGCTTATAAAATTGTCAAAAGTTTTATTTAAAAATGGTTTTCCATCAAAAGGGTAGTAAAACAATCTTTAAAAAATACTAGTGTATTCAATGCTTAAGATTGGATTCATTTGTATTTTAAGCCTCTAAAATTTATTGGATAAAAGTAAAAACATTTAAAAAACATATTTAATCGTAAATTAGTTATTTATATTCATTCCTGTCAATACAACGGTTATGTGTTAACTACCATTTAAAATAATATTATTTTATTATTAGAGTGCAACGTATGATTTCAAAGGAACTTGTTGTTGCATATTGGGTACGCCATCGAGCATAGCGTTCCCTTTAAAGTAATATTAATATTTTATTCACAAATATGGATAAATATAAAGATTTCATATTCTTTATTTACATGGGGTGTTACATCTTGGAGGTGTGTTAGGCGTTTTAGGACACAATGATTCCATTTCAGTGGGTGTTCTCAACCCAAGTAGGTCATGTAATGTCTTCATCTTTTCACCATGTCTTATCATGGATTATAAGTTATAAGTTAAGGATTTTTTGATATCATAAGTTTTTTAATGGGCCAAAATTCTTGAAAAAATATGATCTTTTAGTTTAGTGGGAGAGTCGAATCTTAAATGAAGATTCATAACGAAACTATGAGATTTATATCTATTGAATGTGATTTTTTTTATGAGGTTTAAATATTTATATATGTATCATGAGTTTAGTTGAGTTTTAGGACATTTTAACTCTAAAAACAATGGTTTTTTGTGAATTAGAGTGAGGCTCACTATTGGTGCATTGTAAGCTTAATCATTCAATCCAACCATACATCCCATTTTCTTAAGTACAATGATTATTTAAACCATGGAAACCCCCAAGAGTAACTATGCAGCCTTGAATAGTGGAGCATGATGTGTTTTATTTCTTGATTTAACTTTACAAGTTGAGATGTATGGCCATGTGGGGTGTCTTCAATTTATTACAGAGGTGGCACATGGACTGCACATGGTTTTCTCAAACCGTACACCTAGCCCAAACCCCTAGTTTTACTTAACTAGTAGTTATGAATGTTTTAGGACCACATTTTTTCTAACCATATGATCCATCCTTTCAGGGTGTGTCTTTGGGATGTGAATCCCATGTGGTTGGTGCATGGTTATCCAAATCATGCGACCTAACCATGTGACACATTAAATAAAGGTAAAATGATTGTTTTTTCCTCCATATTATTTATTCTTTCCCCCATTTATTTTCTTTTTCCTACACACTAGGGGGATTAACTCAATCTCCCTTCCTCACCTATCCTAGTCTTTAAATCACCTTCTTCATCCAGGTTTTTTATCGCTCTTTGTTGGTTGTATTGGAATAGTATCAGTAAGATATTAACTCTTTATGATTCTCTTCTTCCATTACATCACTATATAGAATTCTAAATCTATGATATTTATTTTTCCAAATTTTCATCGCATTTGACGATTATTCAATTTCCATATGTTCTGTATTGAATCAAAGATCAATACCATATGTGTGGACTTCCATTAGCATGAGGTTATTGGTCTAGTTTCTTTTACATTTAGGTTTCATTGGTTATAAAAAATATCCATTATTTCATGCACCAGACTATTCCAAGTGTCACTCATAAATTATTAAATTCCATTAATTAATTTATTAGACCATGTCTTGACTACCTTAGACATAATTACATGGTTTTATGTGATAACCAAAACCTATGTCACACCATTAGGGTTATTTTAAAAGTTTTTTGAATTATGTTTAATCATCTTACTCATGATGAGCCGCCCATTAGAATATTTTATTTCTTTACATTAATTGAGATTCTAAGATTTCATAAATAAACTTTAGGGTGAACTTCTGTATTTTTTTGTAAATGATGTGATTGAATTTAATTAACTGAATTTACAATTGAAATGTATCATTTTCTAATAAAACCCCTTATTTTGGTGTGTTAACTTATAAATCAAAACATGTGTTGATTGATGATGTGTGTGGTAAATTTTATCTCATGGAATTGACACTTCCTATGGCTTTCATAGTCCTAGATAAATGTAATGGACCTCTTTCAACTTATGAATGAAATGGGCTAATTTTATAAATGATATTTATTATGACACTGATGGACATTTAACATGTATAAAATGTTAATTGTATTACACTAAAAAGGATCCCCACACCTTGAACGATGTTGGTTTCCTATTCACAGAACATCGGCCTTAACAATCATAGGGTAAATCGGATTACCTTACTTTCTATTATGATTGGAGAGACTCTTGTTAGGGTTGAGCATGAATTCTCACACCCCCTAGTCATGGATGGTTTGTATGGTGTCTCGTATCCCTTTGGTTGATGGGCATGGAATCTCACACACCCTCGATTAGGATGTTGATCATGACAGTCACATACATGAGAATGATGATTGACATAATTTTGGTATCTCATTTCAGACATTTGGTATTATGACCCAATAATTAAAATAACTTACTTCAATGATAATATTTTCCAAGAAACTATTAGATAGGATTCCCTTACTCATTTATTGATATATTAGGGGCATGAAAACCCTTGTAGAGTGTGACACTCTTATAATTATTTAAGGACACCTGAATTATTCCTCAAGTCCTGACTAGTACGGAGTATTTTTATATATGGATATATATGATTTTATGTGTTGATTACATATATTTAAATACACACTTTTATATATATATAGGGTAAAATGTTCATAGATATCCCGACTTAGGCTGAAGAAGGTATAGTGGCCAGGTGTCATTGGGAAACCTGAGCCTAATTTGTTTGTATTTCATATAAAAATCTCGGTTTACACTTGATATACCCTCACACTACATTTTTTTATGCACAGACTAGATTAAGCATTATACATTGTTTTTTGTGGCATATTGAGTATATTTTACAACCTGTTTGGGATTCCATTGCACGAGGGTACCCAAGAAGATCTAATATTTTCAAGATCAGGTTCTAGAATTGTACTTTCTTATTATTATCCTTCTTGGTTCGGATGGAGTATGGAATTATAAAAGTGAATATGTGATTTTCATTCAATTGGAGATAGCTTCTGTTTATTTTTTTTAACTATTTTTCATTTTTAGACTTGTAATGTATTGTGTATACTTGCCTATCTATTCTGTTAGAGCATGCCCATGCATGATCATGTATTCATTCATTATAAAGTTAGAGATTATTATATTCTACTGCCTTTAATTATATTTTATTATATTGTATTTATTAATGATCTTGTGGGTATAGTCTCCCCAACTATACCTCTTTAAACCATTGCTATTAGTTGACAGCCTCTGTCATATAGAGATTCATGCATGGGGCCCATTGGTCAACCGACTTGGGACACCATTTTAAGTGGTTCTAGGTCAGGATTCTATATATGTGATTAGTCCTAGTTAGATAGATACTTGGAAACCTAAAATCATATTTAGAGGGAAGACAGACCTTGTATGGATTGGGGAACTGATAGGCGTCATGGACCATTTATTGATTATTTCATTTGTAGTGAGTCCTCATGTAGTCGGCGATTTCATGATTCCCTATAAATTATATAGAGATAAATGGTGTATTTGGAGAATTAGTTGTTAGATGGAGACCTTGTTTGATACTGAGAACCCTCATGAGGGTTCCTCTAAGTGGTTTTAACAATGGTGACCCGAGTGGGTTCCTCATTAATAGACTGGACCTGAGAAGGTATGTATGGCCATTGGTAGAGATAGTTTCGATTGTCACCATAGAACTCAAAATGATGTGAAATCTTGATGGGGATGACATGTTAATGACAAGAATAGTTATTTGGTGAGACCTTATTATTTGTTTTTATTTTGGGTAGAAATGAAGAAGGTGAAATGAATTGTTATCAGACACTTGATCAGGTGGCCACAACTTAGATCCAGTTTTGTGGTTAGTCTATCAAGATTGGGAGATAGATTCAAGGTCATAAATTCCACATAGTTGGATTTAAGTGTTAGAATTTCCAAAAATTTAGAGCTAAAATGTTTCTACAACAATGGGATGTTTTTTTGAGTCATGGGGATATGGATGGCATCTTCCATGCTTTTAGATCTCATCATTTGGAGCTACCATGGAGTTGGGGATTAGTATTAGAGAATACATAGGTTAGGAGCCCAATGTTCGTGAAGTCATGGATTTGGAGCATGGATGTTTGGACTACCACAGGATGGGTCTGTAGAGTCATGAGAATATAGTTAGTCTTACAATCGATTTTGATTTCGCATGTATCTTGGATGGCATGGTCTTCATGATGTGTTCAAAGAAACCCCAATACTAGTCAAAGTAAGTATGGTCAATAGGGGTCTTGATCCTAAGAATCAATGATGGTATGTTTTTATTTATAATTAAAATGTTTATTTATTAATTTCAACTAGTTAGGTAACATGCACATATCATGGAATATTCCAATTAGTATGGGCCCACATTGGGGGATCCCTATTGAGTTATGTACTCACTCGCTGATCAGGTCTCTATTACACATGAGTACCCAAGTAGTTATCACATGTTTATTAGAGGCATATGTTTAGGTTGAGACATAAGAATCATGTTCAATTGGGATAGATCAGATGAGATTATGAGGTTAGGATCAGCTATAGATCATACTTTAAGGGTATTTATCATAATTATTTCATTTTTGTACTAGTCTCTATATATAATCAGCCCAGTGGGTGGTCAGTGTATACTTGTTATGCTTGATCATGAATTTACTACATATAATTAATTATCATAATAATTTTTATTTATTTCTTATAGATTCATTTTATTATGAATGATTATATTTAGTTGTTTATTATTCTATTTAACACTATGATACATGGGTTATAATCTACCCACAATACCTACCTAGACCTCGAATACTAGTCAGAAGCATCTGGTGTCTAGGGGAATGATTGAGGTCATGTTTAAAACTATTCTAGTTAAAATTTATAAATTGAACTGGGTCAAGATATTAAAAAGTCTTATGATTGGGTTTTAATGCTTCCAGTAAATTCATTCAAGGATGGAAAATTTTTGGGATATAGTGTTTATTTTTTGATCAAGTGATGTGGTGACAAGGAAAATCCCATGGTGGAGAGCATGAGTTAAATCATGGGAGACACGACCATCATGTTAACAGGGTTTTGGAGTATGGGATCCATCACTAGATGACCATTTTTTCATTTTGATTCCAGTTAAGAAATGGAAAATAGTACTTCTAGATTCCATATTAAATTCTAGGTACACATTTGGTATGGTAGTGTGAAAAGTTTGAGTATGGGAATCAGGATTAGGATGGATTATGATGATTAGAACATGCTGGATTAGGTAGCATGAGTACTCATATAAATAATGACATAGGGTCAGTCAACTAATGATTCATTCATGGATATCACACTAGAGGTTGGGTATGGATGTCGATGTGGGTTCTTCATCATGATCAGGTAAATTGAGTATATATTGGTGGAAGTATTCATTTGTTTTTATGATGGGATATATGAAGAAGTTCCAACCAATGTTTTTCTAGTTATTTGGATGTTTTTTATTCTAAAACTACATTGAATTCATCGTTTTTTACATTACAGGTAGGTTTCAGGTTTTTGATGGGGTTTTTTGTGAAACGGTAAGCATTCTCATTTATGGATAGTGTGTGCATGGCCATTATGGATTGGATTTTATAAATAAAAAAGGTTTTTGAAATTTAATGTAGTTATCATGGTTCATTGGGTGCATAGATATATAAACCATGAGGGGTATCAACGGATCATAGATATAGATTTCTAATAAGAAATTTGAAGGATGGAAGTTCTGAGATTTAGATTTTGGTAGTTGTAAGTTGTAGAATATAGTGGTGTAAACTATGGTTTAGGTTATTAATGGGGAAAGAAAAAAGATCATGTAATTGGATATAAATACTTGGGAAAGTTTAATATTGGTGATTTGATAATGGTAACAAGTGTTGGATCATGTTCTGGGGGTTTGAGGACCTTGAATTAAAGGTTGTACCATGTATTTTCTTTGAGAATTCTGTAATGCAATGTGATTGATTGATACTTAATTGATAACCTATATAGTTTGGGATGTATGGTTTGATGACCATAGAGACCAATCAGGTATGATAATTGTTATGATGGTGAGTTTGTAATGCCTATTGTTTGGACTTGCGTTAGTAATTTAGAAAATTTTGAATTTCTAAGTACAAGATGGTTCAAATTTTAATCAGATATTCAAAAAGTAATTATGATATTTGGAATTTCATAACGTTATTTTTTGAGATATGAAATGTTTCTTGGAATGTATATTAGTTTCTTGAGTGGGCCTCATGAGCTTCGGGTTATGTTTTAAAATTTTTGGATGGTTTTTTCCATAGAGCATGGATTAAAGTGCACAGTTTAAGGGAAACCATGTGGAACCCTAAAGTTCATAGTGAATTTAGTTTATTTTTAATTTAAAATTATTTTAATGAATTAATAGTTTATATTTAGGATAAAATCATTCAATTTTCTGAGGAAACATTTTTTAAGGTTGTATAGGTGTATAGATCTATTCTTCACTATATGGCACAAAGTTAGACAACTCTGTGACTAAACTGTGTAACATGTATGGATTTGGGGACGATTAATATGCATGGTTAGCATATTTTTTATCCAATATTCTATCCTATAAATAAGGAAAGAAAAATATTATACTACCCACCCCCCCCCCACACACACACACACACAATTTTAAGAGGGGACATCTCTCCTTCCCCTTCCTTCACAAACACCAGGGTCGGATGCCTTATCACCCCTACCAACTATATAAAATATATTTTGGGATGTGTTCTTGAAGATTCTTAAGTAATTATAGTTATATCACTCCATATATTAATCTCTAATTATTCATTCCTTTGTTCTTTATTAATTTATTTGGCTAACTAGGGTTTTGATTTTTGATTACACCACATCATGGTGGAATTGGATTAAATTGATTGGGATTTTGTGCTCTTACAATACGTTTTTCTCGAGACACCTTTGATACCTAGATGATTAAAGTTTTATCAAGGTATGGATCCATGGGTATTTCTTAATTTTTATATTAAATATACATTTAATTCATTGACAAATCAGTCATGTGTGTTAGGGTTTTTTCTGGGAATTGTTTCTAGAGCCCCTAATAAACCTCTAATAGGGAATTAGCATTGGTTTTGATGTTATAGGGTCACCAGTGAGTGAAATGGTGACTATGAAACTATTAAATTAAATAATTTAATTAATTATAAATGATATAATTAAATAATTATTGATTTTTTGTTTTAGATAGGAAGCTAGGAGGTTGGGGTGGGTTCTATTGATAAGGAAAAACCACAGTGGGTCAAGGGTCATGAAAAAATAATACACATTAGCTTGTTGCCTTAACTGGAACTATTTAGATACTTGGTGGCCTCCAGACCACTTGACAGGTGAGGAAGAACCATGCGAGACTCCTTATCCCTTGTGTAGTGCCTTGAAACACCTCTCAGGTGGTGAATAGGGTAGATTTAGATATCATATGCCATGTAGGCCATAGAGGATCCCACCCCCATTATTTTAATAAATTTTGTATCATTTGTATGACTATGGGGATGGGGTATCTTCTCCTATTATATGTGATTAGGACTTGGTGGATAGGACATAAGTACACTGGGGTCTAGTTGGGTGAGTGGACGGACCAAGTAAGAAATTAGGAACTGAGCGGGTTCATTGTTCACCAACTAATTCTTTCCTATATGTCTAGTCCCTATATGATATATGATGGAATGCTAACCTATTGATGATGATGAGGTATGATACATCCTTATAGCATCAAGAGTTGACTCAAGACCTTGGTTGAGACTAAGGGCCCTTATTAGGATTCCTTTGAGGTTCTGTGACCCAGATTCATCCAGTGGGTGCTCGCTGATAGATCTTTACTGAGTGGTTAAATATGAATATTGGTAGTGATAGATGTACTTTTCACCCAAGATCCAGAACTGATGTGGAATACAGATGGGGACTATATATTGAGGGTAGTAATGGGTATTCATCCATACCTTCTTCTTTGTTTCTATTTTGGGTGGAAAACAGACAAGCAGTGGTGACATATTATCAGAATTGTGGTTTAGATAACATCACATGGAGTGGGATTCATTGTTAATATTCCATTAAGTAGAGGAAGATTCATATTTGGAGCTACCATGGTGTTTTACCTCGGTTCTGTAGCTACCATGTATTTGGATCTCACATGTTTATACTACCATAGGATTACTCTTATGAATTATAAGGATATAGATGGAAGTTTCCATGGATTTTTATCCCGAATATTGGTACTACCATGAAGTTAGAGATCATTTTTGGAGTTTTCATTGGTTTGGAGTTCCATGATGTAGCATCCATAGATTTAAAACTCTGTGTTGGGATTATTGAGGGATGGTTCCTTAGAGTCATGATGATATAGTTGTGGGAAGTGTTTATTTTTAGCCCATATTTTAATGGTTTGGGATGGTCATCAGGATGTGATCAGAGACACCACAACCCTAGAAAAGGCATATATAATCGATTGGAGTATCAGAACTAAGGATTGACGGTGTCATAATATTTATTTTTTATTATTGCATTTTTTAGTTAAATCCAGATGAGCATGTCATGTGAATGTTTCAACATATATGTTGGTTTTTATGGGACCACATTGGTGGTTCCTGAATGAGTTATGTACTCAAAAACTATATGGACTTCCATTTCAAATAGGTACCTAAGAAGTTATCATATGGTGATTGTGAGCATAGATTTGGGCTGAGGCTTGGAGCATCATGTTCAAGAGTGATGTCACATATGAGTTCAGGATATCAAGATAAAGGATAGATACAATTATAATGGGATCCAATGTATTTATTACCTTTCTGTATTGGTGTATAATTATAACCAGACTAGTGGGTGTTCAGTGTTTTCTTGATATAGTTGTTCGATCATTTACTACATTTAATTAATTTTAGTCTTGTTTATCCTATTTTCTTCATCTATCAGTATATTTTGATGGGTGATATTTAGTTATGTATTATTATATTGTACACTCTCATACATGGGTTATACCCTCACCATTGTACATCCCTATAAATTTGTTTCTAGTTATCAGCCTCTAGAATTTGAGGAGATATACCCAAGTTCATGTGGAGAACCAAATCCTTTACTCTTCACATAGTGAATTAGTTCAGGAAGTTTCACTCACTTTCTTGTATTAATTTGAAACTCTACCCCTATTTTTTAGCTTTATGATACTCGACAATCCTTCTCTCATATTTTGATGAAAAAATATCCCTTTTAATCTTGTAGAGTAAACCGAGATTTTATCTAGATAGAACATATATCCACCTTTAGAAAAATTGGAATCATTTACAAAATACCATATTAAAAACAGATTCAATATATGTTTTTAAAAACCCTAAATTCCCTCCTAAAATATTTGAAATATAAATTTGTAGGTGTACTAACACTACTCCTTCATGGTGTGAGAATTTAAACAATTGAATGAACAACAATTCTCTCTAAATTCTCAAACCTGAACTCTAGTATCTCCGCAGAATGGAACTCATCATAGTGGTGTAAAGTCCTTCATCGCCTAGTTTCTCATCCCACATCAACAAAACATGTCACTAAAAAAAATATTATATTAATCTTTTCTACATACCACATAGAAAATCCTAATAATTCATGGAATGGTCTCTTACATTATTTAAATAAAATGTCTTGAATATCATGTCTTCATAGTGAAATCCTCTATTGCGGTATGAACACCTTCAAAATGTCTTATCCACTAAAATCTCTCTCAACCCCTTGGAGGTGTGGCCAAACCCTCCATCATGAAAATATCAAGTCTCATTTAAGTGGTAAAATATAAAACCTTACACACCACTTAAATCCCATTTAAAATACTACAATGAATCTTACATATCTAGGGACTTTTCCATTCATTTGTAATATGTTCTTCTACTATATAGTGTAATGATGTCTCCCCCAATGAAACCTAAAAACAAGCTCAAAAATAAAAACACTTGAACTGCTATTGTGGTGCAAGACACCTCATGAAGTTTTCATTCAGAAAATGGTACATTTGATTTATCGAGGTGAACAAAAAACTAAATATTTTATGAATCATATTCTTCTCTTCCATAAACAAAGTAAAAACCCATATGTATGACTTAAAATACTTTTGTTCAAAATTAACTACACTTATGCATGCATGTTTTTCCATGATGTCATCACATCCTTCAAAATCCATATTCACAAAGTGGCCTTCAATGTCACAGTATGATTCCCATGCTCCAAACTGAACTCCTCCATGTAACACCCTAATATTTTTTGTAATTATAATTTTAATTTCTTTGATATCATGTGTCACTTAAAACATCGAGCTTCAACAAACCATGAAATATTATTATTTAAATATTAATTTTATAACATAGCCACTAAATTGGTATGTATGAATAGTATTAACTTATTTATTAAATATATACAATATTCCAACTAAATATAAATTTATTGATAAATTCTTAATAAATAATCACTCAATTTTTTGTAAATTAATATTATTCATCAAGAAAGATTTTATCATAAAAAAATGTTTTTCTTATTTTTTTGAGAATATTAAAATTATTTTTGGAAAGTTTTAGAAATTTTATTTCATAAAATGGATATCAAGATTTCATGTAACACCCAAAGATTCCACAATGTTCTTCTTTTTAAATAATTCAATAACTTGTGTTGCATGCAACATTGAGTTCGAGCGCACCATGACCTATCAAACTAGTCATTTGAAAAGAGGTTATGAATATTATTAACCACATTATGAATTTTATAAATTTTATTTTTCAAAATAGACTTTATTTTTGAATTTAGAATATCAAAAATATTTTATGGTGAATTTTGGTTATTTTTCTGAAAAGTTTCAATTTCTTATGAATAGTGAAAAATACAGCATTGTTGTTAAAAACCAATATTTCATTTAACTAATTATTTTAAAATAAATTTATTTTAAATTCACAATATATAAATAATATATTTATTAACACAATTTATGTAATTGGAATCATTTTTATAATATAATTAGATATGAAAATTTATTGAACTTTTGAACATCACTTTTACCTACCTTCTAACCACATCTTCGGATTAGCATTAAACGTAATTTTACCACTTCTGTGAATTTAATTTCTAAAAATGGACATAAATGGTTGTAATTAGTATAAAAAATTAGTCTAATGGGAACAAAATAATTTTTTTGTGAATAGTAATGTTTGGATTTTATTTACCATATTAAAAGGTAAATATAGTAATTAAAGGTTAAAATAATATTATAATAATATAATATTACCCTAAAACTTGTCCTAATTTCATTGAATAGGTGTTTTAGACCAAAATAAACATTTGGTTGAAAATATTATCCTTTTTAAGCCACTTGTGTTTGATTAGTACATTCATTATATTTTATTTAAAGAAGAGTTAAAAATTTCATATTCAAATTTTATTAATTATATAATTTTTAATATGAGGTAATATAACTGATATAGTTGGATATAAATAGTATTTAGAAAGATAAAATATTTATATACATAATAGTAATTTATTTATAATTTTATGAAAGAATTAATTAAATTAAATGACACAATAATGATGTAGAATTAAATTATTAAAGGAAGAATCAATTCAATGATATTAAAAATATTAAAATAAATATAATTTTAATTAATTAATAACATACATGAATATTATAGTTAACATATACATATTATTGACATATTGGAAGTATTGGTTCGAATTTATCATGTTGGTTTGATATTTTTAAAAATGAAAATATTGAATAGTATCAAAATTGACATAAATGATGCTTTAAAATAAATAATATTTTTATTAAATGTTATAAAATTTATAAAAATATCAGGTTCAGACAAATAACTAATATAATGTTAAAAATATCATTAATTATCCAATTGGGATTCTTTTGGAATTTTATATTTACTAAATTAACCCTATATTATAAAATGAAAAGTAAACACGGTGAGAATTTAACTCTTAATTTAATCTTCCTTGAGAGCCTCTTAAGGGGAGAGGATTTGGCCTTTTGGGGAGACTAAGGGCTTATGGATGTGGGGGAGAATCTTGCGGAGTGATTTGGTTATAATTTAGGGAAGGAAAAATGTTTGAGAGGAGTGAAGAGAATAGGGGAGTGTTGGTGGTTTTTATAGTGGAATGGAGGAGGGTTTTCTTAACATTTTAATCATTAGTATATTATTTTTCTATAAGAAAAGAAATATTAATAATTAAATGACCAAGAATAGTAATAAGTTCATGTGAGTTATAGAGTTGGGTGATTAAATCACTTATGATTTTAGGAATAGTGGATTTAAATTATAATGTATTTATACGATAAATTATTGTATTTTATTATTCACTAAAAAATCAAGTATTTCAAAAAAATCCAAAAAATTCACCCTAAACATTTTTTGATGTGGAAAATTAAAAAATGAACTCCATTTTTCAAAAATAATTTTCTAAATATAATTAATTTAATTTTTAATTAAAATCATAATTTACTTGAAAAATACAGATTTTATAACTATAACTAATTTGATAATGTTTTCAAAAATTACATAATGTCTTATAAAATTATCTTAAAATCATAATACATAAAAAAAAATATTTATGAATACCTTTAATTAAAATACTTTTTTTAAAATTAATTAATTAATTATAATTAATTATTTATGACTTAAAAAATACCAATACTTTTACTATGGTCATATTATAACTTATAAGATGCCAAATTTTATTTATAAATTAAAGGGTGATGTTACTATTATTTTGGATGATGTACTATTAATAAGGGTCATATTACTATTCATAAGGGTAGGTTACTATTCATAATGGTAAGTTACTATTCACCAAAAATTAAGTTTGTTTTATCGGACTCCAAACATCTTGCTGATCGCAACCGTGTATGTCAGATTTTTGAAATTCAAATCACATAAGTGACAATATTATGTTTAAAGGTCACATAGTACTTAGTAGTTCATTTTGTTGTAATTTCACGTGATTATATGACATAATTATAAGAAGGTAATTTCTATTGATAAAACATTAGTTCATTACAAATCAGGTGCCTATAAACTGATGGGATGAGATTCTCCTTTTCTGGTGATAGAGATCTCATTGTAGGGAAAGTGGATTTTGTGAGTAAGACATTGTATCATATAACCCATCATTTTTCAAGTGTAGAACTTTCTATAGTGGGATCTTTAGGCATCTAGGTTCCTTCAATTGTGGAGGATTATATGGATGTATTCCCTGAGGATGTTCCAGAACTACCACCAAGGAGGGAGATGGATTTTTTCATTGAATTGCAACCTGGGACTTACCCAATATCTTATGTAGTGTATCTTATGGAACCTACCAAGCTCCGGGAGCTATTGTTTTAGTTAGATTACCTTTGTGATAAAGGTTTCATTAGACCCAATGTGTCCTCTTAGGAGACTCCAGTCCTGTTTGTGAAAAATATGAATAGGAGCTTATGGATTTGCGTGGATTATCGTCACTAAAACTATTCCATGATAAATAATAAGTTCCCATTGAAAATAATTTAAGACCTATTTGATTTGATGTAAGGCCCAATACGGTTCTCCAAGATCGATCTCAGTTCTGTCTACCATTAGTTGCAGGTTCGTGAGGCTGATATTCAAAGGTTTACATTCTGATGTCACTATAGACACTATGAGTTCCTAGTGATTCCCTTTAGTGTGAAAAATTCCCCCACCATGTTTATAGATTTAATGAACTCGGTATTCCAACCTTAATTGGACCAGTTTTTTGTTTCCCTTATCGACAACATACTCATCTTCTTTGTATCAAAGTAGGATCATACAAAGCACTTGAGGATGGTTCATGACTTGCTTCGAGAGCACCGGTTTTACAGAAATCTCTCAAATTTCCAGTTCTGGATTCATGAGGTTTACTTTCTAGGACATGAAATTTATGAATATGGTTTAGTCATGGATCTAGTAGAGATTAATGTAGTGTTTACTTGGGAGCCACCTAATAATGTGTCAGTTGTGCGGAGCTTAGTTGTCTTGGTGGGGTGCTACAGGAGATTTGTAGAAGACTTATCAATAATCGCATCACCTTTGACCACCCTAATGTATAAAGGGAATTCATTTATCTGGTCTAAGTAGTTAAAGATTTCCTTTGAGAAGTTGAGGTAGAGGCTGAAGAGTGCTTCAAAGTTGAGACTACTGGAGGAGGGAACAGAGTTGGTAGTGTATTGTGATGCATCGGGATATGGGATTTTTTGTGTGTTGACATAGTGGTTGATTGTTATCGCAAATGAGTTAAAGAAGTTGAGACCCCATGAGTAAAACTATGAAACTCACGGCCTAGATATGGTGGTGGTAGTCTCATCCCTGAGGATGTAGAGACACTACCTTCAAGGGGAGTGCTTTGTGGTTTACTCAGACCACCAGAGTCTTGGGTACATCTTCACTCCAAGAGATATGAACCTGAGACAGTAATTATGGTTGGAATTATTGTATAACTATGAATTAAAGATAATATATGCTCTAGGGAAGGGGAACATCATAGAATATCCCCTTTACGGGAATTACTAATCTCACTTAGTGCAAGAAGCTTTGGGGCAATTAGCTTCCCTGCAGCTGGCCCTAATGGAGCAAGACCATGCAGGTTTTCATCATTCGATGGTGTTCACTCCTTCACTTATTGAGTGTGAGAGAGAGTCCCAACTAGAATACATCAATTGTGTGGTCCTACATGATTAGATATCTATATAAAACTTACAATATGGATATTCTAAAGGAGAGAATCGGGTCATCTTGTTCTAGGGGAAAACAATGGTTCCAGTCACGTTGCAGGAGGAGGTGTTGCGGGAATTCCACACTTCTCCCCTAGTTGTACATCCCATAGTGGGTAAGATGTATATAGACCTTTTGTGGCAGTTTTGGTGGTTTGGAATGCGATGAAACATAGTTGAGTTTATCTCTCGGTGCCTCACATGTCAACATCTGAAAGCTGAGAACCAAGTTACGGAAGGTTTGCTGCATCCCATTGATATCTCGGAGAGGAAATGGGATGATGTATACAAGGAAATAGTCACAATACTTCCACACATAGTGAAAATACATGACACCATCTGGATGATAGTTGATTGACTCATGAAGTTGTCACACTTTCTTACTTTTAGGGGGTAGAGTTCGGTGGAGAGTTTGGGGTAGCTATACATACTAGAGATCATTCTCATTCACAAGGTTCCCTCAACGATTTTCTATGATCATGATGCATGGTGTAAGTCATGATTGTGGGGATCCCAACAAGATGTATTCGGGACCCAATTTCATATTAGTATAATCTTTCACCCCAAAAAATGGTAAAACCGAGTGTACAATCCAAGTTCTAGAGGACATACGGAGGGCTTGCGTGTTGGACTTCAGCCAAAGCAGGGGATCACCTACCCTTGGTAGAGTTTGTGTACAAAAATAGCTACAAATCAACCATTGGCATGGTACCTTTTGATGCCTTTTATGGGAGACCCTTCAGGTCACCCTTGTGTTGGACAAAGATTGGTGAGTCATCTCTGGTGGGACCATAGATGGTACAGGTGATAACATAGAAATTCCATCTCATTCTTGATTAGATTAGAATGGACCTGAGAAAATAAAAAACCTACATAGACCGCAATCATAATTCCTTGGATTTTGAGCAGTGAGACCACATGTTCTTGCGAGTCTCCCCATGATATGGATTGTGGAGGTTTATCCAAGTAGGAAAGCTATCCTCTAGGTTTATTGGGTTATTATAGATCGTTCATAGGGTTGGTGAAGTTGCTTACCAACTCACTATACCCCCACATCTAGAGAGGGTGCACAAAATTTTCCATGTGCCGCAACTGAAGAGATATGTGTATGACCCTACGCACATAATTAACTAGAGTGAGCTGGACATCAAGGAAAGATCCACCTTTGTGGAGCACCTGGTGGTGATCAAGGATCAGTAGGAGTGGACCTCGCAAAGACGGACCATCCCATTGGTTCACATGTTGTGGAAGCATGGGAATGTGTAGGAGAGTTCCTGGGAGTGGAAGAGCCCGATACGAGCTCAATATCCATAGTTTTTTTTCTTAGTTTTTCTTTTTGGGGAAAAAAATCTTAAAGGAGGGAATGATGTAGAGACCCAGTTTTTTCTTTGAAATAATTTTATATATATATATATATATATATATATATATATATATACAGATCTAGGAATTGAGATAGCATGCAATTATGAGGTCAGGTGTTCTCAGAATTAATTTTTTAAAAATATAGAATAAATTTTTTTTATGAAGGTAGTGCCTCAAACAAAGTCTAAGACACCATTTATTAAAATAAAAGGAAATAAAAAACTACATGAGTCTGAAGTAAGGAATATTATTACAATCTTTATCATAAAAATGGAGAAGATCAGCAGGCAAGTTATCAGTCCAAGTTATTCCCTAGTTGATTCCCTTGTTGTAAAGACCATCAGTAACCATGTTTTCTTCACGAAAGGCATGAGTGACAATGTATTTGGTCTCCAGAAGCAAAGAAAGGCAGCTCATCCAATGGGTAGTCAAAGTCCCGATGAGATGTACCACCCCCTCCCAAATAGAATGGACGACAGTAGTGTAATCACTTTCAATCCAAATATTATTCCATCCCTTTTGCTTGGAAAAATTAACAGTGTGGATCACACCCATCATTTCAGCCTCCAAAGATGAGGTAATGCCACAACTACCAAAGCATCCATGACACTGACTAAAGTGGTCACTAAAAATATCTCCACAACCTGCGGGACCCGGGTTGCCTTAAGAAGCACCATCAACATTCATTTTGATACATTCTGGGAGTGAGGCTTGCAAGAATACCTCAAAATTGTGTCACAGTTGTTTATAGATCCCATCAATCCAAAGACAACGAAGGATCTAAAAGACTCCAATAGAGTTATCATGGTAATATTTTTGAGTCACAGCAGTATCCCTAATAGCAATGAGGATTCGCGTCTGACCTGCATTAAGATTGAAAGAGAAATTGTTTTGGATAATAGAATTTCTATCATACCAGATCACATGGAGGAGTTCCGAAATAGCAGTTAGGAAGAGGTTCTTGATCTATTGAGAGGTATCAAAATCCACACAACATTTTAATTGAGAGCAGATGGCATCAAGGAGTAACCATATCCAGTAAAAAATGTTAGAAATATAATTCCAAAGGGCAGAAGTTGTAGCACAAGACAAGAATAGATGGTTAGTATCTTCTCGTCAACGAGCCCATACCCGAGTGGTAAGGGCTCCTACTTGGCATCCAAGACACCCAGGTTCAAAACTGGGTGGAGTAAAATTTCAGGGTACTGTATTAGTACTGTAGCAGTTACAATAGCAGTTATTGTTCAGTACTATAGCATCCGTAACTATTCACTTGATTTGGGACTTCGTGCCATAGGTTTGGGACTATGGGTCTCAAGGGCCTTCGGGCCATCAAAAAGGCCTTCGGGCCACAGGGCCTTCCGGCCACAAAGACCATGGTGTAGCCCAGTTCACATAGAACAAGCCCCAGAAGAGGATTAGAGCAATATGAGTAGCAGCCACCTGATGCATAACTAACCGGATTAGAAGAATGAGAGGGTATGGCAACCTCAATCGGGACCAAACACCATGCAGATTTGTACGGGGTAATGCTGGCCGATCAGCAATGCAAGGTGGGGATCTAAGTGATCAATAACGCAGAATCTGGGGAGGGACAGTTCAATTGGTCTGGGCCTTTGGGTCATGTATTGGGCATGGTATGCCTCTGGGCCTTCGGGTCATGTATTACGAGTCAGTCAGGCCTTATGACTTGGGCCTACGAGTCATGTATGGGTTCCCCTTAAACCCTTAAAAGGTGGATTATCCATAATAAAATAAAAAATAAGGCCTTCAAGCCATTCAGTTAGTATCTTCTCGATGTTGGTGACAAAAAGGACACATGGAGAAAAGATGGACCCCAAATGACTGATGAAAAACCTCAGTAGGGACATGATTGTGAGCAATACACCAAACAAGAGCAAGTCTCAAGGGTTTAATCCAGAGTTTATCAAAATATTTCAACCAAAAAAAATTTAGATCAGAGTTTGAAAAATTATGATTATAAAAACTTTTGGAATCAAGGACACCATTGTGAGTTGGCTCCCAAATAAAGAAATCACCGGAGTTAGAGAAGGGGTAATTATCAATAACATGAATGTGGTTGTCAGGAAAATTGAAATTATGATATTGAATTACCTTTTTTATAGATTAGTTGGTATTACTCGAAAGAGAGTTAGGAGACACCATAGAGATAAGGGGGGAACCAGTCCAATTATCCAGCCAAAAATTCACGAAAGAATTCATGCTAACCATTAATCTAGAATTATTCATAATATTGGTAAAGGATTTCCTGATGTAAGGCCTGATCGAAGAGTTAATATAGTTCAAATTTACCTTCTTTATCTTCATAAGGAATATTTTTTTAAGGAAATCAATGGAGTCATAATTGTTATGAATCAACCTCCATTTGAGTTTGGCTTGAAGGGAATCATTAAAAAGTTTAAGGTTTTTTATGCCAAGACCACATTTCTCAAAAGGTTTGCAATAGGTGGCCCAGGGTATGGTCACAAGACTCCTTTCAATAGTGCTACCAGTCCAAACAAAATTCTTTATGTAAACATTGTTTTTCTTTAAGAGACCAGCAGGCCATTTATAGACCATCATCGAGTAGTCCATTTTGGAGACAATGGTATATTTCACCAAACAAATCCTACTATCCATGGAAAGGGATTTACCCTTCTAGGAGGACAGTTGATTTATGACTTGTTCAAAAATATTGGAAAAGTACATAGATTTAGGCCTTCCCTAAAATATAGGCACACCAAGATAGGTGAAGGGGAAAGTTCCTTCTTTGATGCCTAAATTATTTATGATACCAATATTTCTAAGAGCGGAGAAGTTTTTACCAAAGAAAACATAGGATTTGTTCCAACTTATAGATTGTATAGATATTTCTTCATAATGAGACAAGGCATTTTTTAAATTTTGAATATTCTTTTTATCACCTTGTAATAATAAGATAATGTCATCAGCATAAAGAAGATGTATAGGCACATTTAATTTTTTGGTATCCTAAATAGGTTTAATCTTATTTTGATCTGCAAGGAGAGTGAGAAATATTCTTAGTTAATCCTCCAAAATAGAAAAGAGAATGGAATATAATGGATCACCTTGTCTGATTCCCTTAGTGAACATAAAGTAACCCTTCGGGGAACGATTAACAAGGATATATATGGAAGATGATTTGAATACGGAGTTTATCCTACTAATGAAGGTATCATTAAAACCAAAGTACTGAAGAACTTTGAAGATGAAGCCCCAATCAATGGTGTCAAATGATTTCCTGATATCAATCTTGATGGAAATATTTCCTCCTCTGGTGGATTTGCTGAGGGTGTTGGTACATTCAGAGGCAAGGCAATTGTAGTCTTATATTGACCTTCCCTTGATGAAAAAAATTGATTCCAAGAAAAACTTTATTGTACAAAGTTGAAAGTCTATTGGAAATTAGTTTCATAATGATTTTTTAAATAGAGTTAATGGGAGAAATGGGATGGAAGAGATGGATCTCTGAGGCATTCTCCACTTTAGAAATTAAGGTGGGAAATTGAGTGTTAAGACCCTGAGGAAAAATACCATTAGAAAAAAAGGATCTGACAATTTTTCAAACATCCAAGTGGAAAGTCTCCCAATATTTCTGGAAAAACCCATTGTTAAATCTATCAGGGAATGGGGCACTATTAGGGTTAAGGCTAAACATGGTGTCTTTGATTTCATGATCAAGAGGCACGCTAAGAAGACAAACATGTTCTTCCTCATTAACCATAACTGGAATGATCTTAGGAAGGATATATTTATTGAAATTTGATCCATTGAAAATATTATTAAAGTAAGAGACCACATGACTGTAAATTCCCTCCTTAGAGTCAATGAGGACATCATCAGATCTAAAGAGCGAAAGCAGCCAACAAACTTTCCTGATTCTTTAAAGAGAGTTGTAGAACTTAGTGTTTCTATCACCATCAGAAAGCTATTTTGTTTTAAAATTTTTCTTACGTATGTTGTCTTTAATGGAAATAAGATAATTAAGTTTCATGGAAGTATTTATTTCATGTTGGGGTTCCAAAGAGAAACCAGAGTTAGTGTTGGCGGTTTGAATTTGGATAAGATCGTTCTCAAGGATGGATATCTCTTTGTCAATTTATTTATATTTATAACTACACCAATTTTTGGGACATTTTTGAGCTGTTTTAATTTTATGATGCAAGAAAAATCATAGTTGTGTTGATTCATATACTCCCAACATTTTTAAATGATATTAGTACAATCCAGGTTTGTAGACCAAGCGTTATTAAATCTGAAAGAAAAAATGGGTTTAATTTTTTTTGTGAAAAGACTAACAGGAATGGGATGATGGTCCGAATTAAGTTTGGGAAAGGCGATGCTAGAGATGGTATCCCAAATATTCATAGTAGGGATGTTCGTGATCTAATTTACTCGCAAAAATCCAATTATAGTGTCTTCTATACCAAGTGAACTTGGAACTAGTGAGCTTAATCTCTGTTAGGTCACAATATTCAATTGAGGTTCTAAATTCTCTTGAGGAGATGGAGGATTGGGACGGACCAAGTTTCTCACTAGAAGAAAGGGTAGCATTAAAGTGACCAATCACAAACTATGGATCCAGAATATTGTTAGCTAACCCAGAAAGATCATGCCAAAGAGACCTTCGGTCTTGATATCTATTCTTAGCATATATCATGGTACAAAAAATATGCATGTCATCCAAGGAAAAATCACAAGTGAACATTTGTTCAGAAATTTTGAAAACATTTACATTCTATAAGGAATCATTATAAAAACCCCAAAGAGATTCAGCAGCATTACCCTCTTTGTAAGCACCTAAACAATTATAGCCATAAGTGCAAAGGTGCCTAAATTTCAAAGAAAATTTGATTTTTGGATCAGCAATGGCAAAAAATTTAGGATGATGAGTCATAAGAAAACTTTTAAGCACATTAAAAGTGTTAGGGTTTTCAATGCCTTGACAGTTCCAAAATAATATATTCATTAAAACCTAGTTTTGGAGGCAGAACCTCCATTTTTCTTCTTTGAGCTACCCGAGCCTTTCCTCCTCTTAGATCTTATAACAATTTGAGAAGAGGTCAGAGTGGGTTTCCTTTCCTATTTACTCATGGGAGAAGCATATGAGATGTTAGGAGTACCTACATTGGAAATGGTCTGATTTGATTCATATTTTTTTGAATTCAAGAGGATGGCCATGGGGTTGTCCCTGGAATCCATTGAGGAGTTAACATTAAGTGTGGTAGTGGTCAAAACAGGGGGAGGTTGTATGACCCATAACATACAGGAGGTCTCAATAGAAACATACCTATCTTCTTGGGTAGACATACCTGAATTACCTTCCAGGGAGGCCAAAACAGTGGCAGTGCTCATGATAGGAGAAGGCTGTATATTCTCAACCACTTTTTTCCATTGGAAAATTCTATGCTAGGTTGTGTTTTATTACTGTAATTTTTTTCCAGGGGGCCAAAATAGCAGGTTCTTCAATTTGAGCTAAACCTTTAGAGGTGCCTTTATCTTGTAATGATGCATTTCTAGCTGAATTCAAGTCTTCAAAAGTCCTGTCAGTGTCTATAGGTGTACTGAACACATAAGCAGCTGGGTGACCAGCACCCTTGGCAGCATCAAGGGGATCATGTTTCCTCCTAGTGAGAGAAGGGTTGATAATTTGCAATACAGTACCTCTAATACACTCACTGGGTGGAACCGCAGGTCTTGAAATACTAGAATTAATTTTATGTTTCCTACATGAATATTCCTAAAGAAAACATTATAACTCTTAAATGGTTTATCCGATCAGAAATATGAAATTACGGTTGAGTCCAGAATGTGGTGTTTATCCTAGGAGCAACATAAAATGAGTTGGAGAAGGACATTCTGTCCAATCTCTCATTAGTGGTACATTAAGTGGGTTTATTTAATTTTTTAATTAATTAAATAATTCAATTAACCTAAACCTATGTGTTTATAAATATTTTGTTATGGAATTTTGGATAGGTTTGGTCTCATAACCCTAGAATCATCGATGAGATCTCCCATCCTCTTTATATTGGAAAATCGAACCAGAATAACAACAAAACTCCATAATCAAGTTGATTAGGACATAATGAATGTAGCAACTCCCATCATACTATTACCAGACATGTTTTTCATCAAAGATTGAAACGAAATTGATGTAGGACTTCTATTTTTGCATTTTTATGCCCTTTTATTAAATGATTGATCAGATCCACTCTCCTTCTTGGATCTATACCACTTATGTCCTTTACATGATCCCATGTGCTAGATTTAAATTTTTTTGTCATTGTTTTTCTATCCCTGGTATGCCTGTTCTTGATTGTTGTCCAAGAATTCTTGTCCAATGATGCTAAAACCTTGGTTTTTGGTGATTTTCTACCTCGTTTCACGTTATTCACTAATTGGATCACTATGGTCGCAACTCAACCTTTCCATTATGTACCAAGCTCAATCAAACCCTCAAATTCACGGTGGATCGACAAAACAAGAATGAATTGATTAACGGATCATATATCCCAAATCTTTGTGAGGTGAGGCTAACTGATTTGGTGTTTAAACATAAAGATTGTGATTAACAGAGGTGCGGTGGAACACAGAATGGATGGTAAAAACCTCATGAACCTCTGGTTGCCATTTTCTAGTGATCGATGGCCAAGATCTCAAAACCATATATAGATCCACCATTTTCATCTAGAGAAAGGCTGAAATATAAGGAAGCATGTATAGATTCAAGGAAGATTTTTTAATCTGATTTTTCTATCAAAAAACCCAACTACATGTTGTGTTCTATGAATAACACACGATGTGTAGACCCTCTTGCAGTGGAGACTAGGGATTTGGAAATCGTAAGGAGAAAACTGCATGTAGTCCTCCTAACATTCCATGTACCTATTCCCCGATCTAACAACCCGTGTGATAGGTCACATGGATGGGAACCCATGTGGAGTTATAAGAGGTTAGGTACACGTATGTGTACTCTAGTACATGGCCATGACATACCGCACATATACCTGGTCTCAGTTAGTCATGACATGCCATGTAGTCCACCTACATAATGTGTAACTCTACATGAGATGAAGCCATG
The DNA here is from genome assembly GCA_963277665.1 of Viscum album. Taxonomy (NCBI): domain Eukaryota; kingdom Viridiplantae; phylum Streptophyta; class Magnoliopsida; order Santalales; family Viscaceae; genus Viscum; species Viscum album. The sequence goes on along the minus strand of OY728131.1, from coordinate 309,067,265 downwards.
TGTCGGCTAGGGACACGGTAAGGTTTTGAAGTGGGACCACACACTATGTGGGACCCCTCACATAATGTGTGCCCATATTTTTCTTTTTGGTAAATTTCAACCTTCTGTATCTCCTTCGTTTGAACTCAGATTTTAGATTATAGGTAGCCTATACTTAGTGTTTTCCATAAAGAACGCAATGGTTCCCTCGGTTGTAGATGTAAAGATACAATGTGAAATATTTTGGGAATAAAACCATATAAGGTGACCTTGATGACGGTAGTAATCAGGCAGGATGACTAGATGCTTACTCCCAAGTGGAACCCACCAGATGGGATGGGTATGGGTCCTCAACTTCTCGAGTGGAACCCTCCTAGGGTATTAGGGCATAGGTCCTCCTTTAATCTAAGTGGAAACCTCCAACTGGGATGGGCATGGGTCTCTAACGATCGGATTGGAACCCTTATACTGGTAATTTCATGGGTCCTTCATCGACTATCAGAGTGGAACCCTCATGTTGTGCCAGGACATGGGTCATATATCTAGAATTTGTGGCCCCTTGACTATATGGCATAGTGATGAGGCGTGCTATGACATAGCTTTAGACCCATGAGGAAAAGGGATGCTTTCCCCATCGAGACATGTTTTTGTAACACGACCAAAACTATGTGGGCAAGTCAATTCTGACCAAATAGGATTATATCAAGATGTATTTAAAGAGTTCCTTAGACTTGTGTGTCTAGGGTAGACATGTGAGATATTGGGCATTATTGATGGACTATTAGAACTGTTGTCTACTCTTCTTTCTAGGTTGAGTTGTGAGATATAGATCCCCTTACTCTCTTATTAGGATCATTTTGACTGGTCATATCTATATATCCTACTTCTGTATCAACTCCTTGGATTTGGTTACTCTCCTTCCATGAGAGATGAAGAAGAGTGGGGTATGACATGTGCTTTATATGTTTAGATTTTCATGATTGGATGAGTCTAATTTTCTGTTATAGGTGAAGAAGACTCAAAATTTAGTTTATTTAATAACCATGTTTATCCCCTTGCGCTTGGATGAGCTTAATTTCACTCTTTTTTGGGTGGAGTTGTAATATTTCACTATACCTTGTGTATCTACTACTTTTCTATTTTTATTGTATCACTTACTGCTCCCACCTCATCTTTTGGGTTTTTAAACTTAGTATGTATGTACTCACCCCTACATGATATTTTCTTACATGTGTCATTTCTTATGCAGATGATGGATAGGTTTATTGTGACTATAGAAGAGATTAGGGATACTGGGTGCTTGGACCATGTATGGTGGTCATAGCATGAGATTTAGGATCTAGGCTCTCATTTAGCTATTTAATTTTCCATTTTTCTTTCAGGTTAGGACACATCCCTATTTGGTCTGTATTTTTTCCCTTCACTTTTTAGTTTACACGACCATACTTTTGTACTTTCTAGAGGTTCATACATGCTTGGTTTATTTTTAAAGTAGTGTTTCATATTTTATTCTTTCCCTCTACACTTTTTCATTAATTTGGATTTGTGTGTACAAACAGGTACTTAGGTAAAGGCATCCCCAAGTTATTTATGCCTTCAGTGCTTTTTGTCACCCCCTGGCCTATGGAGGTGACTTGGGGTAGTTCCATCTTGTTCCCTGACTTAGGTTGGTTTATGACAGATTCTCTTCACCTTCTAAGATATGTGTGGCTAAAATAACATTTTCATACTCTAAACAACAGATAATGGAAAATATATTTTCAATGGTACATTTCCTATTTTCAACAAATAAGTGGATTAGTCATTCCACTAAAAGAAGATTGAGGTTTCCTTATAAATTATTCAAGAAAAAATCATTCCCTCTTTTTATTGTTTGGAGGCTCAACATGATTCATGAATTGAGAAAGTTGGGTGGTTATAGAAATGAGTTTTTTCATTCTATATCCCATAACATTTAGTTTCTCAAGAAGACAATTATTCTATTTTCTATCACATTCCTCATTAAAATGGTTCCTTTGAGTTCTATCCATTTACTAAGACTAGAAATCATAGTGTGAGAAACGATAATCATAGTGTAAAACCATATAGTCATGAAAAATAACTTATAGTATGTCTAAATCATGACACCTTATTTATAATCTATGAAACCTTAGGTTTATAATCTATTTAAATCCTTCATGATGGTTCATAAATATTTCATTAATTTCAAAATAAAATCCCACAAGAGTGTCAAACCATGGGTGCACTAAGGCTCATTGTCATGCACCAGTTCCTGATCGAGTTTAGCTCAATATGGTGTTTTTTGAGGTTGTTTCCCCAATGTAAATTTATTTAATAGCCTCATACACTTTTAGTATCTAGAAATAGATATATTTCTAGGAAATTACTCTCTCAATACTTTACCAAAATTCCAAAATATTTTAGGAAACTTTTACTCATCCTTATACTTATACTTAGAGATATCCCTATACATATACTTAGAAATATTCCAAGGGATCTCACTAAATTTTCATCATCATAGTTTCCAAATGTTAACTAAACATTTCTTTGATACCAACTATAGAAACCCAATATTAACATGCATGGATATTACATCATATTTTATGAATATTCATTAAATTACACAAACACATGTCTGAGGACCGTAATATTTTAGTATTATTGGAAACTTGGAAACATAATCTTATATCTTGGTGAAAGATCTTAAAAATCACCATTAAATATCTTCACTTTTAGTAATACTACTTAAAACATTTCATCATAACCTAAGGAAAGTAAAGATAATAACTGGTGAGATAAGATGCTTAGTAAGGGTAAAAATAAGAGACATCAATCTATGAACATATCAAAGAATAAGATGAATATAAGGGTATGTGATCATGTATATAACTTATGAGGTTTATACCCATATTTTCATAGATTATAAACATGAATCATTACATAGATATTGGTGATTCATAAGACATTAATTATAAGGGAAACAAAGAACCTGATCTATGAGAGAATAACCCTGGAATAAGATATGGAATTTGTCAAATACACATAATCATGGAAAATATAATATCATGGATACCCACCAATACATTAATAACATCTTAGTCTTAGTATAACCACCCATGTACATACTTTGGGGTTTTTATGTCATCCTATGTAGCCTCTTTTTTCAGGCTTGGGTTGACCACCCATCTACCTCTTTTTTTAAGCTTGGGTTGACCACCCTTGTACCCTCTTCTTTCAGTCTTAGGTTGACCATCCATGCACCAGTTTATTTCAGGCTTGGGATAAAAAATTATTTACCATCATATTTGGGATTAGGATGACCACCTATATACCCTTATATTTGGGCTTGTTCTAATAACTAGTCTAGCCTATGAGCTCATAGGACATTTATTCCTACTCGATTCATTGGAGGGAGATATAGGTCCCACCCATCACATAATGAAAACCATATTTATATGTTCCAAATGATCATCAACATTCATAATACCATAACCCATTAAATGAAAGGGGTTTGATAAACATTTCATAATATCATAACCTATGGAAAATAGAAAGGTTTCATAATCATTTCATCACAAAATAACCTGTGAAAAGAAGTGGGTTTGACAAGCGTTTAATCATGATGTAACACATAGAAGATAAATGGGTTTCATAAATAACTTTTCATTATAGACATAAACCATTAAAAATTAATAATAACTGTTTCCTTGGATCATATACTCAGTAAAGCAAAAGTAACCACAACAAATGTCATATTAGATGGAAAATAATTTTTAAATGCTACTAAGGACATTTTTAAGAGAAAATTATTATTCATTGAAAATTGGTTTTTAAAACATGATACGAAATGTAAATAATTTTCTTTGAAAATAACCTTAAAACATATAAAGTAATATTTTAAAAATAATTTCAAACATTTCTTGATTAAAATATCCCATCCTCTTTGAGAAACACTTTTTAAAACAAAAAAAACATTTTGAGATCCTATTCCTTTGAAAATAGCCTTGGAAACTTCTAAGTAAAGATTTAAAAACATTTTAAATTATTTTTCAAACATAAAACATTTTCAAAAACATTTTAATTGAAAATGAGATTAAAATAACATTTAAAATCAATTTCAAAACATTTTTAAGAAACATTTTTTTTAAATAACATGGATTTCTGACCGAAGAGAGAAATAGATTTGGATTCCATTAAAAACATTTTATCAAGTATATTAAGTAAAAAAGTGAGTAAAAAATGGTACCATTGCATGAAGTTATAATTAATAACCAAATTATAATAAAATTAATGAGATTACTTGATATATAGATCATGATATTTTATCATTTTAATCATAATCATAAACAATCCCGATAAATGATGATATTGTAACATAAAATTAATACCACTTTGGTAACCTTGAATCATAATCCCCATAAAAGAATAACATGAAATGTATATTAAAATATCATGTGTATATATAAATTAATGATACTACATGTAAAAGTGTCTGTATGTACAATTAATTAAAGAATATAGGTGCATATCCTGGCACATGTCTCAAAGAAGGGAAATTGAGACAAAAATCCTTTACCGATTTGGTAACTTTTGAACTGTAAACCCCATGAAAGAGATATACTAAAATGGATGTGTAAATATAAATAAATATATTAAAATAATTATAAAATAAATTCATTTGAATTATATACACCACATAGAAAAAATTGGTTGTGAATATAACATGTGTCTCACAAAAGTAAAAAAGCGAGGCGGAAATCTCTTACCTTAAGTCTTGACTTTATTCGTACATGTTTAAAACTCTAGTATAATAAATATAAGTTTATAATAAATATAAAAAAGAAAAATATTCATATATATCATACTTTATACTATTTTATTATGACTTTATATTACCCATTTATTAACAATCCCATGTTAAAGTTACGTTTCGGGTAATAACTGCTTTATTTTTCACAAGAGTTTTGACTTCTTATTTCTCGTACGCTTACTTAAATTGTGATTTAATCATTTAAAAAATTTAAAATATGATATAAATATAATATATATTCATTATATTTTTATTTATATTAACCCATAAAATTTAGTGATAGGAAACGAAGTACAATATTCCTAGAGAGGGTAGGTCGTACGTACGCATGAATATTGTTTCCATATTTTTGTCATATTAAATGAATGAAAATTAAATTATATATATATAATTAAATTATAAATATTATTTAATATATATCACATATTTTTATTAACTCATCCTTAATACATTCTATTTAAATCATGAATGAATCAAATCGCTTTGTGATATGGTAATCTTTCGTACACACGAACGACATTATCCTATTCCCAAAAAATGGAAAGCAAGAAGTTATGTGTGATATAAAAATTACATAATCCTAATAGCATCATAAATATCATAAATATAAAATATAAACATTATTTAAATCATTATTCCCATTCTTTAAAGGTGGTAATGGAAAAACGAATGACATTGGTTCACGATGTGGTAGTCCACTATACACACGAATGATGATTTCGTAACCCATTTGATGGAAGTGTGTATGTTTGTAAGTCATGAAAATAAAATAAAAACATATAAGTATATTTAATATACTTATTTTATTATATAATCATCATTAAAAAAATAAGGGGTTTGAGAAAGAAATAAAATAAAAACATTCTTTGATGAACTTGGCCGCTTCTCCAGGTGTCTCCTTTTGGTTTACACCATAGGTCTTCCTTGGTTAGATTTATGCCAAAATGAAGGATTATAAGATGATAGGAGGGAATTATATAATTTATTAGGGGATTTATTTTCTGAAAAAACTAGTTTTTAAGGTGTTAATATAGGGGAAGAGGTGTGTAAATTTATAAGGGGGGTGAATGGAAAACTTAAAAAAATTGAAAGAGATAATTTCACCCACATTTTTTCCTTGTAAAGTGGCTCGAATAATAAACCAAATCAGAGAAATTAATAAGTAAGTTCGAAATATTTCTATTCATTGGGTGTTGAAAAATTTTATAGGTTATTTTTTCCTTAAGTTTAAAGTTTATTCCCTTTGTAAACTTGTCTTTCTCTTAATCATCGTGATTAATTTTAACTATTTTCACTAATCAATTTGGTAAAAAATTAATATGTCTATATTATACATTATAAATTATGATTATTAATAATATGTAATATATTCTTCCAAATTAAAAATACATAATTGGTATAAATTAATTTAAAATTAATCTCATATAGGTGTTGAGAAAATGGGTTTTTAAAGAGAAAAATATCAAAGGTTTATAATGTTTTTATATTCAATTTCAATATAAAATTGATAAAAATTACCTAAATTATATTAATATATCTATAATTGAAATTTTTTTATTTTAAAACCAATTCAAAATATAGTTTAACATTATAAATTATTTAAACAAAAAGGCAGTTTTCAATTAAAATTCAATATTTTTCACTATTTATCAAAAAAAGAAACATCTCAGAAAAATACCAATAATTCACCATAAGATAATTTTTACATTCCTATTTTAAAAATTATGTTCATTTTATCAAATTAATTTTAATTTTAAAAATTTAGTTTTAAAATATGTGTGTCATAAAAAGGCGACAAACCCACTTTTTTGGAAAAATATGATTTTTAAGTGTGCAACTGGATTTATACTTATCTCTTTTCTAGAAAACATATAATATGAATGTTAAACATTTAATTGAATATATAATATTTAAATTTAATTAAAATAATTAACAAAAATTTATTTTGTTAATTTATTAGTATGACACACACTTGTGCACATAAAATAGTTTTTTCAAAAAAAATATTTTTATCTTAAAAGGAGGCTTATTTTTATTTATAATAAATTGGCCACAAAATAATTATATAAACATGTGTGAAAAATATTTTCCTTATTTATTTAAACCTTTTCCAACCTATCATTCCAAAATCTATATGATAACTATCATATTAAATAATAGTATATTGTAGTTCGGTAAAACTCGGTCTTGCATGTAACTCAAGCTATAGAAGGAACTCAATATTATGTGTAACAGAAGTCAACTTAGTGTTTCATGTTCCACAAGATAATCTCAATGTTTCATGTAGTGAAATATTAACTTGCTGTTGCATATAAAGTGCGCTTAACTTACTATAGCATGCAATGTAATCCATTAAATAATTTTCATTTAATTGAAAAATAATAATTCGTAAAAACTCAGGGTGTTACATGTATAGTAAAATTTAGTGAAAAGGAAAACACCCACATGGGGGGTTTTATCTAATAATTCTATGCACAAGCAGAGAGGTGTGATTTCAACTCCCTCCCTTCAACTTTCTTAATCTAATTATTCTTCTCCTCTTCTATTAATTATGTTTTAATTCTATGTGATATCCCATTTCAAGGTATAAACTTGCTTCTCTACTATGATTTCTATTCAAAAAATTAGGTATTTATGTTTTCATTTTCAAAAAATATGGAAAAATCATCTCAAGGATTAAGGATTTTCTATTTTATATCTAAAGTAAACCCAATATAGTTAATCAAACTTATTTAGTCCTAATTTTGTTAGTGATTCATTTAACTTGTTCATTTACCTACATATTTCTAAATATTTTAATTAATATTTTGAATTTAATGATTTTTAAGATGAAATTAAGAGTTCTTGGATTAATTAAATTAGGAATTTTGACTTAAATGGTGTTGAGAGTATTCTTCTAGTTTCCAACGATGGTTTAAATTTATTTTTAAGTTATTTTAATTAAATATTTAATTTTTTAGACTAAATTGGTTATTACTATGAGTTTATTAATTTTAGGACAATCATTTATGATTGGTTGATTTATGTGAGCTTTTTCATGGATTAAACAGGTAAGTGATCTCAATCCTCTTATTTTTTAATCAGTTTTTTCTCAGGTTATGTCTTCTACTATTTTCAACCACTTTAATAAAGTTGATATATATATATATATATATAATATTTTCTTTGATTACTTTCATTAATTAAAATATATCATTTTCCATGAAATATTATATAAACTGTAATAAGTTATTTTGATGGTTTGTTTAGGGTTATACAAATTGATATATTATTACATGGATATATAAGGGTTGATATATATTGATTTAACCTAAGATAACTCATTTAAATTATGTTTTATACTTAAATTATATTCTTGATATAGATAATTTTTACTTGTTAAATTTTTCACTTCCTATAAAAATGAGGTTTTTGTTGGATGTACACTAAAATGTTCATGCATTAGATACATGTACACATGTATATGATACATGAGATATATTTATATATGATATATTGGATATAATATATGGTTTACATTTAATATATGAATTTTATGCATGTATTATTCATTAATGTGGTGCAAGAAATAATATATATATATATATAATTTGATATACATATTTTCTCTAAATGTTTTATTCTTCGGTTACTTGGATTAATGGATTTTCATTAATTCATTGAAACTATTCAAATAATTATACCCAATAGGCAGAAATTCATGAGAATCATTATGAATAAAATGAGCCTCGGTATTTTCTTGTATAATAGGATAATATCCTCTCCTATTAATGTAAGTATTGTAATGTGTATAAGCATTTTTTAATCCCAAAACTAAGTTTATTTCTTTTGACAATGTGCTAGCACCCCTTCAGGTTATGGGTATCCCCAAAACGCATTTGTGAATCCTTTGTCTGGTTCACTCCCTTAGTGGCATGATAATTAGGTTCATTACCCACCATTATCTTAATCAAACATTCTCCATGGAAAGTAATATAAAATTTATTGCAACTTTAGAATATCAGGTACTTTTTTTACATTTTTATTTACACATTATTTCTTAAAGATAGATCAACCTGTGTTCTGGGTTGTCTTACACTATAAATGGTCATTATATGATCATATGAAACCCATCATTGGTATCAAAGTTAGTTTCTTTAAGTTTTTAATGTGTTTAAATCACTATTTTTTGATGAAAAATGAAAAATAGGGTTTTTTTAAAATTAAAGGATGTTTTAGACACTTACATGAGCTACATAAGGGTAAATTTGATTTACCATAGTGTAGGTCATATATATAAAGTTCATAACCTTATGAATATGGTGTGAATAAGGGTAACCTTCTAAATACCACTATGAAAATGTGTTTTGTAAAGGTATTAACCTTACGCAGAAGTGTCACATATTGATAAATGTGATTTACCCTTTTGAAATACTATTACACAACACCCTTACACAAAATATGAAAAATTGAAAGTAACCTTATGCAAGGGGTTTTTCATAAAGGTATTTAGCACTTTACCCCTATACATAAATGTATTTTAGATGCTTTATAAGGGTCCCTAAAGTTTAACTTTATACAGTATGATACTTTTCAAAGTAACCTTATGAAAAGAAGTTGCATAAGGGTAATACCTTTATGTGAGGGAGACATATAAAGATAATTTATTTATTGTATTTATGTATAAGGGTTTAATAGAGCTGTGTAAAGGTAACATTTACATTAACTTTATACAGGCTTTTGAAAACATTACTTATTATTATATAGAACATCTATGTAAGGGTAAAAGGGAGGATACCCTTAAATAGAATAGTGACGTTTCTTAGGGGTAACCAGAATATTTATTTAAAAATTGTTTTTAAATATTAAATTGAATTGATGATTTATAAAATTTTAATAAATCGCAATAAAAAATTATTCTGGAAAATTTTAATTTATAAGGATTTTATAAATTAATTAATTAATTGTAAAAATTTTATAAATTAATTAATTAAATGTTTATGGAACATTATTCTCAAATGTTAAAGGTTAGTATTTTAAAATACCTTTCAAAAAATTAAACAACGTGCCTTATAATCTATAAATAAACGGTTTATATATAAATCATAAGAGGTGATTTATAAAGTGTTTATAAATTAAAATATATATGACATTTAGATTATATAAAATGTTTATATAATTGATATTAAATTATTAATTTTTAAAATTCATGAAATATCATATAAATTCTATTTAAAATAAAATATGAAGGGGTTCATATTTAAATGAATATAAAATTTTTATATTCTTGATAATTTATAAAATTTTTATAATTAGTATTTATTTAGGAATAGTTCATAAATGTATCATGTTTTGGAAAATAAATAAAATGTTTATATATTTGTTAAATTTCCTTGATATTCATGTTTAGTAATTTTTTATGAAATATGAATATTTTGTATTACCATTTATATGATAAATTACTTCTAGGATAGATCCTTGCTTGTAATTCTAGGTTTGATAACATAAAATTTAGTTTCCATCTAGCTTGACTTGGGCTTATAATCTTAGTTATGAGTTTGAGAATATCTATTGGGTATAGTTTGTGCATATTATGTGTTAGAGTTTTTCATGAATTGAATTACCACTTCTCCCTAGGTAAAGTGACATGAGGATAGACCACCTACTTTCCTAGAGGCTTTCCTTGGCTAAAAAAGTGAATGGGGTTAACTATCTGTTGATTCGGGATTGCTCATGTAGAGTTTGTCAATATCATATAACTTTATGACTGTACATGAAGAATTCATATACCTTATGCATGTGATTCATTTAGAAATGTATGGATATAATTGGATTCTGTTTTTAGGTGATTAACATAGACTTGTGGGTTATTTAAAGAGGTATACATTAATGTGGTGTGAACACATTGATTTAGTGTTCAGAATAGATATTTCAAAAACAAAATTGTTCAAAGCATCCATAAAAAAAATGAAAATATAATTATTACATATAATGTAATAGTTATTAATTTAATATTAATATAATTTATATTAAGTTTATGAGACTAAATACCCATCGAATACTAAGTTTGAGATTAATTTTAAGGAAACACTCAACAATACCTTAATCATCCAACTGGGTATTTCTGTTCCAAATATGGGTGGCACTGGATTTTCATGTGTAAAGAATGAAAATAATAAGTAACTTTGGAATAAATTTGAATGAATCCATATAATGGGTTCAGATAGGTGGTTAACCACTCAACTATCCAAGAGTCACAACGATTTTTATTTGGACGATTCCCTACCTAAATTACTAAGTGGTGAGGTGAATTTCCAAGAGAACTCATTGGTTGGTGAAATATAGATCTTGGATCATTAAATTTATATGATGTGTAGGGTAATCATTTTTAGTGGGAGAACTTTCATTTAAATCCCTTAATAGAAAGATATAATACAAGATACTCACCTAATGATATGAATTTGTTGTAGAATATGGAATTCTTCACACAAATCATATTGAGATTATTAATGGTCATGACCTATAAAATAGTTAAATATTGGTATCTAGGATTGAGAAGTGTTCTCAAGGATAAACATTTAGAGTACCCAAATATGAATGTTATAGAAATCAATTTCTCTAACTCTAACTCTTGGGTATTAGATATTGGGTATGAATCACACATTTGTACTAAAAATAACATACTCAAATATAGAAGGTAATTTATGAAGGGTGAAGTAGATTTTTATGTTAGTAATAGAAAGAAAGTTGTTTCACTATAGGTTGGAACTTATGATCTGATTTTTTCAAGTGGATTGATAATATAATTAAAAAGATATTATGATGTTCCAATTATAAATATGAATTTTATTTATATATCTTCTTTGTACAAGAAGGTATTTTTATTCATTATTAATAATAATAGTTGTTCTATATATAATAATGAATTTTTTTATAGCACTGCTAATGTAATGAATGGTTTATATAATTTGGATATAAATAATCCTTTTTATAAAATTCAGAATAAGAAGGTTGGGGTTGATTCTAATCCCACCTACCTTTGGCACTGTTTTCTTAGACATATAAATGAGAAATGCATTCAAAGACTCTATAGAGATGGATTTTTAGACTCCTTAAATTTTTAATCATTTGAAATATGTGAATATTGTTTATTAAGAAAAATGAAAACGTAACCTTTTTGTAGAAAAGGTGAGACGTATAGCGGACTATTGTATATTGTACATAGTTATGTATGTAGACCAATGAGTATACAAAAAATAGTGGTTTAGGTAATTTATTACTTTTTCCAATGACTTTATTCAATTTGGGTATGTGTTTTTTAGGAAACAATAATAAAACTTTTGAAAGTTCAAATAGTTTCAAAATAAAGTACAGAATCAACTAGGAAAAAATATTAATGTCCTCTGATCAGATTGGGGTGGTTAATACTTTATCCAGGAGTTAATGTCTCATCTAAGAGATTGTGGAATTTTTCCATAACACACTCCAACTAGAAAACCATAATGGAATAGTATATCTGAAATAAGTAACTATATCTTGTTAGACATGGTTTGATCAATGATGAGTTTATATGACCTTCCTATCACATTTTGGGGTTATGCCCTGGAGACAGTTTCATTCTTACTTAATTTTGTTCCATATAAAGTAGTCATAATGACACAATAATATATATATATATATATACTAGGAAACATCCCATAATTTATTTTATTAGGATTTGGGTTTTTGAAGCATTCATATGGAGAATGGATTTATAAAAAAATCCCTAAGTATGAAAAGTGATTATTTGTTCATTATCCCAAGGAAACTAGGGGATGTTACTTTTATAAACCTACTAAACACAAAGTGTTAGTGGCCCGAAATGATATTTTCTTTGAGTATCAACATATAATATGATGATTCAGTGGGATGAAAGTTCAACTTGGAGAAGCTAAAGACTAAATAATAGGAAGTATTCCGGATATTGAAGTTGATCCAGTTCCATAAAGACTTGTGGAAGAAAAACCAACTCAAGTTACACATGAACCTTGAAGGTCTAGTAGTATTTGTTAATAACCCAAAAGATATGGATTTATTATGGATAATGATGATGACATAATGTTTAAATAATATAAAACTACTTCCTATTAAGATGCTATTGAGAGTTATAATTCTAAGAAATGGTTAAAAGCTATGGAAACTAAGATGGAATCCATGTACACTAACTAAGTTTGGAACTTGGTGGATACACCTATATGGTTGATACACATAGTCTTCAAGTGGTTTTTTTATAAGAAAAGTGACATAGATAGTAGATTTTTTACCTATAAATCATTCTTGGTAGAAATATTTTACAAACAAGTTCATGGTATTGACTATGAAGATATCTTTTGACTTGTTTTGAAGATAATGTCTATTCATATTTTTCTATCCATAGTAGCTCATTATTATTATGAGATATATAAAATGGATGTTTAAAAACACATTCCTTAATATAAATTTATCTAAGGTTGTGTATATGATATAACTAAAATGTTTTGAAGTTCTAAATGAGAATGATAAGATATGAAACTTCAAACGGTCAATTTATGGACTAAAGCAAGCTTCTTAGAGCTAGAATATCTAATTTTATGATTTAATCAAAAAACTTATTTTCAACCAAAATGAGAATGATTATTGTGCATGCAAGAAACTTAGTGGAAACAAATTAGTGTTTCTAATATTGTATATAGATGACATACTTCTTATTGAAAATGAAATCCCAACACTTTACTCTATGAAGATGTGGCTGGGAAAATGTTTGTCAATAAAATACATGGGTGAAGCAGCTTACATACGCGATCTGAGGATCTATAGATATAGACCTAAAAAGTTCCTCATACTGATCTAGAACACATATATTAGTGAAGTGGTAAAGTGGTTTAATGTAGATAACTCCAAGAAGGGGCCTTTATCGATGTTTCATAGCACAAATATTAGGTTGACTATTGACCCATATAAATACTTAGATAGAATTAATATGATTTTTTATGAACCTCCCATAGGATCTATCATGTATTCCATGTTTTGTACTCAACCTGGTTTCTCATATTCTTTTGGCATAACAAGTAAATTTCAATCCAATCCTGGTTATATTCACTATAATACTATGAGGAACATCATTAAGTACTTGATAATGACTAAGGATGTGTTCTTGGTCCTTATATAAGATAATGTTATATGTGTAAAGGGTTATGAAGATGTTAGTTAAAAATCTTAAAAAATTTCATATTCAATATCAATCTGTATTTGTGTTTTTTAAAATGGTGGAGTAGTTAGTTAAAATAATTCCAAACAAGCTGCAATAGTAGACTCAACAATAGAGGTAAAATACATCGCTACATCAGATACTATGAAAGAAACTAATTAGATAGAGAAGTTAATTTTTGAACTTAGAGTGGTTCATAACAGCGAGGGAGGAATTGGGCTATATTGTGAAAAAAATGGTGTTGTTTCTCAGGCTAAGGAACCTTAGTCTCATCAAAGGACCAAACATATCCTTTAAAGATACCATCTCATATGGTAGATCATTGAGAGTGCCAATGTAAATATTAGTTGGGGGGATACATAGGAGAATATAGAAGATTCATTTATCAAACCATTATCTCGACAACAATATGATAGTCATTTAGAATTTCTAGGTGTTATACACATAAGATATTGGTTGTAATGGTTGTAAATATATCATGTTATTATAATAAATTCAATCTATGACTATCATTCATTCATGTGTTCTATAATTTTATTTTAAAATAATTGTTCAATAATGATATCCCCTTAAATTATGAAATTGATTTTTTCTAGACCATTGGTATAAGAGAAAGAATCAATTATCATAGGTCCTAAAATCTCTGGATCAGACTAAAATTATTCCCTCCTTCAAAAAAATTAATGCATAAGGCATTCTAGTTGAGTGTGGAGATTATCGTCAATACAGAACAATTAAATGACTTGGAAAAATATTCAAAAGTGAGAAGAAACTACTGATCCTTAAAAATTTGTCTATTTAGATCAAATTTTGATATTTTATACCTAAATATAATTTTTTTTAATCAATATAAAGAAATCTATGTTTACATCAATAACCTCTAGTTCCTTGATAAAAATTTGAACACATGGAATAGATTATAGAGGGATATTGGAAGATTTAGTTGACCCATTCACAGGTGATGATTTAAACGATGGAGGCTCGATATGAGGTAGAGCCTTAGATCATAATGAAAAAACCTCTATCATTGTTGTTAGATACTGCTATGAGGGTGTAGATTCAAAGGAATTTGAATGTTAAAAGGGATTATTAGGTTAGTTTCTACCTAGATTAAAAGTATTATGAGGAGCAGGGGACATATACTATTTAGTATCACATACTATAGGCTTCTTTTTACTTTCATATGATGAAATTATTTTGGATATCTTTTAAAATCCAACACATAAACATCTAAAAAATATAATATCAGATTGAATTTTTTGTATAATAGTATAGTATTCCAATTAATTGTAGATTTTACTCATGGTTTGGAAAAAATCATCATATTTGGATAATTTTGTGTCAATGGTCGTGGTGTTTTCCACTTATTTTTAATATTTAATTCCAAAATACTTTAATAACTAAAATTCATATTTCTGTTATGATAAAAAATAATTACACCAAGTTATATTACTTGAAAACCAAATAAAACATTTAATTCACCAAGAATTGAAATCTAAAACTTCATTTTAACTTATGTAATAGACTCATATAACACATTCTATTTATTTCCAATAAATATTGTATAATAAATATACACAATAAAAATGAGTAATTTTATATGATTTTCTTTGAGGTGTATATTTTCCACCTTTCCTTTTTTGAACTCTATGAATCTCAAATACTTTTAATGGTTTCTTGAGGTATCTAGTTTAACCCATATAAACTTTATTCAATTTACACACACTCATTTAATTCTTGTTAAAATAACCCTTTTGATTTCCAAATATAAACATCCTTTCCAAGATCACCATGGAGGAATTAAACCTTTACATCCATCTAAACTAATTTTCATTTCATTTGGTCCATAATGGAAATAAAAATAATAATTTTTTATTGAATTAATACAATTGTGAAGGATTCAAAAACTTTAATCACTTCAATCTATGAATATCTCTCATAATTGAGTCTCACTATATTTTTTAAAACTTCTCCAATCTCATTCATTTTGTTTTAAATGAACCATTTCATGAAAATTACATATTTATTCTTAGGTTAAGGTAAAAGTTACAAAGTAATGTTGTTTTCAATTTGATTGATCTTATTATTTATAGATACAACCTACAACTTATAATTAAGATCCTCTTTAATAAGTTTCAAATAAATTATCATCATGTTGGAATGACATCCTTATATCTATATTCTACATGTTTTGAAACTTTTATTTTGATCACCAATTATATTCTAAGACTATGTGATGTTTTAGAATCAAATTATTTGTTTTAGAGTCTTCTAAATTATATTATTATTTATTAATATTAGAATCAACATCATATTATTTTATTTTAGTGATATTGTCTTCATGTATATCAAGTTATCTAAAAAATAGATTTTATCTTGTAAATTTATTTTTTTGACCTTATTTTTATTCCTTTGATCACATTAACATTCAATAGACATATTTTACAAATTTAAATGACTTTTAATTGATTTTTGTTATATTGGTGATGTCCTCTTCCATTTTTTATGTATCCAAGGAATATACCATCATATATATTCTCATCAAACATTCTCATATATTTTCCTTTAACTTTATCATATAAGGTCTATAATAATTCTTTAAGTGTTTAAATTTGGGATTATTATTGTACCAAATTTCATTTGGAAACATGTTATAATTTTATCTCAATAGGTAATGGTTAGTAACATGCATTGGTTTAGATATATTTTTACTCCAAAAATATATTGATGTACCATCCATAATTAACATGATTCTTTCCTTATCTACAAATCTGCAATACTTCCACTCAAATACACAAATTTTTTAATATCTATAGCTTGAGATAAAATAATTTCATACAATATATCTCATAATATACTCTTTAAAGTAAACATTTCATTAATATGATCAATTTTCTAATCTAAATCATTTATTTAAATAACTTGTTTATTTTCAATTTTCCTACTAAATTTTTTGATTTTTTTTAATATTTGAGATTTACCAGACGTGGACAAAATTAACATCATGTGAGTAAAATAATAAATGAAATAAATTCAGTAATTATCTCTATGTGTGTACTTATTTCGCATTAGTCCAAATACATCATAATTTATAAGCTCTAAAGACCTCTTTGTATCTTAACCCATTTGAGGTGTTTATTCATCATTAGATCTTTGTGAAAAGTATCATGAGAGATTTTTGTTTAACTTTTATAATTATGGATATTAAGAAAATAATATTTGTGATGTAAATTCTTTATATTATTTTGGATAAGATAAAAAAGTCTCTCATGAGAAAGAGGGTTATCTTATTTCACACTAAGGTAACACAAATTATGCTTATCGCTAACTTGGAAAATGTTTCCATTATTTATTTTAAATTTATTCATAATCATTTCATATCTATATCACTTTATAATTCATCAATTTTTTATAAATATAACATCATTCCCATCATCACATATCTTTTAAACACTAATAAGGTTATGTTTCAAAACATCTACATAATGTACTTTATTAGATTTCAGGTTATTATTTCTCATATTCATTCTTTATATACCTTTAATATTCAATGAACTTTCATTTATAAATGTGATGGATCATATAAAATATTTCTCAATTTCTTTGATAATATTTTGATTACCTGTCATTTATGATGAGAAACCATTGTCAAGAATCAAAGGTTTCTCTTACTTTTATAATTTTTAATCCATATAAACCATCATGGATTTCTATTTTACTTTTATTAAATTTTGAGAAATATTTGGACTCAACCTTTGTTTGAATTGGTTTAGAATAATTTTTATGTCACTCATTATATGCATGTCTTTATTTATCGCACCTCTTTAAATTCTTATAAAGATATCTAAACTTATTTTTCAACTCAGCCTTTTTCTTAACTTGTTATGGTTGATATTTCTTAAGGTTTTAGGGTTGTCTATACCTTGAATAACTACCAATAATTCACATAGAAAATGTTATGTTATACCAAAAAACATAGACTTTATTCCCAAAAACACCTTATCACCAACAAAAACCCTGAAATTTATAAATTTTTTCTCTAATTAACAAGTTTTATAAAATATGTTTTAGTGTGATTTTTCATTTTATGAGGTAAAAATTTATCACTTTTTGGTGAATAAAAATTCAATGGGATACTTCTATCCATTCTATTGGACGTTATAATTTTATTTGAATTTTCTCCCTCTGTATTGTAATGTATTTTTGAAATTGTTCTAATGTAATCTCACAAAACAATAATAAATTTCCCCCTATGAGTGACAAACAGAATCTTCTTTTCAACATAAATAATGGAAGATTCTCCTTGAATATATTATATTCTTTTTATTCCAAAATAAAATTATATTTATTATCTTAAAAACTCACCAATATTCATTAATGAAACAACCATCTTCCATGTAGATTTCAAAGTTTAAAAAATTTATTCGATAACTTTATTAAAGTAAAAAATGAATTTTTAAAATACTTTTCAAAGTTAATTACCTTTAATTAAAGTTTTTGGAATTATTATTCTTTAGATAATATTATAGATGGGATCTCATCAAATACTTTATTCTTCTCAGTAAGAAAAACATTTAGACTCTTAATATTTGTTCATATTTTCACTTCTTAAAATTTTCTTGTACATCTTCCTTAAAGAGTCTTGATATTTATTTATTGAGGTGTTTTCCTTATCTAATTTTTAAATCCTTTTTATAAAATTACCAATATTTATTCATAAAACATACTTCTAATTTTCTTATTTTTAATCATATTTATGTTTTATTCATTACTTATAGAATTATCAACTTCACTTTTATCATCCATAAGAACATTCTCACCTCAATTTTTGGCATTTTCATTCTTAGGATTGGTTTTGTCACTACAACACACCTCATCCTCATTTGAGAGAAAATTAATTTTTTTCTAGAAATTATTTTTTTATTTCCTTATAATAAAGTTTTCAAATTTTTATAGATAGAAATATTTTTTGATTTTCTCATTAAAAAAATTAGGATTACTCGTCATACTCTTCTTCTTCAATCTCTTTTTTTTGATAATTTTCTAACAAATAACCAATTTTTTAGTGTTAAATCTATTTAAAGGTATATCTTATTTGATGATTTACCATACTAGTTTTAAAATTCTTAGATAAAATTTATATAAATATCTCATTGTTACCTTTATTTGTCTCATATTCTAATTCTTCTCAAGAATTGTATTTTTCTTATTAATTTTCAATCCTTTAAAATATTTAAAAGGTATAATTTTATCACATATTTCATTATTTTTCAAAATAGGTGTTCCTATAATCATAGGCATCATCATAATGTTGTGAAGTTTGTCAAGAGACATTTTATACAAGTATTAATATTCCAATATTTATATTTTAGTATTAAACTTGACTAGAAGGTTCTGTGGAAATTTCTTCACAATAATGTAGTTTTCAAGATTTTCTTCATACAATGAAATGGAACTAAAAATTATAATTACTTGTGTAAATAAATCATCCACATTTTCATCATCTATCATATGAATATAATCAAATAATTATCTATAAAGTTATAACGTGTATTCATTAACTCATTTGTATTTTTCCACTACTCCATTAATTTCTCATATCCCATGACTTTTTGTAATTATCTTATCATGAGAAAAAGACAATAAGGTAGTTTTCCCTGAAAATATACTTCAACAAAATTGTATTATATTTAATATAGTGTGGTAACTCATTATGGTAAAGTAAAACATGTGAAAATAACATCCAAGGTAGCAACATCATGATATAAAAGATAAGGAATCATGTGCTTCTTTTATACATGAATGTTTTTTCCATTGAATGGTTTGAGTGTCATATTTTATAGAGTTTTGATACACCATAACAAAAAGAAATCTCAATAACTATTGAAAATGAATATATTTTCATCTTTAAAGGTGAACCTGGAACATTGATACCAATTATAGAGCCCAAAAAATGACCATAAATGAAAAGGTAGGTGGATTAATATTACAAAACCTTTTAAAACCTTTCACACATTTAATAATTTCATTTGGTGTTAGTTAAAACATGATGATACTTTCACTTCCCTCAAACATGATGAAGGTTGTTTAAAATGAATGAAAAAAAAGTGAACAATTCCAAGTATTTATAATGTTTACCATTCTATGTGAGTGACTAGTTCTTGATGTGTCTTGGGTGTTATTAAACATCACATGAGTTGATTTAACTTTCATAAATATCAATCACAATGAGTATCAAGGTAATATCATTGAATCGTTATTACAAAGTGTATCACACACTCTCCTTATCCATTCCACACTTATACAATTTTAATGATATTCAAAACAAAGAATAATGATAGTGATAATCAATTATTATAGCAGCATATATATTCGTTTCATTACAAAAAAACGGGAAATTCATAGTGGTTTTTTTGTGTTTTGTGGGGGTTTAAACCACCACTAGATGTGTTGTAGAAAAATATTTTATGAAATTTTTTTAAATTTCATGTTGGTTTTATTTAAATTTCATGAAACGTTCATTTGGAAGAGGTTTTGATATTTTAGAGATATTTTTGTGTTGAATTTTTATGTCTAGGATAATGAAATTTTAGACCGCCCCTAGATATAATAAATTATTTAACATCAGATTAAATAATTATTAAATCATTACACTTATTTGGAGGAAATTTAAACTAATTATATTTATTGTAATGTAAAAATATCAGAAGAAATCTCCAAAATAAATAAAAAAAATAAATAGAAACCATACATTAAACTATAACTATATCCCTATAGCAACCTATCCACTACTACAACAACTAATCCACACCTCATCATCCATGTTCAACAAGAAAAAGTATCCATCTCCACCTAAAACACAATAAAAATACCCCAAATTTAACAGAAAATAATCATAATCATATCATTAAGTAACATTGAACACATTTCTTCAAATCATTCATCCATATGTATACATAATTCCATGGTCAAACATTAATACTATAATTCTAAATTTCTACTAAAAAAATTCACCACCATCATTTTATTATTATTCCAAAGATAAATTTTATTCTATAAAATCAATAACTATGGAAAATTTATTTCATTTAATAAAATTGAAACCTCATGGAAGAAACTTCCTCAAAAACATTGATATAAATTTATATACTATCATGGAACTATAAAAGAAAACTGTACTCAAAAATTATACTAGATAAAGGATGGAAAATTATCTATAATCCATATGGTCACATTTGGTTCAAAGGGGTTTAGTGTGATATGGAAATAATTTAGGAGACAGTTTTAATAATAATTGACCTAGAAAAAAATTGAATCATAGTGTTTTAATTCTCATAAAACTACAACAGAACACTGTAATATAATCTCAATAAGATAATAACATGCATATGTGTTTAATTAAATACTATAAGTGGCAACTAATAAGTTTATTTATACAAAAAAAATCACCAAGATGGAGTTTAAAATAAACCATCATTATTACCGCTTGATGAACGACAATCATCTCCATATTCATCTTCATTCCCTTCTTTTGGTACCTATATTATAATTTATTTGAAAATTGAACTATGATTTATATTTATATTTAAACTTAAAATCAATAAAACTTTGTTTTCTAATTGATTATGAAATTTTTCAATTTACCTATTGACTCCATCTAACCATCGATACAATCTCACTACAGACATATCTTGTCACCTTATCATTTAATTCAATTAATTTATTTTGTTTAACTATCTTCATTCTATTCAAATTCAACACTTCTGAACTATTAGTGTTTGTCTCTCTAATATTATTTTTTGTATTAATTTTTTTAAAAAAATAAGATATTGGTTTAAAAAAAATTAAGTTTATTCACGTTAAATTTTTTACCTATAATAATAAAACTCCAACATACACGTGAGGTAAATGGAGTGATCACCTACTCCCTTAATTCATGAACATTGCCTACACAACCTGATGAATCTATAGGAACTACTCCAGATGTTGTCTAGAGAGATATAGAGGGTGTTCTATATTCTATCAAGATGGATCTATATGGAATTCTAGATATCATCAATAGGGAGTCATAGAGAATGATATATGTCGTTAAGAGGTAACCATAGAGGGATGGTCAAGAAAACTCATTATCTAAATGGATAGTATACTATCTAGTGTCAATATAATCCTATCACTAAATCATTTTCCTCGATATTCCTATCATTTAAAAAAGTGAAAAAAATCATAACATTTATTTTAAAACAAGTATAACATTTAGTTTTAAAAAATTAAAATTTCATGCATAAAAAGAAATTTAAGTACAATAACAGATGCACCATATCATAAATAAATAATATAATACATGGATAGTTGATAAAGTAATGGATGACTACAAATGCAATCACTTTCTCCTTCTATAATATTGTTATCATATTACATCGTTGCTTCATCTAATACATCCAAACTTAAAATATGAATATTTTCAATATCATCATTGAAAAATAAGTAAATTTCTTATCATTGGTGAGATTCAATTTCATAATATAATTCTTCCACTTCATCACCTATATCATACAAGTCTCCTTTTTTCATGTGAACAACTACACTCCACACTTCATTCACTATATATTTCACATTATATACCATTTTCAATTAATATTCAAATATATAAGTATTATGTTCTTCACATTCACCAATATCCATCAAGTGAGAAAAGTTTACATAAGTAAATTTCAAGTAGTATCTTTAAATATCCCTGGAAATATTAACCCACATACATTTGAATAAAACAACTCAAAAATGATCATGGTAGTTTAATTAGATTATATCATTCCACTTTCCATATCATCCAAGTTAAACAACTATAAATATATCACTACAATTTTTTTAAAAATTTCTTCCTATTTAGCTCTACAAAATTTGAATCTATTCGCATTGTGAGTAAAAAGATTATTATCATTCTTTAGAGGACCTTGAGTCAAAAACTTAAAATCTTATAATACTTCAACTTGAATATCAATATTCATGGTCTATAAATATTAATATAAATTATTAAATTTATAAAATATATATTTAAACCTAATATATAAATGAATTATTCTCTTTATGAACTTACATGATATGCAAACCATTCTACCATCACTTTATTAATATCTTTTGTTATATCTATCTCATTCTATGTTATACTTATCATGTGTATATTTTTTTATAAACTCATCTATTTAATGGACAGATATTAAAATTAACTATTTTTTAGTACATATCTATGTTCCGGTAATTATTCTAATTGTGATAGAATAATATTTGAGGCCCTTCCAACTAGTTACCTATAGTATAAAAGATTTTTTATTTTATATTTAGTAGAGATTGAGTCAAGATGTCATCAACGCATAAAAATTGATTTAATTTTGTCTAAATATCATCCAATTATCTATAAAAAAGGTATGATACTCCTCCACCAGATATCCTTTAGAAATAGAGCCTTATGGCTGGGATTTATTTTTCAAATATGATTTTAAATGATTGAGGTATCTATAAAACAAAATAAATGAAACATAATTAACTATACATGTAATTAATTGAAAAGAATGGTTTAGTTAAGAATAAATATTTATAAATAAATTACCTCTCAATTTTATATATCCACTGATATTATACAAGACCTCCTAATTTAGTTTTCTCAACCAAATGCACCATTAAATGCATCTTGGAAATGAAAATGATAGGGGGATGATCATCTCAATTACAGAAAGTGACAATAAAATTATTTCTTAAACCTATTAAATCTAAATTGGTTGTAGAGTTTTCTTTAATAGTTGTTAGAATAATGTGCATAACTCCAATACAACTACATTTACCTTTTTAGGTAACAACGTATGCAATGTTAAAGGTAGTCACTTCTCTTGAAAAATATGTGAATCGTGACTTTTCAATACATGTGATACACAATGATTTAAGTAAACACATCTTGAAATGTTACTTGAATGACCATAATGTAATTTTACATGTTTTAATAATCGAAGGAATGTGTCTTTATTCATATTTTTCATTAAAAATTTGTTAAAACATAATCTACATTCTCATCTATCCATATATCATGCTTTATATTCAATGCTTTTAAGTAATTAAGATAATTAAGATGGTCATTTTGATTTTATATTCTCATTAAGTAATGAGAATATAAAATTTTCACAAGAATTATTATCAATATGCTTAACATCAATATTATGAAACAAAAAATTAAATTCCCAATATGAAAGTTTGAAAAATATACTTTTTTTCTTCCATTGTTGTGTTCTAATTTCAACTAATGATGTACTTCAAACTCATTTCCCACTATCATTCAAATAATGCACCTTTTAAAATTCTCATTTAATATTTATTAGTTTTGGAAATATTTTTGAATCTCTCAGTATCTTTGGAGGTGGTATGTGATTAATGTTTCCATTAAATATTGAATTGTTCAACTAAAATGTATTAGATACATCGATAAATCTCTAATGACACAATAAGAACTATTTTTTATTGTAAAGTTTTTTTTCAAGATCAAGATAAAAGTTAAAAACTATAAAATACAAACTAGTGTATGTTTTCCAACTACATAAGATCTAAATTATAGGGAAGTCACTAGTGGCCCACATCATAGTAGTAATCATTTTGAACATTGTACAAGTATATGCGTCATATGTATCAACATCTTTGTTCCATAACTCTGAAAATTATTTAATTAGAGGATAAAAATATATATCATTATCATTTATAGGAATTTTTTTCTATGAATAATCATTAAAATGAGGAAGGAAGTTTATTTCATACACATTTATGGAGGAATATTTTAATGGATCAAAACAAATGGTAAAATGTTATAACTTGTACTCAAATTTCAGAATAGGTTTAATCCATCGATAGAAAATCCAAATTTCACATTCCTAGGATCGGATGAGAAATCTTGATGTAATGAATCAAATATTTTCCATGATTTTAAATCTATTAGATGTTGCATGAACTCATCATTGTTATTTTCTATAGCATTCCACTTCTTGTTCTCGGTGGTTTCAGATGACAAGAATAATCTTTACAATAGAGATTTTAAAGGGAACTAACACAAAACCTTTATAGGTGGTTTTTTTCATAGTAGTATACAGGATTACACTTTTAACATTACTTGTTGATTTACATATATAAGATGAAAACTTTTTCACTCATGTCTACTCAGATCCTCTCCCCAATATGGAATTCAATCATTGGGATAAGCATTTATGTTTTATAATCAACAGAGATATTTTTAAAAACTTTCTTGATGTCATAAAAAGTCTAAGTGATTTTAGCTTCAGGAAATGCACCATGCAATGATTTTAATATCATGCATATTGCATAATTTTTAATTTTTTATATGCACTTGATATGGTGAAATTTTAATAGAAAATAATATTTTGAATACTTGAGACATCCTCCATATATCTCCTAGTTTCTATCTTTAACTAAATCACAAAATGAATTTTTATTCTTAGTAAATTTTTCAGATATATTAGTCTTCACAACATCGGGAAGAGAATCAAATGATATGTTATAATCTTGATCTAGTTGTCCTGAGGTTATAAAAACAACATTTCTCAAGTTAATATTTGTAGAAATATTAATTGGTTGTACTGATATGTTTTGATATTGATTATGTTTCCCTACAATGTTTAGCACATCATTTATCAGGTTTTGAATTTCATTCTCCACTGTCAAGGAAGTAACATGCTCATTTTTTTGATTGATGTTAGTACTCAAGCTTTTTATAACATTTTATTATTCATTCCAAATCCATCACACATATTGAGAAGGTAATTGCTTTAATATAAAGTTTTCATAAACTTCGTGACTCCTTAACCATCTTTTGAATTTACATTAAGGACATTGATATTTTATTCTCTTATCAATTGATTAAATTGAAATTGAAAAATGTTAGGTCCACTAGGCTGAATACCCTGAGAGGGGGGGTTAATCAGGGTATGACTAATTAAAAATTAAAGCCCTTTCTGATCTTGTTTCACTGTTAAGCAAAACACTCTTCTCTCTCTTTCCTGCTGCACAATATAAACAGAAAGTAAAGCAAGCACAGGACACAACAATTTTACTTGGTTCACCGCTAAGGGCTACGTCCAAGGAGCATACGCCGATAGGTTTCCGGTCGTACCAAGTCCACTAAACTTCACTAGCTGTGGATTACAATGTTCGGGCTAGATCACTTCTATGCCCAGGCTCATTGCCTATACAATGTTTAGGGTCAGCTCACTGCTTTCCCAAGGGTCACTCCCTGTTTCTCTCTCTCTGGCTCACTGCCGGTGGAGAGGATCACCTTCTTCCTCTTCCTAAGCTCTAAGCTCACTGCTCTTGGAAGGAATCCACTCACAGTTTATAGACCTGTAGGTCTCTTCATTTGCATGAATGAATGCATCTTCCTCTGTATGTAGATGCTCTGTTGAAATCCAACTTTCACCCGTAGATGAATCTCACTTTGCACCGGATGTACCGGGCAACCTCAGTTTTTACGCGCAACCCTTACGGTGTCTTGCGCGTAATTTCTATGGTTTGCGCGAAATTCCTTTTTCGCGCAACCTCCAAATATTACGCACAGCCTGAAAACTGCCTTGCGCGCAATTCACTGCTTTTGCGCAATATCTACTTTTCGCGCAACCTTCCTTTTACGCGCCAACACCAACTTTCTGCGCAGCCTTAGCTTTTCGCGCAACAGCTGACTTTACGCACAAACTTTAAGTTTACGCGCAACACCCTTTCTAACTTCAATTTCGCGCACCAGAGATCGGGTATTTTCTATGTCTTGAACTCTGTTGAATGGAGGAGGGTCACTTCATATTTATAGGCAAAATCGACCCCGTGCGAAAAACCCTCCTTGAGCGCGTAATCTGCTTTGATCGTGAAATACAACTCTTCTGCGCACAACCATTTTCCGCGCACTGCTCCATAATTTCGCGCACCTCATGTCTTTGCCATTTTCCGAGCGTCGGACCTCGAAACATCTTTTGCGCGAAATACTTCATCCACTATTTCGCGCGCCACTTCAATTTTTCGCGCACGCCTCCAAAATTTCGCGCGCCTCATGCCTTTACCGATTTTCAAGCTTTCGGCCTTGAAACATCTTTTGCGCGAAATACAATTTCGCGCAACCCGCTGTTTTGCACGCCACACTTCAAGATTTCGCGCAACCCGCTAATTTTGAGCGCCACGCTTAATTTTTCCGCACACCTCTTTCATTTCTCTCTCCTCAACCTTTGCCAAAAACATATCACTCCATTTTCCATTGGCGATTTTCAGGCCCATAATTTTGGCAAACACTGGGAAACGGCGCCACCTTGTACTGCTCTTTTGTACCGCCTCCATATCGTCCTTTCCTTTTTCATAGTTCTTTGTCAACATGGAATGTCAACAACTTCTCGGGAACTCGACAATTCTCCATGGAAACCTGCTTTGTCAACAAACACAATCAACCCAAAAATACTGCAATGTTACATTGAGGGATTTTTTCCCAACAATCTCCCCCTTTGGGTTTGTTGACAACTCTTCACAAATTTGCTCAGAATTATTTTCTGCACGTTGATACCTCACTGAGTCTTCTTCCAGCTGCTACCACCATTTTCCTCTTGCAATTATGATAGAGTTCAAGGATTCACTTAACACGTACTCTAAGCCCACATGAGCAATGATCGGCATGAGAAACAAGAGTAGTATGAAAAGTTCATCAATGAATCACTTCATGTCAGACCCCAATTGTCGATTCCACCCTGATACCAATTCTTTAAATAAAACCAGTTGATGAACCACACTGATACCAATTGGTGAATTCTTAAGTTGATACCAATTGTTGAAAGCTGGACACCGTCTCACACCATTCCAACACCACTGTTCTGCTTTTATCACGATCCTCAGCTGTCGTGATTTCTATGATTTGATCGATCACTTCTAGCATCATCAGATTTAGAATTCTCTCCCCCTTTCTCATTGCTCCCCCTTTCTGGCTGCTCCACCTGTCAGCTTCTCCCCGTATCAATTATGATTTATCAAATCTCCGCACTGTCTCCCCCGTGAACAATCACAACTTTCGCCCCCATTATCAAACACTTTTCTCCCCCTTTGTCAACGAACCCAAAGGTCACTCCTTTGTAGTCTGTAACATAGTAGAGAACACATATCAGAAAATTAGGGAAAACACGTCATACCTCGGGGAGAGGGGGTGGACCACATCCACTCTATTTCATGTGTGGGGAATTGACTGAACTCCCAGAGCCAGTCGATGCCTTTCAAAAGCTTCCTTGGGTAAGGCCTTTTTCAGAATGTATGCAACCTGTAGCTCTGTAGGCACGTACTCCAATTTCACGATTCCGTGCTCAACCTTATCCTTGATAAAATGATACTTAATCTCAATGTGCTTTGTCCTTGAATGATGGACGGGATTTTTGCTAAGATTTATAGCACTTGAGTTGTCACACTGGATTCCGATCGGAGACTTCACTTCAACTCCCATATCATCAAGCTGCTGCTTCATCCACAATAACTGTGTGCATGCTTGAGTGGCCGCAATATACTCAGCTTCTGCAGTGCTCAATGAAATGAAATCTTGTTTCTTGATTAGCCAAGAAATACACAATCCACCAAGATAGAATGCACCACCTAATGTTGATTTTCTATCATCTGTTGAACCGGCCCAGTCTGCATCAGTGTACCCCAATAACTCTGTCTGAGATTTGTCATTGTATGTCAAGCCGAAGTCCACAGTGCCCTTAATATACTGAAGTATTCTTTTCACTGCGAGCATGTGACTTTCCTTGGGATTACTCTGATATCTTGCTGCTTGGAATGTGGCGAAAACAATATCAGGCCTTTTTGCGGTTAAGTACAACATACTTCCAATGATTTGCCTGTATTCTGTGATATTAACTACCTTGCCATCCTCATCTTTTGATAATTTCATCCGGGTAGCCACTGGAGTCTTCATCTCCTTGAAATTTTCCATTCCAAACCTTCTCAAGACCTCCTTGGCATATTTAGATTGAGAAATGAATGTTCCATTTCTTCCTTGTGTTACCTGTAGACCAAGGAAAAACGTTATCTCTCCAATCATTGACATTTCAAACTCATTTTTCATGAATTCAGAAAACTGTCTGCACTGAGCTTCATTTGATCCACCAAATATTATGTCATCGACATAAACCAACACCATCATCCTTTGATTACTGTCATTACTGAAATAGAGATTGTAATCAACTCCTCCACGCTGAAAACCAAGCTTCTTCAAGTACTGATCAATCCTTGAGTACCATGCCCTTGGTGATTGTTTCAGCCCATACAATGCCTTCTTCAGCCTGCAAACTTTATTCTCATTCTCATGAATGAGAAAACCATCTGGCTTCTCAATATACACCTCCTCTTCCAGAACACCATTCAAAAATGCAGATTTGACATCCATCTGGAACACTTTGAACTTCCTTTGCACTGTGATGGCTAGGAATAATCTTATTGTCTCCAGCCTTGCAACCGGTGCAAATGTCTCATCAACATCAATTCCCTCGATCTGGGAGTACCCCTTGCACACTAGACGTTCTTTGTTCCGAATAACTATGCCATCTTCATTCATCTTATTGCGATAGACCCATTTGGTTCCAATGACATTCTTGTCTGCTGGCCTCGAAACAATCTCCCATGTCTGGTTCTTCTCAATTTGATCAAGCTCTTCATTCATAGCCTGAAGCCAGTTTTCATCTTCAGCTGCATCGGAAAAACATTTTGGCTCCACCTGAGATAAAAATGATGTTTGCTGTAATGATTTCATTCTTCGAGTCTGAACTGGAGCTGTCTGATTACCAATGATATTTTTCCTATCAATTTCAGCTCGATTCTTTGGCTTCTTTGCAGATACAGACTTTACACTTTCTTGTTCATCATCAGAATCTTCTTCTGAGTCAGCCTCTGCCACTTCTACTCCCCCTGTGTTGCTTAACTCATCATCACTTTCATCCAGAAACTGTTCACTGGGTCGTTGAGCAGTCTGTTCATTTTCGACTATAGTGACATCATTTCTTTCAACAATTTTTCCCAGCCTCTTGTTAAAGCATTTATATTCTTTGCTTTTCCCTGAATAGCCAAGGAATATTCCTTCATCTCCTCGTGCCTCAAACTTCCTATGATGTTATTTGTTGAGAATGAAACACTTACTTCCAAAGATTTGAAAGTATTTCAATGTTGGCTTCTTTGCGTACCACAGTTCATACGGAGTCTTCCCTTGCTTCGGACATAACACGGACCTGTTTGAAACATAGACCGATGTCAAAACTGCTTCCTTCCAAAATTTCTCTGGTAGGTCCTTATCAATAAGCATTGTTCTGGCCATGTTGTTGATGATCCGATTTCTCCTTTCAACCACTCCATTCTGTTGGGGAGTTCTTACTGATGAAACTTGATGCCTTATCCCATGTTTCTCGAGATAGTTTACAACCTGACTGTTTGTAAATTCTGTACCGTTATCAGTACGAAAATTCAGAATTTTCTGCCCAAGCATCTTTTCTGATTCCCTCCTGTACTGCTTTATGCAACTGAACACCTCTGTCTTATGGGTAATGATGAATACCCAGGCCATTCTGCTGTAGTCATCAATGAAAAGAACATAGTACCTTTTCCCATCTATAGCTCGTGGTGAGATAGGTCCACATACATCAGCATGCACCAATTCGAGCACTCGAGTTGCTTTTTGTTCCTTTGGCATGTATGTCTTTCTGATGATCTTCCCTTGTTGACAAGCATCACAAGTATGAGTGCGATCACGTGATAGTTTGGGAAGGTCTCTAGCAGCATCACACTTTACCAGATCTTCCATAGATAGTTGACATAGATGACCAAGTTGCTTATGCCACAGCTGATTTTCTTCTTCTCTGGATAAAAGGCATGAATCTTCTTCCCCACCTACCAGGTAAAGATTCCCCTTTGTTCGTTTTCCCTGAAGAATGGCTATTCCATCTTTTCCTTTAACAATACCCATCTTCTTGGTAAATAGGATAGAGTGCCCAGAGTCACATAATTGACTGACGCTAAGAAAATTATGACTGAGACCCTCTACCACCAAGACATCAGCATGTCTCATTTCTTTTCCCCCAAACTTGGCTTTTCCTGAGCCAACAATCTTCAGGCCTTCATCATTTCCAAACTTGACAACTCCTTCTTTGTCATATTTTATGCCTGTAACCAGATCCTTATTACCCGTCATGTGGGATGTGCAACCACTGTCAAGGATCCAAACACCAGAACGATCTGATGCTTTAAGGGCAATTTCAGCAACTACGGCCTTCTCAGTTTTCTTCTTCCTAGTCCATAATTTTTCTTTCATACTCGGCATGGATTGAGGATTCTGTTCTTTCTCAGAGTATGATGGACCAGCTTCATCTTGCAAAACTGCAAATCTGTTCTGAACTTTTAACTCACTTGTCGGTTTACTGATCTGCTGCTTGCGAACATTTTGATTCTGCTTTGGCACATTTTTCTGAATGGTCGGAGTGCAGTACCTAGCCATGTGTCCAAATCCTCCGCACCAAAAACAGTGTCCTTCAAAAAATGTTCTGGAAAACCGTTCTCTGTTTGGCTGCCATCTCTGTTCTTGTTCCCTTCGATATCTTTTGGCTATGGAACACACATACTGTGAATGTCCCATCTTTCCACAACAATAACACCAGATATAAGGTGCATTCCTTCGTGTTACTTCAGCATTACGAGTTTCCCCATTGGATCTCTGAGTATTCTGATCCTGCTTTGTGCTCAAATCCACTTTCAGTCTCAGGACAGGTGCTTGCGGTCTAACTTTAACTGCCGCAGATTTTTGTTTCTGATTAAGCTGTGAATCAGCCTTAACATCTGAGTTCAATTGCTGCTTCTTTCCTGCTGAACTACTAGGCTCTTCTTTCTTCTTTTCTGTCTTCGTAACGACCTGATTTCCCAAGAAAGTGTTGGGATTCAAAGGTTTTTCCTGGTCTTTAACTTTTCTCCGTAGACCGACAACTTCCTCTTCAAGATCTTCAATACGCTTGACGTGATCTTTCACTTTTCAACTCAAGCAATCGATCTCCCTTTTCTGCTCTTGAATCTTGAGCTTATGCTCATCAACCTTTTCTGTGCGCTCTGGCCTGGAAGACTTAAGATTCTCAATTTCTTTCTCAAGCTCAGACTTCTCTTCTTCTTGTTGTTGCATGTAGAGTTTGGCATCACGTACTATCTTGTTGGCTTTCTTTGTTTTTGCTCTCCAAACATCTATCTCTTCAAGAGCTGCTTCTAATTCAGCTTCCATGTCAACTCTCCCTTCAATTTCTTCTTCTTCTTCATCAGTTTCAGTTTCTTTCTTTTCTAGAGCACTACTAGCAACAGCCACCATCGCATTTTGACCATGATCTTTGCAGTTTTCTATCTCTTCAACTTCTTCTCCCTCAGACTCAGCTGAACTGTCAATTTCTTGGGAAATAAGATTCTTCTTCTTAAAGAAATTTCTCTTGAACTGCTTCTTCCCTTTCACATAGGCTGAAGATTTTTTCATGGGAATCTCAACTTCATCTTCATCGCTTTCTTCTTGAAACTTTTTGGGACATCTTGCAGCAAGATGACCAACATTTCCGCACCGAAAGCATGCTAGTGGAAGTTTCCCTTTAAACTTTCCTTTTCCTCTTTGCAGATTTGAAGAAAGGAACGACATCACCTCATCTGACTCTTCTTCCTCCTGAGAATCTTCAATAGTGAGTCTCTTCATGGCCTTAAATTCCACCTCTTTGGATTTCCCCTTTTCCACAGCATCGTTGTCATCATTTCTCATTTCATATGCAACAAGAGTGTTGTGTAGGTTATCCAATGTTAGCTCTTTCGGATCTTTATCTTCCAACACAGAAACTTTCGGATTGAACCGAGGTGGAAGCTTTCTCAAGATGCGCTTTACGATTTTAATGTCTTCGATAATTTCTCCAAGACCCCGCATATCTTCTACCACAGCATTTACCCTGTCAAAGAATGCATCAACAGACTCATTCGGGTTCATTCTGAGATCTTCATACTTGTTCCACAACACTTGCAGCTTTTCCTCTCTGACTTTTGTATCCCCTTCATAAATATTCAAAAGCTTTTCCCACATGGCATGTGACGTTTTGCATGACATCACCTTTGTATAAATGGGATTAGAGAGGGCTCCCCCTAAGGCATTGATTGCTTTGGAATCAGCATCCAACTCTTTGTGCTCAGCTTCTGATAATGCACCACTAGTAATATCAGCTGTGATACCATGCATAGCTGCTGAAAAAACATCCATTCCCAAAGATCGGAAATAGTGTTGCATTCGATTCTTCCATATCTGAAAATTACATCCGTCGAAGATCAGAATCCCTCTATGATTAGTGACCTCCATTGAGAGAAGACCAACTGTTAACCTCCCTCTGATACCACTTGTTAGGTCCACTAGGCTGAATACCCTGAGAGGGGGGGTGAATCAGGGTATGACTAATTAAAAATTAAAGCCCTTTCTGATCTTGTTTCCATGTTAAGAAAAACGCTCTTCTCTCTCTTTCCTACTGCACAATATAAACAGAAAGTAAAGCAAGCACAGGACACAACAATTTTACTTGGTTCACCGCTAAGGGCTACGTCTAAGGAGCATACGCCGACAGGTTGTCGGTCGTACCAAGTCCACTAAACTTCACTAGCTGTGGATTACAATGTTCGGGCTAGATCACTTCTATGCCCAGGATCACTGCCTATACAATGTTTAGGGTCAGCTCACTGCTTTCCCAAGGGTCACTCCCTGTTTCTCTCTCTCTGGCTCACTGCCGGTGGAGAGGATCACATTCTTCCTCTTCCTAAGCTCTAAGCTCACTGCTCTTATAGCATCCCGTCTTTTTATAACATAACTTTTCATTCCAATACACGGAACTGAGGATCTTTAAGGTTTAGTGTCTTGGAAACAAGGAACATAAAACATGAAACAAAAAAAACATTCTTCTTAAACACTTGAAAGTATTCTCCTCATGTTCACCCTAGGCTCATTACTGCATCTCATAACCTGGGGACATACATCAAAAGGAAGGGTGAGCAGAAGGCCCAGCAAGGGAAACAAGTGAAACATTTTACATATGAACTTGAGATACATAAAAAAAATAACATTTTTCATAACTTGAAGATGTGGCTGCAACATTTAATATTGACAATCATTTCGTTTCACCAAGGTCCATCCCCAAGGTGTCGTTAAAAATTACCAAGGTTATTCACCATGGCGTCGTTAAAAATGGTCATCTCTAGAGATTAAGTCTTTACCCAATGCATTGGAGCGCTATCAGGGCGCACCCTTAATTTGTCTTTATTATCATGTGAGCCACACATATCATCATCAAACATTTCATAAATAACCCATATAGCATAAAATAAATGGGTTTCATTTCATAATCATAACATTTTAAAAACTGCTTTAAAGACATGATCTTTACGTCACTTTAAACCCACGGAAAGGGAAAGCGGGTATCATGTATGTAAATCCCAGAATTTAAAATAGAACATTTTTATATATATGTGAATAC
Source organism: Viscum album (assembly GCA_963277665.1). Taxonomy (NCBI): domain Eukaryota; kingdom Viridiplantae; phylum Streptophyta; class Magnoliopsida; order Santalales; family Viscaceae; genus Viscum; species Viscum album. The sequence continues at coordinate 309,032,701 of OY728131.1, read as the reverse complement.
CCCTGTAGAAATAGGAGCTTTGAGTATTCACTTTATAACATAAAATAATTTTGAGAAAAGAGAGGCATTTTGAGACGAAAATTCTGCAGCATAACGGCTATGTTACAAGGTTTTAGAAAACTTTGAAAAGAGAGGGAACATGGGTCGAGCAATCATAATTGACCCCTAAAATAGTATAGGGACAGAATAAGAAGTATATATGGACATGGTGGTGCAATTTCAAGGACATACCATTTGAAATGAAAAACATGGAAGGAAGACAAAAGTTTGATTTCTCTTATGAAAGTTCGGCAGCCTAACGGCGTCACTTAAACTTCAAAATACTGAATTGAAGAGATCAAATGGGGTCTCTCATCATATGAACATAAGATTCCAGTATGATAGGTATAGAGATCATACCCCAACATAACAAAAAGTAACTTGAAGGAATTGACATGAAGTAGAACTTCAAAAACGAGAAGGGTGAAGAACCACTTAAAAATTCGGCAGCCTAACGGCGCCACTTAAAACTTCAAAATACGGAATTGAAGAGATCAAATGGGGTATCTCATCATATGAACATAATATTCCAGTATGATAGGTATAGAGATCATACCCCAATATAACAAAAAGGAACTTGAAGGAATTGACATGAAAGTAGAACTTCAAAAACGAGAAGGGTGAAGAACCACTTAAAAATTCGGCAGCCTAACGGCGCCACTTAAAACTTCAAAATACGGAATTGAAGAGATCAAATGGGGTCTCTCATCATATGAACATAAGAGTCTAGTATGATAGGTATAGAGATCATACCCCAACATAACAAAAAGGAACTTGAAGGAATTGACATGAAAGTAGAACTTCAAAAACGAGAAGGGTGAAGAACCACTTAAAAATTCGGCAGCCTAACGGCGCCACTTAAAACTTCAAAATAATGAATTGAAGAGATAAAATGGGGTCTATCATCATATGATCATAAAATATCAGTATGAAAAATTTAGAGATCATACCCCAACATAATAAACAGGAACTTGAAATACTTTACATGAAAATAGATCTTGAAAATTGAGAAGGGAGAAAGAATCTGTTACAAAAATTTCGGCAGCCTAACGGCGCCACTTAAAACTTCATAAAACGAAATAATGAGAGCAAGAGGGGATATCTCATTATATTAAAATGAAAAGGGTAGTAAGAGGAGTATAAAATAACATCCTCCAACAAAAGAACATGGATCATAAAAGGAATTACATAAAAGAGATTACTTGAAATGAAAGAGAGAGGTCGGATCCCTTACCTTAAAATGTAACTCTTAAACCTCAAAGGTTGGGACCTTGAGGGCTTGGGGGCACCTTGGGAGGACTCCTTGGGAGGTAATGAGACCAGAAATTCGTTGGGAATCAGTGGGGAGTCGAATGGATGAGAGGAGGGCTTGGTATTTATAGGGAAAGTGAGGGGACAAGGCATTAATGGCCAAGGGACACCTCACATGTCTTTTCGCAAACCCATGTGCTCTCCCTTGTCATTTATCATGGAGTTAGGCCACATGGGGCCCCCAAAACAATAATTCATCACCCTTGGCCGGCCAACCCTCAAAAGATCTCATGACATCATCATGACACCGTTATGATGTCATTAAACATACCGAAACCCTAAAACTGTATTTTTACTATTCACTGAAAATTCAACTTTCTCAGAAAAATCCCAAAATTTCACATTAACCAAATATCAATGCTCTGATTTCAAAAATGAAATCCATTTTACAAAAATAATTTTCTAAATATTTTTAATTTAATTTTTAAATAAAAACACTATTCATCGAAAATTCATTATTTTCAGAAAAAACCCCAAAAATTTCCATAACATAATATCGATGCTCTGAGTTCAAAAATAAAGTCATTTTTATAAAAATAATTTTCTAATTATTTTTAATTAAATTTTTAATTAAAAAACACTATTCACCCGAAAAAACTAATACTTGAATAATAATTAATGAAACCGTTATTTAACTATTTTATTGAATCACATTACTTAATCAAGGTGCCTAGATTATTTTAAAACTTTCTTTAAGTGAGATTACTAATCCATTTGGTCATATTACTAATCCTAATCATAAAATCACTATTCATAATTTACTATTCATCAAAAATCAAGTTGATCTTATTAGACTCTAAATTTAGTACTGAACATAATTGCAAAAGACCATTTTTTGAAAATCATTACACGTTTTTAATTATTTAGGGTTTACATAAACATATTTAAAATATCCTTTTTCTAAAATTCATCAAAAATATGCATACTATATTTATCCGGTCATTTCAAAATTCATAAACTTCATCATAAGAATAAATACCAATTTTTATTTAAAACAAGGATTACACAAAGTAGTTACGGTCTCGTTACGTAACCCCTTATAATACCAGCATAGGACCTAAGAGTAAGGTGTGCTAGGGTGATAGAAGCTTGGGGCGGCTCAGTCAACATTGCCCGAGTAGTAATTTCTATCAGTTTGAACTTCTCATGAAGGCGATTTCGTTCCAGCTTCACATGATGAAGTTCAGCTTGGATTTGATCCAGAGCAAAGCCCAGTGGTGCTACCTCCTTCCCAAGCTCTGTTAGATGGGCTTCGATCGGTCCAAGATTACTAGGTGAGGCCATCGAATCTTCTTTCTATAATAATTAACCAAGATTACTTATATTTAGAGACAATAATCAAAACATTTTGTTCACAGCGGTCATGTTGAACGATGGTTATATAATAGTCAAAACCCACTGATCTCATTTTAATTATAATCATGTTTATCAAATAAAACATTTTTGTTGAGTATAACAATAACACATAAAATTAGGAAACAAAATTTATTTAAAAAAATTTCGGGTCGTTACAATCTTCCCCCCTTAAGAAATTGCGTCCTCGCAATTTTAAAATTGGGTTTTGAAATTTCATTGAAAGTCCCACATCGGAAAAGGAGTCAGTAAAACTATTACTTTAAAATAAAGAAAGGGAAGTACAATGGTCACCCGAGTTAACCCACACTAGGGTTCCATGTAGGAAAACATGGACATGGAGGAAAAACAAAGGGTCAAGTTCTGAGGGAGAGTGATAGAGAACATGATTAGGAGAAAGTTAACCATGAGAAAATCCCAAACTTATGATGTGTGTAAACGGTCTTTGATTACCTAGTAGGAAACGTAAACCAACAAAAATTTTGTTTTACGTTTCTTTTCATAATTTTGAGGATTTCATTTACTACATAGAACAAAAACATAAGAAAATATACCTACCTTCAAGTAGAGTTTCATCCTTTAACAAGTCCCTACCAACACTAATCTTTTCTCCAAATGATGAGAATTCAAAAACACTTGGTCTCATAAAAGCACAAGAATCATCTTCTATAGAATCACATAATCTACAAAAGATTAACTATGTATTTCTTCTATCTTTAAACATTATCCCAAAAACAGAAAGGTTAAGGTAAAACAACTCTTCAAAAAGAAAGAATCCCAGGAATGGAGACTACTTTTAAATCATCAAAGTTCCATGGTACTACCCAAAGTTCATCATAGACCATTCCATAAATAACAGTCCTTAAAATTCCTCAAAACAAACCAAACTAAGATTGAAACCCAAATACAATAAGGATTTGATAACATAGTCTTCCAAAACAACTTCATTGTTCATCTCCAGACAACATCAACCACTCCTAACATCTTATAAAAAGTAGCTAACCTAAACATATTTTACCCAAGATAGGTTAGTCATTCCCATAAGTAACCTAAATTACTATAAGTTCACCTTAAATTCATCGATTCTTCAAAATATAAGTCAACCTTACTCCTCAATGAAAATACCGTAGTAATCTATTTACCTCGATCAAATATGGTTCCCAAAATAATGAACGTCTTCCAAAATAATAATCATATTTTAATCCCCTAATCATCCCTGTCATATTAATACGAAAATCGTCGCATTTCCTATCACATTGGTTGTCGGAACATGTTCTTCCATTTCCCACCATTAACTAAGAAGAGAAAGCATAATTAGGGGCTTAAGTACTTAGCTAATAATCATGAAAAGGAACTGAAAGCATATAAGGATAAATTGTATATGAAAGGTATACCCTAACTTGTGATCTCCTAGGTTCCCATCTAGGTTATGAATGATCATATATTCTTATGTGAACCTTTATTTTATTTTATCTTTGTTCCTTTAACAATGGTTCATACCAAGCTTATGAATTTACCAAAGCATATCCCCCAGGAGTGTCGTAACCAAGAGTGCAGCAAGGCCCGTTGTCGTGTACCAGTTCCCGTTCGAGTCTAGCTCAAAGCGGTGTTTTCGGGTTTTACCCCTATGTACATCTGTGCCAGAGCCACCTCTACCTGCTCGTATCCAGACAGGGATGTATTTTCTTGGCAAACCCTTACTCAATACTCACCAAAATACCAGGAAGATTTCCTATATTAAACTTTTCTATAGGGTTCCTCCTAGATTTTTCATATCCTAATTTCCACAAATAACTAAACCATCCTTTGATACCAACTATAGCATCCCGTCTTTTTATAACATAACTTTTCATTCCAATACACGGAACTGAGGATCTTTAAGGTTTAGTGTCTTGGAAACAAGGAACATAAAACATGAAACAAAAAAAAACATTCTTCTTAAACACTTGAAAGGATTCTCCTCATGTTCACCCTAGGCTCATTACTGCATCTCATAACCTGGGGACATACATCAAAAGGAAGGGTGAGCAGAAGGCCCAGCAAGGGAAACAAGTGAAACATTTTACATATGAACTTGAGATACATAAAAAAAATAACATTTTTCATAACTTGAAGATGTGGCTGCAACATTTAATATTGACAATCGTTTTGTCTCACCAAGGTCCATCCCCAAGGTGTCGTTAAAAATTACCAAGGTTATTCACCATGGCGTCGTTAAAAATGGTCATCTCTAGAGATTAAGTCTTTACCCAATGCATTGGAGCGCTATCAGGGCGCACCCTTAATTTGTCTTTATTATCATGTGAGCCACACATATCATCATCAAACATTTCATAAATAACCCATATAGCATAAAATAAATGGGTTTCATTTCATAATCATAACATTTTAAAAACTGCTTTAAAGACATGATCTTTACGTCACTTTAAACCCACGGAAAGGGAAAGCGGGTATCATGTATGTAAATCCCAGAATTTAAAATAGAACATTTTTATATATATGTGAATACCCCTGTAGAAATAGGAGCTTTGAGTATTCACTTTATAACATAAAATAATTTTGAGAAAAGAGAGGCATTTTGAGACGAAAATTCTGCAGCATAACGGCTATGTTACAAGGTTTTAGAAAACTTTGAAAAGAGAGGGAACATGGGTCGAGCAATCATAATTGACCCATAAAATAGTATAGGGACAGAATAATAAGTATATATGGACATGGTGGTGCAATTTCAAGGACATACCATTTGAAATGAAAAACATGGAAGGAAGACAAAAGTTTGATTTCTCTTATGAAAGTTCGGCAGCCTAACGGCGTTACTTAAACTTTAAAATACTGAATTGAAGAGATCAAATGGGGTCTCTCATAATATGAACATAAGATTCCAGTATCATAGGTATAGAGATCATACCACAACATAACAAAAAGGAACTTGAAGAAATTGACATGAAGTAGAACTTCAAAAATGAGAAGGGTGAAGAACCACTTAAAAATTCGGCAGCCTAACGGCGCCACTTAAAACTTCAAAATACGGAATTGAAGAGATCAAATGGGGTATCTCATCATATGAACATAAGATTCCAGTATGATAGGTATAGAGATCATACCCCAACATAACAAAAAGGAACTTGAAGGAATTGACATGAAAGTAGAACTTCAAAAAGGAGAAGGGTGAAGAACCACTTAAAAATTCGGCAGCCTAACGGCGCCACTTAAAACTTCAAAATACGGAATTGAAGAGATCAAATGGGGTCTCTCATCATATGAACATAAGAGTCCAGTATGATAGGTATAGAGATCATACCCCAACATAACAAAAAGGAACTTGAAGTAATTGAAATGAAAGTAGAACTTCAAAAACGAGAAGGGTGAAGAACCACTTAAAAATTCGGCAGCCTAACGGCGCCACTTAAAACTTCAAAATAATGAATTGAAGAGATAAAATGGGGTCTCTCATCATATGATCATAAAATATCAGTATGAAAAATTTAGAGATCATACCCCAACATAATAAACAGGAACTTGAAATACTTTACATGAAAATAGATCTTGAAAAATGAGAAGGGAGAAAGAATCCGTTACAAAAATTTCGGCAGCCTAACGGCGCCACTTAAAACTTCATAAAACGAAATAATGAGAGCAAGAGGGGATATCTCATTATATTAACATGAAAAGGTCAGTAAGAGGAGTATAAAAGAACATCCTCCAACATAAGAACATGGATCATAAAAGGAATTACATAAAAGAGATTACTTGAAATGAAAGAGAGAGGTCGGATCCCTTACCTTAAAATGTAACTCTTAAACCTCAAAGGTTGGGACCTTGAGGGCTTGGGGGCACCTTGGGAGGACTCCTTGGGAGGTAATGAGACCAGAAATTCGTTGGGAATGAGTGGGGAGTCGAATGGATGAGAGGAGAGCTTGGTATTTATAGGGAAAGTGAGGGGACAAGGCATTAATGGCCAAGGGACACCTCACATGTCTTTTCTCAAACCCATGTGCTCTCCCTTGTCATTTATCATGGAGTTAGGCCACATGGGGCCCCCAAAACAATAATTCATCACCCTTGGCCGGCCAACCCTCAAAAGATCTCATGACATCATCATGACACCGTTATGATGTCATTAAACATACCGAAACCCTAAAACTGTATTTTTACTATTCACTGAAAATTCAACTTTCTCAGAAAAATCCCAAAATTTCACATTAACCAAATATCAATGCTCTGATTTCAAAAATGAAATCCATTTTATAAAAATAATTTTCTAAATATTTTTAATTTAATTTTTAAATAAAAACACTATTCATCGAAAATTCATTGTTTTCAGAAAAAACCCCAAAAATTTCCATAACATAATATCGATGCTCTGAGTTCAAAAATAAAGTCATTTTTATAAAAATAATTTTCTAATTATTTTTAATTAAATTTTTAATTAAAAAACACTATTCACCCGAAAAAACTAATACTTGAATAATAATTAATGAAACCGTTATTTAACTATTTTATTGAATCACATTACTTAATCAAGGTGCCTAGATTATTTTAAAACTTTCTTTAAGTGAGATTACTAATCCATTTGGTCATATTACTAATCCTAATCATAAAATCACTATTCATAATTTACTATTCATCGAAAATCAAGTTGATCTTATTAGACTCTAAATTTAGTACTGAACATAATTGCAGAAGACCATTTTTTGAAAATCATTACACATTTTTAATTATTTAGGGTTTACATAAACATATTTAAAATATCCTTTTTCTAAAATTCATCAAAAATATGCATACTATATTTATCCGGTCATTTCAAAATTCATAAACTTCATCATAAGAAGAAATACCAATTTTTATTTAAAACAAGGATTACACAAAGTAGTTACGGTCTCGTTACGTAACCCCTTATAATACCAGCATAGGACCTAAGAGTAAGGTGTGCTAGGGTGATAGAAGCTTGGGGCGACTCAGTCAACATTGCCCGAGTAGTAATTTCTATCAGTTTGAACTTCTCATGAAGGCGATTTCGTTCCAGCTTCACATGATGAAGTTCAGCTTGGATTTGATCCAGAGCAAAGCCCAGTGGTGCTACCTCCTTCCCAAGCTCTGTTAGATGGGCTTCGATCGGTCCAAGATTACTAGGTGAGGCCATCGAATCTTCTTTCTATAATAATTAACCAAGATTACTTATATTTAGAGACAATAATCAAAACATTTTGTTCACAGCGGTCATGTTGACCGATGGTTATATAATAGTCAAAACCCACTGATCTCATTTTAATTATAATCATGTTTATCAAATAAAACATTTTTGTTGAGTATAACAATAACACATAAAATTAGGAAACAAAATTTATTTAAAAAAATTTCGGGTCGTTACAGCTCTTGGAAGGAATCCACTCACAGTTTATAGACCTGTAGGTCTCTTCATTTGCATGAATGAATGCATCTTCCTCTGTATATAGATGCTCTGTTGAAGTCCAACTTTCACCCGTAGATGAATCTCACTTTGCACCGGATGTACCGGGCAACCTCAGTTTTTACGCGCAACCCTTACGGTGTCTTGCGCGCAATTTCTATGGTTTGCGCGAAATTCCTTTTTCGCGCAACCTCCAAATATTACGTGCAGCCTGGAAACTACCTTGCGCGCAATTCACTGCTTTTGCGCGATATCTACTTTTCGCGCAACCTTCCTTTTACACGCCAACACCAACTTTCTGCGCAGCCTTAGCTTTTCGCGCAACAGCTGACTTTACGCGCAAACTTTAAGTTTACGCGCAACACCCTTTCTAACTTCAATTTCGTGCACCAGAGCTCGGGTATTTTCTATGTCTTGAACTCTGTTGAATGGAGGAGGGTCACTTCATATTTATAGGTAAAATCGACCCCGCGCGAAAAACCCTCCTTGAGCGCGTAATCCGCTTTGATCGCGAAATACAACTCTTCCGCGCACAACCATTTTCCGCACACTGCTCCATAATTTCGCGCAACTCATGCCTTTGCCATTTTCCGAGCATCGGACCTCGAAACATCTTTTGCGCAAAATACTTCATCCACTATTTCACGCGCCACTTCAATTTTTCGCGCACACCTCCAAAATTTCGTGCGCCTCATGCCTTTACCGATTTTCAAGCTTTCGGCCTTGAAACATCTTTTGCGCGAAATACAATTTCGCGCAACCCGCTGTTTTGCACGCCACACTTCAAGATTTCACGTTACCCACTAATTTTGCGCGCCACGCTTAATTTTTCCGCGCACCTCTTTCATTTCTCTCTCCTCAACCTTTGCCAAAAACATATCACTCCATTTTCCATTGGCAATTTTCAGGCCCATAATTTTGGCAAACACTGGGAAACGGCGCCACCTTGTACTGCTCTTTTGTACCGCCTCCATATCGTCCTTTCCTTTTTCATTGTTCTTTGTCAACATAGAATGTCAACTACTTCTCGGTAACTCGACAATTCTCCATGGAAACATGCTTTGTCAACAAACACAATCAACCCAAAAATACTGCAATGTTACCTTGAGGGATTTTTTCCCAACAAAAAATCTAAAAACTCATCCAAACCCTTGTCATACTGAGGTGTGTTCAAAGATAATTTGATCCATATATTATCCATATATCACCAAATACCTATACTCTTTGACACAAAATATAATTAAATAAAAATATATAAATAAAATAAAATAAATAATTCCTTGAAATTCATAAACCACAACTGTAGTGTAAAATTCCAATAAAATCAAAAAATAAATGCCAAAGTGTTTAAGAGGTCACATAACTAACACTAATTGAACTATCAACACCAAGAGATAAGTATATATTCCTTCTAGATCACATGAAATTCATAAAGGTCAAAATAACCTAGAAGACATTTAAAATCATGGTACTACATAATCACAATACTGGTCCCATATAGGATCAATTAATTAATTAGATTGTGAAATTTATTTTCCATATTACATTTTTTGATTTAACATAAAAAATTGAAGGGCATGTATTATATTATTAATCCATTCATGTGCATCAATATTTAAATGATTAGGTATTTTTCTACCTTAAGATATTCATGGTTACTCACCAATATGAAATTTCCGGACTCTTAGCTAAGACTTATGGACACATGAATGTTTTTCACTAACATTAAGCATGCATAAGAAGGTTAAATATATCAGAGATTATATCAGAATCAATATGTGTCAAACTAGACTTAGTTCAAAATTTAAGATTATTCAATTATTCACAAACCACTTAAACAAAAATTTAAAGTCCAAAGTAGAAAAGATATAATTTGTCCAAATTATGGAAGAATATTTAATTTATGTTAATTATTGATACCCTAGACTTTTACATATAACATTACATGATTTTAGACATAATTAAACATCAGAGTATAAGCCAAGGATTGTGAAGTCTAGTGTCTTTGAAGACTAGGTACATAAAACTGAAAACATTAAATTAAAAAAAACTTATTTATTTATTCTTAATAAAGATATCTTAACTTCCTTTGAGCCCTTAAATATGTATAGGGTACCCTTGGGATCACATGAACAAAGGGATAAGCTAAAAAGACTAGTAAGGAAATAAACATAAGAATAAGGCTTTAGTACATGCGTTGGAGATCATAACATAATGAGATAAAATGGCATATAGAATCATAACATATAAACATGGGATCATATAAATGTGATTCATAGTAATGTCACAGAAATATAAATCATGACTTTAGAAAGATTCAAATCTCATTTTACATAGGGGATCACATGTCAAGGTTTACCACCAAGATAGTTGCACATGGTAGCATGAGTTATGGCTAACCGCCAAGACCGTTGCACATAATGTCTCATGAGAATAAAATTTACCCAATGCATTGGATCGCTATCTGGGAGAACCCATATTAACATGTTCATGAATATTCATTCCACATAAATAATCATACATAATCAATCATACATAAGCATAAGGGAACCCATGGAGAGAAATGGGTATCACATTCATGTTATAAATCATAATGAATGGGTGTATCGTAAAAGTGACCATGAGAGAAAATAATTAAAAATATATATGTAAATTAATATGTTAAAATAGGAATATATCATGGTAATTTATTCCAAACAAAAGAGACAACATGTAAGAAGATTATTTAGGAAATTCTTATCATTAAAACATTTTAGTGCAGTTTTAAGGAAAATACTAAAGAGCATTTAAAATTGAAAAGAGAATAATCTTTTATATAAAACCAGAAGTGAAACAAGAATGTTTTCATAATAAAAATAATTATTTTATAAAAATAATGGTGTATTAAAACAAATGGTAGAGTGCACTTGAAATTGGGTAAAAATTAGGAAAGTTCCCTTAAAACGAGTTTGCTTATTGGGAAGTATTGAGGAGGGAATCACTTAAAAGCATGTATATCCCTGAAAGAGAATGAGGGATGGATCTTGAAACATTATTTTAGAAAATATAAATAGTATTTATAATTTTTACATAAAAATAAAATACAACTTCATTTGGGTAAAAAGAAAGATAGATAAACCTGAAGGAATAAAGGTGATTCGGGTATAATCCCTTACGGAATATCGGCATAGTGTCGGGTGTACTTAGGAGGGATTAATGAGAGATAAAGGGATTTATCATCTTTTTTACATCATTAGGGAAGTGTGAGGAAGGTTTGAAATCATATAACATCAATATTAATTATACGTAAAAGGCCATAACATAGAGGAGATTCTTGAATAAATGTGAGAAAGAGAGGATCACTTACTTTTTAAGTCTGATGGTATTCTCAACTTGATATTAATGACCTGAATAATAAAATTAGGTTCATTAATTAATAATTACATAAACTATTTTACATGAAAAATATTTATTATATCCTTTGTTCATTCATTCATAACCTTTTCAATTGGTTATGAGGATCAATTTCATTGTTCAGCCCGTTTGTTTCCTTGGTTTTAATGATCGGTTCACTTATATTCATCTTTGGATACACATGTATGATGAAATTGGTTGTCCATAATTGAAGTTATATTTTATTATTTAACATCTATAATGTTAAATGTTTGTAAAATTAATTTTCTTATTTGGAGTGAAGGTGAATCATTATATAAAACATTAATGATAAATGCTTGGATTAACTTGGAAATTTTTTTCAAAATTAACTTGTTTTGTATTATCATTTTACATCATGAATTTATAAGAATTCAAGAACATTAAATAAGATAAAATACGTATATTATTATCTATTTTAACCATAGAAATGGTTTCATGTAACACCCCGCCCCTCCCTCATTGGCTTGAGGAGGCGGTGAGGGATACTTGGCCTTAAGCGACATCCCCAAGGCACCAAAGGTTGACAATAAAATCCGAAGGGTTTCAAAACAAGTGGGGGACGATTTACCCTTTTTGAACATACCACAGAGCCAATAACCATAACCAAACAAAACAACTAAATGATGCATGATAAAATCTAAGACAACTCAACAATTTGTTTTATCATAACCCAACCAAAAGTACCACAGTGGAAACCAACACTAAATCAGAGTAAACAGCGGAAAGACAAACTAAAAGACTACAAGACAACAACCCAACTCCATGCTCTATAAGCTCCAAGATCCAACATCACGAACCAGCCCAAGTATCACAAAGTGGTGCTATAAACATGTGACACCTTTCCTTTGCCAACATCCCGGTATATGAAATCTGCAAAAGCACCAACGTTCCAAAGCAGGGGGTGAGTAATGAAACTCAGTAGGTTTTCCCCAATGACTTCCCAACCCATGCCTCTAGGATAAAACATGTTAGCACATTTATATAAAACAATTTATATAAAACAATTCCAAAATAGTTCATAATATAACAAGTTCCATGTCAAAACCATTTTCCAACAAAAACCATCTTTCTCAAGAAAAGAAACCAAGCAAAGTTTCCAACCAAATTCACCTTTCCATTTCACAAAATCCCTTTTTGGCACACCCAACCATTTCACAACCCGTGAAATCAACCATGCATGCTTCGTTATGATAGTTCCATACTCATGAGCGATCTCTCGTCGATCTACCAAGTCATCACAAGGTAATTATTCCCCATGTGCCATTACACCTTTGGCACCGAGCACAAGGTCATATTTCAACCAAGCCTTATAAATGAAATATGAACACACACACCAAGTACGCCCAAAAACCACACCATTCCAACCATGACAAAACCATTTCAAAAAAACAACCCCTTTATTGAAAACCTTTTTCCCGTAAACCATTTTCCAAATCCAGAAAATCCATATTTTAAAATCATTATTTTAAAATCAAGAAACCAAACCACATTTCACAAACCATTCTTTCAATTTCCACAATTCCATCAAAACCCATAAATCATCAATAAAGAAGATTTATAACATGCTTTGCACCATAATTTCATAATCAAAACCAAGAAATTAAATCAGTTTGAACTAAGCCTTAAAGTTCTAAGAAATAGGAATCGAGAGTGAAGCCACCTACGTCAACAAAATAGGCGAAACCGAACAAGAACTGGGTCGAAACACCACGAAACCTATTTAGATTCCTTCCCCTATCACCAACAAGACCAAAACCCGAATTAAAGGTAATCCACTACCTTAGATCTTCCCACCTTGGGCGTAGATCTAAGGATCCATCAAGATGGAAGAAGGATATCTAATAAAACTAAAGGAAATGATACTTACCTCGATCAATCAGCTTCTAAACGCCAAAGCAACCCTCCGGATCACTTCCAAAACACCTGGTAAGTGTTCTCCCACCGTCACCAGAGATAAATCCCAAGTTAGGGCTATTTAGGAGAAAAAAAAAAGTGGGTTTAATTATAAAATGAAATAGATCCTTAAAAATTGGATCTAATTTGACTCTGTGCATGGTTAGTCCGCACGGTTAGTCAAATCGTGCGCTAACCGTGCGTAGTCACTGCTTGGAAGGGGCACTCCGTACGGCCTCCTCGCATGGTTTTCCCAAACCGTGCGCACACCGTGCGGTCTCCTCAGTCCAAGGTGACACCACCTGCACGGTTTCGGCACGGTTTGAGAAAACTGTGTGAAGCCCGTGCTTCACCACCTTTTGCCCTTTGACACTTTAAAATTCTCCAACATTTCCCCAACCATTTCTCATATACTTCATGTACTAAAAAAGAATTAAATAAGGGTTACTTACCATAAACCTGGGGTACTACATTTCATGACCAGTATATAAAATGGTAATGCAAATTAAAAACTCATCGTCCTTGAAAGTGATAAATCAACACATCTCATACGGTGTTTTCATTTATAGTATAAAAGTAGGGATAAGGAGATATTATGATAAACTATCCCATTAGCATAATATCATTCCATTACATGTATGTTAATATAGTTATAATTCCATTTGGGTGAAGGGAGGTGAGTAAATAAAAAATAAAACAAAAGAACTTGAAAGAAAATAAAAGAATCAGAAAGAGGAATTTGACACTTGAGTTTATCTCCTTTGAGAGCCTCTGAAAAGAAGAGGATTTGGTCTTTTGAGGAGACCAAGGGGTTTTATACGAGGGGAAAGATCTTGGGGATATATTTGGGAAGAATTTATGGAAGTCACAAGGCTTGAGAGGAGTGAAGAGAAGAGGGGAGTGTGGATGATTTTTATAGTGGATGGGAGGAGGGTTTTCTTAATATTTTAATCATTAGTTTATTATTTTTACATAAGACAAGAAATAGTAATGATTCATGTGAAAAAAATAGTAATATGTTCATGTGTGTTCAAACCAATATCCATTTACATTATCCATGACTCAATCATGATGCAGAAATTTAGGTTTTAGCATTTATTGTGAATTATTATATTTTACTATTCATAAACATTCAAGTATTTTAAAAAATCCCAAAAATTCACCCTAAAAATTTTTCAACATGTAGAATCCAAAAATGAACTCTATTTTTCAAAAAAAAATCTAGATATGATTAATTTAATTTTTAATTAAAATCATAATTTACTTGGAAAATACATATTTTAAAACTATAACTGATTTTATAATGCTTTCAAAAATTACATTAGGTCTTATAAAATTATCTTAAAAATAGAAGACATAAAATTAATAATTTATGAACAAATTTTTAGAAAATAAATTTTATTTTAAATTAATTAATTAATTTTAATTAATTAATTATGTCTTACAAAAATACCAATACCTTTACTATGGTATTATTATCACTTATAAGTTGCCTAAATTTTATTTATACATTCATGGGTAAGGTTACTATTATTTTGGACAATTTAATATTCATAAAGGGTCATATTACTAATCATAAGCATATGTTACTATTCATAAGGGTAGGTTACTATTCACCAAACAATAAGTTTGTCTTATCAGACTCCAAACATCTTACTGATTGCAATCTTGTATTTCAGATTTTTGAAATTCAAATCACAGAAGTAAAAATATTATGTTTAAAGGTTACATGGTACTTAGTAGTTCATTGTGTCATGATTTCATGTGATTATATGACATAATTATAAGAAAGTAATTTTCATTGATAAAACATTGGGTCGTTACATTACTAACATCAAGCACGAATAAGAATGTTAAATATATTAGAGATGATATCAACATTAGTTGGTGTAAAACTAGACTTAGTTCAAAACTTAATATAAGTCAATTATCTTCAAACCACTTACGTTTTAATTTAAATTACAAAGTAGAAAATTCATAATTTATCCTAAATATGAAAGAATATTTAATGTTTGTTTTCTAATTCATTATTTTTCCCAAGTATGGAAGGGTATTTTCCATAGAAAAGTTTCTTGAAAATTAAACATGGAATTCAATAAAAAATAATTATTTCATATCTTTTGAAAGATAATTGAATTTCATTTATTCTTTTAATTAAAAATGTGGTAGAAAAATCCAAGGAAGTTTTATGGAATTTCAAATGACTTGGAACTAACTAACTTTTGGTTAGCCTCAATAGGTATTCTTATAAAAGACCATAAAACCATATCCATGATTATTTGTAATCAATTAAACATGAAAACAAAATCATCATATAGAAAATCTAAATTAAATCTAGAAAAAACTCATACAGAAGACCCACATAATTATTCTAGCTATCAATTGATGGAAAGCACCAATAAATCAGAACTAAGGAGCACTAAATTTGATTCCTGAATGAATAAAACCCTATTATAATCATTAAAAAAGGAATCCAGGTATAAAAGTGATAAAACAATTATAAATCCTCCACTTAGGTTTTATTTAACCCAAACAATAAAATTCCCAGGAATTTCAAGTGTAAATAATATTTAGCAAGTAAAATCTAAGTACTTGTCTTCTATATTAGGAATTATCAAAGTAATAACAATAAAATTACATATATATCTTTGAAAATCGAGTATACCTTCAACCAGTAGAAGGATATTACATCACCAAGAATATCAATCTCCATTGGTATGGTTACATTTCATCATTGGGGGGATGTGGATTTAGGGGTGAGGGAGGACTTAGGTAGGAGGAGCTCGAGAGAAAATTGAGATCTTTTGGTTTAATTAAAAAAAATCAAGCATCATGTTATTTTAGTGTATTCAACATGTTGATGAACAACGTAGGTATCATCACAATGAGAATAATATTCAAAAAAATTATGATCATAATTTTATCACAAGTCATTTCCATTATATATTCTATCGGATCAATATCCCTTATCTTTCTTTAGTAAACTCTATGCACAAATAATACTTCCATATTAATTTCCTTGTTATTTTTTCTCAAATATAACTACTATAGAATCCATATATATCAGTGCTAGAAATAGACTGTGTTGGAGAAAAAAATAACTAACATCTGGAGCACTGTAAAAAGAACTCATCCATTATCAGTTCTAAAAAAAGCACTAATAGAGGCCCCCTTTATAAGAAATAAAAAGAACATGTTGATAAAGGCGATATTCATTAGTGATTTATTTTTAGCATTAATAAACGGTTCCTTTATAAACACTTTATTTTAGCACTCATAAAGGTCCCCCTAATCAGTACTTTTAAAGCACTGATAAAGGCCAAGGAAGCTACTGCAAAACATGAAACCCTATAGAAGCCTTATAAACTGGATTAGAAACATATAATCAAATTAGAATACAAATATTATAGAAAAAATTGAAATAAAAATATCACATTACACTATCATTTCAATTCAAAATTTACATACAAAATATTTACATTGATTTGATATTTACAATTAATAAAAAAAGAATTATAGCCCAATATACAAAATCAAAACTCTTATATTGGGATTTCTCCGATGATCAACCTTCATACAAATGTTTGTCCCTCCAATAAAACCAATATTTATTTTAGAAACGGTATATAAAAAATAAAAATAATAATGTTAAATAATAAACATATGATAAATTATATCATTAATTACTAAATATATTAATAATATTATCAGTGATACTATTAATTATATTATTAATGATTATATTGTTAGTTTTATATTAATTATTGATTATTGATTATACTATTAATTAATAATTATATTATTAATTATTGATTACAATTTAATTAATAATATATAAAAATCATATTGTTAATTACTGAATATATTAATGATATTATCAGTTATTAATTACCTTAATTGCTTAAATAGTTAATAATTATATCAATAAACTAAAATAACTTTTTTATATTGAACACACACACTTGGAGTCATATTGGGATCATTGTGTGTCTTATTAATGCACGGTCTATTCCTACATGTCACAAATGAATTATGGATCATTTTTATAAAGTTTAAAAACAATATGATCTTATTTACTCAGTTTTTTACAATGTTACATGTAATTTAAACTAAAATGAAACTTTTATATTAAAAACATTCAATTGGAGTCATAATAACCACATCATATGTCGAATTGATGTGCGGTCAATTCTTACACATCATAAATAAATTATGGATCATTGTCTTAAATTTTGAAAACAATCAGATCTTGTTTACTCAGTTTTCAAAAATTGACATGTGTTTTAAACTAAAATGACACTTTTGTGTTGAAAACACATACATTTATTCATACTAAACACATCATGTGTTGGATTAATATGCAATCAACTCCTATACATCAAAAAGGAATTATGGTCCTTTGTCCAAAATTTTGAAAACTGTTCAGTTTGTTTGCTAATTTTTAGCCATGGGGCATGAATTTTAAACTAAAATGAAACATTTAAATTAAAAACATGCACTTGGAGCCATACTAACCTTATCATGTTTCATATTGACATGTGGTCGATTCCTACATATCAAAATAAATTATGGAATATTTTCCTAAATTTTAAAAACAATATGAGCTCGTTTTATCATTTATTTAATACGTAACACGTGTTTTAAACTAAAATGACACTTTTATATTGAAAACAAGCACTTGGAGTCATACTATTCACATCGTGTGTTGGATTTATGTGTGATCTAATCATACACATAACAAATTAATTATGGAAAATTTTCTTGAATTTTGAAAACATACAAGCTAATTTTCTCAATTTTGGTTGTGTGGTGCTTGTTTTAAACTAAAATGACACTTTTATAATGAAAACACATACTTTGAGTCATACAGCCCACATCATTTTTCGATTTTATATAAAGTAATTCTTATACGTCAGAAACAAATTATGAATTATTTTTCTAATTTTTAAAAAAATATGAGCTCATTTTCTTAGTTTAGATATGTAATGCACATTATAAACTAAAATAATATTATCTTTGAGTCATTCTGGCAACATCATCTATCAAATTGACATGTATTCAATTCCTATAAATATCAAATTAAATGAGGATTGTTGTCCTAAATTTTGAAAAAAAAATCTAAGTTTTTTTCTTGGTGTTGACTATATGAAGTGTGTTTTAAACTAAAATGACACTTTATATTGAAAACACACACTTTGAGTCATACTGGCCACATCATGTGTTAGATTGACATGTGGTAGATTCATACTCATCATAAATTAATTTTGGATCATTTTTAAAAAAAATTGAAAAAAAATATGATCTCATTTACTCAGTTTTGGTTATGTTACATGCGTTTTAAACTAAAATGACACTTTTATATTAAAAGCACACACTTTTATTAATACTCACCACATCATGTATTGGATTGGAATGTGATTGATTCATACACATCACAAATGAATTACGGATCATTTTCTAAAACTTTGAAAAAAATACGAGCTCATTTTCTTAGTTTTGGGTATGTGACAAGCATTTTGAACTAAAATGACACTTTTACGGTGAAAACATGTACTTTGAGTCATATCAAACACATTGTGTGTCACATTAATGTGTGGTTAATTCATATATATAATAAAGAATTATAGATCATTTTCCTAAATTTTTAATACAATTTGTTCCCATTTTCTTAGTTTTGGCTATGTGATAAGCATTTTACTCTAAAATAACAGTTTTATATTAAATATACAAAATTTGATTTATACATGAAAAATAATGTGTTGGATTAAATTTTTTTCAATTCTTGCTTTTAAAAAATAAATCATATATCATTATCCTGAATTTTAAAAATAATTTGATCTTGTTTTCTCAGTTTTGGTTATGTGAAGCATGTTTTAAACTTAAATAACATGTACTTTGAGTCATACTAAACACATCATATATCAAATTGAATAGTTGTTGATTATTATATCTATAAAATGAATTTTGGATCATTTTCCTACATTTTTAAAATAATCCAAGTATTTTTTTTCTTGGTTTTGGCTATGTGATGTGCATTTTAAACTAAAATAACACTTTTATTTTTAAAACACAAACTTTGAGTCATACTGACCAAATCGTGTGTCACATTGACATGTCGTTAGTTCCTACATGTCACAAATGAATTATTGATAATTTTCCTAAAGTTTGAAAATAATTCAATCTCATTTTTTCAGCCTTGGCTATGTGACATGTGTTTTAAATTAAAAAAACACTTTTATATGGAAACCACACACTTTGAGTCATATTAAACAAATCATGTGTTAGATTTACATGTGGTTAATTTATATACATCACAAGTAAATTATAGATAATTTTTATAAATTAAAAAAAAATATGATCTTGTTTGATCGATTTTGGCTATGTGACACGTGTTTTAAACTAAAATGGCACTTTTATATTGAAAACATGCACTTGGAGTCGTACTAACCACATTGTGTGTCAATTTGATGATTGGTTGATTCCTAGATGTCACAAGTTAATTATTGATTTTTTTACTAAATTTTTAAAGAAATATAAGCTCATTTTATCAGTTTTGGATATTTGATTAGTGTTTTAAACTAAAATGACACATTTATGTTGAAAACACACAATTTGAGTCATAACAGCTACATCATGTGTTAGATTAACTTGCATCTAATTCCTATGCTTTACAAATAATTTATTGATCAATTTCCAAAATTTTGAAAACAATTTGAGCTTGTTTGCTCAAATTTGACTATATAATGCACGTTTTAAGCTAAAATAACATGCTCTTTGATACATACTGACTACATGATATATTATATTGACATGTAATTGATTTCTAAACATGTTAAATGAATTGTGGACCATTTTTATAAAGTTTGAAAATAATACGATATTGCTTGATCAGTTTTGGATATGTGTCATGAGTTTTAAACTAAAATGAAACTTTTATATTGAAAACATGCACTTTGATTCATAACAACCACAACATGTGTCAGATTGATGTGTGGTTGATTCTAACACATCACAAATTAATTATGGATCAGTGTCCTAAATTTTAAAAATGATCTAAGATTTTTTTTCTCTATTTTGACAATGTGACATGTGTTTTAAACTAAAATCAAACTTTTATATTGAAAACACACACTTAGAGTCATACCAACCACATCATGTGTTTAATTGATGTTCGGTCAATTACTACACCCTAAAAATTAATTATAGAAATTTTTCCTAAAATTTCAATCTGATCTAAGTTACCCTTCCATAACTTAATAAAAATTTTAGTTACCCTAAAGTAACATAAGAAAAACTTAAGTTTCCATTAAAAAACATAAGAAAATTTTGAGTTACCCTAAAATAACATAATAAATATACAAGTTAATTTTTAGTAACTTAAGAAATATTTAGGTTACCCTTCATTAACTTAAGAAAATTTCAATTTACTCTTATTTAGCCTAACAAATCTTCCAGTTACCCACTTGTAACTTAAGAAATCTTCGATTTACCCTTTAGTAATTAAATAAATCTTCAAGTTACCCTTTAGTAACTTGATAAAATTTTGAGTTACCCTTCACTAACTTAATAAATGTTCAAGTTATTATTCATTAACTTAATAAATCTTCAAGTTACCCGTCAAAAAATTAAGAAATATTCAATCCACCTTTCAGTAACTTAATAAATTTTTGAGTCATAATTCGATAAAAATATCCAATTTACCCTTCAGTAACTTAATAAATCTTCGAGTTACCCTTCATTACAAACACGTTATGTATCGAATTGATGTAAAGTTTATTGCTACACATAAAAAATGAATTATGTACTATTTTCCTAAAGTATGAAGAAAATTTGATGTCGTTTACTCAGTTTTTTCTATGTAGAATATGTTTTAGAGTAAAATGACGCTTTTAATGTGAAAACACACACTTTGAGTCATACCGGTTTCATCGCATGTCAGATTGATGTGTAGTAGATTCTTATACAACACACATTAATTCTAGATCATTTTCATAAAGTTTGAAAATAATATGATCTTTTTCTCAATTTTGATAATGTGAAGCATTTTTTAAACTAAAATGAAACTTTTATATTAAAAACATGAACTGTGATTCATACAAACCACATTAAGTGTATAATTAATGTGTGGTCAGTTATTATATGTCACAAATTAATTATGGATTAGTGTCCTAAATTTTGAAAATAATATAATCTCATTTTCTCGATTTTGTCTTTTTGACTCATGTTTTAAACAAAAATGGGACTTTTAATGTGGAAACACGCACTCTGAGTCATACTGACTACATCGTATGTCAAATTGATGTGAAATATATTATTATACATCACATATTAATTATGGATCATTTTCTTACTGTTTAAAAATAATTCAATCTCATTTTCTCAATTTTTGATTTGTGACATGTGTTTTAAACTAAAATGTCACTTTTAATGTGAAAACGTGTACTTTGAGTCATATAGGACACATCGAGTGTTGGATTAACATGCATTTAATTCCTACATTAAAAAAAGAATTATAGATAATCATCCTAAATTATCAATACAATTTAAGATTATTTTCTCAATTTTGGATATGTGTGTTTTCTAAAATAAAATGACACTTAATGTGAAAACACACACATTGAGTCATACCTGACACATCATGTGTCGTATTGATGTGGGGTTAATTATTATACAACACAAATGAATTTCAAATCATTTTTCTAAATTTTGAACACAATATGATCTTGTTTACTTGGTTTTGACAATGTGACATGCGTTTTAAACTAAAATGACACTTTTATATTGAAAACCAGCATTTGGAGTCATATCAGCCACGTCATATGTCATATTGGTGTGTGGTCAATTCCTACACATCAAAAATGAATTATGTACCAGTGTCATAAATTTTGAAATGAATATGATCATTTTTTCTTGGTTTTAATAATATGACACTTGTTTTAAACTAAATTACCTTGTAGAGACCAACCAGCCTCTCAAAATTTTCAACATTGAACCTTAGTTCAACTTCCTTCATAGTTAATTCCTTATTAATACTTTGATAATTAGATCAGGATATGGGTGAGGCATATATATTAGTTTTTATAGTTTCTTTCATTGTCATGTATTTGGTAGAATCAAACATGAAAGTAAATTAATTTATCTTATTTCTTCATCATAGAGGTGGAAGTGATTTTAAAGAGGCTCGTACTATTTTTACAAACTCATCAAAATATAGTGAGACAAAAAAAAATGAAAATGATAATTCTAGGAGTGTGGAAGTACCTTCCCCAATAGTTGGTAATATTTCTTTATATTTGTGGTTAGAAAGATCCTTGACCCATTTCCCTATCTTCATCATCTCTATTTCAGCCTTGAAATCCACTCTCTCATGAGCACGAGTAGATTTGGACATCTTATTAGTTGTACCAGAATTTATAGAGCATAACCCTTCATGAAACCTCTCCTTGAGAAACATCACAAATATTTCATGCTTTTAAGGTTCATCACCAAATCATTTTGTGGTTTCTACTAACTCATCCCAACCCCTAAAGGAATAAAATTAGTGAATAGTTGAAAATAAATTCATGGTTAATTGGGGAATGAAAATATACCCTTTAAAAAAATTTAAAAATTAAAGTAACAATAATAAGATTGAATTAATCACATGAGATACAGTTTTAGTAAATTTATCTAAAAGGCTAAATTACCTATATATTATTCTTTTTGAAAAAATTTAAGGTGGGGTGGTGTGACTCGTTGGGTCAGAAAAATTTAAAAAAAAAGGATTTGTCCGCTTGTTGGGACCACCCACCTCCTTCTGTGAGAAGGCATATAGCCTCCCTATTCCACCGGCTAAGACAACATGCACTTCACACTATCTCAGTCGACTACTCTCTAGGAACCTAGAGGCACCCCCTTACCTCCATTGGCCAGGACATGTCATGTTGCCGCCCACCGTGAATCTAGATCTGTCATCTATTTCAACCGACCACCCTAACGTACAGCCTCCATTGGCCCTCACTGGCATCTATGCTTAGTGCCACTGGACTTCCCAAGCCGATTATCCCTCCTCATTGGCTATCACAACATCTCTCTCTAGCATAGTTATGCCTTCACCATGTTATCTCAATCCACCGTGCAAGGATCCTGTGCGTGGATCCGGTCACCATTGTCACTCTTCCCTCGGCCCCCCTCACACCGGCTAACCGTCACTGATGCCTCGGCCTCCTCGTCCTCTATTGGTGACAACCTGAGCCAATGTCCCTTCCTCCCCTCGACCGTCATGCCTCACTCAAGACAGTCAGCCACTACAACCTCCTTAGCTGACTAAACCCCTGTTGAACAGTGCAAGCAAACCCTTTCCAATGTACCCTTCTCCTTGTCGGTCAAGAAGCATGGTTCTATGGGTCCTGTTAGACCTAACCTGCCTCGCAATGGGCCTGGTCAAGTCTACCCGACCTGGTACAAGTTAGGTTGGGTCTTCCCAACTGAGAACACCCTTGCATGGGGTTTACCTGGCTTGGAAAGTGCCCACACTAGTTTCGCATGACCCGTAATGGGTTTGGGTGGGGTTTCGGGTCCTGGATAATTATTTTTTTAATAAAAAATTAATTTAATTAATTTTTTGTTGAAAAATAATAATAATTTTATTATTTAAAAAATTATTAATTTAATTTGGTATAAAATTATATTAATTAATTTATTGATTAATTTAATTTTAGGATTAAAAAATTATAATAATCATCATACTAAATTATAATTAAATAAATTATCTAAATTTAAATAATTCATTTAATTTATTTAAATTATCTCGTTCTTTAAATTTATTGTAATTTAATTTTATCGCGGTTTAAATTAATCACATTGACTGGTCTTGAGAAATTGACCAACCATGTGTATATCTAGTTTATTTATTTGTTTAATTATTTAATTTTGTGTGATGAATGTAATTAAATAAAACTGTTTTTCCATCATCATTTTTCTCATTTAATATGTATAAGGATATGTGAGCCTAGATAAATGTAAGTTATATATATTTTGTACTCTTGAGAACCCATATTCTATGTGAAGGTATTTTCATACTATGAAAAGGATGGTATAAGATGTAGAAAACATCTTTATGAGATGGTATATCAGACAATAAATGGACACACTAGAGGGGGCATGAACTGCATCATGATTCAAGAAACGACTTAGGTATGATCCCCCTAGGTCATGGTTGATCCGTTAAGTTTAAATGGATGAACCAATATTAGATACTCAAGATCAATCTGCTATATTTATTTCCCTTATGCCTTTATTTTTTATTATATAAATTTGCATGACTCTAAGAAATGCATAAAATAATAAATAGTAAAATGCATAAATATGTGATGAATGTTTTATATTAATCTTTAGTTGTGGGTATGGAAACATAGAATGAAAAAATTAAAAGAAATGTATTACATTCATCAAAAAAATATTAAATAAACCCTAAAAGAAATATTAAGTTGCAAATTCATTTCATCATTTGAATTTGAACATATCCAAGTGTACAGGTTGATCGATCATCCATAGTTAAGGGTTTCTCCTACTATTGGGAAGTTCTTATGAGAATGATGGGTTAACTTAACTGAAGTTTTTGGAAAATGAGTAACCATATCTTGATTGTTTCAACTTTAGATTCAAGCATTGAGTAAATCATTTTAATATTTTTGAAGTAGAGACTTCACTCAATATATCAAGGAGTTGTGAGTTAATGTGGTTGGTCAGTCAAACTCCTACTTTGAACTCTCTAAGTAATGGAATAGCCATAGCTTATAGACTATGAGGAGAGGTTTAAGGATCATTTCCACTAGAATACTCAAACTATATAGTATTTTTAATATTGTACATAGGGTTTCTAAAGTTTGATAAAATAGTGGGAGACATTTGATAATTTAATTAATTAATCAATAATGTCTAAATAAACAATCAAGATAAAAGTACTTATCTTCTAGTTTTTAATTTTTTAGAAAATAGAAAGTAATTCCACAAGAAACGTTGTGATAATATTGGAAAAATTTAATGTTAAAACTATCATGAATTTCTAAGCATTGTATGGGCACTTTCATAAATTATTACAACATTGTAAATTCAAGGTTTTGGTGTTCCAAATACCTGTTAATTCACCTCAGGAAGTGAGGATATAAAAATTATTATAGGAAACTCATGTATTATGAATATGATGGATATGTCATAATGTTATCATAAATGTTTGATGTGAGTTGTGGATACTATATCGTGACATAGATGATATTACATGTAGTCTCATCTCTAAGAATCTTATAAGGAGAAAGAGAAGGGTTGATATCAATGGGTGATCATTAGACTGAATATGTGTAAATTGAAAGATGGATCATAATATTTCAAGACATCTCATTATTATATATTTTTCAACCATTTACTCTAGTTTATTTTAAGATTACGAAATGAATAATATATGGAGAAAATGCTTCATTTCTTTTTGGGTAAGGTTTTACATGAAATAATAATATTAAATAAAGTTTAATATATAGTTCTATGATGAATAGGTTGAAAGAAAAAGAGAAAACACTAATGAAAAGTGTGATGTCAAAGGCACCTTTACAAATCCCTTCAAAGAAAGAAGTATTAAACAAAAGGTTATTTGTTTCACATATCATGAGATAAATCTATGTAAGTTTAAATGCAATGAACTGAATTAAATAAGCAAGTAACCACTTATTCTTCAGATATGTTCATCAATTGTAGGTGATGTTTCTATTTTACTTTGTAGGTATTAAATAAAATATGCTTGTTACAGATGTTTATTTAAATACAGCAACCAAGCAAAGAAACATTACTAGAAGTAAGGTGTGATCTCTAAGTGGCTGATAAAGGGTGGTTCCTAATTCAGTGGTGAGAAGTACACAACTTCTATACTTCCAAGTTTAATGGTTCTAGTTGAACTATTGTTAAGTATTACCAAAACATTTATTTCACATTCCTATTGGACACAAAGAGACATTATTCCAACTCTATAATGAATGTTTTTTGTGGTGTTTAATACTCAATAAATAGTTTATTAATACATGAATCATAGTCAATATATGCTGAATATAAAATATAATACTTAAATACCCATTTGTGTAAGGATAATACTTTTTCAAGAAAAAATTAAATTAGACATAAAATATATACTCATTATGGTGTATTTAGGATCAGTGGAGCTAAAAACATTAGGTATTATTGACATATATACGTATTTATTTTGGACAAAGAAACATTTAGAAATAAAGTTATGCCACAAAGCTATCAGAATTAGTTCAGCTAGAGAGCATAAAATACTTCAAGGGTAATCTTGTGGTAAATATACTTTATTAGATTCCTTTAAGTTCTTATTAAGTAATATTAAAGTGAAGTATGTTATATGCATGGTCAGGAGATATGACTTAGTTTGGGTTAGTATGCCAAATAATATCTTAACCAAGCATTCATAGGTTATTATAATGTAGCGTATAGTAATTCCAACATTCACATTATCATATCCACATCAAATATATGATTATAATAAGAATAGTCAATGAAGAATCTTATATACAATCAATTTATTGATAAAATGTAACATGGAGTAATTCCTAAATGCACATTTCCTTAGACACATCAGAGACATGATGTAAGTAAAAGGGAATCAATGTTAAAACTCATCCATTGCATATAATTCAATTATTTTTCAAGACATGCATCATAAATAACTATATTATCCCATAAAAATATGCCAAATATTGTGAAAAAATGGATATCAAATGAGTAATAGTATGATATAAATCCATTATGTCATAAAAACATGTTTTTCATTGCAAAGTGTTTGCTAAGTAAATAAACAAAAATTTATTAAGAAAAACACAATGTGAATCTAAAATAATTATCCTAAAAGTTTATTATGATATTAAATAAATCACTATGATAGAAAGGTTATAGTCATGTTATAGAGTACATTTTTATAAAAGGTTTCACATCTCTACTTGAGATAGTGGTAGAAAGATTGTATTGGGTTTATTCAATACTAAGGATGAAAAAATAGTTAGAATAGGAATAAGTTCTACAAGATCATGGGGAAAGGTAATGTTCCAGAGACACATATTTTGTTGGAAGGATAAAACCATAGTGATAGTTTTATATTCACTATAGACGGTGATACTCATTAATTTAGAATAAAAATTCCTACAGGTAGGGTGTATATGAAAATTATCTAATATTCACAGGATGAATTAAAATTCAAAAATGGATTCCATGTATCAAAGTATAAGGGGATTATTATTTTGAATACTACGGTGGGTATTCAAGTAAGAAGATACATGGTTGGTACAAGTATGGTACCAATAAGGATTGATTAGTAACACCAAGTCATTATACATAAATCCATTATAATTTTACTTGTTTTAGATTATTTATATGATCATTTTATTTAGAATTGGATGTCAAAACCATAAATCATGGAAGGTGTTTATACGACACAACTAGAAAGGGATGGTGACATCATAAAATTCTAATAAGGGGTGCATGTTACTGAAATCTAGTTTTGGATTAAAGTAAGAAAAAATATCATAGAATATTAATTTGGAATGAGTTTTTGTCATGTGTCTATAAGAGGTTAGTGGGAGAACCATGGTTTTCTAAGAAAAATATGTTTGGTAACATATATAAAACAACCATTTTTCTTATAGTTAGTTATGACCAGAATAAATGTATCTATCTAAAGATTGACTTAAAGTACAAACCTAAGTTCTAAAAAAAAATCTATTGAGGTAGACATAATGGTTTCTTAAACTAAGTCAATTTTACATATACTAACAAGTTATTGAAAAATAAAAGTTAGGAAAAATTGAGAAAGAATTATTACAGGAGTCACATGGCATAAATATCCCCAAGAATACATGCATGGGTATAGGAAGAGATTAATGTGATGAGTTGTATTCCACACACTTCATCAATGGATCAATAATGTATGTAATGATATATAAAAGATATGATATTTCCAATATATAATTAATGTCAAAAAAAATCAGTTATATCAAGGATAACTCCAAGGGAAGCAGTCTAAACTATCCAATAGTACTAGATCCAGTACAAAGGATTTATACTTGGTATGTGGAGAGGATGGGATACTAGTTACAAGGGAATAACAACTAGTCTTCCTTAGATCATCAATCTGATGTAATATCACAGTCAGGATAAGGCGATGATAAATTCAATCCAATATATGTTAGAGGTAGCCATATCTACAAATACTGAGTAGGTTACAGCTTTTGAGGAATCTAAGAAATAGTGTAAAATATACAGCTATTTTTTCCAGTTCTTATAATCAAAACTAGTAAGTAAATCCTGTAAATATATCCTATCTAAATTGGTATCTCTCTATAGTGATCTCTTTATGGGGAGGGGGTTCCCTTGTGTGGAGGGTTCAAAAATTCCACACGTGGTAATTCCTTTTTTAAGAAGAAAACCTAGTAAGTAAATTATTATCAAAATGTAAATTATGTTACTCTTACTAGATAAGATGTAAAGTTTTGATAGTAGAAAAAAAGGAATACACTCAGTGTTTACATATCCATGTACTAGAGACATGGCATACCCAGTAACTAAATCCATGACTCAATAGAAACGTGATCTTAATCATGTGAGAGATAACAAAGATGGTTAGCAAGTTGTCTCTAGTACAAGTGGGAATATTGTAATAGTGGCTTCCTTAAACCCAAATAAATAGTACTTCTCGATTATCATACCATGGATACAATGAGTTATGCATGATGTACACATACCATTATAGCATAGATATTTCCGTGTCTGCTATTTAAATGATAATTTCTATAGATTAATTATCATATCAAAAGGTTATAGCATATCACAGGCTATAATAAGAACCTTGAGAAAATATGACATTAATATTTAATATATGTCATATGGTCTATATAAATCATATTGATTGGAAATAGATAATTTTTTATTATCAAGTGTTGGGGGGATCATAAGCATTGAGACTTATTCTCATAAAATTTGCACTTAGTGATCTCTGGTAGGTGATATCATGAGGACAAACCCGTAAATAGGAACACCACATTTTTTGGGTTTCATTAGATGTTTCTATCTATAGACATGTGTATTGGCCTCCTAAATTGATATCATTAACAATGTGTGCGATTTGATCACATACTTTGATGCAAGGAAAAATCCATGATAATTAAATCATTGTGAGGTAGCTTGTGTTGGGTGCGTCATTGGTGGTATAAAATTGGTTGAATGGTCAAGATAGAATTTTTTATTTCTAAGTTGAGGAAGTAATATCTTGAACCTGGTTGATCAAGATGGCAGTACCTTTATAAATCTTTGGACAAGGTAGATAGAGGTAAGTCTATCTAGTTAGATCAAGAAATAATAAAGCAAGAAAGGACGATGACACAAGTGTCCATCCCACTTTATGATATATCTAAAGACCAAGAAATTATATTACATAGTGTGTGTTCATAGGTTGGTTATCATTCTTATGACTATTATTTATCTCTTTAGGGGCCTTGATGGGTTTCTAGACTCTGCTCTTGGTCTGTGAATATTATTCACTACTATTAAGATATGGGGATAGAGGGTCACATGCAATAGTGTATTCAAGAATCTTCCATATTATGGTGAATAGGTATATAAGAAATGGTGGGTCCAACCATAGGGTCCAATTTTGGTCCAAGTCATCAATCATTGATGAATAAATAAATTATTATTCAAGTACAGAATAATTGGGTTGAATTTTTTTATTAAAAGTATTCACAAGGTAATTAGTGAATATAGGAAAAATATTAAACGAATGAATATTATTCAAGGTTTGTTCAATATTAGAGGGAATTATGAGTAGATTTAATGACTTGGGTTTATCATGTAATATATTTATTTCATATTATAACGAGGTGATAAAATATAAATAATATTTATGACATGTTAAGTTCATCTAGATAATTAATTTATTGTTGATTTAGTGAATGTTTTTCTTGGGGGGTTGTGGAACCCTTCTGGATATTTTGTGTCACCCACTATATAAGAAAGAGAGAGGATATAATTTCATTAGTGTTGTTCATTCACCTAGAATGAGATCCCCAATCTCTCTCCACCTACTTTCTAGAGAGAGAAAGTCTCTCTCTGAGTGACTGATCCAAGAATTTTTTCGACGAATCAAAGGCACGTGATCATGGTGGAAATTGTAATGTGGAAGGATTCATAGAAGCTCCATGCTACCACCCAGAATTCAACAAATATCAATCACGTGTATTCATGGATCATGTGTGGATGATCTAGAGAGGTTTGTCTTTGAATCCTTTAAGTAATGATCACCAAAGATGAGCTATAGTAGAACGCGCCACTGAATCAAATGAGGTACTCATATATTTAGATTCTATTCTTTAAATAATTCATGTGAGAACTTTGGACCTCTATCATGGATATAATCACCAAATATGATAAGTTTTATCACTCTAATGGTGAAAATTTTAAATCTATAGCTCACTGGATTTTGCATCACACCTTGGCATCTTCATTACATTATAAATATGTTTTTAATAAATCCAATTCTATTCATTTTGAATCAATTAATCTTTTATATGACATAGAATGCAATTAGAAACCTACTTGAGAGACAACTTAAGATAATTGTATTTCATTTTTATGTAAAAAATATTTTCAATATCCAAACCCTTTGGAAATCATATTAATAATATGAAGAAACCATGTGAAGAAATCACATGTTAATATTATGTATATAGATATGTGTGTGTGTTTTCTAGGTAACATATTAATAATATAGTCTTTTGACCCTATAATATTATGTGAAGAAATAAAAATTAATGGAAAGTGTAATATACATATGAAAGAAAATCATATGGAGATTCGGACAATTAATTTCCATGCACACTCAATTATTAAAATAAAACTTACTTATATCAATTCTTATAGACTCTACATAAACCTACAATCAGATTTAAATGGATCAATCCTAGAATACAAAATCATTCCAAACTTCTAGCCACATTTATGCTATATATATATATAAATATATAGATATATGTATGTGTGTACATATATAAAGATATATATATATACATATGTATAAATATATATATATATATATATATATTCATATATAAAAAATTTTATATTTCATATGTGAATGTGCGTACCCATGTATATTTTATACAAGCATATAGTATCAAAAAATTAAATCAAAATAGAAATATAGTACATATATGTTATTTCATTATGGGAATTTTTTCTTGTTAATTTTCATCAAAAAAATTTAATTCATAATTGCATTTTCATTTTTGTATAAATTTTTTTATGGGTAACTATAACCATTAATAGAAAATTCTACCAATAATATGTTAATATCCAATATTGAACTTGAAAATTTAAAAACACCTAAACAAATAGTATCCAAACTTTAAGATCCTAACCTTTTTAGAGATACCTCATGATCATTTTCAGGTATCTTTTACCCTTGTTTTGAGTATATCTTGGTTGGGGTTTTGTTTGAGGTTGTTTTGGGTAAAATTAGAGAAGTTTCAAATCCCATGGGGCTATGTACGGTTTGTGAACGAATAAGGAAAACTATGTGTCTTACCTCAGGAAACCATATGCCCTGTTTTGGTGTGATAGGATGTGGCACATGGTTTTGAAAAACCGTATAGCCTCCCTACCAAACCATGCATCCTCCAACATATGGGATTTTCATGGTTGGAGCATGGTTTTTCAAACCATGCACCGCTTAGGAGGAATTGTGTGACCCCTAAGTAGAGGAACATAGTTTGGAAAATCATATGCCCCTTCCTAGGAAACCGTGCATGCGGGATTTAATTCCTCCAAAAAATTTAAAAAATTCTCAAACCCCACAGTTTTTATTAAATTTCTCCCCCACTCATATTAAACCTATTTCCTTCAATTTTGGAGGCTACTAGGAGGATTCCAAGTCTACTCTAACCCCTTTGTTAATAAATTGAAGATCCAACTAAAGGATCATGTCCTTTGTGATATTTGATTCCTTCCCCATTTAGTTTCATCTCTCTCTCTCTCTCATATCTCTATCCTGATGAAGAGGAATAATTTTTCCTCCATTGGTGATGGTTTACATCTTGGTTTTAATGGATCTTAATCCTTTGGATCTTTATCTTAGGTATTTGTCCTAGATCTTCCACATCATTTTGGTTTTGATCATTCTGCGTCAATTTGGAGATTTTGGTTTGGCGAATGTCTGTAAAAATCTTGAGGTAAGTAATCTAATTTTCAAATACCATAGTCTTGATTGTAATTTTTTGTATGTAATTGTGCAATTTCAATTTACATATTGGGAAATTTAATTCTATATTGAATTAATTGATTGATTTTTTTCCCATGTGATTATGAAATTGGCTCAACATATGAATATGAAATTGGTACAACATGTGATTATGAAACTGATAGTGACCCATGGGGTGTGTCTATATGATTATATTATTGATGTATAAATTACCATGTTGATAAATGAATTTATTTAAATGGGTTAAATAATGAATTATGGAAATGGTTGATAAATGGTTGAGAATGTGGAACCATGTGATGTGATATGTTTGACTCGGTTGTGGGATAGAGACTGCTACTCCAAATATCTATAGGGTTCTAGACTATCTCTCTAGGACCCCAATGTGTGTGTGTGTGTATTGCGTATGATCAATGGGTTTTGGTATATGGACTGCTGCTCTAAATACTCATGGGGTTCCAGACTGTTGCTCTAGGCCCCCATTGTTTGAATGTGAAACTAGAATTAAATGAATAATGGAAATCCATAATGTAATGAAATGTGATGTCCCTTGGTTAATGGTTCAAACTTCGATATGGGAAAAAGTAGGTATTGTTGGTTTGGGTGTCATCACAAACTTAAGGTTTTATGTGGTTAATTAAAGAATAATTCAATGTGAAAACTATTTACTTTATCATTTGTACTTTACTCTTTATACAACTAGATAAATTTTAATATAATGGATATTGTATTAGATGTCATTGGTGGTGGCCTACGGAGTTTTACTCACACCCTACTCGAGCTGCCTGATTGGTACCCAAGTAAGCTTCATGTTTGCTGGACATGATAAGGGAAAGAGCCCTATGTTAGATGGTTGAGTTGGGATTTGGGATGCAGCATGGATGATGGAACATGACCTGATATTATGTCCCATTAGGAGTTGTCATTGTGTCTTTATTTTTGGGTTTTCATTTGAAACATGAATCATATTATGGCATGACATGCCTACTTTTTTGGTTTATGGTCATTTATCCATGGTTTGGGATTATCATGTGATGTTGGTCTTTATTATTCATTATATTATTATGGTTATTGTTTATTATCATTTTTCTATCGTTTTTTTATTTTTGATGTTATTTTTATTTGATAAAGATGGTATAGTACCCCATGATATATATTAGACCCTCGCTACTAGTCAATAACCTATGGCATATAGGGAGGCACGCCTGAGGTCATGTAACCAATCAGCTCAGGGCACCATCATGTGGCACCCAGGTTGGTACATTACAAAGTAATATCAAAAGGGTTTTCTTTTATTTCTTTTTATTTTTTCTTACTAATTATGAAAGGTATACAAGATACTATGATGATTAAAGTCTTGGTTATGATCTCGTGCATGTGATTAGTTAACCCATGTATGGGGGAGAACCCAAGTACCTCGGGTGGTATTGTTAATGTTGAAGTTTTTTGTTACATTTGAATGTTATTTCGCCTTGATTGATGCACTTGTTGTGTGATGTTATTATTATTTTTTGAAATTTTTCAACATGGACCAATATGGAACAATATTTTTGTAATCATGCATCATTCTAGTCACTCAAGGTTTATTGTGACATGCATCATTTAGCAACGCATGGAAAAGAAAGTCTTGAGTGAGTTGTTTAAATGAAAATTATTTTCTTTACTTGTGAAATTTAAATTAAAAGTTTCTTAATGATATATTTAAATGTGTAAAATGATGATAAATATAGTAATTGAAATGTTTAAAATGGGTTCCTAATGGGAAACCTTGAAATATGGAAACGTTTTACCCTAAAGTTAACCATGACCTAGGTGAGGGATGGTTGAGTGTAGTGATAGTGCCTCAGTTTTGACCATGTGGAAGGGTATAAGGGATGAATTGTTATGAATTTATGTGAATCCCTATTATGTAAATGTATTAATGGTGTGTCATGTTTCCTAAGATGTGTGTTTGTAATTGTAGATATATGCCACCATGATGGTTCTTATTGATATGATGATAGGAGGACATGGCTGGAAATGCGCCTCCAGTAGTGGAACTAGAGGCTCCAATAGTTTTAGGTGAGGGATTCGGAGAACTGTTTCATGAAAAAATTTCTTTCTTTATGCAATTTATCAAGAGAGACCCAAGTCGGGTTGTGTGGGTAATGTATGACTTGACACGGGAGTTCCAATTGTTGCACCCTTTGACATTCACCGGAGAGGGTGGGCAAGAGGTAGCTGAATTCTAGAATGAGTCTATCCCAACAATCATTTACCATCTAGAGACACCTTCTGAGAAGAGAATCAAGTTGGTGTCTTATATGTTATGTGGTCAAGTGAAACATTCGTGCAATATAAAAAAAATTAACTCATTATAGTGTGTTATTTTTTATTTTAGAAGGGGTTATAACCCCCTCTAAACATATTAGCGACAGTTGTGAGGAACTGTCACTAATGTGTTTTCCTAGTATTGTTAGCATAAATCCCTGAACCTGCACTTCCAAATTTAGTACTAAAACATGCTATGTATTTTTTTTATTAGATATGAAATAAAAATAAACAATACATTATACAATCAATGACCTTTTCCGGTCTAGGTTTTAGAGGATTAGACAAACCATACATTAAATCAAAGTTTACAAAAAATATTACAAAATAATTAATTGGATTTATCTGCATTATCACATTAACTGTCCTTTGAAATTCTAAGGAATCCTGTGAAAAACATTTTCAAAACTTGGTATGAGAACAAAAATCTCGGTAATGGATATATAAATAAGGAAATAAACAATTAGTCCATAAATACTTATGATCATTTCCACAAATACATACTTCTCACCCATAAAGTATCGTATACATACTTGTGAAAAACATGATATTTCCATAAAACAAAGAAAAATAAATAATACCATAAAGGTAACATTTGGAATTACTTACTTAGTATTGTAACCCTCATGGATACCTCATGATTTGTAACTCTCACGACTACCTTACAATGTAACCCTCATGGCTATCTTATGGTGTAACCATCGCAGTTACACTTGGAGTAACCATACGGCCGACCTCCAACTTAAACACACCTAATGAATTGGAGGGGGATATAGGTCCCACCCTTCATCATAAATAATTCCCAATAACTAGAACATAATCATAAAACAAGATTACTTACATCATATAAATCATTCCCTTTAAAAAATAAAATAAATTAAAAGAGGGTTTTAAAACAAAAGTCCCTTATAGATATCATATATTTGAAGTGAGAATTGATAAAAATAACGGAATATGTGTATAAAATGTAAATCAAGATAATATAATCAAAATTTATTACACAAGTAAACTTATTACCATATAATCAATAAAGTATAAGGTTAACCCAAAGAATGGAAATTGGGTTAAGAATTCCCTTACCTTGGGTTCGTCTCACTTCAAAAGTGTTTAAAACAAATGTATAATGGTTAAAATAGTGTTATTAATATTTTAAAGAAACATATTCATTTTTATTTCACCTTATATGATCATTTTATAACATCATTCCACCCATTTATTAATAATATTATGTTATTTCCATTGTTTCGAGTGCGTTCTTTACATGGTTTCCATGGTTGGTTCGTAATGGATTTTCTTATCGAATAGAAGAAAAACTCCTTAAGTGGAATGAAATGGTATTAATATGTTTCTAGAATATTAAATGATACCATAAATTGTTTGTTTCATATATTATGATGAATTATTAGATAAAACATTAATAATATTTGTTTAGATCATTTTGGTGGTTCTTTGATAATCGCAAACTAGTTTCGTTATATAATTTAATATTATGTATATATGTTAATTACAGAACATAAAAGAGGTAATATAATAAATTTTAAAATATTTTTCAAAAATTAAAATTTTTTATGACCATACATGAAGGAGGTAATGGAAATTGAGAACACATCGTCTAGGATGTCGGTATATTGACACATCACGGACGATGTTTTTATTTTTAGAATAAAAGGGAGAGGAGAAGATGTATAATGATGAATATTTCTATAAACATGATAAAATTAAATTATATATAAGATACTATATTTTTCATGCCTCTTTTATAAGGGTTAGTGAATATAGTATAATAATAGAAAAAGAATTGAAAATAAAAGAAAAGAAAATGAAAGATGATTTTTACCTCTTGAATTCTCTTCCTTGAGAACCACCTTAAGGCCCTTGGTTTTGGTCTTTTAGTGAGATCAATAGGTATTGGACATAGGTAATAGGCTTGGTAAGGTATTTGGGTATAAATTAATCAAGATATAAGGATTTGACGTGTGAGTGGAAGAGGTGGTGAGAAGAGGTGTTTATAGTGTAAAAGAGGGGGGGTTTCCATTATTTTATTCTTTATTTTATTATTTTGTTCAAGATAAGAATTAGTGTTGGTTCTTGTGACTAAATACATTAATTAGTACATGTAAATTCAAACCAATGGTTATTACCTCATAATAACATCATGAATGACTCAATAATTCATGTATTTAGCTAATTTTGTAAATTATCGTATTTCACTATTTACCAAAAATTCAAGTATTTCAGAAAAATCCCAAAAATTCACCCTGACAATTTTTCAACGTGTATAATTCAAAAATGAAATCCATTTTAATAAAATAATTTTCTAAATATGAGTAATTTAATTTTTAATTAAAATCATCATTTACTTGGAAAATACAAATTTTAAAATTATAACTAATTTTATAACACTTTGAAAAATTACTTAAGGTATCATAAAATTATCTTAAAATCATAAGACATAAAAATATTAATTTATGAATAAATTTTATGAAAATAAATTTTATTTTAAATTATTAAATTTATCATAAAATTGTAATTAAATATTTATGACTTATAAAAATACCAACACTTAATTAATAATTTTTAATATTTTTATTTACTTATACTGTGATATAATTATATCAAATTTTCACTTATAAGTTGAATAAATCTTATTTATACTTTTATTGGTGGGGTTACTATTCATAAGTTTCATGTTATTATTAATAAGGGTAACATTACTATTCCAAATGTTAAAGTTACTATTCACCTAAAATTAAGTTGATATTATCAGACTCTAAATATCTTACTAATCGTAATCATGTATATCCATTTTTCAAAATTCAATTCATATAATTGGTAAAATTATATTTAACGGCTATGTTATAAAGTTCACATCATATTATTTAGTTTTTCATTTAAGCATGATATGGCATTGTGTTTCCTTTTAAAATATCAGGATGTTACAATTAGAGGTGGTTTTGAAGAACCATTGGTAAATTGATGAGAAAATTAGTGGTGGTTATATAAGAGGTGGTTTTAACCCACTATAATTTCATCATAGGATCTCATATTAGAGGTGGTTTTAAGCCCCTCCAATCTATTGATCAGAGTAGAGGCAGTTGGAAACCGCCGCTATTTGAATGATAACCTTACATATTATAGATGGTTTCCAAAACCACCTCTATTTAATGATAAATTAGAGGGGGCTTAACCCCCTATAATAGAGGACATTAGAGGCGATTCCCATAACCTCCTCTAATTAGTTTTTTTTACCACAACCCCTCTTGTTCCCCACCCTCTCGTCTGGTACAGCCCCTTCCCTCTTATTCTTGTCCGGTCACATCCCGCCTAGCACACCTCCTTCCCTCTCATTCAAGTCGGTTTTGGTTTGGTCTCGTCCATCCTAGAACACCCTTCCTTTCTCTCCCATTCTCGGTGCAGTCGCATCTCCTCCCTCCCGTAACCCTCAAGTTCCCGCATGGGCTACTGCGTCACGCCCCAAACCTTCGTAAAATGTCAACCAGCGGGATTTGAATAGCCGACCTCCTCCACACATAGCCCGGCCATTTTCCACTATGGTAATCCATTTTCTATATATTAATTACACATTATTATATTTATATATATTAATAAGATGATTCAAATATATATTATTTGAATAAATATTTAAATAGATATAAATATTTATATATGATATATTTGTGTATAATATTTATTTATAATATATATTTGTGTATAATATATATAATTTATTTGTGTATAATAGGTATATATTTGTAAAATATATATATATATATTATCAGTGTATATAATATATATATATATAATTATATTTACATATATAAATATATATTTATACATATATTTGTAAATACATTTATATTTGTGTGTGTATTTGTGTATTTATATAATATTTATAGATATAATATAATTATAGTATATATATTTATATAATCATTTTTATATATTTCTATATATGCACGTGTGTGTAAGAATAATATTATTAATTTTTATAATTTTTATTACACCTATTTTTTAAACTATAAAAATTATATGTTGATTTTATAAATACTATACATTTATATATTTTATGATTTATAATATACATATATTATATTAAATACATTTATATTTTATATCTATTTATGTGATTATATACATTTATATTATATCATATATATATACACACACAAAACTAAATACATTCATATAATTGGAAATATATAATATAATTAAATGATATATATTTATTTATTTATTTATTTATTTATTTATTTATTTATTTACTAAATTGATTTATAATTAATATGGTATACAATAATATATATATATATATATAATAATTATAAAAAATATATAAATTTATGTATAATTAAATATCTATAATATAATATATATAATTTAATTATATAATATATATCTATGTGTGTGTGTGTATTTATATTTAATTTTTCTATATTATATATATTTGTTTACATAATATAATATAAATGTATATATACAGAAATATATAATAAAAATATATTTAATGTAATATATGTATAATAGAAATCATAATATAAATGTATAGTATTTATAAAACCATATATAAATTTTATAAATTTGAATAAATATATTTATAATTACATTTATATTATGTATACCAATATTTATATATGTATACATTTTTTTTATATGTATAAGTAGTTATTTAAAGTATTTATATAATTTCATTATATAAACTTTTTTTATAATGTATTTAAATACATTTATGTAATGTGTTTATGTAATATATATATGCACACACATGCGCATGCATACATATATATAATAAAATTTGAATTTATAAGATATTTATTTTTAAAAATAAATAAATAATTATAGAGGGTTTATAACCCCCTCTAATCAAAGGAATTAGTGGCAGTTCATGACCCCCATCAAATTTATTGAATTATAGGGGGTTCAAAACCCCCTATACTGTCATCAATTAGAGGGGATTCAAACCCCCTCTAATGTCATCAATTGTAGGGGGTTCAAAACTCCCTCTAATCTAAGGAATTAGCGGTAGTTCATGAACCCCCTATAATATCTTAAATTAGAGGGGGTTGTGAACACCCACTATTTTATTTAAAAAAAATCAATTATATATATATATATCCAAATGAATATTATATATATATAGCTCCTCTAAAATTCAACCGAATATATAGTACCACTAATTATCAAATTAGTAGCAGTTTTTACATAACTGTCTCTAAAATCAAACCAAATACTAAAAAAATAGTGCTAAAAAATTTAAAGGGGGTTGTGCATAACCCCATCTAAAAAACCACTATTAATATGCTATTTTTTAGTGGTAGGGCATTCAAACACATGATGGTAAGCTGGAGAATATGGTATGGAAAGACTTCCAAGAGAAGTTTTTGGAACACTTTTATCCTAAGATTCTCAGGTAGGAGAGGGAGGGTTAGTTTATATGGTTGACCCAAAGGAGTATGTCCATGATGGACTATGTCGGTAGCTTCACTGATTTGCAACACTTTATTCCAATGTTGGAAGGAGATGAGAAAACTGTAGAAAAATGCTTTCAAAATGGGCTAAAATGTGATATTGTGTCATAGGTTAACATCTTTAGACTAAAAAATTTTTTTGAGGTGGTAAATCTGACTCTCATTTTTTAGGGGAACTTGAAGGAGGCTTCTAGTGGAATGTAGGTGGTTTCTGCTGGATTATTGGGAGGTATGTCTTCATATATTAGGAAGCATCACTATGAGAATGTTAATTAGGGAAATAGAAATGAGAGTGGCCAGGGGGAAGGATCAGTTGCTTAGAGCAGTAACTGGGTTTATTTCCACCAGTGTGGTAGGTTGGGTCACATTCATAAACAGTTTCCCTGACCACCAGTGGAGTGCCGATCATATGGTAGGATGGGTTATTTTTATAGGTATTTCAAGATCCCTCGACCTATGGGTAGTGATGGATTATCTAGGTAGATTCAGAGTGTTTGAAGCAGTATTCAACCCCATATCAGTCTTGCAGTTGGAGTTCTTCTAGTCCTGGAGGTCAAGGAATTGTAAGTGGTACGTCAGGGAAAGAGTGCATGTATCAACAGGGTGGTGCAGCTCAAGGGACTCAGACTGTAGCATAGGTAAGAGGTGAAGAACAGTTTCATGTAGTTCAGCCTGCACTTATGGATAGTGAGACTGGGCCATTGATAGTTAGACGTATTATTCTTGTAAATTTTATTCTTGTTAGTGCCTTATTTGATATAATATCCTCTCATTCTTTTATATCTACACACCTTGTGAATGATTTGAGTCTAGCAGTGGATTTTTTGAGTGGGGTTATGATGATTGACACATCATTCGTAGTGTATTCGAGGGACATCTATTTATGCAAAGGGTGTTCTCTCGAGGTTGGGAAGTATCATTTCTGTTGGAAATTTTATATACTTTACATTTTAGGTTTTGACTTGATTTTGGGTATAAAATGGATGGTATAATACCAAGCCTGTATCTATTGTTACTATAGTATAGTGACCTTTACGTCTCTTGAGTGTAATATTTATGTTCATCATGGATAGTGGGATATTTTGGCAAGTCATGCAGGGCTAGTTCATCAGAAACTGGGGGAGATCACTGCCCAGGTTGTGAGTATTTTCCTGGATGATGGGGGTGTTAGGCAGGATGTCTTTCCACCCATAGTGAAACGGTTTTAAGACATGTTTCTTAAGGACTTATCAAGGCTTCCACCTAATAGGGATGTTTATTTTATAATTTATCTTATGCCTATAATTGAACAAGTTTAAATTACACCTTATAGAATGGTGCCAACATAGCTTCAAGAACTTAATACTCAGTTGGAAGAGTTGATGGATAAGGGATTTATCTGACTGAGTACGTATCCATAGGGTTATTTAGTCTTGTTTTCTAAGAAGGATGACATAAATTTGCATTTATATGTTGATTACTAAAGTTTAACTAAATGACAGTGAAGAACATGTATCCTCTTCCATGTATCAATGATCTCTTGGACCAGTTGAGAGGAGATTGTGTTTTCTCCAAGATTGACTTGAGATTTAGGTATCCTCAAT
This sequence comes from Viscum album, assembly GCA_963277665.1. NCBI lineage: Eukaryota > Viridiplantae > Streptophyta > Magnoliopsida > Santalales > Viscaceae > Viscum > Viscum album. The sequence continues at coordinate 308,990,635 of OY728131.1, read as the reverse complement.
TGATAGATAGACCTTCTGATATACTGTGTACTACTTTTAGAATCAGGTATGTCCTATATGAGTTTGTCATGATGTCCTCCGGGCTGATGAATGCTCCTACTATGTTTATGGACTTGATGAACTGAATCTTCCACCTATACCCGGATCATTTTGTGGTTAATTTTGTGGATGACTTCTTGGTATACTCCATGACTCATAAAGATCATTCCCAACATCTTGACATCTCCATGAGTACACTAAGAGAGAATAGGCTTTATTCCAAGATATCTAATTGTCAATTAAAGATCAACCAGGTACATTTCTTAGGTAACATCATCTTTGAGGAAGGTGTGTCAGTGGACCCAGAGAAAGTTCATGCAGTAGTTTCTTGGGAACATCCCAAGAATTTATCTGATATATGAAGATTTCTGGGGTTGTCATGTTATTATCAAAGTTTCATCTAGGAATTTTCCCACATGTTATCACCACTTTTAGGCTTAAGCAAGGAAGGGATTAAGTTTGAATGGTTTTATCATGTGATGATGCTTTCCAGGATTTGAAAAAGTGTCTAAATACTACAATGATTTTGATCCAATCGGATCTGGGTGAGGATTATATTGTGTTTTATGATGTTTCCAAGATTGTACTTGGAGAAATTTTGATACAGGTAGATCGTGTTGTGGTATATGGGTCATGGCAGTTGAGACCACATTAACAGAATTACTCTATGCATGATCTCGAGTTATCTATAGTGGTTTATGCCATGAAGTGTTCGTGACATTATCTGTTGGGGAAAAAGTTCATTGTGTATGCTGATCACAAGAATTTAAAATACATCTTTTCATAGTGATATTTGAATCACCAATAGCATATGTGGGTTGAGTACATGAAGATGTTTTATTTTGAGATAATATATATGCATGTGAAGGGGAATAGTGTTGTTGATGCTTTGAGTAGTAAAACACAGACTCTGGCAGTTTATGAGTCTAGTTCTGAGTGGAATATGATTTCATTATTTTCTAAGATGAATATTGTGGTTTGGGATGTCCAGGAGAAGATAAACCTCATATTAGTATCAGTCCAGTCCACACTTATGAGACTGGTCAAGGAAAGGCGGTATGATGATCCGGAGTGTTTGGCCTTGAGGTAAAGCCTTAATGGTAGGGAGTCTCCTTCTGAATAAACTATAGATGAGTATGATATAATCCATGTCTGGAACCATGTTGTTGTGCCTATGAGTATGAAAGAGGATCTTATGTGTGAGTTTCATGCCTTAAAGTGGTTGATGCATCCTGGTTTAACGAAAATGTATTGTGAACTATGTCGACAGTCTTGGTGGTCGGGAATGAAAATGTATATTATAGAGTTTGTGACATGATGTTACAACTATCAACAGCTGAAGGTCAAGAATAAACAACCTGGTGGTTTACTATAGTCATTTCCCATTCCGAAATAAAAGTGGGATGATGTTTCAATGGAATTCATGGTGGGTCTTTTGAGGGTGCATTGGTAGAATGGTGCAATTTGGGTGATTATGGACCGATTGATGAAAGTATCCTATTTCTTACCTATCTGGGATACTTTCTCAGAGGATCAGTTGTGGGACATGTATATTCGAAAGATATTTTGTCTACATGGGGTACCATGGAGCATAGTTTCAAATAGTGACTTGTGTTTCACTTTTCGGTTCTAAAAAGGATTGTAGAAGGTGTTTGGTACACAGGTGTTTTTGAGTATGACTTTCTACCCAGAGGCAGATAGGAAGTCAAAAAATATGATACAGGTTTTGGAGGATATGTTATGGGAGTTCATCCTAAACTTTAGTGTGTCTTGGGAGAAGCACTTAGCACTCTTTGAGTTTTTCTATAACAATAGTTATCAGGAGACTATTCAGCTGGAACCATATGAGGCACTTTATGGTAAGTCATACTGATCACCTCTATGTTAGATGGAGGCGGGTGACTTAGAGTTTTTGGAACCAAGACTCATGTAGGAGACATCAAAGCAGGTTCAACTGATTCGGAAACGTATGGATACAGCTCAGAGTATGTAGAATTCATACACTAATGGACGTCAATGACCCATTTAGTTTACAGTGGGTGATCATGTGTTCCTTTGGGTGTTGCCTAGATTTGGTCACTATAGGATATAGAATAAGGGAAAGTTGGCGCCTGGGTTTGTTGGACCTTTTGAGGTTGTAGAGAGAATTAGACCAGTGGTGTACCAATTGTCTCTTCCATGGAGGTATAATGCTATGGATGATGTTTTTCAAGTGTTATAAATTTGGTAGTATCTCCCAACCCTTATCATGTGATCAATGTTGATGATGTTGAGCTTGAGGTTTATGTGTCCTTTGGGGAGCATATGATTTGTGTTAGGGATCATAGTGAGAAAGTGTTTCGGGGAAAGACCAAGCTAAAAGTTTGAGTATTATGGCAACATGGTCGTGTTCAGGAGGAATCATGGGAGAGGGAATCATATATGTAGGCTCAGTGGCCCGAACATTTCACATTGAAGTCTTAGAGATGCTTGGGAGTACTTCTCAAGGAAGAGATATTATAAGGTAGGGATATTGTAAGATCCTAACCTTTCTAGAGATACCCTAAGTGTATTTTTAGGTACTCTTTTACCCTTGTTTTGAGTATATCTTGGTTGGGTTTTTTAGGGGTTGTTTCAAATGAAATTGGAGAATTTTGGAATCTCACGTGGTTGTTCATGGTTGGCTCATGGTTAGGGAAAATTATGAATCTTTTCCTAGGAAATTGTGTTCCCTATTTTGGTGAGACAGAAGATGATGCATGGTTGGCATATGGTTTGGCCAAACTATGCGGCCTCCCTCCCAAACTTTTCACCCTCTAACAGAGGGGATTTTAATGGTTGGCACACGATTTTTCAAACCGTGATCCAATTAGGAGGAAACATGTGAACCCTAACACTACAAAAAAAAATCAATAGTGGTGGTTTTTTTTAAACTAGCGGTGGTTTAAACTGCAGCCTAATAGTATAGTGGCACTTAATAAAACCATCACGTATTGCACATTCTCTAGTCATTTAGTGGGGTTTTTATAATTTTCATAGTGGTTTTCTTATGTGTTGTTTTTGGATCATTTAGCAGTGGTTTCATGTTTATTTAGAATTGTTTATTTTATTTAAAAAAATATTTGGGGAAAATATAAATAAAATAAAACTAATCGCAGCTAAACATATAAATGGCAGTTTTTTTTAGTGGAGGTTAATTGTAACCACCGCTAAAAAATATTTTATTTAATGTATTTAGCAACAGTTACTAAAAACCACCGTCAAATCATATTTTTTTTAATTATTTAACTAAAAATTATAAACATAAAAAAAATGACATGAAATAAACTAAAACACAAATATATGATAAACCCATCATATATACGTCATACATACACGGTCATATATACAAACATCCACAGTCATCATAACCTCAGTCTTAGTAAACCCATACATCTTTCAACCAATACCTCCGTCATCAAAATATACATATAAAATATGTCCAAAAAAACTCATGCCCAATATACATCCATGTCACGGCCTCCACTGCATCTGTCTGGTTCTACATCATCTCATCAACTGAAACCGACCATGTCATCTCTACAAATGTAACAAAAAAGAAAAAAAAATTAAAACTAAACATAATAAATATAAATTACAGTATAAAACTAGAAGAATGTCATGTATAGGAATGGTCAACCTACTTTATATTGTGGGCATCTTCCACCTACAATGAAAACTTGAACATTTAAGAAAATAAATGCGAAATAAAAATGACATAGAATATATTCAGAATGCTGCATATAAAATTTTTTATTTTTTTAATAAAATAGAATAAATTTTAAAATAAAAATAATAATATATAATGAAAAACAATTTGAAAACATAATCTTACCTATTTAAGATAAGATTCAACACTTAAAACTGAAAAGGGATAAGTAAATAATCTATTATTTTAAAAGTGAAATGTGTTGTGCTTGAACTTGACTTAATAAAAAATTAAAGAATTTTATATCAAAGAATGTCCATTATTTCAAAAACAACTCATTGGTGGTTTTATAATGATTTCACATCAATCTGAGGTCGTTTTCTATTGTTTTGACCTTTCCATGCACGTTTTAGTGTTTTAAAGCACTAAAAGCACGTTTATATCCATCACAGTCAAACCATAATTCTAAATGGCGTTCCATCGGTTCCTAAATTTCACAATTAAATCTACTATCATTTTCCCCTAATTTTAGGGAAATTCAGCATCGTTTTCCAAGTTTTGACCCCCCCCCCAACACTTGTTTTTAAAGGATTTTGTACCTTTAATAAGTGTTTACCGAGTAATTCTAACCACACTACATATTAGATTGATGTGTTATCTATTCTTACATGTAAAAAACAACTCCTATGTTGTTTTCCCATGATTTCACGTCTATATGAGGTCGTTTTCTATGGGTTTTACTGTTCCATGCACATTTTAGTGTTTTAAAACACTAAAAACATGTTTATAGACATCCTGAGAAAATTTTAATTCTAAATAACATGTATTTGGTTCCTACATTTCACAATTAAATCTATGGTCAATTTCCCCTAAGTTTAGGGCAATCAAATGTTGTTTTCAGGTTTTGACGCCCCCCCCCCCCCCCAACACTTGTTTTTAAAGGCTTTTATACCTTTAAAAAGTATTTACTGATTAATTACGACAACAAAACACATTAGATTAACATTTTTTCTAAGAGTACATGTCAAAAACAATTTAGTTTTGGTTTTCCCATGATTTAACATCAATATGAGGTTTTTTTCTATGGTTTTGACCATTACATACACGTTTAAGTGTTTTAAAACACTAAAAACACATTTATGGAAATCCATGGAAAACCATAATTCATAATGACATGTGGTTGATTTATAAACATCATAAATGACTTATGGATTATTTTCTTAAAGTATTAAAACAATCTGATTGTTTTTTTCTCATTTTTGAGTAGGTCAGATATCCTTTTTACTAAAATTGGTGTCAATTTTAAATAAAAATAGACACTTGGAGTCATACCGGTCACACCGTGCATCAGATTGAGGTGTGGTCGATTTGTACATGTCTCAAATGAATTATGTATCATTTTCTTAAAGTATCAAAACAATAAAAATGTGTTTACTTAGTTTTGAGTATGTCATTTGTCTTTTTTACTAAAATGTCATTTTAAATTGGAAACACGCACTTTGACTCATATTGATCACATCGTGTATCAATTTTATGTGAGAATGATTCCTACACATCAAAAAAGACTTATTAATTTATTTCCTAAATTATCAATAAAATATGATCATATTTTCTTGGTTTTCAGTGAGTGATAATTTTTTAACTAAAATGTCAATTTTAAACTGATAACGGACACGTTGAGTCATAGTAAGAACATCATGTATTGGATTGAGGTGAGGTTGATTCCTATATGTAAAAAATAATTTATGTATCTTTTTCCTAAATTATCAAACCAATATGAATTCATTTTATTAGTTTTGAGTAAGTCAGTTTTCATTTTTACTAAAATGGATGTCACGAACCAACCCAGGTCGACCCTAGTTGGTTCATAAAAAAATGGTATCAGAGGAGGTTCGGCTCCTGATCAGACCTTGTTTTCAGAGAGCCCATCATTATTTGGGGTTGTTATGGTAGAAGGAGAAGAATTGTTGAAACTCATGGCGTACGGACAAGAAGGACATCATGAACCCTTTCTCATTCCGAACCTCATGTTACCATGGGATGTTCAGGTTGTTGGTATCTTTTGGTTATTTTGAATTTTTTTATGTTGGGAAATGAAATGGAAGCCAGGAAAGTGACCTTCATGAGATTGCATGGTTTGGAAAGGCATGCGGAGATGGGGACATTACCCTAGAGTGCTCCTTGTGACGGTGGGGTGACTACTGTATGTCTTTCAACCATATTTTCGAGTCACCCATCAGCACTAGTTTCTCCTTGTGGATTGTTTGAGTATTCTTTATTTCTAAGAATTGTTTTGCAAATTTTTATTTTGGAAATTGTGAAAAGTTGAATTTGAAATGGCAAAGCCCATGTTTTGATCTCGTTCCTTGTTTTCTTGTTCCTTAGTGTTCTCCCCCATGAAGGTTCGGTGGATGCCCAAGGTGCAGCTTCGGGTGGTGCATCCTTAGCTAATCCTCCAGTTGATCAGCCCGTATATTACGTCCTTGAGTTTCAGAAATTGAACCCTCCTATCTTTTATGTAAAATCATATCCTATTGAGGCAAAGGAGTGGTTGCGGAATATTGAGAGGAACTTCAGTTTCATTTTGTTTCCTGAGTCATTGAAGGTGAAGTTGGCTACCTTTATTCTTGAAGGTCCAACCAAGAAGTTATGGAATTCTGTGTCTCGAAGCAAGCCTCGAGAAGATATTACTTGGGAATTCTTCAAGTCTTCGTTCATCCAACAATACTTCTCTGAGTTGACGAAGCTAAGGAAGAGGATAGATTTTTGTTGTCTTGAGGAGGGTGTTGAATCAATACTATAATTCTATCAACATTTCTTAGACCTAGTTTCGTACGAACAATGGTTTGTTGCAAACAATCCCGGGAAGGCTCGACAATTTGAGTCTAGACTCCGACCTAAACTGCAACTGAAAGTAGAAGAGCTCAACCTAACCACCTTCTCAGATGTTATGGGGAAATCCTTTCTTGATGAAGCTAAGTTAGTAGGGGGACATGAGGTGGTGAATCCTCCCCCGACCTTGGGAATCAGTGCAGAGGATGGCGAGAGGAAGAATGAGAAGTGCCCTGATGCTAGTGGGTATACTAGAGGAATTAAGAGGACTTCAGGCCTGCAATCAACCCTTCAAAGCGTAACACAGTGATCTGTCGTTAGTGTGGAAAGCAAGGTCATAAGAGACCAACATGCTCGAGTACTCCAAGACCCTTCCACGCATGTGGAAGTCTAAGTCACTTGTAGCGATTCTGCTGAGGTATTTCCAAGAAGCGCGTTGAATCCAGACCTAGCTCGTTTAAGGTCACCTCATCCCATCAGCAGGGGTAGGGCGATGTTTGGGGATCGGTTTGAGGGTTTCTATTTGTAGTGTTTCTTGGGTATAGTAATCATCTCTTGTAGAATTTTGTGGTTTTTATTTTCCTTTAGTTGTAATAATGGTTACTGTTGAACCTCCTTGAAACCTTTATTTTGAATAGAAGTGTGTTTGGTAAAATTCTGGTTCATGTGTGGTGTTTGGGGGTTTCTGAAGCCTGAATGTGAGGAAGGAGATGCTTCAGACCTCCAGCCTTAGGTCCTGGAGTGAAGCTAGTCTGTAGTCAAGAGAACCCCAGCAGCCTAAAAAGTTCTTGATTTAATCCCTATCTTTAGTGCGTCATGGTTCGTGTTCTTCTGAGGGTGTGAAGTTGTTAGTGTAGTGATGGCGGTAGTTTTGATACTCTATCGGTTGGGCCCTTTATTTCCTGACCCTCCCATTATGGTGGGGTTTTGGCCCATGCAGAAGTCTCTGAGTTTGATTAATCTTTACAGTCCTTATGATGGGGAGACCAAATCACGGGTCTCGTTGAATTCAGTTTGGCTTGTTTCCTTTGGTGGGGAGTCCGTTCGAACCTCCCGTGTCAATATCCCAGTTTCATTTCAAGTTTTGGTTTGGTGGTGGGTGGTCTCGGGTGGAACCACCTAATTCTATATTCTCCTTTTTAGTAAAGATTTGGGGTGTGAGAGTTCCAGTGTCAGATTGGAGTAAGGTTTTAAGAGGTACTCATTGGGTGTGGTTTTAACTTGTTTTTTGGTTTCAAGAGGGTCGTTGTGTTCTTCTTGGTTTTGTTCCGGATGTTGTGTTTTAAGGTTGAATTGAGGATGGAGGAAATGGTTGAGTTCCATTTAATGGTGTTTAAGGTGTGTGTATGTTGGGCCTGGATTTACCATTGTGAAAGTTCTATGTCCTTTGAAGTGATCAACTGGAGGTGGTCACACTTTTGGGGGCGGGTGACACTTAGTAGGAAGTTCATTTCTGTCGCATGAGTTATTCTGGTTTATCTCTCCCTTTTTGGGAGTGTTTCGAGATCTCTTTGTTGTCATTCTTTAGATATCTCTTTGAATCGTCAAGTAATTTCGGTTCTTGTTTTGTGTTTTGATCATGTTATGGCTTTCTGAGGGGTGGAAAGCGTTATGGTGGGGATAATTGTCACGCACGAGTTTAAATTTTCCTTTGGTTATGACTCTGGTCGGGTTAGGGTTCGACGCACAGGCCGACCCCCCCCCCCACCCCCTTGATTGGAAAAAGAGGTGTAGCCCCCCTTGCCTGCTTTGGCCCGCACGCCCCCCCCCCCCCCCCTGCCTGCTTCGGCCTCGCACCACCCAGTCGCACCGAGTCCGGGGACCCCCCTTACGTGCTCCGGCTTAACCTCCGCCCAGCCAGCCTCCTCTTACCCCCCCCCCCCCCCCGCATACCCTCCGTCTAGCCGGCGCACCCTCTTTCCGGTTGATACCTTGCCGGAGCACCCGCTGTCTGGCTCGCTTCCTCCCTCCGGCGACGTTCTTCCCCTTTGTGGTAAGGGGTTGTTTTTTTGGGTGTTATCCTTGGTTGAGGGTTTGTTATTTGCAGATTAAATCATAATTTTTGTGTGTCTAACTTATTTTGTAGGGTGTTTTTGGCTTCTCATTGGTGTTGTTGTGGTGAAAACGAGGTTTCACACTGGTTTCGGGAGATCCGTCCACGTTTGAGGTAGGTGATTTTGCCTATAAGTATTTTTTGATGAATTAATTTTCCCATTTAATTAATTTATTATATTCATTGATCAGTTTTTTTGGTGTGAATATAGTTTTATTTGAGGTTTAATTTGTTTTTGATGTGTTTAGTGTCGTGGTTATGTGATATGAGTGTTTTGTTTCTTTGGAAACCCATGTTGAGCCATTTGTAGTGTTATACAAACTATGTTGTTGATTTATTAAAATGTGCAAGGGTTGTAGTTGTGTTTTGGTGTGACGTCAATGTGTGTTTAGTTATAAAAGAAGTTTTGAGTGAGTTTTTGGATATTTTGAGTCATGCAACACATTTTGAAATTGTTTAATAAATTTTCTTAGTGGGTTGTTTAATTGTGAAAATGGTTTATTTGATTTTTTAGTTAGTTTATTAATCTGTGAAAGTTGTGATAATTGTGTTTTGATGTGGCGTTGTGTATGTTTGGTCATAAAACAAGGTTTCGTGTGGGTTTAGTGGGTAAAGCCATGTCATTTTTCTAAAATTGTTCTTTTTTTATTTTATTTATGGTTTATTATATTATCTGAATGGAGAAAAGGTGTTTTATAAATGGTGTAAGGGTTATATCAAACTGTTTATGTGGTTTTGAGTTGGTTTTGTCAGTGAAAAACTACAGTATACTACTCAAAATAGTTTTATGAATTTTTAGATAATTTATTAAATAATTTTGATGTTGTGGGCCTGGTTTTGAAAAATGTGTTTAGGCGCACATTCTTTTTAATGTATATTTCAAAGTATCATGCGCTTCTGTCTGGTTTTTCACTCTAGTGTTTTCTTGAAATGGCTCGGTGGCTCTTTAAAATGATCAGTGAATTATTATGGCAGGGTGTGGTTTTTTAAAACACATTGCGGATTTTAAAGTGGTTTATTAAATAGTGAAGATGGTGTGATTTGTGTGTTGAAAACATATCGAGGTGGTGTTTGTGTTTTTTGTTCATTTGAATTGGTTTAAGTCCATGTTTATGTATTTTATTTACCTTTGTGGTTGTAGCGCGTTGACAAGATTTTTTTCCACGGTCTTGTGATCATCAGCTTGCACATGTTTGCGCGTCCGTGTGAGGCGTGTCGCGTCATCTTGACTAGTTTGCGAGTTGAGGTAGGTCCACACTGCACTTGAATTTATATTTAGAATTTATTAATATCTTGTTATTTCATTAAATTTTAGATTAATGGTAAATAATATTAAATAATTAGTTTTAGATTAAATGTTCAATGTGAAGGATAGTGGTTCTATCTTGTTTTGAATTACCTGAAAGTGATTTCTTTTAAATGTGCATCATTAGTGTTGATAAAATGGATGGTTGGCCATTATAAGTAAATTGTGTTTCTTTTAAAGAACAGCTTTGGTTAAAAATATGTTAATCTTTCTAAAATGGATTTCTTAAATGAGGTTTCAAATGGTTTTGAGATTGAAAGTTTTGTTCCTTTGATTCTTTGGAAATGAGTTGGTGTGTGTTGGTTCTTCTAAAAATAGGTTAGTGTTGAGTGGTTAGTTAAGGCCCATTTGGAACTTTACAGAAATGAGATATTTTGAAAACTCTCTTTAGGGTGACTCAGGGGTAGTCTTATTGGGTACCTCAATTGTGTGAGTTGCATGTGATGTTACGCATCGTGAATGGTTACTTGATTTACATTGTTGACTCACCCCTTTTCTTTTTATTATACGTGTTGACATGGGAACCTGGTATAGTGATTGAATCTTCTGAGAACGATTGTTGCACTAGTTTAGATTATGCACTGGCTAGTGGCCCATAACAGAGAGGTGTTTTGTTATTATTGTTATGGGATTGGGCCCCTCGACCAGGCCAGGTAGGGCGACGGTTGGGCATTAGGGCGTTATGACGTCATCGAGAGTAGGCATGCCTTCAGGATGAGTCACATGTATAGTATGTTTTGGATTGTTCACAAGCTCCTAGGTTCGACCCATGTTTTCTTTAGTGTTTATTTATATGTGGCGGACGATTAAGAGGTCTAGTTCAGTTGTTGGACCCTATGTGCCACTTTTTCCATTTCCCTTAGTGTGTGTTGTGTGTTGTGTTTGATTTTCCTTTTTACTAACAACTAAAATTTTGGATTTCTAAATTGTTCGCAAAAAATGTTTTAAAATGCAATGCACTTGTTCCTTTCCAACATTAAACTTGTTTTTAAATTAAAAAGGGCAATGGACTGTTACTCGTTTTGGAAATGAAAGTGTGTGTAGACACACATATTTTATATACTTTAGTTCAAACCTAAAATTAGTGAATTATTTATTTAAAGGTAGTGCATTGGGAATAGTTTGTTGGGCATGTCTACTGATTTTTAATACTCACGCCTATAGTATTTTCCTATTTTTAGTTTCTGTTTCAGGTTTGAATCGAGATTGCTCGTTGTGGGTGAGGGTTGTGGATTGGTGAGTGACTCTCGAAATCGCGAGGAGTTTTGGTCGTGGTCAGGTTAGTTGGTCGTTCTTTCTTTTTGTGTTATTTATTTACCTTGCATTGTTCTATTTTCTTTCTGCTGCTTTATTTATTTTCACTGGGCGAAATCATTCCCAATTGTCCTCTATTGATGCCCTAGCACTTGTTTTCAGCCCAGGAGGATCGGGAATGCCTCTTGGGCCATGTCGCAGACCATCTCCGGTGATTAGTTCAGGGTTGACATGGGTTGGTTCGTGGAAATAGATATCAATTTTAAATAAAAAAACACACTTTGAGTCATACCGGGAACATCGTGTATCGTATTGATGTGAGGTTGATTTCTATAAATCAAAAATTATTTATGGATCATTTTCCTAAAGTATCAAAACAATATTAATGCTTTTTATTGGTTTTGAGTAGGTCATTTTTCCTTTTTACTAAAATTGATGTTAATTTTAAATAAAAAGACATACTTGGAGTCAAATCAGTCACACCGTGTATCAGATTGAAATGAATCTGATTTCTACATGTCTCAAATGACTTATGAATCATTTTTCTAAATTATCAAAACAATACAAATGTGTTTAATCATCTTTGAGTATTAAACTTTTATTTTTTACTAAAATGTCATTTTAAACTAGAAACATGTACTTTAACTTATAATTATTACATTATGTATCAGTTTTATGAGAGACCAATTCCTATATTTCAAAAATTACTTATAAATCAATTTCCTAAATTATCAAGAAAAATTGAGTGTATTTTCTCAATTTTTAGTGAGTGAGACTTTTTGAACTAAAATGTTGATTTTAAACTAATAACAGACACATTGAGCCATACCAGGAACATCATTTATCAAATTGAGGTTTGGTTGATTCCTACATGTCAAAAATAACTTGTGGATCATTTTCCTAAAGTATCAAAACAATATGAATGTGTTTTCTCAGTTTTGAGTAGGTTAGTTATCCTTTTTACTAAAATGTATATCAATTTTAAATAAAAAGACACACTTGGAGCCATAGTGGGCACATCGTGTATCATATTGAGGTACGATAGATTCATAAATATCAAAAATGACTTATGGAACATTTTCTTAAAGCATAAAAATAATATGAATGTGTTTTCTTGGATTTGAGAAGGTCATTTTTCCTTTTTACTAAAATTAATGTCAATTTTAAATAAAAAGATATACTTGGAATAATATTGGTCACACCATACATAGGGTTGATATTTAGATGATTTCTACATGTCTCAAATGACATATGGATCATTTTCCTAATGTATTAAAATAATATGAATGCATTTTCTTAGTTTTGAGTAAATCACTTGGTTTTTTACTACATTGTCATTTTAAATTGGAAACATGCACTTTGACTCATACTGATCACATCATGTATCGGTTTGATGTGAGACTAATTCCTACACATAACTTATGAATAAATTTACTAAATTACCAAGAAAATATGATCATTTTTCTTAGTTTTCAGTGAGTGTCACTTTTTGAACTGAAATGTCGATTTTAAAACTAATAATGGACACATTGAGTCATACTGGGAACATAATGTATCAGATTAAGGTTATTCTGATTCCTACATATTGCAAATGAATTATGGATTATTTTCTTAAATTATCAAAACAATCTGAATGCGTTTTATCAGTTTTGAGTAGGTCAGTTGTCCTTTTTACTAAAATGGATGTCAATTTTAAATAAAAAGACGTACTTGGAGTCATACTGGGTACACTGTGTATTAGATTGATGTGTGGTTCATTAGTACACATCATAAATGACTTATTTATAATTTTTATAAAGGATCAAAACAACTTGAATACGTTTTCTTGGTTTTGAGTAGGTTGTTTTCCATTCTTACTAAAATTGATGTCAATTTTAAATAAAAAGATGCACTTGGAGTCATATTAGTCACACTGTACATTGTATTGATTTGAGGCTAATTCCTACATGTCTCAAATGATTTATGGATAATTTTTATAAAGTATAAAAACAATTCAAATGAGTTTTATTGGTTTTGAGTTTGACACTTGTCTTTTTTACTAAATTGATATTTTAAATTGGAAACACGCACTTTGACTCATACAGATCACATCGTGTATCAGTTTAACATGAGACTAATTCCTAAACATCACAAATTATTTATGAATAAATGTCTTAAATTATCATGAAACTATGAGTGCATTTTCTTGGTTTTCAATGAGTGACACTTTTTAACTAGAATGTCGATTTTAAACTGATAACGGACACTTTGAGTCATATCGGGCCCATTGTGTATTGGATTGAGGTTTGGATGATTATTATATGTTAAAAGTGACTTATATATCATTTTAATAAAGTATCAATACAATCAAAATATTTTTTTATCAGTTTTGAGTATTTCAATTGTCTTTTTTACTAAAATTAATGTCAATTTTAAATAAAAAGAATCACTTGGAGTCATACCAGCCGCACCGTGTGTCGGATTGAGGTGTGGTTGATTCCTGCACATACTAAAGTATCAAAAATTCTAAATGACAATGTTACCATGATTTTAATTGTCTTTATTTTTCGAACTACCAACACTGCATATTGACTCGATGTTCTTATCTGAAAAACCTTTCTTGTTGTTGAAATCCAGAAGAGAAGAGAAAACTCATGTGCCCATTATATCATGAGAAGTCACCAAAATGGGAACATGAGATTCCTCTACTCTTCTAACTTTCAACAATAGGAAAGGTTTTTCATCTAAGAACATCGACTCAATATGCATTGTTGGAAATTTGACAAAGAAAGCAAATGAAAATAGAAACAGTGGTAACATTGGAAGAAAGAAACATTTTATCTCTTTTGTGCCTTATTGTAAATAGTTGAAATAAAAATATGACTTCCAAAAAGATTTTTGAAAAAAACTAAATAAGTATTAGATAAAAAGGATAAGGAAATTAACTTACAAATAGTAGATAAAATGATGATAAAATTAATTAAATTAGTATGAATTCTCCTTTTCATGATGGTTGTATGAATTTTTGATGCATTTTCTTATTAATAGAATCTCAGTTTAAGGCTTGAAGTCCAATCTCCCATGACCATGACCAGCTTCGAACAAACCGCCCAAACTCGAATAAAAGAATCTACCTGTATAAGAAAACAATTATTATATGAGTAATACTAAAAATAAATAAATTTAACATAAATATTAAATAGTACATTTTAGTACAAAGGATGCCCATGAACATTCTAAAAGATATCAAATATTTCTTCATAAATTGAGAGTTGGAAGATGAAGTGTCTTTTTTGGTAAAGATAAAACTATTTGTTCTTATATATTTACTTTTTACTTTTTTTTATTTTTACTATGGTAATATGTTTTTACCTATATAAATTAAGTTTTAAGAAATATATAAAATAACCCCTCTAACTAAATATTTTTGTTTTCATCCTAAATTTTTATGAATTTAATGTAATGTAATTTATAATCATGATAAAACAAACATTTAAAATAAAACATTTTATATATTGGAAAATTATTTTCTACATAAAAATGATATTTTTACTATTATTTTATCTTAATATTATAATGAATTGATTACCAATAAAATGTAGTTCAATATAATAATATGTGTTTGTAAACATCATTATAGTGTCGTTATTTTAAATAGATCAATTTAATTTATTAGTTAAATGTTACAAAAAACTAATAAAACAATTCGTCAAAAATAATTTTTTTATCATTATCATGATCATCAACATTAATAATAGTAATTATACATTTATTCCCAAAAAAGACACTATAATTATTACATAATATGATGATATTGATTTAAAATAAAATGTGTATTTTATGGATATAATTTCAATAGGTAAAGAAAACTAATTTTTTCAATTTAATCAAATAAATCAGTATTTTGATTAAAATATTACATATGTTTGAAAAATTATATAAAAGTGTTTTATAAATACAAAAAAGTGTATTTTTTGATTTATTATATATATTTATTTATAATATAAAAAATAATTCAAAAAAATAATTCATTATTCCATTATAGTAATGTAATAAAAGTAAATGTTTTAGAAAAATTGATGTATTTTCACTGTTCAGCTACAAAATAATTATTTATGAAAGTTATGAAAAATTACTCATAAGATAATATTTACATGTTAGAATCTAAAAATGATGTTTATTTTATAAAATTAAAATTAATAATCTTTATAATAATAAATTATATATATAATGAAATGTGTTTTCATAGGAAAATTATTGTTACAAAAAATATTCAACTCTATATAAGCTCACATATGTCATGCATACCCAAAATATTCAACTCTATATGTCTACCATGGCTATAAAAGATAGCACACACCCTTCTAACAATATAGAGGATGCACCCCAAAGAACACCATCTGTTCAGGATATATGTAGTGTTTCTATTTCCAATTTTAAATCTTCCATGGATTTTACAAAAGTGAATTTTTATTTCATTTTTTAGGAAATCCCACTTTGGGGGAAAGCATAAAACCTTAAAAAACTGAAACAACACTACAGAAAGAGACAACCAAAAACCCAAAACAAAACCATACCACACTCGATAGGCTACCCAGCCGGATCAGCCTAGTACTTTTATGTTGAGTATATGATATCAGTATCTAGGTGTGAGGAAATGAAACCCTCTAACTTTATTGAAATAAAATCATTCAAATCTAGAAGAATTATGATGAAATAATGATGAGTTATAATTAATGTGAAATGGGTAAATTATATTAGCCCTAAAATATTACCAATTTATTAATATTGTAGGTGTATAATCATTATTTTTCTCTATTAAATGGAATAATATATCAAATGATATCTATCCAATTAATCCAAGGAATGAATGGCCTACAAGTGTGATAACCAAATCCATACTCATAACACATGTAACCCCCCTACCCTATTCTATATATAAATAAAATCCCTATGAGGGAGTTTTCTAGGAGAAACTACAAAAGGACACAACTTCAGTTACCTATTCACTAACCAATAAAGTGTAATCTAATACCATTTATACATAAAATCAGAACTATAGAGAGAAATTACAAGAACATAACCCCCTTGAGGAACGATGTATTTAGAGTGATTATGGGGAGGATGATGCATCCTTTAAGGGGGGGATCTGTGTTGTCGTCGAGGAGGGGATCTAATCTGAGGAGAGGAAGGTTGAAGGGGGGGTCTGCGTCATCACTAAGGATTTAAATTGAGATGGGGAGAGGGAGGTAGGGGGTCGTGTCACCATATAGGAGGGGAACTGATAAGGGGTCATGGGGGTCGGGCTTGCTGTCAAGGATCGAGGTTGGACTGAGGGGAAGGGGCACAGGGGTCGCTAAAAAGGTGACTGGGTTAGGGTCACCACCGGGGAGGAGGGAGGAGGAGGTTGGGAGAGTAGGGGATAGGGTTCGAGTTGGGGTCGCATAGAGGGAGGGGTATGGGGAGGAATTAAGGATTTTTTATAACATTTAGTGGCAGTTTCAATTGAACCACAACAAATTATTAAAAAAATATAGCGGTAGTTTAATAAACCTATACTATATTATATTTTTTAAACCGTATTTATTTTGAGGTGGTTACTACAATTTCCACTAAAAACAGATGCTAAGAAGTTTTTTTTAGTGTAAGTAGAGGCTCACAGTTAAGGTATATAGTTTTTCAAACCATGCACCCCTACCTAAAAAATTGTGTGTGCGGGATTTAATTCCTCTAAAAAAATTAAAAAAATTCCCGAACCCCCAGTTTTTATTCCCTTTCACCCTTACTTGGCCTTAACCTATTTCCTTCAATTTTGGAGGCTCTTAGGAGGATTCCAAGACTCCTTAAATCCCTTTCTTAATGAAACAAAGATCCGATTGAAGGATTGTCTTCTCTACGGTATGTGATTCCTTCCCCGTTTGGTTTTCTCTCTCTCGTCTCTCTTTCCTGATGAAGATGAATGGTTTTTCATCAATTGGAAATGGTTTAGATCTATGTTTTAATGAATATTAATCCTTTGGATCTTGATCTTAGGTATTTATCTCATATCTTCTGTTCCATTGTGATTTTGATCATTCCACATCAATTTGGGGATTTTGATTTGGAAAACATACATCAATGATCTTGAGATAGCTGTTCTCATTGTAAAATATCATAGTATTGATGATAATTGTGTGTATGTAATTGTGAATTTTCAATTATCATGTTGGGAAATTTCATTCTAGATTGAATTAATTAATTATTTGTTTTTCCCATGTGATTATGAAATTGACTCAACATGTGAATATGAAATTGGTCCAACATGTAATTAGGAAATTGATATAGACTCATGGGGTGTGCTGATATGATTGAACTATTGATGTATAAATTACCATGTTGATGAATGATTTTATTTAAATGGGTTGAATAATGAATTATGTAATTGGTTTATAAATGGTACAGAATGTGGAACCATGTGATGTGATATTTGTGACTGAGTTGTGGGGAAGGGACTGCTGCTCCAAATACCCATGAGATGTCAGACTATTGCTCTAGGCCCCTAATATATATATGTATTGCGTGCGATCACTGAGTTGTGGGATAGGGATTGCTGCTCCAAATACCCACAGGGTGCCAGATAGTTTCTCTAGGCCCCTATTGTTTGAATGTGAAACTGGAATTAAATGAATAACAAAAATCCATAATGGAATGAAAAGTGATATCCCTTGGTAGATGGTTCAGACTTTGTAATGGACCAAAGCAGGTGTTTTTGGTTTGGTTTTCATCATGAACCTAGGGTTTTATATGGTTAATTAAAGAATAATTCAATATGAAAATTGTTTAATTTATCATTTTTACTTTATTCTTTATACAACTACATACATTGCTATAGACTGAATATTGTTTTAGACATCGTTGGTGGTGGCCTGCTGAGTTTTACTCACACCCTACTCAGGCTTCTAGATTGGTACCTGAATAGACTTCGTGTTTGCATAACGGGATAAGGGAAAGATCCCTATGTTAGATGGTTGAGTTAGGATTCATTATAGAGCATGGATGAGGGAACCAGACATGATGTCAGGACTCGCTGGGAGTTTTCAGTGTGCCTTTATTTTTGGGTTTTCATTTGACATTTGACATGTATTATGGTATGTCATACCTACTGTTTTGGTTTATGGTCATTTATAAATGTTTTGGGATTATCATGTGATATTGGTCTTTATTAGTCATGGTATGATTCTAGTTATTATTTATTATCATTTGGCTGTCATTTATTGATTTCTGTTGTTGTGCTCCTTTGATAAAAGATGGTATAGTCTCCCCACGACATATATTAGACCATCACTGTTAGTCAGAAACCTATGGTGTATGGGGAGATGTGTCTGAGGTCACATAACCAACTGTCTCGAGGAATTGGCAGGTGGCTCCTGGGTAGGGAATTTACACAAATCCTTTGTAAATCGAAATTGGTGGTTGTATGGTACATAGGCAAGCCATTATGGTGTGTTGAGGGGAATAGGGGTTGTATGGTACACATACAGACAAAGAAGATCCAAAAAATGTGAAACAATGCAATATTGACTAAAAATGAGTAGAAAGAATCGCACATCTTTGGTTTTGAAAGTGTTGATTCATCTAAGAATTTTGAGAGTGAGTGGCACCAAAGGTTCAGTTCTATGAGACCTTGAACAGTGCGGGTGATGAGGTTCTCTATTAGGGTTCTATTTAAAAGACCGAATGGGTTTTAACAATGCTTTTCCAAAAGCACTGATAAATATAGGTTTTATCAATGCAAAAATGGAAAACGTTGATAAAACATGTCTATACATGAAATAAAATAAAAAATATTAAACAAATATATATATTTGTGTGTGTGTATGTATATACATATATGTATATGTATATACATATATGTATATGTATATACATATATATGTATATGTATATATATTAAAAATGAATAAATAAAAAAAATAACATTGTTAATGAATAAATAATCTTAAATAGATTATTGTTATAAATGAGAGAAATTTAATAACTAAAACTGAATAACCTTCAAAAATATTAAATAATCAATAAGTTTTATTAATTATATAAATTAACAAAAAAAATGAAAAAGAATGTATATTAAAATGAAGATGAGCACGTATTAAATATATACATTACAAACATATTAAAAATATTAAATGTCAATGAATAAATATGTATAAATAAATATTAAAAATGAATAAATTGCAAAAATATCGAACAAATAAATATTAAAAAAGAATAAATTATAAATAAAATAAATAATAATTAACATTATTAGTAAATAAATAATACTAAATAATATTAAATGAATGAATGTTAAAAAGAGTGAAATTTAATAATTAAAAATCAATATATTACGAAAATATTAAAAAATTAATAAGTTTTATTAATTATATAGATTAATAAAAAAATTAAAAATGATAAATTTTTAAAATGAAAATGAATACATATTAATTATATAAATTAAAACCATGTTAAAAACATTAAATTTTAAGGAATAAACATGTATAAATAAATATTAAAAATGGATAAAACTATAAAAATATTAAACAAAGAAAAATTGAAAATGAATAAATTAAAAAATATTAAAAATAATTAATATTTTTAATGAATAAATAATAATAAAAATGAATGAATTTGAAAAATATTAAATAGTAATAAATAGAACATATTGAATAAAATATAAAAAATGAACAAAATTTACCAATTAAAAAAATAATATATATATATATATATATATATATATATTAATTATATTGTGTTAATAAATAAAATTATAAAAAGAGCATTAAAAATTGAATAAATTATAGAATTATTATGTGTTTGTTTCTATATAAAAATGCATTAATTATGTATATGTGTGTGTGTGAATTTAATGTAACACAAGCTTAATATATGTTAAATTTAAAAAAAATGATATTTTATTAAACGTCCATTACTTGATACTAACAGGTAAATATTTATAATTAACATTAATTGTTAGTCATAAACCATTTTCCACTAAACATATGACCTATTTAATGTAAATACATATTTTGTATTATATAAATCATATTTAAGGAAATATTATATATATTCATGTGTTTGTGTGTGTGTGTATATATGAATATATTTCTACATTAAATATATTAATGAATAATTGTGTATAAAAAACATTAAAAATGAATAGATTACAAAAAATATTAAATGAACAAATATTTAAAATTATTAAATTATAAAAAGGGTAAAAAACACTTAACATTATTAATTAATGAATAATATTAAATGAATGAATGTTAAAAATGATTGAAATTTAATTAAAATATGAATATATTGAAAAAATATTAAAAAAATGAACAAGAGTTATTAATTATATAAATTTTAAAAAATAAAAATGAATATATGTTTAAATGAAAATGAATATGTATATTAATTATGTAAATTATAACTGTATTATAAAAAATAAATGTTTATCAATAAATATAAATAAATATTAAAAATTAATAAAATTAAAAAAGTATTAAATAAATAAAATTTAAAAATGAATAAATTACAAAAATATTAAAAAAAATTATTATTGAGATAAATAATAATAATAAATAAATAAATTTTAAATATATATATATTAAAAAGAAATTAATAGTATATATTAATTATAAATATAAAAATGAATAAAATTTAATAATTAAAAACATATTATATTAAATATTAAATATTAATGAATAAAAATCTAAAAATATAATATTAACAATTTATTATTTGTGTATGTTTGTGTAACGACCCAAACTTTTATCAATGGAATTTATCCCTTCTTATAATTATGTCATATAGTATAAATCACATAAAATCACATAGATACCACAATACAAACTTTATAAATGAGGAATGAATGAAATAAGAGTCTTTTTTTAGAAATTAAGGAGTCTATACTAATGGAATAGTAACTTGACCTTTGGAATAGTAACATGAGCCTTAGGAATAGTAATTTGTCTAATAGAATAGTAACTTCACCTTTGAAAGTATAAATAAAATTTGGGTATCTTGTGAATGAAAATATAATATATTTATATCATGAAATAAGTAAATAAATATTTTAAAAATGATAAATTAAGTATTTGTATTTTTATAAGCCATAAATATTTATTTACAATTTTATAATTAATATAATGATTTAAAAGAAAATTTATTTCCATAAAATACACTCATAAATTAATATTTTTTTCCTTATGATTATAAGATAATTTTATGAGACCTTAGTTAATTTTTGAAAGCGTCATAAAATCAGTTATAATTTTAAAATTTGTATTCTTCGAATAAATGATTATTTTAAATAAAAAATAAATTTCTCATATCTAGAAAATTATTTTCATAAAATTTAATTTATTTTTAAATTCTACACATTGAAAAATTGTTAGGATGGATTTTTGGGATTTTTCTAAAATAGTTGATTTTTTTGTGAATGGTAAAATACAGTAATTTACAGTATATATAATTATAAGTTAAATACATTATTTATTGATTCATTGATTATGTAATCACAATAATCTAAAAATACCCTTAATTATTTTAATATATTTAGTGATAATTCTCAAACTATTCATAGTCTTGAGGAAAAATAATAAACTAATGGATAAAACAATGGGAAAACACTCATCTCCTACCCTATAAATACCACCCCTCACCACCTCTTCTCCTCACACCTTCCAAGATTTTATACTTGTCCAAATTCTACCAAAATATCTTCAAAATCATCTTCCCCATGTCTAGGGGGTTATAGTCTCAACAAAAGACCAAACCTAGGTTCCTTAAGGAGGTTCTCAAATAGGATAATTCAAGAGGTAGATTCATCTTTCTTTTTCTTTTAATTTATTTTTATTAATTTTTATTTTCTTATTATCTCCTTAAATACTCTATAAAAAAATGCATGATAGATATATTATATTTTATATACTATAATTATATCATGTTAATATAATATCCATCATCAAACTTGTTTCTCTCTCTCTCTCTTTCTAAAAATGAAATCATCGCTTGTGGTGTGTCAATTTACTGACATCATGGATGATGCATTTTCATTTTCCTTTCAAGCCTTCAATGTTGTTCATAAAACCACTATAATGGTTGTAAAATAATATAAAATTTATTTAATACCCCTTTTTATGTTCTGGAAGTAAATTATATACACAATAATAAGTAATGGAACAAAACTAGTTTGTGATGTTCGAAAAACCACCAAAAAACTAAATGATTATCACTAACTTTTTATCTAAGGATTCATCCTCATACCATTTAAAAATGATATATATAACCATTTAACCCTCTGGATATTCATTAATAAGATATAATTTCAATTCTGTATAATTATACCCATTCTACATAAACTTCCATACTCATATTCAAGTGAACCGATCATGAAAATCAAGAAAATGAACACTCACGAACGATGGAATTGAACTCTATAACTCATATAAAATTCTATAAATGAACTTAATAAAACAATAATAAATAAAATAAATTTATAATAGGTTCTATATTTTTTAATTAATGAATTTAATTTTATTTTCTAGGATATTAAATTGAAGAAATCACTCGGACATAAGGTAAATGGATTTTCGAACTCAACTCTCTTACTTTGGGTTTTCCCTCTTTCACTCCATTTCTAGTATGAATGTTTCATTGATGTTCCTTAAATATAATTTCTTTATCCTTAACTTTTATTTTCTGGATATATATGTTTTCAATCTGATTTTATGACAAATGAAAATATTTTTCTAAAAGAAGTCTTCTTTCTAAAAATGTAACTTTTACTTCTCATGAGATTGTTTCTTCCTCACTCAAGATTGATGATTACTATACAAATTATGTTATTTCCTATTTATTTTGGGAACCCCAAAGTTTATTAATTAAATTATGCTTTATTAAATGAAACTCATTCATTTCCATTGGTTATTTTATGTCCAAGATTGATATATATTCTATGTGGCACGCATGATTATGTAAATGTTATGATGTGATGGGTGTGCCCAGAATTATATAGCACTAAAATGAATTAGGTAATGTGATGAATATCATAAGATAAAGTTAAATATGCATGAACATGATGCTATATTTTTTCACCACTATGTTTGGTATTTGACCACTAAGACATTATGTTTCATTTTTATGCATTTCTACATTCCGTGATTTTATATAATGTTTCCTCTCATGATTATGAAGTTATTATGATGATTATGATCACCTATGTTATATTGTTTCATGTTCTTATCTATCCTATTACTGGAATTTTCTCTCACCCATTTCCTCGATGTATATCTTCAGGTGAATACTTGTACTAAGGAGAACACGGGGGAGCACTAAGAAGCTAGAGAAGAAGGAATTAAATAATGTTTATGTTTTATTTTTTAAAATTTATATATAAGACTAATTTTCCCAAGACAATAAACTACTTGATCCTGTATTTGTAACACTATTATATTGTTTATCTTTAAAAAGATTTAATAGTCATGTAAAGAAAAGTAGGGTCACTATAGTTGGTATCAGAGCATGGTTTAATTAATTTGAAAATTAGGATTAGAGAACCTTAATGAAAAACCTTAGTTAGATACTAAGTATAAGAAAGTACCCAAGAATCTTTATTTTAGAAAAACTCTAAACATAGGGATCCCACACGATATTCTTTTAGAGTTAATTACACAAAGGAATAAATTATTTATTCATGAATTGTTTACTTATATTTTGTTCAAAATATTAGAACCAAGGTTGTTCTTTGCTGGAAATGGAGTGTGGTTTGTGTTTGTTGTCAATCCACATTTGTTTGATCAAGGAGTTTGAAAGGAATGTGGTCTTACGATTGAGTCTGAAAGTAATATTGAAGTTGGTGCATTTTCCCAATGCCAAATTTTTTGGCCTCAAAATTGAGAGTTTGTTTTTGTAAAATCAAGGATTTATACATAGGATTGAATGAGATGTGGAATGGAAAAAGAAATCGGCAAAGGAAGGGAACCATGTAGCACGGGACATGAACCGCGTACCATATACCAAGAATGGTTTGCGGTCGACGAAGGGCACTATGCGGACCAGACAAAAATGGTTCACAGAAGGGAAAATTGTACGCGGACTATATAGGAGGAACAGTTCATGGAGAAAAGGAGGTTCGCGGGAAGGCTAGAGGTTCGCGGAAGGAAAATGGTTCGTGGGATGGGGTGTCGTTCATGAAAATGAAGTGGAGTTTTGAGAAATCATGAAGGGTGTCGTTTGCGGAAATGAGGAAGTGATTTGTGTCGTTGTGTTGGGAGAATGGTTGTATGGAGACCGTGTAGGGAATATAGTTCGCGGGAGATGCACGGTATGTGGTGAAGACGGTGCTGCAATGAAGATTTATTAAATCTCAGTTTATTGGATTTTTTTGGATATATTTTCCTATATAAGGATAACTAATCCCTTCATTAGAGGGTGTAACTGAGATTAAGAATCCTGGAGGATTTCAGGGAAGTTTAGATTGGTTTGCAGGAATACAACCTTGTGAAGGAGGTTTTGATTAAAAATTTGGATAAAGTTGGTGAAGTGTGAATTGGTTTGCGGGAATACATATGAGAGATAGTACATGGAGGAAGAACTTGATCCGTAGAGTTCTTTTAGTATGTGGAGAGGAAGCAGAGACAGTCCACAGAGCAGCACAGTTTGCAAAGGAAGCATTCATAGTATGTGAAGTAGGGAAGTATGCAGACCAAGGTAGTACAAAGTAGAGAAGGGAAGTATGTAGATCAGGGTAGTATGTGGAGGAAGGAGCGCAGTACGTGGAGGAAGAATGTCAGTTCGCGGAGGATCAGTTCACAAACTATCAGTATGCAGGAAAAGTAAACTTCATCTATGGGTAAAAACAGAACTTCAATAGAGCATCCATCTACAGTTGAGTCTACATGATTTAATGTCAACCCATTGAAGTGACATTCAATTTGATTAACCGAGTTTAGATTCTTCCCAACATAGTGAGAAGGGGAGAGTCAATAGAAGTGATCTGAGGGACGTAGTGTGTCATCCCTAAACCTTGTAAATCCAGTGGTCCTAACATTGAGTGACTACGCTTAAATTTTGCACTTTGCAACTAGAAGATTAGTGGATTTTTGTATGACTGAAAACCTATTGGAATATTCTCCTTGGATGTATCCCTTAGAGGTGAACCGAGAAAATTGTTGTGTCTTCTATTTGCATGTGATTGTTTGTTTTCTACTATTTATCATCAGACAGGTTTAACAGGTTCCTACTAACTTGGTAACAAGATCCTTCAGTTTAAAAGAAAATTTTGACACCCTGGTTCACCCCTCCCCTCTTAGGGTGTTCTAGGGTCCTTCACAAACCATTTATATTTTATAAAATGGTGGGAACCAGGAGAAACCAGGCCAACAACCCATGTGAGGTACAATGCAGTGATTGCCCAAACATCATCTCCAATGCCTTGGGAGGTGGAGTTCAAAATTTTGTGGTAATTATTACCCATCTATCTCAGGCTATGAACAATAACATGAATAATGTGGAACATCTTCCTTCCCCTAAGAGGGGTCAACTGACTATTGAGCCTTTTATGAGGCAACGACCACCAAAATTTTTTGGATCTTTTGATCCACTAGTCACGGAATAGTGGGTCAACTAAATAAAGAAGATCTTTTATGTGCTTTTCTATTCTAATATGGAGAAGGTGAATTTGGATTTTTATCATCTAGATAGATAGGACGACCAATGGTGGGTGTTTATTAAAAACAACAAGCCAAAGGACAAAATTGAAGATATGGAGTGGGAAGACTTTAAGATAGTGTTTCTTAACAAGTATTTTCCTTGAACACTTTATATAAATATAGAGATAGAATGCAAAGAGCTAAATAAAAAGGAAGGTGAATCTTTAATGGCCTAAGAATAAAATTTAACAAGGATTTCAAGGTATTCTTCTGGTTTTTTATCAACAATGATAGAAAAATTGATAGATTCTTTAGTGGGTTAAAACCACACCTTCGAAAGGATCT
The DNA here is from genome assembly GCA_963277665.1 of Viscum album. Taxonomy (NCBI): domain Eukaryota; kingdom Viridiplantae; phylum Streptophyta; class Magnoliopsida; order Santalales; family Viscaceae; genus Viscum; species Viscum album. The sequence goes on along the minus strand of OY728131.1, from coordinate 308,964,500 downwards.
AGAAATTCAAGACTTTGGAATTTATAAAGATGTTTTTCGATGTTCTATAAAAGTGGATATGGATTTTGGAGAATTTTCCCAAGGATATGGTGATAATAAATGAAATATGGTGTTTCAAGATAGAGGATCTCATGACAAAGGTGAGAAGAAATCTCAACCACTCGCATGTCAAAAATGTGGGAAGAAGCATCATCGGAACTACCTCAAAGGGATGGGGAAATACTATAAGTGTGTGCGAGAAATCCACTAAGCTCATGAATGTAAACGATACATAAATAAGTCAGTCGATATAGTGGAGGAAAGGAGAGCACCATCCATGGTCCAATTCTACAACTGTAGGGAGTAAGGGAACTATGAAAGCCAGTGCACTAAACCTCGAGGCCTTGAGGGTAATCAATGTAATCATCTACCAAATCCAAAGGATTAAGGGAAGTATTATGCCATAACTACTATAGAAGTGGATCAAGAAAATGAAGTCATACAAGGTGCAATTTTTAGTCACTCAAGAATGGAAAAAAAAAGTTATTTGATTCTAGTTATACGCATTCCTTTATATCTTTAAAGTTTTCTAGAACTATTGAATCAAAGACCTAAAACCTTGAAGTATAGATATCTGTAAAAACACCTCATGGTGCAATCATTAAAACCCAATTTTTGGAATCTTCTATTGTTGGTGTATGTGGGAAGATTCTTCCAGCGAATCTCATGAAACTTCCCTTGGTGGAATTCAATTCTATAATGGTAATGGATTGGATCTCATTATATAGAGAACACATCAACTATCAGGAAAAGGAAATAACTTTTCATATTCCAAACCATCTCATACTCCTCTACAAATGCAATGAAGATCATGAATCTCCATTTTAAAATCCCTCAACAGTGTGGGTGTTGATTTCCTATGAAGAATCATACCTCGGTCAAATGGTTGAGTCAAAGGAAGGTGTCAACCTAGGAGAAATGCCCATTGCAAGGGAATACAGTGATGTATTTCCCAAAGAGTTGCCCTGTAAGATCCTAGATATTTTATCTTAATCTATGTCCATGTTTATGTTTCAGTTGAGTCCATTCTTATGTACAAATAAGTTTTCCCAAGTTCATGGGAATAATCGGGGGTGTTCTGAGGGTTCAGAGCACAAAAAAGGAGGGAAAAGGAGTTTCTGGGCATGTTGCACGATTTGTTCACGGTTAGGGTAAACTATGTGGGAATCCCAAGTAACTGTGTGAAGGGGGTGATTTCAGACAGTAGCATCTTCATGGTTTGGAAAATCGTGCGGGTAAACCATGTGGTTTAGTAAAGTTGAGAATTTAAAAAAATACCATTACGGGAATTTAAACCCCAACTCGGGTTTCTCCTCCATTCCACCTCTTGTAGCCCAAGTGACGAGCTTGGATGACCCAATATTCCCAAGGGCCATTCTCCCTTGATTCTTGATCATTTGGAGCATCTTTGGTTGCAGATAAAATCCCCAAGCAAGTCCAATACCCCTAATGCTTATCTTTTCTGGATTAGGTTTTGTAGTTTCTCCCATCTTTTTTTGAAGCCCTAAAACCCTCTTTTTTTGTTGGAACATAGATTAAGTCTTCAAAGGGTGTTTGAATCCAGATCCAAGGCTTCAATTAAGGGTGTGTTCGCCAATAGATTTTAGGTAGGTTATCTACAAGTATTATCCCATAGTTTTATTTTAGATTTATGCATGGAAGTTTGTGTTCTTGTTTTCCCCTTTTTGTGTTCTTGACTCTGTTGGAGGGTTGGGTAAAAGGGGGTGTCTACGTGATCAATTTAAACCCTCACAGTCCCCATGGTATGCATAGATGATTAAATGACCATTTTAGGTCCACCCATGGGGTGCGCCGGCATTTCAGACCTAGAGAGGGGTAGGGTTAAGTGAAGGTTTGCCGAGTAATAATGTGGAATCCATAAAGAACATGTTTTAACGATTGATTATGTTATAAATGGAATGATTAGAGTTTTTACTTGGGTGTTAAGGGCATAATGGGTTGTTTGGAATGACATGAAAATAGGTGAATTGGGTTTAATGATATTATGTCGATTGTTTAAAGAACTTTGGTTAGAAATTCTTAAGAGGATTAGTGCATATTAGATGGTGAACTTTTAATTGGTTGATGGAATGGAAAATGGATGAATATGTTGATTGGGTTAAAACATGGTAATTATGGGGTATTCCTAAAGGGTTGAATGTAATAAAGTGGTTGTGCCTTTTGAGACAAGAATTGTACTTGAAGTACATAAGTGTGTAAATGCTTGTGAAATTATAAACGGGATAAATGGGTTAATATATGGTAATTAATGAATATTGTATAAGTCATAGGGGTTATTGAATATACTTAATGGGTGAAGGAATAAGAATGGGAATTTATCTAAATGAATATGAATTGTAATTGGTGAATGTTTTAATGGGTTATGGTATAGTATTAATTCCCATGTTGGTTGTTATGTATCTTGTTTTCCAATGGCATTAGTTATGTTTGGTTGTTATGGTATGGTTGTGGTGATTGAATAAATAAGCATGCGCACATGGCTTGGTAGATTAGGGTATTGACAAGAGGCTCTATGCCCATGGGTAGAGTTATATTTAGTCTCTAAAGCTCCACCCAAAAATACATGGGTTAGGGAAGGGGATGGAGGCTCTATTCCCCTAACGGTTGCATTCCACCCAGACTGAGGCTTCGAGGTGAGGATAATGTGTTGATGTGATATGTGTATCCCTAGTGAGATAGGGACTTGACTTATTTTCCCTATGCATTTTTATTGATTTCCTTAGACCCTTATGTATATTATATGTGTTCCTAACCCATGGATTATGTTCTAAGAATGGAATAAGTAACGAATATGGTGTAAGCAATGAAATTAGGGAAAAGTCTAAGCATGAACTAAAAATAAATTTTTGAACTAATGGAACCTGAATTTTTCCTTGTTTAATTGCCATTTATTTTGTACATTCATGAACTATCTATTAGACTGGATATTTTAAAAACATTGTTGTTGGTGGCTTACTGAGTTTTGTACTCACACCCTGCTCGGGCTGCTGTTGTGTACCCGAGCATATTTCTTAGTTGCAAGTCAGGACAAGGGAAAAGGACCTACTTTAGGATATTGAGTTGGGACCAGGATGTACATGGAGAAGGATCCAAACTTAGATTTGGGACCCATTTGGGGATTTTTTTCGTTTATCTTGTTTTGGGTTTTGTTCACTTTGCACTACTAGTATGTCATAACAATGTTAATTTTGAATTATCGGTTGTACCCAGTTGGGAGATGTTTGTTTTGTATGTTTATTAGCTATTTATTATTGTTTTTTCTATTTATATTGTGTTCTACTATGGATTACATTGGTAAATAGGGTATAGTCTCCCCCACATGACTCATTAGAGCCTCGTCACTAGTTGGCAACCTCTGGCATACAGGGAGTCATGCTTGAGGTCATGTGACAACTCAGATCAGGGCACCAGTTTAGTGTCTCCCAGGTCGGGGATGTTAAAAAGTGGTATCAGAAGAGTTATTTTCTCTTTCTTACTATTTGGGGGTGGTAGACAGGAGATTAGGATAGTGTCGGGCCTTGGTAATGAGATTGTTCCTGGGAGTATCTAACCCAAGTATGGGGGAAAATTTAAGTCACCCAGGGTGGGAATTGTTGTTCTTGATGTGTGTTGTTACAATTGAATTATATTTCACTATTGGGTGGTGCACATGTTGTGTGATTTGACTGATTTATGATATTTTTATAATTTTTGGAATGGCATGAGGTTGTGCATTCATGCATCATTTTAGGCACATAAGGATATAAGTGGCATCCATCATTATAGGCACATGCACGGGATGGGTGTGTGGGTCATAGAGAGTATAATGAATTTTACTTTCTTGATAAATTTGAAGAAAATTATGCCTAATAATGGTAATGAAAGTGGGTGAATGAAAATAATATAAATGAATATCTAATGAATATCATGTATAAAGAAATTTTATGATCGGGTTAAAATTTTGTGTTGTGATAAATTATAAACGTTGATCCGGTGTCTAAAAGAGGAAACGGTGTGAAGGGGTGTTGATGAAATACTTGTGATTAAGTAAATTGGTTACCCCATGTTGACCATGACTCGCGGTAGGTATTGTAGAGGGTAGTGTTCTAAGTGTGATGATGACTATTCGGATAGAGTATGAAGAAAGGTTTGTTTTAAGTTTGATAGTGTGAGATCTTTTCCATCTGTGGTTTAATCCTGCCGGAAATTCTTCGAAGCGTCAGGTGAATGAGAATTTTAAAATGAGAATTATTGAGTTTAAAAGTGGGTATTCTTTTTGTTATCAGTTTGAACCTTGTATGTGTGGTTTGGGGAAGTGATAGTGCCCTGGTTTGAGACATAATATTTAGATTGTGAGGTCTTTCCAGTTATGATATGGCCTAGGTGGTGTGTTTAGGGAACCCTTGGTAGGGTTGTGGCCTTTGGGTTGTGAGGCGTTGTTCAGTAATGAGTGTTTGGAAACTATCTCGTGGTTCGTGACCATATGAAGTGCATATTGGACCCTAAGGATGGTGCTTGGGTCTTAGTGACCTTGTGAGTAGAGACCTTATGAGTTGCGTTTTGAATCCTAGAGAGGATTTTTTTCCCTTAGTTTCGATGAATGTGTACACATTTGGTATGGAACCTAGATTAAATGGTTGTTTGGTGCACTAGGCATAGTGTGAATTGAAACTGGGGTGAGAGTGCCATTGATAAGCATTTCTTTGTTCATGTCATGGTATATATGGTTTGGAGAGAGGACCAATGGATTTTCCTGGTTGTGACTCTAGTCTAGGGAGTTGGTATCATTCAACCTTCAAGGTGACCTATGAGAGAGGTCAAATGGGGTTTCTAGTGCTTTTGGGTGTGTGTCGCACATGTAGATGTTTTGGACTTTGATAGTGGAACTCAGAGTGTTGTGTGGTGCGGGTTTGTCCTAGAGGGCTAAGTGGGAAGGTTGATGGCTGGTGGTGCCACCTGAGTTGTGGTTACACAGCGATAGTTTCAGAAAATTAAGGGTGGCAACATGGTAGGTTAGCCTAATGGTGTAGGTACCTTGGAATATGAAGCATGGGAGATGCTTCAGATGTGGTGTCAATGCATACTAAGGTCCACCAAATTTTAGTAAATAGTATAGTTGTACCTATCTCTTTGATAAGGGCACCCTAGTTTTTGTGATAGGAGGTAAGGTTTTTTTCAAAGGGTTGTATCGTATAGATTTCTGACTTGCCTATTTTGATAATGATTAATGGAGGTCTCGAGTTGTTTTTGAGCATAAGAGAAAAGGGTGACTGGAGTGTGGTTATATTCTTTTACTTGATGGTGATGCCTAAGGTGAGGTTGTTCATGTGGATAAACTTGTTTGTATGAATGGTTTAGTTGTTGGATAAAATTTAGAGGTCTCCTTAGGGATAATGAGGCTGACTAACCAGGATACATGGTTAGGTAAGTAAGTGGGTGATGGGATACACATAGGTAAATGTTGATTAGTGATAGACCATTAGTTTGATCAGTGTGGTATACTGTTGTGCTTCAGTTGTTAGCTATTAGGGACGCATCGGAAGAATGCAAGTGGTGTGGTGGAAGTATTTCCACATAAAATGTTAGTTCATAGATTCTTAGAGATTTGATCATGGAGTGATGGTAAGACTTGGTTGGAAATCACACCTGAGTAGTGGTGGTTAAGAGTTGATGAGATGTGTTCAGCATGGGAGCCCAAGATCCTTTCTAGGTCATGGTGTCCCATAATTCGACATCAGAAATGGATAAGTTGGTGGTGGTGTTCTTCGACAACTTCTTAGCATACCTTAGCTAGTGATGATCCTGCCTAATATCTTGATATCATCCCAGGTATGCTAAGAAGCTCTGGCTTTATGCCAAGATACTTGAAGGTGTTTTGTTGGATGAGGGAAATCATGGAGTTTACGCTCATGGAAACGGTATATGTGGAGCTTTATGATGGGATTTACACCCTCAATGGATTTGGGTGAGGTCCTCGGGATGGACCGAATGTCGAAAAATGACATGGGTGTCATTCATGGAAGCTGGGAATAGGTACTGGGTGACGTTCATTTTCTTGTTTTGGGAAAAATCTAGATATCCATGTCTATGTTTTGGGGTTCTTCTTGTGATTTAGTGTAAGAGATTTTGGTTAGAATCCCTCTTGGAGAGCAATGGTAACAACACTCTTAAGGTGGGGAGTGATAAGTTAGTCCTGGATGTGGAGAGGATAACATCAAGTTGATGTAGTGGCATTGGGATTCCAATGAGGAACTTGTGAGGTGCATGTTAGGTTCCTTAGAGAGGCCATGTGGGCCTTATATGTGGTGACTGATGAGCCAAGTATTGTCTTTAATCTTAGGGTGGTTCCATTTAAATCTTGTGATTTTTGTGCTAAAGTTGTAGAAGGGTTTGGTTGGATATGACAGCAGGTTGTAGCAAGAGAGGTTGGGTTCTATAAATCCAACAAAGATCTGGGTTAGACTCGGGTAATTTTTTTCACTACTGGAAAACTAACCTATACCCACGGTTCAAAATCGTGGGTATAGCCCCCAAAACCATGGGTATAGCCTATACCCACGGTTTTTGGAACCGTGGGCTGGAACGGTGTTGGGATAGGGGGGTCGACCTATACCCACGGTTTGAAGAAACTGTGGGTATAGGATTGCCATAGTGTGGCAGCTGCGTGGACATACTGGCACAACATTGACACCACGGTTTGAGAACTGTGGGGATTAAATCTTCAAAAAATGTTGCCAGGGGGTTTCGAACCCAGGCCTCACGCTGCGCTGGTGGCCGCGCCCCCACCAATAGACCACCCAAGTTGCAATTTCAATCTGTCATATATACATATATCTGCCCATATATATTAATATGCGGTATTAAAATTCCAAAAAAACATCCAACGTGTTTCGAACCCGTACCTCAAGGAAATTCTCACAGCCGCTTCCCACCAACCAACCAACCAAGCTGTGAATTATATTTGTTTTATACACATACATCTGCATATATATATAAATATAATCGATATAGGTATTTAAATTCAAAAAACACGGTGAGGGGGATTTGAACAGGCAACCTACAGCAGACGCGCATAACATTTTACCAACTGAGCTACTGAACTTTTATAATTATATATTTATATCTATGTAAATATATTAATCTAAACTATGAATATTTTCCTCCCCGCCAAATTTTTTTCGTGTCCCACCTAATTTTATTTCCCCGCCATAACGCGGGAAGGCTATACCCAATGATGGTCTGGAGGGCAGTAATTTTGTGATGATGTAATTCTACCGGAATTCAAGGAATGAACTCAGTGGGTGTGTGGGATGATAATGATAGACTTCAAGTTAGTAAGAACCTTGGGAAGGTGATAAAGGGGTGACGTACCATTAGTGGAAGGTGGGTGTTCTGGGAAAAGCCAGTCAGGGTGGTCTGACCTGATATGGTAAACTTGAATGGGTGTGGGGAGAGTGACCCACCTTAGGGTTCATGTCATGGAGGCAATTTCCTTTTTGAAATGAAGTTGTACCTGAGTGAGGTCAATTTGATCTTAGTCCTTGGATGGATAGTGTAAAAATATCCTCCCAAGTGGTTTTGATGGTGCGGCTGGATGAAAATGTAGGGTAATCCCCTATGGATGTTCAGGCATGGTGAGTTAGAATACGTCAAGTGATGTGAAAGTTGAGTTGAGATTCAGGTGATCTTTCCTCAATAGTGTTGAATCGATGTAAGTTGGTAAATGTAGTTGAAAGTACCATGTGTTCTCCTTTAGGATATATTTATTAGGTTACCATTATAGTTGGGTGAAAATAGATAAAAATGATACTAAGTGATTTGGGTCATGAGTTGTGAAGAGGATCGAACTGATGGGGTGCCATTTGATTCCTCTATAATGAGATGATGTGGTGTGAAAATTTCCTCCTACTTTGAGTCAAGCATTGTTGCCTATGTTTTCTCTAAGAGGTTATATTGTTTGGGTATGGTTAAAGTTGATGCATCCTTGAGGAGTATCTGGTTCATGTTGCAGGTTGTGGTGAGGAAGTCTTGTTGGCCAAGATTGTGCCTTGGTTCACTTTTTTGGTAGCTTTTTAATGTTCAATAAGAAACTTTGGGAAATGGTAATGGATATCCAGGCCTAGTGGCATTATCTCTTGTTGAGAAAGCTCAGTGATGCTCAGGAAGAGCGGCTCGAGGATGAGACATTATAAGGTGGGGAGGTTGTAATATCCTAGATATTTCATCTTAAGCTATGTCCATGTTTATGTTTCAGTTGATTCCATTCTTGTGGTCAAATAAGTTTCCCCAAGTTCATGGGAAGGCTTGGGGGAATTCAGAGGGTTCGGGAATAAAAAAGGAGGGAAAAGGATTTTCTTGGAAAATTGCACGGTTTGCTCATGGTTATGGTAAACCATGCAAGAATCGTAGGTAACAGTGCGAAGGGGTGATTTCAGACAGTACCATCTGCACGGTTTGCACACGGTTTGGAAAACCATGTGGGTAAACCGTTCGGCCCAGTAAAGTTTAGATTTTTACAAAAATTTCATTGGGAGAATTTAAACCCCAACTAGTTTTTCTCCTCCATTCCACCTCCTGCAACCCTAGTGATGATCTTGGATGACTCAATCTTTCCAAGGGCCATTATCCCTCAATTCTTGACCATTTGGAGCCTCGTTGGTTGCGGATCAAATCCCCAAGTAAGTATAATACCCCTCTTACTTCTCTTTTCTAAATTAGGGTTTGTAGTTTCTCCCATATTCTTCTGAAGCCCTAAACCCCTCTTTTTTCAGTGGAAACTAGGTTAAGTCTTCCAAGGGTGATTGAATCTGGATCCAAGGCTACGATTAAGGGTGTTTTCTCCAATAGATTTGAGGTAGGTGGTCTATAAGTATTATCCCATAGTTATATTTTAGATTTGTGCATGGAAGCTTGTGTTCTTGTTTTCACCTTTTTGTGTTCTTGATCCTGTTGAAGGGTTGGGTAAAAAGGTGTGTTTACATGACCAATTGAAACCCTCATGATTCTCGTAGGATGATTAGAGGATTACTTGACCATTTTAGGTCCACCCATGGGGTGCGTCGACATTTCTAGACCTAGAGAGGTGTGGGGTTAAGTGAAGGGTTATCGAGTAATAATTCGGAACCCAAGAAGAACATGTTTTAATAGTTGATTAAGTTGTAAATGGAATGATGATAGTTATTCCTTGAGTGTTAAGGGAATAAGTGGTCATTTTGCATGACATGAAAATGGGTGAATTGGGTCGAATGAGATTATATCTATTGTTTAATGAACTTTGGTTAGATATGCCTAAAATGATTAGTGCATATTAGATGGTAAGCTTGTAATTGGTTAATGTAATAGAAAATGGATGAATATGTTGATTGGGTTAAAACATGGGAATTATGGGGTATTCCTAAAGGGTTGAATGTAATAAAGTGGTTATGCCTTGTGAGATAAGAATTATACTTGAAGTGCATGAGTGGATAAATGCTTCTGAAATGATAAATGGGCTAAATGGGTTAATATATGGTAATTTATGAATATTGGCTAAGGCATAGGGGTTGTTGAATACACTTAATTAGTTAAGGCACAAGAATGGAAATTTAACTAAATGGATATGAATTGTAATTGGTGAATGTGTTAATGGGTTATGGCATAGTATTAATTCCCATGTCGGTTTTTATGTATTTTGTTTTCCAATGGAATTGGTTATGTTTGGTTGTTATGGTATTTTTTTTTTTGCAAATCATTTTTTTCCATTTTCAAAAGCCGGTTTAAGGGTTCCCGGTACCCCACAACATGATTCCAATACGAACACTTTCACTATTACACAATAACATCATAAACCACTGAACATGTCCAAGAAACTGCAAACCAGGGCATAAGAACATCAGAAATGCTGGCCAAACCTCAAAAAGGGGTTACCTTGAGCGTCCCCCGACGCGACCATTGACACCGACCCAAATCCTCCCATTGGTAAACTCCATAGGAATTCACCCAATCTTCAAGAAAATGAAATGGACCTCCAAGAAGAATCCATCCACAAAGGACGTCAAAGGAATCATAATGAAGATGACCAGATCCTGATGTCGTTAACACCCTGATCCGCAGACAACCCAGAAGTTCCACTTTGCCCAACCTCAATCCCGGAATCCAAAATCCATAAACCAGCATCATCCAGAAAAATTAACCTCATAATCAGCAAAACCAACCCAAAAATTCACCACTCGACCAAAATATTAAATCCAAATTTGAGTATTACCAAACCCAGAATCGCACATCCCATCGCCACCCTCCAGATTGCATGTAGAGTCCACAGCGGTCCACCCAAACCGTGATCCATCGGCACAAATCAAGGTCTAGCAACCCAAATATGCCAGCGAACAGGGACGACGTCATCAAACCCAAGCCAAAGATCATCCAAATCTGAAGGCAACAAAGCCATCGCTGCCGGAGACCGCCGTAGTCAAGCCAACAAGTACCAAAACCGACCACCAGATGTCGGAGTTTCCACCGAGAGAGCAGAGGTTGACAAGACACCGCGGAGGAACTTCGACGCCTGATGCTGACCGAGCTCGAGAATCAAAAGTGGGAAGAATGCGCCACACACCCAATCTCACCGAGAATCACCGCTGAGGAGAAGAGACGCCGCCATATCTACACCGCAACTGAATAAATAAGCATGTGTCAAGTTAGATTGAATAAATAAGCATGTGAACATGGATTAGTAGAGCGGGGTATTGACATGAGGATATATGCCCATGAGTCAAGTAAGATTGAGGCTCTAAAACTCCACTCAAAAATACACAGGTTAGGGAAGGGGTGGAGGCTCTATTCCCCTAACAGTTGCATTCCACCTGGATTGAGGCTTCGAGGTGAGGATAATGTGTTGATGTGATATTTCCATCCCTAGTGAGATAGGGACTTGACTTATTTTCTCTATGCATTGTGATTGATTTCCTTAAACCCTTGTGTATGTGATATGTGTTCCTAACCCATGGAGCATGTTATAATAATGGAATAAGTAACAAATATGGTGTAAGCAATGAAATTGGGAAAAATTATAAGCATGATCTAAAAAGAACTTGGTTAGTGGATGGCACCTGAACTATCCCTTATTTACTTACCATTTATTTTTTACTTAGATCCACTATCTATTAGACTAGATATTTGATAGACACCATTGGTGGTGGCCTACTGAGTTTTGTACTCACACCCTGCTCGGGCCACCATTGGGTACCCGAGCAGATTTCTTGGTTGCAGGTTAGGACAAGGGAAAAGGACCTACTTTAGGATGTTGAGTTGTTCCCGGGATTTACATGGAGAAGGATCTGGAATTAGATTCGAGACCCATTTGGGGATTTGTCCTTTTATCTTATTTTGGGTTTTGTTCACTTTGCACTACTAGTATGTCATGACAATGTTAATATTGAATTATGGGTTGTAGCCAGTTTGGAGATGTTTTTCTTGTATTTTTATTAGTTTTTTCATATTATTTCGACTATTTATATTGTGTTCTGTCGTGGCTTACTCTGGTAAAGAGGGTATAGTCTCCCTACGTGACTCATTAGACCCTCGCCACTAGTCGGTAACCTATGGTATACGGGGAGGCATGCTTGGGGTCATGTGATGACTCAGTTCGGGCATCGGTTTAGTGTCTTTTGAGTCGGGGATGTTACATACCCATACTTACCCCAGATCATGAGGTAGAGTTCTAAATAGAACTCATACCCAGAGCTACTCCTATCTCAAAATGTCCCTATAGGATGGCCCCTATCAAACTGGAGGAGTTAAAGAAGAAATTGCAAGAGAACTTGGATAAAGGGTTCATATGCCCTAGTACATCAACTTGGGGTGTGCTAGTGATCTTTGTCAAGAAGAAGGATAGATCAATGCAGTTTTGTATCGATTATCAATAACTCAATAATATTTCCATAAAGAACAAGTATCCTCTTACAAGAATTTATGACTTGTTCGATCAATTATGAGGAGCTCAATACTTCTCAAAGGTGGATCTTCATTCTTTATATCACCAGCTAAAGGTAAAGAAAGAAGATATTTAGAATATTGTCTTCTGTACAAGGTATGGGCACTACGAATTTCTAGTGATGTCCTTTGGACTTACAAATTCTCCTGAAATCTTCAGGCATTTTATGAATAGAGTCTTTAGTCATTACCTTGGAAATTTTATGGTAGTTTTTATCAAAGATATTCTCATCTACTCCAAGATCAAGGAGGGACATAAAGAATATATAAGGATTGTTCTAGTGACATTGAGGAAGGAGAAATTGTATGCCAAGTTCAGATCATGTGACTTTTGGATGCAGCAAGTCACATTCTTGGGGAACGTGATCACAAGTGAGGGGATTTTTGTAGGCCCATAAAAAGGAAATTGAGGAATGACCAAGATCCTCTAGTGTCACAAAAATCCACAATTTTCATGGATTAGCAGGGTAGTACCGATGTTTTGTGATAAATTTCTCATGATTTTCTAGCCCGCTAATTGAGTTAACAAGGAAATGGGTAAAGTATTTCTGGATGAAATAATGTGAGGAAATCTTCTAGAAGATAAAAAGAGGCCGATCACTACACCTGTACTCACATTACCGAAAAAGTGGAGAGAGTTTTGTGATATAAAGTGATGATTCAAAGAAAGGATCATGTTGAGTACTCGTAAAAAATGATAAAGTGATAGCCTATGCCTCACGGCAGTTGATGATCCATGAGCATAACTACCCAACGCATGATCTGGAGTTAGCAGCTATAATTTTTTCCTTGAAAATCTAGTGGCATTGCCTCTATAGTAAGAAGTGTGACATATATACTAGTCATAAGAGCCTAAAGTATATATTCACACAAAAGGAGCTCAAAATGTGTCAAAGGAGATGGTTATAGTTAATCAAGGACTATGATTGTTTTATTCACTATCATCCTGGGAAGACAAACAAGGTACCTGATGCTCTTAAAAGAAAAGAATCTGCTACTCTCTCCATGATGCAGATTGAGAAAGACCCTATCTTCTTGGATATACAAAGGATGTATTTGAAAATAATAATGGTGGGGAATACATCCTACCTTTCCCAAATGATTTCCCAACCATCTATCCAATATAATATTAAGGAGGCACAAAGGGATGATCTCGAGCTTCAAAATAAGGTGAAGGCCGTAAAGGAATGGAATCTATGAGAGTTCTGTATCGATAATGATTGTGTGATTCAGTTTGGAATGGGGCTTTGTGTGCCTTAAATACCATAGATAAATAAGGATCTATTGTATAATGCACATAGATCAACTTTCTCTATCCATCCTGAAAGTACCAAGATGTACCATGATCTTCAAGAACAGTTCTGGTGGGACAACATAAAGAAGAAGATTGCAGAATATATCTTAAGGTACTTGATATGTCAGCAAGTTAAAGCAAAGCGACAGAAGTCCAAAGGGGTGATGCAACCCTTGCCTATACACATGTGGAAATGGGAGAATGTCACCATGTACTTCATCACTAGTCCCCCAAATACATACAAAGGAAACAATGTGATAAGGGTTGTGGTGGATCGACTCACCAAGACTGACCATTTTATCATTATTTGAGAAGATCTCTCACTTAAACAACTTGCTAAGATATATGTAAAGGAAGTGGTGAGGTTGTATGGGGATCCATTTTCGATTGTATCTGATTTTAATCCAAGGTTCACATACAAATTCTGAAGAATTCTACAACATGATTTGAGTATTGAATTGAATTTCAGCATGGCTTATCACCCCCAAACTAATGGCCAATCTAAAAATACTATTCATACACTCAAAGACGTGCTAAGATCATGATTAATGGAATTCAAAGGAGAATGGGATCATCATCTCCCATTGGTTGAGTTCTCATACAACAACAGCTTACACTCGACTATTCAGGTGGCTCTATATGAAGCTCTATATGGAAATTGATGTAGAACTTCAACCTGTAGGGATAAAGTTGGTGAATGAAAGCTACTTGGACCTGATCTTGTGTAAGAGATGGTAGAGAAGGTTCAATCCGTCCAGTAACATATCAAAGCTACTCAGAGTCAGCAACAGAGCTATGTTGACAACCTTCAAAGGAACTTGGAGTTTGACTTTGGAGATAAAGTCTTCCTTTGAATATCACCATGGAAGAGAGTCATGCAGTTTGAAAAGAAATGGAAGTTAGCCCAAGGTACATTGGCCCCTTTGAGATCCTTGATCACATAATAGCAGCGGCCTATTGGATTGCACTTCTACCAAGTATGGCTCAAATTCATGATGTGTTCCATGTATCTCTCTTGAAAAATTACATACTAGATCCCTCACATGTACTAAACTCATAGGTGGTATAGCTGGAAGATGATCTCTCTTATGAGGAGCGACGAGTAAAGATTCTAGACTTGAGAGATAAGTTTCTACACAACAAGAAAACTCACCTTATCAAAGTGTTGTGGAGGAACCACAAGTATAAAGAAGTGACTTGGGAATCATAAGAGGTGATGAAGGAGAAGTACCTTCACATGTTTATGTAAAACGAAATTTCAAGGGCGAAATTTCAAAAAGGGGGGAAGAATGTAACGACCCAAGCTTTTATCGATGAAATTTATCCCTTCTTATAATTATGTCATATAGTATAAATCACATAAAATCACATAGAGACCACAATACAAACTTTATAAATGAAGAATGAATGAAATAAGAGGTTTTTTTAGAAATTAAGGAATTTATATCAATGGAATAGTAACTTGACCTTTAGAATAGTAACATGACCCTTATGAATAGTAATTCGTCCAATAGAATAGAAACTTCACCTTTAAAAGTATAAATAAAATTTGGGTATCCTTATGTATTAAAATATAATATAGTTATATCATAAAATAAGTAAATAAATATTTTAAAAATGATAAATTAAGTATTGGTATTTTTATAAGTTATAAATATTTATTTATAATTTTATAATTAATATAATGATTTTAAAAAAATTATTTTTATAAAATAAACTCATAAATTAATATTTTGTTGTCTTATGATTATAAAGTAATTTTATGATACCTTAGTTAATTTTTGAAAGTGTCGTAAAATCAGTTATAATTTTAAAATTGGTATTTTTCGAATAAATGATGATTTTAATTAAAAATTAAATTTATCATGTTTAGAAAATTATTTTCATAAAATGGATTTCATTTTTAAATTTTACACGTCAAAAAATGGTTATAGTGAATTTTTGGGATTTTTCTAAAATAGTTTAATTTTTGTAAATAGTAACATACGGTAATTTACAGTATATATACATTATAAGTTAAATACACTATTCCTTGAGTTATTGATGATGTAATAATAATAATCTCAAACTCCCCTTCATTATTTTAATATATTTAGTAATGATGCTCAAACTATTCATAATTTTGAGGCAAAATAATAAACTAATGAATAAAATAATGGGAAAACACCTTTCTTTTCCCCTATAAATATCGTCCATCACCACCTCTTCTCCTCACACCTTCCAAGATTTGAGCCTAGTTAAAATTCTACCCAAATCTATTCTCAATACCCTTACCTATGTCCAGAAGGTTATAGTCTCAACATCAAGACCAAACCTAGATGCTTTAAGGAGGTTCTCAAAGAGGATAATTCAAGAGGTAAAATACTCTTTCTTTTTCTTTTAATATATTTTAATTGCTTTTTCTTTTCTTATTCTCTCCTCACCTCCTCTGTCCAAATATGCATGATAACTCCAGTGTCTTTTATATATTGGAATGTTATCATGTTAGTGGAAGATCCATCATCAAACTCCTTTATCTCTCTCGTTTATTCTAAAAATGAAATAATCGCCTGTGATGTGTCAATTTACCGACATCGTGGACGATGCGTTTTCATTTTCCTGTAATGCCTTCAAGGTTTTTCATAAAACCACTATAATGGTTGGAACATAATGTAAAATGTATGTAATAACCCTTTTCTGTTCTGGGACTAACTTATATACACAATAATAAATAATGGAACAAAACTAGTTTGTGATGTTTGAAAAACCGTCAAAAATCTAAATGATTATCACTAACATTTTATCTAATGATTCATCATCATACCATTTAACCAAATGATATATATAACCATTTAAACCTCTAGATGTTCATTGATAAGATATAATTTCAATTCTATAGAATTATACTCATTCTATATAAACTTTTATACTTATATTCGAGTGAACCGATCATGAAAACAAAGGAAATGAACACTCTTGAATGATGGAATTGTACTCTATAACTCATCTAAAAGGCTATAAATAAACTTAATAAAACTATAATAAATAAAATACATGTAGAAGAGGTTCTGGGTTTTTTAAATTAATGAATTTAATTTGATTATTTGGGATATTAAAGTGAAGAAAGCACTCAAACATAAGGTAAGGGGATTTTCGAACCCAACTCTCTTCCTTTGGGTTTTCCCTTTTTCACTCCATTTCCAGTATGAATATTCCATTGATGTTCCTTAAATGTAACTTCTTTATCCTTTCCTTCTCTTTTCTGGATATACATATTTTCAATCTGATTTTATGACAAATACAAAGATTTTTTCAAAAGAACTTTTCTTCCTAAAAACACAACTTTTACTTCTCATGAGATTGTTTCTTCCTCACTCAATATTGATGATTCTTATACCAATTATGTTATTCTCTTTTCCTTTTGGGAAACCCAAAGTTTATTCATGAAAGTATGCTTTATGAAATGAAACGCATTCCTTTCCATGAGTTATTTTATGTCCACGATTGATATACGTTCTATGTGGCATGCATGATTATGTAAATGTTATGATGTGATGGTTGCACCCATAATTATATATCACTCCAATGCATTAGGTGGTGCGATGAATCTTATGAGATAAAGTGAAATATCTGTGAACATGATGCTAGCTTTGTTGACAACTATGTGTGGTATTTGACCACTAAGACATGATGTTTCATTTTTATGTATTGCCACATTTCATGCTTTTATCTAATTTTTCTCTCATGATTATGAAGTTATGATAATGATCATGCTCACCTATGTTATATTGTTTCATGTTCTTATCTATCCTTTTACTAGGTTTTTAGTTCACCCCTTTCCTCAATGTATATCCTCAGGTGAATACTTGTACTACGGAGAACACGAGGGTCACTAAGAAGCTAGAGAAAAAGGAATTAAATGATGTTTATGTTTTATTTTTGTAAAATTATAAGCCTAATTTTCCCAAAATACTAAACCGCTTGATCCTGGGTTTGTAACGCTATTATGTTTATCTTTAAAATGATGTAATAATCATGTAAGAAAAGTAGGGTCGTTGTAGTTTGTCTCTATAAAATTGAGTTAAAAACATGTGAAATTCTTGTATTGCATATTAAGTGTAACATATTTAGTCAATTGTTTTAATGAATAACTAAATATTTAATATTTAATATATATGTCAAATTTAACAAACAAATTACATTTTTTGAAAAGATGGGGCAAACCCCTATATTAAGTAGAAAAAACAACAATAGAATCCCCTTTTGTAGGAAATGGGTAAAGGGAGAACCCAGCAAAAACAAACCCAAAACCTCAAAGTCCCAAAACCAATAAAAAAACAAAACCCAGAAAAACCACACCACCACGACCATCAAAAGCAATGGAGAAGCAGTGCAAAGCTAAACCGAGACTGAGGAAGCTCACAGTCGTATGCTGATGAAGCCCACACGGTTGAGGGAGGAAAAACCTCACCGGCAAAGGGCGGAGCATGATGAAGAAAGGAGACCTATCTCCGGTCCGCAAAAATCGTAGCCCCCTGCACCTGCTCGAAGACGCCCCAAGGCCACCGAAACGAAAGAGAGAAATCAATTGATTCTGCCTCTGTTGTGACACCAAGCAGCATCTTCTGTTGTGACGCCAAAATCATCTCCACAAAAGCCAAACCACCACAGCCCATCCAAGCAAATGTCGAGACAACAAGAGGATCAAAACCAATCATCTGAGCCAAAGCCATGAGAAATATCCTAGCTAAACATCAACATGATACATAGGAAAACATTAGAAGAATAAAACTACAAGAAATAAATAAAGATAAACAAGAACACTGCACAAAATAGATGGTCACATGTTGATCACTATAAACAAACAAGGCAACAAATCAAATCAGTCTAAAAGAAGGGAAACAACATTTATCCCTTTGAAAAATAGGTATAACATCCTCTGGAATTTGATCATACCAAGAAAGGTTACCCCCATCTGCTCCTTTATTAGTCAGACTATCAGCAAGAGCATTGTCCTCCCTGAAAACATGGGTAATAATGAAGTCAATAGATGAGAGAAACTGCAAACAATTAATCCATCTATTCATAACCCTCCAAAGGATATGAGTAGAAGATGTTATAATTGCATAAACAATTGTGGTGGAATCACACTCCAACCATATCCTATTCAAACCCTTCTGCTTAGCAAGATCAAGAGCGGTAATGACTCATAACATCTCAGCCTCAAGAGAGGATGCAATACCACAAGAACCAAAAGAGCAACCTAAAACATCACAAAAGTTATTCCTAAAAACATAACCATAACCCGAAGGACCCAGATTTCCTCTAGAGGACCCATCGGTATTAATTTTAATCCAACTCAAAGGAGGGCGCCAAAAAACTTCCATAGTACCCAACGAAGGCCGAAAATTACCTTTAACCTTGATACATCTAAGAACTGAAAAATCGTGCACCAAATGTGACAATAAGCTTTGCGAGGAAGCTTTACATTTTTCATGACCGAAAAAATTCCAGCAAGGCAGGTCTAAGGATTGAAACCAACTCCATCATGAAGACCCTTGTTTCTCGCCATCCACAGGG
Source organism: Viscum album (assembly GCA_963277665.1). NCBI lineage: Eukaryota > Viridiplantae > Streptophyta > Magnoliopsida > Santalales > Viscaceae > Viscum > Viscum album. The sequence goes on along the minus strand of OY728131.1, from coordinate 308,945,641 downwards.
AATGAACAAGTTCAGCAGCAGCAACCTGGAAAAGAGTCAACAGCATAGGAGATAAAGGAAGGCAGAACATACCTTCAAGAATATCTCAAACAGTAGAAAAATTCTGCATTTGAACCTCAAAAATATCAAAAAGTGCTTTCCACGTAGAGGTTGTTGTAACACATCTCAGAAACAGGTGATCCAAGTCCTCCCTATGGTGATGAGTTATAATACATATTTAATATTTTATAAATAAAATTTAAGAAAATTATATATATATATATATATATATATCAATATAAATATATTTCTATATGAAATAAGATTTTTAATAATATATACTTTTACTTTATGATATTTTTAACTAAATATGTTTTATATCAAGTGTAAATGTATATTTAGTCATATATAAATGATATTTAATAAAATATATTATGACTAGCAATATAAATATATAATAATATATTGATATGTGTTTTTTAATGATATAATTGTTTATGAACAGGGTCGGCCCTGGGGCAAGCCCAGAGAGCCCTCGGGCTAGGGCAACACTTAAGAAATAAAAAATATATACAAAGATAGGGCATCAATTTTATATTTTTATTGTATCTCTCAATGTATTTAGGGCAAAAAAATTTATACTGGACTGGGGCAACTGAATTTTCCGGACCGCTCTTGTTTATGAAATATATCTTTTGTCGTCGATTTTTAGCGCCGATAAAGTTGGTTTTTCAGCGTTAAAAAAACAGACAAATGTTCTATTTTATCGACGTTAAAAAAAACGCTGGTAAAGAGTTGCATCTATCAGCGATTTTAGCTAACGCTGATAATGTATAACACTGTTTATCGCGAGTTCTATATTTTAATGAAAATACTTGAAGATTCAAATGATGGAAATCCAAGAAAATGCATGTGAAGCAGGAAATATTTGTACAAAATGTTAGATAATTGATATATCAACTATAATTATTTTAAATTTTATTTTCCATGCATCTAACTAAGACATCTCTCCGTTTTTTTTTATATAACATTAATTTGATGAGAGCGGTAATGTTTTTTATAATCAAAATAATTAAAGTTTCTGTAATTTGAAACAATTCTTTAATTTTTCGCTTCCTATTTACGACAATGAAATCCAAAATATTTGATAAAAATATAATGGATTAGTGCAAATATGATTTAAACAGTATATGTATTTGAATTTATTTTTTCAAATAAAACATCGAGTTGATAATTATAAATAACTGCTAAATGATTATATTGATAAATTTAAATATTATTATTTAGAATAAACTGACTGAGTTTTTGCATGCGCTATTAAATAGTAAATTATTAACAAACCATAAATCTTAAATTAATGAATTGGGCGGTTGAATAAAAATTGAGTTTTTAATATTTGGTTTTATTTTAGGATTCAGATCCTTTATTGATATTAAATGCCACGTGGCGAGAGCTGTGAGCGTGAAAACAACGCCGCCCGCCCTCGCTCACCTAACACGCGTGTTCCATTATTGCTCGCAGCCAATATTTTAATATTTTTTAAATTATTATTATTATTACTATTATTAGAATTAATTATAAATTACAAATAAAATACACGGCACCAGTTGGAGGGTTTTTTGACGTCTATATCCCTACATTCCTTTTGATTTTTTAAATAAATTTCTGTTCAGACAAGGGTGGGCTCCACTTATCAACACCCCCGGCGGCGCAGCCGGCCGCCTCGGCATTTGTCCCGTAATTGCGGCATGTCCCCACCGATTTATGCATAAATAAAAAATATATATATGTGTGTTTTTTATTAATAAACCTTTCTATTCAAAATTTTGTATTTATCGGCGAATCGTTTTTTTATAAAAATGACATAACATATATTATGTAATTTTTTTACTAAGTATTTGCATTATAATATGTTTTATTAAAAATAACATAGTTATAACACACGTTTGATGATAAAATACATGTTTGTTACTTAAGGTGGAGCATTATTTTTAATTGTAAATTTATATCAAATTTAATGATAATTTATTTTTAAAAATAAAATGATTTATTTTCAGTTATTAAAATAAAATGTTAAGAATTATTATTTGTTTTAAATGGGGTTAATTTTGAAAAAAATGACTCATTTGATTATAAATGACAAAATTTATGTTTTTTTCCCTGATATTTATGATTTTTAATTTTTCATAGACCAAAAATCAAAGCTCATCATTTAATTCAAAAACAACATACATTTAAAAATATATTTACCTTGTAATTAGAGCTCATTGCTTGTCTTTTTAAATAATTTTAACAACATACATTTAATTCAATAATATATTTACTTAGTAATTTGAATATAGGATGATTTTAAAAGTTGTTTATTTTAAATATAACATATAGCATACAGGTAGACCCATACAAGGTTGCCTTTGAAAAAAAATCAATTCATTTATTAATCAAGTTCAATCGGACCGATCTTAACTTATGTTGTTTGTACACTGCTACAGAAACCACATATATCAACGCTAGAAACGAGATATGTCACTGTTAAGAAGCACTCACATGATGAGCGCTATTAAAAACACTTGGCCTTTATCAATGCTAACATAAAACACCAGTAAAGGTAATAGCACTTAGTGCTTTGTAGCATCTCTATAACATAAAACCATATTAGGAAATCATATTCGAATACAAATATTACATAAAATCGTATTGGAATGCAAATATTAAATTGCACCATCATTTCAATTCAAAATTTACATACAAAATATTTACATTGATATGATATTTACAATTAATAAGAAAATTACAACCCAATATACAAAATCAAAATTCTTATTGAAGATTTTTTCCAACGCTCTAACCTTTATACAAACTAGTACTCGCCCGTGCTATTGCACGACGTATTCGATTAGTGGTATTTCTTTTAATAAGTGATTAGTATTTATAAAAGTTAGACCAAACAATAATGTTGAATAAAAAGTGAAAGATAAGTAAAACATAAGACAGATTGTAATAATAAAATTGAGATATGTGAAAATGATTGTATTAAATAAGGCAACATGAGAAAACCAACCAATAAAAAATTGATGAAAAATTTCCAGGTAAATGAAGAACATCAAATACAACAAACCATCCAGCATGAAACAATGTCCAGTATGAAAAACAAAAGTTAAGTAAACTTCCAACATAAACTTCCACCATCAAGAACCTACCGCATAACAAAAAAACATCCAACATTATCCTCCTCCACCATGAGTAACTTCTAGCATGGTGATAAACTATCAGTATGAGAAACTGATACAAAATCATCCACTATGAAAACCGTCCAGCATGACAAGATAACCGTCTAGCATGAAGAAACATCCTGCATGAAAAACTTCCCGTATGAAAAACAGATAATCAGCTTGTAGAAAACTCACCGTAAAATGTCCAGCATGAGAAACCCCAAATACATCAGTCTTTAGAACAGACCACAGTAGAAATAATTTACAGACTATGCAGATTTTAGTACTAAGATTGAATACAGAAACTTATAACATGTACAGAAAAGGGTGAACAACATGTACAGATTAGAACATTTGGAAAAAATGTATAAAAAACTAGATCGCAGTGGATTTATATGTTTTCAAATAGTTATTGTAAAATCAAATGACGTCATAATATATGTAAAAAGTTACACGTTCTGATGTGTAATGCAGTTATTTTTCTGTAAATGACATGTCATCATTTTTATTATACTCTACACATAAATCTGAAATCTCAATTATTTTTCTATAAACTCACAGTATGTAATCTATATAAAAATTTATTTGTGCAGTCTATGTGAATAATCTGTGTGTGCAAGCAGAGTCTGTGTGTGTAATCTGTTTCTGTGTGTAAACAGAGTTTGTGTGTGTAATCTGTTTTTGGTTAAAATAGAAGATTTAGTGTGTGTAATCTGTTTTTGGTTAAAAGATAAGATTTAGTGTGTGTAATCTATTTCTGTGTGTAAACAGAGACTGTGTGTGTAATCTGGTTTTGGTTGAAAGATAAGATTTACTGTGCAGTCTGTATGTGTAATCTGTTTCGTGTGTATACTCTATCTAAAATTTGTGCGTGGTATCAATGTGTATTTATGGTGTGCAGTATGTGACTGTAGGATAAATATGTGTGTAAACTCAGTGTGTAATTTGTGTCTGTAAACTGCCGTGTTTGATTTGTTTCTATAAACTACAGGAGGATAGTCAGTGTATAATATCATTCTATAATCTATGTTTACAAGCTATCCATGTTTGAAAACTGTGTGTAAGAAAACCCATGTATCCTAGCCCGAACAGTATCCACTATAAATTGAAATGTCCAATTTGATTAACACATCCACAATCAATCCTTTTGACTGGTTTTATGCACGGTTAAATAGGGTGACCATTAAACTACGGTCATTGTTATAAGAAATAGGAAATCTGACCATTGTTAGTGAAAATTCCAGTACTGGTAAATTGACCATATGATATAGTAATGGTTAGTATTATTGTACTGGCTAACCTGTTATCTTGCATGTAATTCTGTTTCACTGCAAACTGAAATAGCAGTTGTGTTAGATTAAATATGATGGTTATGAATCGGTCAAATAATATGATCAAATGCAGTAAGTATTAATCATGCAAGGTAAATGGAAATGAAAAGGAACTGCAATGTCAACTCCAACAAAGTGTCAGATCACATACCAATCAACTGAAGAGAAAAGTTAATCATTCTGAACTCCAAATAATATTGAAGGCAACAATGGCTAGTCTTGTTATTTATTTAACTGTGCACTCGTTCTTAAACATTATTTAATGATCATAAGATATAACAAAAAAGGAGTGAAATAAAAAAAAAATACCCATTAAGTTTTATTCCCAAGACGTTGGGGAAGAACATCTCAGTTTGACTGCTAATTTGAGTTGTCCAAATTTCCCTTCATTGGCCTCTGTACTTGAGAACAACCACTTGTTGTACCGAAACTGTCTCGACATATCTCAGGATCATGTCTTACATCATCCTCCATATCAAATTCATGTGACAAGTTTTTCTACGTAGAGAATATAGTTAGAACAATTGGAAAGTACTTGTTGCAGTTGTAATCAATGAAGCACATATCTTTTAGTTAACAGTAGACACTTACAGATATAAAGTGGTGTATGTCAAAAATATAAAAAACAAAACTCTATATTAATGATGGATGTATATTAACATAAATGGAATTAAGTTAATAGTGAATGGGGAGAACTGAAACATACCTTAGTAGATGAAATATTTGATGTACAACCATCATATCTACTCACAATGCTTGAACTTGATGGCGAAGACCTACCAGTTTGATGCTCCTATTGTGCAAGGTTGCAAGGGAAATTACAGTAAGCAGATTTATGTTTAGGAAGTGGGAAAAAAACTGAAACATATAGTACCTTGATATATTCAATTCCACTACTGACATGTGTGTACCCACTAGTTTGATGTCCCTATACAGTAAAATAATGATAGACCGTCAAATTTCGTAACATATACTTATTTAAGCAAGATATGAATAACTATATTGTATTACCTGATTCTGTTCGAGGATGTTATTAAAATTGGTGATGTAGTAATCATTATCACTGATAAATAGCACTTTGAAGTTGTTCTGTTCAAACGAACGATGACGGTTTTGAATATTATAATTTGTTACATCAATTGATAATAACACTTTCTTTGATTTGAAAATATCCAATTCTGCAGGAAAACCATACTCATCATCGGCCTAAATTACAAACGATAAACAGTGTTAGAATATATAATGGAAACAGATATTGAGGTCATACAAGAAATTGGTTATACCTGTATCAAAGTAGCTCTTAACTCTGCAACTGTTTTATGTACGAATTGGATGACTTGTTTGTCAAATAGAACAACTGAACATGAGTCTGTCGTATCAGCAAACATTAGTTGCACTCTGAATCTGTTGGATTTAATATTGTGGTTACAAAGTCAGCGATATTGAGTATTATGCTTTATTAGTTAGATAGCAAAATATTGAACAAAATGAATTTAAAATAAGATTTGAAACCTAGGAGTAGTGCTGTTGGGAGATAATTTACAACTGTGGCACCATATTTTGTTGTTTAAAACATGTATTTTCCTCATGAAAAAGTTACATGAATCAAAATACCAGCTGTGAGTACTTTGAATTTTTATTATTGTAGCTGCTATTAAGCACCATGTAGGCTGTAGAAGAGGTTGTACATAATAATAAACTCATAAGTAAAGGACAGATGTAAGCAGTTCATAAAACAGTTTAATGTATTTCCGATTATAACGATCTTATTGTTACCTCGAGAGAGCTTTTCACTTCTGATATTGTTTTCTTGTTATTCCAATACAAGACTTCTGTAGTGGGGTTGACTTAGTTGGTGGTGGGCTTTGTAACTGTGATGTTATTAACACCCCAAACCTGGTAAATATAGAATGATAGACTTTAAAATAAAAAATAAGAACATTTCTGAATTACAATTGGGATGCACAGAGTATAAAGTTGTAAAAATACAAAACATCGAGTATGTATAATGTTACCTGTTTCTAAAATTTTCTACTTCAGGAATTTGAAGATTGTAAAGAATTTTCGTTGCATTCATAATAGTTGTGACAATAACAGAGGCTAAAAGGAGTTTGAAGTCAAAGAACACATAATTAGAGAGTCAGGTGGTCATGCAACATATTTTAGGAATTATTTAGAAACAGCAAAATTATACTATACAGACAGAAACCATACTACTCAACCGCTTCACCCGGACGAGTTATAATATCATAATGGTAGACCCCTCCTTGTTCTTTTCCAACTAATCCGTCAATTCATTTACGTAGTCCCCCTAGAAACTACAGGTTAGTTGCAAACCTCTATACGAAAATTGAGTAACAATATGAGTACATATAAATATTAAGCAGTCAGTTAATATAAATTTTAAAAAATAATGACCTGTCATCCTCAAGAGTAATTTTCATCCTGCGGTTGGAAGGACCCATATCTTTCACCGGTTTTGTGTATCGAAGAAGTCCAATAATTTCTATAAGATAGATAAAAAAAAGAGGCTTTAATTGGAAATAATACAGAGGTAGTATAAAATTCTATAATGTTAAATCTATTTAACTTTCTAGACTGAAACGCAACATGCACTGCGTAGTGGAATGTACCTATCAAATGTTCTTCGAGAACTTTCAATTGAATAATATCATCATATGAAGTAAAATCAAAACTGAAAAGAGGAATTTCTGTATCACATGGACGAACATATGTTGTCGTCGTGAATAGTAGTCTACAGGCATGTCTACATCCCAAGTAACTGCCATGGTTTGAAGCTATCTGGAAGTTTTGTATCATATAGCATAGCCCCTCATGCAATAGATTTTTGTACTTAGAGATAAGCTGGCAGCTACTGATTGTACACTGAATTTTTATTCCCTAGACATAGCATGTTAAAACATAGGAGAATACATTAAAAATATAAATGTGCAAGGACAGAAAGATAATTTAGACGTATTGACAAATGTATACATCGAAACAGGATTATAGGGTGAAATAAACAAACAACAGTCATGAAATGTAAACTGACCTCTTTATCAGTAAGCATTAGATCAACAACAACAACATCATTAGAGTATTTTGGAGATGAATTTCACCACATGTTTAAAACACGAACCTCAATCTGTAGTGTTTCATCATCCTCAGGTGTAATCGCATTCAACGGGGTAATTGATTTGGACATCTTGTTTTGACCGTGTACAAATATGATTAGTGCTGAAAAAAATAACATAGTAAGCAGTTACAGACTTTAGGAATTACATATTGCAGTCCCAAACAGTAGTAAAACAATTGATGTGCTAGTTGAAAATAGTACCTAACAGAGGTTTTCAAATATTTCTTTGTACACAATATTATGTGTGTAATGAGATGATGTGTTACTGTTATCATCAGCAACAATTTTCAAACCAGTAACTGATGTGACCCTAGAAAACGCAACATATAATTGACCATGAGAAAACATAGGTTTGCGGAGAAATAAACCAACAGAAGACAATGATTGTCCTTGACTTTTATTAATAGTCATTGCATAAGAAACTGCCAAAGGATATTGCCTTCTTTGTAATTTGAAAGGCCATCTAAGATCAGAGTGCGTCATAGTTAGTCTTGGAATGAATGTTGAATTCCCCGAATGACAGCCAGTCAAAATTTTTGCTCCAATGACATGGTCCCCTAAGTGTGTAACAATCATACGAGTACCGTTACATAAACCAACAAATTGATCAACATTTCTTAATAACATAATGGGGACACCAATCTTTAAAGAAATTTTATGGGCAGCCAATCCGGAGACGTTTATGCCATTTAACCTCTCAGAAGTATATATGTTTTCTGCCCTATCCGTATCAAAACTCGCATTGAAAACTGAATCAGAGCTGAAGTAGTCTTTTTGTTCAGAATTTGTGAGAGACAACATGTAATCATTTACTTCTTGAACAACATCACGGGTTGGAGCTAGAATGACACACTCTTTTAAATAGGAGAGCTCACTATATTTGTCACTGAAATTAGGATAAGTATGATCCACAATTGCAACCATTGGATTTCCTGTGTAGTAAAGAAGATATGATGAAGGAATTTCGAAGAGCACTTCACCGTCATTAGGTTCTCCAACACGTCCTTCGCCAATATCCAAAGTCCATTTAGCGAAATCATGGATCTGATTTGAATCATCGGTGGATGTAGAGGAAACCAATCTCATGTTCTTTGTTAGAGTTAAGACCTTACAGTACTGCTAAAGATACAACGACTTAATACTTGCAAAGACAATGTCATTTCTGTTACCACCTGGTATTACAGGTAATATTTGTCTGAAATCTCCACCCAATACAACTGTTAGACCACCAAATAGAAAATTCATTGAATTACAATTTTTTACTCTCATAATATCCCTGAGAGTACGATCTAGAGCCTCAAAGCAGTATTTATGAACCATAGAAGCTTCATCCCAAAGGATCAGTTTTGTAGAGTGTAGAAGTTCAGCTACATCACTCCCTTGCTGAATATTGCAAACAGATTGCTCAGTAATGGCGATTGGAATACGAAATTTAGAATGTGTCGTGCATCCACCAGGAAGCAGTAATGAAGCTATTCCACTCGAAGCAACCGCAAATACAATAGATCCCTCGGATCGCAGAAATGATGTTAAAATATTCCAAATGAATGTTACTTGTGCCTCCATATCTGTGCAAGAAGAAGAATCCTACAATATTTGTAGATAATAAAGACAAAATGACATCCATCACCTCTTTCTGTTCAACAGTTAGCATAGTCTGTAAAGTTCTGTACTCTCTTCGTAGGATATCTCTATTGTAATTTAGTTATTCTGCAACTAAATGATTCGAATGAGTATCAATTGCAGAATATGGAACTGGCATGGGAGGATAAAATCGAAGAGATGTTCCGTTGGTCCGTAAAATCTATTCTATTTCAAGCAGTGCATGCATATGTATTTGATCTTCTGTGAGTGTCAAATCTAGAAGAATGAGGTACATTGTTTCAGAGTAGTAAAAACAAAAACTGCATGCATTGAATCAGTTAAATAATATTAAATGAAATAATAAAACAAATTGTGTGTGAGAGAATTTATTATATAGACTAAAGTATGTATTATGCATGCCCACTAATCGTTGATTGATAGTAGACCTGTGTAACTATGTATTGGTAAAAAATTAGACAAATATGATTTTTGGAATAAAGCAGTTAATGTAATAATAAAATAGAATGAAAATTATTAAAATATCAGCAGTAATGAATAATTATTCTGTTTATGCATTCATATGGACAGTTGTTGACCCCTTGGATTTTAATGTTTTATGTCATTTGAGGCCGAACTGTTATTTAAATAACCTCACATGCATGCAGTTTTTTTCATGTTTTATGTCATGTGAGTCTGAAATGTTATTTAAAAAACCACTTGGATTTAAATGTTTTATGTTTCCTGTCATTTGAGGCTGAACTGTTGTTTAAATAACTATAGTAACTTGAAATGATCAGACCATTATTTAAGACCCTCCCTAACTACATGGCAGCCAATAAGTAGCATTTATTTTCTAGAACTGTCCATATGATTTATGGAAGAAAGCAGTTAATGTAATAATAAAATAGAAAGAAAAGTATTAAAATATCAGCAGTAATGAATAATTCTTCTCTTTATGCATTCATATGGACAGTTGTTGACCCCTTGGATTTTAATGTTTTATGTCATTTGAGGCTGAACTGTTATTTAAATAACCTCACATGCATGCAGTTTTTTTCATGTTTTATGTCATGTGAGGATGAAATGTTATTTAAAAAACCCCTTGGATTTAAATGATTTATGTTTCATGTAATTTGAGGCTGAACTATTGGTTAAATATCTATAGTAACTTGAAATGACTAGACCTTTATTTAAGACCCTCCCTAACTACATGGAAACCAATAAGTAGCATATAATTTCTATATAACCAATGTTTTTCAGTCAATATTAATGTCAATATTATATAAATACATTTGTCAAGAACATAAGGAAAATGTGAATTATGTAATTAGTTAGTAGCAACATGTTATAAAATATAATATGAGAAACAACTTTGCACCTTGCAGTTGTAGCCTTCGTCTTTGAGAGTGTAATATATCTTCAGCTAGGATGTGAGAGTTTTGTTGCCAAACAGTATCTAAATGAGAAATGTTATTGGAAAATAACAAGCTTGCAAACAGCCTGCACACATAATGTCCCATTCCCCAAGATGAAACCTCTTTTATTGCTTCAATAAATTCTGTGTCATCTGCTAGCAGTCCCAGTGCATAACTGGCCTCTCTAAATGTTCCATGAGTAATGTTGTTCACTGTTTTTAGATCTTCAAATGAAGTAGCACCTTTGATTTTTGTTAGAAGTATCCACAAGTAAAATAGTTCCCCACTTGTTGGAGGAACGTAGTATAGCTTGCCAATAAAAAAACCCTACTTTCTAAGATGCCATGTCTTGTCATTTGAGTGGTAAAAAAATCTAGTAGGGAATTATGAAAATATAAGAGATCTGCCCTCCGGATACATAATATTTTCTTGAAACCAAGATGTGAGCATCGTTTCAGATATGTTTGTGTGATTTAATACATCTCCAATATTATCATTATCCTTGAAGGTCATAGAATGTTGTCCGGGTAAATGGAAACCTAACCTCTCAACCGATGGATATCTGTAATGGATATCATAAGAAAATATTCTCCAAGAGGCCTCACAAGGAGATATGTACCGACAATCATAATAAATTTTTATTTCATCTACATCTTTCTCTGATAAATCTTTGTTGCTGCTCTCATAGAGTGCTGCTGTTACCTGATCATTTTCCTTGTTAATATACTTAAAAAGATATTTGATGGAAGACGACTGATTGCAAACTTTAATATTTATATGTGCTTGATACTTTAATAGAAACACAGGACTGTATGACACAACAAACCGATTATCTAAAGGGACTCCATTTTTTAGAACTGTTCTTCCATCATCCCATCTACAATAGGCCACGTAACCATCATCATCAACAGTGGTATGCCCCACAAATTTCTTTGGAAAATATTTGGAACATTTACCATTTCTCATACAGGGAGAAGTACAGTTGGCATCACCACAAGGGCCATGGATCATAAAATTCTTAACAGCTTCGTGTAGTCTTGGGTAGGAAAAATTATTGGGAATTTCAGCACATACAATCTTGTTTACATCTATTGGAATGTGAAGTTTGTTTTCATGACAGAGAAATAGTAGGATGTGCACATGAGGCAAACCACATTTTTAAAACCCCACTGTTCGAACAACTATAAGAGATAAAAATAGTTTGACGGTTAATATTAGATGACAGAATATATAATAAGGAATTAAAAATACGGGATATTGAGTTCATAAAAACTAACCTGCACGTGACTTCCCAAATAAAAAACCTTGGCATAAATCTTTCAGTAGACGTTCAACCTTAATATTGAAAACCCGAGATAATATTTGCGGGAAATCTGGTGGACGAAGATTGCGATGTCTAAGAAATCGAGTTATTTCAGGCCACATCAGGTTACATGTAAATGTTAAAAATAGATCTGGATACCCTGCCCAATTACATATTGAGATAACATCTTGGTAATTATGAATCATATACCTTGGACCGCCCATAAATGTAGAAGGTAACACAATACACTTTCTGCAGGATGTCCCTTCACGGTCACCTCGAAGCAATGCATCCTGTAACCCATTGTAAAGTTCGACCCTCAGTTTCTTCTGATTGAAGCGAATGAATGAAAGTCTTTGAGACTCAATCATCGTATAAGAATCAACAGTAAATTATTGCAGTAATCTTCTAGAATGTAGTAAGACCGATGCTTCATTTTCACGGAATTTCAAGTGGAATGCAAAGTACTCTCTCATTGTTACCTTTCTGAGTGTAGTACTTTTTGTGAATTGAGTAGCATGATGCAACACATTATCGCAATATCCATCCTGGACACCTGAGAAAATCAAAGGATACTACAATGGAAGATACAAAGGGTGACGCTCATCGATTCGCTGTAAATCTCCATTTTTGGTTTGAATTATGATATCCTGTTCTTGGTTGAGATCCTCAATGTCACCGATAATTAGCATCGCAATTTCAGATGTATTTGGAAGGTTATATGTGGCACAATTTGTTTCTCTTATTTTAAGCAGCCGTAACTTTATAGTTGGAACCTCCTGATGTCTAAGAACCTCTTTTTCACTTATAAATTCTCGAGCCAAAGCATTGTTTTGATGAAGTAATTGTTGTAGGTTTTCAACAGTATTGCAGTTAATAACAGATTGATGATTGATATCGTCAAAGCTGGATAAATTATTAACGTTAGCATAAAAAGGTGAAGGATTTGTCAACGTAACAAAAAGCATTGAATATAAATGATACCTCATCCTGCGAATTCTATTTTGACACTCGTGTGTAGCATCATACACGTAAAGTTGTGTGAACCTTGGTGGTTGTCCATCAGGCAGACATAAACTACCTATGCGATGGTAGTTTTGTCCATGTAATCTGAATATACATGGAGCTCGACCATTATTGAATGACCTATCTACCTTCCCACCCATTGACGTGAATGAAAACATTGCATTGTAAATATGCATGTGGTCTTGGAATAATCGAGATTAAGCAGTTGTTTGATTGAACACCAACATCCTAAGGTATTCAGGACATTCAGGTAGTAAGTCCAATACAACATTTCCCATTGAGCAGCATAGAGAGAAGCGTTGGTTTTGTCTATTTCTGAATTTATTGTTTCTCTCATCAAACCAAAAAAAAGAGTGACAATATTGGCAGAAGTTAGTAGGGTCTCCAATATCATAATAATCTGAATGTACATAACAACAATGTAGAAAGTGTTATTAGTAAAATTTAGTCGCTATAAGAGAGAATGATTTTGTATTAAGGAACCATTAATGCATGTTTAGTAAGAACCCAAACCTGTATTCTCAGTAGTGTCTTCTTCCACTGACTCTCCTGTAGTAGGAAGCGCTATGTAATACTGGCCTTGCTTAAATAATACAGAACTCAATAAAGTTTGAGGAGAAGTGTGTACATTAAATTACCTCTGTAGTTTTCTGCACCGTTACTTTTATTATTTATGTTTTCTTAAGCCTCGATATTATTTTCTATCATTGCTTCTCAGAAAAATGATTGTTGACCAATACCTGAAAGTAGTTATTGAAAACAACTCAATACTCTACAGGATGTTTAGTGGTATATATGCGTGTGTGTGTTAACATATACTGTACATCATACCTGTAATGGATATCGTATTGTAGTTTCCATCGATAGGAGTTAAGATGCATCTGTTTGTACAGGGAAGCAGAAGAAATATAAGTGGAAGTTCATCTGATGGTAATGTGTACAAACAATAGTCGTTCTTACTGCGTCGAGGTCACAACTGATGATTTTGAGGGAGTATTTCTGCATCCGCTAAAGCTAGGCAAATTGACGGCCAAAATTTTATAAGGGAAATACAAATGCGACACCACATAACATATGGGCATGAAATAAACATGTTATCATAATTACCGAAAGGCACGGGAGAATTATTCAGTACTCCTGGTCGTTGTTTTCTTTTGTTAGATCCAGCAGACAACGTTGACCAAGGTGTAGATGTTTCAGCTACTGACGACAGAGAAGCAGTTTATTAGCAATAATCCGTGTTACTGTGAAATAAACTGTATAGTTCAATGGTTAATAAATGTAAATTTAAACGGAACAAACCATTGTTACATAGAGGTGATAATGGAATTTGTGTCATATCACTCGTGAATATATTTGTTGGTAGAGGTTGAGTGTTTGAAGTTCGAAACAAACAACCAGCTACCACAATTGAGTTTCCAGTACATGTAGACTGTAACGACCCAAACTTTTTAAATAAAATATTAACTTACTCTTAACGATTTAATAAATATGTTAATGGTTAATGCAGAAAGAGGAGTCGATGAATTCATCCAGTAGACTCGAACCTTATGAAGCCCACTTATCAGAGCTTGGGAAGGAGGTGGCATCTTTGGGCTTCGCTTTGGACCAAGCCCAAGCCGAACTCCAGCGTGTCAAGCTTGAACGGAAATGCCTACGGGAGAAGTTCAAGTTAGTAGAGATTACTACTAGGGCAATGTTATCTAAGCCTCCCTCAGATTCTCTCACCATAGCACACCTTACACTTAGGTCTTATGCCAGTGTTATAAGGGGCTATGCGACGAGACCCTAGCTTCCTTGTGTGATCCTTTGGGATGAATAAATTGAGATTTCTTCCTTTAGTGATATTTTTGAAATTTCAATTGTTCGGATAATTTTAGGATATATTTTATTGATGAATTTTGAAAAAGGGATATTTTAAAATATTTATGTAAACCCTAAATAATTAATGATGTGTAATGATTTTCAAAAAATGGTCTTCTACAAAAGTGTTCAGTAAGGAATTTGGAGTCTAATAAGAACAACTTAATGTTTGATGAATAGTAAATTATGAATAGTGATTTTACGCTTAGGATTAGTAATGTGACCAAATGGATTAGTAATTTCACTCAAAGAAAGTTTTAATATAATTTAGACACCTAGATTAAGTAATGTGATTCAATAAAATGGGTAAATAACAGTTTCATAAATTATTAATCAAGTATTAGTTTTTTTGGGATGAATAGTGTTTTTTAATTAAAAATTAAATTAAAAATATTTAGAAAAATATTTTTATAAAATGGTCTTTATTTTTGAACTCAGAGCACCGATATTATGTTATGGTAATTTTTGGGGTTTTTTCTAAAGAAATGAATTTTCGGTGAATAGTGTTTTTATTTAAAAATTAAATTAAAAATATTTAGAAAATTATTTTTATAAAATTGAGTTCATATTTGTAATTAGAGCATCGATATTTGGTTAAGGTGAAATTTTGGTATTTTTCTGAGAAAGATAAATTTTCAGTGAATAGTAAAAAAAGCAGTTTTAGGGTTTCGGTATGTCTAATGACATCATAGTTGTGTCATGGTGATGTCATGAGATATTTTAAGGGTTGGCCAACCTTAGGTGATGAATTATTATGTTGGGGGCCCCATGTGGCCTAACTTTATGGGAAATATCATGAGAGAGCACATGGGTTTGAGAAAAGCACTTGTGAGGTGTCCCTTGACCATAATGCCTTGTCCCCTCACTTTCCCTATAAATACCAAGCCCTCCTCTCATCCTTTCGACACAAAAACCATCCTCAACGAAGTTATGGTCTCCTTAACTCCCAAGGAGTCCTCCCAAGGTTCCCCCAAGCCCTCAAGGTCCAAACCTTTGAGTTTCAAGAGTCACGTTTTAAGGTAAGGGATCCGACCTCTCTCTTTCTTTTCAAGTGATCTCTTTTATGTCATTTATGTTATGATCCATGTTCTTATGTTGGAGGATGTTCTTTTATATTCATTATACTGTCCTTTTTTATATTAACATGATGAGAGACCCCCTCTTACTCTCATCATTTCGTTTTATGAAACTTCAAGTGGCGCCATTAGGCTGCCGAATTTTTAAGGGATTCTTTCACCCTTCTCTTTTTCAAAGTTCTACTTTTCATGTCAAGTCTTTCAAGTTCCTTTTATTATGTTGGGGTATGATCTCTATATCTATCATACTGATCTATTATGATCATATGATTATAGACCCTATTTGATCTTGTCAAATCCTTTTTTATTGAAGTTTAAGTGACGCCGTTAGGCTGCCGAATTTTCATAAGAGAAATCTTATTTTTTTGTCTCACTTCCATGTTTTTCATTTCATATGGTATATCTTTCAAATTTCATTACCATATTATTATATCCCTTATATTCTGTCCCCCTACTGTTTTATGGATCATTTATGAGTGGGTGACCCATGTTCCCTCTCTTTTTAATGTTTTCTAAAACCTTGTAACATAGCCGTTATGCTGCAGAATTTTCGTCTCAAAATGCCTCTATCTTTTCTCAAAAGTATTTTATGTTATAAAGTGAATATTAAAATATCTTATTTCTACAAGGTTATTCACATATATATCAAAATGTTCTATTTTAAATTCTGGTATTTACATACATGAAACCCGCTTTCCCTTTCTGTGGGTTTAAAGTGACATAAAGATCATGTCTTTAAAACAGTTTTTAAAATGTTATGATTATGAAATGAAACCCATTTCTTTTATGCTATATGGGTTGTTTATGAAATGATTTATGATGATATATGTGGCTCACATGATAATAAAGACATGTCAAGGGTGCACCCAGATAGCACTCCAATGCATTGGGTAAAGGCTTAATCTCTAGAGATGACTTTTTAGACTGATACCTTGGTGAATAACCTTGGTAATTTTTAATGACACCTTGGGGATCGACCTTGGTGAAATGAAATGATTGTCAATATTAAATGTTGCAGCCACATCTTCAAGTTATGAAAAATTTTATTTTTATTATGATGTATCTCATGATTCCTTTCTCATGCCTTAAAGTTCTTTTCATGTTCTTATTGAAGTATCTCAAGTTCACTTGTAAAATGTTTCTCTTGTTTCCCTTACTGGGCCTTCTGCTCACCCTTTCTTTTGATGTATGTCCCCAGGTTATGAGATGCAGTAATGAACCTAGGATGAACTTAAGGAGAAGCCTTTCAAGTGTTTAAGAAGAATGTTTTATGTTGTTTTCATGTATTATGTTCCTTGTTTCCAAGACACTAAACCTTAAAGATCCTCAGTTCCGTGTAATGAAATGAAAGTTTATGTTATAAAAAGACGGGATGCTATAATTGGTATCAAAGGATGGTTTAGTTATTTGTGGAAATTAGGATATAAAAACTTTTGGAAGAACCCTATAGAAAAGTTTAAATATAGGAAAACTTCCTGGTATTTTGGTAAGTATTGAGTAAGTGGTTTATCAAAAAAATACATCCCTGTCTGGATACGAGCAGGTAGAGGCGGCTCTGGCACAGATGTACATAAGGGTAAAACCCGAAAACACCGCTTTGAGCTAGAATCGAACGAGAACTGGTGCACGATAACGGGCCTTTCTGCACTCTTGGTTACGACACTCCCGGGGGATATGTTTGGTTAATCACAAGCTTTTTATGAATCATTATGAAGGAATTATAGAGAAGTGTAATTGTCTAAGAATGAAGTCTTAGTTAAAAGATTCATAAATGAAATAAGTTTCTTACTAAGGTTTTATTCTCTTAGAAAATGGCGGGCAATAGGAGGAACCGTGCCGATGGTGACCGCATTGCACCATGTGCTGATGACCCTTCAATGGAAGCTGGAATGGAAACATTCATGCGAATGATGAACCAACTAACTCAAGTTATGAGTAATAACTTGAATCAAGCTGAGAGGCCAATCTCACCACGAAGGGAACAACACTCTGTTGAGTCCTTCATGCATCAATGACCACCATCTTTCAGTGGATCTACTGACCCTTTGGTTACGGAACAATGGATAAGCTCTATTGAAAAGATCTTTTCTGTACTCCTTTGTTCAGATTAAGAAAAAGTCACCCTTGCTGTTTATCTCCTAGAGGGAGAAGCCGATCAGTGGTGGTCACTGGTCAAAAACACGAAGCCTAGAGGAGTGATGGAAGCTATGGAGTGGGAAGAGTTCTAGGGAATATTCTTTAATAAGTATTTCCCTCGTTTCATGAGAACGAGAATGGAGAAAGAGTTTCTCGAGCTGAAGCAGAAGGAGAACGAATCTGTCGGAAGCTATGAGATGAACTTCACCCGACTTTCACGATATACCTCTAGCTTTGTCATGGATCCAAGTGGGAAGGTTGATAGATTTTTCGGTGGGCTGAGACCTCATCTGCGAAAGAATTTAGCCAACCGGGACTATGATAGCTATGAGGAGATCGTGCGGAGTGCAATAAAAGTCGAGCTGGAGTTTGGTGAGACACAGTGGTATCATAAATCAAATGAAAAGAATAGATCGTTTGAGCCCAGTTTAGGGAAGACTTTTGATCAGGGAAGAGGTGGAAAGCAAATGCAACTTACCACATGCAATAAATGTGGGAGGAAGCATCCGGGGAATTGCTTGGTCGGAAGTGGCAAGTGCTACAAGTGTGAAAGAGGAGGCCATATTGCTCGGAATTGTCGTAGTGAGGTGAAGCCTCAACTCCCCAACACTAATGACAGAGGAAAGATGGTTATGGCCTTACCCGAAGTCCATTGCTTCAAGTGTGGACAGCTTGGGCACTATGCTAATCTCTGTCCAAATCCAAGGGCAGTGGAGGGGAATCACCATCAACCTCAGCAAAGGCCAGGGGAGCAAGGTCGTGCTTTTGCTATCACGACAACTGAAGTTGAAGCTCCGAATGACGTGGTAGTAGGTACTCTTGTTGCCCTCTCAAAACTAGCAACTACTTTGTTTGATTCTGGTTCTACGCATTCCTTTATTTCTTCCAAGTTTGCAAAGAATATAGAATCAATCCCCGAATTGCTTGAGGTAGAGTTTTCAGTCAAGACTCCAAGTGGGATTATCCATGCATCAACAGTGTTTAGAGACTCTAGTGTTTACTTTAGTGAGCACAATATTATCGCAAATCTAGTAGTCATTCCCATGTTGGAATTCGACGTTATACTAGGGATGGACTGGCTCTCAAAGTATAATGCTAAGATCAAATGCAGAAGTAAGGAAATCTCAGTAGTCTTGAATAAACAACCTACAGTTATCTTCCAAGGTGAGATATCCCGAACTGATCCCTATCTAGAAACACCTCCTATAGCTTTCTTTATGGAGTTAATCGGTGATGATGAAGAAGAAAAAGGGAGCATACAAATAGATGATGTTCCAATTGTTTAGGAATACATGGATGTATTTACTGAGGAGTTACCTGGACCTCCCCCAGAAAGAGAGGTAGAGTTCTCCATTGAACTCGTACCTGGATCTCAACCGATATCAACGACCCCATATAGAATGGCAAATGTGGAGCTAGAAGAGTTAAAGAAACAACTCCAAGACTTGTTAGAGAAGGGGTTTATCCATCCGAGTGTGTCTCCTTGGGGGGCACCAGTTCTCTTTGTGAAGAAGAAGGATGGATCAATGCGGTTATGCATTGATTATAGAGAACTGAATGGGATCACAATGAAGAACAAATATCCTCTTCCAAGAATTGATGATTTATTTGACTAACTTTGTGGGGCTCAATTCTTCTCTAAGATTGACCTTCGATCTGGTTATCATCAACTGAGGGTGAAGAAGGAAGATATTCCAAAGACCGCCTTCCGATCAAGATATGGGCATTATGATTTTACTGTTATGCCCTTCGGCTTGACTAATGCTCCTGCTATTTTCATGGATTTGATGAATAGAGTATTTAAGGACTACCTTGATAACTTTGTGGTAGTTTTTATTGATGATATTTTGATATATTCAAAAAGTCGTGAGGAGCATGAAGATCATCTAAGGGTTATTTTGAAAACTCTGTGGAAGGAGAGGCTCTTTAGAAAGTTCAGCAAGTGTGAGTTTTGGTTACAACAAATGGCTTTCTTGGGGAACATCGTAACCAATGAAGGAATCTCGGTTGACCCTGCAAAGACAATGGTTGTGGAGGAGTGACCTCAACCCACAATAGTAACCGAGATTCGTAGTTTCCTTGGTTTAGCGGGATATTATAGGAGGTTTGTGAAAAACTTTTCACGGCTTTATAATCCACTAACCAAGTTGACTCGAAAAGGGGTTAAGTTCATCTGGACAAGGGAATGCGAGGAAAGTTTCCAAGAGCTGAAGAAGAGATTGGTTACTGCACCTGTGTTAACACTACCCTCTATCGGAGAAGGATTCGTTATTTTTAGCGATGCATCTCTGAAAGGGTTTGGGTGCGTCCTCATGCAAAATTACAAGGTAATTGCTTATGCATCTCGACAGTTGAAGATTCATGAGCAGAATTATCCTACGCATGATCTAGAGCTGGCGGCAGTTGTTTTTGCTCTAAAGATATAGAGGCACTATCTTTATGGGGAGAAATGTGATATATACACTGACCACCAAAGTCTAAAGTATATTTTCACACAGAAAGAATTGAACACGAGACAAAGGAGATGGTTGGAGCTTATTAAAGACTATGATTGTTCAATTCATTATCACCCTGGAAGAGCAAATAAAGTCGCGAATGCGTTAAGCAGGAAAGACCATGTTGTTCTGTAAACAATGAGGATCCTAGGAGATCCCTTGATTAAAGATCTAGTAAAACTGGACATGGGAATTATAAGGAAAGGGACATCATCAACCCTATCCCAAATGATTTCTCAACCTTCATTACTAGAGAAGATCAAGAAGGTTCAAAAAGATGATCCTTTGCTGCAGGAGAAGTTTGAGGCTGTAAAGGATGGGAAGTTCCCTGACTTCAATAGTGATCAAGAAGGTGTATTGAAATTTCGTACAAGACTATGTATTCCATCTACTCCGGAGATAAAGAAATAACTGATGGATGAAGCTCATAGCTCTACTTTCTCTATACATCCGGGAAGCACTAAGATGTATAGAGACCTTCGTGATCATTATTGGTGGGATAACATGAAGAGGGAGATTGCTGATTACACTACAAGGTGCCTGGTGTGTCAGCAAGTAAAGGCATAAAGACAACTTCCTAAGGGGGTATTACAACCGCTACCCATACCAGTATGGAAGTGGGATAATATCACTATGGACTTTGTAACTGGTCTCCCGAAAACATCCAAAGGAAAGAATGTGATATGGGTTATTGTGGACCGTCTCACCAAGATAACCCATTTTATCTCTATTCAGGAAGATTTCTCTCTGGACCAGCTTGCCAAGATATACGTAAGGGAAGTGATAAGGCTGCATGGGGTACCACTATCCATCGTGTCTGATCGTGATCCAAGATTCACATCAAAATTCTGGAGAAGTCTTCAACATGCTATGAATACTGAATTGAAATTTAGTACGGCCTATCATCCTCAAACTGATGGCCAATCTGAAAGGAATATTTAGACACTCAAAGACATGATGAGATTATGTTCAATAGAATTTAAAGGTGGATGGGATCAACACCTCCCATTAGTGGAGTTCTCCTATAACAACAGCTTCCATGCGAGTATTCAGAAGGAACCCTATGAAGCTCTGTATGGAAAGCGATGTAGAACTCCTACTTGTTGGGATGAAACTGGTGAGAGAAATCTTCTTGGGCCTGATCTTGTGCAAGAGATGACAGAACAGGTCCATGCCATCCAACAACACATAAAGGCTGCTCAGAGTCGGTAGAAGAGCTATGCTGACAATCGTCGGAGGGACTTGGAGTTTGGTGTTGGTGACAAAGTCTTCCTTCGAATTTCTCCATGGAAGAGAGTCATGCAGTTTTGGAAGAAAGGGAAGCTCAGCCCTAGGTACATTGGCCCCTATGAAATCCTTGATCGCATAGGAGCAGTGGCCTATCGTCTAGCACTTCCACCGAACCTAGATCAAGTTCACAATGTCTTCCATGTATCTCTCTTGAGGAAGTGCATACCCGACCCTTCGCATGTACTGAACCCAGAGGTGGTACAACTGGAACATGACCTCTCTTATGAGGAGAGGCCAGTGGAGATCTTAGACCGTAGAGACAAGGTTCTACGAAAAAAGACTACCCACCTTGTGAAAGTGTTGTGGAGGAATCATAAATATGAAGAAGCGACTTGGGAGCCTGAGGAAAGGATGAAGCAAAAGTACCCTCACCTTTTCGACTAGGCCTCAAGTATAAATTTCGGGGACAAAATTTCTTAAGGGGGGAAGAATGTAACGACCCAAAATTTTTAAATAGTATATTAACTTACTCTTAACAATTTAATAAAGATGTTAATGGTTAATGCAGAAAGAGGAGTCGATGACTTCATCCAGTAGACTCGAACCTTATGAATCCCACTTATCAGAGCTTGGGAAGGAGGTGGCATCTTTGGGCTTCGCTTTGGACCAAGCCCAAGCCGAACTCCAATGTGTAGAGCTTGAATGGAAACGCCTACAAGAGAAGTTCAAGTTAGTAGAGATTACTATTAGGGCAATGTTATCTGAGCCTCCCTCAGATTCTCTCACCATAGCACACCTTACACTTAGGTTTTATGCCGGTGTTATAAGGGGATATGTGACGAGACCCTAGCTTCCTTGTGCGATCCTTTGGGATGAATAAATTGAGATTTCTTCCTTTAGTGATATTTGTGAAATTTCAATTGTTCGGATAATTTTAGGATATATTTTATTGATGAATTTTGAAAAAGGGATATTTTAAAATATTTATGTAAACCCTAAATAATTAATGATGTGTAATGATTTTCAAAAAATGGTCTTCTACAAAAGTGTTCAGTAAGGAATTTGGAGTCTAATAAGAACAACTTAATGTTTGATGAATAGTAAATTATGAATAGTGATTTTACGCTTAGGATTAGTAATGTGACCAAATGGATTAGTAATTTCGCTCAAAGAAAGTTTTAATATAATTTAGACACCTAGATTAAGTAATGTGATTCAATAAAATGGGTAAATAACGGTTTCATAAATTATTAATCAAGTATTAGTTTTTTTGGGATGAATAGTGTTTTTAATTAAAAATTAAATTAAAAATATTTAGAAAAATATTTTTATAAAATAGACTTTATTTTTGAACTCAGAGCACCGATATTATGTTATGGTAATTTTTGGGGTTTTTTCTAAAGAAATGAATTTTCGGTGAATAGTGTTTTTATTTAAAAATTAAATTAAAAATATTTAGAAAATTATTTTTATAAAATGGAGTTCATATTTGTAATCAGAGCGTCGATATTTGGTTAAGGTGAAATTTTGGGATTTTTCTAAGAAAGATAAATTTTTAGTGAATAGTAAAAAAAGCAGTTTTAGGGTTTCGGTATGTCTAATGACATCATAGTTGTGTCATGGTGATGTCATGAGATATTTTAAGGGTTTTCCAACCTTAGGTGATGAATTATTGTGTTGGGGGCCCCATGTGGCCTAACTTTATGGGAAATATCATGAGAGATCACATGAGTTTGAGAAAAGCACTTGTGAGGTGTCCCTTGGCCATTAATGCCTTGTCCCCTCACTTTCCCTATAGATACCAAGCCCTCATCTCATCCTTTCGACTCAAAAACCATCCTCAAAGAAGTTCTAGTCTCCTTACCTCCCAAGGAGTCCTCCCAAGGTTCCCCCAAGCCCTCAAGGTCCAAAACTTTGAGTTTCAAGAGTCACGTTTTAAGGTAAGGGATCCAACCTCTCTCTTTCTTTTCAAGTGATCTCTTTTATGTCATTTATGTTATGCTCCATGTTCTTATGTTGGAGGATGTTATTTTATATTCATTATACTGTCCTTTTTTATGTTCACATGATGAGAGACCCCATCTTACTCTCATCATTTTTTTTTATGAAAGTTCAAGTGGCGCCGTTAGGTTGCCGAATTTTTAAGGGATTCTTTCACCCTTCTCTTTTTCAAAGTTCTACTTTTCATGTCAAGTCTTTCAAGTTCCTTTTATTATGTTGGGATATGATCTATATATATATCATACTGATATCTTATGATCATATGATGAGAGACCCTATTTGATCTTGTCAAATCTTTTTTTATTGAAGTTTAAGTGACGCCGTTAGGCTGCCGAATTTTCATAAGAGAAATCTTATTTTTTTGTCTCACTTCCATGTTTTTCATTTCATATGGTATATCTTTCAAATTTCATTACCATATTCTTATATCCCTTATATTCTATCCCCCTACTGTTTTATGGATCATTTATGAGTGGGTGACCCATGTTCCCTCTCTTTTCAATGTTTTCTAAAACCTTGTAACATAGCCGTTATGCTGCAGAATTTTCGTCTAAAAATGCCTCTCTCTTTTCTCAAAAGTATTTTATGTTATAAAGTGAATACTCAAAGCTCTTATTTCTATAAGGGTATTCACATATATATCAAAATTTTCTATTTTAAATTCTGGGATTTACATACATGAAACCCGCTTCCCCTTTCCGTGGGTTTAAAGTGACATAAAGATCATGTCTTTAAAACAGTTTTTAAAACGTTATGATTATGAAATGAAACCCATTTATTTTATTCTCTATGGGTTGTTTATTAAATGATTGATGATGATATATGTGGCTCACATGATAATAAAGACATGTCAAGGGTGCGCCCAGATAGCGCTCCAATGCATTGTGTAAAGGCTTAATCTCTAGAGATGACTTTTTAGACTGATACCTTGGTGAATAACCTTGGTAATTTTTAATGACACCTTGGGGATGGACCTTGGTGAAACGAAATGATTGTCAATATTAAATGTTTCAGCCACATATTCAAGTTATAAAAAATGTTATTTTTATTATGATGTATCTCATGATTCCTTTCTCATGCCTTAAAGTTCTTTTCATTTCCTTATTGAAGTATCTCAAGTTCACTTGTAAAATGTTTCTCTTGTTTCCCTTACTGGGCCTTCTGCTCACCCTTTCTTTTGATGTATGTCCCCAGGTTATGAGATGCAGTAATGAACCTAGGATGAACTTAAGGAGAATCCTTTCAAGTGTTTAAGAAGAATGTTTTATGTTGTTTTCATGTATTATGTTCCTTGTTTCCAAGACACTAAACCTTAAAGATCCTCAGTTCCGTGTAATGAAATGAAAGTTTATGTTATAAAAAGACGGGATGCTATATAGACACTGTTATTGTTGTCAATTAATTATATATTGATAATAACTAAATGTAAATTAATTGAACAATTAAAAGTGACGGTATTAGTAAACTCACAATCTTTATGTCGCTCCTTCATCAGCAGTCTGCGTTGTAACCGTACATCTGTACAGTTTGATGGGCAATTCAAGTTTGTATTCGACCGAGCAGACAACGGTTCAAGTACTGTAATAAAAGCAATTTAGTAATATGAACCCCATTACTCTGATATGTAGTTTGATACATCGCAAAGAATCTAATGCCTAATGTAAACAGAACTAACCGTTGATACATAGAGATGACAGTGGCATCCGTGTGATCCCACATGTGATGTCACCTATTGATATTGGTTTACTTGATGGAGTAGCAGAGTCATTGGTTGATGACATTGAATCGTTTCGAGTATTTGTCGGAACTGATCATGAAGCAAGTATAATTATTGAAACTATTGAATAGAGGGTAGTAAAGAAAACATTTCCAAGGGTACTGAGTAGAGAACTCACAAACTGCCTGCCGTTCCTTCATAAGTTGCCTCCGTTGCAACCTTGCCTCTCTAGAGTTCGATGGACAATTCATGTTTGTTTGTTTTTTCTTTATATCTTATAGTCAAGGTGTGCAATGAGACCGTATAATGCAAGAGTACACTTCTTCGTTAAACAATTTTACATACTAAATGAAAGACGTAATAGTCCGTAACATACAGTAGTAGACATTTATGTTTAATTCAGTTATTGTAAAATTAGCAAACCATATATGTATGTGGATATCCACATGGATATCGACAATGTAGTTGAAAAAACTGTAAAAGAAACTCTAACATCTGATGATAGTAGAAGTTTATTTTTTCATAAATGGTCTTCTAAAATCAGACAAATAAACATGCAGTTGGATATGAACATGGTAAATTGAAATGTAAATGGAATAAGTTGTGCTTGGAACCTCGTACAGGAAACCAATGTATAACTAACGCTAAGTGAATGCGAACAGTTATATTGGATAAGTAGATCCAGACATGCGGTTTAAAGGATTTAATTTTTCCATTACGAATATACGTTATTACCTGTAGTGCAAAGATGAAGTGGGTGTGAATTCGAATAGCCTGAAGGTTGTGGAGATCGGAATGACAGTAGCGCTGAAATGGGAATCCAAACAATTCCTGGATTACCAGACTGAGATTACAATATGCAGGGGGTGTCGACTGTATGTAAATCGAGCAGTTACAATCAAATATTATGGAACTAAATCAAACTTAAACGAAGCAGTGTAGGTTTTCGAACGATTTCCTCGTGGTTGAGCTGTTTGGTTCAAAGGGTTCCGTGAGTCAGTCCTGAACGTTGGAAATCCGAGTGCGCCTTCAAGAAGGATGGAGGTGTATGCTACAACCGGTGCAAGGAGGAAGATGATGTGTGAGAACGACGATCTTCAAGATATCCGGGAGGTAGATAACGGTAGTGTGTGCAGACAACCAGAACCCTAGCTCATCAATAAAATTACCCCGACCCAAACCGGGAGAACCCTAAATCGGCGAAAATGTAGTAGAAATCGGGTCGTGGTGGTCGGCGGAGGACAACTGCTAGATCTGTGGTTGGCGATGAAACAGGGGGCGTTCAAGGGATCGAGAGGTCCATAGGGGCGAGTTTTCAATCGGGCAAGGTAGCGGGAGGCGGATGAAAATTTTTGACTCCCGCGGTGTGCACAGGACTGAAATGGGAGACGGCGCGGGGACTGCAGGCATGGAGCTCTGTTTGAGCGGCACGTATGAGTTAATTGACGTGGAAGAACTGGAGGTTGACACGTGTAGGTAGGAAATCCAGGATTAGTAGATATAATAGAAGTCTGATCCTACAATAAAACCAATAATTATTTTAGTAACATCACATACAAAATAAACAAATTGTAATTTAATGTTATATGATTCACATATGATAAATTATATTGTTAATTACTAAATATACTAATGATATTATCAGTTATACTATTAATTATATTATTAATGATTATATTGTTAATTATATATTAATTATTAATTATTAATTGTACACTACGGGAAAAAATGGTATTAGCGACGGGTTATTTGCGACGGGATATTCTCACCCGTCGCAAATGGTTTGGCGCGACATGTGCGCCAAATCACGCGAAAGATATTTGCGATGAGATCCCCTACCCGTCGCAAATAACCGGCGGCGGTAACAGGTTATTTGCGACGGGATCGCCTTCCCGTCGCAAATAACCTGGCGGCAGGGGTTATTTGCGACGGGGCCCGTCACAAATAACCCCTTTTATTGCCGCCCATAATAAATGCGGCCGGGGTTATTTGCGACGGGACCGTCGCAAATAATACCAATTGCGACGGGAATACCGTCGCAATAAACCCCGTCTCAAATAATCTAACCTATAAATACAGCCAGCCTTGACATATTTTCCGAATCTGAACTACTTCTTACTAGTTTATATGAGTTGAGTGAATTTTGTTTTGCAAGCCGATTTCAAGGTGGTTGCGGCGATCATCCTATAAGTACAACAAATCGAAAGCTCGAAAACCAGTTTAAGGTTTTTATCTGAATTTTAATTTAATATTTATTTAATGTTTTTGTTTTATATTTTTACATTAGTTTTTATTATTTCTAATTAGATATAATTATGTTGTATTAAGTTTGTATTAAATTTGATTTGTTAGATTTAATTATTAGTAATTAACAATATTTAATAATTAAGTGACTGTAATTAGTAATTAATAACTGTAATTTTAATTAAAGATAATAATTAGTAATTAATGAATGTAATTAGTAGTTAATGAATGTAATTAGTAGTTAATGAATGTAATTAGTAGTTAATGAATGTAATTAGTAATTAATGAATGTAATTAGTAATTAATGAATATAATTTGTAATAATTAGTAATAATTAGTAAATTTTTTCAATAATTAGTAATAATCAGTAATAATTTGTAATAATTAGCAATAATTAACAAAAAATATGAATAATTCAAAAAAATAGTAATAATTAGCAATAATTAACAAAAAATAGGAATAATTCAAAAAAAAGTAATAATTAGAAAAAATTAACAATAATTAGTAATAAGTAACAATAATTAGTAATAATTAGTAATAATTAGTAATAATTACCAATAATTACCAATAATTACCAATAATTAGTAATAATTACCAATAATTATCACTAATTAGTAATAATTAGTAATAATTAGTAATAATTACCAATAATTACCAATAATTACCAATAATTGCCAATAGTTACCAATAATTGCCAATAATTACCAATAATTAGGAATAATTACCAATAATTAGGAATAATTACCAATAATTAGGAATAATTACCAATAATTAGGAATAATTACCAATAATTAGGAATAATTAACAATAATTAGTAATAAGTAACAATAATTAGTAATATTTAGTAATAATTACCAATAATTACCAATAATTACCAATAATTACCAATAATTACCAATAATTACCAATAATTACCAATAATTACCAATAATTGCCAATAATTACCAATAATTGCCAATAATTACCAATAATTGCCAATAATTACCAATAATTGCCAATAATTACCAGTAATTGCCAATAATTACTAATAATTGCCAATAATTAGGAATAATTACCAATAATTAGGAATAATTACCAATAATTAGGAATAATTACCAATAATTACCAATAATTAGGAATAATTACCAATAATTAGGAATAATTACCAATAATTAGGAATAATTACCAATAATTAGGAATAATTACCAATAATTAGCAATAATTAGCAATAATTAGAAATAATTACCAATAATTAGGAATAATTACCAATAATTAGGAATAATTACCAATAATTAGGAATAATTAGCAATAAGTACCAATAATTACCAATAATTAGCAATAATTAGCAATAATTAGTAATAATTAGCAATAATTAGAAATAATTAGCAATAATTAGCAATAATTATCAATAATTAGCAATAATTAGGAATAATTAGCAACAATTAGCAATAATTAGGAATAATTAGGATGTTGATGAAGGATCCCTATATCTTTTTGACCTTACTAATCCCAGGACATCTGAAGAAGAATATTGATGTTTATTTAAAACCATTGATTGATGAATTAAATATACTATGGAGTACTGGTGTCAGTACTTATGATGTTGCTGCGAAATAGAATTTCATACTAAGAGCAGCATTGATGTGGACAATCAGTGACTTACCGGCTTATGGCATGTTATCTGGCTGGAGTACACATGGGCTGAAATCATGTCCTTACTGTATGAGAGAGAACAAGGCATTTATGCTCGTTCATGGAAAAAAACCTTTCTATTTTGACTGTCATCGCAGATTTCTTCCAGCTGATCATCCTTTTCGCAGAAACAGATCTCATTTTAGAAAAGGCACAGTTGAAAGAGATGGACCTCCAAAAATGCTATCAGGTACGGAGTTAAAATCAGTTTTATATTCATTACCTCCCATCACATTTGGACCCACAATAAACCAACAAAAAATTTTTGGTTTTGGGAAAGAACACAATTGGCTAAAATGTAGCATATTTTGGGATTTGCCATATTGGTCTGATTTGCTGGTCCGCCACATGTTGGATGTAATTCATATTGGGAAGAACTATTTTGATAATTTGTTTCATACAGTTTTGGATACACCAGGAAAGAGCAAAGATAATGTAAATGCACGATTAGATCTTGCTCAAATTTGCAGGCGTCCAGAACTCGAACTGTTTGAGAATGTCAGAACAGAAAGGTTAATGAAACCAAAATCAGCTTATACATTGTCCAAAGAAAGCCACTTATTATTTTTTCAATAGATTGCAGATTTGAGACTTCCAGATAGATGTGCTTCCAATTTGGGTAGATGTGTAAATAATGGTCATATTACCAGATTAAAAAGTAATGATCATCATGTTATAATGGAAAGAATTCTACCCATTGGATTAAGAGGTCTATTGAATTCTGTGATATGTGATTCCATAACAGACGTATCATATTTTTTTCGGGACATTTGTGCAGTGACAACAGATTACGATGCTCTATGCAAACTTGAAGAAGATATTGTTGTAATTATATATAAACTGGAAAAAATATTCCCGCCGTCTTTCTTCGACTCAATGGAACATTTGATATTAAATTTTACATATAAAGAAAAATGTGGAGGTCCGATACAGTTTCGATGGATGTACCCATTCGAAAGATGCATGCAGAAATTGAAAAAAAGTACATAACAAAGAATCTGTTGAAGGATCTATTGCTAAAGCTTATTTGAAAGAGGAGATATCTTTTTTCTACTCCCACTATTTTGAATCTGATTATCCTTCAAAACACAACCGCATGAGACGAAACGAGGGGAATATTGATGAAATAGATAATCAATTATCTGTTTTTAACCAGTCAGATCTTGGTTTTGGTGGAGTTCATGAATGATGGCTTTCAGATGATGAACATCACAAAGCTCATACGTATGTTTTTATCAACTGTGAAGAGATGACATCATTTGTACTATAAGTGATTCTATTACTTATTCTATTATTTATGTTACAATAAATAACTTTGTTTTTTATAGATTGTATGATAATCATTTCAAGAAAAAACTTCCACAAATTACAGCAGCTGCTCTCAAAGAACGCAGACAAAAAAATTTTTCTCAGTGGTTTCAAATACTGGTAACATAAATTTTTCATACTTTAATATCTCCTTCAATTTATAGTTTACTATATTGATAATTATTTCACAAATTTTCAGGTGTCTCGACATGCTGATAAAATTGACAAACGACTTTGTATATTGAGTAACCCACCATCCAAAATGGTGAAATCTTATAATGCATATGTGGTGAATGGTTTTCGATTTCATACACATGCATATGGGGAATAAAAAAAAAACAATGAACAATGGAGTTTTCTTGAGAGGATATCATTATAGAGAAAATGAAGTTGACTTTTATGGCATACTTGATGAAATCATTGAACTCTGTTATCTAGGACACCATTACATAACGATGTTCAAATGTCGGTGGTTGGATACTGAGAGAGGCGTGCTTGTTCATCCGACTCATGGAATCATCGATATTAAATGTAAAACTGTTCTTGCAGTAAATGAACCATTCTTACTGGCTCAACAGGCACATCAAGTTTATTATGCAAAGTACTGTGCTACGTCAAGAGACTTGACTGATTGGTGGAGCATAATAAAAATGAAAATTCGAGACAATCAGTTTAGTCAAAGTGAATGTACTTTCACTAAAGTGCAAGGAATTGAAGTTTTTCAAGAGATTACTCAAAATTAATCTTTGTTACAAAGAGACATGAGTATCGATGATGACACACCTCAATTAAGAGTCAGTGATGATGATGATGATGTTAATGACGTCACAAATGAATTTGAAATGGTAAGAGATGAAGCAAATGGAACTCAAATGGATATCGATGATATTGAGGAGGAATATGAAGATGACATTGACAGATATGAAGATGATGATGAAGTTGAACATTGATACAATTCAATGGTATTTATATATAATCATAACTAATATATATGTATATATAATAATAATTATCAATTATTTGCTAACAACATTTGTTTTCTGTTTCAGATGGACGAGGACACATTTCGTGAGTTGGCAGATGCTGACCTATCTTTCGATGTAGACGAGTTGCTGGCACCTAACCCTCAGTTTGAAGGCGTTTCAGGGGGTACGCGGAGGGGGAGCGGTCTTGCACGACTGATGATTCCTGAACCCATCCCCGAGCGATGTCCACGTCTTGGGTTCGATCCACGCACCCAGAGGTGTGATAACCTGTGCATTTTACTAAGATTTCATTAATCTATTTACATAATAAATGTTTGATTATTGTTTTTACAGTTTTCCGCATATAGCAGTCGGACAGGGCAGTGCTATTTTGCGCAACTATTTTTCTCAGCCATGGACGACATGGGAGCATATTCCCATTGATGTGCAGCAGGCCATGTTCGACCATTGTTTGGTACGTACGTAAATAAATAATTTTTATTTTGAAATTTATTTCATTTATAACGTGATATTTTGAATTATTTGTAGGGTTTATGGTATCCGATCGAGGATACCATGCGTGACACCATCCATGAGGCATGGGTGGTGGCCATGCATGATCGCTTTCATCAGTTTTTGCACAATTTAAGAAGAGCTTCCATGAAGAAAGCAGGAGTGTCAGATTTTGACAAGTCATGTAGAGCACACCGAACAGAGTACATTTCATACCACATATGGGATGGATTATGTGCACACTGGTTGAGTGGTGGCTTTTAGAGGAGATCATCGGTGGAGAGGCAGAATCGGGGGAGACAGGAGGTGACTCATCGAGCTGGGAGTCGTACTTTAAGTACTCATAGACAACATTTGGTACATACATTTTTTATAAATATTTTATATAACTTTAAATATTAACAATTCATTTTATATTCTTATAGGCTGTCAAGCACCCCGATATTATGGAGTATGACGTATATCGGAGGATGTACAGTGATCCAGCTACTGGGGAGCTCAGAGGTGATCGCCAGCGTCACATCGTGGTCAGTATTATTTGTTTTCAAGTTTAAAAATTAACTGCATATAATATATTCACAATTTTAATTTTAAATTGTAACTACAGGAGTCATATGAGACCGCAACGTCACAGACCCGACCTGAGGGTCAGGCCAAGCCATCAGATCAGACCAGTGGCCATCAGTTTGATGAGGCGGCATGGATGCAGATGACCCAATATGCCTTCGAGAAGGGCCAGGTAGTTGGTATCGGCTCTCGACTGACTCCCGGAGATTATTATGGCAGTGCTGCGATGTCGGCGTCCAACTCGACAGGAGCTCGTGCATCTTCTTCCGCTACACAGTATGAGGATCGGTTGCGATCACAGACCGAGTTGATAGAGAGTCTCCAAAAGGAGCAGGAGAAGATGCGTCGGCAGCAGCAGCAGCATGAGGAGGAGCGCCGACGACAGCAGCAGGTGTGCGAGGAGCAGATGAGTCGGTGGCAACAGCAGTAGCAGGAGCAGATGGAGTACATGCGTCGACTCACTCATGCCTTAGGGATGAAGTTTCCTCCACCAGTAGATCCCCCCTCCCCCTCCTCCTTTAGATTAGTTATTGTTTAGATGTTATAAAGTTTGTGAATTTAAAATATGACATTTTTTCTATTCAGAGTTTCTGTCTCTCTTATATTGGTGTCAATATTATATTATTTAATTTCTATTTATTTTTAATACTTTATTATTTATTATTGGTATTTATTTTAATGTTTGTTTATTTTATTAATAATAATATTAATCTTAGTATTTTGTTATTTGTTTATATTTCTTTTTTAAAATGTTGATAATTTTCATATTTTTATTTTCTAATTATTTTAATAATATTATATTCAGTATTTTTAATACATAAAAAGTTCCAAAAATTTTAATTATAATTATAATTTTTTAATTATTTATAATAATATGAATTCGGTATATTATTATTATTATTATATAATATAATATTATTTATATTACAATATTAATATGATTAATAATATTATTCATATTTTATAATATTAATTTTTTTATATATATTTAAATTTTAAATATTTTAGTTTAATTATAATTTTTTAAATATTTGATTGATTTTTTGTTTTAATATCTGAATGAATTATAATTTTATTATTAATATTATAATATTAATTAATTTTTTTATTAATTTTTTTATTAATTTTTATTTTTTATACCTATTGCGACGGGATCATTATCCCATCGCAATTACCTATTGCGACGAGATCATTATCCCGTCGCAATTAACTATTTTTTTTAAATTTTTTTAATTTTTTTTTGCGATGGGAATATTTGCCCGTCGCAATAGGAAATTGCGACGAGCCCATCACAATTCCTTATTTCTTTTTAAAATTTTTTTTAACCTTTTCGCGACGGGATTAGTGGCCCGTTGCAAATAACATTTGCGACGGGTCCGTCGCAAAAGTCTTATTTAAAGTTTTTAATATAAATCAATTAGTATTTGCGATGAGACATATTCCCATCGCAAATAATATTTTTAGCGACGGGCCCATCGCAAATAGTGTTAGTTGCGACGCCATTTACCACAACGGGTCATTTGCGACGGACCCCCGTCGCAAAAGCCCATTTGCGACGGGATCTCGTCGCAAATAACCCGTCGCAAATGGGCTTATTTCCAGTAGTGGTAACATTAATTAATAATCATATTATGAATTATTAATCACATTGGTAATTAATAATCTATATAAATTATATTGTTAATTACTATATGTATTAATGATGTAATCAGTTATAAATTATCTTAAACACTTAAATAGTTGATAATAAATATATCATTAAACTAAAATTATTTTTTAATGTGAAAACGTGCACTTTGAATCACAACGACCACATCATGTGTCAGATTGATGTGAAGTCAATTCTTACATGTCAAAAATGAATTATGTATCGTTTTCCTAAAGTGTCAAGACAATTTGAGCTTGTGTTGCTCAATTTTGGATATGTGACGTGTGTTTTAAACTAAAATGACACTTTTTATGTGAAAACATACATTTGAAATCATACCGGCCACATCACATGTCAGATTAACCTACAGTTGATTCCTGCACATCATACATGAATTATGGATTGTTGTTGTAAAGTATCAGGACAATCCGATTTTTCTTGCTCGGTTTTGGCTATGTGACATGTGTTTTAGACTAAAATGATACTTTTATATTGAAAGCATGCACTTTGAGTCATTTCGAACACATTGTGTTTCAAATTGATGTAAAGTTGATTCCTACACGTCACAAATAAATTATGGATCTTTTTCCTAAAGTTTTAAAACTATCTGAGCTCGTTTGATTAGTTTTGACTAGGTGATGTGTGTTTTAGAGTAAAATAACACTTTTAACGTGAAAACACGCATTTTGAGTCATATCGACCGCATCGTGTGTCAGCTTGATATGCGGTCAATTCCTACATGTTACAAATGAATTATGAATCGTTGTCCTAAAATATCAGGACAATCCAAGCACGTTTGCATGTTTTTTGCTATGTGACATGTGTTATAAACTAAAACAACACTTTTATATTGAAAACATGCACTTTGAGTTATATTGGTCATATCGTGTGTCAGATTGATGTGCGATTATTTTTTACACATCACACATGAATTATGAATCATTGTTCTAAAGTTTTAAGATAACTTGAGCTTGTTTTCTCGATTTTGACAATGTGGTGCGCATTTTAAACAAAAATGACACTTTTATATTGAAAATATGCATTTGGAGTCATACCAACTGCATCGTGTGTTAGATTGACATGCATTCGATTCATACACATCAAAAATGAATTATGAACTATTTTTTCTAAAGTTTGAAAACAATCTGAACCCGTTTGTTCGGTTTTGACAATACGACGCATATTTTAAACTACAATGACTCTTTTATATTGAAAACACACAGTTTTTGTCATAAAGACTATATTGTGTATCAGATTGATGTGAAATTGATACATACACATCGTAATTTGAAGTCATACCGGTCGCGTCGTGTGTTATATTGACGTGCGGTTGATTCCTATATGTCACACATGAATTATGGATCACCGTCCTAAAGTATCAAGACAATCTAAACTCATTTACTCAGTTATGGTTATGTGACTTGTGTTTTAGACTAAAATGGAACTTTTATATTGAAAACACGCACTTTGAGTCATACTGGACACATGGTGTGTCAGATTGATGTAAAATCGATTTTTATACGTCATAAATGTATTATGGATCATTGTTCTAAAATTTTAAGACTATCCGAGTCTGTTTGGTCAATTTTTGCTATGTGATGTATGTTTTAGAGTAAAGTGACACTTTTAATGTGAAAACACACACTTTGAGTCATGTCAGACACATCGTTTTTAAGATTGATGCGAAGTCAATTCCCACACGCCACAAATGAATTATATATCATTTTCTTAAAGTATCAAGACAACCCAAGTTCGTTTGATTGGTTTTGAATACATATTAATTATATAAATTACAATCATATTAAAAACATTAAATGTTAATGAATAAATATGTATAAATAAAAATTAAAAATGGATAAAATTACAACAATATTAAACAATGAAAAATAAAAAATGAATAAATTAAAAACATATTAAAGAATAATTAATATTATTAATGCATAAGTAATATTAAAAATGAATAAATTAGAAAAAATATTAAGGATTAATAAATAATAGATACTGAATAAAAATATAAAACATGAATAAAATTTACCGATTAAAAACATAATATATATTAGATATATTATGTTAATAAATAAAATTCTGAAATGAATATTAAAAATTGAATAAATTATAGAAATATCATGTGTTTGTGTGTGTGTTTCTATGTTAAATTTCATTAATTACATATACGTGTGAGTGAAATTAATGTAACACAAGTTTGATATATATTAAATTGAAAACTAAAATGACATTTTATTACACATTCATTAATCAATACTAATTATTCAATATATTTATTTAATATTATTTTTTAAGGAAAAGGCTAAGCATGGAACCTAAAAAACCAGGATCCTGACCCTATTATTAAGAAGAGAAAAAAGTAAAAATTAATATGAAATTTTAATTATTAACCATTTTTCACTCAATATATGACTTAATAAATGTAAATACATATTTAAGAAAATATTATATATATATATATATATCAATATGAATATATTTCTTTATAAAAATATTAAATATATCACTGAATAATTATGTATAAGAAGAATTAAAAATGAATAAATTACAAAATATTAAAAATGAACAAATTATAATAAAAGTAAAAACACTTAACATTATTAATGAATAAATAATATTAAATGAATGAATATTAACAATGAGTGAAATTTAATTAAAAGATGAAGAAATTGAAAAAATATTGAAAAAATGAATAAGAATTATTAATTATATAAATTTTAAAAAATTAAAAAAGAATATATGTTAAAATGAAAAATGAATACATATATTGATTATGTAAATTAAAACAGTATTAAAAAAATTAAATGCAATCAATAAATATAAATAAATATTAAAAATATTAAAAAAATAAAAAATAAAAATAAATAAATTACAAAAATATTAAAAAATTTATTAATGAAACAAATAATAATAAAAATGAATAAATTTGATATATATATATATATCTTAAAAAGTAATAAATTGTATATATTAAATAAAAATATAAAAATGAATAAAATTTAATAAGTAAAAATATAATATATTAAATATTAAATATTAATAAATAAAATCTAAAATCATAATATTAAAAATTTATTATTTATGTATGTTTGTCTTTAAAAAAATGAATTAATTTCATATATGTACGTGTGAAATTGTTTTATGACATATTAAGTGTAACATAT
The DNA here is from genome assembly GCA_963277665.1 of Viscum album. Lineage (NCBI taxonomy): Eukaryota > Viridiplantae > Streptophyta > Magnoliopsida > Santalales > Viscaceae > Viscum > Viscum album. The sequence goes on along the minus strand of OY728131.1, from coordinate 308,908,054 downwards.
TTAGTCAATTTTTTTGATTAATAATTAATTATATGTTATTTGATATATATATCAAATTGAAAAAATAGATGACATTGATAAAACAAAAAGTTATAAAAGGTCTATTAATATTAATTAGTTAATATTTTTAATTAATATTAATTTTTAATTAAATTATAAACAATTTTCACTAAATATATGATATATTAATATAAATATATTTTTATATTAAATATGATTTGTAAATACATATTTAGTATTATATAAATCATATTTAAGAAAGTTATGTATATATATATATATCAATATAAATATATTCCATATTAAATATGATTTTTAATATATATATATATATATATATATATATATATATATATATATATATATATTAATTATTATATAAGTCATTTTTCAAAAAATATCTTACATATTAAGTGTAAATGTATATTTAGTTTTATTTAAATCATATTTAATAAAATATATTATATTTATATCAATATAAATATATTTATATATTAATATATGTTTTTAATGATTTTTTATGAAATATTCCTATTGTCAGTGATAAAAAAAGTGCTATCAAAGGTAACATTTATTAGTGGTATGAAAAAGTGCTGAAAAAGTGAGAGCATTTATCAGTGCTTTTAACCAACACTGATAAAGGGCAGCACTGAATATTTCATGATCTGTAGTAGTGGTAGTGCCAACATTCAGTAGGATCACTGAGAGGTGGAGTCGGTGAATCAATGATCTCTTTTATTTTTATGAAGTCTATGTGGCCAGTTAAAATCTCAATCCCTTTAAAATCTCACTATTTCCTTGAATGTATGAAAATGAAATCACAAAACAAGAATTATAACAACCCTTCTCTTTATTACACATTCATACATGATTTAATTACATAAAATTACACTTAATACAACCTAAAAGATTGATAAGTTTAGTGTCTTTGGGAATTAGGTACATTGCATTGCAACTTTAAAGATGAATTATAACATCCTTATTGAAAGCTTCTTTAACATGCTTGAGCTTAAAACTGTATTGGATATCCTGGGGAAAAATACATAAGAAAGGGGTAAGTTATAAAGACCAATAAGGGAATAAACATGACATAACATGGAGATAATAATACACGTTAGACAAGGCATATCAATGAGGCATTAAGGAACATGAAAAATAAGACATGATATAACATGATAATCATAACATGAGAAATGTGGCAACAACTTAAAACACTATATCATAAACATAAGTCAAGGCTAAACCGCCAAGACTTCATGGTGGAAAAGTCCCATAAAGAAATCAGGTACACCCCTGTCCCAACATGACATATCATTATACTAAATATTACCCAATGCATTAAAGTGATATATAATTCCGGGCGCACCCATCACTTTCTTTTCATTATCATGCTTAAGTGTGCCACATAGATCATAAAACATGAATTCATTCATCATCATAATTTATTCCATGATCAAGGAGTGTGGAATACATACATGTAAGTCCCTAATCAAAAGGTATATGTGCATAAAAGTGAACACCCATGATATGAAATGAGTATGACATTCACTACATAATTGGTTTGGCATGAAAAATCGTGGTGAAAATTCGACAGCATAACGACGTAACTTAGAAATTCATAAAATGGGTTGATGAGAGAGAAACGAGTCTCTCATCATTTTTATATGAAGTGGAAAATAATAGGGTCATGTAAGGACATGTCCACACATTTAGAATTAGAAAAATAAGGCATACGATATTAAATATGCTTGAATAAAAATAGAAAAGAAAGGATACTTATGAAATTTCAGCATGGTAACGTGTGTACATGGGAGGGATTAATGAGAGAGAATGGGGTCTCTCATCATTTATACATAATAAGGGTAGTGAGAGGGAGGTGTGAAAGCAAATACCATCATTATTAATTGAAAATAAAAGGGATAACAGGATAAAGAAACTTAAATAAAGATGAGAAAAGAAAGAACCCTTACTTGAATGTGTGGCTCCAAAAGCTTCAAAAGGGGATTCTTGAGATCTTAGGGTGCCTTAGGAGGATTCTAGAGAGGATAGGTAAGATTAAGGATGTTCTCAAAGGATTTTGAGTGAACAGAAGTGGGAGTTTGAGTGGGTTTATATAGGAAATGAGAGGAGATTTCTTTAATATTTCACAAACTTAGGTTTTGGACTCTATATAATAAAATATTCAAAACCACAAACCTTATCATGGGGTTTCCCATGGATTTTTAAAAATTGGGGAGGTTTTTATTATTTTATTAGGAAAAGGGCCAAACATATTAAAATATTACTCCTTATGTGGAGGTGATTCATTCTTTTAAAGAAATTAATTTAAAATCATAAAATATATTATATATTTTTGAGGATTCATAAAGGATTTATAAAATTAATAAAATAAACTTATCAAATTATTTTAAGGTTAAAACATATATTTTTCCAAGGATACCTATTATAGTATTTATTACATCATTTTGGGTCATTATGATGTCATAAAACACACCGTATATTTATACAGTATTTATTTTTTACCCGAAAATTCGATTATCTCAGAAAATTAAGAAAAAATCACCATTGTATAATTTAGAAATTCTGATTCAAAAAATAATGTTAATTTTATCTAAATAATTTTCTAAATATGTTCATTTTCACTTTTAAAATAAGATTCGACATTTATTAAAAAAAATGTTGTGTTTTTGATAATAACAGTTTTTGAACCCTCATAAAAAGTACATTTCACTTCATAAAAATTATATGACCATTTATAATTAATAAACCTTAATAATAATAATATTTTATTTAAATACTATTTATTTCAAAAATCCATTAATTCATCGAAATAAATCCCTTAATTGAATTAGAATATTACCCAAAAATATAATTTGTGTTTAATTGAATCAAAATCAAAATAATTTATAAAGTAACAATAAAAATGAAAATAAATTCCTTATTCTATAAAACATACGTATTCATATTATTAAGGTCTTGATACATATCCCTTTATTACACCGACATTCATCCTAAGAGTAAGATGCACGACAGTGAGACTTTCATGAGGCTGTTCGGTGAACGTGGTTCAGACCATGATCTCGACAAGCTTGAACTTCTCCCATAAATAGTTTTTTATCATGATTAAGTTTTTGGATCTCAGATCAGTCTTGGTTAAGGTAAAATCACTAATATTATATCTCCCTCATGATAAATGGGATTTATAGGGTACGATTCTACTAGTTGAGGCCATCACTTCCTTTGTCTGAGTCAATTGGATTTGTTAAAGCCCTATATTTATACAAATCGTGTGATCAATGTTTAATGACTATATTATAAATGGTAAATATTCTTAATGATCTTTTGAATCCAATAATATATAACCAAGTAAGTTCATGTGTTTTCTATAACAATATTACACAATAATACATTTAATTAAATAAAAAAGGGAAAATTTATTTATAACAGTTTGGGTCATTACAATCTCCCCCCTAAGAAATTTCACCCTCAAAATTTTCATTTCCCACATTAAAACAAATAAGGGTAACTCTGTTTCATCACCTCCTCCAATTCACACGTTGCATCTTCAAACTTCTGGTTTCTCCATAACACTTTGACTAGGTGCATTGTATTATTTTGTAGAACTTTGTCACTATAATCTAATATCTTCACTGGATGTTCCTCATAGAAAATATCATTCTCCAATGGTACCACCTCTGGATTGAGTACATGTGAGGGGTTTGGTATGTACTTCCTCAAGAGTGATACATGGAATACATCATGAACTCCATATTGGTTATGTGGGAGTGAAAGTTGATATGCCACTGCTCTGATGCTTCAAGGATCTCAAAGGGGTTGAGGTATCTTTGAATAAGCTTTCCCTTATTCCCAAATACCATTACTTTCTTCCATATAGATATGCATAGGAATACCATGTCTCCAATATCAAACTATAGGTCTCATATACGATTTTCAACATAGCTCTTTTGTTGACTCTAAGCAGCCCTGATGTGCTGCTGAATGGTCTTAAGATTTTCCACCATTTCCTCAAACATTTTAAGACCTAGCAGTTTTTGTTCCCCAAATTCATCCCAAAATGTAGGTGTCCTGCACCTCTTCTCATAAAGGGCTTCATAATTATCCATTTGGATGCTCAAGTGAAAAATGTTTTTGTAAGAGAACTTGACCAAAGGAATATGATGATCCCATCCTCCTTTGAAGTCAATTGAGAATGCTCTCAACATGTCCTCAAGTGTCTGAATAGTCAACTCTTATTGGCCATCAGTTTGAGAGTGATAAGTTGTTCTAAAGTTCAACTCAGTGTTTAGAGCATGATGAATACTTTTCTAGAACTTGTAGGTGAATCTTGTATCTTGATCAAATATAATCGATAGTGGTACTCCATGTAGCCCGACCACTCCCCTGATGTATATCCGTGCAAGTAGATCTAGTGAGAATTCCTCTCATATCACAATATAGTGTGCAATCTTTGTAATATGATCCAATATAACTCATATAGCATTATTCCCTCTTGATGTATTTGAAATATTAGCAAAAAATTCCATGATGATGTTTTCCCATTTCCATGTAGGCATGGGTAATGGTTGAATCATCCCCTTGTATTTTTTCCTTTATGATTTCATGTGCTGACATACAAGACATATTGATTTATATTATGCGATCTACTTCTTTATATTGTCCCACCAATAGTGTTTTCAGAGATCTCGATACATCTTTGTACTTCCTGGGTGGATGGAGAAGGTTGAGCTATGTGAATCATCTAACATCTCCTTCTTTAACTTAGGATTTGATGATACACATAGTCTTGACCCAAATCTCATAAAACCTTCATCATTAAAATTTAACTATGAAAATTTCACTTTCATTATAGCTTACACTTTCTTATGAATTCCCATATAAACTCTTTGAGCATCCTTTAACCTCTATAGAAGAGATGATTGAACAATCATTTGTGAAAGGATTGATGATGTTCCTTACTTTATGATTCACATGTCCCTCCTTTCCAAATCTAAGAAGATCACATCCTTCTCAATTCTCATCAATGATAGAATTGTTGGATCCTTTCTACTTAGAGCATCTACCACTTTATTTAATTTCCCAGGATGCTATTGAATTGAGAAGTCATCATCTTTGATCATATCTATCATCTTTACTGGAATATGTTCAAATATTTCTATGTGAATATACATTTGAGACTTTTTTAATCAATATATATTTCAAACTTCTCCCTAAATAGATAATGCCACCAAATTTTTAAAGTGAAAATAACTATAGCCAACTTCATATCATGTGTTGGGTAGTTTTGTTTAGTAACTTTTAACTACCTTGAGCCATAGAAAATGACTATCATTTTACATCAAAACACAACCCAACCCTTCTTCGAAGCATCACTAAATACCATGAAAATCTCTCCACTTGTGGGTGTTATGAGAATAAGCACATTGATAAGCCCCCTTTTCAACTCCTTGAAGTTTTATTCACATTCATCATTCTAAGAAAACTTGACTCCCTTCCTGAAGGTTCCGGGCGTAGCGGAAGTGTGTGGGTCCATGTGCCCACTTGGATTTTTTTCATTAGCAATGATCAATTCAGAATCAATACGACGATAAACGCCAGTATCCAAGGATCGATTCACAGAAATAGACAAAGAAGAAGAAAGGTCCCGAAACCACAATAGTGGATCGTCACAGGTTGATTATAATTAATTTAATTAATTGACAAGAAGTACCTTTTGGGTGTTATTTCTTCATTGATATTCTTGATCACATTCTGATGTGATTCATCGTTGCCTCATAGAAGCCAAGTGTAGACTTCCTCTAGCAGTGATCCACACATGCACCTCATATCTCTGGACGTTGCCAAAGGAGTCTCCAGGTGCTAGCGTGGAGAAACCTTTACTTGCGTTGTCCGCCTTAGATTGTCTTGATCTGATGGAAGAGGATCTCTCTCGGTCTTGAGAGAGTTCTTGGAGGAAGAGGTTCTTTCGGCCTTGAAATAATTCTACAGAATTGTTGTGCACAATTATTCAATTGTGTAGGAAAAGAGTTGGGGTTGTGAGGATATTTATAATCGCGTTTGAGGTTGCAGAGTTATGAAAAAAAATAAACGCGTTACAAGTTTTATTTATTTCATTGAGTCTTATTAAAAACCCCCATGTGGAATAATTAATTCCTTGACATGCACCCACACTGATTATAATAAATATCATTTAATAAAAACAATATTATATCCTCAAAATCCGGACCGGAAAAACTACACGGCGTGTAATAATAAATACACGGCGTATACTTGTTTTTCATTGAAAACTACATGGCGTGTACATTCAATGTACACGGTGTGTATATCTTGTTTTCATTTATTCATTTCCTTTCTAAAATGAAAACTACACGGCATGTAATCATTAATAAATAGCATGTACTTGTTTTCTATGAAAAACTACACGGCGTGTAATCATTAATACACGACATGTATATCTTGTTTTCATTTATTCATTTCCTTTCTAAAATGAAAACTACACGGCGTGTAATCATTAATACACGGTGTGTACTTGTTTTCTATGAAAAACTACACGGCGTGTAATCATTAATACACGACGTGTATATCTTGTTTTTCATTTCCTTCTTCCTCCATCATTAAAAAGATTTAGGCTTACTTGAATAATTATTAAACCACGTATGGGAATAATCTTTATTTTACTTTAGATACTTGGATACACTTAGTGTGTGACCCTCTAGGCCTCTTTCTCATTGGCATTAGGTGAGCTTGCCTAAAGTCCAAGATTACTGTCTAGCAATGGGTCAAGGCACCCAAGAGAAAGAAGTTGACGCCGCATTGACGTGTCACCTCATACGAACGCTTACAGTGTAATTTAATACCTTTGTCTCAATATCTCATCAAGTAGGTTTCATGGTAGTTTCATAAACCTATATACTTGATCTATCATTCTTTGACTTCCAGAAATAAACTCTTCGTGTCACCATGACCATGGAATTTATTTGACAGTTATTTTTCAATCAAAGGGATCGAGATATCTACTTCCATAAATATGGAAGGGAAAAATCCTTCCTCGACTTATCCATTAATAACATGTCATTCGTGACACACCCAACATGCCCTACTTCCCGCCAACTATCTACGTGACGGTTTTCGTCAGCAAATCTAAGTGCGCGAGTCATGACATGATTTAATGATAATATTCTAGTCTAATTACCATTACACATGCTCATAGATAGTAATGTCCGATGACACCAAAACATGCGGAATTACTACTGGCGGGTCTGTTATCACAATATCCCATCTTGGAGATTACCAAGTATGAACTCTATGAGAGAGAGTTTTATCTTCTTATGAGTACTCGCACATGACAGTCTGTATAATATGTGTCCTATCATAGTATGTCATCCAACCGTAGAACTTTATTTAAGAATATTGTTATAGCATTTCAAGGTTCTCATCATAGCGGGGATCTGCCATGACCTTATCAATGCAACAAATATTCCAGGACATTATTATATTATAGTCATGCAAAACAATGAACAATATATAATAAGTGAACATTCATGTAATCAAAGTACAAAACAATTGGTTCTTAGGACACCAACCCTAACAAACTCCCACTTGGACTAGATCCAACTGCCTAGGACTTTTAGTCCACTAGAACTCACATGATGATCATGTTTCTGTTGAGTCAAGGATTTAGTCAAGGGGTCCTCCATGTTGTCTTCTGTGGAAATACTGCTCACTATAACTTCACCTCTCTGAGAAAAATACCTCAAGAGATGATACTTCTGAAGTTTGTGCTTTGTCCGCTGATGTGACCTTGGCTCTTTTACAAGTGCCACCGCTGTAGTATTATCACAATAGAGTGTGATAGGATCTTTACTGCTAGGTACTAAATTCAGATCTTAGACGAAGCTTCACATCTATACTGCTTCTTTAGCTGCCTTAGAAGCTGTGATATACTCAGACTCTACTGTAGAGTCTACCACCACACTTTGCTTTGAGCTCTTCCAGCTCACTGCACCTCCATTCAGACTGAAGATGTATCCAGTCCGTGACTTCATGTCATCTTGATCAGTCTGGAAACTAGCATCTACATGTCCTCTGATGACTAGTTCCTCATCTCCTCCATAAACCAGGAACATATCCTTAGTACGCCTCAGATACTTAAGGATAGTCTTGACTGCCATCCAATGGCGGTCTCCTGGATCATCTTGATATCTTCCTACCACACTTAATGCGTAAACAACATCTAGCCTTATACATAGCATAACATACATGACTGACCCAATCACGAATACGTAAGGTATCCTTGCCATTTTCTTTCTTTCCTCATGTGTCTGAGGACACATTTTCTTGGAAAGATGAATGCCATGTGACACTGGCAACAATCCCCTCTTGGATTGTTCCATACTGAATCTCTTCAGTATCTTGTCAATGTATGTACTTTGACTCAGGCCCAACATTCTCTTGGATCTATCACGATGGATCTTGATCCCAAGAATATATACTGCCTTGCCCAAGTCTTTCATGGAGAATCATTTATCTAACCACGCCTTAACTGACTGTAAGATAGGTACTTCGTTTCCAATTAGTAATATGTCATCAACATATACTATTAGGAAAACGACCGCACTTCCACTAAACCTCTTGTAGACACAAGGATCACATTCATTTTTAACAAATCCAAATTCCATTAGAGCTTCATCAAAATGAATATTCCATGAACTTGATGCTTTCTTTAATATATAAATTGATTTTTGCAACTTGCATACCTTTTTGGCATCCTTTGGAGTCACAAACCCTTCAGGTTGTGTTATGTAGACATCTTCCTGGAGGTTCCAATTAAGGAATGCTGTTTTGACATCCATTTGCCAAATTTCATAGTCATGGTAAGCGAAAATGGCTAATAGGATTCTGATGGATTTCTGCATCGCAACTAGTGAAAAGGTTTCATCATAGTCAATTCCTTGACGCTGTCTAAAACCATTGGAAACCAGTCGTTCCTTATAGGTGCTGACTTTCCCCTCCATTTCCAGTTTCTTATTGAATACCCATTTATTACCAATAGGATTTACATCAACTGAAGGATATACCAAAATCCAGAATTGGTTTTGGTACATGGAATCCATTTCAAAATTCATGGCTTCTTGCCACTTGGAAATGTCCGTGCATTTAACTTCTTCCTTGTAGGTAAGAGGATCACCATTGTAAACCAATAATGAGTCACCATACTCGGTGACAAGAAAACCATATCATTCTGGTTCTCTCACCTCTCTCGTGCTCCTACACAATTCTTGTGTCTCTAGAACAGATTGTTCTTCCACAGGGCTTTGTGGAATCTATTCTTGTACCAACTCCTGTGTATCTTGAGCCTCGACTTCATCGAAGTCTATCTCGCTCCCACTATCACTTTTGGAGATGTGCTCCCTCTCAAGGAATATGGCGTGTCTTGACACTATAACCTTTTTTTATGAGGAGTTGTATAGGTAATATCCCCTTGTTTCCTTGGGATATCCTATAAAGATACACTTTGTGCCTCAGGGTGCATGTTTGTTACCTAAAGAGGCCTTAACAAATGCTTCTCTACCCCACACATGTAAATTCGATAACATGGCTTTGCATCCACTCCATAACTCCTATGGAATACCATTTATCGATTTAGTTGGTACTTGGTTTAGTATGTGTTCTACTATTTGTAATGCATATCCCCAAAAGGATAATGTAAAACTTGCATGACTCATCATTGATCTCACCATGTCCAACAGGGTGCGGTTCCTCTTTTCACTTACACCATTCCACTGAGGTGTCTAAGGAGGAGTGAGTTGAGATAGATTCCTAAACTCCCATAAGAAATCAATGAAGTCCTGATTGAGATATTCCACTCCTCTTTCTGAGCATAGTTTCTTAATCTTCTTACCAAACTGGTTCTCAACTTCATTCTTTTATTCTTTAAACCGATCAAAAGAATCTGACTTATACCTCATTAAGTAAATATATCCATATCTACTAAAATCATCAGTAAAATTTATGAAGTACGAGAACCCACCCCTTTCTTCAAATGGAAATGGTCCACACACATCTATGTGAACTAACTCTAGAATCTCTTTAGCCCTTTTACATTTCCCACTAAATGGGGCTTTGGTCATTTTTCCTTGTAGACACGCATGAAATACACCAAGTGGTTTTAGTTCAAAAGAATCTAAATATCCATCTTGATGTAATTTTGTCAAACGTTTCTCATTGACATGACCTAACCGGTGATGCCAATGTTGGGTGTGGTATGAGTCATGTGAATTTACTTTTTCATTGATTTCCATTACTTGGTTTGTGTAGTCTAACACATAAAATCCGTTATATAAATGTGTCCTACCAAAACAAATGTTATCTTTATAAAAGTAGAAACATCCACTTCCAAACTTGAAGATGAATCCATCAGTATATAATCTGGACACTGAAATAATGTTTTTGGTTATAGAGGGTACATAATAACATCCTTTCAAAACCAAGACCATCCCAGTAGGCAATGTGAGGTGGTAGTCCTCGACAGCTACAACAACAAGTCTAGCTCCATTGGCTTCTCATAGATCTACCTCCCCTCGATCAATATTTCTGAATATACTTGGTTCTTGTATTTGGATACATATGTGAGAAACACAAGATGTATCTAATACCCAATTTGTATAAATAGATAGATTTCATTCGATGACAAACACACCTGAAGCTTCCCCTTGATTCCTTGGATGAGTGCAGTTTTTATTCTAGTGGCCCTTCTTACCACAAGCGAAACAAACAACATCCCGTTCTCTTGCCTCCCCTGTGATCTTCCTTTTCTTGGAAGTCCTTGAAGAAGCTTTGGTCTTAAATCTCTTCGCCTTCCCTTTCCTTTTATTCACCATGAGGACAGAAGGCTTTTAATGCTTCATGCCATTGTCCACTAGGAGAATGAGGATAAGAAGATCAGACAAATACTTCTCAATGTTGTTCATGTTGAAATTTACAACAAAGTTGGAGAAGCTCTGGGGGAGTGATGCAAGAATGAGATCAGTACCCAGTTTTTCAGGGAGTTTAAACCCTAGAACCTCCAAGTGCTCAATGTAGCCAATGAGCCTGACTACATGAGGCCCAGCTGGGGCACCTTCTCCAAGCTTTCTCTAAAATAGAGCCTTGGAGATCTCAAAACTTTCCTATCTTGCTCTCTCCTGGTATAGACCACAGAGGTTCTTGGGCATGCTGTAGGCATCCATGTCTTCATGAGACTTCATGAGCTCACTAGACATAGATGACAACATCAAACATTGAACGTCGAGTGCATCCCTCAAATGTTGATCATAGACTAGGAAATCTTTATCACTCACCCCTGGGGTATGAGAATCAGGAAGTGAGGACTCAATCATGTAAAAATTTCATTCATGGTGTAGGATAATCCGAAGGCGCCTAAACCATTCCTGAAAGTTACTGTTGATGAGGATGTTGTATTTATCCAGAATTGATTACAGAGAAAATGTGGTTGATGAGTTTTTCATATTCTACAAATTAAAAGAGCAGATTTATTAGTACTTTCTTGATTACATTTTATGAGAAATAATAAATTTTATCAAGTCTCCCACTATTTCATCAAGTCCCAATGACCCTCACCATTGAACTCATAATATCCAGTTGCTTTGACATTCTAGTGTCAAGGATTCACATTCCCCTTCGCATAACCCCAACAAGGGTTGGTCAAGCTATTTGAAGGTATTTAGGTTGGCAGGTCTTTTCTAACTGTGAGCTTACAGTTCCTTGATCTATTGAGTGGACTCCCCAATCCTGAAATCATGACTTGGATTTCCTCAACTCTTGTTTCCAATATTACATCAAGTCTATCAAGGGCTACTACTCTTGATGTAATATGGTTAAGTCAACCCGAAACCTTTCATAAGGTATTCCTTTATAAAAGTAAGTGTCCCAACAAGGGTTGGTCAAACACATAGTTTTATTGAGTCTTGCCCTTAATCAAGTAATGGAAGGCTTGGTCTGACTTAATATAGTATTAAAGGATTTTAATCCTTTATGCATAGTTTCAAATTATCACATGCCTGTTAATATTAAGTGATGCTTGCTTAAGTGATTAACTATGTTCTGATAATGTTTACGCATAGTCTGATTTTTATTTTATTCCATCTTTGCATGCTTGTTCATTTTATTAACTATGTGATCATGACAACACATACAAAATAAAAAAACCATGCAGTCAGACAGAAATAAAATAATATGGCATGATCATGAGCTTTTTCTGGTCTGCTTATCTAGAGGTTTGATAAGCTAACCCTAACCTAGGGAAAAACACATTGAACTGATGGTTCGTGTTTTTCAGATCCCACCTATCCACCTTTTTATATTCTTGGGTTGGTTTCGCCTCAGCTTCGGGTTTTGAACTATCTCCTCTGGCTTAGGATATCCTCCATTACATGAGGTTTACATTAAAGAAACCATGGGCACACATGCCCTACATTTTATTGGAAGAAGGCTCGCAGCCCAACAAATTTAAATTAAACAAATTTAAATGAAACCAAACACACATAAAAAGGGTCTTTGGTCTAGCTCATGATCATCCATATCATGAAACAACATTTACGCATATTTAGAATTCAAATTCTTTTAATTGTTCTATTATTTAAGATAATCTGTGCTTGAATTTAATTAATTATTATCTTATAATTAATCAATTATTTATCTTAAATTACTTTCTAAATTTCTTTGAGATTCTTATCATCCATATCCCTTGCACATGTCTTTGTACTTTTGGAGGAAACCTGGTGAAATTCCATTTCTGGAAAGTACACAGCGTGTAGTTTATATTTACACGGCGTGTATTTCTTTTCACCCTTTATCCAAAGTACACGCCGGGGGCTTTGGCGTGTTTTCTCTACTTTGGAAATTTTGGAGTACACGACATGTATATTAATCTAACATAGCGTGTACTTACTTGTTACGCGGTTACCAGCCTGGAAATCCCATGTACGTGGAACACGACTTCTCCTTGTACACGGTTTCACTTGGGCCAGATCAGACTACATGGCGTGTTGATTCAACATACACGCCATGTATTCCGGTTCCATGTGCCATTCATTTCTGGTCAACACAGGGTAATAAAACTTAGGTATAATCAATTCACACGGTGTGGTTTGGTGGACCAGTACTGGTTCGTTGAACCTAAGTACACGACATGTAGTTTTAATTACACGCCGTGTATTCCTGTGTTGTATAGACAGAAAGAGAAACTCCTCCAGATGAGTTCCTCATTTTTTATTTTAATCAAAATTAAAATTAAAAGATCATTTCTGTGATGTGAATCGAGAAACGAATGAGGAAGAACAGATCTCATTCATTCAGTTTTATAGAATGATTTATCTTTAATTGAATTGAATATAAATGCGTAAATTATCAAAGAAAATTAAATAACTATAATCAACGTTGTAACCTTGATCTGATACCAATTGAAGGTTTCAAACGCAGTGGAAGCGCGTGGGTGCATGTGCCCACTTGGATTTTTGTCATTAGCAATGATCAATCTGGGATCAATACGATGATAAATGCCCATCTCCACGGATCGATTCACAGAAATAGACAAATAAGAAGAAAGGTCCCAGAACCACAATAGTGGATCGTCACAGGTTGATAAAAATTAATTTAATTAATTGAAAAGAAGTACCTTTTGGGTGTTCTTTCTTCGTTGATATTCTTGATCATGTTCTGATGTGATTCATCGTTGCATCGCATAATCCAAGTGTAGACTTCCTCTAGCGGTGATCCACATGTGCACCTCGTATCTCTGGACGTAGCCAAAGGAGTCTCCGAGTGCTAGCATGGAGAAACCTTTGCTTGCGTTGTCTGCCTTAGATTGTCTTGATCTGATGGAAGATGATCTCTCTCGGTCTTGAGAGCATTCTTGGAGGAAGAGGTTCTTTTGGCCTTGAAATAATTCTACAGAAATGTTGTGCACAACGATTCTCTTGTGTAGGAAAAGAGTTGGGGTTATGAGGATATTTATAATCGCGTTTGAGGTTGCAGATTTATGACTATAAATAAATGTGTTACACATTTTATTTATTTCATTGACTCTTAATGAAAACCCCCATTTTGAATAATTAATTCCTTGACATGCGCCCACACTGATTATAATAAATATCATTTAATAAAAACAATATTATATCCTCAAAATCCCGACTGGAAAAACTACACGGCGTGTAATAATAAATACACAACATATACTTGTTTTTCATTGAAAACTACACGGTGTGTACATTCAATGTACACGGTGTGTATATCTTGTTTTCATTTATTCATTTCCTTTCTAAAATGAAAACTACACGGCGTGTACTTGTTTTCTATAAAAAACTACACGTCGTGTAATCATTAATACACGGTGTGTATATCTTGTTTTTCATTTCCTTCTTCCTCCATCATTAAAACGATTTAGCCTTACTTGAATAATTATTAAACCATGTACGAGAATAATCTTTATTCTACTTGAGATACTTGGATACACGTAGTGTGTGACCCTCTAGGCCTCTTTCTTATTGGCATTAGGTGAGCTTTCCTAAAGTACAAGATTACTGTCTAGCAATGGGTCAAGGAACCCAAGAGAAAGAAGTTGACGCCACATTGACGTGTCACCTCATACGAATGATTACTGTGTAATTTAATCCCTTTGTCTCAATATATCATCAAGCAGGTTTCATGATAGTGTCATAAACCTATATGCTTGATCTATCATTCTTTAACTTCCAGAAATAAACTCGTCGTGTCACCATGGCCATGGAATTTATTTGATAGTTATATTTCAATCAAAGGGACCAAGATATCTACTTCCATAAATATGGAAGGGACAAATCCTTCCTCAACTTATCCATTAACAACATGTCATTCGTGACACACCCAACATGCCCTAATTTTCACCAACTGTCTACGTGACAGTTTTTGTCAGCAAATCTAAGTGCATGAGTCATGACATGAGTTAATGATAATATTCCAGTCTAAGGACCATTACAAACGCTCGCAGATAGTAATGTACGATGACACCAAAACATGCGGAATTACTACTGGCGGGTCTGTTCTCATAATCTCCCATCTTGGAGATTACCAAGTGTGAACTCCATGAGAGAGAGTCTCATATTCTTACGAGTACTCGCACATGACGGTCTGTATACTATGTGTCCTATCATATTATTTCATCCAAACGTAGAACTTTATTTAAGAATATTGTTATAGTATTTCAAGGTTCTCATCATAGTGGGGATCTACCATGACCTTATCAATGCAACAAATATTTTGAGACATTATTATATTATAGTCATGCAGAACAATGAACAATATATAATAAGTGAACATTCATGTAATCAAAGTACAAAACAGTTGGTTCTCAGGACACCAACCCTAACACTTCCAAGTTAGTTTGGTGAGAGGGTTTTACAATCATGAGAAATTTCTCACAAATTAGTGATAATACCCAGCTAACCCAAGGAAACTATAAATATCTATCATATATTTTGGCCTCGACCATCCTTTAATTTATTCTATTTTTGAAGGGTCTATAGACATCTCATTGATTGTGATGATATCCACCAATAAAGAGATTTCATTTAACTAGAACTCACATTTGGTGTACTTGACATAAAGCTTTCCCTTCACATGGTCTTTATCCCAATAATCAAATGCTCCTCATGCCCCACATTACTTTTAGAGTATATTAGAATATCATCTATAAAGACTACCATAAATTTGTTGAGGTAATCCCTAAAGACTCTATTCATCAAGTACATGAATATTTATGGAACATTAGTGAGTTAGAAAGGCATCACTATGAACTCATAGTTCCCATACCTTATAAGAAAAGCAGTCTTGGAGGATATCCTCATTCTTTACCCTAACTTGGTAATATCCTGACAGTAGATACACCTTGGAGAAGTATTGTGATCCTCATAGATAATTTAACAAGTCATCAATATGAGGAGGAGGATACTGTTCTTTATTTTGATATTGTTGAGCTTATGATAATCGATGCAAAGGTACATTGATTCATTCGTCTTCTTGACGAAGAGGACTGGTGCACCCCATGGTGAAGCACTTGGGTGTATGAACCCTTTATCCAGATTCTTTTGTAGTTATTTATTTAGCTTCTCAAGTTCCACAAAAACCATTCTATACAGAGTCTTAGATAATGGTAATGCCCTAGGTATAACCTTGATTGAAAATTCAACATCTCAGCTAGGAGGAAGACATGCAATTCCCCAGGAAACACATCAGTGTATTCCCTTATAATGGACATGTCTTCAAGGATGTTTATTTTCTTAGACTCAATAATTTGAGCTATATACCCTTTCTAACAGGGAAATAATATCCATGATTAATATTATGGTTCTAAAGAAGATTCATCCTCCTCCTTGCACTCATACAGAATCGGGGGTCGATTCACAATATAGAGAGTGATTTCCTTCTTGTGGAAATTTATGTTGGATTTATATAGAGAAAGATAATCCATTTCTATAATTACATCAAATTTCACCAAAGGGAGTATGAAAAGGTTCTCTAGGAAGTTCATACCACAAATTGTGATAGGGGAGGAGTTATACACTTGGGATGCAATAATTTCTCTATTTTCCATCTTCACTAATAACTCCACTTCCATGCTTTATGACAGTGTTTGAATAGTTCTACTAAAGTTTTGAGATATTAAGGAATGCATAGAACTAGAATAAAAAAGTACATTTTCTATTCTTGAATGAATACCTAGCATACTAACCACCACCTCGTTGTCGGGATCTACTTTGGCAGTTGTGATGGAAAAATCTCTCCATTTCTTCCTTGGAGGTTGTTGGTTGTCTTTGAAAACCCTTGGCTTAGTGTATTGTTTTGAAAAAATCCCTGGTTCCTTATAGTTATAGCAATGAACAATATACTAATGCTTGACTGGAGAATTCATTTCCTCCATCGCAGTAGATGGTTTTTTATACCAATAATTTCTAGATAATTTCCCTTCCTTCCAGTACCTAAATCATTTCCTCATCCCCTTTAGGAAATTTCTAGGGTTCTTCTATCCATACCTTCGACAAGTGAGATGTTGAAATTTCTTAGAACTATTAGATCTCTCTATCAGACCACCATAATTGATCTACACTTTCCACTTCTTATTCCCATGATACCCCTGAGATTTTCTAATATCCATTTTGACTTTGAGGGCACATCGGACAATTTCTCATAGCTATCAAAGTCATAGATCTCCAAGGATTTCTATAGGATAGGTTTTATCCCACTAAAGAAGCAGTCAACCTTGCACTCAAGAGTAATGAAAAAGCCAAAGGCATATTGTGTAAGCCTTGTGAAGTTTTACTTGTATGCCCTGATAAATTCTTCATCTTTTGGCTTTAAGGAAAGGAAATCCCTTTCCATTTTAAGATAGAGAGTACAAGAAAAATATTTATCGAAATTTTTTTTCTGGAAAACCATCCACCCCATTGCTTTGATCTCTTTCTCAGACTTTGTATTTTTGATCAATGTTCACCACTGATAAACTTTACCTTTCATAAGATAAACATCCAGCAAGATATTCTCTTTTTCATAACATTGAATGATGTAGAAGATCTTTTCAATGGAGTTGATCTATTGTTATGTGATTAAAGGATTAGATGACCCATTAAAAGTAGGAGGCCTTTGATGCACGAATCTATTGATTTCATATTTTTCTCTATTAGGGGGGTTTGGAAGCTCCTCCTGATCTAGTTTTCTATTTATAACATGAGTCATATGAGAGAGTATCTTCATGAAGTGTGTGATTCTTTCTCCCATCGGGTTGGGAATCTCGTTGGGGCAGTCATCACATTACTCTTCACATTAATTGTTTACCTGATTACTCATATTTCTGGCCATCAGATAAAATAAAATGGAAATTAAGTATGAGTATATTAAAATTTTACACACATGAACATGAATTTAATGATATTAAAGGGATAACTTATAACTTACATGTATTTCTTTAACTTATGGATTTCTGGGCTTCAGTCTTTGTTATCCATGATCTATTTCTTAACATATATTCTTATGGGAATTTTTTTACTCCCTTAATAATGGTTAGTAATGAGTATATGATTTACCAAAGCATATCCCTAGGGAGTGTCAAATGAGGTGCACAGTAAGGCCCCTTGTCATGTACCAGGTTACCCTGAGTCCGGACCGAAACACCTTATCAGAGTTATTACTCCTAGGTACATCTACGCTAGAACCACATCCACTTGTAGTATCCAGACATGGATGCATTTTCTTGATAAAACAATTATTATATACTAACCAAAATTTAGGGATGTTTTCTTATAATTAGTTTTATCCCCAAGGATTTCACTATAGTTTTCTAATCCTAATCCCAAAAATAACTAAACTTATCCTTTGATACCAACTATAAAAACCCTTATCTTTATTACACATTCATACAGGATTTAATTACATAAAATTACACTTAATACAACCCAAAAGATATATAAGTCTAGTGTATTTGGGAATTAGGTACATTGTATTACAATTTTAAACATGAATTACACCATCCTTTATGAAAACTTCTTTAACATGATTGAGCTTAAAACTGTATTGGATATCCTGGGGAAAAATACGTAAGAAAGGGGTGATCTATAAATCTCAGTAAGGGAATAAACATGGTATAATATGAAGATAATAATATAGATTAGATAAGGCATATCAGTGAGGCATTAAGGAACATGAATAATAAGGCATGATATAACATGATAACACTAGTGCAAAAAATGTTTTTTACGGTGGTTATTTTTTAATTTTAACATCGGATTTTGGCCGATGTTATTACAGGAGATGTTATAAACATAGTTTTTACGTCGGTTATTTTACAATCGACATAAAAAACACAAATCCAAAGCATTTTTCACGTCGGTTAATAAAAACCCGATGTGGAAAACACTTCAGAGTCGTGGTTTATTACGTCGGTTATTAAATAACCGACATGGTATATACCCTTTCACGTCGGTTATATAATAAAAAAAGTCATAAATCACTCCTCTGAAGCGTTTATCACATCTGTTATTTTTATAACCGACGTGATAAACCTGTCTTCCAAGCGGTTTACAACATCAGTTATATAATAACCAACATAAAAACATATCTATGATGTTGGTTATAAAATAACCAACGTAAAAAACTATCCATTTCAAATTATTAGGTCGGTTATCAAATAACCGACGTAAAAACCATTTCCCATGAAGTTATTACGTCGGTTTCCAAATAACCGACGTTAAACCTAATACCAATGCATTATTTATGTTGGTTATGAAATAACCGAAGTAAAAAACATTTTTTTTAAAATAAAACCGAACCAATGCTATGCCCATCCAAATTACCTGAAATAGAGCAAAAGATTACCAAAAACAGACCAGAACAGATTAGAACCCCCCACCCCATTTGACAACCCCCACCACACCCTTGGACACCCCCACACCCCTGGACTTCCCCCCCACCCCCTGGATAGCCCCCCCCACCCCTGGACAACCCCACCACCCCCTGGACAACCCCCCACACCCCTAGACAACCCCCACCCTCTTGTATACCCCCACCCCCTGGAAAACACTCCCACACCCTTGGAATATCCCTCCCACACCCCTGAAACAGACCACAAAGTTACCAAAAACAGACCAGAACCCCCCCTCCCACTGGACAGCCCCCACCACACCCCTAAACTGCCCCCCCCCTGGACAACCCCCACACCCCTAGACAACCCCCACCCTCTTGGACACCTCCACACCCCTAGACTTCCCCCACCCCCTGGACAGCCCCCACACCCCTAGAAAACCCCCACCCTCCTGGACACCCCCACACCCCTGGACTGCCCCCACCCCCTGGATAGCCACCACACCCCTGGACAACCCCCCCCTCATGGACACCCCCACACCCATGGACTGCCCCGACCCCCTGGATAGCCCCCACACCCCTGGACAACCCTCCCACCCTCTTGGACACC
This sequence comes from Viscum album, assembly GCA_963277665.1. Classification (NCBI taxonomy): domain Eukaryota; kingdom Viridiplantae; phylum Streptophyta; class Magnoliopsida; order Santalales; family Viscaceae; genus Viscum; species Viscum album. The sequence goes on along the minus strand of OY728131.1, from coordinate 308,888,040 downwards.
CCCACACCCCTGGACTGCCCCCACCCCCTGGATAGCCCCCACACCCCTGGACAGCCCCCCACCCTCCTAGACACCCCCACACCCATGGACTGCACCTCCTGGACAACCCCCACACCCCTGGACAACCCCCCACCCTCCTGGACACCCCCACCCCCTGGACTGCCCCCACCCCATGGATAGACCCCACACCCTTGGGCAACCCCCACCCTCCCGGACACCCCCCACACCCCTGGACTGCCCCCACCCCATGGATATCCCCCCAAATCCTTGGACAACCCCCACCCTCCTGGACACCCCCACACCCATGGACTTCCCCACTACCCCCTGGATATCCCCCCACACCCTTGGACAACCCCCACCCTCCTGGAAACCCCCCACACCCCTGGACATCCCCCCACCCCCTGGATAACCCCCACACCCCTGGATAATCCCCCACCCTCCTAGACACCCCCGCACCCCTGGAATACCCCCACCCCCTGGATAGCCCCCCACACCCCTAGAAAACCCCCCACCCTTTTGAACACCCCCACCCCTGGATATCCCCCACACTCCTGGACAACCCCCCACCCACCTGGACACCCCCACACCCCTAGATTTCCCCCCACCTCCTGAACAGCCCCCACACCCCTGGACTGCTCCCACCCCCTAGACAACCCCCACACCCCTGGATAACCCCCCCAACCTCATTTATACCCCCACCCCCTGGAAAACACTCCCACACCCCTGGACAACCCTCCCACACCCCTAAAACAGACCAAAAAGTTACCAAAAATAGACCAGAACCCCCCACCCCACTAGACAGCCCCCACCACACCCCTGGACACCCCCACACCCCTAGACTTCCCCCACCCCCTGGACAGCCCCCACACCCCTAGACACCCCTGGACACCCCCACCTCAATGGACACCCCCAGACCAAAAACAGACCAAAACCCGACCAAAACTAGACCAGAACCCCCCCCCCCCCCCACCCCACTGGACAACCCCCACCACACCCCTGGACACCCCCCACACCCCTGGACTTCCCCCACCCCTTGGATAGCCCCTGGACAGATGGTGTTGGGAGACGAGGCGCCTCCATCCCTCGAGGGGCTGAATGCCGCTGGAAGGTACTCATCACTCCCACATGAGAAGATTCAGCTCTCAAAATATTTCACCAATGATTTCCTCCCTTGTAAACATCATGTATTCTATCACTTTGATGAAAGTATAACTAGAGGAAAACACCATCACACATGATGTCATTTCCCCCTAGTTATACTCGCATCAAAGTTATATAATGAATGATGTTTACAGGGGATGAAAGAATTGTTGAAACATTTTGAAAGATCAAACTTCGCATGTGGGAGTGATGAGTACCTTCCAGCGGCGTTCATCCCCCTGAGGGATGGCGACACCTCCTCTCCCACCCCCTGGACTGCCCCCCATCCCCATTGTCACCCTGGACCCCCCACCCCACTGGACAGCCCTCCCACACCCTTATAAACCCCCCTCACCCTACAGGACACCCCCACAACCCTGGACACCCCTTGGATAGCCCCCACTCCCCTGGATAGCCCTTCCACCCTCCTGGAAACGCTCCTACCCTCCTAGACTTACCCCCACTCTCATGGACACCCAGGATACCCCCAACCCACCGGACATCCCTCCCACACCCCTAGATACCCTCCACCCCACTGAACACCCCCACACCCTTAGAACCCCTCCCCCCAGACCAGAATCCATACAAGAAAAACCATCATAAGTAGACCAAAACAAGAAGTAGATCAAAATAAAACATTCACATATATAACATTCAAAACTTACAATTTCAATTTTAAAAAAACTAAATCCAACCTAAACGACTACCAAATACACAATTACAATGACAATATTCAAAATTACATTTTACACTACAAATAACTAAAATTCAATCAAACCTATAAAATAATTTGACCATTCCACTTGTAAGTGTTTAATATCTTGAGCACTATAGGGTTGAGGGTCATAAAATAGCTACAAATTAAAAGGATAGTAGTTAACGTGTATAATGAATAAATCAAATGAAATATTATGGCAAAGTTTAAAAGGAAATATTACCAGGTCAAAGGTCACAACTATCCCAGTTGTTATTATTTCTTACATAAATCTTAACATATAATATCCGCATTCGATGACGCCTTATTGTTCATGAAAATTCTGTTTGAATGAGTGTAAATTCAATATATTATTTTTATTTAATAAATGAAAAAGTACAAATTATAAATGGATATTTACCTTTACATTTACATATTTGATCTTCGTACTCCTTTTCTTCGTGTTTTTTCGAAAGTAGACCCACCCCCTGTTAGAAAATAATACGAATGGTATAAATTTAAAATTCATTATAATATATAAAACTATTGAGAAATTGAAACTTACTTTTCAAAAATTTTCTTAAAACTTTCCCGCACATCATCATGGACAGAGCATATCCAATAAAGTGTTTTCTCCCTTGGGAAAAAACCCCTAACATCCAATGATCACTGATAAAAGAAAATTTAAGGTTAGTGGTTTTTTATGTTAAAAGATAATGAACTCTTTGAGAGAGATTTTTTTCATACCTCTCACAAAAAGGCATCATCCAACATTGTGTGACTATATTCTGTTCAAGTCTTTCAGCAATATAAAGAATTCTTTGTTCCTCATCCAATGCACATGCTTCAGGGGAAATAAAATGTGGGTCCATGAATCTATATACATCTATCCGCTCATTATTCTCATAAATTTTATAAAGATACCTAATACAAAATAGACATAAGTATATATTTTTAATAAATATAACGCAGGGAAAATGTGTTAAGACTTACATGGAAAAAATTTTCACCACATTGATACCCAACTTATCTCCAGTAACAAGATCCATGATATCAGTTTTCACAATACCCACAGTTATTTCACGTCCAAAAATATGAGATTCCATTGAAAACTCATAATGATCTACCAAAAAATTTGAATATCTTGATAATCTGTCAAAACTACTAGAATCTGTATCTGATGTCATATCCATTTGTCTTTGTTGTTGTCTATACAGTATTTATTTACCTTTGAAGTATTCCTGTAAAAATAAATATAAAAATATATTAGTTTTCAAATGATAAAACAACTTTAATAAAAAAATAAAATAGAAAATATAACATACATACCTCTATGGTAATGAGTCGAAGAAGTCTGGATGACCAAATTAAAAAATGGCTGATACTATGTCCAACTGTCGTCACCTCATCTATAGGTAATGGTACTTGAGCTGATCTATCTATAATATCCTGTATAGTGACCCTCTGATTCTCTAACTCTAATTTTTGATGATGAAATGTATCTTCTATACAATATACTAACCCATATGAAACTATATGATGTTGAGGATCATCAATATACAACTCACAATAAGTTGGAAGCTGCGACGGAGGAGTAGGATAAAAAACGGGGTTTGTAGGCTGAGGTGGGGGAGTGGGAGCTACTGGTGGAGGTGGAGGATAAATAATGGGGTCTGCAGGGGGAGGTGGAGGAGTGAGAACTGCAGTATGAAATTGTCTTTTCATGTCTGCAAACATAGACTGTACCGATGCTCTAATATTTTCCTCCATAATCACATTAATATTATGAACTTTAGCCTCCAAGGATTCTATTTTTTTATAAACACTCTCATTGTAAGAAGTTGAAGAACGTGGAAAAACTTTTCTTACCGATATACCTACCGGATATCCTCATACATGACCAGGATGTTTGAGCTTTCCCAATGATACAAATAAAATATCTTTCCTCCCAGCAGCTGTAAATACCCCCTATGAGCTCTGATCCTCAAGATAACCCTATATTAATTAATTGAACATTTATGTAATGATTGAAATTATATGAAGAAAATAGTTAACTTAAATAAATAAAATAGATATCTTATAATCCTCTCAGCTATGATTCTCGAATCTTCCAATATATATTTCCATTTTTTCCCATCCGAGCTCTCTTCCATTTTTCATGTCTAGATGGAGGGGATAGAGGGGACACCTCTCCAGAGCTTGAAGACTCAGCTCTTAGTTTTTGTAATTTGTCTGCAATCATTTGTTCTTCCAATAATGTATACCCTCCCTGAGATAAACTATAAGGGTATACATTTTAGATTGGATCTCTTGATGATATTTCCTTGTTTTCTGTAAATTAAGAATAAGAAATCATTAAAAAAACATTAATAAGATCATTTATATAAGAAAGCTTATAAAAGTTTACATTGCCCTTACCAAAAATGAATCTTTTCTTTTACTTTCAACAAACTATCTCCATGTGTCTTCATCTATGAAAGGATATATACAACATGGATTATCATGACTCCTATGACCAAAAATGAAATCAGATGTGAGGGTTGATTTGAAATCCCTCCATCTCCTGGAATCCATTGATAATCATTTCTTCTTGACTCCTCTAGTGTCAGAAATATCAAATGTAATCTGATAAAGAAGAGTTTAAACATATTATATATACTAGAAACATTTAAAAAATAGGAAAACAATATAAAAATATCTTACCAAAATCGTCTCCCACAACTGAGAGATTATCTCTTTGTCCACACTTCTCCAGTCATCATACAAAATTCTTACTTTTCTCTTACCCTAAGTTGATACAAAACTCTTAAAATATTTTGCATTTGGACCTCTAGGAATATCATCCTCATCAAACTCAACGAGTATCCTCTGATTCTACATACGGTCAAGTGATAATTTTGGTAAATGTGTGCGCCCACATTTACCAACTCTTGAACTCTTTTTCGTAATGGGAGCACATGAGGATAATTGGGGAACATCAAGAGGAGCATCTGAATGTTCCTCCCCAGAGGTATGACCAATATGCTCATCTCCAGAATCATGTGGTTGATCAACTGATTGATCTGTCATTATCCTTCAAATAAAAAAAACAAACATTAGTTCACAAATATAAAAATTTAAATATTACAATACTACTATAATCAGAAAATAGAAAATTGTACTAAGTTACGTAATAGTAAACATGGTTAATATGGTAAGCATGTTAAACAATGTTAAAGATGGTAAAGATGGTCAAGATGGTAAACATGGTAAACATGGTAAACCTGGTAAACATAGTAAACATGGTAAAATAATTGTCACTGAAAAAAATAATAGATATATAATTTATGTAATGGTAAACATGATAAAGTAAACTAAACAAAAAAAAAACAAAAAAAAACTTATACTTATTTTGTTTTAATACATGTTTTAATAAAGAAAAAACTTACAATATAACATTTTATGAAAATAATAAATGTAAAAAAGAAATAAAAAAATGTTACCTATAATTTTAGGAATGTACTAATGTATTGTTTTCCCAAATTCCTTCATCGTGATCGTTCCTTATGGCACAAACCATGTCTTTAACATGCTCATCATTATGTTCTGTTAATCTTTCCATGGAAGTAGGGATCTCACATAAATCAAAATCTTCATCAAGTTCATCCTCACCAAAATATTGTTTTTTCCCTTGTAAAACAATATCCCACTGCATATTTGATTGATCTACTACATAGAAAATTTGTTTTGCATGTGTTGCCATTATAAAAGAATCAGCTGTGTCTTCCAATCTATTCAGATTAACAAATGTCATTCCAAATTCATTTTGTCTGACATTGTTGTTACCGATAAACCATTTACAGTTAAAAACAGGAACTTTAATTTTAAAGTAATCAACCTCCCATATGTCTTCAATCAATCCATAATATTCACTTGATGCAGAAATTGGGTTTTTGTCCTTAGCACTCAAAAAATCCATTCCTCCTGCAAACACCAATACACCACTATTCTGAACTGCACTTCTGTTGTCCTGAGATTTTGTATGAAAATTATAGCCATTAATGTCATAACTTGACCATGTTATCACATTTAAACATGGACCACCCCCTATCCATTTTAATGTCTCTGATATATCTGATCTACCAAGTGAGGTCTTTTTAAACCATGATAAAAATATTTTGTTGTGCTCATTAAAAATCCACATTTCTTTCTTCTTTGGATGACATTGTTTCAACTCAATAATATGAAATGTGATATACGGTTGAGCATAAACTATGTTATTCAAGATGTATGATTCTAACTTCTTCATCTGTTCAGCTAACAACGATTTGACTTTCAAGCCACAAATCCCCTTTCCCTCATTATCAACTCGTTCATGGCGAGGTGGAGGAAAACCTATGTGCTGTGCTGTATCCAAGTAGCTCATACAAGACTCTTCAACCTCTTCAGAAATATACTTCTCAATAATTGAGGCTTCAGGTCTATATGGATTCTTAACATACCCCTTCAATATTTTCATATACCTTTCAAAAGGATACATCCAATGAAGATATACAGGTCCACAAAGCTTTATTTCTTGAACTAGATGAATCATTAAATGCACCATTATATCAAAAAACGTTAGAGGAAAATACATTTCCAATTGACAAACTATACAAATTTTATCCTTTTCGAAAATGTTCAAAGCATTCACATCAATCACCTTATTACAAATTGAATTGAAAAAATAACACAACTTCATTATTGTCTTTATGACACAGATGGGAAATATTCCATGAAATGAAACTGGTAGAAGTTGTTACATCATGATGTGACAATCATGATATTTCCTACCTATCAACTTTAAGTCCTTTAATGAGACAAAATTTTTTACATTTGAAGAATAACCTTGAGGCACTTTGATATCATGAAGACACTGACAAAAGAAAATTTTCTCCCTCTTCAATAATGTATGACAAGCCGGGGGAAGAAATGTTCATCTTCCATTAGGAGTGGGAGATAACTCAAAACGTATTCCCATTTATAGTAAGTCTAATCTTTCAATCAACCCATCTTTTGTCTTTCATTTAACTTCATGATATCTCCAATATGCTAGCTCAAAAAATATTGACCTTTTCTTACAAATATGTCTATCATTACCAGACTTTTGTGTCTTTCCCAATGTCACATCAAGGTTTTTAACCCTCTCAAAATACAGATCAGGGGATAAAGGTTTTGGATCAATATCAAATTCCTGTGATCCATTGAATGCCTTTTTTAGTCTTCTATAAGAGTGATCCATAGGCAAAAACTTTCGATGACCCATGTACACTGTTTTCCTCCCATGATGCAATTGACAATATGAAGTCTGTTGTTTGCAAATTGGACATGCTTTATGCCCTTTAACACTGTATCCAAATTTTTTTCCATATGATGGGAAGTCAATTATAGTGAACAAAAGCACTACATGAAGTTGAAAATATTCCATTTTATAAGAATCATACACCCAAATACCATCCTCCAATAAAAGTTTCAAATCATCAATCAATGGTGACAAGAAAACATCAATATAATTTCTGGGTTGCTTCAGACTAGAGATCATTATACTCAACATGAAATATTTTCTCTTCATACAAACTTTAGGAGAGAGGTTTTAAATTACCAATAAAATAGGCCATGAACTATGTGTGCTACTGAGGGTTCGGTATGGATTCATTCCATCTATGCACAACCCTAGTCTGAGATTTCTAATTTCATTTCCAAATATATGATACTGCTCATTAATTTTCTTCCATTGTGGACAATCAGATGGATGAAATATTTTTCCATCACATAACTGCTAATCAGCATGCCATCTTAACCTTTTTGCATCATGTAAATTAGAAAATAAAAATTTGAAATGATGAATTATAGGAAGATACCAAAATACCTTTGAAGGGATCATTGTAATCTCTACATCAGCCTGTAAATTTTCTTTCACCTTATACCGTGATGTCCCACATTTAGGTCACTCTGACATAAATTCATATTCCTTTCTATATATCATACAATCATTCAGACAGACATGTATTTTCTTGTATCCCAATCCCATCGGGCATAATATTTTCTTGGACTTATAATGTGAATCTGGAAGATCGTTATCTTTTGGAAGAATTTCTTTCATCAATTGTAGCAGCTCTGTAAAACTTCTGTCACTCCATTCATGTTCCGACTTCAGGTTAATCAATCTTAACAATTCCGAAAAAACTGTAAAATCTTTATAACCAGGATATAATGGTTTTTCATCATCACTATATAGACTCGCAACTGTTGGTTTTATCTCAATTTTTTATGCTTCAATATTGTGAATCATTTATTCAATTCCATCAGAGTCACCATCTTGAAAATCATCATCATCAGTGACATTCCGTCAAGTTTCACCATGCCAAATCCAAGGGCTGTAACTCGGATTAAAACCATGAAAAATCAGATGATATTTTGTCTCTCTACTTTTCAACTTCTTCATATTCAAACATTTCAGGCATGGATAGAAAAAAATGTCACTACTTGGAACATTTTGTTTAGAAAATTCCAAAAAGGAATCAACACCTTCCTCATATTCATTTCTCATTCTATGTGCTGTAATCCAACTTCGACTCATTATTACCTACAAAAAATATCAAAATTATACATTTTTTTAAGATAAAAAAATATATGTTTATATGAAAAAAATCATAATTTGAATGTAAAACAATTTTGAAATATAAAACAAATCTATGCGTATTTAAAAAAATATGCTTGAATATGATTTTAAAAAGAAAATATAGTTAGATATAATAATTTTAAATTCATCTTGGATCCTTTCTTCTTAAGGTTCACAAAGAATACATCCTGGTTCAACTGGATACCAAATTCACCCTTCCGTAAAAAAGAAATATGAAGTATAAATATTAAAATATGTATACATTCACTACTGAAAATTACACAAATCCTAACGATTTGAAACCTCTGGACAGCCCCCCACCCCTCTGGACAGCCCCCACCCCCTGGACACCACCCCACCCCTCTAGACATCACCCCCACCCCTTGGACACCACCCCACCCCCTGGACACCCCTACCCCTAGGAAAACACCCCCACCCCCTTGGACACCACCCCCACCCCCACCCCCATAGACAACACCACCCCCTTGGACAGCCCCCACCCCCTGAACACCACCCCCACCCCCTTGGACACCCCCTAGACACCATCCCCCCTTGGACAGTCCCCACCCCTCTGGACAGCCCCCACCCCCTGGACATCCCCCTCCCCTCTAGAGATCCCCCACCCCCTTGGACATCCCCACCCCTCCTGGACACCACCCCCACCCCCCGCCCCTACCCCCTTGGATACCCCCTAAACACCCCCAACCCCCTGGACACCCCCACCCCTTGGACACCACCCCACCCCCTTGGACACCCCCTGGACACCACCACCCCCTTAAACACCCTCATCCCTCCTAATAAACTGAGAACACATCGATTACTATTAAACCATAAATTTAAAAATGACCAAACATCCCTAAAAATAGAAGGAATGAAGGAGAAGAAGAAGTGGATGAAGAAGAAAAAAATAAATAAAGAATAAAGGAAGGAGAACATGGAATAAGTAACTTATTTAAGAAAATTCCATGGAATCCAAGAAAACCATGGGGCCTCTAATGGTTGATAGAAAATTGGAGAAAATAGATTAAACCTGAGCATCAAATTAAATTTAAAATAAAAACTTGGATGGAGAAAATCACAGTGTAAAGCCTATCATCACGACACAATGGGGTCAGGATAACTGCGCATCTTTGAAAACCATGACATGGAATCCCCCATAACCCATAATTTTCTCATAGTCAATGACTGGTCAAAATATATATAACCAAATATAATCATATTGAAACACCCCTCATCTTTTCATAATGCTTGAATCCCTAAAATTCATAGTGGAAACCTCAAACATAGATTGTACCAACCCCCTTAGACACCACCCCCACCACCATGGACACCACCCCCACCCCCTTAAACAACACTAATATATTATAGCCTAATATCCATGAAACAATACAATCATCATGTCATAATATCACAAACCATGATTCAATAGTCAATCCCAACTGACACTTATCCCCCACCCCCTTAGACACCCCCTGGACACCACCACCCCCTTGGACCGCCCCCACCCCATGGACACCACCCCCACCCCCTTGGACACCCCCTGCACACCACCACCCCCTTGGACAGCCCCCACCCCTCTGGACAACCCCCACCCCCTGGACAGCCCCCCACACCTCTAGACAACCCCCACCACCTTGGACACCCCCACCCTCCTGGACACCACCCCCACCTTCTACCCCCTTGGACACCCCCTGGACACCCCCCAACCCTCTGGACAACCCCCTGGACAAGCCCCAAACCCTCTGGACAGGCCTCCACCCCCTTGGACAGCCCCCCCACCCAACCCCTTGAACAAACCCCACCCCTTCAACACCCCCACCCCCTTGGACCCCCCACACCCCTGGATTGCCCCCTACCACCATGGACACCCTGGACACCCCCCAACCCTCTGGAAAGCCCCCAGAACCCTCTGGACACCACCCCCACCCCCTTGGACACCCCTGGATACCACCACCCCCTTGGACTGCCCCCACCCCTCTAGACAGCCCCCACCCCCTGGACAACCCCCCACACCTCTAGACATCCCCCACCCCCTTGGACACCCCCACCCCTCCTGGACACCACCCCCACCCCCTACCCCCTTGCACACCCCCTGGACACCCCTGAACCCTCTGGACAGCCCTCGAATAACCCCCCAAACCCTATGAACAAGCCCCCGACCACCTTGGACAACCCCCACCCACCCACCCCCTTGGACAACCCCCCAACCACCCACCCCCTTCGACCCCCCACCCCTGGACTACCCCCCCGAACCCTCTTGATAGCCCCCACCCCCCTTGGACAGCCCCCACACCCCATGGACAGCACCCCCACCCCCTTTGACATCCTTTGCACCCCCTTGGACACCCCCACCCCCTTAGACATCCCCACACCCCCTGGACACCACCCCCACCCTCTTTTACACCCCTTGGACACCCCACCCAACTGGACAGCCCACCCAACCCCCCTGGACACCCCCACCCACTTGCACAACCCCCACCCCCTTGGAAATCCCATGTACGCGCACACACACATTATAAAACACAAAAAAATAGTAAAATTTCATGATATCACTTCCATAGGTTTATTTTACCAGAAAATAATTTAGCGTGGTATATATGAACACTATGAAACTAACCATGATAGCAAGAACAAATAAAAATAACATCTCAACAAATTAGTTTAGGGCATCGCGAAAAAAAAACTGAAAAGGAGTCATGTGAGGCTTACTTGAGTGTTGTGAGTCGACCTGATAGATCTGATAATAATAAATATGAATAATTATTTTGGAAAAATGAGGCTAGAGGGTACGACTTCGACGAATCCATTCTAGGTTTTCCGCACAAGAGAGACGAGTCGTAGGTCGCCCGATCGAAGAAAACAGAATGACTGAATACGAGGTGCGATAAATCATTTAAAAGATTTATCATGTCAGTTATTTAATAACCGTCATGATAAACTATTTTTTTTAATTTTTATAACGTCAGTTATTTAATAAACAACATAAAAAACTATTTATCACATCGATTATTTCATAACCGACGTGATATATGTCGCTTTATACCGACGTGATAAATTGCCGAGATTGGCTTTATCACGTCGGTTTTTTTATAACTGACATGGTAAAGCACCGGTATTTCCTTTATCACATCAGTTATTTTATAACCAAAGTGATAAAGTGCTCTAGATTCTATTTTCACGTTGGTTATACAATAACCAACGTCAAAAAGCTAATCTCCGTATATTTTACGCCGGTTATAAAATAACAGATGTAAAATATGGATCCTGATTGATATATCACGTCGGTTATAAAATAACCAATGTGATATATCAATCATTACATCTTTTCACATCGGTTATATAGAACCGACGTGAAAAATTCTGACATGTTAAACTTTTCTTCCACTAGTGTAATCATAACATGAGAAATGTGAAAACAACTTAAAAAACTACATCACAAACTTAGGTCAAGGATAAAACACCGAGACTTCATGGTGTAAAAATTACAATAAATGAATCAGTTACAACCCTGTCCCAACATGATGTATCATGATAATAAACATTACCCAATGCATTGGAGTGCTATATAATTCCAGGCGCACCCGTCACTTTCATTTCATTTTCATGCTTAAGTGTTCCACATAGATCATAAAACATGGATTAATTCATCATCATAATTTATTCCATGATAAATTAGTGTGGAATACATACATTTAATTTTCAAATAAAAAGTTATATGTTCATAAAAGTTAACACACTTTATAGTAAATGGGTACGACATTCACTACACAATTGGTTTGGCATGGAAAATCACAGTGAAAATTTGGCAGCGTAACGACTTCACTTAGAAATTCATAAAATGGGATGATGAGAGAGAAGTGAGTATCTAATCATTTTTATATTAATTTTAAAGTAATAGTGATATTTAAGGACATTTACACACATTTATAATTAGGAAAATAAGGCATACGATAATAAATAAGCTTGAATAAAAAGAGAAAGGAAAGGATGCTTATAAAATTTTGGCATGGTAATGGGTGTACATGGGAGGGATTAATAAGAGAGAAAGGGTACTATAATAATTTATATATAATAAGGGTAGTATTGGGGAGGTTATAAAATATACACCATCATTATTAATTGAAAATAAAAGGACATAACAAGATAAAGAAACTTGGATAAAGATGGGAAAAGAAAGAACCCTTACTTGAATGTGTGGCTCCAAAAGCTTGAAAAGGGGATTATTGAGAGCTTGGTGTTTCTTGTTAGGATTATAGAGAGTGAAGGGAAGAGTAAGGAAGTTCTTAAAGGAATTTTAGTGAACAAAATTGGGAACTTGTGTGGGTTTATATAGGAAATGAGAGGGGAATTCTTTAATATTTTCACAAATTTAGGTTTTGGACTCTATATAATAAAATATTCAAAACCAAAAACCTTACCATGGTTTTCCCATGATTTTTGAAAAAGTGGGGAGTTTTTTATTATTTTATTATGAAAAGTTCCAAAAATATTAAAATATTACTCTTTTTTATGTGGAGGTGAGTCACTCTTTTAAAGAAATTAATTTAAAATCATAAAATATATTATATATTTTGGAGGATTCATAAAGGAATTAAAGAATTAATAAAATAAAATTAAAATCACATTATTTTAATGGAAAACAAATATTTGTATATGTATACCCATTATAGTATTTATTACATCATTATTTGGACATTATGATGTCATAAAACATACCGTATATTTATATGGTATTTAATTCTTACTCAAAAATTCAACTATCTCAGAAAATTAAGAAAAATTAACCATTGTATAAGTTAGAAATTATGATTTAAAAAATAATATTAATTTTATCTATATAATTTTCTAAACATGTGAATTTTCACTTTTAAAATAAGTTTTGACATTTATTGAAAAAATGCTGCGTTTTTGACAATAACAGTTTTTGAACCCTCATAAAAGTACATTTCACTTCATAAAAATTATATGACCATTTATAATTAATAAAAATTATTTAATAATAAAATTTTATTCAAATAATATTTATTTCAGAAATCTATTAATTCATCAAAATAAATCCCTTAATTGAATTTTAATATTACCTGAAAATATAATTTGCGTTTAATAGAATCAAAATAAAAAATAATTTATAAAGTAACAATAAAAATGAAAATAAATTCCTTATTCTATAAAATATTCATATTCATATTATTAAGTTTTTGATATATATCCCTTTATCACACTGACTGACATATTCTCTTAGAGTAAGGTGCGCGATGGTGAGACTTTCATGGGGCCGTTCGACGAAAATGATTCAGGCCATGATCTCAATGGGCTTGAACTTCTCCCATAAACAGTTTTGATAATGCTTAACTTTTTGGATATCATCTTGGGATTGGTCAAGGAAAAATCACATATATTATATCTCCCATGTAATGTCTGATAAATGGGATTTATAGGGCTTGATTCTACTGGTTGAGGCCATCACTTCCTTTGTCTGAGTCAAGTGGATTTGTTTAAACTCTACATTTATACTAATCATGTGATCGCTATTTAAGGGCTATATTATCAAAGATATATATTATTAATGATATTTTTAATCTAATAATATATAACCAAGGATGTGTATGTGTTTTCTATAACCATATTACAAAATAATACATTTAATTAAATCAAAAAGGGAAACTTCATTTATAACAGTTTGGATCATTATAATATTCCCCCATTAAAAAACTTTACCCTCGAAATTTTCATTTACCACATTAAAAAATGAGGGTAACTCTGTTTCATCACCTCCTCCGGTTCCCATGTTTCTTCTTCAAACATGTGGTTTCTCCACAGCACTTTTACCAGGTGTATTGTATTATTTTGTAGAACTTTATCTCTATAATATAAGATCTTCACTGACTACTCCTCATAGAAAAAATCATTCTCCAATGGTACCACCTATGGATTGAGTACATGTGACGGGTCTGGTATGTACTTCCTCAAGAGTGATACATGGTATACATCATGAACTCGATATTGGTTAGGTGGAAGTGCAAGTTAATAGGCCACTGCTTTGATGCTTTAAGGATCTCAAATGGGCTGATGTATCTTGGAATAAGATTTCTCTTATTCCCAAATATCATCACTTTCTTCCATAGAGATATGCAGAGGAATACCATGTCTCAAACATCAACAATAGTTCTCATCGAAGATTTTCAATATAGCTATATTTTGAACTTCGAGTAGCCTTGATGTGCTTCTAAATGGTCTTAATATTTTCCACCATTTACTCAACCATTTCAGAACCTAGCAGTTTTTGTTCCCCAACTTTATCCCAACATGTAGGTGTCCTGCACCTTTTCCCAAAAAAGGCTTCATAAGGATCCATTTTTATGCTTGAGTGGAATCTTTCATTGTAAGTGAACTCAAACAAAGAAAAATATTGATCCCATCCACCTTTGAAGTCAATTGAGAATTCTCTCAACATGTCCTCAAGTGTCTGAATAATCCGATCTGATTGGCCATTAGTTTGAGATTGATAAGCCATTCTTAAGTTCAACTCAGTGTTTAGATCATGCTGAAAACTTTTCTAGAACTTATAGGTTAATCTTGGATCTCTATCGAATACAATTGATAATGGTAATCCATGTAACCTGACCACTTCCCTGATGTATATCCGTGAAAGTATATTCAGTGAGAATTCCTCTCATATATCAATAAAAAGTGTAGTATTTGTAATATGATCCACCATAACCCATATAACATTATTCCCTCTTGATGTATTTGGAAGATCAGTAACAAATTCTATGGTGATGTTTTCCCATTTCCATGTAGGCATAGGTAATGGTTGCATCATCCCCTTGGATTTTACCTTTTTCTTTCACTTGGTGACATACAAGACATCTTGATGTATATTGTATGACCTCCTTCATCATATTGTCCCACCAATAGTGTTCTCATAGATCTCAATATATCTCTGTGATTACTAAGTGGATGGAGAAGGTTGAGCTATGTGCATCATCCAACATCTCTTTCTTTAACTTAGGATTTAATAGTACACATAGTCTTGACCAAAATCTCATAACACCTTCATCATTAACATTGAACTCCTAGGATTTCCATTTACTTATAGCTCACAATTTCTTATGAATTCCCACATAAACTCTTTGAGAAACCTTTAACCTCTCCAGAAGAGATGTTTGAGCAATCATTTGAGAAAGGATTGATGATGTTCCTTCCTTTATGATTCCCATGTCTATCCTTTACAAATCTAATAAGATCATATCCTTCTAAATTATTATCAATGATAGAATTATTAGATCATTTCTACTTATGGAATCTACCACTTTATTTAATTTCCTAGTATGGTAGTGAATTGAGAAGTTATAGTCTTTGATCAACTCTATCATATTTATTGGTGAATGTTCAAATCTTTCTGTGTGAATATATATTTTAGACTTTTGTGATGAATATATATTTCACACTTCTCCCCAAAGAGATAATTCCTCCAAATTTTTAAAGTAAAAATCACTGTATCCAACTCTATATCATGTATTGGGTAGTTCTGTTCATGAAATTTTAACTCCCTTGAGACATAGGCAATGGCTTTATCATTTTACATCAAAACACAGACCAAACCCTTCTTCGAATCACCATTGAATACCATGGAAATATCTCCACTTATGGGTAGTATAAGAATAGGTGTGGTGATATTCCCCTTTTCAACTCCTTGACGTTTTCTTCACATTCATCATTCTAAGAAAACTTGACTGCCTTCTGATTTAGTTTGGTGCGAGGGTTTGACAATCATGAGAAATTTCTCACGAATCAGCGATAATACCCAAATTACCCAAGGAAACTAAAAATATCTATCACATATGTTGGTCTCAACCATCCTTTAATTGCTTCTATTTTTAAGGGTATGTAGATATCCTATTTCTTGTGATGATATTACCCAAGAAAGATAATTCTTTTAATCAGAACTCACATTTTCTGTACTCGACATAAAGTATTTCCTTTCACAAGGTCTTTAACACTATACTCAAATGATCCTCACGATCCTCCTTACTTTTGGAGTATATTAGAATATAATCTATAAAGACTACCATAAATTTGTTGAGGTAATCCATAAAGACTCTATTCATCAATTCCATGAAGATTTATGGGGCATTAATGAGTCTGAAAGGCATTATAATGAACTCATAGTGTGTATACCATGTACGAAAAGCAATCTTGGGGGATATCTTCCTTCTTTACCCTAACTTGGTAATATCTAGACCATAGATCCACCTTGGAGAAGTATTGTACTCCATGTATCTGATTTAAGAATTCATCAATACAAGTAAGAGGATACTTTTTCTTTATCATGATCTTGTTGAGATCATGATAATTGATGTAAAAACACATTGATCCATCCTTATTGAAAAATAGTACTAGTGAACCCCATGGTGAAGCACTTGGGTGTATGAACCCTTTATCCAAATTATTTTGTAATTGTTTCTTTATATCCTTAAGTTCCACAATAACCATTATATATAGAATCTTGGATAGTGGTAATTCCCTAGGTATAAACTCGATTGAAAATTCAACATATTGTCTAGGAGGAAGACCATACAATTCCTTGAGAAACACATCAATGTATTCCCTCACAGTGGGCATGTATTCAAGGGTGATTATTTTCCCAGACTCAACAATTTGAGCTAGATACCCTTTCTCATAGGGAAATAATATCCATGCTTGATATGATGGTACTAAAAAAGATTCATCCTCCTCCTTGAACTTTTACTTAATCAGGGGTCGATTCATAATACAGAGAGTGATTTACTTCTTGAGGAAATTTATGTTGGATTTATATAAAGAAATCCAATCCATGCCTAGAATTGCATGAAATTATACCAAAGGGAGTATGACAAGGTTCTCCAAGAAGTTCATCCTACAAATTATGATAGGGGAGGAGTTATATAATTGGGATGCAATAATTTCCCCATTTTCCATCTTCATCGATAACTCCACTTCCATGATTTGTTATGGTGTTTGAATAGTTCTGTTGAACTTTCATGATATGAAGTAACGCATAGAACTAGAATAAAAAAGTAAGTTTTCTATTCTTGAATGAATAAATGGAATATCTATCACCAAATTGTTGTTAAGATCCCCTTCAATAGTTATGATGACAAAAGATCTCCCTTACTATCTTGGAGGTTGTTGGTTATCTCTGAAAACCCTTGGTATAGTGCATTGGTTTGAAAAATTACATGGTTCCTTACAGTTATAGAAATAAACAATATGATGAGGGTTGACTGGAACATTCCTTTCCTCTATTGCAGTAGCAGTTTTTTCCCCAAAAATCACTAGCTTAATACCCTTCCTTCCCATACCTAAATCAATTCCTCACCCCCTTCAGGCAATTCCTAGGGTACTTCTTTCCACACCTTTTGCAAGTGGGATATTGAATTTTTTTAGTACCATTAGATTTATCTATCAGACTACCATAATTAATCTCCAATTTTTGATTCTTATCCCTATGATACCCCTAAGATTCTCTAATATCCATTTTGACATTGAGGGCACATTAGACAATTTCTTCATAGTTATAAAAGTTAGAAATCTCCAGAGATTTCTGTAGGCTAGGTTTTAGCCCACCAAAGAAGTAGTCAACCTTGCACTCCTGGGTAATGAAAAATCGAGAGGCATATCATGCAAGACTTGTGAAGTTTTCCTTATATTCTTAGATAGATTCATCATCTTTTGGCTTGAGGGAAATGAAATCCATTTCCATTTTAAGATCGAGAGTGCGAGAAAAATATTTATCGAAAAACTCTTTACAGAAATCCTTCCACCCCATTACTTAGATATCTTCCTCAGGCTTTATATTTTTTTATAAATGTCTACTAATAATTAGATTCAACTTCTATACGATAAAAATATAGTATGACCTTCTCTTGTTAAGAACATTGAATGGTGGATAAGATCTTTTCAATGGAGTTGATCCAATATTCCGTGATTCAGGGGTCAAATGACCCATTAAAAGTAGGAGGTCTTTGACGCATGAAGCTCTTGATTGTGGATTGTGTTCTCTTAGGGGTTTTGGATGATCCTCCTGATCCAAGATTCTATTTATAACATGATTCATCTGAGAGAGTATCATTATAAAGTGTGCAATTCTTGCTCCCATCAGGTTGGGTATTTAGTTGGGGTAGTCATAACATTGCTCTTTACATTGATTTTTTACCTGATTCCTCCTATTTCTAGCCATTATATAAAATAAAATAAAAACTAAGTATGAGTATATTAAACATTTAAACACATAAACATTAATTTAATGACATTAAAGGGATAACTTATAACTTACACATATTTCCTTAACTTATGGACTTCTAGGATTCAGTCTTTGTTATCCATGATCTATTTTATAACATATATTATTATTGGAATTTTTTTACTCCCTTAATAATGGTTTGTAACGATTATATAAATTATCAAATAATATCCCCTGGGAGTGTCAAATAAGGTTCACAGTAAGGTCCGTTTTCATGTACTAGGTTACCTTGAGTCAGGCCTGGAACACCTTATCAGAGTTGTTACCCCTAGGTACATCTATGCTAGAACCACACCCACTTGTAGTATCTAGATAAGGATGTATTTTATTGATAAAACAATTACTATATACTAACTGAAATTTAGGTATGTTTTCTTATACTTAGTCTTATCCCTAAGGCTTTCACTAGAGTTTTCTAATCCTAATCCCAAAAATAACTAAACTTTTCCTTTTATACCAACTATAATAACCCTTCTCTTTATTAAAAATTCATACATGATTTAATCACATAAAATTACATTTAATATAACCTGAAAGATTAAAAAGTCTAGTATATTTTGTAATTAATTAAATTGAATTACAACTTTAAACATGAATTACAACATCCTTTTTGAAAACTTCTTTAACATGATTGAGCTTAAAACTACACTGGATATCTTTGGAAAAAATACATAAGGAAGGGGTAAGATATAAATCCCAGTAAGGGAATAAAAATGGCATTATATGAATATAATAATATAGTTTATACAATTCATATCAATGAGGCATTAAGGAACATGAATAATAAGGCATGATATAGCATGATAATCATAACATGGGAAATGTGGAAACAACTTAAAACATTTCATAAAAAACATAGGTCAAGGATAAACCACGGAGAATTCATGGTGTAAAAATTAAAATAAAAGAATAAAGTATCAACCTATTACAACATGATGTATCATTATAATAAACATTACCCAGTGCATTGGAGTGCTATATAATTCTGGGCTCACCCGTCAGTTTCATTTCATTCTCATGCTTAAGTGTTCCACATAGATCATAAAACATTGATTCATTCATCATAATAATTTATCCCAAGATAAATGAGTCTGTAATACATACATGTAAGTCCAAAATAAAATGTTTCATGTGCATAAAAATGAACACCCTTTATTGGTAATGTTTTTGACATTCACTACACAATTGGTCTGGCATGGAAAATCACAGCGAAAATTTGGCTGCATAATAACGTCACTTAGAAATTCATAAAATGGGTTGATGAGAGAGAAATGGGTCTATAATATTTTTTATAATAATTTTAAAGTAATAGAGATATGTAAGGACATTTTCACACATTAAGAATTATAAAAATAAAGCATATAATAATAAAAATATTGAATACAAAGTGAAAGGAAAGGATGCTTATGAAATTTCAGCATGTTAATGGGTGTACATGGTAGGGATTAATGAGAGAGAAAGGGGTATATCATAATTTATACACAATAAGGTTATTATTTGGGAGGTGATAAAAGATACCCCATAATTATTAATTGAAAATAAAAGGGCATAACAAGATAAATAAACTTGGATAAAGATGGGGAAAGAAAGAACCCTTACTTTAATGTGTGGCCCCAAAAGATTAAAAAGGGACTTATTGAGAGCTTGGGGTTCCTTGTGAGGATTTTAGAGAGGGTATGGAATATTAAGGATATGATAAAAGTTTTTTTAGTGAATAGAAGTGTGATATTGGTTGGTTTTATATAGGAAATGAGAGGGAAATTCTTTAATATTTCACAAACTTAGGTTTTGGACTCTATAATAAAATATTCAAAACCCCAAACATTAATATGGTTTATTCCCATGGTTTTTGAAAAATTGGGGAGGTTATTATTATTTTATTATTAAAAGGGAAAAACATATTAAAATATTACTCTTGGTTATGTGGAGGTGATTCACTCTTTTAAAGAAATTAATTTAAAATCATAAAATATATTATATATTTTGTAGGATTCATAAAAGAATTATAAAATTAATAAAATAAACTTAAAATCACACTATTCTAAGTGTATAAAATATATTTTTCCATATATACTATTTATAGTATTTATTACATTATTTTTGGGTCATTATGATGTCATAAAACACATCATATATTTATATGGTATTTAATTTTTACCCAAAAATTCTCCTGTCTTAGAAAATTAAGAAAAATTAACTGTTAGATAATTTAAAAATTATGATTAAAAAAATAATATTAATTTTATCTTAATAAGTTTCTAAATATTTTCATTTTCACTTTTAAAATAAGATTCGACATTTATTGAAAAAAATACTCTGTTTTTGACAATAACAGTTTTTCAACCCTCATAAAAAGTACATTTCACTTCATAAAAATTATATGACAATTTATCATTAATAAAACTTATTTAATAATTAAATTTTATTAAAATAATATTTATTTTAAAAATCCATTAATTTATAAAAAAATCCCTTAATTGAATTTGAATATTACCTAAAAATATAAATTGTTTTTAATTGAATCAAAATCAAAATCATTTATAAAGTAACAATAAAAATTAAAATAAATTCCTTATTCTATAAAATATACATATTAATATTATTAAGTTCTTGATACATATTCCTTTAATACACTGTTGTACGCCTAAGAGTAAGGTGCATGAGACTTTCATGGTGTTGTTTGCCGAACATGGTTTGAGCCGTGATCTCAGTGGGCTTAAACTTCTCCCATAAACAGTTTTGGTCATGCTTAAGTTTTTGGATCTCAGTTTGGTCTTGGTCAAGGGAAAATCACATAGATGCTACCTCCCTTTTAATCTCTGATAAATGGGATTTATAGGGCACAATTATACTAGTTGAGGCCATCACTTCCTTTGTCCAAGTCAATTGGATTTGTTAAATCCCTATATTTATACTAATGAAATGATCATTTTTAATGGCTATATTATCAATGGTAAAGATTCTTAATGATCTTTTGAATGAAAAAATATATAACCAAGTAAGTTCATGTGTTTTCTATAACCATATTACATAATAAGGCATTTAATTAAATCAAAAAGTGAAACTTCATTTATAACACTTTGGGTCGTTACAATATCCCCACCTAAAGAAATTTCACCTACTAAATTTTGATTTCCCACATTAAAACAAATGATGGTAACTCTGTTTCATCACCTCCTCCAGTTCCCACATTTCTTCTTCAAACTTGTGGTTTCTCTATAATACTTTTACTAGGTACATTGTATTATTCCTTAGAAATTTGTCTCTATGATCTAAGATCTTCATTGGCTGCTCCTCATAGGAAAGATCATTCTACAATGGTACCACCTCTAGATTGAGTACTTGTGAGGGGTCTGTTATGTACTTCCTCAAGAGTGATACATGGAATACATCATGAAATCAAGATTGGTTAGGTGGGATTACAAGTCGATAGTCCACTACTCCGATGCTTTAAGGATCTCAAAGGGCCCGATGTATCTTGGAAAAAGCTTTACCTTATTCCCAAATATCATCACTTTATTACATAGATATATGAAAAGGAATACCATGTATCCAACATCAAACTATATGTCTAATCGATGATTACCAACATAGCTATTTTGTCGACTCTATGCAGCCTTAATGTGTTGTTGAATGGTCTTAATATTTTCCACCATTTCCTTAACCATTTCAGGACCTAGTAGTTTTTATTCTCCAACTTCATCCCAAAATGCAGGTGTTTTTCACCTCTTCCCATAAAGGGCTTAATAAGGATCCATTTGGATGATCGAGTGGAAATTGTAGTTGTAAGAGAACTAGACCAAAAGAAAATGTTTATCCCATCCTCCTTTGAAGTCAATTGAGTATGCTCTCAACATGTTCTCAAGTGTATGAATAGTTCACTTTGATTGGCCATCATTTTGAGAGTGAAAATCCATTCTAAAGTTCAACTTAGTTTTTAGAGCATGCTGAAGAATTTTCTAAAACTTAGAGGTGAATATTGGATCTTGATCGAATACAATCAATATTGGTAATCCATATATCCTAACCAATTACCTGATGTATATCCATTCAAGTATTTCTAGTAAGAATTATTCTCATATCGCAATGAAGTGTGCAATATTTGTTAGATGATCCACCACAACCCATATAGAATTATTCCCTCTCTATGTATTTAGAAGATCAATGAAAAAGTCCATGGTGATGTTTTCCCATTTCCATGTAGGTATGGGTAATGGTTGCATCACCCCCTTGTATTTTTTTCCTTTCTACTTTCACTTACTATCATAAAAGACATATTGATTTATATTCTATGATCTCCTTCTTATTATTGTCCCACCAATAGTGTTCTATGATATCTCGATACATCTTTTTGCTTCATGAGATGATAGAGAAGGTTGATCTATGTGAATCATCCAACATCTCATTATTTAACTTAAGATTTGATGGTACACATTTTCTTGAGCCAAATCCCATAACACCTTCATAATTAACATTGAACTTCAAGGATTTAACTTTCCTTATAGCTTCCAATTTCTTATGAATTCCCACATAAACTCTTTGAGCATCCTTTAAACTCTCCATAAGAGATGGTTGAGCAATTATTTGTGAAAATATTGATGATTTTCTTTCCTTTATGATTCCCATGTCCATCCTTTCCAAATCTAAGAAGATCAGATCCTTCTCAATTCTCATCAATGATATAATTGTTAGATACTTTATACTTAGAGCATATTCCACTTTATTTAATTTCCTAGGATGGTAGTGAATTGAGTAGTCATAGTATTTGACCAGATCTATCATCTTCAATGGTGCATGTTCATCTCTTTCTTTGTGAATATATATTTGAGACTTTTTTGGTCAATATATATTTCAAACTTCAATAGATAATGTCGCCAAATTTTTAAAGAAAAAATCACTATAGAAAAATCCATATCTTGTGTTGGGTAGTTCTATTCATGAACTTCTAACTACCTTGAGGCATAAACCATGAATTTATCATTTTATAATAAAACACAACCCAAGACCTTCTTCGAATCATCACTAAATACCACGAAAAGATATCCACTTTTGGGTAGTATGATAACAGGCGCGGTGATAAGCCCCCTTTTAAAATACTTGAAGCTTTCTTCACATTCATGATTCCAATAAAACTTGACTCCCTTCTGAGTTATTTTGATGAGAGGGTTTGAAAATCACGAGAAATTTCTCATGAATCAATGATAATACCTAGATAACCTAAGGAAACTATGGATATCTATCACATATGTTAGCCTTGACTATCCTTAAATTTTTTCTATTCTTAAAGGGTCTATAGATATCCCATTGCTTGTGATAATATTCCCCAATAAAGAGACTTCCTTTAACCATAACTCACATTTTCTATACTCAGCATAAATATTTTTCTTTCAAAAGGTCTTTAGCATAATACTCAAATACTCCTCATGATCCTCCTTACTTTTGGAGTATATTAGAATATCATCTATAACGACTACCATAATTTTTTCGAGGAAATATGTAAAGATTTTATCCATAAAGTCCATGATAAGTGATGGAGAATTAGTGAGTCCTAAAGGCATCACTATGAACTCATAATGCCCATAACTTGTACGAAAAGTATTCTTGGGGGATATCAGTCATAACTCATCCCACAGGGCCCATGTCATGACATACCCCAAGCTCGTCTCCTAAAGGCTAGGGGTTGGCGACTAGCGCCGAAGGCGTCAACCTAAAAATGGGAGGAATTTTCCTGAGTACTTGTATGCACTCACACACAACCACACCCCAAATATGGAAAATTAAACATGTATTCCACTAAACAACCACTGAGTAAAAGTACAAACTGTAGGTCAAATGGGACAGAATACAAACCCAACAAAGGATGAACTGAAAACAGAAAAATACAAGGAAAACTCTTAAAGCTGTTGATTGGAAACCCCACATGATGGGTATGTGTAGAGTAGCTGCTGGAAGCCATAGAAGTATGCCCTGCCTGCCTGGTCTCACTGGGAACCACCAAGTCCTCTATCAAGGCGGTGATCATTTTCACCAGACATAAAATGTGTGGGAAAATCCCATGCAGGGGTGAGTAACAATATACTTAGTAGGGCCCCCAAAACATAAATTAAAGACCCCAAAACAATCCACAGATCAAACCAAGAAACATGATCACGAAGCATGACCACGAAATAAGATAGCTCACACCAGGTATAATTTAGAGTAGGAAAGTAGGACCATTATTCATATCATCGAACACCATGGTATACTAGAGAACTCCTCCTTAATGAGTACAGTGGGCCTGCCGGGTCATAGAGAATCCTCTTCCCACTAACCTTAGACTATTTTGGTACTCATCCCTGATGAGTACTATGGGTATGTTGGGTTACACAAAAGATTCTCCCCACTATGTGAATGCTGGGTCACACAGAAGCTGCTTCCCACCTTGACCATACTGAGTTACTCCTCTTGTCGAGTACTGTGCGTCTACTGGGTCACACAGATCTGCTCCCCACCATGGGCCTACCATGTCACAAAAAAGATGATTCCCACAGGGCCATCATAGATAATCTACACAGGGTCGTTTGTCAGCAGTCTTTAGGTCTCAACCAACTATAGGGTTTCCGCACATAGTGCACTTGATTTTGGGAGAAATGCTCCTTAATCCATTCATTGAATTTCAAATTTCATGAATGTCACGACCCGTCCCAGTGGGGCCCGAGCCGCAACTCCCCAATCCCGCCTCCAATAGGCCAGGGGCTGGTGACTAGCACCGAGTAGGCATGCTACTAACATGGGAGGCATTTCCTATAAACCTGTACATATGCACACACATCTCTAAGCCCACAAAGATGAAAAGTAAAACTACTAAAAGGAAAAGATGCATACATACACTAAAACCCAACCAACAGAGTATAAAAGGGAAGTAAAGTACAGTAAAGTAAAACCCTGGGAAAAAAGTACAAGCCCACCAAAAGAAAGTCTGCAACAATTCCAACCTATAGAGAAAGGTATTGGGACTGAAATCTACCACCGAAGGAACACACCTCGGCCTGTCTGATCTCACTGAGCACCGTTCGGTCCTGGTCCACCTAGAATCCTGTCAAAGGCTTGATCGTCTGCACAAGACATGACACGTGCGAGCAAAGCCCGTGCAGGGGTGAGTATAACAATACCCAGTAGGACACCCCGAAAACCACAAAGGAAAAACAACAAAGGAAAAATACCACAAAGAAAAGGTACAGTCATCTCTACATAGTATATGTCTACGGAACATATAACAAGAATATTTAGATATACTCATACACAAACGACCTTCGCGATACCGCCACTAGATCTAGATCGATGATCCCACTAAGCTTACTATCGGGAGAACACACTCCTAGGTCTGAAGAGAGAGATACAAAGTACTCGTTCCGGGAGAACACACTCCACAAGTAACTTGGGAACAAGATGCTCAGATGAGGATCACAGCCAAGTCATGGGGTGATTTTGACAACTCAGTCTGAGCTAATCCGCTAAGCAGAGGATCGGTGCCCGGGTAAAGTTGGTCACGTCGATACTAAGAAGTCTACCTAGGGTTCCAGAAATGAATAGAGGATCCGACCTAGAGGGGATTCCAACAACTCTATTCAGGGAGTTCTGCTGAAGGGATCATACTCCTGTATAAAGGAATCGATACCAGAACCTTCAGGGAATTACCAAGGGTACGAACCCGAAGAACTAGTCCAAGTCACAGAAGGTAAGTGTCTTAAGCCTTGAAGAATTTATTACATGGCATGTAGTATGGTTACATGCCATGTTCCTTAACCGTGGGTACTGCCCGTGTAAATGGCCCGTGTCCTCCACTCAAGCCGTGCAAAACCAAACTACACGGCGTGTAGAAAAGTACACGCTGTGTTCCTTGACCATGAGTACTCCCGTGTAAACGGTTCGTGTCCTTCGGCTTTGCTAGATAGAAAAGAACTAAACGATGTGTGGAAGAAAATCACATTCCGTGTTCGAGCGCCTGGGCTCGCTCCGTGTATGCTGGCCATGTGCCCGTACACGGTCTCTGCCCGTGTCCGTGTCGCCTTCCCGTGTACCAGTACATGGGGTACCCCGTGTATCTGGTTGGGTCTAGCCGGGGAGGGGTATACATGGCGTGTCCATGGCCGTGTATCCTGCCCGTGTCCGTGTACTCCCGGAGTACATGTCGGGTAACCCTACCGACGAACACACGCCGTGTGGCCCATACTACACGGCGTGTAGTTGGGATTTTTCCAGAAATGGTGTCTTCTTCTCTGCGCTTCGGCCGATCCTTCGAATCTTCATTTTCTCGTTCGTTCGTCATGATACTCCTGGTTTTGGTTCACCTTATCACACGAACACCGAAACGGGTGTTTTCGGTCCTCAAATCAGATCATAAACCTCAATCGATCCGCCCGAAGAAAAACGCCCAAAAATCTAAATCTCCCAAACCACTCCGAATCGCTCACTGAAACCATTATCACACCTCCGTGGGATTTCTTCGGGGTTGGATCTTGAATCTTGGATTGTTGCGCCAACAAATGAATACGCAACGATTGATTTCCTCCAAGAACACATAGAACACAACGAAGAATGCGAGGGAGAAAAGAAACAAGAATTAAACAAGGGGGACGAACCTCGATCATTGTTCGTGACGATCCGAGTTCATTTCCATTAGATCAAAAACCACAACAATCAAAAGATTATAATTCTACAGTATTTGATCTCCCGATATAACCCCAAATCGCACCCGCCTGCAAAACGATCGATCCACGGGATAATCTATTCGTGGATTAGCCCGCGTTTGTCATAGAAAACAAAAATAGGGAAAGGAGAAATCAATAGAAATCATACTACCTGGATTCGCTGCGTTTGCTGGCGAAGAACCGCTCGCCGCATTGTCGTCGCCATCAAAATCCGTCAAGAACGTCGTTTCCGTCTCGTTGGGGGTCCCCTCCAGAACCGCCAAGGGTTTTCAGGGTTATGGGGTTGTAACCCTGGACCCTGGCGCAAGCCTCTTTTTAAAGAGGATAAAAGATATGAGATTTTAAAAGATCATATTCCAGGAATAAAATATTTTTATTAAATATTTTATTACTGTTGCGTCCAAAAACCAGATTTCACCACCGACCTGCGCCGGCCGAAGTTAGGCCTCGCCTAAGGTAAAATTGTTGTTCTGAATGCAACAGTGCCCTCAGATTTTTAATCCGAGAACCCGTTCGGGAGTTATTCCACTTTTTCAAGAAAAATTCACGCGCGTATAATTTAATTATTAAATTAAATTCAACCATTTGTCCCAGGCTCACCGGGCCTCGGAACTGCACGCCGTCTCAGAGCCTGGTCTCGAAATAATTCCCATATAATATTAAAATAATACATGGAAAAATCCAAGACATTAAAATGAAAGCATCCATAGATTATTCCAAAAGATCCACCAATTTGCGAGGGTACCAATTCTGTAAACAACTCATCAATCGAACGCTTGTTTTGAAAGATATTGACGTTTTTCCAAAAAAGGGGTCGGTGGGGTCCGGGTCCGGTCCGACCCAGTTAGACCGACCCGAACGGACTTGGCCCAGGGTCCACCTATAACGACCCAATTTTTTTAATAATATTTATTTCCTAAATTTTTGTGTTATTTTAGTTTATACTCAACAAAACTATATCCTTTAATTAATGAAGTGAGTATAATTAAATGAGACTATTGGGTTTCAACTGTTATAAGGCCATTAATCAATATGACCACTGGAAACTAAATTCTTAACGTTACATTTGTTGTTTATAAATTCAAATAATCTTGGTTAATTAATACAGAAAGAAGAGTAAATGGAATCATCCAGTAGACTCGGGCCATATGAATCCCATCTTTTAGAGCTTGGGAAAGAGGTAGCATCACTGGGCTTTGTTCTGGACCAAGACCAAGTCGAACTTCAATATGTGAATCTTGAACGGAATCGCCTAAGAGAGAAGTTCAAGCTGATAGAAATCACCACTCAGGTAATGTTGTTAGAGCCACCCCAAGATTCTCTCACCATAGCACACCTTATACTTTGGTTCTATTCAGGTGTTATAAGGGGCTTTATAACGAAGCCTTAGTTACTTTCTGTAATCCTTTTGTATAAATAATTTTTTTTACTTCTTATTATGGTAAAATTTGTGAATTTCAAATGTCTGGATAAATATAGGATGAAGTTATAGAAGTTTCATTTTATTGATGAATTTTGGAAAAAAGGGATATTTTAAATATTTTTGTATTCTTTAAATAATTAATAACGTGAATTGATTTTCAAAAAATGGTCTCCTATAGTTGTGTTCAGTAAGAAATTTAGAGTCTAATAAGATCAAATTAATTTTTAGTGAATAGTAAAGTATGAATAGTAACATACCCATATGAATAGTATGAATAGTAAATCGACCAAAAAAAATAGAATCTTTACCCAAGAATGTATAAATACATTTTAGACATCTTAAAAGTAAAAAAAAAACGATCATAGTATAGGTTTTGGTATTTTTTTATGTCATAAATATTTTATTTACAATTTTATAATTAATTTAATAATTTAAAATGGAAATTTATTTTCATAAAATGTAATCATATATTGTTACTTTATTGTATTATGGTTATATGATAATTTTATGGGACCTTGATTACTTTCTTAAGGTGTTACAAAATGAGTTATAGTTTTAAAGTTGTATTTTTGGAATAAATAATGTTTTTATTTAAAAATTAATTTAAAAATATTTTGAAAAATATTTTTATAAAATGGAGTTCATTTTTGAATTCATAGAATCGATATTAGGTTAGGGTGAATATTTGGGATTTTTCTGAAATAGTTGAATTTTCGTTGAATAGTAAAAATACAGTTTTGAGTTTCGGGTGTTTAATGATATCATTAATGATGTAATAATGATATAATCATTTTTTTCAACTTATTAATAGTAATATATTCTATGAGGTGTCCCAAGTGTCCAATACCATGGGAAAATACCATGGTCAAGCCCATGATTTTTCCAATACCACTGATGAGGTGTCCCTTGGAAATTAATAATTTATTCCCTCAATTTTCCTATAAATACCAAGACATTACCTCATTCTTTTCATTTCAAAATACTCCTAAACTAAGATCTGGTCTTTCTTCCTCCCAAGGAGTCTTTCAGAGCCGCCTCTACCTCCTCTTTTAAGTCATGACTTCCTTTATGTTATGTCTCATAGTTACATTTTATTATGTGGGGGATTGTTATTATATATATTTAATAATGTCCATTTCGTGTCCAAATTATGAGATACCCTTTCTGCTCTCATCATATGATTTTCTGAATCTTTAAGTGACCCCAATTGGCTTCCGAATTTTCGTAAAAGAAATCACGTCTTCTCTTTTCCTTTGAGTTTCATTTTCATATGGTATTTCCTTCAAATATCAATACCATAATCTTATTTCTTTTTATTATATACCCATACTATATTAGGAGTTATTTATTAGTGGGTGACCCTTTTCTCCTCTTTTTTTAAAGTTTTCTAAAAAGATGTTATGTAGCCGTTATGCTGCAGAATTTTCATCTCAAAATTCCTATCTCTTTCTCTCATGAAATTATCTTGTGAATGCCCAGACCTATTTCATTTATATGGGTTTTAATAAATACAAAAAATGATATATTTGATTCTGGAATTGACATACATATAACCCTCACTCCCTTTCTATGGGTTATAAATGACACAATGGTCCTATTTTTAAGCTCTTTTTAAATGTCACAATTTTGACATGAAACCCATTTCTTTGATTCTATTTGTGTTATTTATGAAATGTTTTATTATGATATATGTGGCTCACATTAAAGTAAATAAATATTAATGGTGATCCCTTATAGCACTCTAATGCATTGGGTAAAGAATTAATCTCTAGATATGACAAGTTTCACGATACCTTGGTGAATAACCTTGGTAATTTTTAAGACACCTTGGGGATGAATCTTGGTGATATGTTCATGAATGTCTAAATGGAATGTTGTAGCCCCATATTCAAGTTATGATTCATGTTTTTTTCATGATATTACTATTCTTCCATTTCTCATGTCTTTATTATTTTTATCATGTTCTTATTAATATTGCTCAAGATCCCATGTCAACTGTTGCACTTGTTTTCCTTACTGAGCCTTATGCTCACCCTTTTCTTTGATGTATGTCTCCAGGTTATGATATGCAGTAATTTTTTACTTAGGAAGAACTTATTATGAATCCTTACAAGTGTATTAGAAGAATGTTTTATGTTTTCATGTATTTTTGTTCCCGATTTCCAAGACACTAGACTTTAAAGATCCTCTGTTTGTAAAATGTAATGAAAAGTTATGTAATAAAAAGGTGGGATGATATAGTTGGTATTAGAGGATAGTTTAGTTATTTATAGAAATTAGGATATAAAAAATTTAAGAAGAACACTATAGAAAAGTTTAAATATAGGAAAAATTCCTGGTATTTTGGTGAGTATTAATTAATTGGTTTATCAAGAAAATACATCCCTGTCTGGATACGAGTAGGTAGAGGCGGCTTTGAAATAGCTATACCTAAGAGTGAAATCTCCAACAAGGAGTTTTGGGCATGACCCAAGGTTTCCTGGTACACGACAATGGGCCTTTCTGCACTCTTGGTTACGACACTCCTGTGGGATATGTTTGGTTAATCATAAGATTTTTATGAATCTTTATGAAGGATTTATAGAGAAATGTAATTGTTTAAAGCATGAAGTTTGAAGACATAAAATCATTTATAGTTAAAAGATTCGTAAATCAAATAAGTTTCTCACTAAGGTTTTATTCTTTTAGAAAATGGCGAGCAATAGGAGGAACCATGCTAATGGTGACCAAAATAGACCATGCACTAACTACCCTCCAATGGAAGCCAGAATGGAAACATTCATGCGAATGAAAAACCTACTGAATCAAGTTAAGGGAAATAACTTGAATCAAGTAGAGAGAATGATCTCACCACAAAGGGAACAACATTCTGTTGAGTCCTTTATGTTTCAATGACCACTAAACTTTAGTGGATCGACTGACCCATTGATTGCTGAGCAGTGGATCAGCTCTATCGAGAAGATATTTTCTGTGCTCCACTGTTCAGAGCAAGAGAAGGTCACCCTGGATGTCTATATCTTATAAGGAGAAGATGATCAGTGGTGGGAGATTATTAAAAACATGAGGCACAGAGTGGATTTTGAAGCTATGGAGTGGGAATAGTTCATAGGGATCTTCTTCAGTAAGTATTTCCCTCGTTCCATGAGAACAAGAATGGAGAAGGAGTTTCTCGAGCTGAAGCAGAAGGATAATAAATCCATGGGAAGCTACGAGATGAACTTAAAAAGGCTTTCACGTTACACCTCTAGCTTTGTCAGGGATCGAAATAGGAAGGTTGATAGATTCTTCGATGGTCTGAGACCAAATATGCAGAAGAATCTAGACAACTGAGACTACGATAACTATGAGAAGATCATGAAGAGTGCAATGAAAGTCGAGTTAGAGTTTGGTGAGATGTAGTGGTCTCATAAATAAAACGACAAGAAGAGATCTATGGAGCCCATATTAGGGAGGAACTTTGACCATGGAAGAGGAGGAAAGCAAGTGCAACGTTTCTTGTGTAATAAATGTGTGAATAAGCATTAGGGGAACTGCTTGCTCGGGTTCGAAAAATGATACAAGTGTGGAAGATATGGCCATATTGTGAGGAATTGTTGTAGTGAGGTGAAACCTCAACTTCCAAACACTAATGAAAAGGGGAAGATAGTTCAGGCCCTACCTAATGTCCATTGCTTTAAGTGTGGACAACTGGGGCACTTTTCCAATCACTGTCCAAATACGAGGATAATGGAGGGGAGTCACCATCAGCCTCAACAAAGGCTGAGGGATCAAGGTCGTGCTTTTTCTATCATGACAGCTGAAGTTGGAGCTCTAAATGATGTGGTATAAGGTACTCTTGTTGTCCTCTCAAATCTAGCTAGTACTTTGTTTGATTCTGGTTCTATGCATTCCTTTATTTCCTCCAAGTTTGCGATAAGTTTAGAATCAACACCCGAATTTCTAAAAGTAGAGTTATCAGTTAAGACTCCTGGTGGGATTATCCAAGCATCATTAGTGTTTAGAAACTCTAGTATTTAATTTTGTGAGAACAATATTATCACAAATCTAGTAGTCATTCCCATGCTAGAATTTGACATTGTACTATGGATGGACTCACTCTCAAAGTATAATGATAAGATCAAATGCATAAGTAAGGAAATCTTAGTAGTCTTGAATGGAAAACCTACAGTTATCTTACAAGGAGAGATATCTCAACCTGATCTTTTTCTAGAAGAACCCCCTATATCCTTCTTTATGGAGTTGATCAGTGAAGAAGAATAATGAGATGAGAGTTTAAGGATAGAAAATGTTTCCGTAGTCCAAGAATATGTTGACATATTTCCTGAGGAGTTACCCGGACCTCCCCCAGAAAGAGAGGTAGAGTTATCTATTGAACTCGTACCTGGATCTCATCCGATATTGAAGACCCCATATAGGATGGAAAATGTGGAGCTGGAGGAATTAAAGAAACAACTCCAAGATCTTTTGGAGAAGGGGTTTATCTAAATGAGTGTGTCTCCTTGGGGAGCACTAGTTCTCTTTGTAAAGAAGAAGGATGGATCGATGCAGCTATGCCTTGATTATAGAGAACTAAATGGAATCACAGTAAAGAAAAAATACCCTCTTCCAAGAATTGATGACTTATTTGACCAATTTGGTGGGGCTCAATTATTCTCTAAAAGCGATCTTTGTTATGTTTATCATCAATTGAGGGTGAAGAAAGAAGATATTACAAAAAATGACTTACGATCAATATATGGGCATTATGAGTTTATTGTTATGCCCTTCAGGCTGACTAATGCACCTGCAATTTTTATGGATTTGATGAATAGAGTATTTAAGGACTACCTTGATAACTTTGTGGTAGTTTTTAATGATGATATTATGATATATTCCAAAATTTGCGAGGAGCAGGAGGATCTTGTAAGGGTTATTTTTCAAACTCTACGGAAGGATAGGCTTTTTGGAAAGTTCAGAAAATGTGAATTCTGGTTACACAAGTTTCTTTCTTGGGGAACATTTTTACCAATGAAGGAATCATAGTTGACCCTGCAAAGACAAAAGTTGTAGAGGAGTGGCCTCAACCTACAAAAATAACTGAGATTCGTAGTTTACTTGGTTTTTTGGGATATTATAAGAGGTTTGTGAAAATGTTTTATGACTCTCTAATACATTAACCATGATAACTTGAAAAGAGGTCAAGTTCATCTGGACAAAGGAGTGTGAGGAAAGTTTCCAAGATCTGAAGAAGAGATTGGTTACTACACCCGTGTTAACTCTGCCCTCAAGTGGAGAAAGATTCATTATTTTTATCAATGCATCTCTAAAAGGGCTTGGGCGTGTCCTCATGAAAAATGAAAAAGTCATTGATTATGCATCTTGATAGTTGAAGACTCATGAGCAAAACTATTCTACACATGATCTGGAACTAGATGCGGTCATTTTTGCTCTGAAGATATAAAGGCACTTATTTATGGGGAGAAATGTGATATATACACAAACCATCAAAGTTTAAAGTATATTTTTACACAAAAGTAATTGAACACGAGACAAAGGATATGGTTGGAACTTCTTAAAGACTATGATTGTTCAATTCATTATCATCTCGGAAGAGCAAACAAAGGTTCTGATGCATTAAGCAGGAAATACCCAGTTGTTCTTTCCATGATGAGGATTCAAAAAGATCCTTAGATCAATGACCTAATAAAGTTAGACATGGGAATTATAAGGGAAGGGACATTATCAACCCTAAACCAAATTATTTCTCAACCATCATTACTAGAGAATATCAAGAAAGATCAGAAAGAAGATCCTTTTATTACTGAAGAATTTCGAGGCTATGAAGGTTGAGAAGTTTCCTGAGTTCAATATTTATCAAGAAGGTATACTAAAATTTAGTACAAGACTATGTGTTCCATATATTCCATAAATAAAAAAGGATCTGATGGATGAAGCTCATAGATCTACCATCTCTATACATCCTGGAAGCAGAAAAATGTATAGGGACCTTTGTGATAATTATTGGTGGGATAATATGAAAAAGGAGATTGCTGACTACACTTCAAGGTGCCTGGTATGTCAGCAAGTGAAGTCAGAGTGACAACTTTCTAAAGGGGTGTTGCAACCACTACCTATACCAGCATGGAAGTGGGATAATATCACTATGGACTTCATCACTGGTCACCTGAGGACCTCCAAAGGAAATAATGCGATATGGGTTATTGTGGACCATCTCACCAAGACTAACCATTTTATCTCTATTAGGGAAGATTTCTCTTTTGATCAAATTGCCAGGATTTCCGTGAAGGAAGTGGTAAGGCTACATGGAGTTCCACTTTCTATAATATCTGATCATGATCCAAGGTTCACATCAAAATTTTGGAGAAGTCTTTAACATTCTTTAAGCACTGAATTGATTTTTAGTACAACCTATCACCCCCAAACTGATGTCCAATATGAAAGGACCATTAAAACACTCGAGGAAATGCTTAGAACATGCTCAATCAAATTTAAAGGTTGATGGGATCAACATATCCCTTTAGTTGAGTTATCTTAAAACAACATCTTCTACTCAAGAATTCAAATGGCACCCTATGAAGCTCAATATGGGAAGCGATGTATAAATCCTACTTTTTGGGATGAAGCTGGTGAGAAAAAGCTTCTTGGACCAGATCTTGTGCAAGAGATGATAAAAAAAGTACACTCCATCCAACAACACATTAAGGCTACTCAGAGTCGGAAAAAGAGCTATGCCGACAACTATCGAAGGGACTTGGAGTTTGATGTTTGTGACAAGGTCTTTCTTCGAATTTCACCTTGGAAGAGAGTCATGAGGTTTGGGAAGAAAGGTAAGCTCAGCCCTAGGTACTTTGGCCCCTATGAAATCCTTGATCGTGTGGGAGTAGTGGCCTATCGGCTTGCACTTCCTCCAAATTTATCATAAATTCATGATGTCTTCCACGTATCCCTCTTAATAAAGTAGATAACTAACCCTTCACATGTACTAAACCCGGAGGTGGTACAATTGGAACATGAACTCTCTTATGAGGAGTAGCTGATGGAGATCTTGGATCGTAGAGATAAGGTTCTACATAATAAGACTACCCACCTTGTTAAGGTGTTGTGGAGGAACCACAAATGAGAAGAAGCCACGTGGGAACTTGAGGAGTCTATGAGGTAGAAGTAACCACACCTTTTCTCTTCTTAGGGTATGAGTTAAAATTTTGGGGATGGAATTTCTTAAGGGGGAAGAATGTAATGACCCGAACTTTTTAATAATATTTATTTCCTAAATTTGTGTGTTATTTTAGTTTATACTCAACAAAAATATATCATTTAATTAATTAAGTGAGTATAATTAAATTAGACTGTTGGGTTTTGAATCTTATATGGCCATTGGTCAATATGACCATTGGAAACTAAATTATTAACGTTACAATTATTGTTTATAAATTTAAATGATCTTGGTTAATTAATACAGAAAGAAGAGTCGATGAAATAATCCAGTAGACTTGGGCCATATGAAACCCATCTGTCAGAGCTTGGGAAGGAGGTAGCATCACTGGGCTTTGCTCTGGACCAAGCCCAAGTCAAGATTCAACATGTGAAGTTTGAACAGAATCACCTAAGGGAGAAGTTCAAGCTGATAGAAATCACCACTCAGGAAATGTTGTCTAAGCCACCCCAAGATTCTATCACCATAGCACACCTTACACTTAGGTCCTATGCAGGTGTTATAAGGGGCTATGTAACGAAGCCTTATTTACTTTCTGTAATCCATTTTTATAAATAAAATTTTAACTTCTTATTATGGTAAATTTTTTGAATTTCAAATGTCAGGATAAATATAGGATGAATTTATAGAAGTTCCATTTTATTGATGAATTTTGGAAAAAGGGGTATTTTAAATATTTTTGTATTATTTAAATAATTAATAATGTGAATTGATTTCAAAATATGGTCTTCTACAGTTGTGTTCAGTAATAAATTTAGAGTCTAATAAGATCAACTTATTTTTTAGTGAATAGTAATGTATGAATAGTAACATACCCGTATGAATAGTAATGAATAGTAATGAATAGTAAATTGACCAAAAAAAAATAGAAGGTTCACCCATGAATGTATAAATACATTTTAGACATCTTAAAAGTGAAAAAACGATTATAGTATAAGTTTTGGTATTTTTGTATGTCATAAATAGTTTATTTACAATTTTATAATTAACTTGATAATTTAAAATGGAAATTTATTTTCATAAAATTTAATCATATATTGTTACTTTATTGTCTTATTTTTATACGATAATTTTATGGGACCTTGATTACTTTCTTAAGGTGTTACAAAATGAGTTATAGTTTTAAAGTTGTATTTTTGGAATAAATAATGATTTTATTTAAAAATTAAATTAAAAATATTTTGAAAATTATTTTCATAAAATAGAGTTCATTTTTTGAATTCAGATCATCGATATTAGGTTAAGGTGAATTTTTGGGATTTTTCTAAAATAGTTGAATTTTCTTTGAATAGTAAAAATATAGTTTTAAGTTTTGGGTGTTTAATGACATCATTAATGATGTAATAATGATGTAATCATTCTGGTCAACTTATGAATAGTAATATATTCTGTGAGGTGTTCCAAGTGGCCAATAACATGGGAAAATACCATGGGAAAGCCCATGGTTTTTCCAATACCATCGATGAGGTGTCCCTTGGAAATTAATAATTTATTTCCTCAATTCTCCTATAAATACCAAGTCACTCTCTCATTATTTTCATTCCAAAATCCTCCTCAATGAATATCTGGTCTTTCTACCTCCCAAGGAGTCCTCCCAAGGTTCTCTAAATCCTCCCAAGGTCCCGAACTTCAAGCTTTCGAAGTTACTCTTGAAGGTAAGGGATCCTTTCACGCTCCTCTTTTAAGTCATGAATTCCTTTATGTTATATCTTATAGTTCCATTTTATTATGTGAGGGATAGTTATTATATATATTTAATACTGTCTATTTCATGTCCAAATGATGAGAGACCTTTTTTTCTCTCATAATATGATTTTCTGAATCTTTAAGTGACGCCGATAGGCTTCTGAATTTTCGTAAAAAAAATTGCGTCTTCTCTTTTCCTTAGAGTCTCATTTTCATATGGTATTTCCTTCAAATACCCATGCCATGATATTATTTATTTTTATTCTATATCCATTCTGTATTATGAGTTATTTATGAGTGGGTGACCCCTGTCCCCTCTCTTTTAAATGTTTTCTAAAAAGATGTTATGTAGCCGTTATGCTGTAGAATTTTCATCTCAAAATTCCTCTCTCTTTCTCTCATGAAATTATCTTGTGGATTCCTAAACCTATTTTATTTCTACAGGTGTTCATAAATAAAAAAAATTATATATTTGATTCTGGAATTTATATACATATAACCCTCACTCCCTTTTCGTGGGTTATAAATGACATAATGATCTTATTTTTAAGCTTTTTTTAAACGTCACGATTTTGACATGAAACCCATTTCTTTGATTCTATTTGGGTTATTTATAAAATGTCTGATTATGATCTATGTGGATAACATTAAATTAAATACATATTAAGGGTTCATCCTGATAGTGTTCCAATGCATTGGGTAAATAATTAATCTCTAGAGACAACAAGTTCCACGATACCTTGGTGAATAACCTTGGTAATTTTTAAGACACCTTGGGGATGAACCTTGGTGATATGTTCATGAATGTCTAAATGAAATGTTGTAGATGCATATTCAAGTTATTATTCATGTTTTTTTTTATGATATTACTATTCTTCCATTTCTCATTTCTTTATAATTTTTATCATGTTCTTATTAATATTTCTCAAGATCACATGTCAACTCTTGCACTTGTTTTCCTTACTAAGCCTTCTGCTCACCCTTTTCTTTGATGTATGTCTCCTTGTTATGGGATACAATAATTTTTTTACTTAGGATGAACTTATGATAAAGACTTATAAGCGTATTAGAAGAATATTTTATGTTTTCATGTATTTTTGTTCCTGATTTCCAAGACACTAGTGTTTAAAGATCCTCTATTTGTAAAATATAAGGAAAAGTTATGTAATAAAAAGGCGGGATGCTATTCCACCGACCCAACCTGGGTCCACTAAACTGACCCAGATTCGGGCCAGCCTATGTCTGGTTTGGTTTGGCCCACTAGGGCAGCCCGCACCCTACTCAGTCTGCCTAGCCGTGATGCGGCTGGAAGCTGGGTCTGTCTCCCCTGCCTCGCTGGTCATCCGCAGGGCCACCTCCTCTGCCATGGTCAATCGACCACAACCTTTTCCATGTGCGGCGTGGTGTGGTGCCATGTATGCGATGCACCGATGCGGCCGGGTGGCCGTGTCCACCCGTTGCTAGCCTTTTTTATGAAGGCCAGCAACTCTTGCCACATCGCCGTGGCTCGAGCCGACCGTGTCACATCTTCCGGAGCGCCAGTGGGTTCTTTTGTGGACCATCGGGTCTACTCTGTTGGTTCTTTCTTCACTTCACTTATGCATGTGGCATCCTGGGGATTCCATCTTCCATGCGATGGCCTCTAATCCCCTTTTCCACCACTTAGAAGACACAATCACGAAGAACGCACAAAACACACAAGGCGGAGGGGCTCGAGCCTTGTTTGTGTCAACCCGCACTGTCCACATTAGAGGTTTAGAAAACATGGGATAATGATTTGATGTTCTATCACAATTTAATAAAGTAATCCCAGTTCAAAATCCCAAGAGAAGTACCCTCCTACAAGAATGAGAGATTCACAGATCAACCTGTTCGTGGGTTGATCCACGTTTGTCGTTTAGAATGAATAACTGGGAAAATTAAAACAAAACAAACCCCTACCTCGGTCAGATCGTTCGTTGGTGATGAACGATGTCACTACGTTCATCATTCCGTGATCCTCTATTTACTTTCATTGGTTGATCGTCATTGGTGATGATCCGTTCTAAGTGGGGTTGATGTTCGTCGTCGTCACCCACCAAAGCTTCAAAGCAGAACCAGGATTGTGCCAACAATCCTACGTTATCTACTTAGCCATTAAAGGAAAAAATGTGAATCAAATTTTTTTTTATGTTTCTGTTATGAAGTTGTTATTATGATTCATTTAATGAAACAACATATTTAGTTTTTATTGGTAGGAAAACCGTTGAGCTGCACCAAATTTAAAATTCATAAAAATAAAATAAAACAAGTTTATTTTATTTTTTAACTTTTCTTTAAAAAGTTCAAAAAATAACTTTTTCCCACAACCCGTTCCGGTCGAGGTTAGGTCTATTCTAGGTGAATCCCACCATTCTGAGTTCAAGGGTGCCCTCATATTTTTGATCCGAGCACCGATTTAAAAGTTAGAAAAACCCATTCACACATTTATTTTAATGAACCTTAAAAATAG
Source organism: Viscum album (assembly GCA_963277665.1). Lineage (NCBI taxonomy): Eukaryota > Viridiplantae > Streptophyta > Magnoliopsida > Santalales > Viscaceae > Viscum > Viscum album. Next base: position 308,847,778 of record OY728131.1, on the reverse strand, counting down.
TTCAAAAATTAATTTTCACTCTCGAACCGCGCCAGTTGAGGTTAGGATCTTCTTAAGGGGAACACACCCTCATTATCTCAACGACACTCAGATTTCAAATCCAAGTTACCATTTAGGAGTTATAATGTTTTGATAATAAAATAATCGTTAATTATTTTATTTATGGCTAAAAACTAATTTCTGCTGTTGGCCCACGTTGACCAATGTTAATATTTTCCTAAAGAAAGCATACCCTCATGAGATCAATAGGGGTCTAAAATTTTCAATCTGAGTCACCATTTGTGAGTTATAAGAATTTGAAAAATAAAATAATTTTATTTAATAATTGTATTTACGGTTATGCCATTTTTATGTTTTCTCACTAGAGGCCTGTGCCGACTAAAATCCAGTCACACCTAAGGAAAAACTACCATCCTGAATGCAATAGTGCCCTTAGATTTCTGATTTGAGAAACTATTTAAGAGTTATTTCACCTTTTGAAGAAAAATTCTCACGTACTCTATTTAAAGCTTAAATTTTTTTGGAGGATCATTTTGTGTACTCTGTGGCTTGGAATTACTCTCTGTCTTAGTGCCTGGTCTCGAAAGAATTCCATATTATAAAAAAAATTACATGGAATTTTCGAGACATTACAATATCCTCCTTCTTCACCCTAACTTGATAATATCCCAACCACAGATCCACCTTGGAGAAGTATTGTTCTCCACATATCTAATTGAACAATTCATAAATCCAATTAAGAGGATACTTGTTATTTATAATGATCTTGTTGATCTCATTATTTTCAACATGTTCACGTTGTGAGATCTCTTCCAGGGGAGGCGTCGTGTGGGCTCAGCATCCTCGGTTAACCTCATCGTTGGCTGGGCTTCTTCTCGCCCTAAACTTCGAACTAGATAGGGTTCCCCATGGTGGTGCGGTGTTGGTCCAGGGTGCGAGTTCCAATTGCTGCGGGCTGGGGGTTAATGTCGCATTTTGTTCTGTCTTTGGGTGTGTAGGGAGGATATGGTCTCTGACGTGCAGTTTTGAAGGCGGAGACGAGATCTGAATCTGCTTCTCCAGTTTGCGAAGGGGGATTCTTCCTATGATTTGGGATTTAAGAGGTTCCTTTTTCTGGTTTGTTTTGTGTTTTTTGAAATTTTTTCGGCAATTTTTGGTTTTGGTGGTTCGGTGTTCTTGGTGGCACTCGATGTCGACGATGTCAGGCTCCTCCTTTGGTTACTGCACCGGTGATGGATTTTTAGTGTTCGGGATTTTGGTTTGGGGTGATTTGTGCTGAACCGGACATCTTGAAGCCTATTTGAGTCAAGCTGTCTAGATTTAAAATGGGATCAGATGAGTTGTGTGCAGTTGATTGTGGATTTTGTATTGAATACCTTTTGGATTTCATGTTGAACATGATTGAATCTGGTTTCTTGTGCACACCAAGTGAGTGATCTCACTTGGTAGTGGTGTATTGACATTGGTGGTATTCTGTCTTGACAATGGTGGTATTCTAGTTGTGATGTTGGTTTTTGTCTCGGATGGCTATGACTCAAGGAATTCTGCAACGTTTTCTTAGAAAATGATGCTTCAGATGAGGTTCCGGGAAAATATGTTTCACTGTTTCATGGATTTTCAGAATCAGAAGTTTGAGAGGGTATGGCTTTGGCCATTGGTACCATGCCTGTGATCTTTAGAATGGGTTAGCTAGCCGTGATACGATGAGACAATGGAAGCTGGACTTTATGGTTTTTAGTTGCCAGGAGGAGCTTTACTTTTGTGGCGAGCATTGCTTTTGAACTTGAGTTTTGGTATTTGGAGAATTTTTTGTGTTTAAGTCTTGATGTCATGGGTTCTCACTTTCCCTTAAAAGTGTTTGGAAATAAAAAAGTAATTTTCAGTCAGTCCTGTAGTTGTTTTTTAGATTCTCAAGTTACATAAAAACCATTCTATATAGAGTCTTGTATAATGGTAATTACTTAGGTATAAGATCGATTAAAAACTCAACATCTTAGCTAGGAGGAACACCAGAAAATTCCTTAGGAAACACATAAGTGTATTCCCTCACAATGAGCATGTATTGAAGGATGATTTTTTCTTAAACTCAATAATTTGATCTAGATAACCTTGATCACAGGGAAATAATATCCATGCTTGAGATGATGGTTCTAAATAAGATTCATCCTCCTCATTTTACTTGTACAAAATCTAGGGTCCATTCACAATATGGAGAGTGATTTCTTTCTCACGAAAATTTATGTTGGATCTATATAGAGAAAGCCAACCCATGCCAATAATTGCATCAAATTCCACTAAAGAGACTATGACAAAGTTTTCCAGGAAGTTCATCACACAAATTAAGATAGGGGAGGGGTTATATACTTGGGATGAAATAATTTCCCCATTTTCCATCTTCACTGATAACTCAACTTCTATGCTTTGTGATGGTGTTTAAATAGTTGTACTAAACTTTCATGATATGAAGGAATGCATAGAACCAGAATAAAAAAGTACATTTTCTATTATTTAATGAATAACTAGCATACCTATTACCACCTCGTTGTCGGCATCCACTTCAGCAGTTGTGATGGAAAAAGATCTCCCTTGCCACCTTTGAGGTTTTTGGTTGTCTTTGAATACCCTTGGCTTAGTGCAGTCTTTTGAAAAATGCCATGGGTCCTTATAGTTATAGAAATAAACAATATGCTGAGGGTTAACTGGAGTATTCCTTTCCTCCATTGTAGTAACGGGTTTTTTTCTACCGGAAACCGTGAGCTAAGTTCCCTTCCTTCCCATACATAAATCATTTCCTTACCCCCTTCATGCAACTTCCGGGGTGCTTCTTTCTGCACCTTTTTTAATGGGGTGTTGAAATTTATTGGCACAATTAGATATCTCTATCAAACCCCCATAATTGATCTCCACTTTCAACTTCTTATCCCCATGATACCCATGAGATTCTCCAATCTCCATTTCAACTTTGAGGGCACATCAGAAAATTTCCTCACAGCTATCAAAGTTATGGATCTCCAGGGATTTCTACAGGCCAGGTTTTATACCACCAAATAAGGAGTCATCCTTTCACTCAGTGGTAATGAAAAATCCAGAGGTGTATCATGCAAGAGTTGTGAAATTTTCCTTGTACACCCGGATAGACTCATCATCTTATGGCTTGAGGGCAGGGAAATCCCTTTCCATTTTAATATGGAGAGTGTGTGAAAAATATTTATTGAAAAACATTTTACAGAAATCATTCCACCCCATTACTTTGATCTCTTCCTCATGTTTCATATTTTTTTATCAATGTCTCCCACTGATCAGATTCACCTTCTATATAATAAAAATCCATCAGGTCCTTATCTTGTTCAAAACATTAAATGAGGGATAGGATCTTTTCAATGGAGTTGATCCACTATTCTGCAATTAAGGGATTATATAACCCATTAAAAGTAGGAGGAATTTGATGCTCGAAGCTCTCAATTGCATATTTTTCTCTATTAGAGGGGTTTGGACGCTACTCCTGATCCAAGTTTCTATTTATAACCCGAGTCATCTGAGAGAGTATCATTATGAAGTATGCAATTCCTACTCCCATCGGGTTGGGAATCTTATTGGGGTAGTCATCACATTTCTCTTTGCATTGATTTTTTATCTGATTCATGCTATTTTTGGCCATTAACTAAAATAAAATGAAAATTAATTATGAATATAGTAAAATTTTAAACACATAAACATTAATTTAATGATATTAAAGGTATACCTTATAAATTACATGTATTTCCTTAACTCATGTATTTATAGGATTCAGTATTTGTTATCCATGATCTATTTCCAAACATATATTCTTATGAGATTTTTTACTCCCTTAATAATGGTTCATAATGAGCATAAAAATTACTAAATAATATCTCCCAGAATTTTCAAACTAGGTGCACATTAATACCCATTGTCATGTACCAGGTTACCCTGAGTTAGGCTCGAAACAACTTGTCATATTTGTTACTCCTAGGTACATATGTGCCAGAACCACATCCACTAATAGTATCCAAACAAGGATGTATTTTTTTGATAAAAGTCTTACTATATAATAACCAAAATTTAGTTATGTTTTCGTATACATAGTCTTATCCCTAAGGCTTTCACTAGAGTTTTCTAATCCTAATCCCAAAAATAACTAAACTTTTCCTTTGATAGAAACAATAACAACCCTTCTCTTTATTAAAAATTAATACTTGATTTAATTACATAAAATTACACTTAATAAAACCCAAAATATATATAATTATAGTGTATTTGGGAATGAGGTACATTGCATTACAACTTTAAACATGAATTTCAACATTCTTTTTGAAAACTTCTTTAACATGATTGAACTTAAAACTTCATTGGATATCATAGGAAAAAATACATAAGAAAGGGGTGAGCTATAAATCCCAGTAAGGGAATAAATATGGAATAACATGAAGATAATAATAGAGGTTATACAAGGCATATCAGTGATGCATTAAGGAATATGAATAATAAGTCATGATATATCAAGATAAGCATAATATAGGAAATGTGGAAACAACTTAAAACACTACATCATAAACATATCTCAAGTATAAACCACCAATAATTCATGGTGTAAAAATTCCAATAAAGCAATTAGGTATACCCCTATACCAACATGACTTATCATGATAATAAACATTACCCAATGCATTGGAGTGCTATATAATTCTAGGCTCACCCATCACTTTTATTTCTTTCTCATGTTTAAGTGTACCACATAGATCATAAAACATGGATTCATTCATCATCATAATTTATCCCATGATAGATGAGTGTGGAATAAATACATGTAATCCCCAAATAAAAAGGTAAATGTGCATAAAAGTGAACACCCTTTATAGGAAATGGGTATGACATTCACTACACAATTGGTTTAACATGAAAAATCCTTGTGAAAATTCAGCAACATAACAACGTCCCTTAGAAATTCATAAAATGGGTTGATGAGAGAGAAATGGGTATATAATAATTTGCATATTAATTTTACAGTAATAGGGACATGGAAGTAAATTTCCACATATTTATAATTAGAAAAAGATGTCACACGATATTAAATAAGCTTGAATAAAAAGAGAAAGGAAAGGATGCTTATGAAATTCCAGCATGGTAACGAGTGTAAATGGGAAGGATTAATGAGGGATAAAGGGGTATCTCATAATTTATACATAATAAGGGTAGTATTGGGAAAGTTAGAAAAGATACCCAATCATTATTTATTTAAAATAAAAGGTCCTAACAAGATAAAGAAACTTGGATAAATATGGGAAAAGAAAGAACCATTACTTGAATGTGTGGCTCCAAAAGCTTGAAAAGGGGATTATTGAGAGCTTGGGGTTCCTTGGGAGGATTATAGAGAGGAGAGGGAATATTAATGATGTGCTCCAAGTATTTTTAGTGAATATAAGTGGGAGCCTGGTGGGATTATGTAGGAAATGAGAGGGAAATTCTTTAATATTTCCCAAACTTAGGTTTTGGACTCTATATAATAACATATTCAAAAACAAAAACCTTCCCATGGTTTTTACCAAAGTGGGGAAGTTTTTATTTATTTATTAGAAAAAGGTCTGAACATATTAAAATATCCCTCTTACTTATGTGGAGGTGAGTCAGTCTTTTAAAGAAATGAATTTAAAATCATAAAATATATTATATATTTTGGAGGATTCGTAAAGGCATTATAAAATTAATAAAATAAACTTAAAATCATAATATTTTAAGAGGAAAACATATATTTGGGCTAGGATACCCATTATAGTATTTATTATATCATTTTGGGTCATTATGATGTTACAAAACAAATTGTATATTTATATGGTATTTAAGTACCCGAAAATTTGACTGTCTCAGAAAATTATAAAAAATTCACTGTTATATAATTTTGAAATTATTATTCAAAAAATAATATTCATTTTATCTAAATAATTTTCTAAATATTTTCATTTTCACTATTAAAATAAGATTTGAAATTTATTGAAAAAATGCCGCATTTTGGACAATAACAGTTTTTGAATCCTCATAAAAAATACATTTCCCTACATAAAAATTATATGACCATTTATAATTAATAAAAATTATTTAATAATAAAATTTTATTAAAATTATATTTATTTCAAAAATCCATTAATTCCTCAAAACAAATCCTTTAATTGAATTTAAATATTACCCACAAATATAATTTCTGTTTAATTAAATCAAAATCAAAATCATTTATAAAGTACCGATAAAAATGAAAATAATCACTTATTATATATAATATAAATATCAATATTATTAAGGTCTTGATAATTTCCCTTTATTACACCAGCATATTCCCTAAAAGTAAGGTGCACGATGGTGAGACTTTTATGGGGCCGTTTGGAAAACATGGTTTGGGTCATGATCTCGATGGGCATGGAATTCTCTCGTAAACAGTTTTGATCATGCTTAAGTTATTAGATATAAGCTTGTTATTGATCAAGAGAAAATACCATAAATTATATCTCCCTCATAACCTATAATAAATGAGATTCATAAGGCACAATTATTATAGTTGTGTCCATCACTTCCTTTGTCAGATTCAGTGGGATTTGTTAAAAATGTACATTTATACTAATTATGTGATCTCTATTTAATGGTTGTATTATCAATGGTAAATATTCTTAATGGTATTTTGAATCCAATATGATATAACCAAGTAAGTTCATGTGTTTTCTATAACCATATCACACAATAATACATTTAATTAAATCAAAAAGGAAAACTTCATTTATAAAAGTTTGGGTCATTACAAGAATTGGTTATACATCCCAATATGGATTCTCTACTAAATTTAGTAGTAATTGGTTATACATCCCAACTATAATCTTACTTTAACTGGTTATACATTACAACCCTTATTTAATAGTTGTTTATGCAACCCAATTGAAAACTCTTTCAGTGATTGGATATACAACCTAAACAAGAGACTCCACTAGCCGGTTATACACCCCATCCAAAAGCTCTGTTTCAAATTTGATTTAACATAAAAATATATTATTATTTAGATGGTATTCCTCCACAAGAAAGTTGGATCACATTATCTTGTGTACCATTTCTTTAAGATCTTCAATAGATTCTAGGAAAATCCTACTAGACTTGAAACTTCCTCTGAATTTTGGATGATTTGGATCTACTAAAAACTCAACCTTCTAGAAATTTGTTTTAAAAAAATTATTATTCAAAAAATTATTTTTTAAGAATAGTTTCCTTCAATTTATTCTCCTTCTAAAATTTTTCTCTTTTGGTTCCTCAGACTTCCTTCAAATCAAATGTAATTTTGATAAAAGTAAGTTAGAAGGTTTATTTCTTCAACTCTTCTTCTCAGTATCTTTCATTATTTCATTATCAATTCTCATTAAAAAATCAAGTGTGTTCACCCATTTATATAGGAAAGATTCCTCCTATATATATAGGGAAAACATATAATTCCATTTGAAATTACCATTATCTCAAATTTTGAGTTGACTCCTATCAATATTTTATGAAGATATCGAGATTTTATTTCATCAAAGCTCTCTAAAAACTTATCATAAACTATATTTAACCCATTCAAAAATATTGGCTTGAATCATGAACTTTCCTTTCTTGAATATTTCACTTTGATCATCCAACTCACCATCATCAGAATGTATGAATTTACAAAAATTTAGTCCTTCTATTATATTTCTGTAAATGTTCTCCAATGAAGACAATATGCCCCTTTCTAATATGCCTATGCCTAAACTAAATCTTCTACAACCTTTAGAACTTCTAATGTTGTTCATTATGATTCATGTGCTTCTGGTGATCTCCATTCGATTTAGCTTCACTTATTTCAAATCATGGTTGTATAATATTCTTCTAATCATCTCAAATTTAGATTCTAGCTTCTAATGTTCTGACCTTCTGCTTATCTAGACTCAACTCAAGCTTCAACTTCTTCTTTTGATTAGCTCAACTCCTGATTTCATTTCCAATCAATTCCAAATTTATAATTTGATTCCTCCTTCCAGATATCTATCTTATAGATATTCTTCATCTTATATTTACTCATGACTCATATTTCAATTTTCTCAAGATTAGGACTCTTCTCAAAAACCTCTTCATTCTTCCAGTGCTCTCTTCTTTTATTTCTCCATCTTATGGTAACTTCAAAGATCCACGATGCTTTTCACGAATCCTCAACTTTTGGTGACCAGGATTTTGAAAATTAAACTTATCTTGGATCAATTTTGGTTTTATTATAAAGTGATGACGTTCTTATAATGGATATATAGTATAACGTCATCTGACTTTTTTCTTCTAAAAGCTTTAGTGGTTTAGGTTTCTTATCTTATGCTTCTAGATACTTTTAACTTTACGCTACACCTGCTGCAATTATTATATCTTGTAGATTCATAAAAACTTCTTATGAAATATCGCTTCTTCAAATCATCTATTATGCTACATACATTTTTTATGAGATTTATCTCAAATATTTCTTATGATAAACTCAGTTTCAGATCCTTTGATTGAATCAAAATTCTTCTTATGATGTGTTTTATATGTGGTTCTTTTTTTCTTCTGGAAAATTAAATTTCTTTGAATAGAAATAATCACATGTTTCCTCCATCTGGATTTTTATTTCTGATGAGATAAAAAATTATCCTTTAGATTTTAGTCAATTGAACTCACAAATGTTCTTCTGGAACTCCTTTTCATCCATTGAATATTCCTATGGGAACTCATATTTCACTCTGACCTTAACTTTTCCAAGAAACGTATCCTTCAAACACATTGACATATCAAAAAATTTAAACCCAAATACTTTGGTTACAATAATATAATCCTTTGTGTTTTTATTAATATCACTACACATCCTCTAAGTCAATATGTTCAATTATTTATTTCTCCCCCTTATTTGATAATCAAATGAAAATGACCACATATGGGTATTATTAAAAAAAATCATCCTCACATTTATTACAAATTTAAAGAGATAGATGATAAAACATGGAATTGGTAAGATATTATGGAAATAGGGGGGATTTCCCTCTTGAAAATAAAATTATAAATAAAATATTAATTCCAAAATTAATTGATTTATAAATAAAAAAGTGATAAATCAAATACTCGATAGTCGATATCTTCGATTCAAGTTTATAAAGAAAATATAAAAGTAATTAAATCATAAAAATATTCAAATAAAAATTATGAAATTATGTGATATTATGTTTAATTATGAAATGTAGAAAATTAAATTGAGGACAAACAAAACTGATAAGGAGTTCGACTAAGGCTTAGTGTGAGCCCCAACATCTCCACCCCTTGATTCAAGAGGTTAATGGTATAATTACCTTAGTCTCAACCATGACCAAGAACCCATCCTATGAAATCGTGGATTGTGAGAACCCTCTTGAAATTCTATGATCATCAATTAACCCATCCCACACTTTTTTAGAGTGTGATATGTTGGTGAAAAGTTGTTAAGGAAAGAGAGAGGTTTTCTTTAAGAAAACCCTTTACACACCACTCACAAATATATTTTAGGAAATTATTTACAAATGATGATGAAGAGATTGTAAGAAATGTTAAAGAGACTTTGAAGAAATTACAACATGAAGGCTCCTTAGAGGAATTGATAACTTTATAGATTATCCATCGAATTAGAACTTGGAAGATAGTTGGTAACTAATATGTATCTTCAAGGGGATAAGGGAGTCATTTTATAGGCTCTAAAAGGATCAGGAAACTTCTATAATTATTTGGATACATTAAAATTAGAAAATATAGCCATTATGATCTTTTTACCATAATAAATTCATTCTCGCTATACATTGATAGATGCCACTAGTTAGTCAGTGGACTGCCTATAACTAGGTCCTACTAGAGAAACTCTACTAGTAAGCTGCTACTGGTCAGTAGTTATCCGGTGGCCTCTAGATAGAAGCACTAGATGCTATATGGAGCCACTAGATGGCTAATGCTCCTCCACCAAGTAGCTAGTGGTATATCTGCACTCCTCAGTTACTTCCACCATTACACTAGGTATTTGTGCACTATACCGGGTAGTCAATGAATTCTACTCAGGCACACCTTCATCTAGGGACTCTTCCAATTCACTATAATTCCTTTTATGGATATTATAATATGATCCCAAGGAATTAAAGAATATATAGAGATGTATCCAAGCCTTCATAAATTAATTAAATAAACTTTAATATTCTATATAATTCACCACATTGAGTTTAATAAAAATGCTAAAACTCACTTAAATGAAAATTTTAGAAAGATAAGTGAGTATTTTTGATCATAAAAACACTACAAGAAAGTGATTTACATCAATATCCCCATTTTTGATGATTAAAAAAACTTAATATAGAAATATAAATCTAGTGTATATAAATAATGAAATAGATAGAACAATTTTCAAGATATTAACATGATATTCAATGATACCAAGAAGTGAACATACAAGGCATGATTTTAACAACTATAAAGAATAATTTTAAGATATTTTAAATTAAAATATTTCAAAATATTCCCCTTTGAAAAAAGAAATTAATATTTTTATCCCTATTAATTTTAAAATATTTATCCCCCATTTTTATTGCCAAAAAGATTAGAACATCAAAAAAGATAAAAAAAATAAGAGGAAGGAGAAACTTACAAAATATTTTTAGGAAACATTTAAGGGAAATTTTTGACAAAAAATTAATAAGAGAGAAATATATTTTGAAAAAACTTTTTAATTTCAATAGCTCCCCAAAAAATATAATTTTTAGAGAGAGAGATAAATAGTAAAGTAAAGGATATGAAAAAAAATAAAAAAATAAAGAAGAAAAAATTGAAAACATGTTTTAACTTCCTAACTCCCAAAATAATAGGACCATTATAGAGAGATAGTGTATAAAGAAGAAAGGAAAAAATTAGTATTAAAGGAAAAATAAATAGAAATAAAATAGAAAAGGAAAAAATAAGATAAAGGAAAAACAAAAAATTGGATTTAAGAGAAGAAAAGATAGAAAGAATAAAATAAAGGGAAAATAATAAAATTAAAACTAGTACATACCTTTTCCATGAAACATCAAGGAACAGTTTCAGCTTCATTGATATATTTTTAATTTTGAAATAACCAGTAGATATTATTCCTTATAGGCGATTCTATACTTTGAAAATATGACTCAAATTTGGAATTTCATCAAAGACAACTCAAAATAAAAGTTAAATACAAGTAAATAGAAATTATTTTTACTCATTTTTAATCTTCCTTAAGAGAGATAAAAATAAATTTAAAAGAATAAATATATATATGAGTTTTAAAAATGATTTTTAACAAGTTTGAAAATAAAAGGTTTCAAAGATAGATATAAGGCATAAAATATAGTTTAAAAATAATAATAAAATATAGAAAGTACTTAACTTGAAAAACATGAATTTGAATTTTTTGAAAATATGAGAAAATAGTTTGAAAAGTAATATTTAATTAATTTTAGAAACTAAAGATCTCTCTGAAGTAAAATTTCAGAATTAAATAGATATGGATCTTCTTAAAATGATAATACTGCTGAGATAAAGTGATCAAAGCCAAGACAGGTAAATAAAGAAATAAATTCAAGATTTTTTTAAAAAACAATCTTTTAAAAAGATTTTTTTAAATAGAACTCAAGATAATCATAGATTAAATAAATAATGTGAAAAAATGAATCATTATTAATTTACCTTTAATGAATTCAAATTTATCCAGGGAAAAATGTTTGGTTAAAATATCAGTGAGTTGATATTTTTCTGGGAAAAAATATAATAAGATATCACCTTTTTGGAAGTGATCTATTAAGAAATGGTAACAAAGGTCAATGTTTTGTTGTGAGAGTGCTAGATAGGATTTTTAGAGATATTGATTACACTGGTATTATCAAAATTGATAGGTATATGGTTAAATATTACCTCAAAGACCAAGATAGTGTGGTTCATCCATAGTATTTGGGCACCACATCTCCCAATAGATATGTATTCCACTTTAGAAGTAGAAAGAGTAATTGAATTCTGATTCTTACTACTCTATGAGATGAGATATTTTCCTAGTATATGTCATGATTCACAATTAGTTTTCTTATCTAGTTGGAATTCACTGAAATCAACATTGAAAAAAGAATTTAACATAAAATAATTTCCTTTTGGATAAAATAAACTGAGTTTTTTGGATACTTTTAGATAATGAAAAATTCTTTTGACAAACTTGAAGTGAGATTCCTTAGGATTTTATTGAAAATGATCAAAAAGAAAAACACTAAACATGATATGGGCTCTGGTCACATTAAGGTAAATTAGACTACCAATCATACTTCTATAAAGTTTTTTTTCGACCATTTTTCAACTTCATCCAACATTAACTTATATTTCACACTCACGGGTATGATAATTTCCTTATCATGATCCATTCCAAATCACATTAAGAGTTCATTGGTGTATTTTCCTTGGTTTAAAAAGATTTTATTGGAATTTTGAGATCTTTGAAAACTAAGAAAGAATCTTAGTTCACCCATAATGCTTATATCAAATTTATTTTACATTAAATAAAAAAATAAAAAAAAATATTTTCATTGTTAGATCCAAAAATAACATCATCAATATAAATTTTAATGAGTAAAATATCATTTGAGATGTGTTTTAAAAAGATATTTTAATCATTTTTCCCATTTTAAAACCATTTAAAAGAAGATAATTTGAAAGATTATTATACCTGTTGGAACCAGGTTCTTCAAAGCATGTTTTGGTGTATGGTTTGTGTTTGTTGTCAATCCTCAGTGGAAGTTCAGGGCGTGTACCAACAAAGAGATCATACCGTTCAAGCAGAAAACAGTAGTGAAGGTGGCGCTGTTTCCCAGTGTTTGCCAAATTTTTGGGCCTAAAAATCGGCCAATAAAGTAAAGTGTCTTTGGAAAAGGTACTTGCGCGCCGTGCTCTTAGAGGATAAAAGACATGCGCGCCATATGTTTTTGAGGATCAAAACATCAAAATTTGGCTAAGGAAAGAAGGTCGCGCAAGTGTTGGTTGGGTCGTGCAAGTGAGTTGCACGACAGAGTTTATTGAAGACAAGACTTGCGTTCCGTCGAGGGACTTGCGCGCCGCCGCGCAGGGGGTGCAGTTTGCCTATAAATACTGGACCACCCCTCCTCATTTCTCACGAGGTTCAAGGCCGAGAGTTTGTTCGAGCTCTCGTCGCGCAGGTGGTTGAGTCGCGCAGGTGGTAGTTTTGTCGCGCAAGTAGAGCTTGCGCACCGGTTTTTGGCTGTGCGCCCAAGGTGGTTTGGAAGAGAAAGGAAGTGGACCGCGCAAGTTTGTAGTTGGGGAAGGAAGAGTCGCGCATGTGTGTTGATGACACTTTCACGCCAGTTTGGACTTGCGCGCCGTAGTGGGACTTGCGCGACTGTCTTGGAGAAGCGCGCCTGGTTTTGCTGAAACCCACCGGCGTGTTTGGAGCTGCACGAAAGACGAGAGACTACTCGGTACATTCGAGGAAAAGTGATATTCTTCTTCTGGTGAGAATCAGACTTCAATAGAGCATCTACATACAACAAAGGATGCACTCTTATGAAAATGAAGAAGAGACCTTCACGTCTATAAACTGAGTGGGACTTCACCAACGGCAGTGAGCCAGGGGGAGTCAACGGGAGTGACTCGAGGGAAGCAGTGAGCTATCCCTGAACCTTTGTAAAGGCAGTGAGCCTGGGACAGAGCAACTGTACCCGAACTTTTGTAATCTACAGCTAGTGAATCATAGTGGATTTTGGTACGACCGACAACCTGTCAGCGTATGCTCCTTGGACGTAGCCCTTAGTGGTGAACCAAGTAAAAATGGTTGTGTCTTCTCTGTGCTTGTGAATGTTTTCTTTCTGATCATAATCTTCATACAGGTTCAACAAGTTCCTACCAACGTGGGAACAAGATCCATCACATTAAAAGAAAAATTGGTCACCCTGATTCACCCCTCCCCTCTCAGGGTGTCCCGGGGTCCTTCAAGTGGTATCAGAGGGTAAAGGTTGCTGGTGTTGAATCTGACCTTCTTCGTCATGGAAAACACGATCAATGTCAGGGGAGTCCCTCACTTCGATGGAAGAAATTTCCAGATCTGGAAGAACAGAATGATATCTCATCTAAGATCTCTTGGAATGGAAGTTCTTTTTTCTACTGTTCAAGGAATACAAGTCACCGATCCAACATGCCTTGCTATGACTGAAATAGACAGGAAACTTCTTGATGCAGATGCTAAAGCACAGAATGCACTCACTGAAGCCCTTTCTGATCAGATCTACCTAAAGGTGATGAATTGCACCTCAACAAAATCCACGTGGGATAAACTTGAGAATATTTTGAAGGTGATAGCAAAGTGAAGGAGGCGAAACTACAAGTGCTGCACAATCGGTTTGATGATCTGAAGATGCATCCAGACGAGAATGCAGACTCTTTCTTCAATCGAATTACCGAAGTGGTTGGAGCTATTCGGGGTCTAGGCGAAGAAATCAATGACATTGATATTGTAAAGAAAATATTTAGAAGACTTCCACCTCTTTATAATGCGAAGGTGTCAGCCCTTGAGGAAAGATATCTTTCCAAACTTTCTTTAGATGATCTACTGAGCAGTTTGGTAGCATATGAAATGAGAATCAAACCTGAAGATGCTACGACTCGGGTGAGCAAGGAAATGGCATTCAAGGCCATGGATAAACTGAAAATATCAAAGGATAGTAGCGGTGAAGATGATGAAGAAAAATAAATTCTTTCTCTCATTGCAAAGAAGTTCATAAGGGGAAAGGGAAATTCAAAGGGAAGTTACCTCTCGCGTGTTTCCGTTGTGGAAAAGTTGAGCACATTGCTTCTCAGTGTTTAAAAATGATCAATGATGAAGATAGTGAGGATGAAAACTTCAAGAAGCCTCAGAGAAGGTTCTTCAAAAAGGGAGACTTCAAATCTGGTAAGAAAATGCAAAGGAATAGTTTTGTCTGTGAAGAGGTAGAAGATGATAATGAATTCTGTGATGAAGAAGAACCATAATTCAAAACTGGGAACCATGCTTCTATGATGGCCACTGTTGACAAGCCAGAAGATACTGAAGGAGAAAAACAATTGAGAACTTGTGTAGATCCTGAGATGCAACTTAAGGATGTGGTTAGTAAGCTTAAGATTAAATGTAAGAGCTGCAATAAGTGGAAATCAATTGTAGAAGAATCAACTGAATATGTTGATCAACTTGAAGCTGAAATTGAACGACTAGAAGAATTTGTGAAGGTACAATCTAAAATAATTGAAAGCAATGATGATGTAGTAGATCTGAAGCTGAGAATTGAAGAGCAGGCAAAGGTCATCAATGACCTCACATCCAGACTGGATGAAAAATCCAAGACTGCTGAGGGTCTTGAGGAGGAAGTAGTTACTCTAAGGAGTAAACTGGAGACTAAATCAGTTCCAAAAGAATCAAGGAAGAAAATACAGTTTGGACGATTCTCAGATGCAGAATTACTAGCAAGAGCCAAGTGTGGTTCAGATGGGGTTGGAAAAATCTTGAGCGATCAAAGACCCGCTTGCATGGGAAAGAGTGGAATTGGCTGTGAGGCTGAGTCATCAACTGCTGGAAGTGCAAAGATACAAAAGAAAGATAAGATGAAAGTTGAACATGTTGAAATGTTACCTAGAGTGCTGAAAAAGGAACCCTCAATCCAAACTAAAAGGAGACCTGAAAATTATCCTCAAACTTTCAAAAATGGAAGACAGTCTTACTATTCTCCCAAGGAAGAAGCTATAAGGAGAAATTCAAGTGAGAAGACATTTCTTCTCATGAAGTGTCAGTTCTGTGGCTATCTGGGACATACCATGTCTTATTGTGAAGATGCAAGAAGCTATCTGAATGGAGAAGACATAGATGCTCAACAAAGGAGAACAATTTCATATCCTAATTCTTATAGAAGAAATAATTTCTATGGATATTGTTTTCATTGTTCTAACTTTGGTCATAAGGACATTAATTGCAGGCAGAGAAGGGACATTGACACCTCATACAGAAGTTCCAGACATGTCAAGTCTCATAAGCAAGACAATGTTGCTCTTTAAAATAGGTTCTCACCTCTTAAAGAAGACTTTGACTATGAAGAACCCGGGTTTGCAGAAGAGATAGTTGAAAGGCCATCAGTTCTATATACTCAATCTAATGTCTCATGGAAGGAAAGGAGGAAGATTGAGAAATCAAACCTTGTAGAGGTAGCCCTCAAAGCTACAAAGAACAACAGTACCTGGATTCTAGATAGCGGTTGTTCATCTCATATGACAGGTAATGCCGGCCTACTAACAAATATCATAAATAATGTTGATGGTACAGTAAGATTTGGTAATGATGGGGCTCTGAAAATCAAAGGGAGTGGAAGTACCAAATTAGCCAATGGAGAACTAAAGAAGACTGAAGTCCTTTACGTAGATGGCCTATGTCATAATCTCCTCAGCATGAGTCAACTCTGTGACTCAGGACTTGTTGTTACTTTTAATCAGAAAGGCTGCACTATCAAGGGAAAAACTGGCAATTCTCTCATGAAGGGATGCAGAACAGAAGGAAACTTGTATCAGGTTGATAGTGAAGAAAATGTATGTTACATGACTGTTGAAGAAGAAAACAATCTGTGGCATCGGAGATTGGGACACATCAATCAACAAGACATGGAGAAAATATCAAAATTGAGAATTGTCTTGGACATTCCCAACCTGAAGCGTGAGCGTGAAAAATAGTGTGATGCTTGTATTCGTGGGAAGCTGGTCTGCAGTTCATATCGGCCAAAGAAGAAAAGGGCATCTCACCTTCTTGATCTGATTCATACAGATGTTTGTGGTCCAATAAATGTTGCAGGAACACATGGATAAAGGTACTTTGTCCTTTTCATTGATGATTATAGTAAAATGGCATGTGTGATGGTCATTCACAGGAAAAGACAAGTCCTTGACTGCATGAAAACATATCGGCGAATCGCCGAGAATGATACTGAACGAACAATCAAAGTATTGCGATCTGACAATGGAGGAGAATACACGTCCATTGAATTTGAGAATTATCTAGAGAAGCATGGGATACAGCATGAGGTAGCTGCTATGAGAACTCCACAACAAAATGGAGTTGTTGAACGTAGGAATCGACAGGTGAAAAACATGGTACGAACTATGCTGATTGAGAGTCGTATTCCACGACATTACTGGAAAGAGGCTGTTCAAGCTGCAGTGTACATTCAGAATCGAACAGGACTTTATATGGGTGAGACGAAGACACCATATGAATTGTGGCATGGACGGAAGCCGTCTCTAAAATACTTTCGTGTCTTTGGAAGTAAATGCTTCATCAGGAACAAAGAAGGAAATCAAGGGAAATATGGCGACAATGCAGATGAAGGAATTTTCCTTGGTTACTCAATGAACAGCAAAGCCTACAAATGTTTCAACAAGCGTTTGGGAAGAATTGTGGAAAGCAGTGATGTTAAGAAAATTTAAGAGAAAACCACAAATGCTTTAAGGACGCCATATGCTGATGTGATAGAAAGTCAGGAAGAATGTGAACGTGAAGAAAATACAAGTGCAGAAATAGATGAAGTTGTTCAAAACACTCAGCAGTCACATCATGATGTTGACTCAGAAGAAGAATCTGAACCAGAAACTATGGATGAAGAGAATACTACTGAACCTCACAGGAGAAATCGAAGAGCTGAGATTGATCCATCCAACATAATTGGGGACAGGAGTGCACCCACTCAAACAAGAAGGATGAGGAATACCACGCAATCTGCATTTCTATCAGTTGTAGAGCCATCCTCATTCGAAGAAGCTGCAAAAGATATATCTTGGGTGAAAGCCATGAATGATGAATTAGATCAGATTGACAAGAATCAGACATGGGATCTTGTCCAGAGACCCGAAGGTCACAATGTGATTGGTACCTAATGGATCTTCAAAAATAAGTTTGATGAGCATGGAAGTGTCATAAAAAACAAGGCACGACTGGTATGTAAAGGATACTATCAGATTGAAGGCATTGATGTTGAAGAAACCTTTGCTCCAGTGGCTAGACTGGAGTCAATCAGGATTTTCCTTGCCATGGCATTCCAAA
The DNA here is from genome assembly GCA_963277665.1 of Viscum album. Taxonomy (NCBI): domain Eukaryota; kingdom Viridiplantae; phylum Streptophyta; class Magnoliopsida; order Santalales; family Viscaceae; genus Viscum; species Viscum album. The sequence goes on along the minus strand of OY728131.1, from coordinate 308,829,630 downwards.
GAGGATATAAAGTATATCAAATGGATGTCAAGACAACATTCTTGAATGGTATACTCAAAGAAGAAGTCTACATTGAACAACCAGTGGGCTTTGTCTTGGGTACCGATGAAACAAAGGTCTTCAAACTAAAGAAAGCTCTATATGGTTTGAAGCAGGCACCACGGGCGTGGTACTCACGACTAGATTCATATCTCAAGAAGTTGGAATTCAAAATAGGAGGAGTTGATCACAATCTCTATGTGAAGAATTCTCCAAAAGATCAATTCATGGTTCTTGTCTACGTTGATGATATCATATTTGGTGGCAGTAGGAAGAAATCAGTGGATGAATTTTCCAACCACATGAAATCAGAATTTGAAATGTCTATGATTGGGGAGCTCACATATTTCTTGGGGCTGCAAGTGATTCAAAAGAAGGAATACACATTCATTTCTCAGGAAAAATATGCAAGAGAGCTGCTGAAGAAGTTCAATATGCAAGACTCCAAACCAATGTCAACTCCGATTGCAGTTGGAACTAAACTTGGAAAGCATGAGGATGGGAACTCTGTTGATCCCACCATGTACAGGAGGATCATTGGAAGCCTACTGTACCTGACAGCGACAAGGCCAGATATTGTCTTTGCAACATGCCTTGCGGCCCGCTTTCAGAGTAATCCAAAGGAGGAACATATGGCAGCAGTAAAAAGAATCATGAGGTACATTCAAGGTACACATAACTTCGGGTTATTTTTTGCTGCAGGCAGGGACAGTGAATTATCAGCATTTTCTGATGCTGACTGGGCTGGTGATGTCGTAGATAGAAAGTCCACTAGTGGTGGAGCTTTCTATATTGGGCAGAAATGTGTTGGCTGGTTGAGCAAGAAACAAGAAAGTAATTCTCTTAGTACTGCTGAAGCTGAATATATCTCCACCACAAAATCATGCACTCAACTTCTTTGGATGAAGCAGCAGCTAACAGATATTGGTGAAAAGGTGCAGCAACCAATGGTGATTTATTGTGATAACAAAAGTGCAATTGATCTTACGAAGAATCCGGTTCAGCATTCTCGTACAAAACATATTGAAATACGGTATCATTTTATCAAAGAAAAGGTTGAACAAGGCGTGATTAAAATGGATCATGTTGGAACTAATGATCAAGTGGCTGATATCCTAACCAAGCCATTGTCCGCGGCTGTGTTCGAGAAGCATCGGTTGAACCTCGGTGTTCGACCACCTCCTACTGCATAAGGAGGCTCCGGAAGTCCCCTCTCCCCGTTTGTTTTAACTGTTTTTATCTACTTATGACTGTGATGCAGGTTTATGGGGGAGATACTATCCAGGGGGAGTATGGCTTGAGCTGAACGTTGAACAAACTTTTCGGTCTTTGGTTTTATTGTCAATGGGGGAGAAAGGAATAAATTCAAGGCAAGAAATTCTTCTGTGATGAGAAGTGTAAGATTGTGATGAGAAGTTTAATAAGGATAACATTGGGTGTCATGGAGAATTTCAAAACACTAAGACCCAATTCAAGCTTCCTCTCTTGTTTTCTACACCGAGCATTGCTCACGTAGACTTAGAGTGTTGGCTGAGTTGATTCTTGCGTTTTGGATTTTCTCATGGTTGGAGATCTATTGAATTTATTCTGATTGCCAACAAACCCAAAGGGGGAGATTGTTGGAACCAGGTTATTCAAAGCATGTTTTGGTGTATGGTTTGTGTTTTTTGTCAATCCTCAGTGGAAGTTCAGGGCGTTTACCAACAAAGCGATCATACCGTTCAAGCAGAAAACAGTAGTGAAGGTGGTGCTGTTTCCCAGTGTTTGCCAAATTTTTGGGCCTAAAAATCGGCCAATAAAGTAAAGTGTCTTTGGCAAAGGTACTTGCACGCCGTGCTCTTGGAGGATAAAAGACTTGCACGCCATATGTTTTTGAGGATCAGAACATCAAAATTTGGCTAAGGAAAGAAGGTCGCGCAAGTGTTGGTTGGGTCGCGCAAGTGAGTTGCGCGACAGAGTTTATTGAAGACAAGACTTGCGCGCCGTCGAGGGACTTGCGCGCCGCCGCGCAGGGGGTGCATTTTGCCTATAAATACTAGACCACCCCTCCTCATTTCTCACGAGGTTCAAGGCCGAGAGTTTGTTCGAGCTCTCGTCGCGCAGGTGGTTGAGTCGCGCAGGTGGTAGTTTTGTCGCGCAAGTAGAGCTTGCGCGCTGGTTTTTGGCTGTGCGCCCAAGGTGGTTTGGAAGAGAAAGGAAGTGGACCGCACAAGTTTTTAGTTGGGGAAGGAAGAGTCGCGCAAGTGTGTTGATGACACTTGCGCGCCAGTTTGGACTTGCACGCCGTAGTGGGGCTTGCGCGACTGTCTTGGAGAAGCGCGCCTGGTTTTGCTGAAGCCCACCGACATGTTTGGAGCTGCACGAAATCCAAGAGACTACTCAGTACATTCGAGGAAAAGTGATATTCTTCTTCTGGTGAGAATCGGACTTCAATAGAGCATCTACATACAACAAAGGATGCACTCTTATGCAAATGAAGAAGAGACCTTCACGTCTATAAACTGAGTGGGACTTCACCAACGGTAGTGAGCCAGGGGGAGTCAACGGGAGTGACCCGAGGGAAGCAGTGAGCTATCCCTGAACCTTTGTAGATGAAGTGAGCCTGGGACAGAGCGACTGTACCCGAACTTTTGTAATCTACAGCTAGTGAAGCATAGTGGATTTTGGTACGACCGACAACCTGTCGGCGTATGCTCCTTGGACGTAGCCCTTAGTGGTGAACCAAGTAAAAATGGTTGTGTCTTCTCTGTGCTTGTGAATGTTTTCTTTCTGATCATAATCTTCATACAGGTTCAACAAGTTCCTACCAACGTGGGAACAAGATCCATCACATTAAAAGAAAAAGTGGTCACCCTGATTCACCCCTCCCCTCTCAGGGTGTCCCGGGGTCCTTCAATACCAAGCTCGAGGAGCTTGTTTTAAACCATAAAAAGATTTGGTAAGTTTGAAAATAGAACTTGGAAAAATAAATTTTTTAAAACTAGGTGGTTGTCTTACAATTTTTTTAGAAATAAAACTATTTAGAAAATCACTTTTGATGTTCGTTTGAATTTTTTTAAAATTAAAATGAGAAGATAATTACAAAAATATTCTAATAGATTCTAATCAAGATATGGGTACAAAGCTTTCACCATAGTCGATTCATTCTTCTTGGTTATAACCTCTTTCTACTATACGAGATGTTTTTGGGTGATATTTCCAAATTCATCTAGTTTATTTTAGAAAACACATTTAGATCTAATAACTTGGTAATAATTTGGTCATAACACAAGATTTTATAAATCATTTTGATTGAATTTATCAAGTTCATATTGTATTGAAAGCACCCAATTTTCATCATTAAGAGAATTGTTAAGGTTTTGGGGTTTATGGGGAGAGAAAAAGGTTAGATGTAATACCTCATTTAAGACTAATATATCAGTACAAGTTTCTGCTTGTAAATCATCAATGTAATTTTCAAAGGGATGACCTTTAGATTTTTTAAAAACTTTTAGAAGAGTTTAAAGGATATTCCTATTCTTTTTCAAATTTTTTAGTTTTAAAAGGTTTATTTTAAAAAATATATTTAAAAATATTTTTGAGGAAGTGGATTTGAAAAAATTTCATATAAAAAAACATGGATTGATTCTTCAACCATTTTATCCCTTTTATTAAAAAAACAGTAAGATTTACATGAGTTGAATTATCCAATAAACATAATTTAATCTGATTTAGAATCAAAATTTTCAATACTGTATTTGGAATTTAAAATAAAAAAATTTAGACAAAAAACTTTAAAAACGATGAATTTAATCTTTTTATTAAACCAAAATTCATAAGCTGTTTTCTTTAGAAAGTTCCTAATAAGAACTGAATTAATTATATTTCATGAAATATTGACATACTTTTCCCAAATAAATCTTAGAAAAAATTAATTTAAAATAGTTTGAGTGATTTCTTATATTTTTCTATTTCACCTATTTAGTACCCTATTTTATTAAGGGGTTCTAGGAGAAGAGAATGAATTATTATAGCTTTAATAAGAACAAAAATAATTCAATTAATTATTATCAAATTCTCCACCATTATCATTATGAATTGAAATAATTTTAAATTTTTTTTTATTTTCAAACTTAAAAAGAATGAAGGTTTTGCAAGATTCGCCTTTATGATTTAAGAAATAAGCCTATGTGAATCTTGTAAAGTCATTAATAATTATGTGAGTATTAGTTTTTCCTTCTATACATTAAATTTTATTATAACTAAAAAGGTCAATATGGATCATTTCAATATTGTTTAAGGAATAAAAATGAGGATTTGTTTTTCTTACCATGTTGGCATGCTTTAAAAAACAAGTCATCATTGAAATTAAATTTGGGAAGATCTTGTACGAGTTGATAATGGTTGAGTTTGACAAGATAACATGATCTATAAAGACCAATGTATCTATTCCAAATCCATGAATCATTCACTTATGCACTCAAACATTTTAAATTTTATCTAGAAATAGATTTTAAATTAATTTTATAAACATTTTGAAATATTGAATTGGTAAAAAAGTTTTTATTTTGAATTAAAAACTTTGAAAAAATAATTTTCAAATGAGATTTTAAAACCACTATCAAAAAATTTACTAATACTTATTAAATTTTATTTTAATACTTTTATGAATAAAACATTTTTAATTAAGGTCGAGTTTTAAAAACTGATGGTACCTTCACTAATTATGTTACCCTTATAATAATCGCTAAAGGTGATACTAATCCTTTAAGTTTATCGATTTGATTGAATTCAGAGTGGTCACCACTCATGTGTCATAAGAAAATAAAATATAGGTACCATATTTCTTCTTGGTATTTTCTTAGAAGACACTTTTCTTACAATATTAAATGATTATTGATTTTTGTACCCATACAAACATGTTTCAGTTTACGGTAGACAATAATGATTTCAGAATCCAAAATTTTTTAGATAGTTTATTTTTTGAAAGATTAAAATAGACATGAATTGAATTTGTTCTTCCATATCAAAATTTTTTTAAATCACATTCATAGATTAAATTATTGGTTATTTTATAATAATTACAAAATTTATGTTGAGAAACTCCTTTAAATAAAGTGGTTTTCTCTGGATTTTTAGAAGTTTTAAACTATTGGAGTATCCAAAGTCGATCCAATATTCTCCAGGTTTTTTAGATCCTAAAATTTTATTTAAGTTCTCTTCACCTTTAATGATATTAAATAGATAATTTTTGAGATATTTAATAGTGGATTCAATATTATTTACATTGAGTTGATTTTTTATTTTTATGATGCGATCTTACTTTTCCTTGAAGATAATATCTTTTTCTTTTTTAGAGATTTTCTTTTTTATCAAAAATATGATTAAATTTATTTTTGAGTTAAATATATAAAGAATCAATTTGATGATATCCATTTTTTAATTCATTTTGGGAATATTTTAAATCTTTATAATTTAGGTGGTTAGAGGATCAAGAAGAAAAAATAGAGGATAAGAATTAGGGGAAAAGGAGGAGGTGGAAATTGGAAATGGGATACTAACCTTGATATATTCATCAAAATGTGACATGAGGCCCTTAGATCTTGATTTTTAACTTTTTTGATGAAGTAGAATCCATGGAATCATCACCTGCACTCCACATAGATACTTGAAAATATGTTTTAACTTTTTTATTTTCTTTTAGGTTTTTCTTGTAGATGAGGAACTCTAGTTTTTTTACATTCATAGAATATCACCTTTGATTCAGCCTTTTGATTTTAATCTTTGGATTGTTTTTTGAAGTTCTTATTCTGGAAGTGTACAGACATATTATTGGTTAGAATAGAATAATTAACAATCCTACCTTCAAATTGTTCATCAATATTAGCTTTGAAGTTGATGGTTTTCTTGACTTCTTTGGATTCATTAGCCCACTTTTCTACTTGGTGTTTCATTGTGATTTTGTATATCACTAAAGAGTCTATGATTTCCTCTAACACCATATTTTTTATGTCTTTGGATTCTTGGATAGCCATCAATTTAAGATCCTAGTATCTAGGTAACACCCACAAGATTTTATTTACAAGTGTTTCTATATATAATTCATCATCAAGGGACTTTCTACCATCACATATGTTATAAAATCTCATAAAAATGAATGTAATATATTTAATAGAATGCATATTAAAACTTATAAATCCTTTATGAAACATATATAATCTATTTTCCTTGAGTTTTTTTGTGCGAATATGTGTTAATTATAACAATTTACAAATATTTTAAGAAATTTTGCATGTGGAAACATGATTAAACTAATTTTTATCAAGAAAACAATACAGGGAATTCATATATTTGTTATTCAATTCAAAATTCTTAAAATATTAATGAGTTTATTTTTCTTTAGATTCTTTTTTGGAATATAATCACCCATTACCATTTTACACATGGGATAATAAATACTACCAATGAATGTTGATATCTAATTTTTTCAATAGGAATAGATAGTTCCATCAAAAATAGGTGCATGTGGATTGGAGTTAGATTTATTAATAAAAATATATCTTTGAAACCAATTAAATATTTGAAAACAAAATTTGAGAAAAAATATGATTTTTAAAAATAAGGGATTTTGAAAAAAAAAATGAAATAAACCCTTTGATATTAATTATTTCTCAAAGATTATGGTAATAAGGAGGATGAATTTTCCTTTTAAAAATAAAATAAGAAATAAAATATTAATTCCAAAATTAATGATTTAGAAATAATAAAGTGAGAAATTGAATATGTGATAATCTATAACTTTGATTCAAGTTTATAAAAAATTATCAAAGCAATTAAAGAATGGAAATATTTTAATTGAAATTATTCATGTATGCAAGATGATGTTTAATGATGAAATACAGAAAAGTAAATAGAGGAAAAAAATTGATAAGGAGTTTATATAAAGCTTGATGCAAGACCCTTAGTCTCCAACCCTCAATTTGACAGGTCAATGATATAGATCCCTTAGTATCAATGATGATAAAGAACCTTCCCCCCATAATTGTGTCTTGTGAATGCGCTCCTGAACTTCACCGGTCATAAAGTAACTTATACTATGCTTTTTTGGAGTGTTTATGACAACCCATATTTTAATACACATTAATTAATGATTTATTACATAAATGTGCACATAATACAAGATAATAAGATCATTAATTATAGAGTATTTATGGAATTAAGTACATAGAACAATAACTTGAACATGGATATAATAATATTATTTAAAATTCCACAACATTCCCTTAAAATCCCCTTTCTATTCTAAAAATGGATGGGATAACCTGGGGATATACACAAAAAAGTGTTGAGATATAAATACTAGTAAGGGAATAAAAAAGAATTGCATAAGGTAAAGTAGTACATATGAGAGAATAGGTATATAAAGGTAACATAAGAGGGGTGAGAATCATAATCATGAGCAATGAGTCATTACATAACATGATAACATAAAGACAACATGGGAATGAAGAAACAAAATATAACATGACATCATAATCGAGACATCATAACTTAGTGTGCTTATAATAAACTCTTATGAAAAATTCATGGTATCTTATGATATAAAAACATAATCTAATGATTTGGCAGGCTATATAACTCTGAGTCCACCTGTCACATTCATATCATGTACATGCATAAGTGTGTCACATAGACCAAACAACACAAGATTGTATTTAATCAATTTTAATCCTATGATTTTCTAGTGTGGGATATATACATGTAATTACGCAACAAAAAAGGATATGTATATATAGGTTAATACCCTTGAGTGGAAATGGGGTCGGGTATTCACTATACAAATGTTTTTCATGGAAAACCCTTGGATAATATTCCAGCACAACGAGGGTACATACAGATTAATGGGAGGTTTAATGAGAGTGAAAGGGATACCTTATAATTTTTTTATTTTAAGTACATTATGAGGGATATTTAAAAATATATTTCATCATGAACAATTGGAAATAAAAAGGCATAATGTAGATAAAGTGCTTCAATAACAAGGAGGAGAGAATCCCTTACCTTGAGAGGGCACTTCTAAAAGCTTGTGATGAGATTATTATGAGATTTAGGCACCTTGGTAGGGTTAAATATAGGGAATAGTAGAGAAAATTTGTACTCTAATGGTTTTAGTGAATAATAATGGGGGGTTGGGTGGGCTTTTATAGCAAAATTCAGGAGAATTATTTATTAATTTATAAACTTATCTTTTGAATTCTTATGATAAATTAATCCAAATCACAAACCATACCATGGTTTTTCCCATGGTATCTACCAAATAGGGGTGTATTTCATTATTTTATGAGGCTAAGAACCAAAATATTTTATAATACCCTTGGTGATGTGGAAGTGATTCATTTTTATAAATAATTAATTTCAAAACATTAAAATATAATATAAGTTTTAGATGATTTATTAATGGTTTATAAAATTAATCAAATAACTTAAAAACACATCATTTTAAATGGGAAAAATAATTTTAGCCATGGATACTCTTTATAGTATTTATTTCATTAATTTGGACATTTATGATTTCATAGTACATACCTTCTAATAATATTATATTTAATTTTTACCCAAAAATTAAACTATCTTAGAAAATTATGAAAAATTCACCATTGGATAAATTCAACATTTTAATTTCAAAAATAATATTTATTTTATATAATTACTAATCTAAATATGATAATTTACAATTTTAAATAAAAAATCACCATTTATTGAAAAATACTATTTTTTTGACAATAATAGTTTTCAGACCCTTAAAAAATTACATTTGACTTTGTAAAGTTATATTATTATTTATATTTAATATATATTATTTAATAATAATATTTTATTAAAATATAATTTATTTGAAAAATTATTGAATGCAAAAAAAAGATTTACTTAATTGAAATTATATATTTCCCAAAAATACAATTTGTGTTTTATCATATAAAAATATAATTTTTATAAAACTTTATTATTTAACCATTATATATTATTAAAATATAAATATAATAACTATTTTTTTAAAAATAAAAAATAAAAAAATCATACTTTTAGGGTCTAGATACATATCCTTTTATTACACCAGTTAATTCCCTAAGGGTACAATGTGTGGTGATGAGATTTTCTTAGGGTGGTTCAACAGACATGATTTGGGTCATGATATTGATGAGCTTAAATATATCCTATAAATAGTTTTTATAATGTGTTACTTATTAAATATAAGCTTGGGTTTGGTCAAGGCCAAATCCCAGTGATGCTATATACCTCAGAATCTCTGATAAACGGGCTTTATAATGTATGATTATTTTAGTCGAGACCATCGCTTCCTTGGTTTATATCAATTAGATTTATTATAACCCTATATATATATAATAATCATAAAATCACTATATAAAATCTATACTATCAATGATTATTATGTTTAATGGTCTTTTAAATCTGACTGGATATAAAATTTAATAGTCAAAAAACCGAAGTAGTGCATGTGTTTTCTATAATTTAATTTTTTAATAAGGAATTTAATCATTTAAAAATAGAATTTCATTTATAAATGTTAGGGTCATTACATTATTCACCCCTTTAAAAATTTCACCCTTGAAATTTCATTCATAGACTAAAATAGATTAAGGCACTTCTATTTCATCACCTATTCTAGTTCCCAAGTCTCTTCTTAAAACTTTTGATTATGACAAAACAATTTGACCTGGTTAACTATCTTGTTTTATAGAACTCTGTCTCTATGATCTAATATCTTCACTGACTGATCATCGTCTGAAAGATCACTCTCCAATGGTACCACCTCTGGATTAATTACATTTGAGGGGTTTAGTATTCACTTATTTAAGAGGGATAAATGGAACACATCATGTACTTGAGATAGGTTAGGTGGGAGTACTAGTCTATATGCCACCATTCTGATGATATCAATGATCTTGAAGGGGATGATGTATCTTGGACTAGGATTTTCATTCTTCTTAGATCTCATGAGTTTCTTCCATGGTGATATATGAAGGAACACTTTATCTCTGAACCCAAACTCTAAGTATCATCAATGATTGTAGGCATAGATATTGTATCAACTTTGTGTGGATTTAATATGATGTCTAATGGTTTGAAGCTTATCTATTATCTCTTGGATAAGATCAAGTCCCATCATATTACACTCTATAACTTCATCCTATCAGATTATAGTTTTACACCTCTTTCGATATAGAGCCTCATAAAGTTCCATTTGAATTCTAGAATGGAAATTATTGTTATATGATAACTCTACTAGGGGAAGGTGCTAAACCCAACATCTTTATAAACCCATTTAACATGATCTAAACTTATCCTCTAGAGTTTTAATGGTTTTATCAGGATGAATATTTATATGAGGGTTTTAATCAGTACTGAAACTCAACTCTATATCCAATTCTTGCTAAACGCTTCTCCATAAGCTCGAGGTAAACCTCAGATATTAATAAAATATAATGGAAAATGCCACTATAAGAAGTATTAAAACTTCTCTCATGTAAATATTTATGATTTAGTCAAGATATTAATCTTACTTGATAGCAATTAAAAGCACCAAATTTGTAAGGTGATCGATTACCACCTAGATAGTGTTATTACCTTTTGAGGTTCTGGGGAGTCCTACGATGAAATATATAATTATGTTTTTACATTTACATACTATGATAGGAAATGGTTGCATCATAAAATTATAATTCTTTCATACATCCTTAAATTGTTGGAATACCAATCATTATGATGCAAATTTTGCAGTCTCCCTCTTCATGTGTAACATCCCGACCTGGGTTCCACACACCGGTGCCCCGATCCAGTCATTCAAATGACCTCAAGCATGAATTCCTGTACTCCAAAGGCTACCGACTAGTAGTGAAGGTCTAATAAAAAATAGAGGTATACTATACTCTCTTTATCATAGTAATACAATAATGGAAATAGAACAAGAATAACCACATGATATAACCAATAACCAGACAAAAATAGTATCACATGATAAACAAAAATAGTAATACAATATCCAAAACTAAATAGTAGATATGTCATGAAAAATATGTGCCAAGAGTGAAATTAAAAACCAAAATAAAGAGAAAATAACACTCCCAAGAGGGTCCTAAAACCATGTTTGGTTCCCACATCCATGTTCCATCCCGAACCAGCTGTCTAACATAGGGTTCTTTCCCTTATCGATTCTTATAAATATGAAGTCTATTCGGGTACCAATTAGGAAACCCATATATGGTGTGAGTAGAACTCCGTAGGCCACCACAAAAAATGGCTAAAATAATATCTATTCAATAAAAATGTATGCAGTTGTATAAAGAATAAAGTACAAGCAATAAGGTAAATAGTTTTTATATATTCAACTATCCTTTTTTTAACCACATAAACCCCTGGGATCTGGATGACACCCATACCCTCAATACCTGCTTTGGCCCAAGCCAAAGTCTAAACCATAACACATATTCCATACAACAATTATTATTTATCTTTTCAATTCAATTCATATTATGACCAATTTAAACCATAGTCTAATGTAAACATTTTGGGCCTATAACGGAATGTCTAGTGCCCTGTGGGTATTTGAAGCATCAGTATGTGTCCCACAACCTATTTATCACTATGGTATTTTGAAGAATTAATCCATGTACCACAAAAGTATATAATTCAATCACATATGGGATTTTGAATCACCATTCCATGTCCCACACCCATTTTTCAGAAAATCACATGTATCACAAAACCACACATATAAAAATTTCATAAACATCAATCTTAAGCATCATTAAACTTCTTTTCAAAAATTCTCATCATGGGATTCCAGTTCAATTATCAATTCAATATTTTTTTTCAATTTAATCACATGGAATAATATAACCAATTCACCAAAAAACCATTTATCAACATTTAATCATATAACTCATTAACCCATTTAGGTTAAGTCAACGATATCATAATTCTCATTTACAATTAATTCATAATCACATTAATTGAGCAATTACACAATACCAATATCCCATTAATTCAATAATAAAAATAATCCATTAATTTATTAAGCAATTAATTAACCCAATTCCACCAATTTCAATTGCCCTAATTTTTACCCAATTTATTATCACATGATAATGAAATTAAATCAATTAAATTTATGATGTGATTTCCCAATCATGGAAATTGAAATTTCAATATTACATACATTTAATTAAATAAATACTATGACATTTTCAATTTAGGCCACCTAACTCAAGATTGATGACAGACATTCACCAATAGAAATCTCCAATTTGAAGAAGAATAACCAAGATCACGATGAAGAATGAGATCTAGATTCAAAACATAGATGGAAGATCAAACAGATTAACTAATAGAAAAATGGGATATATATACGAACTTATAGCCATGGTTTTCCAAAACTATGGCTATAGGTATTTATACCAAGTCTGTAGCCATAATTTTATATAAAACCATGGATTTGAGGTATATTTTTGAAGGCTATAACCACATTTTTTTTGAAACCATGGATATAGAGTTTTTTATTTGATAGCTATAGCCATGGTTTTATAAAACCGTGGATATAGATTTCTTATGTAAGGGATATAGCTACTGTTTGTGTTAAACCATGGATGTAGGGAATTTTTCCTATATTGATAACCATAGTTTTTGTAAAACCGTGGTTATAGAGTTTTTACCAAGGGATATAGCCACAGTTTTCATAAAACCATGGTTATAGTGTTTTTTTCCAAGGGATATAGCCATGGTTTGGGTAAAACCATGGATATAGAGTTTTTTATTTTCTATATCCACGATTTCTTAAAACCGTGGCTATAGGTCTCTCTCCCTAGCACAAGAAAAAAATTAACCCATGAAAAAATGGTGGGAAGGGTTTTAGACATGGTTTATATGCTATATACATAGAATTTAATAATATATATAACTAAATATATGAATATATACCCAAAGGCATCCATGGTTTAGTGGTAAGGTGGAAGTTGCATATAGAGAAGGTACATAGATCAAATCTGGCTTGGGGCACATTATTTTTACGCTATAGCTCTATTTACATGGTGGACAATTGTGCCTATAGCCCAAGTTCCATGGTGGATAACAATGAGAGATATATCCATGGTTTGGAAAATAATGTAAATTGAATTGTTTCTATGGTGGGAAACCATGTTTATATCCCAAGAAAACTATGGCTATAGCTTTTAGGTATAGCCACGCCAATATGTGCCACAACCAGCTAGAACTGTGGCTATAACTTATATCCACAATTTTTACTGCTATAGCCATTGTTTTTGACTGTGTATATAGCCAAAATTTCTACTTGTGATTAGATATATCAAACCTAGATCTATATCCATCACCAATATAGGAAAAAATCCCTTTAAAGGATGAGATAATGAGGAGAGTGAGGGATAAACCATATAGTATGAGAATATCTTATCAGGAGAGGTGTAGATCTATCAACAAATCTTTAGTTTGTTAAAAACGGAGGTTGTAAATCCTTGGAACTCATCCAGGAGCCTCAAAAAATGAGATAAATTGGTTTAGGTTTGATCAAGGTTGTTTAGGGATATAAGATGGGGGTTTAAGAGTTTTTATTATATTTTTTAGGGGTTTAATTTTTTTGTGCCTGGTTTTCTACTCGGGGCACATGATTTTCCCTCATCATGCGACTAACTATGCAACTTCACCTAGGGGGATGTATAATTACTACTAAGAGGGCACACCGTTTTCCAAACTACGCGTCAATTGTGCAATCCCCCTATGCCAAGGTTTTCATGGTTTTCTAGGGAAAGGTGCATGGTTTGGGAAAACCAAGCGCCAACCATGCACTACCCAAAACCCATCTATAAATTTTTAAATTTCACCCAAACATGCACAATATAAAACATAAACAAGATATAATAAAAAAAGGAAAAAGAGTACCTAATTTTTTTTTGATAGATCTCAAAAATTTTTCAAAATATTACAATCTTCTCACCTTATAATTGCTCATCCTTAACATCTATAATATTCTGAGGTAAAAATATTGAGAAACTAATCCCATAAATCCACTTCTCTATCCCATGTTTCCTCCTGAACATGGTCATGTTTCCACAATACATGAACTATCAACATAATATTTACCCACAAACATTTCTCACTGTGATCCGACACGTGTATCAGATTCCCCTCAAAGGACGCATCAGTCTCAAGCTCAACATCATCTATATCTATCACATAGAAGGGTCAAGGTGATACTGTTGAAGTTGAGAAAAATGAAAAATGTCATGCATAACACTATACCTCTATGGGAAATCCAATTGGTATGACTCCAGCACGATTATCTCCACAAAATCAAACGGTTCAATAAACATGGGTGCCAACTTGCCCTATCTCTATATCCCATGGTGACCTAATCTAAGTGACACTCGAAGGAACACATGATCAACCACTGAAAACTCAAGGGGTCATCATTTTTTATTATCATATAAAATTTACCTTCTCTAAATCGTATCCATATTATTCCATATCAGCTAAACCTGCTTTGACGTCTCCTATACAAGACTCAGTCCGAATAGCTCTAACTCACCTGGCTCCATCCAAAATATAGGTAATCTAAATGTACTAACATAAAGTGCCTCATATAGTTCTATATGAATATTTTTCTGTTAACTATTTTTGTAGTCTAACTCTACAAGTTCTAAGTGAAACTCCAAAGACCCACTGAAGTCTAGAACACATGCTCGTTGCATATCCTCAAGCACCTATATAGTAAATTATAACTTCTAATCTATCTGTGGGTGGAATGATGTACCCAGTAAAACATGTGTTCCAAGAACCTTATACAACCCCTACCAAAATAATGAACTGGTTATGGTCGGAAACTATACTCTGTGGCACCCTGTGCAGACAGAATATCTCCCAAACATATAAATCTATTGACTAATCCACTGAGAAAGTCTCTTGTATAGGAATGAAATGTGCTACCTTTCTCAAATGGTCCACAATCACCCAAATAGTGTCATTATTTTAAGGAATTATCAAGAGAACCACCACAAATTCTATGGTAACATCTTCCCACATCCATTCCAAAATAGGTAATGACTATAGTAAACTGTTCGGTTATTGATGCTTGGACTTCAACTGTTGACAGGTGTATCATTGTGTCATGAATCCTACAGTATTTTTTTCATGCTTGACCACCAATATTACCAATGTAGGTCACAATTTATTTTGGTAAAACCTTTATATACCACCCACTTTGAGGCATGAAATTCACGTATCATCTCCTTCTATATACTCATAGGCACAACAACCCAATTATTGATATAGATGATTACATCCTCATCTATAGCCCAATATGAAGGTGTATACCCACATTCAAGGTTTTCATTTAAGGAAAAGTTTTTGGATCCCCATACTACCTTTACCTGATCTGACTCAAAAGTGTAGACTCCACTAAAATTGATATGAGAGTCATGTATCCCTAACCCTCCTAAAACATAACATGTATCTCAGCCAAAAAAGTCATCATTTTCCACTCAGAGCTAGACTCCTAAAATTCCAAAGTATGTGTTTTCCTTCTTAGAGAGTTAGAAACACTATTTCCATTCTCAGGCATATTTTCTAGATCAAAGTCGAATGAATTCATATACTTAACCCATATCCACTACCATAGATTCAAATTTCATTGCAAAAAGTAGTACTTTAAGATCTTTTGATCAGTATACATAGATAAATTTTCACCCAACATGTAATACCACTAACACTTCAAAGAATAAAACACTTTTGAAAACTAGAGGTTATATAAAGGGTAATTATGTTCATGTGGCCTCAACTGTCGATACCCATACACCACAACTCAATCTCCCTGTATCAATACTGCTCCAAGACTAATACCCAAATCATCACAAAACACCGTGTACTCCTCCCTTGGCTTAGGTAAGATCTAGATTGGTGCCATACTCAAGTGTTTATTTAACTCATATAAGTTATGTTCACATGATCTATACCATACAAATTTTACTTTCTTCTCAGCCAAACCCAAAATAGGTGCTTCTAAGAAGGTCCTGGATGAACCTTCGATAATAACTTGATTATCCTATAAAACTGCAGATATCAGAAAAATTCTTTGAATTCTCCCAAGAAACTAATGCTCTCACTTTCTCTGGGTCCATTAACACACCTTCCTCCAAGATGATGTGACCCAATAAGTGTATCTGGTTGATCCATAATTGAAGCTTAGATAGCTTGATGTATAGTTGATTCTCTTTCAACATACTCAAGATCATGTCAAGATGTTGGGAATAATCATCATGCATCTTGGAGTACAACAAGATATCATCCATAAGCACAACCAAAAAATGATCTAGGTATGAGTGAATGATTTAGTTCAAGAAGGAAATAAACACTGCTAGTGTGTTCATGAGCCCAAACAGAATCACAAAGAAATCATATAGGATGTACCTTCTTCTAAAAATATTATTTGGCATATAAGAAGGTAAAACTCTTAACTGATGATACCCTGATCTCAATTAGATATTGTAGAAAACCCAAGCTCCTCTCAACTGGTCAAATAGATCATGAATACACAGAATAGGATACCAGTTCTTCACTATTATTTGGTTCAAATTTTGGTAATCAAAACATAATCACAAAGTTCTATCATCCTTCTTAACAAAAAAATGGGGAACCCCAAAATGACATAAATAGATAGATAAATCTCTTATCTATCAACTCTTCCTGTTTATTATTTAACTCTTATAGCTCTATTGGTTCAATTATGTATAGTGGAATAGAAACTGGCTCAACCCCAAGCATGTGCTCAATTTTAAATTTCACATCTCTCTCAGGTGGAAGCCCTGAGAAGTATTCAGAAAAAACATCCTAAACCCTATTCACTATAGGTGGAAATAAATCATGATTTTAACCCCCATTATCCAAAAAAATACTAGAAACCTAGGTGGTGATATCCCTTAGTTGCTGATGAACTGGACCTGTACGTCTTTTCTGGATATCCCACTCTCCAGGGTGAATATAATTATCACCATTTAGAGTTGTAAGTCACTCTCCTAAGGTAACAATCTATAAAGTATATATATGAAAATAAACACTCTATCCCCATAATTAGGTAAAATATTGACATATCAAGGATGTAAATATCCCATAAAAAATGATACTCTCCAACCATGATAGAAAACCCCTTTCATAAATAGGTGTCTCTTGACCATACCCCAAAGGTGTATCTATCATCATAAAACTTCTCAAAAACTCCACTGAGAGGCTCAAAGAATTCACAAGTTATGTAGATATAAAGGAATGAGAGGCACCAATATCAAATAAGGAATTATATAGCATATAAGATACAAGAATAATACCTCTATGTATCAACAATCCAACCTTTCTATCCATGATTGGTAATCTTGTAGGTAGATTTTTGGGCTCGGATAGCCGTACCAAAGCTGTTTTTCACCCGGTTTGTCCTAGGGTATGCGTGGAAGTAGATGCATCGCGAAAACGTTTTGATTATGTCTGGATTACTATTGATGAGGAGTATAGGTGCAAACAACGGGTCATATATGATAGCTGGATAGACTTCTGCTCCTCATGCGGTCGTTTGGGTCATGCGTCGGAGGTCTGTCATAGGGGTCTTTCATCTCAGGAAGTCCGCTGTCAGGTATCCTAGTCTACAACTAAGAAGGAAGCCAGTGTGAAAGGTAAGGCTCATGTTACTAGTGGTGAAGTTGGTCCGTCGTAGTTGAAAAACGGTGGAGGTAGTGGTAGGGATTTCCACTCTCAGCGTCTGGTAGAGAAGGAACAACTGAAAGGAGATTGTATCAGGACAGTTGAGGTTACACATAGGTTGGAATTGAGGGGGAATACTATAGAGATCCTGGATGAATTGGGATAATCATCCAAACCCGTGGGTGGTTCAATGCAGCAGACTGAGGTGTATGTTTTTACCCAGGTGGTGGGGCAAAAGGACTCAGTAGAGCAGGAGGCAGGCGATGTGGTGATCTGTCATGCTGAAACTTCAGGTGCCGAAAGAGATGGCTCTCAATGGGGAGTGGGAGGTGAAAGGGAGGTCATGCATCCAAGTGATGGGGAATTCACCCAGCATAGGGCTGATTGTAGTGATGTCAGGCAGACAGAGGGTGCGACACAAGTAGCAGATGCTGAGGAGGACCCTAGTAGAGAAGTTTGTGGGGAGATGGGCAGAGGCAGTGAGGACCTTCACTTGGAGAAGCAGGGGCATTCACTGGATGTGGAGGTCTGTAACCCAGCTAGTAAGGAAGGGATCTGGTTCTCAGGGTAGCAATATGCTATCCAGGTGAAGAATAGATTTGATGGTCTTGGTAGTTTTGGGGAGTGTATGGGGGGGACCTTTGAAGGCAGTAAGAGTTCTTCTATAAGGGAAATTAGCTTGAGGAGAAGTAGATGTTTCAGGGGGAGGAAGGGAAAGAGGGACTACTCCTCCCTGCCACCCCCTTTCAGACTTTGTCAGCCAAAAAGAGAATGGAGGAGAAGGTGGAAAGTGAGGCCATGCACCGAGATTCCCCTGAACAACCTGAAATTTTCTTGGATCTGATTCTGTGTTCAGAGGATGAGGTGCCAGAACAGGTGCTGTATCTCAATGACTCGGAGGAGGATACAACCAAGATGATGGGCCAAGACATTGGAATGAATCTAACTAAGGACCAATATTCCTGGGTTGACAAACATGACATGATACTGGTTGGGGGTTTTAATAAGGGGTTGATCGGACTTGAAGAATATATCGAGGTTTGGGATAAACTGACCTCTACTTTGGAGGATTTTTAAGTGATGATCCACTCACGCAGGTAACAACTATTTCCTGGAAGTTATTCAAGGATATGGATTCTGGAATAATTTTATCTTCCTTCAATGATGCTACCTTAACATTATCTATTTAATACTTGGTTTTCCACTCTCACCTTTCTTATTCATATGTTGAGGCTTACCCTCCGCTTGTACTATGGAGATGTTTTGGTTCTTTGTCTTATTTTTGTTACATGGATCTAATTCAGATGAGGTTCAGAGCACAAGGCCGCCACTACAGCATGGTACTTCGAGTGGAAGACTGAGAGGGTATGGCCTGGCCATCGGTTCCGTGCCCGTGCATCCTTGCACGAGATTGGTTGCCGAGTACATATGCTTGGTGGGGGAAAAATATCGAGGTAAATACTGGGGTGAGGTAGGAAATGTGTTGTTCGGGTTCTTTGTTATTGTTCCTTTGTATGTTTTGTTGGAATTGGTGGTTCTCACTTCCCCGTTAAAAGTGATTCAATAATCAAATAAAAAATAATTTTCAGGCCAACCTTTCTATCCACCGATGTAGGATGAACTACATGAAACTGTCCTGCCCCTCTTTCCTATTATGTAGTATGATTCCACTGAGCTACACTACTATGATAAAATAGATTATCTTTTCTATAAGCACCACATCCACTGCCTCTACTACCATGACCAGTAAAAATCCAGCTGCCAAACTGATATGGGGTAAAATACCCCCTTCCAACACTACGATTTTTCCTAGATCCTCCAATGTTACAAACCCTTTGTGGATTCCTATAGAACATCTATAGATGTCCCATATTGCTGCGGGTTCATCACTCAGTCGATGGCCAGGGGCACTATCTATGGAAGTAACCCATCCTACCACACTGGTGATATGTCACTCGAGTAAGATCCTGTGTAACTGATCCTTACCCCTATCCACTCTGCTTTATACTACTCTGGTCAACATTTTCATAATGATAATTCCTACTCTCAGAAGTCATAACACCTGAACTTATAGTAGAAACCACCTTTAATCCACCAAAATACTTCTTTAGGTTCTCCTTAAAAATGAGAGCCTGATTCACCACTTAAGAAAACTTCTTCAGCCTGAAGATATTAACCTAGGACTTAATATCAAATTTAAGCCAAATCCTGAAACTGATTTTCAATAGTAGCTTTATCCTCCACCAATACTGGAAAAAAGTGATGAAAAGGGATCATGGGTAAGTTTTAATGAATATCAGGGTCATTGAACAAGTATGGTTGCACTCATTGGAAGTCCACAGAAGGTTGGTGATGTGTGCATCATGAGATTCCATGTAGATTTGCTACCAGTTAGATCATCATTTCTTTTCACTTTAGTTTTTATGAATAAGAAGAGTTTCTTATCCTCTATTTATAAACAAACCTTATCATATGAGAAACATATTCAACACTAGATATGGGAACCATACTCCTTCCTTATCTTCCACTATCTTATTTTATTTTTCATTTCATCTCTATAAATATTTTGTACTGCCACTATTTTATAATTGAATTTGTGATGTTTGTGTATCCTCAATTGTTTTTTGATTTTGAATCTCTAGTAATAGAGAACTAATTCATGGGGCCTAATTTATTTTATGAAACTTGAAATGAATTGGAAATCCGAGCATCACCACGATCACCATTTTCTCTTCATCACTAAGTGGAGATTATGATGGTGAATTGTGGTGTGCGAGAGCACATTCTTACACTGGATTGATTGGTTTCTCTATTAACCTTTATCCTTTACCACTTATTACCTTATCTTTCTTGATATAGTGGATAAGAGAGGTTATGTGACTTTTGACCCTTTAATAAACACTTCAGTTAGGGAGAAATTCTTAGCTAGAGTGATCTAAGAGGGGGTTTTCTCTCAGTTCAAATTCCCCCTTGATTTTTTGTCAAAAAATGGTCCAATTTTTTTTTCATTTTTTTTAAATTCCTTCAAAAAATTTCATCCTCTTTCATAAACTAAGGCTTATTAGGATTCTATATGCACCTAAATTTAGTCTTTCCTAGTAGACAACAACCTTTTGGTTGTTAAGGGTTGCACTGAGTCTAAAACTATTGAGGATGTATGATTACTGAGTGGAGTAGCACACTATCCTTTTGGATTTTATATTTATGATATATGTAATGGAGTGATATAGGATAAATTTTTGTGGAAATATTATCATTAATTTAGGAAACTAGATATTTGAAATCAAACCTAGGAGACTCATCTTTTAATAAAAAATAATAATCACCTTATTGATCCAACTCAAATGGTAATCTTATAAGTCCTTTGAAACTAGAGTAAAATGGGAAAATGAAATCCTATGGTAAAAATACGAGAATATATGCATCGGGTGTGTGTTTTAACCCTATTAATATATAAAATAAGTTCCATTTCATAGTTATTTTCACATACATGGTTGGGTAAAAAATAAATAAAAAACAAAAAACAAAAAATAAAGTTTCTAGTGGTAAAAAATGAGATCATTATGGTGATGGGAATTTTGAACCCATATAAATAATGTGACAATTTAATTATATGAAGATAATAAGAGTTGTATCAATGAAGTGATTCAAAATAATTGGAATTTGATTTTTTGGAATCTATGAGAAAGTGAAAATTGAAAGTGTCTTTTGTTAAGATTTTAATTCCATTTAATCTAACCTATTATCACTCTTAGAATTGGAACTTGAATTATAATTGAAGTATGGATGTAGGTGATTTCATATAGGAGGAATGGCACCCTTAAAAGTGAATGAATTTTTGATCTATTGATTTACAATGGGTGGTTCAAGTTAGATGGGAACTCTTTTTAAGCATTCTTTGAAAATCCAAACACGGTTTTGTGCCTCTATTTTTAAAATATTCACATGCTTCATTTTTATCTCACTTTAAAATCATTACTTCTATTTTATAAATAAAAAAATATTCATTTTTTTAAGGATAAACAAACATTTATGTTTAGGATAGTTTGATGTGGCTATTTTTTTTAAACTTTACCACATCATTTTCACTTTTTCTTCTCTTTTTATTATTGAAATTAGGTATTTTATTTAATAATTTTCAAATGGTTTCATTTTTGTATTTAATTGTTAAAATTGTCATTCGTTGTTAAAAAATGTATTTTATTGATCATTTTTTTGTTATTTGAAATAATTTAAATTTAATTAATCCGTTTTATTTTTTTACTTTAATTTTTTTCATTCTTTTGTTTTTTAACTAATATTTTTTATTTTTTCATTATTTTAATTCTTTTATTATTTCTATAATTAGTTTTTTCTTTATTATGTTTTTATTTATTTTAGATTAACTATTCAATTTAATTAATTAAATATTTTTATTTTAAAATAAATGAATTCCACATTTGTTTTTGATTATTTATATAATTAAATTAATTATAAAAATTCAATTCAATTATTTAAATTCTTTTATACTTTTTAATATTTATTTATAATAGAATTATTTATTTTAGTTATTGGTTCTATAAATTAATTAATTAGTTTATTTATTTAATAAATCAAACTTTAAATATTTTTTATTATTTTAAATTAATTTTTTTGTAACAATTATAATTTGAATTTTTCAATATGCTGAATAATTTGTAATTTTGATTATTCAGTTTTTGATAATTTTGAAATGTGAATTAGTTTTCTTATTTCATTGTTTTTTAATTATTGATTAATTTATAGTTAATTAGTTTGAATAACATTAATAATTTTTAATTAGTTTAATTGTTAATATTTATTTTTTTCTTCAGTTTTTGTTTATTTTTTTAGGTTATACCTCACCCACCACCATCAAATCACCAACTTCCAGCTGATCACCCACCGTTGGTAGTTGCTAATGCTGACTCATTTACCCACTACTAGAGGACCTAATGGTGAGTCCCAAACCACCATTGGAAATCCTACAATGGTAACTCCCATGAGTCACCGTTGGGTCATCACATATCCACAGTAACCTGCCACCAACATTTTTTCCTCCACTCACCGCTGCACCCCAACGATGACTCCATGAATCACCATTAACCCCTATTTTCTACACTAACCACCACCAACAACTCCAGGAAAACGAAAAAAAAATTTTATGGTGTCTTTATCGCGAGGAAGGTCAAAGTTATATTTATAATACCCAAAATATATCATAGTGGTTAACCTTTGGGCAGCTCTCAAGGAAGCAGTATCTATTTTCCTATTTGTATTTCCAAAAATCTTTTTGTGTTTTTAAATATTTTGAAAACAGTAAATTAAAACAGAAAAAATAGTGATGGAAATAATAGTGGGAAAAGGAAGGGAGAAACTAAAACTAAAATACAAAAAAATAGAAAGAACACAAACATAAATAACAATAAGAATGACAGAAATATAGAGAAGAAAAGTTAGTGAGAACAAGGATGGATCCAGGTTGATTCACCCTCAACTCCCCTTTATAGATATTTTGGATAATTAAATAAAAAACCATAAACCTCAATCAATGCATTGTCGATATCATGATGCACACACATCTCTTACCCAAAACATTGAGCACTCATGCATAGAATCACTTCCAACACACGGGCACTCTCCCAAAATTTAAGAAATCACTAAATCGGATCACTATAGCCAAGAATTTCTCTATGACTGAAGTGATAATAAAAGGGTCAAAAGTCACACAACCTATCTTATCCACTTGATCAAGAAAGATAATAGAAGAATGGGAAAAGGATAAAAGTTAAGATATAAATAGATTAACCTAGTGTAAGAATGTGCTGTCATACACCCTAATTCACCTTCACAATCTCCTTAGAGTGATGGAGAGAAAATGATTATTGGGATGATGCTCGGATCTCTAGTTCACACTGGGTTTCATAAACTAAATCAGGGCCTATGAATTAGTTCTCCATTATTGGATATTCATGATCACAAAGGGGAGGAGAAAAAAAATCACAAATTCATTTAAAAAATAGAGCCAACACAAAATGTTTACAGAGATAAAAAAACCAAAACAAGAAACACTATTGGAAAATGAACCTATACCCATGGTTTTGGAAAAAAATGTGGGTATAGGTCACCCGTATACCCATAGTTTTTCCAAAACAATGGTTATAGTGATTGGATAGGAACCTATAACCATAGTTTTAGAAAAATGTGGGTATAGGTTGGAAATTGTCACCTATACCCATGGTTTTTAAAAAACTATGAGTATAGGTCAAACCTATCCCCACACTTCTCCAAAAATCTTGAGTATAGATTTCTCACGTTAAGGTGGGGGAAAACATTTCTGTGGGAGAAATTTTTTTTTTTTGGGAACACCTACTATCATAATTTTCCACCTATAACCATGATTTAGATAAATACATATAAGTAAATATTTATTTATATACCAATAAGACAATGTTGTGTAGTTTTTAGACATGTGAATTGTATATAGGCAATCCAGGGATTGAAAGCTTTGACCGAAAGTTTTTTAAAACCTTTACCCATTGTTTTGAAACCATGGGTAAAGGGTTAATGACATGATGGAATACAACTATTCCCTTGGTTTTAAAACCATGGGTATATAATTTTCAAACCATGGGTATAGCTTAGATCTATAATAATGAATAAAATCTCCACGATTCCCAAAACCATGGGTATAACATATAACCATAGTTTTGGGGGCTATACTCACAATTCAAAATCATGTGTATAAGTACCTTTTCTAGTAGGGAAAGAAGAAGATGGGGAAGGAGTGGGGTTCCCATATCTAGTTTCAAATATGGATCCCATCCAAGTGGGTTCATTCCTAATGAGAGGATAAGTGGATCCTCTTATTAGGAAAAACTAAACCGAAAGCAAATAATTACCTAAATGGAAGTAGATCCACATGGAATCCTTTAACACATGTGCCACCAACCTTATATGAACTTCCAATGAGTTCAACCATCATTGTGTAATGAACTTTCTATTCATTTCAATTTTCCCATGATCCCTTTACCATCTACACCACCCATGATATATCTCCCTCTATTCCAAACAACAAAAAACAAAACCCATCAGACAATTCTAACAAAGTAAATAAATTCATATATATATATTTATTATAAAAAATGTACTTATAAAAAAACCTATACTAACATAGCCCTAATAATAAAAATAAAAATTAAAATATATAGTTATATATATACACATATATTAGTAATAATAAATATTTCCAATAAAAATATATATTTATTATATATATATTATTAATAATAACATTAGGACTATGTTAATATAAATTTTTTTAATTAGTAATTTTTTATAATAAATATAAATATATTTATTTAGTTACTTTTTTAGAATTGTATGATGAGTTTTGTTTTCTGTTTTTTGGCGTAGGGGGAGCTGGATCATGGGAGGTGTTAATGGGAAAGGGATCATGGAGAAATATCAATGAAGAGTGGGGTCATTACACAAGTATGGTTTCACTCATTGGAAGTTCAAAGAAGGTTGGTGACACATGCATCACGGGACTCCACATGGATCTTTTTCTAGGTTGGTCATAATTTATTTTCATTTTAGTTTTTTTGAATAAGACGTGTTGCATCTCCTCTAGTAAGGAATAAACCCACTTAGATTGGAACCATCTTCAACACTATATATGGTCACTATACTCCTTCCTTATCTTATGCTTTCTTGTTTTGGTTTTCATTTCATATCTATAAATATTTTGTGCTACCTCTGCTTTGTAATTGAATTTGTGATGTTTTTTTCTCCTCACTCATTTTTTGATATTGAATCTATAGTAATGGAGAACTTATTCATGAGGCCTGATTCAAGTATTGAAACTCAGCGCGACCTGGAGATTTGAGCATCATCACGATCATCATTTTCTCTTCATTAATCTGAGGAGATTATGAAAGTGAATTGGGGTGTGTCAGAACACATTCTTTCACTTGATTGATCTAATTACCTATCTCCCTTTATCCTTTTCCCCTTATTCTCTTAACTTGATTGATTGGGTGGATAAGAGAAGTTGTGTGACTTTTTACGCTTTTAATATTACTTAATCTAGGTAAAAATTCTTGGCTGGAGTGATCTGATTTTGTGATTTCTTCACTTTTAGGAGAGTTCTTGTGTGTTGGAAATGATTCTACACATGAGTGATCAATGTTTTGGGTGAGAGAGGTGTGTGCATAACTCCATTGACTATGCACCGAGTGAGGTTGATAGTTGTTTATTTAATTCTTCATAAGAACTATTAAGCTAGGGAAGTTTTGGGTGGATCAACCTGGATCCAGTCTTGTTCTCATTAAATTTTATTCTCTGTCGTTCTGTCATTTTTTATTGTTCTTTATGTTTGTGTTCTTTATGTTGTTTTGGGTTTTCAGTTTTAGTCCCTAGCATCCTTGTTGCACTATGATTTTCATCACTATTTTTATTTACTATTTTCAAAATATTTAAAAACAGAAAAAGATTTTCAGAAACACCACTAGGATAATCGACACCGCCTTATTGAGAGAGACCCCAAGGTTAGCCACCGTGCTACATCTTGGGCATTATAAATTTAACTTTGACTATCCTCATGACATAGATTACATCAAATTTGGGTGTCATTGTTGGGGAGTTGCGACTGGTGGTGAGTGGAGAAAACAAGGGATGATGGTGAGTCGTGGAGTCACTGTTGGGGGTGCAGTGGTTAGTGGAGAAAAAAATATTAGCAATTGGTTACTTGGAGATGGGATGGCCAAACAATGACTCCCAAGATTCACCATTGTAGGAGTGACAACAGTGGGTTGGGACTCACCATTGGGTCCTTTGGCGGTGGGTAAATGAGTTACCTTTGGTAAGTGCTAATGGTGGGTGATCTTCTAGTAGTGATTGATTTACTGGTGGTGGGTAAGGAAACACCTAAAAAGACAAAAAACAAACAAAAATAAAAAAAATTAAAAAAACATTGACAATTAAATTAATTAAAAAATATTAGTGAAATTTAAACTAATTAACTATAAATTAATAAATATATAAAGAAATAATGAAATAAAAATTCTAATGCACATTTAGAAATTTTCAAAAACAAAATAATCAAAATTAAGAATTATTCAATAAATTGAAAAATTCAAATTAAAATTATTAAAAACAATGAAATTTAAAATAATAAAAAATATTTAAAGTTAGTTTTCTAAAATTAATAAACTAATTAATTAATTAACATAACTAATAAATAAAATAAAGAAATATATTATAAATAATTATTAAGAAGTAAAAAAACTAAAGAATAGAATTAAATTGTTGTAATTAATTTAATTATTTAAATAATCAAAAATAAACCCAGAATTTATTCATTTTAAAATAAAATTATTGAATTACATAATTGAATAATTAATCTAAAATAACTGAAAAAATAATAAAAATAACTAATTATAGAAATATTAAAATAATTAAAATTAGAAAAAATGAAAAATTATTATTTAAACAAAAATAAAAGAATAAAAAATTAAAGTAAAAAGAGAATGGATTTATTAAATTTAAATTATTCCAAATAACAAAAAATGATCAATAAAATATATATTTTAATAATGAATGAAATTTTAAAAATTAAAGAAAAAATGAAAATAGTTGAAAATTATTAAACAAAATACATTATTTTAATAATAAAAAGATAAGAAAAAGTGGAAAATGATGTGGCAAAGTGCAAATAAAATCAGCCACATTAATAGAATAAAGAGTTGAAAATCTATAAAGTGACCAACATAGTTTATAACAAACATGATCCCCTGAGTCAACCTCATAAACTTAGATGCTCTCCTACCTGAGCATCAAAAGTTTAAAGTGCTCCAAGAACTTATCCTTAAAGTTCTTCCACTCCATATTCTCCAGTTGTCTATCCCTAGTTTGTATGTCCCACCAACATTTTTCTTGACCACATAAAAGATAAGCATCGAATTTAACTCTATCCTTAGTAAGAGTATATTGGTGGTCAAGTATCATCTGGATAAACTCAATCCAAAACTCAGTTACCTCAGGTCCACCCTCTATGATGAAATTCAGAGGGTGTTGCAACTGAAACTCCCATATCAAATCAGACATGATTTTTAAAAACCACCCTAGGTATCTTTCCATAAACTACTTGAACTGTGAAAATTTCTCATGGAAATTCTCTCCGAATTCCTCACCTAGTACCATTGGTGCCTCAAGTTCCACTTCTGGTGCATCATCTCTAGCCACATCCTCTTATCACCATCGTCATAGAGTAATATATCTACAATTCCAAATACACATATTAAGACACATTACACAACATTAAAAAATTTATATAAGAGGGATTTACAATACTTCATAATAAGTCATTCCCCCAAACCCCACCACACGGTCAAAATCGAGGCGCTTACACTACCCTTAACTATCTCCAATTATGGTATAGGTTAAAAAAGGGTAAACACATTATTATTATTATTATTCAAGTTTCTCATTAGAGACTCATGTTCTACATTTTTCATCATTTTACAATTTTTCAATTCCATATTTGGCACGTTTTTCAGTTTAATTTCACAAGCAAGGGAAAAAGTTTTAATTTCAACAACTTTACCAGAAACCCATTTTTCCACACGTGTCTAAAATGATGCATGCCTCAATAATTACTAAGTGCTTAGAATAATTCATGCATAATCAAATCTCATTACAAATAGGTCCATGATTCAAATCTCAAAAAATCTCAGAAATAAGATTCACAAAACATAGAAAGTGCATCACTCGAGGTGAAATAACATCCAAATGTAACAACACACATCAATAAAAAAAATTCCACCCAGGGTACTTGGATTTTACCCTTACATATGGGTTAGCTACTACCATACACAACCTATTAACCAAGGCATGAATCATCTTATTCTACTATCTACATTTCCCAAATATTGTGATGAAATAAAATAAAAGAAGATGACTTTGAAACCACTTTGTAACATCCTGATCTGAGTGCCACACACTGGTGCCCTAAGACTGTTAGTCACATGACCTCAAGCACACCCCCTACATGCCAGAGGCTGTCAATTAGCAACAAGAGTGTAATATAAAGCATTGGGAGACCACACCTTATTTATTAGAGTAATACAATATAGTAAATAGAACAAGAATAACCAAATGATATAACTAATAACCACACAAAACCAATATCACATAATGAGAAAAACAGGAATAAAATATCCAAAAGTAAATAGTAGGTAAGTCATACTAAATATTAATCAATTGTAAAATGAAAATACCAATGAAATACACACTGACTCTCCCAGGTGGGTCTTGAAACCATGTATGGTTCCATCATCCATGATCCATCCCGATTCAACCATCTAATATGAAGATCTTTCGCTTATTCTGTCCTTCAAACATGAAGTCTATTCAGGTACCAATCCAGAAGCCTATGTTGGGTGTGAGTAGAACTTAGTATGCCACCACCAATAGAATCTAAAACAATATTTAATCAATAATAGAGTCTGTAGTTGTATAAATATTAATGTTCATGTAGTATGTTAAATAGTTTACATATATTTAATTATTCTTTATTTAACCACATAAACCCCCGGGATCCCAAGGACACCCAAACCCTCAATACCTAATTCATCCTGTGTCGAAGTCCGAACCATAACACATATTCCATACCATGGTTCTCGTTTGTCTTATCAATTTAATTCATATTATTTCCAATTGGAACTGTAGTCCATTCCCAATATTTTGGTCCTAGAACACCATGTCTGGTGCCCTATGGGTATTTAAAGCACTAATATATGTTCCAAAACCCATTTATCACTATGATATTTTGAAGAACCAGTCCATGTCCCACACACACATATCAGTCAATCATATATGGGATTTTGAATCATCATTCCATGAACCACACACATATATCACAAAATCACATGTATCAAAATATTACACAAATAACAATTTTATAAATATCAATGTTAAGAATAATTAACCATCTTTTCAAACATTCTCATCATGGGGTTCCAATTAAATTATCAATTGAATCTTGTTTCATCACTTTAATCACATGGAATAATATAACCAATTCACCAATAAACCATTTATAAACATTTAATCATATAACCCATTAACCCATTTAGTTCAAGTCAATAATGTCATAATTATCATTTATAATTAATTCATAATCCCGTTAATTGACTAATTGAACAATACCAATATCCCATAAATTCCACAATCACAATAATCTATTAATCAATTCACTAATTAATTAATCCAATTCCACCAATTCCAATTGCCCAAATTTTAACCCAATTCATTATCAAATGGGAAATAAATCAAATAAATTCAATTTTTGATGAAATTTAAAAATCATGGAAATTGAAATTTTAAAATTACATACAAGTAATTAAATCAAGACTATGGAGTTTTCAATTTAGACCATCAACCTCAAGATTGATGATGAACGTTCGCAACAGAAATCTACAATGTGAAGCGGAACAACCAAGATCATGAAAAAGAACAAGATCTAGATTTGAAACCAAGATCCAAGATTAAATAGATTAGATCTATCAAAACCTAGATCTAGATACATCACCAATATAGGAAAAAATTCCATCGAAGGATGATAGAAAGATGGGAGAGAGGGGAAAACCATATATGTTGAGAATATCTTACCACGAGAGGTGCATATCCATCAAAGAATCATCAATTCTTCAATAATGGTGGTTGGAAAGCCTTTTAACTCATCTAGGAACCTCAAAAAATGATATAAATTGGTTTTGGGTTGATCTAGTGTGTTTAGGGCTATAAGACGAGGGTTCAGAAACATTTAATCTAATTTTAGGGGTTTAAATTTCCGCACACACAGTTTCTTGCTAAGGGAGACCAGTTTACCCTAACCATGAGCCTCCCCCAGGGGGATGTATGGTTACTAATAAGAGGGTGAACAGTTTCCTAACCATATGACAAACCTGCAACCCCCCTTTGCAAGGGGTTTCATAGTTTGTTGGGGTATAATGCATGGTTTGGGGAAAACCATGCACCAACCATGTACTACCCAAAACCCCTCCACAAACTTCCCAAAATCACCCAAACACAGAAAAGATAAAACCCAAACTAGATATACTAAAATACTAAAAGGAGTACCTAAAAACAATCTTGATAGATCTATTTTTTTTCAAACTGTTACATCATGTTATCCCACCAAAAGTTTTGATTCAAATCT
Source organism: Viscum album (assembly GCA_963277665.1). NCBI lineage: Eukaryota > Viridiplantae > Streptophyta > Magnoliopsida > Santalales > Viscaceae > Viscum > Viscum album. The sequence continues at coordinate 308,798,621 of OY728131.1, read as the reverse complement.
CTATACATATTAGTTTTTCCTTGATGAATAGTGAAGTATGAGCTATGTTCATCATCCATAAGTTCCCTCTTTTGTTTTTTTTATAGGGGACATATCTAGGTTCCAGAACTTATAACTCCATCTTTATTAAAGTTTAACTCTATAATATTATCAACCTTTTTCTATATCACCTCATCATCCTTTTGAGCCTCCTTGATCCTCTCAAGAATAAATAGTTTAGAAGTAATTTGAGAAAGGTAAGATAAATATCCATTTATTATTCCATTTTACATCCTATATATGATTAAGAATAGTGGATCCCTTGTAATTATTATCATGGGTTTGTTTTTTAGGATCATTTATACTCAGAACATCTGCCACTTTGCCTTCCCAAGATGGTAATAGATTGAGAAATAAAAATCCTTGACTAGATCTAACCACCTTCATTGGTTCATATTAAGCTAATTTTGTGTGAATGTATACTTGAAACTTTTATGATCTTTATATATATCACACTTCACCCTATAGAGATAATTTCACCAAATCTTCTACGTGAAGATCACTAAAGCCATTTCTAGATCATGTGTTGGGTAGTTATACTCATGTATCTTTAATTTATGGGGGTAATATTCTATCTCTTTTTTTATATTGCATGAGTAAAAAACCTAATCCCTTTTTGGATTCATTAATATAGATAAAAAATCCTCCCCCACTGGTGGGTAATATGAGAATAGGTTTAGGGATTAACATATTCTTCATCACTTTAAATATTTCTTTGCATTCATCATTCTAGAAAAACTTTACCCCTTTATGATTTATCTTGCTTAGTGGGCTTAAAAATCTTGATATTTTTCTCAAAAATTGATGATAGTACCTAGATAATCCTAGGAAGCTATAGATTTATGACATATAGGTTAGTCTGAGACATCCTTAAATTGCCTCTATTTTTAAATATCCATGGATTTCTCTTTCTTGGTGATAACATTCCCAAGGAATGTTACTTGAACCATCTAAAACTCACATTTATTGTAATTTTTACACATATTTTCTTACTGTAAGGTATTTATCACAACATCCAAATGATCCTCCCTGATTTTAGAGTTGATAAGAATATCTTCTATAAATAATAGCAAAAATATTTCAAGGTAATCTCTAAAGTTTATATTAATTAAGTCCATAATGATTTCTAGATAATTATTGAGTATCAATGGAATCAATATGAACTTGTAATGTCTGTACCTAATATGAAAATTAGTCTTGAGGATATCCTCTTTCTTCACCATTAATTTCTAATATCTTGATTGAAGATCCACCTTATAGAAGTACTAGGTTCCATGTGGCTGATTGAACAATTTATCAATCCATGGTAAAGGATACTTTTTCTTTATCATAATTTTTTTAAGATCATTATAATCTGCGACTAGGTTCATTGACCCATTCTTCTTCTTGATTAAGAGGACTAGGACATCCCATGATAAATCACATGGGTGTATAAACCATTTTTCATGACTCTCTTACAGTTTCTTCTTCAGCTCCTCAAGTTCAAAAATGGCCATTCTATATAGATTATTAGATATTAAAAAATATACATGTATAATTTTGACCAAGAACTCAACTTATTACCTATGAGGAATATCATAAAATTATTCAAGAAACATATCAGTGAATTCTCTTATAACGGGCATGTCATCATGGAAAATCGTTTCCTTAGAATTAATCATTTGATCCAAATATGATTTATCACAAGGAAATAATATCCCTTCTTGAGATGATGATTCCAAAATAGATTCATCCTCTTCTTTTTTACTTGTATAGAATCATAGGGATATTTGTGATACATAGGGTGATTTACTTCTATCATAAATTTATGATGTCTCTATAGAAGGAAAGCTAATCTATGTCCAGAATAGCATCAAATTCTACTAAAGCGAATATCACAAAGTTTTCTAAAAAATTCAGCCCCCAAATTTTGATAGGGTAGGATTTATATACTTGGGATGAAATAATTTCTCCATTTATATTTTTCATTGATATCTCTATATCCATGTTTTTTGGTGGTGTTTGAATAATTCTACTTAACATTCATGATATAAAGGGATGTGTAGAACCACATTCACATATGATATTTTAAGTTCATGAATGGATGGTAATATTTCATTTCAGAACTTTATTATGGTTATAATCATTTAATTCATCCAAAATTAACTTAGGGATGAGAATTTTTAAACTATTAAACATATAAATGGGAAAAAATTAATGGGATAACTAATAAATAACACATATTCCTTTACCTATGAATTTTTAGATTTTAATCTAAGTTGTCCATGATATATTTCCCAAAATAAAGTATTATGGTAATTTTCCCCTTAAAAATGGTTTATAATCAGATTGTGAATTTACAAAATAATGTCCCTCAGGAGTGTCAATCTAGGTTTACAATAATGCCCCTTTGTTGTGTACTAGTTGATGATCGAGTCTAGCTCAATGCGCCCTTTTTGGGGTCATTACCTCTAGGTAAAACTCTGCCAGAGCCGTGTCCACTTGTAGTATCCCAAAAGGGATAGATTTTATTGGAAACAAATTACTATATACTTTAAAAAAATTTAGGGATGTTTTATTATTTTTAGTATTATCCCCAAGTCATTCACTATATTTTTATAATCATGATCCCAAAAAATAACTAAAATTTGCTATGATACCAACTTGACAACCCATATCTTTCATACACAATAATTCATGATTTATTATATAAAGGTACACATAATATGAGAACAAAATATCATGATGACTAGTGACTTTAGGAAATTAGGTACATAGTAGCATAAATTGAACATGAATACAATAAAATTATTTAAAACTCCGTAACATGTTCTTAAAATTCCTTTGCTCTTCTAAAACTGCATGTGATAACCTGGGGATATATATAAGAAAGGGGTGAGCTATAAAGCCCAATAAGGGAATAAAAAAATCATAGTGTAAGGTAAAGTAGTAAATTTATTCCTAGAGGCATATCAAAGTAACATAATAGGGGTGGGAATTATAATAGCTAACAATGATACATGACATAAGAGGATAACATAAAAAAAACATGGGAATGTGATAATAATATATAACATGACATCATAAACACAGGTCAAGGATAAGAATTGAGATATTATAGCATAGAATGATTAGAATAACCACCTAATAACCATACATGGTATATCAGGAGATAAAAATGGTACCCAATGTATTGGAAGAAAATATAATTCTTGGCCCATCCTTTACATTCATATCATGTACATACATAAGTGTTCCACATATATCATACAACATAAGGATATTTTTCATCACATTTAATTACACTATTAAGGAGTGTGAGTTAAATACATGGATTACACCAATAAATGAAGGATAGTTATATCTAGGTTAATACCCTTGAGTTGAAATGGGGATGGGTATTCACTACATAAATGTTTTGCATGAGAAATCGTAGGATAATTTTGGGAGTATAACAATGGTACATAAAGATTTATGTGAGGGTTTAATGAGAGTGAAAGGGGTATCTAATCACTTTTAAATAATAATTAAAATATTAGGGATAAGTGAAAACATATACCAACATGAAAAATTGGAATTCAAAAGGCATAATATAGAGATGGTGATTGAATAAAGAGGAGAGGATCCCTTACCTTGAGAGGGTGCTTCTAAAATATTGGGAGGAGCTTTGTAAGAGCATGGGGAACCTTGGTAGAGTTATAGAGAGGTAAGGGTAGAGTAAATTCGTGACCTAATGATTTTTATTAAAGAGAAATATGAAATTGTATGGGGTTTTATAGTAAAATAGAGGAGAATTATTTATTTATAAACTTTGGTTTTGGAATCTATATGATACATTAATCCAAAATATAAACCATCCCATGGTTTCTACAAAATAATAGTGAATTTAATTATTTTATAAGTATAATGATCTAACTTCTTAAAACAATACCCTTGGTGATGTGGAAGTGATTCATGTTTATAAAATATTTATTTTAAAACCTTAAAATATAATATAAGTTTTGGAGGATTCATTAAGGGTTTATAAAATTAATAAAATAACTTAAAAACACTTTATTTTAAAGGTAAAATATAATTTGGGCATTAATACTCTTTATAATATTTATTACACCACTTTTGAGATTTTATGATGACATAATTCATACCATACAATTATACTATATTTAAATTTTACCCAAAAATTTGACTAAATCAAAAAATTATGAAAAGTTATTTGTTGGATAATTTTGATGTGATTATTTTTAAAATAATATTTATTTTATCAAAATAATTATCTAAATGTTATAATTTACACTTTTAAATCCAAAATCTTTATTTATTGAAAAATACTGATTTTTTGATAATAATAGTTTTCAGACCCTTATAACAATCACTTTTGAATTTATAAAATTATACTATAATTTATATTTAATAAATATTATTTAATAAATATTATTTAATAATAATATTTTATAAAAAAATCAATTATTTTAAAAATTAATTATTTAATAAAAAAAGTTTCTTTATTGAAACTAAATATTTCTAATAAATATAATTTTTATTTTAGTGTATCAAAATATAATTTTTTATCAAAATATATTTTTTAACCATTATAAAGAAATAAAATATAAATATAATCATTATTTTATTGAAAATAAAAATATGAAAACTCATATTGTTAGGGTCTAGACACACAACCCTTTATTACACCAGCGATTTTCTTAAGGGTACGGTGTGTGATGGTGATATTTTAATGGGGTGGTTCGATGAACATGGTTTAGGCCATGATCATGATAATCATGAATACCATAAAAAATTTCATGCATGGTTTTGTTGTTAAATATAGTCTGGGTTTGGTCAAGGGAAAACCCAATGATGCTATCACCATTAGAAGCTCCAATAAATAGTCTTCACAGGGTACAATCCTATTGGTTGAGATCATCGATTCCTTTGTTCATATCAATTGTGTTTATCATAACCCTACATATATACTAATCATATGATCAATGTGTAATAACTATACCATCAACAATTAAAATGCTTAACAGTCTTTTAAATCTGATAGGATATAACTTATAATGGTCCAAAAACCAATGTAGTTCATGTGTTTTTGATAATTTCATTTCATAAAAATGTATTGATACATTTTAAAAGGAAATATCATTTAGTGATTCTCTATCTAATTGGAACATTTAGAAAAATTTGGTAACTGATATGTGTGTTCAAGGGGAAAAGGGAGTCCATTATAGGATCTAAAAGGCTTGTGAGATTTCTAGAATTCACTAAGTCCATTGAACTTGGAATGTGACACCATTATGGTCTTTTTAAGCATAATTAATGCATCCTTGTAGGACACTTCCCAATTTCACCGGGTAGCTGGTGAGTTGACTATAGATGGGGCCTACTATAGAACTTCAAATGGATAGTTTTTAATAGACAATGGCTGGATTATGTCCTCTATAAAGAAGCACTGCATATTAGCTAGAGGTACCGGCTGGCTGGTGCTCCTCCATTAGGTAGTCTATGGTAGATCTGAACTCCTGGGTTGTTGCTTCTGTTTAATTGATGTACCAGGTAGTTTATACAGTCAGCACAAACACACCTTTATCTTGATCCTCCTTCACTTCACTCAAATGGATATTATATATCTTCTATTATGATTATATGGACTTTAAGAATGGAGAGAGAAATAGATATCTAAGATTTCTTCAAAAATTTAATGAGACATGAAGATTTCATGTAATTAACCACTTTGAATTTAATAAAAATACTGAGACTCACTTAAATGAAAATGTTATAAAGATAGGTGAGCATTTTTTATCATCAAAACACTTTAATAGAGAGAGGTATAACACATGGTTCTTAGAAAAGAGCCTTTAGTTAATCAAATCTAAGTATACATGGGATAAAATAGTATATAAAACAAGATAGATATAAGAAATATTTTTTTACGTTTTCCATAAACACACTAACATGTGCTACCATGCTCAGGAAATCTCAATTATATTTTAAGGTTTATACATAATAATATTTTTCAATGAAATTAAAGACCCCAAAAAAACTTCAACAAACACATTAGAAAGTTCATGTGCAAGAAAAACAACTCCCCCTTTATCTCATATTTTCATCAACCAAACATGCCCTTAATTAATAAATTCATTAATATGGGATAAGAGTGTAATTGGAATACCTCATGTTCAAGATATTTTTAACGATTTCATGATATAATACCTCTTTGATATCCTTTTATTCATATAAACTTCCCTTTAAGTGATGCACCCAATTTCCCCACTTCTTGTTAGTTTGAAGTACTCCATGAAGGTTCAATAATATCACTATCATTCCAATGAAAAACTTTAATAATATTATTAAATTACTTGTATGTTAGTTCAAAAGTTTATAAATTGATGGGGAATAAAGAGAAACATATTTGTTCTTTAGAAGTAACATTTAGGCTGATAATATCTTCTCAACCTAGGAAATTCTTTCATTCTTAACTCATTAGTATTATTCCTATGAATGATTAAAATATGTTTTTTCTCATCTTATTTTCTTATCATGTTTGCTTATGTAAATTAGTTTCCATATCAAAATTCAAGGAAATTTCATGTCCATCGATCTTACACTTCTCACATGTGTTCTTTTAAATTTTCAAATTACCATTTATGGATGAATCCTCAATAATCCTATCATTATCATCTGACATGAATTTATTTCCCTCACATCAAGATTTTGTTTCACCTTATTCTATTTTCTCGAATTTTTTTGTTATAATTAGCATTTTATGAATTTTTTTACTATATTTATTATTTTATTCCCATTTAAATCCCAAGGAACTTTTCATTAAAGACTAGTCATGAAATCCTAAGTATTGTGACCTGATAATCCACACCTATCACAAACTTCCTTAAAAATATCAAATTTATTCTTATGATCATATTATATAAATATCTATTCATATGTAGTTTTCTCTTGAGGTTAGTACTTATTTTCTCAAATTAAACCCTTGGTTCTTGACACTTCCCTAATAAGGTCATATTGAAACAAACAATAGGCTTTGTAACCATACTTTCCACAACACTAACAATACCCTATGAATTATGATATATTATCACGATTATAAATTTGGTTCAAATTTTGATTATGTTTTTCTAAAATATAATCCTTATTACCTCTTGATATAAATTCTTTCATTGGATCATCTCTTCCTCTATTAAGTTTGAATTACTTTATTTCATACTTCATATAATGAACCTATTTATCCCTACCACCATTGATAGACATAAAAAATCTATTTTTATTGGGTGAAATTTTACCTTGATTGTTAGATATATCTGTCTAACCATCTAGAGAAGATTATCCATCAATTTCTACTGATTTATTGAATTATTATCTAGACTTGTTCAAATCATGTTTAACTATGACACATATATCTCATTTCTCAACCAACTCTTCTTCTTTTCCAGTAATTTTTCCTCAAGATCACTTACCATATTTTCAAGATTTGTAGATACAATTATTTTTTTGGTCTCATCAATACATACTACTTAGTTTTTTTCTTAGATTTTCATTTTCTTTAACAACCTTATTTTTCTCATTTTCTAATTTTTTCTTTTCATTCACGAGTTTTGTAACATCCTTAATACATGCTTCCAACTAATACTTTAATTTCCATTCAAGTTCAGTTCTTACTTATTTATTATCATAACTTCTTTATGTATCAAAAACTTTTTTAACCTTAGTAATAAAATTCATCTCATTATCTAAATATCTACTTAATGATGAATCATCTTTCTCATGCTTGCTTATTATACTCTTTTTCTTCCTTCTAGAATATTTTTTCTTCTTCCCATATCTTTTTTGTTTTCATAATTTCTCATCACCCCCATCAATTTCATATTATTTCATTCTCTTATTTGGAAAATCATATTCAAAGTGTCCAATATTATAATAATTCATGCACTTTGATGTTTTTCATTCGTTCCCTTCTATTTTCCTTTTATGAACTTTTTTAAGAGAAGATATTTTTTTATTGAAGTTATCTTTACTTTCCTTGTATTCTGAGTCACTTAACTCAACAATTTTTTCTTATTAATTTTTTATATTTCTCATTACTTTAAATGTAATATCATCTTTTTCCTTTTTCTTAAAAACATGAGTTTTTCTCATCTCATAGTTTGTGAAATAACAAAATTTAATTTATTATTTTAATGAAAACTACATCAGAAAAATAAAAGGAAGTTATAAGGAATTTTATATAAGTTGAAACCACCTAAATTCTGGTTAACCTTAATGATCCATCTTATAATAAACCTTAAAATATATCCATGACTTTCTGTAATCAATTCCCAATGAAATAAAAATCACCATATGAAAAAACTCAATGAAACATAGCCAAAACCTAGAAAAACGAACCTCATAATTATTCTACCTATCAATTAATGGAAAAAAACAATAAACCAGACCTATGAATCCTTAAATAAAATCCTTGAATGAAGAAAACACTATTATAATCACTAAATAAATGAATCCGAGTATAATAGAGAGAAATCAATTAAAAAATACCCAACTTAGGTCTTCTCTAACCCAAATTAGAAAGTGCATATTATTTTTTGGTATGAATAATATTTTCCAAGTAATATCTAAGTACTTGGATTATATATTTGGAATTATCCAAGAAATAAAAATAAAAAACGGTATATATCTTTTGATACCTTCAAACTATAAAAGGATATCGCATCGCTGGGAATCTCTCTTTCCACTGGGATGGATGCACATTGTCACTGGGGGATGTGACTTTTGGGGTGAGGGAGAATTCAAAGAGTAGATCAGGAGGAAATTAATCTCTTTTCATTTTATAAAAAACACTTTTGCATTTTTAAAAAACCACCATGAAATAATGTGGTTTTATTTAGTGTAAGTTCACTAAAAACCCATATTTAAGCATCATGATTTATGTAGTGTATTTTCAATGTTGATGAATAATACCAATATCATCACAATGAGAATAACATTAAAAAACATGTTCTTCAATTCTATCATAAGTATTTGGCACTATGTATTGTCTATAATCAGTATCCATCATCTTTCTTTAGTAGACTCTATCCACCAATAACATTTCCATATTAATTTCCTTGTTATTTTTTTCTCAAATTATAAATTTTCCTTTATCTTATAGAAGGAATTGATTTTAAATTTTAATTTGTTTTAAACAATTAAATGTTCATCCTTAAATCATGTAACTACTTCTTAATGGAAAAAAATATCCCTCTCTTTTACAATTTATATTTTTAGACAATTTTAATTTTTTCCAAAATTAAAATTTCCACAATTTTAATGAGAATACTTAAATATTAAAATGATAGAAGGGGTAATGTTCACCAGGTCATCTATCTCCATTTTTTTATAGAATATTGATTTGATAAGAAGGGTAATTTTTTTATAATTAAATTAGATTAAATTTTATATAATTTAAAACATTTATTTACATTTTCACTTTCTATTTATGATTATGAAATTAAAAATCTTTATAAAAATATATTCCATTAATGCATGTATTATTTGAAAAATATTTTTTATTGGTATATTTTTTATTTTAAAAAAAATAAAATTTAATTGATAATTATAAATAATTTATAAATTAATATATTGATTAATTTAATTTTATATTATTTATAATATACCAAATTGGTTTTTATATGCTCTATTAAATTAGTTACAATTTATGTAATCATTAAAACACTAATTTTAAATTAATGAATTTATAGGTTGAATAAAAAAAGATATTTTAATATTTGTTTTTATTTTAGGATTCAAATACTTTATTTATTGGAATTAAATTCCATGTGTAAGGACTGATGAGTGAGACAACAATGAAAACCCCACATCCACTGCCAACCCTTTCTAAAATAACACGTGTTTCCCCAGAATGTTTCTTTATTTGTTTCTTATAGTGTGTGTAACTGCCATTGGTAGTGTAACCCATATTTTAATATCATCTCACCACATTGGGGTCCAATTTCCAAACCGTATTTCATACTAGAATACCCCTCCGATCATTTTTTGATTTTCTGAAGTTTGGTGCTCATTATTTCTTATATTTATAAATTTATAAATATAATAATATTTATATATATTTTCTATGATATTTATTTTATGAAATTTATTAATAATATGCATATACATAATACATATTAAAATTATTATGTATATTATAAATTTTATTATAATGAATTTTTTTATATTTTTTATTATGTGTGGAAAATAATTATATATATATTCATTTATTATATATAAATATATTTTTATTTATATATAAATGAATAAATAACTAAATAAATATATAAATAAATAAATATTTATATGTGTAATTTTTTACTCAAAATTTAATTTTCAATAGAGTCTTCCAAAATTTCAAAATACTTTTTCAATATTTATTTATATTTACTCATTGAAACCTACACTCAATATCTAATTTCCAATAGATTTCAACAATTTACACTTAAATTCTCATTGAAAATTTACATTGAAAATTTCTAGTTACACATGTAAGTTTATTATCAAAATTTAATTTCCAATGAAAACTTATATAATTCCAATGGAAATTTCCAATGAAAATTTCACTACTAAATAAATGTTCTTTATCAGTGCTAGAAAAGAGATTTTTCAGCATTAAAAATCAGTGAAAATCTATGCAAATTTAAAAACATGCATCTTTTATCTGTACTAGAAAAATTAGTAATAAAGGTCACCTTTGTCATTGCTAAAACAAAAGAACTGATAAACATGGAATTTATGAATGATTCTTTTTGAACACTGATAAAATGGTTTTTTATCAAGATTTCTATTGCATAGATAAATGTGATATTTATTAGTTCTTGGCTTGCACTGATAATGGTCAAAGTATCTACTGCAAAGATAAAAGATTATAATATCCATATAAATAATAAACTAAATTAGAAAACATAAATAGATTGGGATGAAAATATTAAGAAAACTAAATTGAATTACAAATATTATATCAAACCATCATTTCAATTCAATAATTTCTTACAAAATATTTACATTGATGTTATATTGAAAATTAAACAAAAAATTTAGAAACCAATATACAAAATCTATACTCTTACAAGATTTTTATAATACTTAATATCTATACAATAACGTGTCCCTATAATAAAATCAATGCTTATTTTTTCAAAAATACATAAAGAAATAAGAAAATTTTAATTTTAATGTTATATAATTCACATATGATGAATTATATTTTTTATTTTATATTAATTAATTATTATATTATGAATTATGAATTATATTGTTAATTAATAATCTATTTATATTATATTTTTAATTAATTAATATATTAATGGTACTATCAATTATTAATTATCTTAACTACTTAAATAGTTAATAATTATATCATTAAACTAAAACAACAATTATTTATTGAAAACACACACTTTGAGTCATATCGACCACATCATGTGTCTGATTGATGTGTAGTAAATTCCTATGTCACAAATGAACTATGGATTTTTGTCTTAAAGTTTGAAAATAATGAGAGCTCGTTTTCTCAGTTTTGGCTATGTGATGTGTGTTTTAAATTAAAATGGAATTTTTATATAGAAAACATGTACTTTGAGTTATAAGACCCACATCGTTTGTCAAATTGACATACGGTCTATTATTACACATAAAAAATGAATTATGGATTGCTGTCCTAAAGTTTGAAAGCAATCTGGTCTCATTTTCTTGGTTTTGTTTATGTGATGTGTGTTTTAAAATAAAATGAAACTTTTATATTAAAAACATGCAAATATATTCATATTGACCACATCATGATCTGGATTTATGTGTGTTTAATTCCTACATGTTATAAATAAATTATGGATCATTTTCATACATTTTGAAAATAATATAAGCTCATTTTCTTAGTTTTAGCTATATGAAGTAGGTTTTAAACTAAAATGAAACTTTTATTTTGAGAGTACACACTCTAAGTCATACCACCCACATCATGTGTTGCATTTATGTGTGGTTTATTTTGAATATCAAAAATAAATTATGGTTAATTTTTATAAATTTTGAAAACAATATGATCTTTTTTCTTGGTTTTGGTCATGTGATGTGTGTTTTAAACTAAAATGACATTTCTATAATTAAAGTGCACACTTCAAGTCATAAAAACCACTTTGTGTGTCAGATTGATGTGAGGTTGATTCATACACATAAAAAATAAATTATGGATAATTTTCATATAAATGAAAAACATTCTGAGCTTGTTTTATAATTTTTGACATTGTGACCCATGTTTTAAACTAAAATGACACTTTTATATTGAAAATAAACACTTCGAGTCATACCAGCCACAACATGTGTCAGATTGAAGTTCAACCAATTATTACACATCATGAATGAATTATGGAGAATTTTTGTAAAATTTTAAAACAATGTGATCTCATTTTCTTGGTTTTGGATACATGTTAAGCATTTTGAAGTAAAATGACAATTGTATTGAAAACACTTATTTTGAGTCATATCGAACACATCATGTGTCAGATTGATATTCAATTGATTTATAAACATAAAAAATAAATTATGGACCATTTTCCCAAATATTGTAAACAATTTGAGCTCATTTTCTTAGTTTTGGCTATGTGATGCACATTTTAAGCTAAAATTGAAATTTTATATTGTAAACATGCACTTTGAGTCATACTGACTACATTGTGTATCAAATTGATGTACAATCAATTCCTACATATCACAAATGAATTGTAGATTATTTTACTAAAATTTAAAATTTGAAAACAATATATTCTTGTTTTCTCTATTTTGGAAATGTGACATATGTTTTAAACTAAAATGATACTTTTATATTGAAAACATGAACTTAGAGTCATAATGACCACATATTGTGTTAGAATGACATGAAATCCATTCCTAAAAATTAAAAATGAATTATGGATCATTTTACTAAAGTTCGAAAATATTATGAGCCCATTTGTCAATTTTTATAATGTGGCACATTTTAAACTCAAATGATACTTTTATATTTAAAACACACACTCCAATTCATACCAGTAACATCGTGTGTTCGATTGATGTGTAGAAACATTCCTACACATCAAAAATAAATTATCGATCATTTTTATAAATTTTGAAATAATCCATGCTTATTTACTTGATTTTGGAAATGTGATGCAAATTTTAAAGTAAAATGAAACTTATATTTAAAACATGCACATTGAGTCATACTACACACATTTTGCATCATATTGATGTGTGGTTGATTCTGACACATTAAAAATGAGTTATGAATCATTTTACTAAAGTTTGAAACTAATTTGTTCTTTTTTTCTCAGTTTTGGCTATGTGATGCACATTTTAAAGTAAAATGTCAATTTTATATTCAAAACACACAATTCATATCATATTGACCACATCATGTGTTCAATTGACATGTGGTCGATTCCTACACAAAAAAATGATTTATGGTTCATTTTCCTAAAGTTTGAAAATAATCCAAGATTGTCTGCTTGGTTTTTACTATATGGAACATGTTTTAAACTAAAATAAAAATTCTATATTGAAAAAACACACTTAGAATCATAACAACCACATCACGTGTCTGATTGATGTGCGGTTGATTCCTATATGTCAAAAATGAATTATGGAAATTGTCTTATATTTTAAAAACAATTCAAGATATTTTGTTTAGTTTTGATAATGTGACTGCCATTTTATGCTAAAATAGAAATTATATATTGAAAACACGCACTTCGAGTCATACTAACCACATCATGTGTCTAATTAACATGTAGTCGATTCCTACACATAAAAAATTAATTACAGATCATTTTTCCAATGTTTGAAAATACTAAAATCTAGTTTTCTTTGTTTTGGTTATGTGATGCACATTTTAAATTAAAAAGAAACTTTTATCTTGAAAACACACAATTTGCTTCATACCTTCTATATAATGTGTCCGATTGATGTGCGTTTGATTAATATATGTAAAAAATGAATTATAGAACATTTTTTGAAATTTTGATAACAATATGAGATTTTTTACTCAATTTTGGACATGTGACATGTGTTTTAAACTAAAATGACACTTTTATATTGAAATCACACATTTTGATTCATACCGACCACAACGTGTGTTAGATTGATGTGTGATTAGTTTCTATACATCAAAAAAGAATTATGGATTTTTTCCTAAATTTTTAAAACAATATGAGCTCAATTTCTCAGTTTTGGCCATGTGATGTGCATTTTAAACTAAAATGAAACTTTTATATTGAAAAAACACACTTCGAGTCATAACAACCACATAATGTGTTATATTGATGTGTGGTTTATTTTACATGTAACAAATGAATTATGGAACATTTTCCTAATGTTAAAAAATTATTTGAGCTTGTTTTCTTAGGTTTTTCTGTGTGAGGTGCGTTTTAAACTAAAATGAAACTTCTATATAGTAAACACAGACTTCGAGTCATAATAGCGACATCGTGTGTTAGATTGATGTTTAGTTGATTACTACACATAAAAAATGAGTTATGAATCATATTATTAAAGATTAAAAACATTCTTAGCTCATTTTCTCATTTTTGATAACGCAACACAATTTTTTAAACTAAAACGACACTTTTATATTGAAAACATGAATTTATAGTAATACTAGCCACATCATGTGTCAGATTGATGTGAGGTTAATTATTACACATCAAGAATAAATTATGGATAATTATAGTAAATTTTTAAAACAATATGATCTCATTTTCTTGGTTTTTGGTTTGTGATAAAAATTTTAGAGTAAAACGACACTTATATTGAAAACACACACTTCGAGTCATACCACCCACATCATGAATCAGTTTGATGTACGTTTGATACATATACATTAAAAATAAATTATAGATTATTTTAAAAAATATTTAAAATAATATGAGATTATTTGATCAGTTTTGGCTACGTGACAAGCGTTTTAAACTAAAATGACACTTTTATATTGAAAACATACACTTCAAGTCATATCGACCACATTGTGTATCCGATTGATGTAAAATAAATTTATACATATCACAAATGAATTATAGATTATTATAGTAAACTTTTAAAACATTATGATGTTTTTATATCTATTTTGGCTATATGATGTAGGTTTTAAACTAAAATAGAACTTTTATATTGAAAACATGCACTTCAAGTCATAACGACCACATCATGTGCCAGAATGACTTGAAATAAATTTATACACATAGAAAATGAATTATGGATAATTTTCCAAAAGTTTGAAAATATTTTGATCTCATTTTCTTAGTTTTGAAAATGTGACACACATTTTAAACTAAAATGACACTTTTTTATTAAAAACATGCACTTCGAGTCAAATCAGCCATATCATGTGTTGGATTGATGTATGTTCAAATTCTCACAAATAAAAAATGAATTGTTGATCATTTTTATAAAATTTGAAAGTAATCCATGCTTATTTAATAATTTTTTTCAAAGTGATACATGTTTTAAAGTAAAATGACACTTATATTGAAAACACACACTTTGAGTCTTACCACCCACATCGCATGTAATATTGACGTACGGTCAATTCCTACACATCAAAAATTAGTCATAGTTCATTCTTCTAAATTTTGAAAATAATTAGAGCTCTTTTTCCCTGTTTTGGATATATTATGTGAATTATAAAAAAAAATGAAATTTTTATATTGAAAACACACACTTCAAGTCATACCAACCACATCATGTGTTAGATTGATACTAATTCATTTCCTAAACATAAAAAAGGAATCATAGTTCATTTTTCTAAAGTTTGAAAATAATACAAGATCATTTTCTTGGTTTTTTCTGTGTGGTGTATTTTTTAAACTAAAATGAATATTTTATATTAAAAAGACACACTTCGAGTCATAACTTCTGTATCATGTGTCTGATTAACATGCGGTTTATTCGTACATGTCACAAATTATAGATGATTTTACCATTTAAAAAAAAATATGATTTATTTTTCTTGGTTTCGACTATGTGACAGGTGTTTTAAACTAAAATAACACTTTTATATTGAAAACATGTTCTTTGATTCATAGCACCCACATCACGCAACAAATTGATGTGTAGTTAATTCATACATGTAAATAATTAATTATACATCATTTTCCTAAATTTTTAAATCCATCTAAGATATTTTACATGATTTTGGATATGTGATGTGTGTTTTAAACTAAAACGACACTTTTATATTGAAAACACACACTTTAATTCATACCAAAAAATATCATGTGTCAAATTGATGTTCGGTCAATTACAATACACTAGAAATGAATTGTTTATTTTTTCCTAAATTTTGAAAAAATATGATCTCGTTTTCTTATTTTTCTCTACGTGATATGAATTTATAACTAAAATGACACTTTTATAATGAAAACATGCCCTTCGAGTCATTCCTCCCACATCGTATGTTTGATTAACATTCAGGAAATTCATATACATAAAAAATGAATCATGGATCATTGTAATTTTTTTAAAGAAATATGATCTCATTTTCTTAGTTTTTTCTTTGTGAAGTGCATTTTAAAGTAAAATGTCACTTTTATATTGAAAACACGCACTTCGATTCATACTACCCACATCGGGTGTTAATTGATGTACGGGTGATTCCTTCACATAAATAATGAATTATGGATCATTGTACTAAATTTTAAAAACAATAAAATTTCATTTTATTGATTTTGGATATGTGAAGTTCATTTTAAACTTAAATGACACTTTTATATAGAAAACTTACACTTCAAGGCATACCACCCACATCGTGTGTCAGATTGACATGCAATCAATTCTTACTTGTCACTAATAAATTATGTACTGTTTTCTTAAATATTAAGAACAATTGAAGCTCATTTTCTTGGTTTTGACAATGTGATAGATGTTTTAAACTATAATGAAACTTTTATATCGAAAACACACACTTCAAGTTATACCAACCACATCATGTATCAGATTGAAATGTTGTTAATTCTTATATATCACATATAAATTATGGATTATTTTCATAAAGTTTGAAAACAATATGATATCATTTTATTAGTTTTGTCTATGTGATGCATGTTTTAAAATAAAATGGCACTTCTATATTAAAAAAAACTCACTTTGAGTCATAATTACCACATAATACGTTGGATTGATCAACAACTAATTCCTAGATATCACAGATGAATTATGGATCAATGTTTTAATGTTTGGAAAAATTATAACTCATTTGATTTGTTTTGAAAATGTTACAGGCATTTTAAACTAAAATGACATTTTTATATTAATAATAGGCACTTTGAGTCATAGTTAATTCTTAATTTATACTTTAAGCAATTGAAAATGTAATTAGAGAATAAAAATATTACTAATATATTTCTAATAATACATAAATTTTATTTCAGTAAAAATAACATATAAAGAATTATGATACCAATGCTTCACTTCTAAAATGGATATCTAAGGTCTTAGTCTCTACTAGATCACAAAAATAACAGGTAATAACCTAAAATTGATGTCTGCAGATGTTATAACACTATGTACTCTTTCCCACTCATCTCTAAATAAGTTTACTTCTTATTTTTAGTTTATAGACTATTAGCAGTCCTGGTAGTACTAAGAAAATATAGACAAGGAAATGAATAACAAATATTTTAAATGAAATTGTAATTACCATCTAAAATTACATGTTTAGTGATGCTAGTTTATTGATGGTAAATAATATCATTCATGAATTTTCAAATGTAATATCCACAATCATTATCATTATTTTGTTTTAGAAAATATAAAAACATTGAACAAAATAACTAAATTGTTTCAAAATATGTTTTGATAGTTAAATATTACTATATATAGATTGATTTTTTTCTTTTTGAAGAAATATATAGGATTTTTGTGTTATGTCACTAACACCATACCATGATATTGTCTATATTTATAGATCACCCTATCATAATTTTTTTTAAAACCCAAACCAAAACATATGATTTTAAGGTCATTTATTAAATATTTATTATAGTGCATTAAAAATTCACAATAGACATCATGTGTAGTTGGTTTATTAGAATTCCATTCTTTGGATCCAAAAAATATACATTTAGGGAATCCATATTTATTGTGATTATCCTCAATCACTTCTTAAAAAAAACAAAAGCAAATAAGTAATAAAAAAAGTAAAATATATTTCATATGATTAGATTTTATAGTTTTACCCCTCTATTGTATGCATAATGGTGAGTCTATCATCTGTGATTTTCTTTTCAAATTACATGCTTAATTCAAGTTTTTTTCCTTTTAATTTATTTTTATTTAAAAGAAACTTTTTCCATTAAAATGATAGAGGGATTAATGAGTCCAAATATTTCTTTGTGAGGTATTCCCTTTATATAGTAGTAATATATATGCTTTTACAAAATATGAATATTTATTAAATGTAATGAATGTATTAGATCCTTTTTTGGGAAAATAGAATATGAAAATTTACCTCATGTATGTATTCGCAACTAAGACTCCAAACCATTAAAACTTGTTAATCAAATTTAAAATCATTGGACCAACCACACTTGTAATGGAATATCTAAATATTTCTTCCTCATATCCAATATAGGACATATTTAAAACTTTTAATGTTGTATCTATATGAACTTGTAATGTTAATATATGCAGTAGTGGAACTATTAGGATGAAGGTACTCTTTGAAGGTCCTTTTGATTTTTTGGTTGATCCACTAGATTGTATTGACCCAACCTTCCGTTTACCCCTTTTTTATCTATCTATAATACCATACCCCATTTTATATTTTAAAAAAAATTGTTAATGTTTTTTTATTCGAATTTTATTAGGATATACCTAATGTATCTTTATAAGATTAGATTACCTTGTTATGCAAGATCCAATAGCATTATCGACAGTGGTGACATATAGATCATCAAGAAGAATATGAAACTTAGTTCTCAAATCAAGAGCTACTTCAATACCCACTATTATGTAAAATTTTGGGAGTTTTTTATTATGTATCAAGTATCCTAGGATATTGTACACCATACCGTTTACAATAAGGAAGTTCATTGGTGTTTATAGATATAAATCACATATAATTTCACCCCATTAAATTTTAGTAATATTAAGTTATCAAAAGCTATTTGATTAAAATTTTGGAGAAATAATTATGAAAAAATCAATTAACATTGGTAAGTAAATCTATTAAGGGGAATGTATAGCCTCATAGTTAGTGGGATTATGTGTCTCTTCATGTACTGATCATTGTTTCACTACTAGTTTTCTTTGATCCTTCCACATATACTGGTCTTCCAACCCATATCGAACAATAATATCTTTCAAAGCATCAATTATCATCTAAATTCCATTTGTAATCTCATACGTATCTCCTTAAAACTTTTTATTCACAAAATATGTCTGATATGACACTCCAAAAATTACACCTCTAACATGACCCTATTTTTCTAGTCACTTCAAATTTATTAAAAGTAGTTTTTCTTCAGGTATAATCAATTCCTATTATTGTTTCTAAACCATATAAAAATTAAACAAATATAAATACATATTTTTATATAATATTGTTATAAATCATAAAATTACCATTATGTCACACTTATACATGATTCTTATACTGCTTGTGTGTTTTCATCTACTAGATTACCCTATTTATTTACACAAGCCTCCTTCTATAGTACATGATGTATGATGAAAGTGGTTTTGTATTTTGATTCATAGATCTGTATATAAACAAATAAACATATGTAGTTACATATCACACAAAAATTTTACTTTATATTTTAATTACATACCATTTTATTCTCAAGTGAAGAGTCCACCAACCATTCTTTACGATTGGTGTACATTGGTTTTGATGCATTTTTCTTATTTTCAATAATCCTTTCTCATTTAATAAATTAAAATTTTTTAATAAAAGCAGATAAAATAAGTATTTTCAAATGAAATATTACATATTATAATGAACTTGAAATGATTTCTCATCCTAGTGACTAATTAAATATTTCTATATTTCTTAGTTTATAATGTGTGCATACATAGTTGGTGGGTGTGGGTTTACTTTCACCCCAGCATCCCTAAGTTGATACTTTGTAAAAAGTGTATGGAAGCCTCTATAAGATTTTCCATCAACCATTAAAACATAATTCCTAATAAAATCATCTAAAATAAATGAAATCTTCAAGAGATAATGAAAAGTAAATCAACGTTTAATTATATAATTTCTTACAAAAATAGATAAAGTATATCATAACATTACCCTAATATATTCCCAAATGGATGACTTTAATGAAGGAATGATATTATTCCACATATCTATATCAGTTGGAACATGTATTCTCATTGTGACCCCAATGTAACTAATGAAAATTGAATTTTTGGGGTCAATGGTTTGGCCACATTAATTATATCTAACCTCAAATTTTATACCTTTTCTTATTACCTTGATAATTTTAGTTATCACGGTGATGCTACACCATTATTATTTTTCATCAACATGCTTTTGATCCCCTAATAATTCCATAGTTTCAATATTGACTTTCTATTTTTCCTTGATATTAGTAACATCATCATACGAAGAAGTCATTATATATATTAGTAGTTAAATATTTCATTTTTATTACATAAATGTAGTATAGAACACATAATTTTATTTGGAAAATAATAGTATATTAATTTTTTTACTTATTTATTAAACTCTATATTTTTTTCTTTAAATGTTGAAGGAATTTTGATCCTCTATCGAGTATCCAAATTCCCTCCTTTTGGTACCTTATAATGTTCAATACACAGTCTATAATGGGACTTCCATGAAATAAATATTATCTCCCAGTGAATGGAACATCCTCAATTGAATTTTAATCTAACCATATAATTGTTTTAGTTGCTAATAGATTAATTGACTAATTATTATCTTCTAGATCCAAGACCTAAAATACTTAAACTTCTTGTGATTACATTATGAACAGCTTGTCCTTATTCCCTTAAACACTTTAAATTAACCTTTAAAAATCCTAATTCATTAAATTTAACTAAATTTTTTTTGTCAACTCATTTACAATAAAAAATTTTCACTTGAAATTTTGTATAATCTAACTCATATATCTATTTGATGAAGTTGAAATATGAAGTATTTTCATAAATTTTATTTTTATACTTGGAACCAAATACATGTATTAATTCCTCCATAAGTGTAACTCCACTATTTCTTGTCATACTGAATTCATATTATTTATTTTTATATAGTGTATAACCATTAAATAGAAAACCAATGTAATGTATGAAATTTAAATTTATTTCCCTGGCTAGCCATCGAAGTCATTTAAAAATTGAATATATATTTTTCGAATAAATACTTATAGATATTATCTTGGAACTATCCTATAAAATATTGATTATGGTTATTTTATATCCACAATTTATCCCTTGATTGATCTAAATTTTTAAGAATTACCTTGTGGGATTCAATGTATGGAGAATCCTAGGCATTATTGTTTAAATTTTAAAGGTCAGATTGCTCCTTTTCAGTAAAAATAATTGTAAAAACAACTCTTCCAAAAAACCCTTCAACCATAAGGCATCAAATATGATGATATTTTTAGAGACCAATGCTATCAACATTTTATGGGTAATCGATACCAAATTCATCAGGTTATTTAACAATATATCTCTCAACAATACAACCTTTTGGACAACTTCAATTCTTAAAATACCCTTTCAAAATCATCATATACCATTTATTGGGTTACATCCATCTATAATGAATAAGAACACATAGTTAAATATATCTAACCAAGTGAACCATAAAGTGGACCAT
Organism: Viscum album; assembly: GCA_963277665.1. Lineage (NCBI taxonomy): Eukaryota > Viridiplantae > Streptophyta > Magnoliopsida > Santalales > Viscaceae > Viscum > Viscum album. Next base: position 308,776,747 of record OY728131.1, on the reverse strand, counting down.
TATGTCAATTAATGATGGTGGGAATAACATCTCTAATTCACATAATATGATTTCAATATCCTTATTAATGATTGGAAACTTCAATTTATCTTTAAATATATTGTATATGGGTTTTAAAATTAATAAAACCCTGGTTAATTTATATCATAAATTTTTAGGTAGAATGGAACATAATGTTGAAGACATCAAATATTACATCAAAACAAGAATTTCATGTGATTTTATACCCTATAACTTTAAATTAGTCATTGAAATGACATTTTTGATATTTGATGAATACCCCTCTAGAACTTTTACACTATTAAAGAAGTTAAAAAATTGAAAATTTTCTTTTCTGGATAGAGTGTATCCTACTTAAGGAAGAAAAGTTCCTCTTTCACCCTTCATTGGTTCCCACTCTTCCCCTATATCCATGTCAATCATATCCAACCTGGCCTTGATTCCATCTTTTTTATATGAAATTTAGTTACATCCTAATAACAACATCGCATAACTTTTTTTACATACATGACATCAATAAAATTTCATACATACAAGAAATTTCAATATGATAATTTAAATAAAATTTAAATCTTTTTCCAACCTAATTTTTTAATATTTTTTAAAAAGGTTTACCAGAAATTGTATCAATATATTTTAATTTCTCGAATAATTGATCACCCATTAGTAGAGATGGTAATGTTCCTTGTTCTATATTTCCATCTAATTTTATCTTTCAGGATCTGTATTTATATTATCAGGATAAAAATTTAGGTTTTTTTAAAAACAAAGTCTTCAAGGAATGTTTAAAGAAAACTAATTGTGTACATTCTTCAAAAATGGGACACCCCAACATTCCTTTAATGTTATTTCCTAAAAAAATTTCATAAGCAAGAAATCCATTTATCATCTCTCACAACATGGATCTCAATATGAATTATTCACTTCTATGATAATCATGAAATGTAACACCTATATCCCACATCAATTTTAGATCCATGATCAATGGATCGAAATAGATAATAATATCATTACTAGGTTTTTTTGGTCCAACTTTTAGTATAGATAACATAATATATCTTGGATTCATGAATAACCATGATGGAAAGTTATAATTTACCAATATAATTGGCCATGTACTGTGAGTACTACTATGTACACCAAAAGTATTTATTCTCTCTATAGATAATGCAAGATGAAGGCTTTTTTGGATCATTTTGAAATTAAAGATACTCATAATCAATTTTATTGCTCCGAGGAGAGTCTGTTGGGTGACTTAGTTTACCATATTAAATTCTTATATTTGTTTTCAATGTCAATTGTCTAGAAGTTTCCAAAAATCCATATCTTCATCTAAGCCTGGTAATGATAGGAAATTTATATACCAATTTTGAAGGATTTGATTTATCTTTCTTGTATTGATTCCCACCAGACATAGGGAATTTTCTGAGGGATTCATAGTCTTTGAGAAACAATATACAATCATTTAGAAATGCATTTGTTTTTTCATATATCATACCCATTTAATGTAGCACTGATTTATCATCATATGTTCGACACGGAAGATCATTTTCTTCTAATAACATATCATTCAGTAGGCCAAGTAGTTATCTAATGTTGTTTCTGCACCATTTTCTACTATCTTTCAAATTATATAACTTCAATATAATCAAAAATTTTGTATATTTATTAAAACTAGTATATAATGGTCTCTTTTCAAATCTATTTTACTTCTAAAAAAGCCTTGGATAATCATTAAGGTCATCTTCAATTGAAATTTTCATTTCTTCCATATGATCTCCATCATCATTTACGCTAGCATCCATATTAAATTATTCATAAATAAAAGTATCAACCCAATTAGTATATACATTATGTTTCTCCCCATGTTTAGTCCAACATTTATAGATTCAATCTATTTCATAAAAAATCAAATTCTCTTCCAACTATTCTAGATGAATTTATCTTGAATAAAAAGAACATAAATATGAATAAAGGATTTGAGATGGTTTGTATGCTTGTTCTATTGAAAACTTAATGAAATATTTAACTCCATACACATAATCTTTTGTAATATGATTAACATCCATAAATTTTCAATTTATATCCATTCTAGTAGGTTTAAAAAATGTTATTTTTTACAAAAAATAAATAAATACACATAATTTATTCACAATAAAAAGAGAACATTATAGATACTTCTAATAAGGTGAACCCAAGATGTGAATGTTATTGGAGATGGTTCCTAAAAATTTATCATTTTATACAAGGGTAATATAAAAATAAAAAACCTAGGGTAAAGATGTGGCTATTGGTCCTGTTTATTGACTTGATGTTTTATAGGACAAAAAATAAATAATTTATGGATGATTTCTATAAATTTTTTAGGTGGAAGTCCAACAAGAGGGAGAGGTTTTTGTTTATTAATTTATTCACTTGTTATGTGGAGGTCCTGGTGGTGTTTTAATGATAGGGTTATTAGGAACCAAGGTTTATGATCTTTTATCAAATTATGACACAATCAACTTTAACACAAGTTGAAGAAGTGTCCCGATGAGATCAACAGAAAGATTTATCTCAAACTATTGATTTGAGTGTAAGACCAACTTACTAGGATCACCAAAAAATAGAACACAACCTTAGTGGAAAAAATATAGAGAATCATCTCCGGAAAAATATTAGAGTTGTTCTGGGAGCAAGGATTAAGAAAGACAAAATCATATATATATATGTTTTAAATACTATTCATGATTCCAATTTAAGGAGTGAAGGGAAGTTTGAGTAGAGATTTAAAGAGAGTTCTGTGATTCCCCATCTCTAACTAATATTGGTCATGATTCTCAATTTTTATATGGATGTAAGTATCCCTAAACCTCAATCATATTAAAGTTATCTCAATAATATAACCATTTTTGATTTAATAAATCTTAATGACTTTCCTCCATCTTACCAAATGAAAAATAGATATTATTATTTAACAAAAAATACTAAAAAACATATAGTGATTTAAAATAAAATTATCATAATAATTCAACTGATGAACTATTTTAGTGCATTTTTATATATAAATAAAACCATATTTAAGTGATGTTAGAAAAAATATAGATATTCTCATTTCTGAAATTTTTAGGTGATTATCTAAAATATGAAATGTTTAAAAAACTCTATAAACTTAATTCATATATATAGAATCTATATTATTTATAATCATAAACAAAGGCACTTTTGTTATATAGGATATAAAATAATATTTATATACATGGTATAACACTCCAAGATTTTACGGTATGCCTATTTTTTAGAATTTAACTTCTTAGATATCTTATGAGCTTAAAAAATGATTAAATATTACAATTGAATTATTATAGTTATCGGCTAGATTTTGGGAATTGCGGGAATGAATGAGATTAATTAAATTATGAAAATATTTATTGCACATTTTTATAAAATTAATTCATCAGTTACCAATTAATTTTAAATGAAAACTAATTGAACATAAAGAATATAATTTTATAAAAAATATTTTTACGCCCATATTGACATTCTATATTAATAAACTAAATTAAAAAATATTTGTGAAATATATTAATGAAATTTATATATTATATATTCAATAAAATATTTTTTCATTCATCTAAAAGAGTTTTAGATACATAAGATAAGAATAAATCAAATTATAGACATAAAAAGGCTATAATTTTAAATGAAATTTTACTACCTTTTAATGAAGAACTTGTTTTAAATATTAATTTTGAAATTTTTATAAATTATATTTTATAAAATAAAAATTATTTTCAAAAGTATAATATCAATATTTACTTCAGTTAAATTTTAGATATTTTTCTAATATGTTTCATTTTTGACGAATACTAATGTGATGATTAGAATAATAATGTAACTGTTAAGAATAGTAATGTAGCCATTAGAACAATAACTTCACCTATGAAATTATAAGTAAAATTTATGTTTCTTATAAATAAAAATATGGTATATTTATATCATGTGATGAGTAAATACATGTTTCAAAAATGATAAATTAAGTATTAGTATTTTTGTGAAACTTAAATGTTTATTTACAATTTTATAATCAAAATATTAATTTAAAATAAAATATATTTTTTATAAAATAGATTCGTAAATTAATACATTTTGTGTTATGATTATAATATAATTTAATAAGACCTTAATGATTTTTTCAAAGTGTCACAAAAATATTTATAATATTAAAATCAGTATTTTTCGAGTAATTAATGATTTCATTTAGAAATTAAGTTTCACATAATTGTAACCTCCCTGACCTGGGATCCACTAAACTGGTGCCTTGAGCAGAATAGTTACATGACCTCAAGCATACCTCCTCGTACGCCAGACGTTTCCAAATAGAAGCAAGGGTCTCATAGGTATCATGGGGAGACTATACCCTTATTGTGAGAGTTAGCCACAATAGACAATAATTTAAATAATATAAATAATAGGCAACAATCTATAACATGCATAAACAACCAATTCCCAAATTGGATACAAAAAAATACAATCATAAATATGTCATGCCATGCTATAGTGTTAAGTGAACAAAAAATCAAAAGAAAGAGAACAACATGATCCACAAAATGGTCTGTACTCCAAGTTTGGAACCTCACCCAACATGTCCCATGTCCAACTCAACTCCCTAGCATAGGGTCATTGATCTTGTCCTGACCTTAAAGCATGAAATCTAATCGGGTACTCAATGGCGACCCAAGAAGGGTGTGAGTATAACTTAGTAGGCCACCACCAACGGTGTCTACATAATATCCAGAAAAGGCAGATAGTTCTTGCAAGTGATAAATGATAAAAATTAAGGATAAACAATTCATTGTTCCATTCTAGGACATGTTCTTTTAATTTAAACTAACAATAAATCCGGGTCCACTACTTAGGAATTTAATTATTTAATCTACCCCTTTCATGTGTTCAATGGATTAGGCACATTCAATATTCTCAATCTTATGAGAATAAAATCAAGTCCTATATCACTAGGAATCACATTATAACAAAACCCATAATTGTCATCTCATATCCTCAGTCCAAGTGGAATGCAACCGTTAGGGGAATATAACTCCATAACCTTTCCTAGACCAAGCATTTAGTGTAACATGCCAGTTTTTTTAGAACAAAAAAAATAAATTGAAATGCATGGATCTTTGTTTTAAGTAGATATTTATAACTATCCTTTAAAACATACTTTTTCACTTCTATGTTTTGAATTTCAAGAAATTGTCATCTACAATTGTGTTTAGTATGTTATTTGGAGTCTAATGAAACCGACTTTTTTTTTTGTGAATAGTAAAATACCCTTATAAATAGTAATATGAATATTAATATGACTCCAATGACTTGTAAATTTTATTATTATTTTATTTTATTAAGGATTTAAGATAATAACATCTTGGTTAATTTTTCAGCGTGATATAGAAGTTTTTATAGAATTAGAGTTGTTAATTTTTGAATTAAGTATGATTTTATTTAAAAATTAAATTAATAATATTTAGAAATTTATTTTTAGAAAATGGACTTAATTTTTTAATTCTAAATGATTAAAAATGGTTGGGGTAATGTTTTGGGAGTTTTATGAAATTCTTTAATTTTTGGTGAATATTGAAATACGATAAAATACCGTATAATCAAATTATTAGTAAAAAACACTATTTATGACATCATAAGTGATGCAAGTCCAATTTGTTCGAACTCACATGACATTATTAATATTTTATTTCACATTAACTAAGACAATTCATAATCTTGGGCAAAAATATTATAATAATGATTAAAATAATGAAAAATACCCCCTCTCCTCCACTATAAATACCACCCTCACTCCCCTCTTCTTCCCACACCTCTAAAGCCTTGATCCATGCCTAAGTTATTCCCAATACTCTTACCAAGGCTCTTTCCCACGTACTAGAGCTTCTGGTCTCACCAAAAGTCCAAAACTAAATCCCTTAAGAAGGATCTCAAGGAGAAGAGATCAAGAGGTAAACATCCTCTTTTAATTTCTTTCTTTTCTTTCATTTTATGTTATTTTATTTCTTTTCCTTTAGATTATGTTGGGATATTTCATTCCATATCCCCCTTTACTGTTAATATTATGTAATATTGATGAGATATCCCCTTTCTCTCATCAAACTATTTTTATGAAATTTTAAGTGACGCCGTTAGGCTGCTGAATTTTCGTAAGAAATTTCTCTACTTTTCTTTTATTTCAAGATTTATTTATTTTATTCTTCTATCCTCAAATCCTCTTAAAAAAGAGGAATGAAAGCTCCAAAATCTTGTATATTCTATATTTTCTCATGTTCATGTAAAATTCATCATAATTCTTCTCCTCCTCTCCCACTTATTAATGGAATTAAAACATTGTCCGTGATGTGTCGAATTACCGACATCATGGATGATGTGATTTAAATTTTGATTAACTATTTCAAGTATGGTTATGAAACCATTTTTATGGTTAAAACAGGTTATAATGTAAGTATTATGTTCCATCATTGGTTCTGGAATTCTCTTGTACACATGGTTTTAATTTATAAAATGAAATGAGGTCGTTATTATCAAAGAACCACTAAAATGTTCTAAACGAACATCATTAATGTTCTAACTTATGATTCATCCTCATGTAATAATTCAAAATGATAAATGGTATAATTTATGTTACTAGATAAATGTAAATAACTTTCCATTACAATTCGGAGTTTCACTTCCAATCGACAATAACATCTATCATGAACATATCATGAAAATCATTTAAATAACTCACCATAAACAATGCAAGGAACAAAATACTAACAATTAAAGGGTGAAATGAAGTTTTGAATTGATCATATAAGATATTATAAATATTAACATGTTTTTGTAAAATATTAATAACAATCTTTTAACTATTATACAGGATGTTTAAAAAAGTTGGAAGTAAGACAGACTCGAGGTAAGGGAATTCTAAACCCGATTTCCATTCTTTGGGTTAACCTTATACTTCATTATTTATGTGGTATTAAAATTGTTTGTTTGATTAAAATTTTTTATATTATCATGATTTATGTATATTTACAATATATATACATATTCTATTAACTCTATTAAGTCTCACTTCAATTATTTGATGTTTTTAAGGGAATTCTAAACCCAATTTCCATTCTTTGGGTTATCCTTCTACTTCGTTATATATGTAGTATTAAAATTTTTTGTTTGATGAAAATTGTTTATATTATCATTATTTATGTGTATTTACAGTATATATACATATTCTAATCACTCTATTAAGTCTCACTTCAATTATATGATGTCTGTAAGGGAATTCTTAACCCAATTTCCATTCTTTGGGTTAACCTTCTACTTCATTATTTATGTGCTATTTAAATTGTTGTGTGATGGGTTCTACTTATATTATGTTTTATTATCTGTATTTACAGTATATAAACATACTACATCCACAATATTAAGTCTCTCTTAAATTGTATGATATTTATAAGGGGATTTTCTTTAAAAATCCTCCTTTTAAATTCGGTTTTACAAAATTCCAAAGTAATGTTTTTATGGAATTATTCATGTTGTATGATTATGTTTTGGTTATTGGGAATTATTTATGATAAATTGTGGGACCTATATATCCCTCCAATTCATTGGGTATGAGTAAGTTGGAGGTCGACCATATGGTAACTCCAAGTGTAACTGCGATTGTTACACAAAGTAAGGTAGCCAATAATGGTTACAAGATTATGGGAGTAATCCCCCAAGATACCTTTAGGATTATATTTATGTTCTCATGTTTTGTGCGGATCTTGTGTAAATCTCATGTTACATAAAGTAAGTATATATGGGTAACAAGAATGTCTTTTGAAAATGCTTTCATACGTTACGAGTATTCATGGACTAATGTGATATTTCCTTATTTTCCATCCCTTACTAAGATTTTGAGCTCATCCCAAGTTTTTAAATGGTTTTCACTGGTTAATGGATGTGTAATACAAGGAAGTAAGCCAGGTTAAATGTTGAATAATTTTCAAGGAGTCTTGTTTTAAGTTTTAATGTTTTATATTTTGAAAAAAATGGAAACTGTTTTTATGGTATCCACTCTGTAATAATGTGTAATGTTATGAATATATTATCCTAACTCTCTAAAGATATATACGTGAAAATGTACTCAATGTAAAAGAAAGTTTTTTCTTGAATAAATTCAAGATTATTTATGTAATAAGGTCGGGTCCTTATAGTTGGTATCAGAGGAAAGGTTTAGATAACTTTAGGGATTAGGTGTTTTCGTTAAACATGTGGTCAGTCTATATGTCTATTATTTAAGTTAAATCCTTGTTTTATAACTTTTTAGATTAAGGAATGTTAGTTACAAATGGAAGGAGTAGGATCTCAAATGACATTCCTATCTCTTCCTGATGACTTTCTTGCAATAATTATTGCAAAGTCATGTCCAGACGACTTTGAAACATTTTTTGACATACAACTCACTTTCAAGAAATTGTATGAGATATCAAACACCTCCACTATAACTCGATACCATCTTGGATCATGGGTTGTATTTAATAAAATACTATTTTCTTAATATTCTCATATTTTCAATAAAGGTAAATATTATCAAGGAATTTTAAAATATTTTACCCTTTCAAGAGATTTTGAAGCTTATTATGATTTTGAAAGAGGTGCTGAAGAAGGAGACCGTTGCGCAACCTATTTATATTTTATTTTACAATATAATCTTTCAGAACATACTTATGTTATTTTAAAAGGACCATTGATTGAAATTTTCAACTCATACTCGGTCCGACTATTTTATAAAAATCAAGTTTTATCAGATGTTTTGAAATTATATGTCCTACATGATTATTTTCCAAAACTATTTTTCTATGAACACCCATATGACCCAAGTTGTACAAGGTGTATTTGGATAAAGGAAGAAAATGATTTTGAAGGATCTCAAAATCATTATTGCAATGCATGGACCTTCTATTTACGTGAGCAAGATGATGATGAGACCAGGTGGACACCATGATCAAGGTACCCTCACTTGTTTAATAAGTAAATATAATTGCGAGGACGCAATTTCCAAAAGGTGGGGATAATGTAACATCCCATTAAAAAAAATAAATTGAAATGCATGGAAATTTGTTTTAAGTAGATATTTATAACTAGCCTTTAAAACATACTTTTCCACTTCTATGTTTTGAATTTCAAGAAATTATCATCTACAATTGTGTTCAGTATGTTATTTGGAGTCCAATGAAAATGACTTGTTTTTTAGTGAATAGTAACATACCCTTATGAATAGTAATATGACCCTAATGAATAGTAAATTTTATTATTATTTTATTTTCTTAAGGATTTAAGATAATAACATCTGGTTTAATTTTTCATCATGATATAGAAGTTGTTTTAGAATTAGAGTTGTTAATTTTGGAATTAAGTATGGTTTTATTTAAAAATTAAATTACTAATATTTAGAAATTTATTTTCAAAAAATGGACTTCATTTTTTAATTCAACATGTCGAAAAATGGTTGGGGTAAATTTTTGGGATTTTTCTGAAATTCTTTAATTTTCGGTGAATGATGAAATACGATAAAATAACGTATAATCCAATTATAAGAAAAAAACACTATTTATGACATCATAAGTAATGAAAGTCCAATTGGTTCAAACTCACATGCCATTATACTATTTGAGGTCACATGAACTAATACTATTCATAATCTTGTGCAAAAATATTATAATAATGATTAAAATAATGAAAAATACCCCCTCTCCTCCACTATAAATACCACCCTCACTCCCCTCTTCTTCCCAAACCTCTCAAATCTTGATCCATGACTAAGTTCTACCCAATAATCCTCCCAAGTCTCTTACCCACGTCCTAAAGCTGTTGGTCTCACCAAAAGACCAAAACCAAAGCTCTTAAGAAGGATCTCAAGGAGAAGAGATCAAGAGATAAACATCCTCTTTTAATTTCTTTCTTTTCTTTCATTTTATGTTATTTTCTTCCATTTCCTTTGGCTTATGTTGGGATATTTCATTAAATATACCCTCATACTGTCCATATTATGTAATATTGATGATATATACCCTTTATCTCATCAAAATATTTTTATGAAATTTTAAGAGATGCCGTTAGGCTGTCGAATTTTCGTGAGAAATTTCTCAACTTTTCTTTTATTTTAAGATTTATTTATTTTATTCTTATTTCCTAACCTCCTCTTAACCAAGAGGCATGAAAGCTCCAGAATCTTGTATATTATGGATGCTATCATGTTCATGTAAAATTCATCATCATTCTCCTCCTCCTCTCATTATTCAAGGAATTAAAACATTGTCCATGATGTGTCGAATTACCGACATCGTGGATGATGTGATTTCAATTTTCATTCACTCTTTAAAGTCTGGTCATGAAAACATTTTTATGGTTTAAAAAGGTTATAATATATGTATTATGTCTCATCCTTGGTTATGTAATTCTTTTTTACACATGATTTTAATTTATAAAACGAAATGAGATCATTATTATCAAAGAACCACTAAAATGATCTAAACGAACATCATTAATGTTTTAACTTATGAATCATCCTCATGTAAAAATTCAAAATGATAAATGGTATAATTTATTTTAATGTATATATTTAAATACCTTTCCATTACAATTATAGAGTTTCACTTCCAATCGACAAGAACATCTATCATGAACCGATCATAAAAATCATTTAAAGAACTCACCCTAAACAATGCAAGGAACAAAATAATAACAATTAAAGGGTGAAAATAAGTTATGAAATGATCATATAAGATATTATAAACATTAAAATGTTTTTTTTAAAATATTAATAACACTCTTTTAACCATTATACATGAGGTTTAAACAAGTTGAAAGTAAGATAAACCCGAGGTAAGGGAATTCTAAACCCGATTTCCATTCTTTGGGTTAACCTTATACTTCATTATTTATGTGGTATTAAATTTTTTTGTTTGATGAAAATTGTTTATATTATCACGATTTATGGGTATTTACAATATATATACATATTATATTAACTCTATTAAGTCTCACTTCAATTATATGATGTTTGTAAGGGAATTCTAAACCCAATTTCCATTCTTTGGGTTATCCTTCTACTTCAATATTTATGTTGTATTAAAATTGTTTCTTTGATAAAAATTGTTTATATTATCATGAGTTATGTGTATTTACAGTATATATACATATTCCATTAACTCTATTCTATCTCAATTCAATTATATGATGTCTATAAGGGAATTCCTAACCGGATTTCCTTTCATTCAGTTAACCTTCTACTTCATTATTTATGTGCTATTTAAATTGTTGTGTGATGGGTTCTATTTATATTATGTTTTATTATGTGTATTTAAAGTATATATACATAATCCATCCACTCCATTAAGTCTCTATTATTTATAAGGGGCTTTTCTTAAAAAACCCTCTTTTTAAATTCGGTTTTACGAAATTCCAAAGTAATGTTTTTATGGAATTATTCATGTTGTATGATTATGTTTTGGTTATTGGGAATTATTTATGATGAAGGGTGGAACATATATCTCCCTGAAATTCATTGGTTATGAGTAAGTTGGAGGTCGGATGTATGGTTACTCCAAGTGTAACTGCGATGGTTACACAAACTAAGGTAGTCGTGAGGGTTACAAATTATAAGGTAGCCAAGAATGTTTACAAGATTATGTAAGTAATACCCCAATATGCCTTTATGATTATGTTTATGTTCTCATGTTTTGTGCGGATCTTGTGTAAATCACATGTTACAAAAAGTAATTATATATGGGTAAGAAAAATTTCTTTTTAAAATTCTTTCATACGTTACGAGTATTAATGGAATAATGTGATCTTTCATTATTTTCCATCCCTTACTAAGATTTTGTGCTCATCCCATGTTTTTAAATAATTTTCACAGGTTAATGGATGTGTAAGATAAGGAAGAAAGCCATGTTAAATGTTGAATAATTGTCAAGGAGCCTTGTTTTAAGTTTTAATGTTTATATTTTGAAAAAAATGGAAACTCTTTTTATTGTATCCACTTTGTAATAATGTGTAATGTTATGAATGTATTGTCCTAACTCTCTAAATCTCTAAACTTTAAAAGATCCTAAATATAAAAGGAAGTTTTTTCTTGACTAAATTCAAGATTATGTATGTAATAAGGTCAGATCCTTATATTTAGGTGTGGAGATAAAACGTTGGTTCAACTCAACCCATGGGTGTAGAACATCAAGTTGATACTCCACTCAACCAAGCCACGTGCAAGTGCTTATTTATAATTCACCACAATCAACCATAGCCAAAATCATTTACAATATCACAAAAAAAATCAATAAAGGTTAAATTAAAATTATTACTTCAATTCATTAACAAATTCATCTTTTATAGTAATTAATCATTTAGCCCCATTTCCCATTCCCATGCCTATCTCACTAAGAATATTCAAGAATAAGATAGTCACTTAGATTTTTTCCATTAATCAATTTGAACCCTTTTTCTTGCCAAACAAACAACTTCTTAGGCCATTAGGAAACTGATGTGTATTATTAAACCCAAATTTAATATCCTTAAAGAATATTCACATATTAATCATGGGCTCTATGTTATCACACAACAACCATACACTTACTTAGCTAAATCTATGTTTTTAAAATAATGGAACACCCCATAAATGTCCCTAATTTGGTCGAGTCATCCTCCTTGCATACCATGGGAATCAAAAGTGTTTCATTTAACTATTTTGACACCCAATACATCACATCATTTCAATGGAACCAATAACTCTTTAAAATAGGGTAAGAATAAAAACCCTACATGCACAAATCTACACAAAAAGAAAGTGATATAACTTATGGACCACCTACCTTGAATTAGTTGGTGAAAACACTCTCAAACGAGGACTTAGATCTCGATTCGAACAACCCTTGAATCTTTACCCAAAATTTCCTCGAAAATATAGGGTTTGAGTGCTTCATATGGATATGGGAATGAAATAAAAACTGTAAACCAAAAAGAGAAACAAGAGTGATATTAGCCTTAAACGGATATTTAATATGCAACTGAAAGAACTCCAAACATCACTAAGATGAGGAAGATTGGTCCTTGGAAGCTCTTGGAGATTTTGGGGAATCACTAGTGCTGGAGGAGGAAGAAGTAAGGAAAATCCGGAGTGCCCCTTATTTCCGTCGTAATAGATTTTTTGTAATTTTTTAGAAGTATCTAGGCTGCATGGTTTAGCTACATGGTTTTTGAAACCGTGCACAAACCATGTAGAGGATACTGCTTGCATTCCCTCTCTCTCTCTCACAGTTTTCTAGACCGTGTACAAACTATGAAGATTTACAGATCGTGCGCAAACTGTGTGGATTTCTACCGCCTGCACTGTCTCCCATCACATGATTTTCCAAATCGTGCAGACTTCCCAGAAAGCCCCTTTTCCCCTTTTTCTTGTCCCAAACTCCTGGAACACCCCCAAGACTTCACAAGGACTAACGAAAATACTTAATTAACTAAAAAAGGGGACTAAAACTAAAACATAAACAATAACATACCTTTCATAGAAATTTGAGATCTTATAACCACCCCACCTTTTAACGGCTCGTCCTCGAGCCACTCTTCTGAGCATCATTGAGCTCCCAAAGGAAAGAGATCGGGACAATGGGCCCCCATATCCGTTTCTCTATCCCAAGTTTCTTCCTGAACATTTCCATGCTTATGTAGAACATGAACCAAGGACACAACCTATCCCCACAATAATTTCTCATTACGATACACAACAAAAACCGGGTGCTCCTCAAATGATGCATTGGTCTCAAGATTGACATCCTCAACATTTATCACATGAGATAGATCAGGAAGATACTTTCGGAGTTGTGAAACACTAAAAAAATCATGAATCCCACTATACCACTATGGAAGAGCCAATCTGTAAGACACCGGCCTAGTTCTTTCCACAATCTCAAATGGCCCTACATATCTAGGCGCAAACTTTCCCTGCTTCTGAATTCCACAGTGACCCAACTTTGGTGACACAGGAAGAAACACACTATCACCCACCACGAACTCAAGTGGCCAAAGATTACGATCTATATATGACTTCTTCCGACTCTAAGCTATTTCCATATGCTTTTGAATCAAATGAACCTTCTCCGACGTCTTATGCAAAAGACTCCTCTATAACAGCTCAGACACTATGACCTCTAATAAACACAAAAAAGATCTACATGATCTCCCGTAAAGTGCCTCAAAAGGTACCATCTAAACTGTATCCTGAAAAATATTGTTGTAATAAAACTCAACAAGAAACATGTTCTTTTCCTAGGAACCACCAAAATATTGGACACATGCCCTTAAGATGTATTCCAATACTTGGATTGTACGCTCGAACTTCCTGTCAATTTGTGGGTGGAAAGTTATGTAACGCCCCAACCCCAGAAGCCCAGAGTTGGTGCATTATTACATATCATTGGAATGATCACAAAAGATAAAATATCAAAAGACCGATTAGTTTAGTAGCCTTGGAAGTACTAGACAAATTTATAAGGTTTACATTACATAATAAAATGGAAAAATACAACAAAATTGTTTCCATATAAAACACTGAGATCCCATTGACTATCCCTACATGTCAGTCATAATATAATTCTTCGCATCCTGGAAAAAATAAAACATAGAAAGGGGTGAGATCAGATTCTCAGTAAGGATAACAATATATCAGAAAATATCATAAATAAGAAAAAAATTTTAAGGCAATGTATAAGACTAAAAAAAGCCTTAAAAACTTGAAATTCATCATAATATAGAAAAGATAAAAATAAAATAATACCATTTACTTATTCACTTGGATATTATACTAGTAGAATAATCACATGCAATATCAATAGGCACTTTCATAATGATGGAATGCATAATGCCATACTTTCATAACCACATAGTCAAGGACTTATGCCAAAAATAAAAATAAGATCTTGTCAAGTACTTGTTCCAAGACACTAGTTTGTCTCATGAGACCTACCGATGCATAGAGAAGCTATAGAGGGCTCCAACCATCACTTAATAAGTCCAATTCATTCCTCATATGAAAAGGTTCAAACATAACATAAACATTCGTATTAGAACTAGCATACGAAATGTCAATAATTTATCCATAAACCATGAATGGTGTAAAAATAACACATCCACAGTCAAATATATCACAAAACCATCAATAAAATATGGAAGTTTTGTATCATAATAGATCAACTTCAAATAATCTTAAAATCCTTCAAAGGATGTTGACATAGATGAAATCAAAGCCTTTTTTTAGAGAAATATCTATTTCTATTTTGAAATCTTTTAAAATTCATATAATTATAAAAGAAAGCATTTAATTTGGAAATATTCTTATAATCTTGTAAGGGAATCTTTGATGATGTTTTAATAGAGGAAAATAGCCGCACCTGCTGTATATGTTAAAAAAGACATTCTTACCTTAGTTTTGTTAAAAATGTTATAAATTACCTTGTTTGGGAAATGATGGAAAGATTCCTTTCAAAAAAATCTTATACAAAGTAAAACAAGGGTATAAATGACTTTATCCCATAGACTAGTAAATAGTAATTTTTTTGAAATACATTTTTAAGAAAACACGGATGTTGATGATAAAGAGGTCCCAGTAGATACTTATGTAAAAACAACTTCGGATAATAAAAAGATTGTGAAATTAACCCTTACCTTGTACTTTTCCTTGGTCGAGGGTAGGTTACCCTCCCGTATAATGGTGAAATAATTTTTATTAAATTATACAAGAATCATATACATTAATATGATATAATATATGATCTTTTAACATTGATTTGTTAATAATATCTTAGTATTATCGTCATTTCAGGTGTTAACTGATTCATTTTAATTTATATGCTTTGTTACGCAAGTAATATTTGTTTTGTATAGGATGTATCTTATTCATATTCATAATGATATTAAGTCTTTAAAAATTATTTTTAATCATCTAATGAAAATTAGTCTTGAATGGATTATGATGGGGAATGAATCTCACCGCGTTCGTGGAGACGGTAATCCGTACGTACACACGAGCGACAATATAATTCTATTAATATTAAAATAATATATAATTGGATGGTATATCATATATAAAAAATCATTATCATGTTATATTTATTATTTACATCAATTAAACATCATTATTATACCCATCTAAATAATAATGTATTGAATAACAATTACACCACGATGTGGAGACGATAAGCCGTACGTACACACGTATGGTGACATGTCATTAAAAGGATGGATAGAATAATGAATATGGTTGTTCCATATTTATAAAAACATCACAGTATATAGAAGATACTCTAGTTATTATTTTATAATGTAAATCACAAAGAAATAGGAATTGGAAGAAGAAAAGCACTTGAAAGAGGTGATGAAATATTTACCTCTTTTTCGGGTTCTTCCTTTTGATTTGATCAAAAAGGATCCTTAGGTTGGTTTTATGACCAAAATAAGGCCTCTAGGATGAAGGGAGGATATTTGGGTAGGGTTTGGTCGATCTAAATGGCTTTGGAGGTGTAAATTTGAGATAAGGGGAAGTTCCCTTTTATAAGAGGGGTGAGGGGAACCTTAGGAAAAACTTAAAATATTATTTTATAATAAAATCATTTTCAGTTTCTAATGGCTCCAAAATGTTTTATTTAAAGGATAAGGTGGATATGGGTAGAAAAACACTCAACCAATAGGTTCTAGACAGGTTTGGGTCAATATATTAACCTTATCTTTTATATTTAAGTCTTATTTAAATAGTTTGATATTTACCACGTCTGTTTGTATTTTTATATTATATGGTTAATAAACTTACTAAAAACTTCCAAGAGAACCTCAAGTGGTTCATTACTAAAACACCTATCATTACATAAGTCTTTTTTTCGTACCTTATTGTTTTAGGAATAGAATATCAATTAATAATATAATATTTTTTAAAAAACCTTTTAATCTCAATTTTGACACTATTTGGTATTTTGTTTTTTCTAAATTTATAACAGCATTATTACTTCGAAAAAAATTCATCTAACCAACCATAATATGTCATATTAACCTATAAAATTAGTGTAATTCATAAAAAGTCTCAAATTACATTTATTTGGATATTTATAATATCAATTATTTTAATTTTTTATTAATACGGTAATTATTGCATCATCACTGTGTCATAAATAAATTTAATTATTTAATGTCTAAAAAATATAAATAAAATACCATTATGTAGGAAATATTTTTACATTTATAATGAATATTTATAGTCGAATTTATATTTTGTGTAACCCTATATTAAAAATGTTTTATTTATTAAACTTTAAATTTAACACTTTTAACTCTTCTTTGAATTAAATAATAATAAATGTCCTAATCTAATCCAAGTGGAACTAAAAGATCATATTTTATTCCTAAGTTTGTTTTCGGTCTAATTACAATTATCCAATAGAATTAGGACATGTGTTATTGTAATAATAATATCATTTTTACCCTTAATTACACTATTTACTTTTAACCGTGGTAAATAAAAGTAAAATTTACTATTCACCAAAAATTATTTTCATCTTATTGAACCAAATTTTACTTAATGATATAAACCGTGTCTCTTAGATTTTTAAAATTCAACTCACAGAAGCAGTAAAATTAAGTTTTATGTAAATTTGCAAATGCTCATGGGAGGTGGGTAAAAGATGGTAAAATGTTCAATAAAATTTTTATATATCTAAAATTATTATAAACTGACTCCAATTAATTAAATTGAACTTATATAGGTATTATGTATCTATTTTTACCTAAGATAAATTTAAATAAAAAAATATTTATTTAAATAAAAAGTCAATTTTAATCAATAACTCAGTGTTTTTCACTATTCATCAAAAATTGAAAGTTTTCTGAAAAATACCAAAATTTCACCCTAAGATAATTTTGATATTTTGAATTAAAAAATTAAGTCTATTTTACCAAATTCATAACATATAAGTTTCATTTATTAATTTAAAATTAATTCCTGTTTGCAAAATCAAAAAGAGTGTTTTTAAGAAATAAAAACTAACAAATGATTGATACTTATTTATGTTAAATTTCAAAGTGAAATTATTTACAATGAATAAAATTGGTTTAAATGGTAAAAATATAATATATTTATACTTCCAAGCCATTAAAATTTATAATTTAACACTACAAATTATTTTGATTAAAAAAGCTGTTTTCAGTTAAAATATAGTATTTTCACTATTCACCGAAATATGAAAGTTATCAGAAAAACACCAAAAATTTATTGAAACTAAATTATTATGTCCTAATTCTAAATAAGAAGTTTATTTTGTCAAATTGAATATATAAAATTTTCAAATATTGGATTTAAAAATGGGTTTCCATTAAAAGACGGTAAAATTGCATTTTTTTTAAAAAAATACTACTTTTATCTGAAAAAAATGAATATGTTTTTTTCATTATGCCTAAGAGACTCAGAATATGGATTCTAAAATTATAAGGATTATATAAAGTAAAAAATTTAGTTAATACTATTGATAACCTCTTTTGAATGGCTAGTTTGGTAAGTCGTGGTGCGCTTGAACTCAGTGTTGTGTGTAGTGAAAGTTATTGAATTATTTTGAAGAAATAACGTACTATGAAATCTTGGAATGTTACATTATTCCCTCCTTAAATAAATCGAGTCCTTGCAATTTGAAAATTTTCTTAAAAAATAAAAGGTTGAAAATAAAAAATACCTTTGGGGGAAAACCCACATCAGAAATTCAGTTAATAAAATATAGTCTTAATAAGAGGAAAAGGGGATTGAAAAAGTCATCACCAAATTATGATCTCGATTAGGAGAAAATTGGTGGAAATTAGAGACACATAATTAGAGGAAAAATGTAAATATTTATAGGGTGTGATTGAGGTCATCATTCACAAACAATTATAGAATTGAGGGCCTCAAAGTCATCAATCTATGGTGATTTAAAATATCATTGGTTCAATAAAACATAAGGTATTAGGATAACAAATTTTTAGTTTTAAGATCCCTTACCTAAAGTCTAAGAATTAATTTATTCATAGAATAAGATAAGAAAAAAAATATATACTTGAAAAGTAGAGTTCCATCCTTTAACTAATTTCTACCACAAACTCATCTTTCACTCTAAAAGATAATAGAACTTAAAAAATATATTCTATTTATCCAATTCGTATAGGGATCCAAAAAAATGAATTTATAATTCATCTACCAGACCTTAAAAAAAACTACATTATTCAATCTAGGACATCACATGGGCCAGTGGTAGGTGATACACCCTTGTCTCCCTACGGTTGTGGGTTCAAGTCTCGCGACCTTGCCGGACGCGACATGTTGTCGCCAGACCTCCGAGTTGTCCTTTTTATGGAAATCCAAAAATAATCTCAAAATAAAATTATCCACAATACTTTTTTCCAAACTCACAATCCAAAATTTGTAAGGAAGGTAAACACAATGAAGATCCTTTTTTCCACGTAATAACATGTGAACACCTTAATCATGTATTCTTTTAAAACACTACAACATCCTGAATTACCATTGTTGTCCGGAGATGATACTCAAGAGGGGGGGATTGAGTTCCTATTAAAAATTTCTGATTAAAAAATTTCTGATAAAAACCTCAAATTTAACAAACAAATTAAACTGTAGTGAATTTATAAAGATTATAAGTGTTCAATTAGTTTCTCAAAGATTTATTATTTCCCATTTAACTTAATCTGAATATTAAGTTAGCTTTTGAAACTAACCTACTGGATATCAATAATTACAAACACTTGCTAGTTCAACTATCAGAGTTACTTTAACAAATATTTGAATTTCAAAGAAATTAACAGCAGAAAAGTGAAAATAGTTTAAACTGAAATAAGATGAACAACAGTTTTAAACAAGAGGTTCAGTCTCAAGAAGAGACTTAGTCCTCTCAAATAGTTTATTTAAAACTTTAATCCACACCCTGGATCGGGGTAAACAATAGTACTAAGACTGTCCAGGTACTAAGTCCTCTACCACAGTTCTACATGGGAAAAACTAAAACAATAGAACACAAGATATCTAGGTTACACTTGACCTCTACCACAATTCACAGTGGAATACTAGTAGGTTTATAAAGTTTGAGTGAAGATTTTAGATATACTGTAGTTATGATTATGAGATACTACGTGTTTAAGATAAATAGAAGAACACAAACAGCTTGAAATGTAAATAAACTGATCACAGAAGAGCTAATAAGATTGAGATGAGTTTGGAAAGATCTATGAGATGGAAATGTAGCTCTGGACTCCTTTTGGATTGAGAAGATGTTGTTTTGAGTCCTTCTCTAGAATTTTTCTATAAAATAGAGTATTTTGGTTCTGTTTCTTGACTTCTAGGTATGAGTGTTTTTCTTGATATTGTATTAGTCTTTGTAGCACAACAACGTCCTTCAACTTCCAGTAAATTTCTTCTTTGAAGCTCTTGTGTATCTATTCATTTTTCTCCAACATATGTCTCTTTGTGCATCCTCTATATCTCATGTTTTATGCACAACTTTGATCTTCCTTTTATAGCTCATGCAATGGTTTGACATAAGGCTATATTACTTCTGCAGGTACGAGGTATGGTTCCTTGACATACAACAAACATCATTAATTAATTTCTGACATAAGGCGTGATTACTTATGCAGGTACAAGGTACGGTTTCATGACATCCAAAAAGCATCATTAATTAATATCAGTTGCATTAAAATCACCAAATATCACCGTTTCTAATAAAAAAATAGATATAGAGTTTAGAGAAATAGTGACTGGTTTCCATCTGTAGATCTCTATATCAGTGAACTTGTAGCGGTGGACTTGTAATGGTAGGTCTTCCAATGGTAGCTGTTACACTATGTAACAGTAGATTTATGTATCAGTGACTCTGTGTAGCGGTAGCTCAATTGTATCTGTAGCTTCATGTGTATAGGTAGCTCGCTTGTATCAGTACCTGCTTGTGTAGTGGTAGCTCCTTCTATCGGTAGCTGCTTGTGTAGCGGTAGATTTGCATCGGTAGCTGCTTGTGTAGCGGTAGTTTTGCATTGGTAGCTGTCTGTTTGTATCGATAGACTATGTATCAGTGACTTTTTTTATAATAGAAGACTTGGTCTATCAGTGACCTTTTTTTTATCGGTAGCTATGTCTATATCAGTGACCCTAAAACTCGAATGCTTATAAAGTATCTTTTCTATTAATTTCATTTCCAGATTGATTTAGTATCAAGATTAATCATGGTAAACATTTATAATCATAAATAAACATTGAATAACATATTCCAATGATATGATATGATCATTTTGATATTCATATCAACTTATTAGCATGATGACATAATTTTAAAGTATAATTAATATATAGATAGACATTATTTGGGATTATCAAAGAATATCTAAACATAATTGGGATTATCAAAATAGGTGAGTCCAACAATCTCCCCCTTTTTGATAATAAAAAATTATGGCATTATAATCCAGAATAATCATTAATGTATCAGTATAAAATACATTTTTTCTCACTTCTCAGTGTGTTCAATGATATTTTCAAACGATGTCAGAATATCATTCCTTGTGACCATAAATGAAATATTTCAAATAAAACAGAGAATATGGTATAAAAGGTAAATGTATCAGAGGTAGAATTATATATATATATAAAATAGACTCATTATTTATCTGATACTCATTATCCCTATCCTTATCCATATTATTCTCCCCCACACTCCTCCATATCATTATTTCTCCCCCTTTGTGATTATTAAAAAGGAGTAAATAAAAATTGAGCAGAGAAACAACAGAAAGTAAAAGAGAACGAGACCATGTAGGTATTACTTCGTGTAAAAATACATAGAAATACAAAAATGATACAAAAAGAATACAAGTGATACCTATAAAATGTCCTCTCCCCAAATCAATCCACCTCCCCAATATGTAATTTGGATTTTCCTTTGGGATCAGAATAGGATTCAGGCTTGGTAGGCATAGGTGAAGGCTTGGGAACACTAGTGATGATCAAAGGTGGTTGAGCTACTAAAACACTACTGGGCCTATAATGGGTACTCCTCTATGTGATCATAGGAGTAAGTCTTCTGATATCTTGAGCTGGAGTCAATTGAGGTGTGGAAGCAGACTGACCAGAGGCAGGCAGGAGTGGAGGTACAATAATAGGTGTACTTTCCACATGCAGAAAGGATAGTAACAGGTTCTTAAAATCCCTGATGATTCCTCCTCCTCTCTCCATAGTATAGATAAAATCATCCTTGTTCCCCATAAACTTGTCCATGGTAGGAGTCAACTCCCTAATCTTACTAACTTGATCTCTGAAATCTTGTGTGACTGGGGGAAGTTTCAAGTTTTCTAATAGAAGCTTGAAATGATTGTTTAGCTGATGCTTGGTATGCACCTTATGAAAATAAAGATCAATTTTTTATTTTATTTCCTTATGGTAAGAAGTAAAATCTATCATATAGTCCTAAATGATATTTCTGATATCCCTTATGGTAGATATAACCTGAGAGTGAGATGATCTACTGGCACTAACTTTACCAAGTTCTTCTTTCAGAACAAATCTAAACTATTCAACATCAACTGAAACTTTGGAGGTACCAAGAGGTTTTACAGTAAAATCTTTTGTTTATTTGAAGGATTAGGTAAAATTACTTATCAATTTCTTCACAACTAAATCTTCAGTACTGACATGCTCTTTTATGGTCCATTTAAAGCTCTCAAAAACATCTAGAAACTGTTTTACTACACCTTGAATGTAGTTGATGTCAGTATCAACTTGAGATTGGGCACTAAAAAAGGTATCAAATGAAGCAACAGATTGCTTCAAAGAATCAACAAACTCTGTCAAACTCCTAATCTGATTTTGACACACTTTCACTTCATTTATCATATCTGTCACAACACTTGACAAAACAATTATCAGATAAGATACCAAAGAACTTTCCATCTTACTTAGTTCTTCAACAAAATAGGTTTTCAAATCAGATTTCAGTGCCTCAAGATCTCCTTTTCTTACAATATCTTCAGGAAGAGCTAGAGGAGCTACTGATTGATTATTAACTTCCTCTAAGAAAATATCATAAGACACAAGATGCCTTCTAATGGGTGTCTTATCATCAGAATCAGGATAGTCTAGTCCCAATACAACAAATCCTGGATCCACTGACCAATCTTCCACTTCATAGGTCACAGAAATTGATCCTATCCTTACAGGTTGCTCCCCCTCAACCTGAGATTCATCCTCTTCAGCACCACCTGCAGCTATCTCCTCCTCAGAGGATTCATCTACAACCATGTTTATTTCCAAGCTAGGTGGAACAGGCTGGGTTATGTTAGCAATAGGTACTTGTCTTTCCACTTAAAAAACCTTCTCAACAGGCATAATTGAGCTCTCAATCAGAGGACTAAGACTCAAACATGTACTTCCATCATCACTACTACTGGAATATGGAGAAGTCTCTCTAGGATTTGATCTTGGTATGTCTCCCTCATTTACAGATATTTCTTTAACAGTCTCTCCAACAACTGCTACCTTTCTAGGTAGGGTCACAGGTAGACTTGCCTTTCCATATGATACCATTTCAGCAGCTGGGCTTGGAGGAAAATCAGGATCGCCTATATATTCTATAGAGGTATCCTCCTCAGTATCATCATCACTATAATGAGTTTCTTCCTCATTAGGTCCTAGACCTAGATCTCTCCTATCTCTTGGCCGATTAGGATGCTCAATATGGTTAAATTTATCACAAAATTTCTCATAATCATTTTCCCATTCCATTTTCCATGGGTTTCAACCAATCTTCATGTACTTACAAACTGTTTTTGTAATAAAAAAGTTGTCTCTTACAACCACAGTCTCATCCTGAGACTCATCCACACCTTTTACCTTGATCATCAAAGAAATCAGCTTTGCAAAGAATATATCATTTGTTTTCGATTTTGTCCTGGTCACATCTTCGATTTGAATCATCAGAATCCTACAAAAATTTACTTTTAATCTATGCCTTATCATATACAATAAGAATATATCTTGGAATTTGAGGTTTAAAAAATCCACTCTTCTCGGACTTAACACATGCTGGATAAATTTTAATAGCAACCGATTTTCTCCATCCATTTCTGTAGCAACTACTTTTCTTGGTGTGCCATCTCCAGTGAGCTCTTCCAAAGCAGTTTAATACTCAAAAATGTCACTAGTGGGAGGTAATGACTTTGAGAAATATCCAAACTCAACCTTGTGTGGAAATTTCAAGCACTCATCCCATTAAGTGGAATAAAAAGATATTATCTTGTCATTCACTACTGATACCATTATGTTCCCACCTTCAGATTTCTCAAAATGAACAAACCCATAGAATTCCTTTACTAATTTCAGATAATAAGGACAATTGTTATTTGAAAAAAATTCAAGCCACCCTTGTTCCTCCAATATCCTTAGAATCATAGATTTTCTAGGCATGATCCATTCTTCACAGAGTTCTTTCTCGATTACGATATTTCTATTCAGTAAGTGCGGGTTCACTGCACTCTTCTCACGACTTATTCCACTGCCACTGCCTTCAGATCCTTCTTTCTTCCTCTTTGATCTTAGTAAATCACCTTCATATCTGACTACTGGCCTTTTTACCCTTTCCCTTTCCGAATCGAAGAGCTTAGGGTTCACAAGAAATGCAGGAGTTCGAGAAGTAAGGTTTGAAGTGTAGGGAGTTCACAGTGGATTGAAACGTGACCTAGACTTAATTTTTATCATTTAGGAATCGAGATGTAATAAAAAGAAATACATTAAAAATAATAAAGGTTTCCATTAAAAACACAAAATCCAGATAGTGCAAAACATATCAGTGACAACTACCAGTGAGAATCCTAATGGTGAGGTCTCTTTAATGATGAGGTTTATCTATCAGTGAGGTTCCACTAACGTTGAGGTTTATTTATCGGTGAGGTTTCACTAATGGTGAGGTTTCACTAAGGGTGAGGTTTCACTATTGGTGAGGTTTCACTAATAGTGATTTTTATCTATCAGTGACGTTTCACTAATGCTGAGGTTTATCTATCAGTGAGGTTTCACTATCGGTGTGGTTTCACTATTGGTGAGGTTTCACTAACGGTGAGGCTTATCTATCGGTGAGGTTTCACTAATGGTGAGGTTTATCTATCAGTGAGGTTTTACTAAGGGTGAGGTTTATTTATCAGTGAGGTTTCACTAATGGTGAGTTTTATCTATCGGTGGGGTTTCACTAACGGTTAGGTTTATCTATCGGTGAGGTTTCTCTATAGTTTATCATTCCTAACTGAGGTATAATGTAACTTAACCTTTATGAACTTAAAGGCTTGGTGAATATGTTAGCTATTTGATGTTCACTACCTATAAATTCAAGAGTAATATCACCCTTTTGATAACGATCCCTCCAAAAGTGATGCCTTACATCAATGTGTTTAGTCCTAGAGTGAGATATAAGATTCTTAGAGATATTGATCACACTAGTGTTATCACAGTTTATAGATACATGCCTAAATTGTTATCCATAGTCTAATAAAGTATGTTTCATCCATAGAATTTGTGCACAAAAACTACCAGCAATAATATATTCTGCTTCAGTAGTAGACAATGCAACATAATTCTGCTTTTTACTACACCAAGATACTAAGGACTTACCTAGAATATAACATGTTCCAGAAGTGCTCTTCCAATCTAACTTGCAACCAATGAAGTCAGCATTTGAATAACTTATTAAATAAAATTATTGTCCTTTTGGATAAAATAATCCTAAATTAGTAGTATGTTTAAGATATTTGAAAATCTTTTTAACAGCAATCAAGTGTGACTCTTTTGGATTAGATTGAAATCTTGAACACATACACAAACAAAACATAATATTCGGTCTACTAGCAGTAAGATAAAGTAAACTCCCAATCATACCTCTATAATTGGTTTGATCCACCGGTTTCCCAGTTTCATCTGCATCCAATTTACAAGTGGTACTCATAGGTGTATCACTTTCCTTATTATTATTCAAACCAAAATGTTTTAAAAGATCCTTTGTATATTTACTTTGATTTAAAATAATACCATTTTAATTTTTAAAAAGTTTAAATCCAAGAAAATATTTGAGTTCTCCCATTAAAATAATTTCAAATTCACTTTTTACACTCTTGGAAAAATCAATACACAAAGAATTTTTAGAATATTCCAAAATAATATCATCAACAAAGATATGTACTATCAAAAAATCTTTGGAAATACTTTTGACAAAAAGAGTTGGATCAAAAATCCATTTAATAAATCCTTTTCAAATAAGAAAATTACTAATTCTATCATATCAAGCTCATTAAGCTTGTTTTAAACCATAGAGGGCTTTAGAAAGTTTAAAAACTCGATTTGGAAAATGAGGATTAGTAAATATAGGTGGTTGTTCAACAAAAACATCTTTAATTATAAAACCATTTAGAAATGAACTTTTAACATCCATTTGATATAACTTGAAATTCAGATGAGCAGCATAAGCAAGTAGAATTCTAATAGTTTTTAACCTAGATACAGATGCAAAGGTTTCCTCATAGTTTATTCCTTCTTCTTAACTCTATCCTTGTGAAACTAACCTATCTTTGTTTCTAACTATATTTCTAGACTCATCAATTTTATTTCTAAAAAACCATTTAGTGACTATGGTCAATGTGTCCTTAGGTCTTTCAACCAATTCCCAGACTTTGTTTCTTTCAAATTGATTTAACTTTTCTTGCATATCCATTACCCAAAATTCATTATTGATAGCATCATTGATATTTTTAGGTTCTGACTGTGAAATAAAGGATTGATGTTCAACCTGATTTCTTAGAGAATCTCTAGTTTGTGTTCCTCTATCTAAATCTCCTAAAAGAGAATATGAAGGATGGTTCTTTAGAATCCTAGTTGGTCTGGTCATGGTAGGACTAGATAGTCCAGGTTCTTCTGTAGGTTCGGTTCTAATAGAAATAGGTTATGGAAAATTTATATAATTACTTGTTTTTACAGCAGGTTCACAGTTTCTATCATTAAGGTCCAGAATGGACATGTCTACTTCAAGATTTTCAGGTGAAGACTTATGTTCATGCAGATTAGCTTCATCAAATTTGACATGTACTGATTCTTCCACACGTTTGGTTATTTTATTAAAGAATCTATAGGATTTACTGGTTATAGAGTAACCTAGGAATATTCCCTCATTACTTTTGGGTTAAAACTTATCAATATTGTCTTTAGTATTGAGAATAAATACTTTGTAACCAAAAACTGTAAAGTAACTAACTTTAGGATTCTTATTATTCCACAGCTCATAAGGGGTATTTTTAAGAACTGGTCTAATCAAGACTCTATTTATAATATAACAAGCTGTATTTAAAGCTTCTGCCCTGATGTAAATAGGTAAGTCATACTAATTGAGCATAGTTCTTTTAATTTCTTATAGGGTTCTATTTCTTCTTTGTACAACACCATTCTGTTGAGGTGTCCTAGGGGCAGATAAATTGTGACTGTAGCCATTGTGTGAGAAATAGATTTCAAAGTAATGATTTTCAAAATCACGACCATGATCACTTCTCAAGGTCTAAATCTTAAGTCCACTAAGGTTCTCTACAGACTTGGAGTATTTAATAAAATAGGAACAAGCTTCACTTTTTTGAGCAAAAAAGTATACCCAAGTGTATCTAGAAAAGTTATCTACTAGAACAAAGACATAATGCTTCCCATTTAATCTAGGAATTCTAGATGGTTCAAACAAATACATGTGAACCAAATCAAGAGGTTGAGAAGTTGAAACTTCTTTCTTTAGTTTGAACGAAACTTTATGTTTCTTTACCTTTTGATAGGGATTACAAACTTTGTCTGTTGGGAATTTTAGTTTGGGTAGGTCTCTAACTAAATTTTTCTTAGTCAGTTCCCTAAGTGAATGAACATTGTAGTGTCCTAATCTTCTGTGCCATATCGAGGATTCTTTATGAAAAGAATTTAAACAAGTAACATTTTGTTTAGATAAAGAATTAAAATCTACAACACATACATTTTCATTTCTTAAAGCAGTAAATACCAAAATATTTTTAGAATCAAATACATTGCAAGCATAATTTTCAAATTTAACATTGAAACCATCATCACACAACTAATAAATTCTTAACATTTTGTATTTTAGTCCATCAACAAATAATACTTTAGAAATTAAAATTGAATCATTGTTACCAATCTGGCCTAAGCCATTTATATTTCCTTTTGAATTATCACCAAAGGTGACATTCCCCCCATCAACCTTGATTAAACTTTTAAAACATGAGTAGTATCTAGTCATATGCCATGAACATCCACTTTCCAAGTATTATATCTTCTTACATTAACTCTTTAAGCAGGTTTCCTACAAAATAGGTTTAAACAAAAAATGATTTTGGTACCCATATTTTCTTAGGTCCAGAAAAGTTATCAAGTAAAACTTTAGGCACCCATATTTTTCTAACATGTTTACTATAGTTAATAGGTTCAAAAGATTTTGATAAATAAACTTTGTTTGGTCTATAAGAATTTGAATAGATAGATGAAGCATAAGAATTTCCAGAACTTGAACTAGCATTATATTGTCCAGATTTTGGAATGAATTTATTCTTAACAAATTGTCTCTGTCCAGGTTGGTTTCCTAAACTAGTAGTATACTTTAGTGAAACTTGTTTTACAAGCATTTGAGTTAGAGTGTTCTTTCCATTTTTAAACTTCTCTAAGTCTTTTCTAAGTTATTCATTGGACAATTTAAGTTCAGTATTCTCCTTTAACAGTTGATCATTATTTTCCTTTTCTATACTAAGATTAGATTTAACTGTACTAGTCAAGGCATACTGTTTCTTTAATGATTTTTACTTATCTTTTAGCTCATTACAAGTATCTCCTAACATATTACAGTATTCAAATAATTCAGAGTTAGACATATTATTATCACTATTTGAATCACTTTCATTCCCAAAATAATAATCATTATGCATAGGGGAATTAAGTGTTACCATAGATGTTTCAGTCATGAAAAACATGTTGGCATGATTATTTTCTTCAGAATCAGAAGCTTCAGATCCACTTGAGCTGTCTTTCGAAGCACTCCATGTTTCCTTCATAGCTTTCTTATATTCTTTGTCATTGTAATCATATTTCTTCTTAAACTTGAATTTTGGACAGTTTTCCTTAACATGTCATTTCCTTTTACATTCATAATAGAATATCTCATAATATTTATCATCATTCTTCCAAACTTTATTCTAATTACCTCATTGGTCATACTTACCCTTATAATTTTATTTTTTTGAAAAATTTCTTCTTACTATAGAATTTTTTGAATCTCCTAGCTATATAAGCCATCTCTTCATCACTATCTAAATCTGAACCTTCACTTGTTGAGCTTTCGACAGGTATGTGAACTTTCTCCTTATCCTTGGTCTTTGAGGTAGCAGATTTAAATGCCACTTAATTTTTATTAGGTTCATCATCTTCCTCTTTGTTTACTTTCAGATCATCTTAATACATCATCAAATTTACAATCAGCTCTTTAATAGGTAGTGAACTTATATCACATGATTATCTTATTGAAACTGATGAGCCTCTCCTTCTTTCTAGCAAATATCTGAGTATTCTCAGGATTTTCTCCTTTGCTGGAACAAATTTTCCGAGTGAGCTCAAGGTGTTAACAATTTCATTGAACCTAAGATGCATGTAAAAAATAGGTTCATCAGGCCTCATTTTAAAATTATCATATTTAATAGTTTAAGTGTTTAATCTCATCTCTTTCACATTGGTTTTTCCTTCATGAGAAACAGCCAAAGTATCCCATATTTCATGCGCTATTTTACAACAAGAAATTCTGTTAAACTCTTCATCTCCTAGAGAGTAGTAAAGAGAATCCATTTCTTTACAATTATTGTTGTAATCAGATTTTTTAGAATCATTCCAAGTACTTCTAGCAGTCTTTGGAATCTCATACTCAGACTCTATAGCAGTCCAAATGTCAAATCCAATACTTTCTAAGTGAATTTTCATTTTGATTTTCCATTGGGAATAATTAACACCATTAAGGAAAGGTGTCCTGTTGGTAGTTTCACCTTCTAATCTATTATCCATAATAACTAAGTTTTAAAAAGATATATAAAGATGTAAAAATTTAGAATTAACAGAAATTTTGAGATCTTTAAGATACAACTAAAATCACAGTTGAAAACTTTTCACAAACATAGTGTTTAGAATTTTTTTTATCTACTTACCCTTATACCAAATGTTGTCCGGAGAGGATACTCAAGAGGGGGCGAGGAATTGAGTTCTTATTAAAAATTTCTGATTAAAACATTTCTGATAAAAACCCCAAATTTAACAAACAAGTTAAACTGTAGTGAATTTATAAAGATTTTTAGTGTTCAAAAAGTTTCTTAGAGATTGATTATTTCTCAGTTAAATTAATCTTAAGATAAAGTTAGATTTTGAAACTAACTTATTGGATAGAAATTATTAAAAACAATTTCTTGTTCAACTATCAGAGTTACTTTAACACAAATTTGAATTTCAAAGAAATTAACAGCAGAAAAGTGAAAATAGTTTAAACTGAAATAAGATGCACATCAGTTTTAACCAAGAGGTTCAGTCTCAAGTGGAGACTTAGTCCTCTCAAATAGTTTATATAAAAATTTTATCCACACCCTGGATAGGGGTAAACAAAAGTACTGAGACTGTCCAGGTACTAAGACCTCTACCACAAATCTACGTGGGAAAAATTAAAACAATAGGACACAGGCTTTCCAGGTCACACTTGACCTCTACCACAATTCACAGTGGGATAATAGAATATTTAGAAAGTTTTAGTGATGATTTTAGATATCCTATAGTTATGATTAGGATACAGTGTGTGTTTAAGATAAACAAAAGCACAAACACTGCCTGAAATGTAAATAAACAAATCAAAATAGATCTAATAAGATTGATATGAGTTTGGAAAGCTCTATGAGATGGAAATGTAGCTCTATACTTCTTTTGGATTGAGCAGATATTGTTTTGATTCCTTATCTAGAATTTTTCTGTAAAAAGGAGTATTGTGTCTCTTTTTCTTGACTTCCATGTATGAGTGTTTTTATTGAGATTGCAGTAGTCTTTGTAGCACAACAATGTCCTTAAACTTTTGGTAAAGTTCTTCTTTGAAGATCTCGTGTATCTATTCCTTTTTCTCCAACATACGTATCTTTTTGAATCCTCTATATCTCACTTTTTATGTGTATCTTGGATATTCCTTTTATAGATCATGGAGTGGTTCAACATTAGGCATGATTACTTCTGTAGGTATGAGGTACGGTTCCCTGACATCCAACAAACATCATTAATTAATTTCCGACATAAGGCATGATTACTTCTGTAGGTACGAGGTATGGTTTCCATACATCCAAAAAAAATCATTAATTAATATCAGTTGCATTAAAAACACCAAATTTGACCGTTGATAATAAACAAATAGAGATAGAGTTTAGAGAAACAATGGCCATTTTCCATCGGTATCTCTTTGTATCAGTGAACTTGTACTGATTGACTTGTAATGGTAGGTCTTACATTGGTAGTTGTTACTCTCTATAACGGTAGTTTTATGTATCAGTGACTCAGTGTAGCAGTAGATCTCTTGTATCAGTAACTTCTGGTGTAGCGGTAGCTTGCTAGTATTGGTAGCTACTTGTGTTGCGGTAGATCCTTCTATCGGTAGCTGCTTGTGGAGCAGTAGCTTTTCATGGGTAGCTGCTTGTGTAGTGGTAGATTTGCATCAGTATCTATCAGTCTATATCGGTAGACTATGTATCGGTGAATTTTTGTATAACAGAAGTCTTGTCTATTAGTGACCTTTGTTTATCGGTAGCTATGTCTATATTAGTGACCCTAAAACTTGAATGCTTATAAAGTATCTGTTCTATGAATTTCATATCCAGATTGAGTTAGTATCAAGATTAATCATGGTAAACATTTATAATCATAAATAAACATTGATTAACATATTCCAATGATATGATATGATCATTTTGATATTCATATCAACTTTTTAGTACGATGACATAATTTTAAAGTATAATTAATATATAGATAGACATTATTTGGGATTATCAAAGCATATCTAAACATAATTGAGATTATCAAAACAGGTGAGTCCAACAACCATAAAACCTTATTGATAACATTCATGCTCCCTTATTCCTTATAGAATAATGTATATACTCCTATCCAAAAATGTTTTAAACTCCAACAATGATGGAATATACAAATCATTAATCAGTTTAAAGGTAGTCAATAATATCCAATATAATTTATCCAAATCAATCATGTAATATTTCAAAATCACTACCTCAGAATCAGAACCATATTATGGTTTATCTTTCTCTCACTACTGGAAATATTATCTATACCAACGGTTTTGGGCAAACTATTGGTATAGTTCACTGATTTGGACCTATACCAACGGTTTGACCAGAACTGTTGGTATAGGTCACTTATATGGACCTGTACAAATGGTTTGGCCAAAATCGTTGGTAGAGGTCACTAATTTGGAGCTATACCAACGGTTTTGGGTAAACCGTTGTTATAGTTCACTAATTTGGACATATACCAACAGTTTGGCCAAAACTGTTGTTATAGGTCCATTATAGGGACCCTATACCAAAGGTTTTTTTCCAAACCATTGGTATAGGTCCCAACTATACTAAAAATTTGTCCAAAACCATTGTTATAGGTCCCAAAATCAAAGAACCTATACCAACGGTTCTCAAAACCATTGGTATAAGTATATACCAACAGTTTTGAGAACCGTTGGTATAGGTACATGTATTTTTAATGGAATCTTCTTACAGAGGACATTCAATAAATCAAAATTTAAAATAATTATGATAATACACATATATATTTATGAAATTATGTTTACATAAGTATGTTAGGTTAGTGGTTAGGTTGTTCAATTATAAACGAGAGGTGTTGGGATCAAAACCAACCAAATGATTTTTTTTGAATTACATATACCAATGGTTTCATGGAACCATTGGTTTAGATTTTTATATTACTTATACCAATGGTTTTGAAAACCATTGGTATAGGTCTATACTAATAGTTTTCCCAAAACCGTTGGTATAGACCTATCCCCACAACTTACTTGGAAATAGTTCTCTAAACCGTTGGTATAGGCTATACCAGCGGTTTGGAGGCCTATACCAATGGTTCCAAACCGTTGGTTTAGGGTATTTTTACAGTAGTGTCTCAACCATATATTTTCCAAAAATTTAACCTGCTATTGAGTCACTTTTCTTGGTTCCACACAATCTCAAGTCCTTAATGAAATAGTACTGTAGTACTATCCTTATATACTCTATAATTATTATAACATGTACATCATTAATACAATACTCAAATGACACAATACTTTAATAACAACGTAAGAAAAATAATCATTTCTCTTCATCTTCGGTAGTATCATAACTTTATTATTATCCAATAGTAGCATTTGGGGTATACTCTGATGATTTGGAAATTGATTCGCGTAGTGTCCCAACTCATTGTAGATGAAGCATTGTACATTTGAAACTTTTTTTCTTACCCTTGAAATCACGTACTTAGTGTCCCTTTTCCTCCACACTTATAACAAACTCCCATTACCTTCAAGAATTAACTAAGGTGATTCTTTCTATAGTTATCAAATATAAGAAAATCCTTATTTTCCCTCTTCCCATTATCCATCTTTATATCTTCCATCCTTTTCATCGCTTGCTTCCCTTCAAAGCCATAGGACTCAGAGGATTATTTACTTAACTTATAAACACATGATACTATTTCTTCATATGTTGAGAATATATGGGAGACAATTTCCTTTCTAAATGTTGGCTTAATACCGTGAAATATATGATCCTTCTCACTCTTTGGATCACACGTATTGCTGGAGTTCACATTATTTTTATCAGGCACCATTTCTATACAATGGCATACACTAGGTCAGTTTATGAATTGCAATGAATAATTATGAATTTGTAAAATACCTAATGTAAATTGAACAGTTTATGGATATAATCCATAATCATAAAAAATGTTTTATTTGAGGAAGTATATACTCATAAACCCTTTATAATGGTTTGTAAATAAAATGATAATTATCCTAAGCATATCCCTTGGGAGTGTTGTAACTAAGAGTGCAGCAAGGCCCGTTGTTGTGCACTAGTTCCCGTTCTAGTCTAGCTCAAATCGATGTTTTCAGGTTTTACCCCTAGGTACATCTGTGCCAGAGCCGCCTCTACCTTCTCGTATCTAGACAGGGATTTATTGCTTGGAAAAATAAAAAAATATCTACAATACCAAAATTCTAGGAAGTTCTTCTATACTAATCCTCAAATTCTATCTTAAGGTAATGTGCTTTAATCAGAGTTTACCTAAATCTAGATTCCAAGGTTTGTACTAAACTTCCTCTGATACCAACTGTAATGCCCCGACCCGAGAATCCCAGAGTCGGTGCATTATTATGTATCATTGTCATGATAAAAAAAGATCAAATATCGAAAGACTGATTACTTTAGTAGCCTTGTAAGTACTAGATACATTCATAAGGTTTACATTATATCATAAAATAGAAAACTTCAACAACATTGTTTCCATATACAACACTGAGATCCGATAGACTATCCCTACAGGTCAGTCATAATATACTTCTTTGCATCCAGGGAAAAATAAAACATATAAAGGTGTGATCTCGGATGCTTAGTAAGGATAACAATATAGTGGAAACTTTCATAAACAAGCATAAACATTTAAGGAAATGTATAAGACTAAAACAAAAGCCTTTCAAACTTGAACTTCCGCAGAATATGGAAAAGATAAAAATAAAATAATTCCATTTACTTATTCACATGAATATTCTACTAGTCGAATAATCACATGAAATATCAATATCCACTTTCATAATTATGGAATGCATAATTCCAGACTTTCATAACCACATATTCAAGGCCTTGTGCCAAGACTACAAATAAGATTTTGTCAAGGCCTTGTTCCAAGACACTAGTTTGTCTCATGAGACCTATGGATGCATCGAGGAGCTATAACGAGCTTCACCCATAACTTACTAAGTCCAATTCATTCCTCATATGAAAAGTTTTAAACATACCATAAACATTAGTATTAGAACTATTCTACGAAATGTAAATACTTTATCCATAAACCATGAATGGTGTAAAAATAACAAATCCACAGTCAAACATATCACAAAACCTTCAATAAAATATGAATGTTTTGTGTCATAATAAATCAACTTCAAATAAGCTTAAAATCCATCAAAGGATGTTGACATAGATGAAATCAAAGACTTTTTAGAGAAATATATCTTTCTATTTTGAAATCTCTTAAAATTAATATAATTATAAAAGAAAGCATTTAATTTGGAAATATTTTTATAATCTTGCAAGGGAAGCTTTGATGATGTTATAATGGTGGAAAATAGCCACACCCACCGTATAAGTTAAAAAAGACACTCTTACCTTAGTTTTTTTCGAAAAGGTTATAAAGTACCTTGTTTGGAAAACAACAAAAAGATTTCTTTCAAAAAAATATTATAAAAATTAAAAAAAGGGTATAAATGAATTTTTCCCATAGTCTAGTAAATATTAATTTGTTTTGAAATACATATTTAAGAAAACACTGATGTGGATGATAAATAGGTCCCAGTAGATACTTACATAAAAACAACCTCGGATAATAAAGAGATTGTGAAATTAACCCTTACCTTGTACTTTTCCTTAGTTGATGGTAGGTTAACCTATTTTATAATGGTTAAATAATAGTTATTAAATTATACAAGAATCATATACGTAAATATTATATCATATATGATCTTTTAACATTGATTTGTTAATAATATCTTAGTATTATCGTCATTTTGGGTGTTAACTGATTCATTTTCCTTTATATGTTTTGTTATGTAAGTAATGTTTTTTATGGATAGGATGTATCTTATTAATATTTATAATTATATTAAGTCATTAGAAATTATTTTTAATCATCTAATGAAAATTAGTCTTGAATGGATTACGATGGCGAATGAATCTCATCGCGTTCGTGTAAACGGTAATCCGTACGTACGTACGAGTGACAATATCATTCTTTTGATTTTAAAATAATATATAATTGGATGGTATATCATATATAAAAAATAATTATCATTTTATAATTATTAATTACATCAATTACCCATCATTATTATACCCATCCAAATAATAATGTATTGAATAACAATTACACCACGGCGTGGAGACGGTAAGCCGTACGTACGCACGTATGGTGACATGTCATTCAAAGGATTGATTGAATAAAGAATATGGTTGTTCCTTATTTATAATAACATAAAAGTATATAGAATATACTGGATTAATTATTTGAGAATGGAAGTAACAAAGAAATAGGAAGTGGAAGAAGAAAATAACTTGAAAGAGGTGATGAAATATTTACCTCTTCTTCAGGTTCTTTCTTTTGATTTGATCAAAAGGGCTCGTTAGGTTGTCTTTATGACCAAAATAAGGCCTCTAAGATTAAGGGAGGATAGTTGGGAGGATATTTGTGCCGATTTCATCTGAGCCAAATGTCTTTGTAAGTGTGAATTTGAGAGAAGGGGAAGTGCCCTTTTATAAGAGGGGTGTGGGGTACCTTTGAAAAAACTTAAAATATTATTTTGTAATAAAATTATTTTCAGTTTCTAATGGCTCATAAATATAATATTTAAAGTATAAGGTGGGGATGGGTCGAAAACCACTCAAAAAATAGGTTTTAGATAGGTTTGGGTCACTATATTAACCTTATCCTTTATATTTAACTCTTAGTTAAATAGTTTGACATTTACCATGTCTCTTTGTATTTTTAATTTATATGGTTAATAAACTTACTATAAACTTCCAAAAGAACCTCAAGTGGTTCCTTAATGAAAAAAATATCATTACATAAGTATTTTGGCCGTACCTTATATTTTTAGAAATGGAATATCAATTAATAATATAATATTTGTTTTAAAAACTTTTTTATGTCAATTTTGACACTATTTGGTATTTTGTTTTTGATAAATTAATAATAGCATTATTACTTCGAAAAAAATTCATATAAACAACCCTAATATGTCATATTAACCTATAAAATTAGTGGAATTCATAAAAAGTCTCAAGTTAAATTTATTTTGATATTTATAATATCAATTATTCTAATCTTTCATTAATACGGTAATTACTGCATCGTCATTGTGTCATAAATAAATTTAATTATTTAATGTCTAAAAAATATAAATAAAATATAATTATGTAGGAAATATATTTATATTTCTAATTAATATATATAGTCTAATTTATCTTATGTGTAAACCTATATTAAAAATGGTTTAATTATTAAACTTTGAATTTAACACTTTTAACTCTTTTTTGAATTAAATAATAATAAATGTCCTAATCTAATCCAAGTGGACCTAAATGATCATATTTTATTTTTAAGGTTGTTTTTGGTAGAATTAAACTTATCCAATATAATTTGGACATGTGTTAGGATAATAATAATATCATTTTTACCCCTAATTACCCTATTTAGTTTTAACCGTGGTAAATAAAAGTAAAAAGTTACTATTCACCAAAAATTATTTTCATATTATTGAACCAAATTTTAATTAATGATATCAATCGTGTCTCTTGGTTTTTTGAAATTTAACTCACAGAAGCGGTAAAATTAATTTTTATGTAAATTTGCAAATGCTCCTAGGAGGTGGGTAAAAGACGGTAAAAAGTTCAATAAAATTTTTATATATCTAAAATTATTATA
This sequence comes from Viscum album, assembly GCA_963277665.1. Taxonomy (NCBI): domain Eukaryota; kingdom Viridiplantae; phylum Streptophyta; class Magnoliopsida; order Santalales; family Viscaceae; genus Viscum; species Viscum album. The sequence continues at coordinate 308,738,826 of OY728131.1, read as the reverse complement.
AGATGAATCCAATGAATTCCATTGAAATTATAAATGTATTATGTATATATTTTTATCTAAAAAAAATTTAAATAAAATAAATAATTATTTAAATAAAAAGTCGGTATTAAACAATAACTCAGTGTTTTCACTATTCATCAAAAATTGAAAGTTTTCAGAAAAATACCAAAATTTCACCCTAAGATAATTTTGATATTATGAATTCAAAAATTAAGTCTATTTTACCAAATTCAAAACATAGAAGTTTCATTTATTAATTTAAAATTAATTTCCGTTGTCAAAACCATAAAGAGTGTTTTTAAGAAATAATAACTAACAAAAGATTGATACTTGTTTATGTTCAATTTCAAAGTGAAATTATTTAAAATGAATAACATTGGATTAAATGGTAAAAATATAATCTATTTATAATTCCAAACCATTAAAATGTATAATTTAACACTACAAATTATTTTGATTAGAAAAGTTGTTTTTAGTTAAAATATAGTATTTTCACTATTCACCCAAATATGAAAGTTATCAGAAAAACACCAAAAATTTATTGAAACTAAATTATTATGTCCTAATTCTAAAGAAGAATTTTATATTGTCCAATTTAATATATAAAAGATTCAAATATTGGATTTAAAAATGGTTCGCCATTAAAAGGCGGTAAAATTGCATTTTTTTAGAAAATACTTCTTTTATCTGAAAAAATGAATTTGTTTTTTTCATTATGTCTAAGAGAATCATAATATGGATTCTAAAATTATAAGGATTATATAAAGTTAAAAATTTAGTTAATACTATTCATAACCTCTTTGGAAAGGCTAGTTTGGTAAGTCGTGGTGCGCTTGAACTCGATGTTGTGTGTAGTGCAAGTTATTGAATTATTTTGAAGAAATAACGTACTATGAAATCTTGGGGTGTTACAAGTTCTACTAAAAAACACCTAGGTACAAAGTTCATTATGTAGTCCTATCCAGAAGCATGAGGTGAATCGTGGATCACGATCCAAAACTACGGTCCTCAGAACACCATGCAACCGCACTATTTTATGAACATAAAACTCCCCCAACTGGTTGACTGTATCGGTCTCCTGGATCAGCAAGAAATGGGCCACTTTTGTCAGCCGATCTACCACCACCCAAATTTCATAATTATTCCAAGGTATCCTTGAAATACCCATTATTAATTCTATCATGATGTCATTCCACTTCCACTCTAGAATAAGCAATGATTGCAATAACCCACCTAGATACTGATGTTTCGCCATCACCTCCTAAGAGGTAAGGCATTGTTCCACAAAAGTCACAACTTCTTTCTTCATTACCGGCCACCAAAACTACCTCTGAAGATCACATTACATCTTAGTCAAGCTCAGATGCACTGCCCACTTCAACACATTGAACTCGTGCATTAACTCTTCCCATACACCTACCAACACCAAAAAACGACCATGAACATATAAAACTCCATCCACACTAAAAGTTCAACCAGAAGGTGACTCCCCACCTTTAAGACTTTCCTTTATAGCCGAACACTCCAGATCCACTAAATGACCCTCTTTAACTCAGATCAAAAGCACAGACTCAACTTTCGTAGATGCAAGGGTCATCTGTTTGTTCCCATCCTGTACCTCCGAATTCATATCAGTAAACATGGACATCATCAACCACTCTGAACTAGATTCCCAAAATACCCAATTATGAGTCTTCCAACTTAGATAATTGGTGAAACTATTCCCTCTCCCTGGTGTATACATCAACTCAAAATCAAAAGACTGCAGGTAATCGACCCACCTTCACTGTCGAAGATTCAAATCCCATTGAGAGAAGATGTATTTGATACTTTTATGGTCCGTGAACACCGTTAAAGATTCTCCCAAAAAGTAGTGCCTCTAACACTTCAAGGCATGAACCATAGCAGCTAGCTCAAGGTCATGAGTAGGATATATTCTTTCATTTGGTCTCTACTACCTCGACCCATAACCTACAACCCAATCATCCTGCATCAACATTTCCCCAAGTCCTACACAATATGCATCACAAAACAAGGTGTACTTGTTATCTGGTTTGGGAAATATCAAAATTAGTGCAGTAGTCATCCGCTAATTCAACTCCTTAAAGTCATTCTCACAAGACTCTGACCAACTAAACTTAACCCCCTTCTTGGTTATGGCTGTGAAAAAAATATCCAAATGAGAGGAATATCTTATAAACTTTTTGTAATAACCATCCAAATCAAGAAAACTCCAAATATCAGAGGCGTTCCTGGGATACTCCCAAGACACCACAAACTGCAATTTTTATGGATCCACCGACACAACCAAATCAGATATGATGTGTCCCAAAAGTGAACCGCATCAATCCAAAGCTAACTGTTTGATATCTTGAAGTAAATCCTATTATCTATTAGTGTACTCAAGATGATGTCAATATGTTTGGCACGATCATAATGAGTTTTTGAGTACACGAAGATGTCATCAACAAAGACAACTAAAAACTGATCTAGATACAGGTGAAATATCTGTTTAATCAAGGCCATGAACACAACTGGTGCATTAGTGAAACCAAATGACATTACCAGAAATTAATACATCCCGTACCTGCTTTGGAAAGCTATATGGGGTATGTCAAAAGGTCTCACCATAAAATGGTGTTATCCCGATCACAAATAAATCTTAGAAAACAACGAGACACCTCTGAGCTGATCAAATAGGTCATAGATTCTAGGAAGAGTGTATTAGTTCTTAACTGTCATCTGGTTCAGCTTCCTATAATCAACACATAACCTCAGTGATCCATGAAAATTCTTAGAAAACAACACTGAAGATCCCCAAGATTATGTACCAGGGAGTATAAACCCCATACACTTCAATTCCTCTAAATTAACCTTTAGTTCTTGGAGCTCTACTGGCTCCATAAAGTAAGGTGGAATTGGAGATGGATCCACTCCAGATAACAATTTGATCATGAAGTCAACATCTCTCTCAAGTGGTAACCCCAAGAAGTCCTTAGGAAACACATCCTGAAACTGGTCCACAATAGAAGGGAAGAAAAGTTGTCCTTTCTCCCCATCATCTAACATAAGGCATACCACTTGGGCTATGAGTTCCCCCAACCACTAACATAGCATCCCTGTATGACCCACTCGAGTATCCCACTCACCACAAAGGACATAAGTGCTCCCATAATGAGATTTTAACATCACCCGACATCGGTAACAGTCAATTTGGTCTTGATATAACACCAACAAATCCATTCCCAAGATCAGGTCAAAAACTGACATCTCTAGGACAAACAGATCCCATAGAAAATGATACCCACCAATATCTAGAGAACAACACTTAAAATTCTTGATTTACTCAGCTCATACCCCTAGAGGAGTATCAAAAGAAATTACCTCACACATAGTCTCCACAGTTAATCCCAACACAACTACAAACTGGGTAGAAAAAAAGGAATGCGTAGTTCCTGTATCAAATAAATCACTTGAAAACATGGAAGAAACAAGAATTGTACCTCAAAAAGTAGATGATCCTACATTACCACCCTCAAGTGTATCCTCTACTGTGTGGAGATAACCTGCCCCTTTACCCTGGGCTTTATCTTGATTGCCCTAGACTGCACTGCTCTGTTGGTAAGGGTGATCTCACCCCGGAGTTCAACGTCCACTTCCCCTACTAATACAACCCATGGAGCTCCAACTTCCTTACCGATATGGGGTAACCAGACCCATTTCTACACTCGGAAACTTACTCTAAACTCCATTACTCTCCGATTATTGTGGGTTCCTTAAAAACCTCTAAATGTGGAATAAATAGCCGCACACTCAGCACTCAACTGGTGGGTGAGGAAACTGGTCATGCTTGTGCCCTGGCCTGCTACACTAATAACAGAAGACCTGGTTGCCACCTTGAGAAGATGCCTCCCTCTTCTGATAGGTCTATGTGCTTCCACTCTTCTGAAAGTTTCCAAAGTGGTGCTTCCTACTATCCGAAGCCACACCACTTGCTTGCCCAGCTGGTGCCACAAGTTCACTACCTAAAGCTCCCTTCAGGTTCCCCTCTATGATAAGGGATTGATTCACCACTTCAAAAAACATTTTTAGAAGAAATATATTCCCCTGAGATCTGATCTTGTGTCTCAATCCATCCTGGAAGTGTTTCACTATAGCTGACACGTCTCCCGTTAACGTCAGTACGAAGCATCTCAAATTGGTGAAATGACTAGCATAGTCCATCACCAACATTGTCACATGAGTCAACCTTATAAAATCCATAGCCTTATTTGGTCTCAAGGTTTATGTATATAAGTTCTCAAGAAACATCTCCTGAAAATCCTTCAAATCACCCCCTCATCCCGCTCTGTTTGAACCATGGTGTCCCACAAACACTTTGCTTGACCACTCAGTATATAGGCCTCTTACTTGGCTCACTTCTTGAGAGGAGTCTCTAGGTGGTGAAGAACAGTTTGTATGGAATCTATGTAGAACTCTACTACTTCTGGACCACCCTCTCTTGTAAAGGTTAGAGGGTGTTGTAGCTGAAACTCCCTGGTCAGCTTAAACATTCTCGGCATAACCCGCCGTGGGTCTCAATCCATCATCTGCAGAAAACAAGAAAATTTCTCGCATAACTTATCTTCCCTATCTCCTTGTATCACCACGTTCTCTTGCTCCACTACTGGTGGAGTGTTATAAAAAACTTCTTCATGAAACCTAACCGACACATGTCTTTGAGGTGGCATTTCTCAACAATGACAAACATGAACTTTAGAATGCAATTATATCACTCTTACAATGGAAAAAGGACACATAGGTAGACTCATCACTTTTCATAACCAAACCAGTTCTCATACTCTACCCAAACAAGCCCACTCACAACCGGATCACTACCCTTTTCCATCTCTCCTAAGACTATAGCTAACAAGAGTATCTAATCCACATGGTTACGATCATTTTATCTTACTCCCATTCAAAACCATTTTCATATCCCAATTTACTCTTACAATAAATTAATACACTATTAATTATTTATCAAGCACTATTATCTAATTACTATTTTACAATTTCACGTCCCTTTTTACCCATCCATACCATCTTATTTGGCACATTTTCATTAATTTTAAGGAATAAATGATTTCTACCCTTTATACCCTGCACACCCATCCCGTGTGTGTGCCTATTATGATGCATGTCACTTTACTACATAGGCGCCAAAAATGATTCATGAATGCAAAACCTTTTACCTTTCTATCCATGAGAGAAATCTCACAAAATTGTCAAGTCACACAACAAGTGAATCACCCAATGGTGAAATATCCTCAAATTTAAAAATACACAACAAGAACAACAATCCCCCCAGGGTGACTTGGGTTTTCCCCAGTACATGGGTTAGCTACTCCCTAGAACATGCTCATTTCCAAGGCTTAACAATTTCCTAACCTCTTTTCTACCATACCCATATAGTAATAAAGATAAATAAATCCTCTGATAGCACTTTTTAAGGTATTCAACCTAGAAGCCACTAAATCGGTGCCCCGAGTTGGGTAGTTACATAACCTAAAGCGCGCCTCCCTGTACACTAGAGGTTGCAGACTAGCAGCAAAGGTCTACTAGGTCTCATGGGGAGAATATACCCTCATTTCTAGATTAATCCACAACATATAATAATTTAAATAATAGAAACAATAGGAAAAAATCGAAAACATTCATAAACAACCAATTACCAAAATAGGTAAAACCAAATACCACCGTAAATATGCCATTCCATGTTACAATGTTAAGCGAAAAAACCCCAAAATAAAGAGAACAAAAGGATCCCCAAAATGGTCTGGAATCTATGTCTCGAACCTCACCCAACATGTTTCATGTCCAAATCAACTCCCTAGCATTAGGCCCTTGCCTTTATCCTGACCTGCAAGCATGAAATCTACTCGGGTACCCAACAACGGTTCGAGTAGGGTGTGAGTATAACTCAGTAGGCCACCACGAACAGTGTCTACAAAATATCCAGCAAAGTAATATAGTGCATGCAAGTGATAAATGATAACAAGTAAGGATAAATAGTTCATTGGGCCATTATATAATATATTCATTTAATTTATACTACCATTGAATTTGGGTTCACTACTTAGGCATTTCATGATTTAATCTACCCCTTTCATGTGTTCCATAGATTAGGCACATTCAATATTCTTATGCTTATGGGAATAAAATCAAGTCCTATCTCACTAGGAATCACATTATAAAAAAACATATAATCCTCAACTCTAAGCCTCAGTCTGGGTGGAATGCAACCGTTAGTGGAATAGAAATCCATCCCCTTCCCTAACCCGTGCATTTAGGGGTGGATCTAGAACCTCAATCAAACTCAACTCATCGGTATAGAACCTCAAGTCGATACCCCACTCAACCAATCCATGTGCATATGCTTATTTATCATTCACTATAAAAGACCATATCCAACATCATTTAAAATTCATAAAAATATCAATAAAGGTGAAACTAACATTATAACCTCAATCCATTAACACATTCATCATTTATATTACTTAACCCTTTATCCCTATTTCCAATTCCCATGCCTATCTCACTAAGCATATTCAAGTATAAGCCAGTCACTTAGCATTTTCCCGTTAATCCATCTGACCCCTTTTTCATGCCAACCAAACAACTTATTATGACACTACCGAACCAAAGTGTATTAATAAACCCCAATTTCATAACCTTAAATAATATTAACATATTCATAATGGGCTATTTGTTCTCTCACAATGACCTTACACTTACTTGTCTAACTCTATGTTATGGAAATATCACCACACCCCACGAGTGGCCCTAATTTTGTTGAGTCATACTCCTTGCATCCCATGGGGATCAAGAGGGGTTCAATTAACCATTTAGACACCCACTACATCACATCATGTCAATGACACCAAGAACTCTTCAAAATAGGGAAAGAATAAAATCCCTTCATGCACGAATTTACACAAAAACGCAGGGATATAACTTATAGACCACCTACTATGAATCTGTTGGTGAAAGAACTCTCAACTGAGGCCTTAGATATCGATTTGAACAACCCTCAAAGCCTTAACCTAAATCTCCTCGAAAAAGTAGGGTTTGAGAGCTTTGGATGGAGATGGGAAAGAAATACAAACCCTACACCAAATAGAGAATCAAGAGTGAGATTATCCTTACCCAGATCTTCAATCTGCAATTGAAGACACTCCAAACAACCCTAATATAAGGAATATTAGTCCTTTTAAGCTCTTGGAGATTTTGGGGAATCAATAGGGATGGAGGAAGAAGAAGGGTGGAAAATCCTGAGTTCCTCTTATTTCCCCTGTATTGTAATTTTTGTTATTTTTTAGAAGTTTCTAGGCCACACGGTTTACCTGCATGGTTTGCCAAACCGTGCAAAAACTGTGTAGAGGTTTCTGCCCGCACTGCCTCTATCTTTCACTATTTTGTAGACCATACGCAAACTGTGTGGATTTCCACTGCCCACAAGGTCTCGCCTAGCAAGATTTTCCATACTATGCAAAAAACATGCAGATTGACCAAACGGCCTCCTTTCCCCCTTTTTCATGTCCCAAACCCCCAGAAAACCCTCAAGCCTTAAAAAGTACTTGGAAAAATACTTAATTAACCAAAAAAGGGGATAAAACTGAAACATAAACAAGAACATTCCTTTCAGAGAAATTCAGGATATTACAACCTCCCCACTTTATTACGGATCGTCCTTGAGCCTCTCTTCCAAGAATCATTGTGCTCCCAAAGGAAAGAGATCATGTCACTGTGTCCGCATATTTGATTGTCTCTCCCATGTTTCTTCTTGAAAGTTTCCATGATTTCATAGAACACGGACCAAGGACATAACCTTTCCCCATAAAACATTATCACTATGACCCACAACATGAATCAGGTGCTCCTCAAAGGGTGCATCATCCTCGAGCTCAAAATCAATGAAATTTTTCAAATGAGGTGGATCAATATGTTACTGTCAGAGTTTTGAAACATAAAAAATATCATGCATCCCGCTATACCACTGTGGAAGAGCCAATCGATATTCCACCTATCCGGTTCTTTCCACAATCTCAAATGGACCTACATATCTAGATTCCAACTTGCCCTGCTTCAAAATTTGATGGTGAACTAACTTTGGTAACACCTGAAGAAAACACTATCACCCACCATGAACTCAAGAAGCCTACAACACCGATCAACATATGAATTATACCTACTCTAAGCTATTTCCATATGATTTTGAATCAAACAAAACTTCTCCGACATCTCCTGCACGAGACTTGGTCCTAATAGCTCAAACTCTCTAGCCTCTAACCAACACAATGAAGATCTACAAGATCTCTCATAAAGTGCCTCCAAATGTACCATCTGAATTGTATCCTTAAAACTATTATTGTAAGAAAACTCAATAAGCGACAAGTGATTTTTTGACGAACCACCAAAATCTAGGACACATGCCCTCAAGATGTCTTATAATACCAAAATTGTATATTCTGATTGCCTGTCAATCTATGGGTGGTGAGCTATACTCAAAAACACATGGGTACCAAGTGCCTTTTGTATTTCCCTCCATAAGAACAAGGTGAATCACATATCAAGATCCGAAACTATGGTCCTCAGAACACCATGAAACCACACTATTTCCGGAACATACAACTCCCCCAACTGGTTGACTGTATAGGTCTCCTAGATCAGTAAGAAATGGGCCGCTTTGGTCAACTGATCTACCACCACCCAAATTGAATCATTGTTTAGAGGTGTCCTCAGAAGACCCACCATGAAGTCCATTGTGATGTCATTCCACTTCCACTTTGTAATAGGAAATGACTGCAACAACCCACATGGACACTAATGTTCATCCTTCAACTGATGATAGGTAAGACATCATTCCACAAAACTTGAAACTTCTTTCTTCATTCACAGCCACCAAAAATTCCTATGAAGATCACAATACATCTTAGTTAGGACCGGATGCACTTCCCACTTCGACATGTGGAACTCACACATCAACTCTTCCCATACACCTACAAGCACCAAAACATGACAATGAACATATGAAACTCCATCCGCACCAAAATTCCAACCAAAAGGTGACTCCCCACCTTTAAGACTTTCCTTTACAGCCAAACACTCCAGATCTACCAACTGACTCTCTTTAACTCATCTCAAAATTGCGGACTCAACTACTATAAATGCAAGGGCTATCTAACCATTCCCATCCTATACCTCCAAATGAATCTCAGCAAATAAGGACATCATCACCCACTTTGAACTAGATTCCTGAACTACCCAATTCTGAATAACAACAAGGGTGTAATAGGTCTTATGGGGAGACTATACCCTCATTTCTAGAGTAAGCCACAACAGAAAATAATTTAAATAACAGAAACAATAGGCAACAATCAACAACATGCATAAAAAACCAATTCTCAAACTAGATACAACCAAATACAACCATAAATATTTCATTCCATGCTATAGAATTAAGTTAACAAAACCTCAAAATAAAGAGAACAACAAGATCCCCAAAATGGTATGGAATCCAAGTCTAGAACCTCACCCAACATTTTCCATGTCCATCTCAACTCCCTAGCATAGGGACATTTCCATTTTCCTGACCTTTAATCATGAAATATACATAGGTACCCAATGGTATCCTGAACAGGGTGTGAGTATAAAGCCACCACCAACAGTGTCTACAAAATATCCAGTAATGACAGATAGTGCATGAAAGTGATAAATGTAACATCCTAGGTAAATAATGAATATGAAATGTTCATATATATTAATATTTGTGAATAAAATATTAATATTACTTTAAAGGGGATGCTATGTTTGATGGCGTACCCAATACACAACAATGAGTTTCTTTGAAATCATACGCTGCACACTAATAATATAATAATATTATTTTAAATATTAGTTAATGAATAGCTGTTGTAATGGCGGGAATGAATATAAATAACTAAAAAATGATTATATATTTTTGTTAAATATTTTAACAATTACCCAATAAATTATAGAGGCTTAAAATGAAAATGAATCCAGTTTTAATAATAAATATTCTAATATTCTTTAAAAGGTCGATTAACCGCCTTTTGACGGAGAACCCTTTTTAAATCCACTTTTTGACAATTTTATATGTTATATTTGACAAAATAAAATAATTCTTTATAATCGGGACATCAAAATTTACTTTGTGTAATTTTTTTTTATTTTTTCGACAAAGTTTATTTTTTATGAATAGTGAAAAATGCTGTATTTTAATTCAAAACCTCCTTTTAATATAATTTATTTATACGGTTATATTATATTTTTAATTGATTTTAAAGTGTAATTATAATATATTTTTATGATTTAATTCAATGGTGGTCATTGGAATTAATTTCATTTTGAAATTGGACATAAACAAGTGTCAATCTTTTGATAGATATTGTTTCTTAAAAACACGCAATTTGTTTTGACAACGGGAATTAATTATAAAATTAATTAATGAAAATTTTATGTTTTGAATTTGGTAAAATGTACATCTTTTTTTAATTTTTAATATCAAATTTACTTTGGATAAATTTTTGGTATTTTTCTGTCAAATGTTCATTTTTAATGAATAGTGAAAAATACTACATTTTACTTCAAAACTACTTTCTCATCAAATTTAATTATATAGTTAGATTTTCATTTTAATTGGTTTTAATTATTAATTGAATTATGTTTTTATCACTTAATACAATGTTGTTCATTGTAATTAATTTCACTTTTCAATGGGATGTAAAAACATGTCAATATTTTGATAAATTTTACTTCTTATAAACCTGTATTTGGTTTCGACAACGGGAATTATTTTTAAATTAATTAATGAAATTTATTTGTTTTTAATTTGGTAAAATGGCTTCTATATTTGGAATTAGAAGTTCCAAATTATGTAATTAAGACTCTTTTGTTTTTTTAACATTATGAATAGCAACGATGACAATTATCTTTAATTATCATGATTAATTAGTAATCTGGTAGTTAAGGGTAATAAAATAATATCATAATAATATAAAATGACCCCAACATGTGTCAAAATCATCTTGGTTGTGTCATGAAGGACCATGGGATTCCTTTTTCCAACTTAGGGACCCCATGGAATCACTTTTGTGTGATAGTGACCTTTTATCATATTATTTTTTAAAGAAAGGAAAATGTAACCAAACTATGTAACACCTTAGTAAAATGATTTTAATTGTGTTTACATAAATGATATCTTATACTACAAAAAGTCATTGGAAATATAAACATATTTCCTACATCATGATATACATTTTTATAATTTTTAGACATTAAATAAATAGATTTATTTATGTCACCATGATGATGCTGTGATTACCTCCTTAATGAATGATTTAAATAAAATGAAACGATAGGGTAAAATCTATAACTTTAACTTGTATAAAACCTATTGGATGGGTGGATTTAGAACCATTATCAACTTATCCTTGAAATATATCATTGTACGACCTTTAAAATCTGAAAATCATTTTATAATAAAGTAACATTTCAAGACTTTCCAAAAGTGACCCTCCTCCCTCTTATAAAAGGCCCTCACCTCGACCCCCCTTACCCACAACTCTCAAGACATTGGCTCATAGAAAATATGATCAAATTATCTCTCCACATACCTCTATTATTACTATAAGCCTCACTTTGGGAATAAGTCCTTCCAAGGAATCTTTTGGATCAAATAAAAAAGAGTTACCCGATTTAGACGTAATGTCTTCTCTCGAGTTTCTTTCTTTTATTTTCATTCTTCACTCACCAATATCTTCTTATTATTTGATACCATAATAAAAAAAGTATCCTAAATATACTATGATGTTGTTATGATAATTATTCTACCTACACTTACACACACCTCCGTCGAATGGTTAAATAACATACTGTTTCTGTGGGTGGTGAATTACTGCCTCACGAAACGATGATTGTTCAATCTTCTTTTAACACCTCTCATGGTGTCCCTTATGATGGAACTATATTTATATATGATATATATTATATTTATGTCCTCTCAATGCTTCTGTATTTTATATTTAAAACATACCTTTATGCTTTGCATGTTGTGCAAATGCGATAATTTCATATGAGGAAGTGTGGACAACCGCCCCCTCAAGTGATGTGACTCGTTCATGAAAAACATGGAATTTATAAAGAATTTTATTAATGAACTTATGTTACCTTTATAACATATATATTACTCTGTAATTATAATATATCTATGTCTAATTTAGTTTAAAATTCCATTAATATGACAAAAAAAATGAAGGTAGCGTTCATGCGTACGTACGACCTACCGTCTCCATGAAGGGTACATTTAATTTATTATCTCCAAACATTATGAAATATTATTAAATACATATATAATGGATATATATGATATTTAAATCATGAAAACCATTCCAGATATGATGTACTTATAACTACATGGACATTTCTCTTCAAACAAGTTCATTGTTGACTCATGTACCGAACATCGACAAAACATATGATATGAACTCACATAATTAACTAATTATTATAACATAATAATTTGTGGTATGAATTAAATAATAAACTTTAAAGTAAGTCCTTAATCAATTATAAATTGACCAATGTTTGTTATTCAGGAATATAAATAAACGAACAAGACAAGTCAGACTTGAGGTAAGGGGATTTCTTATCTCAATTTTAATTCCGTAAGATTTCTTTTGTTCGCCAATTATTTATTTCATGTGGTGTATTGTGTACTTAAATTTGATATATATTATCATGATTCTATTTATATTCATGTTGTTCTTTTATTCATTTGTTTCTTATTATATTTGGGTTATATGACTTGATTGATTACAACGAGGTAAGGGGTTTTTATCTCACTTTTTATACCCATGAGATTCATGCTATATTTGCCACTATCTCATTTTAGTGGTGTATGTAATTCCCATTATTATACTCTTTGAGTAATATAAATAAATTTATGGGTATTTACATCAACATTTTTTGGTCCAACTTTCATGGGGTGTATGTTTCGAAATTTACCCAAATCGGTAAGGGAACCTTTCACCCTCCTCTTTTAAAAAGACTTCTTTTTGGTAGGCCTTTTAATTTACATATTATTATGTTGGGATATGTTCTTATATATACTTATTGCAATAAATTTTATGTCCAAGTGATGATATACCCTTTTTATCTCTCATCAACTTATTTTCTGAATTTTAAAGTGACGCCGTTAGGCTATTGAATTTCTGTAAAGGAACTTCTTAACGCAATTTCAATTATTTGGGTTAAACCTCTACTTCTTGATTATGTCGTGCTATGAATATGTGTGGATGACCTATGATTATTTTCAACTTAATATCCACTTATATTGAGTGTATTTATATTTTTCACACATAATTATTTAATGGATTTATCCTTAATCTAAGGATACCATCTTTGTAAGGGACTTCGTCTCAAATCTCCTTTCGTTGAGGCATAGTTCAATTTATATATGACATTATTTTATTAGTTGTATAATAATTCCTTTTGACTTTTAATTTAATTCAAAATGAATCTTTTTACTTGAAGTGTTTTACTAAATGATAAAAGGGAATGTTTTTGTCTTACGTATGCGGTGGCAACGACTTCTCCGCCATCGTGACCATTATTTGAGTTTCGGCTTCCTCTACAAGCCATAAATTTTTTTAAAAGAAAAATAAATACCATGTTTTAATTTTATTTTATTTTGGTATTGGAAATGGTTTTGATAATGTTTTGATTATATCAATGTGTTGTATTGATATCTTTTGATTGAAATGTTGAAATGTTTTGTTTACTCTATGCATGTTTTATGTGATACGATTATGTTATGGTTCTTGGGAATTGTTTATGAAGTCGGGTGGTTCCGTTATAAACTAATGGTAGGTGAGCCCGAGATATCTCTCCAATGCATTGGGTAACACGAAGGAGTTAAACGCTAAGGTTTCTCTGAAGAGATTTAGGGAATATACTGTGATGGGTATTCCGAACGTAACCATGAGGGTTACTCACAACATAAGAATGTTATTAGTGCCTAAAGTTACTTTTATGTATTATGATTTCTATGAGTTATACATAAATCTTATGATTTCATGAGGTATGTTAATGTGATTTTGTTTTATGAGTAAAGTACAATTTCATTGATTCTTATGTATACATGGACTAATTTTTTCTTTCCGTATTGTTGTAACCCTTAATGAGCTTTTTATGCTCATCCCAAGTTTTGAAATGTTTTCCACATGACTTGAAGATGAATAGGGTCATGGGTAGGATCAAGGAAAGACATGCTGTCTAAAACATGGAACTAGTCATGTTTCTTTTTTACGAGTTTTGATTTTATGAAAAAAATAGAAAGTGACTAGAATTGTATACTTTGTAATATTCAAGTTGATATGTAATAGTTATGTCCTAAATCTCCAAAACTCTAAACCTGAAAATATCCTCAATGTGAATTATTCATTTAATTCAATATGATGTAATGTTTTAAGGCTGAGTCCTTATAGTTGGTATCAAAGGTTGGTTTAGATAACTTTAGAGGTTTGGTTATTCTTTAAGCACAAGTGAAATTACCATAATGGTTAGGATTTTAAAAAGAGTCATAGTTATTTTTATAAAGTTAGTGAGTTTAAGATTACATGGATAATTATATCAAAGTATTATATGATTATTTTACTGATATACTAACAATGAGCTTTTTGGTTTTAGTAAATGGATGGATCTAGCAAGCACTAAATTAACGGTGGATGTGAAGAAAACTGTGACAGTTTTCTGAATGAGCAACTGGATGATATGGGAGCTGCAATGAGAACACTTGTCATTATTCTCAACCAACTATCTGGAGTCATGATTGACCACCGGAACCTTAGTGATTTTTATAAGGCATCATATATGCAAGAAACAAATCCCTACGGAATTTCAAGTAATAATCATAAAGGTAAGTGTGTTCAAAAACCTATGTGTCAAAGATGTGGAAAGAAACACATAAGAAAATGTTTCAAAGGGACAGAAAGATGCTATAGATGTGGAAATGGAGGTCATAAATCCAGAACCTACCATGGAAAAATGAAGCATCTAATTGACTCTAGGAAAGGGAAATAAGTTCTTTCTAAAGGATCAATTGAATGTTTTAATTTTGGTGTGCATGGTCATTATCAAAACACATGCCCTATGAAGAAGTATCGGGAATGGGATCACCGGGATCATAAAAATATTTGTTTACCAATGCCTAATGCCATTCCGATTGAGGATGAAGAAACTGACAGTGACTAATGAAAGGTATGGATTATTTCTTAACATATGTTTTCCTATTATTGAAATCTTAGGTTATGATTCGGGATTTTGTTTGTAGGAAAGAAGTATTTCAGAATAAGTTGTCAAGGAATGGTTAATGGATCATGAAGAATATTGAATGGGTAAGAAGTCAACATACAAGGAATTCAAGAGTTATGGTAGATTTCAGGATTCTGAAATGATTAAAAGTATTAAGGCTCTTTTGATGATGGGATTACATTAGAAGACTTTTTATAGTATGTGTAACCCTAATGTTTTATATATGAAAATTTTATTCAAGGAATAATTATCTTTTATTTTGTGGATATAGTTATAAAGAACCATTTTGGTTTATATGATCCTTGAATTTGAGGTAATTAGCGGTTAATACGTTTTGGGATGCAAAACGAAAGTTATTAGATAACCTTTGTGGTTAAAATATGTTATGTTTTTTTGATGAATTTATCTCTTCTTGGGAATGTTATAAAATTATATGGTTTTTTAAAAGGGACAACACACATACCATGTGACAACCCGTCGTGTCGGACAAAGCTGCGAGAATTGAACCCACAACCAAAGTGCGACTGGTATTTATCACCTACCACTGGACTACATGAAGTCCCTGGTTAGTATGACTAATTATTTTTAGTTAAATGATCTTATGAATCAGGAATAAGTTGATTTTGGGTTATCTTTGGAAATGATTAACCTATAATGGAGGATATGTGATTATGTTAATTAATTTTCAGTATGAGACTTTAAGAGCAACAAATGTTATTTGGAGATAAATGTTAAGATTTACCTTGGAAGACTATGTGATTAAATCGATCAGAGATTTGGTTTTCAATCATAGTTTGGATTACTTTGATGAATTTTATGGATATCTATTTATTTAATGGTCTTTCTTGAGCCTTGGGTTTTTTTTGAATTTTTGAGATTAAGATTAGTATTTATTTTTATAAAGGATTATCCTTTTGGGGATTATCTGATCTTGTACTAAACATTTTGGTTTTGCATAAGGTATAAAGACATGGGAAATATATAGTTCATATTTTTTGGATTAGGTGATTCTCAAGAATTTGATTATTGCGCTCTTAATGTGAACAAGTCATCCTAAATAACCATCTTTTGGAGAAAATATGAGTTTGTGTAAGAAATCTAGTATGTGATGAAAGTATACATGACAAGTAATTATGTCTCCTTATGATTTAGTTAAGCTAATAAATAAATTCCTCAATCAAATGTAACTTAAAACAAAAACATTGTTTGTTAACTTTTCCTACTGGGGAATCAAATACCGTTTAACCCATCACAAGTTTGTGATTTTCTAGTGGTTAACTTTCTCCTGGACATGTTTTCTATCACTCTCCTTCAGAACTTGACCCTTTGTTTTCTCTTATATATCCATGTTTTCATGGAATCCTAGTATCTGTTGTCTCAAGTGACCTTGTTACTTTTCTTTATTTCTTTTAACTTGATAGTTTAATTCACTTCTTTTCTGATGTGGGGCTTTCAATGAAGTTTCCGAGCCCAATTTTAAAATTGAGAGGATGCAATTCCCAAAATGGGGGAAGGATGTAACATCCCAGGTAAATAATGAATATGAAATGTTCATATATATTAATATTTGTGAAGAAAATATTAATATTACTTTAAAGGGTATGATATGTTCGATGACATACCCAATACACAACAACGAGTTTCTTTGAAATCATACATTGCACACTAAAATATAATAATATTATTCTAAATGGTAGTTAACGCCTATCCATTGTAATGGAGAGAATGAACAGAACTAACTACAAAATGATTATATATGTTTGTTAAATATTTTAACAATTACCCAATAAATTATAGAGGCTTAAAATGCAAATGAATCCAGTTTTAAGAATAAATATCCTAATATTGTTTAAAAGGTCGATTAACCACCTTTTGATGGAAAACCCTTTTTAAATCCACTTTTTGAAAATTTTATATGTTATATTTGACAAAATAAAATCCTTTTTTAGAATCAGGACATAAAAATTTACTTTGTGTAATTTTTTGTTATTTTTCTGATAAAGTTAATTTTTTTTAATGAATAGTGAAAAATGCTGTATTTTAATTCAAAACCTCATTTTAATATAATTTATTTATATGGTTATATTATCTTTTTAATTGGTTTTAAAGTTCAATTAGAATATATTTTTTTCATTTAAATCAATGGTGGTCATTGGAATTAATTTCACTTTGAAATTGGACACAAGCAAGTGTCAATCTTTTGATAGATATTATTTCTTAAAAACACACTATTTGTTTTGGCAGTGGGAATTAATTATAAAATTAATTAATTAAAATCATATGTTTTTAATTTGGTAAAATAGATATCATTTTTTAATTTGGAATATAAAATTTAATTTGGATAAATTTTTGGTATTTTTCTGACAAATATTCATTTTTAATGAATAGTGAAAAATACTAAATTTTACTTCAAAACTGCTTTTTCATCTAATATAATTATATAGTTATATTGTCCTTTTAATTGGTTTTAATGTGTAATTGAATTATTTTTTTATCACTTAATACAATGTTCTTCATTGGAATTAATTTCACTTTTCAATTGGATGTAAAAACATGTCAATGTTTTGATATATTTTATTTCTTAAAAACCTATCTTTGGTTTTGACAACGGGAATTATTTTTAAATTAATTAATGCAATTTCTGTGATTGGAATTTGGTAGAATTGATTCCATATTTGGAATCATAAGGTCCGAATTATGTAATCAAGACTCTTTTGTTTTTGGACATTATGAATAGTAACGACGACAATTATCTTTAATTATCATGATTAATTTGTAATCGGGTTGTTATGGGTAATAAAATAATATCATAATAATATAAAATGACCCCAAAATGTGTCCAAATTCTTTTGTTTGTGTCATGGCCGACCA
The DNA here is from genome assembly GCA_963277665.1 of Viscum album. Classification (NCBI taxonomy): domain Eukaryota; kingdom Viridiplantae; phylum Streptophyta; class Magnoliopsida; order Santalales; family Viscaceae; genus Viscum; species Viscum album. The sequence goes on along the minus strand of OY728131.1, from coordinate 308,720,583 downwards.
TGGGATTCCTTGTGCCAACTTAGGGACCACATGGAATCACTTTTGTGTGATAGTGACCTTTTATCATATTATTTTTTAAAGAAAGGAAAATATAACCAAACTATGTAACACCTAAGTAAAATGATTTTAACTATGTTTTCATAAATAATATCTTAGACTATAAATACTCATTGAAAAGCTAAAAATATTTCCTGCGTCATGATATTTTTTTATAATTTTTAGACATTAAATAAATAGATTTATTTATGACACCATGATGATGCAGTGATTACCTCATTAATGAATGATTTAAATAAAATGAAAAGATAGGGTAAAATCTAAGAATTACACTTGTCAAAAACCTATTGTATTGGTGTATTTAAAACCCTTATCTCCTTATCCTCTAAATATATCATTGTGGGACCTTGAAAATCTTAAAATCATTTTATAATAAAGTAACATTTCAAGACTTTCCAAAAGTGTCCCTCCACCCTCTTATAAAAGGCCCCCACCTCTACCCACTTAACCACACATCTCAAGCTATTGGATCGTCCAACCTCTGATAATATTATCTATCCACATCCCTATATTACTCTGAGAATCCTCACTTTGGGAAGAAGTATTTCCCAAGAAGCCTTTGGCTCAAATAAAAAAGAGTTACCTGATTTGGACGTAATGTCTTCTATCGAATTTCTTTCTTTTATTTTCCTTCTTCACTCACCATTATCTTCTTATTATTTGATCCCATAATAACACCAGTATACTCAATATACTAGGAATTTTTTATGATAAGGATTATACCTACACTTACACACACCTCTGTCTAATGGTTAAAGAACATACTGTTTCTATGGGCGGCGAATTACTGCCTCATGAAACGATGATTTTTCAATCTTATTTTAACACATCTCATGGTGTAAATTATGATGGAAATATATTTATATATGATATATATTATATTTATGTCCTCTAAATGCTTCTATATTTTATATTTAGAACATATCTTTATGCTTTTCCTATTGTGCAAATGCGATAGTTTCATATGAGGAAGTGTGGACAACCGCCCCCTCAAGTGATGTGACTCGTTCATTCCAAACATGGAATTTATAAAGAATGTAATTAACCAACTTATGTTACCTATATAACATATATATCATACCAGAATTATAATATATCTCTGTCCAATGTAGTTTTAAAGTCCATTAATATGAAAAAAATGAAGGTAGCGTTCGTGCGTACGTACGACCTACCGTCTCCATGAATGGTACATTTCATTTATTATCTCCAAAAAATATGGAATATTATTAAATACATATATACTGGATATATATGATATATAAATCATGAACACTATTCCGAAGATAATTTACTTATAACTACATGGACATTTCTCTTCAAACCAGTTCATTGTTGACTAATGTACCGAACATCGACAAAACGTATGATATGAACTCACATAATTAAATAATTATTATAACATGATAATATGTGATATGAATTGAATAAAAACTTTAAAGTAAGTCCTTAAGCAATTATAAATTTACCAAAGTTTTTTATTCAGGAATATAAAGAAACGAACAAGACAAGTTGGACTTGAGGTAAGGGGATTTCTTATCTCAATTTTAATTCCGTAAGATTTCCATTGTTCACCAATTATTTATTTCATGTGATGTATTGTGTACTTAAATTTGATATATATTATCATGATTATATTTATATTCATGGTATTATTTTATTGATTTGGTTCTTATTATCTTTCGGTTATATGACTTGATTGATTACAACAAGGTAAGGGGTTTTTATCTCACTTTTTATTCCCGTGAGATTCATGCTATATTTGCCACTATCTCCTTTGAGTGGTGTATGTACTACCAATTATTCTAATATTTTAGTAAAATACATCCATTTATGGGTATTTACATCAACATTGTATGGTCCTTCTTTTATGGGGTGTATGTTTCGAAAGTTACCCAAATCGGTAAGGGAACCTTTCACCCTCCTCTTTTAAAAAGACTTATTTTTGTTAGGTCTTTTAATTTACATATTCTTATGTTAGGATATGTTCTTATATATCCTTATTGATGTAAATTTTATATCCAAGTGATGAGATACCATTTATATCTCACATCAACGCATTTTCTAAATTTTAAAGTGACGCCGTTAGGCTGTCAAATTTCTGTAGGGGAACTTCTTAACCCAATTTCAATTCTTTGGGTTAAACCTCTACTTCTTGATTATGTCGTGATATGAATTTGTGTGTATGAACTATGATTGTTTTACACTTAATATACACTTATATTGGGTGTATTTATATTTTTCACACATAATTAGGTAATTGATTTTTCTTAATCTAAGGATACTGTCTTTGTAAGGGACTTCGTCTCAAATCTCCTTTCATTGAGGCATACTTCAATTTATATACGAAATTCTTTTATTAGTTGTATAATAATCCCTTTTGAATTTTAATTTCATTTAAAAGGAATCTTTTTTACATGAAGCGTTTTACTAAACAACAAAAGGGAATGTTTTTGCCTTACGTATGCGGTGACAATGACTTCTCCGCCACCGGGACCATTATTTGAGTTTCAGTTTCCTCTATAAGAAATACTTTTTTTTCAAAGAAAAATAAATACCATGTTTTAATTTTCTTTTATTTTTGTATTGTAAATGATTTTGATAATGTTTTGATTATATCAATGTGTTGTATTGATATATTTTGATTGAAATGTGGAAATGTTATGTTTCCTTTATGCTTTTTTATGTGATACGATTATGTTATGGTTCTTGAGAATTGTTTATGAAGTTGGGTGGTTTTGTGATAAACTAAGGGCGGGTGAGCCCGAGATATCTCTCCAATGCATTGGGTAACGCGAAGGAGTTAAATACTAAGGTTTCTTTAAAGAGATTTAGGGAATATACAGTGATGGGTATTCCAAACGTAACCATGAGGGTTACTCCCTACATAGGAATGTTATGAATTGATCAAGTTACCTTTATGTCTTATGATTTATATGAGTTATACATAAATATTATGATTTCATGAGGTATGTTAAAGTGCATATGTTTTATGAGTAAAGTATGATTTCATTTATTATTATGTATACATGGACTAATGTTTTCTTTCCATATTGTTATAACCATTACTGAGATTTTTATGCTCATCCCATGTTTTGAAATGTTTTTCACAGGTTTTAAGGAAGGGTAATAGAAAGGAAGTATTCAAGAAGATTTATATGAAGAAAATAACTCTTGTTTTATTTAAGGATTTAGAAAAAATCAGTTATATTTGAAGTGTCTACTTTGTAATATTCAAGTTGATATGTAATAGTTATGTACTAAATCTTGAAAACTCTAAACCTAAAAAGACCCTCAATGTGAATTATTCATTTAATTCAATATTATGTAATGTTTTAAGGCCGAGTCCTTAAAATAAATGATAATAAGTAAGGATAAATAGTTCGTTGGGCCATTCTAGACTATGTTTATTTAATTTATACTACTATTGAATCCGAGTTCACTACTTAGGCATTTCATTATTTAATATACCCCTTTCATATGTTCAATGGATTAGCCACATTCAATATTCTCAATATTATGGGAATAAAATCATGTCCTATCTCACTAGGCATAACATTTTAACAAAACCCATAATCATCACCTCGAAGCCTCAGTCTGGGTGGAATGTAACTGTTAGGGGAATATAATTTCATACCCTTCCCTAATCCACGTATTTAGGGTAGATATAGAACCTCAGTCCAACTCCACTTGTGGGCTTAGAACCACAATTTGATACCCCACTCAACCAAGCCATGTTCACTTGCTTATTTATTATTCACCACAATCAACCATATCCAATATCATTTACAACATCACAAAAATATAAATAAAGGGGTAATTGACATTATTACCTCAATACATTAACACATTCATCATTTATATTAATTTACCCTTTAGCCCCATTTCCTATTCCCATTCCTATCTCACTAAGCATATTCAAGTATAATATAGTCACTTATAATTTTCAGATTAATCCATTTGACCTCTTTTTCATGCGAACCAAACAACTTCTTAGGCCATTACCAAACCCAAGTTTATTACTAAACCCCAATTTATTATCCTTAAATCATGTTAACATATTCATCATGGGATCTATGTTCTCTCACAATGACGTCACACATTGTTTGATAACTCTATGTTTATGAAATATCAACACACCCCATAGGTGGCTCTAATTTGGTCAATTCATCCTCCTTGCATCCCATTGGGATCAAGGGTATTCAATTAACCATTTAGACAACCACTAAATCACATCATGTCAATGACACCAAGAACTCTTCAAAATAAGACAAGAATAAAAACCATATATGCACAGATCTACACAAAAACCAATGGATATGACTTGGAGACCACATACCATGAATCTTTTGGTGAACACACTCTCAACCGAGGCCTTAGATATCGATTCGACCAACCCTTTAATATTTACCCTAAATATTACTAAAAAAGTAGGGTTTGAGATCTTGAGATGGATATGGGAAAGAAATAAAAACCCTAAACCAAAAAGAGAAACAACGGTGATGTTATCCTTACTCGGATCTTGAATCCACAACTGATGGAATTCTAAACGGCCCTAATACGAAAGAGATTGGTCCTTGGAAGCTCTTAGAGCTTTTGGGGTGCCACTAGTGCTGGAGGAGGAAGAATGGAGCAAAATATCGAGTTCCCATTATTTCCCTCAGAATGGATTTTTTGTAAATTATTAGAATTTTCCAGGCCTCACTGTTTACCCACATGGTTTTCCAAACCATGTGCAAACCATGTAGAGGATACTACCCACACACCCTCTCTCTCACATGGTTTTTCAGACTACGTACAAACCGTGCAGATTTCCAATACTTGCATGGTCTCCCCTCGTACGGTTTTCCAAACCGTGCGAAAACTGTGAAGACTACCCAAAAATCCCCTTTTCCCCATTTTTCATGTCCTCAATTCCTGGAACACCCCTAAGACTTCAAAAGGACTTGGTAAAACACTTAATTAACCAAAAAAGTGGACTAAAACTAAAACATAAACAAGAACATACCTTTTGGGGAAACCTGGGATCTTACATAATTATAAAATTATTTTCATAAAATTAATTTCACATTTTAAGTATACACATCAAAAAATATTTAGGATGATTTTTTGGGATTTTTCTAAAATAGTTGAATTTTTGGTGAATAGTGAAATACAATAATTTTTGATATTTAATAAATACATGCATTATTGAATCATAGATGATGTATAGATGATGTAATCCCATAATCTAGAAATCTAATTGATTATTTTAATATATTTAGTGATAATTATCAATATATTCATAGTCTTGAGCCAAAATAATAACAAATGAATAAAATATTCAAAAAAACACCGCACTCCTCCACTATAAATACCACCCTCACTACCTCTTCTTCTCACACCTCTTAATCCTTAAAGACAATATAATTATTTCCCAATTATCTTCCCAAGCCTCTTCCACACATCCAATAGTTTTTGGTTTTAAAAAAAAAAAATACCAAAACAAATTTCCCAAAAGAGGTTCTGAAGGAGAAGAATTCAAGAGGTAAAAACCTCTTTCCTTTTCTTTTAATTTATTTTCAATTTCTTTTATTTTATTATCATTCCTTCACCTCCTCTATCCAGAAATGAGTTATAACTCCATTATATTATATATAATATAATTTTATAATTTAAATGTAAAATATACCAACAAGTCCCTTATACTTTTTCTTTTATTTTAAAGTTTAAAACATTGTCCCTGAAGTGCCGATTTACCACCTTCATGGATGATGTGTTTTTGTTTTTCAATTCAGCTTTAAAGGATAGTCATAAAACCATTGTGATGTTTAAATTAGAATTTAATACATTTAATACAACTTATTTAATATTTTTTAACCAGTATATATACATAATATTAATTCATGACACAAAACTAGTCTTTGATGATAAAAAACTGCCAAAATAATCTAAACGATTATCACTAACATCTTATCTAATGATTCATCCTCATCCCAAATAACCAAATGACTTATATAATAATTTAATATTATATAAGATCATTATTATTATATATTTAAATTCTATAGAACTATTTTCATTTTACAATATCTTCCATATGCGTGTAAAAGTAAAACAATCATGAAAACCAAGGAAGTGAACGTACCCGAACGATAAAATTGTATTTTATAAATCATAAAAAATCCATAAATGAACTTAATAAAATTATAATAAATAAAATACATGTAAATAATGTTCTTAATTAATTAATTAATTAATTTAATATTATTATCTAAGACATTAAGATCAAGTTCAAAACACATTCTGATATCAGGTAAGAGTTTTCTCATCTCACTTTTATTTTTATGTGATATGCCTTTTCACCACTATTTATTACGTGTGGTGTATGTATACTGAAAATTTATGTATCATATAATGAATCTATTTGTCTTCATGGTATACAATTTCTTATTTATGATCTTCAATATTATGGGGCATATGGTTTGATTGTTTGTAAAGTGGTAAGGCATTCTCTCCGAACCTCGATTTTCATTCGGGTTACACTTTTACCCCAATGTAATTCTTAATTATTTTAATATAATTTTTATAAATTATATATATATGTTCCAAAATCATGTATGTAGATAAGTTCATATTTCTTTTATGGTTAAATAAATATTTTATAAGTATATATTTTCAATTCCACTCGATAAGCAAACCCAATTTAAGGGAACTCTAAAATTTCATACCTATTTTTATGTACAATCCATAATATGTTTTGAGCCACTGATTATTTATGGAATTATTTAAATAGTTTTTATTATCACCATATTGTTCTCAATATTATTTTTTAATGGAATGTGTTTTTATTTATTCACTATACCTTATTGTTTATGTTTATTTATGATATCTTCCAGTGTATTTTTTACCCTTACGGAGCATCTATGCTCACCCATTTCTTATGTTTTATTTTTCCACAGGATACAAAGATGTATATTATGAATGACTTGGAGTTATAATCTTGGAGTTTATGGATGTTTCTAATGGAGTTTCTATGTTGTTATTAATTTCAAGTTGTAATTTAAATCTTATGTATGTAACTAGTATTTCAAAGATACTAAACTATTCGGTACTTCGGGATGAAACTTCCTTGTTTATTATACCAATGTAATTAATTAAGGAACCATATCTGGGCTATTGGGGTCAGGGTATTTATAGTTGGTATTAGAGGAAGTTTTGTAGAAAATTTGGAAAATAGATTTTGAAAACATAGATTAGGGAACATAACCCTAAGATATACCTTGAGGATAAGTATAGTAAAACATCCTATATTTTTGGTATGGTAGAGATTATGTGGGTCTTCCTAGAAATACATATCTATATGGATACTACAAGTGGATGTGGTTCTAGCACAGATGTACGTAAAGGTAACAACTCTAACATGGTGCATCAGGACTAACTCGACCTAACCCGGGACATGAAAATGGGGCTTACTGCGTGCCTGGTTTGACACTCATGGGGGATATGCTTGGGATAATTAAAATTTTCTTCTCAAACCATTATAAAGGGTTTAATAGTAAATATTTCCCCAAATAAACCTTTTTTATTATTATGAGATTAGTTACGCATAAATTTTTCAATTTATGTTAAGTTTTTAATTATTTTTGGGATTATACATTATTTTTCATAATGTTATGATATAATATTGTTTATGATATTGTTTGGAAATGTTTCCTAGTATTAGTAATGGGAACCGCATCAATGTATATAATCCAAAGAGTAATAATGGTCATTTATTTTATGGTTTCAAGCTAGAATTTTGAAGGGAAGTATTCTACCTAATATCCTAATCATATGAGGAAATAATATCATATTATAACAAGATAGAGAAATAATTACCCAAGTCTTATGGCTTCAAAGGTAATCCAGAGAATAAGAGGAAATCTAGGAAAAAGATAGATAAAGGGAAGAAGGTAAAGAAGTATTTTTTCACATGTGCTATTTGTGGAAGGAAACACCTTGGTATATGCTCAAGAGAAAAAGGAGTTTGCTTCAAGTGTGAAGAAAAATGATACCATGATCATGATTTAAAGGAAGGGAGATAATTTACCAATGTTGAGTTATTCAACTACAAGGATATGGGACACTGATCGAATTAATGTCTCAAGCATCAAAGGAATATACACAAAAATAGGACAATAGATCATGTTCAAGATTATGCTACTATCATATAAGAAGAGTAATGATAAATATTATTATGTTTGGATTCAATAATAATATTATTTTATCATTTTATCAATAATTATTTGGTTATAAGAATCATGAGATATATAAGGATTGTACTACAGTAATTCTTTTTTAAGGAATTTGAATCATATGATGAATAAATCTAGAAATCCAGAGAAGTGATTATATTGTAAGTTGATCTTATTGAAAACAAAATAATTAGTAAATATAACCCTAAATATGTTCTTTATATTGAGATAATATTAAATAGATGTTTATGGGATAGTATTGGTGACCATGAAGGTGGTTAATGATCTGATGGTTTATCTTATACTGTAATTATTAGATGTTTAGATTTAAGGTCAACCTGAGATTTTACACTTGGAATCATGCATGTTTCATAAAGGTTTAAATGATATTATGGTATTAATATATTTTGAATGTGGTATTAAGAGATATATATTTAGATAATCTTATTCTAAGTTGATTTTGAAAATTTAGTGACATTCCTTCTAAATTGGTCGTTTAATGTGGAAAAACATGTTTTAGATGTGTGTAAAGATTAACTACTTGTGGAATCGATACAGTTAAACTTTAAAAATTATAATTATTTGATAACATATTATAAACTTATTTGATTTAATAAACATTTAAAAGTCAAAGTAATGTCTTAAATACCAAATTATTCATTAAAAGTGCTTCAGGTGAGAAAAAAATTAATCTTGAACATTTATTTCCAGGTGCAAGGGATGATGTGAAAATTGATAAAAGCACATCCAAAGGATTAGATTTTACTAATTACATGTAAATAAATCAAGTAATTTTATTTTCTCAAGTTCTTATCCAAATATTAAAAGGTTCCCTAACCTTTAGGAAAAATATTTTGGAACACAAATGTTATCTGTTTACTTTTCTTTCTAAGAAATAAATTTTCTTTTAAACAATCAAAAATATATTGTTTTTTGATGTTTAAATTTCTAATGACTATATTTTATATCACTCTACATCTGAAGATTATAGTTATATCCCTATTCAATGTCCATTTTATCTCTTTATATTAATAATTTTCTATTCCAAATCCGAGTTCTGAGGACCTTCGATTTTCCCTTTCCCCCTTATTAAAAAGATATCTTATTATCCCTATTTCTGATGTGGGTTTCCTATAAAGTAATTTTCAAGTATCCAACTTCAATTTTTATGTACAATTTCAAATTACAAGGACACAATTTGTTAAAGGTGGGGAGAATGTAACACCCCAGTACTTTACAGTATGCCTTTTTTTTAAAAATTAACTTCTTCGAAAGCTTACGTTCTTGTAAAATGATTAATTATTATTAATTAATTATTATAGTTATCTTCTAGATGTTGGTAATGAAGGGAATGAATGAAATTAATTAGATTATGAAAATATAGGTTAAACATATTTATAAAATTAATTCATTAGTTACCAATTAATTTGAAATGAAAACCTATTAAACATAAAAGATGTGTTTTTATAAAAACTACTTTTATGAACACGATGAAATTTTATATTAATAAATTAAATTAAAAAATAATTTTGAAATATGTTAGTAAAATTTATATATTATATATTCATTCAAGTATTTTTACATTCATCCAAAATATTTTTAGAGACATAAGATAAGAATAAATCTAATTTTATACATAAAAGACTATATTTTAAAATATAGTTTTATCACCTATTAATGAAAAATTTGATTTAATATAAATTTTAAAACTTTTTTAAATTATATTTTACAAAATAAACATTATTTTTTAAAGTATAATATCAAAATTTACTTTGATTTTTTTATTTTTCTGGTAATTTTTAGTTTTGATGAATAATAATGTGACTATTGTTATAATAATGTGACCGTTTGGAATAGTAATGTGGCCATTAGAAAAGTAAAATCACCTATGAAAGTATAAATAAAATTTAGGTATCTTATAAATGAAAATTTGGTATATTTATATCATGTAATAATTAAATAAATGTTTCAAAAATGATAAATTATGTATTAGTATTTTATGAAACAAAAAGTGTTTATTTACAATTTTATACTCAATATATTAATTTAAAATAAAATATATTTTTGTAAAACATATTCATAAATTAATACTTTGTTGTATTATTATTATAATATATTTTTATAAGACCACAATGAATTTTTTAAAGTGTTATAAAAATAGTTATAATATTAAAATCAGTATTTTTTTAACTAAATAGTGATTTTATTTAAAAATTAAATTTAACATAATTATAAAATTATTTTCATAAAATTAAGTTTAGTTTTTAATTCTTCACATCAAAAAATTGTTAGGGTAAATTTTTGGGATTTTTCTAAAATAGTTGAATTTTTGGTGAATAGTGAAATACCATAATTTATGGTATCTAATAAATAAATTAATTATTGAGTTATATATGGTGTATGTGTCAAAAAAAACTCTGTCCAAATATAACATTCCTAGGATATAAATGAGGAAATAGAGATGAAGACCCCTGAGTCCTGCCTCCAGTAAGGCTCGAGTTGGCGACTAGCACTAAGGGTATACAAATCTCAAAAAATGGGAGGCATTACCTTTTTTTTGAAACAAGATCTGGAGATATGATGGGGAATAAAAAAACACCAAGAAATAATATAAAATAAAACCAAAACCCATCCCATATGCTTGTGTAAAATATAACTGATACAATACAAAAGTCTCCAAAGTAAAGTACTCAAAAGAAAGCTAAAGCCGCAACTCATAAACTATCCCAAAGCCCGAGATAGTAATGCCCAACATAGCCTAAATAATCCTCCGAGAGACCTGAAAAAAGATTTATATATATATGGTGATCATACCAGTATACTCAGTAAGAAAACCAAAGTCTCTCATGCACATGTGGAATAAGCATACTAATGCCCCTGTGAGAAAATAGTAAAACCAAAAAACACCTAACTAATATACTAACCGCCCCAACCTCACCAAGGAAAACTTACCAAATAACGCAAGTCAAGTAATGTAGTATAATTCAAATCATTGAAAGGGTACCCTAAACCACTTCTCACTGATTAGCTTCTCTTGTCTAATGTAAAATATCCTGGCACCCCCACCTCTTCTGAACATACCACATCACATCCTACCCACACACACTTGGGTCTAACAACCACATATCATCCCATAAACTAGCCCACAAACCACAAAAAATCATGCATGAAGACACCTTGTTCACAAACCAAATCTCATCCCATCTCCAAGACTACAAATCACAACACATCCTGCTCGCAGACATATGGGCCACAAAAAACATCTCATCCCGTCACCTAGGCCACGAGCCACATCACATCTCATCCCAAAAAACCCGAGAAAGCACAACACATCTCATCCAAAAAACACTTGGGAAAGAAACACCCACCCACACACACCTGGTACATTGAAACCACAACCTTCCCAAAGAATCTTGGGATATCACAGCCCAGAATAAAGGGCAGGGAAGAGTAGGTGTCCATCCATCCATCCTCCCACCAGAATGTTTGGGAAAGACACCCTCCCCCATGACAATGGGGGTATTTAGAATGTAGTGATCAACTAGGGCGGGGTGAATATAGAAATAAAAAAGAAAATACAAGTATATATATATAGATACAAAACACTCAGCCTGAAATATGTGTTCACAAGAAAACAATTATCTCATAATACTTCTAACAATGCGTATACCATTAAATTTAAAACGCCACATAACAAGATACAAACCCCATTCATAATCCCAAAAAATTCATTTAACAAATTTATGTTCTTTATTAAAAATTCATTTATTCATTCCATTAACCCAAACAACTCAATCCATTACAAACTTCATTAGAAAATATTTATTCATTCCATTACTATCCGAGCAACTACCAAGCACACCGCAAAATAAGAAACACAACAAATCCATATATGGATAAACTTCATCCAAATTACCCATATCAACCATAAAAATCCCTATTTAAGTCATACCTCTAAAAACCATCCACACAGAACCAAATCCAGCAATAAATCACTACACAACCCATTCACAGCCCTGCTGCACCACACTTCTCATCCATTCCACAATCAATTAATCTCTCAACCTGAGATTCCAAAACACCACCCAATCCATTCCACATTATAAAACCATGCCAAAAACCACACCAAAGAACATACTAGAAAATACACACACACATATCACATCACCACATGTACCAAATCAAGGAATAAATTCAGGTTTAATAAGGAACCCTCTATTTAAATTCCACTTGTTTATTCAGAGGTTATCACAAAGACAATATAATCTTGGGGATTTCATTCATTAGATGAATATATGTGATTAAACAATTTACATTTAGGGTGATACAACAATAACCACAACCAAATAAGAAAATACATCATATATAGCTAGCACAAACAAAGACACCAATGACCACCATTTTCTGTGAGGTGTCCAACCCGTACAATCACAACATCACAATCAAAATCAAGGCTATAAAACATGCAAACAAACCCCACTTTCCCCTTGATTTCAATTATCCAATTCTTTATATTAAATTAGGTTGGAAAAAGCATGGTTCATAGGTAAACAAAATTACCCCCCACATGTTTCACAAATAAAGGGAAACAATGGGATCTCTATCTCGAAGAATCTTTCCGACTAGTCCATGCACCGCAGGGTGAAGAATAATGCCCGTAAGTGACAACCACACCACTAAAAATGTGGATAAACCTATTCTACACCACAATATTGTCAAAATGATGTCAAAACATCCAATTCAATCCAATTAGTATCACAATAGTGAATCTCAGGGGAAGAACAAAAGGAAACTGATGGGAAAGAAGAGAAAACTGACCACAGATCAATTACGGATAGCCAACGAACTACCACTGTGATCAACAAATCGAAGAGAGGGGAATAGGGTGAAAAGGATTCCTCAGGGTGCCTAGGGTTCATCTGGAATGAGAGGAAACATAAATCAACATCTAAGAAATGAAGGTTTGACCAAAAAAGAGTTTTAAAACAAAAATGGGTCGGGGTATTACATGATGTGTAATCCCCTTTCACCTCGTGTAATACCCAGGGTTCAATTTTCACTAAAAAATGATTCCCTTATTCAATTTATTTTATTTTTATAACCCCAAAATATTACACGTTGTGAAAATATTATTCACACAGTGTAAAATGTTTATATACTGTGAAACCGACTTTTATGTCATGTAATCAGGTTATACGACATGTAATTCCATTTCTTCTAGACTTTAGTAACAAAACTTCTCCAGACTACTTCTTAGCCTCCTCCAAAAACTCCAACAACCAAAAACTCAAAAAATAATAGACTGTTAAAGGATGGATAGTTAAATTGGATATCTCTCAAATTATTCTCACCCTTGATAATCCAAAACCAAGACTAGAAGAAAGAGGGGTACAAACAACCACCCTACGCGACACCTCTCAAGGATCTTGTTACACTTGAAACATCGCTAACAACTAAACACATTTACATTGAATGATAAACCAACCTCTGTTGTTCGAAAGATAGAGTAGAAATTCCCAACATCAAAAATCCCCTCCTTTAACATCACCAACCAGATCTTATATTGTTAACCTAAATGACCAAAAAACAAACCACTCAAGCACAAAAACCACACCATCCAAACATCTGAATCAGGGAATTCCTTCCTCCATGTCAAGATATTATCTAATATGGGTGGAAATGAGTAAACTAAATGGGTATAATCTCATTAAAATTAATGTTTATTGATTAAAATTTGGTCCTCCCCTTTCCACATGTTAGGAATTTGTCACACAATGCACCACACATAACACTACCAAGGGAAAACAACTCATGTCATATAAAACAAGGTTCAAGAATTTTAAAACAAAATAGAACAAGAAAAATCTCAAAATAACTCCAGGTACAAGGCACACATATGAGTTTCTTTATCCCAAGTAATATCCTCCTGAACACCATGTTCCCACAACACATGAACCAAAAGGATGCATTTTTCATGAAACACCTTCTCCCGATGATCTTGGATCTCCACTGGCCGCTCCAAAAACGCCACATAATCATAAATATCCAACTATCCCCATTCAATGACATGAGATTTATCATGTAGATACCGACGAAGCTATGATATGGGGAATACATCATGGATCCTTTCCAACTGTGGTGGAAATGCCAACTGGTATTCCACCTCACCAAATTGCCTTAACACCTCGAAGGGCCCAACAAACTTAGGGGAAATCTTACTCCCTCTTCCAAACCTCCACTACCCATGTTGAGGGTATAACTTCAAGAACATGTTGTCCTAAAACTATAACTCCAAGGTCCTCCCATAATCAATATACAACTTCTAATTATCCTACACTGCTTTCATTATTTCATGAACAAACTGAACTTTCTCTATTGTGCTCTACACCACATCCAAACCAAGAACAACTATCTCCCCAACATCTGTCTAGCACAATGAAGAATGAAACGATATTCCATACAATTCCTCAAATAGATTCATGCTTATGGAAGATAAATATCTATTATTATAAGAAAACTCCACCAATGGAAGGTGTCATACCCAAGATCCCCCAAAGTCCAAGATGCATGCTCACAACATATCCTCCAACATCTGGTTAGTCCGCTCTATCTTCCCATCTGTTTGAGGGTGGGAAGCAGTATTGAGGTGTAACTAGGTGCTAAAATCGTGCTGTAATACCCTTCAGACTCATGAAGTAAATCCCACATTTCAATATGATACAATGCACCTCTTAAATTCATGCATATACACCACTTCATCCATTTACCTCTTCACCAAGGCATCCACTACGCCTGACTCCTTAATCACTAATAAGTGGGATGATTTCATCATCCGATACACTATCACCCAGATAACATCATAGCCTCATTGAGATTTAGGTAATCTTGTGATGAAATCCATAGATATTTCATCCCACTTCCACTCATGGACATCAAAGGGTTGAAACAAACCACCAGGAGCATGGTGCTCAGCTTTTACCTACTGGAAAACCAGACACTTTTCTAAAACTCCACTACTTACCATTTCATCCCAAGCCACTACAACTGCATCTTCAAGGAACAATACCTATCAGAAATTCTTGGGTGTACTACTAAAGGTGATCTATGAAACTCAAGTAGGAATCCATTTCAAACTTACACCAGAACAAACAACTTCCCTTGAAACAACATCTGGTTCCAACCATCCTCCGAACATCTCTCCAGAGCATCATCATAGCCAACACAATCTCTCATAACTTATGCCTCGAGTCTCCCCACTGAGACTCCTCCACATACTAAATAATATAGGACTTCACTATCATCTGAAATGAATAACCCTTACCTCTATCCAATCTCACATTTAAGTGCAAGGCCACCAACTCCTCCATTACTCTCCAAGATCCACAGTTTCTCGAATAACCTCCTTCTATAACTTCCTGATCAAAGCACTGACCATGAAATTCCCCTTTCCCGAGGTTTAGGAGATCTCAAAATCATAGTCCTGAGGAAACTCCTTCAACCACCATTGCTACAAATTTAGATCACATTAGGAAAGGATATACATTAAGATATTGTGATCTGTGAAGACCACAAAGCAATCCCTAATGATATAATTTCACCAAAAATTCACTGCGAACACAACTGCTGCTAGATCCAGATTGTGGGTTGCACATTTACATTAATGGGGACATAAATTCCTAAACCCATAAGAGATCACCAGTCACTAATGCATTAACACGCATCCCAAAACACATTTTTGGGTTCCTCCAAAGAAAAAACTACTTCGATTTTTGGAAATTCCACTACGATACCCTTTTGAAAACCTCATTTATAAGGAAATGTACCTCCCATGCCCAAAACTCACACTTGTAAAACTTTCTATAGAGGTGGTGGAATCAAAGAACCTATACGACAGTTCTCATATTCTTGGTGTGTTCCTCCTCTAACATTGACTAGATCAAGGTTTCATCGATGAATATAATGTTGAATTAGTCCAAGAACTCACAAAAGATAGATTTTATAAGCCCCATAAACATGGATGGTGTGTTCGTAACACTGAACGACCTGAATACAAAATCGAAGTTCCCACACTTATATTTGGACGAAGTATTTGAGATATCACCCTCCTTTACCCTTAAGTGGTGATATCTAGACCGTAGATTGATCTTTGAAAACCAAATCGCCCCTCTCAACTGGTCAAAAATATAATCTATTCTTGGAAGTGGGTAAACATTCTTGATCGTTACTTGATTAAACCTCTTATAGTCTATGCACAACCTCTAAACACCATCCTCCTTCTTTACGAACAATATTAGAGAACCCCACGACGATACACTGGTTTAGATAAAACTCTTCTGCATCAGATTTTCAATTTGAAATCTCAACTCCTATAACTCAGAAGGTGACATCCTATAAAGATCCATCCAAATTATAGAAGCACTAGGTTGTAAATTTATTATAATCTCAATGTCACGTCGAGGGGGTAGCATCACAAACTCCTATGGGAAGAATTCTAAGAACACCCTAATGACTCTAGGAAGCTCCATCATCTCAGTGTCTACTGATTCCACCAACAGCTCAGCCAAAAAAGAAATAAGAGGCTGCACACACTGACTTCCCACCTGAAAAACCCGATCTCCAACAAAAACTACACGCTGGCCACCACATATGAAAACAAAACTCTCCTTCATAAGCAGTTGACAATGGAATTTATAGAATACAAGTAGACTATTGCAAGGATAACATCATATTGATTCATCTATAGTAAGAAGATATACCCATGGGACTGATGTGGTCCCACCATCAGTCTACACCCACGACACACATCAAACAAGATGGTTTGGCGTCCGACTGGCGTACTCAACACCAGGTGCACAAGAAGCCTCTATATATATATATCTGGAGAGAATGGTCTATAAGAAGGTGAAATAAAGAAGTGAGAAGCTCCTAAATCAAACAAATCACAAGAAAGTGTACTAAACAAGCTACTTGAACCTCTAATAACCTATGGCCTTGATAAAATTGTTGCCTCAACAACATGCAACTGACCACACCTGGCTCCTATGCCTCTTTACAGATGACCGAATCCATGAACACACCTAGGTCGAGGTCCCTAAACAAGAGGAAAATCTTGAGGTTGTTCTCTACCTATTCCATCTACCCTAGGATGAGTAAAATATTGTTGTCACTATGGCTGAAGTTGTCTCACTAGCAACTACTTCTGAGGCTATTGCTGAACCTTTCGACCTCCACCATACTAAGCTCAAACAACTCCTGGAACAAGATAGGGATATATGATGGATCATCCTCAAAACAACTCCAAGATGGGAGACATTACCATTTTTTTAAACAAGATCAGGAGATATGATAGATCATCCTCAAAACAACTCCAAGACATAATATAAGAGAAAACCAAAATACATCCCACATGCATGTGAAAAATAGAACTGATAAAAAACAAAATTCTCCAAAGTAAATTTCACAAAATAAAGCTAAAGAAGAAACTCAAAAATTATCCCAAAGCCCAAGCTAGTAACACCCAAAGCATTCCACATAATCCTCCTAGAGACCTGAAAGAAGTTTTATATACATAGGGTGTGCATACAAGTATACTCAGTAGGAAAACAAAGTCTCTCATGCACATTTGGAAGAAGCATACTAATGCCCCTTTGAGAAAATAGTAGAAAAAAAGAACCTAATTAGTATACTACCTATCCCAACCTCACTAAGGCACACTCACCAAATAATGAAAGTCATACAATAAAATATAATTCACATCGATGATAGGGTACCCCGCAACACTTCCCACTGATTAGCCACTCTTTCCTAACAACAAACACCCTGGCGCTCCCATCTCTTTTGAACATACCACATCCTATACTGACCACACACACCTAGGACTCACAACCACATATCATCCCATCACTTGGGCCACAAACCACATCACATTATTCCTGCAGACACCTAGCACACAAACCACATATCATCCCATCACTTAGGACACAAAGCACATCACATCCCTCCCATAGACACATGGGCCACAAACTACATCTCATCCCATCACTAGGGTCTTGATCCACATCACATCTCATCCCCAAAACACCCAGAAAATCACAAAACATCTCATCCCAAAAACACCTAGGAAATCACAACCCACCCGCACACACCTAGTCCTAACAAACTATAACCTTCTTGAATAATATTGGGCTATCACCACCTTAAAGGAGGAGAGAAGAGTGGGTGGCCACCCATCTATCCTCCCATAAGAATGTTTGGGAACGATACCATCCACTATGACAATGGCGCTGCTCAGAACATAGTGCTCAACTAAGGTGGGGTGTGTATTGAAATCACAAATAAAATACAATTATATACATATAGATACCAAACACTTATCCCGACCTATGGGTTCTCAAGAAAGCAACCAGCTCATAATGCTGCCAACTTTTCTTCTACCTTTAAATTCTCAACACCAAACAACAAGCCACAAAAACTATTCATATTCCCAACCAATTCATTTAACCAATTCCCATTATTTATTAATAATTCATTTATTCATTTTGTTAACCCAACGAACTGAAGCTGTTCTAAACTTAATTAGAAAATATTTATTCATTCCAAATATATCTGAGAAACTACCAAGAATAACACACAAAAAGTAACAAAGCAAAGCCACCCATGGAGAAACTATGATCAAATTACCCATACCAACCATTACCACCCTTCTTCAAGTCATCCCTCAAAAAACTATCCACACACAACCACATCCAGAAACAAATTACTACACAACCCATTCGCATCCCCACTACATCATAATTATCATCCATTCCACAATCAATAAATATTTCAACCTGAGATTAAAACACACCACCCAAGCCATTCCATAGCACAAAACTGTGCTAAAAAATGCACCAGAACATAGACTAGAAAAACCCCACACACACATCACATCACTACACATATAAAAGAAAGACACAAATTCCAGTTTAATAAGGCATACCTTATTTAAATTCAGTTTTTTATTCAGGGGCTATCACAGAGACAATATGATCCTGGTGATTTAATTCATTAGCTGAATGTACATGATTAACTACTTTATGTTTAGGGTGATACCACAACAACTACCACCAAAGCAGCAAACAAAAAAGATATATCTAGCTCAAAAAAATCCACCAATGGCTACTACTTTTAGTGGGGGCATCCAGCCTATACAATCACAACATCACAATCGAAATCAAGGATGTAAAACATGAGAACAAACCCCACTTTCCCCTTGATTTCAATTATCCAATTATTTATTTTCAATTAGGTTGGAACAACCATGATTCATAGGTAAATAAATGTAAAACCTCTCCCAAAAGTTGAAAAGATAAAGATAAACAAGGGGATAACTACCTAGAATAATCTTTTTGACTCATGCATGCACCGAAGGATGAAGAAGAATGCCTGTGAGAAACAACCGCACCACAAGAAATGTGGATAAACCTATTACACACAAGAATATGATCAAAATGATACCCAGACATACAAATCAATCCAAACCATTTCACAATAGCAAATATTGGGGTTGGGGGACAAGATGAAATAGATGAGAAATTGGAGAAAAATCACCATGGATCGATCATGAATAGATAACAAAAAACCACTGAGATCAACAAATTGAAGAGATAGAAAGAGGTATCGAAGGATTCATTAGTTTTCTTGGGGTTCGTTTAGAATGAGACGAAAAAGAAAGCACAACCAAATGAATGAGGGTTTGACAGAAAAATAATTTTTTAAAAAATGGGTTGGGGTATTAAATTATGTGTAATCCCCTTTCACATCGTGTAATACACGGGGTTCAATTTTCACTGAAAAATGCTTCGCCTCTTCATTTTATTTTATTTTTATAACCCAGAAATATTAAATGTCCTGAAACTCTTATTCACACCTTGTAAAATATTTACATAATGTAAAAATTCTTAGTAAAGTTTTGAAACTAACTTTCACGTCATGTAATCAGGTTACAAAACATGTAATCACCCTTGTTCTAGCCTTTACAAATTGAACTTCTCTAGAATCCTTCCGATCCTCCTCTGAACGCTCCAACAACCAAAATCTCACAAAGTAACGGATTGAGAAGGTATGAACCATTATAGTATGGATGATGTAATCCCATAATCTTAGAATCTCCTTCATTATTTTAATATATTTAGAGATAGTTATCAAACTATTCATAGTATTGATCCAAAATAATAAACTAATAAATAAAATATTAAAAAAACCTCCCTCTCCTCCACTATAAATACCGCCTCTAACCACATCTTCTACTCATACCTCTTAAGAATTTAATCTTGTTCAATTAATACCCAATACTATTGAAAATAATATTAAAAAAATTTATTATCTTATAGTCTAAATAAAATACCAAAACCAATTTTCCTAAGTAGGTTCTCAAGGATAATAATTCAAGAGGTAAAAACCTCTTTCATTTTCTTTTAATTTCTTTTAAATTTATTTTCCTTTATCTTCCTTCCCTCACCTCCTCTATCCAAACATGTATGATAACTCTAGTAACTTATATATAATCTAAATTTTTATTATATTAATGGAAAATCCTCCATAAATTATCTTCTCATTTTTCTTTTATTTTAAAGATGAAAACATCGTCTATGAGGTGCTGATTTACCACGTTCGTGGATGACGTGTTTTCGTTTTTCAATTAAGACTTCAAGGCTATTAATAAAAATATTTTGATGGTTAAAACAAAATTAAATATATTTTATAAAACTTATTTAATGTTTTGTAACTAGTATATATACATAATATTAATTCATCACACAAAACTAGTATGTGATGATCGAAAAAACTAACAAAATATTCTAAAGAATTATCACTAACTTCTTATCTAATGATTCATACACACTGCAAATAACAAAATGAATTATATAACCATTAAATATTTTTTAAGATAATTGATAACATATAATTTCAATTCTAGAAAACTATTTTGTTATAAATTATCTTCCATATGCATATAAAAGTAAACTGATCATGAAAACCAAGGAAACGAATGCTCCTGAACGATAAAAATGTATTTTATAACTCATCAAAAAGACCATAAATGAAATTAATAAAATTTTAATATATCACATAAATTTATAAAATTTTATGAATTAATTAATTAATAAATTTAATCTACTTATCTAGAACATTTAGATATAGTGAAA
The DNA here is from genome assembly GCA_963277665.1 of Viscum album. Classification (NCBI taxonomy): domain Eukaryota; kingdom Viridiplantae; phylum Streptophyta; class Magnoliopsida; order Santalales; family Viscaceae; genus Viscum; species Viscum album. Next base: position 308,699,126 of record OY728131.1, on the reverse strand, counting down.
AACACATTCATACATAAGGTAAGGTTTTTCAAATCACACTGTTATTTATGTGTGGTGTTCCATATTAAACACTATTTCTTATGTGCGGTGTATGTATACTAATAATTTATGTATCATATCATGAATATATTTATCTTCATAGTATTCAATGTCTTATTTTATAATCTTTAATTTTATGGGATATATGGTTGGATTGTTTTCAAAGTGGTAAGAGATTCTCCCTGAACCTCCATTTTTCTTGGGTTACGATTTCTCTCTATTTACCCCAATGTAATTATTTATTATTGTTATATAATTATTATAAATTATATGTGTATGTTCCAAGATCATGAATCAAGATCAATTTAACTTTCTTTAATGTGTAAATAAATGTTTTATAAGGTTCTATTTTCAATTCCTCTCAATAAGCAAGCCTGATTTAAGGGAACAATCAAATTTCATACCATTTTCAAGTACAATCAATAATATGTTTTAAGCCACCAATATATTTCTAAAATCACTATTTTTATCATGGAAAACCATTTTAGTTCATTTTTGGTTTTATGAATGCATTTAATCATTTTACCGTTTTAAAGACTCTAGTATTTTCCTTTAAACTAAACTAAAGAGTATTATTTCTAAAGTTTCTTAAAAACTATTTTTACTTGTTTTCATTTAAGTTGGACAATATTTTTACCTCAAAAATAATTTCATTGTCCTTTAATTTTATTTTCTTGGATATACATGTTTATAATTTGATTTTATGAAAAATAAAAATGATTTTCCAAAATATTTATTCTTTCAAAAGTAAAAGGGTATTTCTATCAAGAATTTATCAATGATTTTGTCATAACCCTTCCCCTGGGGTCCGTGCTGTGACTACCCCAAGACTACCTTCTAAATACTAGGGGATGACAACTAGCGCCGTAGGCATCAACCTGTAAGTGGGATGCATTTTCTCGAGTACCTGTATGCCCACACATGCCCAACCAAGTCCCACACATTGAAAATGAAATGAGTATCACTAAAAAAAATCTGAATACAAGTAAAACTAATATAAGTGGGACAGAATACAAACCCAACAAAAGAAATGAAAGCAGAAAAGTACAATAAGGAAACTATGATGGCCATCCCCAGAAAACCCCACCTGATTCTGAGAGTAGTGTAGCTATTAGAAGACAGAGAAGAACATATGATACACCTGATCCTACTAGGCCCCGCCTAGTCCTAGGACACAAAGTCCACCATTGTAGCATCTATCGGTCCCCTCTCCCTGAGCACCTATGGGTCCTAGTCCACCAAAGTGTCTATCGAAATGTCGTTCATTTTCACTAGAAACAATATGTTTTGGTGAAGCCCGTGCAGAGTTGAGTAACGAAGTTCTCAGTAGGAACTACAAGAAAACTGCCCTTTAGTAGTGGTTTAAACTGCCTCTATATGGGTGGGCAGTGGTTTACAGAAACTACTGTTAAATTTTTCATAGACAAACTATCAGTGTCAATTTTTTCCATTTAGTGTCGATTTAAGTAAAGCGTCGTAGATGACTCATTTTGTGGCGGTTATAGTCACTTTAGTGGCAGTTTCTAAGAGCCCTAGATTTTTTTATTAGTGGCGGTTATAACCGCCGTTAAGAAAATAAAATCCAGTGGCTTTAAAACCACCGCTAAATTCACAAGAACCGCCGTGTAATTCACGCAGGTGATGCGACTCTGTAGTGGCGGTTAAAACTGCCGCAAAACGTAAAAATACTTACGTTTAGCGGCAGTTAAAACTGCAGATACTGTCTTACCTATATACTCTTAGAAGCGGTTAAAACCTCCGCAAAAAGCTAACCAGAAAAAAAAAATAATTTTTCTGCTTCCACTGCACCACTTCCCTGAAAAAAATCAAACTAGACACAATCTCATAAAATAAAATCAACTCAATGATGTGTTGGACCTTCCAAGGATGTTTTTGGATATATTTATGAAGAGTGGTGTAACGCCCCGACCCCAGCTACCCAGAGTCGGTGCATTACTTCGTAACATTGGCATGATCACAAGAAAGATCAAATCCCGAAAGACCGATTGGTTTAGTAGCCTTGGTAACACTAGATATAATCATAAAGTTTTACATTACATTTCAAAGTGAAAAACTACAACAACAACAAAGTCTTCATATCCACACTATTAACCCCTCATAATATCCCTGCAAGTCATTCATAATTTACTTCTTCACTACCTGGGAAAAATAAAACATAGAAAAGGGGTGAGCTCAAATGCCCAGTAAGGATAACAATAAAGTGGAAACTTTCATAAATAAGAATAAACATTTAAGGCAATGTATAACTAAAACAAAAGCCTTTTAAATACGAACTTTCAACATGGTATGGCATAAATAAAATGAAATAATGCCATTTACTTATTCACATGGATATTCTACTAAATGAATAATCACATGCAAAAATCAATAACCACTTTCATAATGTTGGAATGCATAATGCTAAACGTTAATTTCTTTATCTAGGCCTCATCCCAAGACCTAGGGGTTACTTCTAACCGGAACCCAACCCGGAGTGCCTCTAATAACCGGACACCAACCCGGAGTGCCTCTAATAACCGGACACCAACCCGAAGTGCCTCTAATAACCGGACACCAACCCGGAGTGCCTCTAATAACCGGACACCAACCCGGAGGGCATACTTTTACCAGTCCCTAACCTGGAGGGCTTAATTTAACCAGTCCCCAACCTGGAGGGCTTACTTTTACCGGTCCCCAACCCGGAACATACTTGTTTAGCACATTCATCTGAAGAAAAGTTTGAAATATAACATAAACATTCGGATTAAAACTAGCATACGAAATGTCAATAGTTTCACCATAAACTATGAATGGTATAAAATAGCACATCCACAGTCAAACATATCACAAAACCTTCAATACAATATAGAAGTTTTGTATTATAATAAATCAACTTCAAATAAGCGTAAAATCCATTAAAGGATGTTGACATAGATGAAATCAAAACACTTTTTAGAGAAATATCTCTTTCTATTTTTGAAATCATTTAAGAGCCATATAAAATAAAACATTTTCTTGAAAATATTCTTGTAAGATTGTAAGGAAAGCTTTGACGATTTTATAACGGCGGAAAATAACCACACCCGCCGTATAAGTAAAAAAAAATTCTTATCTTAATTCTGTCGAAAAGGTTAAAAATGACCTTATTTTGAAAACGACGGAAAGATTCCGTTATAAACCACTTACAAAAAGTCAAACAAGGGTATAAATGAATTTAACCCATATTCTTGTAAATAATAAATATGTTTTGAAATACATTCCGAAGAAACATGGATGTGGATGATAAAGAAATCCCAGTAGATTATTACGTATAAACAACCTCGGATAATGAAGAGATTGTGAAATAACCCTTACCAATTCGGTAACTTATGAAATATACAACCCATGAAAGAGGTATCATACAATGAATATGTAAATACACATAAATTAGAGTGTATTACACAAAGAATATAATTATGGGTAGTACATATACCACACAAAAGGTGATGGTGGCAATATGACATAAATCTCACGGAAATAAGGAGTGAGATGAAAACCCCTTACCACGTTAATCAACTGAGTTATATGGTCAAAAGTTAATAACCACCAAAATATTTACAGAATAACATGAATATAAAGATAATCATGATAATATATATCAAATGGCAGTACACAATACACCACTTTCAATAATTTAGTGGCGAACAATGGAAATCTCACGGAATTGAATGTGAGATAAGAAAATCCCTTACCTTGTACTTTTCCTTGGTTGGGGTAGGTTAACCTCCTGTATAATGGTTAAATAATTGTTATTAAATTATACAAGAATCATATGCATTCATATCATATCATATATGATCTTTTAACATTGCTTTGTTAATAATATCTTAGTATTATCGTTGTTTCGGGTGTTAACTTACTCGTTTTCGTTTATATGTTTTATTACGTAAGACATGTTTGTAAAGGATAGGTTGTATATTATTCAAATACAGAATGATATCAATTCCTTAAACATCATTTTTAAATCATCAAATGATAATTATACTTGAATGGATACGATGGAGAATGAATCTCATCGCGTTCGTGGAGACGGTAGTCCGTACGTACGCACGAGCGACAATATCATTATTTTGATATTAAAATAATATATAAATTGATGGTATATCATATATACAGAATCATTAACATGTTATATTTATTATTTACATAAGTTACACATCATTATTATACCCATCCAAATAATATTATATTGAATAACAATTACACCACGACGTGGAGACGGTAAGCCGTACGTACGCACGTATGGTGACATGTTATTCAAAGGGTGGATAGAATACTGAATATGATTGTACCATATTTATAATAACATCACAGTATATGTGAGATACTGGATTTATTATTTTAGAATGGTAAGAACAAAGGAAGAAGAAGTGGAAGAAGAAATGAACTTGGAAAAGGGTGGTGAAATCATTACCTCTTCTTCGGGTTCTTCCTTATGATTTGATCAAAAGGGTTCCTTAGGTTGGCTTTCTGATCAAACTAAGGCCTCTAGGCTGTAGTGAGGGATGTTGGGAGAGTATTTGGGCAGAGTTTTGCCGAACCAAAAGGCTTTGAAGGTGTGAAGAAATGTGAAGGAGGAGTGCCCTTTTTATAAGAGGGGTGAGGGGCACCTTTGGAAAAACTAGAAATATTAATTTATAATAAATTCATATTCGGTTTCCAAAGGCTCCAAAGTTGACTATTCAAAGGATGAGGTGGGGATAGGTCGAAAACAACTCATCCAATAGAATTTAGACAGGTTTGGGTACTTATATTAACCTTATCTTTAAGTATTAACTCTAAGTTAATTAGTTTCACTTTTACAATGTCTCTTTGTATTTTTATATAATATGGTTAATAAACTTACTATATACATCCAAGCGACCTCCAAGTGGTACATTAATGATGAACCTATCATGATATAAGTCTCTTGGCCGAACCTTAGATTTTTATGAATTTAATATCAATTAATAATATAATATTTGTTTTAAGAACTCTTTTATGTCAATTTTGACACTATTCAATAGTTGATTTTTGTGAAACTCATAACAGATTGATTACTTCGAACAAAGTCCATTACATCAATACTTATATATCATATTATCCTAGAAAATTAGTTTAATTCATTAAAAGCTTAATATTATATTTATTTGAGTATTTATAATATCAATTATTTTAATTTTTCACTATTATAGTAATTACTGCATCATCATTGTGTCATAAATAAAATACATTATTTAATGTCTAAAAATTATAAATAAAATATCATTATGTATTAAATCGTTTTATCTTTCTAATTAATATTTATAATCGAAAATCCAACATGTATAACCCTATGTAAAAATTGTTTTTCTATAAGATATATGCTTGTGTCATTTTTGTATTCATTTTAACTTAATTAAAATAAAGTGTCATTATCACTTACAAGTGGATCCATGGGGTCCCCAAATTGACACAAAGATGCCCATGGTCGACCATTTATCAACAAATAGGGTTAAGACACGTTTTAGGGTAATTTAGTATTATTATAATATTATTTTTTTAACCCTTATTTACCGGATTTACCCTTAACCATGGTAAATAAAATATTTACCGCAGTAATTATTCAAAATGTCTAAAAATAAAAGTTACCTATTTACACAATTTGAACATCCTGATTCCAAATATGGAATCCATTTTCCTAAATTCTAAACACAGAAGTGGCAGAAATTAATTTAAAATTAATTCCCGCTGTCAAAACAAAAAGCGTGTTTTTAAGAGATAATAACTATCAAAAGATTGACACTTGTTTATGTTCGGTTTAATTGTAAAATTATGTCCAATGACCAACATTATATTAAATGGTAAAAATATATTCCAAATATACTCTAAAACCACTCAAATTCATAATTTATCACTATTAATTATTTTGATTAAAAAAGTTGTTTTTAATTAAAATTTAGTAATTTTCACTATTCATCAAAATATGAAAGTTATCCGAAATGTACCAAAATTTCACCTTAGGCTAAATTCGATATTCCGAATCCAAAAATGAAGTCCATTTTAAAATATAAAATATATATAATTTCAAAAAGTAGGTATTACTATTCACAACGGCTAGTTTAATTAGTTGTGGTGTGTGTTAAAACTCAAGGTTGCGTACAACACACGCTACTGTATTATTCAAAGAAAGTGTACCGTGGAAGCTTGGGATGTTTCATTTTAAATTTTTGATGTCCCCATTTAGTCAAAAAGTTTAAAATATTGTATTTAAAAAGGGTAAACGTTGATAAAAGTGCAATACTGAAAATGAATTTGTTCTTGCATTATATCTAAGAAACTCATAATATGGATTCTAAAATTATAAGGATTATATAAAGTTTAAAATTCGGTTAATACTATTCATAACCTCTTTTGAATGGCTTTTTTTTTGTAAGTCATGGTGTGATTGAACTCAGTGTTGCGTGTAGTGCAAGTTATTGAATTATTTTGAAGAAATAACACACTATGAAATCTTGGGGTGTTACAAGTGGACTGGGTTTATGGCCACCCATGGGGTGTGCCAATCCCTTGAACATGTTAATTTAGTTACTAAATGATAAATTGAATGGTTTACGAGATTTAACCAATTATAGATATTTTTAGCATGTTAAAATGTAATAACTGGTTTATCATAACTTTTATGGTTAAATGGGATGTGAGATTACTAAGGGGATAAATAGTGAATGGAAAATGTAGGAATATCCATGTTATAAGATGGAATTGAAAATATGTACAATGGTTTTTGTTATGAATGAATAGTAAAATAGAATAGTTATGGAATTACGTTAAGTGTAGTGAAAGTGATAAACTATGTGAATATTGGTGAAATGAAATAGGTTCACCATTGATATTGTAATTTGTTAAAAAGATCAAGCGTGTTTGACCTTTTGGAATGTGTATTGATGGATTAGTAAATGATGAGGGACATAGTAGATCCCACCCATGGGTAAGAATGTTTTTATAAGGAATTCCTTATCTTTGATGTGGGATAGCTAGACATGAAATTTCAAATAATGGACTTGATATGATGTATATAAAGTTTCCTATGCTTGGATAGTGTATTGACATTGGGTGGCATGCCAAAGACCTTAGATGGTACAGGTCCGAAACTCATCCCGCACACTCTACCAGGATGCTCCTTCCCAAGGACTTTAGCAACTGGGTCATCCTGGGAGACTGAGTAGGAATGCCCCAGATTTTCATCCCATAGTTCTTTAATTTTTACCTATAGATCAAATATCAATATATATTAACACAGTAAAAACTGATAATAAGTTATTATAATAAAAAATTGACTTCATACCCCAACTTCTTTGGAAGGCTCATTAACAAAAATTCCATCTGATTTTTTGTGAACATCCAACCATAGTTCAGTTCGGGATGCTTCGTGGCCTAAACTCTATGAATGCATTAAGCAAAGATAAATCAAAAATTAAATATATTAAATAGAAAATATTGTCTTATAAATATTTAAAATAATTAAAAGATTACCAATGTTGTTCGGCTTCTAAAAAATATTTTGGAGCTCGTAGTGTGGGGGATGACTTGCTTAGCCTGGTTTGATGCATTCTATCTTGAGAGATACTGAAATAAATAAAATGAAATTTAATAGTAATGTATCCAATGTCATCTCCTCTTCATATAGATGTATAAATATAAAATTAGGATCATATAATAATATATATATTTCAATACCATATGCTACTCATCACAGTGTCTGTCAACAAAAACTTTCTATTATTATTTCGATACCCCAATGGGTAGCTTCTCATACATTTGTTGCACAGTCAACTAAGTATCATTGACCTCACACCACAATCTACATTTTAAGTCCTTCCATTTCTTACCAAGATTTTTCAACGTCTACTTCTGTGCTATCACATCAGCAACTGTAAAGTGGAAGAACATATGTATACAGAAATTTATTTTGGACATATTAGTAACATGACATTGGATTAAACCATAATGTAATGAAATTACCTTTATTTGGGAATCAAAAACTTCATTTTTCTAGCTAGGAGGCATATGTCTCCAATCATCATAATAAATAGGAAGGGAAATGGGCTCCACTGCCAGCTGGCCTAGAATCTGGCCAAGTAACCCCACGGCGTCATCCATAGGGACACCATAAGAATAAAATGGCATGAATATCTTCTCACCATTCATATTCCAAAAATATGAACTTTTTATGTTTTTCTCCACAGTTGAATTTTTTTCATCTTCAGTGAGAAAACAATTAGTATAAATAAAATGAAATAAATTTATTTAATTAAAATTGTACCTATGACAGTGACACTCCAATATGTCCGTGATGAACTAGAAGTGGCGTGTCGCCGTCCCACTACTGAGGATTCTGAAGGGGGAGTCGACGACTCAGCCTCTAATGGGGCACCCACATATGCTTTGAGATATGGTGAAGGGGGAGATGGTACCGGGGTGTAGGCAGCTGGTGCCTCAGATGCCGTGGGGAGGGAGCTAGACAGATTGTCATCTGTCGCAGAACTAGATGAAATAGTGTACCACTTTTTCCTTGGAATTCATGTTATTTAATCAAATAAAATTTAGTTCAGAATATATATTTCAAAAAAATTACGCAGAAAAAAAATTGAAAATGATAATAGATGCCCAATACTAACAGAAAATAAATAAATAACAATGATAATTAATGACTGCAGAAATGAAACAAGTGGTTGCTAAATGAATAAATAATTGTACATATAATCATTTCCCCCTTCAATCATGTCATTTTCCTGCTCCATTGTTTCATCCACTTCATTCATCCTTTCTAGACTAATATTTTCAATATCACGATAGACAAATAATTCTACTTCCTGTTGTTGATGAAATTTAATTTCAGAGGTCAAATCTTCCACTTCATCACCCATATCATACAAATCTCTTTGTATTACATAAACAAATACACTCCACCCTTCATCCATAACATCATTCACATAATATACCATTTTTTCTTGCAATTCTAAGACATATGGATCATGTAGTTCATGGTCACCAACATCCATCAAGAAAGAGAATTTCATAGAAGTAAATTGCAAGGAATCTCTTTTAACACATATAATAATATCGACCCATTTGAATTTGAATAAAACAATAAAAAAATGTCCATGGTAGTTTAATTCAATAATATCATGCAGCTTTCTATAGTATCCAACTTCAGCAAATGTAAATATACCACTATTCTGTGTTTTCAAACCCACTTCTCGATCGACTGTACGAAATCTAAAGCCATTCACATTATAAGTGTCGAACTTTCTAACTTGTTTTATAGGTCCTCTAGAAAGAAATTTCAAATCTTATGACAAGTATACTCGAGTATTAGTATTCATGATCTGAAAAAAGAAATATAATTTAATAGATTTACAAAATGTATGTGTCAAACTAATATTCATATTTATTGCAATATTTATGAACTTACACATTGTGAAAACCATTCAACAATCTCTTTATTCACAGATTTAGTTATATCTTTCTCATTTCATGTTCGGACTCTCATTCATATATTTTTTTGTATCCTCAACTCTTAAATAAATGGATCTGAAATTTCACTATTCAGCGGCACATATCTATGTGCCTGTAATAATTCCAATTCTGTCAGTGTCACATTTGAGGTCCTCTCAACTGATCAGCCAATAGAAGGAAATATTTTTGATTTATGATGCATTTGATATTGAGTTGAAGTGTCGTCAACATGTCCAACTTGATTAAATATTGTCTCAATATCATCCAAATATCTAGAACAAAAGATAAGACACTCCTCAGCCAAATAGCCTTCAAAAATAGAGCCTTCTAGTTGAGATTTATTTCCCACGTATGATTTCAAATGCCCAAGATATCTGTGAAATAAAATAATAATATTATGCATTTATTTAAATGTCAAAAATTGTTTGCTTAAATGAAAAACATATAAATAAAATACCTCTTAATTGGATACATCCATCGATAATGAACAGGGCCTCCTAATTTAGCTTCCTCAACCAAATGTACAGTTAAATGCATCATGACAGTAAAAAAAATGGAGGAAAGATCATCTCTATTGAAAAAAGGGTCAATAAAAACCTATACTGGAGGTTGTCAAGATAAAATGGATATAGAGATTTCTCACATAATTTCCTGAAAAATGTGTAGAATTGGAGTACAACAACATTAACTTTTTCAGGTAATAATGTACGCAATGTAAATGGTAGTAACTGTTGTAACGAAATTTGTGAATCACGACTTTTCAATCCATTTAACTTATGATTCTTCAAGTCAACACACCACAAGATGTTACTCGAATACCCATCAGATACCTTCACATTCTTTAAAATTCAAATGAATATATCTTTATCCCTATTTTTCATTGCAAAAATGGCTGGAGCATACTTTTCATTCTAATCTAGCTAGAGATCACGTTTTATGTTTATTACTAGTAAGTCTTTGCGATCACTGAGATGATCCTTCAACTTTCCATGCCCATTAAGTAATGTAAAAATAAAATTATTACATACATTATTCTCAATATGCATCACATCAAGATTGTGCTTCAAGAAATTAAATTCCCAATACAGGAGTTTGAAAATTATACTTTTTTTCTTCCATTGTTGCGTTCTAATTTCACCTGATGATGCACTTCAGACCCATTTTCTTCTATCATTCAAATGATGAACCTTCCGAAATTTTATTTCAACATTTTAAAGTCGTGTCAAAATTTCAGAACCAGTTAACAACTTTGGAGGTGGTCTACTATCAATGGAACCATTAAATTTTGATCTCTTCAGCCGAAATCTATGAGATGCATCGAGAAATCTTCTATGGCACAAGAAGCACCATTTTCTACTGTGAGGTAGCCGTTTGGGCTCAAAATCAAAGTTACAAACGGGACAAGCCAAACCCGTGTAAGTGTTCGTACCAGATAAATTCCCAGGCCCACGGAAGTCACTAATGGTCCACATTAAAGCAACATGCATTTTGAACATTGTTTTAGAAGAAACATCAAATGTATCAACATCGTTTCTCCATAACTCTTGTAATTCATCAATCAAAGGCTGCAAGTATACATCAACATCATTTCCAGGAATTTTTTTCAGGAATAATCATTGAAATGATAAAATATGTTTGTTGCATACACTTCCACGGAGGCAGATTATAAGGGATCAAAACAACAGGCCAAATACTATAATTGGTACTCAAAGTCCCAAATGGGTTGAATCCATCGACAACCAATCCCAATCGAACATTACATGGATCAACTAAAAAATCTACATGTAATGAATCAAATTTATTCCATGATTGGGAATCTTGTGGATGTATCATTAACCCATCATTATTTTTATCTACAGAATTCCACTTCATGTGTTCGGTGGTTTTTGATGACATAAATAATCTTTGCAATCGAGGCTTCAAGGGAAAGTAACACAAAACCTTTATAAGTGTGTTACTTTTCTTCTTCTCCATGAAATTATGTTCATCCAGACTTCCAACATCACCATATGACTTCCATCTAGAAGAAAATTTCTTGAAATTATGTCTACTCGAATCGTCTCCCCAATAAAGCATACAATCATTGGGACACACATGTATTTTTGTATAATTTAGACCAAGCTTGTTAACAACTTTTTTTATATCATAAAAAGATTCTGGGATTTTGTCTTTAGGAAATGAATCAAGAATCAATTCTAATATCATAGACATTAAATTATTTGTAATTCCACATAGACATTTGATATGGTACAGATTCAGTAGAAATGAAAGCTTTGAATATTTCAAACACCCACTATACAACTCTTTATTTCCATCATTAACTAAATCAGGAAACACATTTTTCTCAGTGAAGTTTTCTCTTACATTTGGATCCACAGAATCAAGAGGAGTATCCAATGACATGTTACAATCTGGATTTTCTTGTGTTACTATCTCAAAAACATCACTTGTCACGTTGCAATTTTTAGCACCATCTTCTGGTTGTTTTGATATGTTTTTATGCTGATAGTGGTGTCTTTCAGTGCTGAATGCATCATTTATGTGGTTTTTCATTTAATTTTCCATTGTTGATGAACTTGGGACCTCATTCTGTGGATTAACATTAGTACTAAATCTTTCTATAATGTTCGATTATCCATATCAAACCCAACACAAAAATTTACGAGGGAATTGAATCAGTATTAAATGTTCATAAACTTCATATCTCTTCAACCATGTTCTAAATTTACATTTAGGATATGGACATCTTATTATACCTTCAACGGATCGATTAGAAATTGAAAAATCTAAAAACTCATTCAAAACCCTTAACATACTGAGGTGTGTTCCTCGGTAATGTGATCCAGCTTTTATCCATGTATATCACAATGTGCCTACACAATAATAAAAAAAATTAAAGAACATAGTTACTTCTAAATTGAGAAAGTGATTAATATATACAATAGTGTAAGATTACAGAAACATAATATAATAAAGATGAGCCCTTGAGTTAGATATGAACCCTCTAGTGTTTTTGATAGGGTAAGTTTCTTTGGTAAAGAGAAACAGTGTGCTAATAATAACATATTACTCAATTACCACATGGTTAGTACTAAAAGTTATGTTAAATAGTATTCCTATCATGTTTCTCCCAAATCTCCAAATTCTCAACCATTGACCTTGGAAATTTTTTATAGCATCAAAATATAATATTAGATAACAAAAAGTAACAAAATCATTACTTGTTTGGAATCACAGTTCATGAGGAAAAAAATAATGTTTCCAATCTTGATGAAGAAGCATAGAAATAGCCGGATGTAACCCTGAATTGGTCTTGATTGTGTGACTCTAAATCACAAAGCAAATGGTATGGATAAGAGCATATAAGTTCCATTAATTGAACCCAATTATGCTTAATCCATAAAAGAGTCGGAGAAGAAATTCCACTTTATCAATATTCTCCACTATCCCCATGATGATAGAAAAAAATTGACACCAAACACATTTTATCACAACTTAGTTTTTTACAGTGATGTTGGGATACAAATACTATTTACTTGATTCTGTATGTAGGAAGCTAACGATACAGTAGAAGCCTCCCTATTTTATCCCCCCATGAAGCCAGTATAACCAATAGATAGAGAAACTAAGAATGTAGATGCTCTAGGATAACAAGTAAGCTAGGATATTGTTCAGATTATAGAACATGATTTTGTGTAAGTTGTTAAGGGACCTATAAATGTGGAACTTCATTAGGTAAATCATTTAATACAACTTCTAAAATAGAATCCACTGACATTTTAAGGAGATTTTAGTCCCAATAAATCAGATGTGTTTTCGTATAGGAGGTCCAGTTTTTTTAACATTGATGGGAATCCAGATGAGATAAATTTCAAAGTTGGAATGAATATTCTTGAGTACCCGATGCTAGAATGATTAGACATAGTTGTTTTGGATATGTTGTTTCAATACCTCACTTGGAAAGTATTTTTATACTTGTAATGTAAAATAATTATTCTTGAAAACCATTGGGGTAATAAATGTAGAATAATTTTTTAAATTTGAACATGTATGTGTATAAGAGATTAAATATACTTCAAAATTAACTCACCTTGTTCACTGTTCATGAGAGGAAACACCTAGAAAAGGACTTAATGAATAGATCATTATTTAAGGTATCCAAACTAAGGATCTATCAATATTTTTAATGTTCTTTATTACATGCCACCTAGAAATATATAATAAGGAGTTGGTTGGAGGAAGAGATTTTGGATTGAATATTAGTGTAGGAGACACCATTGTTCATCTATGTGAAACTAGGAGCATCAATATGGGATTTAAACACAATATGCAGAATCAGTCCTATGATAGTAATGTAAGAGAAAATCAATCAATGGGATGAGTTTCTTATAATCTATATCACATCAATTGACCGGGTTTTTATTGTGCATCTTGAATTTACACATTAATAATTAATTCATATCACCACTATAGAATTTACATCATTTTTCCATGAATGGGAATCTTAAAAAATATTTTCATAAAATTCTATGACCAGTTGGTGCAACAAGATCAAATCTACCTTTGGTTTTGTATGTTGAGATGGAATAGTCCTATTAGAATAGTTCTTAACAAAAGACTTTGGAAAACTAAGATGCATCTATGAACAATTAATTTTATTAGGATGAGCCTCCTTATAGAAGCAATAACTATCTTATGACATTTGAGAAGTAGTTTTATACTTGAGTAAAGGATATCATGAACAAGATACATAATTCCTATATGGTTTGGGGTACCATTTGTTTAAATATGGAAATTATGGATATCATATATATGATATTTTTGTATTGGATACATCCATCATTCTTATGTTGTTAATCAAGATGTGGAAACTCTTCCCCATACCATCAGTGTCAACACACCTCATAGATAGTGGTAGTGAGGAGGATTGAAATGGATAGAATTATACATGACTATTATTGCAGTATAATTTATCTAGTTTATTTAGATCATATAAATGTATTTCATTGATTTAATCTTTAGTATGAACTACATGGTGGGATTTAAATAAGGTATAGTACACCAAGATTATTAGGTAGTGTTCACATCTCTATATTCCATTTACAATCACAACTCATTTATCACATATATCAATTCCATACCTTAACCCATTTAACACAATCACATTATACCAAATGCCCCATTATGTTATGTCATCTACAAAACACATTTATCACTTATTTCATTTAATAAAACAAGTTAACATGCCAACCTAATTGCCGGGGGTGCTATATCACTAACCCATATATCATTTAAATGACTATGTTCTCAACATATCTTTAAAATCAAATCATGGAATAAAACAAAATTCAAGATACTAAATTGAAATAATCTTGAATCCACCCTTCAAAAAATGAGTCTTCCTCTTTTAATAACTAAACATTTCCCAAGAATTTCATTTCTATTTACAACCATAAAAGGGGATTTTAAATCATTTTCAAAAAAGGGGAACCACACCCTCATTTCTAATCACCATTTGAAATCTATTAAGATAACCCCATTTTTCCTGTAGCATTGAGGTCAATACCTCCTTTTCAAAACAATACCCAATTTCAAAACATTGTTGTCTTTCATGGAAAACCATAACCAAATCAAAGTGAAAATGGTTATTTTAATCCATTTCAGAATCTAACTAGGTATTTCAAAAAAATACCAATTCCATATTTCAAATATCCCATTAACCTTGACTACATACCAACTTACAATTCTCTACCCATTCACTTTCATAATTATATTATTTTAAAATTTTAAAAAATATTTCACCAACCTTAAGGGGTTTTCATAACCCAAGGGTAGACCTAGGTACGATCTCAAACATCAATGGACCCAACAAAGTCCTTTGAGGGTTTCATACATCAATCTGAGTCCTAATATCACTTTTCTTACTCAGGAACACAAAACATATTAAAGAATTAAATTGGAACAACCACATACACATACAATACATACATTTTATGAGAAAAATCTTAAATACCACCTGGGGTCAAGGGGGGACGGGGTCACTGGGGTTGCGGGGTCGGGGGTCACTGGAGTCACGAGGTCGCTGGAGTCACAGGGGGCTGAGGTCACCAGGGTCACAGGGTCGCCGACATCGCGGGGTCGCGGGGGTCACGGGGTCACGAGGGAAGCGGGGAGAAGCGGGGTCGGGGTGGGGTTGGGGGGAAGGGTCGACAACGTTAAAAAAATATTTCGCGACTGTTTATAATAAACCGCCACGAAACCATTTAAAAAAAATGTTTAGTAGTGCTTAACAAAACCGCTGCTAAAACCAATTTATGTTGTTGTGAGGGAACCCCAAAAAGGGAATACCACACAAAAATCCTCAAATTAAATCTCAAAGCACAAGGGAGATCACATTAGGAATACATTTATCGTAGTGATGGAAGAATCATCATCCACATCATCAAACACCTCAGATGCTGGAGAACTCCTCCTCAATCAAGTATAATGGGCCTATAATGTCACACAGAAGTGCCTCCCACTAACCTTGCACTTCTTAGGTATAACTCCTCATCGCGTACCATGGGCCTGAAAAGTCCCATAGAAGTGCTTTCCACTAATCTTGGCCAATTGAGGTACTACTCCTTGACGTGTACCGTGGGCTTAAAAAGTCACACAGAATTGATTCCCATCATGGTCTTACAAAGTCAAAAATAAGTTCCTTACACTGGTCCACATTCGAGTATCACAGAGTCCAAAGTCAGCAGTTCTCATGTCTCAGCCAGCCGTAGGGTTCTGTATGTAGCGTACCTTGGAGAACCGATCCTCAATCCATTTTTCACATATAAACTTAAATTAAATAATCCTTAGGTCATGGAAAAGGATCTTACTAATTGAGAGGGTACCAACACCGCAAACGACTCGTCAATCGGATGCCCGGTTTGTGAGTTATTAGCGTTTTAGTAAACAGGGCTCGATTGCGTCTCGGTCCTGTCCGACCTGATCAGTCTGACCTGGACAACATGAATTGGGGGTCCCACATTCCCTGGTTTAGTACCAACTGACTCGACCTAACTCATTTCGGGTCTGGGTCAGTCTGGTCTGGCCTGGCCAGTGGGTGAGGCCCAAAGGGCTTCGTTGGACCCGACCCGATTTGGCCCAAGGGCCAGCCCACTGAGTCACTCGGCGACCCGGTCTTGTCTAGCCCGGTCCGCTGGGTGAGGGTTCAGTCTGCTGGGTGGGGGTTCAGCCCACTAGGTGGGGGTTCGGACCACATGGCCGTGGGTCTGGCCCGTCGGAATGAGTTCGTCTCACTAGCAGGGGGCTCATCCTGCCAGCAGAGGCTCGGTCCGCCAGAGGCAGACCGGTGGTGCACCTGGCCGGGATGCAACATCCAGATGCATCCAGCTCCCTACTTTCCCATGGGACACCGCATGACCTCCCTCCTTCCACGGTCAAGAAACTGCAGTGCTAGATCATCTGGGTGGCCTGGATGCGGGTCACCCCTCTACGCATCACCTACCTAACACTGCATCACCTTGTGGCTGCCGCGACCTCCTGCCACCACGGCATGCCAACGTGTGTGCCTCTAACCTCTAGTGTGTCAAGAGAGGTCCAAACACCTCCTATGTCATGGTGACAGTTGGGTCCATCCCCTCCATGTGGCCGGAGTGGGCCAGCCACCGCCACTGCCTGTACGGCGGCACCTTCTGCGGGCAACCGGAGTTGCTCCGGTGGTCTGTTTTTCGATCCTTCTATGCCTACAGGCCTCTTGGTTCGCCGACATTATCAGAAAAGTCTTATATGCCTCTTGCCACAATTTTGGACAATCCATTCACAAGGAGCGCACATGCGGAGGGGTCTGTGCCTTTGTTCATGTCGGCCTACTCCCTCCACATTAGAAGTTTCAAAACCGGGGAGGCTCAGGGGAGATGTTCAATCATTACAAAAGATAAACTAATCCCATATTTAGAATCCCCCAAATAAAATTACCCTCACACATAGACACCTGATTCACGGATCAACCTATTTTTGGGTTGATCCATGTTCATTGATTCTAGAAGAGAACAGGGAAGAAGTTAAAAATAAAACAACCCCTACCTCTTTGAAGTTCGTTTCCACAACATTCCATCCTCGAGGTTTTAAGACGTCAATGTCATTCCTCACTTCCATCTCCTTTCTTGGAGGTGCATCAAATATGTTTGACAGTCATTGGCATTTTTCATTCTTTGTTGGAGAGGAAGTTCATCGAAGACTCCTCACAGTTTAATTTCCCCCTCTCCCAATGCGTTCGTTTAATAAAAAGAAACATGTCACATCATTTTATGTTAAGAAAGGAAGTTGCATCATTACACTATTTCATTTATTAAATATTATATCAGTTATGTTTTCACAATGAGGCATTAAAGGGATTTCTTTATTCAACCTCATCGTCCACCACTCAATGGTGTAAAAGAAAAGTAAAATAACTTTATAAAGTTGTTTTATTATTTTTCTGAAAATTCCCCAATATTAACTTCTCTATATGAACTTTTCTGGTAAAAGTTAAGTCCTTTCTAGGTGGATCCCAACGTTCTAAGTTCAATGTTGCCCTCATATTTTTGATCCGAGCACCAATTCAAAAGTTAGAAAAACCTTCTCACACATTTACTAAAGCATCCTAAAAAAGTTCAAAATTCCATTCCAGGATCACTGGACCTTGGAATCTCATGGAATCGAAGAAAGTGGTCTTATAATAATTCCATATATTTTAAAAAAAATTACAAAAAATTTATGATACATTACATTCTCTCCAACTTAGGTCTTTACATACCCGAAATCAAAAACAAAAACTTATCAAACAGATGGGGGTACTGACGATGAATCTGAGGCTCCTGGTCCCATGTGCTCTCCTGGAGATTTTCAAATACCGCCTAACTTGTACTAGAGGAATCAAACTCCCACATAGGACCCACTCTTGTTGATACTCTCTCTCCTCTGGGAACTCCAAAAACGTTTCCCCATCGTCAATGGCCAGTTCTCCCCAGTCGATAAAATGCAGTGGATCATGAACGTACCTTCTCAACTACAACACATGGAAAAAATCATGCACCCCATGAATATGTGGGGGAAGAGCTAGGCATTAAAACACCTCTCCAACTCTTCTCAGGATCTGAAAGGGTTCGATGAACCTCATAGATAGCTTGCCATCCCGACCAAATCTCCATGATTCTTATCGGGGTGAGACCCAAAGAAATACATAATCTTCCTCCTCAAACTCTAAGGGTCTCTATCTCTTGTCAAAATAAAAATTATTCCTTATCTGTGCAGTCCTCATCTGCTCCTAGATGATCTACACCTTCTTAATGGTAGGTTGTACCAACTCCAGACCCATGAGTACCGACTCCCCTGGGTCTGTCCCGTATAGCGGTGATCTGTAAGGCCACCCATACAAGGCCTAAAACAGTTCCTTGACGATGGTGGAGTGATAGATATTGTTGAATAAAATCTTCACCAGTGGAAGGTGGTCCTTCCAATTATAACCAAAATCTAGGACACAAGCACATAGCATATCCTCTAAGGTCTGTATGTTCCACTCTCTCTGATCATCCATCTCTGGGTAAAAAACTGTGCTCAAGCACAACTTCATCTCGAAAACCTACTGTAATCCCCTCCATAGCCAAGATGTAAAGTGAGTTTCACGTCCATAGAAAATTATCAAAGGTTCCCTATGAATCCACACTATGTTCTGGGCGTAGAGGCATCCCTATCCCTCTATCTTCCCCTACTACCAGATGGGTAGGAAGTGATCCAACTTGGTGAGTCGGTCAAAGACCACCCAAATAGAGTCGTGGCCTCTGTATGTACATTTTAACATGAAAAAAAGTCCAAATAGATACCATCCTATTTCCACTATGGTACCTCGAGTGGCTAGAGAAAGCCTACTGGAGCCTGATGCTTGACCTTCAATTGCTGACAAGTAAGGCACTGTGAAATGAACTTGGCCACTGCTTTCTTCATACTTGGCCACCAATACTAACATCGAAGCTCCTGATATATCTTCGCCACTCCAAGATGTAATGCCAAAGGGGATGTATGAAACTCATTAAAACCTCCTCCCATAATGTCACTATCACTACGATGTTACCTCTAAAAATGATGATGTGCTCCCCACCTATCAGAAATTCATCACGAGCCTGTCTTGAGGATAACTGAGCACGCCGGGCCTCATAGTCAACATCCACCAGCGGTGCCTCCCTAACTCGCTATAAGAGCAGGGGATTAACAATCATCAAATTAAGGTAATCATCTTCATCATTATCCACAAAGGATGTCTGCATCATAGCCAACTAATCTATCACCTCACTCAACATATGCAAACCGGTCCTTCTATTGAGAACGTCTGTCACCGTGTTTCCCCTTTTGGTAGTATAGACTATCTCAAAGTCATAGTTCTGGAGGAAATCTTTCCATCGATGCTGTCTCAGGTTCAATTCCTTCTAGGAGAAGATACACCTAAGACTATTTTGGTTGGAGTAAACCTTAAATCATTCAACCATCAAGTAGTGCTGCCACATCTTCAAGGAAAATACCACGGGTTTTAAATCTTGGTCATGTGTCACATAGTTTTTATGATATTGTCTTACCTGTCGTGAGCCTTAGTCAATCATTTCTTTCTCTTTTATCGAGGAAAAACCCAGTCCGGTCCTTGATGTGTCACATTAAACTACATACCCATCACCCTCCTATGATAGTCTCAAGATGGCAGCACTAGTCAGTCTCCACCTCAGATCCTAGAAACTCTACCAAGATTTCTCCGTCCACATGAAAGGCTTTCCCTTCTATGTAAAAGCTGATAAGGGTGATGCTACTTAGAAGAAGTTAGGCAGAAACTTCCAATAGTAACCATCCAACCCCAAGAATCTCCACACCTCAGTCATGCTCTTGGGCGGCTCCCAAGAAAGCACCACATCTATCTTCACCAAATCTACCGTAACTCTAGTATCTGAGATGACGTGCCCTAGAAAGTGGACTTCTTGAATCCAAAAATGACACTTTAAGAGCTTTTCATAAAGCTGGTTCCCTTGAAGTGTATCCAGGACTATTTACATGTGTGTAGCGTGCTCCTCTGACGCCGAGTACACCAAGATGTCATTAATAAAGACTACAACAAACCTGTCAAGGTAAAGCTATAAGATCCTGTTCACGAGTCCCATAAACATTTTTGCGGTGTTGGTCATGCAAAAGGAATCACCAGGAACTCATAGTGGCTGTACCGACACCTGAAGGATTTCTTCGGTACATCCTTATCCCGTACCAGAAGCTGGAGATAACCTAATGTAAGGTCTATCTTTGAGAACCACTTCTCCCCTTTCATCCGATTGAAGAGATTATCGATTCTCATCAGTGTATATTTATTCTTCATGGTCACCTGGTTTAGGTTTCGGAAGTCTAAGGACAACCTCAAAATCTTGTATTCCTTCTGGGAAAAAGAACTGGGGATTCCCATGGTGAACCACTGGGCCTCACAAACCCCTTCTCCTAAGAGTCCTCCAGCTTTACCCTTATCTCATGAAGCTCTATGGGAGCCATTTGATATGCTAGTTTGAATATTAGCATCGTACCAGGGTATAGGTTGATGAAAAATTATTCCTCCCTATATGAAGATGGTTTTGGAACATCCTCAGGAAAAACATCCTCGTACCCATCCACCACTATAGGAAAGGTTGGACTCCTTTCTTCCACTACAACGAGGGTGAGGACAGACTACTAGTGAGTGATCGATTTCACCCTTCTCTGAGAAATTATGTCCTATGCTGCAAGGTTTTACTTCTATCTTGTGAAGGAAAACCTTGTCCCATCTCTGTGGACACACCGCACTGTATGCCTAAAATAGTCTATTTGATCATGGGATGTGGATAACTATTTCATACCCAAGATGATGTCGTAAGGAATCGACACCACCACTAGGTGATCCTAGCTGAATCTCTCGCCTCCTAGAGTAAGATCACACTACCGTCACCAATGTGTAATTGTCAAATCCCCTTCTATAGGAGTCTATAGATGTAAGGATCGATCCAAAAGATTCACTGGAATATCCGAGTTCCAAAAAAGAGCCATGTAAAATAAGTAGTGACTATCACATGTGTCTATAATTGCTGCATCTTGGGTGGAGAATACACAGATCATACCTCAAATCATATATAGAGCACTGTAGTCGTAATACTCTACTTCTTGAAGCTATGATTTCCCATTCCTTCTTGCTCCTTGAGGTTAGGGTGGATCACCTGGGCTTGGTGGCGGTAACACCTCAAACCATCACCCACCACCTACTGCTCGTCCTGCTCTCCTGCAACTTCCACCACCCTATATACCTCCTCACTCGAACCATTGAATTTTCCTTGATGTCCCCTTGACCGTCTTCTGGTCATCTATATGGAGGGTTGTGTAGTCACGTGCCATGTGTCCTGGCCACCACATGAGAAGAAAATCCTGATTCTCGCCTGACTCCCTCTGGTCTGGGAGCCCCACACTGCCGACCCTGAGTCTAGGGGACATCCTCTAAAAGACCTATCCTACATGGTCCCTCACGTCTACTATCTATTTCCTACTGAAGAATCCACCACCTAGGGTTTGCTGGAAGCTCTAGCTATGGGGCCCTGCTCCACCAAAAAGTTATCTTCCAGAAGGACTCACTCTAGAACCCCAGCCCGAGTAGGGATGTTGAGGGACATCACAGACACCCTAATATACCACTTGAGTTCCTAATAAAAGGATTGAGCCTGAAAGAAAGGGTCTCGTACCATATCTATCGAGTAGCGAGATATCTCAGTGAACCTCACTGAGTACTCAGCCACCATCATGCCACCCTTCTGTAGGTGAAGAAGCTTCTGAATGTGCACCGATCACAAAGTTACAGGAAAAAAAATCATCCCAGAAAATCCAATTGAAGCCTGCCTAGGTGAGGGTCGCCTCATCGTGTGTATATGTAGTCCAGATCCACCATCTCCTTGCCGAGCCCTACATAAGGCTGGCTACCAATATTTCCATCTGGTTAGGTAGTTTTCTCACTAAGTAAAAAACTTGTGTCACTGCCTCCAACCAGTCCTCAATTACCTTGGGATATATCTCTCCCCTAAACCCGGGAGGTCTCTGTCACTAAAATTCGTGCAGGGCATTGAGTCTACGCATGTCCTCTATTGGAACCGCCGACCATAGATGCTAACCATTGGGTGCTAGTAGCACTGATGGACCACCTGATGGGGCCATATCTAGAACTGGTCCCTGAATAGACACCTCGCCTGTAAGAAGAATGTCCTCATGACCTCGTATTGGGATCATGGATGGTCATTTATGTGGATACATCTAGAGATAGATTAAGACGTACCAAAGTCAGAAGTTTATACATAATGAGCTGAATTTTATTCAAAATAACCTAATTAGACACTTATTCAACCAGTGTTTTCATGTATATAGATGAAAAGTAGAATTCAAGGTCTTGGTGAATGGATACGTTGGCCACTGCACCAACACTGGACTCCTCGAATCTGAATGTTAGATTCACAACACTTAACACTATTACCCCAAAACAAAACATAAACTCATTATCATTGTGGTAAGACCGATGTCCCTTTGATACCACTTTTTAATGACCTTTCCCTCAGGGCCCATGCCGTGACTACCGCAAGACCACCTCCTGAAGGCCAGGGGCTAGAAACTAGCCTTGAAGGCATCGACCTGCAGGTGGGAGGAATTTTCCTGAGTACCTGTATGCACACACATTCCAAACCAAGTCCCACAAACTAAAAAGGAAACATGTATCATTAAAAAAAATTTGATTACAAGTGCAACTAATTTAAGTGGTCTAGAATATATTCCCAACAAAATAACTGAAAACAAAAAAGTACAAAAAGGAAAATCTGATGGATATCCGTAGAAAAATCCACCTGATCATGAGAGTAGTGTATCTACTGTAAGTCAAAGAAACAATTCCTGTTCACATGATCCTACTGGCCCCCGCCTAGTTCAAGGACACCAAGTACATCATCATAGCATCCGTTGTTCTTGTCTCCCTGGGAACCTCTGGGTCTGGGTTAACCAAAGTCTTTGTCAAAACGTCGATCGTCTGCACCAGACACAACACGTGCGGGCGAAGCACATGTTGGTGTGAGTAACAAAGTAATCAGTAGGGACCCCTAAAAAATGAAATACCACAGAACAATCCTCAAAGTAAATCTCGAAGCATAATAAAACTCACACCAGTATACATTTAGGGTATTGATAGAAGAATAATTACTCACGTCATCGAACACCTAAGTTGCTAGAGAAGTTCTCCTCTATCGAGTACAATAGGTCTACCAGGTCACACAAAAGCGCTTCTGACTAACTTTGTACTTCTTAGGTACAACTCCTCATTTCATACTATGGTCCTACAAAGTCACACAGAAGTTCTTCCCACTAATCTTGGCCAACTGGGGTACTCCTCCTCATCGCATACCGTGGGCCTGGAAAGCCACACAAAAGTGATTCCAACCATGGGCCTACAAATTCACATAGAAGTGCTTCCCACTAGGCCATAGTCGATTCTCATAGAGTCGAAAGCCAGTAGTTATTAGGTCTCAGCCTTCCATGGTGTTCCATATATACTGTACCTAGGAGAACTGATACTCAAGCCATTCGTTGCATCTCAACTTCCATGAAATCCTCATTAGGTCATTCCAAAAGATTTGAATTGTCAAGAGGGTCCAAACACCATAAACGGATCATCAATTGGACACCCAGTTTGCGAGTTCTTAGTGTTCTGGTAAACAGGGGCCGGTTGCATCTGGGTCTGGTCCAACCCGTTCAGTCTGAACCAACCAACCCGACCTAAGGGTTCCATATACCCCGGTTTAGTTTCAAATGATTCGACCTGACCCGATTCATGTTTGGATTGGTCTGGTCTATCCTGGATAGTGGGCCGGGACCAAAGGGATTTGTTGGACCCAAACTAGTTTGGCTGAGGGTCCAGCCCACCAGGTCTCCTGGTGACCCTGTCTCATCTGGCCCGACTAAAAGGGTGTGGTTCTGGCCTGATGGGTGGGGGTTTTCCCAATGAGTGTGGGTTTGGTCCGCTGGGCCGTGGGTCTGGCCCATCAGCACGGGTCCAGCCCCTCAGTGTGGGATCGGCCCAACTCGCTAACTGGGGGTTCATTCCACCAACTGAGGCCCAGTTCGCTAGAGGCGGACCGGGGGTGCGTCTTGCCGAGACGTAGCATCTGGCTGTGTTTGGCTCCCTATTGCCTTACGGGACGCCGTGAGGCCTCCCTTTTTCCATAGTCAAGCAAGCATGGCACCGACTCATCCGAGTGGCCTAGATGTAAGCCACCCCACCATGCAGTACCCTCCTGATGCGGTGCCACCCTGTAGGGCCTTCCTGGAGCTGCATCAGGCACCATGTCAACCGATGATGCCCGCCTGGCACTGCGTCCCCCTGAGGATGCTGCGGTGCGCCGACGGGAACGCCGCCGCCATCCAGCGCAGTCTGGGAGGGTATACCTCCTCATTTACAATGGAGCCAGTTGGTGTCACCCCTTCCACGCAGACGGTGTGGGATGGCCGCCGCCACCAGTCACTGGCACCGTCATGCTGGTGACATCTTCCACAGGCCATCATAGTTTCTATGGTGGTCCATTTTCAGATTCGTCTATGATTATTGGCCTCTCGGGTCTCTGCCATTACCACGAGGGTCTTAGACCCCTCTTTCCACCATTTTGGATAATCATTTCGCAAGGATTGCACATGCGAAGGGGTTAGGGCCTGTGTTCGTGTCCGACCGCGCCCTTCGTGTTAGAAGTTTCAAAACTAGGGTGGCTTAGGGGAGATGTTCAATCATATCAAAAGATAATCTAACCCCAGATAGAGAATCCCCCAAATAAAGTTCACCTCTCAAATAAACGCACAATTCGATGATCAACATGTTCATGGGTTGATCTGTATTCATTGTTTCTAGAAAAGAATGGGGAAGAACTTAAAAATAAAACAATCCATACCTATTTGACATTTTTTGCCACAATGTTACGTTCTCAAGGTTCCATGACAATGATGTCATTTGTCACTTCTGGCTCCATTATTCGAGGTGCATCAAATATGTTTGGCATTCTTCGGCGTTTTTCATTCTTCATTGGAGAGAAATTTTGTTAGAGGTTTTTTAGAGAATCCTCACAGTTTAATTTCCCCCTCTCCAAGGTGTTCGTTTAATTAAAAGAAACATGTCACAATGTTTTCTGTTACACTGTGACATTGCATCATTACATTATTTCATTTATAAAACAAATTAGTTGTTACTCTTACACAACAATCCATTAAGGGGATTCATTAATTATTCCTCGTCATCACTTCGTCATCGTACCGCAACATCACCATCCATCGGTTAATGGTGAAAATAAAAAATAAAATAACTTTTTAAAGTTATTTTATTATTTTTCTAAAAATTCCCAAAAATTTACTTTTCTGTCTGATCCATGTCTATGGAAGTTAAGTTCTTTATAGGTGATCTAGGAATTCTGAATTCTTTAAGGCCTTCAGATTTTTGGTCTGAACACTATTTCAAAAGTTAGAAAAACTCGCTTGCACATTTACTTAAGCGTACTAAAAAACATTCAAAATTCTGTTTCGGGCTCACCAGGCCTTAGAATTACGTGCTGTCAAAGAGTGTGGTCTTAGAATAATTCCATATATTTAAAGAAAATTACCCAGAATTTCTGGGACATTACATATTTTATTAGAGAATTTTCATCTTTGATTATGATTCAAATATTTACAATTTTTATGGTAAAATTTGATTTAAATATAAGCATTTTAAATATATTACTCAACCTGTGAGAAATTAATTGAACTTAGTAAGTGATGGGTGGGACTCACTATAGCCCCTCGTTTCATTGGTAGGACTCATGAGACAAACTAGATTGGGTTTTGGCTGAGACCTTACCCATTTTTGTAGACTTCTTGGCCGATAACTTGATTGTATGTTTATGATATCTGACATTATGAATTCCTTAAATATGATACTATTAATTGACAGTCCATGTGATTATTAGACTAGTAGAATATACATGGTTAAGTTTCTTTTTCATGTTATTATTTATGGAATTATTTAATCAGTTTTTATTCCTACCATATTATACTCAGGATTATATTTTGATGGCTTGTGTTTATAGATATCCACCATGTATTATTGTTTCTGTTTATTTATGATATCTTCCTTTGTATTGTTTATCCTATCTGAGAATTTAATCTCATCCAATTTTTATGTTTTATTTTTCCCTAAGATGTGAAGATTTATATTACAAATGACTTGTAGGGAAAATCTAGGAGTTTATGGATGTTTCTAATGGAGTTGCTATGTTTTTCCATTCAAGTTGTAATGTAAAACTAATGTTTGTATCTGGTTTTCTAAAGAAACTAAACAAATCAGTCCTTCAGGATGTGACATGCATGTTTATTATACCAATGTAATTATGTAAGGCACCAAGTCTGGGCTACTAGGGTCAGTGTCTTTACACATGGAGTAATAAAAGCTTATAAATTATAAAACCAATTTTCAATCTAATTATAGATTTAATTTCCCCACCTCTATTATATAAAACATTTTCTTTATTGTAATCATAAATATTCATATTTCCCTAAAGAAGTTATCTTTTATATCTGAGTCCTTATACACTCAAATACTTCAATGTGATGAAAAAAAGCATCTCAAACCTTGAATTCAGATATAAATCAATCAGTTTTATAATAAATAATCACTTTATATATCTTTTAAAATGATTGAGAACACTTAGAAAATTTTAATACCAATATATAAGAATATCATGGATAAGGTCTCTACATTAAAATATTAACATAAGCATGAAAAACTGCTAGATATTGCAGTGAGGCATACTTCAATCCCCTCCTTCAGTTTGGTGATTTTCTAGAATCTTCTTAAATGATTTTCTAATGCCTGCTGGGCATGGGATATACTTAAAATCTATAAAAATAGAGCATTGAAATGACCCATATATGAGACATGCATGAGGTCTTAGTGGGCTCATGAGCTTTGGGTAATTGGTGCGTGGATGATCTTGGCACATGAAGTGCAAGGAGGCGAGGCATTGATAACATAAAGACGCTGCAACAATGCAAGATGTACTAAAGATGAGTAGAAATAATCACATACCTTTGGTTTTGAGAGGGTTGAATTGTTTAAGAAGTTTAAGGGGGATTAGAGATAGAGATCAAATTCCACAAAATATTTGAACGATGTAAAGAAGTGGGTTATGTTAGTATTGAATTTTTAAGAACGGGTAGAGTTTTATCAGCACTTTCTAAAAAGATTCGATAAAATGGATTTTATCAGCGATTTTTGGAAAGCCTTGATAATAACTTTTAATATAAAATACAAAACTATTAAATAAAGTTATATTAAAAAGGAATATATTATAAAAATAGTAAATAATTATTTAATATTATTGATAAACATATAATATTAAATGCATGGATGTTAAAATTGAGTGAAATTGAATAATTAAAAATGAATAGACTTCAAAAATAATTTAGAACATGGATATGTTTTATTAATTATATAAATTATTAAAAAAATTAAAATTGAATATATTTTAAAATAAAGATGAATAAATATTAAAAATATTGAATTTGAATGAATTAATATGTATAAATAAATATTTAAAATGAATAAATTACAAAAACGTAAAAAATAATTAACATTATAAGTGAATAAATAATATTCAATGAATTAATGTTAAAAGGAATTAAAATTTAAAAATTTAAAAAACAAATGACTTCAATAATATTAAAAAAATAAATAAGTGTTATTGACTTTATAGATTATATAAAAAATAAAAAATGAATAAATATGAAAATGAAAATGAATACATATTACTTATATAAATTACACATAGTATATTTAAATCATTAAATGGTAATAAATACAATTTTATAAATTAAAAAAATGATTTAATTGAAAAAATATTAAAAAATTTAAATTATTAAGGAAAATATATTATTAAAAATGAATAAATTATAAAAAATATAAAATAGTAATAAATAGTATATATAAAATAAAAATATATATAACAAAATTTTGATATATGTTAAATTAAAGAGAAAAATAATGACATCATATAATAAGTAAAGCCCATTACTCAATAATAATTAGTCTATATTTTTAATTAATATTAATATTTAATTATTAGACCCTTTTCACTAAATATATGACTTCTTAAATGTAAATACATATTTTGTATATAAATCATATGTAAGAAAACATTATATATTGATATAAATATATATATATATATAGATATGAATATATTTCTATCTTAAAAATAATAAATATAATGATGAATGATTATGTATAAAAAATGTAAAAAAATGAATAAATTATAAAAATATTAAATGAATAAATATTAAAAATAAAAAAATTAAAAAAAGTAAAACCACTTATCATTATTAATGAATAAATAATACCGAATTATTGAATTTTAAAAAATGGTGAAATTTAATTAGAAAATTAATATATTGATAAAGAATTAAAAGAATGAATAAGAGTTATTAATTATATTAAATTTTTAAAAAATAAAATTAAATACTTAAAATGAAATTGAATACATATTTTAATTATGAAAATCACAATTGTACTAAAAAAATTAAATGTTAATCAATAAATATGTCTAATAAAAAATTTAAAATGAATTTAATTACAAAAATATTAATCAAATAAAATTATAAAATGAATAAATTATAAAAAATATTTAAAAAATTATTAATGATACAAATAATAACAAAAATGAATAAATTGAAAAAAATAATAGTTACATATTATATATAGTCTTAAAAAAATTAGAAATAAATATATATCAAAATTATAAGGAATGCATATTAATTATATAAAGTACAACGATATTAAAAACATTAAATGTTAATGAATAAACATGTGTAAATTAATATTAAAATTGGATACAATTTTAAAAATATTAAGAAATTATAAACTAAAAATGAATAAATTAAAAATAAAAAAAATAATTTAGACTATTAATGATTAAATGATATTAAAAATGAATAAATTTGAAAAATATAAAAAAGTAATAAGTTGTATATATTGAATAAATATATAAAAAATGAATAAAAAATACTGATTAAAAAGATAATTTATATTAATTATATATATATATATATTGTGTTAATAAATGAAATTTTAAAATGAATATTAAAAATTGAATGAATCTCATAAATATTATGTCTTTACGTGTGTTTCTATATTAATTACTTATATGTTTTCATAAAATTAATGCAACAAAATTTGATATATGAAAATTGAAACTGTTTTAAAAACATTAAATGTCAGTCAATAAATATAAATAAATATAAAAAATGAATAAAAGTAAAGGAAA
Organism: Viscum album; assembly: GCA_963277665.1. Taxonomy (NCBI): domain Eukaryota; kingdom Viridiplantae; phylum Streptophyta; class Magnoliopsida; order Santalales; family Viscaceae; genus Viscum; species Viscum album. The sequence goes on along the minus strand of OY728131.1, from coordinate 308,669,184 downwards.
ATATTAAAAAAATAAAAATTAAAAACGTATAAATTACAATATATTAAAAATAATATTAATAAAAAAGTAAAAATATAAATGAATAAATTTAATATATATATATATTCATATTATTAAAAAATTAAAAAATAACATATATGAAATATAAATATAAAAAAGAATAAATTTTAATAATTAAAAACATAATATATAAAATATAAAATATTAATAAATAAAAAACTAAAATGATAATATTGATTATTAATTATTTGTCTATATGTTTTTCTCTATAAAATTGAATTAATTTTGTATATTTACATGTGAAATTATTGTATGACATATTAAGTGTGACATATTTAGTCAATTTTTTTAATTATTAATTAAATAATTATTAGTTTATATTTATTTAAAATTGAAAAAACAATTAACATTGATAAAAAAAATGTTATTAAATGTTTATTAATATTAATTTTACAATATCTTTAATTTATATCACTTTTTAATTAAATTATAAACCATATTTTACTAAATATAGGATATATAAATATGATTTCTAATACATTAGTATCATATAAATAATATTTAATAAAAATATATATATGTTTATATTAATATATATTTCTATATGAAATAATATTTTTGATAATTTATTATTTTTATTTTATATTCCATTTTAATTAAATATCTTATATATCAAGTGTAAATATATATTTAGTCATATATAAATCATATTTTACAAAATATATTATATTTTTATCAAGTTAAATATATTTATATATTAATATATGATTTTTAATGATATAATTTTCTAATGAAATATACCATTTCTCAGTGCTTTTTTTGCACTGATAAAGGCTAGAAAAAATGCGTAAATAAAGGTTCCCTTTATGAGAACTATAAAAAATTATTGATAAGGGTTGGCCGTTATCAATGATTTCTTAGCCCTAATAAAGGGTACCATTATCAATGCTTTATATCTATCACTAATAAAGGATAGTGTTGTTTTTCACAGGTTTTGTAGTAGTATTTATAATAAAAATGTAAAATTATTAATTGAAATTTGTAATCAAAAGTAAATATAACAATATTCATATGTGAATATATTAATACAATTATATACATACATGCATACATAAATATATATTAACATAATTATACACACACATATGTATGTTTTAATATAATTATATACATACATACATACAAAAATTTAGACTATAAGTTTATTAGGGAGATTTCTGGTGAAAATTTGCACTAAAAATTTCCAATGAAAATTTCAACATCAAATTTATAATTCAAAGTTTTAATGAAAATTTAAATAAAAAATATTATTACATAAATATAAAATTTAAAATTTCACCATAAAATTTCATTTATTTTTTTCTAGAAACATTTAATATAAAATTCCATTTAAATTTTCTTGTACTGAAAATTGGCTACTAAAATTCTAAAATAACTTCAGGTATAAATTTATAGTGATTATATTTTTACACATAAACAATCTAATTTTGAACATAATTTTTAATGAAAAAATTAATAGGGAAATTTCTATAGAAAATTCCCAATGAAAATAACCACTGAAAAATTTTAGTTCTAATTTCCACTAAAAATTTAAAATTTTAATTTCCACTCAAAATTTCAATGAAAATATATTAATACATATTTAGGTTTAAAATTTTAGTTTAAATTAATTATCACAAAAATAAAATAAGTAATTTTCTCTTAAAATTTGAACTACAAATTTCGTAGGGAAATTTCTAGTGAAATTTTCCATTGGAAATTTCAAGAGTGAGTTTTCACTCATAATTTTCAATGAAAATATCTATGTGAAATTTATACTTTAACTTTTAACTCAAAATTATAATGTAAATATATTAATAAAGAAATATAAAATATAAATATTTAAGGGAAATTTTATTTGAAAATTTTCAGTTGAAACTTATAGTAAAAATTTTCTAGGGAAGCATTTAATTCAAAATTCGATTAAAAATTCAAGTGGAAATTTCCACTTAATTTTTATTATAATTTCAAAAAAAATTTGAACTAAAAATTTCAAAGGGTAATTTACAGTATAAATTTCCCCTAGAAATATTCATTAAAAATTTCCCTTGTATATTTTATACACACTATAAATTTCATAATATAAAACTAAAATATATATTTTAGTTGAAAATAAAATTAAAAATTTTCATTGTATACATATTTACATAATTTCATGTGTATATACATAAACTAATTAATATTGTATAAAATTGAACTAGTGTTTAAAATTTTAAATTTATATTAGAAATTAGTAATGCATGTTGACACTCAAAATTTCTAAAATTTACCTTTTGAAATTTCAACATGAAATTTAATTTCATAAGGAAACTTCAAAAAAAATTTCTAAAATTTCCAGTGAAAATTTATAGTGAAAATTTCTAATTTACATTGATAATTTTAATAAAAAATTAAATTTTAAATGAAAACTTCAATAATCCCAATATAACACTTTTAATGAAAAATTTACAATTTCGATGGATTTTTTTACAAACATACATCTATTTTATAATTCTAGACTAAAACTTTATATTTGTAATTTTCATTAGAAATTTTTAGTAGGAATTTACACTCGAAATTTCTTATGAAATTTATAATTTATATTTGAATAAATATATACATACATGAAATATGTATGTGTACTTGTAATTATCTATTAAAAATTTAAAATATATTGTATATTTGAATAAATATATACATATATACAATTTTATAATTTATACTTGAAAACTTATACATGAAATTTAATAATCATGGAAAACTTTTAAAATATCAATATTACTTTGCAATAAAATTTCAATGAAAAAATTTACATTAAAAATTTTTAATTTAAATTTACAGTGTATAATTTCTATATAAAATATTTAAATTTATACTTAATAGTGGAAATATATACTGGATAATTAATTTTTAATTGATACTTTAAAAATACCAATTGAAAATTTCAATAAAAATTTATATGGAAAATTTCCAACAACCATTATAAATTCGTACACTATACAAATCCCTTATCGATAATCAATTTTTTTTTGAAAATTTAGGATATTTTTTTAAAACATTTCAAGAAATATAAACATAAATATATCAAAACTTATGTGTTATACATATATATATAAAAAATGAAAATATAGTACTTTTAAAAAATTATATTATATAATTTTATTTTATTATAATTAAATTTTTATTTTCATTATTTTATTTTCTTATTTATCTTTGATTTTAATGTTTTATAGTACATTTTTTATTAAAAAGTTCATGTATTAAATTGTTTTATGAAGTGGAATGCACATTGGATATGAGTTCATTCTGGCATATGTTTTAAAAAATAAAGAATTATATTTTTATAATTTTTTCCATAAGAATATGATTTACCTGAGTGTCCATTTTTTTCCATCTTGGTGGGCATCCTGTCATCTACCTAGTTCTCAGTTTCTTTGCACAACCTAAGAAGACATTTTTTATCTTTTCTTGTGTGGGGTTCGGTGGGGGACTCCTCCACTTATGGAGTTTATTTTAATATTTTTTAAATTATTATTAATATATATATATATATATATATATATATATATTATAAGTCCCTTTATGCCTGGCATGCTTCTATCTTAACTGCTATAGGTCTCTGTTGGCCCCTTCTTCAATATTTGATACCGACTATAACCTTACATGTTTATCCATCGAGCCGTGAAAAAAACTCAAATTATGGGCTGTTTATTTTTTTGTCTATTTTTTAATTATGATTTAAAATATTATTAAATCAAATAAATTTTAAATATAGTAATCATTCATTTGAAATATTAAATACATAATATTATTGTTTTTAAAGATCATTGTAATATAGCGTAATCTGGTGGAATGAGTCACGAAACAAGTCACTTATTAAATCCTGAATTCGATCTCCTTTTTAATTGGGCTTTAAAATTAGACACGTTTAATACAACAACAATAAAAAATCCATTGAGTGGGTCATTTCCACTTTAATTATTTTATATTTTAATAATTACAATATACTATATTTATTTATTTATTATTTTTATATTTAAAAATATTATTGTTTTTATTTATAATAATAATTCAATTGAATTTTAATTTTTTAGTTTTTCATCATTTATTATTATTATTATTATTATTTTATATAATAATTATTAATTATTTATTGAGAAAAATTAATTTTCAAAACTTATTTTTTTACCTTTACATAGCTTGAAGAATTTTTACTTTACCCCTATGCATATTATATGTTTTGTTACTTACCTTTAACTAAATTTGATTGTACCCTTACGTAGCAAATTTATTTTCATGTTAACCCTCATATAGATTTCATGTACTCTTACAGAAATTTTCATGTACCCATAAGCATCTTTGCATGAACCCTTATATAGATTTTTATTTTCCACTATGAAACCTGTATAAAATTCCTGTTACCCTTACACAACATTGTTTTCTACCATTACACATCTTATATAAAATATTATTTACCTTTATGCAATGCTTGAACTTTCATATTTACCCATACATAAGTTATATAAAATCTAGTTTACATTTATAAAAACTTTGAAAATGATGTGTTACCATCACACCAAAAGGTATTTTACCTTTATGTGAATTTTGAAATCCCCAGTTTACTGGGTTTCATGATTTTAATAATATATTCATTTGATGCATATTTTTTAATCATTTAAATTGTTTTAATGATTTTATAAATTCATATTAATGATATAAAATCTATGTGAAGTGTTTCTATAGTGTTTTAAACACAATTATATGAACTTGGATATATTTATGAGTTTTCTTTGAGTTATTATTTTGGAAATGATTTTATCACTTTAAATAAGTTTGAATTGTTGAAATGGGTTTAATTTCAATAAATAGTATTATCGATAATATAATTTTCTCTCCTAAATAAATATGTAATTTTATTATTAATGTGTTGAATTTAATTTCCTAATAATTTCCTTGGCCTTAATGAGTTAATTATTTTTATAGGGATTAAGCTTTCTTAAAAAAATGATGATAAAAATATATTGAAATTGGATATATTTATCTAAAAGACTCATAATGCATTCCATAACATTAACTAAGGATGAGAAGCCTACAAATAGAGACCTTTGGGGGACTTTAGAATCTACATCAACATTACTTGACAATCATTCTTCAATTTCCAACGTGATCAATTTCTCTCAGATTTCTTTCATTTCCAAATCCCATATTCTCCTTCTAGAGTGTTAATGAATTTTAATATTCAAATAAATTTCTTCTATTATTCTAATTATCTTCTTCTTCTTAGTGTATTCATTGATATAATTAAGACTAATCTTAAAAGTTCTCGATTCATAGAAATCATATGATCTTCCTATTTCTTCTAATATTGGTGCTCACTAATTTTAAACTGGTGGACTTTGGTTTTATTTTTATTTCATTTAAAATGGTTGGAGACTATTATTTTTTGGTTTCTAACATTTCTGATAAATATATAATGTCAATTTTCTCTAGTTTATTATTACAACTTAAAGAGTAAGAGATATATTTTGTATCTTGTCTACCATTAAATATAAGGGACTAATATATTGAATTCTCAAGGGATTGAGGTGGTAGAAATAGGTGTACCTTCAGGTACTATTTCTGAACTTACTTACCAAATATCTTACCTCATTTTCTATCCATAATTTCTATTATATATATATATATCACATTCAATCATTATTTCATAAATTTTTAATCCACCAAAGTCACTTTATCAATTTATTCTCGAATCTCCTTTTGTTTTTTATTCTTCAAATTTTATCATTATATATTATTATTTATTTGTTATTTTAATAATTTGAATATTTTGTTTTTATATTCATATGGTTTTCATTTCTTGAATATTTTATAAGTAATGTTTTAAAATTATATATTTTTTTCTTTTTAAAATTTTAAAGGGAAATTCACCCACGCTTTCCATTTTACTTAGCTCAAACCCAAATTTAGAATCAAAGGGTAACATTGACCTAACTTTAGAAACTTTTTTTGAAAATATATTTTATAGTGATACCATAATTTGGAATCAAATGAGACCTTAGTTTTTATAAATTTTTTTCTTATTTTCAATTTTTTATCTGATCGATTTTAATGTTTGATTTTAAAATGACATATACTTTTTATGCACATGATTATTTATTTGAGGGTTCAAATCATTCTTATTGGAAAACTAACATGTATATTTTCTCTAGAATCATTTAATATCTAGTTTATAAATTAGTTATTCATGGTTATATCCCTTTAACTAAAAAATAATATAGATGGACTATGGATGATATTACTAATTTTGAACTTAATTGAAAATATTTGAACTGTTTTTTTGTGGTTTAGATAAAAATGAATCAAAAATAATATATTCTTTAAAAATCAATAATGATATCTAGTAATTGTTAGAAGTCACACATGAAGGCACTAATAAAGTTTAAGATACAAGACCAGTTATGGTTAGATAATATTTTGAAAGTTTCTCTATTCATGTAAATGATTCTATTAAAAGAATGTTTACTCATTTTATTAATATTTTTAATAAAAAAATATCTATTGGTGATTCTCTTTCTATAGAAAATTTATTCAATAAAATCTTATGCCTTTTCCAAGTTAATGGGCTCCCAATATGACGATAACACAAGAATCCATGGAAATTAAAAAAATGGCATTTGAGGAACTCATTAGACCACTCATGACTTATGAGATAATTATGAAATTCCAAGTGGTTAATGAATCATTTTAATCTGAGTAAACTATGAAGAAACTAGCCTTTAAAGTAATAAAAGATGATGATTCTTTTAAAAGTGACTCTAATAATGAAAGTGAGATTTAATGTTTAATGAGAATATTTAAAAAATCACACAAGTTATACAAAATAAATAAATCATTTTAATGAACTAAAAAGAAATATCAAATTGATGTCCTTAAATTGATGTGCCTTAGTTGAAAAAGGAAGAGACACATTAAACTAGATTTTCCCTTAAATAAGAAAAACTCAAAAGACAAGAATAAAGGTAATAAATCTATAAAGATATTGTATTGGAGTGAAAGTGAAGACTCAATTTCAATATATGAATCATGATATGAAATTATGAAGTGTCTCATGACACATTTTGAGAATGAAATTGATGTTATTTCTAAAATTCATCTTTCTCTCTCATTTCTCTTCTTACTCTTTAACTTTTTTAACTTCTATAAATTATGAATATCTTCTTCATGCTAAAAATGAACTTAAAATTGTATTTTATGATATTATTTCTAAATTTAAAGATCTTAGAAATAAATAAAAATTTATTTGTTTTGGTAAATATCAAATTTTAAAAGAAAAATATGATTTGGTTTTAAAATTAAAATGACAACCATGTGTAGAAAATGTGGAATTTAAAATTAAGGATCTCAAAAATTCTCTTTCTCATTTTACTCAAGAGAAAGAATATTTAAATATTTTTTTTGGAAATGAATTTTTAATTAAAAGTATAAATGTGATTGGTTTTTCAAAACAATCTATTTTCCGAAAAATTATAAAATGTCTAATTTTTTAAAATAAATTTCTCAAGATAATTTTTGTAAATTTTTCAAGAAATTTTTACATATTATCTATGAGTTTAATTTTAAAAAATATAGACATGATAGACTAAAAATAACTTATCTTTCTTCTCAATTTTCTAAAATAAATTCTCAGTATAACAAAAGTTGGGTTCTGAAATCCTCATTATCAATTATTTGTAGACCAAAAATTATTTCTATGTTATACTTATTCTTAGTTCACATTATTATATCCATCCTTTGGTTTCTTATATGAACTCTCTTTTGGTTTACTATAGGTATTTTACACTATACATCATCGATCTATCCTATGGTGGATTCTAAATAAATGTTGTGTTCATATCTTGAAGTGATTGATCAAATATTTTCTACCTTGACCTTAATGTTTATACTTCAAGTTAGGTGGATCTTAACTATTTCTTTATCAGATAAGATTTGTACATCAACCTATATCTTTATGGGAATAAATTTATTCATTATTTTTCTTTTTAAAATTTATTTTTAATGTTTATTTTTAAAATTTTGTTTGTCATTTTTTTTCAAAATGGATTTAAATTTATTTAATATAGTTTTCCAATTTTTTTTATAATTTTAGAAAAGAGAATTTAGTATGATATGATAAGAAATAGAGTCCTATATAGATATAAACAAGTTGATGTTGTTTTGACACATATTCTTCATGGGATATATCTAAAAAAAGTTGATTGTATTTTTTAATCGTTTCTCCATTCAAGGCAGAGTGAGTGGGCCACACAACAGACCTGGTTTGATACTCTTGGTGAATTTTATATGGTTTATTAATAAAATATTTAATAATTCTAAATATTAAAAATTATTATTCAAAATATTTATTTTTTAAGACTTTTATTTATTTTTGTATTTTTAATGGTTATGATCCCTTTATGTTCTTTCCTTATCTTTTAAAAGTCCTTGAATATCATATTATTTGTTTTCATGGATCCATTAACTTAGGGTGATATATATATATATATATATTTTATTTTTATTTATCTATATTTTTTTATTATATATTTTTTATTTAATTAAGAGGGATTTATTTTTCAAATTTTATTCATTTTTATTAATTCCAAAATAGTGGGGGAATTTTAAAACTAATATTTTGTTTGGTTTTTGCAATTATCAAAAGGGAGGTTATTGGAGTGGATTATTACCACTTTAATTATTTTATGTTTTGATAATTAAAATATACTATATTTATTTATTTATTCATTTTGATAATAAAAAATATTATTGTTTTTATTTATAATATTTTTTTTTGATTTTTTAGTAATTCATCATTTAGTTTTAATATTATTATTATATATATATATTTTTAATTATTACTTGTGAAAAATTAATTTTCTAATTTTTTTTACCCCCACATAACTTGAAAAAGTTATCCTTTACTCTTATGCAAGCTATATGTTTTATACCTTAAATTTACCTAAGTAATATTATTCCGTTATGTAGCATGTTTATTTTTATGTTAACCCTTACACATATTTCATGCACCCTTACATTGCTTTTCATGTACCCTTACATAGCTTTGTAGGCACCCTTACATAGCTTTCATGTTATCTTACACTACTTCATATTTACCCTTAGGTAGCCTGTATAAAATGATTTTCACCCTTTCATCGCATTGTTTTTTATCTTTATGAATCTTATATAAAATCCTCTTAAACTTTATGTACATCTAGCTTATCCTTACACAATTCTGGGGATTTCCTATTTACCCTTATATAACATGTAAAAACATAGTTTACCTTTATAAAACCTATATAAATTATGTGTTACCTTTACACAACATGGTATTTTACCTTTACATAAATATGGATGTCTCTAGTTTACTATGTTTCATGATTTTGATGATATATTCAGTTGGTGCATGTTTGATTTAAGTGTTTAAATTATTTTAATGGTTTTATAAATTCATATTAAAGATATACAATAAATGTAGAGTGTTTGTATAATGTTCTTAGAAAATTTATATGAATATTAATTTTTTTCTTCATTTACACATAAACATGAAGCATGAAACTTAAATATTTCAGTTTTATTATTTTGAGTGGATTTCATTGATTTTTATGTTTCAAAAATAATGTTGTAGCCTTAAAAAATTCATTCAAACCAATTTTAGTGTTTTTAATTCTGTATATTTAACTTTTTATATTATCACATTTATAAATATGAAGATATATTTGAATTAAAATATTTTAATTTTTATAAGGAAATTAAATGTGTGATTTTATGAGTTTTCTTTGACCTATTTTTTTTGGAAATGTTTTTTTCTCTTTAAAAGAGTTTTTCAAAATAAGAATGAATTATTAAAATTGTTTTAATTTCAAATGTTAGTGTTATTGATAATCTGTTTCTATCACCTGAATAATTCTACAATATTATTATTACTCTTTTGAATTTAATTTCTTAACAATATCTTTAGCCTTATTGATTTAATTATTTTTAAATGGATCAAGAGGGATTAAACAAATGATGGTCAAAATAAATTGAACATGGATGTATTTAGCTTAAAGGCTCTATATGGATTCCAAAACATTTCCGAAGGATTAGAATTATATAAATGGATACCTTTAGAGGATTTAGAAATATAAATAAATATTCCCTAATAATCATTATCCAATTTTCAATGTGCTCAATTTCAATCTAAGTGATTTAATTTATAAATATCTTTCTCTCTTTATAGAGTGTAAATAAATTATAATATCCAAATCAATATCTTATTTTATTCTCATTCTCTCCAAGTTTTTATAATATTTATCGAGATAATTGAGAGTAATCTTAATAGTGATTTCTTCTTAGTAATCCTCCCCTCATTCTCATTTCTTCTAATATTGGTTCTCAATACCTTTCAAGTGTTTGAAATTAGTTTTATTTCTATTTACTTTTAAAGTAAATGGACTATTATTTTGTTTTTTCTAGCTTTTATGTTAAATGGATAATTTTTATTATGTTTGATTTCTTGTTATTACATAAAAGGGAAGGAATTGTTTTGGTATCTTTTCAGCCATTTAATCCCTGATACTGATACGTTAAATCATCAATGGATTGTGGTGGTAGATAGAGGGGTACCATCATGTACTACTTTTTAACTTCCTCACCAAATATCTTATCTCATTTACTTTCCATATTTTCAATTATATATCAATTTCAATCATTTTTTCATAATTTTTTAATCTATCAAAAAAACTTAATCGATTTATTCTTGAATTTCCATTTGTTTTTATTCATCCACTTTTATTATTATTTATTTTTTGCTTTCAATACATTAATTATATTATTTTTATATTAAATATGTTTTAATTTATTCATTATTTTCTAAAAAAGAATTTAAAATTAGATTATTTTACTTTAATTTTTCTAAAGGAAACTTACCCTCTATTTCAATTTTACCCATCGATAACCAAGAAAATCCTTAAACCCAATTATATATGGTTTGTTATATAGATCAAAAATCAAAAATTAGCTATATTGAAGACCATATTTTCATTGAAATCATTTTTAACAAGATCTTATTTAATGATTTTTTAAGTATCCTTTTAGGTGTAACTCTACTTATTTTAATAAGTGAATTTTTCATTAAGTTGACTCTGTTAACAGATTCATCCCTAGTATTTCTTCTAACATGTTCAAACCATTTTAATCTAATCTTATTTATCTTATAATAAATTAAAGACACTCTAATTTTCTCTCAAACACATTCATTTCTAAACTTATCTATCTTACCGTGGTCATATTTCCATCTTAAAATTTTCATTTATTCTACCCATATTTTTGAAAGATATGTTGTCACACTCACTACTGTATATAATAGCTTGTTTATTAATAACCCTATAAAATTTAGCCTTCAATTTTTGTGGAATTTTACAATCCAAAAACTGCTCATAAGTATTTCTTCATTTTATCAATTCTATTTGAATCATATTAGGGAAATATATATTCATATATCAACCATATTTCTGGAATTATATGAAATATAAAAAAAATAAACTTTTGAAATAACCTTGTCTCTTAATCTAACATCAATAAAATTACTAGACAATCATTTATTAGAATGAAAATTCATATGCTTTATCTTATCCCTAATATGTTATAAACATATTCATTGTAAAGTTTATGTCCAATAAGGACCAATAACCCCTTTTTATTAGACTAGACTTATCATTTCAGGCGGCTGTCTTAACCCATGTGTAGGTCTATATTGTAGTGTTTCTAAATTCATGAAAAATTTATAAAACAGATATGGTAAATATTAATTATATTTTTTAAAATTCAAAACCCCTTATCACAAAGTAAATACATAAAACATTTCATGAAAATCTGATGAAATAAAATGATAATTATAAATTTAATAATAATATAAGAGGATATAAGTTAGATATGTATTGGCATAATCATCTTCCTTAATTTACTTCTAAAAAATTGTGTAGAAGACTCAAAAAATATCTTCTCATTAGTTTAGAGATTCATTAATGAAATAAAATGATATAAAGTGTTCCAAAGTGGTGAGTGGGTTCTAATAAACCTTATTTTATGCAATCATCTCCCTTAAATTGATTAAAGTTCTTCCAGGACCATATAAAATATATTTATCAATCCTTATAAAATATTTACTCCTTGGTTTGGAGTGGTATCATTATAATATAACAACTTGATTTATTTCAACAAGATAAAATAAAAAGTAAACCATCTGTTTACACAATTAAATCTCTTGAATTATTCAAGGACTATCATTGGTCATGATGATTATATTGAAAATGTTTTTTTATAATTTGAAGTCAATTGTAAAATTATAGATTTTTGAACATACTATATTTTGTATTTAATTATAAATTATTCTTTTTATGTAATTTATTTATGTCATGTTTCAATTTTAAATCATATATTTAATGATAATGAAAATCTATAATATACTAAACATATGGAAAATTATCCTTAATCGATGATCATTATAAGAATAATGAGTTATAATAATTTTAACAGAAAAACATGAATGAGAGCTTGCATATAGATAAAAAGCACTCATGAGATATAATTTTAAAATCATATTTATCAAATTTACATACTTTATGAACATCACATGATTCATCATATGTGTTACTATTTTTTTTATGTAAATCTAGTTAGTTATTTTTTTACATGACACTGGAATTTCTTATACAAATGCAATTAGTTGTTTTTTTGACATGAAACTAAAAATGTATTTCCATAAGAATGTTAATTATTTTACCTATTTTATTTTAAAATATAGTCAAATAAAGCCTCATTAAATATATAACTAATCATAGGAGGAATATTTTTTAGGGTAATATGAGACCATTTCACTTGTATAAAAAGAAATGATATCATGTAAATCAATAATGTATGAGAATATATATGATAATGCATTAATATATGAGAATTGTTATTATCATATATGATTAAGTATGTGATGATTTAGTTGAGATTAACAATATTTGAGCCTTTTCACTATATTAAAATACACTATTAGCAGTTTTTTAATGATTTAATAGTGGTTAAAACCATAATTAAATCATTTCACAGTGGTTTTCAGCAACCACTGTTAAGTTGTATGCTGGTAATTGTTTCATAATTATTTTTCAAAACTTTCATGAAAAATAATTCAGGATGGTTTTTATTATCTAGTAGTGTTTTGTAAAAGCATTTTTATTTTCAGTGATGATTTATGAACTGCTAATAAAGATATCTCAAGTGTACCTTTTTTAGTGATTTTTTTAACTACCACCACTTTTTTAGTGACTGTTACATATGTATCATCAATTTACAGAACCACTACCAAAGGTTTTAATAATATACCACATTTTTTGATAATTTCATTCACCAATAATTATTTATAAATAATTTTATATTTATTGGTATATTATATGACCAATACTAAAATTTTTATACCATACTTAACAAAGGTTTTAATTATCATGACCTAACTAGCAGAGGTTTTAACCACCTTTAAATATCATATAGTAGATAAAAGGAACACCTATGAAGATACCCTCGTATAATCCACCAATTAATAATATATATGTATATATATAATTATATATCCAAAATGACATAACATTAAAAATTATTCTCAGATGTTAAAATACAAAAAGGTTTGTATAACATAAATAAATTATATTTTACAAAACATGCACCATTATGTTAATTAATAATACGAAATTTCAGTCATTAAATTTTCAAAACATCACTCCCCCACTTCTTCACCCTCTCTAAATGGGTTATGTTTCACACCACCCCCTTGATATCCTCCCCCCTCTAGTGATTTCATTTGAATTACTGAAATTCACATTAGTAACAAATATATTCCAAAAATATTTGAATATTTTGGGAGAAGTGAAAGCACTGATCAAGAGCATACCCGACTTATCTTTTTTCAGATCCAATGAATAATACACAAGAACATAACAAAGTATCATCACATATAACAAATTCTCCCAAATAAAGTTAACAAATAACTTTGGAAATAAAAAGAGAGTATCTTTCATTTTTAATTTATAATTAATTTAATAATAAGTAAAATACCTTGTTCTTTAGATATTTCTTGGATCTAGATGTTTATTGACTAAACCCCATTCAAATTGTACTATTTTTGTTTGGAGAGAATCCAAAATATAATCCCTCTAGCAGTATACACCCATGCTACGTGATCTCTGAATGACACTAATGGAACTATAATTTTTTGAAAGTGGGTTCCCTAGACCCTACTCCTTTATGTAATTTTATTACCATTACATATATCTAGTTTGATATATACATGTGTCTATATTTACATAATAGTATAATTAATTTTTTATGTACTATTTATATAGAAAATTACTTATATTACATATCATATAAAAATGGTTATAGTAGTTCCCAGGCTATAATCAGAACCTAGAGACACCATGATAGTAATATTAAACTTATGTCCAACGGTCCAAATAAATCATGATGATATGACACAGATGATATGTGATTATCAAGTGCTATAAATCAGTGTATGTATTAGCATAGATAATCCAAATGACTTGTGTTGTTCGCATTATATCATAACATAATCCTTTATGCTTTAAGTTTCATATTTATTATTCTTTTGATATTGAAGGGAAGGAGATAGAGGGATTCTAAGTCTCAAAAAAACACTAAAGATATTCTTCATATTGAGAATTATCTTGGGAGGAAATATTCCATGCATGAAAATTCATCCCCAAAATGATATAACTGGGATTATATAGAGGTAATGTTTAATATTAAAAATTGTACAAATTCCCTTAATAAAACATGAAACCTAATATATTCCCCATGCCAATGATAAAAATAATAACATAATTGCTATATTATGACACACATAGACTTGTGTAAATATATATCATTTTATAAAATAATTATTTATTTATTTATTTAAATGATATTTGAAATTATATCATTTCCATTACCAAGTGGTTAACTTAGCCCACCCCATCCTTGGAATTTACGATACCTCAAATAATAATGAATTATTATTCTTTCAATAAATGAATAAATATTATATTCATGGTCTTGGGAATATTATTTTTAATATTTTCATAACTAGATAAATATTTATTTACTAATAAATATTATTTATTTCCTTGTGATTAAAATAAGAGATAAATAAATACTATATTCAATGGTATTACAAATACGTATTTATTTAATATTCAACTCACATTTATATTCTGATTTGAATATAACTAGTGAATGGATAATTATGATTAGTAAATTCTGAATAAATATTATTTCTAGGTCTTGATAATAAAATTTATTCTCATTGTTAAATTGAAATATAATTTAAATTTTTAATTACTAAGGCCGAGGATTTTAGTTTGATATTTCCATTTCAATAAAAGGGTCCATGATATCATATTTGAGTATTGGAAAGGGAAAATCCTTTCTTGACTTATTTTTTAAAGTCATACCACTAATAATGAACCTAATGTATATTACTTCCTCACAAACATATGATATCAATTTTTTTGATAATAAATCAAATTACATGACTCATGATCTGAATTAATTATTATCTCAATTCTAGGTACTAATACACACATTCCCATACATGAATATATAATAACACACAGAAGTATAGAATTTCTACTTACGATTTTGTTCTTATTATAACCTAGCTTGGAGATGACCAAGTGAAAACTTCATGAGATGAAGTATCTCCTGCTTATGAGAATCCAACTCTTGATACCCTTAATCATCCATTCCCCTTAAAATTATGTCATTTGACCATATAAATTATATGTTCTATAATATTATCATAACACCTGAAGGTTTTCATCATAGAACTACACCAAAATTTTTATTTAGAGGTATTTTATTATCGACAGTTCACTAAAAAACCTTTAAAAAATTTCCAGAATTTCATGCTTTTTTTAGAAATAGATGCTAAATATTCAGTTTTCAACAAAAAACACACTTTTATCGCGACCCCACCTCCATCTCCCCTGACCCCGAACCCCAGATACCCCCCTGTTGGCATTTCACAAGCCCAATTCATCCAAGATGTTGTCAGAGGCTCCTAAGACTGAACCCTTCAAGACCTTTCTGGCATCTCCTGATATTTTTCCCTACAATCCCTCACCGTTTGAGCCCAAACCCTCATATAATGATCCCTGGAAACCCTCACCGACATCGCCTAAGCTGGAGCCCTCTAAGCACTCACTGGCCAAGCTAGCTAAGCCCTTGCCTGAGCCCTCAGATCTTGAGCCTCCCAAGTCCTTGCCTGCACTACTCTATGTAGATTTAATAGCCTCTCAATTGAGGTAGATTTATATATGGTTTTATCAATAATAAAAATGGTAGTTATTATCTTCAATTATATAGCTACGCTATTATTTTTTATGGAATCATAAGTCAATCATTGGATAATGTTTTTTAGGATATGTATTTTATAAGAAACCATGCATTAGTGATAGGAATTACATAATCTATAAGAATTATAATTAAGGAACATGATTCATTTTTATAGACCATATGTATAGACCGTGGTCTTTATTTTTTTTGACCATTAACATAGGTCTCTACAAAGGTTTCATGGGAGTTTTCAATGACTATACTGGTTCCACTTGAAAAAATTAGTAGAGGAGATCCTTCTTATAAAATTCTAATTATACTATATTATAATTGATTTCAAGTTCATTCTACACGTGTCACCTTTTCTCATTGACAGGTTCAAATTCATCAAGTCATATATGAAACAATGCTTCCATTTCCATAGCTAGTTATACTATAGCGATGAGTATTTTCCTAATTCCATGATGGTTTCATTCATATCTCCCCCCATAACATCCATAAATTTCTCTCTTTACATAATTTTTATAAATTAGATCTGTATAGGGGTATTCTATATCAAAAAAATGTGTGTATTGATTCCCATAACATTGGAATTCATTTTTATTCCAATATTTCACCTATATTGCAAAGATCTAGAATCTATCATTATGTTATATCTCTACCAAGAGGTGAGATATACACTCACTCATGTTAGGTTTTCCATGTATTTATTTAAAGGATGGAATTTCTAAGGTCATCTTAGCATTGAAACTCCATTTATGTTTGGTTTCCTCTATTCTCATACTAGGATATTCATTCAGTTCATTATCATTATCCACATTAGTAGATTTTACCATTATTTATTTTCCTATTTATTAATAGTTATGCATTTTATTTTTTTAATAATGTTTTGGTACATTTTGATATATATAGATAAAATTTGGATCGCATTACCGAAGAACACACCTCAGTATGCTAAGGTTTTGGAAGAGTTTTTAGAGTTTTTCAATTTCCAATAGATCCATTGATGGGAGAATAAGATGACCATTTCCTCAATGTAAATTTAGAATATGGTTTATGAGAGATGAATTTTATTAACACTTGATATTGAAGCAATTCCCTGCTCAATATTTCTATTGGATTTGGCGTAGAGAATTGAATGTTACATAAACTTTGAGTACTAACACCAATATATAGAATGAGATCCCAACTTCTTCAATAATGGACAATGAAATTAAAACCTTATTAATGATGCATTTGGCATTTCAATTTGAAAAAATCAACATAAAAACATATCATAACAACCAGTTGAGTGTGATATAAATTGAATCATGATAGCTGATATTTTTGAGACTATAGGAAAACTAGATCAAGATTGTAACATATCATTGGATCCTACTCTTGATTCTGGTGATAATAAGTTAAGATAAAACTTCACTGAGTAGACAGATGTGTTTCCTAGTTTTTTTGACAATGGAAATCAAGAGATTTATAATATATGTTTGAAATAATCAAAACTTTATTTTTTTCTGAAGTTGTACCATATAAAATTCCTATGTGGATTTTCATATAAGGTGATGTCCATGATATTGGAATGTTGCATGATTCATTTCCTCAAGCAAGGATTTCTAAGTATTTTTATGATATAAAAAAATTTGTTATCAAGTTTAGTCTGAATTATACAAAAATAAAATTGTGTCCCAATGATTTCAGGCTTTATTAGGGAGAGTATTCAAGGAGTCAGGATTGAAAAAAATTTTCTTCTATATGGAAGTCAATGAGTGATGTTGAAAGTCTAAATAAACATGACACTATGAAGAATAAGATAAGTAAAACACCTTTAAATGTTTTGTGTTACTTTATTTTAAATCCTTGATTGGAAATATTATTCATGTCATCAAAAACAAAAAAATAGATGAAGTGGAATTATGTAGATAATAATAATGATAGGTTAATGTGACATCCAATAGATTCAAAATAATGGAATAAATTGGATTCATTATATCCAAATTTCTCATCTGATCCTAGGAATGTTTGATTCAGACTGGTTTTTGATGGATTCAACCCATTTGAGTCTTTGAGAACCACTTATATCATTTGGTCGGTTGTTTTGATCCCTTACAATATGACTCTGTAAATGTGTATGCAACAAATGTATTTTATCATTTTGATGATTTTTCCTAAAAAAATGCATGAAAATGATATTGATATATACTTTAAGCATTTAATTTAATAATTATAGGAGTTATGAAGAAACAATGTTGAGACATATGATGCATATTATAGAACAATGTTCAAAATGAAAGTTTCTCTAATATGGACCATTAGTGACTTCCCTAGACTTGGGAATTTAGATAATTAGAACACTAACACAGGGTTATATTATCCTATTTATAACTTTAATTTTTATCCCTAATGAATTCCTCATATTTGAAAATGGTGCTTCTTTTTTCATCGAATATTTATTGATGAATCTCTTAGATTTCAGTTGAACAAGTCAAAATTCAATGGTTCTATTGATCATAGAGCACCTCAAATTTTTTTAAAAGGTTCTGAAATCTTGGAACAACTTGGAAATGTTGAAATAGAATTTGGGTAGGTGTATCATTTGAATAATAGTGGGAAATGATTTCTAAGTGCATCATCAATTGAAATCAAAACACAAAAATATATGAAAAAATATATTATTTAAAATTCTGTATTGGGAATTTAATTTATTGAAGCTTAATCTTGATGTGATGCATATTGAGAAGAATATTTGTGAAAATTTAATCTTTACATTTCTTAATGATCATGGAGAATTGAATGATCATCTCAATTCATGAAAAATACTTACAAGCGATGAAAATAAATCATAATCTCTGGCTAGATGAGAATGGAAAGTATGCTTTGATAATTTTTGCAATTAAAAATAGGGATAAAGATACATTACTTTGAATTTTAAAACATTTCATGGTATCTGATGGAAATTCAACTAGCATCTCAATGTGTGTTGACTTAAATCATCATAGGTTACATGGATTGAAAAGTCACAATTCACATATTTTGTTACAACAATTGCTACCATTGGCATTGCATACATTATTACATGAAAAGCTTACAATTATTTTAATCCAATTTTGCACATTCTTCAGACAAATATGTGAGAAAACTCTACAACTATTTGACCTTGACTTCCTTTAGGAGATATTTTTATTGAAACTTTATGCAATGTAGACGATATTTCCTCTACCATTTTTTACTGTCATATTGCATTTAAATATGCATTTGGTTGAGGAAGCTAAATTAATAGGCCCTATACATTATCAACAGATGTATCCAATTTATAGGTACTTTGTTTATATGTTTTTCATTTAAGTAAAAAATTATTAGAACTTTATTGAACACACAATTATGTTTTTTTAATTTTATTTCATAGATATACTGGGCATTTGAAATCACATGAGAAAAATAATTCTCAACCTAGAGGCTCTATTTCTGAAGGCTATTTGATAGATGGGTTTCTTAACTTTTGTTCTAGATACTTTGATGATATTGAGATAAGATTCAATTGAGTTGGATGTGTTGAAGACACATCGAATCAATGCAAACTAGATGTGAAATCAAAAATATTTCCTACTATTGGCCAATATGTTGGGAGGATCTCAAATGTTACACTGACTGAAATGGAATTATCATAGGCAAATAGATATGTGCTACTGAATAGTGAAATCGTAGATCCATTTTTTGAAGAGTTGATGATACCAATAAGGTGATGAATGAGAGACTAAACACAAAATGAGAAATATATAACAAAATTTGTTAATAAAGATCTTGTAGAATGGTTTTCATGATGTTTAAGTTAAAAAATATTGATATCAATACAGATATTACGTTGAAACAAATATTTTGTAAATCTAATAATGTATATTACTTTTTATAGATCATGAATACTGATACTTGTGATGATTTTTTAGAATATTTAATGTTTCTTGCTTGAGGTCCTCTAAAATAGGCTAGAACGTTTGACGCATACAATGTGAATGGATTTAAATTTTGTACAGTCGATCAGGAAGAGGGTTTGAAAACACATAATAGTGGCATATTTACATTTTCTAAAGTGGGATACTATGGAAAGTTGACTAATATTATAGAATTAAACTACCATGGGTATTTTTAGTTGATTTATTTAAATAAAATTTTGTCAATTTTATTAGGATTGTTAAAAGAGATTCCATGAAATTTACTTATGTGAACTTCTCTTGCTTGATGGATGTTGGTGACCATGAATTAGATGCTCTATATATCTTTTCATCGTAATAGAAAATGGTATATTATATGAAAGATTTCACTGATGAAGGGTAAAGTGGAGTTTCTCATGTAAAACAAAGAGACTTGTATCAAATGGGTGATGGAGTGGAATATTTGACCTATTACATTTAATCACATCAATAACAAGAAGAGAACTTATTTTTCTATCATGATATTGAAAATATTAGTCTTTCAAGGGTGAATGAAGTTGATCAAGTAATGATGGAGCAAGAAAACAACATGATTGAATAAGAAAATGATTATATGTGAAGTCATCCATTCATTTATAAACCACTTATATTATTTGTGTGTTCATTCATTATCATAGCTATGTATATTGTTTTTCCAGTACTGTGCATCTATTATCATTTCAATTTTTTTTTCTATATGAATTTTTTGAAATATATGTTTTGATGTTAATTTTATGGGATTAAATGATAGGAATGACAAAAATGAAGTGTTATATTGATACCATTAAACCCTCAGCAGTGAGGTAATATGCCACTCTTGGTTATTCTTGAGGATATTGGAGGATTAATATTATAGGTAGAAATTTTAATATGAATAAAGTTATTGCAGTTTCTTATAGTACTAACTATTTTTTCATAAAATATGGAACAAATGATACTATGAAGACAAATATGAAAAGTTAAGATGTTTGGAATCTAAATGAAATAAAGATAGTTTTCTCATTTGACTGTTATGGGGTCCCTACGGATGGTGCTGTGGGATTATTTGGCCAGATTCTAGGCCAGCTGGTAGTAAAGATGGTTACCCTTCTGATTACATATGATGATTGGAGACATATGCCTTCATCTTATAAAACCTGAGTTTTTTATTCATAAATAAATGTAATTTTAATACATTATAGTGTAATTTAATTTCATTATGTTATTAAATTCTAATACTTTTAAAATGAATCACATTATACATATATTTTTTCTCTTTCTTATTGCTGATGTTATAGCATGAAAGTAGACATTGAAAGCATTGGTTGATTTATATCAGAAGATGAATGGATCTGTCCCTAATGATATTGAATAAATGTCTGGTGGTGAGAAGGTAAATCACACAAATTAAAAATAATTTAGTTCACAAACATTTATTGGTTTTAAGTTTAAATATAAATATTTAACACTATTTAATTTTCAATATAATTTTCTTAAAGGTTATGGAAGTAAGATGTAAATATTAAGATGAATATGGAGATAGATAGGGCGATGATTAGAGTTCATATAAAAGTGATTAGTGGTATTTTTGATGTTGTGAACTAATATAGAACTAGAGGGTTTTTTGATTTATTATTTGTGAAACAGAACTAAAATAATATATGGTTGTATGTGAACTAATATAAATTTTTATTGATTCTATATTTGTTATATATGTGTGATTTCCAGTTCTTATGATAGGTATTTTGTGTTCTTGTGATAATAAATACACTTGGTTTTAATTTTTTTTTCAGGTTAGTTCTAGGGCTACAGAATCTGAGGATGGATTTTTTTTGTTAATCAACATTTAGCAGCAGTTTAAATTGTCGCTATATATGGCATATTTTTATTCATAGTGGTTAAAACCATTGCAATAAGAAGTATTTTTAATTTTTAAAGTGGTTAAAATGGCCTTTAAATATGATGCACTATTATTTAGAGGCAATTGTAATCAGTTTAGTGACATAATTGTGTGGGAATATTTTTCAGATTTAGCAGCGGTTCTAACCACCTCTAAATTTTCCTTTTTTGCCTCTCAGAAAACCGCCATGAAACAAAAATATCCACTTCTAAATACCCTTTTTATGAAGCTCACCAGAAACTGCCACTAAATGAAGGAAACTCCCATATATTTGATGTCGACACATAATTATTGGATATTTTTTTGAAACCATCACAAAATCATGTAGCGGCAGTTTAAACCACCGCCAAATAAAAAAACCCGCCGTTGATCAACCCTTTTCTTGTAGTGTAGTGGGGAACTACTATGAACTTTAAATGTGATAAATAATCCAGGGGAATTATCACATTATTATTACACATAATACATGATAATAAATTAATTAATATTCAATTATTTGAATATATAGGCAATCTAAAGTACAATGTAGTTGGTTCTAGGACACTTACTTGAATAAACACTCACTTTCACTTGAGCCAGCTACTTAATTTTTTTATTATTCTTGCTATCACATGAAATTTGTGCATCATATGAGATAAAGAATTATAAAATGGGTCCACTATATTCTCTTTCAGGGAAACTCTTCTTACAATAGGCTCACCTATCTAAGAAAAATTCTTTAAGAGTTGATAGTTCTAAATTATATGATTCATCCATTTATGTGACCTCAAATCCTTGGAATGTTTCCTTATTATAGTATTATCATAGTATTGTGTGTTAATATATTTATTACTAATTACCATATTTACCTCTCTGAATAATATTCATATCCATATTGCCTTTTTATATATATAAAATGTTATAATATACTTGGATTCCACTATAAAATCAGTGACCAAGTTTTATTTCATCTCTTCCATCACAAAAATCCTCTATTGAGGTGGAATACATATACCATTTGTGATTGTATATCATCCTGATCTATTTGAAATATAACATCTATATATCCCCTTGTAATTATATCATAATATCCTTTATTAACAAGGAACAAATTATTAGTACTCCGCAGATACTTTTGGATCGAATTGACTTCTATCCAATGGCAGTCTCTAGGGGCTGCTTGATATTTGACTATTATTCTCAAGGAATAGACAAAATTAATCCAGGAACATAACATGTTAGACATGAACGATTATATCATTGATTCTTACAGAATCCATGTCATCCTTTGTCTCTTCTCTTGTTTCCAAGGAAGCATTTTCCTAGAGACATGTATGCCATGTAATGTTGAAAAAAATCCCTTATTCTATTGTTTTATATCATATATCTTCAGTACCATTTCAATGTATGTACCTAGAATTAGTCCAGGAATCCTCTTAGATTTATCAAGATGGATCTTGATCCCATAAATATATGTTAATTCACCTAATTACTTCATAGAGAAGCATGTGTTCAACCACATCTTAAAAGACTATAAGACTGGTATCTGATTTACAATCTATAGCATGTCACAAACATATATTATAAGGAATATGGCTATACTATAACTAAACCATTTCTAAACACAAGTATTGTATTCAATTTTTATGAAACCGAATTCCCTTACAGCTTCATAAAAGTTAATGTTTTATGATATTGATTCTTGATTCAACCCAAAAATGAATTTATAAAACTTTCATACCTTTTTTGAATCCTGTAAAGTCACAAACCGTTTTTGTTTGTCCATATATATATATATATATATATATCTTCCACAAGGTTCTTATTTAATAAGGTTACTTTGAAATACATTTTCTAAATCTTTTAATCAAGATAATATGTAATTACATGTAGAATTATTATGGATTTCATTATAGAACTGGTGAAAATGTTTCATCAATGTCAATTCCTTGATACCGTTTAAAATATTTTTCAACTATTATAGCCATATATATTTTGAATTTACCCTTTATTTAAAATTTTCTATTGAATGACCATTTTAAACCAATGATATTTATACCCACTAGAAGATCTACCAAAATCTATTATTTTGTTTGGTATATAGAATCCATTTTATAATTTATAGATTCTGTCCATTTGGTAGATTTTGAGCCACTTACTGCTAGATTGCAGGATATAGGTACATTATTATTAACTAATAATTATTCACCATCCCCAGTAACTAGAAAAACATATCTCTCTAGTTCCCTAACCACCTTGGTGCTCTTATATTGTATTTGTATATCTAGAACTTCCATTTGAAAAATTTATTCTTGTTCAAACTCCTGTGTATCTAGAGCCTTAACTTCATTGAAACATGTCTTTCTCCCACTAACTCTTTTATATATGGGCTTCTTTTTATGAAATAAACGAACTATTTTAACCAAAATCCTTTCATCTAAGTGGGTTTATAGGTAATATCCTTTATTTTCTTTATGATATCCTTTAAATATACACTCAGCACCTCAGGTTGAAAGTTTTTTAATAGAGATATCCTTAACCTATAACACCCCAAGCTTCCACATTACACTTCTCTTTGAATAATACAATATCATGTGTTGTACACAACTTCGAGTTCTAACACACCACTACCAATCAAACTAGCTGTTATGAATAGTAATACCCACTTTTTGATATTTTATAAATTTTATCTTTCAAAATGGACTTCATTTTTGGATTCGAAATATCAAAATTAGCTTAGGGCGAATTTTTGGTATTTGTCTCAAAACTTTCAATTTTTGATGAATTGTGAAAAACACTAAGTTATAGTTTAAAACTGAATTTTTATTTAAATAATTATTTATTTTATTTAATTTTTTTAGGTCAAAATATATTAATAATACCTATATAAGTTCAATGTAATTAAATGGAGTCAGTTTATAATAATTTTAAATATATAAAAATTTTATTGAACTTTTTACCGTCTTTTACCCACCTCCTAGGAGCATTTGCAAATTTGCATAAAACATAATTTTACCACTTTTTTGAGTTTAATTTAAAAAATACAATAGAAAAAGTTGATATCAGTAAGTAAAATTTGGTTCAATAAGATGAAAATATTTTTTTTATTAAGTATTAACTTTTTAATTTTATTTACCACGGTTAAAAGTAAATATGGTAATTAAGGGTTAAAATGACATTATTATCACCCTACCACATGTTATAATTCTATTGGATAAGTTTAATTCGACCAAAAAAACCTTAGGAATAGAATATGATCCTTCAGGACCACTTGGATTAGATTAGGAAATTTATTATTATTTAATTCAAAGAACGGTTAAAAGTGTTAAATTCAAAATTTAATAACTTAACCATTTTTAATATAGGGTTACACATAAAGATAAATTCAACTATAAATATCCATTATAAATATAAAAATATTTCCTACATAATGGTATTTTATTTATATTTTTTAGACATTAAATAATAAAATTTATTTATGACATAATGATGATGTAGTAATTACCATATTAATGAAAGATTAAAATAATTGATATTATAAATATCCAAATAAATTTAATTTGAGACTTTTTATGAATTCCAATTATTTTCTAGGATAATATGACATATTAGGGGTTTTTATATGAATTTTTTTCATAGTAATAATGCTGTTATGAATTTATAAAAAACAAAATACCAAATAGTGTCAAAATTGACAAAAAAGAGTTTTTAAAAAAAGTATTATATTATTAATTTATATTCTATTCCGAAAAATATAAGGTTCAAAAAAAAATTTATATAATGATAGGTGTATCATTAATGAACCAATTTGGGTTTTCTTGGAAGTATATAGTAAGTTTATTAGCCATATAATATAAAAATACAAAGAGACATGGTAAATGTCAAACTATTTAACTATGAGTTAAATCTAAAAGATAAATTTAATATAGTGAACCAAAACTGTCTAAAACCCATTGGTTGAGTTTTTATCAACCCATAAATACCTTATACTTTAAATAATTTATTTTTGAGCCATTAGAAACCGAAAATTATTTTATTATAAAATAATATTTCTAGCTTTTCCTAAGGTGCCCCTCACCCCTCTTATAAAAGGGCACTTCCCCTTCTCTCAAATTCACACTTCCAAAGCCATTTGGCTCGGCCAAAACATGACCAAATATCCTCCCAACTATCCTACCTTAATCCTATAGGCCTTTGTTTGTTTATAAATCCAACCTATGGATCCCTTTTGATCAAATCAAAAGGAATAACCCAAAGAAGAGGTAAATATTTCATCCCTCTTTCAAGTTATTTTCTCCTTCCACTTACTCTTTATTTGTTGTTTCCATTATAAAATAATAACTCCAGTATCATCTATATACTATGATTTTATTAGAAATATTGAACAACCATATTCATTATTCTATCCATCTTTTGAATGACATGTCACCATACGTGCATACGTATGGCTTACCGTCTCCACGTCATGGTCTAATTGTTATTCAATACATTATTATTTGGATGGGTATAATAATGATGTTTAATTGATTTAAATAATCAATATAACATGA
The DNA here is from genome assembly GCA_963277665.1 of Viscum album. Classification (NCBI taxonomy): domain Eukaryota; kingdom Viridiplantae; phylum Streptophyta; class Magnoliopsida; order Santalales; family Viscaceae; genus Viscum; species Viscum album. Next base: position 308,642,410 of record OY728131.1, on the reverse strand, counting down.
TAATGATTCTTCATATATGATATACCATCCAATTGTATATTATTTTAATATCAAAAGAATGATATTGCCGCTCGTGCGTACGTACTGATTACCGTCTCCATGAACGCGATGAGATTCATTCCCCATCGTATCCATTCAAGACTAATTTTCATTAGATTATTAAAAATAATGTTTAAAGACTTAATATAATTTTGAATAGTAATAATATACATCCCATCCATAACAAACATTACTTTAATAACAAAACATATAAAGAAAAACAAATCAATTAACACCCGAAACAACGATAATACTAATATATTATTAACAAAGCAATGTTAAAAGATAATATATGATATCACATTAATGTATATGATTCTTTTATAATTTAATAAAAGTTATTTCATCACTATACAGAAGTTTAACCTACCCTCGACCAAGGAGAAGTACAAGGTAAGGGTTAATTTCACAATCTTTTTATTATCCGAGGTTGTTTTTACGTAAGTATCTACTGAGACCTCTTTATCATCCACATACGTGTTTTATTAAAAATGTATTTCAAAACATTTTTACTATTTACTAGAGTATGTATTAAAGTCATTTATACCATTGTTTTAATTTTTATAACATGTTTTGGAAAATAATATTTCCATCGTTTTCCAAACAAGGTACTTTATAACCTTTTCGACAAAACTTAGGTGAGAATGTCTTTTTTAACTTATACGGCAGGTTTAGATATTTTCCACCGTTATAACATCATCAAAGATTACCTTACAAGATTATAGGAATATTTCCAAAGTAAATTTTTTCTTTTATAATTATATAAATTTTAAAATATTTCAAAATAGAAAGAGATATTTCTCTAAAAAAGGCTTTGATTTCATCTATGTCAACATCCTTTGATAGATTTTAACCTTATTCAAAGTTGATACAAAACATCCATATTGTATTGAAGGTTTTGTGATATGTTTGACTGGGGATGTGTTATTTTTTACACCATTCATGGTTTATGGATAAAGTATTGAAATTTCGTATGCTAGTTTTAATACGAATGTTTATGTTATGTTTAAACCTTTTTATATGAGGAATGCACTGGACTTATTAAGTGACAGGTGGAGCCCACTATAACTCCTCGATGCATTGGTAGGTCTCATGATACAAACTAGTGTCTTGGCACAAGTCCTTGACAAAATCTTATTTGTAGTCTTGGCACAAGTCCTTGACTATGTGGTTATGAAAGCCCGGAATTATGCATTCCATCAATATGAAAGTGGATATTGATATTGCATGTGATTATTCAATTAGTATAATATACATGTGAATAAGTAAATGGAATTATTCGATTTTTATCTTTGGCATATTATGAAGAAGATCATGTTTAAAAATCTTTTTCTTAGTCTTATACATTGCCTTTAATGTTTATGATTATTTTTGAAAGTTTTCACTATATTGTTATCCTTAATGAGAATCTGAGCTCACCCCTTTCTATGTTTTATTTTTCCCGGGATGTGAAGAAGTATATTATGACTGGCCTACAGGGATAGTCTATGGGATCTCAGTGTTTTCTATGGAAACAATGTTGTTGTAGTTTTCCATTTTATGATGTAATGCAAACCTTATGGATGTATCTAGTACATCCAAGGCTACTAAACTAATCAGTCTTCTAAGACTTGATATTTTGTGATCATTCTAATTTTATGTAATAATGCACTGACTTTGGGTAACTAGGGTCGAGGCTTTACAGTTGGTATTAGAGAAAGTTTAGTACAAACCTTGGAAACTAGATTTATATAAACTCTGATTAGAGAACATATTCCTAAGATAGAGTTTGAGGATTAGTATAGAAGAACTTCCTAGAATTTTGGTATTGTAGAGATTTTGTGAGTTTTCCAAGAAATACATCCCTGTCTGGATACAAGCAGGTAGAGGTGGCTCTGGCACCGATGTACCTTGGTGTAAAACCAAAAAATGCCACTTTGAGCTAGACTCGAATGGGAACTGGTGCACAACAATGGGCCTTGCTGCACTCTTGGTTACGACACTCCTGGGGGATATGCTTATCAAAATTATCATTTTCATTACAAACCATTATGAAGGGTTTATGAGTATATAGTTCCTCAAAGAATTTTTTATTTATTTTTATGGATTATACCCAGAAACTGTTCAATTTATGTTAAGTGTTTTACGAGTTTGGATTTATGTATTTCGATTCATAAACTAATTTAGTTTATTCCATTGTTTATAAATGGAACCTAGTGGAAGGAATGGAAACCGTATCAATGAATGGACTCCATGTAGGGATTTCACTCAAACTCAAGATAATTATAGTGGAGATGGTGATACAACTAGTGCTGATCAACTTATCACCATACTAGGACAACTCACTCAGGTTATGAATAATAACCATACCCATATAGAGCACCCTGATCCACAGCGTGGAGGATCAATGTTAAATCACTTCATTAGAAAACAACCACAAAAATTAAATGATAGTTCAAATCCATTAGTGGTTGAGCAATGGATAAATTCCATAAATAAAATATTCCATGCCTTGGTGAGTAACAAAAGGGAAAAAGTTGTCATAGAAGTTTACCACCTCACTGGAGATGCTGATCAATGGTGGTCATTGATTGAAAACACTAATAATGATGATGAAGTATCAAATATTGAATGGAGGGAGTTTAAAGATATTTTCTTAGAAAAATACTTTCCTTGTGACCATCGAGCAGACATGGAAATGCAATTTATGAGTCTAAGGCAAAAGGAGGATGAGAATGTCACAGAGTATGAGGCTAACTTTACAAGGTTAGTGAGGCATGCTGAATATTATATACGTAACCCAAGAAGTAATATTGATCGTTTTTTATGGGTTAAAACCATTTCTCCATCGATCATTTGTCTAAAAATCCTTCTCATCGTACGAAGATATTGTCTCTGGTGCTATCAAGACAGAAAAAGAATTCTCTAAGTCATATGACTTTAAAGTAAAGAAAGAGAAGAAGAGATTTTTGAACACTCTGGAAATGGAAATATGGGGAAGAAGGGAAAAGTTGAATATCAATCCTATAGTAAATGTGGGAAGAAACACCCTGGTACTTTCCTGAAGAGAATGTGAGTATATTACAAGTGTGGTGAAAAAGGCCACCAAGCTCATGAGTGCAAGGGGAAGAAAGAGGTTTCCAATGTCAAATGATACAGTTATAGAGAAAGGGGGAATTGTGCAAATGAATGTCCTAAGTGTTAGGGGAAGTTACCTTAGAAAAGGCCAAGGGATCAAGGCCAAGCTTATTCTATCACTACTGCTAAGGTTGAAGCACTTAAAGACATTATGGAAGGTAATTTAATGGTTTCCTCAAGTTTAGAAAATGATTTATTTGATTTTGGATCATCTTATTGTTTCATATCTTCCCAGTTTTCTAATAAAATTAGATATTTCCAATTTGATTTAACAAGGGAGTTTTCAGTCAAAACTCCCAAGGGAAGTATCATTTCACAAAGTTTTGTGAATCAAACCCCATTAGAGCATATAAATGTTCTTTATCTTCTGATATGATCGTCATTCCCATGATTTAATTTGATATAATTCTCGATATGGATTAGATTTCTGACCATGATGCAAAAATTTATTTTAAGAAGAAGGAGGTTACTATTTTTGGTGATGATGATAAAGAACACCTTATCTTTAAAGAAAAAATGTCACCACATACTTCTTATCTAGATCGACCCCCAATTGCTCAACTAAATTCAATTATTGGGGAGGAAGATAATGAAATAACTCTGGGTGAGGAAAGGAATGTTCAAATAGAGGATGTACCTATTGTGAAACAATATGTCGATGTGTTTCCAGAAGATTTACCTGGACATCCTCTAGAACGATAAATTGCGTTTTCCATTGATTTAATTCCGGATTCAAGGCCCATATCAAAGACCCCTTATAGAATGGCCAATGTGGAATTAGTGTAACTAAAGAAACAACTAGTGGTATTGAGTAATAAGGGATTTATTCACCCTAGTATTTTCCACGGGGATCCAATGTCCTTTTTGTTAATAATAAAGATGGATCTATGAGGTTGTGCATTGACTACATTGAGATAAATGCTATAAAAATAAAGAAAAAGTATCCCCTATCTCGCATTGATGATTTATTTGACCAAATTCATGGAGCTCAATAATTTTCAAAGATTGACCTTCGATCTAGATATCATCAGTTGTGTGTGAAGAAGGAAGACATTCCAAAGATAGCATTTCGAACCAGGTACATACATTATGAGTTTACAGTAATGCCTTTTGGATTGACTAATGTACCCTCTGTCTTCATGAATCTAATGAATAGAGTTTTCAAGGAATATCTTGATTACTTTTTAGTGGTATTTATTGATGATATGTTGGTATACTCCAAAATTTATGAGGATCATGAAAATAACTTGCGCATTATCCTGAAGACTCTTAGAAGACACGAATTATATGGGAAGTTTAGCAAGTGTGAATTCTGCCTTCAGGAGATTTCTTTTCTTGGCCATATTGTCTCTAAGGATAGAATCTCCATTGATCCTTCTAAGACCAAAGAAATCCAAGCATGTCCAGTGCCGACAAGTATAACTGAGGTACGTAGTTTTATTGGTTTAGTAGGTTATTATCGACATTTCATCCAGAATTTTTCCAGATTGGCTAACCTATTAACCAAGATCACAAATAATGGGGTGAAAATTGTTTGGACAAAATAATGTGAAGAATTTTTTAAAGAATTGAAGAGAATATTAGTCTATTATCCTATATTGACTGTACCATTGGGGAATGATGGGTTTGTTATTTATAGTGATGCTTCAAAGAAAGGACTTGGTTGTGTCCTTATATCGAATGACAGGGTTATTGCCTATGCATCACGACAGCAAAAAATTCATGAGAAAAACTATCCTACTCATGATCTTGAGTTAGCAACTATAATATTTGCTTTGAAGATATTGCGACATTATCTCTATGGTGAAAAATGTGAGATATATACCGATCACAATAATTTGAAGTATATTTTATCATATAAAGAACTCAACATGAGGCAAAGGAGATGCATTTAACTACTCAAGGATTATGATTGAACTATACACTACCACATGGGGAAGGAAAATAAGGTGGAAGATTCTTTGAACAGAAAGGATCATGGAGTTTTGAACAAGATGAGATTTGAAAGTGATCCTATTTTCATGGATCTAGTAAAGATGGATATCGGAATAACCATAGAAAGTGAAACATCAATACTTTTTTAAATGGTTACCAAACGATATTTTATAAAAAGGATAAAGAGTTCTCAGACTAGTGATGAAGATTTAAGAAAGAATATTAAAGCTGTTAATGATGGGAGATTGAGTGACTTTGTGTACAAATATGGAATTTTGAAATTTGGGATGAGAATTTGTGTTCCCGATATCCCTGATCTAAAAAGGGAATTTTGGATGATGCTCATAGTTCCAATTTCTCTATATACCCTGGTAGCACTAAAATGTATATAGATTTGAATGAAGATTTTTGGTGGGACAACATGAAGAGGGAGATTGCTGATTTTGTGTCAAGATGTATGGTTTATCAATAAGTGAAAACTGGAAGGCAACAACCTAGAGGAGTCATGCAACCTCTTCCCATACCTGAGTGGAAATACGATAATATTAAGACAGAATTTTTCATGGGACTACCAAAGAATCATAGAATGAATAATGAAATATGGGTCATTGTTGATCATCTTACCAAGTTATAACATTTTCCTGTTATTAGAGAAGATTTACCACTTGAACGATTAGAAAATGAAGTTGTAAGATTTCAGGGAGTACCACTATCGATTGTTTCTGATCGTGATCCACATTTTACATCAAGATTCTGGAAAGGAATTCATAAATCACTGGATAGTGAACTTCATTTGAGCACTTCTTACCACCCCCAAACTGATGGAAAATCATAACAGACTATTCAAACCATAGAAGACATGTTGAGATCATGCTCACTTGACTTTCAAGGTATGTGGGATCAATATTTACCTCTGGTAAAATTTTCCTATAACAATAGCTTTCATTCTAGTATAAAGATGGAACCATATGAAGAGTTATATAGAAATAGATGTTGCACACCAACCTATTGGGATGATGTTGGTGAAAGAAAACACAAAGGCTCAGAACTTGTGGAGGAAACAATGGAAAAGGTGAAGGTAATCCAAACCCACATCAAAACAGCTCAAAGTATGCATAAAAGATATGTCGATTACTGAAGGAAGGATTTTCAATTTTAGGTTGGAGATCATGTTTTCTTGAAGGTATCTCCATGGAAGGGTGTTATACATTTCGGTAAGAAGGGTAAATTGACTCCCAGGTACATCGCCCCTTTCGAAATTCTAGAATGAATTGGGGCTCCAGCTTATCGTTTGGAAATGCCGCCAAGTCTCTCCAAAGTTCATTATGTGTTCCATGTATCACTGTTGAGAAAAGATATGTCTGAACCAACTCACATACTTACCTATGAGGAATTAGAACTGGAACCCGATCTATCTTATTATGAAGATCCTATCAAGGTTTTTGATATAAGAGAACAAGTGATGAGAAACCGTATGACTAGTCTGGTAAAAGTCCTGTGGAGAAACCATAAGATGGAAGAGGCAATATGTGAACCTAAGGAACTAATGATGAAGAACCAGCCGCGTCTTTTTATGCAGTAATATTATAGAAATTTAAAGGACAAAATTATTTAAAGGAGGGGAGAATGTAACACCCCAGGTAAAAGTACAAGAGGTTAACCTACTATCTACCAAGTAAAAGTACAAGGTAAGGGTAAATTTCACAATATCTTTATTATCCGAAGTTGTTTTTACGCAAGTATCTACTGAGACCTATTTATCATCCACATACGTGTTTTATTAAAAATGTATTTCAATTTTTTTTTACTGTTTACTAAACTATGGGATAAAGTCATTTATACCATTGTTTTACTTTTTATAAGATGTTTTTGAAAGAAATATTTCTGTTATTTTCCAAAGAAGGTACTTTATAACCTTTTCGACAAAACTAAGGTAAGAATGCCATTTCTAACTTAGATAGTGGGTGCGGCTATTTTCCACCATTATAACATCATCAAAACTTCCCTTACAATCTTATAATAATATTTCCAAAGTTAATGTTTTCTTTTATAATTATATGAATTTTAAAATATTTCAAAATAGAAAGAGAAATTTCTCTAAAAAAAGGCTTTGATTTCATCTATGTCAACATCCTTTGATGGATTTTAAACTTATTTGAAGTTGATACAAAACTTCCATATTGTATTGAAGGTTTTGTGATATATTTTACTAGGGATGTGTTATTTTTTACACCATTCATGGTTTGTGGATAAAGTATTGAAATTTTCTATGCTTGTTTTAATAGGAATGTTTATGTTATTTTTAAACCTTTTCATATGAGGAATGCATTGGACTTAGTAAGTGACTGGTGGAGCCTGCTATAGATCCTCAATGCATCGGTAGGTATTATGAGACAAACTAGTTTCTTGGAACAAGGACTTGACAAAATCTTATTTGTAGTCTTGGCACAAGGCCTTGACTATGTCGTTATGAAAGTCTGGTATTATGAATTCCATCAATATGAAAGTGGCTATTTATATTGCATGTGATTATTCAACTAGTAGAATTTACATGTGAATAAGTAAATGGAATTATTTGATTTTTATCTTTTCCATATTATGTTGAAGTTCAAGTTTAAAAGGATTTTGTTTTAGTCGTCTACATTTTCTTAAATGTTTATGATTAATTATGAAAGTTTTTGCTATATTGTTATCCTTACTGAGAATATGAGCTCACCCATTTTTTTTTCCCAGGATGTGAAGAAGTATATTATGACTGACCTGCATGGATAGTCTATGGGATCTCAGTGTTGTCTATAGAAAAAATGTTGTTGTAGTTTTCCATTTTATGATGTAATTTAAACCTTATGAATATATCTAGTACTTCCAAGGATAATAAACTAATCGGTCTTCCGAGACATGATATTTTTTGATCATGCCAATGTTATGTAATAATTCACCGACTCTGGGTAATTAGGGTCGGGTCATTATATAACCAACACTTCACAACCCCGCAATTATATATATAATGAAAAAAGTTTACACCCACACCGTAACTCATATTGAATTCAATTTTATTATTTAGTTGGAAACTGGTTTAGTATTTACACTTTTGTCTATAATGTATATACTCAAAATGATAATGGAAATTTTTATGACTCATCATCGACCTCACTATGTCTAACAAGGTATAGTTCATACTTTCACTTATACCATTACACTATGGTGTATAAGGAGATGTGACTTGTACTATAATCATAAAACCCCTCAAATAATCAATGAAACACTCTTTAATATATTCTTTACCATGATTTAAGTGTAGTTTATTTATTCTCTTATCATGCTAGTTATCAATTTCAATATTATGTTTCTTGAATTTCTCAAAGTAATCCGACTTATACATTATTAAGTATAAATTTCTGTGTCTAATGAATTTATTAGTAAAAGTTATTAAGTATGATATTCCACCCCCATATTCATCTGGAAAAGGTCTACTCACATCTGTATAGAAAAATTCAAGAAGCTCTATAGCCCATTAACCCTCTTCGATAAATAGAACTTTTATCATTTTAATTTGTAAAAAAGAAGGACACATACCAAGTGATTTTAGTTAAGAAAATCTAAATACCTATCTTGATATAATTGGGTCAATTGATTATCATTTATATGACCAATTTGGTGATTCCATGGATGGGTGTGATATAATTGATTTAAATAATATTCTTTATTGATTTACTACACTTTGTTTTCATATTCCAACACATAATGACCATTACTATGATCTCTCATACCATATCATATGTTATATTTTTAAAATTATTATATTTTATTATTAAATTTGAAAATAAAACCATCTGTACCAAGGTTGGATATATAAATAATGTTTTTGGTAATGTATAGCACATAATAAAAGTTCTATAAAACCAAGATCAATTTTATTGGTAATGTGAGGTGGTAATATCCAATAGATAATTTAATGAATCATGCCCTGTTGGTATATTATATATCCACAACACATTAGGTAACTCTTATAAATCTACTTGGATATTATGTTTTAATATAGATGTAGTCACCATAAGTTTTCTGTAATACCCAATTTATAGAAATAAAATTATTTCACTCGATAATGAATGCACCTGAAGTTTTCCCGTACTTATTTACCACGGAGTTGTTTCGGATAGAAACCCCACTGTGTGTTCGACTATGAAATTTTGATTAATCATGATCTAACTTTCCAATGGAAGGTTATCTTTGGGAGTTTACCAAAAACACTGTGGAATGTTTTTTGGTCAAGAGGATTGGAGATTGGGATCATCTTACTCTATTGGGGGGAATTATTTTCTTCTATAAGAATCTTGATGTATTCATTTCATGTAAACATTTTTGGAATTCTATTTAATTAACTTGTCAATTTAATTTATTAATTTTACCAATTATTAATTTTTTAATTATTTGTGAGAAAATTATAAATTGGATTGTTTTTAGAAAAAAATAAACATGCATTAATTGTTTATAATTTTTAAGTAAATTTTTTCTAAGGGATTTTTTTTTAAATTTAAGGTGCTTATATTTAAATTTTAAAAAAGTAAATATTTTTGATTTAGGCTAAAAAATGTGGGATAAAAATGCCTAAATAATTTGAAGCATGGACAATACAATCCAAATCCTGCACGAGAGTAGGCGGGGTGGGGGGGGGGGGGTAATGCTTGGCTTGTGTAAGTGATGGGCCTATATGGATTGACACAAGTCGAAGGAAGCTATTCAATAGGTGAAAAAAACTAGTTTTTCAAATTACTCAACCCACATTTTGGTTTATATAGTGATGCACCTCCATCCTAAAAACTGTTGTGACACATGTTCATTTCTCGAGGTATTATGCACTTAAGTGGAATGAAGCTGTCCCTTGATGAAGTCTCATCCCCTCACTCATATTGATCCTTTCCACCTTTTCTTCTCAGGATCACCGTACTACTACTCCATGTCATTTAATAACAAAATTTACACCACCTATTGAAGCTCAAGATTGAGTTGGGAAAGCAATGTAAATGTAGAAACTACCATTTTGAGATCTTTGAAGCTTGTTGGACCACTGTGAGCCCATTTTGAAGAATATGAGACCCATTAAAATAATTATGTGATTAAGATGAATGATTCAATGAGATTACAAATGGAATTGAAGAGCGATAACCATGATTATTCAGTCACCTAAGGATGAGTATTTTGAATATTTAAAGTCTAATACTAAGGTTTTCCTTTCCTACAAATTATGGGGTTCAACCACTAAGGAGGAACAGTAGATAAACTATAGTGGTGTTACGAACAAAAGGGTTCATGTGCAGTAGCTACCATTCCTATAGGATTTTATGTTATTTTATTTCCCCTATCATATTTAGAATGAGAGGGTAACCTTTCTTTGTGTTATACATGTAATAGAAGGGTTTCCTTATAGTATTATTTCTGGTTTTGTGATTATTTCAATTTGGGGTTTTCAATTCAACTTCTCTTATTTATTTTTCTCTTATGAACCTCATACACAACCATTGTGTGTTGAGTATGTCAAAGTTCTATAATAATTTCACTATAATTCAATATTCTCCATGACTTGTGTATAGTAATTGGTTATATGTTAAACATGGTTTTGGGTAACATCTCTTACAAACTAAACAAAGTACATGATGATTAGAATTGGGTTGTGAGTAATAGGGGGAGTAATCACCTAGACTGAGGGGATGACTTATACTCAATTCTGAAAAAAGAAGATTAATCCATTAACCTCTATAATACTAGTCCATGAACTTGGAAATTATATATTCAGTACATTTTTTCATTTCTCCCACTCTCTCTAAAATTGAAATGCCAAGTAGTTTTCTTTTATTACATTAGTTTATATTTTTTGGTATTTATTATTAAATTATTGGTTTCTCAAAACTTTTCCATATGGGATCAGCCTTAGAATCACCATTCCTATACTACTCTTTATAGATTTAGTGTTTAGTGGTTCATGTTTTATAAATTTATAATTTTGAAATCATCATTGGAATTAATGATGCCTTCGAGTAATATCAAATTTTTGGCACTATTATTGGGGAAAAGGAGTTGATAATACTTTCAAATATTAGTTTAAATACAATCTTTTATCTCCTATTTCTAGTTTTTTGATTTTAGATTAAGAGTTTATTTATCTATTTATATTCCTTTTATTCACCTCGTATTTTTTGTTTTTATGGAAGGAATGCCATGCATAATAATTGAGAAGGAAATTTTTTCTATTCATATGATAGACCTTTCACATCAAATAATAAACTTAAAGAAATGTTCCTCAATGAAGAAAAATGGATCACATAACCATAATAGATCAAATATGAGACAAGGCTCCAGAGCCTGAAATATGATTTTTAATATGTGTAAACAGGGATTCAAAGAATGATCATTACAGTTTAGGTGAGTTCCACTTACAATGTTGAATGTGTTATTTTAGGAAATCAAATTAACATCATAGGTTTTGAGTTAAAAGAATCCCCAAAGGAAGAAAAATATGTACGAGAATGATATCTAGCTACTGAACATGAGTAGTTTGACACAAAATTTAGAGAGTATAAGTTAGAAGAAGATAAATAATAAGAGAAATGATCTATTGAGTTCATATAGGGATTACATGAATATCATTAAGGCCATAAATATAATGAAGATAATGAATAATGGGAAGAAGTTTAAAAGAGTATATCAACTATAATTTTCAAAAACTAATAATATTTTGAACATGAACAATAAGGAGAAGAATAAAAAAAGATAAAGTTTGTGATATTTCTATTTAATTTGAAGAAATCATAAAAATAGTTGATCAAACACATCTAGGAGTTTAAGATGAAGAAGAGTTATACAAAATCTAGACAACATATGTACTTCTTCTCCAAACACACAAAATTTATATATCATCATCCTCAAAATTTAAAGATGATTTCAACAGTGAAGAGGAGACGATTTATACTAGACACACTTAAAATAAAAAATTACATAAATATGATCTGGTTATATTTGTATCATATTATAATTAATTAATAATGGTAACAATCGTTCTAAATGACGATAAAAAAGACTAGCTTATAGGAGGAAACCCGTGATTTCTTTCCGTTCTAGTAGTTAAGTTTTAAATAATTTCCTAGGAAGTTATTTTATTTTTATTTTAGGAATTTAGTTTTTATGTAGTTCTCAATTCCCCTATATTTTTGAGTTTTAATAAATACAACTTATGATTTTATGAATTTTTTTATTTTGTAAGTCTATAATGAAGGAAAACAACAAGAAGAAGTGAGTAGGGGAATCAATTGGATGGGGAGTTTGAGTTTAATTTCTATATTTTTATGAATCCCATACATTATTTAAAAAAACTATTCCTATGTTTTATTTGAAAAATGAATTCCCCATAGTTTGTTTATGCTATGATTTTTGATCTAGGTAACAAAAAAATTGGTTAGGATAACCATTATTAATTGTTTTAGATATTTTTCTGAATAATTTTGAATGATTAAAATTGGGGATTGAATAAGTAAATAAAATCACGAGGGATCATATTTGAAAAATCATGATTTAAGTAAACTTTTTAATTTTTGTAGGTAATTTTTCTGAGATTTTATATATTTTCAATTTTTGATTTTTTTGTTAATTTATGTGTTTTTAGTGTAAATTACTCAGATTTATTGTACCGATCACTTGTTCTTATTCTCAATAGAATTATGATATAATTTTTACCATTTTTTTTGAGCCTATTTCTTTAGATAATCGAGCATGTTTTATTATAGAACCTTCTTTGCATATTTTCAATGATTTGATTGTATGAAATAAATTTTAATATGATTGTGAAATTCTTATTCAATCCTTTTATCCTCAGAACTACCGAAAAATTTATCCTTATTTAAGCCCTTATTATCTATGTATAAACTTGATAGGGAAAATCCATATAAAAATCCCATAGTATCTTTTCCTAGCATACTCTGGTATTTTGTGTGACATTCAATTGAATAATTATGAGGGATAGGTTGTTGATGGTGGATGAGAATTTTTTATTAAGTTTAAAATGTGAGGTGCCTACATGGGATTTTTAGGAAAATATTCCTTATCATTCAAGGTTCTAATTTATTATTACACATATTGAAAAAAAGAAAATGATGAAAAAATTGGTAGTGTATTTGGAAGGTCAAAAATCACTATTTCATGATAAATGATATTGATCATTAGTAGTTAAGTGATGGATGTGAGAATTTTCCTAAATTAAACTTCCAAAAAAATAAAAAATAAAGAGTGCATATATATTTCATTATATTTCATTGCTTCTTGACCTTTATATTGAATTTTGGGGAAAGGGGAAATGCCCTTTCTAAATGGAGAATCTTCATTGAGATTCTTTTTATTATCATGAAAAATTCCTTATACAATAACCTCCTTTTTGATATTTTATGATTTTTACAAAATTAATTACCTAAACCGATCTTTATAATTAAATGAGGCTTAATTCAAAGTCATGATGATGATTTTGTGATTTTTATCTTTATGAGGTGGAGATTCAATATTCATTGAAATACTATAGTAAGATATATGAATTGAGGTAAGCGAACAACTACATATTTATTTTTACCTTGAGTGTTGAGTGAAAATAATTCAAAGAGTTGTTAATTAAAATTGGCACACATATTAATGATGAGTTGGAAAATATGAATTAAGGCTAGGAGTAGTAATGTTATTTCAAAATAGAAAAAATAAAATACATTGTTAACTTTATTTCTTTAAAAACTAAAGAGTTGGAAAAGTTTTTTCATGTGATTCTTGAATATTTTATCCCATATTGACAGTCATTTATTTTTTTAACATTGAGATTTGAATCAAGGTAGGGTGATATTCCTTCATAAATGTTTTGATATCCCATCCTTGAGGACACGTATGAGTCTACATGTGGGGGGATTTGATATCTTCAATTCATGCACACATTTTTTAGTATTAAATTTGATTAATGTTTGAAAATAATTCATAGTTTTTTACCAAGTATTATTTATTTTAACTATTTGTGGTAACATAATAATTTTTAAGTGTATTGTGGAAAATAAATAAACACACATTAATTGATTATAATTTTAAGTTGAATTTCACTAAGGAAAAATTGTTTGTTTTAGGTTCTTATATTGAAATTTTAACAAAGTAATCATTACTGTTTTAGGTTGAAAAATATAGGCTAAAATTGCACAAGTAATTCCAAAAATGGATAATAAAATAAAAATCAAGCATAGGGGGTGCACAACCTGGTGCGTATAGGTGATGGAACCATGTAGTCTGACATTCATAGAAGGAAACTATATGTAGGGTGGTATGCAGTTGGATTTTGAAATTTCTCAGCCCATGTATTGGTTGATATAGTGATTCAACTCCATACTAAATACCGACATGGTATAAGTTCTTTTATTGGGGAACTATGAACTTAAGTTGAATGTTTCTATCCCGTTCTGAAGTTGCACACCCTCTCTTAGATATATCTCTGCACCTCCACCTATAGAGGTTGCCAGACCACCATTTCATGTTACCAAATTACACCATTTTTTACACTTATTGAAGCTAAATATTGATATGAGAAGCCACTACAAAAGTTTGAATCACTATTTTTAGAACTATTGAGATCTAGGGACTGTTGTGACCCTTTTTTGAATTAGATGATAGAATTATATGAAATAATGAATGAAACAACTTGTGTTATTCCAAGGAAGAAGATTCCATGGAAGAAATGAACTATTGGTTAATGGAACAACGAATAATATATGTTGGTTAAAATGGGTAATTCCAAATGAAGTATAAAAATGATTCATAAATTAAATAACACCATTGAAGAAATGTTGTGGTTGAGGGCCTACCGCATGCCTGCATGAAGACTAAAACACCCACACTTTTAGTGTGGCTCTTATCATGAAATTAATGTATGAATAAAAAGTAAATATTTTAATATAAAATAGTTAAAAATATTCCCATATTTTTATTTTATTACTATTTTGGAAGAAAAAGTTCATGGGTTACGGTTTTCATATGCTGTAGTGTGCCTCTCTATGCCGTGGTTGCAGTAAAAATTTCAGGAAGATTTCACCTTGGTTGAACTCTCCTCTCTACGTAATAATTATGGATATATATTTTATGGGATAAATTTTTAGTGTTCAAGAAAATATTTTCCTAACTTGATTGAGGAATGATGGATATGATATTTAGATATGGGAAAAAAGATCAGTTTTAACTGATTCAAATAATTGAAAGATTAAGATAAACTATCTTGAAATATTTTGAAAAGAAATTGAATAAGGATGATTGTGAGTATTCAATAACACAAGGAAAATTATTTTTATGTTGATAAGTATGAGGCTCATGGTTTGATTTCTTATAAATTAAGGGGCTCTTACATTAAGGAGAAGTGGCTAGGAACCTGTAGTGGTGCTATAGAGGGAATGGTTCAAGTACTGCTACTGCGATTTCTATATTATTTTCTTTTCATTTAATTTTGATCCTTATCATGAATAGAATGAGAGGGTATCATTTAACAAACATGTAATCTAAGGGGAATTTTCCTAGTATTATCACTGGTTTTATGATTTTTTCAAGTTGGGTTTTTTCAATCAACCTATATTATTTCTTTATCTTATTTGATCCTCATGAATGTCCACTAGGCGATGATTATACAATCACTAAAATTAAAAATTATCAATTACTATTGGATATTAATTGGTTTTATGTTTAAAAATGGTTTTCTTCCAACTCTCTCACTAACTAACCAAAGCACATGGCCATTATAAATAGGGTTTTAGATATAGGGAGATTAATCAGCTAGACCAAGGGGATTTGATATACTTAATTCCAATGAAAATAGATTAATTAATTAAACTTTATAACACTATTAAATAAACCAAAAAATTTTATGTTTTTTATTTTTTATCTTTTCTTCCAATTTCTAAAAAACTTACTTGCCTAGTAGTTTTTATTTTATCCATTCATTTATAGTTTTAGGTATTTGTTATTAAATTATTATTGGATTCAAACTTATGATCATAGGACCACCCTTAAACTCGTCATTTTTATACTAATATTTTTTGTTTTAGTGTTTATTAGTTCATGGTTTATAAATTTATTAATTTGAAATCACTATTGGAATTGATGATGCCTTCAGGTGGTATCAAATCCCTTATAGATTTAAGTTATATTCATGAATACTTCTAAAATACTAGTATGGGAATAGTTACAACCATGATAGAACTTAGTTATATAAAAAATTAATGAGAACATCTTTATGTATTATTGGTTCTCATTTTATGGTATCCTCTTTAAGTATCATTGGTTTCCAATTTTGGGTATATATTTATATATTTCATAGATTATCTATCTTCCCCTTACTCAATTAGTGATGCTTTGGTTTAAAGTCACAAATCTAGGAACTCTAGAGTTTAAATCCATTCTTGTCGGAATTAATTGTTTTAGAGTTAGCATTGGGACCATGTTAGGGGATTTCTATGTTTCTTTATGAGGGGAATCAAACCCACATAGTTCAGTGCCATGTAATGGGACTCATCATTCCTTTTGTGGTCATGTGACAGGGATCATCGTGGTTCCTTTTAAGGTCTAGATTCCATGAATAGGTGAAATTAATTTTAGGGTTATTCATATAAGATGGTGAAGTTTTTTTTTTGGTTTTTCATCTAGAACCTGGTGATGTACCTTATGGTATTATTTCTAGGAACTTTGGACTACTAGGAAAAATATTTCCAATAAAGTTTAGTGTGGGATATATGTATAATTGACCCTTTCTGGCTCACCTCACAGGGAATATAGGCATTAAGTAATGTTTAATCATGGAGGACCATATGTGTGGGACTTACACATATACTATCCAATTAAATTTATCTCTCCTTGGATCATCGATGAATCATGATGATAAATTCATCAATGGGAACACAATTGGGGTTACACTTAAAGAGGTATCCCATTCATGGATTGATCAATGAGTAGACAAGGTCTACCGAATTGATTGATCAATAGTAAAAATGAACACCATAATCCTGGAGAGGTGCCACAGTTATCATCACAATAGTGACCCCTGTTAATAAGGGAGTAAATTATTGTGAATACTTTGAGGGTCTTATTTTTCTAGGTTGAAAACATGGGAGACACCTTTTATCAAGGGAATATATGATTGAAATAGTGAACTTTTATGTGCTTGATGATTTGATCATGTATGTCATGTGATTTTGGTGAAGGTCTTGATTTTTACTTTTTAGGGTTTCAACGTTGATGAAAGTAATCCATGAAGGTGGTTTGGGTTAGAGTGGTTGAGGTGAGAGATTTAAGTGAAGGTTCATATGTAAGAGTGGTCCATTTACCCACAATTTGAGTTCTTCATTATGGGATAATGGGAGGACTAGAATCTAGGTGTGTAGGGGCCACTAAAGAGTGGATGGTGGGTACCATCAATATCACCCACGTCACATAGGTACTGGTTCTATGTGAAGCAGGAATATCCCACATAGGGTATTATTAAAGGTGTATTTAGGAAGGGTTTTACATGATACACTCTCGTCCAACTAGGTTTGTCAGATCATTCTACAATGGGACCCTATAAGGGGAGTGCTTGTGAATGGAATTATTTAAAGGGGTCCCATGAACCGGATCCTAGAAAAGGATTCACAAGATCGTTCCATGAAGGTGTCTCATAAACAAGCATTATAAATGACATTCCTAGGTTCCATTCCAAATATTATTTACTTATATTTTTTTTATTTTAGGGGACTTGGTATCATGAATTACCAGATCTTAATTTCTTTAATAGTATTTTCAGGAATGAAAATATCTCATATTGAAGTTTCCCAAAATGATCCAAGCTCTTATCTTGGTGTTATACATTATTATATCCTTCCCATTTAAATGATGGATGTGGTGTATTTATAATAAGTACTAGATAACCACTTCACCAATGTGGTGGTCGTGTAAGGACTATGTGATAACATAGCATAACTATGAACAATGGATGAAGGATCACTTATTGTATCAAAGTTGCATTGGATTGACGAAGGTGATGAGCAGTGGGACCATAATCACCACCCACGATCCATAAATGATTTTTTTAGTAATGGATGGGTAATCTCATGAATGATCCACAAGATTTATAAATGATATAGGTGCTTCACATATGATTTCTTTGGGAACCGGGTGTAGGTTCATGAAGCATTTGATCTTCTTGATAATTTTTTTCCTTTTTTTTGTTTTAATTTTATTTGGTATCATTTTAAATATCCAAATATAATTCATGTTATTCTAAATTTTTAATATTTTTAGAGGCCTCTACAAATACCACCCTCAAAATTGTGTTTGATTAGAATGAAAAGGAGCTGATTCCAAAGAAATAAAATTCATTGACGAACCCTATATTGTCCACCATATGGAGGTACCCAAATATAAGTTAAGATGAGTAACCTTATTTTCATATTCACTTTTCTAATAATCATTTATCCTTGGATAAAAAATGAAAGATAGTTGGAATATCCCATTCCACATACAATCCCTCATGAACTACGATCGTATACCACTGTCCACGTATGAGTGTACAAAATAATACCTATGTATGAGCACTCGCAAAGGAATGTCATGAACTTAGTACAATGAATATTTTTTTTGTGGAACCAACATGGTATATGTAAGTAATATGTGAAAGAAACTGACATTTTAATTTCTTAAAGTTTAATTCCTTTTGAGTTTTTAACCCATCATTTATCATATTTTATTGACTCAATAGATTTTGGATCAACCTTTTTTTTGACTCGATGCCAGTGATTGATAAAAGAGATTAAATTTTTATAAATAATGGGGATAAACCTTAATATAATGTTATATATTAGAATAAATACTTATATAATTTCCTCAAACCATATCTTTAGGATAAACTATTATCTAATAAGCTAACCATATAAAAATTCAGGATATAAGATGATATTTCAATTTTTATACTCGGTAAAAACCTACTGGTGGTGGGGTTTATGTATTCCTTGAGTGATATCCAAGTGAATATCTTTGATCCAGGTAAAACTATCCCAAATTCTCATCATGGGAGTGCATATGTGTAAGGAAGCATTTTTGAGAAAAGTTAAAATTCCAAAGAAATTTGAATTTTAGAATTTATTGGACGGAACGTTCTTTAGAACAAGATTCAGAACATAATTATAAGAGTTCTAACCCTTCAAACAACTGTTTTAAGACTTGGGTGTGAAGTCTTGGGGGGCCTATTGGGTTTCTTGTTGAGTTTCAGAAGAGTCAGGGCTAGAAAATCCTAGGTTTGGATGCTCTAAATATGGATCATGGTTTTTCTAAAACCTTGTGGCCAAAAACAACTAATCGTGAAACCTGTAGTTGGTTGACAGAGGTGGTGCGCACGGGCTACACACAGTTTCTCAAACTGTGAACCTATCTTACATGGGTAGTTCCACTTAGGCAATACCCTCAAACTATTCATCACACAATTGGTGTCTAGTTAGGGTAACTATATGAGAAAAACCATGTGAGGTGGTTTCTTAAGGAGTGAGTGCTTCACGTTTGGCACACGACTTGGACACACCAAGCGACCAAACCATGAAACCTAATTTTTAGGGGTAAAATGAGCCAAATTACCTTTATTATCTTCATATTTCTTTTATCTTTTCCTCATCCTTCTGGTAGCTGTGTGAGATCTCCTCTATGTGAAAATCTATGTCCCAAAATACTTCAACTAGGCTTGGAGATAATACCTTTATGTGGTGTCTAAATCGCACATTATCAGTCTCTTTATATATTAATCAATAATATGTTGATTCCTTTTTGATTGTTCATCATTTAATATCCTTTCTATTGAGTTATCAAGGTAAAATCTTATTTTCCCTATTTTCTAGGAAAATTTACATTTCTTAGATTACTTCCAAACCAGACCAAATTAGATCTTTATATTAGATGAGTAGATCATCCATGTAATTAGGTAGGAGGTATATGACTATTTTTTCATTTTATATATAAATCCTTTGCACCACACATTGAGATTTTCCACACGCTATTGTAACTAGTTCCTTCATGTTAAATTGATCCTCACACTTTAATACATGACGTTTAAAACTTATTTAGTTTATTAGAGGTAGTTGATCACATTTATAGACACCCATTTTGTGTTCTAAGTAGAATTATCAATTTTTGGATAAATGCGATTTTGTACGAATTTTCCCCTAATCTTTTGACTTCAAATTAAAATGGATTTTCTATTTGTAGGGTCTTACCTAGATGATAGTGGCACCTCCCAGATGCCCTGTTGAAAATTTATGATTTTTTTTCTCATGTGTGGTAGTTTGTTTTAAATTATTCTTTTTATGAGTTGATACATGCATTTGGAATGGATGTTTAAAGATACTAAATGAATTGTTTGAAGAGAAATGTCATGATTTTATAATAAAACCTCTCGAATGAGGTGAGATATCTTTGAAATTATAAAATAATGAGTAGTGGGTTATGGTGTTCTTGGATTAATGATTGGTCCTTCTTCTATTCTTTGAAGTTATTGTTTATATAATGAATATTTGGAAAATGGACTCTAACAACATTAGATGATGGAGTTTTCGCTTTATAAATATTTATAAAACCATTACACCATCAAAGTGAATTTATGAGAACTTTTACTTCCTAAATTACTATTTAACTAAGCTCCACCCAAGGTATTTGATTAACTTATGAATGGGTTTTACCAAGTAGGTAAATTCCCATTAGTTCATGGTTCCTTCTAAGTGATTTTTGACCCTTATAATTGAATTTCCATGTGTTTTTAGATTAATGGAATGTATTAAATGGAATGGATTGACATGGTGGAGTGCATTTCTTAAATGCTTATACATTTTTAAGTTATATAATGTTATTATAATGACATTTTTAAATGAAGTTAAATGTTATGTGTGTAAAGGACACACCATTCATTTCATGCTTAGTAAATGCTATAATTACAATGTGATGAACCTAATGTTAATTGGTCTTAATAAATGAAGAGCATGAGAGATAATACTTCATGGATTTGGTTATTAATTTTTATTATATGATCACCCCTTAAATGGGCCACAAAACTATGGTAATGTATCTATTGGTCATGGTATAAAATCTTTCTCTCTTACATCAGGTGTCGAGTTCATGATGTCTCACACCATTGATACTTTATAGGACGTTGGGATGAGGCTGTATGATCCATTTATATAGTGTTGACATGATGGATCACCCACCATACCTAATGTCATTCATGAAGTCTCACACTCTATTGGTATGTAGGGAATGTACCCTATTTCTTGAGATTATAGGCTCGTTTGTACTGGTTATGGATGACTGAGTTATGCCCGGTCTATGTAATACCTAGTATTCTAGGTACATGGTCACTTATGTCTGCATGTACTTGATTCATATAGATATATGAGATATATATATCTAAAAATTTATATATTATTACTATAAACATATATCTACTAATAATGCATGGATTCCTTCTATGATCCAAAGCATGTAGAGTTGTCCATGTGTCCTATTGGAATCTAAATTGACTAGTGTTTGTTTATTTATTTTAGTAATGTTCATTTATTCAGATTACCTCCACACTACTTTACTTATTTTTGAAGCCCCCATTGCACCAGGGTACCCGAGTAAGCCACTTTATTGCAGGATCATGGATGATTTCTTGTGATGTTTAACTCATACTAGGGAGTTAGGATCACTAGAATGAGTGGGAGCTAATGATGCTCTTTTAGATCACCCTTGGGGATTTTATTTTCTTTATGTATTTTGTACTATAATATATCTTGTATCATGTTGTATGTCTACTATATTAGATTATATATCATCATCTAGACATGCATGAATCCTTGTAGTAGTGGCATTGGCCATATTTTATATTAATTTATATTATTATTATTTTGCTGATCTGTCTATATATTACTACTACTTCCGCTGTTATCTATTATTTATTTCTGATATAACACTGAACTACTCTGATATATGGATATAGAATCCCCTCTATCACCTCCATAGAACCACACTGCTAATCAGTAGCCTTTGGCGTATGATGAGGCGTGCTTGAGGCCATGTGAACCACCAACCTGACTATTTTCTTAGGAGTGAGTTGGGCCGATACATTAAAAAGTGGCATCAGATCCTTTCATTTCCTTTTTATTACTATTTTTTGTTGGTAGAAAATAGACTAGGATTGTGTCATCACTTGGTAAATAGTCATGTTTAGGATTGATCACCCCACCCATGGAGAAATATCCTAATGTCTAGGGTTGGGATTGTTTTTAGTGCCATTTTCTTTTTCAATTGATTATTATTTCACCTAGAGTGATTGATTTAATTTCCTCTAATCATTGATTTATAAAATTTATGGTTTTTACCCTTAGCATGGTATGTCAAGTATGTAATATTTCATGCATCATTATAAGCACATAGAAATTCACATGCCATGCCTTACAGTTGGAATTTTTGGTTTCCTGATGATCTTGATATTTTGTCTCAAGTGTTATACCATGATTTTTTTTTGTTTTTAGCATATCTATTTAGATAAAATTATTCGGTGATTTATTTATCATGTCGATATATTTCCATGATTAAGTGATTATATACCATGTTTCCTATTTATCTAGCTTATTTATATGTGTTTACTACTTGTAAAAACATGCTTTGTTATAATGTTAAAATGTAATTGGTTTCATGGGATAAATATAGTGGTTGTAATTAAACGTGAACCAATTATTCAATTATAAGCTACATGGGCACCTTATAACTGGGGAAAGGTAACCCATATGCTCAAACCATCTTATAGATTTATATATTCCTAGATACCTTTATAGAAATGTAAAGGTTTCTATGTTTAAATGTTAAAGTGAATTGGTTTTGAATTAATGGAAGAAAAATGGAAAACTATAAAGTATATGGGTGCTTTATAGATTGGTAGGTGGAAACCCAAATAATTTAACCGTTATGCATGACTATAGTATTATTCTAAAATGGTTATAAATGAAAAATGTGTTTAATTTTGATCTGAACTAAATTAGTTGCCTCTAATAAGGTCTGTAACTCTATCACATGGGCATAAAGATCATGTGATTTACTTCTAGAATGAAAAACTGGACCCAATTATCCTAGTTAAGGCATGTTTCTTATGAGTTAAACTGATACACGTGTTTTAAATCTTTAATATTTAAACAACTTCTACTGGGTTTCATTTTTATAAACCTATGTTGGTTAAATGGGACCCTTGTAGGTCACTTTATCTATTGAAATAAATTTTCATAATAAATTTCCTAATTATGTTAGGATGTTAATATATGTTTAATGTTTTAAGAAGAAAGTTTGATAAAACTTGCATATTTTTCCTTATTGTTCTAGTTAAATCAGATACCAAGAGTTTTTTTATAATCAGTACCTTATATTTTGTTTGAAACATGTAAATATATAAAATTTAATGTTAACTAATGTAATGAACATAAATTGAACCCTATAGGTAATCCTTTGTTCAAAACCTCATGTAAGGGTCGATTATTATGCTTCGTAAGGGGATAGCCTTAGGTTGGTAGCACTGTTAGAGCTTAAACGACTTACTTTTTTTTGTGTGATTTTTATACCATTTGGTCCTGTTAATGTGTCATTGTCCCAAGTAGGACTCTTAACCTCTAAATAATACCCCTTTTTGGATGAGTGTTCATGATTTTCTTGGAATTTTTTATGGTAATTAGTATCAAGGGATGTGATTTCAACAAGTTAGAAATGACAAGGGAATGGGCAGCCACTTAGTAGGTCTTGTGAACATTTTTTATTTTCTTGGGAGACTTTGGAGGTCATTAGTCTAATTTACAGTCATATTAAATAATGGTATTTTGAGCTAGTTTCTGCATGGGCCATTAGAGACTTGAATGCCTAGGGATGACAAGACTATGTGTAGTATCCAAGATGTTTCGTTCTACTTCTATAATCTCTGGGTAGTATACATTGATATATGTGGTACTCTAAGAGTTTCCGAATGATTTAATGAATCAATTACATTCAGTGAAATCATTGAGCTTTAAGAAATTGAGTATGTTCTCGAGTTATGTTCATAATAAAATTATTGGATTTTTGAATGAATCAATTCATCCCAATGCTTGGTATGAATTCCATAGGATTTTATGTTTTGAATCATTGGTGAAGTTGGTTATGGTTTTCAAGAAAAATGATCAATTCTTTTGTTGTGTTGATTGTAACTTGGAGCAGTGACACATACATTTAAGGTGATTCATATCAAGTACATTATGAGTGCCTGGTGTCTCTCTCTTCTTTAGATGACCAAGAAACTTCTAAGGCAAGGAGAGTCATGTCGGTTCAAGTGAATTCCTATCCTTCCAGGTATAAGGAACACAACCATGGAATTACTTCTAGAAATGGTTGGTCTTTATTGAATACCCTTGAGGTTTTGAAGTTCTAAATCATGTCTTTCCTTGTTCAAAAGAATGATATTGATGTGGTTGGATGTGTATTCAACCCCTGAGAAATACCATTGGTTTTGGATGTACTTCAGTGATTGGGGGTAATAGATCACGTAATGACTCATGTGTAAAAGGCACTATGATCGGTTCTTAATAATGTGTCATCAGGTGAAGTTCAGTTTCTTATAATATGTTGAATAGTAGTGGTTCAAATTATCTTCTTATTCTCTTAGAGTATTCTTCTTAGAGACAAGCATGTCTCCTATCATGACATCATCCTTGTGCACTAAAATAGTGTGAGTCTTACACCATATAAATGCTTTAAAATCTATTGGGATTGATAAGTAATCTCTATTGGTGTTGTACATTAGATGTGTGGTTTTCTTCAAGGCTTGGTTAGTCTTGAGTGATACTTGGGTTCCTATTTAGGAACACCTTTGACGGATTCTTGGACACAATCCATTATTCTACAAATTGAACTACAAATGGAGTCCACTATGGAGTCATTCAATTATCTAATATTGGATTCTTGGCTTAGTATTGACATCTCTATTGTAAAAATAGAGGATATAGTACCATGGGTTAGTTACTTGGACCCCAATTTGACGAATCTGAGGTTATCCCAAACCTGTTGTCGAGCTCAAAGGTGATGTTTAAATGGGTAATGATTCTAGTGGTTTGAGTCTGGTATACACCCTTGTTCATGCTAAGGCTTGATAGTTTGAATGGTAAGGTGATGGATTGATCAGGAAATGTGACAAGAAGTTGAGTGTCACATACATGAATTATTTTAAAGGGGTTTCTCATTTAATTTCCATCCTTTATTTGTTATGTGGGTTTTCCATGCATTTTGGTGGAAATGGTGGGTTTTCAAAATTTTGGACAAACCATTTGCCCATTTCCAAATTTAAAAATAAATTTTGTTTCTTTTATAACTCCTTAATTTTTCAACATTTTACACCCATTCCACTTCCCAATTGGAATAACCTAGTATATTAAAACCACCATATCCATTTGTACGTCATATGAATCCATAATAATTATGTATTTTGGTTTTTTATTAAGGTATTGGGATAGCCCAAAATCCCATTTCCTACTTTAAATATTTTTTTAATTCATTAATATCACATTAAATTTTTAATATTTTTCAGTGATTCAAACTCTCACCTGATCCCACTTACCCAAGGCACCCCCATTCTCTCCTACCCCAATTTGGAGATCAAGTGAATTGTGAATTTGGGCAAAACATCTCTGGATTTCACAAATTTCCTAGATTCAGATAGGTAAATTGATCCTTTCATAACTCCAATTTTTACTCCTTTTCTCTAATTCCAGTTCCTACATGAACTCCACATCCTTATTCAAACCTCACTTTCATTTATGGGGTTTTTGAAATTCAGATACTAGTGTATTTGGGTCATTTTATTCAAGATTTATTTAAGTAAGTGTTTCTCTCTTCATTTTATTACTTCTCCTTAGGGTTTGATCCCACTTTCATGAATTTATAGAGTGTTTAGAAGTTAGGGTTCATACCTAGGGTTTGATTTGCGGTCGTTTTGTTTAAATATTCTGGTTTAGGGCTCGTTTTCACTTCATTTTGGTGCGGTGGAGGTTCAGTTGAGGTTTCACACAAAGATTCAAGGGTTTTGACTCAAAAGGTAGGTGGTTACATGTGTAAGAAATTTTTGATAAGTTATCTTTCTTGTTTTACAGGTTATAATGTTCCTCATATTCTTCCTGTGGTGAAAAAACCATTTTTGATGTATTTTCTTATGCATTTAATTTTATAGTTGCATTATGGCTTGAAATAGGATGCTTTTCATTGGTGAATCTTGGTGTAATGTTTGGGGTGTATTTTATAACACATGAAAGTGACTTATTGGTGTTTAAAGAGGATTAAAATTATGGTATGTTAATTCATTAGTGTCATGTGGTCCTTGAAATGGGGGTTTTGAATGGGTTTAAGGTTTAAAACCATGTTGTACTTCTTGGAAGTGACTTATGAAAACATGTGTTTTTATGTGTGTCATTTGTGGTGTTAATTGAGGTATTTTTATAACACTTGGGGGTAGTTTAATAAATGTTTTTAGGGATTCCAATTCTGTTATGGATTGTTATTGGTATGATTTTGGAATTGAATGAGGGATTTGAAATGGTTTTTGTGTGCGAAGCATAATTACACCCCTTGGTTTTGTTTTATGAAAATTGTGAATATTTTGTTTGGTTAAAGAAAGTGGAAGAAAGGGTGTATATGTATTTTTTGGTGGGTTTTTTAACCTAATATGGGTTTTTAAAGGTAAGGTGGTTATTTAAGATGTCAAATATTTTTTTAGAATGTTTTATAAAGTTCTGAAATGTTTTAGCAAATGGAAATAAAGCTGTGAAACATGGTTGTGGGCTATTTTGTGTGAGTGTGTAGTACAAAATTAATTTTGTTGATGAAATAAGTATTATATGATATTTGAGTGGGCTGTTATGTGAGTTATAATGTCTAGTAATGGTTTTATAAAATTTTTTAAAGGATTTTTGTAAGTGTTAAAGAAATGTGAAAAGTGTTGTGGGATATTTTTGGTGTCATTATGATTTCAAAATGCATTTGAATGAAAAAGTGGATTTTGTTTCTTGTGTGATGTACATGTGGGTTTTTTGGTGAAATTTTGATGTGGAAATTATATTTTCATGTGAAAGGTATATTTCTTAACTTGTTGAACTTGTTTGAGCACAAGGGGAAACTCATGTATCTAGGTGGATGTATGTGTACTAGTATGCTCTTGAATCCATGGGGTTTGGCCTCAGTTTTACGTAGCAATATTTATGATTACAAAATTAACTAAACTATGATGATGATGATTTGGGACCACTAGGTTATGTTTATATTCCCTACTAGTGGCTCATGCATGAGAATAAATATTGTGATGGTTACTCTCACCAAGATACGAGGTACCTGAGACCCACCACGAGCTAGTGACTAGGTGTTATTTTCTATTGATTGTTCTCATTAGTTAATTCGTGCTTAGTGTCAAAAAACAATATGATTTTCTGGAATATTTAGTATTGTAGAAATTATTTTTAAAAGTGTTTATTCTTAATGATATCCCACTTGAAAACTGTTTTAAATTTTAAGTTGCATCTTTTAGAAATTGTAACTAGCATTTCATCTTTTTGAAAAATTGAATGATTTTCTCTTTGAATATTTATCACATAGAATCTATTAGTTTTGGTATCAAAACCATTATTGGACCACACACTAATTAAACCCTTGGGTTTATATAGACTTGGTTATTTGTTTTGTCGCAGGTTGGGTATAGTTTTTAGTGCCAGTGGTTTGGGTTTCTAGCAGGTCCTCAGTGGTGAAGTCTTGTGGAGATGGATTGAGGGAGGTTCCCCTTTCCATGAGGGTTATTGGGATGTTACCTTTTGGTTTTGTACCTTTCTTGTAGTCTTGGTGATTTTTTTTAAAACTATGCAATTCAATTCTTAATTTTTTTAAAATGTTGTTTGGTCTGAAAAATCTAGATTCAGTTTATTGGATTCATTTGGTGTTTTAAGTTTATAAACTCAGGTAAATAATTCCCAATTCTCATTTTATGATACCTGGGCACTTGTTCCAGCCCATGGGGATTAGGAACACCATTCGTGACATTTCATGGGCTGGGTTTGGACCCAGTTTTAGTGGAGACCAGATTTGGTTCGTGACAAAATTGTATCCGAGGAGGTTTTGGTTAAATATTTAGGTTATGTTATTTGGGGAAGAGTCAGGATAGTCTGGAGTTAGGATTGTTGGGACTAGGTATTCTAGTTGTGGGTAGTGTTCTTGATCACCACACCTCATGACAAGATTCAAGTTTCCAGAGTAAGTTGGGATTTATCTAAGTCCTTTGGTTTTCTTGGTTTGATGATGATTAGGTGAAATGAAAAGAGAGTTGGGTTAATGGTCTCAATGAGCTTGAAAGTCATGGAAATCCATGTGGAGTCAGGGATATTTCCCAGAACACTCTCTATAATGGTTAAATGATTGGTATATGACCAACAATAATATTTCCAAATCACCCACTGAAACTAGTTTCCTCTCTCAATATCTTGTTTTCTTTAGTTTTGAAATCTTGGAACTTTGGTTTTAAAGTGACTTGATTTTAAGAACAATAAAGTTTTTATGAAATTATTTTCAAATAAAGAGGGAGTGGTTTGATTTATGAAATGGTGGAACAGAATTTTTAGAATTTTTTTGAAAATGAAAATGTTGTGATTACATCTCTATTGAAAGCTGGAACTATATTGAAGTTGGTTTTGAATTTTCTCTAAGAGACCACATGCATGGGGTTATATGGGATGATGGGTGGTTGATGAAACAACTTGATGATTGCCAAGACAGATATGAGGAGGGTGCCTAGTGTGGCACATAAACATACATGTGTGAGGCCCATGGGGTACCATTGGTGGATACGCTAACTGCTGAACCATTTGTTTTCAATGAAATGTTTTTAATGAAAAATATTATGTCTTGGTGAATTGTTTAGGATAGTGTATATTTTGTGTTTTTGGAAAATGTTGATATTGTGGGATGTTTCGAGTGCAAGAACCCCTCCTGTTCGGATCATGTTTTGGGTTTGTGTTAGGTCGGTAAGCTGGGTAGAAGGACCGGTTAGTAGTTTCTTCTGATATATGTTTCAGGACACATTTACAATGGTTCCCTTAATGTGTTTAGATCTGGTTTGTGGCATGTTTTGACCAATGGACCATCTTGGTTGGGTCCTTTGGTTCTTTCATTGGATAAGGTACACCCCCATTAAGGGTTAGTGCACGATTGATGTGCAACCCGAATTGTTTCTTCATTGGAAAATCTTCTAGATGATCAATATAAGGAATCATTTTCTTGAGATTGGGAGATTGAGGTTACAGAATTTCCTTTCATTATTTTGTGGACACTCTTTTAGTGAGAGAGTTATCATGGAAGGTTTAAATAGACCATAGTTTCTTAAGTTACCTAAATCATTGAAGTTGGAAGTGGTCTGGGGTTTTTAGTGTGGATGAGTATCTGGATGGTGTCTAAGAAGGCCTTTGGGTCCTTTGTTGTATCTTCGAAGCATGGGTTTATGTGGAACCCCCAGTGTGGGAAATTTGGTCATGAGAGGCTATTATGGTCACTTTCTAGAATTTTTTATTGTTTTGGGACTAGGCATAAGGTCCCCTTCCATGTATTGTTTCCATCAGTCGCAATGGTCACCTTCGGTGACACCTTGTGATGTCATGTTCTTGTTGACTGTAAAGGTGAAGGTTGTGAAATACTCTGAGAGTCTATGACATGTTGGGTGTATGTCTCTCATGGGAAAAATTCGAAATCATTTTTTTTCAAGGATGGCGATTATATGTGTCATTTTCTCCTGTTGTTTCTCACCCGAAGAAAAAAGGTGTGATGTGTGTGGGCATATTATAAGACCTTGTTTTAGTGAAATGTTGGGTTAGGGTAAAGTGAGTTTGGATGGTGTTATGTCTTGGTAAACTTATTGGGTATTGCAGTGTATTTGATTCTATCACTAAAAGAATTTGTTCTATTTAGGAGGTTTCTAAAGCTTAATTACGAGGCTGAAGATGATTCAATCATTTGAGATCCAGCCATTGGCACTGAAGAGAATCTATCATGTAGTCATGGGAAATCCCCGGTTTGTTCAAACCCTTCTACAAAGTCATATTCTTAGTATGAATGATAGGAGGAATTTAAAACTCTGGTGTCATTATCTTGTTCTAGTTGTTCCTGTTTGGTTGTAGAGGTGGGAGGACCTCATTTCCATGTTGTATCCTGAGTTCATACTTTCCCCATTTGGTTTCGACTATGCGTTTGGAAAAAGGTTTGAAGTTTGACTAGACAGGTTTAACGCGCAGTTTTCACATGGTCAGTTGTGACCATGCCCCAGAAAACCATATATATTGAAGGATCCCCACAGTTAGTGCACGGTTTTCCAAACCATGTAGACTAACCATGCAGCCGTCCATACTCTTTAAATTTTGGGGTCTTTCTGTACCGGCTCGTGCTGGTCGATTAAGATGGTTGGTTTTTATGGTGGGGAGACCCACTATGAGTCTTATATATGTTCATTTTTAAAGGTCTAATGGAATTATACTCCTTGAACAAGGGTGTCTGTTCAGGCCTCCCCCCATTATTGTCCAGAATCTGTCTTGGGAAAATTTAAGTTGTCTCTTATGGTGGGGATCCCATTTGTGTCTCACCATAATAGTAACTCAGATTGGTCCTTGGTCTTGGCCTGGAGGGAGGTAGTCTCCTTCAAAGATATCTAAATACCGACATATTCTTGGGGTAAAAGTTAGTATTGGAGAGTTCCCAATGGTTTAGTTAAATCCAAGTAAGTGTAACCTTGTTCGTTTTTGTTGTTCGTCTAAGTAAATTACTTGAGTCTTGTTCATATAGTTTTTTAGGAGTTTCATTTTTGGGATAAAGTCTGAATGTTCTTGATAATTTCAGGAAATTGATGTAAGTTTTGGTTTGTGAGAGTATTTATTCTTTATTTGATCACCAGAGGTGTTTTGTTCTTTTGGGGGCGGACCAAACTTGGTGAAGGAGTACATTTCTGATCTATCAGTTTGGTTTGGTTTTTTCATTAGGCCTTGTTGTGGATTTTCGGGGGTGGAAATTTTTATGGAGGGGAGAATTTTCATATAAATGACTTATTTTAATGGTAGTTTTCATTTAATTTTCATATTTTCTTTGTTATGGGGGTTTTCCATGCATTTTGGTAGAAATGGTGGTTTTTCAAAACTTGGATCAAACCGTGATCCCATTTCCAAATTTAAAAATAAAATTTGTTTCTTTTTATAAATCCTTCATTTTTCAACATTTTACACCCATTACACTTACCAATTGGAATAAACTAGTATATTAAAACCACCATATTCATTTGAACCTCATATGAATCCATAATAATGATGGATTTTGGTTTTTATTAAGGTGTTAGGCCATCCTGAAATCCCATTTCATGCTTTAAATATTTTTTTAATACTTTAATATCTCATTCAATTTTAAAGTTTTGTTGGTGATTACAACTCTCACCCAAGACCACTTACCCAAGGCGCTCACCCATTCTCTCCTCCCCCAATTTGAACCTCAATTGAATTGTGAATTTGGGCAAAAATTCTCTGGATTTCACAAATCGCCCAGATTTGAAGAGGTAAATTGATCCTTTAATAAGTTCTTCTATTTTTACTATTTTCACCCATTACAGTTCCTACATGAACTTTGAAGATGATTTCGACATCCCGACGATCACCGCATCGAGATATCTTCGATGCTTGAGGAAGAATTTGATCTGAACTCTTGGACCATTAGCTTCTCTCTCTAGGAATTGGGAGGAGAGAGAGACTCTCAATTTTTATTCTATACAAATGAATGAATAGTTAATTTCACAACATAATATAGAGCCTCTTATATTTATAGTGACGTTGATAAATACCCGGTAGGGTTCCCCGACCCCCGTTTATTTCAAAATTCACTAAATAAATAATTTTTACGAACTTAACTATGCCAATATTATTTATTATTTTATAACATACTTTTAATATATATATATATATATATATAATATTATGTGATAAAACTGAGTCATTTAACTCGAGTCTCTACCCCACTTAATATTAAATGAACCTTTAATAATATTCATTCGATTAATATTTTCTCATACTTACTAAACTCATAGATATATTAAATAAATTCAATCCCAAATATTCATAAATTTAATATTAGTGAATTTATTTAATTCATCGGTGGTCGATAACATGGAAAATGCTCGAACCCTATGGTAGGGCCCAATATGTCCATATACAGATTCAACTGAATAGGTCAGATTCTTGAATAAGTATTGTGTGTGACCCTCTAGGCCCTTATCTCGATTTCAGTGAATAAAATCCATAGACCAAGAGCAGAGTCAAGCAAACCATCATGGCCCCTAAAGAGATAAGGATAGTCATAGCAATGACTACTATCCTACGAACACTAACTATGTACTATAATCTCTTTGTCATTAAATATCTCATAAAGGAGGATGCACTCTCTTGTCATCATCCTTATCTTGCTTTATTATTTTTTGATCTATCTAGATGGATTTTTCTTTCTAATACTTTGTCCAAAGACTTATTAAGGTAGCACTATCCTGATTAAGCAGGCCTGAGATATTCAACTTCCTGAACTTGGAAGCGACAAATCCTTTCTTGAAAATTCATCCAATGTCATACCACCAACGATGCACCCAACACAAACTACCTCGCCACGACATCACGACCATGGTTTTGTCTTTCATGAATGTCCATAATCAAATGATATACACTGGTAATGGTCTCAAGTCAGGAGACCAATACACATGTTCATAGATAGGAACGACCAGTGACATCCAAAACATGTGGTGTTCTTATTTGCGGGTTTGTGCTCATGATATCACTACTAGAGATAACCAAGTGCGAACTTCACGAGAAGAATTCTCAATTCTTATGATCCCCCAACACCTAATAGTCGGATATCTATTGTGTCTAGTCAGTAAGATGTATCTCGACTATAGAAAAAATACTTAAGATCAATGTCATTGTATCTCGAGGTTCTCATTATAACCTGGGATCTGCTATATCCTCTAGACACATAAATTAACCTTGGAAATTACCATTATTATAGTGGATTCATAAAAGTATGCACTATAATGGTAAGATAACATCATGCATATCTTACTGTACACATGACATGGTAATAAAAAGTAATGTATATTTGGGTCTAGGGAACACACTATTTCAACATCCAAAAGTTAGGGTTCAATCATAGGGTCTGATTTTGGGTATTTTGGGTAAAATATTATGGTTTAGGGTTCTTTTTCACTTCCTTGTTGTATGGCAGAGGTGCAGTTGAGGTTTCGCACCCGGATTCAAGGGTTTTAACTCAATAGGTAGGTGGTTTCATGTGTAAGAAAATTTTGAAGAGTTATGTTTCTTGATATACTGGTTTTAATGTTACTCATATGGTTCTTGTGGTGCGGAAACCATTTTTGATGGATTTTCTTTAGCATTTAATATTATAGTTGCATTATGGCTTGAAATCAGGTGCTTTTCATGGGTGACTCTTGGAGTAATGTTTGGGGTGTATTTTATTACACATGAAAGTGAATTATTTGTTTTTAAAGGGGATTTCAATTCTAGTGTGTTAATGCCTTAGTGTCATGTGGGCCTTGAAATGGGGTTTTGAATGGTTTTGAGATGTAAAACCATGTTGTAATTCTTGGAAGTTATTAATGAAAATGTGTGTTTTTCTTGTGTGTCTTTGTGGTGTTAATAGAGGTATTTTTATAACACTTGGGGGTAGTTTAATAAATGTTTTTAGGGCTACCAATTATGTTATTAAATGGTATTGGTATGATTTTGGAATTGAATTAGGGATTTGAAATGGGTTTTGTGTCTGAAGCATAGTTACACCACTTGGTTTTGTTTTATGAAAATTGTGAATGTTTTGTTTAGTTAAAAAAAGTGGGAAAAGCATGTATATGTACTGTTTGGTGGTTTTGTTTACCTAATATGGGGTTTTAAGGTAATTTGGTTATTTAATATGTCAAATATATTTTTTGAATGTTTTATAATGTGCTGAAATGTTTTATAAAATTAAAAGAGAGTTGCGAAAAATGGTTGTGGGCTGTTTTGTGTGAGTGTGTTGCGAAAAATGAATTTTGTTGATGAAAGAAGTATTATGTGATATTTGAGTGGGGTTTTTTGTGAGTTATAATGTATTGGAATGGTTTTATAAATTTTTTTAAAGGATTTGTGGAAGTGTTAAAGAAATGTGAAAAGTGTTGTGGGCTATTTTTGGTATGAGTATGATTTCAAAATGCATTTGAATAAAAAAGTGGATTTTCTGACTTTTGTGATATAAATGTGGGATGTTTGGTGAAATTGTGATTTTTAAATTATATTTTCATGTGAAAATTATATTTCTTAACTTTTTGAACTTGTTTGAGCATAAGGGAAACCCAAGTATCGAGGTGAGTGGGCGTCTACTAGAATGCTAGTGAATCCATGGGGTTTGGCCTTAGTTTCACGTAGAAAGATTGAATATTACAACATTAACTAAACTATGATGATGATGATTGGATACCAATAGGTTATGTGTATGTTCCCTACTAGTGTATTGTGCATGAGAACATATATTTTGTTGGTTACTCTCATTGAGATATGAGGTACCTGGGACCCAAAACGAGCAAGTTCATAGGGGTTATTTCCTATTGCTTGTGCTCATTTGTTACTTTGTGATTACCATTGGAATATGGTATGATTGGATGTAATATTCAGTAGTGTTGTAATTATTTTTAAAATTGTTGATTCTTAATGATTTCCGACTTGAAAACTATTTTAATTTTTAAGCTTCATATTTTGGAAATTGTAATTAACATTTCCAATTTATGAAAACTTGCAAGCTTTTAATCTTTGAATGTTTATCACATAGAATATCTTAGTGGTGGTATATTACTAGGAATTTTATCACACCCTACTTAAACCCTTGGGTATATTTATACTTGGTTATTTATTTTTTCGTAGTTTGGGTACAGTTTTTAGTGCCAGTGGTTCGAGTTTCTAGCAGGTCGTCGGTGGTAAAGTCTTGTAGAGATGGCTTGAGGGAAGTTACCCTTTACGTGAGGGTTCTTGGGATGATTACTTTTGGTTTCGTACCTTTTTTATATTCTTGGTGATTTTTTTAAACTATATAATTTAGTTCTTAATTTTTGTAAAAGATTGTTTGGTTTTAAAAATCCAGATTCATTTTGTTGGATTCATTTATTGTTTTAGGTTTATAAACTCGGGTAAATCATTCCCAATTCTCATTTTATGATTCCTAGGAACTTGTGATAGCTTGTGGGGATCAGGAACGCCCTTCAGGCCTTGTCACAGGCCGGGTTTGTCACTGGTTCTAGTGGTGAATGGATTTGGTTCGTGACATCGTTTATAAAATTCGGTGAACATGCTTGTATTAAATATTAAATTTATTAGAGGAAGGCCTTGTAGTTCTGTTTCTAATACATCGTCCTTATAAGACGTTATTTTTGGAAATGTTTATTAAAAGGTGGATTGAAATGTTATCCTTCTTGATCAATGTGTACGGTCGAGTCAAACCATTTTAAAGCATGTCACCGGTTTAAGGGTTGATAATGTCTTCTTGGAAAACACGCACAACTAGTTTAGTTTGGTCAATTAGGATTTGAAAATTTCTTTAAAATTAGGTTTATTTTATGATCTCATATTTGATGATGTTATCCCTATTAAAGAAATCATGCTTGGAACATCGTTTTAATGCTTAGAACGTGCTTCGTCGAAAATTCTGATGGTGGATGTGTCGTGGTTTGGAATTGGACCCTTTTTTTGGCTGTTAAAGCCTAAGGTAGGGAGCATCATGGGAAATTTATTTAACAAGATGAAGATGTTATTGTGTCTCTAGATAAATAAAATCAGGTAAATCCATTTTGGTGTTTCATTCTGAAAACAAGCATTTGCTCGGGTTTTGATTGCTTAAGTGTTGTTTACATAATGTTAAGACTGCAGGTGAGTTAGGTGTTTCAAAAAACAACATGACTGTTTCAATAATACTTCATGACCCTCAAAGTTTTGGTGATATTTTTGTTTTTCATGAAGTTTTAATGGGGAAACAAATTTCTAAGGTGGGGAGGTTATAACAACACATGTTTTGAGCCGAGGTAAAACTCCGATGGAATTTGAATTGTAGCATTTACTGGATGGGCTGTTCTTTGAACTAAGCTTCAAAACTTAGTTCTATGATTTGGAACACTTTAAAGTATTTTTTAGAATTGGGTGAAGGCCCAAGGGCCCCCTATTGTGTTATGTTGAGTTTCAGGAGCATTGGGATCTGAAAACAAAGGTTTGAGTGATCTGATCGGGGAGCACAATTTTTAAGAAACCATGTGGTCCCTAGAAGAAAACCACGCGGCCTATAATAGGTGGATAGAGTTGGTGCACATGGGTTACACTTGGTTTCCCAAACTATGTGCCTAGACCACATGTGTAGAGCCACTTAGGTAGTACCCTAACACTACTCATTTCATGGTTGGTGCACAGATAGAGTAATATTGCGAGAAAAACTATGTGAGGTATTTTTTTGGGTTTAAATGACCAAAATTCCATTAATGATATTTAAGTTTCTTTTCTATTTTCCTATACCTCTTATAAGCTGTGTGAGAGAACCTCCCTGCACAAATGGAGCTCCCAAACCCCTTCACTGAGTCTTGGATATAACTCCTCCATTTGAAGTCTAAAACAAATGTCATTGGTCTTTAGGGATATACATCTTTAACCTATCATTTCCTTTTTGATAATTATTTTTTAATCTCCTCTCTATTGAATTATCGAGGTGAAATCTCATTTTCCCTATTTTCAAGGTGATTGTCCTATTTTTAGATATATTCCAAAAAATACCAAAACAGAGTTTGATATTGGATGAGTAGATCATCCTTGGTATGCCGTAGGTTGTCTATGCCATTTGTTTCAAGTTTCTATCATTTTATATATAACACCTTTTCACCCCACATAGGCCTTTTCTTTGGATTTCCATGTAACAGGTTCCTTCATGTAAAATTAATCCTCACACCTTAATAAATTCTGATAGAACACTTTTTATTTTATTATATGTGGTTGATCACATATATGGACACCCCATTGGCATGTAGAGTTGAATTTCTCCATTTTGGATAAACATGCTTATTTTAGGATTTCCCCCTAAGATTTCTACTTGGATTTCCCCTTGTAGAGTCTTACCTAGATGAGAGTGGAACCTCCCAAATTCCTTGTTCAAAATTTATGATTTTTTTATCATTTGTGGTAGTTTGTTTTAAATTATTCTTTTTATGAATTGATACTTTCCATTGGAATGGATGTTTAAAGATGCCAAATGATTTGTTTGAAGAAAAATGTCAGTATTTTATAATAAAACCCCTCAGATGAGGTGCACTATATTTGAAATTATGAAATGATGAGTAGTGTTTTATGGTGTGCTTGGATTAATTATTGATCCTTCTTCTATGATTTGAATTTATTGTTTATATATGACTTGTTTAGGATATGACCTCCAATGAAATTAGAAAATAGATTTTCCCTTTATAAATGTTTATAAAACGATTGCACCATCTATGTTCATGGCTTGGAACTTTTCCTACCCAAATTTATATTGAAACAACCTCCTTCTATGTGCTTGGCCAAATTTATTATTGGATTTTCCAATGAAGGTAAATTCCCATTTGTTCAGGGTTCTTTATTGGCCCTTATAATTGAATTTCCATGTGATTTTTGATTAATGGAATATATTAAATTGAATGGGTTGACATGGTGAAATTAAATTGTTAAAGGATTATAAATATTTAAATTATATGACTTGATTATAATTAAATCATTAAGTGAAATGAAATCTAAAGGGTGGTAATCCCACCCTGTTCATTGCATGCTTAGTACATCCTATAATTTCAATGTGATACACTGAATGTTAATTGGGGTTTATAAATGAAGATCATGAAAGGTAATGTAACAACCCAATAATTTACCAATAAATTTAATATATAATGCATGAAATTCTGAGTCTCTACAAAACACCACTTTGTTATAACCTATCCACGTAAACATAATATTTCCACCTTTGTGTTTTGAATTTTGAAAAGCTGACATACACGGTTGTGTTCAGTAAGATATATAGAGTCTGATAAGAAAACTAAATTTTTGGTGAATAGTAACATACCCATATGAATAGTATGAATAGTAAATTGTCCTAAAAAAATATAAACATCAACCATGAATGTATAAATACAATTTATATATCTTAAAAGTGAAAAAATGATCATAGTAAAAGTATTGGAATTTTTGTATGTCATTAATATTTTAATTACAATTTTATGATTAATTTAATAATTTAAAATTGAAATTTATTTTCATAAATGTAATCATAAATTTTTATTTTTTTTGTCTTATGGTTATAAGATAATTTTATGGGACCTTGATTAATTTCTCATGGTGTTATAAAATAAGTTATAATTTTAAAGTTGTTTTTTTGGAATAAATTATGATTTTCTTTGATAATTAAAATTAAAAATATTTAGAAAATTATTTACAAAAAATAGAGCTCATATTTTAATTCTAAATGTTGAAAAATGGTTGGGGTGATTTTTTTGGATTTTTCTGTAATACTCGACTTTTTGATGAATAGTGAAATCTGGTAAAATACTGTATATACAAATTATCAGTGAAAATACATTAGTTATGACATCATGAGTGATGTAATGAAACTTGGTTCGAATTTACATGCCTTTATCACAATTATGGGTTACGTGAAACAACACTATTTGTTGTCTTGATGGAAATAATATAATAATGAATAAAATATTCAAAATTCACTCCTCTCCTCCACTATAAAACCCCCCTCACTCCCTCTTGTCCTCACTCCTATAATCTTTAAAGCTCATAAAAGTTTGTCCCAAATACCCTCCCCTAGTCACTCCACACGTCGAAGAATCTCTTTTTCTTTCCAAAAGAGTAAGACCCTTTCCCTTAAAGAGATTCTCAAGGAGGGGGTTTCAAGAGGTTAATTTCCCTTTTTATTTCTTTTATTTCAAGTTGTCTTTTATGTTGTAGGTATTTCATGTTTTCATAACATGTTATTATTTACATATTATTATATCTAACTATTTTATTATTATTATTATATGAATAGGTGAACCCTTTTCCCTCTCTTTTTAATGTTTTCTACAACCATGTTCCATAGCCGTTATGCCGAAGAATTTTAATCTCAAAACCTCTCTTGTTTTCAAGCACTCTTATTATGTTAATATCTTTTAATTTCAATTGTATTATATTGGGATATGTAATTACACATCCCCCTAACTATATATATTATATAATAATTATGATATATCATTTTTCTCTCATCAATATATTTTATGGATTTTTAAGTGATGCCGTTAGGCTGCCGGATTTTCATAAGATATTTCTCAAACTTTCTTTAAAATTGAGTTTCTTTCCTTTTATTTCCTATAATATTTTCTTCCAAATATATTGATGAATCAAATATCTTACATGTTATATAATTTTTTCACAAAAAAGGAATAATTTTTCATTATCTCTCCTTTCCTATTTTATATACTAAAACTAAAAACACCACCTGAGATGTGCTAATCTACCACATTCAAGGATGATGGGTTTTTAATTTGTACTACCATCTTCAATTCTGGTAATAAAACAATTATTATGGTTTAAAAAGACTATAATTTATGTATTATGTCTCATATATGGTTACAGAATCTTTCTGTACACATGTTTTTTATTTATAAAGAAAAATGAGTTTGTTGTGTTCAAAAACTGCAAATTTACCCAAATAATTTTCCTTAAATGATTTAAATAATTATTCACCTTCAATCCAATTAACGAAATGAAGTTTTAAACCATGTAACATTATAGATGTTCCCTAATAACATATAACTTCAATTTTAGAAAAGAATCTTCATTTTACATGGTTCTCCATTCATGTATATAAGTATACCAATAATGAAACAAACAGACCCAAACAATGAAATTTAACCTCTTTACCCTTCAAAAAGGCCAAGAATAAACTTAATAAGGTTATAATAAATCAATTAAATTTCTAATAGGTTCTGTAAATAATAATTAATTAATTTAATTTTTTTTCTAGGACACTAACGCCAAGTTAAGAACACCATCAGACTTAAGAGAAAGGGTTTCCACATCTCACTTCTATTTTTGTGAGACATTCCTTATTCACTACTTTTACTTGTGTATGGTGTATTCATACTGAACATTGATGTATCATATCTTTAATATATTTATTTTCATGGTATTAAATGTACCATTTTAAAATTATTAAATTTGGGGTGTATGATTCGGTTGATTAAAAAGTTGTAAGTATTTTCTATTTGAACCTCCATTTTCATTCAGGTTGCTCTTATTATTTACTCACCTAAAAAATATTCTTAGTTATTCTTATTTAATAATAATAAATTCTTTGTAAATTTTCTATATATTTGCACCAACCAGAATCCTACTTTCATTTATGGGGAGTTTTATCTTTTAAAAGGATCTCTCAAAAAATTATTCCCAAAATACAAGTTTGATACATGGAACTTCTCATATTTTTACCAATTTTAAAGTTCAATATATAATCTGTTTTAATCCATATTTAACATTATAAAATTAAAAAATTTAAAGAGAAAAATATATTTTGGTTCATTTATTGTTTTATGAAAGCAAACATGCCTTTTCACTTTAAAATCCTTTAATATTTTCATTAAACCGCACCAAAATATTTTATTTCTAAAGCATATTTTAAAAGTCTTTTTAAATGATTTTACAACAATAACACTTTTTTTAAGACTCAAATATAATTTCAATGACATTACATTTTATTTTTATGATATACATGTTTAAAACCAGATTTATGACAAATAGAAATTATTTTCCAAAAGAGCTTCTCTTTCCAAAGTAAAAAGTATTTTTTTATCTCACTTAAACTTTTATGGGATATATGCATTGTTGAACACTTATTTCTTGATTATTGTGTATATTCTACCCTTTGGTATATCATATCAAGAGTCTCATTTAAAATTAACTTAATCTATTTCAATTTCCTTTGTTGAATCGTTTTCTTTATTGAGTTTTATCTCTTATTTTATCATCCATCATGTTTTATTGAATGGTTTATGATTTGTTTGATTATGGATGTGCTATTTTCAAACATTTCACCATATTACTCAAAATTTTTTTGTTTACAATTAATGATTGGGGAAAGTT
This sequence comes from Viscum album, assembly GCA_963277665.1. Lineage (NCBI taxonomy): Eukaryota > Viridiplantae > Streptophyta > Magnoliopsida > Santalales > Viscaceae > Viscum > Viscum album. The sequence goes on along the minus strand of OY728131.1, from coordinate 308,601,002 downwards.
ATTTATATTTCATATATTAGTTTCAATATGAAGGGGTATGTTTCTTATGTTCACCCCATTCATATGATGAATACATTGGACTTAGTAAGTGTTAATTTGGGCCCACTATATCCCCTTAGTGAATCAGTAGGTATCATGAGAAAAACTATGGCGTTGGCACGATGCCTTGAAAAAATAAATATTTATGATTTTGGACGAGTCCTTAATAATTTTTAGATGACTTCGCTGAGGCCTTCATGGTATATTTTAGAATGGCTGGTATATGCATTTCCCTCATTATGAAGATAGTAATTGAAAGTTCATGTTGTTATTTGACTAGTATAATTCCCATGATTATGTTTTATTATGGAATTATTTAATCACATAATATTTCTTCCATAACATGTTCAATTTTAGAGGCATATTTTTTAAATTATTCACCATTCCTATTGTTTATGTTTATGATATCTTACACAGTATTTCTTACCCTTATTGCGAATTTGAGCTCACCCCTTTCTTATGTTTCATTTTCTCTAGACATGAAGAAGTTTTTTTATGAATGACCTACAAGGATAATATTAGCGTGGTGGATGTTTCCAATAAAACTTAAAAGTTGAATTTATTTTCAACTTGTAATGTTGAACTTATGTATTTATCTAGATTTCCAAAATTACTAAACTACTTGGGCATATTGTATTTGATTCCTTGTAATCCTGAAAATGTATTAAAATAATTCACTGGATCTGGGCTTCTAGGTTTGGGGCGTTGCAATTGGTATCAAAGGAAGTTCAGTAGAAAACTTGGAAACTAAATATAGAAAAAGTAGATTAGTAAAAAAACCCAAAGATTGAATTTGGTGATAAGAATACATGGACATACTATAATTTCTGTAACGAATAGATTATGTGGTTTATTAAGAAAATACATCATTGTTTGTATATGAACAAGTAGAGGTGGCTCTGGAACAAATGTATCTAGCGGTAGATCCCGAAAACTCCACTTTGAGTTAGACTCGAACGAGAAATGGTGCACTACAACAGGCCTTGCTGCACTCTTGGTTTGATGGTCCTAGGGGATATTATTTGGTAAATTTATGAGCTTATTAAAAACAATTATGAGGGATTTATGCCACTAATTAACTAAAGTATATAAATATAAGATTTATGATACATAAATTTAGGTTATGTACCATGATTAGATATATATAGAGTTCATAATTTTATGAGCTAATATATAATTTGGAATTGATTTGAAATGGTTCCTAGTAGAAGGAATGGGAACTTCACCAATTCATGTGATGAAAAGAGTTATAAGAACCATGTATCTAATGGTTTTGAGCCATAATTTCAAAAGAATATTGTCTCCCAAGTATCCTCATCATACAAGGAAATAGAATCATGTGTTGACATGGCATTTGAAAACTTCTCTGAGTTCTATAGATTTGAAGGAAGATAATGAAGAAGAGAATGGCAGGAAAAACATGAAAAAATTGAATAAGGTAAAGATGTATTTTCTCCGACATGATAATTGTAGAAGGAAAAAACTTGGTATATTCTTGAGAGGAAAAAGAGTTTTCTTCAGGTGTGGAGAAAAATTCAACCATGCTCATAATTTCAAGACAAGGAAATATTTTTCCTATATTCAATACTTCTAGTGTAAGGAGACGGGACACTATGCGAATCATTATCCCAAGAGTCAAAGGAATATACTTCAAATGATGATTTTGGATAATGATAAAGTTATGATGCTACCACAGATGAAGTATAATGATTAATATGCCTAGTCAAGAATTATTTCCTCTGAATATTTTGTCAGTATTGTACTGGTTGTAAGAATTATGGGTTATATAAGGATTTTACTGTAGTAATATTTCGTTAAGGATTTGTGGTCGTATGATGAATGGTATAAAGGAAAAGTTATTTAGTAGAAATTTAAATTTTATCAGAAAAAACATGATTTAGGGAAAGACAACTGTTAATATATATCTAATTTTGAGATAATGATGAAGAAATGATTGATTCAGATAAGTACTGACTACCTTGGAACTGATTATTCACTTATCAAGATGTGGTCTATGCTATCATCGATGGAGTTTACAACAGTTTTGGATTTAATAAATATATCCAATAACATGTATCTTACTTAAGGTATACAAAATAATGCATGTTTTCAATATGTTTTTTATGGTAATTCAATTTATTACCATATTTTAAGATGATACATGATGAAGTTATTCAATTGTTTGGAATGTAAATTTTAGAGCTAATTCTTGTTGATTAAGGGTTAATGATAAGTTCATCATCTAAATTTAGTGACCTTCATTATATTGTGTTGAATCGTTATATTTTTGAATTTTTTAACCATCTATGAAATGGTTTAAGTTGATCATTATATGGGATTTTAGAGTTTAATGTCACTACATGATGGTCTGATTATTTTCCACGATCGTTTCCTCCAATTAGGATGTTTTTTTGTATTAACTGATGCATTGACCTTTCCACTTATTAATAGAATATCTTAACAATATTCTTGATGTGGGTTACCCATAAGTGAATTTTCATGTATCAACAAATAACTTTTTAAGTTTAATTTCAAATTTTTGAGGATGAAATTTTTGTAAGGAGGAAATAATGTTACACCCCTAGAATTTAAAAATAAATTTAATATATAATGAATGAAACATTGAGTCTCTAAAAACACAACTTTTTATGACCTATTCAAGTGAACATATTTTTTCCACCATTGTGTTTTGAATTTTGAAAAGCTGACATACATGCTTGTGTTCAGTAAGATATTTAGAGTCTGATAATACAAACTAAAGTTGTAGTGAATAGTAACATACCCTTATGAATAGTAACATAACCATATGAATAGTAATGAATATGAATGAATATTAAATAGTACTAAAAAATATGAACTTCACCCATGAATTTATAAATACAATTTAAAAATCTTAAGAGTTAAAAATGATCATATTATAAGTATTGGTATTTTTGTATGTCATAAATATTTTAATTACAGTTTTATGATTTATTTAATAATTAAAAATAGAAATTTATTTTCATAAAATGTAATCATAAATTTTTATTTTTTGGTCTTATTGTTATAAGCTAATTTTATGGGAGCTTGATTAATTTCTCAAGGTGATATAAAATGAGTTATAGTTTTAAAGATGTTTTTTTGGAATAAATAATGATTTTATTTAAAAATTATATTAAAAATATTAAGAATATTATTTTCAAAAAATGGAGTTCATATTTTAATTATACATTTCTAAATATGGATTTTTTCTAAAATACTCGATTTTTTGATGAAGAGTGAAATACGGTAAAATACAGTATATACAAATTATAAGTTAAATACACTATTTATAACATGATAAGTGATTTAAGGCCACTTGGTTCAAACTAAAATGAAATTATCACTATTAAGGGTCACAAGAAAAATCAATATTGGTTTTTTTGATCGAAATAATAAAGGAATGAATAAAATGTTCAGAATTCACTCCTCTCCCCCACTATAAAACCCCCTCACTCCCTCTTTTCCTCAATCCTCTAATCCTTAAAGCTTCTCAAAGTTATTCCAAAATACCCTCACCTAGTCACTTCCCACATAAAATAATCTCTTGGTCTTTCCAAAATACTAAAACCCCTTCCCCTAAAGAGATTCTCAAGCAGGGGGATTCAAGAGGTAAATTCTTATTTTTATTTCTTTTATTTCAAGTTCTCTTTTATGTGGTATGCATTTCAAGGTTTCCTACAATGTTTTTATTTATATTTTATTCTCTTAAAATAACATTTTATGAGTCTTATATGAATGGTTTAACCATTTCCACTCTCTTTTTAATGTTTTCCACATCCATGATGAATAGACGTTATGCTACATAATTTTCGTGTCCAAATATATCTCTTTTTCAAGCACTCTTATTATGTTATTATATTTTTATTTCAATTGTAATATGTTGGGATATGTAAAATAATGTACCCCTTACTATATATATTATTTAATAATTATGAGATAACTTTTCTCTCTCACCAATTTATTTTATATATTTTTAAGTGACACTGTTAGGATGCTAGATTTTCGTAAGGGATTTCTCAACTTTTCTTTTATTTTGAGTTCCTTTAATTTTCATTCTTATAATAACTTATTTATTATATTGTGATGAATCCATTATATTAATTTTATTGTAATGTTTTCATGATAAAGGGATAATTTTTCCTCATATCTTCCTTTTCATTTTTATACTAAAAATGAAAACACCACCCGAGATATGCTAACCTATCACATTCAAGGACGATGTGTTTTTAATTTCTATTACCGTATTAAATTATGGTCATGAAACTATTATTGTGGTTAAAAAATTATATAATATATGTATTATAAATCATCTTTGGTTTTAAAATCTTTTTGTACATATGGTTTTGATTTATAAATAAAAATGAGTTCATTCTATTCAAAAACCTCAAATTAACCCATACAGGTTTCATTAAATGATTTCAACAATGATTCATCTTCAATAAAATTAACCAAATAAAATTTACAACCATTTAAATTTGTTTATGTTAAATAATAAAATATAACTTCAATTCAATAAAACAATCCTCATTTTACCTGATTGTCTGTTCATGTATATAAGTATACCGATTGTGAAACATACAGACCCTGACAATGAAATTGAACCACTTAACCCATGAAAAAGGCCAAGAATGAACTTAATAACATTATAATAAATAGATTAAATGTATAATAGGTTCTTAAAATCTTAATTAAGGAATTTAATTTGTTTATACAAGACACTAAGACCAAGTGAAGAACACCATCCGACTTAAGGTACGAGTTTCCTCATCTCACTGCCATTTTTGTGAGGCATTCCTTATTCACTAATTTTACTTGTTTATGGTGTATGTATAATGAAAATTGATGTATCATATCATTAATATATTTATTTTCATGGTATTAAATGTACCATTTTAAAACTATTAATTTTGGGGCATACAATTCAGTTGATTACAAAGTTGTAAGTATTTTCTAATGGAACCTCCATTTTCATTCGGGTTGCTCTTTTTATTTACTCACCTCAAAGATATTATTATTTATTCCTATTTACTCCTCATAAATTCAGTTTGAAAGTTATATATATTTGTGCCAACCAGAATCCTACTTTCATTTATGGGGAGTTTTATGTTTTAAAAGGATCTTTCAAACATTATTCCCATGATACTTGCTCGATTCAAGGAACTTCTTGGTTTTTTTACCTATTTTGAAGTTCAATATATAATATTTTTAAGCCATATTTATCTCTATAAAATAAAAAATTTTAAATAGAAAAATATATTTTGGTTCATTTATTGTTTTATTAAATAAAATATGCCTTTTAACTTTAAAATACTTTAATATATTCCTTAAAAAACACCAAAATGTTTTATTTCTAAAGCTTCATTAAAAATGATTTTAAATGATTTTACCACAATAAAAATTTATTTAAGACTAAAATATAATTTAAAGGAAATTAAATTTTATTTTATGGGATATACATGTTTAAAACCAGACTTATAACAAATACAATTGATTTTCCAAAAGAACTCCTCTTTCAAAAGTAAAAAGGATTTTTCTCATATCACCTAAACTTTTATGGGATTTATGAATTGTTCACCACTTATTTCTTGATTGTGGTGTATGTAATTCTATTTGGTATATTATATCCAGAGTCTCATTATTCTAATGATACTCTAAGGGATTATTATTTGAATGTTACAAGGTTGTATGGGACACTTTGGAATATTTAAGGATTATTTCCTCATGGATTTTTCAATGGTCTCATTTGAAAGTGTCTTAAACTATGTAAATGTAATTTGTTTAATATTTTTACTCATTTTGATTTATCTCTTATTTTATCATCTATCATGTTTTATTGAATGGTTTATGATTAGTTTGATTACAAATGTGATATCTTTAAACCATTCACCATATTACTCTGAATGGTTTTCTTTATGATTAATGATTGGGGAAAGTTATTTACATTTAATTTTCTAGTTTCAATATGAATGTGTATGTTTTTTATGTTCAAAAAATTTAAATTAGGAATATATTAGACTTATTAAATGTCAGGTAGGGCCTGTTATAACCCCTCGGAGCATCAATAGGTCTCATGAGAAAAAATACAGTCTTGGAACTAGGCCTTAACGAAATGAATATTTATAGTTTTGGATGAGGCCTTAATAATTTTTAGAAATATTGGCTGAAGCCTTGATAGAATATTTTAGAATGTACAATATATGAATTTACCATATTATAAAGCTATTAATTGAAAGTTTATGTTTTTATTAGACTAGTATAATACCCATGGTTATGTTTAATTATGGAATTATTTATTCAGATAATATTCCTTCCATAATGTGTTCAAGTTTAGAGGCATGTGTTTTCAATTATTCATGATGTCTATTGTTTATCTTTATGATATATTCCCCTATATTTATTACCCTTACCGAGAATTTTAACTTACCCCTTTCTTTTTTTTCATTTTCTCTGGACATGAAGAAGTTTTTTTATGTTTGACCTATAAGGATAATATTAGAGTGGTGGATGTTCCCAATAATACTTACATGTTGTATTTGTTTTCGAGATGTAATGTTGAAACTATGTATGCATCTCAATTTACAAAACTAATAAACTACTTTTCCCTTAGATATTTTATTATTTGTAATCATGAAAATGTATTAAAATAATGCACTGGCGCTAGGTTTCTTGGGTTGGGGCATTATAGTTGGTATTAAAGGAAGTTTAGTAGAAAACTTGGAAACTAGATATAAAAAAAGTATAATATTTTAAAAAATCATAAGAATGTATTTGGGGATAAGAATAAAAGGAAATCCTAGAATTTTTTTAAAGAACAGATTATGTGGTTTATCAAGAAAATACATCCCAATCTAGATACGAATAAGTAAAGGTGGCTCTGGAACATATGTATCTAGGGGTAAAAACCGTAAACACCACTTTAAGCTAGACTCAAACGATAACTAGTGCATGATAATGGTACTTTATTCACTCTTGGTTTGACACTCTTGGGGGATATTCTTTGTTTAATTCATAATATTATTACAAACAATTATGTAGGATTTGTGACCCAAATTAACTAATGTATACGGTTATAGGATTTATGATTCTTAAATTTATGTTACGTACCTTGTTTAGAGATATAGAGAGTTCATAATTTTATGAGGTAATATATAATATGGTATTGATTAGAATTGGAACATAGCATAATGATTGAGAAATTCACTAATGCACATGATTTAAAGTGTAAGAAATATCATATCTCTAATGGTGTTAAGCCATCATTTTAAAGGAAGATTATATCCCAAGTATCCTCATCATATGAGGAAATAATATCTTATGTTGACAAACTATTTAAATACTTCTCTGAGTTCTATTGATTTTAATGGAAGCAAAAGTATAAGAGGATGACAGGGAAAAATGTATAAATGGAAGAAGGTAAAGATGTATTTTCCCACATGTGATAATTGTGGTAGAAAACAACATGGTATATGCTTGAGAGGAAATAAAGTTTGATTCAAGTGTGGAGGAAAAGACCAAAATGCTCATAATTGTAAGAAAAGGAAAGAGTTTTCCTATATTCAATGCTTCAACTACAAGGAGATGACACACTATACGAATAAATATTCCCTGAGTCAAAGTAATATACCCAAAATGATGATTTTGAATAATGATCAAGTTATGATGCTACTGAAGATAAAGTATAATGATTAATATGCCCTATCAAGAATCATTTCATGTTAATATTTTTTTCAGTTATGTATTGGTTGTAAGAATTATGATTTATATAAGGATTGTACTGTAGTAATATTTCATTTAGTATTTGTGGTCCTATGATGAACGGTATAAAGGAAAAGTGATTCATTAGAAAGTTAATTTTTTAGGAAAAAACATGGTTGAGGGAAAGGAAACCCTTAATATATATCTGATGTTGAGATAATGATGAATAAATGATTGATTCAGATAAGTACTGACTACCTTGGAACTGATTATTGACTTGTCAAGAGGTGGTCTACGCTATCATCGATGGAGTTTAAAACACTTTTGGATTTAAGTAATATATCCAATAAAATGTATCTTACCTAAGAAATAAGAAAGATTTCAGGTTTCCAATATGGTTTTTTATGGTAACTCAAGTTATTACCATATTTTAAGAAGATACATGATGAAGTTATTCACATGTTTGGAATGTGAATTTTAGAGCTACTTCTTGTTGATTAATGGTTAATGACAAGTTCATCATGGAAATTTAGAGACCTTAATAATAATGTGTTGAATCATTACATTTTGTAATTTTTTAACCATTTACAAAATGGTTTAAGTTGGTCTTTGTATGGGGTTTGAGAGTTTAATGTCAATACAAGATGGTTTGATTATTTTTCCATGACCATGTCCTCCAATTATAATTCTTTTTTTAGTAACTTATGAATTTACGTTTACTATTATTAATAGAATATTTTAAACATATTCTTTATGTGGGTTTCCCGTAAGGGAATTTTCAAGTATAAACCATTAAATTTATAAGTTTAATTTCAAATTTATAGGAAAAAATATACGTAAGAAGGTGATAATGTAACACCTCAAGAATTTACAAATAAATTTAATATAGAACGAATGATACACCGAGTCTCTAACAAACACCACTTTTTTGTAACCTATCCAAGTAAACATAATTTTTCTAACTTTGTGTTTTGAATTTGGAAAAGTTGACATACAGAGTTGCGTTCAGTAATATATTTAGAGTATGATAAGACAGACTAAATTTTTATTGAATAGAAAGATACCCTTATGAAAAGTAATATACCCATATGAGTAGTAATGAAAAGTAAATTCTCCAAAAAATAGAAACTTCACCCATGAATGTATAAATATAATTTAGACATCATAAAAGTGAAAAAATGATCATTGTATAAGTATTGGTATTTTTGTATGTTACAAATATTTTAATTACAATTTTATGATTAATTTAATAATTTAAACGGAAAATGTATTTTCATAAAATTTAAGCGTAAAATGTTCTTTTATTTTCCTATGATTATAACGTAATTTTATAGGATCTTGATTAATTTCTCAAGGTGTTATGAAACGAGATATATTTTTAATGTTGTTTTTTGGAATAAATTATGATTTTACTTAAAAATTATATTAAAAATATTTAGAAAATTATTTTCAAAAAATTGAGTTCATATTTTAATTCTACACTTTTAAAAATGGTTAGGGTTAATTTTTTGGATTTTTCTTCAATACTTGAATTTTTGATGAATAATGATATATTATAAAATACCGTATATACAAATTATTAGTAAAATACAATATTTATGAAATCATTAGTGATTTATGGACACTTGGTTTAAACTCACATGAACATATAACTATTAGGGGTCACATGAAATAATACTATTGGTTGTCTTTATGGAAATAATAAAACAATGAATAAAATATTCAAAATTCACTCCTCTCCTCCACTATAACCCCCCCCACTCACTCTTCTCCTAACTCTTATAATCCTCAAAGCTCCTAAGATTTCTGCCCAAATACCCTTCCCTAGTAACTCCCCACATCCAAGATGCTCTTTTTATTTCCAAAAGATAGAAACCCCTTCCCTTTAATAGATTCTCAAGGAGGTGGATTCAAGAGGAAAATTCCTCGTTTCATTTCTTTTATTTCAAGTTCTCTTTTATGTGGGATGTATTTCATGTTTTCTTACCATGTTCTTATTTACTTTTTATTCTTTCCACTATAGTTTTATTAGTCTTATATGAATGGGTGAACCCTCAACCCTCTCTTTTTAATGTTTTATACAACCATGTTTCATAGCTATTATGCTACAAAATTTTCATATCAAAATCTCTCTCTTTTTTAAGCACTTTCATTAGGTTAGTGTCTTTTAATTTTGATTTTTATTATGTTGGTATATGTAATTACACATCCCACTTACTGTATATATTATTTAATAATTATGATATACCCTTTTTCTATCATCAATATATTTTATTGATTTTTTAGTGACGCCGTTAGGCTACCAAATTTTCGTAAGGGATTTCTCAACTTTTATTTTATTTTGAGTTCATTTATTTTTATTTCCTCTCCTCCTTTATTCAATTTTTTTGATTACTATAGTATCTTACAATTACTATAATTTTTTCATGATAAAGGAATAATTTTTTATCATCCCTCCTTTCCCATTTTTTTATACTAAAAATGAAAACACCGCTTGAGATGTGCCAATCTACCATATTCGAGGATAATAGGGTTTTCCATTTCTATTACCATCATTAATTCTGGATGTGAAACAATTATTATGGTTTAAATAGGCTATAATATATGTTTTATGTATCATATATGGTTTTGGAATATTATTTTACATATGGTTTTGATTTATAAAGAAAAATGAGTTAATTGTATTCAAAAAACACAAATTAACCAAAACAATTTTCATTAAATCATTTAAATAATGACTCATATTAACTCCAAGTAACCAAATTAAATTTACAACCATATAAACTTTTTTATGTTCAAGAATAACTTATAACTTTAATTCTATACAACAATCATAATTTTACATGATTCCCCATTCATGTATGTAAGTAAACCGATCATGAAACAAACATACTCGAACAATGAAATTAACCCTCTTAATCCATCAAAAAGGCCACGAATGAACTTAATAAGTTTATAATAAATAAATTAAATGAATAATAGGTTCTGGAAATATTAATTAATGAATTTAATTTCGTTATACAAGACACTAATACCTAGTGAAGAAGACTATTAGACTTAAGGTAAGGGTTTCTTCATCTCACTTCCATTTTTGTGAGACATTACTTATTAAATAATTTTACTTGTGTAGCGTGTACGTATAATACCCATTGATGTATCATATCATTAATATATTTATTTTCATGGTATTCAATTTACCATTTTAAAATTATTAAATTTGGGGCATATGATTTAGTTGATTAGAAAGTTGTATGTATTTTCTACCCAAACCTACATTTTCATTTGGGTTTCTCTTATTGTTTACTCACATCAAAGATATTATTATTTGTTCTTATTTACTCCTACTAAATTAGGTGTGAATGTTCTATATATTTTTACCAACCATAATTGTACTTTCATTTATGGGGAATTTTATGTTTTAAAAGGATCTTTAAAAAATTCTTCCTGAAATACAAGCTCGATTCAAGGAACTTCTCGGATTTTTACTTATTTTCGTGTTAAATATATAATATATTTAAATAAATATATATCTCTATAAAATTAAAAATTATAAAGTGAAAAATTTATTTTTGATCATTTCTTGTTTTATGAAATCAAACATGCCTTTTCACTTTAAATCCTTTAATATTTTCCTTAAACTGCATCAAAATGTTTTATTTTTAAATCTTCTTTAAAAACTATTTTTAAATGATTTTACCTAATTTAAACTTTATTTAATCCTAAAATATAATTTAAATGACATTAAATCTTATTTTCTATGATATACATGTTTAAAACCCGACTTAGGACAAATACAAATGACTTTCCAAAAGAACTCCTCTTTCCTAAGTGAAAAGGCTTTTTGTCATCTCACTTAAACTTTTATAGGATTTATTAATTTTTCACCACTTATGTCTAGATTGTGGTGTATGTAATTACATTTGGTATATCATGTTAAGATTCTTCTTATTATCCTGATATTCTAAGGGATTATGATTTTAATGTTTCAATGTGGTATGATACACTTTGGAATGTTTAAGAACTATTTCCTCACAGATTTTTCAATGCTCTCATTTAAAAATATCTTCATCTATGTCAATGTCATTTGTTGGATATTTTTACTCATTGAGGTTTATCTCATATTTTATCATCCATCATGTTTTATTTAATGGTTTATGATTAGTTTGATTTTGGATGTGCTACTTGAAACCATTCACCATATTACTCCGAATGGTTGGGTTTATGATTAATGATTGGGGAAAGTTATTTACATTTTATATGTTAGTTTCAATATAAATGTGTATATTTTTTAAATTCACCCAATTAATTTTAGGAATGAATTTTTCTTAGTAAGTGTCGTGTGGGTCCTTGATATAGCCCCTCGGTGCATCATTAGGTCTCATGAGACAAACTATGGTCTTGGCACGAGGCCTTAAAAAAATTAATATTTATGGTTTTGGCCGAGGCCTTAATAATTTTTAGACATCATGGAAAAGGCCTTAATGATATATTTTAGAATGTTCGACATATGAATTTCCCCCATTATGAATCTAGTAATTGAAATTTCAGGTGGTTATTCGGCTAGTAGAATACCCATGGTTATGTATTATTAATGTATTATTTACTCAGCTAATATTCCTTACATGATGTGTTCAAGTTTAAAGGCACGTGTTTTTAATTTTTCACCATTACTATTGTTTACGTTTATGATATCTTATGCTATATTAAGTACCCTTACTAATCATTTGATCTCAACCGTTTCTTATGTTTCATTTTCTCAGGACATGAAGTAGTTTTTTTATGATTGACCTACAAGGATAATCTTAGAGTGGTGGATGTTCACAATAAAACTTATATGTTGTATTTCTTTTCAAGTTTTAATGTTGAACTTATGTATGTATCTGGATTTCAAAAACTACTAAACAACATGGTCATTTGAGATTTTATTCCGTGTAATTATCCCAATGTATTAAAATAATGCACCAGCTCTTTACTTCAGGGGTTGGGGCATTACAAGTAATGAATCATGGATCCAGTTATTAATTTTTATTATCTTATCATAACTTAAATGGGCCATGGAATGATGGTAAGAGATCTTTTGAGCATAAAAAAAATCACGCTCCCTTAAATTGAGTGTTGAGTTCATGAGATCTTGAACAATTGATACTGTGTAGGTTGTTGGGCTGAGGCGCCACACTTTTGGTCTAGAGTGTTAACATGATGGCTCGCTCACTATCCTGAATGTCATGCATGATGTATAAAACTCAATTGATATTTATGGAACATACCTAATTTCTTGATCTTATAGGCTCATTTAGGTGGGTTATGGATGACTTAGTTACACCCGGTCCTGCCTACACTATTATTCTTGGTATATGGAGACTTACATTCTCTTGTACTCAGTTCATATAGGTGGATGCCACACATATCTATACTAATTATATATTATTACTATATTCATATGGATACTAATCATGAATTTATTCCAGCCGTGAGCCGAAGTAGGTCTAGTTGGCCAGGTGTCCTATTGAAACCTATGCTGACTGGTGTTTATTTATTTATTTCAGTAATGCTTATTTATTCATATTACATGCACAATTCTTTACTTGTTATTCATGGGATGGATTCAATCTTAGAAACCTTGGGTGGTAACCTACTAGGATTTATATCTCACACCCTCCTCAGGTATCCATTCACTAAGATACCTAAGTATACCTCTTGCTTATAGGACCATGGATGAATGGTTGTGTTGTTTTATTTGTATCCAAGAGTTAGGAGGATAGGTATGAGTAGAATATCGGGATGCTCATGGAGATCTCCCTTGGGAATTTTGTTTTCTCTATTTATTTTTCACTGTCCTATATCATGTATCCTGATATATGCATACTTTTTTAGATTATTTATCTTCATATGGACGTTCATGTATCCTTTTAGTATTGGCATTGACCATATCTTATATTCATTTTATATTATTATTATTCTTCTACTTTGCCTTTCTATTACTACTACTTCCACTATTTTTTGTTATTTATTTTTGATATAAAACTCTGCAACTCTGATACGAGGCTATAGTCTCCCTGATATCCTATCTATAGACACACACTTCTAATAGTAGGCCTCTATTATATGTGGAGGCACACATGAGTCTATGTGGTCCATATGTTTGGCTACCATCTTAGTGGTGTGTTTGGACGGTATGTTACAGTATGTCATGAACAAATCTCCATTGACCTAGGATGACCAATATCAGATCCAACAACACATATATTAAGAATATTCATCGGTTCTTACCATTTTGATGAATAATACCAGTGGGGGAATAATTATAAAATGGTATTTTTATCCCAATGATAACTTCTCTAATGCATGGGATTAGAAATTTGATTCCCTCATATTTTTATAGAGTTCACTAGGAAATTACAGGAAATTAACCTTTACAAGATAGTTCAAATGTCCCTGTTCGTGATGTATTGACGAGCCGAGATTCTCCTAGAATTAAAAAATCATGGGTTGAAGGCACCAACACCTTTTATCTATCATATATTGAGGTAATTATTATCTTGTATGGCATCCAATGACTAGGGGGAATCCCAATCACTTGGAAGATGTATTATGAGTTCCTTCAAATGGATAACGCTTGGGAGGTGTCTAAGTAGACCCATCCTTTTATGAGGGACTTATTAAATAAAGTCAAATTGAAATTAGGATAGTGATACTATACTTTATTAATCACATCTTTAGAGAAATGAATAGATATGTTTATTCTACCTAACAAATAAAGGTTGGGAGTTTTGTGCAGTAGGAGTTGGACCACTCAATAGGCCATGAATAATAGAGGCTCTACTAGGATACCCTGGACGTGGTTCAGTACACTTCATGGGATTTTAATTTAAATTCACGTAACCTATATATATTTTTTAAGAGTGTTCTTAAAAGTGTTCCTGAGCAAGAAACTCTTCCATGTCAAGGATTCCCACTTGGGCATCGGGTGTATAAAACTAGTGATGGTAGTGATTCTAGTGAAAGTAAGACCAATTAGTTTTGTGGTGATAGTTATCATATTAATATGCCATATATTAGACCCCAAATAAGAGGTGAAGACCATACATTGAATCAGCAGTCTATTATAATTTTTGGTTGGTTTGGTGGTATAATATTTTCATTTCATTGAGTATTGGTATACTAAAATAATCCCCCATTCCACATATCATCCCAAATATCTTAATATTTTATCTGTCCATATAATGGACTTGAATAACAATGAGTTTTTTTACATTCTAAGAGATTATTTTCATTTCACCTTTATTTCTTTTGATGCACCCTTTGGGATGCTTGTTGATAATACTAGTGGAAACTAGAACTTGGGATACTTCATTATTTCTTTCTTTGATTGTGTTTAAGTGTAAAAAAAGGATGAGTTAGTCATTTATGATCCTTATATCCCTTATATATTTTCATCCCAATTTAGATGTTTATAGAGGGTATCTTCACTAATATGGTTAGAAGTTAAAGACATCTTGTTTTCATCCACTATCTTTTGTTGAGGCTAATACAAGAGGATGAAAATATTGAGGTTACACTGCTACCCACATATTATCCCATCAACCTATCATGGGACTATTATAGGTAATGGGTAGAGAATTACCATGATGGTATGTTGGTAAAACTAGTATGATGGGTACATAAACCACAATCCTTTCAGATTCCTTTACCTAAAATTGTTTTGAAATATATTTTTGAAACATAAGGTTCTATATAAAAGAACACCAAGAGTAATTTAAAATCTTTTTTAGATCATATTCATACTAAGAGTGGTGTAAATCCAATGAAAGTGACTAATATTACTTGATATATCAAATTTTTTGATCCTACCATAACAATGGTTAGAGAACCACTTGTGGGTACTTCTTTTATTGAATCGATTCTTGAAACCCACTAAAGAGTGGGGATTTAAGATATTCCTATACATGTATCTCCAGATATGGTCAGTTTTCACTATATAAGAACTAATTTAATATTATATGCCTATAGTGTTAGGTAACCAGGTTTTAGATCATGAAGTTTCTACAAACAACCGGCATGTGAGAAAGTAGGATTTTCCCTAAGTTTATACTCTTATAATGAAAACTTGGTTGGAGGAAATTTGTGGAAATACCAAAATCCATTTTAAAGGACTAGGTGTGGTAGGATTTGAATACCAACCATTATATTCTCTCATTGGACGAGTCTTAGTAATTCCACATCTGTTATATATTTAATAATGAGACCTATATTCATTTGATAGTTCCATCCATTAGGTGTAGGATATGTAATGTGATAATCAAGAGATGGATAATAAAAACTCTAAATAATTGAGACTTTGTTACTTGTTCATTACCCAAACTAAAAATACTCATGAATATAAAGATCATGTGGTAATGGTGAGATCTATATTATTGAGAGTGACTACCTTGTTTGAGACTTTAAAATAGATAAACTGAGAATTATCCACCTAAATCGAAGATAATTTCCCATTGAACAATGATAACTCTTCCCATTGGACAAAATTTTAATAGTCCACCAGTTCTTCCCACTATAAATTTGATGAATTTTTTAATTCTACTAATCAAATTATTTCATAGATGTATTTTTTTTGTTTTTCTTTTACATGTTTTAGAAGATATAGAATTTAAATTATGGATGATCCTCTCACCTTTTTTTTATTAATGAATAGAATTATATATTTCTATTTTTTTTCAATTATTTAACTTCTATTTTCCCTAATTATTAGTCAATGAAAATATAGGAAACTAATAAATTATAAACCTAGATAAAAAAAATCCATTTGATAATTAAATGAATATTTATCAAAACTAATCTTAATTTCCAACTTCTTAAATCAAGATGAAACATGAAATGATCCATCATATTCAAGAAACATGCCTTCAGATGAATATATGTATAAAGACATCACAACATTGGTATTAAGACCATACAATAGGGTGAATCTTTTGAGGTATCATGTCATTTTTTGGATTTTTTCTTGAGTGTGTGTACTTAGATAAATATGGTGAACTGAATACAATAGGATGTGAACCATCACTATAGACTAAGGCTAACTCATTTTGATATAAGACACTATTCTTTCCTGAATGTATGTTATTATATGGGTATATTCGGGCCTAATATTGTGGCACATGTACTATCAATGTATACTATGTTGGTACATTCAAGAATGAATTATATGAAAGAATCTACCTAATGACAATTATGAAGGGGAGTTCTAGAATGGACTTTATAATGTTTAAAATGGTTTAGACACCTTTAAATGATATCAGCATGCATTTTTAGGGGATATATGAACCGATATATGAGAGGAACTGAAGTGTGTTCTAATTTTATTCCTAGGTCAAGGGACCTAGAAAGCATAACTTGATTATTTTGAGGATCACACGGTGGACCCCATGAGCTTTGTATCACTGCTATCTTCACACTAACATTTTCCTAAGATTCATATGGGGAAGGATTAGCTGGTAGGCATCCCTTTTCAGGTTTTCAACCTAATAGGTTATATGACATTTTACTTTTCCTTATTCTCAATTTTGTTAATTTAATGAAATGTGTATGCTCAAAGAGTATTAAATAGTATTTTTCATAGGACACCCTTTATGGGTTTTCAACATGGTGAGTTTTAAGTGTCTTTATTTAGTTAATTTTACGTCTTTTAATTCAAAATAATGTGGATGATATTTAAGGTTGGAAAAATTTTACTAAATGTTTTTAAAATTTAAGGTCATACAACTTGACCAATGGGTGAGATAATCAATGTAGCATAGGTGATGAAAGATCTAACTTGGATGAGATTCTAATTCTAGTATAAAATACTTCATGAGAAAATTCATGCAGTTTAAGGTCATGATGCTTAGACTATGCAATCTTATGATGAGGACCTATATAACTCCAGGAATTAAATATCACATTATTTATTTGAAAATGATTATGATTTATGAATTTTTAACATCGAGGGTATCAAATCGACTTTAATATTTGGATTATAGATTGTGTAAATATAAATCAAGACATAAAAATTTTGGTGTGATGATATGAAACATGTTCTTAAGGGATGACTATTCATTATATTTTAATGAAGGGTTCCTGTACAATGATATATATATATATATGTGCAAATATTTTAGTTCCTTTTCTTTAGAAAGAAATATGTCACTAGTTATAGGTCCAGATGAGGAAACATTGATGATCATTACTAAACATTGGTGTCCTTTAGAGTCTAATTCACTCATTATCAATAAATTTTAAAGATTTGTGAGGATTCATATAGTTTAGGAATGAAGTAAAATTATAGAGATAAGGGTATTCAAGAAGTTTTTAAGTACCTTAAAGGTTATAACATCATGACTTCAGTACATATTCTGGTTGAAGAGATATAACATGAAATATCTCTTATTTTTTCTCTGACTACTGAGTCCAGTGAGTACAAATTTACTTTTTATAGGGTAATATAATTCACCCAAATATATTTATCGCATTTATTTTTCAACTTAATTATTTTTCACTTTGGAAAATTGAGGGCTAGAGTTTAAGTCCATCCTACTTCAACCAATTATGGATGGATTTTTTAGTCGTACAACATTGACCAATCATTAGGCAGTCTACCTAGCTATAAGGAAAAGGTTAACCTGACATGAATGGAATCCCAAAACCACTAATGTAAATAACTTCTAGTTACGGTACACAAAGTTTAAGGTCACATTTCTTGGACCATCTAGTCTAGGTTTGATATATAAACCAAGATGGGGCTCGAGAGCTAAAAGAATCTAACACCTTTTGAATAGGGAATGTGGGTAGTGAAAATCCTGACCCATGGTTTTTAAATCAATAACATGGGAAAGAAAAAGTATATTTAGTATTATTTTTGACCACTATTAAAATTATGGGTTCCATGAAACCATTTTATGAGGTGTATGGGGATAAGAGGTCATTTTAATTTGGAAGATAAATACGTTTTTTTAGAAGGAAAAAATAAGGAGGCATCGATGATCCTAAAAAAATAGAGGTTTCTTTTATATCTAAACCCACTCATTACCATTAACCATTAAATATTTTCGGTGATTTAAAATACTCATGGTACAAAGCATGGTATATTGGAGAAAACAAATAAGAGGAATTTGGGAACAATCTAGTCCCCAAATAACTATCATTATACTATTTAAGGATGATAAAGGTAGAACATAGATTGGTTATGATTGGAATATTGTTTTTAAATATATAGTTTATACGTCTATATGTATTTTAAAATGATAGTAATCAATCCAAACATTGTTCTTATAAAGGACATCTCCTACATCAGTCTGAATCAGATGTAGGGAGAAGGGTATTTTTTTCCTAGCATGGATTTGAACTAGAATATTTCCCTTCATCATGACCAGGGGAATGACTCAATACATGAACATATATGAAAATAAGAATCCCAAAAACCTTGATTTTTTTGGGAGAAAGGGGAATTTTATTCTGGTATTAGGTCCTATACAGCATGAATTGCTTATATAAATATAACACTTATATAAGGAAGTTGAGTCAGGTATCATGGAATGCTATGAGAAATTTAAACTTATGTAGAATAGACTAGATTTCATCCAATTTTACTTCATGCAATAAGGTCGATTGGATTATATAGTTTAAGGTCATATGATGAGGACCTCTATATGGGAATATTTTCATAAATCTGTCCCATGTGTAAGAAACAATAACCTCACCTTAGTTATTAATCCTTGAAGGAAATTTTTTTATGAACCAATAGACTTGACACCTTGGTTAAATCCATGGAAGGAGGGGATATTTTATTATATCACATATGAGGTGTGGTTTTATTGAGATCTATATCTAGGGTGGAGTTAAGATATCCAAGAATCTCTACCTATCCTATAATAATAGTAAATAAGTAGGAAAAAGTTCTTAATGAAGTATTTACATAAATCTAACTCACGTGTAAGGAAATATTGGGTAGTTTACTCTAGTTCTTGGTGATTATAAGAGACCCTAAATAAATGAGTAGTGGACTAATCACTTGGGATACGACTAGTAGGATTCTCATTTATTCCTATGATTAGAAATCTGAGCATTACTATATATCCTGAAATAATTGGAATAATGGCACATATAGTTCTCATGCAGTCATAATGTAAGTTTCTATTATAAAATACCCAATGTGAATAGAAAAGACTCAAACACTAGGATATGGGGATTTTTGTTGTCATAGGTTGAGTGAATGATGACATTAGTAAAAAAATGTGACCTTATATATAACATCTCGAGAAAGGAGCTCTTTTGGATGGGAGAATTTTGATAAAAGATTCATGGGTGAAGAATAATATATTAAATTCACTTATAGAGATCTAGTTCATACGTAAGAGAAGTGACACTTTGTTTCACCATGGGATCATAGATAAGGATCCATGTACTCGTCATAATATTATATAGATCTAACTTTCATGAAAGGAAATTCGGATATATGTGGTAGGTCACTATAATAATTTTATGGTTATTCCAATTCGACCACACATCATGCAATTCATTTCAATGGAACAAGGACGTTATGTTATGTAATTTATAGTCATTTAGCTAGGACTTGAATTTTATACAGTTTCTTTTCATATAACAAGGACTTGATAAATTGTGAACAGTTTACCAAAGTATAGGTTCATGTATTAAAAACCATATTTAAATGGTCTTACATCAATCTGAATCATGTGAAAAATAAGATGGATTCATCATAGCATCAGACCTGTCAATGAAAACTCACCATAAATTGAGGGGCCCTGATTTTCATTAAAGAGTAGGGATTTGGTTGTGGGTTATGGATGGGCCTTTGATAAGTGTTCTAGTAGTCACTTTTTATCTTATAATAACAAGAATATATAAATATATAGTTCTAGTGAAAGATACACTATTTTAGTATGGAGTCTCACAAAACAAAAAATGATACGAAGGAGGAGTCGATATACTTAGAGGTGGTTGGATATTTGTGGAATTCATGTATAAAATTTGGAACATATATATATACATAACTATGTATCTAGAAACATCAATAATCAAGACATACATAGTTTTGATATATGTTGGAATACTTTAACTTAGTGTGGACTGATGAATACACTAGGTCTTCTTGTATAGATTTGTATCTCGTTTAAGAGGAATGAGTCTCACAAACAGGACAATAAAAATAGTTTTAGAGGTAATTTATAATTGAATTTATGATGTGAAATTTATCATCATGAGATGAGAACCCAGGTGTTATTTATTTTAAGGTTTTATAATGAGGTCCCTGATTTTATAGTTTAACATCTTTCAAAGTGGATAAATTATACTAGGGAATTTTACTCTTCATTCAAAGAGATTGAGGAGCCTATAAGGGGCGCTCTTCACAAATTTTTTTCCCTCATCACCACCTCCTCTTTCTTGGGTTGGAACATCACCTCTTCCCTCATGATTGATGAGTTTGCAGTGGTATATTATAGGCTGCGATGGAGTATGCGGCTTCGGTCATTTGCATCGCTACTATACTCTCCTCACCCTAATCCCCCTTCGTCAGATAGGGTCTGTCAAGGAAGCATGGTTCTAGTTAGTAGCCAAGATCTAGCTCTAAGTAATTGAGTGTTCTATCATGTATTCCATCTATATGTCAGGTGGATCGTCGCGGTCTTCACAAGAGTTTGGGATGGCAACAACAAGATCCGGTTTGCGGCGGGTCCTCCTTCTAGAATTCTGGTGATGTTCTTCTATTTCAGTTTTCTATAGTCAATCTTGGTTTAGAATTTGGCTTGGTTCATGAGACAAAATTGGTCTCTATTTTTTTGATTTGTGTTTTGGAAGAGGTTTGATGTTGGTTGGATGTCTGGTTCTTAGACTATTTGCTTCACATTCGTATCTTAAATTCTGCTCATCTTAGGGCCGATTGATGCTTGGAGTCATATTTTGTGCAAGGTTTTATCTGGTTTTCAGTGATTTTTTTGGAGAGGTTCTATCATAATGGTCTTTCTGAATATCTTGTAGTGATCACGTGATAATGGATCAGTGGTGTTATTTTGATAATGCAGAAGGGTCCAAGTTTTTTTTCTAGTTTTTGTTTTGGATGGCCTATTTCAGACTTTCTACAAGGATTTTCTATAGATTAGGATTAGAACAAGTGATTTCAACATGTATGGCTATTAATATTTGGATGTTTGAGTGGGTATGTCTATGTCATCAGTACATGGACCATTCATTTTTGCATGGGAAATCTAGTTGGACAGTCATGTATTGGTGGAGGTTTTTCATATTGATAATGATTTCGGGGAGGGGTATTTCTTTGTAGACTTATTCTGGGTTTTGAACATCGATTGTATTGAAGATATATGTCCATGAAGTCCTATGAGGTTTCCCCCTTTCTCTATAAAGTGGGGTTTTATCAAAAAATCCATAAAATATTAGGCCTTAGGGCCATACAGTCAAAGAGATTGATATAAAAAAAATCATGCACTAGGAATTCCTACACAAATTTCTCTCTTATACAAGGTAATAGAGTGTGATGGGAATTTGAAGTTTGGCCTTGGGTGGAAGATATAAGCATCTCTATATATATGATAATAATAGGAATCAAGCCACATATAGTTATTATGAAGTCCTTCTACACATATTCGTCTCTTGTGTTGGATAAGAGGGATAAAATATGTGGGTACCCTAGTGTACTAGTGTGTATAGAATCTCCAGCTGATCCTGGGATTAAAGAACCCGAGGTCACTATGTATCCTAAAGGAATTGTAATCAAGCCCCACATAGTACTTATAAAATGTGTTCCCTGTATAGATCAAGATTTGATATAGGGAGGGGAATTTTAATTTTTTGAAGGCTAATTAAATAAGGAAACCATGTTCCAAGAACCCCTATATGGATTAGATCCTCATGTAAGGAGATGAAGCCATAGAAAATCACCTATCCCAAGTAGTTTAAAAATCATGAAGGATAGAATAAATGTTTTACATTGTTACATCATGTGAATAGGACATGGATATATTTCTCTGGATATAAGGAATCCCAATTATTCCAATAAAGGATATCAACCATTACCTCTAAGCTCACATGTGTCATGTTCAGTGTGAGAAAAAATAGGCAATTGGAAGATCTATCATGTCTCATGAGTACAGATAATAGGGTTGAGTATAAATAATGCAATTTTATTACTATATAATGATAAAATATCATGAAGTATAAATTAAAGTGATAATGAATAACTATAAGTTTAATTTCATATAGAGTAGATGTTATACCATGTAGTTTAATGTCACTCTTCGAAGATAAATTTTTGATATTTTTTTCATGCTACTAGGATGTTTTGAACACATTAGAAAATTATGAAAACTATTTCTTCAGAAACCTTGAAATGTTGTCTAGAATGACACACTCCTCATCCATCAAGATCAAGGTGTATGATTTATTTGAGTACACTATATATACAATGTAATATTATTCTCACTCTAGATCAAGTTTTTTAGGTTTCTTACTAGGTATCATCGGATTTTAGAGAGTTAGTACCATTTCACATTAGAAAAGTGATTAGAGATTAATTTTAATTTTTAAGTCCCATTTAATTTAGTTCCGATTTATTTCTAGGTTGTGTAGTGTTAAAAACTTTTCTAATAATGTCACTCCAACTCATGCAACCATTTTTGGGACTGATCTTCTTTAGAAATTTGACTGCAGATAGCGAAAAAAAGCAAGGGTAAATTAGCCTTAATTAGTAAAACTACTTCTACCATATACAAGTGAATATTAGTTATCTTCTGCATTAGTATGATTTTTAGAGTGATAAGACCAAAAATCATGAAACAAATTATGATGAAAAGACTTTATGTCCCTATCCAATATCTTTTGAAGGATGTTAGATTTTTTTAAAAGACTATATCTATCCATTTTTTATCTTATGGTAGTGATATGAGTGGTTAAACTGAATGTTATACTCTTTATATAAGTTTTTAAATTAAAAAGTATATAAATTATTGTCATTTTACATTAATATTATGTAAGAGACAATAAATATTCTATTGAAATTTTACTTTATGAATTTGATGATAATTTTTTTCATAACTTCATTGAGGTATATAGTGTTGAACCATTTTGATAATAAGCAAGTGATAGAAAGTTTTTACTTGTATTTATTATCTATAGTTGTAGGATATATACCTATTGAATCTATTTCATAGATAAAAAAGGGGTAATAGTATTTTTTCGTATAAATTAGCTCTAGGGTTTGATGAATGAAATTATAATGTGCATGGAAATTCAGGAACTTCTTAGTGAATTCCATGAAATGTTGTTTCATAAATTTATAGAAGTATCCAATTCTCCTGATATGATTGGATATCTTGGTCCCTAATTGATGAGCACCATAGGCATTGATATGAAATTTCTACATAACAGCGATGGAATCTTGTTCTTGAATCCATATGAGGAGGAATCCATCAAAGCCTCTTTTGTAGTGGAATTTATATGTGTTTATATAGTCATAAAGGATAATGAAAACTAATATTCATTTGATCTTCACTTTCTTAGTTCATCAGGATCGAATAATTCCATTTTGAAGATAGTCTATTATTGGGGACATCTATCCAAAAGTGGTTTCTGATACCAAGGATAAGGAACCATATTGATCTAGAATGGTTTTAATATCATTTAATTAGTCCATACCATTATTTATGAACAGAGAGACCACCTTAGAGTGTTTGATATGGATAAATACCTCATATTAGTATGACTCTTGTAGGGTTTTTGATGTATTATCCAATTCATCATCATGAGTGTACAATGTATGAAATATGTGAGATAGTATTGGATCAAAGTAGAATTTTACCATCATCCCTTATACATTGTTAAGTAAGGGGATTAGTTCTTCCTTCTTGATTGCATATTTAGTATTAATATTATTGATAAAAAACTTTGAATCACATTTAATGTTTAAATGGGAAACTATCATTTATTGGGATAGCTTCAAGCCTACAAAAATATCTTGGTATTATATTTCATTATTGGTGCTGTATTTAGAAAACAAGAAGTAATACAAAAGAATTTATTTCAATAAGGAAACAATAAATATTTCCATGCCTACTTTGTTTAGATTCGGATTCTCTATTCCTATTTTTTGTTGGGATTATAGAGGCACCATTTAAATTTATTTTTAATATTTGGAGTGTGTTCTGAATAAATAAAAACGTCTTATTAAGAATATTTGTATCTAGAAATCCACTTCTTGGGGTGTGTTTTTGTGTAAGAAAATCCTTTAATGTCTTCCCTTTAACTATATTTTGAGATGAAAATTAGATATCAAATTGTTGCAAGATTACCACCAACCATTCCAGATGTCCAATTAACATTGTGTGACTGGAAATATATTTTTACAGGTCTATATGAGAGACTAATTGGACCACATGATGCTGCAGGTAGTGTCTCAATTTCTATATCATGAATATCAATACAATTTATTTCTTTATAATATCAAAATATCAAGGTTCAATATCTTTTATTGTTTTCCTAAGATTATAGAGACCATTTTATTTCCCCACATCATTATTTTGTCCAAGAGGGAACCAAATGATCAATATATAGTTTTAACATATAGTATGAGTGGACTTCCTTATACTAGTGATAGTAGGACTTGTGGGATTAGTTGGAACTTCTTGAGGTCATAAAAATATTCCTGAAAATATTTATCCAACAAATAAAAAAATCTATTCTTTATCAACTTTATAGAGGGTAAAAAATTATCAGTGAGAATAATTATTAAACGTTTGATATAGGCATGATTTCCAAAAATTAATCTAAAAAATATAAGGTTTCAAAGAGGTGGCATGTTAAGGATCACCTTTATCTTCTCATGGTTAGTTTATATGACACAATGATGCACCAAAATGTTATGAAATTTCCATGATATCACCCTGAGAGAATATTTCAAGGTATTTATCTTTTTGAAATTCTATTTTAGTTTATTGAAAACCATCTCAAGATCAACAAGATGATCAAAACACTATTTAGAGTTGAATACCAAATCATTAATGCATCATTATATAATTTTCCCTAGAATGGGTTTGAAGATGTGCTATATAGTGTGTTGTTATTTGGGAACAAATTTTTTTAAGACAAAGGGAATTAATTGGTAAAAATATACCAATCAGGGTGTATTGAAAGTAGGGGCCTCATCATTTTTGGGGTCCATCTAGATAAGGTTGTATCTTGAATATTTGGACCTGATGGTGAGTGATTGAAAACTATCCATTTCATCATTAAAAATATCTTTGATTGGGTTTTAGAAATAATCCCTTATGAAGTGCTGGTTTAGATCCCTAATGTCTATGAATGCTTTAATATGACCAGTCTTATTCTTTATGGGGACAATATTGGTGATCCATTTTGCGTATTGGACTTCCCAACTGAAGTTGTATTTGGTGAGATTATCAAATTTAGCTTCCACCTTGGAAAAATGTGTGGGATGCATTCTCTTGAATGAATATTTATAACCATTTTGGTCTTCTAGAATTCCCATATCATAGGTAGCCACATTTGGTTCCACTCTAGAAACTTATTTATTATTAAAATAAAATAAATATCTATATATTTTTGAGTAAGTATACATTTTCCCTTTATTTTCGAGGGAAAAGAAGACACTGATAAATGTGAATCATAGATCTTCCTCGATACCCAAGTTCACTTTCCCTAGATCATCAATAGTGGTAGGGACACCATCCTCAAATACTAGAGGGGTGAATTTGAGATCTTTTTTCCTATCTTTATATCTCAATATATTCATAAGTTGAATATGGAAGAATATTTTGGGATCTAGAGGACAACATGTGACCATTTTTATATCCTTAAATTGAGAAAGAAATTTCTTCATATCCTAAGAGTGATTATGCATGGGATCATTTTTAGGGGAATATTGGATGTTTTCCTCTTCCTTATCACTATACCTATGTAAAAAAATATGTACTGATGTCGTGATATTTAAGAGGTGATATGGGAGAATTATCTACTCTCATTGATAATGAAGAAGAATACTTAGATCCTGAAAATGACTATACTGGAGCATTTTTAATCAAGATAATTACAATATTATCCTTGATCACACCCCTATTATGTATGATTGGATTTGGTGGATTCCATTGATATCAAAAGGATAGGAAAAAATATTACCAATATTCACAATTTCCTCCATCTTCAAGCACTAAAGTCCTTCTAATCAAAGAGGCTTTACCATGCTATTTGAATATCAGTCAAACCAGCTCTCAAGTAGAGCATTGAGGAGTAAGATTAACCCTTATAGGTGTTACAATGGGAATTTCCTCCATATATAGAGGATACTTGGTGAGATAATGTGTCTAACCATGATATGATAAGGAAGTTATTATATTATCCAAACTTTAAAATGGTATGTACATGACCTAGTGACTTCCCCAATCTAGGGTAATTTCCTCATCTAAATTGATAAACAATACATAGTGTTCACTGAGTTCACTTAATGGGTTCATTAGAGCTATTTTCAAACCTTTTTGTGTTGTGATCTAGATTCGATCATCTACCATATATTTCTTCACTTTACTATTGTAGAATTATATATCTATAATACTTGATGCATTGATGGTATGATTAAAGCACCACCACATGAACATGAAGCCTTGGTCTTCCAAATATAGTATTTCAATATGTATATTACAGGACAACCATGAACTCAGTGTCAAATATGAGGTCTCAAAACAGAGGTCTAGATTAATTCATCCTTGAGTATTCTTATCACACTTTTGATATACTTAGATTATCAAGATAGAAAGAGGAAGGTTTTCCTAACTATACCCCAAGATTCATAGGGTCTAGACTGGTATGAGATTGATTAAAAATATACTATTTATGAGAGTCTAAAAGATATTTACATTTTTTTAGATTACCTAATATACACACGGTTCTTATGTGTCCTTGTATTGTAGCTTCTCGATATTGTTTTGTAAAGGTGATTACAACACCACACTTAGTGGGTACAGTCTCTTTATGATACAACTCAAAAATAGAAACTTCAATCAGGATATCGTAATGTATTAAAAGGGCCTCAATGAGTACTTCTTATAATTCCTTTGAAAAGTTAATGTCATATAGAATTCAAAGTTTAGATGGAATGATGGAAAACTATTTGAAAATTTCATTTTTTAGACCATGGGTATACACTTAATTTCATGAGATATTTCTTGGGCTCCAGGAATAGAGGTTGATTATAATTTTATGGGAAATTGTTTTTTACATTTATAATTTAGGGGAATTTTATTTTCATGTGGGTGAGATGATCTAGTCTTCCCATATGGTATTTTAAACAAATTAATTACAAATTTTCTACTCTTTCCAATAATATAATTATATCTTAATAGAAATTATATGATTAAGGATTAGATTGATGAACTAATTTATCTCATTAGAGTGCCTATCTCCAAGACTAAGTTATGTATTTGGCCTTATCATAGACATATCTTGAGATTCGATCCCTATGTGGGACCCTTCTTCAATGACCTCATCAATTTTTTTTATTTCCTCCCCATCCTCCTTGATTATAGAGAGTGAATCAGGTTTGTATATATCTTCACCATTGTAGAAGGCTTATATCATGAGTATATCATTTATAGAAACACACTACGATTTTTATCCATTAAAGAGACTATTTGATGATGTGGTTCCCTTCATCTCAATGATTGATGTTAGAAGTCTTAAAGAGTCTGAATTGTATTGTACACTGGCATGGCTTCTTAATTCTATGACCTATTCTTTCTATGTTAGTTATACTAGAACATTGAGGGTTTTTATGCCCAAGAATATAATTTACTTATTGTAGTAGAAATTGGGGTTGCAACTGGATGATTCAGTAATAACTTGAGTATAATATATGCCGATTTAACTGATTTATTAGTCTTCTTGTCATCAAATTTTTATGTTCCCTTTCTTTGTAATTCCTTCCACTCTCCTTCCTATTATAGTATAATGGTGAAGATACGTGTCACATATACTAGGCGTTTTCCCAACTTTATTTACATATAATCAATAATCTTTTAGAGGCCACCCTTAAAGATAAAGAAGTCTGGAAAATTTTATCCTATCTTTTAATGGAATGGATTGTAACTTGGGTGATCATGAAGACTGACTCCATTGTATTTACTTGGATTTGGAATATTTATAATGTTACTATATATAATGTCAATGAAGTATCCCTTGACTTATTCTTTCTGGAAATAATAAGGTTTATTCTTTCAATCATTAATCTTTTGGAAAACTAGTTCACTTTTTCCTCCCTGATTGGGGAATTGTTTTTGTTTTTTCCACTTAGGGGGAGAAACTATGTGATATTTCATAGTTTTTTTGGTTGAAGTTGGTATTGGTTTTGGTTAAAGTGTAAAAATTATTGCCTCTTCTTTTCCACACCTTTTCCATTATGTTTTAGGTGTTGGATAAGATTTACCCCTCAAGCACCAGATATCATCCTCTAAACTTTATAAAACTCCTATAAAATCTCAAAATCCATTTGGGAAGTTAAATAAAATTATTGGCATCTAGAATTCACCACATATTTTCTATACACATATCTCGAGAGGCTAGTCTTGTTGGAGTCTCATATTCAACGAGTAAGCCAAACCCTTCCATCTAGAAAAAAATACATGACCCTCTCATCCTCATAATATTTTTAATTTTAGATATCTAGGTCCATTATACTTCTTAGTGTGGCTAAGAATTGATAGATAAATTTTCAACAAAGGTAAATTAACCTGTAATGGACCTAACATATTGGCTATTAGTTTAGACAATTGTCGGTTCTTCTAGATTTAGTACAGAAGCAGTTGAGTTTGAATGCCTCTTATTGTTTGTGTTTTCACATCATATGTACACATTGTGACACAATATGCTTCAAATTATTCTTTGGGTCTCAAGTTCCATTGGGGACTGGGAATGCAGGATTCCAAAATGTGAGTGGAGGAGGTGTTGCCTCCACCCACTTGGGATATGACTTTCTTTTGGGTTACACTGAAATTTTATGTCCCACAATTTATTTCAATCGAGTAACCATGGTATTGGTAAATACAAGGAGTTATAATTAGACTATTAGTTTGATAGGAACTCTATTGGAGGTAGTGACTAGGTCCTAATATAGTTAGATTAGCTGTGTTTACTACTTATACCTAGTACAAGTTATCTTGGTATATATTACCTAAAACGGATTCAGTTTCCACCATAGTGAAAATAATTCATAGTAATCATAATCCATAGGTTTTAGGTACATTTTTTTCATATGATTAGTTCTTGTTCGATGGTTAGACTCTATCTTCATGGTTTGAGAAGTTTTCTCATGCTGGAGAAGACCTTCCATGGGATAAATATTGACGTCTACCTAGAAGTTATATTGCACATGACTACTTCCTTTGAGTAATTTTAAATTGAGTCACCTTATCTTATCTAAGATAGTTTCATATTGGAAAAAATTCTCCTTGGTGGTAAAATTCTTAATTTCTTTGGGTAGTGGGTGGTATGTGTCCAAAATATCCCCTTTTTTATTTAGTTGAAGATCACCAACTAAGTGATAGTTGGGTATTTGGATGAGATCCTAGATTTGTGTCTGCCTATAATTCCAAGTGTTCTAACGTTCCTCAAGTATCCTAGTGTGGAATATATTTTGAGTAAAAATTTCTTTACAATGTTCCTACATATATATTTTATTCTCCTAATTACCTATAGGGACAATTTAGATGAAAATTTTTAACACATAGAGGACCTTGGGGACCATATCCTCATTAGAATTATAATGATTTTTATCACCTTATGAGTATTTTTCTAGGGATATATGAACACCTACAATGATTATTTCCTTCTTAGTGGCCCATTTTGGCTTGTAAGCCTTGTGAGGCTTCACCCTCTTCACTATAGGTTCCACAAAATGTTATTTATATTGGGTGATCATGAGGGAATTCCCAATAGTTTTAATTGAATGAGTACCTAATGAGTAATATGGACCACACATAAAGAGGATCTATGAGGAACCCTCTTGTGAAGCTTCCCCTAATATAGAGAAAACTAATTTTTATTGGGGGAGGTGGTGGTGATATAAAGATCCCCAACCTTATAAGATGGGGTTGGATCAACCATATCATCAACTTCTCTTGGACCCACTGAGGGTTTGAGGACCCCAAGGGTGGTGGTGGTGCTAAAAATACCCCCATCCCTATGTGTTTGGATTACTTATTTATTGGCTCTAAGGTGGATATCACTACTAGATTTATGAATTTTCATGATTTAGTCTAAGAAATAGATTGATATAGAACACATTACAACCATGAGATACTCAAAACTTATGGTTTATTTTCAATTAAGAGATTTTATTTCCTTATATGGAAGTATATATTTAATATCATAGTGGTATTATGTGTGAGCCTACTGATTGAACACTCTTATCAAGTGCCCCATTTTTTTCATTAGATATGAAAATATTTTGCTGTATAGCCCAACTAGTATATACAGATCCTAGGATTGATGTTATGACCAAGAGAATTCTACTATGGCATGAATATATTTTATTTCATATTATTTCATTAATAATAAATGGTAAAAATTTTCTAAGCTGCTATATATAATAATGGACAATTAGAAATGAAAAATGATGAATGTATAATGTAACACCTTCCAACAATCTTGGACCTGAGTGTTTAAGGCTTCTAATTGCATATGAAATACCCATGGTCAAATCCAAGTAGGTTTGAAATGATTGAGTTACTATAGAATTACCGTAGTATCTACTGTAGAAATTACTGTAACAGTGGAATAATTTGCCCAAACTAGTCCAACGGGCCTTGAAGGTTGGCCTTTGGAACACAGGGCCTTCAGGCCACCATCAACCTTTGGGACATAGTTTCTTTAGTCCCCAATAATCCTTCAAGCCATAGGTACCTGGGACCTTGATATAGTTGTGGTCAAACCACATGATAGCAAGCCATAGAAGAAGAATTAGAGAAAGTACCAGCCACCTGGGAAAACTAACTTGATTGGGAAATAAGATATGGTATAGAATCCACCATCTATAATAAGAACTATGTAGCTCAACATGGGGAAATTCTAGCCCATCAACCATATGAGGTGGTGTGATAGGCTCTATAAAGGATGTAGATGTTGGGGTGGGGAAGTTCTAGAATTGTCTAGTCTTTGGGTGTTCTTATCATGTAATAGGCCTTTCACCTCTGGGCCTTTGGGTCATTCATGTTTACCCCATCAACCAATTAAAAAGGGTAATTGTCTTAATAATTAATAGAAATATTGAATTAATTTTGAATGGGTTGACCACAATGTAATTCCCCATAAATTTTTGGGTTCTTATATTTTGAGAAGGATTTTGAATTTTCTTTTAGTGGACAATTATTTTGATAACTAAAAATTGAAATAGGATTATAATAATTTGAACATCTATAAAATATGTTATTGAACGTTTTTTGTGGTTTCTAGATACTCTAGTTGTTTGCGTGAGAATCAGAGAGGAGATGAAGTGTCTAGGAATTGGGGGGGGGGGAGCTCTTGCAGGCTATTCACATCATGTAGTAGGGATTCCCGACATGAATTTTTGAGATAGCGGGATGGGGGTGCCTTTATTGAGTGGTTCATGGTGTGAAAAATTGGTTAATTATAGAAAACCCAAAATTTCATTCATATATATAATATCTTAGTATATGAATATTCATTACATAACATAACAATCCATGCTAGAATTAGATATTTCTAGTGCCTTTAGCAACATGGACATATAAAAAACCAATTATTAAAGGATCTACATCATCTCCCACTAATTTATTCATAACTAGAAACCTTCTTAGACATAACATACTCAACAACCTTATTGATAAATCCGGGAAAGGAAAAATAAGAAAGGGTGAGATAAAATTCATGGAAATAGTAAATAAGGTATATATCAATGATCACATGAGAATAACATTAACATAAGGGAATGAAAACACGGGCATATAATTTGAAAATTACACCCTACATATCATAAATCATAATATTTAGTCTTGGAATATACATTTTTGGTTCATAAGACATGGATCATAAATGAATGAAAGAACATAATCCATGGAAGCATAAAAATGGAATATAACATAGAATTATAAGTTACACATAAGTATATAAAATAATTTTATTAGTAGTCAATACTCAATTAAAAGACTATTATAGTGGAATGGGATAACTCCCCAAACCACCATAGTTGTAAAGGTTCCCTAATAAGACTAAATTATTGGAAAAATTCTCTTACTAAGCTGGGTTCAATCCCCATTCTATCCCATTCTATCTCTTTATATATCTATCTTTATCCAATGCATTGGAGGGAGATATAAGTCCCACTAATCACATAAATAAAATCATACATATGTGTACCACAAAATAATAAAGCATTAATCATATAAAAACACATGAAAATAAATGGTTTTTATAATCATTTTATCATATCATAAACCATGGAAAATAAACGAGTTTTATAAACATTTCATTAATGCATAACCCATTTTAAAAATAAATTTTAAAAAATTTCATTTTTTATTCATAGAAAAACTCATGGAAAAGGATTGAATTTAATACACATCTTTTCATCATAAATGTAAAACATATGGAGAAATAATAAGGCTGATATTCTTGGATTATATCCCTTGTTGAGCGTAAGTGAAATCAAGGGTTGCTGTCTTTGATGAATAAAAATTCCATTAAAATTCCATTAAATATTCTTGATGAAAACATCCTTTCCATTTTGAATTCAAATATTTAATATATATATATTTTTGAAATATTATGGAAAATATTTTATTTGATAATAACCATGGAAACTTATAAAGTAAGTTTCAAAGCATTGAGTGTCCATGGTGGTGGTAAATATTTTTCATACTGTATAAGTTAAAAAATATTTCTCTTATAATTTTCTAAAAAGTAAAAAAATTACCTCATTCAGATAATAACAAGAAGATTCCTTTTAAAACCATTTGTATGAATTAAATCATGGTTAAAAAAGAATTTGAAAAATCATATGAGAAGAGTAAAACAATATTTAGAGAATCTTTTAAAAACATGAATATGGAATAAAAATCTTTTTCGAACGAGGAGAGATGTAAATTGATTTTACTTAAAAAGTTATTTTCAGTATTTTGAGTATTTAAGGTGTTTAATTTGATAGGAAGACATGTATTCTTTTGAAATAAATAGTGTAGAATAAAATTCAAGAGTTTTTTATATATAGTTTATAGGATTTCATCATGAGATACTTGATCATAAATAATCCCTATAAATAATGAGATTGTAAGATAAAACCCCCACCACTTTGGTAACTTTTGAATAATAAATACCATGATAGAAAGAGAATTAAATCGATAGGTATATCCCATAATTTTATGATAATAATCATAAAATACATTTATGGTCATTATATACACAATATAAAAGAAACAAGTTGTGTATAAGCCGTATGTCCCATAGAAATTAAAGTGAGATGAAAAATACCTTTCCTTAGTCTTGAATTACTTTGTATGAATTGGAACCGACTATATATAATATATATATGTATTATAAATCTATCATATGACCATAAGTATATATATCATATCATATATGATTTATATATAACCATTTATCACCCATTTGTTGACACTAATTTATTAAAATCATTTTTCTGAGTGATACCTACTTCGTTTTTCATACATTTTTTGGTTTGGTATTTTTTATCCTTATATATTGATCTAAGTTCCATTATCTATTTTTTTTAATTATTATATAAATATCATCTACATTTATTATATACTATTTCATAGTCATTCATAATTGATAGAGGTAAAAAAATGAATTACACCATTCATAGAGACGGTGGGCTATACATAATCTTGAATGTGGTTTCCATTTTTTGATTAATGGAATGAAGGAAAGGTAAATAATAATTCACTATTGAATAGTAATTATTATTTCATATATATCATATATTTTATTAAATTCTTTATTTTAATGTCCAATTACACCAGAAATGAAAAATGAATCACATCGCTTCACGGAGTTGGTTGTCCACACGTACGCACGATCATCGTTATCATTTTACAATTGTTTTAAAGGTAAGAAAGAAGATTTAAAATTATCATTCCAAAATTATATTTATTTAAAAATTTATATATATAAAAATTAAACCTATCATAATACGCACTAATAAAATATGTTGATGGCAAATGAATAGTATGGCTACTTTTAAACGGCCAGCCATATATATGCATGAGTCATATTTTCACTTCCCATTCAATGAAAAGAGGGTAAATAATGGTGGATTAGTAATAAAAATAACATTTCAATATATTTGTGATACTTAATTTATTATTCAATGAAGAACATAATTGATTTATAATAATAAAAATAAAAATTGAAAAGAAAGTGATTGGTTATGACATTTACCTCTTCTTTGAAATAACTCTTTTGGATCTCTTCTTAAGGACTATAGGGTTGGAAATTTTAGGAGAGAAAAGCATATATAATGTTGATATGGAGGTTTAAAATATAATTATTTATAGTTTTATCATAATTTTATTCTTATAATGATGTGAAGAAGAGAAAAAATGGGTACCCTTTTATAATTGAGGTTTGTGGAACCCTTGGAATTTATTAAATGATAAAAATATATTAAAATCATTATCAAGAAAAATGGTTTTAAATGGCCTATAAATGGTAAAGGTATGAAATATTTCACTATATATTATACCATATTCCCTCTTTTAATATTTTTATAATTTTTAATTAATTTAATAGAATATCATTTTCATAAAATATCATCATTTTCAATTTAGAAAGTATTCATTAAATTTTGACTTAAAAGTATTGAATAAAAAGTTGGAGTTTGAATATAAATATTTAAAATAAAAATAACATGTCATATTCACCTAAAAAACTCATGGCACACATTAAATCACTAAAATTATATTACTTATAATATTTTTAAAATCCTTTATTATATTTTTATATTAACTAGAGAATTACTGAATCAGGGTTTCATAAACATTTATGGTCATTATATACTTATTAAAAATTAGAAATAAATTTCTATAATGAAAATAATTTAATTAAATAAAAAATTGATACTTTTATTCTTTCTTAATTTTTTCCCTTTTTTGAAAACATGTGATATATTTAAAACCTAGTGGGTGAAATTTTGTAGCCTTCATTTCTTTAAATATTATATATGTGATTTTCATGGAAATGTATCTATTAAAAAACAAAATTTGGAGCCTTAGGTGATAAAGTTATAATTGAATTTATCCAATAAGAATTATGAAGAAGAAATATTTCCTTACAACTTATTTTAAACCTTGATAAACCGGATTTAGTTTTTACCGATGTCATAAATTTTACCACTTTTACTATTCATATTGCGAAAAAAAAAGATGTATTTACCAAATTTTGACCTCTAAATTCCAAATATAGAATCCATTTTATGAAATTTAATTTCTATAACTGTAAAAATTAATTATAATATAAGCTCATAACATGTGATGAAAAACAATTTTTTGAAAATATAATTTTATGAATAAATCTTGTTTATTCTTATCCCATTCCAAAAAAATATTAAATGAACCTTTAAATATTTTATTTAATATATAATATATAAATTTAACTAAAATCATTCACTAATTGTGATTAATTTAGTTTATTAAAAAAAATACTTTGTATGTATAAAAAGAGTTTTTCTTAATAATATATATTTTATGTTAATTGTTTTTCATTTTTATTTATAATTATTTGGTGCCCAAAGTATTCATTTTTACATTTTTAACAATATATTTTTCATAATTTAGTTAGTCCTATTTTAACCTCGAATCAAAAGGCTAGTTGATGAATATAATTTAATAGTTTATCATGGTTTGTTTAAACTCGGTGTTGTATGTAACATAAATAGTCAAAGAAATTAAATTTGTTTGAAAAAATATTTAATAAAATATCAAGGTGTTATATTCAAGACATTAAGGGTTGTCAGATTATTTTTTTAAATTAATTTGGTTCTTTGTCCTATTATTTTTGCAAAATTATCACACACAGGGAGTGACATTCGACCAATGCCTCCCCCTCTTCCCCCTCTAATTACCTTGGTTTAGGTTGTGATTCAGCGGTGATTATAGGAGTTTTTATTATCAATCTCACATATAATTTGTTTTTTGTTTGCTAGACCTAATGTCAGATGATTTTGTTTTAAGGTTATGGGAAATTTCCACCAGATCATGGTGAAAATCATCCAGATTGATGGTTATTTTTCACAACTGATATAAAGGAAGACTAAATGTTCTATTTTTACACCGTCAAATGGTGTTTTAATGAAATTATGCCACTGTATGGATTTTATTAAGGTTTTGAGTGTTATTTTGGTGAAATAAGCCCTTAATTTTGTAATTTTATTTGGGGATTTTGTGTGGTGTTTGTTCCAGTGTGTTTTAGAAGTAGACTATACCCTGTTACAAGATGCTTCAGTGTGGGGATGACTCATGGTGAGTTTTTATGAATTATTTATATTTAAGTTAAATGTTTTAATTAATTATAAATTGTTAATAATTAATTGTGGATGCCACATGGGACTAGAAAGGTTATCGGGAGTATAAATCGTGTTCAATTTTCTTCGATGAGGCTCAATAGAGCTTAGGAAGGGGTTAAGTCTGATATCCATGTTGATGAACCCTATAATTCTAAACTATATATATTTTTTTACACGTGATCATGTACTCTTGTATACTTCATGGGGTTTCAGTGTGTGTTTTAGGGATTTAGAGTGCCCTGGGTAGATGAAATAATAGGTAATTGGGCCTCCTATGCATGGGTAAAGATATCATTAACACTTTGGTAAATTGTGATTGTTGGATGATTTTTTTTATAATGTTAGTGGGATTATGTTGAGCATATGAGAGACCTTTCAAAGATATTAGGTTGTCAAATGAGATTTAAGATAGCCTATGTTAGTTTACAAGGTCTACTAG
Source organism: Viscum album (assembly GCA_963277665.1). Classification (NCBI taxonomy): domain Eukaryota; kingdom Viridiplantae; phylum Streptophyta; class Magnoliopsida; order Santalales; family Viscaceae; genus Viscum; species Viscum album. The sequence continues at coordinate 308,563,206 of OY728131.1, read as the reverse complement.
GATAACATGAGAGGTTTTGGACTAATAGATAAATCTCTCAAGTGATGGGGAACTACCTCTTGAAGCTTGAGATGAGACTTTGTCTACACTTGAAGTGGGAGGATTCCGCTAGTACATGGAATAGGATGATAGATATGGGTTTAAACTGAGAGATGTGCTTAGAGATCTCTCATAAGAGATATGATATGGGACCCATGTTCGTTTTGTGGGAACTTATTAAAACTTGGCATTAAGTTTCCAAGTGTGGTTTTGGGTAAGGTTTACACCCTTCCTATTGAGGCTAGGGTCAAGTAAAATTCATTGGCTTGGGACTTTCCCTAGTTAGTAGGACCAAGAGTTATGAGAGGTTTGGTTAATGAGTGGACCAACCATGTGGTTTCTAGTTCATTAGTATCCTTTGAGCAGTGACATCACCAGTGGGTGATATTCTTGAGATAATACGAAAGAGAAAATATCGTGGTGGGTCTAGAGGAACTATTTGATGCCCTGATGGGTGAGTTCAAAGTTTTAGTGATGAGGGGATACGTCTTGAGAAACTAATAACTTGGTATGAAGTTTCAAAGGGTGGTTTTGGGTAAGGTTTATACCCTTCCTGTTGAGGCTAGTGTCAAGTAAAATTCATTGGCTTGAGACATTACCTATTTAGTGGGACCAAGAGTGATGAAGGGCTTGGTTAAGGTGTTGACTAACCATAAAGTTTCTAGTTCATTAGTAGCCTTCGAGTAGTGACATCACGAGTGGGTGATATTATTGAGATAGTACTAAATAGAAAATATCATTGTGGGTTTAGAGGAACTAGTTGATGCCCTGACGGGTGAGTCGAAAGTTGTGGTGATGAGGGGATAATTCTTGAGAAACTAATAACTTGGAATATTGTGGTGAGATGTGTAATGGGTTGGAGCCTTGTGTACTATATGTAACCTCAATTGAGTTCATGGAGATGGGCAAGTGTGCTTGGTATCCTTTAATTTGTTTCTTGGGATAATATAAGGATCGTTAAATATTCTTTTTGGTATTTGTTTGTGGATATTTCAATGTGTGGATTGTGTTTGGTTAATGAATGTGCCATGTACATTTGGGTATTGGGTCAAGGAACTTTCTAAGCATGTTTTAGGTCAATGTGAATTAATTAGACCATATATTACTCATTCTTATTTTGAGTATTTCCACGAGGGATGGGTCTCAGTATAATGTGACATGAGACTCATGGACTCAGCCATGAGTATTAAGGTAGTGGGTTAAGATATGGATGTATAATCTTGCCAAATGTGGGAGCACAATGTTTTTAGTTTTGGACCCCATCCTACCCTGATATGTTATGTATGATTTGAACATCAGTATAGTGGCATAAGGTAATGAGTGTATTCCAGCAAGGAACTGAAGCATGTTTGATGAAGTGTTATGGTGGCCTAGTTAACACACTGTGACTAGACATGCAAGGAATATTTGTGGCCTAGTTAGTATATGATGCATGATATTCTTGTGTGAATTTTTTTTCCTTATTCATAAAAACACAAATAAACACATATATCAGGGGTGCTTGGTGAGATGCTACTAAATTATTTGATTACTACCGACAAGGGAATCTTAGTGCACATACAATCCACACACATTCATTTTAGAATTGAGTATAAAACATGTGTTGTATTAGGATAGATTAGATTTGGGGTATGTAGAGATAGGGTGGGTAATTCATATGGATGGAAGTTGAGCTAGTGTTCCAATATTTTATTTTTAGTTTTTTGTATATAGAATCAACCAGATGGGATAGTGGCTGTATATTTTATATGAAACCATCATGTAAGGTATTGAGCATGTTTATTGTTTATAAATACTCTGATGTTATGGATGTGCATGATGCTTGGTTATTTTCCACTATTTTTATGACTCTGATTTAAGTTCAGTCTCCCCCTGCTGCATTGGGAGCTTCTGGTGTATAGGGAGGCATTCTTAATAATATGAGAAAACCTTATCTTGGGAACTGATGAGTATCTCGGGTTATGGTGTCACAAAATAGCATTATTGGATTAAAATTTTCTATTATTTGGGGACATAGAAGATAGGTGGTCTAGGAAGGAGTCTGAGTTTGTAATAGATACCCGATTGGTTCATTAAGAACATCTTCTCTCGTATGAAGTTTATGTTATATGGTGGATACGATTATTTTTCTTGGTATTTGATGTTAGAGTTAAATGATTTCACCTTGGTAAATTCACATGAATTTTTGGATTGATTATTTATTATGGTTTTTGGATCTTGTAACTTTAAAAAGAGGCACATGTTTGGATATTTTCCCTTTAGAAATATGTTGTGTTCATGCATCATGAAAGGAATGTGGGATCACATGACATATTATTTATTTCCTATGGTTGATTTATGATAAAGAGTATAATCATTTATAATGTAAAAAATATACATAGTATTTTCCTATATAACTTATTGATGTAATTTTACTCATCTATAAATTATTTATATCCTTTATATGGTAGGTTATTTGGATCTTATGGTGGTAGGTTATCCTGTGATGGAAATATAGAAAATTTGTTAAGTGATGTCTAGAGAACATTAGTGGGTCGAAATGGGAATTTGATGCCTCAAAAATGGAACCACGATGGTTTTGGAACATGTATTTTATGCTTGAGTAATGATACAAGGATGATAATGGGTTTCCCTAGGAATGATGGACCCTTTTGGGATGTTTAGATGTTGGTTTAGTTATTTAAATTTTCAATAATAATATATATGGTGTTTCCCAATATAGATTCCTGGTGGAAATAATCATAATTGAAATGGGTTGTTTAGGAAAGGAATGAAAAATAACTCAGGTCTCCAGGATGTGAAGATCTTGGAGCATTATTCTATCAAGGTTGTTTTTTGAGGTGAGGGACAGTTTGGTACTTTTACCATTGGTTTTTTGGATGCAATTTCTACGGTGTGGTGGGAGAATTTATAGACAATTGTAGTTATTTAGAAGATTAATATGTGGAAAGTGGACATGCATTCATCATTATAATTAGAGATTCATTAGGAGGTTGGATGGGACTTACCAATGGGAGGGAAATGGTCAGTGGGTAAGGTGTGTAAGCCTAGGGTGGACAAGATGCAACTCATGGGAGCATGAGTTAGGTGGTGATATTGGGTTTAATGGGAGCATGAAGCATTTTAGATCTTGTTAGATCAAGTAGAATGGTTAAAAAGTACCTATGAGTGAGTTCTTGGAAGATCACTCTTATTTAGGAGGAGGGTGAGCATTAGCAAGACACTTTTGGAAAAGTCTTGGTGTGTGAGGTCACATGCACGATGGGTACACATATTTCTTGTTTGGGTTGGAAGTTAATGATCACAATCTGAGTGGGTCCATTGAAAATGGTTTGGGTTATGGATGGAATCGATTGGTATAGCAATAGTAGTGCTATGATGGTTTTGGTTCAGGATCACTCTTAGAGTGAGGTGGTGAGTGCATTCTGTGAGTAGCCTCTATACATGGTGGGTTTTCTTGTTAGGTGGTAATGAGATATGTCCCTATAGTAAGAGGTGACGTCATATTTGGAATATGGTATCATGATAAGGGTGACATGTGGTTAGTACTTGACATTGATTTTTTGGGAGGTATGATGTTATAGGTTGGAAGGGAAAGAGCATGGCTCATAAGGAAAGGCTTGTGTGTGGTATAGGGATACATTGGTTTCAACTCTTGAGGAGAGTTATATAGGATTACCTATGATGGGGAGTGCACCATTGGATATCAGAGGATTATGTTCCTAGTCAGTTAGGAATTATAGAGGGGGGTGCTTTCTACTAGTACTGATGTATGACTGGATTAGCCACATTCAGTCTTTTCCTGATATACAGGATGGAGTTTGAGCTATGGATATTTGGTGTTTGGGTTCAAAGGGTGATGATAACGATGATCCTATATCGGGGAGAACTGTATTGACTGTGGGTAAATGATCCTCATATTGGATGGGTCATGGTTATCGTGAGACCATTCGATTAATGTTCAAGGAAGCATTGGTGTACCAATGTGCGGTTAGATCTACTGATATATGTTTCCTTGTGTAATACCACATTTGAAGTTCATATATGGTTTTAGTTGGAGTAATTTAATTTGTATTTGTCTCGGGGTTGTTTTAGTGTGATCCAAGGGTGATTTGGGTGGTGTGTCATGATTCTTCATATGCTTTAGGGGGAGGGGACCATAATTTATCATGTGATTCTTAGGGTGAACCATGATTCATTCCATGATTCATAGGGTGAACCAGGACTCATGTTATGATTCAGGGGGTGAATTTTCTTCATCACATGATTCAAGGGGTTAATCATGTGAAAAAAATATAATTATAGTGTTCAATTGGGTCGAAATTGTTATGAATGAAAGAAATATAGGTACTGTGGATCATCGGTATGAGTGGGAACCTACAAGTAGGGTTTGTTTGTTGAAATGTAATATTGGATGCATGTGTTTCTTCTGAGGATGCATTGATTAGTGTGACCATGCATTTTTAGAAATGTTGGACAAAGGAGGCATGATTAGATTTGTTGCATGCGTTATAATTGGCGAGGTTGGATCCATTTTGGAAGTTTCCTTCAGGACACAATTGAGGTGTTCTGAAGATCAGACCATTATTTTTGGCGAAAAACATATTTATCCGAGATTTTTGGTAAGAGTTGTGCAGTGGAAGTGTAGTTAGTGTTTGGAGATATAATTCAATTGTTTATTGATGGTTTGATAATGAGAAAAAGATAGAAGATATGTTTTAATGATTATGGTGAATTCTCTAGGATTTTTGAGTCATAATGTTTATAGATGGAGTTTGAATTTTTGTTTGGTGGATGTTTCATTTTGAGAATCAAAAGTCAAAATAGGATTCTGAGAATTTGAAAATACTTAGACATTCTTGTTGGAAATAGTTTGGGAATCAGTGTATTCGTTGGGGGTTCATTAGAGCATCAGAGAGAAGTTAGAGTGGTTGGGTAGTATGAGGGAGCTACTGTAGGCTATTCATGCCATGATGTAAGGCTTCACGGTGAAAGTTTTTAAAATAGAGGGAAGTAAAGAGTTTCTTTTAAGAATCCAGATTCATTTTTGAATATATACATTTCAACATCTAAAAATGTGTTTTTGGATGGGATTTGAGGGATGGTGGCTGCCCTTAGGTTTTGGTAGAGAATTGGAGGAAGGATGAAGTGGTTGAGCTACTTAAATCCATTACAACTGTCCATTCATACCGTGGTGTGGGGACTCTTGATGTGAAAATTGTGTAACAGTGTGTGGGTAAACTACCTCTTCCCTAGTGATTCAGACCATTAAACACACCTTATTCATTTTAAAAAAAATGGGTAAACCCTGTTTTTGGTTAGGTTGATCATTTATGAAGTGAGGGCATTATGAATAATGCCCACCCTCCTTTCCTACCTTTTATACCCCTTGATATAAGGTGAGATTTCTCAACATTTCTAGGTAATATCTTCATATCATCTTACATCATTCTTATTTATTTGTTTGGTGGATGTTTTTTTTGTAATTTTATATAGGGTTTTGGTGCTGATTGCATCAAAGCTTAATGGAATTGACCACCGTTGATGGGGATATCATGCGTTGAGTTTGGTGGAGGACCTGAGACGTGGATCTCACATCATTCATCATCATTTTGTTGGGGAAATATAATAAACTACATTATTTTTTGTTTTTGGTTTAATTAAATTAATTTAGGGAATAAATGGGTGTTGTGTGATAGGATTTTGGCATGGATGGTGCTGGTAGTGTGACATGGACCTTTTGGGTACAATTTATTGAGGTTTCAACATGTAACCGTGTCTGATGAGTTCTCCATTTTTTATAAATATTTTTATTTAATTAAATAATTAACTATAATTAACTACTTATGTTGTAAAATGTGATTTTGGTGCTTGGGTGGTAGTTCAAGAAAGGAAAAGGCATGGATGAGCTCAGAAAAGTTTGTCTTGGATGATAAATCCTTTTAAGAGGTAGGTGGATCCTTTAATACAAGATAATATGTCTATTTATGTATGTGAGTGATTTCTTTCATACATTTCATTGGATTGGGTAGATGGAAAGGGACTGAGGATTCCTTGGGAAGAAGAGATTGGATTATTTCCCACCTCCTATGATCAATATAAGTTCACTTTAGCACTTTGGTGAATTAATATCACCCAATGAATGTCTCCATTTAGAGAGAATATTGTTTGAGATTACGTGAAACCTTGGGTAAGTCTTAGTATGTGATATGGGACACGATTAACCTAGGATGGATTCATAGGGCTAGTTGGTTGGGTATGAGAAATTTATGCCTAGTATTGATGGGTGAGACGACCAATTATCTCTTACCTTTTGTGGTGTGGTGGGAGCATGGGTAGTCACCCATGGTTCTTAATACAATTCCTGTGTGGTGAGTCATTATGAGGTTATAATTGGAGTGGGTGATTCCATGGTATATTGGATGGGATAGACATAGAATAAAGGAATGGTTATCGAATTAGGTGCATGATCTTGGGTTAAACATGGAATGATTCATGGGAGCGTGAGTCGGTTGGTGTGATCAGGTTTCACATGAAAGTGTAATGAATGAGATTGAGTGAGATTAAAAATGAGAGCATTAAAGAACCCATGAGTGGGTTATTGGTAGATCAATCTTCCTAAGGAGGATAGTGATTATAGGTGAGGATATTTAAGAATGGTTTCAATGTGTGAGGGTAGTTGTTCTCTTGGTATGAAAGTTGCCAATTTTGGTAAAGAACTAATGAACATGATGTGAGAGGGTATTTTAGAAATGATCTAGGTTGTGGATAAACCCAAGTGGTGTAGCGGCACTAGAACTATTGTGGTTTCAGTTTAGGGTCTCTCTAAGATTGAGATGGTCACTGCGTTTGTGATAATCTTGTGGGCATATCTCTCTAGGGTGTCAGTTGATAGTGAGATATGTACCTATAGTAAGAGTTGAAATCAAAATTGGATTGGGGTACTCTGATATAGTTTAACTAAGGTTGGGCCTTAACAAGAATTTTTTGGGTGGCTTGGTGTTAGAGGTTGATGACAAAATAACATGGCTTGGAAGGAGCGACATACATGCATTTTTAAGACCAATTGGGGTCGATGATTGGAGGGAAGTGTTAAATAATCCACATAGTGGGAAGAAAAACATTGAATATTGGAGAAAAAGTTTCCTAGTGAGATAGAAATGGGCACTAGCTGGTGTTTTGTGTTGGAACTTTAGTATGAGTATGGTTTGCACATTTAGTCATCAAGTGTGGTAATGAAGAGATCCTAAACCATGGAGATTAGGTGTTTGGTTTTAATAGGTGATAATAATGATTCTCTTATTATTGGGAGCATCATATTGATTATGGTTGAATTACCTTTATTTCATATAGGTTGTTGAAATAGCGAGACAATTTAGTGGATGGTTGAGGTTATTCCAAGTTATTGGTGTGTGGTAATATCTTTTTATATTTTGTTCCATTAGTATTGAAATATTTTATGTTTAGACATGGTGATTTTTGGATTCAATTCATTGGCATCAGGGTTAGGGTGGTTTCAGTGTGATTTGAGGGTGATTCAGAAGATAAATCACAATTCATCGCATGATTTTTGGTATAAATCATGATAAATTGAAATATTCATGGGGTGAATGATTATTTTTTACATTATTCATGGGTTAAACCATGATTCGTGACATGATTCAAGGGGTTAATAAATTTCATCGCATTTTTCAGGGGTGAATCATGTGAAGAAACACTATGAAGGTGTCCATTTGGAAGAAAATGATTTGAGAAGAAAGAAAATATGTTACTATAGATTATGGATATTATTGAGACACCTCATGTAGGGGTTATTAGTATAAGTTTCATGTTATTTAAATATGTTTCTATGGAGTATGTGTTAGTAGGTGGGACTAGGAATTTTGTGAAAAGTCAGTAAGAGGGCCCCGATTGGAATTCTTGCATGGGTTAGACACACTGAGGTTAGAATCATGTCATACGTATCCTTCAGTATGTAGTTGAGGTTTTCTTGGGATCAAACCTGATGTTTCGGAGGAAAAATAGCGTATTTGTTCTTGGTGATTAGAGTTTCACAGTAGAAGTTCAGTTGGAGTTCAGACATAGAACACAACCATATGAAAATGGTTAGATGAAAAAAATCAGCTGAGAGACATGGTTTGGAGATTAACATGAATTCTCAAGGATGAGAAGCATTTTGGTGGCGAGTTTTTAATTCCCCTTGTATTTTTGTGTTATTTTTTGGGTAGTTTGAATTTTCATTAGAAAGATAGTTTGTTTTTAGATCCTAGAATTGGTGTAGGAATATGAGCATTTAAATATCGATAAATGATTATATTGTTTGTGTTTTTTTGGATAGTGTATTCCATGGGGGGGGGGGGGGTGGGGGGTGGGAGAGAATTGGAGAGGAGTTAGAGTTGTTGTCTAGTTGGAGGGAGTAACTGCATCCCATTCATACTGTGAAGTAGGGATTCACAATGTGGATTTTCATGACAGAGGCTTGGACATCCTCTACTAGAGTGGTTTCAGAGATGAACAATTTTTTCTCATTAGAAAAGACCATTTTATTGTTTTTTAAATTAAAACGGGGCTCAACACACTTTTTTTATCCTGCAGTCCACACACAAGAAGGGACATTTGACCGATGGATCCCCTTATCTTCCTCCTATATCTTTCCTCTTAGTTCCAGATGAAATATAATGATATTTCTTATTAAGTTTCACCTCCCCCTCCCGTTGGATTTGGATTCTAGAGGATTACCCTAATTTTGGTTGATTTTTGTTTAGGGTTCTTGGTAATTTACCTTAGATCATGGTGAAAATTGTTCTAATTGAATGGAATTTTGTTTGGCTTGTGTAAAGGAGGACCCAAGATATTATCTGCACACTGTCTCAATTCATTTTGGTAATGTAATTTCACCATATGGTTTTTTGAAGGATTAAGGTAATTTTTGGAGAAAATTTACACAGATTCAGTAATGCATTTTTTGAATTTTGTGTGGAGTAAATTCTGGGGTATATGAGTAGTGGAACGAACCCCATTTCTCAAGGTTTCAGTAAGAAGATTACACCCAAGAGTTTTTAAGAAATATTCCTATTTGAATTAAGTGGTTTAATTATTTATAAATCTTTTATAAATAATTTTACATGTTTTATTGCATGATATAGGAACATTGGAGTGTAAAAAATTCTTAGTTGACTTGGATAAGGTCTTGCATAGCTCAATGTGGGGTTAACTCCATTATTTAGGTTGATGGTCCCTATAATGTTAAACCACATGTTTGTTTATGAATTATTGTTCATTCCTTCATACTTCATAAGTTTTGGGTATGGGGTCAAGGGAATGAGAGTTCATTTGGTAGATGAGATAGGAGGGAATTTGTCTTATTATGATTGGATTAAGTGCTCTTTATCATTTAATAAAATTGGGATTTCTTGATGAATATATCTATATGGGGAGAGGGCATGGGTTGAGCTAATAAACGACTTCTGGGAAGTTCTGGGATGGAAGAAGAGATAAAATATATCTTAGGATGGATTACTAGCTTAATAACCCAATATTTTAGAATAAAATTATATTTAATAGTGTATATTACACAAAAAACCAATCTTATATGATAGTGTAACACCCCAATAATTTATGATATATTTCTTTTTTAATAAATTTTATCTCTTTTATAGCTTAAAAAACACGAAAGACCAAATCTAAATAAACTGTAATATAGTATAACATCATAACCTAGGAATTATTTTTTCGGGAATAAATAGAAATGACTAATTTTTTGAAACTTATGGTTATCTAATGATAATAAATAAAATAAGTATAATTTAAAAGAAAATGAAATGTTTTATGAAGATTTGTTTTTTTCTAAAAGATTGTTTAATCAGAAATGCTAAAATTAATTTTTACAACATTTGAAAAATTTATTTGATAAAATTATGTTAATTTTTGGAATCATCATATTATAATAAAATCAGAGAGAATATTTTATATTTTTCTGAAATGTTTTATTTTTTAACGAGAAGTGAAAAATACTGAATTTTATTGATAATGACCTTTTTGTTTAAATTATTTACATAGTTAAATTATATTTTTAATTGGTTTTAAACTAAAATTAGTACAATTATATTAAAATTTAATTAAATTAGGTCTTTGGAATAAATTTCATGTAAAATTGGGATTGTGAAACCTTCTATTATTTTGAGAATTTTCTCTTTAGAAATCATCTTTTTTCATCATGTTAGTGGGTATAATTTAAAATTGGATTCCACAAATTCTTTGGATTTAATTTGAAAAAATGGGTTCCACATTTTTAATTTTTATAATTTATATTTTCTAACAATTTCAACTTAATTTTTTACCATAATGAATAGAAAGTAGTAAAAATTAATTACTGTAGTTAAGGTAAAAATTGATATATCAGTTGTTAAACAAAGAAGATAAGGTTTAAAATAACCTACCTAATTGTCCATAACAAATTTTATAGACATATTTAGACATTATTTATTCTAATTTTTGACAATGACCCATTTTTGAGGAATTTTCCATGATAAAATTGTGGATGTAATTGATTCTTTTCAATAATTCCATATGTGTCCTCTCCTCCCCATATAAAAGGAAACCCCCTACTCCCCTATTCACAATTAAAAGGACATTTTCAGGAAATACATACCTAAATAACTTTATTAGTCCCATAAAAACATCCTAGAGAACTTTATTTGATCATAAGTCCATCATAGTATATATTTTGGTGCAAACGTAAAGAAGTTGTCTGAAGAAGAGACAACATTCTTAAACGGGAGTTTTTTTTTGTTTCTTCATCCATCTATTCAAATATAATTAAAAAATTATTATATAATAACCTCAGTATATTCAATATACTTATATTTTTTTAGGTTAAGGTAATCACCTATATCGATCTCCTCTTCAATAAAATGGAAAACAAAACTGTTGATTGTGTTTACGACATACAATATCCCCACGAACCGATATAATTCATCTTCCATCACCAGCCTTCAAGAAAAGATATAATAATGGATTTTACATATTTATATGATATTTATGATATTATTATACATATTTTAGTATAAAATCACTTATAAATTCTTACCTTCTGTTCCATTTAAATTACAATAACGTCACTCGTGTGTACGACAAACTACCTCCTTGCGAAGCGATGTGATTCGTTTTTCACTTACTATTTACATGTTTTGTAATAAAAATAATTTTAATTAATACATGTGATATATATGAAATTTTAATGATTTTATAAAATTAATAAATTACATAATTTCTTATCCTTTTACCTATTAAGGAAATGATAACGTCACTCATGCGTACGTACGAACCACCATCTCTATGAATCGATGCGATCTATTCTCCTTGTAAAAATTAAAATAATAATTATTAAATTGTATCTAATAAAAAATTATATTTATAAAATTAATATAATTCTGTATATGATGTATCTATATAATATTTTCAATAAACTAAACTGTTATGTTAAGACATGCATGAGAAAATAAGGGAGTTATCACTCGAAACAATAGTAATAATGAAATATTATTATTTAAAGGGTGATAAGATGCAAAAAAAGGATAATATATGATATTATAAATATTAATATGGTTATTTTATAAATTAATAACATTTTTAAAACCACTATAAATGAGTTTAAAACATTTTCAACCAAAAGGAATCCTGCGGTAAGGGACTTCACCTCAACTTCCCTTCATTGAGGTATATTGTAATGTTATGAAACTAATTTCTTTTATATGGTCTATATACTACCAATTTTAAATTTAATATAATTATTAATTTATAATTCATGGTATTTTAAATTTCAATTTGATTTATTTCATCCATGGTGATTTTAATGGAAAATTTCCAAGTGGAAATGAATTTCATAACTCAATTTCTTTTCATTGGGTGATATTAATTTTATATTGTATTTGATATTATATGATTATGTTTTTTTTTGAATTTTGAATATATTATGTTTTATATACACTTTTGTTTGTGTATTTTCATTTTATGTGCATAATATATTCATTTTTTAATTCCCACTTCTATGTTATGATCTTTTTAAGAGTTTATTTTATAGTCTCATTTTTATCACGATTGATTTTGCTTATATTTACATTTAAGTAAATTATTTGATCATTTTATAATAAAACCGTTTAATTTTATTTTAATCTTGTTCCACATCAATTTTTCATGAAATATTACTATTTCCACACTATTTGGAACTTAATTTATATTTTTTTAATAAAAATTGAATTCATTTAACTCTTCAGTTTAAAGTCATTTTTCCTTCCAAAACCAAGTTTTCAAATCATGTTTTTAAAAAATGTATTTGAAATTATTAAAATGAGTTATTAAATACATTTTTACAAATTTTTTAATTTTTTAAAAATTCATTGAAATTAATCATCATGTCATTTTCTAAACAAGTCCTTTTTGGATTTTACTAAAATTGTGAATTTAATATTTTTTTTAATATGTAAAACATTTACCGAATTTATTGTCATCATGACAACTCAATTTTCTAAATATTGATTTATAAGTCTCAATGGTTATTTTTAAAATATTTTTTGAACATTTATTTTTAAAAATATTTTCAAAATAAAAAAGGATATTTTATTCAAGAAATTTTTAATTATATTTTTATGATATTTCTATTAATCAATGAGGAAAATTATTTAATTTAGTTATACATAATTGGGCATATGTTGTATTGAAATCATATGTATTCCCTCTATGTATGGTTTTTGATCATTTTTGACTAAGGAATGTGTTGAAATTCAATTTCATGACTCATTTTTATAGTCAGTTACTTTCGCTTAAAATTTTTAGTTTCCTATAATCATTGAACATTACAATTATTTTAAATTTCCATATTATTTATATAGATATATTGATAGATTAAACCATATATCATTTATAAAAATGGTCTTCTAAATTTAATTTCATTTTTCTATATGGGTAAATATTTATAAATACATATTCTTTACTCAATGTGGATATTTGATGATAAAGAACACTGTTCATGAAATAAATATATTTTTTGATATATAAGGAATGATTTAAATAGGAAGTGATAGGTGAGGTCTAGAATTATATATCTCGTCTATCCATTGGTATTATTATGAGGTGAATCTATAAGCTAAAATGAAATGGGTTTCTACCTTTAGTTTTAAATCATCTTCTTAAAGGTCTTAAGAGTAGATGTATCATGATACCTGAGATCATGATATCCAATAATTAGGAGTTTCTTAAAGTTAGAATTTAGTTATTATTATCTAGATATTTTGTTAATTATATTAAATATGGATTAATTTTATTATCATTTATTGTTTAAATGGAAGATGTTTTCTATTATTTATCTTTCTATATTGATTATAATTTATCTATTCATGATAGTCAAGTTATTTAAATGGCTTGTGTGTTCATTTATTTACCTTCTGATATTTATTATAGCTTATCTATTTAGGATATTAATGTTACATATACAAAGATTTTATTATGTTAATTGAATGACCTATATCCAGCTCCTCTTCCGTTAAATGGGAAATAAAATGATCGATCGTGTATATGGTAGACTACAGCCTCACGAAACGATGTTATTCATTTTCCGTAATCATCATCAAAGGATATATGTAACGATGGATTTAACACATGTATATTATATTTATGATATTATTATAATTATATAATTAAAATATTATATATAAATTTTTACTTTCCTTTCCATTTAATATATGATAATGTCATTCGTGTGAATATCAGAGTACCAGCTCACGAAGTGTTGTGATTTGTTTTTCACTTATAGTTTATTGGGAATTTAATAAGGATAAATTTAATAAAAATATGAGATATATAAGATATGGAATTGTTTTTTAAAATTAATATATATCATACTTATTTACCCTACCACCCATTAAGGAATTGATAATGTCTCTTATGAATACATATGACATACTGTCTACACGATGTGATGTGATCCATTCTCCATGTTCAAATTTCAATAAAAATTATGAAATTGAATCTAATGAAAAAATTATATTTATAAATTTAATATCATTATATATATTATGTAACTATATAATATTATCATGATCCATCACTTTCACGTTAAAACATCCATAATAAAACAAGGCACTTACCACTCGAAACAGTAGTAATAATGAAAGATAATTATGAACCGAGTAATAAGATGTTATGAAAGGTTAATATATGGTATTATAAATATGAATATGGTTTTGGTGTAAATTAATATCATGTTTAAAACCATTAAAATATATTTTAAAGAACATTTAACTGAATGGAAGCACAAGGTAAGAGACCTCATCTCAATTTCCATTTATTGAGGTATATTTTAATGTCATGCACCTAATTTATTTTATATTTCTTATATACTATCTATTTGAAATGTAATGTCATGATTAATTTATAATTCATGTTATTTTATGTTTTAATATGAACTATTTCATCAGTGGGGATTTTTTCTGGAAAATTATGAAGTGCTAATGAATTTCATAACTTAATTTGTTTTCATTGGAATTTGTAACTTCTTTATTATCTTTGATATTATATAATTATGTATGTATTTAATTTTGAATATATTAGGTTTTATATACAATTTTTTTATAAGTAATTATATTTGATACACAAAATCTCTTCATTGGTTAATTCTAACTTCAATTTTATGATCATTATAAGGGTTTATTTCACAATCTTGTTTTTTTGGGATTGTTTATCCTTCAATTTCCATTGAAGGAAATTATTTGATTATTTGATAATAAACCAAATTAATTTTATGATCCTTTGGTTATTCATTAATTTCTCATGTAATATTAACATTTTCCCACTTTTTGGTACACAAAATGTCTGAGAAATTCATAAAATGATTCATCAATGAATTTTTTACCCATGTTTGAATTTTTAAAAAATGTTTTTAAATTATTCTTTATGTAATTTTCTAAACAAGGATCATTTGTATTTGATCAAAAATGTGAAAGGAATATTTTTTTAATCTATACGGTATGTATGGAATTTACCATCATTATTACCACACAATGTTTTAAAGGTTACTTTATAATATTCAAATATTATTTTCAAAGGAAATAAAATTTCAAATTTTTTTGTTAACTTTTAGTTTTCAAAATATTTTCAAATTAAAAAGGATATTTTCCTCAAGAATGTTTTTAATGACATTGTAATGGTATTTTAATTCATCAATGATTGGAATCCTTTAATTTTGTTATACTCCACTAGGGATATTTTGTATTTATATAATCCTTATACTTTATATGGATGGTTTTTGATCATTTTAACCAAGGAAAATATTGACATTCACTATCTTGAATTATTTTTGTTGCTATTAATTTTACCTCGAAATATTCAGTTTTCTATGACCATTAGAAATTAAAATTACACTAACTATTCATATTATTTATCAGGTATTTTTTTATTGATCAAACTATATATCATTTCTACATACAGTGTTCGAAATTGAATGTTATATATTTATCTCGGTAAATATTGATAAATCAGTATTCTTTACTCAATACAGATATTTTATGATAAATGACATTGTTCACGAATTAAATCGATTATTTGATATATGAGAAATTATTTGGATATACATTTATGGGTGGGAATGTAATTATATGTTCCCTTGATGCATCCGTATTTTCATGAGGTGAATTATTAATCTATCATTAAATAAGTTTCTACCTATAGTTTTAATTTTTTTGAAAAATGTATTGATGGTAGAGGTATCATGATTTATAAGACCACGATGTAAAATAATTAATAATTTAATTCATTAACAGTTCATTTAAAATTGTAAGGCCCCGAACCTAGTTACCCAGAGTTGGTGCAATAGTACATTACATTTTCATGATCACAAAATATCAAGTCTCAAAAGACCGATTAGTTTAGTAGCCTTGGAATCACTAGATATATTCATAAAGTTTACATTACATCATAAAGTGAAAACTACAACAACATTGTGTCTCCACAGTCATATCCCCTTATACTATCCCTGCAGGTCATTCATAAAATACTTCTTCACATCCTGGGAAAAATTAAATCATTGAAAGGGGTGAGCTCAGATTCTCAGTAAGGATAACAATATTGCTGAAACTTTCATAAATAAACATAAACATTTAAGGCAATGTATAAATAAAAAAAAGTCTTTTAAAATTTAACTTTAGCATAATATGTCAAAGATAAAATGAAATAATTCCATTTACTTATTCACATGGATATTCTACCAGTCGAATAATCACATGCAATATCAATAACCACTTTCATAATGATGGAATGCATAATGCCAGACTATCATAACCACGTAGTCAACTCCTTGTGCCAAGACTACAAATAATATTTTGTCGAGGCCTTGTGCCAAGACACTAGTTTGTCTCATGATACCTACCGATGCACCGAGGATCTATATCGGGCTCCACCCGTCTCTTATTAAGTCTAATGCATTCCTTATATGAACAGGTTTAAACATAACATAAACATTCTTATTAAAACTAGAATACGAAATGGAAACACATTCTCCATAAGCCATGAATGGTATAAAAATAACACATCCATAGTCACACATATCATAAAAACTTCAATACAATATTTAAGTTTTGTATCATAATAAATCAACTTCATATAAGCTTAAAATCCATCAAAGGATGTTGACATAGATGAAATAAAAACTATTTGAGAGAAATATTTCTTTTTTTGAAATCATTTAAAAGTCACATAATTATAAAATAAAAAATTTACTTTGAGAATATACTTCTAAGCTTTTAAGGTAAGCTTTGACTATTTTATAATGGCAGAAAATATCCGCACCCACCGTATAAGTTAAAAAAGACCTTCTTACCTTAATATTGTCGAAAAGGTTAGAAAGGACCTTGTTTGGAAAATGACAGAAATATTCCTTTATAAACTTCTTATAAAAAGTTAACAAGGTTATAAATGACTTTAACACAGAGTCTATAAAATATTAATAATGATTTTAAATACATTTTTAAGAAACATGGATGTGGATGATAAAGAGGTCCCAATAGATAATTACGTATAAACAACCTCAAATAATGAAGTGATTGTGAAATAAACCCTTGAATTGTACCTTTCCTTGGTTGAGGGTAGGTTAAACTCCTGTATAATGGTGAATTAATTGTTATTAAGTTATACAAGAATCATATACATTAATATGATATCATATATGATCTTTTAACACTGATTTGTTAATAATATCTTTGTATTATCGTCGTTTTGGGTGTTAACTTACTAGTTTTATTTTATATGTTTTGTTACATAAGACATGTGTGTTATGGATAGGTTGAATAATATTCATATCCAGAATGATATCAAGTCCTTAAACATTATTTTTAATCATAAAATGAGAATTATACTTGAATGGATACGATGGGGAATGAATCTCATCGCGTTTGTGGAGATGGTAGTTCGTACGTACGCACAAGAAACAATATCATTATTTTGATACTAAAATAATATATAATTGGATGGTATATCATATATAAATAATAATTATAATGTTATATTTATTATTTACATGAATTATACATCATTATTACCCATCTAAATAATAATATATTGAATAACATTACACCACGACGTGGAGACGGTTGGCCATACGTACGCACGTATGGTGGCATGTCATTAAAGGGATGGATAGAATAATGAATTTGGTTGTCCCATATTTATAATAACATAAAAGTATGTAGAATATACTGGATTTATTATTTTAGAATGGAAATAAAGAGGAAAGAAGAAGTTGAAGAAGAAAGGAACTTGAAAGAGGGTGGTGAAATCATTACCTCCTTTTCGGGATCTTCCTTTTGATTTGATCAAAATGGATCATTAGGTTGGCTTTATAATCAAACTAAGGCCTCTAGGTTGTATTGAGGGAAGTTGGGAGGATATTTGGGTAGAGGTGGATGAGCCAAAAGGCTTTGATGGTGTGAAATTTAGAGAAGGGGGATTCCCCTTTTATAGGAGGGGTGAGGGGCACCATTGGAAAATCTAGAAATATTATTTTAAAATAAATTCATATTCAGTTTCTAATGGCTCAAAAGTAGATTATATAAAGGTTAAGGTGGGGATGGGTCGAAAACAACTCAACCAATAGGTTTTATACAGGTTTGGGTCACTATATTAACATTATCTTTTAGTTTTAACTCTTAGTTAATTAGTTTGATATTTACCATATCACTTTGTATTTTTATATTATATAGTTAATAAACTTACTATATACCTCCAAGAGACCCCCCAAGTGGTCCATTAATGATACAAATATAATTATATAAGTCTTTTGGCTGAACCTTGGATTTTTAGGAATTGAATATCAATTAATAATATAATATTTGTTTTAAAAACTCTTTTATCTCAATTTTGACACTATTTTCTATTTGATTTTTTGTGAAAACCATAACAGCATGATTACTTTGAAAAAAAATAAATCAATAATAACATTTCCTATTAACCTATAAAATTAGTTTAATTCATAAAAAGTCTCAAATTACATTTATTTGGGTATTTATATTATCAATTATTTTAATATTTCATTAATTAGGTAATTACTACATCACCATTGTTTCATAAATAAATTAAATTATTTAATGTCTAAAAATTATAAATAAAATACCATTATGTAGGAAATCTTATTATATTTCTAATTAATATTTATAATCTAATTTATCTTATTTAAAACCCTATATTAAAGATGTTTTATTTAATAAACTTTGATTTCAACTCTTTTAACTCTTCTATGAATTAAATAACAATAAATGTCCTAATCTAATCCACGTGGACCTAAATGATAATATTTTATTCCTAAGGTTATTTTTGGTCGATATGCAATTTTCCAATAGAATTAGGACATGTGTTAGGGTAATATTAATATCATTTGTACCCTCAATTACCCTATTTACTTTTAACCGTGGTAAATAATTGTAAAAAGTTACTATTCCAAAAAAAATTATTTTTATCTTATTGAACAAAATTTTACTCCTTGATATTAACTATGTCCCTCATATTTTTGAAATTCCACTCACAAAAGTGGTAAAATTATGTTTTATGTGAATTTACAAATTCTCCTAGGAGGTGGGTAAAAGGCGGTGAAAAGTTCAATAAAATTTTTATATATCAAAAATTATTCTAAACTAACTCCAATGAATTACATTGAAATTATATGGGTATTATGTATCTATTTTGACCTTAATTAAATTTAAATAAAATAAATAATTATTTAAATAAAAATTCGGTTTTAAACTATAACTTCGTGTTTTTTCAGTGTTCATCAAAAATTGAAATTTTTCAGAAAAATATAAAAAACTCACCCTAGGATAATTTCGATATTATGAATCCAAAAATGAATTCCATTTTGAAAGATAAAATGTATAAAATTTCAAAAAGTAGGTATTACTATTCATAACGGCTAGTTTGATTGATTGTGGTGTGTGTTAGATCGAGTTCCAGTTCTAATTCCTCATTGGTGAGTACATGCGTTGGGTCAGGCATGTATTTTCTCAACAGTGATATGTGGAGTACATTGTGAACTTTAGAGTGACTTGGTGGCATTGCAAAAAGGTAAGCTACAACCCCAATTTGTTCTATAATTTCAAAAGTTTTGATGTACCTGGGACTCAATTTACCCTTCTTACCAAAAGGTATTACTCCCTTCCATGGAGATACCTTTAAGAAAACATGATCTCCCACCAGAAATTCCAAATCCTTCCTTCGGTTATCGACATAGCTCTTCTGCCTACTTTGAGATGCTTTGATGCAGGTTTGTATTACCTTCACCTTTTCCATATTTTCCTCCACCAGTTCTGGGGCTACAAGTCTTCTTTCACCAACGTCATCCCAACAGGTTGGTGTGCGACATCTCTTTCCATATAACGCTTCATATGGTACCATCCAAATACTTGAATGTAAGATATTGTTAAATGAAAACTCCACCAGAGGTAAATATTGATCCCACATACCCTGAAAGTCAAGTGAGCATGATATCAACATGTCTTCTAAGGTTTGAATAGTCTGTTATGATTGTCCATCAGTTTGGGGGTGGTAAGCTATGCTCAAACGAATTTCAGTATCTAGGGATTTCTGAAGACTTTTCCAAAATCTTGATGTTAAACGGAGATCATGATCCGAAACAATTGATAGGGGTAACCGATGAATTCTCACAACTTTATTAATATATATTCTTGATAGATGTTCCAGTGGTAGATCTTCTCTTATAGCAAGAAAATGTGATGACTTGGTAAGACGATCAACAATAACCCATATTTCATCGTTCCTTCTAGGAGTCTTTGGTAGTCCCATGACAAAGTCCAGAGTGATATCATCCCCTTTACAATTAGGTATGGGAAGAGGTTGCATGACTCTTCCAGGATATTGCCTTCCAACTTTCAATTGTTGACAAACCATACATCGTGACCCAAAATCAGAAAACTCCCTCTTCATGTTGTCCCACCAAAAATGTTCCTTCAAATCTCTATACATTTTGGTGCTCCCAGGGTGTGTAGAGAAATTGGAACTATGAGCATCATCCAAAAACTCTCTTTTTAGATTAGGTATATCAGGAACACAAAGTATCCTCAAAAATTTTAAAATCCCATCTTCATACACAAAGTCTCCCAATCTCCCATCATTAACAACTTCAATCTTTTTTTTAAACTCTTCATCATTGGTCTAATAACTCTTTATCCTTTCTAGTAAAGATGGTTTTGAAACCATTTGAAAAATTATTGATCTTTCACCTTCCATGGTTATTTCCATATCCATCTTCACTAGATCCATGAAAATAGGATCCATTTCAATTCTCATCATGTTAAAAACTCCATGATCTTTTTTGATCAAAGCATCTGAAACCTTATTTTCCTTTCCCGGGTGGTAGTGTATCGTGCAATCATAACCCTTGAGTAGTTCAAGCCATCAGCTTTGCCTCATGCTGTGTTATTTCTGTGAGAAAATGTACTTCAAACTCTTGTGATCAGTATAAATATCACATTTTTCACCATAGAGATAATGTCTCCATATCTTCAAAGAAAAAATTACAGCAGCTAACTCAAGATCATGAGTAGGATAGTTTTGCTCATGAATTTTCAGTTGTCGTGATGCATAAGCAATAACCCTATCATTCTGCATAAGGACACAACCAAGTCCTTTCATCGATGCATCACTATAAATAACGAACCCATCATTCTCTGATGGTAGATTCAATATAGGAGCATTGACCAATCTTTTCTTAAGTTCTTGAAAAAATTATTCATACTCTTTTGTCCAAACAAATTTAACCCCTTTACGTGTGAGCTTTGTTAATGGATTATCCAGCCGAACAAAATTCTGGACGAAACGTCGATAATAACCTTCTAAACCAATAAAACTGCGTACCTCGGTTATACTCGTCAGGACTGGCCATTCTCGAATTTCCTTGGTCTTAGAAGGATCAATAGAGATTCCATCTTTGAGACAATATGGCCAAGAAAAGAAATCTCTTGAAGCCGGAATTCACACATGCTAAAATTCCCATATAATTCATGTCTTCTAAGAGTCTTCAGGACAATGCGCAAGTGATTTTCATGATCTTCGTAGCTTTTGGAATATACCAAGATATCATCAATAAATACCACCACAAAATCATCGAGATATTCCTTGAAAACTCTATTCATTAGATCCATGAATACAAAGGGTGAATTAGTCAATCCAAAAGGCATTACTATAAACTCATAATTCCTATACCTTGTTCGAAATAATATCTACAGAACATATTCCTTCTTCACACACAACTGATGATATCCAGATCGAAGGACAATATTTGAAAAGTATTAAGCTCCATGAAGTCGGTCAAATAAATCATCAATGCGAGGTAGGGGATACTTGTTCTTTATTTTTATAGCAGTGATTTCCCTATAGTCGATACATAAATTCATGGATCCATCTTTCTTCTTAACAAAAAGGATAGGGGCTCCCCATAGAGAAAAACTAGGGCAAATAAATCCCTTATTACTCAATTACTCTAGTTGTTTCTTTAGTTCAACTAATTCCACAATGGCCATTCTATAAGAAGTCTTTGATATTGGCCTTGAACCAGAAATTAAATCAATAGAAAACTCAATTTCTCGTTCTGGAGGATGACTATGTAAATCTTCTGGAAACACATCAACATATTCTCTTACAATAGGAACATACTCTATTAGAACATTTTTTCCTTACCCACATTTATTTTATTCTCTTCCTCCCCAATAATTGAATTTAGTTGAGCTACTGAGGGTAGATCTTGGTAAAAATCAGGTCATGACGATTCTGCTCTAAAGATAAGGTGTTCTTTATCATCATCATCAAAAATTGTAACCTCCTTCTTCTTACAATAAATTTTCACATCCTAGTCTGAAATCCAATCCATACCGAGGATTATATCAAACTCAATCAAAGGTAAGGCGATGAGATCAGTAGATAAAGAACATTTATATTCCCTAATGGGAACTGATTCACAGAACTTTGTAGCAATGATACTTCCCTTATGAGTTTTAACTGACAACTCTCTTGTTAAATAAAATTAAAAATATTTAATTTTATTAGCAAACTGGGAAGATATGAAACAATGTGATGATACAAAATCAAATAAAGCATTGGATAAACTTGAGGAAACCATTAAATTACCTTCCACCACATCTTTCGGAGCTTCTACCTCAGTAGTAGTGATAACACAAGCCCATACTTGATCCATTGTCCTTTTCTAAGGTAAGTTTCCCTCGTACTTAAGACATTCATTTTCATAATGTCCCATATCCCTACAATTGTAGCATTGGACATCGGTATCTTCCTTCTCCCCCTTACAATCATGAGCTTGGTGGCCTTTTTCATCACACTTGTAACAGACTCCCATTCCTTTTAAGAAAGTATCAGGGTGTTTCTTCCCGCATTTACCGGAGGATGGATATTCAACCTTTCCCTTCTTTCCCTTATTTCCATTTCCAGATTGATCCAAAGATGTATTCTTCTCTTGATTTTCTTTAAAGTCATAAGACTTAGAGAATTCTTTTTCTATCTTGATAGCACATGATACAATATCTTCGTATGACAAGAAGGATTCTGACACTAATGTTCGACGAAGAAATGGTTTTAACCCATCAAAGAAATGATTAATCTTCCTTATTGGGATACGTATATAATCTCTATAATACCTTTCTAAACTTGTAATGTTTGCCTCATACTTTGAGACATTCTCATCCTCCTTTGGTCTCAGACTCAGAAATTGCCTTTCCATATCTACTCGATGGTCACGAGGAACGTATTTTTCTTAGAAAAGCTCTTTGAACTATCTCTATTCCATATTTGATAGTTCATCATCTTAATTTATGTTTTGTATCAATGACCACCATTTATTAGCATCTCCAGTGAGGCAGTAAACTTCCATGATAACGTTTTCCCTTTCACTACTCCCCAAGGAATGGAATATTTTCTCTTGGGAACTTATCCACTACTCAGCTACTAATGGATTTGTACTCCCATTTAATGTTGGTGATTTCTACCTCATGAAGCAATCTAACATTGATCCTCCACACTGCGGATCTGGGTGCTCCATACCGGTAAGGTTATTATTCATTACCTAAGTGAGTTGTCCCGGTATGGTGATTAGCTGATCAGCACCAATTGCATCATAAGCTCCACTATAATTATCTTGAGCAGGAGGGGAATCCCTACATAGAGTGCGTGCATTGATATAGTTTCCATTGCTTCCACTAGGCACCATTTCTAAACAATGGCATAAATTAGATCAGTTTATGAATCAAAATAAATAATTCTATACATGTAAAACACTTAACATAAATTGAACTATTTATGGACATAATCCATAATCATAAAAAAATGTTTTCTTTGAGGAAGTATATACTCATAAACCCTTTATAATGGATTGTAATGAAAATGGGAATTATCCTAAGCATATCCCCCAGGAGTGTCATAACCAAGAGTGCAGCAAGGCCTGTTGTCATGCACCAGTTCCCATTCGAGTCTTGCTCTAAGCGGTGTTTTTGAGTTTTACCCCTAGGTACATTTGTGCTAGAACCGCCTCTACCTGCTCGTATCCAGATAGAGATGTATTTCTCAGAAAACTCAAAAAATATCTACAATACCAAAATTCATAGGAAGTTCTTCTATATTAATCCTCAAAGTCCATCTTAGGTCTATGTGCTCTAATCAAAGTTTATCTAAATCTAGCTTTCAAGGTTTGTACTAAACTTCCTCTGATACCAAATTTAACGCTCCGACCCTAGTTACCCAGAGTCGGTGCATTATTACATAACATTGGCATGATCACAAAAGATCAAGTCTCGAAAGACCGATTAGTTTAGTAGCCTTGGAATCACTAGATACATTCATAATGTTTACATTACATGATAAAGTGAAAACTACAACAACATATTGTCTCCAAAGTCATATCCCCTTATACTATCCTTGCAGGTCATTCATAAAATACTTCTTCAGATCCTGGGAAAAATTAAAACATTGAAATGGGTGATCTCAGATTCTCAGTAAGGATAACAATATAGCTGAAACTTTCATAAATAAACATAAACATTTAAGGCAATGTATAAATAAAAAAAATCCTTTTACACATGAAATTCAGAATAATATGGAAAAGATAAAACGAAATAATTCCATTTACTTATTCAAATGGATATTCTACTAGTCGAATAATCACATGAAATATCAATAACCACTTTCATAATGATGGAATGCATAATGCCAGACTATAATAACCACATAGTCAAGGCCTTATGACAGGACTACAAATAATATTTTTCCAAGACTTGTGCCAAGACACTAGTTTGTCTCTTGATACCTACTGATGCATCGAGGAGTTATAGCATGCTCCACCCGTCACTTATTAATTCTAATTCATCCCTCATATGAACAGGTCTAAACAAAACATATATATTCATATTAAAATTGGCATACGAAATGTAAATACTTTCTCCATAAACCATGAATGGTATAAAAATAACACTTCCATAGTCAAACATATCATAAAATCTTAAATACAATATGAAAGTTTTGTATCATAATAAATCACCTTTAAATAAGCTTAAAATCCATCAAAGGATGTTGACATAGATGAAATCAAAACTATTTGAGTGAAATATTTCTTTTTTTTGAAATCATTTATAATTCACATAATTATAAAATAAAACATTTACTTTTTAAAATATAATTATAAGATTTTAAGGGAATATTTGATGATTTTATAATTGTGAAAAATATCCGCACCCGCCGTATAAGTTAAAAAATACATTCTTACATTAATTTTGTCGAAAAGGTTAAAAGGGACCTTGTTTGGAAAATGACAGAAACATTCCTTTATAAACTTTTTATAAAACGTCAACAAGGTTATAAATGAATTTAAATCATAGTCTATAAAATAGTAAGAATGATTTGAAATACATTTTCAGAAACATGGATGTGGATGATAAAGAGGTCACAATAGATACTTACGTATAAACAACCTCAGTTAATGAAGAGATTGTTCAATAAACCCTTACCTTATACTTTTACTTGGTTAAGGGTAGGTTAAAATATTGTATAATGGTGAAATAATTTTTATTAAGTTATGAAATAATCATATACATTAATATGATATCATATATGATCTTTTAACACTGCTTTGTTAATAATATCTTTGTATTATCGTCGTTTCGGGTGTTAACTTACGCGTTTTATTTTATATGTTTTGTTACATAAG
This sequence comes from Viscum album, assembly GCA_963277665.1. Taxonomy (NCBI): domain Eukaryota; kingdom Viridiplantae; phylum Streptophyta; class Magnoliopsida; order Santalales; family Viscaceae; genus Viscum; species Viscum album. The sequence continues at coordinate 308,537,405 of OY728131.1, read as the reverse complement.
CCATGTTTTTTATGGATAGGTTGTATATTATTCATATACAGAATTATATAATGTCCTTAAACATTATTTTTAATCATCAAATGAGAATTATACTTGAATGGATACAATGGGGAATGAATCTCATCGCGTTCGTGGAGACGGTTGTCCGTACGTACGCACGAGCGACAATATCATTATTTTGATATTAGAATAATATATAATTGGATGGTATATCATTTATAAAGAATCATTATAATGTTATATTTATTATTTACATGAATTATACATCATTATTATACCCATCTAATTAAAAATATATTGAATAACAACTATACCACGACGTGGAGACGGTAGGTCGTACGTCCACACGTATGGTGACATGTCATTCAAGGGATGGATAGAATAATGAATTTGTTTTTCCATATTTATAATAACATCACAGTATATATAATATACTAGATTTATTATTTTATAATGAAAATAACAAGTAATGAAGAAGTTTAAGAAGAAAGGAACTTGAAAGAGGGTGGTGAAATCATTATCTCTTCTTCAGGTTCTTCCTTTTGATTTGATCAAAAGGTTTTCTTCGGTTGGATTTATGATCAAAATAAGGACTCTAGGTTGTAGTGATGTAAGTTGGGAGGATATTTGGGCATAGTTTGGCCGATCCAAAAGGCTTTGAAGGTGTAAAATTGAGAGAAGGGGCATTTCCCTTTTATAAGAGGGGGGAGGGTCACCATTGGAAAAGCTAGAAATATTATTTTATAATAAATTAATATTCAGTTTCTAATGGATCCAAAGTAGATTATGTAAAGGTTAAGGTGGGGATGGATCTAAAACCACTCAACCAATATTTTTTAGATAGGTTTGGGTCACTATATTAACCTTATCTTTTAGTTTTAACTCTTAGTTAATTAGTTTGACATTTACCATGTAACTTTGTATTTTTATATTATATAGTTAATAAACAAACTATATACATCCAAGATACCCCCAAGTGGTCCAATAATGATACAAATATCATTATATAAGTCTTTTGGCCGAACCTTAGATTTTTAGGAATTGAATATCAATTAATAATATAATATTTGTTTTAAAAACTCTTTTATGTCAATTTTGACACTATTTGGTATTTGATTTTGTTTGAAAATCATAACAGCATTATTACTTCAAAAAAACATAATTAAATCAATAATAACATGTCATATTAACCTATAAAATTATTTTCATAAAAAGTCTCAAATTACATTAATTTGCGTATTTATATTATCAATTATTTTAATATTTCATTAATTAGGTAATTACTGCATCACCATTTTTTCATAAATAAAATAAATTATTTAATGTCTAAAAATTATAGATAAAATACCATTATGTATGAAATATTTTTATATTTCTAATGAATATTTATAATCTAATTTATCTTATGTAAAACCCTATATTAAAAATGTTTTAGTTAATAAAATTTGATTTTAACTCTTTTAACTCTGCTTTGAATTAAATAATAATAAATGTCCTAATCTAATACAAGTGGACCTAAATGATAATATTTTGTTCCTAAGGTTGTTTTTGGTCAATATAAACTTGTCCAATAGAATTAGGACATGTGTTAGGGTAATATTAATATCATTTGTACCATTAATCACCCTATTTACTTTTAACCATGGTAAATAAAAGCAAAAGTTACTATTCACCAAAAATTATTTTTATCTTACTGAACCAAATTTTACTCCTTGATATTAACTGTGTCTCTCAGATTTTTGAAATTCCGCTCACAGAAGTGGTAAAATTATGTTTTATGTGAATTTCCAAATTCTCCTAGGTGGTGGGTAATGGACGGTGAAAGGTTCAATAATTTTTTTATATATATAAAATTATTCTTAACTAACTCCAATGAATTACATTGAACTTATATAAGAATTATGTATCTATTTTTAACTTAATTAAATTTAAATAATATAAATAATTATTTAAATAATAATTCGATTTTAAATTATAAGTTAGTGTTTTTTCACTATTTATCAAAAATTGAAAGTTTTGAAAAAAATACTAAAAATTCACCCTAGGATAATTTCAATATTCTGAATCCAAAAATGAATTCCATTTTGAAAGATAAAATGTATAAAATTTCAAAAAGTAGGTATTACTATTCATAATGGCTAGTTTGATTAGTTGTGGTGTGTGTTAGAACACGATGTTGCGTACAACACACACTACTGTATTATTGAAAGAGAAGCATACTGTGGAAGCTTGGGGTGTTAAAAAAATTATCCATGATATTTTTACAATGATATTATCTCTTGATGAATTTTAATCTTAGTTATTAATTGAAGGAAATTTATTTTCAGTTATTTACCTTACCATATTGATTATGACTAATGTATTCATGATAGTTGAGATTTGTAAATTTCATGGGTGTTTAGTTATTTAGCTTTCTATATTAATTATTCCTTATCTATTCATGATATTCATGTTTTTTAAATGGAATGTGTGTTGAATTATTTACCTCTACAAATTAATTATTTCTTATCTATTCATGATAGTTATGTTATTCAAATGGAATATGCGTTCAGTTATTGAGCTTTCTATATTTATTATTCATTATCTCATGATAGTAATGTTATTGATTAAATAAAATGCATGTTTTATTATTCTTCATTTACTAACAATAGCTTTTTCTTTTTGTAACTCTTATAGAGAATTTGAGATCCCCCTTATTTTGTTTCTATTCCCAGAAATACAGGAAGTGTTATATGAATGATATGCAAGGATATTTCTGATAGAATCACCAAATAAAAGAGTAATTTATTCTTCCAAGAGATTGAGTGGTAGAGACCATGGAGGAATGAAGGTTAGATTTATTTCTTGTCAGAAATGCGGAGAGGGATTGTCACACCCCGACACACACGTTTATTTTATTTTATGATTTCTTTGACTTTGAATTTTTTTGCTGGGGTTCGTGTCCAGTCTCGGATTAGATTTTTGAGTTTTTGTTAAAAAGTGCACTTTTTGACGCGACGTCGTTGGGCATGTGAGCGGAGCCTGTTCTGGAAACCCCGCGCATCCCTGCCCGGGTGTTTGCGCATCTCTTTGTCTTTGGAGTTTTGAAATGAAGAGCGTTTATTTTTAAAAACGTGCATTGATTGTTGTGTTGTTTAATATTATTATTATGTTAATAATGTTATAAAGATAGTAGGAGAGCATTTATTATTATTATTATTATTATTATTTTTATTCGTTTTTCATCATGTTATTAATGTTACTCTAAGTAGTACAAATAAAATAATTTTTATTGAAATGGTTGTTCGGAATAATTTTTGTGATAACAATATTGTCGTTTCGAATATTATCAGTATGATTATTATTATGATTATTATCCTTATTATTATGATCATTAAGTTATAATAATTATTATTATTATAGATTAATGTGTATTTTATTTTGTTCACTTGAGTTTGTTGTGTTTATTTAATTTTTTTTTTATTTTTATTTTTACTCCACTCCCCCACCTAACCCTAGCGGGCCGCCCCTCTCTTTTTTTTACTCCACCCTTCTCTCTCGGCCGCCACCCCCCATCTCTCTCCCTCTCCCTTTTCTTTTCCATTTTTCTTTCTTCTTCTTCCCTCCTCCTGTAGCCGCTGCTTCCCGGTGCCAATCTCCCCATTCTCCTACCCCTTGTTCCGCTCCCAACAGCAGCGCCCGACCGCCGCACCTCCCCCCTGCTGCCCAGCCACACCCGCCGCTCCCCTGTTGCCCCGTAGAGGACCAGGCCCCCCTGCCGGCCTTCTTCCGGCGCTCGGCATCCTTCCGCCGCACCTCCGCCCTGCCCTCCTGTAGCCTGCACCCCCAGCCGGCTCCTCCCTCTGCCTTCGTTCCAACCCAGCCGCCTTCTTCCACCTTCCGTCGCCGCTCCGCTCCGCAACTCCCGGCCTCCCCGTCACCGGCCTCGCCCCGTCGTCCCGACCTCCAACAACCAGCGCCGAACTTCTTCCCCTCGGCAGCGACGGCAGCCCAGCGGCACACCCGGCCGCAACACCCGACCGCGCCTCCCTCCTCAGGCGTCGCTCCCTTCGGCCGCGCCACCTCCCTCCGCCTCGCCTCCTCTATCCGCAGCAACCTCTTCTCCCCTGCTCCCTGTCCGCCGCCGTGCAATCAGCCCCGCTGTCCGCAGCACCAGCAGCCGAACCCCTTTCTCCTTCTTCCTCTTCTTCTTCTCCTTCTTCCTCTTCTTATTCTCTTCTTCCCTTCTTCTTCTTCTTCTCTCCTTCTTCTTCTTCTTCTTCTTCTTATTTTTCTTTCTCCTTCCTCCTGTCCGCTGCGCGCCTCCCCTGTTCAGCGTGCCCAACCGGCGTCCCGGCCTCCCCCGCTTGCTCCCTGCTCAAGCGTGCAGCCCCCGGCCAGGTCTTTTTTTATTTCCTTTTATTTATTTATTTTGTTTTATCTTATTAATATTATGAATATTAGTGTTAATATTATTATAATTATAATTATTATTGTTTTTCATACTATTCTTATTATTACTAATATTATTATTATTATTATTGATATTATTATTAAATTTATTATTATTATTATTTTTATTTTTATTTTTGTTATTATTATTATTATTAATCTTGTTATTCATATTATTGTTATTATTACTATTATTAATATTATTATTGATACTATTATTACAATTATTATTACTATTATTATTATTATTATTATTATTATTATTATTAATTTTATTATTATTATTATTATTATTAATTTTATCACTATTATTATTATTATCATTATTATTATTAATTCTATTACTATTATTAATATTATTTTTATTATTTTTGTTATTATTATTATTATTAATATTATTATTTTATTGTTATTATTATTATTATTATTATTACTATTATTATTATTATTATTATTATTATTAATTTTATTATTATTATTATTATTATTATTATTATTATTTTTCTATTATTATTATTATTGTTACTATTGTTATTATTACTATTTTTTTTACTATTATTATTATTACTAATTTTATTATTATTATTAGTATTATTATTATTATTATCTTTATTTTTATTATTATCACCGTACTCTTGTTGATGGTGGGCTTTTATTTGTTGGCTTAGGACCTTTAGGACCCGCGCAGGGTGTTTCTGAGTGAGCGCCACCACCGCGCCTTGTCTCCGAGGTTCCGTTGTTGTCGCGCTTCAGTTCCGAGGTGAGCGTTTCTTTCCGACGCTTGGTTTGGCATGCTCTGGTGAGTTTTTGGATGTGTCTGAGTCCTTGGTACTGACTATGCAGAGTGTTAGACCTTGTCACGTGGTTTCGGACACACGTCGTGTCATCGCGACCTGGATCCGAGGTTGTTGTGTCGACGCGCTTGGTTTTGAGGTAGGTCCCCTTTGCACTGCTTTTAAAATTTAAGTTATATTATTTCATGCTGTTTGCGCACCCTAATTGTTCAAAATCAACATTTTATTAATTGTAATAAATATGAGATAATATACGATAATTAATTTTTAATATAAGATGGTTAATTTTTAAATGGTTATTTAATGTCAAAAGGAGCCGTTTATTTTATACACGACACATGAAACATCCTTTTGACGAGCGGACACCCAATAATGAAAGAATGCCCATTTGGCTTTTAAACATAATTCACGGAATATAAAATAGAGTTCTGGTTTAATGAGAAATGATTTCTTCTGATGCGTGAACAAATACTTTGGTTCGTTTGAGAAATTGCCCGGTTGGATCTTAAAGTTTATTTGGAAAAGAAAATGGTTTGGTTTGGTTTATAAAAATACTAGCAACCTGTGAAGTAGTGTTTTGGGGTTCTTTAAACGGTTTTAAACTGGATTTTTTCTCATAAAGAAGTTGTACCTGTCTTTGAGTAGTGTTTGTGAAATGTATTAAATGCCCGTTTGGCACTTTATGAAAGCGATAAAAATGTTTTGATAAAAAACCTATTAGGGCGACTCTCATGCCTTGGTTGCAATGGATTTTTTGGGAGGCCGCGCTTAGAGGATCCCGGGTACTTGAGTAGTTAAAGGCAAGAGGTTGTCCCATGGAGTGGCTCGGGGAATGCCTGTTGTTCTTTATATATAGATATATCTGATTGGATGCTCGGTTGGAATCGGTTGGCTCACCCCTTTTTCTTAAACACTTGAGACATGGGAATCTGGCATATTGAGAGAATATTCTAAGAACGATTGCTGCACTGGTAGGTTATGGTACTGACCAGTGGCCCATAGTAGGTGGATATATTGGGTTTATTACTATGGGATTTGCCCTCGACCTGCCTGTGAGTGGATGGTCGAGCGTTTTGTGCGTTTTGATTTCATCGTGACATGTCAATAAGGATGATTTCTCATGTATTGGTGTCTTCTGGTTTATTCTCGATCTCCTAGGTTCACCCATGTCTATTCAGCTTTGTAGCTTGCAGTAATGATTATGATACTCACATGTATACCTACATTGCCCTTGCTGTGTGTTTTACTTTGTGCATTCTGGTGTATTGTTTCCTTTGGAAAATGGTAAATTGCTTTTGATTAGGTTTCTAAAAATTGTTTTCAAATAAAAGTGTTTAATTCCCTTTGTACAAATTTGAAAATTTAAACATCACTTTTCCCTTTCCTGAAATGTCATTGACACTAATGAAATGAACCCGAATTTTGAAATGGCTAAGGGAAATGGTTCGTACTTTGTTTTTAAGTAGAATATTATTAAAAACATACTTTTATAGATTGTAGTTAAAACTTGAAATGATGTTTCTTTTATTTTAAAGGTAGTGCATTGGGAATAGATATCGGGCTAGCCTACTGAGTTTTAATACTCACGCCTATAGTTTTTTTCTATTTTTAGTGTTTTTGCAGGCTATAGTTTGAGTGCGCTCGCCTAGGGCGACGCTTGATCATTGAGTCGGAGAGCGACCTGCGAGGTCGCATAGAGCTTGTTTGGACGTCGTGTTTGGTTAGTTTATTTCCTGTTTGTTCATGTTTAGTCACTTTGTTTAGTTTACCTTTTTCTGCGCTGCTCTGTTTTATCTTTGCATTCTTATTTATTTATATTGGGAGAAATCATTCCCACAGTCTCTAATGATGCCCTGGCGCTGGTCGCCAGCCCGGGAGGATCGGGAACGCCTCTCGGGCCATGTTGCGGACCGGCTCGGGTGACCGGTTCAGGGTCGACCCGGGTTGGTTCTTGACAGGGATACCGTGGAAAGTGCGTCAAAGGAATGATAAAATTTTTTATCTATGGAAAATAAAGGTATAAAGTAATGAATCATTAAGGAAAAATGAAAAGTATGATAGAAGGAAATAAATATCATCTTAGGGATCTATTTATAGTTAATTGTCTTAAATGTGTGGAACCTTATTATTATTCATGTAAATTATCTCTTTTAAAGGCTAACTACTAAAGAAAGGAAATATATATATTGAAATAAAATGGTTGACGTATTTATTGTGATTCTAGAATTATATTTGGTTGAATTATTTTTACCTATGGTATTTTGATTATATGAATAAATAAATATATAAGCATTGTGTAAAACTTCAAAATCATACATGTATTAATCAACATTAGTGTTACGGACAACATCATGGGTTTATGAGATTAAGGTTTATCATAATTTCAAAGACTTATATTCAAATTTTTTTTTTGTGGTGGGAATATAAAAAGATTAGGATATTTATGGAAAACATTATTGGGAATACAACCTATTGGTTTAGTATATGAAAATTTTATTTGAGGTAGAATTTCATTACATCTTTGGACTTTAGATTAAAATTATTGGTAACCATTAAGGATTATCTTATCTTTTATGTTTTAGTAACTATAGTTCATTAAAATTTGGGAACATTATTGAAATTATATTAATATAGTGTTGGAGAAAGTACAAACCACTATATCGAGCCTAGGTTGTGGGTCTTTAACCCACAACTGAAGTACGATATGAGTTTTCCACCTACAACTATCCTACATGATAGTCTTTTTAATATATCATTATTTTTAAATTAAATATTTGAATAATAAATATTAATGATGAACTGGTGGTTTTATTGTTGAGGTTTAGAGATTAATATATTATATTGGATAAATTGTGCTAACCAAACTGGTTTTGGAAACTAGTTTGAGATTGAAGAAATGATTTTTCAATTTTTTATAGGTATAATGATCCATTAAAAGTGAATGTTACTACTTTAGGAACAAAAAATTCATTTTTGTATGTTTATTGTTTAGATTAAGTGATGAAAAAGTAATTTTTCAGGGGTCAAGAAAATTTTTAAATTTTTCTTATGAAATTGAAAGATATTAAGTATAAATATTTACTTATATTCTTAAACAATAAAATAATTTCTAATATTTAGTAAAAGTTCCTTGAATTTTATTTATCCTATTACCTTATTATCTGATAAATCAAATGGTATTTCAAATCATCAAACATTTATGGTCTTAATAACCTTAAATATCTATTGATCATTCATTGTCTTGGGATTAATGACCTATATAACTCTCTATAATTATTTACGTTTTTATTCTATGTCGATATCTTCACTTTCCACCATGGTTCTCATAATTAGAGTCCTTGTTATTGGTTACTTCATATGACCTCTTTAATTACATTTCTATCTTATTAAGAAAGAGTTTTATTGACCCTCTTATGATGTGGGTTTTTCAATAATGGTATTTTCAAATGTCAAACCCTTGATTTCCATGATCAAGTGTAAACTGTGAGAACTCAATTTGATGAAGGTTGGGAGAATCTAACACCCCAATATTTTAAAATATTGAAATTTTATTTGACAGATTATATGACACAAAACAAAAATATCTTATGATAATGTAACATCTCAAGACTTGATGATATATTTATTATTAAATAAATTTGATCACTTTGATAACTTACAGAACAAGAAACCTCGAGTATAAATGAACTATAATATAGAATAACATTATAACATAGCTTCAAATTTTTGGTTATGAATAGTATAAACTAAAGTTTAAAAATTATGGTTATATTTTTATTAGAAATAAAATAAGAATCATTTTGAAAGAATGAAAATGTTCTATGAAAAAAGTGTATTCTTTCTAAAAGGCGATTTAGTCATGATTTGAACATATAATTTAAATTTTATTTTTACTAATTTTATAAAATTTATTTGATAAAATGACCTTATATTTTAAAATCATTATATAAAAATTAACTTAGGGTTAATTTTTGGGATTTTTCTGAAATGATACATTTTTTAATAAATAGTGAAAAATACTAAATTTTATTAAAAACTACCTTTTCGTGTTAATTATTTACACTGTTGAAGTATATTTTATATTTTTTAAAATATAAATTTTAAAATTATATTAAAATTTAATTTATTTACTTCATTGGAGTCAATTTTATATTAAAATTTGATATTAAAACCATATATCCATATGATAATTTTCTCATTGGAAACCCAATTTTTTATTCCGTTTGTGGGTATAATTTTAAATTTCATTCTAGAAATTCAGTTAATTTAATTAGGATAAATTGATTCAATATTTATAATCAGGAATTTTTTTATCTAATAATTTTAACATAATTTCTTAACATAATTAAAAGTGAAAACCATAAAAATTAATTATCACAGTTAAGGTTAAAAACTAATTTATTAGGGGTCTAAACTACGAATATATGTGCTAAAATGTACAAAAAACTTACAGAACCCCAATTTTATGTCCAAATTTAAACCTTATAACTTCTAATGTTCTTTAATTACCCATTTTGGGGTTTTTTCCATTTTAAAAACGCGGGTGTAATTGATTGTTTTCAAAAATTATTTATGTGTCGTATTCCCCACTTATAAATTGACACCCACTATCTTACCATCATCAAACTTAAAAATTCATTTTTTTCAGATAATAACTACCCAAAACAATTAAATATTACCCTAAAAACTTAATAGATCTCTTGGTTTTCTAAAAAATCTATCCTTTTAAGGATTTATGTGCAAACCTAAAGAAGTTTTCTAAAGAAGAGGTAACATTCTTAAACGAGCGTTTTATATTGTTTCTTATTAAACCACCTTTAAATATTATTAAACCAATATTATATAATAAATTAAGTATATTAAACTTATATATGTTATATTAGGTTAATTTAATGACCTATATCCATATCCACTTCAATCAAATGGGAAACGAAACTGTCGATCATGTGTACAGAGGACTACCACCTCACATACCGATGTAATTAGTTTTCATCACCACCTTTCAAGGATTCATATAATGATGGATCTAAAAAATTTATACAATCTTTGTGATATTATTATACTTATTTAATTATAAAATCTCATATATCTTTTTTATTTTCATGCTGTTTAAAATATTATAACAATGCTTCTGTGTATGGCGGACTACTCCCTGAGGAATCACTCTGATTCATCTATCACATACGGTTTACATGGAATTTAATAATGAAACATTTAGTGAATATATGTGATATATATGAAATCACATTGATTCTATAAAATTAATATGTCACCAACTTCTTTATCCTTTGACCCATTAAGGAAATAATACCATCCCTTGTGCATACATATTACCTACTGTATCCACGAGGCGATGTTATCTATTATTCATGATCAAATTTAAATAATGATTCTAAAATTTTATATAATGAAAAAATTTATATTTATTACATTAATATAATTTTGGACATGATGTAACTATATAATATTATCAAGAACAAAAACATTCATGTTAAAACATGCATGAGAAAAGTAGGCAGTTATCACTTGAAACAATAGTAATAATGAAAGATTATTAACAAATGGATAATAAGATGTTATAAAAGGATTATATATGAAATGATAAATATTAATATGGTTATTTTAGAAATTAATGACATTTTTAAAACCATTATAAATTAGTTTAAATAATATTCAACCAAAAAGAAGCGTGAGGTAAGGGGTTTCATCTCAATTCCCTTTCATTTAAGCGTATTGTAATATTTTATAGTTAATTTATTTTATATGGTGTATATAATGAAATTTAAACATGTAATATATTAATTAATTAATAATTAATGGTATTTTAAGCTTTAATTTGAATTATTTCATCCAAGGGGATTTAAATTGAAAAGTACCAAGTGGTAATGAATTTCACAACTCAATTGATTTTCTTTGGTTATTTTACTTATTTATGGTGATTGATTTTATATGATTATGTGTATATTTAATTTTTACTAAATTATGTTCAAAAAGCACTTGATTTATAATGATTTAAATCTTATACACACAATATATTCATTGGTTAATTCTCACTTTAATGTTGTGATATTTTTAAGGGTTTATTTCATAATTTCATTTTAGTATGGCTTATATAATATTGAATTTAAATTGAATGAAATTATTTGATAATTGGATAATAAACCCTTTTAATTTTATTTTCATGTGGTTGTTCATTAATTTTTAACGTAATAGTAACAATTTTTTTCACTCTTGTGTACATTAAAATTTTTGAAAAAATGTTTTTTTATAAAATTTGAATTTATTTCTCTCTTGGATCAAAAATAATTTTTCTTCAAAAAGAAAGTTTTCAAAAAATGTTTTCAAAATTATTAAAATGATTTATTAGAGAAATTATTACCCATGTATTAATTTCTAGAAATGTTTTGAAAGGAATATTAATGTCATTTTCCAAACAAGGGCTGTTTTTATTCTACTAAAAATGTGGAAGGAATATTTGTTTTAACAAGTACAACATGTTAATAATTTAAAATTCTCATGAAAACATAATGTTTAAAGATTATTTTTTATGTTTAAAAGGTTATTTAAAAAGATATTAAGTTTTAAAAATATTTTTTAAACTTTCAGTGTAAAAAATAGTTTTCTAAAGAATATTTTTAATAAAGTTTTTATGGATTTTATATTCATTAAAAAAAATCCTTTAATTTAAATAGATTAAACTATGAATATGTTGTATTGATACCATATTAATTATTTATATGAATGGTTTATAATCATTTTGGCCAAGGAAAGTGTTAACATTCATTTTATTGATTTACTTTTTTAATCATTTACATTCCCTTGAAGTATTAACTTTCTTGTGATCATTATACATTACATTTATCCTCAATATCCATTTTATTTATCCTAGATATGTTTATTTATTAATCTATATATGATTTCTACAATCAGTGTTCTACATTGAATGTTATTTTTTTATTCCGATAAGTATTTATAGACACATATTCCTTACTCAACATGAATATTGGATGATAAGAAAATTTGACATGAATTAAATCAATTATTAGGTATATGAGGACTGATTTGGATATGAAATGATAGGTGGGGATGGTAATTATATATTCCCTTGATGAATTGATAATCTCATGTGGTGAATTAGTAAGATAACATTAAATAGTTTTATACTGAACATTTTAACTATCCTATGAAATGTACTGATAGTAAATGTATAACGATGCCTCAGAACATGATATTAAATAATTATGTATTTCTTTAATTAATAATTAAATAATTATCATCCATGATATTTTAATAATGATATTATCTTTGGTTTCATATCATTATTAGTTATTGACTAAATGTAATGTGTTTTTAGTTATTTACCTTTCTATATTGATTATTCCTTATATATTTTTGATAGCCAAGGTTATTAAATGACATGTGAGTTCATGTATGATATTGGATATGTTTATTCTTTATATGTACTATGTTTTTATATATGTACATGATTATAAATTATTTTCTACAGTTTTTATGACATAGGTTCGAGGTTATAGTCTCTCGATTTTATAGAATTGGTCCTCGTTGCTACCTAGAATCCTTTGGTGTACTCAGAGGTGCATTTGATGCTTTGTGGTGAGATCAACTAGGGAAATAGTGATTGGATCATGGTGGAGTATAACATATAATTTATATGTCTCATGGCCCATATTCTCTAATAAACATCATCGTTATAATAAAATTTGTGTAAAGTAAGAATAATACAAGCTATATAATTATGATATTGAAAAAGAGAAGTGTTATTTGGGGGATTAAATTTATAGAGAGTAAATATGACCATTATACCCATTGGTTTTTGTGACCAATGGTCATCATGGATGTTGGTTAGCATTACCAGTATTCATCATGCACATTGGGCATTATAATCATTAGTCATTATGACTATTGGGTGTTATGATCATTGGTAATGTTTCCATTATAGAGTGATAGTTAATATTAGTATATATCAAAGGTAATAAAAACGGATAATTATCATAGAAGGAATGAACCATGGATTCAACCAATAATAAAATCTCTGATAAGGTTCATTTATCAGATTCAATAAAGAGGTAGCATGACTAGGGTTTTCTCTTTACTATGCCCCAACAAAACTTAAACAACTAATGTTGGAGTGGGATCATTTAAAGGATAATTTCAAGATATTAGAGATAAATAGAATATCAATGTTGACTAAAATAGTCCATTAAAGTACCAAAATTACACACATCACCCTTAGGGATTATTCTAGGGTGATAAGGGGTTATGTATCTATAGGTTAAGAAATATTATGGTGTAAATTATTTTGGAAATAAAATAGTGGTTACTCTTTTCCTACATTTTTATTTAATGTATCACACTTCAAATACTCATTATTAAACCCTATATTATACTACAATAAAAAACTTTCAATCCCAAAAAATTTTCATTTTATTATTTAATCTAAATAGAACTAAACATTACAATACAATAGAAAACTATGTTATTAATTTTCTAATTAAATCTAAAACATGTACTATAAGACATGAAAAAATATACGGTTACTCTATAATATTGTACCCCAATTGATTATACTCAAAAAATTAATGTAAAGTATATGAGATACATTTATATTATAAAAAAACATAAAAAATGGAATAGAAATGGAATAATAACTATGAAAATTATATAAAGTACTTTAAGTGTTAGATTGAATTGTATATATAAGATGAAATATATGTATTGAAAAAAAATATCATTGGGAATTTTATCATTATAATAGTAATATTACCATTATACATAAAAGTGTACAATAAAAATGCATAAATCAATTTAATAATATTATAATTAATAATAAATAGTAATGTATATTGAACAATGAGTAATAATATAACTGCAGACAAATGTCTTAAATAAATAATATAAAAGAAAAGGATTTTTTAGAATTTCTAGCACCAAATTCATATTTTCAAAATATACCAAGACTTTTACTTAATAATAAAATTCTCATATATTGAAAATTATTTTAAATTTGGAATCCACATTGTGAAATTATCTAATAGTGAATTCTTAATAATTTTTTGAGACAGACGGATTTTTCACTAAATAGTAAAATAAGTTAAGAATATACATTAAGTATTATGACATGATCATGATTTAAAAAGGATTTAATAATTTATATAAGTGAATCCATTGTGGAAAAATTTATTTATTTAAAAAATTTATTTTAATGAACTAAAATGTGTTTCCAAACATGTAAATAACTTTCAAAAGTCATGAATGAAAATTAATATTATAAAAAATATATTTTAATGAAAAAAATATTCCCTTGATAAGGTAATATATAATAATGTATTTTAGTTATAAAACATTAAAATATAAAAAAATCTTAAATTCCAAAATCCATGAACTAAAACCATGAGTAAGCCTTTTTTTTCATTTTCCACAACCTATATATTCAAGGAAAATGTTTAGAATTTAATAAAGAAATCCCCCTCATTTTTTATAAATACACACTCATTATCCCATTAATATTCACTCTAATGTCTTTGAGAATAACAGTTTTCTAATTTTCTCTCTTAATATTCAATATAATAAATTCCTATTATTCTAAGGCTCTCATATCAAGATTTAAGTAACTTCCTTTCAAGGTAGGGGTTTATCAATACTCCTCTTTCTTTTTCAATGTTTTTAATTTTGTTATAATATCATTTAAATTATTTATCATATACTTACATGACTATTATTCGATGTTATTATCATATATTTTATATAATTTTAATGTGATATTATTTATTCCCTCTCATCATATCCTTTTCTAAAGATGCTATTATATCAAAGTATGGGTTTCTAACACTTCTCTTTATTTTATAAATATTTTTAATGATTATTTTTTTCAATCAAGAAGTTAATATAATCCATTGTTATAAATAAATTATTTAATTATAAATTAGAGATACCCATACTCTACAATTATACAAACTTAATATGTTGTTATAATGATAAAAGATTCCCATATTAAAGATTTGGTATTTTAAAAAGTGTATGATTTTCTGGAAATGAAATCCCCATTTGAATACAAATAAGTGGATGTAGTTTATTGGAAAAATTCACCTAGGAGTAACTACACTGAAAAATAGTTTTTGATTATTAATTCAATATTCACTTTATATATAAAAAGTGGTCTGAACTACACACTAACTTTAACACTCTCAATGGATATTCTTCAGATGATTCACATGCTCTTTACAAACCATAATAAATGACTTGAATATATCATTGTGTAGGCCTCCCACTATTATAAAATGTTAAACATAATGACTAATTACTATTGATATTATTTTCCCATGAAATTATCCTACATCAATACTTCATTATTCTTACTTTAACAAGAATACATTCTGTTACATTGTTAATATATTTTAGTTTTTATATTGATTGATTGGAAATCCACATACATAGAATCAATATTCAATTCAATGGGGGATTATTCCTCCAATTTGTTTTTATAAAATCACTTTCAAGGGGCATGGTGGGAACCTCAAAATGTCTAAATCATAAAACATTTTGATGGTCATAAAATTAAAAATTTAAAATGAACATAAAATTATGATCATCATGGGGAACACATCTCAAAGATCCCATGATCCACTCTAGAAACAATTCATCATGGTAAGACACGTTGAGTCTAATATGCCGTCCATGGAATCAAATCCTTTAACACATTTCCTTAATCATTGTTGCGTCTCTACCATTGAATGGGTAATATTGGTATTACATATATCCAATACTTATATATAGATAACTATTGATTATTTATCCATGATTAAGTATTTGGTTCCCTAGAGAACATTATGGTATGCATTGATTATCCACTCAGTTCATATGTTGGATTAATTGGACTTATTATATGATGGGTATGAACCAGAATTATATAGACCCTTGATAAATTAGTTGGTCACATGAAACAAACAAAATTGGGTAATTAGCATATACCTTACCCATTTATGTATATGATAACTTAGCAAGAGGCCTTGATGATATGTTTATGATGTTCATAATTATTAATTTAATAACAATGATATTTTTTATTGATATCCATGTGTTTATTTATCATCATGTTATCCATGGGTATATTATGATCACAATTTCTTAGTTTTGGAATTATTTAGTTTATTTATTCCTTCCATATTTATTTATTCTCTACTTATTCTATAATATATTTTTCTATATGATAATCCTTAATGACCAACTAAGCTCACCCCATTATATTGTTTCCCATTTCTATAGGAATCCAAAATGATTACTACATTTTCATATTGACTTTAAATGGGAAATAATATTGTTTTTTGGAACTTAGATATTTTATTTTATGTTTTGAAGTGTTTTAATATTCATTTTTTATCTTGTTTCCTAATACCACTTAACTCTTGGATACAATATATTATTATCAAAGTATTCTATATCATTATGACTAAATAACCACCAAATATCAGTTGGTGTTGGGGTGTTACATCTTGGTATAATAAAAATTTTAGTTGAAACCTTATTAAGTAGTTTTTATGAAAAATAACTAGATTACATAGCCCAATGATAAACTGTTGTGATATTATAGAAATATTTATAGATTAAATGAAATGAATTTAGAATCAATGAATTAAAATTAGACACTATTATTTATAATTAATAGTGTTATTCATAGAGTAATTTAATATATTCAATTATTAAGAAACATCATATAATGGAAATCATGTCGACACTCATAATTCATGCAGATATTTCTCTCATAATATAATCAATGATGGTGGTGTTGGGGTTGAGAATATTATGAATATATTAGGAAAGTTAACCCGTGTTATAAAAAATAACCTTTCCCATATTGAAAAACTATTTGCGCCTCATCATTATGTAAAAAATATTGATCCCTTCATGCAGAAACAACCTATAACTTTCAATAGAACCAATAATACATTAGATATCTTTATAGGTAATGATGTTATCAAATGATGATGATATTTTAAGAGATTTGGATCACCTCATAGGTTAATAAGATAAAGGTGAATCATATTTTCTAAGTCATCAATAAACTTTCTTGAGTCATATGTTATTAAAGAAATTAATAATATTTTAATAAATTTGGTTATATTTTAGGAGGAATAAATGATTGATGTATAAATAAAACATTGAGTTGGTATGTGATTTATGTTTGAGGTAATTAAGTTTTATTGGGGAAATGGTTTAATTGATTTTGTGAATATGTACTTGTATTATAGATCACCTTATTGATTTGAAAGTAATTTAGTGACATATTAATTGAGGATATTTGGGAAAAATATTAATCTATATTTGGTAGTATATATGATTAAGCTATATATTGATTGATTTTTAATTTTATATTGTTTGGGGGATAATGGTTATGTTAACTTTTAGAACAATATTCTTCCTCTATTTTTGGGATTATAATACAGTGAGAAAAATTATTTCAAAATTATGTTTTATTATCTTAAGAGATTAAGGTATTAATATTTAGTGGAAAAAAGTAATTCTAAGTTAAATTGAAAGAGTTATCATTTAAAAAAGTATAATCTATTACACCTTAGGCTTAAATAATAGTGTCAAAGGATAAGAAACTTATGATTTATTTCTCATATTATTATGATCGTTTATTATTATAATAGCCATTTTAATTTTATTATTTTGTTGAAAATAATATCATAAAAATGAAACTATTAGAGGTATATATTTTAACAATGGAATTATATTTAAAAAATAGTTTTGATAAATTAAAATCTTAAGACATGTCTATTAGGTGTTTAAAATACAGTTTCCTCATATTACCCATGATAATAATTTCAAATTATATCTTGAGTCATAAATATATTAATAATAACCTCATCTATTTTCAATAGTTGTAAAAATAAACATCGTAAGGAGGAAATTTATTTAAGGGGGTATAATGTAACACCTGAGAAAATTTTAGTTTGGAATGAACATATTTTATTACATTGTATTACATTAAAAATCTAATGTATAAATTATATAAGGCCTTTAAATATAATAATGGACAATATAAAATGAAAAATAATACAAGTACAATTTATATGTATCATGGATAATATTTTACAATAAACATTACAATTATAATAAAAACCAGTACCAAGAAAGAATAGTAAAAGCCAAAAAATCATTATATTGAAAAAGGGATGTATTATTTAGTGGATTGAATTTATAGGATTAAATATGACTGTTATGACCATTTGGAATTATGAAATATTTTCATCATGACCATTGGACATTATCACCATTGGGTATTAAGACCACTGATAATGTATCCAATATAAAGAGGTCGTTAGGATTAATGTATATTAAGGGAAATGGTGAGGGTTAATTATCACAAAAATAATTAATAGTGGATTTAAATAGTAGTAACACCCCTTATGAAGTCCATTTATCAGATCTTGGGAAGGAGGTTTCATCACTAGGTTTCACCCTTTTCCAAGCCCAACCAGAACTTTAACAACTAAGGTTACCGCAGAATTTTTTATAGGAGACGTTTTAGTTAATAGTGATCACAACCAAATCAATATGGGATAAACCCCTATGAGAATATTACCCCATTTAAAACATCACCCCTTGGGAATACCATGGTGTGATAAATGGTTATGAATCTAGAGGTTAAGAAGTATTATGGTGTAAATTCTTTTGGAAATGTAATAGTTGTCACTTTTTTTTCAACTTTTTTTTATTGAATGTATCATAATTAAAATGCACATTGTAATACTTGAGATTATATTATAATAAATAAAACCTTTAGTCACAATTTTTTACATTATATCATTTCATTTTAATATTAACACACATTATAATTAAACATAAAACCAAGTAATTACATTGATAATAAAAGCTATAACTTATAACAGAAGTTATGTAAAAATATATTACAATACAATAATCTTGTAATTCGGTGGATATGAATAGAAAAATGAAAAACATGTATGTGTGGTAAATTTTTATTATGAATAAAGAAAAAATAAATGGAATATATTTGGTATAGTAATTCAAAGAATAATATGAATTATTATAAATGTTAAAATGAAGTGTATATATTAGAGAAAATACAACCTTTGGAATTTGACTATAAGAAAATTTTGATCATCGGAATTTGACCATTGAAATAGTAATATTACCAGTATAAATAAAATTGTACAATAAAATTAATAAATTAATTTTATAATACTATAATTAATAAATAATATTAATTTATATTTACCATTGGAAGGTAAAATAATTATATCCATATGTCTTAGAATATAAATAAAAAAAAGTGTTTCTATAATTTCTAGTTCCTAATGCATTATTTTAAAATACACTAGGATTTTTATATGATAATAAAAATTATCATATATATAAAATCATTAAAAAAAATTGGATTTTAAATTTAGAATCAGTAAATCTAAATTATCCAGTGGTTAATTTTTTATAATTTACAATGATAATCAAATTTTTCGCTGAATTATAAAATAAAATAAATATATATGCTAAGTATTATGACATGATCATGATTTAAAAATGATTTAATAATTAATATAAGTGAATCCATAACCAAAACAATTTATTTATTTTTTTATAATGACTTTAATGAATTAACATTATTTTCCAATCCTATAAATAATATTCAAAACATTATAATGGAAATTATGTTTTTAAATCAATATTTAGTGAAAATAATATATTCACATGGAATAAGTAATATAATATAAAGTATTTTGGTTCTAAATCATTAAAATATAAAAATATATTTCTTAAATTTTAAAAACCATGAACTAAAATATTTAGTAAGTGATGGTTTTTTAATTTTAAAGTACCCATATTTCCAAGTACAATGTTTAAAAATTAATAAATCCCACACCCCTCATTTTATATAAGTACCCATTGATTATCCAATTATTATTTTTTCAAAATCATTTAAGAATGAACTGAATCTTGATTTCTCTCTCAATAGTCTATATAAGGAGTTCCTTAGGTTCTAAGGCTCTCATATCAAGCTTTAAGAAGCTATATTTTAAGGTAAAGGTTTTTAAATCCTCTTATTTCCAATTAAAATGAAATAATTTTTTGATAATATTATTTAAATTAATTTTTATATACTACCATGGCTATAATACCACGGTATTATCATCTATTTGATATATAGTTAATTATCTATTACTTATTTTCTATCATTATCACCTTTGCCAAAGCTGTTATTATAGTGAAGTAAGGGTTCCTAAAATTTATCTACCTTTATTTTTTCAATATTTACAATTCCTTTTTCTTTTCAATGAGAAATGATAATATACTCCATTGTTATAAATTCTTTACTATATTATCAATGAGATGTAACTATACCCTCTCATTATACTAGCTTTATAACCTATTATAATGTTCAAACCTCCCCATCTTATAAATTTTGAAATTTAAATAATTTGTGATTTCCTAGCAATGAAATCCATTTCTGGATTCAAAAAATTAGATTCATGATCTAATACAAATGCACCCATGGGTATCAACCCTAAAAAAGCTAGTTTGTTAATAACTCAATCTTCACTTAGGGAACAATAAGTTGGATGAAATGCACACATGATCTGAAACTCTTGATGGAATTCCTTGGATTATTCACATAGTATTTGTGAACCATAATGAATGATTTGAGTATATCATTACATTGGTATCCTAATATTACAAATTATTAAACACAATGACTACTTCTTATTGATATTCTTCTCCCATGAAAGAACTCTACAAAATTACCTTGTTTTTGTGCTTTTAATAGGTGTAATTTCTATTGTATTGTGAATATCCTCTACATTATATATTGATTCATTGAACATTCACCTATATAGGAACAATATTTAATTAAATGGGGAAATATTTACATTCTATATATCCACTTATTATATATTGATGACTATTAATTATTTATCCATGATTATGTTTTTGTTTCCTTCTAGAACAAAATGATATTTAATGTGTAGAGACTGTTATCATATGATTTATTCATTGGAGTTATTATGTGATGGGTGGGGACTACTAGGTTATGGGTATGTTCCCTACCAGTGGCTTGTGTATGAGAACATATATTTTGATGGTTATGCTCATCGAGATACGTGGTACCTAGGACCCAAAATGAACAAGTACCTTAGGGTTATTTCCTATTGCTTGTGCTCATTAGTTACTTTGTGATTAACATTTTAATACGGTATGATTGGATGTAATATATAGTAGTGTTGAAAATATTTTTTAAAGTGTTGATTTTTAATGATTTCCCACATGAAAACTATTTTAATTTTTAAGCTTCATATTTTTGAAATTGTAACTAGCATTTCCTATTTATGAAAACATGCAATATTTTCATCTTTGAATGTTTATGACATAGAATATCTTTGTGGTGGTATCCTACTCGGAATTGGCTCACAGCCTACTTACACTATTGGGTGTAGGTATACTTGGTTATTTTTTTTGTTGCAGGTTGGGTATAGTTTTTAGTGCCAGTGGCTAGAGTTTCTAGTGGGTTGTTGGTGGTGAAGTCTTGTGGAGATGGATTGAGGGCAGTGCCCCTTTCCGTGAGGGTTTTTGGGATGTTTCCTTTTGGTTTTATACCTTTTTTATAATCTTGGTGAGTTTTTTTAAACTATGTAATTTAGTTCTTAAATTTTGCAAAAGATTGTTTGGTTTTAAAAATCCATATTTGTTTTGTTGGATTCATTTGTTGTTTTATGTTTATAAACTCAGGTAAATCATTCCAAATTCTCATTTTATGATTCCTAGGAACTTGTGAAAGCCCTTGGGGATTAGGAACGCCATTCAAGCCTTGTCATGGACCGGGTTTGGAACTGGTTTCGGTGGTGAACAGATTTGGTTCGTGAAATTGTGTATGAAATTTGGTGAACATGCTTATAATAAATATTAAAAGCCTTGGAGGAAGGCCTTGTAGTTCTGTTTCTAATACATCGACCTTCTAAGCTATGCTTTTTGGAAATGGTTAGTAGGATTTGGATCGAATTGTTATCCTTCTTGATCAATGTTTATGGTCGAGTCAAACCATTTTTAATCATGTCATCGGTTTAAGGTGACCATAGTTTAAGGGTCAACAATGTTTTCTAGGAAAACTTGCACGACTAGTTTAGTTTGGTCAATCAGAAATTGACAATCTATTTACAATGAGGTTTATTTTATGATCTCATATTTAATGATGTTCTCCCTATTAAAGAAATCATTATAGGATAATCGTTTGGATGGTTAGAGCGTGTTTTGTCAGAAATTCTGATGGTGGATGTGTCGTGGTTCAGAATTGGCCCCCTTTTTTAGATGTTAAAGCCCAAGGTAGGGAGCATAATGGAAAAAATGTTTAACAGGAAGAAGATTTGATTTTGTATCTAGATAAATAAAATCTGGTAACTCCATTTTGGTGTTTCATTCGGAAAACAAGCATGGGATCGGGTTTTGATTGCTTAAGTGTTGTATACTTAAAGTTAAGACTACAGGTGTGTTAGGTGTTTTGAAAGACAACACGACCATTTCAATAATACTTCGTGAACCTTGAAGGTTTGGTGATATTTTTGTTTTTCCTGAAGTATTCATGGGGACAAACATTTCTAAGGCAGGGAGGTTGTAATGACTCAGGTTTTGAGCCAAGGTAAAACTCCAATGGAATTGGAATTTTAGCATTTACTGGATGGGCTATTCTTTAACTGAGATTTAAAACATAATTCTTTGATTTGGAACACATTAATGTGTTGTTGAGACATGGGTGAAGGCCCAAGGGACCCCTCTAGCGTTCTGTTGAGTTTCTGGAGCATTTGGAGCAGAAAACAAAGGTTTATGTGATCTGAACGGGGAGCACAATTTTTATGAATCCATGTGGTCCCTACCAGAAAACCACGAGGCCTATAATAGGTGGATGGAGTTTGTGCACATGGGTTACACTTGGTTTCCCAAACTATGTGCCTAGCCTATATGGGTAGAGCCACTTAGGTAGTACGCTAACACTATTCATTGCATGGTTGGTGCACGGTTAGAGTAACTATGTGAGAAAAACCATGTGAGGTATTTTTTAGGGTTTAAATGACCAAAATGCCCTTAATGATATTTAAGTTTCTTTTCGATTTTCCTCCACCTTTAAGAAGCCACGTGAGACCACCTACCTACACAAACAGAGCTTCCAAACTCTTTCATTGAGGCTTGGATATAACTCCTCCATTTGAATTCCGAAACAAATGTCGTTTGTATTTAGGGATATGCATCTGTAACCTATTATTTCATTGTCATTCATTGTTTAATCTACTCTCTATTGAGTTATTGAGGTGAAATCTCATTTGCCCTATTTTCAAGGTGATTGTCCTATTTTTAGATATATTCTAAACAATACCAAAACAGAGTTTGATATTGGATGAATAGATCATCCATGGTATGAGGTAGGTGGTCTATGACATTTTCTTCATGTTTCTATCATTTTATGTATAACACATTTGCACCCCACATTGGCCTTTTCTATGCATTTTCTTGTAACTGGTTCCTTCATGTGAAATTAATCCTCACACCTTAATAAATTTTGATAGAATTTTTTTTAGTTTATTAGGGGTGGTTGATCACATATATTGACACCCATGGGCATGTCGAGTTGAATTTCCCCATTTTGGATAAATGTGCTTATTTTTGGATTTCCCCCTAAGCTTTCAACTTGGAGTTCCCCCTTGTAGAGTCTTACCTAGATGAGAGTGGAACCTCCCAAATGCCTTGTTCAAAATTTATGATTTTTTTATCATGTGTGGTAGTTTGTTTTAAATGATTCTTTTTAGGAATTGATACGTGCAATTGGAATGGATGTTTAAAGATGATAAATGAATCATTTGAAGAACAATGTCATTATTTTATATTAAAAACCCTCATATGAGGTGCACTATAGTTAAATTTATAAAATTATGAGTATTGTGTTATGGGGTTCTTGGATTAATTATTTATCCTTCTTATATTCTTTGAATTTATTGTTTATATATGAATTTTTTGGGACATGACCTATAATGAAATTAGAAAATGGATTTTCCCTTTATAAATGTTTATAGAACCATTGCACCATATAAGTTCATGGCTTGGAACTTTTCCTAACCAAATGACTATTGAAACAAGCTCCTCCTAAGTTCTTGGCCAAATTTATTATTGGATTTTCCAATGTTGGTAAATTCCCATTTGTTCAGGGTGCCTTCTTGACCCTTACAATTGAATTTCCATGTGTTTTTTGATTAATGGAATGTATTAAATGGAATAGTTTGACATGGTGAAATTATATTATTAAAAGACTCTAAATATTTTAATGATATGACATGATTATACTAAAATCATTAAGTGAAAGGAAATCTAAAGGGCGGTAATCCCACCATGTTCATTTCATGCTTAGTACATCCTATAATTAGAATGTGATGCCCTAAATGTTAATTGGGATTTATAAATGAAGATCATGAGAGGTAATGAAACACCCCAAGAATTTACCAATAAATTTAATATATAATCCAAGAAATTCTAAGTCTTTACAAAACACAACTTTTTTATAACCTATCCAAGTAAACATAATTTTTCCACATTTGTGTTTTGAATTTTGAAAAGCTAATATACACGGTTGTGTTCAGTATAATATTTAAAGTCTGATAAGACAAACTGAATTTTTGGTGAATAGTAACATAAACTTATGAATAGAAACATACCCATATGAATAGTAATTAACAGTAATTTTTCCTAAAGAAATAGAAACATCACCCATGAATGTATAAATATAATTTAGACATCCTAAAAGTGAAAAAATGATCATAGTATAAGTATTGGTATTTTTGTATGTCATAAATGTTTTAATTAAAATTTTGTGATTAATTTAATAATTTAAAATGGAAAATTATTTTCATAAATGTAATAATAATTTTTTACTTTGTTGTCTTATGGTTATAAGATAATTTTATGGGACCTTTATTAATTTCTCACGGTGTTATAAAACAAGTTATAGTTTTAAAGTGTTTTTTTAGAATAAATTATTATTTTATTTAAAATTTAAATTAACAACATTTAGAAAATTATTTACAAAAAATGGAGCTCATATTTTAATTCTACATGTTGAAAAATTGTTGGGTTGATTTTTTTTGGATTTTTCTGAAATATTCGAATTTTTGATGATTAGTGAAATCCGATAAAATACTGTATATACAAATTATCAGTTAAAATACACTATTTATGACATCATGAATGATTTAAGGCTACTTGGTTCAAATTTACATGGATTAATCACTATTATGGGTCACATGAAACAAAACTATTGGTTGTCTTGATGGAAATAATAAAATAATGAATAAAATATTCAAAATTCAATCCTCTCCTCCACTATAAACCCCCCTCACTCCTTATCCTCACACATATAATCCTTAAATCTCATAAACATTCTGCCAAAATACCCTAACCTAGTCAATCCCCACATTCAATAAGCTCTTTTTCTTTCCAAAAGAATAAAACCCCTTCCCTTAATGAGATTCTCAGGGAGTGGGTTTCAAGAGTTAAATTTCTCTTTTTATTTCTTTTATTTCAAGTTCTCTTTTATGTTGTATGTATTTAATGTTTTCATACCATGTTATTATTTACATATTATTATATCTCACTATTTTTTTAGGATTATTATATGAATGGGTGAACCCTTTACCCTCTCTTTTTAATGTTTTCTACAACCATGTTCCATAGCCGTCATGCCACATAATTTTCATCTCAAAATCTCTCTCATTTTTAAGCACTCTTATTATGTTATTATCATTTAATTTCAATTGTATTGTAATGGGATATATAATTAAACATCCCAATTTCGGTATATATTAAGTAATAATTATGATATAACTGTTTTCTCTCATCAATATATTTTATGGATTTTTAAGTGACGCCGTTAAGCTGCTAGATTTTCAGTAGGTATTTCTCAAGATTTCTTTTATTTTGTGTTCCTTTACTTTTCTTTCCTCTCATATTTTCTTCCAAATATTGTGATGAATCTAGTATCTTACATGTTCTATAATTATTTCATAAAAAAGGACGAATTTTTAATCATCTCTCCTTTCCTATTTTTTATAATGAAAATGAAAACACTACATGAGATATGCTAATCTACCACATTCAAGGATGATGGGTTTTCAATTTCTATTACCTTCTTAAATTATGGTCATAAAACCATTATTATGGTTTATAAAGACTATAATTTATTTATTATGTCTCATATAATGTTATGGAAACTTTTTGTACACATGGGTTTTATTTATAACGCAAAATGAGTTTGTTGTGTTCAAAAACTACAAATTAACCCAAACAATTTTCCTTAAATGATTTAAATAATTATTCACCTTAACTCCAAGTAAAAAAATGAAATTTAAAACCATGTAACATTCTAGATGTTTCCAAATAACATATAACTTCAATTCTCAAAAACAAATATTCATTTTACATGATTCTCCATTATTGTATATAAGTATATCGATAATGAAACAAACAGACCTGAACAATGAAATTGATCCTATTTACCCATCAAAAAGGCCAATAATAAACTTAATAAAGTTATAATAAATCAATTACATGTATAATAGGTTATTTATATATTAATTAATGAATTTAATTTTGTTATACAGGATAGTAAGACCAAGTGAATAACACCATCAGACTTAAGGGAAGGGTTTTTACATCTCACTTCCATTTTTGTGTGATATTCGTTATTCACTACTTTTACTTGTGTATGGTGTATTAATACTAACCATTTATGTATAATATCATGAATATATTTATTTTCATTGTAATAAATGTACCATTTTAAAATTATTAAATTTGGGGTGTACAATTCAGTTGATTACAAAGTTGTAAGTATTTTCTATCTGAACCTCCATTTTCATTCAGGTTTCTCTTATTATTTACTCACCTCAAATATATTATTATTTATTATTATGCAATACTCATAAATTCTTTGTAAATTTAATATATATTTTCACCCACCATAATCTTACTTTCATTTATGTGGAGTTTTATCTTTTAAAAGGATCTCCCAAAAATTATTCCTGAAATACAAGCTCGATATAAGGAACTTGTCAGATTTTTACCTATTTTGAAGTTCAATATAAAATATATTTTAATCCATATTTATCATTATAAAATTAAAAAATTTAAAGAGAAAAATATATTTTGGGTCATTTCTTGTTTTATGAAAGCAAAAAATTCCTTTTCAATTTAATATCCTTTAATATTTTCATTAAACCGAACCAAAATATTTTATTTCTAAAGCTTCCTTAAAAACTCCTTTTAAATGATTTTACCACAATAAAAATTTATATAAGATAGAAATATAATTTCATTGACATTAAATTTTATTTTTAGGATATACTTGTTTAAAAGCATATTTATAAAATACACAAATGATTTTACAAAAGAGCACCTCTTTCCAAAGTAAAAAGGATTTTTCTCATCTCAATTAATATTTTATGGGATATATTCATTGTTCACCACTTATTTCTTGATTATAGTGGATGTATGACCCTTTGGTATATCATATAAAGAGTCTCATTTAACATTATATTAATCTATGTCAATTTTCTATGTTGAATATTTTTACTTATTGAGTTTTATATCCTATTTTATCATACATCATGTTTTATTGAATGGATTATGATTAGTTTGATTATGGATGTGCTATTTTAAAACCTTTCACTATATTACTCTGAATGGTTGTGTTTATAATTAATTATTGTGGAATGTTATTTACATTTCAGATGTTTGTTTCAATATGAATGTGTATGTTTCTTATGTTCACCCCATTCATATGTGGAATGCATTGGACTTAGTATGTTTTAATTGGGGCTTTCAATAGCCCCTCTGTGCATTAGTAGGTCTGTTGAGACAAACTATTGTCTTGGAATGAGGCCTTGAAAAAGTGAATATTTATGGTTTTGGATGAGGCCTTAATAATTTATATATACCTTCGCTGAAGAATTGATGGTATATTTTAGAATGTCTGGCATATGCATTTCCCTCAGTATGAAGATATTAATTTAAAGTTAATGGTGTTATTTGAATAGTAGAATACCAATGATTATGTTTAATTATGGAATTATTTAACCACATAATATTTATTCCATAACGCGTTCAAGTTTAGAGGCATGTGTTTTGAATTATTGACCATGCCTATTATTTATGTTTATGATATCTTCCACAGTATTTCTTAGCCTTACTGAGAATTTGAGATCATCCCTTTCTTCTGTTTTGTTTTCTCATGACATGAAGAAGTATTTTTATGAATGACCAATAATGAAAATCTTATAGTGGTGGATGTTTCCAATAAAACTTAAATGTTGTATTTGTTTTCAAGTTGTAATGTTGAACTTATTTATGTATCTATCTTTACAAAATTACTAAAATA
Organism: Viscum album; assembly: GCA_963277665.1. Classification (NCBI taxonomy): domain Eukaryota; kingdom Viridiplantae; phylum Streptophyta; class Magnoliopsida; order Santalales; family Viscaceae; genus Viscum; species Viscum album. Next base: position 308,508,734 of record OY728131.1, on the reverse strand, counting down.
CTTGGGGATTTTGTATTTGATTCCTTGTAATCATGAAAATTTATTAAAACAATGCACTGGCTCTAGGTTTCTAGGTTGGGGGCATTGCAATTGGTATCAAAGGAAATTTAGTAGAAAGCATGAAAACTAGAAATAGAAAAAGTATATTAGTGAAAAAACCCTAAGATTGAATTTGGGGATAAGAATACATGGTCATACTAGAATTTTAGTAAGGAATATATTATGTGGTTTATCAAGAAAATACATCGTGGTTTGGATATGAACAAGTATGGGTGGCTTTGGAACAAATGTATCTAGCGGTAGAACCCGAACACACAACTTTGATCTAGACTCAAAATGGAAATGGGATACTACAATAGGCCTTGCTGCACTCTTGGTTTGACGCTCCGAGGGGATACAATTTGGTAAATTTATAAGCGCATTAAAAAAAGTTATGAGGGATTTATGCCCCTAATTAATTAAAATATATAAATATAGGATTTATGATACATAAATTTAGGTTATGTACCATGTTTAGAGATATATAAAGTTCATAATTTTATGAGCTAATATATAATATAGAATTGATTAGAAACGGTGTCTAGTAGAAGGAATGAGAACTTCACCAACGCACGTAATTTGAAGAGTAAGAAGAACCATGTATCTAATGGTTTTGATCCATTATTTGAAACAAATATTGTCTCCCAAGTATCCTAATCACATGAGAAAATAGTATCACGTGTTGACATGGTATTTAAAAACTTCTCTGAGTTCTATGGATTTTATTGAAGCTAAAGAAGAAGAGAATGGCAAGGAAAAACATGGAAAAATGGAAGAAGGTAAAGTTTTATTTTCCCACACATGATAATTGTGGAAGGAATAAACTTGGTATATTCTATAGAGGAAAAGGAGTTTGCTTCAAGTGTGGAGAAAAAGGCCACCATGCTCATAATTTCAAGACAAGGAAATAGTTTTCCTATATTCAATGCTTCTACTACAAGGAGATGGGACACTATGTGAATCATTATCCCAAGAGCCAATGGAATATACGTCAAATGAATATTTTGGATAATGATCAAGTTACGATTCTACCATAGATATAGTATAATGATTAATATGCCTAGTCAAGAATCATTTCCTTGGAATATTTTGTCAGTAATGTACTAGTTGTAGGAATTATGAGTTATATAAGGATTATACTGCAGTAATATTTCATTAAGGATTTGTGGTCGTATGATGAATAGTATATAGGAAAAGTGATTTAGTAGAAAGTTAATTTTTTTAATAAAAAACATGATTGAGGGGAAGACCACTGTTAATATATATATGATGTTGAGACAATGAGGAAGAAATGATTGATTCAGATAAGTACTGACTACCTTGGAACTGATTATTGACCTGTCAAGAAGTGGTCTATTCTATCATCGATAGATTTTAGAACACTTTTGGATTTAAGGAATATATCCAATAAAACGTATCTTACTTAAGGTATAAAAAATAATGCATGATTACAATATGGTTTTTTATGGTAATTCAAGTTATTACCATATTTTAAGATGATACGTGATGAAGTTATTCACTTGTTTGGAATGTAAATTTTAGAGCTAATTCTTGTTGATTAATGGTTAATGATAAGTTCATCATCGAAATTTAGAGACCTTCATTATAATGTGTTGAATTGTTATATTTTGGAATTTTTTTAACCATTTAAGAAATGGTTGAAGTTGATTATTATATTTGGTTTTAGAATTTAATGCCACCACATGATGGTATGATTAATTTCCATGATCATGTCCTCCAATTAGGATGTTTTGTTTTGTATTAACTAATGCATTTACCTTTCCACTTATTAATATAATATTTTAACAATATTCTTGATGTGGGTTACCCATAAGTAAATTTTCATGTATCATCCATTAACTTTCGAAGTTCAATTTCAAATTTTATGGATGAAATTTTTGTAAGGAGGGGATAATTTAACACCCTACGAATTTAAAAATATATTTAATATTGAATGAATGAAACACCAAGTCTCTACAAAACACCACTTTGTTATGACATATCCAAGTGAAAATATTTTTTCCACAGTTGTGTTTTGAATTTTGAAAAGATGACATACATGCTTGCATTCAGTAAGATATTTAGAGTTTGATAATACAAACTAAAGTTATAGTGAATAGTAACATACCCTTATGAATAATAACATAACCATATCAATAGTAATGAATAGTAATGAATATTAAATAGTTCTAAAAAATATAAACTTCTCCCATGAATGTATAAATACAATTTAAAAATCTTAAAAGTTAAAAAATGATCATAGTATAAGTATTGGTATTTTTTTTGTCATAAATATTTTAATTAAAGTTTTATGATTAATTTAATAATTAAAAATAGAAATTTATTTTCATAAAATGTAATAATATTTTTTTTATTTTATTGCCTTATTGTTATAAGATAATTTTTTGGGAGCTTAATTAATTTCTCATCCTATTGTAAAACGAGTTATAGTTTTAAAGATGTTTTTTGGAATAAATTATGATTTAATTAAAAAAATAAATATTAAGAATATTATTTTAAAAAAATGGTGTTTATATTTTAATTCTACATGTCGAAAAATGGATTTTTCTGAAATACTCAATTTTTAATGAATAGTTAAATGCGGTAAAATACCGTATATACATATTATTAGTTAAATACACTATTTATGACATCATAAGTGATATAAGGCCACTTTGTTCAAACAAAAATAAAATTATAATTATAAAGGGTCACATGAAACAACACTACTGGTTTTTTTGATGTAAATAATAAAGGAATGAATAAAATATTCAAAATTCACTCCTCTCCTTCACTATAAAACCCCCTCACTCCCTCTTCTCCTCACTCCTCTAAGCCATTAAGCTCCTCAACATTCTGCCAAAATACCCTGACCTGGTCACCACCCACGTAAGATAATCTCTGGGTCATTCCAATATACTAAAACCCCTTCACCTAAAGAGATTCTCAAGGAGGGGGATTCAAGAGGTAAATTCCTTTATTTATTTATTTTATTTCAAGTTCTCTTTTATGCGGTATGCAATTCATGTTTTTCTACCATGTTTTTATTTCCATTTTATTATCTTTCAAAACTGTTTTATTTGTCTTATATGAATGGGTGAACCCTTTCACCTCTCTTTTTAGTGTTTTCTATATCCATGATGAATAGACGTCTTGCTATAGAATTTTCGTCTCAAAATCTCTCTCTTTTTCAACGACTCTTATTATGTTATTATATTTTTATTTCAACTGTACTATGTATTTATTTGTAAAAGAATATCCCCCTTATTGTCTATATTATTTAATAATTATGAGATACCTATTTTCTCTCACCAATATATTTTATGGACTTTTAAGTGATGCCGTTAGGATGCCAGATTTTGGTAAAGGATTTCTCAACTTTTCTTTTATGTTGAGTTTCTCTAGTTTTCTATCCTATACTACCTTATTCCTTATATTGTGATGAATCCTTTATATTACATGTATTGGAATGTTTTCATGATAAAGGATTAATTTTTCATCATCTCCCCTTTCCCATTTTTTATACTAAAAATGAAAACACCACCTGAGATGTGCTACTCTATCCCATTCAAGGATGATGGGTTTTCAATTTCTATTACCGAACTAAATTACTGTAATGAAACCTTATGGTTGAAACAGAGTATAATATATGTATTATTAATCATATTTGGTTTTAAAATCTTTTTGTAAACACGGTTTTGATTTATAAAGAAAAATGAGTTCGTTCTATTCAAAAACCCCAAATTAACCCAAAATGGTTTTAATTAAACGATTTAAATAATGTTTCATCTTCACTCAAAGTAACCAAATAAAATTTAAAACCATTTAACCTTATTTATGTTCACTAATAACACATAACTTCAATTCTATAAAACAATCCTCATTTTACATGATTCTCTGTTCATGTATATAAGTATACCGATCATGAAACATACGGACCCAAACAATGAAATTGAAACTCTTAACCCAGCAAAAAGGACCAGAATAAACATAATAAGGATATAATAAATCAATTAAATTTATAATACGTTATGAAAATCTTAATTAAGTAATTTAATTTGGATTTACAAGACATTAAGACCAATTGAATAACACCATCCGACTTAAGGTACGAGTTTCCTCATCTCACTTCTATTTTTGTGAGAGATTCCTTATTCACAACTTTTACTTGTGTGTGGTTTATGCATAATGAAAATTGATGCATCATATCATTAATATTTTTATTTTAATGTTATTAAATTTACCATTTTAAAATTATTAATTTTGGGGCATACGATTCAGTTGATTACAAAGTAGTATGTATTTTCTACCTGAACCTATATTTTTATTCATGCTGCTCTTATTTTTTACTCACCTCAATGATATTATTATTTATTCTTATTTACTCCTCATAAATTCCGTGTGAATGTTCTATATATTTTTTCCAACCCTAATCATACTTTCATTTATGGTTAGTTTTATGTTTTCAAAAGATCTTTAAAAAATTATTCCCAAAATACAAGCTCGATTCAAGGAACTTCTCGGATTTTAACATATTTTAAAGTTAAATATATAATATTTTCTAAGACATATTTATCTTTATAGAATCAAAAATTTTAAATTGAAAAATATATTTTGGTTTATTTATTGTTTTATGAAAGAAAACACGTCTTTTCACTTTAAAATCCTTCAATATTTTCCTTAAACCGCACCAAAATGTTTTATTTTTAAAGCTTATTTAAAAACTCTTTTTAAATTATTTTAAAACAATGACAATTTGTTTAACCTAAAATATAATTTAATGGACATTAAATTTCACTTTCTGGGATATTCATGTTTAAAACTAGACTTATGACAAATACAATTGATTTTCCAAAAGAACTCCTCTTTCCGAAGTAAAATAGAATTTTTCTCATATCACCTAAACTTTTATGGGATATATGAATTGTTCACCACTTATTTATTTATTGTGGGGTATGTAATTCCCTTTGGTATATTATATCAAGAGTATCCTTAATCTAATGATATTCTAAGGGATAATTATTTAAATGTTTCAAGGTGGTATGGGACACATTGGAATGTTTAAGGATTATTTCCTCATGGATTTTCAATGGTATCATTTAAAAGTATCTTAAACTATGTAAGTGTACTTTGTTGAATATTTTTAATCATTGTGGTTTATCTCTTATTTTATCGTCTATCATGTTATATTTAAAGGTTTATAATTAGTTTGATTATGGGCGTGCTATCTTTAAACCATTAACCATATTACTCAGAATGGTATTATTTATGATTAATGTTTGGGGAAAGTTAATTACATTATATATGCTAGTTTCAATTTGAATGTGTATGTTTTCTATGTTCAAGCCATTTAATTTCGGAATATATTGGACTTATTAAGTGTCAGGCGGGGACGGTTATAACCCACGGTGAATCAATAGGTCTCATGAGACAAACAATGGTCTTGTAATGAGGCCTTAACAAAATGAGTATTTATAGTTTTAGCCAAGGCCTTAATAATTTTTAGACATCCTGGTCTAGGACTTGATGGTATATTATAGAATGTATGATATATTCATTTTACATATTATGAAGCTATTAATTGAAAGTTCATGTGGTTATTCGACTAGTAGAATACCCATGGTTTTGTATTGTTATGGAATTATTTATTCAGATAATATTCCTTCCATAATGTGTTCAATTTTAGAGGCATGTGTTTTCAATTATTCATGATTCCTATTGTTTATTTTTATGATATATTACCCTGTATTTCTTACCCTAACCAAACATTTGAACTTACCCCTTTATTTTGTTTCATTTTCTTAGGTCATGGAGAATTTTTTTTTATGTTTGAACTACTAGGATAATCTTAGAGTGGTGGATGTTCCCAATAATCCTTACTTGTTTTATTTGTTTTCCAGTTTTAATGTTGAACTTATGTATGTATCTGGATTTCCAAAACTACTAAACTACTTGTCCCTTTGGTATTTTATTCACTGTAATCATGCAAATGTATTAAAACAATGCACTTGCTCCAGGGTTCTAGGGTTGGGGCATTACAGTTGGTATTAAAGGAAGTTTAGTATAAAACGTTGAAACTAGATATAGAAAAATTAGATTAGTTTGAAAAACAATAAAATTGACTTTGGCAATAATAATAAAAGGACATCCTAGAATTTTGGTAAAGAACATATTATGTGGTTTATCAAGAAAATAAATCCCGATCTAGATACGAACAAGTAAAGGTGGCTCTGGAATAGATGTATCTAGTGGTAAAACCCAAAAACACCACTTTAAGCTCGACTCCAATGATAACTAGTCCCTGAAAATGGGCCTTTATTCACTCTTGTTTTGATACTCTGGTGGATATTCTTTGGTTAATTCATAATCTTATTACAAACAATTATATAGGATTTGTGCCCCAATATAACTAATCTATATTGTTCTAGGATTTATGATGCTTAAATTTATGTTATGTACCTAGTTTAGAGATATAAAGAGTTCATAATTTTATAATCTAATATATAATATGGTATTGATTAGAAATGGTGCATAGCATAATGATTGAGAAATTCACTAATGCACATGATGTGAAGTGTAAGAAGGATCATATCTATAATGATGTTAAGACATAATTTCAAATTAAGATTACATCCCAAGTATCCTCATCATATGAGGAAATAGTATTATATGTTGATAAAGTATTTAAAGACTTCTCAAAGTTCTATGGATTTTAATGGAAGCAAAAGTAGAAGAGGACGACAGGGAAAAAGTGGATAAATTGAATAAGGTAAAGATGCATTTTCCCACATGTGAATTGTGGAAGAAAAAAAATTAGTATATGATTGAAAGGAAAAGGAGTTTGATTCAAGAGTGGAGAAAAAGGCCACCATGCTCATAATTGCAAGACAAGGAAATAGTTTTCCTATATTCAATGCTTCAACTACAAGGAGATGAGACACTATACGAATAAATGTTCCATGAGTCAAAGGAATATACCCCAAATGATGATTTTGGATAATGATCAAGTTATGATGCTACTGCAGATGAAGTAGAATGATTAATATTCCCAGTAAAGAATCATGTCATTTTAATATTTTTTTAGTAATGTTCTGGTTGTAAGAATTATGATTTATATAAGGATTTTAGTGTAGTACTATTTTATTAATTATATGTGGTCCTATGATGAATGGTATAAAGGAAAAGTGACTCAAAAGGTAGGTGGTTCCATTTGTAAGCAATTTCTGATAAGTTAGCTTTCTTTTTTTTACTAGTTTTAATGTTCCTATTATTCTTCTTGTGGTGAAAAAACCATTTTTGATGGATTTTCTTAAGAATTTAATTTTATAGTTGCATTATGGCTTGAAATAGGGTGATTTTCATGGGTGACTCTTGGGGTAATGTTTGGGGTGTATTTTATAACATGTGAAAGTGAATTATTGGTGTTTAAAGGGGATTACAATTCTGGTCTGTTAATTCCTTAGTGTCATGTGGGCCTTGAAATGGGGTTTTTTAATGGGTTCAAGGTGTAAAACCATGTTGTACTTCTTGGAAGTGATTTATGAAAACATGTGGTTTTCATGTGTGTCTTTTTTGGTGTTAATTGAGGTATTTTTATAACACTTGGGGGTAGTTTTATAATTATTTTTAGGGATTAAAATTATGTTTTGGATTGGTATTGGTATGATTTTGGAATTTAATGAGGGATTTAAAATGGGTTTTGTGTGTGAAGCATAGTTACACCCCTTGGTTTTGTTTTTTTGAAAATTTTGAATGTTTTTTTGGTTAAGGAAAGCGTGAAAAAGGGTGTATATGTATTTTTTCGTGGGTTTGTTAACCTAATATGGTTTTTTAAAGGTAAGGTAGTTATTTAATATGTCAAATATTTTTTTATAATGTTTTATAATGTTCTAAAATGTTTTAGAAAATGGAAAGAGAGCTGTGAAACATGGTTTGGGCTGTTTTGTGTGAGTGTGTTGTAAAAAATGAATTTTTTTTGATGAAATATGTATTATATGATATTTGAGTGGGATGTTATGTGAGTTATAATGTCTGGGAATGGTTTTGTAAATTTTTTTAAAGGATTTTTGGAAGTGTTAAAGAAATGTGGAAAGTGTTGTGGGCTATTTTTGGTGTGATTAAGATTTCAAAATGCATTTGAATGAAAAAGTAGATTTTGATTCTTGTGTTATGTACATGTGGGATGTTAGGAGAACTTTTGATGTGGAAATTATATTTTCATGTGAAAGGTATATTTATTAACTTATTGAACTTGTTTGAGCACAATGGGAAACTCATGTATCTAGGAGGATGGACATGTACTAGTATGGTCATGAATCCACAGGGTTTAGACTCAGTTTAACATAGAATTATTTATGCTTAAAACATTAAGTAAACAATGATGATGATGATTTGGGACCACTAGGTTATGGGTATATTCCCTTCTAGTGGCTCATGCACGAGAATAAATATTGTGATGGTTACTCTCACAGAGATACAAGGTACCTGAAACCAACACAACGATCTAGTGCCTATGTATTATTTCCTATTGATTTTGCTCATTGGTTACTTTATGATTACTATAAATATAGAATATGATTTTATGGAATATTCAGTAATGTTGAAATTATTTTTAAAAGTGTTTATTTTTAATGATATCCCACTTGAAGACTATTTTAATTTTTAAGTTGCATCTTTTAGAAGTTGTAACTGGCATTTCATCTTTACGAAAAATTGAAATCTTTTCTATTTGAATATTTATCACATAGAATCTATTAGTGGTGGTATCCTACTGGGCATTGTCTCACGCCCTACTTAAACCCTTGGGTGTATGTATACTTGGTTATTATTTTTGTCATAGGTTGGGTATAGTTTTTAGTGCCAGTGGTTTGGGTTTCTAGAAGGTCCTTAGTGGTGAAGTATTGTGGAGATGGATTGAGGGTGGTTCCCCTTCCCATGAGGGTTCTTGGGATGTCTAATTTTGTTATTTAACCATTATTTTAGTCTTGGTGATTTGTTTTATACTATGTAACTCAGTTCTTAATTTTTTTTAAAGGTTGTTAGGTTTGAAAAATCCAGATTCGTTTTATTAGATTCATTTGTTGTTTTATGTTTATAAATTCAGGTAAATCATTCAAAATTATCATTTTATGATACATGTGAACTTTTTACAGCCCATGGGGATCCGGAACACCAATCAAGGCTTGTCATGGGCTGGTTTTGGCACCGGTTTCAGTGGTGACCGGATTTGGTTCGTGACAAAATGGTATCAGAGGATGTTCTGGTTAACTCTTGGGATTATGTTATTTGGGGAAGAGCTAGGATAGTCTGGAGTTAGGATTTTTGGGACATGGTATTCTAGTTATTGGTTGTGTTTTGATCACCACACCTCATGACAAGATTCAAGTTTCTAGGGTATGTCGGGATTTATCTAAGTCCTTTTGTTTTCTTGGTTTGATGATGATTCGGGGAAAAAAAGAGAGTTGGGTTAATAGTCTCAATGAGCTTACAGGTCATGTAAATCCATGTGGAGCCAGGGATATTTCCTAGAACACTCTCTGTGATGGTGAAATGATTGGTATTTGTCTACCAACAATATTTCTAAGTCACCCACTGAAACTTGATTCCTCTCGCATTATCTTGTTTTCTATAGTTTTGAAATCTTGGATCTTTGGTTTTAAAGTTACTTGGTTTTAAGAACAGTAAATTTTTTGTAAAATTATTTTCAAATAAAGAGGGAATGGTTTGATTTATGAAATGGTGGAACTGATTTTTTATAATTGTTTTGAAATTGAAAATGGTGTGATTACATCTCTTTTGAAATTTGGAACTATATAGAAGTTGGTTTTGAATTTTTTGTAAGCGACCACATGCATTTGGTTATATGGGATGACAGATGGTTGACGACACATATGGATGAGTACCAAGATAGATATGATGAGGGTTCCTGGTGTGGCACATAAACATGCATGTGTGAGGCCCATGGGGTACCATTGGTGGATACGCTAACTGTTGAACCATTTGTTTTCAATGAAATGTTTTTAAAGAAAAACATGATGTCTTGGTGAATTGTTTGGGATAGTGTATATTATGTGTTTTTGGAAAATGTTGATGTTGTGGGTTGTTTCGAGTGCAATAAACCCTTCACTTTAGACTGTGTTTTGGGTTTTTGTTAGGTCGGTAAGCTCGGTAGAAGGACCAGTTAGTAGTCTCTTCTGAGATATTTTTCAGGACACCTTTACGGTGGTTCACATCATATGTTTAGATATGTTTTGACCAATGTACCATCTTGGTTGGGTCCTTTGGTTATCTCATTGGATAAGGTACACCCCCATTAAGGGCTAGTGCATGATTCAAGTGAAACCCAAATTGTTTCTTCATTGGAAAATCCTCTAGATGATCAATATAAGGAATCCTTTTCTTGGGATTGGGAGATTGAGTTCACACAATTTCCTTTCATTATTTTTTGGACAGTATTTTAGTGAGAGAGTTTTCATGGAGGGTCTAAATAGACCATAGTTTCTTAAGTTACCTGAATCATTGAAGGTGGAAGTGGTCTGGGGTTGTTAGTGTGGTTGAGTCTCTAGATGGTGTCTAAGAAGGCCTTTTGGTCCTTTGTAGTCTCTTTGAAGCAGGGGTTTATGTGAAACCCCAATTGTGGGACATCTGGTCATGATCGACTATTATGGCCACTTTCTAGAATTGTTTGTTGTTTTGGGACTAGTCATATGATCCCCTTCCATGTATTGTTTCCATTAGTCGCAATGGTCACCTTCAGTGACGCCTTGTGATGTCATGTTCTCATTGACTGTATAGGTGAAGGTCGTGCAATACTCTAAGAGTATCTGACATGTTGGGAGTATGTCTCTCATCAGAAAAATTCGAAATCCTCTGATTTTGAGGATGGTGATTATATGTCTCATTTCCTTCTGTTGTTTCTCACCCGAAGAAACAAGGTGTGATGTGTGTGTGTGTGTGCATATGCTAGACCTTTTTGAGTGAAGTGTTGGGTTAGGGTAAAGTGAGATTGGATTATGTTAAGTCTTGGTAAACTTATTGGGGATTGCTGTGTAGTTGTTTGTATCACCAGAAGAATATTCTATGTTTAGGTGGTTTCCAAATCCTAATTATGCGGCTGAAGATGCTTCAATCATTTGAGCTCCAGCCATAGGTCCCGGAGAGAAGCTGGCATGTAGTCAGGAGAAATACCAGGGTTGTTCAAACCCTTGTACAATATCCTATCCTTAGTATGAATGACAGGAGGAGTTTAAAACTCTGGTGTCATTATCTTGTTCTAGTTTTTCCTGTTTGGTTGTAGAGGTGGGAGGACCTCATTTCCATGTTGTAGCCTGGGTTTTTACTTTCCCGATTTGGTTTTGACTGTGTATTTGAAAAGAAGTTTGAATTTTGGCTAGACAGGCTGAACACACTGTTTTCACATGGTTACTAGTGACCATGCCCTAGAAAACCACGTAGATTGAAGGATCCCCATGGTTAGTGCATGGTTTTCCAAACCATGTAGACTAAAAATGAAGCCGTCCCTAATCTTTTAGTTTTGGGGTCTTTCTGTACCAGATCTTGTAGGTTGATTAAGATGGTTGGTTATTATGGTGGGTAGACCCACTATGAGTCTTATATAAGTTAATTTTTAAAGGTATTATGGAATTATACCCCTTGAACTAGGGAGTCTGTTCATGCCTCCCCCTATTAGTGTCCTAAATATGTCTTGGGAAAATTTAAGTTATCTCTTATGGTGGGGAGCCCATTTATGTCTCACCATACTAGTAACTCAGATTGGTCAGTGGTCTTATCTTGGCGGGAGGTAGTCTCGTCCATAGATATCTAAATAACAACATCTTCTTGGGGTAAAAACTGGGATTGGAGAGTTCCCAATGGTTTTGTTAAAGCCAAGTAAGTGTAACCTTGTTTGTTGTTGTTGTTTGTCTGGGTAAATTACTTGAGTCTTGTTCATATATTGTTTTAGGAGTTTCCTTTAGGGGATAAAGTCTAGATGTTATTGATAATTTTAGGAAATTAATGTAAGTTTTGGTTTGGGAGAGTATTTCTGCCTTAATTGACCACTATATGTGTTTTGGCCTTTTGGGGGCGGACACAACTTGGGGATGGAGTACATTTCTGATCTATCAGTTGGGTTTGGTTTTTTCTTTTGGCCTTGTTGTGGCTTTTCCTGGGTGTAAATTTTTATGGTGTGGAGAATTGTCACATAAATGACTTCTTTTAAAGGTAGTTTTCATTTAATTTTCATATTTTATTTGTTATGGGGGTTTTCCATGCATTTTGGTGGAAATGGTGGTTTTTAAAAACATGGATCAAACCATTAGCCCTTTTCCAGATTTAAAAGTAAATTTTGTTTCTTTTGTAAATCTTTTATTTTTCAACATTTTACACCCATTACACTTCCCAATTGGATTACCTTGGTATATTAAAACCACCATATTCATTTGAACCTCAAATAAATCCATAATAATGAAGGATTTGGGTTTTTTATTAAGGTGTTGGGAAAGCCTAAAATCCCATTTCATTCTTTAAATACTTTTTTGATACTTTAATTTCTCATTCAATTTTCAAGTTTTGTTAGTGATTCTAACTCTCACCCGAGCCCACATACCCAAGGCGCTCCACAATTCTCTCCTCCCCCAATATTTACCTCAATTGTATTGTGAATTTGGGAGAAACGTCTATGGATTTCACAAATCGCATAGATTTGAAGATGTAAATTGATCTTTTAATAACTCCTATTTTTACTCTTTTCTCCCATTCGAGTTCCTACATGAACTCCTCATCCATATAAGAACCTCACTTTAATTTATTGTTGTTTTGAAATTCATATACCAGTGTATTTGGGTCTTTTTATTCAAGATTTATTTGGGTAAGTGTTTATCTCTTCATTTCCTTCTTTCTCCTTAGGGTTTCCACCCACATTCATGAATTTATAGAGTGTCCAATGTTAGGTTCTGGGTCCCGCAACGGAAGCCAATGGGCCAAGAATTTTAAATTTTTTTAAGGTGGGACGATGGAACTGGTCGTTTCCAAAGATTCGATCCCTGGAGAGGTCCGAGGATCTAGAATAAATTATTAATTGCATAGAAATAAAATAAAAACTAACCCACACTACTACAAATTTGAGCTATATCCACATACCTATAGACATAGTTTTATAGGTTCGTGGCTATATCTTTTATACTGCCACGGTTAATTATTTCATCTGTGGCTATATCCAGCAGCCCCGTTTTTTCCCAAACCCATCCGGCTCCTTCTCCTCCCCCTCGCGATTCCTCCTCCTCACCGCGCCCTCCCCCTCCCCGACGCCTCCACACCGACGCCTCATCTGCGCCGCGCCCTCCTCGCCGCACCCTCCTCGCCGTGCCCTCCTTGCCGCGCCCTCCTCCTCGCCGCGCCCTCCTCCCCGACGCCTCCTTTCTGATCCCTACTCCCCGACGCCTCCTCGCCGACGCCTCCTCCGCGCCGCGCCCTCCTCGCCGCGCCCTCCTCGCCGCGCCCTCCGTGCCGCGCCCTCCTCTCCATGGTGTCAGTGATCATTACTCGGTTATGTAACTGAAGAATATGGATGAGGGTGGTCCCAAGAATCCCTCTGTTTTCTCATTTTCAACAAGCGACAATGTATCGGAATAGGTTTAAGGGAGTGAGGCCACATTCATGAAGAGTTCTATAGAAGTGGGAGGTATTGTGATGGATAACCATTTTGATCTTTTGTCATATGATGAACTAGTCCAGAATTTTGAACAATACTTGGTCAGAACAGTTGGAGAGGAGCAGGTCCCAGAAAATTGGTCATGTGAGGAATGTTCTTTCCACTTTTTAGGTGATTTTGAGGACGATGTTCAGGATTAAATGTATCCATGTATGAGAAGAGTAAGATAGGGAGGGTCAAGTAGAAAGATAAAAGGGATTACTCATATTTTTCTCTACCAATGGGTACTAGGTCTATGAATATGTCAAAGGAAAAATAGAAGGAATGTAACCCACCTCTCCAAGGTGGTCTTTTAGTAGTGGGATATTCATGATAATCCTTTCAAAATTCTTGTGAAATCATAAGATGATGAACCAATTAAAGATACCATTTCCTTTACTTTGAAAAATTATAAAATTGAGGATTTTTGTTTTGATAAGAGGTTGGTGGAGGTTGAATAAATCACTTCTAACTTAGAAACACTCCTAGGATCACCGTTTTTTCTTTAAAAAGAGCAAGATGACCAAATTAATGAATAGTTTTATTTAATTGAACAAGATTTTCTTTTATATTATTTTGAATTTTTTGTGTATGATTTTGATTTCTCTTATCCCTATGTATGTTGTGTAGATTCAAGTGAACTTCATGATTTTCTAGAGGTACATGAGAAGGTTATTAATACACCTGATGAGAAACTTTTGAAACTCAAAAAAATCTAATTGTAATTCAAATTCTGGGAGTGGTCGAAGAGCAAGAGGATATTTTGAAGTTACGCACTAATGAAAAAGTGGATATTGATACATATGTGGTTTTTAACAATGAATTTATATAGGATATTGAATCGGATGAAAAATCACATCCAAGAATTGAATTTTTACTATTTATGCACATCACTCCTCAAGTTGAAGAAGAGGGAATATACCCCCTTTCCCCCCCTTTCCACTACTCCTAGGAAGTTATAATTTCAAAGTGGTTAAATGAAAAGTATATGAAAATGGGGTGTTAAAAAACTATTTGAGTTGATTACTATAGCTAGAAAGATAATTTTATGCTAGTTCTTAAGTAAGAAGACACATCCTCTATCTAATTGGGGTTGAATCAATGATTTTTCAACTATGAGAAATCTAAATATAGAACCCCTTGGGGGATAAACCCAGGATTATCTTGTTACGTTTTTTAGTTTTTTTATTTGACCTTATTTAATACAGTTTTTTTGATTGTGGTCTTTTTTTGTAGGAAATTAGGTGGTTCACTTCACATGGCAGCCCATTTTGAGTAACTTCTTTCACTCTAAGAAAATTTTCAGGTTGTTTCCTTCCACCCTTAAATTTTTAAGAGTTTAAATTATTATTATATACTATAAATTAAGTGTGAGGTAAGGGTACACAATTTTTTTCTAATCCTAAATTTTATAATTCAAAATCATTGTTTAAACATTCCTTTTTATTGTTTTTTATTAAAAAAAATTATGTTATTCACATAGAATAAGTGAATGTACGTTATAATTTCTATTTTTTTAGTACTTTTGTGAGCATAATTTCACATCCTATTGAAGTATATATTCAATGATTTTTATAGTTCCAGAGAAGTTATATTTCATAGTAACTTTGAACCAATCTACCTTAGTTTTTACTCTAGTTTTGTTCTGTTTTGAACTTTAAATTTTATAAATTAATGTATATGTTTACACTTATAAGAGATGAAATTTTGGAAACCAAAGGTATTTATTCAACAAGAAAAGTAGGGAAATTTTTTCCAATGATATCAAATGAATAGAGCATCTACACCATGGGAGTAATAGTTTAAATTCTGTGATTTTTCTACTTAAACTTGAAAATTCACTTCTTTTTTTTAGTTTAAATAAATGGTTGGAAGTTGGATTTTAATAAATTTTGTATGCTAAAATCATCTTGTTAAATCTGTTGGTTGTTTCTTCCTTTCTTACTACCTTTTTTTATTGAAATTCTGGTGTGTATGCTTATTTTAATGTTTTACTAAAAATCTTTTTTGAACTTCAAATGTTAACATGTATCTACATTAAAATCCATGAATATGTGTTGAAGTTGTTAATATAGTAACTAGTGGGTATCATTCATTGATTTTGTGTGATTTTTTGAACTCTATGTTCTTCATTTCTTTTGTTTTTAATATAGTAGTTATATGCATTGTTTGTAATTGGATAAAAAAATTCTTTATTTTTAAAAATTGATGCATATATCTAATTAATCATTTCTACCATAGGATGAGGTGGTTGGTGTTGGTTCAAATGCAGGCACGTTGGCATGCAACCAACAAGAAAGGGGGAACATCCATTCTTGGTAATGGGAATCTATGTGAACTTCACTTCTCAGTTATTGGTTTTGATTAGGGTGATATTAACATATTAATTTGTTCCCATGTAGTTTTACAAACATAAAATAAAAATTTAATCATAGTTTTATGGTTCCAATTCTAAAATCTTTTTTATGAGCTGAATTCTATGGTACTCAATTGTTTTGCTCGATATGATTGTATCACCTTCTTTCTTCCCTAAACATTTTACAGTTTGATGAAGATAGGGTGAAACTAGTGATGAAATTTTTGAAGCTCTAATTTCTAATAGTTGAACTTTTCAAAACAAAACATTTTCCTCTCAAGTAAGATTTGATTTTTGGTTCTTGAATCTACTATTTTTGCAGGATACATGTTTGTATTCAGGAACATAAACAAAAATATATTTTTTATCAATTATTCATTCTCTACATAATTACTTCTGATTTATTTTGATCTTTTTTTCTTTATTTTATGTAGGTAAAATATAGGCTTAGGGTGAAAAAGAAATATGAACCCAAAGTACTCTTAAGGCACCATTTTGTATGATGGTAACATTTTGGTAAGTTCATTTATTTCTTTTTACCATACTACATCATGTATGTTGAGAGGGGCCTTTGATTTGTGGTTCTTGCATCATATATTTTGGTCTTTTGTTATATTTGTTGAAAATAGTCATTTTATGTCTTGAAGTGTTTTTGATAATATCTTTGGGATGTATTGAATTATGATAGTGGGATGGGTGGAGGGGGGCAGGTGGCAGGGTGGAGGGGTGCAGGGGGGCAGGGTAGAGGGGGGTAGGGGAAGGGGCAGGGGGCATGGGGTAGGGGAAGGGGGGAGGGTGGAGGGGGGCAGGGGGTAGGGAGGGTGCAGGGGGGGGGGGGTGGAGGGGGTGTTGTGCAAGCTAAGGGGCTGGGTGGAGGGGGGTAGGGGGCAGGGGGTAGGGTGCAGGATGGAGGGGGGCAGGGGGTAGGGGGGCAGGGGGTAGTTTTTCCATACCATTACTCCAATTATTTTTCTTGTTCTTTAATTTTGGGTCACTACCCATGACTTTATCATACATATATTTAGCTTTTTGATATTCATCTTCATTTACCATATTTGAGGTGATGATAACCTTCTAACTGATTGAAATTTCCTCATCATCATCATACTATAATACACGACTTAAGTGTGTAAATTTATCAATATACTATATAGGATAAGATTGTGACTCTATGGAGGCCTTATTCTTAGTAATCATTGCAGCAGGTACTTTCGTGAAACCCCATACTGATCATTATTTTTAGTAGGTAAGGGATTATGCTGTAACTTATTTTGATAATCCTTGGGTGTACTCATATTCAGCAAACCTGGTGAGGTTTCCTTTCTAGATTGTTCCTAGATAGCTATGTATGAAACATGCATGAGGGGTCCCTCAGAATGTGTCATCATCAATTAATTATAGGTAGGAACCTGCAAGAAATTTTTCACATTTTTCACCACTTGAGAACCATGAGATGCAATCAGGTTAGGTAAAGCATCCTAAAAGAAACACCTCTATGTAGGCATGCCATCAAATGTTGCCTCATTTGAAGTAATCTCTTCAAGACCAGCTACATTTGTATAGAGGTCCACATTGACTTTCTGCCTATTTTTCCCATTCGTGAGTATTTACATTAGGCTTTCCTACAAAGTTGCAAATACCTACAGTCCCTTGGATCTGTAAAAAACATCAGGGAAAGGTGCCCCCAAAATACATGCCCCTGGAACTGGATGTTCTATCCAATGTTTATCTCTCTATCAGGAAGGGGTACATTGTCCTCATTCAAGGATTTTACCAGGGGTGGGCCCTCTAGAGTAAATACAACACACTAAGAATAATCCATGTTTTTTTCACTAGAAGGGCCATCCTAAGGTGATGTTGAAGTGATTAAGTCTGTAGTTTTCCCAGTATCCTTCTACATTGATATAACCCCTATCTTATACATATTATAAGGGACAATAGTGTATTTTCTCTCCAAGTCATAGATTGGAATATTCATCTTACCATTCCAACTTTCATAGTTAGAGACATCATTCTCCTTCATATTGTAAAAAGAACACTCCTTGTCCCTATTACATTCTGGAGAATGATGGAAAAAACATATAATTCATGTAGAACAGTGGTTTCCTTTCGCATTGGATCAGAAAGTCTATACATTCATCTAGTTATTTAAGAATACTTCTTGTAGAATCATTATATACATGTACACATTCACATGGGTTATCACATAGTGTCCAAACCTTGGGTTTTCGGTATGTATATCCAACCAAATTGAGTTCCCCATGACTGATAAAATTTCCCAAAAATTGTGTGAGTACCAATAGAGATATCCAGGAAGGGGGAGGGGTGTTCGGTAGGGGGAGGGGTGTCCGGTAGGGGGGAGGGGTGTCCGGAAGGGGGGATGGGCTGTCCAGGCAGGGGAGGGGTGTCCAGCAGGGGGAGGGGTGTCCAACAGGGGGGAGGGGTGTCCAAGCAGGGGGAGGGGCTGTCCAGCAGGGGGGAGGGCTGTCCAACAGGGGGGAGGGTTGTCCGGCAGGGGGGGGGTGTCCGGCAGGGGGGAGGGGTGTCTGGCAGGGGGGATGGGCTGTCCAAGCAGGGGGAGGGGTGTCCAGCAAGGGGAGGGGTGTCCAGTAGGGGGAGGGGTGTCCAGCTTGGGGGAGGGGTGTCCAGGCAGGGGGAGGGGCTGTCCAGCAGGGGGGAGGGGTGTCCAGGTAGGGGGAGGGGCTGTCCAGCAGGGGGGAGGACTGTCCAGGAGGGGGGAGGGGTGTCCAGTAGGGGGGAGGTGTGTCCGGTAGGGGGGAGGGGTGTCCGGGAGGGGGGGCGGGCTGTCCGGGAGGGGGGCGGGGCTGTCCAGCAGGGGGGCGGGGCTGTCCAGCAGGGGGGAGGGTTGTCCAGCAGGGGGGAGGGCTGTCCAGTAGGGGGGAGGGATGTCCAGCAGGGGGGAGGGATGTCCAGAAGGGGAGAGGGGTGTCCAGTAGGGGGGAGGGGTGTCCAGGCAGGGGGCGGGGCTGTCCAGCAGGGGGGGGGGGGCTATCCGGCAGGGGGCGGGCTGTCAGGCAGGGGGGCGGGCTATCCGGCAGGGGGGAGGGGTGTTCGGTAGGGGGGAGGGGTGTCCAGTCGGGGAGAGGGGGTGTCCAGTAGGGGGAGGGGCTGTCCGGTAGGGGGAGGGCTGTCCAGCAGGGGGAGGGCTGTCTAGCAGGGGGCGTGGGTGTCCAGCAGGGGGAGGGCTGTCCAGCAGGGGGGGCTGCCCAGCAAGGGGGAGGGATGTCCAACAGCGGGGAGGGCTGTCCATCAAGGGGAGGGGTGTCCAGCAAGGGGGAGGGGTGTACAGGCAGGTGGCGGGGCTGTCCAGCAGGGGGGGGGCTTTCCGGCAGGGGGTGGGCTGTCAGACAGGGGGGCGGGCTATCCGGCAGGGGGGAGGGGTGTCCGGAAGGGGGGAGGGGTGTCCAGCAGGGGGGAGGGGGGTGTCCAGAAGGGGGAGGGGCTATCTGGCAGGGGGAGGGCTGTCCAGCAGGGGGGAGGGTTGTCCAGTAGGGGGGGAGGGCTGTCTAGCAAGGGGGGGGAGGGCGGTCCGGTAGGGGAGGGCTTTCCAGCAGGGGGAGGGGTTTCCAACAAGGGGGAAGGGTGTCCAGCAGGGGGGAGGGCTATCTAGCAGGGGGAGGGGCTGTCCAGGAAGGGGGAGGGGCTGTCCAGGCAGGGGGCGGGGTTGTCCAGCAGGGGGGAGGGGCTATCCAGGCAGGGGGAGGGGCTGTCCAGGCAGGGGGCGGGGCTGTCCAGTAGGGGGGGGGGGGGGGGGGGCTGTCTCGTAGGGGGGAGGGGTGTCCAGTAGGGGGGAGGGGTGTCCAGCAGGGGGAGGGGTTTCCAGTTGGGGGGAGGGGTGTCCAGGCAGGGGGAGGGGCTGTCCAGTAGGGGGGGGCTGTCCTTGAGGAATGTCTAGCTGAGAAAGAGCATGAATAGGTGTAACAACAGGTAGAGTAAAATGTGGTAGCCCTATTAGTATATGTCATGTGTAACCTATAGGGTGAGGTCTGTAATGATGGTCCTAGACATGTTCTGGTTGTGTAAATTTTTTTTGGAACAATCTATTTTCTATTTCTTGATTCATGTATGTTTGTTGTTGGTACCCCAGGTGACCTCTTTTTAACATTATTTGTATTTTTTTCTAACATAGTGTTTGGTATTAATATTTTCCCTTTCAGAGCATCTTTCAACGAAGTATTAATAGAGGATGGCTTGCATAATTTCTATACAATTCTACACTAATCAGTGGCATGGGGGGGTGTCCAGCAGGGGGAGGGGTGGCCGGCAGGGGGGTGTCCAGCAGGGGGGAGGGGTGTCCAGGGGGTGCAGGGGGTGTCCAGTGGGGCTGTCCAGTTGGGGCATGGGGACTGTCTAGTGGGGTGCAGGGGGTAGGGGGTAGGGGGCAGGGGGCAGGGGGCAGGGGCAGGGGGAAGGGGGCAGGGGGTAGGGGGCAGGGGCAGGGGCAAGGGTGTCCAGCAGGGGGAGGGGTGTCCAACAGGGGGAGGGGCTGTCCAGCCAGGGGGGAGGGGTGTCCAGGGTCTGGGGGGGGGGACTGGCAAGGGTGTCCAGGGTCTGGGGGGGGGGGGGGACTGGCAGGGGTGTCCAGGGCTTGGGTTCTTTATATTTTTGTTGTGTGTTTTGGATTTCATTGAGGTGGATTCGAGTCACCGTTGACAAAGGCTTACATGTGTATGCATAGGTAGGAATATGCATATATAAGTTCCCCCTTTATATATATTCACTCATGGAAGTATGAATATATATATTGGGGCTAGGTGTGCTTATATATAGATATGAAAAATGCATACGAGTGTAAGTATAAAGGGGTACATTCAAGTATAAACATATATCTAAGGCCCCCCTTGTGCATATTTGGCCATGAAAATATGTACATAGGGGCTAAGTGTCCTTACATATATGTTAAGTTGCATATGCGTGCAATCGGAAAAAAGGAAGATTTGAGTTGTCGTCATCAAATGCAAACGCACCTTGAGGTTGAGGTAGGGTCCCTCTCCTAGACCATTTAATTCAAGAATGTTTTAAATTGCATTTAGTTGCCTTCTTAATTTTTTATGTTTATATTAAATTGAAATTCTTGAATAAGTGTTAGTTCAGATAATTGTTTCGTTTGATAAATAAGTCCTGGTTTTGTAATAAAACCCCTCCAATGGAGGTGCGCTGTCTGCGAAAACTCACAGTGGTATACCTTTCTTAACATTATTGCATTGATGTTTTCCTTATACTTGATGTCATTGTTAGTCATAAAGCACAAATCATACTTGACCCTTTTTATATCCCTATAGGGGGTTTCCCTCTTTTTAATAAAACAATTGTTTGAACCAAGATAATCTTTAAGTGACGTTAGACTTTTATGATGGGTCCAATGTTGTGTGACCATATCACATGGCATGTAATATTTAAATCCAACCAAAATCCCATTTCCACAGCCCAGGGGTCCCACAGTACCGGTAATTACAGATTACATGTTATGTAACCTGTGATTTTCTTGATCTCATGGGGTATTCCTCTAGGTATTCCTACACATTTCTAGATCTCCAAACCTCACCGAATTAGGTATATCAGGGGTCATCAAATCCTCTAGTCATCACAGATTAGCATTCATTTCTTTAAAATCTTTTGAGAAAACATCCTCTCATGCCATCCATATCATCCTATTTGAAACTAAGTGGAAGATGTTGCCCCGCGGATGTCGCTGGACCGGGACAACACGTTGTGGTCATGCTGCGGTCATGCCGCGGTCACGCCGCGGTCATGCTGTGGTCACTCCACGGTCACACCTTGGTCATGCCGCGGTCACACCACGGTCATGCCGCGGTCATGCCGTGGTCACGCCGTGATTTGGCCCTGCTTTAGGACGACACCCTGCGGCGGTTACTCCTCCAGGACGACACCCTGCGGCAGTCATGCCGTGGTCACGCCGAGGTCACGCCATGATTTGGACCTGCTCCAGGACGACACCCTGCGGCGGTCACGCCACGGTCACCCCGCAGTCACGCCGCGGTCACGCTACGGTCACGCCGTGGTCACGCTGCAGTCACACCGTGATTTGGCCCTACTCCAGGACGACACCCTGCGGCGGTTACTCCTCCTTAGAGAAACATTGAATGGTTAGATCTATAATTTTTCGTATTTCCTCATTCCTAAACTATATCTCCTCTCAGTGCTGCCTCTCATCCATATTTCCACAAAACGTGCATAGCAGGTGGTACAAAGGCTCAATTCAACTGAAAACATTGGTTTGGAATTTTCTGGCATATTTTATTGTACATGTATCACATCATATTTGTTCTGTAATTCTTCTTTTTCGTCATCCTCTTCCGATGTTGTCCGAACCAGATCATCCTCATCCCTTGCACATGTCGTCTGAACCGGATCAGCCTGTTGTGATGGAAATTCAATGTCTGCTTTTGGCTGTTTTAGATGAAATTACATCCATAATTCCCTCATCTCTTGTAGCACTCATTGGAGGAGGATGATCACTACCAAGTTGAGTTTTAAAGGCTGCACACAATCTGTTTGAGGAAATTCCAAAGAGGCTGTTCTATTCTGAGGGCCTATTTCATGCTGGAGTTCCCACATTTTCCCCAAAAGCTGGAAAAGGGAGGTCTGTTTTGGCCTATGCAAACAGGGCTTGTTTGTTATGGACAAAGATGCAACTGGAGACCTGGTTTTCTTGAAGAGTTTCCATGAAGGGTCTTTACTGTATAGGAGACTAGATCTGGTCTGTATTTGTTAGTTGCTTCCAGGATGGTTCCCACAACCGTTTGACTGAATTTCACACCAAACCAAGCCCTTCTAGTGACTATTTTTCAATGCACTATAAAAATCTGATGGCCAACCCACCAAAATCATACCAGCTATTCCAGGGCCATTTCCACTCTCACTAAAAAATCCAAACTCAAGCCCTACTACAATTCCAATCTCCCACTTCAATTTAGCCACTATGAACTCCTTCCCAGTCCCCCACCATTTTTCAATCCACCTAGGAAACCCATCCACAACTTGACCACCAATCAGGACTACCCACCTCTCAACTTCTAAGCCACCAACCCCACATTTTCCACCAGGCATACCACTTTAAATCCATTCCAAACCTCACCCAATTCTAACCAATTAAACCAGACCCCTTAACATTTGAAGCCCTCATCTAAATTCCTGTTCCAACTCACTTATTTTAGACCCAATCAGCCTTGCCACTTCAGAAAAATAAGAGCAACCTACTTAAAATCCATTCCATCTTAGTTTCCTTCATGCTTGCCCCCATGAGTCCACAACCTCACCTCAACCAAATTATTAACCACCTGGACACCTGGAAGCCACAAGAGGAGAGAGAAGGTTTATAGTTTTTTTTGTAATATTTTATTCCATTGGAAGAGAATTTGTTGGATGCTTCCACTTGTAATGAGGTACTTAATTTCCTCTCCCTCTTTCTTCCATTAAATATTAGACAGATCCTATGTAAAAAATAATTCTCCACCTCCGGGGAAGGAACTCTCAGCTACCGTTCTTCTTTTCTTCTTCCTGCTGATGAATAAAATTCCCCAATTACATTGGGAAAATTTTATTCATTTTTCTTCATTTACCATTGTACCTTATTGTTTTTCTCCTCTCTCAATTTTATTCCTAACAAAATGTGTGTCCTCTGTTTCTATCAACCTTTAGCACACCTTCTATACATCTTCAACTCATATTCCTTCCACCTATTTCGCAAATAATATGTACCAAGAAATGTATGTTCTGTGTTGTTCTCAGTGGTCTACAAACTTAGGTTCTGTGAACTGAAATTTATGACATAACATATGTTTGTGCTTATTCTCTGTACAAAAAAAAATGATATTTTGTGCTTTTCAATGCACCTCCAAGTCTCCCATTCTTCTTCAAATATCTTCCACAAACTTCATTGATGAATCAACATTCAAATATAAAGTGGAAGGGGTGTCTAGGGGGTCCAGTGGGGGGGGGGTCCAGTGGGGGGGGGGGGGGGGGGTTTGTCCTTGGGTGTCCAGGGTCTGGGGGGGTGTCCAGGAGAGGGGGGGGGGGGGTGTTCAGGCAGGGGTGAGGGTGTCCGGGCAGGGGGGTGTGCAGATGGGGGGCAGGGAGGGGGTGTGAAGGTGGGGGGTAGGGGGGGGTAGGGGGTGTGCTGGGGCAGGGGGAGGGGTGTGTGCATTTGGGGGGGGGGGGACAGGTGGGGGGAAGGGGGCATGGGGGCAGCGAGGGGGTGTGTAGGTGGGGGGGTAGGGGTGGTGCTGGGGCAGGGGGGACTGGTGCAGGGGTGTGTGTTGGGGGCCTGGGTGTAGGGGGCAGTGGGGGTGCCGGTGCCGGTGGGGGTGGATAGTGGGGGTGTAGTGGGGGGTAGGGGGACTTGGGTGTAAGGGGTAGTGAGGGGGCTGGGTGTAGGGGGTGGGGGGTGGATATAGGGCTGGGTGAAGGGGGGATGAGGGTGGGGTTGGGGGCCTGGGTGCAGGGGGAAGTGGGGGTGCGGGTGCGGGTGGTGGTGGATAGTGGGGGTGCAGTGGGGGGGAGGGGTACCTGGGTGCAAGGGGTAGTGAGGGGGTTGGGTGTAGGGGGTGGGGGCTGGATATAGGGCTGGGTGCAGGGGGATGGGGGGGGGGGGGGGTTGGGGTCTGGGTGTAGGGGGCAGTGGGGGTGCAGTGGGGGGGAGGGGGACCTAGGTGCAAGGGGTAGTGAGGGGGCTGGGTGTAGGGGGTGGAGGCTGGATATAGGGCTGGGTGCAGGGGGGATGGGGGGGGGGGGTGGGGGGTGGGGGCCTAGGTGCAGGGGGGCAGTGGGTGTGCGGGTGGGGGTGGATAGTGGGGGTGCAGTGGGGGGGGGGGGGAGGGGGACCTGGGTGAAAGGGGTAGTGAGGGGGCTGGGTGTTGGGGGTGGGGGTTGGATATAGGGCTGGGTGCAGGGGGGATGGGGGGGGGGGGTGCAAGTGGTACTGGGGGTGTAGGGGGGTGTCAAGGGGGTGTCCAGGGGTGTCAGGGGGGGGGGGGGGGGTTCTAAGGGGTTCTATCTATATGGGAGAGTGGTAGTGTGTAAAGGGGTGGTGGATATGCTGGGGGGGTCTGTCCAAGGGGGAAGGGAGGAGCTATAAGGGGTCTGTCCAGTGAGGTGGTGTACAGGTGGGGGGGGGGGTCTGTGTTTGGGGGGGGGCAGGTTCTAGGGGTGGTGTACATGGTCTGGGGAGGTGTCTAGGTTCTGGGGGGGGGGGGGGGCAGGTTCTGGGAGGGGGGGCTGGGCTTGGGGGGGGGGGGTAGACTGGCAGGGGTGTCAAGGGTCTGGGGGGGGGGGGTCTGTTCGGGGGTGGGTTCTAGGGGGTGTCCAGGGGGTGTCTCGGGGTTTAGGGGGTGTCCAAGGGGTGTGTGCAGGTTGGGGGGTGTCCCGGGGTTTAGACTAACTTACTTACATATCATTATTAAATTTTAGTTCTATATCATGTAGTATAATTATGAGTTCATATTTCCTGATGAACTGAATATTTAGAAGTCAAAAACAATCTGTATATTTTAGTTGGATTACTATAAAAATAAATATTTATTGTAATAATGAATTGAGCATAAGAAAAATTTATGAATTAAACTACTTTTACAGTTAATTTAGTAGGTTTCATTTGTATTACAAGCATGCTAACTGAATTAAATTTTGTGGGGGACAGGGAGGGTGTGTGCAGGTGGTGGGGGGGTAGGGGGTGTGCTGGGGCAGGGGGGGCTGGTGCGGGTGGGGGGGGGGGGGGTCTGCAAGGCAGTTGGGAGGAGTTCGGGGGGGGGGGGGGGGGGGGTTGCAGGAGGTGTCTATGGGGGTGTCTGGGGGGTGTCCAGGGTGTGTCCAGGAGGTGTCCAGGGGGTGTCCAGGGTGTGTCCAAGGTCTGTCCAGGGGGTGTCCCAGGTGTGTCCAGGGGGTGTCCCGGGGGTGTCCAGGGGGTGTCCAGGGGGGTGTCCAGGGGCGTGTCCATGGGGTGTCCAGGGGGGTGTCCAGGGGTATTTTTTTTATGGATTTGGACACCCTATAGCCACGGTTCTAAACCGTGGCTATTGGTTTATTGCTACAGTTTTTAACCATGGCTATAGACATAATGCCACGGTTTTAAACCGTGTCAATATATTCTGTCCGACCTTTAGTATAGCCGTGGTTTGAACCGTGGCTATAGATTTAAAGCCACAGTTCCAAACCGTGGCTTTATGTCTAGGCCTATAGCCATGCCAAACTTAGCCACGGTTTGAGGGCCTATAGCCACGGTTTAGAACCGTGGCTATAGCCCGAATTTCAAGTAGTTCCATTTCAAATCCGAATCCACGGTCGACTTGAACTAGTCGATGATGATCATCTTTTCACAGATCCAATGCAAGATTCCTCTACATCATCCACACCTGTTACAAAAATCCACTAGAATGATGATCATTGAATTCCAGGTGCTAGCGTGGTGATCCGACGATGCATTCGATGTGATGACGATCACCACATCAAGATCACTTTTATGCTTGAGGAATAATTTAATCTAAACTCTTGGATCATCAGCTTCTCTCTCTAGGAAGTGGGAAGAGAGAGAGGCCTCCAATTTTCATTCCATACAAATTAATGAATAGTAAATTGCACAAAATAAGATAAATCCTCCTCTTATATTTATAGTGACGTTGATAAATACCCGGTAGGGTTCCCCGACTCCCGTTTATTTCAACGTTCACTAAATAAATAATTTTGACGAACTTATCTGCACCAATATTATTTATTATTTTATCACATACTTGTAATATATATATATATATATATATATAATATTATGTGATAAAACTCAGTCATTTAACTCGACTAGCTATCCTGCTTAATATTAAACGAACCTTGAATAATATTGGTTCGATTAATATTTTCTCATATTTACTAAAATCATAAATACATTTAATAAATTCAATCCCAAATATTCATAACTTTAATATTAGTAAATTTATTTAATTCATCGGTGATCGATAAAATGGAAAATTCTTTGACCCTGTGGCGGGGCCCAATATGTCCATATATCGATTCAACTGAATAAGGCAGATTCTTGAATATGCTACTGTGTGTGAACCTCTAGGCCCTTATCTCAATAGTAGTGAATAAAATATATAGACCAAGAGCAGAGTCAAGAAACCCATCTTTAACCCTAAAGAGATAAGGATAGTCAGAGAAACAACTACTATCCTACAAACACTAACTGTGTACTATAATCTACTTGTCATTAAATATCTCATAAAGGAGGATGCACTCTATTATCATCGTCCTTATCTTGATTTATTATTTTTTGATATATCTAGATGGATATTTCTTTCTACTACTTTGTCCAAAGACTTATGATGGTAGCACCACCCTGATCAAATAGGACTGAGATATACTACTTCCTGAACATGGTAGTGACAAATCCTTTCTTGAACATTTATCCAATTTCATACCACCAACGATGCACCCAACACAAACTACATCACCACGACATCACTGACATGGTTTTTGTTTTTCATCAATGTTTTTAATCAAATGATATACATTGGTATTGGTATTAAGTCCGGAGATCAATACACATGTCCAAAGATAGGAACAACCAATGACAGTAAAAACATGTGGTGATTATATTTGCAGGTCTTCCCTTATGATATCACTACTAGAGATAACCAAGTGGGAACTTCATGAGAAGGAGTCTCAATTATTATGAGACCTCAGCACCTGATAGTCAGACATCTATTGTGTCCAGTCAGTAAGATTTATCTAGACTATCGAACAAATACTTAAGATCAATGTCATTGTATCTCAAGGTTCTCATTAGAGACTGGGATCTGCTATAACCTCTAGACATGAAAATTAACCTTTGGAAATTACCATTATTATAGTGGATGCATAAAAGTCTTCACTATAATGGTAAGATAACACCATGCATATATTACTATACACACGAATTGGTAATCAAAAGTACTGCATAGTTGGGTCTAGGTTACCCACTATTTCAAAATCCAAAAGATATGGTTCAAACCTATGGTTTAATTTGGGGTATTTTTGGTAAAATATTATGGTTTAGGGTTCTTTTTCACTTCCTTGTGGTGTGTAGGAGGTGAGGTTGAGGTTTTTCACCCAGATTCAAGGGTTTTGACTCAAAAGGTAGTTGGTTGCATGTTTAAGAAATTTTTGATGAGTTATCTTGCTTGATATACCGATTTTATTGTTATTCATATGATTATTGTGGTGAAAAACTATTTTTTATGGATTTTATTAAGTGTTTAATATTATAGTTTCATTATGGCTTGAAATGGGGTGCTTTTCATGGGTGAGTCTTGGGGTAATGTTTGGGGTGTATTTTATAACACATGAAAGTGACTTATTGGTGTATACAGGGGATTCCAATTTTGAGGTGTTAATGACTTATTTCCATGTGGGCCATGAAATGGGGTTTTGAATGGGTTTAACATGTAAAACCATGTTGTACTTCTTGGAAGTGATTTATGAAAATGTGTGTTTTTCATGTGTGCTTTTTGTGGTGTTATTTGAGGTATTTTTATAACATTTGGGGGTAGTTTAATAAATGTTTTTAGGGCTGACAATTATTTTATTAAATGGTATTGGTATGATTTTGTAATTTAATGAGGGATTTGAAATTGGTTTTTTTCTGAAGCATAGTTACACCCCTTGGTTTTGTTTTATGAAAATTGTGAATGTTTTGTTTGGTGAAAAAAGTTGGAAAAGGGTGTATATGTACTGTTTCGTGGGTTTGTTCACCAAATATGGGGTTTTAAAGGTAATTTTTTATCTAATTTGTCAAATATATTTTTATAATGTTTTATAATGTGATGAAATGTTTAAGAAAATTGAAAGAGAGCTACGAAACATGGTTGTGGGCTGTTTTTGTGAGTGTGTTGTGAAAAATGAATTTTGTTGATTGAAGTAGTATTATGTGATATTTGAGTGGTATGGTTTGTAATTTATAATGTATTGTAATTGTTTTATAAATTTTTTTAAAGGATTTATGGAAGTGTTAAAGAAATGTGAATTTTGGTGTGAGTTTGATTTTAAAATGAATTTGAATGAAAAAGTGGATTTTATGACTTTTGTGATATACATGTGGGCTGTTTGGTGAAATTTTGATTTATAAATTATATTTTCATGTGAAAATTATATTTCTTAACTTGTTGAACTTGTTTGAACACAAGGGGAAACCCAGATATCTAGGTGGGTGGACGTCTACTAGAATGGTAGTGAATCCATGGTGTTTTGCCTCAGTTTCACATAGCAAGATTGAATATTACAACAATAACTAAACTATGATGATGATGATTGTGGACCACTAGGTTATGGGTATGTTCCCTAATGGTGGCTCGTGCATGAGAACATATATTTTTTTGGTTACTCTCATCGAGATACGAGGTACCTGGGACCCAAATCGAGCAAGTTCCTAGGGGCTATTTCCTATTGCTTGTGCTCATTTTTTACTTTGTGATTATCGATGAAATATAGTATGATTGTATATAATATTTAGTAGTGTTGTAATTATTTTTAATTTTTTTTATTCTTAATGATTTCCCACTTGAAAACTATTTTAATTTTTAAGCTTCATATTTTGGAAATTGTAACTAGCATTTCCTATTTATGAAAATTTTCAAGCTTTT
Organism: Viscum album; assembly: GCA_963277665.1. NCBI lineage: Eukaryota > Viridiplantae > Streptophyta > Magnoliopsida > Santalales > Viscaceae > Viscum > Viscum album. The sequence goes on along the minus strand of OY728131.1, from coordinate 308,479,003 downwards.
CATCTTTGAATTTTTATCACATAGAATCGTTTAGTGGTGGTATATTACTAGGAATTATCTCACAGTCCACTTACACACTTGGGTGTAAGTATACTTGGTTATTTTTTTGTTGCAGGTTGGGTACAGTTTTTAGTGCCAGTGGCTCGAGTTTCTAGCAGGTCGTCAGTGGTGAATTCTTGTGGAGATGGATTGAGGGAAGTTCCCCTTTCCGTGAGGGTTCTTGGGATGTTTTTTTTTGGTTTTGTACCTTTTTTATATTCTTGGTCAATTTTTTTAAACTATTAAATTTATTTCTTCATTTTTGTAAAATATTGTTTGGTTTTAAAAATCCAGATTCTTTTTGTTGGATTCATTTGTTTTTTAAGTTTATAAACTCGGGTAAATCATTCCAAATTATCATTTTATGATTCCTAGGAACTTTTTACAGCCTGTGGGGATCAGGAATTCCCTTTAGGCCTGGTCATGGGCTAGGTTTGGTATTGGTTCTGGTGGTGAAAAAATTTGGTTCATGACATCGTGTATGAAATTTGGTGAACATGCTTGTAAGAAATGTTTTCTTCCTTAGAGGAAGGCCTTCTAGTTCTATTTCTAATACATCATCCTTATAAGTCGTGATTTTTGGATATGGTTAGTAGGAGGTGGATTGAATTGTTTTCCTTTTTGATCAATGTGTACGGTCGAGTTGAACCATTTTAAATCATGTCACCGTTTGAGGGTGACTGTAGTTTAAGGGTCGATAATGTCTTCTAAGAAAACATGCATGACTAGTTTACTTTGATCAATCAGGATTTGGAAATTTCTTTACAATTAGGTTTATTTTATGATCTCAGATTTAATGATGTTCTCCCCACTAAAGAAATCATGCTAGGAGCGTCGTTTGAATGCTTAGAGCATGCTTCGTCAGAAATTCTAATGGTGGATGTGTCGTGGTTCGGAATTGGACCCCTCTTTTGGCTGTTAAAGCCTAAGTTAGGGAGAATCATGGGAAAAATGTTTAACAAGATGATGATGTTATTGTGTCTCTATATAAATAAAATCGGGTAACTCAATTTTGGTGTTTTATTCTGAAAACAAGCATTGGCTCGGGTTTTGATTGCTTAAGTGTTGTATACTTAAAGTTAAGACTACAGGTGTTTTAGGTGTTTCGAAAAACAACACGACCATTTCAATAATACTTCCTGATCCTCAAAAGTTTGGTGATATTTTTAATTTTCCTAAAGTATTAATGTGGACAAACATTTCTAAGGTGGGGAAGTTGTAACGACACATTTTTTGAGCCAAGGTAAAACTCCAATGGAATTTGAATTTTTGCATTTAGTGGATCTGTTGTTCTTTGAACTAAGCTTCAAAACATAATTCTATGGTTTGGAACACCTTAAAGTGTTTTTTAGACTTTGGTGAAGGCCCAATGGGCCCCTATGGTGTTCTGTTGAGTTTCATGATCATTGGGAGCTAAAAACAAAGGTTTGAGTGCTCTGAACAGGGTGAATTTTTTTTATGAAACCATATGGTCCCTAGAAAAAAACCACACTGCCTACAATATGTGGATAGAGTTGGTGCAGATGGGTTACACTTGGTTTCCCAAACTATGTTCCTAGACCACATGGGTAGAGCCACTTAGGTAGTACCCCAACACTATTCATTGCATGGTTGGTGCACAGTTAGAGTAACAGTGCGAGAAAAACATTGTGAGGTATTTTTAGGGTTGAAATGACCAAAATTCCCTTAATGTTCTTTAAGTTTCTTTTCTATTTTCCTCTACCTCCTAGAAGCCGCGTGAGAGCACCTCCCTGCACAAACGGAGCTCCCAAACTCCCTCACTGAGGCTTGGATATAACTTCTCCATTTAAAGTCGGAAACAAATGTCGTGGGTCTTTAGGGATATGCATCTGTAACATATCATATCTGTTTTGACAATTCTTTGTTCAATCTCCTCTCTATTGAGTTGTCGAGGTGAAATATCATTTGCTCAATTTTCAAGGTGATTGTCTTATTTTTAGATACATTCTAAACAATACCAAAATTGAGTTTGATATTAGATGAGTAGATCATCCATGGTATGAGGTAGGTGGTCTATGACATTTTCTTCAAGTTTCTATCATTTTCTTCATGTTTCTATCAGTAAGATATATAGAGTATGATAAGAAAAACTAAATTTTTTGTGAATAGTAACATAAACTTATAAATAGTAACATACCCATATGAATAGTAATGAATATTAAATTGTTCTACAAAAATAGAAACTTCACCCATGAATGTATAAATACAATTTAGACATCTTAAAAGTGAAAAATGATCATAGTATAAGTATTGGTATTTATGTATGACATAAATATTTTAATTACAATTTTATGATTAATTTAATAATTTAAAATGAAAATTTATTTTTATAAATTTAATCATAATTTTTTTTTGTTCTTATGTTTATAAGAAAATTTTATGGGACCTTGATTAATTTCTTATGGTGTTATAAAACAAGTTATGGTTTTGAAGTTGTTTTTTGGAATAAACTATGATTTTATTTAAAAATTAAATTAAAAATATTTAGAAATTTATTTACAAAAAATGGATCTCATATTTTAATTCTATTTTTTGAAAAATGGTTGGGGTGATTTTTTTGGATTTTCTTTGTAATTCTCGATTTTTTGATGAATAGTGAAATCTGGTAAAATACTGTATATACAAATTATCAGTTTAAATAAACTATTTATGACATCATGAGTGATGTAAGGCCATGTGGTTCGAATTTGAATAAATTTTTCACTATGATGGGTTACATGAAACAACACTATTGTTTTTCTTTATGGAAATAATAAAATAATGAATAACATATTCAGAATTCACTCCTCTCCTCCACTATAAACCCCCCCTCACTCCCTCTTCTCCTCAATATTATAATCCTTAAAGATCATAAAATTTCTTCCCAAATACCCTCCCCTAGTAACTCTAAACTTTAAATAAGATATTTTTCTTCCAAAAATAATAAAACCCCTTCCCTTAAAGTGATTCTCAAGGAAGGGGCTTCAATAGGAAAATTTCTCTTTTTATTTATTTTATTTCAAGTTATCTTGTATGTTGTATGTATTTAAAGTTTTCATAACATGTTATTATTTATATATTTTTATATATCACTATTGTTTTCTGATTCTTCTATGAATGGGTGAATCCTTTCCCATCTCTTTTAAATGTTTTCTATAACCATGTTCCATAGCCGTTATGCCACATAATTTTCATCTCAAAATCTCTCTCATTTTCAAGAACTCTTATTATGTTATTATCTTTCAATTTAAACTTTATTATATTGGGATATGTAATTACACATCCCTATTAATGAATATATTATGTAATAATTATTATATACCATTTTTCTCTCATCAATATATTTTATGGATTTTTAAGTGACGCCATTAGGCTCCTAGATTTTCGTAAGGTATTTCTCAACCTTTCCTTTTAATTTGAGTTCCTTTCCTTTTCTTTGATCTCATATTTTCTTCCAAATATGGTGATGAATAAATTATCTTACATGTTCTGTAATGTTTTCATGAAAAATTAATAATTTTTCATCATCTCTCCATTCCTATTTTTTATACTAAAACTGTAAACACCACCTGAGATGTGCTAATCTACCACATTCAAGGACGATGGGTTTTAAATTTCTATTAACATATTAAATTATGGTCATAAAAACATTATTATGGTTTAAAAAGACTATAATTTATGTATTATGTCTCATATTTTGTGATGGAATCTTTTTGTACACTTGGTTTTTATTTATAAAGCAAAATGAGTTTTTTGTGTTCAAAAACTAGAAATTAACCCAAACAGATTCGCTTAAATGATTTAAATAATTATTCACCTTCACTCCAAGTAAAAAAAATGAAATTTAAAACTATGTAACATTATATATGTTCAATAATAACATATAACTTCTATTCTTTAAAACAATCTTCATTTTACATGATTCTCCATTCTTGTATATAAGTATACCTATAATGAAACAAACAGAACCAAACAATGAAATTGAACCTCTTTAACCATAAAAAAGGACAAGAATAAACTTAATAAGGTTATAATAAATCAATTAAAAGTATAATAGTTTATTTAAATCTTAATTAATTAATTTAATTTGGTTATCCAGGACACTAAGATCAAGTGAAGAACACCATCAGACTTAAGGGAAGAGTTTCCACATCTTAGTTCCATTTTTTTGAGACATTCCTTATTCACTATTTCAACTTTTGTATGGTGTATTAATACAGACCATTGATGTATAATATAATTAATATATTTATTTTCATGGTATTAAATGTACCATTTTAAAATTATTAAACTTTGGGTGTACAATTTAGTTGATTATAAAGTTGTAAGTATTTTATATCTGAACCTCCCTTTTCATTCAGGTTTCTCTTATTATTTACTCACCTAAAAAATATTCTAATTTATTATTATATAATACGCATAAATTATTTTTAAATTTTCTATATATTTTCACCAACTATAATCCTACTTTCATTTATGAGGAGTTTTATCTTTTAAAAGGATCTCTCAAAAATTATCCCTGAAATACAAGCTTGATACAAGGAACTTCTCATATTTTTACCTATTTTGAAGTTAAATATATAATTTGTTTTAATCCATATTTATCATTATAAAATTAAAAAATTTATAGAGAAAAATATATTTTTGTTCATTTCTTGTTTAATGAAAGAAAACATGGCTTTTCACTTTAAAATATTTTAATATTTTCATTAAACCACACAAAAATATTTTATTTCTAAAGATTCTTTTAAAACTCTTTTTAAATGATTTTACCCCAATAAAACTTTATTTAATACTCAGATATAATTTCAATGACATTACATTTTATTTTTATGATATACATGTTTAAAACCATATTCATGAAAAATACAAATTATTTTCCAAAAGAGCTCCTCTTTCCAAATTAAAAAGTGTTTTTCTCATCTCACTTAAACTTTTATAGGATATATGCATTTTTCACCACTTATATATTGATTATGGTGTATTTCCTACCCTTTGGTATATCATATGAAGAGTCTCATTTAAAATTATCTTAATCTATGTCAATTTCCTTTTTTAATCTTTTTTTCTTTATTGATTTTTATCTCATATTCTATCATCTATCATGTTTTATGAAATGTTTTTTGATTTTTTTGATTATGAATGTTCTATTTTAAAACCTTTCACCATATTACTCAAAATGGTTGTGATTACAATAAATGATTGGGGAAAGTTATTTACATTTCATATGTCAGTTTTAATATTAATGTGTATGTTTCTTATGTTCACCCCATTCATATGAGGAATGCACTGGACTTAGTAAGTGTTAATTGGGGCCCTCTATAGCACCTCAGTGCATCGGTAGGTCTCATGAGACAAACTATGGTCTTTTCATGAGGCCTTGGCAAAATGAATATTTATGGTTTTGGATAAGGCCTTGATGGTATATTTTAGAATGTCTGGCATATGCATTTCCCTCATTATGAAGATAGTAATTGAAATTTCATGTTGTTATTTGACTAATAGAAAACCCATGATTATGTTTTATTATGGAATTATTTAATCACATAATATTTCTTCCATAACGTGATCAAGTTTAGAGGCATGTGTTTTAAATTATTCACCATGCCTATTTTTTATGTTTATGATATCTTCTGTATAATTTCTTACCCATAGTGAGCATTTGAGCTCACCGCTTTCTTATGTTTCATTTTCTCAGGACAATAATAAGTTTTTTTTATGAATTACCTTCAAGGATAATCTTAGAGTGGTGTATATTTACAAGAAAACTTAAATGTTGTATTTCTTTTCAAGTTGAAATGTTGAACTTATGTATGTATCTGTCTTTCCAAAATTACTAAACTTCTTGGGCCTTTGGTATTCAATTACTTTTAATCATGAAAATGTATTAAAATAATGCACCGGATCTAGGATTCAAGGTTTGGGGCATTTCAATTGGTATCAAGGGAATTTTAATAGAAAACTTGGAAACTAGATATAGAAGAAGTATATTAGTGAAAGAACCCTAAGATTACCTTTGGGGATAAGAATACATAGACATACTAGAATTTGAGTAAGGAATAGATTATGTGGTTTATTAAGAAAATACATTATGGTTTGGATATGATCAAGTAGGGGTGGTTCTGGAACAAATGTCTCTAGTATTAGAACTTAAAAACCCTGCTTCGAGCTAGACCCGAACGATAAATGGTGCACTACTACAGGCCTTTCTGCACTCTTGGTTTGACGCTCCATGGGGATATGATTTTGGTAAATTTAAAAGATTATTAAAAACAATTATGAGGGATTTATGCCCCTAAGTAACTAAATTATATAAATGTAGGATTTATGATACATAAATTTAGGTTATGTACCATTCTTAGAGATATATAGAGTTCATAATTTTATGAGATAATATATAATATGGAATTGATTAGAAATGGAACCTAGTAGAAGGAATGGGAACTTCACCAATGCATGTGATGCAAAGAGTAATAAGGACCATGTATCTAATGGTTTTGTGCCATCATTTCAAAATAATATTGTCTCCCAAGTATCCTAATCATATGAGAAAATAGTATCATGTGTTGACATGGTATTTGAAAACTTTTCTGAGTTCTATGGATTTGAAGGAAGCTAAAGAAGAAGATAATGGTAGGGAAAAACATGGATAAATGGAAGAAGGTAAAGATGTATTTTCCCACACATGTTAATTGTGGAAGGAAAAAACTTGGTATATTCTTGAGAGGAAAAGGAGTCTTCTTTACATGTGGAGAAAAAGGCCACCATTCTAATAAATTCAAGACAAGGAAATAGTTCTCCTCTATTAAATGCTTCTAATGTAAGGATATTGAACACTATGCAAATCATTATCCCAAGAGTCAAAGGAATATACCTCAAATGATGATTTTTTATGTTATGATGCTACCACAGATGAAGTAGTATGATTAATATGCCTAGTCAAGTACCATTTCTTTGAATATTTTGTCCATAATGTACTAGTTGTATGAATTAGGTGTTATATAAGGATTGTACTGCAGTAATATTTCATTAAGGATTTGTGGTCATATGATGAATGGTATAAAGGAAAAGTTATTCTGTATAAAGTTAAATTTTATGAGAAAAAACTTGATTGAGGGAAAGACAACTGTTAATATATATTCGATGTAGAGACAATGATGAAGAAATAATTGATTCGGATAAGTACTGACTACCTTGGAACTGATTATTCACTTGTCAATATGCGGTCTATACTATCATCAATGGAGTTTAAAACACTTTTGGATTTAAGAAATATATCCAATAACATGTATCTTACTTAAGGTATACAAAATAATTCATGTTTAAAATATGGTTTTTATGGTAATTCAAGTTATTACCATATTTTAAGATGATACATGATGAAGTTATTCACTTGTTTGGAATGTAAATTTTAGAGCTGATTCTTGTTGATTAAGGGTTAATGATAAGTTAATAATAGAAATTTAGAGACCTTCATTATACTTTTTTGAATCGTTATATTTTGGAAATTTTTTAACCAATTACGAAATTGTTTAATTTATCAGTATATGGGGTTTTAGAGTTTAATGTCACTACATGATTGTTTGATTATTTTCCAGGATTGTGTCCTCAAATTAAGACGTTTTGATTTGTAGTAACTGATTCATTTACCTTTCCAATTATTAATATAATATTTTTACAATATTCTTGATGTGGGTTACCCAAAAGTGAATTTTCTTGTATCAACCATTAACTTTTAAAGTTTAATTTCAAATTTTGGTGATGAAATTTTTGTAAGGAGGGTATAATGTAACACCCCAAGAATTTAAAATTAAATTTAATATAGAATGAATGAAACAATGAGTCTCTAAAAAACACCACTTTTTTATTACATATCCAAGTGAACATATTTTTTCCACCACTGTGTTTTTAATTTTGAAAAGCTGACATACATTCTTACGTTCAGTAAGATATTTAGAGTCTGATAATACAAACTAATGTTTTATTGAATAGTAACATAACCATTTGAATTTAATGAATATTAAAAAGTACTAAAAAAATATAAACCTCACCCATGAATGTATAAGTACAATTTAAAAATCTTAATAGTTTAAAAAATGATCATAGTATAAGTATTGATATTTTTGAATGTCATAAATATTTTAATTAGAGTTTTATAATTAATTTTATAATTCAAAATAGAAATTTATTTTCATAAAATGTAATCATATATTTTTATTTTATTGTCTTATTTTTATAAGATAATTTTATGGTATCTTGATTAATTTCTCAAGGTGTTATAAAACGAGTTACAGTTTTAAGGATGTTTTTTTGGAATAAATTATGATTTTACTAAAAAACTAAATTAAAAATGTTAAGAATATTTCGTTCAAAAAATTTAGTTAATATTTTAATTATACATGTTGGATAATGTATTTTTCTGAAATACTCGATTTTTTGATGAATAGTGAAATGCGGTATAATACCGTATATACAAATTATCAGTTAAATACTCCATTTATGACATGATAATTGATGTAAGGACACTTGGTTTGAAATAAAATGCACTTATCACTATTAAGTGTCATATTAAACAATATTATTGGGTTTTTTGATGGAAATAATAAAGGAATGAATAAAATATTCAAAATTCACTCCTCTCCTCCACTATGAAACCCTCTCACTCACACTTCTCCTCACTCCTCTAATCCTTGAAGCTCCTCAAAGTTCTGCCAACATACCCTCACCTAGTCACCAACCCCGTAAAATAATCTCTTGGTCTTTACAAAATACTAATACCCCGTTCCCCTAAAGATATTATCAAGGAGGGGGATTTAAGAGCTAAATTCTTCTTTTCATTTCTTTTATTTCAAGTTCTATTTTATGTGGTATGCATTTCAAGTTTTCCTACCATGTTATTATTTCCAATTTATTCTCTTAAAATACTATTTTATGATCCTTATATGAATGGGTGAACCCTTTCCACTCTCTTTTTAATGTCTTCTACATCCATGTTGAATAGACGTTATGCTACAGAATTTTCGTCTCAAAATCTCTCTCTTTTTCAAGCACTCTTATTATATTATTATATTTTTATTACAATTTTCCTATGTTGGGATATGTAAATGAATATACCCCTTTCTTTATATATTATTTAATAATTATTATATACCTTTTTTCTCACCAATATATTTTATGGATTTTTAATTGATGTCGTTAGGTTGCCAGATTTTCTTAAGGGATTTCTCAACTTTAATTTTATTTTGAGTTTCTTTAATTTTATTTCGTATACTAACATATTACTTATATTGTGATGAATCCATTATATTAACTTTATTGTATTGTTTTCATGATTAAGGAGTAATTTTTCCTCATCTCTCATTTCACATTTTTTATACTAAAAATTAAAACACCACCCGAGATGTGCTAATCTATCACCATCATGGACGATGAGTTTTCAATTTCTATTATCTTATAAAATTATGGCCATAAAAAAATTAATTTGGTTGAAAAAGAATAAAATATATTTATTATTAGTCATATTTTGTTTTAATATCTTTTTGTAATCATGGTTTTTATTTATAAAGAAAAATGAGTTCGTTTTATTCAAAAACCTCAAGTTAACCCAAACAGTTTTCATTAAACGATTTAAACAACTCTTCATCTTCAATCCAAGTAACCAATTAAAATTTAAATAAATTTAACCTTATTTATGTTCACTAATAACATATAACTTCAATTTTATAAAACAATCCTCATTTAACATTATTCTCTGTTCATGTATATAATTATACAAATCATGAAACATACAGACCCGAACAATGAAATTGAACCTCTTAACCCAACAAAAGGCCCATAATTAACTTAATATTGTTATAATAAATCAATTAAATTTATAATAGGTTCATAAAATCTAAATTAAGGAATTTAATTTAGTTATACAAGACACTAATACCAAGTGAAGAACACCATCCGACTTAAGGTACGAGTTTCCTAATCTCACTTCCATTTTTGTTAGACATTCCTTATTCACTACTTTTACTTGTGTATGCTGTATATATAATGAAAATTGATGCATCATATCATTAATATCTTTATTTTCATGTTATTAAATTTACCATTTTAAAATTATTAATTTTGGGGCATACGATTCAGTTGATTACAAAGTTGTATGTATTTTCTACTTGAACCTCCATTTTCATTCAGGTAGCTCTTATTATTTACTCACCGAAAATATATTATTATTTACTCTTATTTAATCCTCTTCAATTCTGTTTAAATGTTCTATATATTTTTTCTAACCAGAATCCTACTTTCATTTATGGGTAGTTTTATGTTTTAAAAGGATATTTCAAAAATTATTAACAAAATACAAGCTCGATTCATGGAACTTCTCGGATTTTTACCTATTTTGGACATCAATATATAATATTTTTTAAACCATATTTATCTTTATAAAATCAAAAATTTTAAATTGAAAAATATATTTTGGTTCATTTATTGTTTTAGGAAATAAAACATGCCTTTTCACTTTAAAATCCTTTAATATTTTTCTTAAACCACACCAAAATGTTTTCTTTCTAATGTTTTTTCAAAAAGTCTTTTTAAGTGATTTTATTACAATAAGAATTTATTTAAGCATAAAATATAATTTAAAGGAAATTAAATTTTATTTTCTGGGATACACATGTTTAAAACCATACTTATGACCAATAAAATTGATTTTCCAAAAGAACTCATCTTTCCAATGTAAAAAGGATTTTTCTCATATCACCTAAACTATTATGGGATATATGAATTGTTCACCACTTATTTCTTGATCGTGGTGTATGTAATTGCCTTTGTTATATTATATCAAGAGTCTCCTTATTCTAGTGATATTCTAGGGGATTATTATTAGAATGTTTCAAGGTGGTATGAGACACTTTGGAATGTTTAAGGATTATTTCCTCATGGATTTTTCAATGGTATCATTTAAAAGTATATTAAACTATGTAAATGTAATTTGTTGAATATTTTTATTCATTGGGGTTTATCTCTTATTTTATTATCTATCATGTTTTATTGAATGGATTATGATTAGTTTTATTATGGATGTGCTATCTTTAAACCATTCACCATATCACGCAGAATGGTTTTCTTTATGATTAATTATTGGGGAAAGTTATTTACATTTCATATGATAGTTTCAATATGAATATGTATGTTTTTTATGTTTACCGCATTTAAATGAGGAATATATTGGACTTATTAAGTATCAGACGAGGCCTGTTATAACACCCCGTTGAATGGATAGGTCTCATGAAAAAAACTATGGTTTTGTAATGAGGCCTTAACAAAATGAGTATTTATAGTTTTGGCCTAGGCCTTAATAATTTTTAGACATATTAGCCAAGGCCTTGATGGTATATTTTAGAATGTACGATATAAGCATTTCCCATATTGTGAAGCTATTAATTTAAAGTTCATGTGGTTATTAAACTAGTAGAATACCAATGGTTATGTTTTATTGTGGAATTATTTATTCAGCTAATATTCCTTCCATAGTGTGTTCAAGTTTAGAGGCATGTGTTTTCAATTATTCACGATGCCCATTGTTTATGTTTATGATATATTCCCCTGTATTGCTTACCCTAACCGAGCATTTGAACTTACCCCTTTCTTTTGTTTAATTTTTTGAGGACATGAAGAAGTTTTTTTATGTTTGACCTACAAGGATAATTTTAGAGTGGTTGATGTTCCCAATAATAATTACATGTTGTATTTGTTTTCAAGTTGTAATTTTGAACTTATGTATGTGTCTGGATGTCCAAAACTACTAAACTACTTGTACCTTTGGTATTTTATTCCTTGTAATCATGAAAATGTATTAAAATGATGAACTGGCTCCAGGTTTCTAGGGTTGGGGTATTATAGTTGGTATTAAAGGAATTTTAGTAGAAAACTTGGAAACTAGATATAGAAAAATTAGATTAGTTTAAAGAACCATAAGATTGAATTTGCGGGTAAGAAAAAAGGACACCCTAAAATTTTGGTAAAGAAAATATTATGTGGTTTATCAAGAAAATACATCCTTGTCTATATACGAACAAGTAAAGGTGGCTCTGGAACAAATGTATCTAGGGTTAAAACCCGAAAACAACACTTTAAGCTAGACTCGAATGATCACTAGTGCATGAAAATGGGACTTTCTTCACTCTTTTTTTAACACTCCCTGAGGATATGCTTTGGTTATTTTAAAATCTTATTACAAACAATTATGTAGTTTTTTCCCCAAAGTTTCTAATGAATATGGATCTAGGATTTATGATTCTTAAATTTATGTTATGTACATTGTTTAGAGATATAGGGAGTTCATAATTTTATCATCTAATATATAATATGGTATTGATTAGAAATGGTTCATAGTATAATGATCTAGAAATTCACTAATGCACATGATGCAAAGTGTAAGAGGGATCATATCTCTAATGGTGTTAAAACATCATTTCAAAGGAAGATTATATCCCAAATATCCTCATAATATGAATAAATTGTATCATATGTTTATGAATCATTTAAAGAATTTTCTTAGTTATATGGATTTTAAGGGAAGAAAATGTAGAAGCGGATGACAGGAAAAAAAAAAGATAAATGAAAGATGGTAAAGCTGTATTTTCCCACATGTGATAATTTTGGAAGAAAACAACTTGGTATATTCTTGAGAGGAAAAGGAGTTTGATTATAGTGTTGAGAAAATTGCCACCATTCTCATAATTACAAGACAAGGAAATAGTTTTCCTATATTCAATGCTTCAAATACAAGGAGATGAGACACTATACAAGTAAATGTTCCATGAGTCAATTGAATATACCCCAAATGGTGATTTTGGATAATGATCATGTTATGATGCTACTGCAGATGAAGTAGAATGTTTAATATGCCAACTGAACAATCATGTCATTTTAATATTTTTTTCAGTAATGTACAAGTTGTAAGAATTATGATTTATATAAGGATTGTACTATAGTACTATTTAATTTAGTATTTGTGGTCCTATGATGAATGGTATAAAGGAAAAGTGATTCAGTTGAAAGTTAACTTTTTATGAAAAAACATGATTGATGGAAAGACAACCCTTAATATATATCTGATGTTGAGATAATGATGAAGAAATGATTGATTCAGATAAGTACTGACTACCTTGGAACTGATTATTGACTTTTCAAGAAGTGGTCTATGTTGTCATCGATGGAGTTTACAGTACTTTGGTATTTAAGGAATATATACAATAAAATGTATCTTACTTAAGAAATAAGGAAGATTTCATGTTTCCAATATGGTTTTTATGGTAACTCTATTCATTACCATATTTTAAGAAGATACATGATGAAGTTATTCACATGTTGGAATGTGAATTTTAGAGATGATTCTTGTTCATTATGGGTTAATGATAAGTTAATCATGGAAATTTATAGACCTTAATAATAATGTGTTGAGTATTTATATTTTGGAATTTTTTAACCATTTGAAAAATAGCTTAATTTGATCATTGTATGGGTTTTGAGAGTTTAATGTCACAACATGATGGTTTGATTATTTTTCCATGACTATGTTCTCCAATTAGGATATGTTGTTTTGTAGTAACTAATTAATTTACCTTTCCTATTATTAATAAAATATTTTAAACATATTCTTTATGTGGGTTTCCCATAAAGTAATTTTCATGTTCAACCATTAACTTTCTAAGTTCAATTTTAAATTTTGAGGACAAAATTTTTGTAAGAAGATGATAATGTAACAGCTCAAGAATTTACAAATAAATTTAATATAGAATGAATGAATCACTGAGTCTCTAACAAACACCAATCTTTTATAACCTATCCAAGTAAACAAAATTTCTCTACCTTTGTCTTTTGAATTTTGAAAAGTTGACATACACTGTTGCGTTCAGTAATATATTTAGAGTATGATAAGACAAACTAAATTTTTAGTGAATAGAAACACACCCTTATGAAATTTAATATACCCATATGAGTATTAATGAGTAGAAAATTCTCCTAAAAAATAGAAACTTCACCCATGAATGTATAAATACAATTTAGACATCTTAAATTGAAAAAATGATCATAGTATAAGTATTGGAATTTTTTTATGTTATAAATATTTTAATAACAATTTTATGATTAATTTAATAATTTAAACTAGAAATTTATTTTCATAAAATGTAATCATAGATTGTTATTTTATTTTCCTATGATTATAATGTAATTTTATGGGAGCTTGATTAATTTCTCAAGGTGTTATAAAATGAGATATAGTTTTAAAGTTGTTTTTCTGGAATAAATAATGATTTTATTTAAAAATTCTATTAAAAATATTTAGAAACCTATTTTCCAAAAATTGAGTTCATATTTTAATTCTACACTTCGAAAAATGGATTGGGCTACTTTTTTAGATATTTCTGCAGTACTCGAATTTTTGATGAATAGTGAAATATTGTAAAATATAGTATATACAAATTATTAGTAAAATACACTAAATCATTAGTGATTTATGTACACTTGGTTCAAACTGAAATTCACTTATCACAATTAGGGGTCGCATGAAACAATACTATTGGTTGTCTTTATGGAAATAATAAAATAATGAATAAAATATTCAAAATTCACTCCTCTCCTCCACTATGAAACCCCAATCACTCCCTCTTCTCCTCACTCCTATAATCCTTAAACATCCGAAAAGTTATGCCCAAATACCCTCCCCTAGTAACTCCCCACATCCAAGAAGCTCTTTTTATTTCCAAAAGATAAAAATCCCTTCCCTTAAATAGATTCTCAAGGAGGTGGATTCAAGAGGTAAATTCCTCTTTTCATTTCTTTTATTTCAATTTCTCTTTTATGTGGTATGTATTTCATGTTTTCCTACCATGTTCTTATTTACATTTTATTCTTTCCACTATAGTTTTACTAGTCATCTATGAGTGTGTTAACCCTTATCCCTCTCTTTTTAATGTTTTCTATAACCATGTTGCATAGCCCTTATGCTATAGAATTTTCGTCTCAAAATCTATCTCTTTTTTCAAGAACTCTTACTATGTTATTATATTTTAATTTAAATTGTATTATGTTGTTATATGTAATTACACACCCCACTTAATTTATATATTATTTAATTATTATGAGATACCCTTTTTCTATCATCAATATATTTTATGGATTTTTTAGTGACGCCGTTAGGTTGCTGGATTTTCGTAAAGGATTTCTCAACTTTTATTTTATTTTGAGTTCATTTATTTTTCTTTCCTCTCCTCCTTTATTACAAATATTTTGATTAATCTAGTATCTTAAAATTAATATAATTTTTTCTTTATAATGTGAATATTTTTCATCATCTCTCCTTTCCCATTTTTATACTAAAAATGAAAACACCGCTCGAGATGTGCTAATCTACCACATTCAAGGACAATGGGGTTTTCAATTTCTACTACCATATTTAATTCTGGCCATGAAACAATTATTATGGTTGAAATAGACTATAATATATGTATTATGTATCATATATGGTTATAGAATCTGTTTGTGCATATGGTTTTGATTTATAAAGAAAAACGAGTTCGTTGTATTCAAAAACCACAAATTAACCAAAAGAGTTTTCATTAAATCATTTTAATAATGAGTCGTCTTCACTCAAAGTAACCAAATTAAATTTACATCCATGTAAACATTTTTATGTTAACTAATAACACATAACTTTAATTCTATACAACAATCATAATTTTACATGATTCCCCATTCATGTATTTTAGTATACCGATCATGAAACAAACAGACCTAAGCAATGAAATTGAACCTATTAATCCAGGAAAAAAGCCACGAATGAACATAATAAGGTAATAATAAATAAATTACATGTATAATAGGTTCTAGAAATATTAATTAATGAATTTAATTTAGTTATAAAAGACACTAAGACCAAGTGAAGAACACCATCAGACTTAAGGTAAGGGTTTCTTCATCCCACTTCTATTTTGTGAGACATTCCTTATTCACTACTTTTACTTGTGTATTATGTATGTATAATACCCATTGATTTATAATATCATTAATATCTTTATTTTCATGGTATTCAATTTACCATTTTAAAATTATTTAATTTAGGGCATATGATTCAGTTGATTACAAAGTTGTAAGTATTTTCTACCTAATCCTACATTTTCATTTGGGTTGCTCTTATTGCTTACTCACCTTAAAGATATTATTATTTATTATTATTTACTCCTCATAAATTGTGTGTGAATGTTATATATATTTTTACCAACCATAATAATAATTTCATTTATGGGGAGTTTTATTTTTTAAAAGGATATTTGAAAAATTCTTCCTGAAATACAAGCTTGATTCAAGGAACTTCTCGGAATTTTACTTATTTTGGTGTTCAATATATAATCTATTTAAAGCCATATATATATTCATAAAATAAAAACTTTTGAAGTGAAAAATCTATTTTTGATTATTTCTTGTTTTATGAAATAAAATATGCCTTTTCACTTTAAAATCCATTAATATTTTCCATAAACTATATCAAAATGTTTTATTTATAAAGATTCTTTAAAAACTCTTTTTAAATGATTTTAACTCATTAAAAATTTATTTAAGCCTCAAATATAATTTAAAAGACATTAAATTTAATTTTATGGGATATATATTTTTAATACTAGATTTAGGACAAATATAAATGATTTTCCAAAAGAACACCTCTTTCCAAAATAAAAATGATTTTCTCATCTCACTTAAACTTTTATGGGATATATGAATTGTTCACCCCTTATTTCTTGATTGTGGTTTATATAATGCCCTTTGGTATATCATGTAAAGAGTATCCTTATTCTCATGATATTCTAAGGGATTATGATTTTAATGTTTGAAGGTGGTATGATACACTTTGGAATGTTTAAGGATTATTTCCTCACAAATTTTCCAATGGTCTCATTTAAAAGTATCTTCATCTATATCAATGTACTTTTTTGAATATTTTTCTTCATTGAGGATCATATCATATTTTATCATCCATCATGTTTTATTTAATGGTTTATTATTAGTTTAATTTTGGATGTGCTACTTGAAACCATTCACCATATTACTCTGAATGGTTGGGGTTATGATTAATGAATTGGGAAAGTTATTTACATTTTATATGTTAGTTTCAATAGAAACGTGTATATTGTTTTTGTTCACCCAATTCATTTTAGGAATGAATTTGACTTAGTATGTGTCACATGGGTCCCTGATATAGCCCCTCGGTGCATTAGTAGGTCTCGTGAGACAACATATGGTCTTGGAACGAGGCCTTGAAAAAATGAATATTTATGGTTTTGGCTGAGGCCTTAATAATTTTTAGAAATAATGGAAAAGGCCTTAATTGTGTATTTTATAATGTTCTTCATATGCATTTAACCCATTATGAATCTAGTAATTTAAAGTTCATGTGGTTATTCCACTAGTAGAATACCCGTGGTTATGTATTATTATTGCATTATTTACTCAGCTAATATTCCTTACATAATGTGTTCATGTTTAGAGGCATGTGTTTTCAATTATTCACCATTCCCATTGTTTATGTTTATGATATCTTATGACATATTTATTACCCTTACTAATCATTTGATCTCACCCCTTTCTTATGTTTAATTTTCCCAGGACATGAAGTTGTTTTTTTATGATCGACATACAAGGATAATCATAGTGTGGTGGATGTGCCCAATAAAACTTATATGTTGTATTTATTTTCAAGTTTTAATGTTTTACTTATGTATGTATTTGTATTTACAAAAATACTAAACTATTTAGTTTTTGAGATTTTATTCCTTGTAATTATTCCAATGTATTAAAATAATGCACCGACACCTTACTTCTAGGGTTGGGGTGTTACAAGTAATGACTCATGGATCCGGTTATTAATTTTTATTATCTGATCATAACTTAAATGGGCCATGGAATGATGGTAAGAGATCTATTGAGAATTGAAAAAATCACACTTCCTTAAATTGAGCGTTGAGTTCATGAGATGTTGAACAATTGATACTATGTAGAACGTTGGGCTGAGGTGCCACACTTTTGGTCTAGAGTGTCAACATGATGTCTCACTCACTATCCTGAATGCCCAACATGATGTATAAAACTCAATTAAGATGTATGGAATGTTCCCTATTTCTTGATCTTATAGGCTCATTTAGGATGGTTTGGGATTACTTAGTTACACCCGGTCCTGCCTACACTAGTATTTGTGGTATATGGAGACTTACACTTTCTTGTACTTAGTTTATATAAATGGATTCCATATATATCTATTCTAATTATATATTATTACTATATTCATATGGCTACTAATCAGGCATTTATTCCAGCCATGAGACGAAGTAGGGCGAGTTGGTCAGGATTCCTATTGGAACCTAAGCTGACTGGTGTTTATTTATTTATTTCGGTAATGTTTATTTATTCATATTACATGCACACTGCTTTACTTGTTATTCATGGGATGGATTCAATCATTGAAACCTTGGGTGGTAACCTACTGGGATTTATATCTCACATCCTACTCAGGTATCCATTCACTGGGGTACCTGAGTATACCTATTACTTATAGAACCATGGATTATTGCTTGTATTATTTTATTTGTATCGAAAAGTTAGGAGGATAGGGATGAGTAGAAGACCAGGATGCTCATTGAGATCTCCCTTGGGAATTTTATTTTCTCTATTTATTTTTTACTTTACTATATATTGTATCATGATATATGTATACATTTTTAGATTATTTATCATCATATGGACGTTCATGCATCCTTGTAGTATTGGTATGACCATATTTTATATTATTATTATTCTACTAGTCTTCCTTTATATTACTAATAATTCCACTATTGTTTGTTATTTATTTTTGATATACCACTCTGCTACTGTGAAACAAGGATATATTCTCCAATATATCATCTCCATAAAAACACACTTCTATTTGTTATCCTTTCTTATATGTGGAGGCACACATGAGTCCATGTGGTCCACCAGTTTGGCTACCATCTTAGTGGTGTGTTTGGAAGATATGTTACAGTATGTCATGAACAAATCTCTATTCACATAGGATGACAAATATCAGATCCAACAACTTATCTATTAAAAATATTCATCCATTCTTACCATATTGGTGAATAATCCCAATGGGGGACTAATTTTAAAATGGTATTTTCATCCCAATGATAACTTATCTAATGCGTGGGATTATGAATTTTGATTTCATCATATTTTTGTAGAGTTAACTAGGAAATTTCAGGAAATTAACCTTTACAGGATAGTTCAGATGTCACAGTTCGTGGTGTATTGACGAGATGAGATTCTCCCAAAATTAATAAATCATGGGTTTTAAGGCACCAATACCTTTTATCTATCATATGTCGAGGTAATTATTATCTTATAGGACATCCAATGAGTAGGAATAATCCCAATACCTTGGAATATTTATTATGAGTTCCTTCCCATGGGTAACATTTGGGAGGAGTCTAAGTCGACCCATCCTTTTATGAGGGACTTATTGACTAAAGTAAAAAAATGAAATTAAGGTAGGGCCACTATCCTTGATTAATCATATCTTTAGAGAAATGAATAGACATGTTTATTCTACCTAATAAATAAAGGTTGGGAGTTTAGTGCTGTAGGAGTTATCCCACTGAATAGGCCATGAATACTAGTGGCTCTGCTAGGATACCCTGAAGGTGGTTCAGTACGCTTCATGGGGGATTTCAATTCAAATTCAAAAAACCTATATCTGTTTATTAAGAGTGTTCTTAGAAATGTTCATGAGCAGGAAACTCTTCCATGTCGAGGATTCCCACTAGGGCATCAGGGTTATAAAATTGGTGATGGTAGTGTTTCTAGTTCAAGGAAGACTAATTAGTTTTTTGGTGATAGTTATCATATAAATCTTCCATATATTAGACCCCAAATATAAGGGTAAGACCATACATTGAATTAGTAGTCCATTATAATTTTTGGTTGGTTGGGTGGTAGAATAATTTCACTTTAATTAGTATTGATTTACTAAAATAATACCTCATTAGACATCTCATCCCAAATATGTTATCATTTTCTCTATTCATATAATATATTTGAATACCAATGAGGTTTTTTACATTCTAAGATATAATTTTTATTTCACCTTTATTTATTTTGATGCACCCTTTGGGATGATTGTTGATAATAGTAGTGGAACCTAGAAATAGCGATCCATCATTATTTCTTTCTTTAATAGGGTTTAGATGGACAAAAAAGATGAGTTAGTGATCTGTGATCCTTATATACCTTATATATTTTCATCCTAATTTAGATTTTTATAGAGGGTATCTTCACTAATATGGTTATAAGTGAAAGAAATATTGTTATCATCCACCAAATTTTGATGAGGCTAATACAAGAGGATGAAAATATTGTGGTTACACTGCTACCCACATATGCTCTCATCAACATATCATGGGACTATTAATTGTAATGGATAGAGAATTACCATGATGGTATGTGGGTAAAACGAGTCTGATGGGTAAATAAACCACTATCCGTTCAGATACCTTTACCTAAAACTGTTTTGAAATATATTTTTGATACACAAGGTTCTATATAAAAGCACACCCAGAGTAATTTAAAATCTTTTTTAGATCATCTTCATACTAAGAGTGGTGTAAATCCCATGAAAGTGAATAATATTTCTAGATATATTGCAATTTTTGATCCTACCATAACAATTGTAAGAGAACCACTTATGGGCACTTATTTTATTGAATCAATTCTTGAAACCCTCTAAAGAGTGGCAATTGAAGATATTCCTATAAATGTATCTCCAGATATGGTTAGTTTTCCCTATATAAGAACTAATTTAATATTATATACCTATAGTGGTTGGTTACCAGGTTTTAGATCCTGAAGTTGCTACAAAAAAATCGGTACGTGAGAAAGTAGGATTCTCATGAGGTTTATACTCTTATAATGAAGACTTTGCTGGAAGAAATTTATGGAAACACTAAAATCCTTTTTCAAGGACTATGTGTGGGAGGATTTGAATACAAACCCTTATATTCTCTCATTGGATGAGTCTTAGTAATTCCAAATATTTTAGGGATTTAATAATGAGACTTATATTCATTTGATAGTTCCATCCATTATGTGTAGGACATGTAATGTGCTAAACAAGAGATGAATAATAATGTCTCTAAATAATTGAGGCCTTGTTACTTTTTCATTACCCTAACTAAAAATACTCATGAATATAAAGATCATGTGGTAATCGTGAGAGCTATATTATTGAGAGTGACTACCTTGTTTGGGATTTCAAATAGATAAAGTGGGAAATATCCACCCACATCGAAGATAATTTCCCATTGACCAAGGATAAATCTTTCCAATGGACAAAATTATAATAGACCACTAGTTCTTCCCACTATACATTTGATGATTTTTTGAACTCGATTAATCAAATTATTTCATAGATGTATTTTTTTGGTTTTCCTTTTACATTTTTTGGAAGATATAGATTTTAGATTATAGATGATCCTCTCACCTTTTTTTTATTAATGAATAAAATTATATATTTCTAAATATTTTTGAATTATTTAACTTCTCTTTTCCCTAATTATTAGTCTATGAAAATATATGAAACTAAAAAATTATAAAACCTAGATAAAAAAATCCATTTGATAATTAAATGAATATTTACTAAAACCAGTCCTAATTTCCAACTGCTTAAATCAATATGAATCATGAAATGATCCATCAAATTCAATAAACATGCCTCCATATGGATATAGGTAGCAAGACATCACAAAATTTGTTCTAAGACCATAAAATAGGGTGAATCTTTTGAGGTATCATGTCATCATTTGGCTTCCTCTTTAGTGTGTGTAGTTAGATAGATATGGTGAACTGAATATAATCAGATGTGAACCATCACTGTAGACCAAGGTTAACTCATTTTGATATAAGACACTATTCTTTCCTAAATGTATGTTATTGGATGGATATATTCAGACCAAATATTGTGGAACATGTACTATCAATGTATACTATGTTGGTACATTCTGGCATGATTTAGATGAAAGAATATACTAATGACAATTATGAAGGGGAGTTATATAATAAAGTTTATAATGTTTAAAATGGTTTAAACACCTTGAAATGATATTTGTATGCATTTTTAGGGGATATATGAACCAATATGTGTGAGAAACTGAAGTGTGATATAATTTTATTCCTAGTACAAGGGACCTTGAAAACATAACTTTATTATTTTGAGGATCACATGGTGGACCCCATGAGCTTTGTATCACTGCTATCTTCACACTAACATTTTCTTAAGATTCATATGGGGAAGGATTAGCTGGTAGAAAATCTAATTTTTCTTTAGGCCTCCCTTTTTAGGTTTTCAACCTAATAGGTTATAGGACTTTTTACTCTTTTTTATTCTCAATTTTGTTCATTTAATGAAAGGTGTATGCTCAAATATTAGTGAATTGGATTTTTCCTAGGACACCCTTTATGGGTTTAAAACACAGTGAGTTTTAAGTATCTTTATTTAGTTAATTTTAGTTTTGTAATTCAAAATAATGTGGGTGATATTTAAGGTCAGGAAAATTTACAAAATGTTTTTGAAATTTAAGTTCATACAACTTGACCAATGAGTGAGATAATCAGTGCAGCATAGATGATGAAATATCTAACATGGATGAGATTCTAATTATAGTATAAAATACTTCATGAAGAAATTCATGCATTTTAAGGCCATGAAGCTTGTACTATGAAATCAAGTGATGAGGACCTATATAAGCTCAATAATTAAATATCACATTATTTATTTGAAAATTATTATGATTCATGAATTTTTAACATTGTGGGTATCAAAGAAACTTTAATAGTTGGATTATAGATTGTGTAAATATAAATCAATTCATAAAAATTTTAATGTGATGATATGAAATATGTACGTAAGGGATGAATATTCATTATATTTGAATAAAGGGTTCCTCTATAATGATATATGTGTGTGCAAATATTTTAGTGCCTTTTCTTTAGAAAGAAATATTTCACTAGTTATAGATCCAGATAGGGAAACATTGATGATCATTACCAAACATTGGTGTCCATTATAGTCTAATTCACTCATTACCGATAAATTTTAATGATTTGTGAGGATTCATACAGTTTAGGAATAAAGTATGATTATAGAGATAAGGGTATTAAAGAAGGTTTTAGGTACCTTAAAGGTTATGACATCATGCCTTCAGTACATATTCAGGGTGAAGAGATATAACATGAAATATATCTTATTTTTTCTCCGACAACATAGCCTAGTGAGTACAAATTTACTTTTAAAAGGGTTATATAATGCGCCCAAATATATTTGTGGCATTTATGTTTCAATTTAAATGTTTTCACTTTGGTAAATTGAGGGCTAGAGTTTAAGTCCCTACATCTTCAACCAATTATGCATGGATTTTTCTGTCGTACAACATTGACCAATAATTAGGCAGTATACCTAGTTATAAAGAAAAGGTTAACACGACATGAATGGAATCCCAAAAACACTAATGTAAATAACTTCTAGTTAAGGTTCACAATGTTTAAGGTAAAATTTCTTGGACCATCAAGTCTAGGTTTGATATAGAAATCAAGATGGGGCTAGAGAGCTAAAAGAATCTAACACCTTTTGAATAGGGAATGTCGGTAGTGTAAATCATGACCGATGTTTTTTAAATCAATAACATGGCATAGAAAAAGTATATTTAGTATTATTTTTTACCTATATTAAAATTATGGGTTCCTTGACATCATTTTCTGAGGTGTATTGGGATAAGAGGTCATTGTCCTTTGGAAGATACATACATTTTGTAGAAGGGAAAATAAGGAGACGTCGATGATCCTTAATAAATAGAGGTGTCCTTTAGATCTAAACCCACTCATTACCATTGACCATGAAGTATTTGTGGTGATTTAAAATAATCATGGTACAAAGCATGGTATATGGGAAAAAACATATAAGAGGCTTTTGGAAACATTCTAGACCCAAAATAACTATCATTATATTATTTTAGGATGATAAAGGTAGAACATAGATTGGTTATGATTAGGATATGGTATTGAAATATATAGTTTAGTCATATCTATGTATTTTAAAATGATATTAATCAATCCATTCATATATCTTATAAAGGATACCTCTTACATCATTATGGATCAGATGTAGGGAGAAGGGTATTTTTTTCCTAGCATGGATTTGAACTAGAATATTTCCCATCATCATGACCAATGGAATGACTTCATACATGAACAAATATGAATATAAGATGCCCAAACATCATGATATTTTTTTGATAAAGGGGAATTTTATTTAGTATTAGGTCTTATATAGCATGAATTCCAAATATAAATCTAAATCTTATATAAGGAAGTTGAGTCATGTATCATGGACTACTATGAGAAATTTAAGGTCATGTAGAATAGACTAGATTTCATCCAATTTTACTTCATGAAATAAAGATGATTGAATTATATAGTTTAAGGTCAGATGATGATGACCTTTATATAAGAATATTTTCATAAATCTGTCTCATGTGTAAGAAAAAATAACCTCACCTTAGTTATGAACCCTTGAAGGATTGTTTTTATGAACCAATAAACATGACACCTTGGTTAAATACATGGAAGCAGGTGATATTTTATTATATCATAGATGTGGTGTAGTTTGATTGAGATCTATATCTAGGCCAGAGTTAAGATATCTATGAATCTCTACCTATACTATAATAATAGTAAATAAGTAAAACAAAGTTCTTCAGAAAGTCTTTACATAAATCTAACTCACATGTAAGGAAATATTGGGTGGTTTACTCTAGTGCTTGGTGATTATAAGAGACCCTACAAAAATGAGTAATGGACTAATCACTTGGGATAAGACTAGTAGGATTATCATTTCTTCCTAGGATTAGAAATCTAAGCATTACTATATATACTTGAATAATTAGAATAATGCCACATATATTTATCATGTAGTCCCAATGTAAGCTTCTATTAAGAAAGATACAATGTGAATAGAAAAGACTCAAAAACTAGGATATGGTAATTTTTTGTCATAGGTTGAGTGAATGTTGACATTAATAAAAAAATGTGACCATATATATAGAATCTCATGAAAGGTGCTCTTTTGTATGGGGGAATTTTGATAAAATATTCATGGGTGAAGAATAGAACATTAAATACACTTATATAGATCTAGTTCATACGTATGAGAAGTCACACTTTGTTTCACCATGGGATCATGGATAAGGATCTATTTACTTATCATAATCTTATATAGATCTAACTTTCATGAAATTAAATTAGGATATATGTGGTAGGACACTAATAATCTTAAGGTTATTCTAATTATACAACACATCATGCAATTTATTTAAATAGAACAAGGAATTTGTGCTATGTAATTATAGTCATTTAGCTAGGTCTTATATTTTATACAGGTTCCTTTCATATAACTAGGACTAGATAAATTGTGAACGTTTTAACTAGGTATCAGTTCATGGATTAAAAACCATATTTCAAGGGTCTTACATCAATCTAGATCATGTAAAAAATAAGATGGATTCATCATAGCATCAGGCCTGTCAATGAAAACTCACCATAAATTGAGGGGCCCTAATTTTCATTAAAGAGTAGAAATTTGGTTGTGGTTTATGGATGGAACTTTTATAATTGTTCTAGGAGTTACTATGTATCTTATAATAACAAGAATAAAGAAATATATAGTTCTAGAGAAAGATACACTATCTCAGTATGGAATCACACAAAACAAAAAATGATATGAAGGATGAGTCTATATACTTAGAGGTGGTTGGATATTTTTGGAATTCATGTATAAAATTAGGAACATAGATCCATACAAACCTATGTATCTTGAAACATCAATAATCAAGCCATATATAGTTTTGATATATGTGGGGATACTTTAACTTAGTTTGGACTGATGGGTACATTGAGTCTTCTTATATATATTTAGATCTCGTGTAAGAGGAATGGGTCTTAGATATAGGACAATCAAAATAGTTTTAGAGGTCATTTATAATTTAATTTATGCCATGAAATTTAGCATCAAGCGATGAGAACCTAGGTGTTATGTAGTTTAAGGTTTTATAATAAGGGCCGTGATTTTATAGTTTAACATATTACAAAGTGGATAAATTATACTAGGGAATTTTACTCTTCATTCAAAGAGATTGAGAAGCCTGTAAGGGGCGCTCTTCACGATTTTATTCCCTCGTCACCGCCTCATCATTCTTGGGTTGAAACTTCACCTCTCCTCTCATGATCTATGAATTTGCGGTGGTGGATTCTAGTTTACAAAGAAGTCAGTGGCTTTGGCCATTTGCATCACTGCTATCCTCTCCTCACCCTAATCCCCTTTCGCCAGATAGGGTATTTTAAGGAAGCATAGTTCTAGTTGGTGGCCAAGATCTTTCTGAAATGAACTTAGTGTTACTCCGTGTATTCCTTTTATCTATCAGGCGGATCATCGCGGTATTCATATTCGTTTGAGATGGTAGCAATGAGATCTGGTTTGCGGTGGGTCCTCCTTCCGTCATTCTGGTGATGTTTTTTCTGTTTTAGTTTTCTGTAGTCGATCTTGGTTTGGAATGCATCTTGGTTCCTGAGCCGACATTGGTCTCTGTTTTTTTGATTTGTGTTTTTGAAGAGGTTGGATGTTGGTTGCATGTCTAGTTCTTCGACTATTTTCTTCACATCGGTATCTTAAATTCTGTTCTTCTTATGGCTTATTGATGCTGGGAGTTAGATTTTGTGCAAGGTTTTTTCTGGTTTACAGTGATTTTTTGGTGAGGTTCCAACGTTCTGGTCTTTCTGAATGTCTTACAGTGATCATGTGATAATGGATCAGTGGTGTTATTTTGATGATGCAGAAGGGCCCAAGTGTTTTTTTCTAGTTTTTGTTTTGGATGGCCTATTTCAGACCTTCTACAAGGATTTTCTCCAGATGAGGATTAGAATAGGTGATTTCACCATGAATGGCTATTCAGATTTAGATGTATGAGAGGGTATGGATATGTCAATGGTATATGGCCCATTCATTTCTGCATGGGACATCTAGTTGGATAGTCATGTATTATTGGAGGTTTTTTATATTGATGATGATATTGGGGAGGGGTATTTCTTTGTAGACTTATTCTAGGTTTTTACCATCAATTTTATTGATGTTCTACATCCATTAAGTCCTATGAGGTTTCCCCATTTCTCTATAAAAGGGGGGTTTATCAAAAAATCAACAAAATATTAGGCTTTAGGGCCATTCATTCAAAGAGATTTATGTAAAAAAATCATGCACTAGGGATTCCAACACAAATTTCTCTCTTATACAAGGGAATGGAGTGTGATGGGAATCTGAAGTTGGGCCTTGTGTGGAATATCTAGGCATCTCTATATATCTAATAATAATAGGAATCAAGCCACACATAGTTATTATGAAGTCCATCTACACATATTTGTCTGCTGTGTAGGATAAGAGGAATAAAATATGTGGGTACCCAGGTGTACTATTGTGTATAGAATCTCCAACTGATCCTGGGATTAAAGAACCCGATGTCACTATGTATCCTAAAGGAATAGTAATCGACCCCCACATAGTACTTATAAAATGTGTTCCTTGTATAGATCAAGATTTGATATAGGGAGTGGGATTTTAATTTTTTGAAGTATAATTAAATAAGGAAACCATACGCCAAGAACCCCTATATGGATTAGATCCCCATGTAGGGAGACGAAGCCATAGAAAATCATGTATCCCAAGTAGTATAAAAATAATGAAGGATAGAACCAATGTCTTACATTGTTACATCATATGACTAGGACATGAATATGTTTCATTGGATATAAATAATTTTAATTGTTCCAATCAATGATATAAACTAGGACCTCTAAGCTCACATGTGTCATGTTCAGTGTGATAAGCAATAGGCATTTGGAAGATCGCTCATGTCTCATGAGTACATATAATATGGGTGAGTGTCAATAATGAAATTTTATTACTATATAATGATGAAATATCATGAAGTTTAAATTCAAGTGATAATGAATAACTATAAATTTAATTTCATATAGAGTAGATGTTATACCATGTAGTTTAATGTCACTCTTTGAAGATAAATTTTTGATTTTTCTGTCATGCTACTAGGATGTTTTGAACACATCAGAAAATTAAGAAAATTATTTCACAAGAAACCTTGCAATATTGGCTAGAATGATTCACTCCTCATCCATTATTATCAAGATGTATGATTTATTAGAGTACACTATATATACAAGGTGATGTTCTTCTCACTCTGGATCAAGTTTTTTAGGTTTCTTACCACGTTTCATAGGTGTTCTTTGAGTTAGTACCATTTTCACTTAGAGTAATGAGTAGAGATTAATTTTAATTTTGAAGTCCCATTTAATCTAGTTCAGATTTATTTATATGTTGTGTAGTGTGAAAAACTTTTCTAATAATGTCACTCCAACTCATGCATCCATTTTTGGGAGTAATCGTTTTTAGAAATATGATTGCAGATAGAGAAAAAAAGCAAGGGTAGATGATCCTTAATTAGTAAAACTACCTCTACCCATATATAAGTGAATATTGGGTATCTTTTGCATTATTATGTGTTTTATAGTGATAAGACCAAAAATCATGAAATATATTATGATTAAAGGACTTTATGTCCCTATCCACTATCTTTTGAAGGATGTTAGAATATTTTTAAAAGACTCTATCTATTCATTTTTATCTTATAGTAGTGATATGAGTGGTTAAACTAAATGTTATACTCTTTATATAGATTTTTGAATTAAAAAGTATAGAAATCATTGCCTTTTTACATTAATAATATTTATGGGACACTAAATATTCTATTGAAATTTGACTTTATGAATTTGATGATAATTTTTTCCCTAATTTCATTGAGGTATATAGTGTTGAACCATTTTGATAATAATAAAGTGATAGAAAGTATTTACTTGTATTTATTATCAATAGTTATAGGATATAGACCTATTTCATCTATTTCATAGATAAAGAAGGGGTAATAGTATTTTTTGGTATAAATTTGATCTAGGTTTTGATGAATGAAATTATAAAGTACATGGAAATTTAGGAACTTCCTAGTGAATTCCATGAAATGTTGTTTCATAAATTTATAGAAGTATCCAATTATCCTGATTTTATTAGAGATCTTGGTCCCTAATTGATGAGCACCATAGGCATTGATATGACATTTCTACATAACAACGAGGGAATATTGATCATCAATTCATATGAGGAGGAATCCATTAAAGCTTCTTTTATAAAGGAATTTTTATGTGTTTATATAGTCAAAAAGGATAATGGAAACCAATATTCATTTGATATTCTCGTTATTTGTTCATTAGGAATGAATAATTCCATTTTGAAGATAGTCTATTATTTGGGACATCTATCCAAAAGTGGTATCTGTTACCAAGGATAACGAACCATATTGATCTGGAATGGTGTTAATATCATTGAATTAGTCCATACCAATATTTATGAACAGAGACACCACCTTAGAGTGTTTGATATGGATAAATACCTCATATTAGTTTGAATCTTTTTGGGTTTTGGATGTATTATCCAATTCATCATCATGAGTGCTCAATGTATGAAAGATGTGAGATAGTATTGGATCAAAGGAGAATTTTACTATTATCCCTTATACATTGTTAAGTAGGGGGATTAGTTCTTCCTTCCTGATGGAATATTTATTATTAATATTCTTGATAAAAAACTCTGAAACACCTTTAATTTTTAAATGGAAAACCAATATTTATTGGGATAGTTTCAAGCCTACAATAATATCATGGTATTATGTTTTATTATTGGTGAAGTATTTTGAAAACAAGAAGTAATAAAAAAGAATTTATTTCACAAAGGAAACAAGAAATATTACCATGCCTACTCTATTTAGATTTGGATTCTCTATTCCTATTCCCATTGGGATTATAGAGGCACCATTTAAATTTATTTATCATATTTTGGGTGTGTAATAAATAAAGAAAAAATTCTTATTAAGAATATTTGTATATACAAATTCACTTCTTGGGGTATGTTTTTGTGTAAGAAAATCCTTTAATGTCTCCCCTTTAATTATATTTTGAGATGAAAATTAGATATCAAATTTTCTCAGGATGACCACCCACCATTCCAGATGTCCAGTTAGCATTTTGTGACTGGAAATATATTTTTTCAGGTATATATGAGAGACTAATTAGACCTCATGATGCTATAGGTAGTGTCTCAATTTCTATATCATGAATATGAATACACATTATTTATTTATAATATCAAAATATCATGTTTCTATATCTTTTATTGTTTTCCTAATATTATAAAGACCATTTTCCTCCCCCACAACATTATTTTGTCCAAGAGGGAACCAAATTATCAATATACAGTTTTAACATATAGGATGAGTGAACTTCCTTATACCAGTGATAGTAGGACTTGCGGTGTTAGTTGGAAATTATTGAGATCATAAAAATATTCCTAAAAACATTTATCCAACAAATAAAAAAATTTATTTTTTATCAACTTTATAGAGGGTAAAAAATAATTAGTGAAGAAAACTATGAATTGTATGATGAAGGCCTGAAATCCCAAAATCCCTCTAAAAAATTTAAGGTTTCTAAGAGGTGGCATGATAAGGATCACATTCAAAAACAAATTTTTAAAATAAAATGGTTAACTGATGGAGACAAAACATTAAATTTTACAATTCTCCTCAAGGTATAAAAAAAGGTTTTTCAACCTCTCACCACTCTTACGTATAATAGAAATATCATTGATTTAGAGGAGGACATATCTAACCATGCGGTTTCTTATTTTCAAAAAATATTCAATGGTCCTGATATCAATAAAGATCTCAAAACTGATATTATCCCCTCCTTGATTGAGGAAAATGACAATACCTATCTTTTTAGCACCCCCCTTGAGCATGAAATTGAAGATACTATATTTAGTTTAAATCACGAAAGTGCACCAAGACCAGATGGGTTTAATAATGGTTTTTTTTCCAAAAATAATGGGACGACATTCGCGTGGATGTTTGTAAGATTGTAAGATCCTTTTTCTCCAATGTTGTTCTCTCCTATGGTCTTAATTCTCAGTTCCTCTCTCTTATTCCTAAGGTTGATAATGCCTCATAGATTCACCAATTTCGGTCTATAGCCCTCATTAACACTCTCTACAATATTATTTATAAAATTTTAGTAAATAGACTCACTCCCATATGCAACAAAATTGTTTCCTGGAATCAATTTGGTTATATTAAAGGAAGGTCTATTCTGGATTGCATTTTTCTCGCCTCTGAATGAACCAACATTATTAATAAAGTTACCAGAGGGGGGAATATTTCTATAAAGATTTACATTAAAAAATCTTTTGAAACAATTGATTGGGATTTTGTCTTCAAAGTGCGTTAGAGTTTTGGTTTTAATGATATATTTATCAAAATAATTAACGCCTTATTTAAGTCTACTTCCATCTCCATTCTGATCAATGGTTCTCCTAAAAGATATTTTAAATGAAAAAAAGGTTTCAGACAGGGAGACCCCCTCTCGGCCATCCTCTTTGTCATTCCTGAGGATTATCTTAGTAGACTGCTCTCTCATCTGGTTAATCTGAACATGATTAAGCCCATACAGGCCGCCAGGAATCAAAATGTC
The DNA here is from genome assembly GCA_963277665.1 of Viscum album. Taxonomy (NCBI): domain Eukaryota; kingdom Viridiplantae; phylum Streptophyta; class Magnoliopsida; order Santalales; family Viscaceae; genus Viscum; species Viscum album. Next base: position 308,447,191 of record OY728131.1, on the reverse strand, counting down.
CCCACTCACCCAATGTACGCTAATGATATTATTTTATTCCTTCATGGAGGGAGTAAGAATACTCAGGTTTTTAAAGATTCTTTATCCCATTATAAAGAAATCTCGGTCCAGCCATATGTTATAATAAATCTTTGATTTTCTTTGGATTTGTTTTTGCTTCAAATAGAAAAATCCTTATCATCAATAATTTTGGAATTAAAGAATGATTTCTACCTTTCACTTGTATTGGAGTTCCTATATTTTGCGGAATACCAAAATCATTCTTCTTTAATGGCACTGTGTATTAAATAATCAATCAACTCTCTTCCTGGATGGGTAAATCCCTCTCCATGGTAGGTAGAATCTGTCTGGTAAAATCAAATATTGTCTCTAAAATGGTTTAATCTTTGATGATTTATAAATGGCTGACTGGTGTCATAAAAAGGCTGAACACTTACATAAATTTTTTTTCTTGGACATGAGGTATTCTTGAAAGAAAAATTGTCACAATCCCTTGGTCCAACAGTTTTAAGCCAATTGATAAGGGCGGTATTGGAATAAAAAATCTCAAAGATTTTAATGACTCTCTCTAGGTAAGGATCACCTAGAAGTTAATCAACAGAAACTCTGTTGCGATTTCTTTTTTTCAAACAATTATTTCCTTCTATGCTTAATTTTTTTTCAATAATATTACCTCCTAAATTTTTCCCTCCATTAGAAAAACCTTCAACAACATAATGGATAACTCTATATGGATGGTTAATTAGAATTCTAATATAAACTTCTGGATGGATAATTGGACTGGTGATCCTCTCATCTCTTGGTTATATTCTGACTCCCCTCCTGAGAATATCAACTTCACTATAGGGTATTTTCTTCAATCCCACAGACATGATCTACCTGAAAACATTGCTCAAATTATTCAAAACTATCCTTTTTCTAATGTCGAGGATTTCCTCATCTAGGAACCGACTTATAATGGAATTCTCATCTCAAAATTTTTTTATAGACATAATTTTTCAAGACTAGAATCCAACTTTGACTGGTTGAATTACTTTAACAAACCATGGATTAAACCAACAAGACTCACTATTATTTGTCCTATTACTGATAACAGAATTCCCACTGAGGTCTGTCTTCAATATTTTGGTTTTCAACTATGCTCTAAATATAATTTATGCAATCAACATTGGGAAGATGTTGATCATATTTTTCTGTCCTGTGCTACTTCCTCTGCTTTTTGGAACTACATTTTTGATATTTATAATTACAGATGGATGATTCTTGACAATATTTAATTGTATCTAAAGAGATGTGTGGACCATGATTCCTAGACGCAAATTAAAAATATTTTTCTCACTACTATTTCTGAACTTATTAATGTTTTATGGTATGATAGAAATAATATCATTTTCAATAATGGCTCATTAAACTTAAATGCAGGTAAAGCTTGTATTCTCATTACAATTCAAGAAGCAGCCTCAATTAAAAAAAGAGCATTGTTACAACACGATTGGAAACTTTGAGATTCTTCTTAAACATTGGATTGATGGAATTTACTGTCCTCCTAAGCGCACTCTTGAATTATTCTGGAAAACCCCAATGCCATGATAGATTAAAGTAAATGTTGATGGTGCCTCAAAGGGAAATCCTGGTCCGGTGGGATGCGGTGGGATTTTTAGAGATTATCGTGGCAGTGTCATGGTTGCTTTTTTAGTAGCTGTGGCACGGATTCGTCACTTGAAGTAGAGATGATGGGTGTCATCAATGCTGTCACCCTTCCCCTTCAAAAAGGTTATATGAACATCTGGTTAGAATGTGACTCAACCAACATTGTGTAATAATTATGGAATTGAGTGACTCATCTTTCTTAACCACTCACCACTCGATGGATGGAATGTCTGGATTCACTTCCGAGGATCAACTTCATTTCTACACACATTTTCGGTGAAGCCAATGTGGTTGCAGATGCTCTTGCTAATAAAGGTGTCAACCAGGTTCTGACGTGGTTGGATGACTTGCCTCCTGATCTGCTTCATTTTTATCTAAAATATTGTAAAAAACACCCATCTTTTCGTCTGTTATAACCCCTATTTATATATGAAATAATTAGTTCTTTGGTCATTTGACCAAGGCACGACCTCCCAAAAAAATGTTAAGGATCACCTTTATCTTCTCATGGTTAGTTTAGATGACACAATGATGAACCAAAATGTTATGAAATTTCCATGATACCCCCCTGAGAGAATATTTCAATGTATTTATCTTCAGGATATTCTATTGTAGTTTTTTGAAAACCATCACAAGATTAACAAGATGATCAAAACACTATTTAGAGTTGAATACTAAATCATTAATGCATGATTCTATAATTTTCCCTAGAATGGGTTTGAAGATATACTATATAGTGTGTTGTAATTTGGGAACAAATTTTTTTTAAGAAAAAGGGAATTAATTGGTATTAATATACCCCTCAGGGTGTCTTGAAAGTAGAGGCATCACCATTTTGGGGGTCCATATAGATATGGTTGTATGTTGAATATATGGACCTGATGGCGAGTGATTGAAAACCATCCATTTGATCATTAAAAATATCTTTTATTGGGTTTGAGAAATAATCCCTTATAGAGTGCTGGTTTAGATCCCTAATGTCTATGAAAACCCTAATATGACCATTATTATTCTTTATAGGGATAATATTTGCGATCCATTTTGGGTATTGGACTTCTTAACTGAAGTTGTATTTGGTTAGATTATCAAATTCAGCTTCCACCATGGAAAAATGTTTGGGGTGTATTCTCTTGAATGGTTGTTTATTACCATTTTGTTCTTCTAGAATACCCATATCATAAGTATCCACATTGGGGTCCACTATAGAAACTTATTTATAATTACAATAAAATAAATATCAATATTTTTTTGTGTGTGTAGACATTTTTTCCTTTATCTTCTAGTGAAAAGAAGACATTGATTAATGAGAATCACAGATCTTCCTCGATACCCAGGTTCACTTTTCCTAGATCATCAGTAGTGGCAGGGACACCTTCATCAAATAATAGAGGGGTGAAGTTGAGATCTTTTTCCTATCCTTCTATCTCAATATATTCATAAGTTGAATATGGAAGAATATTTTGGGATCTATAAGACAACGTGGGACCATTTTTATATCCTGAAATTAATAAAAAGATTTCATCATATCCTAAGAGTAATTATGCATGGGATCATTTTTAGGGGAATCTTGGATTTTTCCTCTTTCTTATCACTATACCTATGTAAAAAATATTTACTCATGTCATGATATTTAAGAGGTGATATGGGGGAATTATCTACTCTTGTTGATAATGAAGAAGCATACTTGGATCCTGAAAATTACTATGCAAGAGAATTTTTTATCAAGATAATTACAATATTTTCATTGATCGCACCACAATCATGTATGATTGGATTTGGTGGATTCCATTGATATAAAAAAGATAGGAAAAAATAGTACCAATATCCTTGATTTCCTCCATCTTTAAGCACTAAAGTCCATGTCATCAAAGAGGATTTACCATGCTATTTGAATATCAGTCAAACCAGCTCTCAAGAAGAGCATTGAGGAAGAAGATTAACCCTTATAGGTGTCACAATAGGCATTTAGTCCATGTATAGAGGATACTTAGTGAGATAATGTGTCTAACCATGATATGATAAAGAAGTTATTATATTATCCGAACCTTAAAATGGGATTTACATGACCTAGTGACTTCCCCTATCTTGTGTAATTTTCTCATCTCAATTGATAAGCAATACATAGTGTTCACTGAGTTCACTTAATGGGTTGATTAGATCTATTTTCAAACCTTTTGGGATTGTGATCTAGATGCCATTATATACCATAGATTTCTTCATTTCACTATTGTAGAATTCTATATCTATAGTACTTGATGCATTGATGGTATGATTAAAGCACCGCCACATAAAATGAATACTTGGTCTTCCAAATATAGTATTTCAATCTGTATATTACTGGATAACCATGAACTCAATGTCAAATACGTGGTCTCAAAACTAGTCTCTGGATTAATTCAACCTACAGTATTCTTATCACTCTTTTCATATACTTGGATTATCAGGATAAAAGGAGAATGGTTTTCCTCACTATACCCCAAGCTTCATAGGGTCCAGACCAGTATGATATTGATTACAAAGATATTATTTATGAGATTCTAAAAGATATTAACATTTTTTAGCTTACCTAATATACACATGGTTCTTATGTGTCCTTGTATTATTGCTTCTCGATATTTTTTATAGGATATTACAACACCATACTTAGTGGGTACAATCTCTTTATGAAACAAATGAAAAATATAAACTTCAATCTCAATATCCTAATGTATTAAAAGGTCCCCGGTGAGTACTTATTAGAATTTCTTTGAAAGGTTAATGGAATCTAGAATTCAAAGTTTGTATGGAATGATGGAAAACTATTTGAAAATATCATTTTTCTAGACCACGGGAATACACTTAATATCACGAGATATTTCATGGGATCCAGTATTATAGGTTGAGTATGATTTTATGGTAAATTGTTTTTTACATTTATAATTTAGGGGAATTTCATTGTCATGTGAATCAGATTGAGCTAGTCTTCCCAAATCCTATTTTTAACAAAATAATTACAAAATTTGTACTCTTTCCAATAATATAATTATATCTTATTCGAAATTATATGATTCAGGATTAGATCGATGCTCTAATTTATCTCATTAGAGTTCATATCTCCAAGACTATGTTATGTATTTGGCCTTATCATTGACATATCTTGAGATTTGATCCCTATGTGGGGCCCTTCTTCAATGACCTCATAATTTTTTTTGATGTCCTCCCCCTCCTCCTTGATTATAGAGAGTGAATATAGTTTGTATATATCTTCACCATTTTATAAGGTTTATATCAGGTGGATAACATTTATAGAAACACAGTATGATTTTTCACCCATTAAAGAGCCTATTTGATGAGGGGGTTCCCTTCATCTAAATGATAGAGGTCAGAAGTCTTAAAGAGTTTGAATTGGATTGTACACTAGCATATATTCTTAATTATATGAACTGTTCTTTCTATGTTAGTTATATTAGAACTTTGAGGGTTTCAATGCCCAATAATATAATTTACTTGTTGTAGTGGAAATTGGGGTTGCAACTGAATGATTTAGAAACAACTTGAGTATAATATATTCCCATTTTACTGATTTATTAGTCTTCTATTCATCAAATTTTTTATGTTCCCTTTCTTTGGAATTTCTTCCACTCTCAATTCTATTATAATATAATGGTAGAGATACAAGTCACATGTACAAGGGGTTTTTCCAACTAGATTCACATATAATCAATAATCTTTTATAGGATACCCTTAAATACAAAGAAATCTGGAAAATGTTATCCTATCTTCTAATGGAAGGGATTGTAACTTGGGTGATCATGAATACTGACTCCATTGTGTTTCCTTGGATTTGGAATATTTATAAAGTTACTATCTATAGTTTCAATAAAGTATCCCTTGACTTATTCTTTCAGAAAAGAATAAGGTTTATCCTTTCAATCATTAAACTTTTGGAAAACTAGTTCACTTTTTCCTCCATGATGGGCGAATTGTTTTTGTTTTTTCCATTTAGGGGGAGAAACTATGTGATATTTCATAGTTTTTGTGGTTGAAGTTGGTATTGGTTTTTTTTGAAGTGTAAAAATTCTTGATTCTTCTTTTCCTCACCTTTTCCCTTTTGTTTTAGGTGTTGGATAAGATTTATCCCGCATGAACCAGATAAAGTCTTCTAAACTTTATGAAATTGCTATAAAATATTAGAATCCATTGGGGTAATTAAATATAGTTTGTGGCTTCTATAATTAACCACAAAGGTTCTATATACAAATCTTGAGAGTCTAGTCTTGTTGGAGTCTCACATTCAACGAGTAAGCCAAACCCTTCCATCTATAAAAAAAAATACAAGAACCTATAATTCTCATAATATTTTAAATTTGAGAGATCTAGGTTCATCATCCTTCTTAGTGTGGATACGAATTGATAGATAAATTTTCAACGAAGGTATTTTTAACCTGTAATGGACCTAACATATAGGTTACTAGTTTAGACAATTGTGGTCCTTCCAGATTTGGTACAAAAACAGTTGAGTGTGAATGCCTCTTATTGTCTGAGTGTTCACATCATATGTACACATTGAGACACAATATGCATAAAATTATTCTTTGGGTCTCAAGTTCCATTGAAGATTCGGAATGCTGGATTCCCAAATTTGAGTGGAGGCGCGGTGGTATCCACCCACTTGGGATATGACTTTCCTTTGGGTTACACTGAAATTTTATGTCCCACCATTTCTTCTAATCAAGCAACCATGGTATTGGTAAATAAAAGGAGTTATAATTATATTATTAGTTTTATAGGAACTCTATTAGAGGTAGTGGTTAGGTCCTCATATAGTTATCTTACCTGTGTTTACTACTTATAACTAGTACAAGTTATCCTTGTATATATTACCTGAAATAGATTCAGTTTCCACCATAGTGAAAATAATACATAGTAATCATAATCCAAAGGTTTTAGGTACTTTGTTATTAATATGAGTAGTTCCTATTGGATGGTTAAACACTATCTTCATGGTTGTAGAAGTTTTATCATGCCATAGAAGACCTTCCAGGGGATAAATATTGGCCTCTTCCTAGAAGTTATATCGCACATGGCTATTTTCTTTGAGTAATTTTAAATCGAGTAACCTTAGATTCTCTAAGATAGTTTCATATTGGGAAAAATTCTACTTAGTGTTAAAAGTATTAAATACTTTGGGTAGTGGGTTGTATGTGTCCAAAATATTCCCTTTTTCTTTAGTTGAAGATAACAGAGTGAGTGATAGTTGGGTATTTGATGAGATCCTAGATTCGTGTCTCCCTATAATTCCAAGTGTTCTAAACTTCCTCGTGTATCCCAGTGTGGACTATATTTTGGGAAAATAATTCTTCACAATGTTCCCATATATATATATATATAATTCTCTAAATTACCTACAGGGCCAATTCAGATGAAATTTTTCATCACATAGACGACCTTGGGGATTGTATCCTCATTAGATGTATAATGATTTTTTTCACCTTATGAGTATTTTTTCAGGGATATATGAAACCTTGTCTTCATTGTTTTCTTCTTAGGGGCCCATTTCGGCTTGTAGGCCTTGTGAGGCTTCACCCCATTCTCTATACATTCTGCAAAAATTTATTTATATTGGGTTATCTTAAGGGAATTACCAATAGTTTTAATTGAATGAGTTCCTAATGAGTAAGATGATCCAAAAATAAGGAGGATCTATAAGGAATACTCTTGTGATGATTTCCCTAATATATAAACCACTAATTTTTATAGGGGAGGTGGTGGCGATATAAAGACCTCCAACCCTATAGGATGGGGTAGGCTCAACCATAAAATCAACATGTCTTGGACCCACTGAGGGTTTGATGATCCAAAGGGTGGTTGTGGTGCTAAAAATACCCCCATACCTATGAGTTGGGTTTACTCCTGTATTGACACTAAGGTGGATATCACTACTACCTTTATGATTTTTCATTCTTAAATCTAAGAAATAGATGGATATTGAACACATTACAACCATGAGATACTAGAAAGGTATTGTTTATTTGCAATTAAGTGATTTTGTTTTCTTTTATTTAGGTATCTCTTTAATATCATAGTGGTATTATGTGTGAGCCTACTGATTTCCCACTCTTATCAAGTGGCCCATTTTTTCATTAGAGATGAAAATATTCTGCTGTATAGGCCAACTAGTATATGCAGATCCTAGGATTGATATTACGACCAAGAAAATTCTACTATGGAATGAATATATTTTATTTCATATTATTTCATAAATAATAAATGGTATAAATTTTCTAAGCTGCTATATATAATAATGTACAATTACAAATGAAAAATGATGAAAGTATAATGTAACACCTTCCAATAAGCCTTTACCTGAGTGTTTAAGGCTTCTAATTTCATCTAAAATACCCAGGATCGAATCCAGGTAGGGGTGTAATGATTGAGTTACTATAGAAGTACCATAGTATCTACTGTAGAAATTACTATAATAGTGGAATAATTTTCCCAAACTAGTCCAATAGGACATGAAGTTGGGCCTTTGGGACCTAGGGCCTTGGGGCCACCATCGGCCTTTGGGACATAGTTCCTTCAGTCCCCAATAATCCTTCAAGCCACAAGGATGTAGGACCTTGATATAGTTATGGTCATACCACATAAGATAAAGACATAAAATAGGAATTAGAGAAAGTTCCATCCACCTGGGAAAAACTAACTAGATTGGGAAAGAATATATGGTATGAATGCCACCATTGATAATAAGAACTGTGTAGCTCAACATAGGGAAATTCTATCCAATCAATCATATGAGGTGGTGTGATAGGCTCTATAAAAGAAGTACATGCTGAGGTGGGTAAGTTCTAGAGTTTTATAGTCTTTGGGTGTTCCTATCTTGTAATAGGCCTTTCACCTCTGGGCCTTTGGGTCATGAAAGTTTCCCCCATCAACCAATTAAAAAGGGGAATTATCTTAAAAATTAATTTAAATATTTAAAGAATTTGGAATGGGTTGAACACAATATAATTACCCATGGATTTTTGGGTTCTTATATTTTGAGGAGTTTGAATTTTCATTTAGTGGATGATTTATTTTGAGAACTAGGACTTGAAATAAGATTATAAGAACTTGAACATCTTTAAAAGATGTTACTGGACGTTTTTTTTGGGGTTTCTAGATACTCTAGGGGTTTGATTGAGCATCGAAGAGGAGATGAAGTGTCTGGGAATTGGGGGAGAGGAGCTCCTGCAGGCCATTCACATCATGTAGCAGGGATTCACGACATGAATTTTTGAGATAGCGGGCTGGGGGTTCCTTTCTTGAGTGGTTCATGGTGTGAACCATTGGTTAATTATAGCGAACTATACATTTAATACATATATATAATATCTTAGTATATGAATATTCATTACATAACATAACGATCCATGCCAGAATTAGATAGGTACAGTGCCCTTAGCAACATGGACATATAAACAACAAATTCATAAAGTATCTATATCATCTCCCACAAAGTTCTTCATAACTAGAAACCATATTAGACATATCTTACTCAACAACCTTCTTGATAAATCGGGGAAATGAAAAATAAGAAAGGGTGAGCTAAAGTTCATGGAAATTGTAAATAAGGTATATATCAATGATCACATGAGCATAACATTAACATAAGGGAATGAAAAAACGAGCATATCATTTGAAAATCACACCCTACATATCATAAATTATAATATTGAGTCTTATAATAAACATTTTTGGTTCATAAGACATGGATCATAAATTAATAAAAGAACATAATACATGGAATCATAAAAATGGAATAAAACATAGAATTATAAGATACACATAAGTATAGAAAATAATTTTATTAGTAGTCAAGAATCATTTAAAATACTATTATAGTGGATTGGGATAACTCCCCAAACCATCATAGTACTAATGGTTCCCTAATAAGACTATTTTTTTATAAAAAATTCTCTTACCGAGTTGGGTTCAATCCCCATTCTAGGCCTTTTTATCTAATTACATATGTTTCTTTATCCAATGCATTGGAAGGAGACATAGGTCCCCATAATCACATAAATGAAATCATAAATATGTGTACCAAACCATCATAAATCATTAATCATATAAAAACACATGAAAATAAATGGGTTTTATAGTCATTTTATCATATTATAAATGATGGAAAATAAACAAGTTTCATAAACATTTCATTAATGTATAACCCATGTCAAAAATTTGTTTTGTAAAAATTTGATTGTTTATTCATAGAATAACTCATAGAAAAGGAATGAATTTAATACAAATATTTTCATCATAAATGTCAAACATAAATAGAAATAATAAGGATGTTATTCTTGGATTATATCCCTTGTCGAGTGTAAGTGAAAACAAGGGTTGGTGTCTTTGATGAATAAACATTCCATTAAAATACCATTAAATATTATTTATGAAAAAATACTTTACATTTTGAATTCAATTATTTAGAATATATATATTTTGGAAATATTATGCAAAATATTTTATTTGAGAATAACCATGTAATCTATTAAAGTAAGTTTCAAATCATTGAGTGTCCATGGTGGCGGTAAATATTGTTCATACCGTATAACTTAAATAATATTCCTCTTATAATTTTGTAAAAATTTAAAAAATTACTTCATTCAGAAAATAACAAGAATATTTCTTTTAAAAACATTTGTATGAATTAAATCATGGCTAAAAATGAATTTAAAAAATTATAGGAGAATAGTAAAAAAATATTTAGAAAATCTTTTAAAAACATGAATATGGAAGAAAAATATTTTTCCACCGAGGAGAGGAGTAATTTGATTTTACATAAAAAGATATTTTCCGTATTTTAAGTACTTAAGGAGATGAATTATATTTTAAAACACGTATTCTTATGAAATAAATAGAGTAGAAGAAAATTCAATAATTTTTTTACATATAGTTTATAGGATTTCATCATGAGATACTTGATCATAAATAATCTATATAAATAACGAGATTGTATGCTAAAACCCCGAAAACTTTGGTAACTTTTGAATTATAAAAACCATGATAGAAATAAAATTAGATCGATAGGTATATCCCATAATTTTATTAGAATAATCATAAAATATATTTATGGTCATTATATACATGATATAAAAGAAACAAGTTGTGTATGTGGCATATGTCCCATAGAAATTAAAGTGAGATGAAAAATACCTTTCCTTAGTCCTGAATTATTTTGTGTACATTGGAACCAACTATATATAATATATATTTGTATTATAAATCTATAACATAACCATAATTATATATATCATATCATATATGATTTATATATAACCATTTGTCACCCATTTTTAACAATAATTTATTAAAATCATTATTTTGTGTGATACCTACTTCCTTTTTCATGCATTTTTTGGTTTGGTAGTTTTTATCCTTATATAATGATCATAGTTCCATTATCTAATTTTTTAATAGTTATATAAATATCATCTACATTTATTATATACTTTTTCATAGTCATTCATAATTGATATAGGTAAAAAAATGAATTACACCATTCATAGGGACGCTGTGCTATACGTAAGCTTGAATTTGGTTTCTATTTTTTTTATTGATGGAATGAGAGAAAGGTAAATAATAATTCACTATTTATGAATAATTAATAATTCATATATATCATATATTTTATTAAATTCTTTATTTTAACATCTAATTACACCAGAAATGAAAAACGAATCACATCGCTTCACAGAGGTGGTAGTCCACACGTACACACGATCATCATTATTAGTTTAAAACAGTTTTGAAGGTAAGAATGTAGATTTAAAATTATCAATCCAGAATTATATTTATTTAAAAAATTTATATATAAAAATTAAACCTATCTTAATATACACTCATAAAATATGCTTATGACAAATGAATTGTATCGCTAATTTTAAACGACAAGCCATATATATGCATGAATTATATTTTCACTTATCATTCAATTAAAAGAGGGTAAATAAAGGTGGATTAGTAGTAAAAATAACATTTACTTTTATTTAGGATACTTAATTTATTATTTAACGAAAAAATTTATTGATATATAATAGGAAAAATAATAAGTGAAAAGAAAGTGATTGGTTAAGGCATTTACCACTTCATTGAAATAAATCATTTGGATCTCTTCTTAATGACTATAGGGTTTGGAATTTTAGAATAAAAACACACATATAATTTGGATATAGAGGTGTAAAATATAATTATTTTGAGTTTTATCAAAATTTTATTCTTATATTGGTGTGAAGAATAGAAAAGAGGGGTGCCCTTTTATAATTGAGGTTTGGGGAACCCTTGGAATTTCTTAAAAGATAAAAATATATTAAATTCATTATCATAAAAAATGGTTTTAAATGGCCTATAAATGGGAACGGTTTGAAATATTTGACTATATATTACACCCCATTCCCTCTTTGAATATTTTTATGATTTTTACGTAATTTAATAAAATATTATTTTCATAAAATATCATCATTTTCAATTTAGAACGTATTCATTAAATTTTACTTAAAAGGATTGAAGAAGAAGTTGTAGTTTGAATATAAATATTTAAAATAAAACTAACGTGACATATTAACCTAAAAAACTCATGGCCCACATTAAATCACTAAAATTACATTACTTAAAATATTTTTAAAATCCTTTATTATATTTTTATATTAACTGGAGAAATACCGCATCAGTATTTCATAAACATTTATGGTCATTATATAATTATTAAAAATTAGAAATAAATTTCTCTCATGAAAATAATTTCATTAAATTAAAAATATACACTTTTATTCATTCTTAATTTTTTCCATTTTGTGGACACATAAGATATATTTAAAACTAAGTGGGTGAAATTTTGTAACTTTCTTTTCTTTAAATATTATATAGGTGATTTTAATGGAAATATGTCTATTAAAAAACAAACTTTGGAGCCTTAGGTGATATGGTTGTAATTTAATTTATCCAATAAGAATTATGAAGAAGAAATATCTCCTTACCACCTATTTTAAAACTTGATTACCCTGATTTACCCTTTTCCGATATGATAAATTTTACCACAGTTACTATTCATATTAACCAAAAATAAAAGAGACAAATTTACCAAATTTTAACCTCTAAATTCCAAATATTGAATCCATTTTATCAAATTTAATTTCTATAGCTGTAGAAATTAATTTTAATATATGTTCACAAAATGTGATGAAAACCACTTTTATAAAATACAATTTTATGAATAAGGATTGCTTATTCTTATCCCATTCCTAGAACAATATTAAATTAAATTTTAAATATTTGATTTAATATATAATAAATTAATTTAACTAAAATCATTCACTAATTGTGATTAATTTAATTTATTTAAAAACAATATTTTGTATGTATAAAAAGAGTTTTTTCATAACAATAGCTATTTTACTTTAATTTATTTTTTTATATTTATTTATAATTATTTGGTATCCAGAGTATTCATTTTTACATTTTTAACCATAAATTTTTTATAATTTAGTTAGTCATATTTTTCACCTCCAATCAAAAGGCTAGTTGATGAATATAATTTAATAGTTTATCATGGTTTGTCTAAATTTGGTGTTGTGTGTGACATAAATAGTCAAAGAACTTAAATTTGTTTGAAAACATATTTTATAAAATATAAAGGTGTTACATTGAAGACATGAAGGGTTTTCAACCTATTTTTTAAATTAAAAGGGTGCATTACCCCTATTATTTTAGCCAATTTATCACACATAGGGAGAGTCATTTGACCAAAGCCTCCCCTTATTCCCCTCCCATTACCTTGGTTTTGGTTGTGATTCAGCAATGATTCTAGTAGTTTTTATTATCTATCTCCCATATAATTTGTTTTTTGTTGGATAGACCTAATGTTAGATGATTTTGGTTTAAAGTTATTGTAAATTTCTACCAGATCGTGGTGAAAATCATCCTGATTGATGGTTATTTTTCTCAACTGATATGGAGGAGGACCGAAGGTGCTATTTTCACACCATCAAATGGTGTCTCAATGAAGGTATGTCACTGTATGGATTTTTTTTAAGGTTTTGAGTGATTTTTAGGTGAAATAAACCATTAATTTGGTAATTTAATTTGGAGATTTTGTGTGGTGTATGTTCGAGTGTGTTCTAGAAGTAGACTATACCTTGTTACAAGATGTTTCATTGTGGGGATGACTCATGGTGAATTTTTAGGCATTATTTATATTTAAGTTAAATGGTTTAATTAATTATAAATTGTTTATAATTAATTGTGGATGCCTCATTGCACTAGAAAGGCTATTGAGAGTATAGATGGTGTTCAATTTTCTAAGATGAGGCTCAATAGACATCCCAAAGGGGTTAAGTCTGATATCCAGGGTGATGAACCCTATAATTCTAAACTATATATTTTTTTACACATCATCATGTATTCTTGTATACTTCAAGGGGTTTCAGTGTGTATTTTAGGGATTGAGAGTGCCCTGGGTAGATGAAATAATAGGTAATTCAGCCTCCTATGCTTGAGTTAAGGGATCTTTAACACTTAGGTAAATTGGGATTGTTTTATGATTATGTTTCTAATGTTAGTGTGATGATGTTGAGAATATGTGAGGCCTTTGAAAGGCTTTAGGATGCAAAATGAGATTTTAGATAGCCTATGTTAGTTTCCTAAGTTAGGATGTGAGCATATGAGAGGTTTTGGACTAATAGATAAATCTCTTAAGTGACCAGGAACTACCTCTTGAGGCTTAAGATGAGTCTTTTTCTACATTTGAAGTAGGAGGATTCCTCCAGGACATGGAATAGGATAATAGATATGGGTTTAAACTGAGTGATGTGCTAAGAGATATTTCATAAGAGATATGATATGGTACCCAGGTGCATTTTGTGGGAACTCATGAAAACATGGCATGAGGTTTCCAAGGGTGGTTTTGGGTATGGTTTACACAGTTCTTATTGAGGCTAGGGTCAAGTAAAATTCAGCATCTTAGGACTTTCCCTAGTCAGCAGGACTAAGATTTATGAGGGGTTTGGTTAATTTTTGGACCAACCATGTGGGTTCTAGTTCATTAGTATCCTTTTAGTAGTGACATCACCAGTGGGTGATATTATTGAGATAATACTAAAGAGAAAATATGGTGGTGGGTCTAGAGGAACTAGTTGATGCCTTGATGGGTGAGTATAAAGTTTTAGTGATGATGGGATACGTCTTGAGAAACTAATAACCTGGCATGAAGTTTCAAAGGGTGGTTTTGGGTAAGGTTTATACCCTTCTCGTTGAGGCTAGGTTCAAGTAAAATTCAGTGACTTGGGACTTTACCTTGTTAGCAGGACCAAGAGTGATGATGGGTTTGGTTAAGGTGTGGACCAACCATGTGTTTTCTAGTTCATCAGTAGACTTCGAGCAGTGACATCACCAGTGGGTGATATTCTTGAGAAAGTACTAAACATAAAATATCACTGTGGGTTTAGAGGAACTAGTTGATTCCCTGATGGGTGAGTCAAAAGTTGTGGTGATGAGGGGATAAGTCTTGAGAAACTAATAACTTGGGATATGGTGGTGATATGTGTAATGGGTTGGAGCCTTGTGTCATAGATGTAACCTCAATTGAGTTCATGGAGATGGGTCAGTGTGCTAGGTATCCTTTCATTTGGGGCTTGGGATAATATAATGATCGTTAAATGTTTTTTTTGGTATTGGTTTGTGGATATTTTCATGCGTGGATTGTGTTTGGTTGATGACTGTGCCCTGTTGCTTTGGGTATTGGGTCAATGAACTTTCTTAGCATGTTTTGGGTCAATGTGAATTAATTAGACCATACATTACAAATGCTTATTTTGAGTACTTCCAAAGGAGATGGGTCTTGGTATAATGTGATTTGAGACTGATGGACTCAGCCATGAGTGATAAGGTAGTGGGTTAAGATATGGATGTATAATCATGCCAAATGTTGGAGATCAGTGTTTTTAGTTTTGGACCCACCCTAACCTGACACTTCATGTACGATTTGAACATCAGTATAAAGGAATAAGGTAATGAGTGGATTTCAGCATCGAATTGAAGCAAGTTTGATGAAGTGTTATTGTATCCTATTTAACACACTGTTAATTTACGTGCAAGGAATATTTGTGGGCTAGTGGTACATGCTCCTTCTTGGAATCCAAAAGACCCAGGACCAAATCCGGGCAGGGGAGAATTTCCCAGGTACTGTAGCAGTACCGTAGTAGGAACTGTTGCAGTTGAGGCACTGTAGCAGTGGCAGCACTACAGCAGCGGAGGGGCTGTAGAAGATACTATAGCAGTGGGGGGTAATGTAGCAGGTTCTGTAGCAGTACTGTTCACCAAGGGGTCCTTTGGGCTATTTAATTGGGATTTCGAGCCTTGTATTCCGGGCACTTGGCCTTTGGCCTTCGAGCTATGTAATGGGTCTCCTCTACCTAGTTTAAAAGAGGTCTTTGCTTTCAAATAATAAATTGAGGCTTCAACCCCAACCTTTAAAAAAAACACATATATCAGGGGTGCTTGGTGAGACCCTACTAAGTTATTTTCTCACTCCCAACATGGGAATATCAGTGAACATACAATCCACACACATTCATTTTAGTATTGAGTATAAAACATGATTTGTATTAGGATAGATTAGATTTGGGGTATGTAGAGATAGGATGGGTGATTAATATGGATGGAAGTTGAGCCAGTGTGCCTATATTTTTTTTTTGTTTTTTTATATAGAATCATCCGGATGGGATAGTGGCTATATATTTTATATGAAATTATCATGTATGGTATTGGAAAAGTTTATTGTTTATAAATACTCTAATGTTATGGATTTGCATGATGCTTGGTTATTTTACACTATTTTTATGACTCTGATTTATGTTTAGTGTTTCCCTCTACTGCATAGGGAGCTTCTAGTGTGTAGAGAGGCATGTTTGAGACTGTGGGAAAACCTTATCCTGGGAACTGGTGTGTATCTCGGGTTATGGTGTCACAAAATAAAATTATTGGATTAATTTTTTTTAATATTTGGGAATATTGTAGATACGTGGTCTTGGAAGGAGTCAAAGTTTGTGATAGATATCATATTGGTGCATCAAGAACAACTTCTCTAGTAGGAAGTTAAAGTAATATGGTGGATGTGATTATTGTTCTTGGTATTTGATGTTAGAGTTAAATTATTTCACCCAGGTAAATTCACATGATTTTTGGATTAATTATTTATCATGGTTTTTGGATCTTATACCTTTAGAAAGAGGCACATATTTGTATATTTTCCCTTTAGAGAAAGGCTGTGTTCATGCATCATTGAGGGAATGTTGGATCACATGGCATATTATTTATTTCTTATGGTTTATTTATGATAAATATTCTAATCATTTAAAATGTCAAAAATTTACATAGTGTTTTCCTATAAAGCATATTAATAGAATTTTACTCATCTATAAATTATTGTATATTATTTATATGGTAGGTCATGTGGATATTATGGTGGTAGGTTATCCTTTTATGGAAATATAGAAACTTTTTTAAGTGATGTCTAGAGATAATTAGTGGGTCTAAATGGTAATTTGATGCCTCAACAATGGAACCCCAATGGTTTTGGTACATGCATTGTATGCTTGAGTAATGATACAATGATGATAATGGGTTTCCCTTGGAATGATGGACCCTTTTGGGATGTTTAGATGTTGGTTTAGTTATTTAAATTATCAATAATAATATATATGTTGTTTCCCAATATAGACTCATGGTAGAAATATTCTTAATTGAAATGGGTTGTTGAGGAAAGAAATGAGGAATGACTTAGGTCTCCAGGATGTGAAGATCTTAGAGCATTTATTCAATCAAGGTTGGTTTTTGAGGTGAGGATCAGTTTGGGACTTTTACCATTGGTTTTTTGGATGCACTTTCTATGGTGTGGTGGGATCATTTATAGACAGTTGTAGTTCTTTAGAAGATTAATATGTGGAATGTGTACATGTATTTATTCATATAATTGGAGATTCATTAGGAGGTTGGATGGGACTGACCAATGGGGGGGGGGAATGGTCAGTGGGTATGGTGTGTAAGCCTAGGGTGAACAAGATACAACTCATGGGAGCATGAGTTAGGTGGTGAGATTGGGTTTCATGGGAGCATGGAGACTTTTAAATTTGGTTAGATCAAGTAGAATGGGGAAAAAGAACCTATGAGTGAGTTCTTGGAAGATCACTCTTATTTAGGAGGAGGGTGAGTATTAGTAAGGCACTTTGGGAAAAGTCTTTGTGTGTGAGGTCACATGCACTACGTGTACACATAGTTCTTTTTTGGGTTGGGAGTTAATGATTAGTATATTAGTGGGTCAATTAAAAATGGTTGGGGTTATGGATGGACTTGAGTGGTATAGCAATAGTAATTCTATGATGGTTTTGGTTCAAGATTACTCTTAGAGTGAGGTGGTGAGTGCATTCTGTGAGTAGCCTCTATACATGGTGGTTTTTCTTGTTAGGTGGTAATGAGATATGCCCCTATTGTAAGAGGTAAAACCAGATTTGGATTATGGTATAATGATAAGGGTGACACGAGGTTAGTACTTGACATATATTTTCTCGGAGGTATGATGTTATAGTTTGGCAGGGAAAGAGCATGACTCATGAGGAAAGACTTGTGTGTGGTGTAGGGATACATTGGTTTAAAATAATTATGAGAGTTATATAAGAATAACTATGATGAGTAGTGAACCATTGTATATCAGAGGATTATGTTTCTAGTCAGTTAGGAATTATAGAGGGGGTGTTTTCTACTAGTACTGAGGTATGACTGGATTAGCCACATTCAGTTTTTTCCTGAAATACAGGATGGAGTGTGAGCTATTGATATTTGGTGTTTGGGTTCAAAGGGTGATGATAACGATGATCCTATTTCGGGGAGCACTGTATTTATTGTGGGTAAATGATCCTCATATTGGACGGGTCATGGTAATCGTGAGACCATTCGATGAATGTTCAAGGAAGCATTGGTGTACCCGTGAGCGGTTAGATCTACTGATATATGTTTCCTTGTGTAATACCACATTTCAAGTTCATACATGGTTTTAGTTGGAGTAATTTCATTGGTATTGGTCCCAGGGTTGTTTTATTGTGATCCAAGGGTGATTTGGGTGGTGTTTCATGATTCATCATATGCCTTTGGGGGAGGGGACCATAATTTATCATGTGATTCTTAGGGTGAACCCTGATTCGTTCCACGACTCATAGGGTAAACCATTACTCATGTTATGATTTAGGGGTTAAATTTAATTCATCACATGATTCAAGGGGTCAATCATGTGAATAAATATAATTATAGTGTTCATTAGGGTCTAAATTGTTAAGAATGAATGAAATATCGGTACTATGGATCATCAGTATGAGTTGGAACCCAGATATTGGGGTTATTAGTCGAAGTGTAATATTGGAGGCATGTGTTTCTTTGGAGGATTGATTGATTAGTGCGATCGTGAATTTTGAGAATTGTTGGAAAAAGAAGGTATGACTAGAATTATTTCATGGGTTATAATTGGTGCGGTGGGATCCATTTTGAAAGTTTCCTTCATGACACAATTGAGGTATTCTAAAGACCAGACTGGGTTTTTTGGAGAAAAACATATTTATCCATGATTTTTTGTTAGATTTGCATAGTGGTAGTGTAGTTAGTGTTTGGAGATATAATTCAATTTTTTACTGATGGTTTTATGATTAGAAAAAGTTAGAAGACATGGATTAAGGATTATGGTGAATTCTCTAGGATTTTTTGGTCATAATGTTTTGAGAAAGAGTTTGAATTTTTGTTTGGTTGATGGTTTATTTTGAGAATCAAAACTCATAATAGGATTCTAAGCATTTGAAAATACTAAGACATTGTTATTGGAAATGTTTTGGGAATCAGTGTATTCTTTTGGGGTTCATTAGAGAATCAAAGAGGAGTTAGAGTGGTTGGGTAGTATGAGGGAGCTTCTGTCGGCCATTCACACCATGAAGTAAGGATTCACGATGAAATTTTTTAAAATGGAAGGATAGGAATAGTTTCTTTTAATAATCATGATTCATATTTGAATATATATATTTAAACATCTAAAAACATGTTTTTGGATGGGATTTGAAGGTTTGTGGCTGCCCTTAGGTTTCAGGAGAGCATTGGAGGAAGGGCGATGTGGTTGGGCTACTTAAAGTCGTTACAATGGTACATTCATACCATGAAGTGGGGACTCATGATGTGAAAATTGAGTAGTGGTGTGTGGGGGAAACTCCCTCTTCCATGGTGATTCAGACCATTAAATACACCTTATTCATTTTTAAAAAATGGGTAAGCCCTGTTTTTGGTTAGTTTTGTCATGTATGCAATGAGGGAATTATGACCAATACCTCACCCTCCTTTACTCCCTTATTTACCCCTTGATCTGAGGTGAGATTTCTCAACATTTCCAAGTAATATATTCATATCATCTCACAAAATTCTTATTTATTTGGTTGGTGGCTGTTTTTTTCTGATTTTATATAGGGTTTTGGTGCTGATTGCATCAAAGCATGGTGGAATTGGACACCGTTGATGGGGATCTCATGTGTTAAGTTTGGAGGAGGACCTGAGAGGTGGATCTCACATAATTCATCATCATTTTTGTTGGGAAAATATTATACACTACATTATTTTGAGTTTTTGGTTTAATTAAATTAATTTAGTGAATAAATGGGTGTTTTGTGATAGGATTATGGCATGCATGGTGCTGGTAGTGTGCCATGGACCTTTTGGGTACAATTTATTAAGGTTTCAACATGTAACCATGTCTGATGAGTTCTCCGTTTTTATACATATTTTTATTTAATGAATGAATTAATTATAATTAACTACTTATGTTGTAAAATGTGAGTTGGGTGCTTGGGTGGTATTTCATGTTAGGGAAAGGCATGGATGAGCTCAGAAAAGTTTTCCTTGGATGATAAATCCTTTGAAGATGTAGGTGGTTCATTTAATACAAGATCATATGTCTATTTATGTATGTGAGTGACTTATTTCACACATTTCATTGAATTTGGTAGATGAAAAGGGATTGAGGATGCCTTAGGAAGAAGAAATTGGATTACTTCTCACCTCCTGTGATCAAAATGAGTTCACTTTAGCACTTTGGTGAATTAAGATCACCCAATGAATGTATCCATGTAGAGAGTATATTGTTTGAGCTTATGTGCAGCCTTGGGTAGGTCTTAGTATGTGATATGAGACACGATTAGCCTAGGATGGATTCTTCAGGGCTAGTTGGGTGGGTATAAGAAATTTCTGTGTAGTGTTTATTGGTGAGACGACCAATTATCTCCTACCTTTTCTGATGTGGTGGGAGCATGGGTAGACACACATGGTTCTTAAGACAATGCCTGTGTGGTGAGTCATGATGAGGTTATAATTGGAGTGGGTTATTCCATGGGATATTGGATGGGATGGACATAGAAGAGGGGAATGGTTATCAAATTAGGTGCATGATCTTAGGTTAGAAATGGAATGATTTATGGGAGTGTGAGTCGGTTAGTGTGATTAGGTTGCACAGGAATGTTAAACGAATGGGACTGGGTAAGATTAAAATTGATAGCGGTAAAGAACCTATGTGTGGGTTATTGGTAGACCAATCTTCCTAAGGAGGATAATGATTATAGGTGAGTATATTTAGGAAAGGTTTCGATGTGTGAGGGTAGATGCTCTCTTGGTTTGCAAGTTTCAAATTTGGGTATGTAACTAATGAACAAGCTGTGAGAGGTTATTTTAGAAATGATATAGGTTGTGGATAAACCCAAGTGGTTTAGCGGTACTAGAACTATTTTGGTTTCAGTTTAGGGTTACTCTAAGATTGAGATGGTCACTGTGTTTGTGAGAATCTTATGGGCATAGCTCTCCAGGGTGTTAGTTTGTAGTGAGATATGTACCTATAGTAATAGTTGAAATCTAAATTGGACTGGGGTAATCTGATATCGTTTAACTAAGGTTTGGCCTCACCAATATTTTTATGGGTTTCTTGGTGTTAGAGGTTTATGATAAAATAACATAGCTTGGAAGGAGGGACAAACATGCATTTTTAAGAGCAATTGGGTCCGAATAATCAAAGGGAAGTGTTAAAGAATCCATATAGTGGGAAGAAGACCATTGAATATTGGATAAAAATTTTCCTAGTGAGATAGAAATGGGTACTAGATGGGGTTTTGTGTTGGAACTTTAGTATGAGTATGGTTTCTAAATTTAGTCATCATGTTTTGTAATGAATAGATCATCAAACATGGAGATTAGGTGTTTGGTTTCAATAGGTGATAATAATGATACTCTTATGATATGGATCATCATATTGATTATGGTTGAATTACCTTTATGTCATACAGGTTGTTGATATAGTGAGACAACTCAGTGTATGGTTGTGGTGATTTCAAGGTACTGGTGTGTGGTAATATCTTTTGATATTCTGTTCCAAGAGTATTGACTTATTTTTTGTTTATACATGGTGATTTTTGGATTCAATGCATTGGCATCTGGGTTGGGGTGGTTCCAGTGGGATTTGAGGGTTATTCAGGAGGTAAATCACAATTCATCTCTTGATTTTTAGTATAAATCATGATTAATTGAAAGATTCATGGGGTGAATGATTATTTTTTACATGATTCATGGGTTTAACCATGATTCGTGACATGATTCAAGGGGTGAATAAATTTCATCACATGATTTAGGGGTGAATCATGTAAAGAAACACTATGAAGGTGTCCATTTGGATTAAAATGCATAGAGAAGAAAACAAATATATTACTATAGATTATGGCTATTATTGAGACACCTCATGTAGAGGTTATTAGTATAAATTTCATGTTATATAAAGATGTTTCTTTTAAGTATGTGTTAGCAGGTGGGACTAGAGGATAACCCTATTTTGGTTGATTTTTTTAGGGTTTTTGGTAATTTACCTTACATCAAGGTGAAAATTGTTCAAATTGAATGGAATTTTGTTTATCTTGTGTATAGGAGGACCCAAGATGTTATCTACACACTATCTCAATTCATTTTGGTAATGTAATGTCACCATATGATTTTTTGAGGGATTACGGTGATTTTTGGAGAAAATTTACACTTATTCAGTAATGCATTTTTTGAATTTTGTGTAGAGTACATTCTGGTGTATATGAGTCGTGGTCCGAATCCCGTTGCTCGAGGTTTTAATAAGAAGATTACACCTATGATTTCTTCAGGAATTATTCCTATTTAAATTAAATGGTTCAATTATTTTAAATTTTTTATAATTAATTTTACATGTTTTATTGCATGAGATAGGCACCCTGGAGTGTAAATGATTCTTAGTTGACTTGTATAAGGGATTCCATAGCTCAATGAGGGGTTAAATCCGTTATTTAAGTAGATAGTCCCTATAACCCTAAACCATTTGTTTATTTATTAATGAGTGTTAATTCTTTCATACTACATAGGTTTTGGGTATGGGGTCTAGGGAATGAGAGTTCCTTGGGTAGATGAGATAGGAGGGAATTTTTCTTATTATGATTGTATTAAGTTCTCTCTATCATTTAATAAAATTGGGATTTTATGATGACTATATATCTATGGGAAGAGGGTGTGGGTTGAGCTAATAAATGACCTCTAGGAAGTTTTGGGATGGAAGATGAGATACAAGATAAATTAGGTTAGATTACTAGTGTAATAACCCAATATTTTAGAATAAAATTGTATTTAATAGTGTATATTACACACAAAACCAATATTAGATGATAATGTAACACCCAAATAATTTATGATATATTTGTTTTTTAAAAAATTTGATCTCTTTGATTTCTTAACAAACATCAAAGACCAAATATAAATAATCTCTAATAAAATATAACATCATAACCTATAAATTATGTTGGTGTGAATAAATATAAATGACTATAATTTTGAAAATTATGGTTATCTATTAATTATAAATAAAATATGTATAATTTAAAATAAAAAGAAATGTTTTCTGAAAAATGATTTTTTTTCCAGAAAGATGGTTTAATCAGAAAATTTAAAATTTATTTTTACCACTTTTGGAAAATTTATTTCGTAAAATTAACTTAATTTTTGAAATCATCATATTATAATAAAATCAGGGAGAATATTTTATATTTTTTTGAAATGTTTTATTTTTTAACGAGTAGTGAAAAATAATGAATTTCAAGGAAAATAAACATTTGGTTTAAATTATTTACATAGTTAAATTTTATTTATAATTTGTTTTACTCTAAAATTAATTCAATTATACTAAAATTTATTTAATTTAGGTCATTAGAATAAATTTCATGTCAAATTTGGATAGTGAAACCTTCTATACTTTTGATAATTTTCTCTTTAGAAATCAGATTGTTTCATCGTGTTAGTGGGTATAATTTTAAATTGGGTTCAACAAATTCTATGGATTTAATTTTAAAAAATGGATTAAATTTTTTTAATTTTTATAATTTATATTTTCTAACAATTTCAACTTAATTTTCTACCATAATGAATAAGAAAAATCGTAAAAACTAATTATCGTAGTTAAGGTAAAAACTGATTTATCAGTGGTTAAACAAAGAAGATAAAGTTTCAAATCACATACCTAATTATCCATAAAACATTTTAAAGATGTATTTAGACATTATTTAATCTATGATTTGACAATGAACCATTTTTGAGACATATTCCATGATAAAAATGTGGATGTAATTGATTCTTTTCAAAAACTCCGTGTGTGTCCTCTCCTCCGCATATAAAAGGAAAACCCCTAATCACCTATTCACTATTAAAAGGAAATTTTTCTGGAAATACATACCCAAATAACTTTATTAGTCCCATAAAAACATCCCAGAGACCTTCATTTGATCCTAAATCCATCATAGTATATATTTTAGTGCAAACCTTGAGAAGTTGTCTGAAGAAGAGACAATGTTCTTAAACATGTGTTTTTGTTTTGTTTCTTCATCCATATATTAAAATATAATTAAAAAATTATTATATAATAAACTCAGTATATTCAATATACTTATATTTTTTAGGTTAAGGTAATCACCTATATCAATCTTCTCTTCCATCAAATGGAAAACAAAACTGTTGATCGTGTGTACGACAAACTATATCCTCACGAACTGATATAATTTATTTTCCATCACCAGCTTTCAAGAAAAGATATAATGATGGATTTAACAAATTTATATGATATTTATGATATTATTATACATATTTTATTATAAAATCACATATAAATTCCTACCATCAGTTCTATTTAAATTTTAATAACGTCACTCGTGTATAGGACAAACTACCTCCTGGCGAAGCGATGTGATTCGTTTTTCACTTACTATTTCCATGGTTTGTAATAAGAATAATTTTAATTAGTATTTGTGATATATATGAAATTTTAATTATTTTATAGAATTAATAAATTACATAATTTCTTACCCTTTTACCTATTAAGGAAATTCTAACATCACTCATGTGTACGTGGGACCCACCGTCTCTATGAAGCGATGTGATCCATTCTCCATGTTCAAATTTAAATAATAATTATTAAATTGTATCTAATTAAAAATTATATTTAGAAAATTAATATAATTTTTTATATGATGTATCTATATAATATTCTCAGTAAACTAAACTGTCATGTTAAGACATGAATGAGAAAATAAGGGAGTTATCACTCGAAACAATAGTAAGAATGAAAGATTAATATTTAAAGCATGATAAGATGTTACAAAAGGATAATATATGATATTATAAATATTTTTATTGTTATTTTATAAATTAGTAACATGGTTAAAACCACTATAAATGAGGTTGAAACATTTTCAACCAAAATAATCCTACGGTAAGGGACTTCACCTCAATTTCCCTTCATTGAGGGATATTTTAATGTTATGAAACTAATTTCTTTTATATGGTTTATATAAGACCAATTTTAAATTTAATATAGTTATTAATTAATAATTCATGGTATTTTCAATTTCAATTTGATTTATTTAATCCATGTGGATTTTAATGGAAAATTACTAAGTGGAAATGAATTTCATAACTCAATTTCTTTTCATTGGGTAATATTAATTTTTTATTGTCTTTGATGTTATATGATTACTTGTTTTTTGAATCTTGAAAATATTTTGTTTTTTATACCCTTTTTTATTTTTATTTTCATTTTATATGCATAATATATTCATTTTTTAATTCCCACTTCAATGTTATGATCTTTGTATGAGTTTATTTTACAGTATCATTTTTATCGGGATTGTTTGTGCTTACATTTACATTTAAGGAAATTATTTGATCATTAGATAATAAAAACTTTTAATTTTATTTTTGTCACGACCCGCCTTCACCAAAAGGGGGGAAGGGTCAGCAGGTTGCCAGGCCCTTCCTTCTTTGAGTTGAAGGAGAGATAATGACCCCCGAAACCCGCCTTCAATAGGTCCCGGAGTGGCGACTAGCACCAAGGGTATAGGAAGTTCTCGCAAATGGAAGGCATTACCCTTTTTATTTTATAGGATCGAAAGATAAGGAGGAGAAAACCCAACAACACCAAGATAGAAAGAAAAGTAAAGCCAAAAGTAAACCATTCCCACATGTATGTTTAAACAGTTTACAACAAAGTACAAGTACAAAAGAAAAAGAAGCTCTCAAGTACAATACCAAAAGAAAACAAAGGTACGACAACAGCGACAACTCCAACTGTCCGACTAATAGGGTCCCGCGCAGCCCTGGTAGTCCTCCTGGAAACCTGAAAGTAAACGTAGGGTGAGCATACAAGTACACTCAGTAGGGAAAACCAAGACTCTCGTGCACAAGTGGGGGAACGTACTAAAGTCCCGTGAGAAAGAGTAAACCAAACACCTAACAAGGCAACTATCCATCCCAAGCCTCACCAAGGTTCGCTCCCCAAATAACGCAAGTCAAGTAATATATATATAAGAGCACATCGATGTTTGGGTACCCCGCGCCACTTTCCCACTGGTTATTGAGACATCCTACGCATCAGACCAATCCCGCCATTCTCACCGCAGTCCCACTGCCACACCCGCCCGCACACACCTGGGCCACAACCACACGCAGTCCCACTGCCAAATCCCGCCCGCACACACCTGGGCCTCAACTGTCACAAGTAACCATGCCTGCAAACACCTAGGCCAGAACAACCACCGCTACGCCCGAAGACACCTGGGCTAAAGAATCCACTACCACGCCCGAAAAACACCTGGGCCTCATCCCGAAGACACTTGGGAAACCACCTGCCGCACACACCTGGCCAACCACCACAACACCCTGCCCGATGGTTCTTGGGCTAATAATGGACTTCAGGCCATCACAGCCTGCCCGAAGGTACTTGGGCTATCCGGGAAAGGGAGCAGAAAAGGAGCTAATAACCAGCCACTAAGTATAGTGTTGGGAAAAACACCCTTCCCCCATAAATGGGGGTGTTCGGCACTAAGTGCTCAACTTGGGTGGGGCGCGAATAAGAAACACAAAGCTACAAGTATAGATATAGGTAACAAACACTCACCCAAAACTTAGGTTTTCCTAGCCAACCTACAGGACACAATACCACAACGCCCGAGTCACAATTCGCGACCCTTGCCCACAAAACCATTTGTCCCATTCTTGTTTCACGTTCAGTCAATTGTTCAATTAATTTTAAGCACTACTGGGCAACTACCATAAGCATAACCAAGGAAAACGTCAAGCATAGATCAACCAAAACACCCACACCCGGTTCTGCCAACAGAGGATCTCTCCCCAGTTTGTGATAAAAACCCACAACCACTGAAACCATGCCAACAGGAGATCCCATCCCCCAAATTCACACAGCCGCCGAGAGTATAAAAAGAACGGGGGATCCCATCCCCTCCCACATTTCCAGCAAACGGCCCGAAGGGAAAACAACCAACAACCACTACCAACACGAGTCAGGGATTTTCAGATTTAAACGACTTAACACACTCCATGATTTCAAAAATTCCATGTGTTCTATCCGTTAGTTATCACAGAAGGGTTGATCCTGGTGCTTTCAAATTATTCAGCCGGGTATACGTGATTAACCAATTTCACAGCAGGAGTTCACAATTTCAGCAACCCATTTAAAACATCACGAGGGGATTCAAGTGCACACACACGACCACCAACGGCCTCAATTTTCAGAAAACATAGACCAGTACAACAAAAGGGATGATCACAAGATAAAGCATAAACAACGATCACAACCCCTTCCCCTTCTTTCTTTAGAACTTCGTTTAGTATCTTCATTAGGGTTTGGTTCAACCAATTTGATAGGAACAAAAGTAACGCCCACCCCGCATGATACACAAAAGTGAGAGACGAGAGAAATTCCCTACTTGTTGATGGATGATCGACGTTTAGGCCGGGGGCGCGGAACTTTACGGATAACGACGCGGCGGTCCCGATGCACCAGAAGAGTCACGATCGAAGAAGGGGGAAAACCACGGCCTAACCCTTAATTATAAGGGCTGGGGACGGTTGAGATGAAAACACAAAACCACGGAAGACGAGGGAGTCGTGGGTTGACCACGTGGCTTGACTCATCATTAATGGCGCTGGGTGGTTTTAACTGACCCATGAATTAATGAAGCATTTAATTAAGACCTTTGCGCGCGTTTCAGATTTCCAAGATATTTTTAGCAAGGAAGAATAGGGTTTTAAAACCCTATTTGCGAAAAAGGAACATTACTGGAACAACTTGGCAGGGCCGGTCTCACCGATCGGTCTCACCGATCGGTGTCACCGATCGGTCTCGCCGATCGGTCTCACCGATCGGTCTCACCGATCGGTCTCGCCGATCAGTCTCACCGATCGGTGTCACCGATCGGTGTCACCGATCGGTCTCACCGATCGGTCTCACCGATCGGTGTCACCGATCGGTCTCGCCGATCGGTCTCACCGATCGGTCTCACCGATCGGTCTCACCGATCGGTGCCACCGATCGGTCTCACCGATCGGTGTCACCGATCGGTCTCACCGATCGGTGTCACCGATCGGTCTCACCGATCGGTCTCACCGATCGGTCTCACCGATCGGTCTCACCGATCGGTCTCACCGATCGGTCTCACCGATCGGTACCCCGCAAGGAAACCGGATTTTTGGCAAAGGAAGGGACCAAGGGGGTTCTGGGTCTTCACATCAGATACCTCTTAAACGATTCTCGTCCTCGAGAATCAAACAAACTAGAAGGAAAGAGAGGATCCGAACAACCATCTTCGAAGATACCTCTTAGGAGTGGACCCCCGCTAGTTGGAAATACTCCCTGTCAAGAACCAAGCATCACACCACGCCAAACCGCCCGGTCATGTGGGTTTGGGGAGTTCCCCTCCCCCATGTCAAGATATTATCCGCTTTGGGCGGCACTGACTCGCCCGCACGGGTTTAATCGCATCCACCTTAATGCGTCCTGATTAGGGGTCAGGTTTCCCCTTCCCTTCAACCGGGGCTTCCCACACAAAACAGAGGGAAGGAACCTAGCACATTTCATAGCCAAAAAGGTCAAACGTTCTGTCACAACAGGCACCAAGGGTTCAAAACTCAGAACAACTCGGGGTATTGGGCACGCATCTGTGCTTCCCTCTCCCACGTACTCTCTTCGAGGCCGCCATGTCTCCACAACACACGAACCAGGCCGACGGTTCGTCCACGAAGCACTTTCTCCTTGCGATCCTCGATTCTGACTGGCCGTTCCTCGAAGGTCGCGTCTCCTCCCACGTCTAGCTCTCCCCAGTTGATGACATGAGAGTCATCATGTAAGTACTGACGAAGCTGGGAGACATGGAAGACGTCATGGACCCTCTCCAACTGAGGTGGTAGGGCTAGCTGATATGCCACCTCGCCAACTCGCCTCAGCACCTCGAAAGGTCCGATGAACCTAGGGGAGAGCTTACTCCCCTTTCCGAACCTCCGCTGCCCCCGTCGAGGGGAAACCTTCAAAAACACATGATCTCCCACCTCGAACTTCAGGGGCCTCCTCCGACGATCAGCATAAGATTTCTGCCGATCCTGAGCTGCTTTCATCCTCTCCCGCACTAGCTGGACCTTCTCCGTGGTGCTCTGCACTACTTCTGGTCCAAGAGTACCAGTCTCACCAACCTCTGCCCAGCATAAGGGTGAACGACATGGTCTTCCATACAAAGCCTCAAAAGGAGCCATGCCGATAGTAGAGTGAAAACTGTTGTTGTAGGCAAACTCTACTAAAGGCAAGTGTCGTACCCATGATCCTCCGAAATCCAGAACACATGCTCGCAGCATGTCCTCCAATGTCTGGATAGTCCGCTCTGTCTGCCCATCAGTCTGAGGGTGAAAAGCAGTGCTAAGGCGTAGTTGGGTGCCAAAAGCATGCTGTAATCCCTTCCAGACTCGTGAGGTGAATCGAGTGTCCCGATCCAAGACGATCGTTTTCGGAACTCCATGCAAACGCACCACCTCATCCACGTACCTCTGTGCTAAGGTACTCACGGGTCCCGACTCCTTGATAGCCAAGAAGTGAGCAGATTTAGTCAATCGATCCACCACTACCCAGATAGCCTCATGCCCGCCCTGAGCTCTGGGTAGTCCCGTGACGAAGTCCATTGAGACGTCGTCCCACTTCCACTCGGGAACATCTAGAGGATGCAACAGACCACCAGGAACACGGTGTTCAGCCTTCACCTACTGACACACCAGGCATTTAGCCACGAACTCTGCCACTGCCCGTTTCACCCCGGGCCACCAAAACTGTCCCCTCAGGCCTTGGTACATTTTCGAAACACCCGGATGTACCGCCAAGGCTGAGCTATGGAACTCATGAAGGACTTCATCACGCATCACCTCCGGAACAAACAACCTCCGATGAAAGAGCATCCGATGTCGGCTGTCCTCCGACCATCCTTCCGGGGCGTTCCCCTGATCGACACGATCCCGCAACACTTCTACCTCAGGATCTCCCCACTGAGACTCTTCCACTTGCTGCAACAAGGAGGACTGTACCGTCATCTGAAACAAACAACCTCTAGTACCTTCCACCCTTGCATCCAAGTGCAAGGCAGCCAACTCCCCCATTGCCTTCCAAGCATCAGCAGATTCCCGAACCACCTCCTGATGCGGCTTCCTGCTCAGGGCATCAGCCACAACGTTTCCCTTACCTTCAGTGTATGAGATCTCAAAGTCGTAGTCCTGGAGAAACTCGACCCACCTCCGCTGTCGCATGTTCAAGTCACGCTGGGAGAAGATATAGCGCAAGCTTTTGTGGTCGGTGAAGACCACAAAGCGCTCCCCAAAGAGGTAATGTCGCCACAGCTTTAATGCGAACACCACCGCTGCAAGCTCCAGGTCATGGGTGGCATAGTTCCGCTCATGGGGGCGTAGCTGCCTGGACCCGTAGGAGATCACCCCTTGTCGCTGCATCAATACGCACCCCAGGCCCTGTCCTGAAGCATCACAGAATACCTCATAGGCCATCCCTTCTTCTGGCAACCTCAACACTGGGGCACTAACCAGTTTTTCTTTTAGGTAGCTGAAGGACGACTCACATTGCTCGCTCCACATGAAAACTTGGTCCTTCTTGGTCAAAGCCGTCAAAGGGGCTGCTACCCGGGAGAAGTTGGGTACGAATCTCCGGTAGTAGCCTGCCAGTCCAAGGAAACTCCGAACTTCCGCCACATTCTTGGGTGCTGCCCAAGAAACAATTGCCTCAACCTTTGATGGGTCGACTGCTACTCCCTGCTCAGACACTACATGTCCAAGGAAGTGCACTTCTCGCGCCCAGAACTTGCACTTTGACAACTTCCCATAGAGCTGGTGCTGTCGTAGGACCTTGAAAACTGTCCTCAGGTGCTCTGCATGGTCCTCTTCTGACTTTGAATAGATCAGGATATCGTCGATGAACACCACCACAAACCGATCCAGGTACTCCCGAAAGATGGAGTTCATAAGCCCCATGAACACGGCCGGGGCGTTCGTAACACCAAAGGGCATGACCACGAACTCGAAGTGCCCATACCTGCACCTGAATGCCGTCTTCGGGACGTCGCTATCCTTCACCCTCAGCTGGTGGTACCCGGATCGCAGGTCGATCTTCGAGAACCATCCTGCCCCCTTCAGCTGGTCGAAAAGATCATCTATCCTCGGAAGAGGGTAGCGGTTCTTGATTGTTACCTGATTCAGCCTCCTGTAATCAATGCATAACCTGAGGCCACCATCTGCCTTCTTCGCAAACAAGACTGGGGCACCCCACGGTGATGCACTTGGACGAACATAACCCCTCTTCATCAGATCGTCAATCTGTATCCGCAACTCCCGTAGCTCCGAAGGTGCCATCCGGTAAGGAGCCATCGAGATTGGTCGAGAGCCGGGCTGCAGGTCTATCCCGAACTCGATATCACGTCGAGGGGGTAGAGTCGTCACCTCCTCAGGAAAGACGTCCATAAATTCACGAACGATCTCTGGTACTTCCACCATTTCCGCATCTGTTGATTCTATCGTCAGTTCGGTCAACAAGGAGAGGAGAGGTTCCTCCCTCCTGTTTCCCTTCGGACAGCTCCGCTCGCCGGTGAAAGTAACACGCTGGCCGTCCAAACCGGAGAACACCACCCTCCTTTGGAAACAGTCGATGACGGCGCACACAGAAAATAGCCAGTCGATGCCTAGGATGACATCGTACGGCCGAATCTGTAGCAGAAGGAGGTCCTTAACCGACTGATGTGGCCCCAACATCAGTCTACATCCCCGACAAACGAACAGCAAGTCGGTCTGACCTCCAACTGGTGTGCTTAACACCAGGGGCACTGGAAGTCTCTCGGCATCTAGACCCAAGGCGCGGGCTAGACTGGGTGCAACAAAGGAGTGCGAAGCTCCGGTATCGAACAAAGCATAAGCAAGAGTGCTAAACACACTGATCGTACCTCGAACAACCTCTGGCCCTGCTGGAACTGTTGCTTCTGCGGCGTGTAACTGTCCACGCCCAGCTCCCCTACCCCTCGGCTGTCGGCCACCTCCCCGACCACGCCCTGGTCGAGGTCCCTGGGGAGCGCCCTGAGGTCGGCCTCCCCCTCCTATGTCTGTCTGCGGAGGAGCGGGAGCTCGCTGTCCCTGCTGCTGCTGCTGGAAGGGTCTGGCTGGGAACTACTGCTGTGGCGGATGCTGGGGATGACTGCCACTGCTGTACTGCACCCGATCGGGGCACTGACTCCGAAGATGTCCAGGGCTCCCGCAGATGAAGCACCGTGGTCCCGAGCCCGAAGGGAAAGAACGTGGGCCAGGGGATCGAAACTGAAACTGCTGCGGCCTGCTCCCTGCGGGTCGGAACCTGGAGGGTCCCGATGCTGGGGGCCTGGTGCTGACGGCCTTCCCCTTCGATGGTCCCAGCTGGATCCCTTCTCGTGACAGTCCGCCTAGAGTGTGCATCCTTTCCACCACTTCGGCCTTCTTCTGAACCTCTAAGTATGTCGGAAGGGTAAAGGGAGTAACAACATACTGGAGGGAGGGTCGGAGCGCCTCCTCCAAACGTCTTGCCCGAGACTCCTCATCGGGAAAGAGGTCTGGAGCAAAACGCAGGAGGTCCTTGAACTTGATTCCAAGTTCCCTCACGGACATGCTCCCCTGCTGGAGGGAGAGTAGCTCCTGTCTCTTCTCCGCCTTCATTGTCGAGGAGAGAAACTCCGCCCGGAACTCCTTCTCGAATTCCGCCCAAGCAACCTCAGACTCTTTCCTACTCCCCAGGTGAAGCATCCACCACTGACGTGACGCTCCTCGCATCTGGCTAACAGCCAGAGGAACCCAGTACTCTGTCGGGGCCCGAATCAGGCCGAAGGCTATGACTAGCTCCTCCAGCCAGCCTTCCGTCTTCATGTCGGAGGTGCTGCCCTCATATTTCTCGAGGGCCTGTCGCTGAAAGGCTCGAAGAGTCTTCTGCCACCGGTCGTCCTCTTCCTCCCGATCAGCTCTTTGCTGATTGTCCAAGGTAGTCTCAGGAGTCTCGATCGCCTGTACCACACGTGGTCGCCTTCCAGGTGCCATAGTTGCAAGGTAAACAAGGAATACCTAAGCCCAGTAGTGCAAAGAAAACCGTTCTCAAAACTTATTAAGATTTAATTTATTCTTAATTTCCCAAGACATCCCAGAAACACAAGAACACAAGTCATTTATGATGCATGTACCTTTCCTAGGGTCTCTACCCTGCAATCAGTGTGACTTCACTTGGTCGTTCGGTAGGTCCAGAGTCCTTGCATCGGATCACGGGGGGCCCTAAAATCCCGTGTCCTACCCGGTCCTCCCTGGCCTATTTCACGCACCAAGGTCACCCAACGCTGTTGCCTTACCATCCCATGAAATCCTCACTGTGCCTAACTCCAGACTCCGTCCTATCTCTCAACCTTCCTCTGATACCATTCTGTCACGACCCGCCTTCACCAAAAGGGGGGAAGGGTCAGCAGGTTGCCAGGCCCTTCCTTCTTTGAGTTGAAGGAGAGATAATGACCCCCGAAACCCGCCTTCAATAGGTCCCGGAGTGGCGACTAGCACCAAGGGTATAGGAAGTTCTCGCAAATGGAAGGCATTACCCTTTTTATTTTATAGGATCGAAAGATAAGGAGGAGAAAACCCAACAACACCAAGATAGAAAGAAAAGTAAAGCCAAAAGTAAACCATTCCCACATGTATGTTTAAACAGTTTACAACAAAGTACAAGTACAAAAGAAAAAGAAGCTCTCAAGTACAATACCAAAAGAAAACAAAGGTACGACAACAGCGACAACTCCAACTGTCCGACTAATAGGGTCCCGCGCAGCCCTGGTAGTCCTCCTGGAAACCTGAAAGTAAACGTAGGGTGAGCATACAAGTACACTCAGTAGGGAAAACCAAGACTCTCGTGCACAAGTGGGGGAACGTACTAAAGTCCCGTGAGAAAGAGTAAACCAAACACCTAACAAGGCAACTATCCATCCCAAGCCTCACCAAGGTTCGCTCCCCAAATAACGCAAGTCAAGTAATATATATAAGAGCACATCGATGTTTGGGTACCCCGCGCCACTTTCCCACTGGTTATTGAGACATCCTACGCATCAGACCAATCCCGCCATTCTCACCGCAGTCCCACTGCCACACCCGCCCGCACACACCTGGGCCACAACCACACGCAGTCCCACTGCCAAATCCCGCCCGCACACACCTGGGCCTCAACTGTCACAAGTAACCATGCCTGCAAACACCTAGGCCAGAACAACCACCGCTACGCCCGAAGACACCTGGGCTAAAGAATCCACTACCACGCCCGAAAAACACCTGGGCCTCATCCCGAAGACACTTGGGAAACCACCTGCCGCACACACCTGGCCAACCACCACAACACCCTGCCCGATGGTTCTTGGGCTAATAATGGACTTCAGGCCATCACAGCCTGCCCGAAGGTACTTGGGCTATCCGGGAAAGGGAGCAGAAAAGGAGCTAATAACCAGCCACTAAGTATAGTGTTGGGAAAAACACCCTTCCCCCATAAATGGGGGTGTTCGGCACTAAGTGCTCAACTTGGGTGGGGCGCGAATAAGAAACACAAAGCTACAAGTATAGATATAGGTAACAAACACTCACCCAAAACTTAGGTTTTCCTAGCCAACCTACAGGACACAATACCACAACGCCCGAGTCACAATTCGCGACCCTTGCCCACAAAACCATTTGTCCCATTCTTGTTTCACGTTCAGTCAATTGTTCAATTAATTTTAAGCACTACTGGGCAACTACCATAAGCATAACCAAGGAAAACGTCAAGCATAGATCAACCAAAACACCCACACCCAGTTCTGCCAACAGAGGATCTCTCCCCAGTTTGTGATAAAAACCCACAACCACTGAAACCATGCCAACAGGAGATCCCATCCCCCAAATTCACACAGCCGCCGAGAGTATAAAAAGAACGGGGGATCCCATCCCCTCCCACATTTCCAGCAAACGGCCCGAAGGGAAAACAACCAACAACCACTACCAACACGAGTCAGGGATTTTCAGATTTAAACGACTTAACACACTCCATGATTTCAAAAATTCCATGTGTTCTATCCGTTAGTTATCACAGAAGGGTTGATCCTGGTGCTTTCAAATTATTCAGCCGGGTATACGTGATTAACCAATTTCACAGCAGGAGTTCACAATTTCAGCAACCCATTTAAAACATCACGAGGGGATTCAAGTGCACACACACGACCACCAACGGCCTCAATTTTCAGAAAACATAGACCAGTACAACAAAAGGGATGATCACAAGATAAAGCATAAACAACGATCACAACCCCTTCCCCTTCTTTCTTTAGAACTTCGTTTAGTATCTTCATTAGGGTTTGGTTCAACCAATTTGATAGGAACAAAAGTAACACCCACCCCGCATGATACACAAAAGTGAGAGACGAGAGAAATTCCCTACTTGTTGATGGATGATCGACGTTTAGGCCGGGGGCGCGGAACTTTACGGATAACGACGCGGCGGTCCCGATGCACCAGAAGAGTCACGATCGAAGAAGGGGGAAAACCACGGCCTAACCCTTAATTATAAGGGCTGGGGACGGTTGAGATGAAAACACAAAACCACGGAAGACGAGGGAGTCATGGGTTGACCACGTGGCTTGACTCATCATTAATGGCGCTGGGTGGTTTTAACTGACCCATGAATTAATGAAGCATTTAATTAAGACCTTTGCGCGCGTTTCGGATTTCCAAGATATTTTTAGCAAGGAAGAATAGGGTTTTAAAACCCTATTTGCGAAAAAGGAACATTACTGGAACAACTTGGCAGGGCCGGTCTCACCGATCGGTGTCACCGATCGGTCTCGCCGATCGGTCTCACCGATCGGTGTCACCGATCGGTCTCGCCGATCGGTCTCACCGATCGGTCTCACCGATCGGTGTCACCGATCGGTCTCACCGATCGGTCTCACCGATCGGTGTCACCGATCGGTCTCACCGATCGGTACCCCGCAAGGAAACCGGATTTTTGGCAAAGGAAGGGACCAAGGGGGTTCTGGGTCTTCACAATTTTAATCTGGTTCAACATCAATTTTTCTTGTAATATTACTATATCCACACTCTTTGGAGCTTAATTTAGAATTTTTATAATAAAAATTGACTTCATTTCACTCTTTAGTTGAAAATCATTTTTTCCTTCCAAAACCAAGTTTTCAAATAATGTTTTTAAAAAATGTATTTGAAATTCCTAAAATGAGTTATTAAATACATTTTTACAATTGTTTTAATTTTTAAAAAATTCATTGAAATTAATTATCATGTCATTTTCCAAACAATTCCTATTTGGATTTTACTAAAATTGTGAAATGAATATTTGTTATAATATGTAAAACATGTAGTGAATTTATTATCATCTTGACCACTCAAGATTTTAAATATTGATTTATAAGTTTCGAATGTTATTTTTAAAATATTTTGTGAACATTTATTTTTAAAAATATTTTTTTTAAAAAAATGATATTTTCCTCAAGAGTTTTTTTAATTACATTTGTATGATATTTATTTTAATCAACGAGAAAAATACTTTAAATTACTTATAAATAATTGGGCATATGTTGTATTGAAATCATATGTATTCTTTATATGTGTGGTTTTTGATCCTTTTTGACTATGTAATGTATTGAAATTCAATTTATTGATTCTTTTTTATAGCCATTTACTTTCTCTTGAATTTTTCAGTTTCCTATGATCATTGGATATTAAAATTATTTTAAATGTCCATATTATTTATATGGATATATTGATTGATTAAACCATATATCATTTATAAATATGGTCTTCTAAATTGAAATTTATTTTTCTATCTGTATATATATTTATAAATACATATTCTTTACTCAATGCGGATATTTGATGACAAAGAACATTTTTCATGAATTAAATTGATTATTTGATATATGAGGAATGATTTAAACATGAAGTGATAGGTAGGGCATATAATTATATATGTCCAAAATCCATTGGTATTATCATGAGGTGAATATTTATGATAAAATGAAATGGGTTTCTACCTATAGTTTTAAATCATCTTGTTAAAGGTCTTAAAAGTAGAGGTATTATGATACCTGAGATCATGGTATCCAAAAAATTAAGAGTTTCATAAATTTAGAATTTAGTTATTATTATCAATGATATTTTTTTAATTATATAAAATTTGGATGAATTTAATTCTCATTTACTGATTAAATTGAAGGAGTTTTCTATTATTTATCATTCTATATTTATTATACTTTATCTATTAATGATCGTCAAGTAATTTAAATGGTATGTGTGTTCAGTTATTTACATTCCCATTTTTATTATAACTTATCTATTCATGATAGTCATGTTACATATATAGATATGTTATTATTTTAATTCAATGACCTATATCCACCTCCTCTTCCATTAAATGGTAAATAAAATGATCGATCATGTATATGGTAGACTACAGCCTCACGAAATGATGTTATTCATTTTCCCTAACCATTGTTAAATGATATATGTAACGATAGATTTAACACATGTATATTATATTTATGATATTTTTATAATTATATAATTATAATATCATATATAAATTCTTATATTCTTTTCCATTAAACATATGTTAATGTCGTTCGTGTGAATAGCTGAGTACCGGCTCGTGAAGTGTTGTGATTAATTTTTCACTTATAGTTTATTTGAAATTTAATAAGGATAAATTTAATAAAAATAAGAGATATATAAGATGTGGAATTTATTTTTTAAAACTAATAAATATCATACTTATTTACCCTATCACCCGTTAAGGTATCGATAACGTCGCTCAAGCATATATATGACCTACTGTCTACACGAAGTGATGGGAACCATTCTCCATGTTCAAATTTCAATAAAAATTCTAAAATTGAATCTAATAAAAAAATGATATTTTTAAATTTAATTTCATTATATATTTGTTGTAACTATATAATATTATCATGATCTATCACTTTCACAATAAAACATCCCTAATAAAATAAGGCACTTACCACTCGAGACAATAGTAAAAATGATAGATAATTATGAACCGAGTAATAAAACATTATGAGAAGATAATATACAGTATTATAAATATGAATATGGTTTTTGTGTAAATTAATAACATGTTTAAAACTATTAAAAATTATTTTAGAGAACATTTAACTGAATGGAAGCACGAGGTAAGAGACCTCATCTCAATTTCCCTTTATCAAGGAATATTTTAATTTTATGCACCTAATTTATTTTATATGTTTTAAATACTACCTATTTGAAATGTAATGTCATGATTAATTTATAATTCATGTTATTTTATGTTTTAATATGAACTATTTCATCAATGGAGATATTTCAAGAAAATTATGAAGTGTTAAGGAATTTCATAACTTAATTTTTTTTCATTGGGATTTATAACTTCTTTATTATCTTTGATATAATATAATTATGTATGTATTTAATTTTGAATATATTATGTTTCATATACAATTTTATATATGTAATTATATTTGATACAAAAAATCAATTCATTTGTTAATTTTAACTTCAATGTTATGATAATTTTAAGGGTTTATTTCACAATATTGTTTTTTTGGGATTGTTTATCCTTCAATTTCCATTGAAGGAAATTATTTGATAATTGAATAATAAACCAAATTAATTTTATGATCCTTTAGTTATTCATTAATTTATCATGTAATATTAGCATTTCCCTCTTTTTGGTACATAAAATGTTTGAGAAATTCATAAAATGATTCATTAATGAAATTTTAACCCATGTTTGAATTTATAAAAAATGTTTTTAAATTATTCTTTAAGTCATTTTCTAAACAAGGTTCATCTATATTTGATAAAAAATGTGGAAGGAAATTTTTTTTATTTTATATGGTATGTATGGAATTTACCGTCATTATGATGACACAATGTTTTAAAGGTTAATTTATAATATTAAAATATTATTTTCAATGAAAATAATTTTTTAAAATATTTTTTTGACTATTAGTTTTAAATATATTTTCGAATTAAAAAGGATATTTTCCTCAAGAATATTTTTAATGACATTGTTATGGTATTTTAATTCATCAATGATTGGAATCCTTTAATTTTTTTATACTTAACTAGGGATATTTTGTTTTTATACCATCATTATTCTTTATATGGATGGTTTACAATCATTTTGACCAAGGAAAATATTGACATTCACTATATTGATTTATTTTTGTTGCTATTAATTTTCCCTTGAAATTATCAGTTTTCTATGATCATTAAAAATAAAAATTACACTAAATATACATATTATTTATAATGTATTTATTTATTTATTAAAAAATATATAATTTCTACACATGGTGTTATAAATTGAAATTTATTTTTTTATCTGGGTAAATATTTAAAAATCTGTATTCTTTTATCAATATAGATATTTTATGATAAAAAAAATTATTCATGAATTAAATCAATTATTTGATATATGAGAAGTTATTTTAATATACATTGATGGCTGGGAATTGAATCATATATTCCCTTGATGCATCCATATTTTCATGAGGTGAATTAGTTATCTAGCATTAAATAAGATTCTACCTATAGTTTTAATTTTTTTTTGAAAAATGTATTGATGGTAGAGGTATCATGATATATAAGACCATGATGTACAATAATTAATAATTTAATTAATTAAGAGTTCATTTATAATTATCCATGATATTTTCATAATGATATTATATCTGGATGCATTTTATTCTCAGTTATTAATTAAAGGAAATGTATTTTCAGTTATTTACCTCACCATACTGATTATGACTAATCTATTCATGATAGTTGAGATATTTAAATGGAATGTGTGTTTAGTTATTTACCTTTCTATACTGATTATTCCTTATCTATTAATGACATTCAAGTTTTTTTAATGGATTGTGTGTCGAATAATTTATCTCTACAAAGTTATTATTTCTTATATATTCATGATAGTTAAGTTATTTAAATAGAGTATGTGTTCAACTATTGACCTTTCCATATTTATTACTCATTATCTTATGATAGTCAAGTTATTGATTAAATGAAATTCATGTTTAAATATTTACCTGGAAATATTGATTATTCTTCATTCAATCACAATATCTTTTTATTTATGTAACTCTTATAGAGCATCTGAGACCACCCTTATTGTGTTTCCATTCCCAAAAATCCAGGAACTGTTCTATGAATGTTATGAAAGGATATTCTTGATAGAATCACCAAATAAAAGAAGAATTTATACTTCTAAGAGATCGATTGGCAGAAAACAGAGAGGAATAAAGGTTCGATTTATTTCTTGTTAGAAATGTGGAGAAGGATACGATGGAAAGTGCCTCAAAGGAATGACAAAATATTTTATCTATGGAAAACAATGTTTAAGGTAATGAATCATAATGGAAAAATGAAATGCATGATAGAAGTAATGAAATATAATCTTAGGGATCTATTAATAGTTCATTGTATTAAATGTGTGGAACCTAATTATTATTCGAGTAAATTCCCTCTTTTTAAGGTTAACTACTAGAAAAAGGAAATATATCTATTGAATTAAAATGGTTGAAGTATTTATTGTTATTCCATAATTATATTGTTGAATTATTTTTACCTAAGTTATTTTGATTATATTAATAAAGAAATATATAATGGTTGTGAAAAAAAAATTCAAAATCATACTTGTATTAATCAACATAAGTGTTACAGACAACATGATGGGTTTACGAGTTTATGGTTTATCATAATTTTAAAGAATTAAAATCAAAATTTGAAAATTTGTTTCTTTGGAATATAACAAGATTATGTATATTTTTGGAAAACATTTATGGGAATACAACCTATTGGTTTAGTCTTTGGAAATTTTATTTGACTTAGAATTTCCTTATATATTTGGAATTTAGATTAAAATTATTGGTAACCATTAAGGCATATCTTATATTTTATGTTTTAGTAATAATAGTTCATTAAAAAATGGGAACGTTATTGAAATTATATTAATATAGTTTTTGAAAAAGTACAACCCACTATATCCAGCCAAGGATGCAGGTCTTGAACCCACAACTGACGGACGATATGGGTTTTCTACCTACAACTATCCTACATGATATTATTTTTAATATATCATTATTTTTAAATTAAATATTTGAATAATAAATATTAATGATGAACTGGTGGTTTTATTGTTGAGATTCAGATATTAATATATTATATTAGATAAATTGTACTGACAAAACTGGTTTTAGAAACTAGTTTGAGACTGACAGTAAGATTTTTCAAATTTTTATAGATATTATGATCCATTAAATGTGAATCTTAGTGCTTCAGGTACAAAAAATTCATATTTGTATGTTTATTTATTGGATGAATTGATTAATGAGGAATTTCTCAGGGGTCAAGAAAAGTTTTAAATTATTCTTATGAAATTGAAATATATTAAGTATGAATATTTACTTATATTCTTAAGCAATAAAAGAATTTCTAATATTTATTAAAAGGACCTCAAATTTTATTTATCTTATTACCTTATTATCTGATGAATCAAATGGTATTTCAAATCATCACACATTTATGGTTTTGAGGCCCTTAAATATCTATTGATCATTCACTGTCTTAGGATCAATGACCTATATAAATCTCTATAATTATTTTCTTTTTTATTCTATGTCGATATCTTCACATTCCACCATGGTTCTTATAATTAGAATTGTTGTTATTTATTACTATATATGAACTCTTTAATTACATTTTTTTCTTATTAAGAAAACGTTTTATTGACCCTATTGTGATGTGGGGTTTTCAATAATAGTATTTTTGAATGTCAAACCCTTGATTTCCGTGACCAAGTATAAACGGTGAGGACTCATTTTGTTGAAGGTTGAGAGAATATAACACCCCAATATTTTAAAATTTTGAAATTTTCTCTGATAGATTACATGACACAAAACACAAATATTTTATGATAATGTAACATCTCAAGACATGGTGATTTATTTATTTTTAAATAAATTTTATCACTTCGATAGTTCACAGAACAAGAAATCCCGAGTATAAATGAACTATAATATAGAATAACATTATAGCATCGCTTCAAATTTGTGGGTATGAATAGTATAAACTAAATTTTGAAAATTATGGTTATATTTTTATTATAAATAAAATAAGAATCATTTTGAAAGAATGAAAATGTTATATGAAAAAACTGTATTTTTTCTAAAAGGTGGTTTAGTTATGATTTGAACACATAATTTAAAATTTATTTTCCCTCATTTTATAAAATTTATATTATTAAATGACCTTATGTTTTAAAATATTAATATAAAAATTAAATTAGGGTTAATTTTTTATAATTTTCTTAAATGATTCATTTTTTTGATAAATAGTGAAAAATACTAAATTTTATTAAAAACTACCATTTTGTTTATATTATTTACACAGTTGAATTATATTTTATATTTTTTAAAATATAAGTTTTAAAATTATATTAAAATTTAATTACTTTACTTCATTGTATTCAATTTCATATTAAATTTTGATATTAAAACCTTATATACATATGATAATTTTCTCTTTGGAAACCCAATTTTTTATTGCATTTGTGGGTATAATTTTAAATATTATTGTAGAAATTAAGTGAATTTAATTATAAAAAATTGATTAAATATTTATAATCATGAAATTTTTTATTATGTAATAAGTTTAACATAATTTTTTACCATAATAAAAAGTGAAAACTGTAAAAATTAATTATCACAATTAAGGTTAAAAACTAATTTATTAGGGGTTTAACTACCCAGATATGGGCTAAAATGTACTAAACACTTCTAGAAACCCAATTTTATGTCCCAATTTCTACCTTAAAACTTATAATTTTCTTTAATTACCCATTTCGGGGTTTTTTCCATTATAAAAAATGTGGGTGTAATTGATTCTTTTCAAAAAACCATTTATGTGTCGTATTTCCCTCTTATAAAATGACACCCACTATCCTCCCCTCTTCACACTTAAAAATTAGTTTTTTTTCCAGATAATAACTACCCAAAACAATTTAATACTCCCCTTAAAACATACTCGATCTCTTGGTTTTCTAAAAAATCCAACCTTCTAAGGATTTATTTGCAAACCGAAAGAACTTGTCTAAAAAAGAGGTAACATTCTTAAACAAGCGTTTTATATTGCTTCTTATTAAACCACCTTTAAATATTATTAAACCAATATTATATAATAAATTTAGTATATTAAACTTATTTATATTATATTAGGTTAATTTAATTACTTATATCCATCTCCACTTCAATGAAATGGGAAAGGATATTGTCGATCATGTTTACAACAGACTACCGCCTCACATAGCGATGTAATTAGTTTTCATCACCACTTTTAAAGGATTAATATAATGATGGATTTAAAAAATTTATATCATATTTATGATATTATTATAATTATTTAATTATAAAATCACGTATACCTTTTTAATTTTCATGCTTTTTAAAAGATGATAAGAATGCTCATGTGTATGGCAGACTACTCCCTTAGGAAGCATACTAATTCATTTATCACATACGGTTTACATGGAATTTAATAATGATAAATTTAGTGAATATATGTGATATATATGAAATGATATTTATTATATAAAATTAATATGTCACAAAATTTTTATCCTTTCAACCATTAAGGAAATAATAGCATCCCTCGTGCGTACGTATGACCTACTATATCCAAGAGGCGATGTTATCTATTATTCATGTTAAAATTCAAATAATGATTCTATAATTTTATATAATGAAAATAATTTATATTTACAACATTAATATAATTCTGG
Source organism: Viscum album (assembly GCA_963277665.1). Classification (NCBI taxonomy): domain Eukaryota; kingdom Viridiplantae; phylum Streptophyta; class Magnoliopsida; order Santalales; family Viscaceae; genus Viscum; species Viscum album. The sequence goes on along the minus strand of OY728131.1, from coordinate 308,402,709 downwards.
ATATGATGTAACCATATAATATTATCAAGAACAAAAAATTTCAGGTTAAAACATGCCTGAGAAATGTAGGCAGTTATCACTTGAAAGAAAAGTAATAATTTCAGATTATTAACAAATGGGTGATAAGATGTTATAAAAGTATCATATATGATAAGATAAATATGAATATGGTTATTTTATAAATTAATGACATTCTTAAAACCATTATAAATTAGTTTTAATAATATTCAACCAAAAGGAAGTGTGATATAAGGTGTTTCGTCTCAATTCCATTTCATTTAGGCATATTGTAAGGTTTTGTAGTTAATTTATTTTATATGGTGTATATAATTAAACTTTAAAATGTAATATATTAATTAATTAATAATTAATTTTTTTTATTGTTTAATTTGAATTACTTCATCCAAGGGAATTTAAATTGAAAAGTACCTAGTGGTAATGAATTTCACAACTCAATTGATTTTCTTGGGTTATTTTTGTTATATATTATGATTGATTTTATATGATTATGTGTATGTTGAGTTTTTACTAAATTATCTTCATAAACACTTGATTTATGAAGATTTAAATTTTATACACACAATATATTCATGGTTAATTATCACTTTAATGTTATGAACTTTTTAAGGGTTTATTTCATAATCTCATTTTAATATGGCTTATATATGAATGAATTTAAATTGAAGGAAATTATATGATAATTGGATAACAAACCATTTTTTTTATTTTCATGTGGTTATTAATTAATTTTTCAAGTAATAGTAACATTTCTTTTCAATCTTTTAAAAATAAAATGATTGAGAAAACGTTTTTACATCAAATTTGACTTCATTTCTCTCTTGGCTCAAAAATCCTTTTTCTTCAAATTTTTTTTTTCAAAAATTGTTTTCAAAATCATTAAAATGATTTATTAGAGAAATGTTTACACATATATGAATTTTTAGAAATGTTTTGAAAGGAATATTCATTTTATTTTCCAAACCAATCATATTTTAATTTTACGAAAAATGTGAAAGGAATATTTGTTTTAACAAGTATAACATGTTAATAATTTCACATTCTCATGAAAACTCAATGTTTAAAGATTATTTTTTAAGTTTAAAAGTTTATTTATAATGAAAATAAGTTCTAAAAATATTTTTCGACCTTTTAGTTTAAATTTTTTTTTTCTAAAGAATGTTTTTAATGATTTGTTTATGGATTTTATATTCATTAATAAAAAAATACATTAATTTACTTAGATTACACTATGGATATTCTGTATTGATACCATATTTATTATTTATATGAATGGTTTATAATAAGGTTGGCCAAGGAAAGTGTTGACATTCATTTTATTGATTTTCTTTTGTAGTCATTTACAGTCCCTCGAGGTATTAACTTTCATGTGATCATTATACATTAAGTTTACCCTAAATATCCATTTTATTTATCCTAGATATTTTTAGTTGTTAATCCGTATATGATTTCTACAATTGGTGTTCTACATTGAATGTTACTTTTTTTATTCCGAGAAATATTTATAAATACATATTCTTTACTCAACATGAATATTAGATAATAATAAAATTGGACACGAATTAAATCGATTATTAGATATATGAGGAATTCTTTGGACATGAAATGATAGGTGGGGATTGTAATTATATACCCCCTTAATGAATTGATAATCACATGAGGTGAATTAGTAAGATAACATTAAATAGGTTTCTCCTAATAGTTTTAACTATCATGTGAAATGTATTGATATTAAATGTATAATGATGCCTAATAACCTGATATTAAATAATTAAGTTTCTCTTTAATTAATAATTATATAATTATCATCCAAGATATTTTAAAAATGATATTATCTTTGGTTTTATTTCATTATTAGTTATTGAATAAATGGAACATGTTTTTAGTTATTTACCTTTCCATATTGATTATTCCTTATCTATTTCTGATAGTCAGGATTTTTAAATGACATGTGAGTTCATGTATGATATTGGATATGTTTATTATTTATATATACTAAGATGTTATATATGTACATGATTATTTGTTATTTTATATCATTTTTTGATTTAGGTTTTAGGTTTTAGTCTCTTGATTTTATAGAATTGGCCCTCGTTGCTACCTAGAAGCCTTTCGTGTACTCATAGGAGCATTTGAAGCATTACGTTGTGCTCAACTGGGGAAATAGTGATTGGTACATGGTGGAGTGTAAAATATAATGTACATGTCTCATGGACCATATTCTATAATAAACATCATTGTTATAATAATAATTGTGTAAAGGAAGAATAATACAGGCTATATAATTTTGATATTGAAAAAGATAAGTTATATTTGGGGGATTAAATTTATAGGGAGTAAATATGACCATTGTACCCATTGATTTTTGTGACCAATGGTCATTAGGGCTGTTGGTTATCATTACCATTAGTCGTCATGAACATTGTTCATTATAATTATTAATCATTATGACTACTAGGTATTATGATCATTGGTAATGTTTCCCTTATAAAGTTCTAGTAAAGATTATTTTATATTAAGGGTAATAAAAATGGATAATTATCATAGAAGGAAGGAACCATGGATTTAACCAATAATAAAATCTCTGATAATGTTCATTTATCAGATTCAAGAAGGAGGTAGCATCACTAGGGTTTTCTCTTGACTAAGACCCAAGAAAAATTAAATAACTAATGTTGGGGTGGGATCATTTAAATGATAATTTCATGCTATTTGATATAACTATCAAATCAATGTTGACTAAAGTACCCCATTAGAATACCAAATTTACACACATCACCCTTAGGGATTATGCTAGTGTGATACAGGGTTATGTATCTATAGGTTATGAAGTATTATGGTGTAAATTATTTTGGAAATAAAATAGTGGTTATTATTTTAATACATTTTTATTTAATGTATCACACTTAAAATAAACATTTTAATACCCTATATTATACTACAATAAAAAACATTCAATCACAAAAACATTTTCATTTGATTATTTCATCTAAATAACACTAAACATTAAATCTAAAACAAGTAGCATATGACATGAAAAATTGTATGGTAACTCTATAATATTGTACCCCAATCGATTATACTAAAAAATGAATGTAAAGTATATGAGGTAAATTTATATTATACAAAAATATAAAAAAATGGAATAGAAATGGAATAATAACTATGAAAATTATATGAACTATTTTAAGTGTAAGATTGAAGTGTATACATAAGGTGAAATATGTGTATTGAAAAAAAGATAGTTGGGAATTCGATCATTACAATAGTAATATTACCATTATACATAAAATTGTAAAATAAAAACGCATAAATCAATTTGATAATATTATAATTAATAATAAATAGTAATATATATTGAACAGTGAATAATAATATAATTGTAGACAAATTTCTTAAAAAAATAATATAAAAGAAGATGAGTTTTTAGAATTTCTAGCACCAAATTTATATTTTCAAAATATACCAAGAATTTTACTTAATAATTAAAATTCTCATATATTAAAAATTATTTTAAATTTCGAATCTACATTGTGAAATTATATAATAGTGAATTTTCAATAAATTTTTGAGACATATGAATTTTTCACTAAATAGTAAAATACGTTAAGCATATACATTATGTACTATGACTTGATCATGATGAAAAAAGGATTTAATAATTTATATAATTAAATCCATTATGGAAAAATTTATTTATTTTAAATATTTAATTTAATGTTCTAAAATGATTTTCCCAACATGTAAATAAATTTCAAAAGTCAATATTGGAAATTAATCTTTTAAAAACTAAATTTTAAGGAAAAATAATATTCCCTTGACAAGGTAATATAAAATAATGTATTTTAGTTATAAAACATTAAAATATAAAAAAGGCTTAAATTCCATCCATGAATTAAAACCACGAGTAAGCCATTTTTTTTGCATTTTCCACAACCTATATTTTCAAGGACAATGTTTAGAATTTAATAAACAAATCCCCCTAATTTTTTTATAGATACACCCCCATTATCCCATTAAACATCACTTTAATGTCTTCAAGAATAAATTTTTTTCTCATTTTATCTCTTAATATTCAATATAATAAATTCCTATTGTTCTAAATCTCTCATATCAAGCTTTAGGAAACTTCATTTAAAGGTAAGGGTTTCTCAATGCTTCTCCTTCCTTTTTAATGGTTTTCCTTCTATTATAATATCATTTAAATTATCTATCATATACTTTCATGACTATTATTCCATGTTATTATTGTATATTTGATATAGTTTTAATGTGATATTATTTATTCCCTCTCATCATATCCTTTTATAAAGATGCTATTATATCAAAGTATGGGTTTCTAACACTTCTCTTTATTTTTTAAATATTAGTAATTAATTATTTTAATCAAGAAAATTAATATAATCCATTTTTATGAATAAATTATTGAATTATAAATTATAGATACCCATAATCACCAATTATAAAAACGTAATATATTTTTATAATGATTAAAGCTTCCCATCTTAAAGGTTTGGGAATTTAAAAAGTGTATGATTTCATGGAAGTGAAATCCCCATCTGAATACAAATAAGTGGATGTAGTTTATAGGACAAATTCACCTAGGAGTAACTACATTGAAATATATTGTTTGATTATTAATTGAATATTCAATATATATATATATATATAAATTTGTTTACACTACACACTAATTTTTACACTCTCAATGGATATTCATTGGATGATTCACATGCTCATTACAAAACATAATAAAGGATTTGAAAATATCATTGTGTAGGCCTCCTACTATTATAAAATGTTAAATATAACGACTGATTACTATTGATATTATTCTCCCATGAAATTACCCTACCCCAATACTTTATTATTATTACTTTAATAAGAATATTACAATTACATGGTGAATATATTTTTGTTTTAATATTTATTTATTGGAAATCCACCTACATAGAATCACTATTCAATTAAATGGGGGATTATCCCTCCTTTTTTATAAAATCACTTTCAAGGGGTACGGTGGGAACCCCAAATTGCCTAAATCATCACAAATTTCAATGTTCATTAAATTAAAAATTTAAAATGAACATAAAATTATGATCATTATGGGGAACACATCTCTAAAATCTCATGAGCCACCTGAGAAAAAGTTCATCATCTTGTTTGTTTGATGCCAATTACCCAATCTTCTTTGTTTCATGTCACCATCTATGGAATTATATTTAAAAAATATTTTTGATAAATTAAAATCTTAACATATATCTATTAGGAGTTTAAAATACAGTTTCCTCATATTACCAAAGATAATAATAATTTTAAATTATATCTTGAGTCATAAATATATTATTAATAACCTCATTTATTTTCAATAGTTGTAAAAATAAACATCGTAAGGAGGAAATTTATTTAAGGGGGTATAATGTAACACCTGAGAAAATTTTATTTTGGAATGAACATATTTTATTACATTGTATTACATTAAAAATGAAATGTATAAATTATATAAGGCATATAAATCTAATAATGGACACTAAAAAATGATAAATAATACAAGTACAATTTATATGTCTCATGGAAAATATTTTATAATAAACATTAAAATTATAATAAAAATAGTTCCCAAAAAGAATAATACAAGCCAAAAAATATATATATTGAAAAAGGGAAGTATTATTTAGTGTATTGAGTTTATAAGATTAAATATGACGGTTATGATCATTTGGAATTATGAAAATGTTTCATCATAACCATTGGACATTATGACCATTGGGTATTAGGACCACTGGTAATGTATCCATTATAAAGAGGTCGTTAGGATTAATGTATATTAAGGGAAATGGTGAGGGTTAATTATCACAAAAAGAATTAATAATGCATTTAAATATTAGTAATACCCCTTATGAAGTCCATTTATCAGATCTTGGGTAGGAGGTTTCATCATTAGGGTTCACCATTTACCAAGCCCAACCAGAACTTTAACAACTAAGGTTGGAGCATAATTTTTTATAGGATAAGTTTTAGTTAATAGTGATCACTACCAAATCAATGTGGGATAAACCCCTCTATGAATATTACCCCATTTCACACATCACCCATAGGGATTATCAGGGTGTGACAAATGGTTATGAATCTAGAGGTTTAGAAGTATAATGGTGTAAATTCTTTTGGAAATGTAATAGTTGTTACCTTGTTTCAACTTTTTTTATTGAATGCATCACACTTAAAATGCACATTGTAATACTCGAGATTATATTATAATAAAAAAACTTCAGGCAGAATTTTTTTACATTATATCGTTTCATTGTGATATTAACAAAAATTATAATTCAACAAAAATATAAGTAATTACATTGATAATAAAAGATAAAACTTATAACAGAAGTCATGTAAAAATACATTGCAACACCATAATCTTGTAATTCGGTGGATATGAATAAAAAATGAAAAAAAGTATGTGCGGTAAATTTTTATTATGAATAAAACAAAAATAAATGGAATATATTTTTTATAATAATTCAAAGAAAAAAATGAATTATTTTAAATGTTAAAATAAAGTGTATATATTTGAGAAAATATAACCTTTGGAATTTGACTATAAGAAAATTTTGATCATTTGAATATGACAATTGAAATAGTAATATTACTATTATAAATAAAAATGTACAATAAAATTAATAAATTTATTTTACAATATTACAAGTAATAATTAATAATAATTTATATTTACCATTGAAAGGTTCCATAATTATAGCCATATGTCTTAGAATATAAATAATAAACAATACGTGTTTCTATAATTTCTAGTTCCTAATTCATTATTTTCAAATACACTAGGATTTCTACTTGATAATTAAAATTTTCATATATATGAAATCATTTTAAAAAAAATAGGATTTTAAATTTAAAATCATTAAATCCAAATTATCCAGTGGTTAATTTTTCATAATTTACTATGATAATCAAATTCTTCACTAAATTATAAAATAAAGTAAGTATATATGGTAAGTATTATGACATGATCATGATTTAAAAATGATTTCATAATTAATATAAGTGAATAAATAACCAAAAAAAAGTTACATATATTTTTAAATTTTTTTTTAATGAATTAAAATGGTTTTCCAAACCTATAAATTACATTCAAAACTTTATAATGGTAATTATGTTTTTAAATCAACATTTTGTGAAAAAAATATTCACATGGAATAAGTAATATAATATTTTTTTTTGGGTTCTAAATCATTAAAATATAAAGATATATGTCGTAAATTTTAAAAACCATGAACTAAAAACTTTAGATGTAATGGTTTTTTTAATTTTAAATAACCTATATTTCCATGGACAATGTTTAAAAATTAATAAATCCCACACCCCTCATTTTCTATAAGTACCCATTCATTATCCCATTATTATTTTTTTAAAATCATTTATGAATGAACTGAATCTCGGTTTATCTCTCAAGAGTCTCTATAAAGATTTCCTTAGGTTGGAAAGCTCCCATATCAAGCATTATGAAGCTATATTTTAAGGTAAGAGTTTTTCAATCCTCTTATTTCCTATTAAAATGAAATATTTTTTTGATAATATTATTTAAATTAATTTGTATATACTACCATGGCTATAATACCATGGTATTATCATCTATTTGATATATAGTTAATTATCTATTACATTTTTTCTCTCATTCTAGACTTTTCTTAAGCTGTTATTATACTGAAGTAAGGGTTCCTAATATTTATGTACCTTTAAGTTTTCAATATTTCTAATTTCGTTTTCATTTAAATGAGAAATTACAATATAATACATTGTTATAAATTATTTACTATATGATCAATGAGATGTAACCATACCCTATCATTATACCAGGTTTATAACCTGTTATAATGTTCAAACATCCTCATCTAATAAATTTTTAAATTTAAAGAATTTGTGAATTACTAGCAATAAAATCCATTATTGGATTCAAAAAATTAGATTAATTCTCTAGTAATGATGCACCCATGGGTATCAACCCTGAAAAGGTCTGGTTTAGTAATAAATCAATCTTCACTTAGGGAATAATAAGATGGATGAAATGCACACATGATCTGAAACTCTTGAAGGAATTCCTTGGATGATTCACACAGTCTTTGTGAACCATAATGAATGATTTGAGTATATAATTACATTGGTATCCTACTATTACAAATTATGAAACACAATGACTACTTCTTATTGATATTCTTCTCCCATGAAAGAACAATACACAATTACCTTGCTTTCATTCTTTTAATAGGTGTACTTTCTATTGTATTGTGAATATCCTCTAAATTATATATTTATTGATTGAAAATTCACATATATAGCCACAATATTTAATTTAATGGGGAAATATTTAAATTCTATATATCCACATATTCTTTATTGATAACTATTCATTATTTATCCATGATTAAGTTTTTGTTTCCTTCAAGAAAAAAATGATATTTAATGTGTAGAGGATCTTTTCATATGATTTACTCATTGTAATTACTATGTGATGGGTGGGTCCAGTAATTATATATACCATCGATGCATTAATATGTCTCCTGAGACCTACTTTATTAGGTATTAGATGTATACCTTACCCATTAATGTGTTATATCTTGGAACAAGGCCCTAGTGGTATGTTTATCATTTCATGCGTTATGAATTCTATCACGATGAGAATATTTATTGATATCAATATGTATATTTATTTTCATTTTAATTATGGATTTCTGGCTCATAGTTAATTTATTATGAATTTACTCAATTTATTTATTCCTATCATATTTGTTTATTCTATGCGTATGCTATAATATATTTCACTGTATGATGTCCCCTACTTGGAATATAAGATCACCTCTTTATATTTTTTTCTCATTTCCAAAAGAAACCATAATGATTAAAACATGTGTCATATAGACTTTTGAAGAGAAATAATAAATTTTTCTTGTACTCGGATGTTTATTTTAAGTTTCAAAGTGATGTAATTTTCATTTACACATCTTTTTTCATGAGAATACTAAAATTATGGATCCTTTGATTTTTGATCTATGTGTTATTCCTCATTATAATAAAAATAATCACCAGGTTATAGTTATTGGAGTCAGGTTTTCATTTATGAGACATGGAGTGAGGCAATAATTTTGCATATAATATTTCTTAGTGGACTCTATTGGTTTTGAAGTGTAGTAAAATTAAATTATCCATGCTCACATCACTCTTTTAGGTTCACATTAGGTATGTAATTAGTGATTAACTAGAACATGGTTTTCAAACCTTTGAGTATTTCCTACTGAAGATATTCATGATAATTTCTCAACTTTGAGCATCGTGTACCTAAAAATGTAGCTAAATAGACCCATTGGAAGAGTTATCCCATTTCATTAATGTGGTTAGCATACTCTACATATTAAAAATATTTTATCTTGATATAACAGTGAGTCATCCATAAATTCAGGCATAGATAATGTATTCATTCATCATTCAATGATCCTAAAATGTCATACTGAGAATTATCTATGGCCCAACACATAAATATTATGTTGTCTTCATCCATTTCCTTTCTCATAATCATATTATTCTCTTAGTCATCTATGGGGGAATACTCTACTTGATCTGATCAGAGTGGTCACTTCCTAGCTGCCTTATCGAGGGGAGAAAGACTATCTAAGATCTTCTCTATTGTGATAGGGGATAAGAATTATAGGTATGGAATAGAAGTAAACTGTCACCCAAGATTGTATTTTGTATCATATAAGATAACAATACTAAATTATGAGGTAATTTATGTAGTTGACCTCAAAATCTCTACTTCCTCTTGATATGAGGGGGTCTTAAGGGTAATTTAAATAATGGGATGCCCTTCTAATTGAGGTGGGATTCCATTATGGGGAAGTCCTTCACAGTGGATGTCAAGGGGAGGACCTCCTTGGTCATATTAATGTTTTAAATAATAGGAAGGATTTCTATTCTAGTCTAATTGTTGGAAAAATGGATCACCTGTACATCATATACAATAGTGATGATCTTTAGAGTGAATGATTTGGTTTAAAAAATATGGATATTCATTATTACCAATGTTTGATGTCTTAGTAAGGGGAGGAATGTTTTAGTTGATATTCTAATTACAAGGATGATTTTCACATATCACATCATTAGGATAATTCCCATGATTGATCTCTATGTTTCATTGGGGAGGTCCTCTGTGGAGTATATTTTTAGTAAGACCTATAGAGTTGCTAATAATAATGTTGTAGGTAGTATTCCTATGACCACAAATTCCTTCTTTTTATGATGATGAGAAGGCATATTATTAGGATTCTATCAATATATGCTAAAAGTTATAATGAACAAAATCATTTAATAGGGTAGGGGTATGTTTCTACTATTGGGTTTTGTGTTTCCCTTTATGGTATTTTATTTTATATGTCCTCTATCGAGTAGTTGGGGTCATGCATTGTGGACAATGACCTTCATGGCTTTGAGACCTCTTAGGCGATTCTTGTGTTTCCCCTAGAAAATATCAATAAAATTATTTAGATTAAGTAAGAATATGAGCCTCCCCTATTATTAGAAGAAAAATAAAATTATGGGTTTCTTTAAATCATTCTATAATATTCCATCGAACCATTCCATACATCAGGATATATTGACATGGTTCATTGAACTAATGTGTAGAAGAAACATGAGAACAAATATGGGAGATTTATATAATCTTTATATAGTATCATATTATGTTGGTAGAGATATAATGCTACCTTTAAGTGACAACCATAATATATCGATGACTTATAGATGGAAAGGGGTAATGAGAAGGCTTATTTTATTCATTCTCTATTTAGGTACCTTGATGATCCTCCGGAAGGGAAGCATGAATATGGGATCAATCACAAGTATCCATTAGGATATACTGATGAAATTTTTCTATATTAGCAGGATCAATAATATAGGCCCATAACCTAGTGATTTTTAAAATATATTGAATATATTTTTATATCATTGCTAGAATATTATATAAACTTTATAATATGTGGGTAGGGATATAAGCTTTCCCTTTCATTGGTGCCATGATGTGATGATGTGATTATAATGTTGGAACATGGATATAATCCTACTCTTCACTTATAATTTGAATATAGGAAAACTTATTTCCCCTATTTACTAATGGGATTTTCCGACATACTTCAAGGTGGTTAATAGAATATGGTATTTTCCCATTTTTTGATTCATGAAGTATACCAGAATGTTCCTCCTTATGGAGCTAGAATATACTGGTAGTCTTGTTCAACATGAATAAGGATATGGGGTTACTCTTTATTATTCATCAGTATATGTAGATGGAATTCATTATATAGTCAAGGAATATGGGCTTGTTCTTGGTGATAGATAGTATATTATCCCTTGAGGGATCTCTTCTTTAGAACCCTTTCTTGAATGACTGGGATTGGGGTCTCTAAAGTAGCATACTTGGTGAAATCCCGAGGAAATGGGGCCACACAGTGTTGATGGTAATGACAATTAGAGGTAAGATCCCTCTTAGTAGGCCCTTGATCATTAGTGAGATTTTAGTCAAACTTTTATCCAACTCCCTAAAATAACGGTTGTATACAATATTTCACTCTAGGGTGAGGCTTTTAAGTGATTACATTTGAGAATTGTTTCCATGTAAATATCTATAGCATATCGTCTAGTAGAAATCCATTGAGGATTAATTTCATAGATACTCTCTCATATAGCCTCCAAATCCAGTATGGTACCATTCAAATGAAACTTCTGTATTATCACATTTCCACCTGACACTAATGGCGTTGTGTTGGTGAAACAACAATCATGCTTCATATTCCATGAGCATAAATAAAATAACTGCATATGTATGGCCTAGAAATCAAACATTGGCTGTAGTATGCTCTGATTCATCATTAACCTTGTGTTTTGGGGAGTTATTAAGGGTTCCATAAATTCCTGAAGATTCAAAAAATACAAACAAGAAAACTCATTCATGTAGCATCACAAGTAATATCATATTCGATCAATAAATATTACATAAAAATGATTCATGTTACCATTTTTTGATAGAAACCCTAATGTCTTACCATACCAATATTCGTTGAGTTACCATTGGCCTAATTTTTAATGTTTTTAAGTCATTAGACGTTATTATCAACCCCAGTAAATGTGAATTTGTTAAGAGGATGGGAAGAATAGATTATATCTCTATGTTGGGGGAATTATTTCCTACTTTTAGAATATTTTACATATTTAAGTCATATTCTTGAATCCATTCTAGATCCCAGTTCATGACTGGTTACTAATATAAAAATGAATGGTTTTTTGCATGAATTACCCAAAATATTTGTATGTATTATTGGTTCTCTATTGATGAAATAATTTTTTTGTATTATAGGTTCACCACTAAGGGTACCTATTTACATATTCTAGTGTTTCTCCACATTCCCTTCACTTGATTAATTATACATTGGTTTAAAGATGAAAGTTGGGTGATCAAGATTTTATAACCATACAAGGAGGTTGTAGGTGTTGTAGATTTGGGATTAGGACTATGTTAAAGTATTTATACATATTAATTGGAAGTGAATCATAACTCACATAGTACAATGCCACCTAACTGGACATGTCATACCTTTTTTGTTCATGTGATAAGGACCTTTAAGTTTCCCTTTAAGTTATTGTAGCCCTATCTTGGTTAATTAACTTTTAGGGGCATGCATCTAGGACTTAGTGAAGTGATTTTTAAGAACATGCTTTTAGGATCAGGTGAAATGGATTTCCGGGTCATGAATCTTGTTATTATTGACTAATGGGAGATAGATTCCATGAAATGGAAGGTGTGGGAATTATGCCTAGCAGTCTCTTTCTGGTTTAACTCATAGAGAATATGTCGCTTTGAGTAAGGTATCCTCATAGGGAATATGAACCTTTATGGAATTATTTTGGGAATACACCTAAAAAGGAGGACCATATGTGTGGGACTCACACATATGATGCCTGAAGACCTTCCTCTCTCCTTGCATCATTAATGAATCACAACAATGATATCATAAATGTGAATAAAATTTGGGACTATACCTAAAGGGGAGGCCTATTTAGGCATGAATTATTGGGTGAAATATTGAATTAGATCCTTGGATATTTTTTTATTTATGTGTATTTAATTTGAATACTTCCTTAAATAATTAATTATTAAATTATTATTACGTATTCAAATTATTTTTTTATGTTTATTTTTCCCTTCTGTAATCTATGGATATTTTTTTTACCTTTACATGTACTTGTGTCCACCATTATGGGTTCTCTTTTATCCATTAATAAGATATGATAGTTTGCTGTTACTCTTATGTGAGTTTTATTTTACCTTTATATGGAATATATAAATTCTATATTACCTCTATAAAGAGTTTAAAAACTAATTTTTAGAATTACATAGTTCTTAGAAATTTAGTTAAACCTTTATGAAAATTATAAAAAATCTTGATACCTTTATATTTCTATCAAGAGACCGTAATATAGTCATATGAAAATGTAAAATTATCGACCATATATAGAAGGATTGACTACATGAGCAATATACTAAGAATTTTAGAAGATCCAAAAAATTTAAAGTGGTTCATTGATACCATTAAGAGTTTAAATTGACTTTAATTAAATATGTTTTCAAATTTATTGATCAGTCTCATAAGTAAAAGACCGACCATAATGGATCAACAATACAATAAATAGATCAACTACATGTTAAAGAAAATATAAAGGATATTGATTTTGACCTACCACATGACCTGGCCTACAATAATATTTTTCCTACCATAATATATGATCTACCATGAGACTTGATATTCTATGTATATATTAATCGTATGAATTTTTTTTCATTATTAAAATTCTATATTATTTATATTTTTGAGGTCCACATTTATTTTGATTTAACATAAGTTATTATTAAATATTTTTATTATTTTAATCATTTCTTAAATAAATTTTAATTATTTTTATGCTAAGGAAATTTATTTTAAATAATTTCATGTATATTTTAGTGGTCATTGTGTGGGTTCAATACTATTAGTGTTTTTTTTGGAACAACATGAGTTTCAATTATAATTTTTTTTTGAAATTTCCAATTTTTTACCTTATATTATTATGGGAGAATTTAAAAGAAATTTAATGTTGATAAGTGTAGTATTAAGTTATATAATGAGTTTGGATATAAATCATGAATATACAGGATATCTATGTGAATATATTCACATATGCAATCAATGATTAATTTATATGAATCCTTTTTTGGAATGGTACACTAAAAAATCTGAAGTAGTTCTTTGTAGATACATGCATGTCTTGGTTTAGGAATGATGAAGTAAAATGAAATTATTATTTATAACCATTTTTTCTTTAAGGAACTCAATATAAAAAAGTTTTTTAGAACCACTAAAATAGATATAGTGGTTTAGGATACATTTAAGATTGGTTATGGGGAATAAATTTGTGATCAACTATTATAATACTCTAAACTCGACTATAACCATTGGATTATTTACTGTTAGAGAAAACACTACTGTCTTGATACTTAGATTGCTATTCAAATATTTTTTTTAATTCTTACATTTTTAAATTAATTTTTTTGTGTTATTGTACTACATAATACCACCCATAATAGTTCAGATTTGGGTTACAGTACCCCATAAAAAAGGTACATGCAAGTTTTGATTAACTTGTAAAAGGAAGGGACCTTGTTTGTTCCTTTTTCTAGATAATTTTTACTTGGTTTCTTCCACCACCATTAATGGAATATTGTGGTTTTTTAATCTAGGTGAGAAAAATACACTATTGGGTTATGCCTTAATGGTTTAGAAAGTTATTTTCAATGGGTTGTAACTCCCTAAAAAGTGTTAGAGATTCCACTATCATGTGTTCCATGTCTCCCTATATTTGAGAAGCGTAAAGGGTAAACATAAGACTATTTTTATCCCAACTACTCTAGAAATAACTATTCTTATTTAATTTTCCATTTAAATAAGTGTTCACTTTGATAATAATTAAATAAATATTTTTAAATAATTCAATTCAACCCTATCTCGACTATTTGACCATATTCACATTGGGACCTAAAAATTAGTATCAGAATGAGTTCCCTAGATTTGAAATATTTATATTTATCTTTTCCAATAAAATCCTGACATAATCATCTTGGGGAAATGATTTATTTGAGATATAAAGAAAAAATAAAAATGATGTCTAGAAACCTAAAATATATCCATTATTTTATGGAACCGATTATGGTTATTGGTATTATCACATGGAAGCATTTCATAAGAACCTTAGCATTAAAAGTTGAAAAATAATGGTGGAAGAATATATAATACCTAAAGCTTATCAAGAATCATTGATATGTAATGGATATGTTAATTTTTTTAATTACAAGGCAGTGAATATTTTATATTTTGAAATTATTATATTTTTTATAGCAAAGTATCTTTATATAAAAAAATATTAAATATGAAATGTTGTACATGTTACCCAATTTGGTTTAGATAATCATATAAGAAATTAGTTGAACATGTTAGTATTTGAGTATCAAGTGTTTAATTTTATAGAAAAAGGAATAGTTAATCAAATGTCTTGTAAATTTAAAATTACAGTAAATGTAATTTGGGGTTTGGGAGAAACATTAGATAATTCTATTTTTTTTGAAAGAGTTAATAGCTTTACTGAACAAATTGTATGTTAAAAAGCCAGATATTAATAAAATTAAAAATTTCAAGTAATATTTGTTAGATGGGATCATTAGATATTTGTTAGAATATGAGTTAGAATTTTAAAAAAATTATGAAGATAAAAATTCAAAAAAATGAATTTATTTTAAATAAAAAATCAACAGGTAATTATTTGATTCTAAGATATAGTCATGTGAGAGATATAGTGATGATCATATAGTAAAATAAATATATATTAAAATGAAAGGTTACTTCAGATTTTTTAGAAATTATCATCCATAAAATATGTATATAGATAATATAAAATGTATTGAAATTTCTAATGATTATTCCAAAGTTATTTATTATTAGCATCAAAAAAGAGGGAACAAAATGATTAATTGCGCAATACTCAAGAATCCTAATAATAAGCGAGAAAATTTAAAATTTTAATTAAAAATAATGGTGGAAGGTTGTATTTACATTTCTTATTTATATTCTAGTGATGAAACTGGTACTAAAAAATAATTAACAAACCTGTGTTTAGTGGCTTTATCAAAACAGGTAAGTTCATGGAATTGTTTTTCCTCTTCAAATCTAATGTTGATATTACTAAAAATGAGTTGTATTAAGAGATTGATATAATAAATATTAATGTTAATAGGGTTACCATATTATTCCAAAATTATAAGGGTAAACAAAATCACGTTTTTATTGAAAATAATAATTTAAGAAATTACCATTTAAGTATCAATGATAAATTATCTGTTAACTTGGAAATTGTTCAACATAAAAAAACAACACTAACGGTTCATCATTTTAAATTTTATGTTTCTCAAATAATTAAATTTAATTTTTTCTTAATAAAATGATAATCATAGAAATGAAATCGAATAGTTGATATTTGATTCATCCACTTTTGTTCAAGGTTCATATGGTTATGATAAAATTACGAGTTTGACTAAAATAAACTAAATTTAAAATGGTCTTGGTTATGATAAAATCTTTTCCAATATTCATAATATTTTATATTCTGAAGGTTCAACTGTAAATTTTTTATATATTATATGCTTCAGGTGTAAAATGAAGGTCCATTATTCAAATAAATGCTCCTAACAATTTCCATTGCCACTAGGACAAATAAATGATTTTATTTCTAAATATTTATTTTATAGATTACTATTTAATACATGTTTAAAATTATATAGGTTTCTAAAATATTATTATACTAATCCCATTGGTTCTAAAATTTCATGGGAACTAAAAACTACTTAAATATGCTTTTATAAGAAATATATCTTGTAAGTATAGAAAAGTATTGTTGTATATAGATATTGGATGATCGTGACATATTACTTGTGAATAATTTTTATTTATATCTTTTTTATAAGTTTGATTATAGTAGTTTTAAATTTGGTGATAACTCAAAGGGTAAATTAAATGGTTTTAAAAAGGTATGAATATTAAATTCCATTATTATTTTAGAGGTTTTATTTATTAAAATTTTAAAAATAATCCAATTTGAATATCACTGATTTTTGATGATATGAATTTGAAAATTTAAAATTATATACTTACTATTTTTGAAATATTAACCTATTATATTTTATAGAAATTGAAGAGATAAAATTTATTTAATTATTTTTTGTAAATTAACTGAGAAAATTAATATTTAATTTCCAAAATATATAAAATTTATTTATATATTAGAATATTGGGACATGAGAACTTTAGGTTACTTTAAAAGCTCTCTAAAAAAAGTTACTCAATCTACCCATATTAAATCTGGACAACACCATTGTATGTGATTTCTTCTTGAAAGTTAATTAGAACGTGGAATATTATAAACCATTTCATGTTGTGAAAACATCTAGGCCCCATAAAGTATTAAATTTAAATACATTTGGCCCCATGAAAACTATAAGTCTTTTAAGAAAATGATATGTTTTTTATTACTAATGACTACTGTAGATTCACACAAACTTTTTTTATTGCACATAAATATGCGATTTTTTCTAAATTTATTATTCCATGTAATTAGGTTAAAAATTAAAAATTGAATCTAAATTATAAGTGATAGAGGTAGTGTATTTTAAAATCTGAAAATTTATATTTTATACTAAGACAAAGAAAAAAAGCATAAATATTTACCCAAGGGACACCATAAAAAATGGGGTGGTAAAAAGAAAAAAATTTAACCATATATATGAATTGGATAAGTTAATGTTAAATGATTAATCTATGCTATAAATTTTCAAGGAATAATATTTAACTTATATTTTTATGTTTCTTGTAGAACTTTAATTATCCATTTATAAAGATAATACCTTATGTAATATAGATGGGAATGAATCCTATAATTACTAATTTTACAACATTTGGTTGCAAAGTTTACATTATCAATACCAAGGATTCGTAGGAAAAAATATTTAAAATATGATAAATGGGTTCTTCCTAGATATTCTAATTTTAGTAAGGAATATAGAGTTTAAAACAAATGAATATTTTTTATTGAGGAATAAATTTATGTCAAATTTGATGAAAATAATTTAAAAGAAAGCAAATATGACAATGTTAAGTCTTAGGAAGAGTTTACATAATTTTACTTTGATCAAATAGAAAAATTTATAATTTTATACATTAATTATGGTCTAAATTTCCACTCATGGACAAATTTGTATTCCCCGTAAAGATTATCTAGTTGAAAACATAATTGGTGACATAAAATTTTGTGTTTAAACCATAAATTTATTAAGAAATGTTTGTGGATATCAAGAATTTATTTCTTATTTTTCACCTAAAAATATGAATGAATATTTATCTGATTTAAATTATGCAAAAAAATTAATAAATAAATCATTTTTATAGGAATAAATTATATATCTTAGTAAAAAAATCTAAGGATCAACATATTATTGGCACAAAATGGTTCTTTAGAAATAATTGTGATGAATATGGTCAAATAATTTCAAAAAAATAAAGATAAATCCCCTATGGTTATAATTAATAACAAAGCATAGATTTTTATAAATCATTTTCCCCAGTTTATTGATTATAATCTATAAAAATTGTTTTAGAATATTAATATAATTTTAGAATTAAATTTTTTTCTAATGAATGTCAGAAGTAAGTTTTAAATAGATATATTTATGAATATTTTTTTTATAAAACAACCCTTGTGTTTTGAGAATGAATATTAACCAAAACATGTTTTGTATCTTCCAAAATATATTTTCAGTTTAATGAAAGATCCTCAATCTTGATATGATAGGTTATCCTTATTTCTTTTTAATATTGGGATTGAAAATTAAAAAATCGATCAAAATTTTTTTATTAAAAGGAATTCAAAAATTAATATAATTATTAAAGTATATGTTGATGATAATATATTTGGATATTCATATGATTTAGTTTTTAAGGAAATTTTAAATTTAATGCCTTAAAAGTTTTACATATGTCTCATGGGATGACTCAAAATATGTTTGAGATTGAAAGTAGTTCAAATTAATGATGGTATCTGTATTAATAAATCAAAAAATTATAAATTACTATTTAAAAGGATTGGTCTTGAAGGTTGTAAAAGATAAAATATTATAGTGAGTAATTCTTGTAGGCTAAGATATAAATAAGACGAGAAACCTGTTGATGATAAGATTTTTAGATCTATAATTGGAAACTTTAATTATTAGAAAACATATAGAATGATTTTATGTTTTCAATGTGTATATTTACTGGATATCAAACTAATATTAAATAAATTCATTTAAAATAAGCTAAAATAATAATTAATTATGTTGAAGGTTCTTTGACTCTTACATTATTTTATACTGCACATACTTCAGTTGAGTTGACAATATTTTATATTTAAATTTTAGTTGTTGTAAAATTTAAATAAAAATTAAAAAACATGTGTTTCACTTTCTTGGTTAATGTTTAGTTTCGTGAATTTCTATGAAAAAAATAAAAATTTGAGCTTGACATGATAAAAATTTAGAATGTTTTTTTGGTAGTTAAATTATGTTTCTGAGCTATTTTATAATTCTATTTACTTCATGGCTAGTTCTTACTACTAAATTCATTTAATATCATTACGTATCATTACTAGACTATCTATACATGTTTTCATGGATCTTTGATGTTTTGGAAATATTTTTTTTTAAAAATTATTTTGGAATACAATTTATGAGCATAAATTTATAAATTTAAGGGAATCATAATTTTTTATTTGATTTTTATGTGTTTTTCTTTATTAGAAATTATTTTCTATGAATTATACACTGGAAAATATGATGTAGTTCATTTTAAATAAATTAATTTTTTGATTTAAGACTGATGATGTGTAACAATATTCTTATTTTTAATCTATTTTCATGAAGGAACTCGATATAAAGGAGTTTGATAGAATTGATGAAAGTGATATTTAGGTTGAGGGTACTTCATGATTTATTATGTGATATGCCTTTATGATCAACTACTACAATACTCTCGATTATACTACAAATGTTTTGATTCTTTATTGTAAGATATAACACTACTACCTTAAAACTTAGAGCCTTACTTGTTAAACTAGATTATATTATTCTTATTTATTTATATCATTCTACTTGTATTATTTTTCAAGGTTATACTACCCATTTAAGGTAGTAGGTTGGTTATACTACCCCCTAAAAAATCTATATAAGGTTTATTCCTAACTGGTAAAAATTTTGGGTTTCAATTGTGCCTTAGTATAGATAAAGGAAATGGGTTTAATCCAACACATTAAAACAAAGCTAGTTGGTTGTGACTCAATTATAAAACAATTTAGTTTTAATTTTTTCATCCATTTCATAAAAAGTTAAAAGTAAATGGTTGTGATAGCACATTAGAGGTTAGAGACTCAATTATAGTGGTTACCATTTATATTTATGTTTAATTGGAGTAAATATTATTTATATGATCATTTAGATTTGAATTACTTTAAAAATTAGTGTTCTTATTGGATTTTTTTGTTTCATTAAATATTAAAATTACTAATAATTTATTAAATATTTTTAAAGAAGTAATCCAACCCCCATATAGACCATTAAACCATCCTCACATTGGGACCTAACATGTACTAGTTTGGAAAACTATATAGTTTTGTTACCAAGACATGCACTATGATATTTGAGATGTCTCCTTGGTATTCTCATGATATATACCCTCATTATTAGAAGATTATATGATCATTAATATCTTGAGGGTTCTATGGATTTGGTAGTAAAACCTAAGAGACACCTTTTTAAAAGGGAATAAATGATGGAAGGAGGGTAATACATTATGCATGATATAATCTTGTATTTATATTTGTTTTGGAGAAGGTAATGATTTTGAATTTCAAGTTTTTGACTTTGGAAAAAGGAATCCATGAAGGCTATTTTGATAAGGTGTCAAAGGTGAGTGAGTTAGGGGAAGGGTAGGATATTATGGAGGTATATTTACCTACTACTTGGGTTCATTGAAAAGTATTCATTGGAAGAATATATTCTATATGAGATAGAACCACTATAGAGAGGCTAGAGGGTACTTTCAAGGTTACCCTCTTTATATATAGATAGGTTCTCTGTGAAGTAGGCATAACCTATATAGACCAAGGATTAAATGCGTCTTCATGAATGTATTTATTTGAGCCACCATCCATGAACTAATATTTAAAGATTATTCCATGAATGTACTTCATGAAGGGAGGGTTTGAAAATGAATTTTTGTGAAGGATTCCCATCAACTATATCCTTGAAAGGGAATCGTGAGCAGAAAGAATGAAGGTAGCTCAAGAACAAGCTTCAGGAAGGGGCTTCCTTAAGGCCCTTCATGGTATTATTTAATTATTCACTTTATTTTCTTTAACCTGGTTTATATAATTAAAAACCACGAATGACTTCAAAATACTCTTCACAAAATAAAATAGATCTTGTTGATGTTTCCCATTATGCTCCAATTTATTCTCTATGGTATCTTATCTATTCATTGTTTTCCATTCTATGGAGGGAATGTCATATTTATAAATAGTAGTGGATAATTTATTCATTGAAATTGTGGATATATAAGGATTTAAAAATCACATAGCATAGTAATGTATGATGTGTGGAGGCTCGTACTTGGATCATGAAATGACATAATTTTTTATATATTTCACTCAATATTAATTTCTATAATATATATCTTTACACAAAAAATTGAGTTTAAATGGAATGTGATATAATATTTAATTATTATTATTAAATGTTATATTTATCACATATCCATTAGATTTTTGGGTTTGAATATGACCAACTAAATTATGGAAAATTGTTATAAAAATACTGATATGTTATTATTATTATTGGAAAACCAATTATGCCTCCATTCCATCAGATGAGAAATTAAAGTACCACTCATGCAAATGTGGGGACTAACATCTCCACATAACAATATAATTCATTTTTCATCACCATACTAAATGGTTGGATATTATTTCAGGTTTAATGTTTATATTTATATTTATAAATAATTTTAGTTATATTTATATAATATATTATCTACCTTATTATCTTTCCATCTTTTGGAAAATGATAACGTCACTTGAGCATATGTGTGGACTACTATCCCCCCAAAGCTATGTGATTTATTTTCATTTCATCTTTACATGTATAATAAAAAATAAATATTAAATTAATATAAATGACATATATGAAATAATAATTATTCTATAAAGGAAAATTTTAATTTTCCTTTCTTTCATATCATCTATTGAAAAGTAAAAACATCACTCAAGTGTACATACAGATTACCAACTCCTTGGAGTGATGTTGTTCATTTTTCACCACAACCATTTATTACTGGTTATGAATGTATATAAGATAAAGTATATAATATTTATAAAATTATTTAGATTATGGAGATTATAAAACATGAAAAATATGCCAAAACCTCAACCATCAAACAAAAACATGTATAAAAAATAGACCCGTTTTAACCCGAATAAAGATTTTAATGATATAATTATTAATAAGAGGATAATTTGAAATTATAAAGGATTGATAAATTGTAATTTATATATGAATATTTTTCTGTAATAAATTTTTAATAAATATATATTTATTATACAATATATTTGAACATGTATGATGTAATATGGTATTTAAGGTAATGGATTTATATCATAATATCATTTATTTTTAGGCTTGACTATGCTAAATTTACATTGAGGTAAATTACACTGATCTTATACATTAAACACCATTTTATTCAATATCCTATTATTTGTTTTTAGAATTTTTAAGGAATAATACCTTTTTCTCTCTTTGGTACTTAAAATTATTAAGGAAATGTTTTTAATAAATACCGACCTTATTTTCTCTTTGGTCAATATAAATTTTATTCCATGTATTATATTTAGAATGTTTTATAGAATGTTATTTTCCATGATAAAAATATTATTTAAATTAAAATTTCACCATATATGAATTTATTTCCAACGGTTTATTAAATAAATTTCACAATGTTTTATAGACTAGTTTTTTATGACTGTATAAAAAATGTGAAAGGAACTTATATTCTAACATTTAATAAAAGTAATAATTTTCCTACCATCATGAATATGATTTAATTTTAATATTCATTTAAAATTTTCTATTGTTTTTTTAAAGAATATATTTTTCTCAATATTTCATATTTTTTTGTGTTTACATATACTAAAATAAAAGTTTATTTTCATCATTTAAAAAAAATATTTCAATGATTTTTTAGTGGAATTTATAATATATGTTAGAATCCTTTAAATATATATATATTATTCACTGGGGAAATGATCTAATGATACCTCTAATTTCATTCTCTATAAGTCTTATGATGATGATGATTTAAGTATGATTTTATGAAAATGATTTCTTCTTTTGGGGTTGATTAAGATATTATAAAATATTTATGAGACATTTTTTCCTACCATGGGTTTGGCTATAATAAATTTATTAGTTCTTTAAGATATTCTTGAAAATATATTTATAGTTTTTAGCATGTGATGGGTGGGTGTTTTATAGAACTCTAATGCATTGGGTAATTTTTTATAGATATCTCTTGAGATGATGGAGATAAGTGTGGATATGATTATGAATAACTATGTTCAAATTTTTTTTGCATGAGTATAATTGATACTAACTATTCTAACAATAATAAGAATGAAAATGATTGTGAATAAATATGTTCAGATTTTGTGGCATTTGTATGATTTCCTCCATGTATTCTCAAAATAATACACGTGGACATGATTATGAATAACTATGTTCAAAGGATAACAATTTATTATGATTATTATTTAACATAACTATGTTATGACTCATGAGTGACGGTAAATTATTTGAAACACTTATTAATCATGATTTTGGAAATGAATTTTTTTTTATCATCTATGATTTTTTAGGAATGAAAGTTTTATGTTGAGATCATGAACTTGGTTATATTACTAAACACTTATAATCATATTACTATCTCTTATGAATGATATATATTATTTTTAACATTACTGATCATTTAATATCACCATTTATTATGTTTTTATACCCCATGATTTAATGGGGGGGGGGGGGTTATAAGTATTATATATCTAGAAGGGTACTAATATGAAGAAATTTAGTAGAGATAATGAATATATTTTTTGAAATAAATTCATTATGTTTCTAGTCTACAATAAAACTAAGAATTTATGGTCCAGAAACATATATGTTTTAGAGTTATATTGGATATTTAAATAAAATTATGTAATATTTATGTATGTTATGCATAAGTCAACTTAGTTGGTATCAGTGGACAGTTCATGTGTTTTTTTGGAGATGAGGATTATAAAACTTTATTGAGAACCCTTAGTATAATTATAAGTATAAGATAAAATACTATGTTATGGTAAATAAATAAGTTTGGTTTTTATAGAAAATAAATCTTGGTCTAGACACTAGAGAGTGGATGTGGCTATGGTATGGATAGACCTATGGGTAAAAAATTTAAAATGGGAAGATTGGGTATTAACTTGATTGTTGTTGGTGCATGATGAGTGTGACTAAGATTGCACACACAGATAAATACCCTTATGGGATTCTATTTAGTTAATTAAAATTCTTTTTATAAACCATTTTGATAAATCAGTGGATAGAACTGATGAAAACTGATGATTGGCCATAGTTATATGATATGAACCTAAAAGTGTTATGGCTTGAAATAAGGTGTAATAATTTATCACATTATGCGAATGATTTTCATAATAATATCATCATTTAAACTAATTATTGATGTTTGATAATAAAAATATGTTTTTAGTCAATGTTTGGAACCAATAGGAATAATTTGAAATATTAATGTGACAACCAATTAAACAACCACCCTCATAAGAAATCAAATTAAATGGGAACTCAAATACGAAAGATTATTATTATGCCAATCAAGTTATATCAACATATGAATGAAAACCTCAGCCTAGGTGAGTTTTATAACACACCTAAGAAGATAAAAATGTTGTTTCATGGGAGTTCAATTAATTAAGACTATAGAGTAAAGAAGATTCATCTTTCTATATGTTGAGAATATTAGAAGAAGCACCTAGGAAAATATCTCAGAAGAATGGGAAAATGTTTTATATGTAGAAAATAAGGACATAGAGAAATTAATTTCTAAGTAAAAATAAAGTTTCCTATAGAGGTAAATAAATCACATCTAAAGGTACCATTTACAGTTCAATGTCTTTTATTTTGGGAACATGGGAATTAGCCAAGTCAATTCCCTAATCTAGGGGGAAAATCATAGAACCAAGAGGGGCCTATGAAATGTAAATCAAAGGAGTTGATCATGATTGTTAAGACATTAATATCCACCACTATATAGTTGGGGATATTATGTTGATGTTTTAAAGAATTTTCCCTATGAAAATAATATTATTTTTCCTTTAGTGTAATTTAATGTGATTTTTTAGCATTGACAAGATCTCTCTAATGAGACCCCACTTAAATTTTTATTGCAGGGAAGTCACAGTTGACATTCCAAATCCAAGTGTGATAATATTCTAGTGCATGGATGGATATGAATCTATAATGGAAATTAATTTTATTTTATGGGTCTCACACTACTGGTAAAATAACCTATACCAACGGTTTGGAACTGTTTGTGTAGGCCTCCAAACGGTTGGTATAGCCTATACTAATGGTTTAGAGAACGGATGCCAAGTAAGATGTGAGGATATGTATATACCAACAGTTTAGGGAAAACCATTAGTATAGACCAATATCAACGGTTTTGAAAACCCTTGGTATAAGTAATATGAAAATCTTACCAACGGTTCCATAAAACCGTTGGTATATGTAATTCCAAAAATAATCATTCATTTGGTTTTGATCCCAGCACCTCCCATTTGCATGAGTATGATTTCATCTCCAATGTTTTGAGAGAAACTAAATATTGAAGATATGTTTATTTTTTCAGTACACACTGATGAATTTCCTCTTGAATTTCTAGTCTTCCCATGAATTATGAAGTCGAGTTATCAACAGAAACCGTACTTGATAATTTTTTTTCAAATATTCCATATTTAATAGCTGCGATTGAGTTATCAAAACTAAATAAGTAACCCCTGTAGAATCTAAAAAAGGTATTTATACACTCACGTGACTCACTATGGGGTGAACCTATATTTTTTTATGAATAAATATGTTTCAATGCATCTTTTAATTGATCATCTAGAACTTAACAAGATCATGTCCCATAATAATTATTCTTTACCCCATATTTATGTCTTATTAGATAAAAAATATGGATTTCAATACTTTTTAAAGATCAAAATTCTTTTTAGATATCATCGATTGAGTGTTAAAAAGGAGGATATATCTCAAAAAATACTTCGTATGAGGTATAGTCAATATAAATGTATAATAATGGAATTTAGACTTACCAATGTCCCCACTATATCCATTGATATACTGAATAGAGCCTTCAGATATTTAATTGATCATTTTGTGGTAGTCATTATAAATAATATTCTTATATATTCCATGTTTAAATAAGAGAAAAACTTTTATTTGAGGATTGTATTATAGACTTTTATAAAGGATAAGTGAGATTCCAAATTCCATAAGTGTGGATTATAGATTTAATAAGTTCCATTATTGGTTCATATAATCTAACGTGAGGGTATATTAGTAGATCCTTCAGAGATAGAAGTTATTGAAAAATGACCTAGGGCAACCATAGTGATAGAGATTCATAGTTTTCTTGTGTGGGATGGATACTACTGATTTTTTAGATATTTCTATCAAATATCTAATATAATAACCAAGTTAACATAGAAGGTAGAAAATTTATTATGGATAGATGAATGTGTGAAAAATTTCAAGGAGCTGAAAATAAGGGTGGTTAGTGAAAATATGCTTATAATACCCAGTAGTGGAGAAGAGTTCGTGATATACTCTGACACATCGAAGAAGGTACTAGGATGTATCCTCATGGAGAAAGTCATGGTAAATTTTTTTTGTTGCATATTAATTTAAAACACATCATAAAAATTACACAACTCATTATTTGGAGTTGGAAGTAGCACTACAACATTGATAGCCTTTTGTGGCTGTTTTTTAGCAGTGGTTTATTAAACCACACATAAACCATTTTTTTTCAATCATGAAACTTCTCCCCTCGACCCCGAGAGAGCCCCCTTTTACCCAACCACTGTGAGACCGCCAAATCCATATCCCCTCGACGCCTCTTCGCCTCTACGCCTCATTACCCCGATGATATTCTGGTAGGTTGGAGGTGAGTATAATATTATTTATTACATTTTTTTATCAAACTTGTGGTGTGATTTATTTTATTTATTACCTAAAATATAGATGAACATGACTGGTATTTTCTTATATATTAGTGTGATGGAATGAATAAAGACTAGTTTAAATTCTCATAATTCCTAAATCTAATTATATTCCATTCTGTGTATTGGTATTTTTGAAAAACCTCTTACATTCATTATTTTTTTTAAGGAGGAATTTTATTAATTTCTGATATTCTCATTGATGATTTTTTGGCTCTGAATATGGATTTTTTCTATTTATTATTTAGTATATTCATCTTGGTTACATGAAAATACCTATCATTTTTGATTCCCCTAATTTTTTGGTGAATTGTTAATGTTATGGGTCCCCATTACTATGCATACATGATTCAAGTATGCCATTGGTATTTTTGAAACATTTCAGCTAACAAATAAATATCATTTTTTTAAAATAGGTAAAATCAATCTATAATTTAATTTTTAATTATATTAATTAACTTCTTACTAAAAAATATAATTCTATCATTTTCATTTATATTCTTTAAAATAAATATACCTTCTAATATCCACTTCACTACTATTTTGAGAAAAAATTATTTTATTAATATTTCATTTTAGCTGACTCCTCATTGATTCCTTAAATTATAAAAGTATTAAATTCTAATGTATTATTAATACCAATTCATTTAAATAAATAAAATAAAAACATATACCAACTTATTTATTCATGTGATAAGGTGAATTCGTGAAACATTGTTCCATTATATTAGTGGAAATACATATGTACCATGGAGAAAGTTCCTTTTCTAAATATATAATTATTTTTTGTTAATTAATTTTTTTACGCATTTATTGTATAACTATGTTGATTATTTATATAGAGTTCTCATTTAAAACTAATTTAATATTTAATAAATAAAATTTCCATTGAATGTTAGTTTCACGTAGTTCGATCTCTCAGATGGTATCTATTATAAAAAATGATTAAAATACCTCAGGATAATATTTGAATCATAATTTAATGAGATATAAAATAATGAAATTTTTCATGTTTTGAAATGAAATGATTTTAAATTAAAGGAATTGATTTTTGATAAAGACTTTTCGATATTGGTTTTAGAAATGAATAGAATGTTTTGAAACTTTAACATGAAGACTATTTTTTTGATTGATTGAATTATTGATTGTATTTAATGATATCTGAAATAATGACTAATTTCCTTAAAGCACATGGGATTAAAGGTATTTAGGTTAAATAATATTCATTCTAGTAATATTGATATATTACATCGACTTGATGTTGAAAATGAAACAAAACTACTTGAGGGAAGGTAGTTCATTCTTTGGGGTGTTATTATATTCCCCCTAAGCTTGTGGATCTAAGGAGTGTCTGTACACCTAGAGGCATATTTCACTAAGATTTTGGGAATCCTTATTACTGGTACTAGCCCTATATGTTATCACCATGGTAATATTATTGAAAATGATGTTAAATGATTTATACATGCCAATTATTGAGTGAAACGATTTAATCATGTCTGTTTTGATAGAAATGCTTATTCATTCGTATTTTGATGTAGATTATTATGTCTCTCTAATTTTATTGAAATTCAATTGGAAACATGTTTTATCTTTGAAATTGAATTTTTTTATCAAACATGTCTTTATTTAAATTGAAAAAATATTTCCATGATAAATTTTATTAAAAAATGATAAAATATGTTTTATTTGTTATAGATTGATTATGAAATTCTTGGTAATACCCTACTGATATTTTTTATCACACCCAACATTTTCCTTTTTTAATTTAGATATTTTATTATTCATGGTTCAAGAATATGGAATGATCCACTTATAGGTGATGGATGTTATTAATTAGAGTGACCTGTGGAGTTAGTGGTGATGGGTGGAACGTGCAATCCACTTGTTACATGGTGTTTCTCAGTAGTGATATTGATGGTTGAATTGATGAAACAAACCATTTTTTATAGTTGTATCTATTTGCTTGTGCTTTTATCCCTCATGGAGTGTATGGAATACCAACTGTCTTTCATTTTTTATATTATAATTTTTCTTGATTAGTTTTACTTATGGTGAAATCATTCCCTCTAGGTTTTCTAATTATTAGACACTAGTCACCAGCCTTTGGGTATTGGGAACACCCACTAGGATCTGTCAAAACTAGATTATGTGTCACTTAGGCAGGTTATCTTTTTTTTGTGACAAATTGGTATCAAACACATTCATGCATGTTCTTTGAAATTGCTATATAGTTTGGGATGTCTTGGTAGACATGAGATAATATTTTTGAGAATTAATAGGTATATTATGAGAAATTTCTTAGAAAGATATCATCTTAAAGTGCCTAATGTTAGCATGGGATATTGGGAAAATGTTTCTTTGAGTATTTTTTTAATCTAATCCTATACTTTTTCCAAATCTTTTACATGTTTATATATTTTTTCAACTAGTATATATGAATCTATTTCCCAATTTTTTAGTAGTTATGTGGTTTAATTTTTTTAATATTTTGTAGGCACATTGTGAAATACATGGATAAAAGCTTTATTAGATTATCGAGGAACACACCTTAGTATATTAAGTCTTTTGAGGTGTTTTTAGAATTTTCACTTTCCATTTGATCCATTGAATGGAGAATAAAATTTCCATGTCCTAATTTAAATTTAAAATATAGTTGAAGAGAGATGAAGTTTATGAAGATTTAATATTGAAGTAATTCCCTGGTTAATATTTGTGTTGGATTTGGGACAAATAATTGAACGTTAAAAAAAGGTTGATAACTGATTTCAATCCACAAAAAGATCTCCCAAGTTCATCAATAATGGTAAATTAAATAAAAAACCTTATAAATCATGTATTTGGCACTGCAAGACACCACCATCAATATCAAAACACATCATAACAAACCAATGAGGGTACTATAAATAGAAATGTGACAAATGATATTTTTGAGACTTTAGGAAAACCAAATGAAGATTGTAACGTATCAATGGATAATCCTCTTGATTATATGGAGATTAATATAAGGGAAAACTTCACAAAGGAAGATAGGTTTCATGATTTTGTTGACAATGGAAATAAAGAGTTATATAGTGGATGTTTGAAATATTCAAAACTTTCTTTTCTCCTAAACCAGAAACTTATCAAATGTCTATGTGGAATTAAAAATAAGGAAATGTAAATGATATTGTAATTTTTATGTGACACATTTTCTGAAGAAAACATTCCAAAGACTTTTAATTCTATGAAAAAAGTTTTTAACAGGTTTGTTTTGAATTATACAAAAATACATGTGTGTCCCAATGATTGTATACATTATTGGTGAGAGGATTCAAGTAGACATGATTGAAAAAAATGTTATTCATCTAGATTTTTGTCAATGGGAGATGTTGGAAGTGTGAATCAACATACTACCATGAATAAGAAGAAAAGGAACACACTGGTAAAGGTTTTGTGTTACTTTACTTTAAATCCTCTATTGAAAAGATTATTCTTATCATTGAAAACCACCAAACACTTGAATTGTTATTCTATAGATAATAACAATAATGGGTTAATGATGCATCCATGAGATTGCCAATCATGGAAGACATTTGATTCATGACATCAATATTTCTCTACTGATCCTAGGAATGTTCGATTGGGATTCACTGCCGATGGATTCAACCCATTTGGGACTTTGAGTACTAGCTATAGCATTTGTCCAGTTGTTTTGATCCCTTACAATATGGATCCATGGATGTGTATGAAATAAAAATATTTTATAATTTTGATTATTATTCGTGGAAAACAATCCTTGAAATGATATTGATGTATACTTGTAGCCTTTAATTGATGAATTATAGGAGTAATGGAGCAAAAATGTTGAGACATTTGATGGTTCTTCTAATTTTTTTTTCAAAATCCATGATGCTTTAATGTTGACCATTAGTGACTTCCCTGGGCTTGGGTATTTATCTGGTTAGAAAACTTACACATGTTTGGATTTTCCTTTTTGAAACATTGATTTTGAGCCTAGATGAATTACACATAGTAGAAAATGGTGCTTCTAGTTCCATTGAATATTTCTCGATGCATCACATAGATTTTGGCTAAACAGATAAAAAATTAACGGTTTCATTGATCATAGACCACCTAAAAAGTTGTTAAATGGTTTTGAAATATTGACACAACTTGGAAAATTTAAAACAAAATTTGGAAAGGTTTATCATTTTAATGATAGTGGGAAATGTGTTTTAAATTCATCGTCAAGTGAAATCAGAACGCAACAGTAGAAGAAAAAAGTATATTCTTCAAAATTCTGTATTGGGAATTTTAATTGTTTTGGCATAATATTGATATGATGCATATTGAGAAGAATGTTTATGAAAATTTGATCTTCACATCTATTAATTAGCATGAAAAGTAGAAGGATCATCTCAATGCTCAGAAATACTCACATGTAATGAACATAAAACGTGATCTCTGGACAAATGAAAATGAAAAGTATGCTCTGACAATTTTTGTAATAAAAAATAGTTATAATGATACATTAAATAAAATTTTAAATCATGTGAAAGTATCTGATGGGTATTAAAGTTACATATAAAGGTGTGTTGACTTAAATAATAAAACGTTACCTGGATCGAAAAGTCCCAATTCACATATTTTGTTAGAGTAGTTACTACCATTGGAATTGCTTACATTATTACCTGAAAAAGTTACCGCAGTTGTACTACAATTCTGAACATTTTTAAGAAAACTTTGGGAGAAATATATACATCCATTTGAGCTTGAAACCCATTAGGAGAGGTTTTTTTGACACTTTGTGAAAAGCATATGATCTTTACTCCATCATTTTTTAATGTCAGGATGCATTTAACTGTGCATTTGGTTGTTGAAGCTAAATTAGGTGGCCCCGTTTATTGTTGATGGATGTATCAAAT
The DNA here is from genome assembly GCA_963277665.1 of Viscum album. NCBI lineage: Eukaryota > Viridiplantae > Streptophyta > Magnoliopsida > Santalales > Viscaceae > Viscum > Viscum album. The sequence continues at coordinate 308,370,235 of OY728131.1, read as the reverse complement.
TCAGAGTTACTTTATTTATACGTCTTTTAGTCAAGTAAACAATTTTTTTTCAGTTAGTTAAATGCATAATTATATTTGTTTATTTTATTTTAGAGATATCATGGTCATTTGAAATCATACGTGAGAAATATAGATCAACCAGAAGGCTATTCAGTAGAGGAGGGTCTTAAATGTTTTTCTAGATACTTGGATGATATCGAGATAGTATTTAATAAATTTTTACGTGTTGATGACACATCAACTGAATCTAAAATACAAGGGAAATCAAAAATATTTTCTACTATTGGCCGATCAGTTGGGAGGACCTCATATGTTATATTGGCATAAATGGAATTATTACAGGAACATCGATAAGTGCTGCTGAATAGTGTAATTGCAGATCCATTTATTGAAGAGTTGAGGATACAAAAAAATATACGAATGAGAGACAAAACATGAAATGAGAAATATATAATGAAATATGTTAATAAAGAGTTTGTAGAATGGTTTCCAAGATATCTAAGTTCATAAATATTGAATTAAATACAAATATTAGGTTGAAAAATATATTTTGTAATTCTAATAAATTATAATTATTTTTTTAGATCATGAATACATATACTCGTGTAGAGTTATTAAAATATTTGAAGTTTATTTCTTGTGGTCCTCTAAAACAAGTTTGAAATTTTGACGCTTACAATGTGATTGGATTTAGATTTTATACAGTCAATCGAGAAGAGGGTTTGAAAACATTGAATAGTGGTATATTTTTATTTAATAAAGTGGGATACTATTTAAAGCTGACCAAAATTATTTAATTAAACTAAAAAATTAATTTTTTAGTTGTTTTATTCAAATGAAATTGGATCGATATTATTAGAGGAGTTAAAAGAGAATCCTCACTATTTAATGATTTTAACTTCTCTCTCTTGATGGAAATTGGTGATCATGAACTTCATAATTCAATTATATTATTATCACATGAAAAAATGGTATATTATGTGATTTCTATTGTTGATGAAGGTTGGAGTGTAGTTGCTCATGTAAAACAAAGATATTTTTATTATATGGGTGATGAAGTGGAAGATTTGACCTCTGATATTGAATCTAATCAATAACAAGAATTAGAATTATTTGTCCACCCTGATATTGAAAATATTAGTCTAGAAAGGATGAATGAAGTGGATGAAGTATTGGTGCAGGAAACTAAATTGATTGAAGAAGAAAATGATCATATATATAGATAATCATTCATTTAGAAACCACTTATTTCATTTGTACAATAATTCATTATCATTGTAATATATATATTTTTTGTTAGTACAGTGAATATGTTATCTTTTTTAAATTTTTTTTCTGCAGAATTTTTTTGAAATATATGTTATGAACATTTTTTAATAAATTACAGGAATTCCAAATAGGATGTGATATACTATTTTGTTGACCACTGTGAAAGAGGATGATCTATCTGTGTCCCTTCATACAAAACCTAAGCTACACTCTACTTTCCCCCTGCACCATCTCCCCTAAATCATATCTCACACCCTCTATGATTAGTATTTCAGTAGCTCTATCATCGCCTATCGTTTTAGGATCCTCAACAGCGGGGGAGTAGAGCGCTACTTCTAGTTCTTCGTGGGGATACTAGAGGGTGACAGTTATAGGTACAAATTTTAATATGAATAAATTTATTGCCCTTTTTTTTATATTAACTATTTTTTCATTAAATATGAAAACAATAAAGGTGTGGAGAGAAATATAAAGCATTAAAATGTATATAATATGACGAAAGAGAAGATAGTTTTCCCATTTGATTCATATGGGGTCTCTACAGATCACATCGAAGGATTACTTGGCTAGATTTTAGGCCAGTTGGCCGTGAAGCCTAATTCCTTCCTATTTCATACGATGATTGGAGACATATGCCAAAAATTTGGAAACAAGATGTTTTTTATTCCCATATAAAGGTTATTTTAATACATTATGGTGTATTTGAATGTCATGCTATTTATATTCTCAAAATTAATTTATGCGTACAAATTTTTTTCCACTATACGGTTTCTAATGTGAGATAATGAAAGTGGACATTGAAAAATGTTGGAAAAATGGAAAGACTTTTAAATATATATTTTAGGGTGATGTCAATGATACTTTATTGACCTCCCAACATATATATGACAAGCTACCTGATGGGGTACCCAAAGAGCAATTAAATGTTTTTGTGGGCATACATCATGATGGGAAGAAGATGGTATTATATATATATAATAATAATAATACAATTTCATATTTATAAATGTATATGAAGAGGATATGACATTGAATACATTAAAATTAAATTTCATTTTATTTATTTCAACATATTTCAAGAATGAATACCAAAAGCTGGGCTAAGCAGATCATCCCTCACACTACAGGGTCAAATAGTTTTTGTAGAAGCTGATATTCTATGGTAATATTTTTATTAGTTTAAATATTTATAAGACAATATTATTTATTTAATATATTAAATTTTTGATTTATGTTTGTTTAATTTAGTCACTGATTTTAGGTCATGAAGCATACCGAACTGAGGTGTGGTTGAATGTTCACCAAATATCTGATGGAAGTTTTGTTAATGGGCCTGAAAAATAAGTTGGGTATGAAATCATTTTTCAATATAATATCTTATTATGATTTGTTTCTATGTTAATATATATTTCTTGTAATATTACTGCTATTAGATATGTAGGTAAAAATTTAAAAATAGTGGGATGTTGATCCTGCACAGTCCTACTCAGTCTCCCAGGATGACCCGGTTGATAATGTCCTTAGGAAAGAGAATCCTGGTAGAGTGTGCAAGATGGGTTTAGGACCTGTAACAAATGAGGTCTTTGGTTGGCCATTGGGGATATCAGCTGCATCTAGTCCCAATTGTAGTCAGTCCATACCCTGAGATACTCAAAGAGAGATTGTTTATCTATGAAATATAGTTTCGGACCAGGGAGCTCAGATATCCTCATTGAAAAAAGAGTTGATTGATTAATATCAGAAGATGTCCGGATCTACCCCTGGTGGTATTGCATCGACTGGTGGTGAGAAGTTAAATCACAAAAATTCAATATCATTTTGTTTTCATACTTTTATTGTTTTTATGTTTAAATATAAATATACAACATTATTTACTTTTCAATAAAATTTTATTTTCGGTGGTAGCATGAATTAGAGATTGAGGTGGAGAGGGTGACAAGCTATGTTCACCATCAGATAATGATTAGTTTATTTGTTGATATGTTGGAAAAATATGGTAACAATTGATTTGTATATGTATCATGTGTGGCACATAGCTTCCACCAAACAATTTCATGACCTAAAGTTTTCTTGATTTCTCATGTTTTATTTTATGTATTTTATTGATTTATGATTTTTTCCATTTATATCATGATTTCACGAGTGTGGTATGTAAAATATATGTTGATTCCTTATTGTCATGAATCATTTTTATGACTCATTTTTCCTAAATTTATTAGGTTTGTTACCAAAGGATGAATGATTAGAAAGTTATCCTATATAAACAGGAATCAATCCATTCATAATTCTTAGAAAAGGTCCTCTATTAAAAATTTTCTCGTGTATAGGAGAAAAAGGATGAGATGTATGGGAACAATTATGTGAGAAAGAAATAAACAAATTGATGTGAATGGTGAAGGGTCTCACCTTTAGGTTATAACCACTGTGTTTATAATTTTTACCAAGGCCTATTATAGTAGATCCCAACATCATTTCATATATTGAAACATCATGAATCAATCCACATATAGTTTTTATAAAATACCACTATTCATATTAGGATCTTTACTAGGGTAATATTTATTTTTTTCACAACATAGGTTTATGGATAAAGAACCACATGCTAAGGATACTTGTGTAGATTTAGATAATACATTAAAAAAGATAGGTCTCACTAGGTAGACTGCTCTAAAAATTTTCAAGTCTTACAAGATGGACCATGCATCACATAGTTTAACATCATGTGAAAATGAATAATATAATCTCTAGTTTAAGATCATAATAATAATACCCTATTATATGAGGTTTTATGTAGTTTAAACTCATTTTTAAAATTAAATGAAATTGTATTAATGGAAACCCTAAGGATGGAAAACCAATGTGAATGAAGAAACTACGTCACTAAGATAATGTGGGGGATTTGATATCAGTTTTTTGGTTGGGTTTGTGATAGGATATCTAGTAATCACTATGTATCCCTTGAAAATTGGAATCAATCCACACATAGTTCTTATAATTTTGATGAAAATATGATCACCTTCACTAAGAATTAAGAAATAATAGGGAAACCAAAATAAATATAATGAATGTAATGGTACATACCCTTTATGAACTTCCCTTTGTGAATTATCAAGTGTAGGGGATGTTTAGGGAGTGTTTGTAGTGATTTTAATGTTTTCGGTGGTGTTTTAGCGTTTTTAAGGCCACCCCAGCTAGTGCAATGAATTTTCTGGATATAAATGATGTAGTTTTATGTTGGTAATTCTCTTATGTAAAATGGTACATATAATCATGACTTGGGGATAACATGTTTCTATGCGTGTTTTCCTAGTTGTTTTCTTATGTGCCATGAGAATATTGAAATTCCCTTGGGTGGGCATAGAATCTCTAAGGACCGCCTGTCCAAAATAGGAAACCCAAGCTCGCCACATTGTAACCCTGGGCATGGTGAGAGTAAAATGGTTTGGAAATGGGAACTATGACATGGATTCTATACATGTAGGAATACATAAGAACCCCTACAGCTTAGAACACTCCATCTTCTAAGATTTTTGGGAGGCCAAATTCCATTTTAAAATGGGAAAAAAGATAAAATGACAATGAGGGTTCTAGATCACACTATTACCAAACACACCACATGAGTTTTTGATATTAACCATGTTTTGGTAGAGTCCGGTGTGATTCACTTATAATAAGGAGTTTTTTTACCATTTTTTTTTGAATTTTTTACTTTCCCTCAGTTCTTAGTTGACCTTTTTGCATCCTCCCCTTCCCCAGTCACCTCCCTAGGTGTTCCAAACCACTTGGATCATATTGGATCATTTAGATTGAAGTTATGTGATTCATGGTATCCCTCTCTTTACCCATTAATCTTTTTATTATATTTATATTATATTCAAGAGTTCGTTATAGTGGTAATTGTGCTTTTTTGGGTGGTTTTTCATGGAGTCTTATTATTCATTAGATTCAATAGTTATTCACTCGAGATCAGTGGTGGTTTATCCTTAGTTCATGTTCATTTATCCTTGATGATTCAGTCAAGGTTGGGGATCCTTCATCTCCCCTTATTTATATATACATTTGTAAATATAATACTTTTTTATTTCATTGGTTAAATGGTACATATCATCTTAATAAAGATAATGATCAAGATTAATTGAATTTTAAGGGTAAGGGAGAAATAACAATATTTTTGGTTATTATTTTTTTATTTTTAAATGGACACACATACTTGGTTTTCCAATTATGAATTATTTTGAGATAGTGTGTTGTTTTGGTTTTTATGAAACATTATATGTATATTTGTATAACCTCACCACATTTAAAAACGACTAAGAATATATATCAAAATATTAAATTGGTTTCCCATGCAATATTGTATTTCAGTGTAAAAACAATTCATAATAATTTAGTAATTACAATAAAAACTTTTATTGAAACTAAATTATGTTTGGTGGTTGTGATTTTTAGTGGTTGTGATGTGTGGTGGTGGTGATGTGGGGTGGTTGTGGTGTGGGGTGGTTGTGATGTGGGGTGGTTGTGATGTGTTTTGGTTGTTATGTGTGGTGGTGGTGATGTGGGGTGGTTGGGAAGTTAGATTTTTTGGAATGGATAGATGGTTTATTGCATGTTTTTTTGTGCGATTTCTTGATAACTATAGAAAAATATCATAATGTTAACATGGGTAATGAAATATAATGGGATGGAATGATTAATGAACTCATATAATTAAAGTAAAAAGTTTGGCTAAAGTGATCATCTTTAAACATGAAATGAATGTTCTTATTGAATGAATATGGTTGGTAATTATAAAATCTATAAATTGGTTGGATTGAAAAGAAATATGAAATGTGGCTTGTGGGAATGCCTTGTTTATGCGGTGTAGTGAATTTAAAGGTTGAAATGAAAGTGGAGGCAATTATGAAACCTTTTGGGGATGTGGTTATAAATGTTAGTGTTCCTTCTATGAAACCCTATATCTCTTATATTTTCTATTACATTGACTCAAATATCAAAATACCATATTTATAAATCATCTGGTATCATTATTCTCATAATTTCACATTCATATATAGACCCTCTCATCTCAAATCTCACAGTATCATCTTCATGTTATATGTTATATTAATTGTAGTGGTTTTTATTTTCAGGGCATTGGTAAGGGGCCTGTAGTATCTATTTCTTTTTTTAAAATATGGATTTAATGACTGTTTTAACCACCAAAAAATAAATTTAATATATTTGGTGCTAGTTTTAACCACTGCTACAATTATAATATTTTGATATCTTCGGAGGTTAAAATCGCCGCTATGAAAAATAATTTAGTGGTGGTTAAAACTGAGACTACACGGTTTTCATATTACTTTCTTATTTCATGGTGGTTAACTTGGAATTTGGGGGGCGGGGTTCTTGGTGAAACTAATTTTTTGTTTAGAGGTAGTTATAACCACTGCTAAAAACACTTTCTCTGGGGAAACCACCACTAAAACCACAACAAATACGATTAAATTCACCCACTATGACAGTTACCATAAACTACTGCTAAATAGAAGTAACAACTCTATATTGTAAGTTGACACATATTTTAGTTTCATTTTTTTGAACCTTCTACAGAATCATATGGCGTCGGTTTAAACTCACCCCATTTTCAAAAAAACCTCCCTGAAATGGTCATTTTCCTGTTGTGTTGAATTTTTTTCACTGAAAATATTGAGGCATTATAATTATGGTGAAAGATGTGATATATTTACTTATATTGAAATCTTGAAGTATATATTCACATAAGATGATTTGAATATATGCCAAATTATACGGTTATATTTTATTAATGATTATGAATACTCATACCCTTCCACCCTTGGAAGTTGAATAATGTTGTTGATGCTCTGAGATAAAAGGAAAATTTTAGTTTATCCATGATAAGAATTAATAGAGACTTAATTATTATTTATTTGCATTATATTTACCTTTAAATACTAAGTAAAGGTGATAAATCATATAATTATACAATGAAATATAAACTATACATCTATTTAGGGATTAAGGAGGTGCGTAAGGAGGATATGGAACTATAGAAGAAGGTGGAAATGTTACTAATTTTCACCATGATAATTGTGAAATGATAAAGCTCAAAAACTAAGCATGTGTCCCCCTAATACTATACATGAGGAAGGTGATGTTTGATGATGTTAATAGTTCGTCATTCTCAATTACTTATATAATTTTGAAGTTGTATAGAGATTTGAAAGGGTATTTTTGGAGGGATTACATGAAAATTTATATTTCAGAGTATGTATCTTGATTACAAGTTTGTAAACTAGTTATTTTTGATAGATAGATGTAAAAGGGGTTGTTATAACCATTACTATATGACAATCAAAATGGGAAAACATTTCTACGAGCTTCATCATCATACATACCAAAGAATATAAAGGTAACAATTCTATTTAGGTTTTAGTTGATCATCTTATAAATCTAATATTTTTTATTACAATAATAGGATATTTATCATGTGACTTTGTTTCCACGATATACATTAATAATGTAGTAATGAGGTATGGGGTAAGACATTCTATTGTATCTCATTGGGCTCCTAGATTTATCTCAAAATCCCAGAGATGCCTTCAACATGCTTTTAATAAAAAGTTGAACTTCGAAACTGTATATAATCATTGGATATATGGTTAGTTTGATATGATCACTAAAATACTAAAGAATATAGTGAGATCATTTTCTATGGATTTTATATGTGGTATGAATAAACATATACCTTTGGTGGAATTTTATTTCTATAATAAATTTTAATCAAGCATTCATATGGATCCTTATGAGGCCATCTATAGAAGGAAGGGTAGAACTCCAAAATGTTGAGATGATTTTGGAGAAAGAAAGATATTGAGACCTCATCTATCTAAAGAAATGGTTTATATGGTTAGAGTCATTCATCATCACACTTGGGTATCTCAGAGTCGATAAAAAAGTTATGCCGACAATTATCGATGGGATCTCATGTTTGTAGTAGGTGATAATATATTCTTATGAATTTATATATGAATAATGGTTATGAGATTTGGAAATATAGAAAAGATAATACCAATATATATCATTCCCATATAAATTATTGATCTAATTGAGATGGATACTTATCACTTATAAATTCCACCAAATCTCTCCCAAATTAATGATATGTTCCTTGAATCTTTTATGAGGAAGTACATACCTCATTTTTCATATATATTGATCTTATATATAATACCATTAGGGAACGGTCTTTCTTATTATGAAAAACCATCTGAGATTTTGGATTAAATATATAATGTACCCCAGAATAAGACCTCTCTCCTTGTTAAATTTTACTAGAAAGACTATATATTTGAGGAAGCTAAGTGGGAAACCAAGAATGCGATGGGGCATAATTATCCTCAGTAGTTTGAATTGGGGTGATAAATTCCTAGGGTAAAATTATTATAATGGGGTACAATAAAAAAAATTATATTTTATTATATATTTTGATTTATATATATTTAATTTACTTGATACCTTGCTTTTCTCCCAACATTGAGTTTTTAAGAACCACAATTTATTATTCAATTATTGTTATTTAATGTGATATTTAACACCTAGATGTTGGGTTAAAGGTTATGAATAGAGCTAAATAAATTTTGAAAATTATTTTTTACACTTTTAGAAAAATAATTCCTAGATTATCAATTCGTTAATATGAAAATAAAATCATTTGAAAGTAAACAAGAGAATGTTTTTTGACTTTTTATTTCTGCAATTTATTTTTTCTTAATAAATTAAATTCATCACTATTGAAGAATTATTTTACTTAAATTTTTATATAATTTATTGAATAAAATATTATATAATTTATCTAATTTTTTCAATTTGAAAGTTATATTGATGAATTCAGTTTTATGCTTAAAAATCAAATTTTTCTAAAAACTTTATTGTTGTGATTTTCATAATTATTTTAAAATGAAATTCGAAGACTTGTATAAATTGGATTTTGTAAAATATATTCCATATTTTTAATAATAAAAATTAATATAATTTAATTTTACCACATTTATTTTTTAATAAATATAAAAAACAATAAAAACTTATTACCACCGTTAGGGTTAAAATATGTTTGTCAGGGGGGGTGATAGATGAGGGAAAAATGCCACATAAAAATGTGTAAATATTATAGTATGATGTTATTATGATATTATATTTTTATAAATTTTAATTATTGGCCATTTGGTTTCATATCCATATGAAGGTTAGATTATATTATTTAAATATTTTATGTAACTCCATGTGGGTCCCCCCTCACTTATAAAAGGTCACATATTTGTGTCACTTATTCCTAGAATTTGTGCATTATATATTAAACCATAACTACCTAAAAACATTCGTAGATTATGTTAATTAATTATTGAGCTTATTTTATTATACTAAGGACATCCTAAGAATTCTTAAGGATTAATAAAAAAGAGGTCTCTCAGAGAATAGATAATCTTTTTACTCGATTATTTCAAAGCTTATTACTTCTTATAATAATTTTAAATATATTTTATTCATACTAACATAATAAATTCAATAATATAAATATCATTATAAGTTATTATTATTATGGTATAATCATTTTATATCTCTCTTCCATCAAATTATAAATGAAATTATTGATCATGGGTAGAAATTGTATATCACCTCCACTTAGCGATATGATTAATTTTCCATCACCATATTTAAGGGATGGTAATTTTTATAGAATTTATATTTATATATCATATTTATGAAATAATTAATATTCTATAAATATAATAACTTGTGTACATTATTACCTTCCAATTTATCATAAAATATTAACAATGGTCATGCGTATGTGTGGACTACCACATCCACGAAGGGTTGCAATTCGTTTTTCATTTTCATTTTTCGTGGATGGTAATAAGGATATATTTAATGACTATATTTGATATTTATGATATAATAATGATTCTATAAAGTATAATTATAATTCACATTTCTTTTGTTCCTTCCATAGAAAATTAAAAGTATCACTCATGTTTACATATGAACTACTGTCTCGATGAAGTGATGAAGTTCATTTTTAACCACCCCTTTTTATAAATATTTATGAATGTCTATAAAATGAATAAATATAATATTTATTAAATTATTTAGATTATAAAACCATTACCAAGTATCATGAACTATTACCATCGAACCAAAACATGTGTGGAAACTTACACATTTTTACCAGAATAATGATTTTGATAATGAAAATATTTATAAAATGATAATTAGAAATTAAAAAGGAATGATAAATTGTATGTTATTGATGAATATGGTTTCTATAATTATTTTATAATATGTATTTATTTATAATAAATGAGTTTTGGACTTTTATGTAGCAATATAGACTCTAGGTAAGAGATTTATGTTACAATCTTATTTATTTTCTTGATTGAAAATGCTAGATTTTAATTGATGAAATTTATCTAGATATTAAAATTTTAACCCCATATATCTTCTTATCTTATGGTTACTATAAAATCACCATTTTATAGTACTATTTTCCTCTCTTTGGTATATAAAATGACTGATAAAATGTTTTAAGAAAAATCCTCCATATTTCCTCTTAGGCCGATGAACTTTTTCTTCTATGTTCATGTTTTTGAAAATGTTTTTAATAATGTTATTTTATACGATCAAATGATTTTTAAAATTATTTTATATAATATTTTAATTTTTTTAGATGTTTTAAAAATCAATTTTTTATAATGTTTTCAAAATTTGATATTTAGGACTTTCTTTAAAAAGTGTGAAGGAAGTATTTGTTGAAATATTTCCCAAAGAGATGAATTTTAATTAAATCATGAATATTATTTAATTTGAAGAATAATTTATATGTTTTTATGGTTATTAAAGAAATTATTTTTCTCAAAATTATAGCAATTTTTAGTTTTTAAAGTTACAAAAAGAAAATGGTATTCTATATGTTTTTACATAATTGTTTAAATGTTCATATAAATTTATTTTTAAGTATGCCAACATACTATAAGGATTGTTATTATTCTTTGGGGATGTGATATTATGATACCATTTAATTTTATTCCCTGTATATCTTATGATGATGATTTTTAAGGATGATTCTATGAAACCTCTTTGTTTCCCATAGGTTAGTTAAGTTATGATGAACTCTTTATGAAACATAATTTTTTAACTTGGGTTATTCTATGATGAATTGATGAGAGTTTTTATGATATTTTTTAATACATATCTATGATTTTATTATGTGAAGGGTGAGTCTATAATATATCTCTAATTTATTATGTAATGTGATATAGATATCTTATGTGATTATGATAATAAGAATGGAAATTATTAAAAGTATCCATGAATACATTTTAAAAAATGAGTGTGATTCCTACTAGATATTATATTATGAATATTTGTGGATATGATTAAAAATATCTATATTCAAATCTTTATGTGTGAGTATGATTGGTTATATCTATGCTCATAATATTATGCATGGACATGATTTTGAATAACTATGTTCACAATATTATGATTTCCTATGCTTATGATTCCACATACCTATGTTTTGAATATCAAATGATGATTAATGATTAGAAAACCTTTCTAATAAAGCTTCCATAGGCAACATGATTTGGAGTTTATGATATAATATTTTCTAGTATGAATCTTTTACCTTGGTAATGTACATATGATTATATTACCATACACTTAAAATCATATTATACACTCTTATAATTTACATCTCCCATATTTACCCATATTGATAATTTAATCTCAAACTTTATTATGTTTTACTCCACTTGATTTTGATGTAAAAGTTTATATATCATATGTCTACAACTGTATTAATATGGATAAATTTAGAGGATATGTTGAATATCTTTTAATAAATAAGTCGATTATGTATCGAGTTTATCATAATACTAAATATTTATGGTCCTAGAGTGAGTATATTTGTGATATGTATTAAATATTAATATCAAATTATGTAATATTTATACAAGTTATGATTAAGTCGCCACAATTGATATGAGAGGATGATTTAGTGAATTTTGGATATTAGGATTAGAAAATTTAGATATAACCTTTAGGATAATACTAATTATAAGAGAATATCCTAAGTTATGTTAAAGGAAGGAGTGTGATGTTCATATAAAATACATCTATTTATGAATATTGAAAAGTGGATACAGTTGTGGAATAGATGCACCATCGGGTAACTAGTCTAAAAGTTACAGATTGAGTATTAACTCGATCATCACTCGCACATGATGTGTAGGCCTAAGACGACACACATGACTAGACACTCTTGGGGGACATGTTTTCATTAATTTACATAATATATATGAACCATTATGATGGATTTGATTATAAAACATATGAAAACTGATGATAAGCCTTATTGATATGAGATGAACTTAAAGTTCCATGGGTTATAAGATGGTTCCATAATTTAGGATATCATAAGAATTATTTTTAAAATCATATGATTGTATAATATGATTTTTTATGAATGTGAAGTCTTATGATTATGACTAACCAGCTATCTTGATATGTGATGAACAACCTCAACTGGGGTGAGTTTTCCAACTCACCAAATAATAGAAAAATGTTGTTTCATGGGAGTTACATTGATGAAGACCACAATTTAATGTAGATTCATTTTCCAACGTGTCCAGAATATGAGAAGAATAACCTAGGTAAATGTCTTAATGGAATGGGTAGATATTTTTGGGTGTTGAAAAGGTGTGTATAGAGTGAGTAATTATTGAGTAAAAATGAGAAGTTAAATATTGGGAAACAAAGAACATCCTAAGTTTCCATTTTTAGTTCAATGTATTGCGTGTGGGGATCGTGAACAAAATTCGAGTAAATTCCCTAATAAAAGGGATAACTCCTAGAATAAAGAAGGGTATATGTTTTTTCAATCACTAATGTCAACAGTGATTCATAATATTTATCTATAGAGATCACATTTAAATAGATAATGTTTATAAATCAAATTTGTATTTGTGACTCAACTTGTAATATTATTTCATTTCAATCATGAATACACAATTCTAGTGGAAATTAATTCCATTGGGTGGGTATTACAGCTTATTCATGTGGATATCTATCTAAAATGGTTGGGGGGGGGGCTCAAAATTAAATTATTGACTATTTTTTGGTCGGTATGATGATGTATTAGATGAATACTTTCCTAGTCTTCCCTCAAATTGGGATGTTGACTTTTTAGTAGAACTCATAGTTCTACACCCATTTCAAATATTCTATATCCAATGGAACTGATTGAGTTACAAGAATTGAATAATTAACTCCAATTTTTTTTAAAAAGGATTAATAAACTCAATTGCATCTTTATGGGGTGCACATATTCTTTTTTTAATAAGAAATATTGTTCAACCTATATATTCATTGATTACGAAAAACATAACAAGATCACTATGAAGAAAAAGTATCACTTCACTCAGATTGATGACATGTTTGTTTAAATGTGTAGAGATCAATAATTTTGAAACACTATAATTCATTATGGATATCATTAATTTATGTTTAATAAGGAGTATATACTAAATACAAACTTTTGTATGAGGTATTGTTATTATGAATTTATATTAATTCCATTTGGACTTACCAATTCCCCTTATATCTTTATGGATATAATGAATATATTATATAAATATTACATCATTCATTTTGTGGTAGTCATTATAGATGATATTCTTATACATTTCAAGAGAAAGGAAGATCATAAACATCATTTGATGATTGTATTAAAGACTTTGAGGAAGAGAAGTTGAATGCCAAATTCATAAAGTATTGAATCTAGCCAAAAAGGATTCATTACTGGGTCATATAATCTCAATTAAGGGTATATCAATAGATCCTTAAAATATTTAGGTTATTTAACAATGACCTAGACCGACCCCAGTGATTAAGAATCATACTTTTATAAAGTGTATGCATAATACCAATTCTTTATGAGAGATTTATCATGGATACATAATCATATATCTATGTTGACATGGAAGATATCTAAATTCTAATGGATAGATGAATGCAATTTTAATTTTATGGAGTTGAAAATAAGGCTAGTGAGATCACCTTTGCAGAAAATACCCTAAAATGGAGTTGGTTTTGTGATATATAAGGATGCCTAAATAAATGGAATATGATGAATCCACATGCATAATGACTTGGTGATAGCTTATACAACATGATAATTTAAAAATTACCAAAAAAATTATCTGAATCATGATTTGAATCTGGCTATATTATTTTTTGTATTAAAAATATGGAGACATTATCTTTATGGGGAATTATGTTATATATATTGATCATAAAATATTAAAGTTTATATTTACAATGGAGTTGAATATACAACAAAAGTGATGGTTGGAGTTAATTAAATACTATAACGGCTCAATACATTACTACCCTAGGAAGGTGAATAATGTGCTTGATGTTTTATGTCTGAAAGACCATGATAGTTTATCCATGATGACGGTTCAAATAGATCTAACATTGATGTATTTGTAGAAGATAGATCCTGAAATCATGAGGAATGAGGATATATCATATCTTTATCTTAATAATTTCCATCCATCTTTCCATGTGACAATCAAAGAGTTGCATAAGGGGGATGTGAAATTTTAGAAGAATGAGAGAAATGTTCTCTGGTTCTACCATGAATGTGATGAATTGATAATGTTTAGAAATTGATCATGTGTCTCAAAAATACTATACTAGTAGAAGGAGCTATTGGAAAATCTCATAATTCATTTTTATCTAATCATCCTAAAAGTATAAATATTTATAAAGATATAAAATATTATTTATGATGGGTTAAAATGAAAATGTATATTGAAAAGTATGTATCTCGATGCCTAGTATTTTAAGAAGTTAAGGCATAGAGATTTAAATTTAAGGGGAGTTTACAATCGTTTCCCATACCATATTGGGAATGGGAAAACATTACGATGTATTTCATTATCATACTTCCCAAAACATCTAAATTAAGAAGTGCTATTTGGGTTTTTGTTGATCAACTTATGATGTTAGAACATTTCATTAAAATACTGTAATATTTCTATATAGATCATTTTTTCAAGATATATATTAAGTAAGCATTAATTGTTTACTGAGTATAACATTTTATTGAATCTGATCAAGATCTGAGGTTAACCTTGAAATTCTGGGGAAGTATTCAACATGATTTGAACATGGAGTTTAACTATATAATTTATTATCATCCTTAGATATATGATCAGTCAGTGAGGACCATTAAAATCCCATAGGATATACTAATATCATATTATATGTATTGCAAAGGTGGTTGGGATCGACACCTTCCTTTCATGGAATGTTCTTACAATATTAACTTTCAATAGAGCATTCAATTGGATCCTTATGAAGCACAATATGGTAATATGTTTGGAAAATAACATAATAGGATTAAGTTAAATAAATATAGATATTGGGACTTAAGAAAGATGATTAAATATCCTAGATGTTTAAATCCATTAATCAACAAATCATAGTAGGAAATTTTTTATATAAATGTGATATTGGAAATAATAGGTGAGATTGGGAGTTAAAAGTTGAAACAAAGGTATTCTTATGAATTATTCTATGAATGAAGGGTATTAGATTCACAAATAATTGATGGATGATCTCTTGATATATCTTTACCTTGAAAATTATTGATATCATTGAGCTGGTTTCTTATCACTTGGTGCTTCCACCGAATCCCTCTCAAGTTGTTGATGTGTTCCATGAATCTCTCTTAAGGAAGTACATACATGAGAATTCGTATGTACTAAACTCATATGTAACAATACCATGGAGAGATATCGAAAATATGGAACAATCGTATGAGATTATGGATCAAAGATATAAATTACTTCATAAACAGACCATCGACTTGGTCAAAATTTTATGAAGAACCCATAAATTTGAGGAAGCTAAGTGGGATTCCAAGAATGTGTTGTGGCTGAATCGACCTAAATAGTTTTTATTGGAGTGATGGACCTTTGAGGGTGAAATTCTTAAAATGGAGTAGAATGTAATAACCCAATATTTTATGATATAATTATTTTTATATAAATTTAATTTATCTGACAACTTTCCTTACACATGACATCGAGTTTAAAAGAACTTTGATTTGCTATTACATTTTTATTATTTAATAAGAGAGTTATCACACAGATGTTTTATTCGAGGGTTTGAATATGTCCAACTTAATTACAAAAATTATTTACTACACATGTATTAAATAAAATCATTGGTTATCAATTGGTTATAAATAAAAATGGAAGGCATTGAAATATAAAAAGATACTGTTTTTTTCTTCTAAAAAACTTTTTTTTGAGTAAAATGTGTTTTTATCTTAAGAAATAAAATTAGTTTCTATTGATTAATTATTTCAATTAAATGTTTAGTCAATATATTCACTATAGAAAAAGGAGAGTTTGCAGTGGTTTTCAAATATGTCGTTAAAAATATCTTGAAATTTTTTTGTAAGTAGTTTTTAAAAAACTAACCTTAAATGCATTTTTTACTATTTTTTAGTTGTAGTTTTTTGAAAACCGCCTCTAAATTTGATTTAATTTAATATATTTTTTTATTAGTTTTTTTTAAAAACAAGAGGTAAATTAGTGGTTTTTTAAAATATTTAATATTTTAATTTATATTTATTATTAATAATTATTATTTATTATTTATTATTTAAAATTATAATTAATTATTACGTTTTAACTATTAATTATTTCTTAATTCTGGTTATTAATTATTTGAAACTTAAATTGATTCTATGATAAATTGAATATGATATTTCAACAATAAAAGACCATAACTTCTGATCAGAGTGTTTATTATTGTTCCACAACCAGTCATACCAAATATTATTAAGTAAACTACCATAAAATCTGAATATAATTAGGGAATAATTAATAGAATATAATTTATTACTATTTTAGGAGAATTTTAAAATCAAACTTCAACTTCAAATGACCGTAACTTTTGATCCGAGTTTCAGTTTGAGCACTAACACATATCAAATAAAAGACCGGGATGATATATATGTTAGGTTGATCAAATGAAGCCTAGTAAATATTTTTTTCAAGGTTAAAAATGATTGTATGGTCTTTAAAAATTATTTTTTATCCAAAGAACATGGATTTGGAACATTCGATGTGATTTCAACTTCATTTAAGAGTGTCATCCTTTAGTTTTTTGGATTTTTATGATTTTCTAACATATATATTCTTTCTTATTAATTTTATAGTGTTTCAATTTTTGTGCTTTAACCTATTTTGGGGATTTATTGTCTAATATATATATATATATATATTTAAGTATTTCTACATATTTATATATATTTATTTATAATTTATATATATTTAATACTATTTATTTAAAATTATATATAATTTCATCTATGCTTTGAAATTTATATGTATTTATGAATAGTTTCCTATATTTATATAAATATATAAATATTTAAATGTATTTATGTTTATATATTTTATTGTATATGGGTATACATATATATTTATATTTACTTGTACTGATATATATATATATATATTTATGTTAGTATAAAATTATATATATGTGGGTGTTTATATACATTTATGTAATATAAATATGCATTTATATATATTTATATAAATTTACCTATATGTATATATGATTATAGATATTTATATTAATTTATATTTATTTATGTATATTGATATATATATTTATATATATGATATTGGTATATATTTTTATATGTATTCATTTAGTTGGTGTGTGTGCGTCTCCATGCTTGTATTTATATAAATTTATGTAAATTTAATAATATTTTTATATTTTTATAATATATATATCAGTATTTTAATAAATTTATATGTAATTATATATATATATATAAATATCTTATTTGTTATTTGTTACCTATTATTATATTTATGTGTTGTTTCCTTTTATTGTAACCTCCATGACCTTCTATGATTATTTATTTTATATTCATTTATAATTTATCATTATAAATTAAGTACTATTTATTTATAACTTATCTGTTGTTAATTTTTTATTATTTATTTATCCATTAATTAATTAATTAATTATTAATTATTATTTATTATTTACTCATTATTAAGTTATTATTTATTTATTATTTATCTATTATTTATTTATCACTTATTACTTATTAATTACTTATTTTTAATTAGTACTTGCTTGCATATTATTAATTAATTATTAATTTTTTATTATTAATTAATAATTATTATTTATTATCCCTTTTTTCATTATTAATTATTAATTATTAATAATTTTTTTATTTACTTGTTATGTATTATTTGTTTTTTAATATTTATTACTTAATATTTTTATTATTTCACATTATTATTTTTGAATATGTATTTATCTATATTTATATATATTAATTTATTAGTATATGAGATTCTATTTACTCATATTATGAATACCTTGTTGTAGTGGTAAAGTTTTTCGTAGAATTAGAAAGAGGTAAGAGGTGTAAATCCCATCCAATACATTTATATACTAATTTTTTTCATGGCATGCCTGATATATGAATCTATGATAAGATAAATAAATAAATAGTTTATTAATATTTACTAAGTAATAAATAAATAATAAATATAAAACTATATTAATAAATTAAAAAATAAATAATAAAAAATCTATTTGAAATAAAACCATTACTCTTTTTTTGTGACATCGGTAAATGCGCTGGTTTCTAAATAGTATCACACGTCATTCCATGAATTTGTAAACTGCTGATAAACACTAAAAAACTACCACAAATTAGTTTTTTAGTGTAGTTATTCAATCAAATATTTAATCATTCATATAATGGTTTTTACTATATAATAAATAATAATTAATTCAATTTTATGCATAAAAATGTATTTTTATAAAATGGTTTTGTTGTTTTTGTCACATTTATTTTATATTATATTTCTTAAAATTATTTAAATAAAATATTTTAAAATAGATTACAAATTTAGAATTAGAGAAATTAATATAATGTAATTGGACTAACCTAATTTTTGGTTATAATGAATTGTAAAACCTATACATATTTATTGCCAGGCCAAGGGTTAAAATGGGCTTACCCGAAGTCTAAACTAAGACTTAATGGTAAAAATTCCACTTATAATTGTCTAAATATTATTTTTGAAAAACTTTCGTCCTTATATTATCCTAACATATAATTTCTATCCTTTTAGTTCCACTTGCCTTGGAAAGTGACCTTATATTATTTAAATCTTTTATGTAATTCCATGGCCATTCCTCCCCTCACTTATAAAATACCCCTCTTCACTTTCATTATTCTCAAAATCTTATCCTTCTATATCAACCAATACCTACCAAAAAAACTTTCTATATTATTTTCCATCTTTATTCAACTTTTGGTTTTACCCTAAGACCATCGTAAGAAGTCTTAAATTGTAATCCAAAGGAGGTATCCTGGAGAAGAGGGAATTAGTTTCCTCGACCCTTTTAAACAATATATCTTCCTATAGTTTCCCTCTCTATATTGTATCCTTACTATGATAATTTATCAAATATTATTAATATACTTATATGTTATTATTATCACGAGACAACCATTTTCCACCTTTTTTACATCAAATTGGAAATGAAAGTAATGCTTGAGCGTACGTGGAGACTATCACAACCGTGTGTCGATACGATTCCTTTTCCATCACCATATTTCATAGTATGATATTATAATATATTCATTTATTATATATTATATTTATGAAATAATTATTTATTTGTATTATATGATATTATCTACCTTTTAACCTTTCCAACCGTTGTAAAATGATAAAGTCGCTCTAGCGTATGTGTAAACTACCACTTCTACGAAGTGATATGATATATTTTTTCATTTTCAATTTACCTGGATGGTAATAATAATATATTTAATTATTGTATTTTATGTAATAATTATTCTATAAAATATATTTATTATTTATCATTCTTTCTTTGAATCCATCGAAAAGTGAAAACGTCACTCATGCTTACGTATGGACAACTATTTTTACAAAGTCATAAAATTCATTTTTCACCACCAGTTATTATGAATGGCTTTAAAAGTTTGTAAAATTAATAAATATTATTTTTATGAAGTTATTCTGATTCAAGAGATGTTAAAACCAAAAAAAAAGTCCAATATCACAATAATAAAACAAAATCAAGGAAGAAAAAATGACATGCTTTCACCCGAATAATGATTTTAATAATGAAATTTTTAATAAAAATATAATGAGAAATTATAATGGAATGATATATAGTAATTTATATATGAATATGTTTCTATAATATATTTATAATAAATATATATTTATTATACCCTGAAATTCAGGATACAGGCGCGCCTGCTCCCATAAAATTATAATAAAAAAGTAAGTTACACAATGAAGGTTCACAGAGAAGCTTTACAATGACGAGTAAACAGCACCCCATCACGATCAGCTTGAGCCATACAATTACAATACTCAGGCAGAATAAAAGACCAACTCAAACTAAACTCCAAGATGGCTCGCTTTTAATGGGAATCCACAACATGATTAGCCTCCTGATAGGTATGAGTGACTTCCAAAGATAACTATTCCATTAGCCGAAGACAATCACCCCAGTCCGATAACATCCACCATGGAACATTCCGCGATCGATCCTTGATAACCAGGACTGTAAATGACGAATCTGACTCAATCCATAACTCATTCCACTCATATCGCACCACATACCTAACTTCTTTGATCACTTCCCACAGCTCTGCTTCAATGGAATAACCATTTCCAATGTAATGAAAGATGCATCCCTTCACGAATCCACGACACATACGAAAAACTCCACCACATCCAGATGGTCCCGGTGCTCCAGAAGCTGCTCCATCAACATTAACCTTCAGCCGGCATGGGAAGGGTGGTATCCATCTTATATACTTCAACATCCTTGGCTTTTTCATCCTGCCATTAACACCAAGTGATCTCAAAAAAATCATATCAGAAACATCATTTTTCATAGAACTAGTCTTAAATTTAGAAGCATTCAGGATTGCTCAGTGTAAGAATAAAACTCCAGCATGAAAAGGATGGATCAAAATTATTGAAAATAAGATCATTTCGTGCTTTCCATATGAAAGAAATGATACCGGTAGTAGCAACAAGCATCAAGGAAAAGACCTACTTGCTGTACTCAGCCCTACAAATGGACTGCAACAAACTCTCAACAAAATTACAGTTGAGGGAGCATCAGAAAACCTTCTGTATGTAAGTCCAAAAACTGCACGAAAATTTACAAGAAACAAAATACATGTTCCATAGACTCATCCACCTCTAAACAGAATAGGCAGGCTGAGGCCAGAGTAATCCCAGTGCGCTGCAAATTGGCCTGCAATGGAATCCTTTGCTTCCAGATTTTACAGATCAAGATCAATTGTGTAGGAGGAATAAAAACCTTATAAAACACCACGACCCATCGAGGAGGGTTCAAAGAAGCACCACAACAGCTTCTATAGTGCTCCCTTGTGGTGAACCGACCAAGAAGATTGGGCATCCACACCAAAGTATCACATTCATGAAAGCAGTACCTTGAGACTTCATTCTGAACACTGCTCGGTAACATTTTAGTGAGAACTAGATTCTTAATAAAATCATAGATGATTGTGTCTTTCAATAAGGGTGGAATAAGGACTTCATCAGCAATGGGCCGAGAAATCCAGGGTGTAGTCTAGTAGTTCATATTTGACTATTTGCATACCATCCATTTAGAACAATCCATTAGATTGGTATAGGCCTTTTTAATAGTGGACCAGACAGATGAACAGAAATAATTGGAATATTCTTCATGCATCTTCTCCACAAAAATACTAACAAGGAAATCCATAGAGTTATCAGGTGTTGAGAGGAGCTTCTAGATGAATTTTGTAATCAATGTATCATTGACGATTCTAATATCTTTAATTCCCAAACCACCCATATTTATAGGTTTAATGCAGTCCTTCTAGGAGACAATAACAAGATTCCTTTCATGAATTGACCCAGTCCATATGAAGCTTCTAATTTTACCATTAAAATCCTTGATAAGAGCCATAGTCCATCTGTATAAAGATAAAGAATAAACAAACATTAATGTTATCACTGAATTGACCAGACAAACTCTTCCAACATGGGACCGACTCTTCCTCTTCCATTCTACAAGCTAACTGGTAATCTTTAGTGAAATACTATCAAAGTATCCTCTCTTAACCCTGCCCTACAAAAGTGGCACCCCAAGGTAATTAAAAGAAAAAGATCCTCTTTTCACCCCAACCTTACCAGCAATTCTGATCTTACTTGATGTTGAAAGTCCTCCACCAAAAATGAAAGAGGATTTATCCCAATTAATGACGGGCCCCACAACCTCTTCAAAGTGTGAAAATATGCCCTTAATACCAGATATGGTACCTTTATCTTCTCTCCCAAACTGCAATATGTCATCATCATAGAATAAGTGGGACGACACAAATAAATCTCTTCCCACTCGCATCCTCTGATACCAACCAAAATTAGCCAAATCAGTGAGACACCAACTTAAATAGTCTTCAACAATGGCAAACCGTAGACTAGAAAAAGGGTCACCCTGTCTTACTCCCCTGGAGCATTGGAAGAATCCCCTAGGAGACCCATTAATCAAAATTGAAAGACTACCACACTCAAGAATGGAACCAGTCAACCCCATAAATTTCTGAGAAAACCCATGAATTTTTAGAATAGTAAATATAAAACTCCATCAAATGGTATCAAAGGCCTTAGATATGTCAATATTCACTTCCATATTTCCATATTTGACCTTTCTCCTCATAAAATTCACACACTCAGAGGCGATGTAAAGACATCTTTGTATATTTTTCACTGGAACAAAGCCAAACTAATTGCATGAGATGAGGTCCTTAGGAATCTCTCCATGTCTTCGAGCCATGATCTTACTAATTAATTTTGGTATTTTATTGCCAATAGCAACATGTCTAATGTCCCTTATGTCAATAGAATTCTTCTTCTTCAGAATTAAATCCACAAAGTTAGAATTCATTCCAAAGGGAAAGTATGCTGACCTAAAAAATTCCCTAACAGCATTCACAACATCCACATTAATGATATCCCAGTAATACATGAAGAATTTGTTGGTAAATCCATCAGGGCCCGCCACACTGTCGATGTTCAGAAAAAACAAGGCATCATGTATTTCTCTTACACTGGGTATATCAACAAGCTTCTTGTTTTGCTCTTCGTCAATAAAAGCCTCAAAGAACCTGATAATATTATCAGAGTTATCATTTCCAGTGTCTGAATATAACTTCTCAAAATAGACTGTCACAACATCCGATATCTCATTCTCAGAACTGAACAGATTACCAAAATGGTAACTGTATTCAAACTTTTCCTGACACGTTTTCCCTATTCATGCAATAAAACATGTAAGAAGTAAAATGAGACTTGAGGTTAGAGATTTATGTTACATTGTCATTTCTTTTCAGGATTAAGCATGATAAATTTTAATTATGGGAAATTATATAGATATTATCCATTTAAATCCATATATTTTGTTATCCCCTTGTTATTATAGAAATTTTTAAGTAATTATTCCATCTTACTATCTTTGGTATGTAAAATGATTTTGAAAACATTTTTATGAAAATACCAATTTCTTTTTCTTTACATTATTCAATAACATTTTTCTTCAATATTCATATTATTTAAAATATTTTCATGAATATTATCATATATTATGTAATTATTATTTAAATTAATTTTCAACCATATTTTAATTTATTATGAAAAGTTTAATAATTAATTTTTATATAATTTTTTCTAAGTAGTTATTTATGACTTTCTATAAAATATGTGAAAATAATATTGGGTTTTACTTTTTTTTGTAAGAATATATTTTACCACTTACATGGATGTTATTTTAATTTTTTCTTAAATTTCAAATTTCCATGCTTATTTTTAATTAAAATATTTTTCTGAATCTTTTTATAATTTTTACTTATTAAGGATTCCAAAAGAAAATGGAATTTTAAATATTTTTAAAGAAATGGAAAAATACACTAGTAAAGGTATTTTTCATCTATGTGAAAATACTTTAAGGTCTATATTTCTTAATTGAGTATATGATCTGGTGATTCCTTTAAATTTTACTCTTTGTATGTGTTATGATTATGACTATTTAACCGTGATTCTATGAAATTCGTTTCTTTCCCATGGGTTAATTAAGTAATAAAGAAATCTTAATGAGCCCAATTTCTTTTAAAAAGGTTTTACTATGACGAATTGTTGAATATTTTTATGATATTTTGGAACACATATATATGGTTATAATTATTTAGCATGTGGGTCAATTATATCTCTCCAACAGATTATGTAATGTGATATACATATATCATAAGATAATGTTGATAAGAGTGGTAATGATTACAAATAAATATGTTTAAATTTTGATGTTTGAGTATGAGTGTTACTAATTATGCTCACAAGAATATGCATGGACTTGATTTATAATAGATATGTTTAAATTTTAATGCATGAGTATGTTTTCTTCTAGTTATTCTCACAAGATCGTGCATCGACATGAATACGAATTATTATCCTCCTAAGATTATAATTTACTATTCTTATGATTCCACATAACTATTTTATAATTCTTGGATGATGAATACTACTTTAGAACCCTTATTAATCAAAATTCTGGATATGAATTTATTTTGGAGTTTTTGATCACATATTATTTCTGTCTGAATATGTTATCTTGAGGACATGCACTTGAGTATGTGATCGTACCCTTATAATCATCTTATACTCTCTTATGATTGATATCTCCCATGTTTACCCTTATTGAGTATCTGTGCACACCGTTCCTTATATTTTCCATCCACAGGTTTTTATGGATGGTTAAATGTATGATATGTCTAGAAGGGCAATAATATGAATTAATTTGGAGGAGATGATTATAATGTTTTAATTAAATAAGTTGATTATATATCTAGTCTCCAAAGACACTAAACCTTTACAGTCCTCAGGAAAGTATATTTTTGATATTTATTGAATATTCATTTAAAATTATTTAATATCTATTTATGTTATTATTATAAAACCTCAAATAACACAATTATCTTAAAATCATCATTTTAGAGGTACATATGACGTTAGATATGAGAAAGAGATATACGATTAGACTGGATTCACTGTTTTGGAGCTTTGAATGAAAAAAATTTCTTACATAATTGAAGAACCACGTGGTTGAACCACACCCTTTGTGAATGATCCTATATCTTCACATATGATTACTTTGTGAATCAGGTGTCAGTTCTCATAACACTTGATCTACTTCATGGAAAATTTTCCTTTCTTGGTTTTTACTCTCTTTTAATCTAACTTTCAATATCTATACATTCTAATAGTGTTTCTCTTATTATTTATAGTTTTTAATTCAAAAACATATATAATTCTTCTTCCAATGTCACCTATTAAAACAATTTAAATTGATGAAAGCCTTTTAACTTTATTTACCCAAGATCTTTCTACTATTGTCCATATGTTTCAAATATGATTTAAAATTAGATATATTCTTGAATATTTTATAATTTTCTTTCCTCTCATTCACCATAATAAAAAAATCCTTCTTAGATTTCATGTCCATATATACCTAGTGGACTAGAGTAAAAAGTCATAGGAGATACTTCTTAAGGTTATTCATATTAATATTCACAACATAACTGGAGAATCTTTTCAAATGTGTAGAAAATATTAGATCCGTGTTCAATTCAGTAGGTATCTTAAGTGCTATAATTTTTATATTCTCAATGTATCTAATCATCTTGAACACATGAGGTACAACTAGTGAAACCACTAAAATACTACATATAATGAGAACCTTTAAGATCTGAAACCCCTCTTGTATAAATCTCTATTGAAAAATATCATAGAGACTTTTGAGAATGATATATTCTTACATGTTTTCACGTGACTTCTACAGTTAACTAGACATTGATGATAAAATCAAACACTATACATATAGAACATCATATAAGTGTTTCTTTTATATGGGGAGCTCTTCTATATTACTATCTTTAGTAGGTGGATAGGATGAAAGGGAATCTAGTTGTAAATCTTCTAATCATGGTGTAGTTGAATTCACAACCACCTATACCACTCTTGGAAATCATTTCTAGTTAAAAGGTTTTGTTTACCCATTATAAACTGTAGGGATATCGAGTTCATTGAACTTTAATGTTTTCTATAAAAAATAAAAGAGAATTTAATTACCTTATATTTTTTACTAAAATATGTGGGGTAAAAAAAATTTAATTATCATATTAGACTCTAACAACATTATCAAGTCCCCATATCCCTCACTATTGGACTAGAAAACACATTAACTATAGAAATATTAACTTGGATAGTAGAAGGATTTATTGAATTAATATTTCCTATAAAGGATTTTTATCTATTATGCATAAATTTACATTTTTTACCCTATATATACCTTGTTAATATTATGTGATTTTTTATATAATATGTGTAATACATTTATTTTTTAGTCAATTATACATGATTTCTATCTTATCTAATTTATTTTATATTATTTAATAACCATATATACTTATATCCACATAAGAAACAAATATCCATTCACTTTTAAAAAATAAAATATATAAAGTGACTTGACCAGGAGGTTTTAATGGTTGATTTATCTGGTGGATGTCAAATCATCCCATTAACTTATGAGAAATACTATTTATTATATACTTGTCTTGAGTTTCATCAAGCCTCCATCAACATTAGTGTCTTCTTGGTGGGGTTAACCTTCTGTAAGATTCAAAACTACCTCATATCCTTAGAGTTCTATCTATTACATGTTTTATTCACACTTAGGTGAGGGGAAAAATGGCATGGGGCACATAAAATACCCCGTGGACACATAAGTCCTATTTAGAAATGGTCAAAAGGATAACACATATGTCATCATATTAATTTAATTAAATATTATTTCATATAAAAAACATTTATATAATATTAAATTAAATAAAATCCAAAACATACATAGGTTTTTCAATATCATGATCATCATACACATGAAACAATATCACATTCATACATGATAGAAAACATTTCAAATTTCTCTTTTAATTAAGATAATTTTTTTAATAATTAATTATTAACGGTAATATTAATTAATTCCCAATCTTAATTTTTAATCCTAGCTATCTTGGAGATACATGAGATTCCCATCCTATGTAATTTTATATAAATTGAATTAATTTAATTTAAAAACTCCGGTACCCAACATATACTATAGGAAACATAGTGTGTTACATTTTACTTCACTTACACAGAGTATGGTTCAAGTCATGTACCATGTACTTACATGAAATGTGAGTATACATGGATTCTCATGACTTTAAAACACATGTAGATTCATAGGACATATTTCGTAGTCATCACAATGTGTTTGGACACATGACTTGCCAAAATATTTATAACATTTACTACTGGATTTGTGTGTGTATAATACAAAATGTGTACAATAACCATATTTGGTTTGTAATTTCATAGAATACATAAAATATTATTTGACATATTTATTCAAAATGTCCACTCAAAAATCACTCAATGTGGGGAAAAACCCCATTACACAACGTTTAAAACGTGCCAATAAATATTATAGTTTTTTTGATTGAAATAAATTTATTTTTATGTGAATTAACCCATAAGACACATTTATCAAACCATGTGCCTTTCATGATCCAGTATGAATTACATTGTGTGAAATTATTTTTATCCAGGTCATATTATATTATTTAGGACTCGATACATAATTAATTTGAAATAGTACAATGTTACATATTATTTACACGAGTTACATGATATGTAAACATGGTTTTATAATGATTATGAACTTTCAGTCAAGATAAGTAATATAAATTAATTACACATTATGTGTTTTAATTACACCCCACAAAATTTGACCAAACCGCCACTATATCATGTTGTGTAACATAGTGTGTAGATGATTTACATGTTGTGTAACACTAAAAACAATGTTCCACACTAGTAGTCAATATATGATGGAATTATTGACAACATAACGATATTTCCAAAAAATTTCCATGATTGGGGAAACCACAAAGACATGTGGTTGACTGATATTACCTAATGTGTAATTTGGTTACATTTCATTTAATTGGGTTATACAGTCAGGATCTCTGGCACATCCAGATGGAATCTCCACGTGTCCTTGAACTATTCATGAGATGTTCTTGGTCATATAATTTTTTATGAACTCATTATCTATACTTAATGGATTAATAATGAAAAATAAAATGAAAATATAATATAATAATGATGATACAGACAAAAAAAATTAAATAATCATAAATTTGAATGTGATTACTCTGATACCAATTGAAGGATTCAGGTGTAAGAGAATCAGTTTTTAGTCCCATAACCGACTTGGATTTTTTATATTAAATGAATAATTCAAAACAACTTGATTAAGAATCATCATGTGTAATGAATGTACTCAAAGAAAATATGATGGCCCAAACCCTCATGGTCCATCCCTTTTACAAAATCTGGATCCTAAGGGTGGCGTCTCGATGGTAAGATGCTCTATCAGTGTGTGACCGATCGGCGTGCGACCGATCGGGGTGCGCCCGATTGGTGTGCCACAATCGGTGGGTCACTTATCGATGCCTCACCGATCGGTCTGACCATTCATTCCCTCACCGATCGGTGCGATCGATCGTTGTGTGGCACGATCTGGGCGACGCGATCGGTGTCCCCCAGCCTTGTCTGATTTTTCTTCTACAGTTCTCCCGTAACACCACTTTTAGCTTTTTTTTAACCTTTTGATGTTGTTCAAGGCTGTTTTCTTTTTAGCCCATTATCAATGTTCAAATTCCTAAGAGTGGGGTGACCCTCAACGGACCCAGTTGTTTGTCCGCGTAATGTTCCCCTCGGTTTATATAAAAACCTTTAAATTTAACTTCTATTACCACCTTTTTCAATGGGAATTATTAAATAACAATTAATTTAGTCATGTGTAACCAACCAACCGCGTGGTGAAACCATGATCCAACCTTATATACCTTCAAAATTACATATCTCATGACAACCATATCTCACCCTTATATCGCATGGGAATCTCTTCTTCTTCTTTCCTTTTTTCCTCTCCTTTCTTCCTGGTGTGTTTTAAGTTCCCCCTTCCCGAGGTAAGTGGTGCGCTTGTGCCGAAGCTTTTCATCTCACCCTTAGAGTCTCCGACATTCCTCCCCTACAAGTCGCGCATCCCCTGTTCTTTGTGCATGAAGAAGAACTTTGATCCTTGATCATCCAAGTAGGGTTTATCCTTCATCTCTCTTTACTGTGTATCACGTGGGGTGGGTAGGCTACTGATTTTTCTGGATGGATAAAACCAAACATTAATGAAGATAACAAATGGAATTTTAAAGAATAAAGGGGGGGGGTGTGATAAATGTTCTGCTGTACTCTTTTATAATTTCTATATGTTGGGAACTGTATGGGTGTATGCTCACTGAAAATCATGGATGTTGGTAGAATTTACTTGCGCACTAATGAACCCTTGTATTCTTTGATATTTGAATGACTCCAACATGGGAATTTGGTTAATTAAGTAAACTCAGACAATTAAATGAATGCCTAGTGAACAACAATCCTTATGTGATCACCCCTGTTAACCAAACAGAAAGAAGAAAACATAGTGAATGAAGTACATAAGTCTGGAAACTTCCTTGTTCTGTCTTGGTGGCATGTCGGTTTGTTCTGCTCGATTCTTATGGGGTGATGCAGATGGGGATGAGCTCCCCTCTTGTGGTATAATTGTTGGTTAGGAATCTGAAACTGTGTGGGGCTGTATCTTGAGGCTTGGTTTGGTTCTAGTACTTTGAGGGATCTCACTGATCCCTTTTTTGTTGACACTTTACAAAAGAACTAGGTGTGAATGATTAAATTTCTGTCTGGCGATTTCTCTTTCCATGGCTTGTAGAAATGTCATTAGTTTCCCAGTAGTGTCAATTCAACTTGAATCAAATCACTTGAACATGAAAAAAACAATGGTTTAAAAGGAGAATTGGTTTTGGGAAAGAGATGTGACTTGGCCGTGAGTGCAGTGTTGTTCTTTTATGAATGAATAAAATTGAGGGTGTTTGTGCTTAGGTTGGGATGAGTTCCTGTTACCTATAAATATATCTATAGTTATTATGTTTCTTATTCACGCCCCAACCAAGTTGATCACTTGTGCCGAACACCCCCATTTCATGGGGGAGGGTGTTTTTTCCCAACACTCTTATGAGTGGATGGTTATTATCTCCTTTTCGTCCCCCTTTCCGATATAGCCCAAGACACTTCGTGCAGGCTCTGACAGGCTGAGGTCCATTATACCCCAAGATTCTTTGGGTAGGGTAGTTGTGGTGGTTGGCCCAGGTGTGTGCGGGCAGGTTGTTACCCAATAATGTTTGGGATGAGGCCAAGGTTTCTTTGGGCGTGGCATTAGTTGTTCTGGACTAAGTGTTTACAGGCGTGGTTTCATGTGGTGGTTGCGGCCTAAGTGTTTGTGGGCGAAATGTGTGGTTGTGGCCTAGGTGTGTGCGGGTGGGGGTGGCAGTGGGACTGTGGTGAGAATGGAAGGATTGGTTCGATGCATAGGATGACTTCAATAACCAATCGGAAAGTGGAGCGGGGTACCCAAATTTCGATTTTCTATTACTATACATTACTTGACTTATGTTATTTGGGGAGTGTGCCTTGGTGAGGCTCGGGTGGATTATTTTCCTTACTAGGTTCTTTGGTTGTCTCTTTCTCACAGGGTGTTAGAGTTCCTCCTCACTTGTGAACGAGAGTCTTTGGTTTTCCCTACTGAGTATACTTATATGCTCACCATAAGTATATAAAACTGCTTTCAGGTTTCCAGGAGGACTTTAGGGATCATGCGGGGCTATACTAGTTCAGATGTTGGGACAGTTGCAGTTTCTGTTTTTTGTTTCCTTTGTACTTTAACTTTGTAGTCTCCTTGTACTTTTTGGTATTTAGTTTTATAACATGCATATGGAAATGGTTTTCTTTTGGAATTAATTTTACCCCCAGTTTTGGTGTTGTGGGGTTTTACTATCTTATCTTCCGATCCTAACAAATAAAAAGGGTAACGCCTTCCATCTTGTGTGTAATCATATACCCTTGCTACTAGTCACCACTCTGGGGCCTATTGACGGCGGGTCTTGGGGGTCATTATCTATCTTTCAACTAGAATAAATAAGGTTATGGAAATATGTTGTCCCTTCCCTCATCTTAGTTAAGGCGGGTCATGAAAGAAACTTAATAAAATAATACTTTCACCTAGAAGAGAGGATCTATAATCTTAATTTTATAATTAATATAATAATAAAAAATACATTGGTTTTTAGATCTCTCTTTTTTGTAGATATTAATTTATCCAACCCCATTCAAATTATACCATAATTTCACCAAGAGTATACAATTTAGAATCCATTTAATGGTACACACACATACTCCATGATCTCTTAATGAAGTTGATGAAACTCCAATTATTTGAATGGACAATCCAAACACCATGTGTTGTTCATTGTTTATTCCAACAAAATTCATTAGTATTGGGAGATCACCTATCTTGTCATATCAATATTAAGAGGAAGAAAAGAGTTGGAGGAATTCTCTTAGAGGTGAGATAAATCCTATAGATCTTCTTTAGAGAGAAAATTATCTAGGGAAGAAATTTTTTGTTCATAAAAACTCATCCCTAAAATGATATAAGTGGGACTATAAAGAGCCAAAGTTTTATATTGAAAATTGAACATATTACCTTAATAAAATATTAAGCATAATATATTACCCTAAGCTAATAATAATAATAATAATAATAACAACAATAACAATATATTACAGCATACACAATCTTGTGAAAATAAATGACACTTTATAAAGTAAATAGTTTTTATTTTTTTAAATGATATTTAAGACTATATATTTTCTACCAATAGATTCTTAACTCTACCAGTTTACCTTCTAAGGAATTTATCAAACCTCAAATAATAAATAAATATTATTCATTTGATAAAGGAATTAATATTATATTCAAAGTCTCATGAATAAATTATTACTTCAATTTTTTTTAAATATATAAATATTCATTTAATAATAAATATTAATTATTTCCCTATGAATAAAACATGAGTTAAATTAATGTTATATTTTATGGTCTTATGGATAAATATTTTAATAATATTCAACTCTCATTTATATTTTTAATTGAATAAATTTGGTGACATAATAATTACGATCAAAAAATATTTAATAAATAGTATTTCTCAGTCATGATAATAATATTTATTCCAACTATTAAATTCATATAAAATATCACTGATACTGATGGATACACTAAATGTGTGACCCTCTAGGCCTATTCCTTAATGCAATTGGTTAGGGTTTCCCACTAATCCTGATTGAGATCTTGCAATATGTCTAGGCACCCATAAATGAAGAAGTTAACATCAAAATAGAAATAACCACATATGAATGATCACTATATAATATAATCTGTTTGTCTCAATATCTCATCAAGAAGGATTTATACTCATGTTATTAGACTATATTGTCGATATAACATTCTTTTTATTCTGGAAATGAACTTTTTCAATCAATATGGAAATTAATTTTAATTTGACTGTTTTATGTCAATCAATGGTCTTAAGATATTATATTTTAGTCTTGTAAAGTAAAAACCCTTTCTTGAATTATTCATTAATTCTACATCACCCTTTATGCACCCAACATATCATGATTTTCCATGAACATTTGAAATCATAGTTTCTGAGAATACATTAATACACACAACTCATGATAATAATTGTTAACCATCCCATGAATAAAGATCAATACCCTTGTTTTCATTTTTGAATATCTAATGGAACTCAAATATGTGGAATTCCTACTAGTGGGTTGGTCTTTATAATCTTATGTCTAAGATATTACCATATATAAAATTAATGAGATGAATAATCACCCACTTTTGAGAATCCAATAGTAGATAGTATGCATCATATGTGTATCATCAGTTGATGTCATCCGTGCATAGGACATATTTTTTTACAATATTATCGTAACAATTTAATGTTTACATTAGATTTGGTAATTACTATTACACTAAATATGAAAAATAATCTTAGGAAATTATTAATTTTTTATATATATACGAGAAATCAATATGTGATAATATATTTATATATTCTAAATTCTTTATATATACAGGCAATCTAGAGTACAAAGTATTTTTTTATATGGAACCAACTCCAACAATATTAACCATTTATTATTCGACACTACTTTACTAATAAAAAATATCCAAGTTATAAAATATAAATTAAGTATATAAAACATGATATTGAAAATGTTTCACCAAGATCAGATTCCTAAAAAGGGAGACTATTATTAAAATATTAAACTAGATTACCATCTCTATTGGACTACACTACTATACCGCTAAACATATCATTCAAGACATCATAAATGGTATACAAGTAGAAGTTCCATTAAAATAATATAATTTACATGTATAATAAATATTTATTATTACTTGATATCATTTATATTGTTTTATTATGTATGTTCAATATCGTTCTTATTATTTCATTCTATATGATGAATATATCATATTCTTTTATGATTACATTCATTTATGGTATTCTATTATATTGTGTTGTTCAGGAATTGTTTGATTCTTATGTTTATATAAAAAAATTTAGATAGTATTATTATTTTTTTAATGAGATTCTATTAATAGGTAATTCTATAAGCTAATATGGGAATTTATTGATTTTAGGGGCCATTTTGATTAATTTGAAATGGAATTATTGATTTAACACAGGCTTGGGTTTAATTAGTTAAATTTAAATGATTCCTTTAATTTAAAGTATTTTTGGGTATTTGGTAGAAGTTTTACTATAATCTGATTCACAAATGGTTCCCCTTTTAAAAATTATAGAATAATATTGAATTGCATTTGTTAAAATTAGTTAAAAATGAAAAAATCGTATTATTTCCGACTATTCTTTTGTAATTGGGATTGGATTGTTTATTTGTTGACTGGTTTCAATGGATATTATAAAATTTGTACCACGAGAATATTAAATTGATCTTTAATGAGTATATACTAAATTTTTGGTGTGTGGAGTCAATTTTAATAAAATTAGAGTTGGAAAAATATTTTGTTGGATTTGATATCTATTTGATGTGTGGAATGTAGTTTGGTCAATGAATTATTAATTTTTGTTTATAGTGGATGTTTTATTATTTTAGGGAGTGTTTAGATTAGTTTTTTTTGTTTTAAGTTCTTCTTGGTGAAATTATATTATATTAGTATGTTGGAATGAGAATCAGAGAGGGTTGATTGGGATTTGAATTGTATTCTTAAAAAGATTCCCCATAAGAAAAAATGTAACACCAACTAAAATAAACTAAATAACATAACTTTGTCATAATGTTATGTTTTTACGTACATAAAGTGATTGAGGATACATTACTAAAACAAATTTAGTTAATTAAATGAAAAATATAAGTGTGAATTTATGAATTTTTAAAAATTAATGTTATCATATTGCAATATATACTAATAATGACGATATGCTTGTAGCATCTTCATTGAAATTGATTCATGGTCTGAATATGTAATTAACAAATATCTTAAAGAGTATAAATACCTATGAATGAAATAATAATTGTTCAAGTCATTGTAATAACCCAAAATGAAAACATTATGTGGACAAGTTTACCAAGTGTATCATCGATAGATAATGCTTCCTTATTACGTGTAATAGGAGTAGAATGACCTCCTCGTGTCATAGAGTGGATGCCAAATGGAATACTATTTGAGAAAAATAATATGAAATAAATATCATAAAAAACTAATAATATGAAACATATAATTTAATTACAAGTCATTACATTCATTAATATAAAATCAAATTTTAAAAAATATACTTCATATTCAATGTTATAGTCAGTTTCTTCTTGGTTTTCAATGTTATTATTAGCTTATGTTTTAAAAATTTGTTCTTATTATTGTTCTTCTTCACCAACCATCACAAGGATAATATTTTAATATCAATGGGGATAAATAATTCATTGTGATTTTGGTATGGGGGTTCACTATCACGAAATACTTTAGCTTCATAACACATATCACACATATCTATTTGTTTCTTATGGGCAAAAAAATCAAACCCTAATAATCTATATCTTCTATATAATATACAAATTTTCTTGGTAAGAAAAAAATATGGATCATGTTATTCATGTTAATAATGAAGTTCTACTTATACCTCTATTAATATCGACCCTCCAACAATTGAATAGCATAACTAGAAATTTCCCATGACAATTTAACTTAATAATATCAACCAATATTCCATTGAAACCCTGATATAAAAATCTAAATATAGTTTTGTTTTTTGTTTTTAAACCATTCTCATGGTATTTAGTAAAAAAATAGAAACCACCAATATTGTAATCATTGAATCACCTATAATGCTTTATAGTACCTTGAGATAAATACTTCAAATATTCTGGTAGTTCAACTTGATTATGAGCATGGGTTCCCTAAAAAAAGTTGATTTGAAATATTGATACTTATATATGATAATTATTACCATATTGATACACAAAATATATATTAGATTAAGAAATTTTAGAATGCGAAATCCCATAAATAATTATTTGTTACCCACTTTTGTAATCACCAACCCATTTCATGTTCAACTCCTAAGATATATTTTCATTTGTTTCCTTAATTATTTGGAATATTCATCAATGATATCAGTATTGAGTATCACATATCTATGTTTTTGTCTTAAAAAACTCTATAGAATAAAATGAGGATACTTTTCAAAATTATGTACTTAAAGTTAAAAGGATTGATGATTTATTATCATCTTGAGAATGAATTGCATTCTCGTTAATATAGAACACTAAATTGAGTCTTGTATATATCAAATATATATAATTGAATAACATGTTTAAACACTTTTAGTATAGGAAACCTTTTCTAATGGGACCTTCTAGTTGATATTTTTTGTTCACACATGACTTTAAATAACTCTGTTGTCTAATTTAAAATGTAATACACTTATAAGTAAACATCATAAGTATTGAATTTCATAATTATAATTCCTTAAATATTAGAAAATTTAAAATTATCTATATATAGAATACATCAATTGATAGTTTATAGGTCCTCCAAATTCATATTCCTCGAACAACCATATAGTGAAATGAATCATCACAGAGAAAAATAAATGGGGAAATTTTATTTTAAAATTATAGAGTGTTCACACAATTCTTTTTTAAACCTCATCCATCTTAATAGGGATTACTTTATACTCATAATTTTGTTGAAGAATGTGTAAAAATTAATTACATATGATGTTTTTGTTTTTGTTAAAAAATTATATGGTTCTAAAGGAAACAACCTCTCCATCAAAATTTGTGAGTCATGAATTTTATATCCAGGTAATTTTCAATGTCTCAAATAAACAAATTTATAAATGTTACTTGAATATCACTTTGTAAAATTCTTATTTTTTAATATTTAGAAGAAAACAACTATTTTTTAATTTTTCATTGAAAAAATCATTGGTGGATACTTACCCTTCTCATTTCCCCATAGATTACACTTAATATTTATAGATTTTATGTATTTATGATAATTTATTTGATCTTTATATTTCTCATACTTATTAATTTTTTTAAGAAAATTGCATCATACATTATTCTCAATGTGCATAACATCAAGATTGTGATGTAATAAATTAAAATCATAGTATATAATATTAAAAAGTATACTCCTTTTAGTCTATTGTTGTGTTCCAATTGGGTCTAATAGATGGAGATATATTTTTCTCCTTTCACTTAAAAAATTATTCTCTAAATTATATAATAAAATTTGATAATTATTCCATGATAAATAATTTAGATAATAAATTTTATGGAATCCTGAAATTTTTTTCTGTTGAGTCATAAAATATTCAAAATTAAATTTTTGATATGTATTAAAGAATCAGAAATGAAACATGTAAAGCAATTTTTATTATAAGTAACTTATTTAGGGAAGAAATCAAACTAGAATCTTGACCATCCAAACCAATATGTGTTTTCCATGTAGAAAACTTTCTTATTCCAGGAAAGTCAGTGATGGTACTATAACATCCCTTATTTTGAACCGAATGAAAAAAATTATAAGGTAATTTAAAATTTTCATTTTTTAGGGAGATCATTTTTGAAACCGAGTGTGGGAACTTAATTTTTTTCAGATATTCGGAATACTACCATGTGGGTTTTAAATAAATTAAATTAATTAAATTAAAAATTAAATGGTAATTAAAAATGAAAGAAATATTTTTATAATAATAATATGAATAAAAATCAAAATCAAAATATTATTAATTGGTTTAGTTTTTTTAGAGACTCACAAAGGGGTCTCATCCTCTCCCCATCACTTTACATACATGGCACAACTAGTCGCCCTCATATACAGGCTATGTGAAACCCCCTAGTTGAATCCTCTTAGGCGTGTATGGACCCCTTAGACATGTACAAACCCACTTATGAATACCTCAATTATTCATTTTTTCCATCATATTCCTAATGGATTTCCACTCTATCCATCATGGTAAGGATCTATGTTATATTATCCAATCATTTTAGGCAATTTTGTGTCTTCCCGTCACCGATTACAGTTCGGCCGATCCTAGGGTTGGGATAACCAAGGTTTTGGTTGTTTCTTCCTATCCTTGGGCATGCTGTGTATATCTCAGGTTATATTTTTGTGTATTCAAACATTATATGCCGAAGGCAAGGTTGATTGGATTGATTTGGAACACCGCAACCATTTTAAGGTAACAGTTTCCATCCATTATTGTAGCCACTCCATTTTATAATTGGTGGTTTTTTGTAATTTATGAGTTCCCAATATTTTTCTATAAGTACGTTGTCCCTTTCATGTAGTTTCATGTCACCAGAGACAATGAGACTTTACCACATATGCATAGATAGGTATATATTTATATATATTCCCTCATTATGTTGGTTTTGGGTTTATATGTATGGGTCTAGGTGAGGCTATGTATATATATGAAAATGCATATGTAGGTAAGTGGAGACGAGCATATGCATATAAACATATGTTTAAAGACCCCATTGAACATGTTCATGGACATATAGACGTGTGAATAGGGCATAGGTATCCTTATATATATTTGATGGTTCATATTCTCGGTGGGGGTAGTGACAACATTGAGTTAGAGAGTTTCAATAACTGAAGTATCCGATCAGTCTCTTTTGAGGTAGGATCCCATTCATTATCCTTTAATTTTTTTTAATGCACTAATTAATTAATTATCCCACCATTCCCAAATTTTAATTAATGCAATATATTTTAGTTCAAATTATTATTTTGATAAATTTAATTAAATTCTTAAGAGTGATAAATAATTTTATAATAAAACAATGCCATGATTTAATAATAAAACCCATCTGTTGATGTGCATTGTATTTAAGATAAAAAGTAATGGTAGTGACTGATATCCTTCTGGGTTATGTTTTGGGTTTTCCATATTCCTTTGTGTTAGTGTTTTATATATATAAAGATAGCGCTTATCCCTTCTTATATAAACATTTCACTAAACAAAAGTGCTTTCTTTGTACTTGGCTAGTTATGTGACTTGAATTTCTTTCTTAATGAATGGGATTTTCCCAAGTTTGTAAGTGACAAAATTATAGATGTACCCTATATGTTCCCTTTTAACCAAGATAGCTAACTAAATGAAATGTACTATATTAGTTGAATTACTTTTTCAAGAGGGATTTTTTACTTTTCTTATGTTAAATTGTTAGTTTCAAATGGAATGGAATAGGGTGGTACGCCCATGCCTCTATCTAATTTAATAAGCATGACTTGTGATAATTTTAAATATGTACATAGTTGAAATATATGTAGGATAATTAAACTTTGCCTTCTATTATATTTAACTGAAATCCTCTTTATGAAATGAAAATCCTTAATGTATTTAAACATGGATAATGAATTTTATAAGAGCTATTTCCTTATATGTTATATTATTAATGTAATGTGATGACTTGTATTGAATTTCATGTTTCAACAGGTTTCTTAGATTTTTTTATTTAAATTCCTTTAATGACATGTATTTTGGGTAAGGTCGATTCCTTGTGCCCTTTACTTGCATGCCATTGTGCATGCAGGTGCTTAATTATTATGACCGTTTTTAGTGGTTTCAATTATTTACTTACCTAGCTATCTTACTTTGGATATTTGAGTTTATTTTATTGTTAAATTCCTTATTCCATATTAATGTCTTAATGTGTATTGTTTGGATAGCTTAAATAGCTTGTTACTTAAGGATGCTTTTTTGTTGGCTTGCAATTATATATTTATGCCTTATTGTGTGTGATATAACTTAATTAATATCGGCTAGAAGAAAATATGGGTTCCATATTAAGTACTAATGGGTGGAATTACATGTTTGTATTGGTTACGACCCGACACATTAGGGGCGATGATTTGGATTTCCAACAAAGGGATTATCAGGAATTTATTATACTCAAGAGTGGTACAGGGTCCCTAGGGGAGATACCGTGGATGAAACTTTTGGAAGTGCAACTATGTTATGATATGGGTGATACTCAATCCCCTTTGTGAGATAACTAGGATGGAGTCAGAGTTTACTATTCCTCACAATGATACACGGGATGCCGTAAGGGTTACCTTGAACGGGCTCGGTGTTATTCGCATATATCAGATGTTCCCATTGTGATACTTGGGATTCTTTATAGATCACATTGAATAATCATGAGACTCCACTCCTATATTTGACTGATTTATTTGTCTATTTTATTTTTTAATCATATTAAATGAATCCTTCATTATTATTTCACATTGTGATTGAACTTGAGATGTTACCCATACTTTTCAAGAAAACTTATGTGTTGATATTGGATTTAGACTCCAGGATGAAGTACAAGATTATGTAATTCCTTCCTTGGTTTTCTATGTTACTATCGACCCATGTATATATACTATTTCATGAATGGTATACCTTTAAGATTTTCTGAATAGGCTGAAGCAAGTGGTTTGGTATGGGTGTCTGTTTAGGAACCCAAACATAGTTGCTATTATTTAATTGTTATCACTCATAATTTTTTATATATTGTACACATCTTAATTTTTTATTACAATATTTGGATTGGGCTAGACACCGATGGTGCCAAAAAGCTGATGTTTATGTCTCACACATTTCTAGGGACACCATTTCACTAGGGTACCTGATCTGTCCTACATGCATGCGGGTCTTTGGATTCATTGCTTGCGCTATGACTCTTTACTTGTATTTTAGAGTTAGGAGCATATGATTAAGATGAATCTTGAGATGATCTTAGAGTACCTCTTGGAGTACTTCTTTTATATCATTTGTCTATTCATGTTTTTTACTATATCAAAACCTATGGCATGGATTTTTTTAGATCATGTATAATCGTTAGGATATGTTAGCATGCTCTGTAAAATTAAAATTTCCCAATTTTCTTCGGTTGATATAATATTTTTCTTTCACTACTATGTAATTTACTTATACTACTTATTCTATTGTCTACTATTTATTTTCTATTATAGAATTATGCCTCTCTAATTATGAGTGTATATTCTACCCACTGAACCACCTTTACTTCCTTACAACTAATCGGTAGCCTCTGACATTTGGGGAGGCATGCTTGAGGTCATGTGACCCACCAGTTTGGCTACCGACATAATGGTAATTTGGGATGTTCTATTAGAAATTTTTATAAAAGGTTATTTTTAATTTTTAATTACTATTTTATATTGATAGGTAAGAGACTTGGAATGTTTAAGTTCATGGTAAATAGTCATACTTGGGAATTATCACCCAACGTATAGGGAATTGACCAAATGGTCAGGGCTGAGATTTTCATTTATATTGTTTTCTTTTACAGTTGATATGATGTCACCCTGAGTGAATGATATACTTTCTGCTATTTATTATTTTTTGGAGTTTATTGAAATTTACCCCTGGCCGTTTATGAAAAATATGTATCGTTGCATGCATCATAATAGGTACATTCGTATTAACATGTGTTACATATTCCATGCCATATAGCTACATTCATATGTTGACTGCTGATATTATTGAGTACCTTTAATGCTTTTACATGCCTTGTATTTATTATCATTCCTATTTAGATACCTTTTTTCGGTGATATATTTTTCATGTTATCCTATTTCCTAACATGTTTTCCTTGTATCATTCTTTTATTATTATTGGAATGCTTCTGTGATTAAAATTACATAATTCTATTATTATAATATGTTTCTCTATGTTATCATCCTGTAGTGACATGCTAGTAATATATTAATATTAAATGGTTGAATGAGATGTAAATATATGGGTTTTGAATAAATGGGAACCAGTTTTCGATTTTAAGGTGTATGGGTAGCTTATAATTGGGAATGGACAACCCGTAGATTCAATCCATCTTGAGTATAATATAAATTCATTTTAAGGTTGCTTTTAAAATGTAAAGGGTGCCAATGATTGGAAGATAAGGTCAATTGGTTAGTAAACATGAGCTAAATGCAAAACAAGAAAGAGTATGAGTGGTTTATAAGTTGGTAGATGGACACCCGTATGATTGGGCCATTGAATATGATCATGTTAAGTTCTTAATTTAGTTTAGTTTAAATTAATGGGAGCTAACTTTTAATCCATTAAGTGTATGTGCATTTCATTAATTAGGAAATGGAATCCCATATTAAATGTAATGACATTATGCTTTATGAAATAATTATAAATGTAAAATCTTTTTAATTTTGATCTAAAGTGAACTAGAAATCTTTCAAAATAAAAATGGACCCATGTAAGGTCAATTAGTGAGTGTTTCTAGGAGATGACCCATTTGGGTGTTTTAAATAGAATGATTTGAAATTTTTTTATTGGGTTTCTTTCTGGAGAACCCAATTTTGGGTCAATGGGACCCTCATATGACACATTTTTTAAAATATATTTATATAATAAATTTCTTAATAAAGATGTTATTTCAATAAAAGTTTAAATTTTAAAAAGGTAGTTTGTGGGGCATTCCTGTTTTTTTCCTGGGGTGTTAACTACATCATGTACCTTGAGTTTTTGTTTTAAAATAGTACTTGGTTATTTGAATTAAATATTTTATAGGATTAATGATTAAATGTGAATAAATATATATGTCTTTGAAATGTAACATTTAGTGGTATCCTTTATTAAAAACTCTCATGTATGGGTTGTTTGCATTTCTTCTCTAAGTTGCATTGGAATAGAAGATTGGGAGATTACTATAGGCGTTCTTTTAATTAGAAATGGCTTGGATGATCAGATCTTAAGAATAGTTACTTTAGAAGGCGTGACCTCCTTATGGTTTGATGCTTTCTTCTCTCATAAGGGACCGACTTGTGGTAGGTATCACCCTTAGTGTTAAAATGCCATTCTAAATCCACTGAGTTTTAAGATGTTTGGTGTTGTTTGGGTGTCATTGTTCCTAGTAGATATTTTAAATTCTAAATGACACCCTTGTTTGGATGGGTGATCATGGTATCTTTGACGTATTTTATAGGAGTGATCATTTAGTAATGATTGGTTTTAGTAGGTTAAACATGCGTCGGGCATGGTTGGCTGATTTTTAGGTCGCTTGACCCTTTTATTCTCCATAATGATAGATGACTTGGTACATCATCATCTTGGTTAATGGTCATATTTGGAAAAACAAATTGGGGTTAAATCTCTTGTATGGACCATTTTATTCATGAATACATGGGGAGGAAAACCTATGGTTAGTATTCACAAGGTTTCTTCTTGTTTGTATAACCTCAGGGTAGTATGTATTCACAGATGTAGTACATATCGAGTGTTTAATTATGAAATTATTTGGTTGAGTTCAATGAAATCATTGATACTGGAGCTATTTTGTGTGTTCTCAGGTCAACTACGTAGTGTAGTAACATGTGAGTTTAATGAAATAAATTTTATCCCATGCACATGATTAATCTATCATGACATGGGTATTTTGGAAGACATATCCTTTTGTTTGTTGTATTTCCTTCTAATTGATATAATATATGTTAACCTGACTTGGAGGAGAATCACATGTACGGTTGGGAGAATTTGGATCTAGAGTGCTTGTGAGAGACTATTCTATCCCTTACTCTATTGAATGGGACTCTCCTATGTTGGATAGTGTGACATCAGTTTGGGTGGATTTGTCTTTATATGTGGAAGGAGCACAACCAATGTGGCCCATTTTTAAATGGTTGGTCTTGCTTAGATTCTGTTTTGGGATGGTGATTTTTGTAAATGTTCATTCTTTCTCAGAAGCATGATGTTGAAGCATCTAGTTGTTAGTGAACCCTTTGATAGAGGGCATTGGTTTTGTAAAACTTCAATGGGTTAAGTGTGAGTGATCATGTAATGCCTTGGGTGAAAAAATATGCATTGTTATTGGTTGTAATGATGCGTCGGTAGGAAATTTGAGTTACTTATT
The DNA here is from genome assembly GCA_963277665.1 of Viscum album. Classification (NCBI taxonomy): domain Eukaryota; kingdom Viridiplantae; phylum Streptophyta; class Magnoliopsida; order Santalales; family Viscaceae; genus Viscum; species Viscum album. The sequence continues at coordinate 308,326,262 of OY728131.1, read as the reverse complement.
TGAAGTCGACTAGCTGTGGCTCAACTATTCTTATTTTTAGTACTTGGGTTTGTTTTACTAGTATTGGTTAAAATAATCTTAGTGTATCCTGCATAGATATGATCATGTTCTATATATTTTCATAGTCTAGGTACACTAAGTGAGCATCGGTCTTATGTTGTGTAAATGTTTTAAATCTACTGGGTTTGTTTGATTTGTGTATTATTGTAGTGTTCTAAATGCGTGGTTTTAATCAAGGCTTCATTATTCTGAGTGAAACTAGGTTTTTCTTGTAGGAATTCATTGAATGGAATCTAGAACATGAATGTTTTTCCTTGATCTGACTACCAATTGGATGCCGCTCTGGGCTAAATCAACGTTCTGATGTGGGCATCTTGGATTTATAGTAACTTGTTTCTTATAAACATGGAATGTGGAATACTTTGGCTAGTTCCTTGGACTGTAGTCATCTAAAAAAGAGGATATCTCGGACATGTTGTTGGGCTTGGATTATATTTTAAAAAGGGCATGACAATTCCAGTAGCCTAGATCAGGGTTACACCATTGTTCATGCTAAGTCACACTAGTTTAATGGAAAGGTAGTGGTCTGATTAGGGAATATTCCAGAAAGTTAGGTACAAACTTCAGTGGAAATTTTCATGGTAAATGATATATGCCTTCATAGAATTCATCATAATTAAAATTGTAAAAAATGGCCATCTAATAAGAACATCTTCTTAATTGTGGCTCACAGTGGCTCATCTTTGTTTCCTCCTAGGGGTTTACAGTTAGTGAAGGGCCATTTCTAGGAATGTTTCTAGGTTAAGTAGAGTATGGTTTGAGGGTTGGATACATCTTTCAATAAAATCATGCATGGACAGTTTATATTAGGTTGATTGGGATTTGACAATTACTTTTCAATGAAATCACAATAGGAGCATCATTAAAATGCATAGATGTGTGTTTTGTAAAGAAATTCAAAAAGTGGAGGTACTATTTCTTGGAATTGGCCCATTTTGATGTTAATGACCTAAGATGGGGATCACCTTTGAATTGATATTCAAAGAGTTGATGATGTCATAATTACCGAACCTCATTTTCCCAGAGTCAGTGCATTATTTTATTACATTGTTATAATCACAAGAATATAAAATCCTGAAGGACTGATCTATTTTATAGCCTTGTAAATAATAGATACAATCATAATTTTTTACATTATATCTTAAAATTAAAAAAACATATTATCCTATTTGAAAACTAAAATATCCCATAGAATATCACTACATGTCAATCATAATATATTTCTTCACAATCTGGGAAAAAATGAAACATAAGAAAGGGGTGAGCTCAGATTCTCAACAAAGATAAAAAACATAGTGGAAGATATGATAAATAAGCACAAACTTTTAAGGAAAATTATTGAAATAAAACAAAATCCATTTAAACAAAATATTCCACACATTATGGAAAGAATAAATTAAATAATTACATTTAATCATTCACATGGATATTCTTATAGTTGAATAATAACATGAAATATCAATAACTAATCTCGTAATGAGGAAATGAATAATGTTGGACATTATAACCATACTATTAAGGCCTCATGCCCAGAACATTACCAAACAGTCATGGGTGTGTGCCGAGAAACTAGTTTTTCTCGTGAGTACTATGGATGCATCGAGGGGATATAGTTGGCCCTACCCATCGCTTACTAATTCCTAGGAAGTCCTCACATGTAACGGGTGAAACATAACATAAACATTAATATTAAAACTATCATACAAAATGCTAATACTTTAACCATAAACCATGAATGGTATAAAAATAGCACATCCACAGTAAATCATATCATAAAACCTTCAATACAATATAGAAGATTATATCACAATAAATAAAACTCAGTCAAATATAACATAAAACAAAGGATATTTACATATATGAAAATAATCTAATAATATCATTAACAATACTTGAGAGAAATATCCCTTTGAATACATTTAAATGTATCACAATTTATAAATGAAGACATTTAAAAGATACTTTTCAATCAAAGTGTCCCATACCACATTGAAATTTTTTAAATGAATTATCATTTTAAAAATTCATGTCAATATAAATAAATCCTTAAAACCATTTTGAAAAGAAGGACATGGATGATAAATATTTTTTAGTAGATACTTACATATAAACAATCTCAGATAATAATGAGATTATGAAATTAAGCCATACATAAAAACATAAAGTTATTACTTTTTGAAAACATTTTAATGAACTTAAAATTGACCGAAAATTCAATTTATAACCCTTTTATATCCATATAAATAGTTATGTAAAATAATAACAAGAAAAATGAAATGTGGGAAATGATTAATTCTTTTAAAATTCAAAGCATCCCATACAACTTTGAACATTTAAACAATAATGTAAATAACTGAAAATGAATCTTAAAATATCATTAATATAAATTTATTCATGATATAAATATAACAGGATAAGTACATACACCACACACAAGAAATAGGTGGTGAATATGGCTTTTATCACACGAAAATTAAAAGTGAGACGAAATTCATTTACCTTAGGTATGATACTCTCCATACATGTCCGAAACTCCTGTGTAATGTTTTTAAACTTATTATTAACTTATATAAGAATAATAATAACATTCATTATATCATATATTATTATTTTATGACTTTACATTACCTATATATTAAAATATCAATGGTAAATAAATGTTTTCGGTAATAATGTCATTATTTATCGTACGTGTTTTGACTTCTTATTTCTAATAATATTTCTTATATCATGATTTAATTACTTCAAAAATGTATAATATTATTTTTATTTCATATATATATATAATATAAATATATATAATAGATATATATCTGAAATAGAATACACCATTCAGTGAGATAGTAGGTCGTACGTACGCATGAGTGTTGTTTCCATTTTCTTATCATATTGAATAGAAGTAAGTTAATGACATAAATGTACATACACACACATTTATATATATACATATATATTATTTCTCAAGAATTATTATGTCATATATTTTTTAATTATTCATGTTATATATTTTTATAATAATTCTCGAATGATGAACATTGAAGATGAATCTAATCGCATCGTGGAGACAGTAATTTATACGTACACACGAGCGACAGTATCATTTCATTAATGATTAAAAAGTATAAAATTGGATTAAATTTTAATTATAAATAAAAAATATCATTTTAAATTTATTATTTAAATCACTTATATTCATTTTTATAACCTTCAAAATAAAGTATGGATGAATAATAGTTTACACCATGACGTGGAGACAATAAGTCGTTCGTACGCACGCATGGTGATATTGTTCTTTCATAGGATGGGTAAAAATGGGAATATGTTTTTACCATGATTATAATAAAATTTATATATATCTATGATACTGTATTTATTAATTTGGTATGTTAAAAATATATAATGGGAAAGTAGAATAAGAAAAGAACTTTTAAAGAGGTGATAAAACTGTTACCACTTTTTTGGGTGTCTTCTTTAATTTTCACAAAATGACTCCTTAAGATGGACTTATTCACAAAGTATAGACTGTAGGATGTATTTAGAGATGTTGGGAGAGTAAATTGAATGGTGTTTCTTGAGATAAAAGGCTTTGAGGTTGTGAATTAATTAGAAGGATAAGTACCCTTTTATATGAGAGGAGAGAAGAACATTTGAAAACAAAAAATCTTTTAAATTATTATAAATTAATTTTTGAATAAAAACTAATCAAAAGTTAATTATTTAATATATAATATGATAATGGGTCTAAATACTACCAAAAAATAAAATATATACAAGATTTTTGTTTATTTTAAACCTTATCTTTTTTGTTTACCCTTAATTATTATCTTTTAATTTTAAAAGTAGTAACAAATCTTTAATTATTAATAATCTATAAATTTTAATTGTATGGGGTTGATTTCCCATAGATGTATATTTAATGAACATATAGACCTTATAATATTCACTTTGCAATTTTAAAATATTTATAGTATTTTCAAATTATTTAATAAATTACTATTTTTATAGAATATCAATTATCTCAATTTTAAAACTTCATTTATTTAGTTTAAATAATATCTTAATATAGTGATACATTCAAAAAAATCATTGAATAGTATTATAAAATGTAATATTCACTTATTAAATTCTTGTATGGAATCAATTATGTCATATAATGTTTATTTTAATATTTATAATATCATTTATTTGGTTCTTTCATTAACAAAGAAATCACTACATCATTATTGTGTCATAAATAAATTTAATTATTTGTTGTCTAAAAATTATAAATAAAATACCATGATGTAGGATTTTTTTATATTTTTAATGACTATTTATATTAAAATATATAATTTATATAAACCCATATCAATTTTAATTAAGTAAAGAGATACATGTTTATAACATATTTACCTTTATTTAAAATTAAAAGTTTTTAGCATCATAATCACACCCAAGTGGCTTCTAAGGGACAAATTTTCACCCCAATGGTTGTCTTGGTTTGAAATATCTCCTCAAATAGAATTATTAGACATGTTATAGTAGTTTTATATAATTATAACATTATTTTTACTTTTATTTTCCTTATTTACTTTTTAATCGTGGTAAAAAAATAATTGCTGATGTCACTTTTCATAATATCTCAAAATAAAAGGCGCCTATTTACATAATTTAGACAGTATTATTACAAATATAGAATTAGTTTTTCTAAATTCAAAAAATAAAATTGGTAGAAATTTATTTTAAAATAATTCCAATCGTCGGAACTAAAAATATGTTTTTTAATGTTATAACATTGTAAAAATTGAAATTTTTTAACATCAAAACTCAAGGTAATATTATTTCTAATGAAAAAAATTATTTTAAATAATAGAAATTAATTCTATTTATACATTAAAAACAATCAATAATATAATTTATCATCATAAATTATATTTATAAAAAAAATTTGTTTTCAATAAAAATTTAGTATATTTTTTATATTCATCAAAAATTAAAAAATATCAGAAATATTTCAGGATTTCTTCCAAAGTAAATTTTCATATCCCGATTCTTATGAAAGAAATTTCTTCTTTTAAATATAATATATTAATTTTTCAAAAATTTTATTCAAAATGGGTACTCCCCCAAAAGGCAGGAAAACTACATTTTTTTGGAAAAATAGTTACTTTATCCAAATAATGGAATATTTTATTATATAATGTATATAAAATACGTAATATAAATGATAAAAGTATATAGAATATATAAAATTCAAATTTTTTAAATAATATTCATAATCCCCTTTTAAATAGCTAGTTTGATAGGTCGTGGTGCGCTCAAACTCGGTGTTGCATGTAGCGCAAGGTAAGTCGGTGTTGTGTGTAGAACATTCTTATCTTGGTGTAGTATAAAACACAAGATATTTAATTTATTTAAAGAAAAATAATGTACCAAGAATATTGGGGTGTTACATTCTCCCATACTTTAATAAATTTAATCATCATAATTTGAACATATGATTTCAAAATATCTTTGTTGAAAACCAACATTGAAAAATAGATTAATGAGACATATGTTTTAAAATAAGGAAAACTATGAAGGTCTCTAGAAATAAAACAAACTAGGTTTCCATATAGAAAAATATGTACATGGGAGAAAAAATCTAACCATCACGTTCTGATGGAGAGTGATAGAGAACATGATGGGGAAAAAGTTCACAATAGAAAAGCTATAAATAGGTGTTGATCTAAGGGAACAATTGATTCATATGAAAAATAACTAGGATAGAATTTTTGGTTTCAAGAACCTTTACCTAGAGTTGAATAACGATTTTACTATTCAAACATTGAGTTAATAGATTTATTTCCATTTTGAAGCATAATATCATCATTTGGTTGTACTTTGATGTTTTTTCACTTCAACCCTTTCACCTGGAAAGGAATGTTCAAATTAAAATTTTCACCCCTGAAGAACTTTTGATAAATCATATGGCTGACAAGTATTTATTTAATCTCTTAAATGTTCACTAAAACCAAAAAGGTAAACCCAAAGTGTCCAATGCCCATCTTACTCAATTCGAAGCCTAAGGCTTTTCCAAAATACTTTGATCCAAATTCACTGTCAAAAAAGGTATCTAAAATTCCAAAATCATTCGTAATAGTAGGTTCCCAAAATAGTGTAATGTAGCTCTTATTATCACATAACAGATATTTTATCACCTTTAAAACCTTAAGGAAACATAAATTCCTCTAAATATGAAAATAAGAAGCACTATAGTACAATCCTTATAAATCACATTATTCGTATGACTAGAATATAATAACATAATTCTTGAACACAAATACATTAAATATTTCACTTCAACCGTAGTAACAACATAAGCCTATCCAGGATTCATTTTATTTTTCTGATCTTTATTGCCATGAAGTTTTGGAAAATACTTTTCATAATGTCTTATATCTTTACAATTGTAGCAAGGAACATTGTTAGCATCTTTAATTCCCTTACAATCATGAGCTTGGTGAAATTTATCTCCACACTTTACAAACTCGCATTCCTTTCAGACAAGTACCATGAAGTTTCTTCCCATGATTATTACATATTTTAAAATCCTTATTTCCCATTTTCACTTTATTTATCTCTTTATCAACTATTATCTTATTCTCCTGCTTAACTTTAATGTCATAAGAATTATAAAATTTCTTTTCCATCTTGATAGCACATGAAACTATATCTTCAAATGATGAGAAAGATTATGAGACTATCTCCCATTGGAAGAATGGTTTTATCCCATAAAAAATAAATCAATATAACTTCTTGGGTTACATATATAGTCTTTAGTATGCCTTTATAACCTTGTGAAGTAAGCCTTATACTTTGAAACATTCTCATCCTCTTTTTTCCTCACAATCAGAAATTTCCCTTCCATATCATCTCACTATTCATGAGGAAAGTATTTTTCTAGGAAAGTCATTTAAACTCTCTCTATTAAATATTTTGTACTTATTAATCCTTCTTCTTATACATAATAATTGAACGCTATTGATCCACATATTTTGAGAGATGATAAACTAATATGAAGACCTTTTCTGTTTCATTACTCCCCAAAGAAAGAAATATATTCTCTAAGGAACTTATCCATTTTTCAACTAAAAATGTATTTTTAGTCCCATTGAATTTTGGAGGTTTTTGTCTCATTAAGAGGTCAAACATTTATCCTCCACATTGTGGATCAAGCTAAACATTATAAGTGAGTTTATTTTTCATAACTTGAGTCACCTATCCTAGTATAGTTATAAGATGTTTGGTACCAGTTGCAGCTCCTAATCCAACATTATTATATTTCATAGAAGAGAAACCCCTACAAGGGTTACATGCATTGATTGAATTTCAATTTCTTCCACAAGGTTCCATATTTAAATAATTTAATACACTATATTAGGTTATGAATCATAAATAATAATTCGAGACTAATAAAATACATAACATAAATTGAAATATTTATGCATACCTAATCTATAATCATAAAATGGTCTCTTTGAGTACATATTTACTCATAAATCATTTATACTAGGTAGAAAAATAAATTTTAATTATCCTATGAATATCCCCAGGGTGTTTTAAACTAGGTTCACAGTAAGGCTCATTGTCGTGTACCAGGTTATCCTGATTAAATCCCGGAACTCCTTGCCAGAGTTATTACTCCTAGTAACATCTATTCCGAAAACCTCATCCACTTTTAGTATCTAGACATGGACATATCTTCAAGAAATACCCACAAAATCTCTATATTAACATAATTTTATAATGTTCCTCTGTACTTAGCCTAAAATTATGTCTTAGGGTAATGTTCCCTAATTAAGGTTGTTTTCTAAATCAAGTTTCCAAGGTTTGTTATAAACTTTCTCTAATACCAATTGTAATGCCCTAAACCCAATTTCCTAGATTCTGTGCATTATTTTATTACATTAGAATGATCACAATAAAATAAAATCCCAAAGGACAGATCAGTTTAGTAGCTTTGAAAATACTAGGTACTAACATAAGTTTTACATTACACCTTGAAACTAAAAACAACATATTATCCCCTTTGAAAACTCTCATATCCTTTATACTATCACTAAATATAAATCATAATATACTTTATCACATACTGGGGAAAAATAAAAAAAAATAATGGGGTGATCTCAGATGCTCAGTATGGATAAACAATATTTCAAAAACTATCATAAATAAGCATAAATTTTATGTTATAGTATAAACCTGAAACATGAGTTTTCTAAACTTAATTTTCAGCACAATAAAGAAATAATAAATAAAATAATACCATTTAAACATTCACATGGATATTATAATAGTCAAATAACCACATAAAATATCAAAAAATAATCTGATAATGAGAAAATGCATAATTCCGGACATCATAACGATACTGGCATGGCCTGGTGCCAGTACCGTTGCTATACTATAAAGGTCTTATACCAAGACACTAGTTTGTCTCATGTGACATGTCTATGCATTGAGGGGGTATATTATGTCCCACCCATCACTTACTATGTGCAATGCATTATTATATGAAAAGAGTGAAACATAACATAAAAATTCGTATTAAAACTTGTATATGAAGTGCTAAAAATTTAACCATAAAACATTAATGGTATCAAAATAGCACATCCATAGTCAGACATATCATAAAGCATTCAATAAAATATGGAATATTTTATCATAATAATCCAACTTCAATAAAGTATAAAATACAAAAAAGGATAATCACGTTTATGAAAATAATCTAAAAATAACATTAAAACTCTTTAAGAGAAATATTCCCTTTGAGAAAAATTTAAAAGTCACGAAATTTTTTAAAGAATAAATTTAAAAGAGATATTTGAATCAATGTTTCCCATAACACATTGAATTTTTTTAAATGAATTAGAATTTTAAAACTTTTATGTTAATGTAAAAAAAACTCTTAAAACCATTTTGAAAACATAGGCATGACTGATAAAGATATCTCAGTAGATACTTATATATAAAAAATATTAGATTATGATGAGATTTTTATGTTAAGTCTTACGTAAAAACATAAAAAGATTCCTTTTTTGAAAAAATTTAAATGAACATATAATTTGTAAGAACCTGGTTTTTTCTACGAAAGACTTTGGAATATTCTTGACAATATTCCAGGGCAGTGCCTTCAGACGGAGTGCAATTCCGAGCCCCGGAGTGGCCGAAATTAAACTTTCAGTGCGTTCACACTAGAAACGCTAAAAGAATGAGATAACTCCTAAAAGGAGTCCCGGATCAGATATCCGAGTGTACGGATGGGTCCGTAATGGGGTGCTTACCTTAGGAACGACATAAAACTTGTCGGTGCGGGATGTTTGGACACCTCGCCCGCTTCTGGAATGTTAAACGGATTAAATAAATAAATTAATTATTTTAATGGAGAAATGCAGGAATCTCTTAAACGGTGTCTCGGATTAAAAAACGGAGGGCACCGTTGAGTTCGGAATGTGCCGTCTACCCTAGGAGGGGTATAAGTTTTGCAGGCGCGACCCGTTTGTGAAAAATGGCCACAGGGGCATTTTCGTAATTTAGTGGCTTTGGACGTTAAATTTTATAACTTTTGAACGGGGTCTCGGATTAAAATTCAGAGACCACCGTTGTTCTAGGGAGGTGGTGTTTACCCCAGGGGAGGATTAACCTTGACCCTGTTTGGGGTTTGGGTTCGGGCCGACGTGCGGGTGGTTAAGCGTTTCTATTTAAACGCTTAAGTCACCCCCACCCTCTTCCTCTCCCTCACCTGGACTACGGAAAGGAGGATCTCTTTCTATCATCCTCCACCTCCTGTGAGGCAGCTGCGGCAAGGTGGAGGTTCGGCGGCGAAGCTCCGGGCAACGCCCATGAGGTAGGATTTGTCGTTTGCATTTTTTTCTTTCACCGCACCTAGTTCGAGCTCCATTATTTGTATTAAAACTCTATCGGATAATCGTGAAAATCCCATGTTTGCGTAGTATAGTTTTTTCCCTTTTTGAAGCTTCTTTTAGAATCAAAATCCGAGCTCGGAGGAGGCCAGTGTTGATCGTCGATGGTCGCGGGTTTTCGGGTTCCGACGGGTTCGAGCGGTGGCGCGGCTCGGCGGAGGAGGCGGCGAGCGGGTGGCTTCGGCGGTCGGCGGTGCGGGGGGTTCGGCGCTGGACCGGGTGAGCGCGGATGATGGGGGTGATGATGAGCGGACGTGGATGAGTGGATTGCCGAGGTGCTGCGGAGGAGGCTGGCGCACCGGTCACGTCCGGCAGAGGAGGAAAGACCCGTGCGCGGGTCTTCTTGGGGTCAACGAGGACCGACTTCGTCCGGTCTGTTTCAGAGGAGGAAAGGACCCGCATGATGTGGGTCCTGCGTTGCAACAGGAGAGCAGCCATTTGGCCGGTCGGATGAGGAGGGACGGACCCGCTTGGGTCGGGCGGTTTGAGGCAGGCCGCGGCCAGCGGGCCGGCGGCTCGGACCGGGCCGACCGGGGCGGACCGGCCCGGATAGGCCCCCTTGCATTCGGGGGGCTGTAACTCTTAAACGGTGTGTCCGATTGACACGCCGTCTGCTGTGGTGGAACCGTATCGATGAGGAGAACTTTTTGAGATTGTTTAGGGATTTTTAATTCCTGAAATGAGGGGCCTCGGTGGCGTGGCACATACGAAAAGGTGTTAGTCGTTTCTTCGGGGGATTTTGTTTCGGATGGCACGGACGCGTCCGACATCCGTTTTAAGTGCCGTTAGTGGCGTTGGAATTATGGCGTCGAGGCGGAGGTTTCCAGGGTGGTTCCGGGTGTTGAGGCCGAGGTTGAGGCGTGGGCCCCATGTCTCGTCTTTTGAGCTGCGTGTAGTTTTTAGCGACTTTTTCCTCGGGCATCCGTTCGGGGCGTGCAAGAAGTCGATGTTGGGTGTTTTTCCAAGGGGATTGCAATGGTGAAATCCACCCACCCTAATTCAGCACGATGGTGCGGGGCCCATGAGGGCCGTTTGGGCGTCGACGGTGACTTTCCATCTTTATCCCCGGGCGACCGTTTTGGATAAGTTAATAGTCCATTTCATGTACTTTTTCGAGAGGATCGCAATGGTGCGATCCGTTCATTGAGTTTCGGGACTGGGATGCAGGTCCCACATGGCACCACTCATGTGCAGTGCGCCTGGATGCACCTTTTTCTCCAAATATTTGTGGCACTCAAGTGAGTAGTGCTTTTGACGTGTTTTCCCGAGGGGATCACAATGGTGCGATGTGCCCAACTATTTTTGGGGATGAGGCTCGGGATCACGGGACACCGTTCCAGCGTGAGGCAGTGTTGGTGAATTTCCCGTCGGATATCCGTTTGAGGCGAGTAAGTAGTCGATCTCGTGTGTTTTTCTGTGAGGATTACAACAGTGCGATCCGTTTGGCTGTGTGGAGCCTCTTGCGTGATCTTATTAACAGTGGAAGCATGGAAGGTGATCCAGTGGTGGTGCGCCCTACCTTGTTTGTAGCGGACCCTTGGCGTGTGATCACACACTCTTGGGAGAGTGATGTAAATGGTTCAGAAGTTGTGGTTGGCCACGCCTGGGCCTTTGAGGTGGAGTTGTTACATCACACCCTCGCGTTGACATTGGGTGCCGTGTGCACGATAGACCTTGGGCTGGAGACATGGTATACTCTGGGAGTATACCAGAGCACTTGGAGGTACGTGTGGTTTGTATCTGAGACGTTCGTGCGCTTGGTTGGGGTAGACTTAGGGCCACACGTTGTGTGGGCCCCATGTGCGTGTCATGTTCTACTTTGCGTACTTTGACCTCTCGCGACGTAGAGGGTCTCTCTGTGCTCATTTGTTTGACTAGCAGAGTTGAGTGGTCTCCCCCTGGTTTCATTCTCGATGGATAGACCAGTAGTTGTGCCGGTGGAACCCCGTGATGGGACAAGCGCATAACTTCTTTTGGATGAGTTTTTCTGGAGTTGGGTGGTTGCACGATACCCACTCCACGTTTGGTTGTCCAGTGTTGTACCCTCCAGTGGATGTGGCCAGAGTAGTTCTGAGTTTTACCCCCCAGCAGGGCTGGGCAGTGGGTTACTCATTGGCTTCTAGGGTCTACCCTCCAGCAGAGACTGGGCAGTGGGTCACCCGACACTTTTAGGGTCTACCCTCCAGCAGAGACTGTGCAGTGGCTCACCCGACACACTTAGGGTCTACCCTCCAACAGAGACTGGGCAATGGGTCACCCGATGACCTCTTAGGGCCTACCCTTTAGTAGGGCTGGGCAGTGGGTCACCCGTCATCTTGTTCCAGGTCTACCCTCCAGCAAGGCTGGGCAGTGGGTCGCATGTCGACTTATTCCAGGTCTACCCTCCAGCGGGGTTGGACAGTGGGTCGCCTGATGATGTAATTTGGTTTACCCTCCAGCAGGGCTGTGCAGTGGGTCGCCTGATGATGTATTAGGGTTTACCCTCCAGCAGGGCTGGGCAGTGGGTCACCCGATATCTGGTTATGGTTTACCCTCCAGCGGGGCTGGGTAGTGGGTCTCCTGACGATGTATTATGGTTTACCCTCCAGTAGGGCTGGGCAGTGGGTCACCCGATATCATATTATGAATTACCCTCTAGTGGGGCTAGGCAGTGGGTCACCTGACGATGTATTATGGTTTACCCTCCAGCAGCGCTGGGCAGTGGGTCACCTGATATCATATTATGAATTACCCTCCAGCGAGGTTGGGAAGTGGGACACCTATTGGCATTCCAGACTCAGTCCTTACTACTAGGCTAGTCTGAGGCTTTCCTCCATGACTACCGGAGCGGGACCCTTGGTTGTACGGGTCAGTGATGGATCAACTTGACTTTGAGGAGACCTCTCGGCTACGGCGCAGTGACGAGTTGTGGTATGACGTTCCCCCAGAACTCTCAAGTACGAGGGGAACTTTCCCCACCGAGACGCGTTCTTGCGACTCGATCTAAAACCGTGCGGGTGAGTCAGTGCCGCCCAAAGCGGATAGTGTCGAGGTGTGGTGTTTGAGCCCTTGGCTTGCGGTTCGGGGCAGATGTGTGGGATGCTGGGCATCGATGGTGTTACTTCTGGGACTGTTGGCGACTAATTTTTTTGGGCTGAGCTATGGGACAGAGATCCCCTTTCGACGTTGTTCGGGATTCAGGATGAGCATATAGATATGTATATACCTTGTTCGAGTACCCACTTCTTGGGCCTGGTTACTCTCCCTCTAGGAGAGGCGAAGACGCGCGGGGTATGCCACGTTCTTTCCGTGTCTAGCTTCTCGTGGTTGGATGAGTCTACTCTCCTATTATAGGTAGCGAATAATCGACGAGAGGTTCATCTTCTCACCGTTTCTAGCTCCTCGTGCTTGGACGAGTCTACTTCCTTTCTCTTGTTGGGTTGATCTGGACTCTCTGCTGTGCTGTTTCTCTTTACTGCACCCTCGGTTGGACTCCTTTACTTTCCCTGTTCACTCTACTTCTCACCCTTCGGTACCTCCTTTGTTGCTCCCTTGAGCCATTAGGGTATCCTACTGAGTATTCTTATACTCAACCCTGCTTGGGCTTTGTCCGCACTTGGTTTGCCCTTGCAGACGACAGACAGATGGAGCGTGGCTTCAGTGGAGCGTAGTAGCTTGCGAGCTTGGACCGCATGTGGTGGTCGTGGCTGGGTTCCAGGTGGGAGACCCGTCAGCTTTTTCTTTTGGTTTACCGGTTTCTGGATTGTGGCAATTGTTTTGGTTGGGCACGTGTTTTTCCCCTTTTCTTTTCAGCTTGTACCCTGTACTGTTTAGAGGTCGATGCACTCTTGTGGTTTATTTATAGCAGTTTCCCTTTACTTTTCTTTTTAACTCTACACTTTTGCATTGAGTGTACTGCGTGTGGGTGTGTACAGGTGCTTAGGCAAAGGCCTCCCCGAGTTGTTGTGCCTTCGGCGCTGGTCGCCAGCCCCTGGCCTATGGAGGCGGGCTTGGGGTAGTTGCAGCTTGAGCCCAGGTAGGGTCTGGTCGTGACATAATTGACCTAAAATGCCCTTTATAACCATTTTATATCCATATAAATAGTTATGTAAAATAATAACAAGAAAACTAAAATGGTCAAATGATTAATTCTTTAAACATTCAAAACAAGTCATAACACTTTAAAAATTGGGGATTTTGTAATTTATGTGTTCCCAATTTTTTTCATTAAGTGCATTGGACCTTCCATGTTTTTTCAAGTCACTTATGTCTAAGTGAATTACCTGTGTATTCATAGGTAGGTATATATATATATATAGGTTCCCCCATTATGTGCATATTCACCCATGGAAGTGGGCATATATGTATCAGGCTAGGTGTGACTATGTATATATATCAAAATGCTTACATAGGTAAGTGGAGAATAACATATCCACATAAGCATTTGTATAAGGATACCCTTCCACATGTTAATGGCCATATAGATTTGTGAATCTGTGTAAAGACCCGGAATTTTTGTGTATTTTTTTTCATAAATACATGGGAATTTTATGACTCCGCAGTTTCTAACGGTGCCTGATTCCAAGGCCCGGTGTGCTCGAAATCAATTTCTGAAGTTTTGTTTGGGTACGTTCAATAAATGCGCGAGTGGGAAAATATATCTTTTGAACTGATGATTGTAATTGAAATCCGAGGACACAGTTTAACTCGTAGAGAAAGTATTTACTTAAGGAGACCTTCGCCTCGATCGCAGTCGAGTTGGGGTGAAATTTGGTTTTCCGAGGTTTTGTGGGATAAAAATAAAATAAACATTTTATAATATTTTTATTGGAATTTTGAATTTTGAAAATCCTTTTTTTGTGAGGACCACCCGAAAATTGAAACTCCTCATTTAATGAGGAGCATTTAAGAGTGTGGTTACACTAGAGGTTTAACTACCCAATTAATGAACTAATTAATTATGTTAAATGCACAACTCAACTTAAGGTGATAATTATGTTTTCAGTTGTGTTAGGGAAAGACCATTAGTTGGAAAGGAGAAAATTTTGTGAAAGTCTTGTTGACGAAGAATGGTTATCCAATGAATGATCTCCCATGATCTTCGAAGAGGAACAATCCTTCAATGGAGATCGGATCCCGACTAGTCTCTGACGCTCGAGCTTGGATCTGAAGTGTGAGGTAGCTGCGACGATCGACGTCAACTCCTTCTTCTTCCCGTGAAATCGTCAACAAACTGAGGAAGGGGGATTTAAATTTCTTGGGATTAACGTTATCTATTATTATTTATAAACAATGAATGCAGACCAGACAAAAATAGGCTGATCTGTGGTTTGATCGTTCTTGCGGGTAAGGGAAGAATTTTAAGCGGGGTTCAGATCTGGGATGGATCGGTCTTATTGATGAACTTTATTGAACCCTGTTATGATCTTAGGCGGAGGGTGCTGGCCAATATGAACACGAACCAATTCTCTCCACTGATCTTGTGATGTTCTTCATCTTTTTGAGTTCTTCATGGGCGATGAGCCAAAGTGGTAGCCACGAAATACGGATGGTCCAGTGCTGAGGGCGGCATCCCGGTAGGATCCTTGGTGTAGACAGATCCAATTTCTGACCACCGGAGCGAACCCAGTGGTCCACAGAAGGTGGGTCGCCGGGTGGTAGTGCCGGAGACAAGAGGCAGGGGTGGTGGCGGCCGCCGCCCACCGACCGCATTGAGGGACTGGTGGCCACTCGGGCTGCCCAGTCTGTGGGACGACCGGCCGACCGATCCGGCCGGCCCGCTGGAGAACTAAGACCCCCGTAGGCTCCACGTGGAGGAGGACATGGCCCGTGTCTGCGAGCGGCTCATCTGGGAAAACCATCCGGCCATGGTCCGATCGGGATGGGGAACTGCGGTTCCCGCAGGCGCTGCATGGGGAGAACCGTGACCCGAAGAGCAGGCCGCGTGCGCTGGGCCGATCCGGCCGGCTACGGACGGCCGGGGCAGAGGAGGAGGCGGCGCCATGTGGCGCCTTCGAGCAAACCAAACTGGCTCACAACATAGGCCGGGTCCACGGGTGGGCCGCGCACCACCGGGCTAGGCCGACCCCCAGGCGAGTCAGACCCGCCGAGCCAGGTCGGGCTGACTCGTCAGCCCACTAGGCTTGACGGACCGGGCCCCTCTTCGCTTAAATGCGAATAACACCTAGTCCGTGTGTCTGATTGACGCTCCGTCTGCGGCACTGGGACCCTCGAAATGAGGAGGTCCTTTTGGGATACTCTAAATGAGTTTTGGACAAATTTGAAAAATGGCTGGGTTTGGATCGAGTGTAAATCCAACCGGGCTCCTGGAACAGAAATGCTAATGACTCATAGACTTAGCGTCCGATTGATACACCGTATGTCGCATTGGGTTCCTTATGATGAGACAGAACTATGAGATACATCAACTCAGGACTTCATGGAAGTATATGTATCGACACTTGGCTCGAGGAGTGGACCCTTCTAGAATCGAGCGTGCTGTGTGCGGGAACCCTAGGGGTGGCTGCGACTGAGATGACTACTGTATCAGAATCCTCCGTGGGTTCGATAGCGATGACTACCGTACTAGAATCCTCTATGGGTTTGAAAATGATGACTACTGTACCGGGATCCTCCATGTGTCAGACAGTTCTGACTTTTGTTCCTGTATCCTATGTGAGTCCGATAGAATTTCTAGTCTTGTATCCTATGTGGATCTGACAGCTTTGCTGGTCCTGTATCCTGTGTGGGTCTGACCGCTTAGATGAGATATCTTGTCCTGTATCCTATGTGGGTCTGACAGCTTATCTGGTCCTATATCTTGTATGGGTTTGACAGCTTAGATGAGATAGATGGTCCTGTATCCTCTGTGGGTACGACAACTTAGCTGGTCATGTATCCTATGTGTGTCTGACAGCTTAGATGAATCTGTGGCTACATCTGATCATCTCTATCACTCTACAAAATATGTATACTTGTGTGAGATGAGTGATGTCTTTAAACCATTATCATTATTGTGATTGACTTTACTTCCTTTGTGGAATGAGTTGTGATTGATCTCGAGAGTTGGAGCCGGACTCTGATTGGTAACTTAGGTATATTTATGGGCATATACCTAAGTAGGTTTGGTAGATACATTGTGATTGTATTTTTCTTTGTGGTTTATCCTTGTTGGATATTGTGAAACCTTGAGGGTTTCAGAGTACCTACAGAGTATCATTATAATCATCCTTGCATGGGCTATGCCCGCACATCGTTGTGTTGGATGCAGATGACGGACAACACTGACCGAGGAAGAGTGTACGAGGACTGGACGGTATCCGGAGGTGGACCTGATGACAAGTCGGTACCCGGAGGAGACAGGCAGACTTGGAGCACTGAGGAGGCTATCTGTACCTACCCTTCAGGTAGGATCCATGGTGGACGTTCCAAGATCTTCTAGTCACCTTACAGCAGTTTGTCTTTTTAGTAGTACATGTTAGTCCTTTCCTTGTAATTTACTATTGGGCTTGTATTTCTGGCCCCTTTTAATTTTAGTACACTTGTTATACAGTTATTACTTATTATTTTCTTCCACTTTTTCTCTATGTATGTTACATGTTTAATGGAAATGCCTTCCCTTTTATCAGGTTTACAGCTTTAGTGCTAGTCACCAGCCCCTCGCCTATGGAATGTGGGCTTGGGGTAGTCATGGCACGAACTCCGAGGACGGGTTGTGAAAAATTGGTATCAGAGGAGTTAGTTCTACCGGAGAACTTATGACTATGATATTTGTTTTATGTGAACCAATAGTGTTAAGGGTACCGAGTGTTGTTATCAGTTTAGGGAAACCGGTGTTGGTGCGGCGGCCGACCTATCCATACACTAAGACTATGACATCTGATTTATGACTCAGTGCATGAAAACACTGATTGCGTGTGTGTTTACATTGAAAAGTTTTCTTCATGATTACTTTATGTCAACTCACCAGGTATACTGTTTTAAATGTGGCACACCTGTTTCTTTTCAGAATTTCTGTAACGCCCCAACCCCAGCTACCCCGAGCCAGTGCGTTACTTTGTAACATTGGCATGATCACAAAAGATCAAGTCTCGGAAGACCGATTAGTTTAGTAGCCTTGGAAACACTAGATACATTCATAAGTCTTACATTACATCATAAAGTAAAACAAAAATAAAACATATTCTCTTCATATCCCCTTATATTATCCCTGTAGGTCATTCATATTATACTTCTGCACATCCTAAAAAATATTAAAACATTGAAATAGGTGAGCTCAGATGCTCAGTAAGGATAACAATATTGCGGAATCTTTCATAAATAAACATTAACATTTAAGGAAATTTATAACTAAAACAAAAGCCTTTTAAACATGAACTTCAACATAATATGGAAAAAGTAAAATGAGATAATGCCATTTACTTATTCACATGGATATTCTACTGGTCGAATAATTACATGCAATATCAATAACCACTTTCATAATGATGGAATGCATAATGCCAAACTATCATAACCACGTAGCCAAGGCCTCGTGCCAAGACCACAAATAAGATTTTGTCAAGGCCTCGTGCCAAGACAATAGTTGGTCTCATGAGACCTGTCGATGCATCGAGGAGCTATAGCGGGCTCCACCCGTCACTTACTAAGTCCAATGCATTCCTCATATGAATGGGTTTAAACATATCATAAACCATAACATAATCGTATCACATAAAACATGCATAAAGGAATCATAACATTTCCACATTTCAATCAAAAGATTTAAATACAACACATTGATATAATAAAAACGCTTTCAAAACCATTTTCAATACCAAAATAAAAGAAATTTAAAACTTTGTATTTATTTTTCATTAAAAAAGTGATGGCTTTTAGAGGAAGCCGAAACTCAAATAATGGTCACGGCGGAAGAGAAGTCATTGTCGCCACATATGTACGGAAAGGAAAACATTCCCTTTTTGTCATTTAGTAAAACGCTTCATATAAAAAAGGTTCCTTTTGAATAAACGTAAAAGTCAAAGGGGTTTATACACCGTATAAAAGAAAATTGTGTATAAAACCAAATATGCCACAATGAAAGGAGATTGAGATGAAGTCCTTAAAAAGATCAATTTTAAAATAAAATAGATCTATTATGTGTATTCACTATAGGTACACATAAAGAACGTAAAAATACAAAATAGGAAATAATAATGTCATGACATAATTTGAAAGTAGGAGATTAACCCAAAGAATGGAAGTTGGGTTAAGAAATTCCCTTACCTTGTGTCCGACTTGATTCGACTGTTCTTTAACCTCCTGAATAATAAACTAGAGTTAATATCTGCTTTATTAAGAACCATTTTAAATTTCATTATCCTTTTTATATGACTTATTACAATGTTATGAACATTAAGTAATTATTTAAGTTAATAACGGTCGTTTTGTCGATCTTTGGTACTTGAGTCAACAATAAACTTCTTATAATTACAAGTTGTTTATGTTGTAGAATATCCATTATCTCCAGAATTATATTCATGATTTAGATGTCATATATATCATATATATCCAGTATATATATTCATTCATAATATTACGTAACATTTAGAGGTAAGAAATGAAATGCACCGTTCATGGAGACGGTAAGCCGTACGTACGCATGAACGCTACTTTCATTTCTATTTCATATTTAATGAAATGAAATCATAATTATATAAATGTATAATATAATTCCAGTATAATATAGCATATAATACCATTTAATCCATCCTTTATACATCCCACATATGGTATTAACGATTAAAATCACTTTGAGGGGGCGGTAGTCCGCACTTCCTAAAATGAAAATATCGCATTTACCCATAATGGAAACCATAATGGTATGCAATAAATGAAAAATAAAAAATCATAAGGGAAACAAAAACATCATATATATCATATATAAAAGTAGTGTCATCATAATGGCCACCATTAGAGGTGTTATATGAGTGTTGAACAATCATCGTTTCGTGAGAAAAAAATTCGCCATCCACAGAAACAATATGTTCTTTAACCATTAGATATAGGTGTGTGTAAGTGTAGCTCGAATCCTTCTTATAACAACATCCTAGTATATTGAGGATACTGGTGTTGTTACAAAATAAATGAATAAAAAGTGTTTAGGGGGTTGGAGAAGAAAAATAAAACAAAACAACATTAGAGAAGACATTACCTCAAAATCGGGTAACTCTTTTTGATTTGAGCCAAAGACTTCTTTGGGAATATTTCTGCCCAAAGTGAGGCTTCTAGGAGTAAGGGTGGGGGGGATTTGGGAGTGTATTTGGGCAGAGGTTGGCCGAGACATATGGTTTGAAAGTGTGAATGAGGTGGTAGAGGTGGGGGCCTTTTATAATTGGAGAGGAGGGGCACTCTTGGAAAGTAAGGAAATGTTACATTATTAAACAATGATTTTCAGATTCTAAAGGTCCCAAAATTATATAATTAGTGGATAATGTGATAAGGGTTCTAAGTCTACACATAAAATAGTCTTTGGACAAGTGTAAGCCTTTTAATTTACATTATCTTTTCATTTTATTAAAATCGTTAAATAATGAGGTCATCGCTGCATCATAATGATGTCATAAATAATTTGATTTATTTAATGTCTAAAAATTATAAAAAAAATACTATGATTTATGAAATATTTTTATCTTTCCAATGACTATTTATAGTCAAAAATATGACTTCTATAACCCCATGAAAAAATTGTTTTAGTAAAACATTTCATGTTTGTGTCATTTTTAACTTTAACATTAAATAAAAGGTATTTATGTCATTTTCCAACTGAAGTGGCTCCATAGAGTTCCCAAGTGGACCCATGGATATTATTGGCCGTCCATGGCACATCCAATGAGGGTAGGACATGTGTAAAGCTCATCTCATATTATTAAAACATTATTTTTACCTTAAACTACACTAATTACCTCTAATCGCGATTAAGAACATAAAAGTTACTGTTCACCAATAATTATTTTAATCTCATTGAACCACATTTTACTTCTTAATGACAACCATGTATGTTGGATTTTTGAAAATCAAAACACATAAGTGGTAATTTTTCATTTAAACGAAAAATCAGTTATTTAACTACCACTTAGGGGTTTCACTATTCATCAAAAATTGATGTTTTTCAGAACAATGCCAAAATTTCACCCTAAGATATAATTGATATTCCGAATTCAAAAATGATGTCTATTTTAAAAAATTCCAAACATATAAGTAGCATTAATTAATTTTATAATTAATTCCCGCTGTCACAACAAATAGCGTGTTTTTAATAAACAATTTATATCAAAAGATTGACAATTGTTTATGTCCAATTTCAATGTTAAATTAATTCTAATGACCACCATTGAATAAGATGGTAAAAATATATTATAATTATACTTTAAAACCACTAAATAGTATAATTTATCACTATAAATTATTTTGATTAAAAAATTTGTTTTAAGTATTTTTCACTATTCATAAAAAATTGAAAGTTCTCAGAAAATTACAAAAAATTCAACTTAGGATAATTTCGATATTCGGAATACAAAAATGAAGTCCATTTTGAAATATAAAATTTATATAATTTCAAAAAGTGGGTATTACTATTCATAACGGCTACTTTGATTAGTTGCGGTGTGTTAGAACACGAAGTTGCTTACAATGCAAGCTATTGCATTATTGAATGAGAAGCGTATCATAGAAGCTCAGGGTGTTACATTCTCCCCTCCTTCAATAAATTGCGTCCTTGCAATTTGAAATTTTTCTTGGAAAATAAAAGGTTGAAAATAGAAAATACCTTTGTAGAAAACCCACATCGGAAATAAGGTTAATAAAAATATAACTTTAAAAGAAAGAAATATAAGTACAAAGGTCACCCGAGATAGCCCAAACAAGGATTCTATGAAAATATGGATATGGAAGAAAAACAAACCATCAAGGTCTGATGGATATTTGTAGAAAACTGGATTAGGAGAAAGTTAACAATAAGAAAATCAAAAACTTGTGATTAGTTAAACGGTCATTAAATCCCCAGTTGGAAAAGTTAACCGGAAACGTTTTTGTTCTAAGTTACCTTTTATAAAGTTAAAGAATTTATTTAGGAGATTTACTAAGAACGTAAGGGAATATACATACTTGTCATGTAGACTTTCATTCTTTAATAAATTTTTACCAAAAACCCATCTTTCACTCTAAAAGGTAATAGAACTCAAAAATATTTTATTTATCCTAATTGTATAAGGGTACAAATATTAACACATACCATTTAGATTAGAAAAACTATTTTTTAATAACCAGGGACTTCACGTAGTCCATTGGTAGGCGATTAATCCCAATCGCACTATGGTTGTGGGTTCGATTCCCACAGCTTTGTCCGACACGATGGGTTGTCACTCTGTCTGCGTGTTGTCCTTTTTATAAATATCCAAAAATAACCTTAACAATAGTATCCAATGTAAAATATAATCCATTCCAACCTTTATAGTTATCCAAAATACTTCTGTCCAACTCACAGTCCAGATTTTATGAGGAAGGTAAACATAATGAAGCTCCTTTTTTTCTGCGTAACAACATGTGAACACCTTCATCATGTATTGTTTTAAAACACTGCAACATACTGAATTACCATAAATCCTTATTGATTACATTCATGATCCCTTATTCCTTATAGAAAACTAGATATACTCCTTCTATCCAAAAATGTATACAAATCATTAATCAGTTTCAAAGATGTTAAGAATATCCAACATAATTTATCCGAATCAATCATGTCTTATTCCAAAATCACTATCTCAGTATCAGAACCATATTATGGTTTATCTTTCTGTCAACCATATATTTTCAAAAAATTTAACCTACTGTGGAGTCACTTTTCTTGGTTCCACACAATCTCATGTCCTAGATGAAATAGTACTGCAGTACAATCCTTATATACTCCATAATTATTATAACCAGTACATCATTGATACAACACTCAAATTACAAAATTATTTATTAACAAAATAAGAACTCTAATCATTTTTCCTAATCTGTGGTAGTATCATAACTTGATTATTATCAAATAACATCATTTGGGGCATACTCTGATGATTTGAACATTGGTTTGCGTAGTG
Organism: Viscum album; assembly: GCA_963277665.1. Taxonomy (NCBI): domain Eukaryota; kingdom Viridiplantae; phylum Streptophyta; class Magnoliopsida; order Santalales; family Viscaceae; genus Viscum; species Viscum album. Next base: position 308,303,158 of record OY728131.1, on the reverse strand, counting down.
TCCCCACTCCTTGCAGATGAAGCATTGTACATTTGAAACCTTTTTCTTACCCTTGCAGTCACGCACTTGGTGTCCTTTTTCTCCACACATATAACAAACTCCCATTCCCTTCAGGCAAATTCCAAGGTGTTTCTTCCGACAATTATCACATATTGGAAAATTTTTCTTTTCCCTCATCCCTTTATCCATCATTCTCTCTTCCATCCTTTTCTTCTCTTTCATCCCTTCAAATCTATAAGACTCAGAGAATTATCTACTTATCTTATTAACACATGATAATATATCTTCATATGTTGATAACACATGGGAGAATATATCCTTTCTAAATGTTAGCTTAATACCATGAAAGATATGATCCTTCTTACTCTTTGGATCATACGTATTGATGGAGTTCACATTCCTTCTACTGGGCGCCATTTCTATACAATGCCATAAACTAGGTTAGTTTATGAATCGAAATACATAATAACAAACTTTAAAACACTTATAATAAATTGAACTATTTATGGATATAATCCATAATCATAAAAAATGTTTTCTTTTAGGAAGTATATACTCATAACCCTTCATAGTGGTTTGTAAAGAAAATGTGAATTATCCTAAGCATATCCCCCGGGAGTGTCGTAACCAAGAGTGCAGCAAGGTTCGTTGTCGTGCACCAGCTCCCGTTCGAGTCTAGCTCAAAGTGATGTTTTCATGTTTTACCCCTAGGTACATCTGTGCCAGAGCCACCTCTACCTGCTCGTGTCCAGACAGGGATGTATTGCTCGGAAAACTCACAAAATCTCTATAATACCAAAATTCTAGGAAGTTCTTCTATACTAATCCTTAAAGTCTATCTTCGGGCTATGTGCTCTAATAAGAGTTTATCTAAATCTAGATTCCAAGGTTAGTACTCACCTCCCTCTGATACCAACTGTAACGCCCCGACCCCAGCTACCCCGAGCCGGTGCGTTACTTCGTAACATTGGCATGATCACAAAAGATCAAGTCTCGAAAGACCGATTAGTTTAGTAGCCTTGGAAACACTAGATACATTCATAAGTATTACATTACCTCATAAAGTAAAAGAAAACTACAACATCTTCTCTTCATATCCCCTTATATTATCCCTGCAGGTCATTCGTATTATACTTCTTCATATCCTGAAAAATATTAAAACATTGAAAGGGGTGAGCTCAGATGCTCAGTATGGATAAAAATATTGCCGAAGCTTTCATAAATAAAAATTAACATTTAAGGCAATGTATAACTAAAAAAAATCCTTTTAAACATGAACTTCAACATAATATGGAAAAAGTAAAATGAGATAATGCCATTTACTTATTCACATGGATATTCTACTGGTTGAATAATCACATGCAATATCAATGACCACTTTCATAATGATGGAATGCATAATGCCAAACTTTCATAAACACTTAGCCAAGGCCTCGTGCCAAGACCACAAATAAGATTTTGTCAAGGCCTCGTGCCAAGACACTAGTTTGTCTCATGAGACCTGCCGATGCATCGAGGAGCTATAGCGGGCTCCACCCGTCACTTACTAAGTCCAATGCATTCCTCATATGAATGGGTTTAAACATATCATAAAACATAACATAATCGTATCACATAAAACATCCATAAAGGAAACATAACATTTCCATATTTCAACCACAAGATTTCAATACAACACATTGATATAATAAAAACGCTTTCAAAACCATTTTTAATACCAAAATAAAAGAAAGTTAAAACATTGTATTTGTTTTTCATTAAAAAAAAGTGATGGCCTGTAGAGGAAGCCATTTTCAATATCAACTTTATTAAGAACCATTTTCAATTTCATTATCCTTTTTATATCACTTATTACAATTTTATGAACATTATGTAATTATTTTTGTTAATAACGGTCGTTTTGTCAATCTTTGGTACTTGAGTCAACAATAAACTTCTTATAATTACAAGTTGTTTATGTGGTAGAATATCCATTATATATAGAATTATATTCATGATTTAGATGTCATATATATCATATATATCCTGTATATACATTCATTCATAATATTACGTAACATTTAGAGTTAAAAAATGAAATGCACCGTTCATGGAGACGGTAAGCCGTACGTACGCATGAACGCTAATTTCATTTCTATTTCATATTTAATGGAATGAAATCATAATTATATAAATTTATAATATAATTCCAGTATAATATAGCATATAATACCATTTAATCCATCCTTTATACATCCCACATATGGTATTAACGATTAAAATCACTTTGAGGGGGCGGTAGTCCGCACCTCCTAAAATGAAAATATTGCGGTTACCCATAATGGAAACCATAATGGTATGCCATAAATGAGAAATACAAAATCATAAGGGAAACTAAAACATAATATATATCATATATAAAAATAGTTTCATCATAATGGCCACCATTAGAGGAGTTATATGACTGTTGAACAATAATCGTTTCGTGAGGCAAAAATTCACCATCCACAGAAATAGTATGTTCTTTAACCATTAGATGTAGGTGTGTGTAAGTGTATCTCGAATCCTTCTTATAACAACATCCAAGAATATTTAGGATACTAGTGTTGTTACAAAATAAATGAATAAAAAGTGTTTAGGGGGTTGGAGAAGAAAAATAACACAAAACAACATTAGAGATGACATTACCTCAAAATCGGGTAACTCTTTTTGATTTGAGACAAAGGCTTCCTTGGGAAGAGTTCTGCCCAAATTGAGGCTTCTAGGAGTAAGGGGGGGAAGTTGGGAGAGTATTTGGGCAGAGGTTGGCCGAGCCAAATGGTTTGAAAGTGTGAATGAGGTGGTAGAGGTGGGGGCCTTTTATAAGAGGAGAGGAGGGGCACTCTTGGAAAGTAAGGAAATTTACATTATAATACAATGAATTTTGGATTCTAAAGGTCCCACACTTATGTAATTCGTGTATAAGGTGATAAGGGTTCGAAATCTACCCATCCAATAGTCTTTGGACAAGTGTAAGCCTTGTATTTTACATTATCTTGTCATTTTATTAAAATCGTTAAATAATGAGGTCATCGCTGCATCATAATGATGTCATAAATAATTTAATTTATTTAATGTCTAAAAATTATAAAAAAAATACTATGATGTAGGAAATCTTTTTATATTTCCAATTACTATTTATAGTCAAAAATATGACTTGTATAACCCCATATAAAAATTGTTTTAGTAAAACATTTCATGTTTGTGTCATTTTTTACTTTAACATTAAATAGAAGGTATTTCTGTCATTTTCCAACTAAAGTGGCTCCATGGGGTCCCCAAGTTGACCCATGGATTATCTTGGCCGGAAATGGAACATCCAATGAGGGTAGAACATGTGTATAGCTCATCTCATATTATTAAAATATTATTTTTATCTTAAACTACACTAATTACCTCTAATCGCGATTAAGAACTTAAAAGTTACTATTCACCAAAAATTATTTTAATCTAATTGAACCACATTTTACTTCTTAATGACAACCATGTATGTCGGATTTTTCAAAATCAAAACACAGAAGTGGTAATATTTCATTTAAACGAAAAATCGGTTATTTAACTACCACTTAGGGGTTTCACTATTTATCAAAAATTGAAGTTTTTCAGAACAATGGAAAAATTTCACCCTAAGCTATAATTGATATTCAGAATTCAAAAAAGATTTCTATTTTACAAAATTCCAAACATATAAGTTTCATTAATTAATTTTATAATTAATTCCCGCTGTCACAATAAATAGCGTGTTTTTAAGAAACAATTTATATCAAAAGATTGACAATTGTTTATGTCCAATTTCAATGTTAAATTAATTATAATGACCACCATTGGATAAGATGGTAAAAATATATTATAATTATACTTTAAAACCACTATATAGTATAATTTATCACTATAAATTATTTTGATTAAAAAAGTTTTTTTTAAGTATTTTTCACTATTCATAAAAAATTGAAAGTTCTCAGAAAATTACAAAAAACTCAACTTAGGATAATTTCGATATTCTGAATACAAAAATGAAGTCCATTTTAAAATATAAAATTTATATAATTTCAAAAAGTGGGTATTACTATTCATAACAGCTACTTTGATTAGTTGCGGTGTGTTAGAACTCGAAGTTGCGCACAATGCAAGCTAATGCATTGTTGAATGAGAAGCGTATCATAGAAGCTCGGGGTGTTACAATTTCCCCACGAAGGCAGGCAGTTAGGGTTACATGTTTCATATGAGATGATATCCCATCGAGCGATGAGGCATCAGTACATGGCCCCATCACAATAGATGTATCAGTGGTACCACTACCCGCTAGGCCACTGATACCACCAGCTCCAGCAGCAGAGAGTGCACTCCGCCGCAGTGCGTTGCACAAGTTCCTACATTAGAGGCCACCTCGGTTCTGAGGAGAGATGGACCAACATGCTGTTGAGGATTGGCTGGAGGCTGTCGTGAGAGTTTTCAGATTGGTAGGGACACCAGCTGACCTCATGTCGATCTTTGCCGCGAGTCTCCTGCATACAACAACAGGCAAATGGTGGAGCTTGATGCTCCAGGTACATGACTAGGAATCACTACTCTGGGTGGACTTCGAGTGTCACTTCCAGTCAGAGTTTATTCTAGCCACCCTTTGTGCGGTGCAGATACAGGAGTTACAGCATCTACCCCAGGGTAGCATGATGGTATCTCAGTACTCAGCGAGGTTCACTGACCTCTCGTGATACTCCAAAGGTATAGTACAAGACCCATTTTCAGGTCCCGGACCTTCTATTAGGGACTTAGGGATGAGATCAGGGCTTCGATGATCTCCCTCAACATCTCGATGCATGTGGGGGTGCTGAAGCGAGCCCTTATTGTAGAGAGTTTTCTTGCTGAGAAGACATCAGCATCAAGACCCACCATAAGGAGACACGTAGTGGAGTCTTCTATAGCTGGCAGTAGACAGATGTCGCATAGGTCCAAGTAAACTAATCCATCAGGTGGGTGACCCCAGGATACAAGTTCGGATGTGTAGGGCACACGAGATAGAGCCAACCATATGAGGACCAAGCAGTGCTATGCATGTGGCGGGTAGGGTCACATGGCATGTGACTGTCTGAACTGCCGTATAGATGATCAGTAGACAGTTGAGGAACCTCCCAGGCAGAGGCAGAGGTTTGACCGTGGTGGTCCCCCGGGAGTAGTTAGACATGGCAGAGGAGCTGGTCGAGCAGCCGGTGGTGAACAACGTTTTGAGGTCCTACCACTACCACCACCACTAGATGGTCCACCTGGAGCTCCGAGAGTTGGTGGATAGGAGCATGACTAACTCTAGGCATATAGGCCTTTGTTCTTGATTTTTATAGTTTTCTTTGATGTTGTTGTTTGTGGGGGATTTTTGTCTTTGTACTCTGAGCTGTAGTAACAAAAGACACTTGTCTTTTTGATGTTTTCCTACCTGCCTTTTTGTGTGATTGATACTAATAGGTTCCGGTTAAAACCATTGACTTGACCCTCACGTTTGAGATTCCTACTGGAAGAGACCCGGTGACTACACAATGATGCTGACAGAGTGACTCTTGGAGGGGAGAGTAATGGTTGGATCTCTTGGTAGTATCATCGAGGACTTACAACGTCATCCATGGCATGAAATAGTACCGTTCATGTCATGATTGACTGTATTAGGCAAAGGACATGGTTCATCCTGGGGATGAGACATAATTTCTCTTTTTGACAAAAGGAGAAATCTTAGCAGCTCTGGTAGGACATAGGAGAAGAAGGGTGTAGTCGAGTTCCTTAAAATTGGCTAGTCTCACCAATAGTTCATTGAGCGAATGATTTATGGTTTACTCTAGTCACCATAGTCTCAGGTATATCTTCTCGCAGAAGGACCTGAATATGAGACAACGGTGATGGATCGAGTTCCTCCAGGACTATGACTTTGAGATAGTCTGTATTCATGGGAAGGAAAATGTTATAGCAGATGCTATCAGCAGAATATCAAGAATTCATCTTCTAGGAGAGGCGATAGAGCAGCTGGCCACGTTACAAATATCCTTTGTGGATAGAGATGGATCAGCCTTTCTGCAGTCTCTCACAGTCACTCATCCACTTCATCAGCGAGTCAGGGAGGAACAGTGAGGGGACGTTGACTGTGAGATGCGACGTGCTCAGATATCCACAGGGTAGGAATCTGATTGATTTTATGAAGGTAGGGAGAATGTCATTATCTTCAGAGGATGGACCATGGTACCAGTTGAACTTGAGGAGGAAGTGTTGAGTGATTTTCTCACATCTCCTCTAGCGGTACATCCAGGAGTAGAGAAGATGTATCAGGACATCCGACGACAGCACTGGTGGCCAGGTATGAAGAAGGCAGTAGCTGAGTTTGTCTCATGATGCCGCACTTGTCAACAAGTGATGGCGGAGCACTAGGTTCCACCAGGCTTGGTTCAGCCCTTAGAGGTCCCAGAGTGGATGTGGGATAGCATATCCAGGGATTTCGTGATGGGAATTCCACGTACATACAGAGGACGTGACTCTATTTGGATGATTGTCGACCGACTCACCATGTCAGCCCACTTCATACTGATCAGAGAGTAGGCTCCAATGGAGAGCCTAGGATGCCTCTACAAACAGAAGATCGTACGACTTCATGGTGTGCCATCGATGATCGTCTCCAATCGAGATACCTATTTCACTTCTTGGCTATGGAAGGTGTTGCAGGAGGATTTCAGGACGCAGCTGCGGTTGAGCACTGACTTTCATCCTCAAACAGATGGCTAGACTGAGATGATCATTCAGACTCTCGAGGACATGCTCTGTGCATGCATCCCTGACTTCAATCGTAGTTGGGAGGATCACTTACCCTTGGTAGAGTTTGCATATAATAATAGATAACACTCCACCATTGGGATTACACCTTACGAGGCACTTTACGGTCGACCTTGCAGATCTCCTCTATGTTTGACTGACCCAAGGGAGTCAGCACTTGTAGGATAAGAGATGGTGAAAGATATGATGGAGAAGGTGCAGATCATCCATGAGAGTATGAAGACTTCACAGAGCAGGCAGAAGTCCTACTATGATAGAAGATGGAGACCACTGGAGTTCGAGGATGGCGACCACGTCTTTCTATGGGTCTCACCTCGACGAGGTCTATGGATATTTGGCCGAGGCGGAAAGTTATCTCTGCAATTCATCGGACCTTTTCAGGTCCTCTGCAGGGTTGGCGAGGTGTCATACCGCTTGGCTGTTCCAAATTAGTTGCAATGGGTGCACGATGTTTTCCACGTATCTCAGATGAGGAGATACGTGCACAACCAATCCCACATCATCGTCCACTAAAAGATGGACATTGAGGACCATGCGACTTTCAAGGAGGTTCTAGTAAAGATTGAGGATCGAAAGCTGCGGGTCCTATGTGGACGGTTGATACCTATGGTGCACATTCGTTGGAAGCACGGTAATATCCAAGAGAGAACATGGGAGATGGAGGCTCAGATGCGTGCTCATTACCCCCATTTGTTCCCTTAGTTCGATTTATAGCTTAGGGGGACGTAAATCCCTGAGGTGGGAAGAATTTAAAGACCCGGAATTTCTATGGATTTTTTTTCATAAATACATGGGAATTTTACGAGTCCTCATTTTCTAACGGTGCCTAATTCTAAGTCCCGGTGTTCTCGGAATCAATTTATGAAGTTTTGTTCGGGTACGTTCAGTAAATGTGTGAGCGGGAAAATCTATCTTTTGAACCGGTTCTTGGAAATGAAATCCGAGGACACCGTTGAACTCGAAGCACCAGTTTTCTTATAAGGAGACCTTATCCTCAATCATAGTCAAGTCGGGATGAATGTTGGTTTTCTATGGTTTCATGGGATAAAAATAAAATAAACATTTTATATTATTTTTATTTGAATTTTGAATTTTAGAACTCCTTTGGTGTGGGGTCCACCCAAAAATTGAAACTCCTCATTTAATGAGGAGCATTAAGAGTGTGGTTACACTAGAGGTGTAACCACCCAATTAATGAACTAATTAATTATGTTAAAAACACAACTTAACATAATGTGATAATTATGTTTTGAGTTGTGTTAGGGAAAGACTAATCATTGGAAATGAGAGAGTTTTGTGAAAGGATTTTTGATGTAGAACAGTTATCCAATCATGGATCCCCCAAGAACTTCGACGAAGAACAATCCTTCAATGGAGATAGGATCCTGACAAGTCTCCGACGCTCGATATCAGATCTGAAGTGCGAGACAGATGAGATGATCAACGTCAACTCCATATTCATCCCGCGACATCGTCAACGAACTGTGGTTGGGGGAGTTACCTTTCCTGGGATTGATGTTCCCCATTCTTATTTCAAAATGACAAATGCGGACCAGCCAACGAATAGGCTAATCCGTGATTCGATCTTTCTTGAAGTTAAGAGAAAAATTTCATGTGGGGTTTAGATATGGGATCTATCGATCTTTTTGATGATCTTTATTGAACACTGTTATGATCTGCTAACATGGAGGGTGCTGGCCAATTCATACACGACCTGATTCCCTCCGCCGATCTTGTGATATTCTTTGGCTTGTTGCGTTCTTCGTGGGAGAAAGTCCAAAGTGGTAGCGATGAAATCCAGAGGGTCCAGCATTGAGGGCGGCATCCCGAGAGGACCCCCGGTGAAGATGGATCCAATTTCCAACCACCGGAGCAAACTCGGTGGTCCGAAGAAGGTGGGTCGCCGGGTGGTAGCGCTGGTTACTGTAGGCGGTGGTGGCCACCTTCCGGGCGTGTGGAGGGACTGGCTGTCGCTTGGGCCGCCCGGTCCATGGGATGACCGATCGACTGATCCACCTGCCCACTGGAGAACCGCAAAACCCGCAGATGTAACATGGAGGAAGAAGCAGCCTGCGTTTGCTGCCCGCTCGGCTGGGCGAACCGTCTGGTTGTGTGCTGATCAGGCTGGAGAACCGTGCCACCCACAGGCACCGCATGGGGAGATATGGGGCCCGCAACGTGGGCCGTGTGCGCTGGGCCGAACAGGCCGCTTACGACCGACCGGGGTAGAGGAGGAGGCGGTGCTGCGTGGCGCCGCCCAGTGAACCGGACTGGCTCACAGTGTGGGCAAAGTCCACGGGAGGGTCGTACCCCACCGGGCTGGGCCGGCCACCTTCCGGGTCAGACCTGATGAGCCAGGTCAGGCCGACACGCCAGCCCCCTGGGCTTGATGGGTCATGCCCCTCTTCGCTTAAATGTGAATAACACCGAGACCGTGCGTTCTATTTACGTGCCATATGTGGAAATAAGACCCTCAAAACAAGGCGGTCCTTTTAAAATACTCTAAGTGACTTTTAGACAAATTTGGAAAATGTCTAGGTTTGGATCGACTGTAAAACCAATCGGGCCCCTGGAACAGAAATGCTAATGACTCACAGATTTGGCGCCTGATTGACGCACTGTCTGTTGCATTGGGTTCCTTATGATGAGACATAACTACGAGATACATCAACTAATGACTTCATGGAAGTTGATGTATCGACACTTGGGATGAGGAGAAGACCCTGCTGGAATCGAGCATGCTGTGTGCGGGAACCCTAGGGCTGGCTGCGACTGAGATGAATACTATACCGAAATACTCCGTGGGTTTGATAGTGATGACTACTATACCAGAATCATCCATGGGTTCGATAGCGATTACTAATGTACTGGTATCCTCCATGGGTGAGATAGTTCTCTCTTCTGTTCCTGTATCCTGTGTGGGTCTGACAGAATAGATTTTCCTCTATCCTATGTCGATCTGACAGCTTAGCTGGTCCAGTATCCTATATGGGTCCGACAACATAGATGTGATAGCTGGTCCTGTATCCTGTGTGGGTCCGACAACTTAGCTGGTCCTGTATCTTGTATTGGTCTGACATCTTAGATGAGATAGGTGGTCCTGTATCCTGTGCGGGTATGACAGCTTAGCTGATTCTGTATCCTACATGGGTCCGATAGCTTAGATGAATCAGTGACTACATCTGATCATTTCTATCACTCTACAAAAGATGTATACATGTGTGATCTGAGTTATGTCTTTCAACCATTATCATCATGGTGATTGACTTACTTCCTTTATGGAATGGGTTGTGCTTGGGCTCAAGAGTTGGATCCGGACTGTGATTGATAACATAGGTATATGTTTGAGAATATACCTAAGTAGGTTTGGTTGATACTTCGTGATTGTATCTTTCTTTGTGGTTTATATTTGTTGGATATTGTGAGACCTTGAGGGTATCAGGGTCCCTACTGAGTATCATTTTACTCACCATTGCAAGGGTTATGCCTGCACCTCGTTGTGTGGGATGCAGATGAAATACAACACTGACCAAGGCGAAGTGTACGAGGACTGGATGGTATCCAGAGGTGGAACTCACGACAAGTTGGTACCCGGAGAATAAGGACAGACGTGGAGCACTGAGGAGGCTATCTGTACCTACCCTTCAGGTAGGATCCGTGGTGGACGTTCCAGGAGCTACTAGTCACCTTCCAGCTATTTGTCTTTTTAGTTGTACCTGTTAGTCATTTCCTTGTAATTTACTGTTGGTCTTGTATTTCTGGCCCCTTTTACTTTAAGTACACTTGTTATACAGTTCTTACTTAGTTTTTTCTTCCGCTTGTACTATGTTTGTGTTATAGGTTTAAATTCAATGCCTTAAATTTTATCGGGTTAACACCTTTGGTGCTAGTCATCAGCCCCAGGCCTATGGAAGGTGGGCTTGGGGTAGTCACGGAATGGGCCCCAAGGATGGGTTGTGACAACATGGGATAGGTGTAATTATATATATATGTGATGGTGAATATGCTTGTAATGGGTAGCATCATATTTTTGTTGGAAATCATCAAGAGATGAAGTGTCGGCTTGGCCTCTTTGGAGGTAGGATCCCATTACATGTCCATTAATTTTGTTAATTAATCAGTTGATTTATTGTTACACAGTTGTTAGATTTTAATTTAGGAAGTATAGTTTAGTTAAAATTCCTTTTTTTGGTAAAGTTAAATAAATTATTACAGGTGGTAAAGAATTATTTTATAAAAAGTTTTCATGGTTTAAAAATAAAACCCCTATGTTGAGGTGTGTTGTCTTCTAGATAAAAAGTACTGATAGTGATTGATATCCTACTGAGTTTTGGTTTAGGTTTTTCTTATGAACTTTTTTAGTGTTTTCTATATAGAATGATAGAACTTTCCACCTTCCATTATAAACATTTCATTAAACTGAAGAACCTCTTATTTACTTGGATTGTTTTGTAACAAGAATATATTTCTTAATGAATTTGATTTTTCCAAGTAGGTAGATTCCCAATTGACAGTGATACCCTCTAATTTGCCTTATAAACATGATAGTTAACTAAATTGAATGTATTATAATAGTTGAATTATTTTTTTGAGAGGTTTTTTGTACTTTGACTATGTTAAATTGTTATGTTGAAATGGAATGGAATATGTTGGTACTACCGTGCCACTTGTTAATTTAATAAGCTTGACTGGTGAGAATTTTAAACATGTAAATTGTTGGCATATATGTAGGATGGTTAAACCATAATTTCTATTTTGTTTAATTGAAATTATCTTTATTAATTGAAGATCATTAATATATTTAAACTTGGATTATAAATTTCAATACAGGTATTTCCTTATGTATTATATTATAAATGTATTTTGGTGTCTTGAATTGAATGCCATGCTTGGGCCAGGTTGTTAGATTATTTTACTTAAATTTCATTAATGACATGTATTTGTGGGCATATCGATGCCATGTGCCCTTTTATTATATACCATTTATTATGAAAGTACTTAATGTTTTTCCCACATTTAGAGGTATCAATTATATATTTACATAGTGATCTTGCTTTAGATATTTGGGTTTACTTTTGTGCTAAATTCCTTATGCCAAGTTAACAGATTAAAGTGTATTGCTTGGATAGATTAAATATCTTATAGAATGGAGATGATTCTTTGTTGGAATGAAATTATATATTTATGATTTTTTGTGTGTGATATGAATTACTTGATATGCTCTGGGTGAAAACAATGGTTCTATATTAAAGAGTCATGGATGGACTGATGTGCTCATTTGGGTTATTACCTGACACTCCAGGGACAATGCCTTGGCTTTCTAGGTGAGGGCTTCCTAGGTGTTTTTTATACATCAGAGGGATACCAGTTACTTAGTGAAGGAACTATGGACAACATTTTTGGCGGGATGGCTACACCATGCCTTGGGTGGTACTCAATTCCCTACATGAGATTCCTAGGACCAACTCAGAGTTTACCATTCCTCAAAATGAAACTTGGGATTCCATAAGGGTCAACTTGGATGGGTTGGTGGTATTATCTTATTTAGAATGTTACCATTGCGAAACATTGTATTATTTATAGATCACCTTGGATGGGCATGAGACTCCCCACCTATATTATACAACATTCATTGTCTGTTTTATTGTTGAATCATATGAAAATAATCCTTCAATATTATTAAATATTGTGCATGCACTTGAGATCCCCCCTTACTTTACTATCACACTTATGTGTTTACATGGGATTTCGACCACAAGATAAAGAACAAGATTAGGGGAATGCCTTACTTGGTCTACCATGATACTGTCAGCCCATGTATATATACTCTTCCTTGCATAGATATACCATTCATTCTTCCATCTTAGAAGGAAGTAGGTATTTTTGGACGAGTGTCTGTTTAGGAAACAAGACAAGGTTTATATAATTTAAATGTTATCACTATGCTTTTATTATATACAACACACATCTTAATTTTATATTTCTCTATATGGATTTTTCTAGACACCAATGGTGTCGGCATACTGAGATTTATGTCTCACACCCTGCTATAGATGACATTGCATTGTGGTACCCGAGTTATCTTACATGCTTGAAGGACTTTGGATTAATTACTTGTGTTGTGCTGATTTGATTGTACGTGGGAGTAAGGATCATTGGATTGAGATGATGCTCAAGATTCTAATGGATTTCATATTGGTGATTTTATTTTGTTGTTTTTTATTCCATCATGTTTTGTACTATATTGCAACCTATGATATGTCTTTTTCTTTAGATCAAGTATAATCATCAGTATATGTAAGCATGAATTTTATAATTTGGATTTGTCCACTTTTATTTAGTTATTATAATATTTCACTTTCACAGATTTGTTATTTATTTATTCAATTTCCTATGTTTTAAACTATTTATATTTTGTTATAACACTATGAAACTCTGATTATGAGGGTATAATATCCCCAATGATCAACATTTACACCCTCACTACTTGACGAAAGCCTCTAGTGTATGAGGAGGCACACTTGAGGTCATGTGACCCACCAAACCGACTACTAGTTTGATACTAAGACTAACTGAGACGTTATAGGTCCAAATTATGGCATCATGAATTTAAAAAATATACACTATAGAGGCATCATATGTTTTTACACCATCATTCCATAACTATTATATTTTTCGGATAAGTGGATGAATATAGAAATTAATGATATTTTCAATAATTTTTTATTTTAATAATCATAAATATGATGAAGAAAGTTTATTTCAAACACATCCAGTGAGGTAAATTGTAACAGAGAAAAATAGCTATCTATATTCAATAATTGATATTTAAAGTCCCAAAAGGATTAAATTCATCACCATAAAATCAAAAATATACCTTTCATGGAAAATAATAGAAATTTGGATAGAATGAATCAAAGGTACTTTACAATTTTGAATATCCTGTATGTTAAATGAACTCATCACTGTTATTCTTCAATTCATTCCACTTTAGATGTTTAACATTTTTAAATTATATAAATAATACTTTCATTCTAAGTTTTAAATGGAATTAACATAAAACCTTCATTGTTGGTTTTTTCTATTTATTTATAGTAGTATGTTGACATAGACTAACGTCATTATTATTTTTTAATTCCATTTAGAATTATGAAATATTTTTTACTCTTATCTATTAGAATATTCTCCCCAGTATAACTTACAATCATTGGGATATGCATGTATATTAATATAACTAATTCCATGATTGATAATATTATTCTAATTTGTCTATATGATGCATTAATATTTGAATCATCAATATATGCATCAAATTATGCATTAAATAGTTGATGGTGTTGTCTTACTATGTCAAAATAATATTTTATTATGTTAGGAATTTCATTATCCACCACTGTTGTATTAAACTATTCATCCTGATTTTATATATAAATGCTTAAACTTTATGTAAAAAAAGATTCACTTTGAGAATTAACTGCACATATTGAGAAGAAATTTTCATCAACATAATGTTCCAAAATACATCATCTCTATATAATTTTTTTTGGAATTTACAATCTGGACATGTTAATTTTATTCTTCCCTCAATAGATCAATTTGGAATTACAAAATCTAAATTTTTTTCTAAACACTTGGCACATCCATAAGTGTTCAATGGTAGTGTAATCCCACTTTTTTTCATATGTAATTAATTACCTACACTATCATTAAAAAAATAGTTACATAAATATATAAGAATAAAAGAATTATTTTTTGTTAAAATATAAAAAAACCCCAAAATGAAAATACAACTTATTAGTTTATACACCTTATCATTCAATAAACCTCTCATCCATGAATGGAAATACATATTAAAATCAAAATTCCCATATTCCCCAATTTTTCAATTTTTAGGTCATTTTATTATTATGATCAAGATAATTCATGACATTTAACCACTACAGAAATAATCAATAGGTAAGACATGTACCTAAAGAACCATCCGCGAGGAGTGGTAAATGTGTTTAATAATTTAGAAAAATATAACAACCCATCCTAGGTGATGAACGAGAAGGGTTGTAATGTGTTTAAGAATTACGATACTATCTCAACCATTAACATATTCTTTAAAATATGGTGTACCCCAATATCTTTATATAGGAACAATATACCTCTTTGAAGTATAATCTACCATTATCAGATGCCAACTACATTTGTTGTGTTATAAATCATTATAGTATGCTATGCACCAATTTTGAAAAACTGAATTAAAACGTTTAATCATGCAGAATAAAAATTAATAAAATGATCTAGATCAAAATTTTAACTGAATAGTAAATATATTTCAATAGAAATATTAATTTAATTAATATGAATTTACACATTATATATTCAAAATAGGATTCACTTATGTTAAAAAATTATCAAAAAAATTTCAATTTTGTCACTAGAAGTTCTGTAATACACATCGACTTCAATATTGATATTAAAAAAGATGTATAATACATAATTATATGAGTTATTTACAGTGTATAAATTCACATGGTTTGTACAGAATGTAAACAAGACCCCATGCATGACATGTTCAAATTTAAGTTTGATAAATATATACCAAACCAATGATTCATTAAGTCTATTAAAGTCTAAATAAACTTAACACATTATGGGAAAAAAATTTCAAATATAGGGGAATGGGTGGTAGATCATGAAGGAGACGTGCACGGTTAGGGCTCAGTCATGTGGTGGTTAATAAATTGAGGGTGACAATGTTAGAGTTTTGGATGAGAGGTCGTCCATAGGAGAGGCATGTGTCTATGGATTGATCTCACAGAGGCTTGTGAGGTGAGGGTGGTGGTGGTAGAGGTTGACCATGGAGGACGTATAACAACCTAGGTACATATAAAATAAATTTTGTTCATTCTATAAATAAATAGTCATATTCATTATGTTATGTAATTCTTAAAATATATAATTTCTTTTAAAGTAAATAATTTTATTTGACTAATTTCTTATATTGTGATACTAAAATGATTAATTCTAAAATTATAAAATTTTAATTTGACAAAAATAATTTCATTTTGGAGTTCACGATGTCAAAATTATCTTGGTATTATTTTTGATAATTTTCTATAAAAAATTAATTTATCATGAGTTGTAAAAAATAGTGTTTTTTTAAATTCGGTGTATTTTGTGATATCATCAAAGAAAAAATTGGATATAAAATTTATTAAAATTATATATTTAATAAATAATGATATTATCATAGAAATATTGTACAAAAATATTTTAGAATACAAAAATTATATTTTATTTTATGATAAGAATTTAAATAACTGTTAGTACCGATGTAGTACCTACACAACGTCTATAAAGTCATTTATAGTTTGGTATAGTTGATAATTGAGTGCTAAAAATTATTTTGCAGACTTTTTTTATTAATTAAAATGTATTATTTATTTTTTTGGCGTTAATTTAGATTAATTTATTTATATAACTTGTGTATTATTCAAATTTTTGTGCAATGCTTGCACATGGAAAGAGAAGACAAATTAACAAATTAATGGAGTTTTCATGATGTGGATATTAGTAATTATACTTAATTGAATAATATAAGTTATTATATCGAACCTAATAAATTTATTTTTATGATAGTAATTTATTTTTAATTTTTATATTTGAAATATTTTTTTTAATTGATTTGTAACATTGATGCAATGCCTGTTTTGGTAGAAGAAAAATAGATAAAATTACTTTAATTGTATTAAAAAGTATTTTTAAATAGACCCATGTTTGAAAAAATCATTTTCTATGAACAAGTGTCCGCAATTATATATATTTTTTCCAATTTGGGACATTTTTTACCCACAAGAACCAATTTAATCCCTTTATTATATTTTATTTCAAAGGAAGTAAAGTTATTCACACTATATATTTTAATCAGTATAATATTTTAATATATGGTTTTATAGAAGTTTTTATAAAACAAATAATATTTTTAAATATAATAAATTTATATTCCTGTTGTATTGTTTTTTCATTTTGAGGGAATAAATTATTACCTTAAAACCAGATGGATGTTAATTTCTATGTCACTATAGTAGTTACTATTTAGTACTGTTAGAGGTGGAACGATTCACCCAATTTGGGCCTTCGAGCCACCGGTTTGGGCCTATGGGTCTGAAGGGACTTCAGGTCATCAAAGGCCTTCGCGACATAGGGTCTTCGGGGCACAGGACCTTCGGGCCACAAAGACCATGGTGTAGCCCAGTCCACATAGAGAATACCCTAGAAGAGGATTAGAGAAACAAGAATAGCAACAACCAAAAGCAGAGCTAACCAGATTAGAAGAATGAGAGGGTATGGAACCCGCCATCGAGACCAAACACCATAAAACTTTGTATGGAGAAATGATAGATGATCTGTAATGCAAGTTGGGGAGTTAGGTGATCAATGATTCATAAGTTATGGAGGGGAAATTCTGGTGGGTTGGGCCTACGGTTCATGTTATTGGCATGCCATGCCTCTGGGCCTTTGAGTCATGTGTTGCAGGTCAGTCAGGCCTTGTTCCTTGGGCCTATGGGTCATGTACGAGTTCTATTTCAACCCTTAATAGGGGGATTATCCATAATAAAAAAATAAGGCCTTCGGACCATCGAGGAAAATAAATCAAATTAATGATATGGAAAAAAATACAAAAATATATTTTACGATTTTTAAGGTAATCCATGAATTATATTGATGAATATTAGATGTATATGAGATGTTAAAAATATTTTTTTATAATATTAAACCATTTTTTATGTTTTAACGTCATATTTATGAATAGTGTTTCATTTAAAAATAATTATTTTTCATGAATAAAATATTTTATTATATTATTTTAAAATCACAAAAAATTTGATGAAGGAAAAAAAGATAAAATTATTTCTAAAATATGACCCTACATGGTTTTAGGAATTTTAAAAGTCTTTAACCCTATATTAGACTTATTATTTTTTAATATTTTAAGTAATTTTTAAATAACCCCTCACCTCAATTAAAAAAGGGACTCGTACTTTCCAAAAATTTCATCACCATAAGCAATCTGGCTCAACTATAATTTGTAAAATTATACTCGTAACTTCCATGCACATATTCTAGAGGTCATATTTTAGGTATAACTCTATCTTCTATAGTGTTAATGTATTAATAAATGATATTTTATGAAGAATCAGAAGATAAATAAACCTATGTTATGAGTTAGATTTAAGGTAAGGGGATTATTTTAAAAGCATTATTTTTATTTTATAATCTTATATTTTCTATAAAATATTTTATTTCAATTATTTTTTGTAGATATTACCATCATATATAATTTTTATTGATACTTTTTTAATTTTATATATGATTTTGTATTCATTTCAAATAGATTTTTCATGTATTTTAAATGTATGTAATTCTTTGCTGGAAAATGGATTCACCAAATAATGATATTTTTTTTGAGATTAAACGTTATTAAATTATTGTCTTCCATGAATATAATTTTTGTATGGTTTTGGAATTGTTTTTGGGTTATGAGTGAGAAATGTGTGACCATTTAAAATGTTTTTTTAAAATTTTGGCACTAGAGTATCAAATAATAAGTTATGGTATGATGAGGGAACCCATGACCATATGGGGATGTCTTCCCACATGAGATATATCTTTGTAGACTTATGGTTTTCTTATTTCCTACTAAGTATTCTTTTTAATCCATAAAAATTATTATTTTCAAATGTAGAAAAGTAAGGTAGTATTTCTAAAGAATTATTATTTTGTGTATACATGGGTTTCAAAGTGGTATAAACTATATACGGATATTTATAAAATATTTTGAAACCATTTTCAAAGTATTTTTTTTCAAATAATTTAATTTATAAATGTTTTTAATGATGTATATTTTTTGAAGAAATGTATTTCCAAAAGATTTTAAAACCCCTTACATGGAAAATTAATACTCACAAGATGTTTTCAATTAATTTTCCATAGGCTTAGTAGAATTTTCAAAAAGGAATTCGATTCAGTTATGAAGTTAGTGAACATGAAGAAATTTAGTCAATTTAATTCATTTTCTACATCTTGGTTAACTTTTTATGTATGTGTATAATTCTCTAAAACCAAGATCAGAAAATATCTTCAGTTGTATAATGTACTAGGTATTTTTTTGTTTCCGTTATTTTATAGAAATAAAATACAAAACGATATTTAATACTAAATATAGAAGTGAGAGTTTTTGGTGCTCAATTTGGTATGATAGGAACAATATATAAAACTTAGGATATAATGAATTTTTTATTTAAAAAACAATCTAGGTAATTAAATTACCTTATAAGTTATATATTTTATTAATTCTGAAGATGAATATTAAGAATTTTATTAATTACAATAAAAGAATTGTGAGGGTTCAATTCATTTAATTGAGAGAGAATATAACCAACCATATACTTATAAAAATCTTTATTTTAATTATATAAATTAATAGTTATATTCATTATGATATGTGCGTATTAAAATAAATAATTTCTATTAAAGTAAATAATTTTATTTAAATAATTTATTATATGGTTATATTTAAATGATTAATTTTAAAATTAAATAATTTTAACTTTAAAATACTAATTTCATTTTTTAATTCATCATGTAGAAATTATATTATTATAAATTTTTGATAAATTTCTAGACAAAATTATTTTTTATGAGTAGAAAAAACTACAGTTTGTTTAAATACGGTATATTTTATGATATCTTCAAAGAATAATATTAATAAAAGATTTATTAAAATTATGGTATGAATAAAGTATTATATATGAACATAAATATTGAATAAAAATAATTCATAACATGTAAATAATATTTTATTTCATGATAAGTATAAAAATTATTGTTAGTGCCGACACGGTGCCTCTATAGTGTTGACAATGTCATTTTCGGTTCACTATAGATAATAATTGAGTGCTTCAAATTATTTTCACGTATTTTTTTATTAATTATTTTGTATTATTAATATTTTTGGATGTTAATTTATAATTATAATGTAATATAACTTGAGTATTATCCAAATTCATGTGTAATACATGGGTAAGATAGGAAAAGAAAAATTTAACAATTAATGAAGTTTTATTGACATGGATATGATTATTTATTATTAATTGAAAAATATAAATTATTATCTTAAACCATATTAATTTATTTATATTATATTAATTTATTTTTTATTTTTTTTAGATGAAATAATTAACATTATTGGCTATGCAACGCCTATGCAGTGCATGTGAAAGAAGAAGAAAAATGAATAAAATGAATTTAATTAAAATTATAAGAAACATTAAATGAATCAAAATTTGACTCAATAACTTTCTATGATCAATTTGAAACCAATATCTTTTTTTATTCTAATTTGGTAATTTTTGAACCACTTGAATCACTTTAAACTCTTCATAATATTTTATTTCAAAGGAAGTCAAGTTGACCACACTATAGTTTTTAATTAGTATAATATTTTAATATATGGTTTTATATTAGTGTTTATAGAAAATAAACAGTATTTTTAAATCTGATAAATTTAACCATCTCACGGAAATATATTTTTAATTTTAGTGGAATAAATTATTACTTTATGGGATATACAATGATGGTGTAGTAATTATTAAATTAAATAATAGATCAAATTAATGATGTTAAAAATAATAAGATAAATATAATATAGGGTTTTATGCTAACCCATGTATTATATTGATGAACATTATATGTCCATGAGATATTAAAGATATTGCTTTCAGATTTTAAACTATTTTTGGATGTTTTAAAGTCATAGTTATTAATGGTGATTAATTTGACATTAATTATTTTTCATGAATAAAATATTTCATTACATTAATTAAAATCACAATAAACATGAAAAAACCAAAAAAGATAGTTTTTTTGTTGAAAATGTGATCCACCATTATTTTTAGTCCTTTTTAATGTCTCAAAAACAATGTTATAATTATTATATTTTAATATTTTAAGTAATTCTTAAATAACGCATCAACTCTATTATAAATGGAGACTCATACTTTCACAAAAATTAATCCCCTTAAGAAATATTGTTCAACTATAATCAGTAAAATTATACTCTCGACTTCCATCACCACATTTTAAAAGTCTTAGTTTAGGGATAACAACAACTTTTTGGTCTTAAGGTGTTAAGAAAAGAGATAATATAAAGAAGAGGAAGATAAAGAAACATATATGATGAGTCAGACTCAAGGTAAGGGGATTGTTTTGAATGCCTTATTTTTATTATAGAATCTTGTATTTTCAAGTAAATACTCTATTTTAATTAATTATTTTAGATATTCCCATCATCTTTTTTTGACATTTTATGTATTTTAGACACGTTTTTTTAATTTCAAAGAGTATATATTCATGTATTTTAAATGTAATTAATTATTTTATAGAAAATGGATTTATACTAAGAATGATATTTTTGTCAATATTAGATGTTATAAAATTATTTTATTCTTTGAAAATAATTTATGTGTTTTTTTTGAATTGTATTTTTTGTTATGAGCGAGAAAGGCATGATGATTGAAAATGTTTTCTTAAAATTATTGCACTAGAGTATGAAATGATAAGTTATGGTATAATGAACTAGACCATGTTTTTAAAAGAATTTTGTACCACATGTGATACAAATATGTTACCATATAGGTTTCTTATGTCCTTCTAAGTATCGTGAGTCATTAATCAAAATTATTATTTTCAAATGGAGGAATCCGATGTAGTATTTGAGAAGAATTAGTATTTTGTGTATATGTGGTTTTAAAAGAAATATACACTATTTAAGGATGTTTAGAAACTATTTGGAAACCATTGTATTCAAATAATTTCCTTTATAAATGTTTTCAATAATTTATAGTTTTCAAATAAAGGTACTTCCAAATGATTTATAACCCCTTACTTGGAAAATTAATGCTCACCCTTTATTTAAAATTAATTTTCCACAGGCGTCATAGGGTAATCTAAAGATTTTATTTTTTTATAGAGTTATATAAAACAAATGAATTTAGTTATTTTCCTTCATTTTTGTATAGCTTGGTTAATTTGTAAAGCATATGTCTAATTCCCAAAACCATATACCGCAAATGATCCTTGACTGTATAATATACATGGAATTTTTCAGTTTTCATTCTTTTACTAGAAAAAAAACACAAAATGTTTTTATATTGAATCTGGATGTGTGGGTTCAGGTTGTTATATTTTATATCATAGGAATAGTATATACAACTTTGTATATTAATCATCATCATTTAAAAAAAACTTCAAGGTAATTAAATCGCCTTATAAGTTCTATATTTTCTTAATTATGAAGATGTATGTTATGAATTTTATTAATTGAAATGAAAGATCTATGAGAGAGAAATTCAATTATGGTGGGGATGATACAAAGGCCTAGGTAAATAAAAAATATATTTTTCATTTTATAAATAAATAGTTATATTCATTATGTTATCTGATTCCTAAAATAAATGATTTATTTTAAAGTAAATAATTTTATTTAACTATATTATCATATGGTTATATTTCAATGAATAATTTTCAAATTATTTAGTTATAATTTGATAAAAATAATTTATTTTTTGAATTCAGAATTTCAAAATTATCTTGATATGAATTATAAGGGACTTTATGAGAAAATTACTTTTTCATTAGTAAAAAATAATCTTTTTTAAATATATAATATTTTGGGATATATTAAAAAATAATTTCAATATAAAATTTATTAAACTTATGAATTGAATAAAGTATGATATTATAATATAAATATTAAAAAAATATAATTCAGAACAATTAAATTATATTTTATTTTCTGATAATTATAAAAATTGATATCTGTGCCAATGGAGTGCCTGTACAGTGATGTCAAAGTCCTTTTTGATTCATTAAATATAATAATTGAGTGATAAAAATTTTTTTGGGATTTTTTATTAATTATTATGTATTATTGATGTTTTTGGCGCTTAATTTTGTATTCTAGAGTTATATAAATTGAGTCTTATCCAAATTCCTACACAATGTTTGTGTAAGGAAAGAAAAGACAAATTAATGAAGTTTTTTTTGAAATGGATACGGTTAATTATACTTAATGGATGAATTTAAATGATTACACCAAACCTAATTAATTAACTAATTATATTATATTAAATTTTTTTTAATTAACATTTATGAAATAATTAACTTTAATGGATGTGCAATGCAGATGCAGTTCTTGTGCAAGAAAAATAACAACAAATAAAAAGATTTTAATTAAAATTATAATAGTAATTAAATAGACCAAAATTTGACTAAATAATTTTTTATGAGAAAGTGTGAAACATTAACATTTTTTAATTCAAATTTGAGACATTTTAGACTCACATGAATCACTTTAATTCCATTATATTTATTTATTTCAAGGATGTCAAGTTTATCACTCTATATTTTTTAATTAGTATAATATTTTAATATATAGTTTTATAAAAATGTTTTTAGAATATATATAGTATTTTTAAAACTAATAAATTTGTCTTTAAATTTTAAATTTGTAATATAATTTTTGGAGAATAAATAATTATCTTAATGGCTTGCATAAAGATGATTGAGTAATTATTTAATTAATTAATAAATTAAATTAATGATATTAAAAATTATAAAATAAGTATAATTTGAGATTTTTAAGGTAATCCAAAGATTATCTCGATTAATATGATATGTTAAGGAGATATTAAAAAAATTATTTTCAAATTTGTAACTTTTTTTGAGGTTACAAAGTCATAGTTTTGAACAGTTTTTAATTTGAAAATAATTAATATTCATGAAAATAATATATTAATAGTTTATTTAAAAATACACAAATTCCTGAAAAAAGGAAAAAATATTAATATTTTATCAAAAATGAGATCCTACGTGATTTTTAGGTCTTTTGAAATTCTTTAACCCCATATTTAACTTATTATATCTTAATATTTTATATAATTCCAAAATAACTCCTCACCTCAATTTTAAAAGGAGACTCATCCCTTCACAAAATGTAACACCCCTTGGAAAGTGAGACTTGAAAGGCTAAATGTTACTTCCCATTTTAACAAGGTGGACCTTTCATTTCGAGAGCCTATTGGATTAGAAATCCAGAGTTAAGCATGTTTGTCCTAGAGTAGCCATCAGGATGGGTGACCTTTTGGGAAGTTTCCCAAGGTGTGTGTGATTGAGGATAAAACACACTGAAAGGACAAGTGTTGGCTTGTGGGGATAATTATTTGTCTAATAAGAGACCCTAGTGAGTAATATCCTATGGTGTGCTGGGAAGGCAACCAATGTATTAAAGGAGACCCATGGGGTCATATAAGAAGGTTCTTGGCCGAGGGAGGCAGGTCATGAAAAATGGTATCAGAGCCAATACCCAGCCGGATGTGCTTAGGAACTGCCTGGGTTTGAGGAATGGGGTCCACAACGAGGGTATTGTGATATAAAGGGGTGGATAATGTAACACATTGGGAAAAGTGAGACTTGAAAGGATAAATGTTACTACCCATGTCAATAAGGTTCTCCTTTCTTTTCGGGAGTATACCTAATTAGAACTCCATAGTTAAACATGCATGTCCTGGAGTATTAATCAGGATTGGTGACCTTCTTGGATGTTTCCCAGGGTGTGTGTGAGGGAGGACAAAACACATTGAAAGGAAAAGTGTTGGAATGTGGAGAAAGTCATTAGTCTGATAAGAGACTCTAGTGAGTAATAGCCTATGGTGTGCTAGGAAGGCAACAAAGGTATTACAAGAGACCCACGTGGTCATATAACAAGTTTCACAGCCCGGGGAGGGGGGTCATGACACAAACTTTAATCTCCTTAAGGATTATTTCTCAATTATCCTCTATATAATTATCTTCTAAACTTATATTCACATATTTTAGAGGTATTTTTTAGCCAGAACTATCTTTTGTGGTCTTAAGATGTTAAGAAAAAAGATATTATGAAGAAGATAAAGATAAATAATCCTATGGGATGAGTGAGACTAAAGGTAAAGATGTTATTTTGAAAGAATTATTTTTATTATAGAATTTTATATTTTAAATTAAATATCATATATTCATTTATTATTGTAGATATGGCGTTATTATATAATTTTTATCGATATTTTATGTATTTTATACAAGCCACTGTTTTGTTTTCAAATAGTTTATGTTCATGTATTTTAAATGTATGTAATTATTTTTTAGAAAATGGATTTCTCATAAAAGTGATATATTTTTCAATATTAGAGGTTTTTAAAATATTGTATTCTATAAAAAGAATTTATGTATGGTTTTTGAATAGTTTTTGGATTATTAGTGATAAAGACATGACCATTTAAAATGTTTTCTTAAAATTGTTGCACCATAGTATAAAATGATAAGTAATGGAATGAGTAGTGAACCCATGTCCTCAAGGGAATGTTGTATCAAATGTTATACAAACATTCATACTTATGGTTTAAATATGGCATGATGAGTATCATGCTTAATCAATAAATTTTTTATTTTCAAATGGAGTAATCAAAAATAGTATTTCAAAAGAATTATTATTTTGAGAATATATAGTTTTCAATGTAATATTCATTACATAAGGATATTTAAAAATTGTTTGAAAAACCTTTTCTAAATATTTTTTTTCAAATAATTATTTTTAATATTTTTTTAAAAAGATTTATAGTTTTTGAATATAGTTATCTCTAAATGATTTTAGAATTACATACTAAGAATATTTGTGCTCACTCTAAGTTTAAAATTAATTTTCCACAGGTATAGTAAAATTATCCAAAATTGTTACTTTATTTTATGGAATTATCAGACATAAATATATTTAGTTATTGTATTTATTTTTGCACATCTTTTGTTAATTTGTCATGTATATGTCTAATTCTCCAAAACCATGACTAGAAAATACCATTAGCTGTGTATTGCACTGGGTATTTTTCAATTATCATTCTCTTATAGAAAAAAATACACAATTTTTTTACTAATTAATATAGAAGTGTGGGTTTAGGGTGCTATATTTAGTATCATAGAAATGGTCTCGAAATCTTTGGTAATTAGGCATTATTGTTGAAAAAAATCTTCTAGGTAATTTTGTTCCCTTATAAGTTCCATCCTTTCTTAATTATATAGATGGAAATTAAATGTTTTATTAATAAAAATAAAATAATTGAGTGGGATAGATTCATTTGGACGGGGGATGTAACCACCCCCGTACTTATATGGTTATTTATTTTTATTCTAGAATTAAATAGTAATATTCATTATTTAAGGAGATTCGTAAAAAATAATTCTTTTGAAAGTAAATATTTTTATTTAACTAATTTATTATATATTTAAATGAATAATTTTTAAATTTTAGAATATTAGTTTTAAAAAATTAATTTCTTTTTTGAATTAACAATGTCTAAATAATATTGTGATGAATTTTTAGGAATTTTATTAAAAAAATTAATTTTTCATGAGTAAAAAATAAACATTTTTAAATACGATATATTTTCTAACACCTTAAAATTGTAATTGTAATGTAAAATTAATTAGACTTATGAATTGCAAAAAGTATGATATTATACTATAAATATTTCACAAAAAAAATTTATAAAATAATAAAATATATATTTTTAATAAGAATAAAATTATTGTCAGCCTCGATATAGTGCCCGCGCAGCGTTTCCAAGTCATTTTGGGTTTTGCATAGATAATAATTGAGTGATGAAAATTATTTTCATGAATTATTTTTAATTATTGTGTACTGTTGTTATTTTATTTTTTTTAATTTATAAGTATATAGTTATATAACTCGACTCTTATCCAAATTTCTGAAAAATACTTGCGTACGGTAAGAAAAGAAAAATTTAAAAATTAATGCAGTTATCTTGACATTGATATTAGTAATTATACTTAATTGATGAATATAAAAGATTATATTGAACATAATTAATTAATTTCATATGATAGTAAATTATTTTTCATTTTTATATATGTAATAATTATATTTAACCTATTTTCAATGCTAATGTTTTTTCTGTGCTAGTAGAAGAAAAATAAATAAAATCATTTTAATTAAAATTTAAAAAAACATTAAATAGACCCAAATTTGGCTAAATTATTTTCTATGATCTTTTGTATTCCATTATATTATTATGACTTGAATTTGGTATATTTTAAAATTACATGAATCACTTTAAACTCTTTATAATATTTTATTTCAAAGGAAGTCTAGTTGTTCACAATATAGTTTTTAATTAATATAAAATTTAAATTTATAGTTTTACAGAAGTGTTTTCCAAAAATAAATAATATTTTTAAATTTAAAAAATTTATCTCCCTCATGGAAATGAATTTTTAATTTTGAAGTAATAAATAAATATTTTAATTACTCATACAAAAATTATTTAATAATTAGTTAATTAATGAATAAATCAAATTAAAGATAAAAATAATAAAATAAATAAATTTTTTTTACTTTGAAGGTAATCCAAGAATTATCTATATGATTATGATATATCTATGAGATATTAAAAATATTTTTTTTTCAAAATTTAATCATTTTTTGATATTTTAAATTTATTGTTATGAATAGTGTTTAATCTTGAAATAATTATTTTTCATGAATAAAATATTTTACTAAACTATTTGAAAGCCAAAAAAAATTTAAAAAATAAAAAAATAATATTGTGATTCCATGTCATTTTTAGTCATTTTGAATGTATTTAACCCTATATTTGACATATTATATTTTAATATTTCAAGTAATTCCAAAATAACTCCCAACATCAATTATAAAAGAAGACTTGTACTTTCACAAAATTTTATAACCATAAGCTATCTTTCTCGAATTTACTTTAGTAAAATTATCTTCTCCACATGAGTTCCCACATTTTAATGTTCTCATTTTTGGCAGAAAACCATCTTTTATGGTTTTAAGGTGTTAAGAAAAGAAATTTTTTGAAGAAGAATAAAATAAAAAAACTTATGAGATGAGTCAGACTCTAGGTAAGAGGATTATTTTGAACGATTTTTTTCTTATAGAATCTCATATTTTTATGTAAATATTTAATTATCATTCATTATATTATATAAGGCCATTATCAATAATTTTATTGACATTTTGTGCTTTTTATATATGATTTTGTTTTAATTTTAGAGATTTTATGTTCATGTATTTTAAATTTAAAAAATTAATTTCACCAAATGGATTTCTCCTAAAAGTAATATTTTTTTAAAATATTATATATTATTAAATTATTTTATTCAATGAAGAGATTTGTGTATGGTTTTTGAAAAGTTTCTGGGTTGTGAATGAGAAACCCATGGCTATTTAAAATGATTTCTTAAAATTATGGAACTAGTGTGGCAATGAAAAGTTTTTCTATAACGAGTGAACCCATGACATTAAGGGGATGCTGTCCTTCCTGTGATACTATTATGTAGACCTATAGTTTTCTTATGACTTACTGAGTATCATGATTAATTTTCCGTATGCTAAGTTTAATTATCCGATGGAATTTTCTTTGATTATAGATTTTGAACAGATAAATAAATGTATTTATTTTATTTTATTTTTGCACAACTTGGTTAATTTTAATGTATATGACAAATTCTCCAATACCTAGACCAAAAAAGATCCTCGACTACATTATGTAATGTGTATTTTTTTGTTGTCATTCTTTTATAAAAAAATCAAAACATGTTTTTGTACTTAATCATGAAGTGCATGTTTGGGGAGTTAAATTTTATATCATTAGAACTGCTTATAAAACATTGGATATTAAATATTTTCATTAAAAAAAATACTTCAAGGAAATTAAGTTCCATTATAAGTTCTATTTTTTCTTAATTCTCAGAAGAAAATTAAGAATGTTTTTTAATTACAATGAAAGAATTACGATAGACCATTTCATTTAGGGGGGATGTAACAAACTAGGTACTTATAATATATATATATATATATATATATATATATTTCATTCAGTAATTAAATAGATATATTCATTATTTTATGTGATTATTAAAATAAATAATTTCTTTTAAAGTAATTATTTTTATTTAACTAATTTGTTATTGGGTTATATTGGGATCATTAGTTTTAAAATTTTAGATTTTAATTTGACCAAAATAATTTCATTTTTTATTCGTAATGTTGAAATTATGTTGTTATAATTTTTTGTTAATTTTCTAAAAAAATCAATTTTTCACGAGTAGTAAAAAATACAGTTTCTTTAAATATGGTATATTTTTTGGTACCTTAAAAGTATAATTTTGATTTAAAATTTATTAAATTTATGTATTGAATAAATAATGATATTATAATATAAATATTGTAAAAAAATAATTTAGAACATGTAAATTATATTTTATTTCATTATAAGTATCAATTTCGATGCAATGTGTGTGCATTTTTGTTAATGTAATATATATTCCTTATAGAGAATGACTGAGTAATAAAAATTATTTTCAAGAATTTTTTGTTAAATATTATGTATTATGTATGTTTTTTCTATTAATTTTAACTTCAAGATTTAAATAACATTATTCTTATCGAAATTCTTGTGCAATGATTCTGCTAGTCAAGAAAAGAAAAATTAACAAATTAATGATGTTTTTTGGCAAAGTTGTGAGTAATTATACTTAATTGATGCATATAAATGAATATTTTGAACCTTATTAATTTATTTTTATGATAGTAATTTATTTTTATTTTTATATATGAGATTATTAACTTTAATGGCTATGCAAAGCTGATTCCCTTCTTGTGAAAGTAGAAGAAAAATAAATAAAATATTTTTAAGCAAAATTTTCAGAACTATTAAATAGCCCCAAATTTGACTAAATAAATTTCTATGACAAATTGTTATATATTATATTATTTTTATTCAATTTTTTACATTATCAAACCGCATGAATTATTTTAATCCTACTATAATATTCTATTTCAATGGATGTCAAATTGTTCACATTATTGTTTTTAGTTTGTACAATATTGTAATATACGGATTTATAGAAGTGTTTTTGAAAATACTTTGTTTTCAATATAAAAAAATAATATTCCTTAGGGATTTTTTTTAATTTTTAGGGAATAAATTATTTCTTTAATGTATTCAATAATGATGCTTCTGTATTTATTTATGTTGTTACAGAATCATACAAATGTTGAAAAAATCCAAAATGATAATATTTTATAAAAAATGTGATCCCTTAAATTTTTTCGGCCTTTTTAAAGACATTAAAAAAATATTAGATTTATTATATTTTAATACTTTATGTAATTCATAAATAAACCATGTACTCAAATATAAAAGGATTATTATTTTTTAACAACATTTAATCACCTTAAGCCATATTTACAGATTATATTCTTTAAAATTATCTTCTCAACTTCCATCCACACATTATATATATCTTAGTTTAGTCAGAATACTATATTTTGTGGTTTTAATTTTTTAAGAAAAGCGAATTTATGAAGTAGAGGAAGATGATGAAACTTTTGTGATGAGTCAGACTCATGGTGCGTGGATTGTTTTGAAAGTATTATTTTTATTATAGAATATTATATTTTAAAGTAAATATTATATTTTCATTAATTTTTTTTAAAGTTTGGGACCAAAGCCTCATTTATTATTTAATAAAAGAAAATAACTCTTTAACAAGGTAGTGTAAGACCCATTACATAGCTCGAAGTTCCATTGGGAATTTACCCCATTACATGGCCCGTAGGCCCATTTTTTGGCCCAAGACCCATTCTGTGAATAGTACTACTACAATAATCGTGCTAATATAATACTACATAGTACCCACCACTACTATAGTACCCTACCACTGCTATAGTGCCCAACGTTGCTACAGTTACCCCATTGCTACAGTCGCTATAGTACTGCGACAATACCTTCACCCAATGGGTTTTGAACCCCCATTTTACAGGTAGAATTAAGGGGTACTTACCAATAAGTCAAAGAGTTTATTATTTGTATATTTTAAATAAAAGTAATTATTTTTTGGAAAATGGATTTCTCCTTAAAATGTTATTTTTTTTTCAATATTAGTGGCTATTAAATTATTTTTTTCTATAAAAATAATTTATTTAAGGTTTTATTAATTTTTTTTGGTTTATGAGTGACAAAGGGAAGTCCATTTAAATTTGTTTCTTAAAATTATGTCACTAGAGTATCAAATGATAACTTATGGTTTATATAGAGAACCCATAACCTAAAAAAATGTTGTACGACATGTGACATAACTTTGTGGCCTTATAATTTTATTTTGGAATGATGAGTATAAAATTAATATTTTCAAATGGAGAAATTCAAAATAGTATTTTAAATAAATTATTATTTTGTGTATATATGACTTTCAAAGTAATATACACAGTTTTAGTATATTTATAAAATGTTTGAAAACCCTTTTATAAATATTTCTTACTTCAAATATGTTTTTGGATAAACTGTAACACCCCAGGTAAATAAAGAATATGACATTTCATATTTATCCATATTTGTGAATAAAATATTTAAATTACTCTAAAGGGGGCGCTATGCTCAATGGCGTACCCAACACGCAACAACGAGTTTCTTGGGAATCTTACGTTGCACTCTAATAATAAAATAATATTATTTTAAATGGTAGTTAACATGTAGCCGTTGTAATGGAGGGAATGGATATAAATAACTAAAATATGATTATATATGTTTTTAAATGTTTTTACATTTATCCAATAAAGGATAGAGGCTTAAAATACGGAAAGAATTCAATTTTAGGCATATATGCCCTAGTTTTCACTAAAGGTTCACTTATCGCCTTTTGATGGAGAACCATCATTAAATATAGTTTTATTCACTCTTATACATTCTATTGGACCAAATAAAACTCTTCTTAAGATTCGGGACATCAAAATTTACTTTGTGTAAGTTTTTGGTATCTTTCTGATAATGTTCATTTTTTTAATGAATAGTGTAAAATGTTGTATTTTAATTCAAAACCTCTTTTTAATATAATTTATTTATATGATTATATTATATTTTGAATTGGTTTTAAAGTGAAATTAGAAAATATTTTTACCGTTAAATCCAATAGTGGTCGTTGAAATTAATTTCACTTTGAAATCAGACTTAAACTAGTGTCAATCTTTTGATACTTATTGTTTTATAAAAACACGCTATTTTCTCTGACAGCGGGAATTAATTATTAAATTAATTAATGTGACTAATATGTTTTGAATTTTGTAAAACGGACTTCATTTTTGAATTCGGAATATCAAATATAGCTTAGGGTGTGGTTTTGGTATTTTTCTGGAAAACTCCAATTTTTGATGAATAGTGAAACCACTAAGTGGTAATCAAGCAAACCGATTTTTCAGTTAAATGAAAGTTTACCACTAATGTGTATTGAATTTTGAAAATACGACATACATGGTTGTCATTAGTATGTAAAATGTGGTTCAATGGGATGAAAATATTTTTTTGGTGAATAGTAACTTATTAAGTTTTTAATCGCGATTAGTGGTAATTAGTGTAATTTAAGGTAAAAATGATATTATAAGAATGTGAAAACACCATGACACTTGTCCTACACCTATTGGGTGAGTCATGGCCGACCAAGAAAAGACATGGGCCAACTTGGGGACCCCATGGATCCACTTTGGTTTGGAAATGACATAATAACTTTTTATTTAATGTAAAAGTAAAAATGACACAAACATGATATGTTTTACTAAAACAATTTTTAAGTGGGGCTATACAAGTCATATTTCTGATTATAAATCGTAATTGGACAGCTAAAAAGATTTCCTACATCATAGGATTTTTTTGATAATTTTTAGACATTAAATAAATTAAATTATTTATGACATAATAATGATGCAGCGATGACATCATTATTAGACGATTTAAATAAAATGGAAAGATAATGTAAAATCTATGAACTACACATGTCCAAAACTTATTGGATGAGTGATTACGAAGCCTTATCACCTTATCCACGAATTATATCAATGTGGGACCTTTTAAAACCGAAACACATTTTCAAATAAAGTAATATTTCTTACTTTCCAAAAGTGCCCCTCCTCTCCTCTTATAAAAGGCCCCCACCTATACCTCATTTCACACACTCCTAAAGCCTTTGGCTCGGCCAAACCCTGCCCATTTACTCTCTCCACATCCCTATCCTCATCCTAGAGGATTCCCTTTGGGTAGAATCCTTTCAAAGGAAGCCTTTAGGCTCAAATCAAAAGAAGTTACACTTTTAAAGGTAATTCATTCTCTCATGTTCATTTGTTTTATTTTGCTTCTCCAACCACCTAAACTCTTTTTATTTACTTCTTTTGTAACAAAACCAGTATCTTCAATATACTAGGATGTTGTTATAAGATTTATTCGAGCTAAACTCTCACACAACTACATCAAATGGTTAAAGAACATACGGTTTCCGTGGATGGCGAAATTATGCCTCCCGAAACGATGATTGTTCAATACTCATTTAACACCTTCAAAGGTGGCCATTATGATGTCACTATTTTTATATATGATATATAATATGTTTATGTTTTACTTATGCTTCTGTATTTTTCATTTGTGTCTTACCTTTATGGCTACCATTATGGGTATACGCGATATCTTCATTTTAAGGAAGTGCGGACTACCGCCCCCTCAAAGTGATGTGATTCGTTAATGCCATACGTGGGACGTATAAAGGATGGATTTAATGTTATTATATATGATGTTATACTAGAATTATTATTTACCTCTATATAATTATTATTTCTTTCCATTAAAGTATGAGATATAAATGAAAGTAGCGTTCATGCGTACGTACGGCTTACCGTCTCCATGAACGGTGCATTTCATTTTTTATCCCAAAATGTAATGTACTATTATAAGTACATATATATAATGGATATATATGATGTATGATACATCTAAATGATTAATATAATTCTGGAATTAAAATATACACACCTCTCATATAGTTTTAATTCCATTAATACGACATAGAAATGAAAGTAGCGTTCATGCGTACGTACGGTTTACCGTCTCCATGAACGGTGCATTTCATTTCTTTCCTCTAAATGATTATGTCATTTTATAAATACATGTATATGATGGATATATATGATATATATTATATCCAAATCAGGAATTTTATTTTTGGAAATGAAGAACCTTTGACCACACGAACAACATGTAATTGTAAGAAGTCCACCTTCGACTTAAGAACCAAATATCGGCAAAACAAATATTATTAACTTAAATTATTACATAATGTTTATGACATGGTAATAAGTGATATAAAAGGAATAATGAACTTGAAAAACATTATTAAGGAAGTCGAAATTAACTCAAGTTTATTATTCAGGAGATTAAAGGACGATCGAGTCAAGTCGGACCCGAGGTAAGGGATCCTACTCCTCTCTTTCTTTTTAAGTACTCACTTTTATGTCATTCCATTTAAAGGTCATATTTCTTGTTATTGGGATGATCTTTTATATTAAAATTACTGTAATTTTTATGTTCATGTGATGAGAGACCCTATTCTCTCTCATCAATCCATTTTGGAAGTTTTGAGTGGCGCCGTTAGGCTGCCGAACTTTCGTAAGAGATCTAACCTCTCTCTTTTTTTTAAGTACTCTCCTTTATGTCACTTATTTTAAGCTCCTCTTTGTAATGTTGGGGGATGTTCTTTTATATTCCTCTTTCTATAAATTTTATTGTAATGTGATGAGATACCCAATTTTATCTCATCAATCCATATTCGGAAGTTTTATGTGGCGCCGTTAGGCTGCCGAGTTTTCGTAAGGGATTTTTCATCTCACTTTTATTCCCGTGAGATTTATGCTACATTTGCCACAAATTCCATAGAGTGGTGTATGTACTGCCCATTATTGTACTCTTTGTGTAATATACTTTAGTTTATGAGTATTTACATCAATGATCTATTGTCCTTCTTTCGTGGGGTGTATGTTTTGAAAGATACCCAAGTCGGTAAAGGAACCTTTCACCCTCCTCTTTTTTAAAAGACTTCTTTTGTTGGGTCTTTTAATTTACATATTGTTATGTTGGGATATATTCTCATATATCATTTTTGATGTAAATTTTATGTCCAAGTGATGAGATACACTTTTTATCTCTCATCAACTCATTTTGATGTGATGTCGTTAGGCTGTCAAGGGAACTTTTTAACCCAATTTCGATTTCTTTGGGTTCAACATGTATTCATTGAATATGTCATCCGTTGAATATGTGTGAATGACCTTTTATTGTTTTACACTTAATATCCACTTATATTGGGTGTACTTATATTTTTTACACATATTTTTGAGATTGATTTGTCCGTAATTTAAGGATACATTCTCTATAAGGGATTTCATCACATTTGACATTTCTATTGAGGGTTCATTGTTGTTATGAGCCAATTCACTCTTATATGGTGTATATACTATCCTTTGGAGTATTATATCATGAATCCATTTATTCTCATGATATTATAAAGTTCTGACTAAATGTTATTCCTCAATTATTGTATTCAAGTGTCTCTAATTTTTGTAAAACCCCTTTAACCAAAATATCATTTTAAATGTTTTATTATTTGTTCTTATTAATATCCATGTTTTCAAAATGGTTTTAAGGATTTATTTATATGGATATTAATGGTTTAAAGTTTTAATCTTCAAGGTGGTATGGGACACTTTGATTCAAAAATCTCTTTATTAAATGTTTTAAATGGTTTTGGAAATGATTTCTTTTTGAATGGATTCATTATTTCAATATACTAAAATGTTATATTGATTGAAATGTGGAAATGTTATGTTTCCTTTATGCATGTTTTATGTGATACATTTATGTTATGGTTCTTGGGCATTGTTATGAAAACGGGTGGTTCCGTGATAAACTAAGGGCGGGTGAGCCCGATATAGCTCTCCAATGCATTGGGTAATGCGAAGGAGTGAAACGTTAAGGTTTCTCTGAAGAGATTTTGGGAATATACTGTGATGGGTATTACAAACGTAACCAAGAGGGTTACTCCCTATGTAAGAATGATATGAATGCCTCAAGTTACCTTTATGTCTTATGTTTTCTATGATTTATTCATGGTTTGAAGAGGTATGTTAAAGTGCCTATGTTTTATGGGTAAAGTATGATTTCATTCTTCTGTATATATGAACTCATGTTTCCTTTCCATATTTTTATAACCCTTACTGAGCTTTTTATGCTCATCCCAAGTTTTTGAAATGTTTTTCATAGGTCAAGGGAAAGGTACATGATGTGATGATAGTGTCAAGGATGTGTCAAGAAAGAATCCATGTTTTATTTTCAATATGTTTCCGTTAATGGGAAGAATGAATACTGTATTTTATATAACCACTTTGTTTAAATGTGGAATGTAATGCAAGTTTCATGATCTAATTCTCTAAAACTCTAAACTTGAAAAGATCCTCAATGTGTAATCTTGTAATAACTCAAGATTATGTAAGGTTTAAGGCTGGGGCCTTATATAAATGTTTTAAATGATTTACAGTTTTAGAAGAATGGTTTTTAAAAAAATATTTTAAACCCCCTTACTGGGAAAATTAATTTTCCCCCTATGTTTTCAACTAATTTTTTATAGGACTAGTAAAATTATTTGAATGTGTTCGATTTTATTATGAAGTTAGCACATAAAAAAATATTCAAATTATTTTATTTTTGTATAGCTTTGTTAATTTGTAATGTATATGTTGAATTCTCCAAAATATTGATCCAAAAAGATCCTTAGTTGTATATTGTACTATGTATTTTAAGTTGTCTTTATTTTATAGAAAAAATTCAAAACATGTTTTTGTAATGAATCTGGGAGTTCGGTTTCAGGGTATTATCTATGGTATTAATGGAATTGTTTAGATAACTTTGGAGATTAGGAATTTTCTTTTAAAAAAAATTCTTGGTAACTAAGTCCCCTTATAAGTTCTAGATTTTATTAATTTTGAATATGAACATTAATAATTTTATAAATTAAAATAAAATAATTGTGAGGACAATATAAATTAATGGGTGGGAGGGGGGGGGGAATGTAATAACCCAAGGACTTATAGAATATTGTTTTCATTCTGTAATTAAAATGTTATATTCAGTATGATATGATATTCTTAAAATGAATTATATATTTTAAAGTAAATAAGTTTATTTAACTAATTTATTATATGGTAATATTTAAATGATAAATTTTTAAATTATTTAACATTAATATAAAATAACTAATTTCATTTTTGAATACAGCATGTTGAAATTATCTTGGTAATTTTTTTATAATTTTTTGAAAAAAAAATAATTTTTCATGAGTTGAAAAATACAGGTTTTGTAAATACGGTATATTTTTTGATACTACAAAGGTATTATATTGATATAAAATTTATTAAACATATGAATTGAGTAATGTTTGATCTTATAAGAAAAATATTTTATAAAATTAATTCATAAAATGTAAATTATAATTTATTTTATGATATGTATAATAATCTTTGTGAGTGTCGACATAATGCCTGCGCATCATTGAAAAAGTCATTGTTGTTTTCTTATAGATAATAATTGAGTGATAAAAATAATTTTCATGAATTTTTTATTAATTATTGTGTGTTATTGATGTTTATTGGTTAATTAAAAATTCTTGAGTTATATAACATTAGTCTTATCCAAATTTGTGTGCAATGTCTGCGCAAGGAAAGGAAAGACTAATTAACAAATTAAAAAAGTTTTGTTGACAAGTATTTGATTAATGATACTTAATTAATGACTATAAATGATTTTATGGAACCCATTTAATTTTTTTGATAGTAATTTATTTTTATTTTTTATATATGAAATTATTAAATCTAATGGTAGTGCAATGCAGATGTAGTGCCTTTACAAGCCAAAGAATAATAAATAAAATTATTTTAATTAACATTATAATAACCATTCCAAATTTGACTAAATCATTTTATATGAGAAAATGACGTCCATTATCTTATTCTAATTAAAATATGTGACATTTTGGACCCTCATGAATAACCTTAATCCGATTATAATATTTTATTTTAAAGAATGTCATGTTGTTCACACTATAATTTTTAATTATTATAATATTTTAATATATGGTTTTATAGAATATTTTTTCAAAAATAAAAAGTATTTTTGAATCTAATAAATTTATATTCCACATGGAAATTTATATTTAATTTTTAGGGAATAAATAGTTTCTTTTATTTCTTGTACAAATATGATATAATAATTAATTAATTAATGAATAAATCATATTAATCACAAAAAATAATAAATTTAATATAATTTGTTATTTTTAAGGTAATAATAAAATTATCTAGATGAATATTATATTTCTACGAGATATAAAAAAATTGTTTTGAATTTGGAATTTCTTGATGTTTTAAAGTCATAGTTAGGAATATTGTTTAATTTGGAAATTATTATTTTTCATGAATAGAATATTTTATTAAATTATTTAAAAATCATAAATATATTGAAAAAAGAAAAATAATATAATTTTTTTTAAAATGTTATTCCTTATTTCTTTAGGTATTTTTAAAGTCTTTAACCTAATATTAGACTTATTAAATTTATATATTTTATGTAAAACCTAAATAAATCCCCACCTCAATTATAAAAGGAGACTCATCCCTTCAAAAAATTTCACCACCTTAAGACATATTTGTTGAAAATCCTATATGAAATTCTCTTCTACAATTCCACCCCCACTTTCTATAGGTCTTAATTTTTTTGGAACACCATATTTTATGGTCTTAAGGTGTTAAGAAAAGTGATTTTATGAAGATAAAGAAACCTATATGATGAGTCGGACATAAAGTAAGGGGATTGTTTTGAAAGAATAATTTTAATTTTAGAATATTATAATTTAATTTAAATACTTTATATAGTTCATTATTTTAGATATGACCATCATTTATAATTTTCATCAAACTTTTATGAATTTTATACAAGCTATTTTTAAATTTCGAAGATTTTATGTTCATGTATTTTAAATGCATGTAATTATTTTTTGGAAAGTGGTTTGCTCAAAAAAATAAGAGTTTTTTCCAGATTAGTGGTTATTAAATTATTTTTTTCTATGGAAATAATTTATATATGGTTTTTTAATTATTTGTGAGTTATGAGTGAGAAGTACATGACCATTAAGAATGTCTTCTTAAAATTATGGCACTAGAGTATCGAATGAGAAGTTATGGTAAAGGGAGTGAACCCATGACCTCAAGGGGATACTTCCTGTAACATCCTAGGTAAATAAAGAATATTAAATTTTCATATTTATTAATATTTGTGAATGAGATATTAATTTTACTTTAAAAGAGGATTCTATGTCTGATTACGTAATCAACATGAAACAATGGGTTTATTTTAAATCTTACATTGCACACAAATTTAAGTTATACCGAAAAATAATATAATAATATTATTATTTTAAATGGTAGTTAAAACCTGGCCATTTCATTGACGAGAATGAACATAAATAACTAAAATATTATTACACATGTTTTTTAAATGTTTTTACTTTTTTACAACAAATTTTAGAGGCTTATAATAAGAATGAATCCAATTTCAGGAACGAAATACTCTAATATTCTTTAAAAGGTTGATTTACAACCTTTTGATGGAAAACTGTTTTTAAATATAGATTTTTTTAACTTTTTTATATTATATTTTAAAAAATAAAATTCTTTTTTATAATAGGGACAACACAATTTACTTAGTGTAAATTTGTGGTATTTTTCTAATAAAGTTCATTTTTAATGAATAGTGAAAATAATGCATTTTAAGTCAAAATTATATTTTCATCTAATTTATTTATATGATTATATTTTACTTATAATAGATTTTAAATTTTAATAAGATTATATTTTTATCATTTAATCCAATATTTTTAATTGGAAGTAATTTCACATTGAAATTAGACATGAACACAAATCAATCTTTTGGTAGTTTTTACTTTTTAAAAACACTTTTTTTGATTTTGACATCAAGAATTAGTTTGAAATTAATTTAATCAAATTATGTGTTTTGGATTTAAAAAAATGTATTACATATTTAGAATCAGGAGGATCAAATTGTGTAAATAGTTACCTTTTATTTTTCGACACTATGAATAGTTACTTCAGTAAATATTTTATTTACAATTGTTAAAGGGTAAATCTTTTTAATAAGGTTAAATATTTATTTTATAATAATATTAATTTTCCCTAACACATTTCCTATACATATTAGATGAAATATGTCCAACCCTAGGTATCTTTGGGTCGATTTTAAGACCATATGGATCCACTTGTGTGTGAAAATGACATTTAAGTACTTTTAATTTAAAGTTAAGGAAAATATAACATAAACATATATATTTTAGTAAGAAATTTTTTATATGGGGTTATATAAGTGATATAATAGACTATAAATATTCATTCTAAAGAAAAATATATTAATACATCATCATATTTTAGTTATAATTTTTAGACAATAAATAAATAAATTCAATTACCACACAATGTCGATGCAATGATTTCTTCATTAATAATGAATTAAAATAAATGAAATTACAAATTTTTATATAATTTTAATTTTGTTATTTTGATGTCATCGATGGTTTTTTTGAAGATATTTACATGTTTTATTTTTTTATTTATGAATATTTTTCCAAGTAAACAAGTTATGGTTTTTTTAAAAAGTCATGATATGAATAGTGTCAAAATTGGCATAATTCATATTTTAAAATATAAAATATTTTATTTAATATTATAAAATTTAAAAAAATATAATATTCCACCAAATAGTTATAATAATTCTAAAATTTTGTTATTGACTCTTTAAATGAATATTTTTCAAGTTTTGGTAACAATTTTGATTCGTAAAGTGTTAAATGATTGATAAAACAGTAAGAGTAAAAAAGGGTTAAAAAAGATAAGGATTTTAAAATAGCCAAAACCTATATAATTATTATTTGATGATTTTATTTCGACTTATATTCATTTTATCTTATCAATAAATAAATTTGGACTCATTTATAATCGAATTAGAATTAATAATAACTTAATATTTCAAGAAATTCCTTAAGTGCCCCTCCTCCCTCTTATAAAAGGCCACCACCTCAAACCCATACACACATATCTCAAGCCTATTGGATTATACAAAATCTTACCAAATACGCTCCAAAAATCCCTCTATTCCTCCTACAATCCTTCCCTTATAAATAAGGCAGTTCTAGAGAGCCCTTTGGCTAAAAACGAAAGAAGTTACCTATTTTGAGGTAATATCTTCTCTCACATGTCATTCCATTATTTTTCCTTCTCTACTCCCTATGATATTTTTATTCTTTGTTTACATTAAAAAACCATTATCCTTAATAAACTAGGATGTTTTCAGGATAAGGATTCGATCTACACTTACACACCTCTAATGGGTATATAACATACTGTTTCTGTGGACGGTGAACTATTACCTCATGAAATGATGATTGTTCAATATTCTCTTAAAACCTCTCATTGTGGACATTATGATAGAAATGTAATTAGATATGATATATTTGATATTTATTTTATCTCTATTATTATTTAATTCTCATTTAGAACATACTTTTATGCCTTTAAT
Organism: Viscum album; assembly: GCA_963277665.1. NCBI lineage: Eukaryota > Viridiplantae > Streptophyta > Magnoliopsida > Santalales > Viscaceae > Viscum > Viscum album. The sequence continues at coordinate 308,261,699 of OY728131.1, read as the reverse complement.
GTTGTATAAATAGGTTAATTTTATTTGAGGAAGTGCAGACTACCGCCCCAACAAAGTTATGTGACTCGTTCATGCTATACATTGAACATATAAAGGATGAAATTAATGAAATTATGTAACAAATATGAAATATATGTTATTCTATAATTATAATATACCTATGTATTATTCTGTTTTATTTCTTTTAAATATGAAAAATTAATTAAAGTAGCGTTCATGCAGACTTACGACTTACCATATCAATGAACGGTGAATTTCATTTCTTATATCCAAATGATATGGAGTATTATAAATAAATATATACAGGATATGTATGATATATATGATATATAAATCATGAATATCAATATTTATATAATGTAATTTTGATTACATGGAAAATTTATAATTATAACAAGTTCATTTTCGACTCAAGTTCTGAACATCGAAAAAATATACGATATAAACTCAAATAATTAATTAATTTTTATATCAAGGTCATAAGTGATATAAAAGTAATTATAAAATTGAAAAATGTTCTTATGAAATTATAAATTAACTTAAGTTTATTATTAAATAAATTAAAGAATGAACAAATCAAGTCGGACATGAGGTAAGGAAACCTTTCGACCTCTTCAATTAGTCAAAGAATTATTTTATGTTATGTATTTTAATTTCCATTATCATATGTTGGGATATGTTATTATATATCCTTATTGATATAAATTTTATGTCTTAGTGATGAGATACTCTTTTTTCTCTCATCAACTCATTTTCAAAAATTTTAAGTGACACCGTTAGGCTGTTAAATTTTATTAAGGGATTTCATATAAATCTCCTTTCATTGAGGCATCTCTTGTGGTTATGAACATATATTATCCTATAATTTTAATATACAATACTTTTGACAATTTATATAATGAATTTTTACCTTATCATTACATTTAAAGTTCTGTTTAATTATATTCCTTAATGATTTTTATTCTAGTGTTTCTCAAGTGGAAGAGGTCCCTTTAACTGAAACATCATTTTTAATGTTTTAAAGAATTATTATTATAAAACCATCTATTTCATGTCCATGTTTTAAAATGATTTTATGAATTTACTTATATGGACATTAATGATTTAATGTCTAAATTCCTTTCCAAAGTTTCAAAGTGGTATGAGACACTTTGATTCAAAACTATTACTTTCAAATGTTTAAAATGGTTTTTGGAAATTGGTTGAATATTTAAATTACTTAAATTGATTTCTTGTGATTTATGATTTAATTTTTTCTTATTTAAATATTTTATTTGTTTTTATTATTAAACGGTACTTGGAAATTTGATGGATGGTTATGTGATAAACCAAATACAGGTGATTATGTGATAAATCAATTGATGGGTAGTTCTGTGATAAACCAAGTATGGGTGGTTACTTTGTAACCACAAATGCATTGGGTATAGAAGTATGACACTTGCCTATTTCATTTAGCTATATGTGAGGAAATCTACCATATGGTTATTCCATTTAAGTATGTTTACATTTCAAGTTACCTTTATATGCTGTACATTTTTTTTCTATGGGATTTATGGTAATCTCTTGGTCACAAAAAGGGTAAGAATTGAGTTTATATTCAGTGAACTGTTTTTTCTACTTCTTTAAGGTGATAATTATTAATTTATGATATATTATGTATGGATTACATGTTGTTTTTAAAACTAACATCTTTCACTCCTTGTGCATCCCTTACTGAGATTTTTATGCACATACCATGTTTTTGAAATGTTTTTCATATGACTTAAAGTGGAATAAGGTCAAGGATGTAATCAAGGAAAATTCATTATATTTAAATCATGTAACTAGAAATGTATTTTTTTAAAGAATTTTTATACTGTTAAAATAATTTATAGTTATTTGAAGTGTCTACTTGTAATATTCAAGTTGTTACGTATAAGTTATGATCTTATTCTCAAAAGCTCTAAACCAGGTAATATCCTAAATGTGAATTATTAACTTAATTCATGATAATTTAATGTTGGGGCCTTATACTTCCCCACATGTGGTGAAAATATGTGGCCTTATGGTTTTCTTATAGCTTACTGAGTATCATGATTAATCCATAAAAAATATTATTTTCAAATGGATAAATTCAAAGTTGTATTTCAAAAGAATTATTATTCTTAGTTTATATGGTTTTCAAAGTAATATAAAATACTTAAGTATACTATGAAAATGTTTGAAAACCCTTTTATAAATATTTTTTATCAAATAATTTATTTGATAAATGTTTTCAATGATTTGTTGTTTTTTTAGAAAAGTATTTCCAAAATATTTTAAAGACCCTTATTGCAAAAATTAATTCTCACCCTATGTTTTAAATTAATTTTACAGAGGTTTAATATAATTATTCGAAGGCATTCACTTCAATTATGAAGTTACTGTAAATGAATAAATTTAGTTATTTTATTTTATTTTTTTATAGATTGGTTAATTTTCAATGTATATTTCTAGTTATCCAAAACCTAGGATGAAAATGATCCTCGACATTATAATGTACAATATATTTTTTAGTTTTATTTATTTTATATAAAAATACACAACATTTTTTATTAAAGAATTTCAATATGTTGGTTCTGGGTGTTACATGAAGTGTGAGAAACTAAAGATTATTAATGCGATCTGCTTCAAGTCTATGGGGGAATGGAAGAGTGTAGGCCTCTGTTGAATATTACATAATGGTGGTTATTATAAAAATCACTACAAAATAATAATTAGCGATTGATTCAAATACAACCACCTGTAGATATATAATTTAACAATACTTTTAAGTAAAAACACACAAAATTAAACATTAAATTTTTTAGTGGTTGTTTTTGAAACTACTGATACATAACTACCACTAAGTATGTATTGTCTTGAAGTGTGTACTAGTCTTAAACATAAAGTAATTATTTTACATGTAATTGTGTGATTTGAAAATGCTAAATCATTTTATTATTTTGAAAATTTATTACTTTCGAATGTGATTCTTAATTAATGTGAGTAATATTAGAGTGATATATGTATCATATAATAATCTTGTTAAATACTGATTAATATTCCTATTAGTTTGAATATAGTTGAGTAAAATGTTAATTTGATTATTTAAAATCAAATGTTTGGTAAAATATTCAATAATTTATTTATTTATATAAATAATATTTCATTATTTTTCTATATATGTTGATGAAAATTATCTAAATATTATCTTCTCAATAAATTTTATTTAATTAACAAAAATATAATTATATCATATTTAATGATATTAATTTGAAAAATAATTACAACATTCAATACATTATATATATATATATATATATCTTTTTGTGCGTAAATATGATATTATCTCCTTCATAATAGACACACACACACACACAAACACACACACACACACACACATATATATTTATATATATATATTATATCCTGATAGAGATAGTAAATAAATTTTTATTTTCAGTTTTCAAAACCTAAATAATTAAAAAAACTGGTTGGGTAAAAAAGGATTTGTTGAAATGGGTCCTGGTGTGTGTGAACCCCATTCAAGCAATTAAGAATTGGAACTTTCATAAATGAGGTTCCTAAAATCCCTTCAAAATACATAATTGAGTGATGTTCACACATTCTTCAACCCCCAAATATAAATTTTTCATCCCCCTCATTCACTTTGTTCCTTTGATTTCTTGTAAAGATCTATAAGTGTTGATTCTTTTTCAAACTTTTATTTTTGGTCCTTGGAAAGGTGAAATTTTTTTATTTAATTTATAGTTTTATTGATAGTTTATTTCATTGTTGAATTGTTATATTTATTTATTATTTTTTCTTATTTAATTATTTTTAACATGATTTAAATAATATATTGATCATATGATTTAAATAATATGAACTTTGGATGATTTAGATATTGTTGGATTATTTAAATGTGTTTGATTATTTAATAAATTTATGTCAGTTATTGTATAATAAATTAAATTATTTAAAAAATGAATAAATTTTAAAATATAATTTGTTAATATCTAAAATAAATGTAGCGTTATGATTAGTGATCATGAGATAGACTAACCAATGCATTTTTAGTTTTTTTATTTTCATTTATAATTTGTAATTTTTTATTTTAAATTTTATGTTTGATGATCAGTGTAGCATACATTTTCATTAAATATAGGACCTACATGTTAATAATAAATTTAATGAATCACAATTCCTTAATTCACATCACTTTATTATGAGTAATATTTCAAAAATAGAGGTTCATTAAGAGATGATGGTGTTAGATTCTAGATTTTTACATGACATTTGATGCAAAATCCTTGATGTTGTTATTTTATTTGATCTAGATAGATGAATATTTACCCCAAGATTAGTGTAGGTTTGTGATTTATTGATAAATTAAACACACACATATAATATATCATGGTCATTTGACCATTTTAATGATAATTATCAGTTAGTTTTTAATGTGATATATGAAAAACATATCAAATAACCAGAAAAAATGGTAAATTATGTGATGAAAAGTGATATTGAAATGAACAAACAATGTTTTTTTATAAATCTGAAGTTGTATTTATTTTGAAATTAGATATACAATTAAAAATAATTACATTTAATTTTTACATTGATGACCGTTGTGTCATCCCTCTAATAAGAATGTAAAGGCCTATGTTTCCATGGTAAATTTTAATGTATAAAAAATTCTTGGTAACCCTCACTTACATGTGGGTAATATTTTTTTTCAACAGGGGCTCGATAAAAAGTGACTATGTTCAATGTTGTATATATACACCCTAATTGAAATGGGAATGATGGTCTTTAAAATCCAAGAAAATATAGCCTCTAGATGTTTTTCTCATAGATCTTGGTTCGTTTATCATAAAATAGTAGATGAATTAAAATAAAAAATATCAAGATCAATTTATATTTATTAATATTGAACAAATTAGAATATGGTTATAATTTAACTACTTTGTATAAAAATATATAATGATTTAATAAAATTTATATACAGTTTATCATATATGTATCTATATACAAAAATAAAAAAGTAACTTATAATAATATGAAACTTATCTAAAATTTACCATAGAAACATATTGCTTATATTTAAGACTCTAGCATTAAAATAATTACATATGAGGATTCATTGTGACTAAAAAATGAGGTTTAATCAAGTAATAAAATTAATCCCATATTATTTTCATAAATATACAGACTGCCTATGAAATATTGCATATCCTCTACTCAATGATGAGAATTAGGTGAATGCATCATCTTTTTTTACACAACAATAAGTTCATGGTTTAATTTAATGGTATGTAGATGTTTTTAAATCAATTAATTTCAAACAATCACTATAAAACTCTACTATGGGAGGTCATATGAAGTTGTTCCTTCCAAATAAAATGATTACTTGTGTTGTAATATGAATCTAAACATAAATATTTTTTATTAATATATTTTAAGATTTGAAAAATCAAATGATGTTAATTTTGAACATAGTGATAAGAATATTTAGAGAAATACAGGATACATCCATTCTATTACTCGTGATTTCATGAATAATATTTTCCTAGCTGAGGAAACATCTAATGATGTAGTGAAAGATGTTGTGGGTTAATAATATGTGGTCTATTTTTATTCTGAGGTTTTTTTATTTTGTAGGAAACAACCCATCAATCTTAATCATCCTTTATTATTGACTTCATTAGTAGAGGGAATGCTATTTATCAAATTTTTTGATTGGGATGTCATTAAATTGAGTATTAAATTCATAGAAATTATTCATAGCACATCTACATCAACTAATGACCCATCATTTATTATAATAGAGATTTAATGTAATGTTTCAATGAAAAATTTAAATAATCAATAATAAATAAAGATACTTTTGTCATACATTATTTATAAATTGAAAAATATAAAATAAATCATTGAGTCTAAAAAATATGGTTTATAATATAAATTTCACTTTATGTAATTATTTTAATAAAAAAATTTCTTGTTGAAAAATATCTAAGTTGGAAGGTCCATAAACATACATAAACCTAATATCATCACAGAATCATTCTAACATAGATGTGGAATTTATATCTACTACTATTATCCGGAAGATACAAACATTTCAGGACATTGTTTTGTCACTCATCCTGAAGAAAATAAAAAAGTTGGTCAAGTACATGATATTCTATGGTAAGTCTTATATGGGTTAGTAAAAGGTGATTTTGAAAGCATACATTGACTGGGATGAATCATATAAGGTTTTTCCATAGCCAATAGAGGTAATATATCTCAATAATAAAGTGATTTATCATCTTTAAAAAATTGAGTATGTATCCTAGAGTAATTAGGTAGGTCGATTGAAGGTAATGTTTCAAATGTTATTTTGGAAATTTAGACCATGTTTTGGAGTATTTTGGTATTTAAAACAGTTTATTTAGGAAGATATATATTTTATTAATGCTAATTATATAAGTAACTTTTTCATTTGTACATCATAGGTGAAAGGAAAATACTCCCTATATCTATGTGATAACATATGGTAGGATATGGAATGTCATTAAGTATGAAAAATATATGTAAAAACTATTATATTAAAGAAATTAAATATATCAGATTTTATGATATAGAGATATTTTATCAGATTCCTTGTCCAATAATATTATATAAATTGCAGGAATCACAATGTAATGAATTTTATAATACAACTCATTAGGCACAATTATTATTCATCTAAGAATGTGGTCTGCTAATGAGTTAACACATTAATATCATATATATCAACTATCTTTTTAATGAATGAGGGAGTTGAGGGTCGAAGGTTAAATGAGAAATAGTTGAATACATTTAATCAAGATTTTATGAAATTCATGAGAAAATTATGAGGCTTATGAAGTATCCTTATATCCTATATAAAAGAGGATATACTATGAGTCTGGTGTCGGAGAGATCCTCCATTATAAGAAAATATATCAAACCCAAAGCCCTCTTATTCCATCCGCATTAGCACCATAGGATATTATCATATTTTGGATAGTTTAAAGGTGTCACTTAGACTATTTGGGTTATGGGGTGTAACTCATAGATACACTTTGTAGGGAATATCCTTTCTATTATTCCTTTGTTATCTTTTTCAAGAACCTAATTATTGAAATGGTAGTAGAATACTACGATGTAATGAATGCATCCTTTATCTCCAATTTCAAAGGAATATTGATCTTGGGTTTCATATTTTATAATTGTTTTCACTACTTAGATTATTTGTTTATCATTCCTAAGAATCCTATCAGTGGAATCAGATAAAGAACGTGAATATTGATACATGAAATTAGGTTTTTTTAAATGAATAATCATGGTTAACATTACGTGATGTGATAACATAATCATCATTGGGATTATAACATTACATTATATGATTACATAACATCTATAGAGTCCCTGATATTTTGTTATGTGATAACATCTTCTGTGCTAAGGTAGTTTCCATTATGTTTTATGATAACATTTTGTATAACTAACATTACATTACACAATAACATAATTTTCATTGGGTTATCTAATATTACATAATGTGATAACATAACTTCTGTTGGAATCACTGAAATTATGTTTTTCAATAACATAATCTTCATTGATGGAATAGGATATGTTATGTGATATCATAAATTGAATATCTATGTCATAAAATAGAGCATTGTATCATAATGAAAATTAAATTTGTTACAATAGAACAGAACTAAAAGTGATTAGATGGTATAAGAACCCGAAACCATCAATCATATTTTATGATTCTATGAAAATATTTAGATACAATTCCAATAGAAAATTTATTTTTCTTATATATCAATTTATAATTGATTTTAATAATTTATAACTCATTTATTAATTTTGTAAAAAGGTATGTTGGGATATTGATGTATTTTATAAAAGCATTATGGATTAATTAAATATAATTGTTTATAAATAAATTTACATTTTTTTGAAAAAATTCTCAAATAAATATCCATAATATTAAATGTTAATATTGAAATATATTTTTAAAAATTTAAATGTAAGGTTTATAATTTAGATATAAAGTGTTTATATGGAGATTAAAAGTGTAATTTACAAATGGTTTATAAATTAAAAAATTAAGTTAAATATAATTTAGTTAATATTTAAAATTATGAATTATTAATGACGTTGAATTTGAATTGTTCAAATTAAGAGGGAATTATTAGAGAAATTATTTGATCGATATTAGAATTAGTTTTGAAAAATTATTATATCAAAGGTTTAAATGATATTAAATATACGATATCTAGATTATCTAAAATGTTTATATAATAATAAATTGAAATAGTAAATGTTTATGTTTCAAAAAATATTATATATTTAAAGTAAATTACATTTAGTGTATAATATAAAGGAGTTCATATTTTAAGTAAAAATAATGTATTTGTATTTATCTAAATTATGGTGTGACTATAATAAATTATAATGGGGTTATAATTGTTTATTTATAAATTGTTCATAAATAATTATCTCATTTTTAAATTCATGATATTTTAATTTATTTATTTTTTCTATTCGATTCATAGATATAATTTTTATATTATATAGTGCTGTGTACACTTTTTTTAAATGTTAAAGAACATATATAAATGGTCATACTTTCATATAATATGTTACATGATAGATATGATAACTGATTTAGTTTTATTCAACCTTGATATCAGATGGTATTGTGTTATGATCTTGAATTTAGTAGTTAATAATGATTTATATGTATTAGGTGTCAATAATTATTATTGAATTTATATATCTCTTAAGTAAAGCCTCCCTGGGTAGAGAGACTAGTTAAAACATCCAACTATCGTGGAAGCTTAAGATTTGTTAAAGAAATGTGGGGGTTGACTATCTATGGCTCCATACTTACTCATGTGAGAGTTATTGATATCATATAATTTTATAAATTTTAAGTAAATTTTTTACATTCCTTATTAATAAGAAACATATGGATATGTGGGAATATAATTGGAATTTTATATTGGTTAGAAACACAAGTTGGGAGTTTTTTAAATATTTTCAATTCAATATGGTTTGAAAATATTGATTAGGATGAAGGAATAGGATTCATAATCTAAATCACGAGATTCATGCATACATAATGGGAATAAAATTAGTTAATAGAGTGAAATTAAATTCTCTTTATAATACTAAGTGTTATGTTCTTTTCCAAACCAAGGAAATTTAAAGACCATAATCATTCAACTGGGTAGGTTCATTCAAATTAGGTGACCAGAAATTATCATGTGTAAGGAATGAGGGAAATGGATAACACTATGATTTATATAGATAAAATCATTGGGGGTATTTGGGCTAAAATTACCAGGGAAACCTTAAGATTTAGGATTCTATAGGAATCGTGTAAATTTTATCACATGATGGGTTGGTCAAGTAGTTATCTATTAAATTTTCTAATATTCATATATGATATCATTGAGATAATAAACTACCTAAATAACTAAGTGGTGATAGGAAATAAAAAAAGGAATCATTTCCTAAAGAAATTTATATCTAGTACCAAAAAATGGATATGATGACTTAAAAAGGAGTTATCATTTTAGTAGGGACATATTAAATGAGTTTTTGTCTTAAAAGTTTTTAAAACGTGATTCTCATTTGAAAAAGTTTATTTACAGGTAAATATTGTAATCATATTCCAATTTGACATTGAGATTCATATTTAGATTAGAATATTGTTATAAGAAAATACTGGGACATAAAACATTATAAATATTCTAAAACAATTGAAATTCAATGTATTATAATAAAACATGCCAGAGTAAGTAATTTTTGAAGTTATTCATAAAATGAAATTATATGATTTTGTTAGAATAAAATGATTGAATTAAGTTTTTAAAAGAATTAGATTCAAAATGTCCAAATTTGTATGCATTTATATACTCAATAGGATTGGGTATGTTTATGACTTCGTGGGACTAGTGGTTTAGTTAAATACTGTTTTTGTTGTTGAATTTATGATTTTATCATCAATGGAAATTTTCTGATCATATGAATATTTTCAAGAAAATTTCACTCAATATTCTCAAGGTGTTTATAATAGATAAACAAGGTATTGTGATGTATAGGTTTTGGTATTATTTAAATAGAACAGGTGGGTAAAATGTAAAATAAGAATATGTAAAGATAGTTGTAATGTTTGATAATATTTATTTAAGTAGGAACTCAATGTCTTCAAGACATATTTTTTTATGGAAGGGGGAGTAATTATTTCATGTAATGGAATTTTCAGGAATAACTGATGGGGTTTTTAAAACACCATGAAAAGTCAATGCCAGTTTTTAGTTTTAGATATATTAATTCTTTAATTTTTAATGGTATTTGATACCAACTGTATAGTTTAAAAATTTTCTAAATATATTGATGTTCAAAAACAAGGTGAAAAATTATAGATCTTATAGTTTTTTATTATTGTGATAAAGAAATGTTTTGGTATATCAAAATATTTAAATGTAATGGAATATATCAATCTTAGAGGTATCTAGGTAAAGGATTTGTAGAGTAATCTTACTTTTATTAAATGATAAAAGAAGTTATTGTTTATAATGGAGTTGTTATGAATAGTATGAAATGATATTTTTAACAAAAAAGATTTATAATTCATCAGATCCTATAATATTTCTTGATAATAAGATAAGTGTAATTTTTTTATCCAATATAATGGTCTTTATCTGGAAAGTTTTTAAATTATGAAGAATCGGTATCCCTCCATTATCAGTGGATTATTTTAAAGAATAAATATTATTTTAAAAAAATGATGCAAACATATATAATATCATATATGATATGGATATAAATCTTATTTTGTTAAATATTCTTGAAAAAATTAAATAAATCTTGTCTACTAACAACAAATTATCTTATGTATGTTAGATTGATATTCAGATGTGAATCTCATGTCTAAGAGGCTAGTGGGAGTATGTTTGGTCTTAGAAAAGTTTGACTTTAACAAATTAAATATTTTTCTCATCAAATTTTAAAGTGAACTTCACTTAATATCCTAAAATAGTTTATTTTATGAATCTAACGAAAAATATAGAGTAAAATTTAATTACAATAACAAAGTTAATATCAATTTGTATCCTAAATAATCTAAGGATGTGCTGGTAACGATACAAATTAAAGTGTTACATCAGTTACCCAAAGAATTAAAAGAGCAATTTTTGTGGATTGTTTTCAAAGAATGATGACGAAAAACTTATAAAGAGTTCTAAGTAGATAAAAAATTCATGAACATATAAATATTAGATGTTGTTAAACTAAGTTGTTTAAATATGTTCAAGGTATTGAGTATTAGGAATAAGATTCATTAGTCTCACTATTATTAAAACTGGATTTCTATATAAATTCTAATAAATATTTTTGTTGGAGGATTTTAATATATCGTCACATAGTTATGTGGGAGTAATTGTATAGATAAATAATAATTGTAATAAAAACCGTTAAAAGTACAAAAAACATAAGAACAATCTGATTGTTTTTCCTATTTTATGTGTTAGATAGGTTCTTGTATATGATTTTGTTCAAATATTCAAAAATAGTTTTTGAATATAAAATGTATCATGTAAAATAAAAATAATTTTCCACTTTATAATTCTTTCATGAAATCTACACATATGTACATATTGAAATATATTTCATGAAGTGTAGAGATAATTAAACTATCAAATTATGACATTGAGTTATCATAAACTGATCTTTACAATGTATTATTATAGGTTGTGATGAAATATTAATTCTTACATGAGTTATATGCTTATATTAGGATATGGAATATTATTATGAAGCATAAAAGGAGTCTTTTTGTTTTGACGACCCATTAATGATAGAGCATATAACGTCATTCACTATGTCTTTTATGTAATTGCAGTGTAATGTTCATATTTGGTGTCCCCACTACGTGAGGTTAGAAATATTCCTAGAATGAGAGCTATAATACTTTGAAAAATTTCTTATATAATCCTTTTGGATTATCTAACCAATGAGTGATTTTTTATGTTTTTGATTATTTCATTTGTTTAAGCTTAATAAAGAAGTGATTTTACTTCTTGTATAATCAGAATAACATCTGAGTCCTCAATTGAGGTAGAAGTGGGTAATGTATGGATTTAATTAGAAGCTTTATATGATGTTCTTATATAATTTTATAGGGCACATGTGATGTTCTCATCTCTTAGATGAATGACATATGATATATTACTCGACACGGATAGTCTATACATATATATTTAAAAATATACGATGAGGCTATATGGGATGGAGATATTCTATAACCTATGATCAATCAATTTTTTGGAAAACAAAATCATATGAAAATACATTCTTGAATATATGAGGAAGCTATATGGGATTGATATATTATATAATACATGATTTTTTAGTAACCACCCTTTGATTTATTTTATGGTTATAATTATTTATATTTGTTTTCAATGATACCAAATACTATGGGATCACACATTGTGGTTGAAAAAATGGGGGCTCATTTTTATAAATCATAGAAAAATTATAGAAATTTTTAGGGTTGATCCAAAAAGTGTTTTGGATGGTTATTAAAATTATATTTCATATGATGAGGATTCCCAGTCAATTTGATGAAAAATTTCCAAAAAGGTTTTTGAAGATTTCCAAAATTAGTTTTGGATATAGTTTCACAAATTATTATAAGTGATTTGTTATTAATTGAAATGGAACAAAACTATTTTAGGCTTTAGTGACAATGATAGATTAAAAGGGAAACATTCCTTAAATCAATGTGATATCATATGGTATGATATTTTGTGATGTATAATATGAATTACATATGTAAAAGGGTTATATTTATGACTTTTTGTATATTTTATTTTATGATATAGAGATATCATATTGGTTTCCCTTGATATTCGTATCATTATACATAGATTAATCCCTATAACATGAATCCTATGGTGCAATTGACTTAGACCTACTAGGATTCATCCAATTTATTGGTGTGTTAATGAGTTTACGCTCAAATATCCTACCCATTATCTATCATTATAATGCATCAGAGAGTAGATGGTTTAGGGTTATATGATAGATAACTGAAGGAATCCACACATTCATTTATGGAACACCTAAGTAAATATATAGGCTTAGAGAGAATCCTTGTAGTCTATATAAAAGAGGAAAATGACATGAGTTTGGGGTGTGTGGTCCTCCTTTGTCTAAAATTTTATTCCTACAAAAACATTCTTTTTCAATCTTACTTATAACCATAGACACTAGAACATCATGGAGATTTATAAGGTCTTTCCTAAAACATATGGGTGATTAGGTGCACATTATGGATGCACATTAGTTGTAAAATCCTTCTTTTATTACTTGGTGATCTTTATCAAGTAGTAAATGAAATAAATGAAAACAAAAACATGTTATAATTTAAGGTAAATGTTTTTAATTTATTTTTTAATATGAGGTCATTTTCAATGGTATGATGATCTTAGGTTTTATGATTTATTAATGTTTATAATACTTTGATTAATGTTTAATCATTCCATAGAAATCTATCTACAAGATTGTAATCATACTCCTTTCCCACTTTTATTTCACTATTATTGAGAATGAGAAATTTGAATCTTAATTTTAGGACATTAAGGGTTTTTGAAAACTAATGATAGTAATCTTATTGAAGGAAACATTTTATCGATGTGTAAATTACTTTTTCAATTTCACCAGAGAGGATCATCAGGGGATATTACATGAGATTCACTGTGGTCAAATCTTCTATAGATAAATTGATTAGATTTTATATGATGCATCATAATTTCATGTTCTAATCTTATACTAGGAAGGAAGTTTCATTAATGTTATAGAGTATCACAACCCAATCATATTATATAATAGCCTAGTGATAGTGGTGTTACTACAATAAAGGTACTATGATTTCAACACTTTATAGGACATATGTATCCCTGCACACATTTAATTATAGATTGTTTATTATTTAACTTATTTGGAGAACCCTATATCGTTCTATTATATCAATTGATAATTCTTTGTGATTTTTAAAACACAGATTGGATGCCCATTAGAAATTTTCATTATTTTCCCATGTAATCCAATAAGATAGTTGCGGTGCCTAATATGACATGGTTTCACCCACGGGTAAGGGAAACATTTACTCATATTATATTAAGATATGGACAAGACTATAGTACACATGGTGTTTCAATGATTAACCAAATATCACATAAAAGGGATTAACCATAAAAAATATCCCAATGTGGTAGAAAGATGGTTGTCTCCCATCAACAATGATAGTTTATTTTGAATTTTCTCACTTTTTTGAAATAATTTTATCATATTCAGGCCTATTTATTCTTTCACTTTGAATTATGACTGGGTATATAGGGATGATGATATTATATATATCTTATATAATAAATGATACAGTTTTGGTTATATCATATTGTATGATATATTCATATCATAACATATGACATTCATGAAAAGATAGGTATATAATAGGACTTGGATGGGGGGTGTCATAATACCTAAAATGAGATATCATTTCACTACCTATACCAGTAATAATGTAAGGCATGGAAAAATCATAGGGTAGATAATCCAAATTTATAATTCTTATGACACCCTATAACTGAATTTAGCAGCTAAACATTAATCATTAACATTACTGAATCTTACACTAAACAAATATCATTAATAAATGTTGTATATGACATTTTATTGATATAATTGTATTTTCTTAGACTTATATATGGTTTATAAATGATTCCATTACTCTAAAATTCTTTAACATTTGAATAAATTCCATAGATACTGAAGGAGAACCTATAAGGGATATATAAAGATGAAATCAACATGACATGGGGAGTGTTCAAGCCTCAACACGTCTTTAGATAACTATCCTAGTACTTTCCCCCTCCTCCTCCCTTATCCATTGAGAGGTACTGATGGTCGATAAGAATTATTGAGTGTTTCACTCGAGTGGAATATGATAAATATCATCCCACATATACACCATAGAGGGAAGATCTCATTGGTTTATCCTAATAGATCTTCATCAAACCTTTTGGTTTCAGATAGGGTCTGAAGTAATCCTTGGTACAAGATAAAATAATTTTCTTCATTGAATATATACATGGTTTCAATTTTAATGTCTAATGATCTTGGGTTTTGATGTTTTCAATGACTACCACTTTATTGAACACATGTTTCTTAATCATTATAATTAATTAAGTAGTATGAAAGAGATGTTGTTAATTTTAATTCATGAAATCATGTTTCAAACTATAAAATGTTCATATTATATAGAATTTTTGTAACTTATTGTAAACAAATAGAGAATTTATTATATAGATGATTTTGGGATATAAGATGTCTTAATCTAGAATATGGTCAAACTATATGTATTGGATGTCATAGGTGATGAATTATTTCAAATCATTTGGTTTTACATATATTGTAACATGTTATCTATGAGGTCATATGGGTTGATTGTTTTATTTCATGCAATGGAAACAAAGAAACATATCACTTCTGTGATACTGTTTCCTATAATAGAATACAAAAGACAAAAAAATTATGTGATTTCATAGAATTATGAAAAAAATAAGAATGAAATTTTGTTACCTTTATATATGTTTTTCACCAAAGGGCTATTCTAACCCCGGTAATATCATGAGCTATGATTTCCAATGTGTGTTGAGTTATTATTGCATAGTTCACTCGGTATTGGTTTTATGTCACACGAGCCACATTATCGAGAATAGATTATGTTGGATAACACTAGAAGGTGTTTTACGAATCATGTATTATAAAACATCTATTATAATATAACAAATGTTTCATTACAAAATATAATGGAAAAATTTATATTTTTCATAAATTTCAATTTTGAATTAATTTAAATAATTTGTAAAATATTATAACTTATAAAAAAGGTATTTTTGGGTATTTATTTAATTTAAAGATCATTTATATATCAATTAATTAAAAATTTATTATACTTAATTATGATATTTTTATAAATAATTAAATAAATAAAAAATCCATAATATTAATTACTAATAATTAATACACATAGAATTATATGACCTCATTTATAATTTGGATATAAATTGTTTATATAAAAATTATATGTATAATTTATATAGATTTTATATATTAAAAAATTACGATAAATATAAAATTTTTTATATTTAAAATTATGACCTATTTATAATTATTAATTTGAAAAATTAAAATTAAGAGGCCTTATTTGAATAAATATTTAAAACACATCAAAATGATTTTGTATAATTAATGTGATCAAGGTTTAAATAATATTAAATATGTGATAGTTCGATTATGTAACCTATTTACATAATTAGAAAACAAAGTGTTTAGATTTCATTTAGTATCATGTATTTAAATAATTTTTTTATAAAGGATAATATGGGGATGTTCTTATTAGATATAAATATAAATAGTTTATATTTTATTTACTTAAGAATATTCATAATGTATATCTAAATAATAAGGTTTTTATTATTTCATTATTTATGAATTGTTCATACATTATTTATCTCATGTTTAAATTTATGATTTGTTCATTAATTAAGTTTTTCAATATTTAATTTATGAATATAATTTTTATATTATGAATATGTGTATAATTTTTTTAAAAGTTAAAATTCTCCTTTTAATTTCAAAACACGCATATAAGGAGTTATATAGCAGGTATGACAATTGATTTAGTATATTTCTACCTTAACTCTATCTTATTCATTAGTTGTGTTAAGAGATACTTGTCAAAATTATTTGAAAATATTGGTTTCGTGGAAGATATAAGATTTCAAACCTATAGGAATGCATCCATAAAATGGTAACACAAGTGATATGATTGTGAGATTAAATCCCTTTTCAAATACTGAGTGTTAGATTCCTTCCAAAGTGAACACTTTTCAATACCAAGATCATCCAACTAGGGTAGTAAAGAAAAAATTGGGTTCCCCTAGATCATCTTATGTTAGGATGGTAAATAAAAGGCAACCCTAATAACTTTTGTTTATGATTTTTATAATTTTATTTTAGTTATACTTAGTTGGGATACCCTAATAGGATTTGGTTAAATGAGTGACAGAGTTCAGTTTATCCATATGAATGTTTGTGTAAAGAGATATCTGATCAACTATTTATGAGTAATGTATAATAAAATTTAAATGATTTTCTACCTAAATTGCTAAGTTATGGGTTAAATAATAAAGAAACCAAAGAATTTGTGCAATTTAGATCTTATCACACTATGAAACATATTATACTGGTATCAAATTTAAGAATTATTCTTAATAAAGGAGAAAAATTTTATATATTTGATTAATAATTTCATAAGTAGCCCAATATTATTGTTTTCCAAGAATTGAAACTATATACTTATAATAAATATATATAAAGATTCAATTAATTTTTTAATGGTATTAGTTGAAAAATAACCTAAGGAACTTTTTTAACTTACCTTATACTCAATGTGATTGAGTGTGCTAAAAACATGGTGAGACTAAAAATATATTTTATGGAATGGTCAGGCTGTAAAATTCCTTATGAAATAATTTCTCAAAATTATTTAAATGTTATTTTGTTCAATAAAAGTTTAATCTATATTCTAAAACTGTTGGGTATAAAGGGACAAGGAATGTGATGTGCATGTTCATGTGTTGTGGAAATAGTAAAAAATGGTAAATATTTAATCTAGAAGGAGAAGATTAAATCATACTATAGTCATCCTTGGATATTGAAACATAATGTAGATTATAAGAATGAAAAAAATTATTTTCATAGGGTAAAATTATCTAATACCCCTGAAGGGTTTTATGAAACAGCACGAAATCCCTAGTCAGATATGAGTGATTTAAAAACCCATTATATTTTTTTGAATTTTAAACAATAATGAGTGTATATTTTAGAAATGTTGTAAATATGTCAGATCTCAAAACCAAGGAAAGAATAAATGTTTTACATAGTTTTCATTGATATTATGAAGCAAATGGGTTTTTATGGAATTGAATACAAATGATTTTTTAATTCTCAAATGGATCAAAATAAAATATGTGTATAATAATCTCATTTATCTTATGTGATAAGACTTTTTTTAAATTAGGTGTTGTTATAAATAATATGATATGTTACACATTTTTTATGATTTATTAGATTCTATAAAATTAATTAAAATAAGATAAATATAAAAAGAGATTTAAACAGGATAAAATAGTTCATCAAAATAATTATTAAAATATGAGAGATGCGATCCCACCACCCTTAAATATCAAATCATTAAACAATATTTTTTTTAAAAAAAAAATTCTCTAATAACATAAAATCATTTATGAGATATTTTTAAAATTATTTATTTGTTAAATATTACCACCTTGGGTAAATAATTTTTATTTCCTAACTCAAAATAGTTTGTGTATATTTTCATGATATTATAATGAAAATATTGTTTCTATGCTGATAGTAGGAGTATATTAGGTATTGAAAAGTTCAAACTTAACTAATAAAAATTAGAATAGGGAAAACTTGAGGTGAATATCACATCATATCTGAAAGGTGTTTGAGATATGTTAGTAAATAAATAAAGTAAAGATTTAAATTTGTTACCAAAATGATCATAAGGAAAAGTTTAAATGAGAAGTTTCGATAATGAAGATGATAATGAAAATATAATGAATTTTATATAGACAACACAAGTTATTAACAACACGAAAAATGATATTGTGAAGAAAATGAGTTGGAATACAATATTTAAGGATTTTAACAAAAAGAAAATCATTTTGGAGTCTCACCATTATTCAAAATAGATTTTTATAGACATTACTCACTCATAGTGTTTTCTGGGTGGGTTTTATCAGATGGTCACATAGTATTGTGTATGTAATAATGAGAAATGTAATGAGCTTAATAAAAACCTAAATTTATGAAAACATAAGGCCACTCTAATGGTCTATCATACATGATATGATCAGTGAGACCCTTATGTATGTTTTTTTAATATTCTTAAAACAAATTTAAGGATATAAAATCAATCGTGTCATATAAAAGGTATTCACCACTTTATCATTCTTTCATATTTGGTAAATATATTATTTGAGTTGAAATGACAGTTGACATTTTAGAGTATGAATTAGAGCTATCACTAATTTTTGTATGTCAAGTAATATTATAGGTTGTGATGAAATGTTAGAGTTATTTGGAGTAATATTTTATATAGAGATACAAAATATGGTTATAGGGCACAAAACATTTTATTTGTGATGGATGAACCATGATGTATACCACACAGTGGCATAAAATATATATTTGGTATATTAAGGAAGTATCTTTTGTATTTGTATTTCTACGTACCTAATTTTAGAGAGATACCTTGAATTTAAACCTCCATTATTTGATAAATTTAATATTCAATCCTTGATTCTTAGCTAACAGGGGGGTGGTGGGGTATTTTGTTGACCATGATATTGGTTAGAGCCAAACCAAGATGGGATTTTTCCTCTCATATGAATAGTACGATATATGGTTACTAGATTGAGATACACCAAAGGATTATAACAGGATAAAAATATAACACCTATAATGTGATTATATATTAGGTAATGGCCATGTGCTGTACCGATATGTTGTATCCCATTTTTTTGGACTAGATAAAATTCTAAGGGAGTTTTGAATTATTTCATTTTTTGGATGACCTATTTTACAATCCAAGAATAAAAATCTATTCTATGATATGAGTCACTAAATGTGTTTTTAGACTTGGTTAGATGTCTAGGTGATTTCATGGGTGTTTTGGAGAGTTTTGGGAACACCAGGAACCATAAAATCAATGTTTAGATGAAATGGTCAGGGAATTGTTTTTTGAAATCTTGTGGCCTAATAGAGTAAACCATGTAGCTCATCCAGTGTACCTAGAGGACTTGAAAATTTTGTTAAAACCATGAGAGTGAATTCACACGATCATGCACATAACAACATGTCTATGAAAGTTACGAAATCCATTATTTCCACACGGTTTTAAAAACCCTACGCATGAACTGTGCATGTCAGAAACCCCTCCCCACAAATTGTATCCCTCCGGGGTTGGAAATGAGAGGATAGAGACATTGACACAGAATTATCACCATTAATTGGACTTGGGTGGGCGATTACCATAGAAGGTATATTATAAACACAAATGGGATGCATTACCCTCTAAAAGAACGAATGCAAAAGAGAGAGAAAATATATAAACCAACCAAATCATACTCAAAATACAATATAAAATAAATCCCAAGTACAAATATGTAATTTCATGAAAGAACTACAAAAATTGATAGGGAAAACTATAAGTACAAAAAATGTAAAATAGCGGCAACCACAACGCCTGTACTATTCCTGTAACCCCAAGCTAGTAGTAACCAGCCTGGTCTCCAACCTACTCTAAGTGACCTAAAAAACGTTTATATAACATAGGTTGGGTATAATAGTATACTCAGTAGGATCCTCCATAGATCCTCTCATGCAAAAGCAAAGAAAGATTGCTAATGCATATTGAACAACAAGAGAAACTAACTTGTCACCTAAACATGTATATTATGTTTCCAGATTCACAAAGGATACTATCACCTAGTATCTCATAACAGAGTATATAATATAGTAAATAATATAAACAGTAATCTGCTACCACTTCCCCACTAGTTGTCTACTTTTTCCCAACATGACACTTCCTGAGCATCTCTCTCTTAAAAGGCTTTCCCATATACAGCTGAATGAAGAACCCCAACATGTACCTCGTACAAAAAAATCACCATATCCATGTGACCAAGAGAACTTGGTAGTTTTTGGGAGACACCATAGCTAATATAATGTGTATCATATGTCAGGTATTATACCTTAATCCATTAAATCCCATACAAAAAGCAAGGATTCTCAAGACATTACAACCTATAAATGTTACACCTATAGTAGTCAAAAGGAATATACATCCCAAATATATTTGTGTGAATAATCAAAAGCTATTTCATCCCTCTACAAAAATATATGGGGAAAAATAACCACCATGACTACCAGCACAAGTAACTAACAAGAGAAGAGAGTAGGGATAAAGGGAGTAGTTATCAATCAATCCTCTGATCGATAGGTTTGGGAAAACATGCCAAGGGATCGAAATCACTGAGTTGTCAATTTCCATAACCGATGAGGTGTAGTATCATATAGAAAAAAAGTACATAATATGTTTTATATCACAATCACACTATTGAGAAAACTTATTCTCAATATCAACTGCAGCTAACATCTCGCAGACTTATGACTGCCACTCCTAAGACTAGGTATTCGATAAGTGAACAACTATTTATAGGGATACATTAGATTACGTTATCCATTTTTACCAGTTTTAATTTAATTTTATTAATTATTTAATTATTAATTAACCATTCCCATTTCCACATTATAATTCACTATCATCACACCAAATTTCTATACCCTCTAGGCATAACCAAACCAAGTCCACAATTCCTTTAAATAATGTAACATCAGCATTGCATCCCAGAAATCTCCAACACCATGGTTTAGAATAATTTATTCCATCATTTATTAATATAATTATCACTTTTCCATAATTTAATTTATTCTAGAAGAAACATTGTAATCTTCCAAACACATGGGGCTCAACATGGTGAGTAGATGAACTACAAGTCGAGTCTTTTCCACCTATAGCTGGAGTATAGACCCATCCACCCTAGAAAAGCTAAACAAGGAAATAATGGGCATACCCCATCCATTTTTACATATTTTTGAAGGATGGTATGAAATACCATCTACCTCAAGGAGTAGAGAATATTAAATGAATAAACAAACAATAAGACTTAACATGTATCCACCATTCACATCCAACCTGTTTCATCATCTATGGTTTCCTCCTATACACCCACATGCATAAACCGATACATATCACTGCTCTAGGATTCAACTCCTGCCACCACAACCACTTGGCCTCGCTACTCCCACATACCACAATATCCCTCCAGACTCAAAAATCCTAGGATCTCTCCACAATACAACCAACATGAAAAAAACAACATAGAAACTGGGATCTTGGTCCTAAACAAGGAATTTGACCTTCATGCACATGGAGCCCTCACAGATCCAAAAAATAAAGGTATTGTATTTTAAAATAAATAGGGTAACCCAAAACCCTTCAAGGAATTATCGTTATCACACAAATGGAACTTGTTAAATATTTAATTAACTTATTCAATTTATAATGTATAACTACATCCATTTGATTTGTTACCATACACAACAGCAACAACCAGGTTCATTAACATTTATCTTTAGACAAATTAATTTACAATTAATTTACAATTAATCTTCGATTTATGTTATTTAAAAGTTTTCGTCATGAATGAAATGATAAAAATGAATGCAATAGATATCACACTATCTAGAAAATTAATAGGTAAACCATTATCATGGTATAAAGAAACAACATACGATCAATACCAATTATTTAATCCAGTACAATATTTATTATGTAAATTTCATTGAGGTCAAGTGGATAAATAAAAATAACTATATTACTATATGTAAAAATAATATATAAGGCATAAATAACCTACCTCAAAAGCCTTCCAACATTATTTCAATGAGAACGGTCCCACACAACAGTTCATGATTACCTCTCCCATAACCAATGCATCCACCCGATGAAGACACGATAGAACCACATAAACAAAAACCCCGAAATGTTCCATTAGAAATATAGAGATCAAATGAAATAAAATAGAAATGATTATGGGAGGAAATAGATTGAATTACCGAAAAGGACAGAGGTATAACATACCTTATATAAAAGACAGATTGACACTTTTAGGTTTCACCAAGACTGGTGGTGCACATGCAGTGGGAAGAACTCTTGGGAAAACATGATTCACTATCCACACCACAATAAATCATCTCATCAGAAAAGAAAGGTTATGGTACCTTGTATAAATATTAATGATAATAAAAAAAATGATGTGAATCCCCCTGGCTTATAAGCATCAAATCCAAGACTCATGGAACGTGAAATAGTTCACTTTCCATTACAAACAAATCTCAAGAACCGACCCAGTTTGACTAAGTAAATAACATAGAACCATTAGGAATTTAATGATAGGATTTATATGATTTGAATCATCATTAAACCCCTTAAAATGGGGGAATTGAATACATTTTAATTTAATGAAAATGAAATACTGGGGAAATTGTTGGAAGCTGGAAATATTGTTCACCATTTGATCTAGAAACACTATTACACCTACTAATAGATGACTCACTAATAGATTAATCACTGAGAGATGAATCGCCAATATCTGAATCACAAACATATGAATCACTGATATATGAATCACCAAAATTTAAATATGACTCCCAAAAAAATGAATCAATGACATATGGATCACTAAAATATGTCTCACTGACAGATGAGTCATCGAAAGCTAAGGATGACTCACTAACAGATGACTCACTAATAAATGAATCACCTGTAGATTAATCACTGAAAAATGAGTCAATAACAGATTACCCACCAATATATGAATCATCAACAGATGAAGATTACTCACTGACAAATGACTCACTAGTAGATGACTTACTGACAAATGACTCATCAAAAGATAACTCACCAATAGATGACTCACCAATAGATGAAGATGACTCACTGAAAGTTGAATCATAGATATATGACTCCCTTATAGATAAATCACTGATAGATGAATCACTGATGGAACTATTCATAGAATTTGAAACATAGTTCACAAAACTTGAAATTTGGAAAAGTGTTGGGAATAAGTCACCTTAACCTCCTAAAACACCTTAAACACCATATTCTAGCAAAGGAATTGACTGAAGAGGTTTGGTCCATTATATAAGATACCTCATAAAACATTCTCATCCTTGAGAATCCAAAACTGACCTATAAAGGAAACGGAAAAAGGGTCCAAACAAACACCCATTGAGATACTTATCAAGGATCTCACAAATAAAGCATATCAACCATTTCCTAAAAGGAACAACACAAAACCAAATTAAAACTATAACCGTATCTTAACTACTCTCTTTGGGGAGATACCTCTCAAAAGAGAGCTATCCACAACAAGCATCAAGGGAAGAAATATCATAAATAGGAAAGGTATACAACCAAAAGATGAACATTATTACTAGAAGAGAGCTAAACATCAAAAAACTCTGGGTACTAAGCACATATCCACAACTCACATTCCCAAGTACTCTACTCAATGACACCATGCTTCCACAAGAAATGAACCAATGGGATAACATTCCTACACAACACCTTCACCTTATGGTTCTAGATCTCGACAAGCTGCTCCATGAAGGTTACATCATTGTCAACATCAATCCCACCCCAATTGATGATGTGAGAATCATTATGAAGATAATGACAATGCTACGACATGTGAAAAAATCACATATCCAGCTCAACTATAGGAATGTGATACCCAATATGCTATGGTTCCAACATGATCCAACACCTCAAAAGTCCCAAAAAACCAAGGAAAAGGCTTACTCCCATGACCAAATCTTCGCAGACCATGGTGGGGAGTCACCTTTAGAAACACATGATCCCAAATTTCAAACTCCAACGGTATCCTCCTATGATCGAAATTGGATTTCTAATGATCCTGAACTACCTTCATTTTCACATTAATCATCAAAACCATCTCTGTCATGTTCTTACTAGTTCCGACCCAAGAATTGTTGACTCTCTAACCCTAGTAAAACATAATAAAGATCAGAAAGGTCATCCATACAAGGATTAAAATGGCTCCATACTGATGGTGGAGTAGAAAATATTTTTGTATGTGAACTCTATAAAGGGAAAGTGCCTCATCCCTAGACCACTAAAATAGATGAAAAAAGAGTGTAACATGTCTTCATTTGTCTAGATGGTCTGCTTTGTCTGACCATCCATCTATGGATGAAAAGAGTTCTAATGCATAAGTAAAAACCAGAAGCATTCTGGAGACCTCTCCACACATTGGAGGTTAAATATGTGTTTTGATCAGAAATTATCATCCTAGGGACCTCATGGAGTCTCACCACCTCCTAATGATATTGCCTCAACAAAACATCAATTGAGCTCAATCCCTTGATTGCTATAAAGTGGGAATACTTCATCAAATGATCCACAACTTCCCATATAGCATCATATCCTCCTTAAGATCTAGGTAAACTGGTAACAAAGTTCATAGATTTGTCCTCCCACTTATACTAAGGTACATATAATGGCTTGAAAAACCCAACAAAAACACGGTGCTTGACCATCACCTTATGGCAGACCAAACAATGATACACAAACATCACAACTACAAGCTTCATCCCATGAAACAAAAACTGACTCCTCAAAGCCCGATACATATTTGTAATGAAAGGATGTATCACTAAGTTAGGACTATGGAACTATCTAAGAGATATCTCATACATAGCTAAAGGAATAAAAATACTTACCTTAAACAACACCATGAGTTTTTCATCCTCAAACCAACCATCAAGGGTCACACCATAAACAACTTGGTCTTTCCATACATCCTCCTCATGATCCCCCAACTAGGAATATTCCATTCACTTCTCCAAATAGGGATGGAACTTCATTTGAATAAGATAACCTATTGTCTCCCAACTTATCCCATATCAAGTTGTAATGTTGAATGTTCTTTAATTACTCTCAAGGAATCAGCTGTTTCATGCCCTACATCACTATACAACTTCCTAGTTAGCACATCATCTACAACATCCCCCTTAATAGGTGTATAAGATATTTCAATGTTTTAATCTTGTAATAACTCCATCCACCGATGTTTTCATAAGTTAAAGTCACATTGGGAGAAAACATATATCAGGAGTTTTTGATCGGTGAATACCACAAAGCACTCTATGATGAGGTAATGTCTCCAAAACATTAGTGGAAACACCATAGCTTCCAACTCAATATTGTGGGTGGAATATTTACACTCATGGGGATGTAATAAAAAATAAATATAAGAATTTACCAATCTCTTCGGCATCAGAACACATCCAAACCCTAGACACGAATCATCATAGAAAACATCAAACTAAACCAATTCTATTGAAAGAAAAAGAACCTGATCACTGACTAAATTCTTTTTTAGATACTAGAATGCATCCTGATACTGATTAGTACATAGTAACACATGATCTTTTGTTTTAAATGTTGTTAGAGGAGTTAAAAATTGAGATAAATTGACTATGAACTTCCTATAATACCTTGAAAGACCAAAGAAAATTATCACCTTGACCATATTCTTTGGCACTACCCAAATGAAAAATTATTATTTCTTCAACAGATTCATGACTAATCTATACAAGAATACAAAATTCCCCTATTAGGTATCTTCCCAATCTCAAAACTATCACTTTGAAAACAACCCAAACAGTTGCTCCAAATGAAGAACTCCCAAAATGGCATGCAGATGATCTGTATGATACATCTTAGAAATGAAGTACACAAGGATTTCAACGATGAAGAAAACCATAGAATTATCTAAGAACTCGCAGAACACATCATTCATTAGCCCCATTAACACATATGGATCATTAATTTCACTGAACAACATCACAAAAAACTCATATTTCCCATGAAGGCAACAAAAATCAGTCTTCAGGATATCCTAATCCTTCACAAAAATTTGATGACAAACTAACCAAAATTAAATCTTTGAGAACCAACTCGAACCCTTTAGTTGATCCAATAAATCATAAATTTGTGGAGGATGATAGATATTATTTACTATCACTTTTTTTAAGTGATGATAATCGATAGACAAATGCAAACTACCACCAGCCTTGCTCATGAACAATACTATTGCGCCTGACGGTGACACACTCAGCCGAACAAAACTGCACTTTAATAGTGAATCAAGATGTATAAAAAAACTCCCACAACTGTTAAGGGGACATCATATATGGGGAAATAAAGATAGGATATTCTCATAGTGGTAGATCGATCTCGAACATGATCTATCTTCGAGGGGGTAACACTATAACCTCTTTTGGAAAGACATCAAGGTATTCTTACACAACCTTGGAAAAAATTGAAAGATGAGCCTACAATGAACCCAATATCTGCTCATCCATCAAAGATGCAAAGGAAATAACACACCTATGACCCATATAAGGGTCTTTCTTTCCAACAAACACTACTAGATCTCCTTCAGCATCGCAGAACACCACTTTCCTTCTAAAGAAATCCATGATATCCTGTAGTGAATACAATCAATCCATGCCAAGGATAAATTCATATTTTTGTATTAATAAACCCATGAAATCTTCCCAAGATAGGTCCCTCCCCAACACTAGATCACAACATCTATATAATTAAAAAAACTCATCTCAGCCACCAACACGAATAGTTAATACCAAGGGAAATGGAAGCCTTTCTACCTTAACTCCCAAAGCACACACAAGGAAAGGTGATTTGAATGAGTGAATCACCCATGAATCAAACAACGAATAAATCCAAGTAGAAAAAAAGAAAAGGGTATCTCAAATGAAGTCTATCTCTCTTGGTGCTGGAAATGCTAATGCATGAAGCTGACCATTAACTGCACCATGGACTCTCTGACCCTTTTGACGACAACCATCACAGTCGTTCTCTTCTATCTAAGGACGGGGAGAGTCCTGAGGCTTTCCACTTCCTGACCCATCTACTCTCCACTAATCAAAAGATATTGCAACCTACTACTACTACATCAGCTAAAACTACCTCAATAGGGGGATTTGAAGTGGAGCCCCTGGTGTACGTTGACTGCTCAGAAAGGTTGGGCACCCTCACTACTGATGACCTCGACCTCTACAAGAAAAAAATGTATGATCCCTTGGTAAATGTCTGGGATCCACTCCCCCTATAGAAACATGATACCGAGGACAGGGACTTACCTCTGGACAAATATAAAATCTTCTTCCATAAAAATTGGTAATCCTAGATTATATCTATGATTTTTGAGTAATCTTGATGACTCCCCTATCATGATGTTCTGATTCTATCTAACATACTCTTGATGACCTCTTCCCCCACCAACACATAAAGACACGTCTTTAGTATAAACGGTGTGACCTGGCACTGGATCTCTGGATTCAAATCTTCCTCAAAATGCCTCTCCCTAGACTCCTCATCAGGAAACAGGTCTGAAGCATATCATAAAAGGTTCTTGAAATGGATTCTAAACTCTCTCACACTAGAGGTACCCTATAAAAGGGCTTGTAACTCCTGGAGACTAGATTATTTCATATTCAAAGAAAGAAACTCTAACATGAACATGTCTTGTAAATCCACCCATGAGACTTCTGTCTCTTAATAATCCCTGTGTAATAAGAAAAAAAAACTGTTTGGGTGCTCCACAAAACATAGTCACAACTAATGACACCCAGTACACCTTCAGAGCACAGTTTGAGGTAAATATTATCTCAACCTCCAACAACCAGTATTCTATGACTATTTCTGAAATAGATCCCTCATACTTCTATAGACTCTGGCACTAAAATTCACCGTGTTTCCTTTTTCATGTGTCATTGTCATCATTCTCAACTCTGCAGCGATCAGCAGGCGTAGAGTGTTGAACATGTTCTATGCGAACCTAATGAGGACGTCGACCTAGAGACATTCTTGAAAAATAAAAAATATTTAGATATCCTAAACCTAAAATATGGAAGAATAAACATTAATTATGTTTTTTCCTTTTACTCAATTTAGGTTTACCTATACCAGGGACTACCCATTCAAAAACATGAACGGAGAATAATAATGCATGATCCTTCCCTAGGTGTCTACCCTACAACAAGTATCACCTCATTTAGTAGACACTATAAAGTTAAATGACCATGAATCAGGTTGTAGTGGGCCCTAATTACTAGTGTCTCAACCGGTATTCCATTTTTACAGTGCTTGCTAAACTTAGCTGACATTGTTTTCCTACCAACCCATGAAACATCACCTATTATTAACATCAATATCAATCATATCCCTCAAACAGACCTCCAATACCACTCTTTCACAACCCTCTCCCCACAACGTATACCCCTACTAGGCTGGAAATGAGAGGAGAGAGATAGTGATACCCGAGTACCACATCTAGTAGGCCCCAGGTTGGCGACTAGAACCGAGGTTATCGTAAGCAGAAAAATGGGAGGCATTACCATCTAAGATAAAAAAAGAAAAAAGGGAGATAATATAGACACACAACAACTCATTTTTAGACTACAATATAAATGAAATCCGAAGTACACATATATAATTTAATTCAATAACAAACACAACTAAAAGAGAAAACTGCAAGTACCAAAATAAAGAAAAAGGGCAATGACCAAAAAGCCAGAATAGATCCTACAACCCCAAGCTAGTAGTCATCAGCCTTATCACAAACATACTCCAAGTGACATAAAAATAGTTTATATAAAATAGGGGGAGTATAAAAATATACACAGTAGGATCCTCCTTGGAACATCTTATGAAAACATTAAGAATGCATGCTAAAGCACAATGAACAACAAGTGAATCTAACTCACCACCTAATCAAGTATACTATATTCCCATCCTTACCATGGATACTATAAAATAATATCACATACAAGAGAATATATTATAATAAAGAATATAAAGGCTACCCCACTACCACATCCCACTAGTTTTCCACTTTTCCTCAATGTCACACGTCCTAAGAATCTATCTCTAAAAAGGATTTACCACAGACACCTCGACAAAGAACCACAACATGCTCCTCTAGAAACACAACCACCACATCTACATAACCAAGGTAACCAAGCTATTTATGGGATACACTATTGTTAGTATAACATGTATCATACGATAGGTATTATACCTCATGCCATTACATCCCATACACTGAGTATGGATCCTCAGTCCATCACAGCCTATAAAGGTTACACCTATAATATTTCATATGAAAAATTATTCAGAATATATGTGTGTGTGAATAACCAAAAGCCATTACATCCCTCTACACACTTATATGGGGAAAAATAACCATCATGCCTACGAGAACCATTAAATACCAAGAGAAGAGAGTGGGGCTAAATGGGGTAGTCATCCATCCATCATCCCATTAGGATGTTGGGGAAAACACCTCCCGGGGCTCATAATTCATGGTGTGTTAGTTTCCCTATTTGACTGAGTAGAGTAACATATAGAAATAAAAAATTCTAGAGTATACTATATCTCACAAACACAACATGGGAACAACCTATTATTATACTCAATTACAAATAATTTATCTCATATTCCTGGATACCACTACTAAGACTACGTAACCTACAAGTACACAACCATTTAACGAGCTAAATTATATTACTTTATCCCTTTTTATCAGTTTTACATAACATTAATTAATTATTTGACCATTAATTAACCACTATCAATTCTATATTACATTTCATTATCATCACACCAATGTTCCATTCCCTCTAGGCATAACCTAAACAAGTCCATAGTTCCTTTAAAAAAGGTAACTTCAGCATTGCATCCAAGAAAGATACAACCCCATGGTTTGACATTATTTATTCAACAATTTATTTATGAAATTATCACATTTAATTAATTATAGATATTCTAAAAAACCATCAACGCTTACAAACATAAGGGGATCAACACAGTGAGTACATGAACAACCCATCAAGTATTTTACACATACAGCTAGAGTGTAGGCCCATCCACGATCAAGAAGCTAAACATGGAAAGAACATGGAATACCCCGTGAAACTTCTCTTCTTTTGGAAGGAGTGTAAATAAGACCACATACCTCAAGAAATGGGGAAAGTAAAGAAGATACAAAAACAAACAGATTCAACAAGAATTTAATACTAAAATACAACCCGCTTCATCATCTCCGATGTCCTCATAGAAACCCACATATATAAACTGATTCCTGCCACCACTCTAGGGGTCAAATGCTACCACCATAAACCATGGGCCTTTATGACCCCACATACCAAAAATCCCTCTAGGCTTAACTATCCTAGGCTCACACCAAAACACAAGCAGCAAAAAATAAACAACATATAAACTGGGATCTTGGCCCCAAAAAAGGCATTCAACCTTCACACCCAACGAGCACTGACAAGTCCAAAGAATAAAGAGCTTATACTCTAAAATAAATAGGTTAACCCAGAAATACTGTTTATGGTCCATATACATCATTTTTCTTCTTGTATGAATAGGAAATGATGATCTACGATCTCGATCGAAGGATCCCTTTAATTTTGGAATGGGAGGAATAAAAACATGGTTCCTAAACCTTATCATTTACTCACAATTAAATATGAACTCAGGAATACATCACACCTTATTATATATCTCTACATATTCTTTTTGTTTTTCTTAAATATTCACTTGTATAGATGGTTGAACATTCATTTTATCTAGATAATATGTTTCCTCTTCTATTAAGATTTCTAGATCCAAAATTTCTATATAAATAAATATTAGATATTTTGTGATCCTTATCATATATATGTTGGCATGGTCTTTTCATCACAAATCATCTGTCACCTTTATCTCTTTCCTGGATAGGTAATGTATTGATCTATCGTAGTCTTTAATCAACTCGAACCATCTTATTTTGTACATATTACACTGATTTTGAGTGAAAACTTACTTTAGACTTTAATTATCAGAATATATATCACACCTTTCTCCATAAAGATATTGAATCCATATATTTAATGCAATGATTACAACATCTAAATCCAAATAATGAGTTGGGTAATTTTTCGCATGGTTTTTTAGTGTTAGTGAGGAATATGATATCACCGTATTATTTTGCATGAGAACAAAACCTAACCCATTCTTGAAGTAATCACTATATATGACAAAAAAGTTTCCAATATATGGTTGTGTTAGCATTGGTTCACTAACTAATTTTATTTTTAACTCATTGAAATTATCTTCACATTACACAATCCATATGAATTAAATCCTTTCAATGTAAATTTGGTTAGTGGATAATAAAATCTTGATTAATATTTTACAAAACACAGATAATATATATCCAAACCATGAAAACATCATATCCCAGTTATCATTATTGGTCTAAGACAATTTTCAATAACTTCTATCATTTCTGGACCCTAAGATATCCCCTATCATGAGATTAAGTGGCCAAAAATTGAAACCTTCGAAAGAAAAAAATCAATCTTTTTAATTTTTTCATAAAGCTTGTACTTTATTAGGGTGTTTAGGTAATCTACAAGGGATCTTCATGTTCTTCCTTTCCCTTCGAATATAGAATAATATCGTCTTTAAAGACTAGAAACAAATGATCAAGGTAGTCTTTAAAGACTCTATTCATTAAATTTATGATGATAGTGGGGAAATTTATAATAAAAAATGGAATCACTATAAACTCAAAGTGTTCATACCTTATACAAAATGAAGTTTGGGTATATCATCCTTATTTACCCTAAATTGAGGATATCTTGTGTAATGCCCCAACCCTAGTTACCTAAAGTCGGTGAATTATAATATAACATTGGTATGATTAAATGGAATAATGTCACGAAAGACAGATAAGTTTAGTATCCTTTGATGTACAAGATATATACATAAGTTTTACATTAAATTATGATATTAAAAAGAAACATTATGTATCCTTTGAACACACTAATATCCTATAGCCTATCTCAACAAGTTAGTCAATATATACTTCTTCAAATCCAAGGAAAAATTAAACATAATAAATGTGTGATCTTAGAAGCTTAGTAATGATAAACAATATAGAAGAATCTATTACAAATAGTCAGAAACTTTTATGAAAAGCTATTAAATTGAAACCTAAGACCATTAAAAATAAACTTTAGATTAATATGGAAATTATAAATCAAATAATTCCATTTAATTATTCACATGTATATTCTACTATATGAATAATCACATGTAATATTAAAAGATAATGACATAATTTTGGAATGCATAATGCTGGAATTCTTAACCACAAAGGTAAGGCCCTGTGCCAAGACTCTAAATATAAATTTTTTCAAGGCCCTGTGCCACGACTCTAGTTTTTCACATTAGACATACTGATGCATCAAGGTGATATAAAGGGCCCCACCCATCACTTACTAAGTTAAACTATTTACTCATATGAAAAGGGTGAAACATAATCTAAACATTCATATTAAAACTAGCATACGAAATGTCAATAATTTAACCACAAACCATGTATAGTATAAAATAGTAGATCCATAGTCAAAAATAACTCATTCAATATAATATAGAATATTGTATTATAATAAATCAACCTCAATGAAGAATAAAATAAAAGGAAGTATATTGACATCAATGAAAATATCTAGTAAAACTATTTGAGAGAAATATCCCCGTTTTATTGAAAACATTTAAAAGTTGCGCTATTTATCAAAGAAGTCATTTAAAATAGATTTTTGAATCAAGTGTCCTATAAAAATTAGAAAATTATGAAAATAATTTTAATTTAATAATGTTCCTATCCATAGAAATAAATCCTTAAAACCATTTTTAAAACAGGGACATTAATGATAATGATTTAGAAGAATAAATCTTTAGATCATTTAAAACAATATTTTTTTAAAGAGTTACTAACCAAATGAGAGATGACTGAATACAAATAATTGAAGAAAAACATTAATAAAAACTTTATAATATCATGATAATAAATAGAATTATGATATTCCTTGTCAAATGATAGTTTATACACCATATAAAAGTTAATTGGTACATAACAACATAGAAGTCTCAATGGAATGTAAATTGAGTTGAAATACATTTTAAAGACCGTATTATTAGATTAATGATAAATCAATGACATAATTCTGTGTGAAAAATATTAATACATTCAATATGATTGGATATTAAGTGTATGTAAATTAGATTACATTCACACATATTCTTGTAAAAACAAAACCAATGACTTGGATGTTTAACTCAATGAATTGAAATTGAGTTAAGATTACACTTATCAAGTTCAAATCAATGAATTGTGAATTTATCAATGGAGTGATTATGTTTATGAAAAGTATATTCACACAAATGGGAGTGAAAATTACAACATAAATAAATATATAGTGATTCTACACATAATCTTGGAGTAAAATAATCAATGAAAAATGTGTAAAACCCAATGAGTGGAAATTGAAAATAGAAATTCCCTTACCAATTTGGTAACTTACGAAACATACACCCCATGAAAGGAGTATCAAACAATTAAGATTTAAATACCCATTAATTAAATTATATTACATAAAGAATAAAATAATGGGTAGTATATACAACATAAAAAAGGAAACCATGGAAAATATAGCATGAATATCACGAGAATAAAACATGAGATGAAGACCCCTTACCTTTTACTTTTCCTTAGAAGACGGTACTCTATCCTCATATATAATAGTTAAATAATTTATATTAAATTATATAATAACTACATACATAAGTATGATACCATATATGATCCTCTAATATTTCTTTGTTAATAGTATTTTAGTATTATCATTGTTTCGGTTGTTAACTGATTAATTTTACTTTATATGTTTTGTTATGTAAGTCATGCTTTTTATTAATAGGAACTATTTTAATAATATCCATAATTATATTAAGTTATAAAAACATTGTTTTAATCATAAATTGAAAATTATTCTTGAATGGTTACGATGAGGAATGAAATCTCATCGCGTCGTGGAGACGGTAATCCGTACATACACACGAGAGACAATATCATTCTATTGATGGTGAAATAATATGTATTTGGAAGGTATATTATTTATAAATAATAATTAACATGTTATATTTAATATTTAAATCAATTATTCACATTATTATACCCATTCAAATGATGTAGTGTTGAATAACAAACTACACTATGACGTGGAGACGGTAAGCCGTACGTACGCACATATGGTGACTTTTTCATTCACAGGATGGATAGAATAATGAATACGGTTGTACAATATTTATAATAGCATCTAATTATGTATAAGGTACTGGAGTTATTATTTTATTATGGAAACCACAAATATATAGGGAGTGGAAGATGAAAAGAACTTTGAAAGTGGTGATGACATATTTACAACTTCTTCCGGTGCTTCGTTTTGATTTGAACAAATGAGATCATTAAATTGGTTTTATGATGAAATTTTGGACTTTAGGTTGAAGTGAGGGTAGTTGGGAGGATATTTAATTAGGGTTTGGCCGAGAAAAACAGATTTGTAGGTGTTAATTTGAGAGAAGGGGATGTTCTCTTTTATAAGAGAGGTGAGGAGCACTTTAGGAAGAGCTTGAGATGTTAATTTATTATAAATTTTTTTTCCATTTCTAATTTCCCCAAATAGATTTATTTTTAAATTAATGTGGGTATGGGTCCAAAAACTCTCAACCGATAGGATTTACACAATTTTAGGTAACCATATTAACTTTATCTTTTAAATTTAACTCTTAGTAAAATAGTTTATCTTTTACCATGTCTTCTTGTATTTTAATATTACTTGATTAATATAGATACTATAAAATGTCATGAGAACCTAAAGTGGTTCAATAATGACATATCTAACATTATATAAGTCCTTTTTCTGAATCTTAGATTTTTAGGAATATTATATTATTTATTAAAATAGTATTTTGTTTAAACATTCATTTATATCAATTTTGAAATTATTTCATATTTGGTTTTTATAAAAGTAAAAAATAATTTATTACATAGAAAAAATACATTTAATAAGACGTAAAATGTCATATTCACCTAAAAAATTTGTGAATTGCATAAAAAGTTTCAATGTACATTTATTTTAATATTTATTACATAAATTATTTTAATCTTTCATCAATAGGGTAATTACTGCCTCATAATTGTTTCATTAATAAATTTAATTATTTAATATCTAAAAATTATAAATAAAATACCATTATGTAGAAAATATTTTTATATTTATAGGAAATATTTATAGTTGAATTTTTCTTTTGTATAACTATATATTAAAAATTTTTTAGTTAATAAAATTTTAATTTAACACTTTGAACACTTTAGTAAATAAATTATAATAAATGTCCTAATCTAATCCAATTGGATAAAAAAAAATATTATATTTATTTCCTAAGGTTGATTTTCGTCAAAATCAACTTATACAGTATAATTTTGACTTTTTAGGGGTAATTTGATATTATTATTATATTATTATTTAGCATTAGTTACCCAATTTACTTTTAACCGTGGTAAATAAAATTCAAAAGTTTCTAATCACCAAAAATAATTTTTAACCTATTGAATAAAA
Source organism: Viscum album (assembly GCA_963277665.1). NCBI lineage: Eukaryota > Viridiplantae > Streptophyta > Magnoliopsida > Santalales > Viscaceae > Viscum > Viscum album. The sequence goes on along the minus strand of OY728131.1, from coordinate 308,225,312 downwards.
TTTTACTAACTGAGGAAAACCATGTCTATAAGATTTTTTAAATTCAATTGACAAAAGCAGTAAAATTATGTTTTATGTAAATTTTCAAATGCGCATAGAAAGTGGGTAAAAGACGTTTAAAAGTTCAAAAAAATTTATTTATCTAATCTTATTATAAAATGACTCAAATTAATTACATTTGATTAATGTAGGTATTATGTATATATATTTAATTTAAAATAAATTTCTATTTAAAAATAGTTATTTAAATAAAATGTCAGTTTTAAATAATAAGGTAGTGTTTTTCACTAGTCATCGATAATTGAACGTTTTCAGCAAAATAACAAAAATTATTCTTAAGCTAATTTTGATATTACGAATTCAAAAATGAATTATATTTTACCAAATTAAATTTTTAGTAGTTTCTAAAATTAATTTTATTATTGTTCACAAAAGGACATAAAAAGCAGTTCTTTTATGAAAATATTTTTTTTAAATATATAACTATTTTATCAAAACATATATATTTAATTATTAATATGTTTTATTTATGAGAAAAAATTATATATGTCATTTAAAATTTATTTTTTACTATTAATATAACAATATTTAATTGAAAAATAAATATATCGTCTAAATAATTATAATACTAATGTGTTGTTTCAATGAAACTCAATCTTGTGTATAAAGCAAGGCATGTCAGAGTTACGTGAAATATATCCTATTAAATTTCTTTAAAGTGATAAAGTACTATGAAATATTGGGGTGCTAAATCTAGAATAAATCTCAATCTTAGAAAAGTATTGATCTCTATATTGTTGATAAAATATATCATCAATACGGGGGATAGGTTATTTGTTCTTGATAGTTATCTTGTTGAGTTCTTGATAATCAATGTAGAGTCTTATTGATCCGTATTGATTCTTATAAAATAGAACAAGTGAACCCCAATGTGATGCACTGGGGTATATTAATACCTTTTCAAGATTCTCTTGGATTTTTTTATTCAATTACTGCAACTCAACTAGTTTGAATCTCTATGTAGTATTTTGAATTGGAATAAAAACCGCAATGTGTTCTATTAAAAAATTAACTTCATGATTTGGTGGAAGACCTAGAAATTGTTTTTTAAACACATCAAAAAACTCTTATAAAATATGTGTATCCTTAATGGTTAGTTTCTCCCCAATCATCTGATATAGATAGCCCTCATGTATATGAATTAAAACCCACAAGATGGAATTAATGTACATTAAAAGTTCTTATTCATCCTTAAAATTATAGATGATCATTGATTCATTTAGAATATGAAATTTGACTTACCTTCCTTGGTAATTGATATGATATCCATATAGATAAATCTATTCCATTCCCCGAATCATATTTGATTCAACATAAGGAAGAATCACAAAATTTCTAGGAAGTGATTTTCCAAAAACATCAAGCAAAGAAGAATTAGAAACTTGTCATGCAATGATTGTTCCATTAAGAGTTTTCATAGTTAACTCAGAATCTAAATACTGAGGTAATATAGAGATAACCTAAAACATTATTTAGTAATAATAGAGTGAATGGACCCTGAATCAATCAAAATATTATCTATATTAGAGTGGATTTGTAAGTGAGTCTTTCACCACTTTATTAGCATATTCTAAATCAACATTAGTGATCGCATGTGGTTTTCTTGTATATTTTTCATTAAGAAGTTGATGACATCGATTATGTGGTAAACTGACCCAGGTAACCCTCAAAACTGGCACCTGACTAAATCTTTGAGATACCCAAAGGGTGTTTCCGATCCACATGGGCTACCGACAACTACCTGGGCATTGAACAAAATACTAGATAAAATGATTTCACCCAACCTATACAAACACATGGAATATATATACAAAGGGAAAATAAAAAATCACTGGATGTATGATAATGATATGACACAAATGTAAGATGATATCAGAAATGAGACAACTATAAAAGTATCTAAAACTCTAAAATATGAGTTTGAATATAATGGACCTAGAAAACAATATCAACTCCATGTGATGGGTTGAAAAATCCCTCCATCCCACCACCAGCTACCCAACCCAGTTGGCACGAATCCTATACACCTCACAATAGAGACATGAATTTCCCTATAATGGAAGATATACTAATGGCTACACACCTGAAAATAGTTTTTCATGGTGTGAGATAATAGGCTCAATAATATACCACCTACGTGTTTTGTAGAATTCTCAATAAAACAATTATTTTCTGCTAAATTGAAATTAAAGATGGCCTAATAAGTAGAAAAGTAGTTTTACAAAATAAATATGGTAAACATTTCCCTTTTATTATAGTTATCAAACAAAGGAAGATATATCAATTTCAATGAACATTTTCCCATGTCATATTTCAAAAGAATAAACATGCATATAAATGCTAAAATTGTATAAATCCAAGTAGAACAAAAACAACAACAACAACACTGGCATCATAATACCGATGATTACAAAAGGTCATGCAGCAAACTACTTGTTATGAAAATCTATGAATCGTATACCATGGTACAGGAATCCAATTATTTATACTCCATGACCTGGGACACACCATAGAAAGTGAAACCCTAACATCAAATACATACCTATAACTAATAATATACACTCCATGACAAGAGTAAAACCCCATAAAGTGAACCCCTATATTTGAATATGACCTCAACATAAACCTTCCACCTAGTACCCAATGTAACCCACATGCTCATTTTCACAAAAATCATAATATATCGAAAATAATTTCAAAAAAAATTGAAAAATATATTTAAATTATTGGAAAATAACCTTTTTCTATCCATTTATCAACAATCAGGGAAAAACCAATTTTTTAAAAACAATTTTGAAAACACACAAATCAATCTTTTCAATTCCTTATATAAATCAATTTTTAAAGAGGAAAAAATAACGTTCATTAACATAGGAAACATATGGAACCACCTTCTTCGAAACATGGGTTTCACACACCCAAAATCAGATCCACCAACAATTAAAAAACCAATGATGTCTAAGAAGGACCTATAATCAAATCAACTTCACAATATTGATCAAAATTTTAAAACAAGGGGCTGGTGGAAAAGAGGAAAGCCACAAATCTCAAGAACGAACACCCGACACACCATTACCAATAAAGGAATGGCCTTTGGAACTAAATTGCACAAAATATCTTGAAAAAGTCATGGAAAAACATCAACATAGACCAACACATCTGATAATGAAACCTAAGGGCACTACCATGATCAAATACAATGATGAAGTAGAAATATAACTTACTCAGAGAGATACACCACAACCAAAACAAAGATCAAACACCAATTGGATCATTATAAAGTGACCAGAGTCTCCAAAAATTTTAATGTAATTGCCATGTGTTGAGAGAAAAGGTGTTTAAATATAGGATGAAAAAATAGCTGTAATTCAATTTTAAAAACTGTACATGGGCCGTTACACAACGTGTAACCCAGTTACACGATTTATAACCATCAATGTCCCACATACGTCTTAAAACCTATCACCTCAAATTAAAAAATCTATTATTTAAACCATTCATGAATTTAAAAATCTATTCACATTGTGCATCCTCTCATAGAGTTAATCCTTTCAGGACTTCAATCCATCAACTCTTACACATCGTGTAACCTAGTTACATGGTGGGAAATCCCCCTACAATTTGCAGAAAAATTTGGTAAAAGATAAGAGTCCAAAAAATATATAAATTCATTATTATATCTATCCTCCAAATTCCTTATCAGCCCTATACAAAAAATTTGAGATGTAAAACCCTGATGAGGTTATAAACATAACTGATTGATTGGTAGTGCTATGTTACAAACTCCCCACTATAAACACTTTCTATCCATGAGAAGTCATGTGGAAGGTTTAATCCCTAGAAAAAGACAATGCCACTACTCCCTAATCATAAACTCATGTTTCCAAGTCTTGTGAGAATCTAATCCATGTTTCCATAGTACTGTGACCAATGGAATCAACGTCCCACATAAGACATTAATTTTAGAGTCAATGATCTCAACTGGTTTCTCCAAAGTAGAAACATCTGGATCTAAGCCAATTTCTTCCTAACTAAAAATGTGAGAGGGATTTGGATGGTACTTCCCAAGTTTAGGTGTGTGGAAAATATCATGATTACCAATCAAATGAACTAGAAATACTAACCGATAGGAAACTTACCCAATCCACTTAGTGACCTCAAATGGTATAACATATATTATAGCTAGCGTTCCTAATTTTCCTTGTCGACGGTGACCCATCAAAGGAGAAACATTAAAGATAACTCAATCACTAATAGAAAAATACATAGGAGGATTCTGCCACTATTCAAAATATTTCTATAAACTATATGATGTAACTAGATGTCGATGTACCTCCTAAATATTTTCTGACATCCCCTATAATAAACTTTTCTGACTAAAGTTACTTTTCTTACTTTCTCCCAACAAATAGGTGATTTTCCTGGATGACAATACAACACCTCTAAATGAAAAATTATTTTCGACACCTAATAACTATAGTTGTAAGAAATACAAAACCAGTCCAAAATAGCTATCCCTGTATAACAAAAATCCAATATTGAGGCATGAAGCATATCCTCCAGGATCTTAATCACATGCTCTTTCTGAATACCTGTATATGGATGGTATGTTGAGCTCAAATTGACCTTAATTCTCATTTCCTCTTGGAGAATCTCATATAATATTGATATAAACCTAGGATTCCTATCCAAAACAATGTCATAAAGACTCCCATGTAACCTCACAATCTCATGCAAAAACAACATACCCGGATCTTTAACCTTAGGGGTATCCTTGATCGTTGTGAAATGAGTAGACTTCATCAACTTATCAATAACCATATAGATAACACTTATTCCTTGGAGAGCTCATGTAATCCTTCATAAAAAATCTAGGTATACCTCATCCCACTTCCATACCATCACAAGAAATAGATGATATGAACCATATGTCTTTATGTTCTTTTCTTTTATCTATTGGTAGATGTAACAACAAGACACATAATCGACAATGTCATGATTTATAACCACCCACCAGAATCATCATCTCATGTCATAATACATCTTTGTAGCACCTGGATGAATGGCCCACAAAGTGCTGTTATAATATATCTTGACTAAACCACTCCCAAATAGTGGGACGATAACCCTCTACCCGAAGTGGAGTGTACCATATGAAGAGAAAGACCAAACAGAAATGGTCTCCACACCAAAAATGATTTCTTGAATTTTTTTGAAATTAACATCCTAGCACTAAATTTTCAAGACATACTCTAGGATATATGATGATAAATGAACACTATTTAAAAACATTCATAAAACATCCCCTGATCATCTAGGTGAAATTGACTAAAACTTCCCATAAGGTTCCACTCCTCCTTCATTTCTAAAATTGCCTATGATGGTACATTCCTAATAAGCACATCTAAAATGAAATTCCCCTTCCCTAGGGTGTAGGTGATATCATAGTCAAACTTTTGAAGGTATTCCACCCATCATCTCTTTCTGAGATTCAACTCTTTCTGGAAAAATATATAAATCAAACTACTATGATCAAATAAGGCTATAAACCTCTCCCCAAAATGATAGTGCCGCCAACATTTAAGAACTTCATAACTATAAAATTCTCTAAATCACGAGTGGTGTAACTATTCTCATGAATTCAGAGTTGATGAGAGTCGTAAGCAACCACATGGTAATCCTATAAAAGCACACATCCCAAAACATCACTATAAGCATTAGAAAATAAAATATACCTCTTACCATGATCAGGTAAGATCAGAATATGAGAAGATGTTAGAAGTCTTTTATGTTAATCTGAAGAAGAATAACACTTCACATCCATGGTGAATTTCACCACTTTATTGGTAGGATCTGTCAAAGGTGATTCCATATTAGATAAATCTTCAGCAAACTATCATTATTATTCTAAAAGACTAAGGATGGTTCGAATTTCAAATATATTTTGTTGTTCATTCCATGAAAACTTAGCTTTCACATTTTTTAGATTAACTTTTAAACGATGTTCTTAAATATTGTTCCCTAATAACTTCACATAATAAATCTAGAAACTAAATTTCAAAAGTTTTACGTACAAATATTGACTTCTTAGAATTTCCTAAAATGAACATAGATGGTTATCTTGCTCACGATCAGATTTTGAATAGACCATAATATCATCCCTGAACATTATCATAAAAGTGTTAGGATGTTGATGGAATATCTAATTCATCATATACATGACAACTATATGAGTGTTAGTAATGAAAAAAGCATAAAAAATACTCATAATGGCTATACCAGCTATGGATAGCTATCTTTAGCATATTAGACACCTGAATTATGAGAAATTGATAACATGATCAAAGATAAATCATCGAGAACCACCTATACACATTTAATTGATCAAAGAAATCATAAACATGAGGTAAAGAATATTTTTCCTTTAATATTACCCATTTTAACTTCTGATAGTCCATACACAATCGAAGTGAACCGTCTAGTTTATTGGAAAAGCGCATATGGGTTTATCATGGTGAAACACTAGGGGAAAACCCGTTTTAAAATTGGTCATCCCACTAAAATTTGATCTCTTAGAGTTCCAATGATTCTATGTGATAAGAAGGTATTGATATCAACTGCGTACCTGGCACCAGGTGAATAATAAACTCTACCTCTCTCTCAAGAGGAAGAATAGAGAAGTCATCTAGGAAAATTTTAAGAAATACTCGAATAATAATGGGAAGGTCAACTAAATGAGAAACATGATCAGACATAAATGAAATAGTAGACAAAAACTCCTCATCTCTGGGTGGGAAGGCTCTTCACATCCTGAAATTGGCTCCCACTCCCCTTGAAACACATGAGAGATCTCATATACAATAAGAAATGAGACACACCGATGATAACAATCCATCATAGCTCAATGAGCGATAAAAAAAATCCATACCGATGATGATGTTAAACAATTACATATCAAGAATGTGAAAATCCCAAACCAACTTTGTATTAGAAACCATTAACAAAAAGGACACCTATACCCCTTATCTCTCCTGTTTCCATGAGGTGTTACTAACTCAATTATTAGGGAAATATGTTTTGTTTTATGTTTACACCTATCAACAAAACAAGTGGATATATACAAGTAGGAGACTCTAGTATAAAATAAAGTAATAAATATTGAATATGAAATGAGGATATTACCTCTCCTAATTGTCAGACATGCATTGATTTCCCCTACACACTTATCTGCTGCATGAAAGTACTTATCTCCTAAGGCCTGTGGCTGGAGCCCTATAGGCTTTGATGCTTCTGACTACAACAAAACAAGATTTTGAGCTGAAGATCCCTGACCATAAGGAGGCATAGTCAAAGCTTTAGAAAAGAATTGTATTAGACCAACTTTTCCACAAATGTTTCATGTCTTCATGGGAATAAAACAAAATTGTATGGTGTATTCGATCCTCCCACACTGATAGAAATTTTGAGGCATAATGTTAATTGTAGAGGATGGTGTGGAGGATGTTCACTACTGAGACCCACCACCACCACATCTGTGATGATCCTACAACTTCTTCTTCTTCCAATTCACGCCACTGAAGCTGCAAATAAATAGAAGGGAATAGTTAGGAAAACCAACCTTGCATGCCATATTCATATCTTACATTATATCTATGTCTACCATCTATTCATAGGAATAATGTTTCTATATAAATTAATGTGATATGATACCTCGCTGAAATCCCTACATGTACTTCTAATCCTTCATCTGGTCATTCCTCACCTTGTCCAGAGTAAAAGGACAAGCTCGGAAAACTGATTGGTGTACGCCAACTACAAACGATCTCCCTGCAACAAAGTCATGAAATCCTGATACTTTTACAATATCACTGAGTCTAGAAAAATATGTTGGAAGAATGGAGATTTGAAACCCTTCCAATCCAAGTCTACGTGTCTGGCTGCCTAGACCATAGAATTCCCCTATCTCTTTTTAGAACCCTCAAGCCTAAAAGTTGTATATTTTTCCATGATATTATATGTTGTCTTTATGAATTCAAAGATCTTATTGATCTATCTAGCTATTCCTTTTCCACTTGAGGTTCATTCATTCTATTAAGGGATGTTGGCTTCTCAAAAATAACTACCAAAAATGATATCACTCTCCTCCAACTCCAGGTTGTACTTCATCAAATGCATTCTGAACTAGTGGTGAATCTTGATCAACAAAAAAAACTGGACATATGACATCCACAATGAGATTTTGATACACTAGAGAATATTTTTCTGTAGCATCAGTAATACCTTCCTAAGGAACTCATGGAAGAAATATCATAGGCATTTGATGCCCACCAAAATAGAATAAATGATAAAAAAATGTAAATATCAACTTAAACTAGAAAACCCATATCTAGAAAATAATATTAAAAAAAAACCCAATACTATAGACACATATCCAAAATTCTTGGGATTACTTGAGCCTCATCATGACAAGAGATAACAATATACTTATCGAAAATTACCTCCCACATCTTGAAAATCCTATCTCTAGTCTAATAGATATCCCAAGATTAGGATTCTTGAGGACAGACCTCCTATGATACCAAAGTGTAACAAAATGAACCAGGAAAACCTCAAAACTATCTCCCAACCCAATCTACCACATACACAAACAACGTTACCATTCCCTATAGGCTGGTGATATGCACCTGAGCATTGAACAAAAAACAAGAGGGAATAATTTTTCCCAACCTGTAAAAACACATGTAATATATATACACATAGAAAAGAAAGAGGAAATGTAAGTGTAAAAAATATAATCCATAATTATAAGAAGACATCATTAACTAAACAACAATAAAAATAGATGAAAATCCTAGAAAAAATTCTTATTTAAATGGACCCAGGGCAAAAAAAAATTTCCATGCATTGGTGTGGAAAAAATCCTACCATCTCACCAACATCTACAGAACACAGTTGACAAGAAACATTGCCACCTCACTGTGGAACCCTGAATTTACCTGTAATTGAAGACATAAAATGGTCTATGCACCATCGAAGCGGTGCATAGGGTGTGAGATGATAGGATCCACAAGATCCCACCCAAGTGTTCTATAGAAAGAATATGTATAAAAATTCATGAATGATCATTTTTAATAAAACATGGAATGATAACCAATATATAAATTTAATAGAAAACATGGTAAAAATTTCTCTTTCATCACAGTTCTAAAACAAAATATGGTATATAAATTTCAAAAAACATTTTTTCCATATAATATGTCATATGAATCAACATCCATATTAAGGATATAACAGTACAAAGCCAAGAAATATAAAAACAACAATAGAAGAAAAGGAATCACAATACCATGGAATATAACATGTCAAGAAATAGACTACTCATACCCAAAATCTTGGAACAATTCATTGTGGAACTTGGATCCAATTATCAACACACCAGGACCGATGAGACACCCTAAAAAGTGAATCCAGAACCTTATATGCATACTGAGAACCAATAATCCACAATCTGAGATAGGAGGATCACCCTCAAAAGTGAACCGCCATAAAGAAGATGAGTTAAATATAAACCTTCCACCTCATACCTTAGGAAACCCATGTGATCATTTTCAATAAATCTCACCGTTTCAAAAATAATTTCAAAACCATTTCTCAAATACATTGAAATGATTTGAAAATACCCTTTTTCTTTCCATTTATAAAAAATCAGTGAAAAAACATTTTTCTTTGAGAACTAATTTTAACACACACAAATCAATCATGTCAATTCCTTGTATAAATAATTTTATAGAGAATAAACAATTAGGTTAATCAACATATGATTTGATGGAACTACTTTCAGAGAAACTCGGTTTGCAAAGACCGGTAATGGGATTCACCAAAAACAAAAACTCAACGACATCTATAATGTCCCTAGAATCAAGTCCACATCATAAGTTTGATCCATGTTAGAAAACAAGGGGTTGGTGGAAAGGTAGGAAACCAATAACATCAAGAAGAAATCCTGTTGCATCATGATGAACAAGGGAGTCAACTTCTGAATGATATCACACAATCGATCTAGAAAAATTCATGATGAAATAGATACATTGACCAGCTGATCTGATCACATAACCCAAGGGTACTACTATAAAATACCATGTAAATAATGAATAAGACATATTTTATATTTTTTAAAATTTTTAAATTATATATTAATTTTACTTTAAAGGGGTTGTTATGTTCAATAGCGTACCCGATACACAACAACGAATTTCTATGAAATCTTATATTACACACTAATAATATAATATTAATATTTTAAACTATAGTTAACTCTTAGCCGTTGTATTCATAGAAATAAAAAAACTAACTAAAACATGATTATACATGTTTGTTAAATGTATTTACATTTATCCAATCAAAATTTATAGGTTTAAAATATGAATGAATCTAATTTTAAGCATAATATACATTATAAGGCTGATTTACAACCATTTAATGACGAAATCTATTTAAATATAGTTTTGGTCACTTTTATACAATTTATTTTACTGAAAAAAAATCCTTTTTTATAATGGGGTCATTAAAATTTACGGTGTGTAAAGTTTTGGAATATTTCTGATATATTCATTTTTTAATGAATAGTGAAAAATATTGTTTTTTAATTCAAAACTGTGTTTTAATATAATTTATTTATTTGGTTAGATTAACATTTTAATTGGCTTTAAAATCTAATTAGAATATATTTTTACCATTTAATCCAATTTTGTTCATTGGAATTAATTTCACTTTGAAATTGGACATAAACAAGTGTCAATCTTTTGATAGTCATTGTTTCTTGAAAACACGCTAGTTGTTTTGACAGCGGGAATTAATTTTAAATTAATTAATGACACTTATATGTTTTGAATTTGGGAAAATAGAAATTATTTTTGAATTTGGAATATCAAATAAATATTAGGCTGAATTTTTGGGATTTTTCTGAAAAACTTCAATTTTTGATGAATAGTGAAACCAATTAGTACTAGTTAAAAAATGAATTTTTCATTTAAAAGAAATTTTACCACTTCTGTGAATTGAATTTAGAAAATATGACATAAATAGTTTTTATTATTAATTAAAATGTGGTTCAATAAGATGATTATAATTTTTGGTGAATAGTATCTTTTGACTTTTATTTACCGCGGTTAATGGTAAATTGAGGAATTAAGGTAAAAAGAATATTATAATAATTCAAAATTACCTTAACACCTCTCCAAACCTTATTTTTTGGGTCATTTATGACCATGAGCATCTTTGGGTCGATTGCAGGGCCCCATTGAGCCACTTTGAGGTGATAATGACACTTTAGATCAATTAACCTAAAGTAAAGGCAAAAATGACAAAAACAAATATCTTTTAGTAAATTAATTTTTAAAATGGGTTATATAAATTATCGTTTCGACTATAAATATTTATTGGAAATATAAAACGATTTCCTACAACATGGTATTTTTATTATTATTTTTGGACATAAAATAAAATAAATTATTTATGGCATAATAATGATACAATATTTACCTCATTATTAAACAAATTAAATAAATAAGATTATAAATATTAAAACAATATACAAAACCTATCCAATTATTATTGGATGATTTTATTTCGTTCAAGAGTCATCTAATATTCAATTTTAATTAGTCTTGGACCTTCATAAACCTAATATCGTTATATAATAAAATAATTTTATCACATTTTCCTAAAGAGCCCCTCCTCCCTTATAAAACGCCATCAGTTCTAAAACATTACACACACTTCTCAAGCCTTTTTCCTCATAAGATTTCTTCCTAATTAAGCTCTCTACATCCCTATACTCCATATTGAACCCTCACCTTAGGAATAAGGAACTTCAAGAAGTCCTTTTAGTTCAAACCAAAGGAATTTGCCCAAATTAACGGTAATAGTTTATCTTAACTTCTTTTCATTTATTTTACTTCTCCAAACCATAAAATCTTTTTATTCCTTTATTTTATAACAAAAAAAATATCTCAAATATACCAGTATGTTTTTATGAGAAGGATTCAAACTACAATTACATACACCTCCATCTAATGGATGAAGAACATACTGTTTCTATAGATGACAATCTAACGCCTCACGAGAGGATGATTGTTCGATAATCTCCTACCTCCTATCATGGTGTACATTAAAATGGAACTATATTTATATATGATATATATTATGTTTTTTATTTCTTTCGGATTATGTATTTTTCTTTTATAGCATACCTTTATGGTTTCCATTATGGGTAAACACGATAATTTCATTTGAGAAAGTATAGACTACCAACATCTCAAAGTGATATGACTCATTAATTCCATATGTGGGATGTATAAAGGATAGATTTAATGATATTATATATGATAAAATACTAGAATTATAATATACCTATGTATCATTATGTTTTAACTCCATTAAAATAATAAATAGAAATAAAAGTAGCGTTCATACGTACGTACGACTTACCGTCTCAATGAACGGTGCATTTCATTTATTAGCTCCAAATGTTATGAACTTTTATATATATATATATATATATATATATACTGGATATATATGATATATATTATATATATGATATCTAAATAATTAATATCATTCTAGATATAATTTACTATTGACCACATGGATGACTTGTAAATATAAGGAGTTCATTTTTGACTCAAGTACCAAATATCGACAAAACGAACTTTATTAAATTAAATGATTACATAATTTTTATAACATAATAATAAGTGATTTAAAAGGAATAATAAACTTAAAAAAAAGTTCTTAAGAAAGTATAAATTATCCTTAGTTTATTATTCAGGAGATTGATGAGCGATCGAGTCAAGTCGGACACAAGGTAAGGGACTTCTTCTCAACCTCCTTTCATTGAGGCATATTTTGTTTTAATACAAGATTTTCTTTTATCTGCTATATAAACACCGTTGAATATTAATTTCATTCAAAGTGAATCTTTTTCTATGATTCCTTTTACTAAATGTCAAAAAATAATGTTTTTTAAACGTATGGGTTGAAAATGACCTTTCTGCTGCCGTGAGTATTATTTGATATTTGGCTTCCTTAACAAGCCGTAATATTTTTAGAAGGAAAATAAATGCATTATACACTTTTTTGTATTTTGGTATTAAAAATGGTTTTGATAATGGATTTTTTATGTCAATATATTTAAATGATATATTGAGATTGAAATGTGGAAATGTTATCTTTCTTTTATGTTTTTTTATATGTTACAAACATGTTATGGTTCTTGGGAATTGTTTACGTATACTGTTGGTTCCATGATTACCTAGTGTGGGTGAGCTCGTGATAGTTCTACAATGAATTAGGTAACGTGACAGAGGTAAATGTGGATGTTTCTCCTAAGATATTTAAGGAATATACTGTGATGGGTATTCCAAAGTAACTCCTTATATAGCTATGATAGCTACAATGTAAGTAAGTTATGGATGCCAAAATTTACCTTTATGATTTATGATTTCTATGTGTTATTCATAAATCTTATGATTTCATGAGGTAGGTAAAATATTTTATGTTTTGTATGTATTTATGAACTGATTTTCTCTTTCTTTTTTTTATAACCATTAACGAGTTTTTTATGCTCATCCCAAGTTTAGAAATGTTTTTCACAGGACTTAAAGATGAATAGGGTCAAAGATGGGATCAAGGAAAATTCATTCTGTCTAAAACATGGAACTAGACATGTAATATTTTTCAAGAGTTTTTATTTTATGAAAAAATGGAAACTGAGTAGAAGTGTCTACTTTGTAATTTTTGAGATGTAGTAGTTGTGTCCTAATTCTCTAAAACACTAAACCTGAAAAGATCCTAAATATGAATTATTTTTTTAATTCAATATTATGTATTGTTCTAAGGCTGGGTCCTTATATTTGGTATTAGAGGTTGGATTATATAACTTTAGGAGTTATGGAATGGTTAAATTAATATCTATAAAGTAATTTATATTAATATTGAAATGATATTGAAATTATAGATTACCATGTTGCTTCGCCTATGATATTTTTGGGTTTAGAATGGTTTTTTTGTAGAGGAAACATAGAGGCTATATTGGGACGACATTATGAGGAAGAAAAACTTTCAAATCATCAACCTGATATGGTCGGAATCGAAACTGAAATGTTTTTTTGCAGTTATAGAATAGTTGAATCAGGCTATAAATGGTGGTGGTATCCATGTATAAGATCATCCAGATCAACCACAGAGGAACATGTTAGTAGTGGAGAATTTCATGAGGGAACTTCCCCCATAATTCAGAGGATCATCTGACCAAGCGCTAGCATAAGGGTGGATTAAAGAATTGGAAAATATTTTTGATGTCATGGGTTGTTCAGAACATCCAAAGGTTAGTATCGTTGTTTACCATTTTGAAGGTGAAGCTGATTAGTGGTGGTTGATGGTGAAAAATTGCAGGGATAGTGAGGAGATTGATGCTCTTAATGGTGATGAATTCAAAGGTATGTTTATTGAGAAATATTATCTTAAGGTGGATTGTCTAGGAATGGAAAAAAATTTCCTAGAATTGAGGCAGGGGGATGACTCAGTGGCTGGTTATGAATAAAAATTCACTCGACTGGCAAGGTATGATCCAAATTTCATATGAGATCTTGATAGTAAAATTAACCTTTTTTACTCAAGATTAAAGCCAAAGTGCCGAAGGTATTTATCTTCTCGTGAGTTCAAAAGTTATGAAAAACTTGTTCATTGTGCGGAAAAGGTGGAAATGGAGTTTGCTGATGATCAAATATTCTTTGAAAAACAACAGAATAAAAGGTTGAGGTGGCAGGAAAAATGGATGAACTCTTCAAAAACACTTGATGGTAAGAAACTTAAGTTTACTATTTGTTATTTTTTTTTTAAAAACATGATGGAGAATGTCTTTTGAATTATATTAAGTGCTATCGATGTGTTAAAATGGGACATAAGGCTCGTAATTTCACTGAAAAATATCATGGTAATGGCAAGACAAAATCTGATTTGCAGTCAGTAAAATGTTTTAAGTTCAATGAAATGGGTAATTATGAAAATGAGTGTCCAATAAAAAACTCAACTGAGGAAAAGCATCCAGACTATAAGCAGAAAGGGGTAGTGAAATCCTTTGCAACTACTTTAGTAGATGTGGGGCCATCAAATAAAGTAGTATCAGGTTTACTGTTTGTTTGTTCAGATTATACCAATGTGTTGTCTGATTCATGGTCTACACACTCTTTCATTTCTGAGAAGTTTTCTAGTAAATTGGGAATTCCATTTGAAGATAGAAATACCGATCTTATGGTAAAAACACCTGGAAAAAATGTTGAGACCCAAAGAAAACATTAGAACATTCCTATCCTTGTGTGTGGAAAGAATCTATCAGTAAACCTTATTGTTTTGTCTCTACTAGAGTTTGCTGTTATTTTTGGGTATGGATAGGATTTCTATTTATCATGATAAGATTGATTGTAGAGCTAAAGAGGTTTCTTTTCTTAATGATTTTGAGTTTGTGTACAAGAATGAACACTTGATTATGATGACATATCAGGATGCTGTGAAACTCTTAAAAGATGGAAATGAATGGTACATTGCTCATATTGTTGAAAATAAAATAAGTTTTGAGATTAATGATGTCCTAGTTATAAATTATTACCCTTTTGTTTTTTCTAATGAGTTTCTGGGTATTATACGTGATCTAATAGTTGAATTTACTGTTGAATTAGTTCCTGATGCTAATCCAATTTCAAAACCCCCTTATTGAATGGCTCAAATTGAAATTATTGAGTTGTAGAAGCAATTGCAAGATTTATTAGATAAAGGTCTCATTTGACCTAGCACATCACCATGGGGTGCTCCTGTATTTTTTGTTTAAAGGAAATATGCTTCAATGAGACTTTTCATTGATTAAAGAGCATTGAATAGCATCATTGTTATGAATAAGTACCATTTTCCTCATATCAATGATTTTTTTGATCACCTATAGGTAGCTCAGTATTGTTTGTAGATTGATTTGAGTTCAGGTTCCATTAGTTGAAAGTAAAGGATGCAGGCATTCTGAAGACCGTATTTTTTTACTAGATATGTCCATTATGAATTTGTAGTTATGCCTTTTGGTTTAACCAATTCACCTGTAGTATTCATGGATCTTATGAATAGAATTTTTTGTGAGTTCATGGATGAGTTTGTGGTTCTGTTCATTGATGATATTTTTGGTTTATTACAAAATTAAAGAGGAACATGAATGTCATTTAATAATTTTATTGAAAAACTTAAAAGAAAAGACACTATTTGGTAAATTCAGAATGTGTGAGTTTTGGTTGTAACAAATTTCTTTCCTTGGTCACAATTTTTAAAAAAATGGAATAACTGTTGATCATACTAAACAAAAGTTGTTGAAGAATATACAAGACTCACAAATATAATAGAGATATGTAGTTTTCTTGGTTTGTAAGGTTATTACCTGAGGTTTGTTGAAAATTTTCCACCGTTATCTAGTCCAATGATTGAGTTAACTCAAAACGGTGTTAAGTTTATTCGGAAAAAATAATGTGATGATTTTTTTCTAGAATTGAAAAGAAGATTGGTGAATGCTGCTGTTTTGGCACTACCATCCAAAAATGGTGATTTTGTTATCTACAATGATGTTTCCTTGAAGGGACTTGGTTGTGACCTAATGCAGAATGATCAGGTAATTTGTTATGCTTCACGTGAGTTGAAACAACATGAGTTGAATTACCCTACACATGATTTGGAATTTACTGCTATTGTTTTTTCTTTAAAAATTTGGAGGCATCATTTGTATGGAGTAAAATGTGAAATACATAATGATCACAAAAGTTTAAAGTATATATTCACTCATAATAAATTGAACATGAGACATGGTAGATGGTTTGAATTAATTAAAGATTATGATTACACAATCCATTACCATCCGGGAAAAGAAAATATAGTGGATGATGCTTTGAGTTGAAAAGGTAATGCTTCATTAACCATGTTACATTTGGAACAAGATCCTTTGGTTTAGTATTTGATAAACATTATCATAGAAGTTGTTGGTGCAGAAAATTCTTCTTATTTGTATCATGTGTCAGTGAGATCATCTCTATCAGACAGAATTAAGCAATAATAGAAGGAAGATAGTGACAAATAGAAAAAGTTAGAGTTGGTTCAGAAGGGTAAGTTTCCAGAATTTAACATTGATAATGATTGTGTTTCGAGATTTGGAAAGAGATTATGTGTGCTTTGTGATTCACAGTTGAATAATGGGTTGTTATGTGAGGCTCATAGTTCTCCGTTTTCAGTTCATCCTGGTAGTACTAAGACATACATAGATCATCGAGAGTATTACTGGTGGGATGTAATGAAAAGAGATATTACGAATTTTACTGTGAAGTGTTTGACTTGTCTACAGGTCAAAGCAGAGCGACAATTTCTGAAAGGGATGCTTCATCCTTTACCGATTCTAGAGTGTAATGGGGGAAATATATCCATGGATTTTGTTTTGGGATTACCAAAGACATCTTGAGGTAATAATCCAATCTAGGTTATTGGAGATCGATTAGCTGAATCTGCTCATTTCCTTCCTATTCGAGATGTTTTGTCTGTGGATAAACTTTCTCAGTTGTATTTTAAAGTGGCAGTCAGGTTTCATAGAGTTCCCCTCTCCATTGTATCTGATCATGATACCAGGTTTACTTCTAACTTCTGGAAAGGCCTTCAGAAGTCATTGGGTACTAAATTAAATTTTAGGACAACTTTTCATCTTCAATCAGACAGGCAATCAAAATGAACAATTCAGACATTGGAGGATATGATACCTACTTACTCGATGGATTATCAGGGATGTTGGGACCAACATCTTTCCTTGGTTGAATTATCATATAATAATAGTTTTCATTCCAGTATAAAAATGGCTCCATTTGAGTCATTATATAGAAATCGTTGATGAACTCCAGAATTTTGGGATGAAGTAGGTGAAAGGATCCTGATGGGACCAGAATTGGTCGAAGATATGGAAGAGAAAGTTCAGTTGATTCAGAAGCACATGAGAATATCTCATAGTAGAAAGAAATGTTTTGCAGATAACAGGAGGAAGGATCTTTCTTTTGAGGTAGGTGATCATGTCTTTCTGAATGTTTCTCCATGGAAAACTATGATGCGTTTCGGTAAGAAGGAAAAGTAGAGTTTGAGGTTCATTGGACGTTATGAAATCCGGGAGAATGTAGGATCATTTGCATACAAAGTGGATTTACCTCTATGTTTATCTAAGGTACATAATATTAATTCATGTTTCGATGTTGAGAAAGTATATGCCAGATCCATCTCATGTTTTGAGACTAGAGGAAGTTCAGTTGGAAGAGAATATCTCTTATGTGGAAAACCTATTCTAGATTCTTGACTGAAGAGAGCATGTTTTTTGAAATAAGGAAATTCACCAGGTAATGATTTTGTGGAAAAACCATATGTTTGGAGAGGAAATGTGGGAATCTGAAAATTCTATGAGGGAAAAATACCCCTACTTATTTTGATAAGAAAAATTGAGGGGAATCAATTTCCAAAAATGAAGAAGGATATAACATCACAGGTAAATAAAAAATAATAAATATTTCATATTAATTAAAATGATTGAATTATATATTAATTTTACTTTTAAGGGCTTGCTATGTTCGATAGCGTACCTGATACGCAACAACGAGTTTCATTGAAATATTATTTTGCACACTAATAACATAATATTATTATTTAAAATGGTAGTAAAGTCATAGAAATTATATTGGCGGAAATGAAGAAAACTAACTAAAATATGATTATACATGTCTGTAAAATGTATTTACATTTATCCAATAAAAATTTATAGGTTTAAAATGTGAATGAATTTAATTTTAGGCATAATTTACTTTAAAAGGACGATTTACTGCCTTTTAATGGTCAACCCTCATTAAATCTAGTTTTTGTCACTTTAATACATTCTATTTGACTGAATAAAATCCTTTTTTAGAATGGGTACATCAAAATTTACTTTGTGTAAATTTTTGAAATTTTTTCGATGAAGTTCATTTTTAATGAATAGTAAAAAATATTGTATATTAATTCAAAATTGTGTTTTAATCTAATTTATTTGTATCGTTAGATTAAAATTTTAATTCGTTTTAATGTGTAATTAGAATATATTTTTACAATTTAATACAATGTTGGTCATTATAATTAATTTTACTTTGAAACTGAACATAAACAAGCGTCAATCTTTTGATAGTTATTGTTTCTTAGAAAACACTATTTGATTTAACAACAAGAAATAATTTTAAATTAATTAATTCCACTTTTATGTTTTGAAATTGGAAAAATAGACATCATTTTTTTATTCGTAATATCAAATAAAGCTTAGGATG
This sequence comes from Viscum album, assembly GCA_963277665.1. Taxonomy (NCBI): domain Eukaryota; kingdom Viridiplantae; phylum Streptophyta; class Magnoliopsida; order Santalales; family Viscaceae; genus Viscum; species Viscum album. The sequence continues at coordinate 308,205,846 of OY728131.1, read as the reverse complement.
AATTTTTGGGAGTTTTCTGAAAAATTTCTAATTTTGATGAATAGTGAAACCACTTAGTACTAGTAAAAAAACGGAATATTTCATTTAAATGAAAATTTACCACATCTTTGAATTGAATTTTGAAAATCTGACAGACATGGTTTTTATTAGTAAGTAAAATTCAGTTCAATAATATGAAAATATTTTTGGGTGAATTGTAACTTTTGACTTTTATTTACTGCGGTTAAAGGTAAATAGGGTAATTCAAGATAAAAAGAATATTATAATAATTCAAAATTACATTAAAACATGTCCAAACCTTATTGGTTGAGTCATTTACGACCTTGGGAATCTTTGGGTTGATTTTGGGACCTCATTGAGCCATTTGAGAGTGATAATGACACTTTAGATCAGTTAACTTAAAGTAAAGGAAAAAATGACAAAAAAATCTATTAATAAATTAATTTTTACAATGGGTTATATAAAATATCCTTTAAACTATAAATATTAATTTTGAATATAAAACAATTTCCTAAATGATGGTATTTTTATTATTATTTTTAGACATAAAATAAAATAAATTATATATGACACAATAATGATGTAGTATTTACTTCATTAATAAAAGATTTAAATAAATAAGATTATAAATATTAAAACAATATCCAAAACTTATCCAATTATTATCGTATGATTTTATTTCAACCATTAGTCATCTTATCTTCAACTTTAATTAGTTTTGGACCTTCAGAAACCGAATATCATTATATAATAAAATAATATTATCACACTTTTTTAAAGAGCCCCTCCTCTCACTTATAAAAATCCTTCACTTATAACCAATTATACATACCTATCAACCTTTTGTCTCATCCAACCTCTACCCAATTAATCTCATTACATCCCTCTTCTCCTTCTATAAGCCTTAACTTAGGTATAAGGAACTTCAAAAAGACCATTTAGTTCAAATCGCAAAAAGTTACCCAAATTAAATTTAACAGTTTCTCTTATCTTCTTTTATTTTATGTTACATCTTTAACACCTAAACACTTTTTATTCCTTTATTTTATAACAAGAAAAATATCCTCAATATACAAGGATGTTTTTATGAGAAGTTTTCAAACTACACTTACCCACACCTCCATCTAATGGGTAAAGAACATACGGTTTCAGTGGATGGAAAACTAATGACTCATGAGACGAGGATTGTTCAATTATCTCCTACTACTTATCATAGTGGCAATTAAGATGGAACTATATTTATATGTAATATATATTATGTTTATGTTTTCACTGTGCTTCTGTATTTTTCTTTTATATCATACCTTTAGGGTTTAAATTATGGGTAAATGCGATAATTTCATCTGAGGAAGTGCGGACTACCGCCTCTTCAAAGTGATATGACTCGTTAATTCCACATGAGGGATGTATAAAGTTTGGATTTAATGATATTATATATGATATTATACAGGAATTATAATATACCTATGTATCATTATGTTATAATTCCATTAAAATAGGAAATAGAAATGAAAGTAGCATTCATCCGTACGTACGACTTACCGTCTCCATGAACGATGCATTTCATTTCTTACCACCTAATGATATGAACTATTATATATATATATATATACAGGATATATATGATATATATGATATATATGATATCTAAATAATGAATATCATTCTGGATATAATGTACTATTGACCCCACGGACAATTTGTAAATATAAGGTGTTCATTTTTGACACAAGTACCAAATATCGATAAATCGAACGTTATTAACTTAAATGATTAAATAATGCTTATGAAATGTTAATAAGTGATACATAAGGAATAATAAACTTGAAAAATGTTCCTATGAAAGTATAAATTAACTTTATTTTATTATTTAGGAGATTGAAGAGAGATCGAGTCAAGTCGGACACGGGGTAAGGGACATCGTCTCAATCTCCTTTCATTGTGGCATAATTTGTTTTATTACATGATTTTATTTTATACACTGTATAAACAACATTGAGTATTGATTTGATTCAAAAGGAATCATTTTCTATGAGGAATTTTACTTAATGTCAAAAAAGATTGTTTCTTTTTAACTTAAGCGGTGTCAACAACCTTTCTGCCTCCATGACTATTATTTGTTCTTTGACTTTTTTAACAGACCGTAATATTTTTAAATGAAAAATAAATACCTTATACTCTTTAATGTATTCTAGTATTAAAAATTGTTTTTATAATGGATGTGTTATGTCAATATATTTAAATGATATTTTGTGATTGGAATGTGGAAATGTTATCTTTATTTTATGTTTGTTTTATGTATTACAAACATGTTATGGTTGTTGGGAATTGTTTACGTATATGGGTGGTTTAGTGATAAAACTAGGGTGGGTGAGCCTGAGATAGCTCTCCAATGCGTTGGCTAAATGATGGAGGTAATCATGGATCTTTTTTATAAGAGATTTAGGGAATATACTTTTATGGACATTCCAAAGTAACTCCCTATGTAGTTGTGATAGCTACAATGTAAGTATTTTATGGATACCACATGTTACCTTTATGATTTATGATTTCTATATGTTATTCATAAATCTTTTTATTTCATAAGTTAAGTAAAATAGTTTATGTTTTGTATTTATTTATGAACTAATGTTTTCATTCTTTGTTTTATAACCTTTATTGAGCTTTTTATGCAATTCCCATGTTTTGAAATGTTTGTCACAAAACTTAAAGATGAATCAGGCCAAGGATGGGATCAAAGAAAAGTCATGCTGTCTAAAACATGGAACTAGACATGACTCATTTTTTAAGAGTTTTTATTTTATGAAAACAATGAAAACTTAGAAAAAGTGTCCACTTTGAAATATTTTGAGATGTAATAGTTATTTCTTAATTGTCTAAAACTCTAAACATGAAAATATCCTAAATGTGAATTATTCATTTAATTCAATATTATGTAATGTTTGAAGGCTGGTTCCTTATAACTACCATGATAAAATACAACAAATAATTAGAAAAATCACTTTCACAGAGGGATACACCGTAACCACAATGAATATCAAACACTGATCGAATTGTTCTCAAATGATAAGAGTTAAAAAAAATATTTTTGAGATTTTTGTGGATCGAGAGAAAACTATTTTGGAGAAAGAACTGAAGAAAAATATCCCCACACCTATTTTTAAAACTTTATGTGGGACATTTAAAACATGTGACATGGTTACACGATGTGTAACAAAAAAATTCCCGCATATGCCGAAAAAACCATCACTTTAGATTAAAAATCCATTATTTGAACCATTCACAGTGAGAAACATCACTTCACTACATGTAACCACTCAAAAAATTAAACCTTTCATGAATTTCATTGAACAAATATTACACATAGTGTAACCTAGTTACATGGCGTGAAATCTTGATAGAGTTTACACAAAAAGACATTTAAATTTAAGAGTCTGAAAATATCTGACTTCACCATTATAGGTCTCCTCAAAATTCTTTCTTAGCTCTATACAGTTAATGACCAAAGGAAATCCCTGAAAAGGTTAAAGATGAACCTGATATATTGGAAATTAGATATTATAGAGCATCATCGAAAACCCTCATATTAAGGTATTTGTTAGCATAATTCCAATTTTCCTTTCACTTGAAGAAATGAAGTTTGGGATGTGCGTTTTTATAGCCTTTCCCTTATTTAAATCATTAAAAATATTTTTCCATCACTTTATATCAGTAAATAGCTTGATGAAATTATTTCTCTAACATAAATCATTTAATAGTCCCCTTAAGAAAGTTTAGTCCATGTTTCATTCCCCAATTTGAGCATAAAGTAAATCCCATATTGTTTTCACTTGGGTTTTAGATTTTCCCATGAATTCAATTTTTTACATCATATCTAACCCATCATAATAATGGGTAAATCCATACTCCATACAAACCTTGAGAAAACATCGAACTATTTTCTCATCTATATTGATGCCCCTTATGGGTAATTCCCTTGTGAACTTTAGTTTTAAGCCACTGATGTAGTGATCATCCTTTCTCGTAGGTTGAATGATAATTTCAAAAGTGTAATACGAATGTCATGTAAATTTTTTCTCATAGGTTCTAACAAATTCATCATACTTTTTCTTAATATCAATAAAGTACTTCTCCATTTTTGTTCAATGTATATGAGGAATGTACTTATTGAAGAATAATTTTTTGAACATATCCTATTTTATTGATTCAATTTCAACACCTTGCCTCATATTCTTGATGAGGTTCCATCATTGATATGATTCACCTTCCAAATGATAAACTTACAAAATTAATTTTTCCTATTATGAACACATTTGAACCAAAATAATATTATCAGCGGTATTTATCCATTGTTCAACCACTAATGGATCTGAAAACCCATAGAAAGATTGTGGATGCTACCTCAGGAAGGACTCAACAGAATGTTGTTATCTCTTTTTCACATTTTGAATTTCTATACGATTCATATCATGGGAAATTTTTGTGAGTATAAAAATAATATTTTTAAATCCATATCCCATAACATTTGGTTTCTCAAGAGTTTAATTGTTTCATTTTTTGACACATTAAATATTAATGCGGTTCACTAAGGTTTTATTCGTTGACTAAAAAAAAACTTATTTTGAGAAATACTAATCATAGTGGGAAAACCATATAATTGAGAGAAATTACATATAGAATTAAAATTCAGGACACATTTGGTTCTATCCAAGGTTATTTCTGATAATTAACAAAACTCTATGATTTTATCCTTTACATAGACTTATCCTTATGGTTCTTACTAAGGTTTTCTAATTATAGTGTCTAATTGTTAACATAAAATTTCTCTAATTCCAACTATAATAGACAATAATTTCTAAACATAGGTATTGCATATAAAATAGAAGAATATTAATTATATAACATAACAAAAACACACCAAAACCATATAAGTTCAGTGTCTTTTGAAATTGGGAAACATAAATAATTGATTCATAAAACATATACATTTTCTCCCTCTTATTATTTCATAACTATACCCCATTTTAACACAACGTACTTTATATATTTATTTATATACTGGGGATAAGAAATATAAGAAAAGTGTATGATAAGATTCCTAGTAAGGTTTATAAATAGATATAACATAATAATAATGGTATAAGTACTTGAATATAACATTTAAAAATTATATCTTGCATACTAGGGATCAGGATATTATGTTATGAAATAAATAAATGTTTATAATGAATTAATGAACATATTACATGAGAGCGATAAATGAGACATAAAATTTTTTCATACACATTATAATAAAAAATCATATCCATATTTGAATAATATCACCACTAGGACCATAATAGTGGACAATGTCCCTTACTGAACCGAGTTAACTCCTCATTCCATCCCTATATAATTGAACTGTGTTCAGTCCTCATTACATTCCAATCCATCTCATAAGATATAAATATTTAAAAAATTCATTAGAGGGATACTTAGTTCCCAATCATCACATAATGAAAACCTTACATATGTGTCCCATAATAACATAATTCATTAATCATATTAGAACCCATAAAAATAAAAAAAAATTCATAAAACTTATTCCATCATAACATATACCGTGGTAAAGAAATGTTTTTCATAAATATCCTTACATCATAAAAACAAACCAACCATAGAATAAATACTGATAGTATCCTTGAAAAATATACCTAATAAAGTATAATTAACATAATATAATATTATCATAAATGGAAAATAATTTTTAGAGGCCATTTGAAAATAATTCTTGAGAGAAGCATTTTATCTTCTTTGAAAAAGTTTTGTTTTTTGAAAATGATACACAATTTTTGGAGAAAAAATTTATTATAGAATTGCATCAAAATATTTTAAGAGGAATCTTGGAGAAACTATGGTTTCATGAAGGCCTAAAAATTTGTTCATTCTTTAAAAGTTAAAAAACATCACTCTCTTACTTTTTATAGAAATGTAATAAAGTACCTCATTAGGAAAAAAGGTTCTTTTAAAAACATTTATTAAAAATTCAATCATGTGTAAAAATTAATTTAAAAATTATATAATAATATTAAAAATATGTTGGAATACATTTTTAAGAAACCTGGTCATAGAATATAAGTATGTCCCACAAGATACTTATGTATACAAAATCCCAAATAATATTGTGATTGAAAAATTAAACCTTACCACTTTATAATTAGTAGAATCATATTCCCCATGAATGAATGAAAATTATATTGATATTTAAATAACACAATATTCATAATAATTATGATATAATACATTCATGGTCTGTATATACACCTCACAATAGAAACAAGTCTTGTGTAAGGCATGTGTCCAATATAAATAAAAGTGAGACAAGAATACACTACCTTATGGATGATTTCCATAATACATATTCAAAAATATTTTATAAGGGTTTAAAGAATTATATTAATTTATTCCATAACCATTTCATATATATATATATATATATGATATTATATATTATCTTTTTATATCATGATATCACTTTTTTGTTAATAATATTTTGTTATTACCCTTCTCCGGGGTCTTAAATGCTTCATTTTCTAATATATGTTTTTTCATATAAGTCCCAGTTTATATACATATGATATAGTTCCATCATTAAAATAATGATATTATGGTAATATATATTTTATTTATTCATTATATATACTTATATAATCATTCATGAATGGTGAATTGGGAAAAAAAATCAGAACATGTCGTGGAGACGGTAGACCGTACTTACTTACAAGTGATGATATAACTCTCTTAATGGTGAAATGGAATGAAATTGGATGGTGTCTATATTTTTACATAATAAATAAAATTTTTAATTATAAAAACATATATATATTTATTATTTAAATAATTATAAAAATATATATAAAGTGGTGATGAAAAAATAGATTACATCAAAGTGTGGATATGATAAGCTATATGTATGCATGCGTTGTGTTTTTTTTTTCACAGGATAGATAATATATGGAAAATTGTTGTTACATAATAATAATAACATATAAAAATATATATTATACAATATTCATTAATTTATAATGGAAACAACATATGAAGCGGAAGTATAAGAAGAAATAATATTAAAAGAGTCAATAAATACAATTACCTCTTCCTTGAAGAACTTCTTTTAGAAATCCACCAAGAGAAATTAGGGTTGGTCTTTTGAGAATAAAAAAACCTCTAAACTATATCTAGGGAATTTTATAAAAGAAATTTTCTAGGTATGGTCGATCATGAAGGCTCAATGTGATGTGTATAAGTGATGGAGGGGGTTTCCTTTTATAATTGAGGTGAGGGACATTTTTGGAATTTAAAAAATTATTAATTGATAATAAATTAAATCTCAATAAAAATTCCACCAAAATTACATATATCGATATATATGATGAGATAAGGTTGTAATATAATCAAAAAATATATTTTAGACATGTTTTTTTATTATTATAAACCTCGTCATTTTGATTAATCCCTAGTTTAAATTTTTTAATTTTAAATTTGATAGAAAACTATTCTATACTGAAAGGTTTTAATTTTTACTTTTGTGATTTGAATTAGAACATAAATGGACCATTTAGATCACTTTATTCCATATAATTATTATTTTTTATTTTGAATATGTTTTATGGTTTTTAAATAATTTAATAAAATATTATTTTGATAAAATATCATTAGTGTTAATTTTGACACTATTCATTAAATGGAGTTTAAACAATATCAGGATAACAAGTCATTTTTGGAAAAGTATTTTATTATATTCATAATAAGTAGATGAATTATATATAACTATTCAAACATATAAACTATTTAAAATTAGATTTATTTTAATATTTTTAGTAACATTTGTTCGATATTTTCATTAATAAATTAATTAGTTGATCAACATTATATAATAATTTAATATACATATTTTTTCATTAAAAATTATAAATAAAATACAATGAGGAAGATAAATGTTATATATTTAAGAAATATATTTATAGTTGAATATACATTTTGTGTAATGTAGTACTAAAAATGATATTATATTTAAAACATGAATGAAGCATCTTTAAATTTTTTTAAATAAAAATATTATAAATTTTATAATAACATTTAATTTTTGTGAAATATGAACTAATTCGTGAATATATGTTTATTATGTTATAAATTTAATTTTTGGTTGACTCAGAATATATATTTTCCCCCATGTGGACATATAAGTGATATTTAAAACAAAAATAGTGACATTTTCTGTCTTTCATTGATTTAAATATCATATAATTGATTTTTAGTGAAAAGTGTCCATTAAACAACTTGATTTAGACAATTAGGTGTTAGTGGTGTAATTATATGCCTGAAATAAAATTTTGGCAACTGTTAGGGTCATTTAATAATCCTTATAATTTAATTTCTAATCTAAATTACCCAATATACCTTTTACCATGGTAACAAAATTTACCAAGGTTACTATTCATATTGGCCAAAAATCAAAATACAACCATTTAATAAGATTGAAACTTCTAAATCTTAAATTTTAATCTTTCTTTAAAGATTAAAACACTTAATTTTTAGAATTAAATTTAATATAAAACTTGTAAAATGCCATGAAAATTTGTTTTTCGAAAAAATGCCCTTTCAAAACATAATATGTTTTTATAATAAATTTGTGTATATAATATTTCTAAATATCCATAATTTGATAAAAATTAAAAAATTTAAATTTAAAACTAATAAAAAACATCATTTTTCATTGTAAATACTTTAAAAGTAAAAAAAGTTTTCAATAGAAATCATTATTTTCCCTAAAAAATAAATGTTTTCCAAAAATTATATAAATAATATATTTGAGATAATATTGAAATGAGGTAATTAATTTTGTCACATAAATTTTATAGAAATTATAAAATCTATTATTCACTCATAAAAATAATGTAAATTCATTTTTGAAGAAAACATATTTTTAATGAATAAACCATTTTTAATCAAAATTGTGTGATTATTTTCTAAGAACATTACAATATATTATTAATGAGTGGGAACCTTTTTTTATTTCATAAATTAAGTTTTAATATTTACTCCCACCAATTAAGAACTTGGTTATAATGGTAATTTTATAGTAATAATGGCTCATAGTTCATTTAAACTCAGAGTTGCATGAAATGCAAGCTGTAAAAGAATTAAAATTATTTAAAGAGAAATATTTATAAAAATTATCAGGTTGTTACAATATCTATATATCTTATCCTACTCTATGTATGATGCTGTCACCATTATATTACCTTTGATTTGAGTGATGTCAAGTTCATTGGGTAGCCCTCAATTATTCTTCATCTCCTCTTCCTTCTTTACTCAATTTATCATGCTATCTAAAATGCTACCATGGTGTGGGATAATTTTCCCTACATTCTTGATGTTTATCCATTTATTATATTTATCATGAATCAGACTGAATCAAGCATTAATATTGTATGAGTGAAGCATCCATGGTATATGGTAGATGTACTTGCTTCTTTTCCATATATTTTTTATGTTTATTTGGTGTATTATTGTGCTGTGTATTGGACCCTTTCAATGAAACATCTTAATTGTTAAATTAATTTAAATTAAAAGGTTTCCAATGCTTTTTATGTTCCCATATAATGGGAAATCAACATTTTGGGTTATCATTTTGTATTGAATCACTCCAATGGGCGTGCCTATCTCATAGAACCATAAATACCTAAACTTAAAATTGACAAACCAGCTTAGTTCTATGAGTTTCCCTTTAAAATAAATCTTTTGAATTAGAAATACTTAGGAAAATTAAATGACCATGAGTTAGGCCCTTTTTTCGTTTACTTTATTTTAGGCCCTTACATCAACACTTCTTGATTTAGGATTTATTCATTATATCACATGTCAGATGACCTTCCTTGTTGTCCTCCATCCCTACTAGCTTAATTGGTTAGAACGCCACTTGAAGTGTGTTTAGCTTATAATGAATTCATTATATTATAAATATGAATTTAGATAAATTTTAAACCACGTGTTAGTTCTTAATCTTTATGACTTATGGTATATGGCCTATTTATCATCCTCTATGCCTCATTGATTATTCCATATGATCCCTACTTGTGATTTATGCTATTTGGGGTGTGCATGGCACTTATATATAATGTCTTATACCATAATTTCCTGTATGGAATGAAATTATAGGGTTATCTTAATTAGTATGTTATTATTTAAATTACTTATTGATTTTATGTGATCATTATTTCTAAACCTTTCTTACTTACATGTCAAGAGAGAACATGCGCCCCAAATTAAGGACACCATGGATTGAATAACTGATATTAGTATTTTAATAGTTGAAATTTCTTGGAGAAACACTTGTGTTTCTTTATAAGGGTTCTCCTAGTGGTTTATTATACTCTTGAGTGACACATCTTCTTTAAGGTAGAAACCATGGATGGAATTGTTAGAAATATGGTCATAAGATGTGTTGGGTGATACTAGATCCCCTATGTGTGATACATGGGATGAGATCTTAGGTTAATGTTACACCATACTAAGAGAGATATGAGGGACACCTTTTTGGGTTTCCATGGATTTAAACTACTGTATTGGGTATTCAGAGACTCTTATAGAAACCATTAGGATTCCATTAAGGATAACCGTGTACCAACCTAGGATGCCCGTGATTGATTTTTTGGATTTTTTTCATGGACTATCTGTGAACACATGTTATTAAATTTGGAGTGTGGTTAACTATTGTCCTTGAGAATCATCCTCCAATCCAAATCACATACTTGGGTTCAGTCTATACTGGATTCCTTATTTATCTTGACCCATGTATACACCTTATTACTCTTGTATAGGTCGACTTGGTTCAGTCATCCAACTTAGGATGAAGCATGTAACACCCCCAAATGATAAAGGGTTAAATTACTAAACTATATGACTAATGTAAATAAGGTGATCCTAAATTTTCAAGAGTATTCCTCTTTAAAACTCCATATTTAAGCATGCTTGTCCTAGAGTAGTGATCCGGTTGAGTAACCTTTTGGGATGTTTCTCAGGGTGTGTATGAGTGAGGACAAAGAACTGTGGAAAAGACATGTGTTGACATGTGGGGGAAATGATTAGTCAGATGAATCGTTCAAGAACATGGGTGGGCGCCTGGGTGGGGACCACATATTTTTGGGGGAACTGGTGGTACCTAGCAGGCCATGACTCAATGGCCATGTTAAGAAGGGGTGGTCGTGCTGTCACTAAGACCCAGTTATCATAAAGCAATTAGTGGTGGTCAGATATCTACATTTAAATTTAACTGTCATGTTTTATTTAATAATTACCTTGCATTTATTATTGTTATATATCTGCTTGTTTTTTATCGCATGAACTAGATTGATCAAAAAAACATTGGTGGTGGAATAATGAGTATATATGACACTTTATCAGGACTCCGTTGCCGTAGGTTACCCTAGGAGATCTCTAGTTCATAGGTCTATTCATTATTTCTTATTCAGTGTATGGTACCAGGGAGTTAGGAGAACAACATTGAGTAGATTCTAAGGATTCTCAACGAGTTAGATGTTTGGTTAATTTTTCCTTAATTTTATTGTACTTATTATCATACCACCTACTTGTACCCGTTGAGTTAAAAAATGTTTCTAATTTTCCATCAATCAGTAGTTTTGGAAATCTCAAATCATACGTATCTTAAACACAAATTTTGTTTATCATGTATGTTGTTTTATCAATCGTAATCACTCACATTTTTTTCATGTCTGATGTATCCTTATGAAATTAGTGTTTTTTTCATACACATTATTTTATATGTTGTTTTAGAATCACAACCAGATTATGCATTTCATAGTAGTCAGGAATCATAACCTGACTGTGTTTTTCATTTTAATATGAAATTGAAACCAGGTAAAGTACCACATCATATATATGCCTCACAACCAGATTAAGTACTACATTATAATAATGTATCTTAATCAGAATATGTATAGTATCACAATCTCATGTATCATGCATCATGGCTAGGTTAAGTACTGAATCGTAATCTTGTATCATAATTATGATATCATATCATGGTTATGCATCATCACAAGTTTATGCATCATACTCTAATTATTTATTGTATCTACGAATTGTAACCAGATTAAATATCGTGCAACGTAACCATGTTAATAATCATAACTAGGTTAAAATTTAAAATTGATATGAATTGTTATCATGATTAGCCTAGAAAAAAAGTTAGTATTGCATTTATGAAATACATTACAATCTTATCATAACTTCAATACCAATTTCATTTATATCAAACTCTATGTTTAATACTTTTGAACTTTCTTATTTCTAACTAAAACGATGTCGTTGAATTGGTTATTTAAAAATAAAAATGATGTCGGGTATTATGTTTTGTTTTGACCATTTTAATACCAGGTGTCCATGTCTTACCTAAATATTTTGATTAATATGACCATTGGAGAAAATATGACTGTTGTAACCTGATGCCTATAAATAAGGGGTCATTCAAACCAGAATATAAAACTTTTTCTTTTATCATGTTCTATAGATAGATACTGTGACTTCTCTCTTGCTCATGAAAAATCATTGAAAATACAAGATGTGAACAAATTGTTTCGTAATTCATTGGAGTCATTTTATAACATTTTTAGATATATAAAATTTTATTGAACTTTTTAATGTCTTTTACCCACCTCTAAGGAGCATTTGAAAATTTGTAGAAAACAATATTTTTCTTCTTCTATGAGTTGAATTTCAAAAATCCAAGAGACATGGTTGAAATAAGTAAGTGAAATTTGGTTCAATAAGATGAATGTAATTTTTGGTGAATAATAATTTTGACTTTTATTTAACATGGTTAAAAGTAAATAGAGAAATTATGGGTAAAAATTATATTATAATTACCCTAAAACATGTCTAAATTATACTGGATAAGTGTAATTCGACTAAAAAAACCTTAGGAATAAAATTTTATTCTATTTGGTCCACTTGTATTTGACTAGGATATTTATTATTATTTTATTTAAAGAAGAGTTAAAAGAGTTAAATTCAATGTTTAATAACTATTCCATTTTTTGTATTGGGTTACACACAATATAAATTTGACTATAAATATTTATTATAAATCTAAAAATATTTCCTATATAATGATATTTTAATTATAATTTTTATACTTTACATAATTTGATTTATTTATGACATAATGATGATGTATTAATAACCTTAACAATGAAATATTAAAATAATTGATATTATAAATATCCAAATAAATGTAAATTGGGACTTCTGATGAATTAAACGTAATTTATAGGTTAATATGTCATGTTAGGGTCTATAAAATAAATTTTATTCTAATTTATAAAATTTTGATGGCTTTCAAAAAAAATCAAATACTAAATTGTGTCAAAATTGACATAATTGAGTTTTCAAAACAAATACTATATTATTAATTGATATAATATTAATATAAATAAAATGATTGGCCAAAAAGACTTATATATGGTTATATATATTAATATATAACCACATGGTGTTCTCTGGGAAGATTATAGTATGTTTATTAACCATATAATATACAAATACAAAGAGACAAGGTAAATGGAAAACTATATAACTAGGAGTTAAATCTAAGAGATACAGTTAATATGGTAACCTAAAACTATATAAAACCTATTGTTTGAGAGTTTTTCAACAAATAACCACCTTATCCAAAAAATAAATCATTTTTTAGACATTATAAACCAAAATTATTTTATTACAAAATAATATTTCAAGCTTTTCATAAAGTGACCATCACCTCTCTAATAAAAGGGTAATTCCCCTTATCTAAATTTCACAACTCCAAAGCCATCTGTCTCAAAGAAACCATACCCAAATATTCTTTAAATTTATTAACTTAAACCTATAGTCCTTACTTTGATAATAAATCCTACCTAATGATCCCTTTTGATCAACTCAAAAGGACACAACCGAAGAAGAGTTAATAATATCACCACCCTCTTCCATGTTCTTTTCTTTTTCCACTTCCTCTTTCTTTGTTGTTTCCATAACAAAATAATAACCTCATTACCTTATACATATTTTTATGTTATTATAAATATGGTACAACAATATTTTTTATTCTATCCATCCTATAAATGACAATTTCACCATACGTGCGTACGTACAACTTACCATCTCCATGTCGGGGTGTAGTTTGTTATTCAAACACTTCATTATTTGGATTGGTATAATAATGAGTATAAATAATTTAAATAATAAATATTAAATGTTAATTATTCTTTATATATGATATACCATCCAATTACATATGATTTCACTATCAATATAATGATATTGTTCCTTATGCGTATGTATGGATTACCGTCTCCACGAACACGATGAGATTCATTCCACATAGTAATCATTAAAGAATAATTTTCATTTTATGATTAAAAATAATGTTTATGAACATAATATAATTATTTATATGAATAAAATACATGATATTAATAACAAATATATCTTATATAACCATGCATATCTAGGAAAACAAATCAGTTAACACCCAAAATGATGATACTACTGAAATATTATTAACAAAGAAATATTATTAAAAAAATAATATTTTAGGATCAAATATAACATCATATTTATGTATATAGTTTATTTATAGTTTAATAACAATGTTTTAACTATTATATAGGAGGTTAACATACCATTGACTTAGGAAAATTATAATGTTAGAGTTAATTCTACGATCTCTTTACTTATCCGAGGTTGTTAATACGTAAGTATCCACTGGGACCTCTTTATCATCCACATCCATGTTTTCTTAAAAATGTAATTCAATTTTTTTTACTATTTACTAGAATATGGGTTAAAGTCATTTATACTATTATTTTACCATATATGTTTTGAAAGTAATCTTTTCATTGCCTTCCAAACAAGGTAATTTAAGACCTTCTCGACAAAATTTAGGTAAGAATGTCCTTTTTAACTTATATGGTGGGTGCTAATATTTTCTTCTATTATAACATTGTCGAAGCTTACCATACAAGATTATAAGAATTCTTTTAAAATACATTTTTTTCGTTTATAGTTATATTAATTTAAAATTATATCAAAATAGAAAATAATATTACTCTACAAAAATATTTGATTTCATCTATGTCAACATCCTTTGATGAATTTTGAGCATGTTTGATGTTGATTTATTTTGATTCAAGTATTCCATATTACATTGCATTTTTTGTGATATGTTTGATCAGGGATGTGTTATTTTTACACCATTCAATATTTATGGATATTGTATTGACATTTCATATGCTTTTTTTAATACGAATGTTTTTGTTATTCTTTAACCTTTTTCTTTTGAGGAATGAATTGAACTTAGTAAGTGATGGGTTGAGCTTGCTATAGCTACTTGATATATTGGTAGGTATCATGAGACAATCAAGTGTCTTGGCATAAGGTCTTGAAAAAATATTATTTGCATTCTTGGAACAAGACCTTGACTTTGTGGTTATGAAGTCTGGCATTTTGCATTGCAACACTATGAAATTGGCTATTGATATTACATGTGATTATTTGACTAGTAGAATATCTATGTGAATAAGTAAATGACATTATTTGATTTATCTTTTCCATATTATAATGAATTTTATGTTTAAATGGATTGTGTTTTAATATTATACATTTCCATAAATTTTTATGCTTATTCTTGAATGTTTCCGCTATATTGTTTTCCTTATTGAGCAGCTAAGATCACCCCATTCTATGTTTTATTTTTCCCTGAACCGGAAGAAGTATATTATGAATGACCTATAGGGATATTCAAAGAGATAAATGTGGTAAATGGAGACATTTTTGTTGTAATTTTTCATTTTATAATGTAATGTAAAACTTATGAATGTATCTAGTACATCTAAGGCTATTAAACTGATCTTTATTTTAGGATTTTAATCCCTTGTGATCAAGCCAATGTTATGTAATATTGCACCCACTTTGGGTAACTAGGGTCAGGGAGTTACATCAGTGGTCAGAAAAATTATTTCTCATTATAGTAGATATTGGTACTTTCCATTAATGAATTAATCATCATAAAATATGTCATATAAAGAATAATAGATTCAAGGAAAGACAAACTGAGACCACCACCAGTGCAAGTGACATATATTTCCACCACTGACCCAGATTAGGGAGAGGAGTGGAAAAAAGTGATTAGTAAAAGGGATCATAAATTTGATAGTTGGATGAATCAGAAAATAATTATCCCTGTTATTGGAATAATCCCAGAACATTTGAAGAAAATGATTGTTCCGCCAACAACATGCAACACATCAACATCCTTGACCCCACAATCCCCCATGAGTCGACTATCCAGGAAGCAGTTTGACCTGAAAGGTATAGAGTAGTTTCAAGAAGATGAACACATATCAAGTTCAATGTTATTTTTGAAACTCATAGATCTTCTACTAGAGAATATGAAATCACTGGCACTACCCCAGACCATACCACTGGAAGAACTCAATCTACTAGATTCATCATTATATTAAGAACTGATATTCAAATACATTAATTTCATTCACCTATTTTATCACTTATATGACGAAGAGTATGAATACAAACCTGAATTACCTACACATAATCACATAACCAAAGGAACTGGCCACAAAAGAAAACGATACCAGGGACGATGCAGTCATTACATATACCAAATTTTTGGTCACAACACAGATCAAAATTTCCATGTTGTAGAAACTCAATGACGATCCCTTAAAAGGACCCAATAAGAATAGAGAAAATCTTCTGCCACTGCTAGAAGCTTCTTTCACCCAATAATCAAAGAATATCCATCATAAGGGAAGAGAATGTCCAATAACCCAAGGTATGTGGGATGACCTGTGCATCTGGCCCCACAAAGCATAGAAGCACCCATCAAATCATGTCCCAAGGGCTGATCCATACTTATCCAATGGTCAAGACCCTAAAGTGGCTATGAAAGAACATTCCATAGTTAGGAAGCTCCAACCCTTGAACCTAAGTATGGGATTCTAAAAAAATTGTCTTCATTACCCACCATGATATCAATCTAGTATTCCCTAATTTTATGTAAAAATCACAGGATGAACTTTTAGAATCTTTTCTAGTCCTTTAAGAGTTTGAATCCAAAGCGACCACCACTAAAGTCAATCAGACAGAGACCGATCATATAAAATTTCACACTGTTATATCCTTAAAATATCATGATGATGAAACCCTTATGTTGGGACACATATAACACTTATATGCATATGACATGATAAATTTTATCGATTTCTAAAAAATTATTTATTGAAAATGGATCTAGATTTAATCTCATCCCACTAATAGACACTTCAAAGACTAGGCTAAAATAAATATAATCTGACATCATGCACTACAAATTTTTTGGACTATGAAAATGTTAATAGATTCCATTAAAAAAATCAATCTTAAAACATGTCTTGGAGACCTCATAGCTGACTCAGAGTTTATGGTGGTTCAACAATACAAGACCTTATACATCCTTCTACGAAGTAACTAGTTGCACCAATACACAAAATTTCCCTTATCATATCATCAGTGCATCAAATATTTCATTAATATATAGAATGGGATGTTTCATGCTGATAAAGCCCCATTTTAATCTTTTGAGTCATACTATATATATAAAAGATTCTATGAGTTGTTGGGTAAGAAACCCCCAATCGATGTTATTTATTGGTTCACTACTTATAATTGGTCCCTGATGATCCCATCAAGCTACCTGATGACGAATACATATAAAACATCAATCAGGGGGATTATAAGAGACCTAATTTTAATGTGTATTCAATAGTCCTTATGATTTTATTCATGGAATTTAATCCAACTGGTGTAGAAAAATAAACTATCCCCCAACATTATGATGAATGATTGAATGGAAGTTCCCTCAGTCCTTCCTAAGATCTCCATATAATCCTTTCCTCACCCACGAATGATAAAGAGAAACGAGACACTTGTCACTCCCTCACTCCATCGACTCAAGAAAATTCCGCACTATCACCCGAGTCAGAAGAAACAGTATGAGCCTCTGAATACCAAAATTGAGACTCCTCTTTAAAATCTAGAGACATTACATCTCGAATTATTTCCCCACCAGATGAAGGATATTATGAAGAAGAAAATATAGAAGAGGAAGAGGATGAAGACCTTAGGGATTACCCTTCTGTATTTGAGGAGGGTGTCTCTACTAACATTGATGAAGTTAGGGAAATTGACCTGGGAACTAAAGTAGACCCGCGAATCACTCTGGTTAGTGAGTACATGTATTATGAAGAGAAATCCATATAGAAATCCTTCCTATGTAAGAATTTAAATATTTTATGTTGGAGTTATATATAAATGACAGGCCTTGATCCCGAGGTCGACGCTAACCAAATGTGCATATCGGAAGACCATTGTGGCTACACGTAGGTCATCATGAGGCCACACCTAACGCATGTTTCTAAAATAGAGGATGAAATCAATAATTTCATTAGAAAAAACATCATTCAGAAGTTCCATTATTCCATATATCCTAAAAATATAGTCCCCATCGAAAAGAAGAATGGTAAATTAGAGTCTCCCTCAATTTAATGGATCTCAATCGACACTACCTAAAATAAGACTACCCTATCTCGATTAAAAAATTGCAGATTGATGAAACTACTGGATATCAGGATCTCTCTTTCATGGATGGATATTTAGGATAAAAACAAATTTTAATGTCCTAAGAAGGTGAAGAATATACCACCTTTTGGGCCGAGGGAGTTTTTTATTATGTAATTGCCCTCAGTCTGAATAATGTTGGCACCACATATAAGCATTAAATGCATGAAATTTTTAATCCCTTATTGAGAAATTTTTTTGAATTATATGTTTATGACTTGTTCTTTAAATCACAAAAAATTTATGGCCCCCTATCATATCTTGAATTCATCTTTAAAAAGCGTGACAACACTACATGAAAATGAACTCCATGGAATTTGATTTCAGTGTCACCTCATGGAAATTCATCGGATTCATAGTATGCCATCATGGCATCTTAGTGAACCCATCGAATAAAAAGGTCATCCTTGGCATGCCAAAACCTTTAAAACCCACTAATTCGAGAGGGATTCAATGAAACTTGGCCAACATTCAGTGATTCATAACCAACCACACAAAAAATGTTCTCCCTTCACTAGGTTGATGAAAAAGGGGGTTTTATATCAATGGACTTTAAATTGTAAAGAAGAATTCGATAGTCTTAAGAAATACATATTGATCCTCATAGTTTTAATGATAAATGATGAAGGAAGACGTCACATACTATATGTGACAAATTTAGATCAAACTCTAGGCTCCTTCCTTACACAAAATATTGATTCTGACAAAAAAACAGCCTTTATTATCTCATATGGACAATGATTGATGCTAAGACCCATTATTCAAATATCAAAAATAGATTCCTGGTACTAATATTTTTGGCCTAGAAATTGTGACACTACCTGTAGAACCACAAGTTTCATTTTGTCTCGCACAAAAACCTGCTCATATAAATTCTCTATCATCCAATGTTTGATTGGTATCTATTGTGGTGGGAGGATATCCTGTTGCAGTTTGATATATGGTTTATACCTCAGAAATCTATGAATGTTCTGGCATTAACATTTTTTCTAGCAGAACACCCCTTGGAAGAAAAGACTCCATTAGATGATGAACCTCCAGATGAATAGGTATTCTCTATTGAAGAGGACTCCAAAACATGGGAAATTCATTTTGATAGTGAATATAGAAGTACAGTCGGAAAAAGGATGGAAGACCCCATGCTCACTAAAGTGGGGCTGGGAGTCACACTTATATCTTTGGATAAGGTAGTCCCGACATAGTCTTTATTTTTGTTAGAGGGGTGCACAAACAACAATGAAGACGATCAAGATCTCATTATAGGCCAATAGCGTGAACATCAAGTACAAGGAAACTATTTGAATATAAAAGGTAATTTATAATTGGTCATCAAACAAGTTAATAATTATTATTCTATTAAAACGGAAGAGATAATATCCTTGTTTGAACACATCCATGGGTTAATATTGCAATTTCCTTTAGATCCAACATTAACTCATGTGCATTGGTCAAAAAATGCATAGGATGATAAATTAGAAAATACAGCCACTTCTCTGGATAATCCAGACAGAGAGGAAATAGTTCTCATCATTGCCCAAAATTGGATGGTATTACCATTTGTTTCAGCTAATATATTTGAAATCAATAATATTTGTCTCACCACTAAGCCAAATGGTCCTACCACATACTTGATGAATCCCACCATGGAATAAATTCAAAATGGAGAACTCTAATGAGCCATGGCTAGAACAGAACAAATATAGAGATAATAAATTAACTATGTTCTATATGATGGCACAGATCAACAATAAGTCCTCTATAATTGAGTCCCTAAATGGGTTCTTCTTAAGGTCATTAATGGAGAAGAGACTGATACCATCATTAAGGAAGTGCATTCTGTAACTTGTGGTGCACATCAATTAGGATCCAAGAGTTCACATCAAATTCAGAGTCTGGGGTACTACTAGGCCACTGTGACACATGATTGTGCTAAATTATCATATATGTTCTATTCTAATTATGTTCATGCCAATTTAATACACTAAACCTAAGAGTTTCATCACACAACCAATTACTACAAGCCATTTTTAATATGGGTAATATACATCATAGGACTATGTCCACCCAAGACGGCCAAGAAATTCAAGTATATTCTCATAGAAACTAACGTCATTTCCAAATGTATAGAAGTTTTACCCCTCATGGAGGTCAGGGAAAGAATCATTTTTTTATTTGAGAAATCCAATATCATCACTAGATTTTGTGTCCCTTATAAAATACTAATGTACAAGAACACCGACTTCTGTTCTGCTAAATTGGAGAGGTTATATCAAAAGTATGGTATCAAAACCAAACATTCATACCTCTATAATTAATGTATAATAGATAGATAGATGCCCTTAAACTAGACCATATGCAATATAATATATAATATAGTATAAAATGATAAGAAATCATGGTCGAACAAAATCCTCTATGCATTGTGGGACAACCGTACCACAACCCGCACCACAACTCGAGAAACCCCATACTCATTGATGAATGAGATATAGGAGGTTTTACAAATTAATGTTCGTTTAACCTCACTCAAAATTTACATTTCTGATTAGTAATCCATAGATAATAATTCCCAAATATAGATTAATGAATTGAAGTTACTCTTTGAAAATAGATTGCCTAACTAGCATCATTTGAAGATTTATCACAACTAGATTGCCTGAGCCTTAAAAAACAGGGTTCTCCTTTGATATTTTCTCGAAATTGGTTTGGTTTTGGTCCTCTGAACTCTAATGATACTTGGAAAGAAACCTCTATAGTTGGAGCCAAAGTGGTAGGCACCATATTTCATATGCAAGGGTTAATCCAATGAATCAAATTACTTAATTTAAATGGATGGAAATCTTATTAAATCTCCTAAAAATGAATGTTTCTTGAAGAAATATTTCATATAGCCAAGATTCACATCCTAATTAAATGATATTAATCTATAGGCTAAAATGTCCTTATTGTATGACATTAAAATATATTACATGTATGTACTTACTACTAGACATTAAACTTTATGGAATTCATCCCTTCCACATGACATTAAACTGTGATTAAAGAGTTCTTACAACACGATGTTAAAATATTTGAAATAATAGAGTTCTCAAATATGTGGAAAATTTTTATGACATTTTTCACCTGCCATGCTATGTTACTAAACTATACATGGATTGATTTCTACCCTAATGGTATATGTAGTTATGCCTGGATATCAAAATCAAGGTCAACCATAATAAGGGATCAAATTTCCCCCTCCCTGTGTATGAGTCAGATATGTATAGGTAAATTATACAAAACAATGTACCACTTTATTCCCATCGCATGGTATATGTAATGACACCTAGACCCTCTGTCTTTGTCTTGCTACAACCATAAATGAATTTCCCCTTAATGCATATAGACAAAATAGGCGGAGGGAGGATTCTTCCTAGAACTACGTATGGATTGATTTTAATTTCCAATGGGATACACAGAGACCCATAAATCCTATATATTGGTCCAAAAAACACATGATACAAAAATAACTCTGATTTACCCTCAAATAACATTTTGTTTTGATAAAAAAATTGCTATTAATTTTTTCTTACGCCAAGCATAGCCCATTTGAGCTTAAGAATTTCAAGTTAGGGTTTACCCCAAACGAAAAATGAAAAGTTAAAAGATATGTCCATCATCTCAAAATAATGGGTAAACATTCCCTCTCCATGTGAATGGGTATGAAATTCATAAGAAACACATTTCTAGAACTTCATGTGGTTTGATTCCTGTCAACACAGGATACATAGTGATACCCAGATCTAAAAATCTTGGACTTTCCACTAATAAAAAAATGAATTCTCATTCCCTAAATGCAGGTCAAAACCTATGTAAGTATGTTTATTGAACAAAATTTGGCTTGATTCTCATCCTAGAAAGAGACATAGTGGCACCCAGATCTCTAAACTTGAGCTTAACCCCAAAAAATAATTGAAGAGAAGAGATATCATCTTTGGTAATGTTATCCCTATGTTGTAGAGTAACCCTACACCATCTATTGTTTCTTACACTGAGAAAACCTCAAATGGTATTTATTAGTTTTGGAAGTGGATATACAACATGGTCAAGGAATATCAATCCACAGAAATGATTCTATAGTCCCAGTAGTAGGACCTAAAAAGGTACGCATGGTATTTTCCTTTCACAACATGGAAGCTAAGTCATAACCGTATAATGTTACACTACATGGTATGTCAAGAACTATGTGTGGATTCAATATCAATATAACAAGATATGAAGTGACACTTAGTATTTGTTCATGGTTCCAGCCGTGAAAATGAAAATGCCCCTATCACCGGGACCTAAATGAAAATATATACAGAAGATTCCAAACCCCAAATCCCAAAATAAGGATCTATCAAGGAATCAGAAGACCACTCCTACATACGAGCTAGATATATGTTTGGTAGTCCATACCTTATGAATAATTAAAGTTTGGATATTTCATTCATGTTTGGATACATACATTTCATTTCCCAAACTCTATGCTTAGGGTAATTTAGGATCTTCATCGAACTCCATGAATATAAAAAATGGTAGTTTAGTTTTTGGAGGACACCTTTTGTTTGCTATAAATATATTTCCTCAATGGCTCTTCATGAGTTTAACAAAAAAAATAACCCTAAAATAAAGGTAAATTCATCCTCAAGATATTAATTTTTTTACCTCTTTATGTTCAATTGATTCCATGTCTCATATCACTCCTCCAGATCCAAAAATTCTCTGAACCATTGTATAATTTCTTTCCCCTTCACATCCAGATTATGCCAGAATACCCCGATACGATTGGCCCCAACTCATTCATGGTTTCTATGAAACATCATCCTTGAAAAATGAAATTAAACCATGCTAACAATTCCCTTACTACATTTGTAAAGACCCGTAAAATTCAAGGGAAATTTTTTCTTAATTTTCTTTGGAATTTTACAAGAGCGCGGTTTCTGACGGCACCTGATTCCGAGGCCCGGTGTGCCCAGAATCAATTTCCGAAGTGTGGCTCGGGTACGTTCAGTGAACGAACGAGCGGGAATTCCTAACTTTTGATCCGGTGCTCGGAATTGAAATCTGAGGGAACTGATGAACTCGCAGCGCCGATATTCGTTTAAGGAGACCTTTTTGGAAGTTGCGTTTATTGCAGGACGAAAGTTAATTTTTGGGAGAATTATAAAAAGTTTAATAAAAATGTGGAACACATTTTATTTTATTTTTATGTTAGTTAACTTCTCCCAAAGGGAGTTAATGGTGGGACCCACATCCACTTAACCTCCCTTGGGAGGATTAAGTGTGGTGGGGCCCATACGAAACCCAACTTTTCAACTTCTCTCAAAACTCCCTTTAACCCCTCTTTAAATGTTTTGACAACTTAGCTTATTAATTAGGTTGAGTTGTTTAACTTTTTCAAACCTTTGAAATTCAAAAAGGTTTGGTTGAGTTAATAAAATAAGCTCTTAGCTTATTTTATTTGGTTAGATTTGTTTAGCCATATTGAGAGGTTTGAGAGCTTTTCTTTCTTCTTCAAACTTTGAAGAAGAACGATCAAGCTTTGACGAAGAACGCTCAAGCTCCGACGAAGAACGCCGCTCCTCTCTTCTTCGTCTTCCGTGTCAACGAAAGGGAATGCTGCTTCCTCCTCGGACTTTCTTCGTCGGCTTACGAAGATTCTCCAACGATGTACCTCTTCGGACGTACCTCCTCGTCATCGGATTTGACGAACGTTTACCGCGACGCCCGACCTCCGCGACGTTGTCTTCCGAGGGTCGTTGACAATCTTCGAGCTTGAACCCAAGGTAGGGGTTGCTGTTGATTATTTATTTATTTATTTTATTCTTGTTCATGGTTCTAGCATGACAAACGTGAGGATATTGGCTATTTAAGTATGTGTTATCATTTAACGTGAGGGGGCCGGACCGCATGAACACGGCCGAACCCCCTCCTTTGTTCTTGTTGATTTATCTTGCGGATGAAACAAGATGGCGTGGTGCCGTCGCACCACGCGGATATTCGCACGATTATATTGCGCGGCGTCGTCGCGCTGCGCCATGGAAGGATCATCAAGAACGTGACGCCATCGCGCCGCGTCGAAGGGAATCAAAGGTGCGGCGGAGGGGCGCGGTGCCGTCGCACCGCGCCGGACGACGAACACCGCGGCCAGTTCCAGGCCGCGGCGAGACGGGAAGACCGGCGGCACGCCGGGCCGCCGGCGTCGGAAACCGGAAGGGGACCGGCTTGCCAGTACCGTTGGAGAAAAACCGGCCGGCCAGGTGGCCGGCCGGAAGGTCAAAGACCGGGGGAATAAATTCCCCCGGTCAACTCTCTAAACCCCCCCCCCCCCATTTATGAGGAGGGCGGTTCCTTTGAGGGGGGCAGGTGGCCCCCCGGTTTCTTCAAGCTGGCCTTCCACGAGGGGGGCCAGATCTCCAAAAGGCGCGGCACTTAAGCCGCGCCGCCAAGCGGGAAGCAAGGGCTTAGCACCCCGCGCGTGACCCTAGCGGCGCCAGGCCGCGCCGCCGCCGACCGGGCCGCGCCGCCGCGCCGGACCGCGCCGCCGCGCCGGACCGCGCCGCCGCGCCGGACCGCGCCGCCGCGCCGGTCCGCCTCCAGCCGGGTCGGGTCGACCCGGTTCGGGCCGACCCAGGGGGGGTCGGGCCGGGTCGGCCCGGACCCGGACCCCCCGTTTTCGAGACGGATTCGGTATTTTGGCCATAACTTGAGCCACGAACCTCCGATTGAAGAACCGTCTGCGGCAACACGATCCTTGGATCGAGACGGTCGTTTCGGTATATCGCACTCAAAGTTTCTGAATACTTTGTGTTCGGCCGGTTTGGTTCGTTCACGAAACAAACCAGGTCTTCGGAGCGGAAAC
This sequence comes from Viscum album, assembly GCA_963277665.1. Taxonomy (NCBI): domain Eukaryota; kingdom Viridiplantae; phylum Streptophyta; class Magnoliopsida; order Santalales; family Viscaceae; genus Viscum; species Viscum album. The sequence continues at coordinate 308,180,249 of OY728131.1, read as the reverse complement.
GCTCATATCTTGAGCTACGGACGTCCGATTGACGTGCCGTCAGCTTTGTTGTGTTCCTCTTAGTGAGACGGATCTTTTGGCATACTCCTCCCGAGGTTTGGACACAGGTGGAGTACGGTCAGGTTGGTTTTTCCTTAAAAACCAACCGGGCCCCGGGGACGAAAATGCCAATAACTCTCAGACCGGGCGTCCGATCGACGCGCCGTCTGTTGCGTTGAGTTACTGTTGACGATACGGAAATTTTGGATACATCAACTCTGGACTTTGTGATAGTTGATGTATCAGCCTCTCGGCTCGTGGAGCGGATCCTCCTGTACGAGCTTGCTGTGTGTGGGAACCCTAGTGCTGACTGATACTGTGACTGCGACGAAGACAATACAGAGATCCTGTGTGGATTCGACGACGACGACTACAGCACTCAGCGATCCTACGTGGATCAGTGCTACAGGTCCTGTGTGGGCCCGATCCTGTGTGGGTCCGATCCTGTGTGGGTCTTTGCGCTCAGCGGTCCTGTGTGAACCAGCGCCTACAGGTCCTACGTGGGCCCGATCCTGTGTGGGTCTTTTGCGGGTGTTAGTTACCTATCGATCCTTCGTGGGTCCGACGACTTAGATGAATCAGAGATCATCTTTATCGTCTTTTGAAGAAGTATACCTATGTGAGCTGAATCCTGTTGCTTTCCTGTGTGGTTTGTGTTGTGCTATCCTGTGTGAATTACGTTTTGCTTTCCTGTGTGGAATACGTTTACTTTCCTGTGTGGACTGAGTTGTACTTGGGCTCGGAGGTTGGAGCGTATTTGAATTTGTTGACTTAGGTATATGTATGGGCATATACCTAAGCAGTGTCGATTGTTACTTAATGATTGTACCTTTCTTCTTGGTTTATCCTTTGTGGATTTGAGAGACCTTCAGGGGTCTCGGGGTCCCTACTGAGTAGCTTATACTCACCCCTGCACGGGCTTTGCCCGCACTACGTTGTGTTGGTTGCAGACGACGGACAATGTTGATCTTAGCTGAGGCTTGCAGAGCAGGACGGTACCTGGAGGTGGACCACTGGGCGGGACAAGCTCGGAGCGGACGGCGGGACCCGTGGAGCAGTGGAGCTATCTGTACCCACCCTTCCGGTGGCATTTCCAGTGGACAGCTCGGTGTAGCGGCTTTTACTTTTCAGTTACTGTTTTCCCTTTCGAGTTGTACTTTACTTTCAGTTTGGGTTTGTATACTGGCCCATTTACTTTTCCGTACTTTCAGTTGTACTCTGTTTTTGCTTAGAGTTTACTTTCCGCTTGCTTACTCTGTGGTGTTTGTTTACTTTACAAAGGCAATGCCTTCCCTTTTTACCAGGATTTACGCCTTGGTGCTAGTCGCCAGCCCCTGGCATATGGAAGGCGGGCTTGGGGTAGTCACGACACGGACCCCGAGGGCGGGTCGTGGCAAATTGGTATCAGAGGAGTTCGGTTCTACCGCGAACTCTGATCTTTTCTATGTGAAGAAATAATGTTTAGCGTATTAAGTGTGGTTATCAGTCCAGGGAGTCCAGTGTTGGTGCGGCGGCCGACGTATCCGTACACCAGGACCCTGACTTCTGATTTCCGACTTAATGCACGAAAACATTGATTGCATGTGTGTTTCAAAGTTTTCTTTGTGATTACTTATATCAGCTCACCAGGTATACTGTTCTGACCATGGAGCACCAGTTTCATTTTCAGGATGGCCACACGACGGCAGCCAGCTAGGGTTCCGAGAGTCAAGTGTGACGACAGCCCACCGAGCGACGAGGCCTCGGTGCAGGGCCCTTTGTCAGCAGTGTCACCGGTGGTAGCTCTACCCATCGAGCCACCGATTCTTCCAGCACCAGCCGCTGACGATGCACGTCGCCTCAGTGCACTGCATGAGTTTTAGCGCCAGCGACCACCCAGGTTTCGCGGGGAGACGGATCCCCAGGCAGCCGAGGACTGGCTGGAGGTAGTGGTACGTGTGTTTAGGCTAGTGAGGACACCAGCAGATCTCATGGTGATCCTCGCTGCGAGCCTACTACACGCAGCAGCAGGACGATGGTGGAGCTTGATGCTCTAGGTGCACGATGAGGCATCTCTACTATGGACGGACTTTGAGAGCCTCTTCCGCTCGGAGTTCGTCCCAGCCACCCTTCGTGCGGTGCGTATCCAGGAGCTTCTTCAACTGCGGCAGGGCAGCATGACGGTCGCTCAGTACTCGGCGAGATTTACTGATCTCTCGCGCTACTCGACTGATATGGTACGGGACCCATTCTTCCAGGCCCGGACCATCGAGCAGGGTTTGAGACACGAGATCAGGGCATCGCTGATCTCCCTCAGCATACTGACTCAGACAGGAGTACTGGAGTGGGCCCTTCTGATCGAGAGCTTCCTTGCTGAGTCTACACCAGCGCAGCGAACCCCCGTAGGGCGGAACGTGGCAGAGTCATATGCAGCTGGCAGTCGACGGATGACTCAGGGGTCCAGAAAGACCAGACCTTCAGGCAGACGACCTCAGGGCACTGGATCAGCAGTGCAGGGCACACAGCGCGGAGCCAGTCTTTCGAGTGGAAGACAGTGCTATGCATGCAGCGGGCAAGGCCACATGGCTCGTGACTGCCCGAACCGCCATGCAGAGGAGCAGCAGACGATTGAGGAACCACCTAGGCAGAGGCAGTGGTTCGACCATGGCGGTCCGCAGGGAGGAGGCGGACGAGGCAGAGGAGCTGGTCGAGCAGCAGGTGGTGGGCGACGCTTTGAGGCTCTACCACCACCACCACCAGGAGGTCCACCCCGACCTCAGGGAAGAGCACAGCTTCAGGCAGATGAAGCTTAGGATCATGGAGCTCCAGAAGCGGGTGGACTAGTTCGGGACTAGCTCCAGGCATAGAGGCCTTTTCCTATAATGCCTCTAGCTTCGTAGTTTGTGTTGCCTTGTGTCCTTGTACTTTAAGTTGAAGTAATAAAAGATACTTGCCTTGGTGACTTTTGTTTTCTTGTCTTTTGTTTGTTTTTACTAAGAGGTGCCGGTTAAAAAAACTGTTGACTTGACCTTCAATTGCGAGATTCTTACTGGAGGAAATGAAGTGACCACACACTGATGCCGATAGTGTGACTCAACCCTTGGAGGCGAGAGTAACAGTTGGACCTCTTGGTCATAGCGTCGAGGCCTTACGACGTCATCCATGCCATGAATTAACTAATCATGACGGGATTGACTGTATTAGGCAAGGAACGTGGTTCATATATGGGATGAGACCTGATTTCACATTTCAGCAAAGGAGAAATCTTTGCAGCTAGTCTCTTTGTAGATATCCTTCGTGGATAGAGATGGAGCAGCCTTCCTCCAGTCTCTCACAGTCACCCCTCCTCTACTACAGCAGGTCAGAGAGGCACAACGTGAGGACGCTGACTGTGAGACACGGCGTGCACAGATATCCTCGGGACAGACACCTGGTGGTTTCTCCTTTGGAGCAAAGCACGACATCCTTTTCAGAGGACGTACCATGGTACCAGTCTCTTTGCGAGAAGGAGGTGCTGAGAGAGTTTCACACTTCTCCTTTGGCGGTACATCCTGGAGTGGCGAAGATGTACCAGGATCTCAGACGACAGCACTGGTGGCCGGACATGAAGAAGGCTGTAGCAGAGTTCGTTTCTCGATGCCTCACCTGCCAACAGGTGAAGGCAGAGCATCAGGTACCAGCAGGCTTGGTACAACCCTTGGAGGTTCCGGAGTGGAAGTGGGACGGCATATCTATGGACTTCGTGACTGGACTTCCACGCACTTCCAGAAGTCACGACTCTATCTGGGTGATTGTTGACCGACTCACCAAGTCAGCACACTTCTTACCAATTAGAGAGCAGGGCTCAGTGGAGAGCTTGGGACGTCTCTACGTTCAGGAGATTGTGTGGCTCCATGGTGTGCCATCATCTATCATCTCCGATCGAGATGCTCGCTTTACTTCCCGGCTTTGGAAGGGGTTACAGGAGGCGTTCGAGATATAGCTACGTCTGAGCACAGCCTTTCACCCTCAGACGGATGGTCAGACGGAGAGGACCATTCAGACTCTCGAGGACATGCTCCACGCATGTGTCCTCGACCTTGGCCGTAGCTGGGAGGACCACCTACCCTTGGTGGAGTTTGCGTACAACAACATCTACCACTCCACCATCGGGATGGCACCGTATGAGGCGTTGTATGGACGACCTTGTAGTTCTCCTTTGTGCTGGACAGACCCTGGGGAGTCAGCACTTGTGGGACCAGAGATGGTCCAGGCCACGACAGAGAAGGTCCAGGTCATCCAGGAGCGGATGAGGACAGCACAGAGCCGGCAGAAGTCATACGCTGACAGGAGGCGGAGGCCACTAGAGTTCGAGGATGGCGACCACGTCTTCTTGCGGGTCTCACCTCGACGTGGTATTCAGAGATATGGCCGAGGCGGCAAGTTATCTCCGTGCTTCATCGGACCTTTCCAGGTCCTCAGCAGGATTGGCGAGGTGGCTTATCGCCTGGCTCTGCCACCTCAGTAGCACCGGGTGCACGATGTCTTCCACGTATCTCAGCTGAGGAGATACGTGCACGACCCGACACACATCATTGACCATGGGGAGCTTGACGTTGACAATGGGGCGACTTTTACGGAGGTCCCGGTGGAGATAGAGGATCGACCGGAGTGGGTCCTACGTGGGCGATCGATTCCTCTTGTGTGCATCTGATGGCAGCACGGAATCTCCAGGAGAGCACATGGGAGCGGGAGGCTCAGATGAGTGCTCAGTACCCTCATTTGTTTCCCTAGTTTTTGATGTATCATTACAGAGACGTAAATCCCTGAGGTGGGAGTAATGTAAAGACCTGTAAAATTCAAGGGAAATTTTTTCTTAATTTTCTTTGGAATTTTACAAGAGCGTGGTTTCTGACGGCACCTGATTCCGAGGCCCAGTGTTCCCGGAATCAATTTCCGAAGTGTGGCTCGGGTACGTTCAGTGAACGAACGAGCGGGAATTCCTAACTTTTGATCCGGTGCTCGGAATTGAAATCCGAGGGCACTGATGAACTCGCAGCGCCGATATTCGCTTAAGGAGACCTTTTCAGAAGTTGCGTTTATTGCGGGACGAAAGTTAATTTTTGGGAGAATTATAAAAAGTTTAATAAAAATGTGGAACACTTTTTATTTTATTTTTATGTTAGTTAACTTCTCCCAAAGGGAGTTAATGGTGGGACCCACATCCACTTAACCTCCCTTGGGAGGATTAAGTGTGGTGGGTCCCACACGAAACCCAACTTTTCAACTTCTCTCAAAACTCCCTTTAACCCCTCTTTAAATTTTTTGACAACGTAGCTTATTAATTAGGTTGAGTTGTTTTACTTTTTCAAACCTTTGAAATTCAAAAAGGTTTGGTTGAGTTAATAAAATAAGCTCTTAGCTTATTTTATTTGGTTAGATTTGTTTAGCCATCTTGAGAGGTTTGAGAGCTTTTCTTTCTTCTTCAAACTTTGACGAAGAACGCTCAAGCTTTGACGAAGAATGCTCAAGCTCCGACGAAGAACGCCGCTCCTCTATTCTTCGTCTTCCATGTCAACGAAAGGGAACGCTGCTTCCTCCTCGGACTTTCTTCGTCGGCTTACGAAGATTCGCCAATGACGTACCTCTTCGGACGTACCTCCTCGTCATCGGATTTGACGAACGTTTACCGCGACGCCCGACCTCCGCGACGTTGTCTTCCGCGGGTCGTTGACAATCTTCGAGCATGAACCCAAGGTAGGGGTTGTTGTTGATTATTTATTTATTTATTTTATTCTTGTTCGTGGTTCTAGCATGACTAACGTGAGGATATTGGATATTTAAATATGTGTTATCATTTAACGTGAGGGGGCCGGACCGCATGAACACGGCCGAACCCCCTCCTTTGTTACTGTTGATTTATCTTGCGGATGAAACAAGATGGCATGGTGCCGTCGCACCACGCGGATATTCGCACGATTATATTGCGCGGCGACGTCGCACCGCGCTGTGGAAGGATCATCAAGAACGCGACGCCGTCGCGCCGCGTCGAAGGGAATCAAAGGCGCGGCGGAGGGGCGCGGTGCAATCGCACCGCGCCGAACGACGAACACCGCGGCCGGTTCCGGGCCGCGGCGAGACGGGAAGACCGGCGGCACGCCGGGCCGCCGGCATCGGAAACCGGAAGGGGACCGGCTTGCCAGTCCCGTTGGAGAAAAACCGGCCGGCTAGGTGGCCGGCCGGAAGGTCAAAGACCGGGGAAATAAATTCCCCCGGTCAACTCTCTAAACCCCCCCATTTATGAGGGGGGGGGGGGGTTCCTTTGAGGGGGGCAGGTGGCCCCCCGGTTTCTTCAAGCAGGCCCCCCACGAGGGGGGCCAGATCTCCAAAAGGCGCGGCACTTAAGCTGCGCGGCCAAGCTGGAAGCGGGGGCTTAGCCCCCCGCGCGTGACCCTAGCGGCACCAGGCCGCGCCGCTGCCGGTCGGGCCGCGCCGAGTCGGGTCGACCCGGTTCGGGCCGACCCAGGGGGGGGGGGGGGTCGGGCCGGGTCGGCCCGGACCCGGACCCCCCGTTTTCGAGACGGATTCGGTATTTTGGCCATAACTTGAGCCACGAACCTCCGATTGACGAACCGTCTGTGGCAACGCGATCCTTGGATCGAGACGGTCGTTTCAGTATATCGCACTCAAAGTTTCGGAATACTTTGAGTTCGGCTGGGTTGGTTCGTTCACGAAACCAACCGGGCCATCGGAGCGGAAACGCTAATATCTTGAGCTACGGACGTCCGATTGACGTGCCGTCTGCTTTGTTGTGTTCCTCTTAGTGAGACGGATCTTTTGGCATACTATGCCCGAGGTTTGGATGCAGGTGGAGTACGGTCGGGTTGGTTTTGCCTTAAAAACCAACCGGGCCCCGGGGACGAAAATGCCAATAACTCTCAGACTGGGTGTCGGATCGACACACCGTCTGTTGCGTTGAGTTCCTGTTGACGATACAGAACTTTTGGATACATCAACTCTGGACTTTGTGACAGTTGATGTATCAGCCTCTCGGGTCGTGGAGCGGAACCTCCTGTACGAGATTACTGTGTGCGGGAACCCTAGTGCGGACTGCTACTGTGACTGCGACGATGACAGTACAGAGATCCTGTGTGGATTCGACGACGAAGACTACAGCACTCAACGATCCTACGTGGATCAGTGCTATAGGTCCTGTGTGGGCCCGATCCTGTGTGGGTCCGATCCTGTGTGGGTCTTTGCGCTCAGCGGTCCTGTGTGAACCAGCACCTACAGGTCCTACGTGGGCCCGATCCTGTGTGGGTCTTTTGCGGGGGTTAGTTACCTATCGATCCTTCGTGGGTCCGATGAATTAGATGGATCAGAGATCATCTTTATCGTCTTTTGAAGAAGTATACCTGTGTGAGCTGAATCCTGTTGCATTCCTGTGTGGTTTGTGTTGTGCTATCCTGTGTGGATTACGTTTTGCTTTCCTATGTGGAATACGTTTACTTTCCTGTGTGGACTGAGTTGTACTTGGGCTCAGAGGTTGGAGCGTATTTGAATTTGTTGACTTAGGTATATGTATGGGCATATACCTAAGCAGTGTCAGTTGTTACTTAGTGATTGTACCTTTATTCGTGGTTTATCCTTTGTGGATTTGAGAGACCTTCAGGGGTCTCGGGGTCCCTACTGAGTAGCTTATACTCACCCCTGCACGGGCTTTGCCCGCACTACGTTATGTTGGTTACAGACGACGGACAACGTTGATCTTAGCTGAGGCTTGCAGAGGAGGACGGTACCTGGAGGTGGACCACTGGGCGGGACATGCTCGGAGCGGACGACGGGACCCGTGGAGCAGTGGAGCTATCTGTACCCACCCTTCAGGTGGGATTTCCAGTGGACAGCTCGGTGTAGCGGCTTTTACTTTTCAGTTGCTGTTTTCCCTTTCGAGTTGTACTTTACTTTCAGTTTGGGTTTGTATACTAGCCCATTTACTTTTCCGTACTTTCAGTTGTACTCTGTTTTTGCTTAGAGTTTACTTTCCGCTTTCTTACTCTGTGGTGTTTGTTTACTTTACAAAGGCAATGCCTTCCCTTTTTACCGGGATTTACGCCTTGGTGCTAGTCACCAGCCCCTGGCCTATGGAAGGCGGGCTTGGGGTAGTCACGACACGAACCCCGAGGGAGGGTTGTGACAACATTATGTTAAAATTCATGGATGAAATATCATTATTGTGAAATGTTAAAATAAAAAACACTACATTGTTATCATTTGAGAGTTCATTGCCTCCGGGATTTTTAACCTACCATGTTGTCTGACAGAATTTTGTATGGATTGATTCTAATTTACCCAGGATATGTAGTGATACCCAAAATTTAACATGGCTTTATCCACCTACCTTAATAAAAACAAAGTGCCCATTCCCTGTGTATGGGGCGTACCTTTGTAGGGACCTTCTAGAACTATGTACAACCTGATTCCTACCCAAGAAAGATACACGGTGATGCCAAAACTCTCATGCTGATCTATCAACCCAAAATGTAAAATATTTCACCCTATGTATGAGTTATATATATGTATGGTTATTTATATATAGATCTACGTATGGATTGATTCCCATCTCATGGGGTTTGTGGTGACACCGAAATCATATAGCCTGGGCCTAGCCATGGAGGAAAAGTAAAATGTCCCCTCCTCTACCTGCTAACCATGTCAAAGAAGGGAACTCTCAAATATGACATATTTGCAGGACAGTTTAAAGAATATGAATAGTTCATCTCTTTCACATCAAGTGATCTATGTACTCTCTATATAAATGTTAAACTGTATAAAACTTTTTCTCATCCTATGACATTAAACTACATAATAAAATGTCTTTTTATGAGATGATAATATACATAACGTACAAATGTTGTCACCTATGGAGACATTTCATCTAGTATCGGTCACCCACCATGTCGTATTATAGAACTATATAAGGATAGATTCATAACCAAGTAGGATATGTAGTGACACCTAGACATTCATCATTGTCTAGACACCTCAAATTTAAGAAAATCCTATCATTGGTTACACCATCCCTAAGTACAGGATCTATCCATTTCGATCCCTTATTTCTCACACCGATTATAACACGTATGGGATTAAGGACCTTGGTAGGGGATTCACCATGGATCCATGTTAAAAGTAGAGATTCCCCCTACAAACAAATGATATCTATGTAAGGAATTCACAACTTCACAGGTAATTGTGGAATGAATGTTTCTAATATATCAATACACAACCTTTCCTTTTATCAAACTCTATGCTTTTGGAAATTTTGGATTAGCATAAACTCCTAAGACCATAAAAAATGGATAGTCAACATCTTAAGTACACCTTTAGTGAACTTTTCACAAAATTTCTCAATAGCTATGCATAAGTTTCCCAAAAAAATGATCATTAATGAAATTAAAATTCATATTAATGAGAGGAATTTCCTAACTCTATACACATTAATAACTTCTATTCCTCGTATCATTTCTCCTAATATGAGAATCCATGAAAATGTTTTTTACACTCTTCTTACCCTCTATAACTCAGGTATGTTAACATATCCATGCCTAGTTGTCCTATAATTGAACATGGATTCTATATCAATGTCCAAATCATGTGAAATTAGAATTACATGATGGCTAATATCCAATTTTCATATTTGGGGCCCATCCATAGAAAATATTGAAAACATCACTTCTCGATGTACAAGTCAGTCATGTGTGGGGAATTTCTATAAAAAGAAAAGAATATTACCCCATGTTCTTGGGCATGAATTATATCCACACAAGAAATTTCAAATGTGAGCCTTAAATCATTAGTGAGCTCGTATACAAGAAAAATAATGTCCCACTCTTATGTGTGAACCAGATCTGCACATGGATAATCCTTAAAAGAACTATGTCATGCTTGGTTCCTTTTATCATAGGATATAAAATGACAATTTAATCGTATAACTCAGGTCTGTAATTGAAATTAAACAGTCCCCCTTTTCTTGTTCCTAGATTAGACCTCTATAGGGAACCTCCTCAAACCTATATGAGGAGAATGTCTCCACCTATTCATGGGAAATTTCAGCATGAAAAGCACTATTCATATCCAAGAACTCCATTTTTGATAAACCATAATCTGTTCTTGGAAAGGACTAAATCCCCATAACCATCCCTAGATATCAAAATGGAAGGCTAGTTTTCTAAGGGAACTTTTGTTTGAGTATGAACAATACATTATGGAGGATCTTTATTTGTTTTATAAAAAAAGGACTCTCTACCAAAGGAAAATAAGTCCTCAAGAGAGTATTTTTCTACCACCTATGACATATACCACCCACTTCACTCCCTTGGTTTAAAAAACTCAACAAATTACATTTTATATTCTCCCCCCTTTCATGCCTATAAATGACAGAACTTTTCTATTCAAAATACCATGAAAGGGGATATTTTTATACCCCTTGGACAAAGCAAGGTGACTTTAAATAGTACGTATTAAAATCCAAATATGTGTAGGAGTGGTCTTTCAATCATAATAATGATTAACACAAATTCCCTCATAATTTTCAGGCAACACTCATTTGTAAATCCACCCCTAGTGGTCAAGAGAAATCCAAATTCCCATAAAATTACCTATTTATCAGAAGTGGAAGGTAATTTTACTAAGGAATCCTTTGTTTAAATATGAATAATATTCCCTATTAGATCAACATAAGTTATCACGCCATGATTTACTATTTCATTTTCACCCTTACACCACTGTACTAAAGTAGTTTCTTATAGAAAATTATAAAAATAATTACAAATTTAACTTCATGTTTCATTAAATTATTTTTTTATCAATATTAAAAAGGTAAATGTTATTTATTTTGATAATTTCATTGTTGGTGGAGGTGATTTGGAGGTCCCCTAATGAAGTTTAAGAAAAATGTGCCAAACTCTGTAGTATCGAAGCACACTAGTGGACTCAACCACACACTGATACTAAACCATGCTTCCGAATTGACTGATAGTATTCACGATGGTCCAAGATTAAATGAGATACATTTCTTATGTATAAACCCATGCCTCATTTGTCTATTAAGGGGCCCATCCGAACTGAAATTTCTAGGGGTTGAATCTGGTCAATGTCAATAAGTGGGTTCATTATTTAGTACATATGTCCATTTGTGATAGTCAAAATGTTGCCAAATTTGTGGTGGATATATTTAAGAGGTGGGGATAATTTGTTTTTTTAATTTTCTAAATATCATGATAAGACTATCTAGAGGTCTCAAACCATGAACCAAGTTGTTTTTCAAAATCTGGGGGCTCAAAATCACCTTCTAATTCTCTTATAAAATGATACCTTGGGATCCCCATTTGGATGTTTGAACCAGAAGAAAATCTATTCAATTTGGGAGTCCTATATGAGTATCCTCCTCAAATTAGAAGTTCTACAGGCTTTTACCCTCATATGTTGTTCAATAATGAAGAATGAGTTCCACCCAAGCTTCCTCGTCCTCTCGAAGGCAGGCTAAATAGTGGGTGATCATTGCAAGGGAGATACAGAATTTGAAAGGTTGATATGACATTGAATTATATACATTCTTGGTGTATACTGTGGTTTTTCATTTTTATTATATATATATCTTTACTTTTTTGATTTACTTAATGGAAAGGCTTTTTATTTAACAACCAATCAATGTGCGATTTTAAGTGTGCGACTGGTTCTGTTCTGATTGGAAAATATAATAATCCCATTCATTCCAAAAACATTGAGATTTCAATGTTCCTAGAAAAACATTAATTCATTATAAGGGGTGGTAACTTGACTACACAATTTTGTGCCAAGGTTTATTCCTATTTGCATCATTTTAGGGGTTGTGGGTATCAAAGATCTTTGTTATCTCCCAATGAAAGGATTAAAACGAAAACTAAAAATAATTTAAGAGAACGAAAAATTTATTGTGGTGTAGAAACTTATAAATGATCATAGAATCATCATTTATTCTTCAAAATCCACTTTTTTAAACTTTTAAACTCTTCAATTTAAGTCATTTTATTTTAAATCTATTTTCAAAACCACCCCCTAATTTATAACTTTCTATTAAAAATTCACACTAAAATCCATGTAAAATCTTTGATAGATGACCTAGGGTATAACATATACTATAAATCATATTTTAAAACATAATAAATTTGATTTTTCATGATTAGACATTCGAATTTTGGAGCCATTTCTGGGGAGCACTTTTGATTTTAGTGTCTATTTTTTATAAAAATGTTAATAATTTTGTAACTATTTTTTTTCTTCCTTCCATCCATAATTTTTATTAGTGATTTTTAAAATCAACCTCTTATAGATGTTTTTTTCAAAGACATCATGACACACAAGACAACCCTTTGATGTTGGACACATCACATTCAATACACTTCTAGGTCCTTATTCTTATTCCAGAACCAAGATTAAAACCAAAATAAAAAATTATAAAATGGATGAATATAATAGAACCGTAAAAAAACTAACATCATGGGATGTTGATATCCAAACCATAAATATTAAAATGTAAGGAGAGGAACAAAATTTTTAACTTAAATACAGTTTATGTCATTTTTTATCAAGATTCAATGGACTCATTAGAGAAGAAAAATATAAGAATTTAAAAGAATTTCACACTGTGTGTTCAACTAGAAAACTTTATAATGTTTAAGAAGTGACAGAAAAGGTCAGGGAATTTTCTTTTTAATTAGAAGATACTTCAAAATGTTGGATTTACTATGATAATTCACAAATTAGAGGACAGGAACACATGAAATTAATTTTTCAAGTAAAATACATCCTAGAATCTAGAACTACAACTATATGTAAATAAATATATAGTAAAAATAAATCACAACAGAAAACACTTCCTAAATTTTGGGAATGATTTAAAAAGATTTTTTCATGTTTTCCACACCACCAAATAAGTGATAAACTTTTAATTCAGTATTTTTACGACGGTTTAATTCCTATTTATTGAAATATGATTTATTTTGTAGCAGGTGGTTCTCTTTTTCATAATACCGCATTTTCTATAAGAACCCTAATATAGAACATGGTGTAGAACACTCAACAATTTGGTTTTTAGTCCAGTGTACCTATTCATGGTGTCCATGAGGTGAAATCTATTGAATTTGAGAAGAATGTGGACCCAATATTTGAACAGGTAAGTAACCCTCTTTAAAAACATGATCTTTCCCAAGGTAAATCCCAAAATCCTCCTCCAGTTCATTTGGGAATATGTTCTTCTTCAACCCAATAATATAACCAATGCCCTCAACTGAGAGAATTGTCTGAGAGTTCCTAGGAAATATTTCTAGGATTCCCCAACAACTATCCCTTTTGGAAAGAACCTTACTATCCGTTAATCACAGGGTGGAAAGAAAACCAAACCTATAGGCATGGGGTTATTTAAAACAACCTCAAAACCATGGAACAAATCACAGCAGAGTAGCCATCCACAACAACCTAGAAATCCCCAACCACAACAAATTGCTTTCCAAAAACCCCTCTAAAACATAAGCCTAGAGTTGAATACATGATGAATGAAATTTCTTCCAATAGTATCTATTTCCAAAAAAACACTAAAACTACCATACAATACCTAAAAACCTAATTATACTAACTAGCCAACTCGGCGGGGGAAATACAAAGTCATGGTTAAGGTAAGATACCATCTCAACCACTTGTAAACCCTAGGGTTGAGGGAAATATTAGTGCCATCACCCTTAGGAGGGGAAAAAAATCTTAAAATCAAAATGAAACCTCCATTATATTCATCCAATCTTAAGGAAAATAGTATCCCATTCATTGAAATTAGTCCAAATGTTGAAAAACCTTATCTTGAGAGAATCCCTTCCAACCGAAAGAGTCTATCTGTTGATGAGTCAACTAGAACAACCATTCCCCTTCCATTTCACCAAAGGGACAACAAAACAAGATAAAAAAAGAAACTAATATTGATAAATAAATCTTGTAATTTTTTTAAAAAGTGTAGGTTTACATCCCCTTAATCGATATTGGGAAAAAAATTACAAGATATTCCAATTTTTTGAAGGAGACATGTACACCATGAAGGCGACATCAAGGTGATGAGAAGGTGAACTTGTGGAGGAACATCTCATCATTTATTAAGCCATCACTTCCCACCAAATAAATTGATCCAATAACATTCTCAATTCCTTGAACTATAAGAGAGTATTATTTTTCCAATACTATGCTTGATTTAGGTTCTTTAATAAATGTGATTCCTAACTCTATTTACTCTTTATTACAGGTCAGGTAATTGAATCCCTTATAAGTTTTTATTCAAATGGAAAACTGAATTACTGCACACCCCTGTAGTGTGTTAGAGGATGTTCTTATGAGTGTGAAAATTTTAATTTTTCATACTAATTTTTATGTGCTTAAAATTGAAGATGATAAAATGAAAGGACATTCCTCGATTGTATTGGCAATACCTTATTGAAACCCACATTTTACACATATCATTACAATATTTTAAGCATCATATTACATTCCAGTGATTGTAAAGTCTGGTGTCTTGGAAGACTAGGTACATAAAACTAAAAACATGGGACAAAATAAAATATTTCATTATTTAATATTAATAAAGTGAACCAAACTTACATTGTGATCATATATATTTAAAGGATTACCTAGGGATATCATGAACAAAGGGATGAGATAAAATCCCATTAAGGGAATAATAATAATAATTATTATTTAGCACATGGGTAAGAAGACAAGGAATAATGAAAACAAAAGGAATGGAACATATTGAATATTTACATATAAACTTGAGATCAAATAAACATGGAGTCATAATAATGTGTAAGAAAGATAAAACATGACTTTATCATGATTCTAGGATCATTTAATATAGATTAGCACAAGTCAAGGTTAACCACCATGTCTGTTGCACTTGGTAGAACAATTCAATGCTAACAGCCAAGAACTTCGCACATAACATCTCATGACACACAAAATTACACAATGAATTGGAGCTCCATCTGGGAACACCCATATTAAAAGGTTTATGTATATTATTTCCACAAAAATTATCATACATAATCAATCATAAATAAAAATATAGACACCCATGGAATGAAAAGTCTATCATAATGATGTCATAAAGAATAATGAATAGGCGTATCATAATGTATACATGAAAGAAAATAATTAAAAAATACATGGAAATTAAAAAGGGAAAATAAGAATATATCATGTTAAGTCATTTAAAATATAATTGATCACTTGTAATATCAGTATTTAAGAAATTTTAGAGTTAAAACATTTTATCATTGTTTTAAGGAAAATTCTAAAGAGAATTTAAAATATAAAAGAGAATAATCTTTTATATAGAAAAGAAGTGAACAAAGATGGTTTTCATAATAAAAATTTGGGTTATAGAAACATAATGGTGTATTAAAATAGACTATATACTTCTCTTGAAATTGACTAAGAATTAGAGATTTTTAGTTGACCCTACAACAACCACGATCTTGGGAATATTTATTATAATTATGGATACATTCTAATGGAATAATATTAAATATATAATGCTTATATTATGATTATTTTATTATATAATACATAAGGAGGTAGATAATTTTCAATACTGATGATGGTGTTCATGTCTTGTCCATCAGAAAGTGAGACCCTTGGATCGGTTAGAGGATTGTTGAGTTCTTATCTTACTTGATGGTCAAACTAATATTGATATTTGTGGAGGATAATAAGGTGGTTTTCCTTGTGGTTATGAAGCAGTTTCCTGAGGTATTTATTGAAGAGATGATGATATTACCCTTATAACAAGAGATCATGATTAGAATAGAGTTGCATTTAGGTGTTACTCCAATTTCAAGGTCCCTGTATAGGATGGAGAATTCAATGTTGTGAGAGATATGTATTTAGATTGATGATCTTATGGGATGAGGATTTATCTAGTCTACTGTGTTAACTTAGGGTTCTCTTGTCTTGTTCAAAAATAAGGTTGATTGTAGTCTATAATTTTACATCAATTATCATCATTGGAATCAAGTGATATTGAAGATCTATTATCTTCTTTCATTGATTAGTGATTTGTTCAGTCGACTAAAGGGCTCTATCTTTTTCTCAATTTTTAATATGTTGCAGGGATATAATCATAAGTCGGTAAAGTATGATGATATTCCAAATAATTTCATAATATATTTTATAGACATTATGAATTCATGTTTATTCTTTTTTATGTCAATAATTCTCTAGTCATTTTCACTATATAGATAAATTATTTGTTTTGAGAATTCTTTTCCACTTCATGGTGGTGTTATTTGATGATATCCTTGTTTATTATGAATCTAAGGAGGATCATGTAAAGTATCCATGAGACATTCTATGATTTATTTAGAATTAGTGGATATTTAATATATTATTTATGTGTATGTTCTATACTTTTGAGGTTCATTTATTCAGTCATGGTATGTCATAGTATAGAATAACCAGACATCATTCGAAGGTGGAGGGAGTTTTTTCTTAGGTATCCCCCAAAAATATTATATAGGTTCAGAGTTTCTTGTCCTTACAGGATATTTTCGGAGTTTCATAACCAAATTATCTTAATTATAAACTCCTTTATCCACTTCGAGCAAGAAGGGAAAGGATTTTGGGTGGATTTACAAGTGTCAGGCCACTTATGAGTCTTTGAAGGAGAATTTGTTCAGTGTTCATGTTTTTTTTCAAGGAAGTGGTTACATTTCAGTTTTATTATGATGTTTCATTTCTTATATTGGGTTATGTGTTGATGCAATATAGGATAGTTATCACTTTTTGATATTGTCATATATGACTTCATCAATGTAAAAATTCTACCCATGACCTTGTTCCTGTGGTAGTTTTTTTTTCTCAACAGTTTTTCTTGTATAACTTCATTGGTTAAAACATTATGATCTTAATGGATCAATCAATTTTGAGTTATATATTCCCCCCATGATGATCTGAACAAGTTGTAGTGATGATGGAATGAAATATTTCTGGTTTATGACTTCATCGTTTCCAACGAACTTGTAAAACGGTACGTTATAGCTGATGTATTATACTATAATTTGAACAATCGGGTTGTGTGTGAATTTATATATGGTTTGATAATTTGTCTGAAATCTTTGTGATGTACATTGATATGGGATGATTATATGGTTTAGGATGTATTTATCAAATGATAGTGAATTCATCTTTAGTGAAGTAGGTGGATGAGTCCTTGTTAGGGGTATCCGAGGTGGAGGTTGGCCAGGATTGAGTTGTTTGTAGTGATTCACGAGAGGGGTTTTTAGAGGACGATTAACCTCATGCATTGTTCTATGGGTTGCTATGTATTCCTCCAGCAATGCAGGTAGTGGTTCTATATGAGTTCTATAGTTCAACATTAGAAGTAAATTCTAGAGTGGTGAATATGTATCAAGTATTAAGAGTTAAGTTAAAAAGGCTTGCGGTGAATGATCAGTTACAAATTTTTTATCTCAATATTTATTCTTCCAAAGAGTGAAGGTAAAGAATTATATTACAAGTGTTTTTATCTAACTGTTTGATGTTCCCCAGATGAAGTGAAAATACATCACATTAGACTACATTACAAATTTTCCCCAACCACAGGATGGATATTATGTTGTATGGGTTACCATGTACTATTTAAATAAGCCTTTTCACTTCTTTAAGATTAGGGATTTGAACACAACAGATATATTATCAAGGTTTTATCTTTAGTATATATTGAGTCTTATGGGTTCTTGAACACAATCATCTCAAATAATATTCATTTTTCACTTTTAGAGTGTAGAGTGTTATCCATAATGATATTATCTCTCAATTATGTCTGATCACCAACATTCATCCATAGACATATGGAAAGATAGAAAAGATTATTTGAAATCTATAAGACATGTTTTGCACAAGTGTTCCAGATTTTGGTGGTTTAGGGTAGAGGTTATTACCCTTGGTAGAGTGGATATATAATATAATCTATCACTTCAACATTGGTATGGATTTTTTTTTAAGTTTTATATATCTTGCCTTTCTGATCTCTCTTATTTTTGGATGAGGTCAAAGGGTCTATTATTTTGGGATTAGAATTGGTGTAGAGCATGATAGAGAAGGTAAAACTGATTCACAAGAAAATTATGGCCACTAAATATCATTAAATTTTCAATATTTATATTATTATAATACCTCTATAGTTCGATATTCGAGATAATGATTTTATAATGGTGTCTTCTCATTATGGTATGAAGAGATTCATTTGTGTGTGTAAGCTTTCTCGAAAAAAAGTTGGACCTTCCCAGTTGTTTTAGAACATTTGAGCCCCTGAAAAGTAGTTAGAACTTCCCCTAAAAATGATTTAGATTCATGAATTCTTTCATTTGTCACACATTAACAAAAATAAAAAATTTTATTAAAAAGTTCTAAAGTTACTTGGGGTGACAATGGGGTGGGGGATAAGGGAGTCATGGAGTCCTAAATTAGTGGACACATAGGGAATCTGTATGCACCAAATTTACACACTATGGAGTACAACACCCAAGACATGAGAAGCATGATATTTTTACCCCTTAGTTAGAATGGGAACCCAGGAAATCAGCAACAATATTACCTTCGTTCCATGTATGGAAAATATCAAGATAGTTGTGTATTATCTCCTTACAACTCCTGATGGTATACACAATGGACCATGCTATTGACTTGAAGTCACAGAGGGCATTATAAATGTCCATCTAATCAGTTTCAACTACAGAAAGTAGAATATTATACAAAGATAAAATGTTCATAGGTGACGTCATTACATGTTCATCTTCTTGAATGTAATTTCAACAACCAAAGTAGGAACAATATGCTATAATATCTATACCCTTAGAGTCTCATACCACTCCCCCACTCTTCATTAGACCTATGATACTAGATCTACTAGTTTAAATTTTGAAACCCTCATGGTGAGGATTCCACTAAACCCTTTTACTCAGTCTGATATAGTGAGTGTAGAGAGCCAAAGTCTCAAAAATAGATGGTCTTATATAAGGAACCATCACCCAATTTTGGAATAGATGGGATATGCTGCCATTATTGCTTCTAATTCTGTTAACTATCCTTACTGATGTACCTAGTGATCCTTACTGTCTAATAGCATTATGTTACATCAATATGAACCAAGTATTAATTTTATGTGGATCATGTCCTATGGTAAAATGGTGTCTTAGAGAAGATAAAATGGGAATTTAATCCTTATATTTATGCTTTGTATCATGAATTTTTTTTATTTATTTTGTTTGTAAGATATATTGACCTTAATTATTTAAAATAAGGTTGAGAGTGTTCAGTGTTTAGTCACCTTGTTACATGGATTCATGTGTGGTGATTTTATCATAGTGATATCCTTGATAGGTATCTCATGGTATGGTTGTTTTAATCTCCCTTACATCCCCATTAGTAGGTTTAGTTTCAAATTTTCAAGGATGATAATTTTTTGAGACATAATTTATTTAAGAGATAGGTTTTTTAAATATTTTAATCTATTCATCTTCCTAGGGATTGAAGGTGTCGATAGGGAGTTTGAAAGATTTTTTGGAGCTTTTAACTGATTTTTTATCCAAGAAGGTATGTACAATCCCATGGCGATAAGTGTTTTGGAGGTAATGGTTACCCTTCTATTAGAGTTTTCAGTTTGGTGAACAATAATATTTGGATATGGTGAACTTTGAGAGTGGACAAAACATGTTTTCTAGAACATTATAGGTGGTGGTGGAATTTTAGAAATAGATAATAACATTTTATATGGATCATTTTTAGGTCTGAGGACTTTCTTTTCATCTATGATACTGCTTAGTTCCCCATGGGGAGTAAAATGTCTATGGAATCTATTTTGGAGATAATTTTATTTAAAAAGTATCCCAATAGGAAATGGGAGATGTATCCATACCATTGTGAGGTTTATTTTTCTATGGTGACTCTGGTGGCTTTACTTCAGCATGTAGAAGACCATGTATGAGGTTTGAGTATTTTAATGGGTATGTTAAGAGTAAGGGTGATGTTTATTTTTTCATAGAGGAAGGGAAAAAATGTGTGGGGATGCTCTATGCCATAGTTTTGGGTGTACTCAGATGACATAGTGAAGGCTTATCAAACCAACCATGATGAGATTCCATAGTGGGTACTTGGGAAATAAAATAACATCATTCATTCCACGGTACAATGTGTTCTTCCTGTTAATTTTTTTTATTATATTATTCAAAATTTGTGGGTTTTGGATGGTCAAGTTGTTTCAAAAGTATACGAACATAGATATCCTTTGACCAAGGGGCATGTTGGGTCTAGTCATACAGTCTTGTAAATGGATGAGGGTATTAAAGACATTAACCTTGTATCGAGGGGCATGTTGGGGCTATTCATGTTGTCCTATAACTTGTGGGATGGTATTAAAGAGGCCAACTTTGACCAAGGGGCATGATAATCATGGTGGAAGTGACCATGCCATAGTGGACTCAAGTTGATCCTTCTCTTTAAATAGAGTCTCTTACCTTCTATATTTTTATTTTTATTTTTTCACATCATACGCTATATGGTCCAAGGGCCTGTTTGAACTCCACCATTATCTCCCTTGACTGTTTAAACTCTTGGGTTCATTGGAATGTAGCCCTGTTAAATCAAGGTACTCTCTCTCTCTCTCCATTCCACATCTCTTCCTTATTGTTCTTTTACTTCTATAGATTATCTATAAAGAGTTGCTCTATTTTATTGTCACTATTCCACCAGGGATTGATGGAGGATTTGTTTATTAGGTTCTGGATTTGTTTCCTCTAGATTTGGTGTTAGTTCATCCTCAATTGTTCCATTTCATTGCAGTAGTTCCATAAATATTTGACATGAGTGATGATATTCATTACATCTCTTTATTTATGTGTTGATGTAGGATTCCCATGATTTAGATTCATTGGTTAATTAGTGGAATAAAAATTAATGATATTTATCAAACCAAAGTAATAGAATAGGAAGTATTATATGGGTGTTTTTATTATATCGATTTTGCATTATTTCATGGTTCCCTCTTGATATTTTCTACAAAGATTGATTTTTTTTGATTATTTTTGTTCCTTAGAATTGTTTTTTTACTAGAAATTTGTTAAAAACATAAATAAAATAATAAAGTAGAATGATGAAAGTTACCTGTTGATTTTATTATTTTTCATGATGAAATCAATAAAGCATGAGGGTCTTTTTTGAAGTATTTATATGGTTTATTATAAGCTATTGAATGTTGATGACTTCATTGTTTTTTATTTTTGAAACCTAATAATAATTTGTCAGTTAATTCAATATCAAAATTGGTAATTAATATTTGTGGAATTGAAGTTCGTGAGGTTGATATCAACTATGATTAAGGATAGCTTGTTCTCTAGGTTCTATATCCATTGTTCCCCTCAAATTTATTTTGTTAAAAATATATTTTCTATCATGTGTGTTTCACAGGATGGTGGGACCCTTCAATCATTTCTTCTAAACCTAGTATGGTTTTTATTATGTAGGAAATTGGTTGGGACACACTAATTGTGGAATTGTTTTTTTTGGGATGACGTTGAGAAAAATATAATGAGTTGAGAGTTTGGATTTCCTATTTTTTCACCCTTGTTGCTTGAAGAATTTTTGTGGTGTACTTAAAATGGATTGCTATATTTTGGTTACTTAACTATGAGTTAATCTCAATGTTTTATATTATAATGTGTCATAGAATAATAGGTATGGACAGATTTTGGAATGATTATGGAATGATGATGATGAACGTAACAAACCCACGGGGTGAGTGATATTGATAGTGATGAAAAATTAAATATAAATAGAATATTAATTAGAAAACCATGATATGTTTTAAATTAATTCCCCAAAGATAATGGGATGGAAATATGAAATTTATATCATGTTATGGGAGCCTCTTATATAGATGAATAAAAAAAAATTTAACTAAAAAATATTATGGGATATATAAACTAAATAGTAATTGATAAATTTCTTGATGAATGATAAAAAGATTGAATTTATTGTATGATAAGTTGATATTTAGCTCTTAGTTCTAGAGATGGTGGTTGAGGTGTCTTGAGAGATGTTATATATATATGACTCTATGGTATGATAGTTTCCATTAGGTTATATATGTATATATTGTAATTGTGTTTTATGATTTTATAAAATCCACCACCTGAGTCAGTATGGAGTCTGACACACAAATACTTTGGGTACATTTTTTTTCCAATATCAAAGTTAGTGAGAAAATTAAAGGTTAAATACTCCCTCTTACACGTTCCCCCTTTAGTGTAGTATATTTTAAATACATTCATGGGTTATGATGCCTTGAGGTATATGGTATATAAATATATGGGATGTAATGGATTTTGGTTTACAGTTCATGTATGTATGTGCTATGAAATATTGAGTTTATAGGGAATGCATGTATTTTTTCTATAGTGACTCTATTTAATGTAGGTGTACATGCATAGAAAGTGATGGATTGAGGTGTAGTGAATGATACATGGGTTTTGGTGGATTTTGGCCTTACTATATAGTTATGGTCTAGATGGGATACACAGGGTGTAGGATTATGTGATGACATTGATATATGGACTATTACCAACATGAAATATTGGTCCATACATGGCACTAATGTTGGTAGGGTCGAGTCCTGACTCACATAAAAGGTGACTTAATGTATGGAAGTGATTGTATCAAAGGATATTTCGTATTGGGGAATGAGATGAAGTGTATATAGTTTATAATTATTTTATACATATTTTTTTATATTTCCTTACATATATTTTTGAGTTCAATGATTCATTAGACTTGGTAAGGTCGGAATTTATTCCGCCTAATTTAGGAGATGAGTAAGTTTCTCGTATTTATTCAATGGGATTTAGGATGCTTCCTTTATATTTTCATGAGAGTTTTTAGGGATTATCAAACATAGTATACTTGTTTTATCAACCATATATATATGACTTTAATTGCATATTCGTAGGAGCATGTTTGTGGTCATGTTTTCCATTACTAGCATATAGTGGTTATTTTAGATTTTTTTAATTTCATGGTTAATTATTAGGTTTTTTTGTATATTCATTTGTTTCTAAATTGTATTACAATACATAGATTGGAATTAATCATTTATTTATCTGTTGGACTTAGTTTTTCGATCTAATATATATTTCTTATATATTAGATATTTAGGGTAATACCTCCCATTCATGTTTGTTAATACCCTCAATGCTAGTCTCTAAACCATAACCTATTAGAGGTGGGCTTCAGGGGTCACTCCCCTTCAATACCATTCTAATAAGAGTTCCTATGGAGGGGGTTTTAGAAAATATCCTCCTATAATAGATGGAAATTATATTAATCCAACCTAAATATCTCTATAGGTGTTGAAATGAGATTCTGATTGACAAAGGTGAAATCACAAAATTCTACACCATAAAACCCTACATGTCAAACATGTGGGGATGATCATAGGAGGATGTTAAATGTGATTGAGGTGGTATTAACTTCTTATATTCATAATTTGAAGGAGATGACCCTCCAAGATAATAATGGATATATAATTTTTCTTTTATATGGGTATCAAAACATCCTCCATATCTATATATGATATAAATGATACTGTTTACACTCACTGTAATATAATTTATAAAAAAATATTTTTGTATAATAAGTTAAATAATTTTTTTAAGGGTTCCAAATGATTGAAAAACAATTTTTTACCACAACAAAATCCATTAGAATGAAAAAACTCAATATCACCATGTATTGAAACTAAAACCATGAATATATAAAATTAAAAACATTCATATTCCATGCATAAAATATTGATTCATCTCCAATATTCAATCACACTATTTGATGAAGATCCATTACGGGAAACCAATGGGTCACCCCCACAATGGTGTGCCCACAATCTGATCAAAATTACACAACACATGGAAAAACCCTTCAATAACTCCCATGGTATGACAGTACCTCTTAGTTCCGATGGGGGAGGAGGAGAAGAAAAATATGAGAATTAGTCGATGAATTTGGAAATCATGAAAACAATAAATATAATGGTTATTACCTACTCATTTATTTATTTGATATTATCCCCTTGTATATATATAATGTAATTAATTTTTAATAAAGTTTTGAGAAATGTCATCGATTAACAACCATATGAAACTCTCAGTAAATCCTATTATGTTAAATTTTTCATCATATAAAACATTTATTAAAGAAAAAAATTAATAGTATGATTCATAAATTCTAATGATTAGCATTATAGTTCTATAATTAATCATAGGTTGTTATATGAATTATACAGTATGATTCTCTACACAATAACTTTTCTACGTCATAAATGATGATCAGTGTACAAAAAGGAATGATATCTCTTATATGTACTTATGATTTCCACAATACTAGAAATATTATATTACATGGTTTTAATATATTTTATCCTTTGTGACATGAATATATCATACAATACTATATAGACAAAACCATCACATATAATACTTTTCCCATAGGGAATATTTCCATGAGTCTCCATCTTACACTAAATCCTCATAGACTTTATGCCATTTCACCTAATATTGTATCACATATAATAATTTTTCAAACCATATCCAAAACAACTTTTCAATATTTCCATAAAACATTTGGAAATCTATCATAAAAATCACATTGTATCACAATATCTGTAAAAAAATTGAATTTTCATTTAAAAACACTGGTAAAACTCTAAACCACTTTTAAAGTAACTCCCTTTGTTTTATAAATATAAAACCCGATCATTCATCCAAAAAGCATGACCCCAAGAATTTTATTTTGTAGAATATAAATATGAATCCATAATTTCATAACAGTATGAAAAGAGTGGAAAGTAGAAAAGTATCAGTTCTACTCAAACTATAAAGGTATTTGGAAATATCATAATTATACACATGTAACATTATACAAATATCCACATGTTCTATAATATATAAACATAAATTTTTATTTGATCCTTAAAGACATCAAATATGCATGATACAAAAAGTATGTCAGTACCATGTAACTATTCATACATTCTTTGTTCTCCAATTATAGACTATCTAGGTTGATAAATACATCACATGTATTTAATCTAAGAATATGGTGTAATGTCCCAGCCTAATTTACCACTAAACTGATAGCAAAACTAGTCACAACATGACCTTAAGCATACCTCCCCATATGCCAGCGGCTGTTGACTCGATGTTATCTTCTAATTAGGGTACAAAGTAGGGATTATACCACCCAGATGAGAGTATCATAGTGGTATAATAGATATAAATAATCATAGAAGATATTGGAAGCAGTAATATTAAATTACAAGAAGAAAATGATAAATATAGAAACCGAAGAAAATAAAATGGCCAAAACCAATATGTAAAAAGGACTGAATTTCTAAGTGATTCTATAAGTTCAAGAAGTATTTAAAATTATAATTATGATAAATAATTTGAAAATGATACTAAAGGATAACTCCATGAGTTTCTTGGGTATCTTCTCAGTCTTTTCCTCCTAACTCGTAAGTATAACACACAGCACGAGCAATAATTTAGAGACCTATGAACAAGAGGTATATTCAGAAACCCAAGTCCAATGGCAAACCGATGATGGTGTGAGATATAATTATAATTCGACCACCAATGTTTTCTAGACCAATTCATTTCATTCTATATAAAATAACCAGTGTGCTTAAAAAAATAAATTCAAGGAAATAAATAAAAAATGACTATCTAGAATTTCCCTAGATACCCAACCACCACTACCTGCTATAGCCTAAGAAATATGTCTAAAAAATTGGGACATGAACAGACATGATAATGTGTATACATGTGTCATGATGAATAAAAGATCATGTATATATTTACACCAATCATGTGATTAACATTATAGGATGAGTCCCTAGGACAACTGTTATGCACACTAAAAATTTATATTAAGGGGTTGCATATAATCCTTGAAAACCACCCATCAAAGAATGGGAATCCTAATCATGTCCAAAGTGATTCATAATGGAATACAAAGGGTTTATATAGGAGCCTCTAAATACCAAATACTATATATTTCATCTAAGGAGACCCATAAAGGAATCCCTCGTTTCACTTTCAGCATGGTGTAAGTATACCTTTGGTCATATACCAGTTATATCAGATAGAGGTCTAGTATCACCTCAGTCATGGTATAAACATCTTACCAAGGATTATGTATACTATTTCTACACTATGGAACCTTTGTCACTCAATAGAATAATAAACCTCAGGGAGGGATCGTACAAGTAAAGCCTAATGTCACTCCTGGTGCATCCAAAAGATCCAATAACAATCATAGTGAGTCCCTCCATAGTATCCATAATTTGGAGCCCATGTTCTCTCCCATCCCATAAAAATGTAATTCATATTCCATTATCACATAACATCAACATTTCATATAAAAAATAAAAAACTAAACTAGATAGACCAATAATTTCATTAATCCAATGAAATTATGCCATAATGCATTAGAAACCCGCACCAATCACATGAAAAAAAGAATCAATTGCACATATGGATCATAAGGAAAAATAACTGAGGCATAGAGCATGAGAAATGGGGAAAATATTATAAGTCTCAAGATTACTTCCTAACACATGGTCCATAATTTATCAGAATTCAGATCATTAATTTGAGTCATTCATTATAAGTGGAACACACTTCAAGGGGTTTTCTAACTAATTATGGAAATTAGAAATGAATCAATCAAAGAAGGGTATCCTACATGTGATATATAGAATAAATCCTAAATCATGAAGGTGTAAAACATGGGTCTAAAATATATATTAATGTAAAAATGGATTAACTCATGTCTGTTTAATTTCATTAAGTATTAATCATTCAAAACATTTATTTCAAGGGAAATAGTTTCTGAAGAAAATGTTCTTCTGATTGATAATAATGGTTTGACAAGAACTGGGAAGTATATCCTTTGTATCTTATGAAGGAGTTACCACAGTAAATCCATTTACATCAGTATTACCATTCTATTTTCAAAAACTATGGGTTTTGGTCTGTCTGGTTTGATCGAAAGGGATTAAGTGTTGAGAAATTATTGATTTCAATCCTGTAATATTTAAATGGTCTCTAAAAGGATTTTTTTCATAGTAAAAAACACACAATAGTACTCACATTCACGATTCATGCACTTTCATTCCAATATTAGGTATTTGTTAGATGATTTAGCCAACATCACTTAAGAACTCACATTGTTCAAGAGGATGGGAACTCAGGCTCATTACACCAATTTGGGGAAAATGTTTCCTATTCTAGGTCTCCCTAATATATATAATCTATGTTCATATGTTTGTTAATCCTTCGTTCATTCTCAACCATGTGTCTGTGGATTACCCCGATAGTAGTAGTTGTTCTTGATTACACATTAGTTTGGAATCGTCAATGTATTTGAGGTTCTCCATAACTGGAAGAATCTATATGTATCCATGGTTATTCATCCATGATAGCCTTTTGAAAAAGTTATATGTCATTTATATTGTTAAATTAGACAAAATTGGTATTAATCCATGGGTGAAGGTGCTATGAGTACATTACTATCTAAGGGGAACGAAAGTTGTTTTGATGCTAAGATCAGACCAAAAAAGATGGGATTCCAATGTATCCTCCTAAGAGGAATCATAACCCATATAGTTACTTAACACATCACCTTTTAAGGTCATGTGTCCGGGACTGGACCATGCTGTTTAATGTCATGTGGAAAAGACATCCAGGTGATAGGTCACCTGGAATGGATGGTGTGGGACTTATGTAGTGGAAGCCCAAGATACCCAGAAGGGATATGGTCTCTTTGATTCATATAACCCTACCATGGATGCGTCTTAGAGAATATTAGGTTGATTTGGGTGTTAGTTTTGGATATCAAATAGCCTTCCTACATTTCCCAGATAATTAGGAATCAGACCCCTTGTAGTTTGGTTGCAGTTGGGTCTTACACTTTGGATGATTCAAATTATAGGAGAATACATGGGGATTATGCATGGAATATTCACATATAATGGGATTTGATTGAATATTACCCCTTCTAGAATACATGGAATCATATTGGAATTGGGGATTACGTCTATATAGAAGGCCAATTGAGTTTGTGGTTGGGGCTTACAACAATTCATAAGGCCCATTTTAATTGAATTTTGGGACTATATCTATAGAGAAGACTCATTTATCAAGTGTCATATGGATGTCATGATCTCCAAAAACACTTAATCCCACATTATTCATGCTCTCTGTTAGAAACAAGAGGAGTCAGTGGATATAAATATCACACATAAAACATCATCTGTTAATAGATAGTACAAGAACCCAAATGGCGGGGGGGGGGGAGAGGGGATTTTAGTGTCCATGTTTCCTCTATTTTCTTCATACCCAGGATAGTCACATTTGGAACTCTATCTGGATTCATCCCATGATTATTTTGAGAGGATACATTGAACCACCTCCAACAAGAAAGGCAAGGGGCTAACCTTAGTGAGTGATCCATGAAATTGCTTCTGGGGAAATGGAAACAATATTCAACACAGAACCTCATCAAATGAAAATGTCATTTGTTCCCCTTGATCTATGGAATTGGGAGGTTCATGTCAGTACCCCTTAGTAGTAATCCTCATTAACATGGGAATGTAAAATTATTTTTATTTTGGTGGTCTGATGTATTGTGGGTATTACCTACATTACTATTCCAAACATGTGTATGTAAACTCAGAGGGGAGGAATGGTCCAATTGATGGTCCCAAAATACTTGTTCAGTGGATTTGGGAGATGAATTTTCCTGATGTCATTGGATTGGATTATATATAACTGAATCATTATATGACAAAGATGAATGTTAATGACTAGGGCCAAAGTGTAGAACTCCCTTGGACACCTCATTCCGGATACCATATCCTTATGTGGGAAGGGGTTTCCTACACATATAATGTTGTTATACAAGAATGGGGACCACATGAATACCATGGTGGTATGTAGGACTATGTTAGGTCTACATAATGGTTTTATATGTGTATATAGGTTCCATTCATGTGTCATGATACTACGTGGGGATTAGTATCATCCACTTAGCGATTCCCTATGAATGGTAGGATTTTGTCAACATAGATCTTTTCTATGAGGGAAGCTTGATTGAAAAAGGATCATTTTTTTGGTTCCTCGTAGGGAATACTACCAGGGATTTTTGTTAGTTTGTGTATAGAATATTCATTTTAGTTTTATATCCTCTTTATGGATATTCGGTGGGGATTTACATATAAGGAATAATAAAAAGAGTCTATATGTTGTGGTTCTCTCTTCTTCTATGACTTATTCAATCAATCATTATTATTATCTCTAAAAATATCCTCTCTTATCCTATTTTAACAATCCCCCGTGGAACCTATTTATAGAAAAGTAAGGTATACCATGCACCAACTTTTTTGGATGTTCGTGAAAGCAACACAACCCATGTTAAACATAGTCAGTGGGGTAGAGAGTCGTCATCTATAGTGGAGATGATCACTACCTAGATCATGTGAAGGACTTCATTTCATGCATGGGAACCCAATGGATACATCTTTCCTACGAACCATTTGATTTTTCAGGGGTTTCAATCTGCAGAGAAAATCATTCCACCTCGTTATAGAAAATGATTTAATTCCATTTTCATGGAATGCACTAGTGTATCCTTTATATGAAATTTTTAGTTCATGGAAATATCGTGAAGAAGATCTCCATGCAGGGCAATGGTCCACTGAGGGTTTATACTCTATGACCCAACTTCTTCCTTTTTTATTTTTTTCCTTTAAACCTTTTTTCTTCAAATCTTCATTAGATAAGTTTTCATCGGTTTTCCAAATCAATAATGATTGTTCCAGTTCTCCAAAACCAATTCAGGACCCAACAAATTACCCCCATAAAAATAGTTCTTGATTATGATGAAGATAAGGTTAGTCTAATGTAGAAAGTGGTCTAGACATGAACTCGTTTTGTGATATAAGGTTCGACTCGTAGGAGGGGAACATTCGTATATAAGGGGATCAGGTCATTTGTCTTTTATGGAATCTCTTTTAGAATTAATATCTTTTGTACATTATCTCTACTCCCTTGGTACCACAAACTACACCCCTTTATGGATGCCTTTATCCCCGAATTGATATTTGAAACTTTCAACTAAATTGACTTCATCCACAAATAGTGAGTTCTAATTTATTCATAGGAGGGGTTTTGTGTAGGGACCACTCATTCACGAACTATTAATTCATTGTACCACACTTTGTGGGCCAATTCATCATGGGCCTCAATGAACTATTATTTCACAGACGATTCCCTCACAGTTTGTTAGTATGTAGGTATTTTACTTTTTTAATTTTTTTTATGATTTTAAAAGAAACTAACCTTTATTAATCCATCATTGGGACAATAATGTATCTATCTCTCTTTTCAATGAAAAATTCCAAAATAATGGCATCAATGGTCGATAACGTTGAAGACAATATCTAATCTTATGTTATTCCTATAGAGCATACTCTAAAATATCTCCTTCCACCAGAACATATATCCTACACATTTTCCAATAAATTTCTATTTTATAGTTTTGGAATCCAGGATGATGCTACTTTTCCATGTGTGGACTAGAAAAACCTTACTGTTTGTCTAGAGACATCTCAGGGGTATGAGTGGCACAAATTTCTTCCTTGGGGGAGATCATATCTGACTTGTGTCACGAGGATGTATTCATCATGAATTAATCCTTGTGGATGTATAATAATCAACATATTCATAATACATCCTTGGAATCTATCAGCTTTGAGTATTTTTCCATCATCAACCTTTCGATAGCTAACCCTAATGGAGGGTGGAGCTCCCAATAGGATATTAGTTCTGGAGGGTGATTCTTTGATGAGTGGGATTGGGCATTTTGGGTTCAACAAAACTACTTGGAACTTCCCAAATATTTAGAGTCTATTAACTTTTAGGCGGTGTGGGTTTCTCAATTTTTATTCTATTCATCATGCGATAAGCTTCCTAGCCTACTCATTATGAGGTTTCCAAGTACCAATACCTTCCACTTATCTCATGGTTAAGTGGTAATTAGTTCTTATAATATCTAATAAATATGATTACTTCATATCCTTGGCATTATTTATAATGAATTATTGACGATGAACAATACCAAGGAGAACATTGAACAAGTATATTCATCAGTGAGGGTCTTATTGGTCATGGATAAATAACTGCTTGGTCAACCCATCCATGTTTTCTCCCTTATTTCATTTGAATCACGGATAATGTAGTTATTGTAGGTGAACATAATGAAACTGAATATCCTATATAGCTTGACACATCCAAATCAATAATCTTGATGCATTCCATTCTCATAGTGTTCTACCCTTGAAGAAGTCCAATACACTTCATGGGGTTATGAGGTTCAATTAT
Source organism: Viscum album (assembly GCA_963277665.1). Taxonomy (NCBI): domain Eukaryota; kingdom Viridiplantae; phylum Streptophyta; class Magnoliopsida; order Santalales; family Viscaceae; genus Viscum; species Viscum album. Next base: position 308,148,693 of record OY728131.1, on the reverse strand, counting down.
ACATATTATCTAAACTCAGATTAGTGGGTTTCTTCTCCATATTCCTGAGCATATATCTTTTCCCTTCATGAGATTTCTACACCATTTTGAGAGATTTAACCTTTATGATTTTGAATATGTTATTAAAAGGACATCCTATCAACTTAGCCATCTCTATCCTTTCCCTTATTTATGAATTAGTGGTGCAGATACATGAAGCGAGATCCCCAAATTATCTTAGTAGGGCGTTTCATTATTTTTATGGCTGGATGGATGAGGATTTTTCATAAAATGAATATCAAAAAAACGCGATGGATCATCAATCTAATTTTCATCGAGCTATACTTGACATCATTTCCTTTCATCCCATATATTTGATTGTTGACAGCATAATTGAATTCTTGAGTGATTTTTCTCATTTTTTGTGCCTCATCTTATGCCTCATGGGGCAGTAGTAAATGATTTAAGCGGTTCTTCATGAACACATTTTTACATCATTACAAATTGGGATAGAATATTGACAACAAAAATAGAAATGATATCCAATTTCAATCCCTATAACCCTTATAGGTTCTCTTGGTAATTCTAATTCTTGCATAAAATCACATTTCTCTTCGTTACTCAGGTTAAGAGAGAATCCCACCCAATTATTCTTCTCCAATTTAGGCGGACAATGATGCATCAAGATTCTTGTATGTAAATCCTTATTTAACGCACAGAATCTTCAACCAATTTATCTTGGAAGTATTCCCAAATGTGGGTGTCTTTATATTATTATAAAGTGTTCGAAAGGTCAGTTCGGCGAGTTCAGAGATCATTTGTTGTTTCTAGTCATGTTGCAACTACACCATCCTACTATATTCCTACTATAAGGAGGCGTTCTACTCTACATTGCATGTGTTTGGAGGGGATGTCATCAATAAACCCTATCTCTATGGAGAGTTACTCATACCCTGTATATTTGGATGGAATTTTTAGTTTTCCAAATGTATTTATCCCAACAATAACATTATTGGGAATTCCTAAAGTTGCAGCCAAACCCCTATACTTATGTTCGCATATGGAACCTCTTATAGAGCGGGACGACTCTCATTCATGGGTAACTCAACATCGGTCAGCTTCATCTACTATGATTGAACTCCCTAATTATTTACCTATTGTGGGATATAAAATCAAGGTCTTGATACTATTAGGGAAAACTAGTATATGTGAATATGGGTCTAGAATCAAATATAAAATATAATTATATAAACTTCCCTTGCATAATTTTTTGATGAGGAGGGAACCCTTCATCAGTGGTTCCTTGATTTGGGCTTTAGTGTCTTCAACTGTCAACACTTTCATCTCCTATCATACAAAATCATCAAAAACTTTGAAAATATAAGATAGTAGGTAGGTGACGTTGTTCAATTCAATGTATCTTATAATCAAATAGAGACCTTTCGTGATATCATTGAGGAGTTTCCTTACTTATTGGTTGAGGGATCAAATACTTATGACCAAGTGATTTCTCAACAAAAAAAATTCATGGGTGAGTGAATCTCATGTGGCCAAGATGAAGAAACAATTCTAATTAACAAGTGAAAATTTAGAGGCCATTAAATAGAAAGGATGAAATCTTGGGGCCATCTTTACACATGTGTTTCTGGCAATTCAATATGAATCTGAATATAGCACTACTTTAGAACATGCCATTGATGGTCCACATCAGATGGTGGCCAATATATTGACCTATGTATACCAAGATTTATTATAATAATTCTAGTCTATTTGATGCTCCCCCTTTTTTCAACATCACAGGAAGTCTTCAGAATATAGATGTTCCTCCAATACCATTTAATAGATCTAAAAATCACTGAAATTCTAATTTTTCTATTTTTTTATTAAATTTTTAAAAAATTTGAATTGATCACTCTCTGAATGATTATCTTCTCTGAATTTTGACTTGAATCATGATCTAAGATAATTAAATTGAAGTAATTCAATTAAGATATATTTTTTCCTAAATAAAGATATCCAGTGGTCATATTTTTATTGTTTCTTTGGATATATAAAAAACCCTACAGACATTATTTCATTTTCATTATTAACTTATTTTTCTCCTAAACACTATTTAGTGTTGGACTAGTGGGTATAATTTGCATTTTTCATTGGAAATCATTTTTGTGTTTTCTATATAATATGTTTTTCATCTCTTTTAATTCCCAATTCCTTGATATTTTTCCTAAAACACAAAAATCATATGTTTTTAGATTTGGTACTCAACTCTTGTTGAGGGTTCCCTCTGCGGTTCTTCATCCTTGTGAGTTTTGTGTCTATTTTTTTGTGTAGTTTAGACTCTTGAAAACCTGGACTAACAATACTGGTGTTTTAGGTCAAATATTTTTTACCGTCAATTAGGGGGAAAGGGACAAAATATGTTTTATTATCTAAGAATTTCCTAATGCATTTTTTTGGTGAATGGGTTATTTTTCTTGTCCCGAATTTGTGATTTAAGTATTCGCGATATGATATGGGTCATGTGATCCAATGAGGCATTCGAAAATAAGAAAATCCTCTCTTGAAGAAAAATTTTAATTTTATTGATAGGCATTTTTTGGGAAAATTATTGAATATATTATTTTGACATGTCAAATTGGTTATGTTTTTAATTATTGTATATATTATAAGGTAGACCCTAGGATATCTCTCAAAGAGTGTTGGTGGGTTTTAGTTTGAATTTTAAAAAAAAATTACTAAAATATAGGGCTGGTTTTGAAAACAATTTTAAAATAAAATTACATAATTATAGAGTTTAAAATTTCACAAAGATGTTGATTTTGAAGAAAAAATAATAATTATGTTAACATTTCTATGTTACTAAAAAACTTGAAAATTTCCGTGTTCTTAATTTATTATTATGTTATTGGTCTAATCCTTTGATTGAGGGTTAACCAAGTTGTTGGGTACCCACAACCCCAAAAACAATGGAAATAGGACAAAACCTTGACATAAAAATTATATTGAAAATTTCCATCCCCATATCATGAATTTAGTTTTATCAAGGAACACTAAAATCACAAATTTTTGGGAAAGAATTGGAGTGTTATATTGTTCAATCAGAACAACATAAGTCATACACTTATATTTTCACACATATCAGTTATGAAGTAAATATTATTTAAACTAAATTAATAAAAACTAGTCAAGATAGATATTAAATAACAATTTCAAATGAAAATATATAAAACAATAGTGGAGAATTTTCTTTTGGAACTCCCTCTTCAACTGTGTAGATCCCTCGCAATTATCAACAACTATTTAACCCATCATTGAGAGGAGGTGGAAGCTTGGGTGGAATTCATTCTTCATTCTTGATAACCATATGAGGATAGGGGCCCCCAAAACAACTAGGATGATGAGTAAAATACTATAGGAAACCAAAATGGTAAATATTTTCTACTCGTTCAAACTTCCAAATATGGAGCCCAAGGTATCATTTTATTGGAAAATTGGAAGGTGGTTTTCAGCCTCCTATATTTTTAGAAACCAATTAGAAAATGGTTTTAGACCTACATAATGTCTAATTTAACTTTGAAAAAAAATTAGAATGTTTTAGACAAATCTCGTAAATATATTCACTAGAAATTTGGCTTCATTTTGATGAACACAAACGAAGATATAGACTAAATACCGAACCCACTTTTTGACTTTGAGAATATTCAATCCCCTGGATAGATAAATTAGTATGGGCACCTTAGTTAACGAATGAGGCATGTGTTTATTCATGTTAAATTTATCCCATTGAATTTTGTACCATCTGAGAAACTATCATCCCATTTGAAAGTACATTTTAGTATCAATGTGTTGTTGAGTCTAATGATATGCTTGGATCCTGTATAATTTGGACCATTTTTCTTGAACTTCATCATGGTCCCTCCAAATCACCTCCACCAATAGTGAAACTATCAAAACAAGTAACCTTTCCATTTATAAATGTGATAAAATAAAAATAATTTAATCAGTAATTAAGTGAAATTTTTTATTTTTTTTAATTTTCAATAAAAAACTAGTTTAGCATAGTGGTGTAAGGATGATAATGAATTATTGAATTGTTGTACGATAAATCCCACATACCTAATCATTTTCCCTCCTGCAAAAATTTACATTTACAAAAATTATACGTGGACTGATTCTTATCTTCATAAAGATTTAACAGTAAATGAATATTTAATTATATATAGAAATGTGATCCAAGAAAAAATCCCATGAGTTATTCCCAATGATCATGGAAAAAGAGTTATCAAAAATTCTATCATAATTAAATTCCATGAGATTTATGGTTAAAATCAAAGTAAATAATTAAATACATAATCATATCACTAATTCTCTATGTGTGTGGTTTTTACAACCATTTCGTTGTATTCTTTCTGCTTTCTATTGAATAAATATACGACATTTTAAAATTTATCTACTTATATGATCATTTCAACCAAACATTCCCTATATCATTAGCAATCAAATTTCATGACCCACTCACATAACCATTCCCATAATTCAAACCAAAATATCATTTCCTAGATATCCCCATATATTGTAAATTTCATCACTCCCCTCAATGTTTTAATTAGGGTGTAGAATAATCCGATCAAAGGTAAAGACATATAGTTCAATTTGGTATAGTAATTAAATATATCCGATAAGGAACAAACATATTGAAAACTCCTTCTCTAAAGTGGAAAAAAATTAACCTAATTAATAATTACCTTCTATTAAGTAATAAATTTTCACAATTCATGCTTGGGTGAGAAGATTTGTGGAGAAATTAAGTAACACAATTTACCCTTATATTATTCACATAAAGGGTTTCATTCTTATCAAAGGTTTCAAAATGATACAACCATTTATATCATCAATATACAACCAAATTTCTATGGAAATTCATGCCATGCTATTAAATTAATGTTGAAAATCACATTTCATCATAAATAAATTTAATTTCTAAACAACATGAAATAAGAAAATTCCTCATGAATTTTCAATAACATTCATGATTTAGTGGGCATAATTTTCCATCATAAAGTGGGAATCAAATATTAACATTATATCACAAATGTGAGGGGGGAAATGTGGGGGAAAGCGACAATACTATACAGCAAGGGAAAAGGAGAAAAATAAATAAAGATGATGAAAATTTCAAACTATCCCAATAATGTGCCCATCCCCTCACACCCAATGCATATAGATTCCTCACTATAATAAAAGAGAATGTGGGGATGAAGTATTAAACATGGTGGGTTTCATTGGTCGGAAGCTTCTTAAATTTTGAGTTCCTCTATCGAGGACTATGGAAGGGCCCCATGGAAGTTCTTAAGCAACTGGCCATTGAACGTGAAGGTTTGCTTCATTTCATCATTATGTACCTTAACGACACCCAATGGTTGAAAGTTAGTAACAGTGTATGTGACAAATAGTAGGGATGAAGATTACATGGATGCAACTTCAGTCTTTCATAATAAAGGAGGACCTTCGGCCTGATGTGGAACAAATGATGAAAGATGAGGTAGTATGGGGCAGCCAGGGTTTACTCTTGGTAAATTTGGGAGTTCTCATCTGAATATCTTCTCTTTTCATCCATATCATGGATCTATAACTTTATTTGAGAACCTGTACCATAAATAATATAATTTTATTGTTTGATGACCCAGTAGGTCCAATTCTAAATCTCAATAAGTACATTAAAACTATTTCTAAACACAAGCCTATAAGGTGATATTCCAATTGAATTTTTATAAGTAGTACAGTAGGCCGATATTAATTCATCGATTTTGAGACTACAATCTTTTATATTGGGATAAACTATTATGTCATGAATTTTTTTAACTCACTATTTGAAACCACTTCTTGAACATTGGTTTTTTGGTGATAAAGAGTGACCACTTGATGCCAGACCCCATACTAACGCAAAAGTGAATGTGTTTAAAAAAAAAAAATAAGAATCTCGGTCAATAATATGGAATCTAGGTAATCCAAAACTATAAAAAAAATTAGGTTCGAAAAAATTCAATAACATTCTTGGAATCATCATTCCTTATGGTGTGTGCTTCTACAAATTTTGAAACATAATCCACTAAAAAAATAATTTACAAGTATCCAATGTAATTGAGAAATGGACCCATAAATTCAATGCCCCAAACATCAAAAATTTCATGGGAGAGAAAGGTTTGTTGTAGAATTTCATTTACTTTAGAGACATTTTCCATTATCTAATAGTGATTACAATATTCACAAAAATCATGGGCATCCTAAAATAATGTTTTCTAAAAGAGAAAAGAATTTTGGACCTACCGTGCAGTATTTTGGGGACCAAAGTGGACCCCATAAGAAAGAGTGAGGAAGAACCTAAGGGATGTTTGAAACTTTCTATCTGGAACACAATTTTTAAGGACTCTATCACTACATTTTTGCAATGGTAGGGTTCATCCCAATGTATATACAAGTTTCATGTTTTAGATGGTCAACATGGTTTTTTTATATAGTATAAATTCAAGATGTTTCAAAATAATTTACAATTTCAAGAAACCAAGGAATAAGATATTTCGCTCAGTACATTTTCTCATTAGGAAACATGTCATTTAAAAAAATATAGAGGGTGATTCAATGTCTTGGTATGGGTGGATCCTGGTGATATGGTCATCCACCACAATATATGATCATTTTCCCCCTTATTTCTTAATAGAATTTCTAAAATATTAGAATAGAGAGAATGAGATGTTTTTGGGATTCCAGTTTCATAAGGAGATGTAGGAGGGATACATGGTCTGAGAACACAATGACTTTGGACCATAAAATGTTTGTCCTGAATTTATCAAAGGAAAATGCAATTGTACGAAATAATTTTTCATTTTTGGTTTAGTTTTCTTGGGCAGGATCCAGTGTACGTGAGGCATAGGCAATGGCATGTGGAGCTCGATCGACACTTTGAATAAGATTTCCCCAACTGTATAGTTAGAAGCCTCACACATAAACTAAAATGGTAAATACCATTGACATGCTTGGATTACCGGGGGTTATGTGACACTCCAATTAAATCTACTAAAATATTAATACCATTCATTATAAAAAAAATTTCATTTTCTTTTTAGAGAAATCTGGAGAGGGGTTGTTTAATCTTACTAAATTCAAAAAAGAAATGACTGTAAAATCCAGCATGAACTAGGAAATACTACACAACCTGTACATATTTGTGGAATAGTAGGGAAGTAATGACATCCACTTTTGATTTATCAAATTGGATACCATCCCAAAAAATTACATGTCTCAATACTATACCCTTTCACACCATGATATGACACATATTTTAATTTAATAAGAGATTATTTTAAATACAGTGACATAGCATAAAAACTGAACTACGCAAATATTCACCAAAGAAGTATCAATAAATAGTAAAATCATCTATGAATACTCCCATGAAATTCTCCAGGTAATCTAAAAAATACTAACCGGGATTTTCTAAAAAGTAACCAGAGCATTGGAAATAACAAATGGCATCCTTCTGTATGAAATTGTGACAATTGGGAAACTAAAGACTATATTTTGAAGATCCTCAGGGGAAATATGGATCATAAATTCTCTATAATACCCATAAAGAAAACAATTAAGGGGCTTCCCTCCTAGCCCCTCTATCATTGGGTCAATGAAATGTGATGGTATATGGTATTTTATAGTTTGTTGGTTTAGTTGGCAATAGTATACACAGAAACAAAAACAATTCGTCACATGAGTTGGAACCAATCCACCATATTAATTTTTAATTACCATAGGACTTGTTTTTTAGGAATTACTTGAACTTGAATAACCCATTGGATATTAGAGACATGTTAAATGATTCCAACAACCAATAATTTTGTTAACTTTTTTTTTGAAAACCTCTATTAGGTTTGGTTTTAATCGACGTTGTGACTGCATCACAGGTTTTTCCTAATAATTTAATAATATATGTTGTGTGAAAATTAATGGGATAATACTAGGAATATTATAAAGTGTCCATCCTAAAGAATTTTTATACTCCATAAAAAATTCAAGTAGTTTTAATTACTGATCTTGGAGAGTTACCTAGAAATGATAATAGGAAACATGTTTTCATTATCAAGATAAAAAAAATTTAAATCTTGAGTTAGTTATTTTAGTTCGAATTCAGGGGAATTTTGGAATGATGGGAGTGTGTGTGAATGTTTGAGGTTACTAATATCATGTAACTGCTCAATGGTATCATTATTAGATGATGAATAAGATTTTAAAAGCATAAAAGTATCATCCATGGTCAATAGATACTCAGTGTTCTGGAAATTATCTATTAAAAAACTTTCTTGACATTTTTCTTGATCGATAAAACATTCAATGAATGATTCATTACCTATCTTTTGAATCGATGATACAAAAATGAGAAAGTGGATCGGGGGAATAAAATTAAGATTTTTCAAGGGAAGATAGTGCATATATAAAGATAACAGAGAGAGAGAGAGAGAGATAGTACAGTTATTCTTAGGGGATAGTATTAGAATCAAGGGTGCTCAAGTGGAAAATCTCACCACCAAAATCCATAGATAATATATAATTTTGGACAATAATTATAATTTTGGCAGTTTTAGAGAAAGGTTTGTAATGACCTAATGTTTTATTAATGAAATTCCACTCTTATAATTATGTCTTATATTAAAATCATATAATATTACAAAAGGAACACAATAAAAACCATTATAAAAAATGACTGAAATAAACATTATCCCTTGAACTCAAGGAACATATTCAGATGAAATGGTAACTGGACCTTTGAAATAGTAATGCGACCCTAATGACTAGTAAACCAACCAATGTAATAGTAACCTCACTTAATGAAAGTATAAATGAAATTTATCCATCTTATAAGTGATAATATGATATAAATATAACATTTTATAACTAAGTAAATATTATAAAAATTATTAATTAATTAATGGTTTTTTTGTTAGACATATCTAATTAAGTAAACTTTTAGGATTAATTAAATAATTTAAAATTTTATTTATTTTCATAAATTGAATTCATAAATTATTATTTTGATTTATTATTATCCAAAGATAAATTTTATAAAGCCTCAATTTATTTTTCAATGTGTTAGAAAACAAGTTTTAATTTTTAAATTTGTATTTTTCAAGAAAATTTTATTTTTAATTGAAAATAAAATTTCACATTTTTTGAAAATTATTTTGATAAAATAGAAATCATTTTTTAATTCTACATGTCCAAAAAAAATTGATTTTTTGTGATTTTTTTAAAATACTTGAATTTTTTGGGAATAGTAAAATACGATAATTTACGATAAATGCTAAATAAATGAATTTATGAATCATGATTGTGTCATGCATGTTGTAAATGGAAATTATTTCAAACTCATATTACCTTTTTACTCTTTTCAGTCACAATAATCAAGACTATTTATATTCTAGAGAAATAATTTACACTAATGATTAAAATAATGGGAAACACCCTCTCCCCTCCACTCTAAATACCACCATTTTTTCCCTGATATCTTCACTCCTCTAATGCCCTATTCCTAGTAGAAATTATACTCTAATATATCCCTAAGACTCAACACCATGTTCATGAGCCCTTTGTTCATCAAAATACCAAATCATATCCCCTATATAGGTTCTCAAGTAAGCTATTTTCAAGAGGTAGGCTATATTCAAGAGTTAAACTCCTCTTTTCATTTTTATATCTTTTTCAAGTTCTTTAATTTATTTTTATTTCCTCACCTCCTTTCATCAAAATTTTATTGTAACTTAAGTAAAATACATGTACTAGAATGTTTTTATGATAATGTAATATTTCATAATCATCTCTCTTGTCACCTAATTTTATAATAGAAATGAAAATACCTTTTAAGTTGGGTTAATTTATCACATTCAAGGATGATGGGTTCTCAATTAATATTATAATAACAATATCTGGACATAAGTCCATTTTTATGGTATAAAAAATATATAATATAATTATTATGTCTAATTTAATGTTTTGGAATCTTTTTTTACACATAATATTTATTTATAAATTAAAATGTGTTCAATGTGATCAAAACCCTCTAATTTACCAAAGCAGTTATCATTAAAGTTTTAAATAATGATTCATCTTCAATAAAAAACCAACTAAATTATATAACCATGTAATATTTTGGATGTTCACAAATAAAATACCACTTCAATTTTGGAAAACGATACTAATTTTACATGTATATACGTAAAGAAATCATGAAAAATAAGGAAAGAAATGCTCCCAAACAATGAAATTAAACCTCTTAGCCCATAAAAAGTTATTAATGAACTTAATAAGGTTATAATAAATCAACTAAATTATTAATAGGTTATTTAAATATTAATTAATGAATTTAAATTTGTTATCCATTACATTAAAATCAAGTGAAGGACCCCATCATAATTAAGGTAAGTTTTCTACCTGAACCTCCATTATTCCGTTGTGTTGCTCTATATTTATTATTACCCAAATGAAGTTCTCTGTAATTTTTATGTACATATTCTAAATTATGTTTATATAATCCAAAATCATGTATCACTATCCAATCATCATACTCTTTTAGTTATATACATGTTTTTAAATGGTTCCCTCCTCAATACATCCCAAAAAGCAAACCCGTTTTAAGTGAGCTTCTGAAGTTCTTACTCAATTTCAAGAGAAATTTATATTATATTTTAAGACAATATTTTTTTAATAAAACCACTCTTTCTATTATAAAAACCATATTGTTTCACTTTTGGTTTTATATAAAATATTATTCCATTTTCTATTTTAAATTCTTCTTAGTAATTTCGTTAAAACTACACTAATGTGTTTTAATGCTAAAATTTCTTAAATACTATTCTTAAATGTTGTCACTTATGTTTAACCTCACTTACTGAGATATATGATTATTTTACCTAACTGATGTTTATGTATATTTTAATTTCTTTCTCTCATGGACACTTGTATGATACGCTCATTCATAATGCTTTAGGACAGGATTATGATACTCATTTTTCCATGGGTACCATTATGTTTATATATGATTGATTATGTATGATTATTTATGTGGAAATAATGCTCACAAATAAGTTAACATGGGTTATCTAATATATCTCCCCAATGCATTGGGTAATGTAAAGTCTCATGTGATGTTTTGTGCAATGGTCTTGGTAGTTATCCTTGACTCGTGCTACCTTGTGCAACAGTCTTGGTGGTTAATGTTGACTTGTACTCCACTATATGAAAAGAGACTTGCCTCATTCAAGGGTAATATTTTATGTTGCTGCCTAATTTTTATTAGTCCATGATTATATGATCCCATGTTTATATGTTATAATTCTATATGCTCCATGCCTTTTTATATCAGCATGTCATCCCTTCTAACCCATGTGCTAAAGCTTTACTATTATGATTATTCCCTTACTGGTCTTTTTAGATCATTTATTTTTTTCATTTTATCCCAAGGTTATTCTATGAATATGTATGACCACAATGTAATTTAATATATCTTTACTAAAATTAAATAAATAAATGTTTTATTTAGTCTTATATATTTAATTTAATGTACATAGTCTTCCAAGACATTGGAAATTACGATCTATGGCTTGTAATATGATGCATAAAATCATATAATGATATGTTTAAAAATATTGGTCTATATAGTCATTATCATTGGATGGTCCAGTTATTTTGTAGATTAGTAATAGATCACATTAGTAAGAACCTTTGGGATGATATTAAGTAAATGAAAATATCCCTAAATTTTGTAAATTATAGAGTAAGTGGTTTATCAATAAAGTGCATACCTTAATGGATAAGAACAAGTGGATGTAGATTTGGAATAAATCTATCTAGGGGTAAAACCCAAAACACCACATTGATCTATACTCGAATGGGAACTGGTGGACAATAGTGAACCTTTCTTTACTCCTAGTTTGGGACTCCTCGGGTATAAGCTTTGGAAAATTCATAAGCATAGTACGAACCATTATTAAGGGATCAGAAAAAAAGCCCATATAAATATATGTTAGAAAAAATATTAGGGATAACATTGATATAAACCTAGGAAATAACATGTTAGCATATACTTTTACTTTAATATTCTATCCTTTTATGTTTATTGTTTCATTTTTCTACTTAAAATCTAAGTATTCAATCCTTCTAACTATATGTTCTATTTCTTATTTAATAGTGGGAAATATAATAACATGTGCCAACAATCAATGTGATAGAAAATGTGATGGTTTACCTAATGATATGCCCAATATGATGGGAATGGGTACTCAGAACTTTATGATAATACCTTCTCACCTAGCTCAAGTTATAATTAATACCCTGAATCATGTGGAACGCCCTCCTACTCCATAGAAATAGAAAGTTTCCATTGAATCCTTTACATGGAAAAGGATTTACATGTTTAGTGGATATTTTAATCCCCACCTCATAGTATAGTTCATTAACACTATTGAAAATATATTCTCTGTCTTCCAATCCTCCAAAGAAGTTAAATTTTGCTTGATGATCTATAGTTTTGATGGGGAAGCTGATCAGTAGTGGACACTAATGAATAACATGAAGTCCCGATAATAAATTGATTAAATGAATTGGGAGGAATTCAAAAAAAAATGTTTTCAATAAATATTTTCCAAGAACCCTCCACTCAATATCATATGGGAGTTCCTCAGACTCAAGCAGAAGAAAGATGATTCAATTAGGGTGTATAAAGAAAACATTATAAGGCTAGCAAGATACACCAGCATCTTTGACATGAACATTAAAAGGAAGTTGTATTTATTATTTAGTGGACTAATTTGAGTCTAAAAAAAAGACTTGTAAAATAGAGACTTTGAAAATTATAAGGATTTTGTTTGTAGTGCCCTCAAGGATGAAATTTTGATCAGATACTCTCAATGGTCTCATGGGCCTGATTAAAAAAAGAAGAAAATAGATTCTAATTTTGGTGGATAGAATAATAAACCCCATGAATGAAAAAATAATGAACATCCAATGTGTAAAAATTTTGGGAAGAAGCATCCTGGGAATAGTCTAAAGAGAATTAGGAAATTCTTCAAATGTGAGAGAGTGGGATATCTAGATAAAAATATCTAAAGGGATATAAAAAATCACACTATTATCGAAGAATAAAGTAAGGTTTAGATAAAAAATTAGTCTATAGTGTAGTGTTTCAACTACAAGGAACATGGTAATTAGGCGAACAAAATCCCTAAGCGAAGAGTTTTTAGAGGAAATATTCAATAACCTCCAAGTAAACAAGTAGGGGCTTATTCTATCACTATTTTTGAGGTGGTGGTGGAAAACGATGTGGTGATAGGTATTAAAGTTGTTCATTCAAGAATATATAATTTACTATTTGATTCAGGTTCTATGAATTCTTTCATATATTTCAAGTTTAGTAGAACTATTCAGACACCACATCCAAATTTAGATATTGAGTAATATATGAGAACAGAAAAAGTAAAAATTATTACATCCAAACTATATAACTACTCTGTGATTAATGTTTGTGGAATGATCCTCCTATAAAATATTTGAATACATCCTTTAGTAAAGTTAGATGTTATCTTGGTGATGGATTGACTCTCTTTATAGAAATCCATCATTAAATATCATGAAAGAGAGAACACTCTCCCCATCCTAGATTATCATCAAATCATATACAAGTGTCAGGAGGGAGATGAATCTCCTACAGAATCGTCATCTCATGTTTCGATAATTATTTCTTTTGAGAAAATATATCTTTCTCAAATGATTAATAAAAAGGATATGATACTTCTTGAATATATTTACATCGTGAGGGATTACACTGATGTATTCCCTAAATAATTTCCAATTCTTCCTCTGGATCGATATTTTGAGTTCTCAATTGAACATTTTTTCTATATCCCAACTAATATCTAAGATACCTTATATAATGGCCATCATTGAGCTAGAAGAGATGAATAAGTACTTATAGGATAATCTATTGAAGGGTTTTATATTCCGGAGTTCTTCACCACGAGGTACACCAGTCCTCTTTGTTAAAAAAGAAATATGGTTTAATGTTCCTATACATTGATTATCATGAGCTCAATAAAATCATGATAAATAAAAATTATCTCCTTCCTCAGATAGATGACTTGTTTGATCAACTTTGTGGGGATTGTTATTTTTCTAAGGTGGACCTTCGATCAGGATATCACCAATTAAATGTGAGGAAGAGAGACATTCCCAAAACTACCTTTTGAACGAGGTATAAACACTATGAGTTCATAGCGATTCCCTTCAGACTCACTAATTCTCCAATAAAATTCATGGATTTAATGGATAGAGTCTTTAGAGATTACCCAGACAAATATTTGGTAGTCTTTATCGATGATATTCTGATTTACACCAAGATAAAGGGGGAATGTGAAGAGAATTTGAATACTATTCTAAAGAAATTTTTAAGGGAGAAATTTAATGTAAATTATAGTAAATGTGAGTTATGGATAGAGGAATTATCGTTCTTGGGACATGTTTTCACTAGAAAACTAATATTTTTGGACCCCTCGAAGGATAAGGAAATTGAAGAGGGGCCTAGGTCACTATATGTAAAGGATATACACAACATTATGGGTCTAGTTGGGTATTACTGAATATTTGTGATGAAATTTTATTGATTTTAATACCCCATTACCAAGATGAAATGTAAGAGAGTGAAGTTATCCAAGACTCAAGAATGTGAGGAATTCTTTAAGGAGTTCAAAATGCGGCCTATCACTACACGATTACTCACACTCCTTATCGATGGATAAATATATGTGGTGTATAGTGATGCTTTCAAGAATGGGTTAGGTTGTGTGTTGATGAAAACTTATAAAGTGCTATCTTAGGCCCAATGGTAGCTGAAAATATTTAAGAACAATTATCCCATGCATGATCATTAGTTGGAGGCTGTGATATTTGCATTGAAAATATATTATCATTATCTCTATAGGGAGAAGTGTGAAGTATATACTAATAATAATGGTCTCAAGTATATATTTACACAGTCATAGCTTAATATGCACCATAGAATATGTTTAGATATCATCAAGGATTATAACTTCTCGACCCACTTCCATCCTATAAAAGAAAATAAGATGGTAAATTCTCTTTGTAGAACATATCCTATATCCTTATCAATGATGAGAGTTGATAAGGATCCAATCTTCCTATATTTTAAGAGGATGTAAATAGGAATAATTAAGGAAGGAACATCATAAATCCTTTCTAAAATGGTTTCTCAACCATCCCCCATAGAGAAAAAAAAGATTCTCAAATAAAAAATGTGGAAATTATGAAAATGGTGGAACGTATTAGAAATGTGAAATCATCTGAGTATAAGATTGATGAGGAAGGAGTTGTAATATTTGGATCATGATTATGCGAACCATCTAATCCAATGATAAGGAAGGATACTTTTAATGATGAAAATTGCTCAACCATCTCTATTTATCCAGGGATCACATAGATCTTTCGAGATCTCTGGGATAAATTTTAGTGGGACAATATAAAAAAAGGTGATTTTCGAATATATATCATAGTGCCTGGTTTGTCAAAAATGATGCCTAAAAGATATATGTCAAATGGTATAATGCAACCACTACAAATACCAACATAGAAGTGGGATAAGATCACCATGGACTTTCCCAATTGACTTAAAAGGACATCCAGAGAAAAGAGTGCTATAAGGGTTATTGTGGATCGTCTTACAAAGGAATCACATTTTATTGCAATTTGAGAGGACTTATCATTAGATAAACTTTTTCAGATATATATCAAAGAGGTGGTAAGGCTTCATGGACGTCAAATATTTGTTACATTTGATGGAGATATGATATTCACCTGGATTTTTAGGAAAAGTATTCAACATGATCTAAGAATTGAACTAAACTTCAGTACGACCTATCATCCTCGAACTGATGGTCAATCTGATTGAACTATTTATACATTGGAAGATATGTTGAGATAATTCTCTATGGACATAAAAGGAAGGTGGGATCAACATATTCCACTAGTCAAATTCTCCCCTACAATAACTATTTCTACTCCATCATTGGAAGGGAACAATATGAAGCTCCAAATATGAAAAGGTTCAGAACACAGGCATGTTGGGATGAAGATAGTGAGCGTAAGATGCTAGGGCCTAAAATGGTCGATGAAATGGTGGAGATGTTAAAAATCATTCAGCAGCACATCATGGCATCCCAAATTAGACAAAAATAGTTATGTATACAATCATTGATAGTACTTTGAGTTTGATGTTAGAGACATGGTATTTATCTACATATCATCATGGAGGATGGTCATGAGGTTTGCGAAGAAAGGAAATCTAAGTCCTAGGTACATCGTCCCCTTCATGATTCTTGATCGTATTGGATCTATGGCCTATAGACTAGCACTTCCAGCAACCATGTATAAAGTGCATGATGTCTTCCACATATCCCTCTTAAGGAACTACATACCATAACCTTTAAATGTACTGTCTTCCGAGGTGGTCCAGTTGTAGAATGATCATTATTACGATGATCATCTAGTGAAGATCTTGGATCCTATAGATAAATATCAACATTACAAGACTACTCACCTAGTCAAAGTACTATGGTGGAACCATAAGTATGAAGAGGTAACATGGGAACTGGAGGAATCAATCAAGGAAACGTTCCAACACCTATTAACATCTTAGAATGTAAAACAAAATTTAAGGGTTAGAAATTTATTAAGGGGGAAGAATGTAAAAACCCAATGTTTTATCAATGAAATTGCCTTGTAATAATTATTCCATACAGTATAATCATATAATATTACAATTATAATATAATAAAAAACCTTATAAATAAATAACAAGTGAAATAAAATGTATCTCTTGATGTTAAGAAACATATACCGATGAAATAGTAACTTGACCATTGGAATATTATTGTGACACTTATGAATAGTAAACTGACCAATGTAATAATAAAATAATTAATGAAATTATAAATAAAATTTAACCATATTATAATATAAAATAAGACATAAATATAACATAGTATAAGTAACTAAATATTTTAAAATTTATTAATTAAGTGTTGGTATTTTAGTAAGTCAACTATATTTAATTTCTTCTTTATTATTAATTTATAATTTTAAAATAAATTTATTTTAATAAAATGAATTCATATATTATTATTTTTATTTCTTATTATCTTGAAATAAATTTTATTTGTCCTTAAATACTTTTTCAAAGTGTTAGGAAAGAGGTTTTAATTTTAAAATTTGTATTTTTCAAGAAAATTATGATTTTAATTAAAAAATAAATTTTACTTATTTTGAAAATTATTTTCATTAAATGGAGTTAATTTTTGAATTCTAATGGTCAAAAAAATATTTATAGTCTGTTTTGGGTATTTTTTCAAAAATACATGATTTTTGTGAATAGTAAAATGCTATAATTTATGATAAATGCTAAATGAATGAATTTATTCATCATGATTGAGTCATGGATGATGTAAATGGACATCGGTTTGAACTCATATGCTCTCATTAATGTGTTTTTTCACTATAATAAAAAATATTCATTATCCTGAGAAAAAAATATTTAACTAATGATTAGATTAATGGGAAACCCCTCCTCTCCTCCACTTTAAATACCACCCCCATTACCTCTTCTCTTCACTCCTATCTAGAATTTTTCCTAATATAAATTCTACTCAAATCTCTCCCTCATCCTATGCCCCGTGTCAATCATTACATTTTCACTTAAAAATTCCAAATCCTCTCTCATATATAGGTTCTCAAGTAAGCTATATTAAATAGGTAAACTCCTCTTTTCATTTCTTTTACTTTATTTCAAGTTCCTTTCATTATTTTTCATTCTACAAATCCTTTCATCCAAATTTTAGGATAACTCTAATACCTCACATGTAATATAATTTTGTTATGATAATGTAATATTTCAACATCATCTCTTCTTTCCCCTATGTTTATACTAGAAATGGAAACACCATCCGAGATATTTAAATTTATCACATTCAAGTATGATGGGTTTTAAATTCCTATTACCATCTTCAATTCTAGTAATGAAACTACTTTAAATGGTTGAAAAAACTATAATATATGTATTATGTCTAATTTAATTTTCTAGAAATTTTTTTACACATGATATTCATTTATAAATAATAATGTGTTCGATGTGATCAAAACACTCAAATTAACCAAAATGATTATGATAAATGTTTTATATAATGATAAATTTTCATTCAAAATATCAAAATGAATTTTATAACTACGTAATATTATGGATATTAACTAATAACATACAACTTTAATTCTGTACAAACATACTCATCTTACATGTATAGAGGTAAACCAATCATGATGACTAAGGAAACAAACGCTCTCAAATAATGAAATTGATCCTCTTAAACCATCAAAAAGGACATCAATAAAATTAATATGGATATAATAAATAAATTACATGATTAAGAGGTTATAGAAATATTAATTAATTAATTTCATTTGGTTATCCATGACATTAATATCAAGTAAAGGACACCATCGTTCTTAATGTAAGGGATTCTACACAAACCTCCATTATTCCTTCAGGTTGTTCTATCTTAATTTTTACCCAAATGAAGTTATTTGTAATTTTTATGAACATATTAAAAATGTTTTTTATATTCTCCAAAATCATGTATCAAGATCCAATCATCATTCTCTTGTGGGGATATATGTGTTTTTAAATATTTTTCATCTCAATACTTCCAGAAAAGAAAACCCATATTATGGGGACTAACATGACATAAAATAGCTTGACCTCTAACTGGTATAGTTAATTCGAAGGGAACTAGAATTCACTCCATATCAAGTCCCAAATCATGGATAAAGTCATTTATAATTAAGGATATCATAGACCCAAAATCAATAAAACCATATACCCTTGTAGAATTTATATACAGATAACACCTCACATGACCTATAACTCAGATGGCATTGACAACTCAAAAATCATGTATCTGACCACATATTTTTTATGAACTCTATATTTCTTATAGATTCCTACTTCGTATACATATTTTGATATCTATACCTAAGGAAAAGTGGAACCACAAGTCATACCTCTTCCCCCACCTATTCTCTGTTGATTAAAAATTATATGACCCTATAACTACTTCCTTGTAGTATACTTCTACAACGGTTGGAACCAAAGAGGACCACCAAACCGATGTAGAATATTTAGAAATGTAAAACACAGAATATTTCATTATCTATATCATTCACGTGAGAATAAAAAAATGTATGATCCTATTGAATGGGGGTACAAACTACTTGTCTAGGATAAAATGAATGATTAGGCTAAAATTAAAACCTACAATATGAAACTTCCAATAACAAGGAAAATGAGAAATTATTAACATAAATATAATTTATAGAGAGTCCTAATTACTCCCCTACCATATAGATCTAGTCCTATCTTGGGTCCTCTCAATAACCTCCCACTTATATAGTACTTAAAGATACATTATCAATGTATATGGGGAACCTATCTTGGGATATCAAGACATAAAGCATCTTCAATACACCTTTCCCTATCCCCCTTATCTGGAAAAAGTACTAATTATAACACAAGAGGGTTCCAAATCGAATATAAAACCCCAACATAATGGAACCCCCTTGGCAGAAAAAAATCTATTACCAATAAGTCGCATTTGTGGATGATTAATGAAAATAATCTTGATATTGATCCAAAAACTTCTCCAGTGAATTGGTTAAATCACCACAATCCCCTAGTAATAGAATGAACCAAAAACTAGTTTCCCCATATAATATACTAATATTCAATGAAATTCAGTTCTCCCTCTAAGAACATATGTAATTTAATGAAATGTACAACTCCTATAACCAATTCTAATATACCTAGTCATAAATAAACCCCTCATACTTTTGTAGGATCTAGTGTTGAAATAATGAAATCTTCATCATCATTGATCTCAACCCTAGAGTTATCTACTGATGTATCCTATTGAAGGTCATCAACATGAATCTGATGAGGATATAGAACTGAAGCCATACCTATAAGAGAAAAATCTTTTTTGGACTCTCTAATCCTAGAGTAAGTAATACATAAGATTTATTAATTATTATTTTTCCCAATTAACATAACCTCCATAATACAATAATGGAAATAAATAATCACAATGCATGATCCTCACCTAGGTCTTCACTCTACAAGTATAATTACTTTTCTTAGTATGTTAAATATACTTAAGGTACTTATATCATATCACAATGGGCTATAAAATATCATGTCTTATCTATTCTTCCTTTCTTACATCATGTAATAAGTTTAACAGATACAATTTTTCTATAAACACATGCAGCCCACACCAGTTCCTATGTAAAAACTCTATCCTACATCTCAACCAAAATATTTCACACCACTATATCACTACTCTCACTCCATTGGAACCCCTCTTTATTAGGGAGTGGAGAGAAGGAGTGACACATTAATACAACCTCTACTAAGACATGGGTTGGAAGGTATCTTTGAGGGTATAAACACCCATTAAAGGGTGGAATTACCCCCAATATATAATAAATTTGAAAGATACATAATATTGACCTAATAAATTCATTAAACCAATTTATGATAAGTAAAAATAATTATAATTTCATATAATGTAAAAACTGAATATACCTAAAACAAATCCTATATAGTGACTATGAACTATGATAGTTCCTAAATAACCTATCTAAGATATTAATTCCTAGATCAATCATACACCAATTCCTATGGACCTAAAATACATAACATTTATATATGTAGAGGTGATTATAAAAATATAATTAATAGGATCCCTATTGAAAAGTCTAATGTAAATGTAAAAGAATCATGCTAATATCTAATGAATAAAAAGAAGAATCAACCTAATACATAAATATGGTGATCAAAATCCCAACATCAATAAGGATTTATCACCAAATAATGAACATATCTCAATAATATAATATAAAAAACATATAAATTTGAAAGGTACCATGCATTCTATTCTCCACATTTTCATCTCTATTAATAACCAAAGTCAAACATCATGTTCTATAATCCATTCCATTTTCAATTCACCATTAATGTGAGTCAAGACTTATCCCTACCAACCTTAGTAAATATAGGACCCCAAATTTCTTGTTGGAATCAGTCTATATATCCATGTTATCACCTAATCATACAGCTCATAGAGCCCATCTCAATGGTAAACAGACAATATGTCCAGAAGACACCATAGCCCGTGTATTGTGAACTTCACCTCAAGACATCATAGATTATGCATGTAAACATATAGTAACCAAATTCCCTACATTAAGAATACATTCAGGTGATATAACCTCAAGATATCATAGTCCATACATACATACTGTGTAAATGTTGATCCATTAGAGACCATGTAAGCACGTACCCTATAACTCAATCCATCACAGACTGAGTATGTATACACATTTACAACACCAAAGGGAGGCTTAGGAAAAGGGTGTAGTAAGACATTAGTTCCTTCACCAACATTGATATTAGTGAAAACCCCCAAACCAAAAACATTTGGGTGTTGAGTCAGCTACTGACTCAAGTGGTGGTGTATATGAAATAATAAATCATAAAGATAATATATCACAAATACATCTTAAAGAAAACAATCCAACCTTATACTTAACCATAAAACAATCTCTTATATAAACCAAACTAAAATCTTTATAATTACATTTAATGATCAATAAAGCATACAATCAATCAAGGAACATCATAATTTATCAATTTCCATCAACTTTATTGATTAAATCATAATGTTTGTTCAAAGAATTCTCATTTAATCATCCATCCAAGAGGCACTCATAATATCATTTAAATTATATATTTCCATCCCATTAACCACAAATAATTCCATCCAATCAACCCATGGTTTCCATATTAATATTTAATTTCATTTAAATAATTCATCGTCATAAATATCACCCATCCACAATGTATATCACATTCATAATCATTACTCTGTAATCATTCCAAATCAGGTAGTTATAGGACTTCTCCTATGCCATGACAAAGAGATGTACTCATAATGAATTAATCCAATTATAGTAGCTAGTAGGATGAACACAAAAAAAATCATCCAGAAACATAAAAAACAAATCATAAAGGAAAAATATTAATATGTTTCATCTATCCAAGCATTATCTGCATCAATTACACAATTTGGGCTTACCATACCATCCCACTCTTAATAAATAACCATTCTATGTTCACATTCATGAATAAATGTCTCTTTGTACTAATGAACACACATGGAAGAAAAGGTACAATTATCATATTAAATTCATGAGGAAACTAAGGCTATACCATCAAGAAAACAAGAGAGAAACAATGAATGAGGAAAAAATATCAATAACTTAAATTTTAATAATAGTCATTACCCATTACCATATTTATTTAACCAATTAATTATGATTTTGTTTTGGAAATAAGATACCATAAATTCAAAAACTATAAATAACTATGAATAAATCATATACTGAGACTTATATAACAATAAAATGTTTTTCAAATGTTTCTAATAGGATTTAGGGATGGTTAAAAAAATTAATAATTCAAGTTGAAAGTCCAATTTTTTTTTCAAGAAAATAAACCATCGTTAATTTTAACAATTCTTTGAGAAAATGGATACTATGTTGAAGTGTCCACTTGTAATGAATGAGTTTAACTATTTATATTAACTTTCTAAAACCCAAATCCTAAAATTTATTCAGGAAAAAATAGCGTGAATTCTATTAAACATACACTATATTATGTGATGTTTAAGAATATTTCCATAGATTTATTTTGAAAGTAATGTACATACAATAGATCTTATATAAGTTTAAATATCATGAAAAAAGTAAAATATTATAATGATTCTTAATAAACCAATGATACAAAATATATGAAATATTTTTATCCTCAACCTCACTCCATAATATAACTACAAAGACTTAAAAATAGGCCATAAATAAATATAATGTTATATCAGGTTCTCAACTAGAGATGTAAACACCCACCATATACTATCACTAAACAAAAGAGTCTTTCCTTCACCGATGCTAAAAAAAGTCTATGTAAAAGTAATTAATATAGAGGTAGTGTAATACTAAATAGGATTTCCCTAATGACCCTGATAAAATTATTATGAGGGGATAATAATGGATAAATGTGATAGTGTCAATGATTAATAATAATTATCTTTCAATCCTAGATAATATATTGAATATGAAGAAAATATATAAGTAATGATTGAATAAATAATCAAAAAAATTATATAACAAAAAATATCTATATATTGAAACACATCATTCTATTAACGGGTCCAATAACATGACTATCATAATCCATGGTAAAATATAATTTTAACGAAATGTTGAATATATCACAAGGTTGACTAGTTTCGTTACCCAAGGATTTTGTGGGTAGGTTCTCCATTATTCTTAATCTCTTATATATATATATATATTAATTACAATCAATGAAAAATATCTTGATTTAAAATTGAGTGAGTTAAACCACGAAAATAGTGGAAATACAATGTCATGATTGAAATTAAATAACTATGATGTTTAGAAGAAAAGTGAAAGCCCTTGGTTAGGTTTATAAAAATTTATTAATTGTATAATTAATTTCTCTCTCAATATCTCAATAATAATGAAAATTTTTATAAATAACCATCCATCACTACTGTTTTGTATTTAATAAATGATTCAATCATGTTACCTATCCAACCATACCACATACACTTCTTTTCGTAGGTTTCTAAGAATTGATACTCCTATATTGAGAGAAAACCATTAGTCTCCTTCATAACATGCCTCCACAATGAGTCAAGATTCTAAATTAGTATCCATACCATGATCTATAAAATTTTAATGATGGGAGGGAGAATGTTTTTGAAAAAAATGGGGAAAGCATTGACGAAATCAAAACCAGAGGACACTTTCACCATCATATGGATCTAAAAAACATTGTAGACATGAATTTTAAATGATGTAATTAAACAATAATTATTAAAAAATATGAAATAACATATCACATCATGATTGAAAAAACCCTCTGGTTTATTAGTAATTATCATGAAGAATATCATATTAACAACCATTAGACAAGAGGATTATAAATACAAGAATAATTATTAAAGAGAATATAACTTAACTTACCGTAATATAAGTAATTTCAAAATAAAAAGAATAAGAAATGTAGTAAGGAGCCCTCAACCAAAGGAGAATAGATATTTTATGAATTCCACATCCCCTTTTTATACCATGTCCTACCCTCAAAATGTGTGGACTTATTTTGGTCTTTCTTGTACTTCAATGGAGAAATCCTGAATGTATTAAGAGAACTATAAGGCCTTTCTTAATGGATGGTGGGAAATTTATTTTCACCAATGAAAAATTAGGATAGGTGCTAGCTCCATCATCCGAGGGATGTTTCATTAAATGTTTTCAATTCATGTGCAGTAATCATAAGTTTAAAATGAACAAATAATATGAATTGGAAATATATTATTGGAGTCTGTATATATATTAGGTCTTTAGGTTTGAGGATTAATAAATAGATATACTATGGGTGTTGTTTAATGATTCTTCATAGATTCTACAAGTTTATATAATCATTTTGTTGAACCCTTGGAAGATATGTGTTATAACATAACTGTTCATTTCATTTGGAGTGTATTGTTTCACATAGAATGTATTTAATTATAAATTAATAAGAATACTTTTATGTAGTTAGACAATTCTTTGTAGAGGATAGTGTGTGTGGAATCTCATAAGTAGAGATGGATTTAGATTTTAATGAGTACAATAGAACCATTGTAAAAAGTGATTCTTTGGTTTTAGTGGACATGACAATAGGCAAGTTACAATTAAACCGACACTAATTTTGGGATTTGTATTGAGGAGAAATGGATGTGAATTGGTTCACTAAAAGTGATGAGATCTAGAATCACTATCCTCTAAAAATGAAATGATTTATCTATGTGGTAGGTGTGCGTCTAGGGAAGAACTATTTGGCTTTGTTCTAAAGGGATATTCAAGAGTGCAATAGGAGGGATTGACACTACTGGGAAATGTAGGTTCTTGACACCATGGGTGCGGTGATTTTATACGTTTTAGTTTAATGATATTAAGATGTGAGTAATTATCGTCACCATTTTATTATTCTTAATTGGATGGTTGAGTGGAACATATGAGGTTCTAGTGGAACTTTCATTATTCCACTGGAACCAGGCCTTTTCTTGTGGACTGATCCATCCAGTAAATGCACATGAACTAGAGACGATTCACATTGGGAAGAGCTATGAAAAAAAGGTGTTTTAGTGCAATGGGTTCTTTGATTTTACCCTTAACTATTGTTTCACTTGACAATATTTACAATAAATTTCAAAACACACCCATAAAAATATTCAATTCCACCACCCCATAATTATAAAATTCAATGAGATATATTAAGTAAAAAACATTATAATTTTTTTTAAATGTGATGTATTATCACTTACCCACACTTGAATATTATGCTCACAGACAAATCATTATCAATTCATTAAAAATATTTTCTTTTAATATTTTTAACATGCATATTTCCAACTATAAACTATAAATGAGGCCAAAATTTACACACTACAATTTCTATTAGTAAATCAGTGAAACACAAACAAAATATTCAAGAAAAACCATTAAATCTCATGATAATATAAAGGGAATTTTATAATTTCAGATATGAAACCTTGGTCAATGGAATCCCATCAATCATGACATGTAATTCCAAAATATTTCAGCATGCATAAATTATAGTTATATCATAATGGTTATTCTATTTTTTTATAATGTGGAATTCTTAATCGAGATTAAAGAATATTCAAATTAGAAAATATCAATTTTGTTCATTTTGGAAAAAAAGTTTTGAAATCATAATTTATCCAAATCATTTTTTTGGAGAATTATAAAAAAACATAAGAAACATTTTCACCATGAATTTCATCTAGGAATTTTATATAAATATTTTTTGAAAACAAAAAACCCATCACCATAGTATCACAAATTTAAAACCAATTACAATGATTTATTCTCTCAAATTTCTATCTACAATCATTTGGAACATATAAAAATCAAGGTCAATATTGAAAAATCCACTAACTCATTACATATTTCCATATATGTATTCAAATTCAATCCAATCATTTAAAACCAATTTATTTTTTCCCTAAAATATACTCATAAGTTGTCATGTCTGTTCTTGGTATCTCATAGTTCACAATGCATTGGAATTTTAAAATGTAGTACAGATTTTCAGAAACTCCCTTTTTTTCTTCAATAATATTTAAAAACCTCAATTAAAAAATGATATAAATTATTTACACAACAAACTAAGTAATGATTATTTAAAACCTGATAATGTGTTTACACATTATCCAACCTCACCATAGACACATCCTATACCAAAAAATCGTAAAATTAACTACTATGGATTAAAAAATATTTCATATTAATCTTAAAATATTAATAGAATTCATTAGTTAAAATCTACCAAAAAATATTTTTCTCAATTTCAGCAAAATTTATTATTAAAACCCATCAACTGGAAGGAAAACAAAGAATCTTTGAAAATTATAGCTACCAAGTAAATACTGTTGGATCATTTTTGGTTTTGTTTTTATAGAAAACTTAATCATGCTTCTTACATGAATTTAATTCTAATGGAATTTAATTATTCTATCAACATAAAATCCAACCTTAAATATCTATTTAAAACCATTTATCACCTACCTCACTAAGAATTTAATGTATCACTTCACTCAATAGAATGAATTTATATCTAGTTTTACTCATACTTTGGAAATTAATATTCATAATAATCATGTAAAAATTATCATCCCTCCAAACTATGAATCATGAAAATAAAATTAGTCTTGGGGCCCTGAAAAGGATATTATGATTCATTAACTTTGGTTGGAATGTTTTTTTAAAAACATCTACTAGACGTAGAAAGGTTTAACTATTTAAATAAAAAGTAAGATTTATCAAGTTAAGAAATGAATTCCCCTTTACTCAATCCCTATTTTAAATAATTATCTTATACGACCCTTTGTTTCTTTTTTTCACTTTGTAGGCCATGATTCATGAAATATTATGAATGATTTCATCCTTCTTACCCTTTGTTTTTTTATGTTTTCAATTTTTATTTTTTCTCTATTTTCTAGGAGACTGTGTTATCAATTGAATAAAATGAATGTCATTTAATTCCCTTTTCTTAAGTAAGGCCATGAATTAATCAAAAAAATAAAAATGAGAGTTTTAATATCATCTCCATTTTCATTATTGTTTTTACAACTCTTCAGGAAAAATATAATGAAAAAATATGGAATGCAATAGTTTAAAGTGACTCAGTCTTGTTTCCTTATATTATATACCACAAAATCCTATCAAAAACCTCTCAAATACCCTTTAATGTATAATAATTACCATATATAAACACATGTAAGACCCTTTCCCCCATATTTAGAGTAAAATTAATCATGTAATTTTTTTTTAAATCGAGGGAAGGCAATGGAGGATTAATATTTTAATGCACATTAAACCTATAAGGTATTTCAGGGATAGGGTCATTATTCAATGTGATTATTAATGATAGATAAGGTTATATCCAATTGAATGCCTCAACTATGTTGAAAGTGCCTCATTAATCATAAATTTTTAAAAGTGAATAGATATTAGTTATGGTTCATAAAATCTATAGACCTGATTTTTTCCTTGAAAGACTTTGAAATTTTTCTATATATATTTCTAGAGATTGGAATTTAGATACCATGCAATTCATAGGTCTGGTGTACCTGAAATTAATTTTATAAAAATATAGAATATATTCTGTATTATTTATATGAATATTCTTAAATAAAATGGGATAACTCTTAAATAGATAATCAGATTAGAAACATGCAACCATATTTGGATCTAGAATGTATTTGTTTCCTTAAGGAATAAAATAAAATGTGTTTTGTTTGGGGGATTTTGAACTTCTCTTTCATTAGAGGTATATTTAGTGAATAAATTAATCAATCAATCAATCAATAAATCAATCAATCATTCAATCAATCAATCAATTAATAAATCAATTAATTAATAAATAAATCAATCAATTAATTAATTAATTTTTATACAATGAATTGTTATATTAGAATAACTCCATGGAATATTTTCAAGGGTTTGTTGAATAAATAGTGGGAGAATTAAAAGTAACCTCCTTAATCTTTCGTTACTGAATCTCATTAGACGAATATGATGAACCTGATTAGAGTAGATCAAGATGTATTGAATATAATGAATTCTCTCAATCATTAGGAGGAAGATTCTTCAATGAATATTTATCATATCTCTTGGTAATACTTGTTGATATGTTATTTATTATATATTTATTATGTTGATTGATCACATCAGTCCCTTATATCGATCGGCGCTAATTGAGGGTTGATCATGTGACTAGGTACTAGATTTAAGTGATTTTATTCAATGTTTTATAAGAATGGATTTTTTTCACGATCACTATACAATAATTCATGGAAATGATCAATTAATCTCCATTTCTTGTGAATTAAACCTTGTTTTCTTTGGGTTCTTCATCGATTGGAAGCTTCGGTCCATGATCGACACTGTCAGGTGGTACCGATCCTGATTAGACCCCCATAATCTAAAAGGTTTTGTGAGAAAAGGTAATATTGATGAAATGAACATAGATATGGGATTTTTAAAGGCATAAATGAATGTTTGGATGATAAAATATTGTATCATCATCATGCAAAGGAAACAATGAGCATGGGTGGAATAAAGAATCACCAAAGATCCACCAAAATACGATTTTCAATGAACAATGTCTAAAATCTAGGATTTTGCGAGATCCACTAATCCTGAATGGCTTCATGTTGGTATCTATAATGAAATAGAGTGAAACTTCCATATTTCAAATGCTAATTGTGGATTTTTTTCTGAATAAATATTGATTACACGCCACATAAATGGATAAACATTTGTGTGAATCCCCTCAGCAGAGATGTGTAGGGTTTTGGAAAAGTTAAGGATGACACGATATATATCCCTCCTACATGATGTGTACCCATTCCATAGATGCGAAACTCGTGTGGATGATATTATTGGAATTATCCAGTGTGGTAGTACATGGCGAGGTACATGACCATGTACTTGAGTACATGAAAATGATCATGTCACACTGGCATCACCCTGTGTAAAGAAACACACCAGATACAAAGTATAGAAATCAAAGGTCAATTCATGGATATGGGGTTCGTTACACAGACATGGTTAAAAGGACACAACCCTGTCCTGTAGACTGCACACACACTATGAAGTAGACCTCCATGGTGTGTACTCCTAAATTGTTGGGATCTGTGTGTCAGTTAGGGACATGACCATGTGGTGGAGTTTGACGACATTCTGTGTGGGTACCCTCACTTATTATGTATTCCTTTATATATTTTGTGGGAACTTCAAGGTTCCATATATCCTTCCCTTTGACTCATATTTTGTCTAATGAGTAACTTATCTGGAGTGTTTTTACACATAGAATGTGATGGTTCCCCTAGTTTTGGATTACATGATATGATATGAAATGTTCTAGGAATGATTTTTATTGAGATGACACCCAATGATGATTGTGATTAGGAATAAAAACTAGACAGTAAGAAGTTTAACCATACAAAAGTGCTAGAAAGTGGAGTCCTATCATTTTAGAGTGGACCCCCATCAGCAATGGAATATGTTCTCTACATTTACCTTTTGAGTGGATCCCCTTGACATACTAGGGCATGGGTCCTTGATGAATTTAGTGGAACCCACTATTGTACCAGGGTTTAGGTCCTCAACTTCTAAGTGGAACCCCGATCAGATAGAGTGTGGGTCCTCATGGACTAGAGTGGAACTCCCTATCACACCAAGATGTGGGTCCTCAACCAATATATTGTAATCCCCCTCAAACTTGGAAATGTTTCTTCCACCCACCGGGTGGAACCTCTAGAAGTATAGGTCATGAGTTATCGTGACACTAGAATGAAACTCCCCATCAACATGGGCATTGATCCTCTATGAATAATATGGAGTTGAACCCCCTAGCATACCAGGGCATATTTCTTCTTCTTTGAGTTTGTGGCCCCACGACTGTGAGACATATTAATGAGGATTGGAATGACTTGGGTGGTTACTTATGGGAAAACACATGAGATGACGAGAATCCTTGATTTACTATTGGAACTTTTGGATACTCTTCCTCTTGGGATGAAGTTTGAAATGGATATCCCCTTACTCTATCATTTGTGACTCTTTTGATTGAGCATATATATAATCTTTTTTATCCAATCCTTGTATTCATTTACTCTTAATCTAGGAGAGTAATAGATGAATGTGGTATGACACATTCTAATTGTGTTTAGCTTCTCATGGTTGGATGTGTCTACTATCTTACTATATGTTTATAATAATTGAGTGGTAGTTCATCTATTCGCTATGATGAGTCCTTCTTTCTTGGATGAGGTTAATTTCTCTCTGGGTTTTGTTAGTGCTATTCTCTTTCACTATACCTTATTCTATCCAATATATTTCCATTAATATTTAATCTATTTCTTCTCTACCATCATCTTTCGTGGTTTCCTCCTAGGTATGTATACACTCACCCCTATAATGGATCTTCCCATAAATGTCATGTATTATACAGATGAGGGTTAGATTTTTTGTGTCTTTAGATGTTCTTTGGAATACTAGGTTCTTTGACTGTGTACAGTGGCTATATCTTTGGATTAAGGAATTGGGCTATCTCAACAGTTTACTTTTCTTGTCTTATCCCACTAGGACATATTTTTGGTTGCCCATGTATTATCCCCTTTACTTTTCAGTTTATTTTCTCATACTCATGTAACCATAGAGGGTATGTATTCCTAGTTTACTTTATAACTATTTTTCATATATTACTCTTTCCTCTACACTTTTTCATCAATATGAATGTGTGTTTGCATAAATGTTCTTAAGGAAAGGTCTCCCCTAGTTTAGATAGGCCTTC
The DNA here is from genome assembly GCA_963277665.1 of Viscum album. Taxonomy (NCBI): domain Eukaryota; kingdom Viridiplantae; phylum Streptophyta; class Magnoliopsida; order Santalales; family Viscaceae; genus Viscum; species Viscum album. The sequence goes on along the minus strand of OY728131.1, from coordinate 308,117,543 downwards.
AGTGATAGTCCCCGCCCTTTAGCCTATGGAGGTGGGATTGGGTAGTTGCGGTTTGAGCCCACACATGGGTTGGGTCATGATATATTGGTATAAGAGAATGTTTATTCCTTGGTAAAATTTTCATACTAGAACCCTTAATAAGATTTTTTTTGGATTTTGGAAAAAAGTGTTATTGTTTTATTAGTGTGGATCTCAGGCTAGGGAGTTTTGTGATGTTTTATATGACTGATGTATCCATTCACTAGGACCTTGACTACCTTATTATCTCCTCGATATACTAAAACATTTTTTATAAAGATCAATGGTACATGAAACATATAGGTTTGAGTCTTTTATTTCCCTTCTTGAGTTATCTACACATTTTTGTTGATATATATATGGTCAAATGATCATGGTATGTATTGATAAATATCAGGATGCCTCCATGACAATAGCTAGCTAGAATACTAGCTCCAGATTATAATGATGATTCAGTGAGCGATGAAGTCTCATTTCAGGGTCAATCCCACGAACTCCTTCCTCCAGGTGGGATGGTATCCAAAAATCCACCTATTGAGAAGTTGACCACTCCATAAGAACATGTTAAGGATGCACACATGCTTTTCACACTCAATGAGTTCCATCACAAGAGGTTGTTGAGGTTTTTGGAAAAGTTAGATCATCAGGAAATAGAATATCGGCTAGATTCAGTGGTTCATATATTCAGGCATATTGGTACCCCAATGGATCAAGTGGTTTCACAAGTAGCTGGAATTTTCCACGAAGTATCTTGGTGCTGGTGGATGAATTTATGTAGAAGCACAATTAGTAAACACACTCATGGGATTAATTCAAGTAGCTATTATGTGAGGAGTAATACCCATATTTCATTAACGTAGTTCATATTCATGATAATATGGAGATGCGGAAAGGAGATATTATTGTGACTGATTTTATAGTGAGGTTCATAAACCTTATTAAGTACCCCTTGTCATGATTCATGATGGCTTGATCTGAGCGTGAATGTTTTAGAAGAGAATATGAAAATATTTTCAAGAAAATGTTCTTCCCATGTGCATCCCCACATAATCTAGGGATCTAGAGTAGGCACTGGTGATAGAGAGATTCATATTAGATTTATTCTAGACACTTCGAGCTAGAAGTGGGTTCCACAGATATGAGTCATCTATAGAAACTAATAGGCATAAAGCATGAGGATCTCGACACATGATACACCCTTGTAATCATACTCATGAAGGTGGTCTTGGGCAGTGTAGTGGTCCTTGTAATACCAAATTTGGGATGTGATTTTCTTTAGATGGGTGAGATCACATGGCACAAGACTACCCATCCAGTCATTTTGAGTAACATAGACAGATAGGTGATAGATCGCTACAACTGAGGCAACACTATGATCATGGATATCCATGGCTTGGAAATGGTTTTCCCTGAGTAGGTATATATGGTCAAGGAGATGGTTATGTGATCCTTCCACCAACACCATAACTAGGTGACCCATGTCAGGCCTAGGGAGATGGTGGATGGGGTCACAGAGAGCTACATGCTTTGGAGGTTTGTAATCCCTCAATATGAAAGATGATTAGAGGTATGATCTATGTTTATTATAGTATTTATTCAGTATTAGTAGACACATGTTCAATTAATTCCTTCATGTATTTAGTCTCGATGTGAGAGCTAGAGTGCCCAATCAAGGTACTATCCCATCATCTTTATCTTGAGGTTCATATATGGGACACATCTTCTATATCTTTTATATTTCATCAGTGAATGCAATCTCTTAAGGGATAGATTTTCACAGGGTCCTTTGGATATCATGATGGAACATTATAGCATTATATTGGGATGGGATTGGTTGTCCATGGTATGCTCCTATATGGAGTGTCACCATAGACAATTCGTACGCCTACGCAATGATTGGACAAGATTCTTCTTTTATGGAAATAGAGGTCTCATGGATAGAAAGGTGTTTTCATTAAGAAGGAGGCCACATCCCCTCACTAATCAGTTAGTGAGTGTTTCCCTTGGTGCAATAGGTTATTCGAGAATCTGGTTTCCTTCAATTGTGAAGGATTATCTGGACAACTTACACAAGGATATTTTTGGACTACCTTTGAAGTGTGAGATGATGGTTTTCATTGAATTTCATCCTAGAACCACTCCAATAACTTCCTCGACAAATTGGTTGGCCCCTAACAAGAATTGGGAGTTGCGGCTGTATTTTCAAGACCTTTGAGATAAATGTTTCATCAGACCTAGTGTGACCCCTGGGGAACTTCAGTGTCGTTTGTGAAAAAGGTTGATGGGATATTATGGCTTTACATGGATTATCATCACATGAACCCAAACATGATAAAGAATAAGTACCCAATTCCAAGGATTTTTTACCTATTTAAAAAGTTTCAAGGCACAAGATAGTTCTCAAAGATCAATCTCTGGTCTGTCTACCACCAATTGAGGTTTCGTTAGGTTGATATTCCACTTTTGGCATTCTGATGTCACTACGGACACTATGAGTTATAAATTACGGCCTTTGGTGTGAAAAATAACTCCACCTTGTTTATTGATTTTTTGATCCGATTTTTCTATTCATTCATGGACATGTTTTTGGTCATATTAATTTACTACATAATCATATACTTTTCATTAGAGCAGAAACATGTAGATCACTAGAGGATGGTTCTAGATTTTTTTCAAGAGCCCCAGTATTACAGAAATCTCTTGAAGTTCAAATTCTGGATCAATGAGGTTCACCTTATAGTTAATTTCATTCCTAAGAATGGTTTCTCCATGGACCTAATAAATATTGAAATAGTTCCTTCTTAAGAGACACCCAAGAGCATGTCATATGTGAGGATCATTCTTAGATTTGAGGGGTACTACAGGAGGTATGTGGTAGACGTATCTAGAGTAAAAACCCCATGTAACAACTTTATAAGAAAATGGAATATGTCTAGTCAGTCTATGTCATGCTTGAGGTCTTTTTAGGAGTTGATTATGGAGGTGACGAGTGATATAGTGTTAAGACAACTAGAAGAAGGTGGGGAGTTTGTAGTGTATAGAAATGCCTCAAAATATGTGCTTGATTGAGTGTTGATGAAGTAGTAGATAGTTGTTGAATATAGGTCAATTTAGTTTATACCCCACAAGAATAACTATGTGAATCATGATATAGAACGTGAAGGGGTATCCTTTACCTTAAGGATGTGGTATCACTACCTCCTTGGAGAGAGCATTGTGGCTTACTCATACGATTAGAGTGTTAGGTATGTTCTCATGTAGAGATAGGTTAACCTGAGAGAGTATCACTATTTGGAGTATTGTAAGACTGAATTTGAGATTTTATATAATCAAGGTAAGGTAAACATTGTAATAAATGACTTCAATAGGATGTCCCATGATTTCTTAGTATATGAGGCTTTAGAGCAAGTAGCTTTTGAATACTAGTCAAGGTAGATTAGACACTGCAAGATGAACTATGTGACTCACAACCTAGATTTTGTAGCAATAGTATAATCCTTTATGATTTAGAGAAGCTACCACCTGGGATAGTGCTTTCTGGTTTCCTTAGACACCCATAGTCTTAGGTATTCCTTCATAAAGAACATGATGTAGCAAGGTTGGTTGGATTTCATGAAAAACAATTACATTTAGACATTCTATAATCAAGGGGAGGTCAATAATATCAAATTATAATATAGTTGGAAGTTCTAAGTTCTCTTAGTATAGGAGGATTAAAAGAAGTCGGCCTTCTGGCATCTACCCTTGGCGGAGAATAAGGGTACATCATTCTTGTAGTTGATGGAGTTTAATCCTCCTCTTCTTGAGTGTGTGCGAGTGTCCCAGCTAGGATACATCAAATGTGAGGTTGTAGTTGATTATAAATCCCTAAGAGAATCAAAATATGAATATTACAATGGAGGGAATCATGCCATCCGTTTCCTAGGACGGACATCGGTCTTAGTCATGGTGCATGATTAAGTGATGTGAAATTTCTATAATTCTCTCGTATCTATACATCCTAGTGTAAGTAAGATGTACAAAGTACTTCATTGGTTGTTCTGGTAGTCTAGAATGAGATCGAACATAGATAAATTCATCACTTGGTGCATCACATGTTAGTAGTTGAAGGCTGCATTCCATGTTTTGGTATGTCTTCTATAGCCCCTTAAGATCATAGAGTTGAAATGGGATGATATATGTCTTCAATTTTTATAGAGGTTTAGTGAATAGGTAAGGGTCATGATGGTATCTAGGTGATAGTTGACCAACTAACGAAGTCGGCACATTTCATTGTTATGTGGGAGCAGAGTTCGGTAGAGAGTTTAGGGGATTTTTATGTATGGGGGATCATTCCCCTTAATGGGATTCCCTCAATGATTATAATTCATCGTGACATGTAGTTTATGTCATGATTGGGGTGAGGCTCGTAGGAGGACTTTGAGACTCAAATGAGGATGAATATAACCTTTTACCCCACAAAAATGGGCAGACCGAGCATACTATCCATGTATTGAAGGTTATATTTAGGGCTTTCAAGTTATAATTCTGATGGATATGGGAGGATACACTTCCCTAGGTAGAGTTTTTATTCAACAATTACCACCACTCTAGTATCAGCATGAAACCTTTTAAGATCCTGTATAAGAGACCCTATAGGCCACTGTTGTGTAGTAAATAGATTATAGAGACACCTCTTATGGGACTAAAGATGATTCATTTGGGGATGAAGAGATTCCTCTTCACCCATGAGTGGATGGGGATGGTATATAGAATACATGAATATTATATAGAACATCATTGTAGGACCTTGGAGTTCTAGTTGGAAGACCATGTTTTCTTGATAATGTATCCATGATGAGGATTGAAGATGTTAGACAAAGGAGGAAAACTATCCCCTAGGTTCATCAGGTCAATCGATACCATGAAAGGTTTGGTGAAGTTTTTTACCACCTCACCCTACACCCATTGCTGGAGTAGGTTCACAATGTATTCCATATGTCACTGTTGAGGAGATACATGACTGAACCTACAAATGTAGTCAACTGGAGTAGGATAGAAATTGAGGATGGATCCGACTTTGTGTAACACTCAGTGGTGATTGGGGATCACCATGAGAGGACCCTACATGCATGAATTTTACCCTTTTTTCACATGGTGTGGAAGCACGAGAATGTAATGAAGATTTCTTGGGAGCATGACATACAAGTTCAGGATTAGTATCATGAGTTATTTTTTTTAGGTTTTTCTTATTGGGGATGAAATGATCGAATAAGGTAATTATGTAATGAACCAATTTTTGCTTGTAAGACTATGAAATAGTTATATATATATTTCAAGAGTTAGGTGGTAAGACGAAATGTGACCTCAAAGCCCAATGTGCCCAGAAATATATTTATAAAAATATTAAATATATTTTGTATTGTGCCTATGAAGAATCGTAAATAAAATATGATAAATCTTAAACATAAGCTCAGATTATAAATATAAGGTCACCTTTTGGTCTAGAATGTGGTTTTTACCCTATATGTGACCTAAAATTGATCCTCATGGGGCATTCAGACTACTCTCTCATTGGTAGTAAATTTAGTGAAACAATTAATTATTTCATTTTGACATAATGAAATGTTCTATAAGAATAATTCCATGTAAAATTCTATAAGGTTGATCACCTAAAAATTAGTATAATTCTAAACATCTTCCTTCCTACTCTATTAGAGAATCTATTCAGATGATAAATAAATTCCAAATCGGAGTTGATTGAGAGGCAGAAAACACAACAACTCCTCTCAATCATTGGAAGACACATTATTTGATGATGAACGATCCAATATCTAGGTTGGACTCCAAAATTAAATATTTACACCGTTTTGATTAAATATATTGAGATTATTGATCCCTTTAAATTATTTTCAACAATTATTATTTGAACATCTACCGACGTACCTGATTTAATTGATTTTATTCAATGTTTTCTAACCCCAAATGTGAATTCTTGATTGTTTTCCAAGAATGGTTGGAGAAATTCTTTTAAAATTTTATTCTATTTATCTCCCCAAAGTTTTCTTTACATTTTACACTGATTAGACACTATAATACATGTTTAACATTTCTAGGTGGTGCCGAGACCAATCAGAGACCCAAAATCATAATGGTTCTTCGAGAAATGGAGGATCGACGAATTGGGCACACATATGGGATCATCACAAGGTAGAAATGAATGTTTTGATGACCAGAGATTGAATATTCAAAAAATAGGAAGAAAAAATTTGTATGTGTTGAATGAATATTCACAGAAGATCCTCTCGAATATGATTTATAGTGAATGATGACCATAATCTGTGATTTTTGTTCAGATATACCCATTCTGGATAGCTTTTGGTTGGATTTATAGTGAAACATATTGAAATTTATAGATCCTATATACTGATTGTTGATCTAGTTCTATATAAAAATGATGAAAACACACCATGTACACGGATAAACACATTTTATGTAGTTGTCAGTGGTAGAAAATAGGGATTTTGAAAAGTTAACTGTGACATGTCATGTAGCCCTCATACGCACTGTGTATTCCGTCCCCGGATGGGAAACCCATATGGAGGATCACACATGTATGATCCCATGAAGGATTACATGGATAGGTAAAAAACGATGTACCTGATTACAAGGAAGAAACCAGGTCATATGGGTTATAACTTATGTGAGGAAACACTCCATGTACATGGTCTATAGACATGAGGTTTGATACATGGACAATACTAGAAGGATAAGGCCCAATCCCTTGTATCCTGGACACATGCCTTGTATTTCACTTGCACAGTGTTTACTCAAACAATATCAGGATTTTTGTGCAAGATGGGGACATGGGAAGACGGTGGAGAAGGACGATAAGACATGTTCCCCCCACATATATTATTCCTCTGGACAACTTTTTTGGAAATTTAAATGTTTTGTATCTACTTCTTTTGGACTTAAAATATTCCCCACGAGTATCCAATCCTAAGTCGTTTTCAATATAGAACATTATGGTAACCTCATTTGTAACTTAAGAGATACCATATGAATGTTTTGGGGAAAGACATACTAATGTGATGCCCGAAAATGGCAATGACCTTGAAGAATCACTAGTGACTAATGAGTTATACTCTCTAGTAGATTTGGGTATTGGATTTATTGGCCATTATAGTGGGCACCCCATAACCATTGTAAAAGGTTCTCTAGAGATACCATCCAAGTGGAATACCCTGATGTAATAGGGCATGGGTCCCCAATGATTTGAGTGTAACCCCATGCAGTAACATGGAATGTGTCCTCAACTTCAGAGTGGAACCCCCATTCGGAAAGGGTGTGAGTCCTCGATGACAATTGTAAAAACCCCTATCAGACTAGGGAATGGGTCCTCAACCTATAGAGTGAAACCGCCCCATCATATTAGGAATGAGTCCTCTACCCACCAAGTGGATCCACCTATCAGTATAGGGTGAATGTCCTCTTGACACTAGAATGGACCACCCCCACCAGCATGGTCACACATCCTCTATAGATGATATCAGAGTGTAACCCACATCACGTAAAATGTTGTAGGTCACCTAAGTAATATTTTTGGCCCCTTGACTGTGGGGCGTAGTGACGATCTCTATCATGACTTGGATAGATACTTTTGGTAACATGAGTGAAATTCTTGGCATTAATGGTGGTTTTTTTGGAACTGCTGGAAACTCTTCTTATTGGGAATATCTATGATATATATATCCCCTTGCACTCTCATTTGGGATTCTTTTGACTAATCTTATGTATATTCTTCAATATCCATAGTTTGGATTTTGTTACTCTCTTTATAGGTGACGCGAAGACATGAATGGTATTTCCTATGATTTCTATGTTTAGCATTCCATGGTTGTATAAGTATACTCTTATGATATTTTTGGTGAAGGCATGTTGGGTATTTTATCAAATCACTGTGTTGATCCCCTTGTACATGGAAGAGGTAACATTCACTCTTGGTTTGGGTTGATCCATTCTATTTTGTTATACCTTGTGGTATTTAATATATTTATATTCCTATTATATATCTTACTTATCCCCATTTAGATTTCAAGGTGTCATACCGGGTATGTAAATAATCACCCATACCTCAGCTTTTACCACCTCTGAAATGCATTTTTCAGATGACTAATAGGCTGCCAGTGACTTTAGAGGAGCTTTGGGATACAGGGTTCTTGGGCTGTGTATGATGGTTAGAGCTTGGGATTTAGGAGTTGGTATCTCTCAATAGTTTAATTTTATAGTTTTTTTAGTTTGGGATATATTTTTAGTCGGGCATGTATTTTCCCCAATTAATTTCTTTTTACATCATCTTACTTTTTTACACCATATAGGTTATGCATTCATACTTAACATTATATATATGTGTCATCTTTTACACTTATCTTTCCATATTTTCATTGATATGGCTATGCATTCATTTACAATTACTTTTTAAAAGGCCTCTCAATTTTGGATATGCCTTTATCACTGGTCTCCACCCTATAGCCTAGGGATGCGAGCTTCTGGTTGTTGCGATATTAGCCATAGACTTGGATGGTCCATAACATAAAAAAATCCTAATAATCTATAAACAATTGAACGTATAAGAAATATATTGTAAAAGTGATTTAGTGACCTATCAGGTTGGAAATTTAAACATTGGTAATTAAGTAGTTTCTTTTTGATTTAAACTTATAATTATAAATCATGAAAATGATTGAAAATAACAATACAAGAAAAAAATAAAAAAATCATTTCAGCATTTGAGTTTTAATAATTTAACAATTTCCTCACATATGACATTTAATTAAGAAATGATTTACTATTTCTAATTAATATTAAAGAATGATTAACAAAGTTGTAAAACTACATAAAAAATATTTATACATTTTCTAAAATAGTAGAATAAACTCTTTTTTTTATAATAAAAACAAACTAAAAATAGAATGTTGAAAAAATAAAATAAAGTTTAGAAGGATGAAACAACTTACCCCCTCCTCAAATAGAGTTACAACATAATATTCAAATAAATTCAAAATTTTTCTTATAGTTTTTTGAATAATTGAAAATAGGGTATAAAATAAAAGTGAAATGGACAGATTTGACCAGGATACTTGTTCCAATGTAGATAACCTTGGAAGTTAGTGATTTAAACATATTTTAGCTCTAACTGATCCTTAAAACGTTGTTGAAGTTTTTCGCCATATTTTATCCTATAAAAAATAATAAATGGATTTTAAAATTTTATTCAAAATTAAATCATAAAAGTGAAAATAAAAAATAAATGATAAATAATGGAGAATTTTGGGTAAAATTCTCATAGTGGGGTTAAACTTTATACTTTCTACTGTTGAACAACACTAAGAAAATCCTAAACCATCTGGTGTATGAATATTCATTAGTTTTAACCGCCTATTTTTATTTCCCATATAGATCATTGTAAACATATTTTTCGATTTAGTGGGTGGGATTATTTAGTCCACTTATTCATTTTCTATAGTAAATTTCACTGGTGTTGAACCTTCTTGGAAAAACAAATATAAATAGTTTTTAAATCAATTATAATTAATTTAAAATAAAAAGGTTCCATTTACTAGTATAGCCCAAACATTTATAATCTAGATACACCTTTCACTATTCCATAAAAAATATGAAACTTGGGGAGGGAGAGTACTTATTTGGTATTCTAAAATTTCATCCAATAATATTTTGTCCGATTATGTTATATCCTTATCCATGACCTATGGATGTGGTTTTGAACTTAAAATTTTAAATCTAAGAGAGTTAGAACGATTTTCATTTTTAAAATGAAAAAATAAAAAATATATAATGTGTGACCTACTCCCATGTGACTATAAGATTCAAGAAAATTTTCATTTTATAATGACATGAGAAGTAGATTAGAAATTCTAAGGAATGATATATTTTAATGTTGTTCCTCCACCTTCCCAATCGAGAAGTTTAGAAGTTCCAGTTTTGATTCATCATCAATTGGAAAGTCCTCCGCTCTAGCATTTATTCTTTGATAATTATATATGATTTGATTAAACAGTTTCCTTATTTCATCCATGATATGTCATTTTTGAACATGTTTAACCTACCATTAATGGTTTATATGATATATATTGCCTTAATATTCAATATTTATTTGACCATAATAGAAAGCTCATATACCCTTTCTAGTTGAGCCTAATAATCCCTTTTTTTATTTTAGTTTCAAATCAATAAAATATTTTAAAGTAATGAATGAATTTGAATTCCTAACCTAAATCCTGAAAACTAAAACCATGAAGATTACATCGATATCATGAAACATGTCCAAGAATAATTTTGAATAACTTCTAAATGTGTAATAGAGCTGACCACGGTAATTTTTCAAGGAGTGTGTGGGATAGTTTTCCATTATTCACAATCAATTTTTACTATTTTTTTTGTTTTCTCTTAATTTCATAAAATGAAAAAACATACTAAGTTAAATGTGGGTGAGTGAAAATGTAAAAATAGTGGTAATGTAGCATAATGAATGAAATTAAAACATCAAAATGTTAAAAGTAATGTTATTAGTCCTTGGGTGAAATTTTACGAATTTATTCATTTTAAAACTAATATTTACCTCACTATCTTAATGATAATGCTCCTATATTTGAAAAACCATCAAGTACTTCCATTATGTACATAATTAATGATGTACTGCAGAGACATATCGGTTTTTATCAACTAATCATCCCCTCCTAGGTTTTTAAGAAATGATTCTCCTCTACTCAGAGAATACAAAATTTTCAATTTTCTGATAGTTCTCCGCAACCATTCTATAGTCCATATCATTTTTGCATTCCATGATCTAGAAAATTAAATAAATTTAGGGGGAAATAGTTTGAAACAAAGTGAAAAAATAGAGATGAAATCAGAAACATAGGATAATATCTCTTACATCTATCTCTAATTACCTCGGTATATTAAATTTTTAAATGAAATGATAATGTGTTAATTATTAAATACTCTGAAATAACATAAAACCACAACCAATTATTAATATTTTAGTTAGTAAATCATTATCCTAAAATATAATATCCCATACATGATATGAAGATACAATAAGAAAACATAATTGAGAAGTATAATTCAATTTCAATACACATAATATAAAAACATTCAAAATGGATAGAAGAATAAAATTAGTGAAGTGTCCTCCTACAATGGAGAATAGAGTGTTCTTGCATTTCCCATACCGTTTTTTTACCTCAGTCTAGCCAAAAAAATTTATTAAAAGAACTTAAAAAAGGGTTAGTGGTTTGTTGAGATATTCATCTAATGATCATGCTCTATACTCATTCTAGTATAATTTTCATTGATGCATATTACTGTGACATGACTATAGTTGAAATCGAATTTTAAAATCTGTGATTATGAAATAACTATTTAAATCTTGGTATCAGGAGTTTTGGAAAATATTGAATGTATTGACTTGTTTAGGTTTCAGGGAAGGTAGGGATTGGCCTCATTTGATGGGAATCAAAATTAGTGGGATGGGTTAGGTATTTATCATTCTTCGATGTAAAAATCTTGCATTGAATTAGACAACTGGAAGGTCGTACTCTGTGGTTAGTGGGTATTTCATTTTCATACAAATATCTATAGGATATGAACTAGATTAGTCTAAAATTTGGGAACTTGGCTAGGAGATGCCTATTTGGTTTTTGATGCTTCGTGTGTAGTGATTATGAGTGAAACATTAAAAAATAAGATAAAATTTTCATGTCCTCTTAAAGTTAGTATCTGTTTCAGTCCTTCAGGCTTAAGGGTGCACCATTGAATGTTTTTGGATCTACTCTGGGTTGTGTTTCAGGTGTATTCAAATTTACACGATTTTATTTGCATAATTAATTAATCACATAGGATGTGGGTGATAAAAAATAATTGATAATTTTATTTCGATATTGTAGTTTCTCACAATACCTATTTAAGTATAAACAAATAAATATAATTTCATTATTTAAGAGGATACTTGGTAGGGATAGGTGCTTGTGAAATATATGAAGTTCAATTGGCTTCATATTTGTGTAGGAAAAACATGGGAGGTTCCAAAAAAGATTACAATTCATTTTTTCTCATGATTTGAGGATGTAATCAATAACACCTTGATATTTTAGAATATATTTTCGTTTAAATAAATTTAATTTCTTCAATAGCTTGAGATACACACTATCCCAAGTCTAAATGAACCATAATATAATATACAATTATAATCTAGCCTGTAAAATTAAATTATGAATAAGAGTAAAGATATTTTAAAAATATCTATAAATCTTTTATATAAAGAAAATATATTTATAAATAATAACTCATTTTTTAATAATGTCGTTATTTGATTTTTTAAAAAAGTTTTTTATTGCACAATGGGTGAAAATAATATAAATAATTTTTATTCCTTCCATTGAAAATGTATTTTAAAAAATGAAAATCTTTTTTGAAATCCAAATTTGAAAATTATCTTATAGTTATTTTATTATAATTCTCTAAAATAATAAATTTCTCGATGAATAGTGAAAAATACATATTTTTATTAAAAACGGTCTTTTCATTTAATGAAATTAAAAAGATAGGTTTTTATTTAAAATGTATTTAAATGTAACATCACATAATATATTTTGTTAATAATCCAACTATGGTCATTGAAATTAATTTTATGTGTATTATGGTATTAAAACATTGCATACTTAAGAAAACATTTTTTCGAAAACCATTTCTCATCAAATTTTGTGAGTTTATATTAAAATAATATTATGAAACTTATTGATATTGAATTTTATTAAATTGATTAAATATTTTTAATCATGAAATAAAAATTTGGATGTGATTCCACTTTCATTTTTTGTCATAATGAATAGTAAAAATTGTAAAAATATGTCAAAACGGTTATGTTTAAAATTAGTTTTCCTGAGGTGGGGGGTTAATATCATTCCAATCAGAAGAATTTGGATTTGGAATGATTATTATGTTTTATTATTTTAATAATTTCCAAATGTGTCCTCTCCCTCACATTTAAATAGAATACCAACCATTATGTTATGTAAAAAAACTAAGTCTAATATATTTACAAAAACCTACAAAATTATCTTCTAAAATTTCTTCTACACTATGTAGATATTTTTGTATTAGTAAAATACCATTCAAGGGGTCCTTACGAAAAGATCTAATTGTGGCCTATTCTTGTAGAGGTTATCATCTTACCTGACCCATTTAATTTTATTTATTCTTAAAAACCCTTTAAATATATGATATTTAACATAAAATAAAAAAATTAAATGTCCTCATCATACTAATTTTTTACTGTTATTATGGAAACAAAAATATCCACTCTTTATTCCATCAAATGGGAGTGAAAGTACAACTCATGCGTACGTGTGTGCTACTACATCCATGTGGCGATAAAACTTATTTTATATCACCATATTTATTGTATGGTTATTATTATTATGGTTTATAGTTTTTATTTATTATTTATGAAATAATTAATCCTCTGTAATTATAATATCATATCTACCTTCTAACCTTCCAACCTGTTAGAAAACTGTAAGGTCGCTTGTGTGTATGTGTGAAATACCACCTCCACGAAGAAATGTGATTTGTTTTTAATTTTAATTTTAAATTTATGATAATGAGGATATATTTAATTAATATATATTATATATATATGATATAATTATAATTTTTAAAGGTGATTTATTATTTACTATTTTTTTTGTTACATCTGTCAAAAATTGAAAACAACATTAATGCATACATATGAATTTACCTATCTATGAATAATATAATTCATTAATATATGTATACATTTTAAGTATGACACAATATATATTGAATAAATATAATGTTTATATCATGATTAATATAGAAAGAAAAAAATTTCATGAATAGAAATTACATCTAATTAGATGAATATTTTTCACATAACACGAAGATTCACACCAAAAGTATATTGGTCTGGTTTCTATAGAAGATTGGAAATAGAAAAAAAGGTTATGAAATGTTTTAAATCATATCCCATAAAGAGTTTAATAAATATCAACCATGTTAGTGATTTTATACATAACACATATCTTCAAAACCTAGGAAATGATACATAATGAAGGGTATAATATATAAAAAAACAGAAATTGTGGCATACACATAATAATTTAAAACATTCCTTTAGTATTAAAGGTTTATTTATATGAATATAATATTTTATTTCTTTCATTTAAAAAACCATATTAGTTTTGATGGCTCACTTCCAAGACTATCATTGTGGATGGAGTCGCTTTCTAAACTAGGTTCGCTCTGAATTCCAATCCAATTTATCTAAATAGATATCAATCATTACACAATGAATTAGAGGGAGATATTGGACCCAAATATCACATAATTAAATTAAAAAATATTAATTTCATAATATCGTAATCATTCATCATATTAGAAAACCCAACAAGAAATGAGATTCATAAAAAATAACCATGACCCAGGAAAAATTAATGGGTTTTATAAACATTTAATAACTTCCTAATAACAAAACCTATGGAAATGTAATGAGTTTCATAAACACCAATTCATCATAAATAATCAATATAAATTATTAGTATAATATTATTTTATCACATTCTATGTAAATCATAAGTAATATTGCAGCTTTTTGTTTTTAAGGAATCAAAATATCTATAAAATATTCTTAAGGAAAACAACTTACCTATTTTGAAGTCACTTCTTTGAAATATAAAAATTTCAAAAATGTTATGTAAAAAATTTTATTTAAAAAATATATGGGATATTTTAATTGAGTCTACCAGACATTGAGTTGTTATGATAGTGTGAAATTCCATTCAAGACATATAATTTTAAAAAATGTTTCTTCAATACTTTTGTCAAAAAAATCACAAAGTACCTCATTTAAAAAATTACTAGAATATTCCTTCAAAATATATTGTAAAAAGTAAAACAAGGGTAAATTACATTAAAAAATATTAGGGTAATAGTAAAAACCATATTTAAATCCCTTCTTTAGAAAACATGGATATGAAAGAATAAGGTTTTTCAATCGAAGAGAGAAATAATGTAGATTTTCCTCAAAGACAATTTTTCTGTCTCCTGAATACATAAGATGTGGAAAATGAATAAAAAGATTATATTTTATAGAAATAACCATATTATAATAAAATTCAGATGTATCTTGATATGTTGATTATAAAATTTCATCATCCGAACTTAATCATGACGAATTCAAATAAATAATGAGATTGTAATATAAAACCCTTTACCCCTCCGGTAAATGTTTAATTGTCAACCCCATGAATGAAGTAAGATTATATGGATATATAAATCATCATAAATTTTAAAATATTAATCATTGAATACATTCATTAATAGTATATACACCACACAGAATAAATAAGTGGTGGTTATGACATGTACCCCATGAAAATAAAAGTGACACTCAAATCCATAACCATAGGTCTGGAATCCTTCAAAATTTTTAAAAAATCTTGTATTATAAAATTAGTCTTATTATCATCATTATTAAAGAAAAATAATATATATATATATATATATATATAATTATACTACTTAATTTTAATATTTTGTAATCAATTTAGCAACAGTTCTTTATTAAAATAACTATTCATGGTGATATTTACTTTGTTTTCTTGTATGTTATGATTTGGTAGTTTTGATTTTTGTAATTCAATCATAGTTCCATAATTTTAATAATTATAATAATGTTATAAATATCATATACATTAATTATATATGTTTATAGTCATCTATAAATTTTAGGCCTAGAAAAATGAATTACATTGTTTATAGAGACGGTAAGTCGTAGGTATGTATCAACACAGTTTTTATTTTTCTAAAAGTGGTACAAAAGAAAGATAAATATTAATTAAAATTCATGGGATAATTATTATAACATATATATAATATATATGTTTCACATTATTCCATATTACCATCCAATTTAAATATAAATGAAAAATTAATCACATCGCTTTGTGGAGGTGGTAGTCCACACGAACGCATGAATGTCGTTATAATTTCCAAAAGGATTGTATGGTAGATGGTAGACATGATATTATCATTAAATAAGTATTAATGAGTCATAAATATCATATATAAATTCTAAACCCATCATAATAACCATCCACAAAATATGGTTATGAAAGATGAATTGTATCTCTACGTGGAGACAGAAAGTTTCACGTACACATGAGTGATAATTTCACATCACACTTGATAAGAAAGAGGGTGTATAATGGGGTTTTAATTAGAATAATGAAATTAAAAAATAATTAAGGTACTTAAATTACTATTTTATGAATAATATAATATATTTATATAATTTAAAAGAAAAACATTTAAATGAAAGTGATTTGTTAAGATGATCACATCCTCTTTAAATGGGAACCTATAAATAACCACTAAAGGGATCTATGGTTGGTATTTTAGGAAGAAAAAAACCTATATTATGTTTATATGAAAGTGGATAATTAAAAATTAGTAGAGCTTAGTATATCTAGGTGGCTCAAAATAGTGTGAATAAGATAAATGATGGGTTCTCTTTTATTATTCACGAGAGGGGTGCTCTTAAAATTTTTTAAAATATTAAATTAGTATAGATCAATTTTTATGTAAAAATATTTAAAATTTTATAATATTATTATTTAATATAATTATGAGTTTAAATAATCAAAAATAGAAATTTTTTGATGAGTTTGAATCACAGTTTTAACATTATCTTTTAATTTACACCCTTATTAACCCTTTTTACAATTACCATAATATTTAAGTTTTATACTATTAAATGGTTTATAATATTACTATAAAATGTAAAAATACACATCAATGATACATTTTTTATGTTTAAAAACCTATCCCATTCATTTGGAATAATTTTTTTTATGTTTTTAATATTTATTTAATAAGATATCATTTATTATAAGTACCATTAAGGTCATTTTTAACACTCTTAAAATAATTTAACTTTAAATACATCAATAATAAGGGGGAATAAAAATATAATACCTTAAAACATTCATAATATATAATATATATCAATAAAATTCATGGGACATATTGACTCATTCAAATTATATCACTTTTTATTATTTTTAAAACCATTAATTACATTTTTCATTAAATTTGGAATTAGTGGTTCATAAGAAATTAAGGTCATTATATAAGTACTAAAAGCTATAAATAAAATTATATATGAAAAATTATCTTATGAATCTCCAAAAACAAACATATATTCAATTATACGTCTATATTTTTCCTTATGTGCATACATAAAGGATATCAAAAAAAGAGTGTGACATTTTGTGACTTTCTTTGATTTAAATATAATATATGTCATTTTATTGAAAAAGTGCCAATTAAAATAATAATTTTTATGAATTATTTTTTTTATCGTTATATTACCTTCAAATAAAAATAATAATTATGAAAATTTAAGGCCTTAGCACTTCGTTTTATCTTAGATTAAGTCGATTTACTCTTTTATGAGAAGAAAAAAAAATTCTACAGTTACTATTCATATTGACAAAAAATAAAAGGGGTCTATTAATTGAATTTGAAACTAAGGATTATAAATATTTTACTTATTTTATATAATTAAATACATATAAATTTTCGAAATTTATTTTAAATTATGTTTTCCAAATTATATGAAAGTTTATTTGAGGAAAAATATATTTTAAACATAAAATTAGATTAATTGTTATCCCCTAGATAAAAAAATAGATGAATGTTAATTTTTTTATTGAAAATTGAATATTAAAATTTAATTTATATCAATCATCAATAGTGACCAAATTTTTTGTTTTGGATAAAAATACACTCACCACAAAAAAATATTTTTTCCCAGAAATACAACTCCTTTATTTTCAAATGTTTTCCATTTTAATTTCTAATTAATTGAAAACTATTCAATTAATTTTATATTTCTTTAAACTATAATTTTTTAAAATTTATTTATTATATAAAACTATTTATTTAGTCTTAAAATCCAATGGAAATGTGTTAATAATATTTTAATAGTATATATTAGTTTGTCAAACTCACTTTTGTACATAAAAATTACTATTGAAGTAAATAAATTTATTTTAAAAAATATTTCTTAAAATTATGAGGGTTTAGCATTATACCCCCTTAAAATAATTTCACACTTGAAATTATATTACATTGATATAAAAAACTATGTATACTTATACCTCATCATATCCTTAGTTTTCTACTATGCTTCCACAAATTAGTTGTTTTACCACAATACATTGAACGTGTGAGTGGTCTTATTTCATATAACTCTATCTCTATAGCCTAAAATCTCCACTGATTAATCCTTATACTAAATATCACCTTCCCAAGGTGTTATTTTTGAGTTTATTATTTGTGATGCATCATGTATTTACATTATTATGGGATATTATGGGAATACATCATGAACATGAGAGATATTCGGCATGTGATCCAATTTATAAGACACCATCATAATATAATAATGAATTTCATAAGGACTAATATTACTAGGTCTTATATTTCAGTTATTTATAAATATCGTCACCCTCTTCATGGGAGATATTCATTGGAATACCTTATCACCAACTTCAAAATATTGATATTTTTCATGTTTGTTAGTATAACCTCTTTTTCTAATCAGAGATGCCCTTATGTTCTTCAGAAAGGCTCAACATTTTTTTTTCCATTTCTTTAGATATATTAGGTTGCAATATTGTTATTTATTTTACTTCATTCACATACATTGTATTTTTTTTACTTCCTTCTATATAGAGCATCATAAGAAGCCCTCAAAATGATGGATTAAAAGCTATTATTGTAAAAACAATTCCACCGAAGGAATCCATTGTTCGAAACCAACATTGAAATACATAGAGAAATATCTCAAATTTTCTTCCATAGTTTTAATGGTACTCTCATACGAAAATTTTTTATGAGGGAGATATGTAGTGCCAAAACATAATTTTAATTTTGGAGACAACTGATGACTTATCCAAAACATTAAGTTAAGCATCCGATCATGATCAGATACAATTGATAGGGGTACACCATGAAATATTATAACTTATTCAATATATAAATTAGTATGTATATCAAGATATAAATCTTCTTTAATGGAAGTAATGTTTTTTTACTTTATAAGGTAATCGACTATAACCCATATAGAAATATTCCCTTTTGCTGTTTTGGGGAGTCTGGTGAATAAAACAGTAGTGATGTTTTCTCATTTTCACTTTAGTAAGGGTAATATTTATAAAATCATGCAGACTTCTATATTTTTTTCTTAAAATTCTGAAATAACTAGCGATGTTAAAAATAATCTAATATATCTCTCTTTATGACATCCCACTAAAAATAATATTTCAAATTATAATATATCTTCTTGCTTTTAAGATTTGTAGAGAATGAATAAATTTGAGCCTCATCCAACAAATCATTCAAATCTAGTATCAAAGGGACACATATTCAGTTTTAATAATATTTTATTCCCTTAAAATCAACTTTGAACTCGTGAACATTTTTCACCTTCTTCAGCATCTCTATATCATCCTTGTACACCACTTGTATTGTCCACTTGATATATGATTGAACACTCATTTGAGAAAAATAATATTACTATATTTACTTTTAAAATCCATGATCTATAATTTCTAAGAATTAAATAATGGATATTTTATGTTCCTCATCATAGATATGCTACAACGATCATTTTGAAATATTGAATCAACTCCCCTATTTTCTCTCCAGGGGTGGTAATTTGTTGAGACGCCATAACATTTAATAAACTCTAACAATATTCTCTAGAACAAGTTTATCTTTTTTTTGTGTAAAAAATATACTTCAAACTATTTTTATTAGTGTATATTTCACAAATTTATCGATATACATATTGGCTTAATATATTTAAAGAGAAATTTACCACAACTAACTGCAAAATCATGAGTTGGGTAATTTTTCCCAAATTCCATCAATTTACATGAGGCATAAGATATATTCATATCATTATACATGAGGAAACATCCTAGTCCCTTATTTAATGCATCACTGTAGTTTATACACCCTTATAAACTTCATTATAGTGTATGAAGAGGGGCACTAACTAGAATTATATTTATCTCAATAAAACATTCCTCATATTTATCAAACAAAAGGAACATGGACACGTTCCAACTTAACATGGTGGGTGGATTATATATCCATAAATAATTAACCAAAAATCATTTATAACATCTATATAGACTGAGAAAAAAATGAATCTATGTCAAATTAGTTGTTCTGAGCCAATTTTCAACAACTTATTTCTTTTTAGGATCTATTTTTATTCCATGATATAAGATTATATGACCAAAAAATTAAACATTACGAAGGAAAAAGTAACATATGATAAGTTTTTCATAAATATTATCATTCTTAAGGTTCTTAATGATAACCATTAAGTGATTTTTAGGATATTCCTTGGTATTTGAATGTATTTGAATATCTTATATGAAGAAAACCAAAAAAAGATCAAGGTATTCTCAAGAAAATATATTCATTATATCAATGAAGATAAAGGGTGCATTAGCATGAACAAATGACATATCTATAATTTCACGGTGTCCATACCATTTAAAGAGTGATTTTATATGTATATTTGTCTTATTGACCATCAATTGATGATATACATAATGGATATCAATCATGTAGAAGTATTGGTCTTTGTATAATTGACCAAAAGTGTCATCAATATAGGGTAAATAATACTTGATCTTTATAGTGATATGGGTAAATTCATAATAATAAATGTAGAGTAATATAAATCCATATTTATTAATAACAAAAAAAAAATAAGTTTACTCTTTGTGGAATGAATTTTCTGAATGAATACCCTGTCAAGATTCTAAAAAAGTTGATCCTTCAATTCGTCAAACTCAATTGAGGCAATTCTATAAAAATTCTTGGAAATAGGTGTAGCACTGGGTATGAAGTATATAATGTGCAGTTTATTAATAATAAATTTAGGGTTTCATGGATCCATTTTTATTTTCTTATCGAGACCCTGTGATTTATGGGTTTATCCAATATCAGTCTTCACCTTTATGGAAAAGTGAATGATTTCTTAAAAATAATACAATAAGCATACCTCAAAAATCTTGTAATTGTTTTCTCATTGGTAATAATGAATTAATTATCTATAGGCTTTAACGAAAAGAATTAGTTGCCCATTTTAATATGAATAATATGAGAAAATTGAGATATAAGATCTAAAACACATCCCAGTCAATAGAATTGTTTTTTATTTTTGTTTTCATGATAAGAGTCCACCACTGATCTGATTCACCTTCCAAAATGATAAATATCAAGAATAACATCTGCATTTTTTTAATAGAAGAGAATTTTTTTTTGTTGTAATGATCCATTTCTCAGTGACTAGTGGATCGATTAACCCCCTAAAATAATATGGATGTTGTCTACTAAATTAGTCAAAATGTAATTTTCCCCATTTTCTCATTTTCAATATAAATATTATTCATATCTTGAGTATCTTTTATGAGGATAGAAAAAAGATTTTGAATTCTAGATCCGATCACCATTAGTTTCATAGGAGGAAAATCATTATAGTGTCTGTTGCCTTCAACTTTAACATGATTCCTTCTGGTTCCAACAATATTATAAATCCAAAAGCATAGTGTGTAAAAACATAATCACAATGGGAAAATAAATAATCATGAAATATTATTTATAGGATATATAAGACATGAAACCTTCTTTTATGACACCTTATATTTAACCAAGGTCAATAAAGATCATTATCTAGAATTTATGATTTTATTATATATTTAGATTAATTTCCATGGTTGTCATTAATGTTTTCTCATTATAATTTCCAAAGGATATCTCAACCATTGTTTTATACCAAATATAAAAACCCATACTTTTCATAAAGCAATATTACATATAATTAGATGAATAATCTATACATTACATAACTATCCATGCTAGAATAATATAGGTTTTATATATTTGGAAGCATGAAAACAAAAAAAATCATTTATAATAGATCTACAACATGAGTGACCTATATTTTCATAATTACCACCCTTCTTAGAAATGTAATACAAAAACATTTCTTTATAACCTTGGAAAGGAGACACAATAAAGGGTAGGATATGATGCTCTATAAGGGTAAACAGGGGAGATATAAATGATCATATAATAATAACTTGAGAAAAAGGGATGATAACATGATGTTTTCATATTAAAACAAAAAGTACCTTTAATAGATTATATTCTTCAGTGATGGAATATATCTTTTTTGTTTATAAAACATTAATAGTAATTTAATTCAATAACATAATCCATGATAACATAATATTGACACAATTCTTAGAACTATGTAATAACCAAAAGTATAGAAAATCACCTCTATAGTAGTCAAGTATCATTTTCAAGACTATAGAGTGGATTGGGTTTACTCCCCAAACCATCATAGTTTGGAATACTTAATCCCAATACTATCATAATGAATATTTTTTTTGTTGAAATGTGATCACTCCTCTTTCTAGAAGAGTTTATATTAAGATATTTCAATCATTATCCAATGAATTGGAGGGATACATAAAAACCACCCATCACATGATGAAAATAGTACATATGTGTTCTATAAGATCATAAATCATTCATCCTATTAGAACCTAGAATAGAAATGGGATTCATAAACATTACATCATAACCCTTGGAATAGGAATGTGTTTCACAAATATTTTATGATTTTATCATAACATAACTCATAGAAAAGGAATGGGTTTTCTAATCACCATGTCATTTTAAAATATCCATTAGAAAATCAAGGATGTTATTCTTGGATAATATTCCCAATAAAGCCTATGTTACATAAAAGTTTGTTGTTGTTTATTAATCAATATATCATTAAAATATTCCCAATGAAAATAAATTTTCTCTTTTGAAATAAATTATATAAAAAATGATAATGTTCAAAATATTATGGAATTTTTTAAAAAACCTTGGGAACTTGGTAAATAATATTCAAACATTTAGTGGCCATGAATATGGGAAATGCAGTTCATGAAATATATGTTTAAAAAATTACTTTTATAATTTTTTTAGAATTGTCACAATGTAATTCATTTGAAAAATGATATGAAAATTAGTTTCAAATTGTTTTAAAAAATTAAAACATTGATAAAAATTAATTTAAACTATAATAGGATAATATTTATAAAATTATTTGAAACATTTTTTTAGAAATTTTGGATTTCAATGAATTTGGTTTTTTGATTGAAGAGAAAAATGAAGATGATTTTATTTAAAAAAATATTATAAAAGACATGATTATATAAGGTGAGGAAAGTGAAATAAAAAATTTTATTTTCAAGAAATAAACACAAGATAATTAAATTAATTAGAATCATGAGATTTTATTATTATATTTTATCATATCAACATAATCATAAACTATCCTGATAAATGTAGAGTTTGTATTTTTAAGTCCCCTTCCACAATGGTAAATTTTGAATTATAAGTCCCATGAAAGAAAGAACCATATATAGATATGTAAATACACATAAATTTAATAATATAAATCATAAAATATATTTATGGATATCATATAAACCATTAAAAAGAAACAGGGGGTGAACATGACATGGGTCCCATAGAAATAAAAGTGAGATGAAAATCTCTCACCTCAGGTGTGATATGCATTATTCATTTTTAAATTTATAGTATAATAAATATAGTATAATTAAAATTATTATTAAATGAGAAAATATATATATATATAACAATGTACAACTGATCTCTAACCATTTATCACCGGTTTATTAATAATTCATATTCAAAGTCACTATTCTGATTGATAATTGCTTCATGTTTCATTTAGGTTTTGGTTTAGTAGTTTCAATTATATAATTGATATTAGTTATGTCATATTAATAATTTTAAACAAATTATAAATATCATATATTGTCGTTATATATATATATATTCATCAATAAATGTTAGGTATAGAAAATTGAATTACACTATTCATGGTGATGGTAAACCATACGTACGCATGAATGTCGTTTTCATTTGTCGAGGGATGGAATGATAGAAAGGAAAATATTATTTAAAGTTTAAAATATCAATATCATATGATATATATGATATATATTTATAAAATTCATCATCATTACCACCAAAGTAAAAAATAAATGAAAAAAGAATCACATCACTTTGTGGAGGTGGTAGTCCACATGTACGCTTGAGTGGCATTATCATTTCCCAAAAGATTGTATAATAAGAAGGTGGGCATGATATTATAATCAAATAAGTATAATTGTGTCATAAAAAAATCATATATATATATATATATATTAAATTCATCTTAATACCCATCCATAATATATGGTGATGTAAAATAAATTTTATTGCAACGTTGAGATGTTAAGTCATACGTACATATGAGAAAAAATTTCCCTAGCTATTCGATAGTATAGAGAGTGTATAATGGTTTTTTAATATCCTTATTAAGATATTAGTTTAGTTTTTATAAATTATTTTTTACTTTATGAATAATATAATAGATTTATTTGAGGTCAAAGAAAAATTTAAATTAATGTGATCGGTTAAGATGACTAACAGTTTTTTGAAATGACTCCTTTAGATCTTCGATAAAGGGCTCTATCATTCATAATTTAGAATTAAAAAAACTTATAGGATGTGTCTATAATAATTTATAAGAGAAATATATATATATTATTCAATCTATATGGCTTTAAGTAGTGTGTAAAACATAAAAGAGGGGCACCCTTTTATAATTGAGGGGTGGGACACTCTTTGAATTTATTAAAATATTAAATATAAATTATTTATTATTTTAAAAAGTATAAAAATTGATATAATTATAATATAATTTGACTATAATTCAAAATACACTCATATAGTAAAATTGGATAAGTTTGGATCACATTTTTACCCATATCATTGAATTGTAATATCCCATTAACCCCTTTGTATGTTACCGTAATATTAAAGATTTATACCCTTTAAGAGTTACTAATGTTATTATAAAATGAAGAAGAACCCATAAAAAGAACCTAGTGGATTTGTAAAACCATATCCCATTTACTTGGATTAAAAAAATGTTTTTATGAATTTTTTATCATTTAATAAAATTATATTTATTATAAAATATCATTAATGACATTTTTACACTACTCATTTAATTTTAGTTTAAATACATAAATAAAAAGGATTAATTCGAATATAATGATTTCTAGCCTCTCTAATATGTCATATAGAATTATAAAATTCATGGGATGCATTAAATCATACAAATTATATCACTTTTAATATTTTTATATTTATTTATTATATTAATTTATTAAAATTTGAAATACTACATCAGTGTTGCATAAGAAATTAAGGTAATTTGATTATTAATAAAAATAAAAATTAATTATTTATTAGGAAAATAATTTCATCATTCTCAATATAAAAACTTATATTAATTTATAACTTTATTTTATCCCTATGTGAACATATAAGAAATATTAAAAAGAGAGTGACAATTTGTAACTTTCTTTGATTTTAATATTATATAGTTCATTTTCAGGAAACAATTTCCATTAAAATAATAAAATTATAAACCTAAGGGGATTACAGTCAAATTAATATCTTACAATAAGAATTAAATTAAAATGTTATGGCCTTACCAATTTATTTTAAGCTTGATAAACTAAATTTACCCTTTATAGAGTTTATAAAATATATCATGATATTGATGGGTAACACCAATATACATCTCCACCCTGATAGAAAAATGAATTATTTATTTATATAAGATAAATAATATTATGGATAAAACCGGTAAGAGGATTAGTTTTGTGCCACTGAAAAAGAAATCAACATTACTTTTTGGTTGGAAGATAATACATGGAGCATACCTCACTAGTCTTGTAAAAGTTTCCTCATTGGAATTGAAAAATTCATTATACCTATTTTTTAACTCAAGTAAATAGTTCTCATTTTAATATGAATAATATTTGGAAAATACATTTTTGGATATAAGCTCATAAACTCATCCCACTCTATAGAATAGATTTATTTCATTGGCTTCGTGTTCTTGATAAGAGTCCACCATAAATCTGCTTCACCTTTCAAATGATAACTATCTAGAGAAATTTTTTCATGTTCCAAAAATAGGATAATGGAAAATATATTTTTAGTGGTAATGATCCATTTGTCAGTGAAAAGTGTATCGATAGACCCACTAAAATAAGATGGATGTTGTCTCCGGAAGGACTCATCAGATCATTGTTCCCACCATTTATTTTCTGGATGATCATCTTGATTCATAACATGATAAATTTTTGTGTTCATAGGAATGTTATTTTTCTTCCCATATCCCATAAAATTTATTTTCTCAGGAGTAAAATCATTATATTGTCCGATGAATTCACTATTGACATGATTTATTCTAGTTCTTGCCATTTACTAAAAAACATTCATATTTTGAGATACAATAATCATAATGGGAAACCAAATATTCATGTAAAATAATTTATATGATTTATTAATCATGAAAAATTATTCAATAACATCATAGGTTTAACCTATGTTATTTAGGGTTATTATAAAAACATTTGTATTTTATCGTATGCCTACTTTTATCACCAAGGTTCTCACTAAATATTTTTTATCCTAGTTTCTAAAGGTTAGATAAGCCTTTATATGATACCTACTATCACGTCCCAAACTTTTCAGAAATATTTATTATATATAAATAGATTAAAATTCTTTACCTAACATAATTATCCACAAGAAGAATCGTATAGGTATAGTATATTTGGGAACATGAAAACATAAACAAATGGTTCATAATAGATAAACACCATTTCCCACCAAGATTTTCATAACTATCCCCCTTCTTAGTCATATCATACATAATAATTTCTTTATAACCTAAGAATAGAAACATAATAAATGGTGAGATTTGATGATTAGTACAGTTAATCAATAGAGAGATTAATGATCATATAAGCATAACATTAGAAAGTTGGAATGATAACATGATATTAACCTTTTGAAACCATACCACTTATACAATAGATCAAATTTTTGACTCATGGGATAAATGTTTGAAGTTTATAGGACATAATTCATATAGGAATAAAATAAAAAGATTATGAGAACATTATATAGGCACAATACATGGAATTATGGATATAATGACAAAAACTTTTGGATAATATTTTGTTTTCTGAAAATGTATGTTTTAAATTTTCACATTAATTAATACTATATACATATCTATTCAAATGTAAATACAAATTTTCGAATATTATGTGGCCATTGATAAATTATGAATGATGATCAATGTGGTCGTTTGAAATAATAAGAAATTTAATGTTATAATTATTTAATATAAATAGAAATGAATATAGAAAATTAATTAAGAAAGAAGGGTCGATATCCTTAACTAGTAGAATTATGCCATAAGAAGCCCATTTTTCAGAGATTCAGAAGAAAGTAGCATAATTGGAATTTAGTATGGACTAATCCCAAGGCAGGATTCAATATTTTAATCTTGAACAAAATTTCCTACACGAGAAGATCATGTGGGTGGAAAACACCTCTCTGGTGATGTTATGAGTGTAGTCCTACGAGTCTCTCACCATCACACACCTCACCCTTAGGTCATATAAGGGTTTTATAAGTGGTTTTGTAACACTTTATTGTTCACCTATTGTTTTATCCCTTTTCATAAATAAAAGTAATATTCTATTAATTCTATTATGAGAATAGTCCTTCTAAAAAATATGATGAATTTTATAAATTGATTTTTTAGGAAAAATCATACCATATAGAAATATAGAAATTATTATATTAAACTAAGGTTTTTTAATAATGTTATTATAATTAAATAGTGTTTTAACAAATCTAATTTTCATTATAAATGATCATTTTATCTATTCATTATGGTTTTTAGTTTATAAATGATTAAGTAATCAGTTTGATAAGAATTATATTTTATAAAAAAAAATAGAAATAAAATATCTAATTTCAATTAAATTATTTATTTTGAAGAGTTGATGAACTTTTTTAATGAATAAAATTTTAATAAAATAATATTTTCAAATTATTTTTATTAAATACAATGGATCGTGTAATTTTTTTGATGTCAAATTTAGTTTTTATTAATGTTTGAAAAATGTCTTTGTCAAATCCAATCAATTTTGAATAAATTTTAGTTTTTATTTTAAATGTGAAAATTTACTTATTAAAAAAATTATTTATATAAAAATAATATTAATTTTTTAAATAATTATGTCGGAAGTTTCCAATGGTGAATTTTTTATAATGTTCTGAGACTATTGAAATTTTGGGTAAAAATTAAATACGATATAAATATATAATGAGTTTTATGAAATCATAATTAAAAAATTGTGTTGTAATAAAATAATATAAAAGGTATATTATTCCAAATATATTTTTTAACTTTAAAATAAGGTTATTTTGTATTTTTTTGATTTATTTTATAACTCCTTAGTGAATCTTCCAAGACTTGTACAATATTTTAAGGTTTAAAAATAATTTCCTTGAGAGTGTGACTCACCAACACATAAGAAATAGAAATATTTTATTAATTTAGATCTTGGACTTATAAAATAGTTTATACCACTCCCATTTTTTAGACACCATGGGAAAACCATGTGTTGTTTTGTAGTTTTGAATTTTTTATTCTGTAGTGTCCAAAACCAAAATTATAAAACAAACCATCACCATTACTATAAAAACCCACCCATGATCCCATTTATCTTCACTTAAGATCTTTTATTCTCTACCACCCCAGGCCCCTTACTCCCTAGAGTCCTCACGAGGCATCCCAAAGCTCCTAATAAGCTTCTTCCATGCCTTTAGAACCACACATCCAAGTATGGGATCTCCATCTCCCCTTTTTCATCAAGAACAAATTTTATGTCATGCCTTTTAATTTATATTTTCCTGATTTGGGTTATGTTATTCCGTAACTCATTTCTGTAAATTTTATTAATAGATGATGGTAAATTAATTTCACTTATATTAATCCCCCTATGATTACTTAATCCAACCCATTTCTATGCCAAAATTTCGTAAGGGTTCCTTACTTTCTTAATTTTTCTCTTAGTGTCTTTATAAAGTTACATCCTTTTATTTTTAGGTAAAAATCATGGGCTATGTTTTTTAAATCCCCAATACTACTATTATTATGTTTTAATGATTATATACACCTTACTTCTCATTAATCAGTCCCGTGTACATCTATAACCATGCTGAAATTCTGTAAGGGATTTCTCTCTTATAATTTCCATTAAAGAATTTATTTTAGATGAGGCATCTCAATTCCATTTCATATTTGGGTATATTATGTTCCATTATAACCTTACTATCCATTTCATGTAAAAATTATTATAAACCTATTTCTATCTCATCATACGATTTTATGAATTTCTATTTGACGTCGTTATGCTACTGATAATTCACCACAATTATTCTGGCCAAAATTATCATGTACTGAATACCATACCCATTTCTCTATCAAGGGTATTCACATTTATTATCATGTAATTATTGATTTTGGACTTACTTTTATATATTCGACATTTCTTATTCATATAATAAAATTTATATGTTTACTAAATCCATTCGGTATGATCAATGTGGCACAATTATTCCTGAAAACGAAATTATTATGATGGGTGCACCCTAATAGCAATCCAATTCCATTTTTAATGTTTAGTATAATGATACATTATGTGAAATTCGTGTTTACATATGATAAATCATGTGTAATGAGGTTTTACTCTTGATAATTTAGGTGAAATGAGGGTTTACTAATTCTTATCATGGTGCAATGAGCCTTGTCTCATGATAATATCTTGTTGTATGTTGTTTTCACATTTCCATGTCATGATTATCATGATATATCGTGTCTTTATATTTATATTTCTGTTATGATACATTTATATGCCTATTTTATAACATGTATTGTATTACTCATGTTATTCCATGTTTATTCTCTTATATGGATTTATAACTTATCATTATCTTATGTATTCCCTCAAGTTATCTGATACGATGCTAAGTATGAATAAATATTGTGGTCATATAATTTGTTTTTGAATAAAGATGTGTATTTCATGTTTTAGGTTCTTATGTAATGGTACTAAGACCCAAATACACAATACATCACTATCATATTAGTTTTATTAAGTGAATTTGTATTTCATAAATCATTTTTATATATGAAATAAAGAGTGAGTTATTATAGTTAGTATCTGAGGATTGGTATAATTATTTTTGGGATTAGGAATAGAAAACTCCAGTGAAAACTATATGGATAAGACTATGTATAATTAAACAATCCATAAATTTATGTGAGTATATATTAATTAATTTATCAGTAAAATTCAACCATGTCTGGATACGAACATGTAGAGGTGGATCTAGCACAGATTTATCTAAGGGTAGAACCCCAAACACCGATTTGAGCTAAACTCGATTGGGAACCAGTGCATGAAAAATGGCCTTACTGTAATAACGGTTTGACACTCCCATGAACATGATTTAGTAAATTCATATGATTATTATAGACCATTATTAATGGGAAAATCCCTTAAGAAATACATTATGAAATTGACTATGGACAACCTAAATTGAAACTTAGGGCATCACAAGTTATGCTATACTATTCATATTCGAGTCAATACTTCTATCTTCAATGTTTTTTTTAAATTATTATTTTCTATGTATTCAAACCCATAAATTTTATTTTATATTTAGTATTTAAAATATTCAAGGAGAAAGATCACGAACAACTCTTATCTCACTTCCTAAAGAACTACATGGAAGTATTATCCTAAAGTCATGCTCAGATGACATTGAATCTTTTTCCAATATCTATGTCACCTAAAAAAACTTTATGATGCATCCAATATCTCTAGAATTTAAATATTCTATTAAAGATAAAGTCACCTCTATTATATAATCTTGAAATCTCAACTTTCGGACCATTCTAATCGTGGGATGTACGCTCAAGGTCTTTTCAAAATATTCTCTTTATTTCCAAATGTTCACGAACTAAATTATATTCTAGATTATCCAAAACAGGGGGACCTCTGAGAAGCATATATATATATATATATAATTATAGATTTTTATCTTTGGGGAAACTGAAAAAATGATATACCAATATCGTATTTTGAAATATTTGAGGATGAATTAGTAAGACATTTTTATAAAAGAAATTCATGAAGATATTTCAAAATTATATATAAGAAATGCCATTTTTAACGACTTATCAGTGCTTCAATCAGTATAATCCAAGATGCTTGAGGTGTTTTTGGGAAAATAAAGTTTATGGTTTCTAGAATATATTGAGGTACAATTGTGACGCATCAACCATTTATAATTAAAGGAAATTATTATAGGAAGACTAAATAAATATTTCAGAAGATGAAGGAGAAGTACCCCCACCTATTTTTACCTTAGTATGTAATGAAAAATTTCAAGGATGAAATTTCTTAAGGGGGAAAAATATAACGACCAAATCTTTTGAATACAATTTTGTTTCCTAAAAATGATTGTTTTACTATGTCTAATTAATTAATACTATAAAAGTATAAATTTAAATTTAACAAGTTTTTTTCGACCATTAAGTAATAGTTGTTCAATTTTGACCAATGGTCAATATGAACATTATGAAAAAATAAATTTAACATTATATTTATTTTTATAAATATAAATGACAATGGAAAATTAATTTAGAAAGAATAGTCGATGGCCTTGACTAGTTGAATTGTGCTATATTGATTCCATTGGTTAGATATCAGGAATGAGGTTGTGATACTAGGATTACCTCAGGACCATTTCCAAGACATGTTTCAACATGTTAATCTTGACTGAAATCTTCTATGGGAGATGATCATGTTGGTGGAAATCCCCACTTAGGCAATGTTATCAGATCCTCCCCAAGAGTGTATCACCATCGACACCTTAGCCATAAGTTATATGCGGGTCTTAAAAGGGGTGATGTAACAAAGAATTAATTAATTATTTTGTGATAACTTTTTATAACTAAAGGTATTATTTTATCAATTCTTTTATGACAATATCCTTTCTTAAAAAAAGATGAATAATTTGATAAATTAATTTTTCCGGTAAAATAATATTTTTTAGAAATATATAATTTAATATATAAAAATATTGTTTTTTAATAAATACATTAAAATTAAATTGTGCTATAAACCACTCTTTTTAATTATAAATGAGGATTATATATATTTCTTATTGTTTTTTCTCTATAAATTAATAAGTAGTCAGTTCGATATGAATTATATTATTTATATGATAAATCTGATATTATATTTCTAATTTCAATTAAATAATTTATATTTATAAATTAATGATTTTTTAGAATTAATTATTCTTTATTAAAATATTATTATCAAATAATTTTTATAATATATAAATGATCATATAATTTTTATGAAAGAAAATGTACTTTTTATTAACGTTTGAAAACTAATTTTTTTCAAACCCCATAAATTTTCAATAAATTACTGTGCTTATTTTAAAAGATAAAATTCACATATTTATAAAATTATTTAGATAAAATTAATAATATTTTTTGAAACTGTTTGTCGAAATTATCCAATGGTGAAGTTTTCATAATTTTTGGAGACTGTCAAATATTTCGGTAAAAATTAAATACCATATAAATATATAATGTGTTTTATGACATCATAATGACCCAATTGTGGTTTAATAAAATACTATAAATGGTAAAGTATGACAAATATATGTTTTAAAATTAAAATTATGTAATTTCAGATTTATCAGATTTATTTTATAAAGCCTTAGTAAATCCTCAAACTTAAATCTATATTTTATGATGTTAAAACTAATTTCCTTGAGAGTGTGACAAAACTTCACATAAGATAAGAAAATTTATTATTAATTTCGTCCCTTTTCATTAAAAAATAATTTATATGACTCTATGTTTCATGAAACCGTGGGAAAAACCCCTAGGATGGTTTGTGGTTTTTAATATTTTATTATATATTGTCCAAAACCAAAATAATAATGAAGAGACACTTATTTCCAATATAAAACCACCAATGCTCCTATTTATATTCACTCAAGATCTTTAATGTTCAACCAAAATCTCTAACCTACACCCTAGAGTCCTCCAAAACCATCCTCAAGATCTTAAGAAGCCAATCTAATCTTTATAAATCACACATCAATATAAGTGATCTCCCACTCTCTTTTTTCTTAAATCACCTATTTTATGTCATGATTTTTAATTTCCTTTTGATTTAATTGGTATATGTTTTTCCATTCCACATTTTAATATAGCTTATGTTTACATTATGGGATCTTTTTTCACTCCCCTTGATCCCCCAAAAATCCATTAATCTGCCAATTACTATGCCAAAACACAGTAAGGGTTCATTCATTTCTCATTTTTTTCCAAGTGTCCTTATATTTTTACATCCTTTTATTTTAAATTAAAAATTGGTGGGTATGTTTTATAACTTCTAAAATAGTTACATTATTATTCTTGAATGATGATAAACCCCTTTATCTCTCATTAATCCCTCCCGTGTACACCTATTACCATTCCAAAATTCCGTAAGGGATTTACATCTTCTAATTTTCATTAAAGAATTTATTTTATATTAAGTATCTAAATTCATTTTATTATATTGAGATAGTATGTTCCACAAACCCTTTTATTTAAATTTAAAGTATAAATTATTTTTATACCATTTTCCCTCTCATCATCCCATTTTATGAATTTCTATTTGATGTTGTTATGTAGCTGAAATTTCACCACAATTTTCCCTGCCAAAATCATCCTATAGTGAATACCATTCCCATTTCTCTATAATGGGTATTCACCATTATGATTATGTAATTTTTTATTGAGGAATTACATGTATTTATTCCACATTCATTGTTTGTTTTGTTAATTTTTATGTTTAATGAATCGTAATTATATGATCTATTTAGAAGACATATACATGAAAAGGAAATTATTGTGAAGGGTACACCCTGATAGAACTCCAATTCATTATGTAATGTTAATTATCATAATACACAATGTGAAATTAGGGTTTAATAATGAAAATTCATGATAAACGAGGTTTTACTTCTGATAATTGATGTGCATGGGGGGTTTACTCATGCCAATCCATCGACAATGATCCTTGGATCTGGATATTATCATGTCTTATGTTATTGAAACATTTCTTTATTAGTATTATCATGATATATCTTGTATTTATGTTCAGGTTTCCTTTATGAACTATTGTTATTACTATTGTCTAAGATGTATTTTCTTCATCATATTATTAAATGTTTTTCCCTTAGTGGGGTTTATAGATCACCCCTTTCATTTGTATGTCCTCATGTTATCCCTTGCAATGCTAGGTACGAAGAAATGTTGTGGTCATGTAAAATTTCTTTTCAATAAAGATGTGTATATCATTTTTTAAGTTGTTATGTAATGTTCCTAATCCCTAAATAAACTACCCCTCTTGATATTATGGGTTGTATTATTTAAAGATTTATGTAATAAATAATTTTTAGATACTAATTAAAGGGAATGGTTGTTATAGTTAGTATCATAGGATAAGTGTAGTTATTTTTTGGAATAAAATTATAAAACTCTAGTGAATACCATAGGGATAAGACTAAGTATAAGAAATGAATCCCCAAATTTTGGTGAGTATTGAGTAAGTTTCTTATCAATAAAATACATATATATCTGGTTATGAAAAAGTAGAGTTGGATCTTTCATAAATATATATATATATACATATGGGTAAAACCTTAACACACCGCATTTAGTTAGAATCAAATGGGAACTGGTGCACAACATTGGACCTTGCTACACTCTGGTTTTGACACTCCCAAGGGATATGTTTCGGTGAATTCAAAAGCTTAGTATGAACATTGATTAATGTAACAAAAAATACCATAATAATATACGTTTTAAAATATATCATGGATAACCTAGATTGAAACCTAGGGTATCACACTTTGGGATATAATATTAATATACAAATTTATCTTTCTATTTTCAATATTTTCTTTTTCACATATTATTACCTAAATATTCAAACCCTATAGCGGTATTTAATTTTTCTTAATTATAATATAGTAGGAGGAAGATCACGAACAACTCTTCTCTATGTTCTTAAAGGAATACTTGGAATTTTTATCCTGAAGTCTTGCTCAAATGACATGGAATATTTTTCAAATATTTGAATTACCTGAAATAAATTATGAGGATTCCAATACCCCTATCATTTCATGAATGATTGATGGAATAAGTACCATATATTGGAGAATCTTGAACTCTCAAATTTCCTACCATGATAATTATGGGAAGTACCATTAGGGGTTTTTAAAATTCATCCCTATATTTTAAAATGATCAAGAACTAATAGATTTTATTAATGTTTCAAAATAGGTACACCTATGAGTAGCCTATATGTATCAAATTATAAAATTTTATCTTGTGGGAAATACCAAAATTAATATACGAAAAAACTATTTTGAAATATTTGAAGATGAATGAGTACGTATTTTATATAAATAACAATGTCAATAAGATATTTAAAAATTATATATATGAAAATTCTTTTTAATGATTTAGAATTTATTCTATAAATATAATCTAAGACACTTGAGGTGTTTTGGGGTTAAGGAAGTAGATGATTTTGAAAATATCCTAAGGTGACATTATGATTGATGAACCTTTTATACTTAAAGGAAATAATAAAAGGAATGACTGATGACCTTACTGAAAAGAATAAGGAGTTATACCCTTACCAGTTTTATCCTTATTATGTAAAATGCAATTTTGGAGAATAAAATTCATAGGAGGAAGAATATGACAACCTGAACTTTTGAATAACATTTTGTTACTTGAAACGTATATTTTACTAAATCACATTCATTTAAACTGGTAAAGTATAAATTGAAATGTAAAAATCTGTTTTCAATTGTAATCTAGTCGTTAGTAACTTATGGCTGATGGTCAATATGACTGTTTAAAATAATAATAAATGTTATTAATTATTTTTTCAATATATAAATGAAAATGGAAGTTTAATTCAGAAATAATAGTCGATGGCCCTTAGATTTATAATTGTTCCATATTAATCCCATTTGTCAGTGCTCGGGGTAGAGGTAACATTTCTTGTCTTAGATCTAGGCCAAGCCCAACCCTAACTAAAACATTTTATGATTGAACAAAATCTCTTAATAGAGAAGTTAAAGTTGGTGGAAATGAAAACTCGGACGATGTAATCAGGGACACCCAAAGAGTCCATCACAATCACTCACCTTATCATAAGGTCATATATAGGTGTTATAAGGGGTTATGTTAGAAGGTATTATTTACTTATTTTTGAATCCCTTTTTATAAATAAAACAATTATTCCATCATTTCTATTATGAGAATAGTCGATCTTAAAAATATGATGAATTTGATAAATTGATTTTTTTTTCAGGTAAAATGGTTCTTTTCAGAAATATATAAATTATTATATTAAACTGAGGTTTTATTAATAAAGATACTATAAAAATATATCCTTATAAAAATAATATTTTTTATTGTAAAATGTGATTATATGAATTTCTTATTTTTTTACTTTATAAATTATTAAGTAATCAGTTTGATAAGAATATATTTTTATATGATAAAACAGAAATTATATTTATAATTTCAATCAAAGATATTATTTTAATGAATTAAAGAATTTTTGGAGTGAATAATATTTTAAAAAAATATTATTATAAAATAATCCTTAATAAATATTAATTATCATATAATTTTTATAAAGTAGAATACAGTTTTTATGAAGGCTTTAAAACTGTTTTTGTCAAAACTCGCCAACTTTCTATAAGTGTCTTTTTTTATTTTAAGAGTGAAAATTCACATATCTAGAAAATTATTTAGATAAAATTTATATTATTTTTCTATTCAAGATGTCAAAATTAACCTATGGTGATTTTTTTATAATTTTCATAGACTTTTGAATTTTTGGGAAAAAATTAAATATAGTATAAATATATAATGTGTTTTATGACATCATAAATCCCCAAATATGATTTAACTAAATACAATAAAATGGATATTAGGCATAATATATATTTTTACATTAATATAATGTGATTTGTTATTTTTTTAGATTTATTTTATAATGCCTTAGTGAATCTTCGAAGGCTTATACAATATTTTAATATTTTAAAATTAATTTCCTTGATAGTGTGACTCAGCTCCACATAATTAAGGAAAATATTTTATTAATTTAGGCCCTAAAACTTATAAAATAACATAAATCACTCCCTTTTTCCAGAAAGTTTGAGAAAAAACCCTAGTATTGTTTGTGGTTTTGAATATTATATTGTGTAGTGTCCAAAACCAAAATAATAATGAAATCATTCTACTTTCCTATATAATCGCACCAATGATAATCCATGTGAAATAAGGGTTTAATCACACTAATTCATGTAAAATGAGGTTTCAATCATGCTAATTCATGTTTAATGAGGGTTTACTCATGTTAATCCATGTGCAATGAGCCTTTGGTCAGGCTAATATCATGTAGTTTGTTGTTTCCAGATTTCCATGTTATGATTATCATAATATATCAGGCCTTTATGTTCATATTTCTTTTATGCTCCATTGATATACCTTTTTTTCTAGTATATAATTTTTACTTTTTTATTCAATGTTAATTCCCTTACTGGGCTTTATAGCCTAACCCTTTCTTATGTATGTCCTCAGGTTATCCCATTTCATGCTAAGTAGGAAAGAATGTTGTGGTCATGTAAAATAAGTTTTCAATAAATATATTTATTTCATGTTTTATGTTGTTATGCAATATTTTTTATCCCAAAATACACAAGACCTCTAAATCTTTTGAGTTGTATTAAGTTCATGTTAATGTAATAAATCATTTTTATATATAAAATAAGGAGGATATTTGTTATAGTGGAATAAAAAAATAATTGAAAATAATTTCTTTAGTAGTCAGGGATCATTTCCAACACTATAATTGCACAATGGGATTACGCTCCTGACCATCACAGTGGTCAAGGTTCACTCCCAATGCTATAATAATGAAAATATTCCCTTATTTAAATGGGTTTCTTCCCCATTCCTGTCGTGTTTATATCCTGAGATTTATATCTTTTCCCAATGCATTGGAGACCAATACATGTACCTATCATCACATAATAAATATAATACATTTTTTTCATAATATAAATATGCATGAGTCAAATTAGAACCAATGAAAAAATATTTTATTCATAAAACTTTCATCGGTACCCAAGGAAAATAAATGTGTTTCATACACATTTTATTATATCATCATAATATAACTCATAGAAAATAAATGGGGTTTATAAAAACCATGTCTCCATAAAACATTAATAAGAATATTAAGGATGGTATTCTTGGATCATATTCCCAAGATAGAACATGCAACAATGAAGTATTTTTTTGTTGATCAATGAAAAGATCTCTAAAACATTTTTGAGCTAAATGACCATTAAATTTTAAAATAAATTCATTAAAATATATGAATTTACAAAATATTAATTATTTTTATTAAAATATATATTTAAAATTATAGATAAATATTCCAAACACTTATTTTCCCTGATTAAAAAAAATTATCTCATGAAATAAATGTTAAAAAATATTCCTTCAATACGTTTTTCAAAATATCAAAAAGTAACTCATCAGTAAATTGACAAGAATATTCCATAGAATTTTTTTTAAAAAGTAAAACATTGATAAAAATGAAATTGAAAATTCTTTCTATAATATTAAAAAATTTCATTGATTTTTTAGAGAAGAAGGATATTAAAGAAATTGGTTTTTTGATTGAAGAGAG
Organism: Viscum album; assembly: GCA_963277665.1. NCBI lineage: Eukaryota > Viridiplantae > Streptophyta > Magnoliopsida > Santalales > Viscaceae > Viscum > Viscum album. Next base: position 308,078,523 of record OY728131.1, on the reverse strand, counting down.
AAATGAATATGATTTTCTTTAAAAATATATTTTCAGTCCCATGATTAAATAAGGCGAGGGAAATGGAATTATAAAAAATATTTTCTATATATAAACATAAGATAAGAATATTTTTGATTATATTTAGTGGTTTATCATAATATTTTATCATAATAACTTAATCCTAAACATTTCTAGTAAATATTTAGATTGTAATATAAAACCCCTTACCACTTTGGTAACTTTTGAATCGTAATTACCCTAAAATAAATAAGATAACATAGATATTTAAACCCCCTTCATTTTTTGAAATATGAATCGTGAAATAAATTTATGTTCATTATATACACAACAAAAAAGAAACAAGTGGTGAATATGACATGTGTCCCACAAAAATAAAAGCGAGACTAAAATCTCTCAAAGTAAAAGGGTCCAACAAGTGGTGAATATGACATGTGTACCACAATGTTTTATCACAGATTAACCCAATCTACCCTTTATTGAGGTAATAAATTTATTCATGGTTACTATCAATTTCAACTCAAAGTAAAAAGGGTCCAATTTAAAAATAATGAACCTATTCATTATATATTATTAATTCATCTATCATAATTAAATAAATGTATGTTTCATAAATTTATCTTAAATATTGAAAAATTCTAAAAATCTTCTCTTTAGAGAAATACATTCTTAAGCATAAAAAGAGATTTATTATAAACAAATGAAAAAAATTATTAAACAAATTTTAATATTTTTGATAATATACATATATATATATATTAATACAAATAAAAATTAGTGTTCTATTTAATTTATTTGTAAAAAAATTAACTGCTCAAAAAACACCATTTTTCAATGAATCAAATCCTTTATTTTTAAAAGGATATTTATTTTTTTTATAATTAATTGTTAACTAATGAATTTATATTACATATGTTTAAACCATAAATTTTTAAAATGTAGTTAGTCCTATTCACACCCACCATTCCAATGACTAAGTTATGATAATATTGCAACAGTACATCAAGGTTCATCTAAACTCGCAGTTTAATGGAAACAACTCTCTATGAAATTAAATTTTTCTATAAAAAATATTTCCTAAGAATTTTAATGTTTTATAATTAAAATTGTATATATTATGAAAGCATGATCAATTTACAAGGACCCAAACAAATAAACATATGTTCACATTAAAAATTAAATAGTTACCACTCAGAAATTTAAATTTTTATAATAAATTATAAATAAATGGGTGTTGAAAAGTTTTTAGTGGATAATATATGATATCATAAGTTTTACATGATTATGGTATATAATTATAATAAATATATTTATATTATAATTGAGGATAGATATCTTTCAACGAATATTGATCTTGACGTAAGAGATTTATGTTACAATCTCATTGTTTATAAGGATTGTTTGGGATAATGATATCCACAATCGTCTTCTAATGAATATCATGAATTTTATTCCCACATTGGTATTTATAGATTATAAATTTTTCCTTTTGTTTTTATATATTTCTGTATGCAAGATACTTAAAGAATGTTTTTAATGAAAAATGACTTTTTTTCCCTCTTTTGTCAAAATTTAATTCCCAATCCATATTTTCTATAAATGTTTTAAATAATGTTTTAGTATTATATAATTGTTTATAATAATTTTTAACTATGTTTCAAAATTTTAAACATGTTTTGAAATTATATTTTTAACTGTTTCTCAAGGAGTTACTTTTTAATTTTTATCAAATCTTTTATGGGAATCAATGTATTAATGCACACGACATCAGCATAATTTCCTACCATTATGAAAACTCAATTATTTGAAGCTTCCATAAAAAGTTTATAATCCTATTTTAATAAATATATTTTCATTATTTTTTTTTCGATTTTAAATATGGGATTTCAATGTTATAAGGTTATTTTCATGAATAATTGTTCTAATGATCTTTTGATGGAAATTTTTAATAGTGATCTTTTGATGTTAATTATTATATTATGGTGTTATGATCCAATTCTACCATCCAATTTAATTCTTAATATAAAATTTGATAATTATTATTTAATGATGATTCTAGTAATGCAATTTCATCCACATGGATAAATTAATTCAATATGAAACTAGTATAAAACCTATTTCTTTTCTACAGGTTATACTATGATGAAATGCTTTTGAAACCCATTTAATTTCCACAATTTATAAAATTACATATCTTTTATGATATATTATTAAAAATATATTTTATTTTAACTATATGATGTATGGTACTACAATTATATATCACTGAAATTCATTGGTTAAATATGGATATCTCATTTGAAAAAAAATACTGTAGTGTGGAGTGAACTCAATTTAGTATGGAAATATTTCTAATATAGTAGTATTGGGAGTGGATGTTGATTAATATAATGGAATTCGGAGGGAACCTAATGCACAATGATAGTATTGGCAGTGATCCTTGACTATTAAATAAATTATTATCTATGATTTCATGTTTTACATAAACACATGTCTTATACCGTTTTAATGTTCTCATAGTGTGCGTTATTTAATTAATTATGATTCAAATCGTATGACCTAATTATATTTATTCCATGACTCAACATTATGATTATCATTATTTTGGGTTTATTTTCCAAGTGTTAAAATCATGTTCTCAAACAATTATTCTCATGTACTGTTTCTGTAATCAATTTCATCCCCCTTTGTGTACCCTTACTAGGAATATGAGCTCACCATTTATTATATTTTAATTATATAGGTTTTGGAGAATGGTTCTAGGTATGATATTTATATGAAGGGAACTGGTAATGAATAAATTAGTGGGAGAAATTTTAGATTTTTTCTGATCATTTTTTATGTATCATTGTTTCCAAGGAAAATATTCTAATATTATTATGGTGTGGATCATAATTTTATGTATTGAATATTAATATAATAAGATGTGATATTTATATATGAAAATAATGGGTCACTATAGTTTGTATCAGTGAAAGGTTTAGCTACCTTTTCAAAAAATGATGATTAAAATTTAATGATAATGATTAGGTTAATACTATATAAAAGAGAACTTACTAAGTAATGGTGAAAAAATTAGTGAGTTTTTACGAAGAAGGAATCCCTATATTGATGCTAAAAATGGATTTGGCATTTGAATAAATGAATATAGGGGTTATAACAATAAAAATAGTTTCTCGAGTATATCTCATCCATAATTATGGTTCCTAGTGTGTGTGCCCCTATTTCACAGCTGATTTGACACTCCCTGGGGGTATTCACTGGTTAAGTCCTAATTTATATATGAAAAATTGTTAAGGATTTGTATAGATGATGATTATGAACAAAAAATGTTAAACCTAAGGTTTCATTGATTAAAAATGAGGTTTCTTGATTTATATATCCTATAATTGATTTTTCTAGATTTTGTTGCTTCCCACTATGATCATTATTTTTCACACAATGCATTTTGATTTAGTAAATGGACGAAACTTTTAGGAATCCACACAATACTGAATTTTATTGAGAATTCAGTAATTATTTTATTGAGAAACCAAATGTACTCAAACATATAATTAAAAATACTATTTCTATGCTTATGAATGTTTATCATGCTATGATTCATGATGACCTTCCATATAAGAAAAAGAGGGTACAATTTTTTTCTGATTCATTCAGGAGGCATAATCTACCATCTTCTAGTGGTTCCATGAATCCACTTTTTTATGAGTAATGGTTGAGTACCATTGAAATAATATTTTACATTATCTAGTGTTGAAAACATTTAAAAGTTAGTATTTGTTGTTAATCATTTAGAAGGAAAAGTAGATCAATTTTGGAATTGTGTTATGAACACAAGGAAAAAATAAGTAACAGAATCCATTGAGTTGGTTCAGTTTATGACATTATTTTTCAAATTTACTTTCCTCATATTCTTCTTAAAAATTGGATAAGTAATTCCTTGAGCTAAAGAAGAAGGATTATTAATATATTGGTAGTTATAGGGAATCATTTTCATTACTTGTGATGTATGATTATGGAATTATCGTTCAACCGAATAGTAATGTTGTTTGATTATTCAATGTATTAAAACAAAGTCTTAAAAGGGAGTTATCCATAAGAGACTTCCGTAGCTATGAGAAAATCATATTATATACTATAAATGTGGAAATTGAGATTGAAGTTACCAATTTATCTATTGGTTCTGGATGGAAAATAAGGATTGAATTCCAGGGAAATTGTAAATACCTTGAATAGAAGAAGATAATATTTCCAATATGTTTAGTGTGTGGAAGGAAAAATGGAGGAAATTTTATTAAAGTGACTAGTAAAAGATTTATGTGTGGAAAGGAAGGTAATTGGACAATAGAATACTGATGTAAGGGGAAGAAGTTAGTTAATTTTATGAATAGATAGAAATCTATATAAAATTTATTACAGAAACTCTAGTGTTTCAAAAGAAAGTATTATCTTCATTATACTTACCATATCTCAAATCCAAAGGATAGTGGTAATGATTGGTGTTAGAAACCTCTTAAGTCAAGAGACAATGGGAATTATCTTGTGATAACTACTACAGATATGGATTACAATGTAGTGAAATGCATACTTACCATTCACTATAGAACATATAATGTATTATTTTATTCTAGATTTACCCTCTCTTTTAAATCTATAGAATTTTAGAAGGTTAAAAAATTCCACCCTAATAATTAGATATTAATTTAGAAGTGAAATCGTCAAATGGTATGATGATTTTATCTCAAGTCTTTTATTTTTCTCCAACTGATATTTATAAGAACTTTCTTCCTATAAATATTATTCTCCTCCCTTTATTTTAATTTCATTTTATCTTTGGAATGGATTGAATTTATTTATATAATGTCCATATATATTAATGTGGAATGTATGTAATGATTGATATTTTTGACTAACCTATGATGGACTATTGGTGTGATTATAAATTTGAACATTATTTAAAAATAACATCCATTATATGGGTAATGAATACTATAGAAAATGGGAATTTATCTATGATGGTTGTATAGAAAATCAACATCAAATATGTGGTGATTGTGTGTATTTTTATTGACATATTTATAAAATATTTTCCCAATCTTCCACGAAATAATATAGTTGTGTTTTTATTAGAACTCTAACCTGATGCCAAAACTATTTAAAAGAATCTACATATAAGGTGAAAACTATTCAGTTATAGTAATTAAAAAAGGTACTATAAAAGAATCCTAATAAGGGTTTCATTTAGACAAGTGCATCACAATGGGGCACACCTATTCCTTAAAAAAAAGAAAAATGGATTGATGCGACTCAATGTTGATTATTAAGAAATGGATTGTATCCAAATAAACAACATGTATCTTCAACCCCATATTGATGACTTGATTTTAATGAAATGCATGGAACTTAATAGTTTCCATGTTTGACCGTCATTATGGATATCATCAATTGATGTTTAAGAAAGAGGATATACCGAAGACAACATTTGTCACATGGTATCCACAACAAGATTTTTTAGGGATTCGATTTGGACTTACTATTTCCATTGCTATCTTCATGGATTTAATGAATAATGTATTTATAGATTACATAGACCAATATATGGTAGTATTTATAGAAAATATTTATATATAATCAAAGATAAAGGACATGAGCATCACTTCGAGATTGTACTAAAGACCCTAAGTTGTATGATTTTTTTTTCAACTAAGTTTTTTGGATTAAAAAGTTTCATTTTTGGGTCATATAATCTCAAAAAATCATACATCTATGGATCCATCAAATTTGAAAGCTATATAAAATTGGATTAGACTAACCAATACAACTGATATTTATAGTTTTACTAGTTTGGAAGGATACTATTTATTCTTTGTGGATAACTTTTCATGAATATATAATCAAATCACTATGTTAATATGGATGAGAGACAAGATAATTTATATAAATTAATGTGAATAAAATATCAAGGCATTGAAAAGAATTATATTTTGTGCACTTCTTCACACACTAACTTGTAGTAAAGAAGGGTTTGTTATCTATCGGTATTCATTGACGACTTGTAATGTATACATCCTCATAAAGAATTATATTTTTATTGATCATGCATAATTAAAATTCAAGGTCAATCAAAAAATTCTCCCAACTAATGATTTTGTGTTTTTTGGTTATTTTTCACTAATGGAATGGTTCCATTATCTTTATAGAGAATATTTTGACATATATAATAGTCGTTAGACATTAAAGTATGTATTCAATAAAAATGATATTAACATATTGTATATAGTATGGTTGGAGTTTATTAAAGGTTATTATAACTTAGTACAATACCACCATGGGAAGGATAATAAGGTGGAAGATGCTCTAAGTCAAAATGTTCATGAATGATTATCTATGATGAGGATTATAAAAGATCAAATATTTCTAGATTTTCAATAGATGAATCTAAAAATCATTAAGGAATGCGTGAGAAATATTTTATTTATTAAATAACTTTTCAATCATCAATCTAGAAAAATATTAAAGAGGTTCAAAAGGAAGATGTATAATTGAAAAGGAATGTGATAAATATTCTAGATTTCTACTATAGTTGTTATGGAATGATAAATTTCTGGAATTGTGTATGTGTCCTGTAAATATGAGACTAGAAGTGGGAGATTTTGGTTAAAGTTCATATACATAAATCTATATAATAACTTTATTCATGAATAAGTGTTGAGATCTAAAAGAGTCCTTCTGGTTTGAAAATGTGAAGTGATACTTTTCAAAGATTATATTTTAGTTTTTGGTATGAAATCTTGTTTTGGATGAGATACATACGTTTAAGGGGATGTAACAACCATTACCCTTACCGAGAACCAAAATATGAAAACCTCACGAAAAATTTCATCATTGGACTCCAAAAAATAACAGAAGTCCATAAGTATATTTGGTTTGTATTAGACCATATTATGAAGTCAGCACACTCCATTACAATTAGAGAATATTTCACTCATTATTATCTCTCCATGATAAACAGTAAGGATGTGAAAATGTTTCAAGGAGTAATAAATACTATTGTATCTAATTGGGATGTGATATTTACATTGAAGTTATGGAGAAATTTTTTGTAAGATCTTGATTTAGAGTTGTTTTTCATTACTTTTTATCATCCTTATATGGATTCCCAATTAGATTGGACAATTAAAACACTAAAGGATATGCAGAGGTCCTATTCTATGGATTACCAATGTTGTTGGAATAGAAACCTTTATCTAGATAAATTTTCATACAAAAACTTATTTAAGTTGAGTATTTATATAGATACTATGAAGCAAAAAATTAAAAAAAAATTAGAATCAAAACATGACAGGATATTGTTAGAGACAGAATTCCATTGTGACATGATATAACTAAAAAAACTCCAAGTCAATAGAAAATTTATGCTGAAATCATTGATAAAATATATAATTGAAACTGGTGTGATGTTATTCTGATGTATTTCTCCCTCTAATAAATTTAAAATATCCAAAAGGAATGGAAACCTGATCCCTAATTATATTAACCCCTTTAAGATTCATGATTGAGTAGGGATGGTGGATTTTCTTGGTTCCTCTAACGAGCCTCTCTAATGTTCATAATGTGTTCCATGTATCTTTCCCGTTTAAGTGAATACAAGATTCATTACATGTTTTTAACTAGTTGTTGCACCATCGAATCATGATAGTTTTTATGATGATAAATTGGTTTAAATCATGGATCATATATATAATGTTATTTGGAGCAAGTCTAATCACTTTGTTATGGATATCTAGAGGAATCAAAAATTTTATGGAGTCACTTGGAATCCTGAGGATGTTATAAAACAGAGATATAATAATTTTTTTATGAAGTGATGCAATTTTAAGGTAAAAATTCATTTTAAGGGTTGTATAATGTAACACCCTGTGATTTTAGAATAAATTTATCCTTAAAAAAATTCAATTTTTTGATAGCCTAGAATACATGAATCTATAAGATGAAATGAATCGTAATATAGTATATGATTATTTCCCATCCAATAAATTGAATGTATGAATGAGAATTACCATATTTTATGAATTTTTGTAATGGTTTTAGAAAATGATAATGTATTTATAATTAAATGTTTAAATTTTATTAAGGACATTATATGTTTCATCAAATGTGTTTTTATTATTTTTTTCAGAAAATAATATAATTATTTTGTTGAGAATTTTATAAAAATATTAATTTTATCATGAATAGTTAAAAATACTGATTTTTATTGAAAACTATGTTTTCATTTAAATAATTCATTTAGATCCATTTTCAAAATTATTTTACAAGTAAATTTATATAATATATTTTATTAATAATCCAATTATGGTAATTTGAATTATATTTATGTGGATTTTGGTATAAAAACATTGTATACATAAGAAAATATTTTTTCCCATGAATATTATATTTCATCTAATTTTCCAGGTTTATTTTAAAAATAATTCCAACCATTTTAGATATTATATTTTATAAAATATAATAATAATTAAAATAATAATTTCCCATTTTTTTAATGAGTAAACTTTCATTTTGGTTCATATTGAGTAGTAAAAATATTAAAATATGTTACCACGATTAAGGTTAAAATAGGTTTACATGGAATAGTAAACCCAAGGTTAATGGTAAAATTGATAATAAATATTTTATAAATCATTTTGACCAAATTTATACCTTATAGTATCCCAAATTTTTATTTATGTCCATTTAGAAGTATTTTTCTTGATGTTGACATTATTATATTTTATTCTTTTATAAAATCTCCAGTGTATCCTCTCCCACACATATAAGAAGTAACCCTTACATTAACTTTTTTAAAGACATTGAGCCCTATATATATTCCAAAAATTGATAAAGTATCTGCTATAATTTTGTATACATGATTTATAAGTGATCGTATTCTCAAAAGGTTCTTAAGAAAGGATCTAAAGGTAACTTACCAAAGAAGTGGTAATCATCATACCTGACCTCATTCATTTTATGTTTTCATTTTTCTTATATATATATGGTATTTAAAAAAACTTCAGTAACCTATTTATAATTAAATGTTATTAGGATTACGAAACTACCAATACCCATCCTCTATTTGATCAAATGGGAAGGAATAGTATCACTCGTGTGTAAGTGTGGACTACCACCTCCTTATAGCGATTCAATTAATTTTCACCACCATATTTCATAGATGATTATTATGATTAGTTTCAAGTTCATATATTTTATTTATAACATAAATAAAATTATAATATCATTATAATATATCAAAAAACAATCCTTTAAATCAGTTAGAAAATGATAACATCACTTGTACATATGTGTGGACTACCACATCAACGAAGAGATGTGAGTTTCTTCATTTATGATTTAAATAGATTGTAATAAAGATATATTTGATGAATAAATATGATTAATATTAAACAATAATAATTACTGGATAGTGATATATTATTTAATTCTCTTCTATATCGTTACACAAAAAGATAAAACATCGTTCATGCGTACGTACGACTTACCGTCTCCATGAACCGTGTAAATCATTTTTCTATCTATAAATTTTATTGATGACACTAAGTTTATGTATCTCAAATACATATTATATTTTTTTAGGATTAAAATTTTGGAGGTTATGTAACCATGATCAAAGTATAAAGACCAGAATTATAAGACTGAACATCTCATGAAAAATATAGTTTACACCTAAAAATGATGGTATTAAAAAGAAATTATTATTAATTTGCATTTAATTTCTATAATTTGATCAAATATGATATTATAAGAATGTAAATTATTTTGTTTTGTAATTATCATAAATTTAAATTTATTATACATGTGGTTATATCTCTTTCAATGAATGTGGAACACGAGTTAGTGGTTTTATGTTACAATCTAATTATCTTCTATAATTTCATATGATTAAGTTTTAAATATTAAAATTTCATGATTTAAATCACTATAATGTTATGATATTTATTATACTCTAGTTATTTCATGAGAACACATATTTTCCCTTTATTTTATTCTCTTTCAATTCTAAATATACTGAAATAATTTTTTATGGAAAATAGATACTTCCTTATTCAGTCAGAAATCATTTTTCTTATATGTTCTTATTTTATAAAAATATTTTCAAGAATGGTTTTACTATTATTTTATAATTTAATTAAAATTTTACCAATGTTTTAATTTTTATAAAATGGTTTAAAAGGAAACTGTATTTTATTTTATGAATGAGTTACTTATGATTTTTTATCAAAATTGTGAAAGAAATATTTATTTTAATGAACAAGGTTTGAAAATAACATCACACAATCAGTAATTATTAATTATTTGAATATGACATTAAATTTTTTTGAGGTTCTTTATAATGAAATTTTATTGCTTAATATTTATAAAACTTTTAGATTTTAAATAAATTATTTCAAACTGAATAGTTTATTTTCATAATGAAATGTTCCAGTGTTCTTTAAAAGGAATTTTTAATCAATTATAATTTTTTTTGATATTAATTATTATTTATCATGGTTTTATCCAATGACAACATCCACTTTAATTCTTTGGATGGCTTGTGATGATGGTTATTTAATGAATATTCAACAAAACCCATTTCTATCCCATTGGATAATTAATTTATGATGAAAACATTATGAAACCCATTTATTTTTCATAGGTTATGTAACAATGCTTAGATGAAATGTTTGTGAAACCTATTTCATTTACATGGGTTATTTAAGTATGGATTTTCCTGAACTTTTGGCAAACATAGGAATCCTTTTTATTATGTGAAAGGTGGACCCATAGTTATATATCCCTCAAATGCATTAGGTAATGAAGGATATCTTATGAGATAAATAAGAATGAATTGGGGAGTGAACCAAGTTCAGTAAAGAACTATATCTACAATGGTAGTTCTGGGTGTGAACTTTGAATAATTTTATGTGATAGAGAGTAAAACTGATCCAATATGATAGTCTTGGATGCGATCCTTGACTATTAAAGTTATAATTTTATATTATAATTTGTATGCCACAATGTTTTTTGGTCTTCCAATCTTGTTACCTCATGGATAATGATATTTTATTACTTTTTTATTATTTTACAATGAACTATTAGTATTAATGACATTACCCATGATTATGATATTTAAGAAAAAGCGTATGATTTTCAAATGTTGTGATCATTTTCTCGTACCCTTATATTCCTGGTATATTTAAGTTGTCATTGATAACCCCATGTGCACTCATGATAAGAATTTGATATAACCCATTCTTATATCTCTTTTCCCATGATTATGGTGAAAAAATTTAAGTATGATTTGGTTATATAGGTTTCTATTTGTGAAGAAATTACTTGGAGATGATACAAATATATTATGACTGTGTTGTTTATGTATCGAATATTCGAAAGACACTAGTCTTATAGATTGTTGTGTGGATCTTAAATGCCATGAATTGTATATTCATCTAAAATATGTGATATTTATGTAATGAATATTATTTTTGTCTATTGTTCTCTAATATCATATGGATTATTTTTATATTTAGGTATAGATAAAACCTAATTTTACAAGGTTCAATGTGCCTATAATTAATTTTTAAATCATATTAAATGCATGCATGAATATTTATCGTGAAAATTTTTAATATATTTTTTATGGAGGACCAAATTATAAATTTGAGGCTCCGTTGAGTTCATAACATGAGTTTTACACAACGTGTGACATAATTTTGGAATGTGTTGGGCGTATGGGTTAGACACCACCATGAGTGAATTAAAAAAATAAAATAAAATAAAATAAAATAATTATTTATTTTATTATACAATTCAGAGAACAAGTTTAATTCATCTATAAATTAATTGAGGTTAGAAAATCCAATAGTAATCTATATAAACCTTGATATTTTAAAAAATTGTTAGAGGGGATTCCATGGGAATACACCACGTAGATCGAGGATCATTGATCGGTGTGAAACAAAATTCAAGGATCTCCCTAATGATAATGGTACAAAACCGTTCATTTATATTGATTGATCCAAATTGAGGTAGGTTGTAGACATATTAGGACTCCTCCACCATTATTTTTTTTTATAAGGAAAATCAATCAATTGAACAAATTATTGACTTACGGATCGGTTATACTGTAGACATGGGTTTAATCTATGATGATTTATAACTGAACATATTTTTTTTTTGGATCTTATTTTTTACTTCTAATTTTAAATAGATCAATTCAAATCAAACAGGGTCCATTTTCTCTCCTCATTGAATGTTTTCTTGATTTACCCCATTATACATGAGCATTCATCAATAGTGTTTTGATTGTCAGGTTGATCGACCAAAATAATGAGCATTCAACACTCGTAAATCCATTTCATGGAAGAATTTTTTTGATATCATAGATCTGGGCTCAATATGATATGGGGATCATGCGATAAGGGAAGTTATGAGTGAATCAGATTATTTTGGAGACATCTAGGTTCTAGAGGAGCATGAAATGATTATGAAGAGAGAATATAACCTATTTACTTGTGAATTGAATTTCTGATTCTAATCAAGCAGTGACTATGTGGGTTGGTATGATTCGATCCTCACTTCTTAGTGAAATTTAAAAATTGATTTGGGTCACAATAGAGTGGATGAATCCCCAGATAATGAACCTAAGGGTTCTGTAAAATCCAATAGTACATCCAGTGTATTGTAGAGCTACATGCCATGTGGGAAACCTAGTGTGAGGCTAGGGTTTATGTGTGGAGTTATGAATCACATGAGACCTAGGTTCGAAACCAGGAGTAGTCATTATTCCGGGATATGGTAACAGTACTATAGTACTACTTTGTGGGTACTATAGAAAGTAATATAGCAGGTACTGTTCGGTATTATTGCAGTTGGAACTATTCACCTTGGGCCACTGCTTTGGTATTGGAGTTCTTAAAGCCCCGGGCCACCTAGTCCTTCTGGTCAGTAAGGCTTTATGGCCACCTTTAAGGCCTTCAAGACAACTCAAGGCCTTCGGGCGACACGATGGGCCCAATAAAGACTCTAAAAAAAAGGTGCAGCCCTAGAGGAGGATACAAGGGAGTCACACTCACCATAATAGAAGTAATGGATTTGGAAATATGAGAGGGTATGGATATGCCATTGGGACCCGCCTATGATTACACGGGATGCTTAACCGGATGACCATGTAAAGGTGGAGAGCTACCATCATGATGGAGATACTAGGGATGGGAATTTCTTTTTTAGTTATCATCTGGTTGAATTCTGTAAGATTTTGGGGTCATGTACTGTATCTTTTTCCCATGGTCCATGTAATCACTAATCCTACGGGCCTTGTAAGGTTTCTCTCGTATCCCATGAATGGGGGGTTATCGAAAATCAATAAAAATGAATGAATTTGGGCCATTTGGATGACATGTACCACCTGTCACACAGTGTGTGATACCTCATCTAGGAGTCTCTATATAACACGGAGGATACATGACTTGACATACAAAAATATAAATATCTATACAAGAACATGGAAAATCGGACAATGACACAGAAAGATGTATACGGTAATAGACAAGTTTTGCATGCAAGCACATACATAGAAATGGAAACAAACAATTTTACATGGAAAAACATTATTCTTAGGGGAAACTCCGTGTACAAATAGTACACTTCAGGTATTCTTAAAAACAAGGCGTATATTCCTTTTTTCTTCAAATTGTATATGTTTTATTATCATGATTTACCTTGAGCTATTCTTTGTGGGTTAGTATGGAATCAAATTTTATATATAGGATACTGAACCCTATAGTGGGACTTTGTAGATAGTGTTGTTATTATCCTTCCATAAATACCATAGTGAGACCCTCAATCATTATCTTTCCCAAGGTGGAGTTCTTGGGATCATCAAGACAAACACAACACGGGTGAAAATTCTCTACTTAGTGGGTTATTCCAGATTGAGTTGCTGGTATACTTAATGTCCTAATATGCGATTGTCATCTAGGCATAATTCTCTTTATAATTCCATCATATAGTTTCTATGGCAAGATTATATGAGCATAACACCTCAGACAGATTCCATTAGTGCTATATTACTCAAGGATTTTATTTTCCTGTATGATTGGTATGTGGATCCTTTAAGAATGATTCCTTGAATAGAATTATGGTTGTGAAATTACCTTGAGGCCGTATGGATTTGTTGAGTATATCTATATATTGTTTTATATATTATGTAGACATATAACTATTTAGAGATGAATTTTATTACCTTTTTTATATTCTTAGTGATTATAGGTTGTTCTACTGGGTATTGTTATACTCACCCTTATATGGGCATTTTCCACAGATGTAATGTCTTATGTCGATGATGAACTTTTTGAAGTATCCCTAGAGAGACCCAGACCATGCATATCATAGAGAGCCTTAGAGACCTTGGTGTGTTCCTATTCCACCCTCACAACAATTCTGTTCTATATTTTCATGTTGTTTTTTTCATATTCATCATGGTGGGCTTGTATTTGGTCCTCTTTTTATCCGACACTTATTGTTGAACTCTGGTTGTTGGTTTTTTTGTATCCAAGCTTGTTTTGCCAAATTTTTTTTTTCATAATTAATAATTTTATGGTCTAGGAGATGTGTGTGTGTGTACATGTATGTTAACGATAAAACCTCCCATGTGAGTGATTTTCCTACCCAACACTTATTTCCATCCCCTGGAATATTGGAGGTAGTATTGGGGTAGTGGCAACACATACTCAATTGGGATGGGTCCTGATAGAGTGGTATCAGAGTAGTTGGTTTTACATTATGACTGGAGTCTGTATGTTTGGTTTTTGGAAAAAATATTAAGTGTTTTGAGTTTGTAATACTAGGTAGGTACTCTGGTGTTGGTGTAGAGGCTGACGTATCCATACACAAGGACTATGATCTCGTAACTTTCAACAAAGTACATAATGATAATTTTTATGGTGGAAAAAATTGGTACATGCACCATATAGAAATGAGTTTTTCTTTTTATTTCCTTCTTCAGTTAGCTTTCTAGACATAAGCATTTATCATGGTATGTATTTTCTATTTGAGGATGCATCCCTGATTTGTGACAGTAAGGATTCAACATAAATATCAAAAGGATGATCCCCATAGTGAAGAAGCATTGATACATGGGATTATTAAAAAGGTGTTACCTCAAGAGGGTTTATTAGATATAAAACCCCCTTTTGAGCAGTAGATGGTACCCAAAATACTATTAGATGAGGTACAGAGGAGGACTGTTCTTTAGAAGTGTCAATGATTGAGACCACTCAGGTTTTGAGTAATTCATAACCCATATGCATGTGAGGTCATTCTTTAGGTGGTTGGATGATTTTTTCTTCTATTCAGTAAACCATAAGGTATGATGGTTGTTCTGGTAGTGATCCTTTTCTATTGCTTTGCGGGATGATGGTGGAGTTTAGTGACCCGGTTGTAGAATTAGGTGACACTAGCATGTTCATAGTTCAAGTGCCTTTTATAGAAGATTTATCCACATCTATTTCATGGGACATGAATATAAATAATATTATAAATCTTCAATCGGGTAGTATGATAGTGGATGAGTATTTGATGATGTTAAACAACCTCTCTTTTCACACCATAGATATGGTATATGATCTGTTATTATGGGATCATTCCTTTGAGATAAGAACATGTAGAGACATTTGATCTATATTTATAACTATGTGCATTACTACCTATGTTTGGGTGCTAGAGCGTGCTTTGGTGTTCGAGAGTTTCTTGGACAATCAGATGAATAATGTGGCTTCCAGAAGTGTGTACACAATAGTTGAGAGATTGGAAGTAGAGAATCTAAGTCAGATTTATGACATAGATGTGTATGAAATTTTATGATATTTTTCAATATAGAGGATATATGGATCATGGATCAAGGCATGCATCTAGAGATCCCACAGAGTGACAGTTCTACTCTTGTTACTATAGGAGATATCAGGCCTGAGATTTTCCAAACCACTCTATAAATGATAGGGGGATAGTGGATGTGATGTGTAGGTAGAGGTAGTGGAAGGAGAATATAGGTTTTCATAGAAGAATACAAGGTAGACATGATGGGAGAGTATCTGGAGGTGGAATACACTATTAATTTTTTCCACCACCACCTCTTGGTGATCCACACCATGCTTAAGGATCATGGGGACAAGGGATTGTGTTGTAGTAGGAGATCAAGGCATATGACCCAGGGGCTCCATGAATTATATGATGTATGACCATTGACTTCTCAACCTTAGCTACATTACTTTTAGACATATATAAATGTCATTAGATCAACCCTAATGCTTGGAGACTCATATCAGAAGTTAGTCAGTGGTCACACAACATTTACAATAGTGTGATATAACTCTTATAGGTGAGAGTTTATGTTAGTATATATTTGTAGCAGTGATGTGGCCTTATGATACAATTATAGTCATTTAATGGTTATGTACATCTCAAGCCCAGATATACTGTTTCTGGAGAGGATTGTGGTGTGTTTGTTTCAATAGTAATAGTTTTTTCCTATGTGGGTTAAAATATAACCTAGGTAGCACATGATTGATTCTTGTATAAGAAGGTGTAGTTGAAAAATCAGCATTTTTCTTGTATTACCCTTGGTTGTATGGATACTATTACTTCAAAGTGCCGCATAGTTGTGGTAGAGTATGATTTTTTCTTTCCGAAAGATGTTCTAGTCTTAACGTCCTTCCCAGAGATATCATCATGGATTGATCTATACTCCAGGATGAATTTGATATACACACTAACATATTGGATGGATTCTATAGAGCATAGGAGGAAGCGTTGTAGTTAGAGGACATGAAGAAGAAGGTATTTGTTTTTCCTAGTGTCTCACCATTGGTAGCCCTAATTTTCTTTGCCAAGAATTTGGATAACAGTTTAAGGTTATGTGTGGACTACCATCACCTAAACTTGGGGATTGAAAAGATCTAGTATCCATTACTGAGATTTTTTTACCCCATAGATTAGTTAAGGGGGGAATGATTTTTCATGAATATTGTCCTTATATGAGGCTATTAACTTCTGCAAGCATGAGACAAGAATATACAAAAGATAGAATTTATGTGTCTCTACATTCCCTATGAGTTGATGGTGATTCCCTTTGGTATAATGAAATCCCTAGAAGTGTTAATGGGACTCCAGAACTAAATATTATAGACTTTCTTAGAAAAATTAATTGTAGTCTTCATCAATGGTATCCTAGTGTAATTTATGCCTCAAGAGGACCTCACAACAAATTTGAAGATAGTTCTGGGCGTTCTCTAAAATAAACGTATTTATGTGTTTCTCTTCAGGTGTCATTTTTGGATTTAGGACATCAACATTTTGGGATGTGGTATCTTAGAAGACGTTCTAGGAATAAAACCAGTTACGGTTGAGCCAGTGTTAGCTTGGGATAAATCTAGCACCATGAAAGTGGTGCAGAAATTTCTTAGGATTCACGGATACTATCAAATATTCATACTTTATCTCATTATAATATCATTTATCATGATAGATTTTAACTGAGGGTGGAATCCTTTCATGTGGAAAAAGAGGTACCAATAGGATTTCTATGTGTTGAGACAGATATTGGCAGGAACTCCCATCTTGATATTTCTATAGGAGGCTTTCTAGTACGTAGTGTTCTATGATGAATTAGGAACCACGATTGGTTGTGTTTTAATGTATTGGAAGGAAGTTAATTCATATGGTTTACATCATTTGAGACCACATGAGAAGAAGTTCACTACCCAAGAACTTGATTTATTAGTGGTAGTCCTCCTACAGAAGATTTGGTGGCACTACCTTATGGGTGGTGAATATATGATCTATTCGGACCAAAAAAGTCTAAATAATATCATCTATTAGAAGGATCTAAATATGAGATAGAGGATATGTCTAGAGTTCCTCTAAGAATATGACTTTGAGATTGTTTATATTCCCTGGAATGTTAACGTTGTAGCATAATCCCTTTGTAGAAGATCTTGTTTGAAGTGGTTGAGAAATATTTTAGTGTAGTTGGCCTTAGCTTATATATCCTCTCTAGATTGGGATGGATTAACTTACATCCAATAAATGGCTGTTACCCCTCTACTTTTATGGCTGAGTGCTAGTTTCTACCAGGTTAAGATAAACACTTGAGGTTTTATAGTATAAGTGGTATGGGATATCCATGGACTTCATGACCAGCTTACCACATATATCAAATTGAAATGATCCCCTCTGGGTGATGATAGACAGACTCAAAATGTCATCCCAGTTATTAGATATTCATGATCCGTGTTCAGTAGAGAGACTAGGATTCCCCAAAATTCATTAAACTATAAGATTCCATTTATTTCCCTCAACTATCATTTATAAAAAAAATTATGGCTTCACATATCAGTTATGGATGGGATTGTAAGAGGATTTTGCATCTCAACTGAATTTGATCATGGATTTTCACCTCTAGACTGATGGCTAGATTGAGAATACCATTATGGCTTATAGGTAATTCTACACACTTTCATGTTAGAATTTTTTTTATTTTTGGGAGGATTAAATAACATTTTTGGGGTTTACATAAAACTTCTTCTACAATTCCACCATTAGTATGAAATCATTTGAGGACTGTTATGGGTGACCCTATAGGTCAACACTATGAATGGTCGACCTAGGAGAGTTAGTAGTTATGGGATCGAAGTTCTTACAAGCCCGAAAAAGGATGGTGGAGATCATCTTGGAGTGGATGAGGACTTCATAGAGCTATCATAAGTCATAATCTAACTGATATTAGATGCCTTTGGAGTTCGAGGTGGGAGACCATGATTTCCTATGGGATTCACATTAAAGTAGATTATAGAGATTTTCCTGGGGTGTGAGGATATCTGTGATATTAATTTTCCATTTATAGATTATATGTCGATCTGTAGAGGTTGTGTATCTCTTAGGTCTACAGCCACATTTAGAATAGGTAAACAACATCTTCCATATGTGGAATTAAGAGGTATGTCCACAAACCGTTCCTCATTTTTGGACAGTGAAATATGGACATATAGGATAGAGCTACCTCTTATAGGTACCTATTAGATATTGAGGATCTATAATAGAGGAAACTTAATGGGTGATATATTCCCCTAGTGCATGTACTACGACAGAACTGAACTCTTCAGGAGAGTACATGTGAGCAGGAGACTCTGATGCGTGATTGGTACCCACATATTTTTTTAGAATTTTGTTCTGGGTTTTTTGGATGTAAAGAACCATACTGAAGATAATATAATGATTCTAATATTTATATGTATTGTTTTGGAAAATAATATAGATTATTTTAATAACAATGTGAAAAGAATATAGGAGATTCTTGGGCCTAGTGCACCTGAAATTAATTTTTAGAATATATTAAATATAATAAATTCATGCATGTATAGTTTTACTAAAAAAATGAAATATATTCTAGAAAGAGGCTCTGATCCTAAAAATAAGTCTTTTGCTTAGTTCAAACCATTGGTTTTACCCTATTTATACCATAAACTAGCAACACAACAGGACATTAAATTGAGCACCAACGAGGAGAGTTAATAAAATAAAATAAAATATGTATTTATTATATTAGATGATGCAGAGACCTAGACTAATTGTTATATAAAAATATGGATATAGACAAATCAGAGTTTTATCCAAATAACTGTTAGAAATTTATAGGATAATTGGGGGACCATCTGTGGTCAAATGACTATTGGATCGAGGGTCAATTATTAGTGTGAAACTGAATTCAAAAATCTCCCCAAGAACAATGACATGGGACTACTCTTTTCCACTGGTTGACCCAAATTGAAGAAGGATGCTGATATATTTAGATCCATTACCTATTATTTAATTATATGAAGAAAATGAATCAATCACCCAATATATTGATTCGTGGATGGTTCATTTTTTAGGTACGAGTTTTATCTTCGTCGAATTATGTGAGATTTGAATATATGTTTTGTATCTTCATTTATTATTCAAACATCTGAAGCTCAAGTACAACTTAACAAGACCTAGGTTCATTTCTATGTGTTTGATATATTTCTACCACTTTTCTTATTCTTTCGTCACCGATGATCTTATTGACTGATTTTTTGACCTAAATTCTAATAAATCATCTGTTTCACACCCATTTCATGGTGCAACGGTTTGATATAACACACCTGGACATGGTATGATGTGGGGATCATGTGATGATGGAAGCGATGTGAGAGTGAAATCATATTGGAGGCCTATAGTCTGTATTGGTGCATGTGACATTGATGAGGATGGATGATGAAATATTTCAATGTGAACTAGATGATGAGATCAGAGAGAGCGGTAAAGGTGAGGCATGAAATAAGTATATTCACTCTTCCTGATGTGATCTTGGCTGGATTTGGGGGATTTTGGAGAGGATGATTATGTGGAATAATAAATTAAGGATTCTAAAAAATATTGCACTACACAAAAAGTTTTGAGGAGAAACAAGCAGTGCGGGACCCCTGGGGGGGGCTCTAGGGTTTCGGTGTTGAGTTAAGTGCCACATGGAATGTGACCACTCACCTAGAACTCGAGGTGTATCCATAAAGATATATGACCAAATATACATGGAAATGGCTATACATACATAAACAGAACCAGCTTCTCACAGACATGACTAAGGGTAAATGGGATCAAGTACTCAATGTACTCAAGACAAGACACAAACATGGACACATTCCATTTTACACGGGAATAAAATAGTGTCGACAGGACATGTTGTGCACCACTTATACACACCATGTACTTCTTTAAATATAGATTAAATCCCTTTCCCTCTTCATCATTGACATTTTTTGTTAGGTTGTGTTCCCTTAATCCATTACCAGATGTTTAGTATAGAATCACATCCTAAACAATAGATAGTGACACCTTTAGTTGCAATTTTTTGGATGTAGTTTCTATAATCCTTCTATAAGGATCATAGTGAGATCCTTGATCAATATATTTTCCTAGGTGGAGTTCTTGGCATCAACATTACCAAAACTAATTTGATTATGATCCTCTACACAGTGAGCTATTCCAGATTGAGTTATTTATAAACCTCATGGCCTTGGGTGTGATCCTCATCTATATATCATTCTCTTCATACTTCCAACATGTACGTATTTTGGTGGGATATGATGATAATAACACCTTATAGATTCTATCCCTCGTATGTGACTCACAGAGAGTGTTCTCCTAGATGAGTACTATGTTAAACGTTCATGCATGATTCTTTGACTCGAATTACCATTGTCATATTACCATGAAAATGTGTTTCTTTGTTGAGTATATATTGAAATTATTGTTATATGTGTTTTATACATATACCTATATAGAGATGAATGTTATTGCTATTGTTTTAATCTTAGTTATTTTGGGGTGTCTTACTAATTATTATTATACTCATCCCTAGATGGACATTTTCCAGATGTGTAGTTTCATATGTAGAGGATCAACCATTGGACAGTGTCCAAGAAGGATTGGGACTAAGCAGAGCTTAGTGATCTAGAGAACCAGTGGTCTATTCTTGTAGGAACCTTGAAAATATTACTATTCTATATTTTTAGGTTGATATTTTTTCTTGATTCATTGTGGTGGGATTGAATTTGAATTATTTTTTATTTCAGTATTTTTTCCCTACTCATTTAGTGATATTTTGACGTATGAATTCATGGTTTATCTATTTTTTACATTTTAGAATTGTATTTTATGGGAAGTGAGTGTATGTTTGTTAATATATACATTTGGATAAGGACACACATGTGAGTAATATACCTATTTAATACTAGTTTCCATTCCATATCATGTTGGAGGTGGGCTTGTGGAACTCATAGAATGGGACCCATTGGGACTGGTCATGAAAATTTATGCATGAAAACTATGGCTCACTAAATAGGAAACTACACATGCATTGATTCAATTATCTTGTTTGGGATGAAATTGTGGATAATTTTTTTCACTCTAATGGATAAGATCTGGCATTGAGATCAACTAAAAATATGATGCATGATATGGGGGGTAGGAGTGTGTCTATTTAAGATCTACTGATATTTTGGAAGAATGGATTTGTAAGGGTTGTTTACAAATGGAATGATCTAACTAGGAAATGTAGGTGCTAGGTGCTAAGTGTTCTGGGTCTATGGGTGTTGGATCTAGAATGTGTAATATAATAATAGGTGTTCTACACTTCTAGAATGGTGATTTATTGTGTTTAGTCATAGTTCTAGGAAGAAGTACATGAAACAATTTTTGTGGTGGAGTGGTTTCTTTTTCTTTTACCCATATGTTCCCATTCTTCATCCCATTCACTATTTTTTGTGAGCCTTGTTTCACATGTGAATAATTAGAAAACTCCATATTCTTATGCATGGTCAATCACATGTAATACTAACTCCATCAAATAAAAAAAGATATATCCATCATTTCTGTGTTGAATTATATTATAATCAATGAAAATAACATCAAAAAGATTATTTGTAAGAAATTTCAAAATAAACAAATAATGAAAATACGATTCAAATACCCATTAATTATGGAATTGAAGGGGATATATTTAGTGAATAACATGATTAAAATTAATAAATGTGAGGTTTCTTCAAAGAAAACCAAGATTTTAACTAAAATTCATACCCTAACTCATAGACGAGTATAATAGTGGTGTATCCAATCATGAGAATACTCATTTTAACCTTAAACTTTCATGATCAAATTCAATAACATTTCAAATATCAATAACATATAAGATAATGTTTCTTTGAAATAATAATAGGTATATAAGTCAAAAAACATACCCATAAAATAATATATGAATAAATGAATGAAAAATACATTTCATTTAATCTAGATTAAAATTATAAAGACCTTATTCTAAGAAAAAATTTATTCTAGAGTTCATGAACAGTTTTGTATGCCTTGTTAGTCCAACTATTAGCAAAATAACCAAATCCAATCTATCCCATTAATATCATGCTCAGTTAAGTACTTATGAAGTCAAAAAATTTCGAAATTCTGCTTTACATAAAGAAACCAATGACAAATTAATTAAATTAATTCAAAGTAATAATAGACACAACTATAATACCACCACATTAAATTTCATTTGTAAACAATCTCCATAAGTTATAATAAATTCCATATGCTCTAAATGTTTAATTTCAAATGATTTGTTCATGTTTTCACTATGTTTTTTCCTTATATAGTGAAATGGAAGCTTATTATTTATCTAGATATGTTATATAAAACCAATTTATAAAAATAATTAATAAATACAAATTTCTAATTGATGTCACTACTATAAATGGTACTTTTTAGTGCATGATCATATCATTTAACATTATTGTATTTTAGGAAATCCAATAGGCAAATAAAAACAAAATGTTTGTTCCCCAATAATATGGATACTTTTAAATATAGAAAAATGAAAAAAATAGTGGCTCTATATACCTCAGTTATTGTTTCCTAACATGATTCAAAGTGATAAACATTACTATAATACATTCCAATGATTAAATGAGTTAAATAACCAAACATCTAATACTTATAAATCTATTTTAAATTAACTATAAATCAGAAGTTATTTTCAGTAATAATTACATAAAAATAAAGAAAATATGGATTGTACAATTATCAGATCAAAACATGAATCTCTCTTTTGTTAGCCAAAAACATTGTATGGAACCATAGTTTTTGGGAGAAAGAAAGGGAAAATGAGAAGATAGATCCCCCTTTTACCACATAATCAAATATTCCTAAAATAAGGATTTGGTACTCTTTATTCCTATAAAATATATTTCTAACTGAATAAAAAACCAATAAGGGTTACATATTTTTAACGAATACATATCATATCCATGAGAAAACTTTTAATCAATTGATGCATTTTTTAAATAATCAGTCCCCTTAAAGTTCAACCTCATAACCATCCTAATGATCCTAAATTATACTCAACTATGAGGTTCAAGCATTTCACATCTATTTAATTCAAAATAATACTTTTTAAATAACCAATAATAAACTATACCACTATTTAAGATCAAAAACACAATATATATAATATAATTTATGAAAAATCTCTTCATTAAAAATAAAAAATTGTGAAACCTCCCCACATTAGGAATTATTTATCCCCTAAAATTAATTTATGAGTTCTATAAAAAAATAATACAACCCAATTTTTTTAAATTTATACTTGTAACACCCATGTCTCCTCTAAAATTAGGACATTTATTTCTAATATGTATTTTGAATGAATGGAATTTCATATATGAATTTATTATTTGCTGTTAAAGACATGTATTGAAGAGGCTCATGAATTCATTGTACTCTAATTTGTGAGTTTTGTAGTGTTGGAGAAGAAAAGATTAATTTTAAAGGTAAAATTGGGGAAGTTAAGAAAATATTTTGGTTATATAAGAAACCATTATATGATGGTATTTTTTATTGTGTCTTGGTTTTCCTTCATTCATCATGATTATTTTCATAATAGTAGTATGTGATCCTATTATAGAAGGAAGAAAATTGAAATATTTCTTGGATTCCTTGGGTTCATAACTACATCATGTTTAAATTTACTATGATGTGGGTTGATTTAATTTATTGTTTTCCATGTCAGGGGTTTGAATTATATTTTTGTTAATTCTCAAACAATATTAGAATTAAAAATAATTTATCATCATTATGGTTGATAAATTACTTGGTTTGTGTAGAAACCATTGTGGTTTCATGTTGTGGCTCAAAAGGTGTTTAAGAAAACCATTTCATGGTTTATTATTATTGACTTTTATTTTAAAATTAATTTTGGAAATAAATAACAATCAATGTACCTATTGGATTTATAGATTCAAGTTAATTCACCTTTTTTATCACTTTTGGTTCAACCAAACTAAGAAATGGTTTAGGTAACAACACTATGGTTTATAACACATGAGTTTAGTTATAAAATGGAGTATCAGTTTTTACACTTATTTGATCCATTATTATTTCTTATAACTAGAATGTAGATTTCTATTTATTAGTTTTTTTGATTGTTTGGTGGATCCATGGGTCCTTCTTTTCATCTTTTTTAATTTATATTATTTAAGGTAATTATTTTATTACTTCTCATATTTTTACTTATTTTATTATCTCTGGGTTTCATGGGTAGAAGTTTTTGAATCGTTGAGGCTAAAAATAAATATTCAGTTGGTGGATTATTTGTTTAGGGTAGAATAATAATGATAATGTGGGAGTTTGATCCTAGGAAATCATCCTTTATTGAAGTTGTGATTCAATATTTATTTTGATGTAGGTGATTTAAATATTGATATTATATTTAGTATTATTAATGTATGATTACCATTATTTATATTTCTTCTATAAGTAGATGAGATAAACCTAATTTTATAATTTAAATCAATCAATGAAACATTTATAATATCCATAGATATATGATAATACTGAGATTTAGGTTATTTCTCAAGGAGGCAGTGTGTTTATCCCTTCCATTATTCTAAATTATTATTATTATAATTTTTGAAATATATAACCGTGTATGAAAGAAATGATGAAAAATTTCAAAACAATATAATAAAAAATGATGAGGAACAATAGTAAATATAATTGAAACAAATAAAATAAAAAGAAAGTATGCTATAAACAAAACCTGCACCAGATTAATATGATTTATACTACCTATCATAGACCTAAAAGTATTTTACCATCAAAACTAAGCCTCACCTAGGGTGTGAATGATTTATAAATTCATACACCTCTCTCTCCTAAAATAATGAGCACATATGAATGATACGTATCCCTATTCATAGTAGTCCCCACACCTATAAAAACAATATATCCAATTACATCACATAGAATATTTTCTATGAATAATTAATATAATAATGAAAATTAATATCAAAAAACATAATAAAAGTCACTATATTTAGGGATGTGAATGATGAAGAGGAAAAATAATTAAGGGAAGAATGTTCCAAATTTTTCCTACAAATGAGTGTGTTATAGTTAACCATGACCACCAACTTTGAGTGAAGAAAAATAATGAATGATAAAATTGACATTAAAACTCTAGAAGCTTCATTATTCACCTCTTGGAAATAAATTTATAGGTTAAAACTCCATGTTTGGAGGTTCTAGAATAAACACAGGAGTAAGACGGAAAAAAAATTTATTTTTATTTACAAAGGAAGGAGATAGAAAATGAAATTCCCCAATAATGAAGAATAAGAAATCTAGAAATTTATTCTTTATATATAATCAATGACCAATTTACAAAATAATGAAAAAAACAAAAAAATAGATAGGTTGTGTTCTCTACATGGTAGCATTCACTGTACATTTTTCTCTTATAGTGACTTCTGCTAAGCTTGATTCCATAAATTTAAAAACAACATGTGCATCATGAATCATCTCAAATCAAAATTATTTAAACTTATATACCTACTTTGATTTTTATATTAACTTCCAAATGTAAATATAAAGTTATAATTTCTTCTAATGATATTCTAATATGTATTTTTAAATTATTTAATTCTTAAGATGTATGAAATCTTGGTGTCACATGTGCTAACTTCCACTCTACTTATGGTGACTATTATCATAATCAGGGTCAGACCCCACCTATAATTTCTTCAATACAATATCATCATTAATACATTCACATTGATATATCTTAACATTCTATATTTTAGACCTCTTAAAAATGGATTCAATTAATTTGAACAAGGTTTATTACTTTTAATTAATGATTTTATCGACCTCACTTTAGATTATAGCTAGATAATGCTCAGTGAAAATGTTCCATTTTATATATTTATCCAAATTTAGGTGTATAAAAAAAGGATGTTTATTCTTATTTGATTTTTGACCCAAAAGTGCATTTATATCATCAAATTATCTTGTTCAATTAGTTTCATCAGTTTATCATTAATTTTCCAAGGTCTGAAATTTTTGAATTCAACTAGTTTATGAGAGTTGACCCCCAAATAAAATCTGTGAGGATTTTACATAAGTTGTTTATATTTTTATTTGACTAATTATAAAAGCTAATTCATTAAGAACACTATGTTAAATTATCAATGTAAATTATGCGAAAAATTGAGTGAATCGTAGCCCCTTGGTTTCAATAACCCAAAACAATACAAGGAATGACCACCAAAAATAGAATTCGGTTCTTTAAAGATAATATTCATTATTCAATCAGTTCTCACAAATCACAATATTGTTCTTCCACTTTTAGAAATCTGTAGTCTCACATGAAATTTCTTGGTCCCATCAGTAGAGATCCTATTGGTGATCATCTCCATTATTTAGTTTTTTAACTAGTGTGTGTAATAATTATAGACCATGAAATTTTCATTATTCTATATGATTGGATTTGAGATTTTTTGTTTTGGATGGTTCTTCATACTTTAACCAGTTCGAAAAATCTTCCATGGATGAAGATTTATGTCCTTATTCATTGATCTCAGGATCATTTAACTCTTCATTGGAACTCATGATATTAAATTTCAGTCAATATTAGTCATTAGTTGAGGTCCTGTTGGACTAGAATGAGGTTTAAATACATTGTTCTTTTTACTTCAGCTAAATTTGATGTAATGTGATTATATTTTGATGTTTATATTTGTCCAAAATCTTTTTATTGGGCTGCTGAAGTCTTAAGATGATGACAGAAAAATACATATGATAATTTATGAGAAAAAGAAAATTGGGAAAGTATAAAATCATAAAATAATATTGATATAATTACAAAATAAATGGATTCATAATGTAAAATGGTTATAAAAATCTTCTGTAATTTCAAAAAAAGGAAAAAGGAATAAAAAAATTTATGCATTCATTTTTTCATGAAATTACTAAATTTATTTAAACAAAACCTAATTACACCAAATCTTTATATTATTGATATTTAAAAATTAAACATGGAATAATGAAAATATTAAATTTAGAATTCCCAAAATTATAAAAACAATTGGTTAATTATTCTAAAATTTACTATAAATCCCGTTATTCTCATTTCCCTAAGGAACCCTAGGGTTATGGATATCTTCGACTCCCTG
This sequence comes from Viscum album, assembly GCA_963277665.1. Lineage (NCBI taxonomy): Eukaryota > Viridiplantae > Streptophyta > Magnoliopsida > Santalales > Viscaceae > Viscum > Viscum album. The sequence continues at coordinate 308,050,411 of OY728131.1, read as the reverse complement.
TGAATAATTGAAGGGGGAATATCCCTTTACACTCATTATTCTTAGTAAAAATTTACCATCCCCATATATACCCATGATGTGGGTTCTTGCCATTATTTCCAAACTTTTAGAATCCTTTTTCACTTAACCCAATCATATTGATAAGTATTTTTACTTGTTCAACTTGCTTTTTTGATATGCATCTAGGTGTGAATCTATCTTTTAGTGGGTTTATAGAGGCCTCCTTCATTCAATATTTTTACTATATTGACACATTTTCATTAAAAGGTACCATCTATTTGTTATTTTGAGAATCATGTGAATACCTCATGGTTTTTTAAAGGATTTAGCTATTTCTAGATTTTTCAGACCTCATCTTATTGTGATTAGGTTTTCGTATCCAGATGACTTTGAATTATCTTAGTATATATGTTTGAGATAGATTATTTATCTCTTTAAAAGGGTATCAATTTTTTATTAATCCTTGGATGATACAAGATCATTTTGGTTATTATTTTACAATGGAAATGATTTAGTTGAGGCTTCCTAGGATTTATTTTCACCACATAATAAGGAATTTATTTAATAGATTGGTGACTCAATCAATAATAATCTTTGAGTAAATTTGAAAGGACTCACTAGGGAATTGTTTACTCCTCCTATAATGTGTGTAAATGATGATATTTTTTAATCTCTTCCTAAATTTTGGGTGTTTTACATTGAATATAGTTATCAATTTCAGTTAGTGCGTTTTTTGAATATATGGTTGATTATTTCTAATTTTATGGCCTTCAATTGTATTAAAATCCTCCTATAGTGAAGAATATATCTATATAAATTTCTCATTCTCTACCATTAAATATATATGATATTCTGTTGACCCAGTTTATTCTTCATTATAATGAAAAAGATATGATTATTGATATGACACGCCCCTGCATAAATAATTTAGTGTTGGGGATAAATTCATCTTCAAAAATTAACCTGAAGGTGTTTTAGAATTTTTCTCATATGGTGAAGTAAAATTTCAGGATGTAGTGGTCTACCTCTCCTCCCATTTTAACAGTTTCTCTTGATGTGGTGATTCAGATGCAGTTAGTTTAGGATGAAGGGGGCACGATACCACTAATTCATGATACTAATGATATCCTAGATATAACTATGTTGAATTAAGAAAATGAGTGTTGGGTATATATAGTGGCTATCGAGGATTACCTGAATAATAATGTTGAATTTTGAAAGTATGTAATGGGGATCTCATCTAGGTTAAATATAACATCATCATCTTATATTATTTATACCCCACCTAATTTTGCACATGATTTTCCTATTATCCTTGTATTATGTATGTTTCTAAATGATTAAAAAATTCTATAATAATGTTATTATTGGTAATTTTAGCTTCTTATATTGAGGGAAGTATCACTATGATAGTTTTATTAAATGAACCTTTTATTATTTGAGAAAAGCCTTATTTTATTGAGTTTTTTAGAAATATTTGGATGATGGAGAGTTTTTTACTGAATCTTATCAATCTTAGTTTTAGTTAGACATTTTATTATGTATGACTGATGCATAGGTGGTAGGGTAGACTAATCCTATTGACGATAAAGCCGACATGGGAGTAACAAATGAGTATATTTAGTAGGATAAATACCAGGATTATGTGGAATTAGTGGATCCTAACGACTGTCCCCTTCAAATATTCATATCTTTATCATACAATTTCATTCTTGTTGGATTCCAGTGAAAATAAAATAAATATTTCATGTGAGTGTTAGGGATAAAAGGAAACTTGTTATGGAAAATTATAACCCGTATGAGGTCATGGATTCATAGAATGGTGTGTTGTGAGGATGCTTTTGAGAGTTAAAATCAATTAATTCCTCCCATATGAAGTGTGTTAAGACACATAATGATTTTATATTTACAATGGATAATACATTCCCAACGTTCATTAAATCTATAAAGGTAGATGATCAGAACATTGATGCTTAAGAGGGGTGATGTATGTGTCGGGGTTTCTTGGTCTTCTCTATATTTTGTTTCATTATTTTCTTTTGGTGTACTATTATGTGTGATTATTTTACCTTATGGATGAAAGTTTTCTCTTTTAAGAGTTTTATAGTTTCCCATTAATTCATTATTAGTGGGATGAACTATCTTTAAAGGGGTCTCGTTCATACCATACTTTATACTATGAAACCCATTGGATTCATTCATCTATTTGTTAGGTGGATGGAGGGAATTTCCCTTTTTAGTGATGTATTTAGTTTTCATGACTTGGGGATTTTCAAATTTGTTTTATTAAGGTTTTTTTACTCAAATAGAATAAAATTTTCAATTTTTTCTAGAAACATATCAAAAATTCTAGTCTAAATACATTTAGTAATTAAAAAACAAAAAAATTATCAATTATTCACCATAAACAGACATTTGAATCATGATATTTAAAAAATAACTATTTCAACTAAAAAAATGATCTAAAATAAATAATAACTCATATAAATGATATATTGATTAAAAATAATCAATGGTACCCTAAAAATTTATTTGGATGAATGCATCAAATTAACGCCACATAAAAGTTCCCCACACATAAAAAATTTATTTTCCTCATTCAATCAATCATAAAAATTCAATGGAAGAAAATAAATCCCAATATTAAAAAATTGAAGAACCATTTAGAATTGGTTATAAATATAAACCCCCTATGGATTCTCTCAAGTATAAAAGATGAATTATCTACTCAAAACATGTTGTTTTCCATAGAGTTGGTTATAATTTTACAAAATTGATTCATATTGAAAATTTTATAACTATTTAAACAAAAATAACATTGAATTTAACAAAACATCAAAAAATTTCTATTTACCCAGGTGAATGAACTTTTATATTTAATAAAAAATAGAAACACCCAATAAATGGTGGTGTTTAATAATTAAAAAGAATGAATAATGAAATCAACATCCATTTTTAGATTAAAGAAATAAAAAGTTCATATGGATTATGAGTTTATTTCATGTACCAGTTAAATTGACATCATATGTGATTAAAATCTAGTGAAAAATTTCAAAATCAATTCATATTATAAATATCACTCCCAAATTTTGAGCTAATATAATTTAAAAGTCAAATTTGATTGTTTTTAAAATAATTAATCTAATGAAAAATAGAAAACTTCATCTTGTTAAATAGAAAAATAACCCTAAAAATTAAAAAAATATATCAATCATTGAATAAGAAAATTGTGTCATGAAAATATTAAATTTTGGAATATAATTGGCATTGGATTTGTATTAATAAAATCATATTTTAGCGAAAAACACTAAAAGAAACATCCCCCACCATTAAAACCAAAAATTATCCCCAATTATGAATCCTAATATAGACTAAATAATTTAAAACTATTTTAACACAATATGTCTTTTCAAATTTATTAGTGAGAGTGAATGTTAAAAGGGTTACAAAAAATATCAAAACCATTTTACCACATAATAGATATAATCATGAAAATTATAATCATTTACAATGTCTCTATTGGTTACAACTTAAAAATTATCATACAATGAAAATAATTTTATTAAAATAGTAGTACTAAACCTTTAATCCACAAATTTATTTTGAAAATGATCTATAAAACTAGTGTATAATTTTACTATTCAACAAACAAAGATAATAAAAATGGAATTAGTGAGAATAATACATTATTATATGATTTTAGAATGAAATTTATCTATTGAAAAAACATTTTTAGTTTTCAAAATTTAATAAAAATAGGGATAAAAATTAATGATTATGCCAATACACCAAATAGTTGTGTGATTAATGTAGTCTTTAGTTGGGTGGGGTTCTATTGAGCTTTTTTACAGAGATATTATATGAACATACAATTTATTTTATAAAAAAGAAACAAATAAATAATTTATTTAATAAAATTTTTCTAGTAACATAGAAAATAATGAAACAAGAATTATAATATAAATATAATGGTGTGTTGAATTTTTATTGTATATAGCTAGAAAATCATGAGTTCAACCCAAATATAATGGGGGTGTTGTGTCTTTACTAAAAACCACCAAAATACCTTCTTCCCTATAACAAATAGTACCCACTAACATCATATACACCACACATTAACTTTTACATTAGGCCTTGCCCACTAGGTTCCACTAGTTTCCCCATTGATATGTGGTCCCTTACCATCCGTCCACCCATGTTCCTGAACGAATCATCAAACTAATGACTGTCCCCATATGCTGACAGATTTTATTTAAATATTATTTACCTCCTCTAACACACACCTGATGAAAATTCTCATGAGCTTACCCATCATGATAAACACACCAAGAAATGTATGCTTAACTGTGGAGTTCTAATTAGGTTGGCCCCTGAAAAGAAATCTTCCCCTTGTTGACAAGGGATTTAACATTTATCCTTTTAACTATTTATCATTATGATGTGTTACATACAACCCTCATTTATAGCACAATGTACTCATTGTGGACAGTACATCTCAACCCAAGATGTACCACTGTACTTCTAGATGTGTATCTATCACATACCAACTTTATCAACACATAATTTTCATATATAAATATTACATCTTTATTATCAATATTGAACCCATTTAACAAAAAAAATCCTTAGGCCCATAAATGTTTTGATTCAGTGTATACATGATACACAATATTCACATTTCATCAATAATATTTGACAATTTTTTTAAATATTGTTCCTTATAGTACCCTTCATTGACATGCCAAAAATAAATAATTTCTTATATCACAGGGAAAGGAATCAAAAGAAAGGGTGAACTCTAAGGATCTATAGGGGTAATCTTAGGAGACAAGAATTGATGATCATAAGAATGAATATGATATGTTTTAGGGTATAAGACCAGGGACATCAATTTATAGGTTCACACCCAATATTTCAAAGATCATAAACATTTGTCTCGAAATAAAAAATTTTCATTTTAAATACATGAATCATAAGAGTGAGAAATCATCATAAATTGATCATGTACCATAGGTTCACGTAAAAGTAGTGTGGAACCATCATAAGTATAGACACACATTCATATATCAAGTTTGACTACCTATACCATCAAACTATATTGGATTGGGAATGACTACCTATTTCAATAGCATAATGAATCAGACATCATGACCTATTTCCCATAGTGGATCAAGTAAAATAACCTATTTTCCATAGTTGATCAAAAACATCAACATGTTTCCCATTACAGATCAATAACTTCACATTTTCCCCATAATTATCTAATGGGATGTAAATCATTAGATAATAATGTTTTTGGAAATATTTTCCCTAGCCATGATATAATCTTTTTATGCTTGTTCCACAAGATCTTAAAATTTTCATCATATCATAACCATTATAAAGGAAACATGTTTAAAAAAAATTCATCATAGTATAGCCCATGATAAATACTCATGATTCATAAAAATATATTCATCACAATCACAGACACAAACAATCTATATAAATAATAATTATGCTTCCATTGGAACATATACCTATTACAATAAAACAAACTCATATGGTTTTGTGTTTTATGAATATAAATTTAATAAAAATTTCATTAAAACCTTATTGAAGAAAATATTATCTCCATCTTGAAATAAATTAGTTAAAATATAATTTTTATTAAAATTTTAAAGAAAACATTTAATTATAAAATCCCCTTGAAAATTTATAAATGAATCCCCAAATAAATTAGTTGTCATGATTGAAGATAATTTTTTTAATACTGAAATATAAATAAAAAGTTTCATTTCACATTTTTTGTAAGAAGTAAAAACTACCTCATTAAATTAACAATAAGAATAGTTCTTTAAAAACAATTTGTTAAAATTAAAACATGGGTAAAAATGATGTTAAAAAATGGTTAAATAATAGTAAACACTTTCATTAAAAAAAATTTTGGAAAATATTGACATGAAAGAAAAATAATTTTTGATCGGAGTGAGAAATAAAGCCATTTTTAATATAAAAATTTCATTTGGTATATTTAGTTATTAAAAAGAGGAAATTAATAAAATTATTTTTTCTATAGAAATAATCATTGGATAATATAGGACTTGATTTTATTAGAGTTAGAACATAATATTTTATCATTTAAAAGTTATTGATAAATAATCTCGGTAAGCAATGAGATCTCAGCATAAAATTATTATTCCTTAAGTAACTTTTGATTTATAAGATCATTGAAATGTATAAACTTATACTAATTTATAAATCTATATAACATTTTGAGAAATTATCCTAAAATAAATTCATGGGAAGTATATATACCACATAAAAGAAACAACTTGTGATAATGGAAGATATTTCACATAAATAAATGCAAGACTTAAATCCCTTACCAAATTGAAAAATTTTGAATCATAAGACATATTAAAGAATAAAATTGAAAAAAAAATTAATAAAATTAAAATAATTAGATTAATTATATAAACTTTCAAATGTTCCATATGTTCACCACACAAAATAAATGGTTGGGTAACACAATATTTATCTCCTAGAAATAAAAGAGAAAATTGATATCCCTTACCAAAAGTATCGACTTTCATAGAAAACCTTCAAAAATCCTATATAATAAATATATTATTATTATAAATATTTTAAATAAAAAAAAATACATATAATACCCTATATTATTTACCTGTGAACTTTTATTACCTGATTTTTTTAATAATTCCCTATTATAATCATGTTCTCGAAAATAACACCTCCATTTTTCATATATTTTTTGGTTTTTTATTTTCAGTAACATTAATTTGATCATGGTTTCATCATATAAGAAATGTTAATAATTATATAAATATAATATGTATTCATTATATATGTATTTATTATAATCCATAAAAGTTAGAGTTAGAAATTGAATCACACCAAATTTAGAGATAGTTAGTCGTACATACGCAAGAACAATGTTTTCATTTTAAAATGGAAGAAAAGGATGAAAGGTAAATATTAATTCACTTTAATAGAAAATTTTTTATATAATATATATCTTATATATTCATTTAATATATCGTTTTTACCATATATGTAAATATAAAATAATAATCGTATCACATCACTTCATGGAGTTGGTAATACACACACATGTGTGAGAGTTGTTATCGTTTTAAAATGGATTTGAAGGTAAGAAGGTATATGTGAAATTATAATTTCATAAGTACAATTATTTCCTGAATATAATATTGATATATTATATCCATAATTAGATATATATTTGAGTGGTGGTGATGGAAAACAAATTGCATTGGTTCAAGAGACGATAGTCCACCGAACACACAATCGACGATTTTGTTTTCCATTTGTCGGAAAACGAGATGGATATGGGTTATTACATTAAAATTATAACTTATAAGTCTATGTGAAATATCTATGTTATTATATAATCAACATTTTAGAATATTTGAATTTGTTGAATGAATAAATAAAAGAAAAATGATCAATTAAGAATGATACCTCCTCTTTAAACAAAGTCTTTAGGTTTGCACCAAAATCCTGGTTTGGAGGGAATATTAATAAAACTAAGGACTCTAGGAATTGGTAGAAGAGTATGGAACAGATGTGGTCTGGTAATTTTAAAAAAATGCTTTTAAAGTTATAATAAGAGATGATAGGGGTGTCTTTTTATAAGCTGGGGAGAGGACACACTTGGACTTCTTAAAAATTAAATGGTATCCCAAGGTATTACACATTCCATAAGGTTTCTAAAGGGATAATTATATCTTATATAATGAGTTATGTTCAAAATATTTATTTCAAATACTAATTTTAAATGTTTTTATAACATTTTATCCATTATCAATTTTAGTTTAACCTCCCAGTAAACTTGTTTTAACCTTAATAATGAAAATTATTTTTTACTATTTTTACTATTTATGATGAAAAAAATTAAGGTAACCATATTATATACTATTAATTATGATTAAAATAAATATTTAATAAATTTTTAGAAATTAAATTTATATATTTGAAGAAATTAATTTAAAATTAATCCAACAGATGTTATGAAAAAGTGATTTTCAAAAAAAAAAGTTTTAATATGTGTAGAATGTTTTAAAATGAAAATGAAATATGAAATTGATTTAAATGACCTAAATTGGATAAAAAACATATTATTGATCCAATGTTACATTAAAAAAAATATTACAACAAAATGGAGCTTTTAAATTGTTTATATGAAATGGAATATTTTAATAAAAATAAATTATTTTTTTTATTCATAAAAAGTTAATCATTTTAGAAAACTATAAATATTTCATTAAATGATAATTTTTACATGTTAATTAGAAAAATTAAATTTATTTTTTGCAAGAATGTTCACAAAGTGTGAATTTTTTTATTAATTGTTCACAAAAATCAATAAAAACAATTTTTGAGATATTTTTTCAATTCATATAAAGTCTAATTAGATTTAAGTAAATTTATTTCAATATGTTTTACTTATTTAAAAAAATTATAATTAATTTCCAAAATTTGTTCATTCTATTTTAGACCTGAAGTTTTAGCGACTAGGTTTGAGGGTTTATATTTAATTAAAGAAAATAATTGTACGTCGTGGTTTTTTAAAACATGGGGTTGTGTTTAATGAATGATATTAATGAAATTGAATTTATTTGAAAGAAAAGGGCATAAAAACATGGGTTTTTTACACTCTAATTGGTGGTTTTCTAAAACAATATGACAAGTTGATCATCAAGTCAAATCTAAATGAACACTTTTCTGAGTTATTACCCTTAGGTATATCTTTTCCAAAGCTATACCCACTTGTAGTATCCAGACATGGATGTACATTCATGGAAACCACTTGCTCAATCCTTTAAAAATATTTTAGTATTTTTTATATGTGGACTTAGACTTATGGTAATGTTTCATAATGATATTTTCTTATCATCATTGAAAAGGTTAACTAAACCTTAACACTTTTCCCAATGTAACAACTATGCCATGGTGATAGTACATTGAATCCATCTTAACATGGTCATCAGGTCCTATCCATCCATGAACTACCAGTTACCCTGTAAAAATGTGGTCTCCAACATAGTGTGAACCGACATGCCCCAAAAAATCATTTTACTAATGAATTTCCCCACATTCCAGCACTTATTCTTTCATTTTTATTTGCCCTCAATCATACGCACCTTGGAAATCTTAAAAGGAGTTTAACCATATAGATCACTAATCCAACCCATGTATGTTTAACAGTGGATTTCGAATCAGTTAGTCTCTCAAAATAAGGACAAACCTTGTTGATATTGGTAATAAAATTTGTTATTTTAACCATTATCTTTATAGGGTGTTGCACTAGCCCACCATTAGGGAAAAATGCCCTCTTTAAGGTCCCTATATATCAACCCTGGTAGTGGAACTTCACTTCTGGATAGTTACCACTATGACCCTAACTATATAAACCTGGGATTTTCAAACATAAATATTATATCTTTGTAGATAAAAATTCAATACATTTGAAAAACAAACACAGGAGGACCACAATGAATTATTGTATTTAGAGAGTAAATATATATTAATTTTATTTCATAGAAGATTTTAAACATCTTTAATAAGGATATTACCATTTAGTACACTTCATAGACATACCCAACACAAACCTTTCTTCATATCTTGTGGAAAGAAAACATAAGAAGGGTGATATGAGATTCTATTTAAGGTTAAGTATAAGAGATATCAATTGCTGATCATTAGAAGGTATAAATTTTTTATAAGGGTTTTAGATTATAAACATAAATTAATCGGTTCATACGAAGTCTATCAAAGATTATAAACATTGTTCATCAAATAAAATAGTATCATTTTGAATAAATGAATTATAAGATTAAGAAATTATCATAAATCAATCATGTAGAATATGTTAATGTCATATAAGAGTTGTACCCTTATATGTATAGAAACCATTTTTCATATAAATGTTAAATAATGATACCATAAAACCATAGTGGATTAGGATTCCCTAATGGTTCTTCATAACACAATTTATCAAATATCATCACTTATTTACTATAGTGTATCTAGAATATTTACTTGTTTCACATAGTGGATCATGCAAATTAGGCTATTTTCCATAGTATATCAAACACATCATCTTATTTACAATAATTAAATCATGAGATATACATATTAACCCAATTATTTTATGGAATATATAGGCCCCCATCATATAATAAATAATTTTTTGTGACATAAGATCATGAAAACTTCATTATATCATAACCTATGGATAATAAATGGATTTCATAGGAATTTCATCATTGGATAACCCACAAAAAGGAAATTGGTTTCATAATCATCTCCTCATTATAATCAACAACATAAAAATGTAGCAAAATAAAAATTATGGTTCTATTGGATCATATCCTTAATAAAACATAATTCACAAAGGTTTTTTTGTCTTTGATGAATATATATTACATAAAAGTATCATTAATACATTCATGAGGAAAACATACTTTCAATTTTGAAATCAATTTTTTAAAATATAAAAAATTATAAAATTTAAATAAAACATTTTCATGGAAAACAATCCTGAATTTTTTTTGTATTTTTTAAATAATTGATTTTTTATGATGACATAAAAATCTTTTCATGCTGTACCCATTAAAAAAATACCCTTTCCACATTTATGATAAAAAGTGAAACTACCTCTTTATGAAAACCATAAGAAGACTGCTTTTAAGTTTTTTTGATGAAAATAAAACATGGATAAATATTCTTATAAAAAATAATTGGATGATATTGAAATTTTTTAATACAATTTTAGAAAACTTTGACATGGATGAAAAGGGATTTTCAACTGATAGAAAAATAAAGTCTTTTTATTCCCAAAAACATTATTTTGGTATGTGTAGTTATTGAAGAGATTAAAATATAATAAAACATATATTATCAATATATTACCATTGGGTAATAAATTAAAGGAGTTTCTTGAGATTTATACTATAATATTTCATCATCAGAACCATAATCATAAACAATCCCTATATACAATTAGATTTCCACATAATTTTTTTACCACTTCTGTATCTTTTTAATCTTAAGACACATGTACAAAATAATATTATGTGTATATGTAAATACAAATAGCTTTAATAATAAGAATCATAAAGTAATTAATTGATATTACAATTACCAGATAATATAATTAGGTGGTGAATATAACATGTGTGAGACCGAAATAAATTGGAGAAAAGAATCCCTTACAACATTGGAAACCTTTGAATCATAATACCCATTAAATAACAACATAAAATTAATCATTTAATACCCGGAAAATATGTATTTTAATGATATAAAATGACAATGGGGAAGTATATATACACTAATCAAAAAAAATGTATGGTGAATATGACATATGCTTCCCATTTAAAAAAAGAGAGACTAGAGATCACTTACCTCAAGTATTGAATTTTTTCATAGATGTACGAGAATTATGAATAATAAATTTAGGATTATTATATATATATTAAATAAAAATACTAAAATATAACATACAAAATTTTATTTACAAATGACTTTTTATTACCTGAGTCATGCCCCATCCCCCGTGGCCCATGCCGTGACTACTCCAAGCCTTCCTTCCATAGGCCAGGGGCTGGCGACTAGCACCAAATGTGTAATCCCTAAATTGGGAAGGAATTGCCTTTATAACCTGCAAGTACACGTAACTAAGTACACCACAAGATTCGAAACACCAAATAAAATGTATAAGAAAAGAGGGTTGAAAGTAAAAAGGTCCAGAATACAAGCCCAACTGGAAAGTATAAGTATAACAGTGATACAATACATCTGATGTAAAAAAGAAGAGATAACTACTGGATCATCCTCCGAGGTTCCTACTAGAAGGGTAGGTATAGATCACCTCCTTAGCACTCCACATCAGTTATTATCCTCCCTGAAATGACTCATCGTAAGGTCCACCTCAAGGTACCGTCCACTCCTAATACACTCGGCCTCAGTTAGCGCTCTTTGTCGTCTGTATCCAACACAACAAGGTTCGGGCATATCCTGTGCAGGAGTGATTATAACGACACTTCGTAGGGACCCCAAAACCCTCAAGGTCTCACAAAATATTCCAAGGATAAACCAAAAATAAAGAAATCAACAGAAAGCCTTACATAGGTATATTCCCATACATATACCTAAGTTATTAAGTGGTCCATCTTAATCATGAAGCAAACATAGAAAAACTGACTCAGCTCAACTAGGATTTTATTCTTGGGGCAGTAACAAGTAACAACCCCAATCGCATTGTCAAAACCTCTACTGCTGGGAAGATATTCCTCCATCAAGTACAGTGGGCATGTATTTACCTCAACCATGCTTCCCACTAACCTTGGACTGCTGAGGTACTCCTCCTGTCGAGTACCTTGGATCTACCGCATCACCATGCACGCTTCCCACCATGGGTATGCCGCGTCACCAAGTACGCTCCCCCTCATAGCCTGCTGAGGTACTCCTCTAGTCGAGTACCATGGGTCTGCCACGTCACACAGAGGCGCTTCCCACCGTGGGTCTTCTACGACACCAAGGCGCTCCCACTGGGCTAGTAGAGTCACACCTAGTCAAAACAGTCAGCAGTAATTAGGTCTCAGCGATCTACGAGGTCTCTGCACTACGCACACTCATCTCTGGAATGGTTCTCTCCACAAGCTACTGGTAGATACTCCAAATGTCACGAAGTCCCAAAAATTAGTTTCTCAAAGGTCTACCATGTAATTTGGGTCTCAAGGCAATATATGGCTCGTCAAACAGATGCCCAGTCTTTGAGTTATAAGATTTTAATACCGAGGGCCCAACTGTATTCATGCTCAATCTAACCTGACCGTACTGCAACTATACCCAAACATTCACTAGGGTATACTCAAAAGGACCATATTGCATGTATAATTCCAGTTACACTAATGATTCGTCAAATGGACGTCTGGTGCCAAAGATATGGCCGAAGGATCATAAGTGGATTGAAGTGGGCCCGAGTCTGGTCTGACCCGATCCGACCCCATTTGGTTTGACCCGGATTGGGTTGACCTGACATGACGCATTGGGTTTGTCCTGAACCTTTGTGTGGGCCAACCCATTGAGTTTGGACCAACCCATTTGGCCGAGCCCAGCCAGTCGCGAGGAGTGGTGGAGAATCATGAGGGCGCGGACCGGTCACGAGGGCGCAAAGCAGCCATGGGTCAGCATGTAGGCAGTTCGGCTTGGATGGCTCCATGTGGGCAGCTCATCCTGGGGCGCATGGACGGTTCAGCTCGGAGGTCCGCGGGGGGGAAGCTTGGGGCAGCTCGACACAGGGTTCAGGGTTGCGCCGCTGGGGTCGGTTCGTCTGGGAGGTCGGGGCAGCCGGGGTTGATCGTTCTGCCGATGGTCTGGCCAGGGTGGCTGGGCCTAGAGGCTGGGGTGCGGCGTGGCCATGGCATGGTGCGGCTCGGGGCCGATCGACCAGTTGCGACATAGGGAAGGCGCGTGTAGCGGAGGCCACAGGGGTGGTGTTGTTTCCTTTGTCACCTTCTTCTAATTCGAAGAACACCACAAATCAACACAAGGGTTATAGAGAGGACTAATAATGTTAGTTTGGACCGCACTCTCTTCCCTAGAGAGGTAGCAAGAGGTTCATAAGAACAAAGCACATAACACCCCGCACAAAGATTCTTCCTAATCCCCAAAGGAAAATATGGGGTGTACATGTGAAGTGATAAGAAGACAGTATTAAACCCCTACCTTGTTCGTTGTTGGTTGATGTTGGCGCGATAAGGCGGACATCGATTCTTAGTAGACGAACACGTCCTACGTCGAAGGATGTTCAGGAAAGAAAGTCGAAGTTGAGGTCGAGGTCGTTCATCATAGTCAAAGGTGTTATTAATCAGAATTATTCATTGGTGGAGAAATCTTCTTTGATTGATTTCTCCCAAGTTCCTCCTCTCCCCAATTCCTCCTAAGTTAATTCATAGACAAAATAATAGATTGAAATATCTATAAATTCATTGGAATAATATTCAAAAAGGAATAATTAATTAATTGATGTGTTTACTCAATTTATTAATGGGGAGGATTTGGAATAATAAATTATGTGTGTTGGAACAATTAAATTGTGGAGGTGTTGAAGAGGCTCCCCCACATTTATTCTGGGAGTTGAGAGGTTTTCCCATTTATGTGGGAGTTTCAAGGGGGTTTCTCACATTAAAAAAGGGGTTTCAAGGTGGTTTAAACCCGGGTGGACCCACCACTTTAACCTCTCATGCAAGGTTATGGTCTGGTGGTCCCCACCACTAACTCCCACAAGGAAGTTTATTTATGGTGGACCCCAACTCCCAACACCCACATGGGCGTTGCAAATAAAAATAAAAATGACATAAAATTTTATTTTTATTTTATTTTTATAAAAAAAACTACAAACTAACACTCACCCACGACCAACTACCATCGAGGTGAAAGTTTTCTTAAGCGAATATCAGCAATACGAATTCAATGGTGCCCTCAGATTTCAATTCTGAGCACTGGTTCCAATGTTATAAAAACTACCTCACACGTTTATGGAACGTACCTATGAAAAGGATCAAAAATTCATTCCGGGCACTCCAGGCCTTTGAATCACACGTCGTAAATTTTCCCTGACTCATTCAATACCCATTTATTAAAAAAAATTACAAGGAAAATCCAATTCTTCACATTCTACCCATGTCAAGGATTTACATCCTGATAAGCCACAACTCATACTATGGGAAAAAGTTGGCGTACTGAGCACACATCTGAGGCTCCGGCCCCCATGTGCTCTCTTGGAGGTTCCCGTGCTGCCAGCGAATTCTACCTAGAGGTATCGACATTCCACGAAGGACCCACTCATGTCGATCCCCAATCTCTAATAGAACCTCTATAAAAGTCTCCCCATCATCGACGTTTAGCTCTCCATGGTTGATGATGTGAGAAGGGTCTTGAACGTATCTCCCCAGCTGGGACAAGTTGAAGATGACATGCACACGGTGCTACTAAGGGGGAAGGGATAAGTGGTAAGCCACCACAACTACTCTACTAAGGACCAGAAAGGGTGCAATGAACCTCATAAATTACTTGCCGCTTTGGACAAATATCCTCAAACATCATCAAGGTGAGACCAGTAGAAAGACGTGGTTGCCATCCTCTAACTCCAAAGGCCTCCATATCTTATCAACAAGAAAATTCTGCCTGCTATGTGGAGTGTTCATCTTCTCATGGATGATCTGCACCTTCTTTGTGTTAGCCCGTACTATCTTTGGTCCTACTAGTGCTGACTTCCCTGGGTTAGTCTAGCACAAAGGTGATCTGCATGGTTATTCGTACAACGCCTCGAAAGGTGCCATCCCAATGTGGAATTGATAGCTGTTGTTGTATGAAAACTCCACTAAAGGTAAGTGATCCTCCTAGCTATGACCAAGGTCGAGGACACAAGAGCGGAGCATGTCCTCAAGGGTCTGAATGGTCCGCTCGGTCTGACCATTCAGATGAGGATGAAAGCTGGTGCTCAAATGAAGATATGTCCCAAAAGCCTCCTACAACCCCTTCCTTAGTTGGGAATTAAATGTGCATCACGGTCTGAGACAATCATCCATGTTACTCCATGTACCCACACAATCTTCTGTACATAGAGGTGTCCCACGCTCTCTACTGAACCCTGCACTCTTATCAGAAGGATGTGGGCCGACATGGTGAGTCGGTCGACGATCACCCAAATAGAGCAATTTTCCATGATTGTACGTTGCAGTCCTATCACAAAGAACATGTATATCCCATCCCACTTCCACTATGGGACATTTAAAGGTTGAACCGAGCCTGCCGGTACGTGATGCTTCGTCTTCACTTGCTGACAAGTGAGGCATCGAGAGAAAAACTCTACAACTGCTTTCTTTATTCCCAGCCACTAGTGCTATCGTCGGAGATCCTGGTACATATTCGCCACTCCTAGATGTACCTCTAGTGGGGACGTCTGTAACACCCTCAACACTTCCTCATGAAGTGACATTGGTACCATGGTACATCCTCAGAAGAGGATGACATGCTCCATACCTTTAGAAAATCAATCAAGTGCCTACCCTGTGGATATTTGAGAATGATGAGCCTCCCAGTTAGTGTCCCCACGCTGCACCTTCCTGACTCGCTAAAGAAGTGGGGGAGTTAATGTAAGAGATTTAAGGGAAGATGCTCCATCACATTTCATGAAGGATATCTGTAAAGTGGCCAATTGCCCTATTGCGTCACCTAGAAGATGTATACCAGACCTCCTAATAAGTGAATATGCTACAATGTTCCCCTTCCCATGGGTATAGACTATCTTGACTTCATAGTCCAAGAGGAACTCAATAAAATGTCGCTGTCTCATGTTCAGGTCCTTCTAGGAGAAGATATAACTAACACTCTTGTGACCATAGTACATGGTAAAATGCTATTCCATCAGGTAGTGTCACCACATATTCTAGGCGAAGACCACTGCCGCTAACTCCAGGTCATGGGTAGTGTAGTTCTTCTCATGATGTCTCAACTGCCAAGAACCACATGCCATCACTGCTCACTCCTGCATCAATACACATATGTTGCCGGTCTCTAATGTGTCGCAGTAGACTAAATATCCTATTCCCTCCCATGGGAGCCTCTTGATGGGGGCACTATCAGCCTCTTCCTCAGTTCCTAAAAAATCCACTGGCATTTCTCTGACCAAATAAAGGGTTTCCCCTTCTTCTTCAAGGATGATAGTGGTGAAACAACTCTAGAGATTTCTGGAAAAAACACCGGTAGTATCCAACTAAACCCAGGAAACTACGTATCTATGTCACACATTTGGGTGGGTCCAGAGCAATTACCGCCTCAATCTTAGCTGGATCTAATGCAACTCCAGCGTCCGATATGCAATGTCCCAGAAAGTGAACCTCTCTGATCCAGAACTAGAACTTTGAGAGCATACCATAAAGCTGGTGCACTCAGAGTGTGTTCAGTACTACCTACAAATGACAGGAATGATCGTCCTCAGTAGTTGAGTAGATCTGAATGTCATCAATGAAGACTACAACAAAGAGATCAAGGTATGGCTGAAATACCCTGTTCATGAGTCCCATGAACACTTATTGAACATTGGTCACACTGAATAGAATAACCAAGAACTTTTAATGGCCTTACCGACACCGGAAGGTCGTCTTCTTTACATCCTTGACTCGTACACTGATCAGGTGGTAGCCTGATATGAGGTCTATCTAGAAGAACCACCGTGCTCCCTTTATCTGATATAAGAGGTCGTCAATCCTCATGAGTGGGTAGTTGTTCTTCACGATCACCTGGTTCAGCTACTGATAGTCAAAACAAGGTCTCAAGCTGCCATCATTATTCTTGGAGAACATAATCAGGTTTGCCCAAGGAGAAACACTGGGCTGGATGAATCCCTTCCCCTGGAATTACTCTAACTATACCCGCAGCTCTCAATGCTCCGCTGGTTCCATCCGATATGCTAGTGTAGATATCGGTGTTGTCTGGGGGTACAAGTCAATTTTAAAGTCCACCTCTCTGCGAGGTGGTAGACACATAGCATCATAAGGGAAAATATCAGTGTATTGGTCCACCACTATAGGATAGCTCGAACTCTCAACATCAATTTCTTCGAGGGTAAGGCTAGCCAAATGATGAGTTATCAGCTTCACTCTCCTTCGGGTAAGTCCATCGTGCACTTTAAAGGCTTACTTCTTGCTGCTGAAGGTAATCCTGGTCCCATTCGTGCAGACACACCGCACCTTGCACCCAATACAGCCAATATGAGCACGGAATGTAGATAACTAGTCCATACCCAAGATGATGTTGTAAGGCCTCGACCCCCCAACTAGGAGATCATAGCCAAACCTCTTGCCTCTTAGATAAGCTCACACTACCGACACCATTGCGTAATCATTGAATATGCTCACCTAGAAGTCTCTTGATGTAATGATCAAGACAACAACCCAGTCGGAATCTCTGAGCTCCAAATGAGGTCAGTGGAAATAAAAGAATGACTAGCACCTGTGTCTATAAGTATTGCAGCTATTTTGGAGTAGACATAGATCGTACCTCATATCATCTCCGGAGTGCCATGATCGTATGCATCAGTTCTCTGGAGATGAGCTATCCCCTATCCACCTGCTCCCTGCGGTCGGGGTGTACCTTCTAGTGGTGGTGGCAGTAACACCTTAAAACGTCGCCCATTTCTTGTTGCACAGCCTGCTCCCCTACCACATCCACCTCCAGCCTGCGGACCTCTTCGATTGAACCTCTGTCCTTGCCTGGGAACTACTTCGACCATTTTGTGATCATCCAAATGGTGGGTTAGACAGTCACAAGCCATGTGACCCTACCAACTGCCTGCATAACACTGCCCACTCCTGGCATGACTAGCTCTGCTTCGGGTGCCCCACACAACTGATCCTGAGTCATGCGGTCATCCACCTGTATGTCTGGTCCTCTTGGACCTCTGTGACGTCTATCTACTACTAGCTGCAAAAGAATCTGCTATGTGACAACTGGTAGTGGGTCTCGCAACTGGTGACTACTTAGGAAGGAAACTCTCAACCAAGAGGGATCAATCTAACACCCCTGTCTGCGTCGGGATGCTGAGGGAGATCACCGAAGCGGTAATCTCACACCTGAGTCCCTGCTCAATGGTCTGGGACAAGAAGAATGGGTATCACACCATATCTATGGAGTATCATGATAGGTTAGTGAACCTCCCTGAATACTGAGATACAATCATGCTACCCTGCTCAATGGTATGGGACAAGAAGAATGGGTATCAGCTGCCGGGGCTGTTGGCATCGGTGGCCCAAAGAGGAGTGGTACCACTGGTTCCTCCGCTGGAAAAGGGACCTTCACCGAGGCCTCGTCGCTCGGTGGGATATCTGTGCATACAAATCTCGGAACTCTATCCGACTGTCAGTGTGGAGGTATCCTGATAAGAAACAAGTGTGCTACGGTTAAAAGGTTATACCTGGTGAGATGACTTGGTGAGCTGATTTAAAGAAATCTTTTGAAAACACACACATAATCTGTGTTTTCATGCACGAAGTAGGAAGTCAGAAGTTAGGGTCCTGGTGTATGGATACACTAGCCGCCACACCAACAATGGACTCCCTGAACTGAAAATCACACTCACTACACATAAGACTATTTCTTCACAAAAAAGATCGGAGTACTAGTTCTGCGGTAGAACCGACTCCTCTGATACCAATTTGTCCTGACCCATCCCCCAGGGCCTGTTCCGTGACTACCACAATCCCTCTTTCCATAGGGCTTGGGCAGGCGACTAGAACCAAAGCCGTAATCCCTAAAACTGGGACGTCAATTCCTTTATAACCAACAAGAACACATAACCAAGGACACATAAAGATAAGAAACACCAAAATAACTGTATAAAAAAGTGTGATTAAAGTAAAAGGGGGCCATAATACAAAACCAACAGGAAAGTATTAGTACAACTGTGATACAATACATCTGAAGTAAAAAAGGAGAGACCTTTACTAGATCATCCTTAAGGGTTACTATTTAAAGGGTAGGTACAGATTGCATCCTCATCACTCCATGTCCGATGGTCTCCTTAGTGTACCGACTCGTCGTAATGCCCACCTCTAGGTATCGTCCAGTCATGATTCTCTTTTCCTCTGTCAGTGATGTCCATCCCCGGCATCCAACACAACAAGGTGAATGAATACCCCGTGCAGGGGTGAGTATAATGATACTCAGTAGGGACCCTGAGACCCTCAAGGGATCACAAAATGCACCAAGGATAAACCAAAAAGAAAGAAATAAACAGACGACCTTAATTATGTATATGACCATACAGATACCCATGTTATCAAGTGATCCATCTTTTTCATGAAGAAAACATAGAATAACCGACTCAGATCAACCAGGAATTTATTATAGGGGTAGTATCAAGTAACAACCCCAATCACATTGTCGAAACCTTGGCTGTTGGATAACTCCACCTCTATCAAGTAGAATGGGCCTATCGCGACGCCAAACATTATTCCCACTAACGTTGGACTGCTGAGGTACTTCTCCTATCAAGTACCGTGGATCTTCCACATCACCAAGCACCTCCCCACTGTGGGTCTACCGCGTCACCAAGCGCGCTCCCCCTCACAGCCTACAGAGGTACTCCTCCTGTCAAATTGTGTGGTTTTTCCACGTCACACAGAGGCTATCCCCACCATGGGTCTTCCATGACACCAAGGAAGTCCCAACTGGGCCAGTAGAGTCACTCCGAGTCAAAACATTCAGCAGTCATCAGGTCTCATCCAGGTACTAGTTCTCAGCACTACACTCACTCATATCCGGAAGGATCCTCTCCACAGGCTACTGTTCGGTACTATAACTATCATGAAGTCCCACAATGAATTGTCTAAAAGTCCCTCCACGTCATAAGGGTCTCAACACAATAGACGATGTGACAAAAGGATGCTCGGTCTGTGACTTATTAGTCTTTTAGGCACAAGGGGCCCGGTTGGATTCATGCTCAATCAAATCTGACCATACTGCAACTATACCCAAAACACTAGTAGGGTATACTCAAAAGGGAAGTCTTGCTCCAAGAATTCCATTTCCACTGATAGTTCATGAAATGTATGTCCGGTGCCAAAGATATGATCGAAGGAGAGTAAGTGGATCGTAGTGGGTCCGGGTCCGATATGGCACAGTCTGACCGACCTGGCCCAACCAAATCTAGGCTGACCCAGTTAAGTTCAAACTGGCATGATCCATTGGGTCTGTCCCTGCCCTTTGTGCGGGCTAGCCCATTGGGTTTGGCCCAGCCCACTGGGCCCAGCCCAGCAGGCTGTGGGGAGCCATAAGGGTGCGGACCAGCCGCGAGGGCGCGAACCAACCTCGGGTTAGAGCGAGGGCAGCGTGTCCCAGAGTGCGATGTGAGGGCGACTCATCCCGGGGCACAAGGCCGGTTCATCTCAGAGGTCAATGGGGGCGCAGATCATGGCAGCTCTACCTAGGGGCCATGGTGGCACGACCGGGGCCGATTCGGTCAGTTGGTGGCACGATCGGGGCCGGTTCAGCCGAGACGCCGGGGGTGGTCGGGGTGGCTTGGCTGGGAGGCTGGGGTGCGGTGTGGCCAGGGCGTGGTGTGGATCAGGGCTGGTTCGGACGACGGAGGCGATAGGGTGTTGTGGGCCGCAAAGGCCATTTGTGGCAGCGTCGTCGCCTTCATCACCATCGTCACCTTCCTCCATTTCGAAGAAAACTACAAATCAACACAAGGTTTACGGAGGGGACAAGCCATGCCAGTTTTTCCCTAACTCTCTGTCTTAGATCAGTAGCAATAGGTTGACAAGAACAAATCACATCATACCCTCCTGAAATGATTCTTCCCAATCCACAAATGAAATAATGGGGTGTACTTATGAAGTGATAAACAAATAGTAATAAACCCCTACCTTGTTCATTGTTGTTTGAGGTTGGTGTGAGAAGGTGAACATCGATTCATTGTAGAAGAACATGTCCTACGTCAATGGAATTTCTGAGAATGAATGTCGAAGTTGAGATCAAGGTCGTTCTTCATAGTCTAAGATGTTCCTCATCGGCGTTCTTCATCAGTGGAGCGTTCTTCATTGGGATCTTTCTCCCAAGTTCCGCCTCTCCCCAATTCTAACCAAGTGATTTTGTATCCAAAATAATAGATTGAAATATCTTTTAAGTCATTGGAAAAATAATAAAAAAGGTTTAATTAATTAATTGATGTGTTGACTCAATTAATTAAAGGAGATGATTTGGGAAAATAAATTTTTGGCATTGGCACAATTAAATTGTGGTGTTGTTGAAGAGTCTCCCCCACATTTATTGTGGGAGTAGACAGGTTTTATGATTTATGTGGGGGTTTCAATGGGGGTTTCTCTGAATAAAAAGGTGGTTTCAAGGGTGTTTAAACTTGGGTGGTACCCGCTTCCTTAACCACTCATGCGGGGTTAAAGTCTTGTTTTCCCCACCACTAACTCCCACATGGATGTTTATTTCTGGTGGAACCCACATTCCAACACCCACATTGGTGTTGTAAATAAAAAAATGTCATACACCTTTTTTTTTTTTTTACAGGAAAAACCTGAAAACTAATTTTCACCATCGACCAACTACCACCATGGTGAAAGTATTCGTAAGAGAATACCAGCGCAGTGAATTCAACGGTGCCATTGTATTTCAATTCCGAGCACCGGTTCAAATGTTAGAAAAACCTGTTCGCACGTTTAGTGAAAAATCTTTAAAATAGGTTTAGAAATTCATTCCGAGCACTCTGGGCCATGGAATTAGGCGCCTTAAATTTTTGAGGACTCGTAAAATTCCCATTTATTAAAAAAATTACAAGACAAATCCCGGTCATTACACCATTTTTTTAACAAGTAGTTAATTAAATCACATTTCAGGAAATAACTGTTTCATTTTTCCTATTTGTTTGTTTTTTTATTCTATGTAATTTTTTCATGGATAATGGTTTATTCATATATATAATGTTAATAATGAGATAAATATCATAAATATTATATTTATTTATATTTATTTATTTTAATCCATTAAAGTTAGATATTGAAAATGAATTACACCTTTCATGGGGACGATTGGATGTACATATAAATTAACATTTTTTCCATTTTTTGATGAGTGAAATGCAAGAATGGTTAATATTAATTATAATTTATTGAATACATTTAATGAAATATTTATCCCTTATAATAATTAAATCTATCCTTATTACAATACGTGAATAAATAAAGTGAAAAACATATCACATTGCTTTGTAGGGGGGAGAATCCACACATACAGAGAAGCGATGTTATTTCTTTTCAACAGATTGTAAGGTTAGAAACTAGACATGATATTATTTTTAATGAAGTATAATAATTTCATAAATATCATATAGAAATGTTAAATCCATCATTATATCTGTCCATTATAAGCGGTAATGGAAAATGAATTACATATGTCCGTGATGCGGTAGTGAATCGTACAAACGAATTATGTCTTTTTTCCCATTTGTTGGAAGTGGAGTGAGTTTTGTGTTATGACATTGAAATAATAACATATAATTATATTTTAGACACTTATTTTATTATATAATAATATTTGGGGAATATTTTAAGGAGGTGGATGTAGAAATACAACAAAAATTCTCGGTTAAGAGCAATACAGCTTGTTTGAACAAAATCCATAGATTTTATCCAAAATCCTTCTTAAAGAAAGATTTATCATCAAATTAATGATAATATAACATGGTGTTATAATAGAGGATGATATATTTTCTTGTGTTGGAAAAACAAAATGTGTTTTTACACTTTAAGATGAGACAAAATGTGGTTATCTATTATAAGTTAGGGTCATGACATGGTTGAACATTTTGATAGGAAAAAAAGTCTATAATTAATTTACACATGAATCATGGTTTAAGAAAAGATAATTATAAAATTTTAGATTATTAATGTGTTGAATATGATTCGAAAATAAAAATTGGACATGTTTTATGTCATTTAAATCTTCACTATTTTATTTTATTGTTCTGGTAATCCCATTTTAACCTTAAGCATAGTAATTATGTTTTACACTTTTTTCTAATCATTATGATAAAAAATTATGTTTAACATATTATGTGATATTAATTGTGATTATTGAAAATATAGAATCCACTTATAGAAAATTAAATTTATATTAGAGGCATACTTTATTTTAAAATTAAGGCCATGTATGTGATGACAAATCTGTTTTATAATGAAAAAGTTTTCATGTGTATTGAATCTTTAATATCAAATTATATTATGAAATTAATTTAAATTAACTAAATTTGATAAATAATTACATGAATAAAATAATTATACTTTTCAAACCATCTTGAAATAAAATATATCTTGTAAATTATTTTAACATGAAGACTTTTTTAATAAAATTATTTATTTTTATTATTCATCATAAAATTTTACTTTTCATAAAATTCTAAAAAATGTAATCAAATATAAATTTGAAATTAAAATTTCAAAAGATAAGTTCTTTTTTCATATTAATTTTTTAAAATAGAGAACATTACTTCTACTATTTTTCCCCAAAATCAAAAAATATTTTTTTCTTGGGAGGAAGGTATTTTCAGAGCATATAATGTATTTAGTAAAATTGAAGTACTTTTTTATAAATATGATTTATTTATATACAATTATTATAATTAATATTCAAAATATTGATATTCCTATTAGTAGTTACATTTCTAACAATGTTTTTATAATAGTCATGCTTAAATAATAATATTAATAGTATATCACAATTATTTAAAATTCGATGTTGCAGGTAACTCAAGATTTCAACGAAATTAAATTTATTTCTATTTTTTTCTTTAAAATCTAAAGAGTTACATTTTTAAGGTTTTTACTTATAAAATAGTTCCTAGGTTTATTACTAAACTCTTCCACTTCATGGTCCTCATAAATAATAAGAGTGTTCTTCTTCATGCCCTTTGTTATTTTTCTTCGTTCTATGTCAATGTTGATAAATAAAAGGTTTTAGGTACCTATGACTCTTGATAAACATCATTTATGTTTCCCAATAAAAAATAGAAATAAAATTAAATTCCACCCTTTATATATAAAATTTATAATTTTCAATTAAATTAATGAAAAATGGGGTAGAAAAACCATTAGTCTCGTATAATTATTCTTAAAAACTTTCCACCATATTTATGGGATCAAGTACATCATCATCAATAGTACCCATAATCCTATTTTACATTAAATATAGATGATCTAGTAGTTGCTCACATGGTGATGTTTTATTTTCCTCTTGACTCCCCATAAAATCAAAATGTTCAACTAAATATTCAATATCTACACATAGAAATGAAACAACGAAATTCGATACAATATAATCAAATCAATATAATATCCTCTCTTCATGATTAAAAATTGATCATGAGGGTGAAATCCATGGAATGAGAGAGGATTTAAGCCTACTCCTACATTTCATTAATACTAAACACCACAGTTGTTTTTTCCTCCCTATAAATAGACCAGGAATGATGAGCTAGTTTAATTTTTTCTATCATTACAAAATCATTAGATAAACTAGCCCAAAAATATCATATTGAGTATTAGAAACAAATTTATCTGCCAAATTTTTTAGAGAATCTTCGAATTATACATGTAAAATCTCTCACTAGACCTCAAATCCAGTGTCAAAATATGGATCTTGGAATTATAAGTCTCAATTGGTAGGTTTGTCATGTTCAAATAATGGTGGCTCTTTCTTCTTCTTTATTCTCTTACTTCATTTCTCTTTTTATTCTCATATTATTTTCATAATATTATTTTATATGTTAATGGATTTCCACCCTTCTCTTATATTCATACTAAGATAAGTTTGTAGCCTTAGAATATTGTATTATCCTCTCTACATTGGTCAATTCATCCTTAGTATGTGCATTAACTTTTTTTCCAAGTGATTAGTTTTGAAAATATTTTATCACTTGGGTAAATTCCTTTAACTGATAGTATTATTATAGTGAATGTGATTTATGAATGATTGAGACCATCATTTTTTGAATGTAAAAACTAAAAAAATGATGAATAACTATAATGGGTATTCATACCCATCAATAAGAGTAATTTTTTACAAATTTTCATTTAAATGATTAATATTCATTTATAATGTCTCATGGTGTAACACAATAGCTATCCTCTGTGTATGTCTAAATGAGGTAGTGTTCTTATCCTAGATATTCATCTAAAATATTTTTATACTTTTTCATATTTTGAATGAAATAAATGTAGCATGAAAATAGTAATAAATGAAGTGAAATTAAGACTAGAAAAAAAGGGAAGGGAAAAATAAAAAATAAAAAATAAATAAAGAAAATGAAAATAAATATTGTGAAAAATAAAACCAGTTCAAGATTTATATTCTTTGAAATGAAAATAATTTATTGAAAATGATTTATCTGTCAACACTCAAAATCACAAAATTCATGGTTTATGTCTCAGACCATATTACCATCTCTTATTAAATAATAAACACAAATACCCAATATGTATACCTTTTCATGAAATTTATCCCAATTGAGAGATACATACAAGATCCCACCACATCACATATAATGCCTTCTATGAATAATTTATCCTTAAAAAGTTTAAATCACACAACCTGAGTATAGTCACTATTTCAAGTTATTTGAAAGATAATTTTGAGAAAAATTAAATAAAAAATAATATCAATTCATTAATAAAAATATTCTTGTCATATAAATTCTCCAATTAATCATTATAACTAGATAAGACAGAAGAAGATGAATATATAATCAACATGATATTAATATCTAAAAATATGTGTGATTCGCCTATTATAACATGTTTTATAGATCTTACCTCGATGTATTGATGTTCAAGAACACACACATAAGAAATAAGAATAAAACATGGAAATTTATTTATATAGAGGATGGATAAATAGAATTAAAATCCACAATATTGGGTAATTGAAAAAATGGAAAATTAATCTTCATATATACAATGTTCATTATTTAATAAAAAATGAATAAAAAAACTAATAATTAGGAACAATTTTTCTTCTGGAATCATTCACTATAATGCACCCTAATTCAATGAATTGAGCTTATATACCTATAGAGAATGTCACAACTCACACATGAATCTTGTGTCATGTCCAACCAGAATTCTACAAGCTCTTATAACCCAATTTAATTTAATTTTAGTTTACACATTGCAATATAAATATATAATTTCTTTGGGCTTTCCTATTCTCCTCCATTTTAAATTATTTTTTTACTTAATTTATAAAAAATCCACATGTCATCAGTGCTAACTTCTACTATACTAATCTAGACTCTTATCTTAATCAATTTTAAACTATGTTGATATATTTTTCTATTTGTGATGATAATAAATACATTCACAAGGATTTATACTATGTATAAATAGTTTTAGTTCTCCATAACATAGTATTAATCAATTAATTTTTTTGGTGATACTAATTTAACATATTCCCAACCTTACTAGAAATTGAAGAAAGGTCATGCTCAGTGTCAACGATCCATTTTTTATATTGATAAAAAATCATGTGGGAAGGAAATTTTTTTTTTCAGGATATAATCCTTAATCATAAAATAATTCAGAAATATTAATATTATAGTATTTAATTGAATTCAGTAGTTCATTATTAATTTGAAAAGGCATGACATTGAAAACTTCGACTACTTCCTGATAGAGTCACCCAAATAGAACCAATTAGGCTTCTATATTATTCATATATCCTAGACATTTACCAATTTAATAAATAAATTAATCACCCATGTAATATCCAATCATCACTCTCAATAAATCTATATTAATAGAGAGAATCAAGTCCTAGTAATTCTTTAACCCGAAACAGAACATGGAAAAACATTAGTGATTGATAAATTTTCACTCAAATTAGGATTTCAACATCCGTGGGATCCATCAATAAACTTATAAAAAATTAATATTCTATTATTTTGTAATTTATTGAGCTCGATCACCGATGAATATTCAAACATGGTTTTTCAAAATTGAGATTTATCATTCAATCATTTATCAGAAATTGTTTGATTTGTCTTTGGATTCAGGAATACTTTGGGATCATGTGACCATTATTTTTATAATTATTTGATGTTTATTTGGTTATAGTCTCCGTCATTTAGTTTTCAAAATATCATGAGTCTCTATTTGGTCTCAGGTGGGGTTTATTATTTTAAAAGATTAGATTTGATATTTTTTTGTCTCAATTCATTATCTAGAATTTCCCTAGTATTACGAATCTTCATCTGATGGAAAATATTTTCCCTCTTCTTTGAGTTGGGTTTGGTTTGATCACCTACGAAACCTATGAAGATTAATTTATGGAATCTCAGTTATTGGTTGTGGTTTTATCGAATCATCTTGAGATTCCAAGACTTCAGTCTCATCTTATTTAGCTCAAAGTCATTCTTCATGAAAGTCATAAAATGTATCTATATAGTCAAAAACTTAGGATAGACCTTTTTATGTGTAGTAATAATGACCAACAAAAAACTTATAAGAGTTTTCTAGAACTAAAAAATTAGAAAAGTAAAAAATTCGTACCAGAATATTGATGGAATTAGGATAAAAATAATGATGAAATTAAAATTATTTCAAACATTTTCCACTCCCACATTAATTGAAAAAGAATTATTGTAAGTACACCTTATCATTTTTTTGCATAAATTCTAAAAAATCATATAAAATTATTAGTAATAAACAAAAAATAGTTCCATATATGATTTTTAAAAATTTAACATCGAATCATGAAATATTGAATCCAAAACATAAAAAAATACTCAATATTAATTAAGAATAATATTTAAATGTTTATTCCTTAAAAACATGAATTATTGGTTAAAAATATATAGAAATTAAATAATCACACATTTATCATTTAAGAAGCACAGAAACACATTTTTATCATGATATTAAAATACTAATAGGTCCAACTACAAAGTGATCCAAAATCAATAATTTGTCATTTAATGCATATTTGAAATTTAAAAACAGGATCATTACCCCAAAATGGATATTGGAGAGTGAAATAAATTTTGGACACATCAATTATTTGGTGAGAAGAAAAGTGTGGTAATATATAAACATAATGGTTTATGTGTTAAATATTTTTGTGTGGTTATATGTGGAAGTGGTATTTGTGTGGTGGTAGTGATGTATGTTATTGGGAATTGATATTTGTGACTTGATAAGATATCAAACATAGGTTAGGATTATTTCTTATATTATAAAATTTTATGTATTTTATTTTTTACACATTCCCACATTAGTGTAATAACATAACTAACTACTATATATGGTTTTCTGTATTTGATAAACCCCCCAATATACGTGATATAGATGGAAAAGACAATAAACTAGTCTACTGATCTTTCTCTTTCTTTTATCCATAATAGTAGTTGTTTTGGAAATGGTATGGGGTTGTGGTCTAAGGTTGAGGTATATGGTAATAGTTTTTTGTTGTGTTATATAGATGGGATCTTTGTTTTTGGTATGTGGATATGGGAAGGGGTGAGAGAACTAGGGAATTTATTTCTAGGATGTGAGGTAGAGTATATCAGTAAAAAGTGGGTATGGGGTACCAAATTTTTTATATTTCCATTATTTATTATAGTTAGATTGTAAATTTATTTGGAGAGTTATCCTGAGAGGTTATGTGTTTTTAGTTGACCTAGTAAGTGTTTTTAGTAATGAAACAAAAATTATAATTAATTAAATTTAACCACTAGTGGAGAAATAGTGTGAATAAATACTTTGGATGAACAACCCCAATATTGTTGTATTAGAATTTGAAAAGAAGGAATGCCATTTCATCCTAAATAATCCATCAATTCGAGACCTGATAGACACTCCTAAAAACCTCACAAATCACACTATATTAAAACAGGTGAAAAACAATAAAGGAAGGGATGTAAAAATTAACATGGTTTGAAGATGTGGCCTATATCTATGGGAGAAACACTGTTTACTTTTCAGGTATAATCCAAAGAAACATGAATTACATCACTTTTTCTTGGTATGAAAATTAGTTCACTAATTACTTGTAATCTATCAATAAAAACCCCACATTTGAACTAGTGTTCCCACTAACTTATAATAATTAATATCCGGTAATTTATATGTTTTAAAGACCTAAATTTTCACAATCCCACTATTGATCCATGGTGACCACCAATATTCATCATGAAATTATCCCAACTACTGATCCTGAGGAGAACTAAATATTTCCCAAGCTAGAATAATTTGTTTTCAACCTTATACCAAAAAAACCTACAGTACACCATATAAAGAAGGTATATTCCACCAATATCATATGGAATGTTTCATCTAGATAGTGTACCTTAGTTTGATAATTATTCTTCCTCTACCAAAACCACAAGACTCAGATAACTTATTGAGTCCCTTCTTTTAGATAATCAAATAGATATTAAAAATGATTCACCAATCAAAAAAAAAATAAAAAATACTATTTTAATGAAAATATGGATTCTCTCCCACAATTTGGTATGTCCACTTATCTTATGAAGAAGACCAAAATATGTAACCCCCTCTCCATTAGTTCACTAAGTTCCATGGAAACACAATGTTGTCTTAGAAATTATTCAAGTAACACATTTGTCATTTTTTCTTTTCAGTTATATTTCACAACTTCAGTACCATTTCATCTAGAAAATTATATATTTAATAAGATTTTAGGTTGATAGTTTACAATCTGGAATGAAAAAAAGGTTTCAAATCCTATGAAATTGTTTTATAACTATCACATAATTACAAGTCGTGAAATATTATGAGTGCATTCAACTAGAGTGAGTACCATATCATTTATTTCTTACATTCATTGTTGTTATTTAATAAAATCCTATTATATAAAAAGTATCAAATACTTTTAGTCACAATATAGAGCTTACTATCATTCCTCCATAAGTGAACTGAAACCCCATGGTTCTTTTTCAGCTTATTGACTCCCCAGTAAATATAGCATCAACAAAAACATTCAATGGATTCTCTATCCAATACTGATAGGTTATATCTCCTGATTCAATTCTAGTACTGAATGATCTCCTTAACATCTTCCAAATATTACCATTCTAGTTTCTATATAAAATATATCTTCAATATAATTATGAAATTAAATTATGATTGAGTACATATCATGGAGTACAAAACGATATCTTCCAATGATGAATATTTAACTTCTATATATATCATACGTCTTATTCTATTTTAGGTACCTTATATTTAGATAATTTCAAGGGTAAAAATAATATAGTTGAGACCAGATTACGTCTTCAAATATTGAAATTCTCAATGATCATTCGGATATTCCCAATAGAGATAGAAATTTGAGCTTGGATTCCCTATCTCTATGAATCTTCATTCCTATTTTTTTCAAGACTGAGATATTTCACCTTGAATTTTCTATAAATTCAACGGTTTAAAATGTTAACTATTTTAATTTTATGACCATCCTAAAACATGTTCCCCACATACTATATAAGTATGAAAAATATTCCATAATATGAAACTTTCTAGTAGAAATAGGGATTTTAATTACCCTAAGTGAAATATTCTTTGTTAATGAAATTATTTAATTTATGATTCCACTATATTGGTCCTTACATTCTGACATAGATACTTATATTCCTCTTAGACCCGAATCCTTTTTTATTCTTTCTTATAACTCAATAGTTGACTTATATGAATACCTTCCTCTAAATTTACAACAATAAAGTCAATCATTACATCTATCTTCTAAAATTGTAGATTATTAGAAGCTATTATCACCTTACCTATGGTAGTGTACATAAATACCAGTCAAAAAAACTTATAGAATACCCTTCCCTTATATTGGAATCCTTTAAATATTAGTTGTTCTTCAAAATTATGCCTTTAATCACCTTCCCATTTCAAATCAAACAACATCATATTCATCGCTTCTCTTTTACCCTGGGGTAATTTATTCATATTCCATTTTCTATTAGATTCCAAAAAATACATTTATTCCACAATTTCTAAAAAATATATTTTATAGTCACTGATTGTTTTAAATTATTTCGAGTATTTTTATTCTTCACCATCTATTCGAATTAGAAAATTTATGTTAGCCCAAAATATTTGAACCAGATGCCTAACCTCAGATGACATTCACAACCGAACGTGTTTCTTAGCACTTTCAAGAACTATTGTATCTCAATACCATTACATTAAGAGAATCATTTTAAATTAATATAACTTACATATAAATTTTCCTCAAGATTCATTAGTCTTAGAGAATTTTAGTATATCTTTACCTCGTCTCACTTATAGCTTCTAGTGATGCTATATAAACCATTTCAAACATGTTTTATTTTGGAATCTCCTTCCATATAATCATAGAATCAGTCTTCCAAATATTTCATAAAAAATTCCTATTTATTGATGTTTTATTACATCTAAGGAATCTTATTATTTATGAGAATATCCTACGTCCTTATTATATTTTATTGATCATCATCATAGATCCATAAACCAAAATTTAGATTTCTATGCCTCTCAAAGATACAAACCTAGAATATTCGACAAGTTATACATTATATATTTGGCATCAATATGTATATAGGTGATGATCCATAAAATTATGAGGTGGATATCTTCTATTTTTTATTGACCATACACATTTTGGTAGTTCTTTTCCCCAATGGATGACATATGAACTTTTTAAATAGGACTGATACCATGTTCACTAATTCGATGAAAATTTATGACACCATTCCAGAGTGATCCATCATATAGTGTGGTTTCTCTATTAATGAATAATTTATTTTATCGACCACACCATTCTCTTGAGATGTTCCATGTATTGTTTTGTCTTGATGGATCCCATCCACCTAGAAGAAATTTAAGAAGTGTCTTATGATATAGTCAACACAATTTTAATATCATAAGTAATTTATCTTTTGACTAATTTCCCTCCAAACCATATATTTACATTGAATGAATGATGAAAAAATATCATAGTCATTATTTAGTTAGTAAATCTATAATTTCCATGTTTTATCCTTAATTAAAGTCACAAATTAATGTTACCAAGTTTTATATTTGATCAGATAGGCCCCCAAATGTGCAACTGAACTGACTCATACTTATGGGATATAGAATTTATACCATTTAGGTGGAATAATAAAACATTCTTTCTCCTATGAACATATATCTAAAAAATCAAATTAAGTGGGATTATGATTTAAAATAACTTTAATCCATTAGAACCTACTTGTTATTATCACATAGATGTTTGAGATGGTAATGCAGTAACTATCTAATTTATAAAATTGTTACTCTAAAATGTATCACTCTATATAAGATTTCGAACAAATATATGGTCTCATCCAGTATCCCTTGGAAAACCACCATGGATCCTTGAGTTATCTTCCAAACTCTATTGGTGAAGCTAGAACTGTAGCTTGCTTCATATAGCTAGTGTAACGCCCCGACCCTAGTTACCCAGAGTCGGTGCATTATTACATAACATTGTCATGATCATAAGAAAGATCAAATCTCGAAAGACCGATTGGTTTAATAGCCTTGGAATCACTAGATATATTCATAAGTTTTACATTACATCATAAAATGAAAAACTACTACAACAACATAATGTCTCCATAATCCACACTCATATCCCCACATAATATCCCTGCAGGTCATTCATAATTTACTTCTTCACTTCCTGGGAAAAATAAAACATAGAAAAGGGGTGAGCTCAAATGCCCAGTAAGGATAACAATATTGCAGAAACTTTCATAAATAAGAATAAACATTTAAGGCAATGTATAACTAAAACAATAGCCTTTCAAACTTGAACTTTCAACATTGTATGGCATAAATAAAATGAAATAATGCCATTTACTTATTCACATGGATATTCTACTAATCGAATAATCACATGCAAAAATCAATAACCACTTTCATAATGTTGGAATGCATAATGCCAGACTATCATAACCACATAGTCAAGGCCTCGTGCCAAGACTACAAATAAGATTTTGTCAAGGCCTTGTGCCAAGAAACTAGTTTGTCTCATGAGACCTACCGATGCATCGAGGAGCTATAGCGGGCTCCACCCGTCACTTACTAAGTCCAATGCATTCCCATATGAAAAGGTTTAAACATAACATAAACATTCTTATTAAAACTAGCATAAGAAATGTCAATAATTTCACCATAAACTATGAATGGTATAAAAATAGCACATCCACAGTCAAACATATCACAAAACCTTCAATACAATATAGAATTTTTGTATCATAATAAATCTAATTCAAATAATCTTAAAATCCATCAAAGGATGTTGACATAGATGAAATCAAATTTTTTTTAAAGAAATATATCCTTTTATTTTGAAATCATTTAAGATCCATATAAAATAAAACATTTTCTTTGAAAATATTATTATAAGATTCTAAGGGAATCTTTGAAGATTTTATAACGGCGGAAAATATCCACACCCGCCGTATAAGTTAAAAAAAACATTCTTACCTTAATTCTGTCGACAAGGTTAAAAAGGACCTTGTTTTGAAAACGACGGAAAGATTCCTTTATAATCCTCTTATAAAAAGTCAAACAAGGGTATAAATGACTTTAACACATATTCTTGTAAATAATAAATATGTTTTGAAATACATTTTGGAGAAACATGGATGTGGATGATAAAGAAATCCCAGTAGATTATTACGTATAAACAACCTCGGATAATGAAGAGATTGTGAAATAACCCTTACCTTGTACTTTTCCTTGGTTGGGGTAGGTTAACCTCTGGTATAATGGTGAAATAATTGTTATTAAATTATACAAGAACCATATACATTAATATGACATCATATATGATCTTTTAAAATCGATTTGATAATAATATCTTAGTATTATCGTTGTTTCGGGTGTTAACTTACTTGTATTCTTTTATATGTTTTGTTACGTAAGACATTTTTGTAAAGGATAGGTTGTATATTATTCATATCCAGAATGATATCAAGTCCTTAAACATCATTTTTAAATCATCAAATGATAATTATACTTGAATGGATACGATGGAGAATGAATCTCATCGCGTTCGTGGAGACGGTAGTCCGTACGTACGAACAAGCGACAATATCATTCTTTTGATATTAAAATAATATATAAATGGATGGTATATCATATATACAGAATCATTAACATGTTATATTTATTATTTACATGAGTTACACATCATTATTATACCCATCCAAATAATAATATATTGAATAACAATTACACCACGACGTGGAGACGGTAAGCCGTACGTACGCACGTATGGTGACATGTTATTCAAAGGGTGGATAGAATACTGAATATGGTTGTACCATATTTATAATAAGATCACAGTATATGTGAGATACTGGAGTTATTATTTTATAATGGTAAGAACAAAGGAAGAAGAAGTGGAAGAAGAAATGAACTTGGAGAAGGGTGGTGAAATCATTACCTCTTCTTCGGGTTCTTCCTTTTGATTTGATCAAAAGGGCTCCATAGGTTGGCTTTCTGATCGGACTAAGGCCCCTAGGTTGTATTGAGGGAAGTTGGGAGAGTATTTGGGCAGAGTTTGTCCGAACCAAAAGGCTTTTAAGGTGTGAAGAAATGAGGAGGAGTTCCCTTTTATAAGAGGGGTGAGGGGCACCTTTGGAAAAGCTAGAGATATTAGTTTATAATAAATTCATATTCGGTTTCCAATTTCTCCAAAGTTGACTATTCAAATGTTAAGGTGGGGATGGGTAGAAAACAACTCAACCAATAGAATTTAGACAGGTTTGGCTACTTATATTAACCTTATCTTTAAGTATTAACTCTAAGTTAATTAGTTTCACTTTTACAATGTCTCTTTGTATTTTTATATAATATGGTTAATAAACTTACTATATACATCCAAGCGACCCCCAAGTGGTCCATTAATGATGAACCTATCATGATATAAGTCTCTTGGCCGAACCTTATATTTTTAGGAATTTAATATCAATTAATAATATAATATTTGTTTTAAGAACTCTTTTATGTCAATTTTGACACTATTCAATAGTTGATTTTTTTGGAACTCATAACAGATTTATTACTTCGAACAAAGTCATTTAAATCAATACTAATATATCATATTATCCTATAAAATTAGTTTAAATCATTAAAAGTTCCATATTATATTTATTTGGGTATTTATAATATCAATTATTTTAATTTTTCACTATTATAGTAATTACTTCATCATCATTGTGTCGTAAATAAAATACATTATTTAATGTCTAAAAATTATAAATAAACTATCATTATGTATGAAATCGTTTTATCTTTCTAATGAATATTTATAATCTAAAATCCAACATATATAACCCTATGTAACAATTGTTTTTCTAAAAGATATATGCTTGTGTCATTTTTGTATTCATTTTAACTTAATTAAAATAAAGTGTCATTATCACTTACCAGTGGATCCATGGGGTCCCAAAATAGACCCAAAGATGCCCATGGTCGACCATGTATCAACCAATAGTGTTAAGACACGTTTTAGGGTAATTTAGTATTATTATAATATTATTTTTTAACCCTTATTTACCGGATTTACCCTTAACCATTGTAAATAAAATATTTACCGCAGTAATTATTCAAAATGTCTAAAAATAAAAGTTACTTATTTACACAATTTGAACATCCTGATTCCAAATATGGAATCCATTTTCCTAAATTCAAAACACAGAAGTGGCAGAAATTAATTTAAAATTAATTCCCGCTGTCAAAACAAAAAGCGTGTTTTTAAGAGATAATCACTATCAAAAGATTGACAGTTGTTTATGTTCGGTTTAATTGTAAAATTATGTCCAATGGCCAACATTATATTAAATGGTAAAAATATTTTCTAAATATACTTTAAAACTACTAAAATTCATAATTTATCACTCTTAATTATTTTGATTAAAAAAGTTGTTTTTAATTAAAATTTAGTAATTTTCACTATTCATCAAAATATGAAAGTTATCCGAAAAGTACCAAAATTTGACCTTAGGCTAAATTAGATATTCCGAATCCAAAAATGAAGTCCATTTTGAAATATAAAATATATATAATTTTAAAAAGTAGGTATTACTATTCATAACGGCAAGTTTGATTGGTTGTTAGAACTCGGTGTTGCGTACAACACACGCTATCGCATTATTCAAAGAGAAGCGTACCATAGAAGCTTGGGGTGTTACATTCTCCCCTCCTTCAAATAATTTCGTCCTCGAAATTTCTAGAATACTATCGCATGAAAAGACTCGGGTGGTTCTTCATCATAAGTTCCTCGGGTTCCCACGTTGCCTCTTCTATCTTATGGTTTCTCCACAAAACTTTTACCAGACGTGTCGTCCGGTTTCTCAGTACTTGTTCTCTCGTATCAAGAATCCTGACGGGCTCTTCACAATAGGAAAGATCGGGTTCCAGTTCTAATTCCTCATAGGTGAGTACATGCGTTGGATCAGGCATGTATTTCCTCAACAGAGATACGTGGAACACATCGTGAACTTTGGAGACACTTGGCCGCATTGCCAATCGGTAAGCTACAACCCCAATTCGTTCTAGAATTTCGAAAGGTCCGATGTACCTGGGACTCAATTTATCTTTCTTACCAAAACGTATGACTCCCTTCCACGGAGATACCTTCAGGAAAACATGATCACCGACTTGAAATTCCAAATCCTTCCTTCGATTATCGGCATAGCTCTTCTTCCTACTTTGAGCTGCTTTGATGTGATTTTGGATTACCTTCACCTTTTCCATCGTTTCCTCCACCAGTTCTGGACCTACAAGTTTTCTTTCACCGACGTCATCCCAACATGTGGGTGTACGACATCTCTTTCCGTATAACGCTTCATATGGTGCCATCTCAATACTCGAATGGAAGCTATTGTTATAGGAAAATTCTACCAGAGGTAAATATTGATCCCACATACCCTGAAAGTCAAGTGAGAAAGATCTCAACATGTCTTCTAAGGTTTGAATAGTCCATTCTGATTGTCCGTCTGTCTGAGGGTGGTAAGCAGTGCTCAAATGAAGTTCAGTATCCAGGGATTTCTGAAGACTTTTCTAGAATCTTGAAGTAAAACGGGGATCACGATCAGAAACAATCGATAGGGGTACTCCATGAAGTCTCACAACTTCATTGATATATAGTCTTGCTAGAAGTTCCAGGGGTAGATCTTCTCTTATAGCAAGAAAATGTGCTGACTTGGTAAGACGATCAACAATAACCCATATTGCATCATTCCTTCTAGGAGTCTTTGGTAGCCCCACGACAAAGTCCATCGTAATATTGTCCCATTTCCACTTCGGTATGGGAAGAGGTTGCATGACTCCTCCAGGCTGTTGCCTTCCAGCTTTCTCTTGTTGACAAACCATACATCTTGACACAAAATCAACAATCTCCCTCTTCATGTTGTCCCACCAAAAATGTTCCTTCAAATCTATATACATTTTTGTGCTCCCAGGGTGTATACAGAAATTGGAACTATGAGCATCATCCAGCAATTCCCTTTTTAGATCAGGTAAATCGGGAACACAAAGTCTCTTCCCGAATTTCAAAATTCCATCTTCATACACAAAGTCTCTCAATCTCCCATCATTCACAGCTTTAATCTTCTTTTGGAATTCTTCATCATCGGTCTGAGAACTCTTAATCCTTTCTAGTAAAGATGGTTTGGCAACCATTTGAAAAAGCATTGATGTTTCACCTTCCCTAGTTATTCTCATGTCCATCTTCACTAGATCCATGAAAATTGGATCCCTTTCAATTCTCATATTGTTCAAAACTCCATGGTCTTTTCTACTCAAAGCATCTGCCACCTTGTTTGCCTTCCATGGGTGGTAGTGTATCATACAATCATAATCCTTGAGTAATTCAAGCCATCTCCTTTGCCTCATGTTGAGTTCTTTTTGTGAGAAAATATACTTCAAACTCTTGTGATCAGTATAAATCTCACATTTTTCACCATAGAGGTAGTGCCTCCATATCTTCAAAGAAAAGATCACAACTTCTAACTCGAGATCATGAGTAGGATAGTTTTGTTCATGAATTTTCAACTGTCGTGATGCATAGGCAATAAATCTATCATTCTGCATAAGGACACAACCAAGTCATTTCTTTGATGCATCACTATAAATAACGAACCCATCATTCCCTGATGGTAGAGTCAATATAAGAGCATTGACTAATATTTTCTTCAGTTCTTCAAAACATTCTTCACACTCTTTTTTCCAAACAAATTTAACCCCTTTACGTGTGAGCTTCGTTAATGGGTTAGCCAATCGGGCAAAATTCTGGACGAAACGTCGATAATAGCCTGCCAAACCAGTAAAACTGCGTACCTCAGTTATACTCGTAGGTGCTGGCCATTCTTGGATTGCCTTGGTCTTAGAAGGATCAACAGAGATTCTATCTTTAGAGACAATATGGCCAAGAAAAGAAATCTCCTGAAGCCAGAATTCACACTTGCTAAACTTCCCATATAATTCATGCCTCCTCAGAGTCTTCAAGATAATGCGCTAGTGATTTTCATGATCTTCATAGGTTTTGGAGTATACCAAGATATCATCAATAAATACCACCACAAATTCATCGAGATACTCCTTGAAAATTCTATTCATCAGATCCATGAATACAGAGGGTGCATTAGTCAATCCAAACGGCATTATGGTAAACTCGTATTGCCCGTACCTGGTTCAAAATGCTGTCTTCGGAATGTCTTCCTTCTTTACACACAACTGATGGTATCCAGATCGAAGGTCAATCTTTGAAAAGTATTGAGCTCCATGTTGTTGGTCAAATAAATCATCAATACGAGGTAGGGGATACTTGTTCTTTATCGTTATAGCATTGATCTCCCTGTAGTCGATACATAACCTCATAGATCCATATTTCTTTTTAACAAAAAGAACAGGGGCTCCCCATGGAGAAACACTAGGGCGAATAAATCCCTTATTACTCAATTCCTCTAGTTTTTTCTTTAGTTAGACTAACTCTATAGTAGCCATTCTGTAAGGGGTCTTCGATATAGGCCTTGATCCAGGAATTAAATCAATGGAAAACTCAACTTCTCGTTCTGGAGGATGTCCAGGTAAATCTTCTGGAAATACATCTACAAATTCTTTAACAACAGGTATATCCTCTATTTGAACATTCCTTTCCTCACCCGCAGTTATTTCATTCTCTTCCTCCCCAATAATTGAATTTAGTTGAGCTATTGAGGGTGGATCTAAATAAGAATTAGGTGGTGACGATTCTTCTTTAAAGATAAGGTGTTCCTTATCATTATCATCAAGAATCGTAACATCTTTCTTCTTACAATAAATCTTCGCATCATAGTCCGAAACCCAGTCTATACCGAGGATTATGTCAAACTCAATCATAGGTATGATGATGAGATCAGCAGATAACGAACATTTATGTGCTCTAATGGGGACTGATTCACAAAACTTTGTTGCAATGATACTTACCTTAGGAGTTTTAACTGACAACTCCCTTGTTAAATCAAATTGGAAATATCTAATTTTCTTAGAAAACTGGGAAGATATGAAACAATGCGATGATCCAGAATCAAATAATGCATTTTCTAAACTTGAGGAAACCATTAAATTACCTGCCACCACGTCTTTCGGAGCTTCTACCTCAGCAGTAGTGATAGCATAAGCCTGGCCTTGATCCCTTGGCCTTTTCTGAGGTAAGTTCTCCTGACGCTTAGGACATGCATTTGCATAATGCCCCATCTCCCTGCAATTGTATCACTGAACGTTGGTAGCTTCCTTCTTCCCCTTGCAATCACGAGTTTGGTGGCCTTTTTCACCACACTTGTAATAGACTCCCATTCCCTTCAAGCAAGTACCAGGATGTTTCTTCCCGCATTTACCACAAGATGGATATTCAACCTTTCCCTTCTTCCCCTTATTTCCATTCCCAGATTGATCAGCTGGCCTCTTCTTCTCTTGCTTTGCTTTAAAGTCATAAGACTTAGAGAATTCCTTTTCGGTCTTGATAGCACATGAGACAATGTCTTCGTACGATGAAAAGGATTGTGAGACTAATGCTCGACGGAGAAATGGTTTTAACCCATCAAAGAAACGATCAATCTTACTTCTTTGGTTACGTATATAATCACCAGCGTACCTTGCTAAC
Organism: Viscum album; assembly: GCA_963277665.1. Taxonomy (NCBI): domain Eukaryota; kingdom Viridiplantae; phylum Streptophyta; class Magnoliopsida; order Santalales; family Viscaceae; genus Viscum; species Viscum album. The sequence continues at coordinate 308,009,632 of OY728131.1, read as the reverse complement.
CTTGTAAAGTTTGCCTCATACTTTGTGACATTCTCATCCTCCTTCTGTCTCAGACTTAGAAATTGCCTTTCCATATCTGCTCGATGGTCGCGAGGAAAGTATTTTTCTAAAAACAGATCTTTAAACTCCCTCCATTCCATATTTGATAATTCATCATATTCCTTCGTATTTTGAATCAATGACCACCATTGATCAGCATCTCCAGTGAGGCGGTAAACTACCATGATAACTTTTTCCCTTTCACTGCTCCCCAAATCCTTAAATATTTTCTCTAGGGAAAATATCCATTGCTCAGCTACTAAGGGATTTGTACTCCCATTGAACGTTGGTGGTTGTTGCCTCATGAATCGATCTAACATTGATCCTCCACGCTGCGGATCAGGGTGCTCCATACGGGTAAGGTTATTATTCATAAACTGAGTAAGTTGTCCCAGTATGGTGATTAGCTGATCGGCACCAGTTGCATTACCAGCTCCACTATAATTATCTTGAGCAGGTGGGAAATCCCTACATGGAGTGCGTGCATTGATACAGTTTCCATTTCTTCCACTAGGCGCCATTTCTAAACAATGGCATAAACTAGATCAGTTTATGAATCAAAATACATAATCCCATACTTATAAAACACATAACATAAATTGAACTATTTATGGATATAATCCATAATCATAAGAATGTTTTATTTGAGGAAGTATATACTCATAATCCCTTCAAAATGATTTGTAAAGAAAATGAGAATTATCCTAAGCATATCCCCCAGGAGTGTCGTAACCAAGAGTGCAGCAAGGACCGTTGTCGTGCACCAGTTCCCGTTCGAGTCTAGCTCAAAGCGGTGTTTTCGGGTTTTACCCCTAGGTACATCTGTGCCAGAGCCTCCTCTACCTGCTCGTATCCAGACAGGGATGTATTGCTCGGAAAACTCACAAAATCTCTACAATACCAAAATTCTAGGAAGTTCTTCTATACTAATCCTCAAAGTTCATCTTAGGTCTACATGCTCTAATCAGATTTTATCTAAATCTAGCTTCCACGGTTTGTACTAAACTTCCTCTGATACCAACTGTAACGCCCCGACCCTAGTTACCCAGATTCGGTGCATTATTACATAACATTGGCATGATCATAAGAAAGATCAAATCTCGAAAGACCGATCGGTTTAGTAGCCTTGGAAACACTAGATATATTCATAAGTTTTACATTACATCATGAAATGAAAAACTACTACAACAACATAATTTATCCATAATCCACACTCATATCCCTACATAAAATCCCTGTAGGTCATTCATAATTTACTTCTTCACTTCCTGGGAAAAATAAAACATAGAAAAGGGGTGAGCTCAAATGCCCAGTAAGGATAACAATATAGCGGAAACTTTCATAAATAAGAATAAACATTTAAAGAAATGTATAACTAAAAAAAGCCTTTCAAACTTGAACTTTCAACATTTTATGGCATAAATAAAATGAAATAATGCCATTTACTTATTCACATGGATATTCTACTAATCGAATAATCAAATGCAAAAATCAATAACCACTTTCATAATTTTGGAATGCATAATTCCAGACTATCATAACCACATAGTCAAGGCCTCGTGCCAAGACTACAAATAAGATTTTGTCAAGGCCTTGTGCCAAGACACTAGTTTGTCTCATGAGACCTACCGATGCATCGAGGAGCTATAGCGGGCTCCACCCGTCACTTACTAAGTCCAATGCATTCCCATATTAAAAGGTTTAAACATAACATAAACATTCGTATTAAAACTAGCAAACGAAATGTCAATAATTTCACCATAAACTATGAATGGTATAAAAATAGAACATCCACAGTCAAACATATCACAAAACCTTCAATACAATATAGAAGTTTTGTATCATAATAAATCTAATTCAAATAATCTTAAAATCCATCAAAGGATGTTGACATAGATGAAATCAAAATTCTTTTTAAAGAAATATCTCCTTTTATTTTGAAATCATTTAAGGTCCATATAAAATAAAACATTTTCTTTGAAAATATTCTTTTAAGATTATAAGGGAAGCTTTGAAGATTTTATAACGACGGAAAATAGCCGCACCCGCCTTATAAGTTAAAAAAACATTCTTACCTTAATTCTGTCAAAAAGGTTAAAAAGGGCCTTGTTTTGAAAACAACGGAAAGATTCCTTTATAAACCTCTTATAAAAAGTCAAACTAGGGTATAAATGACTTTAACCCATATTCTTGTAAATAATAAATATGTTTTGAAATACATTTCGAAGAAACATGGATGTGGATGATAAAGAAATCCCAGTAGATTATTACGTATAAACAACCTCGGATAATGAAGAGATTGTGAAATAACCCTTACCTTGTACTTTTCCTTGGTTGGGGTGGGTTAACCTCCTGTATAATGGTGAAATAGTTGTTATTAAATTATACAAGAACCATATATATTAATATGATATCATATATGATCATTTAATATCGATTTGATAATAATATCTTAGTATTATCGTTGTTTCGGGTGTTAACTTACTTGTATTCTTTTATATGTTTTGTTACGTAAGACATTTTTGTAATGGATAGGTTGTATATTATTCATATCCAGAATGATATAAAGTCCTTAAACATCATTTTTAAATCATCAAATGATAATTATACTTGAATGGATACGATGGAGAATGAATCTCATCGCGTTCGTGGAGACGGTAGTCCGTACGTACGCACGAGCAACATTATCATTCTTTTGATATTAAAATAATATATAAATGGATGGTATATCATATATACAAAATCATTAACATGTTATATTTATTATTTACATGAGTTACACATCATTATTATACCCGTCCAAATAATAATATATTGAATAACAATTACACCACGACGTGGAGACGGTAAGCCGTACGTACGCACGTATGGTGACATGTTATTCAAAGGGTGGATAGAATACTGAATATGGTTGTACCATATTTATAATAACATCACAGTATATGTGAGATACTGGAGTTATTATTTTAGAATGGTAAGAACAAAGGAAGAAGAAGTGGAAGAAGAAATGAACTTGGAGAAGGGTGGTGAAATCATTACCTCTTCTTCGGGTTCTTCCTTTTGATTTGATCAAAAGGGCTCCATAGGTTGGTTTTCTGATCATACTAAGTCCCCTAGGTTGTAGTGAGGGAAGTTGGGAGAGTATTTGGGCAGAGTTTGGCCGAACCAAAATGCTTTGAAGGTGTGAAGAAATGAGAAGGATGAGTGACCTTTTATAAGAGGGGTGAGGGGCACCTTTGGAAAAGCTAGAGATATTACTTTATAATACATTCATATTCGGTTTCCAATGGATAAAAAGTTTACTATTCAAATGTTAAGGTGGGGATGGGTCGAAAAAAACTCAACCAATATAATTTATACAGGTTTGGATACTTATATTAACCTTATCTTTAAGTATTAACTCTAAGTTAATTAGTTTCAATTTTACAATGTCTCTTTGTATTTTTATATAATATGGTTAATAAACATATTATATACATCCAAGCGACCCCCAAGTGGTCCATTAATGACGAACCTATCATGATATAAGTCTATTGGCCGATCCTTAGATTTTTAGAAATTTAATATCAATTAATAATATAATATTTGTTTTAAGAACTCTTTTATGTCAATTTTGACACTATTCAATAGTTGATTTTTTTGAAACTCATAAAAGATTGATTACTTAGAAAAAAGTCAATTAACTCAATCCTAATATATCATATTATCCTATAAAATTATTTTAATTCATTAAAAGGTTCATATTATATTTATTTGGGTATTTATAATATCAATTATTTTAATTTTTCACTATTATAGTAATTACTACATCATCATTGTGTCATTAATAAAATAAATTATTTATGTCTAAAAATTATAAATAAAATATAATTATTTATTAAATCTTTTTATCTTTCTAATTAATATTTATAATCTAAAATCTAACATATATAACCCTATGTAACAATTGTTTTTCTAAAAGATATATGCTTGTGTCATTTTTGTATTCATTTTAACTTAATTAAAATAAAGTGTCATTATCACTTACAAGTGGATCCACGGGGTCCCAAAATCGACCCAAATATGCCCATGGTCGACCATGTATCAACCAATAGGGTTAAGACACGTTTTAGGGTAATTTAGAATTATTATAATAATATTTTATAACCCTTATTTACCGGATTTACCCTTAACCATGGTAAATAAAATATTTACCGCAGTAATTATTCAAAATGTCTAAAAATAAAAGTTACCTATTTACACAATTTGAACATCCTGATTCCAAATATGGAATCCATTTTCCTAAATTCAAAACAAAGAAGTGGAAGAAATTAATTTAAAATTAATTCCCGCTGTCAAAACAAAAATCGTGTTTTTAAGAGAAAATAACTATCAAAAGATTGACACTTGTTTATGTTCGGTTTAATTGTAAAATTATGTCCAATGACCAACATTATATTAAATGGTAAAAATATATTCTAAATATGCTTTAAAACTACTAAAATTCATAATTTATCACTATTAATTATTTTGATTAAAAAAGTTGTTTTTAATTAAAATTTAGTAATTTTCACTATTCATCAAAATATGAAAGTTATCCGAAAAGTACCAAAATTTCACCTTAGGCTAAATTAGATATTCCAAATCCAAAAATGAAGTCAATTTTGAAATATAAAATATATATAATTTTAAAAAGTAGGTATTACTATTCATAATGGCTAGTTTGATTGGTTGTTAGAACTCGGTGTTGCGTACAACACGCGCTATCGCATTATTCAAAGAGAAGCGTATCATAGAAGCTTGGGGTGTTACAGTTTGACTATATAAATTAGGTTCTTCCATAATCCTAGGATATGTATAAATTAGTTATACTATAATAAGTTTCCATTCATCATCTAGATATTGAATGCACTTTTATCAAGTGGTACGAAGTTTCACAATACAACAAATATACTTCTTCAAACATCTTGGAGACATAGTTTACTTTGAATCTCTTCTCTACAGATGAGTGAAATGATTCCCCCACATTAATAAACCCTAAATCTATCTGAATATTGAGGCTTTGAAACATGATTCTGTTACAATCAGAAGGAATAAAATAATTTAACTTTTAGAAGTTTTCTTCAATAAGTAATTTTTGATCTCTATAATATTTCCAAAGAATCCAAATTTTCCAAAAATTTCAAATATATTGGTCCAGGACAAGTTAGTTTACCATTACATATCTCTTTTGACTTATATTTTAGTCATTCTTTACTTCTACATTAAGGCTAGAGACACATTTCTTCATTATTTAGCAGTGTTTCATATTGTAATTTATCATACATCCAAACGCCATAATTATTTTGGATTAAGTTCCGGACATCCACAAGCACTAAGATAATCATTTGGAAGTACATTCTAACTATCATTATCATAATATCCCACACCTATGGTAGTGATGAATCCTATATGAGATCTCATATATCATATAAAGACTTTACATTCATTAATTTAGTATTCTCTTGAATCACATTGAAGTCATTCATGTTTTTTTCCAAAATTGTACAATCAAATAGACCCATTCTAGACAACCTACACATCATGGACATCTTTTAATGTTATGTAAGATTATTATGAATTTATTCAATAGAATTTACTGAGTAAAATAAGTTATTTACATACCAGATGATAAATGATACATTCTAGTCTAACACTTTTAGAACTAACCATAAGAACTTTCTTGTGTATCCATTCCAATTATACCTGAAAATTTTATTATCTAATATAACTCCAAGATTCACAACATCCAAATCATTCTGAATGAGAAAATACTTCATCTATTTTCTCCAGAACCTAGAATATTTTACCCCAAACTTATCTATATATTCATTCCTATTTTCAACACTATACAATTTGATTATAGTAAACAACCATTCAAAAAGAAATAATATGATGAAAAGAATGTGTAAATTAATAGAGGTTCCTTACAGAGTGTATATGAGAGTGAAGAGAACCAATATATATAATATTACTTACTTGGAATCCATGAAAACTATTTATTATCAAAACTTATCCAATATAAGATATATAAAAAGTAAATAGATAATTCAAAATATCTACATTGATTTTGATATATCAGAAATTAGGATAAAAAATATATTTTCACCTGAAATGACCTTAAAATTTGAAACCTCACATATACTCATAAAAACATCATAACTAATGATAGATTAAAATAAGAGAAAAATAATGAAGAAATGACTCATGATTTTATGTGGTTTCAAATTGAGTACTATAACATTGGTAGAGACAATTTTTCTATTTCCATTGCAATAATAAGATACAAGAATTATAATAAATTTTTCTAGGTAAGAAAATTAGATCACTAAATATATGTAATCTCTCAATAACATCATCACATGTGTACTATTGGTACCAATTACTTATATTAATTATTATCTAGTTATACAATAGATCTTCTATCTTATCCTTATTGAAATTCCTCCAATTATCCATGTATATTATCAATATCCTATAGAAAAAGATCAAAGACACTTTTTCTGGTGAATAGTTAAGGATTTAAAAATGTATGAAACATTTTTTCTATAATAACAATAAACATAGAATTAAATAATAAAATATTACATCATACTCCCACTTTATCATGAATATTCCACCCCATGAGTTTTCCTTGGCAACAAAATTCCATTTCCTCTTCCTGATCCTAGAAAGTAAGATATCTTCTAGAGTACCTTCTTCTAGTCATTGGAATGATACATAATAATGGTTCACCATTCCGAATACAGCTCAAAAATCTATATCACTATTTATTCCATAATAATTTATTTTATATATTCTATATTGATATAAGAGTTTATGAGGAGAAACATGATAATCATACTTACATTCTTATATGCACTTATATATACCATTTTTATCAAATTTCATTATATAATTGAAGATCAGTCTATTACTTACCAGATAATGAACTGTAATATTGGTGGATACTGGAGGAGTCACTATTTCTCTTGATATTTTCTATATAGTATATTTGGGTGTATAATATTTCATGCATTTTTTCAATATTATTGGGATATTTTTTTTTTCTGGATTGGTTATTTCCTTTTTTAGGGTTTAATATGGTAATTCCTCCAATAATTCATTTTATATACCATTTTTACTAATAAAAAACTCATGGATGATTTAATTTGGACTTCAGGTGTCACACTTGATTTCACTACTAAATAGTAAGGCGTTCTACTAAAGTTGGGTCATGGAAAAATGGTATAAATGTTATTTTTTAATTATCTAATAGTGTTTGGAGTATGAATTGGTGAAAATTTTATATTTTTGGTAGGGTAATGGTACAATTAAATCTAAAAATTTGATATAATCTAGAGAGACATGATATGCTATTGAATTTCCCCTATAATCCAATGCATGGAACATGATAGTCTTTAATCTAATTTATATTTTTTAATATTTTTTAATAATAATGAATTCTATTAGGTTTATTTAAATATTATTTCTAATTGGTATATTAGATGAAATTAGATTACCAAAAGAGGTTTATTGAAGATCCTGATTAAGGTTTTATTTTATTTAAGGATATAAAAATGAATAAATATTTTTAAGACATATTGAATGTTTGAATAGAGATGTTGTCATTATTCATTTGATAAAAATAGATACACCATTGAATTTTATTAGAGATTCATTCTAAGAGTATAAAAATTGGTTGGAAGATTTTTTCATAATATTTTATATTGAGATCATTTTTGACAATATTGGATAACTATTTAACATTAAGATTGTTGTTCCCTTTTGTTTTATCCATTGTAAACTAATTTCAACAAGAAAAATGATGATGATTTCATAAATACATATAAAGGATGATGAGTGGGGTGTTGGAAATATTTGTATTAGAAAAAGTGTTTTTGTTGGTGCCACCACTCCATAGGGTTCTATTACAGTTAAAGGTTGGTAAAGTTGGTTAATGTTGATATGCATACTTCTGGTCAGCACATGAATATATTCCACATAATTTTGGTGTATAATTATTGTATTTGATCATATCATTAATTGTGTTTGACTGATGATCATAATGTAACTAGAGTTATATGGATTATATGGATTGGTGAACAATATATCACTATGGAAAAGATGGTTGAAGTAGAGTTGAATAAAAGTTTGATTATATTATATTGAAAATCCAACCTTGGGGTTCTCATGTATAAATGTAGGCTACTTGGATGTCATTGGTAATAATGTTTAAATTTAATGAGGTAGTGAATGTTCATTTAAGTAATTAAAGGATTATTGAAATGTTGTATAATTATTGGAATCATTTTGGTGATGCTGGAAGTTGATTGGAAGTTATTAAAAATTTTATTCATGACTCTAGATAAATTTTGAATTTATAAATAGTATATATGAATTTATAGAAAAGTGACAACCGAATGAGTTATAGTAAATATGTAAAATTTATTAATTAACTTATTTATTATATTTCAATAAAAAATGTTAAGGACTTGGGGTACCACATTGAGTTTTATAAATGTTACTTTGAGTTGAAACATATAAATACAACAAATTATTGGATGAAAATTGCATTTATATGAGTCATATAAATCATGTATAAAGGTATCTTTGAAGGAGAAAAAAGAATTCAGAAAAGTTTTAGTGATGAAAAAGAGTATCTCAGATACATTTTACTCTTACATAAGAGTATTTATGTTATATGCATCAAAAATGTATAAATTGGATGTAATTTGGAAGGTTCATTCATGCAGTGAATATTGAAAATTTGAGAAATCCATGACCAAACTACAAGAGAACCTTAAAATTTGATTTTTTATGACGGTTTATTTGTAATGAAATCCCATCATAAAATTTTAATTTCAATGATAATACAAAAAAAAAACTCATGGTAGAAAATTTCACCATAAAATAAATTTTTTATGTGAAAAATATTTCCATTAATCCCAAATAATTTTTTCCAATAGAAAGTGGGTCCATGATAAAATAAAATTAGAATTTTATTTGTGATGCATCTAACTCTCCATTGAAAAATTTCTTTTCCAAAGATAATTAATTCAACCATATAATTGTATTTTTGTAATAATTAATTACCCATCATAAAAAAATGAATAAATAAATAATAAAAAATTAAATGAAAAACAAATATATAAAACATTTGATTGAAAAAATAATAACCATTTTAAATAAAATATATTTTTCAACAAAAATATCATAAATCCATTTCATGGGAGGGGGGTTAGCTAAAGGGTTTTCCAAATGGAACTCTATCTAAAAATCATACTAAAGTCATTCTATATACCCCATCATTTTCTCAAAATGATAAACAACTCCTTCTTCAATTGGTCATGTTGCTGACACATCACTACAAACTCCCTATACATACTCTATAAAGCATCATCTCAATCTCATGATCTCTTCTCATACATTGAAAATGAAAAATACATTTAATTCTCTTCCCATGAGCTAGTCAATGACATCTTGATAGCACCATTATAACTACTGGTCATTGATTTTGAACTAATTTTAATCACATACCCATTTTTTGTGCCTCCCATGGGCAGCCACATCCAAGATTTCTCATCAAAATTAGACTCACATGAGGCCACACCCTCTATATCCTCATAAATGGTATTTTCATTAAATTTTAAGGACTTAAATGAATGGTTATATTGTATTTTAAAATTAACATAGTAAAATTATTTATTCATGTGGATTAAGAAAACGAAGAAAAATATTAACCATAATCCATCATTTTCTATCATCAGTTACATCTCCAGTAATAGGAATGATTCATATCCTCTTATAAATATCAAAATCTATTGAACCATGATAAAAATCCATCTATATTAATATTTTCAAACATATTTAATTAAAATTTTATATAAATTAATTAAAAAAATTACTTACTATATATCATCCAAGAGAACCAAATATATGTATCCCAACCATGTGTTTCACCTCATACATCCCTTAATTATTTTGATATGATGATAACCAACTATAAAAAGCATATTATATACCATAGGGGAAGAATATTTATCTTTCCTTGGTTGGGAGGTAGTCAAGTTGATGAAAAAATTATGAATGGTAAAAATTGTATCATAATCCCTATCCATGGATCTTTTTCCAAGACTATGTAAAAAATTTACAAAAAATGTCATTCATAAAAATATATCATTCTTCTCAGATATAGGTTCTCAAGCTAACATTTATTTAATACCATAAAACCAAAATGGACATTATAATATCAAGTAAATTATTTAATAAATTTGAAAAGAATATTTTTTTAGATACCTACCTCTGATCAAATATTTGACGATGAATAAAAAATAAACCCAATCCCATGACACCCACGGTCCAAAAAGTAATTCCACAGAGCTCTACCATCCTAAATAAAAATGATATGTGAAAAACTATGAAAAAGAGATAAAATAATCAAAAAATAGTATATAAAAATAAATAAAATACAAAATAGAACATACCTATGAAAGAGTGGATCAGAATCAGGAGATAAATGTAACTCATGAAGAGAGTTTGGTATCATTAATCTGGATAGACCGTGACCCCTCATAGATGGTATTGTTTAAGAAGCATCTGGCTGGTCGGATGGCAGGTCATTGAGTTTTACACTTGGAAGATCAACATTAATGAGGAAAAATAATATCTCCATGATAATTCATCTATAAATATGAAAAAATGTCACAAATAAATAATTCTTAATATATTCATTAAATATAGAAAACACATAAATTATTTACAGGAAGATATAATAAATCATTCTTCATATTCATATTCAGAATAATTAATGTAAATGTCATCATATTCCTTAGTATAATCTTAAATATTCATATATTATTTAATTTAATCAAGCATTATTATTTCAAATTCATTAGTCACATCATAAACATTATAAACTCGTCGACTCTTAACTTCTAAGATTCATTAATAATATCTATATCTTTTGGAGTAAATGATTTATTTTTCTTTTCCATATGAAACATTAAAATATCTTTCACTTCAAAATAACAACATCCATTTTCCATAAACTTATTTTCCTGAGATTTATTTTTTATTACACTCCACTAGCCAATTAAATCACTTAAAGTAGCACATTAATTTCCAAAATAAAATTAATGTATTTTATGTGACAACATAAAGGGATAATTTTTAACAATAAGACTTATATTTAATTTCAATTATCTGATGTCATGGAGAAATGAAAAACCCTGAATAAAAATTACACCAATGACACTTAAAAAATGTTATTAACTTCATCCAAGATAACATTAATAAATAATATATTTATAATGACCACTGATTTTATTCAACATTTATTTTAAGATAAATATTGTGTGTAATAGATTCTATTATATCCAAAACTAAAAAAATGAATCTTGATATATTAATAAAATATTTTTGTATATATGTCTATTATAACATAATCATTGAATTGGTATGTATAAATCATGATAACAGAATTATGAAATTGATATTGAAAGGATAACCAACAACATCAAGTAGTATAATGGTTCTTTACGAATCTAATTTAACCAATAATAAAAATATGATGGAATTAATAAAAATTTCCCTACATGAATCTCATGCTGATCATTAAAAATCATGGATTGTGTTTAATATTTTATAGGATAAAATGAATCTCTTTAAAATCACTATAAGATCCATGATAGAAAAATTGAACCACGCAACCACCACAATAGCTTTTCCGACCATGTGATTTTATGGGATCATCTTGATGAGAATTTTAATCAGTATTCAGTATGATAAAAATATGTTATTATTAATTATTTTATATATTACTGAATTATGTATTTTAAAATGGTGTAGTAATACAAAATGGATTTTTAAATACTTTTTTAAACATTATTCTTCCATATTTTAAATAAATTTTATATGTATTATAAAATTTAAATATGAAAAATTCAATATCATTTTTGAATCCAGAATATCAATATTTACCTTGTAGTTTTTTTTGAGAATTTTCTAAAATGAATAAATTTTCGGTGAGTAATGATAAATATAGTTTTTTCAAATGTTACAATGATTATTAAATAATTAGGATATTATCATGACATAAAAAATTTATGAAACCATTATCTAAAAAAATATGTATTTGTATTGTATAATAAATAATTTAAAAGTATTATTTTTTAATTTATAAACCTCAGTTTGATATTTTTAATCCCAAAGTAATATTTTACCCAGATAATAATATTATTTTATTTCTATTTTATATTAATTAAGTATTCAAAAAATGGAATTTTGTTCAATATTATTTTGAAATCTTAAAACTATCATTTGGTTAATAGTAAACAAACCGATTTGATGAAAATCAACAAAATTCATAATTTCATCTTGAACTCATTTTTATTTTTAAGAGATATGTTTCTCGAGTAACTATTTTTATTCCATTTTAAATTTATTATTATTTAATTAATTTTTTCTCACTTTTAGAAATCAAATGAATTAAAATAAATTTCTTATATCAAATCACAATATTGAAAATATGTCAAAAGATCTATTTCAATATCTGTCCTAAAAATATATTACTTGGGAAAAATTTTTGACCACGTTAAAGGTTATATATGGAAAATGGTTTAAATAAAATAGTAAAAATGATATATTTAAAAAACAATATTAACTTCAAATTCATTTATGATATTATTATAGAAAAACTCTCATCCTATCTCTTTTTATAGTAAAATTTGATCTATTTTACATGAATATGGCTTTCTTTTTTATATTTAGAATATGTATTTAGAAAAATAAAACTCCATTAACTTATAAAGTGATCCTTTGAAAATTTTTTCAAGAAACTATAAAAATTATAATTATACCCTTTACACTTTTTATTTTTATTCTCAAATAATATAATCTTTTGTTCTTGAGCTCCTCTTCTATAGACATTTCCCCAATCCCTTAGTAGTTATTGGGGTCTCCATGTACATATTAAATTATTTTAAACATATATTTTCTTCACTAAAATCATTAATCTATTTATTATTGCTATACCACTTTAAAAATATTATTTATCACTATAATATAATGTTTTTAAAATCATTAAGATTGTGGATGTAAAAAACTAGCACATGTCGACCAGACACACCACTTGATTTAGCTAGATAAAAATCATCATGCACTTCTCCCAAATCACTAGAGGATGCTATCTAGTGGATATGGTCTAGAAGTGGTAGTGGGGAGACTATAAACTCAGTTCATAGTGAAATAACGATAAAAAATAACTAAAATCATACACCTGGATCAATATCATAAAACACATTATAAATAAACTATTGGATCCCAAGTATTTATAGAATAATATTTTTTCATAACTATTAATATTTATGAATAATATATTATTTTCAAATTAAAGGGTGTGATTTTTTCTGATAGATTACTCAATACACAATAATGGGTTTCTTTGAAATCTTACGTTTCTCACAACATTGAATTATATCAAAAACTAAAATAATAATATTATTATTTTAAATAGTAGTTAACATATAACTGTTGTGTTTGTGGGAATGAACAGAACTAACTATATTATGATTATATATGTTTGTTATCAATATTTACATTTATCCAATAAATTTTAGAGGATTAAAATAAGAATGAATCTGATTTAAAGCATGAAATACTCTAATATTTTTAAAAGGTCGTTTTACCATATTTTGATGGTGAACCCATATTAAATATAGTTTTTTGTAACTTTTATATATTATATTTGACAAAATGAACTTCTTATTTATAATCAGGACATCAGAATTAAATTTGGATGATATTTTCGTATTTTTATGATAATGATCTTTTTTTAATGAATAGTGAAAATTACTGCATTTTAATTCCAAAATGCCTTTTCATATAATTTATTTATATAGTTAGATTGTCATTTTTATTGGTTTTAATGATTAATTGGATTAATTTTTTATCATTTAAACCAGTTATTTTGATTGGAAGTAATTTCACATTTATATACGATATAAACACATATCAATAATTTGATAGATTTACTTCTAATAAACCCACTTTTTGGTTTTGACAACGAAAATTTATTTTAAATTAATTTCTGAAAATTCCATGTTTGGAATTTGGAAAAATGGATTTCATATTTGGAATCAGAATTTAAATTTTTTGTGAATTGTTACCTTTTATGTTTTGGACATTATGAACAATAATTTGAATAATTATTTTTATTTACCGTGGTTAAAAGGTAACTATGGTAAATGGTGGTAAAAAATAATAATATAACAATATAAAACAACACTAAAACGTGCCTTAATCCTATTTTATGTGATATTTTTTACCATGTAAATACTTGGGTAACTTTTGGGACCCCATGGAGCCACTTGGGTGTGAAAATGACATTTTATAAGAATTAATATAAAGTTAAGAGAAATAAAACATAAAACTATATATTTAACTAAAAAAATTAAAATAGGTTTATATAATTGTTATATTTTACTAAAAATATTCATTATAAAAATATTATTATTTCCTAAATCTTGGTATTTTATTGATAATTTTTATATTATAAATAAATAATTTTTATTACGACACAATGATGATGTTGTGATTGCTTCATTAATAAGGGATTCAATCAAATGATATTATATATGTTAAAATAAATGTAATTTGAATATTTTGAATCCATCCATAAATTTTATGGATTATATTGACATATTATATTTTATTTAATGTCTTTTTTGTAGGAATCATGTTGGTATTAAGTTTTTAAAAAGTCATGTATGAATAGTGTCCAAAGTTGACATAATTCATAACTTAAAATATAAAATAGTGTATTAAATGATATTAAATTATTAAAAATATTAAATTCCAAAAAATGGTATAAATATGTCCCAATATGTTATGAATTACCTTTTTGTGGGTCTTTTTACTTGACATTTTAATTACATTAACCCACAATTTGTAAATAACAAGATGTCACTATAACATTGAAAAGGGTAAAATAAGGGTTAAAAAAATATAAGGATAAAAAATATTCAAAAAATGTATTGCAATTATTGTATGATGTGTATTAGAACCAAAATAATCTTATCATTTAATTAAATTTGTTTTGGACCATTATTAATTGAAATGGAATATATACTAAATTAATATTTCAATATTTTCTTAAAGTGCCCAAACTACCTCTTATAAAAGGCCACCACATATACACAATGATTGACACCTATTATGCCCCTTGTCTCATCCAACATACCAAAATTCCTCCTAGAATCTGTACCTTGGTAAGAATGAAATTCAATAATGCCTTTTGGCTCAAATCATGAGAAGTTATGTGATTTAGAGGTAAAATATTCTCTCAAGATCCTTTCCTTTATTTTCTATATCAACTCCCTATTCTATTATTATTCATTGATTACATAAATTAAATTATACTAAATATACTATGATTTTATAATGATCAGTATTGGAACTACACCTATACACGCCTCCATCCAATGGATATAAACTTACTGTTTTAGTGGATGTAGAACTAGAGCCTCCCGAAATGATGATTGTTCAATTTTCCCCTACCACCTCTTATGGTGGCCTTTATTATAGAACTATATTTATATATGATATATATTATTTTTATATTTCATCTATGATTAAATATATTTTAGTTACAAAAAACCTTTATGATTTCTATAATGTGTAAATACGATAATTTAATCCGAGGAAATGTGTACTACCGGAAAGTCAAAGTGATATGACTCATTCATGACATTCATGGAACATATAAAGGATGTAACTAATGAACTTTTTCAACATATATAAAATAAAAATTATATTGTAATTATAATATATATTTGTATAAAATATTTTTCATTCATTTAATATGACAAAGAAATGAAAGTAACATTTATGCCTACATACGAACTATTCTCTCCGTGGGTGGGGCATTTAATTTACTATATCCAACTATTATGTTCTATTATATATATATCATATATATATGATATTTAAATTATGAATAATATTTTTGGGATAATAGACTTTTGACCAGATGGACAATTTTTAATTATAACAAATTCATTTTTGACTCTAGTACCGAACATTGGAAAAACCACACATATTAACATGAACAATTATATGATTGGTATAGTAAGGTAATAAGTGATATAAAAGTAATAATATAATTGAAAAAGTTTATGAATCAAGTATAAATTTACTTAAATTTTTTATTTAGGTAGATAAAGAACAAACAAGACAAGTCAGACTCAAGGCAAGGGACTGCATCTCAATGTCCTCCCATTAAGGTATATTTTCGTTTATATATTACCTTGTATTATACAATGTATAATTATACCATTTTTATTTTTATTTAATTCAAATATTTTCAAAATGAATATTTGTTTATGAAAAGTTTTATTAAATGACAAAATGAATGTTTCTTTATAACGTACGTGGTGACATTGACATTTCTGCCACCACAAGAATTATTTGATGTTTTTATTTCTTAACATGATGTAATATTATTAAAAAGAAAAAAATATAACCTTTTTAAGTATATTTTTATTGAAAATAGTTTTGATACATCATTTATTATGTCAATATTTTGAAATTATATGTTATCATTCCATTATTCTTGTTTTATGTGTTATGATTATGTTATGGTTCATGGGAATTCTTTATGATTATGGGTGGTACTGTGATAAGAAAAGAGAAGGTGATCCCGAGAAATCACTCTGATGCATTGGGTAACGTGATGGAGGTAAAAATTGAGGATTCTCATAATAGATTTATGGAAAATAGTGTGATAGATATTCGAAATGTAACCATAATGGATTCTCCCAATGCAGCTGTGAATTATACAAAGTAAGTATGTTATAGATTCCATAAGTTATCTTTATGATTTATTATTTCTATGAGTTATTAATAAAATTTATGATTTAATGAGTTAAGTTAAATATAATATGTTTTATGAGTGAAAAGTATGATTTCATTGATTTGTATGTATTCATAGACTAATGTTTTTTTTATATCATTTTATTGGGATTTTCATTCTCATCCCATGTTTTTGAAATGTTTTACACAGGGTATAAGGAAGGGTAAGAGAAAGGAATTATTGAAGAAGATTTATATGAAGAAAATAATTCTTTTTTTATTTAATGTTATTTATTGTTGTGAAAACATTGGATAGGGTTGAAGTGACTACATTAAAATATTTGAAATGTAATAGTTATGGAATAATTATCTAAAAATCCAAACCTGAAAAGATCTTCAATGTGAAAGAAAGTAAATTCGTGATAGAAAAATCAATATTAAGTAAAGTATAAGGCTGTGGACTTATATAAAATAAAACAATTCAAAAAATAATTAATGAAATAAGGAATGTAATCATACATTCTAAAAGAATGAAAAATATAAAAAAATCTACACAAAAGGAATAACATATATACACAATAAATAAACTAAAAATAAAATAAAACAGGCTCTACTAAGAATCTCGAACCAAATTGGATATCTGGAATTGTTGATGCTTGATCTATACCAACTTGATCATAAGACTCCACAAATAAGATATAATAACCTAGTTCTTTATTTAATGTTTAATCATGATTTATTATATAAAATAGAACTTAATATAACTTAAAATTTTTTGAGGTCATGTATCTTTAGGATATTAGTAACATTACATAGAATCTTAAAACATGAAAAAAAACATATTTATATAAAAGCATATTTAACAAAACCAAAGCTTTGATCGTACTCAATAATGCATGAAATAACCTGAGGTATAACCTAAGAAAAGGGTGAGAAATAAATCCTAGTAAGGGAATAAACTGGGAATAACATGATTAAGACCATGAATTTTAGTCTATAGGCATATCAATTTATAATAAAATGAAATTTTATAATAATTCTTCATATTTCATGATAATTATAACCTAAGAAATGTGTAAACAACATACAACATGACATAATCATGAGTCAAGGAACATTACAAATTATGGATCATTATTTAAGGATAATTTCACACAGAGGAGCATGATTCAAGGCTTATTTAACATTATATAACATGATAAAAAAATTACCCAATTCATTAGAGATTTATCATGGTGCACCCTTCATTAAAATTTCAATCTTTTGTTTATGTGTGCCATGTATATCATATTACAAGGTTTAATTTAATATCATATTTTATTCCTTGATCTAATAATGTGGAATACATACATTTAAGTCTCTAAATAATAAATATATGTGTATGAAGGTGAATATCCTTGATAGTGAAAAGGGTATTGTATTCACTACATGATGATTTTGGCATGGAGAGTCATGGTGTAACTTCTGTAGCATAACAACATCATATAGGAATTAAAAAAATGGGTTTATTAGAGATAAAGGTGTATATCATAATTTATATATGAAATTTATTTTAAGGGTTATAGGTAAGAATGTATCCAAACATTAGAAAGTGGAAATAAAAAAAGGCATATCATAAATGATGTTCTTGATAAAAATAGGAGAGAGAGAATACCTTATGGAATTTCATCATAGTAGTGGCTTAGATAAGGATCCAAATGAGGGGGAATAAATAATCACTCATAAAAATAATGACAATTTTACCACAATATAATTATTATAAATGAATGTAAATATATGAAATGGAAATTAAAAGAACTAATCTCAAATAAGATGCATAAATTCAAAGTTGAGGAGAAAAATCTACTACATTGATGCATGACACCGAAGGATTACGAGAGGCTTCTTGGGTGATTGAGGGAACATTTTGATGACTATAGTTTGTATAGGGAAGAGTTTGGATGAGCTTTAAAAAGTTTTAGTGAAGAGAAATGTGAGCTTGGGTGGGTTTATATTGGAAAGGATGGGGGTCTCCCTATTATTTTTGTTCTGGACATTACATAATAAAATATTCAAAACCACAAACAATTCAATGGGTTTTCTTCATGGATTTAGAAAAAGGGGAGTGTATTAAATTACTTTATATGGCCAAGGTCCAAATATAATAAAATATTTCCCTTTATTAAGTGGAGGTGAGTCATAATTTCAAAGAAATTATTTTAAAATCTTCAAATATATTTTAAGTCATCAAGGATTCACTAAGGCTTTATAAAATAAATAAAATAAATAAAATAAATATATAAAATTGCACCATATTAATGAAAAAACAGATATTTGGCTGATTATACCTCTTATATTACTTATTACATCACCATTGGGCCAATATGATGTCATAAAGCACAACTTATATTTATACAGTATGGAATTTTTTCCAAAAAAATCAATTGTATCAAAAATTATAAAAAATTACGCATTGGATAACATAAATATCCTGATTCGAAAAATAATAATTATTTTATCCAAATAATTTTCTAAATATTTTAATTTTCACTTTAAAAATAAAAACCATCATTTATTCAAAATGGTGAGTTTTTTTATAAATAATAGTTTTTTGAACCCTGATAAAAATTACATTTGACTTCATAAAATAATATATGATCATTTATACTTTTGAAAAATTAATTTAGTAATTTTATTAAAATATTATTTATCTCAAAAATCAATTAATTAATCTAAATATATTTTCTAATTGAATTTTATTAGAAATCAAAAATTCTATTTTTTTTAAAATATTTTACTCAGTAACAATAATAGGAAGAAAATATCATAAATATTCTACGCATAAATAATTTCCATCTTCCTATTGATAGGGTGTTGATACATAACAATTTTCTACACCATAATATTCATTGAGAGTAAGGTGCATGTTGGTGGGGATTTCTTGGGACCATACAATGAACATGGTTTGGGCCATGATCTTGATGAGATTGAGCTTCTCTAGTAAACAGTTCTACACATGCTTAAGTTGTTGGAGCTCGACATGGTGTTGGTGTGTGGAGAATCACAAAAATTATATCTTCCTTAGAAGCTCTGATTAATGGGCTTCGTAGGGAATGATCTAAAATGTGAAGACCATCACTTTAGTTGTATATGAAAAAGGGATTTTTTAAAACCCAAAATTTATACAAATCATATGACCACTATTCAAAAACTATATTATCAATTATCAAGATACTTAATAGTAATTTAAACCCAAATCATTAAGGAATTCAATTTTTTTCTCTATCCATAATACATTTAATGAAAAAGGATGATTTTATTCATAAATATTTAGGTCATTACAACCTTCAACCCTTAAGAATATTTTCATTAAAATTTTCTTTTCCCACACAAAAATAGATGTGGGTAACTCTAGTTCATCCCATCTTCCAGTTACCACATTTCTTCTTCAAACTTTTGGTTTCTCCACAACACTTTCACGATGGGAATTTCCTTATTTCATAAATCTTCTTCTTGGTGATCTGCATTCATTATCAACTTATCCTCCTAGGAATGCTCATTCTCTAATGGTAGCACCTCTGGATTGAGTACATGTGATGGGTCTAGTTTTAAATTTCTTAAAATGAATCCATGGAATACATTATGGACTTGAGATAGGTTTAGTGGGTGTACTATTCAATAGGCCACTACTCCGATGTGATTAAGGATCTCAAAAGGTCCAATGTTCCTTGGAATAAGCTTTCCCTTATTTTCAAATATCTTCACTCACTTCTATGGAGATATGCAGTGGAATATCTTCTCTCTTAAATCAAACTCTAGGCCATATAGATGATTGTTAGCATTGCACTTTTTTTGAATCTGAGAACCTTTGATATGTTGTTGGATTGTCTTAACCTTATGCACAATTATTCAACCATTTCATAACCTTAAATTTTATGTTCCACAAAATCATCCCAACATGATGTTGTTCAGAACCTCTTCCCATAAATGGCTTCATAAGAGACTAGTTGGATGATATAGTGGAAACATTTGTTGTAAAGGAACTCCACCAATGGCAGATTTTTTCCCCATATGCGTTTTATGTAAATTTATTAAGTTCTCAAAATTTAATCAAGTGTTTGTATTGTCCAATAAGAGGGGCCATCAATTTTAGGGTGATATGGTGTACTGAATTTTATAATAGTATTTAGAGCATGTTGTATACTTTTCCAAAACATAGATGCGAATCTTGGATCTCTATTAGACATAATCAATAGTGGTACTTAGTACAACCTTAGATCTTCTCTAATATATATCCATTCTAATTGATCCAATGAGAAATACTCTTGACCCGAAATGAATTGTGAAGTCATTGTGAGATGATCTACAAAAACATAGAGAGCATTGTTTCCCTTATATGTCCCTGGAAGCCCATTGACAAATTCCATGTCGATGTTTCCTCATTTTCATGTTTGCATGGGTAGTGGTTTCCCCATCCTCTAAGAATTGTCCCTATAATACTTCACTTTCTAACATACATCCAATTTTGATTTATATTCTACGATACCTTTCTTCATGTTAACCCCCTAATAGTCCTATCAGAGATCTCGATACCGGTTTGGGTTTCCAGGGATAATAGATAAATTTGAACACTGTGCATCATCCAAAAATTATTTCATTGAATCAGGATTTTAGGGAAAACATAGTCTTCACCCAAATATCAAAATTCTTTATTCATTTATATTGAACTCTAAGGTTTTCCCTTTCATTATATATTCCACTCTCAGATAAATTCCCACATCATCTTTATGAGCATACTTTAAAAATTTCAAATGATACGGTTGAGAAATAATTTGTGAATGGATTGATTATTCTTTTTTAATTATGATTCCAATGTCCATCCTCTTCAAATATGAGAAGATCATATCCTTATCAATTCTCATTGGTGATAGAGTTGTGGGGTAATTTCTAATTAGAGAATCTTAAACATTGTTTTCATCCCCATGATGATAGTGTATGGATTACTTGTAATCCTTAATGATCTCAAACCATCTCATTTGGTGCATTTTTATCTCTTTCTTTGTTAATATATAATTAAGCCTTTTGTGATCCGTATATATTTGAAAATTGCCTCTAATGAGATAATGATGGAAAATTTTCAATTCAATGATCATATATTCCAAGTCTGTATCCTAGATGAGATAGTTTTTCTCACAAATTTTTAACTACTTTGAGATGTGGGAAATTTCTTTATCATTTTTCATCAACATACATCCCAATATCTTTTTCGAAGCATCACTAAAAATTATGAATATTTCTAAACTTTTGGGTAGTGTGAGAATAAGGGAAGTGATATAAATTCTTTTTTACACCATAAATATTTCTTAACATTCATCATTATAAGAAAAAATGACTCCCTTCTATGATATCTTGGAAAAAGGTTTTGAAAATCAGGATAAATGTCTCAAAAATTGGTGATAATATCAAGAAAACCCCTAGATTCTAGGGATATATGTCCCTGATATTGAAATTGAACATCTCTAAATTGATATTTTTCTGAAGGATGCACATATATCGTATTTCTTATGATTTCATTCCCCAATAATGATACTTGTTTCAGCTAGAACTCACACTTATGGTACATTTTATTGAGCTTCTCCTTATAGAAGTTAATTACCACAATGCTCTATTGCTCCTCATTCCCCTCCTTGTTTTTTGAGTATATTAGAATATAATAAATAATGACTACCACAATGTTTTTGAGGTAATATCTAAATACTATACGGATAATTTCCATTAATATTTTTAGATCATTATTAAGTCATAATGGCATCACTATGTACTCATAGTGATCATAACATGTATGATAAGAAGTCTTGGGGGTATCCTCCTTCTTCACCCTTACATGGTAATATCACAGTCACAGATCCATCTTGGTGTAGTATGTTCTCCACAAAGCTAATCGAATAAATCATCAATTCATGGAAAATGATACTTGTTTTTTATTTTTATTTTTCTGTGCTCATGATAATCAATTAAAAGGAACATTGACCTATTATTCTTCTTGAAGAAGAAGAATAGTACACCCCATGATGAAGCACTTGGGCATATAAATCCTTTATCAAGATTCTCATGTGGTTGTTTCTCTAGATTCTCAAGTTCCACAATATCCATCCAATAAAAATTCTTGGATATTAAAAATGAATCTAGCATAAAATTTATTGGAAATTCAAACTCTCGGATTTCGGGAAGACTAGGTAATTACTCAAGAAACACAACAGTGAATTCCCACACAATAAAAATGTCTTTGAGGATGGACCGTTACTTTGATTCAATCATTTTTAATAGATATTATTACTTGTAGGGAAATAATATCCATGCTCTTGATGATGGTGCTAAAAAAGATTCATCTTTCTCTATGATATTGTATAGAATCAGGTGTCAATTATCCATATAGAGAGTTATTTTCCTCTTATAGAAATTTATGCTGGCTGTATATAGGGAAATGTAATAGATGCCAATAATTACATTACATTACTCCATGGGAAGTAGGAAAATGTTTTTCAGGAAGTTAAATTCCATAAATTGTGATGGGGATGTGATATATATATGGGATTTAATAATTTCCCTATTTCCTATCTTCACCAAAATCTCGAATTACATGAATTTTGGTGGTGTTTGAAAAGCAATACAAAATTTTTGAGATATAAAATAATGCATAGAACAAGAACCAAAAACGAAAATAACTATTATTGAATGAATAAATATGATACCTATCACCACTTCATTTTTAGAATCCACCTTAGTAGTAGTAATGTAAAAATGTTTCCCTTACTGCCTCGGAGGGTATTGGTTTCCTTTTAAATCCCATGGCTTAGGGAATTGATTCGAAATGTGCCTTGGTACACTATAGTTGTAGAAATGGACAATGTATTGCGTATTTACTAGAGTCTTCCATTCCTCTATTGAAATAGAGGGATTCTCTTGTCCGAAGTCATTAGTTAGGTTCCAATTCTTCCCACACCTAAAGAATTTTTTTGTTTCTTTATGGCAATTTTCAAGGTTATTTTCCACACATTTCAAAAATGGGATGCATATATTTCTTATCACTATTGGATTTATCCATCATACTACAAGAATTAAATACAAATTTCCACTTCTTATCACCATGTTACCCCTATGATTCACTAATCTACATCTCAAATTTGAGGGCACACTAGAAAATTACCTCACATCTAATAAAGTTGTTGATTTCCAAGTCTTTTCATACAATAGGGTTTATCCCACCAAAGAAGAAATAAAACTTTGATTCAGGGTTAATTATAAAATTAGAGGAATATCATAAATGTATTGTTATTTTTTTATTATAATCCACAATAGAATCATTTTCCTTTTATATTAGTGCAAGGAAATATATTTATATCTTAAAGATATAGGGTTCAGGTAAAATATTTAACAATAAACAATTTCTAAAATTCCTTACAAGTCATTACATTGAACTCTTCCTCAAACGTCATATTATTGATCAATGACCACCACCTATCATCTCCACCCCCCATATGATAAATATCTAGAATAACCTTATCTTATTAGGAACATTTTAGGATGGATAAGATATTTTAAATGGATTTGATCCATTACTCTGTGATTAAGGGATCAGATGATCTATTAAATGTGGGAGAGATTTGTTGAATGAAGATCTAAACTAAGGGTTACTCTCTCTTGGGTGAGGGGTGCTCTCCTAATTGTCTTGGTCTCTATAAATAACATGAGTTAACTGAGAGAGTATATTGACAATGTTTGAAATTCCCTCCCCCATTGGGCTGGGCATCTCATTGGATAAATCATTACGCTGCCCTTCGTGTCGATTGTTAACAAGATTATTCCTATTTCCTAACACTGGATAGAATAAAGAGGAAGTTAGGGATGATTATCTTAAAATATTAAACACATGAACAATAATTCAATGATAATAAAGGGATAACATATAAATTACATTTATCTCTTTAAATTATGAGTTTTTAGGCATCAATATACGTTATCCATGATATACATCCTTACATATATTCTTATATAATTTTTTTCTTTATTCAAATAATAATGGTTTGTAATGGAATTATGAATTTACCAAAACATATCTACAAGTAGTTTCAAACAATATTCACAGTAAGGCATGTTGTCATGTACTAGTTTACATCGAGTCATGCCTGGAACACATTTTCGGAGTTACTACTGTTAGGTTTATCGGTGCCAGAACCACATCAACCTATAATATCTGTACATGGATGAATTTTTGTATGAAACAATTTTATTTATATTTTCCAAAATTTAGTGTTATTTGTTTCACTTAGTTTTATTTCTATGGGCATTCACTATGGTATTCAAATTTTACCCTAAAATACTAAACCTATCTTTTGATAACAATTATAACAACCATGATATTTATTTCATTTTTATGCTTGTTTTATTACATAAAACATCACTGAATACAACATTGAATATTGAGAGGTCTAGTGTATTTGTGAAATTATGTAGATTACATAACAATATATAACATTAGAAAATAAAATGATCATTTGAAAACTTATTTAACATGACCAAAATGTTCATTCATACTCAACATTGCATGGGATAACTAGGGGACATACTTAATAAAGTTGTTAGCTATGAATCCCAGTAAAATAATAAACAAGTAATAACATGAGTAAGATAATATAGGTTAGAAAATTGGAATATCAATGTATAATAAAAGGAAATTGAATAATTAGGCATGATATTTGATGATAA
This sequence comes from Viscum album, assembly GCA_963277665.1. Taxonomy (NCBI): domain Eukaryota; kingdom Viridiplantae; phylum Streptophyta; class Magnoliopsida; order Santalales; family Viscaceae; genus Viscum; species Viscum album. Next base: position 307,984,000 of record OY728131.1, on the reverse strand, counting down.
TTATTACATGAAATATGTAGAAACAACATACAAAATGATGATGGCATGAGTAATGGCTCATTGCACATGGAGAACCATGTGTCAAGGATAATTTCATAGGGAAGCTCATGATTTAAGGCCAATTTAACATGATGAATGATTATACTATACATTACCCAATGCATTTGAGCGTTTTCATGGAACTCCATTTATATTGATTTCAATATCATGTTTCTATGTTTCACATAGATCATATAGAAAGGTTTTATTCAACATTATAATTTATTCCACTATCTATGAATGTGAAATACATACATGAAAGACAATAATAAATAATTATATGTTCTTTTTGTTGAATAGTCTCAATAGAGTAAAGTTTATGGTATTTTCTACATAAATATTTTCGCATGGAGAGACATTTTATAATTTTTGAAGCTTAACGATGTCATATATGAAATAATAATATTAGTTGATGAGTAATTAATGGTTATATTGTCATTTAGATATGAAATGGATAGTATTGGGTATAATTAATAATGTATCCCAACTAATTAAAATGGAAAGCAAAAGGGAATATAATAAATGATGTTATTATTAAAAAGAGTGGCAGGAGAATCCATTATAGAATTTTGGCATAGTAACAGGTTACCAAATTTCACAAATGAGGGTGAATAAATGATTAATAATAAATTTAACAACATTTGGATTGCAATTTAATGATTATTAATGAATTTTAATATAATAAATTTATATTAAATGAAATAATATCTAACAAGGTGATTGGATTCAAATTAGGGGAGAGAAATCTTTTATTTGGATATGTGACTCCAAATGATAAAGAGAGACTTATTGTGATCTTGGGGGAACCTTGGGAGGACTCTAGGGTATAGAGGGAATATTTCAGATGAGATTAAATGTTTTTTAGTGAAGAAAATTGGATTTTGGGTGGGTTTAAATAAGGATGGGATTTATTTATTTTTTGGGATTTGGATACTACATAATAAAATATTCAAAACCAAAAATAATATCATGGTTTTAATTCAAGGTTTTATAGAATGGGGGAGTAGATTAAATTATTTTATAAGAAAAAACGGGGAGAATAAAGTATAAAATTTCCCTTTATTATGTGGAAGAGAGTCATACATTCATATAAATTATTTTAAAATCTTAAAATATATTATAAGTATGAGAGGATTCACTAATGACTTATAAATTTAATAAATAAAATAAAATAATTAATTAATTAAATTATGTTTAATTAAAAACAGATATTTGGTATAGTATACCTTTTCTATTACTTATTATATCACTATAGGGCCATTACGATGTCAGAAAACACTCCTTATATTTATAGGGTATTTAATTTTTAACAAAAAATCAACTATCTTAGAAAAAGATAAAAAATTTACTATTGGAGAATTTAAATGTCTTTATTCTAAAAATGATATCAATTTAATCTATATAATTTTCTAAATATTTCAATTTTCACTATTAAAATAAAAAATAGATCATTCTTGAAAATGATGAGTTTTTGAGAAATAACTATTTTTCATACTCTAATAAAAATTACATTTGATTTCGTAAAAAAATTATATGCTAATTTATATTATTTTAAAACTAATTTAATAACAATAGAAAAATATTATTTATTTTAAAAATACAGTAATTCCTAAAAATATATTTCCTAAGAGAATTTGAATTTTAACCAAAAATACTATTTCTTCTTTTAAAATGATTTACAATGTAACAATAATTGGAATAATATATATTTAATATTCTATAGAAAAATTATGTACATATTACTATTTATGTGGTCTTGATCGATATATCTTTATTAAACTTGTATACACCCAAAGTATATGGTTAGTGATGTTGGGGATTTCATTGGGTCGTTCGATGAACATGGTAGAGACAGTGATCCTGGTGATCTTGATTTTCTCCCGTAAACGGTTTAAATCATGATTATTTTTTTTAGATCTTCTCTTGGGATTGGTTCATATAAAATACCATAAATTCTATATCTCTTAAGAGCTCCAATAAATTGGATTTATTGGGTACGATCCTGCTAGCTGAAGCCATCAATTCTTTTTCTACACCGAAATGATTTTTCAAAACCATATATTTATACTAGTCTTGTGATCACTATTCAACAACTATATTTTCAGAGGTAAATATGATTAAAGGTAATTTAAATTCCCATTAGTTAAAACAATATAATTTAATGTGTCTTCTATATCAATACAAAATTAAATCAAAAAGGTGAATTTTATTAATAAATGTTCGGGTCATTAGACAAGACTCAGCTAAATAAAGAAACGCGTTTTCTTAGACACTTTTGACATGTTACCAAGATCCAAATTGAAAGAATACAATAATGCATCATTAAAATTGAGTTTAACATATTGTGAGTGAGAAATAAATCCTATTAGGGCACCTCAAAGGTGAATCTTGAATATGATGTATTAACAAGTGCATGAAAACATAACATGCCCAGTAAAATTGAAAATTATTATAAGATAAAATAAAAGTGTGAACAACATAAAATGGGAAAAAATAATTAATGAAACTAAATTATGTTTCTAGATTGATATCCATGTAAAAATATACTCCTGATCCAAACCTTGTCAGAGGATTTATTGCACGTTTCTCAACAATCCACATGATAACTGGAAGGTTCGCTCAATCAACATATGAGCTCCAAGACATCAAAATAAAATTAGAATGAATTAAATAACCCATGGAATAACAATATTAATCCATATTAAAAAGGGAATCAACTATGCACTAAGACATTTATGGGGTGATTAGAAATGGAGAAATGACCACTTGCCGCACGTTAGAGATCTTACATCTATAATAAGTTGTAAAGACCTAAAATTTTATCAATGGAATTATCTTCTTATAATTTTGAATTATTGTATAATAAAATTGATAATCACAATGAAATATGATGAGAATAAATTTTATGTGACCATTAAACATCATTTTTCCCACTTATTTGTTTTGAATTTAAAAAATCTGATATTCTAGATTGTGTTCACAGTGATTTTTTCAGTCTAATAGAAGAAAATTATTTTTTGTGAATATAATCATACCCTTATAAATATTAATGCTACCCTTATGAATAGTGACATACCATAATTAATAGTAAACTTACTTATGATTGTATATATATAATATTTTAGTGAATGTATGATATAGCAATATCATGGAATAGGAAAATAAATGTTTTAAAATAGTAATTTTTTGAATAAAATATAAATTTATTTAAGAATTAAATTGTTCATATTTAGAAAATTATTTTGTAAAACTGAAATTAATTTCTGGATTTGAAACATTGAAATATGGTTGGGGTAAAATTTTAGGATTATTCAAAAATGCGTGATTTTTTATGAATAGTGAAATAAGATAATTTTAAAAATAAGATAAATTCATTAATTATAGAGTCATGGGTGATTTTATTATGATGTAAGAAAATTGGTTTCTATTTACATGATAAAACTACTTTATTTAGTCTTGTAATACTCGCTATCTCTTATCTTATCGATAAATAATAAATTAATGAATATAATATAGAGGAAACCCCTCTCCCCTCCACTATAAACACAACCCATCAAACCCTCGTTTCTTCACACCTCTCAAGCTTGAAGACTTTTTTAAACCCTACCCAAACATATTAACTAGCCTATAAACAACTTCCAAGTGCTTCAGTTCTCATCAAAATACCAATCCAAGGTTCCATGAGGAGGATCTCAAGAGGATAACTGAAAAAGTAATCCCTCTCTCTCTTTTCCCTTAATTTCATTCAATTTCATGTTCTTTTATTATTCTATACCCACCTATATTAATCCACGTGGTATGGTAACTCTAGTATCATAAATATATAGGAATTTTATGATACTAATGGGAAATTATATCATCCAACCCATTTTCCCCTTCCTTTTTTTGAAAGGAAAATGTTGTTCGTGAGGTGTTAATTTATCACCTTCAAAAATGACATGTATTCATTTTCATTTACCAATTTTTGATAAGGTGATGAAACCATATTTATGGTTGAACATGATTATTTTATATTTATTATATCCTATTTATAGTACTAGAACTAAATAATACACATATTACTAAATGAGAAATCAAAACATGTTCGTTGTGATAAAAAAACTGCCAAAATTAACCAAAAACCGTCCTCATTAAATTTTAACTAATGATTAATCCTCATGGTATAAAACATAATCATTAAAAAATAATTTAAACTCCGTTAATATCATTAATAAAGTTTAATATCAGTTCTCTATATTTATCCATGTTCAACACGAACTTCAATTCAAAAATAAAAGTTAATCATTCAAGAAAACCATAAAAACAAACATTTCTGAATAATGAATTTAAACTATATAAATCATCCAAAGGCCAATAAACACACTTAATAAAACCTTACTGAATTTTATTAATTTATAAAGGCCTCTATATATGTTAACTAAGTAATATAATTTTTTTATACCTAACTTTAAAGTGAATAAATCATTCGGATACCAGGTAAGGGTAATTCTCGAACCCAACTTTCATTCATTAGGTTATCCCCCTTTCAATCCATTTTTTGTATGGTTACTTCTTACAAATAATTATTTCATCATTATCATACCTATTATGGGATAGAAATATTCTAAACAATATTTTATGTCAAACAATTTTCTTTGCAAAATAACTCTTCTTTCAAGAACACACCTTTTACTTGTCACCAATGGTTGATGGTTCTTATATCAAGTATGTTATTTCCTATTTATTTTGGGAACCCATTATTTATGATTGTGTTATTATTTTTTAAAACCCATTACTTTTCATGGTTATTATTGATATATGTTATAGTTTTCATGCATGATAATGAAAATGTTATGATGTGAGAGGTGGACCAGGAATTATATAGCACAATATGAATGATTGAATGTGACGGGTGCTACTGAAATTATATAGCATTCTATTGCATTGGGAAAAGTGATGAACCCAATTATTTAATGTGATATTATGTGTAAATATTATTCTATATTTTTTTCACAACTATGTGTGGTTGATAAACACTAAGACATGATGTTTCATTTTTATGCATTTCCACATTTCAAGTCTTTTATTAATTCTTCCTATCATGATTTTTGATGATGATGTTATGATTATGGTCACTACATGATATGTTGTTCTTATCTATCCTATTACTATTCTATTATCTCGGCCATTTTTAAAGTATATCTATAGGTGACTATATGTGCAATGGATAGGTCAAGTTTCAATAATAATCTACAGAAGAAGGAATTAAATAAATATTTATGATTGATGTTATAAATGTTATGTTTGGTCATAGTTTTACCTGGGAAAAAGATCTCTAGATCCACATGGTGTGATATTATAATGTTTTTACCTTTATAATTATGTAATACTAATTTATGAAGATTGTTTTTTCTATAGTTTTTATTCTAGGAAAGGTTTAGTTAATTTCGGAATTAGTATTAGTAAACCCTAATGAAAACCTCTAGTATGATACTAAGTACAAATTTTTACAGAAGATGCTTTATATAGATACCCCATATGTTATTATTTTAGTGAAAATATTGAAAATTAATAACTTATTTATTTATGTCTTCATGAATTCTATTTCATTATAACCTTATCTATTTTAGGAAATGTTGGGAACCAGGAGAAACCAGGCCAACAGCCAATGTGAGGGACAATGAAACGATTGCCCGATCAACATCCCCAATGCTTTGGGGGTGGAGTTGAAAACATCATAGAGATTATTATAAAAAATATATTTGGTTAAGAACAATAACCAGACAAATGTGAAATGTCCCCCTTAACCAAAGAGGGAGAAACATGATTACGAGTGTTTTATGTGCCAGCAACCACTGATGTTTAGTTGGTGTTTTTATCCACTAGTTATGGAAACGTGGGGAAATTACATAGAGGAGATATTTCGTACATCTCTATTTAGAGACAGAATAGGTGAATTTAGTCGTTTATCATCTACATGGAGAGGCTGATAAATGGTGGTATTTAATTAAGAACACCAAACTATGTGACAAAATTGACCGGATATAATGGGAAGACATTAATATAATTTTTTAAAGAGTATTTCCACATAAATCTTCAAACCATGATATGGAGGGAGTTCATTGAGTTCAATAAGAAAGAAGGATAATCTATCTCAACCTTCGATGTCAATTTCACAAGGATTTCAAGGTTTTCTCCGTGTTTTGTTATCAACAATGATAAAAACATTGATTGATTCTTTAGTGGATTACTACCACACATTTTAAAGGTAATTAATATTTTAGAATTTTAGATTTATGAAGAAGTTCTTCTATGTGCTCTAAAAGTGGATATAATGTTTTTAGAATGGTCCCATGGCTATGGTGATAAGAAATAAAAGATGAGATTTCAATCCACAGGATCTAATGATAATGGTGGGAAGAAAAATCAATGACCCACATGCAAAAAATTGGGGATGTTTCATCATGTAAACTACCTCAAATGGATGGGGAAATGATTCAATTGTGGGAAAGAAGGAAACTATGCTCATAAGTGTTGAAAATAAATTAGAAGGAAGGAGAATGCAGTGGAAGAAAGGAGAGAACCTCCAATGGTTCAATTCTACAACTAGAGAGAGCATGGGAACTCTGCAAGCCAGTGGATTATGCAAGACAATGCACTAAACTAGGAGTTATCATGGGTAATAAACGTCAGTAACTACTGATTCCAGAGGAAAAAAAGAGAAGGCTTATGCCATCTGTACTATAGAAGTGTTGAATGATAATAAAGTCGTACAAGGTACACTTTTTATTCAATTAAGAATAGAAAAAGTATTATTTTATTTTGGTTCTACGCATTTCATTTTATCTTGTAAGTTTTCTAAAACTATATAATTGAAGCCCTAAAACATTGAAGAATTACTATCATTATAAACACAATGTCTGGAAATCATTGTAACCCTAGTTTTTTATTATTCCTCTATTGGTGGATATGGTAATATTATTCCACCAAATGTTGTCATACTTTCCTTGGTGGAATTCGACACTATAATGGGAATAAACTGTATCTAACTATATAGATCACATATCAACTTTTGGGAAAAGGAAATATCTTTTCATATACAAAAACAACCTATACTCATCTACAAATGAATGAAAGATCATGAATTTCTATGAAAAAATCTAATACAGTGTGGGTGTTGATTCCCAATGAAGAAGCATACCTCTCCCAAATGGTTGAGTCAAATGAAAGTTCGAACCTTGTGGAAATTCCCATCATGAGGGAATACCATGATGTATTTTATGAAGAGTTACCAAGACTTCCCCTAGATCATGAGGTGCAGTTCTCAATAGAAATCATTCCTGGAATCTACTCCTACTTCAAAGTTTCCTTATTGGATGATTCTTATCGATTTGGAGGTGTTAAAGATGCATCTACAAGAGCGTATGTACGTAGGTTTCATACTCCCAAGTGCCCCACCTTGGGGTGCACAAGTTCCTTTTGTGAAGAATAATGAAAGAACAATGTGAATGTGTATCAACTATCAAGAACTCAACAAGATCACCATAATTAAAGTATCATCTGACAAGGACTGATGACATGTTTTATTAGTTAAGAGGATCTCAATACTTCTTAAAGGAGGATCTTCATTCTTGGTATCATCAACTTAATGGGATGAAGGAATATATTTAGAAGACTTCCTTCCATACAAGGTATGGTAACTATGAGTTTATGGTGATGCCCTTAGGACATACTAATGCCCCTATAATCTTCCTGGATTTGATGAATAAGGTCTTTATACATTACCTCGACAAATTTTTGGTAGTGCTTATCAATGATATTATCCACTACTCCAAGAGAAATGGGGAACATGAAGAACATATAAGACTTGTTTTGGAGGTATTGAGAAAGAATAATTTTTATGAAAAGTTCATAAAAGTGTTGATTTTTGTTGAAGCAAGTCGTGTTCATGGAACATGTAATCACAAGTCAAGGAATTTCAATGGTCACTTCAAAACAAAGACGAATCAATAATGGCCTAGTCCCTCTAGTGTCACAAAAATCCATAGTTTAATTGGATTTTCTGGGTACTACTGGAATTCTGTGAGAAAGTTCTCACAATTTTCAAGCCTGATAACTAAGTTAACAAGGAAATGGTTAAAGTATTTCTGGATTAAATAATGTGATTTAAGCAGTAAGGAGCTAAAGTGAAGGTTGATCACTACACCAGTACTAACATTACCAAAAAGTGGAGAATTTTTTGTGATATACAATGATGCTTCAAAAAAAAGTCCTGGGTTGCATACTCATTAAAAATGATAATGTGATGGTTTATTCCTCATAGTAGTGGAAGTTCAATGAGAAGAACTACATGACACATGATCTAGAGTTGGAAGCCGTTACTTTTTCCTAGAAAATGTATTGGAACTAGGATTATAGTGATATGTGTGACATATACAATGAACCCAAGATATTAATGTATATATTCACACAAAAAGAGCTCAACCTGTGTCCAAGTATATGGTTATATCTTATCATGGACTACAATTTCTCTATTCACTATCATCCAGGAAAGGCGAACAAGGTGGTTGATGCTCGAAGAAGAAAATAACATACTATGCTATCCATGTTACAAATTGAGAAAGACCCTATCTTCATGGATATGAAAATGATGGATTTTGAAATCATAAGGACAGGGGATAAATCCTCCATTTCCCAAATGATTTCACAAACATCTGTCCACTAGAATAATAAAAGGGCACAAAGGGATGATCTGGTGGTACAAAAGAATGTGAAGGTTGTAATAGAAGAGAAGCCACATGATTTCCATATCCGCGATAATAGTGGGATTCAGTTTGGAATTTGTCTTTATGCACCTTAACCACCTGGGATAAATAAGGAGATGTTGGAAAATGAACATAGCTCAACATTCTCTATTCATCATGGTTGTACCAAGATGTACTGTGATCTCTAACAACACTTCTTGGGGGATAACACAAAGAAGGAGATTGAGGAATATATATCAAGGTGTTAGGTATGTCATCAAGTTAAAGATGAGGAAAAAAGTCCAAAGGTATGATGTAACGAATGCTTATAACCATGGGAGAAATGGAAAATGATACTATAGACATTTTTATGGGTCTCTAGAAGATTTCAAAGGGAAATAATGTGATATGGGTTGTGGTTGAACAACTCACCCATACTTCCCATTTTATCTCTATTTGGGAAGATATCTCACTTGAACAACTTGAAAAGATATACATGAAGGATGTGATGATATTGCATGGTGTTCCAGTATCTGTTTTCTCAAATCATGATCCAAGGTTCACATTTAAATTTTGGAGGAGCCTTAAACATTCTTTGAGTATTGAATTAATTTTCACCCTGACCTATCACCCCCAAACAGATGGCTAATTTGATTGGACTATTCAGACGCTTGAAAACAAACTAGGAGCCTGCTATTTATATTTCAAAGATGGATGGTACCAAAATATCCCTTTGGTTGAGTTCTTATACAACAATAGATTCCACTCAAATATTCATATTATTCCATATGAAGAATTGTATGGAAAGCGATGTCCAACTCCAAACTATTGGTATGAAGATGGAGAAAGAAAACTACTAGGAACTGATATTGCAAAAGAGATGAAAGAGATGGATCAAGTCATCCAGAAAAACAACAAAGCTACTCAGAGTCAGAATAAGTGATGTGAGGAAAACCATCAAAGGTTCATGGAGTTCATCTTCGTAGATAAAGTCTTCCTTTGGATATCACTATATAAGAAATTCATGAGGTTTGGAAAGGAAAGGAAGCTAAGCCCAAGGTACATTTAACCCTTTGAGATACTTGACCTCAAATGACTCATGTCCTATCAGCTTGCACTACCAACAAATGTGGCTCATGTTCATGATGTGTGACACCTATCACTTCTGAGGAAGTATATACCACATCCGTCACATATACTAAACCCATAGTTGGTACAACTGGAATATGATCTCTCTTATGGGGAGCAACCAGTAATGATTCTTTACCAGAGAGATAAGGTTCTACGGAAAGAGAAAACCAACCTTGGAAAACTATTATCGAGGAACCAAAAGTCTGAATAAGAAACTTGGGAACTAGAAGAGGTGATGAAGGAGAAATACCGTCACATGTTTATGTTAAACAAAATTTCAAGGGTGAAATTTTAATAAGGGGGGAGAATATAATAGCCCAAAGTTTTATCAACGAACTTATCTTCATATAATTATGAATTATAGTATAATAATTTTGTGAGTCACAAATATATATCATGATACTAAATACTGGGTGACTATTAAATATAAATTTCTCCACTTTTATGTTTTGAATTTAAAAAATCTGACATTCACGGTGTTGTTCAGGGTATATTTTAGAGTCTAACAGAAAAAACTAAATTTTTGGTGTATAGTAACATACCCTTAGGAATAGTAATGATACCTTTATGAATAGTGACATACCATAATGAATAGTAACCTTACCTTTGATAGTATATATATAAGATTTTAGTGAATGTATGACGTACCTATATCATGGAATAAGAAATAAATGTTTTTAATCTGTTATATTTCAAATGAAATATTTTTTATTTAATAATTTAATTACACATATTTGGAAAATTATTTTTTAAAAATGGAATAAATTTTTGGATTATACATGCCCAAAAATGGTTGGGGTCAGTTTTTAGGATTTTTTTGGAAATACTTGAATTTGATAAGAATAGTGAAATACGATAAGATACGAAATTAGTTGAATTCATGAACTGTAGAGTCATGGGTGATGTTATGATGATGTTTGAACATATAGTTCAGAATAACATTATAAACTTACTATAATTATTCATTGAATACTCAAAATTTTTAGTGTTTTTGTTAAATAATAAATTAATGAATATCATATTTAGAAAACCCCTATCCCCTCCTCTATAAATAATACCCTTCACGCCCTCATTTCTTCAAACATCTCAAGCTTAAAGACATGTCTAAACTATTCCCCAAAATATTCCCTATCATCTTAACCCATGTCCAAGATATTCTAGTATCATAAAAATACCAATATAGGGTTCCTTGAGGAGGATCTCAAGAGGGTAAACCAAGAGGTAATTTCCCTCTCTCTTATCCTTCAATTTTCGTTTCATTTTCATTTTCTTTTCTTATTATCTCCACACCAATATTCATCCACATGGTATGGTTAATCTAGTATCATGGATATATGATAATATTATTATACTAATGGGATATTATACCATCCAACCCCCTTCTCCTTTTTTTTTATTTTAGAATGGAAAACATTGTTCGTGAGGTGGTAATTTATCACCTTCAAGATTGACATGTTTTCAATTTCCATAATCGCCTTCATATCTGGTCAAGAAACCATTATTATGGTGGAACAAGATTATTTTATATGTTTTATATCCTATTTAATGTTATAGAACTAACATAGAAACATATTACGAAATGATAAATCAAAACATGTTTGTTGTGATCCAAAAACCACCCTAATTAACCTAAAGCAATAATCATTAAATCCTAAATAATAATTCAACCACATTTTATATAACATAATTCATTATAAGATAATTTAAACTCCATTATTCTCATAAATAAAATTTAATATCAGTTCTGGATGTTTATCCATGTTCTACATGAACTTCTGTTCATAAATACTAGTGAACTGTTTAAGAAAACCATAAAAATTAACATTCCCAAACAACAAATTTAAACTATTTAAATCATAAAAAATCCCATTAATGAACTATATAAAACATTAATGAATTATATTAATCTATAAAAGGTTCTTTAAATGTTAATTAATGAATATTATGTTGTTATACATGATTTTAAAGTGATGAAATCACCCAGATACAAAGTAAGATGAAATTATCGAACCCAACTTTCATTCTTCGGGTTTCCCCTCTTTCACTCAATTATTGGTACGGTTTCTCCTTAAAAATAATTTTCTCATCATTATCTTACCTATTATGGGATATAAATTCTCTATACTAGATTTTATGATGAACATAATGTTTTCCATAAGAACCCTTCTTTTAAGAACACACCTTTTACTTCTCACACAAGTTTGATGGAACATGTATCAAGTATTTTATTTCCTCATTTTTTTCTGAACCCAATGTTTATGAATGTATTATTATGAGTCTAAACCCATTCCATTCCATGGTTTCTATTGATTTATGTTCTATGAGGAAAGAATTATAATGAATAAGTAATGATGTGACGGGTGCACCCAAAATTATAAAGTCCTCTAATGCATTGGGTAAAGGGATGATCCTCATGAGTTAATGTGAAATGTTGCATGAACATGATGCCAACATTGTTCACAACAGTTTGTGATAGATTAACATAAATATATGATGTCTCATTTTTTCATTTCCACATTTCAAGAAATTTTTTGATACTTTCTCTCATGATTTTGATGATGGTGTTATGATTACGCTCACACCATGCTATATTGTTCTTATATATCTTCTTATAGGGTTTTTGGATCACCCCATTTTAATTTATATCATCAGGTGACTACATGTACTATGGAGAGGTTAGTATCTAATAAGAATCTAGGGAAGAATGAATTAATTAAATGTTTATTCTTGATAATGTAATTTTTATGTTTTGTCATAGTTTTCCTAAGGCACTAAACCTCTATATCCATGTGGTGTAATACTATTATGTTGTTTACCTTTATAATGATGTAATAGAAATGTTAGCAAAGGCAGGGTTATTATAGAATTTTTACAGAATGAATTGAGCATCACCAATAGAGCCGAATAGTTACACCCCCTATGGGCTCCATCAACATGGACCCTATGGAATAACTTCCATATAAGCTCTAAAAATATGTTCAAAAGCACAACAACATCGACAATAAATAAAACCATCCTTATCTAGGGAGAACCTGAAATCTATGATTTGTTCCCTAATCTTGACAATCCATTTTATCATTAATCCAATTCACCATGAGAAGTGATAAGCAGAGGAGAGAACCAGATGAAAACATAGGGACAACACTCGATAATGGATATTCCTAAGGTCTCTAACTCATACGAATATCCTAAGATAAAACCACAAAAAACATCATGGAAATATATGAATGAACAAGACATGATCGAAACTCAGACCCACCATCCAAATAGATGATCTATTTGTGTTGATCCACCCTATGCCAAAAATGCATGGGGCCTCTCTCAATACCCTGGATCTCAACCTCCAGAAAAAAATGCCACCATGGGATCTCATTGATCTGCCTATAGCTCAAACCAAACATAGGGTTTCAATAGTCCTCAGGGCCACAACATAAAGCAACTCCCCCCCTGAGACTCCCCAACTGTGCCCATGATATCAGTCTAGACCAACAAAAACAACCTTAAGTGGACCAACGACCACAAAAAGTAATACAATATATGAGAGGATCCTCTTGATCTTCCAAAATTATAGGACACACATAGTGCATAATCATCCCAAATGGCCATTAGTGGCCTCTAACTAATACTTGATCAGAAACATGCCCAACGGGCTTCCAAAAGAGAAATCCCACCAATAGGGGAAATTTCCTTGGTCCTCATGACCACCTTTAAAATATGCTCCCCTCAATATGGGTTCTTTAGAAAAATACAAAATCAAACATTCTGGATAGTTATTCTAAACAGCCGACTACTCTAATCAGTAATTACTCGATCAACAACCATCCATATTGGGAATCCATAAGAGTCCCTCAACCACATCCCAACATCCCAACAACACTCAACCATAACCTCCATCTAAATGATTCAACAAAAACTAAATTCTAATAAATCATTGGTATAAGAACTTAAATGCTAATGCAAAAATTTTATAACCTCGAGCAGCACATCTGGACATGCAGGGTAAAACTACGATCTTCTTCTAGATTCAACTCAACAACTATTTATAAGACCCTTCTAAAATAAACATAATAAACACATAAAGAAATGAAAAATCATGGACCACTAATGAGTTAAAAACCCTGACATGGGATTAAAAAATCACACCCAAACTGCTGGAGGATTCTGAAACCAAACCTCAAGGAAATCCTCCCACCAAACCATTATAGTTCAAATAACCATCCAGATGGACAGTAATCTTTTAAAGGATTCCACCATCATGATCAATGTGGGAAAATTATATGAATGGATGAATCAGAAGTCCAATTCTAATAACAGGGTGAAGAAAATAAAAAATGATCCTGAAAAAAAGGTACACATCATGTACACAATTTAGATGTTGTGTATTACAAAAGACCTCCCTCAATGTGTTCCATAGGGAACTAAATATGTAATTTCCAAAATTAAAAGGTGTGTCGGCCCTGTACAAGATGTTATCCCCCACATGGGTACCATTCTATGTACCCCATCCCCACTCAACATGTAAAAAACTCGAGTATAGGGTGTGTAATCCCACATGGGTACCCAAATGTGTACCTAGAAATGTTGTAATGACCCGTATTTTGAACTGTTTTAAAAATTTGAAGGAATTTGAACTTTTCAATTATTGAACCGATAGAATTTAATATATGGCTTCATAATGAGATTATGATGGTTTGGAACCTTCTTTTTATGGTTTTTGGACATCGGCCAATGCCCGTTAGGTTTTCCAAGTGTCTGGAGGGGTTTCAGGAGTGTCAGACCCGAAGTCGGATGGTTTTTAAAGAACAGATGAAGGTGCACGGTTGGCGCATGGTTTCCCAAACCGTGTGGCCCAAGCCATGAAGCCTAAATCTGGGAGGCATAGGAGTCTACACCACATGCACACGGTTTACCCTAACCATGCAGCCTGCTCGTGCGGGGTGTCATCCGTGTCCAGTGGGGGACGCACGGTTGGCGGACAATTTTCAAAACCGTGCGGCCTAAGCCATGCACCATGCCCTGTTTGGATTTTTTAAATATTTAAAATGAATTTTAAAAAATGGAAAACCTAAAATCTAATAAACTATCCCCTCTCCTCTCGATCAGACCCGCACGAACCCCCTCCCTGGAGACGCCGGCCTCACGTGAGGCTCCCTCTCGACCACACCTTTTTTATCCTCCGTTCTTGGCGATTCCTCCTTCGAATATATGTGGTAAGTCTCCTCCCCCATTCATCCTCTCCTCTTGACCAATTTTAGGGCTCCACCTTTCCCTAATTTCTTTCGTCCGAACCCCCTAGGTTAAGGGTTTGTTTTTGATTCATTTTCTTTTGGTTCCTTTGTGGAAAGGGGATGCGAAAGGTCCCTCGGGACCTTGTAGGTACGCGTATGATGTCTGCCGCCGAAGGAGAGGCAGATTGTAGTCTTTTCGATCCACCGGTTGATTTCTGAGGTAAGGGTTATTCCTATATATGGTTTGCGCATCATATAGGTAAATATCTTAGTTGTTTTAATGTTCATAGTGTGTTATCCCTAGTAGGGGAACAACCATGGCAACTTAAGTAAGAAAGTGTCAAGATCCGGAGTGGAAGGTTGGATCCACATTGAGGTAGGGTCACACTCCTACATTTTTATTTAAAGTGAAGTTTAAATGAGTTACTTTATGCACTGACTTTGTAATTTAATTCTTAAAGTTAGTCTTGAGTAATTGATTCGGTGAAAACCATGTGAATTGCAGGAACAAGATAAAAATCGTTTCCTACTAACTAAACTAATGATTTAATAATAAAACCCCTCGGTTAGAGGTGCATTGTCTTCAAGATAAAAGTAGGAAGTAGATTATTATACTTTCCTGCTGATTTCTATTTTTTCTTTGGTGTTGATTGATGATGTCGTGTTTCCTTTGAATTGTACCAAATGGTTAGAAAATTATGAATGTATCCTTTAAAATGAAGTGGTTAAACTGGAGATGAGTGGACTAGGGTGGTACGACCATACCTTGGAATCACGTAATGATCACGCCTTATGTTAGGAAAATAAATATGTGAATATCTTGTTATAGATACTTTAGAGGATATGCATTAAGTATAAATGTGATAAATATGATAATGATGATATTATAAATACTTAAGATTGGTTAGCCTTAAGAATGTTTGTAATGGATGAGCTGGTGGATACTTATATAAAAATGAGATGTATGTTGGTTTGTGATTTGGATATGACTTTTGAAAGCTTATTAGGTAATTCCATAAGTAGTATAATATAAACATGGTTTTAATTTTAGTGTGCACATGCTGATTCCACATGGTGATGATTGCGGTCCTAGATGGGAGGAAGTTATACCCCATGAAAGAGTGATGAATGTGATAGATATGTGGTTTTATGGGAGGCAGTTATACCACATGCCAGTGTGACAATACATGTCTGGAAGGGAGGCGTTCTTACACATTTACAGTTGAATTCTAGTGATGTTTTTGTGTTTTTATGGGAGGAAGTTAAACCCCATGCTAGTATTATGAATGTGTATGGAAGGGAGGCATTATTACCCCTTTCTAGTTGACTCATAGGGATGAGATGCATTCTTACCTCATGCCCGCTAATCTCGATATGTGTATGGAAGGTTGGCATTCTTACCCCTTTCCAGTTGACTCTTAGGGACGAGAGGCATTCGTACCTCGTGCCTGATAATCTCGATTAATGGGTGGGAGGAATTCTTACCCCATGCCATATATGATCGAAATGTTTATATATATATATATATGTATGGTGACATTATCAGGTTACTTTACTAGCAACGAGCTGAAGCGGGTATAGCCATTGGGTGTCCTTAGGGAACCTAGATGGATGTTGTTTATCTATGTTTTCCTACTTATTGAATCATGTTAAACCTGCTTACTATTTTAATTAATATTACACTGTCTAGTTTGGGTTAGACACTGGTGGTTCCAGCCTACTGAGATTTATATCCCACACCCTACTCGGGCCGCCATTTCACTAGGGTACTCGAGTAGACATTTCTTGTTTGCAGGGCCCAGATTGAATTGTTGTGTTGCACATACCTGGAGATGGTAGCAAAGGACCGAGCGGGAGTTCGGGATTCTCAGGAGATCACCCATGGGGATTTGCAGTCTTTATTTATTTATATTTTATTGTATCGGAAGCATGTTGTACTATTTAATGTTTTCCATAGTTGTATCATCATCCCTGTATCGTGTAAACTTGCTTTGGCCACCCTTTTATACAAATTGTTTCTATCAGTCTTCTGCTACTTTTTCCTATTACTACTTCCGCTAATTTTGTGTTTCACTCTAATAATACCACTGTTCAACTCTAATAAGAGGGTATAGTCTCCCCACTACCACCTCATGAGACACTCGTTGCTAGTCGGCATCCTCTGGCATACAGGAAGACGTGCTTGATGCCATGTGACTCATCAGTCTGTCCATCGGTTCGATGGTAAGCCGGGCTGGGATGTTACAAAGTTGTATCAGAGGGGTTACTTTTTTCTGGTTTGTCTTACTATTTGGTGACTATAGAAAGGGATAAGAAGAAACTGGAATTTTGTAAAAAGCAGTTTCTGGGATTGGACACCCCATGCTTAGGAAAAATAAAAATTGTCTCTAATGGAGTTGTTGTTTATATGATTTGGATCATTACCGTTTATTTTATTTCACCGTTGGGTGACACACATGATTTATACTGATACTTTTAATGAAACAGTGGGATCTGTTTCTATTGAAACCCGAGGATATGAGGGTATGCCATCTCATGCATCATATAGGGACCTTTTATGAAATTGCATACCATGCATTATGCCACGCTATCTAGGATGCATTAGTTGATGTCTGCTATTGTGATAGGTGTTGTGGTAGTTATTCCATGCTTCTGGGATATAACATGTTTCTATGTTTCTGCTTTTGATAAAATGCTAGGTTCAGTTAATATGGAAATAGTTTCTTTGACCAAATTAAATTATTTCAATTACGAAGAGGGCCAATTTTCAATTGTAAGGTGTATGGGTGCCTTATAGATGGGAATGGGTAACCTGTGTAATCAGATTTCCAAAAAGGGGATGTTAAAGTTTTAGTTGTAAAATGGAATTGGTTTTGATTAAAGGGAGGCAAATGCCAAACTGTAAGGTGTATGGGCGCTTTGCAGATTGGTATGTGGCCACCCTTATGATGGTATAATTGTAATTGAGCAAGTTAATTTCTGAAATGTGATCTATTTTGTTTAATGGGATCCAATTTTCTATTCATGGAGTGTATGGGCACTTCATGTGTTGGGAAATGAAAACCCATAAGGAATGTAATGGAAGGATGCTTTGTTGGATGTTTATATGTGTAATAGCTGTTTGATTTTGATATGAAATTTTTTGGATTGTTGGGACCCTCTTAGGTCTCCTGAATTGTTTAAAATGAATTTATTATGATAAATTTCTGGAATAAGATGGGATTTATGATAACGGGTTAATGGTTCAAAGGTATTTTGGTGAGACTTTATTGTTTTTCTTTGATCTATTTGATAAAATGATCAGGTTCCTAGTGAATTTTTGTTAGGAAAAGGGTACTTGATGTGTTGGATTTAATATTTTAAAGTGATTAAATGATAAGTGAGAATTAATATAAAGGACGTGGAAAAAGGAACCTTTAGTGGTGTCCTCTGTTGAGACTCCATGTGTGGGTAGGTCAAGTCTTTCTTGTCAGTGACTTGGAATGGAACTTTATGCATTTTATATAGGCTGTTTTCTTTTAGCAATGACGTAAATGTTAGGTTTTGATCCCAATGACCTTATTTGGGCATAAAAAAGTGCTTGGGTCGAGGCTTGTTGTTTTCATGAGGGGCTCGCCAGTGGTAGGTAGCGCCCATAGAGCTTATGCATTGGGCTTGTTCGGTGAACATTCTGAGGTTTAGTACTGTTTGGGTGCTGTTTTCCCTTGTAGGACTTCTAGTTCTAATGAAACCCTTGTTCGAACGGGTGGTCATGCTTCTTATGATCTTGTTAAGGGATTGAGAATTGGGTAATGCTCAGTATCTGTTGGTTGGATATGCCTTGGGAATGGTCAATTTCCTTGTTGGTCGTTTGACCGTTTCTTTTGCGCAGTAATGGATGACATGACATTTCATCATCCAAGAGAATGGTTATATGGGGAAATACAACATTTGGATTTATCTCTTGCACTACTATGTACGGTCTCGGGTCATCTCCATGGTAGAGTGACCTGAGTGTTTGAGAATCAAGTTGTCCCAATACTTGGGATTATTTTCGGAAGACTCAGGTGGTTTACATGCCAGTCTTGTTTCTTTATAATCCTTGTAAGTTTTGACGTGGTGATCGT
Source organism: Viscum album (assembly GCA_963277665.1). Classification (NCBI taxonomy): domain Eukaryota; kingdom Viridiplantae; phylum Streptophyta; class Magnoliopsida; order Santalales; family Viscaceae; genus Viscum; species Viscum album. The sequence goes on along the minus strand of OY728131.1, from coordinate 307,964,773 downwards.
GGCTCGGAAGATCACCGCACGTCTGTTCAGTTAATTATGAACACGACTACTTATGAGCAGATTGCCTTTCTCGTTTTGATGACGCCGACCCTTTTAAGGTGGGAAGTGTCATGCCAGTTGAGAAAATTGTGTCCTTTTGGGTATAAAGAACATGCCAAGAAGGAATATCTTGGAAAATGGTCAGGTTTTTCTCAAATGATTTTAGGTTTTCATGGTAAGGTTGATCGACGAATGCCTCATGTGGGGAGAGGCATCTAGACCAGTTGGAATCTAGATGCATCGGCGGGTAAAGCTACTCTTCTTCTTTATAGTTGACCAGGGGTTGTTCGTCTGATACCCTTTCTAGTTTTTGGGTATAAATAACTGGAATCCATTTTCAATCCTCTTAGTGTTCTCTTCTACATGACAATCTAGTCCCCTATATTGCTTTCGTCCCGGATGCACTAAGAGAGAGTCGGTATTATGAAACAGTAATTTTTTTAAAATTTGTTGATCTCTTTTGGTTGTTTTCTTTTGGCGTTGCACGCGGGATGCATGGCTACCTTCGTTGGTTGATCTTAGGGATGTCACTGAATGTTGGGTATGGGCTTCGGTGAACATCCTCGTGGGAAATGCATGATTCTCAGAAAATGGCATCGTGATTAAGCTTATAAAACTCCAACCGTCTTATTCGTGCGTCTTCATGAATAGTCATCCGGAGTGTCTTGACTCTTTTTGACATGGAATTTGAGGTCTATAAGGATATTGACTATTATATCATTTCTAAATTAGGCTAGGTGCGTCTTTGGAACACTAGGAGCATGCTTTTGAAAGTATTTTTGAAAGGTAGTGGAGCTGTGGTTTGTGTTTCGACCACTTAACGTTAAAAATATAAGGTGTAAAGTACCATTGATTGGTTTCTTGGCGAGATGAAGATGAGTTTGTGTCTCTGGTATAAAGGGCTCGGGTAATAGATGTTTGGTTGTTTCAGTTGGAAAACGAGCATTGGCTTCGGTGTTGATAGCTTCTTGCCGCATGCTTGAGTGGATGTTCGTTGGTGCATGAGATGTTTTGAAATGTGACATGATCATTTGAGCGAAGCTTCATAACCCTTTTAAGTCAAGTGAGGTTTGTGTTGTTCCGATGGATTCTCGGGGATGAGAAGTTCAAAGGTGGGAAGGTTGTAATGACCTGTGTTTTGAACCGGGTTAAAAAGGAAAAGGAATTTGAACTTTTCATTTACTGAACCTCTCAAATTTAAGATCGGGATTCAGAATGAGATTCCGAAGGGTTGGATCCTTCTTTTTAATGTTTTTGGACATCGGAGAATGCCCGTTAAGTTTTCTGAGTGTCTTGAGGGGTTCCAGGAGTGTCGAACCAGTAGATGGCTATTTATTGAAGAATAGGTGAAGGCGCACAGTTGACACACAGTTTCCCAAACCATGAAACCCAAGCCGTGCCGCCAAAATTAGGGAGACAGAGGAGTCCTCACAGCCTACGCATAGTTTACCCAAACCGTGTGGCCTGCCCGTGCGGAGTGTCGTGGGTGTCCTGTGGGGGATGCACAGTTGGTGCACGGTTTGCCAAACCATGTGGCCCAAGCCATGCACAGTGCCCTGTTTGGATTTTTAAAATATATAAAATGAAATTGTTTTTAAAAAGAAAACCTAAAATCTAATAAACTCTCCAATATCCTCTCAGCCAGACCCGCACGAACTCCCTCCCTGGAGCCACCGGCCTCACACAATCCTACCTCTCGGCCACACCTCCTCCCTCCTCCGTTCTTGGTGATTCCTCTTTCGAATCTCCATAGTAAGTCTCCTCCCTCCTTCCTCCTCTCCTCTTGGCCTATTTTAGGGATCCTCCAAGCCCTAATTCCATTCGGACAAACCCACCTAGGTTTAGGTTTTGTTTTTATTCGTATTATTTTAGTTCCTTTGTCGTAAGGGGATGCGAAAGGTCCCTCGGGACCTTGTGGGTGCACGTATGATGTCTGTCACCGAAGGTGAGGTGGATTGTGGCCTTTTTGATCTGCTGGTTTATTTTCGAGGTAAGGGTTATGCCCGTTTATGGTTTGCACATCCTCTTGGTAAATATCTTAGTTGTTTTAAGGTTCATAGTGTGTTATTCCTAGTAGGGGGAGAAGCAACATCAACTTAAGTTAGAAAGAGCCAAGATCCAGAGCAGACGGGTGGTTCCACTTTGAGGTTGGGTCCCTCTCATGCCTTTTTATTTTAAGTGAAGTTTAAATGAGTTAATTTATGCACTTCTTTAGTACTTTAATTCTACAAGTTAGTCTTGAGTAAACGCTTCTGTGAAAAATGCGTGAATTGGAGGAACAAGATAAAAAGGGTTGCCTGCTAACTAAACTAACGATTTAATAATAAAACCCCTAGATCATAGGTGCACTCTCTTCAAGATAAATGTAGGAAGTAGATTATTATGCTTTCCTATTGATTTCTAGTTAAGATTTGGTGTTGATTGACGAAGTCGTGTTTCCTTTTAATTGTACCAAATGGTTAGAAAATGATGAATGTATCATTTAAAATGAAATGGTTAACTGGAGATGAGGGGACTAAGGTGGTACGACCACGCCTTGGAATAATGAAATGAGCACGCCTTATGTTAGGAAAATGAATTTGTGAATATCTTGATATAGATACTTAATAGGAGATGCCTTAATTATAAATGTGATAAATATGATAAATATGATATTAAAAATACATAACTTTGGTTTTCCTTATGTATGTTTTTAATGGATGAGTTGGTGGATTCTTATATAGAAATGAGATGTATGTTTGTTTGTGATTGTGATATGACTTTTTAATGCATACGAGGTAATGAAATAAGTAGAATAATATAAACATTATTGTAATGTGAGTGCTCACATGATAATGCCACCTGGTGATGATTGTGTGTCTGGATGGGAGGCAGTCATACCCCATGCCAGAGTGAAGAATGTGATAGAAATGTGGTTGGATGGGAGAACGTTATACCTCATTCCATTGTGATAGTACATGTCTGTAAGGAAGGCATTCTTACCCCTTTCCAGTTGACTTCTAGTGATGTTTTACATGTTTGGATGGGAGGTAGTTATACCCCATTCTAGTACTATGAATGTGTATATAAGGGAGGCATTCTTATCCATTGCCAGTTAACTCATAGGGACGTGATTCATTCTTACCTCGTGCCCAGTAATCTCAATATGTGTATGGAATGGAGGCATTCTTACCCCTTGTCAGTTGACTCTTAGGGATGAGAGGTCTTCATACCTCATGCCCGCTAATCTCGATTAATGGGTGGGAGGAATTCTTACCCCACACCATCAGTGATCTAAATGTTTATATGTATATATATATGTGTGTGTATGGTGACATGATCAAGTTACTTTACCGGCAACGAGATGAAGCTGGTATACCATCAGGTGTCCTTAGGGAACCTGGACGGGTATTGTTTATCTATGTTGTCCTGCTTATTGAATCCTATTATACCTACTTAATGATTTAATTAATATTAAACTGTCTGGTTTGGGTTAGACACCGGTGGTAACAACCTACTGAGATTTCTATCTCACACCCTACTCAGGCCGCCATTGCACTAGGGTACCTGAGTAGACCATTCTTATTTGCAGGACCTATATTGAATTGTTGTGTTGCCCGTACCTGTAGATGGGAGAAAAGGACCGAGCGAGAGCTCGGGAACCTCAGGAGATCACCCTCAAGGCTTTGTAGTCTTTCTTTCTTTATTTTTATTGTATTGGAAGCGTGCTGTACTGTTTCCTATTTTCTATATTTGTATCATCATCCTTGAATCGTGTAAACTAGCATTAGATACCCTTGTATAAAAATTGTATTTATCTTTCTTCTGCTTATTTTTTCTATTACTACTTTCTCTACATTTGTGATTCACTCTGATAATACCGCTGTGAAACTTTGATAAGAGGGTATAGTCTCCCCACTATCCCCTCCTGGGACCCTCTCTGCTAGTCGGCAGTCTGTGGAGTATGGGGAGATGCGCTTGAGACCATGTGACCAACTGGTCCGGCCACCGGTTCGATGGTAAGCCGGGCCGGGACGGTACAAATGTTTTAATGCCCCGACCCCAGTTACACAGATTCAGTACATTATTACATAACATTGGCATGATCACAAGAAAGATAATGTCTCGAATGATCGATTGGTTTAGTAGCCTTGGAATAACTAGATACATTCATAAATGTTATATTACATCAGAAAGTGAAAATACAACAACATCTTGTCTCCACACTCATATCCCCTTATACTATCCTTGCAGGTCATTCATAAAATACTTCTTCACATCCTGGGAAAAATAAAACATAGAAAGGGGTGACCTCAAATCCCCAGTAAGGATAACCATATAGCAGAAACTTTCATAAATGATCATAAACATTTAAGGCAATGTATAACTAAAACAAAAGCCCTTTAAACATGAACTTCAGCATAATATGGCAGAATTAAAATGAAATAATTCCATATAATTATTCACATGGATATTCTACTAGTTGAAGAATCACATGCAATATCAATAACAGCTTTCATAATGATGGAATGCATAATGCCAGACTATCATAACCACATAGTCAAGGCCTCATGCCAAGATTACAAATAAGATATTGTCAAGGCCTTGTGCCAAGACACTAGTTTGTATCATGAGACCTACCGATGCATCGAGGAGCTATAACAGGCTCCACCTGTCACATATTAATTCAAATGCATTCCTCATATAAACAGGTTTAAACATAACATAAACATTCGTATTAAAATTAGCATACGAAATGTCAATACATTCTCCATAAACCATGAATGGTATAAAAATAACACATCCATAGTCAAAAATATCACTAAACCATCAAAACAATATGGATGTTTTGTATCATAATAAATCAACTCCAAATAAACATAAAATCTATCAGAGGATGTTGACATATATGAAATAAAAACTCTTTTTAGAGAAATATCTCTTTCTATTTTGAAATCATTTAAGAGTCATATGTTTATAAAATAAAACTTTTTCTTTGAAAATATAATTATAATATTGTAAGGGAAGCTTCGACGATTTTATAATGGTGGAAAATAGACGCACCCACCATATAAGTTAAAAAAACATTCTTACCTTTATTCTGTTGAAAAGGTTAAAATGGACCTTGTTTGGAAAACGACAAAAAGATTCCTTTATAATATTTTTATAAAAAGTCAAAAAGGGTATAAATTAATTTATCTCATAGTCTTTAAAATATAAGACTGATTTGAAATACATTTTTATGAATCATGGATGTGGATGATAAAGATGTAACAGTACTTAATTACATATAAACAACCTCAGATAATAAATAGATTGTGAAGTAACCCTTACCTTGTAATTTTCCTTGGATAAGGGTAGGTTAACCTCCTATATATTGGTGAAATAATTTTTATTAAATTATAAAATAATCATATACATTAATATGATATCATATATGATCTTTTAACATTTCTTTGTTAATAATATCTTAATATTATTGTCTTTCCAGGTGTTAACTTACTCATTTTATTTTATATGTTTTGTTACGTAAGCCATGTTTTTTATGGATAGGTTGTATATTATTAAGTCGCTAAACATTATTATTAATCATCAAATGAGAATTATACTTGAATGGATATGATGGGGAATGAATCTCATCGCGTTCGTGGAGATGGTAGTCCGTATGTACGCGCGAGCGACAATATCATTCTTTTGATATTAAAATAATATATGATTGGATGGTATATAATATATAAAGAATAATTATAATGTTATATTTATTATTTAAAGGAATTACACAAAATTATTATACCCCTACAAAGAAAAATATATTGAATAACAATTACACCACGACGTGGAGACGGTAAGTCGTACGTACGCACGTATGGTGACATGTCATTCAAAGGATGGATAGAATAATGAATATGGTTGTACCATATTTATAATAATATCAAAGTGTATATGAGATACTGGATTTATTTTTTTAGAATGGGAATAACAATGAAAGAAGAAGTTGAAGATGGAATGAACTTGAAAAAGGGTGGTTAAAACATTACCTCTTCTTCGAGTTCTTCCTTTTGATTTGATCAAAAGGACTCCATAGGATGGCTTTATGACTATTGTAAGGACTCTAAGATGAATTCATGGAAGTTGAGACTGTATTGGAGAAGGGGTTGGCCGAACCAAAAGGCTTTGAAGTTATGAAGAATTGGTTAGAAGTGGTGTCCTTTTATAAGGGGGAGGAGGGGCACCTTAGGAAAAGCTAGAAATATTATTTTATAATTAATTAATATTCAGTTTATAGTGGCATAAAAGTGTATTATTTAAAGATTAAGTTGGTGATGGGTTGCAAACCACTCAACCAATAGGTTTTATACAGGTTTGGGTCACCATATTAACCTTATATTTTAGTTTTAACTCTTAGTTAACTAGTTTGACATTTACCATGTCACTTTGTATTTTTACATTATATAGTTAATAAACATAATATATACCTCCAAGCGACACCCAAGTGGTCCATTAATTATACAACTATCATGATCTAATTCTCTTGGACGAATCATAGATTTTTAATAATTTAATATAAATTAATAATTTAATATTTGTTTTAAAAACTCTTTTATGTCAATTTTGACACTATTGGGTATTTTGTTTTTGATAAATTCATAACAGAATTATTACTTCGAAAACAATTTATATAATCAATCATAATATATCATATTAACGTAGGTAATTATTGGAATTCATAAAAAGTCTCAAATTACATTTATTTTGATATTTATAATATCAATTATTTTAATATTTCATTAATTAGGTAATTACTGCATCACCATTGTGTCATAAATAAATTAAAATAGTTAATGTCTAAAAATTATAAATAAAATACCATTATGTAGGAAATCATTTTAGATTTCTAATGAATAATTAAAATCTAATTTACCTTATGTATAACCCTATATTTAATTTTTGTAGTAAATAAACATTGATTTTAATTCTTTTAACTCTTCTTTGAATTAAATAATAATAAGTGTCCTAATCTAATCCAAGTGGACCTAAATGATAATATTTTAATCCTAAGGTTGTTTTTGGTCGAGATAAAATTGTCCAATAGAATTAGGACATATGTTAGGGTAATATTAATATCATTTTTACCCTTAATTACCCTATTTACTTTTAACCGTGGTAAATAAAAGTAAAATGTTACTATTCACAAAAAATTATTTTCATCTCATTAAACCACATTTTACTCCTTGATATTAACCATGTCTCTCGGATTTTTGAAATTCCACTAATATAAGCGGTAAAATTACGTTTTATGTGAATCTCCAAATTCTCCTAGGAGGTGGGTAAAAGACGCTGAAAAGTTCAATAAATTTTTTTATATATCTAAAATTATTCTAAACTGACTCCAATGAATTAAATTGAACATATATAGTTATTAGGTATCTATTTTGACCTTAATTAAATTTTAATAAAATAAATAATTATTTAAAAAAAATTTTGTTTTAAACTATAACTCAGTGTTTTTTCACTATTCAACAAAAATTGAAAGTTTTCAGAAAAATTCCAAAATTTCACCTTAATCTAATTTTGATATTCCGAATCTAAAAATGAGGTCAATTTTGAATGATAAAATTTACAAAATTTAAAAAAGTAGGTATTACTATTCATAACGGCTAGTTTGATTGGTTGTGGGGTGTGTGCTAGAACTCGAAGTTGCATACAACACACACTACTGAATTATTCAAAGGAAAGTGTACCGTGGAAGATTAGGGTGTTAAATTCCCCCCTCAATCAAATAATTTCATCCTTGAAATTTCAAGAATACTACCGCATGAAAAGACTCGGGAGGTTCTTCATCATAAGTTCCCCGGGTTCCCATGTTGCCTCTTCCATCTTATGGTTTCTGCACAAAACTTTTACCAGACGAGTCGTCCGGTTTCTCAGTACCTTTTCTCTCATATCAAGAATTCTGATGGGATCTTCGCAATAAGAAAAATCGGGTTCCAGTTCTAATTCCTCATAGGTGAGTACATGGGTTGGGTCAGGCACATATTTCCTCAACAGTGATACGTGGAAGACATCATGAATTTTGGAGAGACTTGGCGGCATTGCCAAACAGTAAGTTACAGCCAGAATTAGTTCTAAATTTCGAAAGGACCAATGTACTATGGACTGAATTTACCCTTCTTACTGAAACGTTTAACTCCCTTCCATGGAGATACCTTCAAGAACAAATAATCTCCTACCTGAAATTACAAATCCTTTCTTCGGTTATCGACATAGATCTTATGCCTAATTTGAGCTGCTTTGATGTGGTTTTGGTTTACCTTCACCTTTTCCATCGTTTCATCCACCAGTTCTGGGCCTACAAGTTTTCTTTCACCAGCTTCATCCTAACAGGTTGGTGTACGACATCTCTTTCTGTATAACGCTTCATATGGTGCCATCCGAATACTTGAATGGAAGCTATTGTTATATGAAAATTATACCAGAGGTAAATATTGATCCCACATACCCTGAAATTCAAGGGATAAAGATCTCAACATGTCTTCTAAGGTATGAATAGTCCGTTCTGATTGTCCATCTGTTTGAGGGTGGTAGGCAGTGCTCAAACGTAGTTCAGTATCCAAGGCCTTCTGAAGACTCTTCCAGAATCTTGGTGTGAAACGGAGACCATGATTAGAAACAATCGATAGGGGTACTCCATAAAGTCTAACAACTTCATTAATATATAGTTTTTCTAGAAGTTCCAGTGGTCTATCTTCTCTTATAGCAAGAAAATGTGTTGACTTGGTAAGATGATCAACAATAACCAATATTGCATCGTTCCTTCTTGGAGTCTTTGGTAGCCCCATGACAATGTCCATCATGATATTATCCTATTTCCTCTCATGTATGGGAAGAGGATGCATGACTCTTCCAGGCTGTTGCCTTCCAGCTTTCACTTGTTGACAAACCATAAATCTTGACACAAAATCATCAATCTCCCTTTTCATGTTGTCCCACCAAAAATGTTCCTTCAAATCATTATAAATTTTGGTGCTCCCAGGGTGTATAGAGAAATTGGAACTATGAGCATCATACAACAATTTTATTTTTTAGATCACATATATCGGGAACACAAAGTCTCTTCCCAAATTTCAAAAGTCCAGGTTCATACACAAAGTCTCTCAATCTCCCATCATTCACTGCTTTAATATTTTTTTTGAAATTCTTCATCATTAGTCTGAGAACTCTTAATCCTTTCTAGTAAAGATGGTTTGAAAACCATTTGAAAAAGCACTGATGTTTCACCTTCCATGGTCATTCCCATGTCCATCTTCACTAGATCCATGAACATTTTATCCCTTTAAATTCTCATATTGTTCAAAACTCCATGATCTTTTCTGCTCCAAGAATATGCCACATAATTTTCCTTCCTCGGGTGGTAGTGTATCGTACAATTATAATCCTTAAGTAATTCAAGCCATCTACTTTTCCTCATGTTGAGTTCTTTTGGTGAGAAAATATTCTTCAAACTCTTTTTATTAGTATAAATCTCACATTTTACAGCATAGAAGTAGTGTCTCCATATCTTCAAAGAAAATATCACAGCTGCTAAATTGAGATCATGAGTAGGATATTTTTTCTCATGAATTTTCAACTATTGTGATTCATAGGCAACAACCCTATTATTCTGCATAAGCACACAACCAAGTCTTTTCTCTGATGCATCACTATAAATAAGAACCCCTCATTCCCCGATGGTATATTAAATATAGGAGCATTGAATGATCTCCTATTAATTTCATCAAAACATTCTTCACACTCTTTTGTCCAAACAAATTTAACCCCTTACGTGTGATCTTTGTTAATGGGTTAGCCAACCGGGAAAAATTCTCGACGAACCGTCGATAACAACCTGCTAAACCAATAAAACTGCGTACCTCCGTTATACTCATAGGTGATGTCCATTCTTGGATTCCCTGGGTCTTATAAGGATCAATATAGATTCTATATTTAGAGGCAATGTGGCCAAGAAAATAAATCTCTTGAATCCCGAATTCACACATGCTAAAATTCCCATATAATTCAGGTCTTCTCAGAGTCTTCTGGATAATGCACAAGTTATTTTCATGATCTTCATAGCATTTGGAGTATACCAAGACATAATCAATAAATACCACCACAAAATCATCAAGATGTTCCATGAAAACTCTATTCATTAGATCCATGAATACAGAGGGTGCATTAGTCGGCCCAAAAGGCATTACCGTAAACTCGTAATGCCCATACCTTGTTCGAAATGCTGTCTTCAGAATGACTTCCTTCTTCACACACAACTGATGGTATCCAGATCAAAGGTCAATCTTTGAAATGTATTGAGCTCCATGAAGTTGGTCAAATAAATCATCAATGTGAGGTAGGGGATACTTTTTCTTTATTGTTATAGCATTGATCTCCATGTTGTCGATACATAACTTCATATATCCATCTTTTTTTAACAAAAAGAACAGGGGCTTCACATAGAGAAACACTAGGGAGAATAAATCCCTTATTTCTCAATTCCTCTAGTTATTTATTTAGTTCAAAAAAATTCCACAGTGGCCATTCTATAATGGGTCTCGATATAGGCCTTGATCCAGGAATTAAATCAATAGAAAACTCAACTTCTTGTTCTAGAGGATATACAGGTAAATATTCTGGAAACAAATCTACACATTCTTTCCCAATAGGTACATCCTCTATTTGAACATTCCTTTCCTCACCCATAGTCATTTCATTCTCTTCCTCCCCAATAATGTAATTTAGTTGAGCTACTGGGGGTGGATCTAGATAAGAATTAGGTGGTGATGATTCCACTCTAAAGATAAGGTGTTCCTTATCATCATAATCAAAAATTATAACCTAATTCTTCTTATAATAAATCTTCGCATCATGGTCTGAAAGCCAATCCATACCGACGATTATATCTAACTCAATCATATGTATGATAATGAGATCAGCAAATAAAGAACATTTATGTGCTCTAATGGGGACTGATTCACAAATCTTTGTTGCAATGATACTTCCCTTACGAGTTTTAATTGACAACTCCCATGTTAAATCAAATTGGAAATATCTAATTTTCTTAGCAAAATGGGAAGATATAAAACAATGATATGATCCAGAATCAAATAATGCATTTGTTAAGCTTGAGGAAACCATTAAATTACCTGCCACCACGTCTTTCGTAGCTTCTACCTCAGCAGTAGTGATAGTATAATCTCGTCCTTGATCCCCTGGCCTTTTTTTAGGTATGTTCCCCTAACTCTTACGAAATTCATTTGCATAATGTCCCATCTTCCAACAATTTTAGCATTGGACATCAGTAGCTTCCTTCTTCCCCTTGCAATCACAAGCTTGGTGGACTGTTTCACCACACTTGTAATAGACTCCCATTCCTTTTAAGCAAGTACCAGGGTGTTTCTTCCCACATTTACTTCAGGTTGGATATTCAACTTTTCCCTTCATCCCCTTATTTCCATTCCCATATTGATCAGTAGATCTCTTTTTCTCTTTCTTTTCATTAAATTCATAAGACTTAGAGAATTCCTTTTCTGTCTTAATAGCACATGAGACAATGTCTTCGTACGATGAGAAGGATTATGAGATAAATGATCGATGGAGAAATGGTTTTAACCCATCAAAGAAATAATAAATCTTACTTCTTAGGTTACGTATATAATCTACAACATACCTTTCTAACCTTGTAAAGTTAGCCTCATACTTCGCGACATTATCATCCACCTTTTGTCTTAGACTAAAAAATTGCCTTTCCATATCTGCTCGATGGTCACGAGGAAAGTATTTTTCCAAAAATAGATCTTTGAACTCCCTCCATTCTATATTATATACTTCATCATCTTCTTTTCTGTTTTGAATCATTGACCACCATTGATCAGCATCTCCAATTAGGCGGTAAACTACCATGATAACTTTTTCTCTTTCACTACTTCCCAAAGCCTAAAATATTTTCTCTAGGGAACTTATCCATTGCTGAGATACTAAGGGATTTGTACTCCCATTGAACGTTGGTGGTTGTTTCCTCATGAAGAGATATAACATTGACCCTCCACGATGCGGATCAGTGTGCTCCATACAGATAAGGTTATTATTCATAACCTGAGTGAGTTATCCCAATATGGTGATTAGCTGACCAGCACCGGTTTCATCACCAGCTCCACTATAATTATCTTGGGAAGGAGGGAAATCCCTACACGGAGTGTGTGCATTGATACGGTTTCCATTTCTTCCACTAGGTGCCATTTCTAAACAATGGAATAAACTAAATCCATTTATGAATCAAAATACATAATTCTATACTTATAAAACACTTAACATAAATTGAACTATTTAAAGATATAATCCATAATCATAAAAATGTTTTATTTTGAGGAAGTATATAATCATAAACCCTTCATAATTATTTGTAAGGAAAATTAAAGTAATCATAAGCATATCCCCCAGGAGTGTCGTAACCAAGAGTGCAGAAAGGCCCGTTGTCATGCAACAGTTTCTGTTCGAGTCTGGCACAAACTGGTGTTTTTGGGTTTTACCCCTAGGTACATCTGTGCCAGAGCCACCTCTACCAGATCATATCCAGACAATGATGTATTTCTCAGAAAACTCAGAAAATCTCTACAATACCAAAATTATAGGAAGATCTTTTATACTAATCCTTGAAGTCCATCTTAGGTCTATGTTCTCTAATCAGAGTTATCTAAATCTAGCTTCCATGGTTTGTACTAAAATTACTCTGATACCAATTGTAACACCCCGACCCCAGTTACCCAGAGTCAGTGCATTATTACATAACATTGGCATGATCACAAGTAAGATCAAGTCTCGAAAGACCGATTGGTTTTGTAGCCTTGGAATAACTAGATACATTCATAAATGTTATATTACATCATAAAGTGAAAATACCACAACATCTTGTCTCCATACTCATATCCCCTTATACTATCCCAGGAGGTCATTTATAAAATAATTCTTCACATCTGGGGAAAAATAAATTATATAAATGGGTGAGCTCAAATTCCCAGTAAGGATAACAATATAGTAGAAACCTTCATAAATAAGTATAAACATTTAAAGAAATGTATAACTAAAAAAAGACCTTTAAACATGACCTTTTGTATAATATGGTAGAAATAAAATTATATAATTCAATATAATTATTCACATAGATATTATACTAGTCTAATAATCACATACAATATCAATAACCACTTTCATAATGATGGAATGCATAATGCCAGACTATCATAACCACATAGTCAAGGCATCGTACCAAGACTACAAATAAAATTTTGTCAAGGCCTTATGCTAAGACACTAGTTTGTCTCATGAGACCTACTGATGCATCGAGGAGCTATAGCGGGATCCAGCTCTCACATATTAAGTCCAATTCATTCCTCATATGAACAGGTTTAAACATAACATAAAAATTTGTATTAAAATTAGCATACAAAATGTCAATACATTCTCCAAAAACAATGAATGGTATAAAAATAACACATCCATAGTAAAAAATATCACTAATCCTTCAATACAATATGGATGTTTTGTATCATAATAAATCAAGTCCAAATAAAATTAAAATCCATCAGAGGATGTTGACATAGATAGAATCAAAAATGTTTTTAGAGAAAAATGTCCTTCTATTTTGAAGTCATTTAAGAGTCATATATTTATAAAAATAAACATTTAATTTGAAAATATTATTATAAAATTGGAAGGGAAGCTTCGATGATTTTATAACGGCAGAAAATAGCCGACCCTCCGTTTAAGTTAAAAAAACATTCTTACCTTATTTCTGTCGAAAAGGTTACAAAGGACCCTGTTTGGAAAACGACAGAAAGATTCCTTTATAAACTTCTTATAAAAAGTCAACAAGGGTATAAATTACTTTATTCTATAGTCCTTAAATTACCAAGAATGATTTGAAATACATTTTTAAGAAAACATGGATGTGGACGATAAAGAGGGCATATTAGATAATTACGTATAAACAACCTCGGATAATGAAGAGATTGTGAAATAACCCTTACCATGTAATTTCCCATGGTTGGGGGTAGGTTAACCTCCTATATAATGGTGAAATAATTGTTATTAAATTATACAAGAATCATATACATTAATATGATATCATATATGATCTTTTAACATTGCTTTGTTAATAATATCTTAATATTATTGTCGTTTCAGGTGTTAACTTACTCATTTTCTTTTATATGTTTTGTTACGTAAGCCATGTTTGTTATGGATAGGTTGTATCTTATTAAGTAATTAAACATTATTATTAATCATAAAATTAGAATTATACTTGAATGGATACGATGGGGAATGAATCTCATCGCATTCGTGGAGACTGTAGTCCGTACGTATGCATGAGTGAAAATATCATTTTTTTGATATTAAAATAATATATAATTTGATGGTATATCATATATAAAGAATCATTATCATGTCATATTTATTATTTAAATGAATTAAAAATCATTATTATACCCATCCAAATAATAATATATTGAATAACAATTACACCACGATGTGGAGACGGTAAGCCGTACGTACACACGTATGGTGACATGTCAATCAAAGGATGGATAGAATACTGAATATTGTGGTACCATATTTATAATAATATCATAGTATATAGTATATACTAGATTTATTATTTTAGAATGGTAATAACAAAGAAAGAATAAGTTGAAGAAGATATGAACTTGAAAAAGGGTGGTGAAAACATTACATCTTCTTCGGGTTCTTCCTTTTGATTTGATCAAAAGGACTCATTAAGATGGATTTATGACAAAAGGAAGCACTCTAGGATTAATTTAGGAGTGTTGAAAGAGTATTTGGACAGGTTTTTTCCTAACCAAAAGGCATTGATGGTGTTAATAATTGGTTATAAGTGGTGTCCTTTTATAAGGGTGAGGAGGGGCACCTTAGGAAAAGCTAAAAATATCATTTTATAATAAAATCATATTCGATTTCTAATGGCTCCAAAGTGGATTATTTAAAGGTTACGGTGGGTATGGGTCGAACACCACTCAACCAATAGGTTATAGATAGGTTTGGGTCACTATATTAACCTTATCTTTTAGTTTTAACTCTTAGTTAAGTAGTTTGACATTTACCATGCCACTTTTATTTTTACATTATATTGTTAATAAACATACTATATTCCATCAAAAAACCCCTAAGTGGTCCATTAATGACAAAACAATCATTATAAAAGTCTCTTTTGCAAATCATATATTTTTAGGAATTGAATATAAATTAATAATATAATATTTTTTTTAAAAACGCTTTTATATCAATTTTTACACTATTGGGTATTTTGTTTTTGATAAATTCATCACAACATTATTACTTCGAAAAAAATTTATATAATCAATAATAATATGTCATATTAACATAAAAAATTAGTATAATTCTTAAAAAGTCTCAAATTACATTTATTTTGATATTTATAATATCAATTATTTTAATGTTTCATTAATTAGGTAATTACTGCATCACCATTATGTCATAAATAAATTAAATTATTTAATGTCTAAAAATTGAAACTAAAATACCATTATGTATAAATCTTTTTATATTCCTAATGAATATTTAAAATAGAAATTACCTTATGTATAACACTACATTAAAAATGTTTTAGTAAATATACTTTGATTTTAACTCTTTTAACTCTTCTTTGAATTAAATAATAATAAATGTCCTAATCTAATCAATGTGGACCTAAATGATAATATTTTATTCCTAATGTATATTTTGGTTGAGATACAATTTTCCAATAGAATTAGGACATGTTTTAGGGGAATATTAAAATCATTTGTACGCTTAATTACCCTATTTACTTTTAACAGTGGTAAATAAAAGTAAAAAGTTACTATTCACCGAAAATTATTTCTATCTCATTGAACCAAATTTTACCTCTTGATATTTCCCATGTCTCTCAGATTTTTAAAATTCCACTCATAGAAGCTGTAATGTTAAGTTTTATGTGAATTTCCAAATTCTCCTAGGAGGTGGGTAAAAGACGGTGAAAAGTTCAATAAATATTTTTATATATCTAAAATTATTCTAAAATAACTCCAACAAATTACATTTGACTTATATAGGTATTATGTATCTATTTTGACCTTAATTAAATTTAAATAAAATAAATAATTATTTAAATAAAAATTTGGTTTTAAACATTAACTAAGTGTTTTTTCACTATTCATCAAAAATTGAAAGTTTTCATAAAAATACCAAAATTTCTCCATAGGCTAATTTCGTTATTTTGAATCCAAAAATGAAGTCCATTTTGAAAGATAAAATTTATAAAATTTAAAAAATTGGGTATTACTATTCATAATGCCTAGTTTTATTGGTTGTGGTGTGTGTGTTAGAACTCGAAGTTGCGTACATCACACGCTACTGTATTATTCAAAGGAAAGCATACCATGGAAGCTTGGGGTGTTACAAATGTACTATTCTTGGGTGTGTATTAATACATTATATTCACCCCACATTAGGACTAACCATATATCCCACATGCCAATTACTCCCAAACAGGATTTCTAGTTGAGTTCTCAACCACGTCGCAAAATCCCACTACACTATGTGCATCCTTGGTATATGGAGTGTATCTACAATACATGGAATTTATTTCGCAATAACTAATATTCCCAAAACAATAACAACATGCAACATGTATCCATAAAACCACATTCTGTGTACATGGATTTCCCAAAAT
The DNA here is from genome assembly GCA_963277665.1 of Viscum album. Lineage (NCBI taxonomy): Eukaryota > Viridiplantae > Streptophyta > Magnoliopsida > Santalales > Viscaceae > Viscum > Viscum album. Next base: position 307,947,993 of record OY728131.1, on the reverse strand, counting down.
GGGAATCCTCCAAAGTGTCCTGAAATGACCAATTATCATACAAAAAGAACATGTAAACCCACTAAGGGTCACCCAAAATCCCAAAAAAGGATTAAAAATAAAATGCTATGAGTATTTATAGAAAAACATAAAATGTAACTACCTCCTGGTGGAAACCACATATGTTGTAGTCCAATCCCAGATCCACAGCTTCCGCATTATGATCCAACATGAACAAAGCTATATTGCATCACCCCCTCCTTTCAATATCCCCCTCTTCTCTCCCTCTATATCTCTCAGTCAAAGAGATAAATTTTTATCCCCATTGGAATGCACCAAATAAAAATGGAGAATATGAAATTAAGTGAAAAATAAAAATGAAAAAGGTGAAAAGGAAAATGGAAAGAAAAAGGGCCTCATCCAATCTGCAATATATAACACAAGTTTATGCCTTTCCTAGGAAAACCTCCAATTCCTTAATTTAAAATGGAGAAGGAATATAATTCTGGAACTCTATTTAAAAAACATGACTAAATGGGAAATCACAAATAATTTAATATTTAATGAATTAAATTTTAAATATATTTTGAATGATCAAAGAGATAAAATTTAAACCAAACTCATGTCGAAGGGTAATAATTCTATTATAATACAAATAGAGATGTCTTAAAAATTATATGAGATCACTATAATAGATAAATTATAAACTTACACTAAAATAATTTTTGGGTAAAATGTTCAAATTTACCATAATTTTTACAACCTATGGTGATGTGGGTTATCAAAAAATTCCCACAACTAATTCTTTTTGCCCATGACAAGCCCAGATAGATTTTCATTAGACATGCTACCCCCAAAGAATTGGTATTTCCAAAACTATCTAGAAATCCATAGATGAGTCAATCAAATTCCAAAAATCTCTCTCAACATGAGAGATGTTCAACTCTGACTGATCAAATTCTCCCCATCACTAGAGTGTCCTTATCATCACCGAAATTCCCAAATGTAAATAACATGGAACATAATAAATCCATCACCAAATGCGATGATTAGACCTAGAAAAACCTATCACACCTGATATCCAGTTTGAAAACCCATGACCACATTGAGAAACAATTCACTTAAATGAATTTCATGACCTCAAACATCCCATAGTAATCTCCCAACCATAAGGATTTACTAAATCCAATCCTCTTGTGAAAAATAATAACTATAGTCGCATAGTTTATGTCTAAAAAAATAATGTTAAAATGGAAAATGCTGATGAAAATTCTCCTCATTAAGGTCAAATCAAGAAAAAAAAAGCAGCCTTGATACCCCCTTCAACATTAATGAATCTACCTCAATCCAGGATCATCCCCTTAACCACTATTCACTTAGGTATCACTCAAAAAACTTAAGCATCCAACCACATTTTTACTATGCTGCCCAGGCTGAAACCAAAGATGATAAGGGCTACGGGTCCAACTAAACCATTTTTCTCAACATAGAAATGAGAAAATGAGAACTCCTTTGACTCAACTTATAAATCACTATGAATCCTCATGCTTTACCAATTCATCATGATATCATACCTCAATGGTCCAACTATGTAAAAACTACCATGACCATGAAATACATCAGTGATAGGATGAACAGGACCTCCACCGCATGTCCTAGTGAACAACACAAGGAAAAACCAGTTCCGTTAAAAGGAACATGAACAAGGGACTTTAAGGTGACCAACAGCTCAAGGAAACCGGAGACCAATCTTAATATTCCTATGAAATTATTACCCTCATTGAGTCACCCATAAGGCACTTAACTCCCAATCCGACCCATAAGGATCCTTATGCATCCCTCGATAAAGGTAATAACCTACAACACCCATGAGAATCCTTCCACTGGATTTACAGAACCTATCATCAAAGTAAATATATAGAAATAAACTATAGGCAAGAACATTTCATATAAATCCTACATTCCTAGAATGATTCTTGTAGATTTACCACTTTTCTATGATCCAATTGACAAATATGAGGACAAAACATAAATCTAAAAACCAAAGTGCATCACATTAGGTGAAATAACACATACATTAAAATAAAATCCATGAAAAACAATCCTATGCCATTGAAACATGGACATCTTTTCAAAAAATGGTTTTCATGACACACCACTACGATATTCATCTCATGTCAGAAAAAACTACTAGATAACATGTAAACCATCTTGCTAAATCCTAAAAATACCCTCATACCATTTTATAAATAAACAGCATGGGTAAACCTAACACATCACCTGATATAGCCTAGTATAAGGTCTTTATTGAACCTCCCCAAATTCCAGATACTATAGAAAAAAAGGATAGGGGATAAAAGGTGAAGCGGGAAGACTATACCATCTAGTTTGAGTGAAAAAATAGAGTAAAATAGCCAAACTCATTCAAAGAGACTAACATCACAGAACACATAATAAATAAGCTGAAACAAATCATGCTATAATAAATTAAATTTGTTATAAAGTCATATTGAATAAAACAATGAAATAAATATTTATGGTCGGTCTCTAATTAGGCTTTACAAAAATAAAAAATTAAAAAAAACATAAAATAACATACAGTAGTATATATAGCCAATAATGAGCCAAACCACATACCCAATTTTTTCAATGAAAAAGCTCCTCTAACCCTATCATGAGACTCTTTATGAGTGGCTCTTATTGATCAAGAAACATTGGTATTGGGCCCCATCCAATGTGAAATATAGGCTCATACCCGAATGTATACATCAAGAATTCATGGACACCAAGGTACACATATAAGGGGTGAGAAATAAATCTTATTAAGCTAACACCAATGGTTATCCTATAATATGATGTCTTACAAGTGCATTGACATGTGATATTCTCATTATAGTTGACAAAAGAGAAATTGGTATAAATGATAAAACATCATAAAATAAGAAAAACATAAATAAAATATCCAACCACTAATTTGAGACTAACACTAGAGGTAAATAAATGCCCACACTGGCCTCATCAAGAGGATTTAAAGGTTGTACATCACCCAAAACAAGACAATGAGATCATCTATTAGATCTAAATTAGAGCTACAATTCATATAAATTCACAATCATGAAGGATAGGCACTAGGGAATAACTATATGTGTCCAAAAGACAATGTCAATCCATATGGACTATGAGCCTGATGGAATTATAAGAAATGGAGGCTCAACCTCCCCTCAACAAGTTATAGATCTTTCAAATCTCAAAAGTCCCATAAAATAAATTTGGATCCACCACATGTCCCCAAAAGATATACCACATAATGGGATATATACACTTGTCTTTGATGAATTCACTAAGATATGGGATCCATACATAAGGTCAAGAGTGATGAAAAATACATTACAATTAAAATGACCCCCTAGACAAGGAGTACTCTCAATATATGGGTAATGCTCTCATCTAGATTTTCCATTTTCTCCCTATGCCCATATGACCATTGACATCCAAAAACAACAGTGAGAACTAGATCAAAACCCTATAGAAATTCATGCGCCACAAAAATCCCAAGCATCACCACATCATACCATAGTCTAGAGTAAAAAATTCCTCAATCATCATGAACAAAGGCTAAATAAATATGGGATAATCTAACCTCAAATCCTATATCCAAACAGATGAACAATAAGTTTTAATCCACCATGGTTTAACAAAAAGTGATGCCTCAATCGATACCTTTGATATTATCATCCTAACAAGACCACCACCCCACCCTCTCCACAACCCTCCATAGGATTTAACCAAAATTAGGGCACCCATGATCCCCAGGGACTCTACATAATGTGATGCCCACCATGTGACTCACTTCTTCACCCAAGATCTCAAGCCACAACCATTGAAAGAATATAAACACAACTATGGGATATTGAAAGAGAAAGAAACCCTTGAGGGATTTCTCTAGCTCATTCAAAAGTAAAGGACATTCATAGTGAAGAATCATACCAAACAACCATTAGTGGCCTCTAACTGACAGATAATCAATAATGCAGCCAACAAAAATTATAAAGCTCAATCCCTCTAAAAGGGAAAATTTCAATGGTCCACATGAAAACCTGAAAATTAAGAGTCCCACCACAAGGGTTCCATAGAACAATCTAGAAAAACAATTCCACATGAGATTTCTCCATAACTTACTATAACAACCACCGATCAGTCGATAAGTTTCTAGAAAACTAGGGAATCATTAGGAGTCCCTCAGAACCCTCTCAATAACAAAATTTCACCCGAATGTAACCTCGATCTAAATGATAAAACCGAACCCAATGATTATGACACCTCCAATCCTTGAAAATTTTAGATAAACCTAACTTTATCTAATATTGAGCAATTAGGTATGACATAAATAGACAAACAAAGATAGCCTAATATATACAAATTTATATAACATTTCAAAAATCATATTAAACATCCTTGAACAACACTAGACTAACTCCATAATCATGGACTACAAAGGAGTTCACAACCATCACTCATATCTTTTAGAATATACCCAACCCACTAATGTATATTGATTCCAAGACTCAATGAAATCCTCTCATTAAATCCTCATTGTCCAAAACACCATATAGATTGTGTCAAAAAGATGAAAGGATTCCACTATCTTGGTTTATATGGATAAATTATTATAATAGGCTACTCTCAAGTCAAAATTTGACATGATGTTGAAAAAGAGGAAAACCAAGCAAAGACTAGAAAAATGTATAAGACATGTACTCAAGGTGCACAGTTGTAACAAAAAAAGACTCTCTATATATCTTCCATTGGATACTCTGTGTGTAATTTCCCCAATTACATTGTTTGTAATCCCATGTGGGTACCTTCCAGTGTACCTCATGCCTACTTTTCGTGTAAAACCCCTCAGTACAAGAAATGTACCATTATACATGGTTTTTAATCGCACATTGGTACCCAAATGTGTACATAGTTGTTTACTTTTACTGCTATTGTACACATACATTGATTTCACCCCACACGGGGACTGCTTTTTTACATGACAAAACAAAGTACCCCTATATGAGGTTTCAGACCAAGTACTCTTCCACACCCCAAAAACCCACTACATCATACGTACCCCAGATAGATAGTGTGTAGTTCCCAAAAATCTCTTATTAACTGAATACAAATAGCACATGAAATGTGTTCAAACAACCACATAAATTGTAAATTGATTTTCCTCATTAGAAATCCTACGATATAGAACTAATATATCAATTTCGTAGTGAAATACCCAAATCAAACCACTTGGGGCCACTAAAATCTCATACTAGGATTAAAAAAATTACTCTATGGGGATTTACTGAAAAAATGTAGAACGGGAGAACCTCTGGGTGGAATCCTCCAATGCATATTCTTGATCTGAGATCCGCAGCAACCGTATGATGATCTGGCCTGCTATGAGATCTACATCAACATGACCTCCCTTCCATATACCTCTCTTATATCCCCTAACTATATCATATGTAGACTCCAATGTGGGATACCCACAAGTGTGTGTGATAAGACCAGAATCAAAATGAAAAAAAGAAAAAAGGATAAAAAGAAAAAGAAAAGGAATGAGGATGCGGACCAACTTCAACGCATAGTATAGTGTTATGTGTTGCTAAGGAAAACCTCATATTTTATACACGACCATGAAGATAAAAACTTTATACATCACTCTATTTAAATGATACATCTTGGTCAACACTCAGAAATACATTAGTATTTAATTAATTAAATATAAAAAATTCCATGAATGTTTGAATGAAATGGATTTACACCAAACACGTCTCCATGGGTAAACATCTTATTCTGATACCAACAGAGTTTTCAAAAAAATTATCTAAGATAATCTTATAAGATAAATTTCCATTTTACTCATAAAATATTTCTGGGAATAAATATTTGAAATATCACTTGATTTTTGCAATCTATGATTATGGAGGTCATCACACTAGAAATTTAATAATACAATTGTTAAATATCATCTTCTTATTCATTCAATCACTATAAAACACCATCTTTTTAATCAATTTTACCTTCTAATCGATCAATGTTATAATTATTACATCATGAATGATTAAAAACACTTAAATTATAGTAATATTATATAATAATGTTGAATTTTTTATGTTTAAAAAATTATTTAATGATGATATTATTGGAAAATTATATCATAATCATACTTACCCAATTAATTATGGCATGTTTTTTTTTGGTCGGTTTAATATTCTACATAAAAAATACTACATATTTTTCTAATGGATGGTTAGGTAAAATTAATTAATGTAAATATATTTTTAGATTATTCAATAGTAGGATTTATTTTTTTTGTAGTGGTGATATTTCTATTTAATATAAATATTTATAAAAAAGCTTATTTAGGATAAATGTGAACAGAACAAGCACATTTTTGAATTTTTATTTCGGAATAATACCTAAAATTTATAGAGGATCAACATAAAACTATCTAAAGAATTAATAAATTTATATTTCATATAGGTTTTCCATTTTGGAGATGAATTGATAAATATATTGTGACAATAGAACCGTTATACCATGAAGAAAATGGAATGTTTAAAACCAATATTTTCCAATAATTAATATTAACTAAAAAAGTATAAATTATATAAAAAATGAACAAAATACATTATTAAAATGTAAATAATTGTGAATGGGGATTTAAAATAGATGATTAATGTGGATATTGTTATTATACACTGATTTTAAATGCATCTGACATTGACATTAATCAATAATTAAGGTTTTAATGGAATCAAGTTTCTTTCAGGGAGTCGTAAAATAATTATGTAACTAATCTATTACAAGTTTTTATTCTATTTTTTCTCTATTATATATTATTTTTGGTCTTTTTATCTTGATAATTTTAATTTTCTTATGAAAATGTTCTCTTTTGATTAGTTTTATCCTTCATAAAAATGCTATATTGTTATGAATAATTCCCACATTTCTAATGAAACTTTTTCTTCCATGTCCAAATTTTTTCCCAATGTTCTCCTTCTTGAATTAGAGACCAAATATGTTTTATCTCCGATTATTATTATAATACCATTTACATTATTTATATATATGATTTATTACGATTATTTATGAAATAGGTTTTAATAAAGTCATTTTAAAATAATTTATTTTTTGAACATTGATGTTAATATAATAATACACATTCATTATATTTATCATTGATTTTTTCCAATTTTAAATTAATGAATTTAATTTTTATGTTTAAATTATGAAAAAGCACTTATTTTCTGTTATAAAATAATTTTATATAGTTACTTCTATTTTTATCACTTATAAAAATGCTAAAAATTATTTTTAAAAACCATTTCATTTCACTAATATTTTCCTGTAAATGATATACCTCATAGGGATAAATTTTATCTATTTTCCCACTAAATTGTCTTATGAAATACTATTTTTGGGTTATTATATTTTGGTTTCATCTGATCAAACTCTTTATACCATATTTGTGTGATAATACTTTTATAAGTTATGACTTCTATTTTATTTCCCTGGGTTCATTATGATATGATGAATGATTGTCTCATGTTTCAAAAATATGTATGGATGATGTTTCTTTGGGTCCTATATATGACACAAATGCTTTTTATTATATTTTATATCTCAAGATTTAATAAAGTTCATGAAAATTATTGTTTTTCTAAAATATTAAATTAATGGTTATCATTGGTGTTGTTCACAAAGTGTGGGAATGATTTGTATTACTAAAAATGTTTATTATTATTATTATTATATTATATTTATAATTATGTTCCTCATTTATATTATATTTTAAATTTCTATGTTATAAGATTGTATAAGGTTATTTTTCCACATATTATGATTATTTTTATTTGCTTCCAAACCATGGTATATGTTTTATGATTTCATGATAATTATTTTATCTCAATCCACTATCTAAGATATTCTATAAATTATTATGATTATCTACTTTTATTACTTATACAATTTAATAATATATTTCTTCTTTGATTCATGATTTCTTAAAATATTATGATCTATTCCATTTATGGATCATTGCTAATTCTCTTTACTAAGTGTGTGCTCTCATCCCTTATTTTGTTTTCCATTCAATAGGTTAGAAGGAGTGGTGTTACCTATGAGATTTTTTGAAGTGAGACTAGTGTTATTTGACTATGGATAAGTGTTAATAATGTTGTAAATTAAGTTGTTTATATATCCAAGCCTCAAAGACACTGAACCATTTGCTTTTAAGATTGTGAGAATATTTGTGTGTTTTAATGATTTTCTAATAGGAAGGATGTAAAACAAATATATGATTATCTTGGTTTATATTAGTTGGTATTACAATAGGGTTTAGTTATTTTTTGGGGGTTAGGATTAAAAAAAATTAGTTTGAAACATATAGATAAGTATAAATATTTTTAATACAATAATTTTTTTTGATAATTATTGATTTTGTGTTTTCCTAAAAATAACATCCCTATCTATACGAAATGATTTAAATTGAGTTACTAGCATATATTCACATGAGGGTAATAATAATTAAATGGATGGTTGGTTATAAAATCAATAATCACCTAGTTTTGGACAGTGAGACTTAACTCCACATATGGTTTCATACTCTCAGGGGATATGATTCTGTTACTTCACATTCTCTTTAAAATCCATTAGAGGGTATTGATTATATTTTAGTTAGATATTATAAGAGTAAATGGAATTAGAGAACCTATATTAACACCTAAAAGGCTATAGGTTTGGTTACACACATTATATATGAGTTATTTCTTTTAACATTATAGTTTTTTGGTAATTAATATTTTCATACCTAACATTCCTTTATTTTAGTAAATGGTCGGAACCATGAGGATACGAGTTAAAAATGATTACACAATACAATGAAGTGATTTTCCAATTGAGATACCAAATGAGGTGGGATATGGGGGTGTAAAACCTTAAGTAAATTATCACCCAATCATTTCACGCTTGGAATAAAAATTTGAAAAATGTTTATCTCTGAAACTAACCATGAATGGAGTGTGGTCCTATCAATTACTTTTTGATAAAACATATACCATAATTTAGTGATTCTTTCTACCAACTAATTTATATAGAATGTATTTATAGAATATAGATAATGTTTTCTATTCTCTAGTGATCAGGATTCGGGAAATAAAAACAAAAAAGTCGACACTATTGGAAGGGGGGATTTCTTGAAATTCTTTTTCACCATATATTTTCCATAAATTTTTTAAAAAAATTGAAGGAGTAATTCTAGATCTAAAAAAATGATGGATAAAATGATTGGTATTTATATGGATCACTTCATTAAACTCATAAGGTACACCTCCAATTTTATTCTTTAATCATATTGTAATGTTGATCAATTATTTAGTTGATTAAAACAATGTATTACAAATGAATTATAAAAAATATTTATTGGATGATATGGAGAAATATTTTAACGAGTGATTAAATTAGAGATGAAAACTAGAGACTCTAATTATTATGGAGAGAAAAATAAGGAATGTGGATTGTCATTGAATCGATAATGATTAGTCTGATTGGTAAAATATAGTAAATCTATCGAGATTTTAAATTTATCAGAGGAATCATGCTAGTAATTTTCTGAAGGCATCAAAATAAAATATTATGTTTGTTAAAGCAGGACACTAAGAAAACAACTTCTAGGGAAATTCTAGAAGGTCAATTTATAAAAATTTGGAGAAGAAGGCCCTACCTAATGATAAACTCTAAATACAATTCTTAAAAATCAATGATGTTGTAAATTTAATGGATCAATTCCTCAATCCTAGGGTTTATGCGAATAAGAAACATCGACAAACTCTTAAGATAAGGGAATAAGGGAAAGCATATTTATAGAAAATTTGGGAGTGGGCCATGAAAGTGTAGTGGTGAAAGGTAAATTTATCATCTACTATAGAACTATTACATTTTTATTTTAATCTAGTTTTGAGAAATCATTTATATATATATATATAAAATCTGTGAAGGAAAAAATATCACCACTCCACATATGAGGTGCTAAATTAACAACGAAAACTCACAGTGGTGTGAAAATTTCATATCAAGTATATCAACCCACTATGATTGAGTTTTTTTAAAATTTATATCTTGAAAATATAATAATTCTTCGTTTGGATGAATTTGATTTGATTTAAGGTAAGTATTATCTCTATATAAATATAACCCAAATTAATTTTCAAGATAGAGAAGCCACATTTAAAATACATAGTCATCATGTGGTCATCTATCAGTGAATGTCTGATGATGAAACTCCCCTCAACACTACTTACATTATATTAGTGTTGATACTGAATCATGATTTATATTTAGCTCCAATGTTTACATAAAAACATATCATCAGAGACATGTTTATTTTATAGTATTATATTGATGTGTTTCTTGAGGAATTATATAGACTACCTTTAGATATTGGGGTTTAATATTCAATCAAACTCATAAATGGTGCTATAACCATATTAATGAATATTTATAGAGTGGATCTAATTGAATTGGAGGTGCTAAAGAAAAAACACCATGAAAAAAATGATAAGGATTTTTATTCCCATGTTCTTTTTCATGGGGTTCACCAATTTTGTTTACTAATAATAATCATGGAATAATGTGTCACGACCCGTCCTTGAGGCCCGTGTCCTGACTACCCCAAGCCCGACTTCCATAGGCCCGGGGCTAGACACTAGCACCAAAGGCGTAAATCCCGATAACTGGGAAGGCATTGCCTTTATATAAGAAAACAAACACCACAGAGTACGCAAGATGAAGTAAACACCAAGTACAAATGTAAGTGCTGGAGAGTAAATGGGAAAGTATACAAACCCAACTGAAAGTACAGTACAACTGAGAAAAGAAAGTACAACAACTGAAAAGTAGAGCAGCATCCACCAAGACGTCCTCCAGAACTCTCACTTAAAGGGTGAGTACAGATAGTCTCATCGCCTGCTTGAGTCTGGTTGTCCACTCCATGTATGTCCTGTCTGATAGTCCACCTCTAGGTACCGACCCACTCCACAAGCCTCATCCACGATCAGCGCTATCCTCAGTCTGCAACCAACATGACGTAGTGCGGGCATAGCCCATGTAGGGGTGAGTATACGATACTCAGTAGGGACCCCGAGACTCCCGAAGGTCTCCCTGAATCCACAAAGGATAAACCACAAAGTAAAGATGCAATCATGATGTATCAACCAACTCTACATAGATATATGCCCATACATATACCTAAGTCATCAATTCTAGTTTGGATCCAACATCAGAGCCCAATTTCCAACCAGTCCACATAGGAAAGTACAACCCAATCCACACAGGAAAGAAAAATCCAATCCAAATAGGAAAGCAAGTCAATCATATCGAAGATAATGATTTAAAGTAAAGAATAATCTCACATAGGTATACTCTTCATAAGGTGATAGAGATGATCAGATGTAGCCACTTATTCATCTAAGTTGTCATACCCACGTAGGATACAAGACCAGCTAAGCTGTTGGACCCACACAGGATACAAGACATGCTACTCTGCCGAACCCACATAGGATACAAGTACAGAGTCAAATAATGTTGGACCCACATAGGATACTAGAATAGTAGTCATCACCATCGAACCCATGGAGGATCCCAGTACGGTCGTCATCGCTGCCGAACCCATGAAGGATCCAAGTACATTCGTCCATGTTGCCAAACCCACGGCGGATCCAAGTGCAGTCGTGATCATCGTAGTCGCAGCCAGCTCTACGGTTCCCACACAAAGCATGCTCGACTCTGGGAGGGTCCGCTCCACGAGCCAAGGGGTCAATACATCCACTGTCTCGATGTCTAGAGATGATGTATCACAACGTTCCATCTCGTCAATAAGAACTCAACGCAACAGACGAGACGTCAATCAGACACTCGATCTGTGAGATATTGGCTTTTCCGTCCCAGGGCCCCGGTTGGTTTTCAAGATAAAACCAACCTGACTGTACTATAGTTGTGTCCAAACCTTGAGAGGAGTAAAACAAAAGAACAGTCTCACTAAGATTAATTCAACAAAGTCGACGACACGTCAATTGGACGTCTGGAGCTCAAGTTATAATCGTTTCCGCTCCGAGGGACCAGTTGGTTTCGTGTTCGAACCAACCTGGTCATACCCAAAGTTCTTTGAAACCTTGAGATTAATATAATGAAATGACCATCTTGATCCTAGGATCTCAACGTAATTGACGGTGCATCGTTCGGAGTCCTGTAGTATAAGTTATGGGAGTTTGAACGGATCTGTCCGAAAGTAGGGGTTTGGGCCCGGTCCGACCGAGCCCAATTCCCCATGGGTTGGCCCACACCAGGTGGACCTGACCCTGGTCCAGGTCCGGCCAATTAGGGCGTGGCCTGGCCCGGCTGGCAAGGCTCGGCCCGGGCCGGGCGGCCCGGCCTGCCGCCCGCCTCGGTAGCTGGCCCCGGGCTGTGAAGGGGGGCGCCAACCCCTTGGAACCAAACGGCGGACCCAATGGGGCCCGCCCTGTTTGTTGGCCGGAGGTTTCAACCCCCAGTTTTCCGGGGTAAAAACTGACCATTATGGCCAGCCAGTTGATCCATGCGGGACCAACGGGGTCCCGCCTATAGGGTGTGTCGACGGCCGAATTGACCGGTCGCCTCCCTATGTACCGACATGCCCTCCACCATAGCCCGATCCAGCTGCGGCCTCCCTCGGGTCCTCTGGTGCAGTGCGATGGCGCCCCGCACAACCACTGAAGTCCGCTCTAGCCGCGGTTCCTTCGGCTTCACCGGCGCGGCATGACGGTGCGGCCCATGTCCGCCGCGGCCCACTGCGGTCGTGGTTCTCTCGTTCCAGCGCGGTGTAACGACACCGCGCCGTCTTTTCCAAATTGATCCATGAAGACCAAGAAAAAGGGGGTGAGGATCAGCCATGTTTTTGTGGGCCGACCTCCTCCCGTTATTACGATAATAAGTGGTCATAACTTAATTCACGAAGATGAAGACAAAAATTGATCGAAGAAACACCATTACCTCAAAAGAAGTTCGCGGAAGCTAGCACCACGGAAGGTGGTTTCGATTTCGGGGTTGGCATGCATCCGAGAAGGGGATGGCATTCCACACCAGCTGTAGAGAGGAGAAGGAATGGTGTGACATCGTTCTTCGTCGAAGTGGAGATGTTCTTCTCCTGAGAAGATGAAGTTCCCCCAAGGAACAAGAGCCCTCCCTCTCCCAATTCTCCACACAAAAAAGCCAACCCAAAATAAAATAAGTCTTTTCCTTATTTTATTTTCTCATGTCAACATTTCAAAACATCAAAATTCAAACTCACTTAATTAATTAATCTTGAGTAGAATAATTAATTGAATGTCTTGTTGGAAAATTTAATCAGTTGTTAGAAGAGTTAAAATGATTTGAAGGGGTGGGGCTCGTGTGGGACCAACCTCACAAATTTCCTAACAAGAGGAGTTAGGATCTAGTGGGTCACACCCTAACTCCCATACTTAGGTTAAAACCACATAGAAAAGAGAAATAAAATTTTAACACAATTTTATTTCACTTTACACTTAATCCACATTTTTAAACAACTCCTCCCGAGAAAACTCAACTCCAGTAAAAGTCTTTTTAAAAAATTACCGGTGCTGCAGTTTCATCGGTACCCTTGGATTGCAATTCCGAGAATCAGTTCAAAAGTTATAAAAACCCGCTCATTCGTCCACTGAACACACCCACGATAAACATCAGAAATTGATTCCGGGCACACCAGGCCTCAGAATCAGGTGTCATCAGAAACTGTGTATTCGTAAAATCCCAATAAAATTATGAAAAAAATTTCATTGAAATTTACAGGTCATTACATTACTCCCACCTTAGGGATTTACATCTCCATAAATATAAATCACAAACTAGTGGAAAAAATGAGGGTACTGTGCACTCATCCGAGCCTCTCGCTCCCTTGTGCTATCCTGGAGGTTCCTGTGCTGCCACATGATGCACACTAGAGGAATAGACCATCAACGTAGGAACCTCTCCTGTCAATCCTCAATCTCCAATGAGACCTCCACAAAAGTCGCCCCATCGTCGATGTCCAGCTCCCTGTGATCCATGATATGCACTGGGTCATGCACGTATCTCCTCAGCTGAGATACGTGGAAGACGTCATGCACCCAGTGTAACTGAGGTGGAAGACCCAGGCGATCAGCCACCTCACCTATTCGATTGAGAACCTGAAATGGTCCGATGAAGCGCAGAGATAACTTTCCGCCCCAGCCAAATCTCCATAATCTACGCTGAGGTGAGACCCGTAAGAAAACGTGGTCTCCATCCTCAAACTCTAGTGGTCTCCACCTCCTATCACCATAAGACTTCTGTCAGCTCTGAGCTATCCTCATCTGCTCTTGGATGACCTGTACCTTCTCTGTCTTGGCCTAGACCATCTACAGTACCACAAATACTGACTCCCCAGGGTCTGTCCAGCGTAGAGGTGATCTGCAAGGTCGGTCGTACAATGCCCCGTATGGTGCAATACCTATGGTGGAGTGGTTGTTGTTTTTGTACGCAAACTCCACCAAGGGTAGGTGATCCTCCCAGATTCAACCAAAGTCAAGGACACATGTACGTAGCATGTCCTCGAGAGTCTGAATGGTCTTCCCCATATGACCATTCATCTGAGGTTGAAAGGTTTTTCTCATCCATAGCAACATCCCCAATGACTCTTGTAACACCTTCCAAAGCTGGGATGTAAAGAGAGCATCTCGGTCATAACGATAGATGATGGAACACCATGAATCCATACGATCTCATGAACGTAGTGGTGTCCCAAGTTCTCCACTGAGCCCTACTCTCTAATAGGTAGAATGTTGGACGACTAGGTGAGTCGGTCTACAATCACCCAAATGGAGTCATGTCCTCTGGATGTACATGGAAGTCCAGTCAAAAAATCCATAGATATCCTGTCCCACTTCCACTCAGGGACCTCCAAGGGTTGTAACAAGCCTACTGGTACCTTGTGCTCAGCCTTCACCTACTGACAGGTGAGGCATCAAGAAATGAACTCCACCATAGCCTTCATTATACTCGGCAACTAGTGCTGTCATCTAAGATCCTGGTATATCTTTGCTACTCCTGGATGTACCGCTAAAGGGGAATTATGAAATTCCCTCAGCACCTCCTCTTGCAAAGTAGCTGGTACCATGGTACGTCCTCCGAAAAGGGAAACATGATCTCCTCCTACAGAGAATCCATCAGGTGCCTTTACTGAGGATATCTGTGCACGTCGTATCACATAGTCAATGTCCACACGCTGTGCCTATCTGACCAACTAAAGAAGTGGTGGAGTGACTGTGAGCGACTATAGGAAGGCTGCCCCATCTCTATCCACATAGGATATCTACAAAGCGCCTAACTGCTCTGTCGCCTCTCCAAGTAGTTGAATGCCCATCCCCCTACTGAGAGCATCAGATACTATGTTTCCCATTCTAGGAGTATAAACTATCTCAAAATCATATTCCTGGAGGAACTCATGCCATCACCGCTATATCAGGTTCATGCCCTTCTACGAGAGGATGTTCCTAAGACTCTGGTGGTCATAATAGACTGTAAAGTGCTCGCCCATCATGTAGTTCCACCACATCTTCAAGGTGAAGACCACTGTTGCTAACTCTGGGTCATGGGTAGTGTAGTTCTGCTCGTGCTCTCTCAATTGTCGTGATCCATAGGCGATCACTGCCCTCTCTTTAATCAGGAAACACCCGATTCTAGTCCCTGACGCATTGCAGTAAACTATGTACCCTATGACCTCTGTCGTTATCCTCAAGATAGATGCACTGGTCAATCTCTGACTCAGCTCTTGGAAGCTCTGATAACATCTATCTGACCACATGAAGGGTTTCCCCTTCTTTGTGAAAGATGAATGTGGTGCTGCATCTTTGGAGAAGTCTGGCACAAATATTCAATAGTACCCAGCCAGACCTAGAAAACTCTGCACGTCTGTCACGCTCTTGTGTAGAACCCAAGCTATAACTTCCTAGATCTTTGCAGGATCCACCTTAACTCCCACCTCAGCGATAACGTGCCCCAAGAAGTACGCCTCTCAAATCCAGATCTAGAACTTCGAGAGATTACGATAATGATAGTGCTCTCTGAGTGTATCTAGTACAACCCGCAAGTGGTAGGCATGCTCCTCCTCAGTAGTTGAGTAAATCAATATGTCTTCAATGAAGACTATGAAAAAACGACCGAGGTAAGGCTGGAATATCCTGTTCATGAGACTAATGAACACTGCTGGAGCATTGGTTACTCCGAAAGGCATAACCAAGAACACATAGTGGCTATATAGACACCTAAAAGCCGTCTTCTGCACATCCTCATCTCGAACTCTGTGCGGATGATAGCCTGACCATAGGTCTATCTTCGAGAACCATCATGCTCCTTTGAGCTGGTGGAATAGGTCGTCGATCCTCGGAAGTGGTTACTTGTTCTTCTCGGTCACCTGGTTCAGGTGACGGTAATCGACACACAGTCGCAAGCTCCCGTCGACCTTTTTGGCGAAAAAAATCCATGAAACCCAGGGTGAAACGCTGGGTCGAATGAATCCCTTGCCCTGGAAGTCCTCTAGCTATACCCATAGCTCACGAAGCTCGGTAGGAGCCATCCGATATGCTGGAGTAGATAACAGTGTTGTCCTGTGCTATAGGTAAATATAGAAGTCTACCTTTCTGCGAGGAGGTAGTCCTGGAATGTCGTCAAGAATAACTTCCACATACTGATCCACCACAACAAGAAAAATCGGACTCACACGTCAATTGATCCTAGAATGAGGCTAGACAACTGATTAGAGATCGGTTGCTGTCTCCTCTACGTGAGTCCATCCTGCGCTGCAAAGGCTCCCTTCTCGCCGGTGAAGGTGAACCTGCTCCCGTCTGTGCAGACACACCACACCTTGTGCCTAATACAGTTAATCTGAGCATTGACCATAGATAACCGGTACATGCCCAAGATGACTTCGTAAGGCCATGACACCGCTACAAGAAGATCCCAACCGAAGAGCTCACCTCCTAGAATAAGCTCACACTGCCGGAACCAGTGCGTAATCGTCGAGTCTGCTCCCGTAGGAGTCTCTAGCCGTAAGGATCGACCAAATGGCTCTATCGGAATCTCTGAGCTCTGAAAAAGGGTAGCAAAAATGAAATAATGAATCACTCTTTTGTCTATAAGAACTGTAGAAAGGGTGGAGTAGATACAGATAGTACCTCGAATCATCTCAGGTGCGCCGTTGTCGTAGGCCTCAATGTCCTGAAGCTGATCCTGCCTCTTTCCGCCAGCTCCCTGTGGTCAGGGTGGACCTCCTGGTGGTGGTGGTGGAGGTAGAGCTCCGAAGCATAGTCCACCACCTACTGCTCGGCTAGCTCCTCTACCTCGTCCACCTGGTCCCTGTGAACCACCACGATCGAACCTCTGCCTCTGCCTGGGTGGTCTCTCAATCGTCTATTGCTCCTCTATATGGCGGGTCAGGCAGTCACAAGCCATGTGGCTCTGCCTGCCACATGCATAGCACTATCTGCCTCTTGACTGATTGGCTCTACTACGTGTGCCCCGCACCTCCGAACCAGTATCCTGAGGTCATCCACCTGATGGTCTGGTCCGCTTGGACCCCTGTGACATCCGTCGACTGCCAGCTGCAGAAGACTCCACTACGTGCCGCCCTGTAGTAGGCCTCACTACTAGTGTAGGCTCAGCAAGAAAGCACTCTACAATGATGGATTGCTCTAATAATACTACATGTGTCAGATGTTTGAGGCAGATCATTGATTCCCTGATCTCATGCATCAGTCCCTTCTCAAAGGTCCAGGCTCGGAAGAATGGGTCTCGTACCTTGCCCATGAAGTTGCGCGAGAGGTCGGTAAATCTCGTCGAGTACTGGGATACTATCATGCTGCCCTACTACAGCTGTAGATGCTCCAGAATGCGCACCACACGAAGGGTGGCTGGAATGAACTCTGAGTAGAAGAGACTCTAAAAGTCCGTCCAAAGAAGAGATTCATCGTCGTGCACCTGGAGCATCAGACTCCACCATCTGCCAGCTCACACGTGCAGGAGACTCGACTCAAGGATCACCATGAGGTCATCTGGTGTCCCTACTAATATAAAAAAATCGAACAACGACCTAAAACCAATCCTCTACTGCCTGAGGGTCCGTCTACCCGTAGAACCTGGGCGGTCTCTGACGCAGAAACTCGTGCAGTGCACTAAGGCGACATGCACTCTCAGTTGCTAGGTCTGGTGGAATCGATGGCTCGGCGGGTAGAGGTACCACCAGTGCCTCTGCTGTAATGGGGCCCTGCACCAAGGCCTCGTCACTCGGTGGGATGCCATCTCACACAAAGCTCTGAATTCTAGCTTGATTCCATCGTGGGGCTATCCTGAAAAGCGACAGGTGCGCCATGGTCAATATAGTATACCTAGTGAGCTAACACAAAGTAATCACAATGAATACCTTGAAACACACATGCAGTCAATGATTTCATTTATTGAGTCGGAAATTAGATGTGAGGGTCCTGGTGTATGGATACGCTGGCTGCCGCACCAACACTAGAATCGTTCGACATTTAACCATACTCAATACCCTTAACACTATTGCATCACATAGAAGAATGATCAGAGTCCTGAGTTCTTTGGTAGAGCCGAACTGCTCAGATACTAATTTTTCATGACCTGTCCTCGAGGACCGTTCCGTGACTACCCCAATCCCTAAAGACTCGTAAATTTCAAGGGATCTTTTTCTTCATTTCTATGGGATTTTATGAGTATGCAGTTACTGACGGTACCTGATTCCGAGGCCTGGTGTGCCCAGAATCAATTTATGAATTTTAGCTCGGGTATGTTCAGTGGATGAACGAGCTGGGTTTTTTAGCTTTTGAACCGGTTCTTGGAATCAAAATCCGAGGGTACCGATGAAACTGCAGCACCAGTAATTGCCTTAGAATACTTTTAATGGAGTTGGATTTTATCGGGAGGAGTTGTTTAAAAATGTCGATTAAGTGTAAAGTGAAATAAAAATGTGTTACAATTTTATTTCTCTTTTCTATGTGGTTTTATCCTAAGTGTGGGAGTTGGGGTGGGACCCACTAGATCCTAACACCTCTTGTTAGGATATTTGTGAGGTGGGGCCCACACAAGCCCCAACCCTTCAAATTCTTTTCACTCCTCTAATCCCTCATTAAATTTTCCAACATGACATCCAATTAATTAGTCTACTCAATTTAATTAATTAAGTGAGTTCGAATTTTGATGTTTTGAAATGTTGACATGAGAAAATAAAATGAGGAAAATTATTATTTTATTTTGAGTTGGATTTTGTTGTGTGGAGAACTGAGAGAGGGAGGACACTTTTTCCTTGGAGGTACTTCATCTTCTCCGGCGAAGAACGTCCCCACTTCGACGAAGAAGGACGTCATGCCATTCATTCTCTTCTCCGCAGCTGGTGTGGGACGACATCCCCTTCTCGGACGCACGCCAACGCCGACAACGAAACCACCCTCCGCAATGCTAGCTTCCACAAAATTCTTTTGAGGTAGGGGTTTTTCTTTGATCTTGTTTTGTTGTTTATCTTCGTGAATTAAGTTATGAAAACATGTTATCGTAATAACGAGAGGAGGTCAGACACAAAATGTGACAACCGGGCCTTGGGGACAGCACAGTCACCCCACCATAACAAGGTCGTCAGGTCCTGGCCTACCAGGTACCACCAGTTTCTCCCGCAGATATGTGTGGCCCACCACAGGGTCCACCCACATGCCTGAATGGGTCATATGACTAATTATTGTCCCCACATGAAAACACATGTCCTTTGCAGTGTGCTTTGTCCTCACTCACACACACCCTCAGAAACTTCCTAGAAGGTCACCCATCCTGATCACTATTCTAGGCCAAGAACACTTAACTTTGGAGTTCTAATTAGACAGGCTCCATAAAAGTTAGGTGCACCTTGTTGACATGAGTCATATCATTTAGTAATTTAACCCTTTATAATTTGGGGGTGTTACAATCACCCCCCAAGCTTTAGAGCACAAAGTCCTTGTTGTGCGCCCTACATATCAACCCAAGCAGTTCACTGCACTTAATGCTGGGTACCGCCTCTGATACCAAATGTGACAACTGGGTCCTGGAGACAGCACAGAGACCCCGCCTTAACAAGGCCGTCGGGTCCTAGCCGGCCAGGTACCACCAGTTGCCCCCACAGACATGTGGGGCCCACCCCAGGGTCCACCCACATGCCTGAACAGGTCATCTGACTAATGATTGTCCCCACATGCCAACACATGTCCTTTCCAGTGTGCTTTGTCCTCACTCACACACACACTGGTAAACTTCCCAGAAGATCACCCATCCTGATCACTACTTTATGCCGAGAACACTTAACTTTGGATTTCTAATTAGACAGGCTCTCGAAAAGGAAGGTGAACCTTGTTGCCATGAGTCATATCATTTAGTCATTTAACCCTTTATCATTTGGGTATGACCGGGTTAGTTCGAACAAAAAACCAACTGGGACCGTGGAGAAAAAATGCTTATAACATGAGCTCCGGACGTCCGATTGACGTGCCTTCGACTTTGTTGTAAACCTATTAGTGAGACGGTTCGTTTGGCATACTCTGCTTTAAAGACCTGTAAATTTCATGGAAAATATTTCCTTGAAATTTATGAGTCTTTACACAATGGGTCATGGAATTGACCTTTGTGATCTTAGAAAGATCAAAATAATGAAAAAATTTGTTTTACCATGTATTGATGATCTCTTTTAATAGCGACGAGGAGATAAATATTTCATTAAGATTAACCTTCAATCTGCATATAATTAATCAAAGACAAAAAGGGAATATATACCAAAGGCAACCTCTTTCACCCGATATAGACATTATGAATTTGTATTGATTCCACTAAAACATACAAATACCCATGGTATCTTCATAAATATAATGAATAGAGATTATAGATAATGAATTAAAACATTGATGGTAGTATTTATTGATGATATTACAATATATTCTAATTTAATGATATAAAAATTAATATCATTTAATAATTTTGATAAAGGCCCTATGAAAGGATAAATTATATGTCGAGTCCTGTGATTTTGAATTTTAGATGAAAAAATTATCCTTATTAGGCCATTCAATGACAAGATAGGTAGTATTTGTGGATCCATTGTAGATCGACATGATCAATGATTTATCAATAAAAACCACTACATCGAAAATATGTTGTTTTAATTAACTAGATAGATGATACTGAGAGTTTGTGAGAAATTAATTATGATTACCCAATGATTTAATAATTTTATCATGGAAAGGATTAATTTTGAATATGTGAAAAAATGTTAGGAAATATTAAAGGATATTAAAATGTAATTGGAAACTACACATGTTCTTATATTAACATGTAGTGGAGGTGGTTTTGTAATATATAGGGATAATTTATTAAAGGATTTCGGATGTTTCCTCATAAATAATGATAAATTAATTTCTTCTGCCTTCTTTATGTTTAAAACACATGATAAAAATTACCCAACACCTGAATTTGAGATAATGACAGTGATATTTAAAATAAATATTTAGTGAAATTATCCATATGGTGAGAAGTGTGATATATATACTAATCACAAGAGATTTAAATACATATTCATATTGAAGGAGTTAAATATTCACTAAAGGAAATGGTTATAATTGATCAAATTCTATGAATACTCAATATATTTCCTCATGGGGACGACTAAATTGGTGGATGATGTTGTGAGTGGGAAATATCATGCAAATCTATTCCTTATAGGGGTTTTAATAGAAAAAATACACTTACATTTTGAAAGGATGAATATTGAAGTCATAATGGATTTGGATAAATCTCATCATTATCAAATCACTGCTAAACCGCCATCCATGTGATTATCAAAGAGGCCCAAAAATATTTTATAGAGTTATTGAAAAAGGTAAAAAATAGACCATAGTTTATCTTTCATATAGACAGAGCAATAAGGTTTGAAAACTAGATATTTGTCTCATAAAAACATGAATTGAATAGGGAACGTTTTTGGAAAAATCCCATATCTCATGCCTTTATATTCATCAAGAAAGAAAATATATATTTATATTTCTAAATCCAAACTTCTAATGGGATAACATAAAGAGGGAAATTGTAGAGTACATACCTCGATGATTGATATGTCTGTAAGTTGAGGCTAAAAATTTAATTCTAATGTAATGATGAAACTATTACTTAGATTAGTATAGAAATGGGACTATAACGCCGTTGATTTTTTAACACAAATCCACATAATATTAGATGTTTATAATTCCATTTGGGTTGTATTCAGCTTCCTAATAGAATTAGTATGTTTTATTTCTAGAAAATAACATTTTTACTTTATAAAACAACAAATATATATTTAATAGAAGTAGTAAATATTAATGGAGTACAATTTATCACTACATCAGAATAATATATGAGGTTTTCCATGAGTGTTTAAATAATTCTTAAAAAATAATTGGGGACAAAGATTAGTTTCATCACTTCTTATCAACCATATAGTGATGATCTATTTGAAAGGGTCATTAAAACTCTATAAGATATATTGATATAATGTTCAATGGATTTCCAAGGATATTGGGTTCAATTATTCCATATGATATTGTTCCCAAATAACAACAGTTTACATTCTAGTATTAAAATGATGCAATATAGGGAATTTTTATTATACGTGGTGTAAGTCTCCAATATACATGGGTAAAGTTGGAGACATGAAGCTGATAGGACATAATCCTATTAAAGAAATCATAAAGAAGGTGAAAATGATATATCAAAATGTCAAATGAAAATAATGTCTATAAAAAAATATATTAATATTCATCAATGTGATTTTGATTTTGATGTATGTTGAAAATTATTAATCAAAATTTCACACTTGAAGCAGGTTGTGATATCTGAAAATATGGGGAAGCTATGCCCAAGATACCGTAGTCACATCAAGATTCATGATTATTTTTGTGATATATATTACCAAATATCACATCCTCCAAACCTCTAATATGTACTTGACATGTTATATGAATTTATTTTAGGAAATAAAATGCTATGACCTTCACATTTAATGAACTCAAAATACATGCAGTTAGAACATGACCCTTCATATATGAAACAACATGTTTAGATTCTAGATAAATGATATAAGTTGTTGTAGAAAAATACCATCCACCTGATCAATGTTTTTTGGAATAATAATATGTTTTAATAACCTACACGGTAACCTAGGTATGTAATAATACAAAATCACTCTTACATATTTCTATACAACCAATGAAAATTTTATAATGAAATTATTTTAGGGTGGTATAATGTAATGACCAATGATTTCTTTAGACATTTAGTCTTAAATAAAAATCATATTTTATAAAATATATTATTTTCAATACTAATGTAAAAAAGACATTCATATATTAATGTAAGAAAATTGTTAAATATGTCTGCCATAACATAATTGTTTAATGGGTGGGTATAAATTGAGATAACAAAATTTGGAAATTTATAAACAAAGGATAACCAATGGTGTTAATATGTATGAATATTCTTTATGGTGCTCAATTGTGTGATTATGAAAAAGATAAAAATTATATATGGATTAAACAATTCAAATTCCAAGATGAACTTTGACAAGTATGGTTTGCGAAAAGTATTTGCGAGGGAAGTTCAAGCTGATGAAAATCAAAATGAGAATCATGATAGCCAAACCACCAACTAAGATTTCCACCACAAATTATCATACCCTCAGAAGTTATGTATTGTTATTAAATGTATTTTTAGTTAATAATTATTAAGATATAAAAGTTTAATTATTAATTGAATATATATATATATATATTTATATATTATCACATTTTTCTTCATAAAATTTTGTACTAATACAAAAGTAAATTTTTTTTGTTTTATGAATTTGGGTCCTTATATAATACATAATTTATATAAATTTTTTAATATTTATACTATAAAATAAAATTTACTTATATATTAAACATATAAATATTATCCTTGGTTTATTATTTGTTAATGTTCTAAAATTATTTATTTTTAGGTGAATATTGAAAAATATTGTTTTTAAAAAATCTGAAATTTTTAAGACATTATTATGATATAATAATGACTAAAAAATACATGAAACCATTGGAAGGAAAAAAAATGTATTTATGGAGAAAATATATCATTTTAAAAATTATTATTTTGAATTTAAAAATAAAGGTTATTCATTTTGAAACCTATAGTAATATTGTATCCTAATATTAAAAATATGTGCTCCTTTTATTTTAACAAAGTATTCATAATGTGGAACTATGTTTTGGTGTTCCATAAAATTTATATGAACCTCATTTAGTAAATATGAAACCAATTTATTTGATGAAAATAAATATCCTTCATAAATTTATTCAAAACTCATTTTTATAGTTAAAGGATTCCTTAAAAAAAATTTACTGTGATATAAATTTATAATTTTAAAAATAATTTTTTTTATCAATTTTAAAAATTTAATATTTTAAAATGGAATTAATATTTGGTAAAAATATATTTAAATTATATGAAATTATAGATTTCATTTTTAGTCATAAAAAAATTTACTTAGCTAATTTTTTTTGAATATGATAAAGGTTAAAAAAAGGTAAAAGTGTTAAATCATGAACTACAATTATTAAATATCATCGAAAATTATCTTGAAATGATCATATGATATTCTT
This sequence comes from Viscum album, assembly GCA_963277665.1. NCBI lineage: Eukaryota > Viridiplantae > Streptophyta > Magnoliopsida > Santalales > Viscaceae > Viscum > Viscum album. Next base: position 307,923,205 of record OY728131.1, on the reverse strand, counting down.
ATCAACAGAAACTCATTTTATCTTTTATTAATGTAAAATTTGGATCCGTTTTACATGAAAATAAGAATCCTTTTTTATTAAGATATTGTATTTAAAAAATATTACTCTCTTCACATATGAAAGGATCCTTACACAACTCCTTCAAAGATACTCTTAAAATTATAATTATCCTCTGAAATATAATGAATTTTACTCCTAGATAAAACTGTAAATCAATATTGAGAATATGTTCCCTAAAATTTCCCCAAACCCCTTCATAATTGACAGGTTTCAGAGATAAGATAAAATGCTTCTCTATAACTATTTACAAATCTCTTTTTATTATTATATTTTATATTATTATTAATCTTATAAAATATTATGTATCTTTATATTATAATGTTTTTTAAATAACTAATATTGTATAAATTTTATATTACCATTATTTTTTCATTCAATATAATAGGTTATTGTTTGGATCAGTTTTACAACATATACAGTCAATGTTATAATGAATATATCATGAATGATTAATAAATATTAAATATTTGGTAATATTATATGATAATTATATATTTTTTTTTGTGTTTTAATAATATATTATTGATGATACAACCAAAAAATCATCCCATAATTACAAAGATCCAATTTTTTCTAAAATGTTCTTATTTTGGTGGATTTAACAGACCACATCAACGATTACATGTTTTTTTATCTTGTATCGTTGTGGAAACTTATTTTATACTATAATATGATTTAAATATAACATATATATACATATATGTTATATTATATTTAATGGTAATCTTATACATACATTTAATATTTTTATATAACATTTTTTACAAGAAAGGTTACCTAAAGAAACATGTTTTATATTTTTTCTTTGTGAATCATAACTCAAAGTTTTATTGGATGAAAATTAAAAATAATTAACCCTTATATAAAATCTATTATCAGTACCATAAACAATATTGATATTTAGTTATAAACTTTGAGTGAGAAATGAAACTTTTATTCCAAAAAAATATATGGAATGGATAAAACCACTAGTTACCAATAATAAAAATTTTCCTGAATCAAGTAAAAATAATAATATAAATGAGAATAAAAGATTCTTAAAAATTATAATAAATATGAATAATGAAATTAAATATATGATTAATGAGTCTATGATTGTCACAAACCCATTTATCAAAGGATTACACAATTAAGGAAGAGAGATAATGGCACCTAAGTGTTTCCTCTTATTGGCCCCCAGGATTGAGACTAGAATTAAGGGTCTAAACATAATGTAAATAAGATGAATTTTACTATATTATAATATGATTGGGAGAAAGGATATAATTAACCAACCAATTATCTAACATAATAAAAAATGGAAACCAAAAACCATCTACTAGTTTATTTATAAATAAAAAAATGATACAACTAAAAGTATCCAAAGTAAAATACACAAAAGTAAAGATGACACAACGAAACAAAAAATATCAAAATATACAAGATCATAATGTATAGAATTATCCATGCAGTTCTATAAAATAATTGAAAATCACTATATATACACAGGGTGATCAAAAAATTATACTTAATAGGTAAACCAAAGTCTCTATAGATCATGCCAAAAGATCATAATAATGCACCCATGAGAAAATAACAGAATAAAAAATATATATAATGGTATAGTAACCAAATTAATCCTCACCATGGCTCCCTCATCAGATAATGCATCCATATAAAATATCATAATAATAATTGTATCAATAATAGGGATCCCCACAACACTTTCCATTGATTAAGAACTCTCAAACCCCAATAATAAATTTCCTGCTATTCCTACCTAATTCGTATAGCTTCACAACACATCACATCACTTCACATCCCACACATAGATAGAAGGTCCATCACATATAACCTTAATAAACATGGAACATCAAATTATATCACATCTCGTATCTAGTGTAGTAGGGTATTCTGATCATAGAAAAATCCAACAACATGTCCTCCTCCTTCCATGCATAAACCCGACCATAAGCTATCTCATAAAATATTTTTCAAAGTCTCATGCTCTTTAATATCTCAAAAATTAATATATTGATAGTGGAACATCTATATTTTGATTATCATAAATGGTTCATGTCATCATCACTTGGATGTTTGAGCGAGGAAGAGAAGGTGTCCAACCAACCATCCCCATCAATTATATGTTCGGAAAAAAATCCCCAAAATGGGTGGGGAAAATATATAAAATTTCAATAATATATATGGAATTTAATATCACAACACATGGGACTAAACAGAGGGTTTATAATAATATTAGTTACCAACTCCTGAATTTCCCTTACTTTTATGAATCCTCTAAACTCACCACACAACACCCCAAGATTTAAAGAATAATACACTTTTAATATTATAATTAGAATCAAACACAATTTTCACATTTTTACCACCAACCCATATCAATTAAAACATCATGTTCAAAACACAATTTATAGCCCATTAATTCATTTTTAATAGCCTAAAATTTATACACATAACATGTGATAGTTTTTTATATTTGTTTAATTATTTATAAACCATAAGAAAAAATAGCTTTTTACTTATATCGCTCAGTAGACTAGGCTTACACATCATATCATCATAATTGAAATTCCAAATTCCACCTACCAATAACATAACCTCCACTTTTTCATCTCCACTGCAAAACCAAAACACAACCACCATCGCAACCCTACTATATAAAAATCTAAGCATAACCAGTTCCAAAGATTCACATCATCAATAACTATCCATAAAACTCATAAAATTCAAAAAACACATTCCACTCAAAAAACATTGCTTTTTCTATATAAATAATATGTGATTTCATTCAATTCGATATCTTTATTTAAGGTAATAATCACACATGCCATGTACCTGGTGTAACCAATTCATTAGTTGAGTATAAGTGGTTGACCATTTATTTATGGTGGTGTCACAAAAGCCACACAACAAGGGATTAAAAACATACATAAAAACCATAAAAGGGGCTACAAACAACCATGATTTCAATGATAAAAAATACATAGATATGTGTAATATAAAAATATCAAATAACTGTTAAAGTGTGACAAACATTAACCTAGACTATAAATTAAATTAAAATGGTTTAGTATCATTATTAATATGTTGTATGTTATCTTCCAAAAAATAAAATATGAATAAACCTATACTACTTGTGACAAATGATGAGAAATGAAAGAATCCTCTACTTGGTCAAAGAAGCTTTACACAATTTGATTCATCAGAAATAATGGGTTCATAAATAGGAGGAAGCCACATATAAGTAACTTTAATCAACTGTAGAAACAATTTTCCATGTCACCTTGTGAATAATAATTGGGAACCACTTATATCAAGAAAAATTAATCAAAAAAGAACAATATAAAGGTCTTCTATTTTTAATGAAGAGACACAAAAACAATGAGATTTGATGTATTTTTAATTGGATATTAATTGTGTATCACATAAAATTCAAATGGTATAAATGTAAAAAAGTAAATGGAATTTTAATAAGTATAATATAAAATTATACTCTTTTAAAAAAGATTTAAATTTCATTAAATAAGAATTTAAAACCACTTTTCATAAAAAAATAAAAAATAAAAAATTGTAAATTCTTAAAAATTGGGTTTCTAAAGACCTAACACTAGTGATATACCACAAGATATCTATCTCTTGAGAAATAACTAAAGATATTTACGACTAGAGATCTAACTTTAGGGATCGACTTCTATATTTTTACCCCCAGAGATCTACAACTATGTTTCTATCGTCGAAGATCTACCACTTGTGATCAACTTCCGAAGATTTAACACCAGAGTTCTACCACTAGAGATCCACCACTAGAGATATACTTTCATATCTCTACCTAAAAATCTCTACCCTTAATGATCAACCAAAAGTGTTTTCTTACACTGAGATTAACCATTTTTATCTATTATCGCACTCTAAACCACCCTTTTATCCTTTAAAAACCCTCAAAACTGATCCCTTCCTCTTCCAAACACTTTTAGATATTCCCCAAACACCTCAATAAGAACATTTCAAATAAATTAATGTGAGTTAAGTTCAAAATTATTACAATATATACCTTTATAACTATTATCAACCTCAAGAATCCATAACCAAGCCCAGATGAAAAGGATTTTGAACAACCACCATGGAAGATACATATCAAGGATCTAATTACTTTTGTACACTACCATTAGCAGGAAATGCCTACCAAAACACCCAAGGAACACACTACACATAAAAAACCCACCTTTCACAAAAACACACTTCTAAAAACCATCTAAACCATAAAATAGAGAAAACTAACAACCACTGCAAACAAAAAACCATAATTCCCCAAATACATGAATCCGATAATTCAATCTTTCTTGCTATGAAACTATCCACTCTCGGTAGAACTGACTCAACCACACTAGTTTAATAATTTCATAGTATAATACATATTGATAAGGAATAAGTCCTTCTAATATTAGTATTTCTTAATTGTGTCATAAATTATTCATCAAGAAAGAAACATATATCATAACAAAACAAGATCCAAACACCACATGACAAGAAAAATAGTGTAAGAAAAAACAGAAAACACCTCTGGGCATTGGGCATGAATATTCGTATCTCATTCCCAAGTAAATTCCTATGGGTTACCATTATCCACAAACTAGGTGAACCAATGGAATAATATTTTTATATAGTGCTTTCTATTAACTATCATGGATATCTACTAGAAGCTATGAAAATGTAAAGTCAGCATCGATATCAATATCTCCCCAGTTGATGACATGGGAGTCCTCAAGGAGATACCTTAGGAGCTAAGAGATATGTAAGACCTAATGAATATGATCCAATCATGGTAGAATTTCCAACTAATAATCCACCTCACCAATTATTATAATCATCTCAAAGGGCCCAACAAACCAGGATGAAAGCATACTCACTTTTTAAATCCCCCACTAACCACATCAAGGAAAAAATTTGAATAAAATATGGCCTCTAGCCTCAAACACTAAGGTCCTCCTCCTTTGAACAATATAATATCTCTTTATAATCTACATTTATTTAATCCCCTATTGAATGATAGGATCATTTTCTTCTTTCTTAGCACCACATAGAGAAAAAATCTACCAACTCTCCAACCTCATCCCAATACAACATATAATGACATAGCCACCTAAAAAAATTCTCAAGCAGGGCCATTCCAATGGATGAGTGATATATTTATTTATAATAAAACTCAAAAAAGTTAAGGTTCCATGCCCATGAGTTTTGAAATCTGAAGACACAGACATCCCAACCAGGCCTCTAGTGTCTGGATTGTTTGTTCTGTCAACCCGTCCGCCTAAGAGTGGAAATCAGTGCTAAGGTGTAACTATGTTCCAAAATTATCCTACAATAACATCTATAATAATAAGTTAAAGCATGAATCCTTATCTAATAAAATGGATATGAAGATGCCATTCCGGTTCACTTCTTCATCCATGTACCTTCTTGGAAAAAAATCGATTTCACCCGACACCTTTATCATTAAAAAGTGTGTTGATTTCATTAAACAATCCATGATTACCCAGATAGAATCAAAAACTCATGGGTGAAAAAACCATTTATATTTCTTCAAATTTCAACTCAATAGTGTCCAATGGATAGAAAAAACCACCAATAACATGTTTTTTAGCATTTACATGCTGGAAAACTAGACACTAAACCACAAACTCTACCACTGCTCATTTTATTATGGACCACCAAAAATGTTCCCTCATGTCATGGTAGATCATGAAAACCCCCTTGTGTAATGGTGAAGGTGAGTTATAAAACTAATTAAGGACTCAATCACACATCACTTTTAGAAAATAACCTACTATGAAACATAATAATATTCCAACTATCCTCCAACCATCCCTCTAGACTATCGTTGTGGGAAACATGATCGTGCATCAACTCTTCCAATGAGTCTCCCTACAAATACCTCACATCCTACTATATTAGAGAAGTATTATCCATCATTAGAAATAAGAATACTCTTATATATATAAACCTTATTTTTAAGTAAAGTAATTGTGTCTCCTTCATCACTCTCCAAGAATCCATGGACTCGTGAACGAAATCTTTCTGTTAATTTATAATCAAATTATTACCCTTAAAATTAAATTTTCCCGAGGCGTAGATTTCCTAAAAATAAAAATATTGATGAAAATATATTCACATACACTATTTTATATTAATATCATGCATATAAAAGGTAAACCTCATGCTATTGTGATAAGTGAAGACTAAAAATTTCTCCCCAATGAGGTAATACTGCAATTTTTTTTGCAAAAACACAATTATAGAAAGATCTAGGTCATTAGTAGAATAGATATTCTAATGGGGAAAACATCCTAGACCTATATGATATCACCTTCCCTTATTTCATCATCATTAACCCTAAGGCTAGACATAAATCATCAGAAAACACCTTAAACATCACACCCTACTTGTATAATTGAAGTAGTAGAAATCTGAAAAAACATCCCTTTATGTAATTGAATGATATCTTAAGCTAATAAGTACACACAAAATCCTAGTCCATATGGGTCCACATTTTAAATGGTGCTACATCTCAACATATTAAAACACAAACCATTGATAATATCCTAAAACACCTTGGAATATACATAACTATACAACATTATTGGGTGCTAACCTCAAAACAACTTCCTTGAAAATCAACATGTCGACTACCACACCCTGATGAGAGACTAAATTTCCATGTAAATTACCCAATTTTTTTACAAACATAGACAAGGAAAAATTTATTTAGATATATTGTCAATGAGGAACCTAGAATATTTCTCTAATATGATTGACCTACTCCTCCTTTGATATTGAGTATATCAATATTTCATCTGTAAACACAACCATAAAATGGTCCAAGAATTCCTGGAAAATAAAGGTCATGAGACAATTAAACAAAGAAGGTATGTTGGCGATAGTTAATGGAATGAAAATACACTCAAAGATCCCATACATTCATCTGAATGTGGTTTTCTAAATATCACCATCCTTCACCATCAACTGGTGATATCCAGATCACAAATTGTTCTTATAGAACCCACTTTTTTCCCGCAACTACTCAAAATGATCATAGATCCTCATAAAAGGATAATGATTCATTTCCATCACCAGGATCAACATATAGTAGCATAAGAATAACCTAGACTACAATACACATTTTTAGAGAATCAAAATAGAGCACTCTATGGGAAAAAACTAGGATGGATGAAACATTTCTGCATCATATCATCAACCGGAATCCTCACTTCCTGTAACTCATAAAGTGCCAAATGATATGGATACATCGACATAGTAGATGCAATTGGATATCAATCATTCCCAAAATTGTCATCAAATCTATAGGGTAGATTTCATGTTCTCCTTAGGGAAAACATAGAGGAACTCTCAGACAAACATGGGACCCTTCTCCATCCTAAAATACATCGAATCCATTTACATCTCCTCAATAAAATAAAGAAGGGTTTCACCATTCCTTTTTCCCAACTGATGGGACCCTCACCAACAAACAACATAGGTTGGACAACAACATCTAAGAACATGATTATTATCCAAAAGTAGTGAATACTAGCTTGTAGAAAATACAACCATTTGTTTTCGTGAATTACACCATACATATTAATCATTATCAAGAAAATATCCACAAGATATTGATGTATTCTTATCATCAGTCTACAAACCCAACACACATTATACAATATGGTTGGTCCTCCAAATTTTGTAGTCATCACCAAGGGAATGATAAACATCTACATATCCAGTTCCAATCTAAAAACTTGAGAGGGTGAATTACAGGTGTTAAAACCTCCCAAATCAAACAGACCAAAAATACTATTATAATTTAAAATAATCATTCATAAAATTACCTCTAGACCGACTTGTGTTATTTCCTATGATGCATGAAACTGAGCATTCCAAGATCCTCTACCTATCTACTGATATAAAACTCTATGACTATAACTCATGGAACACCTTGAGGAATACCAACATCTACCCCATACACTCTATCTAAAGAATAATTATGATGCCCCTACTACTATAACAACCTCACTGGTAACTCCTATTGTGGATAATAATAAAACTATCAACCTGTACCAAATTGATTCCTTGTAACCATAGGGAACTGAACGTTTGGACAGATATGCACCCTACAGATGAGACACACTGTTCCGAAGTCCCCAGGAAGAGCATAAAAACAATTGGCCCTATAAGGCTGGATGTAAATATTTGGAGGCATAATCCCTTATAGTTGGAAACTAAAAGGCCATGGGAATTAAAAACCATTACAGAAAACTCGACCATTTTTTGATCCCTTCTGACTCCCCTCTCAAGGTAAACCACCTTGCGAGTTCATTTTATTGATCACCTCTTTATTTTTTTTGAAAATCATAATACTCTGGTATCATAAAAGGAGTAACCACATACTGGATCAAAGGATGGAGTACCTCCTCAAGATGTATCTCATGATACTTCTCAATAGGAAAAAATATCCATGAAAAAATTTATATGGTCCTTGATCTTGATCACAAGGTCCCGCGTATACACACCCCCCTTGTTAAGGGATAATAACTTATGACTCTTCACAACCATCATGGTTGAAAAAATGAACAATTTAAAATTATTATATTATAATTCAATCCAAAAAACAACACCCTAATTCTACTCACCAGGTTATATCTTGCACCACAGATTCCTAGCTCCTCGTATCTTACGAAATGCCTAGGATACCCATTACTCTTTTGAGTAATTGATAAAAAAAAATTTTATATATAGATCATCTAGTTAGTTTTCTATATCTATATTAGAAACACTATGCTCATACTTCCCCAAATTCAACTACTGAATAGAATATAACATCATATGCCACTGATCATCAATTTCAACAAAATGAACCCTTCAACAATATACTGGGTCAACCTACTGAGACATAGCTAGCTAAACAACATGCGAATGATGACCAAGGTCCATGGATGAATGTAAAATAAATATTTCCTTAGCCAGGCTGTATGATATATTATTATTTATTATTTATTTAATTTTAACATACCATAACATTTCCAAGAACCAAAACCACGCTAATAAAATAAGAACATAATTCACAATGATGCAAGTACCTCTCTTAATTATCTACCTTAAATGATGTTCCACATAAATTAGTTATTCAATAAGCTTAGGGTCTATTCACAGGATCCCATGGGGGACATAAAATTGTATGTCCTATCAAATCTTTTCACGTACACATGTCAAATGACACCATTTCCAAACAAATCACATGGAATAATCACTGTGAATAACTCTAAAATCCATCAAATATCTGAACCATCATCCTCTAATACAACATTTTCACAGCCCCATCCATCTGAAGATAAGAAAAATTTGGAAGAGAGATCATGACCCATGAGTCACACCTTTAGTATGATATGGGTTGGAAACTAACATTAAGGGTATCAAAATCTTGTGAATCAGATGTATTAACAACTATAATAAATATTACCAAGAGATAGAATATCATTGATCAATAATCTATATGACATAATATAAAATGGAAACAAAATACTATCCCATAATTCATGTATAAATAAACCCATATAAAAATAGAAGTCATAAATGGAAAATACCAAAAAGTAAATCTAAAATAGTGACAAAATATAAATTCAAATATTTGATATAGTTATGTCTAGAACAGTCCATGTAGTCCTCCCAGAAACTAGAAAACTTGTTTTTATGATTTGGGTGAGCATTCAAGTATACATAGTTGGAAAAACGAAGTCTATCATGCACATGTAAAAACAGAATACGAATACACCCATGATAAAATAGAAGACCGAATAAAACATTTAATAATAAAAAACCTCATCTTCATCATGGATCACTCACTAAATAATACACCCATGTATAATAACATTATAAGAGGTATTTCAATCAAAGGCAACCCCACACCACTTTCCCACTTATGGGAAGCTCTCACACCCTAAAAACAAACATCATTGCACTCCCTCCACTTATTTATAACCTCATAACACGTCTCACCACATCACATCCTCACTGAATACACCTAGTCTATCACATCACATCATATCTCAGCACAATACACCTGGGCCTCCACATCACGTCATATCTCATAACAATTGTAGTAGGGTTTTTTGAAAATGAAGGACATAAACATTGTTCTCTCCTCCTACCATCAAAGACCCCCACCAGATGATATCTCATAATATATAACCCAATGACTCCTGGCCAATCACATCTCTTAACATCACATCTCGAAAATGACACTTTTTTAATTTTGGACCTCATAGAATATTCATTTTATCATTTCATGGAAGAGGGTGAAGGGAAGTGTGGGAGTTCATCCATCCTCATCATTGAGATTTTTGTAAAATCACCCAAAAAATATTTGGTTATCCAAATTAGGTGCTCAAAATGGGAGTGGAATGTACAAAAAACAATAATAATAGACATTGAATATAATATCATGACCCATAATCCTAACCTATGTATTTAAAACAATAGTATCAACTAAATAAATTATTCCCATCACTTTTTTGTTTCTTATAAATGCACAAAACAACACTTCAAGATAGAATACAGAAGCCACCTTTTATATTTTCATAAGAATCCTGCCCAATTTCAATATCTCCATTAGAAACCATTTCTATTGGTACCTCAATTTCATTAAAAAATTTCCACATCAATAATAATTATTTAAATCCCAACATTTAATCAGGTAGCCCATAACCATTTATTTAAATTCATTTTATTGTTTCCATGCCATTATCACAACCTTATTAATAATAATACTAATTTTGGAACTAATGTAACACATCATATCACAGAAAAAGAGAACTTGACTACCAAATACCAATAATCCAACATCTAATTTTGCATCTCCATGTAAATCCATACCATAACCACCTTCACAGACCCACTACACACGAATAAAAACATAGAAACTTTCCATGAATCATATCAACACAACCAAGACACATCATACATCTTCTTTTACAAACACATTACAGACCACACACACAAAAATTTCAAGATTCAACATAGTGCATTTCATTCGATTCCACTTCTTTATTTGAGGGTATCATAAAAAATTTCATATATCTTGGTGTAACCAATTCATTAGCTATGTATATGTGGTTAATCATTTATTTATGATGATGTCACAAAAATCACACAACATGTGAATCAAAATATGTATAAAAACTTCAAACACTATTACTACGAGTGATTATGATTTTGTATGATATAATAAATATAAATAAATCCAATATCAAAATATCTAAACGTTTTAAAGGAATGAAAAAAATTACCCTTTCCCTTCAATTCAATTATTGTAATTTTGTATAATTACTTATATATTGAATATTATCTTCTCAAAAGATAAATAAATAATGAACCCATATCACATGTTACAATTGATGAAAAACAAAGGAATCCCTAAATTAGAAGAAAGAGGCTCTACACTATTTTCTTTACTAGAAATAATGAGTGCACTTATAGGAAGAAACCACTTATAGAGAAATCAAACCAACTACAAAAATAAGGTTCCATGACTCCAAGGAAAGTAAAATTGGGTACCTCTTATCGAAATAGAAATTAATCAGAAAGTAACTAAAGAATTATTATTAGATTAGAATGAATAGATACAAATATCATTGGATTTTATATATATTTAATTGATAAATAATAGAAAATATCATCAAGTCCACATGGTATGAACATTTTAATTATCTTACAACTTTTAATAAATATAACATATAATTTTTTACCATTAAAATGGATTTATATTCCATTAAATAAGAATTTAATTCCCTTTATAATCATAAAAAAGTCTTTAGATGGGAAAAATTAGAAATTTTAGAGAAAACTAGATTTAATATTCATCTACCACATGATATCTACCACTAAAGATATATCTCCCAAGTGATAATTCCAATGATCTACTGCTAGTGATATACCAAAAAAGATATACCACACAATATCAACCACCAGAGATCATCCACTAGAGTTTTACCACTAGAGATCTTCCATCATAGTGATTTACCATTGGAATCTACCATTAGTATTTGTTATCACCATATAAAATACTCCATTTTCTTCCAACACACATAAAAAATCCTACCATATCCCATAAAACACCTATGGAGTTTCCCGAGATAAAAAAATCTATGTATTTTCCATTATGTGATGGGAAAAAAGCCTGGGTCGATTAAAAAAATTATTAACTAGGAATTTAAAACACATATATTATAGAATGAATCCATAGTAAGAGTGTCAATTGAACAATTTATCTTTTATTAAGTCATAGAATAATTTTCTTAATTAGTATCTTCTCTTGAAATCTTTTATTCTTCAATTTCTATATTATATATGATTATTTCAATTTTCATCTAGATAAATTACATTTTATCTTTAAAATAGTCCTAGTATATCAAATGTTCATCATAAAATTGATACACCGTCATGTATAATTCCTAATATTTAAAATGGAAAATTATCTTTAATTTCCATATTTTTCTTTTTTTCATTGTTCTAATTTATTAATTGGAGAACCAACTAAGTTTTAAATCACATAATATTTATTCTAACTTAAAGTTATTTAAATATAGAATTTATTATCCTTTATAACAATATTGGTTTCAATATATATAGCTACATAAGATTTTACATATATTATTACATGATATTACACACAAAAAACAATTCATTGTAACCTAATGATTTTGAGGCGTAATGTGTTCAGATGACTAGGTATATAAAACATATAAATTAACTAAAACATGAAATATTTATTTCTATTCTCTATTCTGATCTCTTAAATATACTGGAGTGCCTAAAACAATGTAGGATAAATAAGGGTATAATTAACAGAATGGGGAAAGCAACAAATCCCCATAAGAGATTAAAAATGATAGTGATGTATAACATTATGTCATAAAATATATAGTTCATGAGAAATCATATGGGAGAAAAACATAAAGAAAATGATATCTTAAGATCATAGAAACATAGGAATTTTTTTAGAAAAATATATCATGAGAAAAATATCCATCAAGGCAATGTGACTAGAAAATGTCACACACTAGAAAATCCCCATAATAGATTTGGTTTAATCCCTAATCCAAAACATTTTATATCATGTGTAAAAATATATACCCTATGGATTGAAGGTTTATTTTGGTTCACCCAAAACAAAATTTTCATGATTATATGTGCCAGAAAAAAGAAATCAATCATAATACATAAATATAAGAATTAACTCAATTAAGATAACCGATTTCATAATCTTCCCTCAGACCAAAATAAAAGAAAATTTCATAAAGAAGGCATTGGATAAATAAACATAAGGAATATTTTAAAATTTAAATGGATGGGATGATGTGATTTTTATATATGTAATATAAATTTATAAATAATTTACATTCACTCTACACCATCAAATGTTATCATCGTTGAAGAAAATTTATTTAAAACATCATATGTTTCTTTAGAAAAATACTTCTTCCACTTCAAAATCACTTCTTAAAAAAATTAATTAAAAATTAATTAAAAACATTTTATTTTAAAATAAACATGGAAAATTTTAAATTATTATTAAATTCATCAAGTGGTTTGTATGGTGTAAGTTTTTCTTCATTCCACATAATTTTAAAGGAATCATTTCATTTACACTTTAAAAAAATAAAGGTACCTAATTTAGAAATTAATTGAAATATTCCACTTAAACCATTTTTACAAAAATTGAAACACGGTGAAATAGTATTATATAAATCATTCTAAAATATTGATAAAATTATTTTAAATAATTTAATGAAAATATAGATATGGAAGTGAAAAATTACAGATTTTATAGAAAATACCAGATCAACATTTCTTACAAAAAAAATATTGATGTTAATTTATAAATTATAGATGAAAATAGAAAAGGGTAAAAACACCACAATGAAGATTAGAGTATTAAATATATGTGGTTCAATAAAATAAATCTACATGATTTCCCTCAAAAGAACATTGAACATAAAAAATCAAGAAATGAAACGTTATTGTAACAAAAAGCCTTTATAACATTGCAATCTCTCCAGTAAAATCTTATAATATGAAGTGAAATTAATTTTAACCTAAAATAACCTGATGTATAATGTATTAATTATATAATATGTAAAATGTGATTAAATATACCTTATAAATGAAATTTTTGAAAACTATTAAAATATACCCCAGTGAAAGAAGATTGGGGTGAAATCCAACACAATGATCGTAACATTAAAGTGGGAATTATTGACCAATGTGATTATGTATAATAAATTTAAATCCACATAAAGTGGAAATAAAAAATTATACAATCATTGATAATTTCACAAATAATCATGGAATAAAATTAGATAATTAAGTATAATTCTAACCCAATGAAAAAAATGGACTAATTAAATAAGTTACCTCGAGTTAGAATAGTCACATACAAAATTTATATTCCTGAATAGTAATTTTTTTATTTTCTTAAATTTCATATTTTATTTTATATTCATCATTACCGTGTTATTTTTATTTATAAAATAAATTTTGTTCAAATAATTTTCTTTGGTGATATTTAGTTCGTATGTCCCAAATGAATATGGTAGGTTGAATATATTAAAAGAAGTCATTGTGAAACAATATATAAATTAATCAGATAGAAATAATTATCACGTTTATTTTTAAATTATCATTTTAAAACCAATTGTTAATTATTTTTATTAAAAAATGATTATGAATCAACCAAAGAGACATTAGGTCATACATACACATGAGTAAAATTTCCATTTTTCAAATATCTTCATGTAAATACAGTAAGTGTTATTTTATTTTTTTATAACGAGAAATATATCATAAATATCACATCATTTCATTAAACAAAATTATATAAATTATCCATGTGACATGGTGTTAAAAATAAAATAACATCACATTATGGAGGTGGTGGTCCGCACATATGCACGAATGCCATTATCATTTTTCAGTGAATAGAAATGTTGAAAATATATAATTTTTATCATTTAAGAAGGATAAATAAGATATTAATACCATATATATATATATATTAAAAACATCATTACAAATAGATTCATGAGGAGGTGATGGAAAATGAATTTCATCAGATCTTGAAATATTTTCTCGCCATACACATGATTGATGATTTCATTTACCATTTGATGGAACAAGAGACGTATATTGGGTATCTAATTTAAATAACAAAATATAATAGTATATGAGATAATTATTCAGGTTTATTATCAGGATTTAAAAATATTTGAATGATTTTGACTGGGGAAAAAAAATTCTTGATTAAGAGATACACATCTTGTTCATAAACCGTCTTAATATATACAGCATAAGTATCTCTAGGTTGGTTTTATGATCAACAAAAGTCCTCTAGGACATAGGGATGGATATAAGTACTGTTTTTGGAATTTTTTTGGATGAACCAATAGGATATTAATGTATGGGGTGGAGTTTATCATTTATAAGAGGAGGAGAGGACCCAGTAAAAAATTTCATAAAATAATAAAAATTGATAATGAAATTCTAAATGAATATGATTCAAAATAGAAATATATTGAAACATGTTATAATATAAGGTTTAAATATTTCATGAAAATATGATTTAGATATGTTTAATTTAAAATAATGCAATTATTTTTTTTGAACTCCTGGTAAAACCATTTAATCCATAACAGCAACAATTGATTTTTTAAAGTAAAAGGGTTACAATCTTCCTCATATGATAATAATTGGATTAAAAAATAAAAATGAATAAAAATTTATATTATTTTACATCCTAATTTTATCCTTTCATGGTATTTATTATTTTTATATGATTTAATAATATATTATTTAACATAAAATATCATTAATGTCATCTTTGACACTATTCTTTTAATTTGGATTTAAAGACCTGAATATAATAATGAATTTGTAGTATAAAAATTTTAACCAGAAATAGTACAAAATTAGTGACTATAAATATAATTTTTAATTAGAAATAATCCCAAATATCATGCTTTTAATTTTTTTTAAATTATTTACCATGAGTTTTACATTATATGAAAATTCTTTTTATCAATATTTTATAATCATTTAAGTTAAATATATACTAAGTAAAAATTAAAAAATTAAATACCATCATAAATATAATTTCATTATACTCAAAATTGAAAGTTAATATTCATTCACCAATTATTTTTATCCCTACGTGAAAATATAATAGATATTTAAGGGAAAGTGAGTGACTTTATTCTTTTACTTCACTTAATCATTATTTTGGCCGATTTCCTGAAATATTGTCCCTTAAAAAATTTATCAAAAACAATAATGTGATAAGGGTAAAATAAATTCATAAATTAAATAATTATATTAATAAATTGTGGTCTTAACAATTTGTGTTAACCTAGATTAGCCTGATTTTTCCTTTACCATATTAAATTTTTATTACTCTTTTTATTATTCACCGTGCCCCAAAAATTAAGATGAAATTTTTGTATAATATTAATTATTATGATCAAAATATAGAATAATTTTTAATCAAGTTCAATTAAAACAATTTTAAAATTTTAATTTAAAAAAGTAACCCCGAATGTTGTTGAAAAAATGGGTTTTCCAGAAATTTATTTATCAAGAATAAGATGATATTACCTTATGTATACAACTATTAATCATCATTATATAAATTTTAATATATATATATATAATATAAATTTATTTTATATCATTTCTCATTAATATTTTTTTAATTAATTTAAGTGTATAATAATTATTCACTTAAAAATTGTTTCCAAAAAACTATATCTTAAGTATAAAAATAAAATTATACATGAATCATAAACATTTGTGATTAAAATTAAATTAAATAGATTATTATAAAAAAATTATATATTTTACATTAATATCAAATAAAAAATATTATTTGGATTTTTAATTACTTTATTTAATGAAATTAAATGATTGTATTTAAAAATTGGTTATTTTTCACTGTTCACTTAAAAATCAATCAATTGAGGAAAATATCAAAATATGACCAAAAAATAATTTTTATATTACTATTTCAAATTTGAATTTTATTTTATAAAATACATTTTCGAAATGTTTTAGAAACTAATAATAAGTTTTTTTTCTAAAAAATGAATAAAAATAATTTTGAAAGTAAATGATTTGTTGAAGAATAAAATATCTTCCTTAAAAATTTAGTGTTCATTTCCGAAAAAATCATAAAACATTCTATGTTGATTAGTTTTTTTACATATATTTCTTAAGTCAGTTGATAATATTCATACTATTTTATTTGAAAACTAGGTTATATTGGTTATATAGAAATTATAAAATTTTATTGTTTGTTTAGGCTTAGTGTTACATGTAGTATATGCAATAAAACAATATTTTCATAATAAAATCATGGATTTTTTTGAAACGGTTTTGTAATTTTTTTCTAGGCATAAGTTTTAATCCTCAACTACACTTTTATTTTTTATATTTTTATTTATTTTCATTTTTCCATTAATGAATTTCGTTTTTAAGATAAATCCTTTAAAAGTATTCTCTTTTCCTTCAAATAAATTATTATTCTTGTTTATTTGTAATTTACATTCGTGCAACAATTTTAAAAAAGTTTTGAGAATTATTTTCAACTTTACTTATATTTTCCTATCATTGATTAGTCTACAATGGGGAAATTCTATCGACCAACCTCTGAATTCACTTTTGAATTTTTTTTGGGTGATTAACATTTGGTGTTGTCAAAAGAAATTCATGATAAATTATTTTTCATGATAATTGATGGAAATTGTATGAAAAACATTTTTATTCCATGAGTTCTTTATGAGATAACAAATGATTGATTTCAAATGAAAAAAATATGTATGTATTAATGTGTTTGGGGTCTTATATATGTATCCAATTCATTGGTTATTGTTTTATTTATGATGAGATAATAAGATGAATGATCATAATTGTGTTTTCTAACATTTTTTAAGAGTGTACAAGACTTTGGTTTTTTAAAATGTGTTAGCATGATTGGGTTTGATTATAATATATTCATGAAATATATATGTCCATTTTTTCAAATGACATGTATCATTTAAAATCTATTTCATATTACAATTTTATGTCATGATATATTATTATGTATCAATGGAGTATGATTATTTTCATTTATTTTGAAGGTATAATATATTTTTTATGATTTCATGATGATTATTTTATTTCATACCATTATCCATGATGTTTAATCACCATGTTTGATTATATCTTATGCACAATAGAGATCCAAAAAATATACATGAACTAACCAATTGTCTAGGCCATGTAATGACCTCATCCACAAAATCCATTGGATGAAAAAAAAAACACAGTAAACACAAGGACATCTTCCTTAACACTAGTGGGTATAAAGATGAAAATGGAGTGAAAAAGATATATTGTATCTTCTAGTGATAGTACATGAGGTATTTTATTCCCATAAATTATATAATAAAAACACTGATAAAAATTAAATCCAATAAATAGAAGGATAAAATATAAATATGTAATTTATATGGAATTTCCTGGTATTATTTTCTCCTAATGTTTGAGTCACCCTAGTTGTATCTGAGAGGGGATCTCGAATGGTTTCTTTGAAAATAGCAGTAAAATAGAGCACAATAATCCCTTTTTTAACTATGGTAAATGTGTTGGATATTTTGTATGATCCAATCTATAATAGTTGAAATTTATGTATGAATGCAGTGTGTAATATAATACAGGATGATCCTTCTTTTATTCATAATGAATTTTTATGTATACCATCACAATTTTACTATCACACATGAGGGAAACATCTTTTGAATATATAAGACAATAGTGGGGAAAGTATGTTTGAGGAATAATATTCACAATCATCTATATACTTGTAATAAGATCTGACACATATTTTAATGTTTCCTATAATAGTTATTAATATAAAATTAAAATAAATATTTGACTAAATTTCATTAATATAGTTGTTGAAGAATTTAATTCTAAATAAGAAGGATAACGACAATAGGAAATCTAAAAGAAAGTGAACTCTATCTGTGACTCATCTGGACAATGACTTAATATTGCACTCTGTTAGGTGAATGGTGTGTCTGAATGAAAGTAGGTATTCTGGTGGTAGGTCATGCTCAATGATGACTCGTCTCTTTAGTGACTCATCTAACGACAATTCATCTTTAGTGATGAATCATGCCTGATGGTGACTCGCTTTAGCATTGAGTGAATTATGGGCTGAATCTTTTCATATAGTAGGTAATGTTTGGCGGTGACTTATTCTTAGCACTAATTCATGAATTGTAGTGTGACATTACTAATGGAGACTTGACTTCGTCAATAAGCCTTTTTATGGAGAATCCTGTTGAATGGAGCCTTGTCAAATGATGTGATCTTTTCAACCCTTATCCATATTTCATGAAATTATTTATATTATAAAATTATACCATAAGATATAATAACCTAAAAAAAATAATTAACCTGAATTTTTTATCATTTAAACTTGGTTTCTAAAAATATCAGTATTTTTAATGACAAAACACCATTGAATTTTATAAATCATTTCTGAAATAAACATAAACAAAAATATATCTACAATACACATTAAAGAGATAATTAATGGTTTGAAACATATATTTAAAACTATTAAAACATATGAGAGAATTTAAGTAGTTATCAAATATATTTTGTAAAAAGGGTATCAAAGGTATTTCAGTGGTATAGTATGAAAAAAATACCATTATCATTAAATAATTACACATAATTAATAACACGGAATTAAATCTATTAATTAAATACTAACAATATAAAGTAATAACATATAAGGTATCAAAATATATATGGGAATAATTCTGTATTTATTCTCAATGTTTTGGGTTTATCAAACAGTTAAAAGTAAAAATTGGTAAGTTATATAAGAAGTAAAAAAATTGATAAGAATATAAATTTCATTAAAGTACAGAATTAATTACATTAATGTAAGAAAGAAAGATAAAAAATCAGTATAAAATAGAATATATTAATCCCATACTCTCTCATCCTAGGTAGTAGGATTCGCTGGTTTCTAACCCTTATTATTGGCATATGGAAATGTTATAGAGGCTGAAGTAGAGGTCGTTGCGGTCGGGATAGAGAAAGAGGTTGGTAGCTCCCAGATGATGACTGGATGAAGGATCAATATAAATTACCTAAAAGATAGACTAAAAGGATGATAATGTAAAGGAAAAGGAGAATTTCCATCTCGAGTAATAGCTGGTTTGAAAATTTATTGTTCAGTGGCTAGAGGATTTAGACGACCAATCACTATAATCACCTCATTTGCTACTACTACTATACCAAAAACTTGAAGAAAATGATTCATCATATTGATGAAATCAAATATGATATTTTATTCCCTCTCCATGGAAATAGAAAATTACTTTTTTATCCTTTATAAAATCATAAGAAATGGAGTAATCACTTTTAGATGATTAACTTGTTCCTTGAAATATGTTGTAATGGGAGGAATCTATAGGTTCTCAATAAAGAACTTTAACTGGGTGTTTTTCAAATATTTTGTCTAAACACTTGAAAAGTAACAGTTAATTTCCATTTTGGCGATTTATTTTTCATTACGTATATCATTCATACATTATCTTACTATCTTATACACATGATCACTAATATTTATAATCTGCAACTAACACCTAAGGGATATTCGGAACAACTCCTGAAAGAACATGAAGCTCTTACCCAATGACTGATTTGATCATCTTAATATCCATGTATGAAGGGGGACCACTTGAATTAAAATCCAAGAATGAAAAATTATACACTATATCTAACAAATTATATAGAGAATAATATAATTAAGACATCATCTCCACCATCATAGCGCTTAAAGACTCTAACTCATTAGCTAGCCTTCAGTTCTATATCTCTACATCCGGAATATGTTGAAACATTTTGGTATGAATCTGGAGTATAAAATCTCAAAAAAGTATATAGGATATCTCTAACTATGAATTGTGACCGTAGGTGGTGGATTTATTATGATTCCATAATAGTTTGAATGAAATCATTCCCTGAAATACTCTAAGTCAGCTATAGAAACTACATTAATATGCATTTGGAAAACAACATGAAAATATGCATTCAATATGTTAGAACTATACAATATTTGCTTCGATATATAAGGAATATTATATTAAAACCTATGATGTAATCTAGAATCATTTATTTTCACATGTATGGATCCCTTTGGATCTTACTCCATTCGAACTAGGGAAGAAGGTTCTGCATTCTTTGATAGACTCTGACCATCATCACCAGAATCAGAGTATTCAAACCCAAGTGCCAAAAAAATGGGAACCTATCACATTATTTATGATATTAAACATATAATATGTTAGAATTCACAATAGTAGGCTAAAAAAACAAAGGCTCAACAAATTCACCATCAGATTATTCTATATTTGTATGCTCAACTCTATGGCTCACAAAACAAGGAGTTTCCTCCCCCTCAAAATATTCACCTAACCATATCTTAAAAATATTCATAAACACCTTGAACTATGAGTGATTCCACATTAGACCTATAAGTAAAAGAAACTATTAGAAAACAAATGTGAGTGTGAAGAATATCTATATGATCACACCTATCATGGTAAAAACCACCATCTCTACAGTCTTTAAAATCATTTCTCTTATATTTTACTTCTCCTTTATTTCTATTATAATCTTCTTCTTTGTTATCTCCCTAAACATCATCTTAATTTTCATCACTGGCTTCACTATTTTTATCACTTTCGTTATCATAATTTTTATTTATTGTATCACTTTCTATTTTCATCACCACATCCATTACATTTATAAACATATACAACTTTCTTGGATGAATTAAAAGAAGAACTATTATATTTTTCTTCACCCAATTCATATATTTACTCTTATTCACTACCTTATCTTAAAATATAATCTATAATAGATAAAGTCCAAGGAGAAATAAAAAGACCATAAGTGGAAAATGGGCTCTAAATTAAGTCTGATTCACTACCCTCGTCAATTGAAACTCATTCCTCACTACTTGAAGAAGAAATATTTTCTTCTTCCTATTTCTCATTTGTGTACTCTACCACTACATTCTGTTAAATTCGTGATGAACAAGATCCTTTGAACTTATAGGGTGATCAGTAGGATTGAACTCCTTACAAATATTATCAGCATCATCAACCCCTTTTCTCATCCAAGTGTTCTATTTAATCATTATTATATTTCAAATAAATTGGCAAAAAATTATCCTAGTTCACATTCGTTTGTTCCTCCTTAACAACCAAAACCATATCCATCCATATGGACAAAATGAACATAAGGAATATCAGGGAGTTTGAACTAGAAGTTGTGTTGTGGATTTATATCATATGAACTATCAAATACATATAGAGGTGGATTGAATATACCCTTTTATTAATGTAAATATTACATACATATTGTTGTCATGTTGTACTAAATTCAAATTTCATTACAGACAACATATGTTGTATAAAATTGAATAGAAAATGAAACTCACCATCTAAATAGGTTATAGATGGTCTTTATAAGGTTTCATATCTAGTCATCTCATAAAATTAATTCTCATATTTAAATAAATTTCTTTCACTTTTAATAGATTCCTTATAATAATTTTATACTCGTTTATGAGGGTCTTAAATACATCTATTCCATCAACATGAACATAATACAACTTTATTCCAATTATTCCTACACCAAACCCATTATTTATATTCCCCAATTCTAAAATCAAATTATGAAAAAACTGATTCACTAACCTAGGATATAATATCCTCTCATTGTTCATGATTACTCAACACACCCACAGTATTTGATGACTTTCATCACAAATGTCCAGTTCAACTTCAACGACTCAATATTTTCTTCCTTATCTAGTATCACTGTTTGATTTTCAAGATGTGGTATTCATGGATTGACTGTAGGTCAACTCAAATCTCAACTTTTCTTCGTATAAGTAAAAAAAAATCATCAAGATAAGAAACATAATTTCACTTCACAGTAACCACTCTATCCGAGCCAAATGTTTTAGGGGAGGTTGAAGGGTGGCGAGAGGTCAAGAGAGAAGTGGTCGCAGATAATTTCAAAGGATAAGGCACAAGGGGGACACCATCTAAATAAGAGTAAGGATATAAATTATTTTATTTAGGGATTTAAAAATAGAAAAATGAAATATAAAATTTAAATCATAATGAAATAAATAATTAACTGAAAAAAAAATTAACCATGTCTACTCAATTTCAATGGTAGGTCACCCAATGGTGGGTTATCCAGCTGTGGGTTACCCAATGATGGGCTATCAAATGGTGGGTAGTTTCCAATGATTGATAATTTACAATGGTGGGTAATTTCAAAAGGCTAGTAATTTATTATTGTGGGTTCCCATAATTAACGTCTACCCAAAATTTATCATTCACAATACATGTTTTATATGATTTAATCTCTCATAATTTAATGGATTACTAAAAATATCAGAAAGATGGTGTGCAGTTCAATTTTATTCCAGATTTATGTCACCAAATTGAAAATTGATTATCAAAAAGTAATGTTTTATATCAATATGTTTTTTTTCTAGAGTGAGATACCAGACTTTTAAAGAGTCTTATAGTGATTAAATTGTCTTATTTTATTGGAAAAGGTATGGATTGACATCCATAGACTAGTAAATGTGTTTCATCCACAAAATATGAGACCAATAGTGACTTGACACAACGTATTCGGCTTTGACTGTAGAAAATGAAACCAAATTTTGTTTCTTAATAGACCATGATACTATATACTTTATTAAAATGTGATATATTCAAGAAGTGATTGTTATTTCTAACTTCCATCCCACAAAATTTGGAAATGAATAACTTACTAGGTCAAAAACTCTTCAACATTACTGGTTCTTTTATTAAATACTCTATAAGATGTTTTTCGAAATTTGATAACCAATAAAGATTCCTTCATCACTCGTGGATGAAAATTTTTCATGATTGTCCATTGTGTTAATAATAAATAATTAGAACCCAAAAAATAAAATGTAATTAACCATTCAGTTTCTATTATTTAAAATCACATAAAGGGTTTCCTTTAAGATAGTCTTAACTAAAACTCTAATAATTTTATTAAAGGATTCATTCACAACCTCTTCCAAAAAGTATATAGGTAATTTATATTCATTTAGATTTTTTGAGGAATCTCTTGATGTTTTTATATCATATTTCATAGCTCCATTTAATTTAAGGGTTCTAGGAGTGGAGAAGTTAATGATAGTAGCCATATTTTAAAAAATATTATTCAATTTACAATTTTTTAAATATGCAGACATGGTCACTTCATAAGGTATTAATTCTAAGACCAACTTGGTTTTCTAAAAAAATTTATACATGTTAAAGGGAGTCCAGGATTTACTTTTTCGAGATAAAATGAATCCGCAATTATACCTAGAAAATCCATCTAGAAGTGCATAGATATAGTTCTTCCAATTTAAAGTATAAACTCTAGAAGTTCCAAATAGATCCATGTGAACCAACCCAAGAGGTTTAGAAGATGAAAATTATTTCTTTAATTTAAAGGATATTTTGTGTTGTTTCACTTTTTTATATGTGTCAAAAAAATATCATAGGAAAATTTATTCTACGGTATATACCTTTTTAATCCCTTCATATTATGATTTATAAGTGATTATATATATTAGTATCCTATAATTCTATTCCAAATCTTTGATTCCTTTTGAATTTCACATAGATAAGTAATTTTTTGAGAATTATAGAGTATAGATAAATAGAATGAAAACATTCTTTTCTCAAAGAAATACATAAATATGATTTTTTATAATATAGAAAATTGAAACCACTGATTTCAATTTTCACAAAAAGACCATCATCACATAAATGTGAGGTACTATGAAAATTATATTTTAATACATTAATAATTAATACTTTATAAATTAAAAATGAGTTAAATTTACCAATCTGGAAAAGAACAATTATTTTCCCATAAGTATTTTCACCAAAGGAGACATGTACACTATCAACCTTTATTAAATTATTGAATTTTGAGTAATACCCAATCATATATCATGAAAATCCACTATTTGGGTAACATAAAATTTTAATTGAGGACCTCAAGATGGGTCCCTAAAAAACAATTTTATACAAAAAATGATCATACAACCCAAATTTTCTTTGGTATAAAAATGATTGTGATGAGGGATTTAAGAACCAGGCTATACTTAATATGTTTTTCTATTGGGAAATTTTAACCTTTTTAATATAAAAACATTATTTGGACTAGTTGATTAATAACTGGTAGTATCACTAGAACATGGTAAAAATTTATTTTTAAAAATTATTCTCTATCCACGATCATATCCAATACCAGTTTCATATTGTGGCATTGTTTTATTTCCTAAAATTTCAATGATAGTTTCTCTTACATTATTATAAGACTCTAATTATCAATTTAATTGAAATTTAGAAAATTTTATCTTAGTGTTTTCTTACAACAATTGATCATTCTTTTATTTTGTTTATAGAAATTTCATATTTAACACTAGTAGATAATATCGTATAGTTTCCCTGGAAAACAATTTATCTTTAACATAAAATATGGCATCTTGAACAATGCTATAATATTCAATCATTTCCTCATTTTTCATATTTTCATCATTTTGTTCACATCCCAAATGATTAGAATTATGTACAAGTGATATATAAGCACCTTAATTATTATTTTCATGATGAACATATTTTATCTATCAGGATTTTATTCATGAGTGAAGTTTGAGTCATTAGAGCTATCCATAGAGGTGATCTAGGTGGATATAATAAATTTCTTATATTTTATATCCTTATCAACATAATATTTTTTATTTTAACTTGGGATATTGTGGCTTGATATTCAATTTTCTTTTACATTCATAAACAGTAATATCATTTGAATTATCATCTATTTTTTGATCTTTAGTTAAATTACCCTTATCCCCATTCGTTACCTTATAGCTCGGTTTACCAAATAATTTATTCCTCCTATATAATTTTAAAACTTTTTGGCCAAATGATCCATCTCCTCATCACTATCTGCCGATGATTCCTCATCACTAAATCTTCCATATTGACTATTTTTCATCTATTTTTATATAGTAGCATAAATTAAACAAAATTACATTTATTCAACTCTTATTATCCATGATTAATATTAATTTCTTCCTTGAACATCACAAAATTTTTTATTATTTCTTTAACATTTAGATTACTTTTGTAAAAAGTTTATTTAATGGATGGAATGGTCCCTCTCTATCTCTCTAGAAGACATCTGAGTAGTCACATGATTTCATCTTTGTATGATAATGGATTTCCCAAGGGACTAACGGTATTCAATATCTCCTTGTTCCTGAGATAAATGTCATAAATAATATAATAATGTTTTATCTTAATTGTATCATACTTATTCAAATATGTATTTAATCAAATATTTTTAAAAATTAGTCATTCCATGATAAGAAACAACTAGTATATCCAAAATTTCATATAAAATTTTACAAGAAGATATTCGATTAGACTATTAACCAACTAAATCTGAATATATAGAATTAATGGATATATAGTTGATGATATAGGTATTTATAGTATCATCATCCCATTCCATTCTAGTAGCCTTATATATTTCAAATTTATCTTCTATAGATGTCCGAATTTCAAAGATCGTGATTTCAATATGAATTTTCATATTTATTTTCCATAGATCATAGTTATTAAAATTAAAAATGATGTTCTACATTGAGAATAATATTCTTATCAATAATTAGTTTGAAGAATAAAATTTAGAAGTGAACAATATTAACGATAATTAAAACAAAAACAAAATAACATTTGATAATATTTGGAAACACATCTTATACCAAATTTTAAATGGAGTGAGTAACTTAAGAGGGGGGTGAATAGAGTTCCAAAAAATAATTTCCATTTAAAAATTATTAAATAAATTCAACCAATTAAAAATAAAATTTATTAGTTAATAAAATGACCAGTTTAATATATCTTTGATGTTTTAAGAATATTGTAAATCTTGATTACTGATTAGTTAAGACAATATAAAAATTACATTATCTTTTGAAATGACTTTACTCAATCAAATACATATATAAAAACTGGTTATGATTAACTATCAAAGTATATTTTGTCTCTCTATAAAAAAAATCAATTTAAAACATCAAAGATTAAAAAAAGACATGCAATGGAATAAAATAAGTCTCCCAGTATCATGTCTTGACCTTATACACTCGACATAAAAATCATCCACTTACAAGAATATTATTTTAATATAATATTGACGTGCTACCTAGATTTGGTATTCAAAAAATAGTTAACCAGCTACACATTGCACATAGACACCTCTTCAACCACAACATTGGTATTAAAATAAACAAAGGCCATATAAGGGCCTCCTCCATAACACTAGTGGGTATACAAGTGAAGAGAGAGAGAGAGGAAGATATATTCTATCTTGAAATTATAGCTCAAGAGTTTTTTTGTGTTGAAAAATAAAAATAACTACACATTACTAAAAAATATACACAACAATCAGAAAGGGAAAGTAAAAATATTTAAGGAAGGTAGAGTTTCTTCGTCTAATTTGTTCTGAATTACTAGGTATTCAAAGATTTAGCTTATAGTAGACCTCAATTAGTTTCTCTAAAAGTTTCAATAAAATATAGTGCCATAATATATTTTGTTTTCAATAAGAGAAAATATCATGAAGTTCTATATGCTCCTTCCTTTAAGAGTTAAAATATAGGAATAATGATATGTGAAAGATCTCATGGGATGATCCTTATTATATTAAACAAGAATATATTTTATTTAGAATAGTACACTTTAAATATTGAACTTGAGGGAAAATTCATTTGAATATATAGCTCTATAGTGATGGCATTTCAAATGTAGAACACTCACTATAATCCTTAGCCTGCTCCAATTGTGCATTGGAACATACATTAAAGTTCCCTTCAATATTTGAGAATATCATCAAATAATAAATAATTATATTAATTATATTAATTGATTTGTTGAGTAATTTAATTAAAAATAATGAAGATAACTATATTAGGTAATCTGGTGGCATGTGTACTCTGGCAGTGACTCATCCAGATTATGACCCATTCTGGTGGAGTGTTAGGCCAATGGTGTTTTGGGATGGAGGTAGGTCATCATCAATAGTGACTCCTCTAACGGGTGACTCAATTGACGACATGTCATATTTAGCAGTGACTCATACCCAATGGTGAATTGCTTTAGCAGTGGGTGAATATTGATTATGAATATTTTCTAATGGCATGTAATGTTTAGTGGTGACTCATTCTCAAGGGTGAGTCATGTATAGCGGTGAGATATTTCTGCAAGTGAATAAACATCAACAACGAGTCTTTTCGCACGGTGAATCATGTTGAATGGTGACTTATCTTTGGCATGACTATTCTAAACAATTATCTAGATTTATTCAAATTGAATTATATTTTATAATTATATCATAAAATAGTAAATCCTTTAAAAACATAATATAAATGATCTTGTGATCCTTAAAACAAGGGTGCTAAAAATTTATATCCTCTGAGTTGTTGTGTCACATATATTTATGATCAAACCTATTCTGGATCATTGTAATGTAACCCTTATTAATATTTTTAACTCACATATTATGTTTGTTTATATTTATAGGTTAGAATGATGATTATAAACTACATGGTGTCAGGAAGGGGGACTTGTGTGGTACTATTAGGATGAAATTTGTTAATGCTTTTTAAATAAGTGCTTTATAATGAAAACTAAAATATACACTAAACCATTGATTATTGGGATTGTGATATTTTTGTTATTTTATATGTTTTATATTCTTAAAATGAAGTAAACACATATATGTTTATCATGGGT
This sequence comes from Viscum album, assembly GCA_963277665.1. Taxonomy (NCBI): domain Eukaryota; kingdom Viridiplantae; phylum Streptophyta; class Magnoliopsida; order Santalales; family Viscaceae; genus Viscum; species Viscum album. The sequence continues at coordinate 307,894,121 of OY728131.1, read as the reverse complement.
AACCAAATTCATCCACAATTTCATAAAAAGTACATCAATTTTTTATGATGTGTTCATTTCTGTAAAACACCATTTCCCATTTTTTTAATCATCATATACAAATTTAGGTAATCAAAATCCATTAACCACATTAAATTTATTGGATTTAATTAGTATGAATGGTGGTTATTAATTATAAAAATCATATATGAATTTTATTTCCATCTTCCGATACCTAATAATATAATAAAATTAATAATATATATATAATAATATGTTGATTATATATGTTGGACCATAAGAAATTAAAATTATCATTCATTGATTATAGTAGGAAAAAATATGGGGCCAATATTATTTAAGAGTAGCTAGTGTAATTTGTGTCAATTATTATTTAATATTACAATAATATAATCAATAAGAGAAATGATATAGATAATAGTTTAACAGATGTATTAAAAAATGAATTAAATCAACACATACTTCAAATATATTAACATTTTTTCATAATTAAACAGACCATAGGTACGAGCCCTAGGTTATTTATCATTCATGAAAACACCAAAACAAGCTCAGACTAATTAAATACTACTAACTGATGATCCCTAATTTCTACTAATTTATCCTAATTCCGGGAAATTCTTTACTAATTTGTTATTTATTATTTTTTTATGACTAATTATTACTAATTTTAACAAATTATTACAAATGTTTAGAAATATTTGCTAATATTTACGAATTATTTCTAATTATTACAAACAACTAGTATTTTTACTAATCATTACTAATTACTATTTATTAATACTATTTATTATTAATTAATAATAAAAATAATTAATTATTTTTATTATTTACCAAATACAAATTATAATTACCTTTTACAAATTATTACTAGCATTTGATAATTATTAGTACAGTTTTACTAATTTTTAATATTTTTTACCAATATTTTTTATTTTTTACTAATTATTAATATTTTCACTATTTATTACTAATTATTAATATTTTTTCTTTCTATTAACATTTTCTATTAATTATTACAAATTATCAAAAATTTTAACCAACTCTTACCAACTTTTTCATGTTGTTTTAATTTAATAATAATAATAAATAATAATTAATATTTTATATATTTTTACTAATTAAAAAAATTAATAATAATAATTAACAATAGCTAGTAATATTAATAATTTTTACAATTTTGTACTAATTAAAAATTATTATTATTTTTTAATAATAATAATAATAATAATTTTTACTAGTTATTTCTTTGTTAAAGAATTTTTACTTATTATCATTCTTTTTCTACTAATTAATAATATTTTTAATAATCTTTAATATTTATTATAAATATTTTTCATTTTATATTATATAATAATGATAATTTCTTGATAATATGTTATCTTAAAAATTAAATAATAATAATAATAATAAATAAATAAATGTTCTTTTCATTTATCATTTAATATTATCAAAAATTTTAAAATGTATTATATTTTTTATACTAAAAATTATGATAAATTAGTAATCCAACACCATAAATTATATTGTAATAAAAAATTAGGAATGATAATATATTTTAGAAATAATAAATTTACATTTCTTTTATATTGTATAAAAAAATAATCAAATCAAATTAATAAATATTTTAATTTTTTTAATGAAAAACCTTATAACCCAAGTTTCCATTATAAATATAGACCTTCAACTAAAAAAAATATTCTTAAAAAAGATGGCGAGTTCACTCGAGAAAAAGAGAGATTTAGGGCTTGAGATTGTGGAAGAGATTGTGGATGAGGGAGTGGGTTCCCTGCATTTATTACAAGTTTTTTGGAAATGCATTATTTGTGATGGACAATGAATGACAAATAATTTGTCATTTGGACTATTTGTGATAAATATTTTCCTAAAAATTGATTATTTATTATCGTTATTTGTTACACACTTAATATCCATTATAATATATGTCCAATATGTATTTTACATTTTATCTAAATAAAAGTTGTGATATAGACACTTTATAGTGAATGAACCTGCTAAAAAATTATTTTTAATGGACTTATTCAGTCATCACAAATAACTATTCACATCATACTGTTCCTAATGTACTTTTAATGTTTTTACTAATAATCCTTACCCACCATCATGTGTGCAGTAGGACCATATGCATTTTCTATATACATTAGGGATCTCTTGATTTCTCATCATAAAAATAACTATTTATTCTAAGAATGTATTTTCATTAACAAAATAAAATTCTTCCAACCACTATTTTCAGTGGGATTAATTTCCATCACAAATATTGTTTGAAAAAATAATTTTTTTATTATAATATATAAAGGCAACATTTTTATATATAAAAGTCACAAAAAAAGTTTTGGTCCTTTGAAAAGTCCTTATAAGCAATAATATGGTATGTAAAAGGAAAGTAGATTACATAGAAGTATTTAAATTTTCAAATGTGTGAATTTAACATAGATTAATCTTTATGCTTTAGAATAAAAATATAAAGAAGGAGGATTATTAGAAATATATAAATGTGATAATGCATAGAATATTCTTGAAATTTACATATATCATAGCTTGGGGTTTAAGCTATGATTCAAGCCATGATTTTATAATAATAAAATTATATTATGTAGTGAAGTTATGAAAATGGATTCAATTATATGAAGATGTATGTGGAATAACAAACATCTGATGTTGGTTATAAAATTTGACATACAACAATTCTATTTATAAGAAAGAAAACATCATGGTGACTGAGAAATGCGAAGACAGGGCATGCCACATTGTGAATCATGATAAAAGAATTCAAAGGAGAGCAGCATACCATGATTTTATTCCACGGGTTCATGGTTTTATGATGAGACGATTTTGTAATCTGTTTCATTCCATAAATGGAATTAAATGATTGGAAAATCTATGAACCAAAATTAGTCACACTCTGATAGTTCCAATATTGACTGGAACGATCATACGATATGTTTTCTTATTTATTTATTATTTTATGTTGTAAGATATTTTGTTAATTTCAGAACAAATAGTTTCAATAACAATTGATGTGTATCATAGATATATATATACATCCATGATAATAGAAATATAATTAAATGATTAAATCTTGAGTCGTAATTATAATATAAAGAGATTAAATATGATTGGATTAAATAGGGATGAATAGAGAAATGAAAGTGAATAAAAGTTCTAAATATTGTAGAAATAATATCCAACTTGTTTAATGAATATTAATTTTGATAAGAAGAAGAATTTTAGGATTACTAATAATATTATCAGCTAATGAAATCCCTTTATATTGAGTCTAGAAAGATCCACACTACAAATAATTTGATCATTTTCTTCACATGTGTATAAAAATTGATATATAGAGAGAATGGCCTTAATAAAACTAAATATCCTACAATACTATGTAGTATAACTAAGGTTTCCAAATTATGATATTTATATATTGTAATTTATGAATATTTAGAGTGGTAGTTTTATGAATTTATACTCATTAGTAATGGTTATAAAATTATATTTTCTAGAAGGGACCTGATTTTAAATGTAAAATTGGTTATAATTCAAGGTGATAAAAACCTAATCTTCAATTTGAATATTTTCTTGTTAGTGCTTTAATTATACCATTTTTTTCAATTTAAGGATCTGACATTAAACATAAAATAATCTATTTTATTTAGACTAGTATTCAATTTATTTCATCTGTAATGATCTTTGAGGTTTGAAGTGTTAGAAAATAATTTCATAACACTAGCATAAAATGCACAATATATTACAATGTTTTCATATCTTGATATTATCTATTTTTCTCCAAAATATAAAACTTCTAGAATGAAACAAGTTTTTTTTCTGGGATAATCCCCATGAATTTCATCATAAATTCTTATTTTTTTTATTTATACATAAAATATTGGAATGGAATTTGACAACATGGGATGAGTACAAAAAGATTATTAAGGGAAATAAAAAGAAACACTGAAACCCATTAGTCTATTTTAAAACAATCTAATTTAAAAGTGGGTTTTCCTATAAAACAATATAAAATTGTGCTCAAAATAATATTTTAATTGAAAATGAAATCAAAATTACTAACAAATATTTTTCATAATGCACATTATCAGAAAACATAAATTAAGATTCATAACCATGAGGTTACCTTAGAAAACATGAGACCCCATGAAAGATATTTTCATAAAAAAACTTACCTTTTAGCCCCCAAAAGCTTAATAATTCCTTTTAAATGAATGATTATTATCACACCTATTGAGATCAAATTATTTCCTCGAAAAATCAGTAATAATCACAGAATATTGATGTTGATTCCCTATAATATCATCTTTATATCACTCATACAATAACTCTTATAGATGGAATAGCCAATATGGTCATCTTCCAATTTAATTATTTGGTGCAAATAATAATTTCCCAATTCATTGGGAAGTAATATCTGGATCAACAATAATCACGAACTATATCATGATCTCCCGTGATAGTGAGATATACCACTCTAATTATCTTAATTACATGTATTGGGATCTCCCATATTTATAACCAATGTCTAAGGAACACACCATACTTAAAATAAATAACAATATTCATTTTCATCATCAGACTCAGAGAAATATTCTTTCAAACCCAAGTTTTAGAACAAAATTCCTAGGGAAAATGGAATGATTAATTTTTTTAAAGAAACATGGGATATAATCAAGTAAAATAAATATAAAATAATGGTTATAATGGTAGGAATTTTTTTTTCATATATGTTAAAATATATTTTCTTGCAACTACTTGTAATGAAAGACAAAATGTTCTAGAAAAATATTCCTTTTTGAAATATTTGTATGAAATTCAAAATTTACCTTTATAATTCATTAGTGTCCATATAAATTAAATAAATTTATAAATTGGAAAATATGTACATGTAATGAAATTTTTTTAAAAAATTATTTTTAAAACATTCTAAATGATTCTTTTATAGTAATGTGTCCCTCAACTTGAGTCTTACTTGTCACACACTCTATTTATATTCTTAAAAAATAATAATATACTATTATTTACTTTTATTAAAACTTTTTTTAAAAATAATTGTTATAATTTTTTACTATGTTATATACAGTTACATATTATGTTTTTTCCACATCAGATGTTTTGATGATTTCCGTCTCATTTGTCTGAAATAAATATTAATGGTTCACTCTGATAAAATAGGCCATCTCTACATCATATCAAGGATAATAATAATAAAATAATTACCATTTTTAAATATTAATTATATTATTAAGACTAAACACGAAATATGATTATGAAAAATGACTTATGTTTCATTCGTAGAGACAATAAATTGTATGTATGCATTATTAAGGTTTATATTTTACAAAAAACATAATTTATAAAAGATAAGTATTATTTTATATTTTTATGCTGATTATTATATCATAAAGGTCATATTTTATCTTAAATAAACCTATATATATCATCTATGTGATGTGATTATGAAAAATGAATCCCATCGCCTCATGGAGGAGGTAGTCCACAGATACCCAATAATGGCATTATCATTTTTAATTAATGGAAAGGTATGTAAATAGATGATATATTATCTTTATAGAATGAAAAATATTACCTGAATATCACACAAATATATATATATATATATATATATATAACCAATCATTATAAACTATCACGATAGGTGCTTGTGGAAAATAAAACACATCGCTTTTTATAGGTGGTTGTCCCTAGGTATGCACGAACAATATTATCATTCCCCAAATTTTGGAAGATGAGAAGGATATTTATTATTCCATTAACATAATGACTTATCATAATGTGGGATCTATTTATGTCCTTATTTCTACATGAGTAAAAAATATTTTATGGTGGTAATGGAATAAACAATCCAATATTCTTGGTCAAGAACTACACAACTTCTTCTGTCATCCTCTTTAGGTTTACTCCAAAATACATCCTATGATGTTCTTATAATCCACTAAGGTCTTCACGTTTGTAAGTGGATAATTTATAGAGATACATGGAAAATTATTTTCTAAACTACTATGCCTAGAACATGTGAAGAAAAGTGGATAGGATGTTCCAATTTATATGTGGGGGGAGGGGAATTCTTGGATTTTCATAATGTATTGTATTAATTTAACTTAGTTAACAATGTAAAATCAGTCTAAATTGACTAAATTTGAATATAGGATGTGTATGTTCTAAAATATTCTCATTGAATAAATTTTTTACATGATTAATTGATTATTTCCCCTTATATTTTAGTTTTAACCACCTGTTAACCAATTTTTTAATATCTATAATATTAATATTTTTTACCCGAAAGGACTAAATAATGTTATTATAAAAGGAAATGTTACACATAAATTGACCATTATTGGTATTATAATCTATATTGCAGTCAATTTTCAGGTGGTAATATTATTAGGAATTTTCAATCAATTAATAAAAAATTATTTATTTTAAAATATCATTATTTACATTTCATTAATTCTTTGATTAATTTGACTTTGAATGAAAAGAATGAAAATGAATTGGAATTTAATCCATTAAAAAATACCTAATATGCTTCATGCAGAATATACTATAACTCCCCAATGAAATATTACTTTTAGTGTTCTTAAAAATATATACTTGATTTTTTTGCTACATGAAGAATCATCATGTCAACATTCTATATGCATTTAAGATAAATTTTTTGTCTTGAGAAAATGAATTTAAATAGTCATGAAAAAACATTAATATTTAGAATTACCATTTATAACATTATATAAATTTTTTATTCTAATCAAAAAAATTTATATATATTAATGTCAAAGGGGTGATATTTTTGACAATGTACTTATTTAAAAAATATAAGTTATTTTCAAAGATATAATATATTCAATTTCCTTATATTAAAATATTCCATGAAGGTGGTTAGCCACCACTAATATAATAGATTATTGGAAAGTGATATGTTTTTTAGTCCTTATCAATTTGGCATAAATTAATTTAATATTAAAAGGAAGAAGAAATTAAAAATAGTTTTTATAAAAATGTGTTGTTATGCAAAAAATGTAAAAATATAAATATCATATATAAAGGTGATAAATAATTAATTAATTAATTTTTATCATTCTGGAGAATAATTATGTTAATTTGAGATCAAATTCAAGTTAGAATGGAACTTTTAATTTAATTAATTAAATAAAATTAAAAAACTGTTTTAAAGAAATTCATATCTTTTAGTATTAACTAAAAAATCTATATTTTTTGAAAAATAACTAAATTTTATATTAATATAATTTATATATGGTAATTTAAAAAATAAATTACATTTTACGAAATTCAAATTCTATTGTTCAAGTATTAAATATTTAAAAATATATATGAAAAAGAAATAAATAGAAATAAAAATGTATCATTTTTGGTTTAAAAATTAAATAACATTATTATAATGAAAAAAATATCTAATTAATGAATACTAATATGGAATAAAGTTGATTATTTAAATTAACTAGGTTTTTACATTCTTTACCTCTTTTATAAATTGATTATCTTTTATTCATTTATTAAACAAGTGTGGGTATATTTCACCCATAACATTTTTTGATTCCCATGATTCTTCATCAACCATGTCACGTTTCCACAATATATTAAATAGACATATTACCTTATTATGTAGACAATTTTTCTATATGGTAAAGAATTTTTACTGTGTATTCTTTATAATAATTGTTTTACTCTATGTTCACTACTTTAGGGGTAAAACATGAGATGCATCTAACATTTATATTATTAAATATAAATCACTGAGTGCATTATGTTATTGAGATAAACTCAGAGGATATGCCACTTAGTAGGAAGATAATCCAAATTTATCTTGGATTTAATATTATTCAATGAATAGTGGAATTATCTTCCCATCTTTACCAAAATTAACAACAATTTTCCATGGAGATACTTTAAGAAAAATATGATGACATTTATCAAAAGAAAGATATTTCCTCTTACTATAGATCTAAATTTATACCTACTCTGGTCCATCCACTTATGTTTTTTTATCATATTAAAATTATCCACTATTTCATATACTATATTTTGTATTAAAAACATTCGCTAGTCCACTTACTCCAAAAAATGGATTCTTTCACCTTTTTCTACATAATGGATCTAAAAGTGGCATCTGTATATTGGAAGAATTTTTTTATTTTAATAAAACATTAATAATGAATGAATTTGATCCTAACATCCATAGTATTACATTTAAAAATATAAAATAATTTATTCCATGGTTGGAATTATTCTCTTAGACTGTCCAAATGATTTAAGATGAGAATCTATAATGAAATTCAATTCACTACCCAATGACTTCTAAAGGAATTTCAAAAAATAGGATGAAAAACTGGGATGAGGGTATGTGACATTGGAGAGTGGAAATCCATGAAACATGACTATATTCTTGTGGTATAGTCTATAATGCTGATCTAAATACATAATATCTCAAATAGGGAGGAAATTTGAATATTTTGTTTTTTGATAAAAATAACCCAAATAAAATTATTTCTGCGATGTGTATTTGGTAATCCCACAAAGAAATAGATGTATATATTGTATTATTTTTATACTACCTCTAGAAAAGGATAAAGAACCACCTTTGTTAATATTAGTTTGGATTTAGCATGTTGAAAATTCAGAAATTTCATGGTGAAGTCATCAATATGTATTTTCATTCCACCCTTATGGTAATAATCCCAATTGTATCTATTCATCTTAGTGCTTCCAAGAATAATAAAAATGAGGAACTAGTATCAGAAATCAATGAAACAATCTTTATCTTATAATCACATTGTACACATGATATGTTTTAAAAATCTGACGACACTATAATCAATAAAATTATACTTTGGAAACTTCTCCTTATTAACAAATTCTACATTTAATTTATAACATGATCCTTCTTTTGATGTTTATTAATGTTTTCTTAACAGATATGATTTTACTAACCCTAGAAAAAAGAGGAAGTTCATGTATGCCCAATTTCTAGGAAAAAAGTAATCAAATCATTTAGAAAAGTTTAATATTCTATATGAAAAATATTTAATTTATAATTGTCTTTCCAACTCCAAGAATCATATAATTTTTATGATTATCTATGATAGTAATGAATTATATAGTAATAATCCTTATTCTATTCTAACAATATTCTCTAACTAATGATCACTTCTTTATGAGTGAGTATCTACATAAAAATTGTATTATCATTATATATTTCAACCTTAAATAAATATAAATTATGCCTATAAATATTCAAATCAAAAACCATAAAAACCAACTCCATATCATGCATAAGATAATTTAACTCCTGAGGTTTCAATTTTGTGAAGTATAAGAAATTACCTGATAATTTTACATCATGACAAAACCAAGATACTTCAATGAAACATCATAGTAAATAAAAAATTCACCATTTCCAGGGAACAGTTCCATTACTAGAGTAATCAATCATCTTTTTTTCTCAGTTACTCAAAATAATCATTACACCTTTTCTTTCTGTTGAATTTGAATTCTTTTTGAGTTAACTTATCTAGTGGGATTCATAACCAAGATTAAAAAACCAATATTATTAACCCACTAATCTATAGAAACTAAAAACCCCTTTTACATTTTCTTTGTTTTAGACATAATTTGAAAACATTAGTTTTAATAGGGTTAATAATTATTCCATATTTAGAACAAATGTTGCATAAGAAATTAATTTATTGCAACCAAAATTCACAGTAACTAAATTTTCCATATAGTTTGTATTATTTGTCATTAAGAAAATAAATATATTAATTTCATTCATGATCACAAAGAAATTTATGATGTATAAGTATATATTTAATAAAAAAACCAGGAAATTATCTAAATATCCATGGAGAAATCACTTCAGAAGATCACTAAATATAGTTTGTGAATTTAAAAAGAAAAGGGTTTAAATAACAAGCAATAATTCTCACATATAGTATGAAATTCCATATTAATATTATTTTTCTCCTTCACCATAATTTGGTGGAATCTAGATATTTTATAAATATTTGAAAAAACTATGATCCCTAGAGATGATTAAACAGATCATTGATATGTTGTAGAGGATACTCATTATCTGTAGTGACATTATATAAGTATCTATAGCCAATGAAAAGTCTCATTAAACCATTTTTATTTTAACAAATAAAATAGGCCCACACTCTGGTGTAGTAATCGAATTATTGAATCCTTTATCAAGAAAATCTTCCTACTTTATTTTAAATTCTAAAATTTATAATTTATATATTAAATAATATGGTTTTGAAAATGGATTAGCATCAAGAAGTAAATTAATATTAAACCCAGAATTATGATCAGAAATAACCCTAGAAAAATACCTAAGAAAAAAATCCATATATTCATTCACTACTAGGATATAATAAATTTTAATAGTATGATCCCTTTTGATAATATGAGCTAGGTAACATTCACTGCCATGAATAATCATTTTTTCAACTCATTTTATGTTATCATAGCTACAAAATAATCAAATATAAATTTTTTAGATCTATAATCTATCTTAGTTTGATAAATTGTAAGATAATATACACCAAAAATAATATCTAACACTACAATGGGAACTTCAATAATATTATAACGAATGAACACCCCACTAATAACAGCAGGACTAATCACATAAATATGAGTTTCATATAGTCTGTTTAATTCTAATAAAAAAATAATGTGATTATTTCGTTTTCATAAGAAGACCCAACATCAAATATAAAAGAAGGAAAATATTTTTTCACACCCTTTTTTTTATATTTTTGATTTCTAAAATGTTAAACTAACATTGAATATAAATTATCATTATTACACAACTCATTTACATTAATACATCTCTCTATTTTGTTTGTTAATCCCTTTCACTATTATTGGATTATTTCAAACAATTTTCATTATATCCATGAGCCCTATGTCCAATAATTTCCCCCTAGAAACACCTCTCAAATATTAAAAAACATATTTTAGGATGATTTTTACCACATATGTCACAATATTGAAACATCATATTATTATCTTTTGATTTATTTTCAGGATTTTCTTCTATTTACTTTGATCAAAACATTTTCTTCTTCCTATTTTCATAGAATACTGGATCATTAAAAACACTAATTCCACCTTTTCAGCACATAAATTTTTTTAATGAATTTTTAATTTATAAAAATACATTATACTTAAATATCTTGGATTCAATCATTAGTAAAATTGGTTAGTTTCTCTATAAATATCATGGATAAAATTCTCTATATACTTTTCCAATCAGTTGATTGTTTCTTTACATGCTGCCCCTAAATCTATGTCCTCCGGTCTTAATTCTAATAATTTTTTTCATTCATAATTCAAATATCTATTGTAAAATATTTTTTAATGAATCTTTTTTATATTCATCTCCTCTAAGGAATCCATCTCTTCTATTTCAATGGAATTCTAAACCATTAACCACTATTAATCAACTTCACCTTCAAAATGGTATAGAAAAATAGTTAATTTTTGATGATCATATAGCCCATGAAATCCAATATAATTTATAAATACATTATCCACACCTCTAATACATCTAGTCTAGAATATCAACAAATTTATAGAGAGTTTTATTTCAGGAAATGATTCATTATAATCATGTTCCTCTACGGGAAAAATTATTTCTCTATCGGGCGGATACCACGATAATTTATAGATTATGTGAACTGATCCAACATAGTAACAAACTACTCTAATTCAATTTCAACCACTCTCGATTACTAATTTGGAAATATATTTTCCTGTTAGTTCATTTTTACATTATTTACCTCCTTCTTATGTAGAAAACCATTCTAATCAGACATATTTTATATAATAAAATATGGTAATATTGATATTCTCAATCACAATAACAACAAATTATAATCAATTAAGGATAATCACTCAAATTTTAAAAAATTATTAAACAACGTAAACATTTTCAATGATACCAAATAAAAGGAGATAACATTTAATATTAAATAATATATTGTATTTAGACTACAATTTACTTTTTTTGATATTCCCATTAGTCATTTAGGTTTATAATTTAATATAATTATGTCATAAATCTTACATTACAAAACCAATACATTAAAAAGTGTGTATATCCACTAAGAATCTATTTTTCCGACAAAATTAATCTTTTTAAAATGGGAATTTTTTTTCATGACTAATCGGTAGGAATATCAAAATGTATTCTTATTTTTTTTCTCATACATAAAACCATTTATTTTTTGAGACTATTATATTAGAACAAATAAATTTTATAAGGGGCATAAGAAAAAAAGAAACATGTCAGTTAATTTTAAATCCCTGATATCGTAAAAAGAGATTTCATTTAAAATAAGTTAACTTGTTCTCAAAATAATCATTTACTTATAGTTGAAATCAGCACCAATAACGAAATTTCTTCATAAAACATATTATAAGAAAAAATAAAGAAAACTCATAATCTTTTGGATTTCCTAGAAAATATGTGAACCCATTCAAAAAAATTTCTACTAAAACATACCTTTTTACCCAGATGGGAATAATAATTTCTTTAAAACCAAATATCAGTATCATATCATTTGAAATCGATTGATTTATATGAAAAATAAATTTCAAGAAATGATAATCCATGATAGTTCCTTGATACATTATCTTCCTTCCAATATTAAAAATAACCCATAATATTGAGTTATATTGAGCTCACCCATCATAATATCTCATATCAAGCTCATCATTCATTATAAATTATGTTCATGGACAATAACATGTATGAAATGATTTACATATTTCATTTCTATCATAAAACACCAAAAATTATCCTTTTAAAACCAATTTTAATGACTAATATCCTTAAAACCATGGTAATGACTGTTTTTATTTGGTGAAAATGTGTAATCATGTAATGGAAGCCCGATATAAAATAATGGATTTTATGGTGGACAATTCATTGAAATATTATACATTAATATTGAGAATACCCATTTTCTTTTGTAATCAAATTAAAATTGTTATGTAAAAATAGTCCTCTGGAAAGTATTTGTGATAAAGTCCAAATTTACATCTATAATTCATTCATTTCCAAATTAAGATATATATTAAAATTATTATTTATAATAGTTTTATGGAAGAAAAATATTTTTAATATAAATCATTGCTCAAATACAATTTTTATTTTATCGAAAGAGCCAGTTTAAGGAAAAGTGGGAACCTAAAAAAAACCTTCACCACCGGATTTTAAATTTCAAATACAAGATTCAAACCAATTCAAAAAACAAGAATATACTATCATCACCGCATTATAAAACACTAGCACCCCTACTAGAACCGTCCGCCAAAATCCATCAACGCTAGTGAAAATACCATAAAATTCCATAGCAGAAAACAGTATAGCAGAGTACCACTAATACACTTTCCACAGTCATCATCACATAACAGCCTCACGTCTTGCACCGTAACACTAGACATTCCCATCGCCCGTAACAGTCTTTCAGAGAGACCATCCACCGGAATCCATCGTCTCCACCCTTGATCACATGTCAAAAATGATTTTGTTAGGTTGAATTTGGTACAATAGCTCCTTATTCCATCATATAAAGAGTAATGATAATTAAATAATTATGATTTTTTAAATTTATAATAATTATTAATCCAACAATGAAATATGGTTATGAGAAATGAAATATGTTAGGACCAGGAAGACAATATGTCATACATACAAAAGAGTAATGATTCAATTTTCCAATGATCTTGATTAAATGATGGTAAGTATTATGTTACCTAAAATATTATATTTTATCTTTAAATAAACATATAAATATCATTTATTTTATGTGGTTATGAAAAATTAATTACATTTCTTCATAGAGGTAGTAGTCCCCTGATACCCACGAATTGAATTAGAAGATTTAAAAAATGAAAATTTATGAAAATTTGTGATATATTATATTTATAGAATGATAAATATTTAATTAATATCATATATATATATATAATCAATCATTATAAACGATCATGAGGTATATATGTGGAAAATTAAACACATCACTTTGTGGATGTGGTAGTCCACATGGGTGTATGGACAATATTTTCATTCCACATTTTAAAGTAGAGGAGAATTATATATATTATTACCATTAACATAATATATAATGAGTATGTGGAAGATATTTATGTATTCTTTCTTCATGGTAAAATAATATATTAAGTTAGTAGAAAAATAAATAATAATAAATTCCTAGTTAAGAACTATATCACTTTTTCGGACAACCTATTTTGGTTTAAAAAAAATCATTCCTATGAACTTTTTATAATAAAAAATGGCCTCCATTATATCAAGATATAACTAAATGATAGAATTTAAAAAATATTGGACCAAAAAGTGTTCTCATATGGTGTGAATAAAATATGTGATGAGGTCCACTTTTACAATTGAGGGGAGGTGCATTTTAAGAATTTCAAAATGTATCGAATTGATATAAACTAATTATCAATGGGAAATGGATCCAAATTTATTAAATTTGAATATAGGATGAGGATGTGTTGAAATATTCTCATATAATAAAATATTTCCATATTTAAGTGATGTTTCCACCATTATCATTCGGTTTTATACATTGTTAAACATTTTATTAACTATTATTGTATCAATGTTTTTTTACTCGAACATAGTCAATAATGTGACAATAAAAGAAAAAGTGTCCCTTAAATGGACCATGATTGATACCATAAAAATATCATCTTCCCATGGTTAAAGATAATATTTTATTAATTTTAATTGATTTTATTAAATATTGGCTTTTTATTAAATACCATTAACAACATTTTAGGATTAATTTATATAATTTGACTTTGATAACAATATTAAAGAAATGGAATTTTCATTAATTCCATTTAAAAAACCCTAATATGTTATATATATTAATAAAATTAATGCAACACTATAAATATATAAATGAATATTACTTTTAGTGTTTTTGAAAATATTTAATAGAATTTTCTACTATATGCACAATCATCATGTCGATATTGCGTAAGCAATAATGTTATTTTTTATCACTAAAAATTATAAATAAATGTTTATGAAAACCATTTATATTTTTAAAAAAAATTATTACTGAATATTTATTGTTTATATCCCAACCACAAAAATTTTATAGATGTTAAAATCAAAAGAGTGAAATTTTTTATTTATATTTACATAAAAAAATCTATAAGTCGTTATTTTGAATGGAGAATATGTTTGGTTCTGAAATAAATATTTAGGAATTGTTTCAAATGATTTTATTTTGGAATTGGAGACACCCAATCGTTCTATACCTAGGTGATCTACTTTCCAAAGGCAAATGCATGTTGGGTTATTTGGCCAATGATTCTTAAAAATTCACATTTGTCGAGAGGACGGATGGTATGTCTCATCACACCCTATATGGGGAAATTAGTTCATAATTCAAGACTCTCTTATATATTTATGAAATGTTCATTAATACTATATTTATTCCCAATAAGGATGTAGTTTATTGTTTACTTAACAACCAGCTATTATCATGCATGCAGTTTAGAATCATCTGTATGTATTTGAGGTTATTCATCAATAGAGATAACGATATGTATCTATAGATCTCCATAAATGGTATCCACTAATGTAAAAATTGTATATTCTTTGGTCTGGATTATGATGATACAATTTTTATAGAAACATAGTCGGAACTCTATTATTTATCATCATCTGGGGAGATGGGAGTTATTTTGACGTTGTGATCAGAGCCATGGATGGGATTACTATGTATCATTATAAAAGAAATCAGACCCCATGTAGTTAAATGCCTCAAAATAGGGAACATCATACCTTTTAGGGTAATGTGATGAGGACCTAACCATGATGTTTACCATCACATTGTATGTAATTCTAGAAAAAAGGTGCATAGAAAAAGTTTAGTGTGGGACTGAGGTCGAAGAATCCATAGGAACTTGGAAGGACTATTAATATTCATGTTGAATTAGACCCTACTAGGAATGAGGCCTCTATTAAATAGGGTTGATTTATGATGGTTGGGTATGTGACTCAGAGTGGCTTCCTACATATCCCACTTATATGGGTATCAAATTCAATGAAGATCATTTGGTCTGACTGGGGAGTGTGGCCCTTTGAGAGGAATTAATTGGGACATTCTTCTATAGTGTATTCCCTAATAAACGGGGTTATGATTAGGTAATACTTTAGATAAGGATGACCATGAAAACATGTTTAGGGCCATGAGAAGTTTGTTGAATCATTGATATTTCTATTTGTTTCGTTTGGGGATTACTTTTAATAATGATTCCAATATAGTTTGAAGTTTGGTAATTGAATAATCCTAAAGAGGATGCCTAGAGTAATGTAAGTATGGGTCTTATACAAAGTTAATGGCCCTGATTTGGGTGGGGTATTACACTTGGAATGATTCACAAAAGGCTTTGGATTATGTGGATTTCATGACCGCCATCTATATATAAGACCTCATGAGACATGTTCGGTGTGAAAAACAAGATGAAATAGAAGGATTATGATGTCACACAATCCACTTTACCTTCAGTTGGATACATGTTCTTGAGGTCTGACCAATATGGAATTACTTAGAATGGAGGAAAGAGAAATATTTGAAGAATGCTACACTACCGAAACATGAATCCAACAATGTGGGTTCCCAGATTTTGGTTATCCCTGAGTTCCACATGATTCAGGACGAGTCATGTATGAATGTTATGGAAAAGAGGAAGTCAAAGAAGAGGGAAACTGAAAAATTATCATCCTTCGCTGGTGGAAGGGGCTGAGGATATGAACAAGAGAGGAGAGGAATCCAACACCCATACCCTCTATGATCTTTTTCCAAAGAATGAGTGAGGAGAAATAGTGACACCTCCTACTAGAATGAATATTGTATTAACCCTGGAGGGATTCCCTAAAATTGGTCCTATAGTAAGGGAGGCGGAACAAATTCCATTTTGAATGTAAAAGAAAGCATAATTGGCATCCCAAATGCTATGAACATGAGGTTATAGGTATCAGATATGATACATGTATGACAAGGTCTTAAACCTAGTATCTGAAATTGAGAACAACATGACACTATCACTATGGTAGGGTCCTCATAAACTTGGGAATACATATTCAAATGTGCCCGGAGTAACCATAATGACCAACCAGAAAAGTGTGGGATACCAATGACAGTAAAAATACACCCAAATGGGTGAGATGTTTTTGTGACACTAATTTTTTTTTTCATGTCTATAGTCTTTGGTGGACATTTAAAACTAGTCCCTTTTATAAAATAGAGCCAAATACAGAGGGGTTCTTCCTTTTATGGCTTAGAAGGGTACACAAAGATTGAATCACACATGTCCTGTGCATAGGTGCTGGGCACATGACCTGGAAGGAACTCAAAATGATCAGTTCATGGGGGGAATACACATACAAATGATAATGTGGTTTTGATATATGGGCCACCTAGGAAGCATCACTTAGGTAAGGCATTATCCAAGGCCCCATGAGTCTCCTCATTGGTCCCTGGAACTGTCTCACACATGTCCCTTATTAGGGAGACATGCCTCTTATAGGTGGTTTTTATTTAGGGGATAATAGGTCCTCATATAGTTATCTTTAGTTTAGGACCCTAAAAAGACTTTCATAATAATTATCCCCATTAATTATCTCTTCAATTTGTCTTTATAGAGAAACTGGTGAATTTTTAGAGACATCGGTGAAAGAGATGACCGACCAAAGCATTGTGCTTCTTTTGATTTTCCAATTATTCATATGAGGAGACTATGGGTCTTATTTATAGTAAAACAGTGGACTATTGTCAAAAGAAGATACACGTGTATGTCATGGTCATAGGATCTCAGCGTAGGTTCCCTTTTATAAGGCGTTCTTCCCTTTGGTGGGGCATTGGGGGGGGAGTTATACTGAATTTATGATGTGTAGGGGTAGACACACACAAGTAAGCATGGAAAATTTTATTTTGATCCTCCTCAAGGTTATTTTGTGGTTGATCATTATTAAAAAGCACATTATAATATTTTCACTTAACATTAAAAAACAGAGTTTCAACATAATTCCCCTAATATTCTATCCAATTGAATGAGGAGGCTCTAGTCTTGACATAAAATAAGGAAATTAAAATGAAGGATTTTTTGGAAAATGACAAAGTTCTTTGGTTTAGGGTTGGGGTGTGGGTTTAGGGGAATGGTATTTGGTGCAGGCAAAGTGTGTAGGTTTACTACATAAGACAATGATATTTATTTATACTATTTTCCCTTTATCATTTTCCCCATTTTTCAAGATTATTATTTTCACTCTCTCAATGCATATCTCCACTCAACTCTACCCAATTTCTATTTTAATGATGGTACCCCAATGAGCTTCCAAATGTTTGACAACATTGGGCTATGGTACTACATGGGGTGGACCTCATTGATGATACATTTCCAATGACCTAATCAAATGGGCTATGCGTGGTATCCAGTCGAAGAGGCTATACATGAGAATGGCTGAAGGGGATGTACGAGTTAATTCCTTTTAAAAAATTTGGATTCCTTTTACATAAAAAAATAACTTTTCTATGTAAATATTTTGGCTTAATGGGAGAATTTGGTGTCACCTTGTAGGTTTTCTATGGATTCCTCAAGGTCTACTATTGATAAAGCTGGTGTTTGTTTTGTTGAGATTATCAAAGCCATAGGGTTATAATATTGCAATATAGTTGAGTTTTTTTCCAGATATGGTAAAAAATTTGGCATACTAAAAATGTGTGTACCCATGAAGTGATTACCTTACTTTATATGAAAATAAACACATGATTGATTCCTTCATTCATAGAGTCATGATTTACTTCCTAACATCCTTTTTTATGAAACATATAATTTTTCTTTATGACAACATCTCTTTCAATGATGTTTCTATTAAGGAAGGAACAATCCCTATTGGATGTATCAGGAATCATAATAGATGTACTCCAGATCTGATGCCACATATACAAGAGTTTAGGAACAATTGTTATGATTCTACCTTACATGATTGATGGAAAGATCAAACATAAGGCTGGAATGAGTATTGAAACATCCAATCAAGATGGAAATACATGTCCATGTGGATGTGGGCATACTGGGTGGATCAAACCTATAAAAAATTCAAGAAGAAACTGTAAGACCAATAAATTTATGAAGAACTTTTTATAAGGTAGACATATATCTAAATAAAACAAAATATCATCCCTTAGCTACTAAGGGTAAGGATTCTATATAAAAATTCTCTCCACTTAATGCGTGATATGTTCGGAATCAACTTGTGGGATATCTACCAAATTTCTAGGGGCCCCATCCTTTTTGATATGAATATAGAATTTATCCCACCAAGGAAAACATGTGATGATTCTGAGAGAACACCATTGTTCAACCATGATATTTTCAGGATCGTGATGAAATAATAAAACAAAAAAGACCCTCTCCCAAGTCATAACATCCCTCCAAGAACACGTATGAGGGATTTCATAGACTAATCAGGAGGAGGTACCAGTTGTGGTAATCTTAAAATATGTCCCACTTTAGGGAATCAGGGAATTCTAACACATTGTTTTATACACTAGTGAAGGGTGAGTTTACTCATTGGGGTTATAATGTAAACCCCAAGGTTGATGTAAGGACTAGCCTAAATGGATTTAACATTTTTTTGAAACCATTTATCTAAATCTAGTTCGAGAGTATAGTGGTGGTGTGAGGCCAAAGGAATTTTTTATTGTAGAAAAATTAGAATATTTCATGTATATAGGGGTGGATTCCCTCGTCTTGTCGAGAATATACCATTTATTTCTACATGAATACAAAAGGAAGGACCCATTTTGGATTACAGGGCCATTTTTTGTTTAGTCGGGGTGGATTATTGTTCACATTTGTTCATATGGGTCACTAATACCAATTTAGATCCATGATATCCAATTCTACAAATTCGTTTAGGATTTCTTGGTAGTCCAGCTACTCATCATGAAGTATTAAGATGTACAAAATATGATGATTATGTTAGGGGAATTTAATTTATGTCCGTATAGAAACCCACTATTATGGAAAATTATTGATGATGAATATATAAAAATTATGTGCTGAGGTCATACAAGATAGTGTTCAGAGATAGTGTACTAGTGGACCACATTGATTACTGTAACATATGTGAGGATTATGATCCCTATCAAATTGCACAAAATTTTAAATATCATCAATAATAAATAATCATTCCCTCTTCATATGTTTGGCTAGAGAAAAATTTGTTGTTAGCCCAAAAGCATTGGATATTGACGATTATAGAGGTGACTAAAATGTCAATCATGCTTCCTCTATCAGACCCATCAATTGTTTTAGACACCAGGTATGACAAGGGTTGTATATCTCTGTACATTCATGGGTTATTGGAGAATGGTGTTTTCCAATAAAATTACATGACAACAATGTTTCATGGTGTCTATGGTATATGGGATTGATATGCAGATTATGATGATGAAATTTCATTTCTTTCTAAGAGATCTTGAGGGAATGACATACAACATGAAAGGGTTGAGAAGACGACACCTCACATTCCAAGGTGGTCTAGTCGACATCATTAAGATGAGGCTCAAATTACATCACATCATTCCCTTTTTTGAGAAAATAGTCCCAAAGAGGATTCCATGATAATGGGATCTAGATCTTACTCGCATCCATCTATATCATAGTCAAATTATGTGTGACCAATAGTGATCTGATTTTAAGAGGGAATAACTCATGATGTTTGTGTTTCTTGGGATATATTCTAGGATGTAATGTGGATTACATAGTAGGGCGATCTTTTAGAACCTTCCTATCTCAATCCTGAGAGTGATTTAGCTAAAGTGAGAAGGTATATTCAAGAGTAGGAGTCTTAGATATATAAAACTGATGATCACACCCCGACCAAAAAGTGAGTGTAACATATGATTAATTGAGGATTTCTTGAGGGTGTAACAATTCATCCCGATGAAGGATGGGATATCAAACTCAATCATACTATTTTATTTCTCTTTTATATTTTTGATTTTCCTCTATTTTATCCACAATATTTAATATTGTTTCTATTTTCTTTTTACGTTTGTAAGAGAATAAGAAGAAGAACTTGTCAGAGAAGGAGCAGTAACATAGGTCTGTAGTTCACTATAAAATGGGATCAAGTGAACCCCTATTAATGTAGTAGAATAGACCCTTGATTACTCAAGGATATTCATAGGATATAGAATCATGATAGAGGACATGGTAGAGGGAACCCCTCAAACGTCACCTCAACTCTCTGATGACAAGAGGAATGAGACATATCCTTCACCATATCAATAGAGGAAGGGAAAGTGATTATTTAAGTAGGAATGATGCATGTACTGTAGTAATTTAGTTTTCTATCCTTTGATATCACTACTTGCATGGAATAAAATCTTTGCCCATATTTGTTTTAGAACCTGAATTTCATTTTCACTCTCAAGGGGTCTAGAGAAGATTTTTCAGTGATTGTGGAAGGTATGAAAAGGGAGGAACACACTCATGTTGATGATTCCACCAATATAATGGGCGAGGAGTCAAGATTTGTGGTCATGTCTACCCCCAATTATGAGGATATGGGATAAGTCCACGGTAATGTTAGATACACTTCTTTATATGTCATGTTCTTTCTTTCTGAATTTCTTATTTCTGATAATATTTTTTATCTATTTCCTGTAGCACATTACATTGTGAATGTCAGTATGGATCATCTTGTCAACATGAGAGAGGGAAATAGTAATCTCAGATAGTCTGATGAAGAATCCAACGTAGTCTCTAGTTCCCCAAGGTCTACTGAAGTCATGACTATAAAGAATTCAATAGAGGGAGTCGTCGATAGATCCAATTTGTCTTATAATAAATGTGTCTCGGATATCCTTAATCGTGATGATGTTGTGAGGGTTGAGGATACATATGATGAACATTAGGATATGATTGATCAAGAATATGATATTCTAGTTTCTATCAAGGGGTCTAAGGATGTTAGTATCGAATTCTAATGTGGTGAGTTTCATCATTCTAGGACTATTTTAGACACAATTGATTTTCTTTCACCCAATGTTACACATTAGAGTAAAACTTGTATAACTTGTTATATAAATAAAGTTATAAATTCATTTAATAAATGAGTAATTCAATCCCTCCACACACTTATTTTTTAGGTAGAGAGGACTGAGAATCCTAAAGTGTGAAATATTCAAGATCTACTGGTCTGAGGTGTTGAGAAAAATATCGATGATGTTCCTCATAAAAAGTTTCTTTCTCTAGGAGCAAAGGTTGGGGGAATTGGAGAGGTATCGATTCCAGAAATCAATCCAAGAATGAGTGAGTTTCATTAGCTATTTTGATTATTTTTACTACCTTTTCATCTTTTTTATCTTATGTGGTTATTGATACGTGTCCCCTACTATTTAGTGTCCACGATATAAAAAATTTGACTTGGAAAGGGGACTACCAAGCCTATTCCACCAACACTAGTAGAAAATGATGAGGAGGTTTTTGAGGTATAAAATAATGGAGTTTCATTTAGAGAATTTATCCATGATTATGTATATGATTCTGAATATGGAACTGAGTTGAATCTAGAGATGCATGAGGCTTTTCATCCTACACATCTTCTCATCTATAAAGGTATCTAGAAGATAGTCAGGGAGATGCATCTTGAGGAAATTCTATTGTGACTTCATATAGTTCCGTTAATTATTTTAATGTTGAGATACGGTTGATTTAATTACCACTAGATCCATGATATAATGGTGGTGATAATTCAATAAATGGAAGAGGAGTGAAGCCAAATATAGGAGACCCAATTTTAGGAACTCATAGTTGAACTAATACAAGCTGACTTCAACCACTCCATGGTGGTGGGAAAGTATCAAGATCACATTGATGAAAAATCAATTAAAATAATTTTCCTCGTTGAATAATTAAATTCAGAAATAGAAGAGTTATACTAACTTCACAATCTCAAGAAGAGGATTTATAATGAAGGAGATATGTTGTCTATTCTAGACATCAGAAACTTCTTATAGATTAGTAGAAGGTTTCTGCACAAATAGATGAGCTTTAAGAATCTTTCCTAGTTTCAAAGGGTTAATTTCATCTTCTTAAATCCCATTTTATGTAAAAATTGTAAAAAATGGATGTGGGGTTCCAATATGTAGTAGTTAACATATGACTCAGATCCTTATAAGAAAAACATTTTTTGTTCCCAATCACTTGTTTCTTCATCCCAAATTTTTCATTATGTGAACATAACCTTATTTTGATGCTGATTTACATAATAATTAATCTCTGTATCATCCCATTCACACCAAAATTATATGTATGGATGAAAATTCCTATTTTCATCCTAATCCATAGGGCCTAGTGAGAATAGTTTGATTATTAATAATATCATATGAACAACATTAAGAACTTTGTGTATTTTTTGTCATCACATTGATTTTTTCCTCTGTTTAGAATAATAATTAATTAGTTAGAAATACATGCCTTTTTCTTAGACTCCCTTTTTGTGTTTTTTATAACAATTTTTGTGCCTTTCATATATTTTACATTTCATGATTTATCCAAAATTATATAAAGTGTATGTCATGTGACGTAAGACTAAAATTTTATACATATTACCCTTTGATGGTTTTCATTCTAGTGAGTACTTTTTCTCTTTATATGTGATGTTTTATGTTTTTCATGATGGACTAATGACGATAATATTTTAGACCGGACAAATTTTACTGTAAAATATTGATATAATAATATAAACAATTCTTGGTGGCCTTGAATGTTCTGGAATTCTTTAGATACTCCCAAGGGGAATCAATAAAAACAAATTTTATGTTTCTGAATCTAAAACATGACATTAGTAAATAGAGGTGTTATCTATAGAGGAAAAAGTTTCAATTGGTCGAAAACCCGTTATGAGGGTTGTTTTATGTATGGAAAATTGGGGCACATAATACATAATAAAATAGAATAATCCTTTGACATAAAACCCAGTTATGTGGGAGAGTTATACATGGATAACTGGGGAACATACTACGTAGTCATGAAAATGAGTTCCTAGGAATTAAAAAATTCTATTTCTAATGGTCGAAGGGAGTTTTTGGAGACATGAATTTGTAAAGACAATGATAGGTTGTATTCCCAAGGAAGGAAATCTAAAAACTGGGAAGAGAATCTGAATTTGAATTGGACATGAAGGGAAATTTTCTCTTTCGTTGAATTGATTTTCACAAATGATGTAACATTTATTCTCTGACCTATGTAACAGAAGTGGAAGGACCCTTCCTAATGCATATTAACACATATTTTAGTTTGAAGTAATTCACCAAATCCATTATAACATGTATTTTAGAATCATATAGAAAGTAATTTATTCCATTCAGTTTATATTCATGTGGAAAATAAATTATGTCATGAATTTTAAATTCATGCTTCTTGGATATTATGTCATACAATTTAAATTCATTCAACAAAGAGATTATCCTTTTTTTTAATGTCATGTAGAACATACATTATTCTGTGAAGTTTTAATTCTTGCAACAAGAAAATTATTGGGGTTATAAGTTAATATTTTTATCTTTTATTAAAAGGATTATTATTTTACCATTGTTGGGAATATATCTAGAAATGAACTACTATATTCAAGTGTGAGGATAGGATGTTGTAAGAAGTGATCTGGTTATCTATCAATCCGTAGAGTGATATGAAAAAATGGATTATGGTCCTAAAGGATATCTCTATCAAGGAAGAAGTTAATAGGGATTTACAACCCCATTTTTTGTAATGGTTTAGGAAAGAGAAAATGAGGAATGTATTTCATAGTCAATTGTGGAATCCCATGTTTAAAAATCCCTCAAATGTTTGAAAAAATTATAAAAATCCAACTTGGGAATGTTAATGAATAGACTAGAGATGAATTCCTTATGAATTATAAAACTATATCACTAGTAGATGATATAGGTTTATTGATATTCATATATCCTTATGGAATACATTTTGTTTTGTGACAGAAAAGCATCTAAATATGGAAGGGGAATTTGATGCAAATAAATTCCAATGATTCAGTGGAATAGGTTTTCTATGTAGATATGGCTCAGGGGAAGGGAGTAAAAGTTCCAATAGTTTTGGTTCATATTCAAAGGAAAATAATATCATGGAAACAACATGTGTCATGTGGCCTATCAAAGAAAGGTTATTCCAGAATGATTCAGGGATGAAAAATAAAATTGAAAACCATTGTATTAGAGGTTCTCATATAAAGAGAAAGGGTATTGGGCAAGTATGTGTGGGGTAACCGCAGACCGAATTTAAATCATTGGTTCCAACCTATTTTTTTTAAACACGACAGAGACAAAAAAGGTTTATCTTTAGGATGAGGTTACTTTCAATTCAAAATCCCATTTTGGGGACCATTTTATACACGGAAAACTAAAAAATGTAATGCATAGTCAATAGTAAGTGACATGCATTAAAATTTCTGAGAAACATACGCAATGATATCTAGGGTCTGTTATAGTATATTCAAGAAATGATGTCCTCTAATATCATATATTATATTACAATGAGTTGGAGAAATATTATCCGGATTTGAAAGTGTACATGATTATGAGTATAAAATGAATAAGGGATATATAAAAGCATTGTGGAAACATTTATATTGATATGGTCCATGATTTTTAGAGTCCCATATATAGATCTAACACATATATAGAGGGGGAGACACCCACATAATAATTTCATCAATATATCCTTTAATGAAGGGAAAAAAATTGAGAGATCTGATATATATCATTATTTTAAGATAGGATAAGGGGTATCTATTCGTAACATTTTTCCTGGGACTAGGAAATGGGTCATAAGAATCACTATGTATCCCATTGGAATTAGAATAAAGGAACACATGATTATAAAGGTATAATGTAGTGAAAAATCATACCACCATGGCATTATACATGTAGTTTTACATTATTTGGTTGGTTCAAAGGTGTCTATACTTGAGGAGAGAGAGAATGCTGAGTTTGGACTAAGAAATATGACCCAATTATCACCAA
This sequence comes from Viscum album, assembly GCA_963277665.1. Classification (NCBI taxonomy): domain Eukaryota; kingdom Viridiplantae; phylum Streptophyta; class Magnoliopsida; order Santalales; family Viscaceae; genus Viscum; species Viscum album. Next base: position 307,867,938 of record OY728131.1, on the reverse strand, counting down.
CTATCTTATTGAAATAAGAATCAAGGCACACATATCTCTAAAATATAGAACCCCCACACTAATTGAGTTCATATATGGAGGGAATGGGTGTTTTTCAAATATGGGATCATGTATTAGGTTAGAACCCATATTTGGTCCCCCTCATGTGGAATTGAATCATACATTTTAGACTGGGGTATTTCCCATTTTTTGTGACTGGGAATTATTTTTAAGATTCATATGTCATTACAAATCTCATTGGTGTGCTAATTATACCACATATTGTTTTTAAGGGAATCATATAGTTTTTTTTCATCTGACGAGGTAATTTGGTGATCCTTTTAAGGTCTTGCATCCAGGACCAGAATATCCCCAATGAGAATTGATATCCCTTACATCTATGGGGGAATAATTATACCAAACTAAAAATCCCATGTGAGCTAAGCTTGATGTGAGAAACAAGGTTGGTAAAATATTTTTCCAAAATATGATGGTCACACAAGGAAGGATAGGGGAACATAGAATTTATGATTATTGGGCGATGAGGTATGATTCAGGAATCATTATGTATCTCATTTGTATGAGAATCAAGTCATACATAGTTCTTTAATTCCATGCAGTTAAATCATCTTGTTGTATGGATGAAGATTTACCAACATGAAAGAGGAAAAATGTGGTGGCTAGACCCAATGATAACATCTTGGGTATCACTAAATATCTCATTGGAATGAGAATCATTACATAAATAGTAATGAAAAGGACCCGTATTCTATTTTAAACTCATACCTAGGGAGGGTAGGGTATTTTGTTTTTTAATTGTAGCTGGACCTGAGATAGGAGATCTGGGAATCAATACGAATCTCACTGGAATTAGAATCAAGCCGCATGTAATTCTTGAAATGTTCCCAGAGCAGATATGATTCACAAACATAAGGAGTGAAGTGGATTTCTCTTATTTATAGTTGATGCTGAAACTGCAAATCCGAGTGTCACTACATATCTCATTTGAATGAGAATCAAGCCAAAGTAGTTCTTTTAATGATTTCCTCTCTTAGTCTGAATCATATATATATATAAGTGGGATTTTTTTCATTATGGTTGGAATTAATTTAGGAGATCCCAATGTCACTATGTATATCATTATAATCAGAATAAATCGACATGAATTTCATGAACTGATCATGCATTTTACCATCATGTGATAATGATGTGATAACCATGGAAATTATAACTGTTAAGGGACCCGATCACCACTTTGTAATGGATGTGATGTGACTGGTGCTGATGCACTAAATTTTGCCAACCTTTCTTCCTTACATCTATCCAAGAGGGCATCTCAAACCACTGAGGGGATAGATGGATTTAATTGGGGCTTGCACAAGATACGGAGAACCATATTTGACGGATCAAAAAATAGTATCCACTCATTGTTTTTTCGGGTTTCTTAACATAAAATGAGAGGGATATAAATCATGATTTTTAATTTCCTGCAATATCAACATTATGTCCAGTATTTTAAGGTCATTCAATTAGAAATATGTACATAGTTTAAAATCATGCAACTGTTATGTATATGGTGATATGCAGTTTTATGTCATGCAGTTAGACAATATTATTTTGTGATTAAAGAAAATACTTCCACAAGAACCTAACATTGGTTTGAGTCTTAATAATCTCATTATCCATTCATATCATGGAATAAGAACAATTAGGGTGGACCTTGTGTACTTTGCAAGGTCACTATTTAGTTTGATCAAGATCTGGTTGCTTTTTTCATAGTATCATTTGAGTCTTAAGGACTAGTATAAATTCTACTTAGTGGAATGAATGGAGGTAGAACTTTTTTTAAATACATGTACAATCCTATTTTTATAGACTTCCATGTGATGAATGGTTTTCATAATTTTTTCATCCAATCACTCAAACTCTTCCCCACATTTTTGGGATTGCTTGACTATAAATAGTTGATCACATATTGAAATACAGAGTGATAGAAACTGAACCTCAATTAGTAGGACTATTTTTGTTCCATAAACCCATGAATACGAGGTCACCCATGTGGCAGTATGTGTTTTATTACAATAATAACATAAGGTATGAATTATATTTTTAATCCAAAACTTTTTATCTTCATCCAAAATATTCTAGAGTATGTTGGTAAGGGTCTTGTTGAAGGCCTCTATTTTTCCACAAGCCACATTATGATAGCTGGATTAATTGTTGAATTTGATATTGTATTCTAGATATTGGTTTTCCACTTTATAAGAATAGAAATTGGTGCCATTTTCTATTAATATTTTATGAGGGACACCACATATGGTTATGATTTTATCATTCATGATTCTTACAATACTTTTGGGCCCAAATTATAAGAGGGGTATCACCTCTTCCCATTTAGATAAGAAGTTAGTAGTAGTTAAGATTTATTTGAATATATTTCATATATCTAGAGGGTATGGACCTAAAAATTAATTCTACGTATGGAAAATGGGAATGTTTATTTGGATATATATAAGATCTCTAGATGATGATGGATGAAATTGGGATGCATTTTTATGGAATGACATTTATTGGTGAAGTCCATGATATCTTATGTCATAGTGGGAAAATAGTAATCAAGAGTTTGGATTTTGTTATAATGATTGTATCCTGATGATTCAGAACCATATTATCACGAGTTTATTTCTTTAATGATGGATGGAATATTTTTTCCATAAATAAATATGAGAAGCAATTCATCAAATCCTCATTTTTAGAGGACTTCGAAGTGATTTGGGTCATCCTAAAGTGGGAAGGTGGCCTCTCACCACATGATTTTATCCCTCTAATTTATATCTAGTGGGATCACTACATCCTAATTACTATCTATTTTTGGAATCATCCAGAAAGTGGTAGGTCCACATGGATCAGATATGGGGTTGAATTCATTAATCTATTGTGTCCTAATTTGAACCAAAGGTGAGACCCTTCTGTGATGGGAAATGATGATCCCTATTTTTTCTCAGTTTGGAATTGCTAATGAAGTAGCCACATTTTACAATGAATTCCCCTAGGCATTCAATGATAATATAATATGTGAAAATGTTGTATCTAAGGGGATATATTTCATAAAACCTCAATAAAAATCCATCTGGAGGATCAACTCTTCTTTTATGATGGTGTGATCCCCGTTGATCTTTTTGATTACCATCTCTGAGTCATCTTTTACTCTGTGTGGTCTAGTTATATTCAATGGTATTATTATAGATTTTTAGTTAGGGCCTAATATTCTACCTCAATGTAGGGATATCCTTATGATAATAGTAAGGATTAGGGTAGGAATGAATTCCCTAGAAAGATAATCACAACCACTAACCAATATTTGTTGATATTAGGGTATTCCATTGTCCTCTATATCAAGATCATGGATGTGTGATCAAAATACATTTCCCATTTTTGAGAGATGTATTGAATATAAAAGGCATATTCATCTAGTAATTGAGTATTTAATGATTTATCTTATTTAGATGGTTTCTAAACAAATATATATTCAAAGGGTTGACCTTTCATTGACTTATGTGGTACGAATTGTATATCAAATTGATATAGAATAACAACCCACTATGCAAGATGTCCTGTCAACATAAGATGACTGAGGATTTATTTTAGAGGGTTTTTGTGAGATACCAATTGGAACGTGTGGTGTTGTATGTAGTGACTTAGTTTCTCGACTACTAGCATTATTTCTAGGAAGCTATTCTCGATATCTGAATAATATGTCTCAGTGTTGAGTAGGGCCCACTAAAGATAACTGATGTTGTTTTCATTTCCAACATTGTTATTTTTCATGGGGAAGGCTCCCGATGATTGGTCCATGGAAATCAAATATACAATGAGTGGATTTCTCTCAATGGGTGGTATTAATAGCAGAGGGATCAAGAGATAATTATTTATGGTGTCAAATGCCTCTCCGGAGTAACTAGTCCATTTATATATGACAACTTTATTCATCAGTTTTGCAAAAGAAAGAAACTTATTAGAATGTTGGGCTATGAAACACCATATATAGGCTAAGTGCCCCAAAATTACTCTCAACTATTTATGGGTTCATGGAGGTGACATTATAGGCACATCCTTCATTTTCTCAGGGTCAACATTGATGTCATGATGGCATTCAACGAAGATGAGAAACTTCCCTAAGGGTACCCATACATCACATTTCAAGGGTTTCATCTTTAGGATATGCTTTCATGGATTTTTGATGTTGTTTATAGGTTGTATAAGTGGTTGGAGGTTTTTTAGGATTTTTGGATCATATCATCAACACACCATTCAAAAAAATTCACTGTGGATGGTTTCAAGATGCCATGGTATGAAAAAATGACATTCCTTAAGCCAATAAAAAATACTCAATAGTAGAATACAACCTAGGTAGATATAAAAGTTGGTTCTTCTTATTATTATGGGTCCATATAATTTTTTTTGTATATTGAATAGACATATATGTACTACAGGGCTATATTACCTTCCATTTCTTAAATAAAGTTTTATGTTATTGGAAACAGGTTGTCATATTTCAGAAAACAACTGTGGACATCTATTATGTCAATAAGAACTCCGATTTACCCATTTTTATTCTTAATATGGAAACTTTTTGCTAGATATTTTGGATATTATACCTCCTGTATGAATTTGACCATGAAACATTGATCTATGTTGTCCTCAATTTTGGAGATATGTGTAAAGTGTGTTCATATGGATGCCTTCCTGTACCCATGATGATCTTATGGTAAACACATGTCATAGGTGTAACCCACAAGGACATGGCCAACATATCTTTATAATTCCCAGAAAAGACATATCGATGCTGGTTTAGGAATTAATTATATATTATTTTTTCTTCAAGTGTTATGGAATCACCAATCAATGTGGGTGGTGGATCTTCTTATGTTGACGTACTTATCTCCTTGAGCTCATTGACAATGGTGGATACACCTTCTTCCAATGTGAGAGGGGTATCCCAATGTTCTTTCTCTTATTCTTCTACAACATTATTTATATCTCTAATATTTTCTTGAGAAGTAGATTTTGAATAATGATTCTCGGATCTATTAGAGGATTCGATATTTGGACATCCAGAAGGGGAAGTGACAATTTATTGCTCAATCAATGGAATTAGGACTATTTTGGATCTCTGAAATTGAGACGAGGGACTAAGGATGATCATCTATGTCTTCCAAAATTGACATGAAAACATATTCTATACAGGATTAATAAACATAAATTTTTTGACACTTAGGGGATGGAAGGAATAAATTTTCATCCAATCTTTCATTACTGCTAAAAGAGTTGATAGCTTCTCTGAAACTATTGGAATGTTTTCTTTTCTTATAGTAGAGTTACATGTTAATGTAATGTGATTCATAGGACTTTAATGGGTCTTTGTGACCATAGAATTTCTAAACCTAACCATGATATATTATTTGAGACATTGGTGGTATGATAAAGTGTCGACCTGATATAGATGTAGCCATGGTATTCCCAGAAGGACAGTAAAGGGGGTATCAGGCTGAACAACCATGAATTCTGAGGTGAACATGAGATCCTTGACCTAGGTTCTGAGTGTGATATTTCCAAGAGTCTATTTATCATTCTTGTTATTACTTAGAAACATTAGAGTGGATGTGGACAAGTGAGATTCCTTAAGACCTAGTTTTCAAGTGTATGGACTGAAATGAGTTTCCTTCCTGATCCATTATCAAAAAATGATCATCAGATATCAATTTCATTTATCCTTTTAGATATTTAAAGGGGACAGAAGTGTAATTATATGACAGTATCCAAGCACTGGTCTGTGAAAGAGATTACGACCATGAATTTTTTTAGATCATTATATTCATAGTATATTTTAGCAGTGAAAACCTCAACTACAAACTTCTGGGGTCCTAATAACGTTACTATGTGTGATTCTCGGAGTTCTTTTTATAGATTTAGGGAATCTAGGATAGAATTCTTGGAAAAAATACGGGCTAATTACTTTAGAAAATCATACTTATGATCTATAGTAAATATCTTCTCAGCATGGTAATGCTATTTCATATTTTATTTGGGAGATGGTTTTCATAATATCAATGTATAATCCCTAAAAATAGTCATTGAATGTGCTTTCACTCTATGTGGATTAGGTCAGTTGGGTTTTCATACTTTCTGATGTTGGTTTGAAGTGATGTATCCTATAGTTGATATTCCAAGATAATAGTGTCCAGGTAGGCCCTATCTTGCATGAGGGAATTCCCCTATTCCATCTGAGCTCTCTAAATTTACCTCTAATGAGTTTTGGCTATGTAAATGGCTCAAGTAGTGGCCCAGATAAAGGAGGGACTCTGATCAAAACAATGTATTCCCTCATAACCTCGACTTTGTTGGCCTCTTCCCTTGGTCCACCAATTAATCATAAGGAATTCAGGTCCATTTTCATAATCATCATCTATAATGGGATATATTAATTTAATAACAATAATCAATCCAGTGGTCAACTCCACATCTAATGAATATTTGTTCTGACATGTCAACTATTGTTGAACCATTTGGAGTGACAGTTCCTATAGTTTTGGGACTTTAGGAATGAGGTCAGCTAATGTGGAGGAAATCATTATACTTAGTATAGGATCATCTTCCGACATATACATCTTACCCTTCCAGACATATTTCTTTATAGAAGGAAGGATTTCGAAGGATTAATCTCTCAATGAATTTGGTTGTGTTGTTGTGGAAGCATATGGAATCATATTTGACTAATATAATTATGCTCAGATGATAGCAGGAGTTTGTTTTATCATTTTCCTTGACACGTAGTCATTGAAATTCCATGTATCATTGATGATAACTTCATTACATTTGTTTTCCTCCTCCGGATTAGTGAAAGAAACATACACAACTTGAGTTTCTGATTTTTCAGTTCCCCTGGCCCATTGGCCACCATCATTCGTATTATTTAGTTAAAAAAACAATCCTAGATGTGTTTCCCAATATATTGACGAAAGGAGAAATAATTTGGGAGATATTCATCACCTTATTTTATGGGCTTCTTGGGCTTTAGAATCATTACCATGTAGTTTTCCAATTCCAAGATGAAGTTGTCAAGGACATGGTAATTTCAAAAATAATAGACCATGTTTTTATCTCATAAAACTATTTTGATCCTTCACCCTTTGATCATCCTGATGATGAAGACTTTGTTTTTGGTACTCAGGATATGGAATGCCATGATATGTTAAGGTATTTGAAGTGGGAGAAGATACATGGGATTTATTCAACATAAATATAGTGGCCACTCCTCCCTATACTCTCTTTACATGAGTTGATTTAATTACTTGGGCCTTGGATTTGGTCTCTATGGTGGATTATTCCTCCATAAAAGATGTTTTGTAAAGGTCCCAAAAACGTCATTTTTATTTCAAATTGATAAATTTCACGCACAATTCATTAAAAATATTCACTATAAATATTGGAAATAAATACTCTTTAGAGAGTGGTATGTTAAAGGAGTATTTGTATCTTTACATTGATAAATTAAATCTGAGATCATTTAATTCCCTTATTGTTTAATGTTCATGAGATCAAAGAATATTCTCTTATATAACAATGAGTTTCACATAAAGATAAACTTCTGATTGATTTATTCCAATCTAGGGATTGAAGGACACTACAGACTCACGAACCATTCAAAGGATGGACTATATAGTGAATTGAAAAATCACATGAGTTTCCCCACCTTATTTTGTTTAGTGGTCTCTATCATGGGATCATAATGGGAGATAAAATGCATCAAAAATAGCTTTGGGTCTCCTGAGCTATTGAATATTGGAAATTTAGGATTCCCAATGTTCAGTAGGGGAAGAATCAGATATACCCATTCATGGTAATGGATTTTTTTGGGATTTATCAGTGCATTAAAATCTTCCATAGCTTCAAGTTGAGCCATTAGTGACTCAATAGTGTTCATAAACATTTGAGGAATGTGTGGATGAGTCGAGATATGGAATGATGTAGTGGTTGGAGTATGAAACCATGTGACTACTAGTAGGTCCATCGATTGTGGAACAGAAGGTATCTATTTTGGGTAGCCCATAGGGTTTATCCTGTAATGATATGAAAAACTCTTCTCTAGTTTCACACCAAATACATGAAATTATATTTCTTATACTAAGAGATCCAAATATCTTTATGGATAGTATCCCATATTTAGTGTATGTTCTAGAACTTCTATAGATGATTCTAAAAAACATATTTGATGAGTATTTCTATCTTGAAGTGTGATTTGAGGATATACATGAAATACATATCTTGAAAGGAGGATTCCTTAGAGTTTTCCTGCATTGATTATTCTCAATTATTTTATCTATTTCTCTTACTATGTAAATCATTCCCATAGATAAATAGGATTTACCAATCTTAAAGGATGTTGAGGTACAATTTGGCCCTTAAGTTTTTCCTCGTTGGTTTCCTTTTGAGGAGGTAATGATGGATTGTTGAAGAGAGTGCCCAAATTCAAGGAAATCCTTTGTTTCTTGAGTAAGCACACCTCCTTCATTTATTTAAGTGTTAATCACATTATGAATTAGAACAACCTCTTCAGACACATCTGATTTGGTCTCATGTTTTAGAGAACCTGTGATGAACGAAATGATAATGGTCATTAAGGTGGAATTCATTATAGGCATTATATCATTGTTTCTGTGAGACTTTATTCTTCTTGGCCCTCCATGAGGCCTTGTTCCATCCTTCACTAAATCTATGGGAGTTTATTCACTAAAAGTAATGTGAATAGAATATTTAGACAGTTCAGTTGTGCTCGTCCCTAATAAGGATACTAGATCACATGATTGTACAAACTGGGAGGATCTATTCTGTGGATTTTTTCTATTCAAGAAAAGGATAATGCTATTATTGAGGTGAAAAATCCCTCAACCCTGAGGGATGGAGATCCTCCCATTCTTCTTTCACATCCATTTGGGTTTTGATTGCATAAATCAGATGTTGGGTCTAAAAATTCTTCAAGCCTGTGGGCTAAGGTTTCTCTTTCTCTTCTGTGGATTCTACTTTCATGACAGCCCTTCTGATTTTATTGAATTTTTTATGGGCATGGGATGGGTGCATCATTTGGTATGCACATGGATATGTGATTTATGAAGAAAATTTACCTATTTGATAATTTTTCCCTATCTTATGGCTAAAATAGTCAAATACGAAGAATTTATTGATATTCTTATATGTTTGATGCAAAAGTCTCTAGATATCTTGCTATCTTATGGACCAAAATTAGTGAGAGTCATTGGAGTTACGTTTTTTAGAATATATTTGTTTGTGCACATATTTCTTTTATTGGAGTTTACCTGAAACTATGAAGTTTCATGACACAAATATTGGATGGATTTGCTGGTTGAGGATCATAATTAAATTTATTGCACTAGGTGCACCCCATATTCCAATGTGAAAACTAGTTGGGGTATTAGTGATCAGATATCACAACCTCATTAATGCACCGAGACATGCAAGTTGATGGAATCCTTACTATCTCTCAATCTTTGGATATCATGAATCATGAAGATCTACCAATACAATTTGAAATTGAAACCCTTATAGTACCTAGATGTGACTTTGATACTCATACAAGGGTAGTACATTTTCATTCAAGTGACAAAGCATTTTCCATATATTGTGGATTATTTCATAAAAATTATCTTCTGAAAATGCCTTTAGAATTATATATTTATGGGTGGATGAAGGATAGAACATGAATGGTATGCCATATTTATCCAAATGATACATTATGTTTATCAATTTATCTTTTTCATTTTCTAGAGGTTCCTCTTCTAGTTCTTAATAGAGTGGATTCTTCTAAACTGTATTATCAAAAAAAGAAAGACTAATTGGGATTTTCTTAGGGATTTTTAAGTAAAGTATATCTAAAGGAAGTTTAAATAGAGAATGTAAACTTGGGATGTCTTTTGATTGAGAATGGATTTCACCTGCCAATAATAAGGCATCATAAGTTATTGGAATTGACTTCTCAAGTGACTCATGGTAGGGGTAATTTAACATCACTACATTTAGATTTTGATTATTCTCTTGAAAATAAGAAGACAAACTATAGAGAGAACATCTGAATTGAACATAATCATGGGGAGGACCACCATAGTGGATTAAATCAAGGAAAAGACCCTATTTCTCCTTAATCTCTCTTCCACATGGAGGGATACTGTGACTATCATTAAGAGATGGGATATTAAGATAAATTAGATTGTAGACCTGAAGAATTTATTCATGGTGAAGTGTCTGAGGAGGTCCTTTGTAATTACTAATATTTCTCTTATAATTAGGTTAATGGTGTGTAAGATAGTGATTTTCCATAGATAATTGTCGAAGAAATTCATGAACTCTAGAATTGAGTAAAGATGGATTGAAAATAAGATATTTTCATTCTAGTTTTCATTGGTGGGGCTTCTTTTTGGATTCTTTATTGGATGTGACTATGGAGACATTCTTGGGGACGTTTTTTTCATGGGAAGGTGTTTGTGACTACCCTGGAGTGGGCATTGGGATATGCCAATTACCTACTCATGGTGTGGTTGTATGTTCCCAATCTATTTTCCATATAATTTCTAGGAGGTTTCCGCATGACCCACCTGTATGGGAGCATAGGTGGGTGTCTGCTTTATGATGAAATGTGGAAGAGACACCCCATTTTCAGAGATGGAGTTTTGTAATCATCACTTGGGAAATATTGTCGTCACTATTATTATGTGTTGGAATGTCTGTAGTTTGTCGGATGAGATTTGTGTCTTCTCATTCACTGTCTTCCAAACATGATTGGTCACTTCAAAATCTGTAATGGGTATATATTCCAATTATGTATCTGAATTAGGTGCATTTTTTTGTTGTTATTCTCCCTTCCCTACCTGTGGACACTAATAGTACTCATGTGTGGGGGTAGAGAGTTGGCTCTATCTCCTATTCATCATCATGGACTTTTGTCTAATATCTCTGGGTGCTACCAGAACGGGCTCTTATATCATGCATATATTGATCAATTATCTCATGGGAATATATATACCTTGGGATGACGAGCCATTCTGTGGGATACTAATGAAAATAAAAAATGGGTCATGTTAGTGCATAGTCAAAACAAAAGAGTCTTTAGAAAACTAAAATTCAATTACCAATGGAAGGGGAGTTCATAAAGATCTTGATTTATCAAGACCAAAGAGAGTGGACTATGAATAAACATCATCTGAGATTGAAGGTAGAATCTGTTTTTTGCACTGTCCATGAATGAGAAGCCTCTACTATACGAATTTTCCTTGTATAAAGAAGGATGACTTCTCTTGGGTGACCAAAATCAGGAGGAAATGTCCCCACATAACAAGGGTTGATGATACATAATATTTAATATTGTTCATCTTGGACTTGTAACATAAAATTTAACATCTTATGACATGGAAATTGAGGGTGTGGTTTCAGGAAGTTTATATTTGACTGATATATTAATGATTTTACCATTCAGGATAATCTAAACAATAATATTATATCTATTTTAAACTTTAAGGTGGATGGTTTTAAGTTATAATCATGGGGTTTTTGGATCCCAAATGTGATATGAGAAATTTATACGAGGAATCTCCAAAGACCAATGATTGAAAAGAGGGTGACCATCATAATTTTTCTACAACTTATAGAGGTAGAAATGGACTCTCATGAGGACCTATGTGCCTCTAGTTGAGATACCCCTTTTTTGGGGGAATAATTCAATGCTAGTCTTGTGAGAATTAATTAATAATCAAATAGAGGAATCCTCTAGATTAACATCGATTTTTGTGAAATTTTATGTGAAGAAAATAATAGTTTATTACTAAATAGGTAGACAAATGGGTCTTCAAGAATATGAAATTATATTTCAAATTTATAAGGAAGGATTATAGTGTTTCATATATCCCCACACATAGAATTTTGTTTGTGGGAAGGAAGTGTATATATATTAAAGGATCATTTCATATCAAATTTTTAAATAATGGCGTGGAATATTTCCTATGATGGTTTGACACATGCACTAAAATGGGGGATTTTTTTATTATGTATTAGTCCACAAAACTGTATTTGAATGTGTTTACATTTTCTATCAAATCCAAAATCAAACTAAACACAATTCTTGAAATATTTATGTGCAACTAATCAAATTATTATTTGTATAATGTTATTTCATTTTCAATAAAAGTTTGTGAGAAGGGTGAGAGCCCTTACTGGACCATCTAAATATGGATCCAACTCATAAATTGGAGAAAGGGTGTATTTATTATATTTTGATTGGTCTAGGTTATAGGATACAAGTATCAATTTGTATCCAGTAATACAACGAATCAAGACACACATAGTACATGAAATTAATTCATTATAAAAATTTCAATTCTGATGCTTAATGACATGAGGGAAGGATGGATGTGGTTCCTTTTATTTTATTACTTTAAGGACCATGATACCCTTGAAATGAAATTATATTCGTTGATCATTTTGGGGATCCTCTACCAATACTCCAAAGCTAATGTGAGCTATGGTAGGTGTGATAATCATGGAGTGGAAAGGATTATTCAACCACACAAAGGTGATTAAGAGTAAATAATGGGGATTTTTTATTTTTTGGTGGATGAAAATGGATGTAGTATCCAATAAACAATACATATATCACGGGAATGATAATTTATCCATATATAGTTCATTAAATCTATGCGGTTTAGTTTCATGCAGCAAGGACATCAACCATGTTGTTTATAATCATATGTTAAGGATGAAGGTTAATTGCTGTGAAAAAATAAATATAGAGGCTGGAATAATGATTGGATATTTGTGTGTCAGTATAAATATTTTAATGGAAGGAAGTTTTTTTATATTTAGTTGTTAAATTCTAAATCAGAATAAGAGGGATATTATCCATGAAGTTTTGTGTCACACGATAAGGTTGACATTTCATGGAATCAATTAGTTAGTAAGGATTACTAGACAATTTAGGTTCTATTATACTTTGTAAATGAGGAAGGAAATTGTAAACCATTATATTTAGAGTTCTCATATCTGGAAAAAAGGTATTGGAAAATTAAATTGAACAAAAACTATCAAATGTTTCAAAAGAATGTTCCCTACATAATGTTGTTGGGGATTACAGATATCGAAGTCATCTCTCATGAGGACCAAATTTACCTGTAGTTAACAATATTTTTTTTTGGAATACTTAAGAAAATATAGAATATTATTTATTACTATAATGTAAAACAATCCCATCCTCTAAAAGACAATATCTATTTGTGGGAAACATAAGAAAATCCATCTATGGAATCTTACAATATATCTAGAAAAAGGTGACTTTAGGAATATAAATTTCTATTAACAATGGACAAAGAAATCATATAGATATATGATATTTACCAAAATAAGATGTATGATATGTGGAAGAAAGATTTTCAGTCACAATATTATAATTTGGAATGGTACTGGATTTGGGGTTTGGAGTCCCCTTCATATGTAATATTTTTTACTCATTGAGGAATATTTCTATTTCCATATTGGGCTCTTGGATGAGGGAACCAGAGTGAACATCTACTAAACATATTTCCATTTTTATACCCGAGAGGGGGGTTTTTTCTTCATGTTTGGGACTTAGAGATAGTTTCTAGGCATCACTACATATCTAAATTGATTAGAAAATAATTCTATACTTAGTTCTTGTAAAATTTCTCCTTTGTTCTAGTATGATCCCTAAACAGGGAGGGAAAATTATTATATTACGTATAGACACAGGATTAGAGTTCCTGACATAAATATGTATCCTATGATGATATGAATGAAGAAAAACATTTCTCTTGAACAAAGGCATGTTGGGATACCAGCACCCATGATTATTATCTTCCTATACATTGATTAAAATGTTAAATAGTAGTATGTCATGTAGTGAGGATATTTTCATAATGTCTAAAATATTATGACTTGGATTTTAGTCTATTTAGTTTAAATTATTAAATTGTAAACTAGGTATTAATTTTTTTATGTCATTAAAAAAGGACCACTTGATTTTCCATTTATGGTTGTGTATCTTGGACCATATTGTCTTCAGTTTGATGTCATAAGAGAAGGAAATTTTTTAAGGTATTTTAATTTCTTGCAACACGGATGAAGTAATACAATTTTTTGTTACATCACTCATTCTTCCATGACATATGGCATGATGTTCAAGATAGTCAAATATATATTTCAACTTTGTGAAGGATTATATTCATAAATTAATTTCCTGCCATTTATACCATTTCATCTCTTAGAATATTGGCTATTAGGGGATCATAGTGTTGATGGAAACAAATATGACATAACAGGCATATCTATGGGCATAGTTGATTGTATGAGCTATACTCAAGAGAAAAAAAGATTCCATTTGATTGTATTTATTTCAATACATTCACTAAACATTTTTCATACATTTTTAATTAACTTACTACCATTCACCATCTTCATTCAGATTGTTAGTAGAAACCAACATGACATATAGTGGTGGATTTCCTAGTTGAACTCATCCATAGTGCACCATTTTTTACAAGATTTCATTAAAATCATAGTATTACAAGATTTTATAGAGTTCTATGATTAATATACATGGATATTACATTATATTAATTGAATATTCATGATATTAAAAAAATACATTCCATAAAACCATAATTGTTTATTGTCTTTGGAACAATGGAAAACAAAACTTCAATTCTTGTGGAAGATCATTAAAATCTCCCATAAAGATCTCCACTTTTAGTACTTCTACCTAGAACCTTTATTCATATCCTAGAGAAAGGAAATATAATAAAGGGGTGATCTCAGATGCTCAGAAAATGTAAAAAAAGGATACATGTAAGTATAAACTTGATCAAATTATTATGATAACATGATCATAAAATTAGGAGATCATACCCTACATATCAAAGGTTATAAACAAGAGTAATGGGATAAATATAGGTTGTTCAGAAGACATGAATCATAGGGAAATAAACATCAAGATCCATGAAATAATAACTATAGAATAAAAAATAATATTTGTGGAATATATATTAGAATAGAAAATTTCTTGTCATGGATACCTATAATGAAATTTATAACATGTTAGGCTTGCGCTATGACTCGTGTACCTACATTAGTCTTGGGATAACAACTTGTGTACCCAATTTCTAATAGTTCTTGGCTACAACCCATGAAACTTCTTGTTTTACGGAATTATCTACAAACCTTGTACATTTTTTTTTCAGTCTTGGGCTACAATCCTTGAATCAATTTCTTTTTAGGCTTGGGTTATTACCCATGTACCCTCTTTCATTTAGGTTTAATCATCAACCAGTACATCCACTTTATTTTTTGGGCTTGGGATGTAACCCATACACTCTCATTATTTTTGGGGTTAGGATACAACCCATTGACCCTTTGAGCTCATATAAAACATTTGATTACCAATGCATTTTTGGGAGATATAGGTCCCACCCATCTCATAGAAATTTCATTCACACATGTGCCACATGATAATAAAACATTCATCATATCGTGACCCCTAAAATGATACAAGTCTTGTAAACATAAAATAATAAACCATAAAATGAAATGGGTATCATTAACATTTCATCACATCAAAAAATATTTAAACAAGATAATTTTCATAACTATATCATCAAATCATAACACATGAAAGTGAAAAGGATTTCATAAACATATAACCCAATAATGATAAATATGTTTCATAAAGTTAATTACATTAAGTGTGACCCATTCATAGAATGGATATGAATGAAACATTCAGATAATTTCGAAAAAAGGAAATGATTATCATTAATGGATTTCATATTTTATGGAAATTTTTTTCTGTAATAACTTTAAAAAACAATTCTAGATGAAATTATTCTTTATTCTCCGAAAAAGGATTATTAATTCCTAAATCATTTTAAAATGATTTTCTACATTTATATCTTGAAAAAATATAAAGAATACTTGAAACCATTTTTTAAAACCTTTTTCTTTGAAAATTAAATTTTTAAAAAAATCATAAAGATTAAACATTCAAAAAATGAAAAAGAATCATCAAAGGAATGACAATGGGTATATCTGTTCAAGTCATACAAAGTAAAAAACAACATTCATTATGTAATGTAAAATTTTTAAAAGGAATGAATTTTTTGGAAACATACAAGAATATTAACTTGAAGAGATTGGTAAATTAAAAAAATTAATTTAAAATATTTTATGATAATGGAATTATAATCTTGGTAACCCTTTTTTATAAAACATAGATTTTTGATTGAAGAAAGGGTAATATTGAGCTTTCTTAAAAACTATTTCTTAACAATCTTATGTTCCAAAGAGTGGAATACAGTACTAATACAAGAGAATATCATTAAATAACCATGTATAATTAAACACTTGAATATTATTGGCATATGGAACATATTATTTCATCAAGGTATGTAATAAAATAAACAATCTTTGAATGCAATGAGATTGTCTCAAAAAAAAATTTTAACTCACTAACATGGGATCCTAGTCTCCTTGTAAAAAAAGGAAAATAAATGAATCTTAATATACAATTAGAATAATTATATTAAATATATAACAAGTAAAATGGAATTATATACACTTCTATGATGATTTTAGGGGCAGAACAAAACATGAATATCAAAGAAGGCAAATTGAGACAAAACTATTTTACCGATTCAGTGTCTTTTGAAATATAAACCCCAATGGAATATGGATCATAAAATTTGAATGTAATGAAATTTTTTTTAATTAAAGGATAAATATATTACAATTATGTGTAGTAAATACACCACACAAAAGGAAATTTTGGCATACATGGCTTGTATCTCACCGAAATTAGAAGTGAAATGAAATGCCCTAACCTTATGTCTAGACTCTCTCCTTACTCATACAAGATTCTTAAATAATAAATATAATTTATTATAAATATTATCAATAATAATATTATTATACATAAAATAATATATGATTTTATTATTACCATATATTTCCAGATTGTTAATGATCATTTGTTAATGTTACACTTCGGGTACAATTTTCTTTATTCTTCGCATGTGTCTAAATTTGTTATATGGTCATAAATTATACTTATATCATGATTATAGAATCTAGATCATGATATAAATATCTTAAATATCTATTATATACATATTATAATAATTTATAGAATATATTAGTCTGATATGGAATACACCATTCATTGAGACAAAAAGTTGTACGTACGCAAGAATGTTGTTTCTATTTTTATTGCCTTATTGAAAGAATGTATATAAATGATATATATATATATATATCCGTGTGGGTGTGTGTGTTTATACCTATATAATTATTAATGTATCATTACTATATCATTTATATCATATAGGTTCATCGAAACCATCCTTATTATAATCTATGTGGTGTGTGAACGAATCACATTGCTTTGAGGGGGTGGTAGTCCACAGTTCCTCAAACAAGATTATTATATTAACACCAAAGGGAAGGAAAAAATATTTTCTATGTAAAATTAATAGATAAATTTAAATAAAATGTATATATTATATATGACATATATAAAAATAGTGTCCATCATAATTTCCACAATGATTGGTTGAAAAGGAGAAATGAACAATCATCATTTTGTGTGGCAGTAGTTCTTCATACAAAGGAAAAATACTTTAAACATCCATTAAATAGAGGTGTGTGTAAGTTTAGGTCATACCATTCACATAATATAATTCTATTATATTGACAATAATGGTTTCATCACTCAATAATGGAATATAGAGAGTATAGAGTGTGGAGAAGGAAATTAAAGCAAAGGAGCTTGAGAGAAGAAGTTTCCTCTTAATTGGGTAACTCTTGTAGCCTTGTACCAAAAGAAATAATTGAGACAGTTTATACCGAAAGGGTTGCATCAAATTCTAAGTAATTTTTATTGGTAGTAAATTTTGTTAGAGCGTGGATGAACTCAAAAGGTTTGAGAGGTGTGAGGAATGGGTGGAGATGTTGGCCTTTTCTAGAGAAGGGAAATGACTCATAAGGAATTTTTCGTAACAAATTAGGTGTAAACATGTTATTACCTAAAAAACTATTAAAAATAAAAAAAATCTATAATTGAAGATTTATGGATGGAATATGGACATGAAATATGTGTTGGAAATGTTTTCTGGTCATTTTGGCCATTAATTTTAACGTTTATCCCCTAATTAAGTTTAATTTAGCCTTAATTATTGTGATTAAGTTTAATCATATTTACTTAACATTTTGGTAAAAAATTAACATGGTATTATTAGTCTATTAATATTATAATTAATACAATGGGGATTTCATATTTTTTAAAGTAACATCATAGACATGGAAAAATTAAGATTACTTCTCATCCCATAGATGAGACGAAATAACGAGGTTTTATACATGAATAAAGAACAATAGTTAATTAAAATTTTATGTTCATTTTCCATGTGTTATTTATCTTAATGAATTACACTATATAAATATATGTAATAAATATATAAATTTAAATTTAAAAATTTACCCTTACATTTATTTTTTATTCAATCATTATTTTTCTAAATGTAAAATTCAGATTGTAATAAAAAACCTCAGAATCCTAAAATTACTTAATTATGATTCATTCTATTTTAGAATACTAATTCTCAGAATCCTGGTTACGAACTTTAGAGTTTTGACTTAGAATTATTGATATGAATTATGGATACTAACTCTCATGAAGTTCTGAATGAGAATTATGGATACGAATTCTGGATTCGAACTCTCATGATGTTCTGAATCCGAATTCTGATTACGAATTCTGATTACGAATTCTGATTACGAACTTCTCTATGTTCTAACTCCGAGTTCCCTAAATTCAGAAACTGAACTCTTATGAGTTATGACTACGAATTCTCATGAACTTTTACTCCGAACGTAGTATATTCTGCTTCCAAATTCTAGTGAAACTAGACTCCGAATTTCATTGAAATTCAGACTTCATATTTCTACAGAATTCAGGTTCCGAATTCCTACAATACAGAATCTGAATATCCAAAAGTTATAGTCTCCAAATTCATTTTTTTATCTCTACTCTGAAATTTAATTTTCTCCATTCTGAATATCATTTTTTGGTTATGCTTACACTTGTTTAGTAATAAAACGATGTTGTGGTTTCAGTTACTCACTAACCGATGTTTGAGTGAAACGTGTACAGGTCCCTCAAAAATTCAAGGAAGAATTAGACCGTTGGAGGAGGGAGATGACCATTGGAGCTAAACCTATAAATAAGAGTTGATTTGAGAAATCTGAAGATGGTTATTTGACTCTAAAGACCACATGCTGTTGATGTGATTTATAGAGAGAGACTCTCACTGCCAGTGCATACTGAACTTCTTGTTCAATGTTTTGATTCATGCGACTCTGATTATTGCTATGTACAATCTATGGCTTCCAGGGATAAGAAGACAAAGGTTCCAACACATTGAAGTTGAGGGCTTCCTTATTGAGGAAGAAAGAGGTGCCGACTACCTGATAGTTGAGGGCTTGCGGGGATATCAGGACAGACTCCGATCTTCGTATCGAGGGCTTACCCTAGTGTGGGTAAGACAAAATTTTCTTGAATGTATAAATCAAGGGAAATTTATCCAAGGTTGTTGGATACCATTCTCTTTGGGTTAAAAGATTTACTTGTTACTTTTTTTTGTTACAATTTTTTCCGCTACATTTGTATTGTTGAGGAAAGTATAATATCTTATACTCCCTCACTATTGTACTCTGATTTAGTTAGATTCTATATGCATTAAGGTAGAAACATAGTAATTGTAAACTTTTGTTAAGTTTCATTTTTAGAATCTTATTTTCCGGATTCAAGCAAGTTATTAGAACCTAGAGGTCTTGTGAATTATCTTGTTTGACCTTATTAAACATAACCATCATTAAAATCTTCAAAGGAATTTTTAAAAGGTACAATTTACCCCCCCTCTTGTATTTGAGAATCTCATTCATATTTCGATCCTATATTTGGTATTATAGAGTATATCACACTCACATACCATCTTAACAATTGGTTTTAGAGGATGGAAACCACAAACCCTGTACTAATTAATCAATTGGAATCACAGGTTGGATACCTCAAACACTGTACCAATTCAACAATTGGTTTCAGAGGATTTGGTTTGATCTGAATTAATCTCACGATTAGATTTTGAAAAAAATTCTCAGAATTTAATTTTCCAGATTCACAATTATTTAGAATTGAATTTTTCAGATTCACCATTTCTGAATCAATTTATTCAGATTCATTCTTTTTTTCTTATAGATTCTCTTGATCTATATTTTTCTTGCTTAGGAATATTTTCCTTGTTTCAAAATTTTTCTACAAACTAGTTTTTGTGGAAAGATATTTCTTAAATATGGCAGGAATCAATGTTGGTTCCATATACAATCTAAATCCAACTAGACCACCTATCTTTTATGTAAATGATTATGAAAATTGGAGAAATCATATGATGACTTTAATTATCAACAGTGGAATTGAAAATTTTGTTATGATTACTAGGGGATAAAAAATTCCTGATAAGAAGTAAGCGCCTTTACAAATATAGAAAATCATGAATATCAACTGGATTATAAGGTGAAAAATACTATAATTTTCTCAATGACTATAAATATATATAGCCAAATTTCATCTTGTGAAGTAGCAAATTCTATATGGAAGAGACTTGAAGTTACACACTTTGGAAATTACAATGTAATAAAGACTAAAAGATCCATGCTTAGAGCAGAATATCATGGTTTTAGTTTTCTTTATGGTGAACCCATATTCAAGGTGCAATAGAGATTCCTGACTATTGTGAATAGTTTACAATCAATGGGTGAAAAAGGATTAGATGATGAATCCCTTTTTGAGAATATCATAGACATCATGCTAAATGAGTGGGAATCTAAAAGGATTGCTATTGATGAGAATAAAATGGTTACTAAGATTACCCTGGATGAGCTTTTTGGAACTCTTCTTCAGTATGAGACTAGAATGAAAAGATATGCTGCTATTGTGAAGAAGAAGAATGGAAATTGTACTGTATCTTTTACTACTAATTCAAACCATATGAAGGCCAAGACTCTATAGAGAGTAACTCGATCTAAATCATAGAAAGTGGTTATCCAATTCGAATCTAGTGTATGTGAGTCCTCATAAAACGAATTAGCAAATCTTTCCTGAAGATAAACAAGATAGCTAGGTAGAGGAACTTACAATCCAGATATAAGAAGAAGGAAAAGAAAGACAAGAAAGATTCAGAAATTACATGTTGTGAATGCAAGAGAGATAGAAACATAAGACCTAATTGTCCTACTCTCAAGAGAAAATAATGAAAGGAAAGGCATTCTGAGAAAAACAGAAAGAAGTATTATAAGGCTAAAAATAAGAATGTTTTGAAAGCTAATGACACATGGAGTGCCAGTGGTGGAGACTCTTCAGATAAATCTTCGGATTATGAATCTTATGGACAGAAGAATATTTGTCTTATAGCTAGGATACCTATTGGTAATCATTGGTTGATGGTTATGGTACACAATGCTGAATCAATGACCAATTTGTCTTTGAATGCTAATGATAGTAAATATTATATCTCTTCAAATGAAGAATCTACTTCTTCTGATGAAGATAATACTTCACCTACCTATTAAGAAGTTTCTAGGTTTTCCAAACTCCATGAGAATGAGAATTCAAAACTCAAGAAATAACATGATAAGGAAAATTATAGGAATAATATTATTACCATGGAAATAGAAGATCATTCTAAAGATAATGATAAGAAAAATTCAGATTTTGAATGTATTTCAAAAATCTTGAGGAATTATGTTTTGAGAGGAATAAACATTCCAAAGATCTAGAATACATAATTTCTACGAAAAATGTTTTCGAGCCTAGCTCTAGTTCAAAATCAAATTTTTTTTAAGACAAGAATGTAGTTATCAAACTCAAATCCGAAATATTTTCCTTGAGGAAGTGTTTGTCAAACTTTACCATAGGTAATGAAAATTTTGATAAAATGTATTCACAAATCCGATATCAAACTAATACTTATGGTATTGATTATACTAGTTCTAATACTCTTTTTAGTAAGAATTAATTTGTTCCTAAAATTGCTCCATTCTTCACAAAGTGTCAATGTGGTGGTCACTAGGCAAATAATTTTTTTCTATACAAAACCCAGTCTTTAGGTTTTCATAAAGCTTATTTTTCTAAGAAGATATGGGTTCCCAAAATTTTTCTATGTGAGATTTCTTGATCCAAGCAAGTCTGGATTCCGAAAACCTAAATTTTTATTATTTTTAGGAAAATAGGGATACTACCTACAATAATAAATGCCACATGGATAGTGGATGTTCCCGACATATGATTGGTTACAAAAACTATTTCGAAATGATTATCAAGACGAAAGGAGGAAAAGTAACTTTCAGAGATAGTTCTCATGGATAAATTATTGGAATAGGTAACATCGTTCTTCTTAGAAAAACGTTGATTTCAAATGTTTTATTTGTTAAGTGTCTTAAGCACAACCTCATCAGCATAAGTCAACTATGTGATGAAGGCTACTTTGCGAATTTTAGGAATAATAAGTGATTAGTACAAAATTCCATGGAAGAGTTTATTCTTTCTGCCCATAGGCAAGAGAATGTTTACACACTAAACTTAGATGACCTTAGGAGCCAAGACTTACCTTGCCTTAGTGCAATGGAAGATCAATCTTGTTTATGGAATTGATGGTTAGGTACTTGTATCCTTAGGAACTTATGAAAAATTTCTATGAAAAGACTAGTCCAGGATCTACCAGAGCTTAGATTTGATTCTTCAAAATTCTGTGAACATTGACGATATAGAAAGCAATATAAATCATGTTTTAAATCCATTGGTGAAGCCTCAACCACTGATTCATTATAGCTAGTTCATATGGATCTTTTTGGTCCTACAAAAACTAGAAGCATTGAGGGAAAATATTATCTATTTGTTTTATTTGATGATTACACAAGATTTACATGGGTCTATTTTTTAGAAAATAAGTATATTCTTTTTATTATTTCAAAAGTTTTAGAGCCCACGTTAAAAATGAGAAAAAGCGTCCATTTAAAACTATTCATATTGATCATGGAGGAGAATTTCAAAATTCTGATTTTGAAACTTTTTGTAGTAGAAAAGGTATTACTCACAACTTCTCAGCACCCATAACACCTGAACAGAATGGTGTTGTTGAAAGAAGAAATAATTCTTCAAGAGATAACTAGAACCATGTTGAGTGAGTATTTTGTAGCCAAACATTTTTGGGATGATGCTGTAAGTACTACTTGTTATACTATAAATCGAGTTTTAGTTAGACCTTTTCTTAATAAAACACTTAATGAATTATGGAATTGTAGAAAACCTATACTTTCCTACTTTATGGTTTTTGGATGCATGGTATTCATTGTGAAAACTAAAGATAATCTACACAAATTTACACCAAAATCTGATGATGGAATTTACATAGGCTACTCCACAACATCTAAGGCTTATAGTGTTTTTAACAAAAACACTTTTCTGTTGAAGAGATAGTAAATCAAAAATTTGATGAAACTGATCCCTTATTTTTAAACAACCCCAACCAACATATTTTGATGTGTTTTAAAAAAAAATTTATCAACCTTTGACAGAAAATCCTTCTGATAAGAAAAATATTCAAGAAGATACTTTTCAAACATTTACCCTAAAAGATTTCCTATCCTATGTTGATGAACATGTTTTACAAAACCCAAATAAGACGTTTCTTAAGAATCGTCCCAGTGATAGTATCATTGATGATGTAAATCAACCTATAAGGACTAGAAGTTTCTTAAGAAATTAAATAGAACATCTAGAATTCCTTTCCCAATTTGAACCAAAAAGCACTGATGATTCTTTAAGTGATGATGATTGAATTAATGCCATGCAAGACGAACTAAATGAATTACAAAGGAATAATGTATGGACCTTGGTTGAAGGATCTAAGGAAACTTCGGTAATTGGAGTAAAATGGGTCATAAAAAATAAGTTTGATGAAAATGGATTAATAGTTAGGAATAAATCCAGATTGGTTGCTAAAGGTGATAATCTACTAGAAGGAATATACTATGAATAAACCTATTCCCTAGTATCTAGACTTGAATCTATTCATATTTTACTTTCCTTTGTAGCATTCTTCAATTTCAATATTTTTCAAATGCATGTGAAATGTTCTTTTTTAATGGTTATGTTCAAGAGGTAGTTTTATTGAACAACCTTCTGGCTTTGAAGACACAATATATCTTGATCATGTTTTTAGACTTAACAAAGCATTGTATGGACTTAAACATGCCCCTAGA
Source organism: Viscum album (assembly GCA_963277665.1). NCBI lineage: Eukaryota > Viridiplantae > Streptophyta > Magnoliopsida > Santalales > Viscaceae > Viscum > Viscum album. The sequence continues at coordinate 307,843,518 of OY728131.1, read as the reverse complement.
GCTTGGTATGATAGACTTACATGATTTTTTCATTAAAATAACTATGTTAAGGGAAATGCAGATGCAAACCTTTTTATAAGGAATGATAAGAAAAATGTTTTTATTATTCAAATTTATGTTGATGACATTATATTTGGTTCCACTCAACAATCTTTAACTGATTTCTGTATGTATCTAATGAAATATGTGTTTAAAATTAGTATGATGGGTGAGTTAATATTTTTCCATGGTTTTCAAATTTCTCAAAAACCATAAGGAGTATACATATACCATCATCAGTATATTAAATATCTTCTTAAAAAGTATGGATATGACAACACTAAGTGTATAAGTACTCCCATTGGTACCTCAAACGCACTTGATCACGATGAAGATGGGAAACTAGTAGATCAATCATCTTTTAGAGGTATGACAGGATGTCTACTTTTCTTGATATCTAGTTGAACAGACTTAATATTTTCAGTAGGCTTATGTGAAAGATATCAGTCCAATCCTAATGAATCTCATTTAAAGGAAGTGAATATAATTTTTCGTATCTTAAAGGGAACCATGTATTTAGGAATCTTCTATACTAATAGAAATTATTTTTTAAAAAGTATTTTCGATTATGACTTTGGTGGATATAGAATATTTAGAAATAGTTCATCCGGAACTTGTCATTTTTTAGAAGATTCATTAGTTTGTTGGTCTTGCATGAAGCAACACTCAGTAGCACTCTCGACTGCTAGAGCTATATATGTAGCAGCTTGAAGTTGTTGTGCTCAAGTGTTGTTTATTCAACACACACTCACAGACTATGGCATGAGTTTTACTAAGACTCAAATTATGTGTGATAAAACAAGTGTCATTTCCCTTAGTAAAACCCATGCACATCACTCTCTTAAAAATCATATAGATATTAGGCATCACTTTCTTTGGGATCAAACACATAAAGAAGATATCATTATTCAATTTATTGGAAACCAAGATCAAATTGCTGATATTTTCACAATATCATTATCCTCTGATAGATTTGAATATTTTAAAAAAAAGTTAGGAATGATAATCGTAATGCGATCCTCGTTCATTAACTTCTTGTTGAACCATTATCCTTACTGTAATAAACTATTTTACGTAGGGGGAGTACATCTGTCATTAATGTTTTTTTATATTTTTCTTAATGATTTTTTTTCATATTTTTTGTAATTAGTTTTTCAAAATATTTTCATAATGGAAATTTCGTAAAGAAAATTTTCGCAATGGAAATGTTCTTAATGGAAATTTTTGTAATGGAAATCTTCGAACCTGAAATTTTCGTAAATGAAATTTTTTGCAATGAGAATTTTTCGTACTCCGAATTTTTGTAATGAAAATTTCCATGCTCAAAATTTTCATAGTATCATTTTCATAATGTGTTTTTGGTAGTCAAATTTGTATGTTCAAGAAAAATATCACATATTACGAATAACCTTCCTAGCAATCCAAAAGGTATGATTTCTTTCTTACATTGTTCATAATCATTATTTCATTGCTGGGTTTTTATTTTGTATTATAAATTTCTAAAATTCTAGTTTTCTCAAATCCATTTTTTCTAAAGAACCTCACCAGATTCGATTCAACCAAATCTTTCATGTGGAAATTATATGAACTGTTAGATCAGATCATATTGTCTCCCAACTGTTAGATTGTTTTTGGAAGGCCAATGTTTGCTTCAACTACTATATAAAGGGTACCCCTGATGGTTGTCCCACATTGATTAGAAGGCATGTACGTGTCGAACCTCTAACTCTCTACAAAATCCCGTTCTGAATTCTTCAGAAGTGATCCAGTCCGAATGTCTATAGAAGAGCCCTCTCAAGAAATGTCTTCTATAAAGCCGATTGCTGAATGAAAAATATAAAGGGAAATGTTGTTTTATCCAATCTTTTAAAATAAGTAAAACTCAATCATATCCAAGAACATCATGCTAAAGGGATGGGAAAGTGTAGCTATATCTAAGACTTGATCTCAAGATGTGGTGTATCCAGATTTTCTCATAGAGTTTTATGGGTGAGTTTGTTTTTTAAGGAAGATTGAAGGGAGAAGTTCTCCTTCAAGAACTTTGGGAAGATGTATTATATCTCCTATACCAAAGTGTCTAGCTTGGTATACATACCTTACTAAAGAGAGGCTTAGTTTTTCTCTCACAAGTTTCCTGAGGTTCCTGGAAGTTTCATTAAGGCAAGAGCTGTGGAGTGTCTAGGCCTTTTGGATGTAAACACTATAAAAATGTTCACCCATTTATCAACTAATAATCGGATTCTATAGCTTTGGGTACAAGTTTTTATCATTTTGAGGATGGGTGATAAGGATACCCATAAGAAGAGTGCCATGTATATCCTAGATTTTTTGGTAAATCTAAGGAAGCTGAATCTCATAAAGCACATCCTCATCACCATTGTGAATATCCCGAATGGCAATCTAAGTGCTCAGATCATTATGTATCTGGAATTGCTTTATATGTTGATTTTTTGGTGTCTCGAATCATTAAAGATCCCATGTAGTTCCAAGAATAGAAATTTCTTGTTGATGCTATTTAGTGATGATACATTAAAGAGGATGAAAGTCGGTTTTTCCATGGAAAAAAGAGAATTTTATGATCTTCCAGTGGAGGAGGCAGAAATAATTCGGTAAAATGTGGAGAAAGCTGAACCCTCAAAGATGGATGGTAAGAAAGGTAAGTTAAAAGAAGTGTAAGCAGAAGATAAAACCCCTAAATCTAAGGATGTCCAATCCATAACTCCTAAACCAAAAAGCAGAAGTCCTACCCGGATGTGGTGGTAGCAAAGTGGAGGGAGGAAAAGAAGAATAGAAAAGCTGGGGAGTCATAGTTTGGTTTTGATCCTTCTAAGGCTAAGGCCTTGAAAGAATCAGCTGCTGAAGAGGTTGAAAGGCAAGAAAAGGAGAAAAAGAAAAAGAAGAAAATTTCAGTGGCTGAGATTGTTCAATCTCTCTTGAAGGCTACTGAGGTTGCTTCAAAAAACATCCTTATTCCGAAATTATTCCTTGTAGAACAATTTCCCAAGACTCGAGGAAAGCGGTTTAGTTGACCAAAAAAGCAATAATAGGTGTATGTGGATGAAAAGAAACATGAAGAATACGTGAAAAAAATCTCAGAGTAGTGGTGGCACTGATAATATAATCAATAAAGTTGAAGACTATCATGAAGAAGGATAGTGCTTTCGAGAATTTTTCATTCTAGAATTATCAAGCCAGATATTCAAAGATTGTAACACCCATAGATGATGAAAAGGATGAATATGAGGTAAACAATTTATTTGAAGAATAAAGTCATAATCATGGCTTTATACAAGCCGAGGATGTTGTGTCTAGTGCTCAAAAAGATAAGTTTGATGAAGATAATGTTATTCAATTATCCAAAAGTGAGCATGAATCCCCTGATAAAGAAGTCGTTCTGAGAATTAGTAAGGGAAAACAAGTGGTGGTGGACAACCCAAAAAAAGATATATTGAGGAAAAATAAATTTTGAGGATCATCAAATATGAAGTTAGTGGAAATAGAATAAGAACAATCTCCAAGTAAATTTTATGATTCGGAATCATCTGTCGTAGGGCACGGTTTATTTGTTCAATCGCTAAAGAAGATGGTCTATACAATAAAGATATTTCCCACAATTGACTCAAGATGCCAGATGCTACAACACAGTTTGAACCAAAAATCAGATTCTGTATCCACGATTATGGACAGATTTTTGAAGGTTGATGAAGATTTCAAAAATTTCCTTATCAATTACGAAGCCCAAAGAAACTCATGCGAGAAAAGGACCAGATGGTCGAAGGGTATTGTTGAAGATATATGAGATCTTGATCAGTTCCAGAATTATGTAAAAGAAGATTTTGATACTAAAGATGGAATGATCAAGAATCTTACATATATATTTCAGGATAAGCTATGTTTATACCAAAATTCTCATATCCAAGATGATAAAGATACGAATGGGAAGCTGAGTTATGTTGTCCAATGCTTGAAATCAGAGAGTGATCTCCTGACTGAAATGTATGAAATGATATTGAAGCAACTAAACTTGCTAAAGGCTGAGAAAGAGCTCCTAAAGTCCCAAGAAGAACTAATAATATCGTCGGAGAGGCAAGTAGAAGAGTACCACAAAGAGATAAAGAAGTGGAATACAGTCGTCAAGAAGATGATACCCAAGAAAAAATAGAAAAATCTGATCTTTTATTGTATTTTTTTCCTTTCACTAATACTTTCAAACTCCATGAAATAGTGGATTCTTGTGTTGTTCGTATGTCCTTACAAATTTTTCACGTACCTTATTTCTTTTTCATTCCCTCTAACTCTTTCGAAAAATCATAAAGTGGGATAAGGGAAAAATAATTCTAAAGGAGAGATGAAAAAATCTAAAAGGGAGAAGGGAAATGACTTCTAAGTATTAGAAGATACATCCATATGAAAGGGGGAGTCTATCTAAGGGGGAGTTGATCATTACGAAGATTTCATTACCCAAGATGATAAAATTTTAATTCTGGATATCTAGAATATGATCCTTAGAGGTTCAAATCCTAAGGGGGAGTTAGTTGTATTCATCGTTGTCATTGTGAAAAGGCAGATAAGTTTTATTTTCTACGTCAAGAAAACTTTTTCAAAGTCATTTTATTATTTTTTGAAAGGATGTTTGTGTTTTCCAATAATGGGGAGATTGTTGAGTCAATAAGGTTTTCTTGATGAATTTTACATTCCTTCATGTAAAGGGGGAGATTATTAAGTCAATAATGTGTCATTATGACTATACTATTCCTCTTTTTTTTTGAAAATCACAAACACATTATTTCTAGGAAAAACTCATTTTACCCTTGTTTTACATATATAAGGAAAATTTCCTTCCCTTGGAAATTTACGCTTTCATTGCTTTATTTATTTAAAAAAAATGTTCTATGAGTAAAATATGGATTGTAATAAAAAAATCTCGGAATCCTATAATTACATAAGTATGATGCATTCTGTTTTAGAATATAAATTCATATAATTCTGGTTACGAACATCAGAGTTCTGACTCTGATTTCTGGATACAAATTCTGGATACGAACTCTCATAAATTTCTGACTCTGAATTCTTGATACAAATTCTGGATACGAACTCTCATGAAGTTCTAACTCTGAATTCTGATTACGAATTCTGATCACGAATTTTGATTATGAACTTCTCTATGTTTTGACTCTGAGTTCATTGAATTAAGACTCTAAACTCTTATGAGTTCTGACTCCGAATTCTCCAGAACTTTGACTCTAATCTTTGTAAGTTCTAGTTCCGAATTTTAGTGAAACTTGGCTCGGAATTTCTTTGAAATTTAAAATCCGGATTTCTACAAAATTCAGGTTCCGAATTCCTACAAAACAGAATTCGAATATCCTTAAGTTATTGACTCTGAATTAATTTTTTTACCTCCACTCCAAACATTCAATTTCTACATTCCGAATATCAGTTTTTGGTTGAGCTTACACTTGTTTAGTAATAAAATGATGTCGTGATTTTAGTTACTCTCTAACCATTGTTTGAGTGACACGTGTACAGGTCCCTCCAAAATTCAAGGAAGAATTTGACTGGTGGAGGAGGGAGCCAACCATTGGAGCTACACCTATAAATAGGAGTTTATTTGAAAAATCTGAAGACGGTTCTATGACCCTAGAAACCACATTCTATTGAAGTGATTTCTAGAGAGAGACTCTCACTACCATGTGTATACCGAACTACTTGTTCAGTGTTTTTCTTCGTGTGACTCTGATTATTGTTGTGTACAATCAAGGGCTTCTGATCATAGGAAGACATAGGTTCCAACACTTTGAAGTTGTGGTCTTCCTTGTTGAGGAAGACAGAGGTGCCGACTACTTGATAGTTGAGGTCCTGCGGGGATAGCAAGATAGGCTCCTATCTACATATCGAGGGCTAACCCTGGTGTAGGTAAGATTGACTTCCCTGAAAGTATAAATCAGGGGACCTTTATCTAAGTTTTTTGGATACCCTCTTTGGGATAAAAGATTTACTTGTTACTTGTTTTTGTTACATGTTTTTCCACTGCATTTGTGTTGCTGAGGAAAGTATACTATCTTATACTCCCTCACACTTGTACTCTGATTTAGTTAGATTCTATAAACTATAAGGTAGAATCTTAGTTATTGTAAACTTTTGTTATGTTTCATTTTAAGAATCGTCTTTTCCAGAATCAAGAATGTTATTAGAACCTAGAGGTCTTGTGAATTACCTTTTTTAAACTTGTTAAACATAGCTATCTTTAAAATTTCCAAAGGAATATTAAAATGGTACAATTCACCGCCCTCATGTATTTGAGAATCTCATTTTTATTTCGATCCTACATTTGGTATTATAGAGTATATAATACTCACATACCATCTTAACAATATATATATATATAACTATTTCTAGTGTCATGAAAAATGAAAGAAATATTGAAATGATAAATTAATTCGAAAAAAATAACTCTCAAAATCAAGGTGTTACATTCTACCCGACTTGAAAAATAAATTTCCCCATTAAAATTCTTATAGGTTATCAATGATTTAATACTATAAATTGTCATTCATAGAAACCCACATTGTAAAAACGAATACTAAATCATCACCTAAAAAAGGAAATTTTGAACCATTATGGTTACCCAGAGTAACAAATAACTAGGTTTCCACATAGAAGAATATTGGTTGGAAGTGAAAATAAGACACGGTGGATAAGAATATATATATTTATAGGGAGTGATTTAGGCCATCAACATCAAACAAATGAATAGTCAATGTAAATTTGAGGGCATCAGTTTAATAAATCTATGATGATTTTAGAAGCCATTGGTTCTACAAAATTTAGGGTATTAGGACAACATTTTTTCTGTATCACCTTCAAGAACGTTGTGTAATTATTGATAAATTTCTATAAACACAATTTTGTTTTTTTTCTTTTAAAAATTTCTAATTCATCCATTACCTTGTGGAATGAATGTCCAAAAATAAAATTTGGTGAATAATGTCCCAAAATATTAATAGATATTAAGGGCCATACAAGAATAAAAAGTCGAACTATTTGTCTGTTAAAAAAATCCACATACACTAATAAAATTAACACTATTAGTTCATCATAAATATTTATTAATAAAAAATACACATTAACTAGGACATCACATAGGCCTGTGGTAGGTGTGAAAAACTTATCATCTTTTGGTCATAGGTTCAAGACCCATGACCTTGATTAAAATGATTGGTTGTCACCAAACATACATGATGCCACATTCGAACAAATATAAAAGATGTAAATAACTGAAATAAGTTTAAAAACTGATTAAACCTTCAACCATGTTTTTCAACAAAAACATAGAAAAAAACACTTCCTCTAATGAATAAATTAAACTTTTCATGAATGGTTAACCTAAAATACCTTCTCAAAGGGTAAAATACAAAATATTTGAAATTTATTCAAGAAATAACCCCAAAATTGATTCCCCTATATAACAAAAAGTTTATCTTTATTTTCACATTTTAACATGTGAATACCCACACTATATATTCACATAAACATGTTAATAACCTGAGGTACAATAAATTGTTTTTGAAAACATGATTGCTTCCATATTTTAATGATTACATGATATATCCCTTAAATCCAAAAATTGGTAAAATTCATCATTGATGACATAGAACAATTTTTCAATAAACAGTTATGTGACAATATTTACCGTCGAAATTACTTATTCATATATAGTATATCCATATACAGACATCATTATCTTGGTGTGAGGCATTAATTAAGGATTAACATACCTTAACCAAAATTTCACATATCCATGAAGTCACTTTTACAGGTATTTATCACAAGTCAACATGTCTGTTCCAATCCATAATTAAAATATATACTGAAAATAGTTATACATTTCATTGTTCATAAAACATAGTCACTGAATTACAAAACATAAATATTTCAGTCATCCAATGTTATTCAGAACCCATTACACAGGCTTCATTTACTTATTCATTGAAACATCTTCCCGATAATATGAAATACGAATTAGGTCTTAAAATTTATAAAACTCAATTTATTAATTCTTATCTACAACAACACATAAATTTTATATGTCATTAATGGTTGCGTCGTCATATGTAGAAAAAATTTACATGGACCACATTACTGATTCCCTAAACAAGCCTTCTAGAGAGGACAATGATTTTCATAATTCCCATACATTCCATATTTAAGGAAGTCATAAAATGATCATACCTTAGGGATGAAAACATTCCCATACATTTCATTTATAGAACCCGTTATTTTTCTTCTCTAGTCACTTTCATTGTGTGTAGATACCCGAAGCATGACGTACATGGACATTACATTACTTTTGCGGAATACTTAGTACAAAACAAAAACACACACACAAGGACCGTAATAGTTTAGTTTCTTTGGAAACTTGGAATAAAATATTTTAATCGTGGTGAAAGATCTTCAACATCTCCCAATAAAGATCTTCCCTTTTTATTTTTCTTACCTAAAACCTTTCTTTACATCCTGGGGAAAATAAAACATAAAAGGGGTGAGCTCAAATGCCTAGTAAGGGTAAACATAGAGAACATAAATCAATCCATAAACATTTGAATGCCAAAACATTAACATAAAATCTAAACATTAAAATCTTGAGAAAAGGCATAAATCATGGAAGTAAATTAAGTATAGTTCATAAAAGAGAATTAATCATGATAAAATAGCTTGGAAGTAAAACTTGTAATTGTGGAAACCATTCAACACATGTCATGATTTTCATAGTAGCCAAGGCATTGCTTCCAAGACCATCTTAGTGGACAATGTCCCATTCTGAATCAAGTTCACTCCTCGTTTCAGTCCTGTTTCACTGAACCGGTATAACCTACCATTCCAGCCATGTCTATCTCATGATATATAAATCTTTAACCAATGCATTGAAGGGAGATATAGGTCCCACCCATCTCATAATGAAATCATTCTTTCGTGTGCCACAAAATCATAAATCAGACATCATAGCATAACCCATGTAATAAAATGGGATTCTTAAACATCATGCCATCATAACATAATCCATAAACAATTGATATCATTTCATCATAAGAAAATTGAAACCATTTAAATCATAGAGACATTTTACTTGAAACATACACATATGAAATAATGTCATCTTAGATGGAAAATAGTTTTGACAAGACACTTGAAATGAATTCGTGAGGAAAATATCCTTTCTTCTTTAAAATCATTTTCTTTTCACAAAATTACATGCAATTTAAAAAGATATGGGTTTTGTTGAAAATAATCATGCAATCTTTTAGAGGAATCTTCTTGAAAATGAGGAGTTATGAAAACGTAAAAATCCATTCACGTTGTATAAGTTGAAAATAACATTCTCCTCATACTTTTGTCAGAAAAGTAAAAAAGTACCTTATATGGTAACTAAAGGAAGGATTCCATTCATACAATGTGGTAAAAAGTCAATAAAGGGTAAAAATGACTTTAAACAGTAATGGAAGAATGGTAAACCATTTTATGAAAACATTTTTATAAAACATGGTCATGGATGATAAACGTAACCCCAGTAAATACTTACGTATAAACAATCTCGGATAAAAATTAGATTGAAAATTTATCCCTTACCTTAGGTCCGATATGCTTCGTACGTATCCGAACCTCCTATGTAATGATTTAAATAATGTCATTGACTTATTACAGAATCATATTCATTGTTATGATATCATATATGGTTCACTTATGACTTTATATTACCCATTCTTTTGTAAATTAATGTAAAAGTAACGTTTTGGGTAGAATCTTTTCATTTGTCGTTTGTGTTTTAAATTGTAATTATTCATATGATTAATTAGATCATAGTTACCTAAATCCAGAATTCAAAACATGATTTATATATAATATATATTCAGAATATATATATATATATAATAGATCGATAAATGGAAAGAAATACACCGTTCATGGAGACGGTAGTCCGTACGTACGCATGAACGCTGTTTTCGTTTCCTTATTTAATTGAATGGAATTAAGTAGATGAAATAAATAAATATATACATAAATCAAGTAGTATTATTATGTCATATATTTCATGACTACTTATTATATATACTTTATAATCATTCATGAATGGTTAACGTGGAGAATGAATCACATCGCGTCGTGGAGACGGTAGTCCGTACTTACGCACGAGCGATGATATCATTCTCATGATCGTTGAATTGTATTGTAGTGCATGTATAATATTTAAGAATCAATATCACTTTACAATAATCATATATAGTTATTATTTACACCATTATACCGATCCAAGTAAGGTGGTGGTGGAAAATAGAGTACACCACGGCGTGGAGACGGTATTCCGTACGTACGCACGCGTAATGATTTCATTTACAGAAAGATGGATAGATGGTGAAATAGGGCTATTTCATACTTATAATAACATATCAGTATATGAGTGATAATTATGTTATTACTTCATAATGAAACAAACTAAGAAGAAGAAGAAGTGGAAGAAGAAATAAAGTTGAAAGAATCGGTAACAGACATTACCTCTTCTTTGAAGCGCCTCTTTGAGTCCTCCTCTTAGGGTACTAAAATTGGTCTTTGAGGAAGAAAAGAACCTCTAGGTTGTTTATAGGGAAGTGGAGAAGATAATTTGGCAGGGGTGGGCCGAGCCTGAAGGCTCAATGTGGTGTGAGGAAGAGAGGTAGGGGGTGCCCTTTTATAAAGGAGGAGAGGGGCACCGTTGGAATAACCAAAAATATTATTTTATTATAATGCCATATTCGGTTTTAAAAAGCTCCAAATTGATTTATTTATAATCTAAGGTTGGTATGGGTCGACATCCTTTCATCCAATAGAATTTAGATAAGTTAGGTTCCTATTTTAACCTTATCATTTATATTTAACATTAAGATAGATAATTTTACTTTTACCGTGTCTTCTTGTTTTTTACACTATAAGGTTAATGAACTTACTATATCAAGCCAAAAGAACCCCAAGTTTTTTATTAGTAATATATATACCCTTATCTATGTAATTTGGCCAAACCATAGTTTTTAGGAATAAATTACAATTAATAATATAATATTTGTTTTAAAAACTATTTTATGTCAATTTTGACACTATTTAGTAATTGATTTTTGTGAAAATCATAACAGAACGATTAGTTCTAAAAAAGTTAATTAAATAAATACTAACATGTGATATTAACCTATGAAATTATTTTAATTCATATAAAGTCTTAAAGTACATTTATTTGGGTATTTATAACATCAATTATGTCAATATTTCATTAATAAGACAATTATTGCATCATCTTTGTGTCATAATAAATGATAATTATTTAATCCATAAAAATTATAAATAAATTCCTATGATGTAGATAATTGTATTAGATTTCTGGATACTATTCATTTTTGAAGTTTCATGAAGTTTATCACTAAATTAAAATTATTATACTTATAAGATTTAAGAAAGTGACATGTTGTCAAATTCTTTGGTTTTCATAATAATTAAATTATTTTCATGGACAAAAGTCCATTAAATGAATATAATCCGACAATTAAATGATATGGGTCGACTTTTAGTCATCCAATAGGATTTTGACATGTGTTTGGGTAATTTTATAATATTATATTTACCATTAATTACCTGATTTACCTTTAACTATGGTAAATAAAATTTACCGTAGTTACTATTCATAATTCCCAAAAATAAAAAGTATCTTATTAACATAATTTGGATCCACTGATTCCAAATATAGAATCCATTTTTCCAAATTCAATATACGAAAGTTGCAGAAATTAAATTAAAATTAATCCCGTTGTCGAAAGAAAACGAGTTTTCTTTAAAACATTGCAAAAGATTGAATTGATTTATCCTATGAATTCAATGTAGAATCAATGATAATTACATACATTATATTAAATGGTAAAAATATATTCTATTTATACTTTAAAACCATTCAATATTATAATTTAACTATATAAATTATTGCGATGAAAAAAGTTGTTTTTAATTAAAATATAGCGTGTTTTTACTATTTCTCTAAATATGAAAGATACCAGAATAATATGAAAAAATTATCCAAAGAAATTTTTATTTCATGATTACAAAGAAGAATTTTATTTTTTCAAATTGAACTTATAAACATGTCAACAACTATATATAAAGTGGGTGTTCCATCAAAAGGCGGAAAAACTGCATTTTTTTGAAAATAATTATTTTACCCGAAAAAATTATTTTGTTCTTATACCATGTTTTAGAAAATGTGTAAGATGAATAATAATGTTATAAGATTCAAAATTTAGTTAATACTATTCATAATGGCTGGTTCATAATAATATTATAATAATATTATAATAATATATCGTTGTTTAGTAAAACCCGGTATTGCGTACAACACACGCTATCGAGGAAGGTCGCGATTGCGTGTAATGCAAGACAAGTCAGGGTTGCGTGCGGTGCAAGTGTCCTTCGTTGTTTCTTATATCATAATCCAACCATATTTCATTTATACATTGAATATATATATATATATATATACTCAATGTTTCATAGAATAACTATTATCAAAAGTGTGTGTAACACGATCCGAGAATAGTGTTGCGTATACTGCAAGCTAATACGGTGTTGCATATAGCGCAAGGTAATCTTGGTGTAGCATACACCCCAAGACATTAATGAAATTAAAATAATATTTTTCATAAAATCTAGGGGTGTTACATTCTACACACCTTAAAATAAAATTCCCCCTCGAAATTCATCGGGGTCATAAATGGTTTACTATTCGAAATTTTTTTTAATAGAAACCCACATCGTAAAAAGGAATACCAAAACCAATCATTAAAAACAAAAGTATGAAATGTAATGGTTACCCAAATAAACTAATCAATGGGTTTCCACATAGGTGAAAATATGGATATGGAAGAGAAATCTAACCATCATGTTTTGATGGAGAGTGGTAGAGAACATGGCTATGGAAAAGCCAGCAATCATAAGGCCATAAATTTGTGATGATCTAAGGTACCATCTGATTCATCAGATATAAGAGCACTAGGACAACATTTTTGGATTTCACGATCATTTCCCTAAAGATGATGAAATTGTAATTAGAAGAAATACTTTTGTGATTTTGGTATAGTCTCACCGTTGGTCATTCTTTGGATAATTTCCACTTCATCTCTTAAAGAAATAAAGTAGAATTTGTCATTCATGATGCGTTAGCAGATCTTGTGATTGAATGATGGGTCATTCCATCTGTCTCAAACAAAAGGATAGAAAAGTTATCAAAAAATATATAAGTCCATCTATAGTGAGATTAATCATATAAGGATTCTAAAATGGACTTATACTTCATATATCATACTGCTTAATATAATAAAACTACTTTCTACCAAACATGGACTTCCTTTAGGCCAGTGGTAGGCGATAAAGGACAGTCGCACTTCGGTTGTGGGTTTGATTCCCACAACCTTGTCCAACGCGATGGGTTGTCGCCCGTCCTACAGGTTGTCCTTTTTCTAAAGCTATATTACCATAACATCCCATCAATAATATCGAAAAAAGTTCTATCCTAACTTATGTCCAACATAATCCATTCCAATATTTATGCTTATCTAAAATACATCGATCCAAGTTCATAGTATAAAGAAAATGATTACTTGAAATGTCACATAACAGTCACGTGAATGCCATCATTTATCTCCCATATATCATAAGATATATCTTGTTGGTCAAATTACAAACTTTTTAATACCTTAATCATGTATTCTCTTGAAGAATGAATATCCATTGAACCTTAGTGAAAAAATGAATGCAGTTAAAAGTTGACACTTTCCACATACCAAAATCCTTAAAATTCAATATACTCAACCCATGATATAACCTTCTCCTTATATCAGCCATAAGCTCATGAATACAATCAAATGTTTAATTTTCTCCTTATACCTTCATAATGTGCATATCATCTACATTCCAAAAATATCTTAATAACCTTTCATGGATACTGGCACCATTAATCATACACATTCAAAACTCAAGGAAAGACAATAGTGTAACAATCCTTAGATGTATCTTTATTCCATAGTACCATGAGATTACTTATACAAAATTACACATGATAAACATGTAATCATTCCACTACATTCTTAAACCATTGACCGAGCTTCAATAATTCTTTCATCTCACATATCATTTGTAGTCTCTTCATCATCATCAACATAAATACTACCCATACGATCATACTGATTCTCTTCATGAGACATTACCTTAGGGAATTGGTTTGCGTAATGCCCGTACATTCCACATTTAAAACATTTAACCATTGTTGATGTCGTAGCAATACCATTATCCTCATCCCTGGTGTTAACTGAACCTTTTCCTTTGCACTTACTAGCTTTGTGTCCTTCTATTCCACACCCAAAGCATATTCCATTTCCTTTGAAACATTCTCCTTGATGTCTCTTCCCACATGATTTACATAGGGGAAATTGAACTTTCTTTCCACTATGATCATCATGAAACTCCATCTTTCTCTTATTAGCCGAGTCAGGAAACTTACCAAATTTGAGTTTATTGATCATATTATGAGATTTATGATTCGGCATAATAATGATGTTTGGACTTCAAAATCCCATTTCATTTGGTTTCTCATGAAGAATATCATTCCATTGTCCATAATATCCTCCATTATCCTGAATCATCTTGTTTCCAGCCATTTTCTAAAACCCAAAAAGAATAGTGTTAGAGGAAAAAATCATAATAAAGTGGGAGTAACTTCAATATCTTACATATTAGGTTAAATTAAAAGATCGTTACCATTGTTACAGTACTATATCCTATACATATACTTATCCTTATGGGAATCCCTAGACATACCTTAGAAATATCTCTAGGAATCTCACTAATGTTTTCGCATCCTAGTTTCCAAAGGTTGACTAAACCATTCCTCTGATACCAATTGTAGAGACCCGAAGCATGACATACATGGACTTTACATTACTTTTGCGAAATACGTAGTACATAACAAAAACACACACACAAGGACCGCAATAGTTTAGTGTCTTGGGAAACTCAGAATAAAATCTTCTAATCGTGGTGAAAGATCTTCAGCATCTCCCAATAAAGATCTTCCCTTTTTATTTTTCTTACCTAAAACCTTTCTTTACATCCTGGTGAAAATAAAACATAAAAGGGGTGAGCTCAAATTCCCAGTAAGGTTAAACATAGAGAACATAAAACCACCCAAAAACATTTGAATGCAAAAACATGAACATAAAATCTAAACATCAAAATCTTGAGCAAAGGCATAAATCATGGAAGTACAGAAAGCATAGTTCATAAAAGAGCATTAATCACGATAAAATAGCTTGGAAGTAAAACATGTAATTGTGGCAACCATCCAGCACATGTCATGATTTCCATAGTAGCCAAGGCATTACTGCCAAGACCATCTTAGTGGACAAAGTTCCATTCTGAATCAAGTTCACTCCTCGTTTCAGTCCTGTTTCACTGAACCGGTATAACCTACCATTCCAGCCATGTCTATCTCATGAGATATAAATCATTACCCAATGCATTGGATGGAGATATAGGTCCCACCCATCTCCTAAAGAAATCATTCTTTTGTGTGCCACAAAATCATAAATCATACATCATAGCATAACCCATGAAATAAAATGGGATTCTTAAACATCATGCCATCATAACATAATCCATAAACAATTGATATCATTTCATCATAAGAAAATTGAAACCATTTAAATCATAGATACAGTTTACTTGAAACATACACATATGAAATAATGTCATCTTAGATGGAAAATAGTTTTGACAAAACACTTGAAATGAATTCTTGAGGAAAATATCCTTTCTTCTTTAAAATCATTTTCTTTTCACAAAATTACATGAAATTTTAAAAGATATGGGTTTTGTTGAAAATAATCATGCAATATTGTAGAGGAAGCTTCTTGAAAATGAGGCGTTATGAAACCGTAAAAATCCGTTCATGCCGTATAAGTTAAAAATAACATTCTCCTTGTACTTTTGTCGGAAAAGTAAAAAAGTACCTTATATGGTAACTAAAGGAAAGATTCCACTCAAACAATGTGGTAAAAAGTAAATAAAGGGTAGAAATGAAATTAAACATTAATGGAAGAATGGTAAACTCTTTTATGAAAACATTTTTATAAAACATGGTCATGGATGATAAACGTAACCCTAGTAAATACTTACGTATAAACAATCTCGGATAAAAATGAGATTGAAAATTTATCCCTTACCTTAGGTCCAATATGCTCCATACGTATCTGAACCTCCTTTATAATGATTTAAATAATGTCATTGACTTATTACAGAATCATATTCATTGTTATGATATCATATATGGTTCACTTATGACTTTATATTACCTATTCTTTTGTAAATTAATGTAAAAGTAACGTTTTGGGTAAAATCATTTCATTTGTCGTTTGTGTTTTAACTAGTAATTATTCATATGATTACATAGATCATAGTTACTTAAATCAAGAATGTAGAACATGATTTATATATAATATATATTCCGAATATATATATATATATATATAATAGATCGATAAATGGAAAGAAATACACCGTTAATGGAGACGGTAGGCCGTACGTACGCATGAACGCTGTTTTCGTTTCCTTATTGAATTGAATGGAATTAAGTAGATGACATAAATATATATATACATAAATCCAGTATTATTATTATGTCATATATTTCATGACTACTTATTATATATACTTTATAATCATTCATGAATGGTTAACATGGAGAATGAATCACATCGCGTCGTGGAGACAGTAGTCCGTACGTACGCACGAGCGATGATATCGTTCTAATGATCGTTGAATTGTATTGTAGTGTATGTATACTATTTAAGAATCAATATAACTTTACAATAATCATATATAGTTATTATTTACACCATTATACCCATCCAAGTAAGGTGGTGGTGGAAAATATATTACACCAATGCGTGGAGACGGTATTCCATACGTACGCACGCGCGGTGATTTCATTTTCCATAGGATGGATAGATGGTGAAATAGGGTTGTTTCATAATTATAATAACATATCATTATATTAGTGATACTGATGTTATTACTTCATAATGAAACAACCTAAGAAGAATAAGTGGATGAAGAAATAAAGTTGAATGAATCGAAAACGGACATTACCTCATCATTGAAGCGCCTCTTTGAGTCCTCCTCTTAGGGTACTAAAATTGGTCTTTGAGGAAGACCAGAACCTCTAAGATGTTTCTAGGGAAATGGAGAAGATAATTTGTCATGGTTTGGCTGATCTTGAAGGCTCAAAGTGGTGTGAGGAAGAGAGGGAGGGGGTGCCCTTTTATAAGGGAGAAGAGGGTCACCTTTGGAATAACTAAAAATATTATTTTATTATAATGCGAAATTCGGTTTTGAAAAGCTCCAAATTGATTTATTTATATGCTAAGGTGGGTAAGGGTAGAAATCCTTTCATACAATAGAATTTATACAAGTTTAGGTTCTTATTGTAACCTTATCATTTATATATAACTTTAAGTTAGATAATTTTACTTTTACCGTGTCTTCTTGTTTTCTTACACTATAAGGTTAATAAACTTACTATATCAAGCCAAACGAAACCCAAGTTGTTTATTATTAATATATATAACCTTATCTAAGTCATTTGGATGAACCTTGGATTTTTAGGAATAAACTATCAATTAATAATATATTATTTGTTTTAAAAACTATTTTATGTCAATTTTTGACACTATTTAGTAATTGATTTTTGTAAAACTCATAACGGAACGATTAGTTCGAACAAAGTTAATTAAATCAATACTAACATGTCATATTAACCTATAAAATTATTTAAATTCATAAAAAGTCTTAAAGTAAATTTATTTGGGTATTTATAACATCAATTATGTCAATATTTCATTAATAAGACAATTACTGCATCATCTTTGTGTCATAATAAATGACAATTAATTAATCCCTAAAAATTCTAAATAAATTCCTATGATGTAGATAATTGTATTAGATTTCTGGAGACTATTAATGTTCGAAGTTTCATGAAGTCTATCACTAAATTAAAATTATTATACTTATAAGATTTAAGAAAGTGACATGTTGTCACATTCTTTGGTTTTAATAATAATTAAATTATATTCATGGAAAAAAGTCCATTAAATGAATCTAATACGACCCTTAAATTATATGGGTCGAAGTTTAGTCATCCAATAGGATTTTGACATGTTTTAGGATAATTTTATAATATTATATTTACCCTTAATTACCCAATTTACCTTTAACTATGGTAAATAAAATTTACTGTAGTTACTATTCATAATTCCCAAAAATAAAAAGTATCTTATTAACATAATTTGGAACCACTGATTCCAAATATGGAATCACCTTTTCCAAATTCAATACACAAAAGTTTCAGAAATTAAATTAAAATTAATCCTGTTGTCGAAAGAAAACGAGTTTTTCTTTAAAACATTGCAAAAGATTGAATTGATTTATCCTACGAATTCAAGGTAGAATCAATGCTAATTACATACATTATATTAAATGGTAAAAATATATTCTATTTATACTTAAAAACCATTCAATATTATAATTTAACCATATAAATTATTGTGATGAAAAAAGTTGTTTTTTATTAAAATATACCGAGTTTTTACTATTCATCAAAATATGAAAGTTACCAGAATAATATGAAAAATTTATCCAAAGTAAATTTTTATTTCATGATTCCAAAGAAAAATTTAATTTTGTCAAATTCAACTTATAAACATGTCAAAAAGTAGATTTAAAGTGGGTGCGCCATCAAAAGGCGGCAAAACTGCATTTTTTGAAAAATACTTATTTTACCCGAAAAATTTATTTTGTTCTTATACCATGTTTTAGAAAATGTGTATGACGAATAATAATGTTATAAGATTCAAAATTTAGTTAATACTATTCATAACGGCTAGTTCATAACAATATTATAATAATATATCATTGTTTAGTAAAACCCTGTATTGCGTACAACACACGCTATCAAGGAAGGTCGCGATTGCGTGTAATGCAAGCCAAGTCAGGGTCTCGTGCTGTGTAAGATTCCTTCATTGTTTCATATATCATAATCCAACCATATTTCATTTATACATTGAATATATATATATATATACTCAATGTTGCGTAGAATAACTATTATCAAAATTGTGTGTAACACGATCCCAGAATAGTGCTGCGTATACTGCAAGCTAATACGGTTTTGAGTATAGCGCAATGTAATCTTGGTGTAGCATACAAAACAATACATTAATGAGATTAAAATAATATTTTTCATGAAATCTATGGGTGTTACATTGTGTTTTTTTTTCTATAGTCAAAAAATCTTCTGGTTTATATAAGACATTATATTAGGTTATTTTATCCACCATATTTACACAGAGAAAACTAAATCTTTATTACTCCATGTTCTATATTACATGAACACTCAGCAAATTCCTTTTTCTCTACCTTGGTGAGTCTGGGAGTTGGTTAAGGTATACCATATTATTCATGTTCCGTGAAAACGTATTAGGAATCATCACAAAATTTTCACTCTACTGATCATCACACTTGACTAATTATATGGCCCCAACCTTAAACCTTACCTAATATTGAATTAAATGAATAATTAACATTGAGGATCTTTTCAGGTTTATAGTTTTAGAGAATTAGGACATAACTATTACATCTCAAAAGATTACAATGTAGACACTTCTACTAAGTTTCCATAATAAAAAAAACTCTTAAAAAGAAACATGTCTAGTTCCATGTTTTATATAGCGTGGAATTCCCTTGATCCCATCCTTGACCTTATTCCACTTTTCGTCCTATGAAAAACATTTCCAAAAACTTGGGGTGAGCATAAAAAGCTCAGTAAGGGATACACAAAGAATGAAAACTGTTACTTTTTCAAACATCAAGTAAAACATGTATACTCTATCAAAGAAATACCTTCACCTTCATGAAGTAGTAAAAACTCTTCACTCAATAATGTATCATTACTTACCTTTTTGTAACCAAAGTGTTACCATAAAACCCATATAATGAACACATAGCATATATAAAGGTAACTTGGGACATAAACATACTTAAGTGGAATAACCATACGGTCGACTTCCACACACATCACTTAATGGAATAGCCATACGGCCAATTTCCATACATACTTAATGGAATAGCCATACGGACGACTTCCATACCCAATGAATTGGAGGTTTTAACGTAACCACCCATCCTGGTATTCAAAGCACCACCCGTCATATGGTTTATAACGTAACCACCGGTTAAAATGTGCAAGTACCAATATAAAATCATAAAACATAAAACCAATATAAAGGAATGATAACATTTCCACATTTCAATCACAATATATCATAATATAATCCTTTATCAAATCCATTTTCAATACCAAAATACATAAAAGATTATATGGTATTTATTTTATTTTAAAAACATTACGGCTTTTTGATGAAGCCAAAGACCAAATAATACTCGCGGCGGCGGAAAAGGTCGTTATCACCGCGTACGTTAAAAAAAACATTCCTTTTTTCGTTTAGTAAAGCGCTTCGTAGAAAAAGATTCCTTTTGTATAAAAGAAAAAGTCAAATGGGTTTATACACCGTATAAAATAAAGTTGTGTATAAAACGAAATATGCCTCAATGAAAGGAGATTGAGACGAAGTCCCATAGAAAGACAGTATCCTTGGTTTAAGGATAAATCAATTACATAATTATGTGTGACCAACGAATACACCAAATATAAGTGGATATTAAGTGTAAAAAAATCAAAGGTCATTCACACATATTCAAAGGATGACACATTCAATAACTACATGTTGAACCCAAAGAAATCGAAATTGGCTTAAGAAGTTCCCTTGACAGCCTAACGGCGTCACATCAAAATGAGTTGATGAGAGATAAAAAAAAGGGTATCTCATCACATGGAGATAAAATTTACATCAATAAGGATATATGAGAACATATCACAATATAACAATATGTAAATTAAAAGACCCAACAAAAGAAGTCTTTTAAAAAGAGGAGGTTGAAAGGTTCCCTTACCGAGTTGCGTAACTTTCGAAACATACACCCCATGGAGTAAGGGTCATACATTGAATATGTAAATACCCATAAATGGAATTATATTACAAAAGGAGTGTAATAATTGTCAGTACATAAACCACTCAAAGGAAATTGTGGCAAATGTAGCATAAATCTCACAGGAATAAAAGTGAGATGAAAAATCTCTTACGAAAACTCAGCAGCCTAACGGCACCACTTAAAACATCCAAAATGGATTGATGAGAGAGAATAGGGTCTCTAATCATATGAACATAAAAATTACAGTAAGAGTAATATAAAATAACATCCCAATAACAATAAAGATGAGCTTAGAAGGAATGGCAAAAAAGAGTGTACTTAAAAAGAAAGAGAGGAGTAAGATCCCTTACCTCGGGTCCGACTTGACTCGATCATTCTTTAACGTCCTGAATAATAAACTTGAGTTAATATCCACGTTATTAAGAACCTTTTTCTAGTTCATTATTCCTTTTAGATCACTTATTGTCATGTTATAAACATTATGTAATCATTTAAGTTAATAATGTTTGTTTTGTCGATATTTGGTTCTTAAGTCGAATGTGGACTTCTTACAATTACATGTTGTTCATGTGGTCAAAGGTTCTTTATATCCCGAATTAAATTCCTGATTTGGATAGCATATATATCATATATATCCAGAATATACATGTATTTATAATATTACATAATCATTTAGAGGTAAAAAATGAAATTCACCGTTCATGGAGACGGTAAGCCGTACGTACGCATGAACGCTACTTTCATTTCTTTGTCATATTAATGGATTTAAAACTAAATTAGAGGTATGTATATTTTAATTCCAGAATTATATTAATCATTTATATGTATCATTCATCATAGATATCCATTATATACATGTACTTATAATAGTACATTACATTTGGGGATAAGAAATGAAATGCACCGTTCATGGAGACGGTAAGCCGTACGTACGCATGAACAATACTTTCAATTCTATCTAATAATTTAATGGAAATAAATAATAATGATATATAGGTATATTATAATTCCAGTATAACATCATATATAATAACATTAAATCCATCCTTTATACGTCCCACGTATGGCATTAACGAATCACATCACTTTGAGGGGGCGGTAGTCCGCACTTCCTAAAATGAAATTATCGTGTTTACCCACAATGGAAACCATAAAGGTAGGAAACAAATGAAAATACAGAAGCTTAAGTAAATCATAAACATATTATATATCATATATAAATATAGTGTCATCTAAATGGCCACCTTTGAAGGTGTTATATGAGTGTCGAACAATCATTGTTTCGGGAGGCAGAATTTCGCCATCCACGGAAACCGTATGTTCATTAACCATTTGATGTAGTTGTTTGAGAGTGTAGCTTGAATAAATCTTATAACAACATCCTAGTATATTTACAATACTGGTGTTGTTACAAAAGAAGTAAATAAAAAGAGTTTAGGGGGTTGGAAAAGCAAAATAAAACAAATGAACATGAGAGAATGAATTGCCTTTAAAAGTGTAACTCTTTTTGATTTGAGCCTAAAGGCTTCCTTTGAAAGGATTCTGCCCAAAGGGAATCCTCTAGGATGAGGAGAGGGATGTGGATAGAGTAAATGGGCAGGGTATTTCCGAGCCAAAGGCTTGAGGAGTGTGGGAAATGACATATAGGTGGGGGCCTTTTATAAGAGGAGAGGAGGAGAACTTTTGGAAATTATGAAACTATTATTTAATTTTCAAAAGTGTTTCGAATTTCTAAGTTCCCACATTGATATATTTTAAATATAAGATGACAAGGCTTCGAAATATTCGCATCCAATAGTTTTTGGACAAGTGTAGGTCTTAGAGTTTATATTATCGTTTCATTTTATTTAAAATGTTCATTAATGAGTTCATCGTTGCATCATCATGATGTCATAATTAAATTACTGTATTTAATATATACAAATTATAAAAAATAAACTATGATGTCTTAAATCTTTTTATATTTCTAATGAATATTTATAGTCAAAATTTGGACTTGTGTAACCCCACTTAAAAACTGTTTTAGTAAAACAACTCATGTTTGTGTCAATTTAATTTTAACATTAAATAATTATATATTAATGTCATTTTCCAACCAAAGTGGCTCCATGGGGTCCCCAAGTTGACCCATGGGTTGTCTAGGTCGGCCATGACTCATCCAATAGGGGTAGGACAAGTTTCATGGTGTTTTCATATTTTTTATAATATCATTTTTACCTTAAATTACACTAATTACCTCTAACCGCGATTAATGAAAAAAAAGTTACTATTCACAAAAAAATTATTTTCATCCCATTGAACCAAATTTTACATAATAATTACAACCATGTATGTAGGATTTTCAAAATTCAATACACATTATTGGTAAACTATAAAATAACTGAAAAATCAGTTTGCTTGATTACCACTTAGTTGTTTCACTATTTATAAAAAATTTCAGATTTTCAGAAAATTACCAAAAATTCAACCAAAGCTATATTTGATATTCCGAATTCAAAAATGATGTATATTTAATAAAATTAATAACATATAAGTCACATTAATTAATTTAATAATTAATTCCAGTTGTCAGAGCAAATAGCGTGTTTTTATGAAACAATAAGTATCAAAAGATTGACACTAGTCTAAGTCTGATTTCAAAGAGAAATTAATTACAAAGACAACTATTGTATTTAATGATAAAAATATATTCTAATTTCACTTTAAACCCAATTCAAAAGATAATCTAATAATATAAATACATTACATTAAAAAGAGGTTTTGAATTAAAATACAACATTTTACACTATTCATTAAAAAAATGAACTTTATCAGAAAGATACCAAAAATTTACACAAAGTAAATTTTGATGTCCCAATTCTTAAGAAGAGTTTTATTTGGTCCAAAAGGATGTATAAGAGTTAACAAAAATATATTTAATGATGGTTCTCCATCAAAAGGCGATAAGTGAACCTTTAGTGAAAACTAGGGCATATACGCCTAAAATTGAATTCTTTCCGTATTTTAAGCCTTTATCTTTTATTGGATAAATGTAAAAAAAATAAAAAAACATATATAATCATATTTTAGTTATTTCTATCCATTCCCGCCAATACAATGACTACATGTTTACTACCATTTAAAATAATATTATTTTATTATTAAAGTGCAATGTAAGATTCCCAAGAAACTTGTTGTTGCGTGTTGGGTACGCCATCGAGCATAGAGTCCCATTTACAGTCATATTAATATTTTATTCACAAATATGGATAAATATGAAAATGTCATATTCTTTATTTACCTAGGGTGTTACATCCTTCCCCCCTTTTGGGAATTGCGTCCTCGCAATTTTAAAATTGCGCATGGAAACATCCTTGAAAGTACCACATCAGAACAAGAGTCAGTAAAAAAATCACTTTAATATAATCAAAGATAAGTAAAGAGGTCACCTGAGTTAACCTATATGTAGAAAAAAATGGACATGGAAGAAAAAGCAAAGGGTCATGTTCTTGAGGGAGAGTGATAGTAAACATGTCTAGGAGAAAGTTAACCATAAGAAAATCACAAACTTGTGATGGGTTAAACGGTGTTGGGTTCCCCAGTAGGAAAAGTTAATAGACAACATTTTTGTTTTAAGTTACTTTATATTGAGGAATTTATTCATAAGGAAACATAATCACTTATCATGTTGACTTTCAAATTTTACTAGATTCTTTAATCAAAGTCATATTTTTTTTCCAAAAGACGAGTATTTAGGGAGACTAGTTCGCATTAAGAGTACTATAATAAACTTCTAGAGAATCACCTAATCCACAAAAGAGAACTATATACATCCAATGTCTTTAGGCTTTAACCAAAACCAAAACTAGAAAGGTTAGTACAAGGTCAGATAATCTAAAAAATGATAACCCTTTATAAAAAGAAAATCTATTCTTAATCTCAAAATTTGTCCAACAAAACCCAAAGTTCAACGAGGACCATCTGATAAACAATTTGTCCATAAAATTATTCAATGTAAACCAATAAAAGATTGAAACCCAAATATTTGAAGGATTTAGTCACAGAGTCTTGCAAGTCAAATCATAACATTTATCTCCAAACAATATCAGTTGCTCCTAAAGTCTTGTATTGAAAAGTAATTAACCTAATCACATATCCTCCATGATAGGTTAATCATATTCATAAATAACCCAAAATCAACCTACTCTTAATTCATAAAATCATATAACTAAAAAGAATCAGTAAAACTAACCAGGGACTTCACGTAGTCCAGTGGTAGGCGATAAATACCAGTCGCACTTTGGTTGTGGGTTCGATTCCTACAGCTTTGTCCGACGCGACGGGTTGTCACACGGTCTGCGTGTTGTCCTTTTTCCAAAACTATATAATTTTTAAATCATTCCCCAAAAAGAGATAAAATCATCAAAAATGATCATAACATATTTTAACCTCAGGGTTTTCTCATGCCTTTCATTTTCAAGCATATCATATAATAACCCATAATTACCTCAAAAGTAAGGATCATATAAACTCTAATGGTTACTTTTATAATTATTACCTGAACTTACACATGGATTGGTCATCTCGTACATGATGCATTAAAGAGCATACCAAGGTTCAAGTGGTTGATCATGACTCCTTGGTAGTTGGTATAGAACAACCATGAGTTTCCTCATTGAATCCCCCATTTTATCTAGTATCTTAATCATAGAACCACCACAGTTTCCTTCAAACCTGTTGTCTCTTTGGTGCCTACTAGATCCATCCATTCACTAAAAACAGAAATGTCAGTGTGAGTATATCAAGAAAACCATCATGTACTAATGAGGAAGGTAAACACTAAGATACACTTACTCATTCACTTTATCTAAAACTAGGACTCTTTCTGAAATCCTAACAATTATGGTAATGTCACTTATGGTTAAAGAATACCCTAACCTCTAAAGTTATCTAAAACGACATTTGATACCAACTATAAGGCCCCAGCCTTAAACCTTACTTAATATTGAATTAAATGAATAATTAACATTGAGGATCTTTTCAGGTTTAGAGTTTTAGGGAATTAGGAAATAACTATTACATCTCAAAAGATTACAAAGTAGACACTTTTAATAAGTTTCCATAATAAAAAAAAACTCTTAAAAAGAAACATGTCTAATTCCATGTTTTATATAGCGTGGAATTCCCTTGATCCAATCCTTGACCTTTTTCCACTTTGAGTCCTGTGAAAAACATTTCGAAAAACTTGGGGTGAGCATAAAAAGCTCAGTAAGGGATACACAATGAATGAAAACTGTTACTTTTTCAAACATCAAGTAAAACATGTATACTCTAGCAAAGCAATACCTTCACCTTCATGAAGTAGTAAAAACTCTTCACTCAATAAAGTCTCATTACTTCCCTTTTTGTAACCAAAGGGTTACCATAAAACCCATATAAAGAACACATAGCATATATAAAGGTAACTTGGGACATAAACATACTTATGTGGAATAACCATACGGTCGACTTCCACACACATCAATTAATGGAATATCCATATGGCCAATTTCCATACATACTTAATGGAATAGCCATACGGCTGACTTCCATACCCAATGCATTGGAGGTTATAACGTAACCACCCATCCTGGTATTCACGACACCTCCCGTCATATGGTTTATAACATAACCACCCGTTAAAATGTCCAAGTACCAATATAAAATCATAAAACATAAAACCAATATAAAGGAATGATAACATTTCCACATTTCAATCACAATATATCATAATAGAATCCTTTATCAAAACCCTTTTCAATACCAAAATACATAAAAGATTATATGGTATTTATTTTATTTTAAAAACATTACGGCTTTTTGATGAAGCCAAAGACCAAATAATACTCACGGCGGTAGAAAAGGTCTTTGTCACCGCATACGTTAAAAAAAACATTCATTTTTGTCGTTTAGTAAAGCGCTTCGTAGAAAAAGATTCTTTTTGTATAAAAGTAAAAGTCAAAGGGGTTTATACACCGTATAAAATAAAGTTGTGTATAAAACGAAATATGCCTCAATGAAAGGAGATTGAGACGAAGTCCCATACAAAGACAGTATCCTTGGTTTAAGGATAAATCAATTACATAATTATGTGGTACCAACGAATACACCAAATATAATTGGATATTAAGTGTAAAATAATCAAAGGTCATTCACACATATTCAAATGATGACACATTCAATAACTACATGTTGAACCTAAAGAAATCGAAATTGGGTTAAGAAGTTCCCTTGACAGCCTAACGACGTCACATCAAAATGAGTGGATGAGAGATACAAAAAGGGTATCTCATCACATGGACATAAAATTTACATCAATAAGGATATATGAGAACATATCCCAACATAAAAATATGTAAATTAAAAGACCCAACAAAAGAAGTCTTTTAAAAAGAGGAGGGTGAAAGGTTCTTTACCGAGTTGGGTAACTTTCGAAACATACACCCCATGGAAGAAGGGTCATACATTGAATATGTAAATACCCATAAATGGAATTATATTAAAAAAGGAGTGTAATAATTGTCAGTACATAAACCACTCAATGAAAATTGTGGCAAATGTAGCATAAATCTCACAGGAATAAAAGTTAGATGAAAAATCTCTTACGAAAACTAAGCAGCCTAACGACACCACTTAAAACTTCGAAAATGGATTGATGAGAGAGAATAGGGTCTCTCATCATATGAACATAAAAATTACAGTAAGAGTAATATAAAAGAACATCCCAATAACAAGAAAGATGATCTTAGAAGGAATGTCATAAAAGAGTGTACTTAAAAAGAAAGAGAGGAGTAAGATCCCTTACCTCGGGTCCGACTTGACTCGATCATTCTTTAACGTCCTGAATAATAAACTTGAGTTAATTCACACTTTATTAAGAACCTTTTTCTAGTTCATTATTCCTTTTAGATCACTTATTGTCATGTTATAAACATTATGTAATCATTTAAGTTAATAATGTTTGTTTTGTCGATATTTGATTCTTAAGTCGAATGTGGACTTCTTACAATTACATGTTGTTCATGTGGTCAAAGGTTCTTTATATCCAGAATGAAATTCCTGATTTGTAAAGCATATATATCATATATATCCATAATATACATGTATTTATAATATTACATAATCATTTAGAGGTAAGAAATGAAATGCACCGTTCATGGAGACGGTAAGCCGTACGTACGCATGAACGCTACATTCATTTCTTTGTCATATTAATGGAATTAAAACTAAATGAGAGGTATGTATATTTTAATTCCAGAATTATATTCATCATTCAGATTTATCATTCATCATAGATATCCATTATAGACATGTACTTATAATAGTACATTACATTTGGGGATAAGAAATGAAATGCACCGTTCATGGAGACGGTAAGCCGTACGTACGCATGAACGCTACTTTCATTTTTATCTCATACTTTAATGTAAAGAAAAAATAATTATATATAGGTATATTATAATTCCAGTATAACATCATATATAATAACATTAAATCCATCCTTTATACGTCCCACGTGTGACATTAACGAATCACATCACTTTGAGGGGGCAGTAGTCCGCACTTCCTAAAATGTAATTATCGTGTTTACCCACAATGGAAACCATAAAGGTATGAAACAAATGAAAATACAGAAGCTTAAGTAAAACATAAACATATTATATATCATATATAAATATAGTGTCATCTAAATGGACACCTTTGATGGTGTTATATGAGTGTTGAACAATCATTGTTTCGGGAGGCAGAATTTCGCCATCCACGGAAACTGTATGTTCTTTAACCATTTTATGTAGTTGTGTGAGAGTGTAGATCGAATAAATCTTATAAAAACATCCTAGTATATTTAATATACTGGTGTTGTTACAAAATAAGTAAATAAAAAGATTTTAGGGGGTTGGAGAAGCAAAATAAAACAAATGAACATGAGAGAATGAATTACCTTTAAAAGTGTAACTCCTTTTGATTTGAGCTTAAAGGCTTCCATTGAAAGGATTCTACCCAAATGGAATCATCTAGGATGAGGATAGGGATGTGGAGAGAGTAATTGGGCAGGGTATGGACGAGCCAAAGGCTTGAGGAGTGTGTGAAATGAGATATAGGTGGAGAGGAGGGGCTCTTTTGGAAATCATGAAACTATTATTTTATTTTCAAAAGTGATTCGAATTTCTAAGTTCCCACATTGATATATTTCTAAGATAAGATTATAAGGCTTCGAAATATTCCCATAAAATAGTTTTTGGACAAGTATAGGTCTTAGATTTTATATTATCGTTTCATTTTATTTAAACTGTTCATTAATGAGGTCATCGTTGCATCATCATGATGTCGTAATTAAATTACTTTATTTAATATCTAAAAATTATAAAAAAATTCTATGATGTCGTAAATCTTTTTATCTTTCTAATGAATATTTATAGTCAAAATTTGGACTTGTGTAACCCCACTTAAAAACTGTATTAGTAAAACAACTCATGTTTGTGTCAATTTAATTTTAACATTAAATAAATATATATTAATGTAATTTTCCAACCAAAGTGGCTCCATGGGGTCCCCCAGTTGGCCCATGGGTTGTCTTGGTCGGCCATGACTCATCCAATAGGGGTAGGACAAGTTTCATGGTGTTTTCATATTTTTTATAATATCATTTTTACCTTAAATTACACTAATTACCTATAATCGCGATGAATGAAAAAAAAGTTACTATTCACCAAAAAATTATTTTCATCCCATTGAACCATATTTTACATACTAATGACAACCATGTATGTCGGATTTTCAAAATTCAATACACATTAGTGGTAAACTTTCATTTAACTGAAAAATTAGTTTGCTTGATTACCACTTAGTGGTTTCACTATTCATCAAAAATTTGAGTTTTTCAGAAAATTACCAAAAATTCAACCTATGCTATATTTGATATTCCGAATTCAAAAATGATGTCTATTTTATAAAATTCATAACATATATGTCACATTAATTAATTTAACAATTAATTCCCGTTGTCAGAGCAAATAGCGTGTTTTTATGAAACAAAAAGTATCCAAAAATTGACACTAGTTTAAGTCTGATTTCAAAGTGAAATTAATTCCAAAGACCACTATTGTATTTAATGGTAAAAATATATTCTAATTTCACTTTAAACCCAATTCAAAAGATAATCTAATCATATAAATAAATTAGATTAAAAAGAGGTTTTGAATTAAAATACAACATTTTACACTATTCATTAAAAAAATGAACTTTATCAGAAAGATACCAAAAAATTACACAAAGTAAATTTTGATGTCCCAATTCTTAAGAAGAGTTTTATTTGGTCCAAAAGGATGTATAAGAGTTAAAAAAACTATATTTAATGACGGTACTCCATCAAAAGGCGATAAGTGAACCTTTAGTGAAAACTAGGGCATATACGCTTAAAATTGAATTCATTCCGTATTTTAAGCCTTTATCTTTTATTGGATAAATGTAAAAAAAATAAAAAAAACATATATAATAATATTTTAGTTATTTCTATCCATTCCCGCCAATACAACGACTACATGTTAACTACCATTTAAAATAATATTATTTTATTATTAGAGTGCAACGTACGATTCCCAAGAAACTCGTTGTTGCGTGTTGGGTACGCCATCGAGCATAGAGTCCCATTTACAGTCATATTAATTTTTTATTCACAAATATGGATAAATATGAAAATGTCATATTCTTTATTTACCTGGGGTGTAACACTAATCATCAAAAAATCATCCATCACATTCAACATGAATCTACTTCCTTCTAGTTCCCACCATTGGCTAAAACAAGAAACACAGTGCGAGACATACTTTTCATAGCTGAAAACCACATATTCATGAAAAGAATAACTTATAGGATATCTAAATAATTACACCTTTCATAATCTATAGAACCGTCGGTTTATCATAGGTTATTCATAGATAATTTATATCTAAATACTCCATGATGCTTCATGAAGAGTTTGTGAATTACCAAAACATATCCCCTGGGAGTATCAAACCATGTGTATAGTAAGACCCATTTCCATGTACTATATTTCCCGGGGTCAATCCTAAAACATCTTGCGGGAGTTGTCACCCCTTGTCATAATTTTGCAAGATCCACATCCACATGTTTTATCTAGATATGTATTTGTTTCTTGCAAACCAATCACTCTATCCTATACCAAAATTTCATGAAATTTTCCTAAATGTTAACTCATCCTTAAACATATCTTGAGAGACATACCTTGAAATGTCCTTTGAAAAAAAAATGGGGATCTCACTGAGGTTTTCTCATCGTATATTGCAATGGTTGATTAAACCATTCATTTGATACCAACTACAGAGACCCATGCACCCCAAAAATTGATATTACATCATTTATTATGAATATTTATTACATTATAAAAATACATGCAAGAGGACCGTAATTGTTTAGTGTATTGTGAATGGTGGAGAAAAAAATATTCACTCCCGGTGAAAGATCATATAACATCTTACATAATGACCTACACTTTTAGTACTTCGACAAAAAATATCATTATAACTAAGATAAAGGGAACATAAGATAGGGGTGAGCTCAGATTCTCTGTAAGGGTATACAAGAAAGAAATGTAAGCATAAACGTGAACGTAGTATTATGATTACATGATCGTACAATAAGTAGATCATAACCTGCATAGTAGAGGTTATAATCATGAGTTATTTTATATAACATGGAAGTTAATAAGACAAGAGCCATAAAGAAATAAATATCATGATCCATGAAATAAAAACTAAGGAATAAGACATACCATTTGTGAAATATCTATAATAAAATAAAATTTTATTTCAGGGATACCTACAAAGACCATTATAACATGATAGGCTTGGGTTACGACCTGTGTTCCTACTTCAGGCTTGGGCTACTAGCCAGTATACCCACATTATTTTCGGCTTGGGATACAACCCACGTACCCAATTTTTTTATAGAATGGCCTAAAACTAATGTACCCTCTCTTTTTTAATCTTGGGATAAGACCTATTTAACTTCTTGTTTTCTGGTTTGGTCTACTCCCCATGTACACTCCTTCATTTTGTCTTAGGCTACAACCCATTCACCCTCTTTCTTTTTAGTCTTGTGCTACAACACATACACCTTATTTCTATTCATTCTTTGGATAAAAATCATTTAACCTTTGAGCTCATATAAGACATATTAGTAACCAATAAATTGGTTAGAGATACAGGTCTCAACCATCTCATTGTAAAATCATTCACACATGTGACTCAAGAGAATAAGACATTTATTAAGTCATGAACCATACAAAATATATGTCTTTTAAGCATCAAATCACTACCCATAAAATAAAATGGGTATCAATAACATTTAATCACATCATAACCTTTTAGAAATAGGTTGTTTTAATAACCATTAAATCAATGCCAAAACTATTAAGGAGAAACAGATTTCATAAACATATCACCCATGAAAGAGAACCGTGTTTCAGAAAGACCATAACATTAGAGTGACCCATTAATCAAAATGATATGAATGTAAAAATTATAAAATTTCCAAAAAAGGGAATGTGTAAAATCAATGGATGTCACCTTAGAAAAAAAATAGTTTAGAAATATCTTTCAAAATCATTTCTTGGGGAGAATATACTTTCTACATTTAAAACTTATTATTAATTAATAAATCCATTTAAAATATTTGTCATAAAAACTATCATTGAAAACAAATAAATAATACGTTAATCCATTTTCAAAACCATTTTTCATTGAAATTACATTAAAAAAAATTATTAATTTTTATCCTTTTAAAAATTAAAAGCAATGTTCAAATTAATGATCGTTGGTAAATCCGTACATGCCGCACGAAGTAAGAAAAAAACATTTCTTTTGAATGATTAAAAGGTTAGAATGAATAAATTGTTCAAAAATCAAAAAAAAATTAACATTAAGACATTGGTAATTGAAAAATATTTGATTAAAATATTTTTGGATAGTGGTATAATAATCTTGGAAACCCTTTTTTAGAAAACATAGATTTCCATCCTAAGAAAGTGTAAAGTAAGGCTTTCCTAAAAACAATTTCTTTACTATCTTGTGTACCAAAGCGTAGAATATGGTACTAATACATGATTATATTAAAAAATATCAGGTTATAAAGAATCTTATGAACATTCATTAGATATGAATCATTATATTTCTTTGAGGGATATAATAACATATATAATCTCAGAATGCGATGAGACTCTCTCAAAAAACACTTATAATTTGTTAACTTGGGATCATACTCTCCATGTAAAATATGAAAATTATAAGATTCTTAAGACAACAGAAAAATAATTATATTCATTATATAACAAGTAAAATGGATGTATATACATATCTATAGAGTGTTTAGGTGCATAACCAAACATGAATCTCAAAGAAGGAAAATTGAGAAAATACTATTTTACCGATTCTGTAACATTTGAAAGATAAAACCCAAGAAAGAAGGATAATAAAATGCGAATGTAAATACCCAAAATTATGAGAAAAAGATAGATATAATACATTAACGGGTAGTACATACATCACCCAATAGGAAATAGTGGTGAACCTAGCTTCTATCTATGTGAAATTAGAAGTGGGATGAAATCCCCTTACCTTGGGTTTTTACTCTCTCCATACTCATAAAAGATTCATGTATAGTAAATATATGTTTATTATAAATATATTAAATAAAAATATTAAATAAAAATATTATCCAACGTAATACCATATATGGTTTGATTATGACTTTATATTATATGATTGTTAATGACCCTATGTTAAAGTTTTACTTCAGGTAGTATTTGTTTTGTTCTTCATATGTGCCTTAATTTGATATATCATTGGTCCTTATACTAATATCATTATTAATGAAATCCGATATTGATATAAATATCAGGTATATAAATTATATTAATATTATAAATATTTTGATCATATTGAATTATGATATGGAATACACCATTCATTGAAATGCTATGCCGTACTTACGCATGAACATTGTTTCCATTTATATTGTCTTATTGAATGAATGTATGTAAATGAGATATGTATATATATATATATATATATATAATTATTCTATAAAATTAATATATCAAATATAACATATATTTTCATTTATTTTATCCTTAATACATTCTATGTGGTGTGTGAACGAATCAAATTTCTTTGAGTGGGTGGTAGTCCACACTACCTCAAACAAGATTATCAGGTAATCACCAAACAGATGGTAAAAAGATGTGCATTGTAAAAAGAATAAATAAATTTAAATAAAAATATAATATAATATATGACATATATAAAAAAAATTTCAATCATAATATCCACCATGATTGGTGGCAACGAATAATTGTATAATCATCATTTCGTGAGGTAGTTGTTCGGCATACAGAGAAAAAATATGTTCAAAATCATTTAGATGGAGGTGTGTTTAAGTTCTTGTCATAAACATTTAATAATAACATTATATAATATTTTATATACTGGTTTCATCCCAAAATAATGGAATTATGTGAGTGTATAGGGTAGATAAGGAAAATAAATGAAAATATCTTGAGAGGTGACCTTACCTCTTAATTCGATAATTTCTTTTTGTTTGTGTCAAAAGGATTCACTGAGTGGTTTTCGGGTTCAATGGGAGGCTTTAAATTCCATAGGAGTATTGTTTATTGGCTATTTGGGATGATATTTTATTATATTTATTGTTTTGATAAGTGTGACTAATGGGTAGAAATGGTGGCCATTTATGGAGAGGAAAAAAAAGACTCGGCTGGAATTTTTAGAAAAAAAATTGCATGTTGACTTGTTCATACCCAAAAAATTTTTTAAAAAAACAACCGAACACAATATTTTAAGGATTATTGGAAAATTATGGATATAAAATGGGGTTTGGACATGTTTATACATTATTTGGGACCTTAATTTTAATGTTTAGTCCCTAAATAAGCTTAATTTGGCCTTAATTACTGTGATTAATTTCCATCAATTTTACTAATTATTTTTGGTCAAAAATTAACATGGACTTATTAGAATCTAAATATTATACAAGTTAAAATGGTTTATTCCATATTTTTGAAATTCACTTCCCAGATTCGGAAAAATTAAGATTAGTACTGATCCCCCAAATGGGACAAATTGAGAGGGTTTTAAAGTAGGAAAAAGTTCATAATTTTGGTAAGATTTTATATTCAATTTCACTGTGAAATTAATTATAATTAATTTAATTATATTAATAGATTTAATAAATTTTTAAATTTACCTCAAAAAATATTTATAATATCATTTATCATTTGTAATAAATTATACAAAATGATATTTTTAACTAATAAGTAGTATTTTTCCATATTCATAAATAAAAGACATTTCTCAAAAAAATACCAAAAATTAACCCTAAGTTAATTTCTAAATTTTTAATTAAAAAATTATTTTTATTTTTTCAAATTAGATTTCTAAATGTTTCTAAAATTATTTTTATTATTTGAAGTAGTTCATTTGAGAGAATGATATTTTTAATATAAAATACCTTTACCAAAAATCATAACTTTCTTTATAAATATGTTTTATTTATATAAAAAATTATAATTAATATTTGAAGAAGTTTATATTAGTATTAATAAAAATATATATAATGTTTAGGAAATAATTTAATCATTTAAATAATTATATATATATATATATATATATATATATGTATATATATATTAAAAGATATTTCATTGAAACTCAGTGTTTTGGGTATCATACACCAAGTTGGTGTTACTTGTAGTTAAAGATAAGTTGGTATTGCGTGTAGCACAAGAAAAGTCGGTATTGATTGTGAAATAAATGATTGAATTAGTCTTTTAATATATATATATATATATATAACTATTTCCAGTTTCATGTGAAATTAAAAAAATATTGAAAAGATAAATTAATTCAAAAAATTATCTCTCTAAATCAATGGGTGTTACAAACAGCCTAATTAAAGTTAAATGGAATTGGAAATTTTTTAGGAGATCATTGCAACATGATTTGTCTGGTCACATGGTATTTTAAAACATAATAAATTTGATTTCTGAGCCCTCTTTTAAGTAGTCAGGTACTAGGTCATCTCATGAAGAATAAAAATTATTTTTAGTACCTCAAACTGGTTTCAACACTACTCTCCTCACTCATCTTGATGAGGTTGGAATTGTTGCAAACACATAGAAGGTGGAGACATGTGATATCTTGTGGGCCTTGGAGTTGGAGTGGGTGTAGGGGTCAGCTTGAGTTTGACAGATACAACCACTTCTTTCCATATTTTATTCTCTGTTGATGATAGAATTACTTGAGACCTGGCCTTAGATTGAAAGATAGAATCATCCATTTTATAAGAAACTAAAGTGAGGTCCTAAAATCATCTGGTGTATTTCATCAGGATGAGAGGTGTTCATAACTCATCATACAGATTATCTATATATATAGATAAAAAATATTCATGTGTAATTTGAAGGTTGGGGAGTATATCAACCATTTCCATTGATCAATAAAATATGATTCCATCTCGCTATTATAGTGTTTGTATTTCAGGTGGTAGAGTTTTTTATCTTTGTCAGTGTTGAGATTAATTCACAGATAAACTATATATGGATATCTTCTTAGATTAAGCTGGGAAATTGGAGAACCATAATAAGGTTTCCCCTTACAGTATTTGTACAAAGAATATGAGTTTCAATGTTTCTTTTTGTGTAATTTACCCATTATGGGATCAATATAGGATATAAAGTGCACCGAATGAGGCTCCAGATCCTTAGTTTTATTAAAAATTTGAAATATTGGGTTCCCAAAATTTGATGGAGGACGGGTCGGATCCATCCATTCAGAATAAGGACTCTTTTTAGGATGTAATGGTGCACAAAGTTATTGAATAGATTAGAATTTATATGTCAATGACTCAATAGAATTGATGATCCATTTATGTTTATCAGGTTGAATAAGGGCTTGAACTGGGACAGTAACATGTAAATCCTTATGCAGAATCTCAATTGGTGCCTATGTTGGGTAGCATGAAGGGAATGTCCCATGAGGTTGTGTATAACGTAACCCTGGTTTTGTTTTCTAGGGAGGGAAATATTGTTATCTCAATTATGTGGGGTCCAAATAGGTTGGTTCTCATTCTTATATTTTGATCATATGTTATGGACCCGCATCAATTTCTAGGGATAACCGTCTTTGTTGAGGTGTATTGATTAAGAATGTGAGCTGAGAATCTTCTAGTAGAACATATTTCATAGGAATGTCACCTTAGTGTATTTCTATGTTCATTTTTATCAACAATTTCGTTTCATTCTATTTCTTATAAAATATTTAATTATTGTGATGGATTCATCAACTTAGTGATTAGGGTGTGGCACAACCTTACCTTTACCTTTTTATTTGGTGGACACACACTAAGGGGATAATAATGGAGTGGCTAAAGGAATCCAATGATTTATAGAATTACTCTGGTTCTTAGTGCACACTCCTCATTCGATAATATTAGTGTGGACCATATCATAAACCTAAAATTCCTCCTACACCTTGAATTTGGTCTCATGTTCTATGGCTTCAGTAGGGGTCATTTTAACAAGGTTTATTGATGTATAATTCATTTCAAGAATTTCATCTTCCTCTTTGTAATATTTATTTTTCATGTGCCAACCATGACACCATCTGTAACCTTTTGTTATTACTATTATAATTATTTTAAAAATAATAATACAAAGATAATTCTTAGAAAATTTGATTATTCATATTACTGAAGAAGAAAATAGGTTATTTGATTTGTAAAATTTTTTGTATTTCTTTTTTAGAATCTACCCAAGCCAGGAAAAGACTAACTTCCCTATGGTTGATTTTTTTGTGGTAAAAAATCCCATAACATTATGGGCCGGGTCTACTCCCATTTAATTTCAACAACATTTCATGAATGTTTTTCCAAATATAAAGGTTGTGTTAAAAAAATACCCCGGACTTGTAGGCAAGGGTTATTTTTTGATTGTTGTGGATTCTACTACAATAAATACATTTTGGATTTTGTAGAGATATGTTCGAACATGGGATGGAAACATGGATTGACCTACACATGTGCTACCTACTACTGAAGTCATTTTGGAATTTGTGAATTTTTTTCTTTTTAATGGATGACATACCATAAGAAGGAGGCTTTCTTGATATGTTTATATGTCTGATGAAATTTTTTTTTGACGGATCACTATATTCTACCTCGATATAAATCAGAGTCAATATGGGTGGTTTTTAAATGAGCATACCTTATACGGTGAACAAAAACCTTTTATTGATATCAGGATGATGTTAAGACCTAGAATGTTGTCACTTTTGATGGCCTTTGATTATTGGGGAGTGTGGTGAAATGAAAATCTCCCTGATCACCCCATATACTAATATGGACAGAAGATAGGGATTTTGTGATCAGATAATGAAATTACATTAATTAATTGATACATGTATTCATGATTAATCCTTACAGTTTTTCCTCTTTTGGGTTTCTTGAATCATGGAGAGACCCCATGCTGATTTGGTGGTGTATCCCATCTATTACCTTTTCATGTCGCAGATATTCTTCATTATGTAATAATTTTTATCTTAAGCAAGGATAAGTGTTCCATGTATTGAGGAAGATTCCTTGCACACTATATTATAACAATGTCCCTGGAATACTATATTGTGGATTCATTATATGATAGAACATGACTATAATGTCATCTATAGACAATAATATCCTCACGATTAACTTGGAATCATCATATTTCACCAAAGTATCCTAAACATGGTCTGGTCAAAGTGGATGATTCCATACCTCTTTATTATAAATATAAATTTTGGTAGGAACTTTTTCTGTCATATAGGGTTGAAGGCATTCTATGGTAGGTTCAGCGATAGAACATTTCCATGATATATATTTCTTTTTAGAAGTGATGTAATGTTTAATTAAAATGATATCTGGCATGAATGGACCTATTTTCCCAAATGATGCATGGAACGAGTTATTTATCATCCTTAATTCTGGAAGGGGTGGAAATTATTGGTGAAGTGAAATTATGTTATGTGAATTTCTACCATAACTGATTACTGTTCAATAGTTAGGAGAGTTCATGTAGCATTAACCCTAGGGAGGACCTTCATGGTTGAAATTATCAAGGGGAAGAACTATTTATATTTTATCTTCTATCAACATGAAGGAATACCATGGTTATCACTAGGAGTTGGGATCTCAAGATCGTTAAGTTTTTTTAACTAGAACAAAGCCTTCATGGAAACACATCTGGGGAGGACATCTATAAATATTTCTAATATTTCCAAAAGTTATGAAAAAATAGTATAATCCTTAACAGCTATAGATAAACATATAAGGTCATAATAAAATCTAAAATTTAGAAGGACATGGTCATAGATTGAGTCTTTATTTTCCAATAATCTATGGATGGTCATAATTTTGGAATCATTCTTGTGGGTGATGGGAGAGACTTATTGGGGTAGTGGTTTTCAAATATAGAATATTTTTTGATTGTCTCTTGTGTCACTAACAAAATTACGACATATATTTTTGGGATTTTGGAAGGGGAATGTGATTTCCATGGAATAGTCACTCGAATAGACAGATCACCTCTAGTTGGAACATGGGTATTATCATGATCTATTGGTCTATATATCATGGGGTAATATTCCCCATGACTATCTTGGGTAAGAGTGTAAGTGTGTGTATGCTCTAGAGTGAACCTCTCTCTATGTTGGTGAGTCACCCAAATTGTGGTGATTGAGCTGTGTGTTTTCCTTTTTTCCATAACCACTGCCATTATTATGTTCGTCTAGGATTTTAGGATGTGGAAAATAATTCATTTCATACCTTTCACCATTTTAAAGATGTTTTTGGTTACTTCAGTAGTTATAATGAGGACATATTTCCATTTTTTATGGGAGTAGGGGTTTTTATCTACTCTGGTCCTCCATTTTCTACTAGTGTGTACCGAAAATACTTAGGTATATGAGGTTGAGATATATATCTAGAACTAATTTTCACAAGGATTTTTTGAATTATTTAATCAGATGCTACTTGGTTAGGTTGGAAGTCTTAATAGTTGTAACAAGGTGTATGCACCTACTCACTTTACAACACTAAATTTAATTGGTATGTTTTTTTGTTGTGGGTTGGTGTTTATTCATACTCCCAATTATCCACCAAAGTCAATAAGATAGATTCTATATATACCTACAAACTATATCAATATTCTTGGATTGTGTAGGCTGGTGTTTGTTACTGCTAACAATTTTCCACCTAAATTGAATGTTGGATTTCTGGAGAGGGACTGGTGGTGCGACACTACTCCCTTTTGTCTAATAACAACATGTTGTGTCCTGTCTTGCATGCCTAGGTCTAACACACCTGGGCAAAACATTCTAGTACAAGAACCCATCATATTGAAGTATTTCCATTGTGAGATATTTGTGGTTTTGGTTTCATAGAGTATCTCATTGGAAGGACACTTTTTCTATTAACATGAAGCCATTAGTGGGATATTATTATGCATTCCTAAGAAAATAAAGTATAAAAGATTTGCATTATAGGGATAGGATTCTGAAATGGTTCAATAATTAATTTGTTTCCATATTCTTCTAGGACACTAACTATCATTGAGTGGACTTTTAGGTGGCCTTCATAACCTAGAGACCCTGTCAAGCAACCTATAGGTCCAGGACGGTATGAATTATATCATACTCCATGGATAATGTAATTGAAACCCAACATTGAAAATTAGGGATTGGTTTTGGTGTCTTTTATTTAGTTGGGTATTTAGCTTATTTAGTGATAGGAATGTTTGTATATGGGAATTGGTAAGATTCCATTTGGATCAATGGGTGTTTTGGTTGAAAGTTCCTAAATTATATTTAAAAATCATAAATAAGAAAACCCAATAAAATAAGAATCCCAAATAATAAACACATGAATAATGTATTTTATTTCTTGTACATCATTCATTTTATGTGTAAAAGGGACTGAAATGTGAGTGACATAGTCATCTTGGTTAAATATTCACATTAGGTCCATCATTTTTTACAATAAAAAATTGTTGTATTAATTTTACACACGACATCTTGATTTTAGAGGTTTTAAAATTTCAAAACCATTCTCATAGATTAAATCACTTTCAAATAAATTTTAATAGGTTTTTTTCCAAGATTCAGAATCACCCATCAACTACCTAAATCAAATATATCACGAAATTTCATTCCAAAGGTAGGTTGCCACTTTGAATTTGCTTCAATGAGTCTTAGGGGACTGTATCGGTCATGAGGATGGGAATTTAGGACCATCACACACTTTTGGGGGAATAATTTCTTACATTATGGATCTCTTAAATATTTTATACATCTTCACAAATCCCATTTTTATTCCCAAGAATGACGTGGTTCACCCATGAAATAAAAATCTATTATATACATGAATGAGTTTTTCAATCATATGTATGTATTGTAGGTTCTTCGTTGTTATATACATATGCATGGATCATATGTTCTCCATCAATAGTACTCTTTTTATGAGGATTTTTGGTTACATTATCATTTATCATTATGATTCTAGTTTCTAACCCCAATCCGAGGTGAAATAGAAATTATCGCCATCTAGGGAGATGTGAGTTGTTTTGATGTTGGGATCCATACCATGATATGGGATTCCTGAGTATTCTT
This sequence comes from Viscum album, assembly GCA_963277665.1. Lineage (NCBI taxonomy): Eukaryota > Viridiplantae > Streptophyta > Magnoliopsida > Santalales > Viscaceae > Viscum > Viscum album. Next base: position 307,801,561 of record OY728131.1, on the reverse strand, counting down.
GTGAATGAAATCAGAACCCAAATAGATTGGTTTCAGATAATGGGACACATAATACCTTTTAATGTTCTAATAGGAGGAACAAATCATCCAGTTTAATGTCTTGCAATAATAATTTCTGTAGGAAATGTTCTTGGCCAATGTTTGGTGTCAAACTTATGCCAATATATCCCAGGGAACCTGGAATGGATGAATCCTCCCAGGATAGATATGAACCAAATCTGAATTTTCATGAGAGGAATTTATTGTTGGTTTTGTGTGTTTGTTTTGAACCCCATGGTGATATTCTACGTTTCCCATTTGGGCGAGAATGAGAGCACATGTAGTTTAGCTAGCCTGAAGGACCAAGACCTATGGTGGTCCTCTAACGCTTTTTATAAAATCGAATGTGTCCCTTTGAGAGGACTGAGTTTGGGATTAAACCAAATAAGTGACCCTAAGGTTTCCTCATTGATAATATTTCCTATTTGAATGTCGAGAAATGGTTTTGGGACTTACACTTTATAGAAGGATACCTAGGAGGGTTTGATATATGGATTTTGGAACTACACTTACAGAGGCCCTCTAAAGGAAGGTGTCATTAAGATCTATTATAGGATTTTCTATTGAGACATGCATCTGATATTATAGATGACATGATCATCACTAACATCTATGCCCATGAAATTCATGATCGGTGTGAGAAAAAAGTGGAAGTGGAAGATGTTACAAACCTCACAAAAAAATTATCAATGGGTGGAAGAGGTTTGGGAAATGAGATGACAAGAAATGTATTTGTTATTCCCATATCCTCCATTTTTTGTAACTAGGATAGTAATATTTGTCAACCCACCATGAAAGGACCCATAAGAATGGTTAGGGGTCTTACTCAAGGGGGGATTCCCAACTCTTAGTTCATAATAACCGGGGAGGACAATCCAATAATCCCCACAAAGGGGAAAAGAGTACATGATCTCACTAACTATTTGAAATGGGATGTGCCTAGTCTCATATACAATGATTGATTGACATATTCTGAGCCCTTATTTCTAATACCAAGAATTCTAAAGCTCATCCCCTAGGGTTGGGGTCCTCATTTCTTGGGGGATTAATAAATATAAACACCCCAAGGACCCTATCTATCAGTTGGGGATAGTGTTTGTTACCACATATTATTGAAATTAAAAATCGAATGGGAGGAATTACGGTGTGTCTTTATCTATGGTTTAAAAATAACATGGAGGTTTTTTTGGAGGTATTTATTTGGTCTCCCTCAAATGGGATTCTCTAGGAAATATGTTACTTGAAATGGTTTGTATTAAAGTGGTATCAAAAGAGTCACACATAAGTAAGATCTGGGCGAGTTGAAGTGGGAATGGATATGGGGAAGTTGTGTGAGCCAAAAGAGTATTTTATTGAGTAAGGTCTACGTAGATCATAAGTTTTATTCACTATGTAGTCCTACTTGATCTAGATATGACTTCTGCATGATAAAAAACATGGGAAAAAACCCTTGGGCAAGGCCTTAATTTAGGTACCAAGGGTTTCATCAGCTGTTCTCGATGGGGTGTAGCACTGGTCCTGAGTTTAAGAGGGTACGTTCTGGCTAGTACTTATTTATTAGATATTATTGTTTCCTTATGAATGTTTTTTGTAATTAACTAACTAAATTGATTTTTTCCACTATTATCTTTAATTCATAATTCTATCTCATTTGGAGTGTTTCTCAGATGTTTTGGATTTCATGGGAGGAGGCCTAGGGAGATCAGAGCTTTGATAATTTTGTAGATAGTTTTTATTCAAATTAGGATCATTTAAGTACTAGTTATAGGTAATTTTGGGATATTAGGTGAATGAGGAGCCTCATACAGGTGAGTCATACTGGATAGTACATAGGAATGGCCAGAGTGGTTCTCTAGGGAAATCTTATCAAGGTCCATTGAGAGATAACTAGTGTAGGCAGGATTTTTCACACTAAAATTGGCACTTTGGTTTGAACTAAGTGTTTAAACTGATTTTGACCATCAGTATATGACTTTGTCAAAGTTTTTGACTCATGTTATTCTTCACCACTCATTTCATTGAATCATTTATTTTTGAAAAATCACATTTTCTTGTGACAAAAATGAGTATCACCAACATTTTATTAGTACCACTATAGATTTACAAATATTATATTTAACTTGAAAACATATATACGATATTTTCTTTCATAAGTCATATTTTTCAATAAATTTTTTTAATCTATTATACATTAATGATTTTAATATTAACTTATATCACTTTTTAAAAAATAATATTATTAAATGGATTTATAATTTTGAATTTTTTTCTGTTAATCAGGTAAAAAGGCCCAATTTATTTTTAAGTATAATATATACATTAAAATGGTAAAATAAATTTTCCATGGTTTAATTTATAACAATAAATGTTTAAAATAAAATAGTATTGAATTAAAAAAATGTTTAAAAGATGAATTAAATTGAATGGAATGGGATTTATTGGTCCTATATCATCCAAACCCATTATTACTAAATTTTTTAAACACTTTTCTTGAGTGTTCCTTCCCATTTTTTTAAAGTTTTAGGTATTTATAAAACACACCATCAATTTTCAATTATAAAAGGAGCACTCTTATTCTTACTTCCCCTCACACCAAATGAAACATTGTTAGGAAAAATAACTACACAAAACCATTTTCGAAAATCTTATCCACCATTAATAGGTTATGTACTTCTCAAAAAACGATCCCTCAAACGACTAACCCCTTTTCCAATGGAGACAATTGTAGCACCCTCGGTTTGAGGTATGTATACTTTGTTTATGCTTTTTATGTGTTTAAAGTACATGGGATTAGTTGGGAAGAGGTTGGGAGAGTTTGGAATGGTTCTGTATGAGTTTGGAGGCTTTTAAAAGGGTGAACGGTTTGAGCACGATTTGTGTAAACTGTGCGGATGCTCTAGGAGACGTGCAGGGGGAGACAATAGGCTTCGCACAACCTGTGCATGATTTTCCTAATGGTGTGAGTAAATGGTGCGGACCCTAGCCCTTGAGGAAGTAGAGTGTGCACTGTTAGGGCACGGTTTACCAAACCGTGTGGGAAAAAAGTGTGGACACTTAAAAATCGGGTTTTAAAATACGGGCTCACTTGGGATTTCCTCATTTCACTCCTCTCATCCTCCCACTCAAGCCTCACTCGGGATTTTGGGTTCTCAGGGGTTTTGGGTGCTCTCCCACTCATTTTGGAAGGGTTTTGGGGAGGATTCAAGGTTGTTCGATGGTGATGGCTTTCGGGTAAGTCTGTCATCTTGTTTCTCTTGTGTTTTCCTCTAGATCTACCTCCCTCTCTTTCTTGGTTTTCTAGATCTACACTTGTTGTGTGTAGATCAAGGGTTGGGGTTGCCTTGGTTGATGATTTTAGGGCTTATAAATGTTAGGGATGTGGTTCTAGAGAGGTTTCGAGGAGGTGTTCTACCGAATTGAAGTACGTTTGGGCGAATGGTTGATTTCACTAAACCATAAGAGGTAAGTGGCTTCTCTCTCAACTTCACATGGTTAGAACTGGTGGTTACATGTTACAATTAATTTTTTCAGATTGAAATTAATTGTATGTTGATGTGTGAAATGGGTTGGAAATCCATTTGGGGATTTTTTTTGGAGAAAGGGGTTTTGTGATGAAATGCTATTGTGGTGAATTTTAAAATTGGGATTTTAAAATATAATGCTATTATTGATTTGTGAAATTATTGACGGAAAATGGTAATCAATAAAAGGGTGGTTTTATTGAAATGGGGGTTTTTCTTGGTAAATGGTTTTCAATAAATGGGTGCTTTATTGATGTAGATTTATATGCAATGGAATTTGGTTGATTGCATGATGTTTTATGATTTATTGGGATTTGTTGAAATGTTGTGTTGAAGTGAGAGGGAAGTCACACTATAAATGAGTGATGTATAGTGGTCAGAAGATCCACTATGTGGGTAGTGGTCGGAAGTGCTGCTACTCGTTCTTGGATGAACGTGTTGGGCGGAAGTCCCACCGTTTTGATTATTTGTATGCATCTATTTACAATTTGGAATTGTCATGCTGGTGTGTAATGATGAAATGGCTTGGGGACTGCTTGTTTGGCTTTCCCTTGGTTACATGGTTTGGGTGAGATAACCTGGTAAGGATGTGTTTGGTATGGTAATATTTTCACTTGTGGTTATTTTATATAAATTGTTTATATAAATGTGATAATGGTTTTATCCTAATGGCGTGTGTAGGGAAGTCATTTGGGGAAATCCTACTGAGTTTTAGTACTCACCCCCTACTTTGGAATGTTGGTGTCTTTGCAGATGTCGTGTACCGTGACATGGGAAAAGGTAAGGAATCAACCTCCTTTAGTGGAGCTTTGTGATTCCTTGTTGGAACTTCAAGCTTGGAGATTAGTGTGGAGTTGTGGTGTTGTCATGGCTCGTGGTGTTTCTTGTTGAGTCTTCTGCATTGTACTCTGATGTTGTATTGGGTTGTGTTGGCATGGATGATTATGGATAATCCGATTGTATTGGTAATGTTTGAGTTTGGTTTTTTTGACATGAATCATATAGTTGTTGTTGTTTGATTAGTTTCGTATCAAGGGAAAATCGTTCCCAAATTGTTCTCAGAGCCCTCAGCATTTATTTCCCGCCATTGGCATCTTGGGAACATCTCTTAAGGCCATGTAAACCTCACCGCCTCCTCAAGACAATGAGGTAGGGTCTGGGTGTTACAAGTGTTATTAGTTTGTTCGGTCCTTTGGAGTTGATCTTTGGATTTGGGGTTGACATTCGTTGTGGTAAATTGTTTGAGTCGGGATAGTAGCAAGGTGTAGGAATGTCGAAACATGGAACGTATAGCATAAAAAGACGTAGATAACCCTTTTTTGTCGAAATTCATGATACCAGGGAGTTGGGTACATAAGTGTTTTGGAGACACTTATAGGCATTGGATGGCTCATTATTGTGGGTATAGGATGCATATTTCATTAGGGTATGATGATTTATGATGTGATATGAATATGTGAAATGGTACTGTGAATAAATTGGTATTTTGAAAATGGTTTGATTTTCAAAATGGTGAAACATGACACATGTTGAAAAATGTGAACTAGTGGAAAGCCATGTTGTGGTAGTGTTGTGTAATCTAATTTGGAATGGGAATTCTTATTGTCTACGGAAGTGAAACTCATGGGTTGTTTTCTGTCTATAGAAATGGCACAGGATAGGAATCCTAGAGACCAACCGGAGGAGGCTGCTGAGAATGTGGTAGCACCTGAGGCTCAGGTGAACCAGCAGCTAGTGCATAGCATTGTACAAGCTTTCCAAGGTGTGGGACGTGGAAATAAAGAGGATGAACCAAGGCATGCGAATCATGAGGTTCAGAATAAAATTCATAATCCACCCATATTCTGGGGTAATTCAGAGCCAGAAAGGGAAGAAGCATGGTTGAATAGAATGAACAAGATCTTCGAGTTCTTGGGAATGCCGGTAGAGCTAAATGTGAATTTTTCCACATATATGTTAAAAGATCTCTCCCTTCAGTGGTGGGAGTTGGTAGTCCAAGCGAGGAAAGACCAGGGTATGATGTGGGATGGCATTGAGGAATTGTTTAATAAACAATTATACCCACAGACATTCATAATTCAGCGTACGACTGATTTATTTAGTTTGAAGCAATTGCTTATGTCAGTGACAGAGTATGCAACCATGTTCATGAACATAGTGCAGTTAGCATCCGAGGTGGAAGGTAGCATGTATTTGAAGGAAACAATCTTTGAATTAGGGTTAAGACAAGAAATTCATTCAACGATAGTGGAGCTGTGTAATGATGATTTCACATAAATGGTGAATAGAGACTTGGTGGCTGAGTGGGATTTTTTGGGCTCTCCAGGTGGAGGAAGCATGGTGATACCCATAGAAAATAGTGGGAACTCTAATTTTGGGTTCAAGTGGAAGAGGGACACTTATTCTCATGGCAGTAATATGGCATACAATCCTATGGTAGGATCGGTGGATCTTCCTCTGAAGCCCCAGAGCAAGTTGGGATGTTTTCAATGTGGTTCTACCGGCCACATTAAGCAGGATTTTACAGTACAACCTCGGGCATGTAATAATTGTAAGAACATGGGGCATCTTCCCCGTTATTTTTAGAATTCTCCATGGTCGAGTGCGCATGACACTCCTCAGGGATCGCAGACGTCTTATGCTTCGACAGGATGGGGGAAGCAGAATACCCCACGATAGGAGAGTAAAGTAGGTCATGGTGAATCACGGAATACCACGACGCCTCAATAGAGTAATAAAGAGCAGAGTGTGGCAAGCAAGCATGTGTTTAGAGCTGAGAAGGTTATGGTGGATGATCAGTCAGGACCATCCACGGTGCGAGGTACTATTCTTTTAAATTCTACCTTGACGCAAGTGATTTGTGATACGAGTGCTTCACACACTTGTATTGTTGTAGGTGTGGTTGATTTGATGGGTTTAAGGGTAGAAATGATTCCCTCAGTTTTTAAACTTGAAACTCCTCTGGGTCAAAGAGAGTGTCGAGCCTTCTTGTGTAGAGAATTTTGTATTGTTTTTGGATAGATTGAGATAGTGTGTAATTTCCCAATGCTCGAGATGGAAGGGTAGGATATAATCCTGGGAATGTATTGGCTAGTGGAGTTCAAGGATAAAATTAATTGTGATGCGCGAACAATGGATTTTATGACACACGATGGTGTTAGACATCTCTTTGGAGGATAGAGGCCAGAAAGACAGGGTGCAATAGGTTTTTTGGTCCCATCAGTGGGTACGTTATCGTATCAGTTGGTGGTGTTGTCATTGGAATCGGCTGATGGTGTTGAGCAGACTTTACTTCTGGAAGTGGTGGATCAGTTCATGGAGGTTTTTCCTGAATAATTCTCTAGGTCACCTCCCATAAGTGAAGTGGAGTTTAAGATTGATCTCCTTCCGGGGACCAGTGCTATCTCAATTCTATCTTTCCAAATGGAACCTATTGAATTGATGGAATTGAAAGTGCTGTTGGAAGAGTTGGAAAATAAAGGGTTTATTCAGCATAGCACGTCTCTGTGGGATACGCCGGTGTTTTTTTGTGAAAAAGTAGGATGAAAATTTTAGGCTATGTGTTGATTATCGTAGACTTAACCAAGTTATGATAAAGAATAGATATCCACTTCCTCGAATTGATAAGTTGTTCGACCAGTTGAGGGGAGCCGAGTGGTTCTCCAAGATCGACCTGAGTTCGGCATATCATCAATTGCAGGTGTGGAAAGAGTATATTCCTAAAACAGCTTTCAGAAGCAGATATGGCCATTATGAATATGTGGTTATTCCCTTTGGTATAATGAATCCACCAGTGGTGTATATGGAATTGATGAATTGGATATTTCAAAGATATCTGGAGTCATTTGTGGTGGTGTTTGTAGATGATATTTTGGTGTATTCAAAGACAAGGGTGGAGCATGAGCAACACTTGGCGATAATTTGGGGGATCTTAAAGGATCATTGTTTGTATGCCAAATTGTCAATGTCTGACTTTTGGATACAATACGTTCATTTTCTTGGCCATGTTATGAAAGAGGTGTTTAAGTGGATCCAAAAAAGATAGAGGCTGTTGTTTTGTGGCAACCGCCAAAGAATCTGTTTGAGATAAGAAGATTTCTTGGTCTAGCTGGGTATTATCGACACTTCGTTCATGATTTTTCACATCTAGCCACGCTGATGACAGCTTGACAAGAAAGAATGTTCCATTCCAGTGGAATGAACAGTGTCAGCAGTGTTTTGAAGAGCTAAAGGGTCGCCTTACATCAGCACCAATCTTGGTTTTTCTAGAACCAGGAAGAGGGTACGTGGTGTATTGTGATGCATCAGGATCCGGATTGGGGTGCATTATCATGCAAGGGGATCATGTGGTTACGTATGGCTCATGGTTGTTAAGGGTTCATGAGAAGAACAACCCAACTCATGATTTATAGTTGGCAGCAGTAGTGCATGATTTGAAAGTGTGGCGTCATTATCTCTTCGGTGAGAAGTTCATGGTATATACAGATCATAAGAGCTTGAAACATATTTTCTCACAATGGGATTTGAACTCGAGGGAAATTAGATGGATAGAATATCTCCAGATGTTTTATTTTGACTTAATGTACACACCAGGTAAGGGAAATTCGGTGGAAGATGCATTAAGTTGAAAATCATATCCTCATGTGGTGAAACATGCATCAGACCAATGGAATTTGATGTCGGTTATAGCCGATATGCGATTGGAATGTGAGGACCAGGGTGATAGAGCGGTCTTTTTTCCGGTTATGTTGATTCCCGACTTGGTTGTCCTAGTTAGAGAGGCACAGATATCCGATTCTGAGTGTGTGACAAAGGGGTCAAGACTCAATGGTGGGAAGATCATTGAGGGTTGGAAACTGAATGGAGATTCAGTTGTGTGTTTTTAGAATCATATTATTGTACCAGTTTCTTGTTAGTAGGATCTTCTAAGGGTGTATCATCATTTCAGGTGGAATGTACACCCTAGAATTCAGAAAATGTATAAAGCGTTGAATGCACAGTTCTGGTGGGTTTGTATGAAAAGAAGCGTCACTGAGTTTGTTTCGAGATGCTTGAATTCTCAGCAGGTCAAAGTAGATCATCAGAGGCCAATAGGAATGTGCAGTCTTTACCAATAATTGTTTAGAAGTGGGAGAAGATAGCGATGGATTTTGTCACAGGTCTCCCAAGAATGGTTATAAAGCACGATGACATTTGGGTGTTAGTGGATCAGCTAACGAAGTCGGCCCATTTTATCCTGATTCGTGAATCTCATACGGCGGAGGATCTATCAGAAATCTATATCCAGGAGGTGGTAAAGAGGCATGGTGTTCCAGTTTCGATTGTATCAGATAGATATATGAGGTTTACATCTCGTTTCTAGAAATCCTTTCAGTGATCCCTTGGAATGATGTTGACCATGAGTATGGCGTATCACCCTCAGAAGGATGGCCAATCTGAGAGGGAGATAAAAACCTTGGAGAATATGTTGCGGGCTTCTAATATGGATTTTGATGGCTCGTGGGAGGACCATTTCTTGTTGGTTGAGTTCTCGTATAATAAATGTTATCAGGCATCCATACAAATGACTCTGTTTTAATCATTGTATGGATGGCCATGTCGATCTCTACTATGTTGGGTGGAAACGGGTGAGTCTTCCATGGTTGGACAGAGTCTTGTCCAAGAGACTACAGAAAAGATCAAGCTGATCCAGAAAAGAATAGGGATGGCTCAGAGTCACCAGAAATCGTATGTGAAACATTGTCTACGACCTTTGTCTTTTGAGGTGAGTGATCATGGGTTCTTGAGGATCTCTCCTAGGTTGTGACATCATCTCTTTGGGAAACATGGAATGTTATCTCCGTGGAATATTGGGCCTTTCGAGATTCTTGAGCGGGTTGGTGAGGTGGCTTATCGTTTGGCTTTTCCACCATGGTTCAGTGCGGTGCACAATGTGTTTCATGTGTCGCAGTTGAAAAAGTATCAGCTGGATCGTGACCATGTGATTCATTGGGATCATGTTGAGATAGAATCAGATGATTCATTGGTGCACGTTCCAATGCATGTTTTGGATAGGAAAGAGAATATTTTGCGTGGTAAGAGCATCGGTTTAGTTCGCATTTTGTGGCAGCATGGTCAGATTCCAGAGGAGACTTGGGAGCTGGAGAAAGAGATGATCGAGGTGTAGCCCAAGCTCTTTCGGAAAAAGGAGGGTTCACTACTTTCCGAGGACAGAAAGTCCAATGGTGGGGAGAATTTAGAAACCCTGGTTTGAGGTATGTATCCTTTGTTTATGCTTTTTATGTATTTAATGTACATGGGATGAGTTGGGAATAGGTTGGGAGAGTTTGGAATGGTTTTGGATGAGTTTGGAGGATTTTAAAAGGGTGCACAGATTGAGCACGGTTAGTGTAAACAATGTGGATGCTCCAAGAACCATGCAGGGGGAGACAGTAGGCTTCAGACAACCTGCACACAATTTCCAAATGGTGCGAATAAATGGTGCAGACCCTGGCTCTCGAGGCAGTAGAGTGCTCACGGTTGGCGCACGGTTTACCAAACTGTGCGGGAAAACCGTGCGCCCACATAAAAATAGTGTTTTAAAACCCGGGATCAATCGAGATTGCCTCATTTCACTCCTCTCTTCCTCCCAGTCGAGCCTCACTCAGGATTTTGGGTTCTCAGGGGTTTTGGGTGCTCTCCCACTCATTTTGGAAGGGTTTTGAGGAGGATTCAAGATGGTTCAATGGTTATTTCTTCCGGGTAAGACTCTCCTCTTGTTTTTCTTGTGTTTTCCTCTAGATCTAATTCTCTCTCTTTCTTGGATTTCTAGATCTACACTTGTTGTGTGTAGATCTAGGGTTGGGGTTGCCTGGGATGATGATTTTAAGGATTATGGATGTTAGGTAAGGGGATCTAGAGAGGTTTCGAGGAGGCGTTCTACCGGATTGAAGTTCATTTGGGCGAAGTGTTGATTTCACATAACCCTAAGAGGTAGTTGGCTTCTCTCTCGACTCCACTTGGTTAGAACAAGTGGTTACATGTTACCATTAATTTTTTGTGATTGAAATTAATTGTATGTTGATGTGTGAAATTGTTTGGAAATCCATTTGGGTATTTTTGGGAGAAAGGGGTTTTGTGATGAAATGCTATTGTGGTGAATTTTAAAATGGGGATTTTAAAATAGAATGCTATGATTGATGGAAAATATTCATAAATAAAAATGGTGGTTTTATTGAAATGGGGTTTTGGCATGGAAAATGGTTTTCAATAAATGGGTGTTTTATTGAAGTTGATTCATATGCAATGGAATTTGGATGATTGCAGGATGTTGTATGCTTGATTGGGATTGGTTGAAATATTGTGTTGAAGTGAGTGGGAAGTCTCACTATAAACGGGTGTTGTGTTGAAGTGAGCAGGAAGTCTCACTATAAACAGGTGATGTATAGTGGTCGGAAGAGCCACTATGTGGGTATTGGTTGGAAGTGATACTACTCATGCGTGGGTGAACGTGTTGGGCGGAAGTCCCACCATTTTGATTCCTTTGTTGTGGATGGGTGAACGAGTTGGGCGGAAGTCCCACCATTTTGATTGTTTGTATGCATCTCTTTACAAGTTGGAATTGTCATGCTAGTGTGTAATGAGGAAATGGCTTGGGGCATGATTGTTTGGCTTCACCTTGGTTACTTGGTTTTGGTGAGATGACCTGGTAAGGACGTGTTTGGTATGGTTATGTTTTCACTTGTGTTTATTTTATATAAATTGTTTATATAAATGTGCTGATGGTTTTATCCTAGTGGCGTATGTAGGGAAGTCATTTTGTGAAATTCTATTGAGTTTTAGTACTCACCCCCTGATTTGGCACGTTGGTGTATTTGTAGATGTCGTGTACCGTTACGTGGGTAAAGGTAAGGCATCGTCCCCCTTTAGTGGAGCTTTGTGATTCCTTTTTGGTGCTTGGAGCTTGGAACTTGGTGTGGAGTTGTGGTGATGTCATGGCTCATGGTTTCTTGTTGAGTCTCCCACATTGTACTCTGATGTTGTATTGGGTTGTGTTGGCATGGATGATTATGGATTATCCGGTTGTCTTTGTAATGTATGAGATTGGTTTTGTTGACAAGCATCATATAGTTGTGTTTGTTTGTTTAGTTTTGTATCAAGGGTAAATTGTTCCCCAATTGTTCTTGGAGCCCTTGACATTTATTGCCAGCCTTTGGAATCGTAGTAGTGTATCTTAAGGCCATGTATCCCTCACCACCTCCTCAAGCAAATGAGGTAGGGGCGGGGTGTTACAGGTGGTATCAGTTTGTTCGGTCCTTTGGTGTTGATCCTCGGATTTGGGGTTGACATTCGTTGTGGTACATTCCTTGAGTCGGGATGGTAGCAAGGCGTAGGAATGTCAGAACTTGGAATGTATAGCATAATAGTTCGTGGCTATCCCATTTATGCTGAAATTCATTTTACCAGGGAGTTGGGTACATAAGTGTTTTGGAGACACTTATAGTCATTGGATATCTCATTGTTGTGGGTATAGCCAATGAGATGAGCATGACATGCATGGTAGAAATTAATTCCCTCTTGGATGCACATTTCATTGGGGTATAATGATTTATGATGTGATATGAACTTGTGAAATTGTACTATGAATAAATTGGTATTTTGAAAATGGTTTGACTTTCAAAATGGTGAAACATGACACATGTTGAAAAATGTGAACTATTGGAAGGCCTTGTTGTGATACTGTTGTGAAATCTTATTGGAATGGGAATTCTTGATGTCTATGGAAGTGATATTCATGGGTTTTCTTCTGTTTATTGAAATGGCACCGGGTATGCGTCCTAGAGACCAACCGGAGGAGGCTGCTGAGAATGTGGTAGCACCTGAGGCTCAGGTGAACCAGCAGCTAGTGCAAAGCATAGAACAAGCTTTCCAAGTTGTGGGAAGTGGAAATATTGCAGATGAACCAAGGAATGTGGATCATGCGGTTCAGTTTCAAAAGCAAAATCCACCCATCTTCATGGGTGATTCAGAGCCAAAAAGTGCAGAAGCATGGTTGAATAGAATGAACAAGATCTTCGTGTTCTTGGGAACGCCGATAGAGCTAATAGTGATGTTTTCCACATATATATTGAATGATCAATACCTTCAGTGTTGGGAGTTGGTAGTCCAAGTGGGGACATAGCAGGGTATGATGTGGGAAGGCTTTGAGGAATTGTTTAACAAACAATTCTACCCACATACGTTCAGAATTAAGCGTACGACTGATTTCTTCAGTTTGAAGCATGATCTTATGTCAGTGATAGAGTATGAAACCAAGTTCATGAACATAGTTCGGTTTGCACTCGAGGTGGAAGGTAGCACGTCTTTTAAGGCACGAATCATTGAAGCGGGGTTAAGACAAGAAATCCGTTCGAATTCCCCACTATAAGACACCTCTTAAATTATGAACACAATTTCTTTTATGTAATTTGTATAAAAATTAATTGATATTTAATATCATTAAATGAATTTCATTTTTATAATTGGCTGATAAATTAAAATTCACATATTTAAATAATTTTTGACTGAATTTATACCTAATCCAGAAGTTTCATTATCCTTCTCATTTTTTGTTATTTAGGACCCATATTATATCAACTGCCTTCTTCATTTTTTCAGGTGCATACATTTACATAGAACAATTGTTACCATATTCATCATGAATTTCACTGGATTTAAAAGTATATATAGTTATCTCTCCCTCATAATATATTGAATTAACAGTTACCAAAATTGTTTTAAAACTCAATGTTTTCGATGGTCAAAAATCTGTCTATTGTTTTAGTAATATAAAAGTAAATGTCATTTCCTAAAAAACAATTCCTTTTTGGTAATGAAAATTTGATATGGATATAGCCCATATGCCCCTACGATAATTTATAGTGGTGTTTGTTTAGTATTGAATCAATTATCACACTGATGCAAAATGAGTTGTCCAAGGACCATTCACCAGGATATACACACCGATGGGATATGATTTGGAATATTAAGAAGCTCAATATAAACCATGATGAAGGTTTATTCCGACCACTTCCTCGGTCACAAACAATAAAAATATGGAACCCAACTACCATCCTCCATAATGAAACTGACACATTAAATGTACCCGCACCACTATATTTAAATTTAATGGAACTTATTTTTTACTTTCATTCCACCTATCATCTTCTAAGCTGATTAATGATTTTTCTCCAAGACATCCAAATTATTCCATTGAACGAGGAAGTATTTTTTTTCCATATTCATCATTATACATAGATCCAAGTTTTGAATTACCTAGATTTTATTTAGGGAATGGTATCAAATTTATTTTTATGTCTCTTATGGTGAATGTAGTAGTCTTATGTCGTGAATGGTGGGGATTGAAATTATTTTCCCCTTCATGCATCGATAGTTCTCGTGTGAAAAAATAGGTTTTTGTATATATCTATCCTCATATGAGTACAGTGTCTTGGAATATTGACTTGAAAACATTTTTTCAAGTCTAGTATTATTAATTTCATAATTATGACATCAATAATAATTATTTTCCATGATTTCATTTATATTCATGGATGTTACATTCCATTATTTTAAAGTAGGTTACAGATTCATGATGTTTATTTATCCCTTTCATACCACCTATGTTAGGTTTATGTTATGATAGCATCCATTATATGATAATCCTTACTTAGAATATGTGATCACCCTTAATGTTTTACTTTAATTAGGAAATCTAGAAGTGATCTATGTATATTTTTAAAAGATATTATTGAAGGGATAATATTTTTTAAACAATGTAACCATGCTCTATATATTTTGTTTTCAAATGTAATATATGTATGTATCATGTCTTGTAAGACTTATCTTTTGTGGGATACCTCATAAAATCATTCATTTTGTATAAAAAATGTTTTCTAAGAACCTATTTCTATTATTTAGAGTATGATAAATTAATTTTGGTATCAATGGATTATTTAAAAACAACATTGGGTACAAGATTCAGGGGAACCATGTTAGATAGTGTAGGTATTGTTAAAAATACTCATGATTTCTTGGGAACCCTCTAGAAAACATAATAGGATTTTTTTCCAATTCAATATCTTGCATCAATTATAAGTAAAAAATTATAGATACATGTAGAATAATGGGGGGAATGAGAATCAAATCAACACTCGTAGCCAATGTGGGGATGTTCCCCCCAGATTAGGTTAATGAAGATTGAGTTGAGACAAATATAATAACAACCATATTTGGGAAGTTGAACTAGGTTATATAAAATAATATCACTCACATAGAGTAACCCATAGATACACACCATGGTATAAAAATGCTGGAATACTTAATATGGTAGAAGACTCCCTCAGTCATTAGAACTACAAATCCATTGGTTGCTGAATAATGGATCAAGTAACCAAAGAAGATATTTCTCGCTTCTGACAATAGTGTAAAGGAGAATGTCATCATGGTTTTTTATCTTTTTAAGGGATATATAGAAAAATATTGATTATTAATTCAATAAAAAATTAATAATATGATGTAAAGTGCATGGAACTGGATCTTTTAAAATGGTATTCTATAAAAAATAATTTCTTTATAACATAATGGATCTGGATAAAACTAATTGTTGTCCATACCTAGTTCCCCACAGAGCCTTAAGTGAATGTCCCCAAACCCCATTGGATATTAAATAGCATTGAGGGCTTAGGAATGATTGTGGGGAGACCATTCCCTCATTATCAGAGTGTAACACGATACAAAACAATACCAAATCAATATCGGGAACTGTAATACCATGCAATTGATGTAAAGAAAAAAGACTAATAATATAAATAAATAGATGTCGTATCATATAAAATATGATTATTCAAGTTACATGTTCTAGGTAAACATATAAATAGGTTTCGAAATATTAATCCATGTTATATGTACCAAAAGTACAAAAAGGAAAAAATAATCTCAAAAGCATCACAAGACTTGGGTTGGTCCAATGTTTTCATACTCATAATGAGCATATTAATTACTCATAGAAGGGATATTTACCTTATCAACACCTAAGACCATATATTCTATTTGGAAAAAAATGGAGCCAAATAGGGGGTGAGACTATATTTCAGTTGGAAACCACCCATGGACTTTGCCAATTTATGAATGGATATATATAAAATGCTATGTTTATTAATAAAATGATTAAGTTTGAAATTACCCCAGAGTAAATAATAAAACAAGTACTTGTATTCATTTACATTTATTTTATGTCCATTAAAAATTAAATTACATTGAATTATATTAGTATCAAGATCCCACAATAGCTTGACATAACCCATATAAAGTAATCCCAATTGAAGTCATAGAATATCATCTAAATAGAAAAAAGTAAAGACAGAATTTGAGATTGTTATTTTTCTAGGAAAAAACATCATAACAAATTCCATTTCAATATTCAATTTATAACCTGAGCATGTCCTAGACATTCTTAAGTGGGAATCCATGTATCACCTCTAGTGCAATTCAATCAACATCTTACAAGCCCATTCTAGAAAACCTATCATGAACCTGACATCCCTCTAGGTGTGGTATAAGAAAAATTAAATATGTGGCATATGGACATTTCCAATATAGCCTATCCATGGAATCCCTTATTGAATCCATGCTTCTCACAGCATTTAAACAAATCCTCCATGAGCCCGACCACTACATCATGGATCTCTCACAGCTTAAAATAATAATAACCTCTTTGTGTCCATCTATTAAATTCTAATCTAAATACATGGTCAACCAAAGCTATAAGGTGAAATATACACATGAGCCCATATGTGTCATTTTAGACTAAGTAGATGGTTCTACCATCACTATTAAACTATTTAATGTTTAATATTTAATTAGAAATTTCATATAAGAATAAACTCCTGTAAATTAAATTATTACATTGATTTATAATTATCCATCAAAAGTGGGAATATTATGTATAAGAATAAACACATATAAATTAAACTATTACATGGAAATAAAGTTTATTAACTCACGTGGATAGGTTTATAGTTAGAGTAAAACATTCCAAATGTACTTAAACAAGCATAGGCACACAAAGGTCCAGGGAAAAACAAACCATCCCATACCCTATTTCAGTCAAATAAAAGTTAATAGACTATTAATTTATTATTAATCATTTTTCATTTTTAAAACCCCAATAAAAGGAAGTAAAGTCAAGCCTCATCATCATCCTTGGAAAAATGACCATAAATTAAAAAAACATGATAATTAATTAGAGTTAAGAATAGATGAATAATAGAATATGAGGAATCAAGAACTCACCGAATGGTTTCCAATGCAACTAAAAAAGTCGAAAATAGAGTCTGGATGAAGAATCAGGTGGAAAACCTTACCTAGTTTCAAATTGGAACTACATTTCATCGAATGATGGGGGGGGGGTGTTTAAATCTAATAAAAAAATAATACAATACCTATTTTATCCAAAAAAAGAAAAATAAATGGCATGTATTATAAAATACATGCCGGTTATATTCCTATTTCCCCCCATTCAGCGGTATTCCTTTATATATCAATAGCAGGTCCTGAACAAACCATTACAAGGCATATACTATGATTTCATGATGTGAAACTCCATTTAATGTTGTATAACAGGCCAAAGGCCATCCCTCAACCGTTTTCCTCCAGTTTCTTAAGTACAATCCGAAAAAATATCTATTCCTCAAAAGAAGAACCATGTTTTTACAAACATCCCCATTTAAGAAATTTGTCCTTGAATTTACAATTCAATGTTGTTGAAGAATAATATAATAAAAACTCGGACTATTGTGAACATACATCAGCCTCCATATCCCAGGTCTTGTCCTATACATGGGTTTTCATCCCTAGAACCTGTACTAAAGGAACAAATTGGCCATGGAGAAACATCATGATAAGATCCAAAATTCATATAGGATTATTATCAATGTAAAAATTACCTATTAATCCACCTCATCAGGCTGAAAAGCATAATCCATGTCATAAAAGTAACATCGTATCTGAGAAACCTGGAAGACTTCATCCATATCCATGTACCTGTAAGGTAACTGCAATCGATAGGTAACCGGCCTGACTCTCTCCCAAATCTGAAATGTTCAAATGTATCTCAAAGAAAGTATACCATTTCATATGATCCTCTTGTGACCCAACCTCAGTGAAACACATAGGAAAACTTGATCCCTAGCCTCAAACTCCAAAGGTAGTATACGAAGATTAGTATATTATTTTTTTCGTGATAATATAGTAGCCATACTCTTTTGAAACAACTGCCCCTACTCAATGGTCTCCTGGACAAGATGGGGACTTAGTGTGGCTGCATCTCCTACCACTCAACAAACATAGGGATGATTGGCATGGCCCACTATACATAAAATCATATCAAACCATCTGATTTGAATCCAAAAATCCATTATTATAGTAGAAATCAACCAAGGGATTTTTTCACTCTTAAAAACTCCTAGAATATAGTATGCATGTCATTATAATTCCTTACCGCACTTGAATTATGTGCTCTGACTAGACATCTGTCTAGGGGTTGTAATTTGTTCTTAGAAGATCCTATGTACCCATATCCATTTCTTTCAATTTCCAAAAATTATTTGTAAATTCGGAATACTTATCTGAATAATAGAATGTTGGACCACATGCAGTCAGACAATATGAAAAAGCTCATCTACATTTAATGTTTCTTTGATTGGTAGTAAGATTGAAACCATTATGAGAATGACAATAATAACCCATAAAAAATCTTTATATTGAAGAAACCTTAGTAAACTAGTCATGAGATCCATTGGGAAATCATGCTATTTTAACAGAGGAATGAGAAGCTGTTGTAAATTCCCAGATGGTCGCTAGTGTTCCACTTTAACCTACTTACATGTGGGGAACCTCTGGAAAAAACCATCTACATCCCCTTTCATACATGGTCACCAATAATGATGATGAAAATCCTTACACATCTTGGTGATGTTTGGATGCACTTCCCAAAAAGAGGCATGAAAATCCCGCATTAGTTCCTTGTGCATGTATGATGATACCCATACATGACCGTGTAATCAGGAACCCTCATCCACACTTATGGTCCATCTAAGAGGAGGGCCCTCTCCTGACATACTATCTCATAGAATTTGGAATCCGCAATCTAATAGATACCACTTCCTCACCCTATCTAGTAGGTTAGAGGAAAAAACAATGTACGAAATGAACGTCTTCCCTAACTGTCATAGACCTCAAAGTGCATCTCATAGAATATATCTATAATCCACCAGTAACTAATGGCCTACTACACTGCCTAAACCTGAGTTCTCCTACTTGGTGAATCAACCGATGTAATTCCATTATCTGGTATGTATGAAATCTCGAAGTGAAAAGATTGATGGTATTCCACACACCTTCACTACTTCAGATTTTGATCTCACTAAGTAAATATGAACTAGAGTATTTTTTGGTTAGTGAACACCACAAAACAATATTAGAATATTTAATGCCCCATAAATGTAATTCATAAACACCAATAGAAAAATCAAGATAGTGCATTAGGTAATTCATCTCATGTGGCCTCAACTACTGAGTCCCATATATGACAACTCAATCCATCTTCATGAGAACTTCTACTCACCCGATACCTGATGCATCATAGTATAGAGTGTTAATCCATACTGGTTATGAAAAAACCAGTATCTTCAATGATTTCAATCTCCCTTTCATCTACTGAAATATCTTCTCACAAGTATCACTCTATACATACATCGCACCTATTCTTGCTAGGTTCATCAACAATGTTGCTAAATATGAGAAGTCCTGTATGAAGTGCCTGTAGTAACCAGGAAACCCTAGAAAACTCTACACCTTAAGGATGTTCTTGGGATGATCCCAATAAAATAATATTATCACCTTATATTAGACTATTGATTCATCTATCACCAATATGATGTGACCCTTGAAATCAACCTTATCCATCCAAGACGTGTCATTTTGTTAGATTTTCATATAACATATTATCAAATACTGATCTCAAAATCATCTCAAGATGTAGGGAATGTCAATATCAATAATGATAATGCACCACGATATGATCCATGAAAACCATAAAAATTGAACCATGATAAGGATGTAACATTGGGTTCCTCAATCCCATATAAATTGTCTAATCATTCGTGAGACTGTAAAATATTACCAAGTACCACTAGTGAAGAAAACGTTTTTTACATTAGTTATTTTTAATTTTTTACGTCGGTTTCTAGCCGACGTTAATACAGGAGAGATTATAAATAACGTTTTTACTTCAGTTATTTAACAACAGACGTCAAAAACAAAAATCGGGATGTTTATCACGTCGGTTCTTTTATAACCGACGTGATAAAGAAAACAGGAAGGGTTTATAACATCAGTTATTTAATAACCGACGTGATAAGAGTCCTGGGAAATATTTTATCACACCAGTTATTTAATAACCGACGTGATAAAAGGCATGAGAAATAGTTTATCACGTCGGTTATTAAATAACCGACGTGATAAAAGGCCTGGGAAATTGTTTATCCCGTCGGTTATTTATTAACTGACGTGATAAACCCCCCCCCGGACTGGTTTATCAGATCTGTTATTATATAACCACCATGATAAACTGGGGGAGGGGGGTTTATCATGTCGGTTATTATGTAACCGACGTTATAAACATACCCCCCCCCCCGTGTTTCACGTCGGTTATTGAATAACTGACGTGATAAACCGATTCGGGGGGGGGGGGGGTTCTCACGTCGGTTATTATATAACTGACGTTATAAACCCAACCCCCTAGTTTCATGTCGGTTATTGAATAAACGACGTGATAAAACGGTTCGTCGGGGTTTCTCACGTCGGTTATTATATAACCGCTATGATAAACCAGGGGAGGGGGGTTTATCACGTCGGTTATATAATAACCAATGTTATAAACCAAGCCCCCCGTGTTTCACATCGGTAATTTAATAACCGATGTGATAAACCATTTCACAGGCCTTGTATCATGTTGGTTATTAAATAACCGACATTATAAACCCTTTCCCAGGCCTTCTATCACGTCGGTTATTAAATAAATGACGTTATAAACCCTTCACATTTTTTAATCACGTCGGTTATTAAATAACTGATTTGATAAACCATTTCCCATGATTTTTATCACATGAGTCATGAAATCAACGACATGATAAACCCTTCCTGTTTTCTTTATCACATCGGTTATAAAATAACCGACATGGAAGCCAATTTTTTTTAAAAAAATTGAATGCAATCATCAGCTCTCCCACAAAATCAACCAGAAAACAAATCCAGAAATCGTACCACAAAAATAAAATGAGATCAAATTTAAGCATTTACATTGATAACATATAAAACTTGCCCCACTAGACATCCCCCACCCTCATCTATATCCCATGGATAGACCTCCCCCACCCCATTAATGCCCCCACCCTCATGTATACCCCATGGATAGCCCTCCCCCACCCCATTGGAGCCCTCACCCCATTGAAGCCCCCACCCTCATGTATACCCCCTAGATAGCCCTCCCCCACCCTCATGTATACCCCCTGGACATCCCTCCCCCCACCCCATTGGAGCCCCCACCACTCCCATGGACTGCCCCCCGACCCCCTGGACAGCCCCAAACACCACTCAACAACCCCCACCCTTCTGAACAGCACCCCCTTACCCCTCACCCCACTTGACAGCCCCCTCCACACCCCTAGACAGCCCCAAACACCCCTGGACAACCCCCCACCCTCATGTATACCCCCACCCATTTGACATCACTCCCACACCCTTGGACCGCCCTCCCACACCCCTGGAAATCCCTCCTACCCCCTGGACTACCCCCCCCCCCCCCACCCCACCGGACAGCCCTCCCAGACCCCTGGACACCCCCAACCCCACTAATCACACCCCCATACCCTTGGAACCCCTCCCCCACAGACCAAAAACCATACCAGATAAACCATCAAAAGTAGACCAAAACAATAAGTAGAGAAAAATTAAACATTCACATATATAACATTGAAAACATACACTGTCAACATCAAAAAAAAAACTAAATCCAACCTAAAAAACTACCAAATACTCAATTACAATGACAATATTCAAAATTACATTTTACATTACAAACAACTAAAATTCAATCAAACCAGTAAAATGATTTGACCACTCCACTTGTAAGTGTTTGATGTCTTCAACATTATATAGTTGACGGTCATTAAAAAGATACTAATGTAAAGGAATGTAGTTAACGTGTATAATGAATAAATCTAATTTAAATATTATGGCAATGTTTAAGAGGAAATCTTACCAGGTGAAAATTCACAACAATCCCAGTTGTTATTATTTCATACATAAATCTTAAAATATAATATCCGCATTTGATGAGGCCTTGTTGTTCATGAAAATTCTGTTTGAATTAGTGTAAATTCGATATATTATTTTTATGTAATAAATAAAAATGTACAAATTATAAATGGATATTTACCTTTGCATTTACATATTTGATCTTTTCATTCCTTTTCTTTGTGTTTTTTCGAAAGTAGGCCCATGAACTATTATAAAATAATATGAATGGGTTAAATTTACAATTCATTATAATATATAAAACTATGTGAAATTGAAACTTACTTTTCCAATATATTCTTAAAACTTTCCCGCACATCACCATGGATAGAGCATATCCAATAAAGTGCTTTATCCCTTGGGCAAAAAACCCCTAACATCTAATGATCAATGATAAAAGGAAATTAAACGTTAGTGGGTTTTTATGTTAAAAGATAATTAATTCTATGAGAGAAATGTGTTTCATACCTCTCACAAAAAGGCATCATCCAACATTGTGTGACTATATTCTTTTCGAGTCAATCAGAAATATAAACCATTGTTTGTTCCTCATTCAATGCACATGCTTCAGGGGAAATCAAATGCGGGTACATGAATTTAAATACATCTATCCGCTCATTCCTCTCACAAATTTTATAAATATACCTAATACAAAACATACATAAGTATACATTTTTAATAAATATAACGCAGGGAAAAGGTGTTAAGTCTTACATGAAAAAAATTTTCACCACGTTGATGCCCAACTTACCTCCAGTAACAAGCTCCAAGATAACAGTGTTCGTAATCCCCACACTTATTTCACATCCACAAACATGAGCTTCTATGGGAAACTCATAATGACCCACCAAAAAAATTTGAATGTATTGACAATCTGTCAAGACTGGTAGAATTTGTATCTGATGTCATATCCATTTGTCTTTGGTGTGGTCTATACAGTATTTCTTTACCTTTAGAGTATTCCTGTAAAAATAAATTGAAAAATATATTAGTTTTCAAATGATAAAACAACTTTAATAAAAAAACAAAATAAAAGATATAACATTCACACCTCTATGGTAATGAGTCGAAGAAGTCTAGATGGCCAAATCAAAAAATGGCCGATACTCTGTCAAACTGTCACCACCTCATCTGTAGGTATTGGTACCCTAGCTTATCTATCTATAATATCATGCACAATGACAATATGATTCACTACCTATAATTGTTTATGATGAACTATATCTCCTATACAGTATACCAACCCATATAATACTATATTATGTTGAGAATAATCAACAAACAACTCACAATAAGTAGGAAGCTGCGGCGGAGGAGTAGGATAAAAAATGGGGTCCACAGGCTGAGGTGGGGGGAGTGGAAGCTACTGGCGGAGGTGGAGGATAAAGAATGTGGTTTTTAGGGGGAAGTGGAGGAGTGGGAGCTGCAGTTTGAAATTGTTTTTGCATTTCTGCAAACTTAGACTGCACCGAAGCTCTAATATTATCCTCCATCGTCACATTAATATTTTGAACTTAATCTTCCAAGGATTATATTTTTTTTATAAACCCCCAAAACCATATAAGTTGAAGAATGTGGCATCACTTTTCTTACTGATACACGTTCCGGATATCCTCTTACACGACCAGGATGTTCGGGCCTTCCCAATGCTGCAGATAAAATGTCTTCCCTCCCAGTAGCTGTAAATGTCCCCTATGAACTCTGCTCCTCAAGAGAGTCCTGTATTAATTAATTGATCATTTCTGTAATGATTGAAATTATATGAAGAAAATAGTTAACATAAATAAATAAAATATATATCTTACAATCCTCTCAGCTACGATTCTTGATTCTTCCAAAAGATATTGCCCTTTTTTCCCTTCCGATCTCTCTTCCATTTTTCATGTATAGGGTGAGGGGATGGAGGGGCCACCTCTCCAGAGCTTGAAGACTCAGCTTTTAGTTGTTGAAATTTTTCTACCATCATTTTTCCTTCCAATAATACATACCCTTCCCGAGATAAACTATGAGGGTATACATTTTTAGATTAGATCTCCTGATGAGCATTCCTTGTTTGATATAATTTAAGAATAAGAAATAATTAACAAAACATTAATAAAATCATTTATATAAGAAAGTTTATAAAAGTTTACATTTCCCATACCTGAAATGACTATTTTCTTCTACTTTTAAAAAACTATCTCCATGTGTCTTCATCTATAAAAGGATATATACGACATGGATTGTCATGACTCCTATAACCATAAATGAAATCAGATGAGAGGGTTGATTTGAAATCCCTCCATCTCCTGGAAGCCAACGATAAGCATTTCTTCCTGACTCCTCCAGTGTCAGGAATATAAAATGACATCTGATAAAGAAGATGTTAAACATATTATATATACTAGAAACATTAAAAGAATATTCAAACAATGACAAAAGATCTTACCAAAATCATCTCCTATAACTGAGAGATAATCAATTTATCCACACTTCTCCAATCATTATATAGAATACTTACTTTTCTCTTAGCCTGAGTTCCTACAAAACTCTTAGAATCTTTTGCATTCGGACCTCTAGGAATATCATCATCATCAAACACAATGACTATCCTCTGATCCTGCATATGGGCAAGTGATAATTTTGGTAAACATGTGCACCCATTTCTACCAACCTTTGAACTCTTTGTCTTAATAAGAGAATGTGAATGTTCATCCCTAGAGGTATGACCAGCAATATTCTCATCTCTAGAATCATGTGGTTGATCAACTAAATTATCTTCCATTATCCTTCAAATCAGAAAAACAAACGTCAGTTCAGAAATATACAAATTCAAATATTTTAATACTACTGTAATCAGAAAATAGAAATGCGTACTAAGTTACATAATAGTAAACATTGGTAAAATGGTAAGCATGTTAAGCAATGGTAAAGATGGTCATGATGGTCAAGATGGTCAAGATGGTAAACATGGTAAACCTGGTAAACATGGTAATCATGGTAAACATGGTAAAGTAATTGTCACTGAAAAAAATAATAGATATATAATTCATGTAATGGTTATAAACATGATAAAGTAACCTGAACAAACATAAAATAGACAAAAACTTATAATTATTTTGTTTTAAAACATGTTTTAATAAATAAATAACTTACAAATATAAAAATTCAAATATTTTAATACCACTGTAACTAGAAAATAGAAAAGTGTATTAAGTTATGTAATAGTAAACATTGGTAATATGGTAAGCATGTAAAACATTGGTAAAGATGGTAAAGATGGTAAAGATGGTCAAGATGGTAAACATGGTAAACCTGGTAATCATGGTAATGTAATTGTCACTGAACAAAAATAATAGATATATAATTCATTTAATGGTTATAAACATGATAAACTAAACTAAACAAACATAAAACAAACTTAAAATTATACTTATTTTGTTTTAAAACATGTTTTAATAAATAAAGAACTTACAATATCTAACATTTATGAAAAAAATAAATGTAAACAGGAAATAAACATCTGTTACCTGTAATTTTAGGAATGTACAAATGGATTCTTTTCCCAAATTCCTTCATCGTGATCGTTTCATTATGGCACAAACAATGTCTTCAACATGCTCATCATTATGTTCTGTTAATCTTTCCATGGAAGTAGGGATCTCATATAAATCAGCATCTTCATCAAGTTCATCCTCACCAAAATATTGTTTTTTCCCTTGTAAAACAACAGCCCACTACATATTTGATTGATCTACTACATAGAATTTTTTTGTGCATGTGTTTCGATTATAAAAGAATCAGTTGTGTCTTCTAATCTATTTAGATTAACAAGTGTCATTCCAAATTCGTCGTGTCTAACACTGTTGTTACCGATATACCATTTACAGTTAAAAACAGGAACATTAATTTTAATGTAATCAACCTCCCATATGTCTTCAATCACTCCATAATATGCACTTGTTGCAGAAATTGGGTTTTTGTCCTTAACACTCGAAAAATGCATCGCTTCTGCAAACACCAATACACCTCTATTCTGAACTGCACTTCTGTTTTCCTGAGCTTTTGTATGAAATGTATAACCATTAATGTCATAACCGGACCATGTTATCACTTTTAAACATGGACCACCCACTATCCATTATAATGTCTCTCATACATCTGATCTACCAAGAAAAGTATTTTTAATCCATGAAAAAAAAGTTTTTTTGTGCTCATTGAAAATCCACATTTCTTTCTTCTTTGGATGGCATTGTTTCAACTCATTAATATGCAATGTGATATACGGTTGAGCATCAGCTATGTTATTCAAGATGTATGATTATAACTTCTTCATCTGTTTAGCTGACAATGATTTGACTTTCAAGCCACGAATCCCCTTTCCTCATTATTAACTCGTTCATGGCGAGATGGAGGCAAACCTAGGTGTTGCACCACAGCCAAGTAGCTCGTACAAAACTCCGCTACCTCCTCAGAAATATACATTTCAATAATGTAGGCTTCAGGCCGATATGGATTTTTAACCTACTCCTTTAATATTTTCATATACCATTCAAAAGGATACATCCAACAAAGATATACAAGTCCACAATGATTTATTTCTCGAACTAAATGAATCATTAAATGCACCATTATATCAAAAAAAGTTGGAGGAAAATACATTTCGAATTGACAAAGTATAAAAATTGCATCATTTTCTAAAATGTTCAAAGCATTCACATCAATCGCCTTGTTATATGATGAATTGAAAAAATAACACAACTTCATTATAGTCTTTCTGACACAAATGGGCAATATTCCACGCAATGCAACTGGTAGAATTTGTTGCATCATGACATGACAATCATGTGATTTCATACCTATCAACTTCAAGTCCTTAAATGAGACAAAAGTTTTTACATTAGAAGAATAACCTTGAGGCACTTTGATACCATGAAAACATTGACAGAAGATAATTTTCTCCCTCTTTGATAATGTATGACATGCCAGGGAAAAATTTGTTCATCTTCCTTTAGGAGTTGGAGCTAACTCCAAACGTATTCCCCTTGATAGTAAGTCTAATCTTGCATTCAATCCATATTTTGTCTTTCCTTTAATATCTAACAATGTTCCAATCAAAAAATCACATATATTCTTCTCCACATGCATGAAATCAATATTATGTTTAACTTCATGATACCTCCAATATGGTAGCTCCAAAAATATTGATCTTTCTGTCCAAATATGTCTATCATTTCTAGATTTTTGTGTCTTTCCCAATGTCACATCATGGTTTTTCACCCTCTCAAAATAAAGATCAGGGGATAATGGTTTTGGAGCAGTATAAAATTTGTGTGAGCCATTGAATGCCTTTTTTAGTCTTCTATAAGGGTGATCGATAGGCAAAAACTTTCGATGACCCATGTAAACTATTTTACTCCCATGATGCAATTGAAAATAATAGGTATGTTGTTCGCAAATTGGACTTGATTTATGCCCTTTAACACTGTATCCAGAAAAATTTCCATACGCTGGGAAGTCATTTATAGTGAACAGAAGCACTGCATGCAGTTTAAAATATTCCATTTTATAAGTATCATACACCCTAATACCATCAGCCCATAATCGATTCAAATCATCCATCAATGGTGACAAGTAAACATCGATATCATGGCTGGGTTGCTTTGGACCAGAGATCATTGTACTCAACATGACATATTTACGCTTCATACAAACTTCAGGATAGAGGTTGTAAACTACCAATAAAACAGGCAATGAACTACGTGTGCTACTGAGGGTTCGGTATGGATTCATTCCATCCGTGCACAAGCCTAGTCTGAGATTTCAAATTTCATTTCCAAATATAGAATATTGCGCATCAATTATCTTCCATTGTGGACAATCAGCTGGATGACGTATTTTTTCATCACATACCCGCTCATCAGCATGCCATCTTAACCTTTTTGCATCATGTGAATTAGCAAATAAATGTTTGAAACGATAAAATATAGGAAGATACCAAAATACCTTTGAAGGGAGTTTTGTAATCTCTACACCAGCCTGTGATTTTTCTTTCACCTTATACCATGATGTCCCACATTTAAGAAACTCTGACAGAAATTTATATTCCTTCTTATATATAATGCAGTCATTCGGACATGCATGTATTTTCTTGTATCTCATTCCCATCGGAAATAATATTTTCTTGGCCTTGTAATGTGAATATGGAATATCGTTTTCTTTTGGAAGAATGTCTTTCATCAATTGTAGCAGCTCTGTAAAACTTCTGTCACTCCATCCATGTTTTTATTTTAGTTTAATCAATCTTAACACCGCCCACAGAACCGTAAAATCTGTACAACCAAGATATAATTGTTTTTCAGCATCACCATATAGACGCGCAACTTTCGGTTCTATCTCAATTTGTTCTGATACAATATCGCGAATCTTTTCTTCAATTCCATTGGAGTTACCATCTTGTGCATCATTATCATCAATAACATTTCATCTAGTTTCACCATGTAAAATCCAAGGGCTGTAACTCGGATTAAAACCATGACATATCAGATGATCTTTTATCCTTCTACTTTTCATCTTCTTCATATTCAAACATTTCAGGCATGGACAGAAAAAATTGTCACTACTTGGAACATTTGGTATAGCAAATTCCAAAAAGGCATCAACACCTTCCTCATATTCATTGCTCATTCGATGTGTCGTAATCCAAAATCGACACATTATTACCTATAACAAATATCAAAAATATATATATTTTTTAGATAAGACAAATATAATTTTATATGAAAAAAATCATAATTTGAATGTAAAACATTTTTGAAATATAAAACAAATCTATGCGTAATTAAAAAAATATGCTTGAATGTTATTATTAAAACAGAATATAGATAGATATAACAGTTTTAACTTCCATTGAATAAAAGAAAACCATGGCACATACATGGTTGATAGAAAATTGGAGATAATTGAGTAAACCTGAGAATAAAATCATTTTTAAAATAAAAATTCAGATGGAGAAAATAACAATGTAAATCCAAACACCCCTGGACACACCCCAACCCTCTGGATAGCCCCCACCCCCCGAACAACCCCCAAAACCCTCTAGACAGGCCTCCACCATCTTGGACAAACCCCCCCCACCCACCCCCTGGACACCCCCAACCCTCGGACAGCCCCCAACCCCCTAGACAGCCCCCACCCCTCTAAACAACACCCCCACCCCTCCTGGACACCACCCCAACCCCCTACCCCCTTGGACACCCCGCTAGACACCCCCAACCCTTTGGACACCCCCCCTGAACAGCACCCCCCCTGGACAGCACCCCACCCCTCCAGACACCACCCCCACCCTTCCTGGACACCACCCCCACCCCCGACCCCCTTGGACACCCCTTGGACACCCCCCAACCCTCTAGACAGCCCCCACCCCCCGGACAACCCCCAAAACCCTCTGGACATGCCTCCACCCCCTAGGACAACCCCCATACCCACCCACCCCCTTGGACACCCCCTGGACACTCCCCAACCCTCTAGACAGCCCCCCACCCCCGGACAACCCCCCAAACAATGGTTTAAATATAAAACTAGGGATGTTGAACAATGAAAAACACATGAATTTAATATGGCTACTTAAATGATCATATGATAATTAAAAATAATCATTGATATTCAACTAGTCAAATGATCACATGTATCTCGATAACTAATATCATAATTTATTTTATCAGAAAAGTCACACAAATAGTCCACGAACATGTTTCGCACCAACATCACAAGTTAATAAAACAATTCCTCAATTTATAAAAAAGTCTGAAAATGTTTGACATCTTAAATCACCTCTTTACCTTTCAAAAACCGTTATTAGGTTAATAACATCGCCAAAATATTGCATTTACACCATTTTATCACTTTTTTAACTCACTAAATCATTTTCAATTTTCATAAAACAATCCCAAGAGGAACAACCATGTTTTGTACACAAAAGACATTCAAAACCCCCATTGAAGAAAAAATCATACCAATACAAATCAAAAATATAAATTTCAGCACAATACCCATTTATTAAACCAAGCCCATATTTTAATAATTTACCTCAAATAATGTCACAAACAGTACACATGAAAAACAAACTTTTTCATAAAACACCATCAAGAAGTGTGACAAGGTTTTACACATAACACCCATTAAAAACCCCCCTTTTGAGTCCAACATGACAACAAAGAATTAAAAAACCATAATTGGATTCCCCTTTCAAAATTAATGAATCACTTTCATAGTTTATAAAATACAACCAAATATTAACCTAAGAGTAACACATTAAAAGCACCCAATTTCAAGATAAAATGAATATATAAAAATAAAGACATATCCAAATCCATCAAAAAAAAATTTGGACCACAAAAAATATATGATGTAGGCAAAACGAATGAAAAAAAAGCACACACAAATTTAGTTTTACGAGTTGAAGGAGTACCAGAAATGGGGGTTTTGGAATGCCTTTTGTGTTGCGAGTTGAAATCACACAAAACGAGTTGAGATGGTAGATCTGGGAAAAAATGCACACAAAAATCGAACCTGTTGAAAGCACACAAAATGAATGAAAAAAAGCACACAAAAATCGCAAAACATAAATATAGACTATCTGGGAAAAAAATGAACGAAATAAATTCTTTGAAGGCTTACTTGAGTGTTGCGAGTTGAGATGATAGATCTGGGGAGAGTAAAGATGATAAAAGTTGTAGGAAAAATGAGTTTAATAGCACGATCGCTGAGCTGATAAGGGTTTATCACACGAGAGAGACGAGCCACTGGACTGTCGAATGAAAATTCATAAATGAAAATCCTCGGGGATTGATATTTTTTAAATGTTTTTATGATGTCGGTTATTTACTAACTGACGTTATAAACTGTTTTTTACATTTATAACATCAGTTATTATAATAACCGACGTTATAAATGTATCATTTACGGATATTTTTACGTCGGTTATTCTATAACCGACGTAAAAAAGACCTAAAAAATCATAGTTTTTTATATCCATTATTTTATAACCGATGTAAAAAACCACAGTGCGTGCGGTTTTTTACGTTGGTTATTTGATAACCGACGTAAAAAAAGCATAGATATCTAGTTTTTTACATCGGTTATAAAATATCCGACTTAAAAAATGCGTAGATATCTAGTTTTTTACGTCCGTTATAAAATAACCGACATAAAAAACGCTTAGATATCTTGTTTTTATGTCGGTTATCAAATAACTGACGTTAAAAACCCCACATGCTGTGGTTTTTTACATTGGTTATGTGATAAATGACGTAAAATACCCGTAGATATATTGTTTTTTACATCGGTTATCAAATAACCGATGTACAAACCCCCGCGCTTTGGTTTTTTACGTCGGTTATAACATAAACGATGTAAAAACTGAACATGAGTGATTTGTAACGTTGGTTATTAAAATAACCGACGTTAAAAATCTACTGACCGGATTTGTTACGTCGGTTATAAAAAAACCGACGTTAAAAACCATGTTTCACAGATTATCACATCGGTTATATATAACCGACGTAAATAACGTTTTTTCACTAGTGTAATCATATATACTGTAAAGACCATGAATTTTAATGTATGTTTTTAAAAAATTGGTAATTTTACGAGCTTTCAAAAATTTACTGCATGTGATTTCGAGGCCCAGAGTGACTTGAATGAATTACTGATCTTTTTTTCGGGTACGTTCAGAAAACGTGCATGTAGGGTTTTCTAATTTTTGATCCGATGGTCAAAATTAAAATATGAGGGCACTGTTGAACTCACTGTACTGGTATTTTCTTAAGATGACATTCACCACTATGACAGTTGGTCGAGGGTGAAAGTTAGTTTTTGGGTTTTTCGTGTAAAAATAAAATAAAAATAAAAGTGTATGACATTTTTATTTTTATTTGAAACACCCATTTGGGTGTTGGGAGGTTGGGCCTACCAGAACTAAACTTCCATGTTGGAGTAAGTGGTGTGGACCACCATACCTTAACCTCCCATGAGAGGTTTAGGTGGTGTGGGCCACCCAGATTTAAACCCCCTTGAAACCCCCATTTTGAATGGGATAAACCCCCTTGAAACTCCCACATAAATGGGAAAATGAAAAAACTCCCATAACAAATGTGGGGGGTCATCTTCAACACCTCAACAATTTAATTTTTCCAACACACATTATTTATTATGAAAAATCCTCCCCAGTAATTAATTGAGCCAACACATGAATTTATTAATTAATCCATTTTGAATATTTTGCCAACAAATTAATAGATATTTAAATCTATTATTTTTTCTACAAATTCAATTGGTTGGAATTAAGTAGAGGAGGAACTTGAGAGAAAGATCCCAATGAATAATGCCTCATCGACAAAGAATGCTGATGAGGAACACCTTCAACTACGAAGAATGACATCGACCTTGACTTCATCATTCTTTCTTGGAACATCCTCTAATGTAAGACGTATTCGTCTACAACGAATTAACATCCTCCTTCTCCCACTAACGTAAAAAAAAATTGAACATGGTAGGGGATTTTTGTGAATGAGTTTATATACCCATGTTTTTTCCTTCTAGAATAATGAGCATGAATCTATTTTCTACATATTTGATACTCATAGGTTTCCTTTGGCAGGTTTTGGGATTAAACGTTGCGGAAGGGTTTGATGTGCTTTGTTCTTGTGAACTGCTTTATACGACTCTAATGTAGAGATTGTGAGCATAAACTACATGACTCTAATGAGGTATGACTAGGTTGGATTGAGGATTAATCCAACCGGTCCCACGAGACTAAAAGGTAAATAACTCACAGATCATGAGGTTGTTTGATGCACCGTCTATTGCGTTGAGACCCCTATGACATGATAGACATTTGAGATACTTCTTCTTGGGACTTCATGAATGATGGAGTATCAAACAGTATCTTGTGGAGAAGATCCTCTCAGAGATTAGGGAACATAGTGGGGAGACTGAGTAGCTAGTTGAGACTTGACGACTGCTGACTATTTGGACTCGGTGTGACTCTAGTAGCATAAGGGGGAGAGCCTTGGTGTCTCAACAGACCCATGGTGGGGAGCGCCTCTATGCGACGTGGCAGGCCCATGGTACTCGAAAAGAATATTACCTTAGTAGGATATGAGGGGGAGCACGCTAGGTGTCATGGCAGACCAAAGGTGGGGAGCGCGCTTGGTGACATGGCATATCCACAGTACTCGACAGGATAAGTACCTCAACAGTCCAATTTTAGTGGAACATACGCTTGGTGTTGCAGTAGGACCGCTGAAATCGAATGAGGTGGAGTTGTCCTGTATTATAGGTTTCGACAATATGATATGGGATGGTACTTGATACTACCCCTAGAATAAAATCTTGGTTGAGCTTAGTAAGTTTTTCAAGAGCAGAGGTAGAGGCTGACTAGTGAACCCATCTTGAGGCTTTTAGAGGAGGGAGAAGGGTATGTAGTATACTGAAATGCATCAAGGACCGGTCTCAGATGTGTCTTGATGCAGGAGTGAGCAATTATCACATATGGCTCTTGATATCTAAGACAATAGGGGCTGAAATATGCTACCAATGACACAGATTTAGAAGTAGTGATCTTCTCTTTGAAGATGTGGTGACACTATCTTATGGGATAATTTTTTATAGTCTACTCTGTTCACATGATTCTCAGGTATATCTTTTTTCATATGGACCTGAACCTGAGACAATGATGTTGGATTGAGTTCATCCCAGACTATGACATTGAGATAGTTTATACTCATAGGCAGGGGAATGTTGTAGTAGATGTACTCAGCAAGGAAATCTAGTATACTTCTGCTATGTGAGGTGGCATAACAAATTGATTCTTTGAAGATGTCCTTCATCGAACGTGATGGAGAATCTTTCCCTCAATATCTTAAAGTCACTCCCCCACTTCTTCAGCGAGTCAAGGAGGCGTAGCATGGGGTCGCTGACTGTGAGGCTCGATGTCCTCAAATATCTAGAGGGTAGGCAACTGATGAATTTTTGAATGGTGGGGAGAAATTCATTCTTCTCAGAGAACGTACCGTGGTACCATTGTCACTTTAGGAGGAAGTGTTGACGGAGTTACACACTTCACCCTTAGCAGTACATCCAGCAGTGGTGAAGATGTATCAAGATCTCTGGCAACATAACTGGTGGTCGGGAATGAAAAATGTAGTTCAAGAGTTTTTTTCTTGGTGCCTCAATTGTAAGAAAGTGAAGGTGGAGCATCAGGTACCAGCTGGCTTGGTTTAGCATTTATAGGTCCTAGAGTGGAAGTTGGATGGTATATCCATGGACTTCGTGATAGGACTGGCATGAATATCCCAGGGACATGACTTGATTTGGGTGATGGTCGACCGACTCACAAATTCTTCCCATTTCATACCAATTAGAAGGGAGGGTTTAGTAGAGATCTCGGGACTCCTCAATTTGAAAGTTATTGTGCGGTTACATGGAGTACCCACGATGATTGAGTTCGATGGACGGCTAGACTAAGAGGACCATTCAGACCCTCGAGGACATGTTGCGTGCTTGTGTCCTAGACTTTGGTCATAGCTGGGAGGATCAATTACCATTGATGGAGTTTTCATACAATAACAACTATCACTCCACCATTGGGATGGCACCTTTTGAGGCATTGTATGGGAATCCTTACAGATCACCTTTGTGCTGGACTGACCTAGGGGAGACAACACTAGTGGGATCATAGATGGTACAGGAAACCACATAGAAGGTGAAAATCATCCAAGAGTAGATGAATATAGCACAGAGCAGGAAAAAGTCATATAATGACTGGAGACGGAGACCTATAGAGTTTGAGTATGGTGACCAACTCTTTCTACGGTCTCACATCGAAGAGTTTTGGGAGATTTTACTGAGGCGGAAAGTTGTCTCTGAAATTCATCATACCTTTTCATGTCTTCAACAGACTTGGCAAGGTGGTTTATTTATTTGCACTTCCACCTTAGTTTCACTGGGTTCATGAAGTCTTCCATGTATCCCAGTTGAGGAGATATGTTCACGACCCTTCTCACATCATCATCCATGTAAATCCGAACATCAACGATGGAGAGAATTTTACCGAGGATCCAGTAGATATTGAGGATCGACAGGAGTGGGTCCATCGTGGACGGTCGATACCTCTGGTGAGCATTCTCTAGAAGCATGGGAACCTTCAATAGAGAACATAGGAGTAGGAGGCTCAGATGCGTGCTCAGTACCTCCACGTATTCCATATGTTTGAGATGTAGCTTATGGGGATATAAAGACCTGAGTTGGGGAGAATGTAAAGACCTGCAATTTCCAAGTAATTTTTTTAATAAATGGAAATTTTACAAGTGTGTGAAAATATACAACGTGTGATTTCGAGGCCCAAAGTGCCTAGAATGAATTTCTGAACTTTTTTTCTAGTACGTTCAGTAAAACTGTGAGTGGGTTTTTCTAACACTTAAACCGGTGTTCGGAATTAATATCTGAGGGCACCGTTGAACTCACAACACCAGTATTCACTTAAGAATACATTTACCTTATCGATAGTTAGTCAAGGGTGAACGTTAGTTTTTTAGGTTTTTCATGTAAAATTAAAATAAAAACAAAAGTGTGTGTTATTTTTATTTTAATTTAAATCACCCATGTGGGTGTTGGGAGGTGGGGTCCACTAGAACTAAACATCCATGTGTGAATTAGTGGTGGGGATGACTAGACCTTAACCTCCCATGAGAGGTTAAGGTGGTGGGGACCACCTGGGTTTAAACCCCCTTGAATCCCCCATCTGAATGGGAGAAAACACCCATGAAACACCAACATAAATGGGAAAACCTCTCAACTCCCACAATAAAAGTGGGGGGAGCCTCTTCAATACCACCACAATTTAATTATTCCAATGCACATAATTTATTATGAAAAAAACTCCCCTTTAATGAATTGAGCCAACACATCAATTAATTAATTAAACTAATTTGAATATTATGCCAACGACTTAATACATATTTAACTCTATTAATTTGGCTATGAATTCACTTGGGTCGAATTGGGGAGAGGAGGAACTTGGGAGAAAGATCCCAATGATGTATGCTCCACTGATGATGAAAACTGATGAGGAACACCTTCGACTACGAAGAATGACCTTGACCCTGACTTCAACTTTCTTTCTTGAAACATACTATAAAGATGGGCTTGTTCATCTAGAACAAATCGACGTCCACCATCTCATGCTAACGTCAACCTATAATCTAAAAGGTAGGTTATTATTGTGAATGATTTTTTATACCCATGTTCTTCCCTTCTATAATATGTAACGCGAATCAACATTCAAACAAGTTGATCTGCATATGTTTCCTTTTTTGTGTTTCAGGATTAATCATTGTGGGAGGGTTTAATGTGATTTGTTCCTGTGAACCACTTGCCACCGCTATAATGATGAGATTGAGGGCCAAAAAAACATGGAACGTCCTCTCCATAACCCTTGTGTTGTTTTGTAGAGTTCCTCAAAATGGAACAAGGTGACGAAGGCGATGAAGGAGACGAAGGTAATGGTGACACCAACTATGGTCTGCGCAACCCGCACCGCCCCCGTGGCATCCCGTTCCGCCACAAGCTGAACTATCCCTGTGACCCCATTCCATCCCTGTCTTATGAAACTGGGATCACTTCCAATTAAAACTCTATATTACAAAACATGTTTCACTCCTTATTCATGCACTATCTTTTGGAACTAGCTTCACAAAAAATACGAGTCTTCTATATATCGTGAAATATAATTATTTACACAATGAATTGGAGGGGGACATAGTTCCCAACCATCACGTAATGAAACCATATTTATGTGTTACATAAGACAATAAATTCCTAATTGGAAAACCAAAAAAATAAATAGGTGTCTTAAACATTTCATCATATCCTAACATGTTGAAAAGAGATGAGTTTCATGTTCATTTCATCATAGAATAACCCATGTAATGGAGTGGGATGTATAATAATTTCCTCATTGTATAACCCATTAAAGAGAAATATAATTCTCCAAAATCATTCCCTCAAATCATAAATCATTCATAGATATAATATGATTAGTATCCTTGGATCATATCCCTTGTAAAG
Organism: Viscum album; assembly: GCA_963277665.1. NCBI lineage: Eukaryota > Viridiplantae > Streptophyta > Magnoliopsida > Santalales > Viscaceae > Viscum > Viscum album. Next base: position 307,764,518 of record OY728131.1, on the reverse strand, counting down.
CATAATAAACACCTACAAATATCCTCTACGATGAAAAATAATATTGAAAGATTGCATAAAACATTAATTGAGGAAAATATAATTACTGATATGATTTTTTAAAATAAAAATTTTGAAATATTTTTAATTGAAAATAACATTGAAAACTTATAAAGGAATCATTGAAGAAATTATTGGTCATTGTTTCTGAAAATTTCATCTATGTTTTACACATTAAAATAATTTTTCCGTTCACATTTCTGGTAAAAGATAAATAGGCATTATTGGAGAAAAGGAATAAATATTCCTTTCAAAAAAAATTATAAAAATTTAAAAATTGGTAAAAATTTCATTATATAATTAGTAGAGAGTAATTAAATATTTTTGAAAGCATCTTTAGAAAACATGGTCTCATAATAAAAAAGATTCCTGACCGGAAAGAAAAAATAATCCTGGGGTTTTTTAAAAGAATTTTCTTAAAAATTATAATTAAAAAAAATTGGAAAATGATACAACTTCATAAATACATAATGAATAATTTTATGTAATGAAAATTCATGATAATTATTGAGAGTTATTTTATTAGATTTTTTAAGGATCTAGCCTTAGACATTACAAAATATTGAATTAAAAGAATAATTCACATTGAGGTTCTTTTCAGGTATAGAGTTTTAGAAAATTATGACATAACTATTAAATCTCAAAATATTACAAATTAGAAACTTATACTCAGTTTCCATTTTTTTCATAAAATAAATCCTCTTGAAAAAAAGTGTCATGTTTAATTCCATTTTTTGGACAACATGTCTTTTCTTTGATCCCTTACTTGACCCTATTCATCATTATGTCATGTGAAAAAAATTTCAAAACATGGGATGAGCATAAAAATCTCAGTAAGTGTTATCAAACAAGGAATGAAAAAATTAGTTATTAAATACATAGAGAACATAAACTCTTTAACTTACCTCATGAAATAATATGATTTATGTATAACAAATAGAAATCATAAATCACAAATGTAACTTGTGGAATCCATAACACACATACATTGTATCTATCACAACTATATAAGATGTTACTTTGGAATACCCATCACAATATATTCAATAAATATCTTAGGATAAACTTCCACGTTTAACTCTATCACATTACCCAATGCATTGGAGAGATATCTCAGCTCACCCACCATAGGTTTATCAAGGAACTACCCGTATGGGTAACTAGTACCCAAGAACCATAACATTATTATATCACATAACATAAGCATAAAAGAAAGATAACATTTCCACATTGCAATAACAATATAAAATTTCAATATATTAACATATCAAAACCATTATAAAGACCATTTTAAATACCACAAATTCATAAAATTGTATATGGTATTTAATTTCTTTTTTAAAACATTAGGTCTTCCTAAGGAATCCAAAAATCCAATAATACTCACTGCGGAGGAAATGTCGTTGTATCCACATGCATTAAAAAGAAACATTCTTCTTTTTGTCATTTAGTAAAACACAAAGTAGAAAAATATTCCCATTGAATGAAATTAAAAGTCAACAGTGTTTATGCACTGTATAAAAAAACATCAAATATTATAACAAAATATGCCTCAATGAAAGGAGATTAAGACGAAGTCCCTTACCTCGTGTCCGACTTGACTCGATCTCTCTTTAATATCATTAATAATAAACTAAATTTATTTTATACATTATTAAGAACCTTTTTAATGTTTATTATTCCTTTTATATTAATACCATGTTATAAACATAATATAATCATATATGTTAATAACATTTCTTTTGTCGATATTTGGTACTTGAGTCATAAACGAACACCTTATATTTAGAGGTTTTCCATGCAGTCAATAGTCCATTATATCCAGAAAGATATTCATTATTTAGATATCATATATATATATATATATATCATATATATATCATATATATCCAGTATATATATATATATATATATTTAACAGTACATATCAGTTGGATGTAATAAATGAAAAGCACCGTTCATGGAGACGGTAAGTCCTACTTATGCATGAACACTACTTTCATATCTATTTCTTATTTTAATTGAATTAAATCATAATGATACATAGTTATATTATAATTAAAGTACAATATCATATATAATAACATTATCTTTATCCTTCATACATCCCACATATGACATTAATGAGTCAAATCACCTTGAGGGGGTGGTAGTCTGCACTTTCTCAAATTAAGTTATCACGTTTAATAATAATGGAAACCCTAAATGTATGATATAAAATAAAAATATAGAAGAATAAAGAAAAAATAAACATAATATATAACATATATAAATGTAGTTTCATCTTAATGCCCACAATTATAGGCTGTTGTAGATAATCGAACAATCATGGTCTCATGAGGTGTTAGTTTTCTATCTACAGAAACTGTATGTTCTTCACCGATTAGATGGAGGTTTGTGTATGTTTAGTTATAATACTTCTCAAAAAAACATCCTAGTATATTTAGGATATATATTTTGTTATATAATAATGTAATAAAAATAGTTTAGGGGTTGTATAAGTAAAGTAAAAGAAAAGAAGTTAAGATAAATAGTTACCTTTAATTTGTGTAACTTCCTTTGGTTTGAACCAAAATGACTTCTTGAAGTTCCTTCTGTATAAGGTAAGGATTCTAGGAGGAGTAGAGGGATGTAGGGAGCTTAAATGGTCCAAGGATAGAAGAGAAAAATTGATTGAGAGGTGTGAGGAATTCGTTATAAGTGAGGGCTTAATATAAGGGGGAGGAGGGGCTCTTTAGGAAAGTCTGATAATATTATTATATTATATTATTATATTCAGTTTATAAAGGTCCAAAACTAATTCAAGTAGAATATAAGATGACCCATGGTCGAAATAAAATCATCCAGTAAGAATTGGACAGGTGTTGAATATTTTTGTTATATTTATAATATTATTTATTTAAAACTTTTATTAATGAGGTAAATAATGCATCGTTATTGTGTCCGAAATAATTTAATATATTTGATGTCTAAAAATTATTAAAAAAATACCATGATTTAGGAAATTGTTTTTGATCTCTAATTAATATTTATATTTGAAAAAATATATCATTTAAATACTTGTAAAAATTAATTTACTAAGAGAAATTTGTTTTTGTCATTTTTCCTTATTTTAAGTTAATTAATCTAATATGTCATTATAACTCCCATGTGGATAAATGGGATCTCAAAATCGACAGAAATATAAAAATGGACAGAAATGTCCTTACCAATATGTTTTGGACAAGTGTTATGGTAATTTTGAATTATTATAGTATTCTTTTTACCTTAAATTACCCTATTTAACTTTAACCGCGGTAAAAAAGTCATAAGTTACTATTCTCCAAAAATAATTTTCATCTTATTGAACCAAATTTTACATAATAATGACAACCATGTATGTCATATTTTCGAAATTCAATTCAAAAAAGTTGTAAAATTTCATTAAAATGAAAAACCTAGTTTTGTTAACTATTACTAAGTGGGATAACTATTCATCAATAATTACTGTTTTTAAGAAAAATAAAAAAAATTCAGCATATAATATATTTGATTTTCCAAATTAAAAAATGATGTCCATTTTTTACAAATTCAAAACATAATAGTTGCATTAATTAATTTAAAATTAATTCTCATTGTTAAAGAAAATAGCGTTTCTTTAAGAAACAATAACTATCGAAAGATTGGCACTTGTTTATGTCCAATTTCAATGTGAAATTAATTCCAATGAACAAAATAGGATTAAATGGTAAAAATATATTCTAATTAAACTTTAAAACCATTTAAAAAGATAATCTTACCATATAAATATTTAGATTAAAACACATTTTTTAATTAAAATATAATATTTTTCACTATTCATTAAAAATGAAATTTATCGAATTTTTTTTTAAAAAATTACACAAAGTAAATTTTGATGTACCCATTCTTAAAAAGAATTTTATTCGGTAAAATAGAATGTATTAAAGTGACCAATACTATATGTAATGTGGGTTTTCCATGAAAAGGTGGTAAATCGGTATTTAAGTGTAAATTATGTTTAAATTAGATTCATTCACATTTTAAGCCTCTAAATTTTTATTAGATAAATGTTAATACATTTAACAAACATGTATAACAATATTTTAGTTTGTTTTGTTCATTTCTGAAAATACAATAGCTAGGTGTTAACTACCATTTAAAATAATAATTTTATATTATAAGTGTGCAATGTAAAAATGTCAAAGAAACCCGTGGTTGAGTATCAGGTACGCTATCGATCATAGCAACCACTTTAAAGTAAAATTAATATTTAATTCATATATTTTTATAAATATGAAATATGTATTATTCTTTATTTACCTAGGATGTTAAATACTTTCCACCTTTTGGTAATTACATCCTCGCAATTTTACTTATCAAAATAAATGTGGGTATTTATACCTCATAGCATTTTCAGATTCCCACGTTCCCTCTTAAACCATACGGGTTTTCCACTAAAAGTTTACCTATTGAATTACCTTATTCTACAACACTTTCTCCCTTCAGTCATGAATCTGGGCTGGTTGTTCCTCATAAGAGAGATTTTCATCCAACTAAACTACCTCTACGCTCAAAACTTTTGATGGATTTGGCATATAATTTCTCGACATCGAAACATGAAAAACATTGTGTAACTGGGATATGGTTGGAGATAAATCTAATTTGTATGCAACTAATCCAACTTTCTCCAGGATTTCATAAGGTCTAATGAACCTCAGACTCAACTTTCCCTTTTTACCTAAACGCACCACTCTTTTCCATGGGGAAAAGTTGAGAAAGACATGATCACCTACCTTAAAATAAAGATCCTTCTTTCAGTTATATGCATAATTGTTTTTTCTGCTTCGAGCTGTTCTCATGTACTTCTGAATCAACTAATCTTTTTTTGCTATCTCTTCTACCAATTCTGGTCCCATCATCTTCATTCCACCTACTTCATCCCAAAAATCTGGAGTTCGACAATGCTTTCCATATAATGCCTCAAATGGATCCATCTGTATACTGGAATGAAAAATTTTATTATATGAAAATTCAACCAAAGAAATATTTTTGTCCCAACATCCCTGATAATCCATCGAGCAAGCACATAACATATCCTACAATGTGTGGATTTTCCATTCTGATTTCACATCTGATTGAGGATGAAAAGCTGTACTAAAATTAAACTCAATACCCAACATCCTCTTGAAGGAATTTCCAAAAGATAGAAGTAAACCTGGGATCACGATTAGATACAATGGAGAGGGGATCTCCATGCAACCTAACTATCTCTTTAACATACAACCAATAATGTTTATCTAGAGTCAAAGTATCTCAAATAGGAATGAAATGAGAAGATTTAGTCAATCGATCAACAATAACCCAGATTGAATTATTACCTCAAGATGTCTTCGGTAATCCCACTACAAAGTCCATGGATATATTTTCTCATTTCCATTATGTAACCAGTATAGGCTAAAGCATCCCTTACAGAAGCTACCGCGCTGATTTAACCTAATGATAAGTAAAACTTTTCATAGTAAAACCAGCAATATCTCTTTTCATTCCATATGATCAGTAATACTTCTCAAGATCTCTGTACATCATAGTACTGCCAAGATGAATTGAAAACAGGAAACTATGAGCTTTACATAACAAATCATTCTTCAAATGTGAATCATAAGTCACAAATAATCTCTTTCCAAATCTCAAAACACAATCACTATCAATGTTTAATTCACGAAACTTACCATTCTAAACCAACTATACATTTTTCTGTAACTTACAGTATTCCTTCTATGCTTTCGTAATTCTGTCTCATATAGATGATCTCGCTGACACCTGATATAAAACAGAAGAATTTTCTGTACCAAAACTTGTATGCCAATTTTTATCAAATCAAAAACCAAAGGATCTTGTTCCAAATGTAACATTTTTAATGAATCATTACTTTTTCAACTCAAATAATCAACCACTTTATTTTCTTTTCCAAGACGGTAATGTATTATGCAATCATAATCCATGATTAATTCCAACCATCTCCTCTATCTCAAGATCAATTCTTTGTGAGTGAATATATACATTAAACTATTGTGATCAGTTTTTATGTCACATTTTACTTCATAAAAATGATGCCTCTAAATTTTTAAATCAAAAACAACAGCAGGTAATTCCAAATAATGTGTAGGGTAATTTAACTCATGCAGTATAAAATGAAATGACGCAAAATCAATTACATAATCATTCTGCATTATGAAACAACCATATCCTTTCAACGAGGAATCACTGTAGATAACAAACTCTCCATTTCTAAATGGCAGTGCCAAAACTGGAGCATTCACCAATCTTATTTTCAATTCATTAAAACAATCATCAAATTCTTTTTTCCAAATGAAATTAACACCTTTTCGAGTTAACATAGTCATTGGACTAGATAACCATGAAAATGTTTCAAAAAACCTCCAGTAATAACCAGCCAAACCAATAAAACTATGAATCTTAGTTATATTTTTGGGTCTTGGACATTCTTAAACATCTTTCCTATTATCATGATTAACCGTTATGCCATTTTTTTATACAATGTGACCAAGGAAAGAAATTTTTTCCGACCAAAACTCACACTTACTAAATTTCCCATACTGTTTATTTTCTTTTATGGATTGCAATAAAAACATAAATGAATATAATGTTCCTCTTTAATTTTGGAATAAACCAAAATATCATCAATGAAAAGAACCACAAACTTATCCAAGAACTCACTGAAAATTATATTCATAAGATCCATGAATACAGTAGGTGCATCGGTTAAACCAAATGGAATAACTACAAATTTATAGTGGCTATATCTGGTATGAAATGAGGTCTTTGGAAAGTCTTATTCCTTTACATTTAACTGATGGTGCCCCGGCCTCAAATCAATCTTCTATAAATATTGAGCTAGTTGATCAAAAAATCATCAATATAAGGAAAATTATACTTTTTCTTAATAGTGGTGTTATTCAATGTTCTATAATCAATGAAAAGTCTAATGAACCAACATTTTTTAACAAACAAGACGTGAGCACCCCATGGTGATGTGCAAGGTTAAATGCAACCTTTATCTATTACTCCTTCAATTGCTTCTTTAACTGTAAAATTTCTATTTAAACCATTCGATAAGGGTTTTTTGAAATTTTTAGAGCATCAGGAACTAAGTAAAGAGTAAATTCAACTTCCCGGTCAGGTATAATACCAAGAAACTCATCAGGAAAAAAAATCAAGGAACTCATTTACAAATAGAACTTCATTAATCTAAACACTTCCTTTATTTTAAAAAATATGAACTAGGTAACATTCACATCCATCTTTTACTTGTTTCTCAGCTTCTTAATATGTTATCCAAATCAAGGGTTCATTCTTGTACAAAAAATGAAAATCATTCTGAAAATAAACATATTTAGCTCTGTAGTCAATATTATCATGATAAATATAATGCCAGTCCATACCGAAAAAAACATCAAACTCTACTAAAGGCAAAACAGTAAGGATTGCAGGTAGATTCTTTCTGCACACAAGGACAAGAATCTTCTTATGTTTTCTATTTGTCTGAACATTTCCTCCAAGTGTTTTAACCATAAGTTCTGTATTCATATATTGAGATGGAATTCCCAATTTACCAGAAAAATTATCAGAAATGAAAGAGTGAGTAGACCCGGAATAAAACAACACATAGGCATAATCCAAACAAACTAATAGTGCACCTGATACTGCATCATTTGGAGGCCCAACATCTACTTAAGTAGATTCAAAGGATTACACCACCCCTTTCTACTTGTATTATGGCTGCTTTACCTCATTTGAGTTCCTTATTGGACACTCATTTTCATAATGACCCATTTCATTGCACATAAAACATTTTATTGACTGTAAATCAGATTTTGTCTTACCATTACTTTGATCTTTTTTAGTGCAATTACGATCCTTATGTCCCATTTTACTACATCGGTAACACTTACCATAATTCAATAGACATTCACCAACATAATTTTACCAAAATTTTCACAAATTGTAAACTTAAGTTTCTTACCAGCATACTTTTTTGAAGAGTTCATCCCTTTCGCCATCCACCTAGACCTCTAATTATATTTTTTTTCAATGAACAACTGATCATAAAAAAACTCCATTTCCACCTTCTCCAAAAAATGAAAATGTTTTTCATAACATTTTAACTCATGAGAAGCTAAATCCATTCAATACTTTGGATTTAATATAGTGTAAAAATTGTGGATTTTAAAATCACGATCTTGTATGAAATTTGGAGCATACCATTCCAGTCGAGTGAATTTTTCTTCATAAGTAGCCACTGAGTTATCCTCCTACCTCAATTCCAGAAATTGTTTTTCTATTCTTAGAAGAACCAGCATAGGAAAATATTTCTCAAGAAACCTACCTTTTAATTCATCCCAATCGAGAGCATCAATCTGCTCACTATGCCTGATATTTTTCTCCATTTACCACCACTGATCAGCATCACCTTCTAAATGCTAAATAGTGATACTAACCTTTTGATGTTATAAAAAACCCATGACATCAAAAATCATTTCCAGTTCTTTAATCCACCCTTCTACTAGCACCATGTCAGATGATCCTCAGAATGATGGGAGATTTTGCCTCATGAAATTCTATACTACTAACTTGATCCTCTGTGGTTAATCTAGATGATTTTATATATGGATACCACACCCATTTATAGCGTGAGTCATCTATTCCATCACTTCCACAACTGGTCAGTTTTAATTCTAATAATCTCAGGTTGCTGATTTGGATGGATGTCTTCCTCCTAATGTCGTCCCAACATATCTGTCCTGTTTCCTCTACAGAAAACCATTTTGAACACACAAATATCTTTAGTGAAGCCACATGGTAATCTATAAATTCTATATGATTTCAATATTAACATAAACTACTTTATGGATATAAATTTAACAATGTCCGAACTCCAAACGTTATCTAAACCGACCTCTGATACCAACTATAATGACCTATCCTTAAAACATGACATAATATTGAATTAAACGAATAATTAATAGTGAATATCTTTTCAGGTTTGGAGTTTTAGAGAATTAGGATATAATAATTAAATATTGAAAGATTATAAATTAGAAACTTCTACCCAATTTCCATTTTTTTCATAAAATAAAAACTCTAGAAAAAAAATATTCATGTATAGTTCCATGTTTTAGACAGCATGAATTTTCTTTGATCCCATCCATGACCCTATTCATCTTTAAGCCCCGTGAAAAACATTTCAAAACATGGTATGAGTAAAAAAAGCTCAGTATGGGTTATAAAACAAAGAATGAAAACATTAGATCATAAATACATACAAAACATAAACTCTTTCACGTACCCCATGAACTCATAAAATTTATGAATATCACAAAGAAATCATAAATCATAAATGTAACTTGTGGAATCCATAACATACTTACATTGTAGCTATCATAGCTACATAGAGAGTTACTTTGGAATACCCATCACATTATATTCCATATATATCTTAGGAGAATCTTCCAGGTTTACCTCTGTCATGTTACCCATTTCATTGGAGATCTATCTCGAGCTCACCCACCCTATAATTATCACGAAACAACCCATATACATAAATAATGACCATGTACCATAATATGATTATAACACATAACATAAGCATAAAGGAAAGAAAAAATTTCCACACTGAAATAACAATATAAACTGTCAATATATTAACATATCAAAACCATCATCAAAACCATTTTCATTACCCAAAATACATAAAATAGTATATGGTTTTTATTTTCCTTTTAAAAACATTATGTCTTGTTAAAGAAGCCAAAGATCAAATAATACTCGTGGTGGTGGAAAGGTCGTTGTCACCGCTTACATTAAAAAGAAACACTATTTTTTGTTTTTTAGTAAAAAAATTCTTATAAAAAGATTCTCTTTGAATGAAATTAAAATTCAAAGTTATTTATACAATGTATAAAATAAAGTTAGGTATTAGAACAATATATGACCCAATGAATGGAGATTGAGATGAAGTCCCTTACCTCATGTCTGACTTGACTCGATCACCTTTAATCTCTTGAAAAACAAACTAAATTTAATTTCTACTTGATTAAGAACCATTTTCAAGTTTATTATTCCTTATATATCACTTATTACCTTCTTATAATCATTATATAATCATTTAAGTTAATAACGTTCGTTTAGTCGATATTTGGTACAATAGTAAAAAATGAACACCTTATTTTTACAAGTTGTCCATGTGGTCAATATTCCATTATATGCAAAGTGATATTCATTATTTAATTATCATATATATCATATATATTCTGTATATATATATAACAGTTCATATCATTTGGAGGTAAAAAATGAAATGCACTATTCATGGGGACGGTAAGCCGTACGTACGCATGAACACTAGATTCATTGATATTTCTTATTTTAATTGAATTGAAACATAATTATAAATTGGTATATTATAATTCCATTATAATATAATATATAATACAATTAACTCGATCATTTATACATCACACATATGGAATTAACAAGTCATTTCACTATAGGGGGTGGAAGTCCGCACTTCCTCAAATAAAATTATCGAGTTTACGCATAATGGAAACAAAAAAGGTATAATATAAAATAAATATACACAAGAATAAAGAAAAAATAAACATAATACATGTTATATATAAATTTATTGTCATAATAATGACCACCAAAATAAGAGGTTGGAGATAATCGAACAATCATCTTCTCGTAAGGCGTTCGTTTTCCATCTACATAAACAGTATGTTCTTCAACAATTAGATGGAGGTGTGTGTACGTGTAGTTCGAATAATTCTCAAAACAACAACCTATTATATTGATTATAATGGTTTTTTTATAAAATAAACGAATAAAAAGAGTTTATGGGTTGGAGAAGTAAAATAAATAAAAGAAGTTAAGAGAAACCGTTACCTATAATTTGTGTAACTTCCTTTGGTTTGAACCAAACAGTCTTTTTGAAGTTTCTTCTGCATAAGGTAAGTCCTCTAGGAAAAGTAGAGGGATGTAGGGATTTTAATTTCATTCGATTTTGGACAAGCCAAAAAGCTTGAGAGGTGTGCGGAATTGGTTATAAGTGAGATATTTTTATAAGGGGGAGGAGGGGCTCTTTAGGAAAGTGTGATAATATATTTTTATTATATAACGATATTCAGTTTCAAAATGTACAAAACTAATAAATGACAAAGATATGATGACACATGTATGAAATAAAATCATATAATAAGTATTTTATAGGTTTTGGATATTGTTTTAATATTTATAATCTTATCTATTTAAATATTTTATTAATGAGGTAAACACTACATCATTATTGTGTCATAAATAATTTAATTTATTTGATGTCTATAAATTAATAAAAAATGCCATAATGTGGGAAATATTTATTAGGATTCCAATTAATGTTAATAGAAATATATAATATATATAACCCCTTGTAGAAATTAATTTAGTAAGAGATATTTGTTTTTGTCATTTTTTCCTTTACTTTAAGATAATTAATCTAAATTGTTATTATCACTCCAAAGTTGCTCAAGAGGGTCCCAAAATCGATCCAAAGATTTAAATGGTCGTAAATGACTAAGCCAGTAAGGTGTGGACTTGTGTTATGGTTATTTTGAATTATTATAATATTATTTTTACCTTGAATTACCCTATTTACCATTAATCAGGGTAAAAAAGTAAAAAGTTACAATTCACCGAAAATTATTTTCATGTTATTGAACAACATTATACTTACTAATAAAAACAATTAATGTTGTATTTTTGAAATTAAATTCATAGAAGTGGTAAAATTTCATTTAATTGAAAAATTCCATTTTTTAACTACTATAATGTGGTTTCACTATTCATAAAAAATTGATGTTTTTCAGAAAAATACCAAAACATATGACTAAACTATATTTGATATTTTGAATTCAAAAATGAATTATATTTTTCCAAATACAAAACCTAGAAGTGAACTTAATTAATTTAAAATTACTTCGCGTTGTTAAATAAAATAGTGTGTTTTTAAGAAACAATAACTTTCAAAAGATTGACACTTGTTTTTGTCCAATTGCAATGTTAAATTAATTCCAATGACCAAATTTAGATTAAATGTTAAAAATATATTTATATTTCATTTTAAAACAATTTTAAATAAATTATCTAACAATCTGTATAAATTATATTAAAACACAGTTTTGAATTAAAATACAATATTTTTCACTATTCATTAAAAGTGAACTTTATTGGAAAAATTCAATAATAAATTCACAAAGTAAATTTTGAAATCCCCATTATAAAGAAGGATTTTATTCAGTCAAATATAATTGTATTTGGGTGACCAAAACTATATTGAAAAAGGTTTTTCCATTAAAAGGCTGTAAATCATCCTTTTAATGTAAATTAATATTAAAATTAGATTCATTCACATTTTAAGCCTCTAACATTTTATTGGATAAATGTAAATACATTTAAGAAACATGTATATTAATATTGTAGTTAATTTTTTTCATTCCATCCAATATAACACATATGAGTTAACTACCATTTAAAATAATAATATTATATTATTTGCGTGCAACGTAAAAATTTCAATGAAACTCATTCTTGCGTATCAGGTATGGTATCGATCACAGAAATAACATTAATGTAAAATTAATATTTATTTCACATATTTTAATAAATATGAAATATTTATTATTCTTTATTTTCTTGGGATGTTATATTTTTACATGAGAATCTTAATTATAATCAATCCCAATAAATGATGATATTGTAACATAAATTCATTATCACTTCGAAAACATTTCATCTAAACCCCGTGATGGAATAATATAAAATTATAATATAAATATATTGAGGATAGATAAAATTATTATATGACATGTAAAAAATTTGGTATATACATCTAAGGAAAAATTATTGGTTTATAAGAAAACATATGTTTCAATGAAGGAAAATGATGAGAAAAATATTTTACCGTGGGTCTTGAATTTTATCATACTCATTAAAACATCTTATGTAATAAATTAATATTTAATATAAATATATTAATGAATTATATTTATATATATTATTCCATATATTACATACCTTTTCCCTTTATTTCCATTTTACTAACAATTACAAGTTAAGGTAATGTTTCATGTATTGAAAATTTATTTGTATATATTTTGTTTTGTTATGTTTTTGGTCCTCTTAATTTTATCATGGCTCCATTATATTCATAATTTTAACAAAGATATAAATATAATATATATTTATTATATATGTAATTACATAAATCAATAATATTAAGTGATAGTAAATGAAATACACCATTAATGTAGACGATAGGCTGTACATACACATGATCATTATTTTCCATATTATTGTTGTATTGAAAAAAAGAAAAAATAAATGACTTGTATTATCATTCCAAAATCCCTATTTTTTAATATATATCAAAAGATTTTATTTCTCTCATATTTAATACATTCCATGTAAAGCATGAACAAATCACATTATTAGGTGTGGCTGTAGTCATCTCTACAAACAAGAAACGTTATCATATTCCCACAAAAATTATGAGTATGAAAGTATGTGTGATATAATTATAAAATAACATAATAGTATCATAAATACCATAAATATATTATATTAATTATAAAACCATAATTATTTCCAATTGTAATAGGTGGGAATAAAAAACAAACAACATAATTTCTGTTTAAATCCTATCCTATGATGGATTTATAAAAAAAATAAGTATTATAGGATTAGAGGAGGGATTTTTGTAAGTGATTTGGGTAGGGATTATTGGATTCAAAAGGGCATAATGGTATGAATTAGATAAAAAAGAGGGTTTCAATTTATAAGTGGGGCAGTGGTGGCACTTGGTATTTTTGAAACGAAATAAGTGATCCTATGTTCTTCATTTTTCACAAGGGAAAACATTATATCATTATTGAAACAAAGAGGTATAATGTTCTAAATATTTCCAAAAAATAAGCATTATAAAATGTTATAAGTCATTTTACCATTATCGTTTTTGTTTAATCCCTATTGTAAACCAATTTTTAACTTAACCATGATAGTTACTTTCTACTACATTCACTAATATTGTTTTTCAAAATTAATATCGAATTGTTTGATAATTATAAACTTTTATAATTATAAATAATTAATCCATATTTAAAATTTATTTCATGAAACTTGACAAATTATAATTTAAATTAATCTGGCACATGTGGCAAGAGAACTGGGTTTTAAATTGAATATGTTCAAATAATTTACAATGTTTTTATTTAAAATTTCAATTTCAAATAGATTCTAATGAATTATAATGAGTTAATTAACATATTAATAAACTTATTAAAATTTAAATCCAATTTTAAATATATTTTTTCTTTGTAAATTAATTAAATTAGAAGTCATTTTTTTGAAAGTCTGTATTTTTCACCATTCATCAAAAAATGTAACTTTTCTGTAAATTCTCAAAAAAAATCACAGCAAGATAGTTTTGAAACTAGATATTCAAAAATTGTGTTTATTTTTTCAAATTAATTTTATAAAAGTGGAAAAAATACTTTTTTTTTAATTTTTCAAATAAGACATAAAAAGCTATTTTTATAAAATTGTATTTTTGAAACATATAATGACATTATAGAAAATTATGAATTTTAATATCAAGATGTGTTACTTATATATATAACTAATAGTTAAAATTTAAAATTTATTTATTACTCTTCCCATCACTAAGTTTAATGTTTGGGTTATAACATTCATGTTTAAATAAAAATATTAGTAATATATCATGGTTTTGTTAAAAAATAGTATTGTGTTTAAAAGAATCTCAGCTAGTGTGGCATTTAGATAAAGATTAACTTGGTGTTGTGTATAATAAATGGTTAACCTAGAGTTTCATGTAATGGAAGACATCTATGAAATTTAAATCATTGGAAAATAATAATTCAAAAAACTAAAGGAATTATATTCTAACCCCTTAAAATATATTTTTTCCTCAAATTGTTTCACTCTAATATGAAAAAATGAGGATTCTATAGCCTCATTATATCATCCTGTTCTCACGTATATTCCTCAAACTGAATTTTTCACCATAATACATTGACCTAGCTAGTGGTTTATCGTCATTTAATATTCAATGTACAATACTTAGTCTCCACTTCTTAGTCCACAAAGCAAAGATACATCTTCAGTGGTATGATCTATGAGTTCATGACCCATGAAGGTTCACGTCTTTACTTCCTCCTAAGTGATATATAATGTACATCATGGACATAAGAGGGTATTGATGGAATCTCCAATTATATGATATCTTCGTAATATAATAATTAATTTTAAAGTGGATGATATACAAAGGGAATTGTTTCAGTTTCCTCTCATATCTCAAAACATTATTCCATGTTGAAATTATTCGAAACTCCTTATCACCAAATTCATATTATATATCTCTATTTATATTTTCAGCATAACTTTTATGTCAACTCCTAGTTTCCATGGAATATTTCCAAATGACTTTTTCATCCTATAGCATGTCATCAACCATCTTAGGTCAAAATATATTTCTATCAAGAGCTTAATTTTATAATCTTGGGTATCTAAATTTATTTCTATACAGGGATTCATAAGGATCAATATTAATCATTTAAATAAAGATATTATGGAAAAAACCTAAACTGTCACACCCGGTTTTTCATGTATTCTTTTTGATCATTTTGTATGAAATCCCAATCCTTTTCATGGGGTTTGGGTGAGATTAATGTTGAGTTTTGACATTCTATAAATATATAATCATCCAACCATATGTTCCCTATATATTTAGTGTGATTTTTTGTAGAGAAGTATGGATACTTCATGATTTGGGCCAACTGTGAGCCCATTTCTAGATTTAAAAAAAAAATTGTTTCTTTTATAACAAATTTATTTTTTAATAATTTTTAGTCATTCCACTTCCCACATAGCCTCCCATAACATATTAAAACTTCTATATCTATATAGACCTTCTATTAACTCATATTAATGTTAGATTTGGGATATTTATTTAGGTATTCGTCCAGCCTGTGAGCCCATTTCCATTTTTATAAATAATAATTTGTTTATTTTATATTTTAATAATTTTTAACATTATTTGGTGATTCCAACTCCCAAAAAATAAAAAATATTGTATATTAACCGTAGGTGACTTTACCTTCATTATGATTCGTTTTGGTCCACTTTTTGGGCGATTGCTCACTAATGGTTTGGGGTTCTCTTAATTTCTTCATCAAATCTTTCTCATTTCTCATCACACTTCCTTCTTGTTTCATTTATCCATGGATTTAACTTCTCCAATTTTCCTTCTCGATCTAGGGTTCTATTTTCCATTCAATTTAATGGTCGTTTTGATAATTTATGGTTGTTCTTCATAGAACTAGGTTTTTAGAACTCGTGGAGGGTGTTATCGAGTGTGCTTTTTCATTCTGCCAAAGCTATAAAGTAGACTACCCATTGCACTTGTACTTTTTATTTAAGAATAATATTTTTCATTGTATTTTCACCCTATAAACGTTATTATTATTGTTTTATTATCCATAAATAAATTTATTTGTTATGAAAAGTGGTGTTTATAAATTTGTTGGTGATAATAATGAGGTTTTGTTATAAAAGTTCACACCATGTGTTTGTTTAAATGTTTTGTTATCTATCACTCCTGTTTTTTTGATATTTAGAGCTTGGTTTATCCATTTAAATAAATTTTTGGTTTGTAAATTTTGGTTGATGACATTTTTTGTGTTAAATATAATTGTTTTCATTAAATGTTGTATGTCATATTTTCAAGAAAGTTCCCAGTTAGCTTTTTTGTGAAGAAGTTGGTATAAAATGATTGTTTTTTCATATGGAAAATATTTTAAGCATGTGAATAAAGGTTTTTAGAGTCCTTATATGGATTTAAAATTGGGATTTAGTTTAATAAACAAATAATTTTTGGTTTATAACCTATTGGGTTCTGAGTTTTCGGAAAATGGACCATTTTGCATCCTTATAAAAATGATTGAGCTTTGAACTTGTAACCCAAATGTTTTAAATGGTTTATGTTTATGTTTATCCAATACTAGTTGTGTGTTTACACCTCTATATTAAAGGAAAAATGTATCTATTTGATATATTTTGGTTAGGTAAAATTCTTAAACACCTGTTAAGAAATTTTCATCAGAAAAGGGTTTTCATTTGTCTTCCATGTGGCACAATTTGGGGTCATTTTATGATGCATGAAATTATTTTATAAAATATTTTTTAGTATTCCAAATATGGTATGATTTTTTATTTTTGAGTGTTTTTATAAAGAGATTTTGTATTTGATTTTATTTTTAAAGCCTCTTTGTACTTCTTGAAATTGATTTAGAACAAATTGGGAATCTGAAGTATATAGGTGGGCGAACCTGTACTAGTATTCTAGTGATCTATAGTAGTTTCATCAAGTTGTGGGTATTTTTTTCTTCTAGTGGCTAGTTCATGAGAACATATATTTTTTATTGATACTTTTATATTAGGATATTAGGTACCTTGGGCCCTCAATTAACTAGTGCATAAGGGTGTTCATGTGACTATATATCATTAGATATTTCATACTCATCATCATAATATGTTTCGTTTAAAAGTTAAATTCAGTATTGTTTGTTCTAGTTAAAAATGTATATTCTTTAAAGAATCCATCTTGAGAACTATTTTCATTTTGAAGTTTTATCTCTTGAAATTGGTTTCAAGAATTTGATGTTCCGAAAAAAATTCAAGAGTTTTACATTATAATGTTCACAACATGGAACCATGTTTGGAAAAAAATTTATATATTAGATTTCAAACATGATATTGATATTTTTTAAAGGAAGTGATTTGGTATTAGAATATTAGGTTATCCTACCATGTTATAATACTCATGCCTATAGTCATATTTTGTTTTTAGCCCTTGTGTAAGTTTTAACATGAGTTAAATCACCTTAGGCGGCCTTTTATCATTGTGTGGGAGAGTGACCAGTGAGGGAACATAGAGTTAGTTTGGTCTTCAATTTTGGTTTTTTGAGTTGTCTGATTTAGTTTTACTTTCAGTTTCATATACAAAAAATGTTCATTTAAATTTTATATAAATGTATTTCAAGATCTCCATTTCTTTCTATTACTTATTTAATTGTTTATATTTGGTAGAAATAATTCCATTGTCTATATATTTATTCCCTTGGTTCTTGTTTCCATCATGGGAGGATCAGGAAAGACTCTTGGGACAGGTAGTATAGTGGCTTGGGTGAACGGTTTAGGGTTGATCCAGGCTTCTGTTTGAAAAAATGTTATCAACGGAGGTCGGATCTTAGTGGACCAATATTTTTTAAGGAGACCTTGTTATTTGGGGGATGTCAAGGTAGGTGGATTATGATTTTCATGACTTTAGTCATAGGTTTAGGAAGATAATAAAGAACTCTTCCTCTTTCTGATCAATCGGTGTCCATGAAACGTCTGGTTTTGTTAGTTTCTCATGTTTTTAATAATAATTTGGTGTTTGGGATACAAAAAGGTTAGATAGAATAACAGACTCTAGGAGCTCACAAGGCCTGGGAAGCCATGTGGAGTCAGTTCATGGTCCTATGAAGGTTATCTGGGTTAGTGGTGTTTTGACATATGGCCGCTAACCATATGGTAAAGTCACTCACCGAAACTAGTTCACTTTTGTGGGTCTCTTAGACTATTCTTTAATTCTTATTTTTTTAAAAAAAAATTGTATGATAATTAGGGAAGTGGGTTTTCAATGATTAATTTAATAATGTTTTTTAGTTTGTTGGATTTTTGTGAAAAAAATTTTTGGGGATAAATTAGAATGATTTAACAAGATTGAATTTAATTACCCCAATCTTATGGTATGCTTAAATTAAATGTTTTGAAATATTGGATTTTTTGAGGTGATTATGAAAACATTGTTTCAAATGGGATGTATTGGGCTGTTGGAATGTGTTTGAATCTGATGAAAATGGTTTAGGAAATGGTTTTGAACATGTTTTGTTTTTCTAAAAACGTGTTTTTTCCTTTCTGGCTATCAGATTATGAATAGAGATCATGATGATTATTTGTAATGGGAATGGATTGTTTGGAATATCAGGTTTTTTTGGAATTCATACTAATAAAATTGAAATGGGTTTTAAATAAAATGGTTCTTGAAAATGTGTGGTTTATGGATATTCTAAAAAATGTTTCAAATAAAGGTATAAAATTTTGATGTAGACATATAGGATTTCTTTATCAATCTTGTTAAATTGGTTTGATGTGTAGAAATATGAAAATAGTTTTTGACTTTTGGTTTGTGTGCCAATATAATGTACATGATTTCTGAAATGGGTTAAATGTTTTGTCTTAAAAAATGCGGATGTTTTTTAGCCTTTGTTGTTTTTTATCAGTGGTCACATTCATGGTTTTGTATAGATATGTCGATGAATGCCGGGTATGGAATAGTTGTTGGGTGCCTGGGGTGTTGTTAGAATGTGCATCTGAGTGATACATGATGAAACAAAATTGGTGAAAGTGAAAATCCACTAAGTTAGTTTGTTTTCCAAAAGTGTTTTAATATTATTTTTCGGTGTTTTTGTAAACATTATTAATGTTCGTATCTTTTTCATTATTTAGAAATGTGGTTTGTTTGTTATTCTTCTTCATGATCTGGATGTGATAAACTTGGAGAGTATTCTTATGAGATCTTTTTGGTGGCTTGGTTTTGGAGCAATGCTTTGTGGGATTCTAATAATATGTTGGATGTTGAGATGTGTCCATGGATGGTTCTTCATTGGTAAGATATCTAATTGATCAGCCTAAGGATTCATTTCAAACAATAAATCCTGTTATTTGGATGATGCGTCAACACGTTTTATATAATAAAGATAAATTTGGGGTTTATTTTATGTGTTTCCCTATTGTGAAAATTTTATTTGATATAGAAGTTGTTTTCAATGATATTGATGTGTCTCACTGTATTCCTTGTCCCTTTTCTTCCTCATTCAGAGTGAGAAATAATTGTGTTATGTATCTATGAGTTCCATTTTATATGAAGGTGTTATATTCTAAAAGTGAGTTTCATGGGGTGTTTTGATCCTTACATCCTGACTATGGTGAAACAGATTCATCAAACATCAGGTCTCCTGCCATATGCCACTGAGTGAAGGTTTTCACACAATTAAGAAATTTCTAGAGGTGTGGAGAGCATTACGAAGATCCTACCTTAACCGATACGGTATGTTAGTTTCTAAGTTTTTATTGTGTTTTGGTTTCCATAAGATTTTCCTTTATTCACAATGAGAATGGTGTAATTAAACCTCCTACAGTTTCTATTGTTAAGCCTTCTCAGATGTGGGATTCTGATCAATGTCATTGTGTGGAAATCCAATTTGAATCGAGAGACTTCTTGGTTTTACCTTTTAATTAGAGGATATTGTTGGTTGTTTTCCATATTTTTTTTTCAATGGACCAACTATTGGGTCACCTTCCCTCATTGCTCGAGTGGTGGTAGAGGGTTGATATATGCTGAAATTGTTGGCCAAATTCATGTCCCCTCAATTTGGGAGTGGGCATATTAAATTTTCATGTTGTTACAATCTTAAATTGGGTTTTTAGGTTTTTTGGGAGAGTTTTTGTGGGACTATGGTTGTGATTCCTGATTATATTTCATGTTTAATTCTAGTTTGTTCATTTTTATTTTGTCTCTAATGTCGGGGAGACTCACTACGAGTCTCTAAAGATGATATGATGGGTGTCAGTGTTTTTATTTACAAGAGGCTTAAGTTCCATTTGTTGTGGATGATATGTCCTTTTATTGATAGGATGTACCATATTGATAAGGTATCCATATATGTTGATTTTTAGCTGGAAAGTGCTATGGATTTCCAGGCGCATAAATCTTTAAAGGTGAGGAGAATTGTCCCACCCGGTTTTTCATGTCATTGTTTTGATCTGGTTAATTGGAAATACCAAATCTTGTCATGAGTTTTAGGTGAGTAGAATGTTTATTTTTTATATTATATCTATTTCTAATCATCCTACCATGGGATCCCCATTTCATTCTTTGGAGTTTTTATAGATAAATGTGGCTACTTCATGATTTGGGCCAACTATGATCCCATTTACAGATTTAAAGAAATATTTTATTTATTTTATTTGTTATTAATATTATTACATTTTTTTGGTGATTATAACTCATATTAAATGACCTAACTATTGGATATCAACTAGATGTTCATCCCACTTCATTCTCCTTCATTTTGGTTTGCTTTTTGGGCTCTTTCTCAATAATTGTTATTGGTTATTCTTACATTATTTATCAAATATTTCTCCTTTCTATTCTAATTCCATATTATTTCATTTCTTCATGGATTTATATTCTCCACTGTTCATGATAGATATAGGGTACTATTTTACCATCTTTTTCATGGCGGGTTTTTTTGTTTAGGGATTTCCTTTATAGACCTAGTGTTTTGGAACCCGTGACGGGTGTTATCAGGTGTCTGTTTCCATTTGATTAAGGATTTAAGGTAGGTTACCCATTTAATAGGTCCATTTTATTTAAGATTCATATTTTCCATGGTATTTTACCTTCGAAACTTGATGATTATTTTTTTATCATCATTCAATAAATTTTTTTGTTTTGCAAAGCGGCATTTATACCTTGATTGTTGAAAATAATGTGAGTTTGTTATTAAAGTGCATAACATGTGTTTTTTTTAAATGTTACCTTATATTTTTATCCTTTTTATTGATTTTTAGAACTTTATTTAGCAATTTAAATTAATATTTGGCATAAAAATTTGGTTTTATGACCATTTTAGTGTCTAATAGAATAGGTTTCACTAAATGTTTCATGCCACTTCTTCAAAAAAGTATCAAGATGGATTTTTGAGTTCTCAAAGTGGTATAAATTGATAGTTTTGGGATTTTAAAAATATTGGAATCATGATAATAAAGGTATTTAGAGTCCTTATATGTCTGTACAATTTGGATTTTGTTTTATAAAAAAATGGTTTTTAGTTTATAACACGGTTTAGCCAGAGTTTCAAAAAAATAGCCTATTTGGAATACTTATAAAAATGATTGAGCTTTGAATATATAACCCAAATGTTTTAAAGGGTTTTTTTAAATATTTTTCTAATACAAATTGTGTGTGTACACACCTATATTGAAGGATACATTTTTCTCTTTGATATATGTTGGTTGGGTAAAAAGCTTAAAGGCCCGTTTGGTCTTTTTTTAAGGAAAGGACCTTCATGCGTGTTCAATGAGGCAATATGTGGGGTCACATTATGATTCATGAAATAGTTTTATTAAATATTATTGGGGCTGAAAAAACTGGTTTTATATGGTATTCATGGGATTTTTGGTTTGAAAACGAATATCATATTGTATTTTATCTTCACTTCCATGTTATAATTCTAAAAATGGTTTTATGA
The DNA here is from genome assembly GCA_963277665.1 of Viscum album. NCBI lineage: Eukaryota > Viridiplantae > Streptophyta > Magnoliopsida > Santalales > Viscaceae > Viscum > Viscum album. The sequence goes on along the minus strand of OY728131.1, from coordinate 307,741,989 downwards.
ATGTTTTAAGTGGTTTATTGATTTTTGGAAGAGATGTGGAACTAGTTTTTAGGATTTTTTGTGTGTATAGGATTCAAAAATTGCATTTTCATCTAGAAAGTGTATTCAATAACATGTGGAACTTGATGGAGCACAAATATGGAATCCTGGGTATCTTGGTGGGAAGATGTGTATTAGTATGCTAGTGAACTGGAGTGGATTCAAACTGATTTCACATAGAAAGATTGACCACGAGAACACTAACTAATCCATGATGATGTTGTTGGGTACCAATAGGTTAGGGTTATTGTTACCAACTACTTGATCCTGCATGAGAACATATATTTATTAGGGATACATTTACACTGAGATATGAGGTTCCAAGGGCCCACAATGAACTTCTTCCTCGGGGTGTACTTGTGATTAGTTCACATTAGATATTTTGAACTCATCATTAGAATACATTGTGCTTGGTTGGTATGTTCATTGGTGTGTGTGTTATATTTAATATTATAGATTCCTTAAATAATCCATCTAGAGATATACTGTCATTTTGATGTTTCATCTCTTGAAATTTGTTACTAGCATTTCTAGTTCATGAAAACATGCAAGAATTTTACGTTATAATGAATATACCATAAAAATTTGATTATAAATCAAACTTTTATATATATTAATATCAAACTTGAAATTTATGTTTCATATATTTTAAAGTATTTACTTTGGGAAAAGAATATTGGGCTAGCCTACATGGTTTTAATACTAAGGCATAGAGCCTTCTTTTTTTAATCCCTTTTAGAGGTGTCAGCATGTGTTCGACCATCTTGGGTGATGTGTAATCATTGTGCTGGAGAGTAAACAGCTCAGTCACATGTATATAGTATGTTTTTAGGTTTGGTAGGTTGAGTTTTCCGATTTAGGTGTACTTTTAGTTTCATGTTCAAATGATGTTTAGTTAAATTTTATATAAATATATTTTAGGCGTTCCATTTCATTCCACTGTTTATCTAATTATTTTTATTTGGGAGAAAACATACCCTTGTCACTCTATTGATTCCCTTGGTGATTTGATTCATCTTGAGAAGATTAGTAAAAACTATTGGGACTTTTCTGAGAGCAACTTGGGTGACCGATTGTGGGATTACCGGGGCAGGTCTGTGACATCAACTATATGATGGTTTTTATCCCAACAACCATTGAAATCCAAAGAAAATACCCTAATAAATATTATAGTGTTTAAGTATATCTTTCAAAATTATTTTTTATATTAGGATTACATTTAGTACTGAAACTCAACTTCGTATCAAGAGATCATTGAAGACTTCTCTAGAATGATGAGGTAAAACTCATATCACGATAAAACAAAATGGAATGGTGTAATATATTAAAACATTATATTTTTTATGAATATCCTAGGAACATGATCCAAAGATAAGTAATATTTGATAATGATGACGTTTGATTACTTAGTAAGTTGGTCGACTAACAACCATATTGAATTATTCCCTTTAGATGTTTTTGGGAGTCTAATAATAAAATCAATGGTGATATTATTCCATTTCCATTATTATATGGGTAATGGATGCAACATATGCTTAGATTTTAGTCTTTTGGACTTAAATTAAAGACATACCAAGAACTAAGATACAAAGTCTTTGATATTTCTCTTCATGCCATACCAATTAAAGTATTCTTTCAAATCATTATACATCTCCATACTTCATGGAAAAATATAGAATGGGGAAAATGAGATTTTTCATACATCTTCTTCTTCATGTATTGTGTGGGAAAAAACATACATTATTTTAGATCCATATCATTCTATCATGACTAACGATAATCTTATAAAAATTTATTTCCTTATTTTTATTCTCTATATTGTTATTTTATGCCTCAATAATTTTATATTGGAGGGATTATTGAAAATTAAATTGGGAAGGTCAAGATTTTCCTCATACTTTAATATTTCTAGATCTATCTTTTGAAAATATTGAAATATTAGATTTTTGGTTATCCACATCATTTATAATCTAGCATGATCAGTTAAAATGAATACATCATCCACATTGATCACTTTCATAGGTTGGTAATGTATTGATTAGTCATAATCTTTTACCAGTGCTAAAGATATTTTTTGGTGGATTTTCATCTTCTTATGTGTGAGCATGTACATGAAATTTTTCAAGATAGTATATATATTACAATTTTTTATCTAAATATAATAAATCCCCATATTTAAAGAAACAACTACCATAACTAACTCTATATAATTATATGGGTATTTATCTTATGAGAATTAAATTTTTATGAGGGTTAATATATAACAACAAAATTATGAATAATAAAACATCATAATAACTTATTTTTGGCATCACAATAGATTATAAACCCTTCTCCACTACAATTTAATGTATTTATTGGTTCACTAGGAAATATTATATTTAGTTCCTTTAAATATTCCTCATATTAATCTATCCAAAGTTAAATATCTCCCTTATATGTTAACGGTTTCATAGGATTAAATAATGACAAATCGTTATCCACCGACCATCGATAATATCTTGAAAACCCAAGAAACCAATGGATCTCTTCCCCAATTCTTTATCTAGGCCTACATACTATAACCATTTTCTTGGATGGATCTTTTGATATATAATGTCTTGGGATTATTCGACCCAAAAAATAATCCTTTTGTAGAAAATATCCACACTTTTTTAATTTTACATATATTTTATTCTTACTTTGGGGCTTCAACATAATTATTAGGTGATATCTGTGACCTTTATCACTCTTTGGATCTATAATATTATCATCTACAAATACTCACACAAATTGATCAAGGTAACATATAAATAATCTATTCTATAAATCCATAAATATAGTAGGTTGATTAGTGAGACTTAATGGCATAACTATATATTCATTGTATCCAAACATTGTATGAAATTTCATCATTGGTATATCCTCTATCATGAACCGCAAATTATGATATCCATAATGATGTTAAATCTTAGAAAAGTATTGAGTTCTTCGTAGTATATCAAAAAAATAATCTATACCAATAATAATATATATTTTCATAATTCTAATTGTCTCATATCCCGATTCTCAATGTAGGTTTTCAATGATCTATATATATTTTTAACAAAAATAATATTTTCACCCTAAGATAAAACACATATATTTAAGAATCCAATGTTAACATTTTCATGTGATTTCATCTTCAATTCCTATAACTCAACCAATGAAATTTTATAGGGAGTCACTAAAATTTGTGTTGAAATTGTTATGAGTTCTATTGAAAACCCAAATTCAAATTTTATTGGAAGACTAGGAAATTAATCCGATAATACATCAAAAAATTCATGCACAATAATCATATAATTGGTTTCAAGTTTCTCCGCAACCATTAGAGATAAAACCCTTTCTGTATGGGAATAAATACCAACAAAGAAGAAATTATCACCATCAAATATTCTTTGTTATCATGAAATTGATAAAATATCATTAGTTTGTTTGAAATATTAGATGTGACATCCCTTCCTTGAAAACTTTTGTGGGATATATGAAGAGGAAGCCCATTCGTGCCTATAATGACATCAAATTCCACAATAGGAAGAAATGAAATATTTTAAGGGAGTACATTTCCACAAAAATAAACTATAGATAAATAATAATTCTTATTTGGGATAAAAAGACCATTATGGGGTTTTACTACTAATTCAACATCTAATCATTCTGGTGAAATCATAACAGCCTGAGAAAATTCATTATCTTTTAAAAATTGGGTAACTCTATAATATGTAAAGACATTAGTATTTAATGAGTGGATGGTAAATGTACCTTTCACCATATCATTATGAAACCCTCACCTGAAATAATGATCTCATGATATTTAACAGTTTATCGTGACATAAGAGGTTGCTGACATCAATAATCTTCATTAACACCTGGGTTTTGGAACTTGTTAGCACAATTGATATTCAACTTACACATGAAGCACAAAAGTGTGGTAGGTTCATTATGTGAATCTTTTTCTCTATTTTAATCTAAAGATAACTTCTTATAATCAATTCTAAAATAAAGTTATTAATGAACATTGATTCCATACATAAATAATTTAATAGTCCCCTTAATGAAATTTACTCCCTGTTTTCTTCTAGAGATTGAGAATTAATAAAATCTCATGTTCTTTTCTCTAATGTTTTTAAATCCTTTAATGAATTACATTTTTTCATCTCATAAGAACCATATGATTGATAAAAAAACTCAATGCTACATTTCTATATTGATATCACATTAATAGATCTAGTGAAGGATGGCGAGTGTTGCCTTATGAAGGACTCAATAGAATATTGTTTCCTACATTTTTCATTTTGAAGTAAAACATGATTTATCCCTTGATAAAGTTTTGTGGGCATATTAATGTGGGTTTTCATTCATTCTAAAATAAAATTTTGATGCGAAAGAGGAAAATCATTGAATTTTATATTACACTAGTAATTAAGTTGGCTCTTTCAGGTTCCAACCATTGACTAAATCCAAAATTGATATTGTATTGAATAAAAATCTTACTAGGGAGAAAAATAATCATTAAAAATAGTTATAGTATCTCTAAATAATGAAAAATAATTATTTAATATGTGAAACCATAGTTTTTACTAATAAATTCATGGTCATCATCTATTTAAATCATTCAGGATGGTTTATAATGATTTTGTGAATTTCTAAGGCATATCCCCTGAGTGTGAAAAATCAAGTGTACAAGAAGGCCCATTGTCGTGAAATAGTTCTTGATTGGGTTGAGCTTAGTAAGCTATTTTAGGGTTGTAACCCTAGGAAAAAAAATTTGAAATCCACATCCACTTGTAGTTTCAATATAGGGAAGTGTTTCTAGAAAACTACTCACTATATCCTTTAATAAAATTTTTGTATATATTCCTTTTCATAGAATCTTCTTTAGAATAATACTAATAGATTTATATATGGATCTCACTAAGGTTTTATAATCATTGTTTCATATGGTTTAATATATTTATCAACAGATATTAACTATAATAACCTAGGATTTTTATACATCAATATTGCTTCATTTTTTGTGAATATTAATTACTTTACACAAATACACATCTGAGTACAAAAATAGTTTAGTGCATTGGAAAACATATAAACACAAACACTACTCTATTAGTGAGTTATATCATCTACCACTATATTATTCACAACTACAAACCTTCTTATACATATCATATAATATAAATTTTTTTCATAAGCCTTGGAAGGTAAACATAATAAAGGGTGTGATTATATGTTCAGTAAGGGTAATAAATGGAGATACATTATAATAATATGAAAATAACAGTTTGATTACATATGGATAAAATTTTAAAACCTTGCATACCACATCACTGTTCAAAATCATGAGTCAGGTAATATAGATTGGTAGTTCATAAGACATGAATCATAATTGAATTAAATAACATGATACATTAGAGAATAATATTGGAATAACACAAAAAATACGTGGCATACCAAAAATAATTGAAAATAACTTCCAAATTAGTATATGGTCACTCCGAATATAATTATAGTGGGAAAACACTATTAGTAAATCGAGTTCAATCCCTTTTACAATCCAATATTACTATAAAGGGTTCACTCTTCATTATTTCCCTCTCTTATTAAACATGGATCACCCCATTCAATCCATTTAATACTCAACCGAGTTCTATCCCAATTTTATTTTTTCTATCTCATGATATATAACTCTTTACCTACTTTTTTAGAGGGAGATATAGGTCAGACCAACAATATAATAAAATCCATATTTATGTTTTCAAAGAGAAAAAAGTCATTAACTATATCATAAACATGAAATTAAATGAATATAATAAACATTTCATAACATCATAACCCATGTGAATGAGATAGGTTTAAAAATAATTTCACCATAGAACAACCCATGAAAAGAAGTAGGATTCATTAGAATTTCCTCATTACATCACTCATAGAAGAGAAATAGGTTTCTTAAATAAAATTCCCTTAAAACCTAAATGATATTGAGAAAAAATATGAAATATATTTTGTATTATATCCTTATTAAGGTATAGTAAACACAAATGGATGTCATATTATATGGAAAATAAGTTTGAATGATTATTTTAAAATTACTTCAGGAAAATATACTTTCCAATTTGGATCATTTATTTGAAATCCTTAAACACATTCAAAACGTTTTTAATTTAAAATAAAATTGAAAAATCATAACATAAGGTCAAAAAAATGATTGGTTATGATGTTGTAAAATTCCATTCATGCCATTCCCCTAACAATGAATATTTATATCACATTTTCGATAAAATCCAAATGGGATTTTTTTTGGAAAATGGTATAGTGATTTCTTTCAATTTTTTTATTAAAAGTAAAACATGGGTAAAAAAATATTTCAAAAATCATAATGCATCAAAAATTTCTATTTAAAACAATCTTAGAAAATAATTTTTTGGAATAAAATAGATTTTTGACCAAAGATAGAAATAATGTCATGTATTCTTAAAACGATTTTCTTAAGAATTTGATGTACCCAAGAGTGGAAAATGGTACCATTATTTGGGGAGACCATGAGTAGCAAAAGTAGAATAAAACTCTACATAATTATTTATATTTATATCAAATTAATTCATCAATAGAAACTTAATCATAAAAAATACTGATAAAGGATGAGATATTAAAACAAAATCATAACCAATTTCATAACATATAACCATAATTCCAATGAAAGAATAAAATAAAATAAATCTAAAAATATCATGAAGAAGAATATATTGAAGATATTAAATTCTAAATAGGCAGTATATACAACTCAATAAATAATATTTTTTAATAACAAAACATGTTTATCAAACAAGTAAAATTGAGAAACAAAATCCCCTATCTTTAATCTTGACTTCCCTTATACTCATTCAAAACATCTTCATAATAAATATAATTTTATAATACAACTATTGTAGATCCATATTAATATATTTTATACAAAAAATTATTTACTTATTCCCTTTTATTCGCTATTTATTAACAATTCCACATTTATGATATGTTTTCGGTAATAAAGGCTATGTTTTTCATACATGTTTTGACTTGTTGTATTTTTTGTCCTATTACATGGACCATGGCTCTAAAATATTTAAAATTATAACCATTATATAAATATAATATATAAGACCTATATTTTTTATAGTAATCCATAAAATTTAGGTATTTGAAATGAAACACATTGTCCATGGAGACGGTAGGCCATAAATAAGAATGTCATGAACCATCCCAGGTACCCTGGTAACCAGATAATCAAGCTAGTCTTGACATAGACTGAAAGGATTTTTTTGATCCCCATGGGTTGGTGACTAGAACCTGGAATCCTACAAAATGAATGTGGGAATGAATTTACCATAATAATTTTGGAACCAAGATAACAAATCTGTATGCATACAATAGATATTACTATGGAAGATGTGTACTATAAGTCAAACAGTTATGAAAAACCAAATTACTATAAAAAAGTATTGGAAAAATATGAATGATAAAGAACAAAATCCCAAATGAACACAGCACACCAATTCCACAGATCAAAAATTGGATCAACCTCAAAGTGGGGTTTTACCCCTGCCCAAACCTAGATGGAAGAAATCAAAAAACACCAAATGGTATAGCTAGGGTGTGAGAGAAAATATAATTATGGTAATACAAAAGATTCCATAATAAGTTGAAAATATAAAATTAACTAAATAAAGATTATTTTTTTTAAAAAATGGTGTGGCATTTTATGATCATCTTTGAACAAATCATGCTTTAAAATTAAAGTAATAGAATATTATTCCAATGATGGATGTAATTTCCAGACCATAATTACCTAGAGTCGGTGAATTATTACATAACATTTGCATGATCACAGGGATCAAGTCCTAATAGAAAGAATAGTTTAGTATCCTTCGATGTAGTAGATACAAACATAAGTTTTAAATTATTTAATGAGATAGAAACAATGAAAACTTTTTTCCCCTTTGAAACAAAGTTATATGCCATAGCCTATCCCTTTCGGTCAGCCATAAAATACTTCTTCAAATCCTGGTAAAAATAAAACATATAAATGGGTGAGCTTAGATGCTTAGTAAGGATATCAATATAACCAAAACATTCATATATTAGCAAAATCATTTAAGGAAATGTATAAGACTAAAACATAAGCCTTTTAAACATAAACATCAGTATTATAGGGAAAATATAAACAAAATAATTCTATATACTTATTCACATGGATATTTTTCTAGTTGAATAATCACATGGAATATCGAGATCCAATTTTATAATTATGGAATGCTTAATTCTGGACTTCATAACCACATAGTTAAGGCCTCATGCCAAGATTAAAAATATGATTTTTTGAAGTCCTTGAGTAAAGAAACTAGTTTTTCTCATGAGACATACAGATTCATCGAGGATCTATATCGGGCTCTACCCATCACATAGTAAGTCTAATGCATTCCTCACATGGAGAGTTTGAAAAATAACACAAGCATTCATTTTAAAACTAGAATACGAATTGTAAATGCATTATCTATAAACCATGAATGGTATAAAAATAACACATCAACAGTAAAACATATCACAAAACCTTCAATAAAATATGGAATATTATTACCATAATAAATCAACCACAAATAAGTGTAAAATTCATCAAAGTATGTCAACATAGACGGAATCAAAACTATTTTAGGGAAATATCACCTTCTATTTTGAAATCATTTAAAACTCATATAATTAAAAAAGGAAACATTTTTTTCAAAATATTCTTATAATAATGTATTGGAATATTTGAAGATGTTATAACTTCAGAAAATTTATGCACTCATAGTATAAGTTAAAAAACATTTTTCCTTAAAATGGATGAAAATGTCATAAAGGACCTTGTTTGGAAAATGACACAAAGATTCCCTAATATATTTTTTTATAAAAAGTCAAAAAAGGGTCTAAATGACATTAACACATAGTCTAGTAAATAATAATATTTTTTGAAATACATTTTTAAGAAACATGGATGTTGATGAAAAAGAGGTCCCAGTAGATACTCATGTATAAATAACCTCAAACAATGAAGAGATTGTAGAATTAACCCTTACCTTGTACTTTTACAAGGACGAGGGTACATTAACCTCCAATATAGTTGTTAAATAATATTTATTTAATTATAAAAGAACCAGATAAAAAAATATGATGTAATATAAGATCTCATAATATTTCTTTGTTAATAATATTTCAGTGGTATCATTGTTACAGGTGTTAACTGATTCGTTTTCTATTATATGTATTGTTACGTAAGTCATGTTTATTCATGGATAAGATGTATTTTGTTAGTATCCATAATGATATTATGTTTGTAAAAATTATTTATTAATCACAAAATGAAATTTATTCTTGAATGGTTACGATGGAGAATGTATCTCATCACGTTCATGGAGACGGTAATCTGTACGTACGCATGAGCGACAATACCATACTATTGATGGTAAAATCATATTTAATTGAATGGTATATCATATATAAAAAATAATTAACATGTTATATTTTTAATTTAAATCAGTTATACGCATTATAATACCCATCCAAATAATGAAGTATTTGAATAATAAACTACACGATAACATGGAGACAATTAGCTGTAAGTACGCACGTATGGTGAATTTGTAATTCATAGGATAGATAGAATAATGAATATGGTTGAACCATATTTATAATAACATCATAGTATGAATAAGGTATTTCCGTTATTATTTTGTTATGGGAATAACAAATAAATATTATGTTTAAGAAGAAAATAACTTGAAAGTGGTGGGGAAATAATTACCTCTTCTTCCGGGGCTTCCTTTTCATTTGATAACAAGGGCTCCAGAAGTTGGATTTATGATCAAAAAAGGAATATAAAATTAATTGAGGGTATTTGGAAGGATATGAGGGCTTGGATTGGCCTATCCAAATGCCGTTGGAGGTGTTATTTTGATAGAATGGGAAGTGCCCCTTTATAATAGAGGTGAGGGTCACTTTAAGAAAAGCTTGAAATATTATTTTATAATAAAATCATTTTTATTTCTAATGGATAAAAAAGAATTTATTTAGAGGATATGGTCGTTATGGGTCTAAAATATCTCAACTAATAGGTTTTTGATAGTTTTATTTCAACATATAAACCTTTTCTTCTAGATTTAACTATTAGTTAAACAGTTTTACATTTACCAGGTTGCCATGTATTTTTATATTATATGTTTAGTAAACATACTATAAACTATCAAGCGAACCCAAAGTGGTTCATTATTGATATATATAACCTAATAAAAGACCTTTGGATTAACCTTAGATTTTTTAGAATAATATATCAATTAATAATATAGTATTTTTTTTAAAACTCATTAAGGTCAATTTTGACATTATTTCGTATTTGATTTTTGTTAAAGACCTAAAAATTTGTTTACTTGGAAAAAAATCATTTAATCAAACCAAAAATTTAGTATTAATCTATAAAATTCGTGGAATTCATAAACAATTTCAATTTACATTTATTTGGATAATTATAATATCAATTATTTTAATCATTCATTAATAATGTAATTACTGCATCATCCTTATGTTATAAATAAATTTAGAGATTTAATGTCTAAAAATTATAAATAAAATACCATTATGTAGGAAATATTTTTATATTTATAATTAATATTTACAGTCTAATTTATGTTATATGTAAACCTGGATATTAAAAAGTGTTTAACTCATGAAAATTTGAATTTAACACTTTTCACTATTCTTTAAATAAAATAATAATAAAATTCCTAATCTAATTCAAGTGGAACCAAAGGAATGTATTTTATTAATAAGTTTATTTTTGTTGATATACATTTATCCAATAGAATTAGGACATGCTTTAGGGTAATTATAATATCATTTTTACCTATAATTACGATATTTACTGTTAACTGTCGCAATTAAAAGTAAAAAGTTACTATTAACAAAAAATTATTTTCATATTATTGAACCACATTTTACTTACTAGTTTCAGATGTGTATCTCGAATTTTTTAAATTTAACTTACAAAAGCAGTAAAACAAATTTATGCAAATTTGTAAATGTGCCTAGAAGGTGGGTAAAAGACGGTAAAAAGTTAAATATAATTTTCAATATCTAATATTATTATAAATGGTTATAATGAATTACATTGAACATATATTTGTCTTAGTTGTCTATTTTTACCAAAAATAAATTTAAATAAAACATTTAATTATTGAAATAGAATTTTGGTTTTAAACAATAACACATTGTTTTTCACAATTCATAAAAAACTGATGGTTTTCAGAAAAATACAAAAAATTCACCCAAACCTAATTATGATATTGAGAATCCAAAAATGAATTTGATTTTGAAAAATGAAATATATAAAATTTCAAATATTGGGTATTACTATTCATAATGGCTTGTTTGGTTGGTCGTGGTGTGTTAGAACATGAAGTTGCATACAACACAAGCTATTGTAATATAAACAGGAATCATATCGTCGAAGAATGGTGTGCTACATTCATCCCTCCTTAAAATAATTCAATCATCATGATTTATAGAATACTATTGTACAAGAAGATTTAGGTGGTTCTTCATCATATGTTCCTTGGGTTCCCACATTGCCTTTTCTAAATTATGGTTTCTCTATTGAACTTTCACCAGAAGTGTCATCTGGTTCCTCAACAATTGTTCACAAATATCATGAATTCTAATAGATCTTCACAATAAGACAGGTCAGGTTTGAGTTCAATTTCATTATAAGAGATTAAATTCATTGGTCCGGGCATGTATTATCTCAATAGTGATATTTGGAACACATCATGGACTTTTGAGAGACGTGATGGAATTTCCAAACAATAATCTACAACTCCAATTCATTCTAGAATTTCAAAAGGTCTTATTTAACTGGGACTCAATTTACCCTTCTTACAGAAATGTATAACACCCTTCCATAGAGATTACTTCTTGAGAAAATGTTATCCTACTTGAAATTCCAAATTATTCCTTCAATTATCGGTATAAATCTTTTTCCAAAATTAAGCTTACTTTATGGAGGTTTTGATAACCATTACCTTTTACATTGATTCCTCAACATGTACTGGGCCTATGAGTTTTATTTTACAAAAATCATTCCAACAAGTTGGTGTGAAACATCTATTTCCATAAAAAACTTTATAAGGTGCCATGTGGATAATTTAATGGATTCTATTGTTTTGTAAAATTCTATTAGAAGTAAATATTGATCCCACAAACCATGAAAATCATGTGAGTAAGATCTCAATATGTCTTCTAAGTTATGTATAGTCTGTATTGATTGACCATAAATTTTAGGGTGGTAGGCAGTGCAGAAATGAAGTTCTATATCTAGGGGCTTCTAAAGACTTTTCCTATATATTGATGTAAAATAGATATCACGGTCAGAAAAAATTGATAGGCGTACTCCGTGAAGCAATATAACTTCATTAATATATAGTCTTTCTAAATGTTCAAGTGGTTAATCTTCTCTTATTTCTAGAAAATGTTCTAACTTGGTAAGATGACCAAGAATGACCCATATTGCATCATTACTTCTTGGAGTCTTTGGTATCCACATGAATAAATCTATTATTATATCATTCCATTTCCAATTAGTTATGGGAAGAGGTTTTATGACTCCTCTAAGATATTTTCTTCCCGCCTTTACCTGTTGACAAACCATATATCATGACACATAATTAGAAGACTCTTTTTGAATGTTGTCCCACCAAAAATGTTCCTTCAAATCTCTATACATTTTAGTGCTACCATGGTGTATATATAAATTGGAGTTAAGAGCACTATCCAAAAATTTCCTTTTAGATCAAGCATGTCAGGAACACAATGTCTCTTCACAAATTTTTAAATTCCATCTTCATATATGAAGTCTATCTATCTTTTATCATTCACGGCATTAATTTTTTTTTTAAAACTCTTTATCATCAGCCAGAGAAATTTTTATCCTTTCAAGTAAAGATGGTTTGGGAACCATTTGTAAAATTATTGATGTTTAACCATAAATTATTATTCCCATATCCATCATTACTAGATCAATGAACATAGGATCCCCTTCAACTCTCATCTTGTTCAAAATTGTACGATATTATCATCTCAAAGCATCTACCACCTTATTTTTCTTTCTTATAGTGTTAGTGTATAGTGCAATCATAATACTTGAGTATCTCGAGGCACCCCATTGACTCATGTTTAGTTCTTTTTGTGAGAAAATATTCTTGAAGATCTTGTGATCAGTATATATACCACATTTTTCACAATATAGATAGTGTCTGAAAATCTTCAGACAAAATATTAAAACTTCTAACTAAATATCATGAGTAAGATAGTTTTGTTCATGAATTTTTAGTTTCCGTGATGCATAGGCAATGACTATTTAATAATGAAAAATGACACAACCACATCCTTTCATTGAACCATCAATATAAATAACAAACTCATCATTTCATGATGGTATAGTCAATATAGGATAATTGAATAATATTATATTCTGTTCTTCAAAACATTATTCACACTGTTTTTTCCAATAAAATATAACCCCTTTATGTGTGTGCTTAGTTAATGGGTTAGCAAGTCAAGAAAAAATAAGGAAAAGTGCCGATAATAACCTTCTAAACCAATAATACTGCGTACCTCCATTATACTTGTTAGAGAACTCCATTCTTGTACTACCCGTTCCTGGTACGAAATGATGTCTTTGAAATGTCTTCCTTTTTCACGCATAACTGATGATAACCAGATTGAGGGTAAATATTTGAAAATTTGCAATCTCCATGAAGTTAATCGAATAAATCATCACTATGAGGTAAGGGGTAATTCTTCTTTATTGTTATAACATTGATCTTCCTGTAGTCAATGCACAACCTCATAGATCCATTTTTCTTATAAACCAAATGAACAGGGGCTCCCAATAGAGAAACACTAGGGAGAATAAATCATTTATTACTCAATTCCCCTACTTTTTTCTTCAGTTCAACTAATTCTACAATGGGAATTATATAAGGGGTCTTCGATATAGTCACGGAATAAGGAATTAAATCAATGGGAAAATCAAATTTTCATTCTGGTGGATGTCCAGGTAACTCCTCTAGAAAAACATCATCTTATTTATGCACAATAGGTATGTTCTATATTATTACATTCCATTCTTCACCTATAGTTATTTAATTATATTCATCCATAATATTTGAATTTAGTATAGCTTCTGGGTGTGGATCTAGATAAGAATCAGGTGGTGATGTTTCCGCTATAATGATAAGGTACTCTTTATCATCATCAAAAATTGCAACCTCTTTCTTCTTACAATAACTTTTCACAGCATGGTCTGAAATCCAATCCATTCTAAGATTTATATCGAATTCAATCATGGGTCTGATGATGAGATCAGCAGATAAATAGAATTTATATACCATAATGTGAACCGATTCAAAAAACATTGTTTCAATGATTCTTCCCTTAAGAGTTTTGACTGAAAAATCCATTTTTAAATCAAATTAGAAATATCAAATTTTCTATGCAAAATTGGAAGATATGAAACAATGAAATAATCTAGAATCAAATAAATCATTGGCTAAACATGGAGAAACCATTAAATTACCTCTCACCACATCTTTAAGGGCTTCAACATTAGCAGTAGTGGTTTCATTAGATTGTCATTTCTTAGTTTTCATTTTCTGAGGTATGTATCCTTGGTACACTGTTCATTAATTTTTATAATGCCACATTTCTCTAGAATTTTACCAATCAACATTGACAACGTCTTTATTTCCTTTATAATTATGATCTTGGCGGCCCTATTCACCACACTTGTAAAAGACTCTCATTCACTTCCATATATTACCGGGGTATTTATTCCCACTTTTAAGGAATTTTATAAGACTAAAAATAAGTCTTTTAGATTAAACCTTCCTCATAATATGTGAAATATAAATCAAATAATTCCATTTAAATTTTCACAAGGATATTCTACTATTTGAATAATCACCTGTAATATCCATAGCCAATTTCATAATGATGGACTGCATAATGCCATACTTCAAAACCACATAATCAATGCCTTAGGAAAAGACTACAAATATGAGTTTTTCAAGGCCTTATTCCAAAACACTAGTTTGCCTCATGAGACCTAATAATACTTATAGGAGCAAATGTAGGCTCCACCCATCACTTACTATGTCTAATTCATACCTCACTTAAAAGGTTGAAACACTACATAAACATTTGTATTAAAACTAGAATAGTAAATTTCAATACATTATCCATAAACCATGAATGATATTAAAATAACAGAACCACTATCATACATATCACAAAAACTTGAATATAATAAGGAATATTGGTAACATTATAAATCAACTTCAGACAAGTTTAAAATCTATCAAGGGATGTTGACATAGATGATATCAAAACTATTTTAGAGAAATATTGCTATATATTTTGAAATCATTTAATAGTCATATAATTTTAAAATAAAACTTTTATTTTGAAAATATTCTTATAATAATTTAAGGGAGGCTTTGAGTATGTTATAATGATGGAAGATATCCATACTCGCCGTATAAGTTAATAAAACATTCTATCCTTAATTTGGATTAAAATGGAATAAATGACTTTGTTTGGAAAACGACGGAAGGATTCCTTTATAAAATTGTTATAAAAATAAAAAAAAGAAAACAAATGAATTTATACACTATTATATTAGATAGTGAAAATGTTTTGAAATATATTGTTACGAAACAATGATGTGGATGATAAAGAGGTCTGAGTAGATAGTCACATATAAACAACCATGGATAATGAAGAGATTGTAGTATTAACCATTACCTTGTAATTTTCCTCAGTTGAGTGTTTGTAAAACTCGTGTATAATAGTTAAATAATTGTTGTTATGTAATACATGAACCACATACAGAAATTTAAAAATTATATATGTTCTTATAAAATTTATTAGTTAATAATATTTTTATATTATCTTTGTTTTGAGTGTTAACTGATTTGTTTTTCTTTATATGTGTTGTTACATAAGTCATGTTTTTTATGGATTAGATGTTACTGATTCATATCAATAATGATATTTAATTCATAAAAATTATTTTTTAATCATAAATTAAAATTTATTCTGGAATGGTTACAATGGGTATTGAAACAAATCGTGTTCGTGGAGACGGTAATCCATACATACACGCGTGCGATAATACCAGTATATTGATGGTGAAATCGTATGTAATTTGATGATATATCATATAAACAGAATCCTTAACATGTTATATTTATTATTTATACTAGTTATACTCATTATTATAACCATCCAAATAAAGATGTGTTTGAATAATAAAATACACCGCGACATGGAGATGGTAAGTCATACATACACATGTATGGAGAATTTGACATTCAATGGTAGGATATAATAATGAATATGGTTGTAACATATTTATAATAACATCCAATTATGAATAACTTACTGTGGTTATTATTTTATAATGGTAATAACAAAGAAAGCCGAACTAGAAGAAGAAAAGAACTTGAATGAGTTGGTGAAATAATTATATCTTCTTCTGGTGTTTATTTTTTATTTGTTCAAAAGGGAACCATACGTTGGAATTATGATCAAATAAAGGCCTATAAGATTAATTGAGTGTAGTGGGGATGATATTTGGTCATGTTTTGGCCAATAAAAATGGATTTCGTGGTGTGATTTTGAGAGAAGAGGAAGTGACTTATTATAAGGGAGGAGAGGGTAACTTTTGGAAAAGTTTGAAATACTATTTTATAATAAAATCATTTTCAGTTTTTAATGTATCTAAAAGGATTTATATAGAGTATAATGTGATTATGGGTCTAAAATATCACAACCAAAAGGTTTTATATAGGTTATGGTCACCATATTATCCTTTTATTGTAAATTTAACGCATAGTTAAATAGTTTGACATTTACAATGTCTTAGTGTATTTTAATATTATATGGTTAATAAACATACTATAAACTGCCAATGAAACCCCATGTGGTTCATTATTTATATATCTAACCCTATCAAAGTACATTCATAGATCCTTAGATTTTTATAAATATTATATCAATTTATAATATAGTATTTGTATTAAAAACTCATTTATGTAAATTCTGACACTATTTTGTATTTGGATATTTTAAAGTCCCAGCAACTTAATTACATCAGAAAAATTAATTAATAAAACCCAAAATGGCATATTAACTATTAAAATTAATGGAATTCGTCAAAAGTCTCAATTTAAATTTATTTGGAAATTTATAATGTCAATTATTTTAATATTTAATTAATAAGGTAATAACTGCATCATCATTGTGTCCTAAATAAAATTAATTATATAATGTCTAGAAATTATAAATATAATACCATTATGTAGGAAATATTTTTATCTTTCAAATGTGTATTTACAGTCAAATTTATATTATGTGTAATCCTATATTAAAAAATGTTTTATTCATGAAAATTTAAATTTAGCACATTTAACTCTTCTTTAAATAAAATAATCATAAATTTTTAAATATAATCTATGTGGAACCAAATGATCATATTTTATTCTAAAGGCTGTTTCTTGTTTAAATACACTTATCAAATAGAATGAGAACTTGATTTAGGGTAATTATAATATCATTTGTTACATTTAATTAACCTATTTACTTTTAACCGTGGTAAATTAAAGTCCAAAGTTACTATTCACAAAAAAATTATTTTCATCTTATTGAACGAGATTTTACTTTCTGATTTCAATTGTGTCTCTCAGATTTTTGAGATTAAAATCCTATAATTTGTAAAATTTTATTTTATGTAAATTTTAAAATGCGCCTACATGGTGGGTAAAAGACGGTAAAAAGTTCAATAATAGTATATATATATTATAAAATAACTTAAATGAATTAAATTGAACATATATCGGTATTATGTATAAATTTTTACCTAAAAAAATTTGAAAAAAAAAATTAATTATTTAAAAAAATTGGTTTTAAATAATAACACAGTGTTTTTCACTATTCCTCAAAAATTGAATTTTTTCTGAAAAATACCGAAAATTCACACTAAGCTAATTTTGATATTATGAATCAAAAATTTAATCTCTTTTTGAAAATTAAAATTTATAAAATTTTAATAATTGGGTATTACTATTAATAACGGCTAGTTTGGTTGGTCGTGGTGTGTTAGAACTCATAGTTTCATATAAAACAAGCTATTGTTTTCTTCAAATAGAAGCGTACTATGGAATCTTGGGGTGTTACAAAGAAAATATTTAAAAAAACGATACTCTAAAAAATGGATTAAATAAAATATTTTATAAAATAATATTTATATATATTACCAATTCATGTAATACAATTTTCCAAAATTGCATACATTTATATCTCATATATAAAAAGCATGAAACATGGTAATCTACCAAGCGGTATGATAGTTACATTTTATCTGATCCACACAAACTGGTGTGATAAACTGCAATATGTCTCTAGAAAAATTCCAACCGAACTTATTTTTTCAAGAAAATAACCAACTACCTACGCATTCTTGTGCTCTAGTATATTTCAATGATGGGAAATTTATTTTACATAACATTAAAATATAATTAAATACCACTTTTTCATTTCAAAAAACTCCAATTTCTATTTAGAGAAATTGAATATTTAAACAAAAAAACACGTATTTTTCCAAGATAAAACCCTATGATTTTAACAAATCTATTTTAAGCCATTTTTTCTATAATATTAATTTAAATCAATTCAGAAATACATTTCGTAATCTAATTTAAAAATTTAATTCAACAATATAATTTTAAACAATTTCTATCAATTTTTTAAAAAACCACTAATTCCATGGAATTGTGGGATTTCAAAATTTTTCATCAAACTCATACCATAATTTAAATTATAAAATTTAAATTCCACTTATTTCCATAAACACTACACAATTCAATGGAATTGGTGGAATTCTAATTGCATTCCAAAATATCATTTTAAAAACTCCAATTAAATGGATTTTGGAATTTTTAACAAACCAATTCATGGAAATTTAATTGAAATCATGAAATTTCATTTAATAAAAATAATTGAAGTAAAAGAATGAAAATTATGATCAATAAAATTTAGGCATCCTGAATGAACCACCTTTATATGAATAACCAAATATTGAGACACTAAACCCTTATCGGGGTTTGTTAGAGAAGAATGACAGTCACAATATCTGGGAAGGAATGATCAAACCAACATTTATGATCCCAAAAAAGGCTATTAGATCCAAAAAAACATGGAATTTATATAACCTTTGTAAGGATAAAATAGATTGCAATCAATTGATAATGGGTTTAGGAGACAAATCGAGAAGAGATAAAACTGTGTTTGTCAAGCTGCAAATCACTATTGGGAGGGTTCCTAGGGAAAAATAAATGCACATGGGATCCACTAAGGAAAGAGAAATCAGTTTAGGGTCATATCGGTCCATTGGGGAAATGAAAATATGGGTTATTGATTTTAAAAGGTTAAATAGGATTCAGATAACCAGTATTCATTTTTTCTTTGGAAGATTCGCACAATTAGACCAAACTATACAGCCTAGTCATGCACCCCTTTAAATGGGTTTCATGGTTTCTCTTAAGAGGATTCATGACGTGAAAAACCATGTGCTAACCGTGAAAAACCCATCAACCTAGGTTTCAATGGTTTTCCATGATATGGAGAATTGTTTTGGAAAACTATGTTCCAACCATGAACCATCCCAATAAAATTTAAATCATTTAAATATTGACATAAAACTACCGAAAATAAAACCCAACCAATTTTTTGTACAAATAAGGATTTAGGATTCCCTATAAAATAAATGGATGTTACAATCTTCTCACCATAGAAGATTTCTATCAATAGAAATTCTAATGAGAATCTTCCATTCCAAAAAGTTGAGTCCACTTCTCTCGCATAAATGCATCAATATTCCACATATCATGACAATAAAAATTGTGCTAGTATAGCTTTGGAACCAAAGATATTGTCTTCCCACAACATTCCATGGTTTTAGAAATCCACTATCTTTACTGGCCAATTAGTTATGTATGAATCTCGTTAAGCCTCAATATCACTCTAGCTCATAATGTCAAATGGATTAGATATACACTTTTGTAGTATAGATACATAGAAGATGTGATGTATCAATTTAAGCTATAGTGGAAGTGATAAATAGTAAAAAATTCTCCACTTTTCAATAACCTCAAAAGTTACCAAAAAATTTGGATCACGTTTCCCTTGCCTTCCTAGCCATCGATGACCCATCCATGGGATAACATTCAAGAAAAACCGGTCACCAACTAAAAATAACAATGGTCTGTGATGAAGATCATTATAAGACATATATTGTGACTATACCATCAACATTCTATGATGAATCAACTGAATCATTACTTCCATGTCATGAAAGAAACTTGGTCTAATGAAGGAAATCTCACCAATCTCGGACAAACACAATGGAGATCTATAAGGACAGACATAAAATGCCTCAAAATGATCCATTCTGATCTCAAATAGGAAGCTATTGTTATTGAAAAAATCATATTTCCCTAAATTATCATACCACACCCCACCAATGTTTGGAACACAATAGTGATACATATACTCTAAAATATGTAATGATCTTTTTATATATCCATCCTTTAGTATATGGTCTTTTCTACTCAAATGGAGGTGAGATCCCAATTCATCTTGAAGCCCTCTCCAAAAATGAGAAGTGAACTGAGGATCCCTAGCAAGGATAATAAATGATGGAACTTCATGAAAATGAACAATATTTTTCACATAATGATTTCCAAAATCATCAACATTGTTTGTATCACGAGTGGTTATAAATTATATAATTTATTTAGTTGATCGATCACATCCCATATCAAATTATTTATTTTCTTATTATGTGGAAACCCATAAAAAAATCCTATAGAGTTTCAATCCCACTTACATATAGGGAATGTAAATGGTTGATGCAATCCCAAAGGTTTCTGATACTCGACCTCGACATTTCAGATTTATAACAAT
Source organism: Viscum album (assembly GCA_963277665.1). Lineage (NCBI taxonomy): Eukaryota > Viridiplantae > Streptophyta > Magnoliopsida > Santalales > Viscaceae > Viscum > Viscum album. The sequence goes on along the minus strand of OY728131.1, from coordinate 307,720,842 downwards.
GAAATAAAAAACATGAAATGTCCCATATCATTCCTGAACATTTAAATTAATACATCATGTCATAGAACATTAAGACATTTCTTGGGTGCAAAACCCGCTGTTAATTATGAAAATCCACCATAGTTGCCTTCCTAGATTTTAATGAAAGGACATATTGATTCTGAAAGTAAATAATGCACTCTTTAGAGAAAAACCTCTCAACAATGGTATCCGCATCATAAATAGAGACTCTATTTCCATATAACTCATCATATATCTACTGTTTCAGATGAATCATCTCTAGAAGAGTGGATTTCGACTGAACAATGTTCAATGAAACCTCAATCCTTAATTTTGAGGCTCAAATAAAAAACCATTCAATGAGAACCATCTTGTTCTACTTTTCCAATGATAAATTCAAATCCAAGGTCAGATGTTTTCTACTAAAGGCATCTTGGATGAAATTTCTCTTCACCAAGGTATACAAAATGTAAAAGTTGAAATATTTAAGTTATTCAAACCAATTCCCCTAGAGGATATTCAAATATTTTTTAGAGAAAATATGAATCATGTCCTTTTAGTCTGAAGAAAATGGTAAACATTAATCTAAAAAGAAAATTCCGCCAAAACATAAGTGTGTGCATCACAACTGTCACGAACCAACCCGGGTCGACCCTGAACCGGTCACCCGAGCCGGCCCGCGACATGGCCTGAGGGGCGATCCCGATCCCCACGGGCTGGAAACTAGTGCCGGGCATCAAAAGTAAACAGGTGGGAACGATTTGGCCCAAAATATAATAAACTAAGCAGCAGAAATAAATAGAACAAATGTAAATAAAAAAAGAATCAACAACGCAACTAACCTGAGCACGACCAAAGCTCCACGTGACCCCGTGGGTCACTCTCCAATAACACAACTGACATCGCTCAAGGCGAACAACTGAAGCTGGAACCTGCAACAGAACTAAAAACAAGAAAACACTATAGGCGTGAGTATTAAAACTCAGTAGGTAGGCCCGACTAATTCTATCCCAATGCACATACCCAAAAAATAAAGAATTTACCAATTCCAGGTTTGAACTAAATTATATAAAATATATTTTTCCACACAATTTCATTTCTAAAACAAGTAACAGTCCATTGCCCTTTTTAATTTAGAACAAGTTTAATGTTGAAAGAACAGGTGCATTGCATTTTCAAAACATTTTTACGAGCAATTTAGAAATCCAAACATTAGTTGTTAGTCAAAATGAGAATCACACACAACACACACTAAGGGCAATGGTAAAGTGGCACACAAGGGTCAGCAACCGAACTCGACCTCTCAATCGTCCGCCACACACAAATAAACACTAAAAGAAACATGGGTCGAACCTAGGAGATCGTGAACAATCCAGAACGTACTATACATGTGACTCATCCTGAAGGCATGCCATAACTCGATGACGTCATAACGCCCATAATACTACCCGGCATAGCCCTGCATTGCCTAACCGAGGGGCCCAATCCCCATAGCAGCAATAACTCAGTATTCCCCTGCTATGGGGCCACTAGCCAGTGTGTGGTCTAAACTAGTGCAGCAATCGTTCTCAGAAAATTCACTCAATATGCCAGGTTCCCATGTCAACACAAGCAGTAAAAAGGGGGTGCGTCTACAATGTAAATAAATCAGTCACGATGCACAAACATCACGTACAGCTCACGCAAACAACTCACACCAAAGATCACCCCTGAGTGGGATTTCCAAGATAATCCATTTCATTAAAGTGCCAAACGGGCCTTCAGCAATTTTAAAGTAAAACCTCATTTCTCAAAAAAACTCAAAACGCTTGTTCAGAAGAAATTATTTATCTTTAAAACTAGAAGCACATTTGAAGTTCCGTGAATTATGATTAAAGGCCAAACTGGCATTCTTTCAAAACTGGGTGTCCGCCCGTCAAGAAAATGTCACAAGTGTTCGGTATAAAATAAACAGCTCTTTTCACACTAAATAATAATTTAAAGTTTTATTATCTAATATTATTTCTAATTCATTAAAAATTAATAAAACAACAAGAAATTAATAAATTCTAAATCTAAAGGTAAGTTCAATGGGGGACCTACCTCGGATCGTTGTCCAAACACAAAGACGCGACATGCCTCGCGCAGGCGTACAAGCAGGAGCGGGCTGATGAAAGCAATATTGCGGGGCTACCTGGTGAATGCGCTGTAATAAACGCATAGAACCAAAATCACACAAAGACGGACTTAAAACAAACCAAACAAACAAACAACGCGAAAGAACCACCTCGACATGATTTTGAAACACAACTCACACCATCAACATTATTTATTAGGTCACTTTAAAAATCCGCAAAGTGTCAATAGAACCACACGACACCAAGCCAACGATCCATTTCAGGAAAACACTTAAGAGCGCAAACCAGACAAAAATGCACGACACGATGAAATATACATTTAAAGTGCATGCGCCCAAACACATTTTCAAACCAAATTCACACCACCCAAATTATTCAACAAAACATTTATAAAACAATTTCATGAAAATACCACAAGGTGGTATACCAAAACACTCAAATCATCTTTTTAAACCAAACACACCCAAAACCTATCCCAAACATGTTTCTTATTCCATACACAATTTAATAAACCATTAAAATATTTTATAAAACAAATTCAAGAAGTTTCGCAAAGCTTTTACACCATAAACTCACCCAAAATCCTCTTTTAAAACCTACCGTATACAAACACCATATTAAAACATGACTCACAGCCTTTGAATAATTTAATAAACCAACTGCACAACTTAGAAAAAAATATTAAGTGGCACAACAAGAGTTCACATGAGAAACACATCCAAAAATATATTAAACCTCAAGCATCAAGGACAATCAAGGGAAATTAAAATCATGGATTTTCCTACCTCGAGGAAGTCCAGTCGAAACTTTCTAACTCAAGTAACACTTCGCTTGCACGCGCACACGTACTTCCATATATATACATATTCATATTTGAAATAAAACGTGTGCGCGTACCTGGAATTGATCCCAACGCCCTGCAATAATTCCCAACACCGAAATTTCAGCGTAACTAGAACCAACACACAACCAATGAGGTATTCAAGAATCGCATAAACAAAAGACCTTGAATTGGATGATGTGAAACAACATAGTAGGTGCGAATCAGGCCAAAACAATAATTAGATCCGCCAAACCATATCTGGATTCAATTGGAATGGGAAGAGATGAATAAATCTACCTCGAAGGCGTGCGAACACAACCACGCCTCAACGGAAGGGAGAAAAGAATCTCGCAGACCCGTCGCACACCCAAAATACCGAGAAAAAAATGCACAAAACAAATGACATGTGGCACAAGAGTGTTAATGGTTTCAGAATAACACCAAAAATATAAATAAATAAAATTACCAGCGGAGAAGAACAATGAGAAGGAAGGTGAGGTCGGAATCGGCTGGGGCTGTTCATCTGGGAGCTAGAGGCGAAGGGAGAAGGTGACGTGGACCTGAAGGGGGCATGAGGTGGAGGGCCGTAGGCCTGGTGCAGTGCTTCAGAAGCCTCTTACAGCTGGAAGGAGGTGCCTCACACCATGGGGAAGAAGGGGAGGTCGGGGAAGCGAGGCTGAGGGCTAGGGAGCGGACCAAGGGCGAGTGCGGAGGGCAAGACCAAGGCCGGTGAGAAGGTGAGAGGGGTGAGGGGGGGCTGGTGCGCTGTGCCACTGGACTGCAAAGGAGGTGGAGGTCGGCAAGGGTGTTGAGGGGGCGCCGGTGAAGTTGGGGGGGTGGTGCTGCCAGGATGGAAGGTCGGCTAGGAAGGCAGGATTGCCGGAAAGGGGTAGCGCGGCTGGGCAGGAGATTGCCGGAGTTGGGGATGGCCGGAGAGAGGCTCGTTGCATAGGTGGGGGTGCGCGTCGAACCAGCAGGGGAAGGAGGGGAAGGGAAGGTGCGATCAGGTTGCTGCACAGGGCGGAGGATAGACGGAAAGGCTGGCGGAGTGGATGTGGCTCGCGGCTGAGCGGATAGGCTGTCGGCCCAGGGGAAATGCAGGCGGAATAGGCAGAGGGAGGGGGCGGCAGTTCGCACGGCGCACAAGAAGGGGGGGGGGGGGCTGGCGGCGCGACAAAGAGGAGGGGATAGGGGGATGTTGCAGGGTAGGGTTAGGGTTTATAAAAAAAAGAAATAACAATAAGAAAAATAAAATACTAATACTAATAATAATAAAACTGGTAAATATAAAAAAAACAAATAATGATTATCATTTATTATCCATTTCATTTTAAGTAATAATTATATTTATAACAATTTAATAATTACAGTATTATTACCAAATTAAATAATAATAATATTTCCATTCGCACAAACATATTCTCAGTGTGAAAATTTAAACGTTAGCATTGTTTTATCAATATAAAATTTTATTTATCTTCCCTATTCAATTAGATTAATTTATTTATTTAATTTCATTACTTATTTGAAGTGTCGCGCCACCGCGCATTCACTCGGACCAACGCACAGTCTCCGCTAATGGCGCGGTGACCGTACACCGGCCCAAGGCCAACCAAAACATCAAACAAGGAAAATTTATAACCGGGTCCGAACTAAACCTCGTCCAATTGACTCCGGACCGAGTAAACAATGAAAATAAAATAAGATAAAATAAAAATAAACATACGTCTGAGGTCGGGGTGTGACAATTCTCCCCACCACAAAACTTTCTGCCCCCAGAAAGTCACCAAGCCAACAGTTAACATAACATGAGTCCACACCCAGACAAAACTGAGGAAAAACTATAAATCTCGGGATGACCTCACTCTCCACACGTCACACCCGACCAATTCTAGAGAAAACTGAATCCCGAGGTTGTAGGGAGAACATGAGAGAGTTCTCCCCACCACAAGAATTTACTAATAAAGAGACCTTGAAACTTGAACGCACCACCCCCGAGGGGGGGGGGGACAAGACAGGAACTCCCAAACCGAACCCAGTCACTTTCTCCACACAGACCGAACAACACTTGGAGACTTAAACAGGAAGCTTTCTACGAAACGACCCAACAGCTCGAGGATAAGGAATTATCTCAACCCCTCACACACCGACCGAAGAAAAACCTCACCGCAACCAGAGTGTAGGGAATTTCTAGCCCGAACTCACAAAGGACCTCGAAACAACGCCTGTTAATTTCATAAAACTACATATCCCCCTAACGCACACAATAGAGACCCAACTCAAAATTAGATTGACCCGTTCATTCGCGGGTCCATCACCCTTCAAGGAGAACCGAACGATTTGAAAACACACTGAGAACAGATAAGACCGCTTAGACTGTGGTAGAATAAATTCATCGTGCGACCGCAACAAAGGTGATCTTACAACGATGACTAGAACAGAACAAGGAAAATTTGGGTATCCCCTTTAAAAAGCTGAAAACATAATCCGAAGTGAGGTTCTACACACCCTCGGAAACTCCTGACTATGCGCGAGCTTCACCCCAAGACCTGTGGTTGGGGCTCTGATGGCTGAAGCATCTCTTGCCTCACAGTCAGGAATTTGCATCCTCTGGTCCGTAGATCCTTCTTCCCGGATGACACTTCTTCCAGAACTCTCACCAGTGGCCTAAACAGCCACACGGTAGCAAGACTTAAAAGGGATGTGGCAAGGAGACTTAGAATGTCTGGATAGGGCATATTGGTCGCACACAAGAGAGCGGTCCGACGAACTATGAGCCGGTACCGACGAGGATGGTTTCTTGGAGTCAGGTTCCACTGGCCCACACTCCTTGCCAGGTGGGGAACCTTCACGGACATCGACCACCGTTAATCACACCCAAAAATCTAACGACGATGAGACATCTCATCTTCACTAGTCTAAAACTGAACCCTTAAATAATCCTGAGATGGTACGCACCCTAACAACCCAGGGAGTTCCCAACAGCCAGAAAACCCACTCTAATTTAACAAACACACAACTACCCCTACGGACATTGATTACTTTGATCGATAGGCCACATGCAGAAAGGACTGGAAACTGGGCGTGACTCATTAGCAACCTTAACGAACTTTCTGGGCGGCATACTCATGACAACACGAGAAACATCATCCAAACTGGCATCAAGCCAAAACCCAATCAAGAAAACAACACAAGTCGAGGTCAAAAGGCCCATAAGCCAAACATATACAAACACAAGCATAAATCACTTTCCAAAACCATCATTTTTTAAAACATTACGACTCACCTGTGGCACCTTATGAACCGTCACATGTGCGTTCATTCAATCTCGCTCACATCATCTGCAAACAAGTGCCCCCTACGCACTCTCTGTACATACCCATGCACATGTGACCCTCCATAAAGAGTGCCAAGGTTCAAAAAATTCATTTCTTACCAAATCCAAACACATAACATATTGTTCCAAACCAAAACACTTTTTCCTAAAAAACCCTCTTTACTAATTTCAAAAACAATTTGGAAGAAACCTTTTTTTTTCATTTCCAAATCACTTTCATTTTCAACACACTCACACACAGACTGAGTTTAAAACAAAATAAAACCAACTATAAACCATCGGAATGAGGGACTAGTGTCTGCACTTAACTCGGCGACATGGTGGTGAGTCATGCCCCAAGTAAGACATAACACTAAGAGGACCTTAAACCGGGCACTTGGACTCCACATGGGTCACCACCCCATGTGAGGCCGCAAGCTGAACCGATTTGCTCCCGTTGTCATCCCTTAATCCAAAACAACCAAGGAAAAAAGACTCAATCCCGAACTAACCCTGGTAACTCAGGTCTCGTCACGAGCGGTGGTGATCAGGCACCGACCCGTAACCTACCTCCTGAGCCCCAACAGTCCTAATCTCCTTCTATCAGACATCCCAAACAACAAAGGGCGCTCTTAAAAGCGAGGTCCACTAAGAGCCGACCTCCTATGATACCATTTTGTCACGAACCAACCCGGGTCGACCCTGAACCGGTCACCCGAGCCGGCCCGCGACATGGCCCGAGGGGCGTTCCCGATCCCCACGGGCTGGCAACTAGTGCCGGGCATCAAAAGTAAACAGGTGGGAACGATTTGGCTCAAAATATAATAAACTAAGAAGCAGAAATAAATAGAACAAATGTAAATAAAAAAAAGAATCAACAATGCAACTAACCTGACCACGACCAAAGCTCCACGTGACCCCGTGGGTCACCCTCCAATAACACAACTGACGTCGCTCAAGGCGAACAACTGAAGCTGGAACCTGCAACAGAACTAAAAACAAGAAAACACTATAGGAGTGAGTATTAAAACTCAGTAGGTAGGCCCGACTAATTCTATCCCAATGCACATACCAAAAAAATAAAGAATTTACCAATTCCAGGTTTGAACTAAATTATATAAAATATATTTTTCCACACACTTCCATTTCTAAAACAAGTAACAGTCCATTGCCCTTTTTAATTTAGAACAAGTTTAATGTTGAAAGAACAGGTGCATTTCATTTTCAAAACATTTTTACGAGCAATTTAGAAATCCAAACTTTAGTTGTTAGTCAAAATGAGAATCACACACAACACACACTAAGGGCAATGGTAAAGTGGCACACAAGGGTCAGCAACCGAACTCGACCTCTCAATCGTCCGCCACACACAAATAAACACTAAAAGAAACATGGGTCGAACCTAGGAGATCGTGAACAATCCAGAACGTACTATACATGTGACTCATCCTGAAAGCATGCCATAACTCGATGACGTCATAACGCCCATAATACTACCCGGCATAGCCCTACATGGCCTAACCAAGGGGCCCAATCCCTATAGCAGCAATAACTCAGTATTCCCCTGCTATGGGGCCACTAGCCAGTGCGTGGTATAAACTAGTGCAGCAATCGTTCTCAGAAAATTCACTCAATATGTCAGGTTCCCATGTCAACACAAGCAGTAAAAAGGGGGTGCGTCTACAATGTAAATAAATCAGTCACGATGCACAAACATCACGTACAGCTCACGCAAACAACGCAGACCAAAGATCACCCCCGAGTGGGATTTCCAAGATAATCCATTTCATTAAAGTGCCAAACGGGCCTTCAGCAATTTTAAAGTAAAACCTCATTTCTCAAAAAAAACTCAAAACGCTTGTTCAGAATAAATTATTTATCTTTAAACCAAGAAGCACATTTGAAGTTCCGTGAATTATGTTTAAAGGCCAAACTGGCATTCTTTCAAAACTGGGTGTCCGCCCGACAAGAAAATGTCACAAGTGTTCGGTATAAAATAAACAGCTCTTTTCGCACTAAATAATAATTTAAAGTTTTATTATCTAATATTATTTCTAAATCATTAAAAATTAATAAAACAACAAGCAATTAATAAATTCTAAATCTAAAGGTAAGTGCAATGGGGGACCTACCTCGGATCGTTGTCCAAACACAAAGACGCGACATGCCTCGCGCAGGCGTACAAGCAGGCGCGGGCTGATGAAAGCAATATCGCGGGGCTACCTGGTGAACGCGCTGCAATAAACGCATAGAACCAAAATCACACAAAGACGGACTTAAAACAAACCAAACAAACAAGCAACGCGAAAGAACCACCTCAACATGATTTTGAAACACAACTCACACCACCAAAATTATTTATTAGGTCACTTTAAAAATCCGCAAAGTGTCAATAGAACCACACGACACCAAGCCAACGATCCATTTTAGGAAAACACTTAAGAGCGCAAACCAGACAAAAATGCACGACACGATGAAATATACATTTAAAGTGCGTGCGCCCAAACACATTTTCAAACCAAATTCACACCACCCAAATTATTCAACAAAACATTTATAAAACAATTTCATGAAAATACCACAAGGTGGTATACCAAAACACTCAAATCATATTTTTAAACCAAACACACCCAAAACCTATCCCAAACATGTTTGTTATTCCATACACAATTTAATAAACCATTAAAATATTTTATAAAACAAATTCAAGAAGTTTCGCAAAGCTTTTACACCATAAACACACCCAAAATCCTCTTTTAAAACCTACCGTATACAAACACCATATTAAAACATGACTCACAGCCTTTGAATAATTTAATAAACCAACTGCACAACTTAGAAGAAAATATTAAGTGGCACAACAAGAGTTCACATGAGAAACACATCCAAAAATATATTAAACCTCAAGCATCAAGGACAATCAAGGGAAATTAAAATCATGGATTTTCCTACCTCGAGGAAGTCCAGTCGAAACTTTCTAACTCAAGTAACACTTAGCTTGCACGCGCACACGTACTTCCATATATATACATATTCATATTTGAAAGAAAGCGTGTGCGCGTACCTGGAATTGATCCCAACGCCCTGCAACAATTCCCAACACCCAAATTTCAGCGTAACTAGAACCAACACACAACCAAAGAGGTATTCAAGACTCGCATAAACAAAAGACCTTGAATTGGATGATGTGAAACAACATAGTAGGTGCGAATCAGGCCAAAACAATAATTAGATCCGCCAAACCTTATCTGTATTCAATTGGAATGGGAAGAGATGAATAAATCTACCTCGAAGGCGTGCGAACACAACCACGCCTCAACGGAAGGGAGAAAAAAATCTCGCAGACCCGTCGCACACCCTAAATACCGAGAAAAAAATGCACAAAACAAATGACATGTGGCACAAGAGTGTTAATGATTTCAGAATAACACCAAAAATATAAATAAATAAAAGTACCAGCGGAGAAGAACAATGAGAAGGAAGGTGAGGTCGGAATCGGCTGGGGCTGTTCATCCGGGAGCTAGAGGCGAAGGGAGAAGGCGATGTGGACCTGAAGGGGGCATGAGGTGGAGGGCCGTAGGCCTGGTGCAGTGCTGCAGAAGCCTCTTACAGCTGGAAGGAGGTGCCTCACGCCATGGGGAAGAAGGGGAGGTCGGGGAAGCGAGGCTGAGGGCTAGGGAGCGGACCAAGGGCGAGTGCGGAGGGCAAGACCAAGGCCGGTGAGAAGGTGAGAGGGGTGAGGGGGGGCTGGTGCGCTGTGCCACTGGACTGCAAAGGAGGTGGAGGTCGACAAGGGTGTTGAGGGGGCGCCGGTGAAGTTGGGGGGGTGGTGCTGCCAGGATGGAAGGTCGGCTAGGAAGGCAGGATTGCCGGTAAGGGGTAGCGCGGCTGGGCAGGAGATTGCCGGAGTTGGGGATGGCCGGAGAGAGGCTCGTTGCATAGGTGGGGGTGCGCGTCGAACCCGCAGGGGAAGGAGGGGAAGGGAAGGCGCGATCAGGTTGCTGCACAGGGCGGAGGATAGACGGCAAGGCTGGCGGAGTGGATGTGGCTCGCGGCTGAGAGGAGAGGCTTTCGGCCCAGGGGAAACGCAGGCGGAATAAGCAGAGGGAGGGGGCGGCGGTTCACACGGCGCACAGGAAGGGGGGGCTGGCGGTGCGACAAAGAGGAGGGGATAGGGGGATGTTGCAGGGTAGGGTTAGGGTTTATAAAAAAAAGAAATAACAATAAGAAAAATAAAATACTAATACTAATACTAATAAAACTGGTAAATATAAAAAAAACAAATAATGATTATCATTTATTATCCATTTCATTTTAAGTAATAATTATATTTATAACAATTTAATAATTATAGTATTATTACCAAATTAAATAATAATAATATTTCCATTCGCACAAACATATTCTAAGTGTGAAAATTTAAACGTTAGCATTGTTTTATCAATATACAATTTTATTTATCTTCCCTATTCAATTAGCTTAATTTATTTATTTAATTTCATTACTTATTTGAAGTGTCGCGCCACCGCGCATTCACTCGGACCAACGCACAGTCTCCGCTAATGGCGTGGTGACCGTACACCGGCCCAAGGCCAACCAAAACATCAAACAAGGAAAATTTCTAACCGGGTCCGAACTAAACCTCGTCAAATTGACTCCGGACCGAGTAAACAATGAAAATAAAATAAGATAAAATAAAAATAAACATACGTCTGAGGTCGGGGTGTGACAACACCTATATGTTCATGGTCATGGGTCATATAATTCATTCTATTTAGCCTAAGCTGGAAAGATCCAAAAGCAACAAAACAATCAGCTTGAATAAGAACAAATCAAAAACCTGAACCCAATGCATCATACAAAACAACATATCCATGCCTTGTTTTTGTAAGAGACAACACTGGAATAATTGTTAAAATACATTAATGATATATAAGAGAACTCTAACTTTTATCATACCAAAAACAATTTACTCACTTATGATTTAGAGGAGTCATTAGGGAATCTATCTTTGGGAAGTCCTTAAAAAACGAGTGATAAGAACCAACTGGACCCTAGAAGTTCTAAATCATGATAAAATTATGTGCTTCTTCCAATTTCATAAGACCTTTTTAATTTATGGATCATGTAAAATAACTTATTCTGAAACTATGTGTTCAAATAATTTCACTTAAAAAATATAGAAATCATATTTTCTACGCATGGAATAAATTCGATGATTTCTCAAAAATTCCAAATCAGCTCTCAAATATAGCAAACGATCCTCCTTATATTGTGATTAAACAAGGATTTCATCCATAGAGGCCACCATGATGTTATCCAAATACTCAATGAAAATATTTTGTATTATATATATAACGAATACAAGAACATTTGTTATAGGAGAGGAAAAAACAAGATACTCAAAATTGATATACCAACTCTGAAATGTAGTTTTTTGAATGTTAGATCACTTTATCCTAACATGATGGAATCCAAATAGAATCTTCAAGAACCAATTTCCCCCTATTAGTTGACAAATGTGACCATACTTCCATTGAAATGGATGATTGTTTCTTACCATCACTCAATTCAGTTATTAGTATTCAACATAGAGGTGTAGTGAAACATCAACTTTGATAAAAAAGAGAACCATCATCGCCTAATGATTCACACATAGTTGTATATATAAAATATCTTGGTGATCATCCAATAGATTCTTTACCTAATAATTTTTAATTGGTTCCATTCATTATTAGGGAATAGAGTATTTTTGGGTAATAAGAACTTGATAAATTTATAACTATAACTTCTTTATCGGTAAAAAACAAGAGAATTCAGAAGGCAACACATTAATAAAATCAATGATTACTGGGGGAGATCACCAATAAAAGATTCCCACTTTAGATAAAAATCCAACATATATATTAAACTCCCCATATATAGATAATAAAGTTTGACTCTAGTCGACTTTATGTCCCATTATCATAGAACTACATGCCACACACCACTAGGTGTATAAATTGAGACCGGTCGAATATAAAAATTAATCTATGAAATATTGGAAATATGAAAATATATTCTAAATAGGATGTTAATTGGTTTCATGTCAAGAACTAGAGAAATCCAATCCACCATGACATCTAATAGAGGGAAGACATGGGTAGGACTACAGAGACCTTAATATCTCTCTGTACAAAGGGGTATAATAATATCTATAACACAAGGTAAAAGATCCATAAAATGATTTAAAAAAATAAAAAAATAGGTTGAAATAAATAATTATGAGGAACTAGTAACAAATAATTGAGACAATATTGAGGATTCTATAGTGTAGATACCTCTCATGGCCACTGGGCCCATATCTACTTCCTCTGGAGACACTTCCATTGTATGAAGAAGATTTGTTCTAGATTCCTGTAGTTGGAACCCTTTTATATGTGTAGCATATGATTTTCCCATAGATTTATTTGGAGATAATGATCATGTTCCATGAAGTGGAGTGGAAAAAACTAGGAATAATTTATTTAGGGGTTCCAAGAGCCTATAAGAAACACATACCTTGGGAGCCTCAGTGAAAAACCTCTTTAAATGTCCTAGATTTACATATTGGTAGAAAACCGAAGGAACTATACCAAGAATATCAAGAGGTAAAGAATGATCCTACTATTGATAACCACTAACAGAATTATCATGCATCCAAATTACATTGAATAAACTCATGTAGAAACTGGGAGAGAAAGAAACTCTTGACAACAATGATCTACCATCTATCTCCATTTTGAAAATCACTGCCTTATCGAGTACATCATCATAATTTGGGTGCTTAATCAAGGAAAATAAGACTGCATATCACATCTATGTCCCAAAATGAACCTCATAACCTTCCTCTACTCATTAAATACCATCTTAAGTGTGAATTGAAAGAGCTCAAAACAATGATTTTCATACATTTTCATAGTCTTGTTTACTTGATTAATTTTAAAAAACACAATTTCGCTTGGCCTACAACTTCGACTATGGGAAAAACTTGTTAGTGAATATAAATTTTAAGTATTTCCAATCTAAGACCACATTCTTCAACATTGTCAATATAATTTTACACCATCTCATTCTTGGTCCATCTAAAAAAAAGGTGGTACAGTTCACCATTATTTTTTATGTGTACCCAAGAGCCTAAATAAACATCCAATTCTTCTCAACCATTTCTCATTATTTTTTATGATAATAAGGGACTTTGAATGTTTCTAGGATTTGGCGATGGAATTGTTGAGAATGATCTCGAAGAATAACCCTTTCAGGTTCGACAACTTCTTCTTGAATGAGAACTAGTGGTGGTTCCTATCTAAATGGTTGGATAGAATGAAAAATCACCTCAACTAGATCAAGGTCCACTAGAGTATTCACTCACTAAGGATAAATATCTATATCCTCATAGATATGATTGATATTCCTTCTAAGAGAAATTATCCTACACAACATCAACATTCAATAAGTAAGATATTAAGTTAATACCCAAACCAAGAAACTAAGGAAATAAATCCCAATAGAAAGACAAACAATATTTGGATTTCAGTCACATCAAAATAAAAATGATGGAAAATACTTGACCTAATCCTCAAGACGTCTTTCCCTAACTACCCTGAGTTAGTTATGTCTACTATGGTGACAGATGATCTGCCACACAATCACAATTATGCCCTGATTCACTATTATATTACAAAACTACATACAGATTTCAAGACAAGAAGCTAAAACTGCCTTTGATACAATATTTTCATGAACCATCCCTGGTACACAAGTAACATGATAACCAATCCAGTTCTTACATAGCCTGAAAGTCATTCCTGATTCAGAAAATTAGGTGACTAGAATATGGATTCATATAAAATGAATGTGGAAATTAATTTTCCACAAACATTGTAGAATTAAGATTCCAAATAAGCATTCATACAAAAAATGTCACTAAGTGATATGTATAACATGTCAAATAGATTTTAAAACCCTATGAAAAAAAATATGTAATGATAAAAACTGATATATATAAATATCCCAATCCTTAATTGATAAAAATAAACAAGTATAAAGTTCAATAGTTACAATCACATTAACGTTTTTTTACCCCTACATGAACCTAGAATGAAGAAATATAAAAACACATGAAGGAACAAGTAGGGTGTGAGTTACCATCTTAATAGGGTCTCATCAAGGATTCCATAAGAAGATTCAATATCAATTTAAACAAATAACATTCCTTCTAAATTCAAAAATATGTTTTCAAATGAAAATCATTTCTCAAAAAATGATGTCTTACCTTTCAAATGATGTTATATTTTTCAAATGAGGAAAAAGAAATAAACAAATAGAGATTTACTAAACTTTATTAAATAAAACCTTTAATATAAAGTAGTTAATAATTACTCAAAAGGCATGAATTTTTCTTACAATAATGGACTATATTTATAACTCATGTATAAAAAAGTGAGAAACGTGGTCATCTACTAATACGTATCATAGTTCTGAGATATGGGATCCTCACACAATAATATGATAAAAGAAAATGTGTACACACATACCTAAAAATTATAGAAGAGTCATCCATGTTCCACTAGAAATGTTAGATGTGCTAACTAATATTTTGTTATTATTGTAAAGATTAAATCCATTTCTATGTAAATTAAAACCTAGATAGTTTGCCCAATTAATTCACTAACTACAATGGCCGACAAGTACTCTACTAAAATTTAATCACTTTAAATTTATTTTAAATAACCATAAAATATATTTAAATAAAATCCCCCCATTTCCAAAATTACATCATCTATTTAAAATCTAAAATGAGTTTTTAATAATAATAATTCCTTTTCATATATAAGACCCTAAAGATTCTATCAAAACCATTTTAAGTCAATTTTCAAAAATAGGAATTTGAAATCAATTCACATTTTAATTTAACATTTCATTATCACAATTAAAATATATAATTTAATTTCAATCAATTTCAGAAAAACCCCCAAATAAATGGAATGGGTATCTTTCATAATTTTTCGGTAAAACTCACACCAAAATTTAAATTTCCCAAATTTCAATAAACACACCCCAAATCAATGGAATCAATGGTTTTACAATTTCATGAAATAATACCATTATTAAAAACGAATAATATGGAATTGACTTTTTCCATCAAACCAATTGAAATAAATTTAATTGAAATCATGGAATTTCATTTAATTCAATAAAACTAAAATTAAACAAATCAATTTTGGGTCAATATATATTGGGCATTAGGTTGGAACCACCTTCTTTGGAATAAATGGATGTCAAAACACAATAGACGAATTGGAATTTTTCAATTAATAACAATGATCACTGAATCCAGGAAAATGGATCAAACCTAGGACTGTGATCCAAAAATAGAGGGTATAATATTTAAAAAGTGAAATAAGGATCTATATAAACCTATTGTGGAAAAGGAAGAGTGGGAGAAAAATAAATGAGTGATAAAAATAACCGGCCAGAGATCAAATGACATTCTTCGAGATTTGATTTCATTCAGTTGTGTTTCTAGGGGCCAGAAACTGCTCTTGGGAGACACCAAGTATTGAGAAATTTTTTTGGGGTCATACGAGTCTGTTAGGGACCTAAAAAATAGGGTTCAAGATTTTAAAACATAATATTGGATTCAAAAACTCATAGGCATAGTTTCATCGGAAGATCATCATTGATAAACTAAACCTTGTATCCCATCCTCAAACCCTTTTAAATTTGACACATGGTTTTTCATGAGAGGGTGTATGGTATGACAAAGTCTATGCCAACCATTTGAAACTCCACTTCATACGTTTACATGGTTTGCCATGAGCGGGGTTTAAGGATTGGGAAAACCATGATCTAACCATTCACAAGGCCATACAATTTTAAAAAATTAAAATTTTAACCTGAAGTAAGAAAAAATAAAACCCTACCAAATCTTTGTAAAAATTGGCTTTTTGAATTAATTGAAACTAGTTACAGGGTGTTACAATACACAAATTGTTTTATATTTTCTTATTGGTTTAGAAGAAAGCAGAGTAAAGGATAAAAATTATAAATATAGAATCATATCTATTTCATATATTTCAAATAATTGTATACCCTTCATTAATACATTACACATAATTTGAGAATTAATAACATCAATTGCTGATGTGGTTCTCCACTGTACACACAAATGACGGAATTGTATAACCTGAAAATGGGGAGTATAATGCAATGTTTGATATAATAATTCCAAAATTGTAATAACATCATAAATTTCATAAATATTAAATATAAACTATATATCCATCATTATTTCCAACAATAATATATGGTAATGAACAAATTAAATATATCGGTTCACAAGGTGGTAGTCTGTATTGTACATGAATGATGATTTCATAACACATTTGATTAATATGGAAAAAAAATTAGGTGATCAACATTACAAAAAATACAACCAATTATATTTAATATATATAGGTTATTATATAATATTGTTCTAACAATAAGTAAATGGTTTATAGCATAAAATAAAATAATAATTCCCATCGATGACCACTATCTCTTCCTAGGGTATATTATTAAGGATTTCACTAAAATAATTCATAAGATTGTTTTCTGAAAATAAAAAGGCTTATAGGATGACGGGATGGAAGTGGGAAAGTTATTTTGGTAGGTAATGGCTGAAAAAGAAGTGTTAGAATGTGTAAATAATAGAGGTGAGTGTGTGAAATTTTGAATGTGGGGGAGAGGAAATACGATGAATTTATGAAAAGAAATAAGTGGTACAACATTTTTCATATGAAACATGGGTATAAATTATGGTATTATTGAAACTGATAGTAAATGTTCAATAGATTCCTAGAAAATATTTTTCATTAAATTATATAGTTCATTTTCTACCCTTATATTATTAGTCTAACCCCTGATAAACTTGTTTTTTCTTTAACTATAGAAATTTATTTTTACAGTCTTCACTATTCATTTTGATAAAAAAAATTTAGAATCATTTGAAGTAATTAATTATTCTAATTCAAAATATGTAATCCATTTTTAAAATTCAATTCACAAAAGTGTAATAAATAATTTTAAATTAATCCAATAGACATGATGAGAAAAAACATTTTTAAAGAGAAAATGATCAAAAGTTTATGATAATTTTTTATCCAATTTAATATGAAATAAATTAAAATTACATAAATTGGATTAATTGATATATAAGAACAAATTATATGTTAAATAAAATTGAAAATATAATTTTAATTAATACATAAATGAAATGAAAATTCCATTTTCAATTAAAATTTCATAATTTAACTATTCATAAAAATAATGAATCATTTCAGAAATATAGCAAAAAATCTCATTATGATAATTTTGAAATTTTAAATTAAAACATATTGTGTATTTAATCAAATTATTTTCGTAGAGATTCAAAAAAAAACTTTTTTATTACTCAAAATAGGCAAAACTCGTTATTTGAGAAAATAATGTGATTGAAACATGTAAAGAATTCACAAAAAATTATGAATTTATTTATCAACATGTTTTATTTACATAAAAACATTGCAACTATTTTTTAAAAATTAGTTATTACTCTTTACATAACTTTGTTATATAGCTAGGTTTTATAGGTTGTGTTTAAATATCTATGTTAGTAACATATCATTATTTCATTAAAACTCAGTGTAACATATAACACAAGATAAACATATATTAAATGTAGCAAAATAGTAACAATGCATTCAATATAATGAAAAAATAAGTTGGTTTTTTCATGTAATTCTATAAATAAAATTAATGTATTTTATTTGATAAAATAATAATTACTAAAACTCATGGTGTTACATATAGTCTTTATACATAATTTCAATTGAAGTATTGTGAATAAATTCTTTGTTTAACATCAATTGGTGATATATAGATTGAATGATAGCGTTAGAAAAAATATTAGACCCCATATTTTAGATTGAATGAGTCATCTATACCTGGAATAAGATATATTTTCATTATCATGATACTTTGGAGTTCATGATAATCGATGTAGAGGCGTACTGACCCATCCCATTTATTGATGAAGCCGTCCACTTCACCAAATGGTGTAGAACTCAGGCATATAAATCAATTTTATATGTAATTTTCCAATATATTATTTAGTTAATTCAACTCAATGGTTTCCAACCTATAGAAATTCATACGTATGGGTAGATATCCAAGTGTATGTTCAATTGATAACTCAATCACTATATCAGGAAAAAGACCAGAGAACTCTTAGTGGAAGACATTAGTATAATCCCTCATAATGCGTACATATTTGAGCTTGTTTCCCTCATTTTTATCAATCATGTGTTCTAGATATTCATGATCCTTGTGTAGTAGTATCCACAATTGAGATTAAATTCTAAATGAGATTCATCCTCTCCCACACATTTATACTGAATAAGAAGTTGAATTAGGATATGAAGAGTGATATCCATATCTCAATAGTTGATTTTGACTTTATATATTGATATCCCATCAATTATCAATATATAATCCAACTCTAATGATGTATTTAGAACTAGTTTTTTAGGGTTCAGTCAAAAAAATGATTGAGGAGGAGTTATATACATGGAATGTGATAATTGACACATTTTGTATTCTAATATATAATTCAACCCCATGTTTTGAGGTGGTGATTCAATATATCATAGAAACATTAAATATATGTACTAATTAATAGAAAATGAATAAACAATATTGTTCACCATTATTGAATTTATAACTAGCGTACCTGTCATGAAATCATTATCAGGATCCTCCAAAGTATAATTTGTTTCCCTATACCTTATTTTTCTATAGTCTATAATGTTTGTTATTGTTGATTATTTATGAAAAACATGGGATTAAATAATTTTTTCTAATAATACCTATGTCCAATATAGTTTAAATGTTATTCCATTGGCTGAGTACCGATCTAAAGCTTATCTACCTATATTTTATTTGTTTACTTCTTCATACCCCTTCAAAATTGATTAGCTTAACGTCCATATTTTCCATAGTTTTTCAATATATCAGTTACCTTTAGGTAATTTCCAACAAACAGATTCCCACATTTTTGATATATGGCATGTTTGATATTTTTTCCATGATAAGACTTATACATTGATACTCCCAAATCAATCTTGATTTCATGCTACTCATCTCCTCCTCCATGAGACCAATGAGAGTCAGCAATCTTTATATCATCCTTAATAGAACAACATAATATCAATTCTTATCTGTCCAAGTCTAAATTCAACAAATATTTTTCATAAAATTGACTTTAACACATTGAATAAATAGTCAACCTATATTTAGGGTTTATGAAAAATATAGAGGCATACCATGAAATCATTGTGTTTTTTTACTCACACAACAAAATAAATTCATATTCCTTAAAATTTGGTCCAAATAACTCCCTCTCTTATTCGTATTGTAGATTTTAGGGAAAAATATTTATTGAATTTTTCATCATGAATCCTTCCCATTCCATGTAATAAATTTACACAATGGTCATTGTGTTCATTATCGGTGTCTATCATTGATTGGATTCCCCTTTATGATTATAAATAAACAATAATTATTTCTATTTTTCCATGCATTAGAAGAAAGAGTATATATTTCTAATGGAGTTAATATATTGTTCTATGATGATATGATTATGAGATCCACTATAGGTAATATGCATTTTCACATAAATGAAACTATGGCAACTTAGTTTTCCTTTGGAGGAGGAGGGCATTACACAAGATTTAACTTATTATTATTATCATGAGTCAACTGAGCTTGTACATCGTATATGTTACCATATCCCACTCCCATATAGTTAGAAATATCCTCGGGAAATCAAAACAATTTATATAGTGTTGGTTATTAGAACACTTCCTAAAGTTTTCTACCATTAATATTAATAAATTAAAAATGAGATGAAAATACTTTAAATTGTATACATATAATAGGGAACCTATGAACATAGAATGAATAAATTATAATTGACATAAAACTATAAATTTTGATTCCCTAGTTATCAATCTAGTCTATCATGGTATATTTACCTATGATGTTTTCTGAAATCGAAATTCATTCAAGTAATTCATAGTGGTTCAAAACGAGTTTTTGAATATTCCATAGAATATACCCCATGAGGTTCAAACTAGGTGTGAAATAAGGTCTATTAACTATGAAACATGTTGATTTTTAGGATATACACATCCAAATATTTTCATTGTTATTACATTTATTTGAATATGATCCAAAATAATATCCACTAAAACTATCCAGTCAAGAACATAATTTCATTGAATCTACTTACGTTATACTTTAGCAGATTTTATGATATTTCCTTATACATAAGATTACCCTTAGTTTTTCTACTAAACTATTATATTCCTTTTTCCTGAAAATAAATATACCATTCTATGATACCATATATAGTGACCCAAGCTATTTACAAATATTAATACATGATTTTTAACTTAAACATCCAATTAATACAACCCAATGACCATGAGGATTAGTGTTTTCAGAATTTTGGGTTCATATTAAATAAAATTCAAACTAAATATGGAATATATATTTCCTTCCCTATAATGATCTATTATATCCTAATGATATTTGAAAACTCTATTTGATATCCTATGTAAGAAGTATGAACTATGAGGTGAGAAAATAATCCAACTAAGGGAAAAACTTATAACAATGAATAATATGTGTGTCTAAATTCATAACATGATATCATATAATAGATGGATAATGAATAATAAATTGATAGAATAACATAATTAACATGATATCATATAATCCTGGCCACATTAAACATAAACATGAGGATGTCTACTAAGACAACATAACATGACATACAGAGTCTTGTCATGGATTTGGTTCAAACCTTAATCCCATATATTATTTCCTACGAGACAAAACATTTTCCAATGGATTGATGAGATATCTGAGAAAAACCATAATAACAAGTATACACTTATGTGTTCCACAAATGTTAATCAATAATAAATCATTGATATAAGAATTACCCAAATAAATAAATGGGTTACAATATCTTGACTCATATTATAATCCAAGGAAACATCATATAGATTACAAACAGAAGATGTAATTAAATATTATACAAATTTTTATCTGATTAAAAAATAATAGGATTCAAAATATGGTGTTTGTTTGGGAATAAAAACATTAATTTAGTGTGTTATAAAAAAAGAATGTGTTAAGAAAGTTCCCTTAATCAGGATTTATTTTTATGAACACATTTAATAATTGAACATAAGGAATGTGTTAACCCGTCAATGGAATGAAAAATAAAAAATTTATATAAGAGACATAGAAAAATTATTTTGAATCATTAAATAATGATAAACAGAGATATAAAATGAATTAAAGTGAAAATGTTAATAACCCAAATAAAATGGGTGGTTCAGATAGATCCCTTAACTAATGTTCGGATCTATTATGCTCTTGATCTTAACATCATAGATAATAAAATTAGATTCATTATTATATTAATTAATAAAATTTTACATATATATTTTATTTATTTTAAATTTTTTATGTTCATTATTTACCATTTCACTGATATATAGTGTTTAATTTCATTGTTTGAAGAGCGTTTTTCTCTTGGTTCTAAGTTTGGATCACATGTGTCTAATTATTGATGTTCTTGGAAATGGGACTACAATTGTAGAAGTGAAATTAAATAGTATTAATGTATTTATAAAAATTTAAATGGTCCCAAATACCAATATGTGTTCCAATGTAGGAATTATCATATTTAAAAAAATTAGTGTTATACAGTTAGTTCATTTAGGATGTTTTACTAACCATCACAAATTAATTTTTTTATTCAATATTTTTTCGATATATTCTATCTAGATTGTGAAAATATATACAATATAAATAATTAGTTCATGTTAAAAAATTATACATGAATTTTAACCTTTTATAAAGGTTGTAGTTAGAAATGAAAACTCATCCTCTATGGAGTTGGTGGAATGACATAATGCAGATTTGGATTTAATTTTCTCAATAATAGGAAGAGGAAAGATGAGAGATTATAGATATTCAATTAAAAAAATTATAGCTTATATGTGATAATGTAATTATTATGACATGTTTAATGTAATTGTTTATTAGGATAAGGAAGAAGAGAAAAATAAAAGACTTCACTGAGGGTATAACCTTCTCCTTTGGCAGCATACATTTTTTGGTTCTACTAAGGAAAATAGATTGATATTATGATTAGAGTAGTACCACTAGGACTCGGGGGATATTAATGGGAATATAATTGTTCCAAATTTAAGAAATCTACTTTTATTAGAATGGGTGAGGAGAATGTGTAGTGAGGGGTGGTATTTATAATGGAATGAGAGGGGTGGTTTTTAATGTCATATTCATTAGTTTCTTATTTTGGATCAAGACTATCAATAGTATTTAATTTTTTGACTAAATATAGTAAATGGTTCATTTTATCTTTAAATAATGAGTTCCTACATCATCCATGATTGAAAAACTCATGTATTTGTCTTATAATGTTAAATACAATAATTTTTCATATTTCACTTTTAATAAAAATTCTGCTATTTTATATAAATAAAAAAGTTCACCCAAACAATTTTTCAATATCTAGATTCCAAAAAATGAATTCATTTTTATGATAACAATTTTTTTAAAATTTCTAAACATAAATTTAATTGAAAAACCTCATTTATTTTATAAATATTAATTTTAATCTTATAATTGATTATCATAGCCTTTAAAATATAAATTATTATCTCATAAAATTTTGTTATCAATGAATTAAAATTAATATTAATTTTAAAATAAATTTTATTAAAATAATCTATATTTTAAATATTTATAGTAATTGTAAAATTTAATGAAAAATGTCATGTTTTATAAAAAATGAATATAATTAATTTATATATTAAAAAAATTATTTAGTTCTTATATGGTAAAATATATCATATTTCAATTTTATAACATAGATAAATATTATTTAAAATTATCCTATGTGATGATAAAATTTGAATGTCCATGCATCTATTTATAAAAGTCACATTACTTTTACATTGGATGAGTTACTATTCATATTGTTAGATTATGAATCCAATGGTCAGATTTGTATTGGCCATACAAGATCCCAAATCTAAAAAAACCTAATATTTATTTAATTTATCATTGCCTTATATATTTTATCAAGTATATATATTTTCAATTTCATGTTTAATATTTTATTAGGAATATTCTACTTCATTTCTAAATTGTTTTTCATGAGTACAATTATTATAATGAATCAGGCATATCATTATTTTCTTATTTTTGGTATATTATTTTCTATTTTTATCCCATTATAATATTTTCAATTATCATGACCATTTTAAACACTAAAATTCATTTTAATATTAATATAATAAAATATTGTTGGTTTTAAATATTGGTAAATATTCTTTAGTAAACAATACACATTAGAAGAAAAATTATATTGATATCATTCTGGGTCATAAAATATGAAATCTCTAAAATTTTATTGAATAAGATTAAATTGTGGAAAGAGAGAAAAATTGAAGAGACATAAATAATTTAAAAATTTATGCACAATGTTTCTTAAAAAAATGTCCAAGTAACTGGTAGCATCCATGCATTCTAGATGTTGTATTTACTACCTCTAGGGGTGCCATGGTGGTTATTGAGTACGTGAGTGTCAAATAGATCCATTTAATGAAATAAAAAACCATAGGGTAACACTTGAAATATCTTAATATTAATCTAAAAAATGCTAAATAATGAGACTCTTTGTTCTTACGGCTATCCAGTGGGTCTCCAAGAGCTCACCTGGGATGGTTGGGTTCTTCAAGTTGGGTGGCGCCCTAATAGTTGCGAGATGATGGGTACTGGGAGAACCCATGAGATTATTTTGTTCATATTGATTATTTAGTTCTTTATTTATGACTATTAAGTGGTATTTCCCATTTATGTCCCTCTTAATGGGCCTACACGTGCCTCTTAAACCATTATTTTTTATAATATGCTGAATGACTTTCTATCTCAACATCTTATAAGATATACTATAAAATAAAAAGTTTCAAAACATAATTATCTTTATCATTAAAACACTTAATAACTTTACTTAAATAAAAATATCTGAATTCTGATGACCATAAACACTACAAAAAAAATAAAGGAATGACTATAATATGGAAATATTTATTTAAAAAATATATCTGAGAAAATATTTGAAATGAAGATTTATGCAACTTAATGTAACTAGAATATACTTTTATAAGACCTTATAATTACAAAAAAGGAATGTGATAAAATTTTATAATAAGATAATAAATTTTTAAAATGGATTTTATAACCATTGATAATTTGAATATACCTTTGATAACAGAACATTTAAATTAATAGATTATTTAATAAAAATTTCTATGTATAAATATATGAATATAAAATAGACAACGTAACCTTATCCACCTTTTTGATTATAAAATATTCATTAAAAAGGTTAAATATTCAATTTAAAATTCAATAATAATAACAATAGATCCATACAAAAAATAAAATTATTAAATTTTTGTAACCCTGTATTAAAATTTATATTGAAAGACAAATAAATAACAATACTTCAATGATACAACATTTAGATTTCTATAAAAAATATTTTAAAAATTAAAATAAATTTTATATCATAAAATATTTCATCCTTCCAAAATATATTTTAAATTTCCACAACATATTTAGTGCATAAAAAGGATATATTTTTGAAGTTAGAAAAATAAAAAATAATAATAAAGAGGTGTCTACCTTTGATAACATTAATGAAATAAAAAAGTTAGGATCCCCCTCATTTGATGCATCAATAAAATATGAAAATAAATCATCAATACATATTTTAAAAGAAATTGAGAGACATAATTATATATTAAATATATAATATATATTTTATAGAACAGAAAAACTAATATTGTGTGATAAATTCATCATTTAATTTAGTAAATAATGATAAAATATTATTTAAAAGAATTATAAAACCTCCTCCCTTGAAAAATTTCAGTGTTAGAATTGTAATTATTCTATTCATAAACCCCCTTATTAAAATAGAAATTTTATTAAGAAAAGTGTATTTTAATGATATTGGATAAATTAAAATCCATACTAATAAATTATATCATAATATATCCCTTTCAAAAGCAACCACATAAATGAAATTATAATACAATCTAGATAAGAAACATGGTCAATGGTATGACTGTAATTAAATTCTTCTTTTTGATTACACCTTTTTACTATAACAATCACTTGTTATGATTGATGTTACTATACTCATTTTTACATATTAAAAAAAACTTATTTGGTACAAATTGTGGGAGGTTCATCATGACTTTAAATAGGAGGTCAAATTTTGTTACTTGTGAATTACTTTATCTCTTCTTGCATTCATATTTCACTATTTTTAGAATTGAAAGAATCATCAAATTTTTGGGGTTCTGGGTGTTAAAAAATATTTATTCTCATATTCATTTAAAGACTATCTTCTAATAAAAGTATCATCTTGAAAACCACTAATTACATTTTCTGAGGTATTTTAATTCAATATCACCCATCCCTTCTGTAAAATAATATATAACAGTTCTTACCCAACATTAATTTCCATAGAAGTAGGACTATAATTCACGATAAAATTTTCTTTTTTGAACTCAATGTCATCTATTTTGGGATGAGGTATCCGAAAATTCTCATTAAATTTCATGTGAATTGATTATTATATAGTCATGATCATTAGATTAAACATATATATATCTTTACTTGAGTTGGAGTAACAAAAAAAGTCAACTTCATCAAATTTGCGGTCAAATGATCAGAATATTACATTGGTGTTTTGAATGTAGAATTTATATACACCCAAATTAAAATATCCAATAGTATGGAGATTTTGATTCCAAATCTCATAGATGGTCTTCATAAGGATGAATTGTATGAGAACACGATTCAAGGTATCACATGAATTATTGGCCACATCAACCCAAAAAAATCAAGTGAGTTTAAATGAAATAAAATTTTATTTAAATCACTTTTAGAATTTTATTTCTTCCTTATGGAATCCCATTTTTGTCGAGTCATAGTAATAGAAAAATATTGATTATAACCTTATGAAGTAGAATGTCCATAAAAATATTTATATTCAAACTACCCATCACGATTACTCAAATAGATATGATATTATACATATTTTTAAATTTCAAATTATTATAATATTTAATAATTAATTTAGTAGACTCATTTTTATGTGATAATAAATAAACTCAAGAAAATATTGTATAATCAGAAAAAAATGAATGTGTAACATTTACCTATTATACATGTAAATTTGGTTGGAAAAAATAGACCACGATGAATAATATCAAATGACTTATAGTTGGATAATTCTTTTTGATATTGAAATGAAGTATTAGGTATCTTATAATGATGGAAATATTTAAAGAAAATTTCATTTTGAAAATTCAATTTTTGTAAATCTCATACAAGATAATTTTTTTGAGTTTTAATTGTGTTTATATTCTTCAATATCCATGAAATCTATGACATATACATTATTCAATATCATTTTACTTTATGGATTTATCATTTTGGATAACAATATATCTTAAATAAATTAAATAATTTTATTGAAAATATGAACTGCAAAATTCAAGTATTCTTTGGAAACAAAGGCATTATAAACATCATTTTCAAAAGAAACATTAAAATCACTACAACAAAATTATATTATACTATGAAAATTATATTTTAAATTAATGAAATGTAAATCAACTTTCGTAACATTAAAATCTGAATAAACTAATGGCAACTATCCCAAAGATCATACTCCTTGAGTAATCACTAAAGGTGACATATCCTCTATCAGTATTTTCATGATGGTTAAACTAGAAATAGTCCTATGAAATGGGTCATGAGAACATACTATCCTTCTAACACATGACACCTTGATAATTTACATTTATACATTTTTCCAACAAAAAATAAAAAAAACTATATACATTGGTACCTAAATTTTGGGTAAGTATATGATAGATAAAATTGGTTTTAGAACCCATATTTTTTGGGATATATTTTCTGAAAAATCATATTATAAGTGGAATGAACATTAGTTATGTCTACTATATCAATAATATATACAACAATATTAATAAATGGGATACCCACTTTTATGATAATAACTGAAATTTGTTTGAGGTAATAACCTCTTACAACAGTCTTATTTTTAATAGTTCTTTAATGATTTGAAAAACAAGGCAATAATGATTTTTCACATTTTTTGGGATCTCAAAATTATATTTATATTTTTTCACCTTTGGTAAACTTATAAAGATAATTTTATTGAAATTTAATTGTTGATTATAAATTTTATACATTAGGTATCTATTTAAATTTTAAAGATAAATCTCCCTTTTTTCTAAAAATTATTATTTGTCTTTACTACATGATTATAATTTTTTTAGGTTCTTATAATTTTTATTTAGGCCTATATGATCATTTCTCTAACTAATCTATAGAAAATTTAAGATATTAATAATTTAAATGAGTATAATAAAAATAAGAGGTTAAATACTAAGAACTTATGTCATAATTTTCCTCAATATTGGTAGTGATTCCTTTTTTCCAAGAATCACATGATTCAGTAGTCAAGAGAGATTCATCACTCACACTACATGTTGATATATTGAATGATTTATTTATTTTATTATTCCCCTTTTCCATCTTTCGGAAACTGGGGAAATTACATTTTATGTTTCCATTATTATTACATCAATATAAAGTTACCTTTTGTTCATTATGTTTATGATAATTTCTGACATGGTGGAATCCTTTTTTCTTCTTCATGAACTTGTTTATTTTTTATCCAAGGGTGATATTTCAGCCACTCTACAGATTGAGTCATCAATAATTACCATTAAAGAAATTATTTTATTATCATTTCTGAATTTCTTATACTTTAAATCTTTCCACATTATTTTAATATCATAGGTTATGATTATGACACTCATCGGGTCACTAATTATTCTTATTTGAGCTTTTAACCATTTTATTCATTATTGGTGTTCCTTAGTGCTAGGGGTCTGAAATATTGTTTTTGAAAAACAAACCCTAGTGAATGTTTAGGTTATTATTGTTTTAACCATGTGGATAACCATATGGAGGTGAATTTTTAAGGATATGGTATTTTAAATTGTTTGAACATGATTTATATAACTATGTAAGGGTATATTGAAACTGATTTTGTTTTTTTGTGGGGAGATAGTAACACTGATATGGTTGGAAAACATTTTTTTAATCGTGAGGCCATATCATGTGAGAATTATAGATGATTAATTTTTTTCATTTTTACCAAACATCTATATATATATTTTTATTGGTTTTCCCACAATTATTCTCCTTATCATGTACATACCACTTCTTTGGAATTGGTTATTATTACATATTATTAGTGGTGGAATTTCCTTACATTCTTGAAGGTATATCGTGAGTATAGTCTACATATTTATGATTTATTCATAATTTCCTCTAGTATTTCGTTTTTCTTCTATTTATATTGGTGTTGAAAACACTGTACATTGGGTTTGGAAAATCTATGGTTGTTGTTGATAAAATATCTTCCATTATTTAATGTTTAGTAGTTTCAGTACTTATCCTTCGTAAATCTAGTGGTTTGTAGTGAATGTGATATGTTTAGAACCAAATCCGAGTTGTTGCATCTATTTATGGTCAGTTTCCATTGATAAAACATAATACATTATTGAATTTGTGTTTTTATAAAATTCACTTGGAATTTTTTTATTATCGATTCTTATTCTGAGTTTGATGTGATAAAAGGTTTTCTTTTTCAAATTGACATTATATTTTATATTTTCATTGGGATGTGGCATAAATGCACTCAATTGTTTTGATAAAATGTCTTAGAGATGTTTTTTGGTTTTAAATGGATTTCTAAAGAGGGTTTAGATACAGATTTACCATGAGAAAAGTGTTCTATATTAAAATGGGCATGGTGGTTTATTAAATTAGCATTTTAAATTGATTTTATGAATGAAAATTCTAGATTTTGATATATTTCATATTGAGTTTCCCATGGGGGCCATGGGTTTGAAAGTATTCAAGACATATATGAAGAGTGTGTTTTCTAATACAAGAATATATTCTTTGGTGAGAAATATTGATGAATTGTCCTTAGTAGTATACTTGTTATACTTTGACCGTTTAAAAGGATGTCTCGGTTAAATTTTGAAATGATGTCAAAGTTAATGGGATTTATCTTGGAAATCTTGGCCCAAGTAACATTGAGAGAGAATTGAACATTTTAAATGATATTATTTAGCTTGAAGGTTATATTAATTCCCATGTTACACTATAACCTTATAGTAAGATACCATGTGGTGTATTTTTTTCATGACTGTCATATATTCTTCCATGAATTATGTTAGTTTCTTGATTTGATTATTTCTCTTATGTTGTGCTAACTACAAATATTTATTAAAATATATTATTATTTTTTTGTTTCTCGCATTGATTACAAGTGTTGGGGGGTAGCGTATGTTAAACCAATTGGATTTTTTCATTATTTGAGCCTTGTTTATTTGTGTTATATGAAAATTAATTTTTTCAATAGAAACCAAAGTGATTTAAAAATGAATATAACATTCATGTGAACTTTTTTTGAAAGCGAAATGGGTTTCAGAAATCAGTTTCAAAATTTGTTTGTATGTTTCATGGTTAAAAGACTTATATCGATAATGGTGGTATCTTATTGGAATTTTTACCTCACTCCTTGAATACTCCATTAGGGGTATACATAATTTTTTAGAGGATATATATAATGAAAATATCACCACTAATATAAGTGGATCTTATTTATTACAAACACTAAATATTTTTATGTGTAATAGACATGGTCTCTAGGGTTTTTATCTCATGAGGAGATATATTGATATTTAATACCATTGGTATTTCATGTATTATCTATTTGGCTTTTGTGTGTTATTTTAATTTTTGAGCTTTTGAAAATGGATATAATATTTTTTTTCACATATGTGACATGTTTTAAATTGTGATGTGATGTTGTAATGATAATTTTTCTTTTTCAATGGCATGTACACTCCATTTTATTTTTTTTATATGTTTATTATTAGTAATTTCGATAGTGTGTTCAATTATTTCATGGAATATTCATTTTTGTTTAATATGGGTTAAAATGATACAAATGGTTAATTTCAATTCCCTTGTACTTGATTATTTTATGTATAGATTGGGATAGTGTTTCGGGCCTTATGGCGTGCTGGCTCAGGGTGATTGGTTGGGTTGACCCAGGTTAGATTGATAAAAAAAATCATTATTGATTTTTTTTATTTAGGGGTTAGTGTTGGACTTGAACGAGGACCATCGCTGCTATGGAGGTAGTATTGGATGAGTGTCTATCCAGCTTGGCTTTATGTTACATATAATGTTTCAAAGTTTGGTTTGATATTTTGTTTCTGTTATTTTATCGTAGTTATGGGATTTTTAGTTGGTATTTGTTTTAATTTTTCAAATTATTTTGAGCTATAGGGTGATCCCAAGTGGTATTTTGAGTTCTAGGATAAAATTGGGTCAAGAAATTGTGGTGTGTGATTTTGGATCTCGGTTGATATTAATTGGACATAGCCTTTGTAATCATTCCTATCAACATCAAATGAAACATTCATTGTTAGAACATGGTTTTTCTAACCATGAAGCTAAAAAATTTCTTGTATAAATTTCTTTAAAATCATTATGATACTATCAATCAGTCATTTTAAGTTTCTATTGATTCTAATTATCATTTTTTCATATCTATTATTAATGTTATTTTTCATTTATTCATTAATTTTTAAGATTAATTTTTTTATTAAATGATCTTGTATCTTGGGTTTTTATAAAATGACTCCCTGAATGACCTCGTCTATGTAACGAGTGAGTTATGAAGATCATGTATGAAAGGAAAACCCTATAGTGGATCCCACTCTAGAGGTGTAGATGATCTATACACTCAACTCCTTAGGACATAAGTGGAGTTGAAATCGTGCTCAAATATTGGAGAACACTAAGGAGTTCACTATAAAAATAAATGTTCTTCCATGGTAAGAAGAGAGCCTATGAACATTGGGAGTAGCAGGAATAGATTAACCAAATAATTTAGTTTTAAACGTCCCATGAGATATTGATGGTGGTATTTTCCACTTATTATTTAGAAGGAATGTTTAATAAATTAATGGAATCTGAAATGTGAGTGAAGCAACATGAATATCTCAGGTACACTACCTTTAAAGTGGGTTTTAATAATTAGTTTGACACAATGTAATTAAGGTTTATATAAGGATAGTGGGTTCATCATGGTTGAAAGAGGAGACTGTTCAGTGATAGAGTATGTGGCTTTGTTTTTATAGTCAGTTTATGTATCTCTTGATCTATTTAGATATAATTATCTTACAATTTAGTGATTTGAAATGGGTGTTAAGGATAAGATCTAATCAATGCTCATCCTTCTTTTTTTTCATCCTATGTTGTGGTGGATTCTATAGAAGCTATGGTGATGGTAAACATTGTTTTTAAAATAGATCATAGTGGTTTTCCTTCTATCGGTAGTAGCTAGTGTTCATTTAATGGACATAAAAGGAACCATGATAGAACTCAACATTGTAATAGAAAGAGTTCTCAATTTTCTCCAGATACATTTACCATTGTTTATTTTTGAAATGTTTCAGTAGTTTGTGATTTGTGTTGGCTGTCTGACCAATTCAAAATATATTTTCTATGGGATCTATGAATGCTACATTAATGTGGGTTCCTGCGTCTCCTTCGGTGCTTTTGTATGACTCCACTCTAAGGGAGTCACTTTATTATTCAATATCTATGTTTTTATAGGAAAAATAATACGATTCTATGGTTATTGGATTTAACCCTTTGGCTAAGTGGGCTTTTCACAAGGAGGTGAAGTCTTATAGAAGCCCAGATTCCAAACCTCTTTGTGGAAAATATTTAACATATTAGGATACTGAGTATGTGTAGGACACCGTCAATGTTTCAGATTTAATTAATTCTTCAATGAATTATATTTCATTTAATTTAAGATAATACCATTCATTTATCTCATCAATGTTTTTTAACACCAAGGATTTGTATGTAAATATTATTCCATTTCTTATGTATTTAATTACCATTTTGGAAGATTGGTGGAGCAATGTTTTAGGTTCATAGATTTCCATATTTTAATCACTAACATGGAAGTTATATGTGATTTACTCATGCTTGACATGGATTCTATTGATCACATAGTAGCTATATATTTGATAAGTAAATACAAATATAAGTTGATTACTATAACCATAGGGTCCAACTTCAATCACCTAAGGGGACCAATCACCTCTTCTAGTATAAGTGGGATCTATAATAATAGAGGTAAGGGCCTATTATTTCATAGGTAAGATAGATAAATTATTAGCTATATATTTTATTCTTGGTTGTAGTAGAAAAAAGTTTTGTTTGTTATATTTATAAGGCTATAGAGTAGTACCCAAATTTTTTTATAGGATTTTATTATGGTTTCACCATAGGGATAGGTCACATATACTAACTATATTCTCCCTTAATGAATCCCATTTTTTACAATCTTACTTGGTGGATGTGGGTGTGTTGTGATAATAAGAATATTAGTTGTTGAAACTGGAGAGAAAATGATTTATTCATACTTGTTTGTCATTAAGGGGATCCCTAAATCCATTATCAATGAAGGTATATGGGGTTATTCAGCATTACAATGGTTAACATAATCATAATTATAGGACTGTAAAGAATTAAGAAACATTTTTCAGAATTCATGTTTTTTTATCCGCTTCGAGGAGCTCATTTTTTTTCAATATCAAATTCAAATAATTGTACGTCCATTGGAGGGTCCATGAGGGGGATATCCGTAACACTATTCAAATCCATTATAGACACATTGAGTTTTTGGTAATTCTATTAATCAATAAAATTTCTCTTGTGGTAATTATGTGATTGATAGACAAGATCTCTTATTGGTTTTTAGACCTCTTCATCGTCATTTTTATTGAAGATATATTTGTGTATTCCATGAAATAGGGGGAACAATAAAACCATATGGAGGATTTTTTGAGAATATTTAGAAACAATATATATATTCCATGCTACCAAAATGTCAGTTTTTGGATTCAATAGGTATATTTCTTTGGTCATGTGATTTATGAGAATGGGGTATTAGTGGATCCCCTGAAGATTCATGTAATTATTTCATGAGAGATACCCCAGAATGTGTATGATGGAAAATGTTTTTCAGGATAGATGGGAACTATATGATATTTTTATAAAACTTCACCGAGATGTTTTCTCCATAAAAAACCATGACAAGGAATTGGTTAAAGGTTATGTGGAGTGAGAAGTGACAACATCCTTTTAAGATATGAAGACTTTTTTTATTCCCACGCTAGTTTTCTTTATACCCGATCATGTGAAATCATATGTAGTGTACTTTTAGGGCTTTGGTTTTGGTTAGGGGTGTGTCCTATTATAACATAACAATGGGGTTGCATATATATATGGAAATAACAAAAAATTAGAATAATAACCAAACCTATGACCTATAATAGTAATTTTTAATGCATTAATTGATGGTGTGATTAAATAATAATAATAATTTAATAGTATACTCATATAATAAAATCATGATTTATATATTAACCCTATGGGAAATAAACCTCATACATAGATATTTGGTATACAACCTTCATTATTTTTATTTTTATATTTCCTATACCCCTAAGAAGGGAATTGTTTTAAATGACACTTTGAGAAAAAAGTATTTGATCTTGGGTATTATTGAATCTACAAATTAGTAAAACTTGATGAGTTTCTTAGTCTATAGATAGAGGAGTATGAGTATGGATAGAATGTAGTTTTGACGATAGTGTAGGTTACAACCTAAGTTTTTTTATCATGTTTAATGTTAAATGGAATCAAACATAGAGTTACATTCGATTAATAATTTTTAAATGGCAGGGATATGTCAAGTGATTGGTCTTATTCTACCTGTTAATCACTAATTTTTATAAATATATTTGATGTTATATTTGCTTTGAGGTAGAAAGTGATAAATGGAGGGGTATCACTAGAATTTCATTATTCAACTTAGCCTTGTAGGACGTCATATAACTTTAGGAGTTATTATTAGTGGACCGGGACAAGGATTTAAGTTACTTATTTGGTATCCTAATGTTTGAAATACCAGAGAATCAAATCCAGGAATCACTTTTTTCACAAGTTGTTGATGTCTCTTCATATTATAGTGTGTAAGTTGGATTAAATCTCAATTTATTGGTTTTTTATTTTCATACATTGTACTCTAAGTAGAAAATATCATCTAGGGGTTATTATATTATTCTTAATGACATCAGACCATTTTATTCCAACATAATTTTCAATGTTGGTATAGTATCTTGTGAACATCGATGTTTGAGAGGTTTTTAGGAAATCTGGAGTGATCTCATTGTTTTTTTCTGACCAGGATACCTATTTAACTACTTGTTTTCAGTGGTAATTCAATAAGCTTTGTCAACCTTGGTAAGGCTGAAAATAGTATTCCACTAGTTGATATATGTCATATTTGTGTGGTCTATTTGTACTCTAAAGGATAATCTCTAGGGGTGTGATTTTTACATTGGGTGGTTTTAAGAATTCCACATATCTTTGGATGAGATAATTATAATAATATTTATCACCCCTTTATTAGGATAACTCAGTTTGAGATGTCATACTAGTGTCTATTCATATACCATCTGTGTTGGGATGAGGTGGGTGATTATTCATTGTTAATATTGATCCTTATATTGAAATTTAAATGAAATTTATGATGATTTATAAAATTTTAGTTATACCTCATAATCTCTAGATGTCATAATCAAATCTATGTCATGATACATTAGAGTTTCATGTTGTTGGTCTAGTGTTTCTTCGGGTATCTGGTTGAATCAATCACACTCACTTAGTAAAGCTGGGGATTCTATTTATATATATTTAGGAAATTCCAAAATTTGGATTTTAATTTTAAGGTGTCATATATGTTTGATTTACTACCATGAATAAACGTGATTCATGATTTATTTCATGCTTCAAAATTTAATATATTTCATTTAGACCCACCACATGTTCTATAATGTGAAGATATGTTCATCGATTCAGAAAACATAATTTAGGAGAAAACTATTCATATCCTAGATTATTTGAACATAGTTATCCAAGGAAAATCCATCATATCTAATTATGTTCTTTTTCCCCATGGTAGAGATAGCCATGTGATATGGGAGCAGGAAGCTTTGGTGATGGAGTAGTGGACTCACTTATTTTATTTTAATGATCGATAAGGAATTTAAATAAATAGAAATTAAATTAGTGGGGTTATTTATGACACCCTCTAGAGAACGAGTAAATGTAATTTATGTTTTCATTTACCCTATTACTTTTTTGGGAGATCATATGCTTTTGGTGTCAGCGATATTGTTTCTTTGACCCAATGTTGTAAAAAAATTTATAACCACACTAAAAAATGAGGATGAGGTCATAGAGATTGTGGGATTTCAATTATTTTTATATTGATTATGTAACCATATAAGGATATATAGTAACAATATAGTTTTAGTATTGGGGAGATAGTTTCTCCGGTATGGTTGAAGAAAGGTTTTACTAATAGTGAATCTAATTTATGAGAGTTATCCAAGTCATTATCATTTTTAATTTTCACCAAAGTTCCCTTAAATAATTTATATCATTATATCGTTATTTAATATCTTCATTTTAAATGACTCATTTTGTTAGCATTGGACATTCTTTCATCTCCGTAGTGTTTAATTCTTCTTACATTACTGGTATTTTGGCCTATGTTATTCTTATTTCGTCATGATTTGTTCATCATTTCCCCTATTCGTTCCTTGTTCTTCCATTTGGATATAATTAGGACCAACTAGATTGTAGTTTAGATGAATATAAAATAGTTTATTTGATATATTAATTAATTTACTGTGTTTGAGGTGCGAGCAGTTATCATCTTTATAAATTTAGTGGTTTCCAGCAAAGATAAAATGGTTAGATCCAATTTCAATGTGGTTATATCTATTTAAGTATTTTTTCCCATATTTAACTTTTAACACATATCACCATTGGTTTTATAATTATCAATGGTCCTTTGAATTAATTTATTATTGATGGTTCTTCCATATTTTATCTGATTCATTTCATGTTTTGAAAAAATGATGTTTTAATAATGATTTTACAGGGGAGTTTTCCTAAATGAATTCGGGTGTATGATAAAATGGATAAAATAGGTTTTGTGGTTTTAAATGGATTTATATATAATTTTTAGAAATGGTTTTACCATGAGGGTAGTTTTTTATTTAAAATTTACTTGTTGTTTTGTTAAATATTAATTTTAAATGGATTTTAATAATGAAATGTGTTGATGTATATATGTTTTTGAAAATATTAGCACATTGGGGACCTAGGGTTTGAGAGTGAAAATGAATTATATGAATTATGTTTTTAAAGGGTCTAAGAGAGACTTTGGTGGGTAACATCAAGGGATATTCAGTAGAATTATCCCACGGAAAAAGAAATTATTTAGGAGGAAGGTAAACTAATCATAAAAAATATTAACCAGTGTATTGTAATATCTCCTTGATGTTTTGTCCTGAGGACGACTGCTAGATATTCCAACTTCTTATATATTCATATCTATATATAAAATTATGTTTTAGTCAAATTTACACTACAACATTATGGTTAAATACCATATTATATAATTATTTCACCCATTTTATTTATAATTGATCATGAATTGTGTTAGTACCTTGATTGGTTGAGGTATCTTGTGTTATGTAAATTTACAATTATTTTCTCATATGATTGTATTTATGTTTATACTCACATTGACTCTATGTTTTGGTGTGTTGAGTATGTTATGTTAGGTGGTTTATTTATTTATTTTATCCATTATTATTCTTGTTTTTAGATCATTTATTGTTTTTAGAAAAACAAAAGTTAATTAAAATTGAAATATTTTCAAGTGAACGAATTTTAAAAGAGACCTTCATTTTGAAAA
The DNA here is from genome assembly GCA_963277665.1 of Viscum album. Classification (NCBI taxonomy): domain Eukaryota; kingdom Viridiplantae; phylum Streptophyta; class Magnoliopsida; order Santalales; family Viscaceae; genus Viscum; species Viscum album. The sequence continues at coordinate 307,683,382 of OY728131.1, read as the reverse complement.
ATAATTTCAAACTAGATTTATCGGTTTTATAGTTAAAATATTTTTATGTTTTAATGGTGGTATCATACATGGATTTTTTCCTCACTCTCTTCATATCCCTTTGATCATATGCATATTTTATTCTGTAGGAAATAAGCAAGACAAAGAGAACAATTCATATTTTAGGATGTTATTGATTATCACTCTATAGAGATATTAGGTGGAAGAGATGTGGTACAATTGGGTTTTAGATCATGATGGGATGTTTATATATTTTTTATTAGGATTTTATTTATTACCCATTTCGGTAATGTTCCATGTTTTGTGGTTCATACTTTTGTTTATGATATCTATTATTATTTATTGATATGTATAATCTTCTTTATGTTTATATTTATTTATTTATTTTTCGGTCATCGTTCAATTCATGGAAGGGTCATGCCTATTTTCTTTTGAAAAAACCATTCCAAAATGGATAATTGTTTTTACATAGTGTTTATAACCAGACTATGGTGGTTGAGAAAATTTATAGGCCATTATGGCTTGTTAGATTGGGTGGTGGGTTGGTTTGATTATAGTTTTTTTACTATACTGAGTGACCCAATTACTTCTTCTATATTTCATGCTATTTAAAACATTCACTTTACGAATCTGTGTAACATTGGGTTCATGAGAACTTTCAAAATTTTAATTATTTTCATCATGCGTATGTCAATAGAGATATGTCCACCAAAAAAATATATCTTTTAAAATATCAAAAAACATATAAAAATTTCAATTATAGTTACATTAGGATTCACACTAAAACATTAAAAATAATGATGTCACTTTTCAAGTGTTGTGTTCATACCATTGTTAATGCACACGTGTGTGACTACATTAGGTATCATGATTTCATGGGTATTTTTTTGAAAAAATCAATTAATATATATTTTTTATTCCAAAATGAATATAATTCTTTGATTTTCTATAATGTTCAATGAAAATAATATCAGCCATTATCTATTTGTCTTCCAATTCACTTGTGGGATTATAACAATGCATAACTATTTTCAAAACAATATATCATATACTTTTAAGACATGTATACTTGTGAGTTTTTTAATAACTAAATCTTGGTACATCAATGAAATGTGTTCAATATATTTCATGTACTATTAGAGAACCTCTAGTGATAGTGGTAGTGTCTAACGTTTATGATCCATCATTGAATCTGGTGAAGGTCAAAAAACCAATGACAAATATCATACCAATTATTGTTCTATGTTGTATAGAAATAAGGTCATAATAATAATTTATAATTTAAACTAAATAAATAGAAAAAACTAAAAATAAATAGTAACCACAATATATATGAATTAAAAGAGTAAAAATGGTGGAAATTAAACTGTATGGGAAACACAATTGGAAAAAAAGTCAAATGAAACTACAAATGAGTCCCTATGTGTAATTCCCTTAATTTATTGAGAGGTTTGCATTAAATTCATATATTTAACAATATAAAAGAAATTATATAAATATAATGTAACTTTATTTTTTATATTTTAATATATAAACACAATAAAACAATTATTTTTAAAAGAATCATGAATTAAACCCACACTCCCTCTAATTAGTGACAGTGGACACCCTAGATCCATTACATTTATTGGTATTGAGATCCCTTGGAGAATATATTTTTTTTGTTTTTATAAACCTTTTGTGACCACTCTCAAATATATTTATAATAATTTAACATTAAATAATGGGTGGAATAAAGATAAACTTACAGGACATAAATAATTAGAGAATAATGAATCACATGCTATATTAGTAGAAATATATAATTTAATCTATATTATTAAATACTTTTAAGAAGTTTATTTATTTCATCCAAAAGTTCCATTATGATTCTTGAGGACATAGTGGTTGAGTAGAGTTGTTGGAAGGAAAAAAGGGCTGGAATAAATCACATGCTATAACAATTTTTTCCTGAAAAATCTCACTGGCTGGACAATTCAATCTATAGGGATCACATGGGATATCTCTATTTGAATGTATATATATTGGTCCTGATAAGTATCTGGGTTTATCTCTTATACTCTCTAGATAATTGGTGTTCTATCAGCATCATGCTGATGGACATTCCCCAAAACCAGAGTGTCAAATTGTTCCTACAATTTAGTTATTTACCTCTCTTACTTAGGACTATGGTATTTCCTTTTGGGGGACTTTCAAATGGAACTAGGTTCAGCTATTGAAACCATTATATGAAATGTAAGACCCATATTCCACTTAATAGGTTCCATGAGATCGTTGGCCACAAGGAATCACGTTCATCTGCCTGAATACCAGAGTATGCAGACTATAAGTGAGGTTCTTGGGTGTGTCCATGAGGAGAAGATTCCTGAATTATTAGAGTGTATCAAAGTGGATAAATATAATCATTATTAAATAGTGGATGCATTAGAAGTAAAAAATCATATGTAGACAATTGTAATGGGTGGATAGGGATAATAGTAACTGAAATAACTGGAATAACATACAACAACTGATGATGAAAAGTTATGCATCTAGAAAATAAAAAAATGGATACACGAAATAATGCATAAAAAGTTTCAAAAAATTATAAAGAAAACCAAAATAATATCTCTATAATATTGAGATATAAATCGGTCCTCTACGATCTTGCTCCAAACTAAACAATAACCAATCATATGTTTATATGTTTTACACTTCATTTTATAAGCACATGTTGTTATGTAATCTCGTTGAGGTACTAATGAATGCCCAAAGAGGGATTGGAATAAATATCAGTGGGCCACCCCCAATGGTTTCTATAACATATGGCCCATGTATTGGAAATGTAATAGTGTGAAGACATGCATATATAATGTAAATAAGTTAAATGTAACTAAATACCAATGTACCAACATCAACCCTCGATTGGAGTATGAATGTGTAACCAATTAATTATTTTAATGTTATTAGTTTTCTACATGTCACATGATAGGAGTATTGATGTTTTTGAGTTTAAAAAAAACCTAGTAATGATATTTAATAATCATGTTCTAAGGTAATTTCCAGGGAAACATAGGCCTCATGGTTTTCTAACTCACTTATAATTATATCCTATCATGGTGTAAGAGTGTAATCCAAAGTCCGTAGTCTATTTCATTCCACAATGAGATGCCTACCATGTCCAAGGAGGTCTCCCAAGGAAAAACATGGATAATCGGTTATTGAACCAAATCGGTTTTAACCATGTAACATACTCTTCTGTGGAGTATTCAAGGATTGTATCCAATGAATCCTGACGCACTTCACGAGGGATCCAAAGATTCATACCGATATCCATGAATAAACAAAGACCAAGTACTATATAGGTCTCATCTATATAAATACCTTTCTTTGAATCGGAATGGGGTTACTAAGGGCTCATGAATTTCCCCAATAAGAATACACGACAAGCTCGAATCAGGACACTCTGGTTTAATTATAATTTCATGAAATATATCATTTGTTTCAATCCATTCCTTTCATTAGTGTGACAAGGTCATGTTACAAGAATCCATTTAATCAATCATAACTAATCAATAAGTTATGTTGGTTCAATCATTACACTTCATTAGTGTGATAAGGCCACATGCCATGAATCATTTATTAACTCTATTTATGGTATATTAATTAATTAACATGCATTATGATACCTTCCATTATTTTGGTAAGGGGTTATAGAGACATGAAACATATAAAAAATTCACATTTAAATATTTCAAGTAATATACTTAATATACATTCAACATTCCCTTTAACAATTAATTATCAATTTGAAGCACTTACCTTAGGTGAGTCTTGTGGCGAGCATACATGATAATTTATATTACGAAATTCACAATATAAATCAATCCATTTAATATAGAAGATCATACCCTAAGAATGTTAAAGCCATGTAACACCTGAACAATGGCTCGAATGTGTAAAATACTAAATACCCAATTATGAAAGTACATCATATATGGGATGGATAGAGTTATGGGAACAACCACTTATAATTAATCACATATATAAAAAGTGAAAAACAATATTGTTATCATGACTACTATCATGCCATATAAATTCATAAATGACACTTGATGAAATATGTGGGCCCCACAAAATATCCAAAACAATTAACCTTTAGGGATGAGTTATAGACCATGAACCTTAGGGTGGAATGATTCTTATCCTCCGATATCGGCCTCAAATTCTGCATATGATAGAGTAGACCTAAAAAAAGGGGAAAGTAATCACACCTTGATAACTAGGTCAAGAGAAAGATGGAAGAAGAATGGAAAAAAGGACTTGAGTACGTACGATTGTGAATTCAACATGATGAAAAAAAGGTTCATCATATCCTTGATAAAGGATATTCTCTAATCACATCCATAGGCCTTCAAGAAGCTCCAAAATGTGAGAAAAACAGGTTAAGCCTATATTAACTCTGATTAAAAGGAAGATGGAGGCTTAATTAGATGATTAGCAGAAAAATAGTAAAATTATCATAAAATTATCATTTTCATGGTTTCCCAAATCATGAACCAACCATATATAGTTTCTTATGAAATAAAAGGAACTTTTATGGTTATACTGCAAGATCGTGCTCCAATTGTGTGATATAGTTTTGACCAAAAATTAAAAATCTATGTTGAAAGTGGGTGCCCTAGACCCAACTTGTTTTGTACTTTGATTACTATTACATGAATTCAGTTTGTTTTATACATGTATTTATCTTTCCATGATAGTGTAGATACTTCTGCATCCATTTTATTAATGGAAATGTCCTTAGACTACCTGTCGCATCAAATGGTTATAGCAGGTCCCATGCAATAATGAGAACCCTGAGATGCCATGACAGTAATTTTAAAGTATTGTCCTATGGTCCAGTTACATCATTCTGAAAGGACACAGGTGATGTTTGACCATCTGGTGACGAGGGCTCATAAGCATTGAGACTTCATCTCATGATGTTCACACTTGATGATCTCTTGTGGACGAGATCATGAGGACATAACCGCTTAATATGAACACCACATGTTTCTGGTGTCATTGGGCATTCCTATCTACGGAAATGTGTAATAGTCTCCTAACTTGAGATTATTATCAATGAATTTCATTTAATTACGTACATTTTATATAAGTCGAAAACCATGGCGACAAGTCATGGTGAGGTAGTTTATATCGGGTACGTCATTAATGCCATGGCATTGAATGAATGATCGAGAAAGGATTTTTCACTTTCGAGTTTAGGAAGAGATATCTCGGGCCTGGTTGATTAGGATGGTTTCACCTTTATTAAATCCATGGCCATGGTAGTGGATGGTATGACCATCCGGACAAATCAACAAACAAAGTAAATCAAATGAAGAATGATGACACTGAGTATGCATTCTGCTTTATTGAGATATCGATAATGAAGAGATTAGATTACACAGACTATGTTCGTGGGAAGGCATTCATTGCTTTGACATTGCATTATCTCTATAGGGGCCTTGATGGGTTTCTAGACCCCGCTCTAGGTCGGTGATATTATTCACTACTATTGAGATAAGGGCCCAGAGGGTCACACACAACAGCGCTTTGACAATCTGCCCTATTTTTATGAATAGAAATATTGGGTTTGGTGGGCCCCACCATGGGGTCTGGGTATTATCCAAGTCCTATTGATCACCGAGTAATAAATAAATTCTTTTATTATTCAAGTTTGGAATAATTTGATGAATTTATTTATAACATGTATTTACGAGTGATTAAGTAAATACATAGATAAATATTAATCGAACAGATATTTATATCTTGGGTTTGATTAATATTATTAGGAGGTGCAGGTCGAGTTAGACTCATGTTTATCACGTAATATATATATATATAATTATATATATTGCAGTTCAGTGACAAATAATAAATATTATTTCTGGCATAATTTAATTTTTCATTAATAATTATTTATAATACATATATTTAGTGAATGTATAATACACGGGGGCTGGGAACCCTTACCACATATTTTAGATATTACCTATATATATTTAAAGATAGGCTCTCCCCTTGTTACTATTCATCTGTTAGAATTGAGAGCCTCTCTCTCCTCTTGAGTTCTAGAGAGAGACTCTCTCAAACTAGCAAGAACTTCTAGTTCCACCTTCACAGATCGAAGACGCTAGTTTTTTGGTTATCATCGTTGCATCGAAGTGTGCATCGAAGATCTGCGCTAGCAACCGGATCTTGACGAACGACGCGCGTGTCGATTTGTGAGGCGTGTGTGGACGATCTAGAGGGCTTTGTCATCGGAGTCTTCGAGAAACTATCGTCAGCATCCTACACGTCAATTATGAAAAAGGTAAATGTTCAAGTTTATTTTTTTGCTCCTAAAGAACCTTGCGAGATCCTCCGACCAAGCCGGGACAAGATCACCAGAGCTGACAAGGTTATGTAACTCCGGTGAAGCAGAAAAATTTTAAAAACCCGGCCCACAGGCTTCAGCTGCATAGTCCCGGAACCTTACAGTGGTATGAGAGGGATCGAAAGGTTTTTCTGAGTCAAAAACATTAAAATGCATTAAATTTAATTGCGGGGTGTTAAAACGGTTCATTCGGATTCGACATCGCGTTGTTTCGATTTCGAATGATCAAGATACGATCATTTGAAAATTTTATTCGGATCGACATTGCAAGTTTTTTTTGTATGTTGTCAATTCTCAAATTGAGATAAACATCAAAAATATATTTAATTATAATTTTTTTAAAAAAATTTTATTATATTTTATAATAATTTTTTTATGATAATAAATTATATAAAATATTTTCCACAGAAGCGTGTGGAATTTTTTTTATAATAAAATAAAGGAGACCAAGACTTGGGGTATTCCTAATATTTTATTATAAAAAAGGGGGAGTGGAAAAGACCCCAAAATGGGGTCTTCTCCTATTGATAAACTAAATAAATAAATATGTGATGGACATTTTTTTTGTCAAAGGACAAAAAAAAGGCAAGTGGGGAGGAAGACCCTTATGGGTCTTCTCTCCAGAAGCGCACCAAGGGAGGCTGAAACCCTAGGCCTCCCTTCCTCTAGCGGTCCAGCACCACGCCGCGCCGCCGCTGGCCTTCCCCGCGCTAGACCGACCTGGCGCCGGCCTCCCCCGCGCCGGACCAACCACGCGCCGTCCTGCCCCGCGCCTGGCCGACCTCGCGCTGGCCTCTCCCGTGCCGGACCGACCTCGCACCGGCCTCCCCCGTGCCGGACCGACCACGCGCTGACCTCCCATTTGACGGACAGCCCTCACGCCGGCCTCCCCTTCTCCGGACGTGGTACGCGTCGGACCGGCTCCTGCTGGCTGCCGCGCGCCACACCGACGATCTCTCTGCCATACCGTTTTGGACAGCCCGCTCCCCGACTCCTCGCCGGACTTCCTCCAGGCCGCGCCGGACCAGCTCCATCCGGCCGCGCTGGACCATCACCGGAGCAGCGGGCTGTCGAGAGATGCAACTGTCGCGGGAAGCGTTGGATGCCACGATCACGCCACGGTCACGCCGTGGTCACGCAGCGGTCACGGCATGGTCACGACGCGATCACGCCACGGTCACGCCGGTCATGCCGCGGTCACACCACGGTAGCGCCACGGTCATGCCGCAGTTCCAGGATGACATCCCGCGGCGGTACGCAGTCCCTCCAGACTCCTCTCTGGTTATAGGTAACCTGCACTGAATTAATTTTAATTAATTTATTTTTTAAAAATTAAATTAATAGGAATTAATTTAGGGGTTTAGATTTTTTTAATCTGAAAATATTATTTTAATTTAGGTTTAGAATTAAATTAATGGTTTAATTTAATTTAACTTTTTGAATTAAAATTAAATTAATCAAATGGAACCAATAAAAATAAATTATTTGAATTTAATCAAATTCATTTAATTTATTGGAACAACCTCAAATAATTTAAATTTATTGCAATTTAATTTTTATTTCTCTTTTACCCTGGCTAGTCTTGATCTTTTGACCAACCTGTGTATGTATGGAATGTATTTATTTATTTAATTATTTATTCAATGCATGTGATGATTGTAATATTTAATTAGAAAAATGACGGTCTGTGAATCGTCTTTTAATTGAAATATGTATAAGGGCCTACGTGTCCACTGCACCACTTCTAATTTGTACCCCAGACCCCCTCGCCTGCGTGCGAGTATATTTGTATTATTCGATGACGATCTGAGAGGCAGAACTCACCAAAATGAGGCGGTAGTCCAGACATGAGTTGGACACTTTTCACTGGGGCTAGCAGCGACACGATTCATGTATTGACTCAGGTACGGGTTCCCCTAGGTGATGATTGGTCAGTTTTTGATCAATCATTATATAATTCTCAAGACCAGTCAGAATGCATGATTTACTTCATGGACAGTTTATTATTTTATGCGACTGCATGATTATTGCATGATCACATAGGATAGTAAACAAGAGAAAATGCATAATGTTATGACGAATAAATACTCTATTGAATGTTCAGTTGTGAGTGCGACAACCAAGTTTGAACCTAATCAAGACAATATACTAACTACTAAATGTTTATCTGATGTAGATTCAAAATGGAAATCACCAACACCACTAGTACTTTATCACTGCGACCAATCTTGGATAAAGAAAATATCCTGATCAGCAATAACTTCCAGGAGTGGTACAGGCGCTTGTGCATAGTACTACACCAAGAAAAGATGTTATATGTGTTGGAATCCCCAATTCTTACTGAGCCTCCTCAGGGAGCATGAAATATTGAAAAAGATAAGTGGAAAATCATGTAGACGATGCGCTTGATGTACAACACATCATGTTGTCATCCATGTCCATCCAATTGCAAAAAAATGCATGAGGAAGAGGAAGCCTACAAGATTCCTTCACATCTCTAAGAACTATATCAGGAGAGGGATAGGAAAGAAAGGTATGAAATATCAAGTGTGCTTTATATGTGCAGGCTAGAAGAAGGGCACCAAGCTAGTCCTCACTTACTCAAAATGATTGGGTATATTGAGAGTCTTGAAGCCCTTGGTTTCAAACTAAACCAAGAACTAGCAATGGATCTCATTCTTTCCTCTTTACTATCAAGCTTCTCGACATTCATTGTCAATTATAATATGAATGATATGACAAAGTCACTCCCAGATCTTTTGGATTTAGTTCGCCAAGCTGATAAGGGCATGAAAAACACAAATACATCTATCCTTATGGTGAACAAGAAAAACAAGGGCAAGGAAAAGGGGTATAAAGCCATGTCAAGACCAAGGACACCAATGTATCGTCCTGCCAAGAAGCCAATGATTCTGAGGCAATGTAATGAGCAGGAAGTTGTCTATTTTGGATGTGGAAAGAAAGGCCACTAGAAAAAGAATTGCAGAGTTGGGAAGAAGAAGCAAGATGACGCTTCTTCTTCAGGTTTTTTTTCATTGAATGAATTCTATCTTTTTCTACAGGTTGGGTATTGGATACGTCATGTGGCTCACACATTTTTATTCATACACAGGAACCGAGTAGGTTTAAGAAGATTACAAAAGGTCAAGTGGATCTCTGAGCTGTAAATGGTGCAAGTTTGGAGGCCTTGGAAGTGGGAGAATATCACTTGACTTAACCAACTGGTTTGGTAATTTTTTTAAACAATTGCTATTATGTACCATCTGTTACCAGAAACATTATCTCTATGTCATGTTTAGACACTATGAGTTTTTTTTTCAAGTATGGAAATAAAAGTTGTCTCTTTTATAAGGATAACATATGTTATGGTATGGAACATCTTAACAATAGTTTATATATATACTAGAACTAGAAAACTCAGTAATGGCTATCAATGACAAAAATAACCAACATGACTCAAATAACACCCACCTATGGAACTTCAGGATTGGTCATGTAAACGAGAAGCGATTAAAAAAATTACCTCAAGAAGGGTATCTAGACTCGGTATGGTTAGAACCCTTAGATGTATGTCAAACTTGTTTACAAGGATAGATGACCAAATCACCTTTCTCAGGAAAGGGAGAAAGAGCCAATTCAGTACTGGAATTAATACATACCACTATATGCGGTCCATTTCCAGTAGATGCAAGGGGTGGTTTTCTATACATCATCACTTTTACCTATGGTTATAGTAGGTATGGTTATATATACTTAATGCGGCATAAATCTGATTCCTTTCATTTCATTAGGGAATGCAAAAATGATGTAGAGAACCAACATGGTAAGAAGATAAAATCACTTCACTCAGACCAAGGTAGAGAATATCACAACCAAGATTTCATTGATCATTTGAAAGAGTATGGTATAGTATCCTAACTCACATTTCCTTATACACTACAATGGAATGGTGTTAGTGAAAGGAGGAATATGACCTTGCTTGAAATGGTCAGATCAATGATGATCCATACAACTCTTCTATTATCCTTTTGGGGATACGCCTTGTAGATGGCAGCATATACCATTAACAGAGTACCAAATAAAGCCACAGATGGGATTCCATATCGGTTATGGTTTGGCAAGAAACCCAGTGTGACACACATGCATGTGTGGGAGTGCGACACATTTGTCAATACTTTACGAAGGGACAAATTAGCATACATAAGCACTTGTTCATATTTATAGGTTATCCTAAGGAAACTAGAGGATACAACCTATATAACCCTTTAGATAGAAAATTCATTGTGGAAAGATACGCCACATTTCTAGAAAGGGTTCACATTTCTTCTGGAAATAGTTGGAGCAAGATTGTCTTCAATGAAGTTAATGCTCCAGATGCATAAGAGTTGGTAGAGGAACAATCTCCACAAGAACAAGTGGAAGAAGAAATTGTTCATAGGACACAGAAACTGCATAGGTCTACGAGAGAGGTTAGAGAACCAAAGCGTTATGGTTTTATTGTCATCGAGTTAGGTGAAACAATAATCATTGAGGATGATGAACCTCTAACCTATAAGGAAGAAGTAGAAGGCAAAGAAGCTACTACATGGTAGGAATCCATGAATTTTGATATTGAGTCCATGTACCAAAATTTGGTTAGGGTTTTGGTAGACCCTCCAGAGGTTGTGAAACCCATTGGTTGCAAATGGGTATTCAAGAAAAAGTCGGACATGGATGGTAAGGTTAATACATTTAAAGAAAGACTGGTTGCAAAGGGTTTCAGACAACGTCAAGGTATTCACTATGATGAAACCTTCTCACCAGTGGAAATGCTTAAATCCATCATGATATTGCTTGCAATAGCAGCCTTTCATGATTATGAAATATGGTAAATGGATGTCAAATCTTCTTTTCTAAATGGGATGTTTGTTTAAGATGTCTATATGACTCAACGAGAAGGGTTTGTTATGTCATAGAATTCCAATAATGTATGCAAGTTGCAGAGATCCATTTATGGATTGAAGCAGGCATCATGATCATGGGATGTACAATTTGATGAGGCCATAAAGATTTTGGTTTTGTCAAAAATTAAAGGGAGCCTTGTGTCTATAAAAATGTTGAATAGAATGCTGTCATTTTCCTAGTTTTTTATGTTGAAAACATATTAATCATGGGAAATGAGGTGCAAGTCTGACAGTCGGTTAAGACTGGGTGAAATTAATGCTTCTCCATGAAAGACTTAGGTGAAGCAGCCTACATCCTAGGGATCAAGATCTATCGAGATAGACCTCAAAGGATGCTTGGCCTAAGTCAAAGTACATATATTGAAAATGTAATCAAAAGGTACAATATGGAACAATCCAAAAGAGGATTTCTACCTATGTAACATGGTGTAAATCTCTACAAGAAAATGTGTCCACAAACATAGGAGGAGATTGAATGAATGGGTAGATTCCATTATGCTTCAGCAGTAGGTTCTATCATGTATGCCATGCTATGTACTAGGTTTGATGTTTCCTTTTTTTTAAGCATAGTCGGTAGATATCAAGCCAATCCAGGAGAGCAGCATTGGACATCTGTTAAAACTATCCTTAAGTACTTGAGGTGTACTAAGGATACGTTCTTGGTGTATGGAGGAGATGAGGAACTAGTTGTGAAGGGATACCCCGATGCTAGTTTCCAGAAAAATCATGATGATACGAAATCATAGTAAGGCTACATCTTTTGCCAGAATGGTGGTGCAGTGAGCTGGAGAAGCTCAAAGAAAGCTGTGGTTGTTGATTCTATAGAAGAGTCTGAATATATTGCAGCTTCCGATGCAGTAAAGAAGCAGTCTGGATACGTAGCATTATCTCAGACATTGGTGTTGTACCTTGCTGTGCAGACCATGTTTCAGTATATTGTGACAATACTGCTGCAGTGGTGCTTGCCAAGGATCCCAGGTCTCACCAGAGGACAAAGCATATTCTTCGGAAGTTCCATCTCTTGAGGGATTTTACTCAAAGAGGTGATGTGACAGTTAATAAAGTAGCCATAGAGGACAAAGTGGAAGACCCCTTGACTAAAGCCATTTCTCAGCAGAAGCATGATTTACATGTGAGAGATAGCAGATTGAAACCTATTAGCAGTTGGATCAAGTTCATGTGTGAGTGTTGAAAGTGGGTACCCTAGACCCAACATGTTTTGTACATTGATTACTATTACATGTATCCAGTTTGTTTTATACATGTATTTATCTTTCCATGATAGCATAGATACTTCTGCATCCATTTTATCATTGGCAATGTCCATAGACTACCTGTCGCATGAAATGGTTATAGCAGTTCCAGGCTATAATGAGAACCTTGATATGCCATGACAATACTCTTAATGTAATGTCCTATAGTCCAGTTACATCATTCTGAAAGGACAAAGATGATGTGTGACCATCAGGTACTGGGGGCTCATAATCATTGAGACTTCATCTCATGAAGTTCACACTTGATTATCTCTAGCTAACGAGATGACGAGGACATACCCGCTTAATTTGAACACCAAATGTTTCTGGTGTCATTGGTTGTTCCTATCTATGGACATGTGTAATGGTCTCTTGACATGAGATTATTATCAATGAATGTCATTTAATTATGTACATTTGATATAAGGAGAAAACCATGGCGACAAGTCAGGGTGAGGTAGTTTATATCGGGTACGTCATTAATGGCATGGCATTGATTGAATGATCAAGAAAGGATTTGTCACTTCTGAGTTTAGGAAGAGATATATCGGGCATGGTTGATTAGGATGGTTGCACCTTTATTAAATACATGGACATGGTAGTGGAAGGTAAGACCATCTGGACAACTCAAAAATCAATGTAAAGCAAATGAAGAATAATGACACAAAGTATGCATTCTGCATTATTGAGATATGGATAATGGAGAGATTAGATTACACAGACTGTGTTCATGGGAAGGCAGTCGTTGCTTTGACTTTTCCTTATCTCTATAGGGGCCTCGATGGGTTACTAGACCTCGCTCTAGGTCCGTGATATTATTCATTGCTATTGAGATAAGGGCCTAGAGGGTGACACACAACAACGCGTTGACAATATGCCTTATTCTGATGAATATGATTATAGGGTTTGGTGGGCCCCACCACGGGGTCTGGGTATTATCCAAGTCCTATCGATCCCTATGTAATAAATAAATTCTTTTATTATTCATGTTTGGAATAATTTGATGAATTTATTTATAACATGTATTTATGAGTGATTAAATAAATACAAAGATAAATATTAATTGGACAAATATTTATATCTTGGGTTTGATTAATATTATCAGGAGGTGCGGGTCGAGTTAAAATCATGTTTATCATGTAATATATATATATATATAATTATATATATTACAGTTTAGTGATAAATAATAAATATTATTTATGGAATAATTTAATTTGTCATAAATATTTATTATATATATAGTGAATGTATAATACAAGGAGGTCGTGAACCCTTACCGCGTATTTTAGATATTCCCTATATATATTTAAAGAGAGGATCTCCCCTTGTGACTATTCATCCATTGGAATTGAGAGCATCTCTCTCCTATTGAGTTCTAGAGAGAGACGCTCTCAAACTAGCATGTTCTTCAAGTTACGCCTTAACGGATCGAAGATTCTAGTTTTATGGTGATCATCGATGCGTCTAAGTGTGCGTCGAAGATCCTCACTAGCACCCAGATCTTGACGAATGGCGCGCGTGCAGATTTGAGAGGCTTGTGTGGACGATCTAGATGGATTCGTCGTCAGAGTCTTCGAGCAACGATCACCAGCATCCTGCACATCAATTATGAACAAGGTAAATTTTCATGTTTTTTTGTGCTCCTAATGAACCTTACGAGATCCTCAGACCATGCCGGGACAAGATCACTAGAGCTGACATGGTTATGTCACTCCGGTGAAGCAGAATAATTTTAAAATCCCGGCCCACAGGCTTCTGCTGCGGAGTCCCGGAACCTTACAATCTATACGGTTAGGGAAATTATTCTCCAATCATGTGACATGGCCATTTTACCAAAAGGATGGGTTCTAGGCTCTGTACATGACCATGACAACCTTGGGACCTTCACTAACCTGTTAAATATCGATATTAGTCCCAATATAATGAATTAGAATGAAATTTAAAAGATCCATAAATGAGAGAAAACTCGGGTTCTTACTGTCATCTCACTTTAAAAAAACTCATCAGCAAATTCACCTTATAAGGGTGTAGAAAAGCTATATTAGAACAATTCTAGACACTAAGCATGTATGTTGGCCTCCCACACCCATGTCTTATTTCGCACACGACCCTACTACAGTAACACCCATAATTAAGGGACAACCTGGCGTGGAAAAACCTTTGTGCTATAGTCAATAATGGATACTAGAATCTCGTCAATGATAGAATCATAATAAAACTCAAATTCCTTTTGATCAAAGTAATGATATAGTTTAGTATGATATTGAGGAAACTTTGAATCATGGAAAATGTCGTGCATGTAAAGATACATCAATGTTTGTAGAAACCTATAAACTAACAGACCTACACTTTCTAGGATCTCAAATAGACCTATGTAATGATTTGAAATCTTCCCATTACTATATAACTATATCTTACATATCCTGGGTGATACTTGAAAAAAAAACACAATCCACTACCTCGAACTCTAGAGGATATCAATGCCATCTACATAAGATTTTTTTCTAGACTCGATAATAGTCATACATTTTTTGATTACATGAACCTGCTCTGAAGTCTCTTGAACGTGATGAGGACTTAGTAGGACAACCTCACCTATGTCTAGTTAGCACAAGGGTGAATAGAATGGCCAACAATATAATCCCTCAAAATTATCCATATTAATTTTATCCTGGATGTAGTTAATATAGGTGAACACAACTAGTGGGATATGATTTTCCCATGAACAACTAAAATTGAGGACACATGCACAATGAATATCATCTTGAAAAATTTATTGTCCGTTTTAATTTTCCATCAGGTTCAGGGTGAACAACCTTGCTTAGAAACACCTATGTTCCCATATACATTTGCAATACACATGATATTTGTGATGTAAAATGAGCATAGCTATATGAAATTATTGTTTGAGGGACCCCGTGGAGTTGTATGATTTCATAGGAAAATATTTTTGCGACTCATAAATTAAAAAAATCTCCCAAATTGAATAGAAGTGGGATTATTTCATCAGCATATCGATGAAAACCCTTACATTGTTTCAACCTCTAGGGGACCTTGGTAAAATGACTACAATATCAATGTTGAAATATTTCTATTTATATTATGGGATATGAAGAAACTGTAACAATCCTATAGGTTTGTAGTTCACTTCCATTACCTCCTGAAAAGTGGAATAAAAAATAATAAATACTTCTATCAGATGTATCATCCCAGGACACAAATACCAGTGTTCCATGTCTCAATACATCTTAGAGATGACAAGATATACAACTCTGCAGGAGGTGTGGGTCTCTTTCATCAACTCCTCAATCATTTTGGTTGGATGCTAGAAATTTCAACAGTTACACATGATATTTTTTCTATCTATAGACTAATCTTGAGGTGAGTTAGCTTCTGCTATACTCTTATAGGGAACCAAGCCTTCAGGATATGAATATTGTATTCTCTTCATTTTTTCAAAGTGGGAAGAGGTAACTATGAAATATGTTTGCTAATACTATTCATGGCTATCGTGAAACTCTAGATGCATCTTATAAAATATTCCCATTAACATCCATTCATCACTATCATACTGTAGGGACTTTGTATGAATTATGCGACTCAACACATCAGTGATTATATTACGCATTCATAGTATACATGCATGATCAAAATCAAAGATGAATAAATTTCGACTCTACTATGAATTTGGATGACCAAGACATACTGATTGAAGATATATTTGAGGCTCTTGATCTCTGTGTACACCACAAAGAACTCAACCAATAGATAATTTATCCTACAACAGAAGTCTTGAACAACTAATGCTAGCTCAAGGATGTTCCTTGGGTAATTTATATTATTAGGTTTCAAATATTGAGATCCATACATAACAACTCTATCCTCCTACATTAGAACTTCACCAAGGAAGATGTCTGATGCATCAAAGAGTTTTGTATATAATTTTTTAGGAAATGGAATTTCCAGAATTGGTTTCAAAACAAGCCCCCCATTCAACTCAGGAATGTATTTCTCAGATTCTTCTGACCAATGGAACATAACCCCCTTATTTCTAAGACTGGTTAGTAGTGAATAAATACAAGAGATTTATTGTATGAAACACTTGTAGTTTGTATATATATCCATGAATCCTTGTATATCAAAAATGTTCTGGGACTGACCCCATGAATCTTTAATACAAACCTTTTCAGGTTCAACATATACACATGATTCTAATATGATATGACCCAAGAAGTGAACATTGTCGATCCATAAGTATCACATTGAAAGATTGTAACAAATCTTATTCCCTCTCATCATACTCAAAATGATATCAATATTGTTGGTATGGTCTCTAAAAGTGTAAGAATACACAAATATTTTATCCATAAAGGCCATGAAAAAATGAATCCAAATAGGGGTGTAAAACCCAATTCATTAGATCCATTAAAACGGTAGGGATGTTCGTAAAACCAAACTACATAACAAGGTACTTATACAAACCATACATGTTATGAAATACAATATGAGGTATGTATGATGGCCTGACTCACACAATATGATAGGTTAATCTCGGGTTGATTTTGGAGAATACCATACCTCCTCAGATCTAGTCCAATATATCATCAATATGAGGTATTGGATACAGATTGTTGACTGTAACCTACTTCAACCTTATGTAATCCATTCATAGAAATAAGGTTATATTCTCTTTCTTAGTTAAAAGTATAAAAAACCCCAAGAGGATGTACAAGAAAATATAAAGTGTTTTCCCTCTAAATACTCTAGAAACCGCTTGAGTTCTTAATGCTCAGTAGGTTCTATCCAATATAGATGAATGTCAACAAGTGCTGCTCCTAGAAAAAGTTCGATCGTAAGCACTAACTCTCTCTTAAGAGGTTGGAAATAAAAATCCCTAGGAATGGCATCCTAGAAATGATCTACTACTGGATTTAAATCATCCTTCCTTAAAACCTAATCCTCCATGAAGATATTTCCAGTTGGAGTGACTATTCAACCTAGTCCAAGACAATCTAGTCCTGTTCTTTCAGCCTTAACATCACACTCACCATTATATAGACAACTGCTTCCATCTAATGATATAAACAATACCCTATGATGATTAAATTCTAAAAAAATATACTAAACAAACCTATCTGTCGTAAGAATGAAATCGTATCCCATCATCTTTATAACAAAAAGCTTTTATAAGTAGAGGTAACTACCTACCTCAAGGGGACAGTCCCTACACTGAAGTATGCACTCTTTTTGTACACCTAACAATGTATCTAGTGTCATTACACCACAGTAATACTTTATAATTTTTCTGATAATCTCTAGATTTGATACAGAGATAAAAGAGTTTCATGCTCCTATATCAAATAAAGAAGATACTAAAGTAGATTCTACAAGAATAATACCTCACACTATAGCTTTTCCCACATCCTAATCCTTGGGTATTGGCTGTAGTGAATGCATTTAACCTTGTCCATGAACATGTGCTGCAAATAGACTTCCACGATCATAAATGCTTTATTGGCCCTTCCGGTGATCAGGGTTCTGGATACCATGACAATCACATCCCCCTCATCCAAGCCTAATGATGCTACTCCAACTTCTCTCTTAATGTGTTGAAAAAGAACCCACTCTTTAAGGAGGAATTTGATTGGATCTTTTCCAAACTAAATCCAAAGGATGATGTAGACCGTGGACCACCATCCATTGAAAATGTTGGGGAATGCTGCTACATGAACTCACGAGTTAGGTCATCCATCATAGGTGTATGTTAGGGAGAAACATTAATGGAATGTATCATATGTAGTAAACTATCACTAACATGGGAATTAGATAACATATCTGCAAGAAAAATATATTCCTCAAGTTAAACTCCTGGAGTTTGGACTGGAAGCTCAAGGCTTTCAATGTCTATAGAATGGTTTTCACCACCCTCAATGCATACAATATGTGGACATCATGGAGGAATTGTTCAAATTATTCAAAAAACACACCTCAGAATAAGCTTAAAAGAATAAAGAAAACACCACTAGGGGAAGATAAAGATATGAAAACTCACCACCGAAGGCATACTACCCAACCCGCAAACATAGAAAGTTAGATATCAGTAATTTCTCATGTATAAGTTTCATTTAATTTTACATTTATTTTTTAGGTTCACTCCTTTAACGTTCATAAATATGATAAGGTGAGGTATGTATTTTCAACCAATTCATTTTAGATTTCATGATTCACATTATAATGGATGACCATTCCTAGTTAATCCATTCCCATACACATTTTAATTATAAATGATACCCATTTATTTATATCATAATGAGTCATCTCTGTAAATTACTCATCCTAACCCATGAGAGCCCATACACCTCAATAATTGAGACTGGAAATCAGTCAACCTCAACCTAATATAATACATGTATAAGATAACAATCATATCATCACTCGGTAATCACATGCACATGAGGCAATTAATGTTGTCAAATGCACCTACATGGAATGACAATATGCATGAACTGTGAATTCTTGGTGCCTATAATGATGAATGTAACAAAAATACTTTCCCTCACATCATATGGCCAAGGATAAAAGAAAATCATCCATAATTTTAATGATCCAAAACACCACACAACATGTGAGAAAACAAATAGTTAAATAAAATGAACTATAATAAGGAAAACAGAAAAATAATTATTTCTAGAAACTCAAAATTTACTTCAAATATGGGATTTTGATGGACAAGAACAACTTTTTTCCAATTTCCCAGTGTTCCTAATCTTCTATTTATTGTTTCAAAATATTAATGAAATAAAGGATAATCCTATGATACCACATTGTGACATCCCAGACACATATTCAACATAACTGGTGCCCCGAGCCAAGTAGGACACATGGCCTCAATCCCATCTCCACGAATTATAGTGGATGCTAACTAAGAATCATTGGCCCAGGGTTTATCCAAGGGGAGAAAATGAACTCTTTAATACATTTTATCACAAAGAATAAATAGATATGGTATTAAATTGTGTAATCATTAGAATTTAATATCTGAAACACAAAATTATAGTAACTATATAAGAATAAATAAACCAAAATAACTGGAATAACCTATAAAAAGAGATGATGATATATCATGTATTTAAAGAAACTAGAATCTTGGATTCTAGATAGTAATAATAACAGGTTCCGAAAAAGAATAGAGAAAACCAAATGAATATCCTATGCATCATAATATCCAACTCAGTCCTCAATTATCAAGCTCCAACCAAACACAAGGAATCAATTGTTCGATGTTTTACGCTTCCCTTTATCTACACCTGAAGTCATGCAATCTACATTGGTTACCAAATGTTTCTTGTGGAGGGTGTGAGATATGTATCAGTGGGCCACCACCAATGTTTTATATAACATCCAACCCATGTAAGGGAAATGTAACAGTTTGTAGGAATGCATATACAAAGTAAAGAAGTAAAATTAAACTAAATACCCAAGTATCTGCTGCATTTTTCAGTTGTTGTTTAAAAATGTAACCAAATAATTATTTTATTGTTACCAATTTATAATATGTCACTTGATAATCATAGTGAAGGTTCCATGTTGTAATAAAATAACTAGAAATTACATATAATAATGATGTTCCTAGGTAATAACTATGGAAACATAGATCACAAGGGTCACCATCTCAGTAACAACTGTATCCCAGAATGGGGTAAGAGTGCAATCCATGGATAATAGTCAAAGTAATTTCATAATGAGACACCTATAGAGTCCATGGAGTTCTCCAAAGGTAAAACGGGGCTAAGAGGATATTGGACCCATTGTAATATAACTAAATAAGAAACTATTCAATAAAGTATCCAAGTTTTGTATCAAAAACACACTTTAGTACTACACGAGGGAACCTATGTTGTCATAGTGGTCTCTATGAATAGAAAAGGACCGGGATTAGGGCGGGTCTCTACCTAAGAAATCATGTCCTTGAATTAGGATGGGGTTCAGGAGTGCTCCTAGTATTCCTCGATAATAATAATATGCGATCTCGAGTCAAGACACTCATATTTAATTTTGATTTTATGTAAATATTAATTTAGTTCTACCCTATCCTTTCCTTATTGATAATAGGTCATGTAGCGTGAAACCTTTTAATCAAGTCGTAGTCAATCAATACGTCGTTTTGGTTCAAGCCTTTCTTTTAATTAGTGTGACAAGGCCAAGTAGGATGTAATAATTATTAATTCCATTTAATATATATAAATTATTTTATAATCATTCTTATACATTCCATTAATGTGGTAAGGGGTTCTATATACATGAAACCTAATAATCATTAACATCTAAACCAGTTAAGTCATATACTTATTATACTTTCTAATTGCAAATTTACATTTAATTATCAATTTGAAGAACATATCATAGGTGGTTCAATTATTGAGAATAAATGGAACTATCCAGTATGAAATTAACAATATAAATGAATCCATATAATATTTATGAGCTAACCATTATAAGGGTCAAGCCATGTCACACATGAATGATGGCTCTAACATGTGAAACATTGAATACCCAACTATGGCCTAACATCTTATATATAATTGATGGAGTTGTGGGAATATCCACCAACAACTAATAATTTATATAGAAAGTGAAAAATTTTACTATTCTAATAATTATAATCATGGAATATAAATTCATTAAACGACACCTCATGGAATAAGTGGACCCCACAAAGCCATTCCAAAATCAATGAACTAGAGGTATGAGAAATAGACGGACCCCCATAGGGTGATATGATCCTTATTCTCAGTTATGTGACTTTAATTAGGTTTAGAGTGGTGTATATTTGAGAAGAAGGGATAATTTTCACACCTCGATAACTTGGTCGAGAGAAAGGGAGAAGAAGATAGGTTAAAACGTACTCAAGTACTTACCTTTGTGTATCCATCAGGATGGAAGACAACTTAATAAGATATTGGATGAAAAACAAAATCCTTTAATCCCAACCATATGCCTTTAGAAATCTCTAAAATCAGATAAAAATAGGTTAATCCCACATGAACATAGTTTATGAGGAAGGAATAGGCTTAATTAGATTAGTAAGGAAAAAATAGTAAAATCACCCTTAAATTTTATGGCATGTGGTTTGGCTATTTGGTTTTTCAAACCATGAACCAACCATTCACGATTACATGGGAAAGAAAGTTAAATTTCATGGTTAGGCCACATGGTCATGCATTAACAGTGCAATATGTTTTTACTTAAAAATAATCCATCTGTATTATTAGGAAAACTATGTTCCTACAGTGCGAAAATTGTGCGACATGGCTAGTTTTCCCAAAAATATGGATTATGGGCTAAAACATTCGCCCCACACCCTTGGGATCTTACTGAACTCATTATGATTCTATATTAGGCCCAAAATAAATAATTTCAATAAAATTTTTTGTATCTATACCTAATTAAAAACTGGATTCTTACCCATTTTGTGGCTGATAGGCTCACAAACATCATATCTCAATATAATTACAAAAATACACAAAAATTAAATGGATAAAAATAATATTTTTTTATTATAATTAAAATATTTAAAAGAGTGATACGAATAACAATATACCCCATTTCATGTAATAAACAATAAAATATATAAGATAAATATCTGTATAAGACAATATTTATCTCAAAATATGTATTTAATTTTTTAAAAGGATTTTAATATTTCATTATGAAATTAAAATGAGATTTTAAAATACTTTAGAATGATGAAAAGGGTGAATAAAATGAATTTATATTAAGGAGATCCAAATATATAAAGGAATTGGAAACCATGGAAAATATGAATATTCCATAGTTATAATAACCATAAAAATAACTGAATTTTTTTTTGGTTTAAAATTTTTAACAAGTTTAATATACCTTTGATTTTAAAACCTTATCCCCATGTGTGATTACAAAAAATTCGTAATCTTGAATTGAGAATTAATGAAAAAATTTTTTTTAATACAAGGAAATCCATCCAAAAAGTGATTTTATATAACCCATCATTATAGTTTTTCTAAAGGGATAAAAACAAAAACAATATACATATATAATACTATGATTTATATTAAATAATAATTTTAAAAAAATCAAAAAACAAATCCTTAACAACTTAATACTTCCATAAATAATGTGTAATGTTCATACTGTATTTTAAAAATCCAAAAAAAAAATATAAATATTTTTAGTTCCCAAAATATAATAATAATAATAATAATGGCATCCCCATATATGAAAATTTTATTATTAAAAAAGGTTGGGATACACCACAGATAGTGAATATATGAAAATGGAATATTCTTCTTCTATACATACATAAAAAATCACTATGAGTCAACATTATATCTGTAACAAAAAATATAAAATAAAAAGTAAAAACATAGCTAACTACGTTTGATAAATAGATCAATTTATTATACAAATATAAATAAAAAATTCAAATTAATGGATAAAACCTCTGTTTTTTAATGTTAATTAAGAGATTCATAGGAGTAGCATTATTAAATCCCACTGATAAAATCAGAACTTCCTAGCATGACGTGTTTTTAATAAATCATATAATTTAATATATTAAATTATTAATTATTGAATAATATGTCCACATTGAAAGTGATCCCTAAATAAGTGGTGTCGAATGTCAATATACAATATTTGAGAGTGTTGAATCACATTCATAGTTATGATAATAGACCAATTTTTTTAACAATTAAGTGTAATATAAATTTATATAGACCATAATCCTAGAGTGTGTTTTCGTATCATATAATTTTTCTATATCAAATCTGAATATACATATATTCTACTTTAGATGTGGAAATAAAAATGATGTCTTTCATTGTAGAACTCCACGAGACTTTGTATTTCCCTTGTAATCCATAAAAATTAATTGTACTTTTATTATAAATTTAGAATCCTATAAAATAGACATATAAAAACATGTAAGATCAATAGTAGTATCATTTGGATAAAATATGAAAATAGTTTTTGGAACATTTTAAATATTTTAAAAAACAATTAATAGATTTTTAATTAGTTTTTTGAGGTTGGATAGAAAATTATCATAGACACAAAAATACAAAAAATGATATATGGTGAGTACATGTTAAGTGAAGAAGAATCCCCATAAAATTGTATAATTTTTTATGAATTTTTTTACCAACTTCTTCCAAAATTAGATTACAATATGAAGTCATATTAATTCTTATTTTTTTGACTTGATCAATTCCAAAATTATTTAAAATTTCATTTGGGTATTATCCTTGTATTAGAAAAATAAAAATCTATATTTCTAGAAATTTGAAAAATAATAAAAACATCATCTCAGTAGTAAATCACATATCATATTCTTTTCTTAATAAATTTTAAAAATCATAGAAAATAGGTTTTTTATAGAATCAAAAATAACATCCTCGACATAAAATTGAATAATCGATACATCATATTTTGTACGATTAAAAAATTCTTAATATTATTTTTACTATTTTAAATTAATTTACAAAAAATAATTATGTCAATCCATCTTTACAAACCAAATAATTTTTTTTTAAAATTTTAAATTTCTTTGGTTAATAATAAAATAATATTTATAAATTTCCCATATAAAAAATTGATTTTTTATCAGATTTTATTTTTTAAAATGATTCCATTCAAAATATAAATTTTAACATACATATAAAAAAGATTAAATTTTATAAGGTTAGTTAATGAAAATAACATTTTAATACATTCTAGCTGAGAAGTGAGAGGAATTTAATTACCATAATCATGGTTTTAGTATTTATTTTATACATTTCCTTTGCATATAGAATTTTTATGATCTATGCTTCCTTGCTCATCTAACTTATTCCAAAAACTAATATGGAAACAATAATGAGATGATTTTTGGGTCTTAAAAATAGTTTAAATGTCATTCCGTTGGAATTGGTTAAACTATCTGTGCATTCCAAGTACGAAGTTTTCATCCGAAAGGGAATAATAATTATTTTTCATTATAGGAGTGAAACAAAATCACAATGTTATTCATCATTTAAAATTAATTTACTAGAATGAGTATGAGCACAAAAGTCACTGATAATATTTTTTAAAAGATCATCTTGGGATTTTATTGATGCCTTGGGTAAAGGTCTAGATGGTGGTTCTTATTCAAAATAAGGTTAACTAGATGTAGGTGGATCCTTGAATTTTAAACATTCAAGGTTGACCTCGACATAATTAATCTTGGGATGTGGTTTAACAAAATTTCATTCCAATTTGAGGTGAATAGATTGTTTTATGTATTTTATCCTTTTATATAGGATATTATATTGTTTACTTGAGTTAGACTACCCAATAAAGATACCCTAATTTTATTAGTTTTTAAATATTCTTAGGTTTTTATTCAAATTACAAATATAAAAATTATACTCAAAAACATTATAATAGAAAATCATAGGATGTCTTTCATTCCAAAGATAAAGGTGTGTATTCCTAATAAAGACTCTTATAAGAAAATATTTTAAGGTTCAACATGCTCATTTGAATGAAATTTAATCAATATTTTTAGGGAGGTTAAATTAATTCATTGGAGGTTTTGAGATATCTTATACGTTTCAATTATGTCTTTCAAGAACACTATATTTTCAAGGACACCAAAGAGTGGTAAAATAATAATTATTACATTTTAATGTTCAAATTTCATAAAAATATTTATTTTATAATATACAACAATATCAAAAAATGGATTTCATGTTATTAATTATTCATTTTTACCTTATTAGAATATTTAATAAAAACATCATAAGCCTCATTTTAATTTATTGATAATTAAGCTAAAGTTAATCTTTAATAAATACTAAAAATTATTAAATTTTGAGTCATGTATCATATACATAAAACATTTATATGTTATAAATTATAAATAAAAATATTCTCAAGGTCCATAGAGGAATACAATTTTTTATTATATTTAAATGATGTTTTTTATTTCATACCATGTAGGAAATAATTAAAAAAATCATTTATTGAAATTATATTTATATAAATATCATAATTGATTATTTCAGTAGAGTTTTAAATGAATGTGTGTTTTATAATGACAAGGGCATTTGTTCCATTACGATGAATGAATATTTTTTAAACATACACATTTAACATGTTGGATAAAAAAGATATTTTAAACAATGAAATAAATATTTTGAAAATTTTGAAATTGAAAATAAATACTTACCATTGGAATAAAAGAAATAACCAATAAATATTTTAAAATAAAATTTAATACCACTATGACATAATTGGATAAGACTATAGAAATTATCTTTTATGATATTAATATAAAAATTTTATTTATTCATTTTAAAATTTGGAAAACCAATTGTACATGTTATCATGATCATAATCCTAGAGTTATTACCAAAGATGACTTATCCATCATGATTTTTAGGATGATGAAGTTAAAGAGGTCACCACATAAGTGTCTTGATCACAAAGTATCTATGCACCAAGATACTAATATGGATTTTATATTATGGCATATTTTCTATAAAAACAATTAAGAGACTAAAGAATTTGGTACCCAAAATATGGGTCCAAATATATTAACTAAAAAAATTTGAAAACCATATTTTTTTAAAAAATATATTTTATAAATAAAATTAAATGTGAGATAAAAACTTTTGGGACTCCCAAATCTATAATTTTTTAAATCATAATAAAAAAAGAGATACATAGTTTTATGATGATTATTTATAAATTTTTATTGAGAGAGCCCAATTACCAACATGGTGTTCTTAGATGAGTTTTATGGTTAGAAAAACCAATAAAAAATTAGTTTTCTCATGATATTGGGAACTTAACATTTTATTTTAAAAAAATTCACTTTGGTTGAACATATCATGATTTTTTTTTGTAATTTTAATTGTGGATAATAATTTATGTGTTCTAGGTTGAATTTTTATTTTTATTAAATACTCCTTATATTTTGATAATGTATTCTATTAATTTACTAATTGATTATAATTGATTTTATATTCTTTTATTATTGGGGTGAGTTAAAAAATCCTTCCTTTAATTATTCTCTAGAATGTTTAATATCTTCATTATTAAAATGACTAGAATAAATAAACGATGTAGACAAATAAGAATTTAAAAAATCATTTACCTTATTATTTTCCATTTGATATCTATTGATATCATCGCATGAGTAAGTTGAGAAGATGTACAAATCACTTGCACTCTATATTGATACTTTTTATTCATTCTTGATTTTCATCTTCTCATTTGTCTCATTTCTGTATTTTGGTCCCTACATATTGTGTTATTACATCTTCTTATATAGTTATAAATTTATATATGTCTCACTTTATTTATGATTATTTTTAAAATAGTGTCATTATTTCTTATTTTTCATAAACTTGATCACATATTTGTTTACGTATGAAATTTTAGCATAGCTTCAGGATGAGTTTTCACAGATAATGTTAATGGAAATTATATTATTATCCTTAACATACTTGGATTGCTTCTTAGATTTCCTATTCATTTTATTCATATATTTTATTGTTTTCATAATTAGTTCCACTACATTCATGTTCTTTATGTTGTTCTCCTCTTGAATCACTATTTTCTGGGGTTCCAATGAACGTGGAAAAATCCAAAGTGTATTATTTATGAAATTTTTTATAGAAATATCTTCAATAATGTTTTTTATTCTATTCAAAATATTTTTAAAATGTATTTACATTTATTTCTAGTATTATTATTGTTCATGATAAAACATTGAAATTATTTATAGTACATGTGAAGTTTTGATTTCGTGGATTTGGTAGTTACCTAATAATTGAAATCTAGAAGATTTAAAATATTAAGGGCAATTTTTATATTATAAATTATCTTAAATACCTTTATATAATGTCCAAAATAAAGAGAATTAATGGATTTTTTATGAATCTTAATGGTGGAAATACCAATAGTAGTCTATTTGTCGTCCTATTTTTCTTTTGGATTATAAACATGCATAAAAATATTTCAAACAAGATAAAATTTACTTCTAACTAAATTAGACATGTGGGTTTCTCAAATAAATAACACATGATAAATCAAATAAATATTCTCAAAACCTTGGGTTTCTTTTGGGATAATATTATTTAATATAGGGAGAAATCATCATTTATGATCATTCATTGAAATCAATTATGGTCGAGAAACGAATTATGGATTAGATAATTATTCTTGAACATTATAGGATGGTATGAGGGGGTGTGGGGAATTTTCATTTGAAATTAAATTTAAATAATTTTATATAAATTATATTTATGATTATGTGAAATATATATGAATTAAAAGAGTAATTGAATAATAAAGTAAAAGGTTATAGAAACATAATCTGATATAGGATTTTAGTGAAACCCTAATATGACACCATACATCCCTTACCCCTAATTACATGAGAGTTTGTTATTAAACACTTTTATCAGACCATTTCCAAGATACAAAATAAATATAAAGGAACACACTTTTTAATATTAAAACAAATTAACACAAATAAATACATTATTTTAAATCTTTGAACAAGAAACCCACACTCCCTACCTATAGTGGTCGTCAGTATCCATGATTTCGTACTACTAGTGCTAGTGTGCATCCAAGTAAAAAAAGAATATATTTCTTCTTAAAAACAATATTCAACATATACTAAAATATACCTAAAATTATTTAACAATTAAGATTGGTAAAAAGATATATTTTAATGCATGAGAGGGAAATAATTACAAAAATTACAATTTTGTTTCTAGATAAAAATGTATGGTGAATTATAGAATAAAAAATTATAGGTGGTGTATATATAGAATATGGATGTACCATGGAGATTCATTAAGTCTTATGGGATTAATAGATCTATATTAATAAAAAACATTTGGTAGGGATAAATTGAAAAATCGATTAATTTTTATGAAAATGCCTCACTAGCTTGTTGCATGGGTCCACCAGCTATCTGGTGGATTTATTAGGGGTCATATGAGCAATATTTGTGGAACTTTCTAGTATATTGGACTAAAATAGATGGGTGATGTGCATGGGTATTATCCAATTCCTACTTCTTTCCACACCGGATGGCCATTGGATGGTTATCAGTGGGTTAGTGATACATGAAAAAACATAAATGGTTTTTTTCAACTATTTTCTAGTTGGAATCTACTCTATGGCTATTGAGTGCTATTTCCAAGTGATAGATTTAAATTGTCATAGATTCAACAGTTTAACCCATTATTTGGTCGGTGTAACCCCCAACATCATATATCTACATCATAACTAAAATACAATCAAATGAAATGGTTTTTTTTTGGAATTCTTGATCATCAATACTTTTATAAGTGTGGGTGGTGCAACAAAAAGGTGTTTTTTTAATTTGGTGATGATGTACTGTTGTATATTTTCATCTTTGAAAAATCCAAATATAATGAAAATGACTTATGGTCCATGTAATTATTATGGCTATAAGTCCTTAGTCTAAAATTATTATCTGTAATTTAATTATGTTACTTTTGGTATAATGTAAATTTAAACAGAAATATTATTATCATCGAAGAAATAGGATTAGATATTGAAATGAAATGGAATCACATAAAGGGTAATATATTTCTCATTGGGGGGGGGGGGATGAAGAATAGTAATTTCTATCCAATGAGGAAAGGAGAATGTGGTGGAATTAACAACTAGAATAATTGAGTTAATAATCAATTGATGATTTAATGAATAATGGAGGATCACAAGATATCCATAAGATATTCTAAGACCACAATCACATGTGTGACTCTTTCAAAAAATGAAAGTTGATTTTGAAGAAATTACAACATAATAAAAAATGTGAAGAATGACATAATTTGGTGCACATAAATGTGTTTGATCCTATCTCCCCAAAACACATTAATAAAAAAGTGATAATGTATTTTATTTATCATGGATTATAATAGGATAAAATAAATTATGTTTATCCCTCATAATTATTTGGTGATTCATTGCATTACAGGTTATCAAATATTTGAAGAAAAAATGCTCAGAAAAATAATTCATTATTTTTGAACATATAATTTTATAGAATTTATCATTAATTATGTGGAATAATATATTGTAAAAAATTATATATTAAACGATTTTCCTATATATAGTAATTCAAAATCAAATAGTTCCTTTAAAATGGAGAACCAAATCATTAACAATATGGTTTGGAGAATGTTCATTAAAAATAATATCTCTAATACATACAAAAATAAGGTATTTATTTCATTAGTATACAAATCTTATAGGGATTTAATATAAATAATTAAAAATATATCCCTATATGATATGTTTTATGAGAAGAGGAAAACACTTAGGTAATTTTTAATGTCTAGAACTATGTGTTTTATTATAATAAATATATGAATGTATTGTTTTAATCATATGGAATTGGTTTTAATTTTGTTGGATATTATAGATAAAAAGATTTAGAAATTATATTATTAATGAATTTGTTAAACTATTTACATTATTGATGTAGAAGTTGTTGAAAAAGTGAATATTATGCAACATAATGAGTGAATATTTCAATGGAGCCATAATGAAATGCTTTTGTAAGAGTATTATGAAGTAATTAACCACAAGAGTGATCAGGGGGCTATAGAATACTCAAATCAGGATACAACTTATAAATAAAATACATATGGTTTAGATAGTAAAAATAAAGGAAGTGTATGGTTATATTCTTTGATGGGAACATTGTTGGTAACCAGATATCTCTAGAACAAACATAAAAAATTAAGGACCTATAAAAAACATTTTTGTTAACTCATGTTATTCCTAGAATCCATTATTTCACTACCATGTATGGAAATATAGGTAGGTAAATACATTGATAAATGGAATAAATTTAAATATTCAAAAATGATATATTGTACTATTCCCAAAAGATAAAAATGTATTCAAAACCAATTCGGTGTTTTGGAATAAACATAATATGGTTATGCAACTCAGAATAAACCATGATTAGTGTGTCAGGTATATTTTATTAAGAAATTTTTTGAGGTGTATGATACATGTAATCTCATTTATCAGTATGAAATCATCAATGTTTTATTGGGATTATCAATGTATAGGGGATTTCTGTATACTAATTGGATAAAAAATAATAATTTATTAATTATTTCGATGAAGAAGAAGATTACATGGTAAAAAAAAATTATTCCTGTTGAGGAAGATTAAATAATAGTTTATTTATTGAAGAAATATTTGTACATACTGATGTTTGAACAATGATATTGTTATTATAGGCATGATCAATAATTTGGATAATATAGATTCTAATGAGGAGGAATTTATCACAACTTTTACACCATGAAGTGTGAATATCAAACGACTTTGGAGTTCACTTATTAGGATTATAAAATTATTGCTGGATATGATTGTTACTAATGAAAGATGTTTTCAAAATATATGAGATGAAAATTCTTGTTCCCATGATTGATGAGTTAACATTTTTATAGTATTATAGTTAACTAAAGGCATGGTTGGTTATTTATTACCAAGCAAATATGCTAAATAAAAACTCAATAGTTTTTGTGTATAATATTTAAAACCAATGATAGATCTGGTGGCTATCCAGATAAAATTTTCCTGGAATTTTAGTATAAAAAATAATAATATAAAAAATTATAGTAATTTAATTTTGACTCTATTCTACATGATAACAACATCATAAAAATCTATATTTTTTATATTCTATGTTGCAAAAAATGAAAGACATCCCAAGTGATTCCATATACTAGTAGTGTATAATACATGTTGATACACCTATAATACAGTGGATTTAAGGTTATTACATTATATAACATCATAATGATGAATTTTTGAGATACATTGATGTAGAATTGGTTGGTTCAATAGATTTGAAAAGGCATTATCAAGTATTTCTTTTAATATTGGAGGTTTTTGCATTCTTGGGATGTGTAAAAAGATGGTCCACATTTCATTGAGCAGAATAGTGGTCAATTAATAACATATTAACATTTTTTAATCAATTTCTAGAGATTAAGTTGCATCATGAAGTTGTTGGAGTTGATGTGAAGTATTGTTTAAATATCATCTATGATAACTTCAATATAGTAAATACAATAGAAAATCAACCATTATTCTATGAAAATGAATATCAAGATAAAATTTAATTTAATAAAGGTGATTGTTAAGGCATGGTTGGTTAAGATATAGCATGTGTTAAAAACTTTAATGTTATAGATATATTTATAATGGAACTACTTAAGGATAATTTTTTAATATACCAATTGGATCATAGAGTCCAACCATCTCCATAAACCTATAAGTTATAAAGAAGGGAATCCACCATCACTTGTAATTTTATTTGAATACCGAGGAATTGTTTCTATTATGAATTAAATTCTTGGATTTCTTACACTTCTTTTTGAAATTCCACAGAACAAATCTCTGTGTTTGTTAAAAATAATGGAGATGTGGTCCATAAAAAATTAGGAATAATTTTAAATAAATCTTTTTGATATATAGTGGGTAGGGAGTGTTAATTCCTATTTCTATTAGGGGAAAATCCCATGTTTGTGTTTTAAAAATGGGTTGATATTACAAGTTTGAAATTAGGGTGATCATCTTTGTGGATTTATGAAATTTTATTGAGTATGATTGTAAAATTAGATTTATCATAGCGGTATTTTTATTAAAATATTATTTCTCCCGGTATCCTTGACTTATGTGGGCTTATAATTTATGCATTGTGAATAATTTAATCAGAATTTGAATGGAATAGGCATATAATGTGTTATTGGATAGATCTAGTTAGTTCTAATATGTTTCAAGTTATGATATTTTTAATTTATATTGGAGTTAAAATTTATCCTATAAAAATATATTATTAAAAAAATATCAGTTTATTTGTGTCTAGATTGTTTTTGTTTATATGGGTTTTTAGGAATTTCCAAAACATCTCAAGATGTATTGGGAGAACATATAACTAAAATTGATGGTGCATTGGAAGTGTTCTGGAGGAATTATTGAAAATATTGACTTGTATATGATTCTCTAATTTTACTAATTCCATGTCATAAATATCATTTGTACTTTTTATTTATGATAAGAAAATGGGTAAGTCTTAGTGTCATTCCTGATGAGTTTGAAAGTAATCTGGTCAAAAATGTTGAATATTAAGAGTAATTGATTTTTTTTATAATTTAATTCCAAAAATCAAAAAATTCATTGAAATTTCTATAATATTCATGAAATTTAATGTTTTTCTTTCTAAGAGTCATTGTTATATCTTATAAGAGTCAATTTAAGGATAAATAAGTTCCATAAAATTCATTAGTTTACCATAAAAGAATTATTTTATGGAAAATATATTTTTATAAGTGTCATATATGGTCATTGTAATAGTCATAAGATAGTCATTAATGTTCAATTTAAGGAAAATTCTATTATATTCTTTTTTGGACCTCTTTTGATTCATCAAAAATTATAAAAGGGCTATTTTTTAGTAAATAAGAAAACAATAATAGTTGTTTGATTTATTGAAGGAAAGAAGATATAAGAGTGATTTCTATTAATGAGAGAAATCATTTTTTCCATTACCTAAAAAATTCTAATGGATTTTCAATAGTAACAATATTTAATAAAATGCGTTTTCTGTAAATATATAGGATTAATAATCTTTACTATTTTGAATGGGTAAAATAAAAATTATATTTAAGGGTGTGTATGATCCTGTTGGGACATACTCAAAACTGGAGGGGGGGGGGGGGTAATTCAATGTTGGGAACTTGTATACAATTTATATTCTATCTATTTTTTTCATTACAAGGTTATTTGAATGGATACATCGTTATCTCAAATTTCCTTTTTTCTATAACTACATTGAAAAATGAACAAAATGTAGACAAGTGATTTACATGTTTCCACTTTCAACATGAAAGTATAGTCCTTTGTGTTAATTGGAAAACCCATAACCTCTTGAACCAAAATTAATGAATCTATCTTCAACAAATATTTTATTTTCCAACTATCTTTTAGGGTTATTTTGTCTCCAAATAGTGCATGGGAATACCACACACTTACAACACCCCCTACTAACAATTATATAATATTTTTCATTTAATAGAAAGAGAATATTTCTTATAAATTATATATCTATAATTTTTTGATTTAATTATATTTCTTCCACTTATTATTAATTTACATTAAAAACAATATCCCATCAGCAATTTATCTTTCTATACTTTAAATGGGTAAAGTCACTCCTCCTCCTCCTCCTTCTTCAATATACATATGAGTGAGTTACCTTTTACATTTATCCATATCACATACAAACCTTTATATTTCTATTAAAACAATTTAATATTTCCTTTTGAATGAGTTTCTTAAACACTATAGTGGGTAGAGACATATTCTTCAACTATAAGAAACCTATATAGTTTTTTGGACATTTTTATTTTCGTCTATTTCAACGAAAAAAGTGTGTACTGGTTTTCTTCTAGTTCTATATAATGAATATATATAATGTTATTAGTTACAAATATTCATAATCTATTTAAATTATCCATTTTATTATCCATGTTCTATGAAATAGAAACTTAATGGAATTCTATTCTTCTCATTAACTCCCAATAATGTGCAATGACTTTTGGGGTATGGTTTCCTTCATTCATTACATCTTCTTCTTAAATTAATTGTATATTATTTCATAGAAGCCTTGGGTTATATACTATTATTTTATATTAATGTTTTTCAGTGTTGAGAACAAAATATGATCTCCTCTTTATCAATATTACTAATTACTTTTTATATTTATATTCACAATAATGTATTAATATTTATAATCTTCTTTAACACACATTAAAAACCTGGAGAATCTGAGTATTGAATTCCCTAATCTTACAATTTAAATACTTTATAACTCTACACCAATTTATTCATATTGTCAGGATATGAGGAATCACTATAGTATTCCCATGATTTATAATATATCAAAAAAATTATATTTTGTGAAATAACTATGGTATGAATGATATTCATGTGTATCATGGATACAATCATGTATTTCATTATGACACAAAACACCCTTTTTCATGTCTTATTTCATCACATCCATAATCATGATAATTATTTTCATGATATTTGAAAGTAATTTCTAAACATAAATAGAATTTCTTAATTAAAATATGTTTATGAAAAACATCTTCTTCATAGAAGCTTATCTGATTTGGATGTTTACAACTTTATACTTATGAAACAACATTCTATACTTATTGATTTTGAAATTATTCCTATTCAAAAACCATCATTATTTTTCATTAAAAACATCATTATATAATTGATATTTATGAAGATGGATTAAATATAATTACAATGATGAACACAAAACATTAGAAAATTATTTTTAGGTTTATTCCTACACTGATTGTTATGAAATTAATCATTTTTATAGATTAATAAAAATTATCCTTTTGGTGTTCTTGAATCATCATCATCCATGCACATATTAAAATTTTTATTTGAAAAATAGTGAATGATACATATTTGGAATTATTCTACATTCATTATTAATATTTGGGTGTTAATTTTCAAACTCATTAACATTCAAAAATTCAACAGTGCGACCCCATAACATTTATATTCCCAAAATTGATTGAAGAACACTCATTGAAAAACCTGTTGAGCTTTATATGAACCACACAAGATCTTTTTAATCTCCTATAGGAAATATCATCTTTCAATTTTAGATTTCACCACTTTCACTAGTGTAACAAGGAATTGGAAATATTTGTATGGTGTGTGATTCGTAACATAACAAATATAACACTTCACATGATGACTAATATACTAGATAAAAGACACAATTTTTAAAGATAAATAGTTTCCACATTTCATGAGTATCAAATTGATTTTTCAAATAATGAGGTACATGTTTATTAGTCAAGTAACATAAGAGGTATCTTGGAAAATACATTTTTTGACCATAACTGTATCATTCACACTTCATAAAATAAACTAATGGATGTATATCACCTATTAGAATAGTTTTCCTTGCCAATAATTGCCTAGTTTCTTATTATATGCTATATTTTTTGTTGTCTATTTTTTTGAAGAACTCATTAAAATTTATATTATAAATTATATTATAATGGAATGAAAAAATACTAAAAACTCGTTGAAAAAATATATTCTTATATTTTTACTTCATCCATATAATTTTATTTTTCTAAAAAACAAAAATATATTTTCTCCAAATCCTTCATCATAGAGACATATACATTATCATCATAAATTTACCATGAAATTCATATCTTCAGAATCTACATTACCCTCAATACGATTGAAACTATAAGAATCTATTGGTAATGTATTCACTTATCATTTATGTGATGAAAAATAATTCAAAATTCATATTAAATGAGTCTCTTACCAAACTTATTCACATGACATAAAGTAACACCATACCTGAAAATTACTCTTGTCAATGTATTGGGGATATAATTATAACATACAATCCATTATTCATCAATATATTGGGATTATTATTCATTACCAATTGAATATAATTTATACACCTTTATATAAAATTCAACACACATAATATGATCTAAATAATATTCCCTTTGTATTTCCATTAAATATCTACTGAAAATGATTTTTCAATATTTGTAACTCCAGTTCTCTTCAAATGTATATATTCTCTCATACTTTATCTGAATTATTTAATTTTACATTTAAATCCCCCCCATTTTTAAAATTAAATATAATTTATTTGAGATATGAAAATATAAATTCTTACTTATGTAATGTGTTATCGACTATTACATTGTATGTTTATATGAGTAAATATCTGTGTAGAAAACTAGAGGGTTTGAATTTAATAATCTATTTTATCCCTTATAAAATAGTATTTGACCAACTAAAATGTTAGTAGGAATCACCTTTTTTGGAAAATTTCGCATTATTTTTAGTATGATATAATTTATTTATACTATTTATAATAAAGATTCTCTTTGAATATTTCAATTATAATAAATGAATATACATCCAAAATTTGTTAAAAACATTCAATAATAAAATAATCACTTTAATATTTAGATAATATATTTAAATATTCTTAAATCATTCCTTTCATATAATTTATAAATAAAATTTCTCTCCCTCGATGATAGGATTTTATTAATTTGACAATAATGATATATTATAGAATGGTACCTTG
Organism: Viscum album; assembly: GCA_963277665.1. NCBI lineage: Eukaryota > Viridiplantae > Streptophyta > Magnoliopsida > Santalales > Viscaceae > Viscum > Viscum album. Next base: position 307,646,539 of record OY728131.1, on the reverse strand, counting down.
TCAATGATATCCTTTTCATGCACCTTCTAGATTATATAATTTCATTAAATGATATGTTTTAGAACAATATAAATTTCACCTCCACTTTTCTCCCCTTAAATAAAAAATTTCATACAATATTCATTAGGATAGTTCCACTTTTTTAAGATCCATAAATGTTGGATCAATACCAAAAGAGGTATCTTTATATTCCTCACCATTATTGCAAGATTTATAATATTGATCAAGGATGATCTTATTAAATTTATTCTAATTATATTATTTATTTATTAAAAATGCTTGTAATTGATATATTTATATTATTATCTTATCTTCCGATCTTCCACATTCTCTCTCATCACCATGGAGAATGATTTTCACAATCAATAACGTACATGGTTATCTCTACAATACAACAAAAATAGTGAATATATAAAGTGTAAATTTATGTTCTTCAATGTGAATAACACATTTGATAAAATTTTATCAACTAATTTTATGTATTTATTAGTTTCATTAATGTTTTACATTTGGTTTTTAAATATAATATTTCTTTAGTAGAATGGTATTCTTCACTGCATCAATTTAGTTAGGTGTGATGTTAATATGTTTCCTATAAAAATAATAAAATAAATCTTTTAATACAAAATTCTATCATTCCATGAAATATTATTATATTTGTTAAAAAAATCATTATTTATTAGTCTTTCCATCTGTTTTATTACACCCACATAGATTTACAAATATTCTAGTGTATTTATCCGTTGATAGCCTCTCAAAAAATATATTCATCTTAAATTTTTTTATTTCCCTCTAGGACATTCTTTAGCATGTGATTCCTGCAAATTCCATTGATTTAAAAATTTTAAAAACATAATCACCATAAACTCTTTTGGTACATAAATACCCTTCTTGTACTTTCTATATGGATTCCCAAGATTTTCCATCATTGAAATAATCTCATTGTTTCTTTCTTTAATTGGTGTTACTTTAGTTTTGTTATTTCCTTCATTTTCTAAAACAAAAATAAATTATTTTCATGTATGCATGGTATATAATCTATATAAACAATATATGTGACATTTTTTTCCTAAATTTGACCTTATTATATCCTTATATGACTTTTTTATCCCCAATCATGATTTTTCTTATTGTCTAAAGTAGGCTTACATTTCTCTTATAGTACCAATAATAGAAAAAAACCCAGAGTCTTCTTCCTTGAAATGTTTGATGTCCAGAAAAAATATATTTGTGAGAAATATGGAATTAATATTTTACACAAATGGTGGCGTTTATTTTAAAGAAATAACTAATATAATCTTTATTCTATCCACCCTTTATCTGATGGTATCCTTCTCACCATCCTTATCTATAATTGTTTTTTTATATTTTATAATGAAACCAATATTGTTTTTGAAATAATATTTTGTAAAAAAATTGAATTAAAATGGATGATAAATCATAATATATGTTTTATGAGGTTTTACAATAATATGATCTCTATGTATATATACATACATCAGCCATTATAGATATTTCATAATATAAAACATCGTTTTGGGGGTTTAAAGAATCAATAATTTTCCCTTTTATTCTTATGAATATATGGATTTATCAACATCAAAAATGAAAATTGGATTTCAATACCATTTCATTTCAAAATGAGAATTTGTTTTACATTATCTTATATAACCAGTTTATATTTAGACAACTTTATTATTTTATCACAATTCTAATTCATTCTATTCAATTTAAAAAGAAAAGTGTTATGTTTCATGATTTTATTTTCCCTTATAAACAAATGAACATTTGTGACATATTTAATGTCATATTTAGATCATCTTAGTTCATTCTCTGTATTTATTTCATTGTTGTCTTTAATATGATTACATAACTTTATAAAAGTCAACAAATTTTAATCCCATGATTTATCTATGTTTTCACATATACATTATGCAAGATTATATCTTTATTCTAATAGTATAAACATCCACTAATAAAAGAAATAATTTATTTTGGAAGACTATGTCGTATAAATTTTTAAACTATAAAAAGATATTTATTATGAACCTAAAATATGTGATCATCTTCATAGATACATGGTTCTTTTAAAGGTCAGTTTTGAAAAGATATTGAATATACCTAATGATCACCTAACATAATTATTTTATCATAGGTAGAAGGTTAATACATTTCTATATTGGTATAGTGAATAACATTTTATTATCAATTCAGTCTAGATCATTCTTATTTTGTACAATGACAAGGATAAAAAGAGTCTTCTTTATATTTTCTAAATAGGGTTTTATTATTCAATTTTCACTTATCATAATTTATCATATTCAGAAAATAATTGGTATAAATAAAATTATGATCTAGAATATAAATTTATTCACCAAAACTATATTTCATTTTATATTTTGAATGAGATTCAAATATTCATAATGAGAACAACTTTAAAATATAGAATCCAATTAGATAATTGATCTTATATGATACTGATTATTAGATATATTTTTTTGTGATATAAAATAAGAGAGATACGTGAATCAGTATTGGGGTATTTTTACTCAATTTATATTATAATCCATTTTTTACCTCTACATTATTTAGTGAATGTATTTATGTTTTTCTTGTCACACCATTGATCAGTAGTATATACAAACACATTAATTCAATGAATAATAAATTGGTTTGTGGATCATATTTAAATAATAAAATCTATTCTTTGGTGTTGATTGAAAAAAATCCTTAATTAAATAACCTAATATTAATTAAAATGTGATCTATAATAGGAAATCATTATCCATTAACATTCATTACACTTTAGACTCCAAACAGTTAATGTTCATCCTGTATTCTTACACCATCCCAATAGATCTTTCTATTATGTATGAAAAGATATATAAAAAACATCAATTAATAAAAATGCGAGTAGTTTTTTGAAATTAAACTTATAAAAGTTTTAAATGTGCTACTTTTTCTTTATCTCCATTTTATTTTACATGAAAAAATGAAAAACTAAAATTCTTTTTTCTCTACATATATAGTGGAAGGCCACTCCGTAATCTTATTATAACACTTTCACTAGAGGGAGTTACACTATTCCATATATGAATAAAATATAAAATATATTAACATTTTTCCCATTATTTACTCTTTTCTCAATAATATGTTTATTAGAAGCAGTAGTCGAAAAAATTTTCTTCTTAAATAAGAAATAATCTAGATAACTATGTTGAATGTAAATTTTTTTTCTTCTTTATTGAAAAATATGTGAACTAATTACACTACACGTCATCATATATAATATATTGAATTAGATTACTGCTAAAAATTCATCCACCCTTGAAATGTTTCATTTAATAATACTATTTTTGAGAAGAAAAACTGAAAGAAAATTATCTTCTTCGCATAAACTATTAAGAATTTGAAAGATGTTTTAGAGTCAATTCCCCTTAAGTATTTTCATCTTCTTATTGAAATATTGGTATGTTATGTTACATTATCATTAATATATATATTATTCCTTTAAATACATAGTTTTCAATATTGGGTGCAATATCAGAGGTAGGATTGTTCATTATTATGTAAGTAATGAATATAAATTCCTAATATATTTTCATATTATGTATTTTATTTATTATTCAAATAATATAAATTAAAACATTTCATAGAAGTAATTTTGATCAATATTCTTGATTTTTACATCAAAATTACAAATAATTCTTCAACAACACAAGGACAGTAACATTCATTAACACTTCAGGATCATTGGAATCCATTGAAAGATGATCTAATGCACACTATTTTGGATCAATATAGACGATTATTCCATGAACTTTCAATTATTCAAATTTAATGTTTTTTAGATTTTATGTATTAATTTTATTCAAGATACCTTTTATGAATATTTAAGTCATGATATTTTCGTTGCATTAGAGTGTATCGTTTTTAAAATTTAAATATTGAATTGGATTTAACATTGTGGATATTATTGTTTCCAAAATCATTATCATTTTGGTTTTCCTTCAATACTAAATGAAATAATGCTGGTAACTTTATAGTTTCTATATTAATACATATAATTATTTCTAAAGGGATATTGAATGGATTAAATATTTTTAAAAAAAGAAGGTATCATAGAAATACCAAGGAATCATAAAATAGAGACATATTTAAGTATGAAATAATGAAATATTGAGTGGAGACACATATTGAAGATCATTATTTTCAGAATAAAAGGAGGAGGATTCTAGAGTCAGACTGGAATGTGATAGAATAATTCTAGGAAAATAGTGGAAAGTTGTATAATATGAATAAGGGTTTCTATGGGGTCCTCTCACCAAATATTCCTAAAAGAATTGTTGATTTATACTCTATAATTTTCATAATTTATATAGGGTTTTCATCGAATAAAAATTAATATTAAAAGTGGATATGTTTGTTCTATATTATATTAAGAGAATTGTGATAACCATTTTTATTTTGAATGTTATTAAAATAAACAGTCATTAAAAACTCTCATTATTATAAAATAAATATAGAGCAATGATTCCCTGGACACACACTCATTGATCTGGTAAAAATAAAATATTATTTTCTATTTGGATTTAAAAAACTACATTTTAATTTTTTAAAAAATAACCTTCCAAGATTAAAATATCAATATAAAATAATTAGTCACTTATACACTAAATAAATTTTATTTCAAGAGTTTTAGAGATTTAGGAAAACCCTTTAACTAAAAAAACTCATATCATTCCAATCCAACAGGGAATATTTCCCATTCAACCATGGATTTTATATTTCTAAAATATTCTCTAAAATTCCCAAAAAAATTAACATAAGTGAAACCAATCAGGAAAAAAATACATAATACACTTGTTTACACACTATGGAAATGAAATACATATGAGGTGAGTACTCAAATTCTCATTAGCTAGTGTAATAAAAAATATATTATAAAATAAAAAAGACATGAATAATATAAATGGAATTAATAATATTAAAATAATTTAATACAACGAACAACAAGAACATGTACCACATCGTTAAATAATACAAAAATTAAAATAATAACATGTAACATAATAAATAGTTTTTCGTACCTTAAATTCCACATTCAATGATATTATTAATAAATTATAAGATATACACAGAATACCCAAACTACTTTTTGTCATGATACCTATCGATGCAATGCGGGGATATATAATTTTGAGATCCATCCAACACTGACTATGTTTACTGTATTATTTATATTGATGAATAGATATTCAATACAATACACAACCACCATGCATTAGTAACCACTAAACATTAATATTGAAATAACAAGTATACTGATTGTCTATATTTCTTCAGTTAGAAAACAAAATAAAATTCATGGTAATCACCTTTAAAATTGAAACTATATAATGTAATGATTATACAGTTAAGACAATATTAGAAAAATATATAATGAGAATTTATATGAGTTATATAATATATCAATTAAACTAAATTATAAGGACATGAGGAATAAAAATAATGTAAAGATAGAGATGAAGAGTGATAGATAACATAACTCTTATGAATAAGGTGACGTGTAAAATATAAATTAATATGTGGATTTTGAGGATGATAACTGAATCATATCAAAAAAGAAGATAAACATTAAATTTCTTTTGGATAATTAATGATATCTTATAAAAATAATTTTAGTAATGCATTTGAACATGTTTTTAAAAGAACATTTATGCCTCTTATTTAATTTATTCTCAACTAGGATAAAATTTAGTTTTTGAATCCTAAATTTTAATATATTTACAAATATTGAGACATTGAAATTAAAATAATTTAAAATATTAAATTGGAACTGTAATATTAAAATAAATCTGTTGAAGAATGGAATGGACAAATTTTGGTTATTGGATGGATGACTTACCCCTTGACCCATATATTCCTTTATTATTTAAAGCAAGTTTTCCTTTACCATTTGAGTAAAGAAGAGGGTATTCGGTGAATTGATGCAATTGAATTTAATGTCTATAATAATTGATTTTACAATCTATGTTATATTAAAAAAAGACATGTGATAGCTTGGTAGGAATGTTTGGATTGTTTTCTTAAAAATGGACATGTGAGTATTTGAATGGCATTTGAATTGGAAAGCCTATGTGATTTAAAGGGAGTTTATGCCTTATGATTGAATCTTTATTCATAATGTTCCTTGTATATGAAAATTACCATGTGATTTGTTTTGAGGACATGCAATGTAATAGATTTATTAAGCGAATGAATCTCATTTTCATGATATGACAATGTGTGTAAATGAAAGGCCAAACCATTATGGTTGGACCTTTCCTAAGACAAGCATTTTGGGATAATTATATTGAATTCTTGGGGTTTTGACCTTGGATTGTTAAATGAAATGATAAAATGGAATTTAATTGATTAAATGATTAGTAAAAAATAGTGATACTTGGTTTCAACATTTTAATTCAATTGATAGACTATTTTTCTTACTGACTTATAATCCATTGTTGATTCAAGGATTCACATTAGATTTCAACAAATGAACCCATTACCTTGAACCATGAATAATACATGGTTGATACAAGGAATCATGTGAGGGATGAAATAGATGGAAACATTTTGGGTACAATTTTATTATGAGTGATACATTTAATTTTTTTATAATTCCATGGACATACTCATAGAGCATTTGAGTATTTATTCCATAGGAGATACTCATTATTTCATGTGAATCACTGAGGACAGACTCGATTAGTTTAAACTTTATGCCTCACCTTGAGTGATATTGGGTTCTTTAGAGGTTCACCAGTGATGGGAATGTATGGTTTTGGTTCATATTTCAACTGGAGAAGAACTTGAATTCAAACATAGGAATCTCAATGACATACTTATGTTTTAAATTTAATAAATAATGAAATGACTACAATGATGGGATTGCCAAGACAAATCAAAATCTAGGATTTGTTATTGGCTCGTAATATTTAGATGGCTATATGAGGAATCTGTTTTACTAATAGTTAGATTTGGAATGTCGGGCTAGAGCCGATTCCGGAGACATACAAATTTAATGTATTTGAATTTTTAAATGATTATTAATTTAATTAAATGAAAATAAATGAAATCTAGATCTTGTTAGATGGGGACTTTTGAGTACTCCCTTTCTTAATACCATTATTATTGTACACATCCTTTTATATAAAGTCCCTGCATGATTGGAATAGACCTTGGAAGGGTTTTATACGTGGATTTATACTCACACCCTATTTGGTCCACTTTTCGATACTAAAAAAGATTATATGATTATAGGCGTCGATAATGATAATCACTTTCCTACATGTACTTGATATTCTCTTTAGGGTTAGGATAGAATGAGACCATGATAGGGATTTTGATTCTATTGGGTTGTTTTTTATTTTTATTATAATTTTGATTCATGAATTGTATATTACAAGAGTGTACCTCTTTTAGATGTATAATTATAAAATGTTGCATGCATCATCATCATGTGTATTATATGACTTCAAGATTTATTTATCCAATCCGATGTCTATTATTTGTATGAATTCTATTATTTACAACTTAAAAAATTGTAATTTTATTTTATTTCCACTATGTTAAACACATCAATTGAGGTCATGTTCTCCCTACTGACACACCTAGTCCCTTGCTTCTAGTCAAACACCTCTGCAATTTATGGAGATACACTTGCAACTATGTGGTCAACCAGGTATTGAGTACCTTTGTGTGGAATCTAGAAATAGGTTTTCATAATGTGGTATTATAGATGTTAATTTTTTGGTCAAATACTATTTTAGTAGAATAGTCAGGGATATGAAATGAACTGTGATTTGGAAATGAGTTATTCCTTGCTAAATCTAAAACATGCATAGAAAAAATCCAAATTGAATCGAATTTAATTATTGTTTTCTTAATTTCGAACTATTAAAATTGATTTGATTCCACCATTGGGTGATGTATACGACTTTTTATGTTAGTATTTTTCTGGTTGAGGTTATATTATGCTTTATACACATTATATGGGGGTATTCCATCTCATGCATCTTATAGGTACCCACTAGATTTCACATAAATTGCATTATTTCATTCAATTCATGATGGATTAATTATTTCATGCTATTTTTTATGTCATGATAGATATTCCAGATATTGTTATAGGTATTTTTTTATTTGTTATGGTATGGATTGGGTGGAATCCAAGATTTGGTACTTGAGGTGTATAAGCCCTCTTGGATCATAATTTTGTGGATCATGGCTCATACATAATGTGGAATGTGTTTTTCATGATATAGGGGTGACATGATCAGATCCCTAGTGAGTATGGACCCCAATGCATCAGAATTCAGTTTAAAATTGATATAACCTTCTAAAAAGAATGTGACAAACATTACATGAGTACCAATTCAATGACTGTGAATGTGAACATCATTTTAAATGATATAAATGAAAGAAAAAGTTAATATATAATGGATTTTTATTGAGACCAAGAAATGACTAGATCTTAGTTATGGGTAGTAGGTATTATCTCTCACTTTTAGTTATCTTGTTCAAAACCTAGACCAGACCCGTGGGGTAGGTAGATGGGTGAGTCCTTATAAATTAAGTCTTGTACCTGTCCTACTTAAATATCTTTACTTCTAAGCTATGAAATTTGATAATAGTAAGAACTGAGGTGTGTGTTTCACATTGTAGAGCCTTGCCACTATAAAGAGCTCAATTTATACACGAAGTGGGTGTAAATGAACATACAATAAAGGTGGTAGAACATTGGATACCAACAGATCATACGTCTATGATTACTATTCCACCAACTGTTATATCAGATGCAGGTGCGTTGGCACTATTTCGGGATGTCATTATGCGGTTCATGTAAACTATTTATGGAGCACCATGACCATCCCAGACTATGGAAGAATTGATTCAAGAGTTGAAGAAACTGCATTCACCCATGTAATTGGGGGATGGATGATCACATGATTTGGATTAATGGATAGAGGTCATGCAGTATATCTTTGAGAACGTAGAGACACCTTCTGAGTAGATGGTAAAGAAAACTAGGTACACGCGGAATGATTCTGGAAAGAGATGGTGGGATGTTTTCAATCAAATTATTCATTTTTAAGAGATGTCAAAGACAGAGTTTCATACAGTTCTCTTTGGTTATTTCTATCATGAGACACTGAGGGTTGATAGATCCAAGGATTTCTTACATCTGATGTAGGGTTTGCTATTAGTCATGGACTATTCGGCCCTTTTTTCTGAGCTCCAGTGTTTCTCACCTATTCTGATGGGAGATGAGTAATAGATGGAAAGGAAATTTGAGTATGGTATTTGGTATTGCATCTAATCACATTTAAATTTATTTAGGATGACTACTGTATCTATAACAGTGAATATGGATCAAATCATAGAGCCTAACTGGAGGGAATCTAGAAGTGAAATATAGGGCCATTTGACGCATAGGTCTGGTGCCACATCGACCGATAGTATGAAGCCTCATCTGACTCTTCCATGTGATGATATTATTATTACAAAAATCGATTCAGGTAACATGGTGAGGTGATACCAGTGGAGTAGGGTAGGATATAAGAATCCATAGTGTTTGGAAGACCTAGTAGAGTACCGATCTAATGGATTGATTGTCCATCTATAGTGATGTTATAGAATGTTTCAACTATAATATATTGATAATTGTTATTAACTTACTCCTCTTATAGGAGTAAGTTAATAATCTTCTCAACATGAAAGAATATGGGGTACAACTAGATGATCAGGCCATGGTGGTGGTGGTGGTCATGGTAGCCAGATCCCAAGTTCATAGAGACACCAGTGTGGATCTTCTTAGGGTATCCAGATAGTGTAATAGGTCCACATAACAATCTAGGAATATAAAGTGAAACATAAACATTAGGAGTACGATCTTAGATATTCAACTACCAATGGTACTATTCTTGTAGCCTCTATAAGGACCCAACAATAAAACATTAAATAATATTGAATTAAATGAATAATTAAAATTGAGAATATTTTCAGGTTTAGAGTTTTAGAGAATTAGGACATAACTATTATATCACAAAAGATTACAAAGTAGACACTCCAACTTGGTTTCCTTTTTTCACAAAATAAAAACTCTTGAAAAAATGGGTCTGGTCTAGTTCCATGTTTTAAACAGATTGACTTTTCCATGATCCCATCATTGACCCTATTCACCTTTAAGTCTTGTGAAAAACATTTCAAAAAATGGGATGAGTATAAATAGCTCAGTAAGGGTTAGAAAACAAATAATTAAAACATTAGTTCATCATTACATACATAACATAAGCTCTTTAGATTACCTCATGAAATCATAAGATTTATAAATAACACATAGAAAACATAAATCATAAAGGTAACTAGTGGAAACCATACCATACTTACATTTTAGCTATCACAAATACATATGGAGTTTCATTTGGAATACCCATCAGAGTGAATTTCTTAAATCTCTTAGGAGAGACATTCAAATTTACCTCTATCACGTTAACCAGTGCATTGGAGAGCTATCTCAGGCTCAACCACCCTAGTTTTATCACAGAACCACACGTATACATAAACAATTCCAATGAACCATAACATATTAATAACACATAAAATAAACATAATGGAACGATAATATTTCCACATTTTAATCAAAATATTTCATTTAAATATATTGACATGACAAATCCATTATCAAAACAATATTCAATACCCAAATACATAAAAGTGTATATGAAATATATTTTCCTTTTAAATATATTTCTTCTTTTTAAGGAAGCGAAAGATCAAATAAATCTCACGATGGAGGAAAAGGATGTTGTCACCGCTTACATTTAAAAAGAAACATTATTTTTTTGTAATTTTGTAAAACATCTCGTAGGAAAATATTCCATTTGAATGAAATGAAAAGTAAAAGGTATTTACACATTATATAAACGAAATATGAGAATAAAACAAAATATTCCTCAATGAAAGGGGATTGAGACGAAGTCCCTTACCTCGTGTCCGACTTGACCTAATCATTCATTAATCTCTTGAATTAAAAACTAATGTTAATTTATATATGAATAAGAACATTTTCATGTTTATTATTCCTTTTATATAAATTATTACCACATAATAAAAATTATTTAATCATTTAAGATATTAACAGTTTTTTCATCGATATTTGGTACTTGATTAAAAATGTACACCTTATAATTACATGTTGTCCATGTCGTCAACAATAAATTATCTCTAGAATGATATTCATGATTCAGATATCATATAAATCATATATATCTAATATATATATATATATTTATATATTTATAACAGTACATAACATTTGGAGATAAGAAATGAATTTCACTGTTCATGGAGACGGTAAGTCGTACATACGCTGGAACACTACTTTCACTTATATTTTATATTTTATGGAATTTAAACATAATGATACCTAATTATATTATAATTACAGTAAAATATAATTTATAATATCATTAAATCCATAATTTATACATCCCACATAAGGCATTAATTAGTCATATCACTTTGAGGGGGTGGTAGTCCGCACTTCCTAAAATGAAATTATCGCATTTATCAATTATAGAATCCATAAAAGTATAATATAAATGATAAAATATGGAAGAATAAAAAAGATATAAAAATAATATATATCATATATAAATATAGTTCCATCATAACTTCCACCATGAGAGGCAGTAGGAGATAATTGAACAATCATCACTTCGTGAGGCGTTTGTATCCCATTCACAAAAATAACATCTTCTTCACCAATTAGATGGAGGTGCGTGTAAGTTTAGTTCGAATCCATCTCATAAAAACATCCTATTATATTTTGTATACTATTTTTGTTTTAAATTAAAGGAATAAAAAGAGTTTAGGGGGTTGATGAAGTAAAATAAAACCAAAGAATTTAACAGAAAAGATTACATTTAAATCTGGTAACTCCCATTGGTTTGAACCAAAAGATTTTATTGAAGTGCTTTCTAACTAATGTAAGGATTATAAGATGAATAGAGGAATCTTGGGAGATTATTGGAGTATAGTATGAACAACCCAAAGGCTTGAGAAGTGTGAAGAATGTGTTAGAAGTAATGGATTTTTATAAGGAAGATAATGGTCCCTTTAGGAATGTTTGAGACAATTATTTTATTATAAACACATATTTGATTTCAAAAGGTCAAATAATAATTATAGTAGAAGTTAAGATGACTCATGGTTGAAATAAAATCATCCAATAAAAATTGTAGAGGTTTTGGATGTTTTCTTAATATTTGTAATTTTATTTATTTATATCATTTATTAATTAGGTAAATATTTCATCATTATTATGTCATAAATATTTTAATTGATTTGAAGTTCAAAAATTATAAACAAATACCATGATTAAGGAAATATTTTTATATTTACAAAGAATATTTTTAGTAAAAAATATAACTTATATGACCCCATCTAAAAATTGATTTACTTAAAGATATTTTTTATGTCATCTTTTTCTTTACATTAAATTAATTAATATTAGGTGTCATTATTACTCCCATGTGGCTTCATGGGGTCCTAAATTTGACCCAAGGATAACCATGGTCAGATATATATCATAAAATATTGTTATGACAAATTTTAGGGTAATTTAATATTATATTTTTACCTTATTTACTATATTTATATTTTAATCATGGTAAATAAAATATTAACTAAAGTAAATATTTAAAATGTCTAAAAATAAAAGTTACCTATTTATAGAATTTGGACCAACTAATTACAAATATGAATCCATTTTTCTAAATTCAAAACACAGATGTTGTAGAAATAAATTTACAATTAATTCCCGCTGTGAAAACAAATAGCATGTTTTTAAGAAATAATAACATTCAAAAGGTTGACACTTGATTATGTCCAATTTCAAAATGAAATTACATAAAACGAAAAAAATTAAAATAAATGTTAAAAATATATTATAGATATACTTGAAAACCAATTTAAAAGATAATATAACCATATAAATAATTTAGATGAAAAGGAAGATTTGAATTAAAATATAGTATTCTCCACTATTCATTACAAAAATGAATTTTATGAGAAAAATACCAAAATTTTATTCAACGTAAATTTTGATGTGCTAATTATGAATAAGAATTTTATTTTTTCTAACAGAACATTTATGAGTACAAAAAACAAGATTTAAATGGTGTTCTCCATTAAAAGTCCGTAAATCAGACTTTTAAAGAAAATTATGCCTAAAATTAGAATCATTTACATTTTAAGCCACTAACATTTATTGGATAATTGTAAAAACTTTTAACAAAAATATATAATAACATTTTATTTAGTTCTATTCATTCCTTCCAATAGAACAACTAGGCGTTTATTACCATTAAGAATAATAATAGTATATTATTAGTGTGCAACGTATGATTTCAAAGATGTTCGTTGTTTTGTATCGAGTACGCCATCATACATAGCATCCCCATTAATGTTAAATTATTATTTAATTAATTGTTTTAATAATAATTAAAATGTATTATTCTTTATTTACTTGGGATGTTACATCCTTTCTCCATTTTTTTAATTGTGTCCTTACAATTTTTATTCACATATCAAATAATTGGGGGTATTTATCTCTCTTAACATTTTCTAATTCCCAATTTTCCTCTTCAACCATATGGGTTTTCAAATAAAACATTACCTCAAAAATTACCTTATTATACAACAATTTCTCTCTATAGTCCTGAATCTGGACTGGTTGTTCCACATAGGAGATATTTTCTTCCAACTAAACTACCTCTCGGCTCAAAAATGAGATTGATTTGGCATATATTTTATCAACATTGAAATACGAAAAAAATTGTGTACCTGAGATAAAATTGGGAGTAAATACACTCTATATGCAACTACTCTAACATTATCAAAAATTTCATAAGGTCCAATGAACCACAAACTCAACATTCTCTTCTTAACAAAATGCATCACACTTTTCCAAAGAGAAACTTTAAAAAATACATGATAAAAAACCATGAACGATATGTCCTTCCTACATTTATTCGCATAGCTTTTCTGCCTACTCTGAGCTGTTATCATGTTCTTCTGAATCAACTGATCTTTTTCTACCATATCTTCTACCAATTCTGGCCCCATCAGCTTTCTTTCACCAACATCAACAGAAAAAGTCGGATTTCTAAAATGATTTCCATATAATCCCTCAGATGAGCCATATATATACTGGAATGAAAACTATTATTATATGAAAATTCAACCAAAGAAATATGTTGTTCCCAAATTCCCTATAAATGCAGTGAAAATTCTCATAGCATATCCTCCAAGTTCTGAATTATTCATTATGACTACCCAACTAATTGACAATGACAAGATATATATAAATTTAATTCAATACGCAATGGCTTCTGAAGGCTTTTCCCAAAACTAGAAGTAAACCTGGGATCACGATCAGATACAATGAAGAGGTGAACAACATGAAACCTAACTATCACTTTAACATACAACCGATAAATTTGATCTAGAGAAAATGTACCTCAAATTGGTTGAAAATGAGAAGATTTCGTTAATCGATCTATAATAACCCAGATTGCATTGTAACCTCTAAATGTATTTGGTAATCCTACAACGATGTCCATGGATATATTTTCCAATTTCCATTCTGGTATTGGTAAAGACTGAAGCATCCATTTCCATAATTTATGCCTTATTTTAACCTACTGACATGTCAAACACTTCACAATAAAACCAGAAATATCTTTTTCCATTCCATCCAACCAGTAATACTCCCAAATATCTGTGTACATCTTTGTACAACCTGGATGAACTGAAAATGGGGAACTATGAGCTTCACATAACAACTCATTATTCAACTGTGAATCACAAGGAAAACATAATGTTTTCCTAAACCTCAAAACACAATTATTATCAATGTTAAATTCAGGTAAATTACCCTTATGAACCAACTCTACCTTTTTTCTGTAACTCACTATCTTCTTTCTATGATTGCATAATTCTGTTTGATAGAGATGATTCAACTGACACTTAAAACCAAACAGAAAAATTTACTACACAAAAAATTATATTCCAATGTTTATCAAATCAAAAACCAATAGATCTCATTCCATATATAGCATGGTTAGTGAAGCATTACGTTTTTTACTCAAATCATAATCCACTATATTTTCCTTTCCTAGATGCTAATGGATTGTGCAATAATAATCCTTGATTAATTCCAATGATCTTCTCTGTCTCATGTTCATTTTTTTGGAGGGAATATATACATCAATATTTTGTGGTCAGTATATATTTTACATTTCACTCCATACAAATGATGCATGAAATTTTTTAAATAAAAAAAGTAGCTAATTCAATGAAGCATCATTGTAGATAACAAACTCACCATTTCTAGAAGGCAATGCCAAAAATGGAGTAGTCACCAATATTCGTTTCAATTTTTGAAAACAATAAGCACATTATATTATCCAGATGAAATAAAAACATTTTAGAGTTCACTTAGTCATTGTACTAGATAACCTTGAAAAAATTTTAAAACTCCTCCGGTAATCACCTGCCACACCATGATAACTACGAATCTATGTTATATTTTTGGGTCATGTACATTCTTCAATAGATTTTGTTTTAGTAGGATCAAAAGTTATGCATTTTTTTGAAATAATGTGAAACAGGAATGAAATTTGATGTAACCAAAAATCACACTTTTTGAATTTCCCATACAGTTTCTTTTATTTTATGGTTTTCAAGACAACCCTTAAAAGACTTTCATGCTCTTCTTTACATTTATATAAATCTAAAATATCATCAACAAACACAACCACAAACTCATCCAATAACTCACAGAAAATTTTATTCATATGAACCATGAATTCACCAAGTGCATTGGTAAACCTAAAAGTCATAAATAGAAATTCATAATGGCCATATCTATTAAAAAACCTGGTTTTTGGAATGTCTTCTTCCTTTAATATTAAATGATGGTACCCTGACCTCAGATCAATATTTGAAAAATACTGATCTCCCTAGAGTAGATCAAAAAAATCATCAATACAAGGCAATGGATAATTGTTCTTAAAAGTGATTTTATTCAATGCTCTATTAACTAAGAAAAATCTTGTTGAACCATATTGTTTTAACAAATAATACAGGATCACACGATGGTGAGGAGATAGATCAAATAAAACCTTTATCTATTATCTTCTACAATTTTTTCTTTAACTCTAAAATTTAAATTTGTGTCATTCGATAAGGGGGTTTCGAAATTGGTTTAGCATCAGACATTATGTCAACAGTAAATTCAAATTCATGATCAGGTATAATACTAGGAAACTCATCAGAAAAAACACCATGAATCTCATTTACCTCTGGAAAATCATTAATCTCAACACTTCGATTATATTTAACAATATGTGAAAGGTAACATTAATTTCCATATTTTACTAGTTTTTCAACTTACATATTTGATATCAAAATTAAGTGTTCAATTTTGTACACCAACTGAAAATCTCTCTGAAAAGAAAGCTATTTAGATCTGTAGTCAATATTAGCATGATAAATAGAAAGCCAATCCATACCAAAAATAACATCAAACTCTACTAGAGGAAAACAATAAGATTTTCAGTTAGTTTCTTCCAGCAGACTAGGACAACAAGGTTCTTATAATTTTATTTTGTCCAATATTTCCTCCAGATGGTTTTACCATTAGTTCAGTATTCATATCACGAGATGGAATTAAATATTTAGTAGAAATTTTTTCATAAATGAACATATGTTTAGAACATGAATCAAACAATATGATGGCATAATCTGAACCAAAAAATAGTGTACCTGATAATACTTTATTCGGTGGCCCAACATCTTCTGAAGTAGTTGCAAAAGATTTCACCACCCCTTTCTGCTTGTAGTCTGGACTATTTCCCTCAGTGGAGAACTTCGTTGGATACTCATTTTCATAATGACCCGTTTAATTGCACTTAAAACATTTTTCTGACGATAAATCAAGTTTTGACTTACCATTACCTTGATCTTTCTTAGTGCAATTAGGATCCTTATGCCCCATTTTACCACATTATTATAACATACCAGAATTCAAAAGACATTCCCCATCTAGGTTTTTAAGACAATTTTCACAAACTGTAAACTTATGTTTTATATCATCAGACGTTTTCTAAGAGTTATTCTATTTTATATGAAACCTCTACCTCTTATCTGTTTTTTGTCAAAAAATTCATGATCATCAGAAAACTCCATTTCCACATTCTTCACACAACAAAAAAGTTTTTCATAACTTTTAAACTCACGAGAAGCTAAAGTACTTAGATACTTTGGCTTTAATCCTGAGTAAAAATGGTTGAGTTTACTATCAATAATTCATATGAAATTCGGAGATTACATTGTGAGTCATGTGAATTTTTTTTCATAAGAAGCCACTGAGTCATCATTCGACCTCAATTATAGGAATTGTTTTCCATCCTAAGTTGATTCACCTTAGGAAAATATTTCTCAAGGAAAATACCTTTGAATTCATCAAAATCTAGACCATGAATCTACTCATGATCCTTGATATTTTTCACCATCGACCACCACTGATCAGCTTCACCTTCAAAATGGAAAATTACAAGACTAGCCTATTGGTGTTATGAACACCCCATGTCATAATAAAATTTCTCCAGTGCTTTAATCCACCCTTCTGCTAACACAAGGTAAGATGGTCCTCTGAATGATTGGGGATGTTGCTTCAGGAAATTATCTACAATTGAGATTTTCCTCTATAGTTGATCTAGATGATCTCGTGCATTGATACGAACAAAATTTATTGCTTGAGTCAACTGTTCCATCACTGTAACAAATTATTCCATTTCGATTCCGACTATCTCGGGTTGCTGAGTTGGAAGGTTGTATTCCTCCGGATGTCATCCCAACATAGCTTCCATGTTTCCTCTATGGAAAACCATTTTGAATACAAAAATATTCTTTGAAAGGAAACATGGTAATCTTTAAATGCTATATCATTTCAATATTAAAATTAATGAATTTATGGATATTAATTTAACAATATCCTAATTCTGAATGTTATCTAAACCGACCTTTAAGACCAAATATTAGGACTCGACCTTAAAACATTAAATAATATGGGATTTAATGCATAATTCAAATTGAAGATCTTTTCAGGTTTAGATGTTTAGAGAAATAGGACATAACTATTACATCTCAGAAGATTAAAAAGTCGAAACTACTACTCAGTTTCCATTTTTTCACAAAATAAAAACTCTTGAAAAAACGATTCATGTATAGTTCCATGTTTTAAACACCATGAATTTTCCTTGATCCCATACTTGACCCAGTTCTTCTCTATGTCCTGTGAAAAACATTTGAAAACATGGGATGAGCATAAAAGTCTCAGTAATGGTTTTAAAACAATGAATGAAAACATTAGTTCATCATTACATTCATAACATATGATCCTCATGAAATCATAAGATTTATGAATAACACATAGAAAACATAAATCATAAAGGTAACTTGTGACATCGACATCATACTTACATTGTATCAATCACATATATGTAGGGAGTTACAATTGGAATACCCATAACAGTATATTCCATAAATCTCTTAGATGAAACATTCACGTTTACCTCCATTACGTTACCCAATGTATTGGAGAGGCATCTTATGATCACTCACCATAGTTTTATCACATAACCTCATGTATACGTAAATAATTACCATGAACTATAACATATTCATAACACATAAAATAAATATAAAATAATGATAATATTTACACATTCTAATCACAATATATCATTTAAATATAAATACATAAAAAATACATTATCAAAACCATATTCAATACCAAAATACATAAAATAGTATGTGGTATTTATTTTCCTTCTAAAAACATTTCGTCTTGTTAATTAATCTAAAGATCAAATAATACTCGTGGTGGCGGAAAAATTCATTGTCACCGCTTATGTTTAAAATGAAACATTATTTTTTTGTTGTTTAGTAAAATGCCTTGTAGGAAAATATTCCCTTTTAATGAAATGAAAAGTCAAAGGTATTTATACACCTTATAAAATAAAGTTTAGAATAAAACAAAATATGCCTCAATGAAAGGGGATTGAGATGAAGTCCCTTACCTCGTGACCGACCCTATCCGATTATAATATAATCTCTTGAATAATAAACTAAAGTTAATTTAGACCTGATTAATAATATTTTTCAAGTTTATAATTCCTTTTATATCACTAATTACCATGTTATAAACATTATGTAATCATTTATGTTATTAATGATTGTTTCGTTAATATTTGGTACTTGAGTAAAAATGAACACCTTATACTTACAAGTTGTCCATGTCATTAAATATCCATTATCTCCAGAATTATATTCATTATTTAGATATTATATACATCATATATATCTAGTATACATATGTATTTATAATAATACACAACATTTGGAGATAATAAATCAAATGCACTGTTCATGGAGATGGTGAGTTGTACGTATGCATGAACAAGGCTTCCATTTCTATTTCGTACATTAATGGAATTAAAACATAATTATACATTGTTATATTATAATTATAGTATAATATAATTTATAATATCATTAACTCCATCCTTTATACATCCCATATAATTAATTAATGAGTCATTTCACTTTGAGGGGGAAGTAGTTCGCACTTCCTAAAATGAAATTATCATGTTTACCCACTATGGAAACCATAAAGGAATGATATAAAAGAAAAATAACAAAGCATAATAAATTATAATCATAATATATATCATATATAAATATAGTTCCATCATAATGGTCTCCATGAGAGGGGGTAGAAGATAATTGAACAATCATCCCTTTGTGAGGCCTTAGTTTTCCATTCACAGTAACAGTATGTTCTAACCCATTAGATGGAGGTGTGTGTAAGTTTAGTTCTAATAAATATCGTGAAAAAATCCTAGTATAATTCTTATAATATTTTTGTTATAAAATAATGGAATAAAATGAGTTTAGGGGGTTGGAGAAGTAAAATACAACAAAATAACTTCATAGATGACATTACATTTAAATCGGTTAACTCCCATTAGTTTGAATGAAAAGGGATTCTTGAATTGCATTGTTCATAAGGTAAGGATTCTAGGATTAAGAGAGGGATCTTGGGAGATTTTTGGATTAGATGTTTTAGAAGCTAAAGTCTTGAGAAGTGTGAGAAATGAGTTATAAGTGAGTGATTTTTATAAGCGAGAGGAGGGGATCTTTAGGAATGTTTGAAACAATTATTTTATTATAAATTAATATTCGTTTTCAAAAGGTCAAATATTTGTTAAAGTCAACAGTAAGAGGAATCTTGGTTGAAATAAAATCATCTAATAAGTATTTTATTTGTTTTGGATGTTGTTTCAATATTTATAATTTTATTTATTTAAATAATTTATTAATGATGTAAATATCTCATCATTATTTTTTCATACATATTTTAATTAATTTTTAGTCCAAATATTATAAATAAGATACCATGATATAGGGAATTTTTTATATTTCCATATAATATTTAAATTTAATAATATAACTTATATAACACCATGTAAAAATTTATTTACTAAAAGGTATTAGTTTATGTCATTTTTGTCTTTACTTTAAATTAATTAATATAAAGTGTCATTATTAATACCATGTTGCTCCATGTGGTCCCACATTTGACCCAAGGATTCCCATGGTTAGATATGTATCATCCAATAGGATTGGGACACATTTTAGTTTATTTTAATAGTATTATAATATTATATTTTACACTTATTTACTATATTTACCTTTTAATCATGGTAAATAAAATATTTACTGACATAAATATTTAAAATTTCTAAAAATAAAAATTTACCATTTAAAAAATTTTGACCTACTGATTCCAAATATGGAATCAAAGTTTCTAAATTCAAATCATATAAGTGGGTGAACATAATTTAAATTTAATTCCCTATATCAAAACACATTGTGGGTTTTTAATAAATAATAACTATCAAAAGAATGACACTTGTTTATGTCCAATTTAAAAATTAAATTACTTCCATTTTACAACATTAGATTAAATGGAAAAAATATATTTTAGTTATACTTTTAAAACAATTAAAAATATAATCTATCCATATAAATAAATTAGATGAAAAGGAAGATTTGAATTAAAATACAGTATTTTTCATTATTCATTACATAATAAATTTAATTAGAAAAATACCAAAATTTTATCCATTGTAAATTTTGATGTCTAGATTCTAAAAAAGAATTTTATTATGTCAAATAGAACATATAAGAGTGAAAAAAATTAGGTTTAAAGAGGTGTTTCCATTAAAAGGTGGTAAATCGATCCTTTAAATTAAATTATGCCTAAAATTAGGTTCATTCACATTTTAAGGCTCTAACATTTCTTTGATAATTATAAAAACATTTAAAAAATATATAATCATATTTTAGTTAGTTATAGTCATTCCTTCTAATACAACATTTATGAGTAAACTATCATTTAAAATGATCATAGTATATTATTAGTGTGCAACATAAGATTTCAAAGAAACCTGTTGTTGCGTATCACATATGCCATTGAACATAGCATTCCCTTTAAAGTTAAATTATTATTTAATTCACAAATAGTAATAAACATTAAAATTGGTTATTCTTAATTTACTTTGGATGTTACATACTTTCCCCCTTTTGGAAATTGCGTCCTGGAAATTTTTATTCACATATCAAATAAGTGGGGGTAATTATCCCTCATAACATTTTCTAATTCCCACATTACCTCTTCAACCATATAGTTTTTCCACTAAACCATTACCTAAAAAATTACCTTATTACGCAATACTTTCTCTCTACAATCAGGAATCAGGACTGGTTGTTCCACAGAGAAGATATTTTCTTCTAACTGAACTACCTCTCACCTCAAAACATGAGATGGATTTGGAATATATTTTCTCAACATTGAAATATGAAAAAAAATTTGTACCTGAGATACAATTGGGAGTAAGGCCACTCTGTTCGCAACTGCTCCAACTTTCTCCAAGATTTATTAAGGTCCAATGAACTTCGAACACAATATTCCCTTCTTACCAAAACACATTACACATTTCCATGGAGAAACATAAAAAAAGACATGATCCCCTACCTCGAAAGATAGATCCTTCCTCTTGTTATCCGCATAACTTTTATTCCTTCTATGAGCTATTCTCATGTTATTCTGAATCAACTATTATTTATCTACCATCTCTTCTTCCAATTCGGGTCCCATCAACTTTCTTTCACCTACATCAACCCAAAAATATGGAGTTTGACAACACTTTATATATAATGCCTCAAATGGATCCATATATATACTAGAATGACAACTGTTATTATATGAAAAATTGTCCAAATAAATATTTTGTTGCCATATTCCTTGGTAATCCAGTGAACAATCTTGTAGAATATCCTCTAAGGTCTGAATTTTTCATTCTGACTGCCCATCTGATTGAGGAAAAAAATTTGAACTAAAATGTAATTCAGTAACCAACGAATTCTGAAGGCCATTCCAAAAATTATTAGTAGACCAATGATCACAATTAGATACAATGGATAGGGTAACACCATGAATCCTAACAAATTCTTTAACATACAAATGAGAATGTTGATCTAGAGGAAAAGTATCTCAAATAGAAGAAAATGTTTAGATTTAGTAAATCGATCAACAACAACCCATATTGCAATATTACCTCTAGATGTCTTTGGGAATCCCATATCAAATTCCATGGATATTTTTTTCCATTTCACCTCTGGAACTGGTAAAGATTGAAGCATCCCTTTCAGTAACTACTGCTCTACTTTAACCTGCTGACAAGTCAAACACTTCATAGTAAAATAATCAATATCTCTTTTCATTTCATCCCACCAGTAATGATCCCAATGATCTCTGTACATATTAGTACTACAAGTATGAAAAAATAGGGAACTATGAGCTTCACTTAACAACTCATTCTTCAATTGTGAATCACAAGGAACACATAATCTCTTCCCAAACCTCAAAACCCAATCATTATCAATATTAAATTCAGGCAACATACCCTTCTAAACCAACTTAACCTTTTTCTATAACTCAATGTCTTATTTATGCACTCTCTTAATTCTGTCTGATAGAAACGATTCCAATGTCACCTGAAACAACACAAAATAATTTTCCGCGCCAATAACTTCTACGCCAAATTTGATCAAATCGATAACCAAAGGATCTCAGTTCAAATGGTGCATGGTTAGTGAAGCATTAATTTTTAGACTCAAAGCATCAGTAACTTTATTTTCCATTCCTGGATGGTAATGGATCATGCAATCATTATACTTGATTAATTCCAACCATATTCTTTTTCTCATGTTCTATTCTATTTTATTGAATATATACAACATTCATTTGTGGTCAGTATGTATTTTACATTTCACTCAATACAAATGATGAATCCAAATTTTTAAATAAAAAAACAGAAGCTAATTCCAAATAATGTGTGGGGTAATTTAACTCATGAGGTTTCAACTGACATGAAGCACATTATATTACCTGATAATTCTTCACTAGGATACAACCAAGTACATTCAATGAAGCATCACTGTAGATTACAAACTCAAAACTTCTGGAAAGTAGATCCAAAACTAGAAGATTCACCAATCTTCTTTTCAATTCTTGAAAACAATCATCACATTAGTTTTCCCAGATTAATATAACACATTTTAAAGTTAACATAGTCGTTGTACTAGATAATGTTGAAAAATATTTAAAAAACCTTTCAGTAATAACCTTACAATCAAAGAAAACTATGATTATAGGTTATATTTGTGGGTTTTTTCCATTCCTCAAAATATTTTGTTTTAGTAGGATCAACAGTTATGCCATTTTTTGATACAATGTGACCCATGAATGAAATTTTTTATAAGAAAAACTCACATATTTTGAATTTCACACATATTTTCTAATCATTTAAGGTTTTCAAGACATCCATTAAATGACTTTAATTCTCCAATTTACTTTTCGAAAAAACTATAATATCATCAATGAACACAACCAAAAATTTATCCATGAACTCACTGAAAATTACATTCAAGAGATCCATGAATAAAGTAGGTGCATTGGTTAAACCAAAAGGAATAACTAAAAATTCATAATGGCCATATCTAGTACAAAATTTGGTCTTCTGAATATCTTCTTCATTTACATTCAGGTAATGGAACGTCGACCTCATATCAATCTTTGAAAAATACTGAGCTCCCTGGAGATAATGAATCAAATCATCCAGATGAGGTAATGGATAATTGTTCTTAACAATGATGTTATTCAATGCTCTATAATCAATGAAAAGTGTCATTGGACCATCTTTTTTTAACAAATAAGATAGGAGCACCCCATGGTGATGTGATATGTCTAATGAAACCATTAGGTGATAACTACATTAATTTCTTATATAACTCTAAAAGATCAATTTGAGACATTTGATAAGGGGGGTTTGAAATTAGTTTACCATAAAGCTCTAAGTCAATAGTAAATTCAACCTCCTGCTCATGTATAATACCAAGAAACTCACTAAGAAAAACAACAATGTTCTCATTTAAAAATGGCACATCATTAACCTCATCACTTATTTTATTATCAACAGTATGTGCAAGGTAACATTCATTTCCATCTTTTACTAGTTTCTCAGCTTCCTGATATGTTATCAAAAGTAAGGGATAATTTTTTTTACAATAACTAAAAATATTTCTGAAAAAAAGCCTCTTTATCTCTCCAATCAATCATAACATGATAAACA
The DNA here is from genome assembly GCA_963277665.1 of Viscum album. NCBI lineage: Eukaryota > Viridiplantae > Streptophyta > Magnoliopsida > Santalales > Viscaceae > Viscum > Viscum album. The sequence continues at coordinate 307,621,664 of OY728131.1, read as the reverse complement.
AAAAGCTAATCCATACCCAAAATAATATCAAACTCTACAAGAGGAAAAATAATAATATTTTTAGGTAGACTCTTCCTACACATAGGGAGTGGAAGGTTCTTATAATTTCTTTTTGTCCCAAAATTTCTTCCAGGTGTTTTCACCATATGTTCTGTATTTATATCACAAGAAGGAATTCCCTATTTACTAGAAAAATTACCATAAATTAACTAATGTGTAGACCCTGAATATAATAATACATTTGAATTATCTGAACAAAAAAATAGTGTACTTGATAATACTTTATTTGATGGGCCAACGTCTACTGAAATAGTTCTAGAGGATTTCAACACCCCTTTCTTCTTGTAGCCTTGCTGATTTCCCTCAATTGATTTCTTCATTGAACACTCATGTGCATAATGACCCATTTCATTGCACTTGAAAAATTTTACTGAATGTAAATAAGATTTTTTCTTACCATTACCATGATCTTTTTCAGTGCAATTTCAATCCCTATGCCCCATTTTACTACATCAGTACTGCTTACCATAATTCAAAAGACATTCCCCATCATGCTTTTTACCTCAATTTTCATAGAATTGAAACTTATGTTTCTTACCATCAAACATTTTTTAAGTGTTCTTCTCTTTCGTCTTCCACCTCTACCACTTATTCTGTTGTTTTTCAATGAACACCTTATCATCGTCAAAATACATTTCTACCTTCTCTGCACAAACAAACCAGCTTTTTATATCTTTTGAAATCACAAGAAGCTAAAGCCATTAGTTACTTTTGCATTAATCTTAAGTAAAAATGGTTGATTTTACTACCAATATATCTTATGAAATTCTGAGTATACCTTGAAAGTCGCATGAATTATGCTTTATAAGCATCAAATGATTCATCCTCCTACCTCAATTCAAGGAATTGTTTTTCCATCCTAAGTCGATCCACCTTAGGAAAATATTTCTCAAGGAACATACCATTGAGTTCATCCCAAGAAAGTGCATCAATATCCTTACTATCCTAGATATTTTTCACAATTGTCTACCACTAATCAGATTCTCCTACAAAATGGAAAAAAGAAAGACTAACGTTTTGTTGTTCTGAACACCCCATGATATAAAAAATTTTCTCTAGTGATTTAATCCACCCTTCTGCATGCACATGTTCATATGAGCCATTGAATGATGGGATATATTGCCTCATGAAATGCTCTACTATTGACATAATCCCCTGTAGTTGATCTAGATGATCTCATTCATGGATACTACCACCATTTATAGCTTGAGACAAATGTTCCATCACTACAAAAAACTGTTCAGTTCCGATTACGACCATCTCTGGTTGTTGATTTGGGAGGATGTCTTCCTTCTGATGTCGTCCCAACATAGCTGCCCTATTTCCTCTGCAAAAAACCATTCTACGTATAGAAATATATTAGGCAATGAAACATGGGAATTTTAAAATACTATATCATTTCAATATTAACATAAATTAATTTATGGATGTTAAATTATCAATACCCTAACTCTAGAAGTTACTTAAACCGAGCTTTGATACCAAATATAAGGATCCGACCATGAAACGTTACATAATATATAGTTAAATTAATAATTCTCATTGAGGAGATTTTCAGGTTTAGATTGTTATAGAATTTAGACATAACTATTACATCTCAAAAGATTACCAAATAGACATTTGTACACATTTTCTATTTTATTCTCAAACTAATAACTCTTGAAAAAAGAATCATGTCTATTTTCATGTTTTAAATAGCATGAATTTTCCATGATCCCATCTTTACCCTATTCATCTTTATGTCATGTAAAAAACATTTCAAAAAAAGGGATTAGCATAAAAAGCTCAGTAAGGGTTACAAAAAAAATACTGAAAACATTATTTCATCATTACATACATAACATAAGATATTTAACATACCTCATGAAATCATAAGATTTACGAATAAAAAATATAAAACATAAATCATAAAGGTAACTTGTGGCCTCCATATCATACTTACATTGTTGCTATCACAGCAATGTAGAGAGTTACATCTGGAATACCCATCACAGAATATTACCTAATACTATTAGGATAAACATTCACATTTACATCCATCATGTTACCCAGTGCATTAGAGAGATATCTTGGGATAACCTTCCATAGGTTTATCATGGAACCACCCATATACGTAAACAATTCCCATGAACCATAACATTTTCATAGCATATAAAATAAACAAAAAGGGAAGATAACATTTACTCATTATAATAAAAATATATCATTTAAATATATTAACATTACAAATACATTATCAAAATAATATTCAATACCACAAAAATTAAAAGAGTATATGGTATTTCTTTTCCTTTTAAAAATATTTCCGCTTGTCATGAAATCCAAAGTTCAAATACTCATAGTGGCAGAAAAGGGTGTTGTCAGCACATACGTTTAAAAAGAAAAATTATTTTTTTCCATTTAGTAAAATTCCTCATAGTAAAAGGTTACCTTTGAATGAAATGAAAATTCAAAAGTATATATAAACAATATAAAATAATGTTTAGAATAATGAAATGCCTCAATGAAAGGGGCTTGAAACAAAGTCCCTTACCTAATGTCCGACTAGACTAGATTGTTCATTAATGTCATGAATAATAAACTAAAGTTATTTTATACGTGCATAAGAGCATTTTTAAAGTTTATTATTCCTTTTATATAACTTACTACAATGTTATATACATTATTTAATCATTTATTTTATTAACGGTTGTTTCATAGATATTTGGTACTTGAGTAAAAATGAACACCTTATAATTACAAGTGGTCTATGTCACCAACAATAAATTTTCTATAGAATTATATTAATTATTCGGATATTATATAAATCATTTATATTCCGTGTATATATTTATTTATAATAGTACATAACATTTTGAGTTAATTAATCAAATACACCGTTCATGGAGACGGTAAACCATACGTACGCATGAACACTAATTTCATTTCTATTCCGTACATTAATGAAATTAAATAATAATGATACATAGGTATATTATAATAATAGTATAATATATATATATATATATATCATTAAATCCATCCTTTTCACATCCTGCATAATTCATTAACAAGTCATATCACTTTGAGGGCACGGTAGTCCGCACATCCTAAAATGAAATTATCACGTTTACCAATTATGGAAACCATTAAGGTATTCTATAAATGAAAAATACGGAAGAATAAAAAAATAATAAACATAATATATATCATATATAAATATAGTTCCATCATAATGGCTACCATGATAGGTAGTATGAGATAATTGAACTATCATCGCTTCGTGAGGTGTTAGTTTTCCATTCACAGAAACAATATGTTCTTCACCCATTAGATGGAGGTTTGTGTAAGTGTAGTTCGAATACATCTCATCAAAACAACCTAGTATATTGAGGATACTAGTGTTGTTATAAAATAAATCAATAAAAATATTTTAGGGGTTTAGAGAAGTAAAATAAAACCGAAGAACAAAAGATAAGACATTTCCATTAAATCTGGTAACTCCCTTTGGTTTGAACCAAATGGTTTCTTGATGTGATTTCTGCCTAAGGTAAGGCTTATAAATTTAACAATGAGATCTAGGGATATTAATGGAGTAGAGGTAGTATAAGCCACTGGCCTGGGATTTTTGATGAATGAGTTAGTAGTGAGGGATTTTTATAAGGGAGTGTAGGGGCTCTTTAGGAAAGTTTGAAACAATTATTTTATTATAAACTCATCTTCTATTTAAAATGGTAAAATAATCGTTAAAGTAGATTTTAGATGACTCGTAGTAGAAATAAAGTCATACAAAAATAATTGGACAGGTTTTGTATGTGGTTTTAATAATTATAATATTATTTATTTAAATGATTTATTACTGAGATAAATATTGCATCATTATTGTGTCATAAATAATTAAATTTAATTGATGTCAATAAATTATAAAAAATATCATGATGTAGGAAATATTTTTATATTTAAAAAGAATAAATATAGTAAAAATATATGTTATATAACCCCATGTAAAAATTTAATTACTAAATTATATTTGTTTTTTTCATTTTTGTCTTTAATTTAAATTCATTAATATAAGGTTTCATTATTACTCCCATGTGGCTCCATGGGGTCCATAATCCCACCCATGGATTACAATGGTCTGATATGTATCAACTTATAGGATTAGGAAACATGTTAGGGTAATTTAAAATTATTATAATATTATATTTTCCCCATATTTATTATATTTACCTTTTAATCATGGTAAATAAAATATTTACTGAAGTAAATATTAAAATGTATAAAACTAAATCTTACCAATCTACTAAATCTGGACCTACTAATTCCAAATATGTAATCCATTTTTTTAAATTCATAACATAGAAGTGGAAGAAAGTAATTTAAAATTAATTCCTGCTCTCAAAACAAATAGCATGTTTTTAAGAAATAATAACTATCATAAGATTGAGACTGGTTTATGACCAATTTCAAATTAAAATTTCATCTAATGACCAAAATTAAATTAAATTGTAAAAATATATTCTAGTTAAACTTTAGAACAAATTAAATAGATAATCTAAGAATATAAATAAATTAGATGAAAAGGAAGATTTAAATTAAAATACAGTATTTTTCACAAGTCATTTAAAAATAATTTTTTTGGGAAAAATACCAAAAATTTAACCAAAGTAAATTATGATTTCAATATTCTAAAAAAGTATTTTATTTTAATAAATAGAACATAAAGTGTAAAAAAACTAGATTTAATGGGGGTTCACCATTAAAAGGCGGTAAATCAACATTTTTAAGAAAGTTATGCGAAAAATTAGAGTTATTCACATTTTAAACCTCTAAAATTTATCAGATAATTTTAAAAGCATTTAAAAAACATATATAATCATAATTTAGTTAGTTTTATTCATTCCTTCCAATAAATTGTCTAGGTGTTAACTACAATTTAAAATAATAATCGTATATTATTATTGTGCAACATAAGATTTCAAAGAAACTCATTATTGCGTATACAGTACGCCATTGAACATAGCATCCTCTTTAATGTAAAATTAATATGTAAATCACAAATATTGATAAACATTCAAATGAATTATTCTCTATTTTCTTGGGATGTTATAAGCTCAATTTTAGATTCTTCACTTTTTGATATAGCTGCTATAAATTGTTTCATATCTATATATTTGGTAAAAATAATTGGGATTTTTATATAGACTTTTAATAGAATTATGATTCTAGTAACTTTGTTTTGTTTTCGGATATAATGTGTGCGTAAATGTAAGTAATTACACATTGGGGATGTTGGGTGTCACTTCATATAAGACCATTACATCCTCAAGATGGTAGGATTTGAAATCATTACCAAGATGGATTGGTTGGATATTTTCATGATTTTATTTATTTTTATCACTGTAGAATCAAATTTATGTCACCATAGGTTGGGGAGTTCCTTCAAAAGGTTTAATGAGATTTCATTGCAAGCTGAGCTAGACCTTGCCATTGTGGGCCATGTCGGATGACAACCTGTATTGAATGTTTTATCCAAATTATTCCAGAACAAATTAGATTGATTTACCTCCAGTGGTAGATCATTCCAAGGATTTTTCCATGACAAAATTTCTGTATTACCTCTAGTGAGAGTGGTAGAGTTTTATATCAAGCTAGTTTCTTGTGTGACACTGTTTTCTAGTTCGTACAAAATGTGTACAATAGAGTTTTAAGAGATCAATAGGCCGCTAGAAAATAAAGTGGAAAAAGGTTTCATCAGACCAAGTACATCCTTGTGGGGTTCAACAGTCCTTTTAGGAAAAAGGCAGTTGTTACCCCCAGGATACGTGTGGATTACATGAAATTAAATAAAATGGGGGTTAAGAATCGGTATCCTTTTTCAGGGATAGATTTTAGACCAGTCTGAGGAGGCTGGGTTATCTCTAATATTGATTTTTGGTTTGGCTATCATTAGGTATTTGTTAGACAATGAGGTATACCTTACACATTCTTTCTAAGAATGTATATTCAATATTCATTAATGATTATATTATTTGGTCTTATGATTTCACTAGTGGTATTCTTGGTACAGTTGAACGGAGTGTGCCTTTTATATCTCAACTCATTTGTTTCGGATTTTATTTATTATATCTGGGTGTATTATAAAAATAATTTCTACAATGGGAACCCTCTTGATATCATTTTGAATATATTGAGATAACATCAGTTATATGATAATATAAAAAAGATCCACTTTTGGATGGAATAGATCCACTTATTGGGTCAAATTATCTCAAACATAGGTGTATCAATAGACATAGAGAATGTGAGAGATATAGTTTCTAAGATAATACTAAGAATGAATATTAGGTGAAGAGATTATTATTCCTGGTTAGTTATTTCAGACATATCATTCAAGGCTTTTCACACTTTGTATTGCCACTGACGGGCATGACTAAGAATGGTGTCATGTTTGTATGGTCAAATTCTATAAGGGAGTCCATTATAGAGATGAATGGAAGATTTAATTATATGTAGATAATATTTTTATCTAGATCTAATACAGTGTTACATTGTGTTATCTGATGCATTAGGTATCATGTACGGAGGAGTTCTTATGTAGGAAGATAGGGTCATGGAATTTACGTCTTAGCAGTTTAGGCCAAATGGGAGAATTATCCATCAAATGATATTGAGTTGGTTGTTGTTACTCACAAATTCTGTTGTTGGAGACATTACTTTCTGGGGGAGTGTTTTGTGGTGTACACAGACCACAAATTTATCAACAATGTTTTTATACAGCATGATCTTAATTTGAGGTAGTATAGGTGGGATTATTACCTTTAGTGTTTTTACATCAATCTTGAATACATTACAAGTATGGATAATGTAGTGGCCCATGAAATGTGTAGGGGGAATGAGATATGGGTAGTAGAGTAGGCTAGTTGAGAGTTGCATATTGTGACCCTGTTCTATAAGATGCACATAGAGGTTAATGACATTCAGGGGAAGACGTCCCTTTATTATGTATCTTTTACCTATACAATGTTGGAGAGAGTGAATATGAGGTAGTTGGAGGAATTAGAAATTATAGTTCTATGGTAGAGTGTGGAAGGTGAGGAACCTCAACCTAGATAGACTATAGGGGATTATGAGATACCATGTATACATGGTATCATATTGTTTTCAACAGACATGTGTGAGGAGGTCATACAAGATTTTCATTGTTCATCTAGGGAAGTGAACCTGGTGGCCACCAAGATGTATCGAGATTTACATCATCAGTATTGGTGGCTTGGTATGAAAATCAATGTAGCTTCTCCATCCTGAGGTGATCCACCTGTAAGCTGGTGAAGGCGGAGCAACAATAACTAGTTGATCTTTTACATTAGCAACCCATTCACGAGTGGAAATGGGATGATGTCACAGTCTATTTAGAAACAGGTTTAGTGAGGTTAACTCATGTTAATTATGTAAAATTGGTTTTTTAAAGGATCAATAAGTTATCTCACATCATAAATATCTTTGTTACGCTTTCAAATAATTTGTTTGAGAGGTTGTATATCCGTGAGATAATACAAATTTATAGGGTACCTCATTCTATAGCTTCAAATATAGATTACAGGTTTACATCATAGTTATATAAATGGATATAATGGGAGATGGGTACAAAAGTGATTCTAGAAATAACATACCAAATCTAGCTTGATGATAAGTTGTAGCTCACAATTTTGGTGATAGGGGTCTTGCTACGGACATGTGTCTTGAATTTTTAGGTTCCTTGGGATAGACATATCCCCTTGGTTGAATCCCCTAAAATAATATCTTCTATGATTCAATTCAGATTCCGAATATGTGGCCTTTTATGGTAAGAAATTACAAATAATCCTATTTTGGCTTGAGGGTAGATATGTATCTATATTAAGACCACTTCTTGTATAGGAGGGAACATAACATGTTCAGTTGATTCAGAAATGGATGGCTACTATGAAGTTTCATAATAAATCACACACTGATCACTCTAGATGAACTCTAGAGTTTGAGTTTGGGGTTCTGGGTTTCCAACATGATTCACTAAATCTAGGACAAAAAAATATCAAGAGACAAGGTAAGCATTCAATGAGGTATATTGGGATGTTTGAGATTTTGGAGAGAGATGGGTTAGTACCCTATCATTTGTAGTTGAATAATATTTTCTAGTCTATTCATTAATTCTTCCACGTTACAAATCAATGATGATACTATTTATACAAGTCTCATGCCTTTCATATTGATGATGTCATGTTATAGATAGACACCTCCTTTGAAGAGCATCATATTCAAATTTTGTATCGTAGGATGAAGGTTCTTCATAGAAGTCATATTCCTATAGTATGGGTGCTATGAAAGCATGGAGAAGACTATGAAATTTCTTATGGAAAAGAGGTTGTTCAATGATCATAGTGGATAGAGTTTTTCTATGTTCATGATAAACAATTAAAAGAAGGGAAATTTAGGGAAAAAATTCATTATGGGGGATGTTTTTTCGATCAAGTTTCTCCTTTGAAGTATAGATTCATTATTTGGTTCATAAATTCTCAGTATTATTTAAAAAATATTTCACAATTAGAATGCCTGTTACGGTCATAGAGGACTCATGGGTGTCATTTTCCAATTCATAGTCTGGAACCCGTGTTTTGGGTGAAAATTGGAGGCTGAATGTATAGTGAAAACTGTGGTAGTAAGGCCGCATGGCCGTGCAACTGGTTCTGCAATTCTAAAGATTGTAAAAAAATATTTTCTCATGGTTTCCTCAGGGTTAGTAAAAAATTCATGGTTACTATGCTGGTGCCCCTTGGCCTACAGTAAGTTGGTCATTATCAGTGTATAGTTAACCAATCCTTGCGCTTAAAGCATGTGACCAAGGTTATATTATAATTTTTATAGTTTTTATTTACAATTAAATTCATACATAAAAGCTAATATTGGTTTAATTCAAGGAAATGTAAGGGGAAGATAGTGGAAGAGTTATCTCTGATCCTAAATTATGAGTTTAGATATATTCTCGATCCACAGTCTGATCTAAAAGTTATTCATCTCCTTAGATTGGTAATTGTAAGGCCTTAATTCCTTTTTAATTTTATACATTTCTTATGGATATCATCTTCATTTTTTTCATTTAATCCTATATGGCCTAATTTCTGACTTTCCTTCTATTCTTTATAATTCTTATAATCTAGGAAAAATGAGGGTCTAACAATGGAAGATCTATTTATCACCGACCCAAGGTAAGTGGTCTCGTTCATTTTTTTTGAGATGTTTATATATTCCATCATGTCACACAACCAATTTATGGGTTTTAGATAAAATGAAATTGAACCCTATTATTTCTATTCATGTTTTTTATAACTGAATTAGATTTATAATACTTGATATAGATTGTATACATTGAATAAGAACCACCAAATTAGTAATTTGTCCATAAATTCCCTTTTATGGATTTTGGCCTTAGATAACTATGATGAATGTTTTCCCCTTTATCCTAGGATTCCATTAGTGAATTTTTATATAAATAAAATTTATTAATAGATGAATTATTTTTATTTTAAATGAAATGTATTAAGGGTTTGGAATGGATGACTTTACCCTTGTCTTATATATGACCTTGTTGTTAAAAACATGTTTTCCTTGCACAAGTTAGTAAATTAGAGGCTATGACGTGAATTGATGTAATTAGATTTAAAATATCTAATTTTTATTTTCCCATGTGAGTTATATGATAACTAATCCATGTGATATCTTGATAGGGTTATTATGTTAAAAATTAACATGAGATTATTTGAATCCCCAAAGAATTTTTAATCTCATGTGAGTTAAATAGAGTTTATGACATACGGTGGATTCCTTATGCCTATAATGCCATGTACCTGAAAATACCCATGTGAGTTATGTTGTGAACATGCAATGTATTCGATTTATTATGAATGGGAATCTCATTATCCTAATATGACCATGTGAGTAAATTAATGTATGAATATTTATGGTTGTTCCTTAATCATGTAACTCTTTTGGGATGAGTTATATTTAATGCATTGGATTTTGACCTTGGAATGATAAATTGAATGATTAATGGAATTTAATTTATTAAATTATTTATTTGAAGGGGTGATACGCGGTTTTAGGATTCTTGTACCATGGATGTACTGTAACATCCCAAGTAAGTAATGAATAATAGATATTTTTATCTATGTCTATTAATGATTAAGATAGTGTTTTAGAGTCTTAAAATGAAAATAAATCCAATCTTAAGCATGGAATACACTAATATTCTAAAAAGATTGTTTTACTGCCTTATGAATGAAAACCTTTTTTAAATCTATCTTTGGACAATTTTATAAACTATGTTTTTTCAAAATAAACTTATTCTTTATTATTGGGACGTCAAAATTTACTTTGTGTGAATTTTTGATATTTTTCTGACAATGTTCATTTTTTAATGAATAGTGAAAAATACTGCATTTTACATCAAAACTGCTTTTTAATCTAATTTAATTATATGATTATATTATCTTTTTAATTGGTCTTAATGTGTAATATGAATATATTTTTACCATTTAATCAAATGGTGGTCATTGGAATCAATTTCACTTTGAAATTGGACTCAAACTAGTGTCAATCTTTTGATACTTTTTGTTTCATAAAAACACGCTATTTGTTCTGACAGCGGGAATTAATTATTAAATTAATTAATGTGACTTATATGTTTTTAATTTTGAAAAATAGACTTCATTTTTGAATTCGGAATATCAAATATAGCTTAGGGTGAATTTTTGGTGATTTTCTGAAAAACTTCAATTTTTGATGAATAGTGAAACCACTAAGTGGTACTTATATAAACTGATTTTCAGTTTAAATGAAATTTTGCCATCATTGTGTTTTCAATTTCAAAAATCCGACATACATGTTTGTCCTTAAGATGTAAAATGTGGTTCAATGAGATTAAAATAATTTTTTGGTGAATAGTAACTTGTTAAGTTCTTAATCGCGATTAGTGGTAATTAGGGTAGTTTAAGGTATAAATAATGCTTTAATAATATGAAATGACCTAGAAACACATCCCAACCTTATTGGTTGTGTCATGGCCGACCAATAAAAGCCATGGGTCAACTTGGGGACCCCATGGAGACACTTTGGTTGGGAAATGACATAAATAACATTTTATTAAATGTTAAAGTAAAAATGACACAAACATAATATGTCTTATGAAAAGAATTTTTACATGGGGTTATGAAGATCAGATTTTTTATTATAAATAGTAATTGGAAAGATAAAAATATTTCCTACATCATAGTATTTTTTTTATAATTTTTAGACATTAAATAAATTAAATTATTTATGACATCATGATGATGCAGCGATGACCTCATTATTTAACGATTTAAATAAAATGGAAAGATAATGTAACATCTATGAACTACACATGTCCAAAACCAATTGGATGAGTGGATTTAGAACCCTTATCACCTTATTGACGACTTATATCAATGTGGGACCTTTTAAAACCGAAACACATTTTCAAATAAAGTAATATTTCTTTACTTTCCAAAAGTGCCCCTCCTCTCCTCTTATAAAAGGCCCCCACCTCTACCTCATTTCACACACTCCTCAAGCCTTTTTCTCGGCCAACCCCTGCCCATTTACTCTCTCCACATACCTCTCCTCATCCTAGAGGATTCCCTTTGGGCAGAAGCCTTTAAATGAAATCCTTTAGGCTCAAATCAAAAGGAGTTACACTTTTAAAGGTAATTCATTCTCTCATGTTCATTTGTTTTATTTTGTTTCTCCAACCCCCTAAACTCTTTTTATTTACTACTTTTTTAACAACAAAAGTATCTTCAATATACTAGGATGTTGTTATAAGATTTATTTGAGCTACACTCTCACACAACTACATCAAATGGTTAAAGAACATACGGTTTCCGTGGATGGCGAAATTCTGCCTCCCGAAACGATGATTGTTCAATACTCATTTAACACCTTCAAAGGTGGCCATTATGATGTCACTATTTTTATATATGATATATAATATGTTTATTGTTTCCTTAAGCTTCTGTTTTTTTTTCATTTTGGGAATACCTTTATGGTTTCCATTATGGGTAAACACGATATCTTCATTTTAGGAAGGGCGGACTACCGCCCCCTGAAAGTGATTTGATTCGTTAATACCATATGTGGGATGTGTAAAGGATAAAGTTAATGATATTATATATGTTATTATACTATAATTATAATATAATTATATATCATTATGATTCCATTCCAGAAAATACGAAATAGAAATGGAAGTAGCGTTCATGCGTACGTACGGCTTACCGTCTCCAGGAACGGTGCATTTCATTTCTTACCACTAAATGTGATGTAATGTTATAAATACAAGTATATGATGAATATATATGATATATATGTTATCAAAATCATTAATATCATTCTGGATATAATGAACCTTTGACCAAATTAACAACATGTAATTGTAAGAAGTCTATTTTTGACTTAATAACCAAATACCGACAAAATGAACATTATTAACTTAAATGATTACATGATGTTCATAACACGGTATAAAAGAAATAATGAACTTGAAAAAGGTTCATAATCATGTAGAGATAAACTCAAGTTTATTATTCAGGAGATTAAATAACGGTGGGGTCAAGTCGGATACGAGGTATGGGACTTCGTCTCAATCTCCTTTCGTTGAGCCATATTTTATTTTATACACAACTTTTCTTTATATGGTGTATAAACCCCTTTGACTTTTACGTTTATTCAAAATGAATCTTTTTTATATGAAGCGTTTACTAAACGACAAAAGGGAATGTTTTTGTCGTACGTATGCGGCGACAACGACTTCTCTGCCGTCGTGACCGTTATTTGAGTTTCGGCTTCCTCTACAAGCCATACCATCTTTTTAAATGAAAAATGAATCCCATGTTTTACTTTTCTATTATTTTAGTATTGAAAATGGTTTTCATAATGGTTTTATATAAATGTGTTGTATTGATATCTCGTGATTGAAATGTGGAAATTTTATGTTTCCTTTATGCATGTTTTATGTGATATGATTATGTTATGGTTCTTGGGCATTATTATGAAGACGGGTGGTTCCGTGATAAACTAAGGGCGGGTGAGCCCGTTATTGCTCTCCAATGCATTGGGTAACGCGAAGGAGTGAAACGTTAAGGTTTCTCTGAAGAGATTTAGGGAATATACTGTGATGGGTATTCCAAACGTAACCAAGAGGGTTACTCCCTACGTAAGAATGTTATGGATGCCTCAAGTTACCTTTATGTCTTATGATTTCTATGATTTATTCATGATTTTATGAGGTATGTTAATGTGCCTATGTTTTATGGGTAAAGTATGATTTCATTATTATGTATATATGAACTCATGTTTCCTTTCCATGTTTTTTATAACCCATACTGAGCTTTTTATGCTCATCCCAAGTTTTTTTTGAAATGTTTTTCACAGGTCAAGGTAAAGGTACATGATATGATGATAGTGTCAAGGAAGTCTCAAGAAATAATCCATGTTTTATTTTAAATGTGTTTCCATTTATGGTAATGAAGAATACTATCTTTATGTAACCATTTTTTATATGTGGTTTGTAATGCAAGTTTTATGATCTAATTCTATAAAACTGTAAACCCGAAAATATCCTCAATGTGTAATCTTTTAATAACTCATGATTAACTAAGGTTTAAGGCTGGGGCCTTATAGTTGGTATCAGTGGTCGGTTTAGATAACTTTAGGAGTTAGAATTCTATTAAATGATTATCCAAAAGTTTTTTTGAAATGATATAGCATTTGAAGATTACCATGTTTCTTGATCTAAGACATGTTTGTTCAGAATGGTTTGCTGCAGAGGAAACATGGAAGCAGAGCTAGGAAGGCATACAGAAGGAAATAACCTTCCGAATCAGCATCCGAAAATTGTCGGCATTGGAACTGAACAGTTTGTTGCAGTTATGGCACAGTTGACTCAAGCGATAAATGGTGGTGGTATCCATGCACGAGATCATCCAGATAAACCGCAGAGGAACATGTCAGTGGTGGAACATTTCATGAGGCAACATCCACCATCATTCAGAGGATCATCTGACCCTGTGCTAGTTGAAGGGTGGATTAAAGCACTGGAGAATATTTTCTATGTCATGGGGTGTTCAGACAATCAAAAGGTTAGTCTTGCTATTTACCATTTGGAGGGTGAGGCAGATAAGTGGTGGTCTATGGATAAAAATATTAGGGATGTAGATGATATTGATGCTCTCGACTGGGATGAATTCAAAGGTATGTTTCTTGATATGTATTTTCCTAAGGCTGTTCGACTTAGGATGGAAAAACAATTCTTGGAATTGAGGCAAGAGGAAGACTCAGTGGATGCCTATGAAGAAAGGTTCACTCGATTGGCAAGGTATGCTCCAAATTTTATCCGAGACCTTGATAGTAAAATCAATCGTTTTTACTCAGGATTAAAACCAAAATATAGAAGGGCATTATCTTCTCGTGAGTTTAAAAGTTATGAAAATCTTGTTCGATGTGCTGAGAAGGTGGAAATGGAGTTTACCGATGACCAAGTGTTCTATAACAACCAACAGAAGAAGAGACCGAGGTGGCAGGAGAAAGGTAAGAATTCTTCAAAAAAGTCTGATGGTAAGAAAACTAAGTTTCCAGTTTGTGATAAATGTGGAAAAAGGCATGCTGGGGAATGTCTTCTGAATTCTGGAAAGTGCTACCGATGTGGTAATATAGGACATAAGGCTCGTGATTTCACTGAAAAGGATCAAGGTGAAGGTAAGAACAAATTTGATTTACAGTTAGTGAAATGTCATAAGTGCAATGAGATGGGATAAATGTTGATCCTGCAAAAAAAAGTTGTTGAAGACTGGCCAGGACCCACAAATGTAACCGAGATTCGTAGCTTCCTTGGTTTGTCGGGCTATTACCGAAGGTTTTTTAGAAATTTTTCACAGTTATCTAGTCCAATGACTAAGCTAACTCGGAAGGGTGTTAAGTTTATCTGGACAAAAGAATGTGATGATTGTTTTCAGGAATTGATAAGAAGATTGGTGAATGCTCCAGTTTTGGCAATACCTTCCTGGAATGGTGAGTTTGTTATATACAGTGATGCTTCATTGAAATGACTTGGTTCCGTCCTAATGAAGAATGATCAGGTAATTGCTTATGCTTCACGACAGTTGAAAACTCATGAGGTAAATTACCCTACACATGATTTGGAATTAGCTGCTGTTGTTTTTTCTTTAAAAATTTTGAGGCATCATTTTTATGGGGTAAAGTGTGAAATATATACCGATCACAAAAGTTTAAAGTATATATTCACTCAGAAAAAGTTAAACATGAGACAGAGGAGATGTCTAGAATTAATCAAGGATTATGATTGTACAATTCATTAGCATCCGGGAAAAGCAAATAAAGTGGATGATGGTTTGAGTCGAAAAAGTAATGCTTCATTAACAATGTTGCGTTTGGAACGTGATCCTTTGGTTAAGGATTTTATGAACTTTGGCATAGAAGTTGTTGGTGCAGGAAGTCCTTCTGTTTTGTTTCAGGTATCAGTGAGATCATCTCTATCAGATAGAATCAAGCAAGCACAGAAGCAAGACAGTGAGTTGTAGAAAAAGGTAGAGCTGGTTCAGAAAGGTAAGTTGACTGAATTCAACATTGATAATGATTGTGTTTTGAGATTTGGGAAGAGATTGTGTGTGCCTTGTGATTCACAGTTGAAGAGAGAGTTGTTATGTGAAGCTCATAGTTCTCCGTTTTCAGTTCATCCGGGTAGTACTAAGATGTATAGAGATCTGCAGGAGTATTACTGGTGGGATGGAATGAAAAGAGACATTGCTGATTTTATTGTGAAGTGTTTGACATGTCAACAGGTTAAAGCAGAGCGGCAGTTACCGAAAGGGATGCTTCATCCTTTACCAGTGCCAGAGTGGAAATGGTAGAATATATCTATGGACTTTGTTGTCGGATTACCGAAGACATCTCGAGGTAATAATGCAATCTGAGTTATTGTTGATCTCTTGAATAAATCTGCTCATTTCCTTGCTATACGAGATACATTCTCTCTTGATCAACTTTCCCGTTTTTATTTTAAAGATATATTCAGGTTACATGGAGTTCCTCTCTCCATTGTATCGGATCATGATCCCAAGTTTACTTCTAACTTTTGGAAAGGCCTTCAGAAGTCGTTGGGTACTGAATTAAATTTTAGTACAGCTTTTTATCCTCAATCAGATGGGCAGTCAGAACGAATAATTCATACATTGGAGGATATGCTACGAGCTTGTTCTATGGATTATCTGGGAAGTTGGGACCAACATCATTCTTTGGTTGAATTTTCATATAATAACAGTTTTCATTCCAGTATACAGATGGAACCATTTCAGGCATTATATGGGAAGCGGTGTCGAACTCCAGCTTTCTGGGATGATGTGGGTGAAAGGAAGTTGATGGGACCAGAATTGGTAGAAGAGATGGCAGAAAAAGTTTAGCTGATTTAGAAACACATGAGAACAGCTCAGAGCAGGCAGAAGAGTTATGTGGATAACCGGAGGAAGGATCTATCTTTCGAGGTAGGTGATCATGTTTTTTCAAGGTTTATCCTTGGAAAAGTGTGATGAGATTTGGTAAGAAAGGAATGTTGAGTCCAAGGTTCATTGGACCATACGAAATTCTGGATAGAGTTGGATCAGTTGCATACCAGGTGGCTTTACCTCCGATTTTATCTCAGGTACATAATGTTTTTCACGTTTCGATGTTGAGAAAGTATATGCCAGATTCATCTCATGTTTTGAGTCCAGAGGTAGTTCAGCTGGAAGAGAACCTATCGTATAAGGAAAAACCAGTCCAGATTCTTGACCATAGGGAGCAAGTGTTACGGAATAAGGTGATTCACCAGGTAAAGGTTTTGTGGAAAAACCACATGATTGAAGAGGCAACATGGGAATCTGAAAATGCAATGAGGGATAAGTAACCCCATTTATTTGATAAGTGAATAAATTGCAGGGATGCAATTTTCTAAAGGGGGGAAGGATGTAAAATCCCATGTAAGTAATGAATAATAGATATTTTTATCTATGTCTATTAATGATTAAGATATTGTTTTAGAGGCTTAAAATGAAAATAAATCCAATCTTAAGCATGGAATACACTAATATTATTAAAAGATTGTTTTACTGCCTTATGATGGAAAACCCTTTTTAAATATATCTTTTGACAATTTTATAAACTATGTTTGTCAAAATAAACTTATTCTTTATGATTGGGACATCAAAATTTACTTTGTGTGGAATTTTGATATTTTTCTGACAGTGTTCATTTTTTAATGAATAGTGAAAAATACTGCATTTTACATCAAAACTGATTTTTAATATAATTTATTTATATGATTAGATTATATTTTGAAATGGTCTTAATGTTAAATATGAATATATTTTTACCATTTAATCCAATTTTGGTCATTGGAATCAATTTCACTTTGAAATTGGACTCAAACTAGTGTCAATCTTTTGATACTTTTTGTTTCATAAAAACACGCTATTTGCTCTGACAGCGGGAATTAATTATTAAATTAATTAATGTGACTTATATGTTTTTAATTTTGTAAAATAGACTTCATTTTTTAATTCATAATATCAAATATATCTTAGGGTGAATTATTGTTGATTTTCTGAAAAACTACAATTTTTGATGAATAGTGAAACCACTAAGTGGTACATATAAAAACTGATTTTCCGTTTAAATGAAATTTTGCCATCATTGAGTTTTGAATTTCAAAAATCCTACATACATGGTTGTCATTAAGAAGTAAAATTTGGTTCAATGAGATTAAAATAATTTTCTGGTGAATAGTAACTTATTAAGTTCTTAATCGCGATTAGTGGTAATTAGGGTAGTTTAAGGTATAAATAATGCTTTAATAATATTAAATGACCTAGACACATGTCACAACCTTATTTTTTGTGTGATGGCCGACCAATAAAAGCCATGGGTCATCTTGGGGACCCCATGGAGACACTTTGGTTGGGAAATGAAATTAATAACTTTTTATTAAATGTTAAAGTAAAAATGACACAAACATAATATGTCTTACGAAACGAATTTTTACATGGGGTTATAAAGATCAGATTTTTGATTATAAATAGTCATTGGAAATCTAAAAGGATTTCCTACATCATAGTAGTTTTTTTGTAATTTTTAGACATTAAATAAATTAAATTATTTATGACATCATGATGATGCAGCGATGACCTCATTATTTAACGATTTAAATAAAATGGAAATATAATGTAAAATATATGAACTACACATGTCCAAAACCAGTTGGATGAGTTGATTTCGAACCCTTATCACCTTATCCACGACTTATATCAATTTGGGATCTTTTAAAACCGAAACACATTTTCAAATAAAGTAATATTTCTTTACTTTCCAAAAGTGCCCCTCCTCTCCTCTTATAAAAGGCCCCCACCTCTACCTCATTTCACACACTCCTCAAGCCTTTTGATCGGCCAAACCCTGACCATTTACTCTCTCCACATCCATCTCCTCATCCTAGAGGATTAACTTTGGGAATAAGCCTTTCAAAGGAAGCCTTTAGGATCAAGTGAAAAGGAGTTATACTTTTAAAGGTAATTCATTCTCTCATGTTCATTTGTTTTATTTTGTTTCTCCAACCCCCTAAACTATTTTTATTTACTTCTTTTGTAACAACACCAGTATCTTCAATATACTAGGATGTTGTTATAAATTTATTTGAGATAAACTCTCACACAACTACATAAAATGGTTAAAGAACATACGGTTTCCGTGGATGGCGAAATTCTGCCTCCCGAAACGATGATTGTCCAATACTCATTTAAGACCTTCAAAGGTGGCCATTATGATGTCAGTATTTTTAGATATGATATATAATATGTTTATGTTTTCCTTAAGCTTCTGTTTTTTTCATTTTGGGCATACCTTTATGGTTTCCATTATGGGTGAACATGATATCTTCATTTTAGAAAGTGCGGACTACCGCCCCTTGAAAGTGATTTGATTCGTTAATACCATATGTGGGATGTTTAAAAGATAATGTTAATGATATTATATATGTTATTATACTGGAATTATAATATACTTATATATCATTATGATTCCATTCCAGAAAATACGAAATAGAAATAGAAATAGCGTTCATGCGTACATACGGCTTACCGTCTCCATGAACGGTGCATTTCATTTCTTACCTCTAAACGACAAAAGGGAATGTTTTTGTCGTATGTATGCGGCGACAACGACTTCTCTGATGTCGTGACCGTAATTTGAGTTTCATCTTCCTCTACAAGCCATACCTTTTTTTTAAAAGAAAAATAAATACCATGTTTTACTTTTCTTTTATTTTAGTATTGAAAATAGTTTTCATAATGTTTTTATATCAATGTGTTGTATTGATATCTCGTGATTGAAATGTGGAAATTTTATGTTTCCTTTATGCATGATTTATGTGATATGATTATGTTATGGTTCTTGGGCATTATTATGAAGATGGGTGGTTCCGTGATAAACTAAGGGCGGGAGAGCCCGTTATAGCTCTCCAATGCATTGGGTAACGCGAAGGAGTGAAACGTTAAGGTTTCTCCGAAGAGATTCAGGGAATATACTGTGATGGGTATTCCAAACGTAACCAAGAGGGTTAATCCCTACGTAAGAATGTTATGGATGCCTCATGTTACCTTTATGTCTTATGATTTCTATGATTTATTCATGATTTTATGAGGTATGTTAAAGTGCCTATGTTTTATGGGTAAAGTATGATTTCATTCTTATGTATATATGAACTCATGTTTCCTTTCCATGTTTTTTATAACCCATACTGAGCTTTTTATGCTCATCCCATGTTTTTTTGAAATGTTTTTCACAGGACAAGGGAAAGGTACATGATATGATGGTAGTGTCAAGGAAGTGTCAAGAAATAATCCATGTTTTATTTTAAATGTTTTTCAATTGATGGGAATGAAGAATACTATCTTTATGTAACCACTTTGTTTATATGTGGAATGTAATGCAAGTTTTATGATCTAATTCTCTAAAACTCTAAACCCGAAAAGATCCTAAATGTGTAATCTTGTAATAACTCAAGATTAAGTAAGGTTTAAGGCTGGGTCCTTATATGTACTATTATACATATTGAATTATACACCTTTTTTGTTATGAATTTTCACATTAGAATATCAAGGATAGACTCGTTTCCTAAACCCTTGACTATGCCATGGGTGATATATGGATATAAGTAAGAGATGACATGGAACGACTCACTGCGGCTCATATTTTATACCAATTGTTACATGGAGTCTTATGATAATTCCATTAATAGAATCAAAATGAATTTGAATTTTTATTCAAAGGGTTGTACTAAAAAATTCATGTAAACTGTCACAGAAGGAATTGATTGGGTGTTAATTTATACCTCACATAGATCAATAACGGGTTCTTAAATAATTCTCTAGGGACATACTTGTAGAGTGTTAGTTCATAATGCACCTAAAAACAATTGAAATATAAATTAAGAAGGTATAGGAATGAATCATGATATTAATTTAATTAGAAATGAAATGACTAATAAGACATGTTTACCATGCTAAATTTCCAGAAAAGATTTTTCCTTGCCATGTATTGTTTAGAAGGACTTACAAGGAATCTGTTTTCCTAACTTTCACATGTGTAATGTTATGATTGAATAATATTTCAAGACATATAAATTAAATGAAAATTAATTTTTGGATGATAATTAATTGATAGAAATTAATGTAAATGAATACTATTTAATGTATGATGGTTACATTAGAGTACACCATTTCTTAATGATTTTCTTATTGCATATTTCATACAGTATATATCCCCTGAATGAATATAGAAAACCATAGGAGGTTTCCAACTAGGATATAGTCTCAAACACAATTAGAGATAAGTTTTGGGGCCCAAACAAATTTTATGATTGTAGGTGTCGATAAGGAAAAATTACCCCCTATGGGTACTAGATATGATTCTTAGGAGTAGAAGATCATGAGACCATGCCGAGTCTTGAGAAGCTACTAGGATTATTTTCCCTTTGTATACTTTTGGGATGATTTCATAATATGAATAATGTGTAACTATTTTGACTATTTTATTTTAACATGTTACATGAATCATAATCTTGTATATGATATGTATTCTAAATTTATTTATACTATCATTCTTCCACTGTTCATTTTTTATGGTTTACATCTTCCACTATTTTACTATTAAATGATATGATTTTTGTTACACTATACTAATGAGTTAATACTCTCCCCATTACAAGTCTATCGCCTCTATAATTTGGGGATATGTTCTTAAGGGCATGTGGTGAATTGGGTACATAAAACCATTTAGTGGCATATAGAACCATGACATTAGAAGAATCATGTAAAAATAAATCTATATTGTTGTTTCTATTATATTCATCATTTCTTTTATATATGATTATTTGGATCAAACAACTAATATATTACATATAAATGGGGTGGAGGTTTGAGATTATTAGTGGCTAATTGAAAAATATGTATATGTTTTTTAAATTGCTTGCTATATTAATTCACCCCCTCTGTGTCCCTACGTGATCCATCTAGGCTCTACAATAGGTTTCTAAATGTGACATAATTTTATTAAATGAATTATATTTATCTATAAATTCCTATTTTTTAATAAAATTTAATCTTAAATATTTATGTCCAGCTTATAATATAATTATTTAATAAAATTAATGGGTTTCGTAAAAACATTATTTTTTACTATTCAATAAAAAATAAACATCATTTGGAAATTCCCAAAAAATCACAATATTATTACATCAATTTTATGATTCGAATAAATGAAGTCGTTTTAATTAAATCAATATTATAATAATTCATGTATTTATAATTTAATATAGAGATATAATATAATGAAAAACATTTTTGATAAAAGGAAATGAAATTTTAATGTGTTCCTAGTTATATTTCATATAAATTAATAATTAAATTATTATTATTTTGTTGGTGTTTTACATTAAATAATATAACTGTAATAATACATTTAATGTTTCCAATATAATTTATTATGTAAATAGTCAAAATTATATAAAAAAAGACAATTCATAAAAAGGTAATTTTTAGGAGCATTGGTTTTAACCACATCTAATTAGAGAGATTCGTCCATTAATTTTTAGTCAAAGACATAAAATAAATTTTATAAAAAAATAATAATATATATGTAATGTATGTAATTTATTTAAATATATATGTATTTAATTTAGGTTTTACACTTCTTGCAATAATCTTATTGAAATATCATATTTTATTTTAAATATATATTGATTCCAATCTTGAATTGTAGAATATATCAATTTTATTTTTAGTTTTTTATTTTATTCGGTAAAAAATATTTTAGAAATCTATTATTAATAGTAAAAGTGGTTCAATAATGTATGGGTGTCATAAACTCTCTATGTTTTTATGGGGTATTGGCACATTATAATTGCATGCTCCATGGATTTGCTCGGTTTGGTTGAACATCATAAATTACTTCAATATTTTTCTATTAACTTCTTAACTCTTCATATTAATTATAAGGTAAGAAGATATTCTAAATATTGAGAAACAATGTTATTGTTAATGGAAGACTAAAAATAGATATACCCTAATTCAACCATCATGGTATTATCTTTTTTTGGGATCCATAGACATAAACTTTGACACCAATATCAACTATGAAAATGAAGAATATGATGAAAATAGATTCATGGATATATAAACATTTCTCATAATATAAATAATAGGAAATAAAATATCTTTTAATTAAGGAAAATAAAAGTAGATATTGTTATATTATATTTATTAGTTACTTTTCTTATGGAGAAAATTTTGATGATAATGCATCTCAATTTCCAAAATAGTAAGGGAAAGAGGTACCATTGATTAAATCTTGATATAGATAACCATAGCATAGAAGGATAAAAATTATTATATTAATCCACTAATAATAATATTTATAACCCTTCTAATTCATAATTTCTATTGTATTCATGTGATCATGAGGTAATTATAATCTCACGTTAAACATTTCTTCTAGGTGTTCCATACAATAGTCATGAAGATCGCATATCTAATGATTAAGAAGAAAAATAAATTTATTATTCATATTTTATATTTTATAAATATAAAAAAGAAATTGAAACTTTTTTTGTGTCTCTTTATGAAATACATATTATAAGACCACTTAATCAGAAGAAGAATTAGACTATACAGGAAACACCATGGAGTAAATTGTATTGCTAGTTCTAATTCTATCTAAACTATTAGAATCTATAGATACAATGAAATTGTATGTTGAATAATTGAGATCTAATGTTGAGAATGGGTAGCTCAATAAAATCCATGAGAGATAATAAAAAATGAAAATGGAAAAAGAAATAACCCATGCAGTAAAAATGGAATGTCTATAAAGGATGTTGAATTGGTAATCAAAAGGATATTGGATTAATGTGATTGATACTTTTTGGAAAGAAAAAAAATGATGCATTGATAAGTATTGATAAAATGATAAGGGGATTTGAAGACGTGGTTACATTAGGTAAGGATGATAAAAATATTCTTTAATGAATGTTTCTATAGTTAGAGGTAAAATTTAAAGAAAATGATGTGACAAATTCTGAATATTCAATAACTACTAAGAAGATACATGATACAATAAATATCATAAAGGTGGATCATTGTGTCAAAAAATCACTCACCAAAGGAAAGAAGGTCATAATATCAATTTATTAATAACCCGCTATTAGAAGAAAAAAATTATCAATTTTTCAAAAAAGAATTGTCTATGATACTGGTGTTTTTCTAAAAAGTGCATGTCTAAAATAAAAACCTAAAAAATGGATGAATAAAAACACAAAGGATACTACCATGGCATAAAAACAAATCATATGTATAATAAACAATTTTTTTCCTTTAAAATTAATAATATGTATAAAAAAATTTATTTTCATGTCTAATTATCCCTACTAGTGGATGAAATGGCAAAAAAATAATAAGCTAAAATGGTGATATAGAATAATTTTAAAAATATAAAATAATTTATTTTCAACTACTACAGCTATGGTGATTCATTAATACATATGTCTTTGAAATAATATTATAATCTATCTACCTATAGAAATTTATGTCAGCTTAAATAAAGTGGTATAAACTTCAATTTAATGAAATTTTTCCAAGATAAATGTATATAATTATTTTTATTTAACATATTTGGATACATGTAGAGTCTCTATGGTATTAAAAATAATCGTTTTAAATGTGAAGACTAAATCTTGTAAATTAAACCCAGAATGTTTCATGGAAAATTGAGAAGAGTGGAATAGAAAATAAAAAGTTGAAGATATGGGATGATGTGTTACCTTGTGTAATAGGATTAAAGATTTTTTTTCAGAAATAAACTAAAAAGACAAAGATAAATTCTAGAATTAAAAGAATAATATTCTTCTAGTATAGAACATGAATACTTACCTTAAACCATTTCACAAGTGATAAAATTATTATTATTGATAGAGGAAAATGGAATGAAAAAATACGGGGAGAAATTATTGAAATTCAAAATATGTTTGGTAAATTGGTTGATATTCCTCATTAACAGGTGGGAGATGAATAAAATATGATTATGATTCTACCTCGTACATTTTCATTTTAAAAAATAAATTTAAAATTGAAATATAGGAAGAGAATGAAAAAGTAGTCTATATTGAAGAAAGAAATTACACATGAATATGAACTTGATTTTCCAAAATGTTTTTAATAAAATAATGATGTAAGAGTTATTGAGGAACTATGTGAAGCATGATAATTTTCTTGATACTTCTTATTGAATTCACTAAACATGATTCAATTGAATGTAGATATGCCTAACAAGGTGATCCTAACCACAAAAGGCTATTCACACTTCATCCTAATATAAATTAGAAAATTCCACACATGGAGGTTGATGAAGAAAGTAGTAATTCTATGATACCTAAGATCTCTTCATTGAAAATTACAAGTGTAAGTGTATAAACTTCACCCAAAAAAGGGTTATGAATCAAAGGGGTTCTTTGGTTGAGAATAATCTCTCAGCATTTTTTTCTCATTAAGTTAAAATGATATAAATCTTATTCTCATATGTAATGTATGTATTCTATATTTAAAATTAATTAAAGGTTATTGTTAATTATGTTTGAGAAATGAAATCTTGAGCATGCTTGATTAACTATTCCTAACATAAATTAAGTCACCATCTTATAAACAATATTATATTTCATATATCAAGTATATTTAAATAAAAATTCTATATTTAATGAAGGGAATATGGATTATAACCTCTAAGGTTAATAATTTTGGGAATATTTTAATAATACTTATTTCAAATCAATATGGAATTCTGTAAATTTCTTGAAATTTTACATTGAAATAGAATGCTTAAATATTTTTTTAACATTATTTTGAATGAATTTTTTTATATTATGGGAGAAAAAATGGGTTTAATAATTCACATGAAAATAATATAAATAAAATATGTTCAAGGGGTAATTTATAAAATTACATAATTCAATTATTTTTTATTGTATTTAATATATGTTTCATAATATTTGCATGAAGTCTGGTTGTAGAATATGATGATATTATATTAACTAAAATTGTTAATAGCTATGATATTTTTGAATAACCATAATAATATAATTTTGAGTTGGTATTATATTTCATTTATTTAAGAATTGATATATTCTCTATATCATACCCTCTTTCCTCATACACCGAACATGGATAATTTGTGCTTGGTTTGTAATACATAATGAAACATAAATTTTAGTAAATCTATATCATCATGTATCTATAGTATTCATATTTATTATAAATAAATAAAAATAAGATTAAAATGAACAAAGTCATATAGACATGAATTTTCTTGTATTGGTATTAATAAAAAATCCAAATGGGGAATTTGTTGAGCCAGGTTGTTGTTTGATATAACTATATTTAATGAATATTTTATCAATTAGAATCATGTTGATATGTGTTGACATAGGTATCATTGAGGAATTTTGAATAATTTATAAAATTTTGGGAACTTCTTATGAATGTTTATTTTGTAATTTAAAAAATAAATATAGTTTGATGAAATAAATTAAATTTTGAAAAAGAGTATATGGTATTATTTATAAGATAAATGATGATTAACCATTATAAATTTTTAGTGTCTCATTCAAAGGGAAAATAATCTAGATGGAATATTTGTATCTTGATGTTTTATATGGACATTCTATTCCAGAATACCAAAGAACATTTTTATATGATATTGGATGTTAACTCATGGTTTATCCATGCTAATGAAATATAATAAATAGGGATTAAGGATTTTCTATGAATAATTCTCATTGAATATGAGTGATTTATCTACAATATTTATATGGTATAAAAATGTATTGTTTTTCACCAACACTACATGAGGACAAAATCATTTTTAAAGGTTGTGAAAATTTCATTAAGATGATTTAGATACTGCTTTATATAACATTAATATCTTAAAGTAATAGTTTTTTATAAATATTGTGATAGATTTTAACATTCATATGGTTTTAGGGAAGATCAAAATATGAGAATAATTCAATAGATTGTGTTTATTGATGGAAAATATATCTCTACAGATAAGACAAATGAAGTTAGAGTTGAATAAATTTTATCTTGTATCATAATAAATAACTATCCATGGTAATATCATGTATATAGGTTGGGCTCTATGATACTGATTGTAAATTTTTTGAAGTTGGATGAGGCTTTGATGGTTCATTTAATTACTATAATATGTATCTGTAATTTCCAAAATATTTTTTAAATATTTTGGTTGTTTTTGGAAGGTTAATTAAGTGTATTCCAAATTCACATGAAGAGGTTTTCAATGTATTGAACTCATATAGAGTTCATTTAAACTTAAAAAAATTTAAAATTTTAAAAGTAATGGTGAATATATAAGAGTCATCTTAAAACAACTTTAAATGCATTTAAAAAAATGGTTGTCTCTAGATCCAGTCATACAGAGGTTCCTAAAAGTAACTATTAAATTAATTAAAACATTAAAATCAGAATTGCAAGCTAACTACATGAATAAGAGTCATATGACTAAAGTAAAAATGTAATTAGAGAAAAGAACAGAAGAATGGGGAAACGTATTAGAGACACACATAGGTATACAATATTCAATGAACATATATTTAAGAGTTTATGTGTCCTATATTGCTAAAATGGGGTTAAGGAAAGGAGTGTATAAATGTTAATTAGATAATGTTGAAAAAAAATTAACCATTGAATTGATTGAACTGATTATATATAATGAAATCATTAGAATTCCACAAATTCTCACATAGTAGACTATAAATTTTGTTAAAATCTCTCAGATGTTTAACTGACGTACTTAAGTGTGAAATTTTATTTTATACGAGTATTTAGTTTTCAAATTTTGTGGGTTTTCTAGAGGTTAATATAATAGATATAAAAGATAAATACCAAAAAGGAATACATTTTTGAATATATAATATATGTATTATTATTATTTTTTTATGTAATAAATAAAAATTATTGTTGATTGAACTGTGATTCAATTCATGATTTAATGGGTAGTAAAGATGATGAGGCAATGAAATTTGAAAAAAAAATTCTATACCATTAGGTTATATAAATAAAATTGAAGAACTAAATTTGGTTATAATATTGGATATACAACCAATACATAAAGAATTAGTTCCATTTCATGGTGAATAATAAATTTAAAGGTGGGTTGTACCACACCAAGGTTCATGATAACGAATAAATAAAGTGAGATATACACACCCTTTTGCATCATGTGGATGTTAGGCTCAATATTGTGGTGAACATTCAATATTTTTCTATCGATGACTACATAATCCATGTGTTGACAATGAAATTTTTTAGTGAAGTCATATTGAGAGAGATTACATGAGTTCCACAATATCCATGCTAAATGTTTCAATGTTGGTGTAGGGCTTGATATGAAATCAATTTCAAATGAAGTTATAAATGTAGATAGCTAATAAATTGAGTGGTTTCATGGTGATAGATGTCTCTTGAAATAGATTTCATGCGGTTATGAATGTCTAGGTATTCATCATAATTAATTGAAAATATATTTTCCCCTAGAAATGATATTTAATATAGAAATTATAGAATAATTAGTTTGATAATTATTTTACAAATAATGTTCATGTCGTTATATGAATATATATTATGACAATTAGAAGAAGAATGTGACGAGACTCAGTACTATTATGAGTTGATTAATACCTTTATATACATTATAGGTAGATAAATTTTGGTTAATATGTTAATCAACATTGTTCATTAAATCATAATAAGTATAAACAAATAGATACCATCATTTTTATGAGTGAATATCATACGAGATGAAGTAGAATCGATGAGGTTTCTAGATAATGATATTTATATATTTTATGAAATGAAAAATAGAATAGATAAAAACTTGAATTTATGGACATAGATAAGTGTGATCAATATTATACTATCTAGGAGGGAAATTAATCTACACTACTAAAAATCAAACTTCCCAATTATAAAACCCAAATCTTGTTTTTGAGGGGAAATTATTCAGCACTTTAATTGTACATGGTTTACCCTATAATTATGGTCCAAAGATGTATGTAACAATATAAAATTAATAAACATGAACATTGAATTCAATATAGTATGTTACATACAAAATATATCTTCAATAATGGATAAAATATAATTCTTTTTATTTTTCCTTTTTGATAGCTTGTGGAGAAAGAATCCACAAGTTTTAATGAAATATAACAAAATATTCCATTGTAACATTGATGTTAAATTCTTATGTATGAATTTTACTAAATAAACTATTAAATTTATTAATATATGTTGTTTTGAAATTAAATGAAAATCATTAAAAAGAAAAATAATTTTTTGCTGAAAAGTGGTATTTTTCTAAAAGTTAGATTTGTCACAATTTGCACACATAATTTAAAATTAAATTTGATAAAATTTATAATAATTATTTGATAAAATAAATTTTAAATTTATATCATCATTCAAAAATTATCATAATGTTAATTTTAGGAATCTATTTGAAAAGTAACCTTTTTTAATGAATATGGAAAATATAGAATTTTAATTTAATGTTGTCTTTCCATTAAAATATTAATAAAGATAAAATATTTTATAAATTGTTTTCAATTTAAAATTAGTTTTAATTATATGTAAATAAATCCATTTGATGTCATTATAATCATTTTCACCTTGAATTTTGAAATGAAATCGTGGTAAATATTTGGAAATTCTGACTATAAAACCCCTCTTTCGTATCGTGTCTATAAGATTAATATTAAATTAAAATTTCTAAATTATGTGAATTTAATATTGAAAAAATAACTAATTTTTTTAATAATATTAATTTATAATTTAGAATAGTTTCAACTTCATTTTTAACTAAAACTAATTGTGAAAATAGTAAAACATAATTACTGTGGTGAAGGTACAAATTTATTTACTGGGGGTTTATATTAGAATATAAAAAACATGTAAACATCCAACTGGATTGAAATATTTTGAGAATATTAATTTCAGGATAAATAATTGTATATTATTGGAACTTATTTACTTGAATAAAACATGTGTATTACTCATTATTTCGAAATAATTATAATTACACCACTCAACACTTCAAGTAAATGCCACCCAAATCACATCGATTATTAACAACATAAATCCATTTTTATTATAAAATACCTACTAAAATAACATTCCAACTTCTATAATATCACCCCATAATCCATATTTTGGATGAAAAATCCCTCTATTGATTTATTTGGTGAAAACCTAAAAATGATATCTGAAAAGGAGGTAACTTTCTTCATTGAGTGTTTTTATTTAACTTCATTCTCAATCTCCCTAAATTATTACTAAATCATTTCGATATAATAACCAATATATATTAAATATAGTTATATGTTTATGTAAATTTTAAAACAAAAAACCCCTCTAGTTATATCAAATTTGTTACAGAATGAATTTTTGTGTGTACGAAGGACTACTGCCTCCAAACCAAAGACATCATTTTACCATTTTTATCCATCAAGGTAGGTTATGAAGATGGATATAAAGTATATACATGATATTTAAAACATAATTATACTTAATAAATAATTATATATTATATACCCTTTTTTACTTTCCATTCCTTAGGGGATACGATAATGACTCTTGTGTATAGGATGGACTACCACCTCATGAATCGATGTGATTCGTCTTTCAGTAACACATTACCTAGAATGTAATAAGAATAAGTTTAAAAAGTATATATTATAAATATGACATAAATATGATATTAATTACATTATTATCTTTAATAAAATATAATACATCAATACTATTCTAACCCTAAAAAATGAAAACATCATTCATGAATGTGTGGACGACCGCCTTCAAGAAGTTATATGACTCCATTTTAATAAGCACAAAATATTAATAATGTATATAATTATATTTGAATATATTAAAAAAAATTATCTATCTAAATTTTTTAAAAAATACATACATTTTCTCTATAATTATTTTTGAAAAAGGGAAACTTCACTCTTGGTTACGATTGACCAATCATCTTCATGATCAAAACGTACATCTTTTTTCATAACTATTTTTCATGATTGGGTTAAAAATAATAATAGATGTATAAATATGATAATTATTTCATGATTATCAATTTGTATATTATGGAATCATATAGTATTCTTGGTAACCAGAACTTTATTAACGAAGAATGAATGAGAAAATTTCGTAATTAATACATAAAATAACGAAAATAATAAATAATTATTAATGAATGGGTTATAATATGTTATAAAAAGAAAATAAATGTAATTATAAATATTATTGTTTCTATTTTATAAGTAAAAAATATATTGGGAACCCATATAATGGAGTTTAAAACATGTTTAACCAAAAGGAATCATGAGGTAAATAATATTGTCTATGTTTTATTTCAATGAACTGCATTTGTATGTCATGAAAAAAATACCATTTAAATGGACTATATACTGAATCATTGACATGTAATTTCATTATTCTTTAGTAATTAATGTCAATTAAGTTTCAATTTTAATTATATCATCCATTGGGATTTTAATTAAAAGTTACTTAGTGGTGAATAATTTCATAACTCAATTTTGTTTCATTGTGTTATATTGCTTGCTCATAATATTCGATATTATAAGATAATGTGTGCAATGAAATTTGATTATATTATGTTTTATATAATAATTTTTATGTTGAAGTAAAATTTATGCACAAACTTTATTCATTTGTAAATACCACTACAATATTTTGACCATTTTAAGGGTTTACACTACAAGCACATTCTAATCGATATTTTATATTCTGTAATTTCAGTGGAATAAAATTATATAATATTTATCTAATAAAACAATATAATTTCATCCTCATATGGTAATTAATTATATTATAACATAATAGAACCATTTTACCATTATTTTATGCTTAAAATGATTTATAATTTAAAAAATTCCATATTCATTTCTTTCTTCAGTTGGAAATCCATTTTCTTCAAAACCAAGATTTCTCAAAATTATTTCGATAATGTTTCATCCTCTTAAAATTTATTTATTAAATATATTTTTTACATTTTTTTATTTTTTTTAAAAGTAATATTTTTCCTATTTTCAATGTAATTGATTTTTGGATTTTACAATAAAACTGAACGAAATCCTTATTTCAATGTGAATGACATGAATGGAATATTATAGAGTTCATGCGCTATAAAATGTTTTCGTGAATAATTTTAATGTTTTAGAACTTATTTTAAATTAAAATTATTTAAAAAATGGTTAATAATCTTTTGGTTTTATAATGTGAATTAAAAATTGAATGTTTGTTTTCCTCAATATTTTTTAAATATCTTTATTCTACATAAATAAATTAATGAAAAAACCATTTATTTTTAATCTAGTCAGTATATTTGGAATTGATACCATCTATATTATATTTATGTATGGTTGAAGTTAATTTTATCCAAATAAATTTATCAAATTTACTTTCATTATTCATTATTGTAGTCCGTAATATTCCATTGAATTGTTCACAATCCTTTGATCCTTGGACATTAAATTTTACCTAAATATCAAAATTATTTATCAGGAATATATTCATTTCATAAAATGTATATGGTTATTTAATATGATTCTCTAAATTGAAATTCATTTATTTATCATTAAAATATAAATTAGTCTATTTTCATTACCCAGTATTGATATATTATGATAAGGAATATTATTTATGAATTAAATCGATTATTCAATACATGGGGAATTATTTTCCCAACAATGAAATTTATAGGTCCCATTTCTGGATATCCTTTTTATTCGTTGGTAGTCTCATGGAATGAAACATTTTTCAAGAAATAGATAAATAATATTCAACCCATCATGTTTAAAATATCATGAAGATAGATCATTACTATAGTAGTATCATGTTCCTTGGAAACATGATTTCTAATAAATAAGAATTGTCTACATTCATAATTCTGGTATTGTTATACATGATGTTTTAACTATAATATTTTATCTCGATACATATTAATCTAATTTTATTTATTAAATGATATTTAATTTCAGTTATCTAAATTTCTAAATTGATTATGTCTTATTTTGTCACATTTCCAAATAACCTATGATGTATAATATGAAAAATTTGAATGAATATATTTGTGTGAATACTAATATTTGAAAAAACAAATTATGTTTTAATTAGTGTATTCAAATTTAATATTTTAATAGTTTATATATATTGTCTACCTAGATAAATTAACTATTTGGTCCTTTATTATACATTTCCTATATAATTTTTTAACTATAAAGGTGTAGTTGTGTAGGTGTTGATCGTATCAACCATATACTAAGGACATATTAATCTATCATAGAGAATACACTCATTTAAATTTAATATTTTCATTAGTGTTTCTACATGAATTATATTCTATATGAATTCTGACCAATTATTTGGGGGGAGAGAGAAAAAGTTTTCATTTCACCCACTAGGTGTATATGTAAAAATAGAAATGGGATCAGGTAGAAAAAACTCATCAATACTAATTAACATGCCTAATAGTTTTATACATATCCCATGTTATCCAATTAGTTAGTATTCATGATAGCTTATACATCCGATGAGATTCACAAAAATAAAAATATTTTATGAGTCAGTGTTTTTCATTTTCATTTCCATATTAATTTTGAAATAAAAACTAGAGGATTTATATTATTTTTTTGTCAAAGAATCACAAAAAATATTTTATTAAATTGAATAACAGAAAGAAAAAAATACAAAAAAATATACGGTCCTAACAATTGAAAAAAGATAATAATGAATATATTCCAATTTAATATTTATATGTAGAGTTCAACCTTTTATATTTATTTTTAAATATTCTATTGAAGAAACATGTAATGATATGGAATCCAAATTTTTCGAATAATAATATAAATCAGTTTACACTTATTTTAATCTTGATTAAGATAGTTTGTCATGAACGAAGAATATCTTGTTTTTTAATCTACTAACAATGATATGAACAACTTTCAATCTTTATATGTTTTATTGTATTCGTGAAATCAAGAGGCAACTATAATATCTTATAAAAACTACCTTATAAATTAAAAAATAACTACCATTTATTTCACATATCTAGTGAGTCGTAAGATCAATCATTTTTTTCTTTGTTGAATATATTTATTAACTATGCCAAATAAATAGTCACTTTTCACTATGTATTTTTTATAAACTTTTAAGAGAAGTTCACATTACTTGTAGAGGAATTAAAATTTAAATAGAATACATTGTAATAAAGAGTTGATAATGTATTAAAAATATTTAAATAGGTATGTTCATTAAATATTATGAATTTAGATTTAAATGGTGTTATTATAATATTTTAGAATGAGTGGCTCAATATAGACCATTAGTGAGAAAATCATTGAAATTGTCAAATAAAATATCCTTGTATTTTAAGAATTAATTATTTTTATGGATGCTCAATTATGATTTATTACTGATAAGAATTAAGAGCTTGATATTCTATTGTAAGATAAACACCTTATTCACAATAAAAATGTTATGAAAATAATAAGAGGATTTAACAATAAGGTGAGATAAACTATGATAAGAAACATATCCTCAACATGAATTATCATAACATAAATGTGATATTAAAAATTATTTAATTGACACAACATTAATCCTCACTAACTAGAGTTAACTTATATGATAAATTAAATATTTTAATGTAACATTCTTATGTCAAATATTTATTTGACACCTAGAAACATGGTCTTGCAATCATTATGTGATAATCACATTACATTCATAATGAAAGGTACCATTGTTCAAAAAATATAATTTATGATAATGATATTTCTATAAATTATATTAGAAGGAAATGAAAATCTATAGAAATTAGGATGATGAATAATTGTGACGAACCAATAAAAACATGAAAAGTTGATGAATGTAAAAGAAAAAATTTCCACAAAAATATGTTGAACTGATTCTGGAAAGGAAAAAAAGAAAGCTATGATATTTGACTAGAATAATGATTAGTGGTGAAAAAATTTGTTTCCAGCTAATTCTTATTCCATGAAATTTTTAATAATAAATAATTCAAAAATTAAATTAATATTCCAACAAATAAAAATTAATTAAATATCACATATAGAGATATAAACATGAATTTATGCGAATAATATAAGAGAAGTGTAAAAATATGCTTATCTCTTGTGTATTTGGAGAATCATAGAATATTAATTGAATTTTCATTAAAAAAAATTAGAGTATAGATGCTTCTGTAAAAACGTAATTGGAGAATGTTAAAAAAATAAAATAAAATAAGAAAAAAATTGTTATTTTTAAAATAATAAAATAATTTTATGATTGTCTAATAATTAAATAAAAATTTCGATGAAAATTAACATAGGAATAACAAGAATATTTCCTCACAAAAAATATGTCTCCACTTCTATTGTAAAATAACATGACATAGAAAGTGCCTCTATAAACAATCTATAAATATCATTATTTATGGAATAAAACTAAACAAAAATAATATAATCAATCTGTAGAAGAAATAATTAATGATAATTTGAAAAAATGCATTATAAATTGAATGATATTTAAATCATTGACATGGTATTTTTAGTTCTTTATTAGCAAAAACAATTACACATGAATATGAATATAAATGTTTTAAGAGTTAGTATAAAAATGATAAACCAAGAGTTTTTATGTAATTGTTTGGAAGTTTAATGAATGTTGAACGTATTTTGATGAATTTTTTAAACATTATTCCATCCCAAGACAAGATCCCTATAAGGATTATTATAACACAGAAATACCCATGTTTATTAATTTCTAATATAAAGATAAAAAATCTACCCAAGGGGGGTATTATAATAATGTTAGAAATCAATGATACCTAATATTTATACACTGAAAAATATATATACATGCATGAATATTTCATTGAAACATAGAAGTAGAAATAATGGAGAACAATAGCTTAGAAATATTTCTCAACCTTGGTAACCATATAAATTAAAAAATTAGTTACTTATTACCATATATGAGTATCTATTATATCGTTGAATTGAATTGAAGTTGGTTTGTATTTTTAATGGAAAATTGAATGGATGATAATGTTGGTGAAACTATTCTAGACCTGATGAAATTTAACTTCATTTAAATGATTAAATATTTTATATCTTTATATATATTTGAATAAAAAGATTATTCTTGAATATTTGGAGATAGAGTATTTCTATTGAGGCTAATGTTTTTTATGATTTTAGAACTGTATATTTTATATAAATTTACTATCATTGATTTTTCTTTATCTATAATTGAAAATGTATGTGTGAATATTCAATCATTATTATTTTCAAATAAAAAATTTTATTATTAAGGTATCGAAAATGGGTTCAATCAATCACATGAAAATTATAAAATTTGAAGAAGTTCAATGGTTGATTTTTGAATATAAATGTAATGAATTTTGTTGGGTTATTTTAAATATATGTGATAAGATGTGTGTTGGGATTCAGGTTATAAGATCTCATACAATCTATATTGGTATCAACCTCTCTCAAGATTCTCCATATTTATTATCAATTAGTTCGAGAGAGAAAATTAGAAAATAAGGCATTTTAAAATTTAATTTTTTTTGTTGGTGTTGAGTAGAAATATAAAGGGACAGATTATTGAACCCACATAGTGTCTATTTTATTTTTCTCATACATAATTAATTCTATGTGTATGATGTAAGTATGTATAGACATCTTAATAATATATAAATTTTAAATACCTAATTATAAATAATAAATTTCCCAAGAAATGATTCATTATATATAAATTATTTATCAATTAATAATGATTAATGAAACACATTGATGAATATGGAGAGTTGATGTAATTATTCATACAAAAAAGGAGGGTCTTCCACTTGATTTTAAAAATAATTCAGTAACATGGAATATATACCGTTTGTATGGCATGTTTCGTGATATTTTATATAGAAATTAAATTTGAGAAAATTAAATCACAATGTTTCTTCAATTTGGATTTCACCACATCTTTATTACATGATAAATTACTATCAATAGGAAGGATAAATGTGTTTTCATGAATAATTTGATAGGAATATGATCATGTTTCATTAATATAGTATGTGAATTATTATGTACCACAACTATTTGAAAATGATATTTTTTTCGATTTTAGTAAAGATGGTAAAAGATGATTTAGGTTCTATTAGTAAGAGAATGAAAATATTATTCATATTGGTTTTATATAGTTAATGATAAATATTGTTATATTAACTGTGCTTAAAGGAATATCACAATTTTATTCCAATTCCATTGATTTTTTTGTATTATAGACACAACATATTTATAAATAAGTTGGATAAAATTGGTGGTTAATAGAGGTTGGTATGCATTCTAATGATGATCCATCAATGGGAATATCATTTTTAGATATAGGATTATTGGATTAAATTTCTAAAAGTGTTGAAGTTGTACAATGTAGTTAATCTTCAGAAAATTATATGTAGTATTAATATGTACCACAATACATAGAATCATTTTGGTGATTCTCAAAGTTAATTTGGAGGTATTAGGAAGTTAATTAATGAGTTTGGAAAAGTATTGAACTCCTAAATAGTATATATAAAATTAATGAATAATGAAATTGGGATTATAAATATTATATCTTTAAATTTAACTAAGAACGGAAAATAATATTTTTTCTTCAAAAACTGATTTTTTTCGAGTGATGAAATATTTTACATAAAATTAACTCTTAGTTGATGTAGAAAAAGTCCACAAAATTTTGGAAGACAATTTGATGTGTAAGAGTCATCTAAATCCTTTTTAAATGTCACTCTTGAATAGAAAAAAAATAATTTATTAATGGGATGGTGATTTAAAAATATATAAATAGGTATTTAAGTCATGTGTCTGAGTATTTAGGTTCTATATTTTATAAATACAATAGTTCCATGAAATATGTAATGTGGATTACGAGTATGAAAATAAAAATATTGAAATAGTCTCAATAAACATTGTAATATATAAATGTATCTTTTTTATATGTAAAGGAAAAAATAAAGTATGGTAATAGAATTTAGAAAACTCTTAGAAAGCTAAATTGAGGTATGTAATAGTAAAAATATCGTACGTAAAAGACATCATGTTTTAAAATGTATGAAAATTTCAAATTTTAAATAGGAATATCTAAAAGATAAACATATTTAGTTTATATTTTATGGAAAATTTAAATTTTATAGTGTGTAGATTATTCTTTCATGTTAAAAATATAACGGGATGGTTTTTAAGAAATGACTCTCAAAGATTGAAAGAAGAAGATGCATCTACACTATGATAATAGTTTCTACGTTGTGAAATAATTTAATGAAGAATATCCTAGAAAATATGTATTTATTATTTCAAAATCAACCATGCCACTAATAAGAAGGGAGATTATATAGAAATTTATAAATGGAATTATATAGATCAACATGTCTTGTTTAGTGATGAAGAAGATGTCATGAGATAGATGAATACAATGATGGAATATTGTATCTATTAATATTTTTTTATATTATTTTATTACTTCTGTCATTAATTGATCGGAAAATATATTACACAAAAATGTAAATAACTAAAGAATGATTTCCTTGAGAGATTCCTCAAGTAATGAAACTGTCACATATCACATTTTCCTAAATATTCATGGTTTTATTTGAAATAGGATAATATAAATATTTAAATATATATTCCAATGTTTATTTAGTGGTATTATATGGATAGATATAGATAAATACACTATTATAAAAATATCATGTTGTGATTTAAATCTGAGTCTTTAGGGTGATCAAATGAAAATATATGTGATTGTATTAGATGAGAGTTATGAATAGATATGTTAGAGAATTAAATTCCCAAATATCATGAAAATAATTTTCAAGAAGTATGGTAAATATATGTTATGTTGTGAAGAAGAATATATTTATATGACCTTATATTTTAATCATTTGATGTAGAAAAATTTATTGATGAGAGATATATCAAGTTCTAATGTTATATTGATTGTTATTGTTAATTGAATTAGAAGACCGATAGATTCAAAGACCATCGTTGTTTTTTATATATAATATATAGGCCGATGTAGAACTAAAAAACTTTATATCCTATGGTATATTTAGATTATAATGTCAAATGAAAGAAATATAAAACCACATGGATTACTACACATTGAGAAAGATGACCATAATTATATTTTCTAAGAGGTAGATGAGTCTATACTATTATTGATCCTGCAATTAAGTGATACAATTCAAATATTATATTTTAATAGTTTTATGTTAGTTCATTATTTATATCTAGTTGATATCATATGGTTACAAGGATATACCCTTTCATAATAAGAATCAAGATAATATAAGGGGAGCTATCAGTGATTAGAAAAAAAAATACCATGGATAGGGGACATAGTCATCAATATTAGA
This sequence comes from Viscum album, assembly GCA_963277665.1. Classification (NCBI taxonomy): domain Eukaryota; kingdom Viridiplantae; phylum Streptophyta; class Magnoliopsida; order Santalales; family Viscaceae; genus Viscum; species Viscum album. Next base: position 307,582,409 of record OY728131.1, on the reverse strand, counting down.
GGATAAACATGTAAAAAAATATTTTTTTCTTTGTTTATTTAATTTGTTGATTATTATTCATGAAATTTGACTAAATTTGAGAATATATATATATATATATATATATACAAAATAGGTGAAATGTAATAATAGGGAACACATTTTTATTTACAAAAAAACATACATACTAACCCCCCGTTAGTGCCAGTAACATCACAAGTGAACGTATTAAATTATCTATGGAACATGGTTAAATAAAATTGTACTAGTAAGGTGGAAGCGACCTAGGTTGGGTGATTTCATCATGGTTGTTTTTGGAGGTGTTTATTTTTTGGGAGTTTAAAAGGAAATGATAATGAATGAAATAAAAATACTATATATTAATTTTGTATCCCGTACTGATTATTTTTGTTTTATTATTATGGAAATTGAAAGGGATATTGATATAAAATATTTTAGACTATTTTGGTGAAGTAAGATACTTATGATATCCATAGAGGGGTTTATCAGGCATGGATATATTTATAGAGGATGGATTTGTAGGAGTTCTAGTGGTGGAATTTACAGTGTTATAAGGGATCTGTTTTCTAGTAGGAGATAGAGTGACGGTTAGAGGAGGAGATTTCATTTGGTATTATTATAACATAAGTAGATTAATATATTACATTATTCATTAGTTTATTATGAGGATATAGTTCAAAATAGTGTATTTTTATTATGATTATTAAAGTATTATATAGGTCACATGGGAAACTTTATACGACTCAAACTCAAAAAATGGTTTTATCTTCACCATCATCGATAATGCAGTATTAGATGTTTATTAACATATGATAGGGAAGTTCATGTATGTGATATTTTATGGGATGATTTTAGACCTTTTATATTACTCCCATGATAAATTATAATACATGGATATATATGTGAAAACTTTCAAGGAATATTTTTCAATTAGAGATTAAATGTTTGGTTATCCCTTTCACTACGTCGATTTCTACTGAGGTTCTCATAAAATTTGTGGTTTTGGGAAGAAGTTATCATAGATATATTATATTATAGATGGTAATAACCAAACCTTTCATGTAGTAAATACATATAGATCTTATAAAACATATCAAGTCGTAAAATTTGATCTAAAGGATTCACCCTTTGCCTAATATTTCCCAATTTAATGAATATAGTAATCATGATTCTATGAGGAACTATTGAATGGGGTATTATTTATACGGTGTACATAGATATCAAAAGTATATATACCAAACCTTTAATTGGGGTTATTGTAGATATGGTAGTGTGATAGTGGAGTGACTATGGGAATTTATTTTTCATCCTGACATGAGTTGCCTCTGAAGACTTATCTACATCATCAAGTTCATTATGATTTTGGTCAAAAAAATTTTAATGGGTTGGGTTTATAAAAAAACATAGGTATTATTTACACTCAACTCTATTTATTTTAGCATGGTAATGGTGGTGACTATCATCAAGGATGATGCGGTGGAGCTGCAAGACATATAAAAATGTATGGAATACTGTTTCTCGCACTAGAAGAACCGTTCATCGTATGAGTTACAATAATTTTATTTTCAATGTTTCCTTTTTATATTACACATGTATTATATTTCAAATCCTTTTTTACACCTTCCTCAGTTACAGTGTTGGTACATAAGGTGGGAAAATTGTTGAGTCAAGAAGGTTTTATTTATGAATTTTCCATTCCTTCTTGTTTTGAGAATCACAAACACCTTATACTTAAGCTAATCTATATTTTACTTCTATAAGAAAAATTTCCTTCTTTGAGGAAATTTACCCTAACCTATATTTCCTTACACCTATCAATATTTTTCATAAGTATAAAAATCGGATTCATACACAAAACCTCGGAATCCTATAATGCTAAGATAGGAAGCATTATTTTTTAGGATCTGAAATATGGATATGAATTGTAATAAAGTTACACTCCGAATTATAGATTCCAACTCTAATAAAGTTCCTCTCTGAATTCAAGATACAAACTCTAATAAAGTTTCATTCTGAATTCTGGATATGATCTCTAACAAATTTCAACTCTGAATTATGGACTCTCAACTTCTATGAGTTCGACTCTTAACTTCTATGAGTTCGACTCCTAACTTCTATGAGTTTAACTCTAAACTTCTATGAGTTCGACTCTGAACTTCTATGAGTTCGACTCCGAACTTCTATGAGTTCGACTCTGATCTTTTATGAGTTCGACTATGAACTTCTATGAGTATGACTCTGAACTATTACTCGTTCGACTCCCAACTTCTACAAGTTCGACTCCGAACTCTGTATGTTCAGATTCTGAACTCTGATGAAACCAGACTCTGAATTTCCATAGAAATTCAGACTCCAGATTTCTACATAATTTAGGTTCTAAATTCCTACAAAATAGAATCAGAATATCTTTTTACTATAGACTCTTAATTCCATTTTGCATAGACTTCAAACTTTTATTTTCTTACATTCCGAACTTCAGTTTCTCTTATGCTTACAGTCGTTAAATTTTAAAACGATGTCGTGCCTTCAGTTACACATGTTTTGTTATAAAACGATGTCGTCCATTATATTTCTAAATAACCATTGGTTGAGTGACATGTGTATAGGTCCCTCTAAAATTTAAGGAAAATATGACAATTGGCGGAGGGAGCCGATCATTGGAGCTTCGCCTATAGATAAGAGCTCATTTGAAAATAAGCGACAAATTTGACAACTTTTGGAATTTTGGTGATCTAATCTTCTTGGAGTGATTTCTAGAGAGAGAGAGGCTCTTATCAACTCTCAAGCTTCCAGAAGAAATTTTGAACTACTTGTTCAATCATTTCCTTGTTCATATTGCTTCGCGCAACTCCGAATGTTGGTGATTACATTTGAGGGCTTTCGGGGATAGGAAGACAGAGGCCCCAACAACTTGACGTTGAGGGCTTCCTCGCAGAGGAAGATAGAGGTTCCAAATACCTTGAAGTTGAGGGCTTACGGGGATAGCAAGACAGAGACTCCGATCTTCGTATTGAGGGCTTACCCTAGTGTGGGTAAGATAGACTTTCTTGAAAGTATAAATCAAGGGAGGTTTATCCACGGTTGTTGGATACCCTTCTCGTTGGGTTAAAAGATTTATATCGTGTTACTTGTAGTTTTACTACTTGTTTTACCAATGCACTGTGTATTGTAAGGAAAGTATAATCTTATTATATTTCCATAAACTTTTACTCTGATTAATTTATATTCTATACACTTTAAGGTGGAATATCATATTTTAAACATTGGTTAAGTTTCAGTTTGCGGATTCATATTTCCGAAACCAGTTTTTTTGAATCACTTTCCGGATTTATGAAAGTGGATAGAAAAAGAAGTTTTTTACAGCATACTTTGTCCCAATATTTCAATTGGTGTTAGAGGTGTTGTGAATTTTCTTAGTTTAACATTGCTAAACTTAGATCTTTCCTTGTTTAATGAAATTTTTAATGTGTACAATTCACCCCCCCTCTTGTATATTGAGCATCTACATCATTATTTCGATCCTACAATTGGTATTATAGGAGGTCTATGAAATACTTATACTCACATATAAGTTTTTCCTTGCTCATTTTTTCATTTTTCTATATTTTTCTTGCTTAGGAATACTATCCTTGAATCCGAACTTTTTGTATTATCAAGTTTTTGTGTATTTTTTTTAAGATGACCAGAATGAACTTTGGTTCCATCGAAAACCTAAATCCTATAAGACCACCAATTATTGATAGCAATGATTATGAGTACTGGGGAGATCGAATAAAGACATTCATTATCAATACTGGAGTAGAAACGTTTTTTATGCTTACTGGAGCATGTCAAATTCCTGATAAAGAAGTTAGTTATTTCACAAACCAAGAGAAGAATGATTATCAATTTAACAATAAGGTACGCAATACTCAACTATGTTCAATGACTAGGAACATATGTAGCCAAATTTCTTCTTGTGAAATAGCAAACTTCATATGGAAGAAACTTGAAGATACTCATTTTGGTACATCAAAAGTTATAGAGACAAGAAGCGCTATGCTTAGAGCTGAATATCATGGTTTTAACATTCCCTATGGAGATACTATTTGTAAGGTGAAACAAAGTTTCATGACTATTGTGAATAGCTTATAATCTATGGGAGAAAAAGATCTGAATAATTAAGCTCTTGTGGATAAGATTATAGATATTATACCCAATCAGTGGAAATCAAAGAGAACAACTATTGATGAGAATAGGAAGGTTACTCAAATTTCCTTAGATGAGGTGTTTGGAACTCTTCTCTAACATGAAACAAGAATGAAGAGAGATGTTTACAAAATCAAAAAGAATAATGGGAATGCTACTGTTTCTTTTACTACAACTTCAAATCACATGAAAACTAGGACTCCTGAGAGAGTAACTAGATCCAAGTCTAAGAAGGTTATTATCTAATTCGAATCTAGTGAGTGTGATGTTTCAGAATAAGAGTTAGAAAATCATTCTCTGAGAATGAACAAGATAGCTGGTTAAATAAATTTCCAATCCAAGTATAAGAAGAAGGAAAGGAAATATAATAATGATTCAATGGTCACATGCTATGAATGTAAGACAAGTGGACACATACGACCTGATTACCCTATGCCTAAAAAGAAATAAAGAAAATAAAGGCATTATGAAAGGAATATGAAGAAGTTTTATAAAGATAAGGCTAAGAAATGTTTGAAAGATAATAATACTTGGAGTTCTACCTGCAGAGACTCCTCAGAAAGCGAATCTTCATAATATGATTCATCATCTTAGAAGAATATGAGAATTATTGAGAATACTTTTTTTGAAACCACTAATAGTATTAGTACTCCCATTGGTACCTCAAACACACTTGATCTTGATGATGGAGGGAAACCAGTAGATCAAACATCTTTTAGAGGTATGATAGGAAGCCTTCTATAGTTGACAACCAGTCATCCATACATAATGGTCGCAGTATGCTTATGTGAAATATATCAATCCAATCTAAAGGAATCTCACTTAAAGGCAGTGAAAATAATTTTTCGCTACTTGAAGGGAACCATGGATATAGGATTATTTTATACTTATTGAAATGATTTTATCTTATATATATTTTTGGATGCTGACTTTGGTGGATGTAGAATATATAGAAAAAGTACATCCAGAACTTGTCATTTCATAGGTGATTCATTAGTTTCTTGGTCATGGAATAAGAAAAACTCAATAGCACTCTCTACAGCTGAAGCCGAATTTGTAGCAGTTGGAAGTGGTTGTGATCAAGTGGTGTGGACGCAACACACAGTCACATATTATGGCTTGAGTTTTACTAAGACTAATATTTTGTGTGATAAAACAAGTCCCATTGCCCTTAGTAAAAACCATACAAATCACTCTCCTAAAAAACACATAGATATTAGGCATCACTATCTTATGGATCACACACTTAAAAAAGTTATTATTCTTCAATTTATCGGATCGAAAGATCAACTTGTTGATACTTTCATAAAATATTTACCTTCCAATAGATTTGAATACATTAAACATAAGTTAGGAATGATAATTGTGAGGTAATCCTTCTTCATTAACTTCTTGTTGAACAATTATCCTTAGAGTAATAAACGCCTTTTCAAAGGGGGAGTACATTTTCATGATAGCATAATCAAAAGTTTCGTAGTATGGTTGTTTTCAAGATTTTGTAATCAAAATTTTCGAAGTTAGTTTTTTAAACTTCAGCAACTAAAATGTTCGTATTGAAAATTTTCAGAACTAAAATATTCATAATGAAAATTGTTGGAACTTAAATTTTCTGAATGGAATGTTTCGGTACTGAAATTTTCAGAATTAAAATTTTCGAAATTGAAATTTTCGTAATGAATTTTTTCGTAGTGAGTTATTTGTAGTCAAATTTTCCTCAAGAAGAATATTAGAAATTATAATCAATCTTTCTGGCCAATTCGAAAGGTAATACTTCTTTATATAAGTCTTCGTAATCATATTTTACTTGTTGGTGTTTTCTTATGTGTTTTAAAATTTTTTGGATTCTAGTTATCTAAAATCTGAATGTTTTTCTTAAGACCTAAAAAGATCGGAGTTAGGTTTTCTTTGCAGTTTGTATCTTAACCGTCAGATCAAATCTCTATGTATTTCAACCGTTCGATCAACTGTGGAAAATGAACCATCATCTCCACACCAAAATAAAGGGGACCCCCGAGAGTCGTCGCACATCTGTTTTTCAAAGCGTCTGTGTCTCGAAGCCCTAAATCTTTTCATAAGGTCGTTCCGATCTTTATTTATCCCATTCTGAATCCTCCAAAAATCTCAATTCCGAATATCTGTTGAAGCTACATCCCAAGATATGTCTACCTCAAAACCAATCTCAAAATGTTTAGTTTACAGGGAGAGGTAAGTGCATCCTATTTTTTCAAGTATGGTTCTATTATAACTAAGAATATCAAATTGAATAGCTGGGGTGATGGTTACTTATCAAACCCAAAGAAACAGGATCTGGTTTATACAGAGTTTCTTATTGAGTTCTAGGAGTCTGTTTCCTTCCTTAAGGAAGATGGCAGAGAGTTGTTTTCTTTCATGTCTTATAGGAAGACTTACAAATTGTCTTACACCAAGTCTGTATGTTTGGTGGGTTGTTCTTATGAAAGTGAAGACGAGTTTTGTTCATATTAGCTTCCGAATGAGCAAGGAAGTTTCAACAAAGTGAAAGCATTGAAATGTTCTGGACTTAAAGATCCCAAGACTGCTATGATTTTTCATCTTTCTCCAAATAATCGGATTCTACAACTGTGGGTACAATGTTTTCTCGTAACAAGAATGGGTAATAAGGATAATATCAAGAAGAGTGACATTTTCATCATTGATATCTTGGTAAATCTAAGTAAGATAAATGTGAAGAGGAATGTTTTGATTACAGTTATGAATATCAAAGAAGGGAATCTGAAATCTCAGATCATAATTAATCTGGCCCTGATTTATGAACTGATCATCCGATGACTTGATTCATTCAAGGTTTCTTGAACTTCCAAGAATTGAAATTGCAAGGTAATGTTAGTTAGTTTCGATACATTAAATAGTATGAAAATGGGTTTTTCTGATGAATCCGGATAATTCTACCCTTTACCAGAGGGAGAGGTAAAAATTATTCCAGAAAATGTGGAGAAGGATGAACCGGTGAAGAAAGTTACTATGATGAGGAATCTTAAGGAAGTTGTTTCTGAAGAAAAAACCCCCAAAGCTAAAGAAAACCCGTATGCACCTCCCAAGATGAAAATACAGAAAGCATATCTAGATGAGGTGGATGCTAAGTGGAATGAAGATAAGGAGAAGAGGAAAGAAGGGGATCCACATTTCGGATTGGACCCTGCTGTGGCTAAGACCTTAAGGGAAAAAGCTGCGGATGTGTTAGAAAAACAAGCAAAAGGTAAAAAGATGAAGAAAAAGATTTCTCAGGCTAAACTTGTATAATCTCTATTGAGTGATACTGAAATAGCCTCTGAAAAGATCCCCATTCCGAAAACCTTTGACGTCCATCCATTACCATAGACTCCCAGGAAGAAGTAATTCACTCTGGAAACGTTCAAAGGAAAACAAATTTTTAAAGAAGAAGAAGAAGAAGAAGGAAGTTATAATCTAGATGACTTGATCAAACAAGCATAATATTATCATGAAAAGGCTGAATCCGCAATATTAGTCACTCTGGGAAATGGAGTTGAGAAAGAATGTAAGAAGGATGATGATAAGCAAGAGGAAGATAAGGAAAATGTTTTATTTGATGAGGAAGTAAGCTATGAGAATCATTATCTTGAATAAGGAACAAAGAAGGAGAAAATTGTTGAAGACAAAATTGTTCAACTATCATATACTGAATAAGAAGTTCTAGTTTATCAACCCTTTCCAAAAACTGATAAAGGAAAGCACCTGCTCATGGATACACTAACAAAAGATATCATCCAGAAGAAAGAAATTAGTGGTTCTTCTAAAATTAATTTAGTTCAAATTGAAGAAGAAAAATCCCCAAGAAAGTTATTGGATTCAAAGTCATTAGCACACGGTCATGACTTTGTTGTTGAATCTTTGAAAAAGTGTGTGTACACCATTCTGATATTTCCCACTATAGACTCCAGATGCCAGATGCTACAACATAGCCTAAATCAAAAGTCAGAATACTTATCTATGGTGATGGATATGTGTTTGAAGATTGAAGCTGACCATAGAAATTTTCTTATCAATTGTGATGTATACAGTAAATTATAAAGAAAAATCACTTTGTGGTCTAAGAAGGTTGAAGAAGACATGGATGAGTTTGATCTTTTTCATAATAAGGTAAAAGATTCCCTTGACACCGAGGATAACAAGATTAATAATCTTCAATATGAGATGATCATTGACTGATGTTCTCGGAATCAAAAACTGATGGAATTTAATGATAAGGCTAACTCTGCTGTTCAAAATTTTAAATGGGATAGATATCTCTATATTGAGCTCTAAAAAATACACGAAAAGAAAGATGAGTTATTGAAGATTCAAGAAGAGGCCATGAAGGATCAGGAAGAAGTTTTGAAAGCTCAAGATAAAAGCATAAAAGCTTTGGAGAGGCAAGTTGTGGAAGATCAAATAGATTTGATGAAGCTGAAATCCTTGTTGAAGATGTTAATCCTAACGGAAAAGGAAGCCAAATCAACTCACTTCGATATTTTGTTGCATTTGTCTTTCCATGTAAAAAATTTATCAACTATAATGAAATATTTGGTTGGTTTTATTTTGTGTTGTTATATACTACTGTTTCAGGTATCATATTGCTTTTCCATTCCCTTAAATTCTTTTAGAAAATCACAAAGGGGGAGAAGGAAAAAAGAACTACTCAAAAGGGGAGAATGACAAATTTAAAATGGAGAATGAAACATTTCTAAGTGATGATATACTTAAAGTAAGGGGGAGTTTCTCATTACAAAGTTTATCATTCCCATGATAATGAAAACTCCACTCTAGTAATTCAGAATACAATCCTTAGAGTTTCAATGCCTAAGGGGGAGTTATTTGTATTCACTATCATCCATGAACAAAGGGAGATATGTTTTAATTTCAAAGTCTAATGAAATTTTTCAAAGACAATATATTCTTTTTCATAAGGATGTTAGTGCTTTACAAATAGGCGGAGATTCTTGATTCAATAAGGTTTTCCTTAAGACTTTTCCATTCCTTCTTATTTTTAAAATCAAAAACACCTTTTACTTAAGAAAATATATATTTTACTTATATAAGGAATTTTTCCTTCCATAAGGAAATTTACCTTAACCTAGATTTCCTTACACATATCAATATTTTTCTTATGTATAAAAATCGGATTCATACGCAAAACCTAAGAATCATATAATGCTAAGATACGAAGCATTCTGTTTTAGGATCTGAATTCTGGATATGAACTGCAATAAAGTTCCACTCCGAAATCTGGATAGGAACTCTAATAATGTTCCTCTCCAAATTTAGCATACTAACTCTAATAGAGTTCCCTTTTGAGTTCTAGATTCGAACTCTAACAAAGTTCAACTCCGAATTCTGGACTCCAAACATTTATGAGTTCGACTCCGAACATCTATGAGTTCCACTCCGAACATTTATGAGATGGACTCAGAACTTCTATGAGTTCAACTCCGAAATTTTATGAGTTAGACTCTGAACTTATATGAGTTCGACTCCAAACTTTTATGAGCTTGATTCTGAACTTCCATGAGTTCGACTCCGAACTGTTACTAGTGAGACTCCAAACATCTACACGTTCGACTCCAAATTCTGTATGTTTAGATTCTATTCTCTGATGAAACCAGACTCTGAATTTTCTTAGAATTCAGACTCCGTATTTCTATAAAAATCAGGTTCCAAATTCCAACCAAACAGAATCTGAATATCTTTTTATTATAGACTCAGAATTACATTTTGGTTAGACTCCGAAGTTTTATTTTCTTACATTATGAACTTTAGTTTTACTTATTCTTACACTCGTTTCATTAAAAAAAATGTTGTGCTATCAATTACACATGTATTGTTATAAAACAATTTCGTCCATTCTATTTCTACCTACCCATTGGTTGAGTGACACGTGTACATTTCCCTCTAAAATTTAAGGAAAATATGACCATTGGAGGAGGGAGCCGATCATTGAAGCTTCGCCTATAAATATGATCTCATTTTAAAAGAAGTGGAAACTTTGAAAATTTTGGAATTTTGGTGATCTAAACATCATAATATGATTTCTAGAGAGAGAGAGGCTCTTATTAACTCTCAAGCTTCATGCAGAATGTTTGAACTACTTGTTTAAACTTTGACTTGTGCAGATTGCTTTGTGTGACTCCGAATGTTGGTGATTACATTCGAGGGCTTTCGGGGATAAGAAGACAGAGGTCCCAACGCATTAAAGTTAAGGGCTTCCTTGCTGAGGATGACGGAGGTTCCAACTACCTAGAAGATGAGGGATTGCGAGGATAACAAGGCAGAGACTCCGATCTTCATATCAAGGGTTTCCCCTGGTGTGGGTAAGACAGACTTTCATTAAAGTATAAATCAAGGGACCTTTATCCACGGTTGTTGGATAAACTTATCTTTGGGTTAAGATATTTATATATTGACAGTTTTAGTTTTACTACTTGTTTTTCCACTGCATTATGTATTGCAGGGAAAGTATAATCTTATTATATTTCCTTAAACTTGTACTCTAATTAATTTCAATATTATATGCTTTAAGGTAGAATCTCATATTGAAAACATTGGTTAAGTTTCAATTTCTGGATTCATATTTCTGGAACCGGTTTTTCGGAATCACTTTCCATATTTAAGAAAGTGCATAGAACTAGAAGTTTTCAACTTCATACTTTGTCCAAATCATTAAATTGGTGTTAGAGGTTTTTTGAATTTGATTAGTCTAACTTTGTTAAACATAAATCATTCCTTATTTAAGGAAATTTTTTAAGTGTACAATTCACCCCCCTCTTGTATATTGAGCATCTATATCATTATTTCGATCGTACAAAATCTTTTTATTCCCTTAGTGATAAATCTCTAGTTGAGGCTTTGTATATTAGGATAGAGGTGTGTCAAGGGTGTGGGATGATTTCAGGGTGATATTGGTTAATTAACCATTCCATATTTTTATAAAAATAATAATAAATTTATATCCTTGGAATGAATTTTATTTATTTATTAGATCCCAACAAAAATTTCAATAAGATATATGCCCTTTTTAAAATGAAGAAGTATAATGTAAAAAATTTATTGGTGTGAGGGATCATCATATTTATTCTAATTCTATAGATGATGATAGGTTGCAACATGAATGTTTATTTTTGGGAACAATAAATATAATGATGATACCACTTTTTGAGATTCTCAGCAAAGTTATTGATTGTTTTCCCTATAAAGGTTGTAACACTAGCCCTCCTCATGATATTGATTGTGGGATATATTTTAATATATTTTTAAACCCTTAAAAGTGTAAGAGTTATGTATATATATTGATTAGCTTTTAAAAAAGGGAATCATCTAGTATATTTTTTTCATTGGGGAGATCTTGTATTGTTTATGAATAAGACATATGTTGTTTTGTTCATTTTGGGAATTAGTGGGTTCTCAATTATTAATCCACGATTTGTATATTATAAAATGTTAGAGAAGGGTAATGTAATTAAAAAGAACACTATAATGTATTTCTATGTTAATTTGGATTTTATTATGTTAGGATATAATGTCACAAATGAACCAATGATGTTTACTAGGATGATGAACATAGAGTTATTTGAATTATTAAATGAACATATTATGTTTTTTTTATTTCAGATATATTGGTATATTCATGTATAGAGGAGGGGAATAATGAGATTTTTATTTCTTTTATTATGATACTTTAGTGAAATGTGTTTTATAGAAAGGTTTTAACATTTATTGGTACATAAATTTCTTAGATTTGAAATTTATTATAGAATATTTGTATTTTTCCCATATTTTGATAATTTTACTACATTGCTCAAGATATATTCCACCCTTGTGTGGATATTATTGCTCTACAAGTGTTTGATTACATATATGGAAATTTTATTAGGTTTTTCATTCTCTACATTCTTAAGGAATAATGTTCATTGTAACTTTCTACATTGATATATGTTATGTACTCAACCAATAGCACGAATTGAATTATTTTTGGTTTTAAAAATTTAATCAATATGAATGAAATTAAACAGAATATTATCTTCATAATGAGGATATGATATTTTGATTGATGTTTCAATAGTATTATCTAATTGGGTAGGACATTGGGGTATTTATAGTTTATAAATATAATCATATAATTTCTCATAGTGGGATATGAATTTCCATAAGTAGTGACAGGTGGATGTTTTCTTTGATTTGAAAATTGATATATCTTAGACTCAAATAATTGGTAATGTTACAGTATATGCATTGAGTAGTAAGACATATGGAGACACATATTTTGAGGGTTGAGATAAATTCAGAATATGGTCGAGATTTAACCATTTATGAAGGCATAAAAAAGGAAAATAGAATACTCTTCTTTTATTAGATAATAATTTACTCACCAATATTTTTTTATGTGTAGGAATATATATTGGGAATTATTAAGGTAGATATACCAAGATATATAATTATTAATATAAAATATTTGAATAAATATATAGATTATCAAAATCATAAAGAGTTATTTAATGGGATGATTCTTATTCCATGTATAACACAATAGGTTTTACAGTATAAATTTCACATTTAATATTAGGGAATTAATTCAGGTACATCTACAATGTAGGATACAATGAAAATTTATTTTTGGTGGACTATTATGATGACGTATTTAGTAGTTCTGAATTCATTAAATATTTTTTTTGAGTAGGTTAATGTTAGGAATCCAGTTTTTAATAGATTATTATATCTTCAAGAGTTTCCGAATTTGAATTGGGATAAAATATAAATGGATTTAAGGGCCATCTTCCATAAAAATTGGTGGGTTTTAATATTATATTATATTTTTAAATTGGTGAATTTTGACTAGTTCATATAGATTTATAATATGATTTATGTGGATGTGTGGGTGATGAATTTTCTAAAATAAATTTTGGTAATTCATGGATTTTGAAGGATCATCACATAAAATCATGATCCATTGTTTACATCTAGATTTTGGGTGGTATTGAAATAAAATTTTATATATTAGTTATTATATATATTAAAATTTCATTTTTATATCAATGGGAAGATGGAGAAAATGATCCAATACTTAGAGGACATTATGAATTCTTTTTCTCATGAATATAGATGTTCATGTTTGAATAAATTTATTACTGTTTTGTTTTATAAAAATAATAGTTTTTACTCATATATTTCAATGAATCTAATTAATAATTTTTATTAGAAACTATGTATATCTCATTGTTATTAGACAATTTTTAGAGTTTGATGGATAAATTTTTGTTGGATTTAGTGTGGATGAAGGATGATTAAAATCATTAGAAATCCGACATGAATATAGTGATAACACTATTAGAGTTCACGATTAGTGATAATGGGTCCTCAAATTATTATACTCATCAAATAATACAAATGTTATCAACATTTAGTAAAATATATCCACTATTTGTTATACATATTGTGGTATTTGAGAGGTATTATGTGGTGGTGTGCAATTTTCTTCTTCTAACATACTTAGACCATGTTCATGATGTCCTCTAAAATTACGAACATCAAAAATATGATTATGCTTTTCCCATTTCATTAATTAGTGAGTGTTGGATATCAAAAAGACCATTATGTTTAGAGATCATTTGGAAAATTTTCTTATGTTTCAAGAGATAGTCTGGAGAGGAAACCTTATTCATTTTGTGTATATTTTTTGGAAGCATGAATTTTTTGGAAAAATGAATATAAGAGAGTGGGATTTATAATTGAGTTCAATAATGAATAGTGTTTATATTTTTGGTCTTTGTAATTATGTGGGAATTTTATTCACTGTACAAGTATTGATGATGTTACCTTTATTATTTTTGTTATCATGTAATGCTTGATCCTTTTTCTAAATAAATTTTTATTTGAGTGAAATCACATGTGGTATTAGTGTAATATTATTTTTTTCATTTTGTTATTTAATTTTCTATGAAATTGATTATTTTAGAGTTATGTTGTATAATGGATTTGAAATTCATCATTTGTTATGAATTTTCAATGATTTATAGGTAAAAAGGGAAATTTTCAAGATGAATATGGAATGTCAAGATGAATTTTTAGGAAGAATTTAAAACTTGGTAGCAATTATATTAAATTACATATTTCCATCATTCATCATGATTTTAGTATTTATCATGTTGTACAATCATGGTCTGTGTATTAGACATTGTTTTTTATTTCCCATGTATTTATTTTAGTCAAATGAAGGTTTTATGAAGAAGTATTTTTTTGTGAATTATTATGAAGTCAAAGTTCAAGTAATTGTTTTTAAAGTACACATTTAACTAAACCTATCCATTACATGATTTTGGAACCACACCATGATTTATTACACAAATGAGTTTATACATATATTTGAGGGCCTAATTTTCTTTTATTCAATATATATTATTTTTTGGAAGCCCATGATTGATGAAAACTCATACTTTGTGGTTCTGATTGCATTTGGTTATATTAATTCTTATTCTAATGAGATAGAATTTTCATAAGTCATGTTACCCTTTTCCTTCCTCTTCTCATTTTCTAATAATCCTATGATCCATGAGTTTGTACTATTTGGTTATTGTATGGGGTTATGTTATGTGGGTATGATATAAGGATTTGGAGTGTAAGTATGGGAATGTATAATAATGTCATATCATATCTTGCTAGAATATGAGGGTGACTATATTAATTGATAAGTTGATGAAAGGCACCAACATAGTTGTATTTTCATGATTTAATATACCTACATGATATATGGATTTAGAGAGTGGTCCAATGGTGATATGGGATTATAGATGAACTGGGATGGGTTACATGTCTGTATTTATGTTTATTCTATAATTATTTAGTATATTTCTTCTACATAGGATTAAGAGTTTCATAGGAGGAACCTACTAAATAAATTTGAATACACACCTCGAATTCTATAAATTATTTTCATAGACATTTAGGATAATATGAGTGATAGATTTTGAAATTACTAACTTGTGACATCAGAGATTAGAGGTTATTAGAGTATTCATTATTTATTAGGACACCTATCTCTCTAAATTAAATTTGTATTTTTTATTGAATTAAATTTCATGAATTTTCTATTCTATGATTATGCTATTAGGATTTATTTAATTAGGAAGATTTGGTTTTTGTTGGTAGTATTTTTATTCTTATTATTATATATGATAATTTTACCCACATTAGATTCTAGAAAACATCAATACTATTATCTATATTATATCGTATTTTATGATTGATTCTGGGTTCACACATAGATTTTCTACCATGCCAGGAAGGCTTCTAGTGGATTTTATTGAAGACACATATCATCATATGCATAATAGTAATATCCATATTGTTATCCATTATATCCAAAATAATGATCCGAGTATGATCAAAATCATACATCCTAAAATATGATATATGGATGATGTGATGGATTTATATGAATAGTATTGGTAAATCAATTTCATAAATTTTTTCCATGAATACCTAGATAATCATGAGTGTACTAATTAGGTTTGAACATAATGAAATAAAATACAGTCTACCATTAACTCTAATGGATAGTGATGATGACTGGAATTAAATTTTTTGGTGCCTGTGGGTAGTATACATGAATTTTTATATGAATTATACCCTCTTAGTAGTCTCATGTGAAATATAACTACACTAAACACTATATAACTCTATGTTATATGTTTTTTATATGTAACATGATATATTAAATTTCTAGTGAATATGTATCAAGCCCATTAATATTTTCATTCATTCCTATTTTACATCATTATATAGGGTATTTTAGGACAAAAAATTTATTATTAGAACTATGGAATTGTACTTTAATTACATAAGTTATTGAATAAAATAATTATGATTTATAATTTTGTTATCATGATTTGCACATTAATTTTTAAAATGTATGCAATTGAAAAGCTCATCCTTTTAAATAGGATATCCATAAAAATATTTAATTACATCATTATAATGGATACTATGTTTAGATAATACACTTAAATAAAGATACATTCTCTTCTTGTCTCATTTATGTGTTATGACATATTTTATATTATTTTTTACATACACACAGAGAAAAAAGTTTTAATGTATTATTTTTTATTTTTTATATTAAAAAAATGTGAACCTGTTTTATTTTATATCATACACACAAAAAATGGGAGTAATATTTTTTAAACCATTTTATATTAATTTTTTATTTTTTATGTTTCTAAATGATAATATTTATTATATTTATTTATTTAGTTATTTTATAATTAATGATATATTATTTTTAAAATAAATACATTTATTTTTAAATTTATTGAATTCTTTTTTATATAATGTAATTTTTTTAAATTAGGTTATCTTTGATAAATAAAATACATATTTTTGAAATGAGTCACAATATTCCTATTTTCCACCATTACATTTTTATACATCATATTCATTGAATAAAATGAATTCCATTTGATAATATAGAATATTTTTTATTACTACAATTTAAATCAAAAAATAATGAAATGTTAATTTGAATTTTTTATTAAATTTTTAAAAATGAAATTATTATGAAGATAATAAATTCATACATGAATTGGAAAATTTATGAAAATAATAAAATATAGCGAATTATCACAAATATAAAACATAGAATGATAAATAAAATTCACTTATGAAAATATAAAGTCTCAAAATGAATGCTATCTACCACCCAACCCATTTAAAAGTATTTGGAAATATATTCTATAGATTTGGATGCAATCCAATGGTATAAAGTATCTCATGAGAATGATTTTATGAAACTAATAAAAAATGTATTGAAACAATAATCTATCATATATTGGATAAAGAAGATCATATATAATATATTGATTCAACTTAGTAAGACACCCTCTTGGTAGTTTTGAGAGTAATCACTGTGATCCAATTAGAATAAGTGTTCCAACAAGTTCAGTATGTCTTGATAATCCATGTGTTGGAAAATTAACATCACTTAAGTTATTAAAAGTTCACATTTTCCATAAATATTTAATTGATCAAACCCTAAAAAATTTATCTCTTTCTTAATTTATAATCAACTATTATTATCCATGATAAAGACGTTTTTATTATAAATCATTAAATTGATGATAACTTTTAAATGATAGATTTATTACATAAAATGTTTAAAATTTATTTTTTAATAAAGGAAATTAATTTATCAAATAATTATATTGTAATTAAAATTAACTTGAAATATCAAATTATAATGACAATCTAGTATATTTTAGTTATATATCATATTATCCCTAGTGGATGATCACCATCAAAAAAATATATTATAATATTATTTATGATTAACATGATTTTTGAATTTGGTTTAGATACATTCAATTCATGATATAAATGTTTAAAAAATTATATAATATATTGAATTACATTACCAACATCACATGATTAATTATTTACATTGTTGTCGTTTCTCAAGTAGATGAAAATATTTTTTTATTTTCTTGATAAGTATTATTTTCTATACTATATCATTTTTTATCAATTTCCATTTTAAAATTTGTTAAAATATAATCTCAATAAATTTTTATAATGCTCATAAAAGGGATAAATTACATAGAAATATTATAACTCTCTAAATTTATAAATGATAATTGATTAATAAATCCTAAAAACTAACATGATATTATAGAGAAAAATAAATATTATATTAGGTTACCAATTATGTTGGTATTTTGTTTCCTATGAATATTTAAAGATAAAGTGTAATAATTTATCAAGAAGAGTCAGTGATGTATAAAGATAATAAAAAATATGAAGAAAATATTAATGAAGAAAATATAAATATTGAATTATTTACGGAAAGAAGAATCCATTGTACAATTAATAGGGAAAACCCATGGTTTACTTATTTATATACTACACACTTTTTTTCATTTTAATAATACAATTATAGCTGGATATCAAAGTTTGGTGAAGAATAAAAAAGACAAGTATTAATTATTATTTTATGGTTTATTGTGATTTTATATAAGACCGACATATATACATTTTAATGAAACATATTGAATCAAATGTAAACAGGAATGTATTGGTGTATTTATAGTAATATAATGATTCTGATGTTGTTTGAAAAAATAAAATAAGGACAATTACATTATAGCATTAGTCATTTCCATCATCAAAGATTAAACTAAACATGAATAATTAAGAAATTATTTTTTAACGAATCAATATTTATAATGATAGTTGAAATTAAATAAATAAATTACAGATTAAAATTTCATGGTATATTAAACCAAACATTAGTTTTGGAATAAATTTTTGTCTAATAATGTGTTAGTTATTTTTTTAAATATTAAATAAATTTGATGATTACAAAGATTATATGTGCATACATAACACAATGAGTGGCCTCAGATAAGAATAATAACCCCTAGAATATAAATAATTAACTTATTTATAATTTCATTTATTTTATTGATTATTTATGAAAATAATAGTGGAGTATGAAATTGATTTGTTTAGTTAATGGTGGGTTGTGAGAATTTAATCCTAATTTCAACAGAAAAAATATTGTATTAAATATTCCATCCCTTAATTCAAAATGATTTTTCATGGGTTTACCTCATTGTGTGTCAGCTCAATTAATTAATTAGTTCAATTTTTTTATTCAGAAATTTGAATTTAATTGATACATAAATCAATAATGAGAATTGAAATAGATTTATCATTAATAAATTGATATTTCACAACAATTTATGATTTTACAGGGATTTAAAGACTATCTACCATTACAATGACATTATTGAAGTAATTATCTATGAGTTAAATATAAGAAGGTTATCAGATTTTTATTATTATAAGTAAAAGGATAATTATAACATGTTAATAATTTTTTTTATTGAATAAATGTATGTTTTTTGATAAATTGTGTTGGGTGAAACATCAATGTTTAATTAACCTAAAAAAGTAATAATATTATTATTCAAAAGGGAATATTATAACATGGAAATTAAACTACTAGAATGAATAGAATAAATCCGAATTTAAAAATTAATTATAATTCATATATATAAATAAATAATCTTGATAAAGAAGCAAATAATATTATTTAATGTTAGTATATTCCATGAAAAAAATATTTTCCAAAAAATGATTTGTATTTAATTTTATAAAAAAAATATAATTAATTTTTTACACTAAGAAATTTAATTTTTAAATTTATCAAAATTATTAGAATCAAAATGTTAATACTAATTGAGGTATATTATTTTCATATTTTTCTAAAATGATTAATTTTTCGATGAATAGTAAAAATATTGTTTTTTAGTGAAAACATCATTTTTATTAAAAAATAAAGGATATAATATTACTTAAAGTTTATTAAAAACCATATAATATTTAAATATATTAAAATAAATTTAATATATGTAATATGAATCAATTTCACGTTGAATTTCGATATAAAAACTTTTTAAACATTTTTAATTATGTATTTTGAAAACCATGTATCTTCACTTTTGTGTGAATAATTTTAAATTATATATTGTCTCTTATCTAGATAGAGTCTAGAATAAGTTGTTACATAATTTTATACATCATAATTTATAATATATAATAATTTCAATATAATACTAGTATAATATTAATAGAAAAAAGAGTCAAAATTTATTATCGGGGTTTTGGTTAAAATAGGGTCTATGTGGGTAAAACTAAAAGGATAAGATGTAAAATGACCTATAAAATTATTCAAAAACCCATTACAAGGACATATTTATACCTTATATCCTCAAAGATTTAATAATTAACCATTTATAGCATTTATTCATGTGAAAAATATGGACACACATAATTATATTCAATACTTCCTTGTGTGTCCTCATACCCACTAATTAAAGGACAACCCCTCTCAGATCATCCTAAAAATCCAAAACACCTTGGATCAGTCAATGAAATAAAAAATGTAATAATTAATTCCATTCCAACATAAAGTCATTTTTTGTTTGAATAATAAAACCTTCTGGGAAGGATTTAGGTATAATCCAAAAGAGGTTCTTCAAATAAGATATAAAATGCTTAAACTTCTTCTTTTTGTTTCATTTATTAATATAACTCCGTAAAAGGTTATTAAACTTTGATTTTAAGCTAATAAAACTATTTAACATATAATGGTATATTATATTAATTTCATGAACTTATATATCAACTCTTATCTAATGGGAAAAAAATCATCAATTGGGTGTTTCATGAACTACCCCTTCAGAAATTGATATTTTTTTTTTCATATCCACCACTCACTATTTTATATAAATACATATTAACTATTTATGTATGATATATAAAAAAATTTATATTTTATTTATTAGAATATCACATGTACCTTCCTTATTTCCATTCCCTACGATTATGACAACATCACTTGTGTGTACGACAGACTGCTGCCTCATGAAGCATTGTGATTCGTTTTTTAATTGAACATTACATGTAAGATAATAAGGTTCATTTTAAGGAGTATATTTGACATATATGTCATAAAAATGATTTTTATATATAATATATATTTCAACATCCTTTGTTTTTATCCGTTGAGAAAATATAAAGAACGTTTATGCGTACATATGGCTTACCCTCTTAATGAATGGTGTATTTCAGTTTTCTAAATCTAAATTTAATTGATTTATATTAATATTAATAAAATTAATATTTATATATGATATTATAATGATTTTTAAAACTATATATTTTATTTAACCATGATAAAAATAAAAGGACTAAAGATACCAAACAAAAAAAAGCTTGAAAAATTCAACAGTAACTACCGAAAATGGGATTTTAACAAGGAATTATAAATAAATGGGTAATATAAAGTCCTGAATAACTAATATATTATAGTATACATATTATTATAGTTCAATAATAGATTAATAATGACCTTATTTTTATTATAAAATATGTTTTAACTTGTATGAAATAATTCAAACCTTATGGTATGTGATTTGATTCTCACTTTTTTTGGGACACATACCATATCTGACCCCCTTTTATTTTTTTTGATATATATAATTATTGTGAATTTATTTTATATTTTTATCCGGAAATTATGGGATCTAAATATATATACAATTATATTTATTATATTGTACTTACAATTCAAAATATACATAATTGGATAATCTCTTATTCTTGAGTACCATTTTTTGTCACGATTGTTTATGATTAAGTATCCAATTATGAAATCCTATGACCATAATCTAAAGTCTCTCATAAATTCACTTATAATATTTATATTTATTTAAAATTAATTGGGTTCATGAAATCAATTATATATACCACCATCATGACCGCTCAATTATTTGAAGATTCCATTAAATGATTCAAAAATTATATTCAATAAAAATGTGTTACTTAAAATTTTAGTAATTATTAGATTCTAAATAATTAATTTAAAAAATAGGTAGGATATTTTTTTCAATAAATATTCTATATGATATTTCAATATTATTTTCCATCTAAAATGAAATCATTTTATGTCACTTAATATTGACTCGGGATATGATCCAATAATACACTCCTTATTGTTATAATTGAAGGGTTATCTCGGTAATGACATGGTGTTTATGAAACCAATACCTCTCCCATTGGTCATTATATGATTAAATTTTATAATTATTATGAAAACCATTTCATTTCTATGGTATATGTTTTTATTAAATGGTTACATAACAATTCACTTTCATAGGTTATGATATGATGAATATTTTAGGATATTGTAGCATGAAAATGTATGGATTATGTGATGAGTAAGACATATATATCTCTCTCTAATTAATTTCATAATTATCATTGTTATATTATATTAATGGGTACATGAGAGGTTTTCATAATCCTAATTTATGATATGTGGATGGTTATCCTAAGAACAAAAGATGGTACACCTGATGTTATTGCAAGCCTAAAATAGAGTGCATGGGACATCATCCCACGCTGGATGCAAGAACATTAGTGTTTATTCCAACCAAGACATATTATTATATTGTTAGTGGATAGACATTATAAATTTATAATGTGTATGTGTATTCAAAAAATGTATATCTTATGCCTATGTTATGATATCATGGCTATGTAGGGTCCTGAAAAATCTGCAAAAGAGAACGAGAACACTCTTTAATTTGGGAAACGATTCTACACAATTTTATTCCAAGAACTGGGAAAAAATTTGGAGAACACCCATGAATTTGGAAAAGGACCAACCAGATGCATACTGGTCCAATCGACCAGTTTATCGAGCTTCCCCCTCTGTGGACCAGCGTCATCCACGAAACGGAGGCGGGAACCCTCCACGGGCATGACGCTGGATGGGCGCTAGGCCGGTCCACCGTCATGAACCGCCCCAGCCACGAACCGTGTCTTTTGGCTCAGACCACGTGTGTTGTCATTTGTGGAATGGAGGTAGAGCCCTGCGCGGCTGTGAAGAACTAGTTTGGGTTCATGGGTAAGGCGCATTCAATGCCCCCCGCGAGTTGTAGATTGACCAAGTCATCCGTAAACTGGGTTTCCTGTCATGGGCCTCCACAAAAGGTTCCACATGACCATAGATACATCTCTTTCCTCCCTCTATAAAAGAACATTGAGGGGGAGAAGAAAGGGATCAGTCCGATTTTGGTGGAAGGATTTTGGAAGAAGGAGCATAGGATTTCACAAACACTGAAGTTCTAATTCGCGAACTAGAATAGGTATGAAACTGGGAACGAATTAATAAGGAACCTAAAAATGCATAAAAAATTGGTCAAATGCAAACATAAAAATAAAAAAAGAGAAGATCGTGATCCATGGACCCTCCGCAGATGTACTCTCCACAGACCAGGGAATCTATGCCCCTTTGTCGATATGACACACTACGTAGCATCCTCCTACGCGGGCGAAGCCCTAAACGACGAACCCCCAACCGGCATCGCCCCTGGCCGCCACTACTTCTGTGGACTTCACGACATACCAACCTAGTACACAGGCCGAACCAGAAGCCGCGTACCAGCCTGGTACGTGGGATTCGTATCAGTCTACGCGCTACCCTGGTACGCGGATGACCTCTCCAGCCACGTAGCACCCCCCTACACGAAGGGATCAACTCCTCATACACCCATGTGGCCCGCCAACCCCTTTTGTGTTCCCATTCCCTGAGTCAGATAAAATCCTTCCAATCCAGCATGTTCCTTCACAATCCCTTCATTGGTCTATCCATCGGCCCTGAGCCAAGGCCTCTACCGATACCACCGGACCCATATGATGCAATCTCTAGTCGCATCAACGCACCACATTGAGTTCACATACCCACGGTAGGCGAGGGAAAAGGGGTTTCTCCAGCCCTTGAGTGGGTTCCAAAAACATTCCAGGGTTCACATTCCCATGGTAGTGTAGGGTCAAAACTCGAGAGACCCATTTCGGCCTCTCCACATGTCAGGATTGAGGGACCCCACTTGAGCTTCCTTTTGACGAGCACCAACGGTGAACACTACTCCCCTCTCCTTGGAGTGGCTGGGCATCCCTCCTGGAGTAAGCACAACACCATCCTCATTGGAGGTAAATGACCCATCCCCTATCATCAAAATAGGATCATTGCTCTGCTGCGTGACTTCTACCTTATTCTAAAATTAGGGAGAAGGAGAGACCAGTGGTCCTAACATTTTTCTCCGCTCGTCGTGTTTCTCCCCTTCCCTCGGTAGGGAGAATATGTCATGCTTTCCAATTCTATTGCATTCTCTTGCTTCTCACACCAAGAAAGACTCACGTGGGATTAATTATTTGTGATTTTCATGGAATCTTCAAAACGATGAACCTTAGAATGAACTATGTGGGTTTTGATCCTTGACTCCAAAGCAGGGAACGTAGGACACCTCCTTAAGTTTCAATCCCAATTCCGGCCGCTTCGGCGTAAGTACCTCACCAACATTGACTGGGAATCTATCACACGAATGTCCTTGCCACAAGACGTTAAAATGTACGGTTGGATCCTCATCGCATCACCATAAAAGGTGATGTGTCCCATCAAGTGGAAACGAACTACATGGGTTTGGATTCCTCTCACGAGGATACGTAGGAAGCTCTTATCACGGTTTCAATCCAATCTCTCATGTCGTCATCTGTCCCCCCTAGATGAAAATAAACTCTAGAGCACCCAGTTATGAGGCTTGAAACCCATGCCATCTCAATGAGTCCAAACTCCTTAGAGTCATTGATCCCAATGAGGGATGGTAATCTGCAGGCCTAAATGACTCTGCATCCCTACCTTTAGTTGATTGTTACCAACTAAGGGGTAATCCATGGATTAAATGCTCGGGGATAAACCAAATATTCGTAAACATATGAACAAGTAATAAATATATAATAGAGTCCTGGAACATGCAATAATTCCCCCCAAAATGGGTGTGATGAGCCCGACTTCCTATCAACTCGACCAATGTGATTTTTTAAGCGTCGCTGGAAGAATCTCCAAGCGAACGCCTGCCTTTAGAAATCAAGTCCACAGATCATTGGATAAATAACTGTTGGGTGTTTCAATATGGAGACCGATATACCCAAACAGAGCGATTGAGTGGAACTCAGCTCTCCGTCAAGCATGAATGATTTAACATAATCCCACTCTGTGCCCCCCTTATACCCACAAGGAGGGCCGAGAAATGTCATTAATTATGCATGGGATGCTGAGATGCTTCTTTGACGAGTTTTCTGTTTGTATTTGTGAAAATATTCTAAAGGTACCACTCAGAACTCCCTTCGATCCAATGGCATTATGGAGGAACTCATAGGTTTGAACATCAAGAAACACAATGATAGTATATCCTCACCATAGAAGGACCTCGTTGCCTATTCATCATCTTCAACATTGGGTCTTGGATGCGATGATCTGAGAGTACCACATGAGTGGTACTCTCCCGATGACGGATGCAGCCATGCACACCCTCCAATCCGCCAAGACCCACCGGTCGCCTGCCCAGCAGCATCCGCGAAAGAAGATTCAGATGGATCCTATTGCCGTCTCAAGACATTTTGGGAGTCTATCCTAGGAATGAGAAAACGCGTACCACCCATATCTTAGAGAGGTGGTTGAGGTCGACACTGAGGACTTCATCCCCAATGATTGGGGGTTCATCTTTAAATCCCCCTCTAGAAGATGTCATCACGGTTACGCCGTGACTCAATATACTCACGCTATGGTGGACGTTGCCCCGAGGATCTAGGACCATGCTCCCCGAGCTCTGGCCCCTCAAACCGCCCGATGAGGGCGGAAAACATACAACCAGGGACCAGTCATCACCCTTTTCCCTGAGGAGGATCTCCACTGCCCAGTCACGAAGACGTATTGGGAGCAGGCACATACACATGTCTGCTCCCCCAAAGCCCGCCATCCAGACATGGTGGCATCATACGACCAGGCGCAAATCCTCGCCGAGCTCCCTTAAGCCCATCACACACACATGATGACACATACCCTGCAGGCACCTCTCCTTGCCCAAGATCATGATGCCCACCAACCAGATGTGGTGGAATCTCATCTCCTGTAGGACCAGCTCCTAGAAGATTCTCCTAATGCATACCATCTCGATGTGGTGGCGATCAACAGAGCCTGCCATCCCGATGTGGAAGAAATTAATAGGCGGGCACGTCTCCATACCAGCAAAGGCCACTGACTCGATATGGTTAGGAACCAACATATGCAGGTCCAGCTCCATGTGGATGCAATTAAACTACTCCATCTCGATGTGGTGGAAAACGAAGAGATAAACCATCATATACAAACACATATGTAGACTCGTTCACATCCACCGACACAGGAGAACTGTCAGTACAAACAGACCATCGGAGGACGGGAGTAGGATATTCCGACTGTGATACCGGAATGAGCCTTCATACCCATTCCAGCCAAATATGTCTCTCTACATATCTTGGAAATAATGGAGGAGCATGTATCGATCCCAGATCATATCTTGCAAAGTTTCCATAATGTAAATGCATCAGCGGAAACTGCAATGACTCGGGCCCGTGATCCCATATCCCCAATTGAGGCCACTCATATATGAGATGAGATAGCTACCTCGGAGAAGATCTGCATCCCAGCTTTCACCCAGGAGGGTCATCAGCCATATTCTGCAATACAAGGGAAACCAGATCGTGCAGCTTCACTCGTTCCAACTGGGGGACACCCGTCCATCATGGTGGATGCTCTAGAGAAGGCATATATCCATGATAAATGTCATGATGGTCATTGTCATATCCCGATAGCATCATGAGACCCAATTAGAAAGGGACCCAAAGGCGAAGGCCTTTTTCAACAGCAGATGGTCCCCGCTGCATGCTAGAAATCACCCTGAACATGCCAAAGGCTGCTGTAAAATAAAGGGAGGTTTCATGATTCCTCTCTAATAGAATATGGGGTTACTGATGATACTATGAACATATCAAAGGCTCAGAAACCTTCCCAACCATTACCATATTATTGGAGTGGAAATAGTAGTTGCGAAGGTCCTCACTGCAATGTTCCTACCAGTAGCTCTGAAGATCCTCCCCAGAGCACCCATGGGGGCCTCCCCCACTGGTATATAATGATCAACCACGACAGCTTCTCTTTTGATACGAGTCACGAAAGCCCTCAGAGTGACCAGAAGATCAAGCAGCAAGAAATCCCTCCACATGTTGTGGTCTACCCTGAAGGTCCTCCTCAGGGTATAAAATGCAAACACTCTCCGTGCACTGGGACCACAGATTACGATAGTATTCCTTACTATCGTAGTCAAAACTACGGAGGCCCTCCCTACAATAAATTATTATCATGACAAGAAGGCCCTCAATTTATCGTGGCCTACCCAAAAAAACTCTTCAGGGTTTACTTCGCAATAACACTCCATGAAGCGATACATCAGATCACGATGGTAGTACTCTCCACCTTGATAATGGAGGTCCTCCTAGTAGAGACTTAAGGCAATGAGAAGTCCCACCCCTCATTGCGGTACATTCTGAAGGCCCTCCCCAGGGCGTACCCTGCAGAAATTCTCCCTGTAGCAGCTGTGATGGTAGTCCTCGCCACCACAGCCGCCATTGCGAAGGTCCTCCCCGCAATGACCCCAAGCAACAAGATGGTCCTCCTCTTGTAGTTGTGTGTCTTGAGGGTCCTCCCAAGGATACACTTCAAATATCCAACCATGATGGTCATCCTCAGCATAATGGAAGTTATAGGGATGGTCCTCCCCACTATGACAGATCATATCGATAGGGAGGTCCTCCCCCTTCCAAATATAGCACAGAGAAGCCCTCATATGTCGAGGCACATAGTGGGACGATATCACGCATGTCAGATTCCCATCTAGTTTCCAACGACACCCTTCTTCAATCAGGAGACGGTCTGGGGCCACATTCATCCCTTGAACCACCTCGGAATCGCCCACATGATAGTTCAATACCTGTCGGCCCCACTGTCTCCGACCACACTATCGGTGAGCATCTCAGTTGGGATGACAAGGTTGAGGAATCACTGGCTGAGGAGTATGCCGACATGTCGCACCTGAGGAAACGACTGGCCAGAGATGATATACCAGTTTTGATTTGGTACACGACCACCTCTCAATTCGATTTACCCAAAAAGTTGTAAGACGATTGTGCGCATGACATCCGCTCCAATATATAGAAAACCCTCTATCGGATGAAATCAAGATTTCTCCCCTACGATGGGTATGTAGACCATGTCAAGACAATATGGGACCTCCTGCATCACATCAACCTGGAAGATCATCCTTCGGCATGGCAACCGTGGCCAGTGAGGTGTAATGGAAACATGGAGTTATCCTGCCTCCATGCACTACACCAGTTGTGCCACCTCATTGGTGGCGCTCCGAAGGGAGTCTATATCGGAGGATGGGGAGAACATGGAGCTCCGTATTTCACTCTCCTACCCACCTAGAAGAATCCTTTCGGCGTAATATATTGCAACACCATCCTGTCAAGACAACGATCGAGCGGTCTCCCTGTTCGGGAAAGGCGACACACCCAGGAGAGACATGCCTTGAGTAAGTCCCAGAAGCGTCAGGCCCGACGAGAACAAGACATTCGAAAACTCATGAATCATGCCACCAAAAGCATTCAAATGTCATATTTCCTAACTGAGGTCAATAAGCAGTCATTGGTTTCCTCCCCATAAGGGATTGATTCACAGGTTCACTCAGCATCAGATCTAGTTCACCCCGAAAGGGGGAATGTAAGATCAGGTAGGTAACGATAGTAGTAGCCACTGCCACAATCCAGGGTCATCCCGAGCCTGCAGGGCTAAGGGAATTTTTATAACAAATTCCTCCATAAGACCAATAAAAACTAGAAGAGACTCAACATCTAGGGAACAGAGCCAGCCCGAACCCCCAGGGCTGAAGACATCTTTACCACCTAAAAAAGAAACTCCCCCACGAGAATCAGTATTTTATCATCTAGTTAGGATAGTCAGAAGAAGAGGTTCATGCCCTATCCCGTCTTTTGAATCACTATCCCCTTTAAGAGGGAGGAATGTCGTGATGTCGCATCAAGGAACTCTCCATGTCAACCTTCGTCAAGGTGTCCTAAAGAAATCCCGGGACAGGAAGGGGAGGACCAGTAAAAGACACGAGAGTTATTCTTCCTATTTAGAAGATGACATCACCTCCACCCCATGATATGAATACAAAAATTCCATAGAGGCTAACCCCATGGGTGAAACCAGAGATGATGCAAATTTGGATGGAACGAGAGATGATGATTCCAGTCAGGCTGTGACTCACAACGAACCACCACGTGTGCACATCCAGAACCGGAGGGCCTCCCTAAATATTAATTCTCGTCGAGCTAGCCCTCCTCCTTTTACCCCAAGAGCTTCCAACAAGGATAAAAACAAAGGACCAGTTACCCTTTACCCACCTATTACTCCCGATAAAAATGATACACTTACGCTCAAAGAGAGATTCGCTCTATATGATGAGGAAATGAAAAATTTAGGCGGCTTAATGCCGAGCTACCCCAGAGGAATCATCTTATCGAAAGCGCTTCCCACGAAGATCCACATCTTGCACTCCCATAAATTTCACCTCAATGACCAAGGTTTGCCCTGCCCAATGAGGTGCCCAGTCCTTCCAACTACCTAAACATGGACTCGAGTGAATACCAAGACTTCCCTCTACTCAGGACGCAACTAGAGCGATCATGCCTAAAACCTCCGAAGGTTTCACAAATGGCACATGCACCCTTGGTGCCAGCCAATACGGATCCTTGAGCAATGCCTCGGGCTACACCTACCCAAGACTGGGCCCAACAGGATGTAAACAAGGGACTCACTAGCACCATCGAGGCACTGATAGCTTGATTTGAAGCAATATAAGGTCGACGCGCTCTGATACTTCCAGAGCGAATGCCCTACCCAGATTGAGAGAGCAACAAGCCTCCTCCACCCAAATTTGGGAGCACTGTATTCCCTATTTTCAAAGGGTCAGGAGATCCGGAACAACATTTGATGCACTACATGTCCTATTGTGACCCTATGATGGAAACTCCGGAATAACAAGAATAAGTAAAACTCAGATTATTAGTGAGGACCTTGCAAGGATCTGCCTTTGTCTAGAATACGAATCTACTTGCTCAGTCTATAAAGAGTTGGGAACAAATATGGCATCATTTCATGTTCCACTTCAGCTCAACCCTAGCTAAAACAATGGTTAATGACCTCATGAATTGTAAACAAATGGAGAATGAGAGGGTCTCAAATTTTTTCGCCAGATGGAAGGGTCTGACCTACTCTCTGAATAAGACAATGCGCCAAGATGAGATGCTGGACATATACATCGACAACCTCTGAGATGAGTTGTGAACACCACTCATACAATTGGAGTGAACCACTGGCATTTGCAATCTATTTTCCATTTCCCAGATAATTGAGGACTCCCTGAAACGGACCAATCTGAAGTCTAGAATATCCTCACAGGCTCCTGCAAAGAGAACTGTTAGAGCTGAAGCGTCCTCTATCACGCTCAAGCCAGCCCCTGCGCCTGCTCCACTGACCAGGCCTCCACCAAATCGTCATGGGACCACTGTATATCAGTGGTATCCTTCGCCCGATAGGGACGATCAGAGAGGATCTAAGCGGAACTAGTTCAAGGATTGGAGAAACAATGTTTACTCGTTCTGAGAGGACCAAGTCCACGACTACTTCGTCGCCCCCATGAATTTCAACATGCTCCACCTCCTAGAGCCAAGGAAGCCCAAAGAAGTCAGTCTCAATGACAGGCCAGATTACTGTCCCTACCATCAAAAGTTGGTGAATAATATCCATGAATGCTTCATCTTCAAAGACCTCCTACAAAGGATGGTAGTCTTCGTGCAGGTTGAGCTGAGATCACCCCTAGCACATGTGATGTACATTTCTAGCACCAACATTGACAAAGGGGAGGGGTGGCAGGAAGTCAACAGCAAAAAGGGGCATAAATTTGATGATTGAATGACTCGGAAGACTCTCAACCGAGCACATGTCATATTCCGAGAACAACTACAGTAGCTGATGTTGCCGCCAACAGCCCCTAATGCCGCACAATCAATAATATCGGCCTCAAAACCCACGACGAGAAAGTAATACAGGAGTAATCAAGGACGGAGGAAACATGCTCAAGAGGAGAAGTTCATAACAAGGACAAAGTAATCGCTGACACTGTCTGATTTTATGCCCCATAACTTGGTGCCACGAGCACGGACCCACCAAATGGCACCATCAGGGACAACCAAAGAGGTTGACCAATCACATGACGAGGAGCTAATATTTTGTTCCATCACAGTCGTCCATCTTATGGAATCATTCCCTGATGAAGGGTATGGTTACAAACCTGAGTTCCCAATACAAGGGGTCGAGAGGGGGAATCACAGAAGCAGGGGACACCAGGGAAGGAGAAGTCATGGTTGAATCAAACCCTATGGTTTTACCCCGGCACAAACCATTAATATCGCGGAAACCCATGGGATATCCCTTAAACAGATTCAGCAAGAGAGAGAATATCCCACCACCTCCTCGAGCAACCAATATTGCCCCGTCACTTTGAGGTACCCATCAGAGGACAAACAAGTGTCTAGATGCCTAGTGCGCACAAACAAACCGGCCAGGCCGAGTCCCCAGAACGTGGGAACACCATCGACCTCCGACCCCGTAGTCGGTCCCTCCTCCTCACATACTCCAGATCTCAATGTGCCTGACAAAACACTCCAACAAACGGAGAAGCGCCGGCCTCTGGCGCAAAATTACGATATCCTTAAGCAGCTAGCATTGGTACTAGCCAACATGCCAATCCTTGTTTCCCTGAGTTTGTCAGCAGATCTCATGGAGGAACTTATAGAATCCTTGCTCACCCCCTAGGAGTTTCAAGCTGAGGTAGCTGCCACTGACATTTTCCGGACGGAGACTGGCCCAAATGAATGCAATACGTTGATTTCCTTCACTGATCAGGTCGATGATTCCATCATGCATGGACATATCAAACCACTATATGTTTCGAACACACTAAATGATGTTGGGATCCGCAATTTATTTTTGGAAAACGGCTCTGGAGTTAACCTCGTTCCTCTACAAACAATCCGTATTTTGGGATATATTGAGGATGACCTAATACCCTAATCCACAACTCTGTTGGGTTATGAAAAGAGTGAATAGAATCCAATGGGACAAATCAAGCTAAAAACCCATTTTGGCGATCTTGTGGCCTACTTGGAATTCATGGTTGTCCGGAAGAACACAACATTCAATGCCCTACTTGGAAGGTCATGTCTCCATATGCACATGGCCATTCCTTCATCCTACCACCAGTGTGTCAAGTATTTCATTAGTTGAAAATTTGGGACATTTCACGCTGAAAAGTCCCCTTTCGAGATCTCCAAGTCACACTACATTAATGCCGAGTTTTATGAGAAAAAGAAGAAGAAGCCTTTGTCCGAAGGTATCGACTGGATCCCCGCTCCAAATGGTATAGAAATGGTTCATGATGAACCCCTTAAGAAGATCGGTAGAGATTATGTACTACCCATAAACCATTTTGAGAGAAGGAATTCATTACTGGACACACACTAAATTGTCATCATGACTTCATTTATAATGGAAGAGCATGACAATGTGGAAACGACCGCTAACCCTCAATTTGGGGATGAATAATTGAGTAGGGAATTCCACGTTGCCTTGGCTCCAGACCCCCAAGAGCCCATGCTGGGAACTCCCCCCTATTATATCACGAAGATGAGAATGATGGGGAAGAATATGAGGAAGATCTCAGGGATTCACCACCTGTTTTTTTGGAAGGTATCTCCACCACTATGGATGAGCTAAGGGAAATAAGCCGAGGTACCAAGGAAGACCTGAGCCCCACTATCATTATTACAACCCTATCCCCCGAGGAGCACAAGGTATATACCTCATTCATGATGAAACATCGAGATGTTTTTGCCTATAATTACACGGAAATGCCAAGACTCGATCCCGAAGTGGTGATGCACCACTTAGGTCTTCTAGAGGACCAACGGGGCTTTAAACAAGCCGCTAGAAGGATGGAACCCTCAGATGCTACTAAAATAGAGGATGAAGTTGATATGATTATTAATGCAGGATTCATTCAGGAGGTCCAATACCCTATCTGGTTGGCCAACATTGTCCCTATCAAGAAAAAAACGAACAAATTCGTGTCTTCATTGATTTTAGAGATCTAAATCAGCATTTCTCAAAAGTTGATTACCCGGTCCTGATCACCGAGTAATTAATCGACACAATATCTGGGTATGAGGCTCTCTCCTTCATGGATGGTTATTATGGGTATAATAAAATCCGGATGGCCCATGAAGATGAAGAATTCACTACATTCAGAAAACCTCAATGAATATTCTGTTACATGGCCATGCCCTTTGGTCCCAAGAACGGTGGAACCACATATCAACGTTCCATGAATCGCATCTTTAAACCATTCTTAGGAAGATTAGTCGAATGCTATGTGGATGACTTGGTGGTCAAATAAATGCAGTGCTCAGATCACCTGTCAGACCTTGAAACCATTTTCAACAAACATCGACAATATAGCCTGATGATGAATTGCTTGAAATTCACCTTCGGGGATACCTCAGGGAAATTCCTTGGCTTCGTCATATGCCATTGTGGAATCGACGTCGACCCTGAAAAGGAAAATGCCATCCTTGAACTGCCACCTCCCCACAATCTCACTGAGTTGAGAGGATTCCAAGAAAACATGGACTACATTAGGCGGTTCATGACCAACCTGGCCAGAAAATGTTTTCCCTTCACCAGGTTAATGAAAAGGGGGGGTTACGTACCAATAGATATATGATTTCCAAGTGTAATTTTGCAACGTAAAGAAGTACCTCTTAATCCCGCTAGTGCTCATTCCCTCAGTAGAAGGACGACCTCTTATCCTATACGTGGTGGGCCTATAGCGGTCAGTGGGTGCCTTCCTCGCACAGATAAATGATGCTGAAAGTGAAAATAGTCTCTATTACCTCAGCCGAACCCTGATCGATGCTGAAACACAATACTCAAACATCGAGAAGAGTTGTTTGGTCTTGGTCTTCACAGTTAAAAAATTGAGATATTATCTACAGCATCATGAGGTCCATTTGGTCTCACGTAGTAACCCGCTCATGTACATCCTCAGCCGCCCGATGCTGACTGGGCACCTATCCCGATGGGTAGTCATCCTCCAACAGTTTGACATCTGGTTTTGTCCTTAGAAAACCATCAAAGTCCAGGATTTAGTAGATTTTCTAGAAGATCATCCCTCGACAGCGACCACAACACTAGACGTTGAACTACATAATGAAGACATATTCCTGGTTAAAGAGGAGTTCCCAACATGGGAAATGTACTTTGATGGCGCATCCCGAAGCCCGAAATGGAAGAGGATGGAGGATCCCAAATTTAACAAGGTGGGTTTAGGGATAATACTCATTTCCCTAGTAAAGGAAGTCTTTCAATATTCCTTCCTCCTATCAGAAGGATGTACGAACAATGATGTGGAGTATCAAGCCCTCATTGTGGGTTTGGAGCTCGCACTTCAGGCACAAGTACAACACGTTAAGGTAAAAGGTGACTTAGAACTGGTCATTGAGCAAGTCAATGGTGACTATGAAAAAGGAGGAGCTGATTCCACAACTTGACCATGTCCAAGGGTAAATGGAAGAATTCTACACAAAACCAACATTGACCAATATTCCCTGGTCTCAGAATTCCCAGGCTGATGCATTAGCTAACGCGGCCACATCCCTAGCTGATCTAGACTAGGATGAAACAATTATCAGTATTGCTCATCATCAAATGTTCTTCCCATTTGTTCAGACTAAGACAGATGAGATCAACGAAGTCTGTTCTGTCCATGAGCAATATGCTCCGGCCACTGGCCAGATGAACCCCATTGAAAACTATCTTCAAAGTGTATAACTTTCATTAGAAAGGGATGAACGAGAGAAAATACAGAGAAGGGAAATCAAATTTGTCCTATATGGGGAACGGGTAAGCAAGAGTTCCTCTACAAATGAGGCCTCGACGGAGTCATCCTCAGATGCATTGAGGGAGAAGAAACAACTTCCCTCATGACTGAAGTATATGCCGGAGTATGTGGAGCACACCAGTCAGGGTCTATGATTTCCCATAAAGTTCTAAGGCTTGGGTACTATTAGCCCACTGTGGAACGAGATTACGAGCACATTGCCACCAAATGCCACCCCTAACAAATTCATGCAAACTTCATTCACCAACCCCCAGAGTTACTTCATCAGGACAAGTACTCCTGGCCATTTTCCATCTGGGGAAAGGACATCGTGAGACCATATCCTCCCGCCACAACCAAACAATTTAAGTAAATCCTCACAAAACCAACTTCTTTTCCAAATGGGCAGAAGCTATACCCCTAAAGTAAATCGGGGTATGAAACATTGTCCGATTTGTTAAAACCAATATCATCACCAGATTTGACATCCCACATACCATACTGATGAATAACAACACCAACTTCTTCTATGCTAAATTGGAGAAACTATAGCAAGAATATAGAATCAAGGCTATCCACTCATCCTGCTACCATACAGCGGCCAACATACAGATAGAGGCTTTCAGCAATACCACATCCAACATTCTCCATAAAATGGTGGAAAAATTCAAGAAATAATGGCCAGATAAACTCCTTCATGCATTGTGGGATTATCGAACCACAATCCGCACTGCTACTCGGGCTACTCTGTACTCATTAATATATAGAATAGAAGCGGTCCTTCCCATTGAGCTCCAATTTACCTCGCTCTGGTTTTCCATTTGTGATCAGTTATCCAATGCTGAGCAATCAGATAAAATGGCTAGGTGAGTTGGAACAACCAGAGGAGAAGTGGTTGCACACATTACACTATCTAGAAGTATATCAAAACTATATCACACAAGCCTTCAATAAAAAAGTTTATCTTCGGTCTTTCATGGAAGTTGAATAGGTGTTGTTACTCCGAACCCCAATGATACCCTGAAAGAATCCTCCAATGCTGGAGTCCAAGTGGGAGGGACCATATGTTATACACAAGGTGTACTCCAACGCAACATATGCCCTGATCTCCATGGACGGGAAATTCACTACCGCTCCAACAAATGTGAGATTTCAGAAGAAGTATTTCGCATAACCAAAATCAGTCATCGTCCGAGATGCATGATGGTAAACTACCAAGAACCAATGGTCCAGAATCTATGAGCCTAAACTAAGAGTATTTCATCCTCACCGCACACCGTTAAATTGCATGGATTTTAGAGAACTATGTACGACTTGATTCCTGCCCTTGCAGGATATGTAGTGATGCCAGGATCCCACATCCTGGCCCATCTATCCCCCAAATAAAGTTAAAAGTTTCCTCTTCCCCCGTGTACAGACCAGCCTGACATGGGGTGTATCCTGTTCATAGAACTATGTACATCTTGATTTCTTCCCTCGCAAGAAATGTCGCGATGCCAGGATCCCACAACCTAGCCCAGCCACCCCAAATGAAATAAAAATAACCCCTTTTCCCTCGTATAAGGACCATACCTGCATGGGGTGTATTCCTCATCCTTACCACACGACGTTAAACTGCACGGATAAGAAAAATTGAAAATTCCAATTTCCCCCGTGTACGGACCAAACCTACACGAGGTGTATTATCTTTTAAAGAACTACATACTTCTTGATTCCTACCCTCGTAGGATACGTAGTGATGCTAGAATTCCATATCCTGGACTAGCCACCCCAAATGAAGCAAAAAATACCCCATTTCCCCTGTGTAGGGACCAGACCTGCACGAGGTGTATTCTCCAAAAGAACAAGGTGAGGATTGATTCTTTCCCTCGCATGATACGTAGCGATGTTGGGACCTTATCTCCTTGCCCAGCCTTCAATAAAAAAACACAGGTATATATACCCCTTGTCCCAACTGCATGAAGTTAAAATGCACGGAATCCCCTTTTCACGTCGGTTCACTTTTGTCCTCACCGCACAACATTAAAACATCATGGACTTCGTCCCCACCGCATGACATTAAACTTCCCGAACATCATCATGACAAACCCAAGAAATATAGAAAAATGAGATGGGAATACAGCTTGCGCATTTGGATGCGTCCTCTCCATACATCAGACTCCATGACCCGGATAATGGCGGATCTTCATAATCACTCATGTCCATCAGAAGTGTAAAGTTATCATCCTATTGAATCATTTGCATAAATATGCATAGAATTCCCTCAGCGGATATGCATATTGATATACCATGGCCCGTCTATCAAAGGAAAAATTTCCTGAGGTGATACTCTTCCTATCACAATACGCTTACCGGACCAAAAGCCCCCATATCATATCTCCCGATCCAAAAATTTATGGAGAAGTGGTTTAGAAGTTCATTCCCCTATCACATCCAATTTTTTCAAGGGTATCCCTACCTGGTAAGCCTATGTATCCGCTCATGGTTAGCATGACGATCTGCATCTACAAAAATTAAGCATCCGCTAAACTAATATGACCCGATATGCAATTGCAGTGAAGATGTTTCTTTTATGCTTGGACACCATTATCCTCATATGCTGAACATTGTGCTATGAGAAATACGATATTTTCTTAATCATTCATGGACATCAAAATTGGGAAGTTATCGACCCATGGAAACTTTTTTACGACTATGAATACGATGCCCTCAGTGGATCTGCATATTGATAGCCCCTAGCATGTCTACCGAATGAAATATTTCCTCAGGCGATACTCTTCCTATCTCTGTAACCTTATCGGCCTATGAGCCCCATAATATACCTCCTGATCTGGGAAACCCCATAGTTATAGTTTACACCCTCATTCCATCACACTTTCTCAAAGTATACCAGAGCCTCCCAACTCAGTTGCCCTCTAGGTAACTGTAGCAATAGTCACCCAATGGTTCGAAATCTATGAACATTAAACTAATAGTACATAGTCCTTAAAACCTTATGTTAAACTTCATATAGTAAAGGTGTACCCCATGCACAATATAAATCAGCACAATGAACTCTTCATGTTTTAACATAAACCAGGGATGAGAATCCGAGAAACGTACATACATTTCCTTACCAAACGACAAACTTCGCGGCTGGGACAATCAAGGATCCTCATAATCATTCATGTCCATCAGAAGTGGAAAGTTATCGAACCATGGACACCTTAGTATGACTATGAATACCATGGACTTTGTGGATTTTCATATTGATAGCCCCTGGACCGTCTTCCAAAGTCATGATTTCCTCAGGTGATACTCTTCCTATCTCATTATGCTTGCCTGTCTTAGATCCCCAATATCATTTCTATTGATCCATGAAGCCTTGGGGCCACGATTTAAACCATCAATCCCTCTCCACATCTTGGATATTCAGTGATATTCAACCCCAGGTACATTCTAATCAAGAGTGTCCTTTGAAACTGC
This sequence comes from Viscum album, assembly GCA_963277665.1. NCBI lineage: Eukaryota > Viridiplantae > Streptophyta > Magnoliopsida > Santalales > Viscaceae > Viscum > Viscum album. The sequence goes on along the minus strand of OY728131.1, from coordinate 307,544,232 downwards.
GTCCTTGCCGCATGACGATTAAAATTTCACGGAACACGCCTTTTCTGCCTGGCGTGAAGCTACAACGACCAAACATTAAACATACAGGGAAATGTTTCCATCTACATGCATTTTCACAGATTTAAAAATGCCCCTGTCCTCACTGCACGATGTTAAATTGCACAGTATCTTTACTAATTCCCCCCGTCTGTATCGCACAACGCTAAACTGCACGTATTTAGTAATCATAACAATTCCCTTCTTCCTTGTCACATGAAGTTAAAATACATGGTCGAAATCTTCACGGGTGAAATTAAGAATGGAGGTTTTCCTTCTTCTCTTAGTGTACTGGCTAGGCCTTCACAAACCACCATCTCACAACAGCGTGAGAAGGGATAACTTCACACATTCCCGGAAAATATATCGCAGATGTTTCTCCCGTATCCAGGAACTCTCTCCTCATAAATCACACTCTGTACCCAGCAAGAGCCGAACCCTTGTAACCCACCACTGGTGGTCTTGAATCTCATATTCCCAGAAGTTTCCCAGCTATTGGGAGAATAAAATCACTGTCATAAGGACACCTTTGCAAGAATATTCATACCATGCCCTCATCGGCTCTATATATTGATCACCCCTGACTCGTCTACCAAAGGAAATATATCCTTAGGTAATTCTTCTCTCAGTATGACACTTGGCCTCTGAGCCCCCATATCCATCCCGGGATTCGGAAACCCTCTGAGATGTAGTTTACCCACCCCTTTCACAACCCTGTCTGAATATGGTGGAACATCTCTGAAAAGATTACCGAGAACCAGGATAATCCATCCCATTCTAAAAAATGTCCTAGATGCATGAATGTAAACTGAGCCAAGCTCAAACCATCCTTCACGCTATCTAAATTTGTAGGAAAGGGACCTTTCGTCCACACTTCTGCTTAATAAATATGTTCACAAACCATTTCAGACAACACATGACCTTTTTTATCCACCCCTGGTGGTTTTCATAATTATCCAAGCCACCCAAGGTGGTTTCCATAAGCCGGACATCCACGAAGTCCTCAGGACATCACAAATGGACAGTCTCTGACTTAAGGAAACCTTTTCACTACTATGCATACCATTCCCTAAGTGGATCTACATGTTGATCACCCTTGGCCCGTCTAACAAAGGAAATTCTTCCTTAGGTGATGCTTTTCCTGCCTCTACACGCTGATACGACTCCCATGCGTTGAGACATGCCATGCATGTTTTTCAAATGAAAACATGTCCCCCCCCCGCACATGCGTCTAAATGGTATTGAGACATATTTTAATCAACCCAACCTCATCAGGGCCCACACCCCACCATATCTTGTCACATCTATTTGACCTAAAAAATCAGTAATGATAGTCTTGTCAGCGGTACTTTAATCCGCTCACAAAAAAAGGGTTCAAAGCCTATTTGGATGAAAACTCGAAAAGTGTGACCTATGAAAAAGCCATGCCATAACTATTGGGTCCACACCAAATGGGACCAGGAAAAATTAGGGTAATAATGGTAAATAATAAAAGTTTGTGGGGTCTTTCAATAAAACACTAGAAATAGTCCAACTATGCTTGCTGAATCCCACGGTCCAGGTAAAAAATTAGAGCTCATTTCTATTTTTTCATTTTCCTGAACTATGATTAATACTGATCCAGTGAGTTGTTATTTATACAACCTTCATTCCTGTAACAATAAAATTTTATAGCAAGGAAAGATCAACATTAAATTTTATTCCATTTGAAAAAAGGGAGGTCGTCCACAAGCTGGAGTCTATCCTTCACAGCAACAAAGAGGTAAAATAGAATGTACATAAATAGCTATGGCAATAAAAAAGGATCATGGCATGCTCTCTCCATTAGATTGGAAAACATGTGGTAAAGATTATTGAACGTTTTCTCTATAATGTCCTTCTCTCTGGCCTCAAAATCAGACAATGAATGAGTATTCCTCACCGTCGTTTGGATATCATTGATCCCTTTCAAGGTAGCTTCAAGGTCAGCAGTAAAAATGACAATGGATCTTTCATCATCACTACTCGAGCTTCGCATTTATGCATCTCGGTAGATAGGGCGGTCGCCTGATCTTGAGAGCTCATCCCTAGTGCTATCAGCTGATGGAGCTTCATCATAGCTTCCTCAAAAGATAGGGTACCTCAAAGAGAGGCAGCGAGGGGAGAAAGATTGTATTCACCAGTGGCAGCCTCCCCACAGGCAATGATGAACTAGCATGCGGGAAAATGGAGTTGTCGATAGTCCAATCCACCTAAACCCAAACCTAGGAAGACATGACGAAGGGCTTCAGTCTTAGTCTCCATCTCATCCATAGGTGTTTCTGTAACAATCTCACTTATTCATGGCAAGGCCCACCTTCACACTGCTCAGCGGTCTCCCATGACACGAGGATCTTTTGTATCCTTGCTGGATAACACACAAATGAAGTCTGGCATTTCGATCAGCGCAGACATGTGCGCATTGGAAGACAGTTCAATGAAAAAAGGGTTAGAAACTGCTATCCCTAGTTCAGGCTTAGGAGTTGAGCTGGTAGGTCTAGTATCGACCGGTGGATCTTCGAGAATTACATCATGGGGGCTTGATGTCCGGAGATCGTCTCTCCTGGCTGGGTGAGGTTCGCCTGAGTGTCCTTCTGTGACACTTCCAAACAAGGGGACGGAACACCTGAGAATATAGGGGGGATAGGGATAATGTGTTGAAGGTCGAAACCATACACCAGAAGATGATTTGATGATGGATATCCCAAAAGTTCAAGAGAGAGAATGTTCTTAAAACACCATCGTTAGGAATGATGGGTCGACAAGGGTCCTCTTTGATGTTCTTAGCTCTATGGATCCTAGCCAGATGTCTCACTAGACCAATCAGAAGAGGTTCGGTAGTGGGCCTAGTCCCAGGTCGAGGAAGAAACATATTTTCTCCCGGCATAATCATGTAAACCACATATCTAGTTAGTCCAAAATAATAAAATTTGGGCAAAACACCAAGATTTGAAAAAGGACTCCATCTAAGAGCCTCCATGAATAAATCTGCAGGCCGACCTCATAAGTTAGTTCGTGATGACCACATCCCGTGAACCAGACCTATGTGAAAGAAGTCCGAAATACTTTGGACTGCGTAGCATAGGCCAGAAAGCCGTGAACCACCCTGATCCATGGAATTTCAACACCATATTTAAATGATTAAGTTCGGAAGTCATCAGAAGTATTCAAAGTCTCCATTATTTAAGTTTGAAGACCATCTGGAACCGCGTAGCGATTTCCTACGCGGCACATCGTGACTTATTTTTTAGTTGATTAAATGTTTTGGTTTGCGGCTAGAAAAATGGTCTACGGGTGAAGGCAATCGTGAACGAGGACGCGATTCGCGGAAACGGATGCTTGTTCACGGATGAGAGGAATCACGAAGGAGCCAGGAACGTGGAGATGAAAAGAGGGCACCATTTTTGAGAAGAATCTGGTAAAATACAATAGAAGGGACCCCATATTTATTGTGGTGGTCCCCTATAGGGTCCACACCTGTACCACAAACTATCCACATTTCAGGACCACTCATCATCGGAATAGTTTCCTCTTCATTCCGATCAGACCCCATTTCGATGGAGGGAATTTGTAGGGTCTTAAAAAATCATCAAAGGAGAATCGGAAACCTTTTAAATTTCGGAAAGGATTCTACCCAATTTCATTCCTTGAACTGGGAAAAAATATGGAGAAAACCCAAGAATTTGGCAAAGGACCAACAGGTCCACAAACAGGTCCAACCGACCGGTTCATCGAGCCGCCCCCTCCGCAGACCAGGATCGTCCGTGAAATGGAGGCGAGAACCATCCGCGGGCACGGAGTAGGACAGGTGCCAGGATGGTCCACCATCATTAACCGCATCACATAAGAACCACTTCAGCTGGCTTAGAACACGTGCGTTGTCATTCATGGAATGGAGGTAGAGCCATGCACGGCCGAGAACAACCCCTCGAACTAGTTTGGGTTCGCGGTAAGGCACATTCAATGCCCCCACGAGTTGCGGATTGACCAAGTCATCCATAAAACGGGTTTCAAGTCATTGGAATCTACAAAAGATGTTTTATGACCACATATACATCACTTTCCTCCTATATAAAATCACATAGATGGGGAGAAGAAAGGGATCAATCAGATTTGGGTGGAAGGATTTTGGAAGAAGGAGCATAGGATTTCGCAAACAGAAAAGTTCTAATTTGCGAACCACAACAGGTTTGAAACTGGGAGAGAATTAATATGGAACCAAAAAACATATAACAAATTATTGAACCTCAAACTTAAAAAAATAGAAGTCCACGAGCCATGGCCCTTCAATGGATGTACTCCCCAGGGACCAGGGAGTCAATGCCCCTTTTTCGATCCATCACACCGTGTAACACCCTCATATGCGGGCGATGCCCAGAATGATGAACCCTCGACAAGTGCCACCACTAGCCACCGCTGCTCACGCAGACTCCACCATGTACCAATCTAGTATGTTGGCTAAACCCAACATCGTGTACCACCCTGGTATGTGGGAATCCAATCTGTCCACGCGCCACCTTGGTAAGTGGATGACCTCTCGAGCCATGTAGCACCCCCTATGCGAAGGGATCCACTCCTCATACACCCATGTGGCCCGTCAACTCCTTCAGTGTTCCCATTCCCCGAGTCAGATAAAATCCTTCAAATCTGGCCTGATATTTCGCAATACCATCATTGGTCTATCCTTCGACCCCAAGCCAAGGCATCTACTAAAGTCACCACACCCGTAAGGTTCAATCTCTAGGTGCATCAATGCGCTGGTTTGAGTTCACAAACCCACGGTAGTCGAGGGAAAAGGGGTTTCTACGGCCCTTGAGTGGGTTCCCAAAACATTTCTGGGATCACATTCCCATGGTAGTGCAGGGTCCGAACCCAAGATTCCCCTTTCTACCTCTCCACTTGTTAGGATTGAGTGACCCTGCTCATTCTTTCTGTTGACGAGCGATAATGGTGAGCCCTTCTCCCCTCTCTTGGGAGTGGCTAGGCATACCTCCTAGTGTAAGCCCCAAAAAATCCTCTCATGAGGTCAATGGACCTTCCCCTACCATCACGGAAGGCTCATTGCTCCGCTGTGTGACTTCTACCTTCCTCCATCATTTGGTAGAAGGAGAGTCCAGTGGTCCCAACATTTTTATCTGCTCCTCTTATATCTCCCCTTCTCTCTGTAGGGAGAATGTGTGAGGCTTTCCAAGCCTGTTACATTCTCTTGTTTCTCACACCGAGCATGACTCCCGTATGCTTAGAGATTTTTAGTGGTCATGACGTTCGCACAACGATTCCCCTCAGAATGAACTACGTGGGTTTTTATCCCTGTCTCCTAAGTAGGGTACGTAAGAAACCTCCAAGAGGTTAAATCCCAATTTGGGCCGCTTCGGCATAAGTACCACAACAACTTTAACCAGAAAACTCTCACCCAGATGTCCTCCCACAGGATATTAAACTGTATGGTTTGGTCCTCATCGCACGACCTTAAAAGGTGATATGTCCTATGAAGTGGAACCGGACTACGTGGGTTCTGATTCCTCTCACGAAGATATGTATGAAGCCCTTATCACAGGTTCAATCCAAACGTTCATGTCATTATATTTCCTCCCTGGATGACAATAAACTCCAGAGTGCCCAGTTATGAGGCTTGAAAACCATTCCGTCTCAATGAGTCCAAACTCCTCAGAGTTAATAATCTCAATTTGGGATGGTAAACCTTGGGCCTAATTGACTCTGCATCCTAGCGTTCAGTTGATCGTTACCAACTAAGGGGTAATCTATGGATACTATTCTTAGGGATAATCCAAATAATCGAGAACATATGAGCACGACTTAAATCTATAAGAGAGTCCAGGAACGAGAAATAATTCCCCCCAAAAGGGTGCGATGAGCATGAATTCCCATCCTCTAGACCAATGTGAGTTCTTTAGCGTCACGGGCCGAATCGCCTAGTGAACGCCTTCCTTTGGAAAGAAGTTCCACAGATTTTTGGAGAAAGAACCATTTGGAGTTTCAAAACAGAGTCCGATATACCTAACTAGAGCGATTGAGTAGAACTCAGCTCTCCACCAGATCGACCGTCAGACGCCTCAGACCTACCACCAAATCGTTGCGAAACAGGCTCATTTTATTTGAATCCTTTTTGATACACTTATTCTTAACTACCATGATTTATGAAAGGAATCATGTTTATTAAATATGATAGTTGAGTATGATTTTATTAAATGTAATTATCAAGTTATAAACACCTTATGATGATTATATGTTTATATCTACCTTTTTTACGATCACAAATCATCTATTCTATCCCTTTATAATGTTTAGTTTCTCTAGATTATAATGAATGTTATTTTTTATGATATGTCTAAGAATGTATCTAGTTGTTAATAACATATTTTGGAATGAATTATTACTTTATGTAATGAATATTCACATATTAAGATGTAATATTTATTTATGATAGGTTTTGGTTCATTACAGTTGCTATCAGAGAAATTGTATATGAATATTTGGAAATTAGTATAAAAAACAGTAGTGATATCCCCCTAGATGTGTCTAAAGATATGTCTAGAAATAATCATATGGGTAAGAAAATTTTATGGAACATTAACGATGGATAGTTCAAGTGGTTTCCTTGAAAATACAATCTTATTTGGATATTAAATTAGTTATTGTTCTCTAATAGATATAAATAAGGTTAATAACATTAAAAAAGAAATATGAAGCTTGAAATGGAAATTAACTTATACATGGTAACAAGCCTTTTTATATACCATGTTTGAAAATAATAGGTCATATACATTAGGAGTTCAAATAATATTTATGAACCAATATGAAAAAATTGAATAATTTCAAAGGATATTCCTAAGGATTCATAGATTGAAAAGATGGTGTCACAGTTTAGAAAGTATATATTCGATTTTCTCTAAAATATATGGTTTCCCACTATGATTATTATTGGTTAAACTAATATTTTTTGTTTTATTCAGTAGATATATCCCAACAGAACTATTGTAATGATTAATAAAATAGAACATTCATTAATTTTCGTGCTAAGAAATAAAACGATATGGGGGATTGAAGGAAAAAACATCTTGTATTTTCAAGCCAACATTCATAGGCAATGAATTATAATAAACATAAAATGAGAAAGGGTTGGAACAATATATTTTTGAGTACTTCATATGGTAATTAAAAACTCATTTTAGTGGTTCTACTGATCCACTAGTTTATGAGAAATTGATCAGTACCATAGGAGAGTGGATCATTACAATTGAAAATATATCTTCCATTTTCTAATGTTTAAAGAAAGAAAATGAAATTTTGGACATCAATCATGTGGATTTATAAATAGATAAATTATGGTCTCATATATATAATCTTATGCAATAATATGAAATTGAATCCATAGAGTGGGATGATATTTTGAATTTTTTTAATAATTAATTACCTCATAATATTTTTATGAATTTAGAGATGTAATTCCATCAGATAATGAACAAAAATGATGAATTTTTTTGTTAATTTGATGGGATTTTACGAGAAATTTGTGGTGAAATTTTGGTTTTAGCATACAACCTGAAAGAAAGGTCGATAGAATATTCATTTAAATACAAACAAAGTATCTGAATTGAGTTATCCATAATGGACATTGGTGTATATGAAATAATTATATTATTTTATATCATGGTGGAAATAGGTATCAGAGCATTTCATCCATCAGATTGTTTTTATAAGAAAATAAAGATGGAGTTTATAGGAAACATTAACAACCCTAGAGAGATGAATATAAAATTTCCAGGATGCTATAAGTGTAGCTGGAAACATGGTATAAATTCTTTTAATTGGACTATTAAATGTTTTATGTTTGGAAAGAAAGTTAACCATGTTATTGAAATACGATGTGAATGGATGACGTTTTCTAATGATATGAATAAATATTAATCTCCCTAGAATACACCTTCGTCCCATTAGTGTATCAAATGAAAGGAGTATGGGAAATATACTAACAAGTGTTAAAATCTAATTTTCAGTGATGACTATAGAAAACTATAACCGATTAAGTTGAGAGACAAGAGGAAATCTCTTACAATCCCTAGTTCTGATAAAGGTAATGACAATGGCATGGTGAAAGGCACACATACTACCCACTATGGAACTGCACATGATTTATTTGAATATAGATCTGGACACTATTTTTTATCTGAATAATTTTATGAAGGAATTATAATTCCACCCAAATAATTATATGTTAAATATGATGTAAAAAACCCTAATGGAACAACTAGTGCATTCCAAGTCTATGAATCTTTTATAATTAAATATTATGGGAATGAACTTATGTTAAACATTTTTATTCTTCCTTTGGATTAGTATGATGTTATCTTAGGAATTTTTTGTATTTATCCACATAAATGACACCATTGTTTTCAAGGAAGGGATGTAGCAGCAGTAAATCATTTTTTTCTCATTTTAAGAATCTAGTTTCAGGGTTTCTAGTACCACAACATAAAATCATAGACACAAAAAAATGAAACCGAAATGTCAAAGAACGTATAGCAACATATAATTACGCATCATAATAACTAGATTAATCTCTTCATCCCATGCAGGAGTCATCTTCTCTAGTAGTCGATTCCCATTCTGGATGTCTCCAAAAGCCTGAACTTTGAACAAGACTCCTAATCTATTCGTGAACAGATTGCTCTGGGAATGCCTTCATGACCACACTACCCTTTTTAATGGCCAAAGTCACCTCATTATTTCTCTTTTGGGTAGATCTTGTCTGCATCGATCTCAGAAGAAATGAGTAATCATGAAAGGGATGTTATATTTGATATTCCGAACAAACATATGATTTTTTAATAGTTAAAGGATAGATATGTACTTACAATAGATATCACATCCACATTATGGGTGTTGATTACCAATCAAAAGTTGTGTTTGTATTACGTTGTTGGGGAGAAATTCATCATTGTTGATATGTCTATTGTTTGAGAGTATGTGGATGTCTGTCCAGAGGAGTTTCATTGTCTTCCAAAAAACATTTGTTGAGTTCTTAAATGAACTCAAACCTAGTGGAACACATGTATTAAAAACACCCAATATAATGAACCGAATATACATTTTTTTTAAATTAAAGAATGTAATATAGGATAACCACAAAAATATTCCTTTGGTAAATTATTTCCCCTTAGGGTGCACCAATTCTTTTAAAAAAACTTAAAATTGATTAATAAACATCTACGTTTATTATATTGATCAAGAAAATATCTCAATAAAAAACATAACCACATCTAGTTATTAATGACTCGTTCGATAAACTAACTAGAGATCAATTCTTTCCTATGACATACCTTTATTTTGGAGATCATCAGGTGAGGTTCATGATAAACGATATATCCGATACAAAATTCTTTAAATGGTCTAAACACTATGAGTGTATAGTAATTTCATTAGGAAATATTAATTCCCCACTATCTTTATATATTTAATGAATATATTATAGAAATATTACCATGAATTGTTTTTTGTATACTTTATAAATTATTTTCTTACCATGTAAACTTATAAGTGGTACATGTTTCTGTTGTTAAATGAATGTGAGGGAAATTTCAAGGAACTATAGAGAATATCATTCAGTTATCCAATGATTATATTACTATGCAGTAGAGAAGGCGTTTTAATATATATTGAAGCATCTTATAGGGGTTAGTATTGTTTCCCATACAGAGTTACATGGTCATGGATTAGTCCTCATGAAAATTGATGGTTCATGTAGAAATTATGAAACTAATGATTTTTTGTAAGAAATAGTAAATTTTCATTATGGAAATTGAGAAATTATATTTATGCAGAATGGTGATATATATATATATATACTGATAAAAAAGGTTAATGTTTTGGTTCATATATAAATATTATAATAGTTTTCATAGAAAAAGGTTTACGGTGATTAAATATTATGACTACTCAATACATTACCACCTATGGAATGAAAAAAGGTGGTTGATTGATTAAGTCAGAATGATCACATTAAAGTGGTTCAGATGGAAAGAATGGAGTTGCGATAGAATTTGAGAAATGTTCTAGAGTTTAACCTTGATTATGATGGAACAGTAAGGTTCATGAGTTATGTATTTTTTCCATACATACCATATTTTAATAGGGGTATGTTATAATACATCTATTGTTTTTCATTTAATAATCATCATTTATATAAATAGATATATATTGAATTGATAGAGTATTTACGATAGTATACAATGATTTGAGAAATCAAAGAGTTTGTATCTTAGTTAATGGTATAATAGAATGCTAAGGTTGAGAGATAAAATTATAATGTGGTATTACAATCATTACATATAATAATTAGAAATTAGAAAACCTAGCCAAATATTTTTCCATCAGACTCCCCAATATTTATAAGGGGCATTGTGCTATATGAGTTGTAGTTGATCAACATATAAATTCGTATCACTTATTCCCGATTAATGAATATTTATCTCTTGATAAACATTCTATAATATATATTTAGGATGTTTGAAGGTGTTATGGGTCACCACATTCCATTTTATCTTATCTAGATTTGAAGATTACATAAATGTTTTGGCAATATCTCCAAAAATATCCTGTTACGTTTTTATGTTCAACACAACTTGTCATCCTTAGATAGATGGTATGTTTTTGAGTATAATTAAAAACATAAATGATATTTCTATATCTGGTTATATGAATTTTTATTGTTCTGTGATCAATAAATTCCTATAACTGTGTTTTCATATATCAATAGTTTTCAAAATAGAATTCAGGTGGATCATTATAAATCCTTTTATAGAACGAAGTGTAGAAATCCATTTTATGGGGAGGAAGTTGGAGAGAATAATATATTTTTGGAATTTGGATATCTGAATTAATTGTAAGGATTTATATATTCAATTAGAAATAAAAAATGGAAACACAAAAATAGGCAGAAAAATTATGACGACAACTGCACATGTGATAGAGAATTTGAAACTGGTGAAAAGTTTTCTCTAAGAACTTATAAAGAGTAGAAGGTAATGATATTTATAATGGAGGGAAAACTGACACAAAATCATATCAGTTACATTGAAATTATTATTTGCATAAGAACTATAAATTATAATACAATGCTTCCACCAAATCTCTATCATGTTCAAGATGTGTTCTATGTTACTTTCTTGGGGATGTACATAACTGATCCAGTAGATGCACTAAAATTATTGGCCATACAGATAGAGTATGAACATTTTTATGAGGAAATATTATTGTGGATTATTGATCATGGATATAATGTTCTATTAATGAATCACAGTCAATTGGTCAATGATTTCTTGTGAACCTACCAAATTGAATAATCTACCTAGGATGCGGAGGAAATTAAGAGGCATTTGTCTCCCCATTTTTTTGTATGAGAGTGACTAATATCATTGTTGAAATTAAACTTAATTAGGGTATAACTAGAATTACATAATATTTTATGAATTAATTTGGAATAAATGAAATTTATTTGATAGATTGCATTATAAAAAACACTGAGTTTTATCAAATCTTTGAAAAAATAATAATATTATTTAAACAGGGCTTTTATTACCCCACTATTACACTTGGAAGAATAAATTGGAGTGAAATAATTTCAAAATTGAAAATAATTTTTTATATGAGTAAATAATATTGATAACGATGTACTTTTAATTTTGTAAAATTATTATACACTTTAAAAAATACTTGTTTTCTCAAAAAAGAAATGCTTTACATTGATATTTTTTAGATAAATAATGAAATTAAAATTAGAAATTTTTCAGAAATTTTTTTATAAAATCATAATAATATTTTTAATCATCTTGTAAAATTAGCATATGGTGAATATGTTTGATTTTTATGAAAATATTAATTTTTTGAGAAATACTGAATAATAATTTTTTAATTGAAAACAACCATTTAGTTTAGAGAATTTGATATTTATTATTATTAGAATGATTTAAAATTAATATTAGTCAAATTATTTAATAATTAATCAAATTTTTTCCATTTTAACCAATGAAATATTGAAATTTGATATAAAAACTTTTTAATCATTTGATATTTTCTCTTTATAAACCCATTTTTCATCACATATCTGAGTTTAGTGTTAAATTAATATTATCCACTTATTTTATTGGAATTTGAAAAAATAGATGCCATATTTTTTAATAAAAATAATTACTAATATTTAATAATTAAAAATCAATTTTCATAAAAATAAATAGTAATAATAGTAAAAACTAATTATCATGGTTATGGTTTAACAAGGTTTACCTGGGGTTATATTAAAAAGATAAGGTGTATAATGACCTATAAAATTGAACAAAACCAATTTTAATACCATATACCATCCTTATCACATCAAATCGTTTCTAATATTCATTTTGGGGAATTATGGGGCATGACAACTTGTTTTCAATTTTTTTATTTCAAAAACTCCAAGTGTGACCTCTCCCCTTACTTATAAAATGACACATCTATCTTCTATTATTCCCACTTCAAATAACATTTTTTTAGAAAATGAATTCTAGAATATCTTCATTACATCACTCCCAATATATGATAATAAATATTTTTATTATTAGAACCTTATATTGTGGATTTTGGTTTAAATATTAGGAGGTTCCCCAAAGAAGAGGTAAAGTTTATGTACTTGATTTCTTATTTTATTTTTTCTTCACCAAAATTAAAATATTTTTAAAATATTCTAATGTAATGAAAAAAAATATCTACCACATTCTTATATTTTATTAATTTAGTGTAATTTGCTCAATATATCTCTTATAATAAAAAATGGGAAATAAAAAAGTCGATTGGGTGTATAATGGCCTTCCATCTTGTGAACCGATATTATTTCCATTTCGTCACCATATATCATGGATGAATATATTAATACTTTAGTAGTTATATATAATAATTTTTATATTAGTATACTTTATTTAATTATATAACCTGATGTAACATTTTAATTTCCATTTCATGGGAGTATGATGGCACTTTTCAGGTGTAAGGTTGTTTACCCCCAAATAGTGCGATGCAATTCATTTTTCAATTGAGTTATTAATTGAAATAAATACATGAAATTTTAAGTAATATATTTTTCATATTTTATTAGAATATTTTTTATAATAAAATAATATTTGAATTCTTTTATTTTGATTTATCTAAAAAATGAAAACAACTATCATGTTTATGTACAACCTACCATCTCAATGAATGGTGTAATTTATTTTCAATCTTTAGATTTAATTGATCATATTAAATAATTATATTATGAATACTTATTATATTTATATCATATTTAAAATTATATAAATCTTGTTACCAGGATCAAAATGAAAGGATTGAAGATACAAAACCCAAACATACATTAAAACAAAGAAATTATTGCCCAAAAGCCTATTTTTATGAGGAATTACAAATAAATGGATAATAAAATTTCATAAGTAAATCATATAATCTCTGTTATATGAGATTATTTTTTTTAAATAGATATATTGTATAACTATATTTACTATAGGATATCTTTGAACTTTTATAATGGATGTTGATACGTATGGTAAGGGATTTTAGATTCACTATTATTTCTATGAGACACAAACTATATTCAGAAGAAGTTTCAGTTGTGTTGTGAATGTAGTACCCATGAAAATATTTCTTGTTATTTTTCATGAAATTATGGGACTCACCTATCATTAATTTTTATTATTTAATGGATCTAACATTTCTAAAGATACCAATGATTTAAAATGTTTCTATTATGATCTCATTGTTTATCAGGATTGATTGTTATTATGTTCTCACTATGAAATATTATAAAATATCTAAAAATAAATTTATAAATTATATTATAATACATTTATATCTTGAAAATACAAGTTTTCCATTAATTTTACTCTCTTTAGGAATTAAAATTTTGAAAAAAAAAATTATGAAACATTTAATTTATTTCCCCTATCAATCGAAAATTCTTTTTCTTCCACATCCATATTTCATAAATAAATTTTGATGAAGGATTCCAAATGTTTTCAAAAGATTTTGAAATGAAATTATTTATATGAAGTTATTTTCTATGAATTATCTTAAATAATATTATTTTAATTTTTTATGAATGAGTTACTTTTTAATTTTTATAAAAAGGTGAAACGAGTCTTTATTTTAACATGTATTTCCCAATGACATTTTCTTCCATTTTTACAACTAAATTATTTTATAATTACTTTATATGATTCCAAATTTATATTTAAATTAAATAATATATTTTAAGTTTAATAAGAAATATATTTTTAAATTTTTATTTCAAAATAGAAAATATATTTTCCTTAAACAATGATCTAACCGATAATTAAAAACCATTTTCCTTTAATAATGACATCATTTTATGAAACATAATATTTACTAGGGATATGATCCAATTGTATGATAAATATTATTTGTATGGAATGTATAAATCAATGATGATTATATATTAATGAAACTCTTCCCTTTTCCACAATTTTTTCTTTAATGAAATGATATAATGTTTATTAAAATCATTTCTTTTTCATGGGATTATATTTATAAAATGATTAAAAAATAATTTATTTACATAGGTAATGATATTAAATTTTTAATGATATTATGTAAAAAAATTATTTGTTATGTGAATGGTGAAACCTACATATCCCCTAAATTCATTGATTAATTATTAATTCATTATGAGTTCATAGGGTACACATGTGCTTATCAGAATCTTAAATGAGGGGAAATGTCAGGTTATCCCAAGAATGGAAGAGGGTACCTAGGATATTATCACATTCCCAAAATAGGTTACATGGGAGATTTTTCCAAGGCCAAACTAGGTACATAGGTGTTGTATCCAAGCCTAACTTCTTAGGAGTACCTTGGTGGATAACCAAGATATATGATTTTCTATCCTTTTGTGCATACCAAAATTGAATATATTATTCCAATGTTGTGAACTCATTTCTCATGTTCATTGATTCAATTTTTGTGTTTTTTATTACTCCAATTTGGTTTCTTCGCACTACATTGGGCTAAATTGGTGTTTTTGTCAAGTTTCTTTAGATATGAAGGTTGGATGAGATACAAATGTTGTTGTGAGAATTTGTCAATGCCTCTTTGCATTTGGCATGGGTGTCTGTTTCATACAGATGGCATCAGGTGGGAGGCCTTTCAAATTGGATGGGTGTACTGACACCCAAAAATAATATGTCGGTCTGTATTTTGGATGGATATGTTTTCTGTTGGTTTCTGCATAGATTTATCTATATTGTTTTTTGCTGCATCTGGTTGACAATGCATTGATTTCATCGCTTACTTTTTCAGGTGGGTGGATCATTTGAGTGATAGGTGTGCTGACATCTATCGTCTAGTCCTCCTCTTTAATTTTGATGTTTGATGGAGAAGTGCATTGCCTTATTTGTGTTTCTAGCATGATACATTACTTAGAAAGGGGGCCGTACATCTTCCAAGACCGATTCTACTAATGCAGGTTCAGATAGGGGAAAAAAGACTCTTGGATAGTTCTTATTTTAATGTGTGTATATTTTTTGTCTTTGGGTCCACGTAATGGCTTCTTCCATTTGGTTTTATTTTATTTCTCAATTGGTTCTTGTATTGGGTTTCTCCTTTTCCTAGTCTTTAAAAGGATACTTTCTTTGTTCAATAAAAGGGGTTCTCCCCTCACTTTTTTTTAAAAAATTGATTCCATTTTGATTCACATATTATGAACTATATAAATTTATCCCATGACAAAAGTATTTACATTAAGATATTAAGTGAAGGGTTTTCCAATTTTATCCGCAGGTTATCATTCTCTTTTGCTCATATTATGTTGATATCTCACATATTCACCCTTACCAAGAATCCTTGATTATCCTTTTGAATGTTTCCTTTACCCAGGGTATGAAGAATGGTATAATGTATGATATATATATGATGGGTTCTATTTATATTGAAGTAACTGGGAAATGATGTAGCCAACTTATGCACTAGTTATTTATGTGTCTATGTTTCCTAAGGATGTAGACCAAAATGATTATAGAATGGATTTTTATATTATGTAATAAATATTCATCTAATATGATGTAATATATATATATATATATGTGGGATGTTTGGATCTTCAAAAAAATGCAGTGACTTTTTGGATGTACCATGTGATTATTTTAGATTACGTGATAGTGAGTTGTTCTAATTCATTCCAATGTTATAGTCCTCAATATTAAATGATGTATGTTATAATTGTTTTATTAATCTTGAATTTATTTCATTTAAGTACTATTATTATTGCTTTATATAAATTTTATATTTATCTAGAAGACACATGATAGTTTATTTATTTTGAACCTAAAAAATATTTATTAGTAATAAACATACACACTGATTAACCCCCCTCTTAGTTTATTGGATATATCACTATTGGGACACAAACAATTATTATGAAATAATTTTTTTCTTATATTTAAGTGGAAAAATATTACTATATTATTTTTGGGTGTTTCTAATTTTCAATTTTTTCACTTGAATAAATCAAAGATGTAGTTTTTCAATTATATAAAAATTACTAAGTGAACTACAAATGAACCTAATAATTTATTATAATAATCATCATATATAAATGTTATATATGTTTCTTTATTAATTATAAGTTAGGTAGGATTTTCATGATATTTTTACCAATAGATATGCATCATTAGTGAATGAATCAACAATGATACTTGATGATGGGATGAATATTGAGTATGATGAAGAAATTAAGAATGTATTTGTGTGAAGTTTGTCAAGTAATTAAAGGTATGAAATTAGAAAATAAATATTTTTAGAATAGAATATATTTAGATAATAGATCATTTATTTAACTATATGAATTATATTTTATGCTTTATTATGGAATTTGGAAAGATATTAGTTGATTATACAATTTTCATAATTATATAATTTATTTGTGTTTCTAGATTTTAAGAAAATAAATAAATCTTAAACATTAAGATGTTGCTGAATTTAATCTTAATTATTTATTGGATATTTTTTTATTATGAAAGGTTGAAATAAATAATAATGAATATGATAACATAATATAAGAGATAAAATAATTTTTAAGGATATTAAGAGTGCGGAAAATATTAAAAAAGATTATCAACGTTCCAATTCAGGAAAGGAAATTTATGAAGTGATGTTCTAAATCATATTTTTTTACATATATAGAAATATTATAAAATGAATATATACATACATATAATCGTACAATTTATTTTTTATTTTTAAAAAGTTGAACTATGTGGTATTTTATAAAAAAAATAAAATATGAAAGAATATAACACTGAAGAAGAACATGTTTTAAGATATATTTTGAAGTTTAATTCAAACATATTCAATAAGTCTTAGGCATATACTATATGTGAAAATAAAATATCTTCCAAAATTAATGAGAATGAGTCTCATGTATAAGAAGACTAAATAGATTTGTGAATATAATGTTAGTTTTAGTGAGAGTAAAAGCGAGAAGAATATACTGTTTCCCATTAGAAATGGGAAGGAATGGAAAATTACTGGTAATGAAGAAGGGTAATCTATTTATTAAGATGATTACATAAATATAAAATGTTTTTGCACAGTAGGTGTTTTTAACATTATTTAAATAGAAATATCATATTGTAATTTTGTTTAGTAAGGTTATTTTAAATCGATACCTTTTACTAGCATAAAAAATTCTTCCTCACCAATTATAACACAAACTATTATTGAAAATAGAAATAAATTGTAGATTAAGAAGTGTATTCCATGATATGTATTAAATAAAAAATGTGAAAGATAGTTTATATAATTGTTTAAATCCATTATTTAACAACAGATGAAAAAAATTACTTTTTTTAATAAAATATTTTCCAATTAGTCCCCCCAGCAGCATAACATTTGAAAAAAACTACTATAAAAACATAGTATTCTAAAAAATTCCTTAACATATTTTTTCAAATCATTTAAAAATTACAATTTTAAATTCCATAATAAAATTTATATTAAAAAAATATCATAAGAAAACATAGAAAATATTATTCTTGATATCATTTTACATTATTTATCTCTTTTTTAGCATAAGGGTGAGGATAAAAAAACTATATAAATTTAAAATTGATAATTTAACATTTATTCTAAAAATTATTATATGGTAAATTAATATAATGGATATAATAAATAAAACATTACTGAATTATTTTACCATCCCAGTTTAAATTATTTCAAAAAAAAATCTTAGAACATTAAATCTAAAATCATTTACTTTATGTTGTAGATGAAATTTATATTTTAAAAATGAGAAGTCACCTTTGTGAAATTTTTTTGATGTCTTCATTGTTCTTTGTCTCTGCCACTCGTAATTAATCTCATACATAGTTTGATGAAGAAGTTGTATGAAATAAAACTTTTAAACTCCATAAAATATATAAGTATTATAATAATAAAATCATTAAGTCAAGAATCTCAAGAAAATTATTCTCATATCTCTCCATATATGGAGCGTATCAAGATATATTTATTCTCTTTTTGGCTAATGACAAAAAAACACCTATAACCACTAATAAAAATAAAAATTTTGAGTAGTTATCCATTTAATATAAATTTAAATTTATGAAATTTATTTTTCATACTATACAATCTAGAGATTCATCCAATACAAAATTACATTATTTTTATGTATTTGAGAAATATATATTATTCTTTCAGTATCATTCATTTTTATTGATAAAATAGTATTTTGGTCAAAAATCCATATAATGATGTGATATTATACAAAATCGAAATTTTTTTGGGATATATAACACAATACAATCATAAGTATTAATTTATATTAAATATAATAAAATCATTGAAATTTTATAACTGGATTACATGTGAAATATATGCTTCACATTGATGCCAAAAAATCTCTAGTTATAGGTTCCATGATATCTTCCTTTAAAATCACAACAATTATATCATTCCCACTAAATTTTTAATTCATTGGAAGATCATAAAACTCGATGAATTTAGACGATATTTTTGATAAAAAAATCAAGACCCTAAGAAGTGGTAGTTGATGTTAAAAAGGTTGGAAAATATTTTTTTCTAACAATAAATATTTTACCCTTAAAGAATTCATATAAAAGTAAATACATATATAGATATTCAAAATTCAAAAAAATATAAAACCAATATGAAATAATGTATATAATATATGCATATGATGGTGGTATTTTGTTAGAAATGTATAGACGGAATAATTAGAGATGGTTGATACTTTTAATAAAAAGTAGTAACCACATATATTGTATATTACACTTTTATGGATCCATCTCTAATATCTAGTAATATTATGCAAATATAATCTATCTTCATCTAATGATGTTTTTTTGTATCCCCATTGTAATATATAATCTCATATGAATTAATTTGGTAACCGTGATCCACAAATAATGATTCCCATTAGATGGGATGGTGTGGAGGATGATGAGTAAGAGTCATATATGGTGGAAAATATAAAATAGATTGATATGGATATGAAGTTGGAAGAGTGTGATATGAAGTCTAAAATTGTTTTTACACTTCTATAATCATTTATTTCATCGAATCTCTAAACCTCTTCTCTATCATATCATCCATATTATAAACATTAGCATCTAAATATTTCATTATTATTTTTTTATGAACCCACAATTAAAGAAGCTCTATAATGAGAGAACACTTTTTTATAGATACACCTACCATATATACAAAAACATTAAATTAGTGCTTGGAATTTCAAAAAGTAGTATCTAAAATATCCTTCATACCCGCATGTTTGAAGGTACCTTATTTGTACTACTACTAAAAAAATAAATAAATTAAATATTTAAGAAGATTAAATGTTATTAAATTATTTTTGAATGAAAATATTTATTGAATTTTATTTTCCATGAAGAATATTAAATAATATTATTTTCATTTTTTATGAATGAGTTACTTTTTAAATATTATAAAAAGGTGAAATGAGTCTTTATTTTAACATATATTGCCCAATGACATTTTTTCCATTATTACAACTGAATTATTTTATAATTCCATTATTTGTTTAAAAATTTATTTTTAAATTAAATAATATATTTTATGTTTAATAAAAAATATATTTTTAAATTTTTATTTCAAAATATAAAATATGGTTTCCTTAAGAAATGTTCTAATCGATAATTCAAACCCATTTTCCTTTAATAATGACATCATTTTGTGTAACATAAGATTTACTATGGATATGATCCAATTGTAACATAAATATTATTTTTATGGAAGGTATAACTTAGTGATGATTATATATTAATGAAACTCTTCCCTTTTCCACAGTTTTTTCATTAATGAAATGATGTAATGTTTATTAAAATCATTTCTTTTTCATGGGTTTCAATTTATAAAATTATTTAAAAAAAATTTTACATGGGTAATGATATTAATTTTTAATGATATTATGTAAAAAAATTATTAGTTATGTGATTGGTGAAACCTATATATCCTTTTAATTCATTGATTAATTATTAATTCATTATGAGTTCAAAGGTTACACATGTTCTTATCCGAATCTCGAAAGAGGGGAAATATCAGGTTATCCCAAGAATGAAAGGGGGTACCTAGGATGTTATCACATTCCCAAAATAGGTTACAGGGGAGTTTTATCCAATACCAAACGAGGTACATATGTGTTGTATCCACGCCTAACATTCTATGAGTACCTCGATGGATTACCAAGATATATGATTTTATATGTTTTTTGTATACCAAAATTGAATATATTATTGCAATGTTGTGAACTCATTTCTCATGTTCATTGATTCCATTTTTATGTTTCTATTTCTTCAATTTGGTTTCTTCTCACTGATTTGGGATAAATTGATCTTTTTCCAAGTTTCATTGGATCTGAAGGTTGGATGAGATGCAGATGTTCCTATGAGAATTGGTCAATGTCTATTTTCATTTGGCATGGGTGTCTGTTTCATACAAATGACATCAGGTGGGAGGCCATTCAAATGGGATGGGTGTGCTAAAACCTAGTAATCATATGTCAGTCCTTATTTTGGATGGATAGGTTCTCTGTTGGTTTCTGTATAGAGTTATCTATCTCGTTTTATGCTGCATCAGGTTGACAATGCATTGAATTCATCACTTGATTTTCCATGTGGGTGACTCTTTTGAGATATAGGTGTGCTGACAACTATCATATAGTCCTCTTCCTTCATTTCGATGTTGGATGGGGAAGTGCCTTTCTTTATTTGTGTTTCTAGCATGATACATTACTTGGAAAGGGGGTAGTGCATCTTCCTAGACTAATTCTACTATTGTTGGTTTGGACAGGGGCAAAAAGACTCTTGTATGGTTCTCATTTTGATGTGTGTTTCTTTTTGGTGTTTATATCCATCTAAGGGATTCTTCCATTTGGTTTTATTTTTGTTCTCATTTTGTTATTGTAATGGGTTCCTCCTATTCCGAGTCTTTAAAAGGAGTCTTTCTTTGTTCAATAAAAGGGTTTCTCCCCTCACTTTCTTTAAAAAAAATTGATTCCATTTTGATTCACGTATTATAAACTACATAAATTTATCCCAAGACACAATTTTTTTATTTAAGATATTTAGTGAAGGGTTTTCCAATTTTATCTGCATGTTATCATTCCCTTATGCTCATATTATGTTGATATTTCCCATATTTACCCTTACAGAGAATCCATGATTATCCTTTATAATGTTTCCATTGCCAAGGGTATGAATAAAGGTATAATTTATGATATATATATGATGGTTTATATTTATAATGAAGTAAATGGGAAATGATGTAGCCAACTTATGCACTAGTTATTTATGTGTCCATGTTTCCTAAGGCTGTAGACCAAAATGATTATGGAATGGATTTTTATATTATGTAATGAATATTCATCTATTATGATGTAATATATATATATATATATATATATATATATGTGTGGGTGGGGGGGATGTTTGGATCCTCAAAAAAGAAGCGTTTAATTTTTGGATGTAGTGTGTGATTATTTTAGATTATGTGATAGTGAGTTGTTCTAATTCATTCCAATGTTATATTCATTTATACTAAATGATGTATAATATAATTTTTTTATTACTCTTTAATTTATTTCATTTTATTACTATTATTATTGGTTAATAGAAATTTTATATTCATCTAGAAGATACATGATAGTTTATTTATGTTGAACATAAAAAAATATTTATTATTAATAAACATACACACTGATTAACCCCCCTTTTAGTTTATTAGATATATCACTATTGGGACCCACAAAATTGTTATGAAATCATTTTTTATTATATTTAAATGTAAAAATATAACTATATTATATTTGTGTGTTTCTAATTTTCAATTTGTGCACTGGAATAAATGAAAGATGTAGTTTTTCAATTATATAAAAATGACTAAGGGAACTACAAATGATCCTAAAAATTTATTGTAATAATAATAATATATTAATGTTATATATATTTCATTATTAATTATAAATTAGGGATGATTTTAATGATATTTTAAAAAATATATATTCATCATTGGTGAATGAATAAACAATGATACATGGTGATGGGAAAAATATTGAGAATGATGACGAAATTAAGAATGTATTGTTGTGAAGATAGTCTAGGAAATAATGGTATAAATTTAGAAAATAAAAAATTTTAGAATAGAATATATTTATAAAATAGATAATAGATTATTTATTTACCATTATGAATGATATTTTATGCTTTATTATGGAATTTGGAAAGATATTAGTTGAATATACAATTATCATAATTATATAATATATTTTTGTTTCTAGATTTTAAAAAAAATAATTAAATCTTAAACATTTATATGTTAGTTAATTTCATCCTAATTATTTATTGGATATTAATTTATTATTAAAGGATGAAATACATAATAATGATTATGATATGATAATATAAGAACAAAATAATTTTTAAGGATATTAAGACTGTGGAAAATATTAAAAAAGATGTTCAATGTTCCAATTCAGGAAAAAAAATTTATGAAGTGATGTTCAAAATCATATTTTTTTAATTATATAGAAATATAATAAAATGAATATATACATACATATAATTGTACAATTTATTTTTAATTTTTAAAAAGTTGAACTATGTGGTATTTAAAAAAAATCAAATATAAAATAATATATTAGTGAAGAAGAACATGTTCTAAGATAGTTTTTGAGGTGTAATTAAAACATATTCAATAATTATTAGGCACATACTAAATATGAAAACAATATATCGTCCAAAATTAATGAGAATGAGTCTCATGTATAAGATGACTGAATAGAATTGTGAATATAATGTTAGTTTTGGTGAAAGTAAAAGTGAGAAGAATGTATTGTTTCTCATTAGAAATGTGAATGATTGGAAAATTACAAGTAATAAAGAACGTGAATCTATGTATGAAGATGATGAAAGAACTATAATTTTTATTTCATAGTAGGTGTTTTTAACATCAGTTAAATAGAAATATCATTTTATGATTCTGTTTAGTCAGGTTATTTTAAATTGTTACCTTTTACTGTCTTGAAAAAGTCTTCCTCACCGCTAATAACAATGTATATTTTCAAAAATAGAAATAAATTGTGGAATAAGATGTTTCATCCATGAAATTTATTAAATAAAAATGTGAAAGATAGTTTATAAAATTTTTTAAATCCATTATTTAATAACAGATGCGAATAATTACATTTTAATAAATTATATTCCAATTAATCACTATAGTATTATAAATTAGAAAAAAATGACTATAATACATAGTTTTCTAAAAAATTACTTATCATATTTGTTCAGATCATATAAACTTTACAATTTTAAATTCAATAGTCAAAATTTATACTAAAAAAAATATCATAAGAAAACTTAGAAAATATTATTCGTGATGTTCTTTTACATTATTTTTCTATTTTTTAGAATAAGGTTGAGGGTAATAAAAATTATATAAATTTAAAAGCAAAAATTTAACATCATTTTCAAAATTATTATATGGTAAATTAATATAACGGATATAATAAATAAAACATTATTGAATTATTTTACAGTCCCAGTTGAAATTATTTCAAAAATTAATCTTAACATGAAATCTGAAATCAATTACTTCATGTTGAAGATGAAATTTATATTTTAAAAAATAGGTTTTCAATTAAAATTTTTTAATATCATGAAGCCATAATTTATTAGTTATAAATGAGAAGTCACAATTGTGCAAAAATATTTGAAGTTTTCATTGTTCTTTGTTGTTGCCTCTCGAAATTAATCTCATACATAGTTTGATGAAGGATTTGTATGAAATAAAACATCTAAATTACAAATAATATATAAGTTACATAATAATAAAAACATTAAGTCAACAATATCATGAAATTTATTCTCATATCTCTCCATATATAGAGCATGACTAGAAATATTTCTTCTCTTTTTGGTTAAGGACAAAAAACCAACTATAACCACAAATAAAAATAAATTTTTTTAGTAGTTATCCATTTAATATAAATATTAGTTTATGAAATTTATTTTTCATACTCTTCAATCTAGAGATTCATCCAATACAAAATTACATTATTTTTAATTATTTTAGAAATATATATTATTCCTTCGGTATCTTTCATTTCTTTTTTGAGAAAATAGTTTTTTGGTCAAAAATCCATATAATGATGTGATATTATACTAAATAGAAATTTTTTATGGATATATAACACAATACAATCATAAGTACTAATTTATATTTAATTTAAAATAATCAATAAAATTTGATTACAGGATTACATGTGAAATATATGCCTCACATTGATGCCCAAAACTCTCTAGTTATAGGTTCCATGATATCTTACATTAAAATAACAATAATTATATAATTCCGACTAAAATTTTCATTCATTGGAACCTCACTAAACTCGATGAATTTAGACAATATTTTTGATAAAAAATCCAGACCCTAAGAAGTGGTAATTGATGTTAAAAAAGTTGGAAAATATTTTGGCTGAACAAGAAATATTTTACCTTTAATGTATTCATATAAAAGTAAATACAAATATAGATATTAAAAATTATAAAAAAATATCAAACCAATATTAAATAATGTATATAATATATGCATATGATGGTGGTAATTTTTTAGAAATGTATAGACCGAATAAGTAGAGATGATTTATACTTTTACCAATAGTAGTAACCACATATATTATATATCACACTTTTATGGATCCATCTCTAATATCTAGTAATATTACCCAAATATAATCTATATTCTTCTACTGAAGTTCTTTTATTCCCAATGTAATATACAATATCATATGAATTAATATGGTAACATTGATCCACAATAAATGACTCACATTAGATGGGAGGTTGTGGAGGATGAGGTGTAAGAGTCATATAAGGTCGAAAATATAGAAGAGATTG
This sequence comes from Viscum album, assembly GCA_963277665.1. Classification (NCBI taxonomy): domain Eukaryota; kingdom Viridiplantae; phylum Streptophyta; class Magnoliopsida; order Santalales; family Viscaceae; genus Viscum; species Viscum album. Next base: position 307,518,691 of record OY728131.1, on the reverse strand, counting down.
ATATGGATATGAAGTTGGAAGAGTGTGATATGAAGTCTAAAATTGTTTTCACATTTATATAGTCATTTATTTCATCGAATCTCTAAAACTCTTCTCCATCATCTCACCCATATTATAAACTTTAACATCTAAATATTTCATTATTCTTTTTTTATGAACCCACAGTTGAAGAAGCTCTATAATGAGAGAACAATTTTTTATAAGTACACCTACCACATATATAAAAACATTAAATTAGTGTTTGTAATTTCAAAAAGTAGTATCTAAAATATCCTTTATACCCTCATGATTGAAGGTCCATTATTTGTACTACTACTCGAAAAATAAATAAAATAAATATTTAAAAAATTATATTGTGAATCACAATATATAATGAGTTTAAATAACACAAATAAATTCTTAAAATTACCTCTACTATGGTCCTAAAACTATAATTATATATGTTACTTTTTCAAAATTATGGCTCCATTCTATTTTCAGGCCTAGCAGGGGGAAAGGGGTGCCCTCCTTTAGGGAGCTTGAGGACTCCCATCATATTTTTGGAAAATTATTTTCATTATGTTTTCATCTAATAACATATACAGCCATAAGATAAAATAGGGTGGTATACATTATTGGATTATATTCCCTATTTTGGTCGTCAACGTTTATGTAAATTAAGGTCAAAAGGACCATTAATATGCCAATTATTATTCAAAATATATTTAATAAATGACAATATTGTTACCTAAAATGATTTTTTCAATATATTTCAATATAATTCATCAACGTATATTCATTTAAAAATTGATATATATCATATGTATTTTCATTTTTTTTACCCCAAAAATTAAATATGATGCGAAGATCGATTTAAAACCCCTCCATTTACTATAATACGAATATATACATTTTAGACCATCTTTTGTTCTGTCAGGTATATAATATGTCATCATATAATAAGGAAAAAAATATGTACTATTAAAACTATACCATGTTAAGTAAAATAAAAATAATAATAAGTGAGCATTACAAAATTTTGTCACATAGATGAGACAATGTCACATTAATAACAATTATATAATCTTTAATTAAAATTATATCTTCCACAAAATATTATTTTAGACAGAAAATTCAAACATTGTTTTAGATTTGGGCCCTTTGGATTACCATTATCTTAATAATCATATATATATATATATATTTACAATCTGTATTAAAAAAATTATTTTATTTAATGTGTCCTACCATGTTTACCAACCCTAAAAACCTTCTATACCCCTACGTTAGTATAATGATTCTATGTAGAAAAATGACGAGGATGCCTAATCAAATTACATGTATAGTTCTCTACAAAATATCGAGGAAACTCCCCAGTTATCGCTAACATTATTATATAAATAATATTTAAAAATAATTAGTACAAAACATAAAAGTCTAGAAAAACTCTTTATCATTTTTTTTGTTTTTAAAAACACTTTAAAAATTCTAAAAATAAAAGTGAATCATTAGAGGATAAATATGGAGGAAAAAAATCCTAAGTAAAATTTTATACTAATTTAAATGTTATATACAAAGTTGAATAATTGAGAAATCAAATAAACGAAAATAAAATAATATATATAAATTTATTTTCATTTCTTTGAAAATATTTTTTTCGCAATAAAAATAAAACTAATATATATTACAATTTACGAAATTTAAAAATGTAAAGTGAAATAAATATTTATTACCTATTTAATTGGGAAATTACTATAGGATTTTTTCAATTATTTTATCCTCCTAATAATTATTTATATAATAATCCATGTTTATTTGTGGTCATAAATGTTCTATGATAATCATTATATAAAAGAAGATATCTCAAATAAATCATCATCATATTTAATGTTTTCATCACTAAAATATTTTTTTCCTTAAAAATGAAAGTCTAATTCACATTTGATAAATCAAGAATATAGAAAATATATTTCACATGTATTTTCATAACAAATAGATGAGATTTATATTTCATTCTATTATGATTTACTATCATTATATAAAATTTCTCATGTTTTAAACTATTGTTTTTGATAACCCATTAACAATTAAACATTTTAATTCAAAATTTAATGTACACAATCTCTCATTTCACTTCTATAACTCCAAATTATTCACTTGATGTAGATATTGAATATTTTTCATTTCCACTTGAAAATATAGATTTATAATACAAACCACAATACATTACTAATCTAAATTTCACTTATGTTTTTATTTCCATTAATATAAAATTTATATCCATTAATTTCATACCTAGACCATGCTATCAGATTTAGACATGGGCCTCTTATTAACCATATCGATGTTTGTAATGATTATGATCAACTATTCATGGTCTCTTTAAAGCATGGTAAATATGTTTTTTATGATCACTAAAGATAAAATATATTTATTCTCTTATAAATATTGACTTATCACATTCATATATATTGATATATATTGGTGAGTATCATACATGTTATTCAAGATGTATAAATGTGTCTAATTAATTTTTTTCAGAAGATAATAATTTTAATCACAATCCATAGATCCCCATTCCACAAAAAAAACTCATTCGTAGAATTATGTAGGACAACTAGTGTGTTCTACTTCAGACAATTAGTTTGTATAAAACTCTACTACCATGTTGTAAATATACGTATGAACCAAAAAATTGTATATTTTAAATATAGTAATAATATGCCACTTTAATATCTTAATAGGCCTTTTAATGGAATACATCCTTTTTAAATATATAAGACTAAAAACATTCATTTCTAAAATATAAAGAATCACTAAATAAACCATGATATTAATAAATATGGTGGAAAGTACATTTCTAGGCGATAACATTAATATTTCACATTGTTTTCCAAATTATTCATTAAATTCATATTAGTTGTTTTTTAAAAATGAAATATAAAAAATAAAACACCTTCATGAATATCATTTTTAAATGGATGGGATGTATTCCATACAATAAAACCATTAGGATCTATTGTATCATGATATAAAAATTATGATATTTCATGCCTTTTAACATCAAATATTTTAGAGTCAAAAAATTTATTACATTTGATGAGTAAGTCTATGACACATTGATACCATGGAGGAACTGTAAAAACTAATGACCTCCCAGTTTTATAAATTATTACATGTCAGAGGAAGATATAAACATATTCTATCAAAAGTGGTAGATAACTTATATTGAATTCCCATTGATAGTGTGTCTAATTTTACATTCAAACCTTACTCAGTTTTTCCTTTAATATTTAAAAAAATTCAAATAAATATGTCTCAAATATTATTCTCAACATGCATTGGATCGTTATTGTATTTAACCATATGATATCTAAAATATGAAATCTCATGAAATATTGATCATTTATTCTATATATAAGTATATTTACTTGATCATTGTGCCTTTCAGAACATGACATCATTGTTTTTCGCACTCGAAAAATAATGATCATTAGGAAAATAGATTGAAGAAATATAATATTAACTTGAGTTATGGAATTAAAATTTTTAATATAAAATAATTGGGATATATATAAAAAACATTAAGTAACCCATATAGATACTTTTTATCTAATATTTTAATTAATAATACGAACGTAATTCTTCATAATTGGTAAATCTATATACCCGTTAACACAATTTTAAAATGAACATCTATATACTATGTAGTAATTTTTAGTTAAAATCATTATCACATAAAATTAATTTTTTTTATAAGAATCATACACTTGGATACCTTCCCATAATAAAATTTTTAATTTAGAAATTAATGTTGATAAGAAAATATCAATATCATTTTTAGAATGTTTTAGTCTAGAACATATTAAAGGGAACATGATATTTCTACTTCATTAAAAATAAATACATAAGTTATAAATTATAAATAAAAATTTCCATGATGTTTTTCCTACTAAATCTAAGTTATGAATTCATTACATTTATTAAAAGTCCAAGTATGATTTTTCAAACATTATTTTGGAAGTTATGAGACTATCAGATTTCACCCTTATTTCTACAAAAAGAATATGATTGATTAATTTAAATTATAAAATAAGTTATTTAAATGATTAATTATAGGAAGATAAAAAATATCCTTATTAGGATTCTTCAAAGTTTACTAAATCAACCTGTAATTGTTATTTCATCTTATACCTTAGTGTCCCACATTTTGGACACTCTGTTAGGTTCTATAGTTGTACTTATATAAATCATAATCATTTGGGATGACCTAAATCATCTTGCACACTAACCCATGAAGCATAATATTTTTTGAAATTATAATGTAAATATGAAAGATCATTTTCATGAGGAAGTGTTTTCTCAAATAGTTTAGAAAATATGTAAATTTATTTTTTAATAGAGACACATAAATAATGTATTTCAATAAATCTTAGTATAATTAATAAAACTATAAATTTCATATAGGATAGATATGATGGTTTTTTAGTACCACATATTAGAACTCTATAATCAATGCTTTATCAATTACCTCAACTAGAATATCATGACTGATTTATTGAATTTGATTAGATATGTCATTTTTAAAATTTTCATCCATAATAGATCTTGATTTTTCAAAATATCACCATTCGAAATAAAAGAACTATAAGTTAGATTAAAAATAATAAAAATTAATTTGTCGTTAATCTAACATTCATGATACTTTTTAATAATTAAAACATTCAAAATGATTATAATAATAGGATGTTGGGTGGAAAATTTTGTTAAGGAAAATCTGAAAAATAGATTACCCCTTTCTCATCATCATCACTAGTTTTACTCTAATTAATTTAACTATGAATCATTGTAACCAATTAAAATTGATTTGTTTTCAATTTATAAAAAGAAAATATATTAAAACAAAAAATAGTACTATAGAAATGTAATGTACTATGTGGAATAGTTCTAAAATTCCCTCAGTTATTTTTAAATAAAAATTATAAAAAATTATTCCACACATAATATTTTATATTGTATAGTGGGAGAACATTAAATTATAGAATTTATGATAGTTATAATCATTCCAAGGATTAATAATAAAGATAAAAAATTATTTTTGTGTAAATGGATTTCATTCATTATAATTAATATATTAAAATAATATTTTTTACATAAATATGAAAACATAAATAGATACATGATTTTTAGAGTAGATTGTGTGAAAATTAGTTTTTATATAATGTTGTCATGTCCCATAAATTTGATTATGTACTGTTTTTTTCACTGGTTAAAATGAGATAAAATTTATTTTTATTTTAGAAATTGAATTGAGATAGTTAATGAAATATTAAAAATATAAAACAGGCTTCTATATGATCATTTGAAGAGAATAAGCAACCAAATAGTTATATAATTTTATAACCTATTACAAAACTATTGATTTTATTAAAAATGGAAAACACTATTTCAAATTGAATAGATTTTTTTCAAATCCTGAAATTTTTATTTAGTATGCTAAACATAGATTTCTAACATTGAAATAATAAATTAGTAAATATCCTTACATTGTATGTTGTTTAAAAAATGCATGAATTATAATACAACTATTTATATAAAAATAATCCATCATGTATAACACCCTCTAAGAATATTCAACATGCTTTATATGTTGTGACACCCATTAAATAATCCTATAATCTAATATTAAACCCGTTAAATAGTCCTTAAACACCCATCAATTAGTATAATAACATGATTTAAGACTGAAATTCATCAACTAATAGTTCAATAATATAATAATAAAAATGTAATGTATATCAAAATAAATAGACTTCAGATGAATGAAAAATAACAGTTATGACTTATATCACGAACAAAATATTGGAGAAGTAATGATAGAGTGTGGTGAAAAATGAGAATGTGACGAAGAAGGAAACAATATCAATGATGAAAATGGGAGTGGGGAGTGCAGTTGGAGATAAGAACAAAAATGGTGATGAATAATGAGGGGTAATTATTGTCAAGGGTGGTTTTGGAAGAAAATTGTGGTCTATCATGGGTGAAATCAAATGCATGAATAAAAATATAAAAAAATGATGGACACTTTACCATTTTTAAATTTTTTTATACATCATTTATGTGATAGTCAATGTTAAAAATAAGATTTCTACGATGGTTATGTCATAACATATGTAGAAAATATGGTTTCCTTCATCTTTTCTTGTAATAACAAATGTAGAAAACGTTCCAAATTTAGAATTTTTGTTGGTGAAAATTTAACTACTGTTATTTATTATTTACCAAATCAGTTTTAAATATTCAATAATATATCTGTGATAATAAAAACTTTATTTCTTCTATTGTGAAACAAAATAGGATTCAATACTTAATAAATAATTGAAATAATATAGAGTTTATATATCATATTTAAAAATTAGAAATAATGATTCACTATATTTAATTTGGATAAAAAATAAAAAATAAAATGTTATTATCATGAAATCATTAAAATATTTATTTGTTTATAATTTACTTTTACTTGAAAAGGATACCACAAAATAAAAGAAGTTAAATTTAAAAAGTTTGTTATTCCCTAAGGAGAATATCTTGACTGAATATATTTATATTAAATATATTTAAAAAAAAAAAATTTTATGTTACAGATATATATCTATTCCCAATATATAAAATCACATGAATAATATATAGTATAAATTTAAGATATTAAATTAATTTAATAATTATATCTCTAGAATATGTGATTAAATTACTTACCAAGAAAAGAAAAAGAAAATTATTTTTTTAACATTAGAATCCATAATATTAGCTCATTTGGAAAAAAAAAATTTGAAGAATTTTTTTATTAGATGATTTTAAAACATTCAGTAGAATTTATTATACTGAAAATTAATAATTATTTATTATATTAAAATTATATGTACAAAATGAATATTAATGGGGTACTAATCCAGAAAATATTTAATAAAACACTTAAAATAGAAAAAATATAAATTATATTTGGTATTTGGAGTTCTATTGTTTCTGTAAGTGAAATTGAGGATATATGTATATTTCATGGAATTGATAGTTTAATGAATGATATACTCATATTTTTGAAATATTATATAAGATATCATCAAGGATGATGTAATCAATGTAAATGATTACATTTGATTATAATTTTGAATAATAAAAGATTAAATTGACGATAAAATAGTCATATTGAAGTGAAAAATGAGTTTCTTATTTAGTTGGATTCCCATTTGAAGTAATATAAAAAGGAAAGTACATATATAATTTATAATGGACACTAATCTCAACAGATAAAATCCTTAAAATATTTCCATGGTTTCGAAATGTATTAAATTTTTCTAATGATTTTTCGGAATAAATTTTTACTAAAGGATAAAATTGATTGAATTTTTGAATTCAAAAAATAAAAGATAAATTTTAATTTAAAGTTCACCTCAAAAGTGGAAAACAAATTTTTATATGTTTTTTATGATTTAATTATAATTAAACAAATTATTTTTCCCAATCAGTGATTTATTTATGAAGATATTAACAGATATAAATGTATTTACAAAATTCTATAGAATGGGTGGTGATACACCCAGATCAGGTATAGATTATTTTGATATTTTTTTCTAAATACAAATTGTTTTAATTTATATGTATTAGTTGATGTATTATTGTTGAATAGGAGAATAGTGACCCTTATATAAGGGTAAAAGTTATTAATGTGAAATCTTGGAGATTCGTGTGAAATTGGGAAGCATTTGACAAATTTTAAATGATTTATAGTTAGTCTAGAGGACATAGAACTATGATAAAAATAATTTTTTACTCTAATTGAAATAAAATTTTCATTGTATAGTTTTCTAGACAATATGTTATTTTATTACACTATAAAATACCTCAAAATGATATAATATAATTTTATATACGATCTCTTATATCATTTATTGTATTCAAGAAAAATGTTAAACAAATCCCCCGTCCACCAACTTGACAATGGAAACGTTGATTCAATATCTAATTATGCCACAAAAAATCCCAATGAAAGGTGGATGAGATTTTTACAGAATAAAGGACATCTAAATGGGATTTTAGATCAATTTCAGTTTCAATTTTGAATCATAATCACATTATTATTATTTTATAATTATTTTATTTCTATATTTTTGTTATTGAGATGCAATTTTTTAAAAAAAATGGGGGTTGAAGTATTAATTTATTATGAAATTAATATCATATTTAAATATTTGTTGAGGTAGATGAATTAAATAACCCATATGACCAAGTCTAATTAGAACATGAACATGGATGAGTGGGTGGAATCTTTAATTTCAGAATAAATGCAAAGGAACTATGATATACTAATTCAAAATAAACCACAATCAGAATGATTTGGTTGTTTCATAATGGGTTTACTTGAGTGTATGAGTTTATTTAACCTATACTTCTAATGTTTCAATTGAATAAAATTTTCCATGGAAAACAAGATACTTGGAGGAAATTAAAACTACAGTCTCTTTGAAATTACATTATTTGTTCCATTTAATTTTATTTAGAGGGTAATAAAAATTAATAATTCTTATTTCAGAGGAGTCACACCCTGATCTTGGTTTTCAACACAATAAAATTTCATCTTTGTAATTTTTGAGGTGTTAACTGCACTATAAAGACTAATTGAGGATAAATTTGTGATTTTATGTTTTGGTATCCAATATTATATCACATCGCAATGATACAGTTTAACTAATTAAGGTTATTCTATAGATAATAGAAGATTATATTATATATTAAACTCTAGTCCAGAGTAAAGTACACAATGTAACAATGTTTTCTATGTTTTCTTAACATTCATCTTACATATCTATTGCATAATGACATCTTACTAGGATAAAGATGTTCACAACAAAATATATATATTATCTATAAGTATATGAGAATAATAAAAAATAATATGTGGCTGATTATGATTAGACATTTTATAACACAACCATTTAATCCAAGGTGAGTTCCTATTAAGGTTTGGTTGATATCCATAACGAAGAATACGGGTTCACATGATATCTATAATCTTATAGAACATATAAATATGAAAGAGGAAAAACATGTTTTTACATTATGATATATCTTATATATGGGTGTCTAGGTTCATATATATTATCATTTATTAGTTTATATTTATAATAAAATGGTTATAGAGGAATTTATTGTGAAACCATTGAACACCAAGTATTAAATACATGATAAAAAATTTTGGTAATCCTTTTGTTTCTACCTTGGCTGGTGTGTATTTTATATCACACTTTCTTACATGTCATGACCATCCATAATATATTTAAAAATATATATTATTGTAAAAAATAATGTTTTTTTAATTATCCATTTTGTGACGACCCCAATCACAGTAGAGGTTTTCTAGGGGTTGAATAGTGAATTATATATGTTTTTATATTTTACGAATTCATATGAAAGAAACCATTATGAATTTTTAAATAGAGTTTTTTCAGTATCATACTTTCATACAATTAGAGACTACCAAAAATATGGACACTTGACGTACAAGGTTCACTACATAGTATGAGTATTTAATTCTTGACATGATTTGTAATTTCTTGTGTTCCCTGATCTATTAGAATCACCAAGATTAATATAGGTTCCAACACTCTTATAAACTATATATAACATGATACTTCCTTCTTCTTTACCTCTAGAAACAGTAATTATGATTACACTCAAACCATTATGTATAATTTTACCTCTCTTTCTAATTATAATTAAATATTTTTATAATCATCAAAGTAGACTTATCGAGGATTAGAGGGAACCCTCAATAAAATATTCGAACACAAAATTAGTAATAAAGGTAATCAAAACATCCCAAATAATATTTAAAAAAAATAAAAATCAACTTTATAAATCATAAAACAATAATACAAACAAGTTTCAATAATAGACTTGAATAATATCAGAAGCTTCATTAGTCCAAACCACTCACTCTATAATATGATTCATATACATGTTATTCTAGATTATAATATACATATGGGGATTCCTAATTAAACACTATATTTTTATAATGTCTTGAATTTATAACTAGACATGGGTCCTTGGATGTGAACCCAAAATCACTATAATTTGGTCTAAAACAATAAAGATTTATCCTTTCACCCTTTTATGGTACTAGTAATAGATTATTTAGAGGAGAGATATAATAGTTGATCATTACCTTGGTTTTCATCTTCATCATAGGTCTCCTTATCATGGTAACCCTAAAATAATTCAAATGTTTTTTGGCACTAATTAAATATGGAAATAACATTACTTACCATATTTGTGCGAACACCAGAGTCATTTTAACCCGAAACATGTATCTATCTGAGAGAATTTTCTATATTTATATTTTTACATTACCTACATACCTCCAATAATACAAACCATTTTCATTACTAATGGGTTAATATTATAATTACATAATGTGATATTATAATTAGAAAAAATTATCATAACTTCAAAACCATCCTCTAACTCTAATATAGTAGGATCATCTGAGAAGACCATATGTGAACATGAGAAATGCTTTTCCATTATCACCAGTAATGTTGGTCCTAATTAACCTTTTAGATCTACAAAATATTATGATTTTTCCTGAATATAGAAATTTTTACATGAATACTATCATTTAGAATCACATACTCTTGAAAACCCTCAAATATAGGGATAGGGCAGAATTCCCAACATATAGAATATCCAAACACATTGCAAAATTTTTCTTTCCTTTCTAGTCTACCCTCGATTAAGAATTTACTAGATAGGGGTAGTTAGGGGAAGAGCCATCTCAATCTCATTCCCATAATCCCAAAGAATAAAGTGATTATATATTTCCCTCTCTATAGTATTAGGTCTATATTAAAGATAAAATATAGAATAAGTAGGCACATAATGAATAACTAATGAAAAGTTGGGACCATATTCAATTAGTGAGAACAATAAAATTTTATGTACTGAGATAATACAAATTTAAAAGATCAATAATAACCTTTATGGATATAGTTGTTTTTTATATAAATATAATATATTTATTTTTATATATGGAAACCTGAGATGTGAATAACCATAAAAACATCAACATAGAAGATTCAATTTTTGAAGGAGTAAAGTCCACGTGAAAAATTTTATTCTATTATCTCTATTAGACATTAATATTATTCTCTTTAATTTTATTAAATTCCACGCATATTCTCTATAAAATACTTATATAATTTTTATTAAATTTCATATTTAATTAATAAAGGCACTACTCTCAATTAAAATTTGAATATCTAATTCCAATTCAAATAAATAACTTCCTTTAAAAACATATAAACAAATTTTGATTCCTTATGAGATTTTTTATCATTAAAGTCCTCATTTTAACCATTTCTATGGTTAAAGGAATTATTAATCAATTTTGTGTAGCCCTTTAGTAATGTATTGAGCCATGTTATCAGATCTATTAAAAATTCAAAACATACTTCTAAATATGGAAGGATAATTCTTATTCCCTTGGTCATTAAAACCATTTCCATAGATCGTGGATTTTACAAAGATTTTATGTAATCCATTTTTGAATATATCAATTGACCATGGATTTTACCATGAAATTTCATATTCCATTTCAGTCTAACCAATATTTCTTTCTTTTTAAATAAAAAATAAATTATTTATTTTAGGATGTGTTCTCAACTATTTGTTCTAAAGAAGATAATTTTTATCAAACCCAATAATGTTCAATGATATAGAACTCCCCATTTAAAACCATTAATAAAATAAAATCTATATCATTACATTGGGTATATGTCCCTTTTAAAAACATTAGACTTCTCAAAGTGACTATAATTGATTTACTAGGATTTAGTACGCCCCATTTTGATTACTAGACACACAAAAAGTTTGGTAAAGTAAGAGACATTCTATGTCATATAAACTACTCTAACATATAAATAATTCTATGAGGAGTTTTACAAATATATAAAATCAAAAATTAGAAATTATTATTTTCTAAAAAAGTTCACCTTTTCCAAGGGAAACATCTGAACTAAAAAAACTTCTATAATAATAAATTCAAATATCATAACCTAGTCTCCTTTCTATGTCATGTTGTTTATTACAGAACACTATAGTTAATAAATAGTTATTTCATGAAATTATATTTCCATATATTATACATTGAAATAAATATTGTTTTCAATATCCTGTTTTACATACATAATAAACTATAAAAAGATTGATACATTTTTTTGAGTTAAAATTATACTTATCAAATGTGACCATTAAACCATATTCATTGAATTAGTGGGTATAAATAAAACAAAATACATCATTAAATCCATATTAAAAGGATAATTGATTACACCATTTATTAAAATATTTAATTTTCAGACAAAAATTTTCTATGAATGTAAAAGATTTATAATTACTACGGTTTCACCATAGGACAATCCAAAGTTAAACTTCAACAAGTAAAACTTGATTTAAATCAACTGCATGTGAAATTTTGGTTTCTGGAATTCAATGTGGTCTTCATGATAGTTGAATCACCACCCATTAATAACACCATTTTTAATATTAACATTACATATTATGTGGAGGAATTTATTGGTTTTTATGTATATATTAAAAATAAATTAAAATATCACTATTATTGTAATAAATAATTCATGTATTCCAATAAAATATTTTTTTCTAGAAATTTTATTTAACGGAATGAGTTTAATTAAATATTAAATGGTGTATTTGATTAAAATATTTCTATTAAATTTAATTTATAATTACATATAAATTAACCTTTATCAATGAAATACATATATGTTAAATGGAACAATTTTTTTAAAAAAAATTATAACTATTATTTATTAGAATAAGTAAAATTTATAAATGTTATGGGATTTTTATAATTAAAATATTTTATTTATAAAAAAATATATCAACACTCCATTAATTATTAATTTATATGAAACAAATTTTAAGCACTTATGTTTTCGAATGTAATTTTTAATATAAAAAATGTTTTTACTTATATATTCTATTTTTATTTTAAAGATAAATTATCAAATTTTAATATGTTTGTTTTGTAAAATTAAATTCATATATTGATTCAAATTATCATAATTATATTTTGGTGAATTTTTAGGATTGTTATAATGATTTTAATTTTAGTTTTAATGGTGACAAAATAAATTTTAAAAAATACCATAAATTATATGACATTATTATTATATAATCTTGAATTGAAATTTAGGAATCCTTTTTTTATGGATGAAATATACATTTAAAAAGTAATATAAAAATTATGAAAATATTATATTGAATATATATATCTTTTTTTATCATTTTATATATTAAGTTATGTAATATTATATTTTATGGGAAATAAACTAAAATAAAACCGTAACATGTGGTTGAGAGAAACCATATTACAGCATGACCAAATTTATGAGAAGATGAAATCCAGAAATAATAGAATAAATATCATAAAAATCCTGGATATACCATCAAAAATTAAGTTTACTAATATGAGGATTAAAAGATAAATGGTATTTCGATCATATTATTGACGAGTTATGAAACTAAAATTGTCAGATTGAATAAAATTATCCTTTTTGGTGGTGAAGTCATCTTTTCTCTTCCCATGGAGTTGGTGGGGTAAATATTTGTCTTAGGAATTTCCATTAAGATTTATAAATATAATCATTTATATTTAGGAGAGATAGAGATTGATGAATTCATAGTCACTATTTTTACTTATATTTTTTCTACCATGTTCATTATTAGAATACTCGGGGTTCAAAATGTATTACAACCCCCAATAATTTTTATGAGGAACCAATTACATCAGTTGATATAAGGTGAAGCCTATATAATCCACTAAATTATTGTTCCACTTTATATTTATTGATCTAAAAACTCAATCTTGGTATCAATGATAGAAATTGAGATTCATCATGTCTATTGAATAATCTAATCGATCCACGTGTTTTAAAACCTATTAAATATATACAAGATCCATTACATCAACATAATTAGTTTACTAAGAAATAAAAAAAGAATCATCAATAGAACCCGAATTTAGAATAAATAACATATATACCATCCTTAACCAAAGTATGATTTTTGTATGAGATTCCTTCAGGGCCTGCATTAACCTATTCATTTGAAGAAGTTCCCTCAAGATTTGAATTAATATTATAAATCATCAAAACCAAAGCCTATAATTCTTTAAACCATTACCTAGATAACCGTTCATATGCACTAGAAAACCCAATAATCAAGAGATAATATAAAATTAAAATTCTATTTATGAAATCATCAACAAATATTTCTCAAGAAACCCAATTGTGTCAATAATTTCATTAAGGGAAACTATTATAAGACCACTTATAGCCATTTACTGTCTTTTTATGGTGTTTCCACTAGAAAATTATACATATATAATTAATCATTGATCATAATTAATAAATCATTTGAATGTTATTTCGATGTTCATAATGGATCAAGCATGACTACCCCTTTATTCTTTAATGTGAATTTCAATGCTAGTTCATATTGAAGGCAGAAGGCATAAAAGTTCCTTCATATCAATATCTGATGAAATATCTCATAACATCCATTGAACCATTAAAATTAAGGGATAATTATTTATAATTATTTATTGAAAAAAAATTTGATATAGAAACATGTATATTTAATTTGATGAAAACTTTCCTGAATAATTTTTAGGAAAAAGTAGATATAGATAAATATAAATTGATCAAAGAAACTAGTACTCTAATTATTGGAATTATGGTTTAAAACATATAAAGATGTACTAGTAACCATTAAATGTGACCAAAATAGTTATAACTAAAGAGATGAATCCATACAAGGTGAATTTTGACCATAAAAGATATATAATTGAGACCCTGAATTCCATTAAGATCTACACCATCATTTGTGATAACTACCATGTTGATTGAAAGAAGAAGCAACAACCAGTCTTCTTCCAAAACACCCATGAAGGAGATAGTGAAGATGAATCATTCTATGGATATAAAAATAATAGTTAGAGGTGGATTATTTTTATTGAAATGCTCAACTATTGTGATTTTTAATTCTTCAGGGAGAGTCTTAACATCATTATTAGAAAAAAACATCCATTTGTGACACATAAGTTATATTTTATTCAAATAAAAAATATTTTTGGTCCTTTTACGTCAATAAAATATTAAAAATATTAAATTCAGTTTTGGATTAATTTTAAATTCATATAAACCACTATTATTAAATAATAAATTTGTAAATTTCATGAATATAAATAATATACAATGTTTTCTTGTAAAACTTTTTATGCTTTACATTATAATTTTTCATAAACTATTCAAATGAATTTTATATTTATTTTTTTATAATTAATTTTCATCAATTTTATAAATTTAATATAAATAATTTTTTTATATTTGGTGTGGATTTTAGTTCCTATATATAGGAAAAATTCCTTCTAAATTAGGTTTCAAAGTGGAGATATTATTCCTTCTTTGTAAAAAAATAACATTTCAATGTTATTTTTAATTTATTTTATAGATACACACATTATAAATTATAATTTACATCTTTAATAACATATTAATAATATCATTATTCTTATTTTAATATTATATTATAACAAAATATGTTCATAGTTATAGCCATCCATTTATTATATCTTCTTTTTGGGACTGTTTAACCACATACTTGAACGATGTTATATATTTTTATCATGGAAATTTATGCAAACTCAATTATTATTATTATATAATATTAATAATTAAATATATTATTATTTGTTTAGTAATGAAATTTTATATATTTAAAACACTTTCAATATACCACATATTATTTGTTAAATGTCACAAAAACATTTTTGTTATGGATTTCATCTGGAAAATTTTTTACTTAAACTACCATGGAAAAGGATGGGAATGTAATGATTTTTTTGAACATTGATTATAGAAAAGTGAACTTTATAGATATTATTAAATCATAATCATGTAATGATAACCAAAATTTTTATATTGAAATAGACAATGATTGAATAAGACTACTAACACTAATGATCAATATTTATGAAAAATTAGCGTAAATATGTAATAAATTAATATAACAATTAATGAAAAATATAATATGTATTAATATTTTTTAAAAATATATGTTAATGATTTTACGTTTGTTATATATATGGTTACAATAGGCCTAAAAATGTTTGAATCCAATGTAAGGGTGTTTACGAATCAATTTACTTTTCATTAGGCAAACAAATTTTTACCCTGACTAACACATATATGTTAATTTTATTCATCCATTTATTCAATATTTCATTTTATCATTTACTATTGGAAACTTAATTTTTAAAAACATAATTCTCTTCTTTGATGGATTCTATCCTCATAAAAATATGATATTGGTAAGAATAATTACTATATAATATGGAAACACATTATCCTCCATATCCACACTAATCATACCATAAATGTTCCTTCTATTAATTATATATAATATTTTATAAGTATTATATGTATCGAAATCTTTTTTTTATTGGGAATTTTTCAAATCTTTCTCTGATGTGTGTATTTTCTTAAAAACCTTCTATAAAACATAAACATGAATTTCCTTTCACATTCAAAAATTTTTATATACCACTAGGAATTTATTTTGGAAAACATTTATCCTTTTAAATTTTCATAATTATTGATTCTATAGAAGGTATGATTAAGAAAATATTCATTTAACATTATTTAAAATATTTCTTTAGAAATTTACTTATAATATTGACTTTTTAAAAATGATAAAAAGGATTTTTCGAAATTCATTTTATGAATTATATTACATTTTTTCTCAATAACAATAATCCTGTTATCTCATAGAGTAATTTTTATGAATACTCTAAAATTTATTTTATTATATAATTTTTTTGGGAAATTGAATTTTTTTATCAACAGATCACGGTTGATGTTATTTTTATGATACTATTTGAAACCCATTTTCACTCCATTGGTTTTTCAAAATATAATTAATAATTTATTTTATGTGGATTGTTTATTATGATAACTCATTATGTGATTGGTGGGGACCTATATTCAACACTGTTTAATTGTTTATTCATTTATATCTAATTGTATAATTATGGGGCATTATTTGTGACGATCAACCCACTATGGTGAGCAGGTGCAGATGGCTAATTCACTATGTTATGGGTTTTATATAGTTCTTCCTAATAAAATATATTAAAATTACATCATTGTTAACCATGACCTATAATATGAGTTCATATACTTATTATTATGAAAAATTTATATGTTTTATCACATTCCAATTTTATCTCTCTATGGTCAGTTATTATAGTAACATTTTTCTATTCCATAATATTGATAGTACCATTTCAATATTATCATTCTATAGTATTATATACCTACTCCATAATCTATTATTACAATTCGCGTATTATTATAATCAATTATGTGGTTATTCTCTAAAGAAACTATATATTTTGTTATTGTGTTATAGTGATATTATTTAATTGATGTAATGTAACAATTATGAATGTTATATAAAATATAGGTATGTTTCTATTATGGAATCTAATTTTTTATCATAATGGGTATTAAGTATTTATGGGAATTATGTTAAAAGGTATAATATCACCCAACATGATAATATTGTGGTTGAAACAAAAGTTATACCATTTCAAATAAAGTTGAAATATTCAAAAATTTATGTGTATAGAGTAGGACATTCATAAGATGTTGTTTTAAAATATATATAGTTTTTAATCTATAATTATAGTTAATTACTCAAATTAATATATTGTGAATTTGATAAATAGATATAACTAGAATTTACTGATCTAATTATGGATGTGAGGTACAATTTGGTGATTTTCCTGATGAAAAACTATAAATTATGAGTTATCTAGAATAAAATATCTAAGAAATTATCACTCAAATATATGATGATATTTATAAAAAGAACTATGTTGAGATACCTAATGCACCGAGGTTAGAGAAAACTGATATCAATTATTTCATGTGACAATGACCACACTCATTGTTTCATTATTCCAATCCACTAATTATTTTGAGATTTATAAAAATAATAAGATATGATATTTTACATTCTCAAATTCTTAGACTTATAGAATGTTTTCATAAATTTATATTATATAAGGGGTGAGTATGATCAATTATTGGTCCTCATTAAGAACATATATAAAAAAATAAGTGACTCTATGGATTCAAATGGGTTTATGAAATCATTCTTCAGCAAATACTCTCTCACAACTATTCACATGAAAATGCATATAGAATTACTATAGATAAAGTAATAGTAGGCTCGGTCTATTGGTACTTAATAAAATATATCATGGGAATCACAAGGTATGCAAAAAATTTCATTATTAACAACGAAATAAATATCCATCATTTGTTTTGTAGCTAAAATATAGTTCATTGAAAATAATTATCTATAAGGGACATGGTAACTATGAATTTTTTTAAATTGGCACATATGGGGGATATGGAAGCTATAATGTGTCATTATTCTCATTGATTTTGCGATTAGAAAAGTAAAATATTATTTAATTGTAACATAAATGATAAATATCATATGCTATTGAATTTTCAACTAACCACGTGAAAAAATATAGAATTATGCAAAAAAGAATTTCATCGAAAGATTAGTGAGATGTGTTAAATTTTTTAGATTAAGCCATCAATCATACAATTTTTGAAGAATTATAAATAGGATAATTTATAAAACATAGTAGAATATAAAACCAACGAATGAACTAAACACACTTCAGTGATTCAAATGTATAGAGTCTTGACAATATGAAAATCACTTCCCCAATAGAAGGATTAAAAAGGATAATATTAATCATCAAACATATAGACATGGGGATCAATGATGATGTTATAAAATGGATATCACTGACGTGGACCACGACAAACAATTTTTTAATTGTAAACTTATTATCTGTATTATATCCATGGATGTATTATATGATTTTTTGTTCCATGTTTTCATTCAAATATATATCGTTTTTTTTTGAAAATGTAGATCCACTACCTCAAACATTGGATACAAAATTATAGATAAAAAACATGGTGGTATTATGATTATATCCAAGGCATGGAACTCAAATCTGATATAGGTTCATAGAAGGAAAGTTCTTAAAAATATATTTCATATTATATTGAATGAATTTAATTTTATATTATGTATGGATTGTCTCTAACTATATAGAGATCATATCTATTGTAAAGGTAATTAAATATCATTAAATATCCCAAAATCATATCTTTTTTTAAATATAAATACATGGATTATTATAAACAACATTTTGACGAAACTTTTATAAGATGGTTCTTGGAACCCAATTATAATGGACACAACTTTAAAAATGTTGGGGATTAACTTAACTATGATAAAATTAAAATTGAATTAGATTAAATTTATGTATTTCTTAGAAAATGACATTTTCAGCCCATAGAACGTAGTGTTTTTAAAAGAACTCATTCTATATTCTGTGCCAATATCAATGAGTTTTTAGGGAATGATCCTTGTTTAATTTTTTGAAATTAAATAACCAACATTGTAAGAATTTTGAAAAGGGGTTTTATTTGCCCAAGTGAATCACCATAACAAGCACCAATTATCTTTTTTTTGGGAAGAGTCATCAATCAATATGTATTTTCATTGATTGTAGGGATCATAAAAAAATTTTGATAATGAAAAACTATCATCTACCCAATATTGATGATCTTCTTGATTAACATAGATGGGAAAATTTATAAAAGGAGTGTCATCGATCTAGATAATATTAATTATGGATAGGGAGAGAAGATATACAAAACTGCGATTTATGAAAAAGGTATAAAAACTATAAAATCATAGTTATGCCTTTCAAAGATATAAATACCACTATAATATTGATCGATATTATGAATAGAGTATTTATAGATTAACATGGGAAATAATTTTTCTAATTCATTGATGATTTTATTATATATTATATAGGTAAATATGAACATAAAGAGAATTTTAAGATTATAATAAAGACCTTAAAAAAGAATAAGTTATATTCTATGATAAATGAGTTTGCATTTTAACTAAACATTTATCCTTGTTATGTCCTGAAATAATAAGACATTTTTTATATATTGATATTTTAAGTAAATAGGTGACTGGGGAATGGAAAAAAACAACTTTTATTGAGATGTGTAGTTTTCTTGGTCAATATATATATATGATAGACGATTTGTGTAAAATTTATAACAAATTTCAAATACGAAAATTACGTTACTCTAGAAAGGGTTAATATTACTTTAGAAAAAAATATTTAGAAAGATTCCTAGATATTAAGAATTGGTTGGTCACTACATCTATACTAACATTAATCTATAGTGGAGTAGGTTTTTTTAAATATATTTATTCTTTGAAGAAGGTAAAGAGTTGTGTATTATTATAAAATGACTAGGTAATTTATTATTCATCACATCAATTAATGAGATGTGTGAAAAACCAGTGAACACATAATCCGAAGCTAGCATTAGTGGTATTTGTATTAATGATATTGAAATAATATATATATAGTGAAAAGTGTGGTATATAAAATAATATATAAATATTATAGTATATATTAACACATATGATTCTGAGAATGTGTCATACAAGATTTTTATAGTTAATTAAACTCCATTAATTTTTAATAAATTTGTATCAATGGAATGAAAATCAGGTGGTTTATGCTCTTTATGTGAAGAATAATTCTTCCACATCCATGATAAGTATTGACACATACAAAAAATGTATGGATTTTCAAGGGATTAATATATAAATAAAAATGTGTAGGATAAAATATCGCCTTTTCTAAATGATTAATTGACTATATATCAATTTAATGATTAAGGAGGCATAAAATGATGGCACAAATATATATAATAATAGAAGATTTATAATTGAAATCAAAATTGAAATTCGTATATTTATAAGACTCATTAAATATATATGTGTCTATTAAAAAGAATAATTGATGAAGGATATTTTGGATGTTGAACAATGCTTATCATTATTTAATCACTATAGAATTGAGAACATGTATAGAGATCATAAAGACTACTATTTGAGGGAAAAACATGAAAGGAATATTACATGAAATGAATCTTGATGATTGGTATATAAATATGTTTAAATATAATGATATATGTCTAAATAGATGATTTAACCATTTAACATATTAATAAGTAAATTATAGAATATCACAATAGATTTTTTATGTCTTATTATAAACTGAAAATGGAATAATGCAATTCATGTTTTATTTTATCATCTTATACACATTGTGTACTAAATTTTTATTAAATCATATATATTCCAATGATGAAATTTAAAAATTTTATAGAGAGGAATTAGTAACCCTATATGTAGTAAAACTTTAGATTATATCATATTGGGATCCAAGGATTATATCCAAATTTTGGGATGGGGTTCAACGGGAATTTGAAAAAAATGTATCTTTTTGAAGAATCATTATCCTCAAAGTATTGTTCATTATGAAAAATCCATTAATACATTGGATGATATGATATGAAAATTATTGGCGGATTTTA
This sequence comes from Viscum album, assembly GCA_963277665.1. Taxonomy (NCBI): domain Eukaryota; kingdom Viridiplantae; phylum Streptophyta; class Magnoliopsida; order Santalales; family Viscaceae; genus Viscum; species Viscum album. Next base: position 307,497,059 of record OY728131.1, on the reverse strand, counting down.
AAGGAATGTGGGATGAACATATTCACCTGATAAATTTAAAATGTTATAAAATTTTCCATTATATAATTTAAATGAAAACATATTAAACATTGTATAGGAAGAGATTCAGAACAATGAAATGATTGAAATTTGATAGAGAGAGGAAAATTTTTGGAAGAAAAATTTACCATGAAACAATAAATAATATCTAAACAATTCAATAACATTTGAATGTAACAAAAATTATACAGAAAAGATATGGTGATAATCATCAATGAGAAATGGAGTTTGAAGTGTGCTACAATGTGGCCCCATAAATTCTTCTTTGGAATTGGGTTGTGAGGTTTAAAAAGAACATAATATTATTATCTAGAAACATTATTTTATTATAGATCCTTGATCTTGTAGGGGTTGTAACTTATCATTGACCTTTAATAAAACTACTAAATGGTATGTGATGTGTTCACAAATCACATATGAAGAAGTAAATTCTAGATCAATGATAAAAAATGAACACAAAATAAATGAAATTGGAATTTATCTATCTTATAAGAAGAAACATATGGAGATCTTTGATAAAATGGATAAATACCTATAAAACTATTCCACTGATATGGTTTATGTTTTATACTAAAATCATATGTTTGAGAATGATATGTGGAGCATTAAGATCTAATGAGAAAAAAGTAACCCCACATGATTCAATTTGATTTTTAAAATATTTAGAAGAAAATATTTTTTTGGTGGAAGAATGTAACATCTCATGATATAAATATTTCGTTCTATTTAAAAAAAATATTTTATTAAGTTGCTTATTTTTTTAAAACACAAAACTAAAACAAATGTGGAATCCTTTTATAATGATAATAGTATAAGTATTCAATATGATTATTATGAAATTGTTAGTGAATTAATGGGACGAAATAAAAGAATCCAGATTATGAAATATATATAAAAATGATAATTGATGATAAATACTACCATAAGTATTCCTTTTGAGGTTTACATAAAATATATTATGAAATAGGTAGTATCTATAGGTTTTACATGGACCACTGCCAAATTGAACTGCAAGATGTACAACTTGTGGGAAATTGTTGATGGGAGAATTTCAAACTCTTTGAAATAAACAAAATATACATTCAAGTTAAATAACCATTAGTGGCTTGCAAATTATATTATTTAGTCGATAGATCTTATTTTTAGGTCTTGTGAGTATTTTCATTTAGAATTTAGGAAGATATAAACATGTAACAAATGATGTAATAATTTTTAAATGTAATTAAATATATATATTTTTTACAAAAATTACATCCTAATAATTTATTTATTTAAATATTAAAGGGTGTATTTAATGAAAATATATTTTTATAATTAAATAATGTTTTTTTCAATAAATAATCAATTTGGAATAAAATTATTTATTTCTAAAAGGAGCTATTTTAAAAAAATAAAATATCATTTTTGTAAATATAATTTTCATTTAAATAAATAAAAATAATCACTTTTAATGGATTATTTGGATGAAATTTTATAGTGTATAAACAAATATAAAAACAATTATTTTGTTATAAACTGATTGGAAGTAAAATCAAGAAGACATAAGTTTCAAAAAGACTTATTTATATGAAAAATGTTTTTTAATATGTATTTTATATTCATTTAAAAGAAAAATTACACAATTCTATAATTATAATTTAATTAAAATAACTTTAATTTTTTATTTATCATGTCTGTATTTTCGTTGGGTCATGTTTTGATAATTTTACAAAGTGGCCGATTTTTGAGTGAAAATTAAAAAAATAGTTTTTACAAATACCAAAAAATTTATGACATTATTATTATATAAGAAGTTAATAAAATATTATGATAAATTTATGTAATACAAATATTTATTTAATAAGTAAAATTATGCATTCAAAAATATTATTTTGAATTTTGAAACCTAGGTTTGACATTTTTGAACCTATGTTTTATTTTAGTATAATAAAAATGTATTTTTTTTTTGATTTTTCTTTTATTAAGTATTCACAATATTTTACTATGTTTTTTATTAGTATCAAAATAAAATATATCAGAATTAAATAAATATCATTTAAATATAAACAATGCATAAATGTCATGTAAATTATTTTTTATACTTGAATATGAAATTTTTATAAAATTCATTTTTATGTGATATCTAGTTTTTATCTTGGTATAAATAATTACCACTTATAAAAATTTAATATAATAAAAGAGTTTAGATATTTTAAATTATAATATCCCAATTAAGAAATGAGAAAAATTTTGAGGAAAAAATTACTAATTTTAAAAATTGTTACGAGTATAAATTCTACAATATGGTAATAATGCTAAATCTAGGAGTAAATAAAAAATGTATCATAAATATAATATTAAAATGATTAGATTAATTTTTTTAATAAAATATACTTAACATATATTACGTTTTTTCAAATATATAACTATATGCCTTGAAAATGAATGTCCTTTTTATATCATGTACTATGTATTACAAAAATATAAATCCCCACATTTAAAAAGATTCAACTAATGTGATTCCAAGGAAACAAAAGAAATTATAATTCCCCTTTATATTATATCATATCTACTTACCTTGTAATATTATTCCTCATTGAGTGGATTTTCTTCCTTGGTGATTTTTTATATTTATTCAAGAACAAAGAAGAATTCCATGAAAAGAACCAATTCCATATTTACATGAAATAAATTCATACAATTATTTTTTAATTTAATTTAATTATACACATTTTATAAATATAAATTTAACCCTTTAAAAATGTAAACATTATATTAATTATTATGAAGAAATTATATTATAATGTGAAATTCAGGATGGATCTCTGTAGACACCTATGTGGGGAGGGGGTTAATAAGAAGATGTCTAGTTTTTACAAATGTATAAATATTATTTATCTATTAATCCCCTTTTTATATGAACCTTTTATAGTTGTTAAGTATTTTTGATCTATTTTAGTTCTACAATTCAATCAGCACCATGTAATATTATTTTCATGAAAATAATAATGTCATGTGGAATTTTTAAATGGTTTGACTGTAAGTCATACCCTTTGTGGCTATTTATTATTCTCCCTTATCTTAGATGATATATTTTAATAAATCTTATATTATAATGGGGTTTTTGAAATCTCCCACATAAAATATATAGAATCTTATAATCCTTGACTTATCCACATCATTCAATACTTCTTTTAAAATCTTCGCACAATTTTCACAATGTCGTAATATGATATCCTTGTACACATAGTATGAAAAATGTTCCATGGCATAAAATTTAACATATATTACTTATAATTTTAGAAATCCTTTCATGTTGACCATTACGTCTATGTATACACTTCTACCTCAAGAAGTATGATCTTGTTTTTCCCTCATAGAGTACTAAAATGTTATTGGTTCATCTAAAACAATACATGACACTCGATACTGACTTATAACACTACTTCAAAAAAAAATTCATAGAATAATATAACTTTAAATTCACAATTAAAACACAAGATCATATGAATTAAAATATCCAGAATCACTTTAACAACAAAATTTACTAACATATAGATTATAACTATTCCCAATAGTCATGGTCTCTAATTATATTTTTATTTCATATTAATCTCAATTATCTGCAATAATGGTTGTCATAATATCCTCTACTTTACATTAGATATTATACAAATAAGACTTATCTTCTATAGAATCAGATCAATATCATTATCACAATTTTTCTACAAATATTTCAATTTCTTCTCTCTCAACTCAGGATCATGGGATATACATCCACACATTTGAACTTCTTTGTCTCTATAATATTTCTATTTTATATAGAGAACACCATCATTACATTTACTATATTTATTAATATAGATAATTTCATTTTAATTTTTCGTTCCACACCCTAATATTCCCATTATCTTGTGCATGGATTCATCGCATGATATCTGTTCCATTCTAATACATTTTCTTGTGGGTTTTACCAAAAAATTTGTATTATTTTTTCTCACTCAAATTTCTATAGTAAATAACATATAGTAGACTTTCTTTTATTTATCATATTTTCCATCCAATATCATCTCAAATATTTTATATGGGTTAGTTTTCTTCATCACTTTATCATGTCTATATAATTAAAACATTTTTTATTAAAATAATCCCAAAATTTGAACAAAATTTTACATTTACGTCTTGAGACATCTCAATGCACTGTGAGTGGTTATGAAATTACAGATGAATCTATAGATAAAATCCTGATAATAATAGTAAATCACAATTCAAAATTATCAAATCAAATCATGAATCCAAATTAATATTTTGATATACAAATTCACATCAAACTAGTACCACCACCATCAAATGTATTACTCTTTTTTGATCATAGATAATGTGCTAAAAATATTCTCATTTAAAAATTATAGATTAATTGAAATAGAGATATTCATCTCATTATCATAAAATATTTAATAATCAATTCTGGATTAGAGATTCTCTATGATTAATGTGATTTACAAAATGAAAAAAAATCCCCTATATATATTCAATTATTTTCATTTCTAGATCCTATAATCTAGAAACATCACATATTGAGCATCTTTATTTTCTAATACTCTTATCTCACAATGAAATTCTATTTTTCAGACTACTATGCTTGGATGACACTCTATTTTGTGATATTAATGAATGAGATTAATCGCATTTATTACAATATATTTTTTAATCATAATTAAATGTTTTTATAAAATATATTTTAATAGATGAAAATATATTACAAACTTCATATTTGTATGATCTTCAACATATATGTTAAATATTATATTCTGAAAACATAATTAATTATATCACAATTAATTTTTGATGTTTTTATAAAAGAAAATATATCCAAGGACCATGTAAACTATTTTTATCTTCAAAATATAATTATCAAAACCTAAAATTTTAATCTGTGGAAATTATAAAGATTCACACATTATTGATCTATATATCGATTTTACACCTTCCTTTTATTGAGAAAATGATCCTTGTAATATAATAATTTAAGTATCCATATTTTGGAATGATGAATACAAAATTCCTATAATAGTTATACATATAATTAATCATTGTTATGTAACATGAATATATTTTTATATAAACTTGGTTGGTGCTTGTGAAATAGTAAAAATAATCCTTAAATATTGTAAATTATGCATGGAAATGTTTGGGGATCATACATATGAAGAAACTAATTGACCACTATAAAATAGGGATTATCCATTTTAGTGTTTAAAAACCAAAATATATATTTCTATAAATAAACAATGACTCAATTTAAAAAATTTATGTCCTTATAATTGAATAGAAATTTTTGAAGAATAAGTCCAAAATATTATTGTAATGATTAAAATAATTGATATACCCTATAAGTTATATTTCATGGAAATTAAAAGTGTTTAAACATAATATAGATTATTTAAAAGAACCTCACTACAAAAATATTTTTGCATTATCTTATGCTCTTATAATTTATCTTTTAATAGAAATATTCTATAATTTCTATATCCTATATGTGTAGTATTTCATAGATGGTTTCTTAAAAATAATCAGTTAAATAATTAACAAATCATCTATATTTGAAGATTATTATGAAAATATCCTAATTTTTTATAGCAACCATCTACTTCAAACCTGTAAATTGTTAAGTAATTGTTAACAATCCTCTGTTTTCATATTTAAATTACAACCATGAAGAGTAACTCTATCAATAATCTGATTTGGGGGGTTATTACTCCAAATCCCTTATATAGTGTTCTTAAATTAGAATCCTACGGTCTTTTACCCAACCAAGTATGGTATGCTTCATTTAATTAATTTTGTGTATACTTTAATGCAACTCCCATAATCTGTAAATTTTTGTTTCACATTTTATCTTTATGTTTAGTAAATAAATACAACACAAAATTCTCAAAGATATTGGACTCTCAAAATCCTCGTTTGATTTTTTTTAATATCAAATTTACACCATTTTCTAGGTTCCCTTAACCTTGTAACTGATAATAAATTCCAAAGGGAAAGGTTTTCTGGAAACTTTTTAATACCATTACTGTAAGAGAATGATTATTATCATTCATGATTTAAGGAGACAACAACACCCATTAATCATAAAATTTCATTATTTCCACTTTTCCTAAGATATTCAGTAAAATAAATGAGATAAGGAAATCTAACACTTTTTTATAAAAAAGTAACCTTAAATAAATTTTCTATTTCTGATTTGGAGATAAAAATGTATAAAAGAAAATTGGCCTTACCAAAGACACATATTTCAACATCTTAATTTTTCAATGTTTTATACACTATAAAGTTCTATTTTTAAGGGAGTATGAACATATTTACATGATTTTTTATAATCGTACAAACAAAATCAAAAAAACCATAATAATATTCCATTGAATGTTATTTAAACTCCACATTTTTTGACTATTAAATCATCTTGATAATTAATACATGCATAAAATAAAACCACATTAGAAGTGTGTATATCATATATGAAATTTGAGTAGGGACATGATCTATTGAGATTCTATATTTATATGAAAATAATAAATTTATGGTATCTTGGACTTCATTAATAGATCCCACTAAAGGGAATCTCTACATACGTGTAGACCTTGAGAATTTGTATTCCAAAAAAATTCTACAGGAAGTCTTGATAGCAATCTAAATAATTGATACATATTTAAATTTGATTTGAAATGAGAAGCTGTCCATGATGGATGGATTTTAATTCTATATAAACAAAACAACATTCAACATCATCATTTGTCCATGATTTATCTTCAATGACTTGTTTTAATTTCACTAAAAAAAGAATAATGAGGTTCCTTGTTAAATACATAATAATAGAATTAGGGTAGAGGCATATTCTTTAACCTAGAAAATATTTTCATTAATTCCCTAAAATATATAGCCCCCTTAATGCCTACATTTATATTAGGTTTCCACATATGAGATTATTTATAACGAATTTTTACTTATTATAATATTGATTGCTTTGATTAATAGGCTTTGTTAGTAGATAATTAAAGGAACTCTGATAATTATCTACATTTCCCCTAGACATATTTTCAAAAAGACATGTTTCACTTGTTCAACCATATTTGGGTGGGTATATTAAATCTTTACTGTATCCTTGGTATTTTGAGTAATGAGTGATTTTCCTTTGTGTTATATATTTTTATTTTTTTTGGGTTGAATTTCAAATATTTAATAGATCTATAGAAATCTAATTTTTATCTTCTGCATACATCCTAAACATTCATTGAGTTTCATTCTTAAGAAACATAACTATTTTTATGACTTTTAAAATTAAAATATTATTATACCTCTCTTTGATTGACTATAATATTGGTTCAATATTTCTTCCATAATATTCATTTATCTTCATGTAATATTTTTTATGGTACATGATGTTGTATTTTAAACCATAGAGAATAATTCTCTACTCTTTGGTTTGATATTTTTCTCAATGATCATATTGATTGTAAATTATTCACAATTGTTTTTTGATTGATTTTGTAGGAATACATATTTTATTTTTTGTTTCTTATCTCTTTTTTTGTACTTTTATTATTATTATTCTAGGATTCATGATTGTATTGTATATACCGACATTCATCATATGTGGTGACACCCAAGGTTTAATTATCAAATTTTTTCTCAGTGATTCAAATTTATTTATATGAGACATATTTTTGTTATTCAATGATTCTAACAGCCAGCCATTATGATTTCATATATTTTTAGATTCATTATTCTTATAATTAGTCCTAATATAACTTTAATAAATAAAATATGATGAAAATTGTGTATGGATCCCAATCCTCTAAGGAAAATATATTTGAGGCCAAACAATCTAATGTTAATTATTGAAATCTAAATATATTTATAAGTAATTTCTTGAAATTTTAAGAAAAATCCATGAATTTTGGTGTGATATTTGGGGATATTAGATTTATACACTTACGTACTATAATCATGGGTGTTTTGGTAGAGAAGTAATCAATTTTACGCTTTTATATAACAATAGATTTTGAAATTAATCTTTCACTCGACATAAATACATAATTTTTTCAATGGGATATAAATATTTAAATGTCTTTATCAAAGAGTGGTGGTTTTATCCATATGTTCTAATGCTTATGTTATGATAATTAACTATTACTTATGATAGAGAACACATTTATGAGACTCACGAGGTAAAATATTTCATCACAAAATATTATGATTATTTAGTTAGGTATATTGTGAGGTTTCTAAATTTAACTTCAATAATTAAACACATCATGCTAGTAGGATATTTATATTACCTATAATATTGGATTATACCATCCCATTCACTCTTCAAGTTATAAGTTTTTTTCATCACACATCTTTCTACTCTAATGTAGGTAATAATAAATATATTTTACTACTTATTTCATTCAAATTTATTTGTGCAATCATGAAATTGAATCTTTCTTTAATGGGGTTATCTAATTATTGGATCATATCAGTGAAAATAAATTCATTCAAAAATTTCTCATAAATTATTCATTAAATATATCAAGTGTTAAAAAAGTTTCTATAATTGAATGTTGAAATTATTATTCCCTTAAAATTCAATTTTTTTGAGAGAGTATTGTATCTATTAAATTTTCTATGCATTTCTTCTTCCTTGGCATATAATTTTATCTCTACCTATAATTTATAATCAAATTGTTTTTTGATAAACTAATGTATATACTATATAAAATAAAAATGAAATATTAAAATAATATATAACATTTTTTGAATGTTAATTTTCTATTTTAATGTTTTATTCTCTTCCTACCCATTATAGTTTTTACAAGAATCATCAAAAAAATATTTATCCATAAATTTTAAACTATTTACATAAAACTTTTATCAAATTAATGTACTTTTTGATCATTTTCCATATTATGAAATGTCATCACATTATTTACATCAAGGTTTTATTATTTTTTAGTGTTTTAAATGAGATATCTATTCTAAAAAATAGAAATGTAACTAAGTTCCTCCATCTTAGTCTCTTAAAATTCAAATATAAGCTCAATCAAACCATGTTAATGACTAGAGAACCAAAATAATATCCAATCAGAGAGAACCTATTTTATGATACCAAATAAATTTTCCCATTGATTGATGTAGACACATAATACGGGTTGAATTGTTTTTGGTCAAATTTTTACCAATTTTTTTTTAAAAATAATGCCTTTTTTTATAAACCTATATTTACATTTCAGATAGCTCGATATTTTTATGTTTTAATTTGGAATCAAAACCTAATGCAATGATGATGATGCATATAAAGGTGAATTTTTTTATAAGGTTATGATTTATGGACTACTCCTCACCTTGAATGGTTATCCACTAAAATCATGGATTCTACACTAATAAATTTCAAAATGTTATGGGTTTATTGCATTTCTCACATAAATGGATAAAAAACTCTCTAGCCTTCACTTTTCATCTTTATATTATCCTTCTTTCAATAGATTTATTTTGTTTAAACAAAGGATCACTAGGATATACATCCACACCATGATTCCCAATATTTCTAAAATATCACACTTGGTATATTATTGTCTTTCATAGATTCTTCATTGATGTAGATAACTAGTTCTAGATGGGACCCTTCAACAACAACATGCATAATCATCTTATTCTGACTTATATTCGTTGAATGGAAAAAATTATTCTTGAATAATACATTAAAATTTGTATTTTATTATATCACATTTACATTGAAATTTATATATTATAATTAGCATGGTTTCACTGTTTAAAATAGAGATTCTAGGATCATTGGTATCTAGAGGTTCCTTAATAACCGAAAGGATCAATAAATATATTATAACCATGTATTACAGTGTCTTTCAATCCTTATTTTCCACTTCCATTTTATCTTGATTGAAAAATAATGGATTTCTCCAGATCCTTGTATTCTTTGATCTTTGATAATCATTTTATTCATCCTCTACATCACATGATCTACAAAATTTTATTTGTAATTATTTGATAATTTGTTTTCCTCTATTTCCTCAATATCATGGGTTACAATTCCCCTTATTCAAACTCTATTATGTATCATTGTTTTTCAATTTTATACAAAGGTAACCATTATAAAATTATCTATATGTTCAAATATGAAAAATATCATATTAAATTATGGTTCCATGATATTGATTCCTGATTGAATTTCATGTGGTTTTATCATAGGAACTCATTTCTACATTGATGAATTTCCACACAGGTGTGTCCCAATGTTTTTCAATTAATATTTTTTCCTCAAATTTTTGTCGCCTATAAATTTCTAGAATTTACCTTTATTTCCATAAGTTTTATTTCCAATAAAAAATATCCCCAAAAATATTCTAGAATGCGTGAGTTAATTATTCTCTTTATCATATCAATGGAACTCATAAAAAATACTCTTCATTGTTGTATGAATATGACACATCAAATTAGATTTATGGAGTGATACATATCATTGGGGAATCAGTTTCTTAAAAATTACAATAAAAAACATAACTGACATATTTGTTATTATAGAACACCATAACTCCAAATTACCATATACATGTTAGAATAAAATATCATTTAATTCTATAAATATCTACTTCAAAAAAGTACAAACATCATCTAATACAATATTATATTTTTATCAAATACGATGGCTTAAAAATATTTTAATTTAATCTAATAAATTTATAGAATCCCTACTCTTCATCTCATTATCAGAGAATATTATATAAAATATATAAGATCAAGGCTTCACTAAGCATCATAAAAACATGAATACATGAAACTTGTATTGAAAAAATAATTTTCATCTTCATATTTTGTAATTTGGAAACATATTATCATTACAATATTTATTTTCATATAAAATTATCCCAATTTGGTATTCTTTTTCTCAAAAAATAATTATTCATTAACACTTTATATTGGGATTTTTAATCAATGAAAATTATCACACTCATTAGAATAAATTTGTTTATTAGAATAAAAAATAATTTACCTATATTTTTTGAAAAGAAAATGTACCTGATACATCACATTTCATTAATCATCTTCATTTAAGCTTGATAATTATATTATACAAATTAGTGAAATTTCTATATTTAGTTTCTAGTTTTCTAATCCCTGAATCAGCACAATTAATTCGTTCATCAGAATATAATTTTGTTACCTTCAATTTTCATTCTATATATATATTGAAATTTCCCTAATTATTATTCCGTAGATAAATTTAAATCATCTAAACATATATAAAATATTCCCTATAGTCTAATAATTTAGGAATACATGGAATTGAATAATGAATTTTTAGTTCATATAATGATTACACAGTGTTGGTTAATTATTATGCTATATGAAATGATGTTTACCCAAAAAGGATAATTCATACATATTTGTTAAAATTAGACTCATTTTGTGTAAAACAAGATTTAATTCCTCAGTGGGACATTCATATGAAGCCATTAAAAAAACCATATGAATAAGGTCGTATCCATTTCATTCTTCAAACTCAAATATAAATATTTCCACAAATAAACTCATATTTAATTAAATTATTTTAGGGTCCTGTCAATGAATTAAAATAACCTTATAAAACCATTGAATTTTTTAGAAATTATCATAATAATTTTTATAACCTATTAATCATTTTACAATGTCCTTTATAGCTTATACACTCAAGATATATTATTTACTATAACCTCAAACAACATGTCATTCTAATTTAACCTCAACCATTATAAACCACAATATGATGTTAGTTTTCATCGATTTTAGTAGAACAGATTTTTAGCTAAACTAGAATAGTTTCTCTTAAAATCATGGTTCATTAATCTACACAAATAATTTAGCTTTTAATTTTTTTAATAACCCATATTAAATATATTTATAGTTTCCAACTCCTTCGATTCTATAAAATGCTAAATATAAGATCTCTTTTTTTCTATCAGATATAGTAAATTATATCAATGATGAATCAGTATATAAATTTTATAATGTTATTGGATTCTAAGTTTATTTTTGTTCATAACATTCTTCATTAAACAACCTAATTTGTTTACCCAACCACGTATGGGATGATTAAAATAATCCATTTGGTTAAAACTTCAACCCATTAACCATTATCCACAAAAAGAGACTCTCACATTTACAAAACATAATTCCACAAAAAATAATCACCTAATTAAAAAAATATCTTTGGGCCCATCATAATGAAATCACATCATAATCATATCTATCCAGTGATTTTATCATCTTTTTATTTTGGTTTATTTAACCACACAAATTGAAATTGTTAGAAATTTTTATCATGGACAGTTAGAAAAACATAGCTAAAATTATTTTATAATATTAATTTGTAAATAAATTTTATTGTTCTTGATTGGTGATATTTCATTTTAACTTATTATTAATCAAATAAACTGTATTCCATAAAATTTAGAGAAACAATGATGACATTGATTTTATATTGAAGAACTATTACCCAACCTGAAATATAAGATATTTGAAACTAAAAAATAACTATTGAACGTATAATCTAGTATATTTAATATTATAGAGATAATGAACTCATGAACATGGAATTATAACCAAAATCATTATATCGAATTATAAAATAAATTATTAAAACATTCAAAAGTGATGATCAATATTTTAAAAATGGTAAAAATAGAAAATAAATTATTACAAAATATTTGTATAAAAGTTAATAAAAATTAATAACATTAATAAATTTATTTTTAATGAGTATATGATTATTATACTGAAGGTTATATTGTTCCCAAAAAAATGGGACTCAATGGTAAGGGTGTTTTCGAGCCAATTTTGTTTTTCATTTGGGTATAAAATTTACCAATAACTATACAATTTTAATTTTCTTATATTACTTTATTTAAATAAATTGTAATTTATATTCTCATTAAATCTATGGAACATAAATTTTAACATCATAATCATCTTCAATGATTGATTCCTTATTTTTAAAAATATGTTTTTTATAATAATACTTCTAATAATTTCTGATATCTCTTTCTAATCTATGTTCATATTATCATATAATATAAATTTATATTTTCATATTTTAAAATATTTGTAAATATGATAATTTTTATAATTTATATATATGAAAATTTCATTTTAAAATCTATATTTTTCAACTATTTCTCTGATATGTGTTTTACATTAACGTAGCTTAAAAATTTGAAACATAATTTCATTCCACATTCTGACATTTTTATGTTACTATCCTCCATAATTTATTGAATCATTAATTCTATTGAAAATTTTATTTTTGAGGATTCTTTTAATGGGGGTTTTAAAATTCGTAATTTCACCATATTGGAAATTATATTTTGAATGTGACTTGTAATGTTGACATTTATAATAAGGAGAAAAATGATTTTAGATTACAATTTTAATAAATCATATTAAATTTTGTTAATAATATGTAAAAATTTTATCACTCATGAAGGAAATATAGTTATCACTTTATATGATATTTTATTATTTTCATCCTTTTGGAGTTATACTATTTGTATCATCGGATCTACACTTAGTGTCATTTTATTAATACCATTGGAACACCAATTTCATTCCATTGATTTTTATGATATTCTGAATGATAGGTTTAATGTTGAGAACATATGAATGGTATATAATTATATAATTTATTGGGATCAAAAATCCAATTAATGAATTTGTTAATGAATTATATCCCATGAGATTATTGATATGCATGAGTTGTGATTCTTGATCCTATTAAACGTGAAAATAGTGCTGCATAATCCAATAGTTAATGGGACATGTGTATTGATTTCAGACTGAATATATTTTAATATTCCAAGTTATAAAAAATGATATATGTTTCAATTTACTATTCAAAATATTGTAACAGATTTCTATTTTATCCAACACGCCTACTTTATGTTTCTATAGTTATTTATTTTTACTACTGTTTTATGAGGATTAATATAATTGTAAGAATTTTAAATGATATATTTATAGTCATATGTTCCTATTACATGATTTGTGATATTTATTCAAGTATTACAATTATCTATTATTATAATGGTTTCCATTAAATCATATATTTTTATCCATCTCATTCCTTCTCACTAGCTTATGATCTAATATACATTTACACATAGATTTGCATCCATTACTGAGAAACTGATCTTACCGTTTATTTTATCACTAATTTATATGGTGTTTAAATGAAATTTTTTTAGAAGTATCCCTTAAGAAATTATATTTATGGGATTTTTTGAATTAAAATATACAATTACATGTTTATTTCACTCTTCTCAAAAATCAATATACCCGTCAGTTATGGGATTGTAAGATACATTATTAGCAGCAATGTATAAATTAGTAAAATTATGTAATATATATATACATGTGTGTGTGTGTTCGTGCATGTTTGTGTGTGTTTATCTTAAATTTTATCATTTATTTGTAAACAATGTCTTATAAGAATTATTTTTTCCTAAAATGCCATGTTTTTCCCTTTTCAAGCCTTCTTCTAACCTGTTTCATGCATAACCATGATGTTATGAAGTCACCTTCAAATAAAACATACTTTAATCACCATTAGTCCTCCTCTAAAATAATTCTAGGTTATTTTAGTAACTCCATAACCTCATAGTAATCATTACCTCAAGTTAAAAATAAAGAAACACTAGATTTTGGACATGATTTTTTGTGCTGAAAACAAAATACAACAAATGATTCATATGCAGTTCTTCTCCTCATACCATTCTCAATTTATCAACACTTTCATTATTAATCGGAATAAATTTCCCACTTCAAATTTAGTTGTAAGACTCTCAACATAAATCACTATTTCAACTAAAAAAACTAAACAATGGGATATCCTTCAATAATTATATTCATATGTGAGTGAACACATTGTTTGATAAAATCATTGAATAATAATACTATTTTATTGATAAATGTTACTTATAATCAAATTTTTTGTTAAATATTTATACCAATTGATAAAAAATGTTCATATATTTTAAATAAAACTTACCTTTAACCAAGGTATAATATGTTCGTGTACACATACATACAAAAATGTTAGATTAGTTCACATGATGAGTTCATAGCTTGCCCCATTTCGTAACCCTCTTTAAAATTATATTCCACATAAATAAGTGATATCATCCCATTATGTTAAAATTATACCTTCGTAATCTCCCATAATATTGTATTATAAACCCTTCATAAGGACCTTAATGTATTTAGTATAATGTTATTTATGGTATATCTCCATTTTGGAAACAAAAATCTAATGAATAAGTCAATGAGGGGAAATAATCAACATACTGCATCCTTTAATGAATATATAATTAAATTCACTCTTAATCATCCAAGGATTGGTATTTACTTGCATCTTTGAATGGAATTTTTTTTTTGGTATTTTTCATCGAATCATATTTTATAATGGGAGAATACAACTTCACCTTCACTTTTGTAAAATGATTTGACAAATATTCTTTCTATTTATTTATATTTATTTCAATTTTTTTCATGTGTGTAATGAGTGTGTAGTATGTTATCTAATCTTAATCTTATGATGTATTTTAGTTGAGATTAGTTTTTCATCAATATTATTGATTATATGGGGGTTTCAACCTATTTTGGAGAAAAAAATATAATTGTATTTTCAAAAAGTACATTTATCAAATTTTAATTGGAACTTTATTTATCAAATATTTCTATCATATTATATAGTAACAGATAAATTGGGATCTTTTTGTGGAATTTTTTCAGAAATTTAGTTCATAAGACACTCTACTATGGTATGAATAGTTTTCACAAATCATTCACTCATCACTTAAGACATCAATGATGTACTTTATCATACCACTTTTTTGTTTAATTAATTCGACCTAATTTTTTTATTTCCAACACTTTTCTTTCCTAAAATGTTTTCCATCCATAAATCATTATAGACAAGAATTATTTTTCCTTTAACTAGAAAAATCAAATCATATGCATATTGTATCTATATAATAAACAGTTATCATAAAAAATAAATCTTCTTCCCGAGTTAGTAGTATTTATAGTGGCATTAATTGTATAAAATTTATCATTTTCAAAGTGTAATTATCATAATTTTGATGAACTAGAACACTACGATACAATACAGATGTTGATAATTATTTTATATTATTCTATTGAACTATTATTTATAAAAAATTAATATATGTTGATTTTTTTTAAAAGTTAGTGGAAAATAGATTATAAATATTCTGGTCTTATGTGATTATCTTAAATGTTATCAGGTTATGAAAGGTTCCAATCATTCCTCTAATGATTTCATTAATTTTATTAATGAATATTTGAGATTCTTTTCTATGATAACAATATTCATGTATCATTTTATCAACGACACTCTTCTATTTCTTCATGAAATCTCCCTCCACATGCTTGGAAGTAAAAAAATAATTGAAAATAGTCATATAATATATTTTTTCTTGAAAATACACTATAAAAGATTAAATATCATTCATCTATATAGGACTATTCACCTTCACTGATTTACACATCATATTTTCGATGGTGATCATGTGTATTACATCTTTATAACATATTAGAAACTGAAATTCATTCATTATGAAAAAATATTTTACCAACTAAACCATATATGGAATATTTATCATTATTCTATTTTTATTCTATAACTCAATAAAATTATATATATTCTTCTTCATTTCATATTTCCTCATGAAATCCATTTTTGATTCATGTAGTTCATCATGATATCTTGATGATATATCTTCATTTACTTCAATCGATCATCAATATATGATTCTGATGCTTAGATTATTGAAATAGTTGTCTCCTCACCTCGAAAACTTGAGGAATAACCAATCATGCTAACTTCACTTAATATTTCATTCTTTAAGGTCAAATATATCCTCATTTTAGTTTAATAACATTTACTAAATGAGTAATTTAATGAAAACATTATTTATTCAAAATTATTAGATATATTATTTGAAAATTTATGAGTGTAATCATCTTTATCATTTGATTCAAATTATTCCAATTTTTGAAAATTTATAGTTATGTTTTCAATACCCCATTACTGAAAAAACTAAAATTTAACATACCATGAATATGAATTTTTTTTATTTGGAATCCTATTGAGATGAGTGACATGTGATTATCAAACCTCCCAACAACATCATCATCTAATTTTGAACTACCAAATAAATATTCACATTCTTACTCAATTTTCATCAAGGACTATTCATTCATTATGGAATTGAATGATATATATTTCATAGCCAAGATATTATAAATTGGATTAAATTCCATTCTCACCAAATATGAAACCAAGATGTATTATAGGTCTTCAAAATGAAGTGATACAAAATCATGATCACCTAGAGTTGAAACATTGGCATGGATTTTTTATGGTAAGAAACAATGTATATTATTAATAACTAGGGTATCTTCAATAGTCTCTCAAAATCTTCTAACATAAATGGCCACCTCATAAACCCTTATAAATAGTTTATCTGTATCATCTCATTAAATTATACACATATTTCTAGGCTCAATTCAAAAAAATATGCGGTTCATATAATTTTATATTTTCATTTTTGTCATTTAATTATTTAACATATCTCTAATACATTTCATATTATTAATCTTTAAAATATTAAAACCTATATCTTTGAATGTAAAGACAGTATAAATATTAAGATTTCCCATTAAACACAAAATACCATCCAATATCACAATTAAAAACCACCTGGTCTTCAATTGGTGAAAACTATCAGTAACAATATCTAAAAAAACCATGTCCAATGAAAGTAACATTTGTACAATTCATTACTATAAAATGTTGTAGGTCTTACCATTGTGTACATGAACTATTTTTTTTACTGAATAACAATTATCCATGAAGGATGTAAAATATTAAATGTGAAAACAATGTTCCCTTAGCACCTTCAATAAAGAATCATGGGCAGTACCATGATTTCAAATGGTAAATAATAAAAAAATGAGTGAAAAACCTTCACAATAGAATATTTCAACCTTCATAATATTTATATGAAATATTTAATACAATATTAATATTTGTGATATCCCCAAGAATATTAGATGTAATCTAAGCTTGGGTGAATCGATGAAGAATATACATTTTTACTTTTTCCTGTTTCTTATTAAATCAACCTTAAACCCTTATTATACTGAATATACTCATTGTCCAACTCACACACAAAAATGAATGAGATCATATAAAAACACTTGATCTAAAACATTCTCTATGAAAAATATGTATCTAATCATTTTAATGATTTGGAATCCTCTGTGATTATGAGATATATTATATTCCTTGAAGTGGATGCAAATGAGTAGGTCGTATCAATAATCCCATGACACATAATGATTAATAATGTTGTCACCTAGTAAGTATCCATATAAGTTTTATTAAAGTATTGTAATTTTATTACAAAGTGATTATAATTATTACTCAAATAATTATCTCCATACAGATTATAGTTCTACAACACTCTTTTAATATATATAACACTTGGGAATTCCTTTTTCCATACCTCATGACACATCAATAATGATAATAGAAAAACAATCATGCACTATTTTCGTTATTCTTCTTCTAGAAAAGTGGCCTATACACTTTCTAATATTCCAATTTTTTTTAAAAAAAATTATTTCACTAATATATTAATTTCCCATATTCTGTTTAATCTATGATAATAAGTAATTTTTACATGTGTTTTATTTTAAATTTCAAATTCAAATTCACACAAAAAATATCATTCAACTACTTGTTAACTAACACCACAACCATTTTTGACATTAAATCATTCAATAATTTTAAAAAAACTTGACCATATTAATGAGTTGGATATCAATTATGATTAATGATTGACTCATCAATTTATGCAGGTTTTCGGATGAAATCAAAATATGTAACATTATCCTAACAACAACATGATCGTTCATCATAACAAAATATTGTAGATCATTTCCATTAACTATGACGTTAATCAATACTTTTTTTACCTTATTTACAAAACTCATCACTAATCATGGATTTTTCCATAGTGTGTCATACCCCATTTCAATGAAAACCCATAAAATGATTTGGAACTGCATTAAAAATTCGAAACTATGAGAGTGTGTTCTTCCCATCCCATTTAAAACATGATATCTTATTCTCACACTATGGCATGTGCCATGTCATGGAAATCCCAATTTCCAACAACTAATTTGACATCCATAGTAACCATTCTTCTTGATATTTCAAGGCATTATAAAATAGGACACCATTGATGTTTTATGATATAGTAATCCCCATTTTTATTTCAACACAATATTTCACTTTTTATAAATTTGAAGAGCCTTAAACATCATAGATAATAATATTATCTACTAGTTCAAGTTTGGGTATTTCTTCTTAACTAAAAACATAAAAAATATCATCCATAGATTATTCATAATATGTATCCATCTCTCTATTTCCCAGAAGAACACATCTATTTTCAAATATGTTTTGAAACTTCCATTTTCAAATTCTTATATTGGATAACGTAAAATTTCATTTCATTTATTCCACAATGGAATAATTTTTGGTCCCTTGTAATGTATATAATATTAGTGGGATGAGTCAAGATATGTCATTATTTAATTTAGGACCCTTGAAAATAACTTGCTTCTTTCGTTATATAGTACAATCCCCCTCATAGTTATTTTAAAATGATAATGAACACATGGAGAGGTAGAAAAACACTTTTACATTGTTCAACATAACATGGATAATCCTTGTATAATACATTAAAAATTCACTAATGTACCAAAACAAAATGTGAATTGATTTTAAAATTTTGAACATCTGCAATAAGCCTATAGGTTTACAACAATTACATTAAATGAATTTTTTTTTACATTAATCACTATAGAACTCACAACACCAAGGATAATATTTTTTCATCCACAAACTAAAAAATAATTTTACCCCTCAATGGTTTGTAGCATTTATTCACCTTATTATACACTAATAACATTAAAATACATATAATGGGATGATATCTAATAAATAATTCTTCTCTCAAATTCATTCCAATAATTGAGTAAGAATCCTACATCTATTTTTAAAAAATATTTTCCTGCATAATTCTGGAATGTATTCTTCTTCCTTAAATATAATATATTAGGATTTAATGTCTTATATTGTTTCAAAAAATACATTCCTCTATTTTAAAAAATTATCTCTCCTAATTTTTATACAGAAACAAACATATTAATTTTTATAAAAAATATTTTAAATATGGTAAGTCAAGTACCTAATTACAAAACTACCAAAACCAATATTAGCAAATTTGAAAAATAACATTTCAAAGTATTAATAAATACTTCATTAAATGACATAAATCAATCAAAATCCACCAAATCCACTCAATATCTAATTTTTATATACTATAAAACAGCTGTGAAAATTTCTTAATAAAAACTGACTCCCAAACTAGTTCATTCATGAAAATTGTTTACATAGAGTGATTCTTGACCATGATAAATAGAATAAAATAATCCTATAAACCTTAATATATTATCTCTCATATTAATGGAAGGATATTTACATAATAATAATCACTATAATTTTTTAGAGACTCACTGTATCATAACAGAACTCTTTTCATGAAAACACCTCTCCTATAATAAAAATAGAACGACATACTTTAGGACACCTCAAAAGTCCTCAAATAACCTTATAAAATGTAATTATGAAAATTTTATTCCCATTACCAATGTTTTTAGAATGATATAATATTTTATGGAATGATTTATTCTTTTTAAAAAAAAAATAAATTAGGAGAATCTTTTGAATTATTTGATGTACCTTACAAAGTAGTCTTGATAAACCATATGAATTGGAAAATTTGAATTTTTTAGAGCATACACATGTCACATAGGGACCTCAATATTCCTAATTTAAATGTTTCTAAAAAATAAATTATTTAAACTAAAATAATATTAAACATTGTTGTAAACTCTCTAATAAATGTGATATATGTGAAAAAAATTCATATAATTATAATAGAAGTAGTATTTGAAATGAAATGTCATGTGTTGTGTAGAAACATCCTAATTAATCTCTAAGAGGTGATTTTAAACTCAGATAAATTCATGGAATCATGATAATAGAGTCTCAAATGAATTTATTAAACTCCCTTGTTAGATTTACATGAGGTTTCATAATAATAAAACTTTCTTATAGTCATACATACTTCAGTTACTTCCAAACACCTTAAGCCATCGTCATAACTTTGTATAATACCATTTCGAGTTTCATATACATCCATGATAATAAATGCAACATAAAACCAATTTAATTTATTTTATCTAATAATATATCTATATGGGTTATTGAAATCATAAAAATAGATCTAAGATAACATCACTCAAATTTATTATAAATTATTAGTTCTAACCATCAATGAAATATGAACTTATTTCCTTAAAATATAGTAATAATTAGTTATAAATAAAAAATAACAAACTCACATGAGTCAATATGGATGTGATAACTAACATTCCAATGAGAACATCCTCATTAAAACACTTCCATGGTCTTCATGCTCTTTGACTCCTCTAAAAAACTGCACCCAATTAATAATGATTAAAATACTATCAAATTTTCAAAAACATAGTCATAGTAGTTATCACACTTTATTAATAAGAATATATTTATAAATACACTTCACTTCCATCTCAACATGTTTATGGATTCACCCACCCATTTAGTGAGGTTCTTAATCTTACATTTATGTAAAATAAAACAATGAGAGATTCCATAAAGTATTACAAGATAGTATTAGAACTTAATACATTTATTACATGAGAGTAATCATACATATATTTAATTTTTAATCACCATAAAATGGTTTGGGTTAGGGGTTTAACCATTCTAGTTATAGGTTGTTTATTTTACAACAAGAGCTTACTAATGCCGGTGAAACATATATTTGGAAAGCTATTTTTTCATTATGTTCACAATATTACCATGTATTTAATTGTTGCCCAAGATCATCATCTCATTCTCAAAATTTTATAAGCTAAAGTTACATTTTTTTCTCGATATTATTCATCCTTAAATTATAGAGTTGTTTTTTTCTAATATTGATATAACATGATTTATAAAAAAATTTCTTAATAAGGTATTTATCATAATTGAAAATATATATAATGTTAATTAATACATATTATTACAGTACATCACTAGTGTAAATCCACATAATGTCTTAGGGTGATAGTTACGGTCATCAATGGTCTTGGATATAGATGACCAATAACAATGGTCATCCACCAAATATCTGGTAGGTGGGATGAAAATGTTTACCACCATGTCTATCACCCTACCAATGCCATTTATTGGAAAAAATATAATGCCACCATTATGATCATAAATTTTGTAGGTAGTGATTCCCATTTGTGTGTGGGAATTTTTATTCATGCCTGAAATGCATTTAATTTTTCTAATAGCCATGATACAATATAGAAATAGGTTGTATTCTTGTGGGCGTGATTTATATATATTACATATATATATATATATATATATATATATGGAATCATTCAGTTTAAATGGTTAATTCATTTGTATTATTAGAAGGTGGATACAAGTTTTAATCTGGACACTCGTATGTGTTTTTCACTATTTTCCATATGCATAGTGGTCGTGGAAATCAAGACCCATTTCCATTACCTATATACATGGTTATAGATAGTGAAAATAAGTAATTTGAACCATGGAAATAACATTAGATTCAATAACAATGATAATAGTATGGGTGTATATTTATACCGCAACAACCTCCATGGGTGCTCTAATATTGTTTATAACCTATAACCATTATCAGATGAGATGTTTAATTGGGAATATATCATGGGTATATTAAAATTTCCCGCTAGTTCATTATTGAGTCTTTAAGAATTATTCATCATATGAATTGTGTAGATAAACATATTTTTTATTCTTAATCAATTAAGAAATGTAAAAACATACAATTCTGAAAGGATCACTAAAAGATAAGAACAATTCATCTATTATATCCACTCAATCTACATCAATGTATCCCAATAACAATGTTTTTGTTGTTTTGTGACAAAAGATATTTAATTATACAATGATATTGATAATATAATATATTATTTTGACCCATAGTATATAAATTTCTTGGATACATATTTAGTACTTTGCATCTTGTGTTGTAAAAGGCCCAGTGTTCAATTTTATTCATATCATATACAATAAAATTTTGATTATTTATCCACACACCATTATATTGAACCCCATTCTACCATTTTCTTATAAAAACATTAACTGATTCGAATTAGTGTTTTCATTTCCGTATAAAATTCCATTATAAATCTCTCACGCACCTATTTGTCATATTTTTATTGATAATTTAATGTATCATACATTTACTGTGTCTCATATAATTGAATAAAAATTTAAATCACTAGTCATTAAAATATCTGACTCACACCACTTATTTTCTGAAAAATCATACATTATGTTTCATCCAATCCTATGAAATTATATCATCAATATATATGATAACCAATATTTAAAATCATTAATATTCTTGATTTATAGGTTAGTCTCAACACTACCTTAGAAAAAACAAAAAAATAATTTATTGATGTATCCTTGAATACCATGACATTAGTGTATGTTTCATCACATTAAAATACTACCACAACCTACAAACCATTAGCCCATATTCATCACTAATAAATCTTTTTGGTATCCTATTGTATATATACTCTTAAATAAGACCATTAAGAAATAAAAATTTTATATTCATTTGGTAATTCGTGTACAACCTTTGTAGTAATAAATCTAAAAAAAATTGTTTAACCAATATACAATAGAGAATGTGTTAGTAATATAAATTACCTCAATTTTGGAATATTATTTTCACATTATTTATGAATTTTTAGTAGGGGCATGTCATTTTTATTTGGTTTATTCCAGAACACCCAATAGGTTCTGATGACATTCTTTTATTATTTCCATGAAAAAATTTCACTATCCTGATATTATTAATATTTTCAACATAAACATCCATAAAATTGATCTAATTTTTATCCATGGAAACATATTCCATTTTTTATATATTCATGTTTTAAAAGTGAGTTTTGGTGTAGAGTATTCATCCTCATTGTTAGCACCAGCTCTGCCCACTCACAAACAATATTTTGATATGTGATTTCAGTTATACATATTTCTCCTTTCATAATGACTAAACCATATTTTTTTTTCTCGTAAAAATAAATTCTCTCAATTATAATTAGATACATGTTATCCCCTATAATTTTCAAATCAACATCAATCATCAATAATATTTCATCACTTCTTTTATGAAAAACCTACTTAGTAGTTTTTGAATTATTCTTTGTCTATACAATAGTAATATCTTTAATATTAATCATTTGACTAGTATTTGTATATAAAATTTTTATGTTTTGACTTTAAATGAATATCCAATAAAAATACCTTAATTAATATATTCTTTAAATGTACAATAATTTTATTTTGTCAAAAATTAATGTACACTTTATGATTCAATAATATTTCAAAATCATCTTCTACCGATTTCATATCTTTTTGGGTGTCTTCTCTTCAACTATTTAGAGCAATTATATGTTGTATATAAAAATAGATATATTTACTACATCAATTCAAAATATTTTAAGAATAGTTTTATCAATTAACATTGTTTAGCCCTCTTTGATTGCGATCATGTTCCATCACACAATAATTCCATTTCATTAAGGATTCCCCACTGGTGAAACACCATTATTTTTCCCATATTTTTTTGCGATATTCCACCTTATAAATATATGTGAATTGAGTAGAATCTAGAATTTTTTTTATTTTCAAGCAATCAATCATATATATGAGGTTTTTGAATCATTTAATTCATTTGATCACTTTGTAGTTTTATTAGATTCCATAATCCATCTCATTTGTTAAACTCATCAACAAATATAAAATAATACAAATTTACTTAAATTTAATCGGGAAATTTTTTCTCGCACACATAAACCTGAAATAAATAAATCAACTTTTGTTGAATTTTTTCCTTCATCTTTTAAGTCTTCTAAATAACTTATCCTTTTGGTATATATCAAATGTGCGAAAGAAATCATGTTCAATCTTAGGTAAGTCATTACACCATTATTCTTCACAAATGACCATAAATAAATATGGATCAAATGAATAATTTGTTTTTCCCACAAATTATTATTATCTTCCTTATATATTTCGAACCTATCGCCCTCCACATCAATGAGATATAAATATACCTTTATTTATATTACTTTAATTAAAAAGTTTCTTTTTATTAAATCAATATAAAATAAATTTTTTAATATGATCAGAAGTCCCAAGTAACATAATTTAATGACACATATTAAATTATTACTTTGGTTTTTAATAACTAAAAAATCCATGTGCATTAAATACTTTCCATTAAATGTTAATTTCTTATATCCAATAATCTTCATCACATCAACATTTCAAATGAAAATGATAAAAAAAAATCATTTTTGATTTTTGTGAAATGATTTTTATTTACCATAATGTGGAAAGTACAACCACAATTCAAAATTCTCATATCAACCCTATCCAATTATCTCAATGAAATTTTAGTTTCATTTATATTCAAATCATATTATTTATTTAACAGTGTTCATTTACTTCCTATTTTTATGCGTTAATATACTTTTTCGACCTAAAAACATTAGAGCATCCCCACCTTTCAAAATCAAATATTATTTTTTCTTTTTTTACACATTATAATGCTTACATGTGTAAAAAATTAATTATTTGGCACTGTTTCCCATTTTTATTTATACTCGTGATAGAAAATTCTCTTCCTGTGTCCATAAAATTAATGAAAATAAAAATATCAATTAATTTCATATCAATAATAGAAAATTATTCTAAATTTTTTATTCAAATCCATTAATTCCAATTTTACTATGGAATTGAAAAATTTTATATGACCCATCTTTATAATCCAATAACTCTAAATTTTTTTATAATTATATAATGACTTCATTATTCTACATTCAGAACATTATTAATTTTTAGTGTTAAGTTAAACAAACTTATCCTTCGATGTGGGTTCTTGTGGTTTAACATTAACTAGTACTTCTTATTTTCATTCAATTAAGACCCTCAAATCATTTCCCACTTTATTTTAATTACTGAACTAGTCGATAGGTTTCTACCTTCTCATTTGATTCTTTGTTCACCTCCTTACATTCTTTAATAACCCATGTTGTCGAACATCATGCATCCATGTTAGGATTTCAATAATTATCATCAATATTTCTTCATAACTCCATGAAATCATTTTCATGTTCCTCAATTATTTGGATATGATCCTTCATCATATTAGTCAATCTAAAAATAATATGGGCCTCATATTCAACATTGATATTCTACTCAATTACATTTTTTGATTTTATTAGGTTTGCAAATTTGATCAATTCAATATATAACATAAACGTAGATACTACCACATATCTGTGTTTCTGGAACAGTTTTTAGTCACATACCACTCCATTGGATTTGTTATCATTTCTCCCTCCAAATATTAATACAATTGAGTGAATAAATAAATTAAACAATTGGGATCGCACTTCCCTTAGATTTTGTGTCTCCATAATCACTATTCTTCATCTATTATGCTACTGAAACCACAAAAACATCAAAATTGTGGTGTTAATAGTAATTAATACCATTTACCTTAATGTAAGTTTTCTTATTATACAGGTATAAATATTTTTATTATTATATAATTTCATAAGTGAAATCCTATTTCATCATACACACATACAATTTCTTTTGAGTTCTCCATCTCACACACCATCTAGATAAATATTTGAGTGGTTTTCAGTAAAATTATCATCATTACTGTGTTATATAATGTGATATATTTTATTAAAGTATTAATTTTACTCATTATTGTTTTAATATATGAAACAAACCACATCACCAAATTTCTTTGTTTGTGATCCTATTACTTTTTTAGTATCCTTAATCAAATTGAGTAGTGCTTCCTAATAACTCTCTTTCATTATAGACTAATTGTTGTTATTTCACATTAAATATGTAATGATGGTTCTATAGAGACAATCCAATATCACTTCCTTTGAATCCCTAGAATTGAGAGTATATAACTTTGTTTTGAAACATGGTGTTAGTATTCAATAAAATACCATTATGATATTCAATATATCACGAGTTCCAAATATTCTAGGAATATTATACACAAAAATAATAACATGTTCAGAGAATTAATCGATTGTATCATTTAAGAGTATTTATAAATCATTATAAGTTGTCTATAAAAATTGAATATGGGATTCAAATACCTTTGTATACATTGTATTGAATCAAATTTCTAAGTGGTGAGTGGTCTGTCATATATTAAAATTTTATTTTTAATAGATATAGTCCCCATATATATATTAAATTGTAAAAATAATTTATATTGACTGCTCATTCACTACAGAAAAAAATTCATAAATAAAATCTCATATGAATATTTTACTTGTTTCACCAACAAGGTCTAGTCCAAGGAGATTACATTGATGATGTTCCATTTTTACTAAAATAAACATTGTTTCATTAGATTATATTAACTCAATTTTTCGGCCATGATCTCTCAGTTCCATGGGATCTTACTTTACATAGAGTTCATGGATAGAACAGTTCCTCCACTATATCACTTCTATAGAAATATACTTAGACTCTAATATGGATGAATTTTCATTATTTTATTTACTTGATGGTTTCTTCCTCCTTTTGAATAGTTTCGACTTTGATTTTCATTATGATAAATAGAATTTGATTCTGTAATATACTGATCGTTCACCAAAATACCAACATGAAATATTCAATTGAAAATATTTTCCCTAAAAATCATAACATGATGTAAGGACATAAATAACTATTCATCATATACCAACCATATGAACTACATATCCTCCATAGATTACAAAAATTACTTTTTGGTACTCCATCATGGGTACCCTTCCATCATGAGAAAACTTCATGGTTGTCACAATATTCTAAACTTATGGAACACACAATCCCCATTGTCAACCAAGCCTTGTAGAAGACTTTTCTGAACTAATCAATTAACATTGTCCTCACTAATTGGTCCATGGATACTCCGCCTATACATAACACATTATTGATGAATGTTCCCACATTGGTATTTAGATTAATCATTAAATTTCATATAATTTCAAGATGATCCAAAATTATTGGGGTAGTTGTGTATTTATAGGAAAATATCCTTGAGAAACTCATTAACCATCAAACTTAGTATTTTTCCCTTCTATAAAAAACCCTTATTGTACACTATTCACAGTATTCTAACCAAAATACTCACCATAATTTGTAGTCTAGACATGAAAACTATTAATTTACTTCTTAGAAATCTAAAAATATTCACAATGACACCTTGAAATTTTTATTGAAATTGTGAAAAACCTTCTCAATTGACCAAAAAACCCATTATAATACCAAATAACACATTATCAAATGGAATCCTCCCTACATGATATTGTTAACCACATGCTCAACTCATGGTCACAAAAGTCCTTCATTGATCAAAATATGTAAACTGATAACATCACATTAGGGGATGATAAATCTTCATCACTAACTATTAACTCCAATACATGAGACAGATATTCCACTAAATGGGGATCATTCTATTTCATTAAAAACTTTCAAGAATGTTTACAACCTATGAGCACAAAAAAATCCATTAAATCATTAAAAATACACTCTATGGATTATATTACTATATGATTTTATATCTCAATCTTGAAGCATCTTGATTATAATAAAAAAACTATTTTAAAAATTATAAAAACCCTTGAAAAGGATGTGGATACCCAAGGTTCCCATTAAATCACCAACATGAACATTGAAAATTGAATCACAAATGCAATACGAGGTTTTAAATTACATATCCATTATGTATATGGGATTAGATAATTCTTGATTTGACGTATTCACTAAATTTTTGTTAGCATCATGTTCCCTTCAGTATTTTTAGATAGTTATCCTCTATCAAGGTTATCAAAAATTACATAGATGGAAGCTATGTAAAAAACTTTTCCCAAAAATTATTTATTTATCTAATTACACTATAAATTAATGTTTTTTTCATTGAATACTAGAATAAACATATGGTGTATGGTCAATTCCATGGTTTTAAAGAGGGAAAATTATTTCAAGAACTATTAGCTCTAATACAGATTTTGAACCCCATAATGGTTAATCCCTGAAGAGGGGATTGATTAATTATATGTCATTCATTGAATTTTGATCCAAATTAATAATATTATTCAACTTTTGTTATTAGTAATATCTCTATAACACTAAATATAAATACATTTATCATAAAAATGGAGTACAGAAAAGTAATTTGTCTTGGTTTACCCATACTGTGTTAATCAAGATAGTATAAACCAACATTCTTATGGGATAATGAAACACTTCAAAATTTGATTTTATTGTACTGAGTTGTCACACAGATGCTTTAGGTTTATAACTTTTATAAATTAATAATTCTCACTTCTCATAATAAATAAAGGAACAAATTTCTATATGGGTGTTATTTTTTCCAAAAAACTAGAGAATTGGATTACACCTCCATGGTATACAAATTGTTTCACATTTCCTCTTGAAGAACTTCAAAATACATCTTACAAGATGACCTCATGTAACTCATTCATATCTCCAAATCATTCAATCATGTGGAATGGAATCTATCACCTCATGTATCTATATATCCAGCACTATTGTAGAAATCTACATCATTCTTTAATAATTTTTATATCTTATGATTCAATATCTTCTCTTCTTTACAAATAAGATATTCCCCTATTTTTAAAAGATATATATCCTCAATCTTATGTAAATACTATTGTAAATAATTATAATGAAAATTATTTTAAATATTTAAGGTGGAATACCTAATTTCCATACTTTAAAAATTAATGCACAAATTCTTATAAATATCCATTAATTTCCTGATAGGATACATTATTGTAATACATTAATTATAAACTAGATCAAACAAATCATCTTGATATCATAGTTTGAATTCCACTATAATCAGAATGTAGATTTTTCAATCCATATTGTATCCTTATATAGTCCCGGTGTAAACATATTATTCATGTTGTGGATATCCAGCATGATTGAATCATTAAAATTTACAGAGAATCAATCATAGTGTGGCTCTATTGTTCTTGAAATGAGCATAATAAGGCCAAAATCATTGATATTTTCTCATGAATCATTATGGAATGGCTCAAAAAATCATCAAATTATAACATATCTTTAGATTGGAAATGGATTAAATCATTATGGACTCTTCTAAGTCCATTAACTACACTTACTAAATCGAAATTTTCTATTTCATGCATATTCCCAAAAGTGTGGTATAATATCAACCATTGTGGCATGACATCTTCTTCTCAAAATAGAAGTGTGAGAACATAAAATAATGCTTAAAAAACCTTATGAATTACCTTGAGGAATCTTATAAAGAGGTATTTTTTTATCTTTTAGAGCATACCCTCATCTAGGTTTCCTATCATTTTTTGCGAGGTGACTACTTCCTCAAATTGATTTTTAGGTATGAAAAATATCACATGCATTATCAGCACCCCTGAAATAAATTATTACTTATTCAATTATTTAAAATTCTTATTGTGTATTTGAATGACTCTAACATTGCATCGAGTGGCACATATGAACTACGATAGTATCAAGTGGCACATTCGAATTTTAGTTAGGACTCTTATTGTGTATTTGAATGACTGTTACATTGAATCTATTGGAACATATTAATATTATCCAACCAATTTAGCTACTTACGAGGTTCCAAAACCCCTTATTCATTATTAAGGAAATTTTCAATTAATTTGGAAGTTCATTATTCAATATTATCATCAATGAAACCTGCAAAAAAACTATATGTATTTTTTATAAGATTATTCGACTATTCATTCATAGACTACGACATGTTAAAATGTTTTTGTTCTATAAAACCATTCCATTTTCTATTCCCATACAATGTTCATTCCTATTTGATGTATAGGCCTAGTGTTATAATTCCAACTATACTTCAAAAAATCCTCAAAAATCACTCATCATTCTAATAACTCTTACGAGGTTCTTCAAATCAATCAATAACATCATAATTAACTTCACATAAATTGATAATCACATAAAACTAGATTTTGAACATGGATTTCATCGTAAAAATAGTAAAAAACATATATTCTTATTCTATTATAAATATTTAAAATTTCACAACCCCTTATTCATTTATGAGTTTAGTAAAAAAAATTAACGCTCCCCCTTAATTATGGGTTGTACTCTCCTAGGGGTGTCAGTTATTGGTTAAAATATTACTAAATAGTGTTTTTCAATTTCCCTCCACATAATTAGTGATTCTTTATTACTTAGATTATGAATAAAGGTGCATGATATCAATTTTCATTTAACATCATATTTTTTCATATGTATGGTGTATATTAATTTTATTATCTACTTATTACTTAACATTTTATATCACTACTTCATTTATGTCTATAAAAGTGAAAAAAACGGAGACCATTGAAGTAGTTATATTTACATAACATAATTCCACTTGGTTTACCCATTGTTAGAGTTTAGGGTTTTTAAGTTACAATTTGTTTTAAAAATTTAATGAACCAATATATTTTCTTTTTAATATATATGCCTATAAAAAACATCATCAAGATGGCGATGACATAGTTCAATCCTTGTAGAGAATTTAATTTTACTCACACAATAAAAGTAAATTAAAACTAATTAAAATGATCTTCATAAACATTTTAAACCACAATGTATTTAATAATTAATAAAGAAAGTCATATTTTATATTTTATATTTTTATAAAACATTTGATACTAGTTTTTTTGAACAAGTTTATCTAAATTTTTAATTAAAAATACAAAATAAAAACTCTTTTATTCATATAATTACTGATGAGGTATTGAAAAAATTCAATTAATATTTGATTTAATTACAATATTCATTATTCATTTGTGACTTTATAAGGTAGATATGACTGGATGATTCCAATTGAACAATGATAAAAATAATTTATGTAATAAATATTGAGGTCAATTTGAGTTGAAATTATGTGAATTTGAGTTAATAAGACTATCTCATTTTTTATGGATTTTTATGAAATATTATATTGAATTTTTTGATATGTAACTCTTTTTAAAAAGTTTTTCCTATGGAATATGTGGGATATTAAAATAAAAAGTTGATTAATATCATGGATGGCCATGTTAAATACTTAAATACATCTATAATATAGAAAAAAATATAAGTACATCAGTCAAGGACTATTTTAGTGACTATGTTGGAGATAATTACAAAAAAAATTATTTAATTTATATTAGGTGTATACCATGCATAACGATGGAAAATAAACCATGAATGGGGGTGGTATTGTCCAGAGATCCGGGTGCATATGTTGTGTATCTTCAAAGAATAAATAATAAAGGGATCCAATATCAAATTTATTATTCAATTTAAATATATTAAACCACATTATTTAAATTAGTTATCATGCAGAGTCAACTAAAATTTCATTTCATCACAAAACCAACTTCCTCCTTCCACCACTAAACTCTGCACACAGGAATCATAAGGTCATTAAGAATTATTTTTTTCATTTTGGGATTTTAATGACATGTCACTTCTTATCTCATTATTTATCTACAATAGAGGCCTAGTGATCAAGGATGATACACGATGAATGATACTTTCATGAACCTTTTCTTTGATTTTCAACTTTTATGAGGATGAAGTGATATCTTGT
Organism: Viscum album; assembly: GCA_963277665.1. Taxonomy (NCBI): domain Eukaryota; kingdom Viridiplantae; phylum Streptophyta; class Magnoliopsida; order Santalales; family Viscaceae; genus Viscum; species Viscum album. The sequence goes on along the minus strand of OY728131.1, from coordinate 307,464,036 downwards.
GACATAGAAAACATGTTTGTTGTAATCAATATATCATTTGAAATAATAACCCAACTGAATTTATTTGAGGAAAAATTTAACAGAAACAATTATATATATAATAATGATTTCCTCATTTAAATAACACTAAAAAATATTGAGAGAATACCTGAGGTAGAAGGATCACTTAAATAATCCTGCATGTTCAAGGATTCATGATGACAAATGGATATTGAGTTGAATAAAAAGTATACACTATAAAAGGAAAAACCATTTGAATATGTTATACACTGATGACTGAGGTAAAATAATTATAAATAAACTAAAAGGTAATTACCAAAATAAGTTCAATGGAATAATTATATAAGAATAAAATCAAGTGATGTTATATATTTGAATGGTGTAAGATGAATGTTTGGTAAAAGATACAAAGTCATTAATTTGAATAACTTTCTATTTCAACTAATATTGTGGATTGTTGGATGTATGATTTAGTGCGTGTGGATTATTTTTTGATCCTCTATAAAGTGAGATACAATATTTAAAAAACAAATTTTCTTTTCAGAAATTTCATACAAAATTATTTCATTAATTTATAGAAAAGATATGTGCATTATATACCTCAGATATACATGCTGATTGCAATATAGTATTATGAATAATGAAAAATGGATGTTGATTGAATAATAATATTAAACCTAGAGTTCCCTGATAGTGATAAGGAATTTTATTATTATCACATGAAGAGAAATAAAACATGATATTTAAAAGAAAAATACAATAAATGAATTATCAACATCTGGAAGAGAGTATTGCAATGTTATTTGGAATACAAAGACTCAATTCACACAAAGTTAATCTAAAATAATCTTTATTAGTAAAAGAATATGAGAAACAAATTGGGGTTCATAGTGAATCTCTTAAGAGCTAAATATATCTCCTATTGAGGCTTACCATGAGTATCTTGGAAAGACCATCATGTCTATATGTTGACAACATCCTTTATTGAATTTTTTCATAGATTTGAGGAAGATGGAGTGACACTTGTGTGAAGAGTGACTAAACATAATATCATGTGAAGGTAGTATGCCTTGTTTGGAGTGATCATGAATGAAAATTTATAATATTCAGAAGAATTGAAGAATTTGAATTTTTACACATTTATATACCATCTCGGTGTGATTTTTGTATGTATTCATTTTTGATAAACAATGTAAAATATTTGTTTTCCTGTGTGATTTATTTTCTGGTTTATTTGTGATTATATTTGGGATTCCACCTTCATGTTATTTTTTTAAAATTTTTATTCTTAAAAAATGAAAAAATATCCTAAAATACAATCCAACAAGAAAAAAAAAATATTTAGACTCTGCAAAGATCCAACACCTTACTCAAAGTGTCATCAGGTACAACATGGGGATATAATGGAAACTATATTTTCTTCCCCCTGTTATCAACATCGATTATTACAATATACCATGTATATGAATTATTTTTTATATATAATTTGTGTCACATGAATGTATCATTAAATCTAGATTAACATAATATTATAGTAAAATTTTCTAAAAGTACAAATAGTTTATTATCAATATAGATAATGATGCTAGATATTCTAACCCAAAATGTGAAATAATAGATAATTTTTTAAAATTTTACCCATTATTATAGAAAGAAATAAACCCGAAGTCATGCCTAAAATACTCGAATATCAATTTCAACCATGATATATTATAATGAAGACTAGATTCTATCTATTCATGTATCACAATCAATCATTTTTTATGATACAATTTTTAACAATAATGTTCAAACAAAATTATAATTTATTCATCAATTTCAAGGCATGGTTTAATTCTGTAGCCTACTATATGAATGAAAAAATTAATTGAAAAATATTTATAGAGATATGTAATACATTATATTTTAATTATATTCTTAATAATGTTGTGGGACTTATATTTGTTTTGAGAAAGCGGAGCACAAGGCTCTTGTATGAAAGCTGAAAATTACAACAGTCTAAAAGTGGGCATTCAAAATTCATCTCTTTGAAGCATTAGAATAAGTTCATTAGTATGAGTACAAGAAGAAAATAAATACTAACTAGACAATCTTTTATTTTCATGATCATGATCCAAAGAGTTGTATGTAACGCCCCGACCCCAGTTACCCTGAGTCGGTGCATTACTTCGTAACATTGGCATGATCACAAAAGATCAAGTCTCGAAAGGCCGATTAGTTTAGTAGCCTTGGAAACACTACATACATTCATAAACATTACATTACATCATAAAAATGAAAACTACAATAACATGGTCTCCCTAGTCCACACTCATATCTTCCCTGACTATTCTTGCAAGTCAGTCATAATACATTTCTTCACATCCTGGGAAAAATAAAACATTGAAACGGGTGAGCTCAAATGATCCGTAAGGATAACAATATAGCGGAAACTTTCATAAGAAAACATAAGCATTTAAGGCAATGTATAACTAAAAGAAAAGCCTTATTGAACTTGAACTTCAGCATAATATGGCAAATGTAAAATGAGATAATGCCATTACTTACTCACATGGATATTCTACTAGACGAATAATCACGTGAAATATCAACAACCACTTTCATAATGAGGGAATGTATAATGCCAGACATTCTGAAACACTTTGTCAAGGCCTCGGCCAAGACGTCTAAAATGATTAAGGCCTCGGCCAAAACCATAAATCAAATTGGGAAACGGCCTCGTCCAATTCCACGTCTAGTTGTCTCATGAGACCTACCGATGCATCGAGGAGCTATAGCGGGCTCCACCCGTCACAAATTAAGTCCAATACATTCCTCATATGAATAGGTTTAAACATAACATAAATATTCGTATTAAAACTAGAATACGAAATGTCAACAATTTCACCATAAACCTTGGATGGTATAACAATAACACATCCACAGTCAAATATTTCACAAAATGTTCAATGGAAGTTTTGTATCATAAATCAATTTCAATTAAACTTAAAACCCATCAAAGGATGTTGACATTGATGAAATCAAAGCTATTTGAGAGTAATATCTCTCCTTTTTGAAATCATTTAAAATTCCCATAATTATAAAATAATACATTTACTTTGAAGATATTCTTATAAGCTTGTTAGGGATGCTTCGACGAAGTTATAATGGCGGAAAATAGCCGCACCCGCCGTATAAGTTAAAAAAACATTCTTACCTTAATTTTGTCAAAGAGGTCAAAAAGTACATTGTTTGGAAAACAACGGTATGATTCCTTTCAAAAACATATTAGGGTATAAATTACTTTAACCCATTTTCCATTTAATAGTAAAAATGTTTTGAAAGACATTTTTAAGAAACATGGATGTGGATGATAACGAGGTCCCGGTAGATAATTATGTATAAACAACCTTGGATAATGAAGAGGTTGTGAAGTAAACCCTTACCTTGTACTTTTCCTTGGTTGGGGTAGGTTAATCTCCTGTATAATGGTGAAATAATTGTTATTAAATTATACAAGAATCATATACATTCATATGATATCATATATGATCTTTTATCATTGCTTTGTTAACAATATCTTAGATTTATCGTTGTTTCGGGTGTTAACTTACTCGTTTTCTTTTATATGTATTGTTACGTAAGTCATGTTTTTCATGGATAGGTTGTATCTTATTCATATCCAGAATGATATCATGTCCTTAAACATTATTTTTAAATCATAAAATGATAATTATACTTCAATGGATACGACGGAGAATGAAGCTCATCGCGTTCGTGGAGACGGTAGTCCGTACGTACGCACGAGCGAAAATATCATTATTTTGATATTAAAATAATATATAATTGGATAGTATATCATATATACAGAATCATTATCATGTTATATTTATTATTTACATGAATTACATATCATTATTATACCCATCTAAATAATAATATATTGAATAACAATTACACCACGACGTGGAGACGGTAAGCCGTACGTACGCACGTATGGTGACATGTCATTCAAATGATGGGCAGAATACTGAATATGGTTGTTCCATATTTATAATAACATCACAGTATATATAAGATACTAGAGTTATAATTTTATAATTGAAATAATAAACAAAGAGGGAGTGGAAGAAGAAAGAAACTTGAAAGAGGGTGATGAAAATGTTACCTCTTCTTCGGGTTCTTCCTTTTGATTTGATCAAAATGACTCCTTAGGATGGATTTCGGACTAAAGTAAAGTTTCTAGGATGAATGGAGAGAAGTTGGGAGAGTATTTGGGCAGAGGTTGGCCGAACCAAAAGTCTTGAAAGTGTGAATAAGGTGGTAGAGGTGGGGGCCTTTTATAAGAGGAGAGGAGGGGCTCTTTTGGAATGATTTAAATGTTACATTATTATACAATGATTTTCGGATTCTAAAGGTCCCAAACTTATACAATTCGTGGATAAGGTGATAAGGGTTCGAAATATCATCATCCAATAGGCTTTGGACAAGTGTAAGACTTGGATTTTCCATTATCTTCTCATTTTATTTAAATCGTTAAATAATGTGGTCATCGCTGCATCATCATGATGTCATAAATAATTTAATTTATTTAATGTCTAAAATTCTAATAAAAATACTATGATGTAGGAAATCTTTTTAGATTTCCAATGACTTTTTATAGTAAAAAATATATCTTCTATAACCCCATATAAAAATTGTTTTAGTAAAACATTTCATGTTTGTGTCATTTTTTACTTTAACATTAAATAAAAGGTATTTATGTCATTTTCCAACTAAAGTGGCTCCATGGGGTCCCAAAGATGACCCATGGATTGTCTTGGTCGGATATGGATCATCCAATAGGAGCAGGACAAGTTTCAAGATCATCTCATATTATTGAAACATTATTTTTACCTTAAACTACACTAATTACCTCTAATCGCGATTAAGAACATAAAAGTTACTATTCACCAAAAAATTATTTTAATCTCATTGAACCACATTTTACTTATTAATGACAACCATGTATGTCGGATTTTTGAAAATCAAATCACAGAAGTGGTAATATTTCATTTTAACGAAAAATTAGTTTTTAACAACCACTTAGTGGTTTCACTATTCATCAAAAATTGATGTTTTTCAGAATAAGGCCAAAATTTCACCCTAAGCTATAATTGATATTACCAATTAAAAAATGATGTCTATTTTACAAAATTCCAAACATATAAGTTGTATTAATTAATTTTATAATTAATTCCCGTTGTTACAACAAATAGCTTGTTTTTAAGAAACAATTTATATCAAAAGATTGGCAATTGTTAATGTCCAATTTCAATGTTAAATTAATTATAATGACCACTATTGGATAAAATGGTAAAAATATATTATAATTATACTTTAAAACCACTAAATATTATAATTTATCACTATAAATTATTTTGATTAAAAAAGTTGTTTTTAAGTATATTTCACTATTCATAAAAATTTAGAAGTTCTCAGAAAAATACCAAAAATTCAACATAGGCTAATTTCGATATTCCATATCCAAAAATGAAGTCCATTTTAAAATATAAAATTTCTATGATTTTAAAAAGTAGTTATTACTATTCATAATGGCTACTATGATTAGTCGCGGTGTTTTAGAACTCGAAGTTGCATACAATGAAAGCTATTGCATTATTGAATGAGAAGTGTATCATGGAAGCTCGGGGTGTTACATTCTCCCCTCCTTCAATAAATTGGGTCCTCACAATTTGAAATTTTTCTTTGAAAATTAAAGGTTGAAAAGAGAAAATACCTTTGTGGAAAACCCACATCGGAAATAACATTAATAAAATTTAGCCTTAATAGAAGGGAAAGGGAAATTAAAAAGCCACCACCAAATTATGATCTCAATTAGGAGAACATTGGTGGCAATTGGAGACATATAATTGGAGGAAAAACGTAAATATTTGTTGGGAGTGATTGAGGTCATCAATCACAATCTACAGTCAAATTGAGGGCCTCAAAGCCTTCAATCTATGTTGATTTAAAATATCATCAGTTCAACAAGACATAAGGTATTAGGATAACACATTTTTTTTGTTTTAATAGCCCTTTACTAAAGTTTAAGAATTAATTTATTCATTGAATAACAGATAGGTATATATATATTTATGCTTGACAATTATAATTTCAACCTTCAACTCACCTTTCACTCAAAAAGATAATAGAACCCAAAAATATTATACTTATCCTAATTGTATAAGGTTACAAATGTTAACACATTCCATTTAGATTAGTAAAATTATTTTTTAATTACCAGGGACTTCCTGTAGGCTAGTGGTAGGAAATAAAGGCATGTCGCACTATGGTTGTGGGATCGATTCCTGCAGCTTTGTCCGACGCGACGGTTTATGCCCCACCCTGCAGGTTGTCCTTTTCCTAACAATATAGTACTATACGATTCCAAAAATAATCTTCATAAATGTTTTAACCATAAAAAATACTGCCCAATGTTCAACTTAATCCATTCCAACCTTATAGTTATCCAAAATACCTCTATCCAAAATTTCTCTAAAAGGTCTCTTAATTCCAAAATCAATTTATCAGATTCCCCAAACAAAGTAATGTTTCTCTTATTGTCACATACTAAAAATTTAATTATCTTCATCATATTAAATCCTTACTGAAATCAACAAGTACTGCAGTACAATCCTTATATATATCACATTATTCTAATAACCAGAATATAATCCATGAGTCCAAAAACACCAATACATTAGTTATTCTGCTTCAACTGTAGTAACAGCATAAGATTGTCCTTGATCCCTTGGCTTTTTCTAAGGTAAGTTTCCCTGAGGCTTAGGACATTCATTTGCATAATGACCCATTTCTCTACAATTGTAGCATTCAACTTTGATAGCCTCTTTCTTTCCCTTGCAATCACGAGCCTGGTGAACCTTTTCTCCACATTTATAACAAACTCCCATTCCTTTTAGGCAAGTACCAGGGTGATTCTTCCCACAATTATTACATAATGGAAAATCCTTCTTTCCCTTTTTCCCTTTATCTGTCTCTTGTTCCATTGTTCTCTTCTTCTCTTGCTTTACTTTGTTGTCATAAGACTTAGAGAATTCCTTTTCTATCTTGATAGCACATGAGACAATATCTTCGTATGTTGAGAAAGATTGTGATACTAAAGCTCGACGGAGAAATGGTTTTAACCCATCAAAGAAACTATCAGTCTTACTTCTTGGGTTACGTATGTAATATGTAGCATACCTCGCTAACCTTGTAAAGTTAGCCTCATACTTTGCGAAATTCTCATCCTCCTTCTGCCTCAGACTCAGAAATTGCCTTTCCATATCCGCTTGATGGTCTCGAGGAAATTATTTTTCTAAGAACAGCTCTTTGAACTCCTGCCATTCCATGTTTGTTAATTCATCATCTTCCTTTGTGTTTTGAATTAGTGACCACCATTGATCCGCATCTCCAGTGAGGCAGTAAACTGCCATGACAACTTTCTCCCTTTCACTACTCCCCATGGCATGGAATATTTTCTCTAAAGAATTTATCCATTGCTCAGCTACTATAGGATTTGTACTCCCATTAATGGTTGGTGGTTGTTGCCTCATGAAACGGTCTAGCATTGATCCTCCACGTTGCGGATCAGGGTGCTCCATACGAGTAAGGTTATTATTCATAACCTGCATGAGTTGTCCCAGTACGGTGAGAAGCTGATCAGCACCAGTTGTATCACTAGCTCCACCATAATTATCTTGAGCAGGAGGGAAATCCCTACATGGAGTGCGTGCATTGATTCAGTTTCCATTCCATCCACTAGGCTCCATTTCTAAATGATGGCGTAAACTAGATTAGTTCATGAATCAAAATACATAATTCCATACTTGTAAATCACTTAACATAAATTGAACTAATTATGGATATAATCCATAATTATAAAAATGTTTTCTTTGAGGAAGTATATACTCGTAACCCTTTATAGTGGTTTATAAAGAAAATGGGAATTATCCAAAGCATATCCCCCGAGAGTGTCGTAACCAAGAGTGCAGCAAGGCCCGTTGTCGTGCACCAGTTCCCGTTCGAGTCTAGCTCAAAGCGGTGTTTTCGGGTTTTACCCCTAGGTACATCTGTGCCAGAGCCGCCTCTACCTGCTCGTATCCAGACAGGGATGTATTTCTTGGAAAACTCACAAAATCTCTATAATACCAAAATTCTAGGAAGTTTTTGTATACTAATCCTCAAAGTCTATCTTCGGGCTATGTGCTCTAATCAGAGTTTATCTAAATCTAGCTTCCAAGGTTAGTACTAAACTGCCTCTGATACCAACTGTAACGCCCCGAACCCAGCTACCCAGAGTCGGTGCATTACTTCGTAACATTGGCATGGTCACAAAAGATCAAGTCTCGAAAGACCGATTAGTTTATTAGCCTTGGAAACACTAGATACATTCATAAACATTACATTACATCATAAAAATGAAAACTACAATAACATGGTCTCCCTAGTCCACACTCATATCCTCACTGAATATTCTTTCAGGTCAGTCATAATACACTTCTTCACATCCTGGGAAAAAAAACATTGAAAGGGGTGAGCTCAAATGCTCCGTAAGGATAACAATATAGCGGAAACATTCATAAGAAAACATAAGCATTTAAGGCAATGTTTAACTAAAACAAAATCCTTATTGAACATGAACTTCAGCATAATATGGAAAAAGTAAAATGAGATAATTCCATTACTTACTCACATGGATATTCTACTAGACGAATAATCACGTGAAATATCAATAACCACTTTCATAATGAGGGAATGTATAATGCCAGACATTCTGAAACACTTTGTCAAGGCCTCGGCCAAGACGTCTAAAATGATTAAGGCCTCGGCCAAAACCACAAATCAAATTGGGAAAGGGCCTCGGCCAATTCCACGTCTAGTTGTCTCATGATACCTACCGATGCATCGAGGAGCTATAGAGGGCTCCACCCGTCACATATTAAGTCCAATACATTACTCATATGAATAGGTTTAAACATAACATAAATATTTGTATTAAAACTAGCATACGAAATGTCAAAAATTTCACCATAAACTCTGGATGGTATAACAATAACACATCCACAGTCAAATATTTCACAAAATGTTCAATGTAAGTTTTTTATCATAAATCAATTTCAATTAAACTTAAAACCCATCAAAGGATGTTGACATGGATGAAATCAAATCTATTTGAGAGTATTATCTCTCCTTTTCGAAATCATTTAAAAGTCCCATAATTATAAAATAATACATTTACTTTGAAGATATTCTTATAAGCTTGTTAGGGAAGCTTCGATGAAGTTATAATGGCGGAAAATAGCCTCACCCGCCGTATAAGTTAAAAAAACATTCTTACCTTAAACTTCTCAAAGAGGTCAAAAAGTACATTGTTTGGAAAACGACGGCAAGATTCCTTTCAAAAACGTATAAGGGTATAAATGAATTTAACCCATTTTCCATTTAATAGTAAAAATGTTTTGAAAGACATTTTTAAGAAACATGGATGTGGATGATAACGAGGTCCCAGTAGATAATTATGTATAAACAACCTTGGATAATGAAGAGGTTGTGAAGTAAAACCTTACCTTGTACTTTTCCTTGGTTGGGGTAGGTTAAACTCCTGTATAATGGTGAAATAATTGTTATTAAATTATACAGGAATCATATACATTCATATGATATCATATATGATCTTTTAACATTGCTTTGTTAACAATATCTTAGATTTATCGTTGTTTCGGGTGTTAACTTACTCGTTTTCTTTTATATGTTTTGTTACGTAAGTCATGTTTTTCATGGATAGGTTGTATCTTATTCATATCCATAATGATATCATGTCCTTAAACATTATTTTTAAATCATAAAATGATAATTATTCTTCAATGGATACGACGGAGAATGAATCTCATCGCGTTCGTGGAGACGGTAGACCGTACGTACGCACGAGCGACAATATCATTATTTTGATATTAAAATAATATATAATTGGATAGTTTATCATATATACAGAATCATTATCATGTTATATTTATTATTTACATGAATTACATATCATTATTATACCCATCTAAATATTAATATATTGAATAACAATTACACCACGACGTGGAGACGGTAAGCTGTACGTACGCACGTATGGTGACATGTCATTCAAATGATGGGTAGAATACTGAATATGGTTGTTCCATATTTATAATAACATAATAGTATATAGAAGATACTAGAGTTATAATTTTAGAATTGAAATAATAAACAAATAGGGAGTGGAAGAAGAAAGAAACTTGAAAGAGGGTGATGAAAATGTTACCTCTTCTTCGGGTTCTTCCTTTTGATTTGATCAAAAGGACTCCTTAGGATGGATTTCTGACTAAAGTAAAGTTTCTAGGATTAAGGGAGATAAGTTGGAAGAGTATTTGGGCAGAGTTTGGCCGAACCAAAAGGCTTGAAAGTGTGAATAAGGTGGTAGAGGTGGGGGCCTTTTATAAGAGGAGAGGAGGGGCTCTTTTGGAAATATTGAAATGTTACATTATTATACAATGCTTTTCGGATTCTAAAGGTCCCACACTAATACAATTCGTGGGTAAGGTGATAAGGGTTCGAAATCTCCTCATCCAATAGGCTTTGTACATGTGTATGCCTTGGATTTTGCATTATCTTCAAATTTTATTTAAATCGTTAAATAATGAGGTCATCGCTGCATCATCATGATGTCATAAATAATTTAATTTATTTAATGTCTAAAAATTCTAAAAAAAATACTATTATGTAGGAAATATTGTTAGATTTCCAATGAATCTTTATAGTCAAAAATATAACTTGTATAACCCCATATAAAAATTGTTTTAGAAAAACATTTCATGTTTGTGTCATTTTTTACTTTAATATTAAATAAATGGTATTTATTTCATTTTGCAACTAAAGTGGCTCCATGGGGTCCCCAAGTTGACCCATGGATTGTCTTGGTTGGCCATGGATCATCCAATAGGAGTAGGAAAAGTGTCGAGCTCATCTCATATTATTAAAACATTATTTTTACCTTAAACTACACTAATTACCTCTAATCGCGATTATGAACTTAAAAGTTACTATTCACCAAAAAATTATTTTAATCTCATTGAACCACATTTTACTTCTTAATGACAACCATGTATGTCGGATTTTTGAAAATCAAATCACAGAAGTGGTAATATTTCATTTTAACGAAAAATCAGTTTTTAACAACCACTTAGTGGTTTCACTATTCATCAAAAATTGAAGTTTTTCAGAATACGGCCAAAATTTCACCCTAAGATATAATTGATATTACGAATTCAAAAATGATGTCTATTTTAAAAAATTACAAACATATAAGTTGCATTAATTAATTTTATAATTAATTCCCGCTGTTACAACAAATAGCGTGTTTTTAAGAAACAATTTATATCAAAAGATTGGCAATTGTTTATGTCCAATTTCAATGTTAAATTAATTCTAATGACCACCATTGGATAAAATGGTAAAAATATATTCTAATTATACTTTAAAACCACTAAATATTATAATTTATCACTATAAATTATTTTGATTTAAAAAGTTGTTTTTAAGTATTTTTCACTATTCATAAAAATTTAGAAGTTCTCAGAAAAATACCAAAAGTTCAACATAGGCTAATTTCGATATTCCGAATCCAAAAATGAAGTCCATTTTAAAATATAAAATTTCTATAATTTTAAAAAGTGGTTATTACTATTCATAACGGCTACTATGATTAGTCGCGATGTTTTAGAACTCGAAGTTGCGTACAATGAAAGCTATAGCATTTTTGAATGAGAAGTGTATCATGGAAGCTCGGGGTGTTACATTGTATCCCAGAGATACATGAATAATAATTAAGTTCATTTTTTAATGTTGTTGGAGGTAGTTAGTCCACTTCACATTCAGTTTCTACTATATGGGTGCATTCCTGGTTCATACAGCCTGAACAATGATTGTGGAATCAATATAAAACAATATATTTTTATAATTCATCTACATATCCATGTTTACTGAATTTGTCATTCAACACATTTTACCTTCTAGGGATTATTAGTTGCACATGGTCTATATTGATGCTCAAAAACATCTCCAACCGCATCCTTGATGGTAATCCCAAATTCTGAAGGGTTATGGTTTCCATGATAGGAACCATTTAAGTTTCATTTGGTCCATAATATGATAAGAATAGATCCAACATACCTCTATTGTTTTGTAATGTGTATGGTATTTTTGATTAATCCTCAATATTATCAGCACAAAATGTTGTATAACGGAGTTACTACAGTGTTATGTGAACATCATATTTTCTTATTTCACAACAATCACATCTTCAAAAATGATTTAATTTTTTCTAACGAGATACATACCATGTAAAACACCGACGCACCCCCACTAGATGTAATGAACCATCTTAACTCTTGATGTACTGAATAAGATTTATATTTGTTTAGATAATTTAATATCAAGCAGGGAAAGAAAAATCTCACTAATGTTGTCTATTTTTGGAACTCAAATATAAACAATGTCAATGAAAGACTTCTATAATGGAGATGAATTTTTACAGCAATGGAAGTGGTGATCGACATTGACACAGTTTGTATTTTAGATAACACACATAGGGTAGGGGAATATACTAAGATGCAGTGGGTCACTATACACATGTTGTTTATTGAGAGACTACCTTCAAAGGAGTTTAAATGTGGATAGCTAGAGCCACTTCTATTTGATTTTACAAATACATTTATGTGATCACAGAATAAGAAAGGTATAGAAGACCATTAAAATATTTTTATAATTTACAAATTGATCCCCAATAATATTGTCTTCAAAATTTGAGAGATTATAACTTGATACACCTAACTTGATATCATGAAGAACATACCTCAATTTGGTAATTTCATCTTTGATGGATATACTATAGTATATAAAATCATCAATGTCATCGATATGATCAATGAGTGGACTCCCAGTCTTGTTATAATTATATAATTTGAGGGATTAGTTCACAATGACCATCCAATGGTCATTCCTAACGATTTTGTGAAGAACAACCTTATACCCTGACCATATCAAGGATTCAATGTAGCAGGTATTCTATTTATTAATCTTTTCATCATATCTATATCTGATTAATACCAAAGAAGATTACTTATTTTTTTGAATCTTATAATCAAATTGGGCTTGAAGATATTGATTAAAAAGGGTTAGGTTCTTGATACCATGACCTTTATAAAAAACATGCACCCAACATTGTATCAATGGATCTATGATAATATTTTACTCTAATACAACCAATTCACACAAATCTCTTCATCATGAAATTTAAGGACTTTATTTCCAATATTGTATAAGAATATAATGTGAAGGAATATAGAATAGTAGAAATAATCACAGGTATAACAAGGAAAACCCTTCTATCCAGATAGACATGATTACTTTTCCAAAAGACAATGTTCTTTGGACTTTTCTTTGGATGTTGGGGAAATAGGAGGCACAATGTCTTCCAGAAAACACAAGAACTACCATATAGTTTAATGTTAGAGAGATCTCCCTAAAACCCAATTCCATGTTCATGTTAATTTTTCTAGAGGCTGAGATATTCTTTCCAAAATAGATGACGGACCATTTCTAACAAAACTCTTTTCTAGAGACACATTCATAATGAATGAGTACCTATTTGATTCTTCTGATGATCCCCCTATCTCTGTGAGAAAATATGATGCTTTTTTAGAAAAAAAATATCTAGGAAGAGGGATGAAAGACTACGAGTGGCCCGAATGGGATTAATTTCTTCATTGTTCACCATGAGAGTAATATGTCTAATCAGATAATCAGGAGAAAAAGAAAAAAGAATAATATAGAGGGGGTTAAATTGCCTCACCCACTTGTACATTTTAATTAGCACTATATGGATCTAATAATTTATATAGAAATTCTAGTGGAGATAAGAATTACATTTATCATTCTAACAAATCATTCATTAAATCCAATCCACAAGAGTACCTCGTAGATTAATCCAATGTACATAGTGCCAAAGGATTTTTTTAATGTAAATACTAAATGATATATTTCATTCCAATGTTTTTTTAGAAATTTCACACATTTCGAGGAAATCTTGAAATATTGTTTTTTTCTTCCCTAACCAATTCTAAACTTATTCCAAGAGATTATTCTGCTTTAAATCCAAGAAAGTTTGATGGAAATTATATTGGTGATGATTTTGTGTAGTGTGTTTAACATATAAACTAGAATAAATTGATAATTTCACTAGAATTCTCATCCTTGAGAATGAGGGAAATAAATTGGGCATTGAATCCCTGAGAGAATGTTATATCCAAGAAATAATATCAGAATAAGTTTCAAGTATTATCAAGAATGATCTCTTTAAACTACAGAATGAAATTATTGGTGAATCTATCTAGTCCATGTGTACTTCCGTTTTTGAGACCATAGAAAACATACATGATTTCAATATCAAGAGTAATATAATTGGGGATCATATTTTCTTCCACATTGACCAACTTAGGAATAATGGAATCTCTTAAATTCATATTTCATGTGTGGAAATTGAAAATATTCTCATATAAGTAGAAAATATTATTGGTTGGGGTTACCTCTCCTTGAGAATTTTAACCCCATCGTTTAAGAGAGAAATAAAATTATTATCCCTTCTATACCATTTAAGGGCATTGAAGAACCTGATATTTTTATCCCCATAATTTAGCCACATGGATTTGAAGATGTCTTTTGGAATATTAAATTTGAGTCTCTTAAGGATTTGATGTTGGGAGGTGAATTATACTTCCTGGGAGAAGCCACTTGGGATGTTTCTTTTGGTAATGTCCAGTTGAATAGAATGAAGTATTTTCTCCAATGCAACATATTCTATATCATGATAGATGTAACACTTTATCAACCAATCCATTATAAAAGCCTTCAATATTTTCAGTTTTGGGATGCACAAAATGTAGTTACTATTCCATGGTGGTTCATCCCAACATTTATATAAAATTGTGTGGAATTGTTAGAGGTCTGTCTAGTTCTTTCCAAATCTATTTGAATTTGAAAATTATTCTCATTAAAATAAAATTTCACCATAATATGGTGATGATCTGAGTGATTATTTTCTTGAGTAACAGATGATATAGATCTATAGTTTACCATAGAATCATCATTAATAATGTATCTATTAATATTACTAGATCCCACAATATTGAGGATCCTTACATACAATGTGAATGTAGATCTAGAGAGATTAACCTCCTATAAATTGGAATTTGTTATTTAATAATTGAATTCCCTTATGTAGGGTAAGATGAAAATATGACCCATATTTTCCTCTTAATGATGAATGGATATTATGTCAACTATAATATCCTATGAATATATTATGAAACTATAAATTCCCTTTAATTTATCCTAAAGGAGTCTCTCAGATATAAAATTGTTGTGATCATACACCATAGTACAAAAAAATTATTATTATTGCGGTGAAAACAATATGCAACTAGTTTCTCTTCTTCCTAAAAAATAATTGTTTATTTCCATAGAACTATGAACTAGAAGCCAGATTCGATTATAGATAAAGGTGTTTGGTGTTATTTCCATGAGATAATGCATACTATTGATGATGAACAAAAATTTATTGGTTATGATATCTTTAGATCCATCACCCCCATAAGTGAAGGATTATATTTTCCTCCAATTATCCTTAAAGAATATTCAGTTCCAATATTGGGTATTCCCTAGAAATTCCAAATAATTATCCTCATTTTGACATTTTTTGGGGGTGATTTCTCCTCATTTTAGTTATCTCTTTTCTATTTTTAAGTATTTTTATTCATGTATGTGATTGATTTTGTATCATTTCCCTCAAATAAGCACGAGAAAGAGACTCCCTAGTTTCTTGGGTAGTCACATGCTATTCATATAATGATTCAGAAGAATTGATTACACCAAAGCCTCTCGTGTTTTGTTTTGTCACTAGGAGGCAATTTAGTGTCTACAACCTTCTACTTAACTATTTATTCAATAACCAATGTTATTTCCACCCTCAACCCCAATTCATCTGTACAAGAAGCATATAAAAATCTCCTTTAAGAAGTCATGTAATATAATCCCCATAAAAAAATACATATCAGGGAGAGATGAAACAATTGAGACAATCAATGATGACATAAAAATATTCTCAAAATAGTTATCATCCTTTGGGTCTCAATTCACATTATCATTTGGAAAATTGTTACCCATAGTTTGTTTATCCAATTGAATCAAAGACCGACGTTTATCGTCCTCCTCAACCATGTCAGTCCAAGAGTTTTTACGACAGGAAATATTACCCAATTTCAATATTTTATCATTTGAAGGAAAATCACTACTGTTGTTCTCCATTGGGGTTTTGGTATATTTTGTAACATCATTATAGGTTGTTGCACTAGTATTTGGATCGACTATATTTTTTACCACTCTATAATCATTAATTTCTTTCTCCACCCCTTCCATTTCTCATAGATGTGAGGATGGTGCTCATAATATATTTTTTCATTGAATTACTGATCATTATATATGGGAGATATTTGATTTGGAAGAGGATACTCCATGTTAATTTCGAAAATATCACTTGTTATTTGGGTTTCTTCTGATCAAGTCTACTTATACAATGATTTTTTCAATCAAATACATTACGATTAAAAAATGATATTCCCAATTATTAGTAATTTGATTGTGAAACAATATGTAAATATTTTATGTATTTAAGGATTTTTTAATGTGGTTTTCTTACCCAAAATTCTATAATTATGGATAAAAATTCAAACATTTTATGATGGAATAGTTTCCAATGAAAATTTTATCAATGGCACACTTATGGGTGGAAGTATAATTAAAATAGTTCTCATTTAATTATTAATGTTACTATAATATGTGTCCACCAAAAGAATATAAAGGAATTAAATACTGTGATGTTTAAAGTTTATGAAACTTCTATATTCACATAAAAAATATACACATTTTTAAATATATACATGTGTTGTGAATCAATTCAATGTGGCTAATTTATGTCATTAAATATCCAATGTCAAATTTTTATGATGTTAATAATGAAGTTTAAAAAATTTCCATGAATACATATTATACATTATACAAAATATGTTAACAATTTAACTAAAAAAAGGACATTAAATAATTTCCCAAAAGTTAAAACCTTTACATGGCTTGAGAATCTGAATTTTTATTGAGAATCACTATAACCAATGAAATAATAATTGTCTCAAAAACATCAAGGTAAAATGAATCCATTTATAAACACCCTTATTTATATCTATATTAAGATAAATAAATTTTGTAAGGGATATATAACAAACAATATTATTATACAGTCATCCAACTTAATTATCTAATCAAAAACCATTTTTAGAAATTATGTCGATATTGGAAAATATGAGCCACATATTTATCAAATCAACTAAAACAAAAGTTATAATATAATATCTTATGTCTAGAGTTTTATAATAATAAATTAAAAATAATAATAATCTTATATTGATTAGATAGATATGAATTATTATATGTTATAATAAGAAGAATACAAGGGAGAAGGAAAATATAGTGTCTTCAGAAAGTAGAAATCTTCTTACAGTATCAATATACTTTTCATGATAATTCAACAATGTTCTATATTCATTAACCCTTACATATACTACTTCAAATAGTTCATGATTTTAATTTCCAAATATTAACATAATTTCCACTTCTAATATGTAAAATCTATTTTAAATGAAATAGTTGTAAACAAGTGAAATTTTACTTATTTCAAGGTATCGATGATAGATTGAGGTGATAAGGAAAGCACATGTGTAGCTTTGAAAAAAATATAAATGTATATGTTGCAGGTAATAAGACTATATTTCATGAATATTTGAATAATACATAGTGAATATCACAATTATTATATGACAAATGTTAGTTTTAGTAATTTCACAATGGTTCATCATGTTATATATCAAGTAAATCATGAAATAGAGTTGGTGGATGGAAATGAATATACACACCATGCTTCTGATAAATTACCTTTCATGTGTCCCATTGACTAAAATAATGATGATTAAATTTTATTTAGATGTATAATTTTTAGATCTGAGTGTTAGAAAAATGAAAAATACATTATGTCTGCATACCATTACATAAGAACATTTCATGTATTTTTTATGAAAAATAAAAATGTGGTTTGGGGAAAGGATTATATGGTTCCTTCTGTGGGTATGATATTAAAGAACCAAACATTATATATATTCATATTACTTAAAAATTGAATTATATTCTTTAAAACAAATAATAATTCCATGTAAAGACTATATAGGTATAATGTGTTTAGAAACTGGGAAACAGAAACGACTAGTTCATTAATGAAATATAGTGTCTCCCACTTATTTCTTCAGAACTAGACTTATTTTTGACATATCTTACTTAATATAGATTTTATTGATCTGGGGAAAATAATCATATGAATGGGTGTTCTCTAATTATTAATAGGAGTATAAAAGGGAAATAGTAATCATATCATAATCATAAAACATATGAACACAACATTTGCAAGTCTTATCAAGTATATGAATGATTGTGGTATCATGTCATGGGATAAAAGATCCTAAGAATTAATTGAAATAAAACCAATAGTAAAAATACAAGACATGATGTTTATTTCATACACGTAATCATAGAAAATCCTTTTATATTATCAAAGGCTCATTTCCAAGACTCTCATATCAGATAAGGTCTTTTATTGAACCACGTTTACTTGTCATTCCATCGCAGTATTGCATAACTAGATTTAATTCTCATTCTATTCATGTATATATCATGAGATATAAATCTTTAAACAATGAATTGGAGAGAGATATATGTCCCACCCATATCATAAATAAAAAATTATTATATATTCCACAAAAATAAAAATCATTTATCACAACATAACCCTAGAAATAAAATGGATTTCGTAAATGTCAATACATCATAACATAATACATATAAAATATCATTCCATCATGAAATAAATAAATAAGTTGTAATAATTTTTCATGAAAATATTATCCTATTTAAAAAACATCATCTTACTTGGAAAATAATTTTGATAAAACACATGATCATAATTCTTGAGGAAAATATCATTTCTTCTTGAAATTTTTTTTCTTTTATCAAAATGTCGTGCAACATTAAAATAATTTTTTGTTTAAAATAAATTAGAAATATTTTAAAGGGTGATTCATCTAAATAAGGGATTATGAAGACCTAAAAATCCATTTATTCCATATATTATAAAAAACATTCTCTATGTACTTTTATCTAGAAAATCCAAAAGTACCTCGTATCGAAAAATGCTAAAAGATTCCCTTCATAGCGTTTAATAAAAATAAAAAATTGGGTAAAATTTATGATAAATAATTTTTTAAGAATAAAAAATAATATTACATATTTAGAAAGCATGGATGTGAGTGATAAATATGCCACAGTAAATACCTATGTGTAAACAATATCAAATAAAAATGATATTGTGAAATTATCTTTTATCGTAGGTCTGATGTCCTATTTATCTATTAATAAAATTGTATATTGATTTTAATAATGTTATTGACTTATAATTGAATCATAATAATTTTTATAATTTCATATGCTTTTATATTATCATCCAATTGCTAGTATCATTTAATTGTCACTCGTTATTCGTATATTAACTACCTTATTTTCTAACACATGTTTTGTCGGATAAGTAAATGTTAAAAATCATAGGTTGTAGTTGTATCATTAAAATAATAAGATTATTATAATAAAATTATTAATTCTATTTGTGTATATAATCATTCTTTACTGAAGATCATGTAGAATGAATCACATCGTATCATTGATACGGTAGGTCGTATGTATGCCTGAGCGACGATATCATTCAGCTAATGGTTAAATGGTTGATAATTGGATGGTAAATTAATTATAAATAATAATTATCATGTTATATTCTGTATATATATATATATTATATGAATCATTACACCCATAAAAACAATGTATTTTTGAATAACATATTACACCACATTGTAGAGATGGTATGTTGTGCTTACACACACATGGTGATATTTTTATTCATATCATGGTTAAAAGGAGGTATAAGGTTGTACCATAATTATAAAAATATATAATC
Source organism: Viscum album (assembly GCA_963277665.1). Taxonomy (NCBI): domain Eukaryota; kingdom Viridiplantae; phylum Streptophyta; class Magnoliopsida; order Santalales; family Viscaceae; genus Viscum; species Viscum album. The sequence goes on along the minus strand of OY728131.1, from coordinate 307,443,827 downwards.
ATGTATAATATACTTGTTTTATTACTCTAGTATGTAAACAAAAAAATAATATGATGTAGATGAAAAAATTAAATTTGAAATAGCTGATAAAACAATTACTTATTTTTTGATTATCTCATTTTGATTTGCACAAAAGGTCTCTTTTGGGCAGATTTATGCCCAATGTGTGACCTTTATGTTGAATTGAGGGGGGTTTGGAGAGAAAATATGTATGGTTTTTGAAAAATGAGGTCTTTAATGGTGTGATTAAAAGAGAAATAGATATGTTTGTTTTTAAGAGAAGAGAGGTGCACCTCTAGAAATACAAAAATTATTAAAATAATATAAGTTAATTTTTAAATTAAATTTTAACCCAAATATATTATTTATAAAATAATACAAGGATGGGTGGAAATTATACAATCCAATAAACATTATATATGTCTTAATTTAATTTTAAACCTTTTAATTTTTATTTATTGTAATTTAATCAATTTAATATAATTATGGTATTATAATTCTAAATATTTTGTTGGTATAAATATTTGTTATAGCATGTTAATTGACCATAAATGTAAATTTAGTTAAATTTTATTCCTTAGAATAATCAATTTGTTTGTTTTAAATATTTTAATTATTTTTAAATAATTTAATATACGTTAATTTTATTAAATATTAATAGTGTCAATTTTGACACTATTAATTAAGTTGATTTGAAATAAAATCATGACCGAAGATAACATCATTAAAAAAATTAATATACTAATGAACATTCATAATAAACTATATAATTGATAGATAACCATGATTAATTCAAATCATATTTATTTTATTATTTTTAAAATAATTCATTTGATATATCTATTAATAAAATAATTTTTGTATCACTATTTTGTCTGCTTTAATAGTAATTCTTCAACTTCAAAAAATTATAAATAAATTCCTATGATGTAGGTAATTATTTTATAAATATGTAAAATATATGTAGTCTTTTTTATCATTTAATTATCCTTATTTTATAATTAATACACTTGTGTAAAAAGAGAGTGTGAGATTTTGTCACATTCATTTATTTTAATAAAATAAATTTAATATTTATGAGATGCTGTCCATTAAGTGATTCAATTTAAAAACATTGATTATAAGGGTATAATTTATTTGTCCAATAGAATTTTTAATGTTGTTATTGTAATTTTAAAATATTATTTTTATATTTAATTACCAAATTTACCCTTAACCACAGTAGTACAACAATTAATAATGATACAATTCACAATGTCCAAAAAATAGAAGTAAACTTTTAAAATAATTTGGACATAGTAATTAGAAATATAGAATAAATATTTTAAAATTAAAAACATAGAAGATTCAAAAATAAAAATAAAATTAATCCCTTCATTGGAAAGATACAACAAGTTTTAAATGCTGAAGCATTACAAATGATTAAATTATTTTCATATCTGGATTCAATGTAAAATTAATTATAATTAAATAAAATTTATGAAATGATACAAATACTTTATATTTATACTTTAAATTCATTAAATATTATAATTTAACTATATAAACTATTTTTATGAAATTTTTTCACATAAATGTTTTTGTATTTTTAATATTCATCAAAACATGAATGATATCAGAAAAATATCAGTAATTAATCCAGAATAAAAATTTTAATTAACTATTATATATAAAATATTTACATTGTCATATAAGAATTATAAATGTGTCAAAATATTAATTTAACATTGATTCTCCATTCGAAATCTTAAAATTACATTTTAAATAAATTGGTCGTTTTACATAAAATTGGGTTTATCTATACTCTATGACTAACCTGTCTATTGGATGAATATAAAAAATATTTTATTGAGTATTTAACATATATATATATCGTTAATTTCACTAACAATTGTAATTTAGTCAATATTACAAATATTTAATTGATTTATATTTTTCATAAAAAATAGATTGTCAATGAATTAAATATACATTTTACTATGTCAGTTATACATATTAACACTATCCTAATGGCTAGGATATAGTGGTAATATTATATTAATGGAATATCGTAGTAATTTTATACTCACAATTGAATGAAATTCATGTTACTAATGAATAAAAATTATTTAAGGAAATTATTTCATAAAAAACAACAGAGTTTCACAATCTACTCCCCTAGAAATGAGTTGTTCTCATGAAATTACTCACATGGAATCAAACATGTGATGATACATCTCCCTCATCATATACTCAAGTTCTTTTTTTTCTTCTTCAAATTGGAATTTCCTCCATAAATCATTTACCAAGAAAGTGATCTTGTGTTTTAGAACATTTTCTCTACGATCCGTGACCTTTATCAGTTGTTCATTATAAGAAAGATTCATGGTTCCCACAATATTCTAATCGTATGGAAAACACAATCCCCATTATTGATGAAGCCTTGTAGAACACTATTCTGAACTAATCTATTATCACTGTCCTCACTAATTGGACCTTGGATAATCATCATATACATCACACAATTTTGATGAATTTTCCCACATTGGTATTTAGATTAATCATTAAATTTCATATAATTTCAAGATGATCCAAAATTATTGTTGTAGCTGTGTATTTATAGGAAAATGTCTTTGATAAACTCATCAACCATCAATTTTACTATTTATACCTTCTATAAAAACCCTTCTTGTACTCCATTCATAATATTCTAACCAAAATACTAACCATAATTTCTAGACTAGCCATGAAAACTATTGATTTACTTCTTGGATAGATATTCCACTAAATTGGGATCATTCTATTTCTTTAAATATTTTCAATAATGTTTACAAACTATGAGCACAAAAAAATCCATAAAATCATTAAACAAACACTTTATAGATTATATTACTATATTATTTTCTCTCTCAATCATGAATCATGTTGATAAGATTAAAAAAATATATTATAAATTATAAAAACCCTTGATAATGATGTGTATCCCCATGGTTTTCATTGAATCTCCTACAAGAACATTGATAATTGAATCACAAATGCAATGTGAGGTTTTAAATTACTTATCCATTGTGTATATGGGATCAGATAATTCATGATTTGACATATTCACTAAAATTGTGTAAGAATCATGTTCCCTTCAGTATTTTTAGACAGTACTCCACTATCAATGTTATAAAAAATTCCATAGATTGAAGCTATGTATACATCCTTTACAAAAAAATTTAATTTATCCAATTACCATTTAAATTAATGTTTTTTTCATTGAATACTAGAATACACATATGATGTATGGTAAATTCCATGGTTTTAATGAGGGAAAATTATTTCAAGAACTATTAGGTCTAATACTGATTTTGAACCCAATGAAGGTAAATCCCTGAAGAGGGTCTTGAATCATTATATATCATTCATTGAATTTTGATCCAAATTAATAATATTATTCAAATTTTGTGATTAGTAATATATCTATCACACTAAATATAAATACATTTATCAAAAAAATGGAGTACAAAAAAGTAATTTATTATGGTTTACCCATATAGTGTTATTCAATAGAGTATAAACCAACATTCTTATGGGATAATGAAACACTTCAAAAATTGATTTTATTGTATTGAGTGGTCACACAGATGCTTTAGTTTTATAACCTTTATAAATGTATAATTATCACTTCTCATAATAAGTAAAGGAACTAACGTCTATAATGGTGTTATTTTTTTCCAAAAACTAGAAAATTTGATTACACCTCCATGTTATAAAAATTGTTTAACTTTTTATATTGAAGAACATAAAAATACATTCAACAAGATGACCTCATGTAACTCCTTCATCTCTCCAAATCATTCCATCATGTGGAATGGAATCTATCCACCCAGGTATCTATATATCCAGCACTATTCTATAAATCTACTTTATTCTTCAATAATTTTTATATCTTATGATTCAATATGTTCTCTTCTTTACAAATAATATATTCCCCTATTTTTAAAATATATATATTCTCATTCTTATCTAAAAACTATTGTAAATAATTCTAAGGAAAAATATTTTAAATATTTAAGGTGGAATACCTAATTTCCATACTATACAAATTATTGCATAAAAATTAATAAATATCCTTTCATTTAATGATAGGATACATTATTATAATACTTTAATTATAAACTAGATAAATCAAATCAACTTGATATCATAGTTTTAATTCCACTAAAATCAGAATGTAGATTTTTCAATACATATTTCCTCTTTATATAGTCATGATGTAAACATATTATTCATGTTGTGGATATCCACCATGATTGAATCATTACAATTTATAGATAATCCATCATAGTTTTACTCTATTGTTCTAGAAATGAGAATAATCAGACCAAAATCATTGATATTTTCTCATGAATCATTATGGAATGGCTCAAAACAGCATCAAATTATAACTTCTCTTTAGATTGGAAATGGATTAAATCATTATGGACTCTTCTAAATGTATTAACTACCCTTCCTAAATGGAAAATTTATATTTTTTTCATATTCCAAAAATTGTGGCATAATATCAACCATTGTGACGTGACATCTCCTTCTCAAAATGGAAGTGTGAGAACTTAATAAAATGTTTCAAAAGCCCTACGAATTCCCTTGAGGAATATTATAAAGTGGTATTTTTTGTCTTCTAGAGCATAACATCATCTAGGTTTCCTATCATTTTTTGTGAGGTGACTACTTCCTCAAATTGAATTTTAGGTATGAAAAATATCACATGCATTATCAGCACCCCTGAAATAAATTAATACATATACAATTATTAAGGATTCTAATTGTGTATTTGAATGACTCTGAAATTGTATCCAGTGACACATATGAACTACCATATTATCTAGTGGAACATTTGAATTTTATTTAGGACTCTTATTGTGTATTTGAATGACTGTTACATAGAATCTAGTAGAACATATTAATGTTGTCATACCAATTTTTCTACTTAAGAGGTTCCAAAACCCCTTATTCATTATTCAGGAAATTTTCAATTAATTTGGAAGTACATTATTCAATACTATAATCAATGAAACCTGAAAAAAATTATATGTTTTTTTTATAAGATTATTAGATTTTTCATTCATAGACCACGGCATGTTAAAATGTTTGTGTGCTAAAAACCATGAAATTATCTATCTTCATACATTTTTTATTCCTATTAACTGTATAGGCCTTGGGTAATAATTCCAAATACACTTCAAAAAATCCTCAAAAATCACTCTTCATTCCAAAAACTCTAACTAGGTTCTTTCAATCACTCCATAACATCATAATTAACTTCACATAAATTTATAATCACATAAATCTAGATTTTGAACATGGATTTCTTGTAAAAAATATTAAAAAAACATATATTCCTATTCTATTATAAATATTTAAAATTTTTCAACCCTTTATTCATTTATGACTTTAGTAAAATAATTTACTGCTCCCCCTTAATTATGGGTTTTACTCTCCTAGGGGTGCCAGTTATTGGTTAAAATTTTACTACATAGAGATTTTCAATTTACCGCCACATAATTACTGATTCTTTATTACTCAGATTATGAATAAAGGTTCAGGATATCCATTTTCATTTAACATAATATTTTTCATATGTATGGTGTATATTTATTTTATTATCTACTTATTTCTTAACATTTTATAGCACTACATCATGTATGTCTGTTAAAGTGAAAAAAAAACAGAGACCATTGAAGTTGTTATATTTACCTAAAATAAGTCCATTTGGTTTACTCATTGTTAGAGTTTAGGGTTTTTATGTTACAGTTTTTTTTAAAATTTAAAGAACAAATATAAATTCTTTTTAATAGATATGTCTATAAAAAACATGATCGAGATGGTGATGACCTAGTTTCATCCATGTAGAATATTTTATTTTAGTCACATAATAAATCTAAATTAAACCTAATTAAAATGATCTTCATAAACAATTTAATCCAAAATGTATATAATAATTAATTATAAAATTCATAATTTATATTTTTTAAAATATTTGATACTAGTTTTTTTGAACTAGTTTATCTAAATTTTTTGTTAAAAATATAAAATAAAAACTCATTTATTCATATAATTAGTGACGAGGTATTGAAAAAATGTTTTTAATATTGGATTTAATTACAATATTCATTAGTCATTGGTGACTTTATAAGGTAGATATGATTGGAAGATTCTAATTGAACAATGATAAAAAAATGTTACGTAATAAATATTGAGATCAATTTGAGTTATAAATTATGTGAATTTGGGTTAATAAGTCTATCTCCATGTTTTTATGGATTTTGATGAAATATTATATTGAATTTGTGGATACGTAATTCTTTTTAAAAAGTTTTTCCTAAAGAATATGTGGGATTTTAATAGAAAAAGTTTATTAATATCATGGATGGCCGTGGTAAATACTTAAATACATCTACAATATAGAGAAAAAATATTATTACATCAATTGTGGATAATATTAGTGACTATGTGGGAGATAATTTCTAAAAAATAATTTATTTAATTCATATTAGGTTTATACCATGCATAACGATGGAAAATAATCCATGAAAGGGGTGGTATTGTCCTAAGATCATGGGGATTATGTTGTGTATCTTGAAGGAATAAATAATAAAGGGATCCAATATAAAATTTATTATTCAATTTTAATATAGGGAACCACATTATTTAAATTAGTTCACATGCATAGTCAAATTAAATATCATTTCATCACAAAACCAACTGCCTCCTTCCACCACTGAGATTTGTACACAAGAATCATTAGGCCATTAGGAATTATTTTTTGTCATGATGGGATTTTAATAACATGTAACTTTGTTTCTCATTATTTATCTACAATAGAGGCCTAGAAATCAAGGAAGATACACGATGAATGATACTTTTGTGAACCTTTACTGTGATTTTCAATTTTTATGTGGGTGAAGTGATATCATGTGACATAGAAAACATGTTTGTTGTAATCAATATATCAGTGGAAATAATAACATAACCACATTTATTAGATGAAAAAATTTAATAGAAACAATTATATATATTAATGATTACCTCATTTAAATCACACTAAAATGATTGAGAGAATACCTGAGGTAGAAGGATCACTTAAATAATCATTCATGTTCAAGGATTCATGACGATAAAAGGAATATTAAGTTGAACATAAAGTATACACTATAAAAGAAAAAGATCAATTTAATATGTTATACACTGACGAATGATGTAAAATAATAATAAATAAACTAAAAGGTAATTACCAAAATAAGTGAAAAGGGAGAATTATATGAGAATAAAATCAAGTGATGTAATATATATGAATGGTGTATGATGAATGATTGGTAAAAGATACAATGTTATTAATTTGAATAAATATATATTTCAACTAAGATTATGGAATGTGGGATGTATGATTTAGTGAATATGGATTATTTTATGAGCATGTATGATCTGAGATACAAGATTTAAGAAGCAATTTTTATTTTCAATAGCTTCATAAAAAATCATTTCACTAATTTATAGACAAAATATGTTCATTATATACCTCAGATATACTTGATGATTGCAATATAGTATAATGAATAATGAAAAAGGGATTTTGATAGAATAATAACATTAAACCTAGTGTTCACTAATAGTGATAATTAATTTTATTATTATCACAAGAAGAGAAATAAAATATGATATTTAAAAGAAAAATCCAATCAATTAATTTTCAACATCTAGAAGAGAGTGTTGAAATGTTATTGGGAATTCAACGACTCAAATAACACATAGTTAATCTTCACTCATCTTTATTAGTAAAATATTATGAGAAACAAATTGGGGTTCATAGTGAATCTCTCAAGAGATAAATATATAGCCTATTGAGGATTACCATGAGGATCTTATAAAGACCATCATGTCTATACTCTGACAACATCCTTTATTGAATATTTTTCATAGAGTTGAGGAAAATGGAGTGACACTTGTGTGAAGAGTGACTAAACATAAAATCATGTGAAGGTAGTATACCTTTCTTGGAGTGATCATGAATGAAAAATTATAATATTCAAAAGAATTGCAGGAATTTTAATTTTTACACATTTATATACCATCTCGGTGTGATCTTTGTATGTATACATTTTTGATAAACATTGTAAAATATTTGTTTTTTCTGTGTGATTTATTTTCTGTTTAATTTGTGATTATATTTGGGATTCTACCTTCATGTTATATTTTGTTAAAATTCTTATTCATAAAAAATGAACAAATATCCTGAAATATAATCAAACAAGAAAAAAATTATTTTAACTCCGCAAAGATCCAACACCTTACTCAAAGTTTCATGGGGCACAACATGGGGATATAATGGAAACTATATTTTCTTCCCCATGTTATCGACATCGATTATTACAATATAACATGTATATTAATTAATTTTTAAATATAATTTATGTCACATAAATGTATTATCTTAACTAGATTAGCATAATATTATACTAAAATTTTCTAAATGTACAAATAGTTTATTGTCAATACAGATAATGATGCTAGATATTCTAACCCAAAATGTGAAATAACAGATAATTTTTTAAATTTTTACCGATTATTATTGAAATATATATACCCCAAGTCATGCATAACATACTCAAATATCAATTTCAACCATGATATATTATAATGATGACTAGTTTATATCTATTCATGTATCAAAATCATACATTTTCTATTAACCATTTTATAATAATAACGTTGAAATAAAAGTACAATTGATTCATCAATTTCAAGGCATGGTTTAATTCTGTAGCATACTATTTGACTAAAAAAATCATTGAAAAATATTTATAGAGATATGTGATATATTATATTTTAATGTAATTTTTAACAATGTTGTGGGACTTGAATTTGTTATGAAAAAGTGGAGCACAAGGCTCTTTTAAGAAAGGTGAAAATTACAACAGTCTAAAAGTGGGCATTCAAAATTCATCTCTGTGAAACATTAGAATAGGCTCACTATTATGTGTACAAGAAGAAAAGAAATCCTGAATAGAGAATCTTTTATTTTCATGATCATATTCTAAAGAGTTCTATCCTTGGGATACATGCAAAATAATGAAGTTCATTGTTGAATGTTGTAGGAGGTAGTTTGTCCACATCATATTCAGTTTCTAAGATATGGGTGCATGCCCGTTTCATACAGCCTAAACAATGATTGTGGAATCAATATAAAACAATATATTTTTATAATTAATCTACATATAAATGTGCACTAAATTTATAATTCAATACATTTTATCTTCTAGAGATGGCGAGTTGCACATGTTCTATATTGATACTCAACAACATCTCCAGCCGCATCCCTGATGATAATCCCAAATTTTGCAAGGATAGGGTTTCCATGATAGGAACCATTTGAGTTTCATTTGGTCCATCATATGATAAGAATAAAACCAACATAACTCTATTGTTTTGTAATGTGTATGGTAGTTTTCATTAATCACCAATAACCTCATCACACAATCTTGTAGAACTAGGTTACGAAAGTGTTATGTGAACATTATATTTTCATATTTCACTACAACCACAACATCATAAATTGTTTCATGTTTTCTGATGATATACATTCCATGTAAAACACGGGAGCACCCCCACTTGATGTAATGATCCATCTTAACAAATGATGTACTGAATAAGATTTATATTTTTTTAGAAATTTAAATATCAAGCAGGGCAGTAAAAATGTCACTGATGATGTCTGTTTTTTGGAACCCGGATATTAACAATGTCAAAGAAAGACATCTATAATGAAGATGAATTTTGAAAGATATGGAAGTGGTGATCGACATTAGCACAATTTTCATTTTTGAAAACACACATGGGGAAGGGGCATATACTAACATGGAGTGGGTCACTATCCACAAGGAGTTTATTGAGAGAAAACCTTCAATGGATTTTAAATAAGGATAGCTAGATCCTCTTCTATTTGATTTCACATACACATTTATGTGATACAAAAAAATAAAGGTATAAAATACCTTTGAACTATGTTTATAATTTACAAACAGATCCCAAATAGGCTGGTATTCAATATTAGAGAAATTATAACTTGAAAACCCAAATTGATATCATGAAAAATATCCCTCAATTTTGTAATTTCATCTTTGATTGATATACTATAGTAAATAAAATCATCAATGTGATCGATATGATCAATGAGTGGACTCCTAGTCTGGTTATAATTATATAATTTGAGGGAGTAGTTCTGGATGACCATCCAAGTGTCATTCCTAATGATTTTTTTGAAGAACATCCTTTACCCCAACCATATCAAGGATTCAATGTAGCATTTATTCTATTTACTAATCTTTTCAACGTTTCTATATCTGATGAAGGACAAAGTAGATGACTTATTTTTTTGAATCTTACAATCAAATTGGAGGCACAATGTCTACCACAAAACATAAGAACTACCATATAGTTAAATTTTCGAGAGCTCTCCCTAAAACCCAATTCCATGATCATGTTAATTTTTCTAGAGGCTGAGATATTCTTTCCAAAATAGATGACGTACCATTTCCAACATAGCTCTTGTCCAGAGACACATTTATAATGAATGAGTACCTATTTGATTCCCTTGATGATCCGCCTATCTCCTTGAGAAAAAATGATGTTTTATAGAAACAAATATGTAGGAAGAGGGATGAAAGACTACAAGTGGCCCTAATTGAATTGAGTTCATCATTTTCTACCATGTGAGTAATATTTCTAATGTGATAATCAAGAGAAAAAAAAGAATAATAGAGAGGGGGTTAAATTTCCTCACCCACTTGTGCATTTTAATTAGCACTCTAGGGATCTGAGAATTTGTATAGAAATTCTAGTGGAGATTAGAATACCATTTATCATTCTAACAAATCATTCATTAATGGAAATCCACAAGAGTACCTTATAGATGAATCCCATGTACAAAGTGCCAAATGTTTTTTAATGTCAATACTAAATGATATATTTCTGTCCAAAGTTGTCTTTTTAGAAATTTCACACATTTTTAGGAGGAAATCATTTAATCATATTTTTTCCCTAATAAATTCCAAACTTATTCCAAGAGATTATTCTGATTGAAATCCAAGATTGTTTGTTGGAAATTATCATGGTGATGATTTTGTGTAGTGTGTTTAACATATAAACTAGACTAAATTAATAATTTCACTAGAATTATTGGCCTTTGTATTGAGGGAAATAAATTGGGCATTGAAACCCTGAGATAAGGTTCCACCTAAGAAATAATATCTAAATATGTTTCAAGAATTATCTTGAATGATCTCTCTAAAATGAATAATGAAATTATTGTATAATCCATCTAGTCTATGTGTACATTCATTTTTGGGACAAAAGAAGACTTACATTATTTCAATATCAAGAGTAATATAATTGAGGAGCATATTTTCTTCCACATTGACCAACTGAGGAATAATGGCATCTCTTAAATACATATTTCATTAGTGGAAATTGAAAAGATTCTCATAGAAGTAGAAAATTTTATTAGTTGGGGTTACCTCTCCTTGAGAATTTGATCCCCATAATTTAAGAGAGAAAGAGGGTTATTATCCCTTATATACCATTGCAGGGAATTGATGAACATGTTATTTTTATCCCCATAATTTAGCCACAGGGATTTCAATATGTCTTTTGGAATATTACATTAGAGTCTCTTAAGGATTTGTTGTTGGGATGTGAGTTATACTTCTTGGGAGAATCCACTTGGGATATTTTTTTTCGTAATATCCAGTTGAATAGAATGAAGTAATTTATCCAATGCAACATATTCTATATCATGGTAGATGTAATACTTTCTGCACCAATCCATTATAGAAACCTTAAATATATTCAGTTTTGTGATGCACAAAATCTAGTTACCATTCCATGGTGGTCCATCCCAACATTCATCTAATTTTTTTTGGAATTGTTAGGGTTTTGTCTAGTTCATTCCAAATATATTTGAATTTGAAAATTCTTCTCATTACCATAAAATTTTACTATAATAGGGTGATGATCTGAGTGATTCTTTTCATGAGTATGACATGATATAGATCTATAGATTACCACAGAATCATCACTACCAATGTATCTATCAATATTACTTGATCCCACACCATTGAGGATCCTTATATACCATGTGAACGTAGATCCAGAGAGATTGACCTCTGTTAAATTGGAATTTGTAATTCAATAATTGAATTCCCTTATGGAGTCTAAGATGAAAATATGACCCATATTTTCATCGTACTGATGTATGGATATTATGTAAACTATAATAACCCATGAATCTACTATGAAACTATAAATTCACTTTAATTTATCCTAAAGGAGACTCTTAGATATGAAATTGTTGTAAGCCTAGACCATAGTACAAAAAAAATTATTATTGCGGTGAAAACAATATGTAACTGGTTTCTCTTCTTTATAAAAATAATTGGAATATCCAGAGAACTATGAACTAGAAGCCATATTCAATCATAGATAGAGGTGTTTGGTGTTTTTCCATGAGATAATACATACTATTGATGATGAACATAAATTTCTTGGTTATTTTTTCTTCAAATCCATCATCCCCATATGTGAAGTATTATATTTTCCTACAATTAGCCCTAAAGAACATTCAGGGCCAATATTGTGTATTCCCTAGCAGTTCCAAATAATGATCCTCATTTGGACATTTGTTTGGGGGTGATTTACTATCATTTTAGTTATTTCTTTTCGATTTTCTAGGATTTTTATTCAAGTATGTGATTGATTTTGTATCATTTCCCTCAACGAAGTATGAGAAAGAGACTCCCTAGTTTCTTGTGTATTCACCTTCTATTCATATAATGATCTAGAAGAATTGATAATACCAAAATCCTCTCATGTTTTGTTGTGTCACTGGGAGAAAATTTAGTGTCTAAAACCTTCTACTTAACTATTTCATCAATAACCATAGTTGTGTCCACCCTCTACCCCAATTAATCTGTACTAGAATCATATAAAAATGTCCTTTACAAAGTCATGTAATATAATCCACATAAAAAATCCATATCAGGGAGAGATTAAACAATTGAGATAATCAATGATTCCCTAGAAATATTCTCAAAACAATTATCATCCTTTGCTTCCCGATTCACATCATCATTCTGAAAATTGTTACCCATAGTTTTTTTATCCAACTGAATCAAAGACCGACGTTTATCCTCCTCCTCATCCATGTCAGTCCATGAGTTTTTACAACAGGATCTATTACCAAATTTCACAATTTTATCATTTGAAGTAAAATCACTACTGTTGTTCTCCATTGTGTTTTTTTTATATTTTGGAACTTCATTCTAGGTTGTTGCACTAGTATTTGGTTTGACTATCTTTTTTACCACTCTATAATAATTAATTTCTTTCTCCACCCCCTTTCATTTCTCATAGATGTGAGGAGGGTGCTCATACTATAGTTTTTCTTCCACTTACTGATCATTATATATGGGAGATATTTGATTTGGAAGAGGACACTCCTTGTTAATTTCAAAAATATCACTTTTTATTTGGGTTTCTTCTGATCAAGTCTACTTATAAAAGAAATTTTTCAATCCAATACATTCTGATTAAAAAAATGATATTCCCAATTATTTGTAATTTGATAGTGAAAAAAATATGTAAATCTTGTAAGTGTTTAAGGATTTTTGTAATGTGGTTCTCTTACCCAACATTCTATAAATATGGATAAAAATTTAAACATTTTATGATGGAATAGTTTCAAATGAAAATTTAATCAATGGTACACTTATGGGTTGAAGTATAATTAAAATTGATCTCAGTTTATAATTAATGTTACTACAATATGTGTCCACCAAAATAATATAAAGGAATTAAATAATTGATGTTTAAGGTTTATGAGACTACTATATTCATATGAAAAATATAGTCATTTTTAAATATATACATGTGTTCTGAATCAATTCAATGAGGCTAATTTATGTCATTAAATATACAATGTGAAATTTTTATGATGTTATAATGATGTTTAGAAAATTTTCATGAATGTATATTATTCTTTATACAAAATAGGTTAACAATTTAACTAAAAAATGGACATTAAAAACTTTCCCAAAAGTTCAAACCATTACATGGCTTGAGAATCTGAATTTTTAATGAGAATCACTATAATCAATGAAATAATCGTTGTCTCAAAAACATAAAGGTAAAATGATTCCATTTATAAACACCCTTATTTATATCTATATTAAGAGAAATTTTTTTTGAGGGATATATAACAAAAAAATTATTATACTGTCATCCTACATAATTACCTAATCAACAACCATTTTTAGAAATTATGTCGGTATTGGTAAATATGATCACCATATTTATCAAATCAACTAAAACAAAATTTATAATATAATATCTTATGTCTAGAGTTTTGGAAGAATAAATTTAAAATAATAATAATCTTATATTGATTAGATAGATATGTATTTTTATCTGTAATAATAAGAATAATACTAGAGATAAGGAAAATATAGTGTCCTCGAAAAGTGGAAATCTTCATACAGTATCCAAATACTCTTCATGATAATTGAACAATGTTCTATCTTAATTAAACCTTACATATACTACTTCAAATAGTTCATGATTTTAATTTCCAAATATTAACATAATTTTCACTTCTAATATTTAAAATCTATTTTAAATGAAATAGTTTTCCAAAAGTGAAATTTTACTTATTTCTAGGTATCGATGATAGATTGAGGTGATAGGAAAAGCTCAAGTGCAGCTTTGAAAAAAATAGAAATGTATATTTTGCGGGTAATAAGACTATGTTTAATATATATTTGAATAATACATAGTGACGATCACAATTTTTATATGAAAAATGTTAGTTTTAGGAATTTCAAATTGGTTCATCATGTTATATATCAAGTAAATCATGAAATAGAGTTGTTAGATAGAAATGAATCTACACACCATGCTTTTGATAAATTATATTTCATGTGTCCCATTGACTCAAATTATGATGATGAAATTTTATTTAGTTGTATATTTTTTTGATCTGAGTGTTAAAAACAATGATTAATACATGATGTCTGCAAAACATTACATAAGAACATGTCAAGTATTTTTTATGAAAAATAAAAATGTCGTCTTGGGAAAGGTTAATGTGGTTTTTACAGGGGGTATGGTATTAATGAACCAAACTTAACATACATTCATATTACTTCAAAATTGAAAATTTTTCATTAAAACATATAATAATTCCATGTAAGAACCATATAGGAATGATTTCTTTAGAAACTGGGAAACATAAACGACTAGTTCATAAAACATATATAGTGTCTCCCACTTATTTCTTCACAACTACACTTCTTTTTGACATGTCTTACTTAATACAGATGTTCATGATCTGGGGAAAGAAACATATGAATGGGTGTTATCTAATGATCAGTAAGGGTAAAAAAGGGACATACCAATCATATCATAATCATAAATCATATGAACACAACATTTGTAAGTCTTATCAAACATATGAATGTTTGTGATATCATGTCATGGGATAAAAGAACCTAATAATTAATTGAAATAAAACCAATAGTAAAAATACAAGACATGATGTTTATTTCATACACGTAATCATAGAAAATCCTTTTATATTAGCCAAGGATCATTTCCAAGACTATCATAGTAGATAATGTCCAATATTGAACCGGTTTTACTTGTCATTCCATCGAAGTATTGCAGAACCTGATTTAATTATCATTCCAGTCATGTATATATCATGAGAAATAAATATTTAGACAATGAATTGGAGAGAGATATATGTCCCACCCATCTCATAAATAAATAATATATTATATATTCCACAAAAATAAATATCTTTTATCCCAGCATAAGCCTAGAAATAAAATGGATTTCTTAAACGTCAATCCATTGTAACATAATCCATATAAAATATCATTCCATCATTAACACAATAAAAACATTGTAATAATTTTTCACGAAAATATTATCCTATTTAAAAAACATCATCTTAGTTGGAAAATAATTTTGATAAAACAATTGATCATAATTCATGAAGAAATTATCCTTTCTTTTTGAAAAATGTTTTCTTTTATAAAACTTTAGTGCAGGATTAAAATAATTTTTAGTTTAAAAGAAATTATAAATCATATAAAGGATGATTCATCGAAATAAGGCATTATGAAGACATAAAAATCCATTTATTCCATATATTGTAAAAAACATTCTCTATGTACTTTTATCCAAAAAATCCAAAAGTACCTCGTATCGAAAAATGCCAAAGGATTCCATTAATACCGTTTAATAAAAATATAAAATGGGTAAAATTTACGCTATATAATTGTTGAATAATAAAAAATAATATTAAATATTTAAATAGTATGGATGTGAGTGATAAATATACACCAGTAAATACCTATGTGTAAACAATCTCAAATAATAATGAGATTTTGAAATTATCCTTTACTCTAGGTCTGATGTCCACTTTATGTATTAGAAAAAATTGTATATTGATTTTAATAATGTTATTGACTTATAATAGAATCATAATAATTTTTATATTTTTATATATATTATAATATTATCATCAAATTGTTAGTATCATATT
Source organism: Viscum album (assembly GCA_963277665.1). Taxonomy (NCBI): domain Eukaryota; kingdom Viridiplantae; phylum Streptophyta; class Magnoliopsida; order Santalales; family Viscaceae; genus Viscum; species Viscum album. The sequence continues at coordinate 307,427,203 of OY728131.1, read as the reverse complement.
ATTGTCACTCGTTATTCGTAAATTAACTACATTATGTTCTAACACATATTTTATCAGATATGTAAATGTTAAACTTTATAGGTTATAGTTGTATAATTAAAATAATACTATTATTATAAAAAAATTATTAAATATTTTTTTTATATAATCATTTTTTACTAAAGATCATGTAGAATGAATCACATCATATCATGGAGACGGTAGGTCGTATGTACGCATGAGCGACGATATCATTCAGCAAATGGTTAAATGGTTGATAATTGGATGGTAAATTAATTATAAATAATAATTATCATATTGTATTCAGTATCTATATCCATTATATGAATCATTACATGCATCAAAAAAATGTATTTTTGAATAACATATTATACCACAGTGTAGAGATGGTATGTTGTGTGTACACACACATGTTGATATTTTTATTTGTATGATTGTTAAAATGAGGTATATGGTTGTACCATAATTATAAAAATATATAATAATGTATAATATACTTTTTTTATTACTCTAGTATGTTGACAAAAAAATAAGATGATGTAGATGAAAAAATTAAATTTAAAATAGGTGATAAAATAATTACCTATTTTTCAAGTATCTCATTTTTATTTCCACAAAAGGTCTCTTTAGGATAGATTTATGCCCAATGTGTGACCTTTATGATGAAATGAGGTGTGTTTGGAGAGGAAATATGTATGGTTTTCTAAAAATGAGGTCTTTAATGGATTGATTAAAAGAGAAAGAGATATGTACGTTTTTAAGAGAGGAGAGGTGCACCTTAAGAAATACAAAAATTATTAAAATAATATAAATTAATTTTTAAATTAAAATTTTCCAAAAATGTATTATTTATAACATAATACGAGGATGGGTGGAAATAATACAATCCAATAAACATTATATATGTCTTAAATTAATTTTAATCCTTATAATTTTTATTTTTCCTCATTTAATATATTTATTGTTAATTATGGTAATATAATTCTAAATATTTTGTGTGTATAAATATTTGTTATAGCATGTTAATTGACCATAAATGTAAATTCAGTTAAATTTTATTCCTTATAATAATCACTTTGTTTGTTTTAAATATCCTAGTTATTTTTAAATAATCTAATAAACATTAATTTTATAAAATACTAATAGTGTCAATTTTGACAGTATTAATTAAGTTGATTTAAAATAAAATGCCAACCGAAGATAACATCATAAAAAATTTAATATACTAAAAAAATTTCATAATAAACTATAAAATTCATGGATAACCACAATTAATTCCAATTATATTCATTTTATTATTTTTAAAATCATTCATTTGATATATCTATTAATAAAATAATTTCTGTATCACTATTTTGTCATCCTTAATGGAAATTATTCAACTTCAAAAAATTATAAATAAATTCCTATGATGTAGGTAATTATTTTATAATTCTTTAAAATATATATAGTCTTTTTTATCTTCTACTTATCGTTATTTTATAATTAATACACTTGTGTAAAATGAGAGTGTGACATTTTATCACATTCTTTGATTTTAATAAAATATATTTCATATTCATGATATGTTGTCCATTAAGGGTTTCAATTTCAAAACATTGATAATAAGGGTATAATTTAGTTATATAATATAATTTTTAATGGTGTTATTGTAATTTTAGAATGTTATTTTTATAATTAATTAAAAAAATTACCCTTAACCATAGTAATACAATAATTAATAAAGATACAATTCACAATGTCCAAAAATTAAAATTAAACTATTAAAATAATTTGGACATAGTAATTAGAAATATAGAATAAATATTTTAAAATTGAAAACATATATGATTCAAAAATGAAATTAAAATTAATCCCTTCGTTGGAAAGATAAAACAGTTTTTAAATGTTAAAACATTACCAAAGATTAAATTGTTTTCATATCTGGATTCAAAGTAAAATTAATGATAATTACATAAAATTTATGAAATGATACAAATAATTTATATTTATACTTTAAATTCACTAAATATTATAATTTAACTATATAAATTATTTTTATGGGAATGTTTTTTAACATAAAATTTCTTGTATTTTTAATATTCATCAAAACATGAATGTTATCAGAAAAATATGAGTAATAAATCCAATATTAAATTTTTAAATCCCTATTCTATATAAAAATTTTATTTTTTATATAAGAATTATTAATGTGTCAAAATATTAATTTAAAATTGGTTCTCCATTTGAAATCTTAAAATTTCCCTTTAAATAAATCTATTGTTATACATAAAATAGGGTTTATCCATACCCTATGACTAACATGTCTATTGGATGAATATAAAAAATACTTTGTTGAGTATTTAAGACATATATATATATATATATATATATCGTTATTTTCATTACCAACAGTAATTTAGTCAATAATACAAATATTTAATTGATTTATATTTTTCATAAAAATAGATTGTCAATGAATTATAAATGCATTTTACTATGTCAGTTATACATAGTCGCACTATCCTAATGGCTAGGATATAGTGGTAATTTTATATTTATGGAATATCGCAGTCATTTTATACTCACGATTGCATGAAATTCATGTTACTGATGAATAAAAAATTATTTAAGGAAAATATTTCATAAAAAATATCAGAGTGTCACAATCTAAACCCCTCGAAATGAATTGTTATCATAAAATTCCTCACATGGAATCAAACATATGAGGATACATCTCCCTCATCATATCCTCATGTTCTTTCTTTTTCTTTTTCAAATTTTCATTTCCTCTATAACATAGAAACCAAGCAAGTGATCTTGTGTTTTAGAACATTTTATCTTTAATCCATGAACTTTATCAGTTGTTCATTATAAGAAAGATATTTATCTAGCAGAATGACTTATAATTTTATTACATGTGAAGGATAATGTATGTAATTTTTCATGAGATATACATGGAACACATCCTGAGCATTAGAAAGATTCAGCGGAATCACCAATCAGTATGCTACCTTTCCAACATGATCCATAATTTCAAAACGCTCAATATACCTAGTGCTCAACTATCCCTCTATCAAAATATTTTTACTCTCTTGCAAGTAGATATTTGAAGAAACACCTTATCACCAACTTCAAAATCTATGTCTATTCATTGGCTATCACATTAAATTTTCTTTGAATCTGATCTTATCTTATGTTTTGTTGAATAGATCTGACTTTTTATACCACTTAAATAAAAAGATAAGGTCTTAATCGAACTTTTCCAAAACATCATCCATGAATTTTGGAGTTCCAGAATTCATTATATATGTGATTTTATATTTATACATTTGAATACTGGAGTAAAAGCTATTATTGAAGGAAACTTGCACCAATTGTAGGAGTTGATCACAACCATCCTTAAAATTCATAGAGAATGTTCTCAACATATATTCCAGAGTTTGAATTGTCCCCTCAGACTAACCGTATGTATAAGGATGATAAGTAGTTCTGAAACTTATCTCTACATCCATAGCTTGCTAAAGACATCCCTAGTACATCGAGGTAAACCTCAGATTATGATTATATATAATGGAATGTGTTACTCAATGAAATATTACAAATTAATTTTTATATATAATGGATAAGTGATTAAAAGATAAATGCTCCCTAATTGAAACGATGTGTGACGACATCATAAGGCCATCAACTATTACCTAGATATTATTATTTCTTTTGTATGTTTTGGGATGTTTGACAAAAAATTTATACTGAATTATTCCCATTTCCCTTCTTTTATGGGTAATGGGTGTAGAATCCCCTTATAATTTTGTCTCCATGCCTTAACATGTAGACAAACCACGCATCATGAGGCATATTTTGCGACATCTCTTTTCATGCCATCCCATTATTAAATACTCTTTTAGGTCCTTGTACATCTTTTTCCTTCCATGGATAGTAGCTCTAATGTCACAAAGGACTTCATTTATGTTGATTTTGGATAACCCCATTTTGAAGGGATGAGGGAGAACCCTAACCAGGCCCATAGGCTTAATTGATTCCATGGACCATTGGGTTAAGAGACATTACATGGCACGAAGGCCTTAGGGAATTCAATATGAATATACCTACAAGGAACTTCCCCTCCACATCATCTGCATCATGATCGTAGCTCTCAACAATTTCCTGGCCATACTGCTAAAATTGTTGTGAAATCATGGGTTAGTCCCGATAGAGTGGCCATACACTGTCATTCTTCCAAATCTATTTGGTATTTCTCTGGTGAGTGTTCCTACTCTGAATCCCCTTCTTAGGCTGATATTTTTTTATATAGTCTGTCTAGAGAAACTACAGTGAACATGTGTCCCATATTCTTTGAGGTGGCCTTATATCCTTACTAAACCGAAGGCCAGGGTGGCTCAAAGGCCTTATGGACTCCAAGCCCAAACTGGTGGCCTAATGTGAATAGTTCTGGCTGCTACTATAACGAATAATATCTACTACAGTAACTGCTATTGATCATGCATATTACTGTTACAATACCTGCTAGAGCCCCACTACAATACTTCTACAGTACTGTAATTATGACTCCGCCTAGTTTCTAACTTGGGTGTTGCAAATTCACTTAAGTAGACCTCATCAAATGGGCTGAGGCGCATGTGATTCCAGAGTGAAAAGAGAATGATAAAAAATGAGCCTCATCATGTAGCTCCATTAATTATTGTATGGGAGAAATACTAACTGGATTCCAAATAAATATTATTTCATCAATATCAGGGTTCCATTTAAGAGTATTTCTCACCTTTATTTGTAGATCAATGTCTTTTTTTGTTCCTCCTAAATAATCTCTTATATAGATGGTTAGATATTCAGTTTAGAATAATAATATTTCTCCCCGTTCATTAAAATTTCAAGATCAATCTTTTTTAAATCCATTAATACTATATATTTTGTGATCCTTATCATGGATATACAAGCACAGTCTTGACGACTTAAACCATCTAGCACCTTGTTTGATTTCCTAGGGTGTAAATGTATAATGTAGTCTTCAAATTTAATAAACTCATACCATCTTACATGGAGCATATTAATCTACTTTTATGTGAAAAAATATATTTTAATCTTTTATGATCAGTTTATATATCACACCATTAAGAAAAATGATAATTAATAAATATCATTAATGTAATGAATACCACATTTAACTCTAAATTGTGAGTTGGGTAAATTTTCACATGGACATTCAACTATAGTGAGGCATAATCTATCACTATATAATTATGAATGAGACCACATCCCATAACCTTCTTGGATGAATCACTTTAGATCAAAATAATTTCTCCACTATAACGAAGTTTGAGCATAGGTGAACTAGATATCCTTATTTTTAGTTCCCTTTAATTCTCCTCATAATCCTGTTTCTATATGAAGATAACTCATCTCTAAGTTAACATTCTATGTTGGATGGATAATCATGAAAAATAATTCATAAAACATCAATAATATCTATCCAAACCAAGAATACTTCACATCTCAGTTACTGCCTTTGTTCTTGACCAGATTTCAACAACTTATATTATTAATGGATCCACCGATATCGCTTCTCTCAAGATTGAGTGACAAAAAATGAAGCTTTATGAATCCAAATTTATACATTGAAAATTTTCATTAATCGTATCCTTTCATTGGATATTTAATAAAGTTCTCATGTTGTATTCATGTTCTTCATTTCTCTTCGAATAGAGAACAATATCATTTATAAAGACTATAAAAAACTAATCAAGATAGTCTCTAAAGAATCTATTCATTAAATCCATGAAGATAGTGGGGGAATTAGTAAAACCAAAAGGAATCACTATAAATTCATAGTTTCCACACCTTGTATGAAATAAAATATTCGATATATCCGCTTTTTTGAACCAAAATTTATTATATATAGAATGAAGATTAATAATGTAATAATATTTATATCAATTTAGTTTTTCAAGTAAATCATCAATGTGTGGAAGATGATATTTTTTCTTGATATTTATAATATTATGTTCATCCATAATCAACACAGAGTCTCATTGAACCATCTTTATTTTTAACAAATACAATAAATGATCCCCAAGGTGATATACTAGGGCGTATGAGTCCTTGATCAATATTATATTTGAGTTTATTCTACAACTCCTACAACTCAGTTGGGTACATTATATATGGTGTATTTAAAATAAGAAGAGAACCCAATATGAGTTCTATTTAAAATTCCACATCACGATTTGGTGGAAGGCATGGAAATTCCTTTAGAAATACATCATCAAACTCATGAAAAATGGGTTTATTCTTAATCATGAGTTTTCCCAAAGCATTTGAGATAAATTCCATGTGTTTATAGGAATCAAAACCCACTATAAAGAATCAATTTGTACTGGTTGGTAATATTCAACATTTCATAAATAGATAATCATATATTGATATGAAATATGAAATATAAATTACCTTCCATGAAAATTAATATGTTCTCCATATATGGAATTCTAATAAATACCATGAATCAAATATAATTCCACTATAAGAAGGATCACATGATTTACATGATGGAAATTCCCAAAAACATCAACCAGAGAAGAATAATAAAACTATTGATTTAACTTTAGTTCAATTAAGAGGAGTAAAAACTAAATACATATCTATTTTTAGATGTAATTTAGTGATACCCTAAGAAAAGTGTTTATAAATAAATTAGTTGATGGATCCAGAATCAAATAAATCAATTTCTACATTTTAGTGGACGGTATGTATACCTTTAAATAAATCATTATCTTACTCCACATAACTGATAATGATTGCATGTGGATTTCCATTTTCATTTGTATTAAGAGTTTTTTTACATCGATCATCATTAGTAACCCTGGGATTTAGGAATTGGTTTGTATATTTCCCCATTTCCTTACACTTTTTGCATTAAAGTGTTGGATGTGACTTCTGGGAAGCCATTTCCTTATTCACATCATTAGGAATATTTTTCCCATCACTACACAATTCAACAACCTGGTGAAATTATTTTCCACAAATTAATCATTTAACAGTACCTTTCTAAAAGTTTCCTCCTTGTTTTTTCCACACATTGAGCATTTGGGAAGACACAAATTTTTTCAGTGTGGTATTTAGTGCTTCCATTGAATTCTATTTTTCTTTCATTATCAGAACTATATGACTAATGGGTTACTACAATATCCATCTCAACCTTAAGGTCACATCAAAACTTTTTCTCATATATAAATAATTATCCTATGAATTATTCCTTTTAGAAACTTGGGTTTAAGACACTAAATAAACAATAAATTTTACTCTACTATTGGATATGAATTAAAAAATCATTCCTTGAATGATTTGTAAAAATTTATCATAGGTACCTACAGACTCATCTTTCTTTTGATTATGTTCAGGGACCTCCTTCTCCATCATTATTCGAAGAATGTAATAAAATTACATTATAAAATATAAGATCCTGAACTCTCCCCATGCCATGGAATCAATTTCATCAATTTGTCTCTTATTGTTGATAATAAACTAGCATTGATCAGCTTCACCACCCAAATGATAGATGAAAACGATGATCTTATCATGTTTAAAAAATGGTATAACTAAAATTATCATTTCAGTGGTATTGATCCATTATTCTTCCACTAATTAATCAGAAGACCCTCTAAATGATGGTAGACACCACCTCATTAAAGTCTCAATAAAATTTTTCTCTCTCTTTTGATTATTTGGATGTCCTAGATGAATAATATCTTGAGAAAGTTGTGTGAGAAAGGAAACAATATCTTTCATTCTATATCCAATAACATTTGGTTTCTATGGGGGGAAATCATTGCATTTTACATCATATTCGACTTTAACATGGTTCCTTTGGTTTCATTCTATTGACTATAACAATGAATCACTATGTGGGAAACACATATAATAATTAGACAACCACATAATCAAAAATAAAATTTCAATTTTGCAATTTTTTTACCCAGGTTATCCATGGTTATATCAAAATCACAAGGATCATATCCTATACGTTGAAATATTCCTTTGGTTTATACTAAGTCTTTATCAACCTTGATTCAAAAGGTTAACTATACCTTTTCTATGATACCAACAAAAAAGAACCACACATATAATGATATTAATTCACAATTGATGTATATTAATTAAAACATATAATAAACCCATGTCTGAATCATATAGGTATAGTGTGTTTAGAAACATGGAAATATAATAAAATGGTTCATAAAACATATACATTTTCCTCTGCTTATTTCTTCATAACTAGACACCTTTTTGACATATCATACTTAATAACCTTCTCCATGACATGGGGAAAATAAACTTATGAAAGGGTGACCTAAAATTCTCAGTAAGTCTGAACAATATAAATATTAATCATATCACAATCATAAGATATTAGAACCTAACATTGGAATGTCTTATCTAGCATATGAAAGATTTTGATATCTTTTAGTTGTATAAAAGTTCGTAAGAATTACTTGAAATAATCCAAAATGTAAAAATAGAAGAAGAATTTTTTTAGAATACTCATAAGCATCAATAATCATTTCATATAAGTCAAGGATAATTATCAAGACCACTATTGTGGACAAAGTACATTACTAAACTGGGTTTATATGTCGTTACATCCCTGTATTAATGAATTGAATTTACTTACTGTTCTAGTCATGACTATCTGTAGAGATTTAAATATTTATCCAATTAATTGGAGGGATATATTATTGAAAACCATCTCATAATTAAATCATTCTTACATGTTTCACAAAAAACACAAATAATTTAACATATCATAACCCTCAAAATAAAAGTTATTTCTTAAAAATCATTCCATTATTATATAATATATATAAAATATAATTCTATAATTAAAAGATTCAAATCTTAGTAATAATATGGATATAAAAACCCTTATTTAAAGAGCATTATTTTATATAAAAATTAATCCTAATAAAACACATGAACATACTTTTTGAGAAAAATAACTTTTCTTCCTAAAAAATATTTCTTTTCTCAAAATTGAACCCAATATTAAATGAAAATAATTTAGTGGAAAATAAACATGAAATTTTGTAAAGGTAGATTTATGGATATATGTAATACAAAAGAAATTAAAATTTTTTCTTTTCGTATAAGTAAAAAAAATTCTCATCGTACTTTTTTCATAAATATCAAAAAGTACATCATATCAAAAAATTCCAAATGATTAGCTTCATAATTAATAATAAAAATTTAAAAATTGGTAATATTTAATTTAAGAAAATTTTTAAGAAAAAAATGCTACTTAATTAGGAAACATGGATTTGGATGTAAAATATACCCAACTAATTACTTGCACATAAACAATCTCAAATAATAATGACATTGTTTAATTATCCTATACCTTAGGTCTGATATACATTGTATGTATCCTAACCTCTTGTAAAATGATTTAAATAATGGTTTTTAAATATTATATATTCATAATAATTTTTATCATATCAAAAAGAATTATATTATAATCAATTTGTTAATAAAAAATCATTGTCACTCCTTATTCAGATATTAACAGATTTTTGTTCTTATCTAGGTTTTTTCAGATAAGACAATGATCCACTTATTATGTTATAGTTAAATAATTTACATAATGTTATTTTTATTATATTTCTCATATTTATTCATTATACTCATTAATATAAACATGGTTTAATTAAGACTATGTTTAATGAATCGCATCAAACAGTGGATTAGATAGGTCATACGAACGCTCAGACAACAATATCATTCATTTAATGGTTAAATGGTTTAGAATTGGATGGTATTTAAATTTTAAATAATAATTAAAATGTTATATTCATTATTTAAATTTAATATATTGATAATTATACACATTTAAATATAATATTTATGAATTAAAAATTACACCAGAGTGTGGAGTTGATAAGCCGTATATATGCACACAAGGTGATATTTTTATTCATAGGATTAATAAAAGGTTTTATATGGATGTACCATAATTATAATAACATCTCCACATGTATAAGATACTATATTTATTAATTTAGTATGGAAAAACCCTAATAAGAGGAAGTTGATGAAGAATATTTTAAAAAGAGGGGATAAATAAATGACCTCCTTTTGTGGTATCCCAATTTGATTTGCACAAAATGACTTCATAGGATGTCTTTATTCCCAAAATGTGGCCATTAGAAAGAAGATAGGGATGTTTGAAGAGGCAATGCGTAGGTTTTGGCTGAGAAAAATGGCTTTAGAGGAGTTATTAAAAGATAATGAGAGGTTCCCTTTTATAAGAGAGGGGAGAGGAACCTTTGGAAAACCCAAAACTATTAAAATAATATAAATTAATTTTAAAATTAAAATTGATAAATGTGGATAATTTAAAAAATAATATTATTGGGGATCTGAATTCCCTCAATCCACAAAATTATACTAGTTTTTATTTTATTTTAAACCATATTATTTTATTTTATCTTCATACAATCTATTTAATTTTAATTATTGTAACAATATTGTAAATATTCAATGATAATAAATATTTACTTATATAGTGATAATTGAAAATAATTGTATATTTTATGGAAATTTATACCATATATTTATCACTTTGTAATTTCAAAATAGTTTTATTATTTTTAAATAATTTAATGAAATGTTACTTTTATAAAATATCGATAGTTTCAATTTTGACACTATTAATTTTATTTGATTATAAATAAACATCAAACAGAAGATAAAATTTAAATAAACATTTATTACAATAAAAACATGTCATAATCACCTATATGATTAAGGTATAACCCTAATTGATTCAACTTATACAACTTTTAAATTTTTAAATTCAATTATTTGAAATTTCTGTTAATAAATTCATTTCTATGTCAGTATTGTGTCATCCCTAATAGAAATCATTTAATTTTTAAAAATTATAAATAAATTTATATGGTGTAGTTAATTGTTTTCTCCTTCCATATACTATCTATAGTCGATGTAATCTCCTTCTTATTCCTATATTATAATTAATATACTTATATGAAATGAAAGTGTGACATTTTATCACATTCATTGATTTTAAAAAAACTAATCTAATATTCCAGGGAAAATGGTCAATAAGTGCATAAACATCAAACCATATATGATAAAGGTCTAATTCAGTCATCCAATCAAATTTTTATATGTTTTATGTAAATTTTATAATATTATTTTGACATTAATTACTATATATAACATTATCAACGGTAATAATAAATTAAAAGTGTTGCTATTAATAATGTCCAGAAAATAAATTTTACAAATTAACATAACATGGACCAACTAATTACAAAAAATGGAATTTATTTTATATACTTTAAAACATATATTTATTCGTAATTAAATTAAAATTAATCATACTGTTGTAAAGTGATAACGTGTTTAAAACGATAAAACCTTTTATAAGATTGAATTGTTTTTATAGCTGGATTCAATCAAAAATTAATGATAATGAAATAAATTATATTTAATTATATAAATATATCATATTAATATTTTAAAACCATTCAATGTGATAATTTAACCATGTAATTTATTTTGATGAAAAAAACTTATTTTCCGAAAAAATTATTATATATTTATTATTCATCAAAACAAGAAACTTATCTGAAAAATATCATAAATTCATCCAAAGTAAATTTTTGTATCCATATTAAAAATAAAATTTTTATGTTTTCATATAAAAATTATTAATGTGTCAAAATCATAAAATAAAAGTGGTTCTCCATTCAAAGGTGTAAAATTACCTTTTTTAAAAAATAGGTTATATACATCAATTTCGGTTTATTCAGACCTAGTGACTAAAATATTCATTAGATAAATATCAAAAATATTTATTAATTATATAACACATATATATAATTACTTTTATCATAAATAGTAATTCACTGAAAAATAAAAATATATAATTGATTTATATTTTTCATAAATAATTGATATCTAATAAATTCACAATGCATTTTCATAACATAGGTATACTTATTCATTTTAAGATAATGGTAATGATATACTGGTGATTTTTATAATATGGGAATATTGTTTTTCATTAAAACTAATGATTTTATGTAGTGCAAGCTACTTCCGAATAAAAATAATTTACAAAAAATACTTCATAAAAATAGCTCTGTGTTAAAATGATTGGTCCCATTTTTAATTATATTTTGAAATATCTCTTCATTATTTTTCCATTCAAGGTTTCTTTCCATATGTAATTTACATAATTTTTAATTTCATTTTTGTTATGAAATAATTATTTTTTCTGTTACATTATAATTCTTTATGTTTTTCTTCTTAAATCTTCTTCATCTATTTTATTTCACATTCTTTCATTTTTTCTATCAATTCATACCTCTAACTCATCATAATTATTGATATGAAAATTAACCTTATATGGTGGCTATATGATAACGGATATAGAAATGATATAGGGAATCATATAATAGTTACTATTGAATCAATTTTATGTCTAATCCACATGGTATTCAATGGATTATTAGTATAATTGTTGTGATTTTTTGGATTATGTTACTGTTGTAAAACCTTAACACATAGAGGGTCATATACTATTGATACATTCATTCACAATATATGGTTCTATATAGAAACTTGGGTCATGGAATGAATTATATCCAATGCTCAGTGGAACATGAAATCAACCAATTTTTTATAATGTAGGTCGATTAATCATGATATAGTTTTATAAACTATAATATTAATGCATTCATTTCCTTTCCATTATCATTTACATAATCCATAAATACATTATTTATGATGCTTTAGAACTTATAATCGAATAATTTATTATTAATTTCATTTTTAACCCCGCCCCATGTTTTTAATTATCTATTTTGTTCAACGTAAAAGATTATCAATTTTTATCCATTAATTAAATAATCACTATTAAATTAAATTAGGTTAATATTTAACCAAAGGTATTATATAATTATTTAAATAATAAATTAGGGTATGTCATAACATTATGCACAAATTTTGGCATCATAGTCATGTAACAATATGACATAATATGTTTATTTTTTAATAATTTATTATATATTATATAAATATCTCATTTGTTTTTTTCATTTGGTAAATAAATATTTTATTCTGACATTTCAACTAGAAATAACCCCCACTAAACAGAGAAGGAGCACCACCGATTCCAAAAATTGGAAGCACTTGATTCACTCTAAATCTCATATCCACGTATTATTTTATTATTAAACCATTAATATTATTGTTTTATTGTTAATCTTTTAATGATATGTAAAAATATATATATTTTACAATGGATAGAAGAATTAGAATATTGTTTATTAATGTATGGATTTTTATAATTAAAATGGTCAACATAAAATAAATTGTTCATCTTTAGTAAACAATGTTGAATCACTATATTGGAAAGTTTTCCCTATGTTGATAAGTTAGTTTATAGTCCTACCTCTTTACTTTCTCCTCCTATTTATCTAACACATATCTCTTGAAATTGTAACTAATTTTCTTCAAATATTTTGTACCTAGTATCATTAAATCGTGATTCTACATTTCTTTTCCATTATGATAATTTGAGAATGTTGTTAGATAGAACTCATTTTTATTTTTAGTAGTATTTTGACTAATAATTTACCATATTTTTTAATTATTGATGCTAAACTGGAGCGACAAACTACACAACTAAAAAAATAAAATTTTACTTTTAATTTTATAAATAATTTAAAAATTATTCAATCACACAACATGTTCCACTACTATAAGACATTGTGAAATAATATCTATATATATATAATATAAATATTTTATAATATAATATTGTTATTTATTTGACTAATTATATATGAAACTTCACAATAAAGGTGGAAGTGTTTTTTAATATAAATATATATGTGATAAAAAAATTAAAACTAGGATTACAGCATGTGTCGATAGATGAAAAAGATTTGCGGAAGCTATTAGTCAAGTGTTCAAATCCATTATTGGATAACAGTTCAAGATGCATTATTATTTTTGTTACACAACAAATATATCCCAGAATATAAATTTGAATTCCATTGAAAAAGGATAAAATGTAAATTGAAAAATATTAATAACATTGAAATGGAACAAATGGACTCTACATGTTATGGAGAAACTATAGAATTATACTACCCACATGTAGAAATCTAACCCAAACCATGAGAGTTGCTTCTAGTCACCCTATTTTAATTTAAATAAAAACACGTAATTCATGTTATTATACAACCTATAGTGTATTTATATTTTATTTTTTAATATAATATAAAATATATATGGTAAAAAAAATTCCAACGGTTATTGTTGATGAGCAGGATTGAGCCAGTTAGAGGATCAAACCCCAACACATTCATGAGGAAAATGTTTGTTCTCTATATTTATATTTAATAAAGTTCATGTGGTGTATATCTATGTAAATTCCATGTCTATTATCATTATAATATATAGTATGATATATTTATTTAATTATTGGTTAAAGAAATAGTGAAGAAATAAATAAGAAACATCCTGAATCTGTGGTTATACATTTTCATATTTATAATTTGTTTATTATTTGTAAAATAATAATAATAATAAATAATTGTTATAACCTCACACATTAAATAAAATTATTTTAAATTTACACATTTCTTGTATTTACACATTTGAAAAAAATTTATTTCATTGATAAATTGTCAGTACAAAATTGTTTTTAACAATAATGGGTGATTTTAATAAAAATAGTTTTTCTATAATTGATATTAATGGTTTTATATTAACAAAACCATCAATATATTGACATTATCTATGTTTTTTAATAAAAAATTGAGTTATTTTATATCATTATACATCATTAATCAAATTCTAGAAATATGAATATTTTTTACTAATTTAAAGGTATATATAAGTTCAATAAATATTAATCATCATTTTAATCACTAAAAGTTAACATTAATTTCGGTCTTCATTAAAATGAATTATAGTTAGAAAGGGACATCACTATATGTGATGTAGATATTTTGACTTTCAACATCATTTTCTAAATAGTAATATTGAAACACCTTCAAAAATTAAAAATAAATAATTCATTATGATTTACTTTTTAGAAAAATTTATTCAAAATTCCTTCTAGAAGAAGAAATATAAAAGGATATGAAATTATTTTTTAATCAAATTCAATGTTGAAATCCATTATACGTGATATTAAATATTAGGTTTCAATGTGACTAATATTGAAATGTTATATTTTTAAATTATTGGATGACACATAATTTTGGACCATTAAACATATAGTATAACACTAATTATAATAAAAAACAAAACAACCATAACAATTAGTTGAAAAAAATAATTGAAAACATTAACATGATTTATTACAAATACACTTTTAAATGATACTAAATCTCTACTTTAATAATATATTGAAAATACTATTTAAAAAAAAATTACTTCCAGTAAATTGAAATGTATGGATAAATGTAATTAAAAAACTACAACATAAATTTTAACAAATTAAAAAATATAACATATTTTTTAATATCATAATTGTTAGTTTGAAATTAACCTTTTAAGAATATGTTTATATTCTATTCATGACTATGTCATAAATGAATTGAAACATAATAATTATGGAATTCAAGACTTTATCCATGATGTTGAAACTACATTTAAGAAAAAATACATTAAATATTAATATTTAATAATAATATAATATACTAACATGTAATTATTTAACAACTTTTTAAATATTCATGAAACACCACACAATAAATTGAATAACCTGTATAAATTATATTCATTTTGAAAAAAATATGCATAAAATATAAAGTCCACTAAAATATAAAAACACAAGAATTAATAATTATTTAATGAATAACGATTCATGATTATGTATTCATTCATACATTTAAATAAATAGAGTTACTAGCTTGTAATGTGCATATTTTAATGTCTCTCATTTATATATATAGGTTTTCAATTTTGTAATTTTGGTTTAATTTTTTCACAACTCTTGAAATGAATTATAAATCCATAAATCTATAAACATATGTGAAATTTTATTAGATACAAAACATTTTGAGATACATGATTGAAAATTAATTAATTAAATCAATAAATCATATGTTTTCCTAAATAAATATAATTATCAATTGAAATATCAATTGAGGAACAGAATGTATAACAATTTTATAGTGAGATCCTAAACCTCCACAACATCAAATGTGTTAGTTTTAATTATATTTAATGTATAATATCTTTCATTTATTTTATAACTCATTGGAAAATTATAATAATTATCTAATATATTGAATTTTTTTGATACCATTGTTACCCCAGAATCATCTTGATTATAATATAAATTTGTTTGTACGTGATGTTTTTCATTCCATTATTGTGATTCTTATGATTTCATATACTCTTATATATGGTATGTATAAGAATAAATAATAAGTAATTTTAATTTTAATAAAACAAATATACAATTAGAAACAATGTATACATCATACATATTTTGAAGAAAATGATTAGATCAAAAATTTAAAAAAAATGACAAATACACAATCCAACTGTGGACAACTTATTAGTAGAAAGAAGTGATGTCGTAGCTAGAACAATAATATCATTTATCCATACTCTTACCTTAATTGTATGAATAATATGATAATGTATATAATCCTCTACATGGTGTAAAATGTTTTATACAAAAATATGTGTAATAGGATTTTGAGCATTAAATTGAATGTAAAAGGTCATGTCTGAATGAGGAGGTGATAAATCATGGATGAAATTCCACGTAGGTTTCTCATGTATCATGAATTTGAAAATCATATTCAATACAAATTATTTCATTATATCTTCTATAGACTCGTTAAACCATCACATATCATCCTTCAAAAATCTATTTATCTCTTGTATTCCCCCCATCAACGATGCAATAGGGTAATAACGAAAAACTATTTTAAAAATGAAACCCTTATTATACCCTATAATATATTCAGCTGTTATAGACATTCTAATGTACTGTAAAGAATATAAATAATACCATCTTGGAGAACAATCCATGTTTCATCTTGAACTAAAGGGTTTCCGGATGTATTATTTTTTAAATTCTATGTTAGTGAGGTAAATTCGAAAAAATAGTAATAATTAAAAAAATTGCCAATTAATTACTCAAAACATTATCAGATACATACTTGGTTAGATTGGTAACGTACTAAGCATTTTCATTCCATTATCATTTAATTAAAACTTTTCATGATAAGGGGTAGGAGATGTAGGGTTATGTAGAATTTCTTGTTTGATTCTTCATTCCTTTTATCTTAATGAAACAACTATTTTTGTAATCAGTTTGTCCTCTAACAATGGATATCTTATTTATAAAATTATATGATTTTATAAATTCATAGAATAAATCAATTGATTTATTTTCTTTGAGGACTATTAAATAATGAAAAACTAATAAATTATAATATAATTTTAATTAATTTAAAAAATAAATATTACAAATAAAAATATAATACCATAAAATATTCCACCCTCTTACATGAGGAAAACACATGCCATGTATCTATATTTATAGCCTAGACCAAAGTCATGTATTATTATTTAGTTTATTAAAAAAATATGGAATTAAGACAACATTAACATAAATCCTCTCTACAACGTTATTAAAAGGACAAATAATTCTTCAAAATTTCTTTGATATCATGATAGTAAAATAGCAGTTGTAATTGAATTGATAAAATATTTAGAAATGTATTAAATTTATACATCTAGAAAATTATATAAATATGTTTATAAATTTTACTCGGATGGAATCTAACAATTGAAACATTTCCGACAAGTTGACAATACGGCATGTAAGGATAAATATTTATCATATAAAACATCACCATTCCAGGAATTTTTTAAACTACGGGGTAGTTGGGCCAATTGGGTGCTCATTATCAATAGAGATAATTAACAACAACTACTCTCCACACATGAGTGAAATTATTTTAATTATGTAATCTCAATCATGAAATATTTAGGTACCCTTCTCTACTTAGATGAACAAAATATGTTCATTTTTTAAGAGATATAAGTTTAATTGTAATATATAATATAATTACTCAACACATATATTCATATGAAGAAATGAACATACATCTGTTCCACTCCCAACATGTATATTATTTTAAAATATGTACATTATAATAAAAAAAAGTATGTGTACCTTTATTTTATAAAAATTAATTAATACAATTAAATAATAATATTTTAAATAATCATATTAAAGAAATATTTAATGTAATATTTATCAACAAATAAGATTTGTTACGTGAACTAATGAATACCGAAAATCATAAAAAATGGACCGAGATGATTATCATATAAGAATATATATTTCATATAATTTTATTTGATTATAAATAAAACAATTATAAGTAAATATGGTTTTTTTGTAACTGGATGGAAATAATAAATATGTTATTGAATATAATAAAATATCTAAAAATGAAAAATATCTTGAAAATAGTTACAACATAATTCTAATGAAATGTTTTTCAACCCTTAAAGGATATCTCAGTCTAATGAACATATAAAGTATTATAAAGTAATAAGTAATGTTGAATATATATATAAATTTACAATTTATGAAATAATGTTATTAAATATCAATTTTTCAAAAGAAATTATATTATCTTATTAATTATGAGTGTAAAGGAGTATTTTATCATATCCATTATATGCAATCAGTTTAAGTTGTATTTAAAATATTCTCAACACAGTCATTATTATCATCATGTAAATGTGTAATAAATAAATAAATTTTGGATAATTCTTCAAAATAATTAATATTCTCATCATTAAAATAAATTTATCAATTTTTTAAAAAATATTATACTGATAATTTTATTTATAAAAATAAAAATATTTATTTATCTATGAGTTTTAGTGAGGAATGATTCATCCTTAAAATGAAATATTTTCCTATAAATATGATTGAATTTTTAGTCATCACATTTTAAACCAATGTTATCATAAACTTACCAATACTAGTTATATAGTATATTCAATATATAATATATCCTTTACAACTCCAATATTTGATCTTTAGGCAGATATTGTTTTTTTCACAACATATTAAAAATATTGTGCTTCAATAATAACCAGTGCTCAATAATTACGAATGATACTCTTTTCTTTTTGTTTTTTATATATAAATATAACAATTAATATCAAAATTATACCAGGAGATCATATAAGCACTTGGTAACCAACTAACCATTTAATTTTTTTTGTTACATATTAATCAGAGTCTAATTTGTCATTAAACCATAAAGAAAAATTGGTTTTTATATTCATTCATTACACAGTTTTCAATTCTTCTTGGATATCATACAATTAATCCAGGAATATGTTGTGATATATTTTCTTAATACTCATCTTTGGTTTTAATAATGTATAAATGTTCATTTATCACTACATCAAATGGAGTAAACATTACCTTTAAGTCATGGATACCATTACTTTCATTTGCAACTATCTAATGTTGAGATATAGGAGAATAACATGCTCTACTACTGATAAATAATCAGTATGGAGTTAAATTTCCCCTATTGATATATATTTTGGAATAATAAATCTCTCTTGTTTATGTGATTTCTTATCATATTCCTTTATAATTTTTATGTATCTTAAAAAATGACCCATCCAATATATAAAATCAGGCCAACATATTCACATATTTTAAACTAATTGAACTAAAAAATTAACACATGACATAAAAAAAGAAGGTGAAAATGAATTTATAGTTGATATAATAAGAGGATAACTTCATTGTTATTAAAACTAAAAAATTTGGATCAATAAAATTATTTCAAACCTCATTAATAATGTTACATAACTTAATGATAGAATTTTGGATCGATATTAAATATATACTACACAGTGAAACCAATTGAAATTGTTTCATCAATACATGATAGTCAGGAGATATCATACTTGTTAAAATTAAATTCATTAATGAAACCAAAAATATAACAGTTATTGAAAACCCCTTGGGTACATTAATACCATGTAGGATTGGACATAAATTTTTCTTCATACTCCGCCTTAATGTGTAAAAATCAAAAGTAAAATGTTTTCGGTTCACTTTCATTGTTAAACATAACTCCAAATGTATTAACATGATTTTTAAGTCTAGTATCACTTGAAATAATGATAATTTGGTTTTATTTTATGTTAACAATTTATATAATTATACTATCAATAATTTCATTATCAACATGAATAATTTCAATTTTATGTTTATGTTCAAATATTTCCAAAAAAGATAACCTGAATTAAAAAGATCATTTCATACATGTATTTTTTATAACCATAACTTCCATTTAATCCAATTGTGAAAAAGTTGTTTTTTCACAATATTGAAAATTATTATTGAGAAAATGGTTGTTGTAAATAAGTAATATATTGTAAACATGTGAATTCCATTTTTAATATTTGATAAGGGCGACCAATTTACATGATTCTTTTATATCCCATGCACATTGTTTTTCTTTTATTATACATTTGATGATATAAAATCCTATCCATAAATGTTATAAAAGATTTATAACCTTCAAAATTTTATACAAATATGTTTCCAAACACATATAATTTAATTATATGGAAAAATATTACAAAACTAAATTGGAAATGCTATTTATTGCAAGCATCAAATACTATAAAACATTTCCCATTAGAAATTTAAAATCATCACTCAACAATGATAGATAAATATAAATATAATATATAGGATTTTTTTCTATAGAAATAATCAAACATTATTATTATATATTTCTTCATTATACATATATATTGTTATAATTTTTAGAAAACAAACATAAAAACCAACAAAATAGTGGTTACTGATACTCAGATATAGATTCATTACATTTATGAATATAAATTTTTTTATATTTCTATGTTCATTTCAAAAATAATAAATTTTAAAAATATTTTCCATTGCAGAGAATTCGAAAGGTGACATAGGATTACATAAGATATGTGATCATTTGTATGTTATCTTAGCCTAATAAAATAATTTTAATTTGAAAAGTGATTCCTTAAAATTATGCATTATTGAAAGATAATTGATATCCTTATTTTTATGTCTGATGGATAATCTAAATAATGAGTAATGTTTTGGTTCATCATCCATTAAATGTCATGATGTCCCATATTTATGTCATTTTGATAAACTCTCATATTTCTTCCCAACAATATACAGTTCATATAGAAAGCGTGTGTCTTTTTTATCAAAATATGAATGGACATAAGTAATATTATCATCCTTATTTGAGTATACAATTTTTTTCCTTATTGGATTTCCACTTTTAAATTTATAATAAATTCCGTGAAAATTTTATTACAAAAACAGTGGATTTCATTCATGTTTAGAAATCTTAGCATAACCGGTAACTGTATAACTTTATTTCACCCTAGGAAATGGGGTTTCTCATCATCTTCCTATAGTAATTAAGTTATTTTTAATTAATAATTTAAACAACATAATTATGAAATAACTATTCAAGATGATTTTTTTGTCTCTTGTCAAACTTCTTTTTCATTATTATATATTGATTTTTTATTCATTATGAAAGCTCTATAATCTATATTTCTGACTAATACAATAAATTTAGATGGTTATTGATTTCTATGTACCATAATTTACTCATATAAGTACAATTAATTCATGTGAATAAAATAATGTCTCTGTTTGCAGAACAAATATATAAAATTCCATGAAATTTTCATTATTTTTTCATATTCAACACTAGTTATTTATGCATTTATCTATTCACTATCCATTAATTAACAAAAATTCACAACATAATAGATTCGTATAACAATACATATAAAAATTTAAACAAATATATAATAAAATAAAATCTAAACATATAATCATATAAATATATAAATATATATAATTTTATTACAAAAATTTTATATCTTAAAAAAATAAAAATAACATAAAATAATTACATTGAGTTTTTGTTAAATCAAAATTATTGATAAAAATAAAAGAAATTTATAAATTAAATTAAAAAATAGATTCTAAATATAAAAAATAATGACAAAAAATTATAAATAAATACAATTATGAATACAAATATTTACAGCCAAAAAATAAAACAAATCTCAAAAATTTATAATCCCAGGTAATTATAAAATTAAATAAATATATTAAATATTTATAATTAACCCAAATATGTGTACACAAAATATACAAAAAATTAAATTTTTAATTATAAAATAAAAAATTAATGTTATAAAAACTATGAAAATAACATAAAAAATATAGAAGTCAATTGTGGAAAATAGTTACAAAATATTGATAAATTAACATGAGGGAAATATAAATAGGTGTTATTCTAAAATATTGAACAAACAATTTTTAATAATTGAAATTGAAAATTGATTAATAAACCTGGTCCATTGTCATGCATCATCTTAATTAGGGTTTCTATTGACCACATAATGTTGAGGGTCATGGAAGAAGGGTGATAGATTGATGAATGGGGAGAGATAATGAAAATAGAAGTTGAAAATCGAATGAATGTTGAAGATCGTGAATGGTCAACTGTCATCCTGAATCGATATGATATTAGTTTTTGGAAGACTACTTAATGAAAAAGGAGGATATATCAAGATTTTTTGTGTTAATTAGTCTTTTTTAAAACAATTTGACAGTTTTTAATGAAATTTACATTATTGGATTCATTCATCACTTTCAATATTGATTTATTATAAATCATTCTTTTCTAGAAGTGGTAATTGTTTATATGTATGATTATTTTTTATACAATTTGTTTCATTATAATATGGTATTGTCCTATAGTTAATAACAAACATTATTATTTAAAAACAAATTTATACAATATTAAAAATAAAAAATATATTATAACACAACATATGGGATGAATCTAAAATGGTTTTACTTTTATAAATCAAAAGTGAATATTTTATGAAATTTTCTTTTGAAGGGTTTAGGGATTGTTTTCTTAAAAGAATAAGTCAAGATATAAATTTTCAAAATAACCTATATTTTATGAATATAAAGCGGGAATCTATGAATGAAATTGTTTCAACACACACATCAGGATTTAGTGGAATCATTGGCTCATGAGATTACTTAGAAATATTAGTATAATATCTATCCTTAAATATTGTTTTGATATAATTTAAGGGACACTTCATTTCCTTCTTACTTAGACTGAATCCCTAGTCTGATTTATGATTTATTCACATTTATAAGATATGTAAAATATTATTTCGATGTATAATCATTATGATCTTTTGAAAATTGTCATGTTCACATAATGGGTTGGAATTTATGAAACGTTACATTTATAATGAGTGAAATGGTTTGGTCATGGGGGTGTGATAATAAATTAATTTTTTGTCGTCTTCAATCCTTAAATAAAAATTTTTATATTATGGTGTGATTTAATTTATAAATATCTGAATAGTTTTTACTTCTCATGTTTTAAATTTTATTAATGATATATAGTTTTCAGGGAATGAAAATTTCAATTGTTCGGATGTTTTCATTGAATATTTAGGTCATGAGGGAATCATGGGTGTGGTTAGGCTAAAAATAAAAATGAAAACATCATGTACAACAAGAATACAAGCTATTTATTTTTAAAAACTATGTTGATTAAATATCAATAGATATATTGGCATTTTACATATATGAAGTACACAAAATTTTATTAGGACACATATCATGTATATCACGTCTTATATATATTTTTTGATAAAAAGTATACAACACTCTTTACTATCAATAAATTGGATATCTTTTTTCCCAATAAGATATTGTTTTTGAAACAAATTTATTACGATGTAGAGTATTGTGTCCAATAAATTACGAAAATTGAAAAGTAGTTGATGAATTATAACACATTTTTTACCTTGATGAATGACACATGGTTTTAAAATTAAAAATAACATATTTTTTGGGAAGTGGTTCAAATGTTTATACTAGTGCGTAAGGTTATGTCGATTTAAATATTTTTATAATTGTAACCTCTTTTCATTACTCTTTATTTATATTCAGAATATGTAAATCGTTCTAGTTTCAATATAGTTTGTAAATAAAATTTTAGTTTCTTAGTCACATTATGTTCATTATGTTTTATATTTCAGTTATTTTTACATTATTTTATTTTCATTACTTTCATTACATTAATAACTCTATCCCTTAAACTTATTATAATGATATCAATTAAAATAACTCTCTCATTGCGGTGTTGATGTTAGATATAAAGTAATTATGGATAGTGTTCTATCTTAATGTTTTTTTAAATATATATTATGCATCATTTGTTTCACACGTCAAGGGTTATTGATATACTTGACGGAATTTATGTTATCCTTGGGTCATTAGAGAATATAAACATGTATAGTTTAATTTATTATTGAAACATTAAATTTTTGTCTTCACCCTGTGATAGATTGAAAAAACATCTATAGTTAACAGCATATTGATATCTGTACCAACTAAAATTATGTTGTTGATGTTGATTAAAAATTATAATTATTTATTCTAAATGATATCTATACATTTATTTTATTTTCATAGAATTAACTATGATCCATAAAAACCCTACAGTTATATTTTCAAATTTTAATCCACCAATTTAAATTTAGAATAAAATTTAACACCCCCTTATTTTTTTACATTCTATTCAAATTTAGAAATTTTCGATTCTTACCCCTATTTAAAAATATTTTATAGATGAATTATGTTTTTTGGTTTATAGATGTTATTGTATTGTAAAATTAATAATAAATTAGGGATCATGATAACTTAATATACAACCATGGAATAATATAAGGAAAAATATAGTATATAGGTATTAAAAATTATTAAATGGGGAATGAAAATGAAAAAAATATACTAAAAAATGTTTTATAGAATTGAATGTATATTATCGAAAAATTGGAAAATCAGAGACCTAAAGCATATGTTCCTCATTTACCCTTTCCATAACATTTTAATAATTGTAATATAAAACACTAATTTTTTGTTCATCTTGATATTTTATAGAAATTGCACATCAATATACTATTTACAGGGGACATTTTTTAGATTTTAATATCTTCAAAATTCAATAAGGAAAAATTATCTAATAAAATTTATTTAGAATTATTTCCAACCATTTAACTTAGAGAATAATTCTTGGTAGTGGTGGGACATAAGATTCCATAATTATTACACAATAGTATGGGGTTTTACATACCATACACCATTTATTACATGGATCAACAAAAACATTGAAAATTAAGTTATATTTGGAATGTGAATTAATGAATTTAATTTATTTTTTGTTTTATTTACAAAATTATATATATAACTCTTAAAAGTAATATCTAAATTTCACTGACAAACATAAAATATTTAACACAGTAGCCACAAAATATTTTTAAATCATTTGATACATAAAATGGTTAATTAATAAATATTAAAATGTAAAATAACATTAAGCTTTATAATATTCTAGTATCACAATTTTATATTAAAACATGTACATAAAATCCATTAACTTTTGAAACTTAAAAATCCTCTAATATTTTACAAATTCATGAATCAAAAAAAAAATTATTAACACTATTATTAAATAATATTAAAGTATTGAATAAAGTAAAAATTCCATCGATTTTACATTATGCTTCCCATTATTATCATTTATTTTCTTATTCATCATCATGAACTTTCAGACCAATAATTATTATCTTCTTAACCACTTTTTATCTCCATGAAAATCTTCTAAATCATCCCTATAAGATATGTATTTTATTTTACCCTAAATTTTTCTTTCTTTATAGTCAGATCCAAAATATGATATTTAGATAAAAAACAACCCTCAACAACTCTTAACTTCCCCTACATATTAATTATTTTATTTATAATTTTTGTGTGAAGTTTATGTGGTGAAGATAATTATTGGGAAATTTTATTGTGAAAACTATAGGATAATCTTGAGGAGTATAATAGAAATTGATCGAGTTCAATGGATAAAACCAGATTAAACTGATGAAAAAACAATAGATTCATCAAATAGAGGATCATATCACATATGACATATACTTAATTAGAAATAAGAATCACCTAAACTTGATAATTATTAATATTTACTAAAAATCCCATTTTCACTCATGTCAAATTATAATTGTAGAGAACAATTTCAAAAATAAATCATCCATCAATAACATGGACCAAACTAACCCACTGAAACCCCTCTTATATGAGTGTAATATATGTGTGCCTACTCAATCCTACCTCTATTAGGATATGTATTGGTGAGTCTCAATGAGTAGGCTTATCACACATATTTAGAGGAAATTTCATGATGTACTTGTACACTACATACACCTCTAAAACTGTCACAATAAAACACAAGAACTAATAAAAATAACTATAATATAGTTAATGCATGTGAAAAATTTAATGATTTAAAAGTCTAAACTATAATATAATCCAAAAAAACACTTATTTTCACCAAATAACCACATGTAAATCTAACCTTAAATAAAAAACAATAGAGGCCAATTTAATAATATAGTCCCAAACATGAACTCCACCAACTAATATAACCTTATGGTTCAGTTTAAAACCTTATTCACCTTATACACAAAGGTATCTATTGAAATTATTATTGTCTTCCAATGACATGACACATATAAGAAAAGATTCACATGTATGTGAGAGTATGAACATACACAAAAGGATATCACAAAAATGATAAATTAAATTATATGAAAAATTATTAGAATAAAATCATAAGAATAGAAATATAAAATATTCAATCAAAGGTAACAACCAACTAATTTTATGGAGAAAACTGAAGGCATAGGCAGGATCCCCCCTTTTTAGATAGCTATAGATGGAAAACTAATTTTTTTCTCATCATGTATCACCATGAAGATGAGAGTAGAACCTTGATAAAGATATTAGAATATAAATTAATATATTTGAACATAGTAGATTAGAGATGGAATCCTGATCCCTAAATTAATTTATTTTTATCAATGATCCCCATCATTATTCTGAAAAAAGTAAAAAGGAAAAACTATATGTAATATATTTTATCTCATATATGATTTTAATGATATGTATACTACCATTTTACATTAACAAAAATACTCAAGATGTTCATCCAAGATTCTAAATCCATGTCTTCAATAATTGCAGTCAAAAAACCAATGAGACTATATTATTATATGACATGTACTTTACGAGTATATGGAATATAACACCTCTTGAGATGTATGTAGAGGACTACCTCATATATGTCATGTAGGTGTCTATTTATATGTTTTTTATTCATGGTTATAACGTTTTGGGGACTTTTGAGGTATAAAGAATGTACTATCATTGGTTGTATCATGTGAAGGACAAAAGAAAGAGATTTATCTAAAGTTTATATTTTCAATGCATCGAAAAACATCCTATGATCGAAATACAGGTTCACACTAAATATATAGGCTTACAAAAACAAGGTTTGTACACTACAATATAATGTGAGTGATATTAATCTCTATATAATCCTTTATTTATTCTTGTAAGGCATTAAATGGTGTTTTTAATTTTGAATCACAAACCATGTCATTATGTTCTTCATAAGGATTCTAAATATTTCTATAAAGAATGAGATGATAAATGTAATCGTAATTTATAAATCATAAAATTTCCCAAATTCATTATTCATGGGTTTTATTCCATTAATGGTTGATTTTTTGGTGTGCCTCATGGGAAATAAATTTCATAAGTGGACCACAATGATCCTCAGTCCCCTATCAAATCACTTCCATAAAAACCCATGCTTCCATAGATTCCCATAATCTACCATTTCATTTCACACACATTGAACACCCTGAGAAACATCATCTTGATAATTTACATCAACCTAAATAACTAGATCTCAATTTTCTAATCATTCCAAAATTTATTTTTCAAACTATTGTATATGGAAGTGGATTGAGAAAAAATAGTGAAGAAAAATAGTATGAGGTTAAAGGGAATAATCCTTTATGGATTAGTTTTCATCTAGTGAAATGTTATAGGAATTTTTAATCATATAAAAATTCACTAAAGATGAGGAATAGTGATGATACATCACAAATTAATAAATTCTAACATAAAAAGGTAGGTAATATTTAGGACCATGTAATTAATAAATAAAAATATGATCTAAATATCCATTCTCAAAATCCTAAATTATTGATAAAAATAAAAAAATGTCAAACCCCTAGATTAGAATATCTAATTAATTTTTTCCCATATTCTACAAAATTTGATTATATTTCTAATAAAAATTTTGGTCTTTAATTTCTGGTTCCCCCCTTGATCCCAACCTCTCACACACTATATCATTATAGGGTTTACAAAACTAACCCTAAATATTGACTTTATAGATGAATTTAAGGTTTTGATTATGATTTATATGTTAAATTATAAGCTAATTAATTAATTAATTAATTAAAGAATTTAATTAATCTAATTAACCAATAAGGACCTTGATGGCTACCTCTAAATAACCCTAGTGGGATGGATAATTATGCTCTCCTAGAGGAATACTCTCATTTAGGATAAAACTATGATATCTGATTAAACCTTTGATGATTTATTTTTAAGTAAAATAATTATTCACATGAATATTTGTTAATGGCATAATTATAATTATTACTAATATATTATTATGGAGGCTCCAAAATGCACACAACTCAAAATTTTCTTATAGATCCATTATAAATTTAGTATTTAAATTATTAAAAGGATTAAAATAATATAAACCCGGGTCACTACATCATTATAAACATCATTTATATTTCCCCAAAGATGATATCATACAAAAATGATGAAAGTATTGAGATCTATTATAGATCTCACGAACTCTTGATTTTTCAAGTAGGTTCCCAAACTAAAAAATAAGCACAGATATGCAATAATTCATCCATGAATTGTGATATATACTGAACCTTCCTTCACCATATGATAATTTTTGTATGTGCAGCTATTCTTTTTTTCCATCACTCCCCAATCAATGATATGTGATGTGTCATTCATGTATCTCCCAGGTTATGACACAAAGAAGAATGTATGCCCTATATCTAATAGCAAGGATAAAGTCATGCTTTAAGAAATCACTCCCTATATATCATTATCTTATAAATGATCAATTAATTTAATTTATAGCATTCATCAAATACTAAATAAATGAAATTTTTTAACTTCTATTCCTTAAGTGACACATGATATCCATATGAAAATAATTTTGGTCTTCTTAGTATACATGAGTAAGACTTATAATTAATTTGAGTATTCCTAATCATTCATTGCATCACATGATACTTTTCTATAAACCTAACACCAATTTTTACCACTTAGTGATAAGTATCATACAACCAATTAATTTAAGGGGGGAGGATAAGGGTTTACTCTTAAGGGCCTTGTTAATGGTTGAGTGATAGCATTTCATGTATATAAAATGAACTAAATTAAAATGATACTATTATCTCATACTGACATCTTAAATACATGTCCACAGAATAACATCAACAATCATAATGGTTTAATTAGTCAAAAAATCGTTCAAAGGGTAAAATGTTGGAATCATCAATAACTAAGACCCAAATTCATATTACTAGGTTTTTTACATATTGGATATGTATGTAACATCATTTTTAGAATTCATCATCAATGTTATCCCATATTTATGAAATATATCATCCATTTATAAGAACTCCATTATCCCCACCAAACAGTACAACTAAAAGACTACATAGTAGAATGACTTAGTCAGTAAGTCGTTGATCACCCAAAATTTTTTCTATCCAACAATGAAATGATGAATTCCACTCATTAAATTCATAAATATATTATACCACAATACGAGCTAGGAAACACTATATTTCATTTATTCCCACTAAAACTGATGCACAGGGTATTCTTAAAAAATTAGACACTATGATATACAGTTGAGGATTATATATGGAAATCCTAAGACACCTCCTCATAAAAACTTACTAGACCCACTTTTTATCCCCAAGAGTGGGAGATATGATCCCCTTTTTTAAAATAGGAATCTTATTTATTTCCTGGGAAAATAATATTCTACCTAACAATAAATTAATTGAATATGAGTTGGGCCACTCCCATATGATGAATAAAAATATGGTCCACCTCCATAAATCGATGATAATATAAAATTTGAATATCTATTATGGATATAAAAAATGATTCCAACTTATCATACACCTCTTTCAACAACTGATAAAGGGTTTCCTAGTAAGAGACTATTCTTCCAGGATTCCCATTCACAGAGTATTTATAGTCATATATTAATATTCCTACAGAAACTCAATGTAGAACCTCATTATAAGGTAAAACAATATTGTAGTAAACCAAAACTAAATACTCCCATGGTCAACAATGACTACATAAATTTTTATATAGTGGTAATGCCTACAATTTTTTATAGTAAGGACAAACAGTTCCCACTCAAATACTTGTTTTCATAGTTTAGATCATGAGGCTTCAATTATCAAGACTCACAAGAAATAATTACCTAACTTCATATTATCACATAACCAATCCATAATCCATATGTACTTCAGAACTCTCTAAAATCAACTCTATCCTTCGGAAACCTCAATATAAGGGAACTCTTCAATATCTCCATCATCTCTTTAAATTGTCTCTAACATCGTTCAGACCAATGAATGTCTACTATATAAAGTGATGTGTAATCATATTTAATCCCTAAAACTGTATTAAAAAATTTCCATTAGATATATTCAAAGTTTTATTGATTTTATCATACTCCAAACTAATCTAAAATGAACAATGAAATATTTTATAATATAAGATAACCATTAGTACATCATGTGAATAAAATGAAAAATATCAAAATGAAAATTAAATGATGATTAATTCCTAATGGAAATAAAAATATATTTATAATGAATTATTTTAATTACTTTATTCTTATTATTATTATTTTGAAAACCATTCTTTAATACCAATTAAACTAAAAAAGTATGGTTAGATTTTTTTTAAATTATTCTACATTAAAAAATAATTTTCAATGAATTTTTTTTTCAAATATATTATGTATTTTCTTCCTAATGAATTAAATTTAACAAATTTAATGGATTATTATTAATAAATTTTTCTATATATAAACCAATAACATAATAGTCATTAAATTCCTAATTTATGGGAATTAATATTAAGAATTGTTAAAAAATGTCAAATTCATTTTCATTAATATAAATAGTTCTTCATTATATTATATGTTTTAACAAAAAATTTAATATCATCATTTTTATGACTTGAATATTATAAAAAGGAAACAATTTTTTAATCATCATATCAAAATAATATTAAGGATAATTTTCATGAATTAAAAAAAAAGAATATTATTTTTAGTGACTTGTAAAAAAATATTGTTTTTTTGCATAGAAAACATTTAATGTATCATTATGATATGAGAATGAAATAAAAATTTATACAATTTTGTTTTGAAATTTTTTAATGTTGTAAATAATTAATTTAATAATATTATATTGAATTTGGAAACTTATATTTAATATTTCAGAACCTGGATAACATTTTACAGTAATAAAACAATTTAATTTTCATTATTTAATATATTGATTAGATGGTTCCATTATGGTTTTAAAATATTTAAATTTTAAATAACACTTAATTTTATGATAACAATCCATTTATGTTTATTGGATTAAACTAAAAAAATTATTTGGGATAAATAAAAAAATTGACATTTAAACCTAAAAATACCTCATCCTCATGTATAATTACCCAACTATTATCTCATTCACATTTAATCTATATCCATTGGGTATGAATTACCTCTATTTTATATAATCAAATAATATACAGATATTTTTTAGGTTTTTGGTTTGTATGTATCATTCTTTAATAAGTTGCTTTTGTTGGTATCAATTTTTAACCAATCGCTTCATTTATTTGAAACATTATTGTAATTATTTTATTTTAAATGAGAAATGGTATTATTAATCATTTTTATAATATAATTTTAATATTATCAATGATATACCATCATTTAATCTTGTTATTCTATCTTTATATTAGCTATATTTCTCAAAACTATTTGTAACCATAAGAGATCCTAATTCTTCTAATGAGTGACTGGTTTCCTAACAATGAAATATTTTTCTAGATAAAAAAATTTGATGTAGGATTGGAAAAATATGAAACAAGGGTTAATAACCTTGAAAAAATCTGTTGTGTTTTAAATATAACAGCACTCAGTGGATAAATAATTGGCCTAACTATGAAACTAGTTTGACAATCATTAGGGATATGGTTTGGAAGATTCTTAATCAATTTATTATCCATAATGAAATATTATTTCATATTGATACTCCTACACCATGAAAGTGACCTTCACTTCCTACATGGGTGGATTCTATTATGAAATATAGATATATGTTAATATATTCAAATATTTTATAAAAAAATTTCTATAAATAGAAATTAAAATTAATAAATAACATGAAATCGAAATAAAATAAGATAATGTAAAAAAGAAATCATGTATTCATGCCTTTCACTATTAAAATTAAATTTTAATGACTATTACTTATAAAAAATAAAAATATGGAATAGAATTCAAAAAATTATTAATGTTTTAATAAAAATATTTTTTTATAGATTAGGTGAAAATTCGATGATAAAAATAGTGCATATTGTAAGGGTTGTTAATCTTGTTTTAATTTTCATGAGACAAGTTTCTTATTATCCAAAAATTCAATTTTATATACTGTATATACTGACCTGTTTACTTCTTCTACCATACAAAATGATATTCTTAATATTCTCACATTTATTTAAGAGCTTCACATTCCATGTATTTTACTTCATACATTAACTAAGCCATAAGGGTTTTTGTTAACTTAACTAACTTTAACTATTTTACTACCAATATTCAAGAAGATAAAACATATAAATTATTTTTATTACACCCTTTCCTTTTTAAGATATTATTCTCACTTTCTTTTTTTAGGATTATAAGTCCTCTAAAAATTTAACCTACCTTCATTTCAAATTTCATCCAAATGATTTCATATATATGCAGTTGACCTTATTACTTTTTTGTCAGAAATATTTTCAATCCATATAAATATACATTATATTTTTCCATGAATTATCTTATATATAATACAAAAATTTAATTATATAATTTTTTACTATGATTAACACTATTTTGAATATCGATAATATTTAATATTTATATTAGTTTTTAGGTGGATCGTTTCTTACTTTCTTTTGAAAGTGTGAATTGATTTTCATTTTTTTAAATTACCTTATGATTTCATTTTCCTACTTTAATGTCTATTAATATTTTTCATCAATATTCTCCATGTTTTCATTTATTGAAATAAAATTTTATTCCTCTAGTTCGATTTTTTATTATTTTTATTGTAATGATTTATATTTAGGAAGAATGAATAAAAAGAATATATTACTTTTATGTTAATTTTATTCCTCCTCATGAACTTTTCTATTTCTAAAATAATTTGTTTCTATGGTTTAAACATTTAAAAGTCATTTAAAATTGAGGGTTTCCATGTTATGTTTACACCCACTAAAATATAATTTATGAGGAGACTTTGAATTTTGATTCTATAATTATATATTATATAAAACGTATGAGTTTATTTATAATTTTTTTCATTTTGTTTCCATACGGTATAGTATATATCTCCCTTAGAGTTACACATCATTATTTAACATAATAACAATTATGAATGTATAGTTTATACACAAATTTATTTATAGGGAATTTCTTCTATATAACCATCCATATCTCTATTAGGAATTAAATTCTCATTCATGTCTATATTCTTTAGTTATGTGGATATATTCTATATCACATGAACTATATATATATATTGAATTATCTGAATATGAATTACTCTATATGATAATTTTTTGCAGGATGATTACCAAGAAATCTATCTATGATTTTACTATAGAAATATTGATAATCTGAATATAAGTTATTACAATATGGACGATTATTGATCACTGAGGCATATTGGAAATGATTATTCATTTTTATTAATTCCATGATATGATGAAATAATTTGACATAACTGGTGATGAGAGGGGTTAAAAACATTATATCTCACTAGAAGGATCAATATAACTCATGATAAATTATATCTTGGTAATTTTTTATAAACCTTACACATTTTATATTATTTCCAGCATGAGGCCTTTCAGATATATTAATAATGTCCATAATTATTCTTTTAATCTCTATGATTTTATTTATTATATATATATATATATGTATTCACTCTATCTATAGATATATTTGATTCTCATAATATTAATACTATGGAATCATTTCATTACAATTTATACATACATAATACTCATGCCAACTTATTAGAAGACAACTTCTAACGTAAACTACCGATTACTATGTTTTTGTGCTCCCCCAATTTTTTTATTATCTGTTTAACTGGTTAAATAAAAATAATTATTAGGAATTCCATGTCTATAAGCTATCATGCATGTATTTTTTTTAGATATTGATGAATTATCATAAAAAAGGGAAGCTTTGTATTATGGTAAAATACCATTATATAGGAAAGCTATGTGTTTTTAAAGTGTTTTTTTAATTATATTAAATATAAAATATTTTAATGTTATTTGGGGGGTATGTGATAGAATAATTTTCATTTATGTTTTAATTATATAAATGAATATGTTATTAGTAATGATTTCAGCTCTGTGGGACTAAAGTGTCATGGTTACATGGTCAGAAATCTAGAATAGGACTTCCACATATTTCCAATAATTAACTAATAATAAAATACTCTACACCTCAAATATGATCTGGGGTGAATCCAAAGAAGAAAGGTTTATGATTATCATTGAGTCCACGAAAAATCCACTATCAGATATTATGTCCTCTTAGAAGTGGACCACATGGGTCTAGAAATCACACTTTGGGAGCTTTTCATATTGTCGGGTTTGCAAGTCTATGTCTATAATGATCCTTAGACAAACAAAATTATTATCTTATAACTATTAATAGATTATGATGTTGTTGATATAGATGATGAAACACCAGTCAAATAAGGGTTTAATGATTTATTTTATACATCCCATTAACATATTGGAGGAATTACCCATTCATAATCACATTAAGAGAATTTAATAGTCACTGTAGCATCAATGTTCTATTATTTTATTTTCCCCTCAAGATCCTAATTATTGTGATATTAGGTTATGAGATTAGTATTTTAGAACATCTTTTCTCATTGTATATAATCAAAGAGGTTATTAATTCCTACCATAGGTTACATGTTTTTTATTTTCACATTATTCATGCATAAAAAACCAATTCCAATTCATAGGCCCCACCCACCATCATGGATAACAACACCGTATCATCACCAGGGGGACTTGGTCTAATGAAACATTTATCAATTAATTCTTTGAACAACTCCTTAACTCCCTAGATCATTTAGGTCCATTCCATATGCTAAATAAGATATCAAACTGTCTTTAGGGTCATAATATATTATTAATTTTAACTTATGATAAAGGAGAAAATTTTACACATCAATAAGAAAACCATACTTTCATTACATAGCGAGAGTTGTGTGTTGATCATCATAGGTATCAATCACACATTTATCAAAACTCACTAACTTATGGGAGATTAGATATAAGATTCATAACACATGTACTACTTATATTTATTTGAGCTCTGAGTCATCCATGAATAAAAATATCGATCCATTTTTTTAGAAGATTATAACTCTCTAAAAGTAGTTGTCTATCTATAAAAGAATTGTAAATAACTATTTCAAGCCAAGGATATTGTTTTGTGGATTCATATTATTTTTAAGGTTCTCCCAAAAACTAATATTTTATTTAATGATTTAGATACTCAATGAATATCTTCTTGAATACAAAAACTAGATATAGATGAATCCTCAACATGTTCCAAACATCGTGTATAAAAAATTCAGTCATTGATGTATATAACTACATAACACTAAATAAATTTCAATCACATAAATTTTTGTATTCCAACAAAACATCAATAAAAATAAACACCCAATAAATTTATTTTCAAAATTATGAAAATTTTTAATGTTGTTAATAATTATATACTTTTAAAAACTATATAAAATTAATAATATTTTTACATCAACCAAAATATTTTTTGAAACTCTTTATGGAATGATTTAATTTTTGAAATTGTTATAATAAAATATCAAAATTTGAATCTAAGATGACAATTTATTTCTTTTTATAACTCAACTGTGTTATTGTTCCTTTTTCTTCCTCTTCTTCTTATATTTTGCATTGACAATAAAAATACTAATAAATATGCATCATAAAATTTATATTTTATATTGAATAATAATTAAATTCAATCTATAATGAACTTTTTGTTGATAAAATAAGATCCATCAATCATCCAATAATGTTAAAACACCAAATTCATTTCTTTGTACAATACAAGTCATATATGATGGAGTAAAAGTGGAATTTATTTGGTCACATCATAAATGTAATAAAATATATGTAATTATATCAAAAACCTATCGATTACTCATTATGAAATCTGAGTGAACCAATTGAGAATAATTATAAAAAATAAGTCTATATAATACCTATAGTATACATTTCCAGATGTAATGGGTTAGTATTTAACGATTAGGTAACTAATTAAAAATATAAGTTAGAATAGTAAATTTATTAGCCAATTGATGAGTGGATGTTCAAAATTTATTGCTCATTGTCTGAGATAATGGGAACTAATTGGAATAAAACTAGGTAGATAGTGTATTCCCACTATTTACCGACTGTTTATCTATAAAAATCATACTGTTAATTTAAAACCCATCTAATTATATTATAAATATTCATGAATATTCTAATATTTCTAAATGCCCAATATCAATTTATATTTCTTCATTTATTGACATGTGCAGACAAGAGTTCACAACAAAATATGACAAATGGAACGTTTATATTGAAGATAAATGTTCTTACAAGAATACATAGTCATCATCTGTATTGATACAGCTTTACATTATTTTTTCTCATATATTATTCACCTCAACATAGTCTCAAAAATATTATACTCTCACAGGAAACACATGTTTTATAATACCATTAAATATAGAGTATAATATGGTTCCATTATTAGATCCCAAAACACAATAGTCATACTTTTGATAAGTGAATGTAAGTATAATTTTATTTGTATTTTTTATATATAATTTA
Organism: Viscum album; assembly: GCA_963277665.1. Classification (NCBI taxonomy): domain Eukaryota; kingdom Viridiplantae; phylum Streptophyta; class Magnoliopsida; order Santalales; family Viscaceae; genus Viscum; species Viscum album. The sequence goes on along the minus strand of OY728131.1, from coordinate 307,389,837 downwards.
TTTCAGAATTTTTTAATTTATATAATTATTGAATTATATTTTATCATTAATTATATGTGGTGTTTGAAATTTTTAAATATGAAATTATAATGTTATATAATTCCATATAGTTGTTTTTTTACATATTCAATGATATAAGTATTATGTTATATATAAAATATATCCCATCCCATGACATATAGATATCATTGTTTAAGATTCATTTCTACGAATGGTTATATAATTTTATGAAATAATATAATATAAGTTTTTTTGATGGATTGGAAAAAGAATTGAGTATGATATTCTTTATATTATCAATTATGTTTGATATGTTGTTTTTGGTACATTTTTAGATATATAATTTCATTAAAATATTATTATATATTGTAATTATTAAATAATTATTTGTTACATTATATAAACTTTTATGGATTTTGTTTATAGTTTTTTGAATAATTTCAATGTCTATTACATTTTCCACATTAATGTATTTAAATAAAATTATTTATCATATAAGTAACATATTATTACATCACATGAATAGATTTTCAACAATAAGAGTGTGGTGGGTTAGTTGTGAAAACATTTTTACCTCTCATAAAAATATAATCTTGGTCTATTTTATTTGGAATCACTCAATTAACATATTGTTGAATGTAAATGAATATCAAAACATATTTTACGATGTTCATATCCGTTTTGGGGAGCTAAATCTCCCATGTATAGTGATTTTGTCCACACACACACACAGATTTTCTTTTATTAACATGAATAATCCTTGAGCAAGGTTATATCCATCAGCTTAAATTCGAACCAAACCAAGCCTATCCAAACAATAAAAAATAAAAGCTTATCAAAATATTCAGTGGCTTATTACACTATATTATTTGAGAATGAACATCCTGATATACTATCACAATAAATGTACACGGATCCATTTTACTTATTGAATGTAATCTTCATCCTCCTTCTATGAAGAGTATTCTCATTATGTTGTTTCTATCATGGTATTGATTTCAGTAATTTGTATCCAACAACATCATATCTCTTATTTTTGATTAATTCTCAACTTCACATTATTATTAGATCAAATAAAAGAAAGTGAAATTTTATTCTTCAATCTCTCACATAACAGATCCCCAATATTATTTAATTTCAACATGATTAAATTTATATAAATAATTCTAATGAAAAATCAAGGATGACATGGTCATGTTATCTCCATGATCTCCTCCTAAATAATCTATTTCTATACTCATTATAATTGGTAAAAAAATATATTCATTTAAATTGAGTTAATAAATAGTTTATAAATTTATATAGATTTCATATTCTTGTCATCATATTCCTCTTTTAAATTTGAATATTACTATTAGTTTGATTTCATCATCTATTTATTGTCATATAAAAATAATATTCTTACTGGATTCCAACTCATTATGAAGACTTACTCCAAACGTAGAACCATAATTTATATAAAATATGTTCAAAATGAATCATCATGTTGATTAATACATGAAGTTTTGTATTGAAATATTATATTTAAACATACATTTCAAATAATAATTTTTTTAATCATATGTATCATCATGATAGATCGTATATATCCTTTAGAATAGTAAATTACTCTTACATATCATTAATGTTTTAATGAATCACATATAACACCCTTGTATTGAAATCCCAAGCCACTTAATGGAATGGATTTAAGACAATTCATGATCCCAATAGGATAAAAAATTGTGTATTGTCATAATGATAAACCACTTGTGAATATTTTTCCAAATAAAACCTATAAAAAGGTTTGTATAACGAACATTTCATGACCTTTCCTTAACATGCACTATCAGTCTCGCAAATATAAGTGAAACTAACTAAAATAGAAAAATATATAGCATGATAAAGAAATCATTAAATCACATATAAACTAAATGTGGAAATTTTGACATCATCCAAAAATTGTTTAAATATATATAATTTTATAAAATAGGCGGGATGTGAGGACCATTAGGTGATGACATAAACACTAGTAAACTAAATAATAAATGATCAAAATATACTTCCCATATCTATGTAACATGATAGTAAAATCACTTCTATGTTCCCATATCCAACTATATATCCACTAATAAGAGAACTTGACACCTCTATGGTGCACATTTTATTTACCTGAGTTAGTAAATAAACTATATATATTCTCATTGTGTGTATACAGTGTGTGAGAACTACTATAATAGTAGGATCACACCAAGAGTTCAATAATAATTATTATATGATAAAAAATAGTCATTCTTCTTTGAACTAAATTGTATGAAAATATGATTTCAACCGTAAGAGACAATAAAATAAAGATCAATCAAATAATAATTTTGGAATATGAGGAAGTGTCATATAAAAAAATATTTCATCAACAATGATCTATGGTAGAGACATAATATATCTATGGTCATGGTAACCCATGAAATTTCGTACTATTTTGAGATATAATAGTCACATACAATTTCATGTCTTACCAACTAAGTGAAACATTCCATATCATAGAGGCATGCTGTCAACCATCTAACAACGCCAAATCCAACCAACTGGTAAAGATTTCATGCATTGGCCTAGCAGTGTGGTAACACTCATATAATAGCACTATAACCTCTAGTTAAATTATAATATGTTTTTTACATGGAATAATCATGAGGGAGACTTAATTTTATTATGTACCCCTGTATACATGGGTTACCATGATCCATCACCCATTAGAACAAGTTATAATTATATTATCAAAAAAATATTCCACACAATGGGTCTATTTGTTAATTTAATAACATGTAACTTCGGTTTACCATATGAAAAACAGTACATTGAAACAATTTTACCCAACCAATGCCATGAGTGGTTATTTTAAACAATAAAAACATATATTTAAAACATTCAAAAGTTCTATATAATTTCTAAAATTAATAATGCACCAATTATTAATCTAAGAATCATCTGAAGTCTCAAAATAAGGTGTCATATGTAACCAAATGCATTAATCACTTGATACTCATATCAATCAATGGAAACCACCAATGTTGAGTTAGAGGGATCCTAAATATGAAATTGAATTATTTTTATAATTAAAACCTATAACAACATTCAAATAAGTCCAACCCTCATCTTAGAGACCCTTAGAAATAATATAAACCTAATAGAAAGCAGAGGTGATACCAAAAATAATTATAGAAATCACATTCTAAGAAGTTTCCTTAATAAACTACAGATAAAAAACATGGATTCCTAACATTGTGGATGGGGAAATATCTTGTGCATGAGGGGGTAGGATTGTTAAATTAAGGTGAAATAAAAGTATAGTATGTGTTAAAAAAAATAATTTTATTTCATGAAATTTAAATTATTATGTATCTAGAACTACCCTATGTCTTATGATGTATAGATTCAATAAAGTCATATGATCCAAGAAATTTCCACTAGTTTATCCAAATCAAAAACTAAATTATGATGATGGAGTTTAATAATATGGTTTATGTTATATGATAACGAGAATTATATATGTTGGAGTCAAAAAATCATTTCATTTGGCCTTGTAAATTTATATGATATCATTCATGTAATTAAATTTAAAAAAACTCGAGAAATTAATTAATTCTTTTTGTAAAATTAGGTATATTTAAAATCACCTTTTTAGTATAAAATTTTTTCAATCATATCAAAATTCCATCAATTAATTATAGGTATTATTAAAATAATTATAAACTCATTCATTTGTCTTCTAGATAATTTTTTTATATATAAATACTCATGAGGGTATTTTCGATTACATTAAGGAATTATAATTTGAAACACACTTCATCCATTATCCTAGGATATTTTCCAACTTGGATAAAAAATAATAAGAATCCAAATTTTGTTTCATAAAACTATAGTAATATCTCAACTAATTTGAATCTATTAAAAAAATTAAATACTTATTTTGGAAGATATCCATTACAATTTCAGTAACCATCACATTTATCAATAAATTCACATCATTTACATGGGGTAGATAGTGATTGTGAACATGAAAGCCCTTTAAGAACACTAGGACCAAATCATTAATAATCACGTGTTTGGACTATCCTTGGATTCCATCCATCATTGGTTTTAATGGTAGATAATTCCATAATCTGAAATCATTGGAAACATCTTCAAATATAAATTCATTAGATTCTGACATCATCACTAAACAATTCATCACAAATTGAAAATCACAGTGAATTAAAATAAAACCATAATAAAAATTTAGCATCAACACCCTATATTATATTTGTTGTTAATACCAACATTGAGTTTATATTCAATGTCATTGATCAATCCCTTATTTTTAAGAAATGAAGTTGAGGGATATTTGTTCACCGCCTTATTTAAATTTTTATTAAATTGATTCTCCACCTAATTAATGTAAAAATATAATTTTTTTTAATCTTCATAAAAAACATTTTCTCTTCTTTTAATCTAGTATATAATAAAATATATAAGAATCACTATTCAACGGCTACACATGACTATGACCTTTAGAATACCAAATTATCATAAAAACGGAAAAATTATTTGTTCCCCTTAATTGCAGACAATATATCCAAGGTATGGTTAATCACTCCACAATAAATCAATTACTTTTATGAAATATATCATCTTTTATTTTTTCCACCAACTTCTACATACATAAATACCATTCACAAGATAAGGGTATTACAACATTCCTAGTAGAAAATTGACATTATCTAACCAATTTTAAGTGTACTTAGGATTAAAAATTTATAAAAGTGTGATAATTTGTAAGAGTTTTTTATCTCATGTCACTTCATTAGATGGGGGCAAGATCAGGTGTTGTTCAGTTTTACCAAATTTTATATTGTTATTAAAATCATTACAACACCTTTTGAAAAAAAACAATGTTGTTATTTAAGAAAATTAGATCTATTTTTTATTATCCACTGAAATATTCTATTATTCATTACTAATATATTTAAATTTCCCGTGATTCATTATTCATAAACACCATTTTCTAGTTCATTTTACAAATTGAACATGATTTCAAATTATTATTGTTATTCCTTCTTAAAATAAACTACTAAATTACATGATTTTGAACACCACCTAAAATAGAAAATTTTCATCATTTTACGTTCATAATTTATTTTCAGGTTTCTAATTCCATTGGAAATAATTCTCAATTTTGGATCACTTTAAGATTCACGTTGGAAGACCGTAAATTTGAAAATTCAACAAATGAAATTAAAGGAAAATTGAAATCAAATGTAAGCCAATAATATAATGGTATCATCCCATAATCAAGATTAATCAATCTAAAATTTTATCATGAGATATATGAAATCATACAAACAATTTAATTAAAAAATATTTACATCAAATTTTTTGTTTTTAATGAATTTTCATGTAGCCTAGGTTGAAGAAGAAATTCCAGGCATGATTCCATGGCCGAGAAAAACAACTCACCATTTTTATCAAATATAAATAAAATAAAATTTTTCAGAATATTCAAATGTTGTTTGGTGATATCTGGGGATTCAATTTTTTTTATATGGTCCACCTAAATTATTTCATATAGATTATCATTTATGATCCTCTGTCTGGTAGATGCATGATGGATCAAATTTTTTCATTTGTTAAAAAGTCTTATCTCCATTAGAAATAGACTCCTCTAGGCCTACTATCATAATTGGGGTGAATTTAATTAGTGGAGAATATATTGAAGGATTTTAAAATTCATATTTAAGGTAGTGTCGAGGAATGAGTTTTGTATTGTAGGTGTTTTATATCATTGTAATGTAATTATTTTGATATGTTGTTGCGACCTTATTCTTTCAATTTTATGTATCTTGAATCACTATTGATTCCTAAAAAATATTAGTATTCTAATTTTATGGTATTATTTTTAACCTGTTGATACAATTTCTATATACTATGAATTTACTCACAAATCAAATAGGGAAAACCCTCACCAAATGGTGGATTGTTCATTATTTTTTTTTATTTTTTACTTCTTCAATTATTCCTTAATGATTATAGTTCAGACTAAAATAGGGTTCATATCATCAATGGATTGATAACACTAATATTTTTAATCTAATAGATTCAAAATTGTTCAGATTAGATGTCATTTATCAGTCTATTAATTTTTAATCAGTTATATTAATTGATATATTCAATTGAAAATCTTAATACTTCATTATACTTTTAGAATTTTAAATCCACACACATCAAGTGATAAAAAAACCATTACCTAATAGTTCTGATAAAAATGATCTTACTTTTGTATATGTGACTAGAATTACTTTTGTGTTGTTAGTAATATAATAAGCGATGAAGTTGTTTTTATCTTATTAAATGAATCACTATTTATTTTATGAAATTGAAATAATTATAAAGTAATTTCATCCAATTCATCACCTGAATATCTTAGTATCAGCCATTTTTAATAAATTTAATTCACATAGGAATCATAGATTCAATTCAAATTGTCTCAAATCAAACCAAATATTTCCACATTTTTTCCAAAACAATCCACCCAATTCATTTGTATTTGGATTTTTATGTAGACTCTTATGTATTTGGAAACCCATTCTACACTATATGAAACCACTTAACAATAAAAACATGGGTAAATTTGTGAGAGAACAAATTTAGGAATTATTTCTAGGGACCCAAGTAAGTAAACTCAACACTAATTCAATTATTCCTCGATTTTTTTTATCACCTAAATTTATATTATCTTTTCCCTTTGTATTGTTTTTCTCTTTTCTTGGTGCATGTAGGTTTATACCCGGAAAATTAAAATATCTTAGTTAAGTTTGATACTTCAGGGTATAGGTAGTCAGTCACATGTCAGAGTTTTTTTACATTGGACACTAATCATCCTAACATTACGAATTAAAAAACTGAATTAATTTAAAACTAGGTTCTTCAATGAACCAAACTCATAATCACTAGTTGGAACCGAATGGAAATAAAAAATTAAGTAGCCCTAACCATAGTGAATGTAGTGAATCAAACCATAAATGACATCATCATGCCATCATTGGCCAATGAACCCTCAGGAAAATGAAATGATAACCTAGGATAATCCCACTATGGCTTCTAACATAATTATTTACACCACCATCTAACCTTATATGGGATAGAGTTATAAATGTCGCACCTTCATGTCAAAGGGTTCAATTTCAGTGTTTACAACATGTCCCCACCACATAATCATGAGTCATATAAGATAAGGCTCATTTATGTTTCCTTTATGAATATATAAAATAAATGATTAATATTTCTGATACTTACATCAATCCACTTCAAGGACCAATTAAAAAGATAAGTCTATAAAAATTACTCCCACATCAGAAAAAAATATCACATAAAAAAGAATCCATATCATTTTCAAAAAATAAGGGGAGTTATTTTATAAAAACAGGAAAAGGTTCAGTGAAATAAAAAATTTACCAACACATTGTTTTATAAATGGAAATTTCCTCATTATTATGTCATATAATCACAAGAAATCACAACACAATAGACAAATAAGTACTATGTGACCATTAAACTAAATATCGCCACTTCTGGCATTCTAATTTCGCAAATCTTACATACAAGGTTGTGATTAATATGATGATTGGAGTCCTATAAGAAAAAAATTATTTTTAGTGAATAGTAACCTACCCTTATGATTAGTAACTGATCATTATGAATAGTAATATAATCCTTATGAATAATAAATCTTCTAAAATAATAGTATCCCTACTTATGAATGTATAAATACTTTTTAGGCATCTTATATGTGATAATATGACCATAATAAAAGTATTGGTATTTTTGTATGTCATAAATTATAAATTAAAAATAAATCGTTAATATAAAAGATTTTTTTTCTTAGAATGTGTTTTAAAATAAACAATTTTATGCCTTTTAGGTTGAAGATAATTTTATGTGACCTAATGTAATTTTTGGAATAATTATAAAATCATTCATAGTTTCAATGTAATTATTTTTTAAGTAAATTATGATTTTAATTAATAAGAAAATTGCTCATAAATATAAAATTATTTTTGAAAACTAGATTTCATTTTTTGTTTCTACAGATTGAAAAATTGTTAGGGTGAGTTTTTTTGGATTTTTATAAAATACGTGAATTTTTTATGTATAGTAAAACATGAATTTCTGAATCATGATAGATTAATGGATGATGTAAATGTCCATGGGATTGAACTCACATGCAATCTTTACATTTTTTGGTCATAATAACCATCACTATTTCTTTTCTTATTGAAAAATAATAAACTAATGATTTAAATATTAGGAAAACCCTCCTCAACTCCACTATAAAGGTCACCCAAACTACCCTATACTCTTCACTCCTCTGGAGAATTTTTTCATTCATAAATTCTGAAAAAATCGTTCTCTAAGAAAATCCCCCACGTACATCAACATTTTTTCTCGTCAAAAGAGAAAATCTTCTCCCTTAATAGCCTCTCAAGGAAGATTAAATCAAGTTGTAAATTCCTCTTCTCTTTACTTTTAATTTCATTTCAGGTTAATTTGTTCTCTTTCCTTTCCGATCCTATACTCATTCAAATGGTAGGAAAAATACAATACCATAAATGTAATGGGATTTTTTTATTCTAAATAGATAATTTGTTATCATATCTTTTTCCCCATCATTTATACAAATGAAATGAAAACACCATCTGAGATGTGTTAATTTGTCACATTGAAGGATGAGAAGTTATCATTTTCTATTAGAATATTTTATTCATGTCAAAAAACCAATTTAATTATTGAACCATAATTTTCAATATGTATTTTATATTATTCTATGTTCTTGAATCCTTTTTCTCAAATATAAAATATAATAAAACAAAAAAAAGTTAATATTGAGAAAACATTCCAAATTAATCCAAGGATATATCATTAATGTTTCATATAATGATTCACCTTCACACCAAATAACCAAATTAATTTTATAGCATTTAATTTTATTTATGTTCACTAATTTCATATAGCTTCAATTATAGACAACCATTCATATCATACATGTTTATCCGAACATGAATATAAGTGAACTGATCTTGAAAACCAAGGAAAACAACACAACCAAACAATGAAATTGAATTGCTTAACTAATCAAAAAAGATATTAATGAATTTTATAAATTTATAGTAAATAAATAACATGTATAGGAAGGTATATAATCATAAATTTATGAACCTAATTTTATTATTTAGGTCATTAGTATAATGTGATGAACACAATCAGGCTTAAGGTTTGATATCTTTTCTTTATCAAATTTATTCAAGAATATTCTCTATGTTTTGTCTTTTTATGTGTAGTATCTAATGATGGGGTATGATTTAGAACCTCCTCCCTAATCCCCTCAAAATTTATAAAATAATGGAACCCATTTCTACGTCATTAATCCATCCTAATTAGACTAGGTATCATGCCAATATTTCATAAGGGATTCTACCCTAACATCCTACATTACATCAGGATGATCTATCTTTATTTTTATCCAAATGAAGTTTTATTTACCTTTATTATATGGCTTATAAATACTATTTATATTCTCTAAAATCTTATTTTATGATCCATCCATCATTCACTTTCGAGTATATACATTTTTTTAAATGATTCCCTTATTAATATTTCCGGATAAGAAAACCCATTTTAAGAGAAATTCTTAATTTATTAACCAATTTCATGTAAACTATATGATCTATTTTTCGGAAACCATTATATTTATATAAAAATTCTTTTTATCATGAAAACCTTCTTGGTTCACTTCTGTTTTTCTGTTAAAAAATTATTCTCTTTTCTATTTTAAATGGTCTTTAATATTTTTATTATATCAGACTAATTTTTTTATTTCAATGATTATTACAAACCATTTTACATGATATCAAATAAATTTGGAATCAAATATAATTTTATATGCCTATTTTACCTTATGAACGTCCATATATTTTTTAATTCCAAACTTTCATGGACACATTTATAATAAGCCCATTCATTTTCTTTCCATGGGCACCCTTATGTTATTGTATGATTGATTATGTATGATTGATTATAAGTAAATCAAATTCATGAAAATTTTATGATGGGTGTGCCCGGATAGTGCTCTAATGCATTTGATAATGTTAGTCTCATGATATGTTCTGTGTGATGCATGTGGTGGTTAGCCTTGACTAGTACTACCTGGTGTAGCTATCTTAGTGGAAAACCTTTAATTTATCTCCTATTTATGAAACATTCATTGAAACATGATAAATTCATGTTTTATATTTATTCCCCATTATTATTTCACCATTTTTATATGTTATTATTTAACATGTTTTATTACCTTTTTATATCATTATTTTATGCCTTCTAACCTATATTCTATAGGTTTATTACTAGGTTTTTTCATAATTGTACTTTTATCTAATCCCATTTCTCACATTATAGTAAAGATATCATATGTATATGTATGATCATAATAGAATATATGATAAGATTATTGAGATTAAATAAAATGTATTTCTTATAATGTTTTATTATGTACTTTGTCTTCCAAGACCCTAATATTTATGATCCTCGACTCATAATTTGATGTTTAATAATGCTTAAAAACATGTAGTGATGTACGAGAAAGGATAGGGTTTCAATAATATTTATTTTACCTCTACATTTATTTTCAATCAAAGAACAATTTATGATTTTCTATGAAGTTTGATGTCCGAACAACAAATAATTCATTCCCATTATGTGTAATATAACATATAAAAACAAATCCCACAAAGATGATTATGTCTTAATAGAGGGGATGAACAAAAGAAACCTATCAATGGGAACATCTTCTTAATGTGATAAGACACCCAAATATAATTGAATTCATAGACATAAGGATAAACAAATCCTCAGGTAAAGAATTTTTACAGTCACTTGGAAGGTTGAAGAGATTGATCATAGGATGTTATAAGAAATCCAAATACATGACCATGTTTTCAAATTTTGTGGCAGACATGATCTATATATTGAAAAACTCATATCCTTCCTATAAAAACCCAAATATTATTTTTTAGGTATGTTTTATTTTTCTGGTCATTTTTTATTCAAAGAGGAATTTATGATATTTTTTGAAGTATAAGACCTGTACATTTTGAGTACACGCCGTGTACTCAGTTACAGTAGGTAACCGTGTTCTAGCCATGTAGCAGCCTGGCACAAGACCATGTGGGGGTGACCTAGACTCCACCTAAGGAGGAGTACGAAAAATAAAATTACATGTCGTGTACTACAATAGTACACGCATTATATTTTCTTTTTTTTTCATCAAATGCACCGGGGTTGCGTCTAATCGAAATAAACACCCCCTTCTTCGTTCGTCTCATCCAGGAGCATTGTACTACCACAGATCATCGACGAGCCCCCAAGAGAACATCCCTCCTTTGAATTGAACAGTTTTGGTTGCGTTGGAATCACATCGGTGAGTTCTATCTTCTCCAATAGCACAATCTGCTGATTTCTTCTCTCTCGTGAGATATCATGGGTTGAAAATTTTGGACATCTTTGTTGATGTCCAATGTTCTAGGATGATACAAACACTGATTTCAGAGTATATCCATAATCCAATGCTGATGTAGGTGTATTTTGCCTTTTTTTGAATTTAATTGAGTATTATGTGATATTTTTCCCAATACCTGGGAACAGGTTATTGCGGGTTTATCATTTTAACCCTGTTAATTCCCTTTTATAACGGTATGTATAAATAGAGGCTAATTGGATGTGAATAGAGTGGTTTTCTATGACTTGGATGTGTTGGACCATGCATGTTCTGTTTATGGTAGTTTGGTCCTATTTAGTCATTGGGCTTCCTTGATGTTTCCCATGCCTAGTACTGTAGGATGGAGTTATTATTTATTCTGACATGTTTGAGATGCTCCAGACTACTTTTCCACGTAGTTATTAAGGTTTAATTTGTCCATATTGAATTTCTATGCTTGTTTGACTTACACAGGGCCATGAGAACCTGGTTTAATAGACTATATTGGGAATTGACCGAGTGAGCTTCCTCAGAGTGTCTATATCACTTTTGACTATATGGGGAATTGACTAAGTGAACTTCCTCAGGGAGTCTTTATAACATTTAACTATGTGGGTAATTTACCGAGTGAGCATCCTCAGAGAGTCTTTATCACTTTTGATTGTATGGGGAATTGACTGAGGGAGCTTCCTAAGAGTGTCCTTATAACTTTTGACTATATTGGGAATTGACAGTTGGAGCTTCCTCATAGAGTTTTTAATGCATTGGACTATAAGGGGAATTGACTGAGAATGCTTCCTCAGAGAGTCCTTGCAGTATCCTTGATTTGATTGAACCAGAGGGTTTAGTATGGGAGAAATACTCATAGGGTTCCCTACTAGATTGTTGTTGTTGGTTTATGGAACAAAATTCATTGAAACTGTAGGATTGGTTACTGCTGAGTACTTCCTTGATTAATGGTTTCTTTTGTTTATTACCTGCAATATATTAACTAACTATTAGGTGCATATATAGTGGTGATTTCCTACTAGGATTTAGTCACGCACCCTGTTTGAGATATGCATTTGATCCCAAACAGATTATATTTCTATAGGTATAGATAAGGGAAAGTTCCCCTCAACTTCAGGTACATGGTATGTTGGAGAGTTGGAGAGCATGGGACCATGCTATGGCTTGCTATGCTGAGGAGCTATATATCTGTTTTATTTTTTACTTTGTCTTAGTATTGTTCTTTATTATTGCATTGTTATGTGTTTGAATGTTTTCCTAGACATATGTATCATGCATCATATATATATATATATATACTCCAGTTTTTTATTTCTTCAGACATCCACTTTTACTTTCGTACGAATTGTTATTGCTTCTTCTATTATTATCTATTTTTTTCTCCAGCATATTTACTCTCTCGATGAGGGTATTGTTTCCCCACTATCACACCCAAGGCCATCACTACTAGTCAGTAGCCTCTAGTGTTATGGAAAATGTGCTTGAGGCTATGTAATAAATTGGGTACGGGGCGGCTCTCGGTGGCGTCCAAAACCGAGACGTTACAAAGTGGTATCAGAGGGATTAATTTCATTTATTGACTTATTGTTTAGAGCCTATAGTCATGGATAAGAAGGAATAGGTATAGGGTAATAAGTTGTGCCTGGGAGTAGCTAACCTGTGTATATGTAAAAACAAATTTTTCTCGTTTTTTGCAATTTTTATTGTTTTTTCAAGTTTACAGAATATCTGATTTTCACTATTGGGTGAATCATATAAATTGTGCTATTATTTTTTATGTTATTGAGATTCTATTTCTATTTCAGACTGATGAGATGAGGTTATTCCATCCCATGAATCATATAGGAACTTTCTTGGGATCACATTTCATTCATTCAGGCCATGATATATTGGGTGCATTAGTTATTGCATGTTGTTGTGATGGGTGTTGTGAAATATATGCATGTGGTTGAGATAGATGACTTGATAAAAATATTTGGTGTTTGAGAGGGTATTGATTGTCTATTGTTTTATTGGAATGAATGCAAAACATTGGTTTGTAAGGTGTTATAGTCCCTCATTGATGGGAATTCGGAGGATCATTGACATGTTTACCTTGTTAAAACATGAGTAAGATTCCAAAAATTGATTCGTGGGGAGTGTGGGCCCTCATGGATCATAATTTTGCACTCAATGGACTATTTCTGTGTTTTTATGCACTCTGGAGTAGTTTCTGATTCATACTGTCTGAAAAAACATAGAATAAACATTGTGTAGTTTTTTCTACATGTTATGTGTTATTCTATTCGAGAATAAACTATTTTCTTAATTACAGGTCGTGTGCCTTATGTACAAACCGTGTAGTCTCCAACCGTGTCATAGGACATGTGGGAAGAGACACGGGATAGAATATTTCTTGTAGGAACATGTCGTGTACATGTAGTACACGTCATGTCAGGTGGACATTATTTCCACCCATGTTAATAATAAATAGTATGGAGAAATCATAGATTATACACGCCATGTTAGTTCTAAACACACTGTGTAGTGAAATCTTGGAATCCAACTGTATGATGAAAAACGCGGGTCGGTGAAGCACGTCTAGTACAGGCAGTGTCTAGAACTAACACGACGTGTATAGCTAGTAGTGTGTTCATCTATGTGACTAACAACATGGGCAGTTAAAACCTAATAAATACACGAAGAGTCTATTTAGAACAAGCCGCGTAGTGTGAGCTGTATATCCAGCCGTGTCATGAAGGACACAGGTTGGTGAAGCTTATCTAGTACACATCATGTCTAGAACAAACGTTCCATATAACCTTGTTTAAAGGGAAGTCGTGTGTCTTAGCTATATAGAAGGACTCGGGAAAGGTGAGAAAAATTTAATTACACATCATGTGTAAGGAAAACACACCTTGTGTTTGGGGTGTTACACGACCAGTTCTAGAAAAATTACACGCACATATGAAATGATTAAGGGAACATGATGTGTATGTATTATACACACCATGTAGTCGTGTTCTATAATACATGAACTTTTTATTTCTTTTGTTCCCTTCTTACACATCCTGTTTTTATTCCTTAATTATCTTAATCTAAGGTGTGTGCATGACCATGAAGATTCATTCCACTAAGACGTCTTTTGGTATTATGCCAGTTGCAATGTGATGATCAGACACTGGATATGGCTGAACGGGGACTCCTGAACGGTCCTCCTATGGTGCCAGTCTTTGCACTAGTAGTTATACAAAACAGAGGTGCCAATGCATTGTTTAGTGAGGGATATCGGAGGACGATGCATAACTTACAGGGAGTGATGCCTCATGCCCCTTAAATATAAAAATTAATGTGGGGTTTTCAGCCTCAGTATCCTCCCACATTCACGGGGAAAAGAGGAACTCAGGGTGAAGATTCCTGGATATAATCCACGTTTAAAATATTTGAGTAATTGGAGATGCCTCTAGATAGGAGGGTCATGATTTCTACATACATGCTTCAGGATTCCACCAAGAGATGGTGGGATGTGGTCTTATAGGTGAGATGCCAGCAGAAAATGGTGTGAGATGAGTTTTAGTGCACCATCTACAATTACTTCTACCAAGAGAAATTGAGGGCTAATCGATCCTGAGAGTTTATGAATTTGGAGTAGGGTACTCTTACTGTTCTATAGTATTCTTCTTGTGTCACTGAGTTTCATCGCTTTACACCATTTCTAGGAGGTGATGACTTATTCCTCTGAAGGATGTTCATGGATGGTCTGAGGCACGACATACGGTCTCAGGTTAGTATCTTCAGGTTGAATTATATCTCTTCTATAATCATCCAGGCACTTATTACTGAGCACAATATGAGGGATTCTAGAGCTGTGAACATAGGCTGTTCAACATCAAGTGTTGCTGCTCTGCCAACTGATAGCTGGAAGCGTTGTAGGAAGAATGCACGAGAATATCATAGTAGGAAGAATGAATCTTCTGGTAGTCAGGTGGTATGCTACTAGTGCAGGAGGGGCGAGAGTACAAGGACACATTTCCAGAGGGACCAAGTGGAGTGCCGATATAGCGGCACGATGGGATATCTTTATAACATCTACAAGATATTCTCTCCTATAGCTACTGATAGTGGTCCTTATATTTCTCCTCGTTCAGGAGTAGCACCACTAGTTTCTCACCAGCCTAGAAACATGAGTTCTTATGATAGTTCAGGATGAGGTGTATGTTGTGGTCAGGGTAACCAGTCTTCAAGTTCTCTGCGACATCAGGGTGGATTAGCTCATAGTGGTCGGGTAGGGTCACAAGGCCTTGGTATAGGCTTGAAATTTGCAGTGGAGCCGACCCAGTAGGAGTAGGATCTTGGACCTTCTACAGTTCGAGGTACAATCTTATTTGCCTTAGTTTTAGCTACTGGTCTTTTCGATATAGGGTCTTCCCATAGCTTTATATCTGTTGTAGTTTTTGAGAGCCTTGGGCTCTGTATCTTTACTTATGCTGATATCTAGACACTAGAAAATACATTGGGGACTAGAATGGAAATTGTATATCAGTGAAAAGAGTTCCCTCTAGAGGTTGGTGGGTGTCAATTTTTATGGGACCTCTTTGTCCAAGATATGACAGAATATGATTTTATTCTCAGAATGGACAGAAAATTTCCCTTCTAGCCAATCGTCGATTTCTATTGTCGTCAGGTGAGTTTCACATCACTAGAGTGTGGAACTTTTCTTCATAAGGGATAGTGGGATGTCCAGGAATGAAGAGTGGGACCCAAGCATCATTGGTTAGGAGGAGTTAGAACCCATATTTCTAGTCTATATTTGGATGACCAGGGGACATCACTATTATACATTCCTCCAGTGGTGGATCATTTCATAGATTTCTTTCTAGATAATATTTAGGTTTTCCTTCTGATTATGAGGTAGAATTTTTGATTGAGCCCATTCCAGTAGTGGTACAAGTGTCCATTCCTCCATACAGGATGGCTACACTAGAGTTACAGGAGCTCATGAAGTAGTTGGAGGAGTTGCAGGAAAAAGGTTTCATCTGGCCCAGTACATCTCCTTGGGGTTCGCCTATCCTGTTTGCGAAGAAGGAAGACGGTACCCCTATGATTTGTGTGGATTATTGGAAGTTGAACCAGTTGATAGTCATGAACCTATATCCATTGCCGAGAATTAATGATATCATTGATCAACTTCGAGGAGCCCGAGTGTTCTCGAAGATTGACATGAGATCTGGTTATCATCAATTCCATGTTAGACCATATGATATACCTCTCACAGCCTTCCGGAGTAGGTATGGTCTGTTAGAGTTTTTGTTTATACCGTTCGGTCTCACGAACACACCTATAGGGTTCATGGAACTGATGAACTGAGTGTTACATCCATACATGGATTCTTTCGTGTTGGTCGTTGTGGACTTTATCTTGGTGTAAGCCCACAATTTACATGCCCATGCTACCCATATTGAGATCATTTTGAGTACACTGAGAGAGCATCAGTTATATGCTAAGCTCTCAAAATTCCACTTTTGAAAGGACCAGATTCACTTCTTGGGTCATGTTATCTCAGAGACAAGAGTATCTGTAGACACAGATAATGTGGGAGAAGTATTTTAATGGGAGAATATAAATAAAGTCTTTGAGGTACATATTTTATAGGGATGCATATATACTAAAAAAGTTTCATACATGACTTTTAATTCTTATCAGATTCACTAAAGAGTCTGACTATAAACGGTGCAAAGTTCTTGTGGTCAGAGTCTTGTTAGTTAGCCTTTCAGTAGCTGAAAGGGAGGTTAAATTCACCACTGATACTAGTTTTTCTGGAGATGAGAAAGTTCATTACAATGTTCTGTGATGCTTTAGGTATCGAGCTGAGAATGGTGCTTAGGTATGGTGAATGATTCATTGTGTACAGGTCATGGAAACTGAGGCCATATAAGAGGAACTACCCGATGCATGATCTCGAGTTGCCTGATGTTGTTCATGCCTTGTGTTGTTGAAGACATTACCTTTTGGGAGATAATTTTGATGTTTTTACAGTACACAAGAGTCTCAAGTACATATTCACTTAGTGTGACCTGAATTTGAGACAGTAAAGGTGGGTTGAGTACCTACAGTCCTTTGACTTTGAGCTTGCCTATATGCTGGAAAAAGGCAACACAGTGGAAGATACGTTGAGCATAAGGACTTAGCTATAGGCAGTTAAAGAGGCCAGTAGTGAGTGGAATCTTATGTCTGTATTCTCTGAGATGCATTTGGAGGTGCACGATAGACAGGGGTTGTCTTTTCTTTCTTCCGGGGTTGTTACTTCTACTCTTCTTGATTGTGGGTGAATGAGGTAGCTATCAGATTCTGAAGGCCGAGTCCTATGGTAAAGAGTGTTAGGAGATGACTTATTCCGATATAGACCATAGACAAGGATGATAAATTGTGTTCTCAGGGGTGTTTATGGGTGCCAGCAGACATACAATAGAAAATGATATTGGACTTTCATTCCTCAGTTTGGGAAGTTCATCCTACTATCACCAAGTAGAATAGTGATCTACACCGTCAGTACTGGTGGAAAGGTATGAAGAGAGATGTTTTTTTATTTTGTATGTAGTGTTCTACTTGTCAGAAGTTGAAGGTGGAGAATCAGTGACCAACATGTGTTTTTCAGTAGTTACCCATTCCCAAGTGGATGTGGATCTATGTCGTGATGGATTTCGTGACAGGTTTATCAAGGTTGCCTCGAGGGAATGATGTTATTTGGGTTATCATTGATAGACTCACAAAGGATTCTCACTTCATTCTGATCAATAAAACCATCATTGTTATTAATATGGGACGATTGCACAATTGTGAGATTCTACGCTTATATAGAGTTTCACACTCCATTTTTTCAAACAGATATGCATGTTTTACTTCTTGGGTCTAGAGGGGGATTTAGAAAGCTTTGGGTACACAAGTACTTTTGAGTACAACTTACCACCCCCAGATAGATGGACAGTCTGAGCATACAATTCAAGTGCTTGAGGACATGATTCACGCATGCATCTTGGATTTTGGAGGTTCTTGGGAGAAGCATGTACCTATTATGGAGTTTTACAGCAATAATAGTTTTCATGAAACTTTTCAGATGGAACCTTTTGAGGATTTGTACTGTAGGTCATGCTGATCACCCTTATGTTGGCTGGAGGCAGGAGAGGTAGCTATGTTGGGACCTCATCTTGTCAAGGATACCACAAAGTAGAATGAGTTGATTTGGAAAAGGAGGACTATTGTACAGTCTCGAAAAAATTCTTAAGCTGATCAGTAGAGATGAACTCTAGAGTTTGAGGTCAGAGTTTAGGTTTTCATGCATGTCACATCGTGGTTGGGGAATAGCAGGATTAGGAGACAAGGTAATCTTTCACTGAGTTACGTTAGACCATTTGAAGTGTTAGAGAGAGTTGGTCTGGTTGCCTATTGGTTGTTGTGTCCTCAGAGGTATCGAGCTATGCATGATGTCTTCCACATTTGTCATCATCGACGTTACATCGCAGACACATATCATTTCTTCCAACCCAAGGTGGTTGAGTTGGAACTGGATGCATCTTTTGAGGAGCATCCTATCTGGATTATTGATCAAAGCTCAACTATTCTTCTTGACCGATTTGTTCCTATGGTACGAGTGTTACGTCAGAGTGAGCGAGTATAGGATGAGACATGGTAGTGGGAGGCTGATATACTAGCACAATGGTCGGAGATTTTTAGGGTGTCTTCTTTTATGCCGCCTTGATATAGAAATTCGGGGATGAATTTCTTTAATGGGTATTCTTTTAAGAACCCGAATTATCTTTTTCAGGTATGTTTTCCTTTTATGGTCATTTTTGAGAAAAAGAAGAATTTGTGGAAATTTTCAAAGTACACGCCGTGCACTCGATTATCGTAGGTAATTGTGTGCTGGCTGTGTGGCGGCCATGAACATGGCCATGTGAGAGAAACCTAGGGTCCACCTAATGAGGAGTACAAAAAAGGTAAGTACACGCAAGCTACAAAAATAAAACACAACATTTATTTTCTTTTCTATTTCATTAAATGCATCGGGGTCACGTCTATCTAATAGAAACACCCCCTTCTACATTCGTCTTGTCCAAGAGTAGATTACCACCACAGATCTTCAATGATCCCCCAAGAGAGAATCCATACATTTAATTGAACACCATTAGTTGCATTGGAATCACATCAGTGAGTTATCTCTTTTTATAGAGCACCATCAACTGATTTCTCCTCTCTCATGAGTTATTATGGGTTTAATGTGTTAGATGTTTTTATATATCTATCATGTTCTAGGTCAATCCGAGGTCTGACACCGGAGTATATCGATCTACTATCTATGAGTTAGGTGGTTTGTTCCATTCCATTGATGTTCCATGAGTATTATGTGAAATTTTTCCCAATACACTTGAACATGATATTTTGTGTTTACTGTTTTAACCCTGTTAATTTCCTCCTATGCTTGTATGTGTAAATAGACGCTAATTGAATGGGAATAGGGGTATTTTCTATTCTTTGGATGTGTTTTCCTAGGCTTGTTATATTTATGGCTATTTGTTTTTGTTTAGATATTAGGCTTATTTGATGTTTCTCATAACTAGTACTAAAGGATGGAGTGGTTATTTTATCTGACAGACTTGAGATGCTATAGACTGTTTATCCAAGTAGTTATTGAAGGTAACTTTGGTCATATTGAATTTCTATGTTCATTTGACTTACACTGGGCCATAAGAACCAAGTGTTATAGACTACATGGTGAATTTAACGAGTGAGCTTCCTTAGAGGGACTATATCACATTGGACTATATAGGTAATTGACTGAGTGATCTTTCTCAGAGTGTCATTATCATTTTTGAAAATATAGAAAATTGATCGAGTGAGCTTCCTCTGAGAGTCTTTATCACTTTTGACTATAAGGTAATTGACCGAGTGAGATTCCTCAGAGAGTGATTATCACTTTCAACTATATGGAGAATTTAGAGTGTGAGCATCCTCAGAGAGTTTTTAACAATTGGGACTCTAAGGGGAATTGACTAAGAGATCTTACTTAGAGTCTCTTTGTAGTATATTTTTTTGGATTGAACAAGAGGGGTTAGACTGAGAGAACAAACCAGAGGGTTACCTCATTGTTGGTTGTTGTTGGTGCATGGAACTGAATGCATTTAAGATGTTGGATTGGTCAGTGCGGGGTACTTCCTTGATTACGGATTTCTTTTGTTTATTACCTGACATATATTCGCTGACTCTTAAGCACATATCTATTGGTGATTGCCTATTGAGATTAAATCTCACAACATATTTGTGCTATGAATTCGGCCCCAAACAGATTATATTAATGCATTTATAGAAAAGGGAAAGTGCCATTATACTTCATGTTCTTGATATGATGTGGAGATGGAGAGCATGGGACCAAGCTGAGGCTTGCGATACTGGGGAGCAATTTATATGTTTTCTTTGGTACTTTGTATTAGTACTGTTCTGTATTCCAGCATTGTGATGTTTTTGGCTGTATTCTTAGATATATGTACCATGCATAATTTTTATATATATATACACTCTAGGTTTTTATTTCATCAGACTCCCATTGTTTACATTCATATGGATTATTACTGATCTCACTATTGTTATCTATTTTTCCCTTCTATCGTGTTACTCTGCCAATGAGGGCATAGTTTCCCCACTATCGCACCCAAGACCCTCACTACATGTCGAAATCATCTGGAATTAGAGTAAATGTGCTTGAGGCCATGTGAACAACTAGGTATGGGATGCCTTTGGGTGGCTTCTGAAACTGTGATGTTACACATCCCTTACATTAAGGATTTTCTTTAAAAGGACCATCTGCGGTGGTCATCACATTGAGTTTTCAAAATCCATAGTACCAAAGAAATTTCATTCCAAAGTATAATGTCCATCCTAGATTCCATGCAAAATATAACCAGTAACACATCCATCAACATTGTAATCCACTAGAACCAAACCCCCATTATTCACAAAATTTTCAAACCCACAAACAGTTCTATCCACAACTAGTTTAATAACAACATCTTCCTCTCCAATATCTATAACATGTAAAACAACCCATTCAACAACCAATCCAAAAACAAAATTGTCCAGATGGGATAAACCAAAAAACAAAAACCCACTCCCAATATTTATCTATATGAATCCTCAAATTTGTGGGTACGAAAATAGATCAAATTGACACAGATGTTTCATCACATAAACATGAACATAAAATAATAAAAACTATAAAACAACCCATGATTACATAGGTTCCCCTAACCTTAAGGGGAGATTATATTTATACCCAAACCTCTAACGAAAAACTATTAATAATTAAAATCATAATAAGTGATAAATCCATTCAAAAACCTAAAAAATAATTCACAAAACTGTTATAATATTCAACATAACATGAAAATATTGTAGAACCACCCTATGAATACAAAAAATCCTATGATAAACATCACGAAAAAAATTCAAACAATGAATTCCCTTCCCTAAACGCATGACTAGAAAATCTAAACCATAACTAGATGAAACTATTAGGAAAATATTATCCTATGTTAAGCTGACAATTCCACTTAACAATGAAATACAACCCATTCATAACAACTCATTGTACCTTATAGACTTGTTAACTATTAAATTGAAATTTTCACATCAAAACTGTTTCCTTTTGTCTAGAAATGTGGGTAAGAAAAATCAAGGGACTATTCCTAATAAGTTGAAAGTCCCAGGATGTCCTTACATAAAGGTCGAGTTAGGATAAAATAAAGATTTCGAGTCTATTTCTTATATAGGAGATGGTGTGAACTTCACTGAATATTCCATGTATTTTCAATTAATAATTGAAGAACACCAACAAACATCTATAACACTTCAACTTAATGATATTATTGTTTGAGTTCTTATGTGGATGTAAAAGTAGTTTTAGTGATTGTTGAGATTTCATTTACCCTATTGACTTAATTTTCCATGAAAATAACCCATTATTTGGTCATATAAATTTAACAACAATCATCATTGGTTTTCCTTTATTAGAAACAATCAACTGAGTTAGTCGATATAGGAATGAATAACAATTTGTAACCTGATATGTTATTTAAACATTTCAAATGAAATCTCTAAATTTAGTAATGATGAAGAGATCAACATGGTAAATTGGATAGGAAGTGATTATTTTAATTCATGTAAACATCAATGATTATTTTTAGGATGTCTAATTTAATATGATATTGATTTCCATTTGTTCATATAAATAGAATTTGTCTCCATGAAAAGAATCTCTTTCAGTTGAATCCATTGATGATTTTTCAAGATCACCAATTAATGATACCATTATTGAAATAAAAATTGTGTCCATACCCTATCGTGGAGCTGATCTCGAATATTTGAAGGCTTAAACATCACTTTAGAAGAGAACTAATTCTATCAAGAAATTTTTAAAAATAAACTGATTTTTAAATAACCTCCCATCCTTAAAATGAATGAGTAAAGAAATATGATCTCGAAAATAGGGTCATACATTCATAAGTCATGTATAGATTCATATGGTAAAACAAGACTTTCTATTCGTCATTTCTTCCTAACTTGAAACTATTCAAGTGGGTATTATTCAGTATGTCTAATGAAATCATAATATAGATATTTTATGGAGACATTTTTCGATTAAATGATTTATCCCAATCATTGTTATAAATAAGATAGTTTAGAATATGAATCTATAGCATGTATTCAACCTTAGTGGAGTTTAAATTCCAATAATAATTATGTGGAAAGGAAATAAGGACATATGTTATTGAAATTGGGTATCAAATACCATATTGCTGAGAGTTAGTGGGATAGCCAAATTAAAGTTGTTCTAGTGAGAGCTATAATCGTTGTGATCACCGATGATGATAGTGACATCTCCCCAAAAAGAGATGTAGTGGATGGATAGTTTTGATTGAGTATTAAAAGTTAAATTCATGTACTAAGACATACCATTTCCCATTTCCCTTCATTGATAATGTCCTCATGAATGTGGTGGGTCATGTGTTCAATTTCATCCTAGATAGATTGTCAAGGTACAATAAAATTTACTTCTTATTAGATGATCAACAAAAAACAAGTTTCACCTGACCATTCGATGCTTGTTCCTTCATGTTCATTTCCTTTGGGTTATATAATTTCCCTGCTACCTTTCAATGGGGAATAATCAGATTCTTCTCTATTATGGCGGGGGATTCATTATAAGTCATTATTGAGGACTTATACATATTCAGGGATAAATATAATGGATTCATTCTAAAATATGATAGGGTTATGTTTATATGTGATGATAGATATTTCATCCTAATCTAGTAAAAATGAAATTTCATGGTAAAAATGGATTTTTTATGTGTCATCATGTCTCTAGTAGTGGGATTGAAGTTTATATATCTAATTTGGAAATCATTCACCACTTTCCAACTCCAAAAACTATAAAATTAAATAGGTCCTTCTTAGGATAGCATTGTTTCTATATTAGTTTCATTTGGATTTTCACTTCTATTTCTCGACCACCTTGTTCTCTTATAGTGAATAATGCTTAATTTTTAGTGAAATAATTCTTTGAGGAATAATTTTATACACTCAAGTCATATCGTATATCTTAGAATACCATGATTTTTCCTAATTCAAAACATCCTTTAAAACTCAAGAGTGAGATGAGTGAATTCACCATAGAAGCTATATTAGGAAAATGATTTGAGAAAAATCCGCGTGTCATTCAATATGAAAGTAAATTCTAAAATGATTCAAAATTAAACTACACCACCACTAATAAAGAGTAACATGCTGTTGAATTTTTTATAGTGTAAATTTGGACATATATCTTTGGAACCCCCATCATTTTCTCCATGAATCATTCTTCTCAAAAATACCATTTTCATAAATCAACATATCACAGAATAATGGATTATAGGGGTCATTAATCTTCAAGCGAATGATTTAATCATTATGGAAAATAATGGTATTGGAAATTTTGTTGTTGAAAACCACTCTAGGATAGAATTCAAATACAAATAACATCACCTTTCTATGTCAATTTTATTTCTTATAGAACACTTATATTCATTGAGTTATTGACTATTTAATGGGGACAGAGAAATTTTTTTTGTTATAGGTCATATTCTTTAATTTCTCTAAACAGATCCTATGAGGAAATTACTTATTTATTTAAAACATAGAGTGTTTTATGATCCATACATTATCATGTTATGTACAAATAAAATTACTTGAATATGTGTTCTCATGTCTGGGAAAGAACCAATTCTAAAATCCATCTAATAGAGGAAGCTGGAAGGAAAATTTCCTCAAATAAAACCACTAAAAAGGTTATCTAATGATGTTTCTAATTGAAAAACCTCACTATGTAATGTGAAATTTTTTCCCAAATTTGTCTTTGGTGTCTAAAATTTGGATCCATAAACAAACGGAATCAAATTTATCTTAACAACATTATATTCATTGAAATATTTGATTGTTGGATAATTATTTTCATGGGACACTTACCATACTTATGGGGACATATCTAAATCCTCTTTGTTTGTTATTAAATCTAAAAACAGGTTGAGGACATTCCCACCAAGTCTAATGACCTTAATTGTTTTATCAAATTCTAGATATAGAGGATATATTCTATATTTGGAATTCTTAGGTTATCATCGATGATCAGTGATTCTATTTCTCCAACAGTCCCATCACAAAATTCTTTTATTTTGTATGGGATTTCTCATATATTTTCAATGACCTGCAATCAAGAAATGAAGGGTCAAGTTGAGTTTGAAAATTTCAAAATTCAGTAGATTCTGGAAAAAAACATTCAATATCCATAGAAATTAGTTTTCTAAAACACTATTATATTCCCTTTGGTTTTATCGTATTGTGTTAAAAGTCATCATTGGTGTGTCACAATATATGTTGGTTTATGTAAAACCATTATATTTGATGGTATTAATTAAACATAAGGCCTTTTTGGAAATAATAAAATGACCTTGGAAAATTTTAGGGCAGAAAGAAAGATAATGTTAGACCATAATGAAATTTAGTATGATATTATGAAGGATTATAAAAATACAAGGATCAATAATGCTTGGGTCTAAGCTGATAAATCTATGAATCCCAAATTCAAACACATTGAATAGAGAAAATAAGTTCTCTTGTATAGTTACAAAGTTCATTTACACTGGTGAAATTTATAGAATATATGTTTTGGTCCATACATAGAGCATCATGAGAACCCCAAGGGGTAGTATAGATTAATGATCTGTAAGTGACGTTAGTATCAAAGGATAATTTTTTCACAAACATCATTCGTATACAACTATCTATCATTTCTCCTCTAGAAATTTTAAAATGTCATTATTGAACTCCTCTCATATATAACTACTAATTCTAAATATTCTTTTCATTAAATAATAGGAACATTATAATTTATTATGGGGGTGAAATGAAAGAAACAAATTTTTCAAATAACAAAAACATTATGAGAATAAATGAAATGAAAATTTTCATTTTCCTAGAACATTATTATAATCATTTCAAAATTTGAAACTGAATATCAAATAATTATCCCTATCATGATTTTTTGTTTAATCAACATATAAGTTCATGAGCATAGATTTTGGAATTTTGTGGTTCTCTAATGGTAATTACAACCATTTGCATTTTCAATGATTCAAAAAAATTCACAATGCTCATCTATTTTATTTTGGGGTATTAGATTCAATTTAGAGGGACCAATAATAAATTACATATGTCTAGTGTTCATTCAGATTTTAAAATGTGTTTTTAAAAAATATAATTTCACAAAGAGTAATGGATGGACCTAATGATTGGATTTCATCACTTGGGGATCGTGAAACTTTATTTGAATTGCCTCAAGTTGGGAATTTTATCACTATTTGTGGTAATTTTGAATTATTTTGATTGAGTTACCTCAAGATGTTTCCCGAGTATGTGAGCTTCTCTTGGATCTCTAAGGTCGTTGAGATTGGGAGTCATCAGTAAAGCCTCACAACAGGGAATAACATGATTATGTTAAATTTCAATTAACATTAAAAACAAAAAAAGAATACTCATATTAATATTAAAATGTTATTCCACATAGAACATCCATCTTTTCCCCTTGAAAAAAATGAACCCCCATTTTTATTGTGATACAAAAAATATCACCATTCTTTATTGAAATTATATTAAATGATGAGATGAATTTGAATAATTAAATGGGAATCGGATGTGGACATGCTTTGTGATCTATCTTGTTTTAAATGATTTTGATGGGTTTTATAAGTAATTGTCCTGGGGTCTTCTTTTATTATCAAATATTAAAATTATTATGGAAAAGTTAATTTAAATTTAATATTTTTCAAATACATTTTTCTCATGATTAGAAAAAATCTTTTTTTAGTTTTGATTATCCACTGAAATAGGATATTTTTAATTGATAATGAAATTAATTTCCATATTCTTCATTATTCAAAAAAATCATTTTTTAGTTCATAATACAAAATTAAAATTATTTAACATTTTTGCTTGTAATTACTTTTTAAAATAAACTATTACATGATAGATTCTTGAACACCCCATTAATCAAAAATTGTATATGATTTTAATTTCATATTTTCTTTTTTGGTTTCTAATTACATTTGGATAAATTCATTGTTATGGGTCACTTGATGATTCTCATTGGAAAACCACCATTTTAGAAATTAAACCCAAAAAGTCTAGGAAATATGAAAAAATTATAATCCAAATAATTTCACTATAAAGTCCATGAATCAAGAAAAAATAAGCTCAAATTTTAATAGAAGATATATGAAATCATTTTTAAAATTTCATTACACATTTACTAAACAATATTATAAATTTTTAAGGGTGTTCAAAGAGTAAAATGTTGAAGAAGATATTCTACATCTCATTTCATTGGACAGAAAAAATCCCACCATGTTGATCATATATCTTAAACACATATACAAAATAGGATAAAAATTTATTGGGTTCTATGAGGAATATAGGGATTCGATTTCATATTACATGGACCTCCGAAATTATTCCATCAAGATTGTATTTTTTATTTATATCTTTTGTGGTTGAAAGATAGATCATATTCTTGTAAAGGGGGGAAATTTATTATCCCCCTTAAAATTATTCCCATATAAGCCTTCCATCGTTTATTTTGGATTGTCTAAAGGATTGAAAAATTTCTAATTAAGGATGTGTTGGTGACTGAGTTAAGGATTTTTGGTGTTTTTTTCATTGTAATATTGTTATATTGATTTGTATTTATAAAATTATTATTTCATTTTTATGTTTCTATTATCACCATGTATTCTTAATTATACATATTCTTGTTCTCATTTTATGTTATTCTTATAAATAGGTTGATACCATATTATCATGGTATGAATTTTTTCATACCGAAGATTGAGAAATACTACAAAAAAAGGTGTAATGTTCATTAATTTTTTGTTTTACACTTCTTTAATTCACCCATAAAGTGTATAATTCCCACTTCCATTGAGAGAATAACATAAATGGAGGGATAAATGTCTTATTGGTTGAACTAATGCAGAACCAATTGTTCTTATTGGATGTTATATATCTCTTTATTAATCTTTTTCTTATCATAATTGAGAATTTCATTTGAAAATATTAATACAAAAACACAATTGTAGAATTTTGATGCCACACAAATCAAGTTCTAATAAGAACATTTAACATAAAATTATCATAAAAATTATCATGTATGTGTTTATGTGATCATAACTATGTTTTTGGTTATTAAACAAATATTTCATGAATAATTACAAATGAAGATAAATAAATAATTCTTGAATATATAAAAAAAATGTAAAATTTAATTTCATCCAATAAATTTTTTAAAAAACTTAAGATAACCCATTTATCATATATTGAATTTATGTACATCTCTTTGTGTTAATTTAAATAATCTCAATTAAAACCTAATTTGGAGACTCTGTGTCCAAAATAATCCATGAAATACATGTGTCACTAAGGTTTCTCTAAAGTACATAAGGATTCGACAACCCAAGATACACTACAAATGGTCTCTTAACCCTAAAGACAAGGGTAAAATTGTGCAAGACAAATATTTGGCACTGTTTCGAGAGTCCAAAATATGTTATATATAAAAAAATTATATTACCACCCAATTCAATTTTCTCACATTGATTTCTTTTATATATTGCACTTATGTTTTTTTCACATTTCTTTGAGAATGTATTTCTATAATAGATAGCATTCAAATCATAAAACTATAGTGGATAATCCTAGGGATGGGGATTCAATAACACCATGGATTATCATTCCATTAAATCTAAATCTTCATAATAATTATTATTCAAAACATAACCCCATTTCAATGGAGAGTTTTTAAATGGTCTACTCATAAACTTAAGAATGAACACAAATGTAAATTCAAATAATACAACACCAAACATTGGTAATGTATTCACTAAAACAATGAATGAATACCTCCAACTTTATGTAACCAATGAACACTCTTTCATAAAAATGCATCCCTATGATATTCCCACTATTTTTTCTAAACATATTTCCCAATAAACCATTTTTCCTTATATTTTAAGGATTCAAAAATATCATACAATTTTTTAAAAGTGTTAAATGACAATTTTGAAATCATGTTCCCACCACATCAACTTGAGTCATCTATGTTAGGGCTCTTCCACTATAACGGAAGGATAAAGAAAATTATTGGACAAGAAATATGACAACTACAACAATCCACTAATATTACTAATTAAAAATATATTTCTATAAAAAATACCCCCATCCAAAACTATTTCATGAAAAAAATACTATTTAAATAATTTTCGAAAAATAAGGGGAGTTATTTTATGGAACATGGGAATGGTTTAATGACACATTAAAAATGGTACCTCACCATGGATTTTCAATCCTTGGTCATGTTTGAAATTTCTATGGTGGTTTTGGTCTAGGAATCAAATAATCCATTGAAATAATGTGTAATGGAACCTTTCATTGAAGCACCAAATGATGCTTACAAATATTTTAGGGGTCTGGTTGAACATAACCAATCATGGGAAACATTATCTAAATATGAGAATCCACCATAAAATAATATAAATAACTCTCTTAGGGATGTAAAAGTACATAGGAAAACATGCTTCACTCACTAGGAAGGGGGATGAGATTGATTTCAGGAAGGTCTATGAAATCCAAACCATTGACCCTATTATCACAATTTGTGGAAAACATGACCATAATACTTACAACTCCCCAACCATCCCTTCCAGTAAAGTAGTAATTTTAAGAGGACCATCAGTTGATATAAACACTTTGATCTTTTAAAATCCAAGGTACCAAAAACCATTCAATCCAATATACAATTAAACTCTCTGATTTTGTTGGAAAGATAACAAGTAACCTATCCAATAACCCAATTATACATATAGACCAAACCCCTACACAAGAAAAAATTTTCATACCCATAAATAGTTATAACTAATAGAAGTATAATACCAACATCATCTTTTCCAGCACCAAAAACCCAATAATAAACCCATTTAATATCCAATACTACAACCAATGTATCTTCATTGGATAAACCAAACAACACTAACTACTTCCTAATCTATCTCTCTCACAATCAAGGAAAAATTTTGTAATCCAATGGGTAAAATGTTTTTAGATGTCACATCACATAAAAACAAACCACAAACCGTTAAAACTATAAAATCACCCATGTCGACTATATTTTACCCAAAACTAATGGGGGTGGATCTAGTTACACACACACCTTTCATGAAAAACTAAAAGAATTGATTGTCTTATGATGTGGTAAATCAATTAAAAATTATAAAAACAGTTCCCATAACCATTAAAAATTTAAATAACGCATGATACTGTTGAAGAAACATCTTATGAATCAAAAAATATCTACTAATGATGTTATTGAACCACAACCTAACAAAACCATCACACAACATGATCTCTTAACTCCATACATAGGGGGGAAGATTTTAAAAATTTGAATGAAGAATTGGGTTAAATCATCTCTTAGGATAAGATAAACATTCCCCTTATCAATGAAATCCAAACCATTCATAATGACTCAATGTAAAATAATGAGTTGTGCACTTTTAAAAGGAAGGTTTCAAATAAAAAACAAGTCCTCTTTCTTATAAATTTGATTACCAGTATTCAAGGGACCATTCCTCCTATTCTTCAAGACCTAGGATATCTTTATCTCAATGTTATGTTATGGTAGAATAATGTTTTCAAAACCCACTTTGATCAACGATTTAGTGTAAACCACAATATATTTTTCATGAAATGTTCATTAGTTCTCAAGGAACTCCAATCCACATCTTACACTCTTCATCGCGCGGATCATTTTTTTGAGTTCAAAAGGGGATCATAAAAGAAGTTTTTTGTAAAATTTGAAATTTTCATTCACCTTCATGAATTCATTGTTCTTGAAAATCACCTATTTTTAAGTATTAAGGATCAAAACTCCATCATTAATGGTTATCTATTAATAGAAACAATAAGTCTAGTCATTCATTTTAGGAAAGGGATGATGAAATAACCTTTGGAAACAAGATCCTTGATTTAGACATTATTAATGAAAACACTCACATTGCAGATTATGAAGAGTTCTGTGATGTAAATTTGATAGGTAGTGTTTATTATAAATAGATGGAACATAGATTATTCATTAAAGTATGTAAAAGTTTTATGATATTTATATCCATTGTCCATATGAGGGAAATTTTCATCGTTGTTGTGGATCTCATTCAGAACAATCATTTTATGATTTTTTAGGATCACTAATCAATGATAACATTGGTGAAATTATAAACATTGAATCCATACCCATTCATGAAACTAATTTGTAAAATATGGTTTAAAAATGTTCTATTAAAAATGAAACAATATTATCATGAAATTTGGAAAATGAAACTAATTTTGAAATGTGGTCCAATACTTAATTTGAATGTTTTAACAAATAGAATGTTAAATTTTAGGCCATACATTCATAAAAATTGAATTTATTATTAGTGAAAGTTGAGAATTTACCATTTTCATTCCCAACAGAATTTAATATAATAGAGAGGATTTATTCGTAAGTCCTATGAAAGCATAAGAAATCAATTGCATGGACACTTTTTGATATTTGGTCGATTTTTCCACCCTTGATATCAAAAGGAAATTCTAGAATCTTTCTATAAACCAAGTCATCAGCCTCAAAATAGACTAAATAAAAATAATATGGCTGTGGTAAGGAATGAACTTTTTATTTTTTGGAATGTGGGTATCATCTACGAAATTGGTATGATTTAGTGGAAAATTCCAATTCAAGTTGTTCCAATAAAACCTGGAATCACTGTGATCACTAATAATGATGTTGATATTCTACAATCATGGGTCAATAGTGGATGTGGAGTGTGCATTAAAATTACGATGATAATTTAATACACAACGAAAGGATATTCACCCTTTCCCTTCATTGATCCATTCCTTAAAGGAGTGACATATAATGATTTCTAATGCTTCCTAGATGGATTCTTATGGTATAATAAAACTGTGTTCTCCTTAAAAGATCAAGGGAAAAAACTTTTAATTTTCAATTTGAAACATTTTCCTTCAAGGTAATTCCATTTAGGTTATTTAATGACCCTAGTTTCTTCTAATGGTGCAAGATGTGAATGTTCTCAGACAAGGATAGGGTGGTTTAGAGGTATTTACATAAGAATTATCCATTTTCATGGATACAATTAAGGGATTCCTTTTTTGTGTTGAAAGGGTTTCTATAGATGTGAGGATAATAATATCATCTTATATTAGAAGAAATTACATTTTATGGTAATTAAAGGACATGTTCTTGGCCGTATGGTGTCTTTTAGAGGGATTTAATTTGATAAAAAAAATTATATCATTCATCACATATCCACTCCAAAACCTGTCAATTATTTGAGGTCCTTAATTGTAAATTCTTCTTTCTATAGAAGGATAAATTGAAATTTTAGCTCTATTTATCTAACAAATGGTTCTATTCTAGTGAAATATTATACATTTATTTAAAAAAAATTTAAGGAATAATATTTTACACTCAATTAATCTATTTTCTCTCCAACTATCATGAAATAATAAAATTTAAATAATCATTTTAAAATAATGTGTGATGATAGTGACATCGTTGTTGGATATATCTTATGAAAATAATGTTACAAAACACAATGGGTCATTGACTATGAAAATAATTCGTTAAATGATGAACATTTCAAATACACTGCCATTGAGAAAGGGTTAATGGTTGTTGTCTTTGACTAAGATAAATTAAATTTCTATCACTTAGTACCCCTATAATTATCTTAACTAACCATTCATCTCTAAAATAAATTTTCCAGAAACAAGAAGAAAAGGATAGACCGATTAGGTCGATTCCTCTTGCCCGATGATTGATTTAATCATCAAGGATAAAAATCATGTTTAAAATGTTATAGGTCATCACCTCTATATGATTGAATTCACAAAAAAATAATACCCCCTTTCTATGTCTAATTCGTTTCATGATTACCACCTATAATTTTTGATTGATTTTCCATGGTATCATAACAAAATAAATAATTTGGTCACAGGTGAAATTCTTAAATTCCTCAGCACCCAATATAAGAGGACAATAATTTTTGATGTTAAACACTATTTGTTTTATGATCCCTACCTCTTCATGTTATTTCCTAGTCAAATCATTAAGATATTTGTTCTTGAGAATTACTAAGAGTAAATTAAAAAAATTTGTGAAGGAGATGCATGTGGAAAATTATTTTACACCAAATAAACAACTTCATTGTTCCAATAATGTTTTTTTATACTTATCTATACTCAATTAGGAATCCTGTCGTGTCTTCGAATGATTTCTCACATTCAAAAATTAGAATAAAAAAAATGAATCAAATTACCCTTACACTCATTCTTGTAAATGAAATATTACATTATTGGGAATTGTTTTATGGGACCCTTCCCAAACACCATGGGATTTATTTACAACCTCTTAGATATTGATTATGTCCCGAAATGAGTTGATTCCATTTAAACCAAGTCCATTGGAAATCATGTTGTGATATGATTCTTCGAAAAGAGTATATTTTATAGATTTGGAATTCAAAGGGATATCATTAGTGATCACGGAACCCATTTATACAACCATCTCTTATCAGAACTCATGTATACATATTGGATTTCTCATAATTATTTACCATCCTATAATCCTCAAACCATTTTTCATGTTATGTTGGAAAATCTTGAAATTATTCATATTTCTAAAAAAGCGTCCACCCCTTGGAATTATTGGTATGAGAAACTCAGTTATTTACAGAGGCCTTATCTTACTATGTTTGAAACGACCATAGGAATGTCACTATATATGTTTATTTTTGAAAAATATTTCTATTTACCTATTAAAATTGAATATAATGGATTTTTGGAATTAAAAAAAATACTTTAACATATCTATTTTTAGAAAATGGGAAATAAAAAATTAATTTCAAGTCTAAATTTAGATATAGGCTTATGAAAATTAAATGATTAAAAAATAAATATATCAATCCTATGAATCTAGAAATCTAAAATTTAATCACATTGATCCAAAAACCTTTATGCCGTTGTTTATTTAAGAACATAATTTACACATGATAATGTTAATGTTGAGAGGGTCAGGTCCATAGATAGTGCATCATGTGTACCCCCATGGGTCAGTAGATATTAAAGATCCTAGTAGTGGTGAAATATTTACTATCATCGGTCATAGGTTAAAACTATTCATTTAGTCACTCAACAAACAAGAATTAGTATAGTATTAAGTAGATCCAGCATATACAATAGACAACCATTAACAAATGTTTTTCCAATTAGGGATAATACAATTAAAAAACTACTTTCCAGGAGGCACCCTGACATTTATCTATACATTTTATCATGTTTTGGAGTTTCAAATGAAACTGGTTAATTTTTTATTGTTTACCTTATTTTTTTTATTATGGGGACCACATGGGGTCTCCATGGTTTCTAATTTGGTTAGAGTGGGGGAATCATGGGTTATTGAGGTTAAATATTATATTTAGGGGAATCATATAATTCTACAAATTCAACACTATTCTACAATCTACTACGTGGAATCCATGGGTTATAAGGGGGACGAGCGATCACATTTCTGTGGAATGAACTTTATTAGTATTCAATCATATGACATTGTACCATTAATCATTTTAAAATATTTATTTTGGAACATTTATACTCTACCACAATCCCCATATAAATTTTCATTATTCCAAATGCATGGGATAATTATATTTTATGTTCTGGGGGGAGAAATAATTTTTTTTGGGTCAAGTAATATTTTCTGTGTATAAATAGAAGGAAAAAATTCATTAACATTGAACATGAAAAAAACTGAATACATTGACACAAAATATCAAATAATTTTTCTAGTGTTTATTATTATTTTAATCCATTAAAATGTTCATGAGTATAACATTTGGAATATGTCACTATCTAATGTGATTTTTCCCCATTTAAATTTTCATCCATTAATTAAAAATATTCAAAATGAACATCTTTTTTATTGTGAGATATTAGTTTGAGTTCTTGGTGTCCCATAAAATGTTTCATAGGTTGGTCGATTGAATTGATTTTAAAAAGAATTATCCATTAATAATTAAAAAAATTTCAAATAAAACTTCATGTTGGGAAATAGAATGAAATAATGTCTGGATTTCAAAACTTGGGGAGTGTGACTCCATAGTTTTATGGCCCATGGTTGGGAATTTTAAATCAATTTTTCTGTAATTTTAATTATTTTTTGATGAATTTAATTCAATATAAATCTTTATTATATGTGATTCACTAGGTATTATATGGTCTTTGAGATAGGGAGACATTGTAAAAGTCTAGCTATAGGGGTTGACTTTATTGAGTCAAATTTCAATTGCCATAAAAAAATTGAAAGAAATGAATATCTATATTAATATTATAATTTGATTCCCCCTAGAACTTACATCATTTCCACTTAGCATAAAAATAAACTCCCATGCCTATTGAGATGTAGAACACATCATCATGCTTAATAGAAATTTTATGATATTATTTGAGAAATTTTAACCAAGGAATGAGCATTGGGTTGTGATATGCTTCTGGAACATGTTTTTAATGGATTTTGATGGATTTTATAATTTTCTTTGTCTGAAGTCCTTGGGTGAGAGTTGTATATGATTTTTTTTGAAACAAGAATTCGTATTTCAACATTCTAAGATAGTTTTTTATCTTGAGAATAAAAAAAATCATGTTGTGGGGGTGTGATTGCCCACTGAAATAAGATAATAATCATTATTAATATATATAACTCTCATGTTCATTATTATTAATAAACACCATTTTTATTTCATTTTATAACTTAAAATTTATTTCACATTATGATCATAATTCCTTTTTTAAATGTACTGTTACATGATTCATTTTTAACACCCCGTAAAACACTAAATATTCCAAATTTTTCTTTCATTTTTCATTTTCATATTTTTTATTACATCGGGGACAATTCATACAATTTTAAATCAATTAAATATTAACATTGTAAGACCCCTATTTTGGAAATTCAATAGAATAAATTCTGGGTAATGATAACTCAAAATCATCTCAATAATATGTCTGTGCAATCCATGATTCATGCCCAGATAAAGATAATATTTTACCAAGAGACATAAGAAAATCATGAATCAAATTTCATTCAACAGTGACCAGAGATGATTATGATGTTTTAAGAGTGTTTCAGGCAGGTGAAATTGAAGATGAAACTCTATCCCATTTCCATAACCCAAAAAACCCCCACTTTTTTGTTCATATTTCTAAAAAATAAATTGAGATGAAATTTTACATTGTGATAGGAGATATATGGGGACTAATTTTTTCTTATATGTTCTGCCAAAATTCATCAATATATAAGCTCGTAATGAATCCTCTGTTCGGTGGGTACAAGTGGGGATCAGATTTTTTTTCATGGGTGGAAAATTATTCTCTCCATTAATGTTAAATCATCCTAGGACCTCCATTATTAATTATGATGACTTAAAATGTTTGAGCCACAAATTAATGATTCAAAAATTATTATTTAAATAAGTGGTCATACATGAATTAAGGGTTAGTGGTGTTTTGTTTCATTCAAAAGTTATTAATAATATTTGAATTTATAAAACTCATATTTAAATGGTATGCTTCTAGAATATCGTTAGTTTATTAATTAATGATTATATTATTCCCATTTTTATGTTCTTTTTGTGACCACATTAATACTGTTTAATCATATCCTCTATTTATTTATACAATAAAAAGAGAAAATATTTCAAATAAAGGTGGAGTGTTTGTTATTTTATTTTTTCTCACATCTTTTATTATGGAGGATTGACTCAAATTCTTGAATCCATTTATAGAATACAATCAATTTAGGGATGAAACACTTATAGATTGATCAAATAGAGTATAAATGTTTTGGATTGGATGTTATTTCTCTCTCTATTAAGTATTAATCTTTTATTTTAATTGATATTATTGATTGAAAATTGTAATAATTATACATCCTTGTGGAATTTTAAGGACACGTACATTAAGTGCTAATTAGAACCATTAAAATGGATTTCTCATTAAAATTATCCAATGAGTGAATATGTGATTAGAATTTTGTTTTTTAATAAACTAATAAGTGATGATGTTTTTTTCCTCCTTTAATGAATCGCCCCTGAGTCTATGATTGTTAAATTAATAAAAAGAACTTTCTTCCAATACAATCTAGGAAAAACCTAAGATCTATGTTTTGTAATTTTAATTTACTGAGGTATCTTAATGTTAATTGAAACCATATAAAATCAAACCCATTTTGGCCTCTTCATATATAAAATAAGTGATAGAATATACAAGTCTATAGATTACTTATTAGGTATCTGAGAATTTGACAACCCATTTTAGACAATAATCAACTGCATAACCCATATAAATTTGGTAAATTTGGGAGAGAGTATTTGTTTATCATATAATACACTGTTATAGAATATTAAATAACCTGTAATTAGAAAATTATTTTTTATAATTTTTGACCCCCCCCCAATGAATCATACTTTTTTTTATACTAGTTTTTACAAATTCATATAATGTATAAAAATATGTTTATAAATTAACTTTTGAGTGTGTTCTATTATTATTATAATCCACAAACAACATATTATACAGTTGTGTGTTTGAAATAGTATACATAAAAAACTTATATGGTATTCCAAAAATTCATATTAATATTGGTATCCCACAACTTATTATTTAAACTCCTCACTCTCTAATTGTTTCCGCACATGTGCACATAAGGTCACTACATCCAAAGATTAGATTAGCATCTTTAAAATAGAATCACTGATTATCGAAATATATTTAACCAACTAATCATGTAGGTTGTAATTTTACAATCTATAAAATACCATTTCATTTAGAATATATATCTTCACTGAACTAAAATGTTGTTCTCTCAAACTCCTTATTGTAATATCATGAATAAACATATCTAGTGATGGATACCACCATAGTTACAAAAAAACACTTATTTATTATTTGATGACCCAATATGTCTACAAAT
Organism: Viscum album; assembly: GCA_963277665.1. Taxonomy (NCBI): domain Eukaryota; kingdom Viridiplantae; phylum Streptophyta; class Magnoliopsida; order Santalales; family Viscaceae; genus Viscum; species Viscum album. The sequence goes on along the minus strand of OY728131.1, from coordinate 307,351,588 downwards.
ACAGGTCAACCCACTCAACCCTTTTGATTATTATATTTCTTTGAAACATATATTGTTCCATTGGCATAGTTATCTATACTAAGAGTACACAATTTGATCCATGTTACTTGTATACACCTTACTCTTATTAACTGCACCATGTTGTAGACTATCTAGGTTTTTCTCCATTTAGTGTTTATGGTATCTTGAAATCCTAAAATTTTCTGAAATTTATCTTCATTATATTTTATTATCATCATTTTCAACGTGGTCTATTTATTCTCTTGGACTATACACATACGTCCATGTAGAAGTAGTGACTACTTATCTAATTTTTTTTATTCTTCCTCGATGAACCCAAAATCACATATAGATATATTAACTTCTTCTTTTGATTTGAAATATCCAAAATGGAATAATAGGTAGAATTATTTAATATTTGTCAAATGGTTTTATTATAAAACAATCACTTTGGGTTACAATGATTTTATGAATTTTGACTTTTTTAATCTATTTATATTTCAAAATTTTCTTTTACAAATTCTAAACAAATGGATTAATTTATTTAACTTTCTTCCAAAAATGTGCATACATTATCTTATTCCTTAAAATTTTCCTAAAAACATATCCTATAGGCTTTATAAGTTATGTTTCAGGAGAATAAAATTATATAGAGGTTACCATGTACCATAATTAGTTTCCTATTAATGTTTTTAATTACACAAATAAAAATTTTAAACATAGAGTCTTGCATCTGAATAAAATTTACACCTGTTTATCATAATCTAGGGATTTCATCGGTGGATATTCTAAGGGGTCAGTCCAGTGATATACTTCACTTACATCATCTCCCAATTCTCTCTTCCCTCATTTCTCCTCATAACATCTTTATTTCCTTCTTCCTCCCCACTCCCTTTTACATATTTTCTTTTGTTTCTATATCCCAATCTCTAGTTATCTTTATATATTTCATATGCATCCATGGATACCTATCGAAGCCCCATAAACTATTCCACTATAATTTCCTTTTGGTTACTACATTTTTGAACCCATTATATCCCGGTGGACCAGTGTTCTGAGGGAGGTATGAGAAGTGTGGGTTAATTTATGTTGGTGTCACAAGAGATCAACTTGTGTTCAGTCTCATCATTTCACCCTTATCTATTTCATAAAAGTATCTGCTTCTTCATTGTGTTTCTATTTAGTTCATCAATTGCATATAGTTTTGTTAGTTGGGGTTGTTGTTCTATGTAAATATGAGAATTTCATTTGAGTCCCTACCACATTGAACCACACTACAGCTTCAGGTTCCTATCTCCACTCCCCATAAGTCAACTACAATGGTTTCAATGATCCATTGGGAAGAGTTGTTTGATCAATCTATGGTGTTCCATGAGGCACTCACAACATAATATTTCATTAGTTCCATGGTGTTACTCATTTGATGTTGTTTATCAATGGAACGATATCATTCTAATATATTGTTAGTGGTGTGTGGCGACTTTTTGGGTTTCATGAAATGTGGAAAATATTGAAAATGAAATTCACATTCAATATTGTTTTTTGTTTTTTTATTATATGAATGATGGATAAAATAATTTTCAGTTTGGTGTAGTCTTGGAAATTAGGGGAGATGGTGTAATGGATTGATATTTCCAAATATCATATATCATATTTTTCAGTTATATAATTTTCCTCCAAATTGAATACTTTGGCTAGAGATGGATGTTCAGGGATTGACATCAGTGGATGGATTGAATTTTTATTCTCAAATATGACCTAAAATTAAATTCCAACACCCCTTAGAGGATAATCTCACACGATAAATCATATGAAGGTTTTATAAGGGGTTATTCGCCTAGTTGATGACATTTATAGAGGAAAATCGTGTGTTGGAATTTTTCCAGTTGGATCTCTGTCTCATTTTACTAGTTATGGTTGGATTTAATTGTTGCGATGGCTTGGAATCATTCAACTATGAAGATAGAGGATTTAATGATTTATATTTTCTAAAGATATGGTTTTTCGATAGTGGTACTTATCTAATGTTCATGGGGCTGATGTGTCAGTGGAGCAGTCTCGGGGTCAGATCATGGAGATGAATCAAGCATCTTGTTGCGTGGATTAAGGTAGATGGATTATCGGGTTTTTGTAGCATGAGGGTTTTATGTTTTGTTGTTCAAGGTACAAATAGGTTCCATTTTATAATTTTAAACACGCAAATATTTCATGTCCCTGATCAATGGAGACATAGTGAATACAAACTGTTTATGATGATTTTAAATTTCAAAAACATTTTTCCAATAGTGGGAAGTGATGTTATTTGTTTTGGTGACATCTTCTTTTTTTTTTTCTTCTTGGTTTTACTTTTTATGTGTTCCAACATATCCTCAAAAAGTTTCTTTTTCATTAAATACATAAAAAATTCGATTTAGGGCATCTAAGAAATAAATAAATCATTAAAAAACCAACTGATACAGCTCAAATAGTAATAAATTATATAGTTTTTTATCATTAGTGTTCAGCTACTCTTTGATGTAACTTTATATACATTATTCAAAAACATTAATTTACAATTTTTATTTTAATAATCAAATAATTCTTCAACTGGGATCTCTTCATCATATCATAATTTCACATTTCTTCATTCCATTCATGTATCATGGATCCTTAGAGTTTATGATGCTAAGTAGACTTAATAATATCATCAGTGTTAGGAAAATTATTTACATTTTATAGATAATCATTGATAATTTTTTCCATAATTTTATTTATTTAATAAAAAAATAATGATCATATTATTACTAAATTTATATAATCATTTAATTAGGATACTCAAAATATTACTAATTTAAAGTTATACAGTCACAGTAATTTAAGATTAGGAATTAAAATTCTTATAAGTTATATGGTGAAGTCAAAAACTATATATTTCATATGAATTAGAATTTGGATTGAACCTATAAGGACATAAAGTGATGTACTATAAATAATTCATACAAAATATTGAATTATTACACTATAAAAAGTCATATGATAGAGTGAGATGATGTAATATGAAATTTCAAAACAGTCAAACAAGTTGGTGAAAGTCATAAATTGGGTATGGTGTTGGAGTCTGATTATCATCCTAAAGTCATCTGATCAAGATTAATTCTTATTTTCAATTCATAAGATCATATCATGTCACCAAAAAATTCCTATGATCTCTTTAAAGTCACATGTTATTCTTAAACTACATAAAATTTAGACATCACTTAGTGACTTCAAATTTGTTCCAATTTACCTCCAGCCTGCTGAAAACTATCAAAACACCATAGATTTGGTCTAATTAATTTTATTAAATAATAAAATTACTCCCAACATATTTATCATTATTTTATGGAATTTTATAGGATATATAATCAATTTAGTGTATTTTTATGAACTTCATAATATTATCATATGAAAATTACCTCAATAATCATGGTAGTATATTTTTCAACTAGGTTCAGAAATAAAAATTCATAGAACACTAAGGATAGTTCCATCATAACTTTCTCAATATCCCCTACTTTGAGAATGATTGAATCAATTTAAATATAACATATGCAATAGTTCTATTACAGTGTCAACAAAAAACACGTTTCGAAATCTATCGACATATTGTTAATGGTGTATATGATGATTTTAACATCATAAGAACTTATCATAACCTTTAGGAACAAATTGCCTATAAAAAATTATTTTGGTTCCCCAAGGAATTTTTCAGGTATGGTGTTAATGGTTATCAACTTTCTTACCTATAATCCAAAGGCATCATCTTTATGTTTGTTTGTGGATAGTAACTTAGCTCCACAAGACATTATGATACATTAAATATTATACTGATAGTCAATATAAAAAGATTAAAAATGAAAAATTTATAGATGATACCAATGGAATCTTCATGACCTCCAGAAAAGACAACCTCCAAAGATACTCCACATTATTGTAACTCTGGTAAGAATGAAATGAGTATATTTCATCAAAAATCCAATCATGACCCAACTAGTTTTAATTTCAAATTTCGTATGAGGTAACCCCATGAAAAAATCCACGGATATTTTTCACGCATAAATCTAGTAATATGATCATTCTAGAGAAGATCCTATTGTTTTTTATACTTGATCGTGACATTATCTGATGTAAAAAATCCTAATATAATGTCCAAAAATTTAAATCTATTACACATCCCTCGGTATTGATTTTTTATATTATAATACATATTAGAAGTTTTTGGGTGTATAAACCTATACAAATGATAAAAATACTATATTAGTAGATCAACTCCTTTTATAGGTGGTTTTCGTAACATATATAATTCCTATTATTTTTTAATACTCTTCATCTCAAAAAATTCATAAATAAAGTTCTCAATTAGAGATGTAGTAAACTAAAAATGAGTAAGGAACACATATCATATTCTTAATTTATCTCTAAAATAATCTTTGAAAAAAGAAACATAAAACCCTACTCATCATATGACCCATTCAAGGCATGAGATAAAAATTTTTATTTATGATACTTGGTTAAAAAATATCCCATTTTGGGAATTAAAGCAATGTAAAATTCAAGAACCTAATGATATTAAACCCACAAAATTTTATTTTTGTTTAAATAATTCAATGATAATATTTGTCTTAATGCGTTTTGGTCATAAAATTCTAAAACCTCTCCCCAATGAGGTATTTTATCCAACACATTAGATCATTAATTAACCTAATGATTTCATGAGTTTTTTCATATATTTATTATCATACATAAGAAGGTAGAGAGAATAATTATCCACCATGTGAGTACCTGAATTGTTCACACTACTAAATCCCATACTAGTATCACCCCCACTCTTGAGATATGTTCTATCTATATTTTATGTAAAGCCCATGTTTTATGTTTTTTGAGTATTTTATTATTGGTATCAATGGTTTTTTGTGTAAACCATGGGACTATGGATTAATAGTATATGTTCTAGAGTTAAAAAATGTGTTGTGTGACTAACACATGGTAAGTAATAACAGTCCACACAATCCATGTGGATTGAAAAATAAAGGCTCATGGTTTGTATATCCTGTGTAGAAAATAAGTAAACCTTGTTAATCCCTATAGAGGCATCTCATATTGTTTTGTAATATCCTTAAATTTTGTGTCATATCCCTGAGAAATGGGTATTTTTATATAGAGATCTTAGCATGGTTATCACATTTTTTTATCAAACTATGAAACTGAAACACTAACCTTTTTAAATAGATAATTGTTAAAGAGTTTTCCTTTATGAAACGCTACACATTTTACCCAATGTTAGGCTCCTTCATGCTCAGGAAACACACTATATCTTGACCATTGCTTTTTCCTTATATTTTGGTGGTTTTACCTTGTTTGTTTCCAGTTCAGTGTGCTGTCACTTGTAAATTGAGGTATTTATGGGAAATTCTATGAATTATATTCCTTGTATTTTTATTTTTATTTATTTTATAGTGATCATATATCATGTTATTTATTATTCCCTATTTTATATAAATTACATTCTTTACCATTACCTTCCTTTCTAATGCATATTATTTATGGGTTTCTATCATGTGGAATAAACGCAGACTTAGGTGGGTGGTACTATTAATTCTCCCATTGTATTCATCTTTTTTTAAGAGAATATGATTATTGTAGGAACATTAGGAACATATTTCATATTTAAAATCAAAATTAAATGTTTAAATAATTGTAATGATGGTTCTTGTTCCTTGTTAACCACACCATGTGATATAAATAAAGTGTTCATGCTAATTAATGAACATTAACATTGGCGTTTAGAATGGCCAATTTTTCAGAAAATATTTATTATAAAAATAAATTAATAACAATAATGGAAAGTTATATAGTTTAAACCCAAAATTAAAATGTATTTGAATAACTAAATTGATAATTATTTCAATTGGTTAAAGGTGAAATTTTGAATCATCTATGTGGTTATGAAATAGAGTTTCAAAACCATGGATAATTGTTGGTGGAATTAACGGTTGGTTAGTACCTAATGAAATGAAAAATATGTATAATGAATAATGGATTTGTAATTAGTTGGTAATGATGTAAATTTGGTAAATATTAAATTATAAAATCGAGATTGTAATGGGTAACTATCATCTTAAAATGGAATGTTTCTTACCAAATTGTAAATATAAATGAAGTTTTATCATTTGATAATGGACAATGATGGAAGAGAATTTTGACCATAGATGTATAAATTAGTGCAATTTGGATTTTTAAATGAAATTTAGAGAATAAATTGATACCGAACATATATTAACTCAATATATTTGATGATTAAAATGAAAATCGCATATAGTTTTCAATTTTTATGTGTTGTATACTTGATAATTTTGATTATTCATTGAAATTTTTGGACATTAGGGGTAACTCAACCCTTGGGTAGATCATGGAATTATAAATTAATGGTTGAAAATGGGGTGAATATTTCTCCTTTATATAAATTAAGGACAAGTGTTTGTGTATAATACCCATAGGTTCTGAATTTATTGATGGGAATGGGGATATTACACTTGAAATGAGATGGGTTAGTACAATTATTCTGATATGCTTAGAGACAACACTGTGTTTTCTGACATTGTTATGTACTTTTCCTTTGTGTGATCACAGAGAGTAGGATTTGTGATTGTTTTATTTAGTAATTGAAATGTTTTATCTTTGTACTTATAATTTTTTATCACAGTCAATGCTTCTAGCACTTCATAAATAGACCAGTTTTTTAGGGACTTTGTTTGTATTTTACTAATGAGTTATACTCACACCATTCTTAAGTCATCAATGGGTTCCTAAAAAGACACTCATTTTTTATATTATAGATCGTGTCCTAGTAAAGCATAATGCATGTACATTTCCTAGAATGCTCTTGGTAGAGTTATAATATGTTTCTGGGCTGGTACATTTGTCTAGTCCAAGATCACAAATAGAATTTGTTTATTTAATACTATAATCATTCATTTATATGATCAACCTATAAGAGATAATTTTTGTGTGGAATAATATTATTTCAATGGAATGCAGTGATTGATGTATATACCATACATTCAATTCCATTTTAGTGATAGTTATTTGGATATGATTTTGTGACTAATTTTTTCGGTTATTATTTGATGTTTGAACAATAGGTGTAATAATTAAATAAAATCTTTATCAGACCCTTTTCTCTAGTATATATCCTATGACTTATGGGGATTTAATCTTGAAGAAGTGTAGTTACCACTAGTTAGTGACTGGTGAGTTGTCTATGGTGATGGGATGTTACAAATAGGTATCAGTTCCCTTTATTTTTTATTATAGATTATTCTAGTAGACAGGAGACTTAGAAATGTTATGGATTGGTAATGAGATCATTCAAGGGTGTAGCTAATCCACTTTTATGAAAAATTATAAATTTTTTTGGATGGGATTGTTGTTCCAATTTTTGATTTTTCTGTTGATTTACATTCAATATGAGGGGTTCATTTAGTTTATGTTGTTGTTTAAATATGGGTTTTGTATCTTTGGAAGATACAACTAAAAAGTGTGTGTTCTTTCATGCATCATTTCATGTATATAGGGATTAACATGACATGATTCATGATATAAGAATTATATCCATATTTCTTCAATTTATTTTTTATTTTTTTTATCTAATAGAATTTATATCTATCTATGATTTATATTATTGTGATTTACTTTGGAATTATAATTTATGTTTTTTGTTATAAAATATATGGAAGTCGGGGGTTCCACTTAAATATTCAATAGTGTGTTATATATCCTTTCCCATATAAGACTATAATGGAATTCTCCATGTCAAATTTATGAGATAATTACATGATATATTGGAATATATAAATGGATTTTTAAATGATAATTTTGGTAAAAAATGAAATTAAGGATATTTTATAGATTTTTCCGATGTATCTTGTGAATGGAGTATTATATATCCATGTAATGGGATAGGTTATTTTATGAGTGAAACATTTGGTCTGATAAAAATTTGGAGAGTCTACTGTGATATATTATTAAATAATAAAATTTCAAAGGTGGATCCATTGAAAAGAATAATAGTTAATGAAAAATTAAAATATTTGTTATTTTAATACTATAATGGAAATCCTAAGAGTATTTATCAATTGGAAAAAAATTTGATTCTCGGTATTTAATAGCTCAATAAATAATGGTTGAAATTTAATCAAGTTCTTGAAATTCCCATTACAAGAACTAAAATGTTAAACCAATGGAATTAAAAAAATATTTATATGAGAATAAAATAAAAAACATGTGAGATTGGTAATGATAAACTTGAGTAGTGGGGGACTGAAAGGGGAATCAATGTTATGATCCAATATATGTGTGTGTTACCATTTTAAGGGTGGTTGGGTTGTTGATATTGGTAGTTTTCTAGTATTGGTTTTAGGTTTACATGTCAAGAGTTTACGAGTCAGGTTTTGAGAGTGGAATGAGATTTGTATTATGATACAATGTTTATTTATATTTTTTGTGAGGCCCTAGTTTTATTTGATACCATTTCATTCCATGTTATCCAATCGGATGTGTAGTTGTTGTCGGTATGATAGTTTCTATGTAACATTCAGATGGGATAAATAGTGTTTGTATGGGCTTATTTAGGTGTGTTGAGGACCATAGGTATTATATCCTTATATTTCTAGATGTAAATCAAAGCATATTGAGTAATATAATGATCATAATATTATACATGAGTGGTTTTTATATTGACCTCAAATTCCTTTAGATCTATAAATATTGGTTAGATTCCTCGGTATAATAGGATTTTTCTAAAATTGGTACTAATGACGGTGTGACATAGAGACATTGGATTATGTGGTACATGGAGATAATTTCATGCATGTTAGTGCGTGGATATTAGTGTTTTCTTGGTGGGGGTAGGTTTATCTAGATTTATAACTTTACTATCTTTTTTTGTGGATCGTGGAGATGTACTTGTTGTAAATCCTTGATGATCAATTCAATGATTTGTAAGAGTGTGTGAAGGACTTATCTTAATCTTGAGGTACTATGAGGGGAGTTGGATTATGGGTGTGAAATGTTTGAGTTTCATGGTTTTTATTTAATGAATTAACACCTGAAATCATTATTTAGATATCCTAGGGGGAATGTTTTGGGTCCATTTATTCTTATAGATTGGTGTCGAACAAAATGTCTTTTATAGAAAATGGTAGTATGGGAGAGGTAACACATTTTTCTGATATAATTTTGGTTCTATTTGTGGGTCCTTTTGTGTTGTAGTGTGTGCGTTGTGATGATGTTAATATGCACATTTAATGGATAATTCAAGTCAATTTCATTGGATATGTCTAGGATGACAGATGAATATATTTGAATATTGAACTTGGTAAGTGACGATATGGGAACTCCTATGGTGGTGAGTATCATATCTATCATTGGTGTATAACCTTAATTACATAGGATCATGATTTTTGTTATCTATTTTATAGAAAATAATGTTGTGAAATTTAAATTCATGCGAAGGATAATTTATATATTTCTGTTTTATGATGGAATGAAAATGCCAGAATTCATAATTCAGACATGGGAAGGGATTAATGAGATCTAGGTATGTTTTGAGTAAGATATACATCAATTATTTTGATAAAACAAGCATATAGTCTTCTTGAGTTGTGTACCTGACCATGGTAGTACATTGTATGTATTATTGGATATTGGAAGAGGGTGTCACAACATAGATCAATTTCTAATAATGTCAATTAAACAAGAAAGGAATTGATTGGGTTGTACATGGAATTTGTAAGGGGGAACAGTTTGGTTGGGACCATGTGATGACTTTAGTGTATCATTGAGAAAATTATGAAGATATATTGAATTGTGTACCGGTCTTCAAATTCTGTTTCTCAAAAATATTTATGCACTCATTCTTGACAGATTCAAACAACATATTAATAAAAAAAATGAACAATCAATTGACAAGTTGTTTAGAGAGTGTGAATCCCAATACATGTGATCAAATATTATAAGGAATTTATTTTGGTCATTAGAACCATGGACTGGGAAATGAGTTGGCTGCCCATAGAGCCAAGCCTTGAAAAGATAAACATCGTGACAATAATCACTTTCATGAATAACCAAATAGTCTATGAATGTCCCATAGTGAGTTGAAGGAATTTGTATCATGATAGTGAACATGTTCACACAACATATAATGTGGTTTTCATTAGGTCATATGACCCATGTATGGACAGAATGGTTTTCAAAATGTCCCATATGAGTTAAATATGATGGCCTAGTGTTATGAATGAGTGTTCACACCATCATTAAGTAATTTAATATCAAGGAATGGGCAGTTGGTTCAGATAAGAATGGTTAGATGTCTATAATATAGGATATCTATCAGAATTCACCAATAAGCTATGATTATGGTGAATTGTTGGGTTTTGGAGATGACATCATGAGTGAAACGTCAATTACGATCTATTTTTAGTGATTTCAGTATGACCATAACCAATGGCATGTTTTACATTATTTAATGGGTTAATGAATATTAATTTTTGGGTGTATATAATTGGGAGGAGATATATCATGGTTGGGAGTATGGAACCCCCCTCACTTATTAAGGAAATTACAACATGAAAATACCCATTTTGTATATATGTGAAGGAAAATTATATTTTTTGTAATGGTTTTTAGAGTAAACCAAGGATTCTAGGACCAGGAATCAGTTTTTGGAGGTACATTCATGGGTTTATGTTTGGACACAGTTGGTGATAACCATGACCCCTAATCAAGTAGCCTAAAATAAAATTTCAAACATTTTTTAAATCATGGGTAGATCATTTGGAAACCAATATATTGTTTGTATAAGCATCACACATGGTTTTAACATGAATTGTATGTAGTTCATCATAACAATGTTAAATGTATATTTCTAGAGAATGAGTTTATCATTCTTTGGGTATGATTTATAATATCATGGGATAAAATCATAGGCCCTTTCACTATTGAAAATGTAAATGATTTCCATTACAAAACATATAAATTCTTACCTTATTTTAGGATCTTTTTTAGCACCCTCATTCTAATTATCCTCTTTTCCCTTGGATTCTATCAACCATCCATTCTTTCGTTCCCAAGAGAGTGTTATTTAATACGATTTCTATCTTGTGGTTTGTTTGCACCTCATATTCTTTTTGTTCATTTCCTATTTCAATATTGAATAGTGTTTCATTATGTTATATCATCTTCCATATTTTTATGTAAATTATTTTCTTTCTAAACTACTTTATTTCATAACCAAATCAATGACTGGTTTTGGGCATGTGTATGCCTTTTAGAAAAAGGGAGGTAGTTCCTTTATCGACCAATAACATTCACCCATTTTCTCTGTATGTGGGTTGTGTAGCCATAATGGATTCACCTTGTGTTGTCAAAATTAGGGATTGTTTAAATCTAGGTTTTATTAAAAATATGTACCTCATTTGACATTCCATGGGATCTAGATAAAATTTCTTTTCCATTTAATGAACTATCGAATCATCTTAGCCTATATCGTGACCAATTTTATGGAAAATATTGTTTATAAAAGTTACATATCAATACTAAAGGAATGGTCCTTATATGATCCTTGAACTAAAAAATGGTTTGTAATAATTAAATGGAAGACTATGTCAGTAGGTTGAATAAAAAAATATGATTTTAATATATGGTTGTGAAATGGGATTTTACAATCATTGATAAATATTCATATAATTAACAATTATTTTTGGACTAAATAAATGGTAAACATGTATGGTGAATTAGAATTTGGAAATTACTTGGTAATTAAGATAATTATTAAATATTTTAGTATAATAGGGCGATATTAAATTCTCCTTGGAAAATGGAAAGGAATTATATTTCCCAACTTATAAATTGAAATCATATGTTGTTAAAATAATGTTTATTTAAATAGAAGGGAAGTGTTACTTTATAAAAATGGATATGTCTTTTAGGATATCAAAAACGAAATCTGAAATATTTATTGATAGTTTCTTTATTATAATTAGTTGTATTTGATGAATCAAATGAAAATGGGGTCAATTTTTGGATTTTGGTATGTGTTATTTAGTTGTAAGTTCTAATATTTTTTATAACATAATTGAACAAAAATGGTAATCCAACCCTTAGTTTTACACTAGGATTGTTGAATGAAGATTAAACTCATGGTAAATCATCAACTTGGGTGGATTCATGGATTACTAATTGATTGGCAAACCTAATGTGAATCTATCCCCTTGGTAGCTTCTTGTGCCTCGAGGTTGTGTGTATTACACACATGTGACCGTTATTAGTTCAAAGATTGGTATATTACCATTGAGGATATTGGTTTCCATGTTTTCATGATGATCTAATAGACACCGAAAAACTAGCCAAAGTATGTATGTAATATTCCCAAGTATCATCATATTTCCAAGGATTATCATTTCTTTGGTGTTTTTATTATTTGTACTTTTTTATGAATTATTATTTTTTTATCAAGAGAATTACAACATTCACAATGTAAATATACTGGTTATTTTTGGGATGTATTTTTGGTGTCTTACAATGTTTCACTCGCATCCTACTCAGGTTTTCATTGTGGGCCCAATCACACACTATATTTTTTCGGTAATTAAGATACACCTTGGAAAGGAACAATGATAGTGGTTTATCAGAAATTTTAGGCTAGAGTTAAGTGATGATGACCTATTATTCTCACACTCAGTTATAGTTTATGATTAGATTTAGTACATTTTTATACTTTGTTTAATGTATTCAATATTCCCATGAATAAAACTAATCTTGTAGGGAATACTCATTTTTTTGGCATGTGATGATTGATTTATTTAACCACATATTCCATTAAATGCTTGAGATTTGTGTAAATTTTGATTATGCGAGTACATTTTATTTACAATATCATGGAACTCTAACTACAGGGTATATTGTACCCAAAATATCAATTAAGACCATCATCATTATTTTTTAGCCTACTCCATTGGGAGAAGTTCTTTTATGATACGGTAGTGACCTCTAATCACAGTGATGACAAGTGTTTCAATGAAGTGGGATGTAAAAAGAACTGATGAATTATAATAATACACATATCCATGATTATAATTATGCACAATAATGATAGGTTTTGAGGTCAATTGTCTCTTAAAAGTTGTTAATGGTTATTTGGAATTCATGACTTGATAAAAAGTTCCTCCATTTTGGGTCAATATAGTCAAAGGTGATACCAACATGATGAAATCCTTTACTAATCATCTATAATATCCAGCTACACCTATGAACTAATAAATATAAAATATAATCCCTGACTCATCCCAATACATAACTACCTTCACTTTCCCTGGGTTTATCAAAATTACCTATTTAGGGACAATGTGTTATAATCACATAACATCTTGGATTCTAGAATAATTTTTTAATTATCTAATAATACATGAAATGGCCACACAAGGTTACAAAAAATGAAATTCAGATTATTAAGATATTTCTCTTTATCCATTGAGTACACTTGAAAGTCATTAAAAAATACCATAATGGAAAAATCTAGTTACTAGTGAAACATATAGTTCATCAATTACATAAATATCATTGATATATTAGTCAACCCAAATAGAATCACTAGGTACATAAATGCAATATACATACTCTTTAATATAGTCCTGGGAAAATCAAATTCCATTATTCTGAGTTGATGATCTCCCCATCACATGTCAATTTTTGAGACCCATATCATCCCTTTTAATAGTTCAAATAGGTCATTAATTACATGAAAATATTAACTTATTCTTAATTGTCACATAATTAATCTTCTGATATGGAATACACCTGTAGTGTGTCATAATCTCAATTTTTAAAAAGTGAATTATAGTGGACCATGGAGAGACACATGGGAATTTTAATCAATTAATTGTGAGATCATCTAAATAAATCATTACCCCTAAAAATTATGTGTGCAACATACAATAAGATGGAAATGAAATAGAATATTTTTTTTAATCCAATATTAAAGAGAAAAATACACCCTACATGACATTAAAACTAAATAAATAAACCAATAACACATCAGATAACTACTTAATTGCTGAATAAATGTTCATTCTAAAATTATATCCCTCCTATTAAACAGAGAGGGATGTTATCCAACTGAAAAATAATTAGCTCCAAAATGTGAAATTCCTTCCAAACCAGATCATGGATCCCAATAAATTGGAAACCCATTATCCTTCACATAGATTGTGTTGAAGTACACCCTTCATTGGTATAAAAAACATTTTCTTCAATGGAGATCATCCAGTACATCTAGGCAATGAGATCAAAAGGATACATACTTAGGATGAGGAAGTATCATGTTGGATTTAATTTTGAGATTGAAATAAAAATGGAATGATAACATGAGACATTTTTCTTCTTATTTCTGAAGGGAGTCAAAATATATATAATGTTTGGAATTAGATAATATAAAAGATTAAATAGTTTCTTAACATAGGAATATTTAATCAAGTTTGAATTTCCTAAATAAAAAAAAAGAATTCAATATAGAAGATATTACAAGAATGACGCATCTCAATGTAATTTGGAACATCATAAACTCCAAAGGTGCTAAATCAATGAATTGAATCAATCTAGACCTATAATGAGTTTTAGGTTCATCAAAAGTCTTGAATTCTTCACAATGGTAATTATAGAAGTAAAAAAAACTATTCCAACCTCAATTTCATTGAGAATATGATCCTTTTTTATTTGAGTAATATGATTAAGTAGTAGATCCCACAGGTTTCCTGGAATATACTCCACATTGATGGTATGAAATGGCTTTGAAAATCATATATAGATGTATGGGATACCAATAATAATTAAACTTCCTCGAGATATCTTTTAATGAGAAATTTATATATCTGGACATTCCATAATGATAAAATACTAGAGATCCACCACCCGAGTATGATGATGTTGAGGACTTAGATGGTTTTTTGGAGCCATTAATACTTACTGTTCTATGCTCAAAATGATTCATATTCTTCTCATGAAGGCTAAAACCTCTCCAAATTTACACAGGTAGAACACAATTCATCTTTGACATATTATTTGATAAATTTTTTCCATTAGGGATAAATTCGCAAGATTAATATTAGTGGGGAGCTTCATTAAAAATAGATGAGATTTTATATTAGTGAAAATGATAATTTAACATATTTAAACCCAATTTTTTTATTTGATACCAACTCTGGGGAAAATTGACAATCATAGTGAACATATTAACATATTCCATAACCATCCTATCACCGTGTTAAAGAGAGACAAATTACTATGTATAATATTTTTTTGTAATGACCACCACTAATTTCTATTTTATTAGATGCAATAAGAAAATTTTACTAGATAACTGAATCCTACAATTTCTCTTATAGGTACTCTAACAATAAAATAATCATATTTTATATTGATAGGGTCATCTTTTTTGAGGAAAACAATGTTCATAGTATTCTTTTTGAAGAAAACCTCAACTTAATGGGGATCATTATTTATTCTAAAAGGTTAATTCTAGTGATGGAGGAAAATTTTATCTTGATCCTTTTCTATGAATAAAACAACTCCATTAACATGAGATGGTCTGGGGTCCACTCTATATTTTATTTATCATACCATTATATTCACTTATTAAATATAAATTGGGCACATAGACTAATTATAAAACAAATCATTTTCTGATTAAACCATTATAGAGATCATATTAAGTTATCAATGGGGAAAAATAATATTTAAATTCAATTTATAGAATAAATAATGAAATAATAAATAAATACTAATCCAAAATCATAAAGATGCATTATATAAATCAATATGAAATATACAAAGAAATAAATCAAACCTCGCCCTTCTAGGAGACATAGAATTTGATCATAATCTATACCCCCATACACCCTACCAAATTAGAGGGTATGTCACATAAAAAATAAAACTATCATTCTTGACATTAACTAGTTACTAATGGATAGGAACTAAATATGTCATTTGTACACACCATTATAATTCTTACATGATAACTATCAACCCATCTCTTTCATACCTTACATCTCCAATAGCATAAACCAAAGACATGATCTAGTAGAATAATAACATCAACGAAACAGGTATAACCCAAAATTAAGAACATTACATGACCTTTTGCAATGCCCAGTGGTGATTCCCAATCCTCACAGGCCGGAAAGTAGTGTCTAATCAACAAAAAACACATATTGGCAACATTTTTTCAAATATGATCACAAGAAATGTATGAATAACGATCCTGGATTGAAAATACCATAAATTAGAATGTCAGTCTAAAAAATATACAATTATATATAAAATAACATAAAAAAATAAAAAACTCACAAAAACCACATAAATAAATAGGGTATTCAAAAAAAAGATTGTGAATAGATAAGCATGAAGAAAAGTTGGTATAGTTATCACGAAAAAACTCAGAACATCTCTTAAAAGAACACATGGGCTAGCCATGTATTTCTCAAAGGATGTAACCAATCCCCGTGTAATGGAGAAAAGCATCTTGGAATAAAAAATAATACAAATGGACTTCTTTTTTATTATAAAAATATATATATATAAATCAATGTAAGAAAAATATTAATGAGTAATAATATGATATATCCAGTAATAAAATATTTGATTGTAATAATAAAATCATAAAACATGGTCAATGGTAGATAAAATGATTACAATGGAGCTAATGATATATACACCAATATCAAATCTCTATGTACAGGCAAGAAATTTTTTTACACATCCCCACCAAAAGCTGAATCCAAATATATAATGTTATATGGTATGGTCTAGCTACAAACTAAACATATATTATATGTTTAAAAGTGAAATAAAATCCTAATAGGTCTCCACCCACCATCCCAAAACGTAATACAATAAAATAATATATATTTCATCAAATATTAAAAATAAGAAAACAAACCTTGGCCTTCTATATTATATTTTATAAAATATGTATAAAATTGTTTTCTATGAAAAAACTATTTTTCCTTGTATTTTCCCATTTTGGAATAAAAATCATAATGTTTGATGGAGGATGAAAACACCAATTTTAATTAATCCAATCTGTTTTTCAAATTAAACCACAATTTTTATTTTTATTAAATAATAATTCATAAATTATAATAAAAAATTATTAACATCATATTTTTAAGCTAAATACTATATCACATCAAAAATTACAAAAAATTCAAACTTAATGAAAATGCACATATACCATCATTACAGAATCCAATCTGCTTAAAGGAAATTGTCTAGAATAATGGTAACATCTTTGTAAAATTGGTAAATTCTACACACTATAGAAAAAGTACATTTCAAATAAAAGCTTCCTAAAAACAAAAGCATACCCGACCTAGCCCTACTCTAGGGAAACAACCCTTAGGTTTACCTAATTCCCACTAACAGACAATATACATAACATAATTATCAAATACTACACATGTGTACCTATAATTCAAATCATGAAAACATGGTCTTCACATTAAATATAAATTGAGATGAAAATATAAAATTAATAATCATACCATATACTCTCTCTTTTAAACTAATATTTATCCAACACATGCCTCGAAATAAACTACATTGGAACATCCATTTTATATAACATATTAATATATTTCTACCTTCCTTTAAGTGGGAATTTAATTATAAGAATTCTGATGTCCATAATTTCCATCACATATATTGGGGCATGTCCTATCTGTTTTTACATTCAAAACAATCCATTAAAATGTAAATTGGTCCATCGAATCATTCTTTTTAGATATATCCATGAATCTCCCTATTGAAAACCATACACTCAAATCATAATTTAATTTCTTCAATAATTACACATTTCCATATAATTCATAAAAAGTTACAAATACAACTATTCTGGGGAAAATACAATTATTTTAATAGAAAACATTAAATATATTTTTAGAACAAAAAAATCAATTATCTTTTCAGGAATTTCAATATCAAAATTACGTGCATGATACATCTAAAAAGTATTAAAACATCCAACCATACAAAACCCCATTTTTTTACATTTATAAAATTCTCAAGAATAAAGAACATTAATATAGCTAATACGTGTAATAGTAAACATAAAATATATTCCAATACCAAGGATAATATTTCCCATAATTATATATCTAATTTTTAAAAAGGGGGTTACTGGAAAAACTACCCCAAAAGTATTATAATTTCATTCATTTAACGACATCAACATGATAGAGAAAATAAGTCCTGAAGATGCTAAAATGAGACATCTATAAACACAATTCTCATTTTGAAAAATGGATCCAAAAAAATCGAATTGCTATCAATGCTCATGGAATAAAAGAAAATGAAGGAGAAGAGGATTTAAAAAAAACATTATCAAACAAACCAAAGGAGGATTATATATTTGGTTGAAACTGTTATCTTATATTTATGAGAAAGTGGAAAAAAAATTCATCCTTTGAGATCCCATGATTTAATATGGATCAATTTTGTGTAGTGGATTAGGAACTTGAAATTAAATGTGTGTTGTAGAAAAAAATTATGAAACATATATTGAAAAACATGACCCCAGTAGTTCCACTAGCTTCCACTAGCCATCTAGTGTACTAACTCGAAGGACAGTAGTGACTACTAGTCAAATGGTGGTTGAATAAAAATGTAAGGACCTGGAAATTTCAGGAAAATGTTTTCTTAAATTTCTTTGGAATTTTACGAGAACACAGTTTCAGACGACACCTGATTCCGAGGCCCGGTGTGCCCGGAATATCTATCCAAAGTTTAGCTCTGGTACGTTCAGTGAATGAACGAGCGGGAATTCCTATATTTTGAACAGGTGCTCAGAATTCAATTCTGAGGGCACTGATGGAACCGCAGCGCCAGTAATTTCATAGGAACACCTTTTCTAGAGTTGTGTTTGCTCGTTATGAGTGATTTAAATTTGTGGTTTAAGTGTGAGTGAAATAAAATTTCGTTAAGAAAATTATTTCTCTTTTCCATTTGTTAGAACCTAGGTTTATGAGTTAGTATGGGACCCACTATTTGTTAGTTTCTCTTGAGTCAATTAAAGGTAATGTGGGGCCCACACGAGCCCCACCTTTTCAATTTCCTTCACTCCCTAACTCCTCTTAACCCCCCACCCCACTTAAGTTTTGTAACACTTTAAACTTTTAAACTTCCCTTTAATATGGGTGACTTTTCCTCTCCTCTCTTTAAGTATGCCAACTCATCAATTCAATTTATAAAATTATGTTTTGAATTTTTGAATTGTGGCATGTGTTAATAAAATAAGTATAAGCCTTATTTTATTTTGGTTGGTTGTTGTGTGTGGACAATTGAGGAGAGAGCTCTTGGGTGTTTTCATCTTCATCACGAAGAACACCAAGACTTCGACGAAAAACGCCGTCACCGTAAGAAGAGATCCACGTGCCGTCTCTTCTCCTCTCCACAGCTGGGGTGTGACCCATTTTTCCAAAGATCGACGATGCACCCTCTTTCAATATTCTTCCTGTGTTAAAGAAAAAGGGACGCCACTTCCTCCTCGTACGTTCTCTGTCAAGATACGGAGCATCACCTCGCGATGACGTTTTCTGCAGCGAACCCCCACTCTAGCTATGATCAAGGTAGGGTTTATTTAATTATTTTGTTCATGTTTACCACTTTGTCGTTCTTCGTGAAAATACGACCAAATGCTATCGATTAACGAGAGGGGTCCGGACCGCACAAACACGGCCGCCCCTTCTCCCTTATCTGTGTGTTTGTTTCTTTGTGGTTTGAAATGAGTCTGGCATGGTGCTGTCGCACTGCGTGTGATCGTACGACAAGGAATGCGCGGCGCCGTCGGGCTGGGCTGTGGAAACGAACAAGGACACGACGCCGTCGCGCCACGTCAGAGAAAACTGAAGACACCGTGGCCGGAGTGGGTCTGTGGTGGAAGAGCACGACGACGTCGCGCTGCACTGGACGACCAAGGCCATAGACGGTTCCGGGCCACGGCGAAGCAGGGTGACCGGTGGCCGGAGACGGGCCACCGACATCAGAGCAAGGAGGGGACTGGCCGACGCCAGTCCTGTGGAGCATGAACAAGCTGGCCAGTGCGGGCTGGCCGGACAGAGAAATATCCGGGGGTCAAAACCCCCGGCTGTCCAGCTGAGCGGCCCCTTAACTGGGGCCGCGGTTTCCGAATGGCGGGCGGCAGCGCGCCAGGCTGCCGAGCCGCCGGACTGGGCCACCGGGCCGGGCCGCGCCCAGCCGAGCCGACCCAGGGGGTCTCGGGCCGAGTCGATCCGGGCCCGAAACCCCCGTTTTCAGGCCCTTTTCCGTCATTCAGTCATATCTTAAGCTGTAGACCTACGATCGATGCACCGTCAGCGGCGATGCGATCCATGGATCGAGACAGTCGTTTTGGAATTTTACACTCAAGGTTTCGAAATACTTTGGGTTTGGCCGGGTTGGTTCGAATATGAAACTAACCGGGCCCTCGGAGCGGAATCAATTATATCTTGAGCTCCGGACGTCCGATTGACGTACTGTCAACTTTCATGGTTTCCTTTAAGTGAGAAAGATCTTTTGGCTTACTATGCTCGAGGTTTGGATGTTGTCAAAGTGCGGTCGGGTTGGTTCACTCACGAAACCAACCAGGCCCCTGGAACGAAAAAGCAAATAACTCACAAATCGGGCATCTGATTGACGTGCCGTTTGTCTCGTTGTTTTCCTCTTGATGAGACGGAACGTTTGGCATCCTTCGCCCGAGTTTTGGTTGATGTTGGATAGTGGTCGGGTTGTATTGTACCCGAAATCCAACCGGGACCCTGGAACAGAAAAGCTGATATCTTTCAGACGAGACGTCTGTTTGACGAACCGTCAGCGCCGTTGGTGATCATGTTAAGAAACGGTCCCTTTGAGTATAAACTATGAGAGTTACGGGTACAGTTGAGATACAACCGGGATGGTTCACCTACAAAACCAACCGGGCCCCGGGAATGAAAATGCCAATAACTCAAAGACCGGGCGTCCGATTGACGTGTCATCTTTTGCATTGTGACCCCTATGATGAGGTGGTCCTTTGAGATACTTCTTAGTGGGACATTGAGATACTTGGATTATCGACCTGTACCTCATGGAGCAGACCCCTCCAGAGACGAGCGTGTGGAGAATGGAGACCGTGTAGCCGACTAAGACCTGACGACTGCTTGACAGACTCGACTTGGAGTGAGTCGACTAGCCCAGTGGACAGAGCACTTCTTTGTGAGGTGCAGACCCATGGCCGACGGAGCACTACCTGTGTGACAGTGCAGACATGTGGTACTCATCCGGAGAGTACCTCTGCAGGCTACTAGGGGGTGTGCACTATTGTGCTTGGGTGACATACCCCAGCGGAATGCACTACTGTGTTTTGGTGGCTAACACACAGTACTCGACAGGAGTAGTACCTCAGCAGTCTTAGGTTAGTGAGCAGTACCTCGGAGTCGTGACTGGACCACTGTACACTCCAGAGACGGGGCTCTTCAGTAGTTATGGTTTCGATAATGAAAATCCTGGTTTTAGCTGAGTCTATGACCTTTGTGTTTACTCATGAATGAGATGAGTTACTTGATAACCTAGGTATATGTATGGGCATATACCTGGGTAGTGGTTATCTGTTGATTTCATAATCTTTATGTTTCCTCATGATTGAAATGAGTTACTTGATAACTTAGGTATATTCATGGTCATATACCTATGTAGAGTATATCTATTTAGATCTTCTTTGTGGTTATCCATGTTGGTTTTAGTGAGACCTTGAGGGTCTCAGGGTCCCTACTTAGTATTGTTATACTCACCCCTGCACGGGCTATGCCCACACCTCTTTGTGTTCGTTGCAGACGACAGGCAGTGCTGACGGAGGCCGAGTGATCGAGGACTGGACGGTACCCGGAGGTGGACCACACAACGGGTCAGTATCCGGAGGTGGACTTCATGGAGAGACGACACTCGGAGGAGGTTGATGGGTGAGAGCGTTGTGGAGGCTATCTGTACCAACCCTTCAGTTAGGATCCATGGTGGACGATCCAGGAGCAGCGCCATCTGTACCTACCCTTCTAGTAGGATCCGAGGAGGATGACCTATGAGCCGCTTTAGTTCTTCCAGTTGTTGTACATTTTTCAGTTGTAGTTGTACTTTCATTTGGGTTTGTATTCTGGCCCATTTACCTTTCATCGATTCTATTTGTACTTAGTGTTTTACATCCGCTTGTACTCTATGGTGTTTTCTGTACTTTTATAAAGGAAATGCCTTCCTAGTTATCGGGATTTACGCCTTTGGTGCTAGTCGCCAGCCCCTGGCCTATAGAAGGTGGGATTGGGTAGTCAAGGTATGGGCCCCGAGGACGGGTCATGACAAATTGGTATCAGAGGAGTCGGTTCTACCACAAAACGTATAACTCTGATGTTTTCTTTCTGTGAGGCAATTGTGTTAAGAGTACTGAGTGTGGTTTTCAATTCAGGGAGTACAGTGTTGGTGCGGGCTGACGACGTATCCATACACCAGGACCCTGACAACTGATTTCCAACTCTGTGCATGAAAACACTGATTGTGTGTGTGTTTCCAGATGTTTTTAAATGTTAGATCAAACCAGGTCACCTCAGCAGGTATAATCGTTTGACCGTGTCACATTGTTTCTTTCAGGATTCCTTTTCACGGACGACTAGCTAGATACCAGAGGTATGTGCGTACTGATAGCCTGCCGAGCGACGAGGCTTCGGTACAGGGCCCTCTTGCAGTTGAGGCACCAGCGGAGGAACCAGTGGTACTACCATACGTTGGGCCACCAATGCCACCATCCCCAGCAGTAGGCGATGCACGCCACTTGAGCGTGTTGCACGAGTTCCAGCGCCAAAGGCCACTCAGGTTCCGGGGAGAGACGAACCTGCATGTGGCTGAGCATTGGATGGGATCTGTGGTGAGAGTCTTCAGGCTAGTGGGGGTGCCGGCAGACTACATGGTGATCTTTTCTCCAAGACTTCTTCAGGAAGCAGCAGGCAGGTGGTGGAGCCACTTTTTCCAATTTTTCGACAGAATGGCCTTAACATGGGGAGACTTCAAGACCTTCTTTAGGGTTGAGTTTGTTCTAGTAGATCTACACCCCGAGCGTGTTCAGGAGATTCTGCCTTTGCTGCGTGTTTTATGATTAGTATCTGAGTCATCTGTGGGTAGTGGACAGATGATGAATAGGCCCAACAGGACCAGAGCAAGCCGTATGAGAAGAAGGAAGTGTTATGAATGCGGAAGTAAGGGTCACCTGGCACGTGACTGTCCGACCCTCCGCACTGTCGATCCGCAGGCATTGGAGAAGCCACCGAGACAGAAGCAGTGGCTGGTGCTTGAGCAACAGCCAAGCAGTGGACAAGGCAGTAGAGCTCTAGGTGCAGGTGGACAGGAGCAGAACTAGTGGATACGTCCCCTGTACTTCTAGTTCCATGTTTCTATTGTATTCCTGTCTTAGTACTATGAACTGCAATAATAAAAATTCACTTATCTTTGTAGAGTTTTCTTTCCTTCCCTTTTGTTTGGTTGATACTGAGTGGTCCCAGTTAAGACTATTGAATTGACCCTCACATTTTATTTTTCTACTGGAGGAGACCCAATGACCTCACACTGATGCCGACAGTGTGACTCGACCCTTGAAGGCGAGAGTGACAGTTGGATCTCTTGGTAGTTACGTCGAGGCCTTACGACGTCATACATGGCATGAATACATCTTCCATGTCAGGATTGACTGTATTAGGCAATGGGTGTGGTTCTCCAGGGGATGAGCCCGAGTTTCTATTTTCGAAAAAGGAGAACTTTTCACAGCTCTTACAGATCGTAGGCAAAGAAGATGGAGATCATCCAGGAGAGGATGGAGACTGCACAGTGTAGTAAGAAACAGGAAACCGGTTCCAGTCTTAGAGACTCGAGCGTGTTAAGTGTTTCAAGAAGAAGATGCTTTAAGGAGAGATGAGTCTGCAAAGAGACAGGCATGGAGGCAGAGCTAGGAGAGTAGCATGAGGTTGTGTACATTTTAACATGCTACAACCACCCGACTTAGTTATCCCGCCAGGCTTAGGGAGCTGGAGGGAGGAGGAAGAGTAAGGCTGCATTCGGTCAAAGAGTGTGACCAAATGGCTCTAAAAATGAATCAAGGGATAGTCTGTGTCCACTAATAGCTACTTTAGTAACGGACGTCGATATGAATCATTCCTTGCTTTCACAAATCTTGTTCCAGACCTAGAGTTTACGGTAAGCCGTGGACTTGACCCTCACGTCTAGAGATACCTTGGGAGGAGACTTGATAATCACACATACACCGACAGTGTGGTCAGACCCTCGAGGCAAGAGTTTCAGTTGGAATCTCTTGGTGGAAGAGTCGAGGCCTTACGATATTGGTTTGAGTATGGACAGGGCAATCACAGTTCATACACAGAATGAAGGTATTAGGCAAAAAGGTTGTGGTTTAACTACGACGTCGTGATGGGTTTTCCTTGGTCAGCAAAAAGGAATCCCCAGGTAGCACAGGATAAACTCTTGCACATGAGGGTGCGACTGATCACTCTTGAGTCGGTCAACCTTACCCTCATGGAAGCAGTCATTTGAGTTTCAGTTCTAACAGGAATTGGAGACCTCTAGAGTTCGAGGATGACGATCACGTCCTTATACGAGTCTCAACTCGACGAGGTTTACGGAGATTTGGCCAAGGCGGCATGTTATCTTCGAGGTTCAACGGACCTTTCTAGGTCCTTAGCTGGGTAGGTGAGGTGGTTTACCACTTGACCCATCCACCTTAGTTGCACCAGGTTAACGATGTCTTCCACGTATCTCAAATGAGGAGATACATGCTAGACCATTCACATATCATAGACCCTGGGGAGCTGGACATTGGTGGTGGGGTGTCTTTTACGGAGGTTCCAGTAGAGATCGAGGATTGCCAGGGGAGGATCCTACGAGGACAGTCTATTCCTCGGGTGCGCTTTCACTGGCAGTACAGGAACCTCCAGGTTAGCACATGAGAGTGGGAGGCTCAGATGTGTGCTCAGTACGACATTTGTATCCCTAGTTTGAGTTAAACCTTTAAGAGGACGTAAATTCCTGATGTGAGAGTAATGTAAAGACCCGGAAATTTCAAGGAAATTTTTTCTTAGGAACGCCATTTCTAGAGTTGTGTTTTCTCGTTATGAGTTTTTTAAATTTGTGATTTAAGTGTGAGTGAAATAAAATTTTGTTAAGAATTTTATTTCTCTTTTCCATGTGTTAGAACCTAGGTGTAAGAGTTAGGGTGGGACCCATTGTTTGTTAGTTTCTCTTGAGTGGATTAAAGGTAAGGTGGGTCCCACACGAGCCCCACCTTTTCAATTTCCTTAACTGCCTAACTCCTCTTAACCCCCCCCCCACTTATGTTGTGTAACACTTTAAACTTTTAAACTTCCCTTTAATTTGGGTGACTTTTCCTCTCATCTATTTAAGTATGCCAACTCAACAATTCAATTAATTAAATTATGTTTCGAATTTTTGAATTGTGGCATGAGTTAATAAAATAATGATGATCCTTATTTTATTTTGGTTGGTTGTTGTGTGAGGACAATTTAGGAGAGAGCTCTTGGGTGTTTTCATCTTCATCACGAAGACCACCAAGACTTCGACGAAGAACGTCGTCACCGTAAGAAGATATCGAAGTGCCATCTCTTCTCCTCTCTGCAGCCGGGGTGTGACCCCTTTTTCCAAAGATCGACGATGCACCCTCTTTCGATCTTCCATCCGTGTCAAAGAAAAGGAGACGCCACTTCCTCTTCGGACGTTCTCTATCAACATACGGAGCTTCACCTCACGACGTCGTTTTCTGCAGCGAACCCCCGTTCTAGCTACGCTCAAGGTAGAGGATATTTAATTATTTTTTTCATGTTTACCACTTTGTCATTATTCATGAAAAAACGACCAAATGCTATCGATTAATGAGAGGGGGCCGGACCACACAAACACGGCCGCCCCTCCTCCCTTATCTGTGTGTTTGTTTCTTTGTGGTTTGAAACAAGTATGGCGTGGTGACGTCGTACCGCGTGTGATCGTGCAACAAGGAATGTGTGGCACCATCGCTCCGCGTCGTGGAAACGAACAAGGACACGACGCCGTCGCGCCACATCAGAGAAACCCGAAGACACCACGGCCGGAGCGGGGCCACGGTGGAAGAGCACGGCGTCGTCGTGCAGCACCAGACGACCAAGGCCGCAGCCAGTTCCGGGAGGCGGAAGTAGGGTGTACGGTGGCCGGAGATGGGCCGCCGGTGTCAGAGCAAGGACGGGACCAGCCGATGCCAGTCCTGTGGAGCAAGAACCGGCCGGCCAGGGTGGGCCGGCCGGACAGGGAAAGAGTCGGGGGTCAAAACCCCTGGCTGGCCAGCTGAGCGGCCCCTTAATTGGGGCCGCGGTTTCCAAACGACGGGGGGCAGCGCCCCCCCCCCCCCCCTCATAACCGAATGGCTCGGCCGAGCCAGCTGGCGCCGCGTGTCAGGAAGCCGGGCTGACCCAGACCCGGGTCAGGTCGACCTAGTTCGGGCCGACCCAGGGGGTCTCGTGTCGGGTCAGTCCGGGCCCAAAACCCCCGTTTTTGGGCCCTTTCCTAACTTTCACCCATATCTTAAACTGTGGACCTCCAATCGATGCACCATCCATGGAGATGCGATCCTTGAATCGGGACGGTCATTTCGTTATATTACACTCAAGGTTTCGGAATACTTTGGCTTCGGCCGGGTTGGTTTGGTTACGAAACCAACCGGGCTCTCGGAGCGGATACAGTTATATCTTGAGCTGCGGATGCCTGATTGATGTACCGTCAACTTTAATGGTTTCCTCTATGTGAGACAGATATTTTGCCTTACTCCACTCGAGGTTTGGATGGCGTCAGAGTGCAGTCGGGTTGGTTCGCTCACAAAACCAACAGGGCCCTGGAACGAAAAAGCCAATAACTCACAGACCGGGCGTCCGATTGAAGCGCCGTTTGTCTCATTGTTTTCCTCATGATGATACGAAACTTTTGGCATCCTTTTCCCGAGTTTTGGTTGATTTTGGATAGTGGGCGGGTTGTATTGTACCCAAAATCCAACCGGGCCCCGGGAACGGAAAAGCTGATATCTTTCAGATGGGACGTCTGTTTGACGAACTGTCAGTAGAGTTGGTGATCACGTTGAGAAACGGTCCCTTTGAGTATAACCTATGAGAGTTCGGGGTACAGATGAGATACGGCCAGGTTTGTTCGCTCACGAAACCAACCGGGGCCCGGGGATGAAAAAGCCAATAACTCACATAACGGGCGTCCGATTGATGTGATGTCTGTTGCGTTGTGACCCATATGACGAGGTGGTACTTTGAGATACTTCTTCCTGGGACTTTGCGATACTTGGAGTATCGAACTGTAGCCCGTATAGAGGACCCTCCAAGAGACGAGCATGCGGAGTACGGAGACCGTGTAGCCAACTGAGACCTGATGACTGCTTGACCGAATCGACTTGGAGTGAGTAGACTAGCCCAGTGGACGGAGCACTACTTTGTGAGGTGCAGACCCATGGCGGATGGAGCACTACATGTGTGACAGTGCAGACCCGCGGTACTCGTCCGGAGAGTACCTCTACAGGTTACTAGGGGGTGTGCACTACTGTGTTTGGGTGACATACACCGGCGGGAAGCACTACTTTGTTTGGGTGGATGACCCAAGGTACTCTACCGGAGGAGTACCTCAACAGTCTTAGGTTAGTGAGAAGTACCTCGGAGTCGTGACAGGGCCACTGTACACTCCAGAGACGGGGCTCTTCAGCAGTTACGGTTTCGATAATGAAAATCCTGGTTTGAGCTGAGTCTATGACCTTTGTGTTTCCTCATGATTGAGATGAGTTACTTCAAAACATAGATATATGTATGGTCGTATACCTGGGTATTGGTTATCTGTTTATTTCATAATCTTTTTGTTTCCTTATGATTGATATGAGTTAATTGATAACATAGGTATATGCATGGGCATAAACCTAAGTAGAGGTCATCTGTTAAGATCTTCTTTGTGGTTATCCGTGTGGGTTTTAGTGAGACCTTGAGGGTCTCGGGGTCCCTACTGAGTGTCTTTATACTCACCCCTGCACGGGCTATGCCCGCACCTCGTTGTGTTGGTTGCAGATGACGGGCAGTGCTAACGGAGGCTGAGTGATCGAGGACTGGACGGTACTCGGAGGTGGACCACATGACGAGTCAGTATCTGGAGGTGGACTTCATGGTGATATGACACTCGGATGAGGTTGAGGGCGAGAGCGTTGTGGAGGCTATCTATACCTACCCTTCAGGTAGGATCCGTGGTGGACGATCCAGGAGATGCGCCATATGTACCTACACTTCAGGTAGGATCCGAGGAGGACAACCTAGGAGCCGCTTCCATTCTTCCAGTTGTTGTACTTTGTTTAGTTGTAGTTTTACTTTCATTTGGGGTTGTATTCTGGCCCATTTACCTTTCAGCACATCTCTTTGTACTTAGTGTTTTACTTCCTCTTGTACTCTGTGGTGTTTTCATTACTTTTATAAAGGAAATTCCTTCCTAGTTATCGGGATTTACGCCTTTGGTGCTAGTCGCCAGCCCCTGGCCTATGGAAGGCGGGCTTGGGGTAGTCATGGCACAGGCCCCGAGGACGGGTCGTGACAAAATAATTCTAGAATTACTTTTTTTCAACCATTTTCCAGTGGTCTTTCAGCTTCTGAGGTTTTCCTAGTTCAGTGCACATATTTTTTGATACCTCTCACTAACCAGTAGGTGGACCATATATAGCATTTATATATTAATAATCACATTATAAAACCAACACACCCTCTATTTACACCCCCAACATCTATTTAAATCTAAAATTAGACAAAAAATTACAATTTTTATTAAGATGGGATGTAAAATTAAATATGAAAGTTTTCCACGGTGAAGATGTGATAATGTGAGGATAATTAGGTGACAAAATATACATTGGTAAACCAAACAATAAATGAAAAAAATATACACATCACGCTATGATATAATGGAAAACACTTCACCATGTCACCAACATTATGTCTATATCCATTAAAAAATACACATCACCTCAACATATAAAATATAATTTTTCATCAACTATCAAAATATGGGTTTCAAACACCAACTTGGTCTACATAGGTTGTGACCAAAACTATCCGTATAGAATCCCATAAAATTTTTCATGAGTTAAAAATGTTAGATAAATTCTCAAATTATAATTTGAAATAAACTATATTAAAATAAAATTTTTAATTTTAGGGAAAATAAAACAAACAATAATAATATAATAAATCTAAATAAGAGTAAGTTACATTAAAACAAAACATTTCTCAAGATTCACTAGGGGTGGTCCCTATGATATCTAAGTCCATATGCGACCCAGAACCTTTATACCATGATCTCATGTAATGATCACATTGAGAATAGTACACAAACAACTATGTTAATAATGTATTTTCATAGTGTCATGGTGTCACCCATAACATTAAATAGCATCCAACTAACCACCTAAGAGTGAAAGTATTTACGTAGAAGTGTGATGATTCCAAAATAATGGAACCAAAATATCCTACCCATGTCTAAAATGTTTTGTTATTGCATTATATTTCATATTGATACAAAGTTACAGTCTAGTCATTTAGATACATGGGTTCCCATATTTAATCCTCATTTAAACATGTCACTATTACATTATCAAATCAATTTTTCAATCAAGATTCCCTTTATTAATAACTTTACAAGTTTCATTGGTTTATCATATAAAAAACTAACTTTGAAACAATTTCACACATTAAAACCCAATATGGAACATTTGAAAAAACTATAAAAAATTCAATAATCATTCATAAACACTAGGGTTATACAATAGTTGGGTAAAATGATCACCAAGTGAGAGAGGATGGGAGGCATAGAGGACAACATGATATCACATAACAAAGAGTTTTCTTATATAATTAGAGAGAAAAAACATTTATTTAATCCATATAAGATGGGGTTAAGAAATATAATTCATGAGATGGAGTTATTTTTAAATGGAGTAAATGAGGTGGGTAAGAGGCCTTATATAAAAGGGTATTTCTATAAATTCATTATATTATATTTTTCTGAATGGAACCTATTCTAACATCATTTCTTCCCAGACCATGTCCCATCTATGTAGTTGGAACATGACACAACTCAATGCTGAATAAGTAGGATTAATGGTTAGAAAAATAGTGCATAAACTTTTAAAATTACCAATAGTGAGAAATTATTCATTTTTACAGGTTCAACACATGATATGGTAAATAGTGCACCAATTATGAAATAGGAACTATCCCCCATTATCTTAAAAATATTAAATGAAAACACAGATTTATTGAGTAAACTACATAAAATTAACTAATAATATAAATATTACCTAAATATGAAACCACGGGCTTGATAATGATACTCTTACATGAGTCGGATTACTCCAAACTATTCTCATGAATTATAGAGTTACTTACATATATCCACAAACATAGTCATAAATTATATTTAAAACATCATAGTTAAAAACACATATCACCATATTACTTTTACGTATTCTCATATTTATTTTGATGTATCATAGTTTAATATCATGGAAAATGTTATGTATCCCTATAGATTTCGAATTTCTATCTCTAGAATATATTAAATATTTT
Source organism: Viscum album (assembly GCA_963277665.1). NCBI lineage: Eukaryota > Viridiplantae > Streptophyta > Magnoliopsida > Santalales > Viscaceae > Viscum > Viscum album. The sequence continues at coordinate 307,320,800 of OY728131.1, read as the reverse complement.
TATTGACATTTTTCAATAGACACATGGATATTTGAAACCAAACAAAAAATAAAGAGTTATTCTTATATATTTAAATATTGTTTCAATTCCTAGAATATGAAATTCAAGACTCATTCAAAGAAAACACCATCCTACTAGAAATTTCATTAACCATAAAAACTCAAAACAAAATTAATCTAAATTCTTTTAAAATGTATTAAATTACATGTATTTTCAATAAATACAACAACATCATTCATTTAAAATCAATCCACCCTTTTAGAATTGATGTCAATACACAATAAAGCATATTTTATTTTAGTTCAATATCATCTTCATTGTTATTCAAATGAATCAACTCACCCAAAAAATATCAAATACCATATTTTCCATGAAATCATTAATTAGAATCATTTATTATTCCCCTTTTTTATAATAAATACAATGGTTCTTTCAAAAGGGGTGACATCAGTTATGTAAATTCAATAATCCCTAAATCTATAATATAATTCTCTACATGAGATAGCTCATATTAAATTACATGTTAGATTAAATTATAAAACAATGTAACCCATAAAAAAAATTTATCCCTTAAATACTCAATAAAACTCACATTTTATAAATTTATAGCAATGTTTCAAAGTATTTTTTAACATATATCATGAATTTTTTTTTAAAATTAAATATTATTCTTGCTTATAGCATATATTTTATATCCATATAATTGTATTAATTTTGAAATTTATAAAATTGGTTGAAAGTCATTGAAAAATACCAAAATAATCATTAATAAACTCATTTTACCCGTAAACTGAACACTCTATTTAGCCTTTTGTAATGCCCAATGATCATTTCGATTCACTATAGGACGGAGAAAATTCATGTTCATCATGAAATACCATTATTAATTATTTTTCCATTGTAAACCAATTGATAAATTTTTTTAATATATTCAATAATAAAACAATGACATTAAATTGAAAAATATTATATTTAACAGAGTATATGTCAATAAAAGTGATAAATAGAAATTATAAAACAAAAGTAGATGAGACAAAAGAAAGAATCTCTATTTGATATGATGACCAAAATCCCACCATTTCACTACACAAAACCCAGTACCTTCTAATATATATAACTTCCACCACCATGTGAAACCTTTATTTTTTCCTTTTTATAATAATAAAATGTTAATACACACCTAAAATTTTATATAGTGTGTAAAAAACAATCCCAATATAATCCCACCATGTTTTTCAGTATTTGCCTTTAATAAATAATTATGATCATTTATGGAATGTAATGACATGAAATATAGTCATTTGAAAACAATGATAAATCAATGAAATAAGATTATCATGAGAATAGACTATAAACTCTACTTTAATAAACCAAGTCCAAATATTTTTTAGACAAACCATTCCACAATAAATTTATAAACAACCAATAAAAAATAATCATCATGGAAACTAGTCTTAGTGTAGCATGGATCTGGGTTAGTCTCAACCCTCACACAATATTGATATAATAACAAATGACATAGGATGAATAGAACACCCATATATGTAAACCATATATCAGGAAAAATGTTTGGATGAAGTTATATCATAAGTCCATACTGAGAAGCGGTAATTCTTCGTACATATATTATACAAAATGAACCCCCTCTATTGTACCTTATGTACTATTTCTTCAAACTGTACACTCAAAGGGTTCATATTCTAAAAAAACCATATTTAAAAGCTTTTTTCCTTATATATTTTATTGTTCAATGGCCTCATTACATAGAATTAATCAAATGACCCTTATAAAACTTCAATACATGATTTCAATTTATTTTGATAATTAGTTCAAAAGGGTAAGAATATTTTAGAAAATATTTCCAAACATTTACATTTTATAAATCATTGATCATACAATTTATTAATTTATAAATTTAATTTAAAATGGAAAAAATAATATTTCATAAGAAAATGATGTCCTAGGAAACTGCCTACCTCAAACCCAAGGTATTTCAATAATTAAAATATGATACAAATTTAAAGATAATTTAAATATGCTGTGAATATATAAAAACCCCTAAAACAGGAAATACCAATCATATTTTTTAAATACAACAATACCAATATCAACTGAGCCCTGATAAAAAAAACAATTATTGATGAAAATTTAAATGATTAATGCAGATGTGGTCATTTATTAATTTAATTATAATGAATTTAACTAAATTTATATTATACTATGACACATAACTTTTATCTATCAATAAAATTCATGATATATGTATTAATTTAAGAAAAATCGGGGAGGTCTCGAGGATCCATGTAGAAAAAGAAATTACCTTGAGTTTCTTATATAAATTGCCTCATGATCCATCAAAATTACTCATGGGTCGGATTAAGATCTCAAAAATATCTAAAAGGAATCCAGTGATATAAGGGATTATGATTTAGGAGTAATAATGGGGTTATCATGAGGCATTTTGAATTTTACTTTTTTTGGAATAATTAATTTTCATCTAATAGTTTGGTAAATAATGTACTTACTAGGAACCTGGTTATTTCCAATGGGGATGTTGTATGATGTAGTCATATGATTTATCTATCCATGAAATATACCACTATACAAACCATTACAATGGTTATAGTTCACTTGAAATTCCACATGGTTTGTCTTAACCATTCAAAAAATCTATACAAATCCTTTGAAAAATCAATAATCAAACAAAAATCACCTAGATTGGATTGATAATATTTCAAAGAAAAATATGGTAAAAAATGAACATTGGTACCTGAAAGTGACATCGAGATATGAAATTCCCCCCATCCATAATACATTTTCCACCATAAATTGAAGATTAAGATGATCGATTAAGGAACAATGAGGTCATCACACCATCATTATTGATTATCATTTTGATGTATTTTAAAAATCTATATTGTGTTACCATAGAAAATTTTCCAAAGGAATAGGCTTCTCACATAAAATCAGTTGTTAACCATCAATAATCTTAGCTTTTTGTTTAAAAACAGACATTATGGGAACATAAAAAATATCAATATTGTGTAGAATATAAGATTGATCAAGTTGATACTTATTAAGATGATACACAAGGAAGATATCATGGACACATGTCAAATGACATAGTATGTATAATTGATATCCAACATTCCAATGTTCTATGGGATCTAAAAATAAATCATATGTCTCAAACAAATTTCTTTTGTTTCTCAGGGTGATGGTGATCCAATAGAGGTGAAACATTAAAGAACACTCAGTCACATACAAAAAATTATAGTGAATAGTTAATTTAATGATTAGATATTTTAGATTATATTTTCATATGAAATAATACTAATTTTATAGTTTATACCCCACAAAACCCAAATTATAAAATGAAATGAAATAATATTATTTAAATATGGTAGTCATAACCTATTCACTAAGTCGGTTTATCTATATAGAAATTACCACATTTTGAAACATATGCATGTGATGTTTTCCGTAATAAAAATAATGTGTTCAATCAATAAATTGAACATTCTTATATATTTATTTAAGTAAAGAATAATAAAAAATAAATTAAATTCTTTAAAATATCTGGTATTCTAAAAAAAATTTCATTAACATTATATTGGGGTAAAGATAAATAAATTATAATAATTTTAGAATTTTTTTTAAAATGAAAATAATTTTTGAAATCATAATGTCAAATTTATTTTGTACTTTTTTTTGAATTTTTATGAAATTGTTTTTTGGTGAATTGTAAAACTTCATCTTTTTCATAAGACTACCTTATATTTTATTAAAAAATCTAATTGAAAATTACATTTTTCTTTTGGATTTGGTTTTAAATTCAACTAAGATCCATTTTATTAACCTAGTCCTAAAGGTACCTGGTATTAGAGAAGGTGATCCTGTAATATATCATTCATCTCTAGAGGTTATGGAGTCGTAGATCTTTCTAAAAATAACTTTGGATTCCAATTATATGAAAAAACGTTCATTAGTGGACGATTTTGACAGATTTATCTTCAAAACATTGGTACTTCAAGAACAAGTGGTTATCGGTCTGTTAGATAAAAGGCATTTGATGGTACGATGTTCTTCGTCGGAGGATTTTTTCTGTTCTCTATTATGTGAACATAGGATGTGCGGTGGCTGCGGCTTATACCTGTTTCGGTGGATCTACGATATTTACCTGGATCATGATTCTCCTTCAATTCTAGTTTGGGTAAGCCTTCCTTAACTACCTCTTCCATTGAAAAATCTTGTGATTATGAGTATGGTAGGAAATTTAGGGGGCGGTTTCTCTATGTTGACTCATGCATGGATTCGTTGTGCCATATGATCAACCCACACATTTTTGTGAAGGATGGTGTATCGAGGCCGCTGATCGAGTCTATTTGGATTTAATCCAATGAGGAGGTATGGTGTAAGCTGTCGTTGGCCTATGATCATTAGGTGGAGTTCTGGTTATCATTCCATCGACTGGGCCACTCATATTCTATCTACAGATAGGGTGACTACTAGGGGAAGATCCCTGTATAAGTGAGGAAGGATGATGACGTTAAGAAGACAAAGCAAGTGGTGAACAATGAGGTTCAGAGTAAACTAGTGGGAAAGAAGGTTGAGTAACCCTCTGTAGTTGGGGTTTTTGATCAACTCAAGGATACATTAAAGGACTGGGACACCAGAATATCAGTGGCCAAATGGAATGTTTATCCACAATTCCAATCACCTCAAGATGAATGTGGGAGTTTTTATGAGAAGGAGGTTGTGGCGTGAGAATAATGGGATGCGAGTGAACATCAATTCAATGTAATTCAGAGTGATTCTACTTTGGGGGTCATCCAACAATCAGTAGAGAAGGGATTGTTCTCATATGGTCTCAAAACCAGTAACTCTTTTGAGTGTTTGGAAACTTAGGAGATTATACAAGATCATCCCATTGATTTTGATGGAGGCGAAACAAAGGTTTGGAGTCTGAGGAGGACTACAGAGTAACTAAGGCATCTGAGGAGTGGAAGACCCCAAATATGAAGAAGGGTAAGGGACGTAAAGACTACTCAGATCTACCTGAACCGATGGATACAACATCGGGTAAAAAAAATCTAAACCGTGTGAGAAAGTAACGTCACCTGTTTTCATGATTTTTGTGCAAGGGAAGCCTCAAGTTGCAGTTCAGGGAATCATCAATGAAAAGCTAATTCAGAGTCGTAAAGCTAATGCAAACTGTATTGAAGTGGAAAAGGACTCTAAAGAACCTATCCTCTACTCTGATGAGGAAAAGGTGGATGAATTTCTTTATGTCAACATACAACATGAATAGGATGAAATGAGTAGAATACATATACAAGTTGAGGTCAACATCGAGCATGCTAATTGGATTGAAAAACAGGATATGATCCTAATGAGAGGCTTCAATGATGGAAAAATCAGCAAAGAAGATAATATTCGAACATGAGACTAAATGGTGTCTCGCTTTGTTGTTGTTATCAGTGGAGACCCTGATTCTATGTTATGGATTATTCACTAGAAAATTCATCTAGAGGAATGTACCAACAGGGTGAGGCTATGCTTTGATGGTTTTTCTTTATCATATGAGGATTTTCCTCCGGATTTATTGGGACAGGTTTCTCACTTTGCCTAAAAAGTTATTTTATAAATAAAATGTTAATTTTCTTTAATTGTTATTTTATGTTAATAAAAAGTATATGATAGTACTCTATTTCATTAAATATATATAACATATTATCATAGGGATAAAAATACTAAATTAGTTTTTATAAATGGTTATTTTTATTATAAATTAATTATATTTATTACAATATTTTATTTTATGTTTTTAGAGATAGTATAAATTACATTAATGCAAACACAACACCGACACAATGCTTGAAAAACTAGTAGAGAATATAATTAAATGAAATTAAATTAATTAAAAAATATATATTATGGATGAATTATGGTAACCCACTAGTTAATTGTATAATTATATCATAAATTTATGTTAAAATAGTATTTATAATAATTTTATTTTTATCTTTATTCCACTAATTTCATGATATTTGAATAGTAAATGGAATTACAATAAATGGGTTTTAAAGAATAAAAAGGATTTTTTCGAGAATTAATTATTTTTTAAAACATATTGAATCAATTTAATGATAATTTATAAATATTAAATTTAACTATTAATATATTACCATATTTTAATTTTTGAAATTACATTCATGACTCTATGATAAATATTTTTTTAAAATGTTACTTTCAAACAATGTTAATGAGAGTATTGAATAAAAATATGGATTTAAAATTAGAAAAAACTGTATAAAAATTAATAGTTGAATATATTTAAAAATTTCCCGCATAATGTTACTATATAACATTTATTAATATACTTTCATCATTAAAAAATGACAATGTATTTTCTGAATATGTCTAGTCTACCAGCTCCTCAAATTGATGTGATTTTCTCAGGCCTACATTTCAGGAATGTTTCTTTATTATTATCCTCTATATAAAAATTATAATTATTTTATAGATAATATTATTGATATAATGAAACCATTACCCAGATTAAATCTTGTGAAAAACTAAAATGAAACAGTTGTGAAATATATAAGATAAACCACTCATGAGGACGATGTAAATAAAAAATTAATAATAACTATGTAATAAAATGTAATAATTGAATCATATAGAGTATGATAAATATTAACATGATTCATTTAATTATTTATTATATATCCAAACATATAATAAATGTTGTTAAGAGTGCATATAGAGCAATTTGGACATAAGGTAAGGCTAATTTCATCTCATTTCCACATCAATGAGAATTGTTTTACATTAAGCCAATAATTTTTGTTTTATGGTTCATAAAATACTCCTTTGAAAACATATACCTTGAATCCCTATTTATTCATAGTATTATTTTTTAATAAAATTTTCATGTTTAAAGGAATTTGAATCAAGGGCTTTTGAACTAGTGGGTATTTGTTTCACAATCTCATTTTTAGTCAATATTATTTAGGTTCATATTATTTTTAACAATTTTAATAATCATGTTTTCTTAAAACCCCTATGTTTTAATATATTATAGTTACATATGAGTTTTCCATGTTTTATTCCATTTTTTCATCTTTATGGTAGTTAAAATTATCAATAAATTATTATTATGAAAATTTGACAATATTTTCTCATTGGCAAATAAAATATTTCTTCCATGTATCTGTTCTTCAAAATATATATAAGAATATGATCTCATATGATTAAATTATTTTTAATGCAATTTTTATTCCTTTAGGACGTTATTATATATATTTTTAGATGAATCTTTTAAAATTTCTTTGAATGATCAACTTTATAACATTTTATGAAAACTATGAAAAGGATCTATATTATTATTGTTTACCAAATATATCGATTTTTCCGCAATCATGACCATTGTTATATTGATATATTCCATTAAAATTTTCCAATGATATGTTAAAATAAAATATATTTTTTCTCAATAATTTGGTAATTTTATTAAAAAATTTATCGAAAGAAACAGGTGTTATTTTGATAATAGAATGAAAATAATTTTCAAATTGATTTATAACATCATTATTACATAAAAATAAAATATATTTACATATAATTTCTTTAATAAATTTTTATTTCTATTTTTAAATGTATTTGTTTAAATATAAGAATTCTCAACTTTGATGAATTTATGGTATTGTTTTACCCTTGAAAAATCTATTTTTTTGAGGTCATGATCTTTTTCATGGTTGCTTTCTCTATCAGTCACCATCATTTTATTTGAATTTTTTTTCCTCTATATATATATTCTATGTATTATGGATTAATGTGGAATAATTGCCAACAAATTTATGTGTTCCTAAACATATATAATTTTTATATAAGATATTCATTGATGGTTGTTTTTTACGATTGTTATTTCATTGGATGATGATATATTTTGTATACTTGATTAAATATGGATATTATTTTATTTATAATATCTTATGAGATGAATTGTCTTTATCATTAAATATATTAATAATTTATCAGATGAAAAAGTTACAGGTCAGTCCCAATTATAAATATCCACTCGATGCGTTGACAATTCTAATGCAAGAAAACAGTTGATCACTTTAGTTGGGTAATTAGTTTATAACTACACATTAAATATACATGTCTTAGTAATGTTACTGAAATTAAAATTCAGGATGTCTTGGTAATGGATTTGGTTTTAATATTTTGTATTGTTACCCAGGAATTTTAATATTATTATTACATAATTTTGATCATAAATATATAATAAATACAAACTAAGGATCAAGAGGGATAACATCTCTAAGAGACTAGGTACATAAAAAATTATATGAAACAGATATAGTAATTATTTATTTTAATTTTCATAATGAGATAAATAATCCCTTTCTATTCTAAAAACAACATTGTATAACCTAGAGAAATGGTTTCCAAGAAATTAGGTGTGTCACATTAGTAATAATGAGTAATACATAAATATAAATATTACCCGTTGATTGTAATGAGTGGCATAATCAAATATTATTGCATTAATTTATGGTATATCTAAATGGTTTCCATGAAATTAGGTATTAAAACATTTTTGGATGTTTAAATATGAAAAATAAGAATATTTCAAGAACAAATATGTCCAATTGAATAGGATATGTGAAAAGATTGGATAGTTACCTTTATAAATGTGCCTATTAATTGGGGTTTTAGGAAAAATATAAATGAGTAATTAAGAATGGAAAGAGAATATTAAATTCTATAATACTATAAATAAAACAAAAAATAATTTTTATAAATAAATTTGATATTTTAGGATCCATGTATGTTTAAAACATCATTTAGAGGTTTATATTAAATGCAGTAAGATATAGAAGAGGATCTATTTAACTTATTTTTCTTGATAAAAGAAATTTAGAAGGGAACCTTTAAAATATATATCTTCATCTTTTGGAATGGTGAATAAAACTATGTATATATGTGGTGAACAATCATACACAATATAAATGAATAAAATAATAAAAATTGATATTCTTAGTGAGGTAATGAGAGAGAAATTCTAATCCAATCAAAATATGGAGGTTTACAGGGAAAACTTAATTTTTATTCCTGAATCATTATATACATGAAAATAACATTATAAATAATCAAATTTATTTCATTAATTACTAAATTTTAAAGAAAAATATCATATTATTGTATAAATATAATATTTTAATTCATTTACAACAATTTAATTAGGATATAAGTTATATTTTTACAATTTTATGGGCATTCATTTCCTGGATCTAGTGTTAGGTCATATAAAAAAAATCAAGGATATTCTTTTAAAAATAGAGTATGAAATCCAAAATATAAATGAAATGATTTTAATTACCTTTAATAAATATAAATGTATCCTAATACTCTTATTTTTGTAGTATATATATGAGTCATTTGATAAAAAATCAATTTTACATGTTTAGTTTACTATTGCGGTTTTACAAACATTCAAATAATAGTTTCATTTAATTTTATATTATGAGAATATATTATTTTCAGAATGATAAATGATATAATATATAAATATTTATTTACATTTAAATAATTTTAATTTAATTTAATCTTACCATGATGGTGGTAATTGAAAACACAAACTCATCATCCATGGAGGTGGTGAAACGACATAATATGGACAATATTATCATATTTAAAATAAGAGGAAAAGAATATATGAAGGATGATAGATATTAAATTTTTATTATATCATTATAGTACATATATATATATGATAATATAGATTTTATTCTATATTGGATATGATAAGTGAAAAAAATGAAGATGATGAAAATATTTTAAGAGGTTTGAGAATATTAATGGCATATACATCGTAAACACCAAAATAAACATGGAATTATTTTGGTATTCCTAATAACACTAAAATGTTTTTGAGATTATTGGTATGATAATTGGTTATAAATTTGGAAACATCCAAGTGTAATAATATGTGAAAATAAGTGAAGGTGTATTTTTTTTATAAGCAGGCTAGGGGGTCTATTTTAAATATTATATTCATTGATTTATTATTTTGGCAGACGAATACCAATTATGTTGATTTGCAAGATTTTATAATGTAAATGGTTCATTTGATTTTCAATATAATTCTTTTATTTATCATCCCTTATTCAATTAATTATTTATATTACTTATAATGTTATGTTTCATATTCTAAAGTATTTCACTATTCCCCCAAAAAAATTAACTCTATTAGAAAAATTATAAAAATTCCAAGTTTCATTATTTTGATGAGTATATTGAAAATATAAATAAAATTTTATAAAAATGATTCTATATATACTAAAATTATAATTTAAACATTATGATTATTTATTGGAAAAAAATACATATTTTTCTGTTATGATTATTTTTTTAACCCTTTAAAAATTATTTTTTTTCTCATAAAATTACATTATCATATTTATACATAATAATTTATCATAATCAACTCATTTTATAAAATTATACTTTATATAAAATTAGAATATTTTTTATATAAATAAAAATAACAAAATTATAATATTCAAATATATAAACATTATTTTCTCAAATAAAAACTTTTATTTACTACTCTCACCATATAAATTTGTAATATTATAATTTTAGGAAAATAAATAAATATTATTTTACACTCCCATAAGTGAAGATACTATTCAAAAGATTAGGTCACTATTCTAAATGTTCTTATTTCTATTTCAAATGTCATATTTTAATAATGAAATCTAATGAAGATCATATTTGTAATATTAATATGGATTCAATTATTCATAAAAATACCTCAAATTTCATTATTTATTTACTTGATTCAATTTCTTCTCTTGGTTATATATATATTCATTTCTAATTTGAATATTTTATTATTAAAATTTTCATTATTTTTGATAATGTTGTTTGTGACTTTTTTTTGCACATGGATCAGGAAGATCGTAATATTAAAATTTTAGTTATCATATTTTTTATCTTATTATATTATTATAAATAATTATATATATTTTTATTCTCTAAAATTAAGTTTTATTTTTTATAATAAATATATTTGGATTCCTCATGAGGTATATCTTATTTATATAATACGACATTAATACGTTTCACCCAATTATATAATCAAATGGAAAAATAGCGTGGATAAAATACATTGTTATAACATCATGAAATTTAAATATTAATGATTTCGTTCATTAAGAAATGATTTAAAATTATCCATTTGATTTTTTTGTTTATTTTAATTATATATTGTTCACATTATCTAGTTGTGGAATAAATGGAATTTGTTTCGATTATATATTCATACATATTTATTATTCCTTATTTACTGATGATAACTTCTATTGTATAAAACCTATAAAGAGAATTTGAGCTCATCATTTATATATTCCTTTCATCAGGCTATGAATAAGGAATCTTATAATGATCTTCAATGAAGTCATAATGTTTTTCACACCATGTTTATTTTTTTCAATTACTATAAAAATAAGGAATGTAAATATTTTACCAGGACTTCTATACTATCCATATTTTATGGTGTCATCGCATCTATATTTTAGGAATGCAATAAGTACTCACTAGATATAGGTTACTTTATTGATCTATTAAATTTGGTATCAATGGTAGTGTATCAGGATCCATGTTAACTATATTTTTGAAGTGTTATAATAACACAAGAATTTTGATAGCACGAGAGTATTTGAGAACATTTTAGGGAACGTTATCCCATGGAATAAAAATCATGATGAATTTATATTCTATAATTGAGTGACATTTTATATGAATAGATCATAAAAATGTAAGGGAATTATCACCCATGTTTTATTTATGAATTACCATGTTTGGTATTTCAATATAGTGGATGTTAGAGAGAAGGAAATCATTTAAATATTTGAGAAATTATCATAGGTTACTATTAATATACATTTAAATAATTTGAAACCAAAAAGGGGAGGATCTTGAGTAAAGGGTGTTATAATTATTCCTAACTAATTATCTTGATTCATGAAAACCAATCAGAATCGATTTTAATTTTTAAAAATAATAGATAAGTGTCATTTTGGGAATGTTTTAGAGATAAATTCCAAGTGAGGAAAAAGGATTCAACAACCTACGTCTCAAGGATGATGTAATAAAAATTTAGGTAAATTTACAAAGGGAATGGTAGTTCGTTACAAGTGTATAGAAAATTACAATAATACTAATATTATCAAAGTTATGAAATAATCAACTAATGTGAATTTTATTAATTTTATAGGGAAGAAGTATTATGTAAAAAATCTCCCAAATAATTAGAGATAAACCTAATATTTTTTTGTTGTATTTATTGATGATAAATTGAAATAAATAAATGATTGTAATGTGTATCAAAGTCAATTGAGAATTATTTTGGAAGAAAAGATTATATATAATAAATTTTTTAAGTGTAAATGTTAATTCTAGGATGTTTCATTTCTTGGTAATATTGTCTCCATGGATAGAATGTAATAATATCATTCTATGATCAAACAAAATAAAATAATAAGTATCATTGATGAATTCAGATGTTCCCGATTTAATTAATGATAATTATTGTTAATAGGACGAATATATTATTATGATGTAGAATAATATCAAAATGGACGTATTTTATGAGGATGATGAGAAAAATCTAATGATTGATCAAATAATATTTATTTATATGGAAATTTTATAAAAATTTTATTTTTAATTATTTGATGAATGGTATCAATCACTAAGAAAAGTAGTTTTTTGAAACATAATATTGGAATTTTTAAATGACCATTAAGTTTAAAATATGATTTAACAAGGTCATTGAAGGTATTATTTATTGAATTATTTGTTGTTTATTAAGGAATAATAATTTTTTGGAGTATGTAATTATGGTTTATGCATATTTTAGTTCTACGAGTTATTTGGAGATTAAAAAATGAGAATATTTTTGGTTGATTAAGTGAAAAATATTTTAGATTTCTATATTAAAATTTAATAAATCATATTTTAGGGGTTTCAAAATGATCTTTGGCTACTATTATGATTTTTGAGATTATGTTTTATTCATTTTGATTATTGATTATCTTTTCCAAATCATTTCTATTTTAATCAAAAGGAATAAATTTTAATAATTTTATATATTTTATATTTAATTAAATATTTTTTAGGTAGAAAAATTGCATCATTATGATTTACATTGAAATATGGGATGATGATTATATATTAGGAAAAAATCATGGAAATATATCTTATCATATTTTTTATCCTGATGGGAAAATAATTTCATAAAATAAAGAGAATAGAAGATAAATATATCAAGTCTTATGTGGAATGTCTCCATCAAATGCAAAGGTATGTTTTCAGAAATTAATTTGTATGTAAGATTTATATTGGGGTGCATGTAAAATATATTTCCTAATAAATTTATATAAAATTATGTTTGTTGTAAAATATATATCGCATTTTTTACTCATTTATGATATATTCAATCAAGAAACAAACATTAAAAATTATGTAGATTCAATTTATGTAAGGACTAGAGAATGAACTAGCCTAATACATTAGTTTATAAATTATTTTAAAGGATGACTGTGTATAATACATTACAACATATCCTAACATGACCTAAAACAAACTGTGTAATAATATTATTTAAACAAGATTGTTATAACAAATTCCATGGGTTGGTATGTATGAATAGTAATAACCGTAATATTAAGTAAATGTAAAATTACATTTCATCAAAACCAAAATCTTCCCAAGGCCTTAATTTTATTTATTTATGGATACTCCCCTTTTAAAGATTGAAGGAGAACCCTTACATGACTTGTACTCCCCAGGAAAAAGGCCCATGTATAACCCAATACATGACCATAAAGGCCCATGATATGACACATTTGAAATGATCCCACCCCAAAATATATAAATTGAAGGCGCCTAGCTCTCCACCTCGAATGGATGATCTGATAGAATTTCCTCAATCACAGATTCATGATTCTATGTCCTGATGATAGTTTCTATATCCTCTCATACTTCCAATATGGTTAACTTTTCTCCAGTTGATGCTATTTTCCCTATGAATCCTCATATATGCTTTAAATTGTGTTGTATTCACGTTCATGTAGGTCATTTTCAATGGACCAAACTCCCAATGGCTCAATGTACATTGGTGGTCCAAAGTACATATAAACTATTGTCCCTGTGGCTCGATGCCCCTGTGACCTATAGCCCCAAACTGGTTATCTGAAGGCCCAAATTTGGTGAATTGTGTTGGCATCTACAGTACTGAATAGTGCATACTACAATAACTTCTACAATTTTTCTACAGTACACACATTAATTTACCCCTACCTATATTTAACCCTAGGACTCTTTGATTACATGAACGTCCCTTACCACTCGGGTATATGATTGTTAGATTTTGATGAATACAAGTAATAAATTTACTCAATAAATTTGAAATTAATATTATTATTGTTTTTAGGACAATAAAATGAATAATTTCATTTTAGGAATTGAAATTATTTTTCCTCTCAAAATGGATTTTAGGTGTTCTATACATGAATAATTAGACATAATTTATGCTAACTTATAAATTCTATTTGGCAAAATGAATATAATTTTCTAAATTTTCATGTCAAAATTAACATCTGGTGAATTTATTTATGTTTTCTGAAAACATTAATTGTTGAGTGAATAATATAAAAATTGATTACTAAGGGTCCAAAATATTTTATATTTGGTTTTAAATTAACATAATATACTTTTGATTATAATTAATCTAATTAATTCCATACTAATAACGATAATATTTTAATTTTGCCCATGATATTTTTTATTCTTAAAACACATTTTTCATAGATTATATTTTCAATGCTTTTTCTATTCATATATAAAAATAAATTTATATAAATTTAATCATAAAAATGGATTTTATATTTATAATTAATTGGGGTAATTTTTTAAATATCACAATATCAATTTTCCCGTAATGAATTGTGATCATGGTAAAAGATAATCTCTATAGAATAGGATTAAAAGGATAATAAATGATAAAACTAACGCATATGGTGTCCAAGGAGACAAAAATATTTATTTATTTAATATTATAATTTTTATTTTACCATGACCTTCATAAATTTTAAATGATTACATTTCAAACGAATTTCATTTGATTATATCTTATATATTATTTTATGTTAATAAAATTAAAAAAATTTCACTCTATTACAATTAATATATATAATATTATTTAATAATGTCAAAAATATATATTAACGGTTATAAATTTTTTTTTATTTTAAATAAATTAGTTTTATTATATTGATTAAGGATTAATTTTTACAGATATTTTAATTTCCTTAAATACATATGAAACCCCAATGATGCGCTTGTGTAAGAATTATAAAAATAAAAGAAATTATTTTTAAAACATTAAAAGTAAAATTATTTTGATGAGTAACTTATAACAATGAATTAATAGAATAATAATAATCAAAGAGTGATATTGAAATACATTTTATTCTAATTACATTGTTATCTTCATGCCTTTAATGTCAAAATATTTGAATAGTCCCAAAAATTACTTAAAATGACATTTAATGTTAATAAATTATTTTTACATCCTTATAAAATTATAAAAAAATTATTTTATCTCAAGTTAATTTTAGTTTATGAAATTATACTTAATGTTTCAAGTATTTTCTAAATTTATTTTTCAAAATAACCTTTATGAATTTTAAATATTGAATGATTTGTAACTGAATATTAGGTTAAACAAGGTTGATGATGGAGTGAAATAGAATTATATAGTTTAAATTTTCCCCTAAAATTATCTATAGTTTTTTTCATTTATTATATATTTAACTTATTCTTCTTAATATTTATTATTATGTTGTTTTTTTTCAATTTTTTAGTGTTATAAAATAATTTTATATTATTATTTCAATTATTTATATGTTTTTCCCCAACCCCACATATAATATGAAACATAATCTAATCTCTTATACAACAAAATTTCTCCACATGTATATTCCAAAAAATAAATAAATATTTTATTTATTTATTCATTACAACCTTGATATTTTCCCTAACACCATTCTGAAAATGCATATGGTCTAAGCCATGGGAGGATTTCCAAAGAAGGTGTGTAACTCTTAACAATGATATTTCATTAATTTTTTTCCTAGAGTTACTTTAATTATGTACTCAATATGATTATATAATAAAATCAATATATTATATATAAAAAATTATATTGTGTTCAAATGAAATCCATTATTCGTCTATTTTTCTTCACTTTGGGAAATGAACACATCGTTGGTGCATAAGTGTAGATTAAAACCTCCAAGACGCGATTGATCTATTCCATCAACACCTAACAAGGATAGTTATTATGATAGATTTTTTAAATATATATTATATTAATAAAATATTTATGAATATATAAATATAAATCATTAATGACCTTTTTTACCGTTTATACAATGTAAAAGGATAATGTTGTTTGTCTTTGCGTGTGGACTACAACGTCCACAAAGAGATGTGATCTCTTTTTTCATGACTCTGTTTGGTGAATGATTAAATTTTTTTAATTTGAAAGAGTATACTTATTTCTTGATTAATATTATGAATATATTTAATACATTATTATTATACCAGGATTATTACTACTAAACCAAACAATGTATGAAAAAAATAGTTAACATAGAGGATGATGATATTAATAAAAAATGATTCACAAATAGGTGATTGAATGTTTTATGTGAATCATATACGGTATGATAACTATGAATATAGGTTTTTATAGACTTAAACTAAATATTAACTTCTTTTATATGAGTTTAATACTGCATACAATGAATTATGCAATTAATGTTATTCTATTTTCATCTCATTTATACTACATCGAGATATGTTTTACAAGATTCACCTAATTTCATTTCAAGAGTATATATAATTCCCCTTTTAAAATTTACATCATGAATCTATATTTATTTTTGTTATTTAAATTGTTTAGAATAATTATATACTTTAATTTATTTATTACAAATTTCTAAAATAGTATTGATTTATTTAAATTTTCATTTTTAATCTTGATATTTGATTCTTATGTTTTTCTGTGAATAATTTAAGGATTTATTCTCATTAAACCACATGGATTCAATTCTATTATAGTTATTTATGTATTTTTCGTGGTTTCCTCTAAAATATCCTATCTTTGTTCCTTAAAACAATTAATAAAACGTGTTTAATAAATTCTAACCTTATTTCCTCATTAGTCGAAGTAAATTTTTTCTTGTCCCTATTCATTAAAATGTTAACTAGAATGTTATTTTCTATGATAAAATGTTTTTTTAAACACATTTGTAACATAATTTTATTTAATTTTAAAGTCTTAAAACTTATATTATAGATTTTTAACAATCATGTTTCTTCTATAATGTTTACCAAAGGTATGAAAGGAATATTCATTTTTAACATATACAAAATGAATTGATTTCTCACCACCTTGATTTTTCTTCAGTTTGAATCTTACATTACATGTTTTTATTGGTAGATTCAATGAATATTTTTTTTCAATATTATGTTATTTGTTTTTTAAAATTTGATCAAATTTAACTGTTATTATTTTCTGACAAGAATGAAAATTATTTTTAAAATTTTACATGGAATTTATTTTTAATTTTACTATCAGTTTTATTTTAGATTTCAGAAAGTATTGGTTTTACTAAAAACAATTATTTATAATTAATTCTGTGTATCCTTACATCCATTACTAATTTTTGGTATTTATGTCATAGACTTTATCATGATCACATATATTACAACTCTACATCATTTTAGTAGACATTATTTTATCTTATATGTCCTAATTTTAAGTATCATTGATTTATATGGAATCATTTCTTCTAATTTAATATTCTCATAACTATAAACAATATTTATAAATGGATTTTTGTATTGTATGTTTATTAAAAATGTTATTTCATTTTTTTATGGAAATATTCATTATTGTTGATTCAATATGAATAATTATGGATATATAAGGCATCTTGAATATTAATTATTTTGATTATTCAATATACGATGATTTCATTAGAAGTTCAGGTGAAGAGTGATTACAATTTAGAGACATCCCCTTGATGATTTTATAGGTCACATGAAATAAATTGTTTGTCAAAATTGGTTGTGTAATTTTAGTATACCAATCAATTTTATAAAAGGTTTTTTCCTAATACTAAGACTCTAAGATTCACGATGACTTCATTGAGCACTTGATGGTATGATCATAAATGTATGAAATTACACATATCATTCATTGGTCATTAAATTGTTATCATAGAAGTAATTTTTTAGATGATATTACCACAAGAGTTATTTTATTCTCAATTCATTGAATAATGAGCAAGGGTATTCATTATCAGCTCTTCCAAATTGAATATTCTTTATTTACTCATGATAAATTTATTCTATAAAACACATGCTGAGAATTTTATCGCATACATTTTTTATTTTCATTCCCCATTATATGGGGATGGAATATTTTAATGATTATTAATTATTAAATAATGCTTTTCATATAATTTTTTATTTCTTCAATGTTATAAGGATATCATTCATGTATCTAGTCTACCATGATGGTTAAATTGAGTAATCCTTCACGGAAATATCCATTTCATATTTTAATAATGTTATAATTAATCACGAACTCTGGGTTACTAGATTTCAGGCTATTACAAATCTGATGATCCACATAAAATTTATACTGACATTGATATTTGTATATTTATTGATGAATAAAAGGATTTTTTAATGGATCCTGAGAAATGATTAGTTCTATTAGAGAAATTTTACCCACCTTAGACCAAAAAACATGTTGTTTACATAGTGTAACATAAAAATAATTAAACATATATTTTATGAGTGGTCAATGATTATAATTTTTAATGTATTACTCAATGCGTCCAAAATAAATATAAATAGAGACTTCAGAGTCCATGATTAGTTGAAAAAAAATATCCTCCAAAAACTAAATTTTTCACTTCATCTATACGTATATATAAGGATAGTAATTAATGATCTATTTAAATTAAGAACCCATTTCTTTCTTGGTTCCTTTATAAAACTATGTGAAAATTCGATTTCCTATCTGAAATGATAACAGATGGTATCCCATGAAAACAAAAAATTTGATGTACATCAACACTTGTCAAATCCTCAAACATTGAAGTATCTCAAATAATATTAAAATAAGACATATAGTTTAGTTGACAAATCAACACAAATAAATATTTATTTTTTATAGTTTCTAAGGTAACGTAATGGTGAAATCCATTGACTCCACTTCCAATTTTTACATGGTCATTGATAGAGGCTGAAATAATCTAGGAGACTCTTTGTGTTCAATGTTTATCAACAAATTGTTTAGACAAGATAAAAAATTAGATATGTCATTCTTGAAACAAATACAAGAATACTAATTTTTCATGTCAAAGTATATCTTCATTTTTCTGTGAAGAATTATGTATATAAAACATTGACAACATTCCACTAAGTCATTATTTTCAGATGTTGGAATCATTGATAAGTTTATAAAATGTAATTCTAGGGAATAAGACCACTCTTAAATTATATCCATATCATATAGTGAGTTCTTTATGAAATTAAACTCTTTATATCAACAGTTATTATGAACCATTTTCATGGCTGTTGATGAAATCAACTAAGACATAGTCAAAAAAAATACAAGTCTTTTCCTCAACATCATCTAGGTAGATCAACACAAAAAGTCCTGAGATATTCCATTGATCTTTTAATTCCATCACTTATTTAGAAGGAAACATTACAATTAAATAATATATAATAACATTACATTTTCTTATTTTATAGTAAAGTTATAATTAAAATGAAAGATGAAACTACACCTATCACCTCTAACAAAGGTTTAGGCATTTCAATGAAAAGATATAACCTAAAATATTCTAAAAAAACTGTGAATATATCCCTAATAAGTTAAAGTCACTAACACTTAATGGAATGTATAAACATTAAGTTTTCAAAATAACGTGTGGGGTAATTCTACCCTTGTGGTCAAATCCAACATGAGTTAGATGCCACTATACGATCCTATGGAATATAAACACACCAAAACTCATCACAAAATGTGGCATAAAACCCCATTTAACTTTTGGTAGATTCTAGTAAAATCAAAATTAAATATGAGTTCATACATCATTAAAATTCATCAATGGAAGTATAAAATTATTTATCTATTAAACATTTCACTCCTTTCTTGGTAAGATAAATCAATAGTGATGTGTACTTCAAAAAGTTCATTACAAACCACCAATAATATCCTAGAAATTTAAATAAGATTTTAATATAGTAGGAATCATGTTTCTTATCCCATGATAAGATATATTTTACCATCTCATGGTAAAATTGTATTTTTTTTCTAAAACCACGTGTCCTTGAAACATAACTCCCCAAATCCAGAAATGGTATTTCAATTAACTAGCATAAATTCAGTGATCTTTAAAGTCTCTAATAATAGATTTTCGGTAACATTCATGCTCTTAATGATTTTTTATTAAAATATAATTACATCCATGGATAAAATAATAATGGATTCAAGGAACAAATGAATGTTATAATAGATCAATTCCATGAAAAAAAATTCCATTTTTAAAAAAAATAACATCACAATATTATCAAAGTAGTTATAAATACTCTTAAAGGAAGTCTCCAAAACATCGATCTTCTTAACTACAATATGAGGATATCTATATCAGATGTAAACCATTGAGAAATAAATTTCACCCTAACATTGATAAATAATTTAACAAAATGGGAAAAATGATACTTATTATTTACCACTACACAATTGGGAATGTAGTAATTTACTGATAAATAAATTGTTCGATCAATTTGATTAGAAAATACAACTAGTTTTTCCCATGGTGACACACTTGATTGAATGAATATATCAAGATTATATTCTCCCAAAAAATCATTATGTCATTAAATTATTATAGTGCTATATAATTATTGCAGCGTGTGCCATCGGCTGGGTCATGGTGCCTCTGCCTGCAGAAATGGCTCTCAGAACAGGAGGGTGTGCGGGCGGGAGAGGGATGGTGTGGTTTCTCAGGAAGTTGCTGCTGTGGGGATTTTAAGGACACAAGGGAAGGATTCAGTTGATGGTGGGGTGAATGAAGAACAAACCATGCTTCCTCGACATGAGATGGTTAAATTAATGGATAGTGGGGCTCTGGGCACTGGGGATGAAATAAAGAAGCCCGGTGTAGAGCCTCCTAGACCGAAGGTTAGTGATATTCTTAACATCTTGAAGTAAGACTTGGGGAAATTTGTTCTCCTGAAATATAGTGGTGAGCCTTCTTCTAATGTTAAGGATGCAAGAGGCATTGCTGGAAATCCAATGACTGAGGTTCCATCCTTAATGGAAATCCCCCGAAAGGAAGTGGGTGATAGGGATGAAAGAGACGAATCTGTTGGACGAAGTTGTGCTTCTGTGGAGGAAGATGTGGATATGGGTGGGAAAAATGGTGGTGTGGACTCACTCTGCAGGGAAACTGTGAGTGCACCTACAGCAGTTGTCACGGTCCAGGATGAGCAAGTCGATGCTGCAGATCCTAATGCCCCAGCCCAAGATGGGATTGAGAGGCACTATCAACATTTGCAGCTTGGGATTGTGAAGATGGCTGGGAATCAAGAAACCCCTGTCAAGGAAACTGCTTATGCCATTTGTGCCTTGAGGACAGCAGATGGGATGCAGGCACCACCTGGGAGGCAGGCGACCAATGTTGAGCTTGGCAATCGGTTTGAATGCCTGATGGCTTCAGATTTGGTCCTGGATCTTGAGCAGGATGCTGAAAGGACTCATGAGGACCAATATTCTGCTTCCTTAGGTGCAGATGCTGAGTCAAGGGGAGCTAGTGTTGGCACTTGTGATCAAGATTTGGGAGCTGTGAGGACATATATTGCTGAGAAGGGCTCTGAAGCAGATATGCACAACGGTTCAATGCTGGACATCTTAGTAGGAGATTGCAATGTGAAAAACGGTATTCATGGTGGTTGTGATTCTGTTGACAACCCCCCCCTGCCATAATCTGATGGATTCCAACAGTCAATCTCAACAGGATCAAGGTGTGAAGGGCGGGTATAGGGTGGTGCACATTTCTTGTAAATGGGGGGACTGATCTGATAGCGAGAAAGAAAATGTTGGTGGTATGGTTCAGCCCTCCTATAGTGATATGGTTGAGGGTTCCAAAAATAGAGTGTCTGTGTAGGAGAAAGTGAAGACTGACCCACCACGAAGAAGGCCGTGGAAAAACTATTCTCACTTTCCAATGCCTATGTCTACGAGAGCTTCTAGTGGGAAGGTTGGAAAGATTTCTTCTAAGGAGATGCATTCTTTGGAGAAGCTCAATCTTAGAAGGAAGTATGCTAAGATTCTGAATCATTATGAATGTTCGGAGTGGGAATCGGCTACTGCGGAGGAAATGATGTATCAGGGATGTGGCGATGGGTCTGGATTTTATGATATGTAATTGTTGTTCTCACCTTGTTGTGCCTGTCTGATGTACTTTTCATCTTTTTTATTTTAAATAAATGGTTGGAGGTTTACCTCTGACTAAACTTTCTGATTGTAGTGCTATATAATAGAGTGGAATAAATATCATTCGAGTTACCAAGGTCATGTTAAATGAGAATTCTACTTCCTAGTCTAGTGGGAGACATTAAAAATCAACTGAGAAGACCCTAGGAAAAACTATGATCACTAGTGGAAACACACTTCCTATAGATTTTTATTTTATATATAATATTAATAAAGATTTAAATATCTTATTTTCTAGTAAAACAGATCTCTCTGAAATATATCTCAAAACCCATTATCTTTTAAATTCAAGATATCTCCTATCAATAGCGATAGATCATATAACTCGATGATAAAAATTAATCTTATCACTATGTGAAACCAAATGATCCATCTTGATAAATATGATAAAAAATGCTATTCAAAAATTGGGTAATTAAAATCTATTATTAACTCAGATATAGATATGTTTTATGAGGAGTATCAGAAACCATGCTCTTTCATTTTTCCAAGAGGTGTTGTCAACTCCATGAAAAATTATAGGATTTTTGTTATATATTTTTGAATATTAAAAATAATAATTTATATATAATAATTAGAGGTACTAATATAAAATATTGTTGTCTATAAATAAATATAAATGAACATAGTACATCTCACTAAAATGGGTCTGGTATAAACTTCCACTAAAGACTCTTCCACTATGTATAAATGATTTATTCTAGATCCTATAGGATGGATCCCTATAGACATTGAAGTAGAAGTCAACGTTATAGAATGTTTAAGGGGAATAAAATAATATTTGATAATACTTAAATGATACATCCTGATAGAACATCTATAAATGAAATAATCAACTACATTATTCTAATATTTTTGGATATTTAGGGAAATAATGCCTCATGTTCCATATCATACCACACTTTTAGAATTGTAGATAACCACTTTTAGCCACTATAAATGATGTGGTATAATCCATGTATTGAGAGACATCACTACCACCTTTAAGACCCTTTTCTACATAACCATATATATATAAAATCTATCAAAACTATATGTAGAAGGATGATAACATCCAACCAACATTGAAATTACTTCCAAAACAACCAGTTTCAACAGGGAAATATCAACCAATATAGAATTGGAGGTATCATTCAATATGAAAACATGATAAAATATATCTATCCACTAGATCATATGAATCCAATAATATTATAACATAACATTTGATATGACCAGAAGAGAAAAAAACCCACACTATAAAATGGATTGAATACTCTCTTATTGTCTTGTCACATTTTTTTAAAGTGAAAAATATTTATATTTATCATATGTAAATTATTCATGGTAGAATAACTAGGAAAAAATGGTCTTTAAATATTTTCATTAAAAAATCATGTTATTTTCCCCCAATAATTCTTTCCAGCTATCTTTAGCGAGGACCTTCAAAAATAAAGGTAACACACATTACATAAATAGAATCTAGAGTTTCCACAATGTTTAAAATCATTTATATATTCTCTAATAATTCATATGATTTTACATGGTTCTTTCTTCCATCGAATGAATGTGATTTCTAGCATATAATCTCTTGAAATCAATTTTTACCTCCTTTAGTCTCTTATTATACTTCCCTAGATTAATCGAGGGCATGTTCATCACACTGGTCAATTGCATAGATAGAACGCAATATTTCTCCACAAAGATTCTTATTTTATGGGGTATTTTTTCGTGGAACACTAATCGCCTCACCCTCCTAGGGAAATCTAGTAAGCCTTTTACGGGGAATGGTACTGCATCAGGTGAATAATAGAGATCATCATATAGTCAATCAATCTAATTTTTAACTATGAAAAATAATAAAATAACTAATATCATATCAAAACACAACACAAGAGTCTAAAATCACAGCATCATTTGTAATATTAAGGCTTTTTTATGATAATATTTGGCCAGACACTCACTTATAAACTGCATGTTAGGTCTCTAAAATCTTATGTAATTTATAATAAAAAACCCCAATAAATGAATACCTTAAACTAAACTTCATTTTAATCCAAATTTTCATGACAAGAATATGGTTATATATAAATTAGATACATTGTACAGCCATGTGTTATGGTCTGAAGTGTGTTTGTGATCCCCATGAGTTGGAAATAAGCCCATGAGCATCAAAAACTACCATTCAGAATAAAATTTCCAATAATAAACATAGAAATATATAAACTAAATATAAAATATAATTAAAAAATTTCAATACTAAATCTAATATTAGAAAAATGAGTATATTAAAATTTTGGTGTCAAACAAAAATAATAATCCCAAAATAGTTGAGACAAACAACCACTTCCATGTAATATGAGGGATGCTATCTAATCATGTCAGCACCAACATCCCACACCATATTAACATAGATACCCACCAAAAAAATTTTTTACCTTGAATTTACCAGTTTTTAATAAAACATGATAAATAAAAACCCAAATATATTTTTAGGGTATTATCAAAAAAAGCAAAATAGGATCCCACCATGTGTTTTATAAAAAGTATATAACAAGTAAACAAATTATTCTCATATTGGGAAGGTAAAGGCATGAAATATATTTTTCCATAAATTATGGTAAATAATGGGAAAAAAATTATGTGAAGATATTATTAATCATGTATAAATAATACATAAACATATAATTTATAAATAAATCATTCCTTAATGAATTAAAAAAACAATTTTATAAAAGAAAAATAAAATCCAGTTTCAAGGTAGATTATCATTGTATTATTTATTATACCACAAAATAAATGATAAAGCGAATATTTATACACATATCCATATAAAACAGTCTTAGGGGTGATAAAAAACCTTGATATCTGAACCGCATATCATAAAAATGTTTAGTTAGTGTTCTAGTGTAAGATCTTGCAAGGTTTTGACAAACCATCCTATCATGATTTTACCCAATATATTCACCTTCCAAAAGTACCCCAAGATTCATTTTGTTATGTCCTACTCGTAATGTTTTTCAATCTCATACATAAACCACACGTTTTGGATTTAATTTTCATATAATGAATCCTTCAAAGTTATCATTAAACCTAAATAATCGTATTGCAATTTGAAAACATCGAGATATGTTTTTGAAATCGATTCTCATTAACAATATCAAAGGATAAATATATTTCATAATTTACTCCATAATATTTATATTTCAATAATCATAAATAATTATATTAAACAATTTAGAAAAAAATTAAAACAACAAAATCAAGAAAGATTCCTAGGACAATGGCATTATATAGAGCCACCTACGACTATCATTTGGTGTTTCCCACAATAACGAAATCCACACATCATGAGAAATGATGGATCCTTAAAAAATAGCAAAACCATGAAATCCAAATAATATAATCATAATTCAAAAATACCGTGAACAATTGATTCATAAAAACATTCCTTGAAAATTCTTGAGAAAATACACTATTACTAACATAGATTTGGTCACATTTTTCCTTCCTCAAAACAAATATAATAAAATTATCATTAGATCCTGAAACAATATATATCATGACATAACAACCCTAATATGACATTAATTTAATGAAAATACAAGTATAACTATTATAATAATTAAGATAAATGAATAAATAGATCTTACCTAGATTCTCTTGATTTAACTCTATAAGATTCATTCTAATTTTTCTCTTAAATGGTTGGGATTGCCAAAATTAAAAAGTTGGATTACATGGCTTGATGGCCTATGACATAAGAGACACTATGGAGTTAAAATAATACTTTTTATGTATAAAAATAAAATTTTAGATAAATTAGTTTACATGGGTTGGTCACACGATTTGTGTAATTGTGTTCGGATCATGGGAAAGGTCAATGTTCAACCAAATACAAAGATGATATTTTCCTAATAATTGTTTTGAATTCATTAGAACCTATGAAAATAGAGAAAATTCTCAGAAAATTCCAAAATATAATGAAGATCACTACAAATAACCCAACAAATGTATAATGAAATTAATGTTAAAAATTGCAATAGGAACCCTAAAGTGACATTATTAGGTGAAATTAGTGATATTTAAAAACGTTTTTCACACCAATTAATATTCACATATTGTAAAACAATTATTTGGGAGTGTTTCTGTATGGATATCTACATATTTCTCCCTCGATGGAAAAATTTTCATTATTGTACCTTTTGAAACCATGTCAATCCAAAAATGGTATTTTAAGGGGTATGTTCTTTTATCATGATTTATTCATTGAAAACATAGAAAAATGTATTTCATTATTTATCAAAAAACATATCATGAATATAATCATAATGAGTCTTTATTGAAATACATTTTGTGTCATCTTGTGATGAAGCAATATACAGATCATCAGTACTAATGATTGAGATATATTAATTTATCATAGAATCACATGAGACATCAATTCAACAAATAAATAATTATCTTCTTAATGTGATCATTTTAACATAATACAGACTAGCCCAATTAGAATTTGTGAATCCCTATAATTAAATATCACTGGTCTTCTAATACAATAACCCATAATTGAATGTATACTTGAAATAATATATAATAATTTTTTATTCCATTAAATGAAGCACTTTTTATTTTATTAATCGTTATCACATTGTGTAATATAAAAAGAAATGATTGAAATTTTGGTAGTAAAAACAATTGAGGTATAATTAGTTTTCAAATCTATTATTAATTCACACATTTCCCTCCATTATATTTACTAAATTTTGTTCTTAGTTGAATTTTTAATGACACTAATATAGAATCCTCTAGAAAAAATATTTTAAATAACTCTTTGTTAATGTTTTATTTAAAAATGAAAATATAAAAATATGTTTGGGTTAATTTTAATCCAATTAAATATTCACCTTAGTAAATAATAAAACGTCAAATTTTTATATCATTTATGACAATGAAATTTCAAAAACTATCACTTCATCACATACTATATTAATATCATCAATTTGTACAATTATAATAATTAATAGAGTGTAGTTATAGTTTATATAAATATTTTTATCACTTTATTTGTTTTTTTATATCATACATTTCAAGTACATATCATGATTTCAAAAAAAATGATATTGGGGCTTGTTTCGACTTGTAGATAGACCTATCAAATATTTGTACCTTATTTCCATCATTATTAATGATAATCATTTTTGATTTACAATGTAAAATTTCTCATTCAACTCAACATTAGAAAATGTATATTTTATATCCATTTTTCACATTTAATATATTTTATACAATGGAATGATAAATCATAATGATCATATATATATCTATAGTGGATTTTTTTATCATATTTTACTCTTTCAATTTGAAAATAGCCCACGAAAACTAGTCCACCTTATTTATTTGAACCTTGCCTTTCCCATTAAAGGTGTTTCCAAAAGCCTATATTTTATAAAGATGTTCTGAAACAGTCATTCAAAATCCCATGTTTTAGTATTATCAGTTTTTAGCTCTTAATTCATATATTCTTTGCATTCAATTTTCTAAGGTGCTTCATCAACTATCTAGGGTCAAAAAATTGAAAATAGACTTGTGTGACTAGGAATTTAAAATATTTATCTTATATAATCTATAATTCCAATCCAAAATATCATTTCCTATATCATAATTACTTATCCATATTTTATTTTATTCTGTACTGTTCAATTCATTATCCATGTCATACACATATTCAGATTATGCTTCCTTATTATGAATTTTTTCATTTTCTCTAGTCTATACAGTTGGTATATTTTTCATAGAATAATTTCCATAATCATTAATGAATGTTTTTTGGTGAAATAATAATTTTAAATGACTATAAAATCCTTAAATTACATTATACTCTTAGTAATTTTGATATATCATCTTTATGAACATCCATTTACAATATAATTGAGAAGCAATCCACCATCTCATTTCTCATTGAATATTAAATCAATTTTTTCTTTCCTACTTGATAAAGAGTGAATTCACAAACTATCAAAATTGTTTTATATTTTTATTTTTATAGAACTACACTTCATGTAGAGTAATATATAATTTTTTCGTTTTTATAAACACAAGTTTTTAATAATTCGTGTAGTTGAAATTGATTAAATTCAAAAACACTGATAAGTGCCTTACTTAGTTATCATAGTTCTATCCAAATGAACTAATGATTTCAGAATTACTTAATATATGATAATGTTTTATATAGTATATGTTGAGGTAAACTCATTTGTTACAAAAATATTTTCATGATGATGTGTAAAAGATTTATGGCATAGTCACGCCCATTATTAGATCTCAAAATCTTCACAGTATATTCAATTTCATTTTTTGAATGTTTTACAAAACTATTAGATATGTTCAAGGATAGTAAATTTTTATCAATAGACATAATAAATTCCTTCATTTTAAAATAATCATTAAATGATATGAAATATGTGTAACCTATTACAAAATTATTCATTATTGGTCTACTGACATCCTAATAAATCATCCCAAGTGGCCTCCTAATTTGAATATCAGCTTTTTAATTATTTTAATTAACCATTATTCTCATTTGATATGTTTTTTAAATAGAGAAAACTATTATTAATAATAATTTTAATTACTTATAGCCTCCTATTTCAATATCTATCTCATTCCATTTTGAATGTTATGATTATATACTTTTCGAAAAAAATAAATCTCATCCTGTATACTCAAGTATCATTTTTTATTAGCTTCTCCAACATAAAATTTGATTTATTTAATTATAAACCATCAAGATACCAATTTTAACTCAAGAAATATCGTTAAAATATATAAATTTTTCTAGAATATAACTTATTTTCCTTTATCACTATGTTCTACTAACTCCATAGATTATACATAATCCCATCCGCAAACAAAACATTATTGGATTTTATTGATACCTTGTGATGTTTTTAATATCTAATAACCCATATCATCAATGAACTACCATTAAGAATAGTAATAGATATCACCTTATATATGTAAACATTTTAAATATATATATATATCAAAATTAATATTTTATGAGAAAATTGAACCCATAATACATAGTTTATTGTCTATAACAACATTGAATGAAACCTAAATGGTGTTTTCATAAATCCTGTATTTATTCCATTTTAATCATGTTTGTATCATAAATTAAATTTTAATAAAATATTTTTTATAGTGATAAATTCATTTAAGTTCATTATTTATTGATCAGATCTTCCAAAATGTTCTTTCTGTTTCTCGAAACTATTTCATACTTCAATATTTTTCTCAGCTTTTATAGCGATTTTGTTTTCCTTTAAATATTTCTATATACCCCTAAATCTTTTGTTTAATATGTATTATTGGAGACATATTGTTCTAAAAACTATAATATTTATTTCCAAAAATTCCACAACACCAACTAAAACATTAAAATCCAATTTTTCGATAAAAATCATACATCTATATGAAATGATGTCCAACATCATTTTTTGGTCTCTAGTGTGATGGTTTCACCAAAAACTTTTATTTTATAATTCTTTATATATTATGTGTTTCATTAGAAATATTTATTCAAACTTTTTACCACTTGATATGAGTAGACTATGACATTTTTTTAGATGGCCCATTAACCAATTTTTCCCTGAAATATCTTATAAATGTAATTTTTTGGCCTCATTAATAGATTATCCTTTAGCATATCTGGATCCTTATGTAAAAAAATATATTTTAATATTAAATATTATTAATTCATTCAACTATTAAATTGTAGTTTTTTGACTCTATAATATCTTTTATTTTTTTAAATGTCTATATAATGGGTTTAAATTATCATAATAAGAATTTTTTAATATTCCAATTAGTTTCTAAAATTATTATCTTTATATTTTGGTTCAATTAATATATCAAGATTGTGGCACTCTGACCATAGTTACCTAAAATTGGTGCATTATTAGACACCATTGTCATGATACAAGAAATCATTTCCTGAAATACCAATTATTTTAGTAGCCTTGGAAGTACTAAATGCATATATAAGATTTACATTACATCATGAAATAAAGAAAAACAACATTGTGTCCCCTTTGAACAATCTTTTATCCCATAGCCAATTCCTGCAGGTTTGTCATAATATAATTATTTACATCCTGTGAAAAATAAATCGTAAGGAAGGGGTGAGATTAAATGATCAGTAAGGATAATAATATTGAAAAAACTATCATAAATATGAACAAACATTTAAGGCAATGTATAAGACTATAGCACAAGCCTTTTAAATTTAATCATCAATATAATATGGAAAAGATAAATCAAATAATTCCATTTACATATTCACATGTATATTCTACTAGTCTAATAATCACATGTAATGTCAATAACGAGTTTCATAAGGATGTAATGCATTATTCTAGACATTATAAAACATTTTTTCAAGGCCTCAGATAAGACATCTAAAATTATTAAGGCCTCGGCCAAAACCATATATCAATTTGGGAAATGCCTCAGATAATTCCATGTCTAATTATATCATGACACCTACTGATGCATTGAGAAGCTATAGTGTGATCTACCCATCAATTACTATGTCCAATGCATTCCTCATATAAAAATATTGATCATAATATAAGCATTCATATTATAATTAGTCTACGAAATGTCAATACTTTAACCATAAACCATAAATGGTATAAAAATATCACATACATAGTCAAAAATAACTCATTTCATACAATATAGAATATATTATTATAATAAATTAATCTCAATCTATAATAACATAGGATTTTGAAACAGATGAAAATAATCATCAAAACTAATTTGATAGAAATATCCCCCTTTTTTGAAAACATTTAGAAGCAACATTATTTATCAAGAATTTGTTTAAAATAAAATTTAGAATCAATGTATACCATACAAAATTGATACTTTTAAAAAGAATTTAAATTTGAAAAAATTAATTTCCATAAAAATAAATCCTTAAAACAATTTTTAAAACATCGACATTATTGAGAAAGGTATCGAAGAATAAAATTTTAAAATATTTTAAATGATATTTTAGTTTGTGTTTCTAACCAAATGAGAGATGATTGAATAAAAATAATTGAGGTAATAAAATTATAATTATATAATGATAATAAATGGATTCCAGATATATTATGTCAAAGTACATTATATAAACCAAATAAAAGTGGATTGGTTTATAACAACAAGGAAGTCTCAATGGAATGTAAGTTGGGATGTAATCCCTTATAAAGACTATATCCTTAGATTAAGGATAAATCAATGAAATAATTACATGTGAAAAATTAAAATAAACTAAATATGATTGGATATTCAGTGTAAAACAATCATTGGAAATTCAAACATATTCTTGTATCAACAACACCAATGACATGGATGTTTAACTCAATGAATGAAAATTGATTTAAGATTACACTTACCAAGTTCATATCGATCAATTAAGAATTTATCGATGGAGTGATTATATGTATCAATATAATATCCACACTACGGGGTGTGTAAATTACTACATAAATAAATAAATAGTTATTTTACACATAATCTAGGGGTAAAATAATCAATTATGTTTGCGTAAAACCCAATGTGTGGAAATAGAAATTAGATATTCTCTTACCGATTTGGTAACTTAGGAAACATAAACCCCAGGAAAGAATGGTAATAAAATGAAGATGTAAATACCCATAAACTAAATTATATTACATATGTAATACATTCATGGGAAGTACATACACCACACAAAATGAAATTGTGGCAATATAGCATGAATCTCACAGAAATTACAAGTGAGATAAAAAAACATCACCATGTAGTAATCAATAATGTTGAATTACCAAAAGTTAATAACCCCCAAATGAATCATATAATACCATGAATATAAATATAATCATGATATTAGTATATCAAATGGTAGTAAAAAATACACCATATGGAAAAACTAATAGGCAAACAATGGAAATCTCACAGAATTAAAACTGAGATAAGAAACCCCATACCTTGTACATTACCTTAGTATAAGGAAGCTTAAACTACTTTATAATGGTGAAATAATTTATATTAAGTTATTCAATAACAAAATAAAAATATATGATATCATATATGATCTTCTAATATTGTTTTGTTAATAATATTTCTGCATTATCATCATTTTGGGTGTTAACTAATTTGTTTTCCTTTATTTGACTAGTTTCATAAGCAATGTTTTTTATGGTTATGATGTATTTTGTTAATATAAAAAATTATATTATGTTAATAAACATTATTTTTCAACATATAATATAAATTATTCTTGAATGATTATTATGGGGAATGAATCTCATTGCATTCTTCGAGACGATAATCTGTATGTACGCACGAGCGATAATATCATTATATTGATGGTGAAATCTTATGTAATTGGATGTTATATCATATATATACAGAATTATTATCATGTTATATTTATTATTTAAATTTTTTATACTCGTTATTATATCCATCCAAATAATTAATTATTGGAATAATAAACTACACCATGATATGCATACGATAAGTCGTACATACGCATGTATGGTGACTTTGTCATTTATAAGATGGATAGAATAAAGAATATGGTTGTACCATATTTATAATAGCATCCCAGTATGTATAAGGTACATGATTTATTATTTTGGTTAGGAAACTAAAAAGAAAGAGGAAGTGGAAGAAGAAAACAACTTGAATGTGGGTGGTGAAATTATTGCCCCTTCCTCAGGTGTTTCCTTTTGAGTTTATCAAAAGAGATCCATAAGTTGGATTTCAGACCAAAGTAAGTATGCTAGGTTGATTTGAGGGATATTGGGATGCTATTTTGGCATTTTTAGGCCGATTAAAATGACTATGGGGTGTCAAATTAAGAGAATGGTCGGTACCCTCTTATAAGAGACGTGAGGGTCACTTTAAGAATACCTTGAAATATGCTTTTATAATAAAATCATTTTCTATTTCTTATGAGTCCAAAATGATTTATTTAGTATCAAAGATGTTGACCGATCTAAAACCTCTCAACCAATAGGTTTTAGGCAAGTTTAATTTATCATTTTATCCTTATCTTTTAGATTTAACTCTTAGTTAAATAGTTTATCTCTTACCGTGTCTTTTTGTATTCTTACACTATATGGTCAATTAACATACTATAAACATCCAGGATAACCTAAAGTGGTTCATTAATGACATATATAGTATTAGTTAATCCCTTTTTCCTAAACATATATTTTAATGAATATTATATCAACCAATAATATAGTATTTGTTTTAAAAAACTTATTTATGTCAATTTTGACATTATTTAGTATTTGGTTTTGGTTAAAATCAAAACGTGATTAATTCAAATAAAATATTAAATAAACACTAAAAAGATATATTAACCTATAAATTATTTTAATTAATCAAAAGTATCAAATTACATTTATTTGGATATTTATTATATCAAATATTTTAATATTTTATTAATAAGGTAATTACTGTATCATCACTATGTCATTAATAATTTAACTTATTTAATGTCTAAAAATTATATATATAATACCATTATGTAAGAAATATTTTTTTAATGAATTTTTATAGTCTACTTAATCTTATGTACAACCATATATTAAAAATGCTTCAGTTAT
This sequence comes from Viscum album, assembly GCA_963277665.1. Taxonomy (NCBI): domain Eukaryota; kingdom Viridiplantae; phylum Streptophyta; class Magnoliopsida; order Santalales; family Viscaceae; genus Viscum; species Viscum album. The sequence goes on along the minus strand of OY728131.1, from coordinate 307,286,495 downwards.
TAAATATTGAATTTAACTCTTTTAACACTTCTTTAAATAAAATAATAATATAAGTCCTAATCCAATCCTTGTGGACCAAAGAGGATCATATTTTATTTATACGTATTTTTGGTCTAATTTCACTTATCCAATAGAATTAGGACATTTGTTAGGGTAATTATAATAGCATTTTAATTCATAATTACCCTATTTACATTTAACCATGGTAAATAAAAGTTAAAAGTTTCTATTCACCAAATATTATTTTCAAAATATTGAACCACATTTTACATACTGATGTAAACCATGTTTCTCATATTTTTGAAATTCAAAACATAGATGCGGTAAATTTATATTTTATACAAATTTGCTAATGCTCCTATAAGGTGGGTTAAAGACGGAAAAAATTTCAATAACATTATATACATATGCTATATTATAAAAAAGACTCCCATGAATTAAATTGAACATAAATAGGTATTATAGATATAAATGTTTACATAAAATAAATAAAAATAAAATTAATAATTCTTTAAATAAAAATTTGGTTTTAAACTATAACTTAGTGTTTTTCCCTATTCATCCAAAATTGAATGTTTTCAGAAAAATACCAAAAATTCACCCTCAGATATTTTTGATATTTTGAATTCAATAATGAATTAAATTTTATGAAATTCAAAACATTTATGTTTCAATAATTAATTTAAAAATAATTCCATTTTCTGAAACCGAAAAACATATTTTAAAAAGGTAAAAACAATCAATAGATTGATATGCGTTTATGTCAAATTTAAATGTGAAATTACTTATAAAGACCTAAATTGTATAAAATGATAAAAATATAATCTAATAATACTTCCAAACCATTAAAAAGTATAATTTTATAATATAAAATATTATGATTAAAAAAGCTTCTTTCAATTAAATTTTAGTATTTTTCAGCATTCATCAAAATATGAAAGTTTTCAGAAAAGTACAAATTATTTTTTCAAAATAATTTTTATCTCCCGATTCTAAATACGAATTTTATTTCATTAAATTGAATATATAAATTTTTCAAATATAAGTTTTCATAAAAATGGTTTTCCATTTAAAGGTGGTAAAATTGCATTTTTTGAAAAATACTTCTTTCATATGAACAAATGAATTTGTTCTAATATTATGTCTACAAAACCCATAATATGGATTCTAAAATTATATTGATTAAATAAAATTCAAAATTATGTTATTACTATTCATTATAACTTTTGAATGACTTGTTTGGTAAGTCATGGGGAGCTCAAACTTGGTGTTGTGTGTAACACAAGTTGTTGAATTACATTATAGAAAATAACATACTTTGATATCATGGGGAGTTACATTCATCCCCATTTTAAAAATTGAATCCTCTAAATTTTAAAATTGGGAATGGAAACATCGTTGAATGTCCCACATAAAAAAAGATACAATAAAATTATAACTTTAAACGAATGAAAGTGAAGTAAAAAGGTCACATGAGATAACCCATAATAGGATTCCATGTATGATAACATGGATATGGGAGAAACAATATCTGCTTAGTTCCCATGGAGAGTTACAGAAAACATGATTACCAGAGTGTTAACAATAAGAAAACCACAAAATTGTTATGGGATAAACGGTTATTAGTTTCCCAGTAGGAATAGTAAACATACGTCTTTTTTTGTTTTATGTTCCATTTCATAAATTTGAACAATTTATTTAAAATATTGACTAAGAACATAGAGAGATATACTTAATTTTTAAGTAGAAATTCATCCTTCAATAATTTTCTACCAGTAACTCATCCTTTTTTTCAAACAATCAGTATCCAAGATGACTTTTTAACAACTAAAAATTTAGAATCAACATCTAGAATATCACACTATCCACATAGGATAAAATATATATTTAGTATATCTTTAGAGATTTACCAAAACCAAAATGGTTAGTACAAGATCAGATAATCCCCAAAAAGAATAATCGTTTAGAAAAAAATACTAATCTCAATATTTAAAATTAAACCTACAATACCCAATGTTTAACAAATACCATTCAAAAAAAATTCTCCTTAAAAACATTCAATATAAGTCAAACTAATCTTGAAACCCAAAACATAGAATAATTTGATTACATAGTATTCCACATCAAATTGTATCTCCATATAATATTGAATTATCTTAAAGTAAAATACTTAATGTAATTAAACTAATCACATATTCTCTATGATAGGTTAATCATTTCCATAAACAAACCAAAACACAATAAACCCACAATATAAACATTGATAAAAATCCACCATTACTCCTCAAATGAAATCTCATAGTATTCTATTTTCTATAGTCCAAATAGTTTTCCCTATAGAGTGAATGTCTTCCAAAATAACATTTATCACTTAATCACCAAATCATTTTCCAATAATAAGTATATCAATTTGATAAGACATAAGATCCCAAATCAACAAATTATTTACTAATAAAATAATTTAAATAAAAATAATTAGACACACTAACCAATGACTTTTTTTTCCAGTGGTATGCGATAAAAACCGAATGCACTATGGTTGGGGGTTCGATTTTCGGATATTTTTTTGACACGATGGGTTGTCACATGGTCTGTGTGTTCTCCATTTTCTAAAACAACATTTTATAACATTCAAAAACTGAGAAAAATTTTATCCAAATAACCACAACATAATTTCAAAATAAAAGTTATATCATACCTTGAATTTTTATCCTAAAATTTAATAAAATGTAATTTCCTAAAATTAAAGGATCATATAAACCGAAATGGTTATTTATAACTATAATATAAAAGATAATTCTTCCTAAAATATCATTTTCACATAAAAACTATAGGGTTACCCATACAAGAGAAAATTCGTCCAATATAATCGAATCATCAATGTGCAATGATACTTTTAAACATTTCACCATCCATTTATTTCAACATAGGTTCTTCCTTGACCAATATGTAATCATAAAGAATGGTGAATTCACTTGGGTAATTAATAGGTCTCCTACATTTATGGAAAATTACTTTAAACGGATTCTTGGTATTTTTTTAATTTTCTTAGATATTACTCTTCATTTTTCCTCCGAAATTATTTACTTTATGTCCTTGTTTCCCATGCATAATGAATTTCATTGTTTCCTAGATACACTTTCTTAGGTGTCTCATTCTACATTTCCTGAATTATAGAAATTGAGCTTTCATTTCTCAATCATCTCCCAAATTAGAGATCTTATCATTTACCACCTTTCACTTATTTTTTGAGTGTGGGAGTTGGTTAATATATATTTTAGTGATCATATTTTTGGAAAACTGATTCGAAATTTACAAAATATCTTTTACACATATCAAATATCCATTTCATTGCTCATTTCCACCACTGTTCCCACCTTATACATAATGTTAAATTTTACTATGATATCCCTGGAATCCATCCATTGACTAACACAAGAAATCATAATGTGAGTCATAAAATCATATAAAGAATATCTTAACACCTTATTATTAATCCAAAACACCTTATGAGTAACCAAGTTCATTTATTCTCTTCTTATATTTAAATACTTCAAATTTTTTTGATTAAAATTTGAATTATCCTAAGAATATCCCCTAGGAGTGTCATAACCATGAGAGAAGTAAGGCATATTTTTGTGTACCAAGATACCCCGAGATAAGCCCGAAACGCCTTGTGAGAGTTTCACTCCTAGGTACATCTATTCCAGAGCCACGTGTACCTGCTCGTATCTAGACATGGATGTTTTTCATTGAGAACCCACATAATATTTACATTAAAATTTTTTTTGGATGTTCTTTTATACTAATCCTAAATGTCAATCTTAGGGTTGTGTTACCTAATCAGAGTTTTTTTAAATCTAGCTTCCATGGTTTGTACAAAACTTCCTCAGATACCAAATGTAATTCTCCTGCCCCAATTACCTATAATCTGTGAATTATTACATAACATTGACATGATACAAGGAATCATGTCCTAAATTATTGATCTATTTAGTAGCGTTGGACATACTAGATACGTACATAAGTTTTACATTACATCATGAAATAATGAAAAACAATATTGTGTCCCCTTTTAACACTACTATATCCCTTATCCTATTGTTGTAGGTTAATCATAATATACTTACTTGGATACTGGAAATAATAAAACATAAGAAAGGGGTGATCTCAGATACACTGTAGGGAACATAATATAGTATAAACTATCATAAATAAGACCAAACATTAAAGGCAATTTATAAGACTAGAAGACAAGCCTTTAAACTATAAAATTCAACATAATATGGCAAAGATAAGTCAAATAATTACATTTACTTATTCATTGGGATATTATACTAGTCTAATAATGACCTGTATAATTAATTTCAAATTTCAAAATGATGGAATGCATAATGCTAGACATTCTGAAACATTTTGTCTAGGCCTCATCCAAGACGCCTAAAAATAATTAAGGCCTGGGCCAAAACCATATATCAAATTGGGAAAGGCCTCAGCCAATTACACGTCTAATTGTATCATGATACCCACCGATGGATCTAGGAGTTATAGTAGGCTCCACCCATCTCTTACTAAGTCCAATTCATTCCTCATTTGAAAGTGTTTAGAAATTACATAAACATTCATATTAAAATTATCCTACAGAATGTCAATACTTTAACCATAGACCATGAATGGTATGAAAATATCACATCAATAGTCAAAGACAACTCATATAAAACAATATGGAAGATGGTATTATAATAAATTAACCACAATTGAGAATATTGTAGGTTATTTACATATATGAAAATAATCATCAAAACTTATTTGAGAGAAATATTCCCCCTTTGTTTTGAAAACATTTAAAATTATCACTATTTATCAAAAAGCTGTTGGAAAGAGATTTTTAAGTCCAAGTTTCCCATACAACATTGAATCTTTTAAAAGTAATCTTAATTTTAAAACATTAATTTACATATAATTAAATAATTTAAACCATTTTTGAAACATGTAAATTATTGAGAATGATTTAGATGAATAAATTTTTAAAGCATTTAAAATGATATTTTAGTTAGATTTCCTAACAAAATGGGAGCTGAATGAATACATATATTTGAGTTAATATGAAAATAATAACATCATGAGAATAAAGAGATTCCTGATATGTTTTGTCGAAGTAATGTTTATATGCCATATAAAAGTGAATTGACGCATAACATCAAAGAAGTCTCAATGGAATGTAAGTTGAGATGAAATCCCTTATAAAGACTGTATCCATAGGTTAAGGATAAATCAACGACATAATTATGTATGAAAAAAATTAATAGACTAAATAAGATTAGATATTCATTTTAATAAAATCATAATACATTCACACATATTCTAGAAACAACAACACCAATGACTTGGATGTTTAACTTAATGAATGAAAATTGAGTCCAAATTACTCTTATTATGTTCATATCGATGACTGGAGAATTTATCAATGAATTTATTATGTTTATAAAAATAACATCCAAAAAAAGGGAAGTTTAAATTACAACATAAATAAATAAATAGTTATTTCATACATATTCTTCAGGTAAAACAATCAATGATGTTTGCGTAAAACCCAATGAGTGGGAATCGAAATTAGAAATTCCCTTACCGATTGGTGACTTATGAAACATGCACCCCATGAAATAAGGATCATAAAAAGATGATTTAGATAGACATACATTAAGGTATATTTCATATGGAATACAATTATGGGTAGTACATACACCACAAAAAAGTAAATAGTGGAAATATAGCCTAAATCTCACAGACATAAGAAGTAGGATGAACACCCCTTACCATGTTGTAGTCAATCAAGTCGTATGACCAGAAGATACTAACAAAAAAATGAATCACAAAATACCGTGAATATAAATCGAATTATGATATAATATATATCAAATGGCAATACATAATAAACCCCATTCTATAAATATGTGGTGGATAATGGAAATCTCACGGAATTAAAAGTGAGATATGAAACCTCTAATCTTGTACTTTTCTATAGTACATGTAAGGTTAACCTCCTGTAAAACAGTAAAATAATTGTTTTTAAATTATTCAAGAACCAAATACCTACATATGATATCATATATTATTTTATAATATTGCATTGATAATAATATTTTCGCAGTATCATCGTTTCAGGTGTTAACTGATTTCTTTTCTATTATATTCATGGTTACATAATCCATGTTTTTTACGGATATGATATATTTGATTCATAAAAATAATGTTATTTTGTTCATAAAAATTATTTTTAATAGTAAATTTAAAATTATTATGGAATTATTATGATGGGAAATGAATCTCATCGCGTTCAGGGAGACGGTAATCCGTACGTACGCATGATCGACAAATATCATTATATTGATGGATAAATCATATGTAATTGGATGGTATATCATATATATAGAATAATTATCATGTTATATTTATTATTTATATCAGTTACACTCAATATTATACCTATAAAAATAATTAAGTGTTTGAATAACATACTACAACACAACATGGAGATGGTAAGTTGTATGTACGCATGTATGGTTAGTTTGTCATTTAATGGATGGACAGAATAACGAATATGGTTGTACCATATCTATAATAAAATAAAAGTATTTAGAATGTACTAGAGTTATTATTTTGTAATGGAAACAAAAAAATGAAGAGGAAGTGGATGAAGAAAACAACATGAAAGAGGTTGGTGAAATTATTACCTCTTCCTCTGGTGTTTCCTTTTGAGATGGTCAAAAGGGCTACATAGGTAGGTTTTTTTACCAAAGTAAGGACTCAAGGATGATTTGAGGGATGTTGAGAGTATATTTAGGATTGGGGAGACCAATATAATTGGATATGGTGGATTTAAATTATATGAATGGGAGGTGCCCTATTATAAGAGAGGTGAGGTTTAATTTAGGAAAAACTTGTAATATTATTATATAATAAAATCATTTTCAGTTTATAATGTCCCCAAAATTATTTATTTCAAAAATAATGAAGGGATGGGTAGAAAAACTCTAAACCAATAGGTTTTATAAAAGTTTATGTTTCCATCTTGTCCTTATATTTTAGATTTAACTCTTAGTTAAATAGTTTAAGTTTCATCGTGCCTTTACTGAATTTTTTTACTATATGGCTTATAAACATACTCTAAACATACAACAGAACCTCATGTGGTTAATTAATGACATATATAATATAATTTAATCCCTTTGGCCAAACCATATATTTTTAAGAATATTATATCAACCAAAAATATAGTATTTTTATTAAAAACACATTTTTTCTATTTCGACATTATCTAGTATTTGGTTTTTGTGAAAATCATAAGACCATTATTATATTTAAAAAAATTATTACATAAACTATAAAATGTCATATTAATATAAATAATTAGTATAATTCATCAAAAGTCTCAAATTACATTTATTTGAATATTTAAAATATATATTATTTTAATCTTTCATTAATAAAGTAATTACAACATCATCATTGTGTCAGAAATAAATTTAATTATTTAATGTCTAATTATTTTTAATAAAATACCATTATTTATGAAATATTTTTATCATTTTAATTAATATCTATAGTCAAATTTATCTTATGTATAACACAAAATTTGAAATGGTTTAGTTATTAAACTTTGAATTTTACTATTTTAACTCTATTTTAAATATAATAATAATAAATGTCCTAATCGAATCCATGTGGACCAAATAGGATCATATTTTATTCTTATTATTTTTTTGGTCTAATTACACTTATTCAATTGAACTATGAAATGTGTTGGGGTAATTATAATATCATTTTTACCCTTAATTAACCTATTTTCTTTTAACTATGGAAAATAAAGGCAAACAATTACCATTAAAAAAATTTTCATTCACCTTTTTGAACCAAATTTTACTTACTTATTTCAACCATGTTTCTCAGATTTTTTAAATTCAACTCATAGAAGTGGTAAAATTATGTGTTATGCAAATTTGCAAGCGCTCATAGAAGGTGGGTAAAGGACGGTAAAAAGTTAAATAAAATTTTATACATATAAATTTATAATAAAATGACTCAAATCAATTAAATTTATCTTATATAGTTATTATATATTTATTTTTACTTAAAATGAATTCAAATAAAATAAACAATTATTTAAAAAAAATTCTATTTTTAACTATAACGTAGTGTTTTTAACTATTCATAAAAAATTGAATGTTTTCAGATAAATACAAAAAATTCACCCTATGATAATTTTGATATTTATAATTAAAAATTGAATTACATTTTAAAAAATAAAAAACATATAAGTTTCATAAATTAATTTAAAACTAATTCCCATTGCCGAAACCAAAAATCTAGTTTTTAAAAAAAGAAAACTATCAAAAGATTGACATGTGTTTAGGTCAAATTTTAATGTGGAATTACTAAAAATGACCTAAATTATATTAAATGATAAAAATATAAACTTATTATACATCCAAAAAATTAAAATTCATAATTTAACCCTATAAATTATATTTATTAAAAAATTTGTTTTCAATTAAAATTTAGTATTTTCTAGTATTCATCAAAATATGATAGTTATTAGATAGGTTCCAAGAATTTATTAAAAATAAATATTTTGGTTTTGATTATGAATAGTAATTTAATTTAATAAAATTGAATGTATAAAAGTTTCAAATATTGTTTTAAAAACAATGTTGCCCATTAGAAGGTTGTGAAATTGCATCTTTAAAAATACATATTTTATCTGAAAAAATGAATTTGTTCTTATATTATGTGTAAGAAACAGATAATATGGATTCTAAAATTATATGGAGAAAATAAAATTCAAAATTTTGTTAAAACTATTCATTAAAGTTTTTGAACGACTTGTTTGATAAGTCATGGTGTGCTCAAACTTGTTGTTTCCTGTAGCGCAAGCTACTAAATTACTTTAATGAAAATAACATACTATGAAATCATGGGGTGTTACATATATCATAATTAAAGTAATTGATTTAAGGATCATCATTCACAAAAAACACAGAAGTATTATTTTTTCCATTTCTTTATGAAGGCCTTCCTTTCAAGTATATATTTTTTCTTTTTCACAAAATATTAATTGAGATTAGAAATTTCATCTTCAAGAATTTTAATTTCTCATAAGAAATATCATTCCAAATTATCATGTTACATATAATTAAAGACTCACATTATTCTATATTAAACTTACTATTGAGAAAAACACCATCCTTAAATTTTTTAATATCATAATCTTCTTAAGCCATATAAACATATTGGGTAGTTTATTTTAATTAGTCATTGTTAATATATCATTCATCACTGTCAAAATAAAATTATAAAAAATATAAATCTCACTCAATGGTGTTTTGGTGGAATCCTATACTTCCCATTTATTTTAGGATTTTTTGTTTTGAATTTTTTTATTATAGGATTACTCGGGCACATCACCACATTCTTAGTCCTTTCTTGTTCAAAAGGAATTTTAGTAGATATGTGACCAAATTTACAATAATTAAAATATATAAAACTAAATTTACTAATATATATTTATATATATATATATATTACACTTTGGAAATTTCATTATAATGAAGATATATTCGCAAAAAATACTTCCATAATATCTTATTTATTAAGTAAAACCTTTATTCTGTCAAACATAGAAACCTAGACCACACCATTGTCTGAAATGATACCCTATCATGAAACAAAATCCCACTGAAATCAAAATAATTTCCTATAAATATTTATAACTATAACAAAAATCACTAATACCACTTGTTGTTAATTTTATCCAACCATATTATCACCATAACAAGGATCCTTAATCCACTAGATGATAACACATCAGATGTTTGGTAAAGATGATTCTAAACAATTTGAACTTCCCTCTACTAAGTTCAAATGAAGTAATAAGAAATTATAATTTACTGACCATAAAAACTAAATCCTCAAAAATTCTCAATTATGTAATTTAAAAACACAATAAAGGAACATAAGAACGAAAGAAAATGATTCAAAAAATTCATATATGTTTTTGGGAGAAACAATCCTACAAAATTTCATTAAAAACCATTTCTATAGAGATTATAACTCACATTACTAAACAAAAGTAATCACATAAGCTCATATATTACAATAATAAATTCACATATTATCTAAAAAATTTCACTAAGGAACCAATCAATTATATTATTAGTATCAGTTCTTCAGATAGTAAAAACTACTTCATGAAAATTATGACGAACCAACCATGACCACCATCATCATTCAAACTAGTCAAATCAATTCTTTTCAAAAAATCACTGAACATTAAATCAATTTTTATCAGAATATTTCATCTACTAATGGTTACACAACCTTCTATAGTTTTTAAATAACCACTACTTGAAGAATGGGTGGATCTCCCTTTCGGTGAAATAAATATACTGAATTGTAATAATTGATACATCTCAAAAGTATCCCTCTTGAAGACACATTTTCTGTGAAGGATTGACAACTCTCCAACACCTTTTAAAATCCCCTTACTTTTATATGACATGCTATCAATGGTTTCCTCCTTCTATTATTCATCCACCCATGTCTTATTGATGTGAAATACAACATTACTATTCTTTATACTAATTTCTTGGTTTATATATATTTTGTGTTTTATTAACAACTTCACTTTCATGGGTCGAACTCTTTATCCTCTGGAAAATATTTAAGGAGATGATGTATTACATCAACACGCTTTTTCCTCCAGTTAAAAATTGGAATCTAGACAAGGTGAATTAAATATTCTTTATCATAGTGTGTGAATACATCCTCTTGAAATATTCCAATTTAATTCCGGAAACAAATTTACCAAACAATTTTCTCCTTACATTCATCTATTCCATCCACAAGTGCTACTATTGGTATATTCATTATTATCCCTTTTCTATTAGTGACATAAAAAGGAACTTTTTTCTCAATAGTTAATAAATAATGTTATAATCATATGGTTGTCTAAATAAATAGTAAATTACACATCAAAATTTTATTGGAAATGTTCAATTATGTGAATGAACATGTTTTTAATATCTATTCTATTCCAATATATAGGATCAATTTCATAGGGTCACAATGTTGCTTTCATGGATGTGACATGAAGTGGATTACAACTCACCCAATGAAAGAAATGTTTGTTCATGTGAAAATCATCTTGTATATCAAACAACCAACCATTGATACATATATCCCATATTATAAACATAAAAAGTTATCCTTAATTCTCGATGACTAGTATTTGGAATGTTATAATTGTGGGGGATGATATTCAAGAATAAATTACTTTTATATAATCTAAATCGATTGATTAATTTTTGGACGTAGTCCTTCTATGATATCAAAAATGTACAAAATCATTTATATGTCTTAATCTTCATCCATAATATCTTGTATTTCTGTCTAAGATCACTCATATCAATCCTTTAAAACAACATTACTTCCAATTCTAAATCCATCCTACATTCCGTATAATTGGAAATATGAAATTAATGTAAAGTATATGTATGATGGAGGAATAATCAACCCACTACCTTAAGAAGAAGAAATTATTAGAGTTACTCCATCAAAATAAATTTATATAAAATTGATTCATCATATTTTTATTCCATTTTCTCATTTTCTATTTCACGATATATGAAACTTTATTAAACATGAAATAATAAATTTAATTCCCTAATGTTGTGAAACATAATTTTGGATTAAAATAAATCTATTCCTCTAAATAACAATTTATGAAGGTTGTATTCACATAAATTTATCCTCTGTTGAGATTTTCAACAACTACCATTCTGAAAAATATATGAAGGGTGGAATGTATAACTACCAATGAAAATATTTCATTTATATAAACTATTTTGTGTTTGTTGAAAACCATTCTCCACTAGTTATTACTTGCAACTATATATTTTATAGTTTTATAAATAATATAGAAGAACCATTTATTCAATAATGAACTATTTACTTCATATAATTCAGCTCACTTCTGTGGTTCATTGAAATCCAAGAAATCGATATCTTCATTAATTATTGACTCTCATTATTTCATGTCGTTGAGTGTCAAATATTTATTCTAAGAATTTTTTGTTTATATTTTCCATTTGAAGGATAACCATCATGTTCTCCCAACAAAATTATTCTAGAATTATAACCCTTGTTAATCTTTTCAAATGAGTCTATTTTTCTGGACTTTATAGTGCTCTAAATTTTGGAGACCTATCGTTAGTACTCCCACATGAGTTTATGTCTATATGAACATTATGGTATATCTTTCATTCAAATCACCTCTAAACATTAGTACATTTATTCGAGTTCATCAAATTTATGAACTTCTAGTATTCCTTAAATATATTAACATGAACATTAAAAGTTGATATATTTACCAATGCTTATTTTTGACCGTGTTTTATTCCTTCCATAAAACCCAAATATTAATGTGATTATATTTACTATAAATGTCTTTTATTTTCACCATCCTAAAAAAAATCCAATGTCCATATCACAATGACAGTTGAAACAAACATAATTTGATTTAGATTGAATATTTGCAATATCATTTATATCAAAATGATTACATTCCATGATTTTAAAGAATATAAAAGTGAAAAATTATAGACAGTAACTTGAGATTATTTCATTTGGAAGTTAATTTTCAAAAAATGATGCCAAACTCATACATACAAGCTAAAATATTGTGTTGTACGGATCTACCCTAATCAACATACTAATTCTAGAGTTCCACACACTACTTAAATCTATCTTATTAAATGTACGATTAATCATTTAAAACACATGATTTTTTATTTTTTTTCCTTAAAATGTACTCCCCTTAAATATCATTTTCTTAAAATTAAATTTCAAAATTTTATACCTAGATTATTCTCCATCATTATTAGAATAATCACATATTTATATTTGTAAAATTTTTCAATCAACTATAAAATTCCATTTAATCAATTATTGAAATAATTAGTCTTATACTTTTGAAATTACTCCCATACTTTCTTCGTACCATAATCAATAAACGTTATGAAGTAAAACAATCCTCCAAGAGACTAAATAGGGGTAGATCCACAAAAGTATAAGTGGACATGTTCTACCTTCTAAACTCTAGGAATATATTAATAAAATATGAAGTATACTCATAGATGTTTCCGAATCATATAGATTTTCGAACATTCTATTTAAATTTGATGAAGCTTTGGTATACCCTTAGTCATTATTACTTTCATATTCTTCTAACTAATATGAATTTTCAAACAATGAAAAAAGTCCAAATCTACTAATCCTTTTTCATAATTTTCAACCCATACGTTCTTTCAGTCAAAGATAGACTGCCATTCTTTAGTCCACATGAAACCACCATTGAAACTCATGTCACCTAATAGGATAAATTGAATGATGAAACTTAATAGACTTCCCTAGAATGAACATGACTCCTTTTAGACATAATAACCTATAATTCATTCACTGGAAATTTAAATCATACTTTTTAATGAATTCCAAGACCTCACCATCTAATAGATAAAATTAAACAAAACTATATGACACAGAATTCATCGTGAATAGATGTATAGTCCCAAAGATTGACATACATGGACATTACATTACTTTTTTGGAATAGTTAATACATAAAGAGAAATGACACCCAAGGACACTAACAGTTTAGTGTCTTTGGAAACTCGGAACATAATCTTCTAATCATGGTGAAAGATCTCCAACATCACCCATAAATATCTTTCCCATTTTTTCTTACCTAAAACCATTCTTTATATCTAGGAGAAATGAAAAAATAAAAAGGGTGAGCACAAATTCTCATTAATTGTAATAATATCAAAAATAGAACAAACCATATATGTTTGAACTTAATAACATGAACATAATGTTTAAACATTAAAATCTTGAGTTGTGAAATAAATTTTTGTGGTACGTAAGGAATAGATCATAAAAGAACATTAATCATTATAAAATAGCATGGTAAAAAAACATTTAATTGTATAAAAACCTTAAGCACAAGATATTATTTCAATATTAGACAAGCCATTTCTTTCAACACCATCATAGTGGAAGAATTCCATTACTGTACATGATTTATTTGTCATTCCATCCCTGTATTACTGAACTAAATTTACATGTCGTTCCATCCATGTATATCTCATGAGATATAAATAATTTCCCAATGAATTAGAGGGAGATATAGGTCCCACCCATCTCATAATAAAATCATTCATATGTGTGCCACAACACAATCATAAATCATGCATCATAACCCAACGAATAAAATGGGTCTCATAAACATCATCCCATAATAACAAAATCAATATAAAACAAATGGATACATTTTATCACAAGAAAAATCAAACAATGAAAATATTAGATACATTATACTTGAAATGTAATCATACTAAATAATGTCATATTATATGGGAAAGAGTTTTGAAAAACACTTGAAATAAATTCTTGAGGAAAATATCATTTCTTCATCAAAATCGTTTTATTTTCTCAAAATGTCGTGCAATTTTAAAAGAAATATTTTTTTAAAAAATAATCCTGAAACATTTTAGTGGAAGATTCATGTGAATAAAGCATTATGAATCCATAAAAATCCATTCATGTTGTATAATTTAAAACTCTTACTTTTTCCGGAATAGTTATAAACTGCGTTATATGGTAAACAAAGGGAAGATTCCTTCAATACAATGTGGTAAAAGCCAAAAAATGGAATAATCACTTTAAAAATACATGTAAGAATAGTTAAAATTTTATGAAATTGTTTTAGAAAACATGTATATGGATGAAAAATATAACCCCAATAAATAGTTACGAATAAACAATCTCTGATAAGAACGATATTGGAATAATTATCCATTACCTTTTGTCCAATTTCTTCTGTATGTTTCTGAAACTCCTGTATAGTGGGTTTAAGAATATTATTAACTTGTAAAATAACCATAATAATATATTTGATATAATATATGATTCAATTATGACTTTATATTTACTGTGCATTTGACAATTCCACATGAAAGCAGTGGTTTGGGTAAAATCGTATCATTTATCGTTGGCGTTTGAACTTGTTGTTCTTGATTTTATTATTACTTATATCATGATATACTTACTTCCATAATGTAAAACATGATTTATATATCATATATATTCATAATATATATGTATATAATAGATATATAAATGAAATGGAATACACCGTTCATGGAGATGGTAGACCATACGTATGCATGAATGTTGTTTTAATTTCCATATTTAATTGAATAGAAGTAAGTAGATTACATATATATATATATATATCTCTAGTAGAATTATTATGTCATAAATTTCATCATTATTTATTATATATATACTTGATAATTATTCTGGAATGGTAAACATGGAGAATGAATCTCATCGCTTCTTGGAGATGGTAATTCGTACGTACGCATGAGCGACTATATCATTCCAATAAATGTTGATTGGTATTGGAGTGGATGATATAATATACCAAAATTAGTATCATGTATTAAAAATAATATATAGTTATTATTTCTCCCATTATACCCATCCAAGTAAGGTGGTGGTGGAAAAACATATTACACCACGGCAAGGAGACGGTATTCCGTACGTACGCACGGGCGGTGATTTCATTTTCTGTATGATGGATAGAAGGTGAAATAGGGTTGTTTAATATTTATAATAAAATATAATTATATTATTTATATAGATTCTATTACTTTATTATGAATCAACAAAAGAAGAGTATGTATAATAAGAAATGAATTTGAAAGAATCCGTAAAAGATATTACCTCTTCTTTGACAACCCTCTTCAGAACCTCCACTTAGAGCACTAAAGATGGTCTTTGAAGAATACCATAAAATCTAGTTTTTTTGTACAAAAGTTGGGAAGAAAATTTGGATGGTTTTTTCTGATATTGAAGGCTCAAAGTGGTGTGAGGTGGAGGGGGAGGAAGTTCACTTTTATAAGAGAAGAGATGGGCACTTTTTGAAACCTCTAAAATATTAATTTATAATAAACTCAAACCCCACATAAAAACCTTTAAAAATTACTCAAATCAGAATATTAGATGAGAAATGGTTTTAATACCATCATCCAATAATATTTAGACATGCTAGTAATTTATTTTAAACCTTATCAACTTGATTTATCCTTATTTTATCTATTCAATTTTTTGTGGTAATAATATTCTAAATTTTAAATTGTTATAAATATTTACTAATGTGTTGTGAATTTTCCATTATTGGATACATTATGACCATTTAGACCATATAAATATCATTTTATAATTTTTAAAATATTTTTGTGATTTTTAAACAATTTTATAATATGTTATTTCTATTAAATAACAATACTGTCAATTTTGACACTATTCATTTATTTGAATTTAAATAAAATCAAAAGGAGAAAATATTTTCGAAAAAAACTATTTAATATATTACTAACAAGTAATATTAATCTATAAAATTCGTTAGTCTCATTAATTAGTTAATATAGTATTTATTTTAATACTTTTAAAATCATTTATTTCAATGTTTCTCTTCATTAAATAATTACTACAACATTTTTGTCTAATTATTTAATATACTTATATGTTTCATAAAAATTAAAAATAAAATAATAAGATGTAGATAGATCTAATATATTCCATAAAAATACTTTTAATATAATTTATCATATTAAAATTACAACATTCATATTGTTATTTTTATTAAATTATGATGGTGGAAACTATGACATCATTTAAAATAAAATAAAATAAGTTTCATAATCACTTTTATAAGGCTCCAAATTTTCAAATATTTGACCATTTTATTCTTATGGATTAAATTTACACAACCAATAAGTTTTGGTCAGATGTTTGTTCCTTTATGTAACTATTAGTTTACTAAAATTTGTATTATTGATTTTTCACTAAATAACCAATTTCTGTATCACTATTGTTTCACCATTAATGATAATTATTTAATCCCTAAAAATTCAAAATAAATTCAAATAATGTACATAATTTTATTATCTTTCTGGTGACTATTTATGTATTATGTTTTATGATGTTTATAACTAAATTAAAATTATTACACTTATAAGATATAAGAGATTGAAATGTTGTCACTTTCTTTGGTTTTAATAATATTTACACACTTTTATTGGTTAAAATTATATTAAATTAATCTATTCCGACCTTTAGGTGTTAGGGGTATTATTTTATTCATCCAATAGAAATTTTAAAGTTGTTAGGGTAATATTATAATTTTATTTTTACTCTTAATTACCAGATTTACCTTTAACTGTACGAAATAAAATTTACCGTAGTTACTATTTATAATGTCTAAAATAAAAAGTATCATGTTAACATAATTTGGGACTAATTATTTTAAATTTGGAATCCATTTTTTAAAATTTAAAAAAATAATTGGAACTATTTAATTTAAAATTAATCTCGTTGTCGAAAAAATGGGTTTATGTTTAAAACATTCCAAAAGATTGAAATGGTTTAACCTGTGAATTTAATGTAAAATTATTCTAATGACATAAATTATATTAAATGGTAAAAAATATATTCTATTTATACTTTAAAACCATTCTATATTATAATTTAACCGTATAAAATATCTTGACAAAAAAGTTGATTTTATTAAAAATTTAGCGTATTTTTATTATTCATCAAAATAAGAAACTTATAAAAAAATATCAAAAATTTAATTAAAATAACTTTTTATATCCTAACTCTAAAAAGGAATTTATTTTGTAAAATTTAACTAAGAAACATATAAAAAACTTGATATAATGTGTGTGCACCATCAAAAGGTGGCAAAACTCCATTTTTTTAAAAACATATACTTTTGCCGAAAAATTTATTTTGTTCTCATACCATGTTCTATAAAATTTTTCAAAATGTCGTTACTACTATTCATAACAGCTAGTTCATAATAATTTTATAATATATTGTAGTCTACAGAAACTCAGTATTGCGTACAACATGCGTTATTGAGGAATGTTGCTCTTGCATGCAACACAAGAAAAGAATAATGTTTGCGTATAATATAAGCTAAAATAGTGTTGCATATAGCACAACATAATTTTCGTGTACCGTAAAACACAAGACATTAATGAAATTAAAATAATATTTTTCATAAAATCTCGGGGTGTTACATTATACCCCCCTTAAAATAAATTTATCCCTCGAAATTATTTGGGGTTATTAATGGATTAATTCATGAAGGTGTCTTTAATAGAAACCCACATCTTAAAAAAGAATACTAAAAAATAACTTTAAAAACTAATGTATGAAATGTAACAGGTACCCAAATTAACTAATCACTAGGTTTCCACATTGAAGAACATAGGTGATAATATGGATATGGATGAGAAATTTAACCATCATGTTCGGATGGAGAGAAGTAGAGAACATGGTTAATAAGGATCCAACAATCACAATGCCATAAATTTGTGATGATCTATGGTACCATATGATTCATCAGATATGAGGGAAATAGGAAATCATTTTTGGATTTCAAGATCATTTACCTAATGTTGAGGAATTTTTGAATTAAAAGAAATAGTTACTATATATTGGTTCAATATCACTGTTAATCATGCCTTGAATAATTTCCACTTCATATTTTAAAGAAATGAAGTTGAATTTGTTTTTTGTGAAGTGTTAGCGGATCACACGATAGAATGAATGGTCATTCCATATGTCTCAAACATAAGATTAGAAATAGTTATATAAATAAGTCCATATATGGTTAGATTAATAATATATGGTTCAAAAAATGGACTTATACTTCATCTATCATACCACTTTATAAAACTAATTTCTACATACCTAGGAGTTCCTATAGGCCAATGGTAGGTGATAAAGGCATGTCGCACATCGGTTGTGGGTTCGATTCCCACAACCTTGTTTGACATGATGGGTTGTTTCCCGTCCTATGGGTTATCCTTTTTCTAAAACTATTCTTTTATAACATTCCAGAAATAATATCAAAAAAAAGGTTCTAGCCTTAAAAAGTATTATATTATGTCCTACTTAATCTATTCCAATATTTATGCTTATCCAAAATACTTATGTCTAATCTCATACTATAATGAAATAGATTACTAGAGAGGTTATCTTCCAATCCTATAAATACCATCATTTATCCCCATATATAATAAAATATATCTTGTTTTTCACATTCTAGACTTGTGAATTCCTTAATTATGTATTCCCTTGAAACATGAATAACCATATAATCTTTTTCAAAACAAAAATGCTATCAAAAGTTAAGCCTTTACACATACCAAAATACCAAAATTTCTAAATTATCAATCCATGATATCACATTGTCCTTATATCAGTAATGAGCTCCTTAATACTATCAAACATCTCATTATCTCATTATCCCTTCATTATGGACATATCATCTACATTCCAAAAATATCTGAATAACATTTCATGGTTACCGTTACCATTCAACATATACATTCAAATAATTTAGGAAAAACAATAGTGTAACAATCCATATATGTTTCATTATTTCATAGTACCATTAAATTGCTGAGAAAACATAACTCTTGATAAGCATACAATCATTCCACTACCTTCTTAAACAACTGACCGAGATTCATCATTTTATTTATCAACACTTCATTCATCTCATATTTTATTTTTAGTCTCTTCATCATCAGCACATTAAATACTACCCATACGACTATGTTGATTCTATTCATGAGATTTACCCTTAGGGCATTGGTTTTCATAATGCTTGTACATTCCTCATTTAAAACATTTTACTGTTGTTGATGTCTTAGCAACACCATTTACTTCATTCATTTTGTTAACTGATCCTTTTCCATTACAATTACTGGCTCTGTGTCCTCATTTTCCACTCCCAAAACATCTTCCATCTCTTTTGAAACATTCTCCTTGATTCCTCTTCCCATATGATTTACATAGGGTAAATTTTTCTTTCTTTCATCTATGATCGTCATTAAACTCCATCTTTCTGTTATTAGCTGAGTCATGAAACATACCAAAGTTGAGATTATTGATCATATTTTGAGATTACTGATTAGGAATAATAATGGTGTCTGGAATTCCAAATCCATTTTAATTTGGTCACTCATGAAGAATATCATTCCATTGTCCATAATATCCTTCATTATCATGAATCTACATTTTTCTAGCCATTTTCTAAAACCCAAAAAGAATATTGTGAAAGGCAAAAATCATTCTTGGAAAAAAACATAATAATGGTGGAGTGCCTTCAATATCTAACATCTTAGGTTTAATTCTAAGATCTTAGCTATAATTCTAGAACTATAAAATATATTTATACTTATCCTTAGGGACATCCCTAGATATACCTTAGAAATATTTGTACGGGTCTTAGTAAGGTTTTCACCTCATAGTTTCCAAAGGTTAACTAAACCTTTCCTCTAATACCAACTATAGAGACCCAAAGATGTAAATACATGGACATTACATTACTTTTGCGGAATACATAATACATAATGAAAAATGACACCAAAGGACCGTAATGGTTTAGTGTCTATGGAATCTCCGAAAATAATGTTATAATCATGCTGAAAGATCTTCAACATCTCCCATAAAGATCTTTCCCTTTTGTTTTCTTATCTAAAACATTTATTTATATCATGGGGAAAAGAAAACATAAAAAGGGTGATCTCAAATGCTTAGTAAGGGTAGGAATGGAGAAAATAGAACAAACCATATATGTTTTAAATTCATAACATAAACATAATGTTTAAACAATAAAATCGTGAGTTGTGAAATAAATCATGGCAATACGTACGACAAATATCATAAAGGAACATTAATCATTATAAAATAGCATTGGAATAAAACATATATAATTGTGGAAAAAAATTAAGCGCATGATATGATTTCCAAAGCAGCAAATCCATTTCATCCATGACCATCATAGTGGACAAAGACCATTACTAAAGCAGGTTTAATTGTCGTTCCAGAATTGTATTACTGAACCAGATTTACTTGCCATTACATCCATTGCTATCTCATGAGATATAAATCATTACCCAATTCATTGGAGAGAGATATAAGTCCTACCAATCTCATATTGAAATCATTATTACATGTTCCACAACACAATCCGAAATCATGAATCATAACCCAAAGAATAAAATATGTTTCATTAACATCATCCCATATTAACTTAATCCTTATGAAAAAAATGTATACATTTAATCATAAGAAAAATAAATCCATGAAAATAATATAGGAATTATACTTGAAACATAATCATACTAAATAATGTCTTCTTATATGGGCAATACATTTGAATAAACACTGGAAATGAATTATTGAAGAAAATATCACTTCTTCTTCAAAATCATTTTCTTTTCTCAAAATGTCAAGTGATTTTAAAAGAAAAGATTTTTTTGAAAATAATAATCAAATCTAGTAAAGGAATCTTAATTTAAATAAGGCGTTATGAAACCCTAAAAATTCATTCAAGCTTTATAAGTTAAAAATACATTATTCTTGAACATTTTTTGAAAAAGTCAAAAAGTACCTTATATGATAAAAAAAATGAAACATTCCTTCTATACAATGTGGTTAAAGTCAACAAAGGGTAAAAATGACTTTAAAAATTCATGGAAAAATATTAAACATTTTGAGAAAACATGGACATGGATGATAAACATAACCCCAGTAAATACTTATGAATAAATAATCTCGAATAATAATGAGATTGGAATAATTATCCCTTACCATATGTCCAATTTCTTCCGTATGTTTCTGAGACTCCTGTATAGTGGGTTTAAAAATATTATTAACTAGTAATAGAACTGTAATAATATTTATGATATTATATATGATTCACTTATTACTTTATATTAACCGTGCATTTAACAATTCCACGTTAAAGTAGTTGTTTGGTAATATCCTATAATTTATCGTATGTGTTTGGACTTGTTGTTCATGATTTTATTATTACTTATATCATAATAAACATACTTGAATAATTTAAAACAAGATTTATATATCATATATATTAAAGATATATTTGTATATAATAGATAGATAAATGAAATGAAATACACCGTTCATTAAAAGTCGGTAGACGATACGTACGCATGAACATTGTTTTCATTTCATTATTGAATTGAATGGAAGTTATTAGAGTAAATATATATATATATCCAATAGAATTATTATGTCATAAATTTCATCATTATTTATTATATATATAATTTATAGTCATTCTAGAATGGATAACATGGACAATGAATCTCATCGCGTCGTGGAGGTGGTAATCCGTACGTACGCACGAGCAACTATATCGTTACCATAATTGTTTAATGGTATTTAATTGGATTATTAAATATCACAGAATTAGTATAATTTTATAATAATCATATATAGTTATTATTTCCACCATTATACCCATCCAAGTAAGACGGTGGTGGAAAAATAGATTACACCACGAGGTGGAGACGGTATTCCGTACGTACGCACGTGCGATTATTTCATTTTTTCTGGGATGGATAGAAGGTGAAATAGGGTTGGTTCATATTTATAATAACATATCCGTATATGAGTGATACTTATTTTATTACCTTATTATGATACAGAAATAGAAGAGGAAGTAGAATAAGAAATGAATTTTAATGAATCGGAAAAGGATATTACCTCTTCTTTGATGCACCTCTTCTAATACTCCTCTTAGATAACTAAAGTTGGTCTTTGAAGAACAAAATGACCTCTATTATGTTGAAAGGGAAGTGGAGAAGATAAATTTTCAGGGTTTGGCCAAGCATGAAGGCTCATAGTGCTGTGAGGAGGAGAGGGAAAAGGTACCCCTTTATAAGAGAAGAGAAGGGAACTTTTGGAAACCTCTAAAATATTAATTTATAATAATCTCAAAACAAAAATAAAAACCTCAAAAAATGACTCAAAAACAAATATTATATTATATACGGTTGTAATATCATCAACCAATAAGATTCAAACATGTTGGTAATTTTTTTAAGCCTTATCAACATGATATATCTTTATTTAATTTATTTAATATTATTTGTGGTCATAATATTCTAAATTTTACATTGTTATAAATAACTTTTTATGTGTTGTGAATTGTCCATAATATGATACTTTATGACATTTTTGACCATATAAATTTCATTTTATAATTTTTAAAATATTTTTGTTATTTTTAAACAATTTTATAATATGTTATTTTTATAAAATTACAATAGTATCAATTTTTACACTATTCATTTATTTGAATTAAAAAAACCCAAAAAATATATATTATCGAAAAAAACTATTTACTATATTTATAACAAGCCATATTCATCTATAAAATTCGTGGTTCACATTAATTATTTCATATAATATTTATTTTAATACTTTTAAAATCATTTATTTGATATTTCTCTTCATAAAATAATTACTACAACATTTTTGTATAATAATTAAATATAATTATTTGTTAGATAAAAATTGAAAATAAAATACTATGATGTAGATATATCTAATATCTTCTATATAAATACTTTTACATGAATTTATCATCTTAAAATCACAACATTTAAATTGTTATATTTATTAAATTATTGAAGGTGATGACTTTGACATCATTTAAAATAAAATAATATAAGTTTCATAATAACTTTTATAAGGCTCTGAGAGGTCAAATATTCGAACATTTTATGATTATGGATTACATTTACACAACCAAATTGTTTTTGTCAAATTTTTGTTCCTTTTATGTCACTATTAATTTACTAAAAGTTGCATTATTTATTTTTCACAAAATAACCAATTTCTACATCACTATTGTTTCTCCATTAATGATAATTATTTAATACCTTAAAATTCTAAATAAATTAAAATTATGTATATAATTTTATTAACTATTTGGTTACTATTTATTTTATATGTTTTATGAATTTTATAACAAAATTAAAATTATTACACTCATAAGATATAAGAAGGTGTCATGTTTTCAATTTATTTGGTTTTAATAATAATTAAATCATTTTCTTATTTAAAAGTCCATTAAATGAATATATTCCGACCCTTAGGTTATATGGGTTGAATTTGATTCATCCAATAGAATTTTGGCAATTATTAGTGTAATTTTTTAATTTTATTTTTACTCTTAATTGCCTGATTTAACTTTACCTGTAGTAAATAAAATTTACCGTAGTTACTATTTATAATCTCTAAAAAAGTATCATGTTAACATAATTTGGACCTAATGATTCTAAATATGGAATTCATTTTTTAAAATTTAAATCATAGAAGTGGAAGTATTTAATTTAAAATTAATCCCATTTTCAAAAAATGGGTTTTTGTTTAAAACATTGCAAAAGATTGAAATGATTTATCATATTAATTTAATGTAAAATTAATTATAATTAAATTAATTATATTAAATGGTAAAAATATATTCTATTTATACTTTAAAACCATTCAATATTATAATTTAAGCATAAAAAATATCTAGATAAAAACAGTTGATTTTATTAAATATCTAGCGTATTTTTAATATTCATCAAAATACGAAACTTATCTGAAAAATATCAAAAATTTATTTAAAATAAATTTTTATATCCTGAATCGAAAAAAGAGTTTTATTTTGTCATATTGAACTTATAAACATATAAAAAATTAGATATAATGTTTGTGTTCCATCAAATGGCGGCAAAACTGCATTTTTTTTAAAATACATATTTTTGCCAAAAAAATTATTTTGTTCTCATACGATGTTATATAAAATGTGGAAAAATGTAGTTACTACATTTCATAATAGCTTGTTCATAATAATATTATAATACAAAGTTTTTTAGTGAAACTCATTATTGCATACAACACACACTATTGATGAAGGTTGCTCTTGCGTGCAACACAAGCCAAGAATAGTGTTTGCGTATAATACGAGCTAATTTAGTGTTGTGTATAACACATGATAATTTTGGTGAAGCGTACAACACATGAAATTAATGAAATTAAAATAATATTTTTCTTAAAATCTCAGGTTGTTACATTCTACACCCCTTAAAATGAATTTCTCCCTCAAAATTCGGCAGGGTTATAAATGGTTTAATACATGAAAGTGTCTTTAAAAGAAACCCACATCCTAAAAAGGAATACCAAAACAAAACATAAAAAACTGAAGTATTAAATTTAATGGTTACCCAAATTAACTAATCAAAAGGTTTCTACATACAATAACATAGGTGGAAATATAGATATGGATGAGAAATCTAAGCATCAGGTTCCGATGGAGAGAGGTAGAGAACATTACTATAAAAAAGACAACAATCACAAAGCCATAAATTTGTGATGATCTACGGTGCCATATGACTCATCAGATATGAGGGGAATAAAACAACATTTTTGTATTTGATGATCATTTCCATAATGTTGAAGATTTTTTAATTAAAATATATACATACTTTATTTTGGTATAATCTCACTATTGTTCATGCCTTGAATATCTTCCACTTCATCTCTTAAAGAAATGAAGTTTATTTTGTCTTTTGTAAAGTGTTAGAGGATTACACGATAGAATGATAGGTCATTACATCTTTCTCAAACATAAAGTTAGCAATAGTTATATATAGAAGCCAATCTATAGTGAGATTAATATTTTATGGCTCCAGAAATAGACTTATACTTCATCTATCATACCCCTTAGTAAAACTAATTTCTACGAACCAGGGACTTTCTATAGGCCAATGGTAGGTGATAAAGCCATGTCTCACTATGGTTGTGGGTTCGATTCCCCCAACCTTGTCGGACATGATGGGTTGTCTCCCATCCTACAGTTTTTCCTTCTCATAAAACTATACTATTTTAACATTCCATAAATAATATCAAAGAAAAGGATCTTGACTTAAACAAAATCATCTTATATCCAACTTAATCCATTCCAATCTTTAGGATTATCCAAAATAATTCTGTCCAATCTCATACTATATTGAAAAATATTACTAGAGAGGTCATCTTCCATGCATGTAAATACCATCATTTATCCCAATATATCATAAAATATATCTTGTTGTTCACATTACAGACATTTTAATAACTTAATTTTGTATTCTCTTGAAACATTAATAACCATATATTCTTTGTGAAAACATGAATGCTATCTAAAGTAAACTCTTTACAAATACCAAAATACCAAAATTTCTATATTCTCAAACCATGATATCAAATTTTCCTTATATAATCATGATCTCCTTAATACTATCAAACATCTCATTATATCCTTATCTCATCATATTTAGCATATGAACTACTTTCAAAAAATATATGAATTACATTTCATGGTTACCAGTACCATTCAACATATACATTCAAATACATTTGGAAAAAATAGTGTAACAATCCTTATATGTTTCTTTATTCCATAGTACAATTATATTACCTAGAAACCACAACTCTGGATAAACATACAATCATTCCACTACCTTCTTAAACAATTGACTGAGAATCATCATTTAATTTCTCAACACTTCATTCATCTCATATTTTATTTTTAGTCTCTTCATCATCATCAACATAAATACTACCCATACCATCATGATTATTCTCTTCAAGTGGTTATCCCTTAGGTAATTGGGTTGCATAATGATCGTACATTCCACATTTAAAACATTATACCTATTGTAGACGTATTAGTAATACCATTATCTTCGTCTATGGGGTTAACTGGACATTTTCCTTTTCAATTATTGGATTTTTGTCCTCCTGTTCCACATAGAAAAAATCTTCCACTTCCTTTGAAACATTCTTGTTGATGCCTCTTCCCACATGATTTACATAGGGGAAATTTAACTGTCTTTCCTCTACAATCAACATGAAACTCCATCTTTCTCTTATTATCTGAGTCAGGAAACTTACCAAAGTTGAGATTATTGATCACATTATGAGATTGATGATTAGGAATAATAATGGTGTTTGGAATTCCAAATCCCATTTAATTTGGTATCTTAGGAAGAATATCATTCGATTGTCCATCATATCCTCCATTATAGGGAATCTTCCTATTTCCAGGCATTTTCTAAAACCCAAAAAGAATAGTGTGAGAGGCAAAAATCATGCTAGAAAAAAACATAATAAAGGGGGAGTACCTTCAATATCTAACATCTTAGGATTAATTCTAATATTGTTGCTATAATTATAGAACAATTAAATATATTTATGCTAAACCTTAGGGACAACCCTAGATATGCATTAGAAATATCTCTAGGGATCTCATTAATGTTTTTCGCATCATAGTTTCTAAAAGTTAACTAAACCATTCCTCTGATACCTACCATTGAGACCAAAAGATTTACGTACATGGAAATTACATTACTTTTGTAGAATACATAATACATAATTAAAAATGAAACCTAAGAACAGTAATGGTTTAGTGTCTTTAGAAACTCGGAACATAATATTTTAATCATGATGAAATATCTTCAACATCTCCCATAAAGATCTTCCCCTTTTGTTTTCTTAACTAAAGAATTTATTTATATCCTAGGGAACAAAAACCTAAAAAGGGTGAGCTAAAAAGCTCTGTAAGGGTTAGCATGGAGATAATAGAAAAAACCATATACATTTGAACATAATAACATGAAAATAATGTTTAAACATTAAAATCATGAGTTGTGAAATAAATCTTTGCAGTACGTAAGTCATAGATCATAAAGGAACATTAATCATTATAAAATATCATGGGAATAAAACATTTAATTGTGGAAAATCACTAATCACATGATAATATTTCCAAAGTAGCCAAGCCATTTCTTCTAAGACTATCATAGCGGACAAGGTCCATTACTAAACCAGGACAACATGTTGTTCAAGACCTGTATTTCTGAACCAGATTTACAACCATTCCAGCCATGTCTATCTCATGTGATATAAATAATTACCCAATGCATTAGAAATAGATATAGGTATCACCCATAACATATTGAAATCATTCTTATGTGTGCTATAACACTATCATAAATCATGTATCATATCCCAAAAAATAAAATGTGTTTCATAAAAATCATCCCATATTCACATAATCCATATGAAAAAATGGAAACATTTCATCATAAGAAAAAAAAACCATGAAAATAATATATACATTATACTTTAAAAATAATCATACAAAATAATGTCATATTAGATGGGAAATATTTCTGAATAAACACTTGAAATTAATTCTTCAAGAACATATGCTTTCTTCTTCAAAATCATTTTATTTTCTATAAATGTTGTCAGATTTTAAAAGAAAAGAATTTTGATGAAAATAATCATGAAATATAGTAGAGGAAAATTAATTTAAATAAGGCATTATAAAACTGTAGAAATCCATAAATATGTATAAGTTAAAAAACATTATTCTCGTACTTTTTCTAGAAATGTCAAAAAGTACCTTATATGGTAAACAAAGGAATGATTCCTTCAATACAATGTGGTAAAAGTAAAAAACGGTTAAAAATGACTTTAAACATACATGAAAAATAGTAAACACTTTATGAATATTGTTTTAGAAAACATGGACATGGATGATAAACATAACCCAAGTAAATACTTACGAATAAACACTCTCGGATAATAATGAGATTGGAATAATAATCCTTTAACTTATGTCCAATTTCTTCCGTATGTTTCTAGGACTCATGAATTGTGGGTTTAACCATATTATAAACTTGTAATAGACCCATAATAATATTTATGATATCATATATGATTCACTTATGACTTTATATTACCTGTGCATTTGACAATTCCACGTTAAAGAAGTGGTTTAGGTAAAATCGTATCATTTATCGTATGTGTTTAGACTTGTTGTTCATGATTTTATTATTACTTATATAATGATATAATTACTTCCTAAATGTAAAACAGGATTTATATATCATATATATTCAGGATGTATTTGTAAATAAAAGATAGATAAATGGAATGAAATACATCGTTCATTGAGACGGTAGACCGTACATACACATGAACATTGTTTTCATTTACTTGATGAATTGAATGGAAGTAAGTAGAGTAGATATATTTGTATATATTTATCTCCAGTAGAATTATTATGTCATAAAATTTATCATTATTTATTATATATATAATTTATAATCATTCTGGAATGGTTAACATGGAGAATTAATCTCATCGCGTCATGGAGGAGGTAATCCGTACGTACGCATGAGCGACGATATCGTTACCATAATTGTTTAATGGTACTGGAGTTGATTATATACTATCTCAGAATTAGTATCATTTTATAATAATCATATATAGTTATTATTTCCACAATTATACCCATCCATATAAGATGGTGGTGAAAAAACAGATTACACCACGGCATGGAAACGATATTATGTACATATGCACGCGCGGTGATTTTGTTTTTCGTATGATGGATAGAAGGTGAAATAGGGTTGGTTCATATTTATAATAACTTATCAATATATGATTGATACTTATGTTATTACGTTATTACGAACAATAAAATAAGAGGCTGTAGAAGAAGAAATGAATTTGAAAGAATTGGTAGAAGATATTACCTCTTGTTTGATGCGCCTTTTCTAATCCGCCTCATAGGGCACTAAAGTTGGACTTTGAAGAACACCAATACCTCTTTTATGTTACAAGGGAAGTGGAGAAGAAAAATTGGCAAGAGTTGGCCTAGCATGAGGGCTCAATGTGGTGTGAGGAGGAGAGGGAGGAGGTGCCCCATTATAAGAGAAGAGTGGGGAACTTTTTGAAACCTCTAAAATAATAATTTATAATAATATCAAAACCCACTTAAAAAATATAAAAAATGACTCAAAATAGAATATAATATTATATAGGGTTGTAATCGCATCATATAAAAATATTTAGACTTGTTGGTAAATTTTTTAAACCTTATCAACTTGGTTTATCATTATTTAATCTATTAAATTTTATTTGTGGTAATAATATTCTATATTTTTAAATTTTTATAAATAATTACTTATGTGTTGTGAATTTTCCATAATTTAATAAATTTCGACATTTTAGATGATATAAATTTCATTTTAAAAATTTTATAATATTGTTTTTTATTTTTAAAAAATTTTATAATACGTTCTTTTATAAAATAACAATAGTGTCAATTTTGACACTATTCATTTATTTAAATTTAAATAAAATCCAAAAAGAATATATTTTTGAGAAAATTATTTAATATATTCTTAACAAGTCATATTCATCTATAAAATTCGTGGATCACAATTATTAGTTCATATTATATTTATTTGAATACTTTTAAAATCACTTATTTGATATTTCTCTTAATAAAATAATTAATACAACATTTTTTATAATTATTTAATATACATATTTTTTGTATAAAAAATAAAAATAAAATGCTAAGATGATGTAAAATCTAATATATTTTATAAAAATACTTTTACACTTATTTATCCTCTATAAATAACAACATTATAATTATTATATTTATAAAATTATAAAGGTGACAACATTGCAATCATTTAAAATAAAATAATATAAGTGTCATAATCGATTTTAAAATGCTCCAAATGGTCAATTATTCGTCCATTGTATGGTTATGGATTACATTTACATGACCAATATGTTTTTTTAGATGTTTGAGCCTTTTATGGTCCCTATTATTTTAATAAAAATTGTATTATTGAATTTTCACTAAATATCCAATTTCTGCATCACTATTATTTCACCATTAATGATAATTATTTAATCTCTAAAAATTATAAATAAATTCAAATGATGTGGATAATTTAATTAGATTTATTTTGACTATTTCTATTTGATGTTTTATGCTGTTTATTATAAAATTAAAATTGTTACACTGATAAGATATAAGAGAGTGATATGTTTTCACTTTCATTGGTTTTAATAATAATTACATCATTTTAATGGTTAACAGTCTATGAAATGAATCTATTCCTACCCTTAGGTGATATAGGTAGATATTTATTCATCCAATATAACTTTGGCAGGTGTTAGGGTAATTTTATAACATTATTTTTACTCTTAATTACCCGATTTACTTTTAATTGTTGTAAATAAAATTTTCCGTAGTTACTATTCATAATGCATAAAAATAAAAATGTATCCTATTAACATAATTTGGACCAAATGATTTCAAATATGGAATCAATTTTTCCAAATTCAATACACAGAAGTGGCAGTATTAAATTTAAAATTAATCTCGTTGAAGAAAAACGGGTTTTTGTCTAAAATATTACAAAAGATTGAAATGATTTAACCTATGAATTCAATGAAAATTTAATGCTAATGGAATAAATTATATTAAATGGTAAAAATATATTCTATTTATACTTTAAAACCATTCAATATTATAATTCAACTATATAAAATATCTTGATGAAAAAATTTGTATTGTTTAATTTAGCATATTTTTCTATTCATCAAAATTAGAAATTTATTAGAAAAATATCAAAAATTTATTTAAAGTAATTTTTTATATCCTGGTTCCAAAAAAGAATTTTATTTTGTCAAATTGAAATTATAAAGATGTCACAACTATATTTAAAGTGGATTATCCATCAAAAAGAAGAAAAACTACATTTTTTTAAAATTAATTATTTTAGCAGAAAACATTATTTTATTCTCATATGATGTTTTATAAAATGTGTCAAAATGTTGTTACTACTATTGATAATGGATACTTCATAATAATATTTTAATATATCATAGTTTACTGAAACTCGGTATGGCATACAACACATGCTATTGAGGAAGGTTTCTCTTGCATGCAACATAGGCCCAGAATAGTGTTTGCGCATAATACAAGCTAAAACTTTGTTGCATATAGCACAGGTAAATTTTGGTGTAGCGTAAAACACAAGACATAAATAAAATTTAAGGAATATTTTTCATTAAATCTAGACGTGTTACTTTCTACACCCATTAAAATGAATTTCGCGATCCATATTCGTCGGGGTTATAAAAGGTTTACTACTTGAAAGTGTCTTTAATAGAAACCCACATCATTTAAAGGAATACCAAAACTTAACATTAAAAACATATGTTTGAAACATAACGGTTACCCAAATTAACTAATCAATGGGTTTCCACATATAATAACATAGTTGAATATATGAATATGGAAGATAAATCTTACTATCAAGTTCTAATGGAGAGTGGTTGAGAACATGACTATGGAAAAGCCAAAAAACACAAATCCATAAATTTTCGATGATCTAAGGTACCATCTGATTCAATAGATATGAGGGAAATAGGACAATATTTTTGGTTTTCAAGTTCATTTCCCTAATGTTATAGAATTTTTGAATTATAATAAATACTTACATGATTTTGGTATAATCTCACTGTTGTTCGTGCCTTGAACAATTTCAACTTTATCTCTTAAGGAAATGAAGTTGAATTTGTTGTTTGTGAAGTGTTAGAAGATCATGAAATATAATGATAGGTCATTCCATCTATCCAAAACATAATTTTAGCAATAGTTATATACATAAGTCCATCTATGGTGAGATTAATCATATATGGTTCCAAAAATGGACTTATACTTCATCTATCATACCACTTAATAAAACTAATTTCTATAAACCAGGGACTTAATATAGTGAAATGGTAGTCGATAAAGGCATGTCACACTTTGGTTGTGGGTTTGATTCCTGCAACCTTGTCCGACGCGATAGGTTGTCTCCCATCCTACAGGTTGTCCTTTTTCTAAAACTATACTATTATAACATTCCTAAAATAATATCGAAAAAATGTTCTAGCCTTATACAATGTTATCTTATATCCAACTTAATACATTAAAATCATAAGGCTTATCCAAAATACTTCTATCCAATATCATATTATAATGAAAAATATTTCTAGAGAGTTCATCTTCCAAGAATGTATATACCATCATTTATCCCCCATATATCATAAAATATATCTTCTTAGTCACATTACAGACATGTGAATACCATAATTATGTATTCTCTTGAAACATGAATAACAATGTAATCTTTTTGAAAACATGAATTCTATCAAATGTTAACTCTATCCACATACCAAAACACCAAAATTTCTATATTCTCAAACCATGATATCATATTGTCCTTATATCAGTCATGAACTCTTTAATACTATCAAATAACTCATTATCTCCTTATCCCTTCATTATGGTCATATCATCTACTTTCAAAAAATATCGGAATAACCTTTCATTGATATGAGTTCCATTCAACATATACTTTTAAATACATTAGGAAAAACCATAGTGTAGCAATCCTTATATGTTTCTTCATTCTATAGTACCATTAAATTACCTAGAAAACATAACTATTGATAAACATAAAATCATTCCACTACCTTCTTAATCCATTAACCAAGTTTCATCATTTTATTCCTCAACACATCTTTCATCTCATATATCATTTGTAGTCTCTTCATCATCATCAATATAAATACTAATCATTTTACCATGCTGATTCTCTTAATGATATTTTCCTTTAGGGCACTGGTTTGCATAATGCCCATACATTCCACATTTAAAACAGTTAACCATTGATGGTTTCTTTGTAATACCATTTTCTTTGTCCATTGTGTTAAATTAACCTTTCCCTTTTCAATTACTGGCTTTGTGGCAACCTTTTCCACACCCAAAACATCTACTAGTTCCTTTGAAACATTCTCCTTGATGCCTCTTCCCACATGATTTACATGGGGTGAATTGAACATTCTTTCCTCCTTAATCATCATGAATGTCCATCTTTCTCTTATTAGCTGAGTCAGGAAACTTACCAAAGTTGATATTATTGATCATATTATGAGATTATAGTTTAGGCCTAATAATGATGTTTGGACATCAAAATCCCATTTCATTTGGTTTCTCATGTACAATATCATTCCATTTTCCATCATATCCTCCATTATCGTGAATCTTCATATTTACAGCCATTTTCTAAAACCCAAAAAGATTAGTGTGACAGAGAAAAAATCATGCTAGTAAAAAAATTAATAAAGGGGGATTATCTTCAATATCTAATATCTTTGGTTCAATTCTAATATTGTTTCCGTAATTCTAGGACAATAACCTATATATATACTTAACATTAGGGACATCCCTAGAAATACCATTGAAATATCACTAGGGGTCTCACTAATGTTTTCGTATCCTATTTTCCAAACCTTAACTAAACCATTTCTCTGATACCAATTGTAGAGACTCAATGCTTTATATACATGTACATTACATTGCTTTTGTGGAATATTTAATGCATAATGAAAAATGACACCCAAGGACCATAATGGTTTAGCGTCTATGGAAACTCAGAACATAATATTCTAATCATGCTGAAAGATCTTCAACATCTCCCATAAAGATCTTTCCCTTTCGTTTTCTTACTAAAAACCTATCTTTACATCATGGGGAAAAGAAAAAAAGAAAAGGGTGAGTTCAAATGATCAATAAGGTTAATATTGGAGAAAATAGAACAAACCATATACATTTGAACTTAATAACATGAACATAATGTTTAGACATTAAAATCTTGAGTTTTGAAATAAATCATGGCTGTATGTAAGGAATAAATCATAAAGGAACATTAGTAATGATAAAATTGCACAGGAATTCGACATGTAATTGTTGAAAAACATTAAGCACAGGATATTATTTCCAAAGTAGCCAATAAGTTTCTTCCAAGACCATCAGTGCGGAAAATGTCCATTACTGAACTGGGTTTACTTGCCATTCTAGCCCTATATTACTGAACAAGATTTACATGTCATTCCAGCCATGTCTTTATCATGAGATATAAATCATTACCCAATTCATTGTATGAAGATATAGTTCCCACCCATCTCATATTGAATTAATTATTATGTGTTCCACAACACAGTCACAACACATGCATCATAACCCAAATAATGAAATGGGTTTCATAAACATCATCCCATCTTAACATAATCCATAAAAATAAATGAATACAATTAATTATAAGAAAATTAAAACCATGAAAATAATAGAGACATTATACTTGAAACAAAATCATACAAAATAATGTTATCATAGAAGGTAAATAGTTGTGAATAAACACTTGAATGTAATTCTTGATGAAAATATTATTTCTTCTTCAAAATCCATTTATTTTCTTAAAATGTCATGTGATTTTAAAAAAAGTAATTTTTTTAAAATAATCATAAAATCTTGTAAAAGAAAAATTCATGTAAATAAAGTCTTATGAAATCGTAAAATTCTATTAACACCTTATAAGTTAAAAAAACATTGCAATCGTACTTTTTTCAGAATAGTCAAAAAGTACCTTATATGGTAAACAAAGGAAAGATTCCTTCAATACAATGTGGTAAAAGTCAACAAAGGGTAAAAATGACTTTAATAATACATGGAAGAATATTACACATTTTATGAAGACATTTTTAGAAAACAGTGACATGGATGATAAACATAACCCAAATAATTACTTACGAATAAAAAATCTCAGATAAGAATGAGATTGGAATAATTATCCTTTACCTTATGTCCAATTTCTTCTGTATGTTTCCGAGACACATGTATAGTGTGTTTAAACATATTATTAATTTTTAAAAGAACCATAATAACATTTATGATATCATATATAATTCAATTAAGACTTTATATTACCCGTGCATTTGACAATGCCCGTTAAAGCAATGGTTTGGGTAAAATCGTATCATTTATCGTATGTGTTTGGACTTGTGGTTCGTGATATTATTATCACTAATATCATGATATAAATACATCTAGAATGAAAAAAAATATTTATATATCATATATATTAATGATATATATGTATATAATAGATAGGTAAATGAAATTAAATACACCGTTCAAGGAGACGGTAGACCGTATTTACGCATGAATGCTATTTTGATATCCTTGTTGAATTGAATGGATGTAAGAAGAGATGGTAATCTGTACGTACACATGAGTGATAGTATCGTTACCATAATTTTTGAATGGTATGGGAGTGGATTATATAATATCTGATAATTAATATCATTTTTAATAATCATATATAGTTATTATATCCCCCATTATACCCATCCATGTATGGTGGTGGTGGAAAAATAGATTACACCACGGCATGGTGACGATATTCTATACGTACGTGTACACGATGATTTTGTTTTCCATGGGATGGATAGAAGGTAAAATAGGGTTGGTTCAGATTTTTAAAAACATATCAGAATATTATTGATACTTCTGTTATTAATTTATTATGAAACACCAAAAGTATAGGAAGTAGAAGAAGAAATGAATTTGAAAAAATAGGTCATGGTTTTTACCGCTTCTTTTACGCGCCTCTTTTAAACCTCCTCTTAGGGCACTAAATATGGTCTTTGGAGTAGACCGAGACATCTAGTATGTTTCTAGGGAAGTGGAGAAGAAAAATTTTTAGGGTTTGGCCGATCATGAAGGGTCAAAGTGTTGTGTGGAGGATAGAAAGGAGGTTCCCTTTTATAAGAGAAGAGAGTGGAACTTTTGGAAACATCTAAAATATTATTTTATAATAAACTCAAAAACCACATAAAACTCCTAAAAATGACTCAAATCTGAATATTAGATTATATAGGGTATTAATATCATCAACTAATAAGATTTATACATGTTGGTAATTTATTTTTATGCCTTATCAGCATGATATATCATTATTTAATCTATTTAAATTTATTTGTGGTAATAATATTCTAAATTTTAAATTATTATAAATAATTTCTTATGTGTTGTGAATTTTCAATAATTACATACTTTATGACATTTTAGATCATATAAATATCATTTTAAAAATTTTAAAATAATTTTGTGAATTTTAAACAATTTTATAATGTGTAATTTTTATAAAATAACAATAGTGTCATTTTTTACAGTATTCATTTAATTGAATTTAAATAAAATCCGCACAAACTATTATTTAGAAAAATACTATTTAATAGATTCATAACAAGACAGATACATTTATAAATTTAGTGGTTCACATTAATTATTTTATATAATATTTATTTTAATACTTTTAAAATCTTTTATTTCATATTTCTCTTCATAATATAATTTCTACAACATTTTCGTATACTTATTTAATATAGTAATTTTTGTGTAAAAATTATAAATAAAATACTATGATTTATATAAATCTAATATCTTCCATAAAAATACTTCTACTAGAATTTATCATCATAAAATTACAAAATTTAAATTGTTATATTTATTAAATTATGAATTAGACAACTTTGACATCAATTAAAATAAAATAATATAAGTGTCATAATTTCTTATACAAGGCTCCCAGTAGTTAAATATTCGACCATTGAATTCTTACTGATTACATGTACACTAAAAATAATTTTTTTCAGATGTTTGTGCCTTTTATGGTCACTATTTGTTTAATAGAAATTGTATTATACATATTTCACTAAATATACAATTTATGTGTCACTATTGTGTCCCCATTAATGATAATTATTTAATCCTTAAAAATTATAAATAAACTCACATTATGTAGATAACATTATAGATTTCTTGTGACTATTTATGTTTGAAGATTTATGAATTTTATCACTAAATTAAAATTATTACACTTATATGATATTAGAGAGTGACATTTTGTCCCTTTGGTTTTAATAATAATTACATCTTTTTCATTGTTAAAAGTCCATTAAATGAATCTATTCCCACCCTTAGGTGATATGGGTCGACTTGTATTCATCCAATAGAATTTAGGCATGTTTTAGGATAATTTTGTAATCTTATTTTTGCTCTTAATTACCTGATTGACCTTTAACTGTAGTAAATAAAATTTTCCGTAGTTATTATTCAAGATGCCTAAAAATAAATAGTGGCCTATTAATTTAATTTGGACCTACAGATTCTAAATAAGGAATCTATTTTTCTAAATTCAAAACACTGAGGTGGCAATATATAATTTAAAATTAATCCCTTTTAAAAAATGGGGTTTTGTTTAAAACATTGCAAAAGATCGAAATGATTTAACCTATAAATTAAATCTAAAATTAATGCTAACAACATAAATTATATTAAATGGTAAGAATATATTATATTTATAATTTAAAACCATTCAATATTATAATTTAACCATATAAATTATCTTGATGAAAATAGTTGTTTTTATTTAAAATTCAGCGTACTTTTACTATTCATCAAAATAAAAAACTTATCAGAAAAATATAAAAAATATATTTAAAGTAAATTTTTATATCCTGATACCAAAAATAAATTTTATTTTTTCAAATTGAACTTATAAACATTTCAAAAACTATATTTAAAGTTGGTGCTCCATCAAAAGGCAGCAAAATTCCATTTTTAAAAAAATATATATTTTACCCGAAAAAATTATTTTTTTCTCATACCATGATCTATAAAATGTGTCAATATTTAGGTACTACTATTAATAATGGATAGTATATAATAATATTATAATATATCTTTGTTTAGTGAAACTCATGATTGCGTATAACCCACACTATTGAGGAAGGTTGCTCTTGTGTGAATTAGAATCCATGAATAGTATTTGCGTATAATAAAAGCTAATATGGTGTTGCATATAGCACAAGCTAATACAAGTGTAGCATACAACACAATACATCAATGAAATTAACAAAATATTTTTCATAAAATCTCGGGGTGATACAATAAACATTTAGTGGTTTAGTTTATTAGGGAATTTGATTCAATCACATATGGATAAACTATAAAACTAACTTTGAGAAAGCAAACATGTGGGATAATTCAATAGTAATTATTGAATTTATATTCAAAATGTTGATTTTTTTCAATATCCCTATTTCACTCCAATAATAATTCTAAAATGAATTTTCATTCCACAATTCAAACATTTAGGATTGGGACAAACTGACTTTCCTAAGATCATATCTCCTAGCTTATCTTATGATGGTAAATTTCAATTGATATTTTATGGAGGTGACCATCCTCATCCACCATCAATAATAGTACTACCTAAAATCATTTTGACTATTATTCACCTGAGCTCCCTATTTAAGACCAGGTTTAGGATATCTACAAACACCAAATCCTTCTTTAATTTGATATTATGAACAATAGTCACCACTTCATCTCAACTCATTGAAAGGGATGATATTATTTATAACATCTATACATAATCTGTGATAGTTAACTTAATTAATTTGAGTTACAATTTGATAATGTTGAAATTATTTATTTGATCATCTATTGGTGATCCTTTTGATTTTCTTTAGATCAAATTGTTTCCCATTATGAATACATTATTTGGTTTTGTAGTCTTTTGTTGTTTATCGACTAGTACCATTGTCACATTAGATATAGTTTTCTTTTCCCAAATATAAATGTGATCGTTTCATGTCAACATTATCAACACTAATACTAGTTCCATAATATCTAATAATTTCTATATTTTTATATTTTTATTTAATGAACCCAACTTCTAAAAATACATGAATTCTATTGAATAAGATGAAAAACCATTTCCATTATCCCTAATAAAAAATCTATTTCATGAGACTTATAAACTAGTACCTTTCCGACATCTGATTATAAATATATAGATAACTTTAACTCCCACTAAAAATGAAATAAATTCAAGGATAGAGTGAGAAATATAACAAAAATCAAAAATAAAAAAATTTAAAATATGGATTTTATCTTGTGATCGAGTTAACTAAGATATTTAATACCCTAGAATATCACTCTCAAGATGTTCATTATAGTAGATGAGTAGTATTTTGAACATCCCTAAACATAGTTTACTATATGTGTGAAGACATGGTTTATTAATCACCACACAATGAAAACCCTCACAAATATGCAAAAAAATAAAATTAAATAAATATTATAATGTAATAGACCCAAGAAATAACATGATTCGGAAATTTTATCCAATGCTGAATTGGGAAACAGTACTACAGATTTTCATTAAAAATGAAATATACTAGGATTACAATATAGACTAGTAAAACAACTAATTTCACCATATTTGAGCCTAATGTAATTAATTCACACATTATATCTTGTTTAGAAATGAGGTCCACTAACATTAAGAGTGAATATTATCCATTCAACTTACAAAATCCTAAACCCATGAATCATATATGACCCAATAATACAATAATCATTGGTGAAATCCAATCCATCCCCCACGAAAATAAAAATTCAAATAAACAATAGAATTACATAATTATATTTTACCATCTAAGATTCATCAAAAGAAGATTGTTTTAGACTCTTCCACTGCCTCCTTGAGAGGTTTAACTACCACTATATAAATAATCAATGAATACACCTTTTTATAATCTATATAGAGTGTATTAAAATAGACTTATCATCCCAACACCTTCCATAACAAAATAATTAATATTTCTAGTATAACCATCTTCAATATTCATTTTTTGATATCTAAAAAATAAATATATTTTCCTTTTTATCATTGTGTTTAGGTATGAACCTTTTAACAATTAAATGTAAAGATTTGTAATTTAGATTTAACCAAAATAAAAGTTTTAAATATATTTATCTTGAAAGTATGAAATAGTTCATCATAAAATTCAGAAAGTATTCACATTTATTTATATACCATTTATTTGTTAATTGTTTCACCATAATTTTTGATATTATTAACAAAACAATTATCTACAGTGAAGATCTCATAAATAAATTCCACTTCTTTTATTCTAACATCTTTAAAAATAACTCTACAATGATCTAGTTTTACTTCATTATCCTTTTTATGTCCCTCAAAATTACAATGGTGTTTTTTAGTATCCTTCATATAATTTCATATAATAACATTTTTCACTTATATATAATATAAACAATACAATTGTGCATTCTTTTCCTTCCCATATCTTTAAAAATTCTTGTTATTTAATTGAGATAACTTATCACTATCATTTAGCATTATAAAACCATAAATAGGAAACTAAATAACATATATTACATGGTATGAAAAGAATAACACCATTCTTTCCTCTAATATATGAAATCATTTCCCAAAAAATTTATGATTTTTTTAGTGTGGAATAAGTTGTGATGATTTACAACAATTCTCAATGAGACATTTTTGATTTTTAATAGTGACTCCCATACCGATTGTTGGGATCACTTAATTATATGATAAATATTAAAAAGGGGAGTGAGTCATTATTGAAATATTTTTCATTCCAACATATAACTTATCACATGATTCTTCAACAATATTATTTCAACACAATTGGTGATGAATGTAAATTCATAATATTTTTTAATAAGGTCCATTAATGATATTATTAGTTATACCCTTATTGTTTTGGAGTTTTTTCCAACACACACATAAATTATCTTTTTTTACCAAGATAAACCATTATGATATGATATATCCTAGAACTCTATACCACATTGGAACTAAATATTCCTTGAAATAATGATCTTATTACTGATAAAATTTTAAAAAATAAATTTATAGTGAATTATCACCAAATAAAATGATGATTCTCTATTAAACTATTCGAATTAAATATTATCATTCCAAATATATAAAATAAAACCCTAGGGTTTTTCCTACCAATACACTATTTTCTATGATTTATAACTCATTATGAAATCACTCTATTTATATATCTAAAGGTATCTTTACATAATTTTTTGATCCATAAAATAATTGAGTAATATTCTCATCCCTTCTCAAACATATCTTCTCTTCAAAATCATTTAACATATCTATTACTCAATTTCTTGAAATATTTATTTTATGAAATTCATTGAATACATGGTCATGATATCTCCGGGATCTCGAACATGATAATCTCATTTCACTGTTCATTTTTATTGGTTAAAAATATCTTCATTTAATGATAATCATGATATTATCGTGGAATATCCAATGATCACATATTCTTATTAAAATATTCCATAACTGAATTTCCAAAATACCTATAACATATTCTATACATAAAAATGAAAAAAAATGAAAATAATTTATTGAAATGTTGAAGCTCTCGTTTAAATCTAAATGAAAACATATCACCATACACAAAATGATTCATAATGATCATGAATATTCATGATATTAACACTTGAATAATAAATAGAACACCACACATAATCATATTTTTCACCTAATAAAACATTTATTTAATTTCATTTAACATTCTGAAGGGTGATATATATAATTTCAAATATCTGGACACTCTTATTTAAAATTAGAGATAAACATTGTTGAGTTATATTACCCATACATGTTATTTAGAATCAGGGATACACTATTACACATCATAAAACAATGTCTTATGTATTAATTGAATATTTTTATTTAATCATACACATTATTTGATTAATCTTATGTATGATCAATTTTAAACATAGAAATAAAAATATAATTTCATATTTAATATTACATATCCTAAAACATTTCAAATTTAAACCATGATGAGATCCTTAATATTTACATTTATATTTTATCATCTAACTCTAGGTTAATACATAATACTAATAAAAATATTTTCTTTTTAATAATAGTAAATTTTCATTTGATTATCTAAAAAATATATGACTTAT
Organism: Viscum album; assembly: GCA_963277665.1. Classification (NCBI taxonomy): domain Eukaryota; kingdom Viridiplantae; phylum Streptophyta; class Magnoliopsida; order Santalales; family Viscaceae; genus Viscum; species Viscum album. The sequence goes on along the minus strand of OY728131.1, from coordinate 307,243,891 downwards.
TTCATTTTAATACTAGCTTTCTCAAAATTCATTCAAGAACATAACCCCATTAGAAGAACACATTAATTTTTTTTCTAAATATTCAATCCGAAAACATGTATAAAGAAAAAATACAACCTTATATTATATGTGACAAAAAGTATGACTTTGTAAACTAATTTATTTTATCAAAGATCTATTATTAATCTTTATAGCCAGATTTTTTAAAATTTGCATTAATTATTATAAATTATTTTTAAACATTACCATAAATAATTATTTCCCAATTTCAACATAAATTAATTTAATCCTATCATATTATTTAAACAGATTAATGATTATGAAATATCTATTTCGAGTTCCGAAAAGAAATTAATATTATTTCTATACATTGAAATCATTATTCTAATTTATAAAAAATATATTAGGGTTTATAATATTGTAATAACAATTATCATGATTTTATTCATAACCTTTGTTGAATTATATAAAAGAAAAGGGAATAATGGTTATTTGTTCATTAAATACGAGATACATATCCATAAGAACATAACATTTGAATAATATTTCAGAATTTTACTGAGAATAAGATGATCATTATTCGAGGATACATTAAGGAGAAAATTAAAATAAGTATATATCATGTAGATTTATGTGATATATAAATTAAAAAAATATAGAAAATAAAAAGTTTTCAGTTTATTAAGTTTAAATTCAATTCATTTTTTAAAGATGAAAATAATCTGAAAATTTTATATTTCTAAATTATGATGTCGTGAACATAATATATAAAATTTAATGAGTTTATTTAATTTTTAAATTAATTAATATTTTCATTGTGTTTATATTTTTTGAGTAGGGGATTTTGTCATACAATTTGGAATATGTATATTGGTAGTGAGTCTATATCAAAATTTATTTATTTTTGGTTATGAGTTCATTTAAATAATTTTTAATTCTTGATCTATTTATTCACGAGACTTTAAAGAACTCATTTAAAAAAAATTTCTAACACCTATAAGTGTGAGGTTTTCCTATTTTTAATCATACCTCTTAATTGGATAAAATATTAGATAAAGATGATATAGGTCTGGTTGGAAGTAAATGATTTTCAAAACCAATTATGTGGATGTTTTATTCTTTAAATTGTTTTTTTTACATCAGTAAATGTAATGAAAATTCAATTCACCTTCAAAATGATGAGGAAGTACTATGAAATAAATTCACATAAAATCATGGATCTATAAATTATATAAAATGATAATCATTTTTTGGGAAAGACATGTAAAGGATTTTTATGATCATACTCTCACTGAATCAATATATTATTTTATTGATGATTATAATTACAAAATATTAATAATTAAATATTATCTTATGAATATTTAATCTAAAATTTGATAATAATTATATACCCTTATTATAATTAATATCCTAATATTAATTTTTTAAATATAATGAACTATTAATGTTTGAGTTTGATTAAAAATTCATTAATACCATATTTCCTTCAATTATAATAATATTTTTTATACATTTTACTTCATGAACTCCTGTTTATGTAATTCGAGGGATCATATTACTACTCACCATAGTAAAAATAAGGTAAATTTATCTAAACTAGTATTGTTGAGAGTTGAATAAGATTATAATAGAATATTTATTATGAAAAATATTCGTCTGAGTTTTCACATGTAAAGTTTGTCATTTATAATAATATATATTTCTATGTGTTGTACTAGAATTTATGATGTAATAATACTATAACTGTCAAGTACTCCATTTAATCCATATCACTTTCATAAAAACTATTTTTCAATTCATCATAGGGGTCATGATACACACGCAAACCTTTTTCCATTTTGATATCCCCATTCTACAATTCAAAAAATGTTTTTTATATGTGAATTTTCATAGTGGTATTAGGATCCAACAAGTCACTAGTGGTTGTGCACTTGTAAATAGAGAGATAAATGTGTTCATACCAATATGGATGGTTCCATGTAAAATTTTTCAAAAGATAATGAATTTTTATATTTTTTCATAAAAATAATTTATAGACAATTATAATGATATATTTTTCTTGTTTACATTGAAGAAATAATTATTTTACAAAAAAATAAGAATTATATTATTTATAGGTGGTTTCGACACTCTAACATCTTGGACCTAAATGCCCCTGAATTGTTCTCTAAGCCTAGTTTCCCCCATATAATCAAGCTCATCTCCCTGATCACCATAGGTTTCTGGCTATAAATGAGGTCATAAGGTGTGTCTGTGGAATTACTATTCCCTAATTACAATAGTATAACACATATGATTTGATGTAACAATTAATAGAAGATGTAGTATAATAGAAAGATATTAGAAAAAATAAGGAATATATATATTTCTCCAGAATTAATCTAATTTACAATTGACGTAGACACATGTTTTCTTTCTATAAAATAGACAAGATATGTATACATGGAATCAGTAACATACATGTATAAAAACACAATAAATAATTGAAAATAATATATTTTGATATCATTTTGAGCCTCACCTCAGTCCCTTTATCCACTTTTTTTAATGATGGTATAATGGACAACATCAAATTATGGGTGGTTTCCCCTATCTCTACCTGTATCCAAATAGACTGTATGGGTACCTAGCAGCAGACCATATAGGTTGTGATATACAATCCTAGTAGGTAGCTTCCCAATGGTTTAATAAATTCTAATTTGTGAAATATAAATAGATAAAGTATTGTAAAATACATATAATAGCAAATAAGTGAATAAAGTTAATGTTCACATGGCTTATCTACTATAAAAATTTATTGTGTAAGCCCAACAATGATCCCTACAAAACTGGGGTCAAACTCCTAAAACAAGACATCTAATAACAATATTTAAATTACTACCATGTACTATCCATTCTTCCAATAAAACCATGTCAACCATGAAATTTTCGTATATGCCATGTATGAAAACATCGCTACTTTTACATATAAACAAATTATTCACATTTCCCATTATTAAGGATTATTATTAGAATTTTCATATCAACCAAAATTGTGTTGTATGTCAAAGAATATCACAGATATCATTTTTTTCTATATAATCAAGTATCAGACCCCTCAAGGTTAGATCCAAGGAATATTATATTAATGATTCCTCATGGAGTCCTAGTAGAATCTAGATGGAAGAAATGATTGTATTGATTTGTTTCCAAGAGATCATGTATGTTGACCACGCCCAATACTATCCCATGAAAAAATGAATCCAAGGGGTAGCAAGGACCAAGGAATCCTATGAAATCAGAAACGAAGGATCATATAGGTCCATGTCATTATATATAATTTCCATGATCCATGTCGTATCACACACATGGTGTCCAATTTAACCATATATCAATTCACAATCAAAATCCATTAGTATAACTACTCATATCATAACTCATATTCAATTACATTACATGAGTTTACCCAGTCATATAAACAAATCAAAATTCAACTATGTAATAATTAAACATCTCGTATCGCATTAAAAAGGTGGGAGAACATTTCTAAAGTAGGAAACTAATCTTTAATAATTCTTATAGGGGCTATCCCTAACAAGGAATGGACAAAAACAAACCCCTGGGTGGTTTAACAAAAAAATATAAATCTAAACTCCCATGTTTGACCTAGGTTTGGGAAACATCCTCAAAATAGACTAATGGGGACTAAAGGTAATATCTGATGGGTTCCATATCATTTAATTTAATTATCTAATTAGTTTTGGGGAACCACTAGAATGTTTGGAGGGAGCACAAAAACAATTATCTTGATAAATCACAAAAAATTGTAAATTTAAAGACCACCTATAGTAGGTCCATAATAGATTTCACATATGGTGTTCTCTTCTGATCTCAATAAGAATAGGAGAAAAAAATAATGAATGTATGAGAATACTAAAAAATGTAAAATTATATTTCACCAAAATAACATTATTGACCTATAGTAAAAAAATAACAACCCTAAATGAATTCATTACTCACCGATGTAGATCCAATGAGACAATTGTAGTTTAAATCTCAGACCAGATAGAGAAGTGGGATCAAAATATTTAATTTTTCCTTTAAGTGATGCACCTACACATGAGGTTTTATCGGTAGGGGATGAAAATAGTATTAGGTTTAAATTTTCAACATTTTAATGGTTATTTCTTAATTTCACCCAAAACACTAGGTTGCATGGATTGGAAAAATGTTTGTAAAATTATGAATAAACAATGTTTTCACTATTGTGATAAGGGGGATCAATCACGGTCACTCTGCATAGTTTGAATAATAGTGCAGAAACTATGCCTTTAATCTTTGTTAAAAATCAATGTAGACGCGCATGGGGGTGTAACTCCATCCACACTCTTTCCTCAAACGAATTTTATGGTGTCCCTACCTTTCCACACTCAGAAAATATTACTACCCATGTGACCTACCCCCACATGGTTTTCACTTTTAAGGAGGCCACTGTTGATTCCCAAAAACCCTATGTTCCAGGATCTGAATAGGCCTCAGAAACCACTGATACACCCATGACATAATAAGGAATTCACATTAGGTTGTAATAATTTATTTAAAATGAAAAAGGATTCATACATTACATGATAACATATGATCTTAAAAATAAATTATTTGGGATAGGATAATTATTTTATTTCATTATTATTGTTAAAGATCATGTAATGATTTAGTTATCTATATTATGAGATTAAAAAAAGTTCTTTTAAAATATATAAATTCTTCATATTTTTTTGGGATAAACTAAGAAGGGTTGTATTTTTTATAAATGATTTAAATATAATTTTTTAGATATTTAATTCATTAAGAGTGTGTGATATTTTATTAATGATGAAATCAATTTAGGTTTTATAAGAAATATAGTTTTTTTTGTAAATATTATTTATATCATGGATCATGAAATATTCATTTTGAAATGAATTTGGTAAATCAATGTTTTGATTAAAACTATATTTAATATTCATTGCTGATTATGATTCATTTTTTATAATTTCATATTTATAGGTTATAATCATTCTGAAGTTCATTTTGAGCATGTACTCACCCCTTAACTATTCATTTTAGTGGAAATAAAGATATTAATGGTATTCATGTTCGAAAAGGAATGGGAAGATTTTTTTCGGAGGAGAGCCCTAAATAAAATATCGGATAGTGTGGACACAAATAATGGCATAAATTTTGGGTAACACATGTTTTATTTAGGTGTCATCATGTTTCATTACACATTGGTTTTTGTATTTTCAAAACCTTATTTTTTACTATTTTTTTCAAATACCTCCTGTAAAATAGTTATTTATGTACCACATGTATCATTAATCATTTTGGTTTATTTGATGAGGTAAAATCATTCCCCAATATTTTATTTTACCTCCATCCCTAGCTTCAAATACCTATTGATTAGGCAATTGACCATGTGGTTATGTTGTAATCAAAATTAGGTCAGATATTTTTGTCCTCAAAACATGTTATTAAATATTTATATTATAGAATAGTATGAATTTTTACTTGAGAAATTCCCATTATTTTGTCAATTTATAATGTATTGAAGTCAACATAAACCCAGAAAATGATAAAACTAACCTTCTTATGGTTATCCACATGTAATTTATATGTTTTTGGATATTAAAAGGATGAGGATTACCATGTATAATAGTTTTATTTACACAAAACTAAAACATGTGAATTTGTAATTGTTGAATAATATGAATTATGTTAGTAATGAGGAGTGGTATTTTCATAAGACCATTTTTTTAAATAAAAAGAGTTTTTATTATATTATTTTATTCATTGACTCAGTTAGTTCAAAATTTAAAAAATGGTGTTTAAAATATGTAAAAAAATAATTTTAACAGTTCTAAAAGAAATTGGAAAATTGGTTAGTAAAAACAATGGGATCTGATGCCCCTAATATATTTCAAAAAATAGATTCTTTTTTATGATGATCACTTTAAGATATGTGTAATCTTGATTGATTATTCTATGTATTATTCTTCTTATATGTGAATTTTCATGGGTTGAGAAATCTATCAATACTATGTTAGTGAATTTGATTATTAAATATATATATATATATAAGGGATTTGTAGGGAGGGTAATAAGTATAGGCCGAAATATGAAGACTAAGAATCAATGTCTCTAAATGTAACAACCACATTTATTTATATAGGGCATGAATAAGAGTAGAAGTGATTTGAAAATTTATTGATATCCACAATTTCATATGAATTTATGATTCCTTTAATGTCTAGACTGGATAATATCTAACTAGGTGGTCCGAATGGGATGTTTTGAAAAGTCCAACGTGGATTCCCTCTCTAACCTGTACCTGATATGAACTATTACATACCTTAATGGCATTCCTGATATTTATTGGCTAGTGACTGGAACATAGGAATAACTAACAATCATAGGGAAACAATTCTCGCATCCAAAAGTATAAAACATGACATTTTTATATACAATATATGAAAGGAATAAACATGGGAAGAGAAAACCTTGAAATTTATGTCATAGGAAATAAAAAAAGATGCGATATAACCTAAAAGAAGATAAAAATTTCCATGGTACAATTTTAAAAGTAATGGACAAGTAAAATTAAAATTAATAATACATGTGATAGCTTGTATATACTCATACCATCTTACCCCCAACTACCCTAACACAATTAGTGGAATCCTATCCACTTCAATGACGATCCTTTTATTTTCCTGTATTGAGATACATAACAAGGTCTACACACAAATAATGGGTTGTATATGTTGTGATCTAATATGGATAATTATGTTCCATCCTAGGAGTTATATATATGTTCTATATACAAAAATATGAATATGCACATATTTAACGAAAACAAGGCATCCCAATCAGATAAATATTTCTATATCAACAATATGATAATCAGTTTAAACTTGGTCCACATTCCAAATAATTTAGGTAAAAAGGATTAAAATAATATCGCATATGTGAAGCAATAAAACAAAACCATTCATCACATATCATATGACATCCAAATCATGACAACCTAAAGCATAAGTAACATCACGCCATATATCACCAATAGTTAGGCTATCCAGAACACTTGTTCCCAATTATAGACAATCGTGAACATCATGTCTCTTGATATATGCCTATAATCATGAGAGATAAAGAATCCAAAAAAATTCATCCTCCCAATAATTATAACAAGTCTCTAGAAAATGGGTATAGGAAGTAGAATAACATCCCATGAGTGAACCCCCTGATAGTATCAACAGATGTGGACTATTATTACACCTTCCACCTAAGTATCCAAGTATTCATATGATCATAATTTTCAAAATCATTTCATTAAAACCATTCATTGAAACCCAATTCATAAATCCATTTCATAATTTATTTTAAAAAAATGTGGGGATTATGATATTTTCCCCAAAACCCATTTTCACAAACACAAATTTAATCATGCGATTTCTTTTATAAAACATCTTATAAAACCATATCAATACAGTTAACAAAACATCTACTAGAGATGGATCCACTAACCTCAAACTTGGGTTTCACACACTCATAATGGAAACAACTAACACATACATTTTAAAATAAAATAATAAATGCTCTATAATCGATACATACATCTAAAATCTATTCAAAAATAAATATGGTTGGTAGAGAAGATGACATAACACATTAGATATGAAACATGAGTGTCATTCCACAACCAAAACAATGTTCAAACTTTATATGATTATCACAAAAATGATCTATGATGGATCATGAGAATCAACATGATACAAAATTTAAAAATCAAAATGTAGTGCAATGATAGTTTTCTGATGTGAAACATCAATGAAAAAGATAAAAACCAAATCTAGAGAGACACAATGCAAAGATATATAAGATAATTCTCCAAATGAAATGATCGAAAAAGAGTGAAGATCCCCAAAATCACTTATGAGAGACTCTAGGTCATTAGAGAGGATTATTCTATCAAATGATAACAAATTTAGATATACATTGCACTAAAACAATAGGTTATGAAGACTACATGTCATTAATCCTTGGTTCAAGATGTGAAATCCATGAAATCCATAAATTAAAAAAATGAATTTAATATTTTAAAAACCTACATTATCACATTAAAAAAGATGTGATAGTATCAAAAGGTGTAAAAATTTCATTCACTAATCCTAATCAGGGAATCTTCCTTATAACATATTCACATCATGTATCTCTTTCATTATGTGAAATTTCTCTCCATGAAGATTATTCTAAAACTGTTACAATAATTATTTAATATAACATAGATGATAATAAAAATTCTCTTCAGACTTTTTGAAATTTATTCTTTCACTCCATCAATTATAAAAAATACACATTTGTAAATAGTAGTTTATTTTCCATAACAAATGTTCTTTATCCTAAAATCCCCAATACACACCCAACAATGCAGTAAATGAAAAGAGAGATTAAAAACACCTAAAATACAGTTACAAGATATTACGAACACCCCACTATAAGAAATTTCATCCCCAGGAAGTCATTTAGAAGAATGTTTTCCAGAATGAGATGATTCCACTACATTCGGATCAACGACTTATGTTACCAAGTATTATGAGAATTTTATTTGTTTTACCATAATAATATAAGTAATAGAGTCAAATTACCACACATTAATGTTACTGGATATTCAATGATATATAGTTTTTTATCCTCAAAATAAGCATCTAGTTCCCAGTATATCTCTTCCAAAATCAAAAAATTATATTGACAAGGATGGTACTTTTTGATATGATATATGTGGAAATGGTCATAAATACCTGTCAACTGAACAATAAATGTAAACTAATAAGAATCCAACTAAAGTCACTTGTTGACCTCAAATAGTCCAATATGTCATATAGCCAAATTTACCATTTTTCAAAGATAATGATGACCTAGATGATGACAAATTTAAAGAAAACATTTTAACAAATACAAAACTACAAATGATGATACCAATGATATAAATTCAGTTGTTTCGACAATGAGATGTAACTAGGAACAAAAATATATATGGAATTGTCACTAATGTCTCCAAAATTATTCTTTTTCCTACAAGATAGGACCCTTTGACCTTTTCCCAATAATGTGGTCACCTACATGCATGACCATAAAAATCATCAATGAGATCCATTCTGATCAATGAATGGTATCCATTACTATAAGAAAACTCAACATGTCCAAGATGGATATCCTATGATACACCAAAATCCATGATGTGGTTATGAAGAACGTCCTAGGAGATTTGAAAATAACACTACCTATATCAATCAATCTATCTATCATATGTTGTATTGAACTTCAGCTGATTCTGGATTAGCACATATAAACAATCCAAAATAATTATGTAAACCTAGTATTCCTACCAAATCTAATTATTGAGGGAGACTCATTGCTTACCCTGATATTCAACAATAGTGGTGTACCTAATCAAATCAAAGACAGCTATCATTGAGAACTGATGAACCTCAACCTAGATATAATTATTCTCTCATGGAGTCTATGTTAATCAATCCACGATGTAAATAGACTCCTCACCCCTTATCCAAACCTTCGATGAAAGAGGATAGATAAACCCATATGTTTTAAGATACTTTGTCATTATTCTTTGGTAGGTTCAACAATGAAATATATAATCTACCATGTCACACTTCAAATTCGGTCTCCAGAATCACCATATCATGGAATAATGTATATTCTTAGTTCATAGATGAATGTATCCAATATAACTATTATATTCAAATAAATCATATATCTTCAAATATTTTGTTATGTGAAATTGGTCACCAAAATAGAGAAAACCATATGAAGAGAGAGACCAAACTGAAATGTTATCCCCACTATATATAGTTTCCGGCATCACTGTAAAATAATAATCCATTTGGTGATTAGACAGAATATACAAAAATTAATATGATTGAATATTAACACTAGTCAAAACCATATCTAAATACTCCGTGTGGGAATCTTGGTGAAACTATATTAGGAGACAAATGGTTCTACCCCTATATAGATTTCAAAATAAACTATGATGGAACCCTATACATAATTGAATCTATAATGACTCTATTACTAAGGTGTAAGTGATTTTTATGTCAATCATTTTAAGGTATTATAGCCACAACATGTATATGGTATTCTAGTGTTTCTATGAAAATATATAACTTAGACTCTTATCGTCATTAAAGGCCATGAAAAACACCTCAAAAAATATTGTGTTTCCAAATTTTATTCTCATGATAAACTATAGAAAGATTTAAATAATGAGTGGAGTAATTATTCTCATGAAATAAAAGATGTTGGGATCCATTAGTGACCACATTATCATATTTCATATACACAAACAACAGGGGATCACCATTGGAATCATTGAAAACAACTTTCCCATTACTGGGATTATGTATGTATGGAATATGATATGTTGATAGAAGTCATTTAAACACATCAAAAATGAATGAAAATTTGGATATGATATGTAATTAACCCCTATATTAGAATTAGAAGTGAAATGTTACACAAAATATGATAAATATTTAATGAAATTTTTTTTGTATATGGTAACAACGAGGAAGCTACAAATCCCCAATACATTCAGCGGATGATCCTAGGAAAATACAAAATTCACCTTCATATAATAAATTAATAATCTATTCATTGAAATCAAACTCCATAAGAACAAAAATTATATGATACTGAAATATCATTTTCAAATCATTTCAAAAGTGGTGACTCATTTGGATTACAAAAACCAAACACAATAGATTCTCTTAATGATGCTCTGATCTCGAAAAAACTAAAATATCATCAAAAAAAATACACAAAAGGGTTTCTATTCACTTCGAATATAAAATTAATGAAATACATTAAAATTTTAGTAGAATTAGTCTTAAAAATGGGCATCAGAAGATATTCACAATGGCCAATGTTAGTATTTAATGTTTTCTTATGTATATCATACCCCCGAACTCTGAGATGATGATAACCCAATTAAAGATCATTCTTTGAAAACCACTTTTTACCATTTATCATGTTTAGAAAGAGATCCAAATCCAGAAATGGATTGTTATTCCTAACCTTTAACGAATTCAAAAAAAGATAGTATACTTATATATAGATTGAACTGTCTACCTTCTTGGAATAGAGCATATGGGCTACCCACTGTTAACATGTGGGTGAAAAACATGTTCACCATCAGATCATCCCTGTGAATCATGAGATATTTTATCTATACTAGTTAAATATAATTTGATTGTTTCTATATCAGATATGTATCTATAATATATCAATCAAAACTTATTACTCACTATTTGGAGGAAGATAAGAGAAATCATTTGGGAAAAACTAGGAAAATCATGAATAACAACATAAATATAAAAAAAAGATGAAATGCCATTGGGATTCACTATTATAGTAGAAAGAATCTCATGACCTTTGTATGGGATGATCCTTCATGACTATACATTGGATATAACACTCTCTTGAACACCAGAGAGATCCCATCACTAATAAAGAAAAAAAACATAACAATAGTAAAAATTAATATCATCACGGAGATCAATTATCCTATCTATCCTCATTATTATTTTAAATATATTCATTGTTATTAAAGAGTAAATAAAATATTTATTTTTCATTAGATATTAACAGAAAACAGGACACTACACCCCTTTTCTTTCCACTTTCCTTTGTGTGTCGCTAAATCCTTAAAAAGGGTATGTTTTTAGATGTTTAAAAATACCAAAAATATTTGAACATATAAAATAGTGAGATACACCTATATAACCTAAATTAGTCACCACTGAAGATGCAATAATGATGTTATCTCACACCATCTTTGGTCCCACATTTACATACACTTGTAACTTCCCATCTATGATATGGTGCTACAATCTAGAGACTAGTGGCTAGAGCCCTATAATACATAATGTATCTAACTATGATGTAAAAGCCATTGTAGCCAATGATCCTTGACCATAATGATGAATGGATATATCCTAGACAAAATTTTGTAGATGACTATAGTGCCAGAAACACAAACACATCTTCAAAGTTGACGAAAAAGATACTCAGGTGTGCCCAATATTTCTACAAAAATATAAAGCTATGAGAGCAATATTTGGAATAACTAAAGGTCCATATGATTTCTGATCCTGAGACCAACTCCTCTACTCCTATAATGATCATGCTGCATCGTTTTCCTCCTTTCACACTATTAATGTAGCACCCCAAACATTTTATGGTATGTTTCCCTTAAATACATTCGATTCATATCCTATATTACATAAATTAGTATGATTATTTGAAACAATACATGATTATTTAAGAGATAATATAGAATAGAAATTGAACTTAAAATTCAACTTGTCTATTTTGAATTATGAAAATAATACATACACAGTTGTGTTTAGGATGATATTTACAGTCTGATAGAATTATCATATTTTCCAGTGAATAGTATCCCACCATTATTAATTTTAACCTACCCTTATGAATTGTAACATACCCTTATGAATAGTATCATGGCTCCTATTAACGCTATCCAAACCAATGAAATTATAAATAAATTTAGGAACCTTTAAAATAAAGAGGAATATTTTAAGTGTTTATATATTTCGATTAAATAATGATTTAAATTAACTATCTTATTAATAAAATTTAGAAAATTATTTTTGAAAAAAGGACTTCATTTTTTGATTCTACATGTCAAAAAATGTTTAGAATGAATTTTTGTTAGTTTTCTTATATTCATAAATTTTTTTATCAATAGTGAAATATGATAATTTAAAAAATTAGCTAAATACAATAATTATAAAGTCATGAATGATGTTCTTCTGATGTAACCCCAATTTATTAATATTCACATTATAAAATTACTATTCTCAGTCAAGGAAGACTCAATATTCTTTTTTTTGTGGACAAATAATTAATTAATGATTATAATATAGAGAAATACCTTTCCCCCTCCACTATATAAATCTACCCTCACCCCATATTCCTCTCACACCACTCAAACATCAAGACATTTATATATTCTACCAAACACTATTTCAGAGCCCTATCCCCACGTCCAAGACCTTATGGTATCTCCAAAAGCCCAAAAAATTGGTTTTATGGGGATTCTCTAGGAGGAGTACTCAAGAGGTGAAGCTCTGTTCTCTTTTCATTCAATTTCATTTACAAAGTATTATTTTTTTGTTATCTCTTCACTCCTACAACATACATATGCCATGATAATTCTAGTAACTTTAATTTATTAAATTTTCAATATTAAAATAGAATATTTCATCATAATCTCTCTCTTTTCCCTTCCTATTATACAATAAATGAAAACCCCATCTGAGATATGTTAATTTATTACAATAAAGGAAGGCAAGTTTTCAATTTTCCTTACTAACATCAATAATAGTCATGAAACCTTTTCAATTTTTGTACCATATCATAATATATATCTTATATCTTGTTTAATGTTTTTTAATACATACACAATCATAATATGGAATAATAACACAAAATGAGTTTATTGTGCATAAAACCGCCAAGACAAATCCAAGGGTTTATTAAGTCATCAAATAGGAAATATTTATGATATATAACCATAATCAATATAAGATAATTTATATCTCTTTAATGTCAATAATAATTTATATTAAAAATTCTATATGTTTAACTACATTTCAATCAAACATCCATTTAGGAATATAATTAAATAGATCGTGAATACCAATGAAGAAAATGATACCAAAATAATAAAATTGAATCTCTTAAACCCATAAAAAAAGACATTAATAAACCTAATAAGGTTATAAAATATCACATACATGTTGATGATATTATGGAATTATTAATTAATGTAGCTATATTTGATTATTCAGGAAATTAAGAATAATAAAGAACAACTTCAAGCATAAGTTAGTGGATCCTCTCTCCCACATTTGTTCAAAAATCACTCTTATGTTGTGCTATATTATTTTTAATACCTAATGATGGGGAATGTTTAAAAACCTTCCCCATACGTCCCTTATGATCTATAAACAACGGGATAACCCTTTAACTCTCATTAATCCCTCTCAAGAAAACCTTTTACCAGGAAGAAATATTTATAACATGTTTTCTCATCTCACATCCAATTCTATGGGATTTCCATTGTTCAACTATTATTTGTTATATGTGGTATTGGTATACTTCATTTTGATTTCTATTATCTATATTATCATTAGTTTCATGGTATTATGTTATACATATGGTGGTTATTAACTTTTGTTCATACGACTCAATTGATTACGATGTGGTAACGAGCTTTGTCTCAATTTTCACTTCGTTGTGACTTGCTTATTATTGTGAACCTACTCTTTCATATGTGGTTTAACTTCTTATACATTGAGATAAATTATAAATTCAAATTATATTCCTTTTAAATTTCAGTATTCTCATATAATGTATAAGATTATTGTATAATTCATATACCATTTTACATACGGTATTTATTTTTAATGTTGTTTTGACTGTGAAAATATTAATGAATTTGTATCTTATATTATATATAGATAATGTAATGGAATATTTCTCTTGTGTTTAATATATGTATTAATAAGGATTTGGACATGTATTAGTTTGTGGGGCCTGCAACATCCCCACGATTAATCGGTAGGTCTCATTAGAAAGATTAGTTATTGACAAAGCCTTCGAGTTTGTTTCCAAAAATCAGACGAGTTTCTACCCATATAACTGAACCATTTTTATTGTATTATTGTATCATGTACGAGATATATGATTCCAAATTGACACTCATTCTCTATATTCATTATCATATATTACTATCAAATAGGTTTTCACTATGAAAAAATCTATGGATGTAGTTTCATTCTTAGTTTATTAGTGGCGTGAGTTTTTCATTTATTCACCTTGCCATATTGATTTTGTAAAATTAATTACAATTCAGATATTATTGATTCATGCTTCCACTATTTTTAACCCTTACTGATAATTTTAGATCACACCATTCATTTTTTACTTTTAATAGGTAATGAAGAGAATATCATTTATTTAGTTCTTGTGGATATAAATTTTAGTATTTGTTATGCATTGTATTTTGTATACTTTTCCAATGAAATTTGTGTTATGTCTCTGTATCTCATTTTGTCAAGGCTTATAAACATTTCATTCCTTTGGGATTTTCATTCCATCAATCCATGCCAATATAACAAGTAATACACCGACTCTTGTTTATAGGGGTCAGGGTGTTACAGTTGGAATCAAAGAAAGATTAGTAGAAAACATGGAAGCTATATTAGGAATTGTATATTACGGAACAAAGACCTAAGGTATTATTAGAGGAAAAATATACAAGAACATCCCTGTATTTTGGTAAGGAATAGATTATGTGGAAATTTCATGAAATACATCCATGTTTGGATATGATCATGTTGAGGTTTCTATGGAACACATGTAACTAGGAGTGAATGCTATGAGAAGGAGTTTAGGGTTTGACCCGTGGTGTCCTGGTACATGAAAATTAGGCTTGATGCAATATTGGTTATGACACTCTCAAGGGATTTACTTAGGATAATTCCTAAATTCTTCACAAGACATTATGAAGGATTGAAATGTGAACTATTCTTCAAATAAATCATTTTTCTTATTATGGGATTAACTATGCGTTGGATCTCAATTTATGCTAAATATTTTTTTTATGTTCAAATTATACATTATTATTCATAACCTAATCTACTGTGTGCTGTTATTTATAAATTGCATCTAATGGAAGAAGGGGAATCAATACTCGTGTCAATGTTGGGATATCGACACTAATAAATTCAACATAGTCAATGTTGGAGTACATCTGATCATGACCATATTAGGACATCTTACTCAGTTTGTAATGAATTACCATTCCACACCTATGATGGATCGTTTCAATTGGCAGAAGCCCCCACCTGTCAGCAGGACTACATATCCAGTGGTTGCTAGGAAATACATCAAGTCCCTTGAAATGATATTCATGGTATTAAGATTAAATGAAAATGAAAAGGTATTACTAGAAGTAAATTGTCTCAAGGGTGATGATGATCAATGGTGTTCCTTGATTCAAGATACTGCTGGCGAAGAAGAAATTGAAGATATAGAATGGAAAACATTTAAGGAAATATTCTCCAAAAAATATTTCTCTCATGATCAACGGACCATAATGAAGTGGAAATTCCTTGGCATAATGAAAATGGAAGAAGATAGAGTTGTAGAGTATGAGGCTACCTTGACAAGGCTAGAAATGTATGTCATAGATTACGTAAGTGACTCAGCTGACAAGATTTATCAATTTAATGAATGAAATGTGATAATACATTGAATGTCACTGGCTTCTAAAACATTTTGATAATATGATGAAATTGTATGAAGTTCCATAAAAACAGATAATGAATTTTCAAGATCAAATAATTTCAAGGTAAACCCATATAAAAAAGAGGTACTCTGATAACCAAGGGAAGAGTGAATATCCAAAGTGGAACTAGGGAATGAAGCGATTCCAATTATGCAAGAAGTGTGGAAAAATTCTTCTTGAGATATTCTTGAAAGGAATGGGAGATTCCAATAAGTGTGGATAAAAGGTTCATATATCTAATGAATGCAATGGGAAGAAACAATTTGATGGTATTAAATGTTATAATTGTAGAGTGATGAAACACTTTGAAAATGAGTGTCCTATGCTCAAAGGAAACATGCCTCAAAAAAGGCCAAGATAGAAAGGGAGATTTTATTCAATTATAACCATAGAACGTGATGTTCATAATGTTGTGGTGAAAGTACTTTAATTGTTTCTTCAAACGTAGCCAAAACATTATTGGATTCTGGATCATTGCATTCATTTATATCTTCCTAGTTTTCCAAAAAAATTAGTCAAGTCAAATATGATTTATTAAAGGAGTTATCAGTCAAAACTCATAGGGGATTCATCATTTCACCAAAAGAATGTCAAATAGTCCCCCTCATGACACAAAAACATGATTTAGTTTCTAACATTATCCTCATAATAGTGACTGAATTTGATATAATTCTCAGTAAGAATTGGTTGTATAATTATAATGCGAATCTTTATTGCAAGAAAATGGAAGTTACAATTTATTAAAAAGGGTTATAATCCCTTGTATTTAGAGTAGAAAACTCGCAACCTGATTCTTATCAAGATCCACCCCTTGTAGCTCTACTGAATACAATATATGTTGATTAATATAAACCAATATCTATGGGCTATGAAAGAAATATTTATCTTGATGATGTGTATATAGTGCATGAATTCATTGATGTATTTCCAGAGGATTTACCTGGGCATCCTCCAAAGATAGAAATTGAGTTTTCCATTGCCTTAATTCTCAGTGCAAGACCAATATCAAAAACCACTGTAGAATGGCCATTATAAAGTTAGTTGAGATTAAGAAACAACTTGATGAATTTAGTGAAAAAGGATTGATTTGTCCTAGTGGTTCTACATAGGGAGCCCCAGTACTATTTGTCAAGATGAATGATCGATCCTTGATGCTATGCATTTATTAGAGGGAAATCAATGACAATAAAATAAAGAATCTATATCCACCACCACATATTGATGATTCATTTGATCAACATCATAAAGATCAATAATTTTCAATGATTGAACTTCGGTTTTGATATCATAAGCAACATGTGAAGAAGGAAGATATTATAATGAACGAATTTTGAACTAGGTTTGTGAATTACAAGTTTACACTGATGCCTTTTGGGCTGATTAATGCACCCTTTGTTTTCATGGATTTAATGAACATATTTTTCATGGAATATTTTGATAAATTTTTGGTGGTATTAATTGATGATATCCTCGTATGCTCAAAAAGCTATGATGTCTGTTAGGATCACTTGAAGATTATTCAGCAAACTCATAGAAGAAATGAATTATATGGCATGTTTAGAAAGTAAAAATTCTGGCATCAATCAATTTCTTTTTAGGAAATATTTTCTTTAAGGATTGAATACTAGTTGATTTTGAAACGCAAAGGAAATAAATGACTGGACCATGTCAACAAACATAAATGAGGTATGATGTTTTATTGGCTTACCAGGTTACTGTCAGCATTTCATTTAGAATTTTTCCCAACTGGAAACCCCACTAACCAAGATCACATATAAAGAAGTTAATTTGTGTGGATGAATGAATGTACATAATATTTCTTTGAATAATTGAAAAGTAGACTGTTCAATGCTCAAATTTTGACTCTTCCATATAGAAATAAGTGATTTGTGATATACAGTGATATATAAAAGAATGTTCTAGGTTTATTCATTATAAAAAATCATTTAGTTATTGCTTATGTACCAAGACAGTTGAAGACTCATGAGAAAAATTATCCAACTCAGGATCTTGTTTTAGTACTAATAATATTAGCTTTAAAAATAGGGAGAAGTTATCACTATGGAGAATGATTTGAGAATTATACGGAAAAAATACATTTATCCTCAAAAGAACTCAACATGAGGCAAAAGAGATGGCTTGAGTTAAATCAACTATTATAATAGTTCAATACACTACAAACTATTAATGGAAAATAAATAGGATGATGTATCTAGCTGGTAAGATCACTAAAAACTAACACAAATAAGGATTTAAAGGGATCTTATATTCATGGAAATAATGATGATGGATATGAAAATTGTCGAGGAAGGGGAACAACTTTCTACATTCAAATTTTTTCTAAACCATCTTTATTATATTTGATAAAAAGCTCTCAATATGATGATGAGAATCTGCACAAGAAAATTAAAGTTGTCAAGGATGGGAGATCGTTAGACTACATGTGTGAAGACGGAGTTATGAAAATTGTGAAGAGGTTATGCATTCCATTCATACCTAATCTAAAAGTGGTACTATTAGACGATGTGCGTAGGTTAAATTTATCTATACAACTGGGAAGAAAAAATATGTATAGATATCTGAAGGAATATTTTTGGTGGGATAATAGGATGCGAGAAATTACATACTACATGTAATGGTGTCTCATTTTTCAACAAGTGAAGGTAGAGAGACAACATCCATGTGGAGTGATTTAACCTCTTCCTATTTCTATTTGTAAGTGGGTTAACATTACGATGGATTTTGTCACTGAACTACCAAGGAAACCTAGAAGTAATGATGCAATATGGGTAATGGTTGATCATCATAGAAAATCAGAAAGTTTCCTTCCTATAAGAGAGTATTTACCACTTGAGTTCCTGTAAAGACTTTATATTAATGAAGTTTTATAGATTCATGGTGTATCTATATCGATTGTGTCCAATCGAGATCCCTTATATACATCAAAATTTGGGAAAAGTATCCAGAAGGATTTGAATACTGAGTTTCATATGAGTAATGCTTATCACCCTCAACTGATGTATAGTCTGAATGGAATATTCATACTATGGAAGATATGCTGAGATCATGCTCTATTGACATCCAAGGTATGTGGGATCAATGATTGCCTTTGGTGCAATTTTCCTACAACAACAGTTTCCATTTTAGTATTCCAATGGCCCCATATTAAGCATTAAATGGAAAGTTATGTCAAACTCTAACATTTTTAGATGATGTTGGTGGGAGAAAACTTATAGGACTAGAACTCATTAAAGAGACCATAGCGAAGGTGAAGACAATCCAATCCCATATAAAGGTATCCCAAAGTATGTAGAAGAGTTATGGTGATAACTAGAGAAATAGTTAGTAATTATAGGTGTGAGATCATGTATTTTTAAAGGTATTTCCATATTATTGTGTCTTAAGGATCATTTAGAAAGTGAAAATTATCCCCAGGTACATCAGACCGTTTGAAACTCTCAAAAGAATCGTAGTTGTAGATTACCATTTAGAAATGCCTCCAAATCACTCTAAATATCATGATGTGTTGCACATGTCATTGTCAAAGAAATACATGCCATACCCAATGCACGTACTCACCTATGATGAAATAGAACTGTAACCTAATTTTCCCTACTGTGAAGAGCCTATAGGGATCCTTGACACAAGGGAACATGTATTGAGAATTTGAACAACTCGTCTAGTAATGGTTCTTCGAAAAAACCATAACATGTAGGAAGAAACAAGGGATCCTGAGGATGTTAGGATGTAGAACAACCCACCTATTTTTTGTTGGATTTATAAATGAAAAATTTCAAGGGAAAAATTTCCGAAGGAGGTAATAATGTAGCACCCCCAAAAATTTGATGGTATGTTTCTCTTAAATACATTTGAATCATAAACATTATTTCAAATAACACTAAGTTTATAAGAAACAACACTTGGTTATTTATGAGATAATCATAGCATAGCCATTGAACTTAAATTTTCCACTTGTGTGTTTTGAATTTTGAAAATATGACATTCATTGTTGTGTTTAGGATTATATTTAGAGTCAGATAGAACTAACTTAATGTTTAGTGAATAGTAACATAAGCTTATCAATTGCAACCTACCCTTATGAATAATGATATAACCTTATGAATAGTAACATACCTTTATGAATAGTTACATGACTCTTATGAATGGTATCCATACCCATGAAAGTATAAATAAATTTAGGAACCATTAAAATAAAGAAGAATATTTTAAATGTTTATATTTTTCGTTTAAATAATGTTTCAAATTAAATATTTAAATAATCATATTTAATTTTTTTCGAAAAAATGACTTCATTTTTTTGATTCTACACATTGAAAAAGGGATATGGTGAATTTTTGGTATTTTTCTGTAATACAATAATTTTTGTTGAATAGTGAAACATCATAATTTACAAAATAAGCTAGATATACTAATTATTGAGTCATGTATGATTTTATGGTGATATAATCCCAATTGATTCAACTTTATGTGATTAAATTACTATTCATGGTCATAGAATACTCAATATTCCTTTTCATATGGAGAAATAAAAAATTAATCAATATAATATAGAGAAATCCCTACTCCACTAAACTATATAAACCACCCTCACCCGCTCTTTCTCCCACACCAATCGAGATTCAATAAATGCCTAAATTCTTCCAAATACTCTTTCCAAGACCTCTCCCCACGTCCAAGACAAGATGGTCTCTCCAAAAGTCAAAACAATAATGTATTAAAAATATTATCCAGGATGAATACTCAAGAGGTGAACCTCTCTTAAGTTTTCATTCTAGTTCATTTACAATGATCCATTCTTTTTTTATCTCTTATCAAATCCCCTAATCCAAATTCCAGGATAATTCTAGAACCATAAATTTACCAAATTTTAATTATGACAATATAATATTTAAACCTAATATTTCTTTTTTTCCTTATTTTTATACTAAAAATTGAAACACCGTCCGAGATGTGTTAATTTATCACACTCAAGGAAGACTGGTGTTCAATTTGAATTACTATCTTCTTTACTAGTCATGAAACAATTTCAAAGGTCTAACTAGATAATAATATATTTATTTTTTCATATTTAATGTTATATAATCCTTACACACTAATAAAATGGAATATTAATACAAAACAAGTTTATTGTGCACAAAACCGCCAAGCCAAATCCAAGAGTTTATTAAATCGTCATATGAGTCATCCTTATGTTATATAACTAGAATAGTTATAAGAACATTTATATTTAGTTAATGTTACAAATAATGTGTATTAAAAATTCTATATATTAAACAGAATTACTAAAAATCATCTATTCATGAATACAAGTAAGCATATCATGAAAACCAAAGAAGAAAATGCTACCAAAATAATAAAATTTAATTTCGTAATACCATAAAGAATACATTAATGAACCTAATAATGTTATAACATAACAATTACATGTTGATGTGGTTCTGGAATTATTAATTAATAAATCAAAATTTGATTATTCAGGTCGTTAAGAACAATCAATAACACTTTTATGCAAATGGTAAGGTTTCCTCTCTCTCAAATTTGTTCAAGAATCTCCCCTATGTTGGCTATATTATTTTTAATACCTACTAATGTGGTTTGTTTTCACACACCCCCAATACTTCTCTTATAATATATAAATAATGAGATACCCATTTAACTCTCATTAAGACCACTCAATATCACTCATTACCATGCCGATATATTTGTATGGGGTTTTCTCATCTCACTTTCAATTTTGTGGGATTTCTATTGTTCACTTCTTATTTTATATATGTGGTATATTTGTACTTCCATTTGAAATATATTATCTTGATTTTCTTTATTTTTATGGTATTCAGTGTTCCATTTTGTGGTTATTAACTTTTGGTTATATGACTCTATTGATTACAACATGGTAATTAGCTTTGTCTCAATTTTCACTTCGTTGTGACTTGATTATTATTGTGCACCTACTAGTTCTTAGGCAGTGTACCTACTGCCCATTTGAGATCACATTTATATTTATATGAAATTAAATTTAAATTTATATATTCTCATATCATTGATATGATTATTTTCTAAGCCATATACCATTTTACTTATGAAATTTATTTTGAATGTTTTTTTGACTATTGAAATATTGATGAATCTGTATCCCCTATTCTATACAGATAGTGTAATGGCATATTGATCTTTTATAAAATATATGTTTAAATATAAATTTGGAAAATCACTGGTTTTTGTGGCCCACATCAGCCCTTCGATGCATCAGTTGGTATCATGAGACAAATCATTTGGCAACAAACCATTCTCGTTTGTTTCCAAAAATTAGACGGGTCCTACCCACTAAACAAAACAATTTTTTGGTATTATGAAATCATGATCTTGATCCATGACATTAAATTAATAAGAATTATCTTTATTCATTATAAAAAATTACTATCCATTAGGTTTTCACTACATCAATATTGATGGATGCAGTTTTATTCTCAGTTTATAAATGGTGTGAATTTTTCATTTAATCCCCATGCCATATTGATTATGTCAAATTGGTTACAATTTATTTATTATTGATTCATGTATCTGCTATTTTATACCATAATATGAATTGGATATCACCCCTTTAATTGTTTACTATAAAAAGGTGATGAAGAGGAGATCATTTATTGATTTCTTGTGGAAGCGGTTTTCAGTTTTTGTTATGTATTGTATTTTGTAACCATTTACAATGTAATTTCAGTTACGTATATGTATCTAGTTTTTTAAAGACTTATAAAACCCTCGTGCCATCTGGATTTTTATTCCTTCTATTCATGCCAATATAATAATTAATGCATTGGATCCAGTATAGAGGGGTTGTGGTGTTATAATTCAAGCTACCACTAGGTGGAAGTGATGGGGAAGAATAAAAAATATTTCATATCATGTACAAATATTCCATCACTTCCATGTCTTGTATATAAATATAGGAATATATATATACTCCAAAAATACCCATGATTCGATATAAACTTGAAAACCTAAGATTACTTTTGATCCATCAGCTTGTTATTCGTTATTACCACTAGAGGAAAATTAAACCACATTGTACACTGATTGGTGTACACAAACAAAGAATGCTCTCTCATATGTAATGAAATGAAGTCTGGTGAATTTTGAATCATTTATGACTATAAAAAACTACTAGAATATGTGGATCTTGTAAAACATTTATACAATGCCCAAGTGGTTATCTTCTTGTACCATCGAATCCCACCATCGCTACATAGGACCCTCAACCATCACTTTCGTAGAAGTCAAATACCTGACTGATCTCATGTATCTATTTTTTTCACCCATTTATGTTCATTTACACTCTTAATATATAGTGTATTCTCTCATATGAACTCATGTGATCAATCACTTTCTCATGTCACTCCTAATTATTTCTCAAAAAAAAATGTTTTGGACTTGTAGTATATTTTGTTCAATAGAACATACTTCCCACATTATAGGATAAATAATAATCTAATCTATAGATGTATTCTCTTTATGAGTATATCTTTCACCCTACTATGGAGCCCATGGAAGACATCTCAAAGTAATGATGCTACAAACCAAGACATAAGAAACAACCATACATCAAAAAAATATCATTTGATACTAGAATACAATAAGACCAAAACTAATATTTGGATTAGAAATCCAAAATATGTGACTTGTATACCAACATCCCATGGTAACATGATTCTCGTGAAGGAATGAGTTGGTAAATAATTCACTATTACATACCCCTAAAGTAGTGAAAATCCTATTCATGCTACCAAATTAGCAAAATATAGCATAGGCCTAACCATTGATACAAAAGTACGATGAACCCAACCCAAATACCCTATTAAACTGGTTCACAACATGAACCATCGTATACATGTAGTGGGTTCTTGGTCACCATGGGTTGGTGACTACCACCCATACATCCAAAACAACTAGAGGGAATGATTTTACCCAACCAGAATTATATAACAAGAAACACAAACACACACAGACTCACACACACACACACATATAACGAGATGAAAATGGGAGGGTAAAAAAATAAATATATGTTATAGGAAAAATTTAACTGAGGAAGAGATAATGATTAAAATTAGATAAATAATCTACATTGCAAAAGTCCAATAGATATGAAATAATAAAACAAAATTTTATAGTCCATGAGATATCAAGGAAAAAACCCACCCTTGTCCTGTAATAATTTGAAAAATATATCACCCCCATAAGGTGGTACCTAGCCTTTTTATATAACAAATAAACAAGGTTTTCACATAGCCGAAGGAATGTTCAAGTTCTATCCAAAAAATGATTACTAGGATCTCTCCCAGGTGATCCATATCAAATCAATATACTATTATATAATCATTCCCACCATTAAATAAAATAAGGCATGTTAATTAGTTAAATAGTTTTACATCAAAGGAATTGTAAAACACTACCCATTTTCCATTTTTCTATATATTTAATGTAAAATAATTTAAAATAATCAATAGTTTCCTATATTAAATCAAAATTAAAAATCACAAATGAAATCAAGAACAAGGCACTAAAAATGATTTAGTAATATCAAACAAATGATCAGTACAGTACATGATATAAAGAGAAACCATACCCAACCACAGATAGTCATGCACATAAAGTCTCTTTGTATATGCATTGAATATAAAGAGAAGGGGAACACCCAAGTATGTGAACCTCTATACAGATCTAAATATTCCCAAGCACAACTGGCCTTGGTATTAGATAAACCCCCCATGAGTGAACCCCATAATAGCATAAATGGTCAATGCCCATTACTTAACCTTCCACCTATGTATCCCAGGGTTCTCATGTGTTAAATTTTCCAAACAATCTCAACAAATCCATCCATTCAAAAATATTTATTAAATTTATATCATAATGATTTGACAATAAATTTTGTTTAACCAAATCAAGGGGAAAACCATATTTCGTTAAAAACCAAATTTCACACACAAAAGTCAATCATGTTTGGTTTATTTATAACAAAAATGTATTACCATATCAAAGAAGTTCATCCAAAGTAGTTCATATAATAAACTAGTTAACTCAAACTCAGGTTTCACATGCCCGTAATGGAAACCACCATTACATAAGAATAAAAAGACAACAATGGGGGCCCAAAAATCAACCCTTACATCTCAAAATCCACACGACAATAAAAATATACGTTATAGAATACAACATAATATGTACCTGAAGAAACTCAAATTCCACACAACAAACTTCTCTATGGTCAGTCACTAGATGTATAATAAACTACGTGTCTATAAATGGTCAAGATAATCAAAACCACAAGGCCAAATATTATGAAAATGTTGCGTAATGACACTACTACGACTAACTGAAATGGTGAAAAAAATATCACTTACCTGGACAGACACAACACACCAATGATGAATATAAATCATTGTACATAATGATTTGGTAGGAGTTGAGATCATAATAAATTACATGAAGAGATTATACTTCATGAGGAAGTGGGGTTATTTCAAATGGAAATAAAATCAAACGTGCTTCATAGAAAACATAACACGTCCTTAACACTACACCATGTGAATCGAATGGTCACAACATGAAATATAAGATATCTCTATATGTGAATCATAAGTCACCTAGATAAAAAAACATTTCATAACATGAATAATATATCGACATGTGAATAGTTCAAAATCTAAATCAGTTCACAGAATCCACATAGAAAAGTATCTTGATGTTTAGTACATTCATTATGTGAAACCATTTAGTGAGAATATTATAAAAAATCTAATTGAATGTTTTCAGAGGACAAATGATGCCCTAATAAAAATCCTCTTAATATTTCATTACATTTATACATGGACTCAATTAAACTGAAAAATTATACATCACAAAAATTTAGGTCTTTTCCCAAGTAATAGATCTATATCTTTAGAAGTCTCAAATAAGACGCCAATAAAAAAGGAAATGAGAAAATAGATTAGAAATACATGAAATAAGGTAACATGATGATATATAAGTGATCCAAATTAGTATAGTATTTTTTGATGATAAATAACTAGATTGTGAAGGTTTCAAAAAACTTTTCATTGACCGATATATCATAGATGACTTAATATAAGAAATAGTGTAAAGGGTTTTCAAATTTATGAATATAAATTAGTTATTTAAATATAATTCATCAATTTTTATTAAGATAATAAATTATTAATATAGGAGAAGATTATTTATAGGAATGTTTCAAATTGATTATATAATTAATTATTTTTTTTATTAGTTGATATGGAAACTCTATTTGCTCAAACTTTGATGTGTTGTGGGTGAATTACTAGGTGTAGAATGCCTCTGTTTTATTTGAAGGTTAAATGAATCAAGGTAAATTTTATAAATTTGATGATAGTGTTTTGGTGGAAAAGAATATGGCACCAAATTTTCATTTGAATCATTGTCATTCTTTCTAATATGACCCATATGGGAAGCCCAACAACAATCTGAATTTTTGAGTGGGATGAATATGACGATGATAAATTTTACATTTTTTTGAGTTTTGTATGTATTTTTTTAATTGTTTTTTAATTGATCATATTTGTATGTTTCTATCATGCTCAATTTTGATAAGTAATGTAGAAATCTCATGGGATTTTCTTTTAAATTTTTTGAATCTAAAATCAAAATTTTAAAATACGATTGGATGAGTATACTCAATGGTAAAATAAATTATTATTTTTAGTAGTGTACTTTTATTGGTTCAAAAATGAATCTATTCACACTTATATGGTAATATAGGGTACTGAACCTAGGATAGAATGTCTACTATTATGAGTGGTTAGATCAGTTTATTATTGATTCGATTTATTATATCATAGTTCATTTGAGGTAAGAGAAAATATGAACATCCATTAGTGCTTTGTGTATATCTATATGAGATACATTTTCCTAGACAAACATTCCATAATTAGTTTATTTCTTACCATTCCATGTAAATTTTTCAATTAATTCCCATAGTTACAATTATATAACTGAATTCATCAAAAAAAATAAATGTATAAAGTCTATTTTTCTATATTGGGATATAAGGTGTATTTTAAAGTTTTGGAATGGACATAAAAATGTTGTGAGGATGAAATTAAAATTGTGTATAGCCTATCACCATAAAATAGAAATAATGTTTCGTTACATCCCCTATACTAATAATCCTCCTCGATCATAAACAAAAATGGATGTTTCCCCCAATAACCCTATATTAAGACATTATTTGAAGTCTATTCCTGAGATAATTAAAATAAATATAATAGGAGGGGTTACTATCAATATATCTCATGAAATTATAAATATTCACTAATAAAATATATAACATAAATATATATATACTATCAATAAGATAAATGTCATACATGCGAAAAAATGGTAATAAACCTCAAACAACACCTATGTAGTGACCCAAAAGTCCTCCAACTCTAGGATATATTGTGATCTAGTAACATAAAGGTTGATAAATAATAAAATCTAACAAGCCAAAGAAAATTTTATATATATATATGACCATATAGTTAATCTATGTTGGATCCTACCTCAGAATAATCATGTAAATGTGAATTAATTACACTAAATCCTAGATAATAAAAACTTTAATAAAATATGTACCCTAAATCTTGTGGTATATATCCCAACCTCAGCACAGATAACTCCCCAAATATATCAAAAAGTTACATAACAGAATATAAATTACATGACTATAAGAAAGGTTCCAGGAATCAACTTTCCCACCAAACTCATCACCTTCACACTAACATTATATATCGTGATTCTATTAACCTCTCTATAAGGTATCATACCCATCTGGGAAGAAAAATTACAACCACACCATATTTCTCAGCCTCCCACCCACAAAGACCATCACAAACACATCATCATCTCGTCTTGAATAAAATTGAAAATAAATCACCATCTCATTTTGAACCTTGTGTATTGCATCGCAACCTTATCATTCTCTAGTAAGAAAAAAAATAATCTCAACCTATCTGATCTTAAAATATATATAAATACGTTAAATCACATTCATTAGTAAACCAACAATAAATGTATCCATTATAGTCGTGGTTTGTGGATATGTTTTTCTGCAAGACATTACATCCAAAAAATAAAAGTATTGAAAAATTTTCATACATTACATCTTGTGTGATATAATGCATGTATAACATAATACATCATAACTAAGGTGCGTGTATATAAATTATATATCTTTAATATGGATCACATTGGGTGACTACTCATCTAACAAGATCCTCAGAATCCTAAATGTTGGGAAAACCACAAATATCCTAAGGCCCTTATTAGCATTGGTTGCTCTACTTACTCAAATGTCAGAGTATTATAAATAATAGAACATAATTAAAGTATAGAAGAAAAGTAGTCTATGGGTGACTTCCCTAACATAATATAGATCTAAAAATAACATCCCTTATGAAAACCTTAATTCAATCAGTAATACCATAAAACTAATTCTCATCCTATTATACATTCAACCTATTTTATATTCATAATAATTTAGTAATTTAATAATTTCTCTTTTATTTATAAAAGTACATCTTTATTTTTTATTGTACCATTTACATCATCCATCAAATGAAATTTTGGTTTTGTAATTCAGATTTTCATTCACGATTACAACACATGATCTTTGAGAATTTATCCTAACCAAATAACAGTTCCCTTTTAAAAGAATCATTAACATAGTCAACACACATTCCCATAGGTTCTTTTAAAATTCAATTACCATTCTATATATATGTGTGTTTTATGACTCAATCTGTGCTACCAAAAAAACTTTACACATGAAATGTAGTTCAAAAAATACAATATGAATAAAATTACACATATTCAATTAATTTTGTAAAACACCCACCGATAATATTACCTTCTTTATCTAACTATCATAACACCTTTCAACATCATTCATTTAATCCCAACATCACCACCATCGATCCACTACCAAAACTAGCACAAAAAATCCAATCCCTCAACAAATAAACCAACACCACAACAGTTTAAAAATCATGAATAAATCAAGGGATATATAATTCTATGATATATATATATACATATCCCAAAACCATATTTTTCAATATAGAAAACTAAATAGGAAATCAATGAAATCACATAAGAAAAAAGAAAATTATAAAAAATGATAGTATTTATAGAATACCTAACAATTTAATTCCCAATAAAAAAAATTTCCATTACAACCTTGATTTAATTGGTTCATTATGGATTGGTTTCTGAAAAAATAAAAACACTATGAATCACCAAATTATATATAAAATCTATTGATCCATAATATTTTCAATAGACTCGGAGGGGGTGGGTGAGGGTTAACTATGTTCATAAAAGTATCTTAACTTATAAAGAGCCCATTTTTTATTTACTAGGAACATATGTTCTTTCCATATTTCATACACATTATGAAAGATAACGTATAAGAAAAAAAATAGAAACAGATATTTATATTGGTTTTGGAATCAAAAGTCCCCCAGTCCACTCTACTAAACCTCTTCCCCATTCGTTTAGTGGTTTACACTAGTCAAGTCATTTTTATGGGGACTTATAGTAATTTTTATAGAGTTTTAATGATTCATTGAAAGTTGAAAAAACATTTTATAGTAGGACAAGATCCTTCAACTCTATTCTATAGTGTTACTAAAAATAATAGACTGGCCTTTTTTTGGGAGCCATTACAATAAAATATATCTTGGAAACCACTTTTTAAATTTGATTTATATTTCTAAGAGATAACTAATAAGTGATAAGGCATATATAGGCGAGAAGATAAGAATGATTTTCATCATAAGGAGAGTCTTATGAAAATAAAAAATATGAATTTTGATGCATTTTTTAAGATCATGATTCTTGTTCTCCCATCTATAATAAAAAAAATCAGTTTATAAGAGATTTAAAATAATGAAAATTTTATTTTATTTACGATTTTTTATTTTATTAATAATATACTTTCACAAATTTCTAGGATCAATATTAGAATTCTAGAAAATATTTATCACCTAGACTCACAACACATGATCCATAAAATTTATGTTAACCAAAAATTTGTTTTCCTTTATAAAAAATAATCAATAGAAAATACATAAAAATTATCACAGTACTTATTTACATTATAAGTAATTTCCACTAATAATATTTCCTTACCATAAAGATGTATTCTAAAATATAAACATTTCACTTTATCATTAAAATCCCACTCATGTGATTCAAGGTGATAAATAAAAATTTCAAAACAACATATTCTATAATAGATAATCACATGTAAATATTACATCTTTGAATGCACATATTCAATTTTATTTATATAGCTGGTTTCATATAATACATATTTACATATTTGATTTTGTTCATGTAACCAATTAGTCTATGTAGAAAAATTCATCTAGCCAAATTAATTCACATAGGATATCTACTGACATAACCAAAACTAATGTGTCCACCTATAACCATGGTAGTCGATTACACCTTGTATTGGATTCAAATATCTAATTACTCTATTTATCCAAATAACTTAATTGAATTATCTATGTAGTCGATTACCCATTTAGCTGATTATATGATGTAGGAAAATTTATTGTAGTTTTTTACCAACATTGAAAATATATACCGGTTATTCTTTAATTTAGATGATTTATATATACAAATTCTCATGTTGTCGTTTTCATTACATAACAAAATGTATTGCATAGTCAATTTTTTTAACATTGGTAAATTATAGGTAATACAGCTAGAATGGTATATTTAATGATTTTAATAGTTGATACACATTAAATAGATAAAAAACATGTTGATCAATCATTAAAAAACAATCAGTATCATTTGTAGGGTATTTGAGATTATAAAAACCAATCATACATTGTATATGTTATAATGAAATTAGTAATCCATTAATATCCCCCTAATCGAGGACCATAAAACCAATATGATATTACACATGAAATTTGAAATATGATAATAAATATTTTTGGCAAAGTCATGTAATATATATATTAATTCTAAAATAGAGCATTTATCTACATTTTTTAGGATAAAAAACCATGTGTTACTAAACACAAAACATAAAATGGGATATTCATAATATCTCAAAAAACTATGTAATATATATTTTTATTTAAATACATTATTTCTCTATTATTTCTCCCAAATATTTATACACATATCCACATTTAGATAAAATGAATCCCCCAATTTAAATTAGTTTTAAAATTATTCCTCTTTTTTTATTAAAATAAGTGAAGGGTTAGGATAAAACTCTATTAATTAGCACATCTAAAGTAACGAACTATTAATAATTATATAGATGATGATTGCATAATTATGTTAAGAATGTATTTTATTGAATAAATTAAGAGATTAAAAACATTAAATGAATGAAATTATAAGAAAACATAAAATATATACAGATAGTTATTTCATTACATGGAAAAATCTACAAGAATAACATAACAAGTGAATAAATACATATTTTATTGATTATCACAGTATAAAAATATAAATTCAATCGATGAAAAAAATTTAAATAAATAATAATATTATTCAGAAGAACCAGGATTATAGATTTTTTCAAACTAAGAAAGTGGTTTCAGGGATAGTATATTGAATGCAAATGTGGTTTATGACTTGGTCATAGTCCCTATAATAGATTAAATCACATCGTTTTATATAGCTAAACAATTCCATTTCATGGTTTGAGGGTCGACATGCCTTGTAAATGTTGAGTAAGATCACTATGAATATATTCAAGACTCCGTTTATTTTCACAAAAAATATATATTCTACTACATATAAAAGGAACATTATTGAGAGGATCAGATGATGATGGTCCTCGTTATAAATAGAAATTGGATAAGGTTGTATTAAACATCATTAGTAAGTTAATGTATGTCTGGGGGGGGGGGAATAAAATATATAATCTATTTTTTTCATTCTCCTCTATATGTATCTAGAGGAGTAGGAATGATATTTCTTCTACCTCTAAGATTATAATGTCCATCCACACATAATTTGGTCCTCTTGATAATATATAACATTTATAACTCATGGATAATCATTGATTCTTACATATTCATATGTGATACTTTTTTCAAACCGTAGTCTAACAAACCTATAAAAGAAACAAGCTAACCCAAAGTGAATAATTGAGGATGAATAAAATCCGAAAACTATGTAAGTGATCACTATCACCAATATGAAAATTGTATGAAATATCTACTAAAATATTATTAAAGAATCATGTCCCCTAAACTTTTCATACCAAACATTCTTCCATTAACTTATTTCAACTTTCTATCCATGGTTCCCATGTTATCTATCAAAAATTTAACAACATACATAACAACACTAACAGAATATTCGGAAACCTGAGCACTCGAATCAACAAAAAGGAACCAATTGAAAAGGTAATAGACGAGGGGAATTTGAATAATTTGAGGTATGTAGAAAACCTACTCTATAACTATAATGAAAATTGGATCTATATGATATTTTTTTAATTTAAATATGATTCCACCTTTGGTGATTCAGAATATCCATTTAAAATGGATAAAAGTATTTTATCTAGACTCTTGACCACAATTACTATATATTCATTTTTTGTTCTGATGGAGCATGATATTATATCTATTTTATTCTTTGATAATCCCAAATATTCTTCTATCATTGTACTAATCCATTCTTGAATTCGACCAACATTGTATATTAAGATCATGTAAAATCCATAATTGAGTTTATTTACTGCTCTATTGGTTACATGGATATAACCCATAAAATCCTTATTAAAATATTACAACTAAACTGGTGTGAAAAAATAATTTTCAAGTAAAAATATCTTACAAGAAATAGAATTTAATTATGACAAAAACTGATAAACTCCACTTCGAAATTATGGAAAAAATAATAGGATTGAAGGGATAAGAATTTGCAGTCTGAAAATTTATATGAATTAAAATTATCTTATCACCAAAATTCATTAATTTTTTATTAAATATTCCATTTATGGAATAAATGAAATCAACTCATCACGGATTTATTGTGACAAACAACATTTCATAATCTACAGTTTTTGAACATGTCCCACTGAAATCAAATAGTTACACCAATCCCATTAAATTATGACAAGTTAGGGAAAAAAATTCTAAATAATTAACTACATTTTTATTTCATTGTTTTCCTTAGTAATTAAATTCATTTCCTCTTGCAGAAGAATCAAATTGAATATTCTTTATCTGTTTGGATTTGGAAGCCAACAACCAATGCATTCAAAAAAAGTACAATTACAAATAAAGGACTCATTGAGCTCACTTATATCCTATAAAAATGAAACTTTCTCCTCCTTCGTATTATAATAAAATTATATGATATTAAAAAATTATTACTTTATAAAATAACCAAAATATAGATTTGTTGATAAATTTGATATTTTACCAACTAAGCATGCATCACAATGAATATCTAGATGTGGAGATGGTTATTGTCATCTATATGAATTATCTATAGACCCCATATCATTATAATCATCCATTTAACTATCAATTGGTGATCCTTAATGAATTTTTTATACCATTTCAGCTTTAATTCAACATCATATCTCTATATAGCATCAGTCACCAATGTCACTATTACAATGGATTATCCTCATGAACTAAAACAATTGTCTCAACAACTAGTTCATCACCTTGTATAGATACTCTATAAACCTTGTAAAAATTGACTCTTATAATTAACTTCATGATTTAGAGCTTTATCAACCACTATCACACATATAAATTTCACTTAATAATTAGATTTTGAAGGTACAAAATACTATACTTCCCTAGTATGCACCATCTTAGCATGGGTTTCATCCCTTATTAGGGTGGTTTTTAATGGTTCCCCCATTTAATACATTCTTATCATACATCAATGAAGGGATTTTGTTTAAGGTCACCAAAATATCGAATTGATTTTAATAAAAGAGATGATTATGTGTTACTCTTGTGACACTTTCCTACATCTATTTTATTGAAATAAACTTCTTTTATTTTTAATAACAAAGAGATCGGTCTAACATAAGTATATAAATCAGTGTTCTCTATCCATTATGAGTTTGAGTCATGAAGTGCGACATATACCTTGGAATGTGCAATTATGGTTAATAATTAGAATTTACAACAAATAAATATCAATAAAGTAAACTTCTCAATATGGCTAGATATATAATATATCCCTATCTATGAGAAATTTAATAACACTTTCCACTCTTCTAGAAAGTATTTACAATGAATTATCTCAAAATTAGGGGTTATGAGAAAACAATTAACATCATTTTTGGTTCTTTAGAACATACAGACACTAATGTATGACTAAAATTGAAGTCCCCCTCAAAGGAACAATGAAACTAGGTAGCTATTTCAAAAAACAATACCATCACTTCCATTCCATTAAGATTCAACATAACTACCTCCACTATTTTATTAAAATTGAACTCTATATTTCTCATAAGTTCATTTACCTCTTACACAAATTGAAAATTAGTTTTATTTTCATCAAACACAATGTTCAAACAATGAAACTAAATCACATTCTTTAACAACTTTTTACCTGGAATTATCCATGACTTAACAATTACATTTCTAGTGAGAACTATTTAAGAAACTCGACATTTATATTTCATAGGAGATCAAGAATCAATCCATGGGTTATATGAGAATATATATATTTAAATTGAAAAAGAGTTGAGTGTTTTTCATGTTTAAGGTCAGAGATCTGATTTTCAAAATGATATCATACCTGAATGTGTTTTGGGTTTGATTATATCTAATAAATATAATAAAATAAAAATAATTAAAAGAAATAAATATTATTTTCTAATTTTAAAACAATGAAATGGAAAATAAAATAGTATTATTAATTATTTTGACATAATACATATAAATATCAATTAATGAATCAAAAAAATTAATAATCAAGGAAATAAATTAAATTAAAATTCTATTAAATTATAAAAATTATTCTATTTTGAGAAAATTATAATGTAGACATATGTGATTAATAACAATATACACTAATTAATTTTCAGTAGTGAAAAAATTAACAATAATATTAACCTTTTGAGCATGATCTATCAAGAAATGATGTATTAGGTAAATATTAATTTTTTAGTGGTTTATCAGATTCTTAGAAATGGATACTTTGATTTTTTTTAAAAAAATTAATCTATACATGATTTTAAAAGAATCAAAAATCCATTAATGTTTTTCCTAAAAATAATTTAAAAAAAAATAATAGTTGTAATATATTTTTCTTCCGCACGTCATAATGAAATGGAGTATTATTTATTAAATGCGAATGATAAAGAGGATTTCCATAGATTGTAGAAGGTTCTTGAAGTACTATTCAATAATTTCTATGAGCACCTAAGTAAACATCATACTTTTTTCAAAAAATTAATGAAATATATATTGTTGTCTTTAAATAACATAAACTTCTTTTGGTAGCATTTAAATGATATTACTTTAAATTTTCGTCAAATATAGAATAAACATGGTGGTCATTCTAGTAGTAGTTATATATAAATTATATTCAACAATTCCTCTTTAAATTTTGTTTTCAAATCATTTCCAAGATTTATCTATGTCATGATTTTAATTAAAAATTATAGGAGATGTTTGTGCATTTCAACATTCATGTCCAAACCTTTTAAGAAAGTTAAAATATTGTTAAAGAAAAAACAAAAATAAAATTTTATTGAAGTTATCATTATGTTCATAAAAAGAGTGAAGATTAAGGGTTATGTGATTCTTTTGAAAATGTGAGACATGGACCTCTCTTTGAAAATAAAAATGATTTATGCCATGGAACATTATTTTGGGAAACCAAATCATTAAATCATGGATATCAATGAGCTAGAAAGTGTGATAACAAGAAAACCTAGAACCTTGAAATATCATAAAAAATTTATTATTATAAGAATCTTATATGAAGTAATTATGACTATTATATGTGTAGGTATCCTTATATAAGGCTTCTATATTTTTTCTCCAATTGAATTGAAAGCAACATAAGGAGCCATGAAAGATTAATTTTTGGTCATAGCTATGAATGAATAGTTGAAATAGTTCATAAGGGAAAATTTATTGGAATTATTTGATAGAATAATTGATTATACTACTATCAGAAAAATAGTTTTTTAAATTAACATGATAATCATTGCATGATCAGTAATAATAAGGCTAGATTAGTGGCTAAAGGATATAACCATGAGGAAGGAATAGTTTATGAATAAAAAATTTATCATATAGACATATTAGAATCCATTAATATTTTTATATAATATGAATGTCATATGGATTTTAAATTATACCATGTCGATGTAAAAAAACATTTCTAAATTTATTAATTATGGATGATGTTTTTATCGAACATCCTACAGGTTTTGAGAATTCCCATTTTACAAATTTTATTTTTAATAATATTAATGACCGTTATGATATTAAATAAGAACCTAAATAATGATAGTAGTATTTATGTTATTTTCATTAATCAATTTGATTTTTATTAGGATTACATGATCCTACTATTTTCAAGAGTACATCATCTATAGATATATATATATTTTTTAAATATTTTTTGTGAAAATCTGTTGAGGAAGAGACACACCTTAATCGATTTTGGATCCAAGTTTTTATCATGCTTTAATAAAATTTTAAAGTAAAAATGTTATAAAAATTTATAAAAATCTAATAAATCATTCAAGATAAAAGAATATATATTTCAGTAATCACTTCTTAAGAAATCATCCAAAAAACATGATATCTCTATAGAATTTATTTATACCTATAATAATTTAATAATTTTTTTAATAAAACTAACTCATAATGATATATATAATTATATAAAATTTAAATTATGAATATTCAATTAAAATTATTTTTATTATGTCTACATATTTCATATTTTCCAAAAAAATAAAATTTTTTATTAGTCTTTATTTTTATTTTTTCAAGTAATGTTTTTAGATTTATTTTATTTGTAGTGTGAAATTTCATATGTTATTGTTATTTTTTCTTTTGACATCTATAACGTCCTGGTACTGGAAGCCACCCAGAGGCACCCCGTACCCTCTTGGTCACATGGCCTCAGGCGCATTTCCTCAAACGCCAGAGGCTACAAACTTTAATTGAGGTACATGGGTGTGATAGTGGGGAAACTATGCCCTTATTAGCAGAGTACAAAACAGAAGTAATGAAACATGCAATAGCAGAAGCATTAAATAACCAACAATAATAAACAGCTGAAGAATAAATCAGCAAACAACTATAGAACATATTTCTATATATGAAATAATGCATGATATATATCTAGGAAAGCATCCAAACAGGTAACAATGCTGAAAAATACAATATTACTAAACAAGTACAAAATAAAGTTAACAAATCCTCAGCATCGCAAGCAAATGCTTGTTCCCTTGATCTCCTTCTCTAAGCTATCAAGTACTAGAAGTCGTACGGCGCTTTCCCTTGTCTATAGGTTCAACAACATAGTCTGTTTGGGCCCAAAAGCATGACCCAAACAGGGTGCAAGACTAAATGACAGTATGAAACCACCCGGATATCTTTGCCAAACAGTTAGTGAGTATATGGCAGGTAATAGTACAATAAGCAGTAAACAGTAGCAGCAATAGCAGGCAGTAAATGGTAAGTAATAACCAGATGATATTCCATTGTGATGAATCCACATAACAACAAGTAGTGGTGAAGCAACGACTAACACAAATAGGAAACCCTCTAGTAAGTACTCGCAACCATCCCCTCTGGTCCAATCCATGAAGTAACACAACCCTCTAGGGAGTGCACTCAGCCTAACCAGTCTGGGAAGTCATACGAATTTATAAGACACTCTGGGGAAGATCACTCGGTCAATTCCCCTTATAGTCTAGGGTAGTCAGGGAATCTCGAAGGAAGATCACGTGGTCGAACCCTCTTGGCCCCAAGGTCTAGAGACTCTATGAGGAAGCTCACTTGATAAATCCTCTTATAGCCTCGGGTATACCACAGACTCTCTAAGGA
Source organism: Viscum album (assembly GCA_963277665.1). Classification (NCBI taxonomy): domain Eukaryota; kingdom Viridiplantae; phylum Streptophyta; class Magnoliopsida; order Santalales; family Viscaceae; genus Viscum; species Viscum album. The sequence continues at coordinate 307,205,344 of OY728131.1, read as the reverse complement.
AGCTCACTCGTTCAATTCCTCTTCATGTTTGGGAATCTATTAAAGACATTAAAACAAGACAATGACTCTTTGAGGAAGCTCATTCGGTCTACCCACCTGTAGTATATAATAACTAAGACTCTCTGGGAAACTCACTCAGTCTATCCCCTATAGTCTATAATGTCCATGACTCTCTATGGATGCTCACTTGGTCTTTCCCCGTACAGTCTATAATATCTAAGACTCTTTGGGAAGCTCACTCGGTCTATCCCTCATAGTCTACAGCACCGGGTTCTCAGGGTCCCGTTCCAGTCAGGGCATATTTATGCTATAAGGCCAGTGTAGACCTATAGAGAAACTTTGATAACCCAAGTACACCAATAGAGCTACTTGCCTAAAAGTTCTATAGAGCAACAAGCATGTTAACAACATCATTCTATCCTATGATCACAAGGCATTGAAATAGGTACAACGACCAAAGGATAAAGAGACCCAAAGGTTCCAGCAAGAACAAATCCTGGTAAAAGCATTTAAGCACGACAATTATCCACAAACATGATCAATTTACTTCAACACAAGCATGAAAGCAAGGGAGGAGAAACCACAAGGGAAAAAAGGTAAACGCACAATACCTCATTCACGAGTATCGGTGGAATTTGCTCATAAAACTCAAAGACATCAAAAATTAAGGACCAAACCACCTACCCCAATCCTGGGAGATCGATATACTTGAACCATGTCACTTGATTCTCCTCAGAACGTCATAGATCTAAAAAACACACAAAATGTTCAACCCACGATAACTTAATAATGATGAAGAATTGGAAAACAAGGCTATAGGAGAAGGAAGAAATCACCGATGTGGTTCCAATGTAATCGAATACTGTCAATTCAGAGAACGAATGGAGCCTCGGGAATCAGGAGAAGTATCATGACCGTACGGGTTCTCTCGGACAATGTTCCTGGAGAAGAAGTGTGTTCTATCCGTCAGACGCGACCCTGGTCGGTTTAATGAAAATAAAAAAAATACACGGCATGTATTTCTTGAGTACATGTCATGTACACTATTTTTCTGTAATCCACTTTAAGAGGCCTCCACTTCACCCCTACACACCGTGTGTGTGGCTCGGACACAGCCAGCGCATATCATGTCGTGGCAAGGGAGTACACGGTTTGTACTCAGAAAGTACACGGTGTGTACTTCAAAAATTTCTAGAAACTCTTATTTTCTCAAAAAACCTAGGAAGAGAAAGACATACCTAAAAATGAAAATCCAGCTTCTTACAAACTTCACCCCTAAATGAAATGCTTCCTCGAATTTCCCTAGTGGGGTGTAGAAGAAGAAACCCCAAACAGCTCTAGCCACTGCGATCGTACATCAGCCTCCCTCTCCCAAGTCTCGTCTTGCACTCTCTCATGCTGCTATAACACCCATACTAGTGGAACAGAATGGCCACAAAGAACCTTCGTAATACGATAGAAAATCCGGATGGAATGCTCCTCGAATGACACATATTCTTCAAGGTCAACCTCCTCGGGTTGAAAGAAATGAGACAAGTCTGAAAAGTAACGTCGGATATGAGAAACATGGATGACATCTTGGTGTACTCTCACACTCAAAACGACCATGCAACCCATCTTGAGATCGTTCTGAGTACACTGTGAGAGCATCCGTTATATGCTAAACTCTCAAAATTCCACTTTTGGATGGAAAAGAATCACTTCTTGGGTCACGTTATCTCAGATAGGGGAGTTTCAGTAGACCTAGAGAAATTAAGAGATGCATTTTCTTGGGAGAATATGAAGAATGTCTTCGAGGTGCGGATCTTCCTAGGGATAGATGGATACTACAGGAAATTCATACAAGACTGTTCACACCTAGCTGCACCACTTACAAGTCTGACCAAGAAAGGTGTCATGTTCTTATGGTCAGATTACTGTGAGTCATCCCTTTAGGAGATGAAGGGTAGGTTGACATCAACACATCTATTAGTCTTTCTAGAGCCAGGGAAGAACTATACAGTCTAATATGACGCTTCATGTGTTGGACTGGGATATGTTCTTATGCAGTGAAATGGAGTCATTGTATATGGGTCTCGGTAGTTGAGGCCACACAAGAGGAACTACTCGACACAAGATTTCGAGTTGGCAGCTGTTGTTCACGCCTTACGCAGTTAGAGAAATTACCTTCTAGGAGAGCACATTTTGGTATTCAACGACCACAAGAATCTCACGTACATCTTCACTCAGCATGATCTGAATCTGAGACAGTGCAGGTGGGTGGAGTATCTTCAGTCTTTCGACTTCGTGCTCGCCTATACACCGGGAAAGGGCAACACAATGGCTGATGTGTTTAGCAGGAGAACTCAAATTCAGGTAGTTCAGGAGGCCAGTAGTGAGTGGTAGCTTATGGCTCTATTCTCTGAGATGCACTTGGAGGTGCACGATAGACAGGGACAAACCTTTATTTCTTCTGTAGTCGTTACCTCTACCCTTCTTGATCAGGTCCGGATGAGGCAACTATCAGACTCAAGAGGCATAGTCCAGTGGGAGAGTGTGTCAGTAGAGGATCCTCTTCCAGGGAGGATAGTGGGAGATGATGAGATCTTGCAGTTCCAGGGACACGTTTGGGTGCAACCAAACATACACAAAGAGCTAATGTGGGATTTTAATTCATTATTTTGTGCAGTTCATCCTAGCATCCTCAATATGTATCATGAACGGCACAGCTAGTACTAGTGGCAAGGTATGAAGAGAGATGTTGTTGGGTTCGTTATGAGATGTTCTACTTGTCAGTAGGTGAATGTGGATCACCAGTGACCAGTAGGGATTTTACAGAAGTTATCCATTCCCGAGTTGAAGTGGAACGATGTAACGATGGACTTCAGGACCGTGTTACTGAGGTCACCTCGAGGGAGTGTTGTTGTTTGGGTTATAATTGACAGGCATACAAAGGTTTCTCACTTCTTTCCGATCAAGGAGTCCTTCAGTGCTGATGAGTTGGGATGATTGTACATCCGAGAGATTGTACGCCTTTCCATAATCCGCTTTATGCAGACTCCACTTCACCCCTACACAACATGTGTGTGGCCCGGAAAAGGCCAACACACGGCCTAGCGTGGAAAGGGAGTATACGGTGTGTACTCATAAAGTACACGACATGTACTTCAAAAATTAACAGGAACTCCTCTTCAGTCAAAAACACTAGAAAATGATAGACATAGCTGAAAACGAATTTCAGAGTTCTTAAAAACATCTGAACTGAAAGAAATTGTTCCCTGAATTTCCCTATATGGGCATAGAAGAGAAACCCCGAACAGCTCCAACCATTGCGATTGTACATCATCCTACCTCTCCCAAGTCTCGTCCTGCACTCGCTCATGCTTCCATAGCACCTGTACTAGAGGAACAGACCATCCACATAGAACCTCCATACTGTGATCGACAATCAGTATGGGATGATACTCAAATGACGCATCTTATTCAAGATCAACCTCGTCATGTTGAAAGACATGAGACGGGTCCGAAAATTAATGTTAGTGCTGATAAATGAGGAAGACTTCGTGCATAGCTTGATACCTTTGATGTTATTGCAATCGATAGGCAATCAACCCAACTCTCCCCAACACCTCAAACGGCCCGACGTACCGTGGTGAAAGATTACCCCATATTTGAATCCACTTCTATCCAAACCTTAGTGCGATACGCCAGAAAAGATGATCCCCAACCTCAAACTCTAGAGGTCGTCTCCGCTGATTAGTATAAAATTTCTGTCGGGATTGTGCTGTAGCCATCCTCTTTTGAATCAACTCTATCTGCTTTAAGGTCTCCTGAAAAAGGCGAGGTCCTAGCAAAGCTACCTCTCTTTCCTCCAGCCATCATAACGGTGATCGGAACAGACTACCGTACAAATCCCCGTAAGGTGCCATCTGAATAGTTTCCTAGAAACTATTGTTGTAGGAAAACTCCACAAGAAGTATATGCTTCTCCCAAGAACCTCCAATGTCTTGAATTAAAGGTCAGATCATATCCTCAAGCACCTTGATCATACGCTCGAACTATCCATCAGTCCGGGGATGGTATGATGTACTCAAATGTACCTGGGTAACAAAATATTTCTGAAGTCCCTGCCATAACCGAGATGTAAAGCGTGCATCCCTATCGGAAACAATTGAGTGTGGAACTGCATGTATGCGTACAAGCTCTTAGATGTACAACCGTCCCAGATCATCAACACTGATGGTCTCCATGATCTTCAAGAAGTGGGGAAACATCATAATCCTATTGACAACAACCCAAACTACAGCACTCCATCGAGGTGGAATCGGTAACCCGGTCACAAATTCCATCGTGACATCGTTCCACTTCCATTCGAGAATGGGTAACTACTATAAAATCCCTACTAGTCTCCGATGCTCCTCTTTCACCTGCTGACAAGTAGAACATCACATAAATAACCTAGAAACATCTCTCTTTACACCTGGACAACAGTACTGGCGGTGTAGGTCACGATACATCTTGGTCACACCAGGATGAACTGCCCATAATGAAGAATGAAAATACCGTATTTTCTCTTCACGTATGTCTACTGGTACCCATACGCATCCCTGGAAATGCAGGATCTCATCCTCTCCCACTGTCCACCCGAGAATAAGATCCTCTCCTTACACACTCTTCCACAGGACTATGCCTTCTGAGTCTGATAGTTGCCTCATCTGGACCCGATCAAGAAGGGTAGAGGTAACGGCTAATGAAGAATGAATGTTTTATCCCTATCTGTCGTACACCTCCAAGTGCATCTCATAGAATAGATCCATAAGCTGCCACTCACTACAGGCCTCCTGAACTGCATGAATCTGAGTTCTCTCGCTCAACGCATCAGCCACTGCGTTACCCTTTCCCGGCGTATAGGCGAGCTCAAAGTTGAATGAATGAAGATACATGACCCACCTGCATTGTCTCAAATACAGACCATGCTGAGTGAAGATGTACATGAGACTCTTGTGGTCAGTGAATACCACAAAGTGCTCTCCCAAAAGGTATTGTTTCCCGCAGCGTAAGGTGTGAACAACAGCTACCAACTCCAAATTGTGTGTCGGGTAGTTCTTCTCATGTGGCCTCAACTACTGAAACTCGTACGCAACGACTCCATTTCCCTAGAAAAGCATAGCTCCCAGTCCGACACTTGAAGCATCATAGTAGACTGTAAAGTTTTTTCCTGGCTCTGGATAGACTAATATCACTGCTGAAGTCAAAATCCCTTTGAGCTCTGGAATTTATGACTCACAGGAATATGGCCATAAGAACTTCATACCATTCTTGGTCAGACCTGTAAGTGGTGCTGCTAGGCGTGAAATGTTCTATATGAAACGCCTCTAGTATCCAACTAGTGCTAGGATGCTCCGTACCTCAATGAAATTATTTGGATAATTCCAGGAAACAAAAAATTTCACTTTATTTGGGTCTAGTGACTACCCCCTCTCTGAGATAACGTGACCCAAGAAGTGCATCCAATCCATCCAAGACTAGTATTTCAAGAGATTAGCATATAACTGATGCTCTCTCAGTGTACTCATAACGATCTCAAGATGGGTACCATGGTTGTTTAGAGTGTGGGAGTACACCAAGAATTCATCCACAAAAACCACCACGAAGGAATATAAGTATGGATGGAACACTCTGTTTATCAGTGCCATAAAAACTGCTGAGGCGTTCGTGAGACCAAACGGCATGACTGTATACTCTTATAGACCACACCTGCTCCTAAAGGCTCTAAGAGGTATATCTGATGGTCTAAAATGCAACTGATGATAACCAGACCTCAATTAGATCATTGAGAACACCTGGCCTCCTCGAAGCTGATCAAAGAGGTCATCGATCCTTGGGAAGGGATATCGATTCTTGACCATCAACTAGTTCGACTTCCGATAATCCACACAAAGCCGAAGGGTGCCGTCTACTTTCTTCAGAAACAGGATAGACGATCCCCATGGAGAATTACAGGGTTGTATGAATCCCTTTGCCTGAAACTCGTACAACTACTTCTTGAGCACTTGCAACTCATGTGTATCCATATTAGAAGGAGTAATGGAACCCGGTGTAGCTCATTGTATGACCTCAATCGAGAAGTCTACCTCATGCTCCAGAGGCAAACCTGAAATGTCTTCTGGAAAGACATCCCAGAAATGATCCACCATTGGAGGAATGTCTAAATGTGAAGTCATCTGGTCATCAAGATAAAGACTAGAAATAGGGGTTTTAACTCCTCATAGCCCATGATTCTCTGGTCTAGATCTACTGGCTCGGACATCCCACTCACCTCTATGAAGGAATGATTTTCCCTCTGGTGATACGAAACTCACCCTACGACGATAACAGTCGACGAATGCCTGGAAGGGAACTAACCATCCCATCATGAGAATGAATTCATATCCCTTCATCTCTAGGACATAGAGGTCCCATAAGAAAAGACACCCTACAACCTCAAGAGGGAAAACTCTTCACTGCCATATGCTAGATGTCCCCATTCCCAAAGGCGTACCAAGAATCAACAAGTTGACAGATGAAAAGATACAGATCCCAAGGCTCTCCACAACAGAAATAGAGATAAGACTATGCGAAGCATCAGTATCGAAAAGGGTTGAATATAAAATTGAGGCTACAAAGACCGTACGTCGAACTGTAGAAGGGTCGGGATCCTGCTCATGGAAGGTATGCTCCACGGCGAAGGTTTGGACTGTACCGTGACCCTATGCCCCTGGCTGACCACTTTGAGCTGATCCACTCTACTGTCGCTGGTGACCTGGTGACTGAACACCATGGTCACGACCTTCACCTTGGCCCGAAAGGCCGAAAGAAATCTAGTTCCAAGACTGGTGAGAAACTAGCGAAGCATCTCCTGAATGCGAGGTCATAGAAAAACCCCTACCACTAGCTCAAGGCGAAAAGATCTGATAAAATGATGGAGGTGGCCCATCTTGCCGCAAGATCGGCACTCCATCAGTTCTCTCTGGCACTAAGGCCTGGTATTCCCAATCCTATCGGACTGGGAGCATACGACATGACTGCCCGAAGATATATCCCGCCTACTCTGATCTCCTCGAGAAGGCTCTCTACGGTGCTTCCTACTATCCGTAGGAGGAACACCAGCTCTGGATGTCGAACCACCCAGGCTCAAAACTCCGGAATCCCTCAGGTTGCACTCAGTGATCAGTGCATGGTTTACGATAGAGGATATCAAAGTCAACATGATGATATTCACCTTGGAACAGATCTACTTCCTGAGACCATCCTCGAACTTCCTAGCAAGGAAGAACCCATGACCTGCTGGGATCGGTGTGAAATGTTACAGCTCAGTAAACCAGGACGAGTACTCCATAACAGAAAGAGTACCGTGCTGTAGACTCATAAACTCCCATGCTCGGTCGGCCCTCAAGGTCTCTGGGTAAAATTAGTCATAGAAAGTGCGGCGAAACTCAACCTAAGACATACTATATAGGTGCCCCAACTGTGAGATCACCTACCACTACCTATAGGAGGTGTCTTGGAGAATTTAGGTGGCTAGCTTTACCCTAATCTCTAGGGGTATCTTTAAATTCTCAATGATCATCAGTGTGAACTCTATCCACGACTCTGCAACCTAGGGTCCCCCATCCCTTGATAAAGTAGGAGGATGATGCTGATGAAAGACCCAAGTCAATTCGGCCATCAACGGGGAAGGAGGCGACGCTCGCTGAAAAGTCTACATCATCCCCAGGAAATCATCCTGGAACTTCGCATCGGTGCCTGCGACGAGTATAACTACTAGTGCCAAGGATGGCACATCGGGGGGATCTGCATGTTGTTCCTGATCATCCATATCCGGTGTCTAATCACCATCTAGCAACTAACGTACAACCGGACGATATCTCAGAGGCATAGCTCTGATTGATAAAAAGCACACCATAGATTAGGATTATCAAAAACTGAGAACACAAGAGTACAAAACAGAAACAGGAGAAGGAAATATTCATTTTTTCAGAACAAAACAATATGGTATGTATGAAAACTACACGGCATGTTCACTTAAACCATAAACATGGGCGTGTACTCCATCCACCTATGGTCGTGTAACAACCCAACTACATGGAATGTTGTCCACACACACGATGTGTACATAAACTCAATTCCCCTTCCCATGTCTCCTTACATGGCTAACCCACATGGTCGTCTTAACCCTAAACTACTTGGAGTGTTCACTAAGCACGCGACGTGTACTAGAAAAGGTTTCGGAGGCCCGTGTTGTTAGTTACACGGCCATCTACACGATAGACCGTTACACAGCATGTTCCGAACAAACTTGTTGTGTATACGAGAAGATAACACCGACCCATGTTGTTCGTGACACGACTGGGTTCCTGGAACAAGACTACACATCTTGTTCGTTACAATGATGGTGTTTTCTACTCAAGCTTCCCTGACCTGTGTGGTTAGTGACACGGCCGAGTACATGGATCTATACTACACGTCGTGCACCTATCGTATGTGGCGTGTTACTAAAGAAATTTCCTCAACACCATGTTCCTGCTCACACAGTCAGTGACATGGTCGGAAATTAGATAGCGTGTAGTCCTAAAGTACACGCCATGTATTCATGGTTTTTCCAGGAAGTAGCTCAGAAACTGCACTGAAGCCCAGAAACACAGAAAAACAAGGCATGAAGGTGCCAAATTCCAATCCGTGAGGGCTCATACACCACATGAATCAAATAATGGCATCCAATACAGTCATATATATGGAAATAACATGGCAATGATCAATGAATTTCTGATTGAAGAGGGCACAAAACACCTCAAGAACCAAAACTTGGTGTTCATATAAGCAAGGTACAATACAAACAGTCCTATATCAACAATAGATATTCTATCAAAGAATCTATCACAACAACATGCATAATCTACCCAATGTCTATCACAACAACATGCAGTTATTAATGCACCCTAGATGGCATGGTAAGAATGCATGATATGTGATTTATAACAAGTGCCTATATGATGCATGAGATTGAATACCCTCATCTCATCGGGTTTCGATATAATGAGAACCAGAATAGAAACAACAGTAATAACACAAGTCATGTGAATCACTCTAGGTGAAATCATATCAACCGTAAAATCTCAAAACCAGAACAATACAATAAATGTGGTAGTATGGATTTTCCATGTACACGGGTTAGCTACTCTCGGGCATAGCTTATTACCATGTACCGAATCTGTCATGTCCCTGGATAAAGGCTCCAAACAGTAAATCAAGAGAAATTAATCCCTTTGATACCAATTTGTAATATCCCAGTTCCGGAATCCACCCAGAGGCACCCCGTACCTGATTTTTCACATGGCCTCAAGCGTATTTACCCAAACACTAGAGGCTTCCGACTTGCAGTGAGGGCCTTGGGTGTGATAGTGGGGAAACAATGCCCTCATTGGAAGATTACATAGTGGAAGTAAATAAACATTAAATAGTGGAAGAAGTAAATAACCAACAATAATAAATAGCAGAAGACTAAATCAGCAAACAACTCGAACACATATGTATATATATTAAATTATGCATGATACATATCTAGTAAAGCATCCAAACAAGTCACAATGATGAAAAATACAATAGTACTGAACAAGTACAAAATAAAGAAAACAACTCCTCATCCTCGCAAGCCAAAGTATCGTCCCACGCTCTCCTGCTCCACGAAATCAAGTACCAGAAGTTGAAGGGTGCTTTCCATTGTCTATACCTACAACAACATAGTCTGTTTGGGCCCAAAAGCATGACCCAAATAGGGTGTGTGACTAAATATCAGAAGGAAACCACCCGATGATCTGTGCCTAATAGTCAGCGAGCATATGAAAGGTAATAGTATAATAAGCAGTAAACAGTAGCAGCAATAGTAGTCAGTAAATAGTAAGCAATAATAGTATGATATGCCACAGTGATCAATATACAGAACAACATGTAGTGGTGAAGCAATGGCTAACACAAACAGGAAACCCTCTGGGAAGTACTTCTATCCTTCCCCTCTGGTCCTATCCAAGATTTACCACAACCCTCTGGGTAGTGCACTCAGCCTAACCCCTCTGGGAAGTCATACAAATTTATAAGACTCTCTGGGGTACCTCACTCAATTAATTCCCATTATAGTCTAGGGTAGTCAGGGACTCTCTAAGGAAGATCACATGGTCTAACCCTCTTGTCCCGAAGGTCTAGAGAATCTCTGAGGAAGCTCACTCGGTAAATCCTCCTATAGCCTCAGGTATACCATAGACTCTCTGAGGAAGCACACTCTGTCAATTCCTCCTCTATCATGGGAATATTTTAAAGACATTAAAAGAAGGTAAAGACTTTTTGAGGAAGCTCACTTGGTCTACCCTCCTGTATTCTATAATAACTAAGACTCTCTGAGAAGCTCACTCGTTCTATCCCATATAAGATGTAAGGTAAAAGACTCTCTGAAAAAGCTCACTCGGTCTATCCTCGTATAGTCTATAATATCTATGACTCTCTGGGAAGCTCACCTGGTCTATCCCTCATAGTATATAGCTCCTCGTTCTCACAACCCCATGTCAGTCAGTGCATATTAATACAATAAGGCCAGTGTACACCTATAGAGCTGCATGGATAACCAAAGTACACCTATAGAGCTACTTTTCTAAACAGTCTACAGAGCAATAAGCATGTAAACAACATCATTCTATCCTACGATCACAAGGCATGGAAACATGTACAATGGTCAAAGGCTAAAGAGACCCAAAGGTTGCATCATGAAAAAATCATGGGAAAAGAATTCAAGCACGAAAATTATCCACAAACATGATCAGTTTACCTCTACACATGCATTCATGCAAGGTAGGAACAACCACACTGGCAAAAAGGTAAACACACAATACCCAGTTCATGGGTATTGGTGGAATTTTCACATAAAACACAAATACATCGATGGGTAAGGCACAAACCAACTACCTAGATCCTAGGAGATCGATATACATTAACCAAGAAACTTGATTCTCATCATAACGACAACGATCTACAAAAATTCAGAAAATACTCAACCCTCGATAACTTAATAACGAAGAGGAATTAGAAAACAAGGCTCTAGGAGAAGGAAGAACTCACCACTGTGGTTCCAACGCAATCGACGAGGGTCGATTCAGAGAACGGGTGAATGGTCGAGAATCTGGAGAAGTTTTGTGGCCATAGGGGTTCTCTCTGACGAAGAACCTTAGGAAGAAGAGTGTTCTGTCTGTCAGATGTGACCCCGATCCGTTTAATGAAAATAAGAAAATACACGGTGAGTACAACTTGAGTGCACTACCTGTAATACATTTTTCCATACTTTGATTTAAGTGGCCTCCACTTCACCCCTACACACCATGTGTGTGGAATGGACACGGCCAACACACGGCCTGTCACGATAAGGGAGTACACAACATGTACTAAGAATGTTCAAAACATGTACTTCAAAAATTTCCAAAAACACTTCTTTTCTCTAAAACTCTTGGAAAAGAAAGAAATAACCGAAAAATGAAGATCTAGGTTCTTACAAAATCACAGTACCAAACGCCTCATTATCCTAAAATCAATAAATAATATTTTTCCTATGTGAAAAAACACTTTGGAACATTAAATCCTTCTCCCTCGGTTTTTTATCCCTCTTTTTAATAAAATTTGATCCTTCAAAAATTAATACCTATAATCATGGTAAAATGAAGTGTTTTGATAGTATTAGTACCACAAGATCGAAACATTCAAGGTCGTTATGAAAAGTTCACAATAGTAAATAAATAAATTTTAGTTTATTAGATCTAATTGATATACCAATAATTATAGTCATTAATCATCATGTAAGGGAATATGTTTTTTATAACGGAAAGAATATATTCATATTTGAAAAATAATTATGTGAGTTATATGAGAATGTTTTTTCATTTAGTAATTTTGAGATCTTAAAATGTAGATCGTGAATCCAAAAACTCTCTCAATGTATTTTGTAGTGACTGATAATTTTTTTATATTCCCTCATGAATGAAATTTCAATTCTAATACCACTCCTATTATTGTGGATTGGTTCATCCCTTCCGAAGATCCTAATATATTCGTATAGAATTATTGATGGTGAAAAGGACTTAATGAAGAACCTCAATAAAGAATGGAAATTTATTAGTTATGTTAATACAGGTTGAGATTAATCAAGGAAATGGAGAGTTTAAAAAATCTATTTGAAGAAAATACGTTGATGAACATGATTCTGATTGAGAATACTGTAAATCTAAAGTGGTATATAATGAGTTGGATTTTCTATATACCAAGAATTTCAATCCAATTTTATCCATTTAGAAATATTCTGAAATTTTTATTTTATAATATAGTGTATTCAAAGGTCAAAATTTATATAATCATTTTCAAGGAATAAGATATACAATTTTTTGTGTAATAAAGTGAATTTGATTTATCATGAGCTTCGTGGTAAGGATGTTACTAGCATCTGGATTAGAATAATAGATTTAATTGGATAATTCAAAGGATTAGGGGTATAAATTACATGTAATAAATTTTAACAATGTGTAGAAATATGTTTCTTTATGTGTTAATTTAAAGGATCAGTTGGATGCTATAACTAATTATATAAAAAGAAGCATCAGAATAAGATAAAAAAGCTACATCACTGGTTGCTAAGAGGAAACAGCGATGTTGGTCATTTGTGGAACATGTCAACGATGAGTCTCCCTAAGTAGATGTAATATAGTATGTTAAATAAATTCTACTAGTGGATGAGAATTATGAGGTATTATTTCATCAATAAGTAACATAAAAAGATTATATATAATCATATCATCATAGTTTTGAAATAACTTCAACAAAAATTAAATCAACTAAATAAATAATTCATTTCATTTATATTGAGATAGTGTCTAAAAATAATCTGATGAAGATTAATCTTATAGATTCTTATGATGGAGTTATATATCGATGAGAAAATGAATTTTCTAAATAAATTGTGGATACCCTCATAAATATGTTCTTGAGACATTTCAACTACATAAAAACAATACAAACAGCTCAAAATGCTCTTGTTCGAGGGAATAATTTTTATAATCTGGAGAACATGAATCACACTATTATAGGGAAATATTCAAGGGTGACATCTAGATAATTCTTATGTCAGGTATTTTAACACCACAAGAATTCATAGTATGTTATTTGTTTTATTGTAATTCAATTTCTTGCACTACAAGGAACACCGAGTTCGAGCGCAACACGACTTACAAAACAAACAGTTCAAAAAACAGTTATGAATAGTATTAACAGAATTTTTAATTATATATACTCAATATAATTTTAACATCAATATTATGTGTTTCTTAGAGATAATATAAGAATGAAATCAATTATTTAGATAAATGAAATATTTTTAAAAATACGCAATTTTATCTCCTTTAAATGGTGAACCCTTTTGGAATACAATATATGACCCTTTAATATTCTCAATTTGATAAAAGAAACATCTTCTTTCAGAGTGGGAGATGAAAATTTAGTTTGGATAAATTTTCATTTCTTTTATGATAACTTCCATATTTTGAGGAATAATAAAAAATAATAAATTTTAATAGAAGGAAACCTTTTTAATCAAAATAATTTATAGTGTAAAAATATAAATCTGAACTGTTTTGAAAAATAATTAAATTAATTTTTAATAATTTAACACATTTTTTGTAATTGTAAGTAATTTTTCAATTAAATAGGACAAAAACACATCAATCATTTGATCATTTTTACTTCTCAAAACCCGGTTTCTGGTTTTGATAATAGGTATATTTTTTAAATTAATTAATAAAATTTCTGTGTTTTGAGTTTGGTAAAAAATACATCATTGTTTAATTTGGAATATCAATATTATATTTGAGTGAATTTTTGGTATTTTTCAAAAAACATTCAATTGTTGTCGAATACTAAAAAACATTGCGTTATTGTTTAAAGCTGATGTTTTATTTAAATAATTATTTTTAATATAAATTTATTATAATGTAAAAATATATACATAATACCAATATTAGTGTAATTTAATTCATTTATGTCATTTTATAATAATATTATACATATAAAATTTTATTGAAATTTTTACTGTCTTTTACCGACCTTTTATGGACATTTGCAAATTTACATAAAACATATTTTTACAGATTTTGTGAATTTAATTTAAAAAATATGTGATTCATGGTAGAAATTAGTATTTAAAATGTGGTTCAATAAGATTAAAATACTTTTTTGGATATTATTAACTTTTGAATTTTATTTACCACGATTAAAAGTAAATTGGTTAATTAATGATAAAAATGATAATATAATTACCACAACACATTTCCTAATTCTATGGGATAAGTTTATTTAGACCCAAATACACCTTATGAATAAGATATATAACTTTTTATAAACATTTATTTAATGTGGACATTTTTTATTATTTTATTTAAAGAAGAGTAAAAAGTGTAAAATTCAATGTTTAATAACTAAACATTTTTCATATAGGATTATAGATGAGATAAATTCAACTATTAATATTAATTTCAAATCTAACAAGATTTCCTAAATCATGGTATTTTTAATAATATTTAGACATGAAATAATTAAATTTATTTTTGACATAATGATGATGTCATAGTTACCTAATTAATGAAAAATAAAAAAAATTGATATTATAAATATCAAAATAAATGTACATTGACACATTTGATGAATTACAAGAATTTTATAGCATAATATGACATTTTAGGGTTGATATAATTTATTTTTTCTTAGTAATCATGTTTTTATGACTATCAAAAAAACCAAATACTAAATAATGTCAAAATATAGATAAATGAGTATTTAAAATAAATACAATATTATTAAATGATATAATATTATTAAAAATATAAGGATCATCCAAAGGATTTATATAATAATATATATTTTAATAATAAACCACTTGAGGTTCTCTTGGTATTTTATAGTATGTTTATTAACCATGTAATATAAAAATACAAAAAGACATGGTAAAAGTTATACTATTTAACTAAGAATTAAATATTAAATATAAGATTAATCTGTTGACCTAAAATTACATAAAACCTATTACTTTAGAGGATTTAGACCCAGACCTACCTTATCATTAATTTAAATCCCTTGGGAGCCCTTATAAACCGAAAATTATTTTATTATTAAATATCATTTCATGATTTTCCTAAAGTGACCCTAACCTCTCTTATAAAAGTCTACTTCCCCTTCTCTCAAAATCACACATCCCAAGCCATTTTTCTTGGAAAAATACTTCACAATTATCCTCTGAAATACCCTCACTTGAATACAGATGGCATAATTGGATCATAATGAGAACCTATGTGTCCCTTTTAATCAAATAAAAAGTAAGCACATGAAGAAGAGGTAATAATTTGATCACCACTTTCAAAGTTATTTTCTTCTTCCTCATCCTCTATCATTGTTGGGTTCATAAAAAAAATCCATCATGTTCTAAATAATTTAATTTTATAATAAATATGGTTCAACCATATTCATTATTCTATCCATCCTATGAATGAAAAAGTCACCATATAAGTGTACGAATGGATTACCATCTCAACATCGTGGAGTAGTTTGATATTCAACAATTCATTATTTGGATGAGTATAATAATGAGTATAACTAATGGTAATATAATAATGGTTATGGGTATTTTCATCTTCATGGTATGATTATTTTTTAACAGGGTGTATGTTTCATATGTTACCATATCGATAAGTGAATTTGAAATTTCGATTTCAACTCCTTTGGTTTTATGAAATCTTCATTTATTATTTTACTCCAAGATTATGTGTCAAATAACTATTTATTTATTTATTTTTAACTTTATGCTCTGTTTTTTATATACTTTTGATACAAATAATCACTCCATTTATCAATTCTCAAGTCATCGATATATCCTTGATAAGTGTAATCTATAATAAATTTCCATTCATCGAGTTAAACATTAAATTCATTGGTGTTGTTATTAAAAAAATGTGTAAGAATGTACTCTGATTTATTTACACTAAATATAAAATAAAATTGACTGTATTTATATTTTTCACTAATAATTATTTCATTGATTTATCCTTAATCTAAAAATATATTCTTTATAAGGGATTTCAGCTCAATTTACATTCCACTGTGTCTTCTTGGTTGTTATACGCCAATTAACTTTTACAAGGTGTAAAAACTGTAATTTGACATATTATATCATTAATCATTTTATTTTTATGATATTATCACGTATTTATTATCCTAATTATTTGTATTCAAGATTCTCTCATTTTAAATGTATGAAGGATTTATTCTTCTAAAATATTTCTAATTGACGTGCATGATTTAAAAATAGTGTTAAAGATTTATTTATATAGACATTGATGTTTTAAAGTAAAAATTCATTTTAAAAGATTCAATGTGGTATGAGACACATTGATTCAAAATTCAATTTTTAAAATCTTTTTCATAAATAGTGAGACTTTTCATTTTTATCATGGAAAAGTGTATATTTCTATCAAATATTTTCACTGGTTATTTTCATCTTTGTCAAAATCCATAATTATTATTGATTGAGTATGATTTATTATAATACAATCTTTTATATTTTATTGAAGGAGTTATATTTGACTATGGATGTGCCATTTTTATACCATTTGTGGATTGTGGTCAAAATATTTACATTTCGTATGTTAGTTTTAAAACAAATGTTTATATTATGTACAAAATTATTATATGAATAATGAATTAAGAATTAGTAAGTGACAGGTGGTGCCTGCAATATCTAGTATATTTATTGGTAGGTCTCATGACACAAACTAGTGCTTTGTCACAAGGCCATGAAAAAATCATATTTCTAGTCTTGGAATGAGGACTTGACTATATGGACATGATGTCAAGCATTAGGAATTATATCATTATGAAATTTATTATAGTTATTACATGCCATTTTTTAACTATTATAATATCCATGTGAATAATTAAATGGTATTATTGGATTTATATTTTCCATATTAAGGTGAATTTTATGTTTAAATGGCTTGTATTTCAGTCTTATACATCACCTTAAATTTATATGATAATTTATGAATGTTTCCACTATATTGTGATCCTTAATGAGCATCTATGCTCACTGATTTCTTATTTATTCATTTTCCTGGGATGTGAAGAAGTATATTAAATTTGACCTATAGGGTTATTCTAAAGGATATGGATGTGTTCAAAAGGGATACGATGTTTTTGTTGTTGTTTTATTCTGTTTTATAATGTAAAACATATGTATGAATCAAGTACTTACAAGGTTACTAAACAATTATATCTTTTGAGACATGATCTCTCATGATCATTCCAATGTTTTTTTAATAATGCACAAACTCTGGGTAACTAGAGTCGGGGCGTTAGCATTGGTATTAGAGAAAGTAAGTATAAACCACATAATCTAGACATAGAATAACACTGATTAGAAAACACTACCCAAAGATATAATTTGATGATTAGTATATATGAACATCCATAATTTTTGGATATATAAATATTTTTTGGGTTTTCAAAGAAATACATTTCTGTATAGAAACAAGTAGGTAGAGGTGGCTCTGGAACAGATTATGTAGGGGAAAAACTAGAAATCATCACTTTGGGAAAGACTCAAATTATAACTGGTGCATGAAAACATTCCTTGGTACTCTATTTGTTATGACACTAACATAGGAAATGTTTAAGATAATTCACATTTTCTTTAAAAACTGATTTGATGTATTTTAATATAAGATGATAATAAATAAACATTGTTAATCCTTAGGATTTTCCCATCAAAAATAATGTGTCATGATATACTGTAAATGATGTTATGACTGACACTATGCTTTCTAGTTTTAGTTAATGTATGGATTCTAGAGAAGTTATAGGAACATTGAACATGATGTACAAGGTGGAAATGATAGTGGAAATGAGAAAATAAATGGGATATTGATTGGTGTAAAAGATATAATGTTCATATTGATGCAGGTTTCCAAAAATATGATCATCATCTTATACATTAACCATATAAAAAACTCAACAAAATAAGATAATGGTGGAGAACGATCAGAGCTCCAGAAGTAGAGACTATAGAGAAATGAATGTTCAATTTCTATCATGTATGAAATGGGGAAGCAGACACCCATGAAAGTGTCTCAATGGAACCAAGAACTACTTTATGTGTGGGAAAGAAGGACATAAAGTAAAAAAACACTAAGGAAAAATGAATAATACTATGGAAAAAAATGATCCGTAGAATCTATTTATAGCACATTCAGGTAAATTTAGAGGGCATTGGCATTACTCGAGTCTATTCCTTCAAAAGGATAACAATTAGGTTAAGGAAGAACCAATGTTGAAATAAATGGATTGTGAAATGTTTAAATGTATTAGTTTTCTTCGTTAATGGGATTACTTTGGAAGAATTTTCACTTGTATGTGTTACCGTGCTGTTTGTTATGTGAAAATTCAATTTAATTAATGATTTTCTTTTATTTTTTGGATATAGTTATAGATAACCAATTGTTGAGGCAATTACATTTAATTAATTTTTGGAATGAAAATGTGAGGTATGTGATAACATTTGTTTTTAAATTATGTTATGGTTATTTTGAGAAATTCTATCTCATTTTTGTATTGTTATGAAATATAGTTTCTGAAAAAGGAAAAAATGCAGACCGTGTGACAACTCGTATCATCTGACAAAGCTCTGGGATTTCAACCCAAAAACATAGTGTGGTTGGGATTTATTGCCTACCACTAGACTATGTGATTTCTTTATTTAGTATGAATAATTCGTTTTGTTAAATGATTTTATCGATCAATGATAATTTGATTGGGGATCTTATGATTTATAAAATGAATATCCTGAGTGTAATAAAATGATTTATCGATTAATTGATAAATGATATTTTGGAAGACATTATCTCTATTGGGGACACTGTAGGACTAAAGAAAATAGAATACTACGTGATTTCATTTGAGGGGTAATGGTGGATTTTTTTCGAATAATATATTGTTTTTATGGAGATTCCTGTTATTAATTTATATTATTAACCTATCATAGAGAATCTGTTATTTTGATAATTAAATTTTTTTTGGAGACTTTAAGAGTAATATATATTATTTTGGGGATAATTTTTATTATTTACTATGAATGACTAGGTGATTAAATTCATTTTAGTTTTGGTTTTCACTTTTATTTTGTATTATATTGAAGGTTTTAAGGACATTTGTTTCTTGAATGATCAATATTGAACTTTGGGTATTGTTTGTTCAATTTTTGGAAATTAATATTAGTATTTCATTATATAATGGATTATATATTATGGATATCATCTAATATTGTACTAACAATTTGTTTTTTCCTTATCTATGAATGAAAATAAAATATGTAGTTCATCCTTTGTGGATTATGTGATTCTGTAGAAGATGATTCATGTGCATTAGGTGTGAGAAAGTCATTTTGAATACTCATTGTTTAGAGAATATATGAGTTAGTGGTGGAAATTTATTAAAAGATGAAACTCTACTTGAAAGGTAAGTATATCTCTTTATGTTATTAGTCAATAACATTTATAAATTACTAAAATTTATGAAATTAAAATAAAAAAATTTTTCAGTTTACTTTTCCTACTGGGAAACTAATGACCATTTAAACCCTCACATGTTTGTCATTTTAATTTTGTTAAATTTATAATGGTCATGGTTTCGATCACACACTAGAAGAACGTAACACTTATTTTATCTTCCTTAACCATTTTTACCTATAAGTAATCCTAGTATGGGTTATCTCGGGTGACCATTGTACTTCTCATTCTTTATTCTAATGTGATAGTTTTATTGACTCTTTTTTCTGATGTGGGACTCTCAATGAAGTTCCCAAGCCAAATTTTATAATTTTTGAGAAATAAATTTCCAAAATATGGGAAGAATGAAACACCCCACGATTTCTTATTAATATATATTTTTAATGTAATTCCATAGCTTATGGTACATGATACAATGAGTTTGAGCACCCCCCGGCTCACCAAACAAGCCATTCAAAAAACTATTATGAATATTATTAACTACAGTTTGAATTTTAAATACTCCGTATAATTTTTATATCTATATAATGTGTTTATTAGTCACAATATACAAACAAATTCAATTTTTTATATAAAAGAAGTATTTTTCAAAAATTTCTATTTTATATCCTTTTAATAGTGAACTCTTTATAAATCAAACAACTAACACTTTAATATATTCAATTTCAAAAAATAAAATTCTTCTTTAGAAGTGGGACATAAAATGTCACTTAGGAATATATTTTGGTGCTTTTCAGATAACTTCTATATTTTGATGAAGAGTCAAATATAGTAAATCATAATTGAAAGAAAAATTAATCAAAAAATTTATAGTGCTAATATATAAATTTGAATATTATTGAAGGATAATTAGATTATATTTTTATCATTTAATCAAATTGTTTTCACTGATTGTAATTATAAATTTAAATTGGACATAAACACATATTAATATTTTGATAGTTTTTATTACCCGAAAACCCACCTTTTGGTTTTTACAAGTGGAATATTTATTTAAATTATTTAATAAAATTTCTATTTTTGTAATTTGGTAAAATATACATCATTTTTAAATATTTAATATCCAAATTATCTTTGATTGCATTTTTTGTATTTTTCAAAAAACATTCAGATGTTAATGAACAATGAAAATCAATTTGTTATTTTTTAAAGTCGAAGTTTTATTTAAATAATTATTTTTAATTTAAATTTATTTTAATGTCAAAATTAATACTTAATACCAATATTAGACCAGTGTAATTAATTGAAGTCATTTTATAATATAATTAGATATATAAAATTTTATTGAACTGTTTATAGTCTTTTACCCACCTTCTAGGCACATTTGCAAATTTGGGTAAAAAAATTTAGTGCATTTTTTGAATTGAATTTCAAAAATACAAGAGACACATTTGACATCAATATGAATTTTTTTTTCAATCAAATGAAAATAAATATTGGTGAATAGTAAATTTTTAATTTTGTTTACCATTGTTAAAAGTCAATAGGGAAATTAATGGTAAAAATGATAATATAATTAACACAACACAAGTCCTAATTCTATTGGATATGTTTATTTTGACCAAAATAAACCTTGGGAATAAAATATGATTCCTTTTAACCCACTTGTATTAGATTATTACATTAATTATTACATTATTTAAATAAGAGATAAAAGTATTAAATTCAAATTTTAATAACTAAACCAATTTTAATATATACATGAGATAAAGTAAACTATAAATATTAATTTGAAATATTACAATATTCCCTATATCATGGTATTTTATTTATAATTTTTAGATATTAAATTATTAAATTTATTTATGACCCAATGATGATGCAGTAATTAACTTACTAATGAAAAAAATAAATTAATTAAAATTATAAATATCAAAATAAATAGAAATTGATACTTTTGAAACATTATATAAATTTTAATGGGTAATTTGACTTATTAGGGTTGATTTAATGTTTTTTTCAATGTAATCAAGTTTTGATTACTTTCAAAAAACACAAATACTAATTAGATTCATAATTGAGATAAATGTGTATTTTAAATAAATACTATATTATTAAATGATATATTATTACAAAAATATAAGCTTAATACAAAGGAATTATATAATGATATATATGTGAATAATTTACTACTTGAGGTTCTCTTGGAAGTTTATAGTTTTTTTATTAACCATGTTATATAAACATACAAGAAGTCATGGTAAAAGTTAAACTATTTAACTTAGAATTAAATACACAATATAAGGATAATATGGTGACCTAAACTTGTATAAAACCTATTTTTTGAGAGGAATTAGACCCATCCCCACCTTATCCATGATGTAAATCCATTTTTAGCCATCATAAACTGAAAATGATTTTATAATATAATAATATTTCAAGATTTTCCTAAAATAACCATCGCCTCTATTATAAAAGGTTAATTCCACTTCTCTCAAAACCACACCTCCAAAGCCATTAGGCTCCACCAACCCCTACTCAAATATCCTCAAAACTAACCTAACATGAGCCTAGAGGCCCTATATTGGTCATAATGAAAACCATAGGAGCCCTCTAGTTCAAATAAAATTGAAGCACCAGAAGAAGAGGTAATAATTTCATCACCCATTTCAATGTTATTTTCTTCTTCCACATCCTCTTTTATTGTTGTTTTCATACCAAAATAATAACTCCTATACCTTATAAATACTTTCATGTTATTATAATTATGGTACAAGCATATTAATTATTCTATATATCCTATGAAAGACAAACTCACCATACGTGCGTATGTACGAGATACTATCTACACATCGTGGGGTAGTTTGTTATTCAACACTTCATTATTTGGATAGGTATAATAAAGAGTATAACAGATGTAAATAATAATTAAGATGTTACACCCACCTTTTTAAATTAATGTTTTTTATTAATTCTTGGATACGGGTTCTCGCGTAATGGTCCGGGATGGGTTTCGTACTAAAAAACTTTGTCGTTTAACATTTTTACTAGGCATCTGACCCGTTCGTGGTCATCGGGCATTTGGAAGTACCCATGAGACTGGCCCAGGAGTCAGTAAATTACTAAATATACATATAATATTAATAATTATTATTCTCAATATTATTATATTTATTTTTATTAATATTACTGTAAATAAATTTTACTTATATTATCATTATTTCTGTTAATTTTGTTATTATTAATATTGGTTTTATTATCATTATTTTTTATTATTATTTGCATCATCATTATTTATAATATTATAGTATTATTATTATCAATGTTATTATTATAAATATTAACATTATTGACATTATTATTATTGAAAAACTAAAATGAAAAAAAAACCAAAACCATTAATCTCCTCACCCCCCATCCGCAGCACCGCACCTGCCCCCCTGTTACTTCAGTTTGGTGTCCCACCTACCAGGCACCCTCTTGTGCTCCCCCTATCACCCTACTGCCCCTCATGCCTACATGTGACCTCTGACTCAACTCGCGTGTCCAGTTTTCTCTGCATGTCCCATCTCCCTCGCAGATTCTCTTATGCTACAGCCTCCCAGCCTCGCCTCTGCCTGCAGAATCCCCACTGCACCGCACCTCTGTTCTGTAGCCTTTCGCTATTGTGATCAGGACCCTAGTCACTCGCCCTTTTCCCCACCAGCATCTCCCTTCCATGTTCACCTCCAGCGGATCTCGCCCAGCAACCTCTCCCCTCATTTTTCCCTTGACAAAGCCCCGACAATGGACCCCTTCGCATCTAGACCTGTCTGTAGCTGGTCCCTCTAACCTGCTGCCTCCCAACCACCATTTCCCTCTACACTCCTTCTATGTCGGTCTCCTCTATCACTGGCCAGGAATCTCTAACCACATCCGTACCAGCAACCCCAAGCTCCGGCCAGACCATGAACCGACCTCACCACGCCATCACACTACAGCTTTGACCCTTGGTATACTATCTTTATAGATACCCAAAACACGTTGTCTACTAGCCTTCCGGTGTGAATTATTATTCCCCCGCCTCCTAACCGGCATGTGGTTTCCACCCATTTGGTGTGTCATCTATTTTAAATTGGTTTTCCCTTTATTTTGACTTTACTTTAATGTCGTAGTTGTTAATTTTTTCATTTTTCTCGTTTTTTATGGTGTGTGTTTTGTCCGCAAGGCTTTTTGGTTCCTCTCACTGATGTGTCATTATATTCACTCTAGAATTTATATAGGAAAAACCACATTTTTCTTTTCCTATTAATATCATCTATTTCATGATTGATTTTAATTAAATCATTGACTTGTTTCATATTTTCGTAATGCAATTAGTTAATATGTGATAATGTTTTCAAATTTATTGGTTTTGTTAGAAATAGTTTTGAAATATTTTCTCTAGTTATATTTATATTTTCTGATGAATGTTGTATCATGTTAGTGTCAAAGGATGTTTTCATAAAGTTTTTAATATGAAAATCTTTCTCACATTACTCTCAAATAGTTTATCATGGGGTTTTCTAGATATGGGTAACTTATTTTACCTGGGTAAAAAATTATTATCAAATTGTGTCGTTTGTTTGTAAAAATTATTTATACATTGTTTTGTTGGATTAATAAATTTTGATAGAAATATTTTTTCTTGAACATTTATATTTTTCTAAATTTTATGATTCTTGAATGTATTTTAAAAATTCTGCATTCAGTTTATCAAATTGTGTAATGTTGCGAAACATATTTGGTTAGGAATTTTGTGTGTGTTTACTTTTGAAAGTGGATTTCTAGTGTGATCAAATTGGTGGTTATTTCATATTGGCTATGTAAAAATATTTTGAGATGAGATGGATATTTCATATATGAGGGTTGGTGTTATTTCATATAACGAGGGTGGTTGATTTTGATTTTAAAAATGGACATGGGTTTCCATAGGATAAAGGTTCTTTTGTTTGTTTTCAAAGAAGTAGTTGTAAATATACTTCTCAATGCTTTAGCCCGTTTGTCACATTCATCAATAGTGTAATGTTTCTGTTGATTTTTTAAATGATGAAGTTTTGATTACTGTATTCCCATCTAACAACATTTCTATTTCGTAAAAGTATTCAAATGGTTTTAATGTTTTTCATGGAATGATGTCCTGGTTGGAACATTGTAAATTCGTGATGATTAAATGTGTTTATGAGGTGCTCTTATCTTGTGTAACCCTATATGGGTGAACTTATAGAAGGCTTCCATGTTTGGGGAATTAATGTGCCGTGAGATTAGTCATGCATGTGAGGTCCTTTCTACCTACAAAATATTATTATAACCACCATGGGTTCTAGGGAATCTTTTAGTCGATCGAGTAATTGTTGCTTATCAACCTTGATTAGAGGGGTCCTTACCCACTGGTAGTTGTATATGCCAGATTGAGAGTGCTTATGGTTTCTATTATTGTGAGGTCGGCCAGTTGCTTATAGACATAGGAGTTTCACCATACACCGAAAAGTGGTTCATAACCGAGTACGTCCAGGGGTCATCTAACAATGTTTAAGATCACCCATATTTTTCCTTTGATTTTCTTATTTACATTCATCCATACATGTTTCTCCCATCTTATACTATCACATATTTCTTTTATAATCTCTTTGTCATCCCTATTGGGATATTGTTTTCAAAATTTAAATTTGTTTTTGAAATTGCACGTGGTGTGCATTGGGATTTTATTATTGTAAAATGATATTGTTTTATTAAAACCTGTAAAACCTACATTTATAACTGTATTTAAAACGTATTTTAATGAATGTTTTCGGGAAAGCTGATGATGGATTCTGTGGTTTATTTTGGAACCCGTAATGGGCATCTCAGTGCTCATGCCAATCATATTCTTCCAGTTGAAGGTTTAGTACTTGCTAATATTTTGGGTTCAGCTACTTAATGTTGGAGAAGGCATGGGTCTGACATGGGTGGTGAACAAGAATGTCACAAGGAGGTATGTCCGATTTTATTTTTCCTTTCTATTGTACAGGTTTTGTTTTATTTTACTATTTAATTCTGTTTATTTATTTATATTTTAGGGGAAAGTCATTCGCATCAATTAATACATAATGCCCGACCATAGTTCTCATCCCATAGCGATCGGGAATGCCCTTTGGGCCATTTCATAGACCAGCACGGGTGACCGTTTTAGGGTCGGCCTAGGTTGGTTCATGAAAAAATGGTATCAGAGGAGGCCCTTTTTATTAGGGGTTTCCAGTATATGGAGAATTGGATTGCTGGGACATAGTAGGTAGGTACGAGAAGGATGCTATGGAACCCTTTCTTATTCTGAACCGCAATTTTCCCGTGGTAGTCTGGGTTTTGCGTCTTTTTCATTTTTTTAGATTGATGGATGACAACATAGGGAAGATGATGTAACATCATGACCTCACATGGATTAGTGACCCACGTCGGGTCTGATTGCACATTTTTGCTTCTCCTAGTCGTTTACGGTTTCTTGGTACATGTCTCACTACCATGTCACAAAGTTAAGCGTAACTGCTAGTTCCTCATCCCGATGGGTTGTTATAAGATGGGTTTTGTTTTAGTTTTCATTGATGTAAGCGTGTTTTGAGAATGAAAAGGTGAACCGATGTTTGGAAAAAAATAAATTTTGTTTGAAATGTGGGTTTGGTGTTTAGGACGTGACCTTCAAGGAATGTGGTTTTGAAATTTAAAATGGAAAGGGGATTTTCGAAGAGGAACTTTTTAGTTGTGTTTTTATTTTCTTGTTTCTGTTCAA
This sequence comes from Viscum album, assembly GCA_963277665.1. NCBI lineage: Eukaryota > Viridiplantae > Streptophyta > Magnoliopsida > Santalales > Viscaceae > Viscum > Viscum album. The sequence goes on along the minus strand of OY728131.1, from coordinate 307,178,974 downwards.
CTATTTGTTTTGGATGAAAGAGATTTTTTTCATTGGATTGATATTTGTTTTGGTCCTATATTTTATATGTTGTTCGGAAAATGAGGCCTTGGAAAGTCACTAAGGTTTCCCGTTAGTCCTGCCCAGTTTTTGGCCCATCATAGAAATTGCTGATCCTTCATAGTGATCGGGGTCCGTTAGAGTCAGTGGAGTGGTTTGAAGAGGTCGATCATGTCTTTAAGGTATTGGGATCTCCTGAAGCTATTAGGGTGATTGTCATTTTGGGTTTGTTCGATGGTCTAGATCTGGAAAAATGGGAGTTTCTTTCCCCACCATCAATGCATGTTGGGATGGAATGAGATGTCTTTAAATACATCATCATCTGATGGTTTATACCTGATGATGTGAAGATGAATAAAATGGAAGAGATCATGCATATTCAATAAGGCCAACGGATGGTTAAGACACATGTTGACAATTTCAAGGAGCCATTGTACTTTTCTCCTGAGGTAGCACCAATGGATTTGATAAATACTTCTCTCTTCATCGGGTGTCTTCGTCCATATGTCAAGGAGTGGGTCTTCCCTTCTTGGGACCATCATTTTGAGAAGTTTGTGGAGGAGGCTTTTTTAGCTAAGTTGATCTCCGGTGCACAGACGGTGGCAAATACACCATATCTGGTTACTTGAAAAAGTTCCCCATATGGTGAGCATATTGTTCTATAGAAACATGTTTCAAAAGATTCATATGTAGTGGTTCTATATTCTAGTACATCAGACCATTTAGTGGTGTGCCACTAGTGTGGCCAGTTCGGGAATGTGAAGTCGTCATGTTTCATCCCTCCAAAGATGTGTCATCATTTCATATGTCTAGTCCATCAAGAGAAGTTATACAAAAAGAGCCGCCTGAAGAAGATGATGTGACCAGAGAAATTCCAGTGCATGACTGTGAGGCTAGAAATGCTTCAAAAATTAGTGCCCCACCCATTGGTATTGGGGTGAAGCTCATGCGCAGTCAGGAGTTGCTGGGGATGTGAATCCTCTGTTTGGGTTTGTGTTCTGTGTTGGCAGTGAAACATTTAAAGTATTTTTATCCTTGATTTTTCTATGGTTATTGTTTTGAAGTTATTGTATGTTCATTATTTTATCATGGGGTTATTATTGACTTGTTCTATTTTAATCCATACATTTTTGGTTGTCTGATCATGGTTTTTGGAATCTTTCATTTTTTGAAAAGTGTGTTTGGCCCTTATGTGGGCTGATCTCAGTTTATTTGTGTTTGTTGGAAGGTGTAAGTGTCTGTGGAAGAGTGAAGGCTTGTGTTTATGCTCAGATTCACTATTTGGGATTAAGTACTTCTCGAGGGTATTTCTCCTAGTGTTTGGAGATTCTGGTCCAGGTTGAGAGTTTCATGATTTAGCGGCAGTGTTGTTCACTCAATCTATAAATGTTATCTTGGATCGGTTCCGAGTTCCTGTGGCACCCCCCATACCGAGGTGGAATGTTTCAGTGTTATATTTCCACACTAGTTGTGTTTTTTTGTGGTGGGAAGAACCCTCTCATGTTCTCCCATTCTCTTGTGTTATGGTTTCATTCGTTTTCAATTGGGAATGTATTTTTGTTTTTGTTATTGTTCTGCTCGGTGACTTTCTGGTAGAATAATGTGTTTGTGGTGGGGAAAATTGTCTGACCCGATGTTTTAAATTAGTTTTTTATTTTATTTATTCTTGGATATGGGTTCTCAAACCAATGTTTTAGCTGGGTCCCGGAAAATTGTCAGACCCTCCTTTTTTATTTTATTTATTGGTTTTATTATCATTATAATTAATATTACCTGTATTGTTATTATTATTATTATTATATTATTATTATTATTGTTATTATTATTATTATTATTAATATTATTGATATAGTAAAATGAAAAAAAAAGAAACAACCACAAGACTATGAATCCCTTCTCCCCCACTCCATCATCTGCATAACCTCCCCAGCCCATACATTTCATCAGTTTGGAGCACCACCCACCAAGAACCCTCATCTTCTCTCCCTATCACCCAACATCCCCTTAGGCCTATTCTTTCCCTCCGCCTTACCTAGTTCCTACAACTGTCCCTATAGGTCCCAGATCCCTCACGGCTTCTCTTGCGCTACAGCCTTCTGGCCTCTCCACTGCCTGCCGCCTACCCACCTGCACCACGCCTATTTCCAACATCCTCACCTTATTGCAATCCAGACCTCAACTGCTCACCCTTCTCCCCACCATCCTCACGCTTCCAATTTCAACTCTATAGGATCTCTCCCAACACACTCGACCCTCGTTGTGCCCTCGACACGCCTCAGAAGCTGCACCCATCGCCTCTGGACCCCTATGCAGAAGGTCCCCTACCTCTAGCCTCTAGACTACCACTACCCTTCCCACACCTTTAGTGCCAGCCTCCTTCCACACCGGCCTGGCAGATCTGGCCACCTGCGTACCTGCAACCTCATCCTTCATATAGACCTAGCATTGACCTGACCACGCCCGCACGCTAATGCTTTGACCCCATGCACACCTACTTTCAGGTGACCTGAAACCCTTTGTCTGCTGGACTTCCAATGAATACTGATGTTCCCATACCTCCGACCCTAACGTGGTTTCCTCCCATTTGGTGTGTTTTCCTTCTAAAATTGTGTTTCTTTTATTTTCACCTAACATTAATTATGCAGTTGTTAGTTCCCTATTTTTCCCATTTTTAATGGTGTGTGTTTTGTCTACAGGGATTTGTCGTTCAAGTCACAAATGTTTTGTTTCATCCGATCTTTATTTGAGGTAGGAAAAATTATGTTTTCCTTTCGGAATAAATCTTTTTAATTTTTGATTGATTTTAGTTAAATATTTTACTTGTTTCACATTCTCCAAATGAAATTTGTTAATATCTTATAGTGGTTTCAAATTTATTGGTTTTGTTAGAAATATATTGGAAATACATTGTCTAGTAAAGATTATATTTACTTGTGAAGGTTGTTTATTGTGTGTGTCAATTTTTTTTAATGTTTTTATTATGACAATCCATCTCACATTACTCTCGAATAGTTTATCATGGGGTTCTCGGGATTCTGGTAACATATTTTACCTAGTTATAGAATCGATAACAAATTGTATGGTTTTCATAAAAAAAAATTTTATGAATTGTTTGGTCAGATTAAGAAAATTGTTTAGAAATTTGGTTTTCTTGTTCATAGAAGAATTTGTTAATTGGTGGAGTCTTGATAGAATTTTATAAATTATGGAGCGGGTTTATCAAAATGTGTGATGTTGCGAAACATAATAGGTTAGGGATTTGGTGTGCATTTACATTCAGAAGAGGATTTCGAGTGTGTTCACTTTGGTGGTTATGTCATAGTGGTTGTGTTAAAATATTTTGAGAAGTGATGGATGGTTCCAATATGAGGGTGGGTTTTATTTCAAATAAGGGGAGTGGTTGATTATAATTTTAAAAATTGTCCTTGTTTCCCAATCGATGGAGTTTCTTTCTTGTCTTTAAAAAAAAGTGGTTTTAAATGTTTTCCTCAAGGATTCGGCCCATTTGGCAGCTTCTTGATTAGTTTAATATTTGAGTTGATTCTTTGAAATGATGATTTTTTTATTATTGTATGACCATAAAAAAACATTAATATTTTGGAAAATGTTTCATATGATTTAATATTTTTCACTGCCTGACGGCCCAATAGGTACATTTTCTATGTGAGATGATTGAATATGTATTTGAGGAACTCGTTTCAAGTGTAACAATTTATGGGTGAACATATAAGAGGCATCTATATCAAGGGAAGGCAAGTGATGTGAGAAGAGTAAGGCGTGCGAGAGACTTCCTTCCCACACAATATTATTATAACCACTATGGTTTCCTAAGAGTCTTTTAGTCGAACGAGTGATTTTTGTTTAGCAGCCCTGATTAGACAGGTTGGTACCCATTGGTAGGTCTATAGGTCAGATGTGGAATTCTTCTAGATTCAATTTCTATGAGGCATGCCAGTTGGTTAAAGACTTTGGGGTTTCACCATATGCTGGCAGGTGGTTCCGAACCGAGTATGTCTAGAGGTTTTCTGGAGATTTTTAGGATCACCCATGGGTTTATATTGATTTGATATTTAAAATTGAGATTTACTTGTTTCTCCCAGATTATAATGTCACCTATTTCATTTATCATTTCGTTTTTTCCCTATTTTTATTTTTTAAAAAAATTGTAATTTGTTTTTGAAATGGCACATGGAGTGCATTATGTTATAAAATAAGAAAATGATATTGTTTAATTAAAATAAGTAAAACCTACTTAAATAATTTTATTTGAAACTTGTGTTAATGGATTATTTTTTGAATGGATACGTTTTATTATTTGGTCTATTATGTCACCGCTACTGGGCATCTCAGTTCTCACACCTATCATATTATTTCAGTTACAGGTTTAGTTCTTTATCAAGTACAGGGATCAAATGCTCAGTGTAGAAGAAGGCTTGGGTCAGTGCTCGGTGGTGACCTAGAAGGTCATATGGAGGTATGTATTGTTTTATTTTTATTTTCATCTTCTAGAGTTATGTTTTATTGTTATGTTTATTCTTGTTTATGATTTATATTTTATGGGCCAAACTGTTCCAAGCTATTAAAATGTGATGCCCAACACTAGTTGTCAGCCTGAGGCGATCGGGAATGCCTTTCGCGCCTTGTCTCAAACCAGATCAAGTGACCATTTCAGGGTCTTACAGGGTCGGTTCATGAAATATGACATGTTAATGATTCATTATATATATTATACCATCCGAATACATAACATTTCACCACTATTATAATTATATTTTCTCTCGTGCGTACGTAAGGCTTATCGTGTCTATGATGAGATGTGATTTCATTCTGCATCTTAAACATTGAAAAATAATTTCTATTTGATGATTAAAAATATTGTTTAGGAGTATAATTTAATTCTAGATATGAAACAAATACATCCTATCCATAAAAACATGACTTATATAAAAAACCTATAATGGAAAACCAATCAGTTAACAACCAAAACAATGATACTACATATATATTATTAGCGAAGCAATATTATATGATCATATATGATATCATATTTATGTATGTGGTTCCTTTCTAATTTAATAACAATTATTTAACCATTATAAAATAGGTTAACCTACCTTGTACTAAGGGAAATTACAATGTAAGGGGTTTTCATCTCACTTATTATTCATTTGAGATTCATCTTCTGTTGCCACTATTTCATTTTGTGTGCTGTATTTACATCCCATTATTTTATTCATTGGGTAATTTATTTCAATTTATCGGTATTTAAATCTTCATTTTATGATCATTCATTCTTGGGGTGTATGTTTCGTAAGGTACCAAACTTGTTATTGAATTTCTAATTTTCATTTCCACTCATTGGGTTTTACGCAAATATCATTGATTATTTTACTCCATGATTATGTTTGAAATCACACTTTATTTATTTATTTAGTAATTTTTACTCCCCTTTGTGTGTATATAATTTTTATACACATAATAACTCTATTTATAAATTCTCAAGTCATCGATTTTAACATGATAAGAGTAATATTAACTCAATTTCCAGTGAATTAGTTAAACAAAGAAGTCCTTGATATTTTTTTACTAGAATATGTGTGAATTTAATCTAATTAATTAACACTAAATATCCAATCATATTGAGTATATTTATATTAGTGACGTATAATTAATTCATTGATTTATCCTTAACCTAATGATATTGAGTTTATAATGAATTTCATCTCAATTTACATTCCATTGAGACTTCTTTGTCATTATGCACCAATTCACTATTATATGGTGTATGTACTGTACTTTCAAAAAGAATATCATGAATCCCATTATTATCATTTTATTAAAATGTTTTTATTACCTCAATTATATATATTCAAGCATCTCTCATTTGTTTGCGAACACTGACTAAAATATCAATTTAAATTTTTTAATGATTTATTCTTCAATAATCATTTTCATTATTGTCAATATTTTAAAAATGGTGTTATGGAATTATTTATATGGAAATTAATGTTTTAATATTATAATTACTTTTAAATGTTTCAATTTTTTATGGGACACTTTGATTCAAAAATATATTTTTAACAACTTCTTGATAAATAGTGTGACACATTAATGATTTCATGAAAAAAGGTTTATTTCTCTCAAACAGTTTTTCTGAATATTTTCATCTATTTAAATATCCTTTATTATTTTTGAGTGAGGTGGATTTGTTTTAATACAGTCTTCACTATTGTATTGAACTTGTTGTGTTTTACTGTGGATGTTCCATTATACCATTCATGGTTTGCGGTTATAATATTGACATTTCGTATGCTAGTTTTAATTTAAATTTTTAGAATATGTTTTAACCATTTCATATGAGGAATGAATTGGACATATTATGTGATAGGTGGAGCCTGCTATTGCTTCTCGATGCATCATTAGGTATAATCTTGAAAACTAGTCTCTTGGAACATGGTATTGACAAAATCATATTTTTAGTCTTGGCCCGAGGCCTTGACTATGTGGTTATGATGTCTGACATTATTCCTTCCATAATTATGAAATTAGCTCTTGATATTTCATGTGACTATTAGACTATTAAAATATTCATGGGAGTATGTAATTGGAATTATTTGATTTATCTTTTCTATTTTATGCTAAAGTTTTAGTTTTAAAAGGCTTGTGTATTTGTCTTATACATTGCCTTAAATGTTTATTCTTATTTATGAAAGTTTTAGCTATAATGTTATCCTTTCTACGCATATAATCTCACCCATTTCTTGTGTTTTCATTTTCCATGTATTTAGAGAAGTATATTATGTTTGACCTGCATGGATAGGCTAAACGATATGTGTGTTATCAAAGTAGATACAATGTTGTTTTTGTTTTTTATTTCACGATATAATGTTAAACTTATGAATGTATATAGTACATCCAAGTCTACAAAACTAATTGGTTTTTTGAGACTTGATCTCTTGTGATCATGTCGATGTTATTTAATAATGCATCGAACCTGGTAACCAAGCCCTCTTTTGTGGAAGAATATATGTTTTCAGAACAGGCGTGACATTAGGTTACCTCCAATGATAAATATGTTGTCGCAAACCTGGTTTTTTTAAACCGTGAAAACCAATTAATTATATTTTTATGATAACCATTTAGATGGTTTGATGATTTTAATACTCATTTATGTAAATAAGGGTGATATATATAACTACTTATCAAAAATATATTTTCTATCTTGGCATGGTTTTACAACATTACGATACTATTGAAAGAACAACTTAATCAAAAGGGAAAACATATGTGTGGATGTGTCATTTCATTTATGAGAAAAATTTTATACTAGGCCCATCATTCTAGATCACAATCCTTCCCTAACATATCATTTGAATGAAATATTTAATCTTATAAATATATTATAAATAGAGAATTTGAAGATTCGTGCTGAAACATAGACAACTAGTACTACCGAATAACCAAATTTTCCATTCTCTTTTACTGATTGGACTGTTATAGCCTAAGATAAATAATAATATTATAGTATTCAATATACTATTATGTAGATTAAATCTCAAGATAGATCTAGAATTTGTGGTTACAATGGCTCGAATACCCTTCCCAGTTTTATCTAGCAAGAGAGTGATGATGCACAATTTCCTACATCAGCGATACCTTTTATATATTATAATTATTTCTTTTTATTTATTTATCTAACATTTTACTTTTATATTCCTTCCATTAATTACATTTTCTTGATGATTTATATTCATACTCAATGTACTCTAACATTTTACCGATATTCATGTTTAATAGATAATGTGTTCTTCAAATTATAATTAATTTTTTGATATAAATAAATGTTGGAGAGTACAAAATTAAAGTTATTTATCAGACAATAGATTAACCACATTATTTTTAACCATGAGGCACAAAAATTATCAGTGATTATAAAATATCTATCATCACATATAATTATGGATTTATAAAAAAAGTAATTATTCAAATTAAAATCCCATCACTTCTGTTTTTTAAAAGGATTATTCACTTCACTATTGTGATTATCATGTGTGGTTATGTTCTAATTAAAAAGTTGTTATATATGTATTTCACAATTTATGGATGCATTAAAGGTAGATGTGTATATATAAAAATAATATAAATATTTCTTTTTTAATTGGAATCTTGAAAAAATATTCAAAACATTCATTATGGTTGACATGCTGACAAGATTATCTTTTTTCAATTGAAGAATTTTATGAACTTCTCTTTTGAAATACTTATCTTTGTAGTACATATATTTGCCTTATGTAAGTTAAATATGATAAATATGTTATCTCATCACTAAAATCTCTTTATTATCTCCATCAATGTAACTAATAACACATGTTACTATGTTTTGAACGTTTTTCCTTCAAGATACTAACAGGATCCCAAATAAAATCAAGGTTTTATAACAAGTTCTAGATTGTTAGAACCAATAAGGGCCTATATACCCTGAGAGGGGGGTGAATCAGGGTATGGATATTCTTTCCAAAATTCTTCCAGCCCACTGGATATTGACCTCTTTGTTTCAAGGGTCACTTTGTTTGCACTTGTGTGTTTATTATGATCACTTATTTTATTCTTTTCCTGATGATGATGCTTCAAAAGCAATGTAGTGAAGTAAGCAGGCAGACACAAAGATTTTTACTTGGTTCACCCTCACTAGGATACATCCAAGGAGCATACACCAACAAGTTGTCGTGCATACAAAATGCACTAATCTTCATAAGATGTGGATACAAAATTCGGGATAGAGCACATCTATTCCGATGCTCACTCCCTTCACAAGGTTTAGGGTCATCTCACTACTTTCCCAAGGGTCACCCCGTATTTCTCTCTCTCTCTGGCTCACTGCCGGTGGAGAGGATCACATTTTTTTCTCTTCCTATGCTCACTACACTAGGAAGGGATCCACTCACAGTTTATAGAACTGTAGGTCTCTTCATTTGCATGAAATAATGCATCTTCAACTGTTGATAGATGCTCTATTGAAGTCCAACTTTCATTCACTGATGAATACCTCTTTGCCTCTAAACACTGGGCAATTCCTATTGAAAACACCTCCGCAAAGCACCCTACTTTACAAAGCTCCCAATTTTGCGAAGCTCAAACAAGCCTTCACGAAGCTTCTAACTTTTCGTCAAGCTCTATCGCGAATCACTCTCGCGATGCACAGACCTTCGCAATGCTTAGGCCGTCGCGGAGCTCCTGCCTCTCCGCGAAGCTCAATGAGCCAATTCGGGCCACACACCTTTCACGGAGCTAGAATAGCAGTCGTGAAGCTCCCCTTTCGTGAAGCACACTGCCTTCGTGAACCACCTCTGCGAACTGAGAACAATAGATTTTCTTTGAAAATTCTCTCTACTTCTCTCGAGGGGGTCGGCCTCTATTTATAGGCGATTCCACCGACCCTCGAACTTTCCGCACGAAGTCAACGCCACATCATCTCGAATCGCGAAGCACCGAAGATTCCGCCGGAATTCTGTCCAAATCACGAAGCACCACGGAAATTTTCCTTTTGCGGAACTCGTCGTAATCGTGGAGCATTACCATCAACATTCCTTCACGCCTTCACCGCAATGCTCCCTTGCAAAGCCCTTCACTGCCATGATGCGCTTCAACTCTGCCGTTCGCGAAGCTTTGACGTAATCGTGAAGCATCACCACCTCCATTTTTCTGGCCTTCATGAAATCCAATCCATGCATCCCATCTTCACAAAACTCATGCCTTTGCCATACATAAATATGATCTTCATGGAAATCCTATTTTCGCGATGCTCACCAAACTCCAAATTTTATACCCCAAAAATTTTGCAAACCCTGGGAAATGGCACCACCTTGTACTGCTCTTCTGTACCGCCTCCAGGTCGTCCTTTCCTTTGTCATCGTTCTTTTTTAACAAGGATTTTCAACAAATTCTCAGGAACTCGACAATTCTCTATGGAAACCTGCTTTTTCAACAAACACAATCAACCCAAAAATAATGCAATGTTACCTTGAGGGATTTTTTCCCAACATAGATTCATGCTATAAGTTGTATATTCCATTCAAAAGAGACATATTCTAGTGAAATCACCATGTTTTGGGATTTGATTATAGGTTGAGTGGGCCAGGGGATATCTATTCCCCAAAAAACAATAATATTCTTTGTCTAATAAATTTCAATATGAATTTAAATATCCAACATTCTTATTAAATTAAATGATTAGAATCTATTATACCTTAATAAAGGGTTTTTTTATGTGAAGAAAATATCAAAATATATAATCACCATTATTAAGTCTTAATTTAGTTTTCCACTTAGAAATTTGATATATTTTTATATCTTTCTTTCAAATCTTCTGAACTCCTTGATATAGTGTCACCAGAATTACCAACATGTTTTTAACCATTTCTCATTTCCCATAAGAAAATTCTTCATGAACCACTGCATTAAATGAATGTTTCACCCCCACTTTTATTAAACAAGAAAATTATTCATACACTAAACCAACTAAAATAAGTATTTCTGTCATTATATTTATAAAGAACCATATTAGATAGATTCCAAATCCAAAACTCTAAAATGTAAAGAATTTGACCACCACCCGAACTACCGCCATTATGGTTTTGGGCCACATATAGCCAAAACACCAGTTTTTCTACTAAAACCCATCTATACTCATCATAAACACCTCAAATATTGGGGGAGAAAGGTATTTATAGAACAAAAGATATATATATTAAACCTCTAAGATTATTCATTCCCTCAAGAATTAAAATAAATGCTTAGATTGGAAAAAAGTCCAAAATGTAACAAACCTGACCCCAATAACACAGAGCCAATGCCCTTATTTTTTAAATTTACATGAAATACCAAGAATCACATCCAGAAGGACTAAATAGTTTATTAGTATTAGTAAAATTTATACAAACATGATTAACACATTATATTTGGAAAAAAGTATTCAAATTAATTTTTTGAAGAAGAACATCCTTAACTCTAGCATATATTTACTTAAACAACCATTGTACACATCATTGGTTAATGAGAAATGAAAAATAATATTGGTGATGTTATATTTTAGATAAAGGATAACTATATTAGAAGAAATAATGAATGAATAATTATAATTAAAATAGAAATAAAAATAAATAAACACACATTTCATTTAGGTAACTTTTCTATCATGATAATATAAAAATGAATCAATATAGTATGGTAAATAAGTAAACACACATTCCATTTAATGAATAACATGAAATTAAATGCATCCTGTTAAAATATCATTATTAAAATACCATATATAGTAAAAAAAATATTCATAACAAATGAAACACTTAATTATTGGACATAATTTCACATTCACATTATACCTCTTCCAATAATATATATCATCATGATATTTTAAGACTGGTGGGTAGAAACCCTATGAAACGATGTCTAGAAATCTGATTTGTATCATGTGATCTATTAATGAGTCAAGGGGATATCCATAACTAGGACCAAACAATGTCTTTTTGTATAAAGAAATCCTCACATATCAAATAATCTATTTAATCAAAGATCAATGTACCATAATATACCATATAAATATTGATTAAAGAATAAATATTTATCAATATTTTATGAGCTAAAAATAACATTCAACGTAGAACACTATTTGTATAAATTTAATTATTTTACAATAAATAATCATATCCATCGTAAATAATATAGAAATTTAGGAGAAATTTGATGTCCACTTATCACAGATAAGTGAATATTTAAAGGGATTGCCAATGAATACAAAAATGATTTAACAAAGTTAATTTCAATACTTTCCTTGGTTAAAATGACATAATCCATCTAGAGGAAGAATAATAATGCCATACGAACAACGTATACACATTGGTGTAACAGTAAATGGATGTTTTCAAGGATGTATTGGAATACTATAAAATGTTCTTTAAAAACAATCATGATGAAAATATCCAATTAATTTTTTAAAAACGTTTTTAGAACTAAAAGTTTATAAAAAATTATAAAATTAATTTTATTTGAATATAAAATTTAATATTTATAAAAGATCGATTAAAACATTTTAATTCCCATGATGGATGGAAATTATGTTCCTTCCGTAGATATTATATCAAAGATACAATCCATTTTTTCCAATAAATTCTAAATGTGGGTTGTTTTAAAAAAGGTGTGATTATTATTTTCAAAAACAATGAAAAAAGTAAAAATAGTAACAATTTATTTGATAAATCAGTTTTAAATGGTTAAAAATAGATTTTTTTATATTACACTGATGTGTATGGAAATGGATTTCTAACTGAAGAGATAAATGAAGTTATATTTTCTTATAAACATTTTATTGATTATTTTAAGTACCAAAGGGTCTACAAATAGTACTATTTCCTAAATATTTTTTGAAATAACATTATAATATTAAAATAAAATGATTATTTAATAATGATCAAATATGTTCTTTCAAGGGAAATTCAAAAATAAAAAATCTAGAATAAAATGATATTATAAAAGAAGCCCTTGTAATGATCATAACGTTGAATCGAGAATTAATCAAATCATTGTTTATGTTGATAAAATTTAAATCTAGATAAATCATATGGAAATAAGACATAAAATAATCAAAGGTCATTAAACCCCAAATCTAGGCATTAAATAGTCAATAATGTATTTGATTATCCCTATTTCTGAATATTTATAAAAGATATCGATTACATTGTGCTCCTTTTTCATTAAAAGAACATTAAACTTGTTTATAATGGTTTTTATCATGATATTATTTTATTAAAGTACCATATTAACATTTTTAGTATAATATATGATTATTTAAGGCATCTTATCAACCTTTTATTAAATATGTTTCAATATTTTCATTTTTTGGTGTTTATTTATTTATTTTTTTTGTTTTTGATTTTTCATGAATGTTCAAGATCTTGTTTATATTTTATATATCCATAATCTAAAGAATAATAATGAATAAAAAATTATTATATTTATACATAAATTTATTATTTTAAATTATGGTAAAAAGATAATATTTTATTTTAATAAAAATTTCACCAAAAAAGAATAATTGAATGAGAATATATACTTACATGATCCAATTAAATTTCATAAGAATAATATAATCATATAGTTGTGTCATGATCAATTTACACTTCAAATTTTACTCTCTAGAGAAATGATTAATTTTTTTGCCCAAAGAACTAATATATTATAATATCCATAAGATATTGATAGGTCATCCATTCAATATATTGTTATTACTTTAAAAAATAGTTAATATAGATTATCTAATATTCTTAAATATTCTTTTGGTGAGGTAAAACATTAAAATATAAAACCTAATCAGTGTTCAACATAAAACATTCAATAAATGGTATTCTTTATGAGTCATCTAAAATATTATTGTCAAAATCATTTTAAATAGTTTCAATAATTTTACAAAATTAATGTTACATTAATCCCGCAAAAAAATGAATAATATCCTTGTCATAACATTCTAAAAATGTGAATGTCGTTAACATATATTCACTAGAAATATTATAAAAACCTCAATTACTAAAAAATATTATTGAAAAAATGAATTATTCGATATTTATTTAGTTATTCCTTTATAATTGTATATATTCATTAAATCAGAAAATTTTGTAAAATTTTTCAATGATAACATATTCCAATTTCTCAATAAATCATTATTTAGTTCCAAGGTAGTTAGTTCTACCCAATTTAATTTATTCATATAAAACATATCATTATCACAAAATAATTATCTCAATATAAAAAATATATTAAGGGTTATCTTTCCTTGACTCATTTGTCTTCCAGGAAGATCAACATTTCACGTAATCATTTTCTTGCTCATCATTATCATTCAATATACACAGTCAAATCCATAATGAAAATGTAATGTAGTATAATCCAAAGAGATTTTATAATTCATATGGTTATGATCACTAATAAATCTTTTTATAAATCTAATTCAATAGGTTTTTACAGAAAATTATCTTATACCAACTATAATGGCCCTGACTCTGGTAACTCAGTGATGATGTCTTGCTTTTTTAAATTTTCATGAGATACAAGGAATCACATCCTAAAGGGTAGAATAACTGATTTTCCTCAGTATTCTATATATATAAATGATTCAAATATTAAATTTGAATATAGAAACTATAACATTTTTTGATAATAAGATCATTCCCTCTAGAATGTCCTTTCTAACAAAATATAGAACACATTACGGAGTCTTAAGAAAGGAAACAAAAGAGTGATCACTTATTCTCAGAAATGGTTAAAAATAATGGATGAAATCATGAATCAATAAGAAAAATATAAATATAATGTCAAATAACTAAAAATATATTTATTTTAAGTACCATGATTATCATATAAGATAAGGAATAACCAATATGAAAAGGTAAAAAACTAAAAACACATTAATTTAATCATTTAACTTATTATAAAATAAATCCATATAAAATATAATTTTTAAAATTTCATGGATAATAATTATTAAAATATTAATGTAGGAAATAATTAATTATTGATTCACATGTATCATGCTCTTGATACCCTGCACCATCCAGATCAATCCTCATGAATACCTATAACTAATGGGTAAAAACAATTTTACTAAGTCTAGAATGTTTATTTGTCTTATAAGACATGATGATGCATCAAGGGGATATAAATAACTAATCCATAGTAATTTATTTAATTTAAAATAATACATCATATATATAATAACATATTTAAATTATGAATAATTTTTCTTACCATCCAATATTGATATTGAGTAAATAAGACAGAATTATAAATATTTACCTTGATAAAAAAATGTTAATATAAAAAAATATATGATGAAATAATTTAAGGTTAATGAAATAAATTTATCCATGATAAATAATATTCATATTTAGGGAACTTTAATATTCATTAATCATATAAAATAAACATTTCATGGGAGCGTTAGTGAATAAAAAAAATAAATCAATAAAGTAAATGTCATTAATTTTAATTTTTAAAATTATCATAAACCATATAGAGGAAGAATAAATATGATATCAAGAAAACATATTTAATTATATTAATAAAAAGTGGATTTTCCATTGATATATATTAATACCAAGAAAATATCATTAAAATAATTCTTGGTGAAAATATCCATTTCATTTTGAAAACCACTATTTAGTACTAAAAGATCTAAAAAACTATGTAAATATATTTATTTGAAATTATTATCTAAAACATATAAAACAATCATTATAACTTTTGAGTGGTCATGATCTCTTGTAAATCTATTCTAGTCATGGAGATTAAAAACATAACTAAATTAATTTTTTTTGGTAAAATCCAAATGATCAATTCTTAAATAGTACGTGAATATTCCTCTAATTTTTTTTAAATGTAAACATGAGTGAAATTTTATTTATAGACTCAGTTTTGATGTTTCTATTTTTTTTAACCTTATCTAAGAAACCTCAAATTTAAATCCAATTGATTTTTGACCTAAGCGGGAAATTAAGTTGGATTTTACTAATGAAATTTTATTGATTATTTTATTTACAAATGTGTGTAAAATTGTACATATTTCATCATAAATATCATGAATAAACAGATTATAAGAAGAAATATTTTTATTATACAATTATAAATCAATTTCCTCCAATTTAAATTCGATTATAAAAAACCCATATTGAAATGAGATAAACCCTTTTAAAAAACATAAGATTGATGTGATAATTAACCATTGAATAATTTTTTTGTATAAAATTGGAATTCACCTACCAAAATATGAAATAAAATTGAAAATAATCAATTTCCATTGAACATAAGATCTTATTTTGACATAATCAATGAAGTAGTAGTTTACCCCAATGAATAGAAATTGAGTTATGAAATCCCCTACCTCATGCATAATTTTTTAGAAGCATTAATATACCACTTATATAATGTTTTTAAGAGGTTATTATCTTATAAAATGACAATATTCATATTTATAATAAAATATATTATCATTTTGAGACATATTATCGCCAGTTTGTTAGTTATCTTTCACTAATTTTTTCTAGTGTTAATTGTGTTGTTTTATCATTTGTTCATTGTCATTAATGGTCTGGAAGTTTTTTATATAATATATTTACACAATCTTCACAATAATAATATTTAAATAATTATCATATTTTTAAATCAATTAACATTTTATTACTAATAATGAAGGATGGTTTCCTAAAATGAATTATGCTAAGATCATTGAGATGATATGTCATACGTAAGGATGTGTAACGTTCCATTTTTTAGTGATCATTGTTGAAATATAGTACGTCATATTTAATAATTAAATAAAGGTAATAATATCATATGTATAATTTTATTTTTTATATTATACTATTATATATCATCTGTCTGGTGTGGGTATGAAAATATAGTCACATTGCTTTGTAAAGGCGGTAGTCCACATATACACGAACAATGTTATGATTTCTCAATGTAAGAACCAAATAGATATATTATATTTTCATAATGCTAAATATTACATGAATATTATAATTATTTCAGATCTATAATATATATTCATTAAATTTATCTTTATTATATTCCATGTAATGTATTATTGATATAGAAATCACATCGCATCGCGAGGTGGTAGTCTATGATGCACATGCGTGGAATTGTCATATCCCATATGGAATGGAATGAATAAAAGTTACACATTATATAATTTATTAATTATTATTATTATTTTTCAAATATAATAAATATTTTTTAATTCATCATTATACCAAACTGAGGGAGGTGGTAATCTAAAAAAATTGTTACATCAGTTCGTGAGGAGGTAGTACATAGTGCACACGAATGATGATTAAATAACCTATTTGATATAATTTTTTATGGTTGTATGAAATTACCTTGAACTAGAAATATATAATTATATGGAATATACTATTGATACTATATCAACCTTATTTAAAAATATTTTAGGTATATGGGGGATGAAATAATATAAAACCCCTTCCCGAAGAACATTTCCAATTCTTCAGGTACACTCCTTAGATTTGCACCAATATCCTTCCCAGAATGGGTCTTTGACCAAAATAATTATTCTAGGATGAGTATATGGAAGTTGAGAGGTTATTTGGGATGGGATTTGAGGAAAAAAATGGCATGAATTTGTTGAAAATAGAGGATATGTGGTGCCCTTTTTATAAGTTAGATGAGTGGCACGCTTGTATTTTTGGAAAATAAAAATGGGTACCCATAATTTTCACATGACATAAAGGTCCAAGATAAAATATTATATATCCTAAGAATTTATTGGCTCTATATATAGTCATAAAGTATATTTTTATCACGAATTTTGGTCATTATACCATTATCTTTTTGTTTAACCCCTAATAAAACCATTTTTTCAATAACTTTGGAAAATATTTTTTAATATTTCACTATTAATTAAGGTAAAAAATTAATTTGATCTTATTAGATAATATAAACAATTCTTATTCCAAATAATTGAATCCATTTTTAAAATGTAAATATAAATAATTGGTATAATTTAATTTAAAATTAATCTCATAGAGGCGATGGGAATACATGTTTTGAATAAAAAATATAAAAATGATTATAATATTTTTATATGAAAATTAAAAAAAATGAATAAAATGACTTGAATTCTATTAAGAGATATATTTTAGAAATAATTTTACTTTATAACCATTTTAAAATATAATTTATCTTTATATACAATTTCAATGAAATGTACGTTCTGAATTGAAATAAGTATTGTTCAGAAATCATGGAAAAATCATATATTTTAGAAAATATCCAAAATTTATCATAAAATTTTTTTTATATGATGATTTAATAGGAAAATATTATTTTAAAAAATATATATTAATATAATTATTTAACAAATAATAAATTATGTGTTAAATTTTATTCTAATATCTCTATTAGGAAAAATAATTTTTTCCAGAAATCAATTATTTTTTTCTATTTAATTATTCATATTTTATTTATAGTCAATAGATCAAAAAAAAATCATAATTTAGAAATTAATACTAATTCCCACTAATTTTATGGTTATATAAAAATTTTATGTTATATTATAGCTAATTTAGATTTAGGGTTTCATCTTCTTTAAGTTATTGAAGATAATAAATTTATAGATATATATTTAATCTGATATTTAAGATTATTATTTCATGTCACTAATGAAATTGATGAAAATGTTCTTATTGTAGAATTTTTTGTTTTTATAAAATAAACGACCCAAAATATTTCTATAAGATAACTTATATTAATAAGAACACGACTAAGATACCAGATAGAATAAGGCTTATAACACAAAATGTTGGTCGGAGTGGACACTCAAGAGGGGGGTGAATTGAGTTCCAATTAAAATTTCTGTTAAAAACAATTTCTATTAAAATCCCCCAATTTCAAAAACAAATTAAACTGTAGTGAATTTATATAGATTATAAAGGTTCAATTAGTTTCTCAAAGATTGATTAATTCTCAGTTAACTTAATCGTATGATTAAATTAACTTTTGAAACTAACTTACTGATTTATAACAAACATAAACACTTGCGAATTTAATTATCAAAGTAGCTTTGAAGGTAGATTATATTTCAAAGTAATAGCAGTGGAATATGAAATAAATATGTATAGTATGGATATAGAGTATAACTACAAACACAGAGAATTAACAAAGAGGTTCAGTCTCAAGCCGAGACTTAGTCCTCTCAAAATTTTATATAAGAATGATCCACACCCTGGATCGGGGTTAACAATAGTGAACACACTGTCCAGGTCACAAGACCTCTACCACAGTTCTTCGTGGGAAAACAAACAACAGCAGCAAGCTGTCCAGGTCACAAGACCTCTACCACTATTCACAGTGGGGAATGGGGTGCAAAAAGGTTTGCTGAGGATTTACAGATCCTCCAGTGAAAGTACAGGAGTCATTGTGTGTGTTTAATACAGCAGATAACACACACTGCTCAAAATGTAGAAAATTAAAACACAGTAGAGCAATAGATAGAATGAATAAGGTTTAGAGTGCTCTATAGTGTTGGCAGATCAGTTCTGGACTCGTAGGAATGAGTGACTTGAAGATTTGGTCCTTTTTCTGTAAGCTGACACTAAAACAGAGTGTCGGGATTTCCAGACTTCCAGATGTTCAAGTGATCAGCTTCTTTGAGTTTGAGTGCTTCACAGCATGGCTTTTAGGAGACGGTTCCTTCAGTCGGTTCACTGAGACTCTCTTGTTCTTCAGAATGAATGCTCGAGAGTTCTTCCTTTTTGTGTATATGTGTATCTCCTTCTCAGTTGTAGATGTTAGACTCAGTGTAACTGTTCCATTCATGTCATCTTCTTGAATTCTTCTCTCTTCTTTTTATACTCCTCCATATATTCCCTTTTTATTCACCCGAGGCCGACAAGATAAATAGTCTGGAGTTGCACGTGCGATCTTCCTCGTACATTGTATTATTTCTTGATATGTCTGCAAATATCAATAAATAATGTTAGATGTATTCATCTTGCTAGACATGACCGTTAGATTGTTATTAATCAAATTGGTAAAGAAAAAGTAGAAATATAATAATAATAAATTGGTCGAGGATGTATGTCACTGTGGACTTCAACTGTGGTCTTCCAACTGTGGACTTCCTTCTGACTGCTGACTTCAACAAAAGGCTTGTTGTCTGTAGGCTTGCAAAGGTAGCTTTTACTCCATGTAACTGTAGCCTTTCTAACTGTAGACTTGTAACATCAAATTTGTAGAACTGTAACCTTTGTCAACTATAGACTTCGATCATCAGTAGACTTAGTAGACAGAAGCTGTCTAACTGTAACCTTGACTGTAGACTTATGACTGTAGGCTTGTTCGTCTGCGAACTTGTTTCAACTGTAGACTTCTTCGACTGTGAACTTGTTCAGATATAACTTTGAACATAAGTCTTGTAACTGTGACCTTCGTCTGTGAGCTTTGACAATAGATAGCAGTAGACTCGTAATTGTAAGCTTGTATTAGTCTTCGACTGTAACCTTGTAACTGTGAACTTATCGCAACAGTAACTTAAGGTGACAGTTAGCTGTAACTGTGACTTTGAAAAGAAAACTCTGACTGTTGGCTAACAATACCAAACATATGTAAATGCTACTGTAAGCTGTTACAACAAAGTTATGAGAGTAAGAATATGAACTGTTTAGAATAAAATACGTTTAAGCATAGAATAATAAGATTAATGCAACGGTTTAATACATCAGAATTAATGTTTAATCATGATTTGGGATTATCAAAACAGGTGATTCCAACAATCTCCCCCTTTTTGATAATCACAAATTATGTAAGTATGAAATATAGAAGTATCAGAGAGAAGTGTGCAAAACACAGTATTAGCAATATGAGCACAAAAATTAGGTATAACCCTATTTCTCCCTATTTATTTCTCCCTAATTATTTCTCCCTATTTATTTCTCCCTATTTATTTCTCCCCCTTTGTGATTAACAAAAAGAAAGACAGAGAGAGAGAGAGAAAAGAAAGATTGTATTAATAAGGAGTGCATTACATGACCCAAAACGTGAATACAGGATCCCTATCAAAAAAAACATAAACAGACTCAATCCTCTTCATCGGGAGGTAAGGGATCTTTTCCTTTGGAGGAAGAAGATGGAGCAGTAGGTGAAGGATCAACAGGCTTAGGAAGTGCAGCAGGAATGTCTGGAGGGGCAGCAACAGATGCTCTTGAAGGCCTGTAGTGAGTAGCTTGCCGAGGCATCAGTGGTCTAAGGCTTCTGAGGGCATCAGCAGGAGACATTACTGAAGAACCACTGGGGTTGGAGACAGGTAGGGCAGGAGGAACTATAACAGGTGTGCGGTCCACATGAAGAAAAGGTAGGAGCAGATTCCTGAAATCCATGATGATGTTTCCTCCTCTGTCCATGGCAGATAAGAAGTCATCTTTGTTTTCCAAGAATTTATCCAAAGTCGGGGTCAACTCTCGTAGCTTGCTAACTTGTTCTTTGAAAGCTTGAGTTACAGGAGGAAGCTTCATAGTTTCTAGCATGATCTTGAAGTGATTGTTCAACTGATGCTTGGTGAAAATCCGATCAAAGTAATAATCCACTTTACTTTTGATGGCCTCCTGAGAAGCAGTAGCAGCCTGCAGGTGCTCACGAACAAAGCCACTGACTTGTCTTGTAGTAGCAAGGATCTGTAGGTCTGATGTGTCATTTGCACGGGCCTGAGTAAGCTCTTCTCTGAGCAGGCTTCTAAACTGCTCAAGGTCCACAGGAGAGCTAGATGAAGGAAGGGACTTGACTGAGAATGCCATTGTCTCCTTGAAAGACTGAGTCAGATTTCCAATCACTTTCTGAATGACAGCATCCTGATTGCTAAAGTGTTCTTTTACTGATTTCTTGAAAGCCTCAAATACTTCCACAAACTGCTTGACCACTTCTTTGATATATCGAATCTCACTGGCCACTTGTGTCTGAGAACTGCTCAGGGCAGTTAAAGAAGCAACTGATTGTCTGAGGGCCACTACTGCTCCAGTCCAGCTTTCAATTTGAGTGTGGCACACTTTCATTTCATCCATCACTTCTTTGATTGGACTTCCCACAACACATCCTAGAGATAATTCTAAGGATTGTTCCACATTTTTCAGCTCATCAAAAAGACTGGTTTTCAATTCAGCAACAGATTGTCTGATGGTCTCCTTCATTTCATTCTTTAAGGATTCAAGGTCTTCCTTGGTGGCCAATCTTTCAGTTTCTAACACTGGAGAGCTGTTAGGTAGGATGACTGGATTTCTTGGTGGTTGGTTTTCCTCATCTGAATCCTAATAATTGAGTCCTAACACCATGTATCCTGGATCTGAGGTCCATCCTTCTATATCAAAAATTACAGAGACTGAACCAAAACGCTCCCCCTCACTTGGAGGTCCTTTCTGAACACTTTCTACTATCTGCTCAACTCTGGGTAACTCTATGTTCTCTTCTGTAGCTCTAGCAGGTTCCATATTTGCTTCCTCTGTAGGTTCAGCAGTGAGGTTAGCCTCCCTCTCTATTGGGTCATCAACCACTTCCATGACAACAGTAGTAGAGACCACTCCTGCTTCCTGGTCAGACACTGACTTGTCTGTATACCCTATCAGAGGGCTCATACTAAGTTCTTCTGCAACAGTTTCTTGATTTTCATTTGAAGTTCCAGCCTCTTTTTCTTCGACTGTATCATCCTCGTCAGAGGTGTCCTTGACAAAATACTGAGATTCTTCTTCTTCTTCTTCTGTAGACTCAGTCTCACTGTCTCTTAGAACAGGTTCTCTACTAGGTAGTTCTTTTGGAGGGCTTGCTGCTCCAAACGTCACTGTCCTGACAGGACTGTGAGTAGTATCAGGATCACTCCCTTCATCAATTGGGGTGTTCTCTATTGCAGAGTCACCAACTACTGCATTCTGTTCATCATCTGAGTATACAGGTTCAGGCTCATCAGGCTTTAAGCCTGGATCTCTCCTATCTCTCGGTCTAGAGGGATGAGTAGAAGGGCTAAATTTCTCATAGATTCTCTCCTCATCATTCACCCATGATTTCTTCCAGGGATTCCAACTGATCTTCATGAATTTGCAGATTACTTTCGAGATACATACACTGTTCTTTGCCACTATCAACTCTTCCTGACTTCCAGCTGCACCTTTCACTTTCAACAAAACCGAAATGAGTTTAGCATGAAACAAGGCACTTGATTTTGAGCTTGCCTTTATCATGTCCTCCATCTGAGCCATCAGCAACCTACAAAGGTTGATCTTCCTTCCATGTTTTAATAAGTACATCATGTAAATATCCTGGTGCTTCAGAGTTGCAAAATCTCCTTTTCTAGGACTCAGTACATGCTGAATAAACTTATACAGAAGCCTGTCCTCTCCATTCATTTCAGCAGCAATAACCTTTCTTACTATGCCATTGCCTGTCAGTTCTTCCAGAGCCATCTCATGATCAAAGATTCTACTATTTGGAGGAGCCGCTTCAGAATAGTAGTTGTAAATACCCTCATGAGGAACTATTAAACAAGCAGCCCAATCAGCGGATGAAAAACTGACTTCATTGCCATTTACTCTGGATACCAGTCTATGCAGATCATCCTCTTCCTCGAACTGTAGATATTCATAGAATTCCTTCACCAGCTTTGGGTAGTACGGTCCATTATTGTTTGCGAAGCATTCGGTCCATCCTTGCTCATTAAGCACTGCCAGTACTAATGATCTGCTTGATAAAATCCACTCTTCACTTAGCTCCTTCTCAGCAACTATTTCTCTCTTAGTCAGATGTGGAATAACAGGTCTTATCGAGGCATTCTCGGTGCCACTGGATTCGACTTGAGTCCTCTTTGGCATTGGTGCATCTTCATTGACAGTCGGGGGTCGCTTTGTTCTGGCCATTGGAACTGAAAGAGGTTTCGAGGTTCGGTTGAAGGTTTAGGGTTTAGGACTTGAGAGAGCAAGGGTCGAGATGAGTGGATTGAGATATGTTCGATGTTCTCAATTTTATCATTTAGGGATTTAGAAATAAAATTATAAAGAAAAGAAACGGTTCGAATTCCCGCAAAAATAAACTAAGGTTAAACAGCGAAACAGCCTACAGAGAGATGTAACAGTGAGGTACACCGGTGAGGTCTAACTGTGAGGTTTCAACTGTGAGGTTTCAACTGTGAGGTTTCAACTGTGAGGTTTCAACTGTGAGGTTTCAACTGTGAGGTTTCAACTGTGAGGTTTCAACTGTGAGGTTTCAACTGTGAGGTTTCAACTGTGAGGTTTCAACTGTGAGGTTCTAACTGTGAGGTTTTAACTGTGCAATAATTAATCATACCTAACTCATGTTTGATTTAACTTAATCTCTCAGAATTCAAAGGCTTTGTAAAAATATCAGCTAACTGATGTTCAGTGTCAATGAACTCAAGAGTGATATCACCTTTTTGATAATGATCCCTCAGAAAGTGATGTCTCACATCAATATGTTTTGTCCTAGCATGAGATACTGGATTTTTAGAAATGTTAATAGAACTTGTATTGTCACACCTTATAGAGACATGTTTGAATTGATATCCATAGTCTAGTAAAGTGTGTTTCATCCACAAGATTTGTGCACAACAGCTACCAGCAGCTATATACTCAGCTTTGGCAGTAGACAATGCAACAAAATTCTGCTTCTTACTACACCAAGATACTAGTGACTTGCCTAAAATGTGACATGTTCCAGAGGTGCTCTTTTTATCTAACTTGCAGCCAGCAAAATCAGCATCAGAATAACTTAATAAATCAAATGATTGTCCTTTTGGATAAAATAATCCCAAATTGGGAGTATGTTTTAGATATTTGAAAATCCTTTTAACAGCAGTCAAATGAGACTCTTTTGGATTGGCTTGAAACCGAGCACACATGCATACACTGAACATGATGTCAGGTCTACTGGCAGTAAGGTACAGTAGACTACCTATCATACCTCTGTAATTGGTTTGATCCACTGGTTCACCAGTTTCATCACTGTCCAACTTGCAAGTGGTGCTCATAGGTGTGTCACTGCCTTTGGTTCCATCCAAAGAAAAACGTTTTAGAAGATCTTTAATATATTTACTTTGGTTCAAAATAATACCATTTTTATTTTGAAAGATCTGAAATCCAAGGAAAAATTTGAGTTCTCCCATTAAACTCATTTCAAACTCATTTTTCATTATTTTTGAAAAATCAACACATAAAGAATTTTTAGAAGATCCAAAAATAATATCATCAACATAAATTTGTACTATTAAGACATCTTTAGAAATCCATTTAATAAAAAGAGTAGGATCAGCAATCCCTTTAGTAAATCCTTTCGAAATAAGAAAAGAGCTGAGCCTATCATACCAAGCTCTTGGAGCTTGCTTTAAACCATATAAAGCTTTAGATAATTTAAAAACATGATTAGAAAAATGGGGATTTGTAAAACCAGGAGGTTGTTCCACAAATACATCCTCAATTATATATCCATTTAGAAAAGCACTTTTAACATCCATTTGATATAGTTTGAAATTCAGATGAGCAGCATAAGCAAGTAATATCCTAATGGCCTCTAGTCTAGCCACATGTGCAAAGGTTTCCTCATAGTCTATTCCTTCTTCCTGACTATACCCTTGTGCAACTAGCCTAGCTTTGTTTCTGATTATATTACCAAACTCATCAACTTTGTTTCTAAACACCCATTTAGTGCCTATGGTAAGAGTGTCTTTAGGTCTTTCCACTAATTCCCAAACTTTGTTTCTTTCAAACTGATTTAGTTCTTCTTGCATAGCCATTACCCAGAATTCATCACTGATAGCATCATTCACATTTTTGGGTTCAAGCTGTGAAAGAAAAGCTTGATGTTCAACCTGATTTCTTAGAGAAGGTCTAGTTTGTGTTTCTCTATCAAGATTACCAACAACAGCATCTAAAGGATGATTCTTTAGAATCCTAGTTGATTTGGTAAAGGTTGGACTAGAGATTTCAGGTTCATTTATAGGTTCGGGTTCCACAGAGGAAGATTCTGGAAAAAGTCCAGAACTGGATGTTTTTATTACAGGTTCTTTAGATTTGTCATTTAGGTCCAGAACAGATAAATCTTCTTCAACATCTTCAAGAGAAGTTTTAGACTCATGTGGATCAGTCTCATCAAACTTGATGTGAACAGATTCTTCCACACATTTGGTTTTCTTATTGAACACTCTATAGGCTTTACTAGACATAGAGTAACCCAGGAAAATTCCTTCATCACTTTTTGGAGCAAATTTATCAAGATTATCTTTGGTATTCAGAATAAAGACTTTGCAACCAAAAACTCTAAAGTAATTAACCTTAGGCTTCCTATTATTCCACAACTCATAAGGGGTTTTCTTAAGAACCGGTCTAATCAAGACTCTATTAATAACATAGCAGGTTGTATTAACAGCTTCAGCCCAAAAGTAAATTGGCAGGTCATATTCATTGAGCATGGTTCTAGCAATTTCTTGCAGGGTTCTGTTTCTTCTTTCTACTACACCATTCTGTTGGGGTGTCCTAGGGGCAGAAAAGTTATGAGCATAGCCATTGAGTGAGCAGTAAGATTCAAATTCTTGATTCTCAAACTCACGACCATGATCACTCCTCAAGGTCTTAATCTTAAGTCCACTAAGATTTTCTACAGACTTAGAGTATTTAACAAAGGAAGAGCAAGCTTCACTTTTGTGAGCTAGAAAGTATACCCAAGTATATCTAGAAAAGTCATCTACAATAACATAAACATAGTGCTTCCCATTTAGACTTGAAATTCTTGATGGTCCAAAAAAATCCATGTGAACCAGTTCAAGTGGTTGAGAAGTTGAAACTTCTTTCTTTGGTTTAAAAGAAACTTTGTGTTGTTTTCCCTTTTGACAGGGATTACACACTTTGTCATTTGGGAATTCAAGCTTAGGTAGGTCTCTAACTAGGTGTTTCTTAGAGAGTTTTCTAAGTGAGTGAATGTTGCAGTGTCCTAATCTCCTATGCCACAGCCAAGACTCTTTATGAAAAGCATTTAAGCAAGTAACATTATGTTTAGCTAAAGTGTTTAAGTCAACAGCATAAACATTTTCATTTCTTAAGGCAGAAAATATTAAAGCATTTTTGGAATTATAAACATCACAAGAATTGTTTTCAAACTTGACATTAAAACCATCATCACACAATTGAGAAATGCTAAGTAGGTTGTACTTAAGTCCATCAACAAATAAAACTTTGGAAATTAATACTGAGTCAGTGTTACCAATCTAGCCTAAGCCGATGATTTTTCCTTTTGAGTTATCACCAAAAGTGACATATCCTCCATCAACCTTTATTAAGCTTTTGAAGCACGAATAGTCTCCAGACATGTGTCTTGAACATCCACTGTCTAAGTACTATACCTTCTTGTAATTTCTTTTCAAACAGATTTCCTACAAAACAGATTAGACAGGAAATGGCTTTGGTACCCAGATTTTCTTGGGTCCAGATATGTTAGCAATCATGGATTTAGGTACCCAGATTTGTTTTATGGGTCCCATACAATTACTAGATGCAACAGATTTAGAGAGATATACTTTATTTGATCTACAACTATTTAAATAACCAGTTGAGGCATACGAATTTCCAAAACTGAAACTAGCAGGATTTTTTCCAGACTTAATAAATCGGGTTTTAGTAAACTGTCTTTGTCCAGGTTGGTATCCCAAGCCAGTAGAATACTTAGGTGAAACTTGCTTTCCTAGAAGTTGGGTTAGAGTATCTTTTCCATTTGTGAATGTTTCTAAGTCCTTTCTAAGTTGTTCATTAGATAGTATCAGTTCTGTATTCTCCTTTAATAATTGAACATTTTTCTCTTTTTCTACATCAAGTGCAGACTTGACATTTGCAGTAATAGCATGCTGTTTCTTTAAAGACTTGTATTTATCCTTTAGTTCATTACACGTTTCTTCTAGCATATTACAGTATTCAATCAATTCATCTTTAGACATATTTTCAGAATCAGAACCAGATTCTGCTTTACCTTCAGAATAATAAGAGGTTAGAGTGGGAGTGTCTAAGGTTACCTCAGATGTGTTTGTCATGAAACACATATTAGCACGATTTCTTTCAGAATCACTGGACTCTGATTCACTTGTGCTGTCTTCTGAAGCACTCCAGGTGGCCTTCATAGCTTTCTTATAATTCCTGTCCTTGTACTCATATTTCTTCTTGAATTTTAACCTAGGACAGTCAGCTTTGATGTGTCCTTTCCTTTTACATTCATAGCAAACTATGTCTTCTTCTTTATCAGTTTTCTTCCAATCTTTCTTCCACTTACCTTGTCTATCATACTTACCCTTGTAGTTTGGTTTTCTGAAGAACTTCTTCTTCCTATAGAACTTCTTGAATCTCCTTGCTATTTGTGCCATCTCGGCATCACTGTCAGAATCTAAGTCTTCACTAGATGAGCTTTCAGTTGGTATATGCACTTTCTCCTTGTCTTTTCTCTTTGATGCAGTAGACTTAAATGCTATAGATTTTCGTTTTGGTTCCTCATCTTCCTCTTTATTTACCTTGAGCTCTTCTTCGTACATCATCAGCTTACCAATTAACTCCTTGACAGGCAAAGTTCCAATATCACAGGATTCTCTAATTGAAACGGATGTGCCTCTCCATCTGTCAGGAAGAAATCTCAATAATCTCATGATTTGCTCCTTTGCTGGAACAATCTTTCCGAGTGAGCTCATTGTGTTGACTATCTCATTAAACCTGAGATACATATCAGAAATAGGTTCATCAGCTTTCATCTTAAAGTTATCATATTTGATAGTGTAAGTATTTAACCGCATTTCCTTGACATTAGTTGTTCCTTCATGAGAAACAGCTAAGGTGTCCCAAATTTCAAAAGCAGTTTTACATGCAGAAATTCTATTGAATTCCTCATCTCCTAGAGCACATTAGAGAGCATTCACAGCCTTACAATTATTATTGTAAGCTACCTTAATAGGTTCATCCCAAGTTATTCTTTCAGTTTCTGGAATCCTGTATTGAGACTCTATAGCAGTCAAAATATCAAAACCCATACTTTCCAAATGAATTTTCATTTTGAGCTTCCATTGGGCATAATTCACACCATTAAAGAAGGGTGGCCTGTTAGTAGCAGCACCTTCTAGTCTATTATCCATAAGGAAATTTTAGAAGATTTTTAAAGAGATAAAATTTAGAACTAACAGAAATTGAAGATCTTTTAGATAAAACTGCAATCACAGTTTTAAAAACAGAGAGTTAAAATAAAACTTTGAGCAAGTATAACAGATATAAACAACCCCTTTGATACCAAATGTTGGTCGGAGTGGACACTCAAGAGGGGGGTGAATTGAGTTCCAATTAAAATTTCTGTTAAAAACAATTTCTATTAAAATCCCCCAATTTCAAAAACAAATTAAACTGTAGTGAATTTATATAGATTATAAAGGTTCAATTAGTTTCTCAAAGATTGATTAATTCTCAGTTAACTTAATCGTATGATTAAATTAACTTTTGAAGCTAACTTACTGATTTATAACAAACATAAACACTTGCTAATTTAATTATCAAAGTAGCTTTGAATGTAGATTATATTTCAAAGTAATAGCAGCGGAATATGAAATAAATATGTATAGTATGGATATAGAGTATAACTACAAACACAGAGAATTAACCAAGAGGTTCAGTCTCAAGCCGAGACTTAGTCCTCTCAAAATTTTATATAAGAATGATCCACACCCTGGATCGGGGTTAACAACAGTGAACACACTGTCCAGGTCACAAGACCTCTACCACAGTTCTTCGTGGGAAAACAAACAACAGCAGCAAGCTGTCCAGGTCACAAGACCTCTACCACTATTCACAGTGGGGAATGGGGTGCAAAAAGGTTTGCTGAGGAT
The DNA here is from genome assembly GCA_963277665.1 of Viscum album. NCBI lineage: Eukaryota > Viridiplantae > Streptophyta > Magnoliopsida > Santalales > Viscaceae > Viscum > Viscum album. The sequence goes on along the minus strand of OY728131.1, from coordinate 307,149,477 downwards.
TTACAGATCCTCCAGTGAAAGTATAGGAGTCAGTGTGTGTGTTTAATATAGCAGATAACACACACTGCTCAAAATGTAGAAAATTAAAACACAGTAGATCAATAGATAGAATGAATAAGGTTTAGAGTGCTCTATAGTGTTGGCAGATCAGTTCTGGACTCGTAGGAATGAGTGACTTGAAGCTTTGGTCCTTTTTCTGTAAGTTGACACTAAAACAGAGTGTCGGGATTTCCAGACTTCCAGATGTTCAAGTGATCAGCTTCTTTGAGTTTGACTGCTTCACAGAATGGCTTTTAGGAGACGGTTCTTTCAGTCGGTTCACTGAGACTCTCTTGTTCTTCAGAATGAATGCTCGAGAGTTCTTCCTTTTTGTGTATATGCGTATCTCCTTCTCATTTGTAGATGTTAGACTCAGTGTAACTGTTCCATTCATGTCATCTTCTTGAATGCTTCTCTCTTATTTTTATACTCCTCCATATATTCCCTTTTTGTTCACCCGAGGCCGACAAGATAAATAGTCTGGAGTTGCACGTGCGATCTTCCTCGTACATTGTATTATTTCTTGATATGTCTGCAAATATCAATAAATAATGTTAGATGTATTCATCTTGCTAGACATGACCATTAGATTAGTATTAATCAAATTGGTAAAGAAAAAGTAGAAATATAATAATAATAAACTGGTCGAGGATGTATGTCACTGTGGACTTCAACTGTGGTCTTCCAACTGTGGACTTCCTTCTGACTGCTGACTTCAACAAAAGGCTTGCTGTCTGTAGGCTTGCAAAGGTAGCTTTTACTCCATGTAACTGTAGCCTTTCTAACTGTAGACTTGTAACATCAAATTTGTAGAACTGTAACCTTTTTCAACTGTAGACTTCGATCATCAGTAGACTTAGTAGACAGAAGCTGTCTAACTGTAACCTTGACTGTAGACTTATGACTGTAGGCTTGTTCGTCTACGAACTTGTTTCAACTGTAGACTTGTTCGACTGTGAACTTGTTCAGATATAACTTTGAACAGAAGTCTTGTAACTGTGACCTTCGTCTGTGAGCTTTGACAATAGATAGCAGTAGACTCGTAACTGTAAGCTTGTATTAGTCTTCGACTGTAACCTTGTAACTGTGAACTTATCGCAACAGTAACTTAAGGTGACAGTTAGCTGTAACTGTGACTTTGAAAAGAAAACTCTGACTGTTGGCTAACAATACCAAACTTATGTAAATGCTACTGTAAGCTGTTACAACAATGTTATGAGAGTAAGAATATGAACTGTTTAGAATAAAATACGTTTAAGCATAGAATAATAAGATTAATGCAAAGGTTTAATACATCAGAATTAATGTTTAAGCATGATTTGGGATTATCAAAACAGGTGATTCCAACACAAAATATTATTAATCATCTCACAAATAAGTAAATAACATATATATCATCTTAAAAAACAATATTCAAAAAACAATGGATAATTATAATAATTTTAAAACCCTTGTTTTTAAGTACACTATTAAATTTCAATATATCTCCATAAAACAAAAAATAATGAATAAAATACACATGAAACATCTTATTCTAATGGTTAAAAACCTCAAGAGGACATTCCTAAAATTTAAAATAATATTTATCTTACGTCTCATACCATTTAATGAATTTTAAATAATAATAAATATATGAATGAAGTTATGATACTTTAATGATGAAAAAGATAAAAATTACATAAAGAGGGATTGCTAATTGATATTAAATAGGTTTAATAAATGTAAACATGTTGAAAGCCCCCAAATATTGGTATGTATATTTATCCCCTGTTGAACCTCCACAACCCTTTATGACAATAAATTTGGTTAAAAAATATGTAGTAATATATTGGGTGATGAATTTTTATTTTTAAAAAATAAATTTCTATTAAAATGTCAAATCAAATTTCAACAAGAGGAAAATGAAAGAGAGGTTAAATTATAAATTAAATGTTAACATAACTAATAAATTCCATATGAATTTAAATATTTAATATATTATTAAATTGTGTTCAGAAAAGATTGTATTAGTTTAATGAAATTATGTTTATCCATAACGAATGATACAATGGTTAAGAGTAAACAGATATCATATTTAAAATGGTAGGTGTGCTGAAATAGATAAATGTGAGACCCTAAATCTCCACACCTAAAAAATAATATTTTAATATTATTAATCCCTCGATCATATCAGTGATTTATAAACCCTTACCGACCAATTTTTTTTTGTGATCACCCGCTAGATCTTTTCCAATTACCGAGGAATGTGTCCCTAAATTTTTTTGGTTAAGGATCTATTGAGGAAATGTTATGAGAAGGGATATATTATATTTTTATAAAACCCTTTAAACATCATCCCAAAAGTCTCTTTGAAGGATGATTAAAATTTTGGATAAAATATTTCATTGAAATGTAGAGATCGTTTGAGATAAAAAGAATTTGAAATGGATCATTGAGAGGAATTGGAGAAGGCCAGCACATCATGATTAAATCTATTAGAGATCATCAGTATATGGAAATGTGATACTTCATGATTTAATGGGAATAATATTATTTATCTAAGTGGAATCGAATGTTTCATAATTCTTAACGGGTAAGGAAGGTGGAGAAGATGTTAGTAATGGTAATATTGACAATAATAAACATAAGCTCAAATAGGTTTCCACGATGCCAATGGAAACCCAATACCAACTATTAAGTAGCTAGTGGCCTACCTAGAACATAATTTTTATGGGAACTAGAAGTAGAGAGATGGTACACCTCCATCAGTAGGTTGGGAAAATCCTAGAGAAATTTGATCACTTAGACACATATCACCAACTAGGCAGTTCCCTACACCTGGTATTTAGTGCCACATGGTGCATCCCAAATTCATCCATGGACTAATTATCATGATTATAACACCATCTATGATAATAAAAACATGAATATGTGATCTTGAAACAATACATAAGATATTTCTAGACCTTAAAAAATATAATCTTCATGTCTTTAAATTTAAATGATGATTTAATTTAGTCTAATATTGTTACCACTTTAAAATCAATTAACGATACCTAAAAACACTCAAATGAAAATGTTAGAAGCATAAGAGAGTTTTTGTGGTTATAAAAACACTATGAGATATATTGGAACCAAAATATCCCCCTTTTTATGATCACAAATTCAGAATACAAAACAATGAATTATGTGTAAAATTAAAATGAAATTGATAAAAATGATATTGATGATTTTTATACGATATTCAATATATTGATGATATAAATATTTCATGAATGGTATTGATAATAAAAAACAAATTACACATATTTTTTAAAAATCTAAACATTTTAATAAAAATTAATCACAAGATTAAATATTTCCCCTTTTGTGAAAACAAAAAAATAAGAAAATTTTTCCCCAATAAAGTCGAACAAATCAATCAAAAAAATCATGCCTCCGTGTGATTATCAAAAAAGAAACAAAGAGAGGTAATAGAAACATTAAGAATAATTTAAAGGGTATTTCAAAATATAAAATGATTTTGAATGTAGTGGAGTTTTATAAAACACATCATAACATCCAAACATTGTTTTTATGAAGAATTATTTTATAGGGAGTGAGATGGTGGGATGTTAAAATAAGAGAGAACAATTAAATATATTTAGAAAAGCGAAAAAATAAATAGTAATGGTAATTTATATAATGAAGGAGGAATCTAATAAAAATATCACAAATGAAGGCAGAAAATAGAATGTAGAAAATAAAGTTCTTACATTCCAATTCTGTGACAAAACATTCTACAAGAGTAATTTTTCAGCATTAAAAACATTTGAACTAAAGAAGAACTTTGAATTTCAATAAATATCATTAATGTTTTTTTAGATTTTTTAATATAAAAAAAATCAATATTAAATTTAGAGAGAAAAGTATATAAATATATTTTTACTCATCATTAATCTTCCTATTAGAGAGATATAAACACATTTGTTTTTCAAAAGATATATAATTACATGATTTTTGAAAATAAATTTATGTAAAAACAAATATTAATTTTTTATAAACATACATAAATTAGAAAATAGAATATTAAAAATAATAAAAATTGAGAAAATAATCAAAAAAATTAATTAATTTTCAAAAAATACCCTTTTAATGAAATAATCATAACTAAAAAATAAAGATAAAGATCTCCATCATATAATAGAATTTTAGAGAAAAAGGTATCAGATCCGAGAAATAAATAAAATGATAAAACTAGAAATTCATTATTTAATAATATTTAAAATAAGATCAATTTTATGAAAATGTCATAAAAAATATGTCAAGATATCAACAGGTCAAATGATAAGAATTATAAGTGAATCATTCTTAACTATCAATTAATGAAAAAAAATAAATAGATAGGGGTTTAGTGAAAATATTATTGAGTTGATTCTCAGTCCCAATAAATTAATCTATGATGTTACCTTTCATTAAATAATGTTATAATAAATGATTCATAAGGTAAATTTGTTTTATAGAATATAGATTTCTACGATTTTTGGAGATATTTATGAAACTGGTGTTTTAAAACATAACTGGGATATGGTAAAATGTAATACAATAATCTTTGAGAGTGTATTTCATCAATAATATTTGGGTGAAAAAACTTTTAATGTGTATATATTTTTCATAATTAGGAGACTGAGAAAAATATTTTTCTTCTTAGTACTCCATGCGAAGAGGTATATTCCTTGTTGTTTTCATGTCCCATATTTACTTTTCCTCTATAATATGAATTATCATAAATCAGATACAAAAAACCCATTAATTCTATAAAATTACTCTTTTGATAAAATAAAAAAATATTTTTAGTTCCTTTAAAATAGTGAAAAATCCTTTCGATAGAATTAAGATGAGATTCCATTGAATTTTATTCATTATGAACATATAGACTAGAATAGAACATGATAATAGGTCTGCTATTTATAAGGTAATATAGACTACTAATCATTCTATAATGAATCTCATTACCATTTGGATTACAATATTTTTCTAATTTAAATGTACACTTTTTAATCATGGGCTAACTAAGTTAATTAGCATAATCCATGTCAAATGATTAAAAGTGTTCATTGGGGTACTTTCCTTTTGTATATAAACATACCATTATTTCCTCATGAAATTTGAATATGTAGAATGAATTTATGTTCACCCATAAAACTCGCACAAATTCTTCTTTTCATTAAATTGGAAAATTGAAAATATATATTTTCATTGGTAGATAGAAAAATAACATCATCAATAATAACTTTTATAGTCATTATATCACTGGTTGTGTGTTTTAGAAAAAAATATTATATTATCTTTTTCCATTTTAATTCCATTTTACGAAATATAATTTCAAATAAATTCATACCATGTCCAATGGGTGTATTTAAATACATAAATATCATTACAAAGATTTTAAATATAATTTAGAAATAGAAACGATTCAAAACTAGGAGGTCATTGAAAAAAATTGAAATAAAAAATTTGAAAAGTTTATTATTTTATTTATTTTAAAGGGTTTGAAATTGTGATTAAAGGAAATTAACACAATATTATTATGGATTCTAATCATGATATGATGGTAATGATTTAAGCCAATTCAATTCCTTTTTATTGGTTATAACCATTATATATTAAAAGGGTATTTTTTTTCTTATGAAATTATCAAGATCATCTGCCATATTCATTAAAAATCATCAATATATTATTACTACATTATCAGTATTCAGTTCTACATGAGTCAAATTATCAATTTGATTTAATTATTTTAGTTCTTATTTTATTTCAATTATAGAATTTTCATCCTTAAGATAATATTTATGGGTTAAGGATATATGTTAGAAACAAAGGAATGATGTTAAACATCATATAGGATTGATCTATGATAATCAGTTCCCCCTTCATAGTATCTAATGAAATTTTCAATGGGATTGTATTTAAAAATTATAAATGTGTTTGGAAAATAATTTTTAATATATTATTTTTCTTATTCGATTTCAATTGTTTGACATTTTTCATTTGAATCATAATGTTGAAAAACATTTTAACAAATTAGTTCTAGAAAAATCTCATCAAAACAACATGGATTTATTCTTCATTAATTGTAGTCCTTATTTTAAGACATGATAGGAATTTCATGAGGAGGAGTAATATTTAAATATTTCTTCATTAGATTTAGATTTTAATTGTCAAATATTCCCTTTAGTGATTAAAGTAAATAATTTCCAACAAAAACATTAAAAATATCACTTTGGGCTTTTTTTACCGTTGATCATTATATGAAATTTTGAGAAAATGAAATATTTAAAAGATATTAATGATAATAATGACATAAAGATAGCTTCCGACGAAAAATATTTTAGAAAATTAATTTTCATTTAAAAACAATGAGACATTTCTTAGATAGTTTGATTTTCTCATTCTACTTCCTCACTTTATTGATTGGTTAGATGAGTATAAAAATAATTATTATTTCCATGAAAATAATATAAATCATAAAATTTTTTTCAATCAAATTATCTTCAATAATCACATTGAAGTAAAATAATTTTAAACTGTTTAATTTTAATCTTTTTTATGAAATACAATTAACTAAATGAATGTTTTCATTTTATGATATATGAAATAATACCATGTGCTTCTTATCATGTCATAAAAAATTTCAAAAGTATAATATATTTCTCCTAGACATAAAATTTGAGATAATCTAAGTATGTATATTTGTATCAATTAAATAGAATTTGGAGAATAAATTACATTTTTAGATCAAATAATATTTGAGATACATACCATGTTGGCATGCTTCATAAAAATTGTTATATTGAATGTTATGTTTGGTAAGATCTAGTACATGTTGATAATGCTTGAAATTGATAAGTTAGTTATCACTACACTGACTAAGGTGTATATGAAAAATACATTTCTCACTACCTTGATCACTCAAGAATTTGAAATTTTGGATTCTAATTAATTATAAATTAATTGTATCAACGTTTTTAAATAGTGATATTGTAAATAAGAGTATCCTTTTTGAGATTAAAACCTCTAAAAAGACATTCTTTGAGTAAATATTAACAGAAATATCCCCAAATTTATTAATGATTTGATAATTTGGTTTCCTGCCTATACAAATGATTTTTTTTCAATTGGAGTTTAGTTATAAAAAAATATAATACCACACCAATTATATAAAGAGTATAATTATCACCTAACATGAAATTACCTCAAATTAATTCTCTAATTTTTTTTTTGATATATCTTTACACATGGGTCTTAAGAATCCATTGATAATATATAACAATTCTTCTTGTATTTTTCATAAAAGATGATTTACCTTGAAAATAAAAAATGGTTTTGGTGAAAAAAAACATGTTTCCACTTTTGTTTTCCAATAAAGATATGTGGATATAGATTTCATATATAGATCCTTTTTTTAAAAACAATTGTATGATAGACAGATTAATTTTAGTTCCCATATTTTTTTCTTCATTAAATAACATTCAGAGAATCAATTTCAAATAATTTTAAAATAATTAAAAAAACATATCATGTGATAAACCGTTAAAAAAAGTAGTTTTCGGTGTAATTATTAAAATGATTTTTTGATTATAGAAACCAAGACCAACCCATTCATTTCAAAGCCTTTGGGAGTATAAATTTTTTAATTTACATTCGACTTATATTAACAATGAAATGAAATAATTATATGTTCTATAATAGTTTATTAATGTTTATTAAAGTCCCCTAATATCATTATTTTTGTTGAAAATTATTATTTTTCTTTGAAGAGAATACTGTTTATATTTTTGAATTTCATCTTTTTATAGAATCTCTTTCATACATTTATATTCAATATCATTATATATTGAATTATGTCAACTAAATCCATTCAAAAAAATTATTATCATATTTTAGTTCTATATTAATACGTTGAATTGATTACGAAGAAGAATATTTGGACAAAGTTAAATTTTGATGAGAAGAAGAGGATGAGGAAGCCGGAATATGGGTAAAAATATCAACAAATTCATCATTATTTTCAATAATAATGTTTTTACATGTTTCAATTAAAGAGGTTGGTGGTGATGATTCCAATAAGACATCAATTTCATACCATATTATGACTTTGATTTCGGTTTTAATGATTTTATATTCTTTGAGGTTTGTTTTGCAAATGGGGAACTCCAAATTTATCTAACAACACTTTTTTAAATTCATATCATTGGAATTCCAATTTTTCCACTCTTATTACTATTTTGGGTAGATTATAAAATTATTTATTCATGCCGGAATATTTCATATTTTATGAGAGATTAAAACCTATCATAGATTCTCATCCAGAAAAATCATCAATCATATATTTTAAGGAATTTTTTTTCAATTACATAATTATCTTCATTGGTCACATTTTCATATTGTCACTTCATTATTATTTAACATGTCATTAAGGATCTGATAAGTTCCTTAATCTATATTTTCATTATATATTTTTCTTATTGAATGCTTTTTACATTTGGTTCTCAATAACATGAATGATCTTAATGTAATTTTACACTAATGATTTTGTATAAAACTCATCATTGAAAAACATTCTACCAATTAATATGTTATTAAAGATCATAAATACACTAGTAAAATATTTATATGGATATATGGATAAATATTAGCAATATTCAGGATAAATATCCAATATAGTATCATTTACATTATTGGTTCCTTCTAGGGTTACTTTTAGCATTTTTATATTTTATAATCTAAATTTCATGTTACAATATAATTATACTCATATTGGTTAAGACCAAAATATAAGGAATTCATAAAATTTAAATTATAATCAATGTTTTTAACATATTTTAGAGTCCACTTTTATTTACTTTTTTTAGTTGTAATGAATTCACACAAATGTTTTTTCTAAACATGGTAACTAATAATACCTATAGAGGTTTACATTCAATATTTTCATTAGGAATAAATAGTTCCACAAAAAAACAGGTGCATGAAAATAAATATTAGATTCAATAACCAAATTGGTCATTTAAATTAAATTAATATTTTTAAATAATAAAATTTAATATAATATTAAAATAGAATAATTTTGATTAAAAAATCACAACCATAATGCCCATTTTTACATAGAAAATATTGAATAAGGGGGGTATATTACACTTTAAAAAAGTTAAAATTGATGTAAATTGTAAATATAATTTTAAACTAGATAAAATTAAAAAATTAATTAAGGTATAATTTCAATAAATCAATTTCTGTTCAATTTGTTATAAATATAAATAATAAATACCAAATTAATCAATGTAAATAAATGATCATATCATGTTTACGAAATTATCTATATCAATGGTGTGTTATTAAATGAGTAAATATAAATAAATCGTGATTGACAATTGTTAAAGAGTATAGAAGTAGCATGATGTGATCACCTATGTATCCACCCCTTGGATTTAGAGGACAATACAATTAATATCATAAAAATTTTAATAATAAAGAACATATCCCTCATTAATTTGGTTTATGGGAACCCTCTTGAGCATCTTTGGATGGTATGAAACTCATCCATCACTTTTTCCGAGTAAGATCCTTTTAGGGAAAAGTGATGAGAATAGTGAGTTTTTAAAATATTAAAAACCAATTCAAATACACATAAATATATATTTTATGGATGATTAAAATATTTTATGTGGTATTTGAGAGAAATGTAGAGTTACTTTGAGATATTGGGAGATGGAAATGGATATTTGATAGGATTTTGAGAAGGTTATTAATTAGTGGTGACTTAATTGGAATGTGTTGTTATGAAGGGAGGTTATATTATAAGATACCAAGAGACTCATTTTATAGTCCCTATGAGGACCAGTATGGTTCTATAATTATTATAGGGTAATGATTCCATATATGAATTATGCTATGGAAAAATATACCATAAAATTTTTAGCCCACATACTATGCCATAACACCACTATATACTAGGTAGCCTCTTCCAAGTAGCCACCGACTTACCTTGAATCATTTGAATTATTGTAATTCTAACAAACTACGTAGTACACCTATACTATATTGTATGAGGACTCTTTTTTAAATTTTATCTTCTAGATAAATGTATATAGACAGCTGGTGTATTATCTTATTGGATGAATGCTTTCTAGGCCTCCATATCTTACTTCTAACAAAATATATAGAACATCAAACATGAATACATAGTATTTAGGAATTATATAATATATACTCAATCCTTTTAAAATATAAAAAATATTACTTCTAATTAAATTCAAAAAAGCTATGAAGTAAAACAATTTCACCACTTATAAAAACATTAACGTGAATAAAAATACTCAAATGAAAACTATATAACCTTATATAAGTATTTATGATCATGAAATCACCCAGAAGGTGGATGGTATAAAAATATACATTTAGAAAAACCTGATCCCACATTAAAAACTAAATAGGCCTCCAATTATTATCAATATATATCCTCTATAAATTTTTAGTAGACTACATACACTTGAAAATAACCTACACCTTTTAGTTTATAGTTTACACCTATTCTGAACTGAGAATCACTAACTATCCAACCACATTATTATACAGTAGTATTCATAATGTTTATCCATACATAACTTATAATGACACCATAAAAATAATATAGTGATAATTATTATCAAAATTAACCTTGAACAAGGTTATAGACTCACTGAAAAACAATGAAAATCCATAAAATGTACATATAACATGTTTTGTAAATTAGAGATGTTCTTCTTTATCTAACCATTTTTATCTGAATGAATGGATATTATATTTCCAAGATATGCTCCAAAATCATGAATGTTAACATTGCATAATTTAATTGGGAAATTATGATTATTTTCAGTGGTGATCATTTTCAAAACCCCAATGAGCCTAAAAACCCTCCTCCAAATACCTATTTGATATAACATCAACCATTATTATGTTCTTAAACACTATTATTTGAGATGAATTCATCTATAAATACCTAATAAATAATATATCATAAAATCAAACCAAATATAATGATTAACATGTGACATTATCTATCATATTTTCTAATATTTCCACTATGAAACTGAAAGTGAATAGAAAACTCATAGTAATTTGATACATATAAATTACCCTTTATCAAACTAAATAACATAGATACAATCTCTAAATGTTTCCGTCATTCCAGACTAGAAAAAATGTACCCTCAAGGAACAATATATGTTTTCCATTCAATGATATTGTGGAAAATGTGAACTTCATAACACTTGGAGACCAACATCAATAATTATCAAATGAATAAAGATTTATCCCCAGAGTAATAGTAGATGATAAAAATAATTAGACTAGCCATCGAGGGAATCAATATTAATGATCTAGCCCTTATAAAATTCCATTATGAATCTCAAAACTGGTGTTCTTCCATATACTACAACAAATAATGTTACACCATTATCTAATAGAGACATAATTTTAATTAACTTCTACCACATTCATATGAATCCCTGAGATATTATCTACCACTCTCCAACCTCCACCACGCTAACCTATAACATCATCACGTGACATCCTGGTTATTGATTCCAATCCCAAATTTACTTTTCCTTATTGTATGGATGATCTTTAATTGATAATCTTCTAATAATTCCATCCCTTCATATTGTTGCAAAATGAAATTTCATTAAGCAATGATATAACTTAAGATATCATTATCCATGAAAACTGAAATGCATTCACCAATGATGTAACATATCTATAAATTTAGAGAAATTATTACCGTAGTCAAGATCTAGGATGACTTCAGTGGATCCACAATACCCGGATGGTTATATATAATTATGTGCATCCACAAGACCTAGGTTCGAATCATGCTAGAGGAATATTTTTATGCAATTTGGCTGCCCTATAGTAGCATTGTAGCATGAATTGTCTGTGAACTGTAGCAGGTACTGTATGAGGTATTGTTCTGTACTGTATGAGCCGAAACAATTCACCTTGGGCAACTAGTTTGGGCATTGAGTCCTAATGTCCTTTTAGAAATCCATGACTTCAGGTTAGTAGGGATATCTGGCCATCAATAATCCCTTGAGGCCGCCTCAAGGCCTTCGGTCCATAAGCAGTTTCACCAGATAGAATCTATAAAATAGAGTAGCCATTGAGGATGATTTAGAACAGGAGTACTCATCAGAGAAGATTCAATGGATTTGGATGAATGTGAGGGTATGGATATTCCATCAGGAATAGACTATGCTTGCATGATCAGCATAGCCAGATGACCAAAGGAAGGTGGAGAGCTACAACAATGATGCAAATTTTGGGAATTTACAGTTCCTTGTAGTTATAGTCTGGTTGAATTCCTTAAGACCTTTGGGTCATGTAATGTCTATTAAGACTATGTTCCATGTAATTACTAAGACTAATGTCCTTGTAAGTGTTCCAATCAAACCTTGAACGAGGTAATTAAAATAAAAAAATGCTGGCCTTGTGTCCATTGGGAAAAGATCCAAGATGACAGAGTTTTGTTCATTAATTACATACTACCAAGACCCATAATAAATAATCTCTCACTTTTCCACCATAACACAATCAAATTAAATATATGACACATACAAATAAACCTCAAACATGTCATTTAAAAAATTAACAAATATATCATTGGATATATTATCATTCAAATACTCAAAAACATCCTAGCACAAGTCAATCCACCGAAAATCTTGATTCTTATACATTAAGGATATCATAGGTGTCGTAATCTGGGATAAATTGGGAGTGGATTCTCTACAATTTTATGCAATTAAATGTAAAAATATATCGATCCAAAACATTCATGGGGGAATTATTCCATATATATCGTGCAAACATGTCTGATAGTGGGCCAAGTTTTTTCAAATTTCTAGAAATTAGAATTTATTCTTTAATACTTTCAACCCATCTTCAACATGAAACACTATTTTAAGTTAATATATTTTGATTGAATGATGGTTAACATAGTTTATAACTATATAAAATGTTGCAAATAAATGTAAATAAGAAATTGTTTTTATAGGTTTTGGCCTCACTAGAATATCCTACTCCATATTGTGTTATGGATTTCAATGTAATATAATTCTCCACTAAAATATTTCTATCAATAACAGTGATGTTATATAAGTGTCATCCTAAAACTAGATACAAATAATAATAAACATATGTGTTCACCATATTATATTTCTAACATTCCATTAATATATTACATAGGTGAAGTGATGTTTATACTGCTTCCAATAGTTTTCAAACTAGCATTGTTATATTTGATTATCTAAAATTCATTTCTCTATTAAATTATATTAATAAAAAATTTCTAGGATGTATTTCAACCCTAACAAACTTATCAAAATCCTAAATAATATGGATTATATTAATACAATAAATTTTACAAACATTACTCATGAATGTTAGACTTCAAAATATCTATAAATTCTATGTTCTTTTTAAAAAATATTTATTTTAATGTCATATATCCATACTCAAAAATATATAATGCCAATAAATGTCAATATTGTCCTCTTTATAGTCAAATTTTCACATTATGACCTACTTATTTTCTTATTATTACATTGACATATCATTATAAGTTTAAATAGATCCTCCAAATTCTTTGATTTCTTTTTTAGGATTCGTTTTATCTGTGTACTATAGCTGGTATTCTTTGATAGATGTTAGTTATCTTGGAAGCATCATTTATCATGCATTTCACACAAAAGTGGAAAAAACTATTTAAACATAAAATTAACCTTCCTCAATATTCTCATCTTCATACATAAATGAAATTATGTATTAAATAAAATATTCATATTTCATTTCCATAAAATTAATTCAAATTGAAAAATATTCATTTCCAAAAAAAGAATATATAATAGAAAACACATTTTTTTTATTCTCATTCTTTTCTTTCTATCGATTTCTTTACTCTAAGAATATTAAAAAATTACATTTCTTTAATGACCCTTCTATAAGAAAATATATATTTGATTTATTATAATATTTGATCAACTAATTCATTGAAAAGTAAAACATTGAAATGGTATAAAATTCCATCTCCTCCGTTTTTTAAATCATATAGTACATGTATCTTGTATCATGGATAATTCATCCTCTTTATAAAAAATATCACATTATTAATGATTTTAACTAAATGAATAGATCAAGTATCAAAACAAAAATATCATTATTATTCATGAAGAAATAATATCATCATTTCCACACATTTTAATATATTTAATTTATTCATAATTTGATATTATTATCCCTCAAATAGAGTATCATTAAATAAAAAATTTTAATCTTATATCATATATTTAGAACTCTCAATTATGTTTTGAACATTATGGGATATCATAAAAATTGTATCATATGGTTTTCTCATCATAATTATAAATTTTGAAAGATAATTTTTTCTAATTAGCGGGAAGATGAGAATTTTTTATGCCGATTATCACATCATGCTCATAAAATCATATATATCTTAAAAATATCCTAAAATTGTCATAAATCGATTATTATAGTGAACCTCCCTATGTTGTTTCAAATAAATTATGTTATATAACATAAACCATATGATATTTTTCATTTCTCAAGAACACCTAAAAATTCTCTTAGTCAAATACCATACAATCCTAGAAATATGATATAGGATTAAAAATAATAAGTAATGGAATTAGATTTTAACACAACAAGAGAAAAATTAATCATATGAGATCCTTAAATTTCATACATAATATTCAAATGTCATACACCACATTAATTTTACAATTTCAAAATTTTATTAAACACAAATTTCATACACACTGGAATAAACTATTTCATTTATATAAATTTCCATATCAATTTCTTAATGTGTCTTAATCATAGTTCAATTCACCATTGTGACAAAAAAATATCCCATGTGTATATAGAATCTCTTATTCATGTAATATATTGAGATTTACCCATTTTTTACTATCTATAACTAGATTATAAATTTAAGAATATGTTCCACTAAATTTCATATACCATTAACTATTATCTAGGCCTTCTTAATTACCATACAAGATATATAATATAATGTGAATATAAAAAATCATGTTCAATCACTCAAGGATTATTTCTCTAACATTAATCAATATTTTTTCACATTGAGTAACTTATTTCCAACCTCTCTAATATTCTATCTTGAATATACCTTATATATGATAATGTAGACAACACTTGAACACATCATGTAGAACTTTTGATTATTTTCCTAGAAGATCAATTCATATAATCAAAGAATGTATGGGCTTCCTGGTTGAATCTATCCAACTAGGTATATTAGGGATGAAACAAAAAACTCTTTTACTCAAAAATATATGGGTATATTCCCCACTTATGATTTGGTTGGATACTCACTCAATCACTGAACACTTTACCATTGCATAATTATATTTTACTTCTTAATAATCAAAGGATATATAAATAGTATATACTAATAAAAATATTTCCAACAATATATAACTCATGGGATAAAAAATATTTCTTTATACAAGTTTTCTAATCGATGATATTTCAAAAGAATACCCAAAATGGATTACAGATATAATGACCCAACAATAGAAACCAGAATCTAATGTCTACAAACATTACATTTGCATGAAAAATATGAATCAAATCTCAAAGGACTATCCTATTTAGTAGTCTTGATAAACCAGATAAATTGATGATCCATTTATTAAAATTTAATAATCTAATTACAATATAATTGTTTTCTTTTTTAGGATAACATTATTCCATCCAGTATATCCACACATATCATTCATATTACATTTTTTTGGATTCGTGGGTAGGGAAACATAATTAGTGTGAGAAAAAATAATATGTAAGAGAATTATATTGTTCATATAATAAATAATATATGTTAATAATAAATAAGAATGTAAATAAGTGGTCTCACAAGCTCTATATTCAATTAATCTAGAAGGAAGCTCAAAAATAATATAGAAATGTAATAATTAGAAACAAGTGGCATTCAAATAACTAGACAGGGAATAATAAATATCGAAATGTAAGAAACTGAAGCATATTCCATTTTATAAATAGACTGAGAAATATATAAACCCTTAAATATTTTGAAGAAAAATATTATGGATAAATAAAAAATGAATCAAAATGATTTAAATTTTTAATTATTGGACATCATGTATAATGGACACAAAAACCACTATTTTTACGATATATCCTCTCGATAGTTTAAAAAAATTGATAAAAACCAATATTATATTATCATAAACAATAATTAATGGTTTATCACCAACTAATTTCATCTCAGGAATCTATTGATGCATCAATGGGAGTATATTAACTAGTCCTAATCATATAGGTAATTCATTAAATGGTCTTGAACCCCATTATTTCATGTCCTAAGAATTTTACTTTTAGAATAGAAAATATGAATTATCAAATAACAATAATGAATAATGATTAAAAATTTATCAATATTTCATCAAATAATCTAATAAATATCAATGTATACACCGTATTTTAAATGGTATACGATTTATTAAATATTAATATCCTAGATAAATGATATAACTATTTAAGGAAAATTGATTTCTAATGATCATCTGAAATTGCATTTTTTCCAGAGACATAAAGTAATAAATGAAGTATTGTGGCAATACTATTCTTTTACAAGTAAATGATAAACCATATATAGAATACTATGTTTGTTAATAATAAAACCCAAATGGGAGTAAAAATGATGGCTTTTCATGTCATTGATGAATACAAATAATATATTAAAAAAATTCTTGTGGTGAAATTTCTTTCTAATTTTGAGAAATAAATTTATAAAAAATTATTATACAAAGGTATCCTTTAAAAATTAAATGGAATCAGTGTACAAATTGTGGTGGGTGAATAAAATATCTCAATATGTGTTGAAATGAACATTCCTTTTTCACAGTAAAATGATTGAAAAATTCCATGTTCAAATATAATTAAGAATATTCCATTGAAAAAATGTATAATATAAAAAAATCATCAAAAAATCATTGTGAAAAAGATAAAAACTTTTTTTAAAGCATTTTGATAAGACAATGACTTTATGAAGAAAACTGCTTCCTCGACTAAAGAGAGAAATGATGTCAGGTTTTATTGAAAGCAATTTCTAAAACACATGAGTACCAAATAGTGTAAAACTTATATAAATAAATTAAAATTCTATTAATTACTAAAGGATATGAAAAGTAAATTTATTATGTAACAATCATCAAAAAATTTCCTCAAATGAAAATTAAATATTATTAAAATTAGTCTTGAGGAAAATAATCATTAAACAATCCATAGTGTCCCATAAAACTTTGAAACATATTAAATCATTATCTTCATGAATGAATGTCATTAAATAAATTATTTAATACCAAGATGTTAAAATAATTCTTTATATAAAATGTAAAATTGGAAATCATATGCACCACACAAAATAAGTAAGTGGTAAATATGGCATTTATCTCACAAATGTAAAAAGTGAGATGAAAATCCATTACATTATGTCTGAAACCAATCATATATACATAAACATGGTTTTGAAAAATGATCTAATGTAAAAATTATGGGAACATTAGGTCTTATTTATGCATGAGTAACATTAACATTTTTTAGTGATCATTATGGAAAGATAGTGAGCAATACTATAACATTCTAGAAAGGTAATTATATGATAAATATAAATTTATTTAATCATATATACATAAACCTATTATTAATGTGATTTATAAGTAATCACATCGTGTTTAGGAGGTAGTAGTCTACACATCAGTATCGGTTTTTAGTGTGTAAAAATTATAATAAATAAAATGATATATATTATATTTGAAAAAATAATAATTTTTTTGGATTATAATATTGTTACTTTTAATGTCAAATATATTTCATTAAAACCATATTTTATATATTTTATTTATCTTTTGATCCAATTAATCCACTTTTCTAGGATGGTTGTCCCCAATGAAAGGTGGTAAAGGAAAAAATGAAAAACTTTGTTTCATGTGTCAGTTCTACTTACACGTATACAATATGTTGATTACCAATTAGTTATAAGTTTTTGTATTTAAAGGTAAAAATAATAACATAAAAATTTAAAAGTATATTTATGATACATTTTTTATAATCATGGAATAAGAAGATTT
This sequence comes from Viscum album, assembly GCA_963277665.1. Classification (NCBI taxonomy): domain Eukaryota; kingdom Viridiplantae; phylum Streptophyta; class Magnoliopsida; order Santalales; family Viscaceae; genus Viscum; species Viscum album. Next base: position 307,131,253 of record OY728131.1, on the reverse strand, counting down.
TTGGGGGGTGAAGAAATGGAATAAAACTAAAGATATTGAGTAAAGATGTTACCTCTAATTTGGGTATTTTCTTTTTGTTTGCATCGAAGAGATTAATTGAATAAGTTTATATGGAAGGGGAGGATTGTTAGATTATAGGAAGGATTTTTATGAACTATTTTGACATTTATTTTTCATATAAATGTTCATTGAGAGGTGTGAGGAAGTAAGAGAAGAGGATGCCTTTTATAGTGGAAAAAGAGTTGTACTCTTGTAAATATTGGAAAAGGGAATTACACCAACATTTTTTTAATTCAACGTTATTCCAATAATAATTAAAACTATATAAAATTGTGTACTAAGGAGAAATATAACCATCTAATGGATTCTGGATAAGTATTTTTGTCATTTTTTTCCTTAAGTTTAATTTTAATTATCCTGGTAAACTTAATTTAGCCATAAGCATTGTAATTAATTTCAATTAAATTCACTAATATTTTTCTTCAATTTTTTTAGTTATTATAAATTTTAAATTTGAATAATAATTTTTTTTTCATTTTTTCCATTTTCCATTCATACAAGTGGAAATAGTTAATCTAAATTTAATCCCATATATGGGATGATAATGCATGTTTTTAAAGTAGAAACATTGATTTGGATGTGGTGTTTTTATATTTAATTTCAAGGTTATATTGATTCCAATTAACTAAATTAGATTAATTGAATAAAAATTTCTAATTGAAGTTTAAAATCAATATCAATTTATAATATTATTTAACCATAAAGAATATTAAAGGAAAAAATGTTTTGAATTAAAATTTAGTATTTTTAATTATTCTTTAAAAAATAAACAGTACAATTTTTTTACAAATTCACCCTAAATAAAATTTTAATATTAAATTTCAAAGAATCATTTTATTTAAATATATATGTATTTTTAGAATTTCCCAGTGACAGAATCAAAATTGGATCTCTCTTAAATGGCATTGAAATTGTATTAATAATTATATTGTATTTTATATATAAATTCAGTTTGTTCTTTTCCTATTTCAATAAAATATATTGGATTAATATGGAAAATATTTTATGGAATAATATATATATATATATTGAATTAATATCACATATTTATTTTAAATAATTTTAATTTTTAGGGTAAACCATCTTTGTGACCTGAAAAATAGTTTTCTACAAAATATTCCCATTATTTTCAATTCATTCTTATATTCATATTTTTAGATTATGTCAAATGAAATAGGTGTGTATATGATATATTTTCATATGTTAGTTTGTTAATATTATTTGGGGCTAGTTTTTATATTATTATATTTTATAATAATTTATTAATAAAATATTTTTATGGTAAAACTCAGGCTTTCATGTGACATAATAAATCAAACATACTCATTGTTTCCTATGACATATGATAGCATGGTCTCCCGTGTATTGAAAAAACAAAAAAATATTGAACATATTTAAAACATTGAATATATTATTAATTTTCATGATAAAATATTCCTTTATAAACATGGTGTTCTATGCCTTACATCCCATTGAATACAATTTTCGTAAATTATAATTTCAGGGTGTTACATTCTCCCTACATTAATAAAACTGTATCCTTGAAATTTAAATAACATATTAGCAGTAAACTGTTTCATATTTCCACTATTTGAAATCTCATATGGTGATAAGAGTTCTCAATAAATCATTTAGATAAGAAAGAAATATATGTACAAGGGTCAAATGAAATACTGTATAACTAGGTCTCTATGTAAGAGAACATTAGTTAAATGTAAATATTTGTAATACGATTAAAACCATAAATATTTATAGGATGGGATTGAGGACTCCAATAAAAAAAAGTGAAAGAGTGGTGGAATGTTTAGGGCCTCAAAGTGATAAATCTATAATTAATTAGGACATCAGTGTTTTAAATACAATTATTTAATTAGAAGAAATGTTTTTCCCTTTTTTATAGTTGAGTAATTATTTTACTGCCTATAAATACAAGAAAATACAAATAATTAACATGTTTCTATAAACTCTGTTTTTATCATTTTTTTTGTTATTTTATCAAATTCTAATTTAGACAATAATTTCTTAAATGCATATCCAAAAATTATATTTTGATTCTTGAAGCACTGAAATTTATATTTAACAGATCGTAAGGCCTAATAAAGATTAATGTATAACTATTTGTCTCAATCTATTCTCTAATGATAATATGTTTAAGAAATTAATATATAAATCCTAAAAGTTACACTAGTGGTTCATTATTAATATTTATTCATAAATAATTTAACAAAAAACAATAAAATAATAACATGGAAATTGCGTAGGTCTTTCGTTGGTTAAAAAACCATATCATCATTTAGTCATTGGTTCATGTCGCATTTCCTTTACATAATTGATCTGTTTTCACCAAGAATACATGTTGTCTTTTTATAAAGCAATATTAATTTAATTTTAAAAATAAATATTAAAGACATCATTGTAATAATTTTAATAACTGAATAGCCTTTTTTACATAGGTTATTAATACAACCCAAATACATAAATACTTAAACCACTTATTTACAAATATATCGTTCCATGTTCTAGAGTTTATCCTATATAAGGGAGAATTGAAATTGGTAATTTATACGTTCCTCAAATTTACGACCATGATCTGTATTATATTTCATAGGATAATTTTAATTTCCTTGAATCACAATTTTCATTTTTACTTGGATTTTTTTTATCATGTCATTATTTTTCAAACATAATGATTTTTCTTATTATATTGAAACAAATCTTTCTAGTCTCTTACCACATTCTATGAATGAGGTAAATTGAGCCTTCTTCTCTCCATTGTCTTTACCACTTGAGCTCATAGAAATCCACATGCTTCTCTTGTATAATGATTTTGGGATATGGTTGAGGTATATGATGTTAATTATATTTTGGGAAAACATATGTGGAAAAAACATGATATAATTTACTCCTATCAACACCTTAGATTGCCAGCAATTTTCATCACCTTTTCTTTTACGTTTAATTCTTACAGGATTATTTTTGGTATTATCCATCGACTCTATTAAAAATGCAAAGTGTGGGTAACAATAGTCACAGAATAATTTAAACTTATATATAGGATAACATTAACCCGACACATTATCATCAATCAAAAAAATTTAGGTTTAACCAATTTTATTTATTTTCAAAATACATTATAATGTTTTTTAATTAAGAACTAAATTATCCTTATATTATCCAATGGGATTATGAAACCAGGTGAATAGTAAGGATCATTTTCATGTTTCATGTTACTTGGAGTCAGGACTGGCACCCCTTGTCGAAATTGTTACTCATAGGTACATTTGATACAGAACCACACCCACTTATAGTATCCAAATATGGATGTATTTCTAGAAATAACCCAACAATATCTATATTACCAAAATTTGATGATGTTCTTCTATTATAATCCTAAATGTATATATAGGGGTTATGATTCTTAATATTTGTTTTTAAAATATAGGTTATATGGTTTCTAATAAACTTTCTATGATACCAACTATTGTGACCCAACCCTAGATAGCCTAGAACTGTTGTCTACTACCATTACATTGGCATGATTACAAGTAATAAAATCCCAAAGTACTTATCAGGCATTTATGAGACTTTTATTAAAAATGAATATACTAATTACAATAGAAAAATTCATTTATTTTGATGTTTTATAAATAAAATCTATTATATCTCTAAATATGTTTCATTGTATGCATCATGGATTCTTGTGTATATAAAAAAAGAAAGGGTGAGATCAAAATTTTAGTAATGAAAAAAATATAGGGGAAGTAATAATGAATAATTGAAAATAATAAATATGGAATTTTAGTAAGTGAATTAACATTCCATATAATCCATTGACTGAATATGAAGTGCATAAAGAATATGTAAATGTAATAACTACAAACAAATGACATTGAAATATATAGATATGAAAAAATAATGATGGAAATGTAATATATTTAAACACATTTCATTTAATCAGTGAAATAAAAATGAAATAAATTCATAGATATGTAGATGAAAAACCTCATGGATAAATAATAACTAAATAAAACTGAAGGAAATGATTAATTATTGGACATAATGTCTAACGAACATGTAAAACATCAGTATATATAGGGGGAGGAATTGTTCTCCACCATCCCATTTCTTATGGAATGATATAAATGAAAAATACCAAACTATTATCCACCTTCTTCATAGATATATCTTGAGAACCCAAATGAGAAAAACTAAGTTGAATTAAACCAATATAAATATTGTCATCAATTGAACCCACATCTCCTGTAACTCGGATGGTGACATCCCTTTTGTATATATTCATATCGGAGTGACGTTACAATATTATTATAACCGAGACTGAATATCACAGTGAGGGGGTAGCATTAAGTTCTCTTACAGAAAGAAAATAGGGTTCACTTCTCATACCCATTGAAAAACCATTGGTCATTCCTACACAAAACACAACATCACCTCAACCACTAAGGAATATAAGTGATACAATTTCTAGTAACCCATATAATGGTATCACTCACTAAAAAGCCCATTATTCTACCTATCTACAAAATAGATTATAACTCACATACTAATGTAATTCCGAAAACAATGAACATATAAATCAAGTCCATACCATGTAAGAAGTTGTATAGATTTATCTATAAAAATTAGGATTTATTATTAATAATAATTTTGAACTGAAATCATATCACTATATCTACAAAAAAATATTATTGTTCAACCTCCAACCAACACGTTTAATTATAATGGAATTGAAAGTCTCTCAACATTAAGTTATAGTGAATATACTAGAGTAGGTGAAATAATGAATTTCATAGTTCATAAATTAAACAAATTCAGACATCCATGTGAAATATACGAAGATAATACCTTACAAAATATTTGGATCATTGGTTCTAGCTACTCTAATTAATGAATCTAACCATATACAGATAAATGGCCTCTCTAACCTTGATAGTGACCACCTACATGGTTATTCACTTCTCTTTATCACTATGTATGTGAGGAATCATGGATATATCCTAATTCTGACAAATCCTCTCTCAAAATATCATAGAATTGATAACCATGTTTCTGTTTTTTCAAAAAATGATTCAATTACTATTGATAATTGTCATATAGGTCATCAGCTCTACATTGACTTCCAAGAAAATTTATGAGTCAATTACTTTAATAGTTCTAACAAAAATAAATATATTTATTTTTGAGCAAGGTTCTAAGGGATACAATACATAGTTTAATGGGATTAAGATGGCTTGAACGGACTCCATGGTATCCTATAATTCATCTCACTAGGGAATTGATGAACATTATCTATACATCAACTAATTGAATAGTAGTGACGGATCCCCACCCATTTTGATCATTCCAGTGTTAAAATACTCTCGAAGACCACTAAAAATTACTATACCTAATGATATGTTAGAAAATTGGTCTAGGTAACCTTTTACAAGATATTTTGGTAAAAAACATTCTTTAAAATTACTTCCCTTGGTATCCTTGACAAGAAGGAGATCTAAATAAAAAAAGGATATTATTATATAGAATAATAAACTACTCTTTATTTTAACTCCCATTGAATTGATTAAGAATCACATCATGACAAATCACATGTGTTGTTGGTGTAATAAACTATTCATTAAAATTTTCATGGAAAATCTCTAATGAAATGGAAGACTCCATGAAATCCATAAAGGAAAAAATCTATTATTGCGTATCCACTTATATCTCACTAATTTTCAATGAAATTCAGTGATTCATCTATGAAAATGTAATGTTTAATGAATTATATAACTCTTATCAACACTAGATATCCTAATAATTAAAACATCATCCTTTATATGGATCTTGCATTGAATCATTGGAATCATATTTCTATATATACATTCATCATTTTCATCAAACCTAGAACAATTGGTTATTGTGTCCAATTAAGCATCATCAGTACAAACATGATGGGGATATAAACCATGATCTAGGATTTAAAAATTGAAAATATTATATACTCCAAAAATATATTATATAGAATACATAAGATTAATTAATTTAGTTTTATCATAGTTTCCATGATCTTCCCAATTGTACTATATGAACTGAAAATAATGATACATAATATTCAATTAGGAATCCACCCTTCAAATAAAATCACTTCACATAGTAAAATATATTAATATGAGTCAGTTGAATAATATAAAATGGGAATCTAAAATCTAATGTATTATCAAATATCGTTTATAAACATCACAAAAAAAATTCAACTAACATTTCTTCCATACAAACCCATCAAATCCTAAGTAGTTCCTATCTATAAACAATATAATATCTCTCAACCAAATGATCTGATAACACTCTATCATAACACCCCTTCCCGCCTCAATAATACCCATCCGGTTCATGAAATGAAATCAAGATAGACCCAAAATTACCTATTTCAATCATTTATGGGATGGAGACAAGAATTAAGGGTATAAAAAATTTAAACTGAGGGTGATTTCCCTAAAACTATGATAAAAATTATAAATATCTCACAATAAAGCACAAAACATAAATTATTATACAATCCCAAAACATGAATTTTATACAGGTAGAAATAAATGAAAAAAATAACACTAACAACACCTAGGATGGGGCTATAAAACTAGCATCTCCAAAACTACAATTACAAGACATCAACTGTTTGAATGTATTTAATATAGAAAATTAAAAAACAGGGTTGTGAATTGGATTTTTAATGATTTATTTGATTAATATAAAGATATATAATATTTTTTATGTTAATTTAATTGAAATTAAAATAAAAATATCATAATATATTTTCATTTTCGTTCATATCTAAATGATTACACTCATCTCTTCAACCCTCTCACATATAGAGAGAGATTACACCCACTATAACCCTTATAATTTCACATTATATTTATGTTTTCCCACATGGAGTCAAAACCCAATTTTAAATCCATTTCCCCTCTACAGTCTTAATCCTAAACTAACCTAACTTTTTTGGCTTAAGGCATAACCCAAACATGCTACATTTTTCCAATGAGGAGAAACCCAATGCCTAACTTTTGTTTCATAGTCATCAACTAATTAAATCCCATTTAATGGGTTTTATTAGACCTTAAAATTATGAACATGGTAAAAAAATATGAATAAGTAATTTAAAAAAACTAGAGAGTCATTTTTAGTATTTGATTGTCAAAGAAATAATGAACACACCATCCAAAAATGATCAAAATTTTTAGTTTTAATAGAGAAATGTGGGTGATCACCTAATTTTGTAGCCCTTATAAAATTTAATAATATCCTCAAACGCTTTATTAGTTGCACAAGTTCTATAATCTCTATATAAATATATTTTCCTTTTGTAAAAAAATTTAAAATATGATGACCAATGATTATTTTATTTTATAATAGATGGAAACATTCATGAAGATTCAAGGAAATAGTTTTGAGTTTTCTAGATGTTTTTATTAGATGATATTACAGATGTTAATATTTTATAAATTAAAAATACAATTTCTGTAACTAAACAAAAATATCCCAAATGAATATATAGTGAAATTTATTATAAAAATTAATACATTATTAAAAAACATTAATATACTTGGAAAACATCTAATAATAGATATGATATACCCATAACATTTCAAAAAAATTTAATTTTAATATTCCAGTTCAAAAAATTTCTACATAAATATCAATACATGCTTAGTCCCAATAAAATTATATTTAATTAATATTTAAACAACTTAAAACATGTTAACATGGATTTTAGATTGTACCTAAATAATTATTGAATATTAATATTAATAATTATATCCGTAAAAATTTTTAATTGAGGATAAATGACAAGTAATATGTTAAAAAAAGAATATTTGTATGTGTTATAGTATGTTATAGAAATTCCATGATCCATGATAGAAAATCCACAAATGGGACTTTCACATATCCATTCTTCAATATGTATCCAAATCTGACCATGTAAGGGAGTAAAAGTAGCATAATCTACATATGTGATTAATATAGGGGAATTTAAAATGTAGTTTAATTTATATGGTACATAATTCTGGAAGTATGGAAATAGCTTGATATAAAACATATTGTACAAAAAAATAAACCATAAAAATGAAAAAATAAACATTAGATATCATTTACGTATATTAAAATGATTTCATTATCATTTGAGATAATAAACATACTCCTTAATCATAGTTTTATACCTAAATTTATCAGAGAAATAATATATATATGTTTTTTAAAATATAATAAATCAAATAGAAAAACTGTAGAAAGATATAAAATAATTTATTTCAGGATAAAAAATTATTTAGATTTATATGTATTATAATTAAATTTAGATAATATTTTTATCCTTCCCACACAATACTAATTACATAATTTGGTATTATTTAGCCCATGTTATTTTCAAAATAAATCTTGTGAGTTATTATCAAAAAAAATTTTGTTAATAGGTTATAGGAATAACCTATGGGAATGAATTAGCTATGTGAATTAGAAACACTAAAATATTAAAAATAATTTCTAATTCATATTTTGGGGTCTCTAAAAACATTTTTGGAGCATGAACACTATATGAAACTTTTAAAACACATTATTATGAATCTAAGGATGGAATATAATGACATTTTAAGAAAATAAATTTTATGATCTGATAAAATTTATTATAATTTAATAAAAAAATAAGATAAAAAACAAAGGTCAAAATAGAAAATATAAGAATCAACAAAAATCATCCCATAATCTATATATAAGTTAACACACTAAAGATAACACTTAATTAACACTTATGTTTAAGGGAATAAAACTAGTAATGTTATCTTTTTATTAAATGTTATAGATAATACAAATAATAAAAAACTAATGAAAACACATTTTAAATTTCTAAAAATTATAATTAATAATGATATGATATTTTGAAATTACAAAAACTTGAACTTGTTCACTGATCTATTCAATTGTAACATCCAAATTAAACAGAAAAAAACATCTACATACATATAAAAAACTATATATAATAAATAGTATATATGTAATGTTATTTATAACTACTATAAAACCACTCATACAAATTTTGTAGAATCCTATTAAATCACATTGAATAAAAAATGATATAAAATTATTTCCCAACCTCATCAAGTCTTCCTCTAAAATTAATTCATAGGAATAGGAATAATATTATCAGTGGAATATATATATATATATATATATGAAATTTATTTTGAATCCACTTTCACTTTTAACTATTCACCCATAGCCCAATATCTAACATTTTGATTCTACCATCCCCTCTTCTAATCACCCTTCAAATACATTAAACCATATGAGAATCATATAATTAAATCATTATGTACCCTATAAAATCCATATCCACCACATAGTCATCTAAAATGACCAATATCAATACTACCAATGTAATTATAATCTATAACCATATCCATTATAGCTCATTAGAAATTATACCAATAATAACCATAAAACATAAAAATATGATAAATGTATTTGTCATAAACCCAATCCATGATTTCATACATATACATGTAATGTAAACCTGAGATAAATAATAGTTTACATGGACACATACCTTATACCATTTTCAATCTTTTCATAGTTATGCCAACATACTTTTATGTTTGTGATAGAGAGTTTGGTGGGGGAATAATCATCCATCTCTATATTTAACATCATAGATGTCAGTAAAAAAACATAAACCTAGTGCCATTATGGACATTGGATACCCTACCAACCCATGTAGAAGGGAATGATAAATTATAGAAAATAATGATTGTATAAAAATAACTGATCTATGGGAAACTATCATTCCATAGACATGAATTATATATAATATATCTCACAAAAACATGACTATCTTCCATGAGATTAGATTGTTAATACTCATCCAAAAATACATTAATATGTGTCCATCTTAATTATTCACCATTTAATTTAATAGTTAAATTATTTTTTAAAGCCAATCATCAATTCATTTTTAAGAATATATATCAAGACTGAATAATCCATGGTGATTTCACAATTCACATTTCAATTATGGATTCCAACCTGTGAACTTTCACAATTTATCCTAACTAATTAATGGTTCATATTTTTATGATTCATTACCATATTCAACACTCATTTCAAAGAATTCATTTATAATTCATTTAGCATTCCATATCATTTTGTATTATATGTCCCAACATACTATACAACTAGGAAGATTCATGTGATGTGAAAAAAGAAAACTACAATAAGTATAAAATATCACAACATCCATCAGATAAGAAAAACTACCTCCAAAGAAGAACCCAAACAATTTCAACCATCCTAGTATCTTAACAAATACCTTTCCACATAATATATTCCACCCCACTATCACCAACATCAAAATACTTTTACAGATGTGAATAAGAGACCATCTCATACTAGATCATCCAACCAAACTAGGTTTTACATATCAAATCATGTAATGGATTTATCATTAAAAGGTATATACATTGGAAAAAATAATATTTATATAAAAAAATTCATATGTGCATCAATGACATTAGATCAAATAATTCAATATTATAGTAAATAAAAAAGACCATAAATTAATCAAACCATTAAATTATATAAGAAAATTCTATTACTCTCTTAATTTAAATAAATAGTTTTGAGAAGTTTTTCCAACATTATATATATATTATAATTGATGGTTAAATAATTTATAAACATTATTAAGGAGTCACTTTTTAGGTTCAAATGTTGTAAGAGGGATGGTAAAAAAATATTGTTCCTCATTCAATAATCATATATTATTTCTAGATTTTTAGTTTTATGTAGATAACAATCATGATAAATAATATAAGGAAAAATAACAGTAGAAATGAAAATCCACAGTATATGAAAAATAAAATGATCATTCAATCCTAGTTAAATCATAATCCTATACTAATCTCAGCACTGTCTCCCAATTCATAAAAATTATATGAATCCTATTCATTATCTTCATTAATGTAAATCTCATCAATTTACACCTAGATGATAAACAAGTTAACTTAACACGAATTCATAAAAAATAGTGTTTTTTAAATCTTTTTCGTTACTAAAAATCATTATTGAAAAAAGACATATAAATATATAAAAAACCAGTCCACTATTTTTCATACTTATTTTAAATTATTGAATAAGAACAAACAATCCTGAAAACCCCTCTATCGTAACTTCTTTAAAGGATGATAATAAGAGAAAATGAATAAATTGGAAAATGTGGGAACCATGGAATTAGAGTGGGTCTGTCCCATAAATCAAGAGGTTAATATATATGAAGGAATCAAAAGAAAGAACCAAATGATTTATGGGTTATCTAGAATCTGAATAATTAAAGAAAAATTCTAACCACAAGGAACACAACCCCCATTTACATTAGATACCTAAAGGTCCATCATTATGAAGTGGTGACTTAAAACCTAACTGTTGGTTATTGGAAAAAATACAGACCATAAACCCCCAACCATCAAAATAGAATATTTTGCCCTATTACTGGTGGATGTTTCTTGCATATTGAATTAGAAGAACTATAACCAAGATCTGTTAGTACTCAACAAGCCTATGGAAACGTTGAACACAACACCCTTAAAAATTCAACAATGGTATGTATGAATTATCCTCATCAAAACTCATCATATGATGTGTATAACATAGGTGATCTATTTCTAAGAATTCTACATAACTCAACTACACATCTAAATATAACTTACACACCCAACTTCCTGATTACTTAACCATTCTCTATGCACTACACGCATGATATATGTATTTATACGTGACACATGTTATAAAGAAAAATTATTTATACATCACGTACCCTAAATTGAAATTTTCATACCCCCAGATTCACCAAGAGCCACAATATCTTATCTCATTCCCACATGTCCACAATAGTTAGACCATATCATCTACAATGGGTATCACCATTGTTTCTTTTGACCTCATTCAACAAAAAATGAGTTTTCCACTTCTGAAATATCTCTGATCTCCTAATAAATACCCCTATACATTGTAAAATTCAAAGGGAGAGATTTAAAAAAAATTAGTCTCATACATAAATTTATAGAGATTTATTCATATTTTTAAGGATTTTATTTTCAAAAATATGATTTCCATTTGGAGGTCATAGGATGACCATTTCCTAATGGTGAATTATTATAATAATGGTTATCATGAAATTATCTGTATAACATCATTTTAAATAGTATATAGTTAACGTTATTGGTTACCATTAGAATTCGACAATATTAGGGAAAAAAATATTATAAAACGTAATCTTGAGTATGAAATCATTGATGAAATTAAATTTATTGAAAATTATATAACTATAACCAATATTAACTGTAATTTATAAACTAATAAATAAACGTAACTAGATATTATTTTTATTGGATATATTATTTCATAATAAATTGATGTTTGGGACACTAAAACATTGTAATGAGAGAAAAATTTTATGATGGAATATGGGGAATTTTGAGATTATATAATGATTTAGTAATATTTCAATTTTTATAATTACCACTACATTACATAGTAATTCATTATAATTATTACATTTCACAAATAAAGAAGTGTATTTATCTGAGTCTTATGGCATTGATCTTGTAATGGTTGAGTTGTAAAAGACATTTCATATATTTAAAGTGATATTTTAATTATTAATTATAAGGAAAATATCCTCACACGGTGTGGTATTTTATAGAGTGGTTTTTCACTTCAGTATTTTTAGATATGTATATTTAAAATATAAATTTGATTAAACAAAATATTTCATTTTTTTCAACTTTCTATAAAACAAATCATGAGAGTTGGTTAGGTTTTTTGGTAGTTCATTACTTGTAATTAGAAATTCATGATAAAACTATCTCTATTTGACATAATTGATTATAATATCATATGTTAGATAAGGTTGTGAATGGTGGTTTAAAATAGTTATTGGTGAAATACTACTAGCATCGTACTCACCCATTATATGTTTTATTTCCTAGATTAATAGTCCTAATTGATCATGATGTGGTAAAATTAAAGGATTAATTCTTTATCAATGAAGATCTTCATATCCATAATGTAGACATGAAGTAAGGTTATATTGAGTTAGACCATGTGTCACCATTGTTTTATTTTGGAGTCATCTTGTGTTATTGTAACTTGTTTTTTAGATTTTTTAAAACATATTTAATTTACATAGTACTTTTAAATGAAATTATATATATATATATATAATATTTTTTGATATTAAATACATAATTTATTATTTATGAAAAATTTAATGAGTATAATTTATTCAACATTGTTTTGTTCAGTCATTAATATTTTTGTACCATATTGATAAAGAGAGTATCCTTTAATGATTGTGGAAATTAATTTTAGATCTAAGGATTAAAATTCCAATAATGGATACATATAAATATTATAATTCATACCATGCAGTACATTAGTTTCTAAGAGAGAACATCCCACCACATTCTCCAAAGAATGTTATTATTGATAGAGTGTTCCATATATAACTTCTTAGGGTGCAATATGTATTCATTATAGATAACTATTAGTATAAAAAAATATGACAATGTAATATAATTCCCATATTGTCTCCCAAAACCAGTTAGAGAATCATAAATAAGTCTCAATAACAACTATATGATGCACTGAATTTTATTATATTTCTAAAAAAGATATGATGTTTTCATTTTCCATTTAATTCCCATAGACTATTTTAAATATCGGTAAAACATTATGTTTATATGTTATCTATAATTAATATGTATACAAAGGAATTATGATAAGATTTTATATTAAAATTTTAATAGTTAATATCTCATATGAAAAATTATTTATCATGATAGTAACCAATTCTTTATATGAATAATATGAAAATAAATTAATGTTTGAACAAGGAAAATGAAATCATATCACACTTATTTGAGAAACATTATTGTAAAATAATAATCAACGGTATTCCAAAGATCAATGTATTTATTCAACATCCACTCTCTATCATCCGCACATTAAACACAATTTATTTTTCATTATATTATAAATATTTTTTTATACTACAAGAGAATAATGATCTTTACAATGCCAAATTTTCTACAAAAATATCATTTGAGTAATACAAAAACATAAATATATCTATTCTTGATATTACATTTTGATTTTTTCTGTAATTTTTTAGACAATGATTTAAAGTATATGTAAAATATTAAATATATTCCATAAATATAGTTTGGGTACATTATTCATTTATACCTATGTTAATATTTTCATAATATTCATTTTGGACCTTTTGAATAGTGAACAAGAAAATAAGACAAAAAAACATTAATAAACTATTTTACATGGTTTAAATTTCACTAATATTTTATAGTCCAGATGTAGTTCAATTATATTTATATTTATGAAATATTAACCCTCTTATCATATTGTTTTAATGAAATAATTTTAATAAAACATGATTGAATAAAATTTATTTTGAAAATTATTTTGATTGCATTCAATATTTATATATAAATAACTTTTGAAGACCTTAAGAAATAAAATAAATTTTTTATTCCAAACATGAATTAAATATAATTATAAATATTTAATTAATAATTTGAAATTATTATCATTAGGTGACATACTTTCCCACTCATGTGGGACTACATCACCTTAAAATATAATTTTACTGAAATTAAGAAATTATGGATATATATTTGGTGTAACCCTCTATGAAAATAACCTTTTAGAATATGTTTAAAATCTCATAAACATAGTGGTATTTTGAAACAAATCATTTTCTTAAAAATTTTAAGGATATTCCATAGACATGACCACATCCTATGAAAAAAAACTTTGTAATATAATATCTTTATCATGTTATATCGAATAAAATATTATGAATAATTAATCATAATATATTCTATGTAATTTCTTTCATCATCCCTAAAAATGTTTTTATTATAAGTTCCACCATCTAAATAAAATTGGATAAGGATATCTTAGTTCAATATTTGGAAGTGGAAAAATCATATCATCATCTTTCAATAAATGTAAAACCTTCAATGAAGTAGCAAATACAACAACATTCCTATAAACAAAATTTATGAGGATCTTTTTCATGCAAAAGGCATATGATTAAGTGATATAAATTGATGATAATATGATGTGATGAGACTAATATAAATTCATATATTTTAAAAGAAACCCAAAAAATATAGTTTTTCTACTGGTTGGTCAATGTCTTTGATCTTTTATACATGAGATCAAAATATGTGAAATTCATACAAAGAATTATTAATGTGTATGATACCCCAAAAAAAGATGTTAGAAATATTTTTTTTACATAAATACAATGTATATAGACTATAATACATATATTTACAAATACTATTATATTTTCTTATGGTATTTTTATATATTGAAAAAATTATTCCATTTGATAAAATAAACAATTCTTAACTATTAACATGTAAATAGTAAATGAAAAAATATTAGATGATTATAGACATAGAAAATAATATTTTACACTCAATACTCATGATGTGGTAATGAAAAATAAAACATAATTTTGGTATATTGAACACACTCTAGAAAAATTCTCTCCATCTATTTTAATCAATAAATTTACTCTATAAATCCACACAACTTCTTTCACATTCAACATTCCCATGAATTATAAAAATAAAATTCACTCAAATTGATATGAAGTGAGTTGAGTTCAAAATTCAATCCATAATTAGCCGTATAGAATCCCGATTCAATGGAAACCAAGATGGACCAACCATAATATTCATTATCATATACACCCAAATCCATGTTGTTACATTAAATGTTAGGGAAAGTGCCATAGGCCACTGATTCCCAACCCTCACCTGTTTCAAATTTAAAATTAATGATTAAAATACACATATATTTTTATTTATATATATACATAAATTAAATAATTTAATTTTGTGATGTTTACATATTTATATTGAATAAAAAACAAACCTTGTATTAAGAAATTATTTTCAAGCATCACCATTCAAAATTAAAGAGAGAAAATTCCAATCCCTAAAATAAAGTGATGATTCAACTAACAGAGATGACTTATTAATTAACTATCGATATATTAATGGAATTATTAACATTATAAAATTTTATATGAAATGTTTATTCTAAGATTACATGACCAATAATAATAGAATTAACACTAATATTATATAATACTCAATGGTATCTCTCGTCACAGGTCCCCAAATGTATATCATCTGGCCAGTTAAATAGAAACCTCAAAATTTCAAATTATTCTTCTATATATGTTTTATAACTCAATGAAAATTGAATATAATTCCCTTTATGTAGTGTGTAAGATAACAAAAAGAGATGTTTATAAAGATAACAGTATCATACTCACTAACTCGTGTTTAGATCAAATTTTTTCAAAATTAACTCTATAATTTTATAGCAATATACAATATAAAGATATCACTAATCAGTTAATTCCGTAAGGTTTCCAAGGAACTAATAAGTAGTTATAGATTTAATACATTATTTTAATAGATATTATCTTGTGGTCGTAACTTCCTAAAGCTAAACACCCCAACATTGTCTTTATTCTTATGATTAAATATTAAACCTTCATATGATTCATCATAATAATATAAATAACCATTATTTGATTCATGTAAGATCTACACAAGAGAGGAATTCATCCTTTTTTTAGATCAAAAAATCACGCTGGCAGATATCACTCCATTAAAACATTATATCAATTTAGGTTTATTATTTTATAAATTATTATAATGTTTAATAAGTATTTAATTAATGGTATGTAAGAAATTTCTACTACAAAAATACAATAAATCACGAAAATAAAATTGTATTTACGCCATGGTAATCACATCCTCAAATTTCATCAAGCCTAAAAAGAATAATTTTAATTTGAAATTTCATATGAAGTTTAATAATTTAATAAAAATATCAATAATATTGATTAAAAAATAATGTATTATTTTATAATATCTCATGAAAATCCTTAAATAACTATATTGAGTTTCCATTGACCCTATGAAAATAAAGATATCATCCAAAACTACATAATGAATGAGTCTAGTAGTTTATAGAATATATTTTTAATTAAGTATATAAAAATAACTAGACCATAGGTCATCTAAAATGAAATTACAAAAAAATTATCTTATCATACCCTCTTCTTAATGACATCATCATATTTGACTCATCATTTACCCTTGACTCAATCTGTTTTATCATTAAATATATCATTTAAAAAAATATTTCTACAATCTTATATGATAAAAATAATTAATTATTTTTAGATAATACTTATTTTCAGAATCCAATAATGTACCCTTCTACAAATAGTGAAAAATATCATGCTACCACAATACCTATTAAAATTTTTTAATAGAGATACACATGGGGAAATAGTTGGTAAAAATAACGGATTTTTATCCAAATATTAAAATAAAATGTTTTTTAAAAAAATACCTTAAATATTATATGTGACATTATGATATATATATATATATAAATATTTCGATGAATCATGTCACTAGAAAATTGTTCTTAATTTTCTGGATAAAATCTAATGAATTCATCAGGAAACACATATAAGAAATCATCCAGAACCAATAGAATCCAATGTTTATCTATTGATTTTTGTAATATAACAACTAACACAGATAACTATGACACTGATGTTAGAAATACTTAAACACTTGTACCTATCTAATGAATAATAATATCCCACTTATCTTATATGTACTAAACTCTCCATAAGTTGTAATAAAAGAAATTCTAAGACCATAGTAAACATTATAATATTCTACCTTCACCAAAAAATCAATATGAATATAATGTCTATGTGATAATCTTACAGAAAATAATTAATATAATATTTCAATATATCTAATAATAATTAAATATATATGATATTTAAATCCTTCTCTTAACTTTTCTCTAATAAGTGTCTCGAACCAAATTAATTAAGGAATAAAATATAAAAAATATTTTAATAAAAAAACCATGGAATATTCATCATCTAAAACTAATATCTTTTAACAATTCATGAGGTATTTTTGAAATATCGGTATCCCCATAATTATAGTCTAATTTATCATTCAAATATTTATATAATTATATTTTTATGTTTGAAGTGATTGATGAATTCAAAAATCAGGGACAATCCTCTCCAATGAATTTTCTTCTTCCCCGATTTCCACTAACACATACTTACATAGGTGTATAATGGTACTATAAATCTATATACAGATTTAATTTTATAGGAAACACATTATTTATTCATGTTCTATGCACATAACCTTATTTTGAAACAAGAACATATGAGTTTAATAACACATTCATGGTTTATAGATCATTAACTATTAACATTATATTGACAAAGGGTTATACTTATAAGGATACAAAAACCCATAATGAAACAATAAAATTTTTATAGATACCATCTTCATATATCTTAGGTGTTATAAAAAATAACAGAATATAATTCCATTTACATCAAATTTACTCATAGAAAAAAAATTCTATTAGGAAAATGTGTTCAAGTGTCAGAAAATATAATCACAAGGATTTAAAACTAATTTTTTCAAAATAATTTAAATTAAAAGATATTAGAAACCACTTGAATAATTTACATTTAGTGAAATAATTTTCTAAATTATTCTTATTTTTATTCTATTTCTATATATTTTGACAAGTGAATTTTAAATACACTTCCTATCGAAACATCTTTGAGGCATAGATATATATATTAGAGAGAGTATTCAAAGGGAGATTTTCTAAAAACATGTCTTACATAGTATCCATCTAATATAACATTTGTTATAAAATGATAGTTATTTATTTTTTTTAGTTACCACATGAGTTTGAACTATTAAATTCTCCTAACCTAGCTGAATTCTCAAGAAATAAATTCGAAAAACTGTTTTCATACAATTTTTTAACAACATAAATAGGATAACAGAAACCCAAAACCTATGATGGATAACTACTATACCATAAATACATTCCCAGTTTTATAGGGGGAATTAAATTAGGGTAATGGAATAAATTTCAACATGGGGAAATATTACTCATTAAATAAATGTCCTGAAAATATATGACATAGCTTAAAATAAATATAAATAATTCTTATCATTCAAGAATATCCAAACTAAATTAAAATTCATATTAAAATATAAATACATACCTCTACGATTTAAACAATTATGATCCATCATAAATTAAACTTGTAGTAATCCTCTTTTCTATAAAATGAATAGAAGTATCTCTACACACTCACACATGAAGATATGGGGTTTGGGTGATCATAAAATTACTCAGAAATATTAACTTATGTAACAACCATGAATTAATATATATCATTTATTCAAAACAAAACAATTATTTCTATTTGGAAACACATAAATAATTTTACTATAAATTATTCATAAAAATTATTGGAATCATATATAAAATATAATGAATACAACAAAATAATATCTCTCGATGATCAGAGCAAAATCATCAGGAATCATTATCCATCCAAGTGTTCCCCAATTCAATTATCTTCCATATGTAGTTTACAAATTTTCATGTCCCCTATATCCATCATCCAACACATATCATCCATCAACGTTATCAAATTTTCATTTATTTTATTTTAATAAAATTTGTTTATAATTTTTCTTCATTGAAATTCTATAAATTAGTGAATTTAAAATTGAAATCTAAATTTATATAGTAATATAATTTTTATATTTTAATTAATAAAAAAATAATAAAAAGAATATTTTCATGATATGAATATTCTAAGACAAATAATTTTTATGAATATATCCAATTTTACATTAGTTAGAAAATCATAACAAGTCTATTATTTCAACAAATCAATTTTAATTTTTTCCCTCAAAAAAATGATGATATTTAATAGTGGAAAATCTCATCATTCATATTTTATCATATCATAATCAATAAATTAATTTATTGGATCCACTTACCTTATTTCCTATTCATTATAAACTGAACAATTATCAAAATCTATATCTTAACAAGTAAATCCATTAATTCTTATTATCAACATATATTCATAAATAATCACATAAATTGAATGAAAAATACCTATAATATAAGTGAAATGGAATGAGATATTCACAATTTACATAACACATATTTAAATATATAAAAACTCTTTAAATTTTGGCATATCCCATGTGAAACACTTTAGATAATAGATCACATCCATAAATGAATGGAACACCCTGTATAAACATTATATTCCCTTAATATAAATCATTCATAAAATTCATTTTGAGAGAAAAAATTAAGGCGACAAAAATAACTTTAAAACCCCCATACTTTTTTAATGGAAATAAATTTAAAAAAATTTCATCTATTTTTTATATACTAAATAAATTTTATAACTCTACATTTTGATTTAAATATTTTTATTGGTGGTTTTAAAATTAAAAGTCATTTACCTAAATTTTATAATTATATATTAAATTTGTGAAATATTCTAACATGTAGGATTGATTAGATTCAAGAATAAAATTATTGAATAATTCATTATATTCAATGAATATTTTTACCATATCAAAATATAATTTTTTTATGAGGTGCGGGAACAGGTGATCTGGAGAAGAAATTGAAAATTAAGTTATAATCACTCATCAGAGAGAGTAAATACTTTTTAAAATGAGTTATATAATATTATTTCAGATTTAACCTTAATTTCAAATGATAAACACTTTTTCTTTACTATATAATAAACAGACATTCTATTTGTGATTAATCTAGTTACTGTGGTATATGAAAAATAATAGATTTGTTCTCATGTTGGCTGCATGAGATTAAAAGATATTTTCTAATGATTGTGTAATATTATCATTATTGATTATATAGAAGGTGGATCATTTTATATTAGATTAGATACAAAAGTTTGAAGACTGTATATGTTTTAATAAAATATATTTAATATGAAACCAAATTAGAAATGAGCTATATAAGATAAATCAAATAATACCTATGTTTTTGGAATTCTCAAATATTGTTTAGCTAATTTAACATTATTTTTTGTGTATTTATCATAGGTGTAATATTTTTGGATGAGGATAGAAGAAAGGATGAGAAGTTAATAATACTCACTACGATAATCATAATGTCATATGGAACCCATGTAGGGAAAACGTTTTTATTATGGTATCATTGTACATACCATCTTGACTAAATTGGGGAAGATAAAAACCAACTATCTAGATGGAATCTAATATTGTGATATAGTATTCAGCATGAGATCATTCTATGTGTAGTATTTGAAAAATAATATGGAATTATTAAACAAAATTTGGAATAATTTGAAGATATTTATTTACACATAGTAAAATTACTAAGAAAGATAATGAAATGAATAAAAATTTTAAGGTTATTATTACTTCTAATATATAGGGATCATTATTATATTTCATTTACTATTTAATCTAGGAGTTTATATCATTTTCTTAGGGATTTAATCCATCACATAGATGGTTAAAATATTTTTTGTGATTAATTCATTTGGTAGACTCATGATTTTTCAGTAATTAATACATTTTAATACATTTTCATTCTATTAATTGATCTCATTTAATTGTGAGTATAGTAATTTCTTATTATATGATTGTAATTATTGTTGAAAATATATAATATAGATGATTCCTAGGATGTTCATCCATTTATATTGATATCTTATTGAACATATTTATGAAATAACATGGTGGATTAAGTAGTGGGGTACCTAGTGGTGTGAAACACATGAGTGGAAGGAATGATTCATACTGTAAGTTGGCTTAGATCACCATATATAGATTATGAGTTGATTATAAATTAAATGCGAGTTTATTCTTTAGGTTTAGTGACATATTCTAATTCTTCACATTGTACTAGGGAGATAATTTTACCCTATAGTTTTTCTTATAAATTTACCAGTCACATTTTTATATAACATAATTTGATAAGTTCATGTTTATAGACCTCCTCATTGATAATATTTTATTCCAAAATTCAATATTATATAATCTGTGAAATAATTATAATTTATAATCATTTCCATATATCAATAAATTATAGTTATCCTAATAATTCTCCAAAATCTCATACTATTTGGATTACAAGAAATTCCTAACAAGTAATCATGACAATTCCCAACACTAATAGAATCATAGATAATAATTTCAAATAATATTAAATCTATAAAACATCTTATATCCTCAGGGATAATCAAATGATCCCATTCTAATATAGAGTAATTATATTATAAATTCTATTTTGAGAACCACATGAAATTTTGTTTCATAACACTGAAATCATTTTAAAAGTTGGTGGTATAAAATTTATAATATCATAAGTAAAGTTGTAATAAATATCTATATCTCATACTATTGGATTATTTACAAACAATCTTATAATTATAAAACCATATTTAGATATAGAAATATATAAAATAAATTTTCATATAATTAAATATACTTTTAAAATATTACCTTTATATATTTACATTTAAAAATATTCATCACTGTTAAAATTCATATAAAACAATAGGAAGTAATATTTACCACACATCAAGAGACATATGTGTACCTAAATTATTGAATCATGAAAAAAACATAGTCAATCCTCCAGAAAATGTAAAATATGAATTTAAAATAGAGATTTTAAAACTATTGCTTATTTTAACTTGTCTTGAAAATGAATATCCAAAAAAGCTTATTGGGGAACACATTATGGTGAGTGTATACTTTAAGTTAAGAGGAATAGTTAAATAGGAAGTTAAGTGGATGGTATTTGAATTTTCCCATGTACGAGTATCCAAAAAGTTTCTATATAACTAGGAACCCAGTGAAATAATAGTTTAGGTTATCATTAGAAAAAGTTTCACTATAATTTTTTCAAAACATTATCAAACAATTCCTTGATGAAAGAGATTTATGGAATAAGAAAATCCACTAGAGAAACATTGTGTCAGTACATGGAATAATTCACAATCATATGATCATGTTTTCTATATAATGATATTTCATAAAAAATTTACTAGTTTTCTATACTAAGTAATGATTTAAAATGATTTTAATACATTGGATGCATCATATAGCGGTGACTTTATTGAAAAAACTATTTTTTGATATATGTTAATGAATGAAATTTTAACTCAAAAAAATAATATTTTAGAAATAAGGGTACTAGGAAAATAAGTATATTTGAGTTAAATTTTATTAAATCCCCTCCAATTTAATAAAAACCAAATAAACAGACTACAATGGTTATAAATATGTCTCTAATAAAATAAATAGGCTCACAAATTTAACTAAATAAATTCAGACAATAGGTTTCATAGGAAGATTTCCTGAACATATTTCCCCAGATTCATGTTTCTAGGATCAATGTTTCTACTGAAAATAATAGATCATGTAAAAATCAAATTATTAACAAAGTAATAAGGGAGATATTCAATTAAAAATAAGAAATTTTAAATCCAAATAATAATCTTTGATAAAAATTTGTCAAATATTTTCTATCACAAAAAAATTTATTAAAAGGATTGAATAAAGTATGAATCCGTGATTTCTAGACAACAAAATATAATTAAAGGAAACCAATTAATAAAACATAGTCAAGTTAACAATAAGGATTCGACCATATTACATCACATAATCCTGAATTTCGGTTAAAAACTCACTACCTTTAAAATTGTGTAACATTTAATGATTAGTGTTTTAGAGAATTTGGACATAATAAATACATTAGATTCCACATTAATATAAAGAAGGTACCACAAAAAGAGTATCCATTTATTTTAAAATAAAAAAAATTTCAAATAAAAACTGTTTTCTTTGAAAAATATTCATGTCTTTTAACATGGCTTCCATATATGTCTTAAAAATCCTTATAACCTTTGAAAATAATTTTATAACTTGGGATGAGAAAAAAAAATTTATTAAGGGATATTAAAATAAATAATGAACATTATAGTCCATGAATAAATGTAACGTATGAATATATTTTCAAAAAGACATTCATGTCACCCATATAAACATTCCTTGTGAAACATTGGATTTACATGGGATTTCCCAAAATCATAAATAACATAAATTAATCTATAAATGTATCTTGGGTAATTAATTACATAATCATATAACCCTTCTAATAATCTTATAATTTTTAACCCTCACAACTATCTTACAATTTTTGTAACAATCACATTTACAAATGGATTGATGATACGGCCGACCTCTAAATTACACATTACCAATGAATTATAGGAAAAAATAGGTCCCATCCTTCATAATAATTATTCCAAATAACTAGAACATAATCACAAAACATGAATAATAGAATAAAAATTTTCTCTTGTATTTTTTAAAACAAAAATTTAAATGATTTTTTGAAAGAAAAGTCCCTTATAATAATAATATAATTATAGAAATATACAATAGAGAGGATGGAATATTTATATACATATAAAATAAACATATTTCACTATAATATATAAAACAATATACCAAACACAAAAATTTAATACCACATAAACAATAAAGTAGAATATTAACCCAATGAATGGAAATAAGATTAAGAATTCCATTACCTCGGGTTCGTCTTTTATAAATCTTTTCTAAACCTATAGTATAATGGTTAATAAATTTATTTTAATTTATATAAGAATAATATTCAGGTTTATAATAACTTATAATATCATTTCATCACATAATTTCTCCCATGAATTGATAGTATTTGGTTTTTTCTATTTTTTGGGTGGGTTATTAACATGATAACCATGATAAGTTCATGATGGATGTTCTTATCAATTTTATGTCAAACACCATAATATGAATGAAGTGGTATTTAAATATTTACTGAACCACAAATTATAGAATTTTTAACTTTTAATTTTGATACGAGGAGCATTCATTAGTTAAAACATTATTGATGTTCGTTTAGGTCATTTTGGAGATTCTTTGATCATAATAAACTAAATTTATTTAATAAATTAATAACATATGTAAAAAATGAATCCAAAACAATGTATAAGATATATTAAATAATTTATAATATGGATAAACCATAAAAATTTATTTTATGACTGATCTTGAAAGATGTAAATGAAATTTAAATCACATTAGCCACGATTTTGGTAAATCGATACATCACGGATAGTGTTTTAATTTCATGAATAATTGTGAGAGGAGAAGAACTATAATGGTGAATATTACATAAAAATGTTTATATACATAATATATAAGATACCTAATCATAAATTGATCTTATATAAGGTTATGTGGGTAATGAATAATAATAAAAAATAAAATGAAAATAAAAGAAATAAAACAAAGGAGGATGTTTACCTCTTAATCACTAATCCTTGAGATCCCACATAAAAAATGGTTTTGGCCTTTTTGTTAGATCGGTATCTCTAAGACATGTGGAAGAGACTTGGGGGGATTATTGGGTAGGAAATAGGAAAGGCTCAAGGCTTGATAGGTGTGAGAGGAAGAGAAGAATGGGGGTGGTATTTATAGTGGTGGGGAGAAGGGATTTTACATTATTTTATACATTATTTTAATATTAATTATAAGAAATTGAGTATTCATGATTCCTATAACCCAAAATTGTAATAATTGCACATGGGTTTGAACCAAGTTGGATTAAATAACTTATGAATTCATAAATAGTGTATTGAACTGATAACATCAATATACAATATTTTACAGTATTTCACTATTTATCAAAAATTATGGAATCTCAAAAAAAATAAAAAAAATAACTCTAACCATTTTTTGATAGGTAGAATTAAAAAATGATCTCAATTTTTTGAAACTCATTTTCCAAATATTATTAATTTAGTTGTCAAATAAAATCATAATATATTCAAAAATAAATATTTTAAATCTATAACTCATTTTTAACACCTTGAAAAATTAATCAAGTTAACATTATCTTAAATCCTTAAGAAAATAAAATAATGCTACAATTTACTATTCATATGTGTTATATTACTATTCATAAGGGTATGTTATTATTTACAAGTAATTGTGTTCACTCTATTAGACTCAAAATAACTACTAATCAAAATTATAGATAACTATTTTTCAAAATTCAAAACATAGAAGAGGAATGTTTATGCTCAATGTATAGTTATAAATAACTACATAAAATAATGTTTCATGCATTTCAATTTATTTCTAAAACATTGAGGGTTTACCTTATCCCATCTTTCTAAAAATTTTACCCTCACAATTTTATTTACTCATTAAACAATTTAGGGTACCTTTCCCTCATATTATTTTCAGAATCCCATGTTGCATCTTCAACCATGTGGTTTCTCCAAAAATCAAATACTCAGTAGATTAACTTATTATAAAATACTTGTTCCCTTTGATCAAGAATTTTATCTTTTTTCTCTTCATAAGAAAGATTCTCTTCCAACTGAACTGCTTTTGGGATAGAAAACCTAAGATGAATATGAAACATACATTCTAAGAATTAAAACCTGACAAAAAAATATGTACCTGGAATAAACACAGTGGAAAAGGTACATGGTGGGTGACTGTTCCAACATTCTATTTAATTTCAAATGGTCCAATTAAATATGTTCATAGTTTTCCTTTCTTACAAAAACAGATAACACACGTCTATAGTGAGATTCTAAGAAAAACAATGATCACCTACCTTGAAAGAAATGAAATTCCTCTTGTTTTTTATAAAATTTATGCATTCTCTGATCATTCCTCATGTGTTACAGTTTCACTTTCACTTTCTTAGCCAATTCCTCCACCAATTCTAGTACCATCTACTTCTTTTCTCTGACATAATTCCTAAAACCTGGACTTTGAAACTGCTTCCCATAAAATTCCACAAAATCTGCCATTAGTATAATGGAATGAAAACTATTATTATATGAAAATTAAAAATACATATATATATTGATCCCAACATCCCTATTAGTCCATTTAACAAGAATGTTGCATATCCTCCAAAGTCTGAATCATTCATTTTGACTGCCTACTTGATTGAGGTTGAAAATCTACAATGAAATTTTATTATGTTCCCAACGACCTCGGAAGCCACTTCCAAATGATAGAAGTGAACTTAGGACCGGGATAAAATATAATAGAATGAGGATCCCTATGATACATGACAATCTCTATGATATACAGTCAATAAAGAGAATATAAATACATTAAATCATGAATAGAAGTAAAATATGCATATTTAGTTATCTTATAAACAAGTAACCCAAATCATGTTGTTACATCAATAGGTATTAGGTAGTACCACTAAAAAGTACAGAGATATATTCTCCCATTTCCACTCTGGATCTGGAAAAGGATGATGCATCCCCTTCAGTAATTTTCTCAATGATTTAAACTATTTACATGTAAAACATTTCATGGTAAAATAAAAAATACATATTTTCATTCCATCCAAAGAATAATACCTTTGAAGAACATTTTACATCTTATTACTACGTAGATTAACTGAAAATGGAGAACTATAAGCTTCACAAAAAGAATTCATCAACTTGGAATCACAGCAAACACATAACCTTTTACCAAATCTCAAAATACAATCTTTATCATGGTTAAATTCTAGAACCATACCCATTTTTTCCACTTCTACCTTTTTTGGTGGCTCATAGTCATCTTTCGGAACTTTCTTAATTATGTATGATAAAAAGGAATGAACCGAAACTAAAAAGAAAACAATGTTATTTCCTACACCATGAACATCTATGCCAAAATATATCAAATCATTTATTCGGTGATCATGTTTAGAACGTAACATGTTAAATGATTCATGATGTTTTCCACTCAAGGAATCAGCCACTTCGTTTACTTTTCCTGGATGGTAATTGATCGTGAAATCACAATCTTTTATCAATTCAACAATTCTTTCCTACCTCATGTTTAATTCCTATTGATTGAATATATAATTTTGACTTTTATATCAAGTATATATTTGACATTGGGTGGTACATAAATAATGCACAAAAATTTTCAAAGATAAAAACCATTGTTGCCAATTAAAAATATTGTTTGGGATAATTTAACACACGAGGTTTTAGTTGTAGGGATAATTAGAAATTTCCAGATTATTCGGCATTAAAACACAACCATGTATCATTAATAAAGTTTCACTGTAGATGAAAAATGTAGCATTTTGGGAAGGCAAGACCAAAAGTGGAGAATTCACCAATCTATTCATAATTTTTTAAAACCCAACATCACATTCATATGTACAAATAAAATTTAAACCCTTTTTGCATTAAAATTATTAGATGGCTAGATAATAGTGAATACTATTTAACAAACTATGGGTAATAACCAACTAATTCAGAAAAACTATGAATATCTATAACATTTTTGGGTATTATCCATTCCTCAACCGCTTTTTTTTATGGATAATCTTTTATTACATCCTTATTTAAAATGTTTCAATGAAAAGAAATCTGTTATAACCCAAAATTAAACTTTCTGAATTTTCCATAAATTGTTCCCCTTTTGTGGTTTTCATGAAAACCCAAATATTTTTTTCATGATTCTCTTTACTAATAGAAAATACTAGAATGACTTCATTAAACATAAAAAATAATTTATCCAATAACCATGAAATATTCAATTCATAAGATCCATGAATATAGAAGGTGCATTAGTAAATCAAAACAGCATAACAAAAAATTCATAATGCCCATATCTAATATGAAAATATGTTTTTAGGATGTCACCATCTTTCACCTTTAGCTGATGGTTTCTGGATCTCTAGTAAATCATGTAAATGTACTGATCTCCCTAGAGCTAATCAAACAAGTCATTGATATGAGGAAAAGGACACTTATTTTTTATAGTGATTTTACCCAAGGCTCTATAATCGATGCATTGTATCATGGAACCATAATTATTTTTAATAAACAAAATAAGAGAATCCCATTGTGAAGTACTAGTACAATTGAATCCTTTATTATAAAACTCCTACAAGATTATTTTTCAATTCAATGAGTTACGTTTGTGCCATTTGATATGGGGGTTTTGTAGTTGGATTAGACATAGGAACTGCATCAATTGTGAATTCAACTTTATGATTAGGTATAACACTATGTAACTCATCATGAAAAACATAAAAGAATTTATTTACCACTAAAATATCATTAATATTCATAGATCTCTTGTTTTCAATAATATAATCATGATAAATTCCATTTTCATCTTTTAATAGTTTCTCAACTTCCTGACACATTATAAATTGTATATGTTTATTGTTTTATAAAAAATGAAACTATTTTTGAAAAATAACTTATTTAGATCTATAATCAATCTTATCATGATAAAAAGAAATCAAATCCATTAACATAATGAAATCATATTGTACTATGGAAAAAACAACCAGGTTTGTGGGTAAATTATTTATACAACCCAAAATATAAGTGTTCTTATAAATATTATTTTTATTATTGTTTCCCCTAACTGTATTATCAATAATTTTCTGTCTCATTCTTTGAGGAAATATTTCCAATTTACTAGAAGTTTTCTTATAAATAAAGGAATCTATATAAATCTTATCTAACAAAACGTTAGAAGAATTTGAGAAATTAAAAAGTACCTTATAAAACATCATTGGATGCTATAGAATGTGAGGATGTATTTTCAAAGGATCTCACTACACCTTCCTACATATAGTTTTTCTTCATTGTATCATTCATATCATTATTTCGGAATCCATTTTTATAATGACCTATGTCTCGACATTTAAAACACTTAATAGTTTGCTATACTAGATTATATTGATGATACTTTTCATTATAATCATTTTCCATATATCCAAACATACACATCACAAACACTTTCTAGTTTTAGTATGTAATTATGCAACATTATTTTGCCACACTTTTCACAAATTCAAAATTGGAATTTCATACCATTAGATTTTATTAGATGATTCATACCCATCACTTTCCATTTGTACCACTTCTTCTCCTTATTGTCAAAGTTAACATGATCATAAAAAAGTCCATCTTAACCCTCTCAGTATATCATAAAATTTTCTCAAAACATTTGAATTAATGGGAGTCCAATGCCCTTTGATACCTTGGTTTCATTCCTAAGTAAAAGCTGTTGATTTTCTATCAAGATCTAGAATATGATTTTAAGCATACCTCACCAGTAGGGTGAAGATAACATCATAAATGACCGATGAATATTTCTCCTTCTCCTTCAATTAAAATATTTTTTTCATTATCCTAAGTCTCACCACCTTAGGAAAATATTTTACAATGAAAAGGATTTTAAATTCATCCCACTCTAAGGAATCCAAAACCTTTATATCCTTGATATTCAAGACCATTGACACGACAGATCAGATTCACCTTTAAAATGATATCTAGAATGACATATCATTTGATTATCTAAACATCACATAATATAGAATATCATTTCAAGGTCTTTAATTCATCCTTCAACCACTACTTGGTTAGAATATCCATCGAGAAAAGAAGGGTTTTGACTCATAAAATGTTCCACTATGATCATGTTACATTTTGGTACCTCTATTTATTTATCTTTCAGGGATGCCAATACAATTTATTTCCTATTTTATGTGAAAAATTACTGTCACAAACTGCATGGTTTCAATCCCTACCATTTCGAGCTGCAGATTCCAAAGGATATCATTCCGTCAGTGCCTATCATCTTTTTTTTCTCAATTTCTTCTATGAAAACTGCTTCTAAACAATCATATCTCAGTTGAAGCAACATGGAAATATTTAAATGATATATCATTTAAAATTAAATATAATGAGAAAAATCCTTTATGGTATTCTATTTACATTATCCTAACCCCTAGTGTTATCTATACCATCTTTCAATTCCAACAATATGAACCATACCATATTTCATTACATAATAATGAATTTTAGTCAAAAAAATAGACTCCATTAATATTAAAGATCATTTGGGGTTTATAGATTTAGTGAATTCATATATAATACATACAGTACATTACACATTCATATAGAGTAGATACCGTAAAACATTATCCATAACCTTCAAAATATAAATCTTTTCAAATTAAACATGTTTTCATTGACAAAACATCATGATATTTGAAATGTTATCCTTATATGTGTTACATTTCCTTATAACCTATTTAAATAATTTAAAAATGTTGGATAAGAAATAAAATATTATTATGGTATATCAAAAGAGTGAAATAACACATTAGTCAATGAATAAATGTTATGTATGAAATAATTTTGAAAACGATATACTTGTCACCCATAAAAATATACCTTGTGAAACATAGGATTTCCATGATATTTACACATAACATATAGAAATTAAATTGAACCATAAATGTATCATGGAGAATTACATTAATAATAATTTAACCCTCTCGTATACATTATAATTTGTATCCCACTTAGATACCTTACAGTTTGTGTAACCATCACAGTTACACTTGGAGTTACCATAAGTACGACCTTAAAATTACATATAAACAATGAATTTGAAGAAAATATAGGACCCTACCTTCATCATATTAAATTTACATGAACCATAACACAACAATACAACATGAATAATTTCATAAAAACAATTCTTTTTATTTTTTTAAATCAAAATATTAAAAGATGTTTATAATGGAAAAGTCCCTTTTAAAAATAATATAATTGAAGGGTTACTTAATAGAGTGGATAGAATATGTATACAGACATTAAATAAACCTAATTAAAAAAATATATACAAAATTCATCTAAAGAAAAATTACTACCACATAAATAATGAAGTAGAATGTTAACCCAATGAATTGAAATCTAGATAAGAATTCCCTTACCTTGGGTTTTTCATACTTAAAAATTATTTAAACCAACTATAAAATTGTTATAAGTGTGTTATTAATATATTAATGTGACATATTCATGTTTCTAATTTCATTTATTATCAATCTATTATGTCAATTTTCCATTTAAATGTTAGTATTTTGTTCCTTCCATTGTTTTTCGTGTGTTCTTTACATGATTTCCATGATCAGTTCATCGTGGATGTTCTTATAGATTGAAATTGAAACTCTAGAATTATAATGGAGTGGAATTTAATTATTTATAGAACCCTAATTATTCCATTTAACATCGTGAATTTTGAAATTAGGATCTTTCATAAGTTAAGACATTATTTATATTCTTTTAAGTCATTTTGGTGATTCTTCGATCGTAAAGAAATTGTTTTTTATAAATTAATAACATGTGTAAAAAAATTTTATAGATCCTTATATAAGATATAATAGATAAATTATAATCTATTTCCACAAAAAAATTTGTTTCATGAATATTCACGAAGGATGTAAAAGAAATTGAGACCACGACATTCACGATGACAGTAAATTGACATATCAGAGATGGTATTTTAATTTCACGAATAAGTGTGGAGAGGAGGAGAACTATAATGGTGAATCATAAATAATCAGGATGAAATACATAATATATAATACACTAGATCATTAATTCCTCTCTGATAATGGGTTCCTAGAAAAGAATAATGAAATAAAATAAGATGAAAATAAAATAATGAAAACAAAAGAGGTTGTTTACCTCTTGAACTATTTTCCTTGAGATCCTTAAAAAGGCATTTGTTTTTGGCCTTTTTGGGAGACCACAAGCTCCAGGACATGGGTAAGTGCCTTTGGAGGAGTATTGGTTAGAACCTATGCAAGGATCAAGGCTTGAGAGGGGTCATAAGAAGAACAGAATGGGGGAGATATTTATTATGGATATGAGGAAGGATGTTTCCTTATTTTAATATTATTGATTAAAACTATGAATAGTCATGATTCATGTGATGTAAAATAGTAATAATGTCATGTGAATTATATTTAATTGGTATTACATCACATATGATGTCATAAATAGTGTATTTAACTGATAATTTAAATATAATGTATTTTACCATATTTTATTATTCTTAAAAAATTCAAGAATTTCATAAAAATATTAAATATTAACCCTTACCTTTTTTATGTGTATTATTCAAAAATGAACTCCATTTTTTGAAAATAAATTTCTAAATATTTTTAATTTATTTTTTAAATAATTTCTTAATTTATTGAAAAATAACAATTTTAAATCTATATTTATTTTTTAAAACCTTGAAAAAATAATCAAGTTGTCATTATCATAATGCCTTTATAAAATAAAATAAAAATAAAATTTATTATTAATTAGGGTCATATTACTATTCATATTACTATTTATAGGTGACTGTTACTATTAAAATAAATTAGTTGGTTCTATTAGACACCAAATAACATAATTATCATAATTATAGATGACTGTTTTTTGAAATTCAAAACCTAAAAATGTTAAAATTAGGTTTATATAATACTTATTAATATCTACATAAAGCAAAGTTTAATGCATTTCAATTTATTTTTAAAACCTTGGGGTGTTACATAAATAGCTAAAACTTCATATCAAACTTGAACCTAGTATTGATAAAATGAAAAAGCAAATGATTTATGAGAATAATAATTTGGATACCTTTCTTTTATCATTGGGAAAAATTAATAAAAATAAATATGGTAAATTAAAATCTCAATCTATTCTTAATCCTATAATAAATTGATATATGTCAAATAAAATAATGATGACTAAAAAATTAATTGGACTTCGTATGCAAACTAAAATAGTGATGGTCTATAAATAATGCTGAAAAAATTAAAATAAAATGATTACATTTTTTCATCCGTTCATTTGACTGTGATTAAATAAAATAAAATATATGAAAATATTCCAACAAAATAATTATTTACATGTTCAAAAAAGTAAAATAAAAAACATCCTTCTAGAATATGTCAAATAAGTGTGAAATTGTACCAAAATATATAATATGTTATGAAAAAGTATCCTAAAAATCAAAGGTAATATAGAGTTACTCTTAGAAGGAATGTATCCTCATTAATAACACTAATAAATAAAAATAAATTTCAATATCAAAGAATATTTTCAATTATTTCACAATATGATTATTTATTTTAGATAATTCTTGGTTTGATATTAAAATATTTAATACATTTCATTCCATAATACATGTATTCATATCTTAATATTTCTATTTTGAGTATAACTAGTGTGGTAGTATAATTATCAATCCGAGCCAAATCATATCAAGATATAGTACTTGGATATGTACTTATTAGATTTTATAATTTAACTTCCCAAATATATTTTTATATTCATAATATATATGATTAAAAAAGATAAATAACTACTAATTTATGAAAGAATATTTAAAAAAATATCCATAAATATAATTTATGTCTATGAACGTAGATAAATAATGAAAAATTATATGTCTCACCACACACATGATTAATTTTCACTATATAAAATAGTCCTAAAAATAATATTATGTTTCCAAACACTCATGTCTTGAATAACATATCCCATTTAGAGTAAAATATCCATTTAAATAATATTTTAAAGTTAGATGATAATATAATAATTAAAAATTGAGATGAAAATAATGATTGAAGAAATCTTTATGATCTTCCATGAGGAATTAGTCAGTCATAGAGAAGATGAGGTATCCTAACAATTCCATTGATGATTTTGATTACTAGTTTTTCAGTGATTATGGAATATATATTTTACCATATATACAAGAACTATATGTTTTTTTATGAAAGTTAACCCAAACTAATACATTTAATTATTCAACCACCAAAATTATTTTTAAAATTATTTTCACTAGACCGTATGTCTATGTTTTTAATGGATAATGAAAATAATTATATGGTCATTTTTATTAATTAGTTCATTTATAGAGTAACATAAATGATAATTTTTTGATGAATAGGAGAAATCCATTGTGCAGTTTCTAGTTGGAAACCTAGAGTTAGTTCAGGAAACTAAATTAGAAAACATCCACTCATCCCTTGTAACAAACAATATCTTTCTAACACATTATTTGATTATCTTTTACATTAAGATACACATAAATCCATCACAAAATATTCTGATTCATAGTGTATTTGGGTAATTATATATATATATCATAATATCATGAAATATGGATACAATAAAATTATTTAAAAAAATATATTACATTCCCTTAAATTATATTTATTATCTAATATAGCTTTGGATATCTTGGGGATATACATATGGATGGGGTGATCTATAAAGCCCAGTAAGGGAATAATTAAATAATAGAATGAATTAAATCATTACATGGGAATCATGGGTAAAACATAGTGACATAAAATGTTGAGAGTCATACCCATAACCATCAGATCATAACATAATAAAATAACACAAAACACTTCATTAGAATGAGGAAACTAAAACAAGACCTAGGGAAAATCAAATCATGAACATCATATCATAGTGGAATATGATAATATCAATGAAACATTGGAATATGGAAAAAGAAAAAAATATTACCTCATATACTTAAACCATGAATAACAATCAAGAAATGATATGATGAAGTGACTAAGATAACTTATCTATCACCATCGATGGTATATCACGAGATAAAAGAAATTACCCAATGCATTGGAGGGATATATAATTCTAATCATTCCCATAACAATCACATCAGGTATATGAAATTATGTGACACATAGATGATACTATATATGATCTTATTTCAACATAGTAAATCCCATGATTGTGGATTATGGGTTTATTTAGTGTAAATTGAATACCATTTAAGTATTTGTGAAAATAGGGGAACACCCTTGATTTCTAATTGGGTTGGGTTTTCTCAAAATAAAATTTTTTCCTGAAAAATCATACTAAATATTGATTGAATAATGGGTGGACATTAATGATTTTAGAAAGTAATAATGAGATTCATAAGTGGTATTTATTTACATCGGGGTTATAAAAATAATAAATAAATTCATAAAAAACCATCATGAAAGATTGAAAACCAAAATGTTTAATATAAAGAAATTATGTTAATAATGTGTAGAATGTGAATACATTACCTTGAGAGAGGTATTATAATATATTATTCGGAGGTTCTTAAGAGAATAAAAATAACATATGAGGGATTTAAAATGGTATAGGTAATGGAAGTTCAACATCAATGCGTTTTTATTGGAAAATAATGGGAGACTATGTGGCTATTTATAATAAAATAATGGTGAATTCATTATTAATTTCAAGACATGTGTTTTGGACTCCAATAATAAAATAATAATAAAATCCCTATTTTTTCCATTATTCTACCAAAGATTAGTATTTTCTAATATTTTATTAGGTTACGAATTAAACTAATTAAATTAATAGAATTCATGATATGGAAGTGAGTCATATTCTTAATGAATTGTTCATAAAAACTCAAAATATAATATGTCCTTTGGAATAAGCATTATATATTTATGAAATTAATCAAATAACAACAACTAAATTTTCTTAAATACAATACATATTTTTTCATGTACACATTTTATATTATTCATTATATCTCTTTTATACAATTATGACATCGTAATGCAAACTAAATATCTGTACAATATTCATTTTTTACTCAAGAATTTTACAATATTAAGTATTTATGAAAAATTAACCATTAGATAAAAATAATTTAATTATTATGTAAATGATATTTATTTTAAATAAAATTCTAAATTAATTAATTTTTTATTTTAAATAAAAAACATTATTGACATAAAGAAACTAGTTTTTATTACCAGAACTCTGTTTTGAATCATATAATACTTATATGGGACATAATTATATAATATTATATTTTGTATTTAAATTAATACTATTAATTAATTCTGTTTTAGGAAGATATCATTAATTACAAAACACCTAAATTTATAAAAAATAATGTTTCAATATAAGAAATATATACTTCTTAAAATATATTTTTTATTCGTATCAAAATGTAATTTTTAGCATACACATAATAATGTGTGTATATAATGGGAAAATAAAAAGGGATAAATATAAACATAATTTGTCTATAAATAATATATAAAACATCATACTAACAAAGTTTTTTGATACAAAATCCTTTATTACGTTAGAATAAACCAAAAGGGTATGTGGTGTAATAGTAGTGATTATATACTGTTGTTCAAATGACATTCATGTGGGTGGTGATATCTAAATGAATAATATTATCCCATAAATAGTTCTTCTCAAGTTCAAGTTGTTGAATATTTTCATCTTAATATTAAAAGGAAAATCTATGTGATGACAAATCTCATGGAAGATCTGATAAATGAGCTTCATACTGTAATATTCTTTTAATTACGATCATATTTTCTTCCTTATCTGTAAAATAGATTTTATAATCGCCATTAATATGTAATGATTTTAATGTTAAATTTATTAATACTATAATAACAACTATTATGGTGGTTAAGTGTATTTTATACCAGATGGAAAATTAGGGATATAATTTATAATGGTCAAAAATATAAAAGGAAATATAGTCAATGTGTTGGTATGACCCCATTAATTATTGAGTAATTTATTCATTAAGAATTTAATATAATTTACAAAATTATAGATCATGAAATTATACATCTATTAATTAATTTCACCCTTGTAATTTCATTTTGTACTCTAACGTATATTAGGGTATGTTTTATTTGATTTTTTTTACTCCCATGTTGCATCCCTAATCTTATAAGTTTCCCATAGTACATTAACTTGGTGAGTTGTCTTGTTTTGTGTAACTTTATATCTAGGGTCTAATATCCTAACCTTCTTGTCCTAATAAGAAATTTCATTCTCATAAGGTACCAATTATCAATTCATTTCAAATTAGGGGTCGTATATGTACGTCAATGTGAAGAATGAATGGAACACGTCTTTTACATTATATGTGTATGTTAATCATTTCATTTGATACGACCAAACTCTGAGGTGATCAAGGACTTCAAATTGGATGATTTACCATGGAATTAGCTTTTATATTTTCACAATACTAATAAAATTATACCATGGTGATATATAAAGGATCAACTTAACTATAATATCAAATTATAGGTCTCACCATTGACTACATTATAAATATATTTTAATCTTTTCATAAATTTTATATGAACATAAATGGGGTATCCCTATATTTACATATCTTGGATAATATTGGGAATTATAATATTTCTCTCTCTAACTTCTTCCTAATATTTATGAGTTTAGAACCTATTCCCATACAAACCCTCATTAGGTTTTATTTTAAATCATGATAACAAACCACTGTTATATGTGAAATTTTCTAAGGTTATGTATTGATTCCAATATCCATGAAACTACAATAAACATTATATCAACTTATCTGATATAGTTTGAATGTTTCTCCCAGATTTACTATCCATCTACAAGTGATATAAAATTCTTAAACTCAACATTACATCCAATTCTTACTAAAGGTCTCTCTATATCCTATTGTTAAACCTTATATATCTCTCAGATATAATGGAAAGTGGTAATCCATGATTCCTAAACACGTATAATATATATATATATATATATATATATCTTAACGTCTCAGTCAAGAGAGAAATATTGTATTATATATATGAAATTAGTAGACTTCATAGTATGATTGACTACAAAAAAATAGAGGCATTGCATTTAGATAATCTTGAGAGTCCTATGAATAAATCCAGGTCCAATTTCTCTCATTTCTATACATTTATAAGAATGATTTGTATCATACCCATTGAAAATTTTCATTCATCGATTATTATTTGGACATGAAAAAATTAGGAAAAAAATTATGATTTCACATTTCAGGTTATCCTATGAAAAGATTTGGTTTATATATATATATACATATTAGTGATTCCAAGATGAATAAATAATATTGTTCTATGAAAATAATACATACATTCACTCTTAAAATAGGTTTTTCATGGGACACATATTGATGTTAAAAACCAAAAACCCCATATTTAGAAAATTTGTACATTGGAAACTTTTATATCATTCTCTATAACTTCTTATTTTATTTTTAAGCATTCTTTATCGTCTCAATGATAGATGGTTATGTAGCTATTTGAGAAGGGTTTGATTTCATTCCAATTATATTTCACATGTAAATCTTTTTTATTTCTCAGATTATTGGATCCCTTTAAATACTCGTCATGGATATTGTTGTGGGTTCCTTTTAACTCATTGCATATTCAACTCTACTTTACTTCCATATATGTTAATAGATTTAATAGTCCTAATCATTGATCACGTCTTATAGCCATCATTGTTTTATATTGATTGTTTTTTGTGAATAAATATTTGGGGCTTTTATGGCCTGTATATATTCCAACTCTCTCATAATAGGGATAATGTTTCCAAATAATCAATTAAATCAATACTCTAACAAATTGTAGATCATTCACCAAGAAGATATTCATATAGATATATAATTATTGGGAGGTATATGTTGTGACCATTTCATTTGAATTAGTACATTGACAAATTAGATGTATCACAATAGATCATATATTCATCCACAATAGTGGGTAAAGTGGTCCCAAGTGCTGTGATTGGCCACTAATTGAACTTTTTAATGATATACATACTATATATAATCTCCAAAATAACTCTCTTATAAGTTTAAATTGATAGTGACTTCAAAAACCATGGTAATTTTCATTTGAATATACTATTGTACACAACTAATCCAAAGAAACGGTGGATCACCCTCATAGATGATAGTTTGGGACATTATTCTATTTCCCCTTTCATTGAACGATCCATAAATATCCCATTGCATATGAAAACATTCCCCAACAATGTTTATTACATCATACAATACATTTATTTATAAAACATCACTCATATCAATTCCCTTTGAATTTTCATCAATATAGTATTCAAATTCCCCTAATTTTACACTACTATTTTTTAGAATATAGGACTATACTATATAAAGAGGACTAAAAAACAATATGGTGATCCCTAAAGACTATATTTATTATCTTCATTATGATAGTTGGAGTATTTTCCTGTCCAAATTAAATCACTATAAACTCTTAGATTTCATTCCCTATATTAAAAACTAATTTTCTATATCATCATTATTTACCATTACATGATTGTAACCAATATGATAATCAAACATAGAGGATTACTATGATCCCAATAGTGGATCAAACTTGTCATAAATATATAGAGAATAATATATTCTATTTATTGTAATCATTCTATGAAAAAGTAATAATTGAAGAGGAACATTGAACCATCGTTCATATTGAAAAATTGACTAGGGCTTCCCACTATGGTACACATAATAGTATAATCCCTTTTTATAGTTTATCATGTCGTTTCATATTTATCACATCATGTTAAATGTTGATCATTCTCTATGTAGTTTTAGATAGAGGTAAATATCTAAGAATAATTTTGATTGTGAAATCAATGTCTTGGTTAAGAGATATATTTGAAAATTATTCTAGGAATAAATTAACATGTTTTCATTCAATGATAATTTTATCACGGTAAAAAAATTATATATTCATAATTATTTTAGATAGATATTCTTGCTCATTGAGTAATAATATCCTTGATTGGGAAGATGATTCCAATGAAGAAATATTATCTTCCTTAAACATTGGTATTATTAGTTTGAAATTAAATATTCAAATGGTGATTCCATTCTCATATAAATTTACATTGGGTGCACACAAGGAATTTCTGTCCATATATAAAATATCATCAAATTATATTAAATGGAGTATCACAAGGCTCACAATGAAATTTAGTGTGAAAATACTAAATGGGTATGAGTTTTATGGATTGTGTAAAAATTGACCCATATTTTTATCATGATTAACTCACAATTAATGTTTTTAGGTGGTTCTTGAATAATGATATTAAATGTGTGTTTTATCAAAGAATGTGTTCCAATAAAATCAAAGATCCCCTTTGATAATTTTGAATAAATAACTAGTGTACTTTTCACAAAATATTTTTTAGGATCCACCTCAGCAGTAAAGAAGAAATATTATATCCCATCCTATTTAGTTTATGGAGGATTCTCATATCTATCATTTTTAAAAACATAAGTATTAGTGAACTAGTTTATTGACTGTGATTATCCCCATGAGTTGAAACATTAATCAATTGGAAAAGTGCTGACAGGGACATTCCTTTCATCTATTACATAATTTGGTTTCTCCCATCATAATTTTCTAGATTCATGAGCCTCATTCCAAAACAAAAAACGTCTCCTTATCACATTCATTAGATTTACAGGTTAGATATTTCCACTCTTATTATATATAGGTTTTTGTCTTTTCATGCTACTCTGAAATTTCTCCATCACTAAACAATGATTAAAATGAATTCTACACATGTTATATCTATCAATATGAGACCATTGATATTTATTGATCTGTATTTCGATATATATTCCACCTCAATAAAATGACTTTTTAGTTTTTTTTAAATTTACCAGGCTTTTAAAATATTTTTCTTTACAACACCAAATAAGAACTCAACATTACTTTTTGGGACAATAAAAAACTATTGGCATGTCATGATTGTCTTTAAATGTTTATTTATACTATCTATTGGATTATTACTCTGTTTTCTAAAGCCTAATGAACTCCCATAAAATATTATATTTGATAGTGTAGATAGAAAATCATGGAAAAACATTTCTCAAATTATTTCCACACGATCTCATTAAATTTTTTAGTATTGTTTGTATTCATGATCAACATCCACTATTGATTAGTTTCTCACTACTTGTGATAAATATAAATCATGAAAATCAATTTAATAGAGAAATTAAAGAAATAT
The DNA here is from genome assembly GCA_963277665.1 of Viscum album. Classification (NCBI taxonomy): domain Eukaryota; kingdom Viridiplantae; phylum Streptophyta; class Magnoliopsida; order Santalales; family Viscaceae; genus Viscum; species Viscum album. The sequence continues at coordinate 307,089,381 of OY728131.1, read as the reverse complement.
ATGATCCTTTCAATGAATTTGATCCATTTATCTATGATTTAAGGATCATAAGATCAATTTAAAGGACAAGGCCTTGTTCATATAATGATATTAATAATGGTTTTCCCTTTTAAGGGGAGGTGTGCGTGTTCCTCGTGATTCAATTTTATATTAAATACATGTGTCAATTAAAAATGTATTATAATCAATGTCTTTATTCATAATCCAACTAGGTCGGGAATTTTATATGGGAAGTCTTCACACTGGATGTTGACACAATTATTCATATTTCCACCCATTGATTAAAATAATAGAAAATCATTGTTGAGAATTGTAAAAATATTAAGAATATAAAATGTAAATTATTAACATTGAATGGATAAATCATATATGAATTGTATTCCTTAACATATTAATTTATATGCTTCAATATATGTTTTCTAGTATTAATTTTTATACATAAATTTCATAAGCTTTTTCCCTTGAATAATGGTTCTTAATGATCTTCTGAATTTTATAAAATATGTACCCTAATATTTTCCATACTAGGGTTAAAAGTACACATTTTACATGCATGATGTATACATATACTTAATAGAAAATTATCCATTTCAGGGTTATTAAACTTATGTTCATTCATCCCAAATCCATATCCAATTATATCTATCTTGACATGTATTTTTAATCTTAAAAAAAACTCACACTATAAATTAATAAAAAAATTGATATTATTCTATACTTAGGTATGTTCATTTGGTATTTACTAATGGTCTTTTTTCTAAATAACTAAAAATAATCAAACCTTCTAAACCTAAAATAATTGACAAACCATATAATTAAACAATTTGTTTCATAATATTTTATATTATAATACACAAAAAACAGTAGAAAAATGATGATATGCCTAATGTAAATGTTAAATTAGACATATATCCCAATAAAATGAAATTCATATACAAGGAAATAATTTAAAAAACCAATATATGCCTTTAAATTCCATTTATACTCTAATACATCACGGGATAACGTGGGGGTATACATAAGAATGAGGTGGGAGATAAATCCTAGTTTAGGAATAGTAAAATCATAAAATGAAGTAAAGTATTAATTGTGAGTTAAGGAGAATAACATGATGATATAATTTTTTGAGAGCCAAAATCATGAACATAAAATCAAAACATAATATAATAAAATGAGGGAATCATAGTAATTTGAATACAACATAAAATATGACATATTAAGTGTATTCCAATGCTAACTGATGAGACATCAAAATAAGGTGTGCTTAGGATGAATTATTTTGAACCATACATGGTATCTCATGAGATAAAAACATTACCAAATGTATTGGATAACTACATAAGTTTGATCCCACCAGTCACATTAATAACATGTACTTGAATTTATTTTTCACATAAATCCTAGAAGGGATGAATTATTTTCAAAAAATTTAATTAAAATCTTATATATTATGTGTTACATACATCAAAGTACCCAATAAATTTTAGATTTCTACTAATATTTTGTTACCATTGAGTGAAAATGGGGGAAATTATTATTGAAAAGAATGTTTCGTTTGGAAATTCTCCAAATAATTCAATCCACATAATAGGTATTCAAAAAGGTTCATTGATGGGATTTATAAGATAGAAAAAATAGTATATAATTAAATAATAAACATATATATAGTAAATGGATGGGTAAAAATATATTTCTTCATGAAAAAACTCTTTATAAATATTTCATAATAAAAATTAGTACTTTAATAAATGGAAGAGGAATCGAATCACTTACCTTGATGGGGTGATTTAAAATGGTTTAGAGGAGGTAATTAATTTAGTTACAACACATTGGGAATGATTTATAGAGATTAATGGAGAGTGAATTTGTGATCAATTAATTTTCAGTGATGATTAAAGGTAGATTGTGTGGGTATTTATAGGAATTGATATGATAATTAATTATTATTTTCTAAACATGTGTTTTGGAAAATATGTAATAAAAAAAATGAAAGATAGTATCATGTTTTCTTACAATGGATCTAATAAAATAATATTGGTTTAAAAAAATTAATATGTTAAGAAACTATATCATTAAAAAAATACCATTCATGATATGGAAGTGAGTCATGTTAATATTTAATTGTTTAAAAAAATATAAAAATAAATAACATAAAAAATATATTTTAAAGGGGGAAAAATATTGTTGGTCTTTTATAACTTTTATATTATTTATTACATCACTTTTTGGATATTATATTCCCATAATACATACTATATATTTGTACCATATTTAATGTTTAACTAAAATATTATTTTCCTAGAACATTATGAAAACTTCACCATTCACTAATAATATCTTCTTGATTTAAAAAATGTTATTTATATTAAAAAAAATAATGATCTAAATATAGAATCATAATATTTTAAATAAAAAGTATATTTATTCAAAAGAACTAATTTTTATAACACAAATAACATTATATCCCTTATAAAATTTATATGAAACCTTATTAAAAATATTATTATTTGTATTTAATTAAATATTAATTAATATGACTATTTTAGGAATATAATTTTTAAAAAAATTATAGATTTATCAAAAATGGTTTTATAATTGAATCTAAATATAAATATATATAACAAAAAATTGTAATATTAGTTTCTTTTAATCAAAATACAGTTTTTATCAAAATCAAATTCACATATAAATATATAAATATAAAAATGAAAAGGAAAAATATAATCATGATTTTATTTACAATAATATATAAAAAAACACATGACTATAGGTTTATATACATAACTATTTATTAAAGCAGTGTATACCATAATGGTATGGTGTGCGATGGTGGTACATTACTGGGGTGGTTCAATGACCATGGTATAGAGGTGATATTGAAATGAATGAAATGGTTTTATAATTATTATTTTATTGAGTTTAACATGGTTAATATCTACTTGTGATTGGTTAAGGAAGAATACTAATGTTTCCATATCCCTTATAAACACAAACTAAATGGATTTTAAGGGTACAATTCAACTAGTTGAGGACATCACATATTCTTTCTATGTTAATTAGATTGTAACTTCACCCTTTATATATATTAATCATAATTGTCATTGTAGAATAGCTAAATTAATAATGATAAAATTAATTATTGTTTTTTAATGTCAAGAGAAAATTTTTTATTATAATTTATAATTGTTGAAAATAAAAAAATAGTGGATTTGTTTTATATAACTAGATTACATAGTGTTAAATTTATACATTCAAAAAGTAATATTATTAATTGAATTCATGTTTGAAACATAATCACATCTTGAGGTAATTTATCTGAGATTAGAATTTATACACATATTCCTTTATTTCTAAAACTACTAGAATGTATTATAGAAATAGAGATCCCAGTTGTTAATACACTAGGGAAAATGTATGAAACTAGGCATTTTGAGACATTAAATTTTTTTGTTTAATTTTTTTGGCTAAAATAAATTACAGAAATAAAAGGAATTGAATTTTAAAATATGATGATTTAGAAAATTAAAAATATTTTAATACAAATCATATACGCTGAAAAAATTTAAAATGATGACTTTTATAAAAATAATGATTTCGTTAAATATTTTTATAACATGAACTAATTAGATACAAGATTCTATATGGGTATTTACTCTACATTTTTCAATTTTAATTGATAACAATTTAATTAAGTAAAGTTATTATATAAAAAGAATATATTGAACAAAATGGAATATTAAAAACTAGTATCAATAAAACATTAAAAAATATATGACTCTCACATTACCATTATTTATTAATATATTATAGATCCTCTATTAAGCACTAATAATCTCAATGAATAACTTATTAATGATGTGATATTTGATAACCATGTTATATTCATAAAAAACATGAAATATATAAGAAAAATTTATAAGTTATATACAATCATCAACCACATTTTCTTGGTTCCCCATCCCATAATATACTAATCTTTAATTTTCAATTCAACATCAATCTAGAGTGAAATATTTAATTCTTATAATGGAAAAATTAACAAGAAATTATAATCAAGTAATCATACAATTGGGGCATGAACACTTTAATATGTGTCAGTAGTGCAATTATAAGATAAACTACAATAATATTCTCATCGATGTTATATATAAATGATTTCAAATTATTATAATACTCTATAATATCTATTCTAGTAAATAACAGTTTAAATTTATTAACATTAATTAATTCATAATGAAATTGGGATTTTTTTGATAAATTTATAAAAAAATCAAAATGGTAGTCCCTGAATCACCAATTTTGTTTTAATATGAAAGTGTCATTTCAATGAAAGAAACACTTCAGTCAAAATTCCAATATCTTGATTTTTACAAAAAAAAAATAGTGGTATAGTCTTAAATCAACAATGTAGCGAGTTCATTTCTTGTATAAAGTTAATAATAAATAAAGATGTTGTTTTGTATATTATAGGGTCATGAAAAAACATCTCCTCCAGTTTAACTCATGATAATATTATATGCCATGTTGAGAGATGAGTATTCTATTTATGTTATCTAGTGGGTTACCTTTACAATTTTAAAAATCTATCATTATCCCACATCAGAAAATAAAATTATAGAGAGATCCATATATTTTATTTGGTGTGGGAACTCTCTATCTGCAGTGTGAGTTTAGTGTGTTGTTTGTTCATTTTAATGTTTATATTGATGCAGTACCCTATATTTTATTCATGTAGTCTCATCTAGTATTATTCTAATTCATTATTAAAATATATAATAAACATATTCATTGGTTGCACATTGTTATACAAGGATGCCCATATACATACTTGAGAAGCTTCAGTGATTTCTATAATCAGTATTACATGGCCCCATATTTTACTTCATTTAATGTATTTTGTAGTGAGGTGATCAACATCATGATTTATCCCCTAACCAAGGCTGTAAAAATTTATTCATATCCATGTACATTGTTGAATAATGTTTGGTGTGTCACTAAAACTCCTAGGTATAAAACATTCATTATTTTCTAAAAAAATAATTCCATAATGAAAATAATTATGACCTAAAATATATATAATTCATTCCAATTTATCACATCATTTAAAAAAATCCAAATTCTTATTTTCTAACATAAATTGAAAGAAACAAAATTATTTACTAATTATATGATAAACATACGCACTAATGTAATAGAAAATGATATGAATTTTTTAAGGTCATCAAATTATCTGAAACATAATCATTTTCTCATCCACAAAAAAACAACATCAAATCCAGAATAATTCATACACATATAAGACAAAACATTAAATCAACCATATTGATAAATATAAATTCACAATTGAAGCGTTGAAAAATATTTGAATCATTCAAAAAAAATTTCCCAACCATTCCTTGCTTATGATTCACAATTATAGACTCATTTTTTATTCAGTTCAAATTATTTGACCATTCAATATTAAACATGACACATATGATCTGCCATCCTAGAAAAAAAAATCACTCATCACTCTACATATTTTGACTTTATTTATTTTAGATCAAATGTATATGGACCCTATACATATTATTTTCTTTAATCTAAATATCTACATAAAAATTAAGATACAATAGTCATGAATATTTTTATTATGGTTATAAAGTTTTTGATTTTTATGTTTCGTAGTTTATTATTTATGAAACTATATCAAATAAAAGGAAACAATGTTTTATTTTTAATGTATAATAGATGGAAGTTAATTAAACTTTATGAAAAAGTAATATTGTATTCTAAATCTCTCAAAAGAATCAATGGCTATATCCCTTTTCATCTATTCATTTTTGGTCACACAAAAATTTTCACAAGATTGATGAAGTATTATATTTTTAATTGTCACGACCCGTCCTCAGGGCCTGTGCCGTGACTACCCCAAGACCGCCTTCCATAGGCCATGGGATGGTGACTATCACCAAAGGCGTCAATCCTGAAAAAAGGGAACACATTTCCTTTATGAAATGTAAAAACACACAACAGAGTACAAGCAAAATAAAACACTAAGTAAATCAATAAAAAAAGTGTTCTAGAAGTACAAAAGGGGTCCGGAAATACAATCCCAACAGTAAAGTACAAGGAAAATACAAATCCACAGGAAGGTGTTAAGATGCTCCTGGATCATCCTCCAATGTTCCTACATGAAGGGTAGGTACATATGGCCACTTCATCTCTCCACAACAGTATGTCACCTCCGAGTACAATCTCGTCGTGATGTCCACCTTCAGGTATCGTCTCATCGGTAAGTCCACCTCCGGGTACCGTCTCTTCATGAATTCCACCTCCGGGTACCGTCCATCTCTTCAAGCCTCACACACAATCAGTGTTGTCCATTTTCTGCAACCAACACAATGAGGTGCTGGCATAGCCCGTGCAGGAGTGAGTATAATAATACATAGTAGGGACCTCGAGACCCTCAAGGTATCACAAAATTCAACACGGATAAACCACAAATAAACTTCTCAATAGATAGCCTTTACTTAGTTATATGCCCATACATATACCTAATTTATGAAGTAACCCATCTCAATCATGAGGTAAACAAAACCGTCATTGACTCAGCTCAAACCAGGATTTTTGTTAAAGATATCGAAACCACAACTACTGAAGAGATCCTCCTCTATCGAGTATAAAGATCTTGTCAGGACTCTAGGGTACTCCTCACTAACCTTATACTGCAGAGGTACTCTTCCAGTTGAGTACCGTAGGTCTGCCACCCCAATGCAGTAGTGCTCCCAGCCATGGGTCTGCCACCCCAACACAGTAGTGCTCCCCCTAATAGCCTATAGAGGTACTCCTTCTGTCGAGTACCGCGGGTATTCCACCAAAACACAGCAGTGCTCCCCACCGTGGGTTTTCCACACAAACACAGTAGTGCTCCCCACTGGGCTAGTCATGTCACTCCGACTCGAATCTGACAACTAGTAATTAGGTCTCATCCGGCTACAAGGTCTCCATACTCCGTACGCTCATCTCTAGGAGGATGCACTCCACGAGCTACTGGTCGATACTCCAAGTATCACAATGTGCCACGAAGAAGTATCTCAAAGGACCACCTCGTCAAAGAGGTCTCAATGCAACAGACGGCGCGTCTATCAGACGCCCAGTGTGTGAGTTATTTGCCTTTTAGTCCCGGGGGCCCGGTTGGTTTCATGTATGAACCATCCCAACAGTATCTCGACTGTACCCAGAACTCCCATGGGGTATACTAAAAGGCACAGTTTCTCAACGATATTATCAATGCCGATGATGATCTGTCAAACAGACGTCCGGTCTGAGAGTTATTAGTATTACCGTTCTAGGGACAGGTTGGATTTCAGGTACAATCCCACCCGACCATACTCCAACTGTGCCCAAACCTCAGCTAAAGTATTCCAAAATAACTATCTCCTCATGAGTAATCCAACAAACTCAATGTCACGTCAATTGGACATCCGAAGCTCAGGTTATAAGCGTTTCCACTTCGAGGGCCAAGTTGGTTTCTGGTTCGAACCAAACCGTCCATAAACAAACATTGCCTAATCCTTGAGTGTAATATACATAAACGACCGTCATGATCCAAGGAATCTTATGCAACTGTCGGTGCATCGATCGGTGGTTCGTAGCTCAAGATATGTCCATTTCACCGAAAAAGGACCGAAAATATGGGGTACGGCCCCGGTCTGACCCGGCCCGTCACCCCCGGGGTTGGCCCGAACAGGGAGACCCGACTCGGGTCCAGGTCTAGCCCGATAGGGTGCGGCTCATCCTGGCTGGCACGGCCTCGCCCTGCCAGCGCAGCCCGGTCCGCATGGCCCACCCCAGCCCGGACGGGGAAGGCTGGCTCGGCAGGTAGGCCGAAAGTGTTGTGCTGATGTGTGGGAGAGGCCCTCTCTAATTGATACCGATGGAACCCGATGTCGCCGCCCCACCTCTCGAATCTCGTGCTTCCAGGGGATCTGTTGCACTGCTGCCGCTACTTTTTCCACGGTGGGTTTCCTCCGGCGGCGCACCGGCTGCGGCTTTGGTAGACCACCAGAAGCGCTCAGGGGGTCCGATTCGCCCACCGCTTGCGCCTATGGCTATCCCGGGACCCATTATTCATAGTAAACTCTTCCAAAATACGTTTCAGTGTCGTTTCATTGTCGCCCGTCAATCCGTTCATATAAAAAAATCTGTGGAGGATTGTCGGGCCGTGTCTGTTCGGCATGCGCCATCCGCATTAGTCGATAAAAATAGGTCAGAAAACAATGAGGTTCAATGACAAACGTGGCACAATTTTAATCAATCAAAATTGTACTTGATTCGCTACAATTCCCTCGTAAACAATTATTACCAATACTCAAATAAAATCATTCGCAGCTCAACTTGATAATGAGTTGATCTGCGTTCTTTGTTTTAGAAGGGAAGAATCATGGGAATATAAACATACTCAAATTGAACCCCTACCATGGATAAGATTCGTGTTATCCGAGTGTAGAGAATTACAGTGTTGATTTTGTTGACTTCGAAGCGCGCTCAAAAAAAGAAGAGGTGTCTTCTCTCATTTCACAGAAAAAAAAGATTATGCATTGTCATTGGCGAATTCCCCGTGGCAGTGTCCCCTCTATTGATGGAGAACCGGGGATCATTCTTCACCGAGAGGGATGGTCGTTCTTCGTCTGAGAGTTTGTGCACTTCAAAAACTCAAGAGATATCCAATCCTCTCCACACAACAATTGCAACCCAATTAAAATAACACTTCCTCTTATTTTATTTAAACATGCTATGATCTCAAAATTTAAATTTAAAACACTTAATTAAGTAATTTAATAGGTTCAATCAATTAATTATGGTGTGTTGGATTGAGTTAAAGAGAAAGAGAAAGAGGATAGGAAGAGTTACACAATTAAGAGGAATTAAAAATGTATATATGGGGGGTTTAATGGGTTTTTGGGGAAGATGAATTGTTTATGTAACACCCCAAGCTTCTATGGTATTATTCTCTTTGAATAATACAGTAGTGTGTGTTGTACGCAACTTCGAGTTCTAACACACACCACAACCAGTCAAAATAGCTGTTATTCTAGTAATACCCACTTTTTGAAATTTTATAAATTTTATCTTTCAAAATGGACTTCATTTTTGATTCGGAATATCGAAATTAGCTTAGGTTGAATTTTTTGTATTTTTAATAAAAATTCAATTTTTTATGAGTAGTGAAAAAACACTGAATTATAGTTTAAAACCGAATTTTTATTTAAATAAATATTTATTTTATTTAAATTTAATTAAGTTGAAAATAGATAAATAATACCTATATATGTTTAATGTAATTCATTGGAGTTAGTTTAGAATAATTTTTGATATATAAAAATTTTATTGAATTTTTCACCGTCTTTTACCCACCTCCTAAGAGAATTTGGAAATTCACATAAAACTTAATTCTACCGCTTCTGTGAGTGGAATTCAAAAAATCTAAGAGACATTGTTAATATCAAGGAGTAAAATTGGGTTCAAACAGATAAAAATAATTTTTTGTGAATAGTAACTTTTTTCCTTTTTTTACAACGGTTAAAAGTAAATAGGGTATTTAAGGGTAAAAATGATATTAATATTACCATAATAAATTTCATACTTTTATTGGACAAATGTATCTCGACCAAAAACATCCTTTGGAATAAAATATTATCATTTAGGTCCACTTTTTTTTTATTAGGACATTTTTTATTATTTTATTCAATGAAGAGTAAAAAGAGGTAAAATCAAAGTTTATTAACTAAAACATTTTTAATGTAGTGTTTTACATAAGATAAATTTGATTATAAATATTAATTATAAAGTTAAAAATATTTCCAATATAATTGTATATTATTTATAAATTTTAGACATTACATAATTTAATTTATTTATGACACAATGGTGATGCAGTAATTACTTACTTAATGAAATATTAAAATAATTTATAATATAAATACCCAAATAAATGTAATTTGAGACTTTTTATGAATTACACTAATTTGATAGGTTAATATGACATGTTATTATTGATTTAATTATTTTTTCGAAGTAATCATGTTGTTATGATTTTCCCAAAAATCAAATACCAAGTAGTGTCAAAACAGACATGAAATAGTTTTTAAAACAAATATTATATTATTAATTGATATTCAATTCCTATAGATCCAAGGTTCGGCCAATAGACTTTTATAATGATAGGTGAATCATTAATTGACCACTTGGGGGTATCTTGGATGTATATTGTATGTTTATCGACTATATAATATAAAAATACAATGTGACATGGTAAATATCAAACTAATTAACTAAGAGATAAAACTAAAAGATAAGGTTAATATAGTGACTCAAACCTGTATAAAACCTATTGTTTGAGTAGTTTTAGACCCATAAACACCATAAATATTTAATAATCTTCTTTGGATCCATTAGAAACTGAATATGAATTTTTTATAAAATAATATTTCTAGATTTTCTAATGGTGCCCCTCACCCATCTTATAAAAGGGAAATACCCCTTCTCTCAACTTCAAACCATTAATTCCTTTTGGCTCGTACTAAATCTTCCCAAATATCCTTCGAACTTCCCTAAATACAACCTAAAGGCCTTATTTTGATCATAAAGCCAACCTAAATATCCCTTTTGATCAAATCAAAAGGAATAACCCGAAGAAGAGGTAATGATTTCACGACCCTCTTTCAAGTTCTTTTCTTCTTCAACTTCTTCATTCCTTGTTATTTACATTCTAAAATAATAACTTGAGTATATTTTATATAATATGATGTTATTATACATATGTAACAACCAAATTCATCATTTTATCTATCCCTTGAATGACATGTCACCATACGTGCATACGTACGGCCTACCGTCTCCACGTCGTGGTGTAAATGTTATTCAATATATTATTATTTATATGGGTATAATAATGATGTATAATTCATGTAAATAATAAATATAACATGATAAAGATTCTTTATATATTATATAACATCCAATTATATATTATTTTAATATCAAAAAAATGATATTGTCGCTCGTGCGTACGTATGGACTACCATCTCCTCGAATGTGATGAGATTCAGTTACCATCGTATCCATTCAAGTATAATTCTCATTTTATGAATAAAAATAGTGTTTAAGGACATTATATCATTATGGATATGAATAATATATAACCTATCAATAAAAAACGTGGCTTATGTAACAAAAAATGTAAAATCAAATGAGTAAGTTTACACCTGAAACGATGATAATACAAACAAATTATTAATAAAGCAGTGTTAAAAGATCATATATGATATCATATTAATGTATATGATTCTTGTAAAACTTAATAAAAATTATTTCCCCATTATACAGGATGTTAACCTACCCTCAACCAAGTTAAAGTAAAAGGTAAGGGTTTATCTCACATTCTCTTCATTATCTGAGGTTGTTTATACGTAATTATCTACTGGGGCCTCTTTATCATCCACATCCATGTTTCTTAAAAATTTATTTCGAATCATTCTTAATATTTTATATACTGTGGTTTAATTTCATTTAAAACCTTGTTGACGTTTTATAATAATTTTATAAAAGAATCTTTCCGTCGTTTTCCAAACAAGGTCCTTTTTAATCTTTTCGATAGAATTAAGGTAATTGTTTCCGACGCTTTCGCCAGGGCGCGCACGCATCCGTCCGTCCGCAAAGGAGGACGCACGACTTTGTTGACCCACATTCTCGCTTTCCAAAGGCGGTCGGCATTCGTTCCTTGTTCAGGTACGTCTCCTCCTTGATCGAAATAGGATGATGGGATGTCAGTTCTTCCCTCCGTAGATTCCTCCTCGGAGCACGTTACCAAGTCTGGGTCTCCCTCATAGATTTAATACGTAGTTCATGAAACTCTTCCCAGTGCCATGTTACCATGGACGCCGGTTAATTACACTGCTTCTATCGGGACATTCCAAAGGGTCCGGTCAGGGCAGCAACCTTCAGTCGGGGGAGTATTCACGTTGAGGCATCAGTAGCGTGTCTGGATGCTAGGGAACCTAGAATGTCTGTATGTTGTCCCTGGTCATAGGGCTTCTCGAGGGCGTGGAAGCCCGAGGCATCCCACATCGAAGGCGGGGAATTATATGCCATAGACACATATCTGAGGTTTTCCTCACCTTCCCATGTTTAACACAGGGTATGCCGCGAGTTTAACATCCAGCGGAGACGGATCAGCCTGATCAGAGAATTAGCTAAGATGGATCGGATTGAGGTATTTTTCTGGAAGGGATGCCGATACCGGGTCCAGCCCATGGGCGGCTGTGATGAGTATACTGACATGGTCTCACCGGGATATGACGGTCCGGGCGAGGATCGGGGTGGATGGTGGATGAATGGAGTAGAGGGGAGTGAAATGGGACCATCGCAGGGGCGACAGTGGAGTTGGTCTTGAGCCTTGAAGAGGCTTCCTACATATCCCCATGGAAGGGAATCAATGTCCGCATAGTTTGGTACGGTGCCAGTAAACCGACATGAGGGTGGACCTTAGTACGATGGGCATCATCAGTGAACCGACGTGAAGGTGGACCTTGGTCCGATGAGAGATGGGCTTGAACCCTAGGGAGACTTCTTACGTACCATGCCTGGACATGGATCAAAGACCTCGTAGTTCAAAGGGTTTCATCGGTGAAATGACGTGAAAGTAGACCCGTGGGTCCACAAGTGGTGGGCTCGAACCTTAAGAAGGTTTCCTACGTACCATGCCTTGGCATGGATCAAATTCCTCGTAGTTCAGGTTGGGTGAAATACAGTTTAACCTCATGTGGGATGGTAGTGAACCCTGACGTGAATAAATGATAGGTGGGCTTGAACCTCAGGGAGGCTTCCTATGTACCATGCCTTGACATGGATCAATGTCCTCGTAGTTCGGGTGAAAATGGGGGCTTGGCACACCAACAAGGAGACGGTTTGGGCCAATGATTGTTGGGCTTGAACCTCGGGATGGTTTCCTACAAACCATGCATTGACATGGATCAAAGTCCTCGTAGTTCGGGTGGAATACAATTTAACGTCATGGGGGATGGGGGTGAACCGACGTGGATGAGGTTGGAATGACCGGATAGTGGGTTTGAACCTCATAGAGGCTTCCTACGTACCACGCCTTGACAAGGATCAAAGTCCTCGTAGTTCGGGTTGGTCACAATGGCTTGTCGTCGGACTGGAATTGCAGTTTAACGTCGTGCTGGACGCAGGTAGAACTCAACGTGAATTGGATAATGGGTGGGCTTGAACCTCGTAGAGGCTTCCTACGTACCACTCCTTGACATGGATCAAAGTCCTCGTAGTTCAAATGGGGCTTTGTCGGCGAACCGACGTGAAGCTGGACCTTGGTCCACTTGTGGTGGGCTTGATCCTCGGGAAGGTTTCCTACGTACCATGCCTTCACATGGATCAATGTCTTCATAGTTCTCTATGGAATGGGTGTGCAGTTTAATATCATGCGGGATTAGGGGGGCATACAGTTTAACGTCATGTTGGACGGGGGTGTGCAGTTTAACGTCATGCTGGATGGGGGAGAAACTCGACGTGAATGAACGACTGAGTAATATGGCATATGGCTTGAACCTCATGGAGGCTTCCTATGTACCATGCCTTGACATGGATCAAATACCTCGTAGTTCATATGGGATGGGTCAAAACGGCTTGCCGTCAGACCGAAATTCAATTTAACGTCATGCTGGATGCAGGTGTGACCCAACGTGAATAAATGACGGGTGGGCTTAAACCTCAGGGAGGCTTCCTACGTACCATGCCTTGACAAGGATCAAATTCCTCGTAGTTTGCTATGGAATGGGGGTCAGGGTCCGTGCCCACTCTAAGCCCATGTGAGTCATGCTCGGTGTGAGAAACAAGAGGTTGCAAGGACCTGACGATCACGTCGCGAAGGATGCGTCCATGAGAAGTGAGGAGGGGCTTACGCGTTAGGCGGCCCATGGTGCTGGGACTTACTCCAGGATGGAGGCCTAGGGTCGGTTCACAGTTTAACGTCATGTGTTGAGGATGTGGTTCTTCGCAGTTTAACATCCTGCAGCTCGGACGAAGGGGGTTCACTCCGCACCCCGAGGACTTACATAACCGGTACCCTCTATTCCTTGGGGAAGGGAAGGTACCAGCAAGGCCATGGTCAAGGGGGGTTGTGGGATGAACCATCAAGGGGTCCACGTTAGCGTGTCTATGCGAAGAAGCAATAGCTGTTAACGTGCGTATGCGAAGAAGCATTAGGCGAAGCAAAGCTACAAGTGGTATTGTCCATGGGACATTGAAATCCCATCGTGAAAACCTGGAGGGTCGCACGGGAAGAGGAATTGCTTAGAAAAGGAGTGTGCTTCGCTAAGTGGAGTTCCTTGGCCTTAGAACAGGGCATGGGTGCGAATGGAAGGTGCTTCATGAAGTGGAACCCTGTTCGCCGAGAACTGCCTCGTGAAGAAGGGGTGCCTCGCGAAGCAGGGTCCTGCGAAGCAGTGTGCTTCGCGATGTGTAGCGATCCTGCCCTAGCATGGGGATCACTAGTATGGGATGGGTGTTTCGCGAAGCATAAGTGCTCCGTGGCTGCCCGGGTTCCCTTGGGAATCCCCTTCCTTCGCGAATGCCCTTGAGCTTCGCGAAGGGCATCCCTCTCGGAAGAGGGGCTTAAAACGAGACAAAGCAGAGGCGTCTCACTAAGTAGGAATACCTCGCGGAGCTCATGATTCCTGGGGCAAAGAGTGCTTCGCGATTCGGGAGAGGAGAAGCTGAAAGGTTGGATTGTCCGTCCGCGGGACTCAGGGGGAATTCAGTATTTATAGGGAAGGGGCGCCACGAAGAAGAACTCGCGCGCTGCCTCTGGTGCTTCGCGGCATGCTCGCGAACGTCAACAGCGCCCGCGGAGAGCACCGACTATGGAACTTCGCGGCAGCTCGCGAACGTCAAATGCGTTTGAGGATAATTACTGCCTCTGGAGCTTCGTGGCGGCTTGCGAACGTCAAATGCGTTCGCGGAGATTTACCGCCTCTGGAGCTTCGCGAGGCCGCGAGGGTCTGGGCGCTTCGCGGCGGGGCTTCGCGTGGGTGCTTCTCGTTGGGGCTTCACGAGGCAGTGTGCCTGCCTTCCTTTTTGTTCCTTTCATTCGGGCCATATTTTGGCGCCAATAGTAATAATGTGTTTTTTTAACTTATATGACAGGTGCGGCTATTTTCCACCATTATAAAATCGACGAAGCTTCCCTTACAATCTTATAAGTATATTCTCAAAGTAAATGTTTTATTTAATAATTATGTGACATTTAAATGATTTTAAAAAAAGAGATGTTTCTCTCAAAGATATATGATTTATTCTATGTCAACATCCTTTAATAGATTTTAAGCTTATTTGATGTTGATTTATTATGATACAAAACTTCCATATTGTATTGAAGTTTTAATGAAATGTTAGACTATGGATGTATTATATTTATACCATTCATGGTTTATAGAGAAATTATTGACATTTTGTATTCTAGTTTTAATATGAATTGTTATGTTTTGTTTAAACCTTTTCATATGAGGAATGAATTGGACTTCATAAGTGATCGGTGGAGCGCAATATAGCTCCTAGATGCATCAATAGGTCTCATGAGACAAACTAGTGTTTTGGAACAAGGCCTTGAAAAAATCTTATTTGTAGTCTTGGCACAAGGCCCTGACTATGTGGTTATGATAGCCTGGCATTGTGCATTCCATCATTATGAAAGTGGTTATTGATATTTCATGTGATTATTTGACTAGAATAATATCAATGTGAATAAATAAATGGAGTTATTTCATTTTATCTTTTCCATATTATGATGAATTTCATGTATAAAGGTCTTCTTTTAGTTATACATTTCCTTATATGTTTATGTTTATTTATGAAAGTTTCAACTATATAATTATCCTTACTAAGCATCTGAGCTCTCCTCTTTCAATGTTTTAATTTTTATGAGGATGTGAAGAAGTATTTTATGAATGACATGCAGGTAATGTTTTAGGGGATATAAAGTCAAGATGTTATTGTCGTATTTTTCACTTTATGGTGTAATGTAAGACTTATGAATATATCTAGTGATTCCAAGGATACTAAAATAATTGGTCTTTCAAGACTTGATATTTTGTGATCATGCCAATGTTATATAATAATGCACTGACTCTGGGTAACTGGGGTCGGGTGTTACAGTTGGTATCTGAGGAAGTATAATAAAAACCTTGGGAGCTAGATTTAGATAATCTCTTATTAGTGAGCATAGACCTAAGATAGACATTGAGTATTAATATAGAAGAACATCCTAGAATTTTGGAATTGTGGGGATTTTGTGACTTTTCTGAGAAATACAGCCCTGTCTGGATTCGAGCAGGTAGAGGCGACTCTGGCACATATATACCTAGGGGTAAAACCCAAAAACACAGCTTTGAATTAGACTCAAACGGGAACTAGTGCACGACAATGGGCCTTCCTGGACTCTTGGTTACGGCACTCTCGGGGGATATTCATTAGATAATTCTCATATTCATTAAAAACCATTATGAAGGGTTTATGAGTATATACTTCCACAATGAAAATATTTTTATGATTATAGATTATATCCATAAATAGTTTAATTTATGTTAAGTGTTTTACAAGTTTGGATTTATGTATTTTGATTCATAAACTAATCTAGTGTATTCCATTATTTAGAAATGGAGCCTAGTGGAAGAAATGGAAACTGTATCAATGCACACACTCCATATAGGTATTTCCCTCCTACTCAAAATAATTAAAGTGGAGCTGGTGATGCAACCGGTGCTGATCAGCTAATCACCATACTGAGAAAACACACTCATGTTATAAATAATAACCTTATCCGTATGGAGCACCCTGATCTACAGTGTGGAGGATCAATGTTAGATCGCTCCATGAGGCAAAAACCACCAACATTAAATCAGAGTACAAATCCATTGGTAGCTGAGCAATGGATAAGTTCCCTAGAGAAAATATTTCAGGCTTTGGGGAGTAGTGAAAGGGAAAAAGTTAACATGGCAATTTATCGCCTCACTTGAGATGCTGATCAATGGTGGTCATTGATACAAAACACAAAAGAAGATGATGAAGTATAAAATAAGGAATAGAGAGAGTTCAAAGAGCTTTTCTTAGAAAAATACTTTTCTCATGACCATCAAGAAAATATTGAAAGGCAATTTCTGAGTCTGAGATAAAAGGCGTATCAGAATGTCACCAAGTATGAGGCCAACATTACAAGGTTAGAAAGGTATGCTGGAGATTATATATGTAACCCAAGAATTAAGATGGATCATTTCATTTATGGGTTAAAACAATTTATTTTTCGAGCATTAGTGTCCCAATCCTTCTTGTCGTAAGAAGATATTGTCTCATGTGCTATCATGATAGAAAAAGAATTCTCTATGTATTATTACTTTAAAGAAAAGAAAGAGAAGAAGATATCTTCTGACCAATATGAAAATGGTAATAAAGGGGAAGAAGGGAAACATTGAATATCCATCCTGTAGTAAATGTGGGAAGAAAAACCCCGACACTTACTTAAAAGTAATGAGATTCTATTATAAGTGTGGTGAAAAAGGCCACCAAGATCATGATTGCAAGGGGATTAAGGAAGCTTCCGATGTCCAATGCTACAATTGCAGTGAGATGGGACATTATGCAAATGAATTTCCTAAGCGTCAGGGAAACTTACATATGAAAAGGCCAAGGGATCTAGGCCAGGCTTATGCTATCACTACTGCTGAGGTAGAAGCTCCGAAAGACGTGGTGGTAGGTAATTTAATGGTTTCCTCAAGTTTAGACAATGCATTATTTGATTCTGGATCATCACATTGTTACATATCTTAACAGTTTGCTAATAAAATTAGATATTTCCAATTTTATTTTTCAAGAGAGTTGTTAGTTAAAAAATATTAAGGGAAGTATCATTGCTACAAGCTTCTTTAAATTAGTTCCCATTAGGTCTTATAAATGTTATTTATCTTCTGATCTAATCATCATACCTATGATTGAGTATGATATAATCCTCATTATGGATTGTCTTTCAGACCAGGATGTGAAGATTTATTGTAAGAGGAAGGAGGTTACAATTTTTGATGATGATGATAATGAACACCTTATCATTAGAGAAGAATCATCACCATCTAATTCTTACCTAGATCCACCCAAAGTTGCTCAACTAAATTCAATTATTGTGGAGGAAGGGAATGAAATAATATTGGGTATGTAAAGGAATGTTCTAATAAAGGAAGCACCTATTGTGAGAGAATTTGTTTATGTGTTTCTAGAAGATTTACCTGGTCATCCTCCAGAATGAGAAATTGAGTTTTCTATTGATTTAATTCATGATTCAAGGCCCATATTAAAGCCCCATTTTAGAATGGCCATTGTGGAGTTAGTTGAAATAAAGAAACATCTAGAGCAATTGAGTAATAAGGGATTTATTTTCCCTGGAGTTTTTCTATGGGGAGACCCTGTCGTTTTTATTATGAAGAAAGATGGTTTCATGAGGTTATGTATCGACTACAGGGAAATCAATGCTTTAACAAAAAAAAAGTTATACCCTACCTCACATTGATTATTTATTTGACCAACTGCATAAGGCCCAATACATTTCAATTATTGACCTTCTATCTGGATACTATCAGTTGTGTGTGAAGAAGGAATATGTTCTGAAGACAACATTTCGAACAAGGTACGAGCATTATGAGTTTACAGTAATGTCTTTTGGATTGACTAATGCTCCCTTGGTATTCATGGATATGATGAATTGAGTTTTCAAGGAATATCATGATGATTTTGTGGTGGTATTTATGGATGATATCATGGTATATTCCAAAATCTACAAAGATCATGAAAATCACTTGTGCATTATCTTGAAAACCCTTAGAAGACATGAATTATATGGGATGTTTAGCAAGTGTGATTTTCAATTCAAGAGATTTCATTTCTTGGCTATATTGTCTCCAAATATGGAATCTCTGTTGATCCTTCTAACACCAAGGAAATCCAAGAATGGCCAGCCCCGATGAGTATAACCGAGTTACGTAGTTTTATTGGTTTAATAGGTTATTATCGATGTTTCATCTAGAATTTTGCTTGGCTGGAAAAGCCATTAAAAAATCTCACACATCATGGGGTTAAATTTGTTTGTTAAAATGAGATTGAAGAATGTTTTGAACAACAGAGGAGATGATTAGTCAGTGATCCTATATTGACTCTATCATCAGGGAATGATAGGTTTGTTATTTGTAGTGATGCATCAAATAAAGGACTTGGTTGTGTATTTATGAAGAATGATTGGGCTATTGCCTATGCATCACGAAAACTGAAAATTAATGAGCAAAACTATCATACTCATGATCTTGAGTTAGCTGCTGTAATTGTTTCTTTGATGATATGGAGACATTATCACTATAGTGAAAAATGTGAGATTTATACTGATCACAAGATTTTGAAGTACATTTTCTCATAGAAAGAACTCAACATGATGCAAAGTAGATGGCTTTAACTACTCAAGGATTAGGATTGCATGATACACTACCACCCGGGGAAGGAAAATATGGTTCCAGATGCTTTGAGCAGAAAAGATCATGGGGTTTTGAACATGATGAGAATTGAAAGGGATCCTATTTTCATGGATCTAGTGAAGATGGATATGGGAATAACCATGAAAGGTGAAACATCAAAACTTTTTCAAATTGTTTCCAAACCATCATTAATAGAAAGGATAATTATCATACCGATGATTAAGAGTTTCAAAAGAAGATTAAAGCTATAAATGATGGGAGATTGAGTGACTTTGTGTCTGAGATGGAATTTTGAAATTTGGGAGGAGACTTTGTGTTCCCAATATGCCTGATCTAAAAAGAGAGTTTTTGGATGATGGTCATAGTTCCAATTTCACTATACACCCTAGGAGCACAAAAATGTATATAGATTTGAAGGAAAATTTTTGGCAGGATAACATGAAGATGTAGATTGCTTATTTTGTGTCATGATGTATGGTTTGTCAACAAGTGAAAGCTGGAAGGCAACAACCTGGAGGAGTCATGCAACATCATCCCATACCAGAGTGGAAATAGTATAATACCACTATAGACATTGTCATGGGACTACCAAAGGCTCCTTGAAGGAATGATGCAATATAGGTTATTGTTGATCGTATTACCAAGTCAGAACATTTTCATGCTATAAGAGAAGACCTACCACTGGAACGTTTAGCAAGGATATATATTACTGAAGTTGTGAGACTTCAGGGAGTACCAATATCGATTGTTTCTGATCATGATCCCCATTTAACTTCATGATTCGGTAAGAGTCTTCAAAAGGCCTTGGATACTGAACATCGTTTGAGCACTGCCCACCACCGTCAATGATATAGACAATAAGAAAGATCTATTCACACCTTAGAAGACATGTTGAGATCATTATCACTAGACATTCAGGGTTTGTGGGATCAATATTTACCTCTGTTTGAGTTTTCCTATAACAATAGCTTCCATTAATGTATTCAGATGGCACCATATGGTGCGTTATATGGAATGAGATGTCGCACACCAACCTGTTGGGATGATGTTGGTGAAAAATAAAACCCATAGGTCCAGAACTGGTGGAGTAAATGATGGAAAAGGTGAAAGAATCCAAAACCACATCAAAGTATCTCAATTAAGGAATAATATCTATGTCGATAACCGAAATAAGAAATTGGAATTTCAGGTAGAAGATCATGTATTTTTGAAGGTATCTCGATGTAAGGGAGTTATTCATTTCGGAAAGAAGGGAAAATTGAGTCACAAGTACATCAGACCTATCGAAATTATAGAACAAATAGGGGTTGTAGCTTACCGTTTTACAATTCTTCCAGGTCTCTCCAAAGTTCACGATGTGTTCCACGTATCACTGTTGAGAAAATACATGCCTGACCCAACACATGTACTTACTTAAAAGGAATAATATTTGGAACCTGATATGTCTTATTGTGTAGATCCCGTCAGGATTCTTGATACAAGAGAACAAATACATAGAATCCAGATAACTCGTCTGGTAAAAGATCTATGGAGAAACCATGAGATGGAAGATGAAACGTGGGAACATGAGGAACTTATGATGAAGAACCACCCATGTCATTTCATGCAGTAGTATTCTAGAAATTTTGAGGACGAAATTATTTAAAGTAGGGGAGAATCTAACACCCCATGCATCCACGGTATGCTTCTCTTTGAGTAATTCAGTTGCTTGTGTTGTACGCAACTTCGAGTTCTAACACACACCACAACCAATCAAACTAGCCATTATGAATAGTAATACCCACTTTTTAAATACTTATAAATTTTATCTTTTAAAATGGACTTCATTTTTTGATTCGGAATATCGAAATTAGATTAGGGTGAATTTTTTGTATTTGACTGAAAACATTCCATTTTTGATGAATAGTGAAAAAACAACGAGTTATAGTTTAAAACCAAATTTTTATTTAAATAATTATTTATATTATTTAAACCTAATTATGGTCAAAATAGATACATAATACTTATATAAGTTCAATTTAATTCATTGTAGTTAGTTTAGAATAATTTTATTTATATAAAAATTTTATTGAACTTTTCACAGTCTTTTACCCACCTCCTAGATGAATTTAGAAATTTACATAATACCTAATTTTACCACTTCTGTGAGTTTAATTTCAAAAATCATAGAGAGACGGTAAATATCAAGGAGTAAAATGTGGTTCAATACGATAGAAATAATTTTTTTTTGAATAGTAACTTTTTACTTTTATTTACCACGGTTAAAAGTAAATAGTGTAATTAATGGTAAAAATGATATTAATATTACCCTAACACATGTCCTAATTCTATTGGACAAGTGTATCTCTACCAGAAACAACCTTAGGAACAAAATATTATCATTTAGGTCCACTTGGATTAGATTAGGACATTTATTATTATTTAATTCAAATAAGAGTTAAAAGAGTTAAAATCAATGTACATTAACTAAAACATTTTTAATATAGGGTTTTACAAAAGATAAATTGGATTATAAATATTTATTATAAAGATAAACATATTTCCTACATAATGGTATTTTAATTTTAATTTCTATTCATGAAATAATTTAATTTATTTATGACACAAGTATGATGTAGTGATTACCTAATTAATGAAATATTAAAATAATTGATAATATAAATACCCAAATAAATGTAATCTGAGACTTTTTATGAATCAAAAAACCATTATAGGTTAATATGAAATGTTAGTATTGATTTAATTATGTTTCATTGAAGTAATAATTCTGTTATGAGTTTCAGAAAAATCAAATACCAAATAGTGTCAAAATGGACAAAATTTTTTTTTAAAAACAAATATTATATTATTAATTGATATTCAATTCCAAAAAATCTAAGGATCGGAAAAGAGTCTTATATAATGATAGGTGTATAATTAATGTACCACTTGGTGTTCTCTTGGATGTATATAGAAATTTTATTAACTATATAATATAAAAATACAAAGTGACATTTAAATGTCAAACTAATTTACTAAGAGTTAAAACTAAATGATAAGGTTAATATAGTGACACAAACCTATCGAAAACCTATTGGTTGAGTGTTTTCTGACCCATACCCTCCTAAACCTTAAAATAATATACTTTGGATACATTAAAAACCGAATATGAATTTATTATAAAACAATATTTCTAACTTTTCCAATTGTGCCCCTCACCCCTCTTATAAAAGAGCAATCCCCCTTCTCTAAATTTCCTGCCTTCAAAGATTTTTGGCTAGGCCAAAATCTGCCTAAATATCCTACCAAGTTCCCTCACTAAAACCTAGAGGCCATAGATTGATCAGAAATCCAACCTAATGATTACCTTTGATCAAATCAAAAGGAAGAACCCAAAGAAAAGGTAATGATTTCACCACCCTCTTTCAATTTCCTTTTTTTCTTCGACATCTTCGTTCCTTGTTATTTCCATTAAAAAATAATAACTCCAGTATATTATATATACTTTGATATTTTTTTAAATATGAAACAACCAAATTTATTATTCTATCCATCCCTTGAATGACAGGTCACCATACGGGCGTACGTACAGCGTACCGTCTCCACGTCTTGTTGTAATTGTTATTCAATATATTATTATTTAGATAGGTATAATAATGATGTATAATTAATGTAAATAATAAATATAACATGATAATAATTCTGTATATATGATATACCATCCAATTATATATTATTTTAATATCAAAATAATGGTATTATCGCTCATGCGTACGTATGGACTACCATCTCCAAGAACGCGATAACATTCATTCCCCATCGTATCCATTCAAATATAATTCTAATTTGATGATTAAAAATAATGTTTAAGGACTTGATATCATTCTAGATATGAATAATATACAACATATCCAAAAAAACCTTGCTTATGTCACAAAACATATAAAGTAGAACGAGTAAGTTAACACCCGAAATGACTATAATACAAAGACATTATTAACAATGAAGTGTTAAAAGATCATATATGATATCATATTAATGTATATGATTCTTGTATAAATTAATAACAATTATTTCACCATTATAGAGGAGTTTAACGTACCCTAAACCAAGGAAAAGTACAAGGTAAGGGTTTATATCAAAATCTTTTCATTATCCGAGGTTGTTTATACGTAATTATCTACTAGGACCTCTTTATCATCCACAACCATGTTTCTAAAAAATGTATTTCGAATCATTCTTACTATTTTATAGACTATATGTTAAAGTCATTTATAACCTCGTGGAATTTTTATAAGATGTTTATAAAGGAATCTTCCTGTCATTTTCCAAAAAAGTTCCCTTTTAAACTTTTCGACAGAATTAAGGTAAGAATGTATTTTTTTGTCTTATACGACGGGTGTGGCTATTTTCTGCCGTTATAAAATCATCGAAGCTTCCATTACATGATGATAAGGATATTTTCAAAGTAAATGATTTATTTTATAATTATGTGACTTTTAAATGATTTAAAAAAAGATATATTTCTCTCAAATAGTTTTGATTTCATTTATGTCAGCATCCTTTAATGGATTTTAAGCTTATTTGAAGTTGATTTATTATGATACAAAACATCCATATAGTATATAAGGTTTTATGATATGTTTGAATATGGATGTTTTATTTTTATACCACTCATTTTTTATGGAAAAAGTAGTGACATTTCATATGATAGTTTTAATACAAATTTTTATGTTATGTTTAAACATGTTCATATGAGGAATGCATTGGACTCAAAGACTGACGGGTGGAGCCCTCTATAGCTCCTAGATGCATCGGTAGGTCTCATGAGAAAAACTAGTGTCTTGGCACAAGGCTTTGACAAAATCTTATTTGTAGTATTGGAACAAGGCCATGACTATGTGGTTATGATAGTCTGGCATTATGCATTCCATAATTGTGAAAGTTGTTATAGATATTGCATGTTATTATTCGACTAGTAGAATATCAATGTGAATTAGTAAATGGAATTATTTCATTTTATCTTTTCCATATTATGTTGAAATTCTAGTTTAAATGGATTTTGTTTTAGTTATACATTGCCTTAAATTTTTATGTTTATCTATAAAAGTTTCAGCTATATTGTTATCCTTACTGAGCATCTGAGCTCACCCCTTTCAATGTTTTAATTTTTTCCAGGATGTGAAGAAGTATTTGATGAAGGACCTACAAGGAATGTATGAGGGGATATGAAGTCAAGATGTTGTTGTAGTATTTTTCACTTTATGATGTAATGTAAGACTTCTGAATATATCGACTGTTTCCAAGGCTACTAAACTAATCGGTCTTTTGAGACTTGATATTTTTTTATCATGCCAATGTTATGTAAAAATTCACCGACATTGGGTAACTGGGGTTGGGGCATTACAGTTGGGGCTCGGGTGGGCCCCACAACTCATATTACAAACATGGGAAGTTGGGTGGGTGTGGGACCAACCTACAAATTCCCATTGGTGGGATTAACCTCCTTAGATATAAAAATAAAATTGTCTCAACAATTTTATTTACATCCTAATTCAACACCAAATAATAAAACTCAACCCGATTAAAACGCAACTACAGTAAAGGTCTTATTAAGCAATTACTGGTGTTGTGAGTTCATCGGTACCCTTTGATTTCAATTCCAAGCATCGGTTCAACAGATAGAAAAACATGCATGTACGTTCACTGAACGTACCCAAAAAAACTTCAGAAATTGATTTCGGGAACACCGGGTCTCGGAATCAAGTGCCGTCAGAAGCCACATACTCGTAAAATTCCAAATAAATTTAGAAAAAATTTCCAATGATATTTAAGGGTCTTTAAGTTACTCCCACCTCAGGGCTTTACATTCTCGTAAAGATACAACACAATATAAGGAAACTAATGAGGGTACTGAGCACACATTTGTGCCTCCCGCTCCCATGTGCTCTCTTGGAGGTTCCCGTGCTTCTAGAGAATGTGCACTAGAGGAATCGATTGTTCTCGTAGGAACAGCAATTGTCGATCCTCAATATCTACTAGAACCTCTGTGAAAGTCTCCCATGTCATCGATATCCAGCTCTCTGTGGTCAATGATGACGTATAGGTCGTGCACACAACTCATCATCTGAGATACGAGGGTGACATCGTGCACCCAGTGCATCTGAGGTGGATAAGCCTGGCGGTAACCCACCTCGTCTACTCCGCTTGGGACCTGAAAAGGGATGATGAAACATGGAGATAACATGCCGCATCTGCCAAATCACTTTAGAAATCATCAAGTTGAGACTCGTAAGAAAATGTGATCTCCATCCTCAAACTCCAGTGGTCTCTATCTCCTATCAACATAGGATTTCTGACTGCTCTATGAAGTCTTCATCTGGTCCTGGATGATCTGCACCTTCTCTGGTAGCCTCAAGATGAGCACACTGGTCAACCTCTTCCTCAGCTCCTAAAAAGCTCTGTTGGCATCTCTATGACCACATAAAGTGTTTCCCCTTCTTCGTCAGTGCTAAAATCGGTGCAACAACCTTAGAGAAGTATGTCACAAATCTATGTCTGGCCATCTCATGAGTGATCAGCTGCACCCACCTATGCATGATTCCATCATTTGTTTCTGGGGTTTCCTTTTCGCGTACCAAGGAAAACTCATCCCAACATTGTAGGTAAACCGAATCCGTTTTGCCTAATACAGCCACTCAGTGTATAAACTATTGTTTCCCAGTCCATACCCAAACTAACGTCGTAATGCCTCGATGCTTCCACCAAGTGGTTCCAGCCGAAACTCTCACCTCACATGTCAGATCACACTATCGACGTAAGCGTGATTATCAAGTATCATCCCAAAGGTATCTCTAGATGTGAGGGTCAAGTCAACGGATTAAACTGAAACTCTAGGTCTGGGACAAGATTTGTGGAAGGAAGTAATGATTAGTATCAATTTCAGTTGTTATGGGGGCTAGTAGTAGACACAAACCGTACCTCGAATCATTTCCAGAGCCCTTGGGTCACACTGCTTGACCACATGCAGCTACTCTCTTCCCCTACCGTCCTCCTCCCTGAGCCTTGCGGGGACTAAAAAGGTGGGTGGTTGTAACATGTTGAAATGTACACCACCTCATACTGCAATCCTAGCTCCGCTTCCACGCCTACTGCTCTGCAGATTCAAATGTCATTAACACTCCACTTCTTGAAACATTTTACACAACCAAGTCTCTGAGACTAGGTCTAGTTTCCTGTTTTCCCACTGCTAACATTTACTGGTTATATCCACTTATCCAATGAAAATTCAACCAAAAAGGTTTTCTCTAGCACCCTAGCATAAGTAGGAATGCATAGAGGAAAAGTGTTGGATCAGATGTCTATTAAACACACCTTGCTCTGAGTTCTGAGTTCTAATGCACTAATCATATAGTAGTAATCATGTACCAGAAACGATCAGAACAACTCGATGAATACATAGCTACCAACATGTCATCCCGCCGAAGCTGTATAAGCTCTAGAAAACTATCAGCCACCTCCTCATGCTAGGCCTCAGCCGCCTGTGAGTCGGGCTCACCACAGAACCTGAGGGGTGTCTGATGCTGAAACACATGTAAGGTGCTAAGCCTACATGTGTCATCTACTGGTATTTCCTGTTGTAACTACTGACCAACGTGTAGTGATATAGCTGGAACACTACCCTAAGTTACTAAGTTAGGCATTGGTCCACATACCAATGTCTCCTCAATATGCGGAACAACCTCATGGTCACTCACTGGAAAAAACCAGTAGCTAATATCACCATCTTCTCTATTAGTGTCTAAACTAGGTGTAGAACTCTAGAAATTTCCTCCATGTTGTCCACTACTACCTGGGAATCTATCTTGCCCCGTAACCTCGGAGGTCTCTACTGCTAGAACTCGCACAACACGTTTCATCAGCATGCACCATCCACTAGTACGACTGGTGGTATCTAGTTCCCAATGAGTGGTGGTGCTGCTGGTACACCACCGAAGGTGCCAACATAGCACGAGGGACCTGCACTGGAGCCTCGTCGCTCGATGGGCCGTCATCATGTACTATAACGGAACTCCATATGATTGTCTACGTGGAGTCATCATGAACAGATGCGACATGGTCAAAAAATTTAAACAGGGTGAGATGACCTGGTTGAGATGACTTAAAGAAATCATTTGGAAACACACACGCAATCAGTGTTTTTGTGCACTGAGTTGAAAATCAGTAGTCGGGGTCCTGGTGTATGGATACACCGGCCACCGCACCAACACTAGACTCCATGAACTGAAAACCACACTCAATACTCTTAACACTATTGCTTCACAACAAGAAAATATCAGAGTTCTAAGTGCTGTGGTAGAACCAACTCCTCTTATACCAATTTTTCATGACCCATCTTCAGGGCTCGTGCCGTGACTACCCCAATCCCGCCGTCTATAGGCCAGGTGCTTGAGACTAGCACCAAAGACGTTAATCCCAATAAAACGTGAATACATTGCCCTTATGAAACGTAAATAGACACAACAGAGTACAAGCGGAAGCAAACACTAAGTAAATAAATATACCAAGTGTGTTGGAAGTACAAAGGGGGTCGGAAATAAATGCCCTTCAGTAAAGTACAAGGAAAAGACAAAATAGCAGGAAGGTGTCAAGATGCTCATGGATCATCCCCCAGAGTTACTACCTAAAGGGTAGGTTGATATGGCCACCTCATCTCTCCACATCCGTCTATCACCTCTGGGTACCGTCTTGTCGTGAAGTCCACCTCCGAGTACCATCTTGTCACGAAGTCCACCTCTGGGTGCCGTCTCATCATGAAGTCCACCTCTGGGTACCGTCCAGCTCTACAAGCGTCAACCACGATCAGTGTTGTCTGTCGTCTGAAACCAACAAAACGAGGTGAGAACATAGCCCGTGCAAGTGTGAGTATAAATATATTCAGTAGGGACCCCGAGACCCTCAAGGTCTCACAAAATCCAACAAGGATAGACCACAAAGAAATATATCATCAGACAACCTTTACTTAGGTATATTCCCATACAGATACCTATGTTATCAAGTAACCCATCTCAATAATGTGGTAAACACAAAGGTCATTGACTCAGCTCAAACCAGGATTTTCATTAATGATATCGAAACCACAACTACTGAAGGGATCCTCCTCTATTGATTATAGTGATCCTGTCATGACTCCGGGGAGTTGCTCACTAACCTCAGACCGCTGAGGTACTACTCTTGTCGAGTACCACAGGTCTGCTACCCCAACATAGTAGTGCTCCCCTCCATGGGTCTACCACCCCAACACAGTAGTGCTCCCCCTAATAGCCTACAGTGGTACTCCTTATGGCGAGTACTGCGGGTCTGCCACCCAAACACAATAGTGCTCCCCGCGGGGGGTCTGCCACCCAATCACAGAAGTGCTCCCCACTAGGCTAGTAAAGCCACTCTGACTCGAATCGGAAAAGCAGTAATCAGGTCTCAGCCAGCTACAAGGTATTCGTACTTCGTACGCTCGTCTCAGGAAGGATCGGCTCCACGAGCTACTGGTCAATACTAAAAGTATCAAAATGTCTTAGGAATAAATATCTCAAAGGACCGCCTCATCAAAAGCGTCTCAACGCAATAGACGGTGCGTCTATCGGACGCTCAGTCTGTGAGTTTTAGCCTTTTAGTCCCGGGGGCCTGGTTGGTTTCATGTGCGAACCAACCCGGCTGTATCTCAATTGTAACCCGAAATCCCATGGGGTGTACTAAAATGAACCATTTCTCAACGAGATTAACAACACTGTTGATGATCGATCAAACCGAAGTCTGGTCTGAGAGTTATTAGTATTACCATTCCCGGGGCCCGGTTGGATTTTGGGTACAATCAAACCCGGCCATACTCCAACTGTGCCCAAACCTCAGGTGATGTATGGAAAAAGAACCTTCTCATCACGAAGAATCCAACAGAGTCTATGCACATCAATTGGACTTATGGAGCTCAGGTTATAATCATTTCTGCTCCGATGGCCCAGTTGGTTTCGGGTTCAAACCAACCGGGTCATACCCAAACTTCGCCTAAACCATGAGTGTAATATACCAAAATGACCATCTCGAACCAAGTAATCCTACGCAACTAACGGTGCATTTATAGGAGGTCTGCGTCTTAAGATATGTTCATTTAACTGAAAACGGTCCGAAAATAGGGGGTCTGGGCCTTGTCCGATCTGGCCCATCACCCCCTGGGTCGGCTCGAACCGGGTCGACCTGACTCAGGTCCGGGGCCGGCCTAGTAGAGCGTGGCCCAGCCCGGCCCAACTAGCATAGATCGGTCTGCATGGCCCACCTCGGCTCAGCCAAGGAAGGCTGGCTCGGCCAGTCGACCGAGCATATTGCACCGAGCGGGGGGCACGACCCCCGCTGATAGATACCGGCGACACTCGCATACACCGCCCCACCTCCCGGATCCCACACGCCTTCGAGATCTATCGCACCCTCGCCGCCGGATGGCGGCACTACCGTGCCGGCGTACCGCACCAGTGGCATCTTCTATAGACCATCGGACGCACTCCGGTGGTCCGATTCGCCTACCGCTTGCGCCTCTGGCTCTCCCAGAACCCGTTCTTCACTACGATGGCTTCCAAATGCCGTTTCAGTCCAGTTTCATCATCACCCGTCAATCCGTGCATATAAAAACAATCTGTGGAGGGTTGTCATGCCGTGTTTTTTTGGCACACGCCCTCTGCATTAGTCTATAGCAATAGGTTGGACAACAATGATGTTCAATGACAAATGAGGAAAAATTTTAATAAATTAAAATTGAACTTAATTCCCTAAAATTCCCCCAAAAACAATTACTCCCATCCTACAAACAAAATCATTCGTGGATCAACATGATAATGAGTTGATTTGTGTTCATTATTTTAGAAGGGAAGAATCATGGGAATATAAAAATACTCAAATTAAACCCCTACCTTGGATAAGATTCGTGTTAGCTGAGCGTCGAGAATGACGATGTTGATTTCATCGTCGTCAATGTGCACCTGAAAAAAAGATGCATCTTCTCTCTTATCTTGGATAAAAAAAGAAAATACGATGCGTGGGCATTGGAAAGTTCCCCGTGGTGCTATCTCCAACCTTCATGGAGAACCAGAGATTATTCTTCGCCGAGAGGGATGGTCGTTCTTCGTCAGAGAGTTGGTGCTCTTTAAAAACTCAAGAGCTCTCTAATCCTCTCCACACAATAATTACCAAATAAATTAAAATAAGACTTCCTCTTATTTTAATTAAACATTCCAAGATCTAAAAAACCAAAATTTAAAACACATAATTTATTGATTGAATAGGTTAAATATATTAATTAAGGTGTGTTGGAATGATTTAAAGAGAGAGAGAAAGAGGAGAGGAAGAGTTACATAATTGAGTGGAATTAAAAAATTAAAGAAGGGGGGTTTAAAGGGGTTTTGGGGAAGATGAAAGGTTGGGTCTTAGGTGGGACCGACCTCTCATATTCGACGCATGGGGATTTGGGTGGGTGTAAACCCCACTTACAACTTCCCATGGGAGGAATTAACCTCCTTTGATATAAAAATAAAATTGTCTCAACTATTTTATTAACTTACAAATTTAACTTCAAAAAATAAAACTCAACCTACTTAAAACGCAACTACGGTAAAGGTCCCCTTCTGTAAATACTGCCACTACGAGTTCATCGGTGCCCTCAAATTTCAATTCTGAGCAACGGTTCAAATGATAGAAAAACCTGCACGTAAATTCTCTGAACATATCTAAACTAAACATCAGAAATTGATTCCAGGCACACCAGGCCTCGGAATCAAGTGTCGTCAAAAGCCACAGACTTGTAAAATTCCAAATAAATGAAGAAAAAAATATCCTTGAAAATTTTGGGTCTTTACATTAATAAATCGTTTTTAATATTTTTAATATAATATTTAAAATCACATTTCACACACCTTTTTATGTCAAATGAAACAACTACATCAATCCATTCCATCATTATCTTACCAACACTAATTATATTAATTAGATCAATAAGGGGATGTTTGATTGCTAATGTTAAATACCATATATCCCATTATTCAATATTTTCCCAAACTTTTCATAGGTTCCATTAATCCCAATATAAGATCAGCATGTGGTCCTTTACAAATATAATCAAGTGGTAATTCTCTGTTGTCTCCACTTCATCAAAAAAAATTCCACCAACACCATGATGTCTCCAAAAATACATATGTATGATCAATTTATGTCAAGAAATTTTAACAAATAATTATGTACTAAATTATTAATAGTCATTCAATTTTGATTCAAACATAAAAATCATGGTATTTACATAAAAGTTAATTAAATTAATTTAAGACTCATGTTCAAATAAAATGATATATTAATCAATTAATATAATTAATAATTATAATATGGTTTAGATTCATCATGATTTAGTAATAATAAAAATAATATTCTAGTATTTTTTATATCCCAATAATCTCCCAAGAAAGTGGTTAGAAGAAATAATGTGTCTTATAACATTAGAGTACTCGTGGAAATGGGAACTCAAAATATTTAAGTCAATAGTTTTAAATCCTATAAAATTATAATTTCTATTCTAGATAATATTTTCCATAAATGGAGTAAAAATAACATAATATAAATAATCATTTAGAATCTAATATTTATATTGATTATAATACTTTTAAAAATTCACAATTGAGACTATGTTATTTATGTGCAGAACCTATCAAATTTCCAATATTCTAAAACATTTATTCTAATTGTTAGGTATCATGGTTTAATGAAGGGTTGAAGTGTATTTGTGGTCGAAAGATCCCCAACCCCGCAATTTAATAAAACATTATTCTAAATTTTTACCAAGATGAGGAAATATTATATAAATAAACATGATTTTTTAGAACTGGAATTCCATGAAAATAAATAATGAATTTAGAATCATTTATATTTAAATATTATATTCATACTTCATACTTGTTTGAAATGAATTTATGAAAATCCTTGTATATGGTAGAGTGTTGCGGTTAATGATCCAGCAAACCAAATCGACACATGCATCCAAGTGATTGTATAAAGAAATATCAATTAAATTCAATAATAGTTCCATTAAATTGATATTATTTATGTATTATTATAATTTATTTCATAAATGGTGCGAAAAAGTATCCTATATATAAAATTTACAAGGATAGTATAAATTCATGACAAAAAAATAAATAAAAAATTAATGTCCATAACCCTAAATAGGTGTAAGAGGTATCCTAATACTCCTTGATGTGATCATCTTCCACCGTATATGTATCCTAAACCTATATGGAGACTATATTTGTAGTACAGATTTTGGATTTCAAATCGTTACTATATGTTATGTCAACCTCTTGGTGCAAAAAGTTTTTAGAATGTGAGGAGGCCTATGAATTGTATTCAGTGTAAAGTAAATGTATTGAATACCTCATGAAATGGAAATTTGAAGAAACATATGATAAACTCTCAAGAATTTTTTATGGTAGGTAAATTGTTTTTTCACCTATATTTTTTTCTTTGGACTTCTTGTATTTTCTCTCAAAATATAACTAAAATGGAAACTATATATTATTAATAACATAGTTCAACAAGGAATAAAAAATAACAATATATAATAGGCTAAAAACCCCAAATAGTCTCCCATCACTATCCATGAATGCGTGGTTTATTAGGAATCTTCATGAGAAATGTGATCTTTATCTATGAATGTTTTATTTTTTTAACATCATACTTGATATTTATATCGATTTTAATTGTCACAAATATTTTTCCTAAATGATACCTAATGGTAGAAATATTAACATTAAAATATTCTATTATTAATAATATTATCAATATAAACTATAATTCCTTTAGATGAATTTTTTAACTATTTATTCCAATTCCCCAACCAATTCTAAATAATAATTTTTTTAATTTCAGCTCAAAAAGGATATAAAAAACGACATTGAGATCTTTGTAATCCACCACTACAACATGAATTATTAACTCTATATGTATCTATTATAGTTTATCTGATGATCCCAATATAAAAGGGACTATTGATTTATATTTTTTTTTCATTTTAACATCCCCATCTACTTTCAGTGGATTAGATTTGTTAAATGAAGGAAGTAATGAGTGTTTTCATGGTATGAATACTCAATAATGTGTGATTGGGTTAACATAATTTAAAATTTATTTTTTTGTGGGAATATGATGATTTAGAGAATTGGGATAATGATGTTCTGGGTTATTTTATAGGTTAGGCTTCGGTTTGCAGGGCAATGTCATTGAATTTGTATAATTTGGTCCATTTTTGGAAGACAAATCTTGGGATTTTAGAAATTATTTTATATGGGAATGGGATTAGGATTAAATGGACGTGTACAAATATAAGTGCGAACCATTGTATTATAATGAGAATATATATTTTTGTGAGATTCAATGGAGGTTTATGTTTGTCTTTTCCCCTTTGGGAAGCTGGTCGGCATTGATTGGAATTCAAAATTTTGAGGAATCAATTGTAAAATGGGTAATGATATATTATGAAAAATCATTTTTAAGGTAATTTAATTAAAAAAATAAAGATTAAAGGTTGTTAACTTGTTTTTTTATGCTAGTGGATGGTGATTCTTTATGTACGTGTATTGGCCCAAGAGAAAACCAAGATAATGTAGCTAAACAACCATGATGTTATTTTAGGGTACATTGGTAGTATTTGAAATTATTAGAACCATTTTTAGTATAAACACATTTATTGTAACACGATTGTACCAAATTTACTAGAATTACGATATTTTAAAATAATTTTATCAAAATTATTTCATTATTGATTAATCCAACATGACAGAAATTATATTTTAACAACTTTTTCATATTTAAATTCATTATCGATTAGAATATATGGTGAGAAAATAAATGTAGTTATTTTTCATCAATAAAAGAAATGAAATATTTATAATTTGACTCAAAAAAAATATTTCTACATGGTATTGGGTTCTATAGCATGATATCTCATGGAATACCTAGGTGATAACATTATGAGGTGCATTCTTAGTAAGGTAATATACATAAACAAATTTTACAGTCCCTCAATAGGTGAATTATCTCATGCTCTTCCAAATGTGATGTGGTCAATAAATATCCAATGTTGAAAAATTAAAAACTTTTAAACCTAAATAATAATAAATAATAGGATTTTTTATTAGGTGATGATTATTTTAGTAATGTTTTTAAGGATATACAATAGAGTGATGAATTTTATATAAACCATGTGGGACAAAAATTCTATAATAGAAAAAATATTAAAAATATATCACTAATAATCTTTGTAAAATAATACTATTAGTTTTTTATTACTCTTTGAGTTCACCCAATATAGTTTTCATCAATTTTCATTGGCTATGGTATGGAACATTAAATTGTTTCATGAAATTAATTATAAAATACCTGAAGGAAAACCTTATGGATTTCCTTATTGAACTACATCATGAATAAAGATCCCTAATGATTTTTTTAAATTTTATTATTCAACATATTCCATCCTTTTTAGATAACTTTAACTTATTTATTTACATTTTTATATAGGGGTTGAGGGGATCAATCAGAGTGTTTTCGGAGATACCTCTATGTTTATGTAAAATACATTCTGAAAATAATTTATATGAAAAAGTAAAATAATTATTCAAATAATAAAACCACTTGGGTTTCCCCTCTATTAGTTCTTTATTTGGGGTCAAAATATTAATATATATTGTCATATTATATAATCAAAAGAAAAGAAAATGAAACACCATGCTTGAGAATATTTAATCTATTGAGTATATATTTTTTCATTCAATAGGAGGTATTGTTCCACATTCTTTTGAATTTACATATTTCTATATGGGAATATTCTCAAAAATAATAATGAGTCATCTAACTTGACATCAGTTTTTCTAGAATCAAATTATAATGTCTATTAAATCAAATTTCCTTATTTCCGAGTGGAAAATACTTATATTGATTATGTAAATCATGATACTTCCATCCCATTTCCTTATAGATGATATAATTTGCATAGTAATACCTATAGATATCTTCATGATCAACGTGATCTAATAGATTCTTCCTCCCAACTCCATCTTCCTTAAAATTCCATGATTTGACCACCCAATAAGATTCTTAGGAAAATCCAATCCCACCAAAAGGTGGCTTGGTTTCCCAAACATATAATAGAATGGAGGATTTTCTAATTGTGTATTATAGTTCATTAGATAAGATTAAAATGAATCATTGAGTTATCTAAATAAATACATAATATTTATATTTATAATATACGCAAGAATTTTATTCATCTACGTATCTTCTTTATCCACCATCATACTTATTTAAGGGTGATACAGAGTAATATTATTATTACAAACACCATATTACTCTAGATCTCTTCACAATAATCGTTTTTCAAAATGTGTCCTAGAATCATTGATAAATAACTTTAGAACTCCCAACTTGTAAAATATATTTTCTATTATTAATATTATGACCAAATTTTTTATGATGGATGTCGAGAAACTAATTCAACCCATTGTAAAAAATAATCAGCAAAAAAATAAATGTATTTTTAGATGTAATAACTTATTCATGGAACATTGAATTTAATCACTTATATATTAAAAAAAATCAATGATAGTGATATGTTTTTTACATTTATTATCTCACATCTCGATGAAACTAATTCGTTACTAGTGAACATGTAAAGTCGTGATTATCTACAAATTCATGAAAAGTGTTTGGGAAAATTAATTTGATTTAAAATATCAAAACCACCATTCTCTCTGTACAATGGTGACCTCCAATCAGGTAAGAGTATAGAGACTCCAATCAATTTCCCACTTAATTTTTTGGAACAAAGTAGAGAATTAACACATCCTTATACAATAAGAAAGGTACATAATAAATTGGTACATTGAGATGATTCCTAATTAGAATATGTTGTGGAGTTCTATTTCTAAACACAACTCTATAGGAACACTCAAACATGATGGTTTTCTAGGCTCCTTCTATATCAAATCATGGGACCTAATAAAAAATGAGTTTGTGGGATAAATTAGAGACTATTTTTTGGGGGTAGATTTCCTCACATGTCATTTTCCACCACCCTTATCCTCATACCTAATGTTAAGGACCCCTCTTCTTTAATGTAATTTTGGCCTACAATATTGTGTAACATTTATTACAAATTTATTCAAATTATTATTAATCATAGACTTAAATTACACCAATATAAGTGGGTTTATAATGAAAAATTTTGTTTCCTTTAAGGATTCTCCACTAAAATAACCATTTTTCTGAAATAAGAAATGCTATGTGATATTATATAAAAAGTACCTAGTTTGTACATTTTCATTAATCAATATATGAATCAATCCTTTGACTGGGTTGAATGACAATTTATTATATAATTAATGTGATAAATGGGTTTCTTTGAAAGGGTAGTTTATATCCTATTTAGATGCATTAGTAATCTTTGGTTTTCAATAATTTTTAGGGGGAAAAGAAATGATTTCTTTAAATTTGGTGGGGTATTATGATATGGGACACCATATCCCTAAGAATATTCATTATGATACATGATATATATAGTATATATCTGAATAATTATATATATTTCTATTGAATTTGGCATTTCTAGTGCATGTTGAACATCTCTAGTACAAAACAATTATTCTTTACGGATGAGAATATTATTTTTCTCAGTGGGAGTACCATGAACATAAAATAGGTTAATAGTGTTTTGTATTTTTATTATAAATTGAATGGTCATATCATTAATCTTGGGGAAGGTGGTTTCTATATCTCTATTAATTATTCACATGGTAAGGGGATCAAGATCAAATAAAAGTTGGGATCGTTAAGATACAGTTTACAATTTAGTATCTAGGATCCCCAATTTCCCCAAAAGGGTTCATGTTAATAATTTTGATGGAATTATATAATAAATCATGACTTGTAACCTCTTCTTGAAAAATAAATTCAATTATTTTGTTGTGAGAATATAATAAATTAATATTTCTTTAACATCTATCCAAATATATGTGTTTTAATCCATTGTTATTCAATGTATGCTCATTAATAATATTGAAAAAATCATGGTTTGTATAATTTGGGATTCCCAAGCTGTGAGTAAATGTCATTTGGACATAAGGAAAAAATCGGTTGGAGTGTTGAAGATGGAGGCATCAATATCTGGAGTGTATTAGAATCCACATAATGCATATCAACTAAAGTAGTATATGGTTTTTTTATTGGAAGATTCTTTGGGTCATATATTCACCTAGAAAATATGGGACACAGTACAATGTGGCTAGCAGGGTTGTTTCAAACTCCATGAAGATAACCACCTTCACATCCTTATAATATAACAGCACTTTGATTTTTATAGAGGGGAATATCCCTTTTTGGAGTGACAAATGGCCAGGAGATTTCTTGGATTTCTAGGATCCCAGTTCCTGACATATCTTTCTCACAAACCCCACTTTTCCCAACTTCACCCGAGATATTAAAAAACCCATGAAATAGAAAATTATCAATAATATTATTACTTTTTATGAACTAGAAAAGTTGTTTTTCATATAATATCATTCGTGATGTTTTAATTAGAAGGGTTATCATGGTGTTTTTCATGTTAGTAACAACCCTGATGCATTGGTAGGGGTTATTTGGTGAAGTGATATCCCTACCAAGTTTAATTTATTTTTATGAAGATTTCATAATTTTTCTTTTCCTGCTAATTATGCGTGAATAATAATTGAGTTTTTATGTATTCTAGATATTTATAATACCCCATTCCGAGATAAGAGTAAACGATGAACCTATTCTTCTTATGCGAATGGGCTTCCCATATCTGAACTCAATTCATTATTTTCATGGGGTGAGAGATTTATGGTTTATCTGTGGAATCATTCAATCATTATTATTTCTATGGATCAGGGAGAAATGTTTAGGAATGGATGGATCAGTCTTTTCTACTTGTGGATGGGTGTTGGAAACATTGGTCTGTACAAAATAAGGTTACTCAAGATTGAACTCCGAAATCCTAGATAGTTGTTCAAGAAATGGTGAGGTCCCAAACGATGGATCTCTTAATGTTTCTAAAACATGTAGAGTGGTCTCCTTCCATATGTATAATCTTGGTGGATATGGGGATTCATATTCCGAATCATACTGTGGGACCTTATGTAAAATTAGTTCGCTAGATCCCCCAGTTTTTTTCATTTAATTAAAAATTGAATTATCTTATATTAATGGTTTCCAGATGGATGTGGTAGTTGTCTATGACTAGAAGGTTTTGGTTTTCCCTACTTCTATCTTGTGTCTAGGCAATGAGGACTCCATCATGAGAGAGGAAACCACCAAGTTCAATGGTTTTGATTTGTAACACTCCCAGACCATCCCCCTCGCCTTGGTGGAAACTGATTCTATGATTCATTGCAACTCAATTCAGGGTACAAGCTCTTATCCCTAAGATATCAACAATTTATTCATTATTTCATCTGGTTTCTCATGAACAACATTAGTCACATGGATTCTAGAATGTAATGTTACAAGGTTTATAACTTAATGGTGTCCTTAGGCTCACCGAAAAACATTTGATCTATTTTTAGTAGAACAGAATATATCCCCCTACCTGTGTTTCCACGGTGAAGGATTTTTATTTAGGTTTGTATTAAATTAGACCACATAAAATTATTTCAATATTTTTCCTACTTTTATTCTTTAAATAAAAATATAAATTTGTAATACATAGATCATTCCTACAAACAACTATTTATCCATATCGATAGAGGCCAGTTTTATATGATTTCCATTGTATATAAGTGTTCACTTAACAATTATTTAATATTTTAGTCGTCTTTGATCAATAATCAAATAATGGAATCCCATCCATGAAATTTGGTCAAAAAATATTATTTCCTCATAATTGTCTTTAATTTATTTTTAAAACTAATTGAAAAAATTGAACTACAATATAAATAAAGGATATCTATCTTTTTTTGTGATAAATTCATTGATTTTAAAAATATTTTAAAAATCCCACATATAATAGATGAATTTATATTCTAGGTTTTCTAAATGAAATTGGCATTGTGACCAAATCTATATTTATTGTGTTTTAGTTTAATTGTACTATAATATGAGTATAGTTAATATTTAATATATATTAAGATTATACTAAATACTTTTATGATAACTTTTAATAAATCATAATCACTTTATTTTAATTTAAACACAAATGGATAATCCAAATTATTGTGGTATCATTATATGGGTAGTGATGAATCTTATTATTTTTCTTTATAACCAAGATTTAAACTCTTATGAAATGAATTAGTTGTTGATATGTATGGGGAAAAATTATGAACATTTTATAAAAATAAACATATAACAAGAAGCACTAGATTTCAGTCACTATTGTATATTCTAATAATTCTATAATAACATTTATTTTGAGGGAGCTATTTTTATCTGATCCATTTAAAGATGATCACTAAGAAAAATTCTATTTTAACCTTGATATTTTACTTCTCAGAGTGGAGTACAAACCATGTCTCTTCTAATTTCTTCAGTACTTAGAATATTTTCATCATAAATACCACAAATTATTAAATATAAACTATGAAATAATCCATGAGGACCTCCAATATATCAACCTCTATTTGAGTAAAACTTTACTCCATTAATTCACCTAAAAAAATTGGCATAATCATTAAATATAAAAAACAATATGTGTGACTTGGAGGAAAGTCCACAATGTCTTGTGAATATCATTTTATTTTAATCTTTCTATATGACTAGAATTTCATTATACCTAGAATAACCATCCAAAAATAGCACTACACATTCACATAATGTATTTATATAATTTTCATTATGAGCGGGATGGAAAAGTGATACCTCCCTATTACATAAATGATTTTATCATAATCTACTCATTCTCCCAGCCCTATTTCTATTACAGTGGATATAACTCATATTTTTTTATGTCTATGGTCATTTATTCATTGTAGGGAATAACATGTAGTATGATTCACCATTTTATGTTAAAAAAAGGAACATTATATAAGTATCCAGTGACTTAAACACCTCATTTGTTTAAACATACTTCATTGTGGAGGTCAACCTTCTTTATGGCAGTCTCATTGGATTGTTCTCTTTACCCAACCTTACCATTTTTAAAAATGAAAGGATTATTCCATTTATATCATTTCAATTCCCCATTAATTGTTCTCCATTGAAATTATAGTGCTAATAATCAATATAATGACTTATCATTTCCCCAAAAATATATACGATTGTTTTATAAGAGTTTATTTCAAATCTCATTCTGTTCTCTTTTAGACATGTGATACATATTGTGAAGATGAAAATAAAAAGTTATCATTACTCTTATAAATTATTTTATTTTCTAAATCTTTAAAACATATTCCACTTTTCATTATTCTATTTAATCATCTATTTGATCCATAATTACATTATTCTCTTGTAATTTCATCTTTTTGTTTTCCAAATCATTCTTGATATATGATAATTGATTGAAATCACCTAGGATCTGGTTTTAGTTTTTACATATTAGTTAAGGTATAATTAATTGTACTCCGATACTAGTTAGAATATCAACCACCCTTAATTGGAATTGATGTGTGTTTTTATTTATTAATATGATAGGTCATTGAAGAATGATCCCAACCTCTCTAAATTATTATATATTCATGATGTTGAACTTCCCATTTATCACCAGAATATTTTTTATAATATTAATCAATTGCAGGAGAGATTGGTTTTCTAGTTGAAGGAAAAATCTCATGGGATTTGTGTAATAACCAATATTTAGATATTACATACTTTTAGTTGAATATTAAATACTTTATTAAAACAAATACCAATGGATTTTAATAATTTATTTTTTATGTAGACTAGGTACATAGTCAACTATGTTGGGGAATGATCTTAAACATCTCCCATAAAGATCTTCCCCATTAGTAGTACTCAAAAGTATAACATATGTAAAACCGATCTACATAACCTAGGGAAATGAACACATAATAAAATGTTGTCTCAGATGCCTAGTGAAGATAAGAAAGTGAGATATCGATGATCAAATGAAGATGAAATAAGTTCAGGTTTATGAGAACATTATCATAACAAATGAATATAATACTATACATATTAATGATCCCAATATTGATACATGAAATATTGGTTTATAGTTTATATAACATGAATCATAAAGTATTCAATGAATATTTAGCCATGGAATTATAAAATTCACATAATACATGGAATTCTAGGATACCCATAAGAAGAGAAAATAACTTACATAATAGACAAGGTCAATGCCAATCCTACCACAGAGGAATGGGTTAACTCCTAAAACTATAATAGTAGTCAAGGTTCACCACCAAGACCATCACAAGGGTCAAAGTACCATACTAAATTGGTTTACTCCCCCTTCCATTATTGTAAATCTCATGAGATATAAATCACTACATAATTCATTAGAGGGAGATATTGGTCCCAACCATTAAAAATGAAAATCAAATATATTTGTACACCAAGATCAAAAAAATTCAACATATCATAACCAATTCATTTAAATAGGTATATATATATTTAATCATATCATAACATGTGGAAATTATATAAGTTTCATAATCATTTTAACAATTCAATATAGCACCGTCCAAGAAAAGAAGCGGGATTCATAAGATATTTATCAAGGAATAGCCCATATAAGAGAAAGAGGATTCATAAACATAATTTCATCATAAACATAAACCATCCAAATAATAATTAATAAATATACCATTGGATTATATATACATTAATGCATAATTATCGTCAAAGTAATTCATCATAGATGGAAAATTATTTTCATAGATCACATTGAACATTTCTGTAGAATAGTAAACATTCTGTGAAAGTAAGATTTTAAATCATAAAAACCATAAATTATTTTTGTAAATATTTTAGTTTAAATTATATTGAAAACCTATAAAGTTAATTTGTAAAAAATTATCTAAAACATTTCCGGAATAAAATAAACTTTCCTCTCAGTAAAACACTTTTTAAAACGAATGTTTACAAAAAATTGGGAAATAAACTTTCTTTTAAAATTACCAATGAAAATTTTGTAATATATGATTAAAATTATTATTCTTCAATGAGGGAAAAAAATTTCATTCATGACGTACATACTAAAATAATGATTCATTTCATATTTTTGAAAAAAGAGAAACATGAATTGTTTGGAAATTTACATGAATATTCCCTTAAAATAATTTTTTTAAAAGTGAATAATGCGAAAACATTTCATTATAAAATCATTTAATAGAATTTTAATATCATATTTTTATAAATTTTTACAAAAAAAATATACTTGATGTTAAAGGGTTTCTATATAAATATAGAAATGAAAAAAATAAACAAATATTATAAACTCCTAAGTACATAAATATAAGAAAATGATGAAAATCAGTTTTTTATCTTTAAATAAAAATATAATTCATGAGTATCATGAGATATATATCAAAAAATATCATAATTTGACGTATAAACATAAAAAATACTAATAAATCATGTAATTATATAAGAAACACAATACAACATTGTTAACATTAAATCACAAAATAGATTAAAAAATGAAATTAATTTATACATATAATTTCATTAGAATTAATACAATCGTGTTATTAAATTTAAAATTCCATATATAAACCTCTCATAAAATATAATATGTCCATAACATTTATTTGACACAAAGAAGAAAAAATGAGACAAAAATCCCATACTGATTTGGTTAATTTTTAACTATAAACCCCCTGAAAGAGAGATCATCACATGGATATTTAAATAAAAATAACTTCCTATAAACTCATAATATAATAAATTCATGAGTATTAAATACAAAACCTAAAATAAACTCTTTGTGAATATGGATTCTATCTCATAGAAAATAAAATTGAAACTGAAATCCCTTAAGATAAGTCTCTACATACTTCATACACATTCATAAATATTGTATTATAAATATAAGTATTCTATAAATATATTATAGAAAAACGTATATATATAATCATTTATCATTTAATTATGACCTTTTATGACATTTTTATTTATAATTCCATGTTAAAATCACATTTCAGTTAATAACTACTTTGTTTTCATGTATGTTTTGATTTGGGTTTTTGGTACTTTTTATTTTACCATGGTTACATCATATATATAATTTTATCCAATATATAAATATAATACATATTAAATATATATTGATTTATTATAAAATATAATATATGTAGATTGAAGATAAAATACACTAGCTATGGACATTGTAGGTCAAACGTATACAAGAATGTTTTTTTACATTTTCTCGATGGGTTGAATGAGAGAAATTAAAATAATATATTAACTTTATAGAATAATTATTATTTCAAATATTTTATATTTATTAATTTAATTTATCCTTACTAAATTAGATGTTTAGAATAAACGAAATCGAATCAAATCACATTATGAGGCGGTAGTCCTCTATATACACGAGTAATGTTTTCATATCCCCCCACAGAATGAAAATGAAGAAGTTATATTTGATATAAAAATTAGATAGGTATATTAATGTCATTAATATAATATAAATATGGTATATCCATCATTATATAAATTCTTTAATTTGGTTATGCAAGACATACTACATTATTTTGTTGGGTGGTACTCCGCCGTGCACACGATTGTTGATGACTTTATTGATTATCTTTTTAATGGGAAATAGTTTTTAGAATAAGAATAAGGATGTTTGGAATAGATTTTAGTAGTTATTTTGGATCTATATGGATATAAAGGTGTCAATAAGGGAAGGGTGGTTGTGTCCATTTATAAGCAGGGGAAATGAACACACTTGGAAACTACCTAGAAATTTCAAAAAATAATCCAAAATAATATATTTATTCAGAATAATAATATTTAAAAACCTATATTTAAAATTTAAAAATATTATATTGATATATTTAAATAAAATAGGATTTATACATGTTATGGGTCATTTATAACACTTATAATCTTAGTTTAACCCTCTTTAAACCTATATTTACCTTTACTATGATCATAAATTGTACCTTTTTAACCAATAATTTTTATAAAAAATATAGTTTAAC
Source organism: Viscum album (assembly GCA_963277665.1). Classification (NCBI taxonomy): domain Eukaryota; kingdom Viridiplantae; phylum Streptophyta; class Magnoliopsida; order Santalales; family Viscaceae; genus Viscum; species Viscum album. The sequence goes on along the minus strand of OY728131.1, from coordinate 307,044,638 downwards.
ATGTTATTTAGTATAAATAATTCTTATTTCAAATATTGTATCTATTTTTTTCAAATACTATTTATATTATTGTAAAATATTAATTTAAAATTATTTCCACATACACGATGAGAAAGTTGGGTATCAAGGATATAATGTGAAAAAGTTTGAAAAAATGTATATAAAAATTCAATATTAAACTAATTAAAATAAACTATATTTTATTAAAAAATATATAATTTTACTAATATTGTTATTAAAATAATAATAATAATAATTTTATTTTTTAATATCTTCAAAAGAGATGTAAATTCCGAATAAGAACCAAGAATTTTTACTCTTCACAAAAATAATTATCAACATAGAAAATTATCCAGATTTTACAATAATATAATTTTGAAATTATTATTAATAATGTATCATTTTTTTATAAATTGATTTTCTAAATAAGTCATAATTGTTTCTAAAATAAGAGATAAATCTAAAAACTTTTTTTGAGAAGAATAATGTTTCTAATCATAACATTGAATTTTTTCATATAACTTGCCTTGGAAACACATAAGATGAATCATTATTTTTTTATTAATTGAATAATATGTAAATTTCATTATAGTCATTAAAAAATATTTATTTTATAATTTATTTCTTTAAAATAGGTTTTTTCTGGAGAAACTTTATTAATTTTTTTATAAAATAACTATATTTTCTAATAAATTTTTATTTTCATTTCTAATTAATATATCACAAATGAAATTATTTTATATACATGAATAAATAATATATTTTCATAATTTATTTAATCAAATTCATAAACACATTTCAATTTTTTGGTGATAAATTACATTTTAAGTAATAATATGTTACTAGTGTGTCATAGTTTTTTTAAACTCCATGTTGCTTGTAACACTAGCTAAACACAATGAAATTTTTGACACAAAATGAAATTTGTGTTCTTTGTTTGCAAATATATGAAAAATATTAATTACCTATGATAAAAATATATAAAATCTCTACTGGTTAAATTATGTCTCACATAAAATTAATTTCTCCATTGAAAATTGTCATTTTATTACCAGTAATTGAGGATAATCCAAACTCATTTAATCCTTGGGTACCATAGATCTTCCTCAAGAAGTTCATTTCACAATAAATCATTAATTATGTTCTTAGTATTGTTTTATTGAATATTATTTATTCAATCCATAATTTCTTCTAGTTATTTGTCATAAGAAATGTCAGGACCTAACAGTGTGACCACTGAGTTTAGTGCATGCAATAGTTCAGATATGTAGTCCCTTAGGAGAGATACTTGTATTTCTTCTTGACCCAAGGATAGGATTAGTGGAACTAACAATTAATGAGATACCATCCAAAAAATATCATAAATTTTAGAGGGACCTATATACATTGACATTTTTTTCCCAATATAACATAAGCATATATTCATCCTTTTTTGTGGTTCAATAAATTTATAAATCAATTATTACTAAAAAATGATTTTTTATGCCTCAGGAACCAACTGATAAAAATATCCATATTGAAATGATAATAAATTCCTTATATCTCAATCAATAACAAAATGTAGAGAACGAGATAGAAAATATGGATAAATATTCATATAGTGGGGTAATATGTTAATATATAAAACCATATCAAAAGATCAACTTAATCTATTTCATAAATGGTTGACCAAATAACCCATACCAATTAAAGTTATTATAAACAAGGTTTTCATATTTCAAAAATTCAATTAATAATTTATGTCTCATATATCATAAAGAAACTCTCGATTATCAGAGACCCAACATGTACAAATCATAATCATTTATTATCATAAAACATGGTCAGAACATGACTTACCAAAGTCTTGTATAAAAACATTTCCTTCCTCTATTTTACATATATAAAACATATATTATTGATTATATTAATTAAATTAAAATATCTTTTAAACTCCATAAATGATAGTATAAATAACTTTATGAACTAATAATTATTTATTTCCTATGTAATTAGTGTTATCTAATTTCAATTATATGTATTTTCTATCTTTTTATTGATGAAAAACTATTTTTCACCCTTAGTAACATATTGAGGGATATATTTCCTTATTCATTTTTTTAAATAAAATGTCATCTAGATTTTAAAAAAAATCTTCGTCATGATTACAATTCAAAATATTCTTTCAAATACCAGAAGGAATGAATTCTGAAAAAACATTTTATATTTCATAATTCATATAAATAAAATATTGAATTAAAATAAATAACACATTAATAATACCACTACATTATGAAGCCAATAAATAGGCTTCAATATCTCAAAACCTAATACAAATTTCTTAACATATATAATATAAATCTTTATCATACCATTCATCAACCTCTATTTAATTATCCTTCTTATGTTTAACATTATGAAAACTATTAGAACATCTCATATGTGTCATTATTCATTCGTAGTCTCATCATCATCAGAAATATTACCATTACCCCTATAATTGTTTTGATATTATTCATGTTATTTTACCCAATAAAACCAGTTTTCATAATTCCCATTATTTTCCCATTTAAAACATTCAGCTATTGATAATATTTTATTGACATAAATATTTTGATCTATTTAAATAAATTAAATTTTCTTTTTCCATCATATATATTATTGTGTGTCTTTATTCTCTACCCATAAAAAATCTTTAGGTTCCATTGATAGAAATTCATATTGTGAGTAATAATATTCATAGTTAAAAACCACATAATCCTAAAAAATAACACATATTATGTCTAAATAATGAAATATTATTTTAAAAGTATAATACCATTGGAATAATCAAAGTAATTAATTTTAATTATTTCAATAATAAATAATGGTTTGTAATTATTTCATGGATTTCAAAATTAAAACACCTGAGTGTTCGAAACATGTTTTACACAAATGACCATTTTCTTTCACTAGGTGATGATTGAGTAGAGATCAATGCACCATTTTGGAGTTATTACCCACTTTTTTACTCTATTCTATATTCAAATCCCTTATAATTATAATGACATGGACTTAATTACATGGAATTCAATTGTATTATAATTTACCAAAATTACATGACATTTTCTTATTCTTTGAATCATCCTTTTACTTATCCATATTAATATCCTTATATATGTTCATAGAAATACCTATAGGGATCTAACTAATGTTTACTCATACTTGTTTACAGTGGTTTACAAAACATATCATATATTAACAACTCTAATGCCAAAAGAATTTTTGACATAAATATTATATATTTGTTGATGAATATTCAATAAATTACACCAACACAAGCCAGATGACCATTATAGTTTAGTTTATTTAAAATGTTTATAAACAATCTTATAAATTTTTGAATGATCTTAAATATCTCCGACAATGGTCTTCCCTTTAGTAATATTCAAAAAAAACCCCCAATTAAAACCATTATTTAAAAAATGGGTGTCAGAATCATAAGAAAGGTTGAAATTATATTTTCATTAAGCATAATAAAGTTGTAGATCCTTGATCACATAATCATGATCAATGTATAAGTGTATGGGTACATGAAATTAACAATTTATAACTATACCCTACATAGTAAATATCATAATATTGATAAATGGCATAAATATATCTATTTTATCAATAATGAATCATAAAGTAACCAAATAACATAACCCATGAGAAAATAAAATTGGAATAAAGAATGGAATTTTGGAATATACACAAGCATTGATAGTAATTTCCATAGTTGGAAAGTACCACTTTCAAGGATATAAAAGTGGAATGTGTTCACTTCCCAAACCATCATATTTGTGATGGTTCACTCCCAAGATCATCGTAGTAGAAAACGTACTGTAATTTATAGGGTTCGTCCCTCAATACAGGTCTGTCTATCAAATAAGATAAAAATCTTTTCCAAATTAATATGAGTGAGATATGGGTACCACATATCACCTAATGAAAATATTTTGTACATATGCCGAAAAATAATAAAATATTCATTATATAATAATCAAGGAAATTAAATGTTTCTAATAAACATTCAATTATATCATGACATGTTGAAAAGAGACGGGTTACAAAATAATTTCATCCCTTCATTATATCATAACTCACTAAAATAGTGTGTTTTATATTTATTTTATCATTGTATAGGTCATGGATGATAAATAGGTTTCACAAACATATTATCAAAATAATAATAAATCATCTAATGAAAAAATAATAATTTTATCCTTGAATAATATCCCAAATAAATTATAATATGAGTCAAATTATGTCGTCTTAGTTGGAAGATAATTTTGAAATTACACATGTAATATTTCTGAAGGAAAATAAAACTTCTTTGAAAAAATATTTTTCAAAAAAAAAATTCATCATAAATTTTGGAAATTAGATTCATTCAAAATAACCTCTTAAACATAAAAATTTATATTTTGAAAAATAATTTCAAACATTTCATGAAGAAAAAATCCTATCTACTTTGAAAAAGAAATGTTAAATCAAAAGATTAAAAAAATTACATTACTTTTCAATCAAATAATATTTCAAATGATTTAAAATTATAATTAAAACATTGATTTGGGATTATGGTGTAAAATAATTTTCATGTCGTACATGTTAATATAATGATTCATTTTACATGTTGTATAATATTTAAATGGGAAATTTTTAGAAAATAATAGGATGATTAAATTTAAAAACAGTTATAAAAACTCAATAATGGATAAAATATTATTTAATAAATTTTTTAATGAATTTTTTAAAAAATATAAAATTTTTATAAATAATGGTTTATGAAGAATAAGGGTTTTCAATCGAAGAGGGAAATAAAGTTGATTTTTATTAGAAACATTCATTTGAACTTTCGAGTACATAAAATCTATGAAATGAATGGTAAATAAGAATTACAAAGAAATAAACAATATATTATATAATTATTTAGTTTCTTGAGTTATATATCATAATATTTCATCATTTTGATTATAATCATAAATAATACTGATAAATGATGAGATTGTGTCATAAAACCATTACCACATTGGTAACATTGAATTATAATCCACATGAAAACATAATATTAAATGATAATTATAATATCATGAAAAAAAAATAAATTATCATATACAATTTCAATGAATCTATATATACACATCAAAAAATATGATAGGTTCATAACCTAACATAAATCTCAAAGAAAAAAAATTGTGACAAAATTCTATTACCGCTTTAGTAATATCTTAAATAATTGGCTCCAAAAAACAATAACCTAAAAATAAACATTAAATATAATTAAATTATGTGTACTCATGTTTTAAAATGAATAATAGGTTGTATATAAACCTCATAAAAATGATAAGTTCATAATAAAACATTTCTCTCAGAGAAAGAAAATTGAGAGAAAAAACACATACCTTAAGTCTCAAATTCATTTTTTTGGAATTTTAATCACTTATATTATAGATTTTATTTTATCACAAATCAATTATTAAACCATATTTATATACGTAATACTAAATATTATTTATTTATGACCCTTTATCTTTAAATTATTAATATTTTAATGTTAAAGTGATGTTTCATGTAATAACTTCTTTGTTTTTATTAATGTTTTGATTTTATATTTTTGGTCCTCTTGATTTTATCATGTGTCCATACTCTTAAAAAATTTAACCATGATATAAATACCATATATATTCAATATATATTTATTTATTCTAACCCAAAAAAGATAGATATAAAAATTGAAATACACAGTTTAAGAAGATGATAGGTCATATGCATCGGTGAGGGTTGTTTCCATTTTAACAATTCATTGAATAAAATTGTGGTAAATAATATAGTACCTTTCCAAAATAATTATTATGACATATAATTTAATTATTTGTTTTTTAAACATCCATTAATACCTTTTTTGTAATGAATTTTTGAATAATGAATCTCATTTCTTCGTGAGGTGGTAGTCCATCGTACATATGAATGAAATTATCCTATTCCAAAGGAATGTATTGTTATAAGTGATATGTGATATAATAATTCCATAAGATAATAAATATCATCAATAAAATTTATATATAATAAATAAATCATTATATCCATCAGTGACATGTGGCGATGATAAATGAATAACATCAGTTTGTGAGCCGGTAGTCCTCCACACACATGAATGATGACTTCAAAACCCATTTTATGGAATAGTATAGTGATATAGGTCATGAAATATATATATATACATATATATTTACGATAATATGGTTATTATATAAAAATTTTCTAACTAAAATTATTGGTGTAGTAGAAAAAAATAATATAAAACTCTTGGTTTTTAATGTTATCTCTTTTTAAAAGTAAATCTTTTAAATTATAGAAAAACATTACAAGTGGGAATGTTTTACCCAAATAAAGATTCGAGGATGATATGAGAGTTCTAAAAAACAAATTTTTTCTTGTATTAGATGAAATGATTGGTTTTTTATGTGTAAAGAGAATATGAGATTGGGTATCCTTTTATAAGAGAGGTGTATTGAACAATTTATATTTTGGAAAATTAAAAGTAATACTGATATTTTTCACATTCCAAATGGATAAAAAATTTAAATTTCCTAAACAAGAAGATATGAAGTTGAAATATTTTCTTAAAATGTATTTTTACATGTTTTGGGTCATTTTTATGCATTAACCATTTAGTTTAACCCCCAATAAACCATTTTTTACATAAATTTGATAAATAGTTTTTACTATTTTAACAATTCATTCTGTTCATAATTTATGTTTAATTATTAGATAATATAAATTAGGGTGATAAAAAATTTGGAATACTTTTTTAAAAAATTCTATTCACTTAATTGTAAAATTTTTAATCTAATATTAATTCCATGGATGTGATGAGAAAGCAGGTACTTAATAAGAAAATAAAAAAATGTTTATAACATTTTTCTATGAATATACAATTCAGAAATGTTTAAAATTAGAAAAATTTAGTTAATGTACATATAAATTAACTAATTTTTCATTTTAAATCATCATAAATAAATTTTCTTAATAATTATTTACTAAAAATCAATAAATTTTTTATCAATATGTTTTCGTTATAGAATATAATAACACTTAATTTTAAAAATTTAGATTTTTACTATTTTTATATCTGTGCTGGTTGTATCAGAAATAATGGTTATGTTTTAATAATATTATTAATATAATATCATGTTTTATTATTAATTAGAATCCTGTGTCTGAAAATCTGAACATAAGATACATCCCCAAGACAGAAATGTTTGGAAATAAATTTTAAGGGCTTATGATACTATTGGGGGTTTATTTTCCCAAAATACATTACACATAAAAATGATAAAATATTCAAAAAAAAACTATATGATGCACATGTGGAAAATATAAAATTAAATTTTAAAAAAAATTATAGCATTATATTATCATTAAAATTTAATAGAATATGATGCAAGAAACCAAAATAAATATAAACATATCAACTCCTGAGAACAATCACTCTTAAAAACCAATAGATATATCAAATCACAAAACAACCCACTATGGTGTAAGAATTATAACTAACCATTTGTTAAATCCTACTCATTTCACTTACTAATATCTTAGTAAACAATATCAGCTATCAAACCAAACAACCTTAGTAGTGGGTGATTATAAAATCAATAAGTAATCCCAAAATACTTCCTAATGCATTTTATTAAAAAGTTTCCAAAAATTTAAAACATTAAAAAGAGTGTCATAAAAATTTATTTCTACGTTGAATAACCTTAACATCATTACAATCACACAAAAACATAGTTATGAAATTGTGGACATCCCTATACATGATTGTATTGAGTTATCCTATCACCAATTCATCGCATGATGATCCATTTTATAAGTGGAAATTACAAAAATGACCCATCCCATGTTTTTATTTATTGTCATAAATCCTACCATGATAAATCCCAAATTCACCTAAACACATGACACAATTTTTTCCTTGTTCTAAAATTAAATTATTCTAGATAAAAAATTTATTTTGAAAAAATAATCGTTTCAAAAAATTCTTTTATATCCTTTTATAAAAAACATTAAGTGAATTGGTCCAAAACCAAGGAGTTAGGTACTAAAACGAAATAAGAGTTGAAGAAAATCATACATTAATGTATTTAAACACTAATTAATCAATTTCTATAATATCTAGAATGATTTTAAATGTAACTTCCACACAACGATTGATATAAATGGAAAATAAAACTTGAAGCCTCCTGATATGGATTTGAATTTTATTTTCCTCATTAGATAAAACAAATACTCAGTTATAAAAAAATCATGGATCATTTATAAATATATTGTTTATTAAATAAAATTTTTACGATATAGAATATTATTTGATATAAAAAGAAGGATATAAATAATAGACTTAATATTGATTTTGATGATCTAATTGAGCTAGAATCACTAAAACCTGATTTTAGAACGAATGGAGTTTCTAATGATTTATATAATTGAAGCTGAGTTTTAAACTACTGATTGTATGTGAGTGTTAGATATTAGGGGCCCTAATCATAGATAAGGTATAATTTTTATATCATGAAACACATTATTCTAGATTAGGTAAAATGGTCTATAAATACATGTTCCAACTATTTGGTGTTACTCTCTCAAGGACATTCCCTTACACAGTCGTCTCACACGATCTGAAAAACTATGTGTCAACCAAGGATCTCCCACGATATCTAAATTCATGGTTACCATAGAATGATCATGTTTTTTACAAACCATTAACCAACCAAACAATTTCGAGATGACTCCTATCATCACATTACTCGATTTACGAGATATATTCCACTGTTTCACATAACAATTCTGAAACCATGAACCTAAAAAAATAATTCAAAAAAGCACAACTTCTCTACAAAAATATTAATGGATAACCAAGACATTATTTAACATTAAAATAAATAACCAAACCCTTATTTACCTAAAATTTGGGATGTTATATTGTAAAAACCATTATTATTTCAAACCATGAAATATTGGAATCTTGATTAACATTGGATGATCTCAGGAAACTGTGATAACATTTCCTTCCCATGATACCATGTAACTTGTTGAATCTGGCCTTGAAACCATTAAACCAATAATAAACCTATTTGTTTCCAATGAAAAATATTCACTTTTTTCCACTATATTTATCATTATATGAATTAATGTAACATTTGGTTCAAGATAAACTTGGTCCCATCCAATTCTATGGTAATGTTTTTGCAAGTACCTCACCAATTATGTTACCATGAACAAAATGTGTTTAGAACACAATCCTAGTGTTAAATACAATCAATAATACACATTAAAAATTAATTCATTTATATTAGAAGGGAATATATACTGATGATAAATGTTTATTTTCTTGTCAAAACATTAATTTCTTAGCCTTCGATACATTGTCATGAAAACATGATCACCCACATCTAATGTAAATGGATGATGATGATGATCCATATATGATTTTAGAAAACAATGAGATATAACCATCCCCTTTATTATTTTCTATATCTAATCTATTATTTCATGTATAAGTTTTTGTCCTGAAAGGAATCTATTGCCTATTTTCATCCTAAAAAGCTGGTAATGATAGCGATAATTTAAAAATGTTTCAAAAGGAGACATATGTATCAATGTGTGTAAATGTTTTATATGAGAAATCCTTTAATGGTATATGATCCTCCTATGAGCCTCTAAAATAAATCCCAAAAGATCTAAAAATGTGTAAAATGTTAATATTTTCTCCTAAGACTAACAATCAATTTGAGGATGATAACTTGTCCTAACAATCAACTTGGTTCCATATTCTTGTTGCATGGTCTACCAAATTTGAGATGTAAAACAGGGGCCCAAATCAATAACAATTGAAATTGTATTCCTTTAAACATTACAACTTACTAGATTTATATTTTTTAAAATTCATCCACGCTATTAAATTCATGAATTGGGATGAAGTGTGATGAATTCATGTTCGAATCCATAATCACACATATGAAATCATATTTCTGATGATTTATTTGTAGAATTGTTAAAAAATTATATTTAATTTGAACTCATTTATATATAGTTAAATTTAAATATTTAAACTTACCATATGGATGTTGGTTCTCTTCCATAACCTACTGATAGTTGATGTATATTATCATAACCTTCGATAATTTCTTATTCACTCTAATACACCTAATTTTTACATCAACACCTTATAGATATTCTGGATTCCAAGAAGATAACCCTATATAAAATAGTGTTAGGTAGAAAGAATATAGACTTGATAAGTTATATAGAGCATGGCCTAATCTATAAAACACAACATATATATCCCATCTAGCATCCATCCCTTAGTGTCCTCTCCACAACTGCATATAATCCTCATGGTGAGACATTCAAGATCAAATGTATGAGAATCTTTAACCCACTCAACATAATCATGAATAAGATATGTTGGAATGAAAAATATAATGTCACATTTCTTGTTAAAGTAAATATGAGTATTAGCTATCACTGTCATTTAGTTTCCAGTAATAAAAATATTCTTTATCTTTGTGAAATAAATTCACCCCACTCAATGCTACAAACACATAATTTTTATTACTCATTTTATAAAAAATTTAAGTATTGGACATGAAATGGTATTCAATAATTCTTATTTACTACATATTTGAATCACTTTGGGTTAAAATGTCATTCAAGAAATTATGATCCATGAACATCATGAATTGCTCCCCACAAATATTATAACACAATTTCATTAATGTAATGAACTATAATAACTAATTCAAAATCATGTGTGTGTTATTTTTCCACAAGATAACATAATAGTAATGATCCATAAAAAACAATATGGTCTCCATACATGAGAACTAATCCCAACCTAGTTAACTATGTATTATAGTATAGCACATATTCTGTTCATTACTCTAGAAATGTAAAAATAAGTATTGATATAATCCATAACAAAATATATTGAAAATATATGTTCTATTAGTCACTCCATTATGGAGGAAACTTGTTCCTTATAAAATCATTCATCAGAGAGGAATGTCCTAAAAAACCATAAATGTGTCTATAATATTCTTCCAAGAAAAAAAAACAATGTTTCTCAAAAGAATCATTATTCGTTTCCAAGAGATAACATATTCTACCATTTTAGGATCTCTGAAGACTCTACTTTCAGAAGAGACCTGTCTTGAGAAATGTACCACTTGTATTCATTAATTTTTTTTTGAAAGATTACCACAATGTTGATGTTCCCCAAAATACCTAATAATATGGCTATGTATTGTTAATTATTGACCTTGGTCTGAGAATAAAGTATAATTGAATCGATGAATACCACCAAAAAGTTTTATAGAATATTTCAAAGATATAGTTCTTCAATTTGATATTCATTATGTGCATTCATCAAAAAATGGCATAACCATATACTCATAATCATCTTAATAACTACTGAATTCGATTTTGGTAATATCAACCATTCAATAGTCATGGAAATAGAAACAAGATAAAAAATTATTTTTTCGAGAACAATGAGAATCAAAAAATTGGTCAAATAGATCATAAATCATTGGAATAAGTATTTCAATTTATTAATGTGTCACATTTTAGATTACAACAATCCCCAAAAACATGAGGATTTCGATCCAAATTGTTTATGAAATAAACTAGTGATTCCCATAGTTATATACAATGATTGAACATTATTATTTTCAAAAATTATAGATAGAATATTGATTCATTTATTTTTATTAGTGTCATATTTTAATTTGGATGTGAAATAATACAGGTCGCTGGTAGTGGATAAATATTAAATTCTATATCACTTCTAGGTGGAAACCGATTTATTTTATTAGAAAAAACATATAGATTTTTATCTATGGTGGTTTGAAAATACTTATAGTTGACAGAATCAATAGATGAGAGAGGAAATTCTTATAATAGTTAAGATATATTAAAAACTAGTAGTACTAATTGTCCCACTCTTCTTGCATACCCATATCAATTAACTTAAAATAGATTCCCAATTCCATTATAAAATGTTAATGTAACCTTGCAGGCACAATAGTTAATGTGTTCCTTGAATGATTTCAACTAATCTATCCCTAATATTATGTTATGTATTTCTTCCTCAATAATAAAAAAATAGTAAAAAAATAGCCTCATCAATTGTATTGAACCTGGTGGTCACATAATAGATTGACATTTCTATCATCCATGTGGTGTTTGAAGTATCAATATATGAGGAATCATCTCAATGGAAAAAACCAATATTATCCACAATATGAAATTCAAGAAAAATTTAGGATTCATCCATATCAAACATAGATTTTTTTAGATTATAATTCAAGAGAATCATACATTTCTACATCGAAAAACCAAATTGAACCTCTATAATAAACTACATAGAGCTGTTGAGATTTTTTAGACTCCACCATGATCGTTGATTCCCGGATGAAATTTCATAGCTTAAGGATTTTATTGTTCCTATACTATGAATTTATTTATTGATTTTATTAATGATAAATATACAGATGAGGCAATAAAATCAATGAATAAAATGTTCTAGAGATAAGAGATATATATCTAGATCCAGACTTATTTGAACATTGAAAATACCTCTAGAGATGGATCATATAATTATAGTCATTAAAATAATAACTTGGTGTCATATAGTATTTTTTAATAAGAATAATAGAACCATACTCAAAATTATAAGCATGAATATTGGGTTTAGAAGGAAATTAATGTTATTTAGTGATATTTTATTGAGGTGTGGAACCTCCATCAAAATTGGTTTCCATATCCTGCATAACACAGAATTAGAGTTCCCACATATTCCCATGTATTCAAATATACTACATCCCATAGGATCCCCATAAATATAACTTTCCTCCATAGTATATTTGTTGATTATATTTATAGTCTATAAAATCGATTATATATATTTTATAATTAATATATAGTTTTAATCCCAATTCAAAATTTTCTTCTTCAAGGACACACTATAATATACTTTCATGGATAACAAAACATGTTCATGAATATAGTTTCATACTCTTTTACTAGTAGGTTATCTTACATTAGGATGAAGAAATAAATTATTCCGGATATCTTGAATTTCTAAGGATAAAATGTTTTGTTTTTCAATTCTTAAAAGTCTTCCCATGTGTGACCATGGATTACTCTATATTTTGTAACTAAATCTGACTATTAGAATGGAATACCCCCAATCATATACACGAATTTCTTAACCATTATCATACTATTGTGCCTATGTAATTGATTAATAAATTTATTAAATTGTGCATGGATTCATCCATTTCAATTCCTAAATACTCCCATATGATCGTTATATTTGGTTTCTAAAGATAAATAAATAATTTTTTGGGGTTTATTATGTAATTATCCTCTACCAATCAATTTAAATCTTAATAGATACATAGGAAATGCTATTGGTTCACTTATTGGTTAGGTGAAAACACATTTTCCAAATCAACTTTTTTCTTATTTCTATGACACATACAGGTTTCAGTCTCAATATAAATCGAAAATCATCATTTATCCATCCATTATTAGGAACTGAAGGATTGAAAATGTACAAATCACAATAAGAAACATGATTTAAAAATTTTCGTAAAAAAAATTTATCTATTTTTATAAATTATAAAACATAATAAGCATAATACAGTTCTATAGGGCAGTATCAAAATCAAAGTATGATTTGAAATAGTAATGGATTAAACCCAAAATAATGATATAAAATATGCCTATAAGTTTCATAAAAATATTTTTATACCTATATTACCCATGTAACTTGATAGTCATGATTAAAATGTAAAATAAATATTTTTATGTAATAAATTTCATGTTATGACATTCCAATCTCTTTTACAGCATCCCATGATTACAAACAGGCTGAAATAAAATCTTATGATATTTGAAACATCCTGATCTTCGCCCATTGGATTGAGAAGAGAATATGAAAAAAATATATATAAAATTCCTAGGACACCAAAGGAAGGTAATAAATTCTGAGATATTTGAAAAATATTTGGAGATGACTTTCACTGAAGAACCAACACGTCCAAATGAGACAAAATACAAGAAAACCAATCCAACTATATGTTTTCTTTTTAATAACAATAGAACTAAAATAGAAACCATTGATCAAAAAATTTAATGTATCAGTGATAAAGAAATAAAAGTTATCACATGATACCAAAATTCATCGACATAAAATAACATACAATTATCATCACCACAATAACACTAATAAAGTTTTCATTGTCCACACACAAACTAAAGAGGAAGAATAATTTTTACCACTAGATAAATGAGACATCATACCCTACCATCTATCATAGTAAAAATTATAAAAACACACAAGAGTTCCCAAGACGGTGGTGATTAAAAACATATTATAAATTCCTAATGACTACAAAACACAAACCCCAAGGAAAATATATTTTTACACATTATAAATAAAATTGAAGAGAAGTAGTTAAAAAATATATTACAAATCCATATAGATGTTCTGTGTACAAAATGTTGTTAACATATTTACATAACCATTTTATATAACATTAAATATTATCTAATATTGACACACACACAGAGAGATAAATTAAATTGTGGACATCCATATACTTATGTGTGGTGATTCTTCCATTAAAAAATATGTCTCTTCCTAGACTATTTTGACGATTGATCATTTTACGATGATCTTGCCCCTTTTTTCTTTATTAATAAATTAAATTAGAATAATTATACATCCAAAATTCCAATTAATAGACCCCATTATGTATTCCAACATTTGATAACAAATTTTTCTGTTATATAAATTTCCTTTAAAACATACATTATTGCAATTAATTGATCATAAACATTATGATCATTATTCCAAAACTACGTATATATGTAGTAAAACCAAGGTAGTATAAATATTTAGATATAAATAATTTAAACACCTTTTCATCATGTTATAGAAATAATATAATGATAGTAAATCCATTTACATCAAAATAGTGCAATAAAAAAGGAAAAATCAAAATAAACCTCTATATCAAGCCTTGAATCATATTTCTATTATTAGATACAAAAAATATCTCATCAAGAACAAATTAGAAATCATATATATATATATATATTATATGTATTTCTATATTATAGAATATTAATAGACTTAAGAATAAAGAAAAAAAGTTGTACTTAGTCCACATACCCATTTTAACAAAATATGATTATGGACAAAAGATTGTTTTCATGTATTCTAAGGGGAGTAGAGGTGTTGAAGAGGCTAATATAGGATGATAAATATTGTTTTTGTAGGATTATAATATGAGTAATAGTTTAATGTTTTTAGTATTTAATGTATGCCACACAGTTAGGCCATATGACATTTTAGACAATGTGTCGACTATATACATGCTACTAGAGAGATCCAATGTTTTTAAATTATTGTGCTACAGGGTATAAAAAATCATGCACCAATTGTGTGATGATACTACCTTAAGGAAATACCCATTAATGGTTGTCTCAAATGACTAGAAAACCATGTGCAAACCATGATTCTCCCACTACCATCATACACATGATTTCTCATATCATGTTCAAGTGTTGGCAAAACAATGCACTTACTATGCAATTTCATAATAAATCATAGTATCACATTAAATTTTTTCCTAGAGATAGTTCATGTTTTATCTAATCCATGATAAAAAATATCATCTCTAGAAGCACTTCCAGAATACATTCATAAAATCATGAATTTCTTGAAATATTACACAATATTTATATAACATGAAAATACATAACCAACTCGTAATGTACATGAAACTGGGTGTTGTATTGTTATATAGGTCCCACCCATCATCATATATAATTATAAAGAAACTTAATATGAATAAAACTAATAAAATCATTTATTACCATTATTAAACAAATAAAATATATAATTTTATATAGTTACAAAAATCCTTTTTTGTTATTTCATAAAAATTAGAAGAAATATCATTTTTTATTAATTTTTTTAAATATAAGACTCCCCAAAAAATGGAAAGGTATTCTCTTGGAAAACCAATAGAAAAATGTAATGTATTATTAATAAGTGATCAATGGTCACCATTTTTGGAAAATATTCCTTTTGTAAATGCTAAAAAACATTCATTTCCAACTTTTCAAACAAAAGAATTATCCAATATAGAAAATGTTAAAAGTATTTATTCATAATATTTATATAGATTGTAGAAATATTTTATAGTTTTCTTTAAGTATCTATGAATTATAAAATATAAAATTATTTAAATATTTAAAAAACATTGATATGGGATAATTGAATTATAAAACATAGAAAATAATTTTTTAATGAAAAAACAATTGCATCAAGTTCAGACATTCTATATATGGTTTACAATTTTCTGAATAAATAAATATAGTAATTTTTTACACGATCCATAAAATTATTAATGTTTATACATTTTATATTATTATTAGTTTAATTTATTACTATATTTTATTTTTTTATTAGTTATATTAACTTTACATCGGTTGTTTTGAGGTTGTTTGTTTCCGAATATCCAACACTAATTTTCTAGGATGAAATTTATCAAAGATGTCATGTTTCTATGTAATAAAAAATAATAATAATCCAGTAGTATTTTAATATTTTAAAGAATGAGAGTGATTAATATAGTTGTTAAATTATAATTATAGAAAAAAAAATTTATAAATAACATATTTATTAATTTAATCCACAATTATAATTATCTATGTGTCTTGGGGATGAAAAATAAAATGTTCCATTTGTAAAAGATGAAGTATAGAGGTACACATGGAAAAATTTTTATTTTTCCGATGGATGGAAATATATAAATAATTTTTCTTCCATAAAAATATTAACATTTTAGTATAATAATTATAATTTTTTTTTATTTATAGGCTAAGATAACACTTAGAGAAGGTTTATGATGAATGATACCAGAATGATATTGGTTATGATATACATCTACAGTGGATAATATAATTTGAAAAACACGTTAAGGATTCATGGAATTATCCTTTTATAAGATCAAAAGATATAATACATGTCTAACAGATATGGTGTGGTATATTTGAAGGGGTAAATTATTATAGGATGCTCAAATCATGTGGTGATGGGAAGAGAATATAACCCATTTGATAGTTAAGGGGAGTTACACTCTTGTAAATAATCATAATTCTAAAATATTATAAATTCCTTTATCATGGTCATGTTCAACTATGTTTCAAAATTGTAGAAAAATATATAACAATTTGTTATATCCACTTATCTAATAAAATTTCAAAATATTTTAGACATATTTAATTCGGTATCCCTTTGTTTAACCCCCTATTTTCCCATTTTAATAGTTATTGTGGTCACTGACTTTATTCATGGAAACATAATTTTAAAAAAAAAATGAAAATGGATAGATTAATATATTTGAACATGATAATACAAAATATGGAAGTAACATTAAAATATTCAATTTTTTTATTTATTAAGAAAATATTTAAAAAAAATGTATGATTAGAGAAACAAAAAATCTATTTTAGAAAAAAAAATATTTTTAAACAACAAAATTGAATTACACCAAAAAACATTATCATGTGGAATAACATGATATTTTTTATTTTATGATCTAATAAAATATATTTATGTTTCTTTAATACAAATCTTAACTGAATCGGAACCTTCAAATTTCTTGGTGAAATAAAAATAACCAAGACTATTTTGTATTTGCATACAGGATCACATTGGTTACGAATTGACAAAAAGATGTTTTCAAGATCGTAAAAAATATTTTTAAATAATTTATATTAATACATAAATTTATATATTTTCTTTTTTTTAAATCATCATTTAATTGATAAATCATGACAATTTAATAATAGTGATAGTATTTTCTTAAATGGTATTTTTTTAAATATTAACCAAAAAATATCTATTTCAAAAAATGCCAAAAATAACTTCTAATATAATTTTGACAGGATGAAATAAAAAAGTACGTTCATTTATGAAAATTATTGAAAAAAAATTTATTTCACTTCCAAATAAAATCAAATAATTTATGCAAATACTTTTTTAGAATAAAGCTATTTTTCAAAATATAAAATCCAAAAAACATTATAATTGAATATGAATTAAAAATATTATTTATGAAGACTAGTAAAAAATTAAATAGTTTTATTATTACTATTTCCTGGTTTTTTACAATAACTATGCTACAAATTTTCATGAACATATGGAAATAATATTTTTCCTCAGACAATGGATAATTTTTCAATGTTTTATGAAAATTCAATAAATTATAATAGATTTTTTAGGGAGAATGATTTAAACATTTGACAAAGAACATGTTTGGTGCTTATAAATTATTATATCTTTAAGATCATTTATACTCCATCTATGGATAATTTTTTGGACCAACTAGAATATCCGGCCAAAACTATATTTTTTCAATTGGTTCAAAAGAAGTTGCTCATCAGATAAAAATTATATTTTATTTATTTAAATATATAGTGTAAATAATAAAATTAGTTTAAATTTAATAATTAATTATATGTAACAATTAAATAAAAATTCTGAATTATTACTGAGCAATTAGACCTTATTAATTACTTATAGTTCATAATGATATTTATTATTCTATATTAATTATTCATAATTTTTTTTGTTATAAATATTATTTTTAAAATTATTAAATATTTAATTTTAGGTATTAATTTTTATTATTTTTAAATTAATAGTTAATGGTTATTACTAATTATTAGTTATTAATTATTTTAGTTATAAATAATATTTAGTTATTAATAGAAAAGAAATAATTTTTAAAGAACTATTAATTATTCATCACATACTTGTTAATAAGTATTTTATAATTTACAATTTTTTAATTTTATTTATAAATTTATTATTTTTTATTATTATGTTTTTAATAGAACCCTCTTAACTATCCAATTAAAATAATGTTGTTCCTAATGTACCCCTCCCCCACAAGATATTGGTTGAAAACCCCAGTTCTCAATTAAAATTCTTAAATAACTATGGAGAACCATTAAATAGTTTAAATTTATGATTTATAGTTCTCAAATAATTCCCTCATAAAATTTATACATTGAAGTGCCACTCATGGGAATTGAACACGCATCTCTTTTAGATCATTGAGTGACTCGAACTACTATCACACATATAGAGGGATGTTAAAAATTATTAATTAATAATATACTTGGAAGATGGGACCAAAAACCATAAAAACTCCCACAACTAATAACCCTAGTGGGGAAAACTTCATCCCGCCCCATATAGGATAGAAAAAAACCAACTGGACCAATATTTTAACATATTAGTTAATAAATAGCTATGTTCATGATTGTTTGAATGTCTATACAAATTAGCCATGAAGGCCCCTAAAAGAGATTACCTAAATGCCTAAATGAGTATTTTCCATCATACGATGTCCTTAGTCATACACCCCACCACCTTCTATATGTATTGATAACCAAATGTTACTATTCTATATGTCGCGTCTCCCCTACAACTGAGGATGAAAAATTATAATTTCATATTGAATAAGAGGAAGAAGACATGTTTTCCTATTTTTTTATAGTTATTGGAAATGGATAGTATAATTATACTAGGGGGTTTATTTTCACATTCTACTCATTTTATATACATAATAAGTTTAATTGTTTCTTAAAGGGAAGGGGTCTTAAGAATATCTATGGTGTTATTAGAAAGGGTTCCAATTTGCGGGCTTTAGATTCTTTTTAGTGTTATCATGCATGTTGGTCTGAAACAAATGTATTATTATATAGTAATTATTTATTAGAATTAATAGATATTATATCATTTTTATGTATATTAAATATGTTATAGAAACATATTCTTGGAGACAGTTATAGTTTTGTTATTTATAAACATGGTACACAGTCTACTAAATTTGGTGAAAGATCATCAATGTATCCAAAAAAATATTCCCCCTTTAAAACAATTCATAAAATTACCATTATAAACCATTATTCATAACATGGAGAAAGGAAACATAAGAAAGTGGTCAGTTCAGATGCTCGGTAATGGTAATCACGTGAGATACATAATTATATCATGAACATAATTGTATGAGAACATGAGTATAACATTTGAAAACCATATCATAATCATAAATGATTATAATTTCAAGTCATTTTATAAATAATTGTATTTAATAAGAATTAATGAAAATTGAATTAAATTACATGATCCATATAAGTAAAAAACTATATTAATAGAAATATTTTGGGAATTAGCAAAATCTTATGACATTGTGGATGTGAATAAAAAGAAAATTGTTCCCTCATAAAGTTATAGACATGAAGTCTAGTTCTCACAAAATATTATGAACATATAACCAGGATTCCAATTATCATTTTAGAAATTAAATAGAAGTCCATGTTTTTCACAATTAACATGTAATTATGTTAATGTACAACATTATGAACATGTAATCAGGTTCATATATAATATATTTACTCATGAGTTATCCATTATTACCCAATGCATTTGAGGGAGATATAGGTTCCAAATATCTCATACTGAAAACCATATTTATGTTTTCCACGTGATTTTTAAACATTCATCATACAATAACACATGAAATTAAATGTGTTTCATAATCATTTCATCATATCATGACATGTAGGAAATATCCATGTTTTATAAAAATGTTATTATTTCATCAAACCTTAACACATGAAAAAATGTGGGTTTCATAATAATTATATCAACGTATAACCCATTTAAGAGAATTGTGATTCATAAAAATCATTCCATAATAAGAATAAATAATTAAAATAATGAATAATAATGGTATTCCTAGATTACAACCCTTTTAATTCATAGGAAACATAAATATATTCTATCCTAGATGTAAAATAAATTTTATCAATCATTTAAAACATTTCTTTATGAAAATATCATTTCCTCTTTGAAAACACTATTAAAAACATAAAACATTTTGTAAATATTTTCATTTTAAGATATAATTGAGAATATATAAATTAATCTTAAATTAAAATAGTAATAATTATGATTATGATTATGAAGTTAATGATGGGGGGTTTTTTATATTTTACAAGAGACAACAATGATTCCTTTCAAATTTTCGATAAAATCCAAATCAGAATTGTTTGGACACTAACATGAATACTATTGTAAAAATATTTTATAAAAATTTATCAAAAGGTAAAAATTAAATTTATATATAATAATAGTATAATAATATATTTATAATACACTTTTTTAAAAAATGGTTAAATAAAATAACTGAGTTCTGATCGAAGAGATAAATATAACAGTATTTCGTAAAAAACAAGTTCACATTTATTATAAGTAATAATGAGTGGGTAATGGTACTATTACATGAAATTATCATACAATACACCATTTATTTATAAAATTGAGTTTACTATGAGATGGATTATAAAATTTTATTATTGAAACATAATCATAAACAATCTCAATAAAGGCTAATATTGTAACAAAAAATCATCACCAGTTTGGATAAATTGAATGATAAGACTCATAAAATAAATAAATTATAAAATATAAAATATAATAGGTATAAATAAATTAATGATATTTAATTTGAATGGGTAATTATATACACATCATGAAATAAAATAGGTAAATAAAATAACATATATCTTAATGATGGTAAATTGAGTCCAAAATCACTTACCCCATTGATAACAATGAATCTATAATCCACATGATAGAGAAATTATTAAACTGATAAATAAATATCCATAATTATAATTATATACATTATATAATAAATTCATGGGAATTATATAATTGACATAAAATAAATAAATTGTGACAATGACATGTGTCTCTTAGAAAATAATTGAGAGGGGAAACCAAATTAACTTATGTGTTGAAAATGATCATAGACATTCAAGAAAAAGATATATATAATATAATTTCATTATAAATATATTAAAAAACCTTACAAAAATATATCATACCATGTAATATTTCATTATGAATGTTTACTTCCCATTTATTATAATTTAATGTTAAAATAATATTTTAGGAAATAACTGTTATATTTTTTGTTTTTTGTTTTTTATGTTTTTTTGACGTCATACATCTATAATGGTTTCATAATATCATGAATTTTAAACATTATATAGATATAAAATATATTCATACTATAATTATTTATATTAATCCTTATGTTTTACTGATAGAAAAGAATCTACATTGTTCATAGAGATGGTCAGTCGTATGTTTGCATGAATGTTGATTCATTTTTCATGTTAAATTTAAATAAAGAGAGGTAAATGATATATTATTACTCAATATTAATTTTTATGCTTTATATATCAAATATTTTCATTAAATTCATCCATATTAATTTCCATGTAAATCCTGAATGAATCATATAGCTTCTGGAGGCGGTAGTCCACCATACACATGAGTAACGTCATCATACTCGAAAAATATTATATAATTAAGGTAAATGTGATATAATAATTAAATAATCCTAATAATATAATAATATCATATAAAAAGTAATTACAGAATTTTGTTCCAAATTTTTGAGGTGAAAATGGGAAAAAAATTACTTCGGTTCGTGAGGGTGTAGTTTTCTGTATTGATGAATGTTGATTTCATATCCCATTTGAGTGTTGTGGAGAAGGTTGTAGGTCCTAATAATATCATTAAAATATTTAAGTATTTGTATTATACTAACATTATTATATCAACATGGTATAATATGAATTTAATTATGTGGAAAAATAAATAAAACAAAACTTCTTGTTGGTGAATATTACCTATTCTTCGGGTATCCGCCTAATGTATTTACCAAAATCAATTATATGATTGATTTATTTAAAAATATAGAATTATAAGACGATATGATGTGATTTGGTAATATATTTCTTTAGTTATTGTCTAATCCTAATGGTTTTATTGTGTAATGAAGAGATGGTAGGGGGCCCTTTTATATGTGAGGTGAATGGTACACTTATAATATTTCCAAAAGAAAGAATTTGACCCACATTTTTCATATAAAATGATAAAATAATGTACTATTCATTATATTAGAAAATTTAATTTTAAAATATGTATATCTTATTTTTTTGATATTTTCTGGGATATTTTAACCATTATCTTTTTAAGTTAACACATGGGTAAAACCATTTTTATGTTAAGTGCGGTGAAGAATTTTTATAGTTTTCTCTAAATAATTTTATTTTGAATTATTTTTATATTATTGTATAATATAAATTATAATTATTCCGAACATGGAATCCATTTTTTCATATTTCATTACAAAATATGTAAAATCTAATTTATAAATAATCTCGTAGGCATGATAAGAAAAATGGTTCAGAGAGAAAAATGTTTAAAACTTTAAGAGGTTTTTTTATCAAAAATAAAACTAAAATTGATCCTAATGTACTAAATTGTATTAAGGGATTGTTAATTAAATTAATTATACATTAAATAAAATTTAAAAAATTATATAAATTTATAATTAAATTTAACTAAAAAGAATATTTCAATTGAAATTTATTAGTTTTCGCTATTCAAAAAAAGAAAGAATTTAATAGAAATACTAAAAACTCACTCAAAGATAATTTTTATACCATTATTTCTAAAATGAAGTTTATTTTAAAAACTTAATTTTTTGAATGTTTCAATAAATAATTTTTATGTAAGGTAAACAGTTTCTTATAAAGATATATTTTTTCTTAATAAATTTTCATATATTATTATTTATTATATTAAAGACATATTAGATGAATGATAAACATTTTAAATAAAATATAATATATAAATTTTATTAAAAACATTCACTAATTTTGTATTTATTTATTGAGGTAACATCTATTTTTTCACCGAAAAATAGTTTTTTTTCAAAAAATATTTTCACTGATTCCAAATAGTTCTTATTTTTATTTCTAATTAATTAATCTCCAATTAATTTATATCTTGTACTTGTGTAAAACAAATTTTTAAAATTTATTTAAATTTATTCGTACCCTCCATTCCTATTTCAATTTCATAATTATTAGACAATATAATTATATTATAATATCATGTAAAATTTTGTTTAAACGTTGTGTCTTTTATAATTCTAGATAAAATTGGTGTGGGTTATAATGAATAATATCAAAAAATTAAAATTAATTTTCTAAAAATAATTCCTACATTCATGGTTTGTTACAGACAATCCCAATTGAAAATAATTTTTCCATCGAAATTTGTCACTTTGGTTTGTAAAATTAACGATATTTCAACCATATTACTTTCTATGGTGACCATTAAGCTTCCTAAAGCAGGTAGTTATTCCCTAAAACATTTAATAGGTTATTTTCTTTGTTCTCAATAACATTATATATTTTTTAAAAAAAATCTACAACAGTTTCCCTTCATAAGAATAATCATACTTTAGTAGTATGACCTCTGAGTTCAATAAATGTGATTGATGAGATATGTACTTAATTTGGAGAGATACATGGAACACATCATGAACCTAATAGAAGTTTACTAGAATAACCATGTGATAATCTATATCCCTGACGTGACTAATAATTTCAAAGTTTCTGATATACCAAGGGCTTATTTTTCCCTCATTTCTTCCAAATATTATTTTAAAGAAACCCTCCCCAAAACATCTTATTCTATACATTATTGATTATTATCGGTATATAATTTTTGTTAAAAATGTGCTTTTCTTACATGTTGTTGAATGGATATAAATTTATTTTCCATATAATCATTATTCTCATTTCCCAATTTCACTCAATCTGCAACATCATAATAATAAATTAGTGTTAATTGATTCTATAAATGGATTTATAAATATCCATATTAATTATTAAATTAAATCTATTGATATTTGAAAACTCAACATTGAGAAGTATATGGATCACAACTACCATTAATATATATATATATACATATATAAATATCTTAGCTTATCTTCTAGGGTTTTATTTGTTCTCTCAGATTGACGTTTATTATGTGGATGATATGTAGTGTTGAAACAAAAAATTTTGTTAAGAGATTGATATTATATTTTCCAAAAGATATTGGTAATCTTCATATCCCATTCAGATACAGTATATTATGGTACTCCATGTTACCTTACAAATTCCATATGGAATATCCAGGAAAGTGGATGTTGAGAGAAATCTTATCTTGTAGAATTTATGTGTGTTGATATTGTTAAGTGATTGACTACAACCCATAATTACCACAACATAAAGGACAAGATAAAATGTAATTTTTACCAATACCATTAATTATATTTTCACAAACTGTAATAACATTTTCTATAATATATATAGAAATATAACAGGTTATATTACCAAAAATTCCTCTTAAAATATCATTAATCTTCAAAAAATCTCATCACATGAACCATCAATGGGTTTGTCAATGAATATAAAATTATGATCTAAATTAAACTCATAAACCAATGATGGAATCCATAACATATAATTTATTCATTCATGGATAAATATAATCTTCCAAAATATATTTCACCCATTATCCCTTATATAATCTATTATCTTATACAAAATCTTTTTAATTGGAATAATGGGTTCATCCTTATGATGATGGAATAGAAAAAGTGATTTACATACTCCCAAATATATGTAAAAAGAGATAATCATATGAAATTTTACAAAAAAAATGATTCTAGGTATAATTCATACCAATTCAATCAAGGAATTCCCAACATAGTATGTGAGATTAAGGGTTCCCTTAATTATAATGCTTCCCTTCATCCATTATGATTTCTTATTATTTTCATTTTTCTATTTTCTCAATAGGTTGTTCTGTCTTACCATCCTCATTTTATCATGTAATGGGGAATTTATTTGTATAATTACTAAACTCCATACATAATTAAAACATGAGAGTGGGTAGTCCATTCAATCGAAATCTATCTCTAATAATTTCATTGAATTGTATCCGAATGTCACTTTTATATATATTTCTTGATGTAACGGGTTACCACACATGAGAATCCTTTATGTTACTTACATGAATTAACCTATTTTCACATTCTTATAGTTTAGGCATGGTGAAATTTTAGACTTTTACATTCCTCTCACTAACATATCATTTAAATCCTGCAGAAAACCATATTTCAATTCCCATCATCAAATCCAATAGGGTATCCTAAATCCATTTACACTTTTAGAGAACATAAAATTATTTCTCGGTATAATCAAAAATTCCTTCTTGTTAATATCCTTCATATGTGTTATTTTAATCTATAGAATAATCGATTAACCTTTCATTTAGGTTAAATGATAATTTTGAATAGTAACTAAGAAGTATTGTAAAATTTTATTACTGGGTTCCAAAAGATTCAAAATCATTCATATAAAGATTAATGTAATCCTTTTAGTTATTTTTATTAAGAATAAGTGGAATGTATTTACTTTAAACTAAGATTTTAAACTCATCCAACTTCATGGAGTCAGTTTCATATCAATGCCATGTACTATTAATAAGAGTCCACCATTGATATGTTTCTCTTTTTTAGTGATATAAATCTACAATATATTTTACATTCTCCAAAAACTACATAATAGAAATATCTTTTTATTGGAACAAATCCATTACTCAAAAATAAGTAGATCATTAGAGCCTCAAAAAGATGTTGTGTTTAATCTCACAAAAGATTCTATAGATTTTTATTCCCTTACATTCATTTTTTTAATTTAAGAATGATTCCAAGATATAAAATGTCATATGAGAATAAAAAATTAGGTTTTTAATTTTATATCCCATATCATTCAGTTTCTATGGTGGAAAATTATTTTATTGCCTACTACATTCATCATTGAAAATGTTATTTCGGGTTACAAGAATTAACTTAAACCAAAAATTATAGTGTAAGAAAAAATAATCATAGTGGGAAACCAAATAATCATGATAAATAACTTATAAGATGTACATATCATTAGAAATTATTTAATATATGAAACCATAGGTTTATTATTGGTCATTCATTCTCATTATCTATTTAAAATCATCATCATTTATCAAAATATGTTTGTTAATTTCCAAATTCTATCCCCAGGTTGTTTCAAAATAGGTGTTCTATAATACACCATTTGTTATGATATTTCCCCTAGGTACCTTTATATTATAGTCAGATCCACTTTTAGTATCCATATAGGGATGTAACTACATTGAATACACTCACTCGATCCTTTACCAAAATTCTTGAAAATTTACCTATACATTGAATAATACACATTCTTATCAATAGAAATATCCATAAGGTTATCCTTAAAGTTTTCTAATCATAATTTCCAAAGGATAACTAAATATATACTTTGATACCAACTATAGTGACCAATGAATGTCATACATTGATATTAAATCTATTTTTAAGAATATTCATCGCATTAAATATATACACACCAGAGATCCATAATTTCTTATTTCCATTAGTATAATAGATTGAAATCTTCATAATTTAGTAAATGATATTAAATATCTACAACAAATATCTTACCATTTCATTAATATTCACAAACATAACCTAAATAATCCATTATTCATAGCCTGTAAAATTAAACATAAGAAAAGGATAGCGAAAATGCTTAGTAAGGGTAGATAAGGGAGACAAGTAGTAATAAAATTTGAATAATGGGATGAGAACATGAGTATATGATCTTAAACCCATACCCATCATATTAACAAAATTAATATTTAAAAATAAAACAAGTATTCACAGTTCATAAAATATGTTTCATAATGGCATCAATTAACATGATCCATGAGAAGATTAAACAGTCATAAGAAATATATTTTTGGCTTACACATCAGCTTATAGAATTGTTAAATGAAAAAATATTAGAATGTGCACTAATTATGTTATGTACATTAAATCAATCCCCCACATAAACTTATAGATATAAAATCAGGTCCACTAATAACATTATAGACATGAAATATTTCTCCACACTTAACACTATGAGCATGTAATTAGGTTCGTGCATAATATTGTGAGCATGTAATCAACATCAATTAAATCATAATAACTCACAAGTTATACATATTTACACATAGAATTAGAGAATGATATATTCCCCACACGTCTCTTAATAAAACCCATATTTATGTATTTAAAATGATCATAAAAAGATCATTATAAAATATTTCATAAAATGAAATGGGATTCCTAAGCATTTAATCATATTGTAATCAACGTAAAATAGATAGGTTTAGTAATCATTCCATCATTTCATCTCTGAATAACCCATGGAAAAAGAAGCGGTTTTTATAAGAATATCATCATAGTATTACTCGATATGGATAAAGGGGTTTCATCAACATCGTTTCATCAATAACATAAAATTTTTGGAGAAATAATAATAATCGTGTTATTAGATATTCTTCCCTATAATGTGTAGGTAACATAAATATATTTCATCTATGAAATAAAATTATTTAATTCAATCAAATAAAAAATCATAAATATAATACTCATTATGATTTGAAAAAGTAATTAAAAACAAAAAAAATTAAAATATTTTAATTTGAAAATAATCTAGAAATAATATAATGGAAGATTAAAAGAAAATAATGTCAATGATTCACTGTATGATTCATTAATTATTTATTCATTAAAAGTGATTCCATTGAGGTTTTATGTGAAACACAAAAAAAGTATTCGAAAAATAACATGAAGGTTATGTTTAAAATATTTTTTAAAATTAAATCATAGGGAATTTTTTTTGAAATCCTTGGATAAAAATAAATATTTTTTCAAATAATTATTACAAAACATGTTTTTGAATGAAAATGTATTTTAGACTAAAGAGAGAATTAAATAATTAATTTCATAAAAAATATCATCAATTTATTTAATTAATAAATTCTGTTAGAATTGTAATATTACATGAAAAAAATCAATAATAACCATTGGAAAATAAAATTAAGGAATTTAATGGCGATTGGGTTATATAATAGTTTCATGAGAGAAATAATCATTAATAATATTGATAAATGATGTGATCATAAATTAAAATCATCACCACATTAGTAACATAAAATTATAAAATCCATTATGCATAAACATAAATTTTAACTCAAAATATAAATAGGATAACTAAATTCATGATATTACATGAGAAAGGGGATGTATATAGACATCATTAATGAATATAGGTGCAATACATAACTTATGTCACTAAGAAATCAAATTGAGAAAAAAATAACTTTACCCCATTAATACCATTGAAATTATAATATCCATGAAATAGATATCTAAAATAAACTTATAAATTTTTATAATTTCCATGATAATCGTCATGGAATCTATTCGTGTCCATTATATACACCACATAAAAGAAATTTCTGGTGAATATGGATGTCTCTCATAGAAAATATACGCCAGATGTAAATTCCTTAACTTATGTCTTAACTCTAATAATAAACATTAAAATCTCATATATAATATATATAAATTTTTTATAAAACTATTATATAAACATACAAATATATATCATACAATATATTAATTTCTTATAACTTTTTATTATCCATTTAATAATAGTTCCATGTTAAAATTGGGTTTTTCTCAATAAATGTTAATCTTTTGGTATAAATTTTGACTTCATATTTTTTTCATCATACTTTGATAACAGTTTCATAATATTAAAAAATATCCATGATAAAAATATCATATATTTATTCATTATATATGTATTTATTTTAATCCTGAAAATTTATCAATCGAAATGATCTACACAATTTATGGGGACTATTGGTAGTACGTACGGTTGAACATTGTGTCCCTTTTAGTATTTGATTAAACGAAGGAGAGTTAAATGATAAATTATTATTAAAGAATCATTTTTCTATATACATTACATATTTTTACAGATCCCATCAGTTTTACCTTCCATGTAAAGTCTGAAAGAATCAAATCGCTTCGCATGGTGGTAGTCTATCATACACACAAGGGACACTGTTGTATTCCCAAAAAATGGAAAGCATGAACTTATTAGTGATATATTTTTTTATTAAAATATTAATATTATATTTATCATATAAAAATGATAAATTTATCATTTTTTCTAATTGTGTATGTTTTTAATGGTAAATTGAATAACATTAGTTCAAAAGGGGGTAGTCTACTATACACAAGGACGTTGATTTCATTACCCCATGGATGGAAGTGGAGATTGTTTTAGGTAACTAAAATAATACAAATAATTATAAATATATTTAATATATATTTAATTATATAATCCCTTAATAATAATAATTTAAATAGGTGGAGGAATAAATAAAAAAACACTCATTGATTAATGTTACATATTCTTTGTGTATCCTCCATTGGTTTTTTTAATAAATAATTCATAGGATGTCTTTAAATGCAATATAAGGCATCGAATATGAAGATACTGAATTTGTTAAATGATTTGGATAGACATTGGATAATGAAAATAATTTTATAGTGTATATAAATAAATATAATGAGTGGCCTTTTTTATGTTACATGAGTTGGACAATTATAATTTTCTCAATAAAATAATTTCAATCACATTTTTTCATGTACCAAGGCTCTAATAATGTATAGTTATTTGTAATATATTATATTAGGTCAATATATGGCCTTAAATATGTTTTTTTAAATGTATTTGGGTTATTTCATACCCATGTCATTTTAGTTTCACCCATGATAAAACCATTTTTACCATAACTGTAGTAAATAATTTATACTTCTTTTATAATCTAATTAGTGAAAATTTAACATGACATTATTATAAAATATTAATTTTTTTCTCTAAATATGGATTCCATTTTTTTAAAATTCCATTCACATATATGGAAAATTTATAATTAAAATTAATCATGGACACACGATGAGTAAGTTGTCTATGTAAGAAGAAATGTTCATAAACAAACAATGATTTTATGGAAAAATGAAATATACAATTTAGTAAAATGACATAAATTTGATTAATTTATATATAATTGTACTAAATTTAAATTTAAATCAACTAAAAATATATCTTATCTTTATAAATAAATTTATCAAAATAGAGTTTTTAAATAAAATTCAATATTTCCCACAATTCATCAAAAAATGTAACAAATCAGAAAAATAAAAAACAATCACCCTAATATAATTTTGACATGTCCATTTAAAAAATAAATATTATTTTATATAAATTACTTTATAATGGTTTCTAAAAATAATTTTATATTAGTTAAAAAAACTGAAACAATACTATTTTTTAAAAAAATATTGTTTCTAAGCATAAAATTGGATTGATTGTGATTTCTTATGTATAAATCAAATAAGATAAATTATAAATATATTTTTGAATATGTAATATTTAAATATTGCACTTAAATCATTCTCTATGAAAAATTATAATTTATATATTTAAAATTTGTTTGTGTAGATAAAAAATTCCAAAATTGGATTTCTTTATTTTCAAAAGGTTCATATTTTCATTTATATTTAATTTCTGGCCAAAAAACATATATTATAAATATGTTTAATACATATTTTAAAAAATTAGTTAATCATTTTCATACCATTCATTCCAATACTTAGATGACAATTACTATATTAACTAATAAAATTTTAATAATATGTCACACGTCATTAAAAATCATGTTTTCATTTAATGAAAGCTAATCTAAGTGTTTCATGTATTGTAAGTGATCCAAATATTTAAATTATATTGATAAAAAATATATTATAAAATATTGTTATGTTTCACATATAATATTTTTAATCATTTACATGATAGTAATTCAATTCTCTAATGCTGGATTTTACCTCTATGATGGTTGTCGAATCACATCAAGGTATAAGTTTCATAGTCGGGAAGAGAGTATGTGTTGTTATCGTCAATCTGGGAATGTCTATGAATTATGGGTGTTGGAAATACAATAAATTATTGTTTTTATATTGGGGTATTTATTATTTAGAATATGATATGGAGACCGTAAAGGAAGTTCTAATTCTAGGTATATGGGCATTGATTCCAAAAAATGTGTATTGAGAAAGAACAAGTGTCAAATATTTGAGTGTTATTGAACTAGTTTTCATTCCTCATCTTGATCAGTTCATTTATAATATATAATATAATTCATCAAAGACACAGATAGATTTTTTAATTATTTATGGGCCAGATAAACTCTATGTTTAAGGTATTAATTTTCTTACTACTATCATTTAAATTCATGTTTTGGTTGTTTTGACTAATGGGTCTCTGAATCAAATTGATCATATTTAAAGTATGTGGGTCTCTCTATCTAGATATATCACTATGGGAGTGGTGGGAACATCCCATTTTTTTGGGAGTCCATCTAATTCCATTCCTCATGACCAGGGTTTATAGTTTGATGATGAACATTGGAGGAGATCCTTTAAGGATTCCCTTGTCCGGAACATTATGATGAAGGGTGATAAAGATAAAGATGATCAGTCTAATCATGGGGATGATGCTCAAGATCATATTGATTATCAATTATGGTTGGAGAAGAATGTTTATGTCATAGGTTATTGGAAATTGTAATATTTACTATAGGAATATTCTTCATAGAAAGCTAAATCCTATGATAATATCTGATTTTGTTAGGGTCTGCATTGTAGATAAATGTCCAAAAACAACCTTTTATGGTTATATTTTTGAGTTATTGGTCAATCATAAAAGTGTTAGGGAATAAACTTTGTATATTTATATAGTTTAATCAAATCATGTTGAATTTCCAAATGATGAAAATATAGGGTTGTTTACATATAACATCTAAAATTATGGTAGTTGAAGGAGTAGAATGATCTCCAGAATTTGGTAAAAAATATTCAGGTTGACCCTTGTTCATGGCTTCCACATTGATTTCAATTAGTGTACATTATGATTTTATAGAGAAGGCTAACCATATACATATGTATTCTACCAATTCTTAAATTGGTACTAAAATTTAATTGAAATGAGACTGATGGGATCATACTAAGGGATATTGGTTGGTTCGACACAATATGTGTCTTCAAACATAGGATTACTGTTTAATGGAACATGTAATTCAATATGCCTTTTTTCTGATGTTTTATTGTTATTTCATATCATTTTTATTTATCGACTCTTGTAAGTATGTAAATATTTAAATTTCTATCCCCTTTTCCCTCTTCCCTACAAATTTAATTTCTTAATAACAGGCCTTGACCACAACTTGTTTCAAATATTTAATCAAGAATCATTTAAAATTAAATATATATAATTAATTATTTATGATAAATTATTAATAATAATTCATTATATTTAATATTTATCCATTATTAATTATAAATCTTAAGTTGAATTTATTAGTTATTTGAAAAATTTATTATGTTTAAAAAGTAGTTTAAATAACATGTATAATATTTTAATTATAAATGTGATTATTTATAAAATTAAATAAGATAAATTGATGTTATAATTTTTCTTAAATGATCATATCGTAAGGATGAGTGACCGGTTAAGAAGAATTTCAGTTTTATGATGGTAATAATTTACAAATAAAATTGTAAAAACATTATAATCAATAATTGATTACAATAAATTATATTACTTAATTAATATTTTGAAATTTATATTTTATCAAAATTTGTGGCTATAATTGGTGACCCTAGGAATCCATTTGTGAAACCATGCTTTTATTATGCTTAGACCATAAACACAATACCACATTAATATATAACTATTTTCATGAAATATATTTTTCATTTTTAGACCATGGAAATTTTTCTTTTTTTAACTATTGGGTTTAATACCTCGATCCAAAAAAAATGGTTGGCTTTCATAAGAATTCAGGGAAGAGTGAAAGATGGAGAATTTTCTAGCACACAAACATTTTAACATGGAAAATGTGATTGGGTTTTGTGGGGATAATGTTTATTCCAAAGGTAAGTGAAAATATAACCAAAACCTAAATGAATACGATCTTAAATAATATTTAGATATGATAAAAAAGTGATAATAAAAATAGTTTACTTTTCACCTTTATTTTTCATCTTTTCCATGATTTACATGTTATTTATTATGATACCTGAGGTGAAACCAATGGTTTACATCATACTAAGGTATCCAAAAGATATAAAAATTGTTCCAATTCTACGTAATTATCTTCCATTATACATTACCATATATCACAATTTGAAAAATGGATAAGAGATTGAGATTAAAATTGAAGGCTTTGGATGGTGAGTTTCTTTGTTTGAGATCCACACCATTGTATAAGGACCGATCCTATTTTTATAGTTATCTAAATACCCAATTTAGAACACAATTTTTTAAAAATTATGATGTTGGATTTCATAGATTCTCAAATGCTAAAAAACATTATAACATATATCTCAATTTAAATAATCATCTTTTTATATTGAAAATATTATTATAGACATTTAAAATCCTAAAAAATCATAATACGATGGTTGTAAATAATGCAAGATTGTTATAATGGATAATTCCCATAATTATAAAAATTATCACATAACACATGAAACATAATGAATTTCACCGTGCAATATTGATTCTAAAACCATCATAGTGTGACTGAGAATTGGCCACAGCATAGTCTAAAACACTGAATAAGTATAGTTATCTTTATTATCAATTCCATTAATCTCCCTCTTGTACTAAATGTACATTGACTTATTATAGTTTCATATTATTTAATAACATGTGTATCTATATTCAAACTCTTTTAAATGTATTTATTTTGAAAAAAAAGTCATACAATATCACCATAGATTAAATCATATGTAATGACACTTGAAAATAAATACAAAACATATTTTGGGTATCCTCTAAAATAATTTTTTTATGTTATAATACTTTATTAAAATGATACTAACTCATATAAACAAAATGTGTAACCACTTGATTCTTTTTAGTGATAAAAATAATTTTCAATTCTTGATCCTATAAAAGAAAGAAAAAATTTTCCACTATAAATTTATCAATAATACTCAAAATAAAAAGTTATATGGTATGATTTATTTAAAACAGAGGTACTTCAATTATTTTTTCCTAACCCTATATCATATAAAAATATATATAATCATATAATTTCTTTTTTAAAGACTTCGAGCAGCCATAAGGCACAAATTATTATCACCTCACTACTCATGTGTATTTTATTTTTGAAGTATGGACAAACTAGGACTATGAATACATAACATGTTATTCATCATAGTGGGTGATCACATAACATTCCCAAAATATAAATATAAAATAAATAAAGTTGTAACATGTCTATATATCGACATTGCCTTCATTATTCTTTCTCTTTCATGGGTGAAAATATGATAGTCGTAATTAGTGAGGAAACATTCCATCCTGGTTAAATATAAACTGATTAAATTGTCAAAAACATACACATCCACCACCTAATTAGCTAAAAATAAATTATTTCACAAGAATGATATCAAATAATAAAATATCTCATGAAAAGTATCATTTTAACCTTATGTATATAGATTAAATATGAAATATGAACCCATAGAATGTCAAACACATTGTGTACAACACTCAATGTGTTATACCTAGGGAATAATATAATAAAGTATTTTATATTATATAATATCATTTTCTATATCTATATAATAAATAATATCAATCATAAACATTACAATTCTCAAAACCTATAATAAGGCACGATTAGCTCCAATTATGGATAAATAAATATTATATATATATATATATCAATTTGAAATTCAAATTGGACAGTATATTCATCATATATGAACAATGATAAAATAGAGACTAACTTTCATAAAACATAATGAATTTTTGTACTCTTATATACATATAAATATAGTAATAGGGAATATAAAATCACTTTTGTAGTCATATCTCAAATCATTTAAAACCAAATTTACCATTTGATTGATGAAAATTTTGAATTTTATTAAACAACTTAATTAACATTATATTTCTAGCCATCTCATTGTTTGACCAATCGATTAAACCCTCTAATGGATGTATTTTAGTGTGTAAAATATATAAATATTATTTGCTTGATTAATAATGATTCATGGGATTCATATTAGCAGTTTTTAAATTTATAAAAATTTTATTCAAACTCTTGTACTCCATAACATTTATTATTATGATGTTAATAAATTCTATTATATATGTATAATGCTTTATAGTAACATCATAATCATTATTTTTAGACATTTTAATGACACATTTATTTTGAGATCATTTCTAACTGAAAAAACACTTTAAAATAATACATTTCATTACTGATTTTCTTATCCACATTGAAGACATACAATCACATAAACCTGATCATGAAAACTAAATATAAATCATTATAATTCTATTTACTTCCATACCCTATGAAATATTAATATATTAATTGATTTTAATTTTGAATTTGAAATGCAACCTATTTTATTTTATTATATTTTAAATTTCCTAATTTCCAACACACACTCTATAGTCTTACAACAATTATATACTCTTCTGAATATAATGTTATGTCAGAAATTTTTTTATTGAAAATAATACTTATTTCATTTTGTGGAATATTTTATAATAAACTAATAAAATGTATATATTATATATAATTCTATGTGTTTAGATCAATTTTACAAAAAATAATATTATCCATTAAAATAATCCATTATATGAGGGTGTGTTACTCATTCCCTTATATTTTAATAAATATCTTAAATAGACTCTTTAATCATGGGTAAAATATTTTAACTTGAATAAAAATCCAGTAATCCTTATCATATTCTGTATGATGTTATATTATTTAAAAAGTCATAAACCCAGTTTTTAATCTAATTTTTTATAAAAACGATTTATTAGTAACTAAATTATCTTACCATATAAGAAAAAATGAAAATGAATATCCTTTTGAGTGATTCATCATAGAAATAATATTTTTAATTAAATTTCTAAATTTTTAAACATTGTGATATTTTATTTTTATACATACTATTTAATTCTCTAAACCTTAGTTGAATTTTAACAACATTATATTTAAAAATATTGAAAATAATTCATCTAGAATCATATAACCATTATCATAAAATAATTTATTTTTATAGAACTAATACCAATTCACCGTCGGTAGAGTTTCTAAAAAACCCATTTAACAATTTTATACAATCCCATAAAATGGAAATATTTCACTACCTTCCATAAATCTCATTCATGATTCATTGGCCTTGACTACCTTCTAAAATTAGCATTTTCGGAACCTCAAAAAAACATCTCCACTAAAAATATAACCATGTTCTCTTTTTTAACTATGAGTAATACACCCAAATCATGAAATCCCTATACATTTTAATCAATCCAGATGTCTTTTAAAAATGGGATAAACATTTATTAAACTCGACTTCATTTTCATAACCCTTCTAAAATTAATCTCATAATGAATTTCTTATATATAATAATAATTAAATAAAGCCTTAATCCTCTACAAGTCATTAGTATATTCAATCATTTTTAATATATTTCTATGGGGTGAACACCCTTTTGTAATATTGAATATAAACCATTCATGTGGAACTATAAGTTAATCCTTATAAACTTATCATAAGAATATATTACATATACCAATTATAATATTTAAACATTCTATCACAATGAAAGTAGTTTCAATAATATTTTAAATTTTCATTATTTTTAATAACAATTATTATGTTACTATAATAGTCTAAAAAATTTCTTCCATAAAAATTATCCTTTTTTCTACATGAATCACAATTTAAATTTTATTGGTGATGACAATTCCATTTTCCCTAAAATAATAGATCTGGTCAAATGAGTTTCATGTTTTATGTTTATTTAATAAGGAATTTTATTAAATTTTATCCCAATAAAATAATAATCCCATTTAAATCCATAATATTCAATTATAGCTGATGATCCATATTTAAATATGAATTGAGTTCTTATATAAATTCTAATCAATATATTGTAATTTATATAGATCATCATGCTAATAATATCATATAAATATTATGGATAGTTGAAAGGATAACTCTTTAACCCACAATATAATACGGATTCACCCAATATAATTACTATTATATGCTTAAAAATATATTATTAAATAATAATAACCCAACATAAAACTAAATATGTGAAATCTTACCCTTATGGTATTCTTATTACATATATTCCATACCCAACATAATCCAGGGGAACCTATTTGTGGAAAAAGAATACCCAGTTGAATGATTGAGATATTGATAAGTATTTTTATTTGGAATGAATAGTACACATGATATTTATAGGGGTATTAATTTTACCATCTTACTTAATATTATTAACTTTAAATGTATGTATACATTTTCTATTTTTTTGGAATCCCTTCTTCATCTAGTATATCAATATTTTCATACTATGTTTTTGTTTTACTCTTTACATAATGCATATTTCATGATACTAACCATAATTAAATGTTATTTATATTTATACATATAAAAAAATTTCACATGTAAAAGTTGTATAGAACCCATTCATGTAAACTATTAAAAGAATGTGAGATCCATAATAACAAGAGTAATTAAAGAAAAACAAGCTTCCAAAGAAATATTTTAATGAAAAGAAATATGCCTTGAGTATATTTAGTAGTGTGACCCAAAATTTAATACCATGGTTAAAAAGGAATGCCCTATTTTAGTGTTCAATATATTTTTCATCAATTCAGAGGGTGTTGGGTTGTTTTTTTGGGTTTTTGTAGAATCTGTTAAGAATATTAATCATGACATAAATATGTTGTTGGGATGATGTCATGAGTTTAGTACATGATATTAATTTAAACTAGGGAGAACCCAAAAAATAGATTCAAATTTTTAAATAATTTTATGATGGGAAATGAGTTAATATCATTAATTATTCATCCATGGGTTTTTTTTTGGAGGAAATTTCTTTTTTTGTGTACTTTTGACTCAGTGGATTCACATCAAGAATCCTTGATACACACCATAGATTGATTTATAATAATTGTTTTAATTTGTATATAGATATATCTTCCCTTAACATCATTTGGGCTACCCTTAAACATTCTACAACTATATAGAGGACTCATATCTTTTATTTTTATTATAATTCATTCATTCATGGTGGATCACTTAGAGGTATGCTATATTTTGATTTGGATTACTTTTTTTGCAGATCCTTTCAATATATATTAATTCTTTTTCTTATTATAAACCAATAAGCATGTGGTTTCTTAATATAATGGTTTTTATGATTACTTTATGTTTCTAATTTTGAATCTAGGACTAAGAGGTCCTGATATAATCTTTCATAATCTCTAATTGTAAAGGTGATTGGTTTTCCCTAATTTCATGATGTAGGGGTCTCTCTAAGAGGGTTGTAATCAGTGAAATTAATAGTGTTCTTATATATTACA
Organism: Viscum album; assembly: GCA_963277665.1. Classification (NCBI taxonomy): domain Eukaryota; kingdom Viridiplantae; phylum Streptophyta; class Magnoliopsida; order Santalales; family Viscaceae; genus Viscum; species Viscum album. The sequence continues at coordinate 307,005,178 of OY728131.1, read as the reverse complement.
TTGTTTTATTCAACAGAAATTCATTATTTGATAAGTTAAAGTTATTTTTTTTGAAGAGATACATATTTTTAATGTTGTTTCTTTAGAAAATTATTTTTGTTCACAAAGTGTTCAATGAAATAATTTAATTGTGGGGTTTTCATTAAAAATGGGTTTCAATCATAGACGATTAATGAATTTATTATATAACTGGTTAATAAAATGTGAGTATTGATTTTATGTGGATTATGATAATATATTCTCATTCAATAACCTTGGGTGTGTATGGAATTAGGCTTGTCACACATTATGTGAGCTATGGTACAATAGGTTTTCTGCTACATTTTTTTCTATTATACAGCAAGAGGTTATACTTGTTGGATCCATTTAAGGAATGGATTGGGGATATTATTTTATATATATTATTTATTCACATAGGTTATATATCGAATGGGTTGGTTTTAAATTTAACAATGGTTTATTATATGATGGTATTTTCATGATTATTTTCCCACATGATTATCATATGGTGTATCCATTACTGTTTTTAATTTTTATTTTGTAATATCTTTCTGGGTCAATACATATGCTAGGATTGGGTCAATATGGTAAGATTTTTTGAGAAACAAATGATGAATAATAAAACGTAGTTTAATTTTAAAAAATTTCCTGATAAACTAGCTTTTTAATAATAGAGATAATATATAATTGATAGTATAACTTGTATAGACACTATTTTGGAATCCTAGAAGGATTTTACTCAGATCCATATTTTTTCCTTTGTGTTGTTGTAGAACTTTTTTGATTGACTTTGGTAGTAGTAAAGGAATTATATATTATATCTGTTTATTTCAGTTTTTATCTTCATTGAATGATGGATTGGTGGTGATGGATGATCACATAGAGATGTGTCAAGTCTCACCTAGATTTAATACATTATTGAGCATGATTTTGTCAATGTTTTTTCTCATTACGATGGATCATTATCCCTTTATTTTTCATTGTACTATGTTTTTATCCATTTGTAATTTGTATTTGTAATTATCTATTTCTTTTCATTATGTTGCACAATTTCAGGTGTAATTTTTAGTTGACTCAAGCATGTTTTTTACAAAATGGTTTTAGAGGGGACCCCCATCCTGAAGTGTTATGAAAATGGCATGGTTTTATATGGTGAATTTGGTAGACCAGACTTTAGATTTTTATAATTTTGATAGTATTTTCTGAATTTCTAATGAAAAACTCACTTCATTCACTAATTCAAACTTACCATGGATGTTGAGGGAGTTTTTCAAATATTGTGACTTGGTATTTTTGGTAATTTAAATAAACTGGATCTATGTATTATTTTAAATAACTTGTTCATTATTAAATAATTTTATTAAATTCAATAAATAAATAATTTATTTAAATTATTATTCATCATAACTATTTATATGGATTTCTAGATGTTGGTGGAGTTGTTAGCGTGGGTGTTTCCACTATTATGAAAAGGTAGTGCACTGGTGGCATGCTTTTTAGAGGACCATCTTAAAGGGATGTACGTGGGAAAAAATAGTTTATATTGAATTATTTTTGGAGGAATAGTCTAATACTGACTAACTATATTGATTCTCAAAAAGCTTTTTAATATTTCGGACAATTATGTTATCTCATATTTTTTTGGATGGACTTTGCAACACATTAAAACTGTATCCACACTAAACAAGGGATTTCATGTTTTTTCAAATGATTGGATGTTTTTTGGGTCTAATCCTAATTAAGAGGGGGATATTTATGTGGAAATGAAATATTATGAAGGATCTCATGCAGGACATATTTCTGTAGTGGATTTTTTTCTCTTGGAATATGAAGCTTGGTCCGCTACTGTGTGAGGTATGATTGTTATTTAATGTTTTATGGTAATATATGCCATTCATTTAGTTGTTAGTCAGTATTTTATCTAATCAGTGTTGGTTAATGTTTTATTATTATTTTAAAATATTATTTCATTCTTTTTTATCTTTCCATAACATTGTGAAAGTGTTATAGAAATTTTATTCACATTTCCCACATGTTTGGTGACTGTAGCTAACATTGAGGTGGAGTGGGATTTCATGGTTCTTATTCTTAATATATTCAACCTGATTATTAGCATGAATCAGATGATCAATGTTATGAATGATATCAACTACAATTATAGTTTCATGCAGTTTTTATATACTATTGGAGTAACTCATATATTTCAGGGTTAGTGGGAATCTATTTCTGGGAGAGTGGGGCTAGTTTTTTCATTTGATAGAGTAATCCAATTAAATATTTCTAAGATGTTCTATGATTCTGATGATCCTTGTTTGAGAAATCCACTACTTACACTATTATTTGTATACTAACAGAAATTTATTGGGGATTTTTCTGGTTTACCACTACAGAAAAAAGTTGAGATAACTATTGGCATAATACCTGGTACGATGCCATTTTCTTTTTTATTTTATCATATGAAATTAGATTAGTTAGAGAAAAATAATTTTAATCCTGAAGACTATGAGGATAATGGACTTATTCTTCCTATAATGTTTCACAAGTATTATATTATAGTCTTTTCTATGAAGATATGTAGGACCATAAATATTTGTATTGACTATTGAATGTTAAATTTGGTGACCATTTAGAATAGTTGTCCCTTTCTTAGGATTTATGATCTCTTTGATCAAATCATATGGGAAATTTTGTTTTCGAAGATTATACATCATTTATTGTACCAACAGTTGATATTCTAATAAGATAATATACCAAATATTTTGTTTTAAGCACAAGTATGGGAATTTTGAGTTTTTGTTATGCCATTCGTTCTTAATAATCATCGTTCATTATCTGTTTCATTGATGCACTAATTATTTAATTTATTCATGGACTCCCCTATTGTAATGTTTTTGGATGATATATTAATGTACTCCAATACTATGTTACATGACATGGGTCACATAGGTGTTATCCTTATAATATTGAAGAAGAATCATTTATATAGTATGATATATAAATATGAGTTTTTGATATATGAAGTTATGATTCTGGGTCATGTTATATCTATGAATGGAATCACCGAATATCCCAAAAATATACATGTGAATTTTTCATTGTAGAATCCTATAAATGTGTTTCATATTCAAATTTTCTAGGGTTTTCTATTCATTACAAGTGGTTTGTTCAGGATTTCTCTTAGCTTATATCTCTGATGACATTTTACCCCATATGGTGTAATGTTTTAGTCAAACAAAAATTTAATAGATATATTCAATAAATGAGGGTGTGGTTGACTTCAAATATAGTTTTTATTATTTTAGAACCAAGTTGACAATATGAACTTTAATATGAAACTTCTAGTATGGTCTGAGGTGTGTATTTATGTATAGGAAACATGTGAGGGCCTATGGATTTCACAAGTTATTCCCTATTAAGAATAACTTCCATACCCATGATCATGTTTTTTTATGTGGTATGTAATTCACTAAAAACATGAAGTCAGTATCCCTTTAGGAAGAAATTAACTTTATACTCCGATAAAAAATCCTAAAATATATTTTCACTCATAAGAATCCAACAATGTGATTTAAACAATTGGTTGATCATATCTATAATTTTTTTATTATTTCTCATACTCTAATGAATTTTGATGTTTCCTATAATGCATTGATAAGGGAGTTAATGACTAGGAAAATAAAGGAATTAGCAAAGTAGTTTTCTCTTATGAGTTTGATCACTGAGAAGAGCTTGGGATTAGATGAAGATGGTGGTAATGTGTTTTTATATTCTATGAAAAATTAGTCAACATTTTATGAAGGGTTTAAGCTTGAGAATGTATCAAGAACCGAATTTTAACTCATTAACGAAATACAAAATGACAGGGATACCTCTAGTGAGTGTTCATTGTATCTCAGTATCACATTGTGTTTTTTTTGTATGTTAGTAGTTCCCTTACCTCAAAGGTGGGTATTAATTCAAGATGAAAACTAGTCATGTTGGTATATACATCTGTGGACTACCAATATGTTTCATGATTTAAAACCTCAAATTTATTGTCCATGGATGAAGTCATTATAGGAAGATATCACATTGTGGTGCCTTTTTTCATATAAATAATGAAGAACATGGGACACATGTGTGATTGTTGAAATTATTACCCTTTGTTTTATAGAAGTGGGATGAGGTTTCCATGGACATTTCCTTGGTTTTCCATGTAATCTTAGTAGGAATGATGTGATTAGGGTTATTATTGATCGGATCAAGAACCCTCACAATTTATCCCAATCATAGATTTGATGAAGCTATAATAGCTTGGAAACTTGTTTGTCGTTCATGTTGTGAGACTTCATGGGGTTCATTCTAAAATTATTTTTCAAAATTACCTATTGTTAACATACAAAAACTGAAAGGGTTTTCATAATTTTATAGCTTCTTATTTGAAACATTACACAATATAGCATTTGTAGAGGTATATACAGATAAATAGGTATATTCTAGTTCTTGAGGATATGATCATGGAATGTGTACAGGATTTCAATTGATCTTGGAAAATACATCACCCCTAGATAAATTTTCCTACAAAAATTGTTATCAGGATTCAATTGATTTGTATACCATAGAATATTTTTATGGTAAAACTTCCATATATATCCCTTGTGTTGTATTTTGTTGGGAGGTTGTATTTTATTGGATTTATTCTAGTTTTGGAAGTGATGAAAATTTTTAGTTGATTTGGATAAAATGCTTCATGATATAGGATCATCAAAAATCTTATGTTGACCACCATTGTCATCTTCTATAGTTTAAGGTTGGTGATCATGTTTTAATTAGAGTTTGGAAACATGTGGATCATTATTATTTGGGTAAATAGGGTATGTTGGCATAAATGTTTCTTGGAAAATTTGAGATCATAATAAATAGGTAAAGGTGAAATATCAGATGGATTTACCATATTTTTATTCGATTCTTGACATGATTAATGTAAACTATATGAATAGTTATCAACCAAATAATTTGCTTGTGATTGAATGGGAGAATGTTGATCTTGATCTCGAAACGAAAATGATTGAGTAACCATTTCATATTTTAGATTCCCAGGATATGGTACTACATTTTAAAACGTTTTTTTTATTCTCTGTTATTTTTCTGTGAAGATGTGATAGCCATGAGACATGGTAATATGAGTTATTAATATGCAAGTAATCTCTATCTCTTCTTATGTATCTAGGATCATGAAAACATTTAGGTGTTAAAAATATTGTTTGGTAGGAATAATTATAATGTAGTGGTTGAAATGGTATTTTCACTTTTAGTTTATAAGATATTGTTATTGTTGTTAGAGGGATTTGAGGTTTTTTGGGGGTTGTTGCAGAATCTGTAATTAGTGTTGATTTTAAGAGTCAATCATTCCATAAAATATATATAAAAAATGAATATATTTTTGGGCCGACAACGTGAGTAATATATAACTCATTAATTTTCCTTAATAACTAACCATTAAATTAGTTCAAATTGTAAAATAATTCATTTAATGAAATGAATTAACTAATTGAATTCAAATACTGAGTGTTTTTAAAAGGAGTTGAATTATTTTTTGATGTACTTGTGACTCGGTGGAATCACGTCTTGAATCAATGATTCACAATATAAAGTGTTCAATACTACCCGTTTTAATTATGAGGTGGATGAAATTTCCTACCTAATATCACAATGGATTGACCTAAACCTTCTCTTATTCACTAGAGGATGCATCCCTTGGATTCAAAGAATCATTCATTCATTCTTGGTGGGACACTTCATGTTATATAGAATTTGGATCTAGGATTCATTTTTTGTTAGATCCTCAGTAGATCTCTTCTCATCTTATCTTATTGGAACCCAATTCGTTTATGAATTCTGGATCTAATGGTTTTAATGAAGGATTTATGTTGGTTTTTATGAATCAAGGATCATGAAGATCCAATATAGTTTTTCAAAGGTGATTTGTTTTTCTCCTTTCTTGAGGTAGATGTATCCGTACAAGGGTTCTTATTCAAGAACTACATTAGGTTAATGAAAATTTCTTTGCATCATACGATGTCAATTTATGATTTGTTATTATAATGTAATTATTGGAATGTATACATTTTTTTATGTGGTATTTCATTAAAAATTAATTTTTTAATATGAACTGTTTGATGATTTGTGTCAATGGTAGTTTTTCATTTGAAATGGATTTTCAGTCCGAGAGGTGGAAAAATATTATTTTGAAAATTATTTCATAAATTTGTAGACTTTTTTAAATGTATTTTGAAAAAATGTAGACATTGGGTAACCATAGGTTAGATGAGAAATAAACATTTCACTCTTCATGTGGGTAATTATAGAAGATGTTTCATGTCTACTTATTGTGTGTAATTCCATTAGAGGTTATATTTTTTGGCCCACCATTTACCTAGACATGGGATTTTATTTCATCAAAAGATTGTATTTTAATTGATTATAGACCAAATTTTTTGTTGTTTCATTTCTTATTTTCTTACCACATGAATGTATTTTAATTTTTATTTTCTCAAAAGCATATCTTATATTCCATTAAAAGTTGGTTTTGGTTTTTATTTCATTATATCATTAATATACTTGACAATTTATTATATTTGGTGAATATGTTATCATTTTATGACAATAAAATGACGATTCATAGAAATAATATTATTTTATGAAATTTCAATGTAAACGAGTTTTATAAATCATTAGATAATGCATTCCAAATAGTAGAACATGTATATATTCTTTGTTGGAATCCAACTAAGCTATATTCTCATACCATACTTTAATATTTAGTCATTTTTATTATTTTAATTCAAGACACAAGTAAGGGGAATATCGTTATATAATATTCCAGTTTATATTTGTGGTCTTCACTTATATAGTATGATTGTTTTTTCATTATGGATGGACAGTTGGGGAGGTCTTTAGTCTCATATGGTTTTACTATGTTGTTTACCATTTATATATTGAAATTTTTTGTCTCATTGATATGTATATTTAATCATTTATGTTGCATTTTACTATGTTGTTATTCAATTATACATGATACTTTTCAATATTCTTTCCATGTTATTATATGGCTGACTATTTCGGGTGGCTTTCCTAGTTGTATTAGGTTGGTACATTATAAGAAGATACTCTACCCATGGTACTTTTATGAAGGGAGACATCAATTCCATCATAGTTAAAAGAGAAAATATGTTTGACTATAATCTAATTCTTAATTCAAAATATTATTTTAGTATATTCTAAATTAATTTTAAATTGAAACTAATGCGATTATCTATATAGATTTAATCATATTAAATGAATATTTGATAACTCAAAGAAAATTTATTTAATAAAATTAATGTAGAAAATCCATAAATATATATATTTTATTTTCAGGTTTAATAAATTAAAGAATATAAGTAAATAAATATAACATTCTTAAATTTTGACCTGAGATAAAAAATTATGAATAATTAAAATATATTTCATAAAGAAAATAATTTATTCATGATTTAACATGAAAAGTTAACTCTTTTTCAAAATAGAAATATTCTTATTAATATTTATATGGGATTAATATGGACTCCTTAGTTCTACAATGTATGAGTTATTTTATAAAAAAATTAATTATAATATAATTTTCCCCATTTTATTTTAAAAAGTAACATAAATAAAATTTAAAATATTTTATTTTATATAAATCATTGATTATATCACACTTAAAAACAACTTATAGAATAGTACAAAAAAACATTTCCAAATATGCCTATAATATAAAAAAATTATAAACATTTTTTGAAGTAATTATTGAATAGATATAATATATTTTTTAACTTGTATTAAAATTATAAACACTTAAACCATTATCTAACATTATAAATTGAATTTAAAACAATATTTCTTCAACAAAACAATTTTTTTTTGCATAAATCATTATTTGGACTTCGTATGATCCCCTTAATAAAATGTTGGTGATAATTTTTATAATTTTCAAAAAAATATAAATTTTTTAATTCCCTTTAATGTGTGATACACTATAAGTATAATGACTAGAAACATTATGTATGTTTTCTATAAATGATATCCTTTTGGTCATATGATCTTACCATATACCCGAAATTATTTTGTAGATATTTTGAGTCACCATTCTCATTTATTTAATTTCTTTTTTGAAAGTCGGCTTCACATAGCTAATGAATTTTAAGAATTCTTGTAGTTTTGGTGAAGATGTTTTTGTAATGACATCATAATATAAGAAATAAATTTATGGTGATAACTATGGGATGGATAGTCTTTATAGTTCCTAAATCCATGGTGATGAAACAAAGAGACCATGTTGTGGTGGTGTTTCATAAGACACTATTTTTCAAACTGTCTTTATAGTTTCCATAAAAAGAATTTTACATGCTCTTATGTGTGGAATTATAACTATTATAACAACCATGCTCATTTTTCATAAAAATTATGTAATAGTTCATAATTTTTATAAACTAGTATAATTTTTGGAATGTTACTATATATTGTTTGTAGATAAAAACATTTTTTATTTCACTATCAAATTATAATTAATCAAAATAATAATAATTCAGGATCACATACCACATTTAGGATTCATATGGGATAAAAATTATCCAAAAATAAATATAAACAATTATAAAAATCATAATTCAAGGGATATTCTAAAAGAAATTTATTTAATTGAATAGTTGATATAATAACATTATACACCGTTATGGTTCGTACTATCCAATCACACCCATGATTGAAAAAATTGTTAAGAAGATACAAATAGGTTCATCCCTCCATGATTATCCATGATATTCTTAAATATCCCAGTACATCGGAAGGATCCTAAGTTATCCATAGTTTGTTAGAACATTCAAGTTCAAGTAAAATAGAATGATAGCAGATGTTAGACCATTGGATAAAGTGTTTTTGTGTTAGAGATTGAAACTCAGGTGTATGGATTGATATATTTTATATAACCATATAATGTATGTATATAGAACACAAAATTAATGTTTTATTTATGAGGTATTACACAAAAATTCAATTGGTAAATATACTTTTAATGATTTTTTTTTCAACTTATTACCATTTAACATTAAAATGATTATTATAGGAATTCAAAGCCTTCAATTATTCATCTAAAGATGATAGTAATAGATGTATGTGATTTTTAGTAAATGAATCTTCTAAAAAGACTATTAAAAAATAAATAAGGCAATGTAATAAAATAGTAATGTATAAAACTATGTCTTATGGATACCAATCATCAACTCTGATGTGGTATCAAGATCCATATTGTGGTGGTTCCTTTAGTACATAATTTCATTCCGAAATATGAAATACCATTAAATATTGGGTAACTGTATTACACAAAATAACATATTTGAGATGCGTTTTCTACAGAATATGAAGTCAAGATTCATGATGATGGTTGACCGATAAATTAAACATCGTGTAATCCTATTACATATTGAGATGAATGCGACAAAAAATAAATAAGTGGATACATGGCAAAGGTGTTGTCCAGTTTTCTTATAACTGCACCACTCGAACGCCCATCGAAGATATTTTGGTAGAGGATCAAAGGATGTAAAGAGACATTTCACAGAGGAAAAAAATTCAATGTGTCCATTTTTTATTTCTTTTGTTTTGAATGTTATTTTTTTAATTTTTTTAATTTTTTTAACTTTTAATATATTATACCTCTTTATCATAACACTATTCTTCCATTTTTATTTTTATGTGTTCTCCCACATTTGTTCCCTTCTTAACTCCAAAATAAATTGACTGATATCCTCGATGCTTGTTTGAGGGAGGGCATTGATTCTATATTGAGTTTCATATTATTTAATTTATAATCACTTTATTCAATTATATGAATTTGGGAAATGGTTGAATTGATTTTTGGAGTGGTCTCCCAGTTTTCCCTGTCATCTGAATTATTATTCTAATTTATCAATCATACTTCCCTTCAATATATATGTTATGTATATTATGGAGTATGGCCTCAGTAGTGGTGTTATGTAAAGAGGTTTCCTAGTTAATTTTCATATGATTATTTTCCTATATATGGAGTTCTTGGTATGTGGTAATCACATTTCAATAATGATGGTGAGGGGTGATTGGTCTTGATCACCTCATTGAGTTGAATATTGATAATACCTATTGACAATTATTTCAATCTACATGACCTCCTATAAATAATATCATTGTTTATTTAACATAACATCATTTGTGTTTACATTTTATAATTATATAAAATATTTATATATTTGGAATAATTTGAAATCCCTCCATGTATATTACATATGTTTTATATATATTAATTAAATAATAATAGTGACAATAAGAGGACAATTTGTTTTGGTTCCCTCATTGAGATCGACCCTAGGGTGTTACACTATGGATTATTTTTTTGTTAATAAATTAATTGAATAACAGTTCACAATAAAACCAATTCATCATTTTGGGGTCATTTATGGGGATGAAAAAATCATCCACACATAGTTTTTTATATAAACCCCAAAAATATAAAACATCTGAACAACGGAAGGCACTCTAGCGGTAGTGTAGCATACTGTAGCAGCGGTAGGCACTATAACAATGGTAGGTACTATAGTGGAAGAAGGTAAATGTAGCGGTTGCATGTTAATATATCAGTTGTGCGTTCTGTTGGTACTGTACAAGGAGGGAACTATAGAATTATTTTTCATAGAATGAGCCTTGGGCCAAATATTTGGCCCTACGAGCCATATAATAGGATACATGACCACTGGACCTTTAGGCTTTTTAATGGGTCTCCCTCTACCTTGTTAAAATAGTTCTTTTTTTCAATAATAAATGAGTCATCAGCACCAACATTTTAAGAAAATAAAAAATTTGAACAAAAAAACTACAAAAATAACATCATTGCATATTGTTCTTTTCATCAACCAAAATGTTTTTTTATAGTGATTATTATAATTAGTGGAATATCGATAACATTGATAGTGATCCTAGAAGAGAAGATACCTTAAATATTGGAATGGAGACACAAGAATGGACTATTTTAGTGAATTTAAAAATTTTAATAAAAGAAATCAAATAGGTAGTATTGCTAGCTACTGAAGTAGAAGAATTTAAAGCTCTATTATAGGAACAAAAAACAAAAATATTTACAATCCGAAGAAGCATAAGAAAATTATATTACACCTACAATTGATTTTAATGAACCTAAACGAGACATGAATATGCCCCTTGAGGATCAAATCATCACACTTTGGAAATTGTTTGAAGTGGTTGATCAAGGATTCCATGCCAGCTGATAAAACTGATGGAGCATAACATGATTCATAAGATCACTGATTAAATTTTATTGAAGACCAAAAGGTATGTGATGTTACGATATTATTCAAAAAATATTCAATACCTCAATACCTCTTTAATTTTTTAGAAAAAGATGAATAATTTACATCTAAAAAATAATTCCTAGTGGTGTTTCCTGAAGAGATTTAGATTCAATATTCTTTACATGAAAGGGATAATTTGATTGTTAATATATCATTATTTTATATAATTTAGTATAAATGGTTTTCTAACATCCATTAAGCTTAAATTTCAAACATAGTGGAAGATAAAAAGGTACTGTATGAAAAAATTATATGGAAAAATAAGTCATTGACAAAGAAGATGAGGACTCATTCTTTCTCCTTCACCCATCTTCTATAATATAAAACATTGAAAATGGGGATCAGATGATGTACTTGATCAATGTGTCACTCCATGACCAGTTCATGATGAAGAGCACTAGAAGAAATAATTCATAGTGGTTCATGATCAATAAACAAAATCAATCATTTTATTAGGATTAAATAGATACAACTGTCGAACTAGGGGAAATAAAAACCTATCACTCAATTTGGGTACAAACCAAGTAGTATACCCTTTAATTTCCCAGTATATTTATTATTCATTAAAATTTCACAAGATTTTACATTTATATGATTTAGGTTTATTATGTTAGTATCTAGTATCTTAAATTATATCTTCCATTAAAAGATTATTTTAGGTTGTATCTTCCCTTCCCATTAGTTTTTATAACCATATTTAGATTTTGTTAAGCTGAAATGATGGGTAGTAAATATATTGTTGCGGGTATCAACCTGCAAGTCATTTCATTTTGTGTGAATTTTATTTTTATCTTTTAAGGAATATACTATTTAAGGAATATTCATTTCAAATTAAACCATTAATTGATTTTTAGGGAAGATAATGGATTTTTGAAAAAAAAAGTACTTTAAATAATTGTTGATATGAATCTTTTCTCATTGAATAAGATTTTTGAGGATTTTATTGAGTTTGACTAATTTTGGAAATCCATGCTTAAGAAATTATGACTAAAAAATATTTATATTGATATGTGAGTTATTGTGAACCACATTGATATAATATTCATAATACCCACACATTCTTGAGGGAAACATGGATTTTGTGTGAGAACCAGAATTTGGGAGTTTTTCCTTTCAAAAATCATAATTTCATGGAATGTTTTTACATGATTGTGGCACTAATTTCTCTAGAAACATTTTAACATGTGACCCACCTTTACATTTTTTCTTTGTTAGACCTTATATTCTATGAATTTAATTATAGGTTTAAGCCACATTACAATACATTTTTCTATACCTACCAGCAGTCTTGGTATTTGTTTCATGGGTATTTTGATTTTGAGTGTGTCAGAAGGGCCTTTAGTATTCTTTCTATCAGATGTGTTTTATTTTTGGGTGGTTTGAGGAGTGTAAAAACTTTTGGAAGTGGATAATGTGTATATTAGGAAGTTTAAATTATTTAATTATCCTTAATTTGTTTCAATTGGTTCTCTTTTAAAAAAATTAAAATAAATATGTACCATTATGGAGATTTACTAAAAAAGAAGAAGATAATGTTGTTCCTTTCTAGATCCATACAAATAAGTGATAAATAAAATGAATGATATCATTATTTATAATCAATATTTGTCTCTTGTATATTTCATAAAACATGGATTGGTGTTGGGTTCCATATTATTAATGGGATTTAAGTGAGGATTATTCAATATTTTACATGATTATTCATGCATTGTTCTTAAAAGTGAAACCAACTATTTATGGATGTAAATTTTCTGATCATTTTTTTCACCAAACCTAAACCATTGAATTCACCATAAAAATTAACTCATGATTGAAAATATTTTCATGCTTCATAGTGTAGATAGATGATAATAGTCACAATCTTAATGTAATACATGCACATTACAAGTATGAGCATAACTCTATATTAAATTTCTCTTTAGTGAAGAGTGACATTAAATTCATGGTATGGTAGGTTGTGACTAGGTTATGTATGGATTTATGATCTTGAATAAAAATTTATGTGAGTAATGAAAAGGTAATGTAATTGACATTCATATATGTGACATGATGGAAGTATATTTTTCTTAAATCAATTGATGTTTTCTCACTTTTTATTGATGGGTAGATTTTAATTTTAATATATGATGACTGGACAAGAGTTAAATGGTTAAGTGTGACTGATTAATAAAGCTATGATTTTCATATATATTATTCTTTAATTAAATTTTTTTAAACCCACCATAGTTTTATTCGATGAAAAAATGTCACATTTTTATGTTTTTGATGTTTTTAGAGAATAAATGAAAAATTTACCTAATTCTGAAATTTTAATATATTTTTATGACTTTGTTATATGAATAATATCATTTAAAATGTTTTTCAAAATTTATGATTATTTTTTATGGAATCCATGATTTATGGGATGAATTTTCTTCTTCTAGACTAAGAGCTGATGCAATCATCTAATCCCCCAAAAATTTCTATAAGGTTGAAAAATTGATATGGACAACATGGTAGACCCCACATCAATTATTCGAAAAAAACTCATGATCCAAAACACAATTAATATCAATTCCAAATGGACTTTAAATATATTTCAATTTTTTAATTTTCCAATAAATTTAATGGTGACATTCTATCGTTAAGTCATTCATTGGATTCTATAATTTGGGGTGGGGTAATTTTGAAATATTCTGAATGAAGTAAATTTTCGGATTAAATCGTCCATGACACCCTCATCCTGTAGAAAATGTTTCTGAAATATTGGGGGTCAAAAACAATTTAAAATAATAGCATATCTCTATTATATTACAATATATTATTATACTATCAATATAGATAAAATATGGAATGTTTTTTGGGAATCGGGGTTGCAGGACAAGTCATGACTCCATTACATGCGATAAAATTACATTACACAACATGAACATGTTGAGGTGTTTTTTTGGATAAGATCAAGATGATATTCATGATGATTAGTGTTGATGTAAAACCCCAGGATTTCATAGTATGTAATTTATTCAAAATAATTCAATATCTTGCAATACACGGAACACCGAGTTCAAGCGCACCACGACATAGAAAAATACCCGTTAAAAAGATGTTATGAATAGTATTAACTAAAATTTGAACTTCATATAATCCATATAAATTTAGATTCTAATTTATGAGTCTTATATACATAATGAAAAAACAAAATCAATTTCTTTCAGATAAAAGAAGTATTTTTAAAAAAATGCGATTTTACCACCTTTTATTGGTGAACTATTTTTAAATCCAATAATTTAAACATTTATATATTACATTTGACAAAATAAAATTATTCTTTAAAATCCGAACATAAGAATTTATTTTTAATAATTTTTTTGTTTTTTCTGATATCTTTCATATTTTGGTGAATAATGAAAACAGTATATTTTAACTGAAAAAACTTTTTTTATAAAAATAAATTATAATGTTAAATTATACATTTTAATGGTTTGGAAGTATAAATAGATTATATTTTTACCATTTAATCAAATTTTTTTCATTGGAAATAATTTCACTTTGAAATTGAAGACAAACAAACATCAATCTTTTTTTAGTTATCATTTTATAAAAAAACACTTTTTTTTTGACAATGAGAATTATTTTTAAATGAATAAATTGAACTTATATTTTTTTAATTTGGTAACATAGAATTAATTATTGAATTTATAATATCATAATTAGATTAGGGTGAAATTTTGGTATTTTTCTAAAAACATTCAGTTTTTGATGAATAGTGAAAACAATAAGTTATTGTTTAAAGCCAACTTTTTATTTAAATAATTAATTATTTTCATTAGGTTTATTTTAGGTCAAAGATATATAATACCTATATATGTTCTATGTAATTCATTGGAGTTAGTTTATAATAATTTTAGATATAGAAAAATTTTATTGAAGTTTATACCGTCTTTTAACCACCTCCTAGGAGAATTTGAAAATTAAATAAAACATAATTTTACCGCTTCTATGAGTTGAATTTCAAAATTAAGTGAGACATAGTTGATATCAATAAGTAAAATGTGGTTCAATATGATGAAAATAATTTTTGGTGAATAGTAACTTTTTACTTTTATTTGCCACGGTAAAAAGTAAATAGGGTAATTAAAGGAAAAATGATATTATTATTACCATAACACACATCCTAATTCTATTAGATAAGTTTAATTCGTCCAAAAATAAACTTAGTTAAAAAATGTGATCTTTTAGATCCACTTGGATTAGATTAGTACATTTATTATTATTTAATTCAAAGAAGAGGTAAAAGCGTTAAATTCAATGTTTAATAACTAAACCATTTTAAATATAGAGTTACACATTAGATAAATTCGACTATAAATATTCATTAAAAATATAAAAATATTTTTACATAATTTTATTTTACTTATATTATTCAGAAATTAAATAATTAAATTTATTTATGACACAATGATGATGCAGTAATTACAGTATTAATGAAAAATTAAAATAATTGATATTATAAATATCCAAAAAAATATAATTTGTGACTTTTTTGAATTACACTAATTGTATAGGTTAATATAACATATTAGGGTTTTTTGGATGATTTTTTTCGAAATAATAATGTTATTATGAGTTTAGAAAAAACAATATACCAAATAGTGGAAAACTGACATAAAAGAGTTTTTAAAAAAATATTATATTATTAATTGATATTATATTTCTAAAAATCTAATGTCTATCCAAAAGACTTATATAATGGTAGGTGTGTCATTACTGAACTAATTTAGGTTCTCTTGAATGTTTATAGTATGTTTTTTTACCATATAATATACAAATATAGAGGGACTTTGTAAATGTCATACTATTTAACTAAGAGATAAATATAAATGATCTGGTTAATATAGTGCCCTAAACATGTCTAAAACCTCTTGGTAGAGTGTTTTTTGACCCATAACGACCTTATCCTTTAAATAATACATTTTGGAGCCATTAGAAACCAAAAATTATTTTATTATAAAATAATATTTTATGTTTTTTCTAAGGTTCCCTTCACCCCTCTTATAAAAGGACACTTCCCATTCCCTAAAATTACACATCCAAAGCCATTTGGCTCGGCCAAACCCTGCCCAAATATCCTACCAATTATCATTTATTCATCCTATAGGCCTTAGTTTGCTCAGAAATCCATCTTAGGGAGCCCTTTGGATCAAATCAAAATGAAGAACCCAAAGTAGAGGTAAATATTTCATCACCTCTTTCAAATTCTTTTCTTCTTCCACTTCCTCTTTCTATTTTGTGTACATTCTATAATAATAACTCCAGTATATTCTATATTGTTTGATTTTATTTTAAATATGGAACATCCATATTCATTATTGTATCCATCCTTTGAATGACATGTAACCATACGTACGTACGTACGGCTTACCGTCTCAACGTCGTGGTATAATTGTTATTCAATACTTGATTATTTGGATACGTATAAAAATGATGTGTAATTGATGTAAATAATAAATATAACTAGATAATTATTCTGTATATATGATATAAAATCCCATTATATATTCTTTTAATATCAAAATAATGATATTGTCGCTCGTGCGTGTGTACAGATTACCATCTCTATGAACGTGATGAGATTCATTCCCCATCATAATCCATTCAAGAATAACTTTCATTAGATGATATAAGATAATTTTTAAAGACTTAATATCATTATGAATATGAATAATATACATCCAATCCATTGAAAAAATTACTTACGTAACAAATAATATAATGGAAAACGAATCAGTTAACACCCGAAATGACAATAATACTAAGATATTATTAACAAAGAAATGATAAAAGATCAAATATGATATCATATTAATGTATATGATTCCTATATAATTTAGTAACAATTATTTTACCACTATAAAGGAGGTTAACCTACCCTATCCACATCAGTGTTTTCTTAAAAAATTGTTTCAAAAATATTTTAAAATTTACTAGACTATGGGATGCAGTTATTTATACCCTTTTTTTACTTTTTATAAGATGTTTTTGAAAGTAATCTATCCATCATTTTCTATACAATGTATTTTATAACCTTTTTGACAAAACTATGATAAGAATGTCTTTTTTAACATATACAGAGGGTGCAGCTATTTTCGACCGTTATAACATCATAAAATCTTCTCTTACAAGTTTATAAGAATATTTCAAATGTAAATTTTTTTTATAATTAAATTAATTTTAAAAGATTTCATAATAGAAAGAGATATTTCTCTAAAAAAGGATTTGATTTCATCAATGACAACATACTTTGATAGATTTTAAATTTATTTGAAGTTGATTTATTATGACACAAAACATCCTAATTGTATTTATGGTTTTTGTGGTATGTTTGAATTTGGATGTGTTATTTTTATAAAATTCATGATTTATGGATAATGTATTGAAATTTCATACGCTAGTTCTAATATGAATGTTTATGTTATGTTTAAACCATTTCATATGAGGAATGCATTGGAATTAGTAAGCGACAGGTGGATCCCACTATAGCTCCTCGATGCATCAGTAGGTCTAATGAGACAAACTAGTGTCTTGGCACATGGCCTTGAAAAACTCTTATTTGTATTATTGTAACAAGGCCTTGACTATGTGGTAATGATAGTCTGGCATTATGCATTCCATCATTAAAATAGAGGCTATTGATATTGCATGTTATTTTTTGACTAGTAGAATATCCATGTGAATAAGTGAATGAAATTATTTGATTTTTATCATTTCCATATTATGCTAATGATCATGTTTAAAAGGATTTTTTTTAGACTTATAAATTTCCTTAAATGTTTAATATTATTTATGAAAGTTTTTGCTATATTGTTATACATACTGATTATCTGAGCTCACCCCTTTCTATGTTTTATTTTTTCGAGGATGTCAAGAAGTATATTATGACTGGCCTGCAGGGATAGTCTATGGGATCTTAGTGTTTTATATAGAAACAATGTTTTTGTAGTTTTCCATTTTATGATGTCATATAAACCATAGGAATGTATCTAGTACTTCCAAGGATACTAAACTAATCAGTCATTCGAGATTGGATCTTTTGTGATAATGTCAATGATACTTAATAATGCACCGACTCTAGGCTTTGGGGGTCGGGGTGTTACAGTTAGAATTAGAGGAAGATTAGTGCAAAACTTGTAATCTAGATTAAAGTAAAATATGAATAGGGCATATTATCCTAAGATAGACTTTGTGGATTATAATAGAAGAATATCCAATAATTTTGGTATGGTAGATATTTTGTGAGTTTTAAAATAAATACATTACTTTCTGGATACGTGCAGGTAGAGGCTGCTCTGACACAAATGTACCATGGGAAAAAACCCAAAAACACTACTTGGAGCTAGAATTGAACCGGAAGTGGTGCACGACAACTGGCCTTGCTACACTCTTGGATTCGACACTCCTGATGGATATGATTAGGATAATTCAAATTTTCATTACAAACCATTATGAGGGGATTATGAGTATATACTTCTATAATGAAAACATTTTTTTATGATTAAGGATTATATCCATCAACTGTTCAATTTACGTTAGTTATTTTACAAGTTCAGAATTATTCCTTGCAATTGTTTAACTGACCTATTGTATGCCATTGTATATAAATGGTGCCCAGTTGAAGGCATGTGAACTCCAACAATACGTATTGTAACATCCCAGGTAAATAAAGAATAAGTCATATTTTATATATGTTAAAATATGTGAATTAAATATTAATTTTATGTTAAATGGGTTTCTATGTTCGATAGCATACCTGATATGCAACAACAGGTTTCTTTGAAATCTTACGTTGCACGCTAATAATATATTATTATTATTTTAAATGGCAGTTAACACCTATCCATTAATTTTGCAGGAATGACCACAACTAACTACAATTTGATTATACATGTTTGTTAAATGTGTTTACATTTATCCAATAAAAAATTCTAGGCTTAAAATGTGAATTAATCTAATTTTAAGCATAATTTACATTAAAAGGCCAATTTATAGCCTTTTAAATGAAAAACATTATTAAATATAGTTTTAGTCACAATAATACATTCTATTTTTATGAATAAAATCATTTTTTATAATGGGGACAGCAAAATTTACTTTGTGTAAATTTTGGGAATTTTTCTGATAAAGTTCTTTTTTAATGAATAGTAAAAAATAATGTATTTTATTTCAAAACTATGTTTTAATATAATATATATATGGATAGATTAACTTTATAATTGGTTTTAAATTATAATCAGAATATATTTTAACCATTTAATCCAATGTAGGCCATTGGAATTAATTTCACTTTGAAATTGGACATAAACAAAAGTCAATCTTTTGATAGTTATTGTTTCTTAAAAACAGGCTTTTTGTTTTTACCACTTGAATTAATTTTTAATTAATTAATTCCACTCCTATGTTTTGAATTTTAAAAAATAGAAATAATTTTTGATTTCTTAATATCAAATAAATCTTATGCTGAATTTTTGGGATTTTTTTTTAAACATCAATTTTTTATGAATAGTAAAACCACTTTGTACAAGTTAAAAAAACTTTATTTTTCATTTAAATGAAATTTTACCACTTCTGTGAATTGAATTTCAAATATCTGACAGAAATTTTTGTTATTAGTAAGAAAAATTTCGTTTAATAAGATGAAAATAATTTTTTGTGAATATTAACTTCTGACTTTCATTTACCACGGTTAAAATTAAATATGTTAATTTAAGGTAAAGAGAAAATTATAAAAATTAAAAAATAATTTGATACATGTGAAAACCTTATTGGTTGAATAATTTACCACCATCGTCATATTTGGGATGATTTAGGGACCCCATTGATCCACATGGGTGTGATAATGACACTTTAGATTAATTAACATAAAGTAAAGGCAAAAATGACAAAAACAAATATCTCTTAGTAAGTTAATGTTTATAAGTGGTCATTTAAATTATCATTTCTACTTTAAAAATTCATTGTAAAGATAAAAATATTTCCTACATCATGGTATTTTTTCATAATTTTTATACATCAAATTAATTAAATTATATATGACATAATAATGATGTAGTATTTACCTCATTAAGAATAGATTTAAATAAATAAGATTATAAATATTAAAAAAAATATCCATCACCTATCCAATTATTATTGGATGATTTTATTTCGACCATTTGTCATCTTATGTTCATATTTAATGATTTTTGGATCTTTAGAAACCGAAGATATGTTTATAAGAAAATAATATTATCACACTTTTCTAAAGAGACCCTCCTCCCCCCTATAAAAATCTTTCACTTATATCCACTTCCTCACACATATCAAGCCTTTTGGATCATCCAACCTATTCCTAATTAGGCTCCCTACATACATCTCCACCTCCGAGAAGCCTTACCATTGGCAGAAGTCACTTATAAAAAGTTCTTTTTGTTCAAACCAAAGGACGTTACCCAAATTAAAGGTAACAGTTTCTCTTATCATCTTTTCATTATTTTACATCTCCAACCCCTGAAATAATTATATTACTTTATTTTATAACAACACAAGAATACTCAATATAACATAATTTTGGTAGGAGAACAATTCAAACAACACTTACACACACCTCCTTCTAGTGGGTGAAGAACATAATGTTCTTGTAGATGGTAAACTAACGCCTCACGACACGATGAATGTTCGATTTTCTCCTACCACCTATCAGGGTGGCCATTAAGATGGAAATATATTTATATATGGTATATATTATATTTATGTTTTCTTTATGCTTCTGTATTTTTCCTTTTTATCATGCCTTTATGTTTTCCATTATGGGTAATCATGATAATTTAATTTGAGGAAATACGGACTATTGTCCCCTCAAAGTGATATGACACGTTAATAACATATGTGGGATGTATAAAGGATGGATTTAATGATATTATATATGATAATTAACTAGGATTATAAT
Source organism: Viscum album (assembly GCA_963277665.1). NCBI lineage: Eukaryota > Viridiplantae > Streptophyta > Magnoliopsida > Santalales > Viscaceae > Viscum > Viscum album. The sequence continues at coordinate 306,983,818 of OY728131.1, read as the reverse complement.
GTACATATGTATCATTTTGTTTTAATTCCATTAAAAAAGAAATATAAATGAAAATAATGTTCATGCGTACGTATGACTTACCGTCTCTATGAATGGTGCATTTCATTTCATACCTCCAAATGATATGAACTATTAATAATATATATATATATTCTAGATATATATGATATATCTGATATATATGATTTCAAAATAATGAATATCATTATTGGATATAATGTAATGTTGACCACATGGACAACTTGTAAATATAAGGTGTTCATTTTTGACCCATGTACCAAATATCCACAAAACAAAAGTTATTAACATAAATGATTATATAATGTTTATAACATGGCAATAAGTGATATAAAAGGAATAATAAACTTGGAAAATGTTCTTAATCAAGTAAAATTAATTGTTGTTCATTATTCAAGAGATTAAAGCATGATTGAGTCAAGTCTGACACGAGGTAAGGGGCTTTATATCAATATCCATTCATTGTGGAATATTTTGTTTTAATACTTGATTTTCATTTATAAGTTGTATAAACACCTTTTAATTTTAATTTCATTCAAATGAAATTTTTTTCTACGATGCATTTTACTAAATGATAAAAATAATCTTTCTTTTTATCATAAATGGCGACAATGATACTTCCGCCGCCGCGGGGATTATTTGATCATCGGATTCCTTAAAAAGCTGTAATATTTTTAAAAGGAAAATAAATAAATTACACTCCTCTATTTATTTTGATATTAAAAATGGTTTTGATAACAGATTTGTTATGTTAATATATTTAAATGATATATAGTGACTAAAATGTGGAAATGTTAGATTTCTTTTATGTTTGTTTTATGTGTTACGAACATGTTATTGTTCTTGGGCTTTGATTACATATATGGGTGGTTCTGTGATAAACCTATGGCTGGTGAGCCCGAGATAGCTCTCTAATTATTTGGGTAATATGATGAAGGTAAACGTGGATATTTTGACTATGTGATTTAGGGAATATATTGTGATGAGTATTCTAAAGTAACTCCATATGTTACTATGATATCTACAATGTAAGTATGTTATGGTTTCCACAAGTTACCTTTATGATTTATGATTTATATGTGTTATTCATAAATCTTATGATTTTATAAGGAAAGTAAAATATTTTAAGTTATGTATGTATTTATCAACTAATGTTTTCATTAATTGTTTTAAAACCCTTACTGATCTTTCTATGATCATCCAAAGTTTTGAAATGTTTTTCAGAGTACATAAAGATTAATTGGGACAAGGATGGGATCATGGAAAAGTCATGTTGTCTTAAACATGGAACTAGACATGGCACTTTTTTCAAGAGTTTTTATTTTATAAAAAAAATGGAAACTGAGTAGAAGTGTCTACATTGAAATCTTTTGAGATGTAATAGTTATGTCCTAATTCTCTAAAACTCTAACCCTGAAATGATCACCAATATGAATTAGTCGTTTAATTCAATATTGTGTAATGTTTTAAGGTCTGGTCCTTATAATTGGTATCAATGGTCGATTTAGTTAAATTTAGGAGTTAGAGCATTGTTAAATTAATACTAATAAAGTAATTATGTTAATATATAAATCATATAGCATTTAAAAATTACCATGTTACTTCGCCAAAGATATTTTTGTGTTCAGAATGGTTTTTTGCAGAGGAAACATGGCCTCTATGTTTTGATGACATCAGGGGGAAGACAACCTTCTAAATCAGCAACCTGATATTGTTGGAATAAGAACTAAACATTCTGTTGCAGTGATGGAACAATTGACTCAGGCTATAAATGGTGGTTGTATAAATTTACGAGATCATCCAGATCAACCACAGAGGAACATGTTAGTATTGGAGCATTTCATGAGGAAACTTCCCACATAATTCAGAGGGTCATCAGACCCGGTGCTAGCAGAAGGGTGGATTAAAGAACTGGAAATGATTTTTGATTTCATGGGTTGTTCAAAACATGAAATGTTTAGTATCGTTGTTTATCATTTTGAAGGTGAATCTGATCAGTGGTGGTCGATGGTGAAAAATATTAGGGATAGTGAGGATTTTGATACTCTCGGTAGGGATGAATTCATGGTTATGTTCCCTGAGAAATATATTCCTAAGTTGGTTAGTCACAGAATGGAAAAATAATTCTTGTAATTGAGGCAATAGGATGACCCAGTGGCTACTTATGAATAAAAATTCACATGAATGTCAAGGTTTTCTCCAAATTTCAAATGAGAAATTGATAGTAAAATCAACTATTTTTACTCAGGATTAAAACCAATGTATCGAAGGGATTTATCTTCTTGTGAGTTCAAAAGTTATGAAAATTCTTTTTTTTGTGCATAGAAGGTGGAAATGGAGTTTTCTGATGATCATGTATTCTTAGAAAAACAACAGAATAAGAGGTTGTAGAGGTAGGTTAAAGGGATGAACTCTTCATAAAAATCTGATGGTAAGAAAATTATGTTTACAATTTTTCATAATTGTGGTAAAAAGAATGTTGGGTAATTTCTTTTGAATTCTGGTAAGTGCTACTGTTGTGGTAAAATGGGATATAAGACTTGTAATTGCACTTAAAAAGATCAGTGTAATGGTTAGACAAAATCTGATTTACAGTCAGTAAAATGTTTTAAGTGCAATGAAAAGGGTCATTATGAAAATGAATGTCCCACAAAGAACTCAACTGAGGGAAAGCAGCCAGGCCTCAAGTAGAAAGGGGTGGTTAAATCCTTTGCAACTACTTCAACAGATGTTGGGCCATCAAATGAAGTAGTACCAGCTACTCGGTCTGTTTATTCATATTATGCCAATGTGTTTTTTGATTCATGGTCTCACACTCTTTCATTTCTGAGATGTTTTCTAGTAAATTGGTAATTCCCTATCAAGATATAAATACAGAAATTATAGTAAAAACATCTGGAGAAAATTTTTAGACAAAAAGAAAACCTAAAAACATTCATGACCTTGTGTGCAGAAAGAATCTACATGCAAACCTTATTGTTTTCCCTCTAGTAGAGTTTGATGTTTTTTTGGATATGGATTGTATTTCAATTTATCATGCTAAGATTGACTGTAGAGATAAAGAGGTTTCTTTTTAGAATAATTTTCAGTTTGTGAACAAAGAATGAATGCTTTATTTTGATAACATATCAGAAAGATATGAAACTAGTAAAAGATGGAAATGAATGTTACCTTGGTTATATTGTTTAAAATAAAGGAAGTGTTGAGATTAATGATGTGCCAATGTTAAATGAGTACCTTGATGTTTTTTCTAATGATATTCCTGGTATTATACCTAACCAAGAATTTGAATTTACTATTGTCTTAGTTCCTAATGCTAAGCTAATTTCAAAACCCCCTTATCAAATGGATCAAATTGAACTTTTAGATTTAAAAAAGAAATTGTAGGAGTTATTAGATAATGGTTTCATTGGACCTAGAACATCACCATGGGGTTCTCTTGTCTTGTTTGTTAAATATAAATATGTTTCAATGAGACTTCGCATTGATTACAGAGAATTTAATAACATAATTGTTAAGAACAAGTATCTTTTGCCTCATATCATTGATTTGTTTGATCATCTCCAGAGATCTCTGTATTTTATGAATATTGATTTGAGGTCAGGGTACCATCATTTGAATGTAAAGGAAGAAGAAATTCTGAAGAACTCATTTTGTTCTACATGTGGCCAATATGAATTTGTTTTTATGACTTTTGGTTTAACCAATGCACCTACTATATTCATGGATATTATGAATAGAATTTTCCTTGAGATCGTGGATAAGTTTGTGGTTGTGCTCATTGATGATATTTTGGTTTATTGAAAAAGTAAATAAGAATAGGAAAATCTTTTAAGGGTTGTCTTGCATATCATAAATGAAAAGAAACTATATGGGAAATTCATCATGTTTGAGTTTTGGTTGCAACAAGTTTATTTCCTTGGTCACATTATTTCAAAAAATGGCATAACAGTTGATCCTGCTAAAACAAAAGTTGTTGAATAATGACAAATACCCATAAATATAACTGAGATTCATATTTTTCTTCGTTTGGTAGGTTATTGCTGGAGTTTTGTTGAAAATATTTCACTGTTATCTACTCCAGTGACTATGTTAACTCGAAAAGGTGTTAAGTTCATCTGGACAGTAGAATGTGATGATTGTTTTCAAAAATTGAAAAGAAGATTATTGAATGCTCCAGTTTTGGCACTTCCATCCAGAAATGGTTTGTTTGTTATCTATAGTGATGCTTCATTGAAAGGACGTGGTTGTGTCCTAATGCTGAACGATCAGGTAATTTCTTATGCTTCATGTTAGTTGAAACCAAATAAGTTAAATTACCCTACACATGATTTGGAATTAGATGATTTTGATTTTGATTTACAAATTTGTAGGCATCATTTTTATTGAGTAAAATGTGAAATATATACTCATCAAAAAAGTTTAATGTATATATTCACTCAAAAATAATTGAACACGAGACATATGAGATGGTTGGAATTAATCAAGTATTGTGATTTCAGAATCCATTACCATCCAGGAAAAGAAAATAAAGTGGATGATGATTTTAGTTGAAAAAGTAAAGCTTCATTAACCATGTTACATTTGGAACAAGATCCTTTGGTTTTTTATTTGATAAACTTCAACATAGAAGATATTGGTGTAGAAAATCCTTCGGTTTTGTATTAGGTGTCCGTGAGATCATCTCTATCAGAAAAAATTAAGCAAGCACAGAAGGAAGACAGTGAGTTACATAAAATGTTATATTTGGTTTAGAAAGGTATGTTGAATGAATTTAACATTGATAATGATTGTGATTTTAGATTTGAAAAGAGATTATGTGTGAAATTTAATTCATAGTTGAAGAATTAGTTGTTATGTGAAGCTCATAGTTCCCCATTTTCAGTTCATCCTGGCAGTACTAATATGTACAGAGATATTTGAGAGTATTACTGGTGGGATAGAATGAAAATATATATTATTGATTTTACTATGAATTGTTTGAATTGTCTGTGTGTTAAAGTAGAGTGACACTTACCGAAAGGGTTGATTCAACCTTTACCGGTGACAAAGTGAAAATGGGAATATATATCCATAAACTTTGTTGTGGGATTACAGAAGAAATATTGATGTAATAATGAAATCTGAGTAATTGTTGGTTGAAGGAATAAATCTACTCATTTCCTTCCTATTCAAGATACATTGTCTCTAGATCAACTTTAACAGTTGTATGTTAAAGAGATATTAAGTATTTATGGAATTCCCCACTTCATTGTATCTGATCGTGATCCAAGATTTACTTATAACCTTTGGAAAGGCCTTCAAAAGTTGTTGGGAAGTGAATTAAATTTTACTACTTCTTTTCATCCTCAATCAGATGGGAAATCAGAATGAACTATTCATACATTAAAGGATATGTTATATGCTTGCTCGATGGATTATTAGGGAAGTTGGGACCAACATATTCTTTGGTAGAATGGTTATATAATAACAGTTTTCATTATTGTATACAGATAGATCCATTTGGGTCATTATATGGAAAGCGTTGTCAAACTCCATCTTTTTGGGATAAAGTTATTGAAAGGAAGCTGATGGGGCCAGAATTGGTAGAAGAGATGGTAGAGAAAGATCATTTGATTCAGAATCACATGAGAACAGCTTAGAGAATACAAAAAAGTTATGCAGATAACTGAAGGAATGATTTTTATTTTTAGGTTGGTGATCATGTCTTTCTCAAATTTTTTCCATGTAAAAGTGTGATGTGTTTTGGTTACAAAGGAAAGTTGAGTCCAAAAATAATTGGATGTTATGAAATCATGGATAATGTTGGATCAGTTTCGAACCAAGTTTCCTTACTTTCAATCTTATCCTAGGTACACAATGTTTTTTCATGTTTCGATGTTGATAAAGTATATTCTAGATCCATCTCATGTTTGGAGCCCCTAGGTAGTTCAGTTGTAAGAGAATTTCTCTTATAAGGAACAACCAGTCCAGATTCTTGACCAAAGATAGAAAGTGTTGTGGAATAAGGTAATTAACCAGGTAAATATTTTTTTGTAAAAACCATATGGTTGAACAGGAAATGTTTGAATCTGAAAATGCTATTAGTGGTAAATACCCCCACTTATTTTGATATGTAAAATTGTGAGGATGCAATTCCAAAAATGGGGAAAAGATGTAACATCGCCAGTAAATAAAGAATAAGACATATTTCATATTTATTATAATATGTGAATTAAATATTAGTTTTATCTTAAATTGGTTTCTATGTTCGATAGCATACCTGATACGCAACAACAGGTTTCTTTAACATCTTATGTTGGATGCTAATAATATAATATTATTATTTTAAATTCTAGCTAACTCTTAGCCATTTTATTAGTGTGAATGAAAAACTCTAACTACAATATGATCATACATGTTTGTTTAATGTAATTACATTTATCCAATAAAATTTTAGAGGCATAAAATGTGAGTGAATCTAATTTTCAGCATAATTTACATTAAAAGGCCGATTTACCACCTTTTAATGGAAAACCCTTTTTAAATCTAGTTTTGGTCACTTTAAGACATTATATTTGAACAAATAAAATCTTTTTTTAGAATGGGGACATCAAAATTTACTTTTTGTAAATTTTTGGAATTTTTCGGATAAAGTTCATTTTTAATGAATAGTGAAAAATATTGTATTTTAATTCAAAACTGTGTTTTTATCTTATCTATTTATATGTTTATATTAAAATTTAAATTGGTTTCAAAATTAAATTAGAATATATTTTTAACGTTTAATCTAATACTGGTCATTGGAATTAATTTCACCTTGATATTTGACATAAACAATTGTCAATCTTTTGATAGTAATTGTTTTTAAAAAAACGCTATTTGTTTTAACAATAGGAATTAATATTAATTTAAATAATTTCACTTCTAAGTATTTAATATAGAAAAAATAGACATCATTTTTGAATTTGGAATATCAAATAAATCTTAGGATGATTTTTTGGGATTTTTCTGAAAAACATCAATTTTTTATGAATAGTGAAACCACTTAGTACTAGTTAAAAAAATAAAATTTTAATTTAAATAAAAATTTTCCACTTCTATGAATTGATTTTTTAAAATCTGAAATAAATTTTTATTATTAGTAAGTAAAATATGGTTCAATAGGATGAAAATAATTTTTTGGGAATAATATCTTTTGTCCTTTATTTACCGCAGTTAAAAGTAAATAGGGTAATTCAAGGTAAAAAAATATTATAATAATTAAAATTTACCATAACTCTTGTCCAAACATTATTAGTTGAGTCCTTTACGACCATTGGTATCATTGGGTCGATTTTTAGTTCCCATTGAGCAACATGGGAGTTATAATCATAGTTTGGAGTAATTAACTTAAAGTGAAGGCAAAAATGACAAAAAACATATCTCTTAGTAAATTAATTTTTAGAATGTGTTATATAAATTATCTTTTAGACTATAAATATCAATTGTAAGGTTAAAAATATTTCCTAAATCATGGATCTTTTTTATAAATTTTTGATATCAAATAAATTAAATTATATATGACACAATAATGATGTAGTTTTTACATCATTAATAAATGATTTAAATGAATAATATTATAAATATTAAAACAACATCCAAAACCTATAATATTTCTATTCGATGATTTTATTTCTACCATTTATTATATTATCTTCATCTTATATGAGTTTTGGATCTTTTGATACCGAATATAGGTTTATAATATAATAATATTATCACACCTTCCTAAAGAGACCCTCACTACCTTCTAAAAATCCCTCACTTATAACAAATTCCACACACCTCTCAAGAATTTTGGCTCGTCCAACCATTACCCAATTAATCTCTCAACATCCCAATCCTCCTCCCAGAAGTTTTACCTTAGGCAGACGGAATTTCATGAAGTCCTTTTGTTTCAATCCAAAAGAAGTTACCCAAATTAAAGGTAACTGTTTCTCTTAACATCATTTATTTTATTTTACATATACAACCCCTAAACTCTTTTTATTCTTTTATTTTATAACAAAAACAGTATCGAAAATATACTAGGATATTGTTATGAGAAGTATATGAACTACACATACACACACCTCAATCTAATGGGTGAAGAACATACTGTTTATGTGGATAGAAAACTAACGCCTCTTGAGATGATTATAGTTCGATTATCTCCTTCCACCTATCATGGTGTCCATTAAGATGGAACTATATTTATATATGATATATATTATATTTATGGTTTTATTATGCTTCTTTATTTTTCTTTTATAGCATACCTTTATGGTTTCCATTATGGGTAAACACGATAATTTCATTTGAGGAAGTGTGGACTACCGCCACCTCAAAGTGATCAGACTCATTAATGTCATATGTGGGATGTATAAAAGATGGATTTATTGATATTATATATTATATTATACTGGAATTATAATATACCTATCTATAATTATGTTTTAATTCCATTAAAATAATAACTATAAATGAAAGTTGCGTTCATGCGTACGTACGACTTACCATCTCCATGAACAATGCATTTCATTTCTTACCTCCAAATGAAATGAACTGTTTTAAATATATATATATATATATACTGAATATATATGATAAATATGGTATATATGTTATCTAAATAATGAATGTAATTCTGGATATAATATACTATTGACCACATGGACAACTTGTAAATATATGATGTTCATTTTTGACTCAAGTACAAAATATCGACAAAACAAACACTATTAACTTAAATGATTACATAATGATTATAACATGATAATAAGTGATATAAAAGGAATAATAAACATGAAAAAGGTTCTTAAGCAAGTAGAAATTAACATTAGTTTATTTTTCAGGAGATTAAATAGTGATCGAGTCAAGACCGACACGAGGTAAGGGACTTCAGGTCAATCTCCTTTCATTGAGGCACATTTTGTTTTAATACACAATTTTCTTCTACACAGTGTATAAACACATTTGAATTTTCGTTTGATTTTGTGGGAATCTTTTTCTACAAGGTGTTTTACTAAACGATGAAATGAATTTTTCTTTTTATCGTAAGCAACGACAACAACCTTTTCGCCACTGTGAGTATTATTTGATCTTGGGCTTCCTTAACAAGTCGTAATATTTTTAAAAGGAAAATAAATACCATATAATCTTTTATGTATTTTGGAATTAAAAATGGTTTTGATAATGGATTTTTTATATTAATATATTTAAATGATATATAGTGATTTAAATGTGGAAATTTTATCTTTCTTTTATGTTTGATTTATTTGTTACGAACATGTTATGGTTCTTGGGAATTTTTTACGTATACAAGTTGTTCTGTGATAAACCTAGGGCAGGCGAGCACGAGATAGATCTCTAATTCATTGGGTAACATGAAAGAGGTAAATGTTGATGTTTATCCTAATAGAGTTAGGGAATATACATTAATGGGTATTAATAATTTACTCCCTATTTAGATGTGATTGCTACAATGTAAGTATGTTATGGATGCCACAAGTTACCTTTATGATTTATGATTTCTATTTTTTATTCATAAATCTTATGATTCCATGAGGTTATTAAAAGAGTTTACGTTTTGTATGTATTTATGAACTAATGTTTTCTTTCATTGTTTTATAATCCTTACTGAGATTTTTAGGCTCATCCAATGTTTTGAAATGTTTTTTATAGGAATTAAAGATGAATAGGGTAAATGATGTGATCATCAAAAAGTTATGCAGTCTAATACATTGAACAAGAGATAAATATTTTTTCAAGAGTTTTGATTCAATGAAAAAAATGGAAACTGAGTAGAAGTGTCTACTTTGTATTCTTTTGAGATGTAATAGTTATGCCCAAATTCTCTAAAACTCTAAACCTGAAATGATCCTCAATAGAAATTACTCATTTAATTCAATATTATTTAATGTTTTAAGGCTGCGTCCATATAAATATGATCCAAAGAGTACGAAGGATCATATATTTCACGGTATTAATCCAAAATTTAGAAGGGAAATTTTCTCCCATGTATTCTCAACATATGAAGAAATAATATCATGTGTTAATACGATAAGTAAATAAATCTATGTGTCTTGTGGAATTGAATGGAATAAAGAGAATAAATTGATGGATGATATAAAGATTGATAAAGGGATGAGGTAATAGAAGGATTTTCCCATATCTGATAACTTTGGAATGAATCACCTTAGTAAATTCTTGAAGGGAATGAGGGTTTCTTAGAATTGTGGAGTAAAAGGACACCAAGTGCGTGATTTCAAGGGTAAAAACATTTCAAATGTACAATTCTTCATCTTCAAGGAGTTGGGAAACTATGCAAATCAATATCCAAATCATTAGAGTATACCCCAAATGCTTCTATTGGATAATAATAATTATGTTATAATACTACCAAAGATGAAGAGGAATGATTGTATTTCTTATGTTGTAATTAAAGTATTCTTTCATTTGAATATTATATTAATGATGTACATGTTATAAATATTATATAGTATATAAAGATTGTAATGTAGTTTTATTTCATTTTGGATTTGTGATTTTGTGAAACCAAGAAAAGTGACACAATAGCTGGGTAAATCTTTGGAAAATAAATGTTTGAGGGAAAGATAACCCATAATATGGTTCTGATATCGTGGTAGTGATTTTGGAATAATACATAATTTATTTGGATATATTATATAGGATATTCATGACTACCTTGAAACTGAATAATGATTTGTATATTCTATCATTTTTGGAGTTTACAACATTTTTTGATAGAAGGACTATATCCAGTATTATATAATGAATAAGGGAGCATGAATTTAATCAATAAGGTTTTTGGTAATTCAGGATATTGCAGTGTTTTAAAAGAATACATGATGAAGGAGTTCACAAGTTATTATGTGGAAAAAAGGATCTTCATTGTGTTTACCTTACTTATAAATTTTCCACTGTGAGTTTGGATAGAAGTATTTTGGAAATTTTAGTTTGAGATTATTTTTCTATTTCCATAAATTGACAAACTAGAGGTCGGGCGGCCACCTGTCGTGTCTGGAAAGGCCATGAGACATGAACCCACAAACAAAGTGAGATAAGGGTATATCACCTAACACTGGCCCACATGATGTCCAAGATTAAATAATTTAATTTTTTTAAAGGTCTGGTAGATGAATTATAAATTCAATTTTTTGGAACCCTATATTAATAAAAAAAATAGAATATTTTTTTTATTGTTCTATTATCTTGTAGTTTGAAAGAAGAGTTTGTGGTTGAAAATAGTTAACAGATGGAACTCTACTTGTCATGTATATATTTTTTTCTTCTCCTATTCTATGATCAAATTAATTCATAAAATTTAGGTAAGGGATTTTAAAACTAAAAATGTGTTATCTTAATACCTTATGTTTTGTTTAACAAATGATATTTTAAATCACCATAGATTGATGTCGTTGAGGTCCTCAATTATAAAATTGTTTGTGACTGATGACCTCAATCACCCTCTATAAATATTTACATTTTTCCTCCAATTATATTTATCTAATTGCAACCATAATTCTCTTAATCGAGATCATAATTTGGTGGTGACTTTTTCATTCACCTTTTCCTCTTATTAATAATAAATTTTATTAACCCAATTTCCAAAGTGGGTTTTCCCACAAAGGTATTTTCTATTTGTGACCTTTTATTATCTAAGAACAATTACATATTGAGAGGACATAATTAATTGAATGAGGGAAGAATGTAACACCCTAAGACTTCATATTACATTATTTCTTCAAAATAATTCAATAACATGCACCACACACAACATCGAGTTCAAGCGCACCAGGACATACCAAACTAGCCGTTCAAAAGAGGTTATGGATAGTATTAACTAAATTTTTATCTTTATATAATCCTTTTAATTTTGTATTCCAAATTATCAGTCTCTTAGACTTAATGAAAAAAAATTCTATTTTTTCATATAAAAGAAGTATCTTTTAATGAAATGCAATTTTACCGCCGTTTAATGGAGAACCCTTTTTAAATCCAATATTTGAAACTTTTATATATTCAATTCGATAAAATAAACTTATTCTTTAGAATTAGAAAAAATAATTTAGTTTTTATTATTTTTTTTGTTTTTCTGATAACTTTCATATTTCGGTGAATAATGAAAATATTATATTTTAACTGAAAATAACTTTTTCAATAAAAATAATTTGTAGTGTTAAATTATACATTTTAATGCTTCATAAATATAACTAGATTATATTTTTACCATTTAATCCAATGTTATTCATTGGAAATAAATTATCATTAAAATTGAACATAAACAAGTATCAATCTTTTGGACAGTTGTTATTTCATAAAAAACACCCTTTTTGGTTTTGAAAATATGATTTAATTGTAACATAAAAAATGTAGCTTCTATGTTTTTAATTTTGTAAAATAGTCTTAATTTTTGAATTTATAATATCAAAATTATCTTAGGGTGAGATTTTGGTATTTTTCTGAAAACATTCTATTTTTTATGAATAGTGAAAATCACTGAGTTATAGTTTAAAACAAACTTTTTATTTAAATAATTTTACTACTTCTGTTATTTGAATTTAAAAAAATATTAGAGACAAGGTTGATATCATTAAGTAAAATGTGGTTCAATAAAATGAAAATAATTTTCGGAGAATAGTAACTTTTATCTTTTATTTACCACGGTTAAAATTAAATAGGGTAATTAAGGGAAAAATTGATATTATTATTACCCGAACACATGTCCTAATTCAATTGGATAAATATTATTCTATAGAAATAAACCATAGGAATAAAATATGATCATTTAGGTCCAATTGGATTAGATTAGGATATTTTCTATTATTTAATAACAAATGAGTTAAAAGTGTTAATTTCAATGTTTAATAACTAATCCATTTTTAATATAGGGGTACAGATAAGATAAATTATACTATAAATATTCATTACATAGATAAATTTAGTTCCTAAATAATGATATTTTATTTATATATTTTATAAATTAAATAATTAAATTTATTTATGGCACAATGATGATGCATTAATTAACGCATTAACGAAAGATTAAAATAATTAATATTATAAATATACAAATAAATGTAATTTGATACTTTTTATGAATTAAAATAATTTTATAGATTAATATGACATATTAGGGTTTCTTAGATGATTTTTTTTAAGTGATAATTCTGTTATGAATTTATGAAAACCAAAATACAAAATTGAGTCAAAATTGACATTAATTTTTTTTTAAAAGAAATATTATATTATTAATTGATATTGTATTCCTAAAAAATATAAGGTTCTGCTAAAAGAATAATTTAATGGCATGTGTTTCATTAATTAAACACTTTATGTTTTTTTGATGTTTATTGTATGTTTATTTACCATATAATACATAAATACAAAGAGCCGTGGTAAATGTCAAACTATATAACTAGGAGTTAAATGTAATCGATAAGGTTAATATAGTGACCCAAACCTATGTAAAACCTATTTGTTGAGTTTTTTTCGACTTATCCTCACCATATCCTTTAATAATATATTTTATAGCCATTTTAAACGGAACATTAGTTAATTATAAAAAAAATTGATGTTTTTCCTAAGGTACCCGTCACCCCTCTTATAAAATGTCACTTCCCCTTCTCACAAATTCACACCGACAATGCAATTTCACTCGGACTAAACCTAACCAAATATCCTCCCAACTATCTTCCCTTAATCCTAGAGTCCTTATTTCGGTAATAAAGAAAACATTAGAAGTTCTTTTTATCAAATCAAAAAGGAAGAACCTGAAGAAGAGGGAAATATTTCATCTCCTATTTCTTGTTCTTTTCTTTTTCCACATTCACTTACTTTGTTGTTTCCATTATAAAATAAAAAATCCAGTATATTTTATATACTGTGATGTTATTATAAATATTTCACAATGATATTCATTATTATATCCCTCCTTTGAATGACATGTCACCATACGAGCGTACGTATTGCATTCTTTCTCCACGTCATGGTGTAATTATTATTCAATACATGATTATTTGGATGGGTATAATAATGATTTGAAATTGATGTAAATAATAAATATAACATTATTATTATTCTATATATATGATATACCATAAAATTATTTATTATTTCAATATCAAAAGAATGATATTGTTGCCCGTGCGTAAGTACGGATTACCGTCTCCACGAAAGTGATTAGATTGACTCCTCATCATAATCCATTGAAGAGTAATTTTCATTATATGATTAAAACTAATTTTTAATGACATAATATCATTATGAATATGAATAAGATACATCCTACCAATAATAAAAATTACTTACGTAACAATACTTATAAAGTAAAATGATTCAGTTAACACACGAAACGATTATAATTCTACGATATTATTAACAATGAAATGTTAAAACATCGTATATGATATCATATTAATGTATATGATTATTTTATAATTTAATATAAATTATTTACCAATTATATAGGAGGTTATCTTACCCTTAACAAAGGAAAAGTATAAGGTAATGTTTAATTTCACAATATCTTAATTATCTGATGTTGTTTTTACGTATGTTTAAACTTGGACCTCTTTATCATACAAAGCTGTGTTTTCTTAAAAATATATTTCAAAACATTTTTACAATTCACTGGACTATGGGATAAATTCATTTATACTCTATTTTGACATTTTATAAGATGTTTTTGAAATTAATCTTTCCATCATTTTCCAAATAAGGTACTTTATATCCTTTTCGACAAAACTAAGGTAAGAATGTCTTTTTAATCATCTATAGTGTGTGCATATATTTTTTTTCCATTATAACATCATCAAAGCATACCTTACAAGATTATAATAATATTTAAAAAGTAAATATTTTCTTTTATAATTATATTAATTTTAAAATATTTCCATATAGAAAGATATATTTCTCTAAAAAATGATTTGATTTTATCTATGTCAACATATTTTGATGGGTTTTAAGTATATTTGAAGTTGATTTATTATGATACAAAACTTATATATGTTATTGATGGATTTGTGAAATGTCTGACTATGGATGTGTTATTTTTACTCCATTCATGGTTTATAGATAATGTATTGACATTCCATATGCTAGTTCTAATACGAATGATTATGTTATGATTAAACCATTTAATATGATGAATACATTAAGATTATTATGTGATGAGTGGTTCCACTATATCTCTTCTATGCATTAGTAGGTATCATGAGACAAAATAGTGTCTTGGATTAAGGAAATGACAAAATCCTTTTTGTAGTCTTGGCATAAGGCCTTCACTATGTGGATATGAAAGTCTGGCATTATGAATTCCATCATTATGAATATGGCTATTGATATTACCTATGATTATTAAGCTAGTATAATATCCATGTGAATATGTAAATGGAATTATTTGATTTTAATATTTTATATATTATGTTGAATTTCATGTTAAAAGGCTTTTATTTTAGTCTTATACATTGCGTTAAATTTTTATCCTTATTTATAAAAGTTACTACTGTATTGTTATCCTTTCTTAGCATCTAATATCACCCCTATCTATGTTTTATTTTTCCTAGGATGAAATGAAGTATATTATGACTAACCTTTAGGAATAGTCTATGTGATCTCTCTATTGTCTATGGAAACAATTTTGTTGTAGTTTTCCATTTTATGATGTAATCTAAACCTTATGAATGTATATAGTATTTCCAAGGATACTAAACTAATTGGTATTGTAAATACCCTAAAATTTCAAGGATATTTTTTTTATAAATTCTTTTGAATTTTAAGAGTCTGTAGTTTCTGACGGCGCCTGATTCCGAGGCCCGGTGTGCCCGGAATCAATTTATGAAGTTTTGTTCGGGTACGTTCTGTGAAAGTACAAGCTGGATTTTCTAACTTCTGAACCGAGGCTAGGAATCAAGAACCAAGGGACTGATGACCTTGTAGCATCGGTATTCTCCTAAGGGTACCTTTACCTTAGTGGTGTTTTATTGAAATGAGATGTTAATTTTTGGTGTTTGTTATTAAAAATAAATAAAAATATGGGTTAGATATTTTTATTTGGTGGGTGGTTATAATCTCCAAAAGGAACTTGGAGGTGGGGAACACACCCACAATAACCACCCATGAGAGGATTTAGTGTAAATGGGCCCACACGAACCCAAACCCTTTCACCTCCCCTCAAATCCCTTAAACTCCCCATTAACACCCATTAATTAATTTTACAACATCCCTCTTTTAATGTGAACTCTCCACATCCCTCCATTGATTGTGCCCACCCCATCAATTGAATTAATTATGCATCCTTAATTAATTAATTTCTGTGTCAACAATTCATTTTGAATTGTATTGAATTTCATGGAAATTCTATTAAAATTGGGGGAGCCTTATTATAATATTTTCCTTGGAAAATATTTCGTTGGGGAAACCACTGGAGAATTAAAAAAAATAGTGTTCTTATCTCGATGAAGAAAAATATTATTAAAGGGATAACGTGATGAAATTCTCTATCGACGCATCCTCTTCGGATGCACCTTGATGTCAATGGAATAAAAGTTTGTTTTCCACGACGCCTGACCTCCATGAAGAACATATTCTGCGGCTCGTTGACGTGCACCGTTCATGAAATCGAGGTAGGGGTTTTTGATTAAATTTAATGGATTAATGTTAAACTCTTGATTCTTCAATTTTTCCCTTGGCTTGACTATAGACAATTGATTCCATCTAATACGGAGGGCACGGGACGAACCAAAACGGCCCAAAGACCCTCTGTTTGATCTTTTTGTTTTGGCGGCGGGAAAAAAGTCAAGATAGCGTGGTGTCGTCGCACCACACCAGATGAGAACCACAGGACAAGGAAGGAGGGGGTGTCGGTTACCGATGGTATCGGTGCCGTGGGTCAGCCGTGTAAAGAAGAACTGCGGCCCGCATCCGTGGGCCGCTCGGCCAAGGATGAACCGGCCGGTCCCTCGACTTGTCGGGCTGGAAGAACTAGCCGACAGGAGAACTGTAGCATGCACTCTGTGGGCCGCATCGGCGGTGAATCGGTCGGGTGCCTACCGGTCGGGATGAAGACCGCGGCGCTGCCTGGCGCCACGTGCATAGTACAGTGGCCTGCCCGAGCGGGCCTCTTGCGCTGGAAAACCTGGTCGGCTTCGATCGGCTGGGCGGGGGGGGGGGGGGGGGGGGTTGTGGCGCCGACGTGATGAAGGACCCCCCCCCCCCCCCCACATGGCTTGGCATACTAGCCAAGCCGCTCCCTGCCAGGCCGGGCTAAACCGCTGAGCCGGGTCAGACCCACCAAACCAGGTCGGTCTGACCCGCACGCCCACCGGGTTTAATGGGCTGGGCTGGTTTCGCTTAAATGCGAATAAATTCTTCACCATGCATCTGATCGACGCGCCATCTACAGCAGTGAGACCCTTACGATGAGGCGGTTCTTTTACGATACAGTATGTGAGTTTTAGAAAAATTTGGAAAACGGCTGGGTTTCGAACGAGCATATTTCCAACCGGGCCCCTGGAACGTAAAATCCAATAACTCTAAGACTGGGCGTCTGATTGACACACCGTCTATCACGTTGGGTTTCTTTTGACGGGATGGAACATTGGGATACATCAACTCTGGAATTCGTGACAGTTGATGTATTGACCCCTTTGCTCAAGGAGTAGACCCTCCCGGAATCCAGCATGCTGTGTGCGGGAACACTAGAGATGGTTGAGACTACAATGACTACTGTATTGGAATCCTCCATGGGTACGATAGAAACAACTACCATACGGGAATCCTCCATGGGTTCTATGGAGATGACTAATGTTCTAGTATCCTATGTGGGTCCGACAGATTTTCCTTTGTATTGTATCCTGTGTGGGTCTGGCAGAGTAGCGGGTCTTGTATCCTGTGTGGGTTCGATAGCTTAGATTGTCTTGTATCCTGTATGGGTCTGACAACATAGATGAATCAGTGACTACATCTGATCATATCCATCGCTATGCGAAAGATGTATACATGTGGGAACTGAGACTTTACTTTCAATCATTATCATCGATTTGATTGACTTACTTTCCTATGTAGACTGGGTTGTGTATGGGCTCGAGAGTTGGAGTCTAACTGAGATTGATAACATAGGTATATGTATGGGCATATACCTATGTAAGGTTGGTTGATACTTCATGATTGTATCTTTCCATTTGTGGTTTATCCTTCGTGGATTTTGGGTGACCATCAGGGGGCTCAGGGTCTCTATTGAGAATCATATACTCACCCATGCACGTGCTATGCCCGCACTACGTTGTGTTGGATGGAGACGACAGACAACACTGATCGAGGTAGAGACCTGCTAAGCTAGATTATACTCGGAGGTGGATCACATGGCGAGACTTACACGGAGTAGACAGATGGACCCGAGGTGCGGAGGAGGCTATCTGTACCCACCCTTCAGGTGGGATTCTTGGGGGATGACTCAATGATTGCTGTTTTACTTTGATGTAGTTGTACTAGATTTTTAGTTGTACAATACTTTACTGTTGGGTTTATATACTAGATCATTTAAATTATAGTACAGTCTTTTGTTTTCAGTTTTACTTAGTGTTTACTTCCTGTTGTGTACTCTGTTGTGTTTGTTTACTTTTATAATTACAATGTCTTCCCAGTATAGGGATTTACTACTTTGGTGCTAGTCACCAGCCCCTGGGCTATGGAAGGAGGGCTTGGGGTAGTCACGACATGGGCCCCAAGGACGGGTTGTGACAAATTGGTATCGGAGGAGCCGGTTCTACCGTAGAACACAGGAATCTGATTATTCTTTCTGTGAAGCAATAGTGTTAAGAGTATTGAGTGTGGTTTTTAGTCCAGGGATCCTGGTATTGGTGTGGCGGCCGACATATCCATACACCGGGACCCTGACCTCTGATTTCCGACTAAGTGCACGAAAACAATGATTGCATGTGTGTTTCCTTTCAAATGTTTTTTTGTGATTAATTTGTGACAGCTCACCAGGTATACTGTTTGGCCCTGGAACTCCTATTTCTTTTCAGGATGACCCCATGAAGACCGCCAGCTAGGGTTCCGAGTAACGTAGGAGGTGGTAGCCCCTCGAGTGATGGGGCCTCGGTGCAGGGCCCCATCACAGTGGAGGCATCATCAGTACCACTCCCCGCTGATCCACTGATGCCGCCTGCTCCAGCAGAAAAGAGTGCACACCCCCTGAGTGCGTTGCAGGAGTTCCACCAACAAAGGCCACCCAGGTTCTGCAGAGAGACGGAACCACATGCATCCGAGGATTGGATGGAGGTTGTCGTCTGAGTTATCAGATTGGTAGGGACACCAGCCAACCTTATGGTGATCCTTGTCGTGATTCTCCTACACGCAGAAATTGGTAGATGGTGGAGCCTGATTCTCTAGGTGCACGAAAAGGCATCTTTACTATGGACAGACTTCGAGAGTCTCTTCCACTCGGAGATTGTTCCAGCCCCCCTTTGTGCTGTGCAGGTTCAGGAGTTACTTCATCTACAATAGGGCAGCATGACAGTAGCTCCGTACTTAGGGAGGTTTAACGACCTCTCATTCTACTCCACGGATATGGTACGAGACCCATTCTTCAGGTCCCGGATCTTCAAGAAGGGACTCAGGCACGAGATCCTAGTTTCGATGATTCCCCTCAGCATTCTGACGCAGGAAAGGGTGCTGGAGAGAGCCATTATAGTGGAGAGATTCCTCGCTGAGCAGACACCAGTAGCGAGACCCACGACAGGGCGACACGTAGCGGGGTCTTCTGCAGCCGTATGTAGACAGATGTGGTAGAGGTCCAGGAGGAAGAGGCCATCGGGTGGGAGACCTTAGGATGCCGGTTCAGTTGTGTGGGGAATACGAAAAACATTTAGTCGTACGAGGAGCAGGTAGTGCTACGCATGCGGCGGGAAGGGTCACATGGCTCGTGACAGCCCGACCCTCCATGCAGATGAGCATCAGAAAGTAGAGGGACCTCCCAGGTATAGGTAGAGGTTAGACCGTTCTGGTCAACCGGGACCAGGCGGAAGAGGATGAGGAGCTGGATGGTCAACGGGTGGTGGACGACATTTTGAGGCTCTACCTCCACCACCGCCATGAAGTCCTCCCAGACCATAGGGAGCTAGCAGATAGAGACAGGCTCAACTCCAGCCAGTCGAGGTGTATGACCATGGCGCACCTGAGATGAGTCGAGGTATAATCTCTGTCTACTCCACCCATGATGTAGTACATATAGACATATGTGAGAGTTATTCTTTCATTGTTGCTACCCTTTTTCAGAGCTCGGAGAGTCCGACAGAGCTGTTGGCTCGATCCTTACGGCTAGAGACTCATACGGAAGCAGACTTGACAATTATTCTGTGGTGCCGGCTGTGTGAGGTTACTCTAGGATTTGAGAGCTTCGGCTGATATCTTCATCTACCTGCATTGAGGCCTTACGACCTTATCATGGGTATGGACTGGTTATCTACATTCCATGTTCAGATCGACTGTATTAGGTGCAAAGTTTGGTGTGTTTACATGGATGGTACTAGGTTCACCTTGACCGGTGAGATAGGAGCCTTTACAGTGCAGGATGGACTTCCACAGAGGAGAGGGTAGCTGATCACACATCAGTTGGCTAGTCTCATCCTCATATCAGTTGATGTACGGAGTCCGAGTTTTCCAGTTGTGGTGGATTAGAATGCATATGTTTTTCCTGAAAATGTTCCAGGACTACCTCCTCACAGAGAGGTAGACTGCTGCATTGTCTTGTACCCTGGGACAACACCGATATCTACGCCAGCATATCAGATGGCTTCCCCTGAGCTTGTTGAGTTGCAGATACAACTAGAAGACTTTTAAGGAAAGGGATTTATCCGACCTAGTGTTTCACCCTGGGCTTCTTT
This sequence comes from Viscum album, assembly GCA_963277665.1. Taxonomy (NCBI): domain Eukaryota; kingdom Viridiplantae; phylum Streptophyta; class Magnoliopsida; order Santalales; family Viscaceae; genus Viscum; species Viscum album. Next base: position 306,962,888 of record OY728131.1, on the reverse strand, counting down.
AATTTTGTTCACCAAGAATGCGAATGGGAGCTTTGGACTGTATGTCGACTACCATCACCTGAAGCAGGTGACCATGAAGAATAGGTACCCACTCCCGAGGATTTAAGACCTCTTTGATCAGCTAAAATGAGTACGATGGTTCTAGAATATATACCTCGGGTCATGCTATCACCAGCTCATAGTTCAAGACAAGGATGTGCAGAAGATGGACTTAATGTGTCGGTATGGCCACTACAAGTTCCTGGATATTCCCTTTGGCATAACCAATGCACCAGTAGTGTTCATAAGTCTCATGAACAGGATCTTCTAGCCTTACCTCGATTGATTTGTCGTAGTCTTCATCAACGACATACTGATTTACTCGACTACTGAGGAGGAGCATGCCTACCATTAGCGGGTAGTACTGGAAGCACTCTGAGAGAACAAACTTTATGGTATGATCTCGAAGTGCCAGTTCTATATTCGAGAGGTTAACTTCTTAGGACACGTCATCTCAGTGGATGGGGTAGCAATGGATCCAGTGAAGATTGAGGCAGTGCTTTCTTTGTGGCCACCCAAGAGTTTGAGAGAGGTGCGGATTTTCTTGGGTCTGGATGGAAACTATCGGAGATTTGTGCCAGACATATCCAGAGATTCAGCATCGCTTTCAGCTATGATGAAGAAGGGGAAACCTTTCATGTGGTTAGAGTGATGCTAGCAGAGCTTTCTGGAGCTGAGGAAGAGGTTAACCAGTGAACCTATTTTGAGGCTATTGGAGGAGGGCGTTGGGTACGTAGTTTACTACGACGCATAAGGGACCGGACTCGGGTGTCTCCTGATGAAGGAGCGATTAGTTATCACCTATGGTTCATGGCAGTTGAGGCAGAACGTGCAGAACTACGCTACCCATGACCTAGAGTTATCAGCAGTGGTCTTCGCCTTGAAGATGTGGTGGCACTATCTGATGGTAGAGCGCTTTACAGTCTACAATGACCAGCATAGTCTCAAGTACATCTTCTCGTAGAAGGACGTGAACCTGAGACAATGACTTTGGCTCGAGCTCCTCCAGGACTATGACATCGAGATAGTATATACTTCCTGGAAGGGGAATGTTGTAACAGGTGCACTCAGTAGGAGATCAGGCATTTAGCTGCTAGGAGAGATGATTAAGCAGCTGACTGCATTGCAGATATCCTTTGTGGATAGAGATGGAGCATCCTTTCATCAGTCTCTCATAGTCACTCCTCCCCTTCTTTAGCGATTCAAATAGGCACAGTGTGAGGACATTGACTATGAGATGTGACGTGCTCAGATATACATAGGGTAGGTGTTTGATGGATTTTCTGAAGGAGGGGAGCACGTCATCCTCTTCCGGGAATGTACCATGGTACCAATTGCACTATAGGAGGAAGTGCTAATAGGGTTCCACACTTCCCATCTAGCTGTACATCTAGGAGTGGCGAAGATGTATCAGTACCTAAGATGACAGCACTGGGGGCCGGGTACAAAGAAGGTTGTAGCAGATTTTATTTCATGATGCCTCACTTGTCAGCAAGTGAATGCAGAGCACCAGGTAACAGCAGGCTTGGTACAACCCTTAGAGGTCCCATAGTGGAAGTGAGACAGGATATCCATGGATTTCATGACGGGGCATCCACATACATCCGGAGGACACGACTCTATCTGGGTGATCATAGACCGACTCACCATGTCGGCCCACTTTCCACCGATCAGAGAGAAGGGATTAGTAGAGAGCTTGGGACACCTCTACATTTAAAAGATAGTATGACTTCATGGAGTTCCATTGACTATAGTCTCTGATCGAGATTCACATTTCACTTCCCGACTTTGGAAGGGGTTATCAGAGGCTTTTGGGACACAGCTTCTCTTGAGCACCGCCTTCCATCCTTAGACGGATAGCCAGACTGAGAGGACCATTCAAACTCTCGAGGACATGATTCATGCATGTGTGCTTGACTTTGGTCATAGCTGGGAGGACCACTTACCCTTGGTGGAGTTTTCCTACAACAACAACTACCACTCCACCATCAGGATGACACCATACGAGGCACTGTATGGCTGACCCTACAGATCACCTCTATGCTAGACTAACCCAGCGGAGTCAGCACTTATAGGACTAGAGATGGTGCAGGCTATGACAGAGAAGGTGCAGATCATCCAGTAGCGAATGAAGACTACACAGAGCAGACAGAAGTCCTATGTTGATAGGAGATGGAGATAACTGGAGTTCGAGGATGACGACCGCATCTTCCTATGGGTCTCAACTCGATGAGGTCTATGGATATTTGGCCGGGGTAGCAAGTTATCTCCACGTTTCATCGGACCATTCCAGGTCCTTAGCAGGGTGGGCGAGGTGGCTTAGCTCCTGACACTTCCACCTCAGTTGCACCGGGTGAACGACGTCTTTCACGTATCTTAGCTGAGGAGATACATGCACGACCCTTCACACGTCAACGATCATGGAGAGCTGGAAATAATTGATGGGAAAAAATTCATGGATATACCAGTGGATATTGAGGATCGACAAGAGAGGGTCCTATGTGGATGATCGATTCCTCTGGTGCACATTCGATGGTAGCACGAGATCCACCAAAAGAGCAAATGGGAGCGGGAGACTCAGATGCATGATCAGTATCCCCATTTGTTTCCCTAGTGTGTGTTGTAGCTTTACGGGGACTTAAAGCCCTGAGGTGGGGGTAATTTAATGACATAAAAGTTTCAAGGTATTTTTTTTCTAAAATTCTTTGGAATTTTATGAGTATTTACTTTCTAATGGCGCCTGATTCTAAGACCCAGTGTGCCCGGAATCAATTTATGATGTTTTGTTCAGGTATCTTCAGTGAACGTACGAGCGGGATTTTCTAGCATCTGAATCAATGCTCGGTATCAAAATCTGAGGGCACTGATGAATTTGTAGCGCTGGTATTCCCTTAAGGGAACCTTTCCCGTAGTTGTGTTTTATTAGGAGGAGATGTTAATTTTTGGGGTTTGTTATTAAAAATAAATAAAAATATGAGTTAGATATTTTTATTTTTTTGGTGGTTATAATCTCTAAAAGGAAGTGGTAGGTGGGTAACACACCCCACATAACCACCCATGAAAGGATTTAGTATGGTGGGGCCCACAAGAACCCAAACCCTTTCACCTCCCCTCAACTCCCTTAAACTCCCCGTTAACACCCCTTAATTACTTTTACAACATCCCTATTTTAATGTGAACTCTCCACCTCCCTCCATTGATTATGCCAACCCCATCAATTGAATTAATTATTCTTCATTAATTAATTAATTTGTGTGTCAACAATTCATTTTGAATTGTTTTTAATTTCATGGCAATTCTATAAAAATTGGTTGATCCTTATTATTATATTTGCCTTGGAAAATATTTTGGTGGGGAAACCTCTGGGGAATAAAAAAGAATAGTGTTCTTCTATCGACAAAGAACACCATTTTTAAGGAATAACTTGAAGAACGTCTCTATCGATGCATCCTCTTAGGATGAACCTCGACGTTAGCAGAATTGACGACCATTTTTGCGATGTCTGACCTCCATGAAGAACGACATACACATTTCATTGGCGTGCACCGTTCTTGAAATCAAGGTAGGGGTTTTTTCATTAAATTTAATGGATTAAAATTAAACTCTTTATTCATTGATGTTTCCCTTGGTATGACAATGACCAATTGATACCAACTAATAAAGAGGGCACGAGTCGAACCAACACAACTCGATGACCCTCCGTGGATATTGTTGTTTTGGTGACGGGGGCTATGTCAGGAAGGCGCGGTGTCGTCGCACCACGCCGGTGGAGAACCACGGGACGAGGAAGGAGACGGCGTCGGCGACCTGAGGGAGTGGTGGCCTGGGTCGGCTGTGTACAGAAGAACCGCAGCCTGCATCCATGGCCCGCTCATCCAAGGAAGAACCGGTCGGTCCCTCGACCGACCGTACTGGATGAAACAGCTGGTAGGAGAACAGAGGCACCTCGAAGGCACCGCGCCGCTGAGGACCACGACCCACGATCCACGGGCCGCTTCAACGGCGAACCGGCCGGCCGCATACCAGCCAGGTTGAAGGCCACGCTGCCGACTGGCACTGTGTGCGAAGGACAGAGGGCCGCTCGAGCGGGCCGCTCGAACTGGAAAAGCCGGCCGGCTTCGGCCAGCCGTGCATGGGGTGTGGCGCCACCGTGATGAAGGACTGGGGCGCCGCTGCTCCCCGCACGGCGTGGCCTGCTGGCCAAACCATGCCCCTCCGGGCTGGGCCGACCCGCTAAGCTGGGTCGGACATGCCAAACCGGGTCGGGCCGATCCGCCAGCCCTCCGGGATTAACGGGTCGTGCCCATTTCACTTAAATGCAAATAACATCTTGATCGTGCCTCCTATCTACGCGCCGTCTACGACACTGGGACCCTTACGATGATGCAGTCCCTTTTCAAAACTCTATGTGAGTTTTGGACGTCTTTGGAAAATGGCCGGGTTTGGAAAGAGCGTATTTCCAACCGGGCCCCTAGAACGAAAAAGCCTATAACTCTCAGATCGGGCGTCTAATTGATGAGACATCTATCACATTGGGTTTTTTTGTGAGACAAAACATTTGGATACATCAACTCTGGACTTTGTGAAATTTGATGTATCGACCCCTTTGCTCGAGTAGCGGACCCTCCCAGAATCGAGCGTGTAGTGTGGGGTAACCCTAGAGCTGGATGCGACTACGAAGACTACTGTACTGGAATCCTCCGTTGGTTCGACAGTGATGACTACCGTACTGGAAACCTCTGTGGGTTCGACGGAAATGACTAATGTTCTTATATCATGTGTCGATCCAGCAGTTTGACCTCTGTACTTGTATCCTGTGTGGGTCCGGCAGAGCAGCTGGTCTTGTATCCTATATGGGTTTGACAGATTAGCTGGTCTTGTATCCTATGTGGGTCCGACAGCTTAGATGAATCTGTGGATAAATCTGATCATCTCCATCGCTATGAGAAAGATATATACCTATGTGAGATTAGTCTTGACTTTCTATCATTATCATCGATGTGATTAACTTACATTCTTGTGTGGAATGGGTTATGTATGCGCTCGAGTGTTGGAGCTGAACTGAGATGGATAACATAGGTATATGTATGGGAATATACCTACGTAAGGTTGGTTGATACTTTTTGATTGTATATTTCATTTTGTGGTTTATCCTTCATGGATTCTAGGTGACCTTCAAGGGTCTCGACGTCCCTACTGAGTATCATATACTCAACCCTACACGGGCTATGCCTGCACTACATTTTGTTGGATGCAGACGACGGACAACACTGATCGAGGTAGAGACTTTTAGAGTTGGACGGTACCCGGTGGTGGACCACATGGCGAGACGTAAACGGAGCAGACAAACAGACCCAAGGTGCGGAGGAGGCCATCTGTACCCACCCTTTAGGTGGGATTCATGGGGGATGACTCTATGGTTTCTTTTTTACTTTTCTGCAGTTGTACTATCTTTTCAGTTGTATAATACATTATAGTTGGGTTTGTATACTAGCCCATTTACATTCCAGCACACTCTTTTGTATTCAGTTTTACTTAGTGTTTACTTCATGTTGCATACTATGTTGTGTTTTTTACATTTATAAAGGCAATGCCTTCTCAGTATAAGGATTTACACCTTTGGTTCAAGTCACTAGCCCCTGGCCTTTGGATGGCGGGCTTGGGGTAGTAACAGCATGGACCCCAAGGACTGGTCATGACACATATTTTTAGATTTTATCTTTTGTGATCATGTTTATGATACATAATAATGCACCGAATCTGGGATTCTGGTATCAGGGAGTTATAGTTAAAGCAATTTCAGGACTGGTAATCCTATTACACACCATGATGGCAGCAGTGAACATAAAAATAAATAAAGTCATGGCTGAGATATTGAACAATTTTCTTATAAATACACCCTCGGAGTCACTTATAATGTATTTATGGTTCATAATGATGAATTCTAATCGACACTACATGGAAGTGATCGATTTGATGTTTTCATATTCTTTGATTTCATTTTTAATGGATTTTTTTTAAATTATGGTTTATATTAAATATACTTTACCTTTTCTTCATACCACTCTTCATCTATTTTTGTATATATGTTTTCTCTAACAGTTCTTCACTTATCTACTCCACAAAAATGGAGAGCTAAAATTGGTTCTTGATCATGGAAGGGAAGGGTGTTTTGATTGAGTTTAATGTTATTTAAGTTCTAATTAATTTATTCAATTATGATAATTTCAATGAGAGTTTAATTGATTATGTGAGTGATCACCCTGTAATCTCTATTATCTGAATTCCTCTTACATTTATCCATCACCCTTTTGTTTAATATCATTGTTATTCATACGGTGTGGTATGGCTTTAGTAGTGATGATTGTAAAATAGGTTTCATATCCAATGTTTACAAGAGTATTGTCCCATATACAGAGGTCATGTAATGGGGTAACAACATTAACATTGAAATGTTGAGGTGTGACAGGTCTTGATCACCTCATTGAGTTGAAAATTTATAATAATGTTTAACAATTACTTCAATATCAATGTCCTCCCAAAGAACAATAACATTAATTCTTTGTTAGAACATCATTCTCTATTTTAATTGAATTATTATATATAATAATTAAATTTCATACATAATTGTAAATCCTCCCATATATATTATATATATTATTTTTATATTATCTAAATAGTAATAGTGACAATAGAATGATAGTGTGTTTTGGAGGCTTCCTTGATGTCAACCCTAGGGTGTGCCACTATGGTGAAATTTTATGTAAATAAAATTAAATAAATGGAATTTCTAAATAAATTGACTTCATAAATTTAATGCTATGATTTTCTTATATATTATTCTATAATACATTCATTTTAAACCCACCACAATGTAATTAGATGTAAAATTGACACATTTTTTATGTATTTTGAACATAAATGAAAAAATGGCCTTATATTCCAATTTTAATAGATTTTTAGAAATTTGGTATTCCAATCACATAATTTAAAATATTGATCCAAATTAGGACATTTAATTTCAGGATTCCATGACTTAAGGGAAAAATATTCTTTTTCTGGGTGAGGAGCTGATGTGAAAATCTAATGGCCCTAAAATGTCAATCAATTCTATAAATTGATCAGGATGAAATGGTAGAACCCACCTTATTCATTGGAATATAACTCATGATCCACTAATCTAATTAATGAAAATACAAATGGATTTGAAATATATTTAAATTTTTTATTAGACCAATAAATTTTAGAGAGATATGTTATAATTGATGTAGACATTGGATGCTCTATTATAGGGGTAAATTTGGAAAATTCAGACTGAATTAAATGAATAGATTTTTTTTAAAAGGTAATGCTTTGGTCCAAGACCAAAGCACAATTTATTGATAATCAAAAAGGATTACAACAGAAGAAAGGAAGGGATTGTTTTACAATCATTGTCAAAAAGATATAATAAGTCATGAGGGATATAGTCCAGCCAAGTCATTATTTGATGAACTCATTTGTTGGCAAGAGCATCAGCAACGGCATTTGCTTAATCTATCCCATGGAGAAAATTGAGGCAATTCATCCAACATGCAATGAGTGTCCACACTAGCTGGATGTTGCCATTACAAATGGCATGGCTGATAGTGGTAGAATCACTTTCAATCCATAGCTTTCTCCAACCTCTTTGAAGACCAAAAATCAACAGTATGAATGATGCCAAGCATTTCTGCCTCTAAAGATGAAGAGTGACCACAATCAACATAGAAGCATCCCTAACATTGTCCGGCTAAGTCTCTGAAGATAGCACCACACTGGCAGGACCTGGGTTTACTTTGGAAGCACCATCAACATTCACTTTGATCCATCCTAGCATTGGATATTTCCAAAACACTTCAAAGGAGCATTTAGGATTTGGGAAAATTCTAGGAAAATGGAGATGTCGATGGATCTCAAAGTCACCAACAGAGTTGTTGCAACAATCTTTTTGAATTGAGGCAGCTTCATGAATCACAAAAAGAATTCGAGATTTCCCTGCATTAATATTGAGAGAGTGATTGTTGTGAATGAGATCATTTCTAACGTACCAGAGCTCAAGAAGAAGTTCCACCACTGCCATAAGAAACATATTCTTAACCTGTAGAGAAGCGTCATATCTAGTGCAGTTATTTAAAAAAAAGTAGCTTGATTCAGTAAAAGGAATTCTGCAATTAAAAAGGTCAATGATATAATTCCAAAGGGAAGATTCCATTGCACAAGATAGAAAAAAATGATTGTAATCTTCCCTATGCTGGTTACACAAGTGACAAATAGAACAAAGATAAATGCCAAAGGTTTGCAGACTAGTTTCTGTGGGAAATCTATTATTGGAAATGCGCCAAATAAGGGCGATCCTGGAAGGTTTCATCCAGGGTTTGTTAAAATGATTCACCCAAAAAAAATTAGAATCATTTTCAGAGAAAATATGCTTATAATAGTTTTTAGAGTCTACAATACCATTAGTATAAGGTTCCCAAACAAGGAAATAACCAACAGAAGAAAAAGAAGGATTATCAATTATTTGCTTAAAAATATCAAGGAGATCACGATCAAGAGATTGTAAAACCTCTTTTATAGTATGATTAGTATCTTCAGGAATATTATTAGGGGGTTACAATGATATCAAAGGGTTTCCACACCATTTGTCGCACCAAAAAATAATGGAAGAATCAGCACTGACAATCCATCTAGAATTTTGCATGATTTTGTGATAAGAGTCCCATATAGAAGGCCATATGGACGAGTTAATGAAATTAGGATTCCCTTTTAAAAGCTTAGAGAAAAATCTATGTTTTAGAAATTCATAAGATTTAGAAGTGGAGTTAATAATGTGCCAAGTAGGGTGGGCCTGAAGTGCATCGTTGAACATCTTTATGTTTTTATTTCCAATTCCACCATTAGCTATGTGTTTACTGCATGAATTCCAAATAATTGTTACAAGATTCTTTTCAAAAATACATCCAGGCCAGATGATGTTTTTAATATAAGTATTAATTTTTCTAAAAATTCCAACAGGACATTTATAGACCATAAGGGAATTAACTATTTTAGAAACAATGGACGATTTAACCAAAAAAATTCTCCCAGCCATAGAGAGAGATTTCCCTTTCCAGTTATAAAGTTGGTTTGTGATTAGAGAAATGATGTTAGAAAAGTAGGTAGCTTCGGGGTGATGCCAAAATAAAGGAAAACCCAAATAAGTGTAAGGTAAAAGCCCCTCTTTAATACCCAGATAATTTATGATACCTGATTTCCTTCTTACTGGAAAATTCTTGCCAAAATTGATATAAGATTTTTTCCAGGAAATTGCCTAACCAGAGACATCCTCATAGTGGGATATAACTTGCTTGAGAACATTATGATTTCTTTATCCCCATTTATGAATAAGATAATATCATCAAAATATAAAATATGGGTGGGGGCATTTAAATTCCTGGCCAGCTGAATATGTTTAATAAAATTCTGATCAACCGGATTGTTAAGGAGTCTACTAAGGTAATCCTCAGCAATAACAAAGAGGATGGAAGAAAGGGGGTCTCCCTGACTGACACCTTTTGAGCATTTAAATAATCCCCTCGGGGTATTATTAATCAGAATGGATATATAAGCTAAGTGAAAGAGAGTCTTGATTCTACCAATGAAATAATCATTAAAGCCATAGTTTTTAAAATCTTTGTAAATAAAATTCCAATCAATGGTGTCAAAAGCCTTTATAATATCCATTTGTATGGCCACACAACCTCCTCTAGTGTTTTTGCTTAATCTATTCGTACATTCAGAAGCAAGAAAAATACAGTCTTGAATATATATTCCATTAATAACACCAAATTGGTTCCAAGAGACAATTCTTTTGCAGTTAGGAGCAAGTCGATTTGAAATAATTTTGGTGATGATTTTATAGATAGTGTTAATCAAATCAATTGGTATGAATTTAGGGATCTCAGAAGCATTTTCAACCTTAGTAATTAGGGTTAAAAATTGAGTATTGATTCCCTGAAGAAGAAATCCATGTGTAAAAAAGATCTTAACAATTTTACGAACATCATTTTGTATTATATCCCAATGATTTTGGAAAAAAAACATTATTGAAACCATCTGGACCAGGAGCACTGTCTAGATTTAGAACAAAAATAGTGTCTTTAATTTCATGATCGAGAGGAGTGAATAAAAGAGACGTATTGTCTCCCTCATCAACCAATAAAGAAATAATGTCAGGTTTAAGATCAATATTTCTATCCGGGCTATTAAAAATGTTATAAAAATACGAGGTAACATGATCCTTACTGGCTTCTTTAGAGTCAATGATCAAGTCATTATGAATGAGCATATAAAGAGGATAACTGACCTTTATAATTCTTTAGAGACAATTATAAAATTTATTATTGCTATCACCATCAATAAGACATTTAGTCCTAAACATTTTATTACGAATATTGTCTTTAAAAGTGAGTAAGGAATTATGTTTAGAAGAGATATTAGCTTCCAATTGAGGATCCAGAATAAAATCAGAATTAGTGTTCTGAGTTTGGAAGCGATTGAGATCATCTTCGAGGAATGAGATGTCCAAGTCAATTTGGGAATTTTCATTTTCACACCATCCTTTGAGAGCCTGCTTAAGAACTTTCAGTGTGTGTAAAAAGCAAAATAATCTTTATGGTGCTTCATGGAGTTACATGTGTTATAAATAAAATTGACACAATCAGGATTCGTAGACCAAGAATTGTTAAATTTGAAAGGAAGGACATGTTTTCGATCATTCATAAGGAATTTAACAAGGATATGATGATGATCAGAGTTGAGTCTAGGAAGAGTTACGCTGGATAATTTGTCCCAATTATCAAGAGCCTTCATGTTGATAAAGGCTCTGTCAAGTTTACGAGAAACATTCTTATTGTAATGTTTCCTGTACCAGGTGTACATTGCACCAATAAAAGTGATCTCGAAGAGGTTATAGTCATCTATAGTATATTTAAACTCACTGGAAGAAATGGAGAGATGTGAGGGACCAATTTTTTCAGAAGGGGTAAGAATGGTATTGAAATCTCCCAAGACAACCCAAGAATCATGAATATTGTTATCCATATCAAGGATTTCAAGACATAAAGTTCTCCTCTCCTGGTACCTATTCATGGCATAAACCATAGTGCAAAATATATTTTGTCCATTCCATAATAAGTCACAAGTAAATTGCTGATTAGATATTCTAAAAATGTTAATATTTTTTAAATTGTTATGGATGAAAATCCACATTGAGTCAACATGAGGACTTTTTTTACAAGAACCAAGAAAACTGTAATTAAGAGAGCCAAATCTCATGATGTTCATTTTAAAATTTACTTTAGGTTCAGCAATGGAAAAAAGTTGAGGTTTATGAGTGTTTAAAAACCTCCTAAGTGTAGTGGAGGTGTCATTGTTGGCCACCCATTGACAGTTCCAGTAGAGGATATTCATTTCTGATTATGTTTTGGGTTAGAACCCTTCTTTATTTTTGATTTACCAGAACCCTTCTTTTTTGGGATCTCGTAACCATTGAGAAAGAAGATGAATTTTGTTGACTCTCATCAGTTTCAGAACATTGAGAGGTTTAGTTTTCATATTTTCATTTGGAATAGGAATAGGACCTGAAGTATAATTTGAATCAGTACTATCAAGTGTGTGATTTTATTCAGCTCTATGGATAGAAGAATGTTCAAAGACAGGAGGTAGAATAGAACTAGTCTGAATGGTCTCTAAAACATCATCATGAGAAGGTGATTGCTCAGGATGAGAATGAGAATCAGTCACATTCTGGTCAGTTTCAAGCTCTGCAGGATTTGAGTGATTAGATACAGAAAGAGAAATGTGACCAGTATCCTGTTTATCAGCAGGAGAATTTGGAACCATCCTGTTAACCGAACAGAAAGTAGATTCTTCGATAGATTCAGGAATAATAAGTGGAGTGTGTAGAATATTGTGTGCCGAATGAATATAATCAAGATCCGAAAGAGAAGCATGTGTGACAGAATTATTAGCAAAACTAGTAGTATTTTCAACAAGTACAGTAGTAGAATTATCCAACTGTTTCTGCAAGAGTGCAGGAATCTGCATATTAGTCGGGGCATTAGACACCTCCTTATGAATAGAGAGAGATTCCACATGTAAAATGGGGGCAGGATCAAATGTGTGTGATAAGTTGTGAGCAGAAATAATTCCAGGAGAGCCAAGATCAGATTAGGTCTCTATTATAGGAACATCAGAAGAAATAGTAACACATTTAAAATCAGAATTAAAATGAAGAGAGTTACCTGGATCTACAGTGTTTACTTTATCACTATGTGTCTTGTTGGAAGAAATAGTATTCTCCATGGGAGAAGGTATTGAGTATTCCAGGTCCATACAATGAATCTTATTTAAACATGAAGTATCATAGGAAGAAGAATTATTAGCAGAATTGGAAATAGGATTAGGGATGCTCTTGTCTGAACAACCTCTGCTACAATCATCTACTGATCCATCTACACCAGTGGGATTATCATTGTTTTGTAAATCATATTCTTCCTCAACCAATAAAGCCCAAGCTTTTCCTTCTAATGTTGATGGGAAACTGGATTTCTTGACCCAGATATCATGCTTTTTGTAGGGGGTCAGATTTATCTATAGCATTCTTCCGTTTTTTTTGCATGTTTTACCTTTTTCCAGTCATTTTTAATTGGATGGTCCATATGCTTCCTAGAAACCCTATAACTAGAAAAGTTGTGCCAAATCAGTTTACAAACATCACAGAAGGGTGTCGTTTTTTCATACTAAATACTGAGCTCCACTCTATGGTTAGGGGCATTAGATACTATGCTAGATGGCAATACACTAGTTAGATGAATCTGTACCATAACTCTAGCATATAAGCCTAGATCCCCATTCAAGGTTCTATGATCAATTTTAATAGGGGATCATATGCAAGAAGAAATATCATTTAAAATCTTCAGATGAAAAAAAACCAGTTAATCCCATGAATTCAAACCCAAACATGTGCCATATGATTTTTGTGTGTGTATGGGTTAAATTTAGGATCCCAATCCGAAATGCTAAAAAAACCAAGCTTAAGCTACAGATTGCCAAGCTTCCATACCTGTTCATGCTCACTCTAAGAGGTAAAGAGGATGTGGTAGTAGCCTTTACCTTAGGGGACCATCTTCCATTTTGAAGAGCTCCAGCAATGAGCAATCATGTTCATTAGATCGATGATAGGCCATGGTTTATCCCCTGTGTTGTATGAAATTCGGCCAAGAATTGAATACTTTCATAACTGTTCCCTTTGTTTTAGGGCTTCCGGATCAGCATCAACCATGAAACCACCATCATCTTGTTTTCTGACGAGAGGTTGCTTGTACTCCTTCCTGCTACTAAGATTAGATCTTTTTAGCGCATCGCAAATGGATACAGGAATATTGCGAAGAGGGATTTGAATGTTTCCTACTTCGATTTTTGATGAATCAAAAACTAAAGAAGCAGGAGCAGAAGGGGAAGCAAGTTCCCACTCTGGATCAAAGCTGGCCATCAAGATGAACAAGAAGAATCTGCGATGAGAGCTAGGGTTTGGAGTCGCCCGTTGGAGCACGGTTCGAGAGCTCCCATCCTTCCTATCCAATGGTGTTCATTCACAATGAATCATAAATGATTAGATTATGTTGGACATAATTGCGTAGTAAAATGGAAAATGTTTCATAAATTTTTAGGATAAAAATTAATTCATAATAGAATATATCTCTAGATGTATCCATGGAATGATTTATCAATTGACATGGAGAAAATATGCAAAAATTTTGGGAACTAGAGCAGCAGAATGCTGGGAAATAACATTAAACATCATGTAACTACCTAACACGATGTGAATTATTTTAGATGTGATTTTTTAGAAGATCAATCTTATATTCAAGATGTCTATGGACCAATAAATTACACATCTTGTAATTTTATTACACATCATGACGGTGGTGGAGAATAGAAAAATAAATGCAGATGTGGACAATGTGTTGACCAATTATCCTATAAATACACCCATCAAACCCACATGTAATGTATTCTAGGTGAGGACCTGAAGATGACAAGAGAAATTATATGGAGGAGAGGAATACGGTGTGTCCATTATAAATAGTTTTTTTGTTTGAATTTTTTTAATATTTATATTACTTTCAAAATATTATTCCTCTTCTTCATACCACTCTTCATCAATTTTTTAATTTTATGTGTTCTCCCACCGTTTTTTCCTTCACATATCCACCAAAAATATAGAGCTAACCTCATATTTTGTTTGAGGTAGGGAATGGTGTTTTGATTGAGTTTCATGTTCTTTAATTTATAAAATCATTATTCAATTCAATAATTTTTAGTGATGGTTAAATTCATTTGGTCAGTGGTCATATTATTTTATCTATCATTTGAATTCTTCTTATCATTTATAAATCAACCATTTCACAAATATCTTTGTTATGGATAATGTGGAGTATAGATTTGGTAGTGATGGTCGGAAAAGAGTTCTCCTAGCTAATATTTGGACGTGTATTGTCTAATATATAGATTTCTTAGTATGAGGTAATCATAGTTCAATTGAAAAGGTTATGTGTGATAGGTCTGGATCACCTCATTGATTAAAATATAGAGAAAAAATTTTAAATATGATTTCTATCTCCACGGCCTCCCATGAAAAATTTCCTCCTTTCATTCTTGTAACATCATTTTGTGTATGCATCTCGTTATTATATATAATATGAATATTTAATGAATAATTTTAAATTCCCCCATATATATTATATAAGTAGGGATTATATTAGTAAAATAATAATTGTGATAATAAAAAGGTAGTGCGTTTTGGTGGCCAATTTCAAATTGACCCTAGGGTGTGGTGCTATGTTTCATTCTATGTAAATAGATTTAATTGAATAATAGTTCATGAAAAAACCACTTCATCAATGATGTTTTCCAAAAATTACATAACTCAAATCTGGCCATGTATATATTTACATTAATGAAATTACATGTTTTAATGATACAATAATAATGATCAGGAATGAAAAATATAATAGGAAATTTTTTATCATGATTCCTAAATATTTAATAGGTAAATATCATGAAACATATTTTAGTTGGTGTGTTACAGTCTTTGAGTAATACATTGAAAAAGTGGAATGATGTTTATAACTATTTAATAACCATATTACTACATACATTGAGATATTATAATGAAAAATATGCAGTTACAAATTCTTTAATAAAATTATCCTAATTTCTATTTAGTCAAATATTGGATCTTAATTGAGTTCCTAGTGATAAAATATAGAAAAAAAATTATATTACAAGGAGTTTGTCATATTATGGTTTCATTTAATAAAATATAGATTACATATAATATGTAGAGGGGGTTTTAATGTGATTTTGGTATATATTTTTTCCATGATTTATTTTATTAACAATAGTTTGATAAATAATTGATAAAATTATTTTTACATTAAATGATATGTTGAGGGAATG
Source organism: Viscum album (assembly GCA_963277665.1). Lineage (NCBI taxonomy): Eukaryota > Viridiplantae > Streptophyta > Magnoliopsida > Santalales > Viscaceae > Viscum > Viscum album. The sequence continues at coordinate 306,947,324 of OY728131.1, read as the reverse complement.
TATTCTATATTTTTTTGGGTTGTGGACTGATCATTTATAACTGGTGGGTTTTCATTGTGTTAAAAATTGTCTTAAAAATATTTTTATTTTTATATTAATAAAATTGTAAGAATAGATATTTTAGCCACCATTATATTTTATGAATAAATGTGAATCATTTATTATATGTCCAAACAAGTCTAGATCATAATAATAAATTTTTTTATTATGGTGGAGTGGATGATGTCTGATTTGAGTATTTAGTTATCTTATAAGAATTAGAGGATAATCATATTATTGTTTTTTTGGGGATCATGTATTCTTCTACATTTATCCACATAATGATAACTATATAATTAGAATGATTATAAATATTTTTAGAGTTTTTATTTGTCTTTAATAGAAATTAGAGATTGATAGAGAAGTTAAATTTTGAATGGAACATCCTCCATATTTAAGAAAATATTAAATTTATTTTCTATGTTCCCCAGTAAAATATTTTAATTATTTAATTAATTTCCATTAATACAATGATCTAGATTTTATAGAAAATTTGGTGTCAGTTTAGCAGTAAATAGAGATACAACATTGTAGTGTAAAGTTCTTACAAGGTCATGTATCTTAATAGTGAGTGTTAAATAACAGAAATTTGGAATATTAATGAGAATCTATGTTCATCTGACTCAAATAATAGTTTAATTTAAAATTTATTTTAGTTATCCATATATTAATTTTTATTATTTTAAATATAGATCTATATTGATTTCTAAATGAATGGTTGTTATTTCATGTAATTTTTCAGATGATTTTAGGTTTATTGTGGGTGAAATATTTTAATTATTTATGTAATTAATAGATATATAAATTTCATAATTAGTGTTTCAGAAAAAAATAATTCCTTTTGGTTATTTTATATATAAAGTGTAAAATATTAATTTTCATAGCAATAAAATTAAATTATGAGTTTGGTATATTTATGGTAAATATTACAATACATTTTCCTAGTAATTAAAATATTTTCTTAATTTTACATGATCATTAAAAAGTTATTTTTGATTTGATCAATATTAGATAATGTTTGATACATTTAATCTATTTGGATTTATTGTAAATAATTAAAATGATTTATTTTACATTTGATTATCGACTAGATATCTTTTTTAAAACGTGATCTCGAAGATTAAATAGAGATCAAATATCATTATAGAAATAAATAAATATATACTACTTGATTTGAAGTATGTTTACATAATTAAGTTATTTTAATTCTCATATTATTCATATGTTAATAAATAAGTTTCATGATATTAAAAATTGGTCAATATAATTAAAGATGAATTTGAGTATTTATTATGCTCAACCTAAGTTGGGTATAAATTTATCATTTACGACCATAGATAAGAAATTAATCTAAGAAAAAAAATTACCTATGGGTATGATTTTTGTAAAAAAATATGTTATAATTTAATATGATAGAAATATACACTTAATTATAATCCACTTTGTCGTATGATATGATATGTTGTGGTTGGTATTTGTTCTTTGTTCTTGAATCTATATCATGGGTTTCATATTGAATTATATACAAGATAATTCTTAGTCACATGATATATCGATTACCGTGATTAATATATCTTTTAACACATGATATGATGATTTGTGTGTTATGTGACTGTTAAAAATAGTTTTAACATATCATTTAATTAATGATGTGTTTGTTGTAAGAGTTATATTGGTGAATAAATGGGATTTTTCATTTAATAACATATAAACATTTACCTATAATGGCCTCATTAATTTTTTAAGTATCATATATAAATTAGTTTTTGTGGACCACAATCAAGGTAAATTTATATTAATCTCAAATACAATTCTCTCAAAAATAACATTTATTTATTTCCATATGTTAGTGATGTGTTAGGATTCCATTGATTGGGAAGGGGTCCTACCAACATATATAGTGATTATACTAAATAGGGGTAAAATTCTGATATAGAAACCCATTGGGTTTTTCTAAAGAATCCTAATAAAACTATCTTCTATAATGTATTCGAGATGGATAATACAATGTGCATTATTTTATTTTTTTCACCTCAAAATTTTGATTCCTTTACATATAAATATTGTTTATAGTTTTTTGTTTATATTATATTTATTATTGTAAAATATATGTCCCAAAAAACCCTTATGTGGAATCAAATATATTTTCCATAATGAATATAAATGATATTAATTATGAAAATAAAAAATCTATTCCCTTATATTTCCATAACAATGGTCGTAAAACTAGGTCCTATTTATTGAATTTTACAAAAAATTTCATGATTTATATAATTACAACATATTTTATAAAACATTTTCAAAAAATTATTTTTTTGGGGAAAAAATTTTTTTTTTATTGTAAAACAATGATTCATTTTTTACATTATGATGTTGTGATTTTTGAAAAAAAAAATCCATAATAAATAAAAATTCGATTTATATGAAGAAAAACTAAATCATGGTGAATATTTAATATTTACGGTTAATGGTATAACCATAAAAAACATAATAGTTCTAATAAACTAAGACATGTTATAAGATAAAAACCTGCCATCCCATGAAAAATCCATGTGTCTTTAGATATATCAAAAGTTGTTTTGATAAAATTTACACATGAATAAAGTTGTGGTATCCCATGTGAAATTATAAATTGATTATATAATTAATAAAGTAATACTTAATAATAATATATATAATAAATAAATTATATGATTATTTTTAAATTGATTAATTTTCTCCTTATATTTTCCATGCCATACAAATACTAGTTACATAATTGGTATGCCATAAAATATTTATTTTTCATTTAATCAATAATATAGAATTCCATTTTAGTTTTTGGTTAAATAAAATTACATGATAAGGATTTATAGGATAAATTTTTATTTTAATTGTGGTATCCCTTCTGTATTTATCCATGGATTGTGGAATATTGGGCTCTATATTCTCACTGCTTTGGTTCATAAAATTTATAAAAAATTCGGAGAGGTTGCTGCCTAAAAAACCATGCTTTATCGTGTGATGATTTCATTTTTATATGATTTTATTCCTTGTGATTAAAGGGTTTTATATACCTTATTCATGTGATATCCATGTCTGTGCATAATTATAATAAGAGTTAATTTTTGGGTGCGAATCCAAAACCACGAGCAATATAAAGTGTTTTAAATTAATATGTTTGGATAATATTAAATTTCTTGAAAGAATAGGATATGAAAACTAAATATTTCATAGATATTATAAATAAATATATTTCATGATATATAAATATTAAAATCAATACAGTAGTTATATATGATATTCTTTTGATGAAAATAGAAATTTTGAGACTATGAAATCCTTAGAATCACTATGTGTGATATTTATTAAGAATTGAACACATGTTAATACTTCATTCAACCAAATTTGTAGGTTCATTCTAACATTTGTTACCCATGTATTATCTTATGAGAGGCATGGTAAATGAATATTTAATTAAGATTTAACTAATCATGACTCACTATAATATTTTAGGAATTTTTTTCAAGGAAACTCTAAGAGTAAAGGGTCCGTGGGATTGTTTTATTCGTTTTTTGGGGTTTGATGTATATGTATATCATTCAGATTCTGTTAAACATGAACCCAAAATAGAAACATTTATTCTTTATTTGTTTTACAAAAATATTAGGGTTTTTATTTCTATAGTCCAATAGAAAATAGTACACTTATAGCTTAATTAAGTACATTTTTTAAGAAGGAACATAGGCATAAAGGTGTTAGTGAGGGGAATGTTGAACATAAATAATTTTATAGAAAATAAATAGGAATAGTTATTAATGTAGAATATGATATTGATTAATAAAATTTCGTGTAAATAGAATCAACTCAATTTACAGAAAACCTCAAAGTTATAGTTGTATTTTTTATGATCATAATATGTATGGATTTATAATGGTGAGTAATAATAACTTAATGTTCATAGATGATAATCCTAAAACCTACTGATATTCTATAACCATTGGTTACAAGTGGGTCTTTTATGGAAAAAAAAATTGATGGTAGAGTGAATAACTATTAATCTATCTTGGTTTTAAATCGATATGATAAAAATTCTTTATATTAAATTGTTACGTTAAACTTTAGTGGTTTTGATAATAAAATCCTCTTGTTTATTTCATTCAATGATATCTTGATTATATGATATATTAACTAGACATCGAACAGATTTTATTAAGGTTAATTTATTTGGGTACAAGTATAAGATACATCCAAAGTAATGTTTTTTAGAAGAATTATGGTGTAATGATATCTAATTATTGATATTATATATATGATTTTTATAAATTTCCATGGAATTAGAAAATTTAGTTTTAGGATAAAATGAAAATGTTTAGTTTCATCATGAAATTGGATGATTTATGTATATACTATAATAACCACCATTTTCATAATCTTGATATATTTTTAATTGGAAATTTACAACCAATGTATAGTTAACACATAAAAAAGTATCTAATTTTTTATGAATTTTTATAAAATATAATTAATCTATTTCATAGATTAATTAATGATTATTATTGTTTTATTCCATTCAAGAATTAGTTCAATATGCATGCCTTGATTTGTTTATTTATTTTTTAAATAAATTATTAAAATAAAATTAATTACCATTTTCAACATTTAAAATCAATTAAAAATTAGTTATAAAATATTATAATTCATCAATTGTTTTTAATGGGATAAGAATTAATGAGAAAAGTGTAATATCCTTGAGATTAGATAAGAATTATGTAAGTGTATAAGACTCACCAGTCAATTTCATTAGAATTTTAATCTTTTTAGAAATTAAATACATTGTAAGAATTTAATAAGACTCTATGGAAAGTGTAATAATTTCCATGGAAATTAAAATAAACCACATATATTTTTTATGATGTTATATCCTTTTTTTGAATTAATTAACTAGAGTTTCAAATTATATAGAACATCGTAATTTATAAATGAATTTGGTTGTGCTGCTTCCTAAGCCTTGTTACATAATTTTTTTAGCCTTTTAAAATGTTTTATAAATATTTTTACACCATCTAAGACGTTGGTATTTTTAAATTCATAACCATTAGTTATTTTAAATATAAACTAAAAAAAATAAAAGGTATTTAACCTAAATAAAAATTATATTCATCTTGTATTGAAAAATACAAAATAATTTGTCAATGTGACACATGAAGTATTTGTCTATTTGAAGAAATAGATTATGATCATGCGATGATTTATATCCTAATAATAAAAAAGATGACATAAACCGAATAAATATATAACATTGTATTATACCTTTGGAATCTATCAAAATGAATTAATGAAACATAGCTTTCTCCCTGAAAATATCACAGGAGGTTGGAGATGAATAAGTAATGTTTTGAAAAATGAACAAATCATCCTTTAAAACAATTAGATGTTCAACCCTAAGGTTTTTTATAAAAGTTATACAAGAATAATTTTTTAATATTTTAATAATAGTAACACGTATTTATATAATTTGGGATTTACATCTCTCTTTATTCGACAATGTTCTATACCTCTATAATTAAAGATAATTTAAATGAAGGGTTAGTTTAAATGGGAGATTAAATAGGAATCCAAATTCCATTATTTCAAAATAATACATTTTTTTAATCATTAATATGAAATTGAGTGGAAGGGATGTCCATAAATGGCCACATTCTGATCTTTCCATTTATTTTGGAACTCTTGCATTTATAAAAAAAATTCCCTCCGTTATATTAGTCAACACTACATATGATATGAGATGTTTAAATTTAAACATTATTAAAATATAATTATTTTCAATTATTGGGATAATGGATACATTGGTTGATTTCTTTAAAAACATCTTCACTATTGAGGAGATGAGACAGATATGCATAAAGGGGTTACACATGTGTTTTAAGTCCAAGTATAGAAAGTGATGCATGTAATAAATGATTGGGTATGACTAGATTATTATGTGGGAATAATTTATAGACTATTAATAACACATGTGATTAAACTAGATTTCATTCCCATTCACCCTAACATATGATTCTAATTTCATAAAATCATAAAATCAAACAACTCATCATTTTTATTCATTTTCATCATTTATAATAGTCAAAATCAAACATATGTGAATGAATAAATAATCATCACACATAGTTCATTAACTTATATACTTATTTTTTTTATTTCTATTATATATTTGGCATATTAAATTTAAATATGTAATCCATTCATTTAAATAACTTATAAAACATTATGTCAATTCTTGGGAAATGGGATAAATATTTACTTTTATTTGTACATAATGTAAGTAGTTTGTTCCATTCAACATTTGTTATTTCACATTTTGTATTATTTAGTTATTTAATTACTTATAAACTATGATAAATATAATATATTAACCATTATAAAATATTGGATCATAAATTATATTCCATGTTTAAAAATATTGAAAAAAATACTGTTTAGTTTGTTCACCCACCTCGGGCTAAATTATTTAATGCTAATAATATCACTTCCAATTCGATCCTAAGGAATAATAAAGACAATAGAAACATACTAATAAAAATTTAGAATATATTAATATTAGATATGATTAGTCCTTATAAAAAAATTTATCAAATTAACATTAACTACATTTCCCTCCACACCATCTAGGTGATGAAGAACATATTCTAGAGGAGATTAAAAATTTCAACAATAATTCTTTTCTATTGGTTTGACATTAGAAACAATGTGATATTGTAGGATCGAAGGAAATTATGTCAATGATAAATACCACCCTCCTAACATACATTGAGTATTGACAAATATATGAATATGGTTAAGACTAACCTATATTATTTTGAAAAAAAATTATACACTCATATAGTATTCATTTCATAAACATGAATAAAATGAGATGCTGGTCCTTGAATAAGGACCAATGGATCTTATACCCTCTCCTAGAAATCTCAATATTTATTCATTCATTAACAATAAATATTTTTTGGATGATCCTCCAAAGGGTGAGGAATTATTTATTGATTTATTTTAATTTATAACTCATTTATTAAATTTCATTCTAAAATCCTTTTTACTGAATTTTTAGGACTATAAGACTCCACACATCCATAGACAATGATAAATAAACTTAGACATACACCGTAGATGATAATCCCATACTACAATTGAATTAAATTGTTTAAAAACATGAATAAATTGAACTGAAAAAAATTATTTGGATAGGCTTCATAAATATTGTATTTCAATGTTTCAGAATGATTCATTTTGATCTATGGAGAATCTTATAATTAATTAACACAAAACTAATTTCATATTAAAAAGGAATATAAAATTCATATATATTTCCCATATTATATTAATAAAATACACTTATCTTTATTTTTTCAATATTTTGGGGTTGTGATGGAATAATTTTATTATAGGGTTTCCCTATGACCTATTTCTGATCATGAAAATTTTAAAAAATAAACTCTGGTGATTTTTATCAATGAAACCACTTATAATTTCATAATAGATGTAAAATAACGTTTTCCACTTATGGACAGTCGAAAGATAAATTCTCATTGAGAGTATAACTCCATACCCTTTCTATTAACCTCATTTATATTGTATTTTACTTTGTTTAAAATAAATTTATCATTCATATTACTATTTTTCTTATTTATTTTCATATAGGATTGATTTTTTTAATAAAAAATGACTTAATGAGAGATTCTAATCAAATGAAGAGGTTTTATTACTCTTTTTTATTAAATAATCATCAATATTATTATATTTTAGTGATAATAAATTTAAAAATTTATAATATGTATGGAGGTATTTCAACAAATTTTGGGTATTTTTAGAATATTCTTAGGAATTAATTTTAGTAATAATATGAATAATTATACATATTTAATTTATTTTTTTATTTTTAGAGTGTAATTAGGTTAGTAATTTTCAAAATTCATGCCGAGTGAAAAATACCATGATTGTTCTATGGTATTAAATATTTATGAAATTATTAAATTTACATGATTATTGAGCGATTTCTCACACAATTTTCATATATTTTTTTTGGAACGACGATTATAATTATAATAGAAAATAATAAAATGGTATAAAATACACGAGGAAGATTGAATTTTGAAATCTATATTAGGAATCATTTACTTTTTGAAATAGGACACCCTGAATAGTTAGGTTAAAATAAAATCAAATATTTAATTAAAAACTGATGTAAAATTCTCAATTTTAAAACTATAAGAAATTTTAATGAAAAAATAACATGGTGTGTGAAATATATAGTAAAATTATAAAGTAAATGAGTATATTGAACATAACGTAGTCAAGAATAATTCAATTAGTTCTTAATTTTTAAAAATTTATGGATTAATGTGATGTAATATTAAATCTAGATGGTGAAGGGAAAAATTGACATATAAGAATTTATTTTTTTTAATCAAGGGAGTATTCATAAGAAAATGGTATTTATAAATGTTCCAACTATTAAAACATTCATTAAACTAAATTATTTTCTATTTTTCCTCTTAGAACTATTTTTTTGAAAATGAAATGGATAAGGATTTAGAATAATAGTAAAGGCATGATATTTTAAAAAATGTATGAATATGTTTTTCTATTTTTCTATAAAAAAGATATTTTTATTAGTTAGATAAGAATTTTTTATAACATTGAATTTAATATATTTCTATATTGTGAAATAATATAAATTTTTGGAGTGATGATAGAAAATTATTTCGACAATCTAATAGGTTTTCAATAGAAATTAACCCCATAATTTAGTTAATAACTAGAAAATCATATCATTTTTTATACTTTTCAACATCTAAATATAAATTTATAAATTTATTAACATATTATTTTTTATTTATTTAGTAATTTTTTGAAATAATTAGAAATCCCCAAATTAATTTACTATTTTGGAAAATAAAATATTCAGTAGCTTTTAATACTAATTTTAGACGTTTTAAGTAAATTCTTGGAAAATTGTAAAAAACCTAGAAAAATTCTATTATTTATCTTGGGTTTTAAAATTTTACTAAAAAAGTCTATGTCACTGAAACGATATAAGTCATCACCTAGGGTATAAAACTATTTAATTAGTTTGAAAAGGATTTTCAATTTTCCTATTATTAAAAAAGGGTTGATGACATTTTAATACACTATAGTGTATTTAAGACATAACCATAATTTTCTATATCCTATAAAGGATTTGCTAGGAATTTATTGCTATCAAGTGCGACATAAATAATCATATAAGTCTAGGGATGTTCCTCTTTTTAAGAAATTTGATCTATAAATTAATAATACTTCTCTACCACTTCGTATGAAATTCTCCAAAAAAATATGACATTTTGAATTTTCATTTTCTAACCAATCGGTATTTGTAATATAAAATTATTATAATGGAAAATGGAAAAAATAAATTTGAAAATAAATTTATATAGTTTTCCAAATTATAATGACCATATCAAGGTGATATACACAAAATTTATCTTAATGAATAGGGATACCATGATCATTGGATGATTTTTGAACTAATAAGATTTGAGATGATCTTACCTAATGAGATCTGAACCCTAGCTCTAAATAAGTTTAATTCATCAAGATGACATAACATCTTACGGATTAGAATATATAAAAATTTAATAAGTATAGATTATACTCATTTATGTTTTCAAATATGATTATCTTCTATATTTTAATATTCGGTAGCCTACTAAGGTATTTATAGTAACAGTTTTATTATAATTCATTCTGATTATTTTAATAATAGTAACATTAATTTTAGTTAAACTTTATTTCAACATCTATTCCTTCTACAAAGATCTACAACTCTACGTATTCATAGAATTAACAAAATGGATTGTTCATCATGGAATATATCATGGTAATTTGAACCCATTATATTAAACTTTATAATCTGTAACACCCACCCGAAATGTGTAAGTGAATGGGGGGTTCATTGATCAATGATCATCATCCACTATTCTATTTTTTTGTTGTATTCTTCCATATTTTAAAAAGATATCTACCTATTGTTTATTGGTATATATTCTATATCATTATAGTTGTGTGGGTTTAGGGACGAATAATATAGGATTGGAGGTGGCTATTTGGATAGTGTCTTCCTTGATTGAATGTTTCCACATTATCATCACTATGGAAGAATTGAGCTACATATGAATATGGAAATTTCCAATGTTTTTTCAGTACAACTAATTTTTTTAGTGATGTAGTTGATTATTAGTCATGTCTTGAATATTGGGTTTGAAGTATTTTCTATTAATTAAGAACCCATGTAATCAACCCTTTACTGATTCCCCTTAACCCTACATTAATATTTTAATTTCAAAAACTAATTAATTGAACATGTATTAAAATATATTTCTACCATAAATTTTTAAAATAATCAAATCCAAAAAAAAGTGAGAGAATAATGAATGTCTTTACATATATTTGTTAGAGAAAACCATATGCTCATCTTTTTTGTTATCCATAGAGGATTTATAAATCTACCTTACCAACCCTCCATAATGATTCGCTATCATTTAACAGGTGGGTTAGTGGTATATTTCTAGTATATAGGGTTTTGTATGTGATTGAAATATTAATAATTAAAAATGATATCCAAATATGTAATGAATTGAATATAAATTTATGAATTATTCTCATTAGAATTATAGGGTTAAGTGGTCCGAATGATTTGTAGGAAGCTTTATAGGAATAGATCTGAATGGTTCCTTTGACTAATTGATAGAAAATTTATTCATAATGTTTTTTGGTGGTCTAGAATCGATAAATACAAAAAATAAAAATAATTTTTTTATATGGAATGGATCTTATAATTTCTAATAGATAGAAATAATTATCATAGATAATATTCTTAATGAATTTTTCATAAGATATATTGTGCATGTCATGGTGTAATCTATATATGATGTATCTTTTTATTATTGAATAATAGTAGATACAAGGAAAATCATTCTGAGAATTAATGGTTTATATTGTAAACTATCCTGATGTAAATTAAAATAACTATGGAAATATTCTAGGTATTTGGAGGTGAGGATGTTATTATTATATATGATTATATTATTGAATGTTTCTTATAACATAATTTGGTGTTAATATATTTTATTGACTTAATTTTAATGTTTATCGATAACTATTCAATAATTTAACATTCTTTTTGTTGGTTTATAGAAACAAGTTTAATTGATAAGGTATTCAATGTGTTTTACGGTAAAATCAGCTTATGTAGAACAACATGGAATCCATTCAATAGTACCATGTACCTTGAGTGGGTGGGGTGGATGGGGTTGTTCGCTAGGTATATTGGGTACCCTCTAGAGATGAACTCAAAATTGAATATAGTGGTAAGTGTTTTTTGAGTGGGTACATTTTTTATTTTTTACTCTTTAAAAATGATTTTAAATATTTTTTATTCATTAAAAAAATTTAGACAAACTTCCTTCACTCTATCCTATATATTTCTGTTCCCAACATTATGTGATGATTTCCCTTTAATTTGATGATTGAATTTTATTCAATTTGTATTGTTTGATTAACGTCAAAAAATTATATTAAAGTAATCATTCTATGAAAAAGATAAATGGTTTAGTCATTTCCTCACCCTAATAATTCTTTTATTTAAATAATTTAGTTATTTTCTATTTCTTATATAATAGAGGAAATCAATTATTTGTTCTTTATGCATACTAAATTTATAGTTCAATGTAGGTGATAACTTTCTTCTATTTGTGCTTATTGTTTTCTCATATAATATTACTTATTTAATTAATTGATTTAGTAATTCATCATCAATCCTTGGTATGAATAATTATTTTTAATATTATAGAGTGTGTTTATGTTTTTTATACATAGTTTATATATTATAAATATTATTTAACACTAAAAGTATGAAATTACATGTGAAATGTGAAAACGTATTGAAACAATTATTAAATATATTGTTTATTTGATATAATTATTATTGGTGGATTTAATTTTATATATTTAAGGGTTAAAATTAATGATTTTATATCAGTTTTATGTTTTAATGTGTCGTTTTTTTAGTATAAATTCATTTAATGATTATAAAATTTAATAAGCTATTGAGGAGAATATATTGTATATATGAGTGTTTTAATTTTATATTTGTGGATATATTGATTATACTTCCCTTATAATATATGATTTTTAATGTGATAAAAACAAATAACAAACTATAGAAACCAATGTTTCTTTTTCATTGTGTTTTCAATGGATTTTTTTATAATGTAATGTGATGTATGATTGTCAAACTTTATATCTCACTAAGTTAAAGTGACGATAAAATTTTGTAATGGAAATATTGTATTGATTTACAATTTTTACTATGAGGAATAAAATGTATATTTTAGTAAAAACATTTCTTATTGGAATTAATGTATTTAAGACTTAATGTTTATTGGAAATGAAGGGTAATTTTTATGTTATTTCAAAATATATTAGTTGATAATGTATTGATGGATTCATTAGTGGGAACATGAGATTTTCAAACCCTCGACAATTATGTTATTTTTTCCATTTATTGATCATGATTTTGTTCAATCTATATTGGTATTGTTTATTCAATGTTGACATGAATCCATAGTCTCATACCAGCAAGGATTCTTAAACTAGTTTTCTTGTAAGGAGAATGAGTGTTTCTTTTTTGGTGTTTTTTTTCAGGTTTTCTAAATCTGATTAAAGATTTCTCCCTTGATTCTAAGGAATCCACAAGCTCAACAGTGGGGTTTTTTATTATTATTTTGGATCCAATATCTATTCAATAATGAATTAATCTTTTGATATTTTTTCTTCATAGTCATGTTAGTTACAAAAGATGGGAAAATCCATGGTCTATGTAGAACTCTAGAATGGGATTTCTCATTGTTGGTGCAATAATTTCTAGAATCATAATACAATTGGAATATAGTTTTTCTATATTCTATACCAATATAGATAGTATCATTCAGTGGATAGGAATTAGGTAAATCTACAGCTTAAACCTAGTATTCTTCAAATATTAGATTGGGATTTTTAATTCAATACCATGACATAGAAACAATCTAATGATCAAGTATGGATTTTTTTACCTGAGTTAATCTCTGTGTATTGGCACTATATGATTATTAAACATTTGAATTCCTATCTCACTACACCAACAAAAATGAATGAGCATACTCTTGAAGAATAAATTTTAATTTTTTCTCATATCCTTGTTGATGTGAATTTGAAACCTAAACATCCTGATAACTTTATAATCAAATACAATGATAAAAAATGATTTCATAGTAGTGTATGAACATATTTTAAATATTTTAAATATATTAGGTCAGATATTTGAAAATTGTAGAGTTATTAAAATAATATTTTAAGATTCTAAAAAACCAAAGATATAAAGATAGTGGCTAAAAATGAATGAACAAATGGATTGAGCTTGAAATAGGTGGTTCCTCAAATGCTTTATTGGACACATAACCTCATGAAATTCCCCTTCCCCCTCCCAGCACCTCAATTGTAAAAAACATGGAAAATTTTGTTGTGGAGGGGGATCACCCTTCTTATCCTTTCTCTTCAAACCCAGGTGGGTCTGAGGTGAATTTTGAAAAGGAAAAACGCTCAAGAAATATCATGCCAACATTAAAAATTTCAACGGACTCTAAAGATATGGTCCTTAAGATTCAATGACATATTGATGATCATATGATCTTTTTTATGGTCTAATATAATTTTTGAGATATTGTTATGTCTGTTCAAAATGATTCATATGTTTTAGAAAATATTCAGGTACCTATTTTATCAGTACATCTGTTTATAATAAAGGATTTATATAGATCAAATATTTATATTGTTTATCCCCATGTCCTATCTAGTAATACATCTCTATGAGATATGGTAGTTACTGATATATAGTTTAAGGCTCTAATAGAGTAGCTAGATTTGGGTGATTCCTAGATTCTCAAAAAATCCTAATTGAATAATACTCCACCCTATGATAAGGGAGTATGAAATTATTTAGTTTGAGGGTTGTGACATAATCTATTTAATCAATCATTATCCATCACATAAGGGGGAGTATGGAAGGACTCCTAAACCTTATCTATGCCTGTGGGTGGAGAAAATAAGGGGGAATTAATAACAGACTTAAGCCCAAATGATGATCTTTTTCTTGAATTTTCTATAGATGGAAAATAATGAGACAAACCAGTCCTTTGGAAACCATATTAATAAATATAATCCTATTTTTATAGGGATGGAAAAAACTTGGAAAAATGACACTCCTATTTTTTCCAATCATGAAAATTTATGTTCTCATTAATTAGAATCTAATTGTTGTTTTCCCGGTGTTAGAAATATGTGGGTCTTGGTTTACTTTTTTTAGTTACTCATATCTTATTGACCATTGGTGATAAACATGACACATATTACTTCAATTATATGGGGATTCAACAGTGTTAATTTAATATTTATTTTCAAAATTGATATCATAATTGAAAAGGTAAATGGTTATTGATTTAGGCATTGAAAAAATTATTTCTTGTCCATGGTCCATGATTGGGTAATTTAACTCATTTATGAATCATAATGAGAAATTTGGTTCTATGACCAATTCCATTTTTTCTAAATAACATATAGATTTAATTGATAGTAATAATATTATTATGGTAAATATTTTAAGATCAAAGTATACCTGGTTTATGAAAAATCCCAGTGTCATGGTTTCTATTAAACTTGATAGGGCCATTACTAGTAAATATATCATCGATACTTGGGAGACTATATCCTACACTACCTTTTCAATCCATGATTATGATCATCATAAAAAATTTTCTCGATCATGTGACCAAAAATACCAATCCCTCTCTAACATTCATAATCAAGAATACCTGGTTGTCTCAATCTGATTGTGGAAAACTTATTCAGGAGGTCTAGACCGCTATTGATTTGAGATATGATTCTTTTTTATGTATTTTCAAAATTTAAATTCTCAAAAATAGACATAAATAGTTGATTATGGATCCATCTAGTTCTTATTATTATGATATATACTCCCTTTAGTATTTCGCTTTAAAATTTTCAAGAGCACAATACCGCTAATGACTTCTCTGATGGTATTTTAAATGAGACTGATGTTTCTCATAAGCTCAAACATCTTGATAGCATTATGGACTCATTATAGAGGAATTGAATTAATGTTAAATGACTCAAAGTTTGTGATATTAACACCATGTTCATTTATTCTATTCAATGTCCTATATTAATTTCTAAGACTTCAATACATTTCAGGAATGGAGATTAGATTATAAACAACAGACCTAATCTCTATAACTATATGATTTCATAATAAAGGAATCCTTCCAATGGTACATATATCATTTTTTAGTGTTTAAATGGAATAATTGCACATATTTTCGACCTTTATTATAATTTTTGGCTCACTTATATCCCTAATATTTCAGAACATAAGGAGGTTGATTTTGTTCTTAATTTCAAAATCTCTCATGTCTCAGATTGGTTTAGTAATTATTTCTTTTAGTAATATTAATATATTATTCAAGTTGATTATTTAATACTTTTCATCCATTTTTCTACATTTGGTTATCTTCAATAACGTTTGAATTCTAAATTTCATTCCATGATTCTTAAATTGGGAAATTCTAACGAAAGTTGTCACATTATGTCGGTTTCTCTAGTCAACACAATTTATAAAATCACCAGAAAAGTATTAGATAATACATTAGTAACTATCTCAAATAAATTTTTTTCTAAAAATTAATTTGGAGTCAATAAGGGTAAAACTATTCATTTTTGTATTGGTACTACATCTAAATTTTCTAATATGAAAAATATTCCAATAAGAGATGGTATGATTTCAATAAAATATTATATCATCAGGGCTTTTCACATTATGTATTGAACCTTAATATGAATGTTTCTTTCCTATTTTGAGATTGATAGGTCCTTTATCAATTAGATTAATATAATTTTGCGCTCATGTCATATTTCATTTCTGGATATTGGTTCCATTTAAGATTACTTTGATTATTCCATTAGTGTAATACAATGTGATCCTCTTTCATCTATTATTTTATCCATTGAAGTGTATTTTCTCAAAATGATTTTCTCTACCATGGTTTATAATTGTAATCTGAAATCCATTAATACTAATAGATGAATCACCATTCCCACTCATATTTTATATGTTGATGACATTATTATCTTCATTAAGGGTTATAATATCTATAAAAAACATCTATAAATAATTCTTGAATTACTAAGAAGCCTCTAGTCAAGTTGTCAGGTGGAATTATTATTTCATGTACATTTGGTAGGGGGATCTCTATGGTAAGAAATCTTGAGATTATTGGTAACTTGTTCATAAGATATATGTATTTTACTTTTTTATCTAAGAGTTTATATGTTCTAGGGAAGGCCAAAGGCTTTCTCTTTTGTTGATATCATTATTTAGATTATGAAGAAACTTGCTTCATAGAATGGTATGTTTTTTTCATTGTTGGGTGTACGTTTTGGGCGAAATCCATCATAACCAAAATGTTTTTTTTACACATTTATGGTTTATTAATATCTAGTATCAATTATTAAGAATATATTCATCTCCATAAAAAATTTATTATATTAGAAGTATTATTGAATGAAAATTAGCAACTAAGCACAAGAAAAATTGTTGGTTACCACATTCCTTAGGGGGTATTTGTATTAAACACCATTTTTTAATTACTCCTTGAAAAATCATCTAAATTAGATTTTTTAATTGTAAATAATTGTCACTTGACATTATTCCTTAAATATTTACACTCAAACTCAATTCTAGTAATCTTATACATATGAATGCCTTTTTTTGTCCTACACGAAAATTAATATTTAATACAATTTATTTTGATTCTAGGTGTATGGTATCTAGATATTTATCTCTAAATTATGGGACCAAAAAATAGATAAGATATCCTCTAGTGGATTCCCTCTTGGAAAATGAAATTATTTCAGATTTATTTTTTCAATCCATGATTAATGGACCATCATAAATGAACTTCTACAAAAAAACTACTATAAACAAATATTAGCTCTCTCCCAAAAAAAATTATTTATTTCATAACCATGATGAATTGAATCATGACTTGACACGATTTGTATTATCATCATTCTGTTTTGGATTCAATCTTGCAATTTATGGGGAAACATTACATGAGCTTAATTCACCCTTCAGGTTCAATCCTTGTCTGCTGATAAACGCATTACAAGTTACCGAAAGATCATTTTTTACAGAATCATGGCATTTCCCTATGATATTCATGTCCTTTAATCAATAAAATTAGGTATTATGTTGACCAATTTTTATTGAGATTTGCAACAATGTCATCGATTTTTCATTCTATTTATTTTATTTTTGTGATTCCTTTTCCTTCTGTATGCTTCATTCATACTTTCATCAAATGGGAGTAATTAATTATACTATCCCCCAACTGATGAATTTTTTTCGTTACAAAGATGTAGTTGATTTCTCTTATCTAGAATGCTCACTATATGTGGTTACATAATCAGGTTATGTTTTTTCTCAAACTGCTCTACCTCAATTATTTTATTTATCAAAGATGATAACTCATACAAAAAAGTTTTTTTTTCTTCAAATTTGTTCATGATCCCTCAGAATTAGGGAGGCTTGATATTGGTGATAACTTCTATACCCATTATTTCATATTTGAATTACTTCAGCAGTCACCATTCATTGGGATGACTAAAATCAACACAGATGGGTATTAATGGGATAATCATGGTACTTAAGGTTTGAAGATTATTTTAAAAAATAATAATGTGGATGATTTAGGCTTCATTTATGGTTATATTAGTTTTCCTTCCAGAATTGAGGCATAAATGGTAGGTGTTATTGAGTCCATTTAATGTGATTAGCTTATGGATGATGTAATTTTTGCTGGGAATGTGATTATTATATTATTTTTTAGGATATTCTGGCTGGTATCGAGCATATTTTATAGATTTTAACCTTTCTGTGTATTATTTTCATGGAATACCTCTATTCCTTTGACTACATTGTCACTCACATTTATAGAGAGTCCAACTGGGTTGTAGATTATGTTTCCGAAATGGGTTTGGATATAAATATATTGGATTGGTATTATTAAGTTCCTAGTATTCTTTTACAAATTATTCTGAGGGTTAAGTGTAAATTTCCTATTTTTAGATGTTCATAATTTGGACTTTATTTTATTTTTAAAGATACATTATCTTTTGGAAATGATCACATGTTGTAATAAAAAATATTCGATAATGTTAGGTATATTGGCGGTGGAATTAATAAAGTTTTTACTAAAAATAAATTAATGTTTTGCATGTTTAACCTTAATATTTCGTGGGGAAATGATCCATAAAATTGGACACATTTAGGAAGATTTGGGATAGGCTGAGAAATGAAAAAGATATGAAGTGAGTCTTTTGTATGGGAAATCCTTGAGTATAGGATAGAAATTATGTGATATTCCATGAATTTTGAATAATATATTGCTTTATACATGTGTCTGGATACATTGTACCACTCTAAAAATAGGAGTTATTTAGGTATTTGATGGAATATTATAAGATTTTTGGGTTTTCTTATTCAATAGAAAATTATTATTTTAAAACTAAAATCTTTATTACCAAAATATTTAATTACTTAACTATTAATATACGATCACAATTAAACTCTATGGGTCCTATGGTGTGGTAAAATAATCAACTGACGATATAAAATAACTCCCTTTATGTAAGAACATGTATGCATACAGATTATATACATGATGATGCTAGTAAAATAAATGAGCCTTATTAATATGGGCGATGATGTTAGGGGAAATTTGGAACTCTATAAATTACTATTTTGGGATATATAGTTGGATTTATATTTCTTTATTTTATTTATATTAATCAACTCTTGTACATTTGTTTTAATTTACGGTGTTTTCTTGAAGTATGACATATATGGGCATTTTTAGGATATTACCATAACATTTTTTTGTTTGTTACTATTTATTTTAATATTTTTATAGTATACTAATTTTTTTAATTAATTATGATGCATCATAGGGTTATTGATTGATAAATTTTAACATAAGGATGATAAATAAGTCTATGTGAAATGTTTTATAATATTTATTAATTTAAATTTCTATTAAATATTGGAATAATTTAAAAACTAATCAATATTTTTACCAATGTATTTTTATTAATAGATTAACAATCTAAAATTTATCAATTTAATTTTATAATGTAATGTGATTAGATTTAATTTATTGATTATATAATGATTTTCTGAAATAAATGATTCATAATATTATAATAAATTTTAAATATATTTATGTAGATTTAGTTTTTTCTTGTGGATCAATAGAATTTTATAACACTTAGAAAGTTAGATGATGATACATATGAGTTGGAAGTAGAGTAGGAGATTCTGATGAGGGACATATAGAAAGGTATGTTAATAATTTATTATTAGTGGGTGAGCCTAAGACATAAATAGATAATTAGATCACTTATTTTTTTCTGAAGGTGTTTCAAAATCTAAAATGGATCCCACTTCAAGTGGTCATAGTGGTATAAAAAATAGTATTAAATTTTTAGGCATGACATCCTCCATTGATCAAAAGTCTTGTTCAGACTCAAGTAGTAAAATAATGGCTATGGAAGGTTAATAAATATTATTAACCTAACCAATTATATATAAGGTAATAAAGTGAATTAGTAATAATAATTTCTTGATGGAACCACAAAACTATGGTGATATACCGTATTTTTTGTTAATATGACTAAGGGTTTCTCATGGGAATCCTTCTATGAATTTTTTCTGATAATTTCTACCTAGACACACAGTGGATTGATAAAGTCTAGAACTTCAAGGATATTTCCTAAATAAATAGGATCATTCTTGATTATGACTCTAAATTTACATTAAGGATCCATTTTTAATCCACCCTCAAGAGGTGATTAAACCTTAATGTATTGTCAACATGTGTATGGGATAATGTTTTTTATTTTATCAATGTTTTATATCACTTTATTCTACATTCATATAGGTGGTAAACAAGGCATCCATGATTAAGAGGGATCTTTAGGATGAAAATGAGGATTTAATTAGAGAAGGTTGATTTTGATAGTGGCGTGAAAATGAAGTGAAATATATGTCATATGAATGGAATGTAATCATGAGGAAGGTAACATGGATTTTATGTGGGGGGGATTTTTAGTGGTAAGAAAATGTAGGGAGATGGATAATATATGAATGAAATTATGTTATATAATCATGGAAGAATTTTACATCTCATTCATCTTAATTTGGGGAATAGATGGCATGTTATCAATAAATATTAAAAGGAAATTCTTGGTATGTTTAACCAAGTAATGGGAATAAATTTAAATATTTTGGTGAAATTGGATATCATTAAGAAGTATTGTAGGAATGGATCTTAGAGGTATCTATTTCAATATTTGGCTTCCCCATAAGAATATAATGTATAGTCTAGTTCAGCACAATAGTGATTCAAAAATAATTCATCTAGGAGTCCTGGTCATAAATTTATTAATATTTCTTAGGGATAGGTTATATGATGGGATTATATGTAGGGTAATCCACAAACCATGGGGTATGATCAATGTGTAAGGAATGGTTAATTGTTTGTTATTATGAAGGTACTACTTTATATTTTTTATTATATTCGAGGATTTTTATCTATTAATACCCCATGGGTTATAAGATTGGATCAAATCATATGATGTAAAACTATTTTTATTTATATATCATGGTATGTAAGTATTTTTAATTCCAATATTTTTGAGAAGAAATTGTTTCAAGTGATTATTGGTATTGATTAGATGTCAGTTTTTCTGGTGCTTAATGATTTTTTTGTGTGATGAGTTATAATGTATTCATTGTTTAATAATCCCCGTATTTTTACATTATAATTGGAAAAATATTCTTATGGAATGAGATGTTATTTATGGAGGATAAGGAGAAATGAAACTCATGTAGTATAGATGTTTGTTGTGAAAAATGAATGTATTTATAGGTATATTTTTCTTTTTATAGTTGATTGATATTACAATGGACCCTATTTTCCATATAGTAGTATAAAATGTAAAAAAATAATATTCACCAAAAAACATTATAAAAATAATATAGGATATTATATATTTAGTGTCTTTAGAAAATAAGAAAAATAAACAGCTGATGCATAAAAAATTTAGATTCTCACCTTCTTATTCCATCATAACTAGAACCATATTGATAAATATTAATTATTATATTTCCTCATATCCTAAGAAATGTAAAAATAATAAAAGGATGAGATCAGATTCGTATTAATGGTAATTAAGAGGGATAACATATGAATAAGGGTATAAGAAGTTGAATATAAAATTTTAAAATTATATCCTTCATATCAAGGATCATGATATTGTTTCATGAAATAAATAAAAGTTCATAAATAATAAAATAAAATATTACATGAGTTTATAACATAAGACATAAAATTTATGCATAAAAATAATTATATAAAAAATCATTTTCATATTAGTCCAGGAACATAGACAAGGCCATCATAGTGGAAATAGTCTCTAATTGTACCACATTTACTCCTCATTACAACCCTATATTACTGAACCTGGTTCCCTCCTCCTTCTAGTCCTATCTATGTCCTGAGATATAAATAGGCACCGAATGAATTGTTGGGATATGTAGGTCCCATCAGTCAAATAATAAGAATCATAAATACGTGTTTTACAAGAAAATAATTATTCATCATTTCAGAAGCAGTATAATGTAATGGGTTTCATAAACATTATATCGTCATGACATAACAAAATGAAACGAACTAGTTTGTTAAATTTCATTCCATCATTAAAATTTACCAACCATTGAAATAATAGTAAAATTATTATTTAAAAATATGCTCAATAAATGATAATTAATATAAAAATAAATTATCATAAATGGAAAACAATTTTGAGATATCAATAGAAAATGATTCTAGATAACAGTACCGTTTCTTCTTTAAAAACCATACCTTTTGTTAAAATGACATCCAATTTAAAAAGATTAGATTTTATTTAAAAATTAACTCAGAATATTGTTCGGAAAAAATCAAGAAAGTATGGCTTCAAGAACTTTTAAAAAGCATTTCATTCCTTATAAGTTAAAAAGCATTCCTCTTATCATTTTTCCCGAAAATTCAAAAAGTATCTCAATTGGAAAATAAAAAAAATTATTTCAAAAATGATAATTAAAAATTAAAACATTCATAAAAATAAATTTAAAAATTTTATTATAATATTAAATATATTAAGGATGTAATTTTAAAGAATATGTACATTAAAGATAAGTATTCCCCAATAGATACTTATGCATAAATAAAATACAGAATAATAACGAGGTTGTGAAATTAATGATAATCACATTATAATCAGTAGAGTCATATTCACCATGAAAGAAAGAAAATTATATGGATTTTATAATAAAATAATATTCATTATAATACTCAAATATAAAAATCAATGAAACTATATACACCACACAGAAGAAACAAGCAGTGTATAAGTCATATGTCCCATAGAAATGCATGTGAGACAAAATTCCCTTACCTTGGGTCTGATTTCTTTTGTAGATATTTGAAAATCATGTATAATTGTATCAATAATAATAATATATTGTTACATAATAATATTTATACATAGGATATTATATATGATCATTTTATATCATCTTATCAACTATTTGTTAATAATATTTCATTATTAACCTTCTCTCAAGTGTTAACTACAATGATTTCTAAGGCATGTTTTATCATATAAGTCCTAGTTATTTTGCGTAGAATATAGTTACATCATTTATAGAATGAAATTATGTTAATATATGTCATATTTACCCATGATATAAATATATATTATCATGAATGTGTATTGAACAAGTGAATTTGATCACATCGAGCCGTGTAGATGGTAGGTAGTACATACGCAGGAGTGATGGTATCATTCCCTTAATTGTAAAATTTTAGGGAATGGGATGTGGTATATATTTATCCAGAAAAATTATAATATAATAATTATAATATATATATATATATTATTTCAATAATTATACCCATCCAAATAATGCAGTGAATAAAAATAGATTACACCATAGAGTGTAGACGGAAAGTCGTACGCACGCATGCACAATGCTTTTGTTTTTAGTAGGATTGATAAAAGGAGTAAAATATTTGTTATGTAATCATAAAAAAAAATCTGAATATATTTTATTATGGAACTATTGATTTATATTAGAAAACACCATATGTATATGTATAAGAATAAATATTAATGAAATAGTTGTTAAAAACAATTACATATTCCTTATCAAACATAATTTACATCACGTCATTAAGACACTAGGTGTCACACCCCGACTGATGATTCATTCTAATTTATTTATATTGGTTCTTATTTTTGAGACGTGGTTAGAAACAGTTCATTTTTAAAAAAAATTGGGATCTTATATGGGTGTGCACCCCTACGTACCCCTGTGTGCAGCGCCCAAATTGTAATTGGACGATGTTTTTTTATTAAATGTGTCATTATTTGGGTGTGTGACATTGAAAATTACCATGCACGTTGCTAGACCCGACTTGAGTTTTTGTGTTTTGATGATAAATGAGTGTATTGGATTGGTAGTGTCCGGCATGTGGGAAAAAAAATGGGCGAAGCTGCATGGCTTCGTCAGATGCTCGTGCAACCTACCCGGTGCGTGAGTAATCAATTAATTAATGAGTTCAATAGTACATTAAGAGAAGAATAAAATCTGAAAAATGATTATTTAATTCAACAATTTTTTAATAAAATAAACGGTTATTATATTGGGATTATTAATTATACTTTATTATTTCAGTCAATATTTGAATTATTTAGTAAATATTAATTTATTACAATGGTTGTAAAATTATTGGCATATTACATTTTATGTTATTACCAATATTATTAATTTTGTTAAGATTTTAATTAGGTTTTAGTTTATCTTTGTTTTCATTTCATTTTTATTTCATTTTCTTTCCTTTTTTTCTTTTCCCACTATTCTTTCTCCCCCCGTTGGGCTAGAACCATTCTTCAACTATTTTTTGTTTTGTGTAGCAGACTGTCCTTCTTTTTTTAGACAGTACCCCCCATAACCCTAAGCAATGAACTACCTTCCTCCTTCTCCATGGCGGTGCAACGACCTCCCCCTCGAGCTCCCTTCACGGATGCACCCCGTCTCTCTCCTATAGTGATGCCCTAAATCTCCCCATCTCAGCAGCCCTACTTACCTATCTCTCCTACAACCTGACCAGCCTCCTTCAGTAATGAACAAACATGTCCCCTCCCCTCTACTTCTCTCCCCGTGTTCCAATCCTTTTCACCCCCTCCCAGTTTTTTCAGCCTCCCTCCAGAGCACTTCCATCCTTCGGGCGAAGCTCTTGCCCAATGAACCCCCTTACCCACTAGACTCCCCTCTTTGCCTTTAGTCGTATTGATTCCAGAGAATTCCCTCCATCTGACCAGCCTGATGGCCTGACCTGTTTGTGCAAGCTTGTCTGCACCTAGCCAATATCCCTACCAGCGATTAATTTTCTCAGGAAAAACCCCCTCACTCTGATCTACATTATTTTTTATCGTATTTTTCCAGCGCAACTCAACTCCAGCACCCCCGTCTTACTCAGTTGGCCTCTTAAAACACCCGTCATAGGTACGTTTTACTTTAGATGGTCATTCCTTGATTTTGGCAGAATTGCGAGTAAGTCATTCATACTGATTAAGGTCTATTTGTGATGAATTTGGTTCAATTTTGGCATAATTGGCTTGATTTTTTGATGTTAGAGTTTATTATAGTTGATTATGGAGAATTTGGTGTGTTATTGTAGCTTTTCATTGATATTTGGGGTCTTCCAACACCGAGGTTGGTGCTTCCATGTATATTTATTGTTTTACGAATTAATTTGTGAGTTTGGTTAGTTGAGCACATTTATTTATTAATTATCCGGCTACGAATTAGTTTTATGTTGGGATCTAATGAAAATTTGATTTGGTAGTAATATGTTTATGATGTATGTGGGTACTTATTTTTCTGGAAAACTCATGTTGAACTATTTAATAGTGTTTTATAAATTGTTCAAATTAATTGTTAGAATGTGAAAAGAGTGAGAGTTTTGTTTTGTCTTACCATCTATATGCATCGTGTCATAAATAAGTTTTTGAGTGGATTTTTTCCGTTTAGTCATGCGGCATGTTTTTAAATGGTTAGGCTAGTTGTTCAGGTGGTTTTTTTAACTATAGTAATGGTCTTTTCAACTATGTGGGTGGTTTCTTTAATTGTGTGTGCAATGCAGATTGTGTTTCAAAGGTGGCATTGTGTTCGTGTGGTCATGTAAGGGTGGTTTGGGTCGGTTTAGTGTGTAAAGAATTTTTTCTCTCTCAAAAATTTATTTATGGAAAATTTGGGCTGTTTTATTAAATAATTATTAAGGGTTAAAAATTGTTTTGGTTAAATTGTGTGAATATTTTTGGTGCATAAAGACTTGCGACATGTGTGGAATTAGTTTAATAAATTCTGTTAGTGGAATGTTTGATAATGAAAGTGATTTCATGAATGTGAAGTTGTTTCAATTGGTTGTGCAACTGATGCAGACTTAGTTTTGAGATATTTTTAGTGTGCATCTTATTTCAAATTGATTTTGTGTGTGTAAATGGTGGATTTGGCATGTTTAGTGTCTTGTTTTGTTTGAATATGTGATTATGACATAATTCTTGAACTCTAAACTTCTTGAGCACAAGAAGGAATCCCGGGTAGCTAGGATGGTGGACTAGACTAGTGGGCTAGTGTTCCGGAGGTGACTCGACCCGGTTTCACTGGAAGGACTGATGATTGCTACACTAACTAAACATATTCTTTTTTGAGGGTTGTGGCCTTCTAATCCACCTTTTCTGATGGTCTTTCCCTTTTAATTCAGGTTTTCTGAGGGTCGTGACCTTCTAAGCCACATGTCATTGAGACATGAAGACTTAGAGGCCCAAGATAGCCAATACCCATGCAGCATCACCCATATTAGTGCTCATCTTTTTACTTTATGCTCATCAGTGTGAGATATTAGTTATTTTAAAAAATGTGAGTGTGTGTTTTAATTTATATTCATCCATTTGAAACTTTTTTTCTTAATTTTCATTTACTTTTAAACTATTCAATCATTTATTTCTCCTATTTAGTTAATATTACAAATTTATTTATCATTAAATAATAATGGTGGATCCTTTTTTCGGTGGCATCCTACTAGGATTTTACCTCACACCCTACATAAAAATTTGGGTTTATATAGATTCTATTTCTTATTCTTTCCTGGTTGAGGCATCGTGGTTTGGTTTTTTGGTGGCAACCTCGAGTTGATTTAGTGGTGGTGTCTTGGGGATGATACTCCTCATGTCGTACAAAGGTGTGTGTTGGAGTTTTGGTTTTCCTTGATGTAGTCTCTTTTGGGTTTTTAGTTCAAGTTGTTAAATTTAAATCTGAACCTGGTGTAAGGGTTTTTTTGGTTATCTAAATTTAATTATAATTTATTCATCTTGTAGTTTTTTTTATTTTTATATATTCCGGTAAACCATTCCCATGTGTTATTTTTGATACCCGGGAACTTGTGCGAGCCCGTGGGGATCAGGAACTCCCTTCGAGCCTTGCCATTGACTAGGTCAGGAACCAGGTCGAATGGCGACCTGGCCTGGTTCGGGATAATATGGTATCAGCGAGCATATTTTTCTTCTTGTTGTTTTGGGATGTCAGGTAGATCATAGATATAATAGTCGGTACACGAGTGGTAGGTGCGGGAAGAGATTATTGAACTATTTCTCATACCAATCCTCGAGTAACTAGGGGTAGTATGGGATTTAATTTTTTGGATTTGCTCTGTATGAATGAGGGATGACACTATAGGTAATCTGGTACTGTGCATAGTCGCACATGGAGTAGCGACCCATGTGATGCCCGAGAGTACGGTTCGACAATCCTTGTGGTTGGTGCTTGCCCAGGACATGGTCTGCTAAACCATGTAGCTGGATTTGAAATGACCAATAGTCCTCCGTCTAGGTGATTTAATGTTTGGGATGTCTTGTTTCAGTTTTGGGTTGGTGGAAAAGTGTTTTATTTTTATTTTTAAAGTAGAGCGAACCCTAGGGTTTCTTTTTTTATATTGCTACGAGTTTGACATGATTTTTGGGGTGTATTTTTTTGAACCTTGTTTTTAGAAACTGACTCTTGATTTTTTGAAGTTGAATTTCTAAAATAAAATCTTGGATTATATGAAATTTTAGTATGTTTTTGTAGAAATAGAAATAATTATAGAAAATTTTCATTGATATTATGAATTTTTTTTGGAAAAAAATAAGTATTTTCGGATATTGTGAATGTTTGTTTTTTGAAAGAGGAGTAGCCTTGTTTCATTCCAGAGGTATTCCTATGGGTGCTCACATGTGCATGTAGATGTGACTAATGGATAGTTTGTGAATCACATGGATGGGTTCATAAGTGGAACAAAAATGCATATCAGCGAGACATCTAGGAATATAAGTGGCGAGTGATTGAATTTTAAATCTTCCTTTTGTTTCTTGAAAAGTGGTGTTTTTTCTAAATTGTGGTTTTTTTCATAAATTGTTTTGGAAATTGGAAAAAATTTATTGAGTCTAGAGTGAAATCAATGAGTTAAAAAGAGTTGTTGGGTTTGAATGTACCGTGCTTGTTTTTTCAAGTGAGTGTTTTTATTTAAAAATAAATTGATGTTTTAAATTTGAATTATTGGATTTGTTTCTGGAATGTGGATGCTTGTTTTTTTGATGTGTTTGGATTTATGGAAGGTTGTTTTTTGTTTCTTGTTTGGGATATTCCCCCTAAAAACCTCCCATGGGTGCCATGAGGTCTCTCTCAGTTCTTTTCCCGGTCCAGACGATCAGTGGAGTGGTATAGTTGGGTTTTGCTCGGTGTGTCATCTTTTTGTAGATGGTGAGGTTGAGGGAGTATTGTTGAATGCTTTGAGATGTTGGGAGTGTCTCTAGTTTTTAAATAACTCTTAATTTTTTGTGGGGGTAAGCTATATCAAGAGTTTTTAGAGGAGCGGGACTAGAACATTAAATAGTGATCATCTCATTTCTCTATGAAAGAGGATGTCTTAAGCGATCCCCAAGACTACCTTCATCTTGAGGGTGCACCTAAATAATCAATGGTGAGGGAAAGTGGTTGATATCATCGGTGCTCGACCAGTCAATAGGCGATGAAGGAGGTGTGATGACCTTTATAATTAGCTAGTTCCATGCTCCCCAGAGGTAGTGTGGAACCATCTGTTTAATACTCGTACAAGTTTTTGGTCTTGTCCATATTGTGGTAAGTGTAGGTTCCTCATCCGATGAAGAGTGTGAACCAAAGGGACCTATTATTGGAGTTCCTCTTCCATTTGTTTCTGTCACGCTTTTGAAAGACCGATCAATTACTTATCAATAGTGTGGTCAGTCGGTCACTCTATGTTGTTTGGCTAAATTCTTAGTTGGTATGTTAATGGAGTCTCCGCTTGGGGGACGAGGAGTACTGTGCAGGTTTCTTTTCCAGTGAAGGATTTTCCAGTCAGAGGTGGTCAACTTATGACTATGTGGTGGTAGATGCTTCAGATATCAGGGCCCCATCCATAGGTCTCAGGGTGAAGCTTGTTCCCAGTCAAAACTCGTCGGATGTGGTAGGAGATTGGTCTGACATAAGCCCGCAATGACAGATGGGGACAACATTATTTTGTTTATTGTGGTATTTCTTCTGAAGGCTTCACTTTTGTTTTGATGGGAATGAAGTCTGTGTATCCTTGTTGCAGTCCTAGTTTGTGGGAGTTCCTCTTGGGCCGTAAAGAGGTAAAAAAATATATGTATTCTTGTAAAACCAGTTGGCATGCTCCGTTATCCTTCTTGGGGTCGGAGATGATCATGTCTTGTGGAATTTTCATTCGCTTGTATGGTTTCCCTCCTGGTTAGGGGTTTATTCTATAAAAACTATATCTTGTGGTGGAGTGTTGTCCACTATAGGAATAAACAGTGCAGGTCGGCCCATGTGGTGGGTTCTCTATGAAGGGTTCAATTAGTATTTCCCATAGTAAACTGGTAATGAAATCATGGGTTTCACCGTGTTATGAAATTTTAAAATGGTGGGGAGAACCAGTGAGGGTCTCGCTAATGCCACCTATTGTTTTGGAGAAACATAGTTAACATTGAGGGTCAAGCAAGTGTTAGAGGTTGTATGAGTTTTGAGTTGTTTTGGTTTGAAGAACCAATGTTTGATGAGAACCCAAATATGGTGGGGAGACTACAATAGGACGAGCATGTGGAAGACTCTTTTTTCAAAGTGTTCTAGGCGAAGAAACCCTTGGATTCTACTCTTCCCGACCTCAACCATGCTAATTGGTTTGCTTAGGTAGTTGGTAGTTGGATGTTTGTTCATGGAGATCTCGAGCGGCCCCGGTGATCCCTAAGATGGGGGTCATGGTGTTCTATGTTGTAGTTTTTTTGGAGGTGAGTTCCATGCTGGTGGTTATTTTTCATAGTGATTCGGGATTTGAGTTCATTGGAGTTTCAGGTCATGTGTGTTTTGAATTCCCAATATTCTGGTGATTGAGGTTTTGTTTTAGGTGTCTTCATGGTCTCACTTAGAACCCTTGGTTTACCTAGTCTTTTGGGACTTTTGGGGGGCAGAAAGTGTCATGGTGGATAGAATTGTCACACCCCGATCAACGCATCATTATAATTTAATTATTTTGGGTCTAATTTTTAATATGTGGTTTGAACATGTTCCTTTTAAAAAGAAATGTGGGATCTTATACAGGTGCGCACCAGTACGCGCGACCATGTGTAGTGCCCAAATTTTAATTGGATGGTGTTTTATTATTAAATGTGTTATTATTATGTTGTGCGACCTGACACACAACTGTCTTAGGGCGTGGAAAACGAAATTTAATTTTTCCTAGTGCAACATAGAGGCTGACCAGGGTCGTCTCACTTGAGGAGCATTTTCAGTTGGTTCACTCACTTAATCTAATTCACCAAAATTACTTCTTTTTTTCTTTTATATTTTACAAAATAAATGGAATTTAATAAAATAAATGAAATTCATAATTTAGAAGAAACTAAAATTTAATTCTAAATTAACATGGAATGCTAAACATAATGGAATTATTGATGAAAGGAAGTTCTCCCGATGGAATTTTCAGGGAGCACCTTCATTGACCAGCTTTATATATTCTTAGTGAACACACTCTATTGTATGTGTTCACACCTTAGTCAACCCCTGTTATTAATGAAATGTCTACTTAGCGATCGCCAAGCACACCCTGCATCCACCTCCTCAATCGAGGGAAAATGGTTTTACATTAAGAAGTTAAACTTTAGACAACCACAGTGAGGATTACACCCACTATAAATTATCCTTAGAATTAACTCAAAGAATATTAAAAACATGGTCTTGGGTTAAAGAACATGATTACTCCCTTGGAATATTCCTCGGATAAGTTACTCATGATAATGAGTATTATAGTTCACAATGGTAAGATGAGAGGAAGAAAAGAGGGTGAATCGGTGGACACAAAAATAAAAACAACGCATGAATTTATTAAAAATAAAAATTACAATTGAAAACTAAAAATAATGAAAAGAAATAATTTAAAAAGAAAGGGGGATGTCTTGGGTCTTGCCTCCCTCGGTGGAGATCTCCTCCTTGGTTCCTTGAATGAAGGGATGGAGAATGAGATGCTCTGTGAAGGAGGTGAGGGCCTCCATTTATAGGCAGAATTCGACCCCCGAAAGATTGTGCATTGTAGACCCCATAAATGACCTCTTCACGCATTCCACCCTT
The DNA here is from genome assembly GCA_963277665.1 of Viscum album. NCBI lineage: Eukaryota > Viridiplantae > Streptophyta > Magnoliopsida > Santalales > Viscaceae > Viscum > Viscum album. The sequence continues at coordinate 306,916,315 of OY728131.1, read as the reverse complement.
CATGAATGTTTTTCATAAATATCTTGTCCGTATCTCCTCAAAATTTCAGATAATTTGGAAACCGGAAGGAGTTAGGAATTTTTAATTCTCAGTTTCTGTTTCTGGACGATGCTTAAAGTATGGTTCCTCGAAAAGTATGTCATTTAATTGCTCCTTTAATGACTTCAAAACATCCCTAAATTTCTTATAAAGTCGTTAATAGATGTCCTCGTCCTATCCCAGGTGAAAAAACCTCATTTAGATATGTGTAGGCCACATTTGGGTTCCGTTATGGTGGGTGGGTCCACGCTGTACGCCCGAAAAAAATGTCTAACTTCAATGAATTTTTAGACTCATTAGATGGCCGAATCAGCTATTAGTCCAGACGACAAAGTTGAAGGAAATAAAATGAGGATTCTATCAAAACTTGAATCAGAAATTTTGGAAATATAATTTTAAGGAAATGACCAAAATACCCTTGATGTAAAAATCTGTCTAAAATCCAAAATTAGGCATTTTTCACATTTGGGCTCAAAATAACACTAAAACCTAAAAAAATGAAGATTACCCATCCAATAACATTTTTGTGGGATTATAATATATGATTTATATTATAAAATATATGAAAATGTGAGCTTTACCACGACCTTCCATTCAACCATCCATATTGCCAGACATGACTAGATTTTATTCATTTTGATGATAAATGGGTGTTTTGGCTTGGTAGTGTCCAGCATGTGGGAAAGGAACGGGAGAAGCTACATGGCTTCATCAGATGTTCGTGCGACCTACCTTGTGTATGAGTAATCAATTAATTAATTAGTTGAATATTACTTTAAGAACAAAATAAAATATGAAAAATGAATAACTAATTCACGAATTTTTTAATAAAAACAATGGTTATTATATTGGGATTATTTATCTTTTTTTATAATTTCAGTCAATATTTTAATTATTTAGAAAATATAAAAGTACTAAATGGTTGTAAAATTATCTACATGTTACTTTTTGTGTTATTACTATTATTATTAATATTGATTGGATTTTAATTAGGTTATAATTATTCATTGTTTTCATTTCATTTTTATTTATTTTTCATTCCTTTTATTTTATTTTCTTTCTTTTCCCACTATTCATTATCTCCCCTTCACTCTAGAACCCTTCTTCCCAGATATTTGTTTTGCTCAGCAGCCTCTCCCACATCGTTTTTTCACAGTGTCCCCCCTAACCCTAAGCACTAATCTAGCTTCATCCTTCTCCATGGTGGTGTGACGCCCTCCTCCTTGAGCTCCCTCCGTGCGTGTGCCCGACTCTCTTCCTTCACGGTGCCCTGCCTCTCCCCATCTCAGCATCCCTACTTACCCGTATCCCCTACACCATGACCGGCCTCCTTTGGAAATTAACTGGTGCATCCCATGCCCCCCGCTACTCTCCTAGCGTGCCAATACCCTTCTCCCCCTCCGAGTCTAGCCAGCCACCCTCCGACACACTTCCATCCTTTGACCAAAACTCTTGCCCGAAGAACCCTGTTACCTGTTGGACTCCCCTCTTTGCCTTCGGTCGGCTTGATTCTAGTGACCTCCCTCTATCTGACCAACCTGATGGCCTGACCTGATTCTTGCAACCTTGTGCACACCCAGCCTATATCCCTACCAGCGATTCGTTTTCTTAGGCTAAACCCCCTCACTCTGATGTACATTACTTTTGGTCGGATTTTTGTAGCGCGGCTCAACTCCAGTAGCCCCATATTTCTCAGTTTTCCTCTTGCAACCCCTGTCGCAGGTACGTTTTACTTCAGATGGTCGTTCCATGTTTTTGGTAGAATTGCGGGTAAGTCTTTTATATTTTTAAGGTCTATTTGTGATGATTTTGGTTCAATTTTGGCGTATTTGGACTGATGTTTTGATGTTAGATTTTATTAGAGTTGATTGTGGAACATTTGGTGCATGATTAGAGATATGCATTGATATTTGGGGTCTTCTAACACCGAGGTAGGTGGTTATAGGTATATTTATTGTTTGACGAATGAATTTGTGAGTTTGGATAGTTTATCACATTTAATTAATAGTTATACTGCTCTGAATTTGGTTCATGTTGGGATCTACTACGCATTTTATTTGTTAGTAATATGTTTATGCTGCATGTGGGTAATTATTTTTGTGGAAAACTCATGCTGAACTATTTAATAGTGATTTATAAATTGAGCAAAATATTTGTTATAATATGCAAAGAGTGAGAGTTTTGTTTTGGATTGGAGTCTATATGCATCATATCATAAATGAGTTTTTTAGAGGATTTTTGAAGTTTAGTCATATGGAATGTTTTTAAATGGGATGGCTAGTTGTTCTGGTGGTTTTTTTAACTGTAGTAATGGAATTTTAAACTATGTGGCTGGTTTCTTTAATTGCGTGCACAATTAAGATTGTGTTCTAGAGGTGATGTTGTGTTCACTTGTTCTTATAATGGGGGTTTGGGTTGGTTTTTTGTGTAAAGCATTATTTTTCACTCAAAAATTTATTTATGGAAAATTTGGGTTGTTTTATTAAATAATTATTAAGGGTGAAAAATTGTTTTGGTAAAATTGTGTGAATATTTTTTGTGCTTAAATACATGCGACGTGTGTGGAATTTGTTTAATAAATTCCATTATTGCAGTGTTTGATTATGAAAGTGATTTCATGACTGTGCAGTTGTTTAAATTGGTTGTGTAACTGATGCAAACTTGGTTTTGAGATATTTTTAGTGTGCATTGTATTTCAAATAGATTCTTTGTCTGCAAATAGTGGTTTTGGCATGCGTAATGTCTTGTTTGGTTTGAGTATGTGATTATGACATAAGACTTGAACTCTGATCTACATGAGAACAAGCAGGAAGCCCATGTAGCTAAGAGGGTATACATAACTACCGGGCTAGTGTTCCAGAGGTGACTGGACCTGGTTTCAATGATAGGACTGACGATTTCAACTCTAACTAATCATATGCTTTTCTGAGGGTCATGGCCTTTAATGAAACGTTTTCTGAGGGTCATGGCCATCTATGCCACGTTTTCAGAGGTTCGTTGCCTTCTAAGCCACGTTTCACCAAGACATAAAGATCTAGAGGCCCATGATAGGTAACACCCATGAAACCTCTCCCTTATTAGTTCTCATTGGTTACTTTATGCTCATTAGTGTGACACATTAGTAATTTTTAAAAAAGTGAGTGTGTGTTTTAATTTATGTTGTTCCATTTGAAACAGTTTTCTTTAATTTCATTTTCATTTAAACTGTTCAATAATTTATTTCTTCTCTTTAGTTAATATTGCAAATGTATTTTTCATTTAATAATTATGCGTGGAACCTTTTATTGGTGGAATCCTAGTCAGATTTTAGGTCACACCTTAAATACACATTTGGGTGTATGTAGATTTTGTTTCTTATTTATTCCAGGTTGAGGCATCGAGCATAACATTGGTGGTTCGGATTTTCAGTGACATCCTCGAGCTGGTTCGGTGTCGGTGGCTTAGGGATGTGACTCCTCATGTCACACAGAGGTTTGTGTTGGTGTTTTACTTTTCTTTGATGTAATATCTTTTGGGTTTTTAGTTCAAGTTGTGGACTTTAAATATGAACCTAGTGTAAGGGTTTTTTTGGTTGTCCGATTTCTCTTTCTGTTTGTTTTATATTTATCTATTCCTGTAAACCATTCCCATGTATTATTTTTGATACCCGAGCACTTGTGACAGCCCGTGGGGATCAAGAATGCCCTTCGGGCCTTACCATAGACTGGTTCGGGCACCGTGCCAAAGGTGACCCGGCCTGGTTTGTGACACTAGGGTTGGAATTTTGAGAAAAACAGAACCTATAGAATTCTGATTGGGATGCTTAGAAAGAACATTTCATGATATTTTCGTGATTGAAGGCTTAAAGTGTTTTGTAGAAGTGAGGTATGAGGTACCCTTTTATAATTACTGTCAGAGGCTCTTCTAGAATAAAATAAAATATTTATTAGATTATAATAATTAAAAATATCAATCCAAATACCATAAAAGGCCATGTATTGTAATATAGGATTAGATAATGTTTTGATATCCGAAAACAATTTATTTTAGACATGTTTTTCTATTTGTTTAATCCTAATCAATTTTATTAACCCTTAGTTAACCTATGTTCATTTTAATTATGATAATAAATTTCTAAATTTTGAATGCCTGTAATTATTACTTATGTGATGTCAATTAGACCATAAATAAATACTTTATTACATTTAGACCATTTATTATGTATTTTGTATTTTTAAAGAAGATTAATTGTTTTTAAATAGTTTAATAAACTATTATTTTGATAATATATCATTAGTGTCATAATTGGCACTATTTATTACATGGCCTTCTAAAAATATCAAGATAAAAAGTTATATCAGAAAAAATATATTTTATTATAACTTCATGAGGTCAATTAAATCTATAAAATTCGTTTATAATAATAATTATTCAATTAATATTTATTTAACTATTTTTAATAACATTTATTTTAAATTTAAATTAATAAAATAAATTCTACATCAATTTGTATAATTATATTATATACTTATATGTTTATTAAAATATATAAATAAACTACAATGATGAAAATAATTAATCTAGTTTTCATAATATTTTTTTTCTTGAATATATCATTTTTTTATTCCAATATTAAAGATTATATACTATTTAAAACATGAATGTGGCATCTTTAAATATTTATTAATTAAATTAATATAAATATTAAAATCTCATCTTAGTGGCCCAAAACGTCGAAAATAATTTATTATCATAACAATATTTTTATTACATTATAATTGTAAAATTGTAATAATTAATAATATTTCAATTTCCCCTCTAGTCACATAGGGGATATTTAGGATAATGAAACTAACATTTTGAGAATTTTATTGATTTTAGTGTTATATTAGTTATTTTCATGGAAAATATTCAATTAAACAACATTATTTATATTTTTATGTTTTGAGAGTATAAATATATTCATCCAATAAATGATTTTGTCAGTTTATAGGCTTTATAATTTTATTTTTATCCAAAATAACATGATCTACCTTTTACCTGGGTAATAGAATTTTCCAAGGATACTATTCCTATTGGAAAAAAAATAAAAGGGATATATTAACTAAATTTGGACGTTATTAATCAAAATATTGTATCTCTTTTTCAATATATAAAAATTTTGAATCTTCAAATTTTAATTTAAAATATAACTGGTAAATCACCATGAAAATGTTTTTTTGGAAACTTACCCTTTTAAATAAAAAATGGTTTTATAATATATTTGACTAAATAATCCTTTTAAAAAATTATAATTAGTTTAAAATTATTAAAATTTATAACTAATATAATACATAATTTTACCTTTAAATGACCGTTATAGAAAATATTCTTTCAATAAAAATCATTATTTTCACTAAAAATTAAATTTTTTCACAAAATTGTGAGAATATGTTAATTTTGAGATAATTTTGAAGTCATGAAATTAGTTTTTCCAAATCCATTTTATAAAACTGATAAAAATTATTATTCACTATAAAATTAATATAAACATAGTTTTGAAGAAATCATATTATTGATGAATAATGTTATTTTACTCGAAAATGTTTGACTATTTTATAAGCGCTTACCAATACATTCATATTGATATATACCATTATTTTTATTTCAATAGTTAATTATTAATATTTATTACCCTGAATTAATAGCTAGTTTTTTGGGGCAATTTTATATTAATGGTGTCTCCTGGTTTGTTTAAACTCATAGTTCTGTGAAACACAAGATATTAAAGAATCGAAACAATTATAGATATATATTTTTTAAAAATATCAGTGTATTACATTCTAACACACTTAAAATGATTTATCACACAAACTATTCAATTAGATAAAAATATTCCAGGATATCTATACCTCATTAAATCCTTAGGTCCCCAAAATGATTCTAAAAATTGGTGGTTCCTGTATAAAATTATAACAAAGAAAGTGGTGTTATTTCATACAACATTCTCTCTATGATCCAGAATCTCTGTTGGTTGTTCTTCATAATAAAGATCATGTTTCAATAGTACGCCATCTAATTTTTTTATATTTGGTGGATTGGGTATGTACTTTCTCCAAATAGATTCATAGAGAAAATCATGAACATGATAGATATTTGGTGGATGCTCCAATCTATAATATACCTTACTAGTAGGATCAATAATATCAAAATGAACAATATATATATTTATTTGATATATATTCTTTCCTAATATCATAACACTTTTCTAGATAGATATTTATGTGAATAACTTATCATCCACTTCAAACTCAATGTCTTTTCTTGGATTTGCATCATTATTTTTTGTCTACTCTGAGATTATCTAATATGTTGTTGAATATATCTAACTATATCTTCTATTTCCCAAACTAGATCATGTACCGAAATTTTTATTTCCCAAAATTCATTCCGTCATGTTGGACTTCCTCACTACTTCTCATAGATGGAACCACAAGGATCCATTTTAACACTAGAGTGAAAGATATTGTTGGATGAAAATAATACTATTGGTAGGTGTTTATCCCATAAAACTTTGAAATATATATAAAAATACATCACATGTATTATGGATTTTGAATTTTCCTTTGAGACCGACTATCTATCTAAGGATGATAATTAGGTATGAAATTTAACTATTTATCTAGAGCCTACTGAAGACATCCCCAGCACATTGACATAAAACTCACATCCTGATCAAACAAAATGGAAATTTTTACTCTGTAAAATATCATCTCTTCATTATTATATATTCCTGCATTATTATCCAGAGAGATATATTCTCTTTAATAAATGAAGCGTTCCTACATCATAAGGTGATCAACTATAACTCATATAACATTATAACCTATATAATTTTGTAATGTCTTGAGACAATGTCTATTGTGATGTTTTCCCATTTCAATTATATTATGGGTATGGGATATAATATTACCTTAGAAAAATGACTCTTTATGTTAACTTTCTGACACACCATGCCTCAAGAAACATACTCTATAATATTTATCTTTATTCTATAACACCAAAAATACTCATTTAGGTCAACATATATCTTTTAGATTCCTTGATGAATATATAATTATGAATACGGAGCCTCATACAAAAGAACCATCATTAATTCTAGTATGGTAACAATACAAAAAAATTATTTAACCTTATAATTCCATCATAATTAAATTTTATCATAGAAACATTTCTCTCCTTCTTTTGTATTTGTGCATATTCATTGTGTTCCTCTTTAATCCTCACTTATTGAGATTATTGTTTATTCAGTTGAGCAAGATATGTTTTCTTTAATTTCATAAGGATTTCTATATCCACCCTTTTAAAATCCATAGACATTTCTCCATTTTTACCCTCATTATAGATAGGCTAGAATTGTATATTCATCTCAATATACCTCTATCTTGTTTTCTTTCCATGGGTGGTAATGTACTAAGTAGTTATAATGTTTAATTAAATCCAACAATATTTTTTAGAAAATATTTATTCCCTTTTGAATTAAAATATAAGTTATACTTTTCATATCACTATATATATCACTTCATTATCAATAAATGAAATTATTCCATATCTTTAATGCAAACATTACCACATCTAAAACAAAAGTGTGATTAGGGTATTTTTTATCTTGTATTTTCAATTTTAATGAAGAATACTCTATCACTATGTCATTTTTCAATAGAACACATCCCAAAACATTATTGGATGTATCACTGTAGTTCACCAACAATTCTTTGAAGTAGAGTAGTGTGAGCACATGGGTACTAACTAAAATCTTTTTAGATCCTTGAATTTATCTTTACATTCCTATAAATATATGACCTTAATTCCATTCTGAGTCTATTAGGTGAGTGAATTAGGTAATCATGTGATATATTTAAAAAACATTGATAATATATGACCAAATCAATAAAATTTGTATCTCAGTTACAATATTTGTTCAATGTCTACATTTAATAACTTCTTTCTTTGTCAGATCCACATATATCCTCTCTATTGAGATTACGTGAACAAAAAATAAAGTCATATTCAATAAAAAAATATCAATTTTTAAATTATTCATAAATCTTTTCCATTCCATGGGTATTTAGTAAAATCCAAAACTGATTTTCATGGTCTTCATTAATCATTGAATATACTATAATATTGTCTAAAAAGACTTCCAAAAATTGATCAATATAGTATTTAAAGACTCTATTAATTAAATCTAAAAAATAGTTGGGGGATTTGTAAGACCAATTGGATCACTATAAAATAGTAGTGTTAATACCTTCAATGAAATGTCTTTTTTTATATCTACTTTTACTCTAAATTGATGATATCGAGAATTATGATAAATTGTTTCAAATTATGGGGATCTATATAACGGATAAAATAAGTCATCAATATCAGGGAGAGGATATATTTCTTGATATTGATATCATTATGTCCTTTATAATCAATGAAAAGTCTCATTTATCAATATTTCTTTATAAAAGTAGAACAAGTTCACCAATAGGTTTTTAACTAAGCTGCATGATTCATTTATAATGATTCTCTTTGATATTCCACATTAATTTATGGAACTCGGTTTGGGAAATTCTATAAGAATTATTTAAAATAGGAAAAGCACATGGTATGTGTTCTTCTGAAAACTCAACATCAAAATTTTATATAAGACCAATATATTATTCTAGAAATACATCAACTGAATCCCATATAATTGTTGTATCGCTAATGGTCAGTTAGTCCCCAACCATTTGAGATAGATAACTTTAATTTATTGGAATTAAAACCCACAATATGGAAGTAATTTCAAAAATAATTTCATATTCATAATTTCTTTGATATTTGGTCATGGATTAATTTGGAATATAAAATGTGACTTCCCTTAATTGGTAGTTAATATGATATCTATATAGATAAATCCAATCCATTCAAATAATCACATTGTATTAAACTAAAATAAGTATTGAAAAAAAATTAAAAAATATATTTCCCAAAAAAATTAAACCATAAAAAATTATAAACCTATGATACAATTGTTGTTCCATACGAATTTCTCATAGATTACTCAAAAATTAATTATTATGTTAATAAAAATACACCCTTATAAAATTATTTATAAATGAATGATTGTGAGGATATAAAATGAAATAAAATAGGTACTATTTTTAACTGTAAGGTATGCGTACCATTCACTACATAAATATTAAACTCCATATTGTAGTTATTTATTTCATGTGACTTCATTGTCCGTAAGAGGTCTGTAATGTCTATCATCATTATTAACTCTCATATTTTCTAATTTATTAGAATAAATCACATTTTACTTACCCATGATTTGTTGAAGTGTGGGAAGTACATTTTGTATAGCCTTTTATCAATTCAATACATTATCTATTTTTTCCCTCAACATCAGTATCCAATTTCAAGATGACATTGTTTCCAACAATTAAAATATTTAATAGTCCCATTAAGTCTATTTCCTCCATGTTTCTCTATTGAAATTGAGAATAACAGATATCTCATCATCGTTTCACAATGATTTTTAAATTTTCCCTTGAGTTTCATTTTTAAATTCTATCTAACCCATTAGAATGATGTGTAACTACAATATTCATCTCAACATTGATTGAAAATCTAATGATTTCATCATAGATATTGATGTTATTTAAGGAAAATTCACTTCAGTGACATGGTTTTGAGACACTAAATAATTTATCATCTATACCATTAGTATGGACAATAATTATAAAAGTGTACCATAAAAATCATAAAATGATTGACTCATAATTACCAATAGATTCATCATTCTTTTTCAAAATCATGGGAAAATATTTCCCAATATTTGTTTATTGAATAAAAAGAATGTAATTATACACAAATAATTTCTCAAACTCATTACATTCCATGGAGTAAATTACATATCATTTCATCATATTCTTGATGAGGTACCACCATTGAACTTAATCACCTTAAAAATGAAAGATTTCTTAAATTAAATTATCATGTTATGAACATTGAAGGACTGAAAAAATATTTTTTGTGGAAATGATTAATTTTTCATCTACAAGTTGATATGAATATCCATTAAAAGATGGTGTATGATGCCTTATGAAATACTCAATAGAATGTTCTTCCCTCTTATTGTCATTTAGCATTACTGTATGATTCATATCATGGAATTTTTTGTGACCTTAGAAATAAGATTTTTCATTCCATATCCCATAAAATGAGGCTTCTCAAGTGGAAAACTGTTTCATTGAAAGTAATATTGATCATAAAATCATTTACTTCATGTTACGTCAATTGAAAAAGAAAAAAAATTTAGAGTGAGAAACCCTGATCCTAGTGGGAAAACCACATAATCATGGGAAATTTCTTATAAATTCCAATTCATTACACCATAGGTTCTATCCTGGGTTATTCCAGAAAATTATTGAAACTCGTATATTGTATCCAATAAATATTGTATGACCACATACAAAAAACATTACTTAATCTTGAGTTATGTCAAGAATTATTTATTGAGGATAGTTTTAGGTTTATAGTTTTATAAAATTATGCCATAACTATCACATTACATCTCAAATATTACAAAGAAGAAACTTAGACTCAATGTAATTTTTTCACAATGATAAATCTTCTTAAAAAATACAAGAATTACTTTGTTTTTATAAATCATCTTGAATCCTTCATTTCACATACCCATCCTTATACTCTATGAAAAACATTTCAAAAACATTGGATGAGCATAAAAACTATAGTAAGGGTCATAAATGAAAGAAAGAAAACATTAGTCCATCAATAGACACAAATAAATAAATCATAATTTTTATTAATAAAACATAATCTATTAAACATACCTCATGAAATAATAATATTTATGAATAGCTTGTAGAAATCATAAATCATAAATGAATATTGTGGTAACCATGTCATACATACATTATAGCTTTCATAGCTACGAAGGGAGTTATTTTTGGAATACACATCACATTATATTACTTAAATCTATTAGGGGAAATATCATTTTTTACCAATGTTACATTTCACAATTAATTGGAGAGATATATTGGGATCACCCTCTCTAGGTTTATAATGAAACCACCCGTATACGTAAACAATTCCAAAGAACCATAACATAATCATAACACATAAAAATGCATAAATGAAAGATAAAATTTCCACATTGTAATAAAAACATATAATTTCATGATATTTACATAATAAATTCTTTATAAAAAAATTTTAATACCAAATTATATTAAATGGGTATATGTAATTTATTTTCATTTTAAAAACACTGTCTTTTTAAAGAATCCAAATATCAAATAATTCTTACGGTTAAAGAAAGTTCATTGTCACCACATACATTAAAGAGAAAAATTACCTTTTTTGTTTAGTAAAACCTATATTAAAAAAATATTTCATTTGAATGAAATTAAAATTAATTGGGGTTTATACACTGTATAAAATCAATTCATCTATAAATCAACATATGCATTAAGGAAAGGATATTGAGACAAAATCCCTTACCTTGAGTCTGAATCAACACGTATGTTCCTTGTTCTTCCTAAATAATAAACAGAAGTTGATTTATAAATTTTTCAAAACCATTTTCAAGTTTATTATTCCTTTTATATCTCTTATTACCACTTTATAAACAGTACATATTTATTGATGTTAATATCAGCTGTTTTTCTGATATTTGGTACGTGATTCAAAAATGAACTTGTTATAATTAAAAATTGTTCTTGTGGTCAAAATATCATTATAGACAGAATTGTTTTCATGATTTAAATATCATATATTTCATATATATCCAGTATATATGTATTTATAAAAGTCCACAATATTTGGGGATAATAAATTAAATTCAACATTCATGGAGACAGTTAGTCGTACGTGCGCCTTAAGGATACATTCATTTCATTATCATATTTAAAAGAATTAAAACTCAGTGATAGAAAATTATATTATAATTCATCTATAACATAATATTTTATATTTGTTACATAGTTTTAATGACACCATACTTTAGAAATTACATTTATTGAATGAACAAGTCATATCCCTTTGAGGGGGTGATAGTCCGCCCTTCCTCCAATGAAATTACCGTATTTACGAATTATGGAAACCCAAAAAATTTATATAAATGAAAAATTAAAAATAATTTGGAAAATATAAGTATAATATCTATAACATGTATATATAGTTCCACCCTAATTTCTACCATGAGAGGTGTTAGTGAAAAATTGAAGCAATCATTGTTTCGTGAGGTAGTAGTTCACCGTACACAGAACCACTTTGTTCGTATCTACTAGATGTAGGTCTGTGGAAGTGTAGTTAGAATAATTCTCCTAAAAACATCTTATTATATTGAACGCAATATTTTGGTTATAAAATAATTTAATATATAGTGTTTAGGGGGTCGAAGAAGGGAAATAAATGGAAGAATCTTGAGAGAAGACATTACATTCAATCTGGTAACTCTTTTTGATTTACATTAATAGGACTTCTGGAATTTCCTTATTCCCAATGTATGGATTCTATGTGGAAGAAATGGACGTTAGTATATTATTTAATAATTTTTTGGGTTATCCAAGGGGCTTTAGAGGTGTGACAAAGGGTTATTGGTGGTGACCATTTATAAGAGGTAAGAGGGGAACATAAGGATTATCTTGAAATATTATTTTATTATAATTTTTTTGGTTTAGAAATTTCCCAAAGTACTATATTTAATATATATGATGATTTTTTTTTCAAAAAAAAGCATTTAATTGGTTTTAGGCAAGTTTAGGTCTCATGATCAACCTTATCCTTTAGCTTTATCCCTTATTTACCTAATTTGACTCTTATGATGTCTCCTTGTATATTCATACTATATTTTTAATATAGTAACTATAAAATGAAAATAAAACCTCAAGTGGTTAATTAATAATATGTTCATCAACATTAAAGTAATATTTCCAAGATATATATATTTAGAACTATCATATCATTTAATAAAATATTATTAGTTTTAAAAAAATAATTTATGTCAATTTTTATACTATTCATATCCTTACTTTTAAAAAAAAATATATAAAAACTATTCTATGAAAACACCATAATTAATGAAAAAATAACATTTCATATGTATCCGTAAAAAAAAATTGGAATAAATTTTGTCAAAATTAATTTATTTTTAATATTTATACTCTTATTTACTTAAATAATTCATTAATAAGGTAATCACTTCATCATCATTGTGTAATAAATATATATATTGAATGGATTAATAAAAAATATAAATAAAATATAATGTTGTAGGAAATAATTTTAGATTTATAATGAATATTAATAGTCTAAGATATATCTTATATTACCTCATGTAAAAATTATTTTAGTAAAACATACATGTTTAGGTTATAATTTTGTAACTTTAAATTAAATGTTAAGAAATGTCACTTTCACAAACAAGTGGCTTAATGGGGTTATAAAATTGACCCAGGGATTCCGGTTTTAAGAAATATATCATCTAATAGCATTAGGACACGTTTTATAGTAATTTAATATTATTATAACATTATTGTTTACCCATATTTACCAGATTTACCGTTTAACCATAGTAAATAAAATATTTACTGAAACTACTATTCAAAATGTCTAAAAATAAAAGATACCTATTTACCCAATATGGAAATCATAATCTGAATATGGAATCAATTTTTTTCAAATTAAAAACATTGAAGTTTTACAAATTAAATTAATATTATTTCTAGTTTTCAAAACAAAACAAAAATTGTTTAGGGAGGAAAAACTACCAAAAGATGGACACGAGTTTGTGTCCAATGTCATATTGAAATTAATGAAACTGAATAAAATTGTATTAAATGATAAAAATATAATCCAATTACAATTTAAAACTAATTAAAATGTAAATATAACTACATAAATAAATTATATGAAAATAATGGTTTGATATAAAATTCAGTATTTTAACTATTCATTAAAAATGATCTTTATCAGAAAATACCAAAATTTTACCAAAGTTAATATTGATTTACCACTTCTAAAAAATACTATTATTTTGTCATGTTTGATATATAAATGTGATAAAACCTAGATTTAAAAATCATTCTCCACTAAAAGGTGATCAAACGACCTTTTAATGAATATTAGAGTATTTCATCCAAAAAATCAGATTCTTTCGTATTTTAAGCCTCTAAAATTTATTGTATAACTTTAAAAATATTTCATAAACATATATTATCATAATATTTATATTATGTTTCATTCATTATAATACAACAATTTGGCGTTAACTACTATTTAAAATAATTATATTAAATTATTATTATTTAGTATCACTCAGCCTTGTGTGCAACATGATATTTTAGAGAAACCAATTATTTCATCTAAAGGATGACATCGAACATAGCATCCCATTTAAGGTAAAATAAATATTTAATTCAAAAATATTAATAAATATTAAAATGTCATATTTATTATTTAGCAGGGACGTTACGCATAGACTTATCCTTAGGTTTCATACTATGGTTTTCTAATCCTATTTTCCAATGGTTTACTAAACCATGCTCTGATTATGAATATTAAGAGCCATAAATTACATAAATAGGTATTAAATCTAAAATGGAAGAATTGTAATCACCTAAAATCCCAAAAAATTCCATAAAAATATATTTTTAGTGTATTTGGGAGCTGGGAATCATTAACAACTAATTCATAAAACATAAGGGAATTATAACGTGAATAAACCATTTAAAACGATATCGTCCATGTCCATAATCATGGTATAGTGTCATGAAATAAATAAAAGTTCATAATGAATAAAAGAACTTTTTAAATAAGAGAATAACATAAGACATGATTTCTTTTCATATAGATAAAAATAGAAAATAATTTTTTATTAGTCATGTATCACTTCTAAGACCATCACTGTGGATAATGTTCTTTACAAGGATGAGTTTACTCCCCTTTCCATCCAAGTGTTACTGAATCAAGTTCACTCATCATTCCAACCCTTTGTATCTCATTAGATGTAAATATGTGACCAATTAATTAGAGTAATGTATAAGTTCCTCTAATCACATAATGATAATCATAAATATGTGTTCATGAAAAACATAATTCAGTCATCGTATCTAAATCCCAAAAAATAAACCAGTTTTATAAGAATAATTCTATCATAATATAACCCATGGGAAATAAATGAGTTTAATAAATATCTATTTATAATAAAATTAAACCAACAAATCAAATAATAGTAATATAGAACACTAAAAATATCCCAAATAAAACATATATAGCTTCAAATAATGATATTGTATATGAAAATTAATTTTGAGAGATCACGTGAAAATAATACTTGAGGAAAATTTCATTTCTTCATTGAAATAATTTACTTTTCTTAAAAAGAATTGAAATTTTAAAAGAAAACATATTCTTTTAATATTAACTCATAACATTGTAGGGAAAAATTTATGTAATTAAGGTTTCATGAAATCATAAAAATCTATTAATGCTGTATAATTTTGAAAACATTATTCTCATAATTTTGCGAGAAAATTCATAAAGTACTTCATTAGGAAACTGAAAAAATATTACTTTCAACCTATTGAGTAAAAATTATAAATTAGTAAAAAATCAGTTAATGTTTTTCAAATAATGGTAAATATATTTTGGAATAAATTTTTTTGAAAAATTTGGATGGAAATTAAATATTCCCTGTAGATATTTATGTATAAAAATACAAAATAATATTGAAATTGTGAAATTACCCCTTTCCACTTTATAATCAGCAGAATAATATACACCCTGAAATAAAGACCATTATTTATAGATTATAATATATTAATATTTAGAATAATACTCATAAAATACATTCAGTGATAGTATGTACGCCATACTAAAAAAAGTAGTGTACAAGGCATATGGCCTAGAGAAAAAAAGTACGACAAACATCCATTATTGTTGGTCTTATATCATTTATACCTATTTAAAAATCTTATATAATTGTTTAAAGAATCTAATTAATTTATTCTTGAACCATATTCATATTAATGAAACTATGTATAATTTCTATATCATCATATCACCTTTTTCTTAATAAAATTTCATCTTTACCCTTCTCCTGGGTGTTTACTACTTTATTTTCCAATTCATGTTTTGTCGTATATGTCCTAGTTATTATGAATGGGATATAATTAAATAATTTACATTATTATATTATTGTAATATTTATTATATTCCTTTTTTAAATATATTTGTATCGCATGGTGGAGGGGTAGGTTGTATGTACCCACGAATGATAATATCATTCCATTAATGATGAAATGGTAAGGGAGGGGATAGTTTATATATTTTCTAGAATAATTATAATATTATAATTATCATATATATATATATTATTACAATAATTATTTCATCCAAATAAATTGGTGATGAAAAAAATATATTACACAGCATTGCGGAGATGGTATGCCGTATGTTTGCACGAGCAATAATTTTGTTTTCGTCAGGTGGAATAAAAGGTGGTATATGGTTGTTCAATAGTCATAAAAGCATCTTGTAATATATATTATGCTAAATTTGTTACATTATTATGGAATAAAGGCATGAAGTTGAAGTATAAGAATAAATATCCGTGAAAGACTTTGTAAATATGAATATCTCTTCCCTTATGAACATCCTTTAGGTCTCCTCTTATGGACATTAGGGTTGGTCTTTTATAAGACCATGACCCCATGAATGTTTCTTGGGATGTTAATAATATGAATATTTTTGGGTATGGTAGAGCATGAAGGATCAAATTGATGTTTTGAATATATGGATGAGGTTCCATTATATAATTTAATTAAGGGGTACTTTTTGAATTTCAAATAATATTAATTTATAATAAATTAAATATCAGTAAAAATACCTCTAAAAGTTAATATACTGTAATCTATAATGAATTATGGTTTTAATATCATAAATAAATATATTTTAGAGATTATTTGGTTTTATTTTAAACCATATCATTCTGACTAACCCTTACATAACCTATTCAGAATAGTATATAAAATATTTTAATATTCAAAGGATGAAATTTATTCATAGCTGATGTCTATGAAACCCTTAGTGAACGATTTATAATATTTCATAACATATTATAATTATTTTTTATTTATAAAGACATATTATGATTTTAAATTATTAAAAAAATATTAGATTGATAATATCATTATTAAAAAATATGACACTACTCATGACATGTGCCTTTAAAAATATCAACATAACAAGTAGTCCTCCAAAAGATATTTTATTATTTCCTTATGAGGTAAAGATACTCTATAATAATAATTTCTTATATTAATTATTTAAAATTATATTTATTTTAATATTTTTAATAACATTTTTTCGATATTTTCATTAACAAATTAATTACCACATCGACGTTTCATAATTATTTAACATACTTTTTTTTCACTAAAAATTTAAAATAAAATTCAACGATAAAGTTAGATATTTTATATTTCATAATATGTTTTATAGTTGAAAAAATATTTTGTTTATTCCATTATTACAAATGATATATTATTGAAAACACGAATTTATATATTTAACAATTTAATATATAAAATAGTATATATATAATAATCGCATCTAATTGAAGAATTGCATTTAAAAAAAACTAGTGACACACCATGAAAAGATGTTTTTAGAAAACATGTCTCTTTTAAAATATAAAATAATTATATTATAAATCTATTTATAAAATACTTTTGAATGAAAATAATATGATAATAATGATATAGTTAAATTTTAAAATT
Organism: Viscum album; assembly: GCA_963277665.1. NCBI lineage: Eukaryota > Viridiplantae > Streptophyta > Magnoliopsida > Santalales > Viscaceae > Viscum > Viscum album. The sequence continues at coordinate 306,898,475 of OY728131.1, read as the reverse complement.
AATCCAAAACATAATTTGACATTGTAAATACATTAAATAAAATAAATTTTTAAAAATCAATATTTAAACAAATAAATCACATAATTATATAAAAAACTATTTATAATTTATTTTCAGCATTCTGAAATTTATTTCTCCACACTCATTTTATTGATCATTTAAAAAATTATTCACTCATAAAAAATAATATCATTTTTTTAAGAAAAAATATTTTTGGAGAATAAACTATTTTTACTAAAAAAATGGGTGCTTATTTTCTATGCACTTATCGATATAGTCATGTTGAGTTGAAAATTTATTTTAATTTCATAGTTTAATTTTTAATATTTATTCCAGTTAATTAATGTATTCTTTAGATTTGTCTTTTTATACTAATAGAGACTCGTTATTCGTTTAAACTCATAGTTGTGCGCAATTTAAGATATTCACTAAATAAAATTATTTAAAAAATATTAATTAAAATCTTATTGTGTTACAAATATTGAGATATATTTCATAATTATTTTTAAATATTTTCTCTAGAGATAATATGGTGGAGTTTAAAATGGACATGGAACCACACATTGAAAATATCTGTATAGCTCATTATCATATGGATCATAATAAGTTCCTAGGGTTAAATAATAAATTGAAATATCTTGATATAAAAGATTCATTATATAATGTTTGTCTCTATCGGGTATTTGTACTCGTTTTTCCATGAATGAGGACAGGTTCATCTAAAAGTGGGTCCACTATTGCATGTTGAATGAGGGTTCCAATGATTTTTGGTATAATTTTCCACATATTGATTATTTATTTGATACATTAAGAGGATATCTATTATTGAACCACGATCAAGAACCCATTAATTTATAATAAAATCTAAAATGTGCCTATGAAAAACAGTTTTCTGTTTTATGGCCATTTAAAATATTTTATGATGTTTTTTGGGATGGAAAATACACTGCATTTTTCTATAGAAAAATATAAATGTCTCATTCTTATTTAATTGGATTTATTTTAACCGTTTATATTTATTACATGTTTTTATAATCACAACCCTATAAAGAGAATGGCGTAAATGAGGCTATCATCTTGGACACATTGATATCTCATTGATTATATGATTAGTTATCAAAATATATATTTTTGAATTCCAATGGTGATTCATAATGGGAATATTATCCTCAAATATAGGATGTTATTATATCCAAATATGGAAGATGTTGTGATACCTTGGGAAATTTCCAAAATATTCATTGACATAAAAATTTTCTTGGGCCATATAAGTAAATATAATTGATTATTAAGATAATCATCTTACATAGTTTCATTATATAATTATTTTATCATGTAATGGGAATAATGTATTTTGGATCATTATGGATTAGTTTAATATTGATTCACATTCAATTTTAGTTAAATTGAAATTGATAACATAGGATAATGGAAGGATTTGTATTAGAGAAATTACGAGACATCATGGGAAACAAAATTGAATTAGGTAGAATTTCAATATGATATTCATATTTCCATTTTCAAAATGTTTTAATAGGAAGTTTTATTCCCAATTGACTATCAATAAAAAAAATAATCCATAAAAAAGGCTAATCTTAGTATAGTATTCTAATTCTTTGGAATATTAATCATGAGATCATAATTTATTTTTTAATAGTTTAATAAAATCATGTTCCCTTGGTACATTTTTTTAAAAAAATAGCTACAAATTATTTATTCAAATTTAACCATTTGATTAATTTTATCTAGAAATCTATTTGATTCAATGTTATATTATATGGAAGATGGTGAAACAAATTTCATTGGTCCTATCATTGTGAAAGGTAATTTTTTTTCATGTGTAAATGATTAAGAAGATATTATCTATGTCTTAGAGTAATAAAAATTCATATATATCATTCTCTTGCATGTTATGATAGGGATTATGTATCTCATCATGTATCTCCATGGTTGAGAAAATAATGATTTTTTATAAAAGAAACTTTCACATAATAGTGTGTTGGATTGTCTGAAATTCCGTATATGATAGGGGAATTTTATTTTTGATTGTAAAATCTTATTATGTATCGTGTTATGCCTGATTTATTTAATGATTCATGACTAGGGAATTATGAATCTGATCCATCATAGGTTCTTTGATAGGATGATTTGTAATTGGAGTTAGATGAATCATTCATATAAAGACATGTTAATATTATTGATCATAGTGATGTTTTAGTGAAACTTCATTTCAATAATACCAGACCTATAGAAACATGGATGTGAGAAATATTATACAAGTGAATAAGTAGTTAAAATGATATATATTTGATGTATTTATTCGCTTGTGAACCATAATGAAGGATTCACATGGATGATAAACCCATGGTTTTGATTTTGTAACATCACAAGTTTTTAGTAATGTTATTGATTTACTTTTTATTAGAATAAATTAATTTCAAAAGATTTAAATTTGATTTTGGGGGAGTATTTTCATTGAAATAAGGTGAGTGGAGAAAGAATTAAAAATATTTTGAGATGTAATTATCTTATAAATAGCCATTTTTTACCTGGTGTGGGGTGTCAAGTACCCAATGGGGTAATATTAAATTGTTTTACATGATTTTTCCACCAATTACCAAATATAAATAGACTGGTTACCTCGTAGTGTATTATTTATTTCTTTATGATGGATGTTTTCATATTCTTTTTATAATGATGTTTGACTCTAAATCAAACTTAACATAATTAAAATTATTATGTTATTGAACTTCACTAACTCTACATTCTCTATTTCCCTGATCAAATTCAAGTGATTGTTTCATCAATAATTTCACATTATAATTTTAATCCTTCATTGGAATTGGAATTGTCTCGATAAGATCTATGAGAAATTTTTTTATGATAATGTGAGTTTTTTAGTCATTTTACCATTATAATTATCTCTATTTACTTATATTTTAGTGATTTTGTTGATTTTTTTATTCTAGAAGGAATTGGGAATATATTCATTATGAAAATTAAACACCTAATGTGTGATAGCTGACATCATATTGACATTGGCCTTTAATCATGCGATTTTTTTTATTTTTTTACAAATTATATTATATAAGTATTATTTAAATTTATTTTTCCTAAAAATTAATTCAATTATTATATATTATCATTTCATGGTTTTTATCCATATTTATTATTTTTTAAATGTGATTTATTGATAAAATAATGAAATTACATGTTTAAAGTGATGACATAATTAGAATTGAGAATAAATAAGTTATGTAATAAATGTGAACATTAATAAAGTATTTAATGTTTTATTATTTAATTTTCAAATTGATTTTCATTGTTATTTTGATATGATATTGTGTTATTTGGTTTTTTATATAAATTATAATATGTTATCATTCAAAATTTATTAATTTTACAAGTGGGATAATTTTTATTCTCTAATTATTATATATCAATGAATATATATGATTTATATGTGGATAAACATGGATTACAAACTAGATAAACTAGTCTTCTGTTTATATGATGTTTTATATGGATTCACTGTAATTTAATAAATTGTGTGATTGCATCAATTTTTATCTATATTAGGTAATTTGATGATAAAATGGGAAATGTTATCCCATAAATAGATTCTTTAAGAGGGGTGATGAATTTAATTTTTGATACAACATACAATTTTTCATAATAAATAAATTTTATTTACTAAAAGAAATAAATTTCAAAGTAATCATACTAAAAATAAACAATAAAAGATATTAAAATTAAACAAATAAAATGTTATGAATTATATAGGATAAATAAAAAATTATAATAAGAATTATATTGAACCCAAAAAATACAACATAGTACTGATTAATAATTTAAAAACACTCTTTAATGATATTATAAAGGATATTATAATTTCTAATCAAAGGAACTATTCACATTTAATAAAAAATGTTATGAGGATCAATACAAAATTACATGTTATTAACGTTTTTATTCCATAGTGAATTGTCAGTCCCACTAATTAGAATATACAAGTCAAAACATGAAATAATTATATAGATACTGGTTTCATTTAGCATTATCCCTGAGATCATCTTTAATAATCTGATCTGCACCAAATCCTCTCTCTATAGATCATCGAATAACATATTTGGATCATAAAATTCATATCATTGGAATCCTAGAGATCATATATTTTTAAAATAAAAACACAAATTAAATATCCTATATCTATTAAACTAAGTTCCTCTAAATGGAAAATCTAAGAAACACCCTAAAATGATTTTTAAATGAATCATTATTAATTACTAATGTGGTGTATATCTAAAATATATTCAACCTTATTATATCAATATAACATAAATTATTCCTTAAATCCTAGTTTTTAATTTTTAACTATTGTTATAAAAATATTCAAAAAATAATCTTTAAGTACATTGGCTACATGTATCAATCACAAAAAATAAAACTCTATAATCTATTTCATTTGAATCTTGTGAATTTACATTGTTCCAGAAATTATATTAAATAAATCATCTCATCAAAACATAGAAATTTTTATGTTAACCATTCAAATAGATATTAAAAAAATTATAGTATTCTTATATTCATAATGAAGTGAATTATAGTATTCAAAAAAGATATGTATGAAGTAATTTAATAAATGATTTAATAATAAATTATCTATTAATCATCATTTTATTAAAAATCAATTTTAAGGGACATGAATTGTGAACATCAAAATGAAATAAACAAGCTGCAATTATTCTATTAATGTGTTAAATTTTAATTTAATTGAATTTTAATTTTATATGTCATTACCAATAAATGGTTTTATTATTTAGGGTAACTTGGTGATAAAATTAAAATAAGTTTTTTTTAAAATATGAATCATTTGTGTTTTATAACCATGACTCTTATATTTGGAAATGTTAAAGGAGTTTAGACAATTTCAAGGATCCTTTGATTTGGATAATAAATGAGAAAAGTTATTATATTCTCCATATATTTTTATAATCCTTCAGTTAGTCCAAAAATTACATGAGATTGAATTTATTTTGAATAAGGTATAAGATAAGAAATTTGATTGTTTAATCATTCATGAACATGAATTTAAGGATATACTAGGATTTTTAAAATAATGTATAATATTATTCGGGTTTCTTTGTGAACACCCAATTATTTATTTAAAGCCTCACACTCTTTAAAGACAATCACGTTTATAATTCATAGGTTTCATAGGTTTATAGTGATTTTTATAGATTATTTATTCTTAATCCAAGTACATACACACCATATGTGTTTATAGATTATACAAATTATGTTATATGTAAATGAATGAAACACTGGTATAATGGTATGTGATCCTTTGAGACATCTTGGAGCTATGTACTGGGATACACCTGTATGTATTTATACATTTTTTATTTTAACATTTTCGTTGTGTTAACTATATTGTAGTAATTGTGATTTACATTAATGTTTAACTTTGATGTGTAACTTATTTGGGCATTTTAGGGATATTTTTATGATATGTTGAATTTAATTATATATATATTTTTTATTTTTTCCAAATTTTTTTTATATGTTTATATATTGGATCATTATACAATAAATATCCCTTAAATGATATCCTAAAACCATTGGCACTAGTTTCTATCCTCTTGTGAACTAGTATTAAACATGAGGCTTTGTGAAGTTTCACCTTAGAAATATAATCATATCTAGAATAGATGTGTAATTTTCCAAACTAGCTATAATGATATGAGATATCAATTTGCATTCATGTTTTTCATAATGATAGAGTCATCATATAGAAAAGTTTCATATACTCAATCATGGGTGGCTTAATCGAAAAGGTAGAGTTCATAACTATATAATCTATTGTTAATGTAGTATTTGGGATCATAAATTAAATCATTATACCTTGGGAGATATTATAAATTTTGGTGTATTTTAGCTTTACGATAGGAAAAATACATTAATTTCGCTAGACAAAGAACACCAATATCACTAAATCACCTAACACATAACCCACAAACCCCATTTCGTATGATAATTACTTAAGATGGTTTATGTGAGTAACTTTTTTGGGGGATGATATATAGAGTGTTTTAGATTAAATAAAATTTATATTGAAAAATGGGAATCATGATTTTCATTTAACATAATTGGTTATTAAAAATATGGGAGGCATAATGAAATTTTATTTTTTAATGTAAATGAATCATTGTTTTATAATAATGTAAATTTACATTAAATATTCATTAATGTGTATTGGGTATATAATATAAATATTTTTATTATAATATCCCCTGAAATCATACCATTATGTTCTCCTTACTTGATGATAAATATTTCTTATTATGAGATGTGAAGAAATGTTATGATTAGTGTAGGTAAAATATTGTATATGGTACAAATTAGACTCATGTGATAATAAGTGGAATCTTAATGTCTATGCTACCCAAAACAATTATCACATAGATTAATATATTTTTATCGATATACTTATAGAATAATAGTTCATATGATTTCTATCACATGTAGTATAAATGAAATTACACATGTGTCTCACAATTTGAAATTATTGTCACCCCACAGTTGATAAAGAGTAAAAATAAATGGTTGTTGGTTGTGTTATTGATAATTTTATCTGTTTAGTTTAACTAATATATGATTTTTATTCTCGTATACCAGCTTTGTTATCACATATATCTATTAAATTATACTTTGGAATAGTATAACCATGATTATTTTTATAACAAGTGATATTTCAAACTAATTAGATGAATGAAATATAATGTATTCATTTAGAATGTAACTTTTATTTTATAAAATCTTGAAAATATATTATGGAATATATTAGATAGAAATGCTACGTGTTAAATGGTCACTCAATGTCTTATAAAAGTAATTATATAATCATGAATTAGATATAATTAGATATATATTTTGTAATAAAATCTAGTATAGATGTATGAATGTGGTCAATCAAAACCACCCAATATATCATTGTAGCTTCAATACTGAAAAAATCTTGTGAGAGGACCCTCGTTGATTAAAATTGTGGATTGGAAAATTTATATTTATTTAAAGCATTAAAAATTCTCTTAGTGTCCTATAGTATGAATTAGAGTAATGATTATTTTATGAATAACAATTTTATGAAGATTTTGAAAGACTATGAATTTTATTCATTCCAAAATAAGTTAGGATGAATTTTCCAAGAGTTGTAATTTTTTAACTAATGTATTCGTGTACTTAATGAATGTTTAATATCATTATAAATGTGCTCTAAATAATAAGCCACTAAATTATGAGATTCAAAACATCATGGTTATTGTTTGATATTGGATCTTGAAACTACTACACAACATTCATATTTAATGATATGGGATATAGTGAGTAATATAATAATTTGATGATTATCATGTTTAATTTAGCATGGGACACATCTTAGGATGATTTAAGTGTTAATTGAATTTTAAATTGAGTTTTTAGAGGTCACATAATTAATGGTGTGATTTTTTAAGAGTTATAATCATGGATCAAAATAGTTTATTCTTTTCTAATGTATGAAATGTTTGAATCCAACATGATTCTTATTTTAGTGAGCGGCTTATATAAATTATTATCTATGGACCTCATTAGATTACACAAAAGATTATTCTAAAAATCAATTACCTTTCCAATATAATATCCCAATTTTACTTCATAGAGGATTTTATAACACATAGTTAAATGAGAATGACTTATACTAAATCATTTAGTGATTTGAGTGGATGGTGGATACATTTGGAGGTAGGAACACATTGGTTTCTACTAACAGAACATTATCAAACTCACTATTGGAAAGTATTTTGATATGGAAAATATAGTTGACTTTTTTATTTTTTTTATATTATCTTTATAATTCTTATCATTATATAAATTATTATTTTTTTTATTTTTTCCCCTCTACTACAAATTGGAATAGTGATTTCCCACATGAATCAATCACAAATTTAAAAAAAGAAGTATTTATTTTATTTTATTTTATTTTATTAAAGAATATATATATATATATATATTATAGGGGCTTCAAGAAATTATTGAGTAAATGAGGTAGATTAATTTTATAATAATCTTTTATATTAATAGAGATATTTTGATAATTTCTTCAAAACAAAAATTCAATATTTGATTTCAATTAATGTTCAAATATTGACAGAATTATTTTATTTTGGGAGATTGATACTAGAGGATTCATTCTTAACTATAAAATAATGTATTTTTCAGTTAATCATTTAAATATCCAATACATTATCCAATTTTATTTTATTTAGTGCATTCTCAATAATTCTACATCAGTTAATGTAAAATGAGGGGTGATAAAAATTAATGTAATATATAAGGCTATTATTATCATGGAATTGTGTTCTATGACTTTAAACCACCTTATTTAACCAATGTGGATAAAATATATTTTTATGATCTATAATGAGAAAATAATTTATGATAAAATTTAGATTATGATTAATATGATAAATTAAAAGGATGTAGAGTATATTAGATGAAACATTTATCATATTGGAGTTATACTTCTTCATTCTTGAAATAAATAGAGAGAACTTTATTAGTAATATAAAAATGATGAATATGGAATAGATTAATTCAGTTTTGGGAATATGATCGGGAACATTTAACATCAATTAATCAAATATTATTATGTATACGATAACATATATTATCATAGGAAAATAATAATAAGTTGTTTTTAAGGTTAGTTGTTATAAAGAAAATAAAAGGTGTAGTTTATTGATGTGTGGGTTCCCAATTGAGTTTCTTGATAAAGTAACTTCTTGAAAAAAAATTAATGGTAATCATGGAAAGCATTATTTTTATAATAAATGAACTGTAGAATGCTATTTATTATGAAGTGACATATCAATTATTTTTGTAATTGATTTGATTAAATTTATATTCCAGGAGATATACATTTTTTTATAAAAATGACATGAGTTCATGCCTAATAAAAATGGGTTTTATTCCCCTTATTAATTATGATGATCTATTATCCAATATCATGCATGTGGTTCTTAAAATAATAAACTTTTGTAATGATAATGTTACATGATACTCTTCCAAATATGAATTGTTGTTATATCATCGATTGTTACTTCTTCTTCCCCTTTTATCTTATAGATGAAGTTTCACTATAATATATTTTTTTGTTAAAATTTTTCAAATACATTGATATATGGTGGTATATTATTTAAATATATAGTAGAAACAATTTTTTTCATGATAGATGTTGTGGATATTGTATTCAAAGGAAATGATTCATATATTAGTTTTGATATTGTATTATATGATGTATATGTAAATGTTTTATTATGAAGGATCATATCTGATGTTATTGAATTTTTTTTATGAAGGATAAGTGTTGAATAAATTAGTTGGTTTATTTTGATGAGTTGTTATAAATTTTATATTTAATGTGATGTTCATTCAGAATTAGATATTGCATTATTTATTTAGACATAAGATTTCTTAATACATAAATACATGTTTTTTAATCATTATGAATTTTGAAATTGATGGATCTATGAAGAGTATATTGGGGTATATAATTTGGATATGTGTTGAAGTGTGTTAATAAAAATGGTATAAGATTACAATTAAAATAATATTAGTGGATTCTAAATACATGAGGTTTATAAGAAAATTATGTGATAAAATTAAATGATATTATAATAATAATATCTATATTATTAAAATAAATTATTTGAGTTATGATTACTTTATATTGTATGTTACGAAACATATTCTCAATATATAAAACTCAATAAATGATATCCTCTTCATCAAATAGAAGCCATCCATCGAAATCTAAATCTTGTGGAACATAGCCATAACAAATCTTATGATAAAAAATCCCCCATGCAATTAAATAGTACAATATAGGAAAAAAAATCACCCTAGTCCCTACATTGAGTCATCCTATTTCTCTTACAATATGCTCTCGTATTTCATAGATCACGATATTTTTTTTTGGGTAACAAACAAGAAAGAAAATAATGTATTAAAACAATTAAATCATGCATGCATAACACCATATTTATAATGTTGCCGTGAAAAATTATAAAAACAACCACCCTACGATATGATACATATTTTATTTCGTTGGAAAAAAGAAAACCTGGACTACGATAAAAAATATCTTCCTCCAGGACATAACTTTAAAAACCATATAAATTTTTATCATGAAAACTTCTAATACTGGTGCTCTCATCATGAAGACCTACAAAGGATGGGATGGAGTCCCTCTAGTAGCACCTCAATCCACTACTCCTTCATCATGTATTCCAACTTTTCCCTTGTTTTTTATGGTTTTAATTTCAACTAATACATATTTCCCTCAACATCTCATTCCATTGTTGACTATAATGACTTCCAATATATACTTTTAACTTTTTTATGTGGTATAATTGGTCCAACAATGCTATATAGTGAAACCCTTAGTGTCAATATATTTGCACCATGTTTTAATATTCATGTGTAGTACACCAAACAAATGCAATATTTATGGTTGACCAAACAACTTTTATAATGTTTTCAATAAATAATATTTTTACATGGTGAATAGTTCAAGATACATTTCATATCTACAAAACATTCAATCACATCATTGAATCATTTTTTTACATTGAATGATCCCCCTTCCATCGCTTCTTCCTTTGGAACCTGATTAGACCCTCAATGTGATTATGTAAAAAATTTATATTCAACATTCCCTCACTTGGAATTTACTATACAATATTCATTTAACTAGTATTATGCAGCTACTTCATCTTAATTGACTCAGATTCTTCCACTGTGTTGATATTTATATCATCTTATGGTTGGTTGACTCCTCTAATTACAATGACAAACATTCAGTGAACTTTATTCACTAAAATAAATTCAATGTCAATACTAAATATAATATACATCCATATATCTTTCCCATGTATGACTATTAGAAACTTTAACTACAGAACTTTTATTATAGAAATATGTTCTCACAAAAAACCAAAAAATCTCCTAGGTGATATTTTTCTTCAAGAGTTATGTAAAATTAATTCACACATGATGAAAATTAACATGATTTCATGAAAGTGACTCCAGTTAATAATATTCAAAACATACTATTTGTTTATGGTTATCAAACAAAAACCACACGATCAACTAAAATTATACGAAGAAATTCCCTTGTAGTTCTTTAGAACAGTGATCTCATCTGAATTATTCCATTAATTTTTTTTAAAAATATGCACAACTAATATCCCCACAAATTTGAAAAAGTTACATCACAATATTTTTGTTTTTTAAAAGTTGAAATACCCACAACTTCCAATAGCTTCATTTATAAAGTCTTTTTCATAGAGATTGTGTGTCTTCCATGAGGAATCATATAAAATGAGCTCCAGAGACACCATCAAAAAAAATTCTATATATATATTAACTTATAGAATGTATGATTCCATAGTTTCAATGAAATCCCATTAAAATATTTTTTTTTAGAAATTGAGTAATTTAGGTTTCTTCTCTATCACCATTATATGGGCTTCTATAGACTCATTTAAAACCCTATCTCGAATTTAGTGATTATTCATATACTCTTATAATATTTTGATGATTATTTACAACCGACACAAAAACCACCAATGATGGTATAGCCACACATCCATTTAAATAACTCATGAACATACTGTTTTCCACTTTTAAAATAAATGTGATTCGGGAGGACTTATCAAAAAAATTATCAATTTGAGAGAAATTTTTTTTCCAAATTATCAATCTACATTACATGTGGACGTACTTGTAATAAATGAATTAAATCAGTATATTCCAATGATATATGGTATTCTAGGTCAATCTCCCTAAAAAATATACTATCACCACTAGTATACTTTTTTAAACTACCGCTTTATATGCATAGCTCATCACATTGAAATCTTCTAAAAACTACAACACCCCATTTTTCTCTTTAATGATGAATACAATTGTTCCCTATGGCATGTGATCTTAGTTATATCACCAACACATGCATATAAACTAATAAAATATAAGTACTTTGAAATAACAATATAACTGATGATAAACTAATCAAGAAAATACAAATTTATAATCCAAATTTCCTCCACATTATTTGGAATGATCAACTCCAGGAACATCTTAATATCACACTCCATACATTCTCGATACCCCATACCCCTGAATTCTAACATATCATTAAGAATATTTTGTTCTTTAAGATCCAATCAATTATGTGATCAAAGTTATATTCCATATATTCCACTACATATGAAATGAAACATTCATCCATAATATTTCACCACTATTATCCATATGTATAAATCCCATTCCACCCACAAATTTTATTTCATAAAGCAAATCATTCTCCAAACATCGAAAAAAACTTTTTGATTAATAAATAAAACTTCAGACACCATTCTTACCTTAATTATATAGAACCACCATATCCTTGAGTTCTAAAAAAAATAACACATGACCCCTCTTAGATGTTTATCAATTAACCTAATATCCATTTTACATGACTCGTACTTGTACTAGTTAATGATATATACCTTTTATATCCACCCCCTTCAACTATAAAAATTTATAATACTCTAAAAGATAGATTCAAAAATAAATTTCAATTCCCAGTAGTACTTCACTAATTTTTATATATTTACTCATGGCCTTTTTTTCACATGAATAAGAAGAGAAAATATAATTTCACTGAATAAAAAATTGAATAAAACAAATTATTTCTCATACCTTAATGCCAAAACCACTTTGTGGTAACATGATTCTTACAAACATAATACACCATTTGGAACATCCATCTTCTTGTAATCATGGATACCCATTAAAATAACCACCTTGATTATTTATAAATCACTATCAAAAGAAACATAAAGACTCTACAGGGGTAAAAACACTAGTATCCTATAATTATTTTATCTAACACCACTAAACCATTAAACATAACATAACTAGGGAAGATTATATCTTCTAGGGGAAAAATCACCTATTTTAAAAAAAATAGTGATTACTATTTTGAAAGAAAGTATCTAGAAATCATTACTTTATGATCATATGATTCCACTGGGTTTAACAAAACACTCTTCCACACTCCAATGGTATTGGCTATTAATTTTGAAAACCTAGACTCCCTAGTACCACTTATATCTACACTAAAAAAATTGCAAAAAACCCATCTAATCAAGAAAAATATAGTATTATTCCAACCAATATCATTAATAAAATATAGATTAACTACCCTCTAAACACTCTGGGACCATGGTCTTATACCTCTTTTTGGGAAATCAGCTTACAATTTTATTAAAACCACTATATAATGTCCTTTTAAAACACCAAAAATTACATAAAACAAACTTAACCGTGAATAACATAGCATCCACATCTTATGATAGAGATAACAGAGTGGCAGAAGAGATAAAAAATAAGGAATTAGTGTACCCATAACACATTGTCAAGTCAACCCACTCTGTTCTTGGCTCCCCTTCCTAGTTTGCATATCAGGAACATATTTTTTAATATTTACCATGATAGAAAAAATGCACTAAAAATCATATCATTCAAGAATGAAAAAAGATAATGATGTATGTTGAATGTTCTAAACATCCACCGCTGAATAAGTCAAATATTTCATTTCACTAGATCAATGTACATCTATGTTACATGAAAAATTCCATTACCTACCAAGAATTAATTTGACATAACATACAGATTTCCTCCAATGATAATATCACACTACTTATGATCTCATCATGAATCCCCAAAAATTATGGGTTGTAATCCCTTTGGTTGAACTTTCCTACCTTGCCACTTCGTGTGGTATTCAACATCTATGCTAACTTCAACTATCAACGTTCTTCTATAAGACCTATTATATGAAACCACCTATTACATTAGTTATTGAAATTTATTCACATCAACTCAATGTATCTTTATTATTTGGTAATAATGTACCATACTTTATATCTCTCTCTCTCTCTATATTTCCTTATTTTCACCATGTTTCCACCATCTAGATATCATTATAAGAGGAAAATTACCATGTCATCCAAGTGAATAAATGAGTAGTTCCACCTATGCATGCCCACACTCAGATGTAATTATTCTACATACACTTAATAGATATAATCTACTTAATTACTCATAATCCTTGAAGATACCTTCATTGAGTTGAAATAAAAAACACATTGCACTAATTTCACCCAGTTTATTCAGTTGATGAACTTTTATTGGGTTTCCTCTACTCACTTTCACCTGAAATATGTGGTCAAGGGTTATTGTCTACATATAAATTTCTAAAATGTATTTCTATAATAATTTTCTTTTTAATCATTTAATACATAATCAAAATTTATTTCTTACACCAATCCTATCATCCTATAAATTAAAACATAACCACCTCCCACAATAGAATCAAATGTGAAAAAAATTTCGGGTTTATTGCATACTCTATCACATGTACCCTATCTCTACATCCAAGGATAATTTATATTCTTTATTGATGATGTGATATATAGGGAGGTTTTATTACTAAATGATGAATTTATTTAGATGCTAATATGTTTTTTTTGAAAATTTATGGAAACATCAATACATTTATATGGAATCATTCTTACACATTACATAATCTAGTAAATTACATTATAATTAACCTATTTTCATTCTCGTATATATTTTTGGGATAGTGATTTGAAATGTTATGAAATAATTACTACATATAAACCTAAAATAATATAATGTGGATACTAATAATGTAATATCCACTTTTTCATAATATAAATATTTTTAATAAAACATGATATGTAATATTGACATTTATTCATTACATTCATCTTCTCTTCTTCTTCTCTCTTACTCATCCGTAACCCTATAAAAAATAGTAAAAAATTTGGTTTTATCAGGAAAAATATCAGCTTGGGATATAAAAAGTAGTAAAGAACCCATTAGTGAATGAATATTTATAAACATATGAAATAGTTTTCAAAAAGATATACTTCAAAACCAATATGTATCATATAGTTACATTTTGAAAATAAGAAATTACAATAGAAGGTAGAAAACATAAATATTACCATAATGGTAAATTGGGAAATTAGTTTTTTTGTATTGTAACCCAAAAATCTATTGTATGCTGTTTAACCCGCATTACTACTTTATAATGTAACCCGCATGGCTGTCACATGGTATGACCATCGCTGTTACACTTGAAGTAACCATATGGTAGACCATCAACTTAAACATACCCAATGTGTTTGATGGAGATATAGGTCCCATAAATCATCATAAACAATTTCAAATAACCATATAATAATCATTATACATGAATTCTTTTATAAAAACATTCATTTTTAATTTTGTAAAAATAGAAATCTAAAAGAGTATTTTTAAAGAAAATTATCATACCAAACCATATAATTTAAGTGAGAATTGATAAAATGAAAAAAATATGTATATTATTTGTTATGATACATAATAAAAAATAACATTATAAAATTTAATTTTACAAATAATATTAGTCTTAGGAAGTAAAAGGTTAACCCAAACAATGGAAATTGGGTTAATAATTACCTTTCATTGAGTTCATATATGGTGATTTTTCTCTCTTCTAAGAGAGAAGATTGAATGGAAATGAATTCACCAGGCCTCTCTCACTCTCAGTGGCTCCACCCCTAGGGTTTCTAAGCCCCTCTCAATAGCGATAGATCTTCCCCTCTCATCCTCCTTTGGACATCCTCCTATTTTTCCTAGTCCTTTTCGTTCTTTGGTGTGTCGTTGAAGTAATTGAATGCCCAACCCTACTCTGGTCTTATGATTCTATGCACCTCTCCATGTCAGCGACTGGGAGGATGTTTCTAATAGGCTTTGGGTTCTGTGGTTCAACTAACGAGGGGTTTTCAAGCGCTACCGGAGTCAGTTTCCTCTTTCTTGGATAGCTTTTGGTCTTATTCCTCTACAACATTTCTGGATTTCGATCTCCAATGGCTCTAATAGACCTGCTCTGACCTCGGGTTCCTCAGCTACTCTCCAAGTCGGAGCTAGTGTGTGGGTAACTTTGACGTATTGGTATGTGAGGCTCAGCAGCCTTCAGTGCCCCATGTGCATGATGATTTTCCTGATTAATATGGTTCCTGGTTTTTCGAATCTTCTTGGTGATTCTTCCTCAATGTTTTCAATGATGGTTTTTGGAATTTTTATTCAATTGGTTGTTATATTTATCATTATATTGGTGGTTAAGTCATTTTGGTATCAGGTTTGGTATCTGGTTTCAATGACTTTCTTTTACGCTGTGTTGGTTATCGGAATGGACGGTGAAGCTGAAGGTAAAGGGATGATGATGTGGATTTTGGGTATGAATCCATGGTGTGATGTTGTCGTTTTGAGGTTTCATGTGATGGTGTCATCGGTGTTGGATTCCCCAGACATCGATGGTTACTCGGTTCTATCCACCATCTCATGAAAAATCCTCCTCTTTTCTCTACTCTGGATCCATATTCCATCCTTATCTCCAAGGTGGAGCTATGTGGTGGTCTACAAGGGTCTTCGGGATGTGAGTCTGATCGAGCGGCATAGGGAGGAGGACGGTGACAAAATTTTGACCATTGATGGAATGGATTTATCTAGATCCAATGAGATGATCCAGTTCTATTTGACGACTTTTTGGTATTTGAACTTTTGAACTTTTAAAAATATTCTAGGCGCGGTTTTTGAAATATTAATGTGGACAGTGTAGTTTTACTCTCCTGATGGGTCGAAAATTGTGGTCTTTTGTGAGGGTTCTCACTTTCCCCTTAAAAGTGTCATTAGAAAATAAAAAAAATATTGATTATGGCGTAGTGTTCGTATTAGTTAAAATATTTTTAAACCTCATGTATAATGATTATAAGAGTGTTATATATATTTTATAGAAACATATATTTTTTATAAAACCTTTTGTGATCATTTTATAACATCATTCCACACATTTATTAATTATTTTTTTATTTCTAATATTCTTGGTGTGTTCTTTACGTGGTTTCAGTGGTCGGTTTATAAGGGATCCTCTTGTCAAATTGAATTGGAAATCTATAAGTAGAAAGAAATGGGTTTTACATGCTTCTATAACATTAAATTATATCAAATATAATTTATAATATATGCTTATTATTTATTAGGTAAAACATTAATGATATTCATATACACCATTGTGGCAGCTCTTTGATCATCACCAACTGGTTTCTTTATATGATTAAATATTAAGAATATTAGTTAATTAGAGAACAAAAAAGAGGTTAGATAATAAACTATAAAGCCTATTTCATCCATTAAAATGGTATTATGACTCTCCATGAATTTAGTAATGGAAATTGAAGACACATCGTCGATGATGTTTGTAATTCAACACATCACAGACGATGTATTATTTTTAGAGTAAAATTGATAGGAGAAGATGTAAGGTGATGAGTTTTTCCATAAACATGATAAAATTTGAGTATATATAAGATAATATAGTTTTCATGCCCCTCAAGTGTGTGGAGGTGATGATATAACCAAAAAATAAAAAAAATTTAAAAAGAAATAAATTAAAGTGGAAGGGGATTTTTACTTCTTGAATTATCCTCCTAGAGAATAGCCTTAAAAAATCTGTCTTGGACTTTTTGTGATATTATTAGGTCTTGGGAATGGGGAAGTGGCTTGGGAGGAGATTTGTGCTAAATTTGAATATGATATAAGTCTTTGAGTTATAAAGAGAAGAGGGGTGATGGGTGGTATTTATAGTGGAGTAGATGATGGGTTTTAATTATTTTATTTAATAGGTTAATAATTTTGTTCAAGAAAATAAATAGTTTGAGAGTTATCATAAATTATATAAAAATAATCAAGGTAATTTTGATATTATGATGCTAACATCATTCATGATGTTATGAATTGTGTATTTAACATATAATGTATGAATACCATTAATTACTAAATTTCACTATTCACCAAACATACATGTCTTTCAGAAGAAATTATAAAATTCACACAAAATTTTTTTAATGTGTGGAATTCATTAATGAATTAATTTTTTAAAAAATAATTCTATTAATATGGGAAATTAATTTTTTTCATAAAAAAAACATATTTGGAAAATAGAAATTTTAAAAATTTAACTAATTTTATAAATCCATGAAAAATTAATCAAGGTCTCATGAAATAATATTATTCTAATATGAAAATACCTTAATAATATTTCAATCAACATTATAAAAATAATTTTTTTAATAATATAATTAACTCCAAAATTGAATGTAAATAATTATAACATACAAAATACCAACAGTTGAATTATCCATTCCCAAATAGTTATTCACTTATTCAATTATATAGATATATAATTATTACACATATATGATAAATACATCTTATTTATTATCTCATATGTGTGGTTTCCATTCAAGTTTCCGTATTACTATTCTATATTATAATTTTACTATTTCTAATGTCATGTTACTATTATATCTGAAAAAATTATTTAATATCTTTTAATATTATTTATTTAATTATAAATTTATAAAGAATTTAAATATTGAATAAAATAAAGAAAATAATATTTTATATGTACCTGGGTTGTTACATTTTCCCCACATTTTCAAATTGAATCCTCTAATGTTTTATTGACATATTAAACAAGTCAGTCTACCTTTCCCTCATAGCAATTTTTGATTTCCATGTTGGTTTTTCCACAAAGTGATTTCTCCACAAAACTATAACTTGGTAAAATAACTTATTAGAAAATAATTTCTCATTGTGATCAAGAAGTTGCATATATTTCTCTTTATAATAATGGTTTTCTACCAACTAAACTACTACTTGGATCAATTCATCATATGGATCTGGTACATACATTCTCAACATTAAATCATTAAAAAAAATTTTTTACAAGTGATAAAGTCTAAGGAAAAGATACATTCTATGAGACTATTTCAAAATTATCTAGGATTTAATAAGGCCCTATGAACCGTGGAATAATAATTCCTTTCTTACCAAAATGTAAAACACATTTATGTGGTTTGATTCTATGAAAAAACCTGATAACCTACGTCTAAAGAAAAGTATTTCCTCTAGTTATTTGCATTACATTTCTTCTATATCTGAGTTATTCTTATGTTTTTCTAGATCATCATTACTTTCTTAGTCACTTAATCTACAAATTATACTCCAATCACATTACATTCTCCAACTTCATCACAAAAAACTAGTGTTTGACATTGATTTTTATATAATTTTCCAAAATGATCCCAATGTATACTCTAATGAAAACATTTATTTTCAGAAAAATAAACTAATGAATTATGATAAGCCCAATTTCCTTGGTATTCAATTGAACATGCTTGAATAATATCTATCAATGAGTAAATAGTTCACCTGGTTTATCCATCAGATTGAGGATTAATGGCTATAATGATATTTAATTTTGTTCCAACGAAATTTCAAGGCCTTTCCAGAAGTTAAAAGTAATATTGGGATAATGGAAAGATAAAATGGAAAGAGGAAAACCATGTAACCCAAAAATATATTTTAGGTAACGTGAAGAATGAAAATCCAATGTTATATTATCTCGAATTAGACTGAAATGTGATGATTTGTCCATTCAGTCAATAATAACCCAAATTGCATTATTACCTATAAAATTGTTTGGTTATCCCACCATGAAGTCCATGGATATATTTTTTCATTTCTACTATCGTATTGTAAAAGCACAATACAACCCCTTTGGTAGTCTTCACTCTACATTAACCTGTTTAAATGTCAAACATTTCAGGATAAAATATGTAATATCCCTTTTCATTCCTTCCCACTAGTAATACCTCAGAAGGTCTTTGTACATCTTAGTACTACAAGGATAATCTAAAGATAGAGAACTATTATCTTTATACTACAACACTGTCATTCAATTTTGAATCAGGTGGCATAGATAATCTATTTTAATATCATAAAAAAATCTTTTTCAATGTTAATTTCTGGAAAAATGTATTTTTTGAAAAATTCTACCTATATTGTTAGTCATTTTCTTCCTTTTGTTCTTTCTTAATTCTTTCTCATAGATATGATTTCAATGACACTTAAAACAAAATTGAGGAATCTTTTATACCAACAACATTCAAGCCAAAATTCATCAAATCAATAATCACTGGTTCATGATCGAAATGTAACATGATTAATGATCATGGTATTTTAGACGTAGGGCATCTATTAATTTTCTTGATTTTCCATGATTGTTAATGATCTTAAAATAATAATCCTTTTTCAATTGAATCCATTTTCTCTACCTCGGTTTTAATTCATTCTATGTGAATATATACTTTTTACTATTAAATCCCTATATATTTCCTATTTGGATACATATAAATGAAACCTCTAGTGTTTCAAATAGAAACCATAGATGGTAATTCCAAATTATGTGTGGTATAATATAACTCAAGAGGTTTTAGTTGTATTGAATAAAAAAAATTACCTAATTCTTCTATAACATTACACAAACAATTTCCTTCAATGAGGCCACACTATAGAGGACAAAATCACTATTTATGGTGGGTAGGTCTAAAACAAGAGCATTCACCAAGAACATCTTCACTTCTCTAAAACAAACATCACATTATTTTATTCAAATATATGTAACCACATTTAGTGTTATCATGGTTAGTGGGATAGACAACAATGTAAATATTTTAATAAACCATAGATAATAACTGTTCAATAAATTAAAACTACAAATCTATTTAACTTTTATAGGTGTTGTATATTATTAAAAAAAATATTTTGGTCATGATCAACTATTATTCCATAATTATTTAAAATGGTCCCATGAAATGAAATTTGTTGCAACAAAAAATTAGAATTTCTATATTTTATATATGAATTGTTTTCTTTGAGAGAATGTGAGAAATTTATTAAAATAATTTTATGCTACTCATTACCTTTCGAAAAACCCCAAAATTTGTTCAATAAAAAACAAAACAAATTATCCAAATATTCATGCAATATTCTATTAATAAGATCCATGAATACAAAATAATAATTTTTCAAACAAATGGTTATAACAAAAAACTCATAATTCCATTATATAGTATAAAACACTTTCTTACGATGTCATCCTCCATCACATTTACCTGATAGTACCTACATATCAAATCAAAATTAAAAAAATACATTTATATTTAGAGGTGATAAAATAAGTCATCGATATGAGGAAATGAATATTTATAGAAAAAATTAAATTATTTCAGATAACTATAATAAATATAAAGCCTTATGGATCCATATTTCATTTTAAGGAAAACAACAGGACCACCCCATGTTGATGTGCTAGGATAGATGAAGCCTTTATCTAGAAACTACTACAATAGATATTCCAATAAAAAAAGTTCTACTTGAGAATTTAGATAAGGTTTTTTTTTCAAATTGTATTACCAATAGAAACCATGTTAATGGAATATTCAACTTCTCTATTAGGTATAAAATTAGGAAGAAAATCCATGTATTCATTTACCACTATAAAATCATTAATCTGAATGGTTCTCTTATATTAAACAATATTAAAAAGAAAAAATTCTTTTAAATATTTTAACAGTTTCTCATCTTCCAAATATTTTATCCTTTTTATCGGTTCTTTGTTGTATGAAAACAGAAAACCATTCAAAAAAAATTATCTAGCTATATATTAAATATTTAAATGATAAATAGAAATTCATTTTTACCAATAATGAAATCAAAATCTATTTATCATAAAACAACATTGTTTTTAGGTAATTTATTTTGAAAAATATTAACAGGAAGATTCATATAATTCCTTTTTTCATAATATTTCCCCCTGGTATTTTAACTATAAGTTTTGGTCTCAATTTTTAAGGGGAAGTTTCCAATTTAATAAAAATTTCTCCGAAATAAAAGAATGTTTCGGCCTCGTATCAAACCAGACATTATAAAAATAAGATCTACCAAAAAAAGTATCTAATTCCACATCATTTATTCGTAATAAATCTACTTAGATAGTTGCAAATGGTCTCACTACACTTTAATTCTTATAATATTGATGTTTCTCATCATTTTTATATTTCTTTCAAAATGTATTTTCATAATGAACCATCTCTCAATGTTTAAAACTCTTTATTGTTTTCATACTAGAAATAATATCAACATAATTTTCATTACAATCCTGATCCATGTGTTGAAACGTACTACATAAAAACACATCATAGTTTTCTTAAGGCATTCACCAGGGTTCTTTTTTACAATCATTTCACAAACTGGAATTTAGAAATTCATACTATTATATTTCATTAGTTGATTCATAACCCTTGATTTCTATTTAGAACTATTGTTTTTATTATTGTCAAAGTACCCATGATCATTATAAAACACTTTTCTATGATCTTATTAAATAAGACAACTTTCTCATAACATTTTAATTCACAAGTGTCAAATTCCCTTCAATATATTGGCCTCAATCCTGAGTAATAAATGGTTAATTTTACTATCATGATCTCGTATATGATTTGGCAAATACAATGTCATTCTGGTAATTTTTGCTTCATATCAACCACATAATCTTCAACAATTTTCTTCAATTCAAGGACTTGATTATCCATAATCAGTCAACTAACCTTATAAAAATATTATTCAAGTAAATGATTTTTAAATTTACCCAATTCTAATAAATAAATCTCCTCATTTTACCAACTAGTATAATTGACCACCACTAGTCATCTTCTCCCTAGAAATGATAAATGGGATGACTAACTTTTAGAGTATCTGAACACCCCATAATATTGAATATCTTTTTAAGGGAATTAATCAACACTTTGATCCACAAATAATATAGAAGATACATTTAGATAAGGAGGGGCTTCCTCATAAATAAGTCGACCATAATCATTTTTCTTTATTGTATCACTAGTTGTTCTCTTTCATGGATTCCATAACGGTTTATCTAATCTATGCTCTGATAACAACTATAAGTACCCATCGATAAAAATTACATAATCTATTAAATTCCGTTATAATTAACATTTATTCATTACGAAAGATCATTTCAGTTTATATTTTTCTAAATTTTGGACATAATTCATATGTATAATCTTTTAAGAAAACAAAGTGATTTCACCTAAAAAAATATCCATTTTTCATAATACAATAGTTTTTAATAACAGATGAAATTTATTAGGAAAAAATCTTCACAACACTCATCATGGATTCTTCTATTATTATACACATCCTTAACCCAGTGAAAAAACATTTTATATCAAGGGATGAGAAAAAATATCCCAGTAATAAATATAAAATTAGGTATTTAAACCGTTAGTACATGAATATTTGTATACCTAAGAAACCATTTTCACAATGACATACTTCTCAACCAATATTTATCAAATAGATACAAGTTAAAAATATGATATTTACATAGAACCAAGATAAAATAAATAATACAATATAAGTATATTTGGGGAATTAAATAATTAATATTGTAACCCTCTTGGATAATTTATGATTATTAAGCCTGCACAACTACCTTACAATGTAACCCTCATAGCTACTTTATGGTGCAACTATCAGAGTTACACTTGGAGTAACCATATGGCTGACCTCCAACTTAAACATTAACAATGAATTGGATGGAGTTATTTGACATACCCTTCATAATAAAAAATTTCCAAGAACCATAAAAATATCATAAATCATTAACACTTTCATAAAAAGAAATTTGAATCTTTTAAAAATATAAAATTTAAAATAATGTTTTTAAAGAAAAGTCCCATTAAAAAATCCTACCATTTATGCGATAATTAATAAAATGAATGGAATATTTTTATTCACTATAAACACACATAATAAAAATAATAATCAAATTTCATTTCAAAAATAATATTAGCATGAAAATTTTATTGAATTAAATGATTAACCCACATAATGGAAATTGGGTTAAGAATTCTCTTACCTGAAGTTGTAATTAATAAAAATGTGGTTAAACTAATTTTATAATAGTTAAAATAAGGTTTTGGATGTTTTATAGAAATATATTTATTTTTAAAACACCATATAAGAACATTTATGAAAATAATTCAACCCAATTATTAATTATATTTTGATATTTAGATTATTTCAGGTGAATTCTTACATGGTTTCCATGGTAAGTTTGTATAGGATTTTCATTTTGAATGGATAAGAAACTCTTGAAGAATAATGAAATTATATTTAAATGTATAGAGAACTCTTAATTATATTATATATCATTTTTTAGATAAAATGACATTTTATTAGATAAGCCTATATGATTTTCATTTAGATCGTTGTTGTGGGTCTTTGATCATCATGAACTAATTTCAATATATAATTAAATATATTTAATATATTTAGATTACATAACATAAAAGTGAATATAACATTAAAATTAAAACCTTTTAAAACCAATAATGTGGTTTTGTGACCGTACATGATCAATGTAATTTTTATTGAAATCATATTGTCCATGATGTTGGTTATTCAACACATCATGGACTATGTTTTAATTTTTAGAATAAAATGTATAGGAGAAGAAGTATGATGATAAATTTGATTCGTAAACAACATAAATTTATAGTAAATATAAGTTACTATATTTTTCATTACTCATGGATAATAAAAGGTGAATAGATTATAACAAATTTAAAATGATTGAAAAGGAAATAAAAAAATATCAAAGAGGATTTGTACCTCTTGTATAATCCTCCCTGATAACATCTTTATGGAATTTGATTTTTTCATTTTTTTGAGACCAGTAGGACATAAAAATGAGGAAGAGTAATGGGAATATATTTGGGAAGAAGAAGATCAATATACAATTCTATTTGTTGTGAGTTAAAGAGGGGGTGAGGGGAGGTATTTATTGTGGATGAGATGAGGTTTTTTATTACTATTTTCCTCATTAGTTTATTAAATTGCCTATAGACTTTGAATATCATTACAATTATATTCAAATATATTAAAATACTGAAATAATTTTAAATATTATGGTTCATATAGTATTGAGGAGGTTATGAACACTTTATTTAACTTATAATGTATATATACCGTAAATTAACATATTTCACAGTTCACCAGGTAATCATGTATTTTAAAAAAATATAAAAATTACATCCAATACATTTATTGATGTATCTAATTCAAAAATGGAAACCATTTTCTGAAAATGATATTCCATATATGATAAATTTAATTTTAAATTAAAATCATAATTTATTTGAAAATTAATAAATTTAATTCTATAACGCATTTTATAAAACTATTAGAAATTAATAAACGTCACGTAAAATTAACTTAAAACAATAAGAAAATAAATTAATAATTTATGAATATATTTTACCAAAATAATGTTTCAATTACATCATCAAATTAATTTTAAAAAAGAAATAAAATATTAATGACTTAAAAAAATACCTACAATTAAATGAACATTTCCAAAACATTTACTCACTTATTACTTGATATAAATATATAATTATTACACTTATAAGATAAATACATTTTATTTATACTATCATAGATGAGGATACTATTCTATTGGTCATATTACAATTCATAATGGTCATGTTAATATTGATAAGTTCATTTTACTACTCTATCCATACAAATTTTTTAGTTTCTATAAATATCAATTATTTCATTATTAATTTATAATGAATTTAAATATTTAATTTTAGAATGAATGAAATTTATTTTATAAGTACCTAGATTGTTGATAGAATTTTATATACATTTAATGATGAATTTGGTTGATGTTTGTTTGTAGGTACTGTTAAAAATATTATTGTAAATGAAGAAGTTATAAAGTAATTAATTTAAAACACATATTATAATGGTTTTCAAATCATTTATTTTATAGACAATGTGAAAAAATATAAATTAATCTCTTTAATGTCAGTTATTTAATAACTGATTTGAAAAAAAATATTAAAATTATCAAGAACCCATTTTTCTATTTTATTTCATCAATGTGATGCTAGAGGGATTTTTCATGAAAACTAAATCCCAATACATATTCGTTTGATCCATAGGCCTACAATATCCATCATTACCCTCATCCATTGACCACTGTCATCCATTTCCTCTTTCAATATCTATTTTTCATGTTCTGTATCTATATCTAACACCAATTAAAACCCTAATCTATTATTTTCCTCCTTCATTCTCCTCCTTTAGTTCATTATGACATATCTTGAGCCTCATATTTATCATCATACACATAGAAAGTAGTTTAATTTTTTAAATTTTATTTAGTGTGTATTAAAATATATATAAACTAGAATCCATGTTTTGTATCCATCATATTATGTTTTCCATTTATTATATAATATTTGTGAATTTATGAATTTTTTATTATGATTTGAAGTCATATTATTTGATATTTTTATTGTAATCAGCATATTATATTCTAAAAATGGAAAAAACTAAAATACAAAATTATTATATTTTAATTATAAATAAAAAATCTAATAAGTGAATTATAATTTTTCATTATTATATTTATTATTTATAAATAGTATTTTTTACAAAGTCTTATTTTTTATTTAGAAAATCATTAAAAAATATCTACATTTTTATATGTATATTGGTTATATATTATAATCTATCTATGAACGATAATTTGGAACATTCATATATTATATTATATTTTTTAATTCATCAATATTAAAATGAATGATCTATATCATAATATGATTATAAATTGTCTATAATATGTTAATAATGTTGGTTCTAATATCTATATTTAACATATATATTATAGTTTGTGGAAACATAATATATATTTTATTCGACCTATGTTATAAAAAAAATTCATTATATAATCATGATTTTTTTAATATTAATTGTTTTTATTAATTTTCATCCCATGAATATTTTATAAAAATAACACTTCTAAAGTAAAATATATTATTTCTCAACATTGATTATTTTTTTTAAATTTTTTATTTTTACATTTATTCAAATTAATAAATAATAGTTTTTTTCAAGCATTCATTAAAAGTTTCACATAATATAATTATTTCCCCACATAAGTTAAATATATCTATAAATTATAAAACATTCTATAAATTTATTTATTACTACAATAATTTGGGTAAATTTTTATTCATTATTTTTATTTAAAAAATTATATTTTAATTTAAATTTCAAACAGAATAACAAATATTAATTAATTATCATTTTTTATTAGGGAAATGGTTCTTTATTTATTTACGACATGATTAAAAAGTAATGAATTTGAGAAAGATAGTGATAATTTTTTATTACATTCTAATTAAAAACATCCAAACAAAATACTCTTTTTAAGTCCATTATTGAAATAAATATATATTAAAAAGACATAAACTAAAGAAATAAAAGATCATTTAATATGAAAATGGTTATATTTTAAGTTATACTATTAGGATTTAACATGGTGAAATTGGGATGAAATCATGATCTAATGGTGATAGACATTTTATAAATGAAAGTTCTACTAAAATTAATATAATCATTAATGGTCTCAGATTTAAGGTAATTGAGAAAACATATTATATTGGGTGTTAATATGGTGATGATAAAAATAAACTATATCCAAATTATATTAAATTCAACATTTTATAAATAGTGTTGATATTCAAGAAGTTGAACGGTAAGAATAGATTATTTGAAAAGTGTCGTATTGATTTCTTACATCTATTTGAATTGAAACATCTTAAACCCATAAATCTTATAGATTCAAATTATAATAAGAAAAAGCATTATACTAAAGGGTATGGGGGTATAGGAAGATATATTCTAACCCTAATAATTATGAGTTATATTATATGGAAAAAGGTCATTCCATGTGTCTTAAATGAGGTATATAAAAGTATTAGATAAAATAAAAAAAATGAATTTGTTTAATCTAATATGCCTATATATATGGAAATAGATAATAAAATGTGATTTATTGCGATTATTCATCATCTTAATTATTAATTATCAAATTCAATGATTCAAAAAATGTAATATGGATTGTTTTTGAGTGAATATTGTATTGAATGTTATGGTATCCTTCCGATTATCCAAAATGTGAAAAAATTACAAATATTTGATACATTTTGAAATGAAATTATAAACTTCAAGCTTTGGATCTTCCTAAAGGATATGAAGTAATATAATGTTTATATAAAATAAAATATTTGATATTTTGTCTTATTGGTAATTTATAATTTATCTTCTAAAATATATATGATCTTGACATATATTATGTTGATTTAAATGATTTATAGACCAAAGTATCCTATAAATGATACAGATGTTTAGTTTTCACCTTTAATGGATGATTTTAGACACCTATGGGAGGAGTGAAATCCATTTTCGGATTCATATAAAAATAAATATTTTCAATATAATGAAATGATTATATTTAAAATATATAAATTCCAAAAAAATGCCAATTTTCATGGATAAATGTGAAAGTGAATTGTGCTTTTTTAAATTAGTGATGTGGAAGGTAGATTTTATAAACTATTAAATGTGATAAACATAATATATATTGGTCATTAAATGTTTTTATAGGGGTCACTATTATCAATTATTGAAATAAAATCAATGACTTATAATAAGTTAATATATCTCCATAACAGTTTTCCACATATAAATATTTTGAGTGTGAAAAGCATCAATATTATATTTAGAAAAAAAATAAATTTATGATGATGAAATAATTTTTTTGTATACATGATCAATATTTTTTGATAGTCACATTAGAGTTCTCATAAAATAAAACATCACATTGACACGATAAATGTTGAAGAATAATATCTTTGATAGTTTGAATGAAACATATTTAGATATTAAAATCAATATAATGGATGGTTTGTATAAAATATTGTATTTACTCTAACTGAGAATACATTTGGTGTTATCTCCATCTTTAAATGTAAAACTAACATATTTGTTTTAAATTTTCATACATTAATTATTATAAAAAAAATATTCATTTTTTGTTACTCCATAGTATCAAGTTATTATGTGTTATAGTTAAAAAATATAATCTATTATTCATCATTTCATGTTTTGTTAATATATATGATATCTCATGATTTTCATGTTATGCTGTAATAAATACTTCCAGTTTCATTGTATAAAATACTATCCATCCATGTTATAATGACTATGATGAATATGTGTTATTTCTAACTCAATTTTAATGAATAAATGTGTCTAAATTAAATAATTATTTTATAGAATTATTTATTTTATATGGAATTTCAATTTGAAATATACTTTATAGCTTTTATTAATATAATGGTGTAATTAATGTTGTATTTGTTTTGAGTAATAAAACATTATGATTCCTAGTTTCTATGTTGTAATTATCTTTTGAAAATTTATATGGTGATATTATAGTGTATTATATTAATCCATAACGACCAGAAGCCTCTATTATTTTGAATTATATTTCATTTGAGGTTTAATATTTTGGTAATAACTACAAGTTATTGTGATAGACCAATATTTTGGGTATACCTCTTCATAAATGAATCAGTTTTAGAAGAAATGGGATTTGTGTCTTCAAAATAAAGTTGTTTATAGGTGGAAAGATAAATAAGAAACATTTACATACCCCCAATAACATGTATAATTATTATAAATATGTAAGATAAATTATTAATGTGTTAAAAACCATTTTATGTGAAGAATAATTATTTTGGCTGTTGAATAAGCGTAACATAACATTTTTTCATGGATAAAAGAGGTTGTGAACAGTATATCACCTGAAATGGAATCGTTGAGATGTTTACGAGGTTCCCCATGATGAAATATGATAAAATAATATATGTATGATATTAACGGATAAAAATTTTATAGAAATATAGAGATAATTAGAGTACTATTCAGAATAATAGGGTGTTGGTGTTTGTAGAAGGAAGATATTTTTCTATTGAAAAAGAAAAACAAATACAATATCTTGGTCAACTTCATATTATGGATTTATCATAAAATAATATTAGATATTTGTTGGATTAGATTTCATGTTCTTGGTTTCATCTTTAAATTTTAAGTCATATGATTTTGAACAGAAGGCTATGTTTGATAGTGTATGCGACATGCAACACTGATCTAAAAACCCCAGATAAATTATAATTTAAAGATGTATATTATATGATATATTTTGAATTATCATTTATGAATTGAAATAATAATATTATAATATGTATTTATTTATATATGTATATATTGTTTATAAACTATTAAATCTTATTGATTAATTCTTTTTAAATTTGCACTAAATTTTTTGTAATTTTATTTTATGCTTTAATATACATTTGATCAAAATCACTTTTTATTTATTTTTGGTGAGAAAATATTTTCATTAATTTATATAACATTTATAAACAATATTTGATAAAAACAATACCATTTTATAAGTCATCATATAAAAATTATCTATGGGAGATATATTAGGATTATTTTGAAAATAAAATTTAGTGAATAATAATAGATAATTATTTTTATAAAATGTTCATTTATATTGATTAAATATTATCATGATGGGTTTAATTCATTATTAAATTATGATAATAATAATTTAGTTTGTTATAATATATTTATTTTTATATTTATTATATTTTTTTTGAGAAACCTCATTTTTGTGATTAGTGAATAATTCTTCATCAAAAATTGATTTTTAGCACAATTTAAAAATTTATATTAAAACTAAAATATATCACTTATAGGGATTTATTTTAATTAAATGTAATTAATTTCTGGATTCAAAATTCAAAATTTATCTTTTTATGAAATTTCGTATTTTAACTGAAGAAATTAAATTTTTGGTTCTAAGTAAAAAATAATGTCATTAAGAAATTCAATATATTTTATGTTATTAGAAAGACATAAATGTGATATAATTTATTTTAATTATATAGAATAAAAAATTGTAATGATATAATTAATGTATCTTTTAAAAAATGTATAATTAATAATTTCTAGTTATTTAGTTATTAACAAGTAACTTATCAAAATTCTTGTGAAATGCTTAAGTAAGGCTGAAAAAGACCAAATAACATATTAAGTTACATTTCGTGACATTTATCTATGAAAATGTCTATATTGAAAAAAATTAACTTGTTATATTAAACTTAATTTATTATTTTTAGTGAATAAATTTATTTTATATTTCTAGTGTTGAAAAGATTACATTAATTTATTACTCGATGTTGACTTATTTCATGTACTTGTAGTAGAAAAATCATGTAAATTATTTCCAAAAAACTAAAAGTATTTTTTTATTGGAAGAGTTTATTTAGTTTTAATGATGAATATAATATATTAATTTTTGTGATGTTTTAATTTTGAATTATATTTTTTTCTTATTACATTCAAAATCAAATTTTGTTAATATTTTTAAAATTACATTAATATTATTTTATGTAAAATATTTTTTTTAAAATTATTTAAAAATAATATAAATCTATAATGAATATAATATTATTATACATGGGTTAAATTTTCATCCCATTTTTATTTTTGATCCAATTTTAACTTTATAGGTAAAATATTGATTCTTTTATATTCAATAAGTTATTAATGTTTTTAAGGATAAAAGAGTTATTTGATGGGTTCAACAAAAATATGATTTTTACTGTGATATACTAACCTATAAAAATTATATTTTATGACTATACTATGACCATTTCATCATTACGTTCAAATACATGTCATTTTTGTAAAATCTTACATGATTTGGAAACATATTAAGTTATAGTATTTCAAGTATTTCTAACAATGGAATTAATGAAATTTTATATTAAACAATATTTTATTATATTATTTAATATAAATGAAAATACAATATTAATAAAAATTTAGTGACTTATAGTTCAATATATCTATCATTTTACATTTATTGATAATTTTTCCTATTTTAGCATCTTTATTAACCCCTAAATAAAAAAATTATTAATATCATCATAATTGTAATCATTGGATATTGGGGGTATAAATATAAAGATAAGGTTAAGAGAATAACCAAAACATTTCCACTTTTTTATGGGATAATTTCGACACATGGTGACCATAAATTAAAATTATATGAATTTTGAGCCACATTATTGTGAAATTTAAATTATATTTTTTTAATACTCTAAGAAAATATAATAATTCTTCCTACACTCACCTTTAAAAAGGAACATCCCCTCCTCTCTTCATCTACAATTTATTTCTATCTAGATTGTAAAATAAAATCTAAAATACCTTTTTAACATCTTTACCCATATTATTTAAGTATTATTTAAGGATTAATACCAACTATAGAGGGATTATGTATTATATAAAATGTGGTTGTCTAAATAAGAGATATATATTTTTACTGAATGTTTGGGTTTAACTTTTCCTAATACATAGATAATTTATTATTAAAACATGATAAAAAGTAAAAATAATGTCTTATATATATTGTGGTTTTTTTATGTTAATTTCATAATAGATGTTAAGTATATCTTCTATAAAATTGGAAAAGAATTGTCATTACTTTGAATGGAGGAAAACCATCTGGAAAATCATTGCGATTGTTTTCCATCATCGCCTCTCACAGGTGGTTATAATGATGGATATAATGTTAATATATAATATTAGTGACATAATAATCATTATATAAATACAATATATCATATAACTTAACACATTTCTATCCACTATATAACGATAACCTCATTTATGCACATTTAAAGATTACCACCTCCAAAAAGAGATGTGATTCTTTTTTATTACCAAATCACATGTATTATATATATAAGATCATTAAAAATGGAAATTTTATAAATTTTATAATTTTAACAATATAAATATAAAATAATACTTTCCTTCTATCAATCATTTCTATTGAAAAATGAAAACGTTACACGAGCTTACGAATGAAATATTATCTCTATGACTGTAACACAATTCATTTTTTATAACGATCATTAATGGTGGGATTTAAAAGTAAAAAATTTTACAGAATAAAATATAACATTATTATTAATATATATAATATTTAAAATTACCACTTTTACCATACTCAAATTACCAATTTCATTTTACACATATGAGTTGAATAATGTTAAATTGTCTAGTGAGAACATAATTGATTATGTAAACAAATATTACATTGTAATGAATAAAATCAATTATATAGTAAACATGAAAAATTGGTTACTAATATAGTAAATAAATAACCTAGTTTTATTATTTTTGAAGATAAAAAACACATAAGATGATTCAAACTCCTGGTAGGTGGTAATTTTAATTAAAACCTCATTGTAAATTCTTTAAGGATTTATTTTCTATTTTTATTTCCTAACATATCCACATTCATAAAATTATTTTTTGGATATATGTATATATATATATAATAGTTATAAAATATATTTTATGTCACTTTTTAATTTATTTCAATGGTTTTTATAAGGAATCATTTTATCAATTTTTAAAAGAATGTTGTGTCTTTATTTAGTAAAGGATAAAAGGATTCTCCAATTTTAAGATATAGTCCAACAACTGATAATCTCACTATCATACCCATTTTTATATTTTTTTAATTTCATTATAATAATTTTATGTTTTTTTCAATGAAACCCCTTATTTTTCTTCTTTCATGGTATTTCACTTTTGAAAAGGTTTATTTATATATATGAAATATTTTTCAAATGTTTTCAAAATATATTTTTCAAGGGTTTTGATATAAAACTGTGAAAATTTTAAATTTATTATTTGTTATATAGTGCATGAGAATTATATATGATGATAGGTGATCCCAATACTTCGTTTATTAAGGGGTGAGATAAATATAGCTTATATGAAGGGGTTTCTCCAATAAATCTAATATGATTATGTGAGCATTATGTAACTTATTTAAACAGGTAAGCTTGATACATTTTATAAATGGTTGATCCCAATATCTCTCTCCAATATATTGGGTGATGTTCATTGTATTCACAAAAGGGAATGTGGAATTATTCCAAAATGGTTTCTGCTATAGATTTAATTGTAATCCATTTTTTGACATGCG
This sequence comes from Viscum album, assembly GCA_963277665.1. NCBI lineage: Eukaryota > Viridiplantae > Streptophyta > Magnoliopsida > Santalales > Viscaceae > Viscum > Viscum album. Next base: position 306,864,385 of record OY728131.1, on the reverse strand, counting down.
TTAAACATTATTATCAATATATTGATATACCTTATCATAAAGGGTTTCTAGTTTCCTACTATTGTTTTTAATAGTTTTCTTAATAATTTTTCCCATGTTGTTAGGAATTTATTAGTAAATTAAATAATATTATGATAAATTTAATGTTATTTGGGTTTTCACATTTTATCTAGACCAACAAATTTGGATCTTGTTTATACATTACAAAACTTTTTCTGCAAATCCCACATTTTAAATTATATTAAATAGGTTTTAAGGATGTAAATGAATAAATTTGAATTCAAATAAAATTTCATGAATATTTTTAATGAAAAGAATTTTTCTTCCATTTTATAAGAATTATATTTTTTGAAAAATGGATAAAGAGTTTATATGTCCATTTTGTAATGTATGGGTTTGTTATAGAGGAGTTATGACCTACTTAGGTAAAACATTATGTGGATTCATGTGACATTATTTCATGTACTACTTGACCAATTTTTTGATCAATATTTTGTTGGTTGATTACATAGGTTTTTTTCAATAGTTATTCAAAAACAAATTGAGGCATATGGGTATGTATAATGATCCATCATGGATTGGGAACCCCATGATATTTTTCATAGAAAACCATGATCCCTTTGATAATACACAAGAATTGGGGGCATAGTTCTACCAAACCATGTTTTCATCCTTACAAGTCATACAACCTATGGAATGTTTGTTTTTAATGGTTAGAGTATTGTTATTATAACCATGTGGATAGAATATAAAACCCATCTATATGCATAGTAGGGGAACACAGTTAATACTAACAAGGTGGTGTCTCAAAAAAACTGTTGAAATTGGTTTTCAAAACCCCCCAATTAAATAAAAATATGGATAACCCCATTTAAAATTACTAATACACCCACCACATTTAACCCTAATTAGTTTTAACTTATTTAGAGGATCTCTATAGGATTCACAGGATCTCCAACCACATCTCTTTGTAAATAATAATTTTGGTGATCTCATTGGATCTAGTTCTATTCAGTGAATCTCTTATTATGTGGCTGGTTATAAATTTCTTTTCTATTATACATAGTTAATGTTGGAACATTTTGATATTAATGTATCTAATCATCATTTTTATGGATCTCAATTCATTTTTTTCTTTCTTGATATCAGTATACATCCTTATAATTGGTGTTCTCCTTTCAAGTATTGGTTTTATTGTATGATTAACTATTTTTGGTTCTATAAATATTAGTAATTAATTGAACCCTTGATTTTATTGATTGATCTGCAATTATTTTTTCAGCTGTTTGAAAAACTATATATGAGATTGTTGCAATTTTATACTGGAGAGGTCTTGTAAAATGTTAAAATCACCCAATTTTAATGAAATTGAATTTTTTTGTTGGATTTGAGAAAAAATTGATGTATTGATTTTGAAATTTATTTGATTAAATAATTTAATGTCGGACCCTGAAATAAATGGTTTATATTTTATGATTATTTCAAAATAATTAAATTTCTGTAATCCTATGATTCAATTTTGAAATGATAAATGAATGTTATAAAATAACATTAGTAAATTTTATTTTAAAATAATTTGAAATTTTTGATTTTAACATGTTTAATGGATTGATTGAAGTCTATTTTTTAATGGTATTAATTGGTAATTAAGAAATGCATGTTAGGGTCTAAACCCTAAAATGGATTTAATATTCCAAAAATGACATAATCAAACTCTGAAATGACATCCCAGAGGTGTAGTTGAGTCTTGACGACTAGAGACTAGTGTTGTTTAAAACAGTTACATCTGAGATCATTGATTGAGTAATGTGAGGATCCTATTTCTAGAAAAAAACATATCATATGGGCATATTAAATATTTTTTATGATGTATATTGATTTTATTATACATTTCATTGATTATAAATCTGTATTATTCATGAATTTTTTTAGGAAATGGATTTATATAAAAAAATTAGAATGGATTTTCTAATCCTATGAATTGGGTTTGAATTGAGAAAGGCATGTTAAAAAATTTAGAAATTTATTTTTGAATTAAATTGAAATGATTTATTTTTCTATGTTTTATTGTTTTATTAAAGAAGAATATTTGTGACTGGGTATTATATACTTAAATTTGATATGAATTGTAGGATCTAACCCCTAAAAGTTGATTTATTATTACAAAAATAAAATAATCATACTCTTAAATTCCATCTTAGATGTGTACATGAGTCTCATGTGCCATAGTAAAGGGATATATGCACACATAGAGATGTGATCCCTTATTGAATAATGTATGTATATATATCTAGAAACTAATATATCAAAAGGCATATTACGTGGATCTATGATTTGTTTTGATTTAATTATATAAGCCATTAATAATAGATCAGTATTATTCATAAAAAATTATTTTTGTAAATTATTTATATAGAACTTGATTTTTGGGATGTTTTGATGTACCAAAAATAGTTTGAATTAAAATTTTTTTTTTAAAATATGTAAATAAATTTAAACACTATGATTTATTCGAATATAAATTATAAATGTTATCCTGTTGTGTAATGTTTACAGAACACTTGGTGAGACCCTAATTTTTTATATAGATTAAACCCTACCATTTACAATATTCATTTTTATATTATATTATGTTGAGACTAATAATTGGCCAATTGACACTTGGATGTGGTGGATGTAATTGATCCGTGGGTCAGTTAGTGATGTCAGTGACTAGTGGAAACATGATCCTTCTGTTACCGGTGTTATCTGTAATCATTTAACATAGAATATGTTGTGTCACATGGTGATGTACTATTTTGGGTTTGATTTACCTATTTTTTATTGTAATTTTTTTAGGAGTACTAGGAATACTGATTTTTATCATTTTCCATATGTTGTTTTTTAATTACTATTCATATATGATTCTTGTATGGTATTAGGAGTGATTCAACATCATTTAAGGAATGGGAAAACCCCTTTAGCTATATTAGGACCCTCTCAGTTATCTATGTATTGTTATATTTGGGCTAGATCAGGAAAATTTCATATCATAGTATGTAGTTGGATAATCTTATAAAGACCTAGAATTTCCATCTAATTTTTTTAAAATTATATGGAAATTTTACGAGTCCGTGAAAAATTTACAGTGCGTGACTCGAAGGCCCGGTTTGCCTAGAATAAATTTCAGAACATTCTTTCTTGTAATTTTAGTAAACGTACGAGCAGGTTTTTTTAACTTTTAAACCGGTGCTTGGAATTGAAATATGAGTGCACTTTTGAACTCACAACACTAGTATTCTCTTAAGGACACCATCATCTCGACCGCAGCTGGTCGAGGGTGAAAGATTGTTTTTGTGTTTTTCATGAAAGAATAAAATAAAATAAAATAAAAATGTTTAACATTTTTGTTTTTGAAACCCCTCAACATGGGTTATAGGGGTGGGGACCTCCCGAGACTAAGCCCCCAAATTTTATTTCTAATGTTCGCCCCCCCCCCCCCCCCCCGAACCTTCATAATGGGATAAAACCTTAAACTCCCTCTCCTAAAAATCCTCAACAATAATTATAACACACCCTTTATTTAATTATTCCAATTAAATGTGCCAAAAAATTAAATTGGTAAACATAATATAATTGGTGTTGGCTCCTCTCTATTTTTTGGTTGGGAGGAATCATTGGCGAAAGGGAAGACATTCATGGAACCCATCTCCAATAAAGAATGAGGACGATGCTTGAGCCCGAATAGGAGGCATCTTGAGGAAGTGAAAAATGCTAACAACGCCATCCCCAAAGACTTCGTCTCCTTCCTCAAGACCTCCTCCAACGAATGAAAAGGTAGGGTTTGATGTTAGAAATAACTCCCTTACATGTTCTTCATGTTATTTGTAATTCAAATGTTGTGAACTGCTTGCTACAGCACTAAGGCGGAGGGTGCGGGCCAAACGAACACAGCCTGATCCCCCCGTTGTCTTCATGGTAGTTGTATCATATGCGGTGGAGAAAGGTGGTGGCCAGTGGAGGCAAGCCACACGAAGGGGAGACAACAGGAATTCATGGTGGATGACAAGCAAGGGTCATATATTTTTTCACAACAATGAAGGGGAAGGTGGTTGACGTTCAGCCGACTGTGGAGAGGTGGCGCATGACGTGCTCTCATCAGAGCAAGGGGTCACGACCCTCCTAGCCGCAATGGATGGACGAGTAGTGGTCGAAGTTTGGTCGACCGTTGAGCAGCGGTGCACTAAGCACCACCGGGAGGACCCATGGGCTGGCCGTTTCGGTCGGTCGAACTAGTCTAAACAGGACCCACTCTGGTCCCATGTGCTGGCTGGAAACCGAATGGTTGAGATATTTGGTTTTTGTGAGTGGGGGGTGCGCAGCTTCCCCCCTACATGCGGCTGGGCCGAGCTGATAGTCCAGGCTGCTAGGTCGGGCCACCCAACACAGGACGAACTGCCCAGCACGGGCCGAGAAAACCAGCATAGGACGGCCCATACTATAGACTGGATTGCACCAGGGAAAATGCTAGACCCAGTGGGTTTGATCGTGTTAGGGGCCAAGACGGATCGGGTTGGTCCATGTAGGTTTGACCGAGTTAGACCGGACCCAGACTAGTTTCGACCATAATCACTCTTCCATCCATATCATGAGCTACGGGCATCTGTTTGATGAACATTATACGATACTAGAATCCATGGAGTGTGACGGTCCTTTTTTATATCCCACATGAGATTTGGATAATGTTTGGGTACAGTCAGATTGCATTAACCAGGAATCCAACTAGGAACTCGAGACTAAAAGATAGATAACTTACAGCACGAGCGCCTGATTGATGCACCTTTTTTTGTGTTGAGACCCGTAATATGTGGCAGTACTTTCGAATACATCTCAGTGGGAATTCTTAAGAGCGGGAAAATCAACCAGTTGTTTGAGGAGCATACCCTCTTAGAGAAATGCGAGCATAAGGCAGGAACCCTGTAGCTAGATATAACGATGTTCTAACGATGTACTAGGATCTTGTATTGGAATGATGAGCTATTGATGATGTACTATAATTTTGTGTGGGTCTGATGATGTACTAGCGATTTACTATCATCATGTGTGGGTCTAAAAGCGTACTAACAATGTATTAGGATCTTGTGTGGGTCTAATGTTGTACTGATGATGTACTAGGATAATGTGTGTGTTTGAGGATGTACTGATGATGTACTAGGATCTGGTGAGGGTCCGATGATGTACCGACGTTGTAATAAGATCTTGTGTGGGTCTGACGATGTAATGGGATCTTGTGTGGGACTGCAATTTGGCATCCTTCGTGGGTCTGCCTCCTAACAAAGTATGATGATTCAGTAGTTACATCTAATCATTTCTATTACTTTATCTATGATATACCTGGTTTGAGTTGTGTCTGTACCTGTGTGGTACTTTCCATTATAGTAATACCTTGGTGGTATTCTTATATGTTGTGTGCATGTGTGGTACATACCATCGTGGTACTCCTTCCATTATGGAACAGTTGATCTTGGGATTTTGAGTTGGACTCTGTGTTTCCTCATGATTATGACAAACATACTTGATAGCTTTCGTATATATATGGGAATATACCTAAGTAGGTTTGTCGGTCAATTACATGTTATGTGGTTTATAATTTGTGGATTTTGTGAGACCATGAGGGTCTCACATTCCGTACTGTGTATCGTTATACTCACCCTTGCATGGGCTACGCCAGCACCTTGTTTTGTTTGGTGAAGACGATGGACAATGCTAACTGAGGATGAGGGTACCAGTACTGGACAATTCCTAAAGGTGGACCATAAGACGTGTTGGTACACATATGATATGGGAGGGCGTAGATTGGTGATGAGGATATATGTACCTACCCTTCAGGTAGGATACTTATATAACGATCTGGTATTCATCTTTCTATTTCTTTAGTAGTATTGTATTTCAGTTGTACTTTAACCTTAACTGTTGGTCTTGTATTTTGTCCCTTCATACATTGAGTACTCTTTTTTCAATAATGTTTACTTGTGTTCTTATCTTGTTGTGTGCTTGGTGGCATGTGTTTACATGATATAAAGGCAATTACTTTTTGATTTAAGGGGATACGCCTTTTCGTGCTAGTTGCGAGCCCTTGTACTATCAAAGGCGGGATTGGGGTAGTCACAGAACAGGCCTTGGGGGATGGGTTGTGACAAATTAGAATCAGCAGAGTCGGTTCTACTATAGAACATATGACTCTAATATTTTTAACAGCAATAGTGTTAAGTGTAATGAGTGTAGTTATTAGTTTATGTAATCTAGGGTTCGTGCGTTGGTTGACGTATCCATACACTAGGACCCTGACTTCTGATTTCTGACTCAATGCATGAAAAAATTGATTGTGTGTATTTTTTCATGAGTTTTCATTGAGATATATTTATTAACACCTAACCATGGATAACTTATTGACCATGGAACACCTGTTTCTTTTCATGATGCCACCATGTAGACAACCATCTAGGGTTCTTGGAGTTGTACGCACAGATAGCCCACCGAGTGAAGAGGCCTCGGTGCGGCGCCCTCTTACAATAGAGGCACCATTAGAGTCTAAGGTTGTACCTTTACTCGTTAGGCCACTGATGACACAAGCTCTAGTAGAATAGAGTTCATGTTTCTTGACCATGTTGCATGATTTCTAGTGCTAGAGGCCACCCAGTTTCAGGGGAGATATGGACCCACAGGAGGATAAGGATAGGATGGAGGCCATGGTGAGAGTTTTCTGACTGGTAGGGACACCATCTAATCTCATGGTGATCCTTTCAGCATGTATTCTACAAAAATCAGTATGAAGATGGTGGATCATATTGCAACAGGTTCACGACGAGGTGAAATTTCTCTAGGAAGACATTGAGAGCCTCTTTCGGGCAGAGTTTGACCCAACACCCCCTCACAATGTGTGCATTCAAGAGCTTCTTAATTTGAATTAGGGCATCATGAAAGTGTCTCATTACGCAGTGAGGTTAACCGAACCCTCACGCTACTCCACTAATATGGTGTGATACCCATTATTCATGGACTGGACCTTCGAGCAAGGGCTCAGGTTGGATATCAGGGATTCGATGATTTATCTCAGCATACCGATGCTGGAGGGGGTGTTAGAGCGAACCCTCTTAGAGTAGAGTTTCTTGTTGTGCAGTCACTAGTATCAAGAACCACCACCGGATGTCACATAGTAGAGTCTTCTAGAGCTAGAAGTATACAAATGTCATAGAGGTCCATGAGGACCAGGCATACAGGTTGACGACTGCCTGATTTTAGGTCAGTTGGGTGGGGCACTGGAGAAAAAGACAATCATGCGAGTAACATGCAGTGTTTCTCATGCGACGGGTAGGGTCACACGACTCGTGACTATCTAAACCTTCCTAAGGATGATTAGATTATAGTAGAAGGACTTCCTAGGAAAAGGCAGAGGATCCACTGAGGACGTCTTTAGGGAGCAGTCGAACAGGGAAAAGGAGCTATTTGCGCCACTAGTGGTGGGCAGCGATTCGAGATGTTATATCCACCAACACCAGGTGGTCCACCCTGACTGTTGGGAGAAGGTGGACATGGGTGAGCACAACACCGGGGAGTTGAGTCTTAAGATCATGGTGCTCTAGAGACGATAAAATGTTCAATATGTGTCTACTCCATCATTTCTGCAATTATTATAAACAGAGTTTCTAGTCATTCTATTATTTCCACTGCCCTCGTTCAGAGCTCGAAGATTCTGACGGAGCCATTGCCTCAATCATTATGGCTATATTTTCTTATGGCAGTGGATTCTATGATTATGCACTAGTTCTGTCAGTGTGATATTACTCTAGGAGGATAGATCTTTAGGTGGGATCTCCTTGTATTGGCATCGAGGCCTTACGACATCATGTTGGGTATATACTAGTTATCTATAGTCCATGTATAGATTGAATATATTAGACGCAAAGTGAGGTGTGTCCACATGGATGAGACCATTTTTACCTTCACCAGCGAGAAGGGAGCCTCTGCAGCATAGGACGGACATACCCGGAGAAGAGTGTAACCGATCACTCATCAGTTAGCTTGTCTAATCCTCAGAGAGGTTGATGTGGAATGTTTGATTTATCCTGTAGTGGTGGACTAGTATGAGGATGTATTCCATGATGATGTTCCAGATCTACCACCTCATAGTGAAGTGGATTTTTGTATTGACTTGTTCCCCAGGATGACACTGATATCTACACCAGCTCATTGGATGGCTCCCAGGGAGCTTCGTGAGCTGTGGGTACAACATGAGGGCTTACAGGGGAATGGATTCATTCGGTGAAATGTTTCTCCTATTTAAGCCCTAATTTTGTTCTCCAAGAGGTAAGATGGTATTTTGAGACTTTGTGTTGACTATCGGTGCCTGAACCAGGTGACCGTGAAGAAAACGTACCCACTCTCGAGGATTGACTACCTCTTCGATCAGCTGAAGGGAGAATGGTGGTTCTTGAAGATACACCTCAGGTCAAGCTATCACTAGCTCAGAGTGCGAGATGGGGATGTGTAGAAGTTGGCTTTCAGATGTCGGTATGTACATTATGAGTTCTTGGTTATGCCTTTCGGCATGACCAATGCCCCAACAGTGTTCATTGGACTCATGAACAGGATCTTTCAGCCATACCTTTATTGCTTTTTATTATTCTTCATCCATGACATTTTGATCTACTCAGTTACTATGGAGGATAATGCATATCATTTGTAGATAGTACTAGACACACTACAAGATCACCATCTTTATTGTAAGCTCCCAATGTGCCATTTTTGGATCCAAGAGGATCACTTTTTGGACATGTCATCTTGGAGGATGGAGTTGTAGTGGATCCAGCAAAGATTTAGGTGGTACATTATTTGGTGCCACCTAGGAGTGTGACAGAGGTACAGAGTATCCTAGGTTTGGCTGGATACTACAGGAGGTTTGTGCCAGATTTCCCCAAAGTTACAACACCATTATCAGCTTAGATGAAGAAGGGGTACCCTTCGTGTGGTCAGAGAGATGCCAGCGGAGTTTTTAGGAGGTGAGGTATAGGATTTCTAGTGCCCACTTCTTTGAGGATTCTGGAGGAGGGTGTATGGTACATAGTCTACTACGACGCATCAAGGACCAGTATCATATGTGTCCTGAGGCTGGAGCGAGTATTGATCACATAAGGTCTCAACAGCTGAGACAACGGCGTTGGATCGAGTTCCTCTAGGACTATGACTTCGAGATAGTATATACATCTGGGAAGGGGAACATTGTTGCAGATTCACTCAGCCAGAGAACTGGTATACAACTGCTAGGTGAGGTGACAGAGTAGTTGGCCACTTTGCAGATATCCTTTTTTGATCGAGAAGGAGTAGCTTCTCTTCAGTCTCTTATAGTCACTCCTCCACTTATACAATGAGTCAGGGAGGCACAGCGCGTGAACACTGACTGCGAGGCTCTATATGCTCAGATATCCATAGGTTAGGCACCTAGTGGATTTTTTGAAGGTGGGGAGCACATAATCGTTTTCAGAGGACGTACCATGGTACCAGGGTCACTTCGAGAGGAAGTGATGAGGTAGTTCCACACATCCTCCCTAGCGGCACATCTAGGACTGGAAAAGATGTACCAGGATCTCTGACGGCAGCACTAATGGAATAAAATGAAGAAAGTAGTAGCAGAGTTTGTCTCTCAGTGCCTCACTTGTCAGCATGTGAAGGCAAAGCATCAGGTACCATCATGCTTGGTTCAGTCTCTAGAGGTGTAATGGCCCGGACCTCTCCGGTCCTTTTCTTTGTAAAAAAATTTTATGTGGTCAAACACGACACGTGTTGTAATAATAATTTTTTTTATTATAATAATTGATAATGGTGGCGTGAAAATATTTGGTGTTAATTAGATAAAATGGTTTTAATTAAATCATTGTCAAATATAAGAAATAAAATCGAATATATTTAATAAAATGATGGGAGGCACATGGAATAAGTTATAATGTAATAAATTACAATAAATGAGGCTCATGTAATAAATTATAAAGGAATGAAATGAATGGGGTGCAAGGGTGTGACCTTGTACAGGAGGCGTTGTGCGGTTCTCCACAATTAAAGTTGGAATTGTGTTAATAACATTAAAAGGGTATTATTATATAATAATTTGTTATAATAATAATAACATGAAGAGGCACGTGAATGGGGTTCCCAACCATGAGTGAATATAATGTTATGGGATATATAGAGTAATTATATGAAAATAATAGGCGTCAATAATAATAATAATTATTAATGTTAATGATGGGGACCCGTTGATGAAATTGAAAGAGGATTTATTACTATTGAATTAAATAATAATGATAAAGGTGATAGAAATTTGTGTGTGATTGGTAAATTAAATTAAATGGGTTTAATTTTTGGTTAGTAAATTAAATTATTTGAATTTAATTAAATGGAATGGTTTTAACTTAATAACCATGGTAAACTAATTTAATGGGATTAAATTGGTACATTAATTATGGGTGTTATTATTATTAATTTTATTAAATAATAAAGTTGAAGTGAGAATGGAGTTTGGGGCGTTCCACATGGAGTAAAAGAAATGGGAGGCGCCACTTTTGGTGGTGGGAGAGAATCATGAAAGAAAAAAAATATATTGGAGAGAGAAACAAAAAATAATAATAAGAGAAATAAAATTAAAAGACAAATAAATGAAAAAGGAGGAATTGGTGCTTAATTATAGTGCCCATGAAGACTCCAAAACGTGATTGCTTTTGGAGTTATGGAAAATAAATAAATAATTGATTAATAATAATAATAAAATATTGTTATTATTAATTTTGTTGATAAAACACTTTTGTGTCCGTAACTTCTTCGTGCGACCTCGGTTTCACAAACCGTCAGTGGCAGTGCAACCCTGACTACCAGACGAAAATTATGAGTCCAATATTGGATGTCTTTTTCGGGTTTTCAGATTGGGTACCCGAAACTCTCATGAATTAATAGATTTAATATTGTTATTATTACGGGATCTTGTATCCAACGTATCTCCCTCATACGGTATCGGATTGACGATCCGTCAGCGGTAGTGTAATCCTGTAATTAAGATGGTAATTTTAAGACCATTGATGGATAACGTTTTATGAGTTATCTCTCGGGTCAATGAAACACACATATTAATAAAATTGACGTTATTATTAAAACGCGTGGAAACCGCGTGACGTGTTGTGTGTTGACCAGTCAAAACACGTAACGGGTGTATGGTTACACCGTGTATTCATCAATACACGCTGCATACTATTTTACCTATTCATAGGATATATAAGAAAGGGTCTCAGATTATTTCCAGACCAATCGCTTCTTCTTCGCACGACGACACTCTTGGTTGATCATGAAGACTTCCTCCTCTAACTTCTTTGTCCGAGCTCCGAATTACGATCTGTCAGCGGCCACAGGATCGTAGCGACGAGACGAAGCTTCTAAGCACAGACTTGTCACCTTTCCTTCCAGCCTTCCTTCTCCAACTTCCATCCTAGGAGGCGTTTGTCGGGTTTGGCGAAGGCGGAGGACACCGAAGGACATCGCCGGAAGCGACGTGATCGGGACCTTTTGAGGTAGGGGTTTACCTTTGTCTCTCTTTTTGGTGCAACATGCGGGGTGGGATATTTTTCTTTTGTTCCATGGGATGCAGTTGAACTTTAAATAAAGATAATAACCAGATAAAGAAGGGTTTGTGGTTTTGTGCTGTTTCTATTGCCTTCCACTTTCTTTATCTTCTGATTATGATTTTGGATTGAAAGGCCTTTGCCTACTGAAAATCAAGGCCGTTGGTGGCCTTTGCGTGCACAATTGATATCTGAATTGTTTGTGGTTGGTTTTGTTAAAACATGGAAAATTGATAAGAACGTAAAGACTGGCTGTTTAAATGAGAATGAAAACCTTGTGTGATCACCCCGGTTGAACAAATTTGTAATAATGAACATGTTGGTGGTTTAGTTGTTTTCTGGGAAATGTTTTTTTTCTGGAATGGTGTCGTGATGTGATGCTGGGCAGCGGGGCTGCGACGTTTGGGTGGTGATCTTTTGGAATGGTTGATGGTGGAAACATGGAGGTGTGAAATGTTTTGTAAACGATGGGGTTGAAATGGGAAGTGGTTGGTTATATAAAATGCCTTTATTTATGAAAAGTGTTTTGATTATGAAAAGTGTTTTGAAGTAAAAAGTGTTTTCAAATGCGGAAATTTTTTGTGTGTGGAAAGGGTTTTATGTGTGGAACTTTGAAATAAATGAATGATGGAATGTCGTATGGTTGTGATAATCTTTTGTAAATGAAATGGCATGTGGTTGCTTGCGTTTTCCCTAACCTTGGTTGTGGATGGCAGGGATATGTTTGTGAAAGGTTTTGTCTGGATGATAGTTTCCCAGTAGTAATAATTGTTAAACAATTGCATTAAACATGAAAACCTAAATGGGATTGGGGGATGATTGTTTGGTTGTTGATGCATGCTTCGTGGTAGCAGTGCCGAGGCACATGCTCAGTTTCTCTTTTAAAGAAGCCATAGGTTGGTCTGTGTTTGGTATATGTATATATATAATTGTATCTTTGTGTTTTGTCTCACCACACCCATGTCAAGCACCTAGTGCCGAACACTCCCATTTTATGGGAGAGGGTGTTCCCCCTTAGTTACTAGCTCCTTCCTGCTCTTTCTTCCATAGGCTATGATGGCTTGAGGTGACTTTACACCCATGACTCTTCGGGTAGGTCTCAGAGGCTGTGATGGCTTGAGGCAACCTTTAGCCCAAGACTCTTCGGGCAGGCTTACCATTCCCAAGAACCTTCGGGATGAGGCCCAGGTGTCTGCGGGCGGGTTAGTGGTTGTGGCCCATGTGTGTGCGGGCGAGATGCGTGGTTGTGAGGCCCAGGTGTGTGTGGGCGGGATGCGTGGTTTGGCCCAGGTGTGTGCGGGCGGGAAGAGTGTGGTAGCGTCAGGACGTTTGCCGTTAGGAAGAGCAGCATCTAATTAAGTGGGAAATGGTGCGGGGTACCCAATACTTTTGTTCTATATATATAGTATACTTGTTTGTGTTACTTGGTGAGTGTGGCTAGTGAGGTTGGGTGGATAGTTTTTCCTTGTTAGTTTCTGGTTCTTCTGTTTTCTCACGGGACCTTAGGGTGTCTCCTCACTTGTGCACGAGAGCTTTAGGTTTCCCAACTGAGTATACTTGTATTATCACCCTACGTTTACTTTCAGGTTTCCAGGAGGACTACCAGGGCCGTGCGGGACCCTACTAGTCGGGCAGTTGGAGTTTTTGCAGTTGTTGTTCTCTTGTTTTCTTTGGCATTGTACTTTTGAGCTTCCTTGTACTTGTACCTTTTTATAAAAAAATTGTTTAAACATGCATGTGGGCTTGGTTTGGGTTTATTTATATACACTTGTTCTTTTCCCTTTTTGGTGGTTGACTTGTCCTATTTCCCGATCCAAAATAATATAAAGGGTAATGCCTCCCATATTTGTGAAAACTCATACCCTTGGTGCTAGTTTCCAACCCGGGGCCTACTGGAGGCGGGACTCGGGGGTCATTATCTTCCTTTCACCATTGCCAGCTCAAGAGGGGCATCTTTGGTGGGAGGGGGTCGTGACAGAATGGTATCATTGGTGATGGTTGAGAGATAGGATGGATTCTGGAGTTAGGCACAGTGAGGATTGCATGGGATGGTAGGGAAACAGTGTTCGTTAATCTTGGTGCGTGACATAGGCCAAGGAAGACTGGCTAGGACACGGGATTTTAGGGCCCCCCGTGATCCGATGCAAGGACTCTGAGCCTACTGAACGACCAAGTGAGACTATATTGATTGTAGGGTAGAGACCCTAGGGAAGGTACATGCATCATCATGTTTGTGTTTTACTTGATTTGTGTGTTCTGGGAAAGAAATTGAAATAAAATGATAATTAAAACTTTGAGTTTTTCATTACTACTTGGCCTTAGGCGTTCCCTGTTAACCGAACAACTATGGCACCTGGACGTCAACAGACCGGCAGAGGAGTGGGACACAGACAGTTTCATGCAATAGAAGTGGCAACCCTAGCAAGGCCAGAGATCAAGAGAGATGTTTCCGGTTTTACTTAAATGCTCTCATTTATGTTTTGTTTAAATTCAAGATCATCACACTCCTTTGTTGAACTCATTCTCACCCATGCTTTGGGCCTGGAACTTTTTTTTCATGAATTTATAATGCTAAGTTGTTTCCTTCTTTCCTTTAAATGTGTGTGAAGATTCATAACATGTGGGGGGAGGAGGACCTAATCCCTAATCAAGATGCATTAATGTGGATGCGATTAATCCCGTGCAGGAGAGTCAGTGCCGCCTAAAGAGGATAATATCCCAACATTGGAGAAGGAATTCCTCAAGCTATGTGTTCGTGAAATTTATTGATGTTTTGTATGGTGTTGGGGGGCAGTGTAAGTTGGAAAATCCTAATATATGGAAGTGGGATGGCTCAGTCCTTAATCGAGAGGCATTAATGCGGATGCGATTAAACCCGTGCAGGCGAGTCAGTGCCGCCTAAAGCGGATAATATCTCGACATAGGAGAGGAAATTCCTAACTCACATAATTAGGGTTGTCGGTTGTTTCTTGTTATTACAAGAGGCCTGAGAGGTATCTTGAGGGGTGGTTGTTCGGACCTTTCCCCCTTTTATGGGTTGGTTTTAATTCTCGAGGACGAGAATGTTTTGAGAGGTATCTGGTGTAATGGACCAGACCTCTCTGGTCCTTTTCTTTGTAAAAAAATTTGATGTGGTCAAACACGACACGTGTTGTAATAATAATTTTTTTATAATAATAATTGATAATGGTGGCGTGAAAATATTTGGTGTTAATTAGATAAAATGGTTTTAATTTAATCATTGTAAAATATAAGAAATAAAATCGAATATATTTAATAAAATGATGGGAGGCGCATGGAATAAATTATAAAGGAATAAATTACAATAAATGAGGATCATGTAATAAATTATAAAGGAATGAAATGCATGGGGTGCATGGGTGTGACCTTGTACAGGAGGCGTTGTGCGGTTCTCCACAATTAAAGTTGGAATTGTGTTAATAACATTAAAAGGGTATTATTATATAATAATTTGTTATAATAATAATAACATGAAGAGGCACATGAATGGGGTTCCCAACCATGCGTGAATATAATGTTATGGGATATATAGAGTAATTATATGAAAATAATGGGCGTCAATAATAATAATAATTATTAATGTTAATGATGGGGACCCGTTGATGAAATTGAAAGAGGATTTATTACTATTGAATTAAATAATAATGATAAAGGTGACAGAAATATGTGTGTGATTGGTAAATTAAATTAAATGGGTTTAATTTTTGGTTAGTAAATTAAATTATTTGAATTTAATTAAATGGAATGGTTTTAACTTAATAACCATGGTAAACTAATTTAATGGAATCAAATTATTACATTAATTATGGGTGTTATTATTATTAATTTTATTAAATAATAAAGTTGAAGTGAGAATGGAGTTTGGGGCGTTCCACATGGAGTAAAAGAAATGGGAGGCGCCACTTTTGGTGGTGGGAGAGAATCATGAAAGAAAAAAAATAGATTGGAGAGAGAAAAAAAATAATAATAAGAGAAATAAATTTAAAAGACAAATAAATGAAAAAGGAGGAATTGGTGCTTAATTATAGCACCCATGAAGACTCCAAAACGTGATTGCTTTTGGAGTTATGAAAAATAAATAAATAATTTATTAATGACAATAATAAAATATTGTTATTATTAATTTTGTTGATAAAAAACTTTTTTGTCCGTAACTTCTTCATGCGACCTCGGTTTCACGAACCGTCAGTGGCAGTGCGACCCTGACTACGAGACAAAAATTATGAGTCCAATATTGGATGTCTTTTTCGGGTTTTTGGATTGGGTACCCAAAATGCTCATGAATTAATAGATTTAATATTGTTATTATTACGGGATCTTGTATCCAACGTATCTCCCTGATACGGTATCAGATTGACGATCCGTCAGCGGCAGTGTAATCCTGTAATTAAGACGGTCATTTTAATACCAATGATGGATACCTTTTTATGAGTTATGACTCGGGTCAATGAAACACACATATTAATAAAATTGACATTATTATTAAAACGCGTGGAAACTGCGTGACGTGTCGTGTGTTGACCAGTCAAAATGCGTAACGGGTGTACGGTCACACCGTGTATTCATCAATACACTCTGCATACTGTTTTACCTATTCGTAGGCTATATAAGAAAGGGTCGCGGATTATTTTCAGACCAATCGCTTCTTCTTCGCACGACGACACTCTTGGTTGATCAAGAAGTCTTCCTCCTCTAACTTCTTTGTCCGAGATCCGAATTACGATCCGTCAGTGGCCACAGGATCGTAGCGACGAGAAGAAGCTTCTAAGCCCAGACTTGTCACCTTTCCTTCCGGCCTTCCTTCTCCAGCTTCCATCCTAGGAGGCGTTTGTCGGGTTTGGCGAAGGCGGAGGACACCGAAGGATGTCATCAGAAGCGACGTGATCGGGACCTTTTGAGGTAGGGGTTTACCTTTGTCTCTCTTTTTGGTGCAACATGTGGGGTGGGATATTTTTCTTTTGTTCCATGGGAAGCAGTTGAACTTTAAATAAAGATAATAACCGGATAAAGAAGGGTTTGGGGTAAGGTGCTGTTTCTATTGCCTTCCAGTTTCTTTATCTTCTGATTATGATTTTGGATTGAAAGGCCTTTGCCTACTGAAAATCAAGGCCGTTGGTGGCCTTTGCGTGCGCAATTGATATCTGAATTGTTTGTGGTTGGTTTTGTTAAAACATGGAAAATGGATAATCACGTAAAGGATGGCTGTTTAAATGAGAATGAAAACCGTGTGTGATCACCCCGGTTGATCAAATTTGGAATAATGAACATGTTGGTGGTTTAGTTGTTTTGTGGGAAATGTTTTTTTCTGGAATGGTGTCGTGATGTGATGCTGGGCAGCGGGGCTGCGACGTTTGGGTGGTGATCTTTTGGAATGGTTGATGGTGGAAACGTGGAGGTGTGAAGTGTTTTGCAAACGATGAGGTTGAAATGGGAAGTGGTTGGTTGTGGAAAATGCCTTTATTTATGAAAAGTGTTTTGATTATGAAAAGTGTTTTGAAGTAAAAAGTGTTTTCAAATGTGAAAATGTTTTGTGTGTGGAAATGGTTTTATGTGTGGAACTTTGAAATAAATGAATGATTGAATGTTGTATGGTTGTGATAATCTTTTGTAAATGAAATGGCATGTGGTTGCTTGCGTTTTCCCTAACCTTGGTTGTGGATGGCAGGGATATGTTTGTGAAAGGTTTTGTCTGGATAATAGTTCCCCAGTAGTAATAATTGTTAAACCATTGCATGAAACATGAAAACATAAATGGGATTGGGGGATGATTGTTTGGTTGTTGATGCATGCTTCGTGGTAGCAGTGCCGAGGCACATGCTCAGTTTCTCTTTTTAAGAAGCCATAGGTTGGGCTGTGTGTTTGGTATATGTATATATATAATTGTATCTTTGTGTTTTGTCGCACCACACCCATGTCAAGAACCTAGTGCTGAACACTCCCATTTTATGGGAGAGGGTGTTCCCCCTTAGTTACTAGCTCCTTCTTGCTCCTTCTTCCATAGGCTATGATGGTTTGAGGTGACATTACACCCAAGACTCTTCGGGTAGGTCTCGAAGGCTGTGATGGCTTGAGGAGACCATTAGCCCAAGACTCTTCAGGCAGGCTTACCATTCCCAAGAACATTCGGGATGAGGCCCAGGTGTCTGCGGGCGGGTTAGTGGTTGTGGCCCAGGTGTGTTCGGGCGAGATGCGTGGTTGTGAGGCCCAGGTGTGTGCGGGCGGGATGCGTGGTTTGGCCCAGGTGTGTGCGGGCAGGAAGAGTGTGGTAGTGTCAGGACGTTTTCCGTTAGGAAGAGCAGCATCTAATTAAGTGGGAAATGGTGCGGGGTACCCAATACTTTTGTTCTATATATATACTAAACTTGTTTGTGTTACTTTGTGAGTGTGACCAGTGAGGCTGGGTGGATAGTTTTTCCTTGTTAATTTCTGGTTATTCTGTTTTCTCACGGGACCTTAGGGTGTCTCCCCACTTGTGCACGAGAGCTTTAGGTTTCTCTACTAAGTATACTTGTATGCTCACCCTAAGTTTACTTTCAGGTTTCCAGGAGGACTACCAGGGTCGTGCGGGACCCTACTAGTCGAGCAGTTGGAGTTGTTGCAGTTGTTGTTCTCTTGTTTTCTTTGGCATTGTACTTTTGAGCTTCCTTGTACTTGTACCTTGTTATAAAAAATTGTTTAAACTTACACGTGGGCTTGGTTTGGGATTATTTATATACACTTGTTCTTTTCCCTTTTTGGTGGTTGACTTTTCCTATTTCCCGATCCAAAATAATAAAAACGTTAATGCCTCCCATATTTGTGAAAACACATACCCTTGGTGCTAGTCGCCAACCCGGGGCCTACTGGAGGCGGGACTCGGGGGTCATTATCTTCCTATCACCATTGCCAGCTCCGGAGGGGCATCTTTGGTGGGAGGGGGTCGTGACAAGAGGTCCCAAAGTAGAATTGGGACGAGATATACATAGACATAGTGATGGGACCTCCACGTATATCCATGGGTCATGATTCTATATGGGTGATCATCGACTGAATCAAAAATTAGCTCCACTTCCTACCGATCAGAGAGCATGGTTCAATAGAACACATGGGACACCTCTATGATTAGTATATTGTGCAGTTACAGAGAGTAAACTTGAAGATTGTCTCTGATCATGATACTTGTTTTACTTCCCGACTATAGAAGGGGTTGTAGGAGGATTTCAGGACTCATCTTCAATTGAGCACTGCCTTCCATCCTCAGACGAATGGTCAGACTGAGCGGACTATTCATACCCTCATGGATGATCTGTGGGATTGTGTCATCAAATTCAGTCGCAGTTGGGAGGATAAATGGCCATTGGTAACGTTTCCATATAGAAACAAATATCACTCCCCCATTAGTATGAAACCTTTTGCGGCCTTGTACGAGCAACATAACTGATTTCCTTTGTGTTGGACTGACCCAGAGGAGTCAGCACTTGTTGGACCAGAGATGGTTCGTGCTACCACAATTAAGGTGTAGATCATCCCAGAGTGGATGAAGACTACACAGAGTAGGCAGAAGTCTTATGCCGATAGGAAATAGAGACCTCTGTAGTTTGATGATGGTGACCATGTCTTTCTATGGGTCTCACCATGATGAGATTTGCGGAGATTTGGTCCAGTGGAAAGTTATATCCAAGGTTCATCAGACCCTTCCAGATCCTTAGCAGAGTTGGTGAGGTGGCTTACCACTTAGCTCTCCAACCTCAGTTGCAACGGATGTAGGACATATTCCACATATCCCAGCTAATGATATATGTGCAAGAGCCTACCCACGTCATCGACCTCGGCGAGCTGGACATCGACGATGGGGTGATGTTTACAGAGGTTCTAGTAGATATTGAGGATTAATAGGAGTGGGTCTTTCCTAGGAGATTGATACCTCTAGTGACCGTTCATTGATAGCACAGGAACCTCCAGAAGAGAACATGGGAGTGGGAGGCTCAAGTTCGTGCTCATTACCCCCACTAGTTTTCAATTTTTTTGATGGGGATTTCAGGGATGAAAAGACTTGAGGGGGGGGGAGAATCTAAAGACTTGAAATTTCAATCTAATTTTTTTTAATTATATGTAAATTTTACGAGTCCATGAAAAATTTATGGCACGTGCTTCTGAGGCCCTGTGGTCCCAGACTGAATTTCTGAACATTTATTCAAGTATGTTTAGTATTCATACTATCATGTTTTTGTAACATTTAAACTGGTGCATGGAATTGAAATATGAGGGCACAATTGAACTCACAATGCTGATATTTAATTAAGGAGACCATCACCTCGACCGTAGTTGGTCGAGAGAGAAAGATAGTTTTTGTGTTTTTTGTGAAGGAATAAAATAAAATAAAAATGTATAACATTTGTAATTTTGAAACCCATCAACACGGGTTATGTTTGTGGGGACCACCCGAGCCTAAACCCCTAAATATGAATTCTTAATGGTGGGGATCCCCAAACCCTCCTAATAAGAGAAACCCTTAAACTCCCTCCTTAATGTGGAGAAGTCTCTTAAACATCCTTTATATTAATTGTGCTCCACGATTTAATTAATTATGCCAATTAAATGTTCCAACAAATTAAATTGGTATACATAATTTAATTGGGGTTGGATCCTCGCTTGTTTTTGTTTGGGTGGAATCATTGGAAAAAGGGAAGATATTGGAGGAACCCATCTCCAACGAAGAATTGTGATGATGCTTGAGCAAGGATCATAGGCATGTTGTTGAAGCAAAGAACGCCTATGCCACCATCACCAATGACTTCGTCTCCTTCCTCGCGACCTCCTCCAATGAAAGACGATGTAGGGTTTGATGTTTTAAATACCTCCCATACCTGAAATTCATGTTATTTGTCATTCAAAAGTTTTGTAACCCTTCATACCATACTAACACATAGGGTGCATGCAATATGAACATGGCCAAATCCCTCCGATGTTTTCATGGTAGTTATATCATTCGCGGTGGAGAAAGGTGGAGACTAGAGGAGGCAAACTGAATGACGGGGTGGTGGCATGCGTCTGCACCCCCTAACAAGCAAGGGTCATGGCTAGTGCCATGGTGATGAAGGGGATGTTTCCTGGCACTCGATCATTCGCAGAAAGGTAGCACACGACGTGCTGCCATCAGAGCAAGGGGTTGCGTCCCTCCTGGCCAATACGGATGGTGGAGGTGTGGCTGATGTTCAGCCGACTGTGGAGTGGCAGTGCATGAAGAATTTCTTGGAGGACCCAAGGATGGCCTTTTCAGCTAGCCAAGCATGACCGATTGGGACCTTCTCGGGTATCGTGTGCTGGCTGATAACCGAATGGTCAAGTCCTTCATTGTTTGAGTATGGGGGGTGTGTGGCTTCCACCCTGCATTTCGCCAGGTTAGGCCAACAGACCGAGCCACCCAGCTCTGGTCGGGCTAGACCCATTATGGGCTGGGCCGGACCCAGTGGGTCAGGCTAGGTCGGTTCAGGCCACGTCGGGCCGGACTAGGACCAGCTTCAACAATAATTGCTCTTCTGGCAAGATATTGAGCTACGTGCATTCGTTTGGCGAACCATCTGCAGCACCAGAAACCTTGGAGAAAGATGGCCATTTTGGTATATCCCACTTGAAATTTGGATAATTATGTGGTACAGTTTGGTTTGGATCAAGAAAGAATCCAACCGGGCCCTCGAGACTAAATGGCTAATAAATTAGCATCCAATCGACACACTATTTGTTGTGTTGAGACCCCTAATAAATGGTTGTAATTTGAGATTATTCTTCATGAGACTTCATGAAAGTTGGAGTATCGACTAGTGGATTGAGAAGTGGGCCCTCTTGGAGACAAGGGAGCTTAGTGGGGGAACCATGTAGATGAATCTGATGATGTATTGATGATATACTAGAATACTGTGTGGGTCTGACGATGTACTGACAATGTACTAGGATCCAGTGTGGTTCTGATGACGTACTAATGATGTACTAGGATTGTGTCTGGGTCTAACGACTTACCGATGATATACTAGGATCATGTGTGGGTCTGACGATGTTATAATGAGGTACTAGGATCATGTATGGGTCTGACGATGTACATATGATGTATTAGGATCATGTGTGTGTCTGATGATTTATCGACAATGTACTAGGATCATGTGTGGGTGTAATGATGTACTAGGATCCTGTGAAGGTCATAAATTCATGATCCTTCATGGGTCAACCTCTTAAAAATGTAAGATGATTCAGTACTTACATCTAATCACCTCTAATATTGTATCTAAGATATACCTAGTGTGAGATGAGTTTGTACCTATGTGGTACTTTACATTGTGGTAATTCCATGGTTGTATTATTCTGTGTGGTATCCCTATGATGTACTTATCTTCATGATACTCTTTCATTTGTGGAACAGTTCAGCTTGGTCTTTTGAGTTAGACTCTATGTTTCCTCATTATTGATAACTTAGGTATATGTATGGTCATATACCTATGTATGGTTGTCAGTTGATTTCATGTTATGTGGTTTATAATTTGTGGATTTTGTGAGACCTTGAGGGTCTTAGGGTCCCTACTGAGTATCATAATACTCACCCCTGCACAGGATATGCCTGCACCATGTTATGTTTGGTGAAGACGACCGACATCGCTGACTAAGGACGAGTGTACCAGTACTGGATGGTGCCTGGAGGGGGACCATATGGCGTGTCGGTACACATAATAGATGGGCCGACATGGGGTGCTATGGAGGCGATCTGTACCTACCCTTCAGTTAGTAACATTGGAGGATGACCCAATATCCCTCTTTCTCTTTCATCAGTAGTATTGGTTTTTAGTTGTACTTGTACCTTTACTGTTGGTCTTGTATTCCGTCCCCTCTTACTTTCAGCATGATTTTTTATATAGTTAACTAGATTCCATATCTTGTTCTATTCTTCATCACATGTGTTTATAGGATATAAGGGTAATGACTCCCTGATTTTTGGGGATACGCCTTTCGGTTCTAGTCACCAACTCCTGGACAATAGAAGGCAGGCTTAGGGTAGTCACGATATGGGCCCCGGGGGACCGGTCGTGAAACATCTTCCCATGATGTTATTATGAATTTATGGGATCTCTGGTATAAAGGAGGAATTATTTTATATACATAAGAGGTAATTATTAGTGACTATCTAACCATCTATCATTATTAAAATCATTCAATAACCATGGGTGATTATGAAAATTTTCTGTTATGTTTTATTTGTTCTGAATATATTATTTCTCCCATTTTGTTCTGATTTATTTTAAATAATTGTGACTCTTGATTGTGTTTTTGATTTTTGTATCCTTATTTATGTTTTAGTTTTTTATTATATGGATTTATATAATTATCCCTCCAAGGAGTCGTTGGACTAGGCTACTAGAGTAAGCTGCTAGTGAACCAAAAAAAGTGAATCCTATGGCGGACCAGAATCGTTTGGATATAGTGGTGGGTGATATCCAAGAATGTATATAGGTACTTGGACTCATTCCCATTTACAATATGGTTAATATACCTTATAGGGATAAATATTCAAATCATTATCAACTATTTTTTGACTTAAATTCTCAAGATTTCCATTGATCAAATGATCCTTATAAGGCTATGTATTGGTTGAAAATGTTTATGACTATTTTTTAGTTCATGGAAATGGATTCTTTGATTAATGTAAAATATATTAACAATTGTCTTATGGGACATATGAGGAGATAGTGCAATTCGATGATGATTGTGAATAAGCATGAGGGCCTTGAGTAGAAACAAATTTTTGTTATTTACATAGATTAGTTCTATCCAATATCTATTATCATGGTAAATTATATTTATTTTCAAAGTCACTTGAACAGTGAACCAACTATGACATAGTATGAGAACCATTTTTTTGATCTTGTTTGGTTTTATCCTATGTTGGTGAAAAATGAGAAACTAAAATCCCCAAGATTTGAGATGGGTCTTTATTCGGACATTTAATCTCGATTCATCATGTTAATACTCAGATCTTATTATAAAGTACTCAATAAGGCATTTATGGTAGAGCATGATCTAGCAGGTAATTTAGGGATGGTGATAGTTTATTCATCAAGTGTATGTTTTGTAAGTACCATTAAAGGAAATGGAAATATTTATTAGTCCTGTGGTTGTTTTACATACGATGTGTCTTCCATAACAATTGATTTTCCTATCAGCATCTCTTTGAAATGCTTCTAATATTTAATTATTGGGTATTATAAAGGGGGTTTCTCTAAGGAACCCATGATCGATAGTTTTTGTGGTTTATTAGTCCACCAATAGATCATAATTCATACATTTTCTGATCTATGAAGTGGAATAAGATCATCAACAATAAAAATTTCTGTTGGTAGATCAAATGCTTCAATAACTAAGGTTTTCCAACAAAAAAATTGAAATAATGATTTTTATCACAATTAAAGAGTCTCCATATGTAGAAAATGTGGGTCTATAGATTATTAGCGGTCCAATAACTATAACTTCATCTATGGAGGCTACTTTATTTTATACTTGTGAATCTCATTCATCTATATCAAATCATGTTATGAACCTGATAAACCATCATATGGATATTTGTTTATGTGATGGATGTCACAAATCCCCTCGGAATGAGGAGAGAGAGGGGAATCTAATGTCTCTATAATAGGATCTCCTTATCTAATATTTATTTAACAGGGAATTTTTTGGTATGTGAATAACACCACTCAACTGCCTCTCAAATATCTCACATAACATCGGGGGTTCGATTGACGTTAGGTTTTCTAAATTGGATTCCACATTCTCTTAAACATAGCAAGGTAGGCCATTAGATTTTCATTGTTTATTTTTTATTTTTTATTGATTTATTCTTTAAATTTTTTTTTATTTTTTCCCATTTATTATATACACGCAAGGTATCCCTTCCAATTTTCTTATTTTCAATTTTGGATTGATGTCGTGATTGCTCATAAAGAGTTTATTATTTTTTCACCCTAATAGAGTAACATAGAATTTAGTGGTTTGTGTTAAAATGTTTACATTTCCCAACTTCATCTCCAAAATAATCATACATATTTTTCATTCATATATTTTCAATTGTATTCCAGACATGTGAAATTATTGAAATTACAACATGGGATTTTTTGTGTGGGGGAGTTTATGTTATGTTAAGGGATTTTTTTAAAATTATACTAATTCATATATTCATATTTATATATATTTAGGATGGTGTGGCATTTCAATGTATGTATATATGATGGAATTTTTTATTTAAATCTTTTTCTACTGGTTAATTTTTTTTCTAAATCATTCCTCTTTTGTAGTTTTTCATGCCCTGGTGCTTGTTTCCAACCCGAGGGTGAATGGAAATCTCTAATGGGCACTATCATGGACCATCCCAGATGTTTGATACTATATAAAATTTCACAACAACATTATAATTTGACATCGTCGTCATACTCCCACTCTATAAATAATTTACAAAAAAAATATCCTTTTGAGATTTCCCCTTTCTAGTTATACAAATTTTTTGTGACATATATCCCACTATATGACATTACAATTTTTTTCTTATAAATCTAGATTTTAATTAATTTCACTCATTTTTTAGTATTTATTTTACTACAAACAGGTGAATTTACAGGTAATTTGTTTGATGCCTAGATATATGACATGTAGAAATATAGTATGTCAAACTATTTTACTAACACAAAAGTTGGTATATAACTAATCTCTTTCACTCCATGATGTTGACTAACATTATATCCACAACATTGAAAAATATTATTCAATTTTTAGTGGATGTAAACATGGGTTTTTAGTATTCCTTCTCAAACCTATAAATAAAATTTTCTATATTCATGAATTAGGGAATAAATATCCCATGAATTCCAGAAATCTCATATAAACTATGGTAAATTTCAACTCAGTAATAATCAGAATTTAATCATTTATCATTGTTAATTAAGAAGATTATTATCATCATTCATATCTTGGACACCTAAATATTATGTAACTCACATTGTTAAACACTTTACATCTATCCATAAGATTATTTATTATGTTTTGATAATGATTAATTCCTCATTTTTAAAGTTATTGTCTATTTAATAATTCATCTATCTTTCAATAACAAGATCATAATTCTTGTTTCAATTCATACATCACCATTGTCAATTTTAAAACATTTTTATTATATTAAATAATGAGAATCTATTGGTTTGTTTGATGCTAAATACTTATAATGTGTGATCCATTAATAATTTATAATTTTACATCAAGTTGGAGTACCTTAAATTTCATTAGGATGGGTATGTGTCGTGATACAACATCCCGAAGTTTTTGATATGTTTTCAAATATTAATATAACATTAATTTGAAATGTAATATTTCCGTAGGTTACTACATCACATATTCCAATACATTTGTATATCTTCAATTTGATTGAATGGGAAATTATTATTCATTTTTATCACATTTGATTTTATTATTACTACTTAATATCTTATATTAAATTTTCATTTGTTTATGGTCTCTAATAATGATTTTATGTGCATTAATCATTTTATTGAATTTAATTACTCATTTTCTTCATCACAATAAAATTTTTTGTAATAATCAAATGTTGATTTTCCATTATAAGAATTTTCTATAACACTCACTTTGGAAAATTAATTTCTTAGGATTATTTATTATATTTTATTTAAAATTAATCTTTTATGAATCTAATATGATGGATTAAACCTCAATGGATATATTCTAATCTATGGATAAATGAATATTAATATGGAGTTAAAGAGTTCTTCATGTGTTCTGGTGAGATTGCAGACGACCCTTATAAAATCTTATGTCATTTTTTATATTGTTATTCTTCATGACAAATTTGTTTGGAATAGTTGAAAGAACGTTTTATTTTTTCACAGAATAGATCAATTCTATAAATACTTTAATAAACTCTAGGAAAATCTGAATATGGAAAGTGATTGGTATGCTACCATGATTTATAAATCATTTGATATGAATACTCATGCCAAATATGTTTGAGATCGCATGGAAGAAATGAAGATGGAAATTGAGTATTTGTTTTTGATTGTATAATGTGGTTTTAGGAGTTAAATAGATGTTCCAAGAAACCATTGAATATTAGTTATAATAAATAAAAAACATTTTCTATTATATTGATGTTATATAATTTGAAAGATAACAGCTGATGGAGTGTATCTATCTTTAAAGAATTACTTGGTCTTCTAAATGATATTCTACCAGAAGAAAATAAAATAATATTCCAAACATATGTTGTTATAAAATGTTATGTTCATTGGGAATGATCTCAAAAAAATATGATTTTCTAAATGAGTTCATATTGTTTCATAAGGACAATGAATCACCCATAAAATTATATATGTGTTTTGCAGATTAATACAAGAAAAATGTATTAAGTCCATGGAAATACATATTTTACTTTACTATTATTATACATTTTAGAAGACTATATGGATGTTTGGATACTATGAAACAATTAACATGGCATTAAATTATAAGAATTAATTATGTGAACCAACTCCATCAAGACGATTCTCCTCAGTTGAAGAAAATCGATTATGATATTCCTTAATATGGAGATGAGCTGAGAAACATTCAACTTGCGTTGTCTACAGATGGATTAAATCATTTTTGTGTAGATAGTAGTACTCACAGTACATGACCCTTATTGTTGGTATATTATAACTTGCATCCATGGTTATGCATAAATAATAATTACATTATGATGTTTCTTCATATATATATATACCTAAAAATCCTGATAATGATATTGTTTTCTATTAGTCTGTATAGATCAAACATATGAAATTGAAGTGGGATACATGTATTATATTTCATGATTCCCATAGAAGTGAAAAATTCATGTTCACGACCATGTTGTATAGACAAATACATGAATTCTCCTTTAATGAAAATTTATTTGGCTACCAAAATAGTGAAATGTTGGGGTGTCCAATTTATGAAAAACACATGTGATAATTTTGGTAGAAACATTCCTAGAAGAATATGTTTTAAGGGCTTTCGAAATTCATTCCATGATGACATAAATACAATTCCTATGAAACGTCATTCTATGTGAATATCAAATAGGGTACAACACTATCTCAAGCAATGATCGATGAAAACTACAAAAAGAAAAAATAATTGAAACAATTTTTGGTAGATTCTTTTTGGAAACACATAATAAAATCAATTTATAAGAAGAGGTAAATTTTTTTGAATACAATATTATAATTTTTATATTTCAAAAATTTTGGTAATGTCATTTCTGTTGAAAAAAAATGTATCTGATAGGGTTATTGGAATACTATTAAACGATCCTTGAAAAATTAATGATTTAATTAGGGCATAGATGGACTAGATTGGAATGGGGATAAGGGAAAATTTGGCACCAGTGAAGGGTAAAACGAAGAATTTTCTTCCAATAGCATCGTAAACTCTATCCAAATAAGAAATATTAAAATATACCCTTTTTGTTACTAGTGTAAAAGTTCGACAACGGTATTCCTCAACTATTAAGAATTCTTTTCAGTGACTAATTTTTTTAAAAAAGGATAGATTTCACTTGACTATAATGATTTTATGTTTGATTTAATTCATGTTTCATTCCATTACATTCTTCCTCAAAATGTATGACATATATTAAATAGAATTTTATTCTTTTTCATAACCATGTTTAGTATTTTTGAAAACCCAGCAATGATTCCCATCATGAATAAAGAGATTTTTGACTTATTTTGGGAATTATAGATGATATTATCATCATAATTCATTTATATAATGGTCCACATGTTGGTTCACTTGGTCATATAGGTTAAAATATGTGGCCTATCTATTACTGATGGATGTACCTCGTTGAATGGTATATAATGATTTTGAAAGGGTGTGTGATGAATCAAAGTTATCCATAAGGTTATATTGAATAATGATATATTGTGGATGAATCTATCAAATTTTATACCATTTCCTTATTAGATGTTGAAATAATGAGTCTCTCAAAGTCTCATAAAAAATAATGCCTTATGGGGAAGGGATTTCTGAAAGATATGTAGATACAATTACGTTGACAGAGCGAGACCAAGAAAATATTTACATATTACATAATAATGAAGATGTTGATCAATATATTGTATCCCAAAAAGAAATTCATAAATATTTTAATCTATAAAGGGAAGACAGATATATATCAACGACAAAAAATCAATAGTCTATAGGATGGTTCAAAGATAAAATTCTTCATAAATTATTTGAAAATCAGATTTCAATTTCTGAATGATTTTAATTGATAGATAGATGACCAAATGAAAATGATATATCATACACTAGTTCTGAAATAAATGGTTATATGTTTTATACAAAATAACATGTTGACTTCCACATGATGCAAAACAGTGGTGTTACTCTTGTTGCTGAAGCGATGCACATATCTGGTTCCAAGGATTGAAATCCAATTTATGATAATATGTAATAAATTGGCATTATCAAAACGATATATGAGATGGAATATAAAATATTTCATGTACTACTTCTCCATTAATAATTGGTTTCCAATATTAATGGAGAGAGAGTTTATAAGATTTTCTCTGTGATGGTGAATTTTTGGGATGATAGAGAAAAAAGATAATCCAATCATAATGGGATCACAATTAGTGTAAGTATTTTGGGTATATGATTAGACAAACAAGAATTAGTTTATTATCTTCCAAGTGAGAAAAAAAATTATGAGTCTAATAAAATTCAATCTAGGATTATCCTATCATTATGACATCAAAAATATTTCTTGTTGGTCCCAATGTAGAAAATGTCTTGAACGTTATAGGTTACCACAAAGAGGATATTTGGAGTCCAGATAGAGGAAACATATCCTTGAAATCATAATAAATAATGAGGCTTTAATTAGAAGTTAAAAGTTTTTTTAATATATAATGTATTCCTAATAAGGTTTTATATTCTCTACTACATTAAAATTCTCTAAATATAATGTTCAAATACTCATGTATACAATTTCTTCTCTACATTATAGAAGAATAAACTATAATGAAGGAAACCCATTTGAAAGATATAATGGTAATGTGACAATATAGTCTTACTAATTTACAGGTAAAAAATATATAATTAAAATTTTATTAAATTTTCATTATTCCGTATAGAGTTTGTTTGTTTTAGATACTTTATGTCCATGACTAATGCCTTTGTGTAATAGAAATGGAGTTGCCTCTTCTCAATCATAGAGTTAATCTGGATGTTTTAATAGTAAAATATTTGTCCATATAATTAATGCATAGATTTATATTTATGTTTAATTAATTTATTTTTAGTATTAATAAAATAATAATTGGCTTCTTATATAGTTTTATTTATTTTATTCGAGTTTGGCTGATTTTTCAAACATTCACACTTCTTCTACATTAAATCCATTTAACCCATGAAATAGTTAAATTATCACTTTCATTCAAGTTACCTTCACTTCATTTGTCCGAAGAGAAACGAAGCTACCTCTACTCCAACATAGAGGAAATCATGATGTTTTTAGAGTGAAATAAATTTCATTATAATTAATGTATTGGTTCTTATTTATTGTTTAAATTATTTTTTAGAATTATTCAAAAAAATTATTATTTTCTTATATAGGATGATTTTTTTTAGTTGGGGTGCTCTGTCCAAAATTCTTGGTTCTTCTCTATTAAAAACATTTCACCCCTCCAGTGATTCATTTATCAATTTATTTCTTGTTACCTCCACTACCTTTTCCTGAAGAGAAAATAAGTTTCCTCTACTTTGTTATAGAGGTAATCTAGTTGTTTTAATAGATAAATCATTTTCTATAGAATTAATGTATTGATTTATATTTAGGATTTATTTATTTATTTTTATTATTAAAAAAATAGTTTTTTTCTTATATAGGTTGATTATATTGTTCTATTTGGGGTTCTCAAACCAAATTCCATGCTTCCTCTACCATAAAACCTTATCTCCCCTATAGTGGTGCATGTATCGCTTTATTTAAAGTTAACCCCATTTCCTTTGCATGAAGGGAAATAATGCTCTCTTTACTCAATTATAGAGGTAATCATAATGTTTTCATATTAAAATAATTTTCTATATAATTAATATATTTTTTCATATTTTTGTTTAATTTATTTCTTTTTTACTATTACTCATATAATAATTCTTTTCGTATACAGGTGGATTATTCTCTTTGAGCTAGGGAGCTCTATACAACATTCATGCTTCTTCTCCCTCAAAAAATATTCATTGTTGTAGTATTGCATTTATCACTTTATTTCATGCTATCTCCACATACATTACAGGAAGAGAAACAGAACTGTCTCAATTAAATTATAGAGCTTATCTTGATTTTGACATTGTAAAATCAATATCTGTATAATAAATTTATTATATTTTATTTATGTTTTATTTATTTATTTTTTGAATTACTAAAAATAATTGCTTTATTATTAAGATCGAAAATTTTATTCATGTTGATGTCATTTTTTCAATGATACTCAGGTAGTGTTAGAAGTTCGAAAAAATTATGTAAATGGATATCATTATAACATTGGTAGTTATGATTTTTTGATACATTGGAATGTATTGAAATCAATCTCTCCACAATCTAACTAACCATGTCATATGTATGACTTTATGTAATTTACTTTATTTTAAATTTACATTATCTTAATTTAAAAAGATAACTGAATCAATCCACGTGTTATGAGTTTAATATCAATATTTGTCTTTAAAATGATTAACTCGTTGAAAACTAGGAAAACACACTAGTATTTTCATTATAAATAATGATATTGATTAAAAAATCATTTGTGACGTTTAAGAATCATTCTCACTTCAAAATGATACATTATGTGATATGTATGAGTCAAAGGGAGTGTTTGAAGTATAAAATGATATTTTAGTAAAAATGGAAGGTGACATACTCAAAAATAATAAAACACATTCAGATTGTTTTCATACTTAATGAATAAAATCCATACGTGATTTGGAACTTGTATATGTCTTCCTAACCTCAATATGATGCATGTTGTAACCAGTATTACTCTAGGTGTATCATTATTTAAAATTACCAACAATTTTAGTAAAACAACTGACCTACTCAAAACCGTACCAACACATTCAGATTGTTTAAATACATTAATAAAATGATCAATAAGTGATTTGAGACATGCATGAATCATCTGAACCTCAGTCTAATGAACAGTGTGACCAATATGACTCCAACTTAATGTATTATTTAAATTGAAATCAATTTTAGTCCAAAGTATTTCTGACCTACTCTGTTGTGAGACAATGCAATAAAATTATTTAAATAATTTAGGAATACTACACATAAGTCATTTTTGATGTGTATGACTAATCTAAAACTCAATCTGATTAAAATTTTAATAGTTATGACTCAATGTGAATCATTTTATTTAAAACTAGCACTAATATTAGTAAAATAAACAATTTCAGTTAATTTATTTTTTTTATATTACTACTAATATAAATTTTTTTCCTTATACATGAATGTTATTTTTCTCGAGATGGGGTTGCATGATTTGGTTATGTATTAAAAGATAGAGGAACATTGATATTTTTTTTTACTGTAAGTAATAATTTTAATCTATGTAATTGAATAAACCAATGATAGAAATTCCTATATAATTTTTTATTGTGTTTGAGTTGTAAATTTTATTTCCATTAAATACTAAATTAGGACTTGTTTCTATTTATATCTTGTGCGTTTTTGGTGTTGCGGTGTGCTATAATGACACATTGTAGCTGCGCTATAGTGTTCTCTTACACCACACTAAAATATGACCCTTTATTAGTTTTTTTAAAAGAACTAATAACTGTTTCATTTTGCAGTTCTAAATTAAATAACTGATAAAGGTAAAAATTATTAGTGCTTTTTAGCTCTGATAAAGGACCCCTTTATCAACATTTTTTCAGCACTAATGAATAAATAGGAATTTTAACATCACTCATGTAGTTAGTTCATTTCTAGAACTGATAATTGACATTTCTAGCACTATAAAGGCTCATTTTTTTAGTAGTGAAAATGATATTTTCATGATTTTTTGGATGAGTTCTCAAAAATGGAAAAATTCACTTTTATCTTCAGTAGGTATCCTATACAATTCTTGAAGGGTTGTGCTATGTTTTAATGGTATAATGAGACCCGAGTTCAAGAATATACGAACATTATTTTATGGATTTATTTTGGAAAATATCTTTGTTTTATTATGACAAGGAGTGGGAATCATTGTGTCATGATCTCTAACAAGTTTTCATCGAGCATTTTGAAATGATTCATTATGATTCCTCTATAATTCAACTAGCATGGGAGGTGGATTTATACATTGATTTAGCACCTGATATTCATCCACTGTATATTCATTCTTACCATATGAAATCAATATAGACAACAGATTTGAAGACACAGTTGGATGATTCAGTAGTGAAATTTATTGTTAGACTGAGTGTGTCTCCATTGGTAGATAATATTATGTTTTTATGGAAACCTAATGGAATACATTTCCTATATGTTTATTATTTGAATCTATATTTATTTAATGAAAATAGAAATTATTTGTTTCCACATATTGATTATTTGTTTTATGATTTGAAAGAGATTAAGTGGTTCCCAAATATTGATGTATAATATATTTATCACCAGTTTAGAATTAAATAATATGATATTTCTTATACCATATTTAAGAGTATATATATACATTATTAGTTTTTTTATTACCTTTGGTCTAACCAATTACATTTTATTCTTTATGTTATTGAAGAACATAATATTCCATGATTATCTTGATTCTTTCATAGTGGTTTTCATAGAAGAAATATTGGATTTCTATAAAATTGAGGAGGTTCATGTAACTTCATCTGAGAACAGATCTTGGATCTTTATAGTTCACATAAATTACATGATAGATTTAAATGTAATTATTTTATTAAAAAAGTGATTTTCATAAGAAACATTTTCTCAAAATACAGTATTTTAGTGTATCCAAATAGGTTGAATGTTGTTATGACATGGATGAAACTATATAATGCTTTCAATATTTAGAGATTCTTGGGCATGGTGGTGTATTACCACAAGTTTCATAAATATTTATAAAAATATTCATCTCCAAGAACTTTTCTCACATGGAATAGAGTAATGTTCTTGTGTGATGTGAAATGTCAATGTTCATTTGATGAGTTAAAACTTAGCTTGAAATTTTAACCAGTGTTGAATCTTCCAATGAATGGGCAGTAATGTGTGGTACTTTGTAACATATGAGGTATAGTTTTGGGTTGTGTCATTATACAGGTTGATCATGAAGAAGTGTCGGGTTCTATACAGCTTAGTCCACCCAAGAATAGTTATCCAGCACACAATCTATGACTCACAACAATGATTCATGCTATTTATATTTGGTAGAATTACATTTAAAGAGATAAATTTTCTATTTATTTAGAATAAAAAATCACTAGATATATCAATTCTAAAAATTATTTGAACCTCTAAATGTTGGTGGAGCACCCCCAGTCATTTTATTTTGACATTACCTACAACACTAGGAATGGTAATTCCATTACTACTGATTTAATAATGAAACATTATGATGGTTTCCTTGAAAGAGTCACCAAAAGGTTGGAAATTGTTTCACTCCTTTATATGTTTCATTTGATAGTTATAAATGATGTTACTGATTTTTTTTCGTAAATTTAGATTTTATCTCCACCCTAATTGAGATAATTCATTGCGACGAAAGATATATTTTGAATTAAATGAAATTAGGGACTACCTATATTGTGGGAAGACAATTGGATAGTGGTTATTTTATTTTTAGTGTGTCTTATGACTTCGAAACTGGCATGTCTTTCATTTTATAGTGAGAAATATAGTGATATGTGATATCCATAATTCCAAGTGAGCATTCCACTCGGCTACCATAAATATGTGACCTGATATACATAGAAAAAATTTTATTCTAGGTATGATTTGAGGAATTATTTAACTTTTTCTCATCTTAATACCTTCTAATTGGTCCAATATAAAAACTAGAGAACATTGGGTTTAAAAAACCAACTTATTTCACCAACAAGGATGTAGGAGGAGATCTCAATGGGAATTATGGTTGGGTTTCTACATAAACCTCATGGGAAGAATATTTTATGGATTATGATTGATAGGATGAATGAATGGGATAACATTATACCAATTCAAGATAAATAAAAACATGAGGATATGGTAATTATCTTCCCAAAATATACTATTAATTTTCAAATAGTTCCATTTGTTAAATTTAATGAGAGTGATCTCCGGTCCACTGCTTGAATTTTTAGTGGCTTCTAGGGGCACTTAAATCCCATGTACATTTGATTATAGAATATAATCCCTATATGGATGTGAAAAAATGAGTTGTATATATTCTTAAGGACATGTTACATGCATGTGTCATCTGCTTTGGTGGATCTTCAAATATTCAAAGGGGATTGGTTATGTTTTACTAAAAAAAGTTACCAGCCCTCTACCAGTTTGGATCCTTCTGAGGAAACATATGGATGACCATGCAATACATTACAGTACTAGTCAATCAATGTTGAATCTTCCTTGTTTCGACATATAATCTAGAATATGATAAAAAAATATTTATTTTATTTATCATAGATTGACAAAAAATAATACCTGAAATGAATTTAGTGTTGAACATCATCAATGATAGTTGTATTTTTTAGTTGGTGACTAGGTTTTCTTGAGATTTTCACCGTGTTTTAGTCACCGATAGTGTGGAAAATATGGAAATCCAGCACTGAGGTTTTTGGATCCTTTCATGATTGATGATATGGTTGGGAAAGAGGCTTTCCTCTTTACAATTCTATTATATACTAATCAAATACATAAATTATCTTGTGGTAGGGGTTTAATACTACTAGTTAGAACCATTGTAAAAGTCCCCCTTTGTCAACACTAAAAAAATTACTATTAAAGAGGTTCTTTTATAGGACTGAAAAAGGGATGTTAAAGTGGTACCTTTATCAACACATTTTTAAAATATCTGATAATGGCCCAACCATTGTTATCACTTTTTAATATGTTTTTATAAGTGTTGTCTTCTATTATGGCTTATAAAAAAGTGTCGATAAGGGGGGGGGGGTTATCAGGAATATTTTACTACTGCTGATAGGGGTAAACATAAATAATATTTCCATAAAAATAATTTATTAATATATAAGTTTTATTATATTGATATAATTATAATATTTATTTTTTAAAAAGTGTTTTATATAATTAAAATAGGAATTTACATTTAATATATAATATATTCAGTGAAAATGGATTATAAAATAATTAAAAAATTAATATTAATGAAATATTTACATGTTATTACAAAGTAATATTCATTTAATGTCAATTTGAAGATACAAAAATCAAAAAAGTAATAAAAGATAAAAAATAAGTAGATAATATAACTCAAACATCACATTGCCACAACTTTTGATACAGGTGTCTTTTTGGGCTCTAGCACATATCAAATCAAATCATGTGATGAGATCTACACCCATTGTGACAAAATTAAACAAATATCACATTCTTCGAGGCCAGATAATGTCTATAAGGACTCCAAAACTAATACTATATTCACGGAATATTAATTTTTAAAATAAAATGTATTTTAAGCCTCTATTAAGGGGGTCTTGTTGCCATTTTTGGTTGAGAATGAATTTTTTTCTAGGACTAAAATTTATATTGACACAATAGTTTTAAAATATTATCATTTAACCGTATTTCATTTTATTTATTATTAAATATATTCATGTTTTGTTATATTTATTTATAATAAAAAACTCATATTAATAAATATATAAATAAGTTTTCATAAAAATAAATATTAAAATATATATAAATAAATAGATATTTTAAAAATGTATTTCAGACAATATCTAATCATTTTAAATTATAAAAATATATTTATCATGCTTATATATTTGTGTATTAATAAATAGATATATATTTATATTGTATTCTAGTATATCTAATTTAATATACTATATAATATATTTAAAAAATATAAGTATATATATATCACACTCACACGAGTTGTATAAATGTATTTAAATTTTCCTTACAAATATTTGAATAAAAATATAAGTGTAAATATATATATATACAAATATAAATATCAATAATTTGAAAAAAAACACGATTTAGTGGTAATTATTATCCATCATCAAAAGAGAGGTGTAACATTCTAATCCATGTAGGCACACATGAGGTGTGAAATTCACAAAGCATCAATAAAAGGGATGGTGGGGTGAAATACCTTTATAATGATGGTGACTTGTTAAAGGTGTCATAGAATAGCAGATAAAGGGCGTAGGGTGCATGGACATCCGAAAAATATAATTTTACTACTTTAATAATGCACCCTTTATCAGTGATTAAAAACATTTTTAAAGACCCCATTTAACAGTGCAAAAAAGCGTTGTCAAAATGCCCTTTATCTATGCTAAAAAGCATGGATAAAAGCTTTATGCTTTTAACCATGCTCCTATTATCATCTCTTTTTAATGCACTAATAATGGTGTATTCTGGAGACATTAAAGAAAACATTTATAGTAGTTATATTTGAGATTTATACTCAAATATTTCATGTATCATTGATTATGAATTATCTTCCAATCCCTTATCATTTATGGTATGGGATAGTCTTGGTTTTGACATTGACTTTTCTATGATTGGGCTCCAAGTCATGATTATTGACTCATAGATAATGATTATCCATGGGGAGAAAATATCTTTAGTTTCTATGATATGGAATTATATATATAATTCTTGTCAGGTGTGGGAGTGTAAGGAAGTGATGGGATTTCAGTGGCCTCATCACTTTGAAATAGAATTTTCTTATCGGATGTATGAGTATAGAAATTGTTTAATGTGGTTAATTGTTAACACAATATTACCCCCATTCATGTATTTATTAACCCTTTTTAATCATTATTTTAATGGGTCTTACCTTGGGGTCATTTCAGGATTAAAAAAATTACCAATTGGTAGTTCATGATTTCCAAATGATTAGAGAAAACCATGTGGTTTTTTCATGAAAATTGTGTGGCCTTTGATAATCCACTAGATGTGGGCACATAGATTTCCCAAATAGTTCATCCAACCCTCTAAGCTATTAAACCTATAGACAGTGGGTTTTTAATATTTTGAGCTTTGTTAGTTTAACTATGAGACCAAAATTTGTACCCAATCCATTAGTCCATTAGGGGAACACATTTATTTCTAATCATGAAACATCTATAGAAAACCGTTCACATTGGTGTTAAACACCCTTTTATTTTTGTTTAAAATGTTGGGACCCCTGTTTAAAATGCGAGACAATTCCCATTTTACCCTTTTTGATTTTCATTTTTTTGGGAGGATCTGTAAATGATTCTATGGAACTCCAACCTATTATCTTTTTCAATCAATGTGTAAATGATCTCTTTGGATATCCCTTAGATTAGTGAATCCCGTCATGTGTGATATTTTCATATCAAATTTTATTACCATATTGAATGATAGATCATCATGTTATTTATATATATAACAACCATATTAATTGATATTCACTTTATTTTTTCTTTCATAATATCCTTATCCTTCTTTCTTGTAATCATTCCTGTTATTTTTGTTGGTTAGATCATGTGATAAAAGGTAAGAGGTTCTATAAAGCGTTAAACATCAATTGAAACCAAAATTTTCAATATTTATTTTAAATCTGTTTTTAATTATTTCAAAAAATATATATGATATGATTGTCGTGGGATTCTAGAAAGGCATAAAATTGTAAAAACCCCCAATTTCATTGGAAATGAAATTTTTATGAGGATTTGAGAAAAAATTCTGGATTGATTTTAAAGTTAGATTGATGAAATTATTTTATGTTGAGCATTAAAGAATTCAATATATTTAAATATAATTTGAAATGGAATTAATTGATGTAAACATATTATTTTGTTTGGAAATGTGAAATTCTTTTTAAAAATAGAAATTGGAAAATTATATATCTGATTAACTTCAAATGAAATATTTTTACATGATTAATTGATTGATTGATTGAGGAAAATGAGATCCTACGTTGTTAATGGGTAATTAGAACACGAATTATATGATATATCCCCTATAAATATATTTAAGATGAAAACACTATAATAATCAAATTGTGGCAAGATTTTCCCCATGGGTAGTTGAGTCAGATGACCAATGTTGAATGATGTGTGAACACATTGATAAGAGATCACTGCTTGAGTAATGTGAAGATATGATTAACCAAAATTGCATGTACTATTGGGATTATTTAATATTTGTATGATATTTATTTAATATATATGTCATTTATTATAGAAATGTTCTATTAATAATAATTTATTTATATAAATCTATTATCTAAAATGTTCATTTAATTTTTTTTTGATATAATTTATAACATTTTTGTTAAAACAATGTTTGTATGAAAATATTTAAGTGAATTTACATTCCATATTTTATTTAAATATAAATAAATAATGGTTTTTTGTAATGGTATTTCATCGGGAATACTTGTTCAGACACTACAAGTCTATATTTCTCACATTATACCTTTAACCTCTGAAATTAATATATTATCTTATGTTTGGTAACAGTGAAGGGAAATCAATTAGCTATTCATAAACATTGAAACAGAACTGAGAATGAATATAGAAGTGATCTAGCCTCAATCATGTATTTTGGAAGTGAGACTTAATGGATTTTCTACAAAGAAATATTGTCATTCTATTGTCTTTAGATATAGTCCATGGAGGATAAAATAAGTAAAATCTCTATTTCCCATTCATTATTTAATTTCTATCCATACATTTTTATGGGAAATAGATAAAATATTTTTTTTTGATGATTAAATATGATATAAAGTGTTTCATTGTTTTAATTTGTCAAACCATGATTCAACCCCTCTCAAGGTATTAAACCTAGTATTTCTAACAATATAAACATTATTTTGCAATTAGGACTTGAACAATCTAGTGTAATACATAATAGTAGGTATTATAGTGATTATTTCATATCCATTTTATAACCCTTCTCTAACAAATATGACAAAAAATTATCGATCATGCTTATTTGTGGACCACCACCACTACGTAGTGATACGAATAATTTTACATCACCATCATTAATAGGGTTTCATTGTGATGGAATTTTTTTAGTATATTTATAAAATAATTATTTGAAAATTATTATAATGTCTTATATACTTTCTTATAATCTCATCTGTTGGTATGTGATAATATCACTCTTGTATATGTGTGGACTACCACCTCAAAAATGAGATATGATTTTTTTATCATTTCTACTTTTTAGGACTTGTAATAAAAATATATTTGGAGAACATATATGATATTTATGAGATAATAATTATTCTAAAAATGTTAATTATCAATTATCTTTTTTTACATTGATAGAAAATTAGAAACATCACCCGCGTGTATGTATGACTTACCAACTCAATGATGTGACGTATTTCATTTTTCATCAAAAATTAATATGAATATTTATAAATATGTTTATAATTATTTTATATGACATTTAAATATTTATTAAAACTCATGATATTAGAGAAATAGATAAAAAGTATGAGGACCATAACTACTAGACAAAAATATACATAAAAACTACAAAATTAATGCATGAATTGGAAACATTCATAGTGAATTGTTAATAAAATGTTTTTGAAATATTATAATTGAATCATATATGATATTATAATTATTAATATTTTTAATTTATATTATTATAATATTTTTAACTTTATTTTATAGTTGGATTGAGTTCTTGCAAATCATGTCAGCCATTTGGTAATTTGTTGGTCTCAACTTCTCTCCATTGAGACATATGTGAATTTTATTAAATAATATATTATTTATATGATTTATATACAAACCATGAATTTTTTATAATAATCCTTTAATTAATTAATTTCTAATGAAACATCATGTTTTCAGGCATTTACTTTCTTTTGATTCGAAAATTACTATAGTTTTTAGGGTTTTTTCATCAATTTTGTATTTTTGAGACATGTTTGATGTTATGAAAGAATTTATATTAATGCGATGTACATACTGATCCGTTGAAATTATATACCATTTATCCTTCTTAATTCGTGGTATATAATGTTAAAATTCAATGTATTTTATCAATGGGTTTTATATTCAAAAAACATCAATGTTTAAAGGGTTTACAGTCTCAAATTATTTTCATTTGGGAAATATATTATGTTAAAATCCTATATTTTTTAGGAGGTTTATCTACTACCCTTTTTTGTATCTTAAATATCCTTATTTTATTGGAATTAAAGTTCTATTTGGAGTTATATCTTTCAAGGTCTTCATGAATCAGAATTTATCCATGGGGTAAGGGTT
Source organism: Viscum album (assembly GCA_963277665.1). Taxonomy (NCBI): domain Eukaryota; kingdom Viridiplantae; phylum Streptophyta; class Magnoliopsida; order Santalales; family Viscaceae; genus Viscum; species Viscum album. The sequence continues at coordinate 306,823,253 of OY728131.1, read as the reverse complement.
TTAGGGTATAATATCATTTTTCATGGGGATTGTTTATGCTTTATTTTAGATTTTGAATTATATTATCTACCTCTATAAAATATTATTTCATTATTTATACTCTATTTATTTCTATTTATTACATGATTTATTTTGATTTCCCCTCTCTAGGTATAGAAAATACTGAAAGAGTGTTTTTAAGAAAAAACTACCTTGTTTTTCATCTGTTAATAAGAATATTATTTTCCACAACCATGTATTTATTAAAAATCATTTATGAATGTTATTAATTATTTAATTTGATTCTTAAAAATGATTTATTTTTTAAAAAATCAATGGAATCAATCATTTTTATGAATGATGTACTTCTAATTTTTTTCAAAACAAATGTGACATGATTTTATATTTTTAAGAAGACTAGATTTTTTTTAAATCATGATTATAATTATCATTGAAAATCAAATTTTATGTTTACTTTTTCGTTTTCAATTTTTTTAAATATTTAGAATATATATATATTAAATAAGTGGTTTAAAATGAAAAAGATATTTTCCCCAAGAAATGTTCTAGAGATATTTTAAATGAAATTTCATTTATAACAACATCCTTTGATATTAAATATTCATTACTAAGGATAAGAAAAAATATTAATATTTTTATTCTTTTTTTGGATGGATTATTATAATGATAATTATATATATATATATAACATGTTTTTAATTGCATGGATTAATATTTGATGAATAATCAATGTTTTCATGATCATGTGGTATATATAAGAATTGATTATTATTATGTGTTTGTTGGTACTATTATAAACCATGGATGAGTAGTTACATTATATACCAAAGATGGGTGGGTTAAACATATCCATGTAATTCATATGGTAAAGATGATATAGTTGAGAAACTAATCAGAGATATCATTGTTGAGAAAAGCATGAGAGAAGTGGGGTTTAACAAACTCCTAATATATTATACTGTTAATTAGAAGGATGTTATTCCTAAATGAATGTTTGACATTATAGGGTGGTAATTTATATTATCATACATTATCAATAATGATATTCTTCATATTTAACCTTCATTAAAGATATTATTTTCTATGATTATGTGATTTAAAAAAATATATATTTTTCTTATGATATGTTCTCATGTATCGTTAATGATTATTGATGATTCCACGTGATTATATCTTATTTTTTATAGATAAATAAATAATTACAAGATTCAACATTAAAGACAATTATTTGACTAAGATTATTTTATGTATTGATCATGTTCTCATACCCTAATTCATATCTTACACTCAAATATGATCATTGATTATTATCACTACTTTTTACCCTTACTGAGAATATGATCTCACCCATTCATATGTTTCCATTTCATAGGTTATAATGATTACGTAAAAGTATGGTATGTATATCTAGGGTTCAATTTATGAATATTATATTGGGATATGATGTAGATCTTGTGTGTACATGTTGTTTATGTATCCAATATTCCAAAAACAGTACACCCTATGACTTTTTAAATGGATTATATATATATAATTAATATTCCACAAATAATATTTAGTAGTTATATAAAAAAATTTTGGGACTCTATAGAGATGATATAAATAGCTCTACAATGAATGATTTTTTACAAGGACTATCCATGGATATCTGGATGAAGCTAAATCCTATGATTCCATGTGAAATGATCTTCAATTTGTTTATCAACATGTTTTGTATTATGATTCTAGTATTTATGATATTCGTAGAAATATAAATTTTTTATTAAAGGTTCATGAAGTGTTATAGTATCTTATAATAGGGAAGGTCAAATTCGGGGATTCTATGATCATGTGGGATGGTGTTTTGAAGAAAAATCTGTCCAAAATAGATAAGTCCACACCCATGGTGGAGTGTTTTAATGACCGTGGTAATATTTTATTTTTTCTTATGTGAAACACTTTAGACAAAAAAAATTTTGGTAGTCCCCATGGAGAAATTATTTTATTCATGTGTTGAACATCGTAGGGAAACAAATTCCATGGGTTTTCTTATAGTGTTTTTTGAGTCAACATGTACGGAAGAGGCGAGTAACTATGTCTATGGTATTGCTGAATGTATTATTGGTCGAATGATTATGTATTATTTAAAAAAATCCAAAATAGACGGACCAAACCAATGGTATAATATATTTTATTATAAAGGTTATGTTGTAATGTAAAATATATAGTCATGGAAATACTATTCTCATGGGGCAGGATGTTTTGAATGAAAAACATCCAAACATTATTCACCATCCCATTGTTAGACTCATTTGTGGTGGTGGGGTTTCTTTCTGTTTTGAGTGGTTCTATTTTTTTTATTCATGGAAAACTCAAGTGATATCTACCCTGATCTATGTTGGGGTTTTTTAGAAGCTACAATACTATATCAATGATCTCTATTCCCCAACAACTCATATCTATGTGGAAGAAGTAATGGAAGTGATTGAAACAAGTTTGAGTGTTTGAATATGAAATTTAAAATCGTATATTAAGAATAATATTTGGTATAGTAGTTTAAACACATGTAGTAGATTGAAGAAATCATGTTTTATAATGATACGGTATTGTCCACTATTAATTAAAGGAAATAATTTTTATATTCAAGAAAAGATGTAGTGCATTACTATAATTACACAGTGAAAATTCATTGTGTATGTTCCATGTTTATAGAATGATATGACACTGATATTTTTTAGAATATTTTTTTTATATCTATGATTATTTGAGATCCATCACACTATTTAGTAAGAGATATTATTTTGTTTTCAGGAAAAGTAATATTAACCATTTTATGGTATTTTTCACTTATGCTAAAGACGAAATAGATAATATGTTTTGTAATGAAACCATTTTTTATACTTGAATAAAATGAATAAGTTATATTGTAATCATGTAAATAAAGTAAAATATCGTTTGAACTATGATGATAAGTAATTTTAGTGAATTTTTTTATTAAATAGAATAGAAGAAGACGTTACATGTTTCTGTTCAAATGAAATATGATAAAAAGGGAGAATAATTGAATGTGGAACACCAACAACCATATAATAATCTTGAAAATAACTCACTTTTTTATATTTACAAATGTTCAATTATTTAAATTTATTTATACTGATGTAGATGGATTGTTTATAGTGAGGGATGCACCAAACATCTATAAAATGATATACCCTACACAATCACATTCACTTGTTGATATTAGTGGATATTATTCTCTCAGTTAAGTTAATCTCATTCTAAGGGATAACATTTCATTATAAAATTTAAAACATGTAAATATACTCGCATATTGTGGGTGAGTTTTCTCGGTGGTGTTTCTTGAATTGAAAAAGAACCATAGAGATAGAGTGAGATCAATAGTTTCGTCACATAATTATTAAAATATATCCCAGTTGGTCCTCATCATGTGGTGTAATATTTTTAGTTAACCACATTTGGATTCCTAGTAGGTATCAAGGTACCAATTTATCATATAATTTCATTATAATAATTAAATATCTTAAAATATTTTGTGTTTCAGTCCTATAATTATTATGAAGTGATGTTTTGGGGATTTTCTTTCTAGGTAAATTTTGAAATTATTTTCTTCTAAAACATTGATGAATATAAAAATTAATTAGAATAAAAATATATAAAAGATTTATCTCTTAACTAAATGGATGATTTTTCAATTCCACAAATAAATGATGAATCCAAATATATGTTTTTAAGATGAAAAATGGTTTTTACAACAAAAAAATACATTGAAAACATTATCAACTCAGTTGGATCATTTTATTAAAGTGATCAGGATGTGTGTGTTAATTATATTTAAATTTAACCTGAAGAATAATCAGACATTATTGGGAGTGATCACACTTAAAATAACATATAAGATAATGATTATAAATATATTATTCATTCATTTCCAAAAAACATTATTTTTATAAATTATGTTATTTTTTAAAGTTAGTATGAGGAATTCAATAATCTTGGAGTTGATATAAAAATATGGGATTAGGCTTGGACATACTACTATCTTATTTATATTAACCTATCAAAATATGTTATTGTCAAAGAATATGATTTTGAGGAGCTTATGGTAAGATGATTCATATTTGAATTAGAGTGGATCAAAATTATAAATGAAAATGATGGTTCTATTAAAATTTTTGAGAAGAATATCCACCCATTGAAATTTTATAAAATAAGTCTCATTGATTTCAAGAATTCACTATTTGAAAATAAAATCAAGTGAATCATTTAGATTAAAGAATTTTTAAATGATATAATAAAAATTAATGATAAAGATGTTATTAAGATAACAATTTACATTTACGATTTAATGAAATTTATTTAATATAAAAATAATCCCGCTAATATTAGATGTCTTGAATTGGAAATCAAATTGGCCAATGTTGAAGAGATTCATGTTTATATTTCAGAATAAAAATAAATGGATATACTATCCCATAACATTATATAAAGTATTTGATTGTGAAAAAACCAACATTATGTGATTATAATATCATTAATCTAATTGATTATCTTCCCAATGTATGATCATAGAATACGATACAATTCAAATCATCATTTAATGAATTTTTTGAATCTATTTTAATGAAATAATGAGAATTAAAATTCCATTATGTACATGTATGTATGAGATGATGTGATGAAGAGGCTATCACCTTGTATATGGTGTATAGAAGAATTTTGTTGATTGATGTATCCCCATGTGAAGATAAAACTGTGATGAATATAGCCCAAAAATATCACACTACTGAATTTGAATATTTTATACGATATACACCATTGTAGAGAAGAATAATGTTTATTATAAAATAATAGTGGTCCAATAGATTATTGGGATTGTGAAAATGATTAATTTTATGATCCACTCATTTTAGAATCACAATGGATGTCCAAATATTGGGGCACAAAGATATTAATGATGAAAAATAACTACTAAATAATAGAAATTTGTTTGATTCTTGTAGATTTGAGTCCATTTAAGATTTATGTTATAGTTCCAGCGGTGGTCGCCAGACAAATGACACATTCCAAACTCAAAATTTATCACAAAAAATTTTGGAGATAAAATCGCATAAGTAGAATAAATGTGCATCATTTTGAAGAAATGAAGAATAAATTTCAATACAATATATCTAGAAATAAGATATCAGGGAATAGATATGAATGGTCCTTGGATAAGATAACTAATAATTTTAAGAGGAGTTTTATATATTATAAAAAGGATTTGGATAATGGAGATAATGTTTAGAAAAATATAAACTCCATAAAATTTACCTATTTACCCAAGGATAACATAGAAAATTTGTCTAGTATAGTTTCATATTGTAAATAAATTAAAATAATAAAAAGAAATATTTAATTTCAAATATTCATAAAAACCACATGAATATGATGAATCTCATGATTGTTTGTTAACAAAGAGTACACATGGCATTTATGATGTTGATATGACCATATCGCTGCTACCCAATGTAAAATCATATTTTAAAATGAGTTATGGAAACATTATAATGGTAGGAAATACTGTAACTTAGTTGAGAGAATCTCATCATGGTTGTTGACATTGTGAATCAAGGAGATCCACCTTCTTCCAATATAACTATTATGTGTTTTATTTTCTCATAACATGTTTCTTATAAAAGTTGATGCATGGTCTTAAAGAGATTAGAAATCACATTCCATTAATATCTTTTAGGTATATATATCCTCGTATTCATATCATCCTTGGATTTGGTCCTGGATTCTATTTTTGAGACTTAAAATTTTATTAGATGTTTTGGGGTTATGTGTGGTAGGGACATAGTTACAAAAAATTGTATGGGTTTTATGTAGAATCGCAATTCCTCCAAATAAGGTTATTAAGGGGAGGTACAAGGATAGTTCAAATCATGTAGCTCGAAATGGCGGGGAGTTCACATGTGCATATAGTTTTAAGACAATGTGGGAAAATTGTGAATCCTTATATAATATACCAATATATAGTACATGGTTTGGACATTATTTCTCAATCCATGTATCCAAATAATATATCCCTCTAATTAATACCATTTAGATTACACGGTTAAATGCATGATTATCTCTAACTATGTGGCCAAACCCAATAAACCACATGATCTATGTGTCAATGGATTTGATTAATTTTCTTCCATATGTATAATATTTTTTATATTAAATTATAATTTCCACCATTATATATTTACTTAATATTGATGGATCCAAAAGTGGTTTATGGATGTAGACATTTGTTTGATGAAAGACGAGTCTATAGACTCTTAATTAGGGTTCCTCATCATAAACTCCCCATTGGTGGCTCTCATTCTACGTGATTTATTGTTAATGAGACTAAATATAAGTGGATTTATAAGTATTTACCCTTCAATCGAAACCATATTTATTTAATTTTAAATTATTTTAAATGATGATTCTTGAATCTAGACGATCTGTTGTTTTATTTAAAGAGCCTTGAAATTGTGAAATAAAACATCTATTCAATGGATTTCAAAATATTTATTGATTTTTGGGAAAAGATTTAATTAAATGAGATGTATTTTAGTGAAAAAATAATTATTTTTATTCATGGGAAAATGTATTTAATAGAAATATTATTTCGATATGAATGAATCTGATAAAACCCTATGATTTAATTTAGAATTTAAAATAGCATTTAGAATCATGAAATTGAGTATTTTATCATTGAATGATTTATTGAATTGATTTTCCCATAATTTATTGATAGATTTAATGATTGAATGAAAATTGAGCCTAAGTAGGTAGTTGTTTATAAGAGTAATCTTTCTTGGAATATGAACTCCTAGTAGTGGATTAATGATGAAAATTCTAAAAATGAAAATTTATCATAATTGTCCTTGATGGGGTATTGATTTATTAAATAATGGCTACCTTAGTCTTATGAATGTTTTCATCAATTGATCTGGGATTGATTAATAAAGTAGTGTGAGGCTCTTAGATCTGGGAACTACTGAAACATAGGACATATAACCATAGTTCCTTGTTTGGATTTCATTATTTTTAGCCAATTTTTACTGAACACTTTTATTTGACCAGTATTATTTTTTAAAAATGTACATTTATTCCTTATTTTATTTTTGGATATACATAACATATATTATATTTGAAATATTTTTTGAATAAAATGTGAAAGTGATTCTTTATGTATTTCCATTATTTTAATTGGACAATGAAATATTTATTTATATGGAATCCATTATTGGATATTTGGTTAAATCCAACATGACTATTTTTCCACAGCATAACTTTTCCTTCAATATATTATAGATTAAATTATGTTAGCTCTTGGTAAAGTTAAATCATTACTTAGAGGTGGCTGTAATACTAGTTAATGGGACCTTAGGCAATGATAGTGAAATGTGGATTAGTGTTCAACTAATTTGGGGGATATTTTGATTATTTTTATCTAAAAGGATTTTGAATTTCATATTTGATTATGTAAATGTAGATTTTTATATTTCTTCTTATGGTAATTTTGTCCTTGATGGAGTGTTTGGAATACAAACTGGTTACATTTTAATCATATTCTATTCTTTATTAGTAGAATGTTTTTGGGGTACAAAATTCCATCTAACACATTGTTGATGCCTAGTTGTTATTCACACACACATAAGGACCTATAATTCATTTCATACAATGTCAGTTCAGGCTCAGTACCACTAAAATAGGGTATTTAGTTTACATCCTAAAAAAATTTAATTGATGGTGGTTTGATCATATTTCCATGATGTTAGTTTATATTTTGGGATGTCCTGGTAGACACATAACTAGAAAATGTTATTATTGACATATTTATGTAACTAGAGTTTTCAATAATCTATGGTTGTATATTTATTGTATCAATGTTGTGTGTAATCTACTGTAGTATTATGAACTATATTCATTATTTTTCGAAACTATGGCATCATATGGACATAGGAACCACAAAATGTATACAAGAACCGCATAGAATGTGGTAAATTTGACGGAAAGGACCACTACCATGGTTTCATAAAACCATAGAAATTTCCATAACCTATTAACATGGTTTTTGATAACTATGGTTATATGCCTTGTGATAATCATCTATTTTTATTATCAAATACAACGTTTTTCAATAGACCATGATAATGTATCCTATTACCAGATTAATTTCAAATAGTAGAAATATCTTGGTGGAAATCACCTACTACAAAATTTTTATCAAACCCTAAAAATATACATCCTTAAAATAACATTTTAATATAGTTTAACATAACCATGGAAATAAACCTATCGGAAATCAAAATTTACCACAGTTTAATAAATCTAGTTTTATAGGCTTCTATCGAAATATTTATGTTTATTTTTTAAAACGATTAATAAAAATAATGATATATATTAATATATAAATTTTTAGGTGTGTGTTAGAGTCTAATAAAGATTAAAAATGAGGTCACATAATTGAATATTGGTGGCTTTATTTATTTTTTTAAAGATTGCAATGATAGTTTACTAATGATCTACAATAGTACTCTTATGTCCATGATCCATGTGGACCATGTATATTGATCACATATGTTCATATTATAATAAACTATTACAATAGGTAATATTGTAATAAAATTCATTCGAATAGAATGTGGCCATGGTACATTAGGACCATGTATATAGATGTGAAATTCCATGGTTTAAAACTATTCGTATTAGCTAGTCCATATTAAAATAGTGATATGGTCCATGGTTTAAGTAAACTACAGATATAAGATGGACCTATTTTTCTATATCAGTAGTGTCCATTATTAATGTATATTCTATCCTTATTTTCTGGAAATAATATTTTATCATATTTAAATGTTTTTAAATCATTGAAATGGGATGTCTATTTTGATATGATATAATGTACTATTTTCATGGTATAAGGCGTATTTCAGAATCATGTTACATAAAAAACACTCATTATAGCGAGCCATGTTTCACCATAGGTGTTTGGAAAATTAATATTTGAGGAATGAATTGATCTGATTCTATTATATATATAAACATGATCTGAGTATTTTTAAATACCCAATAATTTAATTATATATGATCAAAATTAGATTCCCTATATCTCTTGATTAATATTATTACCATATTTTCCTTGCAAACATTTTTGTGTTTCTTGTTTTTGTTATGTGGTATCATTCACCCAAAAACGTTTTTCAAATAGTATAAGGACTCAAACAAAAAAAATTTCATAATCTTTAATTAAATTAATGATTCACATTGAGGATTTTTTCAGGGTGAGAGTTTTATAGAATTAGGCCATAAATATTATATTACATGTTAGAAATTACAATGTACACACTTCATCTCAGATTATTTTATTCAGAAAATAAAAACACTAAAAAAGAAACATGTTTAGTACCATGTTTTATACAACATGACTTTTCCTTGAACCCATTCTTGACCCTATTTATCTTTATGTCCTGGGAAAAAATTTCAAATCCTGGGATTTGCATAAAAAACATAGTAAAGGTTATAAAATAATGAAATAAAACATTACCCCATTAATAAATACAAATCATTGAAACCAAACATTTCAATCACAACATACCTAATGAAATTATAAGACATATGAATAACTCAAATAAATCATAAATCATATAGGTAACATGTAGATTACATAACATACATACATTGTAACTTTCAAGTCTACATAAGGAGTTACATTTGGAGTACCCATCATAGTATACTTCATAAATCTCTTAGGAGAAACTTTAACGTTTTCTTCTGTCACATTAACCAATTCATTAGAGAGCTATCTCGGGATCACCCACTGTAGGATTATTGTGGAACAACCCGTATAGGTAATCCATTCCCAATAAAAATAACATATTCATAACACATAAAACAAGAAAAATGGAAAGAAAACATCTCCACAATCCAATAAAAATAAATCATTTCGAGATATTAACATAATCAATGCTTTATAAAACCATTTTCAAAACCATTTAAAACATTGAATAAAGATATTTTAGAATCAATGTTCCCCATAAAACATTTACTCTTGAGAAATAAATTTTAATTTTAAACCGTATTATCCATATAAATAAATCCATAAAACCATTTTTAAAACATGGACATTAATTTTAATTATTTAGAAAAATAAATCTATGAAATCTTTAAAATGATATTTTAGGTAAAGAGTTCTTAAAAAATAAGAGATTCTTAAATTCAAATAATTGAAGAAAATCATTAATAAAATATTAAAATATCAAGAGAATAAGTTTATTCATGTTATAATATGTCCACATGAATAATATACACCATATAAATGTGAATTTGTGTATAACATCAAATAAGACACAATTGAATGTAAATTAAGAAAATGTCCCTAGAAAAGATCATATCTTTACATTAAAGACCAATAAATGAAATAATTATGTATGAAAAATAGAATACACCCAATATAAGTTGATATTATGTGTACAACAATCATAGGTCATTCACACATATTCATATCATGACATAATCAAGAAGTATAAGTTAAACCCAAAGAATTGAAATATGGTTAAGAAGTTCCCTTACCGATTTTGTAACATATGAAACATACAGCACATGAAAGGAGGATCATAAAATGAAGATGTAAATAGCCCTAAATTAAGGTATATTACACAATTAATGTAACAGCTCGAGATTTTATAAAAAATATTCTTTTTAATTTTATTAATGTCTTGTGTTGTACGCTACACCAAAAGGAGCTTTCACAACACACATATTTGACTTTCCTTGCATTACACGCAATCGCAACCTTCCTCGATAGCGTGTGTAGTACGCAATACTGAGTTTCACTAAACAACGATATGCTATTAAAATATTATTATAACTAGCCGTTATGAATAGTAATAACCACCTTTTAAAATTTTAGAAATTTTATCTCTCAAAATGGACTTCATTTTTGGATTCGTAGTATCGAATTTAGCCTAAGGTGAAATTTTGGTACTTTTCGGATAACATTCATATTTTAATGAATAGTGAAAATTACTAAATTTTAGTTAAAAACAACATTTTCAATCGAAATAATTAATAGTGATAAATTATTAATTTGAGTGGTTTTAAAGTATATTTAGAATATATTTTTACAATTTAATACAATGTTGGTTATTGGATGTAATTTCACATTTAAACCAGACATAAACAAGTGTCAATCTTTTGATAGATATTGTTTCTTAAAAACACGCTATTTGTTTTAACAGCGGGATTTAATTATAAAATTAATTAATGCAACTTCTATTTTATGAATTTGGTAAAATAGACTTCATTTTTTGAATTAGGAATATGAAATATAGCTTAGGATGAAATTTTGGCATAGTTCTGAAAAAACATCAATTTTTGATGAATAGTGAAACTACTAAGTGGTAGTTAAAAAAATTATTTTCATCATAAATCTTAATTTTACCGCTTATGTGAATGGAATTTTAAAAATCCGAGAGACACGGTTGATGTCAGTAAGTAAAATGTGGTTCAATGAGATGAAAATAATTTTTGGTGAATAGTAACTTTTTACTTTTATTTACCACGGTTAAAAGTAAATAGGGTAATTAAGGGTAGAAATGATATTATTATTACCCTAACACATGTCCTAATTCTATTGGACAAGTGTAATTCGACCAAAAACAATCTTAGGAATAAATTATGACCATTTAGGCCCACTTGGATTAGATTAGGACATTTATTATTAATTTATTTAAAGAAGGGTTAAAAGAGTTAAAATCAATGTTTATTTACTAAAACATTTTTAATATGGGGTTATACATAAGATCAATTCGACTATAAATATTCATTAGAAATATAAAAAGATTTACTACATAATGGTATTTTATTTGTAATTTTTAGACATTAAATAATTTAATTTATTTATGACATAATGATGATGCAGTAATTATCTTATTAATGAAATATTGACATAATTGATGTTATAAACACCAAAATAAATGTAATTTGAGACTTTTTATGAATTCCACTAATTTTCTATGTTACTATGATATATTAGTGTGGATTTAATCAACTTGGTTCGAACATATAATTCTGTTATGACTTTCACAAAAATCATATATCAAATAGTGTAAAAATTGACACAAAATAGTTTTTAAATCAAATATTATATTATTAATTGTTATTTTATTCCTAAAAATCTAATTTTCGGCCAAATGACTTAGATAAGGATATATATATATTAATAATAAACAATTTGGGGTTCGTTTGGCATGTTATAGTAAGTGTATTAACCATATAGTGTAAGAAAACAAAAAGACGCGGTAAAAGTTAAATTATTTAACTTAGAGTTAAATCTAATTGATAAGGTTAAAATAATACCCTAAACTTGTCTAAATCCTATTGGATGATAGGATTTTGACCCATCCCCACTTTAGCTTCGAAATAAGACCCTTTGGAACCATTATAAACCGATTTTGACTTTAATATAAAATAATATTTTGAGATATTCCTAATGTGCCCCTCTCCTCCATTATAAAAGGGCACCTCCTCCCCCTCCTCCTCACACCAATTTGAGCACTCAAGCTCGGCCAACACCTGCCAAAATACCTTCTACACTTCCCTAGTATCATAATAGAGGGTTGGGTCTTCTTCAAAGACCATCCTTAGTTTGTTAAGTGGAGGTTAAGAAAAGGCGCGTCAAAAAGAGGTAATATCCATTACCGATCTTTTTCAATTTCTTTCTTCTTCAACTTCTTCTTCTTTAGTTGTTTCTTGATAAAGTAATAACATAAGTATTTCTTATATACTTATATGTTATTATAAATATTAAACAACTCTAATTAACCTTCTATCCATCCTACGGAAAAAGGAAATCACCGCGCGTGCGTACGTACGGAATACCGTCTCCACGCCGTGGTGTAATCTATTTTCCGCCACCACATTAATTGGATTGGTATAAAGGTGTAATGAGTAACTATATATGATTATTATAAAGTGATATTGATACTGAAATAGTATACATACACTTAAACACAATTCCACGACCATGGGAACGATATCATCGCTCGTGCGTACGTACGGACTACCGTCTCCACGACACGATGAGAGTCATTCTCAATGATTAACCATTCATGAATGATTATAAAGTATATATAATAAGTAATAATGAAATATATGACCTAATAATGATACTGGAATTATTTATATTTATATTTATGTCATCTACTTAATTCCATTCAATTCAATAAGGAAACGAAAACAGCGTTCATGCGTACGTACGGACTACCGTCTCCATGAACGGTGTATTTCTTTCCATTTACTGATTTTTTATATATGTGTATTATGAATATATATATATAAATCATGTTTTATATTATGGAATTAAGTAATCATGATCTAAGTAATCATATGAATAATTACAAGTTAAAAAAACGAACGACAAATGAGAAGATTTTACCCAAGACGCTACTTTAACATGAATTTACAAAAGAACGGGTAATATAAAGTCATAAGTGGACCATATATGATATAATAACAATTAATATGATTCTGGAATAATTCAATAACATGATTTAAATCATATAAAGGAGGTTCGGACACTCACAAAGCAAGTCGGACCTAAGGTAAGGGAAATATCACAATCTCATTTTTATCCGAGATTGTTTATTCGTAAGTATTTACTGGGGTGTATTTTATCATCCAAATCCATGTTTCATCAATATTTGATATTATTTCCATCCACCTAAAATTGTTTAAATCCATTTTTACCCTTCGGTGAGTTTTTAGTAATATGTATGATAGGAATCTTTTGTCGTTTTTCATACGAGGTGCTTTTTGACTTTTCTGACAAAAGTATGAGAAGAATGTTTTTTTTAAATTATACGACATGAATGGATTTTTACAAAATTATTTCCAAGAAGCAGCATTTACAAGTTTTCAAGTTTATTTTTAATCAACTTCTTTTAGTTTAAAGTTGTATAACCTGTTAAGAAAGGAAAAATGTTTTTGAAGTAGAAAGGATATTTTCCTCAAGAATGAAGTTCAAGTGTTTTATCAAAATTATTTTCCATCTAAGATAATAAAGGGTCCTGTTTTTATCCCTATTATTACATTGATTTGATTATGTTGTGATGGAAATATTTTTATGAATTCCTTTATCTTATATGAATTGTTTTATGACGTCATGTTGTTTAGGAATCTCATTTTTATTACATGGGTTACGCTATGATTTATGATTTATGATTATGTGGCACACATAAGAAATGATTCATTATAAGATGGGTGGGACCTATATCTCTTTCAAATGCATTGGGTAAAGATTTTATATCTCATGATATAGACATGGCTGGAATGGTAGGTTATACCGGTTCAGTGAAACAGGACTGAAACGAGGGTTACTCGATTCAGATAGGGACTTTGTCCACTAAGATAGTCTTGGAAATGAGTCTTGACTAACAAGAAATGATTCTCTATGATTATGTGTGAATGCCACAATGTTTCATGTTTTATGTTATGATTATTTTGATTACATTTCACTACCATGATTTATCCCATGTTATGAAATTATGCTCTCTTTTGCAGGTTATGATTTCCAAAATGTTATGTTCTTATGAATACGATGTGATTGATATTTCTTTCGTTTAACCTTACTGAGCATTTGAGCTCACCCTTTTATGTTTTCTTTTCCCCAGGATATAAAGAATAGTTTTAGGTAATAAAAGGGAAGATATTTAGGGGAGATATTGAGGATCTTTCACCACGATTAGAAGATTACGTTCCGAGTTTCCAAAGACACTAAACTATTACGATCCTTGTGTGTGTGTTTTTTTTATGTAATATGTATTCCGCAAAAGTAATGTAATGTTCATGTACGTTAGGCTTTGGGTCTCTACAGTTGGTATCAGAGGCAAAGGAGGTAGGAATGTATCCGATCCTTGGGAACTCTCACATGTGAGCGTTGGATGAAGCATGGCTCTCCACCCAAGGGCTTCATGAGGAAATGGCTGCCACTGGGGATGGTGGTGTGTCCCGCCCAGGGGGTGTAGCCACCCATGGAGTGCCCTGATATGTATCAATTATAGTCCACTGGAAGTAATTCCAGACCATTACAGTTGGTATCAGAGGAAAGGTTTAGTCAACCTTTGGAAACTAGGATGCGAGAACTTTAGTGAGATCCCTAGAGATATTTCTAAGGTATGTCTAGGGATGTCCCTAAGGTTAAGTATACGTATAGGTTATTGAACTAGAATTACGCTAAAGATCATAGAAT
The DNA here is from genome assembly GCA_963277665.1 of Viscum album. Classification (NCBI taxonomy): domain Eukaryota; kingdom Viridiplantae; phylum Streptophyta; class Magnoliopsida; order Santalales; family Viscaceae; genus Viscum; species Viscum album. The sequence goes on along the minus strand of OY728131.1, from coordinate 306,807,982 downwards.
TAACCCTAAGATGTTATATATTGATGGTACTCCCCCTTTATTATGTTGTTTTCCCTAGCATGATTTTTGCCTCTCACACTATTCTTTTTGGGGTTTAGACGATGGTTGGAACCCGAAGGAACCGTGTTGATCAATGCAATGGACAATGCAATGATTGCCCTCTTGAACAAACAAATGTTATGGGAGATGGAGTGCAAAATATTATTGCTATACTTACACAAGCAATGAATCATTCTGGACTTCCAAATGAGCAGAGAAGGGAACAATATTCTATTGAGTCCTTCATGAGGCAACGTCCACCTTCTTTCAGTGGGTCTTCTGATCCACTTCTTGCTGAACAATGGATCAGTACCACTGAAAAGATATTTTCAGTTCTTCAATGTTCTGATCATGATAAAGTAATCTTAGCAGTATATCTTTTGGAAGGTGAATCTGATCAATGGTGGAATCTTATCAAGAATACGGGGCAAAGTGATGAAATTGAGTCCATGGAATGGGACGAGATCAAGAACTTGTTTTTCAGTAAGTACTTATCTCGTATTCTTCGAACAAAGATGGAAAAGGAGTTCCTTGAGCTGAAGCAGAAGGATGATGAATCTGTTGTTATATACGAAGAAAATTTTACAAGACTTGCAAGGTATGCATCTGGCATTATCATCCATCCTGAAAGTAAAGTTGATCGATTTTTCAGTGGCTTAAAACCAAGTCTTCGAAGGGCATTAGCTATAAGAGACTTTAGTAGCTATGAAGATATTGTGCGTTGTTCTATCAAGGTAGAAATGGAAGTTGGTGTTACATATCAATCTCATGGTTTTGACAAGAAACGAAAGATGGAGTTCAAGGAGAAATCTCAGAATAATGGTGAAAAGAAGATGAGTGTTTCCATATGCACAATGTGTGGAAAGAAGCATGGTGGAGATTTTCTTAAAGGGACTAGAAAATGTTTTAAGTGTGGAAAAGAAGGTCATCGAGTAGCTGAGTGTCGAAGTAATGGAAAAAGGGATTCTAATGATGTGAATAAAGAAAACACTGCAGAGAATGCACACCAACACTTCAATGCTTCAAGTGCAAGGAAATGGGGCATTATGCTAATAAATGCCATAATCCAAGGGTTAGTGATGATCGAAATGAGAAACCACTAAAGGCAAAGGACAATGGGAAGTCACATGCGATCACTATTGGCGATGTTGAATATGACAATGATGTGGTGGAATGATTAAGTGTTTATGTAATGGGATTCCAAAATAATATTGTATCATGGAGTATTAGAATATTTATGTATTGGTCTAATTTGGTATTCAAAGTAATTGAGATATTTTTGGAAATAAGATGATATGCGCATAATGAAGGGAAAACGAGAAAACTAAATGTTTAACAGTATTCATGAGCTCATGATTGATATAAGGACTAAGTGATATCATGGATTGAGTATATAGAATTTTGAGGATTTTGGTATGTGGAAAGTGTTATCTTTAAACTGCATTCATGTTTTCACTAAGGTATTCAAGAGAATACATGATTAAGGACTTTGAATGTTTGGAATGTGACCAACAAAACATATCTTATGATATATGGGGTTCAACGATGGTATTAAATCTCTGGTAATCGTTTTCACTATGTTATGAGAGTAGACTGCAGTATTATGGATAAGCCTAAAGATTGAAATGGATTATGTTGGATATAAGTGAGTATTGTTTAAGGATAGAAGTTTTTTTCCGATATTATTGATGGGATGTTATAGTAATATAGTTTTAGAAAAAGGACAACCTGCAGGATGGGCGACAACCCATCGCGTCGGACAGGGCCGTAGGAATCGAACCCACAACTGAAGTGGGACTGGCCTTTATCACCTACCACTGGCCTACAGGAAGTCCCTGTTTAGTAGAAACTAGTTTTATTATATTAAGCAGTATGATATATGAATTATAAGTCCATTTTAGGAACCATATATGATTAATCTCACTATAGAATGACTTATGTATATTTAATAACTTTTGTTAACCTTTTGTTTGAGACAGATGGAATGACCCGTCATTCTATCACATGATCTACTAACACTTCACGAATAACAAATTCAACTTCATTTATTTAAGAGATGAAGTGGAAATTGTTCAAGGCACGAACAAAAGTGAGATTGTTCCAAAATAAAGTAAGTATTTATTCTAATTAAAATTCTTCAACTCTAGGGAAACGATCTTGAAAACCAAAAATGTTGTCCTAATGCTCTTATATCTGATTAATCAGATGGTACCTTAGATCGTCACAAATTTATGGATTTGTGATTGTTGGATTTTCCGTAGCCATGTTCTCTACCACTCTCCATCAGAACATGATGGTTAGATTTTTCTTCCATATCCATATTTTCACCTATGTGGAAACCCAGTGATTAGTTTATTTGGGTAACCGTTACGTTTCATACTTTTTTTTTAAAGATTGGTTTTGATATTGCTTTTTACGATGTGGGTTTCTATTAAATAAACTTTCGAATAGTAAACCATTTATATCCCCGAGGAATTTCGAGGGCGAAATTCATTTTAAGGGGGGTAGAATGTAACAGCCCGAGATTTTATGAAAAATATTCTTTTTAATTTTATTAATGTCTTGTGTTGTATGCTACACCAAAAGGAGCTTGCACAACACGCATATTTGACTTTCCTTGCATTACACGCAATCGCAACCTTTCTCGATAGCGTGTGTAGTACGCAATACTGAGTTTCACTAAACAACGATATGCTATTAAAATATTATTATAACTAGCCGTTATGAATAGTAATAAGCACCTTTTAATATTTTAGAAATTTTATCTCCCAAAATGGACTTCATTTTTGGATTCTTAGTATCGAATTTAGCCTAAGATGAAATTTTGGTACTTTTCGGATAACTTTCATATTTTAATGAATAGTGAAAATTACTAAATTTTAGTTAAAAACAACTTTTCAATCGAAATAATTAATAGTGATAAATTATTAATTTTAGTGGTTTTAAAGTATATTTAGAATATATTTTTACAATTTAATACAATGTTGGTCATTGGATGTAATTTCACATTTAAACCAGACATAAACAAGTGTCAATCTTTTGATAGATATTGTTTCTTAAAAACACGCTATTTGTTTTAACAGAGGGATTTAATTATAAAATTAATTAATGCAACTTCTATGTAATGAATTTTGTAAAATAGACTTCATTTTTTGAATTCGGAATATTTAATATAGCTTAGGATGAAATTTTGGCATTGTTCTGAAAAACATCAATTTTTGATGAATAGTGAAACTACTAAGTGGTAGTTAAAAAAATTAATTTCTTCATAAATCTTAATTTTACCACTTATGTGAATGGAATTTCAAAAATCCGAGAGACACGGTTGATGTCAGTAAGTAAAATGTGGTTCAATGAGATGAAAATAATTTTTTGGTGAATAGTAACTTTTTACTTTTATTTACCACGGTTAAAAGTAAATAGGGTAATTAAGGGTAGAAATGATATTATTATTACCCTAACACATGTCCTAATTCTATTGGACAAGTTTAATTCGACCAAAAACAAACTTAGAAATAAATTATGACCATTTAGGCCCACTTGGATTAGATTAGGACATTTATTGAAGGGTTAAAAGAGTTAAAATCAATGTTTATTTACTAAAACATTTTTAATATGGGGTTATAAATAAGATCAATTCGACTATAAATATTCATTAGAAAGATAAAAAGATTTACTACATAATGGTATTTTATTTGTAATTTTTAGACATTAAATAATTTAATTTATTTATGACATAATGATGATGCAGTAATTATCTTATTAATGAAATATTGACATAATTGATGTTATGAACACCAAAATAAATGTAATTTAAGACTTTATATGAATTCCACTAATTTTCTATGTTACTATGATATATTAGTGTGGATTTAATCAACTTGGTTCGAACATATAATTCTGTTATGACTTTCACAAAAATCATATTTCAAATAGTGTCAAACTTGACACAAAATAGTTTTTAAATCAAATATTATATTATTAATTGTTATATTATTCCTAAAAATCTAAGGTTCGGCCACATGACTTAGATAAGGATATATATATTAATAATAATCAATTTGGGGTTCGTTTGGCATGTTATAGTAAGTGTATTAACCATATATTGTAAGAAAACAAAAAGACACGGTAAAAGTTAAATTATTTAACTTAGAGTTAAATCTAATTGATAAGGTTAAAATAATACCCTAAACTTGTCTAAATCCTATTGTATGATAGGATTTAGACCCATCCCCACTTTAGATTCGAAATAAGACCCTTTGGAACCATTATAAACCTATTTTGACTTTAATATAAAATAATATTTTGAGATATTCCTAAGGTGCCCCTCTCCTCACTTAAAAAAGGGCACCTCCTCCCCCTCCTCCTCACACCAATTTGATCACTCAAGATCGTCCAACACCTGCCAAAATCCCTTCTACACTTCCCTAGTATCATCATAGAGGTCCTGGTCTTCTTCAAAGACCATCCTATGTTCTTTAAGTGGAGGTTAAGAAAAGGCGCATCAAAAAGAGGTAATATCCATTACCGATCTTTTTCAATTTCTTTCTTCTTCAACTTTTTCTTCTTTAGTTGTTTCATGATAAAGTAATAACATAAGTATTTCTTATATACTTATATGTTATTATAAATATGAAACAACTCTAATTAACATTCTATCCATCCTACGGAAAAAGGAAATCACCGCGCGTGCGTACGTACGGAATACCGTCTCCACGCCGTGGTGTAATCTTTTTTCCGCCACCACATTAATTGGATGGGTATAAAGGGGTAATGAGTAACTATATATGATTATTATAAAGTGATATTGATACTGAAATAGTATACATACACTTCAACACAATTCCACGACCATGGGAACGATATCATCGCTCGTGCGTACGTACGGACTACCGTCTCCACGACGCGGTGAGATTCATTCTCAATGATTAACCATTCATGAATGATTATAAAGTATATATAATAAGTAATAATTCAATATATGACCTAATAATGATACTTGAATTATTTATATTTATATGTATGTCATCTACTTAATTCCATTCAATTCAATAAGGAAACGAAAACAACGTTCATGCGTACGTACGGACTACCGTCTCCATGAATGGTGTATTTCTTTCCATTTACTGATTTATTATATATGTGTATTATTAATATATATATATAAATCATGTTTTATATTCTGAAATTAAGTAATCATGATCTAAGTAATCATATGAATAATTACAAGTTAAAAACACGAACGACAAATGAGACGATTTTACCCAAAACGCTACTTTAACATGAATTTACAAAAGAACGGGTAATATAAAGTCATAAGTGGACCATATATGATATAATAACAATGAATATGATTCTGGAATAAGTCAATAACATGATTTAAATCATATACAGGAGGTTCGGACACTCACAAAGCAAGTCGTACCTAAGGTAAGGGAAATATCACAATCTCATTTTTATCCGAGATTGTTTATTCGTAAGTATTTACTGGGGTGTATTTTATCATCCAAATCCATGTTTCATCAATATGTGATATTATTTCCATCCACCTACAATTGTTTAAATCCATTTTTACCCTTCGGTGAGTTTTTAGTAATATGTATGAAAGAATCTTTTGTCGTTTTTCGTACGAGGTACTTTTTGACTTTTCCGACAAAAGTACGAGAAGAATGTTTTTTTTAACTTATACGACATGAATGGATTTTTACAACATTATTTCCAAGAAGCATCCTTTACAAGTTTTCAAGTTTATTTTTAATCAACTTCTTTTAGTTTAAAGTTGTATGACCTGTTGAGAAAGGAAAAATGTTTTTGAAGTAGAAAGGATATTTTCCTCAAGAATGAAGTTCAAGTGTTTTATCAAAATTATTTTCCATCTAAGATAATAAAGGGTTCTGTTTTTATCCCTATTATTGTATTGATTTGATTATGTTGTGATGGAAATATTTTTATGAATTCCTTTATCTTATATTAATTGTTTTATGATGTCATGTTTTTTAAGAATCCCATTTTTATTACATGGGTTACGCTATGATTTATGATTTATGATTATGTGGAACACATAAGAAAGGATTCATTATAAGATGGGTGGGACCTATATATCCCTCCAATTCATTGGGTAATGATTTTATATCTCATGAGATAGACATGGATGGAATGGTAGGTTATACCGGCTCAGTGAAACAGGACTGAAACGAGGGTTACTCGATTCAGAAAGGGACTTTGTCCACTAAGATAGTCATGGCAATGAGTCTTGACTAACAAGAAATGATTCTCTGTGATTATGTGTGAATGCCACAAAGTTTCATGTTTTAAGTTATGATTATTGTGATTACATTTCACTACCATGATTTATCCCATGTTAGGAAATTATGCTCTCTTTTGCAGGTTATGATTTCCAAAATGTTATGTTCTTATGAATACGATGTGATTGATATTTCTTTCGTTTACCCTTACTGAGCATTTGAGCTCACCCTTTTATGTTTTCTTTTCCCCAGGATATAAATAATGGTTTTAGGTAAAAAAAGAGAAGATCTTTATGGGAGATATTGAGGATCTTTCACCACGATTAGAAGATTACGTTTCGAGTTTCCAAAGACACTAAACTATTACGATCCTTGTGTGTGTGTGTTTTTTATGTACTATGTATTCCGCAAAAGTAAGGTAATGTTCATGTACGTTAGGCTTCGGGTCTCTACAGTTGGTATCAGAGGCAAAGGAGGTAGGAATGTATCTGATCCTTGGGAACTCTCACATGTGAGCGTTGGACGAAGCATGGCTCTCCACCCAAGGGCTTCATGAGGAAATGGCTGCCACTGGGGATGGTGGTGTGTCCCGCCCAGGGGGTGTAGCCACCCATGGAGTGCCCTGATAGGTATCAATTATAGTCCACTGGAAGTAATTCCAGATCGTTACAATTAATACAATCATGGTAAGTACATACACCACAATAAAGGAATTAGTGGAAAATATATCATGAATCAATTTGGAAAAAAGGTTAGGTGAAAACCCCTTACCGCATTGTAATCAATCGTGTCATTTAACCAAAAAATAATAACCACAAAATGAATCACAGAATACAATGGATATAAATAAAATCATGATAATATATATCAAATGGAAGTCCAAAATACACTATATGAAATAACTACGTTGTGAACAATGGAAATGTCATGAAATTAAATGTGATATAAGAATCACCAAACTTGGTTTCTGACATGACTTATATGTTCCGTGTTATTAGTGAATAATAAACATAAGTTAATTTCTACTTCATTAAAAAATTTAAAGTTTATTATTATTTTTATATCAGTTATTACCTTTCTATAACAATTCGTTAATTATTTGAGTTCATATCAGACATTATTTTGATGTTTGGATCTTTAGTCTACAATTAACTTGTTTTAATTACAAATTTCCCATGTGTTCAAAATTACATTATCTCTAGAATAATATTCATCATTTAGATATCATATATATATTATATGTCAAATTTATATGTATTTATAATATTCCATATCATTTGGAGTTAAGAAATGAAACACATCGCTCATTGAGACGGTAAGATGTATGTTCGCATGAATGCTACTTTAATTTATATTTTATATTTAGTGAATGGAAAACATAATAATAATTAATTTGTAATAACCTAGTTCTTATTTTTGAGGTACAAGATTCTTATTTTTACTTTTCCTTAAGTGTTTTTCAGAAAATATCGTAATTGTGAAAAATCCTAAATTTTGGAACTACACGCCATGTACTTTTGGTCGTGTGGGATGGGTACTCGGTTTGTGACACTGGAAGAGAACTACACGCCGTGTACTTCTACAGTTGATATGATTTCACCCTTGGGTGACACACATTGAGATTGCACAGTTTGTATTTTATATTATGGGTTCTATTTAGTTACAAACCCAATGAGATGAGGGTATGACATATCATGCATCATATAGGCACTTGCTAGAAATCACATGACATACATAGTTTCCATGCCATGTAGGTGCATTAGAAATTGGCATGTTGTTGTGATAGATTTTGTGCTAGAAAAGATTGTTGTTGTGATAGCTTCTTGATAAATACCTGCTCTGTGACTGGGTATTCTTTGTGTGAGCATGTTTATAGAATGGAATCCAAACTTTGGTTTTTGGGGAGTATGGGCCCCATTAACAGAAATTTTGTGGGTCATTGACTGTTTATTTATTATAACCCAGATATGATTTCAAACATTGATTCGGGGGATTATGGGCCCTCATGGATCGCAATTTGACACTTAGGTGTTGGTTTTTAGTATTTTCTGGGTTCCGGGGAAGTTTCTGAGGCATACTGCCCGGAAACCCAGAATACACGCCATGTAGTATCTTTATACATGCCGTGTATGTCCTTCTGTAATGGAAGCAAAATGAACTTTTTGAGTTCACACCGTGTACCCTGAGCACACGTCGTGTAGTCTCTTCCAGTATCACAAACTGTGTGGGCAGCGACACGGGGTAGGGAAAGGCCTTGGTAAAACACACCGTGTAGCTTCTGTACACGCCGTGTAGTGTGACCCGGATTCCATCTGTGTAACTAATAACACGGGTCGGTGAACTCCTTGATAGAACACGCCGTGTCAATGATAGACACGCCATGTAGTGTGACCTGGGGACTCAGCCGTGTAACGAACAACACGGGCCGGTATCACCTCTCCCTCAACATGCCGTGTAACTTTTGGACACACCGTGTAGTCTTGTCCGAGGACATACTGTGTGGTTTTAGCCATGTGACTGGGAAATGGGGTTCAGTACACGCCGTGCATGGGTGTAACATGCCATGTAGTGTCATGCCAAGTAGTCAGCCGTGTCACCGACGACACGGGCTGTTGGAAAATAACATCATACACCCCGTGTATATATTATACACACCATGTGGTTTTTGTTCAACGGATCCGTGTGGCTTAGCCATGTATAAGGACACAGGTATGGGAAGAGAATTCATTTAAACATCGTGTAGTCGGTGTACATGTCGTCTAGTCTTGTTTAAAAAATTTTGAAATGCCTTCTTCCTCTTGTTCCTTTGTGGTTCCTTCGCTTTTAGTCTTAATAATCATGAATCTGAGGTGTACATTTGACCCTGTAGTGTCATGCCTCCTAGACGACTACGAGTTGTTTGCCAGGAGAGTGGCGACGATTATAATCTAGAGATGTTGGGCCATGGGCTACCATTTGATCCTCCAGAAGAGCCCGATGCGGTGCCAACTGCTATACCAGACACAAGAGCGGAGGCCCAGTTCCATGAAGGCTTTATGCGGTTCATGCAGACCTTTCAGGGAGCACCGCAGGCTGCCAAATCTATGGATGAGCTGACGCGTATCATTCAGTAGCAGCATCCACCTATGTTTTAAGGGGATGGGGAACCATAGGTTGCGATGTCTTGGATGGGGTCGATGCAGACTATTTTCGAGCATCTTGAGATGCCTCTAGGGCGGAGGGTCAAGCTCACAACTTACATGCTGCGTGATTCCGCCAAGAGGTTGTGGGATGTTACAACCAACTCAGAGCATCACATAGACATGATGTGGGATGATATTCAGGTAGTCTTCTATGAATTATTCTTTCCCGAGACGCTGAGGGCAGATAGAGCCATAGAGAACATGAATCTACAGTAAGGTGCTATGTTGGTGATGGACTATTCTGCTTGTTTAACGGAGTTTCAGCGTTTTTTAACCGTGTTGGTGGGTGATAATACATTGAGAGCCAGACGTTTTGAAGATAGTATTTGGTAAGACATTCGAGCGCTGGTAAATGTTTCCAGGTTGCCTACTATACATGCGATTGTCAACCAGGTGTTGATTACAAAGAGGACCCTACGGGAATCGAGTGGTGTGGTCCAGGGCGGTACAACACCAGTCACTAGTACTATTTCTAATGGCAAGAGGAAGAGACAGATGGACTTCTCTCAGGGTGGAAGTACCGGTTATAATAATGCTTTACGTGGCCAAGTTATGTTCTACCAGTGTGGTAGAGAGGGGAACAAGAGGCCTCAGTGTCCACAAGACCCAGTGGAGTTCCGAGCTTGCGGCAAGATGGGTCATCTATAGCGCTTTTGCATGGAGTTTCCACCAGTGGCTAGTGAGAGGGTTTTAGTGCAGACTCCACATATGGGAGCTGGACCAATGGCTTCTTACCGGTTGGGGAACTGGAATGTGTCTGGACATGCAGGTAGAGATGGTGGTCATGGATGTGGTATCCAGACGCCAGGATCTCATAGGCAACAACGCGTGACATCTCAGGGTATCCAGGCTGTATCGTAGGTCCACGACACTAGGCATGCATATGCAGTTCAATAGACCCAGCAGGAGAAGGATCCCGGACCTTCTACAGTCATATGTATTATTCTAGTAGCTTATGTCCTATCTTAAGTGCTTTTTGATACGAGTGCTACACAAAGTTTCATATCTGTACCCGTTGTGGAGAGCCTTGGGCTCGGTGTTTCTACTTCTTCTGATATCATGATTCTCGACACTTTGTTGGAGAACAGGACGGCTGGTGTGCGTCAGTGTAAGAATGTGACCCCTTGAGGTTGGAGTGTGTCACTTCATTTGGGACCTCTATGTCTTGGAGATGACAAGATATGATTTCATTCTTAGGATGGGCTAGTTGGTTCCCTTTCAAGCCTTTGTAGACTAATATCATCACAGGGTGAGTTTCACGTCACTAGAGGACAGATAGTTTCAATAAAAGGGTGAATGTGATGTTCAGGCGAGTCGAACAGGACCAGAGAATCATGGGTGAAGCGGAGTCACAGCCCAGAAAGTGAGCTTATATCTGGATGATCAGGGGACTTGTCAGATGTATTTTTCCTCCAGTTTTTTATCGTTTCAGGGATATCTTCCTGGATGAATTTTCAGGTCTACCTATGGTGCGTGAGGTGGATTTCTCTATCGAGCTTGTGCCAGGAGCATCATCGGTGTCCATTTCTTCTTATAGGACGGACACACCTAAGTTTCAGAAGCTCAAGAGGCAGTTTGAGTAGTTACAGGAGAAGGGATTTATCCGACCCAGTACTTCTCCTTGCGGTTCTCCTGTCCTTTTTGCAAAGATGACGGATGGTACCCTTAGACATTACGTGGATTATCAGAAGCTGAAGCAGTTGATGGTTATGAACTGATATCCCTTTCTGAGGATAGATGATCTATTTGATCAGCTTCAAGGAGCATGAGTGTTCTCGAAGATTGACTTGAGATCCAGATATCATCAGTTGCGCGTGAGACCATCGGATATACCACATACAACTTTTCAAAGCATATATGGTCTGTACGAGTACTTGGTTATGTCGTTCGGACTCATGAACACGCCAACAGTTTTCATGGCTCTGATTAATTTTTTGTTCCATCTGTATCTTGATTTTTTTTTGGTAGTATTCGTGGATGACATATTGGTGTACTCTCACACTCAACACGACCATGCCAACCATCTTGAGATCGTATTGAGTATAATAACAGAGCATCAGCAATACGCTAATCTATTGATGTGCCACTTTTGGATGGACCAGACTCACTTCCTGGGTCATATCATCTCAGAGGCAGGAGTTATAGTAGACCCAGAGAAGGTGAGAGAAGTAGTTTCCTAAGAGCAGTCTATGAACGTGTTTGAGAAACATAGTTTCATAGGGATGGTTGGTTACTACATACGCTTCATATAATACTTCTCCCGCTTAGCAGCACTGTTGATAGGTCTGACTAAGAAGGGTGTAAAGTTCGTTTGGTTAGAATCTTGCAAGACAGATATTTAGGACCTAAAGGGAAGGTTGACATCATCCTCCATCCTGATTCTCCCATAGAAGGGGAAGAGCTATACAGCTTACTGTGATGCATCAGGGATTGGGCTGGGAGCCGTTTTGATGCAGGGTGACCGAGTTGTTGCGTACGAGTCTCGGAAGTTGAGACCACATGAGAAGAATTACCCAACGCATGATCTCGAGTTGGCTATAGTTGGGCATGCGTTGTTCTGTTGGAGACATTATCTGTTGGGAGAGCTTTTTTGGGTTTTCACCAACCACAAAATCCTCAAGCATATCTTTACTCACCGGGACCGGAATCTGAGGTAGAGAAGGTGGGTTGAGTACTTACAGTCCTTCGATTTTGAGCTTGCCTACACACCTGGTAATGGTAATGCAGTAGCTGATGCACTGAGCAGGAAGACTCAGATGCAGGAAGTGTAGGATGCCAGTGGTGAGTGGGAGCTTATGGATTTTTCTCTGAGATGCATCTGGAGGTGCATGACAGTCCGGGGCAGACTTATCTTTCTTCATTATCTGTAAATTATACCCTACTGGACATAGTGAGGAAGAGAAAACTATCGGATTCTGAAGGCCTAGTTCTATGAGAGTCGGTCTCAAGTGAGAACCCTTATCTTGGTTGGACGATAGGCGATGTTGAGGATTTTCGTTTCCATGGATGAGTATGGGTTCCAAGGGATATACACGAGGAGCTGATGTGGGAGTTTCATGCTTCAGTTTGGGCAGTTCATCCAGGGGTTACCAAGATGTACTGTGACTTGAGACGTCAGTACTGGTGGCCGAGTATGTAGAGAGAGATAGTTGGTTTTGTTACGAGATGTTCCACCTGTCAGTAGGTGAAGGATGAGGACCAGAGCCTAGCCGGGCTGTTACAATAGTTACCCATTCCAGAGTGGAAATGGTATGATTTCTTGATGTATTTCGTGACGGTATTGCCGAGGTCAACTCGAGGCAATGACGCCATGTGGGTTGTTGTGGACAGACTCACGAAGGTAGCTCATTTCATGCGATCAAGGAGACCATCAGTGTGGATGAGCTCAGAAGGCAGTATATCTGAGAGATCGTACGTCATCCTGGGGTCCCTTCTTCTATCATTTCTGATAGGGATTCCAGATTTACATCTCATTTCTGGAAGAGTTTTCAGAGGGTTCTGGGTACACAGGGGCTTCTGAGCACAACATTCCACTCTCAGACAGATGGCCAGTCAGAGGGTACGATACAGGAGCTTGAGGAAATGATGCGTGCATGCGTCCTAAACTTTGGGGGCTCTAGGGAGAGCATATACCTTTAGTCGAGTTTGCCTATAACAGTAGTTTTTAGACGACTATTGAGATGGTGCCATTCGAGGTTTTATATGGTAGGCCATGCCGATCACCTTTGTGCTGGTTAGAGGCAGGTGACGCAGCTTTACTGGGACCACAGTTCGTGCAGGAGACATCTGAGCAGGTCCAGCTGATTCGAAATTAGATGGCTACTGCACAGTCTCGACAGAAGTCATATTCTAATCGTCGTAGAATAACTTTGGAGTTCTTGGTCAGGGATCAGTTTTCCTTTCATGTTTCACTGAGGCTGGGACACAATCGGATTACGAGATAGGGTAATCTTTCACCGAGTTATGTGGGTCCATTCGAGATTCTGGAGAGAGTTGGGATGGATTCATATCGGTTGCAGTTACCACATCAATATCGATCCATGCACGACATCTTCCACGTATCTCAGTTGTGCCTCTATCATTCAGACCCGTCCAACATTTTTCAGCCTGAGGAGGTTGAGATGGAGGCAGATGTGTCCATTGAGGAGCATTCGATTCGATTCATTGACAGGAGCACGGAGGTTCTTTGAGGCCAGCCAATTCCTCTCATATGGGTGCTATAACAGAATGGGAGAGTGTTGGATGAGACCTGGGAGTGGGAGGCTGACGTTCATGCTTAGTGTCCATAGTTGTTCTGAGCATTATCTTCGACACCCTAGGATGGGAAATTCATGGACAAATTTCTATAAGGGGGGAAGTTTGTAAGAACCCAGTTCTCATTTTTGAGGTACATGCTTTTCTTTTTCCTTTTCCTTAAGTGTTTTTGAGAAAATATTGAAAATGGGTAAAATCCTAAATTTTGGAACTACACGACGTGTACTTTTCCACACGCCATGTACTTTTTGGATGTGTGGGATGGGTACACGGGGCGTATGGCCATGTCGGTGATGAAGGGGGTAGGAACTGACTACATGACGTGTAGTGGTACCCCACACACTGTGTAGTCCCTCAGAAGGCGTAAATAGTATGGCGGTGGAGCAGCCGCCAGCTGGGCGATAGTACACGCCATGTACTCGGGAGTACATGACCTGTACTCATGTCGACAGATGAACAGTGTGGTGGTGCCTCCAGAGGAATAGTTAAATGAAAGAAGTACATGCCATGTACTCATAAGTACATGTTGTGTACTTTGTTTTTTTGGCTTAAAATAGGCAGTAGCCTCCTCTTATGGTATAGGAGTCATTTGAGCCATTTTGGAGCCAAGGATAATTGATGAACCATTGAAGATCCTCCGAGTGTTTGTCTAGAATCTGATTCAGCATCAGAGGATCTCGCTAAAACAACACAAGTAAGCCCTTTCTCCTATTTATGTCGTTCTTACTAATTCGTTCCCGAGGGAATGTTATTAACTTTTGAATGGGTTTTGTTCTTCGTCAGATCTACGTCATTTTTGGGTGTTTCTGAATTCGGCCTTCGCATATATCACTCGTTGGCGTATAAGGTAGGTGGCTTGGTGTAAATTTCGAATTGTCGTGCGTTTTTGTGTGTTTTCATGCCACGAACCCATGTTGGGGTGTCGTGTGGCTGAGGCCGTTGATATATTTAATGACTATAATTGCATAGCTGATTAAATTTTGATAATAAAATGCTGATTTGGATCATTGCTTGGATCCGGAACCACCCCGGGGGTGTGTTCCACTGTTTATCCATTTGGCTAGGATACCCAAGGGTATGCCTTTAATGTAATAATTTTAGAATTGCCTTGAGATGAATGGCTTGTTTACTGCATTTTGATATGTTGGGCGTGGCCCGATTACCTATTTACCCTGAGGGTATTGTTGTGTTCAGCCTGTGGGCACTGTACTATTTAGCCTGTGGGCAGTAGTTATTTCAGCCCGAGGGAAACTTCTTATGTGCCTATGGGAAGCTGAATCTGTGCCTATGGGTGACACTACCTACGCTTGAGGGCAAACTCTGTTATTCCTAAGGGCAGATTATTGTGTTGGATACTCGTTACCCAAGGGTAGGAGTTTATGTTTCTGAGGACACTAGTTGTTTGCACAGAAATGCATAGTGGTTATTTCTTATATTAAATGGATTAAATGAATATTAAAAATGGAAATATAACTGGTAGTTGTTACTTTTGAGTACAACTTACTTTATTGCATTTTTCCACTGCACACTATTGTGGCATGTTAGCACATAGTTGGGCATGAGACTTTGGTGGGTGCCTACTGAGATATATTTCTCACACCCTATTTGGTTGATGCTTTCCAGCCCAAACAGATTATGTTTCTGCAGGTGTGGATAGGGGAAAGAGTCCCTATATAGGTACATGACTGTGGTTGTGGAGTAAAAGGGCATGAGACTGAGCCTAGGCTCACGATGCTGCTGCCAGCTGTTTTGCTTGTTTTCATATACATTGCTTTTAGTTGTACTGTATTGATATATAACATGTTCTAGTTGTTTTCTTAGACATGCGACATGTAGCATGATTATTTATATATTGTTGGTTATATCCACTGCTATTGTTTATTTCAGTTGTTTATGGTTTAATGCTTCCTCTATTTTTTTATGATTTATTTAGTATTCTGATGCGCTACACTTTAAAAATGAGGGCATGGTTTCCCCACTATCAGGACTGGTCCCACGCTGCTAGTCAGAAGCATCTGGCATTTCTGGAAATGCGCTTGAGGTCATGTGTTAAACCGGGTTCGGGGAACCCGTTGTGTGGCAACCAGATCTGGGATGTTACAAAGTGGTATCCGATGGATTCTTTTCTTTGACATTCTGTTTGGAGCCGTATTCAGGGATTTTAGTAATGGTAGTTGGTAATAAGATGTGCATGGGCGTAGCTAACCCATGTACAGGGAAAAGCCATTCTACCTCATATTTTTCAATTCTTTTGATTTTCCAAATTTTACAGTTGATATGTTTTCACTGTTGGGTGACGCACTTTGAGATTGCGAAGTTTCTATTTTATAATATGGGTTCTATTTAGGTACAAACCCAATGGGATGAGGGTATTATATATCATGAATCATATAGCCACTTTCTAGGAATCACATTCCATGCATAGTTTCCATGCCATGGAGGTGCGTTAGAAATTCGCATGTTGTTGTGATAGTTGTTGTGATAGAAAATCATGTTGTTGTGATAGCTTCTTGATAAATACCTACATTATGACAGGGTATTATTTGTGTGAGCATGTTTATAGAATGGAGACCAAAATATTGTTTTTTGGGGAGTATGGGGCCCTATTAACCAGAATTTGGTGGATCATTGACTGTTTATTTATTATAACACAGATAAGATTTCAAACATTGATTTGTGGGGAGTATGGGACCTCATGTATCGAAATTTGACACTTAGGTGTTGGTTTTTAGTATTTATAGGGTTCGTGGTAAGTTTCTGAGGCATACTGCATGAAAACCTAGTATACACGCCATGTAGTATCTTTATACACGCTGTGTATGACCTTATGTTAGGGAAGAAAATGAAATTTTTGTGTACACGCCGTGTACCCTGAGTACACACCTTTTAGTCTCTTCCAGTGTCACAAATTGTATGGGCAGTGACATGGGGTAGGGAAACGCCTGGGTAAAACATGCAGTGTAGCTTTTTTACACATCGGGTAGTGTGACCCGGAGTCTGGTCGTGTAACTAATAACCTAGGTCGGTAAACACCCTGACAGAACATGTCGTGTCAATGATAGACACGCTGTGAAGTGTGACCTGGGAACTCGGCCGTGTAATGAACAACACAGGCCGGTTTCACCTCTCCCGGAACATGCCGTTTAACTATTGGACATGTCGTGTAGTCTTGACTGAGGATAGACTATGTGGTTTTAGTCGTGTGGCAGGGAAATGGGGTTCAGTACACGCCTTGCATGGGTGTAACACTCCATGTAGTGTCAAACCGAGTAGTTATCCGTGTCACAGACGACATGGGCAATTGGAAAATAACATCATACATTCCATGTAGATATTATACACAACGTGTAGTTTTTGTTCAACGAGATTCATATGGCTTCGTCGTGTATAAGGACCTGCATAGGGGAAGAGAAGTCAAGTACACGACGTGTAGTCAGTGTACACTCTGTGTAGTGTTGTTTTAAAAAAATTGAAATACCTTATTCCTCTTCTTCCTTTGTGGTTCCTTCGCTTTCAGTCTTAATAATCTTGAATCTGAGGCATACTTTTGACCTTGTAGTGTCATGCCGCCTAGACCACCGTGAGTTGTTCACCAGGAGAGCAGCGACGATTATAATCCAGAGATGGTGGGCCATGGGCTACCAATTGATCCTCCAGCAGAGCCAGATGTGGTTCCCGTTGCTATTCCATACATAGGCACGGAGGTGCAGTTCCGTGAAGGCTTTATGCGGTTCATGCAGACCATTCAGGGAGAACCACAGGCTGCAACATCTATGGTCGAGCAGACACGTATCCTTCAGCAGCAGCATCCACCTACGTTTTCAGGGGATGGAGGACCATAGGTTGTGAAGTCTTGGATGGGTTTGATGCAGACTATTTTACAGCATCTTGAGATGCCTCTAGGTCGGAGGTTCATGCTGGCGACTTACATGCTGCGTGATTCCGCCAAGAGGTGGTGGGATGTTACCACCCAGTTATAGCATCACATGGACATGGTGTGGGAAGATTTTCAGGCAGTCTTCTATGACTTCTTCTTTCCCAAGACGCTGAGGGTAGATAGAGCTCTATATTTCATGAATCTGCAGCAAGGCGCTATGTCGATGATGGACTATTCTGCTTGTTTTATGGAGATTCAGCGTTTTGCACCCGTGCTGGTGGGTGATGAGTCGTTGAGAGCCAGAAGTTTTGAGGATGGTCTTCGGTATGACATCCGAGCGTTGGTAAATTTTATCAAGTTCCCTAATGTACACGCGATTATGAAACATGTGTTGATTATATAGAGGAACCTGCGGGAATCGAGTGGTGTGTGCCAGGGCGGTACAACAGTAGTCACTAGTACCATTTCTATTGGCAAAAGGATGAGACAGATGGACTTCTCTCAAGGTGGCAGTACCAGTCAAAAGAATGCTTAAGGTGGCCAGGTTATGTGCTACCATTGTGGTAGAGAGGGGCACAAGAGGCCGAATTGTCAATGAGACCCAGTGGAGTGCTGAGATTGCGGCAATATGGGTCATCTACAACGCTTTTGTAGGGAGTTCCCCCATTGGAAAGTGAGAGGGGTTCTGTGCAGACTCCGCATGCGGGAGAAGGACCAGTAGCTTCTTATTAGTCGGGGAACTAGAATGCGTTAAGACGTGCATGCAATGATGGTGGTCGTGGATGTGGTAGCCAGACGCCAGGATCTCAGAGGCAACAATGTGGGACAGCTTAAGGTAGCCAAGCTATATCGTAGAGCCACGAAACTGGGCATGCATATGCAGTGCAACAGACCAAGCAGGAGCAGGTTCCCGGACCTTCTACAGTCGTATGTACTATTCTAGTAGCTTCTGTCCTATCTTCAGTGCTTTTTGATAAGGGTGCTATACATAGTTTCATATCTGTACCCATTGTGGAGAGCCTTGGCCTCAGTGTTTCTTCTTCGTCTGATATCCTGACGCAAGACACTCCATTGGGGACTGGGACAGCTGGTGTGTGTCAGTGTATGGAGTTACCCCTTGAGGTTGGATGGTGTCACTTCCTTCGGGACCTCTATTTCTTGGAGATGACGAGCTATGATGTCATTATCGAGATGGGCCGGTTGGTTCCCTTTTCGAGCCTTTGTAGACTGCTATCTTCGTAGGGTGAGTTTCATGTCACCAGAGGATGTATAGTTTCTATACAAGGGAAAATGGGATGTTTAGGAGAGTCGAGTTGGACCAGAGCATGAAGGGCGAGGTGGATTCATAGACCAGATAGCGAGATTATATTTGGATGATCTGGGGACTTTTCAGATGTATTTCCCTCCATTTGTTGATCATTTCATGGATGTCTTACCAGATGACTTTTCAGGTCAACCTCTGGTGCTTTAGGAGGATTTCTCTATCGAAGTTGTGATAGGTGCAGCACCGGTTTCCATTCCTCCTTATTGGATGGCCGCGCCTGAGTTTCAGGAGCTCAAGAGGCAGTTAGAGGAGATATAGGCGAATGGATTTATCCGAACCTGTACTTCTCCTTGGGGTTCTCTGGTCCTTTTTGAGAAGAAGGCGGATGGTACCCTTAGGCTTTTCATGGATTATCAGAAGCTGAACCAGTTGACGGTTAAGAATCGATATCCTTTGACGAGGATAGATGATCTATTTGATCATCTTCGTGGAGCACGATTATTCTCGAAGATTGAATTGAGATCCGGATATCATCTGCTGCGCGTGAGACCATCGGATATACCACTTACAGCTTTTCGGAGAAGATATGGTCTGTACGAGTACTTGGTTATGCCGTTCGGACTCACGAACACGCCAGTAGTTTTCATGGCTCTGATGAATTGTGTGTTCCATTCGTATCTTGATTCTTTTGTGGTAGTATTCGTGGACGACATCTTGGTGTACTATCACACTCGACACGACAATGCCACCCATCCTGAGATCGTATTGAGTACACTGACAGAGCATCAACTATATGCTATGTTCTCAAAGTGCCACTTTTGGATGGACCAGATTCACTTCCTGGGTCATATCTTCTCAGAGGCAGTAGTTTTAGTAGACCTAGAGAAGGTGAGAGATGTAGTTTCATGGGATTATCCTAAGAACGTGTTTGAGATACAGAGTTTCTTAGGGATAGCTGGTTACTACAGATTCTTCATACAGGACTTCTCCCACATAGCAACACCATTGATAGGTCTGACTAAGAAGGTTGTGAAGTTCATTTGGTCAGAATCTTGTGAGATAGATTTTCAGGACCTGAAGGAAAGGTTGAAATCAGCACTGATCCTGATTCTCCCAGTGCAGGAAAAGAGCTATACAGTTTACTGTGATGCATTAGGGATTGGGCTGAGAGCCATTTTGATACAGGGTGACCAATTTTTTGCGTAAGAGTCTCGGCAGTTGGGTCCACATGAGAGGAATTACCTGACACATGATCTCGAGTTGGCTATAGTTGTGAATGTGTTGCGCTGTTGGAGACATTATCTGTTGGGAGATCATTTTGTGGTTTTCACCGACCACAAAAGCCTCAGGTATATCTTTACCTAGCGTGACCTGAATTTGAGGTAGAGTAGGTGGGTTGAGTACCTACAATCCTTCGATTTTGAGCTTTCCTACACACTTAGTAAAGGTAATGCAGTAGTTGATGCACTGAGCAGGAAGACTCAGATGCAAGCAGTGCAGGACGCCAGTGGTGAGTGGGAGCTTATGGCATTGTTCTCTGAGATGCATCTTGATGTGCATGATAGTCTAGGGCAGACTTATCTTCCTTCTTTAGCTGTGACTTCTACCCTCCTGGACATAGTGAGGATGAGACAGCTATCGGATTCAAAAGGCCTAGTTCTACATGAGTCGTTGGAAAGTGAGGACCCTCCTTTTTGTTGGATGATAGGCGATGTTGAGGTTTTGAGTTTCCATGGAAGAGTATGGGATCCAGGGGATATATGCAAGTATCTAACATAGGAGTTTCATGCTTCTATTTGGGTAGTTCATCCTGGTGTTAACAAGATGTACTGTGACTTGAGACGTCAGTACTGGTGGCCGGGTATGAAGAGAGAGATTGTTGGTTTTGTTACGAGATGTTCCACCTGTCAGTAGGTGAAGGCAGAGCACCAGAGGCCAGCTTGGCTGTTATCGCAGTTACCCCTTCCAGATTTGGAATGGGATGATGTGGTGATGGATTTCGTGACGGGATTCCCGAGTTCAACTCGAGGCAATGACTCCATGTGGGTTGTTGTGGACAGACTCACGAAGGTAGCTCACTTTTTTCCGATCAAGGAGACCTTCGGTGTGGATGGTATCGGAAGGCTGTATATCTGAGAGATCATACGTCTTCGTGGAGTTCCTCATTATGTCGTTTTTGATAGGGACAATCACTTTACATCTCGTTTATGGCAGAGTGTTTAGAGGGCGTTGGGTACACAGGTGCATTTGAGCACAACATACCACTCTCAGACCGATGGCCTGTCAGAGCGTACGATACAGGTGCTTGTGGACATGCAACATTAATGTGTCCTAGACTTTGGTTGATCTTGGGAGAAACATATACCCCTAGTCAAGTTTTCCAATAACAATAGTTTTCAAGAAACTATTTAGAAGGAACCAAACAAATCTTTATATGGTAGGCCATGCCAATCACCTTTGTGCTAGTTAGAGGCAGGTGAGGTAGCTTTACTGGGACCACAGCTCGTGTAGGAAACATCTGAGTAGGTCCAGTTGATTCGAAAGCAGATGGATACCGCACTGTCTCAACAGAAGTTAAATGCTGATCACCGTAGACAAACATTGGAGTTTGTGGTCAAGGATCAGGTTTTCTTTCGTGATTCGCTAAGGCTGGTACTCAAGCGGATCGGGAGACAGGGTAATCTTTCACCGAGTTATGTGGGGCCATTAGAGATTCTAGAGAGAGTCAGGCTCGATGCCTATCGGTTGTAGTTACCGCTGCGATATCGAGCAATGGACGACTTCTTCTACGTGTCTCAGTTGTGCCGCTATCATTCAGAGCCATCTCACATTTTTCAGCCTGAGAAGGTTGAGCTAGATGCAGATGCGTCCTTTGAGGAGCATCTGATTCGTATCGTTTACAGGATCATGGAGGTTCTCTGAGGCTGGTCAATTCCTCACATACGGGTGCTATGGCATCATGGGAGAGTGCAGGATAAGACTTGGGAGTGGGAGGCCGAAGTTTGTGCTTAGTAGCCATAGATGTTCTGATCTTTATCTTCTCCACACTAGGAAGGTAAATTCGGGGACGAATTGCTATAAGGGGGGAAGTTTTTGAGAACCTGATTCTTATTTTTGAGGTATGGGCTTCTTATTTTTTCTTTTTCCTTAATTGTTTTTGAGAAAATATGGAAAATGGGGAAAATCCTAAATTTTGGAACTACACGTTGTGTACTTTTCCACATGCAGTGTACTTTTGGTCGTGTGGGATGGGTACACGGGGCGTGTAGCCATGTCAGTGAAAAATGGTGTATGAATCGACTACACACTGTGTAGTTGTACCTTACACGCCGTATAGTCAGTCGATAGGCTTAAACAGTAAGGCGGTGGAGCAGCCGCCAGCTGGGCGACAGTACACACCGTGTACTCGGGAGTACATGCCATGTACTCATGTCGATGAATGAACAGTGTGGCAGTGCCACCAGAGGAATAGTTAAATGAAAGAAGTACACATCGTGTACTCATAAGTACACTATGTGTACTTTATTTTTTCAGCTTAAAACATGCAGTAGCCTCCTCTTTTGGAAGAGGGAGAATTTGAGCCATTTTGGAGCCAAGGAGGACGGCTGAACCATTGATGATCCGCCGAGTGTTTGTCTGGAATCTGATTTGGATTCGGACGATCTCGCTGGAACCGCGCGGGTAAGACATTTCTTCTCTTTAGTCCATTCTAACCAATTCTTTCCTGAGGGAATATAATTTACATTTGAGTGGTTTTTTTTCTTCATCTGATCTACATCGTTCTTGGGCGTTTCTGAAATCGGCGTTCGTGTATATCCCTTGTTCGCATATAAGGTAGGTGGCTTGGTGTAAATTTCCAACAGTCGTGCGTTTTTGTGCGTTTTCGTGCCACGAACCCATGTTGGGGTGTCGTGTAGCTGATTACATTACTATATTTAATGCCTAGAATTGCATAGGTGATTAAATTGTGATAATAAAATGTTGGTTGGGATAGTTTCTTGGATCTAGAACCACCCTGGGGGTGTGTTCAACTAGTTAGTCGTTTGGCCAGGATACCCAAGGGTATGCCTTTAATGTAATAATTATAGAATTTCCTTGAGAGGAATTGTTTTCTTACTGCATTTTGATATGTTGGGCATGGCCCGATTACCTGTTTAGCCTGAGGGCATTGTTGTGATTAGCCTGCGGCACTGTACTATTTTTCCTTTGGGCAGTTTTAATTTCGGCCTAAGGAAAACTTCTTCAGTGCCTGTGGATAGCTGAATGTGTGCCTGTAGGCAACACTACCTATGCCTAAGGGAAAACTCTGTTATTCCAGGGGGTATATTCTTGTGTTGGATACTCCTTACCCGAGGGTAGGAGTTTACGTTTCTGAGGACACTAGTTGTTTACTTAGAAATGAATTGTGGTGATTTCATATATTAAATGTATTAAATGAATATTAAAAATGGAAATATAACTTGTAGTTGTTAGTTTTGAGTACTTCTTACTTTATTGAATTTTTCCACTGCACACTATTGTTTCATGTTAGCACACCATTGGGCATGAGCCTTTAGTGGGTTCCTACTTAGATATATTTCTCACACCCTGTTTGGGTCACGCCTTTCGGCCCAAAGAGATTACGTTTCTATAGGAGTGGATAGGGGCAAGAGTCCCTATACAGGTAGTTGAATGTTGTTGTAGATTAGGAGTGCATGAGACCAAGCCTAGGCTCGCGATGCTGCTACCCGCTGTTTTCCTTGTTTTCCTGTACTATACATTTGGTTGTACTATATTTATGTATAACATGTTCTGGCTATTTTCTTAGAACTTGAGACTTGTAGCATCATTATATATATAATGTTGGTTATATCCACTACTATTGTTTATTTCAGTTTTGTATGGTATACTACTTCCGATGTCTGTTTTATGTTTATTTTATATTCTGCTGCACTACACTTTGACAAATGAGGGCATAGTGTCCCTACTATAAGACCTGGTCCCTCGCTACTAGTCGACAACCTCTCACGTTTTGGGAGAAGCGCTTGATGTCATGTGGCGAACCGGGTTCGGGGCACCCGTTGCGTGGTACCCGGATCCAAGAAGTTACATAATTATAATATAATTATTATAATATCTACATTATTTAATTTAATTAACTCTATCTTTTATGTGTTCTATGGATGGAATGAATGAGACATATCACATTGAGGGGGTAGTAGTCCACACTTCCTCAAATTAAATTATCGTTTTTACCAATTTAAGAAACCCTAAATGAATGATATAAATAAAAAATATAGAATTATAGAGACTGTATAAATATAATATATATCACATGTAAATATAGATCTAAATTAATGTCCACTATAAGAGGTGTAGGGGAAGACTGAACTATCATTGTTTCATGAGGTAGTCGTTCATCGTCCACAAAAATAGTATGTTCTTTACCCATTAGACAGAGGTGTGTGTAAGTGCTGTTAGAATCATTCTCATATCAACAACCTATTATATTTATGATACTTTTTTTAATAAAATAATGGAATAAAAAGAGTTAAGGTTATGGATAATTAAAATAAAATAAAACAACATAATAAATGACATTAGCTTTAAATATGGTAACTCCCTTTGGTATAAAGAAAAAGGGTTTCGTGAAATGCCTTCTCCCTAAGGTAAGGCTTCTAGATGGAATAGAGGGATATTTATAGTTTATTTAGGTAGAGTTTTGAAGATTCAAGGGGCTTGAGATGTGTGAGTAATGGGTCAGACGATAGGGCTTTTTATAAGGGGTAGGGGCTCATTAGGAAGGTTTGAAAATATTATTTTATTATATATTGATTTTATGTTCTTAAATGTCCAAAAATTATTAAAGAAAAATATAAGATGACCCTTGTTGGAAATAAAATCAACCAATAATAATTTTACTAGTTTTATATGTCGTTTTAATATCTATATTATTATTTATTAAAATCATTCATTAATGAGGTAAACACTGTATCATTATTGTGTCATAAGTAATATAATTTATTTGTTGTATAAAAATTATAAATAAAATACAATTATATAGTAAATAATTTTATATTTCAAATTAATATTTATAGTCAAATAGATAAATTATATAACCCCATGTAATAATTGATTTACTAAAATATATATGTTTAAGTTGTTTTTGTCATTAATTTTAATTATTTAATATAAAGTGCCATTATCACTCTTCAGTGCCTCTATGGGGTCCTAAAATCGACCCAAGAATGCCATAGGTTGGACATGTATCATCTAATAGAATTAGGACAGATTTTAAGGTAATTTTATATTATTATAATTTTATTTTTACCTTAATTTACACTATTTACCTTTAACTACAATAAATAAGTCAAAAGTTACTATTTACAAAAAAAATTATTTTCATCTGCATTTTACATATGAATAACAACTAGGTATGTCAGATTTTATAAATTCAATTCATATAGGTTGTAAAAATTTATTTAAATGAGGAATTCAGATTTTTAACTACAGCTAAGGGTTTTCACAATTCATCTAAAATTGATGTTTTTTAGAAAAATACAAAAAATTCTACCCAAGATATATTTGATATTCCGAATATGAAAATGATATATATTTTACCAAATTCACAACATATATGTTTCATTAATTAATTAAAAATTAATTCTCATTTTCAAAACAAAGAGAAAGTGTTTTTAAGAAATAATAATTATCAAAAGATTGACACTTGTTTATATCCAATTCCAAAGTGAAATTACTTAAATGAACAAAATTAGATTAAATGGTAAAAATATAATCTAATTAAAATTTAAAAATATTTAAAAAGACAATATAATGATATTAAAAATTTATATTAAAAGGCATTTTTGAATTAAAATACAGTATTTTTCACTATTCATAAAAAAATATCAGAAAAATACCATAAAGTTATCTAAAGTAAATTATGATGTCCCAATTCTAAAGAAGAATTTTATATTGTAAAATAGAACATATAAAAGTGGCCAAAACTATATTTATAGTGGGTTCTCTATCAAAAGGTGGTAAATTGAGATTTTAATGAATATTAGATTATTTATGCTTAAAATCAGATTTATTCACATTTTAAGCTTTTAAATTTTATTGGATAAATGTTAACAGATTAACAAACATGTATAATCATATTGTAGATAGTCTTGTTCATTCACACATATACAAAGGCTATGAATTAACTACCATTTAAAATAATAAAATTAAATTATTATTATTCAGTATAACTCAATGTTGTGTGCAATGTAAGATTACAAAGAAACCCATTATTGCGTATCCGGTATGCCATCGAACATAGAATCCCATTTATATTAAAACTAAAATTCACAAATTCTAATAATTATGTAAATTGTATTTTATTTATTTACGTAGGATGTTACATCCTTCCCTCCTTTTGGAAATTACATCCTTTTAATTATAAAACAGTCCTCGGAAACATCATTAAAAGTCCCCATCGGAAAAAGAGTCAATAAAACTAACACTTTAAAACAATAAAATAGTAGTACAAAGGTCACCCATGAAAACCCATACTAGGATTCCATGTTGAAAAACATGGATATAGAAAAGAAAGGAAATCTCATAGATTAATAGAGAGTGATAGAGATCCTGATCACAGAAAGATAACGACCACAATGCCCTAAATTTTTTGTTGGGAAAATGTATTTTGATAAAAGAAAGGTTATAACATTTTTTCTTCAAGATACTTTGCAAATATGTGATTAATTTTATTAATAAATAAACTAATATTATAATGAAATATACTTACTTCTCATTTATAGTTTCATCCTTTATTAAAATTCTACAACTAACTCATCCTTTCTCCAAAATTCAACAAATAGTACCCAAAGTTCAACAAAGACCATTCAATACAAAATTTCTCCTAAAAATTTAATAAAAATAATCTAACTATGATTGAAACCCAAAACATAGAATAACATGACCACATAGTCTTCCATGGTAAATCTTAACATTCATCTTCAAATAACATAGAGTACTCTTAATGTCTCATAATGAACTGTATTTAACCAAATCACATATTTTATACGATAGGTCGATCATTTCCATAAACAAACCAAATTTATATATGTACACAATAAAAACATAGATTCTTTCAAAATAAAATTTGAACCATTACCCCACAAATGAAATATAATATAATTATATTTTCCTTATGGATATAGTGTGCCCAAAAGATCAAACATTTCAAAAAATAAAATTTATCACTTAATAATAAAATCATTTCCCTATACTAAGGATATCTATTAGATAAAACATAATATCCCAAATCAACTTATTATTGATCAATAAAATAATTTAACTAAAAATAATTAGTCATACTAACAAGTGACTCCATATATTTCCGTGGTAGGTGATAAATCACAATCGCACATTGGTTGCGGGATTGATTCCCATAGCTTTGTTCGACAGTATGGGTTGTCATAGAGTATACGTGTTGTCCATTTTGAAAAACTATATAATTTTATAGAATTCCTAAAATAGTGATAAATCCCTTAAAAATTAACTATAACATATTTTAACCACAAATTTTATCTCATACCTCACATATTTATCCCATAAATTAATAACCTATAATTGCCTCAAAAACAAATGTTCATATAAACCCTTAGGTTTATCCATTATGTCCACACATGAAGAGATAACTATTTATTTAATAACATTATCTCATATCAAACATAATGTCAACACATATTATAAAAATTCATCCAATGTAATCCCATAATCAATTGATCCTTTATACTTTTAATCATTTCATCATCCTGAAATGTACCATAACTCTTCAATACCTTATATGTAGACTTTTTACTCATTAAAAATTCGTCATGATTTATTATCCATTCTTTTCCAACATATTTTACAATACATAATTCTTACCAACGAAATCATGATGTATATCCTAAGATAAAATAATTTCAAAACATCATATAATAAATTTTCCATAAAAATCATTGTTCATTCTAAGATTCCTCATATTCAATGGGAATGGAATTAGGAATTGGTAAATATATATTTGTAAAATCCTACTGATCCCATTCTTGGACCATCTATGTATGAAATCTATTTGTATAATGACCATGAACACCACAATTAAAACATTCAATTTATCCTTCTAAAAGTACTTTTTTCCCTTTCTTGTAGTCTACTAGATGCTTCCATTATACATAGAAGGTTCTTGCTTTATGAAATTCATTAGAACATCTATAGCCTCTTCCAGTCCCTTTGATTCATTTTTCTAAGTGTTTCTTTCTATATAATTGACAAATAGGTTTTTGAATATATTTACCTTTATGGTTATTACCTGAACATCAGTAGGGATCTATTTTTGGAATATATGATGCCTTATAAAAACATCTATGGTTTAGGTGGTCGATCATGACTCCAGATAGATGGTTGAGAGTTACCATAAGAGTTCTCATTGAAACTCCCATTTCATTCAGTTTCTTATTCAGAAAACCATCGTAGTTTTCATCACATACATTATTACATAGGTTCCTAATTGATCCATCCATTTTCTAAAACCAAAGATATATTTGTGTCTAAATCAGTAAAATAATCATATAATATCTAATGAGGAGGATAAACATTAAAACATACTTTTTCATGTTATCATAAACTCATCTGATTTGTCATAAACTATTATAACTCTTTACAATATGCTAACCATTATGGTTTTTTCACTTATGCTTAAAAAAACCCTAACCTATATAGTTATATAAATCAAACATTGATGCCAACTATAAGGACTCATCCTTAAAAACATTAGATAATATTTAATCAAATGAATAATTCACATTAATAATCATTTAAGTATTAGAGTTTCAAATAATTATGCCATAACTATTACATTAAATCCCAAAAATTACAATTTAGACACTTCTACTCAGTTTCCATTTTTTCATAAAATAAAAATTTCAAAAAATCTACTTGTCTGGATCAATGTTTTAGACAACATGAATTTTCCTTGATCCCATCCTTTACCCTATTCATACTTATGTCCTGTGAAAAACTTTTCAAACCCTAAGATGAGCATAAAATTATAAATAAGGGTTAAAAAATAAGGAAAGAAAACATTACACCATAAATATATACAAATTAATGAAACCATACTTTTCAAACATAACATACATTATTAAATCATAATGTTTGTGAATAACACCCAAGAATCATAAATCCTAAAGGTAACTTGTGGAATCCATAACATTCATACACTATATCCTTCACAGCTATATATGGAGTTACATTTATAATACCAATCACATTATTTTCCTTCAATCTCTTATGACAAAAATTAATGTTTACCTTCTCCGTGTAACTTGATGCATTGTAGAGCTATCTCGGGATCACATGCCCAAGGATTATCACAGAACCACCTATATACATAAATAATTTTTAATAACTATAACATATCCATAACACATAAAACTAGTATAACAGAAAGATAAAATTTCCAAATTTCAACCAAAATATATCATTTCAAGATATTGACATAATTAATTCATTATCTAACCATTTTCAAAAGCATTTAAAACATTTAAAAATGAGATTTTAGAATCAATGTCTCCCATGGAACTTTGATTGTTTTGAAGAAAATATTAATTTTAAGAATTCTTGCCCATATAAATAAATCCGTGATATCATTTTTAAAACAACGATATTAAAGTGAAATCTTTAGAAGAATAAATCTCTGAAACATTTTAAATGATATTTTAAAAAAAGAGTTCTTAACCCAATAAAAGATACTTAAATATAAATAATTGAGGAATAACATTAAAAAATCATATAATATCCAGAGAATAAGGATATTCATGATATAACATGTCCAAGGTTATAATATACACCATATAAAAGTGAATTGGTTTATAACAACAAATAAGTCTCAATGGAATGTTAATTGAAACAAAGTCCCTTGCAAAGATCATATCCTTAGATTAAGGACAAATCAATGAAAAAAGTATTTGAAAAAAATAATAATACACCAACTGTAAGAATATATTATGTGTAAAAAAATCATATTTCATTAAAACATATTCATATCATGACATAATCAAGAAGTATAAGTTTAACCCAAAGAATTCAAATAGGGTTAAAAAGTTCCCTTACCGATTTGGAATCTTTCGAAACATACACAACATGAAAAATGCTCAAATAATGAAAATTTAAATACCCAAAAATTAATATATATTGCACAATGAATAAAATCATGGGTGGTACATACACCACAAAAAGAAAATAGTGGTAAATATTGCCTGAATCTCAAGGGAATAAAACGGGAGATGAAAACCCTTTACCATAATGTAATCAATCGTGTTGTAAGACCAAAATTTAATAACCACAAAATTAATCAAAGAATACCATGGATATATATATATAGAATATATATAATATATATAGAATGTCAGTACACAATACCACATGCAATAATGGTGAACATAGGAAATCACACAAAATTAAAAGTGAGATAAGAAACCCCTTACTTCGTGTCTCACTTCACACTTACGATCTATCTTCTTCCTGAATAATAATCATAAGTTAATTTCTACTTACATGAGAAAATCTTTCATGTGTAATATTTCTTTTATATCACTAATTACCTTTCTATAACAATTAGTTGACTATTTGAACTCATATCGAACATTTTGTCGATTTTCAGATATTTAGTAAAAAATTAACTTGTTATAATTACAAATTTTCCATGTGGTCAAAAGTCCATTATATCTAGAATAATATTCATGATTTATATAACATATATATCATATATATCCAATGTATATGTATTTATAATATTCCATATAATTTGGAGTTAGTAATTGAAATGCACCATTCACGGATACTGTAATTCGTACATATGCATGAACGCTACTTTAATTTCTATTTTATATTTAAAAAAATGAAAACATAATAATAAATATTATATTATAATTACATTATAATATCTATTTTATGAAATTTAATTAAATAAATCCTTTGTACATTTCACATATGGCATGAACTAGTCATATAACATTGAAGGGGCAGTAGTCTGCATTTCCTGAAATGAAATTATCATATTTACCTAATACTTGAACCATAAAGGGTTGATATAAATGAAAAATAAATAAGTATATAAGAAAGATAAATATAATATATATCACAATTAAATATATTTCCATATTAATGGATACCATTAAAGGGGATTAGTGATTATTGAACATTCATCATTTCGTGAGGTAGAAGTTCGCCATCCATAGAAACAGTATGTTCATTACCCATTAGATGGAGGTGTGTGTATGTGTAGTTCAAATACTACTCATAAAAAAAAAATTATATTAAGGATTATGGTGTTATTATAAAATAATGGAATAAAAATAGTTTATGGGGTTATATAAGTAACATAAAAGAATAGAACTTAAGATAAGATGTTACCTTTAAATCAGGTAACTCCCTTTTGATTGAACCAAAACGGTTTCTTGAAATGTTTTGTGCCTGAGGTAAGGCTACAATATGGAAGAGAAGAATCATGAAAGTTTATTTTGGTAGATTTTGTATGATTCAAGGGGATTGATTTGTGTGAGTAGTGGGTTATAGGTGAGGGATTTTTATAAGGTGGGGGAGGGGCTCTTTATAAAAGTTTGAAACTATTATGTTATTATATAATTATTTTCGGTTTCTAATGGTCTATAACTAACTAAAGTTTAATATAAGATGACTCTTGTTCATAATAAAATCAACCAACAATTATTGGTCACTTTTTTTTATTTTTTTTAAATTTTATAATCAAATATATTTAAATAATTCATTAATGAGGTAAACACTGTATCATTATTGTGTCATACATAATTACAGTTATTTTATATATAAAAAATATAAATAAAATAAAATTTTGTAGAAATTTTTTTATCTTTAAAATTAATATATATAGTTGAAGTGATAACTTATATAACCCCATGAAAAAATTTATTTACTAAAAGATATATGTTTATGTCATTCTTGTCATTACATTAAATTAATTAATATAAAGTGTCATTATCACTTTCAAGTGGCTATATAGGGCCCCAAAAATGACCCAACGATGCCCATGGATGGACATGTATCAAACAATAGTATTTGGACAAATTTTAAGATAAATTTATATTATTATAATTTTATTTTAACCATGAATTACCCTATTTACCTTTAACCATGGTAAAAAAAAGTCAAAAGTTACAATACACCAAAAATGATTTTCATCTTATTGAACCACATTTTACTTACTATCAATAGAAATGTATATCGTATTTTTGAAATACAAATATCAGAAGTGAAAAATTTTCATTTAAATGAAGAAATCATTTTTTTAACCTTTACTTAGTGTTTTCACTGTTCATAAAAATTGATGTTTTTCAGAAAAATACAAAAAATTCAGCCATTAATATATTTTATATTATGAATTCAAAAATTATTTCTATTTCAGAAAATTTAAAACATAAACATTTCATTAATTAATTTAAAATTTATTCTTGTTGTGAATAAAAAATCATGTTTTTAAGAAATAATAACTATAAAAATATTAACAATTGTTTATGTCCAATTTCAAAGTAAAATTACTTCCAATTACCAAAATAGGATTAAATTGTAAAATTAAAATATAATTACACTTTAAAAACATTTAAAAAGATAATCTATCCATATAAATATATTATATTAAAAGGATGTTTTGAATTAAAAGACACTATTTTTTCACTATTCATTAAAAAATTAATTTTACAGAAAAATACCAAAAGTTTACCCAAAGTAAATTTTCTATGTCTGGATTCTAAAAAAGAATTTTATTTTTTCAAATATAACATATAAAAGTGACCAAAACTACATTTAAGTAGGTTTATCCATTAAAAGTTGGTAAATCTACATTTCTTTGAATATTAGAGTATTTATGATTAAAATTAGATTCATTAACCTTTTAAGCTTCTAACATTTAATTGATAAATTTTAAAAAAAAATTAAAAACATGTATAATAATATTGTAGTTAGTCTTGTTTATTTCTATATATAAAATAACTATGCATTAACTTCTATTTAAAATAACAATATTATATTATTATTTTTCAGTAAACTCAATGTTGTGTGCAAGGTAAGATTTCAAAGAAACTCGTTGTTGCCTATTGGGTATGCCATCAAACATAGAATCCCCTTTAAAGTGAAAATAAAATTCAAAAATCTTAATAGTTATGAGAATAATATATTATTTATATACCTAGGATGTTAAATATAGAC
Source organism: Viscum album (assembly GCA_963277665.1). Taxonomy (NCBI): domain Eukaryota; kingdom Viridiplantae; phylum Streptophyta; class Magnoliopsida; order Santalales; family Viscaceae; genus Viscum; species Viscum album. The sequence continues at coordinate 306,774,868 of OY728131.1, read as the reverse complement.
CTTTAGAGGGTGATGATTATGAAATAAAGTAAGATGACACTCCAGTTTCTCAGAACCACATTAAAATAGTGTTAAGTCTGAGAATATGAAGACCTGAAGATCTGATATTGATATTCAATTAGATATTAAATCTCATGAATCCATTCTAAATCACACATATTATTTATATTTCTTATATATATCGTTAATGGCTATGCATGACCAAGCATGTAAATCAGGGTTTGAATGATTCTCTTCTACTCATCATGGGAGTTTTTTTATTTCCAATAATATAAATATAAAGTGGGAGAATTATCATGGTGGATAACAATAGTAGAATAATCTATATATACTATATTTCATAGAAAATTCTCATTCACTTTCACTCGAAGTGGAATTATTAGATATAGAGCTCACTAGAACCCACACCATCTTCATTGAGATTTCTTGGCTCATTTTCCATAAATCCCAAAATTTATGGTATCCTTAATAGTCCTCCATTAATTCCCTAGATGGCTTATGTTGTGTCTTCCTTGTATAAAGTCAAATGTGGTCAAGTATATTTTTGAAACCTATTTAGGAGTTGGTTATGGAGATATCAATGTAAAATTTTGACATGGATTAATAATCTTGGAGTTATTATCATCCTCTTATGGCCATTGAGTTTACCAATGTGTTTCAATCTAAATATTTTGGATTTCCACTAGTATGAGAGGTGGTTTTATTGTTTGACATGATAATGTTTACCCTTCAAATATATATTCCTTCATACCATATAAAAATAGATGATTTGATGGAGTTAAATACCCACTTGTATGATTTGTTGGATAAAGGCTACATTTTTCTGAGTGTGTCTCCTTTTATGTTGTATATGATTATTGTAAACAAATTTTATAGAACACTTCACAATTCCATAAATTACTAAAAAATTAATCAGACCGTAATAAATAATAAAATATGTTTTCTTGAATTGTGGATTTTTTTGACCAATTGAAAGGGGGATGTTGTTCTCAATAATTAATTTAGGATGTTGTGGTAACCATATTAGAATAAAATTATATAATAAAGAAAGGACCAAATTAAGAAGAAAGCATGACCATTTTGAGAGCCTTGTTATTCCTTTTGGTTTAAAAAAATCATGGTAAATTTTCAATGAAATTAAGAAAAATATATTCCTTAATTATATCATATTTTTATATAATTTTCGACGTAGTTTTGGATTACTCTAAAATAGAGGAAAACCACAAGTTCCATCTAAGATTAGTTTTAGAAATTTTTAAGGAACATAGAATTTATAACCGATATTGAAATTTAATTTTTATATTTTTGAATTTATAAATATTTTATATGTAGTGTCCTGACATTATATTTTAGTTGATCATATGTAGGTGATATTTATTATGACATTGGAAGAACCACATATTATTTTTGAGATTCAGAATGTCTAGGGAATAGTGATGTATTACCATCAATTAGATAGATATTTCTCAATGTTTTATTCTCTAATTAACACTCTCACATGTAAATGAGTATTGTTTGAGGGTACTTGTAATGTCAAATTATATTTTATCAGTAGAAGCACATTTTGACTTTTTCCTGGATGTGGATTCTTTTGAAGGAAAGGAAGGGTTACATGGTCCTTTGTCACACATCCAATTTAGGTTAGGGATTCATGCTCATATATGGTGGTCACACGGTGAACTATGATTCAAGATAGCTTAATCCAAAAGAGAATAACAACCATACCAATGATCTAAAAAATATTGATATGATGCATGATCTTAAGAGTGGTCATCATTTCTTTTTCATGGAAAGGTTTATCATTTATTCTATTAACAAAAAACAATGTTATTTCAGCTTACACAAATATTTTAATCTTTATCAGATATATTGGTAGGAGTACATATAATCCTTTTATTTTTATATTGAATACACCCCTTTAAAGTAGAATTTCATCATTGATACTTCTAGTAATAAACCCTTGACCAATGCAATAAATAATCATCAAGTGTTTGGATTTGATGTCTCTATTTTTTCATATAAACTTAAGAGTTTGGGAGGAAATGATCAAGATTTATTTGATATGCATTATCTTACATCCTATATTATTTGGTTTATTTAAAATGTATAACTACATGTGGATGAGTTTTTTGGGTTTAGGGACTATATTTATGGGGGTAGACCACCAGTGAGTGGTCATTTTCTTCTAAGGATATCTTGTGATTTTAGAAAGTGTACGTTATCCCTTTTACATGGAGAAATGTTGTGATAGGTTGATTCCATAGCTACAAATGGTTAGTACCATCTCGAAACACAAATATAATATATGATAGGTGTAAATGATTTTTTATCTATCTATGAAAGGATATATTCATAAATTTGTTTCCAACTTTTAGATTTTTTATCAGGTCAAGGCAGGGAACCTGAAACCTTCTATATTGCATCATCCATTTTATGTTCCAATGTGGATGTGGGATGGTATTTAAAAATCCTTCTTACTTGGGTTTAGATGTATCCATTGAGGGAGGAATTAGAGATGGTTAGTGAAAAATTGGGTGACCCAATTTTCTCAGTTTATTCCATTTCATATATAAATAATGTTTGATGACATGAAGAGTCTATATATGCATATGATCAACAGATTTCATGGAGATCTATCTATTATTGTTTCTGATTGGGATCCTCATCCCACTTCTCATTTTTAGAGAGTCCCCTAGAATTTAATGGGATCCCAATTTATGCTCAGAATAATATATCATAAGTAGATAAGTGAATAATTTGAATGGGCTATATAAATCCCAAAAGATATTCTTTATTCATTCATTCTCGACCTTGGAGGTTCTTATGATAGACAATTCATACTAACTATGTTTCCATAAAATAAAATTTACCCTTCATCCATCATGATGGAACCCTACTGGGCCTTGTTTGTTAAAATGGGAAACTCTTCATTGTGTTGGTTATATATTGGAGAATATTCATTAACTAGTCCATGTTCAGTCCAAGAGAATAATAAAATGATTCAATTCATTCAATACAGAATACTCATGACCCCATGAAGATATAAATACTATGATTATCATCATAAATTTCCTTTTCATTTTTTTATTTAGTGACTGGGTTTTTATAGTTTCACCTCTGTTTGGTCAATATCAACATAAAAAATAGGGGAAGATCATAGTAAAAAAACATGGGACAATTTGCGGTTGTTGATAAAATTGGTAATGTGCATTATGATTTTTCTTTTCCACCTGATTTAATCTAGATTCCAAAAATATTTATATATATAATATATTCGGAAGAATCTTTATGAATCCTATAAGGTATTGAATTGGGTGTAAATTGATATGCAACGTTATTTATCTATGAATCAATAGATGTTTTCGATTTATGATTATATGATAAAGTCCCTTCATGGAAATTCAATAATTTTTGTTCCAATGCTATACGGTCATTGTTCTAAATCACATTAAACATGGGATTTTGAAGATATGATGATATAGTGGAACCATCAAGTCTTTGATATATAGTTTTTTACATGATTATAGGGGAAGAAAGCATTTATTGTTGAGATATTGTGACATCACTTTTAATAGTTTTCTTATACTATAAACCCATTTTTAAGCATTTTTCTTTGGGTCATGGTTTGGGTTATATATGGAGTCCGTTGGATTATGTTTGGTTATTTAAGGGGCAATGAATAGTGGGAATAGGGTTAGTACAAACTGTACGAGCTAACCTAAGAAACTATGTGCCACAATAAGGGGTCCTGGAGGGAGTCTCTAGTTCGTTAAAACCATGTAATCTCAAAATCAAATAGTTTGTCTTAGGAATGTGGGGATTTCATAGTAAGAGAAAAGTTATCAAAAAATTTATCCAGACCGTTCAACCTTCTCCAGTGGCCCAAGATGGATCACATGGTTGGTCTAACCATAAAACCAAATCATGTAGCCATATCCAAAAGACCATAAAATAGTGCATGGTTTGATTATTAGATGGTTGTGTTTATTAAACTATTCTATTGAACCCCTTAAATTTTATGAAAATATTCATTTAATATTATTTTTCCTTATACTATCATTCTATTTTATTTGAAATAGTTTCTGAAAAAAATGTGATATTTATTTTATATGCATTGTATTTATTTTAATTTTAGCATATATAGTTTATTGATATATAATTTCTTATGGAAGATTTTGTGAAATCCTTCTATGATATTTTTCCACACACCAAAAATTTTTTGTGAACATTTATAGATGATGTTATTTTAGGTCCATGTGAATGGAATTTTTCCATTTTGAGGTGGAAGGTGTTCTTGATTGATGGGACCTCAGTGATGATATCCCCCAGTGTGTATAAAAAATGCATTAACGGTAGGCTTTTTGTGGACATGAAGAATTTTAAACAACCTCCTAATAATATAGTGGATGTTATTTAAACTACCACATATTTCATGGTCGATAGTGATTTAGTGGTGTTTTGTTTAATTTCATGGAGGCTTTGCTATGTGTCATTTTTGGAGCACATAACGTTGTTTATTGTTTATTTAGTGGATGTTTTTTTATTACAAAATATATTGGGGGTTATAAATAGAATTAATATAAAATATACTGAACACAATTGTGGTAGTTATTTTTTAGTGGCAGTTATGCTTAACTGTCAGTAAATATATTAAAATTGAACTATTTATCTTCGGTTACTAAAACCTCTGCTAAATAATTTTATTTAATCAAAATTAACAAAAATTGTAAATTCTAAAAAAATGACATGTAAAGAACTAAAATAAGAAATTATGATAAACCTATCATGTATATGTCATACATCCATAATCATATTTAAAATCATTTATGGTCATCATAACCTCAATCATATCAACCCATTTATATGTCAACCAACACCTAATTCATCAATATATATATATATATAATGACCAAAAAACCCATTCCCAATATATGTCCACATCATGAATCCATTAATGTTTTTCTATCTATGAATCTTCTAATAAATTTAAACTAACCATTTCATCTAATTAATAGTAACAAAAAATACCCAAATGAACATAATAAATCTGAAATAAAATATAATAAATCATTAAATTGAAGGATTCCATGAAAACTATGAACCATAAAAAATCACTTTTCATGTATTTTGTTGATCATAATAGTCAACCTCCAACTTAATAATGGCTTCATCCACCTACAATGAAAACCAAAAAATTTAAAAAATAAAATGTGTAAAAAAAATTCATAGAATATATTTAAAATGTTTCACATAAAATTTGTTATTATCAAAATTAAATGGAATATATTTTTACATAAAAAACAATATATAATGTAAAAAAGTTAGAAATAATAAAATTAACTATTTAAGACACGATTTAATACATGTAACTGAAAAGAGACAAGGAAATATTTTATTTAATTTTTAAATTGTTGATTAGTGTTCATGAAATTTACTAAATATATGTGCTTAAAAGACGTTTATATCACAACATGTCAAATATTTAACAAACAACATAGTAGTGGTTGTACAAAGATTCCATGTCAATATGAGATATTTTTATATAATTTGGACCATTACAAAATTTTTTATGTTTTTTAAAACACTAATTATTTGTTTACATCCATCTCGAACAAACCATAATGTAAAATAATGTTATTTAAATTACTATATTTAAAAATCTATCTATGATAAATGTACCTAATTTCATGGAAATTTGGAATTATTTTTATACTTTTGACCCCCCACCCCCAACTCTTTTTTAATGTCTTTTTACCTCTATAAAATTTTTACCATGTAATTTCATCCACACAACACTTCATATTTTCATGTGGTTTGCATATACATGTCCAAAATAACTCAAAAGTTTTCATCCCATTATTTTTACGTCTATTTGAATTTTTTAAATCATTTTGACCCATTTTGCACATGTTTTACTATTTTAAAATAATAAAAACACATTTTTTGCCATCCTAGGAAAATCATAGTTTGGAATGATTTTTTAGCTCTTAAATTTCACAAATCAATCTACAATTGTTTTCTAATTTCAAGGAATCCTCACAATGTTTTCTTAGTTTTGACACCCTGGCACTTTTTTAAAATATTTTATACATTTAAATGGTAATTATTAATAGTACACATCATATTGATCTGTTTTCTATCCATAAACATCAAAAACAACTCATTGGTGGTATTCCCATGATTACATTCCAATATATGGTCATTTTCTATGTTTTTGACACTTCTATACTTATTTTAGTATTTTTAATCACTAAATATATGTTTATGTACATCTTGAGAAAATCATAATTGACAAGGATGTGATGGTAGTACCTAAATTACACAATTTAATCTATGGTTGTCATCCCATATGTTCTGGGAAACCATATTTTATTTTCTCAGTTTTCAGTGAGTGAATCTTTTTGAACTAAAATATCAATTTTAAATTGAAAATGAACACATTGAGTAATATAGGGTACATCATGTATCAGACTGAGGTAAAAATAGTTCTTATATGTTAAAAATGATTTATGTATTATTTTCATGATTTATCCAAACAATTTGAATATTTTTTCTTAGTTTTGAATATTTCAGTTGTCTTTTTTTACTAAAATTTATGTCATTTTTAAATAAAAATAAATACTTGTAGTCATATCAGGCAAAACATGTTTCATATTGAGGAGTGTATAATTCCGAAACGTCGTAGATGACGTATGAATATTGTTCTGAAAGTATCAAAACAATATTAATGTGTTTTCTGGGTTTTGAGTACGTCACATGTCTTTTTTTATTATCATTTAAACTAAAAACATGCACCTTGACTCATTCTAGTGACATCCTATATCAGTTATCTGTGAGAATATTTATTACATTTCTAAAATTATTTATGAATAAATATAATAAATTATTATTAAAATATAAACATGTTTTATTATTTTTCAGTAATTAGTAATTGTTGAACTAAAATGTCGTATTTAAATTTATAACAAAAACATTTAATCATATCGGGAACATCATGTATCAAATTGATGCCAAAAATATTCTTAAACATAAAAAATGACCAATGAATAATTTTATAATTTATCAAAACAATCCAAATTAATTTTCATAGTTTTGAGTATTAATGTTTTTTTAACAAAAACTGATGTCAAATTTAAATAAAAAGATTCAATTGGAGTCAAACCAGTCAAAAAATGGGTTAGATTGAGCTCTGATTGATTACTTCACATCTAAAATGACTTAAGGATTGTTTACCTAATGTATCAAAACAATTTGAATTAATTTCCTTAGTTTTTTGTTAGTAATTAATAATTTTTAATTATATAGATATCCATTTGAAATAAAAAATTCACTTGGAGTTATGCCGGTCACACCATAGGTAGGAATGAGGTGTGGCTGATTTCTACACATACCAAATGACATATGGATCATTTTAATAATGTATCAACACAATGTGAATGTTTTCTTATTTTGAGTAAATCTCTTGTCTTATTTATTAAAACATCATTTTAAACTAGATATCAGAACATTGAATCATACCTATCACATCATCTATCAGTTTGAAATGAGACCAAATAATTGAAATAACTAATGAATTATACATTTATGTCTTAAATGATCAACAAGGTCTAAGTGTATTTTCCCAATTTTTGTGTCTGTGACACATTTTGATCTAAAATATCAATATTGAACTGTTAACGGATTCTTTGAGTCCTATAATGAACATAATATATTATATTAAGGTGAGGCTATTAAAAAAATGTCACAAATTAATTATGGATCATTTTGATAAAGTATAAAAATAATAAAAATATGTTTTATTGGTTTGGATTATGTTAGTGGTCTATTTTACTAAAATTAATATCGGATTTAAATTTTAAAAAAGAACATGGATTTATATTGGTAACACCGTGCATTGAATCAAGATGAATTTGATACTTACACATCCAAAATGACAGATGACTATTTGACCTAAATTATAAAATCAATAAAAATATTTTTGACTGGTTTTGGGTACATCATTTTTATTTATTACTAAAATTCCATTTTAACTGAAAAACACATAATGACTCATACCGGTCACATCAAGTATCAATTTTATGTGGGGAAAATTATTATAAATCCCAAATTATTTTTTAATTGATGATCTAAATTATCAATAAAAAATAAGAATTTTTTCATTCATCAATGAGTGACACTTTTTTGAAGTAAAATATCAATTTTAAACTGAAAACATACACTTTCAGTCATACTGGGAACAATATGTATCAGATTGATGTGAAAATATTTTATAGACTTAAAAATGAATTATGGATTGTTTTCTTAATGTATACACACACTAACTATGTTTTTATTTATTTGATTATATAAATTTCCATTTTCTACAAAAAAATAGGAATTTAAAAAAATCACATAGTGTCATTATGGTCTTGACATTTTTCGAATTGAGAGGAATGATGGTACTTAAACATCCTAATCTATCAAAAAATATAACATTTAATGTCACCATGATTACCATTCTTTTATTTTTTAAACTACCAACAATTCATATTGGGTTGATGTACTTTTCCCGAAAAACATTTCTCGATGTTGAAAACCAGAAGAGTAGATAAGGCTCTTCTATCCATTAAATAATAACAAGTCACCACAATGGGAACATGATAATCCTACACTATTAAGGATTTATATAATGTTATATTTTCTCATATAATAACATAAACACAATATGAAGTTTTGACAGTTCAACTAATAACGAAAATGAAACTCATCGTAACATTGGAACAAATTAACATTTTATCTCTTTCATGGCTAGTTTTAGATTGTTTAAGGAGAAATTTGACTTCCCAAATGACCTGTGAAAAAATTAAGTATTTTATAAAAATGATAAATAAATTAATATATATATATAACTAAAAATAGTGAAAATTTTAATTAAATAAGTAATAGTAATTCACATAGATTGTGTTTTTTTGCATTCTTGATGTATTTTCTTGTTGTCATTATGTCAATTTTGGTCTCAAATTCCCAACTCTCATGAGAATGAGAAGCTTCAAAAAAACCACCCAACTAACAAAATAATCAAAAAATATGAGAAAATAATTAGTATATGAGTAATACAAAAAATAAATAAATAAAACATAAATATGATATAATACATTAATTATATATAAAATTATTTTACTATGAAAACAAAAAACATACACCAGTGATTGATTAGTGGAGGGAACATGAAATAAAGTGACAAATGTCGACACTATCAAAGTGAAATGGTTTCAAGGAAGAATAATCCTATGGATGTTTTTGTAAATTAAGTCATTAAATATAGATATAAATCTTCTAAAATGAGTGAACTATGCATAGAATAATTCCAAATAAATACACATTTCATTATATAATTTTTATTTAAAATAGAGGATCTATATCACAAAATTTCATTTACATCATACCAAAGGGTTTTATTCTTTATAGAATGTTCTTCTGTGTGATTGGTAACATCATCATCTGTCGAAGACTTTGTCTGTATGAGTAGTAAAAATATTAATTTATTTTATATTAATTCAGTAGATAAGGGATAATATTATGAGTAAAAAAATTGTTTATTAAACAACACATATACATTATCATTTAACAATATTTATTTTTTATGGTTTTAGGGATTGGATTCCCCTTTCAAGAATTTTAATACCCTCTTTTTGGTCTCCTCTAATGTACAAATCTCTGTCAGAATTTGGAAAAACATTTATAGATTGTGATATACCAATGAAAGTGTTATCCTTTCTTTAAATTTCATCTCACCCGACTTTTATTTTACTCATCAGAATAATAAATGATGATCTCTTATTTGATAGATTTCAGACCAAAAATAATTTCACTAGTTTTTAAGATGTCATGATTAGATCATAATAGTTCCCTTCCACACTAAATTCACCTCGAATAACCATATTTCATCAACATTTACCACACTCTTATTTTTTACCCATTTGAAATTTAAAATTGGCATAGGAAATTATTTTAAATTTAACTCGTATATTTGTTTTATAATGAAATAATATGACATATATTCAAAAAATTTATTTCAATATTTGGATCTAGATACGTGCATTGCTTCATACAAAAGCATAACAACACTGTTTTTCATAAACTCCAATCATCGTGTTCTTTGAATTGAACCTAGAACCATTAATTACAAAATTAGTGTATAATATAACATTTTAATGCATTCTTCAATTTATCCATTTATATAATTTGGAAATTGAATTTATATTTTCAAATAGCTCTATAAATTTTCCATTGGAACCTTCTTATAAACTATTGATTAGGTTTATTTGATATCTACTCTATATCCATTAATGGATTCCAATCACTAATAATTTCTTTCTGGGAGTCGTTGTATAGATCATAAACTTCCCTATCAAGTGAAATGTAAAGCTAAAGTTGATCCCACTATGTCATTGTAATTGTAACAACATATATTACAAATATCCCTTCACATATTTGGAATCTGATGTGACAAGTCTATGAGAGACTGATGCGGTCCACATCTGATAGGTTTTCAATATATAATTCAATAACTTATTTAGAACTATATCATTTTCTACATTAACTATATCATGATTATGATGTATCAAATTAATTTCCCAATAATGATGTTTGAAAAATATACTCCATTTATTCTATTGTTGTGTTCCATTTACTTCATATGTTGTAACTCATACCCATTTCCACTAGTTTAAAATGGGGATATTTTTCAAATTATTCAGTGAAAATAATTAATTGTCTCGAAATTTTTAAACTACAAAACAAATTTAGTGAAATTTTCATTTAAATATATCCATTTAATTGTGTCTTGATAACCCTAAATTTTCTTCTCCTATGTCACTTTGTGTTTCGTAGAAAATATATTAAATGTTTTTAATTTCCAAAAAAATTATTCATCTTTCCAAATCTGACATCTATCTCATGTTGAAAACTTCTCCAATAAAATAAACACATATATTTTTTTTTCAATTCAACCATCACATGAATTTAAAATTAGTACACAATCACATTTTTCTACCTTCGAAACATCAGTTTTCAATTGCATAAAAATTAAAATCCTTCCAAAACCATTTCAAAATGAGGTTGGTTTCGAGGTAAAATAATATAACATTTATCCATAAGTTTTGGATTTTCATTGTTATCCAAGTACATTCAGATTTGAAGATCCAAATGATTAATAAATCAAGTATAATCAAATTTAAATGTCACCTAACTTTATGAAAATACTTATATATTTTTAAATCACATTAATTATTGTAGATGATCCTCGATGATATTATGTGTAAATTTGAAAATATAGGTCCTCTCTATGGAATTTAAAAAAACCATCCATTGTTTCAATAAAATTAACAAAATAATCAAAAAAACAAATATTTATATATCCCTTTAAATATTACATTATATATAAAAAAACTTCTTAACATTGTTTTAATTATAATCTAGTCTTGATAATACCTCATAATAATAAAATTAATAAACAACCCAGAAAAATTTTTCATAATAATAAACACTCACAACATTGATATTAGTTGAATGAAATATAGATATTTGGGGGAAAATTACAAAACCTTGCAATTAAAAATTTTTGATACCCCATAAATCATTTAGGTAAATATAATCAATTATTTCATAAGAAATTTATATTTTTTCAAGATCCTTATTTAAACAATTATTTTAAAATTTTTGTTATTTAATTTGTAAGGAATACCCAAAAATTATAACATTAAGACCATAGAAAACTCACCATATTACTATCACCATTTCATCAATAATAATACTAAAATTATTCTTCAAGAAAAAAATTATTAAAAAATTTCAATAAATCGTGTTGAGGGAAATGGATGGGGTATATTGAACTACCAATAAAAGATGATAAATCCAATTAAAATGGGGAATAAATAGTCTTTATGGACAGTGAGGGGAGGAGAGGGGGATAGTGGCTATGGGAGAGAGGGTGAGGGGACAAACAGTTTTTAGGGACATCGATGGGAAGATAGTGGGTGACGAGTTAGTTGGAGAGGGGGGGTGAGCGGCGATGGGGGCACGGGGAGGCAAGGGAGGGAGGGGTAGGGGAGGCTGGTGGGTGATGGTGGGTGGGGGGGAGTGTGCAAGAGTCAGGGGGTATAAAAGTGTGGGAGGTTCTAGGTGGAGAGGTGTCCTAGAGGGGCAGTTTGGGTTGGAAAGGGGTTGTGACTAGAGCAACTCCATATTAGGGAAGGGGAGGGGGCCTTAGTGGTTCATAGTGAAGGGTAGAGAGATCGAAATTAGAGTATATTTAATCATTTAGATGGGGTTTCAATAAATCCCATGATAAATATTATAATAAATAATATTTAGTAGTCGTTTAGTTAATCCAATTCTATATTAATTTATTTTAAATAAGCTTTATTTAGTAGTAGTTTTTAATAACACTACTATAATTTTATTTTTTGTAGTGAGTAAAGCTATACTTATTTTATTGTATCTATATTTTAGGTTTTTTCCCTGATTTATTTTTTATTTTTTGTTGGATAATACATCGTTAGATCTTTATATATCTTCTTGAAGTTTTCTTAATTTCTATACTGTTTGGAATATTGAAAATTTTCTATTTATCTTATTCTATTCTATTTTGGATTATTTTACATTGGGTGAAATAATTCCCCCTAAAAATTTTGATTCCCATGTTATAGTCTCCAATCTATAGGAAGTAGAAACTTTTTTCAATCCATGTTTTTGTTAGCTTTGGTTCTGCTGTACTAGGTTATTTGGGTTGGATTATGGCATAAACTATGTAGTAATGTGGAATTTCATTTCTAATAAACAAAAATGAAGAACATTCAATAAAATAATTATTTATAAAATGGTCATTGAATGAATCCATGATATAAAATTATCCATTATATGTTTGAATAATATTTTATCGATATTTTACATCATGAAAATGAATATTACATCAGATAGTTATCTATATATTCATAAGAGTATAAATTAATGTTATCACCCATGGTGAAGATATATAGATTTTAAAATCCTGATATCCATATGAATAATTCCATTTTCGGTTATTTCCATTATAAAAATCCTAAAGAATCTATATTCAATAGATTCATCATTTTGAAGATAATGATAATTGATTACATTTATGGGGTGATAGGTGAACAAATATGTTGAATATTATATAAAATATTATCTCAAATCATAAAGGAATTTTTTTTATCCCTAACATACATAAGTTGTAGCATTCATAGCCACATAGGAATATACATTTAGAATACCGATCATATTATATTCCCTAAATATTTTAGGAGATACATTCATATTTACCTCTATCACTTTACCCACTACATTGGACAGTTATATAGGGCTCACTGTAACTTCCCAGATCTGGGTGCCCCGAACCCGGTTCACCACATGACCTCAAGCGCATTTCCCAAAACACTACTGGATTCTGACTAGTAGTGAGGGCCCAGGTCTGATAGTGGTGAAACTATGCCATCATTTGTCAATGCGTAGTGTAGTGGAATACTAGATAAACATACAACAACAAAAGCGGAAGAAAATAATCATACACAATTATAAATGAACAACTGTAGTAAAAAAACCAACAGTAATTTATATATAATGATGATGTAACATGCCTCAAGTTCTATGAAAATAGACAGATCATGTTACACAGTAGTACAATACGATACAGAGTACAACAAAACAAAAAAAACAGCCAGTAGCATCATGAGCCTAAGCCCGGTACCCTGCTCCCCTACTCCTTAGAAGCAATCAAGTAAATGTATTGGGACCCTTTCCCCTATCCAAACTTGCAGAAACATAATCTGTTTGGGCCGAAAAGAATGACCCAAATAGGGTGTGAGAAATAATCTCAATAGGAACCCACCAACGGTCCATTCTCAACTGTGAGTAAACATGAAACAACAATGTTCAAAAGTAAATTCAATAAACTTTGTAATACTCAAAAGTAACTAAATTTAGCATTTATATTTCCATTTTAATATATATTTCACTACATATTATTTAAGAAACCACCACAATGAATTTCTATGTAAACAGTCAGTGTCTTCAGACACGCAAACCCTTAACCTTAGGTAATCAGAATCTTTCCCTCAAAAATCAGAATCATTCCCTCAGGATGATCCATCAGGAATAACAGATACTTCCCTAAAACATACCAAGTGTCTCCCTCAGGAACATATGTCACTTCCCTCAGGCATAAGAAAGGTTTCTCTCATGCGAAATTAGATGTTTCCCTCAGGCTAAGCAGTACCTTGAACTCAGGCTAAACAAACAATACCCCCAGGGTAAAAAGAACACTGCCCTCAGGTGCAAGTAACCGGGACATGCCAAACATGTAAATAAGCAATTCACATAAAATTCCTCTTAATGAAATTCAATAATCATTATTATACTGGTATACCCTTGGATATCCTGGCCAAACGGCTAAACAGAGGAACACACACCCAGGGTGGTCCTGGATCCAAGCAATAATCCCAAACAATAGTTTATTATCACATTTAATTACATATCGAATTTTAGGTATTTAAACATCCAAGGCCTCAGCCACAGGATACCCCAATATGGGTTCGTAGCAGAAAATATACCCAAAAATAGACGAATGTTGGAAATTAAACACTAAGCCAACTAACTTAAACACCCCTGATCAGTATACTCGAACGATGATCCATGAATCGTCCAAGAACTAGGTAGAACAAAGGTGAAAGAAAACCACGCAAAAACTCAAATAACATCCCTTAGAGGAATAATTGGCAAGAACTACGCAAGGAGAAGGAATCTCTTACCCGTGTGGTTCCAATGAGATAGATGGAAGCAGGATCAGATTCCCGGTGCTCGATCGGTTGATCCTCAAAGGTCCGGCCTCCTCTCTCGAGTTCCCGTTTGGTTATAAGCCGATCCTGTGACCAAGGTTGCCTACTGCCCATTTTTAAGTAAAAAAAAATGTACACGGTGTGTACTTTTGACCACACAGCGTGTACTTCTCTCATTTAACTGTTCCTATAACGGCACCACAAAACTATTCATCCATCAACATGAGTACAAGGCCTGTATTCTTGACTAAACGACATGTACTGTCGCCCAGCTGGTGGCTGCCTCCACCGCCTTATTGTTTCCTTTTCTACTGACTACACGACATTCAAATACCACTACACAGCGTGTAGTCGGTTTTTACACCCTTCGTCACCGCCATGGATACACACCCTCTGTACTCATTCCACACGGCCAAAGTACACAGCGTGTGGAATAGTACATGACATGTAGTCCCAAAAAAATGGATTTTCCCCATTTACATTACATTCTCAAAAACTATTAAGGAAAGGAGAACATAAGAAAATCGTCCCTCAAAAATAAGAACTGGGTTCTTACAAACTTCCCCCTTAATGCAATTCGTCCCTGAATTTCCCTTCCAAGGGTATCGAAGATAAAGGTCAGAACAACTCTGGCCCCTAAGCATGTATGTCGGTCTCCTGCTCCCAGGTTTCGTCCTGTACTCAGTCATGCTACCACAACACTCGTACGATAGGAACATACCAGCCTCGGAGAACCTTCGTGCTCCTATCAACGATACGAATCGGATGCTCATCAAAGGAAATATCTATATGAAGCTCAACCTCCTTTGGATGAAAGATGCGACACATGTCTGAATGGTAGTGGTGCAATTGAGATACATGGAAGACGTTGTGCATGGTTCGATACCTCTGTGGTAACTGTAACCGATAGGCAATCGGCCCGACTCAATCTGGAATCTCAAATGGCCCCACATACCTCGGTGAACGTTTACCATGTCTCCCGATCCACCTGTGTCCCAACCTCGAAGAAACACACAAGAAAACTTGATCCCCAACCACGTACTCCAAGGGTCGTCTACGGCGATCAGGATAAGATTTATGATGAGACTGTGTGGTAGCAAACCACTTCTGAATCAACTAGGCCTGCTTAGTAGTCTCTTGCACGAGCTGTGGTCCTAGTAATGCTGCCTCACCTGCCTCGATCCAGCACAATTTTGATCAGCATGGCCTACCATATAAATCCTCATAAGGTGCCATCTCAATAGTCTCCTAAAAACTGTTGTTATAGGAAAACTCGACTAGGGGTATATGATTCTCCCAAGAGCCCCCAAAGTCTAGGACACATGCACGCTGAATGTCCTCAAGAACGTGTATCGTACGCTCTGACTGGACATCGGTCTTATGGTGCTAGGATGTGCTCCGAAGCACCTATGTACCCAGTTCCCTCTGAAAAACCTTCCACAAACAAGACGTAAAACCGGAATCCCTATCTGAAACGATAGAATGAGGGACCCCGTGAAGACGTACGGACTCTCAGATATACAACTTACTAAGTTTTTCAAAACCACAGGTCACCTTGACTGGAAAAAAGTGAGATTCCTTCGTGAGTCTGTCCACAAAAACCCAAACGACATCATTTCCACTAAGTGACCTCAGTAACCCAGTCATGAAGTCCATCGAGACATCAACCCATTTCCACTTCGGGATGGGTAACTGCTATAACAGTCCGGCTGGCCTCTGATACTCCGCCTTCACCTACTAACCGGTGGAAAACCTCGCAACAAAACCAGGTATATCTCTTTCCATACTCGGCCACCAGTACTGACGTCTCATGTCATGGTACATCTTGGTAACCCCAGGATGAACTACCCAAGATGAAGCATGAAACTCCCACATCAACTCCTCGTGTATATCCCCCAGACCCCACAGTCATCCATGGAAATGCAGTACCTCATCATTTCCTATCACCCAACCAGGAGGAGGGTACTCACATTACAGTCACTCCCATAGGACTAGGCCTTATAAATTAGATATTTGTCTCATCCTCACTATGTATAGGAGGGTAGAAGTCATAGCTAAAGATGAAATATATGTTTTCCCCTGACTGTCGTGCACCTCCAAATTCATATCAGAGAACAAAGCCATCAGCTGCCACTCATCACTGGCCTCCTTTACCGCCTGTACTCGAGTCTTCCTTATCAGTGCATCAAATACTGCATTACCTTTACCCGGTGTATAGGAAAGCTCAAAATCGAAGGACTGAAGGTATTCGACCCACATTCGCTGCCTTAGATTAATGTCACACTGAGTAAATATATACTTGAGAATTTTGTGGTTGGTGAAAACCAAAAAATGGTCTCCCAATAGATAATGTCTTTAATAGTGAAACACATGCACAACTACAACCAACTCGATATAATGCGTCCGGTAATTTCTCTCATGTGGCCTCAACTACCTTGAACTGTACGCAACAACTCGATCGCCCTGCATCAACACTGCTCCCAGTCCAATACCTGATGTGTCACAGTAAAATGTATATCTATTCCCTTGATCTAGATGTATCAGGACTTGTGCTGATGTCAACCTTCCTTTTATGTCCTGAAAGGCTATCTCACAAGATTCTAACCAAACGAAATTCACACCCTTCTTAGTCAGACCCGTCAACGGTGCTGCTATGTGGGAAAAGTCCTAGATGGAGAATCGTTAGTAATGATCCAGCCCTAATAAACTCTGTATCTTAAAATGTTATTAGGATAATCCCAGGAAACTACTGCTCTCATCTTCTCTGGGTCTACTAAAACACCTGCCTCTGAGATGATATGACCCATGAAGTGAATCTGGTCCATCCAAAAGTGCCGCATTGAGAGCTTAGTATATAGCTGATGAACTCTTAGTGTACTCAATACAATTTCAAGATGGTTGGCATGGTCGTGTCGAGTGTGAGAGTACAAAAATATGTCATCCATGAATATAACTACCAAAGAATCTAGATACGGATGGAACACATGATTCATCAGAGCCATGAAAACTGCTGGCGCGTTCGTGAGTCCGAACGGCATAACCAAGTACTCATATAGACCATACCTACTCATGAATGTTGTGAGTGGTATATCAGATGGTCTAACGTGAAAATGATTATTTCAGGATCTCATGTAAATCTTCGAGATCACTCGTTCTCCATGAAGTTAATCGAATAGATCATCAATCCTCGTCAAGGAATATCGGTTCTTGACTGTCAGCTGGTTCAACATCTGATAATCCACACAGAGTTGAGGGTACCTTCCGACTTCTTTGCAAAAAGTACTATAGGACCCCAAGGAGAAGGTCTGGATCTGATAAAACCCTTTGAATGTAACTCCTATAATTGCCTCTTGAGCTCCTACAACTCAGGTGTGGCCATCCTATAAAGAGGAATGGACACCAATGCTGCTCCGGGAACTAGATCAATAGAGAAATACACCTCTCACTCCAGAGGTAGTCCTGAAAAGTCATCCGGGAAGGCATCCCTGAAATGATGAACCACTGGATGGAAATCCATCTAAAAATTCCCCTGATCATCCAGATATAAACTCGCAATCTAGGTTGTGACTCCACCTCGCCTACAATGATTTGGTCCAGCTCTACTTTCCTAAACATCCCATTCACCCTTGAATAGAAACTCTCCTCCCTATAGTGACATGAAACTCTCCTTGCGACGATATCAGTCTACAAAGGCTCAAAAGTGAACCAACCAGTCCATCTCGAGAATGATGTCATAAGCTATCATATCTAAACCATGGAGGTCCCAACGAAAGTGAAACCCACCAATCTGAAGGGGCACTACATCATCTGATGCACACCAGCTGTTCTAGCCCCCAATGGAGTGTCTAGCGTCATTATAGTAGAAGAAGAAGAAACACATAGCCCAATGCTTTCAACAACAGGTACAGATATGAAACTATGTGTAGCACTCGTATCAAAAATTACTGGCGATAAGACAGAAGCTACAAGAATAGTACCTCTGACAGTAGAAGGTCCATGATCCTGCACCTGCTGGGTCTATTTCACTGCATATGCCTGCCCAGTGCTATGGCCCTGTGACACAGTATCGCCACCCTGAGTTGTCCCGCCTTGCTACCTTTGAGATCTAGTTTTATGGCTACCACAACCACAACCACCATCTATGCCTGTATGCCCTGACGTATTCTAGTTCCCAAACTAGTAAGAATCCACTGGTCCTGCTCCCGCACGTGGAGTCTGCACAGAACCCGACACACTAGCCACTTGTGGAAATGCCCTTTAAAAGAGTTGCAGATGTCCCATCTTACCACAAGATCGGTACTCCACTGTGTCATGTGGACACTGAGGTCTCTTGTTCCCCACCATACCACACAGGTAGCACCTGACTTGACCACCTGAAACATCCTTCTGGCTGGTACTACCACTGTGGGAGAAGTCCATCTGTCTCTTCCTCTTACTGGTAGAAATAGTACCAGAAACTTGTGTCAAAACGCCCTAGACCGCACCACTAGCTTCCCGCAGGTGCCGCTATGTAATCAGTGCCTATTTTACAATAGACTGTACTGTGGGAAACCTAAAAACATTCAACGGTGTGTGGATGTAAAATCTAAGACCATCCTCAAAGAGTTTGGATTTCAACATCTCATCACCCACCAGAACGGGTGCAAAACGCTGAATCTCGGTGAAACGGTCAGAATAATCCATCACCGACATAGTGCCCTACTACAGATTCATGAACACTCGAGCTCTCTCTACCATCAACATCTCTGGAAAGAAGAATTCATATAATAATGCCTGAAAATATACACACTTCATTTCTCTGTGATGCTCTGACTAGGTGGTAACATCCCACCACCTCTTGGAGGAATCACACAGCATATACGTCGCGAGCTTGACCCTCCGCCCTGGAGGCATCTCATAATGCTATAAGATAGTCTGCATAGACCCGAGCCAAGATTCTGAATCATATAGTCCACCATCGCTATAGAACATCGATGGATGCTACTGTTGGAATATATGAGTCAGCTCAACCATAGATGTGGCAGCCGGCGGTGCTTCCTAAAAGGACTGCATGAACTGCACAAAGCCTTCACAGAACTGCGCCTCCGTGCCTGTGTTCTGTATAATGGCTGGCACCGCATCTAGCTCTGCTGGAGGATCCACTAGTATCCCATGGCCCACCATTTCTGGTGTATAATCGTTGCCGCTATCCTGGCGAACAACGTGTGGTCATTTTGGCAGCTTGACTCTACAAGGTCAAATACACACAGTAGATCCAGATTATCAAATACTGAAAATGCAGGGAATAAGAAGGGAACAGGAGGAAGAAATAATTCATGAATTGAAAAACAGGACTACACGGCGTGTATACAGACTACACGGCGAGTACTGACTTCTCTTCCCCTGCCCGAGTCCTTCTATAGGGCGAATCCACACGGCTCCCGTTGACCAAAACTATACGGCGAGTATGGTGTAATTTTCCAACTTCCCGTGTCGCTTGTGACACGGCCGACTACACCTCTTGACACAACACGGTGTGTGACACACAAACACGGCGTGTACACCACCCTATTTCTTGGCCACATGGCTATTTCCACACAGTTTCTCCTCATACAAGACTACACGGCATGTCCTAGAGCTACATGGTGTGTACTTGATGAGCTTCACCCACCCGTGTTGTTAGTTACATGGTCGGGTCCCCAGGTCAAACTACACTGTGTGTTCATCATTGACATGGCGTGTATGAGGAAAGATTCCACCAACCCGTGTTTTTTTGTTACACGGGCGGACTCCGGGTCAACACTACACAACATTTATAGACGCTACATGGTGTGTTTTCCACAAGATCTTCCCTTCTCTGTGTCACCGCCCAAATAGTATGTGACACGGGATGAGACTACACAGCGTGTACTTAGGGTACACAGAGTGTACTCAAAATTTTTTCATTTCTTCTAGAATAGAAGTCCATTCACTGTATGTTTAAGGTACTACCTGGGGTTTATACTGTGTTTTCCTGGACAATATGCCTCAGAAACATCCCTGGTACCCAAAACATACTGAAAAACAACAGCTAAGTGTCAAATTCCGACCCGTAAGGGCCCATACTCTCCACGAATCAATGTTTGACCTCTTATCTATGTTACAAAAAAATAAACAGCTATTGATCCACCAAATTGTAGTCATTGACGTCCCATACTCCCCAATAACCAATGTTTGGCATCCATTATTTCAACAGACTCATACCAAGATACCTTATCACATAATAGGTATTTATCAAGCATCTACCACAACAGGATGATTTTTCTAACACAACCACTATCACAACAGCATGAAATTTCTAATGCACCTACATGGCATGGAACTATTCATGGAATGTTAATTCTAGAATGTGCCTGAATGATGTTTGATGTGGAAGAACCTCATCTCATCGGGTTGCAACTAAATAAAACCCATGGATAAAACATAAAAAGTACAATTAGATGTGTGTCACCCAACGGTGAAATCAAATCAACCGTAAAATTTGCAAAATCAAAAGAATTGAAAAAATACGAGGTAGATTGGATTTTCCCTATACACTGGTTATCTATGTCCGGGCACATCTTATTACCAACTTCAATTTCTATTCTATCCATGAATAAGGTTCCAAATAGTAAGTCAAAGAAAGAACGCCCTCTGATACCACTTTGTAACATCTCAGATCTGGGTGCCACTCAATGGGTTCCCCGAACCCGGTTCACCACATGACCTCAAGCGCATTTACCCAAACTCTAGAGGCTGCCGAATAGTAGTGAGGGCCAAGGACTGATAGTGGGGAAACTATTCCCTCATTTGTCAAAGTGTAGCACAGAGGAATACAAGATAAATATACCACAACAATAGCGGGAGGAAATAACCATACACAATTTTAAATGAAAAACTAAAGTAAAAACAACCAACATCCATTTATATATAATGACGAAGAAACATGCCTTGTGTTCTAATAAAATAGCCAGAAAATGTTACACAGTAGTACAATATGGTACAGAGTATATCAAAACATAATAAAACAGCTGGTAGCATCGCGAGCCTAATCCCAGTCCCATGCTCCCCTACTCCTCAGCAGCAATCAAGTACATGTATACAGTCCCTTTCCCTTATCCACGCCTATAGAAACGTAATCTATTTGGTCCGAAAATCTTGACCCAAACAGGGTGTGAGAAATAACCTCAGTAGGCACCCACCAAAGGCCCATGCTCAACTATGAGTAAACATGAAACAATAGTGTGAAAAAGTACATGCAATAAAATAAGTAGTACTCAAAAGTATCTAACATTACTAGTTATATTTCCATTTCAATATTCATTTAAATATTTATTATTTAAGAAACCACCATAGGGAATTTCTATGTAAACAGTTAGTGTCCTCATACACGCAAACCCTTACACTCTAGTAATTAGAATCATGTCCTCAGGCATCAGAATCATTCCCTCAGGTAGTGCCCTCCGATATAACATATATTTCCCTTAGGAATATGAAGTGTCTCCCTTAGGCACAGAAGTCACTACCCTCAGGAATACGAAAAGTTTCTCTCAAAAGAAATAGGATGTTTCCCTCAGGCTAAGCAGTACCTAGACCTCAGGCTAAACAAACAATTCCCTCAGGCTAAAAAGAACAGTGCCCTCAAGCATAAGTAATCGGGCCATTCCCAACAAGTAAATAAGAAATTGACATACAATTCCTCTCAAGGAAACTCAATAAGCATTATTATTATGGAATACCCTCAAGTATCCTGACCAAACTGCTAAACAGAGGAACACATCCCCAGGGTGGTCCTGGATCCAAGCAGTGATCCCAAACAACAGTTTATTATCAAATTTAATTACCAATACAATTCAGGTATTTAAACAGCCAAGGCCCCATCCAAATGATACACCAATATGGGTTCTTATCACACACAAAAATACACAAAAAACACCCAATATTTCGAAATTAAACACTAAACCACCTACCTTAGATGCCCCTGATCAGTATACTCGAAATATAATCCACGAATCGTCCGTGAATGAGGTAGATTTTAGGTGAAAGAAAACCGTGATCAAACTGAAATAACTACCCTTAGAAGAATAATTGGCAAGAACTATGCAAGAAGAAATAATCTCATACCCATATAGTTCCAACGAGATCAACAGAAGAAGGATCAGATTCCCGGTGCTCGATCGGTTGATCCTCAAAGGTCTGGCCTCCTCTCCCGAGTTCCCGTCCGGTTCTAAGACAATCCTATGAACATGGTTTCTTACAGCCCATTTTTACGAGAAAAAATCAAATCACACGGCATGTACTTTTGACAACACAACATGTACTTCACGTATTTATTTGTTCATCAGTCGACTTGAGTACAAAACATGTATTCTTGACTACACGACATCTATTGTCGCCCAGGTGGCGGCTGCCTCCACCACCTTACTGTTTCCATGTCGACTGACTACACACCGTCTAAATACCACAACACTGTGTGTAGTCAGGTTTTAGACCCTTCATCCCTGACATGGCTACACACAAGGTGTACTCATTCCATATGGCCGATGTACACTGTGTTTGGAATAGTACACGATGTGTAGTCCCAAAATTTTGGAGTTTTGCCCATTTCCCTTTTTTTCTCAAAAACACATAAGGAAAGGAAAAAAGAAGAAACCCATACCTCAAAAATACGAAACGGGTTCTTACACTCACCCACGCTATCTTTATCACAAAACCACCCATATATGTAAACAAAAATACAAAACCATAACATAATCATAACAAAAAAACCAAACATAAAGAAAAAAAATTCCACATTTCAATCACAATATAGCATTTAAATATATAGAATGAATAAATCCTTTTTCAAAACCATTTTGAATACCAAAATACATAAAAGTGATTAAGGTATTTATTTTCCTTTTAGAAATATTATTTCTTTTTAATGATGGAAAAGATCAAATAATACTCACAGCGGTGGAAAAGGGCATTGTTACCACTTACATTAAAAAGAAACATTATTTTTTTGTCATTTTGTAAAATGACTCATAGAAAAATATTCCATTTGAATGAAATGAAACGTCCTAGGTTTTTATACACTATAAAAAAGAAAGTTGTTCATAAAACAAAATATAACTCAATGAAAGGAGACTGAGATGATGTCCCTTACTTCATGTCTGACTTGAACCATTCAATCTTTAATCTCCTAAATAATAAACTAATGATAATTTCTACTTTATTAATAACATTTTACATGATTATTATTACTTTTATATTACTTATAACTATTTTATAAACATTATGTGATCATTTAAGTTAACAATGATCATTTTTTTTGATATTTGGTACTTAAGTCAAAAATAAACATCTTATAATTACAAGTTGTTCTTGTGGTAAAAAACCCATTATTTACAGAAAACATTTATGATTTAGATATCATATATATCATATATATCCAGTATATTTCTGTACTTATAATAGTACATTACATTTGGAGATACAAAATGAAATGCACCATTCATGGAGACGGTAATCCGTACAAACACATGAACACTATTTTCAATTCTATTTCATATTTAATGGAATGAAAAATTATTTTTAAATAGATATATTATAATACCATTATAACATAGTATATAATTTTAGTAATTAAATTCTTCATACATTACATGTGTGGCATGAATGAGTCATGTCACTTTGATGGTGCGGTAGTCTGCACTTCCTCAAATGAAATTATCGCATTTACCCATTCTGGAAACCATAATGGTGTTATATGAATGAAAAAAATACATAAGTATTGAGGCTATATAAATTTAATATATATCACATATAAATACAGTTACATTATAATGGACACTATAAGAGTATGTAGGATAATATTGAACAATAATCATTTCGTGAGGTTGTAGATCGTCATCCATAGAGATAATATATTCTTTACCCATTAAAAATATTTCTGTATAAGTGTAGTTTGAATACCTATCATAAAACAACCTTGTATACTAATGATACTAGTGTTGTTATAAAAGAATGTAATAAAATGTTTTTAGTGGTTTGGATAATTAAAATAAATTAAAATATCTCAAGAGATAACGTTACCATTAAATCGGGTATCTACCTTAGGTTTGAATCAAAATGATTTTTTAATGTCCCTTCTGCATAAGGTATACCTTTTAGGAGGAAGAGAGGGATATTTAGAGCTCATTTTTATAGTGTTTGGACAGGAAAAGGGGCTTGAGAGGTGTTAGTTATTGGTTACATGTGAGGGATGTTTATAATGTGTAAAGGGGATCTTGAGAAAATTTTGAAAATATTATTTTATTAGATAAATATTTTCAGTTTCTAAAGGTCCAAAACATATTTCTGTCAAAGACAATATTTCTCTTGTTTGAAATAAAATCATACAATAAGAATTGTAATGGTTTTGGATATTGTTTTAATCTTAATAATCTTATTTATTTAAATCATTCATTAATGAGGTGAACACTGCATTATTATTGTGTCATAAATAATTATATTTATTTTTTGTCTAAAAATTATACGAAAATACGATGATGTAGAAAATATATTTTTATTGTTTAAATTAATATTTATAGAATAATATATATCTTATATAACCCCTTGTAAAATTTTATTAATTAAAAGATATATGTTTATGTCATTTTTGTCTTTACATTAAATATATTAAAATAAAGTTCCATTATAACTCTTATATTGCTCTATAGGGTCCCAAAATCAACCTAAGGATGCCCATGGCCAGAAATGTTTCAAACAATATGATTAGGACACATTTTATGTAATTTAATATTATTATAATATTATTTTTACAATGAATTTTCTTACATACCTTTAACCACGACAAATAAAAGTCAAAAGTCACTATTCACAAAAAATTATTTTCATCTTATTGAAAAAAAATTTACTTATTAATAACATAATTGTATGTTTTATTTACGAAATTAAATTAACAGAAGTGGAAAAATATCATTTATTTGAAATATTCTATTTTTTTAACTACTACATAGTGTTTTCACTATTCATAAAAAGTGAAATTTTTTAGAAAACTACAAATAAAATCCGCAAAAGATTTATTTGATATTCCGAAATAAAAAATTATTTCTATTTAACCAAATTAAAAACATAGAATTTTTATTAATTAATTAAAAATTAATTCTTTTTGTCAAAAATGTGTTTTTAAGATATAATAACTATCAAAGTTTTGACACTTGTTTATGTCCAATTTCAAAGTTAAAGTATTTTTCAATGACCAATATTGGATTAAATTGAAAAAATATAGTCTAATTACACTTTAAAACTAATTAAAAAGATATTCAAACTATATAAATAAATTTTATTGAAAGGCAGTCTTGAATTAAAATATTTTATTTTTAACTATTCATTAAAAAATAAAGTATTTTCAGAAAAATAAATAGAATTTCCCCAAAGTAAATTTTGATATCCCAATTCTAAAGAAGAATTTAATTTTTTAAAATAGAACATATAAAAGTGACCAAAACTATATTTAAATAGCGTTCACCATCAAAAGGTGGTAAATTGACCTTTTAAATAATATTAGATTATTTATGTATAAAATTAGATTAATTCACATTTTAAGCCTTTAAATTTTATTGGATAATTGTAAAAAAATTTAATAAACATCTATAATAATATTTTAGTTAGTTCAATTCTTTCCTATTAATAAAACATCTTGGCTTTAACTACCTTTTAAAATAATGTCATAATTTTATTTTTTAGTATGACATAGCATTGTGTGCAACATTAGACACTGAAGAAACTCATTATTGCGTGTTTGGTATGCCATCAAACATAGATCCCCTTTAAAGTAAAATTAAATTTTAATTACCAAATGTTAATAAATATGAAAATGTATTATTCTTTATTTACCTAGGATGTATCATCCCATCCTTTTGGAAATTATGTCCCCCGTAATTCCATTCACTTATCAAATAAGTGTGGTTATTTATCCCTCATAGCATTTTTAGACTACCAAGTTTCCTTTTCAACCATATTGTTTTTTCACAAAACTATTACCTAATGAATTACCTTATTTTGCAACACTTTCTCTCTTCAGTTAGTAATAATTACTGGTTGTTCCTCATAAGAGAAATTTTATTCCAAGTGAACTAACATTGGGATCAAAACATGAGATGCATCCAGTATATCCTTTCTCAACATTGAACCATGAAAAATATTGTGTTCTTGGGAAAACATTGAGGTAAATAAACCATTTATGCAACTGATGCAAAATTATCGAGGATTTAATAGGATCTAATGCACCACATAATTTACATTACCTTCTTACCAGAATGCATCAAACTTTACCATGGAGATACTTTAAGATAGAAATAATCACAAACCTCAAAAGAATGATCTTTCCTCTGGTTATCATAATAACTTTTCTGCCTACTCTAAGTTGTTCTCATGTACTAATAAATCAACTGAACCTTTTCTTCCATCAATTCTACTAATATTGGTCCAATCAAATTACTTTCACCTACATCATCCCAAAATGGTGGATTTTGAAACCGCCTACCATATAATCCGTCAAATGGATCCATTTGTATATTGGAATGAAAGCTATTCTTACATAAATATTTTACTATAGAAATATGTTGGTCCCAAAATCACTGGTAATCCATTGAACAATAACATAGAATATACTCTAAGGTATGAATTGTTCATTCGGAAAATCTATTTGATTGATGATGAAAAACTGTAAAAAAATTTAATTCAGTACCCAATGACTTCTAAAGGCCATTCCAAAATATTGAATTAAGCCTAGGGTCATGATCAAATACAACGGAGAGGGGAATTGCATGAAACCTGAATATCACTTTCACATACAAACGATAATGTTGATATCGTGAAAATGTATCTAAAATAAGAAGTAAATGAGCAGATTTAGTCAATCATTCAAGAATAACCCATATTGAATTTTTACCTCTAGATGTTTTGGCTAATCACACAATGGAGTCCATGGATATATTTTTACATTTACACTATAGAACTAATAAAGGTTGAATCATCCCATTCAGTACTACCAATATAATTCAATCTATTTAAAAATCAAACACTTTGTAGTAAATTTAGAAATATCTCTTTTAATTTTATCCCACCAGTAATAAGCCAAATATATTTTTATATCTTAGTGCTTCCTAGATGAACTGAAAATGGTGAACTATGAGCATCACATAATAACTCTTTCTTCAAATTTGAATCAAAATACACACATAATCCCTTTCCAATTCTCAAAATACAATAATTTTAAAATCATGAAACTTACCCATCAGAAACAATTCTACCTTTTTCTAAAACTTGCTATCTTCTTTTTATTCTTTCTTAATTTTATCTGATAGAGATAATTTCACTAACACCTGAAACAAAACAGTGGAATTTTCTACACCAAAAACTTCTATTCCAAATTTCATCAAATCAATAATCAATGGATCTGGTTCCAAACGTAACATGTTTAATATAACATTAATTTTTTTCACTCAAATCATAATCCAAATTATTTAACATTGTGGGATGGTAATGATTCATGCAATAGTAATCCTTGATTAATTACAACCACATCATATGTCTCATCTTTAATTATTAATGAGTGAATATATTTTTCAAACAATTTTGGCCAATATATATTTCAGATTTACCTCAATACAGATGATGCCTCTAAATTTTTAATGGAAAAAAACAACAACATATAATTCCAAGTCATGTGTTGGGTAATTAAACTCACGAGTTTTCAACTGACATGAAACATAAGAAATTACCTGATCAATCTGCATTAGGACACAACCATGTCCTTTCAACAAAGAATCATTGTAGCTAAAAAATCCACCATTTCTAGAAGGTAATTTCAATACAGGTTCATTCACCAATCATCTTTTCAATTTTGGAAAACAATCATCAAATTATTTTGTCCAGATATACTTAACACCTTTTCAAGTTAATTTAGTCAGTGGGCTAGATAACCATGAAAACTTCTCAACATACCTCTAATAATAACCTGAAAAACAAATAAAACTATGGATCATAGTTATATTTTTCAGTCTTGGCCATTCGTCAAAAACTTTTCTTGGCAGGATTAATATTTATGTCAATTGGTGAAAGAATATTTCAACGAAATAAAAAATTTTGAAACTAAAACTCAAACTTTCTGAATTTCCTAAATAGTTAATTTTGTTTTATGGTTTTCAATACAACCCTTAAATTAATTTCTTGTTACACTTTACTTATAGAAAAAAACCAAAATATCATTAATGAAATCAACCACCATTTATCACCTAGTTCAACTAAGGCATCGCTATAGTAAACTGTTCAATTCTAATTCTGACCATCTCAGGATTCTGATTTGGAGGGTCATTTCCTCCAGAAGTCATTCCAACATTGCAACCCTATTTACTCTTTAAAAATAAATTCTAAATAATATATCTTAGGAGAAGAAACCTTGTAATCTGTAAATGTTATACCATTTAAATATTAACAAAAATTAATTTATGGATATTAATTTAACAATATACAAAAACCTAAACTTGCCTAAACCAACCTCTGATACCAACTATAAGGACCCATTCATAAAACATTACATAAAATTTAATTAAATGAAGAATACACATTTAGGATATTTTTTTGGTTTATATAATTAATTTATTATGCCATAATTATTACATTAAATCACAAAAATTCCAAAGTAACCACTTCTACTAAGTCTCCATTTTTTCCTAAAATAAAATCGCTTGAAAAAATCTTCATGTCTAGATCCTTGTTTTAGTTATAATTAATTTTCTATAACCTTATCCTTGACACTATTCATCATTATATCCTGTGAAAAACATTTCAAATTATGGGATGCACATAAAATTATATGTAAGGGTTATAAAGACAAGAAACAAAAAATTTATTCATCAATAAATAATAACATTGGCTATTTAACATTAATCATGAAATCATAAAATTTATTAATAACACAAAGTAATAAAAATTCATAATGGTATCTTTTGGCATACAAAACATACTTACATTATAGCTTTCACAGCCACATTGGGACTTTAATTTGGAATACCCTGGACAAAATATTCCCTAAATATATTAGGAGAAACATTAATGTTTACCTCCATCATGTTTCCCAATGCAGTGGAGATATATCTCAGGCTCACCCTCCCTAGGTTTATCCTGGAAGCACTCATATTTTTAAACAAATCCCATAAACAATAACACAATCATAACACATAAAACAAACATTAAAGAAAGATAACATTTCCACATTGCAATAAAAATATATCCTTTAAATATATTGATATAATAAATATTTTATCAAAGCATTTTCATCCCAAATATACGTAAAATATTATATCATATTTATTTTCCTTTTGAAAATATTACATCTTGTTAGGGTATCCAAAGAACAAATAATACTCATGATGGCCAAAAAGGTCATTGTCACTCCTTATGTAAAAAAGTAACATTATTTGCTTTTCATTTATTAAAACACCTCATAGAGAAAGATTATATTTGAATAAAATGAAAATTAAAATGTTTTTATATACCTTTTAAAAAAATGTAATGTATAAAACAAAATATGCCTCAATAAAATGAGATTGTGATGAAGTCCCTTACCTCGTGTACAAAATGATATGTTAGATCTTTAATCTCTTGAATAAAAAACAAAATTAAATTATACTTGATTAATAACATTTTTATAGTTTATTATTAATTTTATATAACTTATTACCCTTTTATAAAAATTGTGTAATCATTTAACTTAATAATGGTCACTTTGTCTATATTTGTTACCTGAGTCAAAAATGAAAATCTGATAAATAATGGTCTTCATGTGGTCAAAATTACATTACTTCCATAATGATATTAATGATTTTGATATCATATATTTCATATATATCCAATATATGTATATATATATATATATTTGTAATAATACAAAACATTTGGAGATAATAAATGTAATGCACTTTTCATGGACACTGTAAGCCGTACGTTTGCATGAATGCTACTTAAATTTCTATTTATTATTTAATGGAATGGAAAATTAATGATTCATAGGTATATTATAATTTCATTTTAATATCATATATAATTTTATTGAAACCCTCTTTTATACATTCTACGTATTGAATGAACGAGTCCTAAAACTTTGAGGGGGCGTCCATCTTTACTACCTCAAATAAAAGTATCACATTTACCCATTATGGAAAAAATAAAGGTATGATATAAATAAAAAATAAAAATGCTATATAAAATATAAATATAATATATATCACATATAATTATAGTGCCATTATAATGGCCACCATAAGTGGTGATAGGTGATGATTGAACAATCATTGTTTCGTGGGGCGGTAGTTCACCATCCAAGGAAATAGTATGTTCATTATTCATTCGACAGATGTGTGTCTATTTGGTGTTTGGAAACATATCATAAAAAAAATTAGTATATTTAGGATACAGGTTTTGTTATAAAAGAATACAATAAAAATAGTTTAGGGGGTTGGAGAAGTAAAATAAAATAAGAGAACTCAAGAGAACCTGTTACCTTTAAATCGGGTAACTCCCTTTGGTTTGAGCCAAAGGGATTTATTGAAGTGATTTCTTCATAAGTTAATGATTTTATGTGGAATATAGGTATATTGAGAGCTTATTTGGGCTGATTTTGGATGATCCTAGGGGCATGAGAATATTTCTTGAGTGATCTTTTGA
This sequence comes from Viscum album, assembly GCA_963277665.1. Lineage (NCBI taxonomy): Eukaryota > Viridiplantae > Streptophyta > Magnoliopsida > Santalales > Viscaceae > Viscum > Viscum album. The sequence continues at coordinate 306,743,321 of OY728131.1, read as the reverse complement.
AATTTCACCTTCCAGAACTTGTTTTCTAACTTCTCAAAGATATGACTGTGCAAAAACAAATTTAATATTTTTGAGGCACTACTTTGGCTAGCCACATATTTACCTGATACACACCCTTTCATTTATCATCTTTTATCCATAGATTCCATGAATTTTTTTATAGGTTTATGCCACATTACATGCTGATATTTCCTTACCTAGTAGCATTTTTAGTATTTTTTCATGGATATTTCAAGTTTAAGTGTGGGGGAAGGGCCTTTCCTGTGTGTTCATTGGGATATGTATCATTTTTTGCGGTGAGAGGTGAGTGTCATCATTTTGGGTAGTGTATTATTAGAATGTTTTGTATGAGTCATCATTTCATTATTCTACTTTCATTTCCTCCGGTTCTCCTTAAAAAAATTTAAATAAATTTGTGCCTGCCTGGAGAATTAATATATATATATATATAATGTTGTTCCTTTCGGGAGATTTAAAAAAAGGGGAGAACTTCAATGATATTATTCTTGGTAATCATTTTTTATCTCATGTCACATGTCGTAAAAAGTGGTGGTGTTGTGTTTCACATTCTCAAGGGGATCTGAATGAGTTCCATCTAGTGTTTTCACTTGATTAATCATGAATTTTACTTAAGATACTATCCTCCACTTTGAGCCTTAGTTTTTAGAGTATCAAATCCTACCAACACTAAGCCAAAGAGTCATTTTAACCTTTATTTTAAGTCCTCATGATTTTATGTGCATTTTTTCATTACAAAGTGGATAAAGTGGTTACATTACAAGACTATGGATAAGAAGCTTGTTCTCATGATATGAGTATAACCACAATTTAATTTTATCATGATTTATGAGATAAAAACATTCAAAAGCGAGGTAGATCATTGTTTTTCATGTTTAATAACAAAAAATTGAGAAGCTTGAATGAATGAAAGGACAAGTTCCATCATTTTTAAAAGGGAAAAGTGTAATGCATGAATTGATTGTTTCTTTGAAAAAAGGGAAATTAAATTGATATTTTTTGTGGAACATGAATATTTAGAATGGACACTGATAATTTTTTTGACTTTACTGCTTTGATATTTGTATATTGGTAACATTGATGCCCTTTGAATTCTATGTTGAGAATTTATGTTTGAGGACAAGCATTTTTTATGAAATGGGGAATTGATAGAGATAATATTTTATTTAATTTTTTATATGTAATTAAATTATTTAATCACTTAAAATTTATCAATTTCAGTTATTTTCATCAATTTTAGATTTAGGACGTTATTTTGGATAAAATTGGATAATAGATTAATTTGGAAATATTGACATATTTAAATCACTTTGGTAATTCACACATATCATTTAAAATATAAATCCAATTGATGTAATTTTTTTTGGGATTATATATTTATGTTATGTATCTTTTGTTTCTAAACCAAGATTAACTTCATCCATCCAAGGGTCCGAAAAATTCAATGTAGTTGTAAAATTACTCTGGTCGACCGCATGGACCCCACCTCAATGAATTAGTCATAAATTTGTAAACACACATTAAATTGGGGTGATTCAAATTGAAATGGAAATATAATTAAATGGTATGTTCAAAGGATTATGATTATAATGATTTACATCCAATAAGGCATCACAGGGATGCTCAAAATATGGAGATAGAAAAATGAAACATTTTTCCAGAATAAATTCTCAAATTTAATTGGGAATATCTAATGCTACACAGGGAGGATGAATATGAAATTTTTGAATTAAATGTAAATGATTTTTAGGAAGATATTTCTTGAATAAATTGATATAAAATTAGTCCATTTATTTTTCCTACCATGGTCAATCTTTTTGTGGACAAAATATACAGAAAATAATATAGAATGATTTTGAGGATCTGAAATTTGATAACCCAATGATGGAATCCCTTGGAATATATAAGGAGGAGTTCACCCATTATGCGGAGGTATTTCGACACAAAAATTAGAGAGGAGGCCTAGGGACCTGCAGTTATCTTATGAATTCTCTCTTCTTTTCTTTTTATTTTAGTTTTCTTTTATCATGAAACACTTTTTCATATTTTTAATTTAATTGTATTTATCTTCTTCCATATCTATTATTCATAAAAACTAATCCAATTATTCTATTTTATTCTTCTTTTATCCACCGTGACCAATTATCCCCAAATATGATGGGCTAACTTGAGGCTTTACCTTGGGGTTGGTTTCATGGTGTTCTTCATTATTTCACATTAAATTTAAAGTGTTTTAAATCTATTTGTGGTGGAGGTAGGAATATTGCATGGGTGTGGTAGTCAACCACCATGAAACTATTCCTAAATCAATTTCTTTTCCTTGATTAATTAATTTTCCCTCTCTTCTCTTTAGAAAACACTGCATACAGTGATGTTGTGGTTGCCATAATGTTTGAAATGACATATGGTGGAGCTGGGTATTTTGCGATAGCATTCTCGGTTGAGGTGATACCGTATTTGATTATTAGAGGAGGTGTGGTTTGTTGTGTCAGATGCATACTAAAATCACACACTAAATAAAATTAAGGGAAATTAATACATTAATGAGGTTTCAATAAATTAATTATCAAATTTAATTTAAACAATAAATAAATAATGAATGAACTAGTGTTATTCAACCCTAGGACAAAGTTATTTCCTCACTAAATACATTATTTAATTGCATGTTACTATAAGTTTATACATTTAATTGAACTTTTAAAATTCCCTGGATTATTATACTAATTAGAAACACTAAAAATAAATTAGTTTATGTTATATATATTAAGTGGGTAAACAACTGGGAATGCTCTTTAAGTGAGACCACTCTAGTCACCCTCTGTGCTGTATTAGAAAAATAAATTATCTTTTTTCATGCCCTACGATAGGCGTGCGTCAGTCCCCATAATATATTTTATACCCACTCAAATGTTGGGAATCCTCTAGCTTTTAAGGTGGCACTCTTGTGGCCTTATGCTGGCCAATATCGGGTAACATATTTAGCTAAACATGGTTGGTTAATTATAGGAATACACTGATCCTAGTCTATACTATATAAATCAAGGGATATAAAGTCCATTTGAATGTTTCGCAACATGTACTAGGGGTACATTGAATGTATTTCCAACCCTTGGTCTTTCTCTTTATTATTGTCTCACATGACATGTAAATCTCCACATGAATGGAGTGTCCCATTGGTTACATGGAATGTAGAGGTCGGCTGGAACCCTACTCATGTCTTCTATCTGTGCCCAAGTAAACCTAGCCATTCCCAGGTATAGTTGTTGTGACCTTGTACCTTACTATGTTTGTTCTCATGTACTCATAAAGTACATGACAAGATTTTAGCATGAGTTCCATGATGTGTGACACATGTTAAATAATGTCTAATACATGTCTCAAAACGTGATATATTTAACTTCCACAAAAAACCCTAACATTGTATCCATGGGGTCCTATATATTGGGTGTTTCTCTAGAGTACACACCATATATAGCATAATATTCTATATTTCATGGTTCTATTACATGTATCCTTCGGTACACAAAGCGTTTCATCGAGCTATGATACTCTTTAGTGATCATGGGTCTGTGATGACCAACCCTCAATTCCATATCTCATATGAGACTAGGCTCTATTAATCTTATAAATCACGATGTTAATTCATGACATAAACTAATTATAAAATCATCATTCATCAACTAGAAATGCAGTGATTGTATGTCTGATCTTGATCCTCCTCTAATAATCCTCTAAATTTTATCCTCGATCGCATACTGTATGAGTAGTATTGATCTGTTGCACTGAGTTAGAGTAACACAATGATCAAAAACTAGGTATTTCATCGAACCGTGGGCCCAATAGAATTCCCATGAAGATTGTGCATTGAAATAGAGGATAATAACATAAAATATTAATATTTTCAATGGACCTCAAAATTTTTCCATTTCATTCTTATTCTATTGTCGTATTATAGATGAACAAAGAGGAATAAATGAAAATGAGAAAATAAATCATCTCTAAATAATTCAATCGTCGATTTGCGAGTCAATTGTTGTTTGTGGAATTGATCTGAATTCATTATGGTATATATAAGATGGATGAATCCACATAAATCACATGTCCTCCACAAGTTCGTATTAGTCACTTATGAAGAATGGCCATGCAACATGGTCATTTGTGATATCCATGAACTCCATTGAAATATATAATCATGATGTATCGATCTGATCCATTGATCAATTTTCATTTGTCAATGATCTTAAATAGATCCCTTCTATGTGTGTAGGGTTATGTGGCTAACCCCATGATTTACCAATAACCAGTTATTTATAAAGGAGAGTTTTACCTCATAGAAATTAGACAAATAAAGAAATTAAATATATTTTATTATTTATTTATCAGCTCATGGTTGTGAAAAACCCAAGTGTTAGATGCAATCTATTGTTATGTCATGCATAGGGTAAAACTAGTGTGTTGAAATCATTGAAAATATCTGATTTTTGATCCTATTCTCTACATTGAATTTATTCTATTTTTTCATAAAAAATTCACACCCATGATATTAATATATATAACATTTTAAAAATTCCAATCTCTAGATCACCAGGGCTCAGAATCTCATGTTGTATGAGAATCTGGATCCAATAACATTAAAAGATATATTTCAAATAATTTTAATAGAAAAAAATATATGTTACATTCTCTCCAATAGAGGAGGTTTTTACCAAAAAAAGAATGGCACCCCTGAAAATGATCTTGGTATTTATATCAGTTTTGGGTATCCCACTCCCAGGTTCTCTCCCAAAGACTCTTGTATTTCCTCCGGACAAGAACCAAGAGAATAACTTTCTTATGGAGGATCTTCTCATGTAGTTTGATAATCACCGCCTCTTGCACTACAAAGGTATATTTTACTTGATTTCTAGATATCTATAGTCACATACATGGGATTGTTTGTTCAAATACCTCTTTATTAGAATCACATAGAATAATATTCTTCCTAGCCTAAATACAGTAACAGAGCCAATTGGTACACCACCTCACCAACTCTTTTCAGTAACTAGAAAGGGCTGATGAATTATTGATATAACATAGAACCCCTAAATATTTATGTAATCCACATTTTTGGTGAGACATTTAGGAACACATTCTATCCATCCTCAAACATGAAAGGCCCAGATATTGAGTCCTCATATAAATTCTCATATATTTGTTTATTCTTCATCTACTAATAGAGGATTTTCACCTCCTATTTCATGGATCACACGGACTCTATGACGCTGATTGCTAAATAACCTAGCATAGTAAAACAAAGAGGTGACATGTGGTTTCACTCGTACAAGGTCTCTAATGCTTTTATAATAATGGAGGAATAGTGGATATTTTTATACTGAAACCCAACCATGTTTAGGTGATCCTATCATCTATGGACAATGTCCAACGTGAAATCTCATACTATGCCCTCCATAACATGAATGGTCCACTCATTATATCCATCATTCCAGAATAGAAATGTCATGCCGAAAAAAATTAGTCGAAAAGGCCTCATAGTATCATCTCAATTATCATGATGTAAATTTATCATAAGTATCTAAAATTATTTTAGTGGGGACTACATTGAGCCATAATATCTCTAACATTTAGAGGAAACTTGATATCTCTACTGAAATCTACTCTTATATAGTAATGATGTCCTCCATCTTGGTGAGTTGATCTATGATTCCAATATGGAATTGTGTCCTATAGATGTCCATGTTAACCCCATCATGAAGTAAATAGATATATCATCCCAGTTAAACTCATGATTTTTAATATGTTTAACTAAATACCATGGAAGCTACTGCTCAATATTAAACTGGTAAAAATGAATTCATTTATAGACAATCTCTACTATGCACTTCTTTATGCTTGGAAACCAAAATTGATGTCAAAGTACATTTTATATATTTTTCCTCACCAGACTGCATCACCAAAGGGGATGTGTGAAACTCCCATATCAAAAAATCTATAATATAAATGGCACCATACTATATCCCTTAAAAAGTAGGACATGTTCCCCACCTTTAGAAAATCCTTGAAGAGTGCATCGATATTTGAGTATGTAAGGTCGCACAGTCAGTATATCCACATTGAGCCTCCTGAACATGATTTAGATGAGGTCGGGTAAAAGAAACTGACTATATATATGGAGCACCATCCATATCCAGTAAGGGAAACTATAATGAGGATAACTATTCAAAAAACTCAGTCAAAAATTGAGAATAAAAACACTGGAAAAAGGCATCTACTATAACCTTCCACATCCTTGGAGTATATACTATCTTGAATTCATATTACCGGAGAAACTATATTCATTTACACTATCTCAAGTAAATATCCTTCAGTGAGAATATATACATTGGAAACATAAGGTCATATTATATTATAAACCACTCACCCATATGTTTTTGTCACTATATTTTCATGGTGGACACTACTGTCTAAAAAACAAGATCATGGGTCTCACATTTCAGCTTATTTGACCTCAACTACCAATACCCATTAACAATTACAGCCTAACTCTGTATCTGTACGAAACAATTTCTTGTCCATAAGACATTACATCACACTATATACTATAAACACTCTTATGAGAATAACATGATGGGGGAATTCATAAAACTCTTCTGTATATCCTAAAATGCCTATTAGAACTATTCCATTTACATGAAAGGCGACCCTTTATAGGAAAAATATGTAATATTTTCCCATAAACTCAAGTTGTAATGAATCATTATACCATCTTCACTCACAAGGGTGGATCCCAAGCTATCACAACCACAATATTCACGAGTCCACTTCCACACCATTAGTTGAGATGGCATGCCCTAGAATAGGGAAATCATGAATCTAGAACTGATTCTTTTAGATGTTCCCATAAATATTCTGCTCTTAGAGTATTTCCATAACTACCTTCAATCATCTCACATGCCCCTCCGTAGATTCCATGTATTCTATAATATCATCCATGAAGACTAGTATAAACTGGTCAATTATAGGATAAATGATCCAATTAATGAGTACTATGAACAGTTATGTGGATTTATCAACACCTAAATTCTAGAAAAATTACCCATAGTGACCATATAAACATCAAAAAGTCAAATTCAGAACATACATGCCCCTTACCTGAACCTATTGATGTCATGTTTTTAGTTCACTGTTTACGAACCATTCATCCCCACTCAACTGATCGAAGGGGTCATCAATTTTATGTATTTTATACATATTTATATTGTTCACTTGGTTTAGGAAATTATAATCCAAAATAATCCTCATGATCTAATCTTCCTTCATGGAAAACAATTTTAGGGATTCATTGGGGGAAATATTGGGACTCAAAAATCCCTTCCTCTGCAATTCCACTTCCTGAATAAGTCTACCTTGGTATGAACTATGTATTTCAAATCCGTACATAATTTTTCACCATAATTAATCATATCTGAAACAAGTAGGTCCCCTAAGATACTCATACCTTCAAGAGTTGATTCACACTAGTATTAAGAGTGTGTGATAACCTATTCACCTCTAGTCGGAGTCTTAAACATAATGGTCAAGGAAAGTCTCATCTTGAATCTATATGTATCTAACGAAATAAATGTATAGGAAAATATATAAAGAACCTATATATATTATTACTAAATACAATGTTGATAACACACATATCATTCCTTATATAATACTTATACCCATATGGAATTAGGACTTCACTACATGAAGTTATCCCCTCCACTGACCATCAACTCCATTATCCTAGTGTGGACAACCTAGGGACGCTAGTTGAAATTGTAAAAACAAACGAAAACATCATACCACTAAACTCACTCCCCTTATATTTACAACACAATATGGACCTCCCTGCTCCTTACACTATCACTGTGTAGGTTTCCCATCATCATTTTACATATCAACTTCATGGGAGGTCTGACAATCTTGAGTGATATGTCCATGATCGTAACCTTAGAATCATCACTTCTCCCTTGAATGGACTGATCCATACTAATATCATTTAACCTAAGATCCCATTCCATGGGATCACCTATTAAATTATCTCGCATTCCTATATCCCTGATACCTCTATTGGATACTAGCTTCTATGGTCTTTGATTATGGGTGCCCACTGCTATCATCCATTATCCGTTTCTATACTTCCAAGAATCTCTCCACAACTAAATACCTCTTGATAAATCTCTCATAGGTGGGTATGAAAAGATATATCATCAAGGGGATGATATAATAGTGTAATACCTTCTTGAAGATCTATTATATAAAAAAGAAATATTACACCATATCTATGGAATATCATGAGAGATTAGTAAGTCTTTCCCAATACTCCACCAAAGGTACACCACACAACTATGAAAGAATAATCTATTAGATGTGAACTAATTAAAACACTGGATAATAGAACTCTTATCTGATTGGACAATCAAAATATAACTGTGAGAGAGTTTTCTTATTTTGTAACAGAGCCACAAGAATCCTCCATCACCTAATGAATACTTGAATAAGACTCATTGAAAGGACCTCCATCTGGTCGATAGGTATAATCAAAATGTGTTAAAGTTAGGTGACATTCTTTTTATGTCCTTAACTACCTATGAGTTTAGCTCACCAAAAAACCAATGAGATCCGTACATTTGAAACTAATTTAAATCAATCAACCTATTTGCATCCTCAATTGGAACATCTGATGCTAACTGTTACTCTACGGTTGGTAGCATAATTGTAAAAACACATTTATGTACCACCTCCAATATACTCCATTATACTAAACTTCATCACTGGCCAGATCATCCTCATGATCATTCTACCGAATCCTGATTTTCACTCATTATAGTGGAATCCAAAAAATAAACAATAGGCACCATGATCAATGAGTATATATGGGGATATGGATCAATAAAAACATGGAAAACATTTTATTCATGTATCAATGTTTGAAATGAAACTAGTGTATACATGGTCCAAATAAAATAGAAGGTTATTAGAGTCCTAGTGAGTTGATCATCCACCATTACACCATCATCAAAGTCTCTATCCCAAAAAACAAAAATCAAAACACTTTGACAATGTTTCCCTGAATCCAAAACCATCCTCAGAACAAGATAAAATATATTATCTAGAACCAAGGTTGGACCAGACATTAATATCACTTTTTCATGACCAATCCAATTTTTTCCAATCTATCCAGTGATAAGTCTACTGTGATAACTCAAATCCCTCCTCCAATAGGCTAGGGTATAATTACCGATTTCTAGAAAGAATATCCAACAAGAGATTAATTATTCAAATTAATTTCACAAGAAGGAAAATCTTAAAACCCATACAATGTTGAAATATAAAATTACTGCCAATGCATGCATAAATGAAGATCACAATAAAAGTGAAATAGATGTTTTGAAATTTTTATATAGGATAAATAAAATCACAAAAAAAAACTCTAATTGAGTCCAACACACTCAAAAAGAGTGTAACATATTAAAATGAAACACCTTGTAAAAACCATGGTATGATTATCCCAATATTTTCTCTGATTTCACATAATCATCTAGATAATAAGTCAAAAGGTTTATCATATGTAAAAAACATTCCATTTTTGGTTAAATACCATATATGGTTGAGTATTAAAATACCAAATAGTACATACCAACCAATATAATCATAATTTATCAAGTGTATTATGATCATAATAACAATAGAATAAAGAAATCCATATATAGACATAATAGACAATCTATCTCAAGGAGTTCTCAATAAACACTTCCTTCCATATTATTTTTCATGATGATTATAGGTAATTTATTTTTGGGACTAATCACTAAATGATCAATAATATCACTATGTATGCTCATCCATGAGGTCATGACCATTTGGTATCTCTTAATATGTACTCACAAGATACATGAATATCTCATCATCCAGGTAGGGGTCACACCCAAGGACATTGGGGGACACTAAAACTACTACTAGATTGTTATTTTGGATAGGTGATCAACACCCTATGCATAGTGTTCATCCCGATACCATGAAGCCCCACCATGTATTGATAGACTATCACACTCTGGTTCCACAAGGGGATACACCAAACTCTTCCGAATAATAAACCCATGGAGGGGATCAAAATATAATGTCGAAGACATAATGCTTCCCTGTACCCTTAGAGGAATAGACTATGGTATTGAACTCAACTGATCCTAGCATATGATGAAGAAACTAAGGGCTCTAAAAATCTTGTAAGGTGTATATTTAATGCACTAGGGGTACATGATGTGGCATGTAAACCCCTTTTCTTCTCATGTCTCGCTTTCTCACATGATATGTAAAAATCCCCAAATACGGAATTTCTCATAGGGAACATGATGCATAGTATTCATCTAACACCTTTCTTGTTCCGTCATTCCATTAATGTGTACAATTTTTCATCCCCGTGTACTTTGGTCATGATCGTGTACTTGGTTGTGTCTATGTACTGATTTGTGCTAGTGTAATCTACTTGTTCCCATGTTCCATGTTATGTCCATGCTCATGTACTCATAGAGTACATATCGGTCCACTAGTATCGGGTTGTATTATGTGTTCAATGTGTCACATGATGTGTGATATTTAACATCCAAAAACTATAGTGTTGCATCTTGGGGGTCCCACATGGTGTGTGTTCCTCTAGAAAACATGATATGCACCACAAAATTTTCCAAATTCATTCATTTCTTAACATGTTTCCTCCCACACCATAAACCTTTGATCTATTTTTTATACTCATCAATTAATGCAAATCTATGTTAATCGAACCTTGTTATTTCTTATTACTGGAAATCAGGCTTTGATCCACTAAAAATTCCCACATCAATCCGAGTCATCGCCACATTGTCCCATGGATGCATATAAAAAGATAAAATGGAGATCATTGGTCTGATTCTGAAACTCCACTAATAATCTTCTTCCATCAAACCATTATAAAAAATTATTCTAATAGTATAAATTTATTACACATAATAATGATTTTGAAATGACAAAATACTTTTCATTTTGTAAAATAGTGGGCTAAAAAAATTCCCAGTGATGAACATGTCATGAAACATGGGAGAAAACAAAAAACAATTAACATTGTGAACAAACCATGACCTATTTTGATTCTTAAATTGATCAATTGATTTAGAATAGTTAAAAAAGTGGAATAATAAAAAATGAAAAAATAAATCAACTGTAAAAAAATCAACTATCAATGCGTAAATCAATTCTTATTTGTGATATTGATCTATGCTTAACACGTGATAAACATACATGATCAGTATCAAGGTTCTTGTTACTGTAGGATCATGTGATGGGTCATGTCCCATGCTTATTTTTTTTATTATCAATGATTAATCCAATATTTACATGATGATAAACACTATAGTCAATGCTATTGAATCAAAGAATTTAGATAATTGATAAAACATTGGAACCATAGCACATGAACATTTCATATTATTTAATATTAATTTTAGAAATATAATAATTAATTACTGAAAAATAATTTTTTTGTTAGAGGATATATCAATGGATTTATGTCATACATTCATTTCATTTTAAATATAAATATTCAATTCTATCTAGCAATGATTAACATGTTTCCATACATCTTTGAACGTGTTCCTAAGAATCTTTGGGTGCTATCCCGACTAATTATACTGCTTATGACATTCTCCTTTGATCACATTTAGAGTCACTTCTATAGGATTCGTTTTTATCACTCTTGTCTCGAGAGTGGAAGGTGGATGAAGAGCACTCTATATTCATGATAGCATTCTTGGAGAAGGGATCTCTTTAGTGCTTCTGAAGGATTCTCAGGATTTCATTGTGCACAAAAAAATTGAAATCGGCTATCATTAAAAATAATATAATTGGGTTTATATACAGCTATTTTTCTATATAAATAATTTCAAATTTCTCTTTAATATTTATAAAAATTGGTATACAACCCCATGTCTATAATAATCATATTATTATTATTATTTCTTGATATGTTCATTACTTGATATTTTAAATGACATATTAATTAATTATATAACATTAAATATATATATATATATATATTATTTCCCACCATACCCTAAAATATGGTCATTCATTAATCTACCGGGCCTTGAAAAAATGACTATTTATTTAATAAATAAATATCACCTCATTATTCACACGTAAATAAATAAATATTTTATTTACTAAATAGAAAATAAATATTTTTTAAATATTATTCTCATTAGATATTCTCTAAAATAACTTGTGATATAATATATTCAATCAAGAAAACATGAATATGTATTAAACCACAAGCAAGAATTATATTTATTCAACTATTGGAATAATAAATAATAATATATTTTTTAACAGAGATTTCAGATACACTTTTTATGTGACCTATTATGATAATTTCTTAGTGGAATTATGCAAATAATCCTAAGGTTCACGGTTAGAATCAAATAGCACACCAATGATCCCATAGAGAAATAATTTAATTCCAAAAGGACTTAATATCTCATAAATATGAATAATGTGTAATATAATCTTTTAATTGTGATATCTGTAATCAAAATGGTTGTATACTGGTGATGTCAAACTATGTGCTCGATGTCCCTTTTTGACATTACTAAAATCTAACATGCCTATAGAACACCACACATATGGATTTAAATGGGACATATAATTTTTATCTAATGCCATGATACATCACCTTCCATTAACACCTAGAAGGGACAAATAATTTCTCTCATTATCCATTAATGAAATGTTACATGTGACACACCTAATGTATCATACCTCACTACAAAGATATATCATCTTGGTGTTCATCATTACATCAATGTACCTGACCTATAAAACCCATTATTAATAATCATTAATTTTCAGGAAAAATTCATAGATATTTCGTTGATAACATCCAATAACACATGTTAATTTGGATTTCCTACTGGAGGGTCTAATTCTCATAATGTCCTTCACAATATATTTCTAAGGTCTTACACCATGAGAAGGTGCCTCAACATGTTATGAGCCTCCATCCCTAATTTCCAGAATCATTTTTGTCCCTAAAACAAACTTAATTTTGATTTATAAAATATATTTAAGAAAACTATCATCAAACATATGGGTTCCCATCTTAACATGGAACATCTATAAAATTTAAGTGTAAAAACTACTCTTATTATAATACCATTTACAATTTAGGGAAGAATAAAAATCATGGTGTGATAAGAAGTTTATTAGTTATCAAAATATGAATTCAATATAATAAAGAGTACATAGATTTTGATTTATGGAAACCAACTCTAATAAACCCCCCCATTCAGAAGATCAAATAGTTAATAACCTTATGTCTAATAGCGCGTAGATGATACTCATTCTTATGTTGAGATAGGCATTTCTTCAAAGAGTATGCCGTGTTTTATTTTTAAGGGTATTTTTGTACAACTACATCACCCTTGTGAGAAAAATTCGTCAAGAGGATATACTTCTAGAGTAAGTTCTGTACACATTGATGTGATCTTGGAACTTCTACAAGAGCCACCACTATTGCGTTTTCAAAATACAATGTGTTAAAGTCTTTGATACAATGTACCTCATCAACCTCTTAGACAATGTTTCGTATGTATACATCATCATTGTCTACATATAAAGTCACTATATTCATGGAATCCATTGTAGGATCAATGAAAACTGGATTCTTTGAACTCATCCTTCTAAGAGATCCTCCATAGAGAAATAATAAATATCCTGACTATAAAATCAAATCATCATAATCTATTTAAAAACTCGAATCAGTATAACCCCAAATGAATAGATATTATCATAATCTATTCACATGGAACATATCATTATTTATTCTGAGATACTTATGGATAACATTAACATTATACCAATGTTGTTCCCATAGATTTTCCTTATATTTGTGTCTCAGGCTCAATCTTTATTCCAGATAAAGTCTTGTAAATAACATGACATACATGATGAATCCTATCCCTAAAGATTGTGGGATCTTACTGATTCTCACATTATCATACTGTGTATATGGATGCATTCTCTTGGAAAGATGTATTGCATGTGACATTAAATCAAATCTCTTCTTTGATTGTTCCACATTAAATATATTTAGAATATGGTCTATATATGTTTTGAATTAGTCCACGTACCCTCATGAATATATTACAAATGATATTGATCTCTAGAATAAAAGTCATTTTATCTATTTCCATCATAGAGAAACACTTATTTAGCCGGTTCATAAAATACTATAAGCTGGTTCTGTAATTTCAAAGAAGTAAATTGTCATCAACAAATACTACTAGGAAAATGATTGTATTCCAAATGATCCTTTTATTAACACATGTATCACATTAATTTATTAGGATAAAAACTTCTTTATTAGCTTCATTGAATCAATTTTTCCATGAACACGATGCTTTCTTCATTCTATAATTGTATATATGAAACATTCATATTTTTTTGAATCTCCTAGTGTCACAATGCCTTTTGTTTGTTTCATATTGACTTCTTCATAAATTTTACCTTTTATGAAATATGTTTTAAATTTTATCTTCCAAATTTAAAAGTCATGGTAATATACTATAGAAATGTAAATTATGATGGATTTAAATATGGAAACTAGTGAATAGGATTCATTGTAGTCAATTATGTGATGCAATTTAAACAATTTAACCAATATCATTTTCTCTTTTCATTTATCCTACCTTCAATGTTCGTTTTTCTCCTAAATTCCCATTTTCACAATATTATCTTTATGTCAACTTGTGCATCAGGAAGAACCCAGTCATGGTTTTTATACATGGAGTCCTTTTTGAAATTCATGGATTCATACAATTATTCATATTCTTCGTTCAATACTACACTTATTAAGAGAGGGGTTCCTCATTATCAACCAATAGTGATTCAATCTATTTTCTTACTAGAAAACCATAGATCCCTTGTTATATTATCTCACTAGTGATCCAAAATAGTAATTGTTTCATAGGAAGAAATTCATCTATGGGGACTAGTTGAATCTGTTTCAGTACCAACTCTTGTATATCCTCAGCATCCACTTCATAAAATCTAATCTTTATCCCACTATCATTTTTTAGTATGTCATTATTCCCAATAGACGAGGTTATTATGATGCCATTAACTTTCTTGTATGAGGTTTTTTATAGGTAGTATCCATTTTTTATTATGATACATTATAAAGATACACTTTGTGCCCAAAGTTTCTACATTATTTCTATAAAATTCCATAACTAATGACATGAAACACCATACTTGTGTATGTGAGAAAAAAATTATTATTTTTAGTCCATAAATCAATGTTAATTTCATTAGCCTCTTTAGTTTTAAAACAATTAAAATTGTAAAATATATTTTGTAATGCATATCTATAAAAGGGTAATAGAAGAACTACATGAATCATCATCAACATTAGGATGTATATCATGGTATGGTTCCTCAATTAAAAACACCCATTATACAATGGTGTGTACAAAATTTTTCATTGAGAAGGAATCTCAAACTCTCATAGAAAGTCGATAAACTATTAGTTATGATATTCACCATCTCAATCTGATAAAATATTCATTAAATTCATTATAATATGAATATCAACATTATTTTTGAATTAATTGAATTTGTCAAAGTAATTAGACTTATACCCCTTTAAGTATACACAAATGTATCTATTAATATCATTATAAAAACCTATCACGTAAGAATATCCACCTCTGCTGCTACGAGAAATGGTCCACACACATCACTGTGTACATATCCCAGAAGCTCTTTGACCCTTTAACCATATACACTGAATGAAATTTTTTAAATTTTACCTTGAAAATAAGCATGACATATTTCAATTGTTTTGAGTTAATATGTTTCAAAATAGTCATCATGATATATAATTTTAAAATGATTCTTGTTTACATGAAAAAAGAGGTGATATCATCATTGGGTGTTAGATGAGTCTTGTGAACATGTTTCTTTAACTATTATAAATTCTAGGGTTTTTTTAATTTAATAGTCAAATATAATTACTTATATGTGACATTCCATAAAATATTTTGTCATTATATAAAATAACTCTTATTTAAAAATGTCAAAAAAACCATATGTATCTATGAATAATAGAGGAAAATATTTTTTGTAATAATTTTTTAGTAATTACAATCCCTTAATACTAATTTCATTATTGTTAGAAATGAATGGTTGTAGTCCCTAATGTCCAGGTAATATTACATCATACCATTAGAATCTCAAAATTCCACCTATCCTCTAGAAATATTTTATAATCTACTTGGTTCTGACATTTGGATATAGATGTAAGCAGAAAAATCTATATCTACTACCTAATGTGTAAATATTTAAAGATTACACATAACAAAAAAATCACATTTTTATTCCCCTTTAATATTGGATTATTTTTTCTTCTAGTGATCTTTCTTTCCACATAAAAAATATACTACCTCCTTTTCATTTTCATGTGTATAGATCTTTATCTTCTTGGATGGTAAGGTCTCGAGATCCTTCTATTTTTTATGATTCTAGAGCCACTTCGTAGGATATTTAATTTTTTATTCCCCATAAACATTATGGGGTTTTTCAGGGCCTATATTCAAATCCACTTGGAAAATTAGTGTAGGATGTTCCAAAATACTCCTCTCAATACTGGTCATGATATAGTTTACAGTGAAACTGGGTAATGTCTTAGATAATGAATAAATAATGATATTCATGCACAACTCAACTAGGAATGTAATCCTTAATAATTCAAAGAATTAAATTTAACCAGTAATCCTAAAAATATTAGTCATATCTAGAACAGACTCTCAATGATTATTTGTAAAATGGGAATTGGATATATCATATCTCTCTTATTACTTCTTCCCTTTATAGAGAACCCAAAGGTGGTAAATCATGTTATATGCATTCACAAACTCAGGTTTCTTCAAAAGATAATTGGTCATACATGGAAACATGAAACAATGAAAATTTATTCCATCATACAAATGTTTCTCATAGATATATAATTCCTTCTCACTAGACTAATTTTTTGGTACATCTAGAATTAATTCTTCCAACACATTCTATTTCCCTTATTAGCATAGTATAACACGTAAGAGACATTTATATTCTTTGAAATTTTTGGTGGTGGGTAGTTTATACTCATTAAGGATGAATCACTTTGGTTTGATTAAATTCATTTTAATTTCTATTTCTATAAAAAAATGTGTAGAGTGTAATACATTATATGAGAAAATTTAGACAATGAAATATATATTATATTTGTTAATCTACCATAATTTTATCAAAACCAAATAATCCTCACCATTGGATTTAAAATATTTTATTTATTATGAATTAGAGATTATATTATCCATATTCACCTTCTCATCACATCAAATAGATATTGTTAAGAAATTTGACTTGATTTAGTTTTTATTTTTGAATGCCAACTAAATTAACTAATGGTTCCTTGATCTCTTCAATGGAATCCTCAATACTAAAATCATTAAATAGGATTTTCTCATGTTTTTTTCTCTATGTTACAAAAATTACTTCATTGTAATTCAACCCTTGATATGAATTAATTTAATTCAATAGATAATTATATGTTATAAGTCCTTGATAATTCAATTCACCCCAACATATGATATTCAAGAACTTTGAACATTGTTTGATTTTAAGTTATGTAGTGGAATGAAATATAGATTTAAAATATAGAATGGGTGTATTTCTTCATTATTTGTAAATTTATAATTATTTCATTTATTACATGCTTGTTATTATTAAGTGGGTTTAAAAAAGTGATTAACCATTCCTTAGAAAAAATGTATGCATAACCATGTCTATTTTTTCAATATTCCAATCATGTCAATTAGTTAATTCACATTATCATGAAATAGAACAACCATAATGAAATAACCATTCAACTTAAAAGAAATAAAATAATAAATTGGTATGATTATGATTTTTTACTAATGGTTTTTTATCTAGTGGATGATGAAGTAACCATAGTCCTTGGGGGAAAATAGCTTAGTCCAATTGTTGTTCATGTTTCAACTATCCACCTATCCCCCAATATATATCTCTTGGATTAGTTCCAACTCAGATCAAAACATGAACTTCCACAAATAGAATGGGATCTTTATCCATTACATATGCTTTTACACACAAAAAGGAGTGTGGAACTAATATATTGGTTATGTGGATTACATAAAAGAATCAATGGGAATTCCAGACCTTACCTAATGAGATGAGAGAAGATGCATAGGAAAATAATTTCATTTAATAATATATTAAATAAAATGAATCACATAAAATGGTCTAGTATAGGATCCTGATCTTGCACATCCATTCAAAATATAATAAATTTAATAAAATTAGCATTCAATTCTAGTGATTATTAATTAATAAAAATCATGCTCGAATCAATTAGTTATCTACATTATTTAATCAATTTTTTATATTAATTATCATCCAAATTTTCATGATATTATCATCTATAATAGTTTAAAACAAATTAAATGATCTTTTTTAAAATAAAATGTGTACAAAAAGGTACCTTGGAGGAAACACAGTGTGTACCTGTCCGAACAACCCAACATATATTATACTAATATACAATTTAATATTGAAATATGTGGAATGCATAACATATAATGTAATATCATGAAATGTAATATGAATACAATGATCATATAATTTACGTGATTTTTTTAAATTTTTAGATAGCACATAATGCATAAATCTATGTATAGTAAAAACTATAATGTGACTTATACTTGATATGTACATCTGAATATTATAGAAAACATAATAAAAGATATATATATATATATAACCTATCACATGGTGTTTCCAATCAACTTAATGACCCCACAAAAGTATATGTTGATAATGTATTAATAGTATAAAAAATTATTTTTAATTATATTTAATTTGGATGAAATGCATAGTGTATACATATAAGATACACAACATGTATTATTATCACATTTTATCTAAGATAAATGCATAGGGACATAGTGTGTAACTATTCCACATGAAATATTATATTACATAACATGTACATGGGGTACAGGTCATATGGAATCTTAGTTATTAAGATACCAGTCTTGTAGGTCATGTAATGAGATACATGACCCTGGTGGGACTAATGGTATACACGTCATGAATAGAAGTTACATGGTGTGTACTCTTGCAGACAGCGGGCTAGGTGTTCTAATTCAAAACATTGTGTGCAATTAAATTCCCCAAGTGAAATAAATTAACATAACTTGAATTAATCCGTAATTAATTCTCTCTTCATTAAATAATACTACATAGAGAATACCTCCAATTTACACGGTGTATACCCGTTTGTTATCCATCCAAATTCCTCAGAACCTCCTGATACGATCATTGAATTTATTTCATTTATTAAATTAACAGCTTTGTTTATATGTATTGTAAATGACGATGAATAAGGAAGATCCTACAATCCATATTAAATAATTATTAATATAGAATTTCAACCGAATTATAAATGCTTAAATAAATCAATGATATTTTAATATTTATAAATAATAATGTGACATCATATGATACAACATGGAGGTTTTGGGTATTGAATAAATTTTTGATGTGTCATTACCATCCTTGATTTTTGTAAAGAGCAGTGATTCAATTTATATTTACATGACAATAAACATCATGGTAAACATAATTGAATTAAAAAATATATACAATAGATAATATTATAGAACCAATGGATTTGATCACTTCATATTATTTATAATTAGTTTCTCAAATTAGAGAAAAAACATGAGTGAAATTATCTCTTATTTAGTGTATATAAAATGGTATCTGCATAGTATCATCATTTAATTGTTGTAATCAAGATTAGATTCCCCCTCATGGTGATTTAGATGTATTCCCTAAATATCTGAACATAGACATAGGAATCTATGGGTTGACCACGACTGATCTTATCACCCAGGTCATTCACCTTTGATCTCCATAAAAATTTATTCTAAGTGATTTTTTATCACTCTTTACATGATAGTGGATGGTGGAAGAAGATCCATATTCTATCATAAGAGTGTTCTTGGAGAAGGGAGCTCTCAATGAATTCAAAATAATTCATTGGATTTTATTATACATAAAAATGATATTGGAACTCTTGAAAAATAATATAATTGGGTTTATATAGTACTAGGTTTATAAAAATAATAATTTCGAAATTGCCCAATCATATTTATTTAATCCCTTCAATAATATAGTGCCAATATTAATAATAATATTTTAATTTCCATACATGTGCTTAATGTATGTATTGAATTTAATATAATTTAATAAAATAATACTCAATATATGTATATTTATCACTTGAAAATAAATTTGGTATTTCAATACTCATAAATATGTATCAAGCATTAAATAATGACCATGGATTTTCCCAGTTCACATAGAACAGGCCCCAGAAGAGGACCAAAGTAATAAGAGTAGCAATCTCTAGAAGCCAAGCTAACCAGATTGGAAGAATGAGAGGGTATGGAAATCGCCGCTGAGATCAGGCACCCTGAAGCATTGTATGGGGAAATTATAGCTGATTAACCATGCAAGGTTGGGAGCTAGGTGATAAATGACATAGAAGCGGGGGAGGGGTAGTTCTAGTGTGTTGGTCCTAAAGGTCATGTAATGGGCATGGTTTGCCTTCGAGCCTTTGGGTCATGTATTGTTGGTCAGTCTGGCCTTGGGACTTGGGCCTACGGGTCATGTACGAGTTACCCTTCATCCCCTAAAAGGGGGATTATCCATTATAATATAAGAATAAGGATTTTGGGCCATTTGGGAAATATATACCAATAAATAATAAAAATATTATATTCACTGATTAGAAAATTAAGATTTATTAAATATTTGATTAATATAATATTACATTGAGATATTAGTGATAAAATATATGTTATCAAGAAAAATTTTATATTTATTAAACCATGTGTGGGAATAATAATTATTCAAATTTTTATATAATAAATAATAATATATTTTTCAATGAGATTTTGGATACACTTAGTTTGTGGCCCTCTCGGCCTCTTTCTCATTGGCATTAGGTAAAGAAGCCTAAAGACTGTGATTTCCATCTTGAAACAATCCAAGTCACCCCTAGAGAAATAAATTACTTATGTATTAACATAATACCTTATATTGATCTCTACTATGTAATATTATTCCTTTATCATGATATATCTAATCAAGCATGTTGCATGATGTTGCAATATAACCTTTTTCTTGATGTCTCTTTTTTGGACTTTCCAGAAATTGAGAATGACTATATAATAACATGAACATGGATATATTTAAGATATATAATTCCCATCAAAGGGACTAAGATATAATATTTCATTAAATAAAAAAAAAGGAAAAATCATTTATCTCGTCTTCCATTAATGAAATATTTCCCATGATGCACCCAATGTATCCTACCTCACCATAAAAATATATCATCACATTTTTTATCATCACATAAACATACGTGAAATGTGACACTCATTATTGATAATATTAATTTCTATGAACCAATACACATTTTCTAGTATAGGAATATCCAATTACATATATAAATATTGATTTACTACCAGTGGTTCTTGTTCTCAAAATATACTACACTTGATATTACCAAGGGAGTACACTATGTGAATGTGTCTCAATGTCTTATAAGTCTCCACCCTTGAGGGCCTGAATCATTTGTGTCCCTTAAATTATTACATTAAAATATATGAAATATATTTAAGAATACAATTACGTCACTTTTAGGTTATCATAATAGCAGGGAACAACAATGGTCATTTAGTGTCATAGTTACTATTAAGACATTATCACATACTATGTCTTTTAGACGAACAATCATGATGTGATAAGATGTTTATTAATATTAAAAAAAATTAATACATGTTATTGTAAAGTGCACAGAAGATGGTTTTAGAGAACCAACTATAACTAAATCCATGAATATATTACATACCACCTCGATCTTAGGTTAGTCACTAATAAACAGTGATACTTCATCATATTCATTAGTGAGATCCACAAACTCTGAAAGTTTAGAAATTCATTGTGGTATTGATCCTATACTTAATTATATTTTCATTCCCTAATAATCTCCAATTTTTTCTCTCTTGCTCTATATGGTTATGTGGGAAACTTTATAATTTAACCA
The DNA here is from genome assembly GCA_963277665.1 of Viscum album. Lineage (NCBI taxonomy): Eukaryota > Viridiplantae > Streptophyta > Magnoliopsida > Santalales > Viscaceae > Viscum > Viscum album. The sequence goes on along the minus strand of OY728131.1, from coordinate 306,721,063 downwards.
TAAAAGAGTATTTATAGATGATGGATTTAGGTTATAGAAATTTAACAAATAAAAAAAATATATTTATTTACCCTCTCAAGACCCTAAAAAACATTGACCTATGAAACAGATAAATGTTATGTCATGTTTGTGGTAAAACCCATGATTGGAACTCAATGATGGCATTATAATTCTGATTTTAGCTTACATTATGATGTTATTTTACTTTTTTATGGAAAATTGTGCACACATGATATTAATATATTTAATATTTTTAAAATATAAATGTTGTGAAATTTGTGCCTTATAATTTCCCACAATCTCAGTTTCTTGATACGAAATTATTATTAAATATATTTCCAATATTTAAATTCATAAAAAAATATATAAATAACAATGAATTAAATTAGATTCAACTTGATAAAAAATGGGTTTCATAATATAAAACTTGAAAATTTTGAGGTTTTTATATTCTTATTTGTGATAAAATAACTTTTTATTCACTTACTAATGATACATTTTTTGTCCAAACACACATAAAATTTTATACATTATCAAAATTGTGATGTGGATGAACGTGGAGAAATGGTTTTATAAGATTAATCATTTTCCATTGAGATATTATCAATGTGATTTATAACACATACCAGGCCAAGGGAAGCATAATAAACGTCTAACATATCTAAATAACCAAATAAGGGAAGAACAAAACCCACTATTTCAAAGGCATCTGATTCCAGAGGAGTGGATTCAACATGAGATCCTCATAAGTGATGTATTTTTTGAAAAATTAAGAAAGGTCTAACTATATGTGAAAGGAATAAAGTTTAATAATTAACACATTGATTCATCACTAAAAGTAAGCATAGAATAAATAAGCAATTTAATGTTATTTAAACTACCTTTAGTTTGTAATCCTTCAAAATGATGTTAACACCCTTTTTAGTAATTTATTCAGTGGGGGTCGAGACTTAATAATTCTTGAGATCGATATATTTCATTAATTCTAAATGTATATATTGTTATTAGTTTATAGAAACTAATGGTTGTCATTGGTAAATGATTGATATCATTTTGGTATATCTGTAATCTATTAACATCTGGGTTCAATTATATATTTATATCATCATTTAATTCATCATATATATAATATTATTGGGTGGGTTTAATGGTTATGTACTTATATATATCTATTATGTTCATTAAAGGAAAGGTTTTCACTCTTTTTTTCATTTGACCACCCCTATCAATTTGGAGTTTCTAAATAAATTGTTTTATAGTTCATTGTTGCGGTGTTGGGAGGTTGTTTAGTATTTTACCATTCACATAAGAAGGGGGATCATCTCACATATATTATTTTATGTTTGAGGCTTATAACTTTCTATAACCTAAAATGAGAGGTTCATGGTTTTATTCCATCTCATTGGTTAGTATTTTAGTATAGAATTCACACATTCATGAACATTAATAACAAATTAATATATAATCATACTCATGGATCAATCACTAGTCATTCAACTAATAATCTATCTAGTCTATTTACTCATTATTTATTTAATATTTTAATCATCTCACATACCACCACCCAAAACCAATTGATAATTACATAATAATACCAAAACTATGATAACTATAAATTTTCATACCCCCTTGGAGACAATTCATGTTTTCTATTATATTACATAATAACTATAGGATTGAAAATATTGTGAATATATCACACCCAGTTTCATGTAATTAACCCTTTATTTATATATTTTATGCATAAAAATTTGTTGGGTTATGTTCGGTATGGTTTGGCTGAGTTTTGTATTTTTTCGGGGTTTTTTTTGAGGTGCACGGTTTGATCTCGGCTAGTCGAAATCATGACACACCTCTATGAAACTGGGAAAAGTGAAAAACATCTCACTGGGTGGGAACACATTTGGCTCAAAGTTTTTTCAAAACCATAAAACCACCAAGTAAGAACTATGAAAATGTGAAAAAACGGGATGATCATTACTAGTGAACAGTTTTTCAGACCATGTAATCCAATAATATCAGGGAGGATTGGATGCATTGGTTACAACATGGTTTGTGTTGTACTTTCCTAATCATGTAACTAAATCGGCTTGTATTAAATATTAGGTTTTTTGATCAAATTCCTAATTTCACGTTAATGACTAGTTTTCTTCTAAACAAACCATACCTCAAAACTATTTCCCTCCCATGGTTGTGGATCCCCTTTCCCTTAATCTGGTAGAAATCTATTGTGGATTATTTGTGTTTTGGAGGCCTATAAACCTTGGTAAGTTCTCCTTCTGGGTGGTTTCCCTTAGTTTTATCATTCTTCTCTCTCATGGATTTATAAATTTATCCTATTTGGGATAGATCCATTTTAGATGATTCTATAATTTACTAGATATAAATTTTTTTATGATAGGGAACAAGATCTATGGTGGGTTTCGGAAGATCCAAACCATGTTTGTTGAAGAAATTATGTTTTTCTTAATTTTATTCTTTGTTTCATGGTAGGTGGATTGACTCTCAACTACTCATGATTTTAAATATAAAGTATCATTTTTATGTTCTTTACATAATTTATTTGAATTGTGAAACTGATGTTCACTATTTTTTGGAAACCCTTTTTTGTGATGGTTTTTGGAATTATATAAATAGGTTGTTTTTTGGAAAAATGAATTTGTTAGATGATTTTAAAATTATAATTTTAAAATGGTTATTAAATTTTTTTCCTGGAAATATTAATTAGAATGTGATTCAAATAAAAAATGATTGTTTTATTTGAAATGGGTAGGCACAATTGGTTTAGAACGGGTTTTAGAAATTATGGTCTGCATTAGTTGAATGGGATAGATAATGGTGGTGATGTTCCACCATCAAAGGGGGGATTCTATGAAAATTAATTTCCATTGTTAATTAGAATGGTTTTTTATATTTATATTTCAAAATGATTTTAAAGAATTATTTGGATTATTTCTATGGAAAACATTTTTTGTTATAAATTGTTTGGATTAGTTATAAACTATTTTAATTTGTTTCTATAAATTTGAAAGCATGTTCTATGATAGTGGCATGAGTAGGGTTTTTATTTTTTGAAATATTATTGAGTTTTATACACACCCCCTCCATTAGAACATTCGTTCATTTGGTGATATTGTACATCAAGAAATTGTTAAAAGCATGTTCTACAATTTCATTAGTGATGCATCATGATAACATGGGAATGGATTGAGGAATTGGATTTGGAGATTATTGAGAATTTATTTGTTAGTTTATTAGAGTTTTTTTATGTTTTTTTGGTTTTTTATTCAACATTTTACATATATAAGGTTTTTTGGTGGTTGTATTTCTTTACCTTGAGTAGTATTATAATTTTTAAATGCGTAATATAGTGGTTGTTTGGTAATGGTATTCATGTTTGGTTGTTTTATTATAGTATGAAAGATCATCACCAAAATTTTTATAAATACATTGTCATTAATTCTTTCTGTTTGGTGTCATGTGGATGACATTGAAGGCATATCAGCACACCTTTCACTTACACAAACAGTGGGTGAGGGGCAGTATGTTACAAAATCTATCATTATTTGTTGGTCCATATTTTATTTTGGAAACAATTGTATTGTTTTATCAGTCTTGGAGTTGGGATAGGGGAAAGTAGTAGGATCCTTGGGACTTGAAATATAGTGCATAAAGAGGCCCATCTAACCAATATATTTTGAATATCAATTTAATATGGAGTATGGGTAAATGAAAAATTTCAAACTCTTCTAGGATTTGTTATCACATTTTCATATGTGTATGCAATGAGAAAATCGTGTTTTTATTTATAGGAATGAATTTCCACTAGGTGTACATATTTAATTTTGAGTAATTATTTATGATTTAGTTAAATAATCTTTATTTTGGAAAAATAGTTGAACATGGGATTATTTTCTAAAGAAGGACTGGATTTTCAAAAATGGTTTTGAAAATAAAAAGGGTTTAATTTTGGAAATCATTGGTGTGATATGTGTGATGTAGAAAATGTTTTAATTTTTAAGCATTAAGTCTGTAGTGAATAAATCTAAATTTTGTTTTCGTGAGGTTATATATGTGGAAATGGTTAGGAATATATGAAATCAAATGTAATAGGCTATTAAGAATGAGGTTACACATGATCCATATGTTAACTGAAAAATGATTGAAATGGTTTTTTGAATCAATACACGATGGTTATAAATGGAACATATGGAATGAACCAAGGTAAGTGGATCCTCTTATTCAGTTCCATAAGAATAGTCAAAAAACATTTGGGGTGATTCAGAACTATAAAAACAAATTATGGTTAAATTGGATGATTTAAATAATGGATTTTTAGGTATACCAGCTGATCTAAAAGTTAATTTAGAAATATACATGTTGGAGGATATTTTACGGAAGTGGTATGATTTAGTATTCTATGATAAATTAGACCAAGCCATTTAATGAGAGGATTTATAGAATTCTTCAAAAATCTATTATCTACTCACACATTCACGGTAACTAGAATTATGTAATTTTTTTTCAAAAATCTACTGAATATATCAGTGATAGAGTTTGCTTCTAGATTTATGAATGTAGTCCAATTTTCATCGGATGTTACTACAATTGCATCCTTGATGTCACGTAATTATGTATTCGGGTTTAGACAAGAGATTCACTCAATGATTTTCATACAATGTATAAATAGATTATATTAAAATGGTTTATTGATTGAAGTTAGAATAATTAGATATCTCATGAAATACATTTTGTGGAAGCGTGTCGATTCTGATGGGAAATAGTGGGAGCTCTAACACTTGGAAAGTGCATAAGTGGCACAAAAACATCCAAGGTAGTGGTATGACTCATTATTCAATAGTTGCATCAATGAATCTTCATACTAAGAAAAAGGTCTAAAATAGACGTGTCCAATTTTTTTCTCTACATCATATAATGCGAGATTGTCTAGTACCCCATATATATTGACACTATTTATCTCATATGTGAAAACCATATTGATATTATCACATTTATCCAATTTCAGCTGATCCAAACACATTCCATGATTCTCATATATCGCGTTATCCAAAGTAATGAGTGATATATGGAAATTTTCTTCTGTAGATCCCAGAGTCACATGGTCTTTCTAGGAATACCATTACCCCACAACAAGGTAAATTTCAATAGGGTGATAAAGGGGAAAGTGCAGTGAGTAAGAAGTTTCATAGATCAAAGAAATAAATTGTGGCTAATTAATAAGGACCATTTATATTGATAGGTTTTATTATTTTGAATTCTACATTTTTAAAATATTTTTTTTATATAGGTGTATCCCATTAATTTATTTCTTATTGTGATTTTAATCATCTAGTTTTCAATGATGATATGATGCCTTCAGTTTTGAAATGTAAAACTCCTCTAGGCCAAAGAGAATATAGGGTCTTTATTTGAAAATAATCCTATATAAATGATTATGGGAGAATTTTATATAGTTTTTCTCTAATTTGATGTAGATTTCTCTGAAATAATCCCAGGTATGTATTTTTTTCAATGTTCAAAGCTCGCATTGATTGTTATATCTGAAGGGTTATAATTAAAACTAGCAATGGAATCGAGAATTACATTAGAGGATACCCAAATGTATAGGTATGTGTATTGAGAATGTTGGAACCATAAGATGGAATGATATCAAACTAGTTGGTATAATTGACCTTTGAATCGATTTATGAGATGCTGAATAATGGGTTTCCATCAACTATTGATCATTTTCCTATCCTTTTTTATGATAAATTCTCATGGGTTCTACACACAAGAAGAAGTGGTGTTTATTTATTTCTCTCCTCCTTTAGAATAATCATATTTACCTTTGGCCTTAATAGATTGAACCAATAAAATTAAGGGTATTTATATTCTAGTTGGAAGAGTGGGACAAAAGTGGTCTCATTCGGGCTTATTTTTCTCCATAGGCAGAGGCAGTTTTGTTTGACAAAAACATGGATGGAATTATATTATGGTTCCAATATTCTCATAAGTTTAACCAAGTAACGATATAGAATTAGTATCCACTTACAAACATTTATGATCTATTCAACCAATTGAGTGAATCATAGTGGTTTTCTAATTTTTACCTATGGTCTTGATATCAAAAATTGTGGTTTTGGAAGGAGGATATTCTGAAAATAGTATTCCGGAGTGGATAAGAACATTATCAGTTTTGTGTTCTTCCTTTAGGTCTTAATGATAAATTGTATATATTGAAATGATTTATGGATTAGATATTCCAAGGATATATGGATTCTTTTGTGGTGGTGTTTTTGGATGACATATTGGTGTATACAAAGATACGATTTGATTATTAACAACACTTGGAAACATTGTTGGGAATTTTAAAGGATCATCATCTATGTGATAAACATTAAAAATGAAATTTTATGATACAAGATGTTGGTTTCCTTAGACATATAATTTTTTAAAAAAATTGTTTTTTTGAATCCATAAATGTTAGATGTTTTCATCTCTTGGAAGTCACCAATAACTGTTCTTGAGATATATAGTTTCCTTGGTATAGATTATTATTTTCAATGATTTGTTTTTAACTTTTCATGATTCTATTCACCAATTATAACCTTGAAAGGAAAAATGTACCATTTAAATGAAATGATAAATTTCAAAAACAAATTTAAATAGCTAAGATTTCACCATACATCAACAAAAATATTGATATTTCAAGAATAATTATAAATATACATGGTGTATTTTTTTCTTTGGGGTTATATTTGTGGTTTTTTCTCATGTATGATGATCATGATACTTTATATGTCTCATGGATGTTACAGTTTCATGAGTGTAACTACCCAACACAGTATTTGTAATTAGTTTTTTTAGTACATTCATTGATGAAAAGGTTTTATTAAATATTGATTGAGAATTTTAGGGTTTTTACAGATCATAAGGGTCTAAAACACATTTTATCATAAATAAGTTTTAACCTAAGTAAAGAAGATGGATTGAGTATCTCCAAATATTTTTAATTTGACATGATGTATACACTAATTAAATGAAATTCAGTTGAGGATTCTGTATGGTGATATTTTATACTCAATTAGAAAAAAAATAGCATTTAGATTAGTGGTATATGATTTTGATGAAAACCAACATGCTCATGGATTGTGACAACTGTGGTAGTGTTGTGGTTTTCATTCAATTTTATTTTTTTTCAAGTTAGGTTGAAATTGTTAATTTGAAAAAATTAATCTCAATAAAAATATTTTGTGATGAGGTCAAAACTCAATGGTGGGGATTCCATAAAGGGATGGAAGATGTTTGGGAGTTTAGTGTTATGGTTTAGAGATAGAATGATAGTACTTACTGATTTTTAGAAACAATATCTTAATCATTACCACCATTTGAGATGGTTTGTTCATCCTAGAATATAGAATTTTTAAAAATTGTTGAAAGAATACTTTTTTTTGTTGGAATGAAAAGAATAATTGATTAGTTTTTTATGAGAAGCCTCACATATCAACAATTTAAGGAAGATCACCCACATCCATTGTGTAATTAATACTATTTTCCTATTATTTTTAAGTAGTGAGAGAAAATTGTAAGGAATTTTTTTACAGATATCCCATATACATTTTGAAAACATAGTTCAATATATGTGATAGTGGATCAACAATAAAATTCATCCCATTTTACCCCTATTTTGGAGTGTCAAGTGGTGGATAGATTTTCTAAAATCAATATCTGATAAGTAGAAAAGAAGAATGTCGTACTAGTTTCGATAGTATCATACTGAGATATGATGGTTACATCTCTTTATTTTTAATACTACTATAAATCCCCTGGGATTCAATTGAAAATGACCATAACATATCATCCATAGAAGGATGTAAAATCTAAGAGGATGAAAAAAAATGTAAGACATGATTTTCACTTTTGTAATTAATTTTTGTGGATCATGGGAGGATCACATACCATTAGTGGAGTAATCATGTAAAAAGGGTATATGGAATCAATACATATGGATCTTTTTGAATTGTTTTATGTGAATCAATATTATTCACTATTTTTTGTGGTTAAAATATGTGAGACTTCACTCACTGGACCATGTATTGTCTAAGAGACAACGGAAAAGACTCAATTGATCAAGAGAAGGATGAAGATGGATCAGAGTCATTAGAAATAATTTATGAATCATCCTACATGACTATTATAGTTTGATTTGTGTGATCATGTGTTTTTATTAATATCTCTAAGGAATAGACATCATTTTTTTTGGATGTTTAGAACATTATCTCCTCATTACATAGGGCCTTTTGAGATACATGAAGTGGTTAGTGAGGTGGAATATCTGTTTTAATTTCCACCAATATTCAGTTTAGTGCATAATGTGTTTCCTATATCATAGTAAATAAGTATCCACCTGATTCTAGCCATGTGATTTTATGTGATTATGTTAACCCAGAGCAGGATGATTCATTGAAACATGATACCTTTTAAATTGTGGATAGGATATAGAAATAATTAGTTGGGAAAACTGTCATTCTGGTGTGGGTTTTATTGAATCAAGGTCATATTAATGAATAAACATGGTAATTTGAAATGTAAATGGTTGATAAGTATCCTACACTCTTACAGTATAGTAGTAGTGTTCACTTTTTTCGGATGTAAAGACCAATACTGTGTCGAATTTAGCACCCACTATTTCCTGTAATTTACTATTTATTTATATATACTAATTATATATTGTAATTGGTTTAATTATGGGATGTTTTGGAGGTGTTTTGGAATTATTATTATATTTTCTAGAGAACAACACTTTGATCATGATTCGTAAATATTGTTCAAAACCTCTAGGAAACATCAAAAATTGAACTAGTAGTCACTAAGCAAGCTCGTTGTTGGCACACAATTTTCCAAATCTACGAATATAACCTAGAGGAACTTTGAAAATGTGAACAGAGGAGCATCACACAGCTATAAAATGTATTTCTGTCCTTGTTAGGGGTTATTTGATTGAGTGGCTAGTGGTTAATATGCACATGGGTATCATAACTGTTTTCTAAAATATGATGCGTTCAAAATTAAATCCAGATTTTATGGATATAATCCTTATTTTCCCATTAATAACTTGTTTTTCCCTAAAAACCCATAATATAAAAACCAATCATTTCTAATTATGTGGATACCCTTTCATTAATTCAAAATATATCCATTGTAGATTATCATTTAATTACAGGTTTGGATTCCTTTCTAAGTGCTCGTTCTCAGTGGTTTCCATTAGTTTTCTCCTTCTTATATCTCTTTTATTTGTAGATATAATATTTTGGGTAAAGATAAATATTTAGTGATGCCAATTATGATGATATATGGTTATTTTTATGATATGTAACAAATTACATTGTAGTTTTTTGAATGATCTATGCCATTTTTGTTGAATAAAGTATGTCGTCCATTATTTTAAATTCTACGTTAAGGTATGTGGATTCACACTTGAATCCTCTTGATTAAAACAAGAATGGTTGATTTCAAATTGGTTCACTTCTATGAATTAAATAGTTAAATTGATGTTCAATGTCTATTGGAAACACCTTTTGATGGTTTGTGGAATTGATGAAATTGGTTATTTTGTGGAAAGTGAAATATGTTATGTTATTTTAAAATGGTCATTTTAAAATGGTTGTTTGTTTTTGATTCATGGAATAATTATTTGTAAATATTTTAAATAAAAATAAATTTTTTACTAAAATTGAATATTATAATTGGGTTTTATTGGTTTTTGGGAATAATGGTTGGTATGAGTTGAATGTGATGGATAACGGTCAAGAATAACCACAATAAATGGAAGAGTTTATGGGATTTAAGTTACACCATCAATGGTTATACAATAATTTATTGTGTGTGTGTGTGGTTGTGTTTGTCGACATAGAATTGGTAATCCAAATTGTATTTAGAAATTGTTTTAAATAATTTTTTGGTTTTATTCTAGGGGAATATATATTTCTATAAAATTGTTTGGATTTTTTTATAAACCTTTTTTAATATTTTTATATTAATTTTTTATATAAATCATCTAAATTGTTTTATAATATTGGTTTGTTTAGGTGAGTAATTTTTTGAAAACAGACTATGTTGTATACTCATCCGATTCATGGGGACTTTGGTGCATTTGTATATATTTTATATCGACACACATGTAAAGTAATGGTGTCTCGTTTCTTCTGTGATGCATCATGATAACATGGGAATGCATTGTGGATTAGATCTTAGAGGTTATTGGGAGTTTCTGAGTTGGTTTCCTATATTCTTTATGATTTTTTAGTTTCTTCTTCTATGTTATACTCTTATATGGTTTGGTTTAGAGGTTGGTATGGTTTACCTTGAGTTGTATTAAATTTTTTTCATGCCTCGTACAATTGTTGTTTTTTATAGTATTCTTGGTTTGTAATATTATTTTGAAAGGGAAAATATTCCCCTAACATTTATGAATCCCCTAATAATTTTCTATGGCATTGGTGTCTTGGGGATGTCACATAAGGCCCGGTATCACACTCATGAAATCCGAAGGAAATCAGATGAGGGTGATTTATTAAATACATTCTGACAACCTTTCACAGTAATCGCAAAAATTATTATTAAATTATAAATAATATCCATTTTAGTAAAGAATATTCATATATCAATATGTTGTGGGACTTATTTTGTATCACACTCATCACACAAGTATTTAGTAACGTTGTCATGAAAATCATATCACATCTTATCCTTGGATGCTTGATTGTGTAGCTCGTTTCCCATAGCTCTTATGTGGATAAATTTAATTTTTTAGTATCTTATATTTTATAGTTTTTCAATTACCTTTAATGCAACAATCACACTTGTATATTATTTTTTATCTCTTAGGGTTAGTAACCTACATCCTATCTTAGATAAGATAATCCGTGTGGTTCTTACTATATAAAAACTACTTGCTAGAATGATTGAGGTCTTAATATATGTTTTCTTTGGTATGAATCATGCCATTAGTAATTACTATTTTTTAATAGCATCTCCCTTTCTGTAATTGTTATATGCATATCATATTTATCTATTGCATCACATGTAATATTTACACCATATATAAACCTTATATATATTCATGTTTCGATCATTTCTCTAAATCCAATTGAATAAACCATATTAATATGATATAAATATGATCTTGGACAACACATTATACAATATATTATTTTTGTAACTTAATTAACAATAAAATAAAATTATATTTACACATATTTAAATTTATATAATGAATAAAAACATAAAATAATTTGATGTAAAGGATTATAGTCTACAAAAACAACATCCCCGTAAAAATTAATAAGGAGTTACCAATAACCAACCCATAATTTAATAGATCAAATATTATTCTATTAGACTTGTGAGAAGTTGAACATAATGTCCAACTATACATATATCAATTCTCAAGTGTAACATAAATTACAATATAACTAAAATACATTATTGGTCTAAATCAAAACCATTGATTATTTTTTTGAGTTATAAATAATATAAAATATCATAATGTTGGTTTAGTGAATAATATGTCATTTATGTTGTACCCAACATATAACTCTTATATACAAGGCATGATAGTTATAATAACTATTCATGAAATTTTAGAATTAGAATAAAATATTGTTAATATGAATAATTTATGTAACTTAATATTAAATATTATTTTCATAACTAAATGGAAAATTAAATTATTTAACATAAAATATAACAAAATTGGACAATTATTTTAATCAAAAACACTTTGGATATGATCAAAATTTTTGATTAATCAAATAATATTTTGCAGAATAATTTTTTTCTACAGTTTCTATAAACCATTTCCATGAGAAATGACATGGTTTCTCTATTTAAGTGATTTTAGAAAAATAATTTCTCAAAATTCCCACCATGACTAGGAAAAAGTTTACAAGAACATTCCTTTTTTCACACCAAAAACCAAGAAAAATAAACATTTTTTACATTTTAGTTTTTCTTTATGAAAAATAATTAATTTTATAAATAATGAACAATTTATTTTGAAAAACATAGTTTAATAATGTTGAAAGTGATGTATTTTTTATGATAATTTAAGCAGTGTATTTTCTTGAAAAACAGCGAATTTTTTTTAATTTTCCATAAACAATTATTTGATTTAATTTTTCATTTATGTTTTTTTAGAAAACAATTTAAACCACAATGTGGTTTTATAATCATGGTCATGTTTTCAAAAAATTCCCAAAAATTATTTATTTGTTGATATTTATCATATCAATTCATCCCTGGAGTTTTATTGAATTCCACTGGAAATATTTTTTTAAAATATATATACCCAAATTATATGTAAGAAAACATACAACTCTTATACATGATCAATCGAGAGAGGAATTAAAAAGATATATAAAATCCATAAAAAATGGTATCTCACTGCCCCAGTTATGTATTCATCAACAATGAGTATAATTGAGATCCATTATGAAAAACTAATGGCTTCCAATCCTTATGTATATTGTACACTATAATGAGAAAAATATATTTTCACTCCTTCACCTTTAAAGGTGTGAAATAAACTCCAATAAAAAGTAAAAGATAGTTTAAATTTTGAGAGAGAATTAAATTTTTATATATTGATCTAAAATAGGAAAAAAATTATTTTTAAAAAATCTATCTTTAGAACTCCTTCATTAAATGAATTATCTTTTTTAATATCCTTCATTTCAAATTTATTTAATGAAAAATAATTGGAAAATTTTTTGTATATCTTATAACAAATACTCATATATTTATGTATTTGTTAAACTCATTTTTTAATCAATGATCTAGATATATATCATAACCTGATGTCTCACATGCTCAATAAAAAGAAAACAATTATTATAGTACTACCCAATTACATCATGTATTTTTTACATTAATGATACAATTTTACAAAGATCCTTAAAAAGTATTACTTTTGAAACTATGTTGTGATTTAACTGAACTACCCCATTTTTTCTAAAAAGAAATAATATTTCTATATGAACCATATATGTTTTTTAGAATACAACCACTGGAATTTATTTTTATATTATAATAAATAATTATTAAAAAATTCTTTACAAGCTCTATTTTCATAAAAAATAATATTATTTTTATAGTTTTTATAAAACCTTGTCTATTTATTAAAATTACTTTATCGTTTTAAAAAACTACAAGAAAAAAGAATGATTTTCTCGAAACACATCATGATTTTTAAAAAACTGGTCTCATCAATTTATGTATTCACCATATTGATCTAATTGATATGGAAATGGCTCCAACAACACTTAAGGTTTTTATATTGGAAAAACACGTCGGAAAGTGGTATAAAATCAATCAAAACATGTTTTTATATAATATTCATCCAAAATATTGGGTATATATATATATATTATAATACAACCTATTATATTTAATTCTATCAGAGATCATTTCCAAATCATGGTATAGATCCATGAGAAGAATCCAATGGATTTTTTCTTCTTAGGGTATCCTAGAGATGTTTGAAACTACCAATTCTTGTAAAGGATACTTTATCCCAAAATATTTGTTAGAAAATATGTTACATGGCATGACTAATATAGAGAGATATATATATTTAATTTTCTTTATTTGAGTTAGTTCTTATATGATGAATATGTAATTCAAATGAAACAAGATTTACTAGTATTGAACCTATTTTACAGACATCTATGGACACTCATTAGAACCCAAACATTTCTCAAATGAATGACCATCAATAAAGAAATTTCATAAATGTTTCATATTTACAAACATTTTTATCAAATGGATCGTAATTATTTAACATTTATGTAGGTGATTTGGATGTTAAAACTCCTCAATTTATCATCAAATTATATTCCAACCAAATATAAAAATATATAGTTAGATAAAGAGGCCAATTCACATATTATTACATTTTGTATGAACTTCACTACATAAATCCATGATATATTACCCTTCACAACATCATATTTTACCCCAAAACTAACCATTATGTGGTTTACGCCAATATTTAATTGTTTTTATTTAGTGAATATTTATAAAAATATTCCCTTTTAATTATCCCCCCATCAATTTATTACACATTCACCATATTTCACATCATTTGTAACAACTTGTGAAACCATATCCAAACCCTATTTTGGATATCTTACAAAATGTTTTTTTGAAAATATTGAATTTATTTTCTCTATTTGTTATATTATATATAAAACATTATTAAAATCCATACAAGAATTATTTTATATATCATCCAATGTTTTTTGGGGTGTATCTAAATGTTTTCAACAAATAATATTTTAAAAAATATATACCTCATAAAAATAACTAATAATTATAACCCATGGTGAATTATATAATTGACCACAATTATGAATTCCCTGATCAATAATTTTAAACTAATACTATACTCCATAAAATCATTAGTGCAACACATGATACAAAGATATCTCGAATCATTTCCTTTAAACATTTTTACCTTCATACTTATTTCTATAAGGTGTATCATATAAAATATGCATAATCAAGTGATACATGATTTCAAGATATCGAGTGACCATAATTAATAGGGTATGCCAATCCTATATAACCTTCTTTGATGATCATTATTATCCATGCATATATTATATATATAGATAAACACATTTCCTGACATTCACTAAGATAGATGATAAAATAGTTTTCCCCTCACCCAAATAAATAATCACTTAAAAATAAACTCATATTTATACACTCACACACATCCTCGTTATATCTCAATTGGGATTCTATATATAAGACTCATCATATGGGAGGAAAAATCCAATCTGGGTTAAATCACAACTAATGACATGAAAAATAACATACCAAACTAACCCAAATTAGCATATCCTCAAGAATAGTGCAATAAAGTTATCAATGTGATATAATTCCCATGCTCAATATATTATCTAGATCGGGTAATAGGGATTAAATACAAAACAATCACACCCTAGTATTATAAAAAACATTATGTAGGATACCCCATGTAGTATACATGGGGGGCCATCATGTACATAAAAATTATTTTCTATCTTTTGAGGGAATTTAAAATCACTATATGAAAAGCCCCATGCTAATAAAAACATTTTATCACAAATTAGAAAACATGAGGATGACCATCGATTAGGGATAACTCATATTTATACTTTGAGAGGTTAATTAACATTAAAATTCATGTAATATGTACCAAAAAATAAATATAAATGAAGTGAAAACTACATTTCATATAACATGACACATTTTATATAGTATTAAACTTCTTTAGGAATACTATAAAAACCACACATAAGTACCATCATAATCATATCCCAAATGATAACCTATATGGGAGTCATTATGTTTAATACATTTTTAAGGTTTAGTTAATCTCATTACATTATTATATAATTCTTAACACATATATATGTGACTAAATAACAAATCCTCCTCCAAAAATTATTTAACATGTAACATCTATAAAGAAATACCTTCTAAATAATGATGATATAATGATTCATAATATAACACCATTTGATTTTGTGAAATTATTTTCATCAAATAAATTTTATCTTTTATATATTTTGTGTGAAACACATCATAGATTTTGGATTGTGTTTCAAGTAACACTAATTTTATCTTTAATTATAGGAAACATTTTGTTTGTATTCTGTGATACACAATATTCAGTTTATCTTATGTTACATGTAACAGTCATTATAAAAAAAATATGACATACTATTAAAAAATTATTATATGATATTTATCACTTATCCATAGTAATGGTGTGTATGAGTAGGATTAACTAAATGATGAAAACCTATGGATTAAAATTTTATATATAGTTAATTATTTTTGGACCAACTATTTATTGATTAAAAAAAACTTTCGAAAATAAACGTATTCATTTTCGGAAAAACTATTTTTATGCTCATAAACGTGTTTTTCCAAAAAAAAAATTAACTAATAATATTTACTTAATGTTTTAAATTAAATTTTTGTATTAAACATTAATAAAAATGTTTAAAATTAAAATTATGAGATTTCTAGACAATAGATAAGAATATATCCAATATTAATCATGTAACAATATTTTAAAAAAATTACATTGGAACACTTATTTCAAAATAAGATTTGAACAATTTTTTAAAATATATTTTAAAAAATAAAAATAATTTTTTAAATCATAATATCAATAATTTCTTTGGATAATTTTTTGGAAGTCTTTGAAAAGATTCATTTTTTGATGTAGAGTTAAAAAATACAGAATTTTAATTGAAAACTGTATTTTTCTTTAATTTATTCGTAAAGATAAATTATATTTTCAATTGATTTAAAAGTATAATTAGTTCAATAATATAATAATAAATCCAATTACGTTCATTTGAATTAATTTCAAAATGAATTTATATATAAAAACATTGTAAACATTTGAATATTTTCTCATTAAACAGTTTCTTTATCATCACGTATTTGTGATAAATTTTAAAAAAAAATTGAATTTCCATGACAAAAATATTTAAAAAATATTAAATAATTATAATAATATTAATTTACATTATATAATACCTTCAACATAATTTTTTAACAAAATTAATAGTGAATTATGTAACATGTTAATCACCATGATTAAGGTAATAATGGGTGTATCGGGGTTAGAAAAAAACGATAAGGGTAATATTTACCTATAAAACTGTATAAGAAGTATTTCAAGGATATGTCTTAGCCATTAAACCCCTAAGGTATACTAATTGACCAAATTGGACTCTTGTGACATATGAAAAATATGGGATCATTCAGTTTTTAAAAAATAACAAGTGTGTCATCAACCCCACATATAAAAGGACCCCACATTTCTTATCTTACTCACACCATTAAATAATTTGGTTATGAAATTACCAAAAAAATATCTTCTAAATCAATCCACAAATACTATAATTCTTACTTTATAAAAAAATCTAAGTACGAATTTTCTTTTCAAACATAAGGAGAATACCCAAAGAAAAGGGAATGTTCTTCAATGACCGTTTTTTATTTATTCCTCCACCATAATAAATTGTATTTTTAAAACACTAATATATTATCATAATTTATCCAAAATATAATAATATGTTTTTATGATTATGGTATGACCTAAAATCATATCCACATACATCAAATGGTCTATGAAATAATTGGCCATGTGTACAGCGTTCTACTTCCTCACGAACAAATATCGTTCATTTTGTCCATTATCACCACTAAAAGTTGGAAATTATTATTATTTATTTATTATATATTGTATTTAGGATATTATTATTAATTTTTAATTACTATATCTCACATTACATCATTCATTCAATTTTTTTAGAATACGATAATGTCACTTGGGTGTACAATGGACTACTGCCTCGGAAAGTAATGTGATTAATTCACACATTTTTAGAAAGATACTATTTATCGGTTAAATGAACATATGTGATATATAAGAAATTAATATAAATTTTTAATTATGATATATAATTTATATTTATATATTTAAATCTAACAGGAAAATGGAAATAGTTTTGAAACATATGTAAGTCCTACTATTTCCATGAATGTTGTATTTCATTTTCCATTAAAAACAATTATGGATTTCTATTAAATCATATATACTATATAGATATGATATATATATATATATATATATATATTAATATTATGGATCCATTATCCAGTTAATTTGACATACAATATAACAAATAAAAACATATTTGAAAAACAATTCGGTTATTAAAAAAACATAACATAAATATAGAATTTTTGATAAATGGATGATTAAAGGACATAAAAAATAATATATGGTATAAAAAATAAAAATCTTGTTATTGAGTAGATTTATAATAAACTTTTATTTATTATACAAAAGGTTTTAACATGCAATAAGAAGTCAAGAAATACAGAAAGGTATTTCTATCTAACATCTATTTTCTGGGAGACGTAATCAATATTAATCAAATGTTTCTTTTATGGAATAAATATAAATCAAATTAATGTATATAATTATAAATAAATATAAAATTATTGGTATTTAAATATTTCATTCATGATACATCTCTAATGGAGTGTACGGTTCAAATTTTACCAAATCAATAATTTTTTTTTCCAAATTGGTCTTCATTGAGACATTTGTTATGTTATGATCTTATGTCATTTTACTTAACATGTATACATCCAATTTCACATTTAATATCCTGAATTTATTTATCTTCATTATATTTTATGTCTTATTTTATATTATTCTCTCATTGGGATTATGTTTTAATGTTACCATAGTGGTAAATATTTAATGTTACAATCTCATCATTTATCAAGATTATTTTTTATGGTTCTTCTGATGATAAAATATTATGATAAATCTATAAATAAACCCATTAATTTTATTCCTCTATAGTTATTTATGTTATTTTTATGTAATAGTGTGATTTTTTTCCAATCATTGGTTCTTAAAATAATTAATAATACATTTTTAATAAAGTCAATCCTTATTTATCTCTTATATTTGAATTCCATTTTATGACTTGTTTTATAAATAAAAAATTGTTTTATTATTATATAATAATATTTAAAATATATTTTTATGCATATTTTACTTTTTACCAAAATGTTTTGAAATGAAACATCAAATCATTTTCAAATAATTTTTTATTTTTATTTTAATATTAATGTGAAACAATAACTATTTTAATGTGTACGGAATGAATCAAAATTTACAACATCAGGACAAATCATTAAATATAATATTCCATTACAGGTTTTTAAGGTTATTGTAAAAAAATTATTCAAATTTTAGTTTTAAAAATATTCCTTGAAAATGGAAAGTATATTTTCGTCAAGAAAGGTTTTAAATTATACTTTTTAAATATAGCTCCATGTGTTTTCGATGTTTTATTCAAAGTAAGGGGCTAGAAATGTTTTTAGGTTTTAATAAATGATTATCAAAGAAAATTTACATTCCTTACAAACTGTCCCATGTGATATTTCAAAATAACTCTCCATATAATACGAAATACTTTGATATAATTTTTTCATTATAACAGAAATAAATCAAAGACACCATTATTATTCTTTATTAGAATGGTATATGTTTATGATGAAAAGATTCTTATGAAACCAATTTCACTTCTATGGGTTGTAAAGTGATAGAAATATTATTAAACCTTATACTTTTCATCGTTTATACTGTTATCAAATAATTAATTGATTATTAAACCTACCTATTTTCCATAGGTTATGATGTGATGAAATGTTCATTAACCTATTTTTATTTTGTGGGGTATGATATAATGAGTGATTTACAATATTTTAGAATAGATATGTATGATATTTAATAGGTGAATGTGGTTATGTTATAACCAAGGATGGTTGTTACATTATAACTAATGATATTTGGGATCTATTTCTCCCTCTAATTAATTGGGTAATGATTTATTTATCATGAGATTAAAATGATAGGAAAATGTAGTAAACATTGATTAGTCAGGGAATTTTTATGTTATGATGGTCTTGGGAGTGAAACCTGACTAATATTATGGTTTTGGATTAAACACATTCTACTATGTGGAAAATGCTACCATTTTGTGGTGGTTTTTCCCGTCTGGGATTTGTAACCTCCTATAAAGAGACCTTCTAAGTTTTTTAGATGAGCAATAAATTCTATGAAAATAATTATCTATTTATATGTGCATTACTAGATTATATGTCTTATGATAGTTTTATTATCTCATGGATCATGATATATTTTTACCTTTGTATTTAGGTCTTATGATCTTCCGATATTTATCTAAATCCTCTGTATTATGAACATTGAAATTCATGGGATGATTTTAAAATTGTATTCTCATGTTATCATACCATTATGGTCATTTTATTCTAACATATATTCTTTTCTTAATCTTATTGATCATATGATATCATCCTTAATTATGTTTCCTTTCCTTATGTTATAATTAATTTTTATAAGTTGGAGTACTAAATTGGATGATATTTATGGGAGACATTTAAGATCATTAATGAATTAATAATATTGTGTTCCATGTTTCCTAAGGCACCAATCCATTAAGTAGATCAAGAATGTGTTTTATAAAGTCACAAATTTCCATCTAAAAAGATGTAATATTCATGTATGTCAATCCTAGGTCTCTATGGTTGGTAAAATAGGAAAGTATCGGTTATCCATTAGAGTCTATGGAAAGAAATTTTAATAATATCCCTAGGGTTATTTAAATGTATATTTATACAGATTTGTCTAAGGATAAGTCTATGGATGAATCATAGAATAAGAAAATGTCCAATAATTTTGGTAAATGATATTGAAAGTAGTTTTATTAAATTAAAACCCAATACAGACACTATAATTGGATGTTTCTCTAGAACCGAGGTACCTAGGGGTAATAACATTGAAAATGGAACATTGTTCTAAACTAAATCATCACCTGGTGCATGAAAATTTCCCCTATTGTACATGTCATTTAACACTCCCATTAAATATTTCTTAAATATTAATAAACTATTTATGAACCATCATAAAAAATTTAAAAAGATTATGACAACTAATTACCTAGTATAAGCCTAAGGTGTCATTTATTAAAAATAATGTCACACCCCGACTAACCCTTCATTTTAATTTAATTATTTTATTTCTTTCTTTTGAGTTGCAATTTGAACCGGTTCTATTTTAAAAGGAATTTGATATCTTTTACGTGTTCTCGACCGTAATCACGACTAGGCGCGCGAACGCGTCGTGCATGCGACCGCGCACACGACCGCTCACGTGGCCATGCATGGTGTCCAGGCTCAGTTAATAGAGATTTTATTTTGTTTGGTTTTATTATATTATTATTATTGTTATTATTATTATTATTATTATTTCAGCTAATGTTCTAAGCTGGTCATTTTTATAATTTTGTTTTTATTATTATTAGTTTTATCATTAGTAATAAAAATATTTTTTTACTAATTAAATTATTGTTTTCTTCTTTTCATTTTTATTTTATCTTATTTTATTTTTCTTTTTATCCTCTTTTATTTGCACTTTTATTTCTTTCCCCCCCTTTATTCCCTATTTTATTTTATTTTTATTATTTTTTTTCCTCTTGTTTTCCTTTTCTTTTTTTCCTCCTCTCTTTCTTTCCCCCTCTCCTAGCGTGGACCCTCTCCTTCCCACACTTCGGTTTTGCCTAGTGGACCTCCGCCCCTCCTAAACCCTAGCCGATCCTCCGCTCGATCCCATCTCCGGCGAACCACATTGCCGCTCGTCCCTCCCCTCACTTCCCTCCGACGTCACGGTAGACCAGCGCATCTCCCCTTCTGGTGTGGCCTCCTCCGGTGTAGCCTCCAGCAGTGCGACCTGCCCCGGCGCAGCCTACTCCGGCGCGACCCCCTCCTGCGTGGACCTCCCCTTCTCCCCTCCTTTCCGGACCGACTACCACCTGAGGTGCCGCCTTCCTCTCTGCCGGACCACCTGGAAAACCAGCATGCGCCACCCCGGCCTTGCGCCGCACCACCCCTCTCCATTACTCCTCCTCCCCGGACCAGCTACCACTAGACTACTCTGCTACCCGGCTGGCCTACTCCGACGCACCAAAACCCTCACACGCACCACCTCTCCCCTTCTGGTTTGGCACCTCCGCACAACCCCTGGCTTGCAACCCTCATTTTCGGCATTCAACAGGTTCGGCGCACCCCCTCCTTGGCTCGAATGAAGACCCAAAAACCCATCCATTATTCGTACACCAATTGTTTGTCCGGATGGAGTTCCGATGACATCTTTTTTTTTTGGCGTGGATCAATTCCATCACCCCCCCCCCCCCATCTAACTCGGTTGGCCACCCGCAACCCCTTCCGCAGGTGGGTCTTACTTCGGATGGTTGTTTCTTCCCATTGGTAAAATTTCAGATTAGTTCTCTATGTGGTTTAATGTCCTTTGTGATGTTTTTGGGTTCGATGTCTGGTTTTTAGCGTCTAATATAAGTTGTTGATGTACGACTGGGAGGCGATTGGGGTTTGCGCATCATGTTGCGATGTTTTTCTATATTCCAGGTAAGTGGTTCCATGTCCAATTATTATTTGATTAGTTAATTTGAAAGATTAATTAGTTAGAGTTTTATTTAACTAATTTGTGTGGTGTGAAGTTGATTTTCATTGATGCTTGTTTTGCATCGAATTTTTTTTGTAGCGTGTAGCCATAATATGTGTACTTGATGCGAAAATCATCTCTGGTTAACTGTTAGTGTTTTTATTGTGTGGTTAACTTATTAATTAGTTTCTTTGATGTTATTTAATGTTTACTTGAGTTTTAGTATGTCTTAATGTGTTTGTTAGTGTGTTTAAGTGATATGAGTATGTTTTTTTGTGGGAACCCATGTCGAACTATTCACTAGTGTTTTATAAGGTGTGCAGTTAATTTGTTAGGATGTGAAAGGGGTGGAATTGGTGTTTTGGTATAGTGTTGGTATGGGTTCTATCATAAATTTGTATTTGAGTGGATCTTCTTGTTGTTTTACCTATGCAACATTTTTTTAAATGGGATGACAAGTTTTCTGGTGGTTTTCTTAACTGAAGAAATGGTCTTTTAACTATGGGGTGGTTTCTTTAATTGCGTGCGTGATTCAAGTTGTGTCCCTGAGATGGAGAGATGTGTGTATGGTCATGTAGGAGGGTTTGGGTTAGTCTAGTGTGTGAAGCAGTGTTTCGTCTTTAAAATCTATTTATGAAAATTTTAATTTTTTTATTATGTAATTAATAATGGTTAAGAACTGTTTTGGTTAAATTTTGTAATGGTTTTGATGCTTAAAGTCATGCTGCGTGTGTGAAAATTCTTCAATAAATCCTATTAATGGTGTGTCTAGAAGTGAATGTGTTTTCCTTGATTGTGCAGTCATTTTAATTCATTGTGTATGTAATGCGGGTTTGGTTTTGGGATATTATTAGTGTGTGTTGTTTCAAATGGATTTTGTGTGTGCAATTAATGGTTTTGGTGTTAGTAGGGTCTTGTTTGGTTTGAGTATATTGTTATAACATGTGACATGAACACTGAACTACTTGATCACAAACGGGAAGCCCGAGAAGCTAGGAGGGTGAACTAGACTAGTGGGCTAGTATTCCAGAGGTGACTCGACCCGGTTTCCCTAGCAGGACTGACGATTGCAACACTAACTAAACATATGATATTCTGAGGGTCGTGGTCTTCTAAGCCACGTTTTTTGAGGGTCGTGGCCTTCTATGCCACGTTTTCTGAGGTTCGTGTCCTTCTAAGCCACGTTTCTCCGAGACACGAAGATCTAGAAACCCAAGCTAGCTAACACCCATGCGACATCTCCCATATTAGTGATCATTGGTTACTTTACGCTCATCAGTGTAACACTTTGGTTATTTCAAAAGTGTGTGTATGTGCGTGTGTTTTAATTTAAGTTTTGCCTTTTAGAAACTATTTTCTCTAAACCAGATTTCTCTAATGTTGATCAAGATTTTGGTTCTTTTCTTTATTTAAAGTTGCAAATGTATTTGTCATTTAATAGTTGTGCGTGGAACCTTTTCTCGATGGCATCTTACTTGGCCTTTAGCTCACACACTTCATACACCTTTGGGTGTATATATATACTATTTCTTTTTCCTTCCAGGTTGAGGCTTCAGGCTTAGAATTGGTGGTTCGGGTTGTTGGTAGTATCCTCATGTTGGTTTGATGACGGTGTCTTGGGAATGTGACTCCTCATGTCACACAGTGGTTTGTGCTGATGTTTTGGTTTCCTTCGATGTAGTCTCTTTTGGGTTTTTGGTTCAAGTTGTAAATTTTAAGTTTGAACTTGGTATAAGGGTCTGTTTGGCTTTCAGTTTTTTGTTTCAATTTTTTCAACATGTTGTCTATTTTATATTTACTCATCTGGGTAAATCGTTCCCAAGTTTATTTTTGATACCCGGGAACTTGTGCCAGCCCGTGGGGAACAAGAACGCCCTTCATGCCATGTCGTGGACCAGGTCGGGCATCGGGTTGGATAGAGACCCAGCCTGGTTCGTGAAAAAATGGTATCAGAGGAGGTTTTGCTCTTGTTATTTGGGGATTCATGTAGATCAGAGATATGATTGTCGGTACTCGAGTGGTAAGTGCGGGAAGAGCATCGCGAACTCCTTCTCGTTCCAATCCTCGAGTAACAAGGGGTAGTCTGGGATCTATGTTTTGGCTTTGGTCTTTGTGGATGGGGGATGAAAATATGAGTAAACTGGTACTGTGTGCAGTCTCAAATGAAGTAGCGACCCATGTGATGCATGAGTGTACGGTTCGACACCCTTAGTGGTTGGTTCTTGCCTAGCACATGGTCTGCTAAACCATGTAACCGCGTTAGACACGACCACTAGTCCTCTGCACAGGTTGTTTAATGTTTGTGATGTCTTGCTTCAGTTTTGGGAATTGGCGTGAAATTGTTTTCCTTTATAAAGGGAAGAAGACTTTGTTTATACTCTTATTTTATTTTGGGGGGCGTTTCTCATAGACCTTGTTTTTGGAATTTGGTGTTGATTTGTCAAAGTTGAATTTCAAAAGGGATGTCTTGGGTAATCTAAAATTGAAATGAGCTGTTTTAGAAATGTAAATCATTCTTGAAATTTTCCTTGAATTTTTGAAATGATTTTGAAAAGAAAAAGGTATTTTCTGATATTGAAAATGTTTTGTTTTGAAAGCGGAGTAGCCTTGTTTCTTTCCAGTGGTATTCCTATGGGTGATCTCATGTGCATATGGACTTGATTAATGGATAGTTGGTGGATCATGTGGATGGGTTCATGAGTTTCATGAAAATATATACTTGTGAGGCACCATGGAATATCATTGGTGGTTGATTGACCTCTAAGGTTGCATCTTCTTTCCTAGAAAGTGGTCCTTTACATAAATGGGTTTTTGTGCTCAAATGGTTTTGAAAATCGGAAAAAATGAAATTTCTTTTAGAGTAATGATATATTTTTAAAATAGATTTTGGGCTTATTGAGCAGGGCGTGGTTTTTCAAGTGACTGTTTTCATTGGAAATGAATTGATGTTTTAAATTGGAATTATTGGATTTGGTTCTGGAATGTTGGTGTTTCTTTTGTGATGTGTTTTGATTTGGGGAAGGTTGTTTTGTGTTTATTGTTTGTTATATGCCCCTAGAAACGTTCCATGGGTTCTAGCAGGTCTCCCTCAGTTCTAGGCATGACCCAGACTCTCAATGGAGTGGCAGAGTTGGGTTCTGCTTGGTGGCATCGACTGTTCATAGACGTCGATGTCATTTGGATGTCGTTGAGTGATTTGGGAAAGTTGTAAGTGTCTCTGGTTTTGAAGGAACTTCAAATGTTGTGCGGATGTAAGATTGTCTCGAGTACGTCTGGTGGAGCGGGACTAAACTAGTGAATGGTGATAATTCTGTTTTCGTTGCAAATGAGGACGTCGTGAGAAATCCTCAAGACAAGACTCATTCCATGATTATACCTAAGGAAGTGAAGGCGAGGTAAATTGGTTGATCTCGTAGGTGCCCGACCAGTCAACATGCAGTGAAGGAGGTGTGTTGACCTTTCTGATGATCTAGTTCCATGTTCCCCAGAAGTAGTGTGGAATCGTCGGTCAAAGAAAAAAATGGTACAAGTTGTTGGTCCTGTTTATATTGTGGTAAGAGTAGGTACCTCATCTGATGAAGAGTGTGAACCAAAGGGACTTTTACATGGAGTGATCCTTCAATCAGTTTGGGTTGTGTGTCAGACAGAACGCTCAACCTCCTATCTCTAGTGTGGTCAGTTAGACACTCTAAGTCATTCGCTGCAATCCTCAGTGAGTATGTTAGAAGAGTGGCCACACGAGACACGATGAGAAGTATGCAGGCTTCTTTTCCAGCGGAGGATGTTCCAGTTAGAAGTGGTCAGCTTGGGATTGTGAGGCTGTAGATGCTTTAGACATCAGTACCCCATCCATAGGTCTTGGGGTGATGCTTGCGCACGGTCAAAACTTGTCGGGCGTGGGGCGGGCTTGGTCCGACATTAGTCCGCAATGTCGGGACCTGGACAACATAAATTTCCCTATCACGGTACCCTCTCTGAAGGCATCATTCTTGTTGTGAGGGGCATGGAGCGCTTGTATACTTATCGTGGTCTTATTTTATGGGAGTTCTTCTTGGGCTTTAAAGAGGTTCGAAAAAACCTATATTCTTTTAAATCTAGTGGGTTTGCTTCGTGAACCTTCTTGTGGTCGGAGATACTCAGGTCTTGTGGAATTGTCGTGCACCTATCTGGTTCGCCTCCTGGTTAGGGTTTTCCTCTATCAAAGCTATCCCTTGTGGTGGAGTGTTGTCCACTGTAGGAATTATCATTGCAGGTCGGCCCGTGTGGTGGGTTCGTGATGAAGGGTTCAATCAGTATTGCTTAAAGTAAATTGGGAATGCCTGCACAGGTTTCATGGTGTTAGGAAATTTCAAAATGGTGGGGAGACCCTGTGCGTGTCTAACCGATGTCCCCTCTTGTATTGGTTAAACATAGAGGGCTTTGAAGGTCAAGCTAGTGTTAGAGGTTGTATGAGTTGTGAGTTGTTTTTGTTAAAAGAACCAATGATTGACGAGAACCCTAATATGGTGGGGAGACCACCATAGGATGTGCTTGTGGAGGACTATGTTTTCAAAGTGCGCTTGGCGGAGCAACCCCCTTTCTTCTGCTCCGCCCGACCTCGATCATGATAATTGTATCACTTGAGTAGTGGGCCGCTTGATGAGCGTTATTGCAGATCTCGAGCGGCCATGGTGATCCCTACATTAGGGTTCAGGGTGTTCCATGTTGTAGTTCTATTTCACGGTGAATTACTAGTTGTTGGTCATTTTTCTCATTCTGGTTTTGAGATGTTTTATGCTTCAGATCATCGACGTTTTGAATGCTCGGTTTTTGGGTGATTTAGGTTTGGTTTTAAGCATCTTCATGGTCTCTCTTGGAACCCTTGGTTGACAGGGTCTTTTGGGACTTTTTGGGGGAATAAAGTGTCATGGTGGGGAGAATTGTCACACCCCGACTAACACTTAATTTTAATTTAGTTATTTTAAGTCTTTCTTTTGAGTTGTAGTTTGAACCGGTTCTATTTTAAATGTAATTTGATATCTTTTACGGGTGCTCGGCCGTAATCGCGACTAGGTGCACGAACGCGCCGTGCATGCGACCACGCACAGGACCGCTCACGTGGCCATGAGTGGTGTCCAGGCTCAGTTAAAAGTGATATTATTTTGGTTGGTTTTATTATTATATTATTATTATTATTATTATTATTATTATTATTTCAGCTAACGTTTTAAGCTGGTCGTTTATATTATTTTTGTTTTGTTATTATTAGTTTTATCATTAGTAATAAAAAAAATTTGTTATTATTAATTAGATTATTATTTTCATCATTTCATTATTATTTTATCTTATATTCTTTTTCTTTTTATCCTCTTTTTTTTGAACTTTTATTTTTTTCCCTCCCTTTATTCCCAATTTTATATTTTTTATTATTATTTTTTTCTTCCTCTTGTTTTTATTTTCTTTTTTTCCTCCTCTCTTTCAGTCCCCCTCTCGCCACGCAGACCCTCCCCTTCCCACCCTTCAGTTTTTCCCATCGAACCGCCTCCCCTCATAAACCCTAGCTGACCCTCCGCTCGTCCCCATCTCTGGTGAACCACATCGTCGCTCACCCCTCCCCTCACTTCCCTCCAGCGTCGCGGTGGACCAGTACATCTCCCCTTCCGGCGTGGCCTCCTCTGGCGCAACCTCCAGCAATGCAGACTCCAGTGGCATGACCTCCCCCGGCGTAGCCTACTCCAGCGTGACCCCCCACAGCGTAGACCACCCCTTCGCCCCTCCTTGCCAGACCGAATACCACCCGAGGTGCCGCCTTCCTCAAGGCGGGACCACCCGGAAAACCAGCATGCGCCGCCCCAGCCTTGCGTCGCCCCGCCCCTCCCCTTTACTCCTCCTCGCCGGACCGGCTACCACTGGACCACTCTGCTACCCAGCTGGCCTACTCCGACACACCAATACCCTCACGCGCAACACCTCTCTCATTCTGG
This sequence comes from Viscum album, assembly GCA_963277665.1. Taxonomy (NCBI): domain Eukaryota; kingdom Viridiplantae; phylum Streptophyta; class Magnoliopsida; order Santalales; family Viscaceae; genus Viscum; species Viscum album. The sequence goes on along the minus strand of OY728131.1, from coordinate 306,692,968 downwards.
TTTGGCACCGCCGCAAAACCCCCGGGCTTGGAAACCTCCTTTCCGGCTTTCAACAGGTTCAACGCACCCCCTCCTTGGCTCCAACAAAGAACCGACAACCCCTCCTTTAGCTATACTCCACTTTTTTGTCCGGATGGAGTTCCGACGATATCCTTTTTTGGCGCGACTCAATTCCAGCACCGCCCATCTAACTCGGTTGGCCACCCGCAACCCCTTCCACAGGTGGGTCTTACTTCAGATGGTTGTTTCTTCCCTTGGGTAAAATTGCAGATTAGTTCTCTATGTTGTTTAAGGTCCTTTGTGATGATTTTGGGTTCGATGTCTGGTTTTTAGAATCTAATCTAAGTTGTTGCGGTGCGACTGGTGGGTGATTGGAGTTTTCGGATCATGTTGCGATGTTTTCCTACATTACAGGTAAGTGGTTCCACGTACAATTATTATTTGATTAGTTAATTTTCCTGTTTAATTAGTTAGAATTTTATTTAACTAATTTTTGTGACATGAATTTGATTTTAATTAATGTTTATTTTGCATCGAAATTTTTTTAGTAGCGTATTGCCATAATATGTGTACTTGATGCTGAAATCATCTCTAGTTAACTGTTAGTTTTTTTATTGTGTGGATAGCTTATTAATTAGTTTCTTTGATGTGATTTAATTTTTACTTGAGTTTTATTATGTCTTAATGTGTTTTTTAGTGTGTTTAAGTGGTATGAGTATGTTGTTGTTGTGGGATCCCATGTCGGACTATTCACTAGTGTTTTATAAGGTGTGCTGTTACTTTTTTAGGATGTGAAAGGTGTGAAATTGGTGTTTTGGTATTGTTTCGGTATGGGTTATATCATAAATTAGTATTTGAGTGGATCTTCTTGTTGTTTTATCTGTGCGACATTTTTTTTAAATGGGATGGTAAGTTTTCTGGTGGTTTTCATAACTGAGGCAATGGTCTTTTAACTGTAGGGGTGGTTTCTTTAATTTCTTGCGTGATGCAAGTTGTGTCCCTGAGATGGCGAGATGTGTGTATGGTCATGTAGGAGGGTTTGGGTTGGTCTAGTGTGTGAAATAGTGTTTCGTCTTTAAAATCTGTTTATGAAAATTTTAATTGTTTTATTATGTAATTAATAACGGGGAAGAATTGTTTTCGTTAAATGGTGTAAAGGTTTTTATGCTTAAAGTCATGCGGCGTGTGTGAAAAATCTTCAATAAATCCTTTTAATGGTGTGTCTGGCAGTGAATGTGTATTCCTTGATTGTGCAGTCATTTTAATTGGTTGTGTATGTAATGTGGGTTTGGTTTTGGGATATTATTAGTGTGTGTTGTTTCAAATGGATTTTGTGTGTTCAAATGGTGGTTTGGGTGTTAGTAGGTTCTTGTTAGGCTTGAGTAAATTGTTATAACATGTGACATGAACTTTGAACTAGTTAGCACAAACAAGAAGCCTGAGAAGCTAGGAGGGTGAACTAGACTAGTGGGCTAGTATTCCAGAGGTGACTCGACCCGGTTTCACTAGTAGGACTGACGATTGCATCACTAACTAAACATATGATATTCTGAGAGTCGTGGTCTTCTAAGCCATGTTTTCTGAGGGTCGTGGCCTTCTAATCCACGTTTTCTTAGGGCCGTGGCCTTCTAAGCCATGTTTCACCGAGACACGATGATCTAGAAACCCGATCTAGCTAACACCCATGCGAACTCTCCCATATTAGTGCTCTTTGGTTACTTTACGCTCATCGGTGTGAAACTTTGGTTATTTTAAAAGTGTGTGTGTGTTTGTGTTTTTTAATTTAAGTTGTTACTTTTTGAAACTATTTTCTCTAAATCTATTTTCTCTAATGTTGTTTATGATGTTAGTTCTTTTCTTTAATTAAAGATGAAAATGTATTTGTCATTTAATAATTGTGCATGGATCCTTTTCTTGGTGGCATCTTACTGGGCCATTATCTCACACCCTGCATACAACTTTGGGTGTATATAGATATTGTTACTTTTTTCCTTCCAGGTTGAGGCATCTGGCTTAGAATTGGTGGTTCAGGTTTTCGATAGCATCCTCGTGTTGGTTTGATGATGGTGCCTTGGGAATGTGACTCCTCATGTCACAAAGAGTTTTGTGCTGAAGTTTTGGTTTCCTTTGATGTAGTCTCTTTTGGGTTTTTGGTTCAAGTTGTAAATTTTATGTCTGAACTTGGTATAAGGGTCTGTTTGGTTGTCAGTTTTTAGTTTCAATTTTTTTAACTTGTTGTCTGTTTTATATTTACTCATCTGGGTAAATCGTTCCCAAGTATATTTTTGATACCCGGGCACTTGTGCCAGCCCGTGGGGATCGGGAATCCCTTTCAGGCCATGTCGCAGACAGGGTCGGGCGCCGGGTTCAATGGTGACCCGGCCTGGTTCGTGACAAATAAGGTGTTATGATTTAGGAATATTATATTTGTTTTCCCATGATTATATAGTTCCCTACATTGATTAATGTTTATTACACTATTAATTTGGTTTCTAGTCAACGATGGGAACCATAATGAATTGGTATAATATTGAATGTGATAGGAAATTTTACGAAGATAAGAAAAATGGAATAAGGAATAGAGTGAAGGACATTTTTATTATTCTTATGAGTGTTCAAAGAACATGATTAACAATTTATACTATAAATATCTCTCAGAAACACTAATTAAGAGAATTGAAGAGTTCAATGATAGTTCAAATAATGGAGACCATAGATGAAAGGATATTCAGTTCCCTATGTTTCATGAATATGGGAGGAAACTCCCAAGGGGATCTCTAAGAGAAAAGTGAATATTTTTAGAATGTGGAAAAGGACAGAAATCAAGTAACTATAAATAGTAAATGAAAATTTCAGTTAACCCAATAAATGAGAATAATGTTATCCTTGTTATATCATAGATTGTTTAATGAACTAAATGTGAAATGTATGGACATTATAGAAATAAATTTTCTAATGGGTAAGGTCATGAAAAAAATAATCATGTTTTTATGATTATTTGTAATATTTTTAATTATAGAGAGGCTATATCATACATATAAAAGGAAATAATAATTAGCAAAAATGTTGATAAATCATAGATAATTGTTAAAGAAGTAATTTGGTGAATAAATTATTTATTTATTGTAAATAAATAATTATTTTATATGAGTCAATAAATATATATATTCATATTTTTTAGTATAATATCTGTTTTAATAATTTGAATGAATTTTTTTAATTATTCTAATAGACATGAAAAATTATTTAATGGAATGATGGTATTTTTAATATAACCATTAATATGTTTTAAATATTGAGATAGTGATGTTGGGATAAAGATAAACTTGATAGGATAATGTAAATTTGATAGTAAAAATTTTCTTAAAAAGTATTATTGTCTTTTTTGGAAAAAGTTGTTTATACTATGATACATGGTCTTTACAATTTTTTTGGATTTAGAAAAAATCAAATAATATTGGATTTATGTGAGGAATAAGAATGCATTTAATTTTTCAATAACATTCTATGGTAATTAATATTTCAATATCATAAATTATGCATGTATTAAATTATTAGGTATGTGATAATTAAGAACTATTTCATGCTATTTTGGGGATTAATGATAAAATATTTTTCCAAATTTAGTGTCCTTATTTCTAATGTTTTTGATTTTAGAACTTAATATGGCTCTGGTGGTTAATCTTTTTTGAAATTATTATGGTGAACATTGAATGATGATTTTTTTAATTAATGTATTTTTTCTCCATATTAAAATTTTATTAATATTAGATAATGTGTGATATCCATTTTTTATGTTGAAAACCAGTGTTACCCGAAATGAATTATCATTTTATCTACAAATATTATGATATGTTATTGGTTTAAGCATAAAAAATTGACCTTCATTTCAGGGAGTATTTAATGAAGAATAAATTGATGAATGAATAATTTAAGGGAGATATTATGCTTATTAAATAGAACAAAATCTTATGACTGTATGTTTTTGAAAAAATTATTCTAAATTAGGAAAATGAACATTAATTAAAATTTTATCACATTATCACTATTTTTATGATATGAATGACCTTCTTCAAAACTATTTTTTATTTTGAATTATAGTCACTTACCTCTTCTTGATAACCCAAATTATTGTGATTAGTTATCTTTATCACTCTCAATAATTATTTGTTCTTTACTTGCATCTAAATATTTTCAATTACCACTTATGTTCTTATATGTGGAAACATAGTTATGAGTTACTTTATGAAACCTATATGTTCCTTACATTCCCTTTTTAAGAGAATTTTTTATAATAATTTATATTATTTGGATTTTAATGATGAAATTTTGAATTATAATCCTTTTATGATAGATAGGAATTTTGAGGGTGAAATTCATTTTTAGGGGAGTGAAATTTAACACCTAAATTTTTTTAAAAAATATATTTTTCAAAAAAAATTAATATTTTCTACAATTTTTGTGACACGAAATTATAATTTTGGTATTTGTTACAAGTAACTCTATGTTTATATTTTTTCACACAAATTATTAATTTTATCTTCTCTAAAAATAAATTATGAGTTTAGATTTCATTAAACAAAACACTATGTAAAAAAATGTGACTTCTATAAAAAAATATTATTATATTATAACAATAACCTATCAATTAGAATAGTGGGTATGGGTATGATTGAATACATTATCAAAATATTTGTATGTATGACCTACCATATCCATTGATGGTGTATTACATTTTCTACAACTAAATATTATGGATTACTATGAAAACATATATAGTAAATATATGAGATATTTATATATTAGTTATTATTATGGATTTAATGTAACATCATTCAAATTTTGAGGACCAAAAATATAATAAATGAAAAAATATCTAAAAAACAAAGAGGTTATTATTCAAAACGTAACATTAACATGGAATTTTTTTTAAAATGGTTAATAAACAGTAATAAGAAAATAATATATGGTATTAAATATAATTTTATTATACTATATTGTTTTTATAATAACCATATATTTATTATAAATTATTTTGGAACATTTACAAAAAAATGGAAATGCTTGAGGTGATGAATTTTCTCCTCACTATTATTTCTAATGAGATGTATGACATATTCACTCCATGTTACTTTTATGTTGCATATATACTACAAATAAATATATATTATTATTATTATACTTAAAATTATTTCTATTTACATATCCACCTTTTGAACTCCCTTTCATGGGGTTTACAGTTCAAATTTTACAACAATTTTAAGGTATTTTTGTCCCAATTTTCTATCTGTGTGACATATGTTATCTTAGGTACTACCCATGAATGTATCTTAAAATGAAGATAATTAAAATTAATTTTATTTACATATACATTTTCGTATCAATATTTCATGTGATTTAAGGTTCAAATGTTATTAAATCCCTATGGTATAATTGTATCAATTTCCTTATTTGAGACGTATGTTATGTTATACATATATGTTATTTGATAAAATTTGTATAAATCGCCATTGGAATGTAATATCATGAATTCAATTATCCTAATGATATTCTGAGTTCAATTTTATTTTTTTCCTTAAATGGTAATAAGATTTAATTTTACCAAAGTCGTAATGATTTTATGTTACAATGCAATCAATTATTAGGAATATTTATGATTATTCTTTCAATGATAAAATCATATAATTCATTTATAAATAAATAGATGAATTTTATTATATTATTTTTATTTAGGATATTTTTATGTAATTGTAAAAATTTTATACTTTTGTTTCATAAAGAAATTAGATTGATTATTTAATAAAATCTGTCTTAATTTCTCACTTTTGATGGAAATCTATTTTCATAAAAAACTTTATTTTCAAAAAATGATTTTAATTTTTTATTATTAACATAGTTTTATTTTAATATGTTTTTACCCTTGTTTTAAATTTTATAATAATTTTTTAAATTTAATATTCATGTAATCTTCATACGAATTTGCCTTTTTATTTTACCAAAAACATGGAAATAATCTGCATTTTAACATGTATGGAAAAAACTAAATTTTATGCTTTTGAAACCAACCATTTCATAAAATATTATCTTATATGATTCCAATGATATTTTAGGTGAAAGATATTTTATATATTATTTATTTTTTAACAGATGTTTTCAATGAAGAAAAGCCATTTTCCTCAAGAAGTGATTTAAATGATTTTTATAAAACTTCCATTATAAGTTTCTAATGTTATGTTTAAAGAAAATAACATTCAAAATGTTTTATGTTTTAAAAATTAAGTTTCATATAATAGTTGTTATCCTTATGAAATTTTTTATTAGATATTTTAAAATAGATCTCCATTAAAGATGATATCCATTGTTAAAAAAATTTCCTTGTAGGGGATATGAACCAATGATACCATTATTATTCTTTCTATAGATTGATTATGTTTATTATGAAAAAATATTTAGGAAAATAGATTCTATTTCATGGGTTATGCCATTATAAAACTCTTATAAAACCTAACTATTTTTATTGGTGAAGGTATTAGTAAATGAGGAAATGATTATGTGACTTTCCAATTTTCCCTATGTTATGATATGATTAAATTTTTATGACACACTTTTCATTTCATGGGTTAAGATATGATGAATATTTTAAAACCATATGGAAGACAAATGTATTATTTTCATTATGTGATTGTGGTTATGTTAGAACCTTGTATGGTGATTATGTTATAACGAAATATGGGTGGAATGGATATGTCCCTCCATTGCATTTGTTGAATATTTATATATTATGAGATAGAACAGACTAGAATGGGGGATGAACTCAATTCGGTAAGGTAATTTTTCTTCTAGGATAATCTAGAATGTGAGACATGACTAATATTCTGATTTGGTGAGTGAATCTATACCACTATGAGGAAATGGCTACCACTGGGTATAGTGGTTTGTCACCCCCAGGTTGTGTTGATTCCCATAGACCACCCTTATATGTTTTTTAAATAATACTTGACTATTAATGAAATAATTATCTATACTTATCTGTTTGTAACAATTCTACGTATTATCCCAATGTTATACTCTCATAGTTCATGTTGTTTAATCATCTAATGATTCCAATTTTATGAAATTCTTGTCAATATTCCATATGATATTTTATTATAGGTTATCATTTAAAAATGTAATTCTCACATTGAAATATCCTTTTGTTCATGTGGTGCTTATATATCTATATTTCCTACCATTACTGAGCATCTGAGCTCAACATTTCTTTGGATTCCTTTCTCCATGCAATAAGAAATTATTTTTTATGTAGGATTACTAATTGTTAATATCTATATAGTATACACTAAAGATATATCATGGATTAATAATCATGGGTATCATAATTCTAAAGGCACTAAACTATTATGGCGATTTGTTGTGTGTTTTTATAATATAATGAATATTCATATAAAAATAAATAATATCCATTTATAGGAAATCTATGTATCTATACATAATACTTATATTAAATTTTTTAAACAAATTATATAGACGTATTTACTTCACAAAATTAAATATTTGGATGATTGTAAATTCTATTATCCAAAATAGTCTAACCTATTTTATATTCATCATTACCCTCGGAAAATTTCCTTTATTTTTTTCAATGATATCATTTTCTAGAAAAATAAATATTGATACTATTATTAAGATCATTATTTAATAATATATCATAAAATATTTAAATATATCTTTACAAATTTAATTAAAATTATATTTGCATAACTATTTATTTGTTATACTTTTAACTTCAATGAGGTTGAACATACTCTCACTTTATTTATAAAAAATACATTATCTCCAAAATGAATTTCTATGAAACAAAAACAATTTACTAGAAAATAACACCTCTATAATATATTGATAATATTTAACTACAGAACTATAATTAACCATATCATACATGGTATTTTTTATAGGATAAATATTATGAAAATATTATTTTTATTCTTGTAAATATTAAAATATTTAGTTTTACAAAATTAGTAATAATTATTTTGAAAAATAAAAGAGATATAAAGTTTTACACAGAAAAAAATTATCCTTATATTATTGCCAAAGATGTTATAGAATTTGATAAATAATAAAACATTTTTTTCAAATTCAATATCTAATTTTATTTTAAATAACTCTATATTTAAAATTAATTTTTTAATATGAATGATAATAAATAAGATATAGTAAACATCCTTTATTATTCAATATTTGATGTAATCCATCATATCCACCTAATTAAAATAAAGACACATTTAATAATTAATAGAATGAAAACTTCAAGATACATCCATTAATTAATCACCAATTATATGTTATTCTATATATATAATCATTATAAATATATAAATTTGGTATCATATTCCATTAAAAATATAATAATTGAATTTTATAAATTAATAACCTTCATGAAATATTTATATTGTTTCTAAAAATCCGTTATATGATTTTTTTGAAATTATTTTTTGTATTTTTAGGTTAATCAAAATGGAAAATCTTACCCACCTTCATGTCACCTCCCTTTAGACCTAATAACATAGGACGGCTATTTTCCCACCAATATTATTTTTTGTATAGCTTATATATTTAATTTTCTATGTCATCAACACCATATTAGAGCTTAGACATTCCATGTCCTTCTCATCCATCCATAACACATTGGTGAGATTTAATGAACATTTCGTAAAAAATTAATGCGGTTAAAACCATTTCAATAATGATTACAATGAAATTATATATTCTTATATAGAAATAAATGAGACTTAATAACTCTTAAAATAAGTTATTTACTTAATAATTTTGAGAATAATACCATCGAATAATTACCATTAGTAATTTTTCTTTTAAATATGCTATTGGAACTACCAAATTAATCATTATAAGTCACTCATAGGAATCAGGATTTGTTTGTTTAGAAGATTCACCAATCAAACACCCAAGAAGAGATTTTATAAACACACAATGTATTCATTATTATTTTTTAACAATTTATATAATATTATACTACTATATAAATATTCATATGTTATGTTTTAAATTTCCCATAATTAATAATATATTCATATTTAATGATAGTGATGTTAGTTCATCTATATAAATATTTTTATTAGATGATTATTATGTTTTAAAATAATTTAATAAAGAATTTCATTAAATTTTATCAAACTGTAATGATGTATCCTTTAAATTTTACATCATATTAATTAGTGGAATCTGATCAATATTTTACTAAATATTTGAATCTTTTTTGATGTACTGATAATCACATGGATATTTATGAAGACTATCCATTCAATAATATCGTATATAAATCTAATATAATTTAGTTCACAATAATAGTCTCATACCATTGTATAAGTTTTCTCAAATCCATTATTATTGTATAAAAAATATACGGTTTCCAAGATAAGTTTCATTTATATCTTATGGAAGATATAGACAGATAATGTAACAAACCACTTCATTATGGGTTGATAATATTATAGAAAATATAATTTTTGTTATAGATGGTATTAACAACAAAAAAAGTAATTTATATTGGGATATGGTCTCAGATTATTTTTTAACCACATTGTTGGACCCAAAATATTTTTTTACCCTAGGGTAGCAGTTGGGTGAAATTATGAGTCATTCATATATTCAATAAATATTTAATATTTTATTAATTAAATATTAATCATTTCTGAGTGATTTTTTTTGATATGATGATAATGTAGTCTAACTTTAAAATTCTGAATATGTGGCTGATTCTATAATGGGTTTTTCTCTTAGATGAGTCATAACCTCACATTAGGTGATGGACCCAAGACCCTTTTTCTTTTCTCCCTCTCTTAATTTTGTTTTATTTTTCTCTTTTATTTTATCCTCCTCACGTGGATCCTAACATATGACAAATGGGATCGACCCTTTCACCAACTGACTATGATAATTTTTGGATATGAAGAGGGGGATTATGTTTGGTAGTTGAAAAAATGGTGTATTGAGGCTTGGAGGTGACAGATTAAGGTTTGGAGACCATAAATGATTTATGCCCCATGGTAGATCATGTTTTATGTTTTTTAGACAATATCATTTATATTTGTTTAACATTAAATATAAATCCATATATGTTTGACAGGTGACCCATTTAGGGACATTTTGTGTGTTAGTGGAGATAATAAGATGTTTTAGGCCAATTATAGAGTTATTTCATTAAATAAATCATGATCAAACTATGTGTAGTTCATATAACAGAAGTCATGCTTTCTTCATTTCAGTGAGAGAATAAGATGAATACCAATAATATATTTCACCCCAAAATACCATGTTGGGGTGACTCATGGGAGGCCATATACCCTTCCAAACTGACTATGTCCATGAATGAGGTCATATAGGGAACATGACTATACCCTATGTGTCCACATAGACAAATATACATGGTTTACTTTGAATAACACCATATAATGTATATGTATAGGTAACCTATATGAATTATATTCAATGTGTGTTAAATAAAAAAATTTGTTTGGTAAATGTTCACACTATGTGAGTTGTGGCATGTAGCCAGGGTGGAAAAATGGTGGTACACAGTGTCTACTTGAGGTACACGTAATTTACTCCTTAATTGTGGAATTTTTTAGTGATTTTTCTCTTTAGAACCAATATTGGACTTCTGTGTAGCCCAAATAAATGTTTTTTCCATGTATATCCAGATGGTGGAATCCTTTTAAGAAACAGTTCCATCATGAGGGAATTTTGGATATCGTGATCTTTAGTATAAGTATTTCCATTCAGTGTTAGGTTTAGAATCCTCTAGAGGGTTGGTTTTTTATGAATATATTGGGTGATGATCCTAATCTTGTTGGATTATTTTAAGGAAACGTAGTGTTAGTTTGAGGTTCACTCAGAAAGTTCATATAAATACGTATTATGTAGTTTCATATATGGGATTTTCAAGTTGATTTCATAAGGTTTTTTTGGTTAGATCAATCAGGATGGGTTGATGTCATGGGGTGTTAGGAATATATTTCTACATTTTAGTCAAGTTTTATATAGGTATAAGGGATTCATTATTGATTTATTTCTAGGAATGGTTCTTTTTGGGGTTTCCATATTTCATGTGGTGGTATCCCTTATGGGAAAGGAAAAGATAGATGTTGGGTTTGGTGTTAGAGAGTCTTGACAAGTTTTCTTTATGAATGCTTTCCCTCAGGATTGGTTGTGATAGAGAAACCCCTTGTGGATGTATTATCATTGGTGTGGATAAAAATACTAGCACACCTCTTTTTATTGTGTCCATGGGAGGATCAGTGCTAGTTTCAATACTGATATTGATATGTGTGGGTGTTATCTGACCAATGTTTGGTGCCCAAGGTCTTGGTTATTGGAGGTAGTCATTTTCTTATGTATTTTGGAATGATAAATTTATGGATGATTATGGATTGAAACATTGTCCATGAATGTCACTAATTCTCTACTCAATTTTCCTTTTTATGATGGTCGTTGATAGATAATGGACTATCCATATGAGTACACCCCTATTATATTGGATTACACGCTGGAAAGGATTAGTGGTCATGGATTCTAAGTCTCTTGGATGATTAGTCTGAGCCATTTTAGGTAGTGTTTCATTAGTGGATCAATTTGTGAACAGACTAGTCCTACATGAGTATCATGATTATTATAGGTTCCCCCATATTGATTGAAGTTCTTATCACCAGTTCAAATCATACTATCTAGAGGATGCACCTCATTTGGTGTGGCTGGGTAACACACAATCTTACTATCCACTATCTTAGTCAAGATAGAGGTTATATTTCCTATAATGTCAAGATAGGACACATGGTAAAGTATTAAAATTTATTCATTCTAGGTTTATTTATTTATTTAATGTTATTAATTATTTTACTAGGATGAGAATATCATGTGTGCATACACAAGAATATAATAATAGGAGTAATTTTCTTTATTGGGGGTGGCCTATGGAGATTTATTACCCACACCATATTCATGATATTTTGTCTTTTTGTTGTCATTTATTTCTTGTCGACATATCAGACGTTTCACAATGGGTCAAGGTACAAGTCAAATGTGTCCGGATCAATTGGGGCTTCTTCTGTGATGTCTGAAGATTAATCTAGAATAGATTGAACATTGTGGATATAAAGTATGTTGTTTATATGGGAGTTATAAATAGGTCATTATGTATCTTATTTCATTTATTTTGTTCATCCTATATATGTTTTGGGCTATTTGGTGAATAATTAATATGTATATCATAAACTTGAGACTATATGACAAATTTACATTATTTATATCATTATTCAATTTTGGCTTTATATATTGCACACTTTGATAATTATTTATGGTTTTGGATTAGTTTTGTTTATTTTAACTATTATTTTCTTCTTATTCAAGGTAATAGTCTCCCCATTAATTATATTATACTCTCACCTCTCTTAGGAGGCCTCTATCTTATAAGGAGGTGTGCTTGAGACCTTATGGAAAGATAGATTGGGTGACATGTCATGTTGAACTGGTCAGTTTGGATACTAAATGGTATCAAATGGTCTCATTTTCTTGTCTTATTATTTGGGGTATATTATACATGTAGGCGTGAAATTTTTCATAGATTGTAATAGATATCATATTGGACTGTTATGATCATATTTTTGATAGGAAGTCCATGTTACCAGGGATTGGTTTTTTTGTTCTTGGTTTTTTTGTTATGATTGTATTATTTTACCAACTACGATTGAATTGAGTTTCAATTTTTTTTTATTTTGATTTTTTCTATTGAACCATAAACAAGCGGAAAAAATACATTCATCATATTATACATGTCAAATTTAGATGAAATATGTATTTTTGTTTATATTTTCCCCAGAAATAGAGATTATATTGTATAAATTTTCATTAATGACCTATCACGATCCGAATTGGGGTGTCATCCAACCCAATTCATGACTTGACCCGTAAGATTTTCGTAATACCCATGGGCTAGAAACTATTTCCTAGGTTTCAAGAATTTGATTTTGGATTGATTTCACCACTTACATGATAAAAAAAACAAATAATAATAAACACCGCATAACTAATGAACATAACCAAAGAAGGTTCAATAATTTTTAGATTCCATGTTTACAAAATTTACCAAAAACTAAAAGTACTACCATAGAAAGGGTAGTGTAAAATCACCCAAAAACTCTACACAATTAGAGGGAAATCACCATCAATCCACTCTTATCCACACCTGTGAGAAGTGAAACACTAGAAACCGGGTCCACCATCTCCATCATGATACATCTTTCCTTTACCTAGGTCATACATAACAAATTATATATACACCCAAAGGGTTATGCTGGGTTTGATCCAAAACCCATTATTATGCAATCCAAAATAAATATTTTATGCTATAGAATTAGAATAAAAAAGATCATGTAGTGTTCCATAAGAACATTTGGAACATTTTCATGATAACATTTTAGGAAAAAAAATTTCTCAAATAATATTGTTTTAAATTATAATTCATATGAGGACTATTGTATATTTTTGATAAAATAACATACAATAAGTATAATTTCACAAGAGAGATCCATGGAAAATCCCTATTGGTAACTATAAGAAGTGGTACATTATGAACCTCATACAATAGTGATCAAAATACCCCAAATAAACATCCAACAATGATATCATGCACAATCCATTGGACGGGATCCCATCCCAAGGTCCAATTGTATATATATAATAATTAAAGACAAAAATAATTAGCGTTAATGATTTAATATAGGGAAATGTATCTCATGGTCTATTGTTCTTTGATCATATCAAATGTTTAGTTAATATTGCAATCATCAATACAGCTTTATGAATCTGAGCCTCAGCCATATCAGAATCAACTACTGTACTAGTTCAAGTATGTTGACTAGGAATACTCAAGATTACCTTTTGGATAAAATTCAATTCTATATTCCACAAAAACCATCACATTAACATATATATTCCAAGAATCATTGGAACATAAGGAAATTACCACTTTCACATATTCACATTAACACAATTATCCAAAATTCACAAGATAACCAAAAATTTTCTATAAACTAAATCACATTTTATTTCACATGCACACCAATAACATTTGAAAATACAATTTTCACCACATTCACTATTCATGAGACCGATTTCAAAACACAAAAAGAAGAACACATATTGAATCAAACCATTATCATGGGAAAATCCCCCCGTCAAATTCATAGTCATTTGAAAACAATTTTATATAATGCTTAAAATTACTTTCACAAATCCAAGACACATTATATGTACACAAAAAAATAATCCAATAGGAAACAAAAATATAATTCTGTTGGAAAATCCACATTCAACACATTCACATATATAAATCTCTTAAAACAAATTTTAAGCCTTTCACATGAGGAATAAAAGACATTCAAGAGGAACCACCAAAAAATCACACAAGAAATATAACTAATTTTTTTTCAAATACAAACTTACATTAGATATTCTTGTCAAAACATTTCTATAACTTATTTTTCACCACACAACTTATCCTTGTAACATGTTTAAGAAACCATAAAATAATATTGAATTCATCTACTGATGTAAAAGCATGGAACTACCTACCTCATACTTGGAAACATATAGAATTTTATGGAAACCATAGTAGTACAGCCCAACGATCCTATAAATATAATATCCAAAAATAACCATCTATATTTCACCGAAAAAAATATAAAACCTTCTTTATTTCAAGAAATCTTCAGGAAAATTGGAACTCAATAAATAGGGTAGAGGAACCCTAGAAATAGGGGATTAATAGAAAAATGAATTAATTGTTTATTCTTTAATGTTTTAGGGTAAAAACAATACAATGGTTGAGGATAAATATTTCTAATAAATCTTGGAGGAATATCTCATGGATAAAAATACCAAATAGGGAAGAATATATGCAATTTAGGGTTAAAATCGAATATGGTAGAAAGATAATTTACAACTGCAAAATTTCCTTTGAAAGCCTCATAGTTTTCAAACATGGATTTTCAAACCATATAGTAAATGTGCATCTTTCACTATCCAATAGGTGAATTCCACACATTTTTCCAACAATGTTTGCAAACAATGGATTCTCTACTATCCAAAGTGGAACCCAACCATATGCTTACCTGTGTAAGGGTGAAATGTTTACCCTAATCAAGTGACAACAATGTTCCACATAATATCATGACAAAAAATATCTATTTTTCTAGGGTAAAACCAAATATACAAATAATACTACAAATCAATAGTGTAGATACATTAAAATAAAAACATAGATGTAGAAATTATCCCCACCATGAGAAATTTATGTCCTAGGAAAGACATATTGAAGCTTGATCAGAGAAAAAAATGGAAAATTTTATTAAACCCAAGACTTATACTCCTATTTATCATGAAAATCATTCCAATTATTCCAAATTACACAAAATTTCTAAATATAATTCCCATGAATCACTTTACCTTGACAATCCATAGTCCTCACTGGCCACTCAAACAATAACAAAACTATATCCAACTACAACTCCTCCCAATTAAAAACATGGTATGGATCCAAATTATAATTATTTAGTAGAGACACATGGAACACTTCATGAATTTATGTCAAATGAGAAGGAAAATATAACTTTTATGACACCTTACCAATCCTATCAGTAATCTTAAAAGTTCCAGCATACCACAATGTTAGCTTTCCTTTCGTAACCAAATGATGATGGTCCAAGGAAGGTTTCTCTATTAGGAACACACGATCATGCATAGAAAACTAAATACCATTTAACCTATGATAGTAAAAACCATTACAGAGACCGTGAGCTATCAAAAATTATTTCTTAATCATCTATACATTCATAGATTTATCCTACCCAAGGCTCGGTCCAAATAGCAAGGATTCACCCACCTTATCCCAACACAAATGTGAACGACATATCCAACCATAAATAATAAAAAAGGGATCCATTAGAATTGAGTATTGATAAATATTAATATATGCGAACTCAACCAATCCAAAATGGATATCCCACAAACCTACAAAATCACGAAAACATTCGTTGAGCATGTCTTCCAAAAAATAATTATCCCTCTCCATAGGAAAATCCATTTGAGGACGGTATGTCGTGCTCAACGTGACATGAGGCCGCATCACCTGATGAAGGCCTTCCAAAAAACATGAGGTAAATTGAGGTTCCCAGTAAAAAAATTACTAAAGGTTCTCCATGAACCCTCACAACCTCCTAAAAATAAAACAAACCTAGCCCATCCCCCTTTGTTGAATCCCTGATTTAAATGAAATCCAAGGATTTGGTCTAACAGTCAACACTACCCAAAGATAATTCTTCTCCCAATGTATAGATGGAAATCTGTAAACAAATTCCATGGCGATCTCTTCCCATGTCATGGAAGGAATATGTAGTATTTGAAGAAACTTTAAGGGGCTTTGGTACTCTGATTTATCATAATGACATGTATAACATAGTAATAAAAATTCATCTACATATCTTCTATTACATATGCACTTGTACATCTGATGCATGTTATAGTACAATGTGGAAGCACTATTGTGAATGGCCCACTACGACTGGTGGTTATCCTTTATCAATGACTTCCTCATAGACAATGAAATTACTAAGTTACCCCTGAAACATAAAACTGTCACATGATACAATGACCATTCACAAGGAATCTCCCCACAATAAAGAGTATTCTTAGAATATAATCATATCTCACCACTTAGATTCTATTTATAAATCAACTCTAAAAACAAAAGGTGTCATCTGCACACTTTCAAAGAACACACCTTCACTATGTTCCTTGGTCTCCAAGAGCATCTATGAACAAAGACCCATTAAATTCGACTCATCACTGTACTTTTTAATGCTTTCACCAAAACTCTACTTTTCAAAGCATATGTAACTACAATACCCTTGATAGGGGTATAGACTATGTAAAAATTGAAACCCTGAAGGTACTCGACCCAACTATGTTGCCTAAAATTTACCTCTTTTCGGGAGATAATGTAGGATAATCTATTGTGATTAGAGTAAACTACAAATGTATCCCCAAAAATATAATGACTCCATGTCTTTACGGAATACATCACGACCAGTAACTCCAGATCATGTTTTGGGTAATTATACTCATATGGTTGGAGCTAGGGAGAACCATAGGCCGCCACATGGTCATACTACATTAGCACACACCCAATAATTTTACCATGTCATCACAACATACCACAAACCCCATTAAAGATTCACAAAATAAAAAACTAGGATCCATGGTAAAGAGCTTATTAAGTTCATCAAATGATTCCTAACACTCTAGGATCCATTAAAATTTATCCCCCATCTAGTTGAGTGGCATCATGGATGAAAAAAGCCATGATAAATCCCAAACAAACTGCTTATAATATCCTTCCAGGCCTAAAAAGCATTGGCTCTCAAATAAAATTATTCAACTTATCCTATGAATTCATGGAACTAATCTTATTGGGGTCCTCTTCAACAACACATTTTTAGATCAAATGACCTTAAAACATCACAAATATAATCCAAAATGTCCATATAGAGTATATTTCATAGAGATGATGGTCCCAAAGGGTTCCCCAAACATTGTAAAATAATTATCAGGATCCTTAATGGTCTAGAAATAAATTAGTATTTTATCCATGAATTCCACAATAAAGGCATCTAGATGCTTGTGGAACACCATGTTCATAAGTTACATAAAAATAGCTAAAGTATTTTTCAACCTGAAAGGAATGAACAAGTACTCAAAATGGCTATAACTGCTTCATAAGGGTTTTTTTAGAACTTCTTCCTCTCGAACTCTAACGTGGTGAAAACTAGATCACGGATAAATCTTGAATAACCACACATCACCCTTTAGAAATTCAGAAAGGTCATCAATTTTGGGAAAAGGATAGGTGTTCATTATTTTCAATTTATTTAGATTATGGTAATAAACACACACCTAGAGATATCAATCATCCTTTTTTAAAAATAGAACGGGTACGACCCCAGGTGAGATGTTAGAGTGAATGAGTACTTTGGATTAGAAATCATCTATTCGTATCATTAATTAACTCAACTAAGTTATCACTATACAATATCCGGTAAGAGAAATCAGTTATGTTCCTGATGCCAAGTCAATGGTGAACTCCACATCCCTCTCTAGAGGAAAACCTTAGAAGTCATCTAGAAACTTTTATGGTAACTCAACCACTGTAGAAGGTAATAAACCATGATGAGAACCATTAGAGTCCTCCAATTTGAGTAATGATATCTGATAAACAAGGCTTTCTAACTCTGGAATTGGAACTCCAACATGATCCAACTGAGGATCACATTCACCTAGAGAAACATGGGTGCTTCCATCAGGTTCCACAAAATATACTCAATAATGATATCACTCAATGTATTCCTAAAAATGAACCATCTAGTCCATTCCATGGATCAAATCAAAGAGGTCCATATCCAAATTAATAAAATCTCATTCCAACATGATCTATGATACAATGAGTGAATACGAGAGGCACTAGAAACCCTGCTCTCACATCTTACCGAGTGGAATTACCAACTCAATTTCATATGACATAAGATCAGATGGTAATTGTAGCACATCATCATGGAAGGCTGAAATGAAATAAAAATATTCCCTTGTATCAAATGTAATAATATCCATATATGATGAAATAATAACTATACATCAAACTATCATAGTACTTTCTACTAATTCCATTGGTGTTCAGTCCATCACCTGAAGCTACATTATCATAGCATAATTAGGAGAGAGAACACTAGCATATGGATCGTACCCAAACAACTGTTCCTCAAGAATGATCTAGCCATAACAAAATAACCTCTAAACTAAGAAACTCTTGTCCAATATAGTTCTTACTAGGCTGATATCCCATTAAAATTTACTAATCCCACACCACTCGAATATGAGTGTTCTATATTTCATAATTGAAGAGAAATCCCCATATCATCACCTTGGTGATAAGGATATAGAGTAGATAAACACACATATAACATGTTTAATACATTTCAAATTTGACAACACATAACTGGCCAAGAATCAAATGCTAAAGAAAAATATTGTCAGGGAGGATGACCTAAACTTCCACCTCCCTTCATCCTCAGCTCATTTGGTTTCCTATTTTTCTCAGATGAACATCCACCTACCATTGATAGAACATCACTATAGAAATCATAAAATAATTCATGATCAAACATGAAAATTATAGCATGGTTAACCACATTATAATAGGTATTCAACATAAACAGGTATAGATGATATCATTTTTCTAGTCGCAAACCCATCTCAAAATTTTTAGCCTTCATCTGATCCTTAGAAATAGCCTCAACTGTGTATCAAAAAACATCTACAAATTGATTAGAATACTCCAATGTAGTTAGATCCCCTTGTACAATCTCAAATAACCTGCTTTTCTTAGAGAATGAAGAAAACATCATGACAATATTTTTCATTGAAGTGGTCATTGATGTATTTACATAGCATCTGCTAATTCCTTCCATCTTGCACCATTGAGTCCCACCACATTTCACTATGGCCTTCTAAAAATAAAAAATAACATTTCACATTTACATCATGTAGAGTATCCAAAAATTAGAATAACTTCTCTATCATATCCATCCACTCCACTTCTTCTTGAGGTTCTGTGATATCTCAAAAATAAGGTGCCTTGTTCTTGAATAATTCTACAACCTTTTTCTTTTCTAGGATATGTTTCTACTTCTATAACCTGAGAAGGAATGAAGCCCAATCCTTTTATAAATAATGGAAATAACTAAACAAATCTTTTAATACCCTATGATAAATTGACAAGGGAGAAATCTATAGGGCCTCTTACCATAGTCACAGAGGAATCCACTGAGGATGCATCCTTCTACATAAGAAATAATAAAGAGAACCCATCAATTAAACCATGTTCACACATTCTGAAATTTTCTATCAATAATAATAAATATCAAACACTTCAATATATTTGAAAACCAAAAAAACATCAATCAGCAAGCCTAAACCACTTCAGCCCCACCCAATATCTATATATATTATACATATTATATGTCTCACCTAGATAAGAATTCAATAAAAATCCAAACATCCCATTATGACTCAAGTCTTAGCATATGCTCTATTAGATAGGCACCCTACTCACAACCAGAACCTCAATCCCCAAAAATACTAACTTTGGTCTATCCAGGATCATTCCCAAATACTTGACCCAAAACGAGCATAACCATCCCTGATTCCTTTTGGCCTAGAACCAAATTGGTGTTCCATAAAACCTGACACTCAACCCAATTCATCGCATCACACAAAAATAATTTCAAATCCCCACATGATGGAAACTAGTTCCTATGTATCAAAAATATGATCTGTGAATGGTTTTACCCATTACATGATAGAAACAACCAAAAATAAAAATCAATATAATAACTATTGAACATAACCGATCAAGGTACAACAACTTTCATATTCAAATTTTACAACATTATCAAAAAACCAAATATACTACAATATACATCTGATTGAAATAATATCCCAAACCCTCCATGAAACAAGAAGAAAAATAATCCCCAATCATCCACTATCAAAAACTACAATAAGTGGAACACTAGAAATGAGATCCACCATATTCATAATGATACATCTTGAAATTTAAAAGGTTATACATATCAAATCATACATACACCTATAGGTTTATATGTGGTGCGATCCAAATACTAGTAGGATGGTACCCAAAATAATCATTGCATGCTATAACAATAGAAGTCTGATTATCACGATAATTTTTCTAAACACATTTGAATCATTTATAAGAATTTTTTTAGGAAAAAAATTTCTCAAATAAGATTTATTGAAATTAAAATGTTCATTTGAAATACCATATACCAATTTCTAAAACAATATACCATAATCATCATGTCACCATGGTAAAATACACATGGGTAACTAGTACAAGTGGGGCACTATTTACCTCAGAACTTAGTGATCAAAATTTTCATGACTCGTCCCCTAGGTCAGGTGTCGTGACTACCCAATGTCTAACATCCATAGGCTAGAGGGTGGTGACTAAAGCCGAATAGGAATATCCAAAAAGGGTATGTCGTTCTACTTTAAACTATTATACACAAAAATAGATCAAACTATAGAAAGTAAACATGAAGTAAACCAGAACTATAACTGAGACAACTATAGGGAGTATTGTCAAAACTGAAATTACAAAGGATCCAAAATATAATCCCCAATAAACCAAGGAATGTACAAATCCCAAGGCCCATCTTCTTGAGACCCCACCTTAATGGTTTTTGAAGAGTAGTTTCTTATAGTTGTAGAAGTACGCTTGTTTGTCACATATCACTGAGCACTACCTGGTCGCAAACCACCAAGGTCTCTGTCAAAACGTTCATATATCATGTCTAACTGAGTACCACCATGTCTCAGACCAGCCAGGTCTCCATCAAATCATGCATCTGTATTGTCTCACTAAGCACCACTTTGCCTGAGACAACCATGGTATCCATCGAAGCTTCGATCACCATCAATGTACATGACACATGTGGGTGAATCCTGTGTCGGTATGATTACCACAATACTCAGTAGGGATCCCAAACCAAAAAGGAATGACCCAAAAGGAAAATATAAAAGATTTAATGCCACCTCACACAGGTATAATCTAATGTATAGAATGTAATACTATCATTCATAACACCGAACACCATGGAATACTATGGTACTAAACCCTAATGAGTATCATGGGTTTATTGGGTCACATAGAGCTGCTTCCAACTCAGGCCATCATAAATGGTCTACATAGGTCTGCATATAGATTCTACACATAGGGTTACTTGTAGCTGATCCACATAGGGTCTCTTGTTGCTGATCCACCAAGGGTCGCATGTAGTTAATCCACATAGTGTCTCCTGTAGTTGATCCACATAAGCACTTTTGTAGATTATCCGCACAAGGTCTCTTGTAGCTGATTCACCCATGGTCGCTTATAGATGATCCAAATATGGCATCTTCTTGTTGATTCATATAGATTTCTCTTGTCAATGATCCACATAGGGTCACATGTAGCTGATAAACACATGGTCTATTGTATCTGATCCAAAAAGGGTATCTAGTTAGTAGTCATTGTGTCCAAACAAACCACAAGATTTCCACACGTAGCACACTTGATTTAGTGTGAATCAAATACTCAAATCCATTATCAGTATTTTAACGTCATTTAAAACTTCCTTATATAATTCCAAAATAATATCCTCATCTTGAGGGTTCAAATTCCACAAATGGATCGTAAATTGGATGTTGGGTATGAAAAATATTGGTGTTTTAGTGAACACGGGCTGGTTGTGCCCGGGCCCCATACGACAATGTCAGACTGACTTGACCAACCTGGACTAGGGGCCACACATGACCCAAACTCGTTTAGTCTACCCTACCCACCCCATTTGGTTCTGGTTTTTCATGGTCCATCCTAGCTACGGGGCCAGGCCCATTGGGACTTACATGCCATGACTCGGTTCGGTCGTGGGTCTAGTCTACCGGGTCACCTAGTGACCTAGTTCCATTTGGCCTAGCCCGTAATAGGCGAGACAGCTATTCACAACTTTCACCTCCCAATGGCCTGACATTATCCCACCATCCTATCCAGTATAAGAATTCCAGCTTTACTTCATCCAGGGCCGCTCAATGGTGGTACCCCCCCCCCCACAGCTCGCACAGTGGGCTAGTCTCCTCTAGACCAGATTTAAGGTGGAGACCAATTTGTGTGTGTTAAGGTCGTATTATCCATCCAACCTATTAGGTCCTACACCCTATCCATTATTGACTACATGTTAGCACGAAGCAACGGCCCATAGGGCGCATGCCTCTTCAACGATGCAGCCAGTTGGCAGTTTCCCACCTCCGCCAGCTACCAACCCGAGCTGACCATTACATCCGACATGGAGATATTTCATGTTGTGATGCCTCCCACTCACACACATTGTCGGTTCCAGCACACTGATATGATTTTCTGTGGACCACCATGTCTTCTCCGGTGGTACATTCTTCGGACTTTCTGCACCTCTGACCTCCATGGGGTGTCTTTTTCCCTGTTACAACCTCAAAAATGACACATCGTCAACATGGAGCTTGAACCACGAATAATTCACAAGAACCCGCACAACCGGGTGGCTTGGGCCATGTTTATGTCAGCCAAAACCCTCCACGTTAGAGTTTAAAACATGGGGGGAATTATGTTTTATCAACAATTTAAACTCGATGTAAAACCCTGAGAATAATCACCCTCCCACAAGAACAACCAATCCAAGGATATACCAATTCACAGGATGATCCACATTTGTTGTTTTAGAAAGAAGAACATATAATTCAAAATCTGAAAAGTAATCCATACCTAGGATAGATGTTGGATGGGGAAGAGTGGGGTTACACACCTTCATTCTTCATTCATGATCTTCCACCCATGATGTTGGAGATCCTTCAAAAGGTGGAATTATAATCATTTATTCATTCGTATTTGAAGAGGATTCTTCATCACATATTTATCAAAGAAATTCCAAAATCTCCCATTGTTTCTCCAACCCGTTATCCAATTAAAAGAGAAATGTGTCGTAGTGTTTCTGTTATGTTGTGTCTTCGCATTGTTACACTATTTCATTTATGAATCAAAGTATCTGTTACAATTTAGTTAAAGAGAAACATTAATTGGATTTATTTAATGATTTTCATCATCGCATCATCACTGCACCATAGTTTTTTCGTTCCACCGCTCGATGGTGAGAAAAAACAAATAAAATAATTTTTTAATTTATTTTATTTATCTTATGAATGGACATAAAATTTACTTTTTCCCTCATCCCATGTCGGTGTAGTTTAGGTCTATTCCTAGTTAATTTATTCTTTCTATATGCAACAGTGCCCTCATATTTTCAATTTGAATACCCTTTTAGATGTTTTCCAAAACATTTCACATAGGCCCTTTTCATTCTCTAAAAAAACGTTCCTAAAACTATCTTTCACCCTCGACATGCGTCGGTCGAGATTAAGCTTCAGTGAATGGAAAAACACCCTCAAATGCTCAATGGTACTCTATTATTTCCAATATGAGTGACTGTTTAGGGGTTATAAGGATTTGAAAATTAAATATTTGTTACTTAATTCTATTATTAATGGGAAAAAACTAACTTCCATTGTTGGCCCACTGCATCAAATGTTATCCTCTACCTAAGGAAATAATACCCACAAGAGAAATATGTTGGTATCATATTTTCAATCTGAGTCATCAATATTGAGTTATAAGCATTCGAAAAATAAAATAAGTTTATTTAGTTATTCTATTTATGGTTATACAATTTTTTATTTTTCTCACTGAAGGCATGTGACAAAAAAACATAAGTCACGCATAGGGTAAACCCACCATCCTAAATGTAATATTTCACTAATATTTCTGATTTGGGCACCCGTTTAACAGTTATTCGTGTTTTTACAAAAAACTACTCAAGTGTGCTATTTAAAAATTAGCATTTTTGATGGATCATTTCAGGAACTCCAAGCCTCGGAGACTCGTGATGTCTTAACACCTGGTCTCTAAATAATTCCATATAATTGAATAATATACAAATAAATTCTAGGAAATTACATTACCCCAAACCTTTAGGGCTTCACATCCCCATAATCCAAAACAAGTCTAAACAAAAAAATGGGGATACTGAGCACAAATCTGAGCCTCCCACTCCCATTTGCATTCCTGAAGATTCTCATGATGAAACAAAACTTGCACCTTAATAATTGACTATCCACAATGGACCCTTTATTGTTGATCTTCTATCACCACATAGAATTATACATACATTTTCCCATTGTCGATGTCCAACTCTACCCAGTCGATGATTTGTGATTGATCATGAACGTACTTTGTCATATGTGACACTAGAAAAAAAACTGTGCACCATTTGCATCTATTGGTAAAGATCGTGGAGTTATTACACCTCTCTAACTCTACTCAGAATCTTGAAAGGGCTAATGAATCATAGAGATAACTTGTTTCCCCCACAAAATCTCCACAACCCCATTGGGGTGAGATATGAATGAAGACATGGTCTCTCTCCCCGAACCCCAAGGGACTCTGTCTCCTATCTGTATATGATGTCATCCCACCCCGTGTAGTCCACATCCTCTCCTAGATGATATAAACTTTTTCAGTGGTTGCACATATCATATGTGGACCCATGAGTGTTGACTCCTCTAGGTCTGTCCAGTATAATAGTGACATGCAGGGTCATTCGTACAGTGCCTTGAATGGTTCCATACCAATGCTGTAGTGGTATCTATTGTAGTAAGAAAACTCCACTAGTGTTTGGTGGTCCTTCAGAAAGTGACCAACATCTATAACGAAATCATGATGCATACCCTCCATGGTTTGTATGGTTTTCTCTTTCTGATCATATGTCCATGTGTGAAAGTCTATTCTCACCCATAGATGAGTCCCAAACGCATCCTATAATCCCTTCGATAATCGGTTTGTAATGTGTGTATCATGATCTGAGACTATCATAAATTGGCCTCCAAGGAGTAAAACAATGTCTTGCATGTAGAGTTGACCCAGTCACTCTACTGAACTATATTCTCGAATGGGTAGAAAGTGATCTGACATGGTTAGACGATCTATAATCACCCAGATGGTATCCTTCCCACTGAATGTACGTGGAAAGCCTTCTACAAATTCCATTGATACATTGTCCCACTTCAAAAAAGGTACCTCAAAGTTGTTGTGTCAAAATTTCTGGAACATGGTGCTCAACCTTCTCTGGCAGACAAGTAAGGAATCTCAAGACAAACTCTGCCACATCCTTCCACATCCATGTCCACCAATTCTGATGTCAGAGATCCTAGTACATCATCACCACCCTATATGTATGGCTAAAGGGGATTTAAGTAACTCCCCCAAAACTCCTCTCACAATGCCATTGTTACTATGGTGTGCCCTCTGAAAAAGGATGATATAATTCCCACCTATAAAATTTCCATTAGGGGCATGCCATGAAGACATTTTGAAATGTGTGGTCTCACACCTAGCATATCCATGTTTCACCTCACTAACTCACTATAAGAGTGGAGGGAAACAACCATCAATTTAAGACAAGATGCATCATCTCTATCCCCAAATGATATCTAATGTGAGGACATCTACTTTGAGGCCTTGTTCAGTAGTTATGAACTCGATATCCGGTTGAGAAAATATACCACCACATTCCCCTTACAAAGAGTATAGAATATCTGGAATTCATATTTCTAGAGGAACACACACCAATGCCACTCTCTCATATTCAGATCCCAGTTGAGAAAATATATATTTTATAATCTATTGGTTATAGTAAATGAAGAAATGTTCACCCATCAAGTAGTGTCTCCACATAATTAGAGTGAAGAATACCTCCTCCAACTCAATGTAATGAGTGACAAATTTCTGATCAGCAGTTTCAAATATTGTGAGCCATAAGTAATCACTACTTTCCACTGCATCAGGACACAATGTGTCCCAGTTCCGGATGAATCACAATAAACCACATAGTTGGATACCTCCTCAATAAACAACCAGATACGAGCACTTGTCAAGAACTGCCTCAATATCTGAAAGAACTACCGGTATCCTTCTATCCACACAAAGGGGGATTCCCTCATCGTCAATGCTTTCATGGGTGCTGCTTCTCTAGAGAAGTCATGTACAAATCCATGATAGTGCTCATCCAACTCATGAAAACTCTTTACCTTGGTAATGAACATTGGTATATCCAAAACAAGAGTCTCATGTATCTTTGTTGAATCAAACATGACTTCAGACTCTAAGATTACATTTCCTTGAAGGTGGACCTTTCATATCCAGAACACACACTTCAATATATTTCTATAAATATGGTTCTCTAGGAGTGTGTCCAGAAGCATTATTAGGTGTATCAAGTGATCATCCTCGGATGATGAATACACTATGATGTCATTAAAGAAGACCACTACAAACCAGTCTAAGTATTGTTGGAAGATATTGTTCATGAGTCCCATGAACAATGCTGGGTTTTTTCATTCCAAATTTCATCACTAAGTACTCATAGTCACCGTAGAAATATCTGAAAGTTTTCTTCAATATGTACTCAACTCGTACTCAAAGATGGCGATAGCCTGATCCATGCTCTATATTCGAGAACTATCTCACTCACTTCAGTTGATCGAAGAGGTCATCCATCCTCGGTAGAGGATATATGTTCTTCATGGTCACTTGGTTTAGGCACCAATAGTCCACATATAACCTCAAATATTTCATTTTCTATCTTGGAAAACAACACTATGGCTTCTCTATTGTAAAATATTGGGCCTTACGAACCCCTTACTTTGCAAGTCTTTATACTGTACCCTCAACTCCCAAAGATTTATGGAAGGCATTCTATATGCATGTATAGATGTCGACACCATACTGGTGTACATACCTATTCATAAATCTACCTCTATTTTAGGAAGTAGTCATTGAATATCCTTTGGAAAGACATCCTAATTCTCCTAAATTTCTCTGAAACTGATGCCTGTTTCCTTCCATCCCACTACTAAAATCCACTAGTTGTATATGCTCATCCAAAGAACATTCAATAAAAAGGTTCTCTCTAGAACCAAAAAATAAGTAGTAATGTACAAAGGAAGAGTGCTTCCTTGGATATCCCAAACATATATCACTCAGAGGTCTGACATTTGAGCAGTGGTAGCATCATATTCATCGAGTACCTGGAAGGGTTGGTACACCTCGTTGAATACTAACCTACAAAAATGTCCTCCCTCTGAAGCAGTATAAGTACTTGTGCATGCGTAGAACTTGGCTTTTATGGCTAAATACCCCTCTAGGAAAATTTGTATCATGATATGTCCCTGGAAAAGTCACCTCATCATAATATTAGGTGATCTAAACACTATAATTTCCCTTCTGAGCCACATAGAAGGCTAACTACATGGATTACCATATAATCTAATGGTTCCCTGATTAGATGAAAAACTCATTAACCAACTCATGCCATTCCAAAGTCTCTTATGAGTTATCCTCACCTCAGAACTTGAGGGGTATCTATTATTGAAACTCATGTAAGTTATTGAGCCTAGATGTGTCCTATACTAGTAGCGCAGGTAGTAACTAATGACCAATGGGTGGTGGAAAAGCTGATACACCACCTGAAAGTTCCATCTTGGGAAACAATCCATGTACCGAAGCCTCATCACTCTGTGGAAAATTCTCATGGTCACACACTATAATCCTGGATGGATGACTACATGGAGGCATCTTGAAAGAGATCATGATGAATAATTATTAATTTATAATACATGGTGAGCTAACACTGACTCAGAAAGATCATGTGAATACATTTGAATATGCATGAAACTAGTGTTTTCTTGTACCAAGTCAGAAATAAGAATTTGGGTCCCTTGTTTATGGATATGTCAGCTGCCACACAAACATTGGACACCCTTGCTTGAATGCTAAAATCAAAATAGTAAACACTATTTCACCATAAATATTTTTTGAATCTTAGTTATTTTGGTATAACTGACCGCCTCTGATACCAATTTGTCACAACCCATCCCCTAGGACCCCTGTAATGACTACCCCAAGCCCGTCTTCCCTAGGCCAAGAGAAGGAGACTAGGACCGAATAGGAATATCCAAAAAATGAAGGAATTTTCCTTTAAATCGGCATGCACACATTACTCAAACTGTGGAATGTTAACATGAAGTAAACCACAACTATCATTGAGACATCTACATAGTGTATAGTACAAACTGAAAGTAAAAGGGGGACAGAATAACAGCCCAAAACCACCAATGAAAGTAATAAATCCATGATTTTTCCACTCAAGACCCCACCTAAAGGGTATGTGAAGGGTATCTTTTTTATATCCATATAATTACACCCATTCATCCCATCTCACTAAGAACTACCTAGTATCATACCACCTAGGTCTTCATATAATTGTTTGTTCATTATGTATCATTGAATACCCCTTGGCCTAGGAACACCATGGTCTCCATCGAAGGTTTGGTTTATCCTATCTCACTGAGCACTATCGAGGTCTCAGTTGAAGCGTCGATCACATGCACAGGTCAAGACATGTCTAAGAGAAACCTGTTCTGGGGTGAGTAGCACAATAAAAAGTAGGGACCCCAAACCATAAAGGAGATAACACAAAGGAAAGTATACATTATGTACTGTCAGCTCACGCTGGTATAATATACAGTATAGAAAGAAAGCCTATCAGTCATAACACAAAACAAGTTATACTGCTGAGGTACTCATCCTGATGAGTGTCATGGGGCTTCTGGGTCACACAGAACTACTTCGCACAAAGCTCATCATAGATGGTCCACACATGGCCACTTGTAGCTGCCCCACAGAGGGTTGCTTAGAGCTGATCCACATAGGGTCTCTTATAGCTGATCCACACATGGTTTCTTGTAGATGATCCCCACATGGTCTCTTGTAGCTGATCCGAAGAAGGTTACTTGTAGCTGATTCACACAGGGTCCCTTGTAAATGATCCACACTAGGTTATGTGTAGATAAACCATAGAGGGTCTCTTGTAGTTGATCGATATAGGTTCTCATTTAGCTGATCCACACAGGGTAACATATAGATGATCCACATAGGGTTTCTTATAACTAATCCACACATGGTATCTTGTTGTTGATCCACGTAGGGTCTCTTGTTAGTAGCCTTAGGGTCCCAGCGAGTTGCAGGATTTCTGTATGTAGTGTTTTTGATTCTGGGATAATCCACTCCTTAATCCATTTATCATATTTCATCTTCCTTGAAAAACCTCCTCAGAGAAACCCAAAATACCCACTTCATAGTTAAGGTTCCAATGTTGCAAATGGATGGTCAATCAGATGCCTAGTCTAAATGATATTGGGTTTTTAGTAAATATGGGACAATTGTTTCCCAGTGCAGTTGGCCCCTGTCAGACCGACCCATCGTGCCTAACCAAGAGGTCATGCATGACCCAACCTAGTTCGTCTAACCCGACCCTGACCTAGTTGGGTTTGTGCCTACACAGTCTGGCCTATTTAGTGGGCCATGTCCATTGGGCCTTGTTAGACTCGACCCGATTCGGTCGTGGGTCTAGTTTGCTGGGTCGCCCAATGACCCAGTTCTATCCATCCAAACTCATAATAGGCTAGTTGGTTGTTCCCATTCTAGGAAAATTAGTTACACGGATTTATCTTGACAGCCCGAACAGTAAAAGTGGGTCATCTTTACTCCATCCTGGAAACCTTGTTGCATCTGGCTCATGCGCTCTATGGCCAGATTAGATTTCTACCATGTTGGATAACACATCTTTTCTCCACTGAACCGCATGCTAGCAAAAAGATAAGGCATACATGGTGAATGTCACAGCTTGAAAGGCATGGAGGAATTGCCCGCATGGCGCGAAGCCACGGTTTGCCTGGCGTGAAGCTGTGCCCCGCATGGCACAGGCCATAACCTGCCTCCGCGAGCTGTCGACCCATGTTGGCCCCATCCTCATCCTCAGTGCATCATCGTGGTGTGCCGCCTCTTTCCTATGGAGGCCCCCACAGACCCCCTCTGCTTTCATAGGCGCAATGACATGATTTTCCCCAGATAACTAGGTTCACTAATGGGGTTCGTTCTTCAGACCGTCAATGCCTCTGGCCTCTATGGGGTGTTGTCTTCCCTGATACGGTATCAAAAATGCTCCACCTTTAACTCGGAGGTTCATCCATGAATAACACAATAGAACGCAAGTGGAGGAGGGGCTCAGGCCTTGTTCTTGTTGGCCCCCACCCCCGCGTTAGACTTTAAAACACTGGGGAAGATGATTTTGGTTCTACCAAAAATTTAACCCCTATAAAAACCCTAGAATAAACACCATCCTTCAAGACATTAAATCTTTAGATCATCATTTTTGTGGGTTTATCCATATTTGTTCTTTAGAAAGAATAATGGATAATTCAAATTACATTATATACCAGAAATTGGGATAGACGTTGGCCGGGGAAGAGCTGGGCCGCGTGCCTTCATTATCCATTCTTGATCTGCCACACAAGTTTCTATCGATCCTTCAAGGGAAGGAACGATAATGAATTCTGAATTCATCATTGGAGTTGATTCCACACCGTATATTATCCAGAGAAATTTTCATATCTCCCGATATTTCTCTAAATTGTTATCTAATTAAAATAGAAACACATCGTTGTGTTTCTGTGACAATGTGTCATCACGTTGGTACATTATTTCATTTATGAAAGAACATAATTGTTACTCTTATGTTAAAGAGATCCATTAATGGGCTTCATTAAATGAGTTTCATCATTGCCTCTTCATCGTGATGCAGTTCTGGCATGCCACAACTCCAAAGTGAATAATTTTTTATTTATTTATATTATATCTCTTCCAAGAGGTCCAAAAATTAAATTTTCCCTCAACTCACACTAGTCAAGTTTATGCGAATTATTATGTAATGTCATTGCTATGGACACAAGGGTGACCTCATATTTTCATTCCAGGTACCCGTTTAGATATTTCCAAATTAGTTCATGCCTTCCATTTTAATTCACTTTAAAAAGTTTCGAAAAACTATATTTCACCCTCGACCCACACCGGTCAAGGTTATGCTTTTCTTAAGGTAAAAAATCTCTCATGAGATCAGTGGTACACTCATATATCTAATATGAGTTACCATTTTAGAGTTACATGTATTTTAAAATAAAATAATTTTTTTATTAATTTTATTTATGATAAAAAACTACACTCAACAGTTTAACCACTCTAGCCTACATTACACTCTTCCTAGAAAAAAACATACCCTCACGTTCTCAACTGTGGTCTCAGATTTTCTATTCGAGTCTCATTTTGTGAGTTATTAATATTTGAAAGATAAATTTTTTATTTAATTTTTTTTATGGTTATCCCATTTCCAGGTTTTCTCACTGGAGGCCTGCGCTGACTAAATATAGGTCATGGATAGGGTAAACATTTCATCTTGAATGCAACAGTACCCTCATATTTCTGATCTGGGCCCCTATTTAGGTGTTATTATACATTCTTAGTAAAACTTCTCAGTTGAACTGTTTAAAACATAACATTTTTCAATAGATCATTTCCAAAACTCCGAGCCTTGGAATTTCATTTAGTCATAATTCCTTGTATTGAAATAATTCCAAATAATTTACAAAAATACATGGAATTTTTTTGGAAGAAAAAATTCCTTCAATTAAACTAGATGTTGTGTTCTCATACATGATCCATTAGAGGGGATCCCATCATAAGGCCCAATGGTCTATATATCATAATCCAATACCAACAACATTCATGTACATGAGACACTATATGGGAACATTTCCCAAGGACTATTGTTCACTAATCATATCATGTGTTTAGTTAGTGTTTTAATCATCAATCCTTCTAAATGAATCTGGGCCTCCACCACATCTGAATCAATAACAATACTAGTTCAAGTTCTACCACCTATAAAACATAAAATTCCCTTTGATGTCAAATTCAATTTCACATTCAAATAGATCATCACCTTCATAGACCCATAACCATTATCATAATTACACAAGAAAACAACCACTTTCATAATTTCACATTAATCCAATGATCCATAATTCACAAGGACAACACCATTTTTTCAAAAAACAATTCTCATTACATTTCATATGAACACGAAATCCATTTATAAAAATAATTCACCACTTTCACAATTCATGAAACCCATTTGAAAACTCTACAATAATAACACATTCAGAATAAATCCATTTCAATGGAAAAATTCCCCCTTCAAATTTATAATCACCACCCAAAAATTTAATAACATGCTTTTTATTAACTTCACAATTCAATGACAAGTTAATTGTTCACAAAAAAGAATCAAACATGTATCCAAAACCCATTTATCTTGTAAAATCCACTTTAATGGAATTCTCACGTTTATATCTCATTAGAAACACATTTATCACCATTCAAACTAGGAATAAAACACTTTGAAAGAGGTACCATGAAATATAAAATAATAAATTTAACAAATTAATTTTCAAAAACCAAATTCAATCACATATGCATGTCAAACCTTTTCAAAAATTAATTTTTTACCACACAATTAATCCCTGAAACACATTTAAATAGCCAATAAATCTTATCAATTTTATTTAGTAATGTAAAATCACGGAAACACCTACCTCAATCTTGGAAACATTCACAAATAAATGAAAAACCAAAATAGTGCCACCACAAGAACCAGTACATGAAAGATCAAACAAAAACCATCATGATTACACCCAACACCTAAGATCAAACCCACTTTAGGCCAAGAAACCCACTGAAAAACAATATCTCAATAAATAGGTAAGAGAATCCTAATAAATATGGGGAAATAATAAGGAAAAAGACTTTCTAAATGATTCCACTAGGTTCCTTGTTCAAAACTACCCATGTGTTGAGGCTCAAGAGGTCCATCAAACCATAGAGGAATCTCCCATGTCTGAAAATACCAAATGGGGAAGAATAGAGAAAATTTATAGTTAAAATTGAGTTGTTTATAATGTTAATTTTATACATTTTAATGAAATTGACATGTTTCATGATTTTACCTCATGGTTTTTTAAACTATGTAGAAGATGTGAGTCCCTAACATTCAAATAGAAACTTGTTTTCTCGTTCTCCAAGATGTTTTTCCAACCTGTGAACCAACAGTGTGGTCTATACTATCCAAAATGGAACATGGTCACATTCTTTCCTAGGATAGGATCTTCTGTTTCCCCCAACGTTGTTATATTCATGAAACTCCAACCTTCAATCCCAAAAAAACTCAATTTTACACCACAAACTCAAGTGATAACCCAAGGATAAAAGTAATAATGAAAATATAATGAATAAATAAATAAAAAAAACTGATATTTAACATGAGATATATACTGTTTTTCAATATATATTCATTATATTATTTTTCCTAACTAAACCACTTATAATATTCTTCTTATAACAATCCATACAGATCTTGTGGAATTGTTATAAAAAAATGGAAATGTGGTTCCTTCTTTAAAGGATATGCATTGACCCAAATGGTTTGGTAGATTATTTGGATTCTATATTTGTCTCTTAATGAAGGAAATGATTATTTAGAGGTTTTTTGAATAAATATATAGTTTCCTAGTGGTTCTATTTTCTCATAAGATCGGGTTTTTGGTTGAAGAGTTAGTATTTTAAACCCCTATATGGAAGGGGTTGGTTCCAACCACATGTTGTCAACCAATTTTTCCAGTGGGGATCTAAGTGTCTTCTATCTAATGAGGGGTTGGGTTGGTTTGGATTTTATATTCATTATTATTCCACATTTGTACCTACTGTTACTAGTGGGATATCTGGTATGATGATTTAATGCTCCTAACAAGTGCCGAACTAAGAGTAGTGTTGATCTTGTGGTTGGATTTGGAAGGAATGACTAGTGGATAATCTAATATGATTGTTTTGGTTTCACATTATTTAGTGAACTGATTGATTTAATATATGTTTAGAGATTTGATCATGATTATACACTCATTTTTGGAGAATTATTAGATTCTTTGAGGTTTTAAATCGATACTTGTGTGGAGGGGGGTTGTGAAATTTATCTTGGCATGATAAAAATGATTCAAAGTTTTTTGTGGAGTATAGAGGGTGATACAACACTTTAGAACTGCCCTTTCAGATCATAATAGTCATTTTTTTGTATCGTTATAATAAGTTCATTGGTTCTTAGCTTTTTTGATCATAAAAACCCATCAGAGGTTCCAAAAAGACATTATTCTTGGATATGTAGATTTTGGAAGGTGTGGATTATTTTTAAATAATGTACCATACTATGTGAGGAATTATATATTGGTGTGAGTGAAAAATAGAACACTTGAATATTTTCACATCATTATAGGTGGTTTTATGAGCATGATCATTTTCATTACATGTATGCTGAGAATGTGTAGCTATTTTTGTTTCAATCTTTCCCTGAGGATTGAGTGGGTTGACAATTCCCAGTGACTGAATTTTGTGATAGATGGGGTATTGTTCATGGAATATGGTGTTTGTTCATAGGGAGATGATAACTTTAATCTTTTGATCGGGATCATATTATATGTCAAGGATGAATGAACATTGTATTAGTTTATTTTTGGGTACTTTGAGAACAGAGTGAAGTCTTGGATAATGTTTGAACACTGAGGCTTTTCATAGGTGGGATGTATTATTATGATAATTTTGAAACAGACCATGAAATTATAGGATGAGAAAATCTGGTTAAATACTAATTTTTTAGTTCATTTTATGGGTTAAATTAGAAATATAACCTAGGAGATAATATTATCTATTTTTAATTACCAATACATTTATCCCAAAATAGAGTGTTTACCCTAGGGTAGGAGATTGGTTTAATTTTGATGTGTTTGTATTCTATCAAATATTTAACATTTAATTAATAAATTATTAATTATTTCTGTAGGTTCATTTGGTGATATATCTTGAATATAGACTCTAATTGAAATTTTATCTACATAGTTGAGTATGGAATAGTGGGTTTTTACTAGTTGAGTCTTAACCTCATGACATGATTCTGTCTCAACCCCCTTTTCATTTATTTATTTATTTTTATATATCTCTTATATTTTATATTTAAACTGTGGATTCACATGTATGATTAAGGATTTACCTAACCTTTTCACCTTCAACAAACTAGGAATAGGGAGAGTGAGATGGGTTCACATAGTGGAGCTTGAGCGTAGGTTTATCGGTGTACAATAGCGGCATCTCCTAGATATATGATCAAAGCATAAGGGTTTTATTCTATATGGTAGGCCATGTTTTTATTTCTTATCCCCTATAACTATATTGATGATTATTTTTATTTTCAAAACCATAAATGTATTTTTAGAGACTTCTTGATGTCCATTGAAGGGTTATTGGGAACTACATCAGGTGTTATAGGATGATTATTGGTGTTTTTGTTTGGGAAATCCCAATCGAGTAACATGTCATTTGGTGAAAAAATCCCATGTGTTCACATATTGGGATAGGGAATATTAATATTACTAAATTTCATGTTTTCCATGTGTACATAATGTAGGGGTGATTCTAGGTGTGGTTAAGAACTCATATAAATACCATGTGTTGGGGCACATGACAATATTGGGAATACATCTTTACCCCATATGTTTCACATGAATAACAACCATGTGGGGTACTTGTCCTGAACCCATGTGAGTTATGTGGATTGGTACCTCATGTGGAATACACACCATGTGTGTTTAGTATATGGAATTTGGTTATTTAATGTCCACATTTGGGAGGCTAAGGCACATAACCAAGGAGGATAGCATGATTCACTATTAATGTGCATGTGTTGCATGTTGTGTATTCTCTCCATAACTCGTTTTCACTGGTTTTTATATATATATCATTAATTTTACATTTTATTAATCCAAATTGAGTGTATTTTATCTAAATTTGTATTTTAGTGTTCTTTCTGTATGTATAGGTATTTTGGTGGGAATTCTGGATTGTGTGAGATTTGGTGGGATGATTTCATTTAAGGTTTTGGGTTTCAAATACCCCCCAAGGTGTGGGTTTTTATGCGAGGTACTAGTTTGTGTTGTGATATTATTACATGCCTTGTATTTTTGATTCAATGTGGGTTTAGTTTGATGTTATCCTAGATAGATCCAGAAATGAAGGATTGGATAGATTCATGGATGAGTTTCACTAGTTTAGTTGGGGAGGTAATATTCAGTTGGAGGATATTTACTGGGTTAATGTTGTGGGGAATTGGGAACAATTTCATGTTGTTCAGTAGAGTTTGGTGTTTGTTTGAGGGACTCATTTAGAATTCCCTTTTGGGAGTGTTTTTTCTAGTGGTTTTGCTCTTATATGAGGTGGTATTATAGGTTTCCATTATCAGAAAGGTGAGTTCTGGTGTTAGGTTGTGTCTAGAGAGTCTAGTTGAGGTATCTTGAGGAGGTCTTCAACAATGCTCTATATTTAATATAGGAACTCCATTAAGGGAATATTTTTACAATTTTGGTTCATAAGAAAAGTAAAAAAACATCATTCAGGGGTGACCCCAAGAGGTTCAGTGTTGGTTTCCAAATTGATGTTGATAGGTGGGGGTATTTGATGACTTATGATTGGTTACCAAGGTATTAGTTTTCCAAGGTATTCCCTGAATGAGGTTGTAGAGTTAAGAATGGTTTTATGGATATTTATGTGATGGGGTGTGGGCCCTGAGAATCAAGGATGTATCCTATGTTGTTTTTATTAAGAACATACTATGGATTATATAGGTGACCATGGTGTGCGATCCCCTCCTAGTTATGCTTTTATTATATATAGGGGTTACTTTTACAATATTCCAAGGCTCTTGGATTTTGAGTTTGGGATCACTCATAAGGTCTTATACTAATGGTTCTGGTTGTGGCCTAAATAGTTCTATAATAGTATTAGGACATAGGAAGGTTCTACTATGTCAACTAGAGTTTATATCTCCAATTTAGCACATTATATTAAGGTTATAGGGATCTGGTAGGTTGTGTTTTGTTTTTTGGGTTTCTACGGATGATATATTAGTTTTTTTAATTTAATTTTTTTGGGAAAGTTAGACTTTTAAAGCTAATTTTATCTTCCATGAAGACTTGATATAGTGTTGTTGGGTGATCCACGTTTTATAAATCCTCTATATCTGGCTGGAATAAGGATATTTTACCTCTAGTGTTAACCTAGAACCATATGACTTCTATTTTATTGTATTCATCAATTAATTATTTAATTAATTAATAAAAAATTGTATTCTACTAAACAGGTCATCTCACATGTTCACAGACATGTATATGAAAAAAATGTCATGATCCCTATTAGGGTGGCCTACTATGATTTATTCCTCACCCCATGTGCGTTAACTTTTATAAATGTTAAAAACATTTATCAAATTTTAGATGGGTCAATGTTTTCATGATGGATCATCATGATTGAGTGGGATAAATCTTGTAGAGACTATGGATCAGGCTAGAGCAGTTATACCATTTGGAAGTTTTAGCATGTGGTTTGGATTCGAGTATAAAGTAGATCCATCTCCATATATTTTATTTATTTATTATTTTTTATATTTTTTCATCCCACTAGGAAACTATTTTTTATAAAATGAACGTGTGTCTATAAGAAACATTTTCATTTATTATAATAATATTCTATTTTAGGTTATTTATATTCTGTACATTTATATTTATTTATGGATGTGTATAGGTTTTGTTTCATTACACTGTTATAAACTATGATTAAAGGGAATATATTCCACATTTATTGATTAGTCCCACATCACTAGTAGGTAGCCTCTTTTGTATGGGGTGGCGTACTTAAGGCCATTAAGTGAGCTAGATCGGGTGATGTGTCATGTTCACTCAAACAGATTCATTACATCTATTCTTATTGTGGTCACCAAAAACCTATATACAATACCTAATATAATATAGGGGAACCTTTATTTGGAATAACATTCTCTTTTTATTATTGATTTCATTGAATGTTTTCAGTTTTTGAGATAATTTGATAGATCGTATTTTTCAAGTATTTTTATCTCACCAAATCATCATGTGAATTCTGATTATTTTTGTACTATTTTTATAAATTTAGTTTCAATATATTATTCCTTAAACCAAATTGATATTTTGAAAATATATTAATCTATAACATCTTATAAAACTCGTGAATTTTTATATAACTTAGAATAAAATCCATTGAAATTTATACATAATTAAATTAATCCCATGTATAATTTATAAGAAACCCTTTCATGTGAAGTTGAAGATTCATAAAAAACAAACAAAATCATAATATAAAGTATGTTTTGATAGGCCTCAAACCAAATATTTTCTATATGGGGTGTAAGCTCACTAAAAAGTGAGCAATCCGACACAATATTTCACTATCGATATATCAATACTCATGGGATACCTCTATTCCAATAAAATATATTGAAAAAAATATGTATAATTAAAAATAAAACATCATTATCATGTTTATAATCCACAAAAAAATCATTTTCCTAATTTACTATAAGTAATGTTTAGGAAATTATTCAAGTACCAACATAAAAATATTCTAAAAGTTAGAGTAAAAGTAAAAGAAATTAATAAGTTGAAAATCACATGAAGAATTTATTTATATGATTTATGAATAATCCCATCTTTAATGGAGAGATATAATAATTTCACTAATTCAATTGTAGAATAATAAATAAATTTTAGATCATCACACACATTAGAACCCTAACTCTAATGTGTTTATAAGATCATGGAATTGTGCCACTAACCACACAACAAGTCCACAATGATATGGTTACTGGTGGATGGATGTCAACAGTGCCATAATACCACTATATCCAATGTCAAAGATGATATAATATGATTTTAAAAGTCTTTAATGATACCATTCAGGTCGCCGCCACCAGCCAATTTTGATATAGATTGTTCAGGAGTCTTACAATGTCAAAAATTTAGGCCTTCAAATGTTTTCTCATATTTATCCAATGATCGAGCCACCCTAGTCAAACAATTAAATCTTTTGGCATACCTATCATGTAATTTAAAATATGCATGGTATTATAATTATAAAAATAATTATTTTACTTTAAAAAAAATAATAAATTCATTCATAATTTTAAAATTCTAAAGTAAATAATTAATAAATCAAATAATAATCCAAATAAATAAACAATTCAAAAATTTATATATGAGAGAAACATTTTAGAACATATAATAAACAAAGAAATTATAAAAACATTCTAATGTCATAAATAAAAGGCATAAACATTTCTAAATTATTTTATTATAAATGGTTTAATACTCTCTTTTATATGGTATTTAATATGAACACCTTAATATTCAAAATATTTTATATTTATCAAAAAATTTATAAACATATAAGTGTTTCAGGTTTTGGTAGAGATTTATATAAACCATATATCACATATATTATTTTATTTAAACAAAATACAAGTAAACTAAAACAACTTTTTTAATTGTTTAATTAAATTTTCATATAAAAATTTATAATTTAAACATTGAATATTGGTATTTGTAATAATTTCTTATAATATTATAAATTATTTTAATGTATAACTTTTTGATAATTTGTATCCTCTTTATAAATTATTCAACCATGTAAATAAACTTTATAGATATGTAATATCCACTAAAACATTTTTGTTACAATTAAAATCCATCATTGGATTTCAAAAAGGTCATGTAGGTAATGGTTATCCTGAATTTATTGATAATAAAATTTATTTTGAAAACAAAAACCACAACCATTTTATTAAAACTATATTTTCATTCTTCATAGGAGAAATCACTTCACAAGGTAACTCATAACCATTTTCATTGGGGTGTTTGTTTTAAGAAGAGTCTTCAAAATTCATAATAAAAAGATTATGATTTGATTTTCCTCATCTACCTAGATTAAAAAATAATCCATTAATAACCTAAAAGTTGCCTTTATCAGTTCTAGAGAACCATTAACTCTCAAAGGGATCATAAAATCCACAGGATTTTATCATTACTAAATATCATTGATAAAGGGGTGATTTATCTACGAGAAAAAAATATTGATAGTGGGGTCCATTAAGGTCACTTTTTTAAGTGATGATATGGGGAAATATTTATCAGTTCATTTATTTAGTATCACTAAAGCGGTCTTTTATCAACACATTTAGAAGTGGTGATAAGGGGAATAATTCATTGTGTTGTAATAGTGCACTATAGGGTCGGTGTAGTGTGATGTAGCAGCACATTACAACACCAATGCAGTGTGCTATAAAACCACACTATAGCAAAAAATGTCCATGAAATAAGAAAAATCAAGTAGAAATAATCAGTTTAAATGAAATAAAATTAACAAACAATACAAGAAAGAATATATTACCAATATTTTTAATATTTTATTATAAAATTACATATGTACAATTTATTACATACATTCAAAAACATCAATGTTTATTTTTATTTCGATCCTCAACTTGACTCATGCTACTGTCGAAAATTGTTTTCCCTTTTTAGGAAAAATAATTCACCTATATTTGAAAAAATTATTATGTTAGTAATAATATTAAAAAATAAATTAACATAATGTGTTAATTTTAATG
Source organism: Viscum album (assembly GCA_963277665.1). Classification (NCBI taxonomy): domain Eukaryota; kingdom Viridiplantae; phylum Streptophyta; class Magnoliopsida; order Santalales; family Viscaceae; genus Viscum; species Viscum album. Next base: position 306,651,677 of record OY728131.1, on the reverse strand, counting down.
AAAACATTTAGTCGTTCTAGGAAAAATGTGTATCAGATTGAGTTATGGTTGATTCTTTCACCACGCACCATTTCTTGTTAAAATTTAAATATTATATCTGTGAAAATTAACTAAATAAATATATGATAAAAATGATAATGAAATTGGTTAAATAATATTATATAGAATGATGAAAAAAACTAGGACTGTTTTCCCAGTTTTTGTGATGTGTTGTTCATTTCAAACTAAAATGGAAAATATATATTAAAAAGAAGAAATTGGATAAATAGTGGTCATACCAAGCATCACGTTGAGTTTTGGATGATTCCTTCCCATCCCAAATGAGTTATGGATCATTTTTATAATGTATAAAAACAATATAAATGTGTTTTAATAGTTTTTATTAAGTCACATGTCTTTTTTACTAAATTTAAATTTTAAAATAAAACCATCAAATTTGAGTCATACTAGTCACATCATGTGTCAGTTTGTTATTATACTAATTTGTAAACATCACAAAAAACTTATGAATTATTTTTATAAATTATCAAGAAAATCTGATCACGTTTTCTTGGTTTGTAGTGGGTGACACTTTTCGAACTAAAATGAAATTTTTTTAACCGATAAAGGACACTTTGAGTCAAACAGGACACATTGTGTATAAAATTGAGGTATGGCTTATTCCTACACATCATAAATAACTTATGGATCATTTTAATATCGTTTCAAAACAATACAAATGTGTTTTATTAGTTTCAATTATGTCTGTGGTATTTTTTACTAAAATTAATGTCAATTTTAAAGAAAAAGACACACTTGGAGTCATAGTTGCACAATGTGTATCATATTGAGGTGGGGATGATTCATAAACATCTAAAATGACTTATGATTAATTTTTCTAATTTATCACAACAATATGAATGTTTTTTATAGGTTTTGAGTACATTAGTTGTCTTTTTTACAAAAATATCAATTTTTATGGGAAACACACACTTTGAGTCATACTTGTCTTGCCATGTGTCATATAGACATGAGACTAATTACTACACTAATAAAATTAATTATGATTCATTTTACTATATTGTAAATTCAATAAGCCATTTTTTCTTCATATTCAGTGAATGACACCTTTTGAACAAAAATGTCAATTTAAAATTGGTCATGGACACTTTGAGTTATACCAGGCACATGATGAATATGATTGAGGTGTGACTAATTACTAAACATCAAAAAAAGACATTTGGATTATTTTTATAATGCATCAAAATAATTCAAATGCATTTTCTTTAGTTTTGAGTATGTCAATTGTCTTTTTTTTAATTAATATCAATTTAAAATAAAAATATTCCCTTGGATTCATACAGGTCACAGAATGTTTCAAATTGTGGGAAAGATAATTTCTATACTAAATAAATAATATATCTATTGTTTTACTAATGTATCAAAATAATCCGAATGTGATTTCATAGTTTTGATTTCAATACAAATATTTTTTTATTAAAATGTCAATTATACATTAGAAGCATGAAATTTGAGTCAAACCAATCACACGATGCTTTGATTAGACATGATACATATTCTTACAGTTAAAAATTATTTATGAATCATTACACAAATTTAACAAGAAAATCTATATGCATTTTCTTGGCCTTCTGTAATTGAACGCTTTTCATTGAAATTTACATTTTAAATTGATTATGGGTTTTTTGAGTCATACCAGGCACATCATGTATCATGTTGTTGTAAATAGGGGTCTACATGTCAAAAATCACTTATGTATTGTTTTACTAAAGTATCCAAATAGTTCGAATGCAGTTTCTATGTTTTTAGTATGTCAATTATCTTTTTCACTAAAATTAATGTGAAATTTAAATAAAAAGACACACATTGAGTCATATCAGTCTCATCATGCTTTTGATTGAGTTTTGTCTAATTCTTAAAAATAAAAAATGAATTATGTATGATTTTCTTAAAGTATCAAAACAATACAAATGTACATTATCAGTTTTGATTACTTCACTATTCGTTTTTACAAAAATATCATTTTAAACTAGAAACCCATACTTTGAATCATACTAGCCACATCATGATAAAAATTTTATTTGAGAATGTTTTCTAAATTTCAAAAATTACTTACTATTTTTTTCATAAATTATCAAGACACTCCAGGTGTGTTTTTTGGTTTTCAGTGAGTTACACTTTTTGAACGTAAATGTCACTTATAAACGAAAAACAAACACCTTCAGTCATAAATGGAACATAATGTATCATATTTATGTTCCACTAATTAATAAATGTCATAAATCCATAAATGAATGTTTTTATAATTTAACAATACAATTCATGTCCATTTTTTAGTATTAAGTGTGTTAGTCTTCTTTTTTACCAAACAAAATTTAAATTTTAAATATACATATGAACTTGGAGTCATTCAAGTCACACTATACATAATATTTAGGTGAGGATAATTACTCCACACCCTAAATAAATTCAATGTCATTTTACTAATGTATCAAAATAATATGAATTTTTTTTTAGGTTTTGAGTACAATACTTGTCTTTTTTTACTTGGGGTTTTAAATTATTAAAATGTAGTTTGATTAATATTGTTCACATAATTTATTAGATTAATGTGAGAATTATTCTTATACCTCAAAATGGATTATGAATCATTTTTATAAATTATAAAAACACTCCGAGAATGTATTCAATGTCTTCAATGAGTGACACTTTTTAAACTAAATTCTCAATTTCAAATTGATAACACACTTTGAGTCATACAGGGAACATCATGTTTCATATTGATGTTCATATGATTCCTACACATCACAAAGTATTTAATGATAATTTTACTAAAGTATAAAAATAATCTGAATGTTTTTTATCAGTTTTGAGTATTTTATTGTTCTTTTTTTTATAAAATTAATGTCAATTTTCAATTAAAAGACACCATCGATGATATACCAGTCACATAGAGGATCTGATTGAGGTGTGGAATATTCCCACTTGTACCAAATAATATATGGATCAATATATTAATATATAAAAATAATTATAATTTTTTTCTATGTTTTGAGTCTTTCACTTGCCTTTTTTACTAAAATGACCTTTATAATTAGAAATATTCACTTTGAGTCATAACAGGGACATCATGTTTCGGTTTAATGTACGACTTATTCCTACACATCATAACTTAATAATTAATCATTTCTCTAAATTATCAAGACAATATGAGTGTGCTTCTTTAATTTTTAGTTAGATTCACTTTTTTGAATTAAAATTTTTATTTTAAACAGATAACAGACACATTGAGTCATATTAGGAACATCATGTATCCTATTGAAGTGAAACTGATTCCAACACATCAAAAATAACATATATATCGTTTTCCAAAAGAATAAAAATAATATGAATTTGTTTTATTAATTTTTAGTATGTTAGTTGACCTTTTCCAGAAATTAATTTTAATTTTAAATAAATTGAAGAACATAGAGTCACACCAATAATACTATGTGGTAGATTAAGGTGATTATGATTAATAAAAATCCCAATGTCTCAAAAAATATCTATTTCCATTGTTATAAATATTTCCATTGGATTAATTTTTCAAAAATACTATGTGGTAGATTAGGATTATTATTATTAATAAGGTTTCTAATGTGATGAGACATTGGGAGACTGGTTTTTTTAACATCTCATAGGCAATTGGTACATAATTAAATAGCTTCTTAAATTATAAATAATTCTGCAATAAATCCTTTTGGACAACTTTGATTCTTGGCATAACCTTTCAAAATATTCAAATACTATACAATGGGGTACATCCATATATATAATGAAAAGGACCATATAGTTGAACCTATCTAACAAATTGCACCATCATTTGGAACATTATATCATTGAATAATGGTGGGATGAGTCGCACCAATTCACAAAATATGAATTCATCCTCCTTATTCATGATTTAAAACTTTTTGGGGTGTGTACTATTACTATACATGGATTTTAAAAATAAAAAATGTCTAGTTAATATATGTCTTTAATTTTTAGGAAAAATATATTAGAAATCCACATGCATCAAATATTTCATCAAAATATTATAGTCATGTGATTTAGTCCCTATAACATCAAATTAGTCATTGAAATTCCATTATTGATATTTGATGAATAACCCTATAGAACTTTTACACTATTAATGAAAATGGAATAATAAATTATTTTCGATCTGGATAGACTCTAAGCTATTGGTGGAAGATAATTCTTCCCTTTACCATTCACTGTTGCTAAATCTCACATTATCCCCTATTAATTAGGTCTATCATATCCTTGATTCCATCCTTAATTTTTCAAGATCATTTAGTAATGTTTCAAAAACATTTTAAAATATTTTTTTCTATATGATTGAAATCAATAAAATATACGATGTACAAACAATTACAATACATTAATTCAATTAAAATTGATCACTTATTTTAACATGATTTAGTAAGGTTTTTCGAAAATGGTTTACCAAAAATAGTGTCAATATATTTTACTTTATCGAACAGTTGATCACCCATTAGTAGAGACATTGTTGCACCTTGTTAGATATTCCTATATAATGTAGTTGTCTAGTATCATTATTTATTTCATCGAGTAAATATTTTATGTTGTCTTGAAAACACATACTTTGAGGAATGTTACAACTAAACTGATTGTGTGCATTCTTCAAAAATGGGATATCTAAATATTCCATCTATACTATATCCAAATAAATATTCAATAAGTGGGAATGTAATTTATAATTCCAAGAAACATGACCCACAATGTGAGTTATTCACTTTTATGGGAAACATATAGTGTAACATTTTTGTCTCACATCAATTTTATATCTTCGAAAAATGGAGCCAAATATATATCCATATCATTAACATCATTCTATTGTCCTGATATTACTACAGACAATGTAATATATTTATGTTTCATGGATAACCATGATAGAAATTTATAATTTAACAACCTGATGGACCATATATTCTTACTAATACTCTTTACACCAAAAGTATTTATTCCATCTATAGCTAATCACAGATGAATGTAACTCAAATTATTTCCAAATTTAGGATATTCATTATCAATTTTCCACAACATTAGAGAATCTACAAGATGAAAAAGGTTCAAATATTTTATTCGTGTATCAACATGCCATGTAAATTGTTTCTTGGTTTACTAACATCCATATTATCCTATAAACCATGGAAGTAAAGGTTAGTACCATAAAAAATTTGATGCACTTTAATAAATTTTCTTATATAGATCAATGACACAATTAGAAAATTTTATGAGTGATTCATGGTCCTTTCAAAACAATATGAAATCATTTGGTCAAGAATGTATTTTTTATAGATCATGCCCATTGAACATAGCATTTGTTTAGAATAATATTTTCGACATTGTTGTTCATTTTTCTTCCGGTATCATATAATTCAGGATAACAAGTAGCTTTGTTAAGAAGGTGTCACTCCATACACTCACAAAATTAAAATTATTTAACATAAATATTTCTGAAAATGTTGTTTAGTTAGTATAACTAGTATACAATGTTCCCTTATCATACATATTTAAATACTTAAAAACATTATACAATCAGAAATTTCAGCTTTAGATTGGATTTTCACTTCTTTCCTAAGATCCCCATTATCCTTTACACTGGTATTCATATAAAATGATCCATAAATTCTAGTATCATCCAAATTGGATTTCAAATTCTTTTTTTCCCCACGTTTTCTCCAGCAATTATATCTATGATCTATTCTATGAAAAATCAAATATTCTTCCTACTCGTCTGGACAAATATTTCACGAATAATAACATTGTAAAAATTGAAAAAGGATTTGAGAAGAGTCATATGAATCATCTATTACAACCTTGATGAACTATTTACCTCCAAATATTATGGACATTCACCGATGTTCCATGAAATACTCTTAGGAGTTGTAATCCATGGGATGACTACTGCATAGTGTATTAAAAGAAACATAGAATATATGGGGGATTAATCTAATAAACCAAATTTTAGTAGTAACTATTTTTGAGATGAAGTTTATGAGGATAATAGTTGTACCCCATTATGTTTATTGAAAGAGGTAATGCATCCCATTTGATAAAATTACACCATTAGAACTAACTATTAACTTGTGGCATATTGAATGTGATATTTGGGGAGGTATAAACTTATTGCAGTGATTCAAGGGGTCAATGTTTAGACATGTAATGATATATGATTTCTTTGGGGCTCTATGAATTTTATATTTTTAGGAGAAATGAGAATTTTAATAAATGCAATACACTATCAAAGAATAGTTATACCTTTGATTAAATGATCCATGATGTCTTTCTTAAATCCCCTATAATTAATATATAATATATGAAACTAAAAGTAATGAGAAACCCAACTATGACAAACAAGAATAATATACTCTCATTCTAACAACTAGAAGGTATAATAATGTATTGAGATAACATTTATATAAATAAATAGTTACTTCATATACACGGATAGTAATAAGAGATTCATAGGGGGGGAACTTGTATATGTATACTAAAAATGATGAGTACCTAAAAAATTATCTTAATTATTCTAAAATAAATTTAAAATGATAAATTACATTCTATTTTTTTTTTCAAAAAAATTAATATAAATACATATAAAATTACTACATTTAATATTAATGGTATATTAAAAATCTGAAAACAAATAAAAACTATAATTTACATTTCAACTTATAATTGATATGAAATGGAAAAATATTTCAAAACACAATATACCTAATTACTATAATGGTTTTAAAAATCTCAACATCATTATTTGATAAATTTATTAAATAATTAATTCTAGACAAGATAAAAAGAATAATTATTTTCTAGCAGATGAAGATAAGTATTTATAACATAAATTCATTTTCATGGCCATTATGGGTTCTACAGTTATTTTGGGATTATATACGAAATTTTAGACCTAATGAGATAAATAAATGTAATGATATATGATATAATTGATTAAGTTAATGGGGAGATGACCCACTATCACAAAAAATACTATCTATGTGATGTGAATATTAATAAGTAGAATGGGATGATTAATTTATACTTTTGAATAAACTCTATTGAACATGTGACCAATTAAATGGTTGTATGAAAGATTTAAATTTTTTTATAAATACATAGTTTATCGTGAGGAAATAATTAGAAATGTATTATGTGAAAAAGAATGGAATATAAGAGTAATTTATTATTTATTTTAGAATAAAGGATTTATAAAAGAAACATCCTTTCATATTAGATATTAGTTTTTCATCTCACATGATAGGTAAATTGATGTAATTCAATATTTTTTTACATGTTTAGAGAATAATTATTATATTAGTAATTGTGGACATATTGAATTTTTTTATTTCATTTATGATATTTTAGATATAAAAATTGGTGTAAAATAATTTTCTGTTTATGATGGATTAATGTAAAACATACATACTGTTTATTAGAATTTTAGTGATTGAAATTAAGGGATTTTTAATAAGTAGTAAAGAGTGGGTTATAATTTAAAAGAAGAATCAATTTTTACAATGGTATAGAAAACTAGAAAATCCATATTATAGTTTGGGGTTAGTAAAAAACTTATAGTCACTGTGATTGGAAGAAGAAATTGATTTGTGGTAGTGAATAATTGAACACATTAGATAATGAGACATTAAAGTACTAATATAAAGAAGTTTGGGTTCAAATGTTTATATGATGAAAAGATAAAATTGAGAGATATTTATTACTAATTATAATGGATAAAATGTTAATAATTAAAAAAATGAGATTTAAATGAAACACCCATTTGAGTTATTTCACTACGAAATATATAGACCCTAATAGTATAAATCAATGAATTATTTTATGTATTTTATTTCACACATTTAAAATTATACTCAAATCCCATGTATTATGATTTAGTCATATATATATATATATAATTCAATAAAAAAGTTTACAATTTTATGATGATTTTTTCCTAATGAGTTCCATTATTTAGAAAGGATGTTTATATTGGATTATTGGGTTGATTATATGACAGCACAAGAGCCTTAGCCCAGTTGGTGAGGACTCATCATGTGTATCCATGAGACCCGAGTTCGAAACCATGTGGAGAAATATTTTTTTGGGTATTCTAGTATTATTGTAGCAGTACTATTGTAGCTACTGTTTCAGACACTATTTGGTTATGTAGTAGTTGGATCTATTCCTCCATTTGGGATTTTGGGACAACAATTTGTGCCTCGAGTCCTGTATGGACTTTGGGCCACCTCAAGGCCTTCAGAGCACGTAAAGTCTTTAGGGAAACCTCAAGGCCTTAAGGACACCTCAAGGCCTTCTGACCACATGAAATTGTGTATAAATGATCATACAGACTCAACAAACAGCAAACTCAAGATGAGGATTCATAGGAGGCACATTCACTAGAGCAGAAGCTAAAAGGATTTTTAAGAAAGATAGGGTATGGAATTGCCATCAGCACTATCCTTTGATTGCTTGGGAAGCCTAGAAAAACAAGTCATACGAAGGTGGAGAGTTGTTATCATGATGAAGAAGTTGGTTTGGTGCAATTCCAAGTACAGTCTGTATATTTTCTAAGACCTACGGGTCATGTAATGTCTAATCCTATGGGCCTTGAAATGGATCCCCTCATTCCTTAAAAGTAGAGTTATAAAAAATAAGTAAAAAATATGTCCTTATAGCCATTTAGGGGGGGTTTATTATATCACACACCTATTTTGGCCTGGAAAAAAACATTTATAATCTTTATTAATAAAATAGATTTGATAGCCATGGTCATTCCCTTAAATATTTTATTTTTTATCACTCGCTATTAATAAAACATTATTATTTTTATGGTATTATATATTTTATAAAAAAATATATATTACAGATTTTAGAAATTTACGAAAAAATAAATATAATAATGAAATTATAAGATTATGAATTCAGTATTATCAAAAACAATGATAAATCCAAATGGGATTTCCCATATATGTGTCTAGTTTTTTTCTTAATGTGTTATTCAATTTTAATTATCACTTGATATAAATGATCAATGTCGTTCACCTGACCGCCTCTATCATTTTTCCCCAGGTTTGGAACTAGTTCATTTCAATCACATGTTCATTAAAACTAGTATTTTTTAATTCAAATGGTTAGAGGAATCCCTCAATTGACCATAATAACCCTTGGATTCTACATCCATCAGGATAAATGAATGAAGATGACCCCATTTTACTTGTATAGTGGTCACCTAGTCATTCCGTGTATTTTCACTAGTATCTACTAAAATTAATATAGATTTGGAAAGGGATGTATTTATCAAATTGTAGTGTGATAAGAAATAGTTGCATAATGAATTTAAGAATGAATACTGATAAAATTGAAAATAGATTTCATCAAAATGGAAATTAACATGTGAGGAGGGGGAGAAAATAAGATACCATGGATTGAAGCTTTGAATTAGATGAGAGAAAGTAGAGATACCACCAAACCTGTAATTCATTGGATCCTTGGATTAGTTTGACCCTTGAATCATTCAAAACATGGATTCCATCCCTGACACAATCTTGTATTTGAATAGGAGGAGCATTGTAAGTAGCTGGCATTCAAGGAAAGTGTTGAATATCATGATCTGGTTTTCAACTAGTTAAGGTTCTTTAAAAAAATTTGGAAACATTTATCATCGCTCCCAAAAAAGTGCTCATAATGATCAATTTTATCACAACTAAATCAATAAGAATTCAAAAAATGAATATTTTTCAGCATTTTTTTGCACCGATAAATATGCCTTTTATTAGTGTATATTGCATAAGTGATAAGAAAGGATTTATATTTATAATTATAAATACAAAAATTAGTTATTACATTTATATAATTATATAAATTTAATATATATATATATATATATCAAAATATAATAAATACATTTGTTAATAAATTTTATTTATTATAATTTTATTGTTGTTTAAATATATAATTATTTATTAATTATTATATAAATATTTTTTAAAAATAATAATTATATATCTTTATATTTATATAATTATATATTTATATTATATATATTTATATTTAATAAATATATTTAAATATAAATATAGAAAATATATTCATTAATTAAAAACATTTATTCTTATTTTATAACAATTTAAATATATATAATTATTTATTTATAAATATATAATTACTTTTTAATAAAATATGAAATTATAATTATAAATGTATAAATGTGTAAATAATTTAATTATACATTTATAAATATATTTATGTATAAATATGTTTGTTTCTAACTATTTATTTAAAAATATATTTTTATCATTATAAAGTAATATTTAATCTAATGTGCATGAAGTTAAAAATGAGTGAAATTTAAAAATAAAAAATAGACACACTTAATGATATTGAAAAAGTGTAAGTTTTATTAATTAAATATATCTTATTCAAAAATGGGGACTGATATTTTAATAAAGGTTAATACATATATAAAATAATAAAATATAGAAATTAAATATTTATTAATAAATAAAAGAAATTGATTACATTTTCAATAAAGTAAAAAAAATATTAACAGTGAATTAATACCTAACTGTAATAAAACTAAAATAAATAAATAAAATTTAATAATTAAAGACACAATATATTAAATGTATCATACTATAATGAAATTCTAAAATTTATATTTTGATTTGAATAAATTATATAAATATTAGGTTTATGCATTTCTAGATTCCATTAATTACATAAATATTTTTTTGGCAACTTGTATATAAAAATGTGTTAATTATGTATATATACGTGAAATAAATATATCACATTCATGATATATGTTAAATTAAAAAATCAAACAATATTCAATTATGTCCATTACTCATTGCAATTAGTCATTATTTTTAATTCAAATTATTTTTTAATTACAAATCATTCTTCACTAAATATATGATTATTTAATATAAGGAATAAATATTTTGTATTATATAAATAATATTTATATATATTCATATTTATATATATATAACATATACTATTTGTTAATATAATTAATAATTATTTAACTAATAAAATTTTTAATGTTATTCTCAGTTTACTTCTTTTTAATTTTTATTTGGTTAACATTTAAATTTATTTATATATTTAATATATACTATTTATTATTATTTGTAGTTTATATATAGTATAATTAATTTATTCATATTTATAAATAATTAATTAAAAATGAAAAATTTAATATTTTATTAATAAAAACATTTTAATTTTGTATTTATTTAAAAATTTCATTTTATTCAGGAGCCTTATTAGTGCAAAAAATATCTCATAAATGATACCTTTATCAGTGCTAAAAATGAAGCACCGATAAAGGGTAACCATTATAAGGACTAAAAATATAGCCCCTGTAAAGGGAATAATTTATCAGCACTAAAGAAAAGTGTTGATATTGGTTACACGTTATCTATGCTAAAAAAGTTCTGATAAAGGGTGACTTTTATCATTGCTAAAAATGCACTGATCAAAGGAACCCATTATCAGTGATTATTTTAGCACTATTTAAGATAACTATTGTAAACTCTTTTTTTCTAATCCACATAAAGGCTAGCACTATTAAAGGCATGTTTTGTATTATTGTACATAATGGGATTCTTATAAAATTAATAGTTATTTACAAACCATGTTTGATTTTATCAATAAGAACATCATAAAATTATGATTTTATAAATCTCACATTTATGTAACTGTTTCCATGTACATTTTTATAAACCACGATGTTAGTTACTATATTGATTGAATTGGAAAATTTTAATGTTATGGTTTTATTATATTTTATTATAATATATGATGTTAAAAATGTTTTTCATTTCACATTTCATGTTATTAATGAACACATGTTGAAAATGTAACAACACAACTCATGTTCCTCTCTATTTCTCTTTCTCAAATATTCTCTCGTATATGTCATTTAATGATGTCTTCCGCAATTTTTTATTCTTTTTTTAATGAAATGGACCTTTTGACCTAATTTTCCATTCCTCCTTACACTAGTTCCACTTAACACCATTCAAATGATACCATAACCCCTATTTTTCCATCTCTCTCATGTCATGGTTTATCCATCACTACTTCGGTAAAGATATTACATTTTCCCTTTGTTTTTATTTTTAGTGTTTTTTCTTTAGAAAACATGTTATTATTAATTTATATGTCATATAATATATTTAATAATATATATATATATAATAATTTTACATAGAGTAATTTGGTATCTATTTTATTATCTTGTTCGAATAATTTTTTTATGCTTTTGTATTATATTTATGTTAAATATTATAGCATCATAATTTGGACAAATTATGTTGTTTAAAGAATCCACAATTTTATTAGTTCGATTTCTTTATGTTAGTGAGCATTTATTTTAGAAAAAATATTTGATTAATGATGTTCGATGTGAAAAAATTGAATTTATATGTAATGAAAATTCTTCCATTTTTTCAATCATTGTAACGAAGTAATGAAACTAAATTTTATATTTCATTCGTTAATCTATATTCAAGTGATTTTATTATATTACTATGGTTTATATAGAACTATGTGGATAAAATTTACATATGATCCATATAATCTTGTTTTCATGATTTGTTTCATTTAATCCCTTAAAAATATCTTCATGAATTGAATCATTAGATAACATCTTCATGTTCAATTACATTTATGCTCTACAGTGAAATTTTAATGTTTTGATCTCTATATACTTCATCATGGTTTTCATCTCCTGGTTGATGTTTTAAAATTTTAAACCTCATTTTAATGTAGAAAAATACAAAATTAAGATAAATGTATTTTAAATCAATTATATAAATTTCTAATATAAAATAATTTTTGAAGGAAGAGATAATGATAATATGTAAGCCTTTATTGGGAGATAATTATTGTCCACCCTTGTTTGTATCATGATTCAGGGGAAATATCATATGTATCATAACTATCTATTCAACCAAATCTTTTTAAAATAACTCTAACCAAATATGAGATTCAGTTCAATTTTTTAAAATGAATAATAAAATGTTTTAGTTCAAAGGGAATAGATTTTTCTTACTTTTATCCCTTGTTTCTGGGGTTTACTAAGAATATCCTAAAAGTGAATTCAAAATATTTTTTTTAGATATAAAAAACCAAGTGACCAATTTTCATGATATCTCTTCCCAATGAAACTAAAATATTATATTCTTCAATTGAAAAAAGAATATTTACCCTCATTTGTGGTGAGAGTAATTTTGAAATTACTAAAATTTATTGATATTTTTGTAATGGATTCCACATGTTAAATTTACTCAAACCTGGATACTAAAATAAAGTGTTGATACTACAAGATCTAGGCCATTATTTAATCTTATATCAAATCTATTAATAAATTAATTTACATATTCACTAAAATTAGTGACTTAATTTCTATTTTAATTGAATCGGAACCACGTTTACCTACATGAGTTCATATATTCATATATTTATTAAATCTTATTTCTTATTTAAAATTTACTTTTTTTCATTAAATAAATGAAATTGTGGAAATATAGTAAGAAATATAGGATGATTGTAATAAATTTTTTTATTGTAGATTTTAATCATTTTAGGTTTTGTTTTTTTGTTGTTCTTCTATATTGGGTTTAAATTTACTTATATAAGTTATTATTTTCTACTATTTTAATTTTTAGAACTATTTTAAATTAAATGTAAAATATTTCATAGATAATTCAATATTTATGGATGTAATTTGTTTTCAATTTTTTTCTTTTTTTATGAAAAAAACTAGTGTGGTTACTATTTTGTTATAATTTTAATAAATAATATTTTTTTGGATATCTTATATACATTTTCAAAAAATAATTTAAAATAAATATTATCATAATAATATATTTGATAAATTATGTTTAATGTTTGTTATTTTAATAAAAAAAACTTGAAATTCATTGAAAATATATTGTTTTTTTTAAAATATATTCATTTCACATTTATTATAGCTAATGTGAAAAATAATATTCCAAATTATTTATCATAATAACTTGTGTGATAATTGTATTTTCAGGTTTTTTATTTAAATAACCTACATGGGTGGTCATTTTTATTTTTTAGTAATTTTTTACGGATTAAATCATCATATTATCACTACTATTGAATATAATTTATTATTATATCAATAGTGTGTATAGAACACAACCACCTCATGAATTGATATGATTCAGTTTTCACTAATTATTTGAAAATAAGATAATGAGGAAAATTTTGATTAATAAATGTGATAAAAATGATATAATTATGATATTCATGACATATTTCTAATTATGAAAATATAATATATCTTTTCTCTTCCCATTTCACTCACTGAATGATGATAACATCCTTCATGTGTGTGTGGACAACCTCCTTTATGACATTGATAACAATTATGACATTATTATAATATCAATACATAAACTATAAATTATAATAATTTTATGATTGTTATTATGGATAGTATGTGACCATTATCAAGAAAATATGACCAAAAGTAACAAGTAAGAACCTATATGAAAAACAAAGAATATATTACCCAAACGATGGTTTTAATAATAAATAGTAATAAAAGGTATTAACTGTTCATAATTGAATAATATATGGTATAATATATATATATATATATATCTAATATATTTATAATTAAATTATATTAATCATGAAGGAAGTTCAAACATGTACATAGGAATCTGACACATAAGATAAGGGATTTTCATCTTACATTTTTACTTATGTAGAACACATGTTATATTAACCAACTATTTTTTTTTGTTAACACTCTCCATGAATTAATTTTATTATTATTCTAATTAAATTTATTTTTATATGAACATCCATTTTAGTATATCTCTATCAAGAGGTTTACGATTTAAAAGTTTTCAAAGACGTAATGGATTTTAGTATAAATTTTCAATCTTTGAGACATATTTTCTATTATGAATATCTCTTATTTTATGAGGTTAATATACAACCCCAATTACATTTAGTATCATTAATTTATTTATTTTCATTCTATTTTTTTTATTCAATTTTTCCATGGGGTTTATGATAATATTCTACCATAGTGGCAATAGTTTAATGATATAATATCATGGTTTATTATGATTTCTTATGATTATTATTCTAATATTAAAATATTATGATATATCTTTAAATAAAAACAATAATTTTATTAATATATATCTCTATAATGAGAATATATAATCTCCATTGACATTTCATTATTTAGGTACCCAATAGTCCAAAAGAATGTCTTAATGAAAAAAGGTTTGTATTTCTCTCTTCGGTTCAAACCCCTTTTCATAAATAACTATTTTTTCTAAAAAACCCTACATTTTTATAAAATTATTATAATTATTTATAAAATAAAATTATAATCATTTTCTTCTTTTCAAAAAATTAAAACAAATCTTTATTCCATTTTCCAAACAACTCTCATTTGGATTTTACAGAAATTTTGAAATGAATGTCTATTTAAACATATATGGAATGTGTAGAATTTTATATAATAATGACTTTAATTTTCATTGCATATTTCTTTATATGTTATCAAGGTTATTTTTAAATAAATTTATTTTCAAAAAAATAATTATTTTATGCTTTAAAAATTGATTTTAAAATAAAATTTAATTTCAAGAAGAATTTTTCCATGTGATCTTTCAAAATCAATCTCCATCTTCAATGAAATAAATTTGTGTGCCTTATTAATTAATATATATATTAAAGAAGGATGATATTATTATTATTCATCTAAATGGTTTTTCATTATATGATTTTTATGAAACCCATTTCTCTTCAAGGGGTTATACCATGAAAAACTTTTTCTAAAACCTGATTATTTTATATGGGTTATGATATTATAAAATGATGAAATTATTATGAATCCTCAATATTTTATTATATGATTTAATGGTTATTAAATCCATTTTTTCATGGGTTTTTATATAATGAGTGTTTCATGATCTTGTGGCCCACATACATGTGATTTTCATTATGTGATGTATGTGACTTGTATCTCCCTCCAATGCATTAGGTAAAGATGGATAAGTCATGTGAAAATTTGTTATGACTGAAACTAAATATATTGTTCCAATTTTATGAATGAAATTGATTACATGTGCATAATTTTATGTCTAAAATTGATTATATGTTCACAATGTTATTTATTAACCTGATTACATCTTCACGGTATTATGTGTGAACCGATATTTAATGTACATTATGTTATGTGTGGAATTTGTTGCATGTATGTAAGTTTATTCAAGGGACTAATTTCATAACATTAATATGATTTGTGAACCTTACACTATATAAAAATGTTCTTAATGTTATCTGATATTGTGTATTCAAAAATTACATTCTTTATTACTTTGTTATGCTATCATGGATCATGTTCTTTTATTTCCTTATGATTCATATCTTATGAACATCCAATATTTAATCTCTGACTCAAGATTTCAATCATTGATATAGAGTTTATGGTTTTCATAGGTTGTGATAATATTCTCATACTCTTATGTTCATGGTGTGCTTATGAATCTCCCTTTTTACCCTTACAGATCGTCTTATCTCACACATTCTGATAATTAATTTGGGTAGGTTGTCAAAAATGTTTTATGTAAGGTATGACTATGAAGAGTAATAATGAGGATAATAATTTTGGGTTATGTTCAATATCATCCATTAAATTATATTATTTTGTACCTACTCTCCAATGAAACAAAACTATTATGGTTCCCAAGAGTTTTTTTCATGTAATGTAGTGAGTATTCATGTAAAAATATGTATCTTTTATGTATGACAATCTTGTCTTTCTATAGTTTGTATGAGACGAAAATTTCATTTATCCTATGGAAACAAGGATGTGAAAACATTAGTGATATCCCTAGGGAGGTTTCTAAGGATATTTCTAGGGGTTTATCTATGTAAAAGTATATGTATAAGTCAATGTATATTAAGAGTTATTGGTATTTTTTTTATGGATATAGAACTTGGTTTCTAAAAAATTGAATCTCTTTTAGGATATAATAAGTGTATATGGCTCTATAACCGAGGTAACAAGGTGTAATAATTATGAAAACGGAACATTAAGATGGAATTTTTCATCACATAGTGCAAGAATATGGTCCGTTATAAACACATTTTTTGACACTCATTTGGGATATTCTTTAAAAATTCACAAAATCTTTACGAAACATAATGAAATATTTAAATAGATGTTGATTATAAATGACCTCATATAACGTAATATACTGAGGATTTTGAATATTTTATTTAAAATTAATTTACATTAGTTTGTTACTTTTTTGAAACAAAATTCAATGTTTAGATTCTGTTATATGTAACGCAAATTTTATCATCTGTTGAACATAACATTGTGCATTATTGGGTTACATGTGTTACAAAAAAGGTTGAGTATTATTAGACAATATTAAACAATTAATATTATTAATAAGCATAACAGTTACCACTTAGACATTATAATGGATGGAATGATTAATATTAACTTAATTATAAAAATATGATTTACACATGTTTATAAAATTAATTCACTGTTTACCAATTAATTAGAGCTGAATGTAAAAACTTATTGAATATAATGGTTTTTTTATAAAAATACTACTTTTGAGCACGCAATGGCATGTTATCTTGATAAACTAAATTAATTATTATTATTTAATTTCATTAAAAAATATATTTAGTATATATTAAATAATTTATCTTCAAATTAATCCAATATATTTTATTTTCATAAGATAATAAAAAATCCAATTTTACACATAATAAGATATATTTTTTAGAAGGAATTTTGTAAAACATTTAATGAGGAACTATTTTTAAAAATATATGTTGAAATTTTTTTAAATTTTATTTAAAACAATAAACTCCATTATTTTATGTTGAATATAAACATTTTCGTCGGGAGACATTGGGGGATTTCTTTGTAAAATATATATTTTTCTGTGAATGGTGATAAATATTTATTTTCATATACAAGTAATTTATATTAATAAACTATGTAATTTAGAAGTGTCGTTATATTTGTAATATTTTTTTTGATAAACCTAATTATAATTTAGTTTTATTTAATCCACTAAATTCCTTTTTAATCAACTGTATAATGGTTTTTAATTTATGTTTTTTTGTTGTTGTAATTATTAGTTTTATAAAACTATTTATAAATGAAACATGATTCTGCTTTTTAATTAATTAATATAATACATATAGGGTGATGTTTTAGATTAAATTTATAGACTACATATTAGTAAATATTATTTTACTGTCATTAAATGATTATTACTATTTATATATTTAATATAGAATCATTTTTTTTAAAAAAAAACTCTTCATGAGAAACTATTGTTTCATTGAAACTGTGGGATTTATAAGAAAGTTTTGTTATTACTTATGTGGAATGAAATGGAAAAATGGAATACATATTTTGAATCATAATAATTTATAATTTCTAATAATTTCTACATTTCCTACCAAAAATATTAGTGAATTCATTTAAAATTAATTTTAGTGATTAAGGTAATAAATGATTTACTTAATGGTCAGTCTTAAAATATAATGTGTGTAAATTACCAAAAACATATCAAAAACATATTATATAGAAAAATTGATACCATATCTAATTTTTTGTTGAAAATCTTTTATTATATTTGGAACATTAGGTAAGGTATACTACTCAATAGTGTTTTCTTTTTGGTATTTACAATAATTTCACTCCTCCATTATAAAAGCGAATTCACTCTCCCAACTTCATTATAGATCTCAAAAACATTGGATTTATAAACACATACAAAAATCACTTAAAAACACCCCCATCATAGCCTAGAATCCACACTTTTAACATAATCCTATCCATAAAAATCATTTGGAGAAAACCTAATGGAGTTTCCAAAAGAAGAGGTAACATTCTTCAACAAGTATATTTTTTATTCCTTATCCACCCCATAAATTATTATTATATATAGATTATATAATAAAATATTTATCATCAATATAGAAATTTTTTATGTTTATATTAAGACTTAAAATCACACACCCTTCCATCAAATGGGTTACAAAATCGTTATTTATGCGTATAGAGGACTACCACCTCACAAAACAATGATATTTTTTTACCATTACAACCTCTAATGGTTGGTAATAGTAATGGAAATAATGTATATATATTATTTTAATGATATTTATATCATAATCATACCTCTTTATTTATTATATCATGTACATCCTTTTTATATTTCATGTTATAGGGGATACGATAACGTCGCTCGTGTATACGGAGGGCTACCACCTCACAGATCAAAGTGAATGATTTTTCAATAATTTTTAACATGTATGGTAATAATGGTAACTATAATTAATATATCTGATATAAATGTAATAATAATATTCCTTAAATATAATATATAATATTCTTCTTACCATTTTATGTGCTAAAAAAGTGGTAATGTTGTTTGAAGATCTGTGGACTATCGCCTCCTCAAAGCGATGTGATTCTTCTTTTATCATCACTGCATCATAGGAATGATATATATTAATATTTATATAACTAAATAATATGATATTTATTATATAATTATCATTTTTAAGATAAATTTTACTTACCTTATTTCTATAATGATCATTGAAAAAATGGAAATGTTACTCTTGAATACCTATGACTTAACATCTATATGATTATAACGGTAGTTCATATTTAAATAACATATTTCATGATTTTATTTGAAAAAAAATTATATATAAATTATTATAATTATTTAATGATTATTATTCAGGATATTATTTAATAATGACTCCTTTGACCATAGACAACCTACCAAATTCATTTTGGCACATAATCCAAATACTGTGAAAACATATGATGTAAACATAATTTATTATGTTATTTTATATAACTTTTTAATATGTTAAATAAATGTAATAATAAACCTGAAAAAGATTTTAATTCATTTAAATAACCAATATAAGTTTTTTATTTGTAAATATAATGAACAAGAATGATAAATCGAAATCATGGTAAGGGTTTTTCACGTTTCACTTTTTTTTAAATTGAGATGCATTCCATATTGTCCACTAATTTTTTTTTGTGGTGTATATTACTCACATAAATGTATTATAGGATTTTTATTAATAAATTTAGGTTTATTTACATAACAATTTTATTATCTCTATATCATGGGGTTTACGTTTTCATAGTTACCAAAGAAGAAATGGATTTTTTTCACAATTTTCCTTCTTTGAGTTGTTCGTTATGATATACACATATTGTATTTTATAAAGTGTATATACAAATCCATTTAAATATTATATCAAGAATATATTTATTATCATTATATTATAATTTTAATTTCATGTTATTCCTTCAAGGGGATTTTTATTTGATGTTACCAAAGTTGTTAGAGTCTTTTGTCACAATATCATCATTTATCAGGATTGTGTATGATTGAGTATCCAATGTCAAAATATTATCATTATAATGAATTATATTATCTTGTTTTTGTTAAATATAAATTAAAATAATTATACTATTTTTTCGATATTTTTTCATAAAATGATTGAGAATGTTTGTTTATGAAAATATAACTTCATTTTCTTCTTCAGTATGAAATCAATGTTGTTTCAAAAACTTCGTCTTTAAAAATGTTTAAAAATAATTGTTCTTATTTTTTTTCAAAGATGAATGGATATTTTAATCAATAATTTTTTAAAATAATTTTTAATATCTTACTCTATAATTTATCATGGTTATTTTAAAATGAATGTATTTTAAGAATGTTTTATGTTTTATAAAATTATTTTCAAAATAAAAATTGGATTTTATTCAAAAAATAATAATGATATTTTAAAGGAATTACCATTCCTCAACATCAACAACCCTTGTTGTAAATTATTCTGTAATTGGGATATTTTTATGGATTCCAACGTCATTTTATCTCGGGATGGTTTGAGACTGTTTTAATTAGGTTTTTATAGAACTCAATTCTCTTCATGGGATTACCATAATTCACAGATATTTTTATGGATAATATTTATTTTCCATGAATTAACCATGATTTAGATTGATATTTATAGAACATGGTTCTTTTAAATGGTTTAATTATATTTCAAAGTTATTATTATGGAGCTCATTTCTTTTCCCCAGCTTATCCATGTGTCAAAGAGATTGAAATGAAACCCATTTAATTTCCATGGGTTAATCATGTTCTGAACGAATAATGATTATTTATATATGTTTTATGATAAAAAATATATGAATTTTATTCATGTTGTTGTTATTGGGAATATTATACAACGGGGTGGCGTAGACAGCCCCAGGTGATCACATTACTTATTAAATGATGTGGTGGTCCATATAATGTCGAGTGATACCGTTGTAATAGAGAAAATAGGGTGGACCATATAGCATCTAGTGAGCCTATTTTAGGATATGTGATGTGAAATCCTAGATAGAACTGCAATTAATTAGTCAATATTCCAATTCATTAGTGTCTAGAAGGAGTTACACGCCTAAGGGTTTCTATTGTGGATTTAAATGGGATCCAGTTATTTCATTCATGGGTTGAGAATGGGTTATGAAGAAATATTTTGAAAGATACTAACATATTTTTTTGATTCCTGCTAATAGTTTATGATGTTACATTTGGTCAAAATTGATATTAAATGGCTCATGATTATTGATTATAATGACTATTTCTATTGTTAAAGCCTTACTCCAGGTTTTCAAATTTGGGGATCCATGTATTGGGGGGTTTGGGATCCTTAAAAATTCATTCTTGCATATTTATTTTTTAAACATTCCCTTATTATATTCTTATGTTTACTAATGAAATTCACTGGTTAATTCTTACATTTCCCCATACTGATCATTTTATATTAAACGTATTATTTTGACTATTCCCTTTGTTATAATGAATAAAGTTGAATTATTTGGGTCTATATAGTATTTTAGAAGGATGATGTTGATAACCAAATGTGAAATAAGAAAATATTGATTAAATAGGAGAAATGTTAATTTTTTTACATAGGAATTGTTTATACTGGAGTTTTACTAATTCTATAAAAATATAACAAAAAAATGTCCCAGATAATTGAAGAGTTTGAGGTTTTCCATTTTTGTTGTAAAGATTTAATGTAAAAAATGGGTTCATATTTATCAAAATCAAAAATGGAAATTTAATGTTCATGATTTTAGTATAAGATTCATGTGTGCGATTCATAGGCTATTATAGTTTGTATCAAAGTTCAGTTTAGATAAATTTGGAGATTATGATTTTATACATGAGGTTTTTTAATAGTTATGGGTACCATAATTGTACTATCATGAGTTCAAAATATTAGATACCATATTTAAGGGTTTAATTTGTAAAAATTTGGTTCTTAATGGTATTTTTGGATACATTTTATTTGGTAGAGG
The DNA here is from genome assembly GCA_963277665.1 of Viscum album. Classification (NCBI taxonomy): domain Eukaryota; kingdom Viridiplantae; phylum Streptophyta; class Magnoliopsida; order Santalales; family Viscaceae; genus Viscum; species Viscum album. The sequence continues at coordinate 306,629,167 of OY728131.1, read as the reverse complement.
TATTTTCAACTAATATGATCAACATGAAGTTGTATTTAAGGATGAAATAAAAACTTTCAAAGGATTGAAAAAGAACTGAGAAGGGGGGTTGAATCAGTTGTTCACTTTTTATATGTTACAAAACTTATAGAAACTTATCCCGTACAACCTGTTATTATTTATTTCTTTATCATCTTTTTATAAATACTTTTTCCTGAAATGGTAGGAAGAAAGTAAATAACATAATATTTATAATATTTTTTCATTAGTGTGAGAACCCATATCCTTTCCATATCCACTCTTGTGGGTCTAGGGAAATACACTATTTTGAAGAATTGAATACAAGTTGTGCAAACCCCCATTCGATACCTTTTATCTCCAAATAATACCGATTATACTAACTCATATTAGTTTAAAATGATTTCTTATAAAACACAAGAACAAAATAATAGAATAAATACTTTTTTGAAACATATCCTCAATTTTGTAGTAAGTATCCTTAGTCCAATTTGGCTGGATATTATTTTCTTAATTCAATAGGTATGGATCTGATTTTATCAATGAAATAAATCTATATATGATCCTCTCAATATGATGAGTCTGGATATGATTCCCTCAATACAATGAGTCGAGATCTGATTCTCTAAATGTGATGGACTCAATACAATGGACCCATTATCAGTATTCAAAACACAAACTCTTCTCAAATACTAAATAAAAATTCTACAGTCTGATATACTCAATTAAATTGAATTAATAGGATCTTATCGACATGATGTTGCTCAATCAAGTAAACAAACATTCAAATGTTGGATCCTTCTCATGAGATCTCTTCCCAACAATGAATCTAACTTGATTTCTTTAAGGATCCTCCTCTCCTTCTTGTAGGAATGTTATGAATGAACAAATTATTTGTGTAACTATGTGTGGTAAACTCAAAAAAAAAGGTGCAAGACATGAAAACATTCATCACTTCCTAAAATTTCAAAATCTCTAATGATCACTCACCATTAAACATAATCTTTTATTTTTCAATCCTCCTTGGATGTCATCGTGATTTACACAAAATTGAAACTCAAATTTAACCTCTTCAACTCTTCATAAAAGTTATAGAATTTTTTTAGGTTACATTATATTGATATCAATATGATATCTATTTCATTCATAGTGAATTCAATTTCTATTTCATTCTAATAGAATCCCAATTTTTATTAATTAACAGTGAATGTGATTTTTGTTTCTTTATAATTGAATAAAATTTCTATTTGTTACTCATTGAATATGCATTTTATTTCCTTCGCAGTGGATTTAATTTTGTATCCTTCCCTATGAATCTAAATTCTCTAACCTTCATGGTGAATTTGAGTTTTGTGTCCTTCTCTGTGAATATGTATTTTCTATCCTTCTCAGTTAATTCAAATTATGTATCCTTTGTGAGATCATTAAGACAAAAAAACCATTATTCTGGAAATCTCATTATGATGAATTTCCCATTATGATGGGATTCTTCACTCTAAAATTTTGGATTTCTTCCAACCTCTACATCATTTCTTCAAAATATTTTATCAAAAAACTCTCCCAGATCTGTGATAACATCTTGACCCGGAACAGATCATCCAATTTATCTTTTAAGTTATTAAACATACATACTCTTGACTTCAAAATCTTCATTAAAAAAATTTCAATAATAATATGAATTATTCACTCAACAACTTCTTTCATAATCAAATTATGAAAAGGAAAAAATTTCGGAAATCAAAATATTTTTTCTCAGATTCCTTTGGATCTGTTGATTTGAATATAATGTATATGGATCTAATTATTTTAACAGCATTCTACTACCCTAATTATATAATTATAGTGCATTGGATCCAATTTGTTGATAAAAAACATTCTTATAAAAAGGATATTTTTGAACAAATACAAAACATGGTTAAAAAAACAACATAAATGTTCATCAAATTATTTTTCTCAATTGAATAAAAAAGGAAAGAATATATATATGGTAATGAACCATTGCATCTGGAAAGGAAGTTGGGATTTAAACCATGACTCAAGGATGATAATTGTTTCACACTTTCCACTATCCAAACTGATACCCTATTTATTATATTATTGTTTACGTACATGTTATGTTTTTTTAGAAACATATGGTGTTTTATTTTAATAATAATTTTTACTTATCTTGGAATAATATATGATATAATACTTATAATATTTAGGTTTCATAATTGTTAAGAAATTATTGGAAGAATTATAAGGATAGTTGTTTGTGGAAATGAATATTTTGTACATTGGGTATAAATTTTGAAGGATGAGGTATCATAAAATGGTTCACTCATTATGGAAATTATATTACCATGTGCTAACCATTTTTGTATTGGTTAATGTCTATAGACACATAGAATAACTCGTTATACCATTTATGTTTATGCGGTCAATAAAATTTTATTTTTATGCTTTGTAAATAAGATAATTCATCTTTATTTCATATCTTCTCAGTAAAATGTGAGATTATGGTGAAAATTCGATGTATAATTAAATTATACTTTAAAAATTAGTATATTTTGTTATGTTATCAATATATCAAGTTAAAGAAGTATATCAACATTAGGAAAATGATTTAAAATAGAATTTTATATTATTATAAAAATTTATTATGATATCAATGAACTTTTCCACATCTACATGGATTGTGTTTTTTAATTGAAATTCTATTAACGGTTGTCTCTATCACTCTATATTAGTCGATGGGAATTATATTTCCCTTCCAAATGCATCTTTTAATTTCTCAACAATGTTCCCCTTAAGTGGAATCCTAGTTATGTCTAACTTCAGGTGACCTCCATGTTTACCGCATTCCCTTTTTTAGGGATGTTCTCATTATTTCATTTGAATGATAAGGGTTTTAGTAATGTAATTCTAAAAATTTCAATCCTTTTATAACCAATATTATTTTTTAGGAAGAAATTCATTTTATGTGGGGTTAGATTTAACATCCCAATATTTTATGAAATATATCATTTAAAATTAATTTAAATTCATTGGAAGCTTGAGTGGCATGAAAATAATAATTTACCTTGTGTTATATAATAAACCAATTTTATCATTAATTGTATATAAAATCTAGTTTTATTCGATAACTTATGTTACACAAAATGCTGAGTCTATCAAAACAACAATATAATAATATTATTTTTATTTAACATGATAGTCATCAACAAGATATTGGAATAGAGGGAATGAATAATATTAACTAAATTATCAATATTTGGTTTAATGTTATTTTATAAAATTAATTAAGTGGATACAAATTAATTATAAATAAAAAATAAATAATTGAACACAATGGTAATGTTTTTATAAAAAATAGTTTTTATGCGCCCAAAGGTATTTTATCATAATAAATTAAATTAAAATAGTATTATTGAATTATATTAACAAAATAAATATATTATATATTCAATAAATTATTCTATCCTTAATCCAAAACATTTTAAAGGCATAAGATAAGAAAATATTAATTATATGCGAAAAAGATTTATTTTTCTAAACGATAGTTTTGTCGCCTTTTAATGGTGTAGTTATTTCAAAAATAAATGTTTAATATTTAATAACAATTATTAGAAACATTAATTTTTTTTTGAATTTTTAGATAAAAATTTACCTTGGGGGAAATTTTGGGTTTTTTAAAAATTATTAATTTTTCTATGAATAGTGAAAGATACATATTTTCATAAAAATTTCATTTATTTTAATCAATAATTCATGGGTCCCAATATTTCTTAATTTTTTTTAATGAAAACAAGTTATTTTTTAGTAAAATTTATTCCATTTAATTATTTTGAATATAATTTATCTTGTATTTAAATATAAGTTTTTTTGGGTTTAAAGATGGATTTTTCTAAAAAATATTCCAAATGAATAATGTTCCTTCATTTTAGTTCATTAAAATAATCCTTAATGTGGTATGTTTAAATTTAAATTCCTTGATTTTATATAATAAAATATTATTTCATTTTCATATAAATATTATTATTATTTATAATGTTAATAGATAATCATATTTTCTAAAAAATACACTTCATGAAAACTCGATGTCTCGTTACAAGCGTGGGATTAATATAAAAATTGATTTTTACACTTATGTGGGATGAATTTTGATAAATGGATTCCATATTATGAATTTTAATAATTTATAATTTATAGTATTGTCAAGTTATTCATTTACCAATAAAACATTATAAAAAGTAATTAGAATTAATTATAGTGAATTAGGTAAAAAATAAATTTACTTAGTGTTCAATCATAATATATAAGGTTAGGAAATAAAAAAAACGTGTCAAAAATCAATTTTATGGAAGTATTTCTATCATATACCCTTTTTTATAAAAGAATATTCACTATTGGATGAACCTGAGTTACGTAGGACCTACTAATATTGTTTAATATTTTGTATTTACATGAATATGACTACTCCTTTATCATATAAGGGCATTCACTATCCACACTTCATCTTGAATATCATGAAATTTGGGTTAAAAACAACTCAAAAATTACATCCCTACTTCCATAATCTAAAAATGGTGTCCTCTAATATGGAATATATCTAACCAAGAATGTCTTTTGGTGGAAACTATGAGTAAACCAAATAAGATGTAACATTAATCAACGTGTATTTTTTTGTTTCATTACCCCACCCTTAAATTAGTATTATTCCATTATTATATAATAGGATAAACTGTATAAATACTATAATTTTTTTAATTTAATGTTAAAACCTTCAACCACACTCACTTCCATAAAATTGTTTATGAAATCATCATTCATGTGTACAACAGACAACTGATTTGCGTAACAATGTCGTTCATTTTTACATTAACCCCTCTCATGGTTGATAATAATGATAGACATAGTGTTTATCTATTATATTTATTATATTTTTAACAAAAATATACTTGTTTAATAATTTTATTACATAAACCCTTTTTACAATTCATACCATAGGGGATATGATAACAGTGCTCGTTCTTTCGGCGGACTATCGTCTCGAGAAGCATTGTGACATTTTTTTCAATAATGTGTTACATGAAAGGTAATAAGGGAAAAAATAATGAATATAAATGATATAAATGAATTATTTATTTTATTTATGACATAATTATATTTCTTTAAATATAATATAGCATCTTCTTGTTACAATTTCACACACTGAAAAAGTTATAACATCATTTTTGGATGTGTGCATTACCGCCTCCTCGAAGCGATGTGATTCCTCTTTTTTCATCAGAAAAATAACAATAATAATATATAAAAGTATATATAAATAAATAATATTGTATTTAAGATATAATTATCATTAATGTAAGATTAATTTAACATACATTCTTTCCATATTAATCATCAATAAAATAGAGACAATACTCTTGTGTACGTACGGTCTACCAACTCCATGATCATAAAATTTTTTCATTTTTCATAACCATATAACATGATTGTTTTTAAAAGAATAAATTATTTATTAATAAGATAATTATATAATGATTATTATTCTACATAATTTTGAATAATGACTCATTTTATAATTGTTGACCTACTAAACTCATTTTGGAACATAAGCCAAATATAGTAAAAACAACTGATATAAATTTAAATGATTAAATAATTATATATTAATTTTTTATAATTTAAATAAAAGTAATAATAAATATGTAAAAAAGTTTCATTAAATTTAGTAGTTAATAAATGTTTTTTATTCAAAAAGATAAAGTACAGGAATGACCAATCACTCTCAACGTAAGGGTTTTTCTTGTCTCACTTTTATTTTTGGGAGATAAATGCCATATTCATCACTTATTTGTGATGGGCGGTGTATATATTTCCCATGAATGTGGTTTATTATTATTATACCAAAATTTATTTTAATTTTCATAACCATTTTAAGATTACTCTTTCATGTGGTTTATGGTTTCAAATTTACCAAAGTAGTAATAGATTTTTATCATAATTTTACATCATTGAAATGTTTGTTATGTTGTAAACCTATATTATTTTATGATGTATTTATAATACTCCATTTAAATGTTATATAATTAATATGACTATTATCGTTAACTTATATGTTTCAATTAATGTTTTTCCTTCATGGGGATTATGATTCAGAATTTCCAAACTCGTAACAGTCTTTTATCATGATATCATCATTAATCTGGAGTATGTATAATTAAATATACAATTTTGAATTATTATAATTTTATTTAATTAACTTATAAAATAGTTATTAATGATATATTAATGTAATTGTACAAATTTTTTACAATTGTTTATTTAAAAAAAATAATGTGTTTTTATGAAAATCTGGCTTTATTTCTCACTTCAGTTAGAAATCAGTGTTCTTTAAAAATCATATTTTCTAAATATTTATTCAAAAAAATTAAAAATTCATTTTCAAATATTAAAGGATATTTTATAGATGAAATACTTTAAATAAATTTCAAAATAATTGTTTAATATAATTATTTCTTATTTTCAAATAAAATTATTTTAAAATCATTTATGTTTTACAAAAAAGTGATTTTTAAAATGAAAAAGTTATATTCATAAAAATGTTTTTTTTATATTATAATTGAATTTAAATTAATAAAAAAAAAACTTGTTTTTAGTTATGCTTCAATAAGGATATTTTGTAAAGATACCATCTTCATTCCTTATCGAGATGGATTACCACTTTTTCAAATAGATTTTTATGAAACCAATTTATTTTCAATGGGATAACCTTGTTTCAAAGAGATTGTTATGGAATCAATTTCTTTTCACTTATTTAATCATTTTTCAAGGAGATTGTTATGAAAACTATTTATTTTTCATGATGTAATGATATTGAAAATATATTATTATGGAAATGGATTATTTTCAATGGGTTAACTGTGCCTCAAAAAGATAGACATGAAACCTATTTATTTTATATGAGTAAATTAGGTTATAAAACAATAATTATCTTTTTTATGAGCTTTATAATTAAATATATAAGTATTCTATTCATGTTATGGTTATTTGACATCTTAAATAATGGGGTGTTCAAAATAGAATTGGGTGATCCCATTATAGTTTTGATTATGGGGTAGCCCAGATAGCGTTAGGTGATCCCATTACAGATTAGATGATGGGGATACACTGTTAGTGTTAGGTGAGCCCATTATAGATTAAATGATAGGTACATACATATATAATTTTAATAAATTGGGTAATGTATCTTTTATTTAAAGGAAATAAAGAGGGAGTTATATCAGTGTTTCACTTATATAACTAACTTGGATCCAGTTATTTTGGACATAGTTTATAAAATGTTATGAAGAAATGTGTCTTAATATACTAGAATATTTTTTATTCATGTTATTGATTTATGATGTTTAGTTTCATCAATATTTATATCACACGGATCGTGATTATTAATTCTTATCACTATTTCCTTTTTCAAATTTGTATTCTATGTTTTCATATTTAATTATCTAGTTATTTATGGGTATGAATTATTTAATGACACACTCTAGCACATTGATTATTTAAGTATACCCATATACTATTATTATGTTCAGTAATTACATTAATTTTTAAATGATTCAATTTTCCCTTACAGATCATTTGATCTCACACTTCATAAGTACCATTTTACATAAGTTGGCGAGAATTAAGTAGAATGATTTATGTCTATACAGGATTTAAAAATGATGATGTTGATGACCAAATATGAAATAAGATAATATGGGTAAAATGGGATAAATATTCCTTTAATGACTTCTGTTGTCATCATATAAGATTCTCCTAATTATCTAAAACTCTAAACCTTAATATTCCTCTATAATGTTTGTGATCCATGTGTTTATTTTAGTAGATATGTATTTGATCAAAAATATTGGGTCACAATTATTGGAATCACATCATGAAATGTATAGTTCATTATTTTATAAGAAGATCTTGGAGTGAAAGTCCTAGGGGATTATACATAAACCTAATGAGTCATATATTTAAAATAATTTTTTAAGATTTAGGAATCCTACCAGTGATTTTAATGATTATTTTGTCTCCCACTATAATTAAAATTTCTCAAACGATGATTTTTGGTTTTCTTCAATGGAAAAAACGTAAAGGAACTTGGTTAACATTGAATTCGATTGAAAATTTGATGATGAGAATAAAATTGGAATAATTAATTGATTTGAGGATATTATGATTAATCCTAATAAATTTTCATGGAACATGATTACAATTTTTCCCCTTAACTAACTCTTGAAATAAAATAATTTAGATAAATAGAGATGTTCCTGAGAGTTCTAGTAGTGGAGACCACAGAGAAATGAATATTAAGTTTCTCTTATGTTAAGAAAGTGGGAATAATCAATCAATTTAATGTCGTATAGTGATGATAAGATGTTTTGGGTGTATAAAATAATAACACGAAGAAATTAAATGAAAAATAAAAATGAAATGTTTGATTAACGTAGAGGATGATTATAATGGTCACCCTAAGATATCATTACTTTTTGAATAATTTAAATATGAAATGTGTTGGAATTAATCATGTTGATGAACTAAGTGGAAATCTCATAAATATAACTAAAATATATTATGATTAATGGATATATTTCGGATTAATAAGAGACTATAAATGACATAGTAAAGGAAATAAGTGTTAAAGAATAAGAAAACGAATCCATTTTAATGGATTGAGAAGGAAGTGGAAATATTAATGTTTTTATGTATTTGAATTCAACAATTATAAAATAATTAATGATTTTCAATGTATGTTTTTCATTATTTATTTTCAAGGATATTTTGAATGGTACTGATTACCATGAAATGAGATTTAATAAAAAAGATATATTTCATGTAAAAAACATGATTAAGAAAATTATAACCCTTAATATACTCAAGGTGTTGTGATATTGATGTTGGGATAAAGAATAGATTAATTTTGAAAATGTAAATTGGATAGTGTTGATTACATTGGAATTGATTATTGTTTTTTTCAAAAAGTGGTTTATGATGTCATTGATTAAGTGTAAAACATTTTTTGATTTAAGTAATATATCCCGTAATATCAATTTTATTTCACGAATAAAGAATAATGATTTTTAAAAAAAAATTGAAATTTTGGTTATTTTAATTTTTCAAGAGAATCCATGTTGATGGTAATCAAATTGGTGGTTGGTGGAAATTAAGAGGCACCTCGTGATTTTAGGGATTAATGATAAGTTATTTTTCCTTATTTAGTAAACTTATTTAATTTTGGGTTTTATTCTTTTTGAAGGATCAAATGGTTAACTATTTTTAAAATAGATGAAGTTAGAATTTTGATGATGTCTTTTAGATTAATGCATTACATCACCATATAATGATTTATCCATATTGAATATTCAATGCTAAAATTTTTAAATAGATATAGAATCAATGACTTATAATTCTTTTATTGATCTTATTTAGTGTCAAGTAATGAAAAATAAACATATCTTACAGTAAAAGATGAAGTTGAAATTGATCAAGGGGAAACCTAAGGATGAAATTTTGCATGTGAAATAAAAATATATCAAGTAAGTATATTTTAATATGTTCTCTGTCTATGTGGAAAAATGAATTATCCAATATTAGAAAAAAGGTAATCAAATAATATTTTTACATATTATTATAATTTTTCTTTATATAAATGAACATGTTCATACCTCATTGGTATATGTATTTTTGGTCATTGACAGTCTCCTAACTATGTTCTCTATCACTCTTAAACAGTATTTGGGTGGTATTTTTCTCATATATGTCCATGTTTTTACTTCCTACCGTTGTTTTCATATTTGGAAATATAATATGTGTTATTATAGATGAATTTAACAAATAACATTCTATTTATCAAGGTTATTTTCTATAATAACTTTTAATTATGTGGGCATCTATGAAAAAAATTTCCATTTTTAACGATTTGATGACCAAGAGGAATTTTGAGAAAGAAATTCATTTTAAGGGGGCTAGAATGTAACACCATGAGGTTTTTGGAAATATTTAATTAAAATAAATTTAATGTTAAATATATTTTTCATTACACGGAACATCAATTTTGGCTTTCATTACACAAAACACTAGGTTCGTTTTATGACACATGTAATAATGAGTTTAAACAAAAACTAACATACAATTAGAATATTATTCTATAATATGGAAATTATCACATAGTTATTTGAATAGAGAGTATGAATAAGATTAAATTAATTATATGGATAAATTATTTAAATATTTTTATAAAATGAATTCTTCGGGGATCATGTAATTACAAATGAAAATATTAACCTTTTGAAACTAAACAAACTTATTTTAAAAAATAATAATTTTTATGTGCACTCTTATTCTTTACATAAAAAATTATAAAATGACATTAATTTAATAATTTTCATAAAATTTATATATATATTAAATTTTTGAGATTCATAATTATTTTATATACTATATAAGAATAAATCCAATTTTATGCTTAAAACTATATTTTTCATAATAAAATGGAGTCTCCTTTTTATGCACTTATTTTGAAAACTAAATTCAAAAAGTTATAGAAACGTTATTTGAAAAAAATTAATTTATTTTGTAAATAAACTTATAAAATTTTTATTAGGGTGATTTGTTGATAATTTTCTAAAAATATTATATTTTTTTCAATAGTGAAAAATAGTTAATTTTAATTGAAACTCGTCATTTAATTAAAATTATTCATAAATTAAAATTATATAATAAATTGGATTAAATGTCATATAATTTAAATTATATATCTTTTAATAAATTTTATTTTTCTTGAATCAATTTTCATACCTAATATTTATATTAAAACAATCCAGGATTTTGAACATTTTCTCATTGAAAATCCCGATTTCTAATCATGTGTATTAGATTAGTTTTAAATTAATTTTTTCCCTTATATGAACTGAATTTGGAAAAATGGATTCCATATTTTAAATTAAATATTTTATATTATCTAATAACTTTGACTTATATTTTGATCAAAATAAATATTGAAAGTAGAAGTATTTAATTACTATGATTAAGGTAAAAATTGGTTTACCATATGGTTAAAATAATTATATAATGGTTAAAATGACCTAAAACATGTCTAAAACTTATTTTTTTGACATTATTTATACTCTATAGTGTATTATTCTCTAAAATACTCTATTTTGAGCCTTCTTTAAATATAAAAATGTTGGTAAAACTTTTTCTTTTAAAAAAATTACAAATGTCCCACTCACCTAACTTATAAATGGTCACTCACTCTCTTCTCTTTTTAACATCTTCAAAACATTTTTTTACATATATGAAAATACTGAATCCCTTAAGAAAATTCATCCTCTCATTCGAGAATCCTTATAATGAGCTCGAATCTAAACTTATATGTCTTTCAGTGAAAACCAAAGGAGGATACCTAAAAAAGAGTAAATGTTCTTAAATGAGCATTTTTATTTTTTTTCTTCCTCCAACTCCCTGAATTTTTATTAATCCAAAATGATATAATAAAATAATATTATTAAATATAATTTGAAATTTTATTTTTATTTTCATTTCCTAAAACCATTTCCTCTTTCATCATATGGGTTACCAAAATAATCATTCAAGGGTACGGCGGACTATTGCCTCGCGAATGGATATCATTCATTTTTTCTATTACTAAATCTCATAGTTGGGTATGATGATGGATAAAAATTATTATATATATATATATATTATTTTTATAAAAAAAATTATACATATAGATTAATTGTATCATATATATCTTTTTTACATTCCATTCTATAGGGAATATAATGAAGTCTCTTGTGAGTACGGAGGAATACCGCCTTTGCGGAGCGATGTGAGTCATTTTTAACTAAGACACTACGTGGAAGATAATAAGGGTAAAATTAATGAATTTAAGTGATATAAATTACGTAATTTTTATGATTATTACATTTTTATCATTATTAACAGATAACATATACTTTTCTTTCTTAACCTTTCACTATCTAAAAGATGATAATAGCATTTGTGTACGTGTGGAGTAATGCCTTCCTAAAGTGACGTGAATCTCTATTTATCTCCAAATCATATCGATGATATGAATAATTTTATTTAATGAAATAAAATATTATTTATGATTTTTTATAATTTTTTAAATATAAAATATTACTTACATCATTTCCATAATGATCTTTAAAAAATTGAAATGTTTCTCATGCGTATGTACAATCAACATTATTCATGATTGTAACATACTAAATTTCTAAAAACCAAAATTTATGATTGGTCTTAAAATTTTAATTGATGTTTAAATATGAAAATTATTTTATTATTAATTTTTTTTGTAGATTATTTATCCATTATCAAAGTTAGAGGAATGAAAATAAAAAATCAAAACGTTTATGAAAAACGAAGAGGATATTAATTGAAACTTGATTTTGATAAGGAATTTGTAAAAAAAATAAATTATTATAATTATTTAATACAGGGAATAATATATATATTTATGGTTATGTAATATATTTATAATAAAATTATGTTAATTATATAATATTTTTGAAGGAGTACAGATGAATTTGATACTTAAGGTAAGAGATTTCCATCTCACTTTTTACATCCATGGTGCATATTCCATTTTCACCACCTATTTGTTTTATATTTTTTGAATATGATCCATCAAATTATTTTATTATTATTCCCATGAAATTTATTCTAATTTACATTTCCATTTTTGGATACCTCATTAAAGAGGATTATGGTTCAATAGTTACTAAAGCGGTAATGGATTTTTTTCTCAATTGTCCTTCCTTGAGACATAAGATGGATTATAAACTTATATTATTTTATGAGTGGTATATAAAACCCATTTAACAATTAATTTCATTAATTTATTTATTATAATTAAATGTTTCATTTAATTTTATTCCTTCATCTGGATTGTGATTACATGTTACAAAAGTGGTATTGGATTATGACAAAATATGATTGTTTATCAATATTTTTTATGATTATGCTTACAATGGTGAAATATTATGATCTACCTTCCAAGAAAATTATTAATTTCATATTCTATAGTTATATCTTGGTAATAATTATTTCCCTTAATTTTTATCTATATATATACCTAAGAGTGCAAAATAATGTTTTTAATAAATAAGATCTTTATTTCTCTCTTTAGTCGATAACTATTTTATTCCAAAACCAATTTTTCTAAAAATATTTTCAAATTATTTTTAACATTCATCAAATGATTTATTTTACAATTTTTCTTTTAAGAAATTTATTTTTATAATAATAAAATGAAAGGAATCTTAATATCATTCTCTAAAAAATTCTTGTTTGGCAATCACTTGAAATGTGAAAGGATAATTTATTTTAACATGAATTGTATGAACAGAATTTTCTATCATCATGATTATTATTTTTATAAAGATTCTATTATATGTTTTTTAGGTTATTTCAAAATAAAATAATTTGAAAAAAAAATTATTCATTGTTATTTTTAAAATGTGCTTTTCAAAGAAAAGTCATTTTCATCAGGGTGTGATTGATGTTATATTTCAAAATAATCTTTATCTAAGATGATATCATTTGATGTAACATATGATTTTTTGTGGATATGAACTGAGGATACTATTATTATTATATATCATAATTATTTATCATGATATTTTGTTTATGAATCCTATTTCCCTTCCATGGGTTATACAATGCTAAAATTCTTATGAAAACAACTTCTTTTTTTAGAGTCATTCTATGATGAAATGATGAAATGATTACAACAAATATCACTTTTCCATAGGTAATGATAATATGAAATTTCAATGAAACCCATTTCATTTCATGAGTTGTGATAAGAATAATTTTTTATTATCTTGTGGAAAATAGATAAAATAATCATTATATTTTGTGAGGGACCTATATCTCCCTCTATTGAATTGCGTAAAGATAAATAACTCATGAGTAAACATTTTACGCATGAACTTGATGACATTTTCAAAATGTTATTTTTGAACCTTATTACATATTTCTAATTTTATGGGTGAAAATGATTACATATTCACAATGATATGTGGGAACCTGATGACTTGTACATAGTATTATGTGTGGTCCTATTTTTTATAGTCGTAATGTTATGTATGGGCCTGGTTTCAATCCCATAAGTGTATGTGATGCCCTGATTTCATGTCATTAACATAATGACTGGACCTGTCTCTATTTATACATGTTCAGAATTCTATTATATGATTTTTATACCAAAATTCCATGTCTTATAACAATTTTATGCTCTCATGGATTGTGTTCCTTCATTTCATTATGATTAATATCTTGTGAACGATCAATCATTATCTCATGACTCATTATTTTGATATTGGATATATTGGGTATGGCTTTTATATGTTATTCTCATGTTCTCATACCCTAATGTTCATATTATACATATGTATCACCCTTTTTACCATTATTTTGTATCGAACCTAACAATTTATTATGTTCCCATTCCCCATGTTGTGACGCATGATTTTAAGTAGGTTATGTTTGAGAAGAGTAATAAAGGGGAATATCATTATGTGAGATATTAAAGATCACTCAGCAAATTTGAATATTGTGTACCATGTCTTTAATGAAACTAAACTATTATTTTCATCATTCATGTTTTAGTAATGTATTGAATATTCATCTAAAAAGATATAATATCTTTATATAAGAAAACTATTTCACTATATTTGGTATCTGATGAATGGTTTAGTTAATCATTGGAAACATGGATGAGAAAATTTAGTGAGAACCCTACAGATATTTCTAAGGATATTTCTGGGGATGTCTGTAAGATTAAGTCTAAGTATAATTCAATGTATAGTAAAATTTCATGGAATTTTGGAAATGGATAGTGTGAGTGGTGTTCATGAAACCATCTTATATGATACAAGTTTATGTGGATTTATCATAGAGGTACCTAGTGGTAATAAATTTGAATGGGGTGCATTATGGTAGACTCAATCATCACCTAGTGATTGAAAACAAGCCATTGTTCAGACACAGTATGACACTCTTAGGTATATTATTTTTAAATTTTCAAACTCTTTAGGAACCATCATAAGGGATTTAAATATAAGATGACTATTAATAACCCATAATAAATATAAGGTTTCATAGATATAAAATATTTTTTCATGAATTATATATCCTTTAAGTGATTTTCATGATTATTTTGTTCTTCATTTTGATATTCATTAAATGCACCTTTCTTTTTGTAGTTAATGGAGGGAAATCAAATGAGTTGGGTTAACATTTAATGTGACAGAAAATTTTCTGATGATAAGGAAAATTGGTTGATTACTAGATTTAAGGATATTGTGATTATTCTAATCAGTTGTCAATTAACATCATTTAAAATTTGCACCTCAACCAACACTTATACTTTCTAAATAAGAGTATGATAGATTTTGATTAGAGTTTCAGTATTGTACACTGTAGAGGAAATACGATTCAATTTTTTATATGTCCATAATGTGTGAAGGATCACTCAAAGAAATGTCTCGAAGGGACGATAATATGTTATGGATGTAGAAATGAAAGACACATAGTAAGAAATTATAATGTAAAAAATTATATACTTGGTTAATGAAATGGATGAGAAAAATGGTCTTCAAGTATCATAAATTGGTGACTGTTTTGAATGTGAAAATTAAGGGAATTATGTAAATAAATATCCAAAGGGTAAATATCATGAAGAGAATCATCAAGGTGGTAAGAGTAATGGTTATATTGGTGAAGATGAAGAGACTAAAAATACATATGAAAGTAAAGAAGTGTTATGGAATTCAAAGATGAAGACAAGTTAATGGTTTGAGAAATAAGTGCACTGATTGAAGTGATTATGTATTATAATTTAAAAATTAGGAAATATAAGATGAATTTTCAGTATTATTTTTCCATTGAAGATTTTAAATAATATTTTTAATGGAAGTAATTACACAGAAAATTGATTTAATGGAAATGTTATTGTTTCCATAAAAATAAATGTTCCATGGGAATGGTTTAGGAAGGAACAGTCAGTTTGAAGAAAATTTAGACAAAATGAACAAAAATACCTTCAAATAGCCTATTTCTAGAATCCCAACTACTTAATGATTGTATGGATATCAATAATCTCCAAGGTGAGAATTTTTTTTCACGAACAATAGAAGACATGAGGGTATTACTTTTTTATTCTGGAAGTGCTTCACGAAGGTGTGAACATTTTACAATTTCCTCATGATTATGAAATTTACTCTCATGGGGTTTCACCCATTCACGAAGCCCCTCATTCTTCTTGAAAGCCTCTAATATTTTAGAAACATTATTAAAATAAATACAACCCTCAGTCTGAAATTTTATCCCCGTCTTCTCATCATTTTGGCTTCTAAATTGCTCCTAATTCATGACCCTCTCATGATCACCACCCTAAGTGAATATAGATCACCCAAGGTATCTTTACATTATGAAAATAGTTTCTTTATGTTCTAGAAATCCTACGCCAAGGTGTGGATACATATTGTGAAGGTATATTCCCTTTACAAAGTAATAAGGTCCCTTTTAGTACTTGAGTCTTCACAAAGAATTGATCTTTCATGAAGCACTCTTTTCATTAAGAAATACATCTCTTTGATTCAGGATCACCCTAATTCATGGAGCCTGCTCTTTTATGATGATACCAGCCACCGCGAATCACCTGATCATCTTGATATACCTTTCTATGAGGCCACAAACTTCACAATGCATCTCTCTTTAGCCTCCCCATGGTACTTCCCTTCTACTGACCCTCCATTATGACGGTTTAGTAACAATGGCCCATACACCCATACATGACTAGTTCTGCATCACCATGAGTCCTCATGTAGATGATTCCACCCACTCTTATGTCCCCCCACCCCATTACATGCATGTTTTGAGCCAAGAACCAACCATTTGTTCTCTATATAGGTATCATAATCCATATTTCTAATAATTGTTGGGACCATAACATGGAACTCATGACTAGTCACTTTGTAATTACCCTTCTCAATGGGGCCCCATGCCATGACTCCCCAAGACCACCTCAAGAATTATAGGTGATGGTTACTTGCACCAATTAGTCATATCACTGACATGGGAGTTTATAGCCTATGTTCTTTTTTGCACATACACATATCCAAGCCTATAGTATGCTGAAATGTAAAATATGAACAACCATGCTCTGATAAATATAAATATAAAAACTAGAGATTGACATGATGTAAAAAAAGTAAATATGGACAAATACAAGACCATCACAAGGAGTCTAAAACACGAGACCAACATTAAACAAAAAAGTTATGAAAATATGAAATTATTAGGAACACTACTCAGTATGTTCAGTCACACTAAGCATCGTCTGGTCCTCATCCATTTAGAAAACTTTTGAAAAGTAGATCATATTCACAAGACATGACATGTGTGGACTTATCCTATACATGGGTGATTATAACAATAATCTGAAGGACACACCAAAACCATAAGTCATACAATAAAGGAAATATGGTTATCTCTACAAAGGTATATGTATAAATCAAATATAACAGGTATATAAAAAAATACTCAACAAAGACACACACTCTAATTTTAAGTAAAAATAATTTTATACCATCTATCAGATCCAATCACAAAGGATCCACAAAGCACTCATCTCAGAGAACACAATCCTAAGTCTAATAACATTGATGACGTCTATCTAAGAGGTACTGCTCATCGGGTCCCATTATTAGAAGTCCACACTGATAGTCCAATGAGATACTATACACATATGAGGACTACTCTCAAGATACATGGTGAAACCAATAAACTCAACCTTGAATAACCAAATTATTAGAGGATCAACTCTCATGTGATGATAGTCACAATGATACTGAGAACTCTACCAAGGGCATGATGATGAATAGACGATCTCACTCTAGGAATCACATAAGGAATCCAACGACTCTATCCAAGAGTCCCTACTAAACGGATTTTATACCTATGAGTAGAATATGATACCATACTAACCTTTATGTAAATTTATATTGAAAAAACACCCTAAAATTTTTTCAAGTCACTATGGAAATGTTCTATAAGACATGAATAGAAGAGTACACAACATGTTGTAAGGGTAACACGTCTAGTCCCTTGATCTTTGGTACTACCCAAAAAAATTGAATGTATATCAATCCATGTCCATTAAGAGGAGTACACACTATATATGCATCCTTTTAACACTACATATTATCTAGTAAATGGATCGGCCTGTGTACTTGGTCGAACACATGTCTATATAGTGGTGAACATGCCGTGTAGGCAGCCTATGTACTCCACCATACATATATGTATACTAAAAAGAAAATTACATGTATTCAAGTAAATACAATCAACTTTTTAAAATGGTAAACATTATTTTTTAAGTTTAACTTCCCCCAGAAACCCTATTCACAACTCAGGGGGGTCCACATGGAATGTATATCGGACTTACACACCATGTAGCATGGGATTTTATAGAAAATGAGGTCTGTTCTCTGGTCATCTTATAAATTAATCCATCCACCATTACAATCATTAACTATCGTTAAACATAATATAACGCCTCATCCAATCCTTTACATCAACCAAAAAAAAGTACCACAATCTGATCTACTCATAAAATAGATTGAATCATCAATCTTTATTATGTACTGAAGAAGGACAAAGAATGTCAAAGAATGAAAAATCATGTATCATCAATCATCTGAATCACTTAGTATTCATCACTTAACCTCCTTCACGTCATTCCAATTCAATATCTATGATATTGGATCATTCCACCAAGAAAATGGTGTTCAACAATCAATTGATCGGAATAAGTTGAGTTGCAGTCCAAATGAAGAATGCCTGTGATGAATGATTAATAGGAGAGAAAATCAACAGAATCGATTTTAGAAACTAATTTTATTGGATTTTCATGTCAATATCGATCTGTCACCATTAGATGAAAAATGGAATAATCAAATCATTAAGATAAAACTCCTATAAAAATCCCCAAAACAATTCCATCCTACAAGACAATCGAACTGTGAATCAATATGATCGTTGATTAACTAACTTTTCTCATAGAATAATAGAGGAATAAAAACGTCAAAACATAGGACCTTTTTCAATTTTGATCGATCACTATGGAATAAAAAGGCTATGTCACATTAGTTGGATATACCCTTCAAAATTGATGCATGGCATTCAATGATACACGATCTATTTCCGTTCGCTTGAGATAGAATCCTCAAATATCTCTCTAATGGTACTCCAGTGGTTCCAACATTATACAGCTAACCCCATAATTGTAGAATAATAATATTTTGTATGATTTTTAATAGTCCACATTAACAAAAAATTAATAATATAATTTATTATATTATATTATTCATTTTGTCACACATGATGAATCTTCAACAAACATCCCTTTTAGAATAATTTTAAGTTGATCATTGGGTAAAACATGTGTTTTTAATGAAATGATTCCTTAATATATCTGATCCAGGAACCCTTTTAGAATATATATCACTTTTTTGGGAAAATGATACTTGTGTTCTATTTAATATATTTCAGTCGTTCATTCCAAGAACATCGGGCCACAGAATCGCACACCGTCTAAGTGGATGGTTTCAAAAATAATCCATATAATATCCAAAAATAATTTATAGAATATATGATAAAATAAATTCTCTCGTTCATGGGGCTTTATATCCTATAAAATAAAAAACAATGGATTCTTAAAAGGATGAGGGTTCTGAGCACGAATTTGAGCCTCTCCCTACCATGTTCTCTCTAGAAAATTCTCATACTACAACTGAACATGCACTAAATGGATCGATCACCCATGGAGGATCCTCTCAGTTCAATCCTTAATCTATACCTATTACTCACCTAAGGACGATTTATCCTCGATGTTCATATTACCAAAGTCAATAACATGTGATGCGACCTTCATATACTTACTCTGTTGTCACATGTGCAAGACGTAGTGTCCCCAGTCTAACTAAGAAGATAAATATATGTATTATTCCAAATAACCAAATATATGCAGTATTTGGGTAGGGATTATAAATCGTGTAGATAGATCTCCAACCCATCCAAATCTCTATAATAGACATATAGGCGAAACACATAAGAACACATGGTCTCCTTCCCTAAACTCCAATGGCCTCCATCACCTATCTACATAGGACTTTTGACATATTTTTAAAGATATCATCTATTATAGGAAGATCGAAACCCTCTCTGTAGTTACTCACACTAACTCTAGTCCCATGAGATCTGACTCTGTTAGGTTTGTCCTAACAAAGTGGCGAGAAGCAGGGTTTCCTGTACAAAGACTAAAATAGTCCCATATCAGTGGTAGAATAGTATTTTTTACTATACACAAACTCCACCAGTGGTAGGTGATCCTCCCAAGTGTGGACAAATATTAATATATATGCTCCCAACATGTCCTCTTGAACATAAATAGCCTTCTCATTTGGCCATTAGTAGGGGGTTGAAATGATATGCTCAAGATTAACTAAGTTCAAAATGCCTCCAAGAATCCCTTACACAATTAGGAGGTGAAGTGATCATGACAGTTTGAAAAGATCATCAGTGGAACTTCATGGAGTTGGACTATATTTTGAACATAGAGGCATCCCAAGCACTCTACTTAAATCTTTTCATGAAAGTCTTAGATGTGTTATGACATGGTGAGTTAGTCTAAAATAAAATAGATGGAACTGTGTCCCCTATACATACATGGTGATCCCTTCATGATGTCTATGGATATCTCATCCCACTTCCACTCTGGAACCTCAAGGGGTTGATCTAAACCCATTGGAACATGGTGTTTGCCTTCCCATGCTGAAAAGTAAGGCATCAATAGACAAATTCAGAAACTCCTTTATTTATATATGGCCATTAAAACTATAAGTAGAGGTCCTGATACATCTTCCCAAAAATTGGATATAGTACTAAAAGAGATTTATGAAACTCTCTCAGAACCTTTCCCCACAACGTGACTAGTACCACCTTACACCCTTTGAAAAGAACTACATGCTTCCCGCCATTAGAAAATCCGTGGGGGGTAAGTCCTATGAATATTTGAGCATGTAGTTTATCAAATTCAGTATCCCATAGTTGGTTCTCCCTAAATCTTTATAACATAAGAGAGGTAACAATAATCTACTAGAGACAAGCTTCACCATCTCCATACACCAAGGATTACTACAACGAGGCCAACTATTCTGATTCCTTGTTCAGCTACTATTAACTAGATCCCCTAATCATAGCATCTTATACCATGTTACCCTTCATATAAGTATAGATAGCCTCTATGTTATAATCCTGAAGGAACTGTAGACATAGGACCTACCTTATGTTAAAAATATTATATAGGAATATTTAATTGTGACTCTTATTATTAGAATAGATGATAATCCACTCACCCATCAGGTAGTGTCATCATGTATTTTGCAAGATGAATATTATTGCCTACACAAGATCATGGGTCATGTATTTTTTTCACATGTTTTATCAATATTAATGAACCATAGGCACTCACTACATTCACCTACATCAGAACAAGACCATTATTTTTCCCTAATGCATCATAGAACACTACATACTCGACTCCGACCTCTAGAAATATCAATATGGCTGTTCTCATCAAACTCTATCGCAACTATTGAAAATCAAGTTCATAGTTCTCTATCTACATGAAATTATACCCCATTCTTGTAAAAGATTTCATGTGTGATGTGTCATGACCCGTCTTAGCGGGGCTCGAGCCGCAACTCGCCAAGCCCGCCTCCAATAGGCCAGGGGCTGGTGACTAGAACTGAGTAGGAATGCTACTAACATGGGAGGCATTGCCTATAACCTGTACACATGTACACACATCTCCAAGTCCGCAAAGATGAAAGGTAAAAACTACTAAAAAGAAAATATGCATTAATACACTAAAACCCAACCATCAGAGTAAGACAGGGAAGTAAAGTAAAATAATGTAAAACCCTAGGCCAAATGTACAAGACCACCAAAAAGAAAGTGTTCAACAAAGTCCAACCTGTAGAAAAAGGTACTAGGAATACAATCCACCGCCGAAGGTACACACCTAGGGTTGTCTGATCTCACTGAGCATCGTCCTATCTTGGTCTGCCTAGAATCATGTCAAAGGCTTGCTAATCTGCACAAGACACGACATGTGTGGGAAAAGCCCGTGAAGGGGTGAGTATAACAATACCCAGTAGG
This sequence comes from Viscum album, assembly GCA_963277665.1. Taxonomy (NCBI): domain Eukaryota; kingdom Viridiplantae; phylum Streptophyta; class Magnoliopsida; order Santalales; family Viscaceae; genus Viscum; species Viscum album. Next base: position 306,606,883 of record OY728131.1, on the reverse strand, counting down.
ACACCCCGAAAACCCCAAAGGAAATACAAAAAAAGGAAAATACCATAAAGAAAGGTAAAGTCAGCTCTAAACAGTATATTTATACGGAACATAAAACAAGAATTACCAGATATAACCATACACAAACGACCTTCACGATACCTCCACTAGGATCCAGCTTGAAGATTTTCTCAATGCATACCATCGGGAGAACACACTCATAGGTCTGAAGAGAGAGATACAAAGTACTCGTTCCGAGAGAACACACTCCACAAGTACTTTAGGGTCACAATTCTCAGATGAGGATCACATCCAAGTCATGGGGTTCTTTTGACAACTCAGTCTGAGCTAATCCGCTAAGCAGAGGATCGGCGCCCGGGTAAAGTTGGTCACATTGATACCAAAAAATCTACCAAGGGTTTCCACGAATAAATAGAGGATCCGGCTATAAGTCTCACATAGGGGATTCCAATAACTCTATTAAGGGAGTTCTGCTGAAGCTATCATACTCTTGAATAAAGGAATTGATACCTGAACCTTCAGGGGATTACCAAGGGTACGAACCCTAAGAACTAGTCCTAGTCACAGAAGGTATGTGGATCAAGACATGAAGAAAATGTTACACGGCATGTAGTATGGTTACACACCATGTTCCTTGACCCCTGGTACTGCCCGTGTAAACGTCTCATGTTCTTCGTTCATGCCATACAAAACCAAACTACACTATGTGTAGAATAGTGCACGTCGTGTTCCTTGACCCCGGGTGCTGCCCGTGTAACCAGCCCGTGTCATTCGTCTTGTCAGATAGAAAACAACTACACAACATGTAGGAGAAATCACATTCCATGTTTGAGCTCCTGAGCTCACTCCGTGAACACTGGCCATGTGCCCGTACACGGTCTCTGCCCATGTCAGTGCTGCCTGCCCGTGTACTAGTACACGGGGTACCCCGTGTATCTGGCCGGGTCTGGCCGTGGAGAGGGTATACACGGCGTGTCCAAGTCCATTTACCCTTCCCATGTCCATGTACTCTCGGAGTACACGCTTGGTAAACCTTCCGACGAACAGACACCGTGTGTCCATACTACACGACGTGTAGTCAGGAAATTTCCAGAATCGTTGTCTTCCTCTACGCGCCTCGGCTAAACCTCCGGATATGGATTCTCATGTCTGTTCACCACAAAACTCTAGATACCGGGTCAACTGGTCTATGTGAAGCCGAATTCGTGGGTTTCATGCCTTCAATCGGCTCGAAAATCTGATTTCATCTATCCGAGCGGATATCGTCTGAAGAATGATTTCTTCCGATCCGCTTCAATCCGTCTTCTGAAACTGTCGTCGCACCTCTACAAGACCGCCGCAGTGTTGATCCTTCAATTTGGGATTATTGCATCACATAACGGATGGGATGAAATCCGTTGTTCATCACCCCATGAAGAACGTGAAGAACGCACACGAAGAACGTGAGAATTTGGGGTAGAACACATGAAAAATCAAGAGGGACAAACCTTGATCAATGATTGTGTCGATCTTGGTTCGTCACCGTTTGAAGGTTGAACGAAACCAAACAAATAACCAGAATCAAATCTCTAAAAAATCCCAGCAAAATCTCATCACACAAAAACGATCGATCTACGGGCTAATCTCTTAGTGGATTAGTCCATGTTCGTCGTGGAAAAAAAATGGGGAGGAATTAAAAATCACAACAACATCCAACCTGGAATTGCTGCATTTTTTGGCGAAGATCCCCTCTCCCCATCGTTATCGCCGTAGAAATTCGTCAAGAACGTCGCCGCCGCCGTGTTGGGGGTTTCCTCCAAAGCCACAAACGGTTTTCAGGGTTATGTAGTTTTTAACCTTTGAACCTGGTGCAAGCCTCTATATAATGATGATAAAATCGAATAAAAAGATTTAAAAGATCTTGCTACAGAAATAAAATATTTTTATTAAATATTTTATTACTGTTGGGTCCAAAAAGAAGATTTCACCACCGACCTGCGTCGGCCGATGTTAGGCCTCACCATAGGTAAAATCGTTGTTCTAAATGCAATGGTGCCCTCAGATTTCTGATTCAAGCACCAGTTCAGGAGTTATCCACTTTTTCGGGAAAACCGCACGTGCGCATAATTTAATTATTAAATTAAATTCAACAATTTGTTCTGGGCTCACCGGGTCTTGGAACTGCACGCCGTCTAAGAGCCTGGTCTTGAAATAATTCCCATATAATATTAAAATAATACATGGAAAAATCTGGGACATTACATCGCACCCACCTTAGGGATTTTACGTCCCTGAAAAGCCAAAACAAGGGCTACTAAAAAAGATGTGGGTACTCTACACGAATCTGAGCCTCCCGCTCCCACGTGCTCTCCTGGAGATTCTCGTGCTGCCACTGGACACGAACCAAGGGAATAGCTCATCTACAAAGGATCTTCTCTTGTCGATCCTCAATCTCCACTGGGTACTCAGAAAAGTTCGTTCCATCGTCGATGTCCAGCTTTCCCCAGTCAATGACCTGCGACGGATCATGCACGTACCTCTGTAGCTGTGACACATGGAAAAAGTTGTGTACCGGGCCCATAAGAGGGGGTAGAGCCAAGCGATATGACACCTAGCCAACTCTACTCAGAATCTTAAAAGGGCCAACGAACCTCGGAGATAGCTTTCCGCCAAGGCCAAGTCTCTGCAATCCCTGTCGAGGTGTGACCCGAAGAGACACATGGTCTCCCTCCTCGAACTCCAAGGGAATCCACCTCCTATTGTAATATGACTTCTGCCAACTCTGTGCAGTATTCATCTACTCTTGGATGACTTGCACCTTCTCTATAGTAGCTCTCACCATCTCTGGGCCCATGAGTGCGGACTCTCCCAGGTCAGTCCAGTAATGTGGCGACCTGCAGGGTCACCCGTACAGATCCTGAAATGGGGCCATACCAATAGTGGAATGATAACTATTATTATAAGAAAAATCCACCAGTGGTAGGTGATCCTCCCAGTTACAACCAAAGTCAAGTATACAAGCTTATAGAATATCCTCCAGGACCTAGATGGTTTGCTCTGTCTGACCATCAGTCTGGGGATTAAACGCTGTGCTCAAGTTTAACAGAGTCCCAAAAGCTTCCTTCAATCCCTTCCACAACTGGGATGTGAAACGAGCATCGTGATCTGAGACAATCATAGATGGTTCTCCATGAATCCGAACTATCTCCTGCATGTACAGGCGTCCAATGATCCTTAATGAACTCTGCTCTCGTATGGCTAGGAAGTGGGCCGACAAGGTGATTCGATCAAAGATCACCGAGATGGAATTGTGTCCCCTGGACATACATGGTAAAACTATCACGAAGTCCATGGATTTCCCATCCCACCTGCACTCTGGCACCTCAAGGGGATGAGTCAAACCTGTTGGAACCTGGTGCTCAGCCTTTACTTGCTGACAAGTAAGGAACTGAGAGAAGAACTCTGCCACACTCTTCTCCATTTCTGGCCACAAAAACTGATGTTGAAGGTCCTGGTACATCGTTTCCACGCCTGGATGCACCGCCAAAGGGGATATATGGAACTCCCTCATAACATCCTCCGGAAACGTCACCGGTACCACCATGCATCCTCTGAAAAGTACAATGTGCTCTCCACCATCTGAATATCCATCAACAGCAGCACCTGTGGATATCTGAGCATGTAGAGTCTCACAGCTAGCATTCTCGCGCAATGATTAACTGACTCGTTGTAGAAGTGGAGGGGTAACAACCATAAAATGAAGGTAATCTCCCTCATCTCTATCCAATACGGACAACTACCAGTAGGACAACTGCGTTTTCGCCTCATCCAGTAACTGCAAACTGGATTTCTTACTGAGAGCATCAACAACCACGTCCCCCTTCCAAGGAGTATAAATGATCTCAAAGTCATAATCCTTGACGTACTCAAGCCATCGACTCTTTCTAAAATTCAGATCCTTCTAAGAAAAGATATATCCGAGACTCGTCTAATCATTGTAGATGGTAAATCGTTCTCCCATCAGGTAGTGTCGCGACATCATCAATGCGATGTCTACCGCTGCCAACTCAAGATCATGGGTCGCATACTTCTACTCGTGTGGTCTCAACTGACGTGAGCCATAGGCAATCACCACTTGCCTTTACATCAGGACATATCCAAGTCCAGTTCCTGATGCATGGAAGAACAATTGGTACTCAACACCCTCCTCCGGTAATATCAAGATTGGGGAACTTGTCGGACTCTATCTCAGCTACTGGAAAGCCTGCTGGCATTTCTCAGTCCACACAAAAGGTTGTCCATTTCGTGTCAAAGCTTTCATGGGTGCTGCATTCCTGGGGAAATCATGGATGAATCTCTGATAGTATCTTGCCAACCCATGGAATCTCCGCACCTATGTCATGCTCCGGGGTGGCTCACATGAAAGCACAGCCTCCACCTTCGCTAGGTCCACTGCTACACCATCCGCTAAGATAACGTGCCCCAAAAAGTGGACCTCCTTTAACCAGAACTAACACTTCGTGAGTTTCCCATACAACCGTCGCTCTCAAAGTGTGTCCAAAACCATCCTTAGTTGTCTCACGTGATCCTCCTCAGACACAAAGTACACAAGGATATCATCGATGAAGACCACTACAAACCTATCTAGATAGGGCTGAATGATCTGGTTCATGAGTCCCATGAACACTTCTGGGGCTTTCATCACACCGAAGGGAATCACCAAGTACTCATAGTCACCGTAGTGACATCTGAAATCCGTCTTCGGTATATCCTCCTCCCATACTCGCACCTGGTGATATCCTAATCGTAGATCGACCTTCGAGAACCATCGTTCCCCTCTCAACTGGTCAAAGAGGTCATCGATCCTCGGTAGTAGATACTGGTTTTCCATGGTCACCAGATTTAAGTGCCGGTAATCCACACACAGCCTCAAGCTCCTGCCTACCTTCTTGGAAAATAGCACTGGGGCCGCCCAAGGTGAAACACTGGGTCTCACAAAGCCCTTCTTATGCAAGTCTTCCAGCTGCTTCCTCAGCTCACGAAGCTCTGAAGGAGCCATCCGATAAGCCGATGCTGATATCGGGGTCTTCCCGGGGTGCAACTCAATGCAAAAATTTATCTCCCGATGGGGAGGTAGCCCGGGGACGTTCTCTGGAAAGATGTCCTCGTACTCAGCCACCACTGCTAGAAACTGGAAACTCATAACATATGTTTCACTAAGGGCTAGGCTAGCCAAAAAATGTGAAATCGGTTGTGCCCTCCTATGCATGAGTCCATCCGGCTTTTCCTGGGTCTCTCTTTCACCGAAAAAAGAGAACCTCGTTCCATCACTGCAGACACACCGCACCCTTCTCCTAAAAAAATCAATCTGGGCATGAACATTGGATAGAAAATCCATACCAAGAATGACATCGTAAGGCCTCGACGCTACCACCAAGAGGTTCCAACTGAAACTCATGCCTCTAAAGGTCAGGTCACACTCCCTGCAAAGGTTTGTGATCTCTGAATCATCTCCAGTCGGTGTTTCTAAGCGTAAGGGTCGAGTCAAAGACTCAACTGGAATCTCAAGGTCTCGAATAAGATAAGCATCCAGAAAGGAATGACTAGCACTTGTGTCTATCAATATGGAATCCAATGTAGAAAAGACACCGATAGTACCTCTAATCATTCTGGGAGTACCTAGGTCATAAGCCTATGCCGCCTGCAGTCGTCCCTGATTCTGTCCACCAGCTCCCTGAGCCTTGGGTGGAACTCTAAAGGGTGTTGGTGGTAAAGGGTCAAAACTCCGACCACCTTCAACTGCTCTCCCAGCTCCTCTGCCACGTCCGCCGCCTCACGGATCTGCCTGCTCCACATGTTTCCTCTACCCTGGTGGTCCAACCACTGCTCTCGTGTCGGTAGCATGGAGGGTTGGACAATCTCAAGGGAGATGTCCCCTACCGTCACATGAGTAACGTCAACTCTCTCGAGGCTGGCTAGAAGCGCCCTGTGAACCCTGTACGGCTGATCCCCGGTCATGGGTTCTCCTCTGGAAACGTCTCCCACGCCTGGGTCCCTGACGTCGGATCCCTGCCGCCATGGTCTCTGCTCTAGCTCGCCCACTGCTGACAAATGTTGGTTGTCCCTGATCCGCCAGGAAGCTCTCAACCACTAAAGCCTACTTGAGCACCCCGGCATAAGTAGGAATGATGATAGTAAAGATGATAGCTTAGATATCTATGCGCAAGCCCCTCTCAAAAGTCCAAGCTCTGAAGTACTGATCTTTGACCATATCCATCGAGTATTGTGAGAGGTCGGTAAACCTCGAAGAATAGTCAGCCACCAACATGGTTCCCTACTGGAGCTGAAGATGCTCCTGTATACATACTTGTCGCAGTGTAACCAGTGAAAACTCCTCTCTGAAGAGATGCTCAAACTCCGACCATAAAAGAGTCGTCTCGTCGTGAGTTTGGATGACCAAACTCCACCATCGCCCTATCGAGCCCTGTAGAAGGATCGCTTCCAGGATAACCATCTGGTCTGATGGTGTCCTGACCAAACTAAAGACTCTGGTCACTGCCTCAAGCCAGCCCTCTGCTGCCTGAGGGTCTTGCTCGCCTCGAAATCTGAGGGGTCTCTGTCTCTAAAACTCATGAATTGCGCTCAGCCTGCGCTCCTCCTCTTCTGATACAGCATGCTCTAAACACTAGCCCATAGGTGGTGGTATAACTGGCACACCACATGGTGGTAGAACTGGGTGATCTGGTCCTTGTATTAAAGCTTCATCACTGAGGGGATCATCCTCGTGATCGAGATGCTGGATCCTAGCGGGTACGTGTCGCTGAGGCATCCTGTTTAAGGAACAAGATGTATCATAGTCAATGAGTATATCAAGAGAGGTGACTCAAGAAGGACATGGAAACCACAACCCATTCCTATGTGATGCATGTACCATTACTTTTCCCCATATAACAAGTGTTTTCATGTTCCGAATTGAAAAGAAAGTTATCAGAGCACTGGTGTATGGATATGTCGGCCGCCGCACCAACATTGGGGTCCCTGTCCGGAGATCCAAACTCGAAACACTTAACACTGTTTTCCCAAACCAACTCACAGACTCTCGGTCCTATGGTAGAACTGACCACCTCTGATACCACTCGGTCATGACCCATCCAAGCGGGGCCCAATCCGCAACTCCCCAAGCCCGCCTCCAATAGGCCAGGCGCTCGTGACTAGAACCGAGTAGGCATGCTACTAACATGGGAGGCGTTTCCTACAACATGTACACACACACACACACATATCCAAGTCCACAAAAGTTTAAAGGTAAAAACTAATAAAATGAAATGATGCATGAATACACAAAAACCCAACCAACAGAGTACGACATGGAATTAAAGTACAGTAAAGTGAAACCCTGGGACAAAAGTATAAGCCCACCAAAAAGAAGGACTGCAAAAAAGTCCAACCTGTAGAAAAAGGTACAGGGACTGCAATCCCCTGCCGAAGGAACACACCTTGGCCTGTATGATCTCACTGAGCACCATCCAGTCCTGGTCCGCCTAGAATCCTATCAAAGGCTCGCTTGTCTACACAGGACATGACACGTGCGGGCAAAGCCCGTGCAAGGGTGAGTATAACAATACCCAGTAGGACACCCCAAAAACCACATAGGTAATACGACAAAATGAAAATACCATAATGAAAGGTATAGTCAACTCTACATAGTATATGTCTACGGAACATATAACAATAATATCTAGATATACTCATACACAAATGGCCTTCGCGATATCGCCACTAGGATCCAGATAGAAGATTTCCACTATGCATACCATCGGGAGAACACACTCCTAGGTATGAAGAGAGAGATATGAAGTACTCGTTCCAGGAGAACACACTCCACGAGTACATTGGGGACACAATGCTCAGATGAGGATCACTACCAAGTCATGGGGTGATTTCCACAACTCAGTCTGAGCTAATCCGTTAAGTAGAGGATCAGTTCCTGGGTAAACTTGGTCACGTAAATACCAAAAACTCTACCTAGGGTTTCAAGGAATGAATAGAGGATGCAGCTCTATGTCTCACAGAGGGGATTCCAACAACCCTATTCAGGGAGTTCTTCTGAAGGGATCATACTTCTGTATAAAGGAATTGAAACCAGAACCTTCAAGAGATTACCAAGGGTACGAACCCTAAGATCTAGTCCAATTCACAGAATGGAAGTGGCTGAAGCCATGAAGAAAAAGTTACACGACATGTAGTATGGTTATACGTCGTGTTCTTTGACCCCTGGTACTTCGTTTGTAAATGGCACGTGTCCTTCGTTTAAGCCATACAAAACCAAACTACACGGCATGTAGAAAAGTACATGATGTGTTCCTTGACCCTATGTGCTGCCCGTGTAACCGGACCGTGTCATTTGGCTTGTTGGATAGAAAACAAATACACAGTGTGTAGGAGGAATCACATGCCGTGTTCGAGTGCCTGGGATCACTCCATGTATGTTGTCCATGTTCCCATACATGGTCTTTGCCCGTGTCCATGCCGCCTACCCGTGTACCAGTACACGGGGTACCCCGTGTATCTGGATGGTGAGGGGGTATACACGGTGTGTCCATGGTCGTGTACCCTGCCTGTGTCCGTGTACTCCCAGAGTACACGCCGGGTAACCCATCTGACGAACACACACCGTGTATCCATACTACATGGCGTGTAGTCGGGAAATTTCTTGAATCGTTGTCTTCCTCTGCATGCCTCGACTGCACCCCCAGATCTCGATTCTCTTGTCCGTTGACAGTGAAACTCTAGATATCAGGTCGCCTCTTTTCCGTGAAGCGGAATCCGTGGTTTTCGGGCCATCGATCAGCTCCAAAATACGATTTCGTTTATCCGAGCGGAAATTTTCTGAAGAACAATTTCTTCTAATCCGCTTCAATCTGTCCGACGAAACCGTCATCAGACCTCTACAAGACCTCCGTGGTGTTGATCCTTCAATTTGGGATCATTTCATTGCAGAACGGATGTACAAAGATCCGTTGTTCATCGCCCCCCGAAGAATGTGAAAAATGCTCACGAAGAATGTGAGAATTTGGGGAAGAACACACAACAAATCGAGAGGGACGAACCTCGATCGATGTTTGTGTTGATCTTGGTTAGTCACCATTAGGAGGTTGAATGAAACCAAACAAATAACAAGAATGAAATCCTAAAAAAATCCCCACAAAAGCACATCCCACAATAATGATCAATCCACGGGCTAATCAATTCTTGGATTAGTCCGTGTTCATCATGGAAATCAAAAATGGGAAGAAATAAAAATCACAACAATATACTACCTGGATTTTCTGTGTTTGCTGGTGAAGATCCTCTCGTAGCGTCGTCGTCGCCGTAGAAATCTTTCAATAACATCATCGTCGCCGTGTTGGGGGTTTCCTCCAGAGCTACCAAGGGTTTTCAGGGTTATGGAATTTGTAACCCTGGACCCTGGTAGAGGCCTCTATTTAAAGAGGATAAAATAGAAAAAAATATTTAAAATATCTCGCTACAGAAATAAAATATTTTTATTTAATATTTTATTACTGTTGCATCCAAATACCCGATTTCACCACCCACCTGCGTCGGCCGATGTTAGGCCTCGCCTTAGGTAAAATCTTTGTTCTGAATGCAACAGTGCCCTTGGATTTCTGATCTGAGCACCCATTTGATAGTTATCCACTTTTTCAAGAAACCCGCTTGCGCGTGTAATTTAATTATAAAATTAAATTAAAACATTTGGTCTGGGCTCACCGGGCCTCGGAACTGCACATCGTCTCAAAGCCTGGTCTCAAAATAATTCCCATATAATATTAAAATAATACAAGGGAAAATCTGGGACATTACATGCTGATATCCTAGAGATGTTAGATATGAATATCTATTAACACCCATCCAACCCAAGGAATCTTTTACCTCCTGTATTCTATTAAGTGGATCCCAATCTAATACTTCCATAGCCTTATCAAGGTCCACTTCCACTCTCTCCACTGAGATAACATATTTGATAAAGTGTACCTCTTGTATACATAATTGGAACTTTGAGAGCCTTCTATAAATATGGTTCTCTCAGAGTATGTCCTGTACTATCCCCAATTGTATCAAATGCTATTTTTCAGACACCGAGTACTTAAGGTAATCATCTATCAAGTCTACCATAAATTAGACTAATAAAGGCAAGAATATTCATTTCATTAGTCACATGAACATTGTTGCATAATTCATCATGCCAATGAAAATCCCTATGTATTCATAGTGACCATAGTGCCATTAGAATTATGTCTTATGTATATCCTCATCATGTTCTCACAACCGGTGAAATCATGGCCTATGGTTAACCTTATATAACCATAATGCCCCTCTAAAATTATCAAATAAGTAATCAATCCTCGTGAGTTGATAATTATTCTCTATGGTCACCCGATTTATGCTCTGATAGTCCAGACACCACCTCAAGCACCCATTTTCCTTTTTGATAAACAAAAATTGCGTTGCCTATGGTGAAACATTGGGTCTAACAAACAACTTACTCTATAGGTCCTCCAACTAAAACCTCATATCAAAAATCTCTACATCACCCATCAGATAGTATGGTGAATATAACATCATATTCATAAGGTGTAGATCAATACATATGTTTATATATGGGCGGGGAGGTAATCCTGTAACATCCTTGGGGAGTACATCCTTATACTCTTCCACCACTACATGAAATTGGAAACTCACAAAATTATCTACATCATGTTTTTGGATATTATATTGATGAATAATACTTTGTACCCTCCTATACATGAGTCCATCCGGGACTTCCTAGGATTCCATTTCATCGAAAATGGAAAAAATGGTTCCATAACTGTAGACACACTGCACCCTTCACCAAAAATAGTTGATCTATGCACGAATTATGAATAACTAGTCCAAACCAGGAATGATTTCACAAGACCTCAATCCTGTTACCAATAGATCCCAACAGAAAATATACTCTACAAGAGTTAGGTCACACTATCAAAACAAGTGTGTTATCACAGAGTCATCTCCATATGAGTCTCCAAGAACAACAGTTAAGACAAGGGCTCAACTAGAATCTCTATGTCTCAAACAATATATATGGAGAGAAAGGAATGAATAGAAAGTAACTCTATTAATACTTCACATAAGGTATAAATGACATAGATCATACCACAAATATTTCCTAGAGCCTCTCAGTCGTACGCTTCGACTGACTACAGATGTCCCTTTCACTAACCTCTAGCTCTCGTAGCCCTGTGGGAACCACCTGGTGGTGGGGGTGGTTACAACATAACAAAATGTAGAACTCAACAGGTTTCTCCCCCAAATCCGCTACAATGTATTGAAAATTAAATTACTATATTTTCTAGCCACTTAATCTTCTTTTGTGGCCTGTATAAGGTCTCTAATTATTTTTGTGATGGGTTAGACAATATAGAAAATAATTTCCCCTACTATCACATGTGTAGAACCACCTCTCTTTGGACTGACTAGACTCGCTATTTGATCCTTGAACTATAGATCCTCTTTCCTCAGACCTCCTCGTAAAATTTCTCACTTGTACAAGTCCATAGTACTGATGTTGGCAACCATCTACCGAGGTCACTACTCCATCATTCCCACTACAATCAATTTCCAGTTGTAACTACTCCTCAAAGAAACTCTCAACCACTAAAGCTCACTCTATCACCCCAACATATGTTGGAATTAATTTGGGAATAACATTGTATCTTATGTCTCTATACAGACCGCACTCAATGTTCTATGGTCTTAATAATTGATCCTAATTTATATACATAGAGTACCTAGAGAGGTTGGTAAACCTCGATGAATACTAAAATTTTATCATTTTGATGTAAAGAAGTTATATAAGCTTTGGGATTTATATATCCCTTATAATATTTTTTGAGAAATACTATCTAAAAATGTGCTCAACTCTTTCCAGAAAGGATTCACCTCAACATATGTTTGGGTCTCTAATCCCCTCATCACCCTACCAAGATGTGAATAATCCTCTTTGTTCAGACCACGATCTTGTCTTCTAGTCTTTGACTAGAAAAAATCATTGGTTCACCACCTCAAGTCAGTCCTCATCAACACATGGGTTGGGATAACATAGGAACCCGAGGGTTTAGTTTATTGAAACTCAATAAGTGTTCTCATTCTGCACTCCTCATCTGCTGGTACTACAGGTACCATATGCTACTGTAGGGGTGGTGGTATGGATGGGGCACCACATTGAGGTAAAATCTCAAAAATTGTTCCCTAAATCGACCCTCATTATTATGGGGATCATTTTCATAATCATTAATTTAAATCCTAGCTCGTATACATCATGGATGAATCTTAGAAGAAAAAATGATGTACCATAGTCAAATAGTATATAATTATAGATTCTTAAATAAGGACATGGAAACACAACCCATTCCTATATGATGCATGTACCATTATTTTCTCATCATCCAATGTTCTCAAGTACTATTTCAGAAAGTAAGAGATCAGAGTCCAGGTATATGTATATTTCTGCAGCTTCACAAACACTGAAGTCTCTAGCCTGAAATCCAAACTCAAAACACTTCACAATGTTTTCCTCGAACAATCTCAGAGACTCGTAGTACTGGGGTAGATCCAACTGCCTCAGATACCGCACTATCAGGACCCATCCCAATGGGGCCCATGCTGGGACTCCCCAAGCCTTCCTCCAATAGGTGAGGGTATGGAAACTAATGACGAGTTTTCATATCATTGACATGGGAGGCCTTATCCTAAGTATACGCACACACACACACCTCCAAAGCAATAAAATGCGGAAATTTAAAAACCAAACAACCATAAATGAATACATATAAATATCATAACCAGAGTATTAAAGGATTTAATCAAAGTAAACATGTCCATATATAATCACACCCCAAAGAGTCTGAAATAAAAGTCCAATCTAAATTATAAAAGGGTATGTGTTCTAAAAGTCGCTAGAATACACCTTTGTCTTCCCATTCTCACAATGCAATGTCTAGTCATGTTCTGTCATGGACAATGTGGAATGGTTGATCATTTACATATGACACAACACATACTACAAAATCTCATGTCGGGTGAGTATAAAAATTCTCAATAGGGAACCCAGAAATCACAATAAATACAAATAAAGAAATATAGTTAGCTCTACATAGGTATATATTTATAGCACATATAACAAGAATATCTAGATATAATCAAAAAAAGATACATAGTCTAAAGGTAAGACACAACTATATTATATCAACCCCAGGACTCTAGATAAAAGGATCCATGAAGCACTAATCTAAGAGAACACACTCCTGAGTCTGATACCAGGGACGATGTCTTTCCGAGAGGAATTGATCGTCGGGTCATGTCATGTGAAGTCCATACTGATAGTCAGAAGATATATGACACACAGATAATGATCACCCCCAATTCCCTGGAGGGATACTAAAAAACTAATGTTGGATTAACTCTCTCAATATAGGATTGATTCTCATGTACTTTTGGTCACAATGATACCAAGAACTCTGCTAAGGACATTAAGATGAATAGTAGATCACACTCTGGACCTCATAGAGGAATTCGAATGACTCTATCCATTATGTCTTGTAGATGGGGTAGTAGTCCTCAGAGTAGGAGATGATTCCATAATAAACCTCAGGGAAAAGGATATAGGGGACCCACCCTAATAAATCTCGTCTAAGTCATTAAGTATAAGATCTATAAACCTTTTATAAAAGAGAACACTACGTGTAGTAAGGTTCACACTCCATGTCCTTTGATCTCAGGTCCTACATGTGTAAATATCTTGTGTCTCTTAACATGTCTATGTGGGAGATTAGACTCCATGTAGGAATATTTTTTAGTTTATACATGTCCCAATACACATCTCATCCCATGTACATGGTCCAAAACATGTCCATGAAGTGGAGTATACATCGGGTAAGAAGTCTGTGTACTCCACCCTGTGTTTGTGTACATTATAACGTACACATTTAGTTTCAATAGAGATACCACACACTTTGTGATAGGGTTCACACACCATGTGATGTTTAACTTCTTGTTGAAACCCTATCCACCTCTCAGGAGTCCCGCACGACGTCTTGATCCAACATTCACATCGTGTAGCATGGAATTTACTAAAAATATAGATTCGTGCTCATGTTACCTTCTCCATTCATATGGAATCCATTAATTCCATTCCCTACCAAGAGACATATGTTAAGGCCTCATCTCATCCTATCCATTAACAAAAAACAACTCCATCCATCAAAACTTCTTAGAAAATGGATCAAATCATCATTCTACCTTATGTTTTGAAGAATGAAGATGAACATAAAATCAGGTATCCTCCATCATATGATTTTCTCCATATTCATCGTCACACATAATTCATGTCATGTTGATCCTTTACCTATGTTATTATATCATTTCACCAAGAAATGGGAACATAATTATTGATCAATCAAGATATGTTGACTCATGAGACAAACAAATAATGATTGTGATGAACAATGAACATGGGGAGAAAAGAATTTGAAGAATAAGTGTTGATCAATGTTCATGTTGCTCTTAATATGTCTCTATTAGAATAATAAATGAAGAAATAAAATCATAAGGAAAAAAACTTCTTTAAAAACTCCGAAAAATAATCTCATCCCACAAGATGATCAAACCACAGATCTATATTTCCATTGATTGACTCATGTTCCTAATAGAATTCATGAACGAGGAATAAAAAAATGCACATCCTACCTCAATTTGGATTGATCATTGATGACGAAAATTGTTGTGTCACATTATTTGGAGGGATCCTTTAGAAATATATGTGTGTTGATTAGTGATCCATGATATATCATCATTCCCCTGAGGGAGAATCCTCAATGATCTCTCCAATGGTTGTCTATATGTTCTAGGGTTATGCGGCTAGAACTATTGTAACAACTCGAATCCAGATCACTCCACTGGTTCCCTCTGCCCAGATCGCCACATGACCTCAAACACATTTCCCCAAACGCGAGAGGCTTCCGACTAGCAGTGAGGGCCTTGATAAGTTTTTTGGGAAACTATGCCCTCATTTGGTAAGGTATACAAGGAAAGAAAAACATCACTCAATAGCGGAAGCAATAACAACATACATAACTAGAACCATACAGCAGAAGAATAAATATATAGCAATGATGATAATGATGCAGCAGGTACAAGCATCTAAGGAAAGCAGCAAACACAACAACATGTTGAAATACAACTGAACACAACGTACTAAAGCAACAGCAACTCCAGCAGCATCTCAAGCCTATGCTTGGTCCCTTTCTCTCCAGCTCCAAGCAATAAAGTACCAGATGTCGAAGGGCACATTCCCATATCTATACTTGCAATAAAAAAGTCTTCTTGGGCCCAAAAGCATGGCCCAAATAGGGTGTCAGATACAGTCCCAGTAGGAAATCACCTAAAGATCTGTGCCTAATAGTCAATGAATACAAGGAAAGTAAAAGAGAAGGAATCAGTAAACAGAAAAGCACACATCAGCTACAATCCACAGTTCTAACATATAAAGCACATAAGGAACAGCTACTCAAGCAAGAAAAACTAAAAAGGTAACCACTGAGTAGTTCTCATAGCCTAACCCCTATAGTTCAACCTATAAGTACTAGCAACCCTCTGGAAAGCACACACATTCTCGCCTCTTTGGTTCAGCTAAATAATTAATAGAATCTCTGGGGAAGCACTCACCGTCAATTCCCCCTATAGTCTCATATCATACTAAAGGATCTCTGTGGAAGCACTCAAAGTCTATTCCCCATGTGGCCCGCATCAAGGAACTACATACTCTCTAAGAAAGAACTCCTCGTCAATTCCCCTTGTGGTCTCGCATTGTAATTTAAGACACTCTAGAGAAGCCCTTCCGTCCATTCTCTCTATGGTTCACTACACTAGGTTCTTGCAGCCCTGTGTAAAATAAAAATTCATAGCGTGTGTGTATCGTCCATGTAAACCTCCAGAACTAATTGGCTATCATTCTTAGGCTGAACAACATAACAAAGAAATAGTTCCACTATCCTACAAATAGGCATGGTAACTGGTAAAATTCAAAACAATCAAAAAAAGCATGGAAAACATCCAAAGTACAGTAAAACTACCCTATTCACCTGAAATGACCACTACACTAGAATATTTGCATGGCAATAAAACAACAAGGGAAAACAAGAAACACAGAACACCTCGTTCAAGGGTATTGGTGGAAATTTCACATAATATTCAACGACTTCCTACCGATATGCACAAACCACCTTCCTCGATCCAAGGAGATTGATATATGTGAACATCGAGGACAGGTACTCCTAATAATGTCGTAGATCTGAGAAAACGTCTGAAACACATACACGATGATAACTTGAGAAGGAGGAGGATTTGGAAAACAAGGCTCAAGAAGAAGAGAGTACTCACCGCGGCGATTCCAACGCAATCAATGGTGCTCGAATCAGAGAACGGACGGAGAGTCGTGGGCTCGTCAAAGATTCATGGATCCTTGGTGCTCTCGGATGGATGGAACCTAGACGAAGACCTTTTTGTGTGTCAGGCGCGATCCCAATCAGTTTAATGAAAAAAAGTACACGGTGTGTACTTTTAGAGTACATGGAGTATACTACGTTTGTCCATACTCTACCAAAATCAGCCACCATGTCACCCATACACACCATGTGTGCGGCCCATACATAGCCAGCACACGTCTTTGAGCGGGAATAGAGTACACTGCATGTACTCAGAAAGTACACGGTGTGTACTTCAAAAATTTCTAGAAACATTTTTTTTTAAAAAAATCCCGAAAAGGAAAAACATACTTGGACGAAGATCTGGGTTCATAAAAAATTCCCACCATAAAGAAATTTGTCCCCATATTTCCCATAGAGAGGTGTAGAAGAAGAACCCCTGAATAGCTTCAGCAACTGTGATCGTACATCAGCCACCCTATCCCAAGTTTCGTCCTGTACTCGGTCGTGCTGCCATAGCACTCGTACTAGAGGAACAAACCACCCACAGAGAACCTTCGTACTACGATCGACAATCTGGATGGGATGCTCCTCAAATGATGCATCCACTTTGAGCTCAACTTCCTCAGGCTGAAATATATGATCTGGGTCTGAAAAGTAATGTCAGAGATGAGAGACGTAGAAGTCGTCGTGCATGGCCCGATACCTCTAGGGTAGCTGCGACCAATTGGCGACTGGCCCAACTCTCCCCAAAACCTCAAACGGCCCAACATACCACGGTGAAAGCTTACCCTATCTATGAATCCTCTTGTGTCCCAGCCATGGTGCGACATGCAAGAAAAACTGATCCTCGACCTTGAACTCTAGAGGTCATCTCCGATGATCAGCATAAGACTTCTGTTGAGACTGTGCTATAGCCATCCTCTTCTGAATCAGCTCTATCTGTTCTGAAGTCTCCTGAACAAGACGAGGTCACATCAAAGCTGCCACTCCTGTCTCCAGCCAGAATAAGGGTGATTGGCATGGCATACCATACAAAGCCTAGTTAGGGGACATCTGAATAGTCACCTGAAAACTAATTTTTTAGGTAAACCCCACCAGAGGAATATGCTTCTCCCAAGAACCGCCAATTCCTAGAATGCATGCTTGGAGAATATCCTCAAGCACCTAGATCGTATGCTTGGACTTTCCATCTATTTGGGGATGGTATGTCATAGTCAGAAGTACCTGGGTACCAAAAGCCTTCTGAAGTCCCTGCCAGAACCATGAAGTAAAGCATGCATCCCTGTCTAAAACAATGGAGTGTGGAACTCCATGCAGACACACAATCTCTCGGATCTAAAGTCATCCCAGATCATAAACATTGAATGTTTCTTTAATTATCAAGATGTAAGCGACCTTCTTATGTTTGTCGACGACAACCCAAATAGCACTATTCCCTCGAGGGGACCTCGGATATTCAGTCACGAAGTCCATCACGACATCATTCCCCTTACACTCCAGAATGGGTGACTGCTGCAAAAGGCATTATGGTCGTTGATGCTCCGCCTTCACCTACTAACAAGTTGAACACTACATGACGAAACCAGAAACATCCCTCTTCATACCTGGCCACCAGTACTAGTGATGAATATCCCGATACATCTTGGTGATGCCAGGATGTACTACCCAAACCGAGGAATAAAAATCATGCATTAGCTCCTCGAATATGTCTGATGGTACCCATACGCAACCCTGGAAATGAAATATCTCATCCTTTCCCACTGTCCATCCAGGAAGAGGGTCCTTTCCTGACACGCTCCATCGTAGTACTAAGACTTCTGAGTCTGATAGCTACCTCATCCTTACCTGATCAAGTAGTGTAGAGGTAACAACTGAAGAAGATAGAATAGTCTATCCCTATCTTTCTTGCACCTCCATACAAATCTCAGAGAATAGAGCCATAAGCTTCCACTTACTAATGGCCTCCTGAGCTTCTTGAATCTGAGTTCTCTTACTCAACACATCCTCCATTGCGTTTCAATTTCCCGGTGTATAGGAAAGCTCGAAATAAAAAGACTAAAGATACTCGACCCACCTACGCAGCCTCAGATTTAGATCACAATGAGTGATGATGTACTTGACACTCTTGTGGTCAGTGAAAACCACAAAGTGATCTCCCAGAAGGTAATGTCTCCAACAGCGTAAGGCACGAACAACGAATACCAACTCCAGATCATGCGTCGGGTAGTTCCTCTCATGTGTCCTCAACTTCCGAGATTCGTACGCAATGACTCCATCTCCCTTCATAATCACATCGCCCCATACCGATAACTGAAACATCACAATAAATAGTGTATCTCTTTCCTAGCTCTTGAAGGACTAGTATCGGTGCTGACTTCAACTTTCCCTTCAAATCTTGAAGGGCTGAATCACAAGAATCTGACCATAAGATCTTTACCCCCTTCTTGGTCAGACCTGTCAATGTTTCTTCTAGGCATGAGAAGTCCTGAATGAAGCGTCTGTAGTATCTATGCATCCTTAGGAAACTCTATACCTCAAAAAAATTCTTTGGATTCTCCCAGGAAACTACAACTCCCACATTCTCTTGGTCCACTGAATCGTCTTCTTCTGAGATGAAATGACCCAAGAAGTGAATCTGATCCTTCCAAAAGAAGAACTTAGAGAGTTTAGAATAAAGTTGATGCTCTCTTAGTGAACTCAGAACGATCTCAAGATGGGTAGTATGGTCGTGTTGAGTGTGAGAGTACACCACGATATCATCCATGAAGATCACGATGAAGGATACCAAGTAAGGATGGAACACTAAGTTCATCAGTGCCACATGACCTCAAGAACATTACCCCAAATTCCAAAGGCTTCCGACTAGCAGTGAGGGACTTGGTAATTTATTGGGGAAACTATTCCCTCATTTGGAAAGGTATACAAAGTAAGGAAAACAATAGTCATCTGGTTCAGCTTCCGATAATCCACACAAAGATGAAGGGTATTATCTTCCTTCTTCACAAACAGGACATGAAAACCCCAAGGAGAATTACTGGGTTGGATGAAACCCTTTTCCTGCAACTCCTCCAAATGCTTCTTGAGCTCATGAAACTCCGGTGTAGTCATCCTATAATAAGGAATGGACACCGTTGCTACTCCCTTCATGAGCTAAATAGAAAATTCTACCTCACTCTCTGGAGGAAAACCTGAAAAGTCCTCTGAGAACACATCCCAAAAACGTTCAACCACATTAGGAAAGTCTAAATACAAAGTTCCCTCATCATCTAGATAAAGAATATAAATCTAGGTTTTCACCCTTCCTAGTCCATGATGCTCGAGTCCTGCTTGACTCGCCTGAACATCCCTTTCTCCTCTATGAAGAAAATATTCACTCTCTGGTGAAACGAAGCTCACTGTGCGGTGATAGCAGTTGATGACTAGCTGGAAGGGAACCAACCAGTCCATCCATAGGATGAAATGTTATCCTGTCATCTCTATAACATAGAGATCCCAAAACAAATGATACCCTACAACATCGAGAGGACAGTCTCTACACTGGCGTACACTAGATGTCCTCATTCCCAAAGGTGTGTCTAGTGTCAACGAGTCGATAGAAGAAAAGATACAGAGCCCAAGGATCGCCACAATGGTAACAGCGATTAATGTATGCCAAGCACAAGTATCGAAAAGAGCTGAAGATAAAACTGATTCTACTAAAATTGTACCTCAATCTGTAAAATGTCTTGGATCCTGCTCCTAAAAGGTCTTCTCAACAGCAATAGTCTGGCCTGCCCCGCGGCCCTATGATCTTACTTGACCACTTTGACCTGAACTTCTCTGTTGGCACTGAAAGACCGGTGACTGACTGCCATGGCCTAGACCTCCACCTCGGCCCGAACGGTTGAAAGAACTCCAGTTCCCCGACTGGTGTCAAACAGGTGATGTTTCTCTAGAACGAGGAGTCATTGAAGAACATCTGTCACCAGCAACTGGTGACAGAACCTCGAAGAAATGCTGAAGGTGACCCATCTTGTCATAGGATCGGCACTCCACTGTGTCCCTCTGGCACTGCGGCCTCATATTCCCACTCCTACTGCACTGGTAGCATACAACCTGTCTTCCAGAAGATGTGTCTCGCATCCTCGGATCACCATGCGTAGGCTCCCTACGACGCTTCCTACTGTCAACTAAAGGAACACTAGCTCTGGAAGCAGAACCGCCCTAGCTCGTAGCTCCAGAGTCTCTTAGATTGCACTCCACAATCAGGTCTTGGTTGAGGATGGAAGTGATGGAAGTCAACTGGACGAGATTCACCTGCGGGCGGATCTCCCGCCTTAGAACAACCTCAATCATCCGTTCTATGAACACCCCACTCCCATCCTAGAGGATTGTGAAATGCTGTAGCTCTGTAAAATGAGAGGAATACTCCATGACAGAAGGAGTTACCTACACTATGGTCATGAACTCCAAGGCTCGATTGGACCTCAGGGTCTCCAGGTAGAAGTAGTCGTAGAACACGTTATGGAACTCCGCCCAAGCCATAACCAGATGATGACCCACTTGTGAGATCACATCCCACCACCTCTTGGAAGAGTCTCGGAGCATTTAGGTAGTGAGCTTGAACCGAATCTCCAGAGGCGCCTCCAGATGCTCGAAGATAGTCAGCATGGCTTCCAGCCATGACTCTGTAGCTTGTGGTCCTCCTTACCCTGAGAAAGTTGGAGGATGTTTCTACTAGAAAAACTGCCTCAAGTCTACCATAGGCATGGATGGAGGCGATGGTCCCTGAAAGGTCTAGATCATCCTCATAAATCCTTCATTGAACTGCACATCCGCTCCTACAGCAGGTATGACAGTCGGTGCCAAGGCTGGCCCGACTGGAGGATCGGCAGGAAGTCCCTGATTGGCCATATCCGTTGTCTGATCACCGTTTAGAAATTGAAGAACAACCAGAGGAAGTCTCGAAGGAATATCACTAATAGATCAAAATCACACTTTAGATCAGGATTAACAAGGACTGAGAACAAAAAAATACAAAATGGGAACATGTAAAGTAAAACACACAAGTTTACAAAACACGACTACACGACATGTTTAAAAACTACACGGCGTGTCTACGTAAGCCATTGACATGGGCATGTACCCCTTCCCAACAGGTCGTGTAACAACTCAAAAAACACGGTGTTTTGAACCCACACCCGGTGTGTACATGAAAACTACTCCCCAACCCGAGTCTCATAACATGCCTAAACCAAAAGGTCTGAATTAACCCGAGACTACATGGTGTGTTCCGAACAAACACGGCGTGTACTTGACAAGGCTTCGACAGACCGTGTTGTTAAATATGCAGTCGTCTACACGGATGAACCTTAAATGGCATGTTCCAAAAGAACACAGCGTGTATAGGTGAAGGTGACATCGTCCCGTGTTGTTCTTGTCATGGTCGGGTACCAGAACAAGACTACACGGCGTGTTCCGAAAACAACACGACCTGTCTAAGAGAAGGTAACACCGACCCGTGTTGTTCGTGAAATGACTGGGTACCTGGACAGGACTACACGACATGTTCCATTACAACACGACATGTTTTAATCGAGCATCCCCGACCCGTTTTGTTAGTGACATGGCCGGGTACATGGGTCTGAACTACACAGCATGTACCTACCGTACATGGCGTGTTCCTAAAGTTATTTCTACAACAGCGTGTCCATGCTCACACGGTCAGTGACACGGTCCAAAAACTACACGGCGTGTAGTCAAAAATTACACGCCGTGCATTCTGAGTTTTTCTGGGCATTAGCTTAGAAACTGCAAAGAAGTCCAGAAAACACAGAAAACAAGGTAAGGAGGTGCCAAATTCCGATTTGTGAGGGTCCCTACTCCCTACGAATCAGAACATGGCATTCATTTATGTAAGGAAGCATACTAAAAATCATCTAACAAGGTATCATAGATTCTCTCAACCATCTATCACAACAGCATGCATAATCTATAGAAATTCTATCACAAAAGAATGAAATCGCAAATGCACCCTCAATGGCATCGTAGGAGTGCATGGCATGTGATTTCTACAAGTTCCTATATGATGCATGAGATGGAATACCCTCATCTCATCGGGTTGCGACAGAAATATAACCGCAATAGTCAAGACAATAATAACACAAATCATGTGAATCACTCTAGGTGAAATCATATCAACCGTAAATCTCAAAACTAGAAAATGGTAATAAACGAGGTAGTTTGGGTTTTCCCTGTACACGGGTTAGCTACTCCCGGGCATAGCTTAACACCAAGTACCGAATCTTTCATATCCCTGGCTAAAGGCTCCAAATAGTAAACCACTAGAAAAGAAACCATCTGATACCACTTTCTAATGACCCGAATCTGGAGCCCCTCCACTGGTGCCCCATGCCCGGTTCGCCACATGAACTCAATCACATTTTCTCAAATGCCAGAGGTTGCCGACTAGAAGTGAGGGCCTTGGTAAGTTATTGGGGAAACATTGACCTCATTTAGTAAGGTAAACAATGTATGGAAAACAACAATCAATAGCAAAAGCAGTAACAATATACTTAACTGGAAACATACAGTGGAAGAATGAATATATAGAAATGATGATAATGATGCAGTAGGTACAAGAATCAAAGGAATGTAGAAAACACAACAACGTGCTGAAATAAAACTTAACAAAAAGTACTAAAGTAATAGTAACTCCAGCAGCATCGAAAGGCTAAGCTTGGTCCCTTACTATCTAGCTCCAAGAAATCAAGTACCAGAAGTCGAAGGGCATATTCCCTTATCTATACCTGCAAAAACAATGTCTTCTTAGGACCAAAAGAAAGGCCCAAACAGGGTGTGAGACACAATCCCAGTAGGAAATCACCCAGAGATCTGTGCTTAATAGTAAATGAATACAAGGCAAATAAAAGAGTAGGAAGTAGTAAACAGAAAAGCACACAGTTGCTACAATCCACAGTTCTATCATATAAAGCACATAAGGAATAGCCACTCAAGAAATCTAAACAAAAAGGTAACCACTGGGTAGTTCTCATATCCTAACCCCTATGGTTCAATCTACAAGTACTAGCAATCCTCTGGAAAGCACACACAGTCTCGCCCCTCTGGTTCAGCTAAATAATTAATAGACTCTCTAGGGAAGCACTCACCGTCAATTCCCCCTATAGTCTCGTATCGTACTAAAGGATTTATGGGGAAGCACTCAACCTTTATTCCCCATGTGGCATGTGTCGAGGAACTATAGGCTCTATGATGAAGCACTCAATGTCCATTCCCTCTCTGGTCTCGCATCATAGTTTAAGTCACTCTGGAGAAGCCCTTCCATCCATTCTCCCTATGGTCAACTACTCTAGGTTCTCACAGCCCTATGTAAAATAAACATGCATAGCGCGCGTGTATCATCCAAGTAAACCTCAAGAACAACTTTTCTATCATTCTAAGGCTCAATAGCATAACAAAGCAACAGATCCACTATCCTACAACTAGGAATGGAAACTGAAAAATTTCAAACAAGAAAAAGAAACATGGAAAACATCCAAAGTTCAGTAAAACAACCCTATTCACAAGCAATGACCACTACACTAGCATATCAGTAAGGAAAGAAAACCACAAGGGAAAAATGGGAAACACACAATACCCCATTCAAGGGTATTGGTGGAAATTTCACATAATATTCAACGACTTCCTACCGAAAGGCACAAACCACCTACCTCGATCCTAGAAGATCGATTTATGTGAACTGTGATGATATATTCTCATTAGAATGTCGTAGATCTGAGAAAAATTTTGAAAAACATAAAACACTATGACAGTGGAAAGATGAGGATTTGGAAAAGAAGGCTCAAGCAGACGTGAGAACTCACCACTATGATTCCAATGCAATCAACGGTGCTCGAAACGGAGAACAGATGGAGAGGAGGGGTCTCGTTGAAGATTCGCGGATCCTTGGTGCTCTCGGATGGGCGAAACCTAGAAGAAAACCTTTCTGTGCGTCAGGTGCGACCCTTGTCCATTTAATGAAAACAAAAGAATGTACACGGTGTGTACTTTTAGATTACACGATATGTACTAGGTATGTCCGTACTCCGCCAAAATCGGCCTCCACGTCACCCCTACACACCATGTGTGTTGCTCGGACACGGCCATCACATGACTTAGAGCGGGAAAAGAGTACACTGTGGTACTCAGAAAGTACACGACGTGTACTTCAAAATTTTCTAGAAACATTATTTTTTCTCAAAAACTCTATAAAAGGAAAACCATACCTAAACAAAAATCCGGGTTCTTGCAACTATAATTCTAAAATGAAAATATTTTTATATATTTATAAGTTTCAATATCAAAATAAATGTAATAAACTAATTTATTCGATTATTTTATTCATTTCTATTCCCATGAATACTTTTCAACTAATGATGCCAACGAGCATGTACCCTAGTGGAACAGACTCCTTCTTGGCATAGAAAAGATCCAAGATCAAATCTGGGTAGGGGATAATTTTTGGGGGTACTAGAGTAGTACTGTAGTGGTGGTGACACTATATAAGTGGAGGCATTGTAGTAGGAACAATAGCAGTGGTGGTACTATAGTTGGTACTGTAGAAACTCGGGTATTGTAGAAGTACTATTCACTTAGGGGCTCTTTGGGCCAAAATGGGCTTTCAAGCCTTGTATTCAAGCCACATGGCCTAAGGCCTTTAGGCTATGTAATGGGTCTCCCTCTACCTAGTATAAAGAGGTCTTTGCATTAAATAATAAAATGAGTCTTCAGACCCAACCTTAATAAAATTAACTTTTCCACAAACAACCTGTGTTGACTAATATTATGTTATTCCAATGATTATCCTTATATTTTGAACTGAATAGTTCACAAAATTTTAATCCTCATACCCATTTTTAAATTAATAAAATTTTTCAGGAAAAATATATGTCTGTGATATTTAATATATTTCAAAAAAAATTCCGGGCATACCAGACCTCATTATAGCATGTCTTCTCAGTGATTGGTCTCAAAAAAATCCATATAATACCCAAAAATAACAGACACAAAATTTGAGACCATAAACACACATACCGCCATTTTACC
This sequence comes from Viscum album, assembly GCA_963277665.1. Taxonomy (NCBI): domain Eukaryota; kingdom Viridiplantae; phylum Streptophyta; class Magnoliopsida; order Santalales; family Viscaceae; genus Viscum; species Viscum album. The sequence goes on along the minus strand of OY728131.1, from coordinate 306,581,294 downwards.
CTACTGTTTCAAAATTAAAGTTCCTCCAAATGAATCATGATCTATGGTGACAAAGTCCCATGTGGAGAGGAGTGAATCCCCCCATGAATAAGCATCATAATGTAAAACTGCCTATTTCTACATCCTACCCGTACAATGTCAAACTACTCAACAATATACATGACACAAGATGTAAAACTATACCCTATCCCATTGTTTTGAACACATTATTACCAATATATGGTCATCATGGGATGCCACCTTCTCCACACCTGGTGATGAAACACCAATCCATTAGTGGATTCCATTTGTAAGACCCACACCTTCTCCTCTACCATGGGATCAATGTTCATCCAATGAGTGGATAATTGAATAGTACACACACAAATATAAATAAGAACATTCCTCTTCTGAATATATGCTCCAATGCCTCATCTCCACACCATCCCTCACTGATTCTCCTTCCATGACACAATTTTTCTTACTACAAGATGTTAAATTGGATGGACCGGTCCGGTCACATAACCTTAAACTGTGGAATCAAAATATGTAAGTTCTGATCTCTTTAATTTAAAAAGGGTGTGTAGGATTCCTATTTGAGGTCCAATACTATGAAAAGTGTATTCATGGGTTATCCATCCTAGGAACATAACTCCTAGACCTTCATTAAGGGGTGTTTTGATCCATCAATCCTGAATTATTACCAAGGGGAGTTCTGATCAAAACTGAATAGGTTCTCCACCATAGTGTGCTCCCATCCATTAGTAATCCTTTAGGTGTGAAAACATCCCTCCAAGGGATAAAACTCCTTCATCCACCTCAAGGAGAGTTCTAATTCACATTTTCTAGGATCACCACTAAAGGGTAATCCCATAAATTGGTAATACTTCTTGTGTGACGTATTCCCTCTTAGGGGAACACATCCTAGATCCACCTCACGGGGATTTCTAATCCATCCGTCATTGTTTCTCATTTTGGGGTGTTCTCACCGATACATTTCATTTTCAACTCAATGGGAGTTCTTATCTGTCAACCCAAGATGTGAAATATTCCCTCCTAGGGACACACCTCTCTGATCCACCTGAAGGATCATTAATATACACAATCCAAGGTATCCCTCCAACATACATCTATCCCCATCCATTATATCCCCACTAGAAATTTACCATATTCTAATCTCTATAGTTGATTAAACTCACACACTGGTAAATCTCAATCAGACATCCTGATCCATTTCTACTGAACATAAAAATTGTGATATTATCCAAACACCAACCCTATGCATAAGTGTGGGATGCCCGAGGTAAAATCTCATGGCTAAAATACTCCCTTGGAATTTTTACCTTAGGATCTAAATGTGATGAAATGGGTTTTTCAACTTAAGACACCTCACATGACATTCCCTCATAAGAGGAAGAATATAGGTGACCAATTCTCCCAATTTCCAGACAAGAATATTGATTACCAATGTGAATACTTTCTTGAATGATGGTTTCTACCCTATTAAGATACATTTAGAAAGTCCATAAATATTTAGTGTAATTAATTAACATCCACAAAGAGATGGAACCAAGAATGAGTTCCATGAACATGATTTAACTCTATATGGGAGACCTGGACTAGGTGATGAGTTCCATGAATGAATAAGTGGAATGAGAAACCAATTTCCCATCAGAATATTTCGAACATTGTGTATACATCACTTTTTAAAGTGGTTAAATCCGACCACATATAGAAAATGTAAAAGTAAGGCTATATCATTCCATTGAGCACACACATCATTTCGACATTTAGGCCAGGCCCTAGGGATGGTGTCAAGAAAAGAAACACTGAACTAGATGTGAATCTATTTTCCTCAAAAATTGGTACAACTAGAATTTTTATAAATCATTGGTTTTTCATGTTACTATATCTAGATATTCGGTTCCATGTGTCACCATGAAAATGGTGGGCCTAGCATGGAACACCGTAGAAATTGGGGTAGTTATCATTTGGTGATCCCAGTTATATGACATTGTCAGTGTGAATCCCTCTCCATATTTAGAAGATCATATAATGTTGGCGAATTGAATATCTATTTCCTTATAAATTTACTGAATTCTGAATCCACTAACTTTGAATGAACCCAAACACTAGAAATCACCCACCAAACACCCATAGGCATCAGGTCAAGAGAAATGTAAATACATCAATTCGAAAAGAAACCACCTCTTCCACAACGTTCGGCATGACTCCAGCTATTGGGTGACCACACCCTATCTCACCCATAAAGATCACACATTGGAGGGTTATAAACACCCGTGTACCCTGGAATGAGTAATAGGGGTCATTCCCATAAGGGATATGGACTGCCAAATCATGGAGACATCCCTCACTGACATTGTTTCTTAAAAGGATGCTCAGAAAAAAAACTACCCTAAATGATGACAAAATGATTCCAGATTAACTCCCCTTATTAATCATATTAATATATCAACTTTTTAGAGGATATGAGGGGTTCTTGAGTCTCCTTGGATATGACTAATACTCAGGAGATACCATGGAGGTCTCCCACCAGCCTATTTTAGCACCATAAATGACGGGTCCCTTAGTCTAGAGAATAGATGGAATTTACCCCGACTCTGTCGGCCCTGGTCCAAACCATATTACTCCAATGAAGGGGGTTGTCGTAAGACAATTCCAAAAAATGAAAATCATTTTCCATGGATGTAGTAGCCACTACCAACACTAGTGTATTCCACTAGATCGCAACCACCAATGGATAGGGATCCCTTTTTTCTGATTGGGATTGAAACCCCAGCCACCTCATTGGTAGTACATGTTAACTCTTTCAATTGGTGGTACCAACGAAAGATTTTACGATCATACCCTTAATCACAAGATTTCGTGAGGAATTCATCCCACACAATCACCATTCCGAGAATAGTTTCCCCCTACACTCTCATCCAATATTTTGCTTGTATCATCCGTACTACCATTCATAAACATGGAAGTCTTCTACCATTCCCATTTTTACTAGAATGAACGTATTAAATATGATCAAACCAAATAGTGGAAAGGTCCTCCCAACACCAATGTATTATCATGCTTAGAAGAGAAGTCCTGGGGCAGATGTTTAACAAGTCACCACAGGAGGAAAAAACTAGGAAGTGTCTATTCATCATCCACCTTATCGAACTATCTGATTCATAGGACACCAAAGACTCTGTAATGGGGTTTTTTACTTTACAGATAGAGTATGAGGAAGGAACTCAACATTTTTAGTTATTAATTTCATAAGGTTAACTCAACCAGGTCATCAAGTCCATCTTTAGGTAAATTATTGTGTAGGATGTCCTAGAAGCCTTTTAAGGCCTCACGGTGCATCCATCCCCTTGTTCTCTAGTCTCCCTATCAACCTATACACAAGAAATTGGAGAGATTTTCTGGTCCATGATGACTCATTAATCTTGTGAGATACATAAAGAGTTACTGATGAGTTATTCCTCCCTCATTCTTGTTGTATTGGTGAACACCTACTCATATAACTATGTAATTATGTGATTGGGACATGATCAAAAGGGAGACCCAACATATAATGAATAGATACATCACATATTTGATCCTCTTCCAGAAAACCAACCACAAAACCAATCCACATCTATTCATCCACCCATATACTATATAGAACTGATTAGATAATGGGTCGACCAATAATAGGGTTCTAAGAAAGAGGAATTATGTGAAACATTGGAATCCAATCATCTTCATGTGTTATTCTGGCCATCTGCAACCATTAACTATTACATCCCAAAGTCCCTTACCGAGGGCCCAACTTTGTGTTTTCTATAGACCATCTAGGAAATTCTTCACCACCTCTATGATCTAAATTTTACTTATCAAGGAATCCTAGTGTAAATCCATGATATCAACCAACAGTACTCATAGGGTGAGTTGTCAGCACTTCCAGTAGATCAATGCTCTGAGTCACCTGATTACCATAAAAGAAATTTAACAATGTTGCATTAATATCCATATAGTGCTACATAATATTAGGGATGAAAAATCATTTAATGTGATGATCATGGTCTGGGAACACTACACAGGTCTCCAATTCTACCTTCTCCAATTCTACCTTATAATGTGATATCCTGACTTACCCTTCAAGGAAAATAACTCTACTCCAATTACTATCATGGTAAGCATGGTTGTTCCCAAATATTTCAAGGATAGGGACTTTGATGTAGTGTTTTATAGTAAAACATAACCCCTTGGGAAGCACATTACTAGCTACACACTTACACAGGTATCTAAACCCACCAAAAAATACAGGAACTCAGCCTCGAGAATCGCTTTATGACATTGCCTTCCCGTCGAAACATCGACAAGGGTAAAGATAAGGTTTAGCCCTTGGATCAATTTGAGGTCACACATAAAATTTTGATGGAGAATAACTTATCTGTAATACACCATGATCATGTAGGAAAAAAATAATATCCTCGATTATTTCATGGTTGGTCAGTTCCCAGACTATGATGTCGCCCAATGAGATCTCATTTCTCCCCCAATGGGGCATTATCAAGTCCTCTTTTCCTATTTTCCTCTAACTGAGATACGTAATTCTAAAAATCAAGATAAGTAAGAGGCCTAAGATTATATAAATTGGTACATATATGGTTTGTTGAACCCTCATGAGATGCGTGAGAACCCTCCTATGGATCTGGATCGTGTTGACCCAGGATCTGTTGATCCTTCTTACCAAGTTGATGTTAATTTCCAAACAATAGTGGTTGAAGACACCAATCAAGAAAGGTACCCCCACTCACATTGTTTTATATCATCTCTCAAAAAACACCTTCAATACCCAGAGGCAAGGAAAGTGGTGATCCAACCTGATAGAATCTCATACCCGGCATGCGTGGACGTCATGTGAGCGTCCCCATATTTTGGGATCCCCAAGTTTCACCCATTAAAAATTATTGGTGAAACATTGTATAATTTGAACCTAATAATCTTGAGGTGACGAAAAATATTGGGAACCCAAGAGAAATAGTACGACTCCAAAAGAAATGGTGTTTTCTCTAGAAATTAGAATTACTCATGTTCATTTGGTATAACCAACTGCCCATAGGGTCCATCATTTGATGAGAATACCTTCTCAAATATTTCCTCACTAAAAAACTAAGTGACTATAAGGGTGTTTTTACATTTACAATGGGATATAACCCCTTCTAAATACTTTTTCAGAAGTTACCAAACTCACTACTAAATTGCTCGCTTAAATTTATTAGAGGATGTTCTGTGTTAGTGATTATAAAATGGTTATGTGATTAGCTACGGTTAGATTAGAGGGGGTTTTAACCCCCTATAATCTCACCCAAACAACTCTATAAATGGGTAATTAGAGGCGGTTTAAACCACCCCTAGTTTTGATTTTCTATTAGGGGTGGATAAAACCGCCTATAATTGAAACTCCAATTTAAAATTTAGAGGTGGTGGTACAACCACCCCTAATTTATCCCATATTTTTATACAATTGGATGGAACCCTAGACACCCAACCTTTTTCCATTACACCCCAATTACACAACCAATGTCACCCACTTTGACTGTAACACCCCGACCCTAGATAACCAGAGTCAGTACATTATTACATAACATTGGCATGATCACAAAGGATCAAGTCTCGAAAGACCGATTAGTTTAGTAGTCTTGGAAACACTAGATATATTAATAAGTCTTTCATTACATCATAAAGTAAAAATAACTAAAACAACATCTTGTTTTCATATCCCCTCATACTATCCTTGCATTTCATTCATAAATTACTTCTTCTCATCCTGGGAAAAATAAAACACTGAAAGGGGTGACCTCAGATGCTCAGTAAGGATAACAATATAAAATAATCTTTCATAGACAATCATAAACACATAAAGCAATTTATAACTAAAACAAAAGCCTTTTAAACTTGAACTCCAGCTTAACATGGCAAAGATAAAAGGAAATAATGCCATTTAGTTATTCACATGGATGTTCTACTAGTCGAAAAATCACATTCAATATCAATAACCACTTTCATAATGATGGAATGCATAATGCCACACTATCATAACAACATAGCCAAGGACTTTTGCCAAGACTACAAATAAGATTTTGTCAAGGCCTTGTGCCAAGACACTATTTTGCCTCATGAGACCTAATGATGCATCGAGGAGCTATAGCGGGATCCACCCTTCACATATTAAGTCCAATTCATTCCCATATGAAAAGTTTTAAACATAACATACACATTCGTATTAAAACTAGCTTACGAAATGTCAATACTTTAACCATAAACCATGAATGGTATAAAAATAGCACATCCACAGTCAAACATAACTCATTTGATACAATATGGAAGATTTTATTATATCACATTAACCTCAATCAAGAATAATGAAGGATGTATCCATAGATGAAAATAATCATCAAAACTATTTGAGAGAAATATCCCCCTTTTTCTTGAAATCATTTAAAAGTCACAGTTTTTGTCAAGAAGCCATTTAAAAATAGATTTTTGAATCGAAGTGTCCCATACCACATTGAAACTTTTAAAAGGAGTATTAGTTTTAAAACATTAAGGTCCATATAAATAAATCCTTAAAACCATTTTTTAAAACATGGTCATTAATGAGAAATATTTATAAGAATAAGTCTATAAAACATTTAAAAATGGTATTTTAGTTAGAGTTTCTAACAAAAAGATAGAAACTTGAATACAAATAATTGAGGTAATAAAAACATTGTAATATCATGAGAATAATTGGATTCATGATATACTTTGTCAATGTACATTATATACACCACATAATAGTGATTTGGTGTATAACAACAAAGAAGTATCAATGGAATTTAAGTTGAGATGAAAACTCTCATAAAGGCCGTATCCTTAGGTTAAGGATAAATCAAATACGTAGTTATGTGTGACAAATATAAATACACTAAATATTATTGGATATTCAGTGTAAAACAATAAAATGATATTCACACATAATCTTGTAAAAACAACTCCAATGAATTGGATGTTTAACTTAACAAATGGGGAATGAGTTAAAATTACTCTTATCAAATTCATATCGATGACTTGAGAAATTCTCAATGGAGTGATTATGTGTATCAAAAGTATATCAAAAAAAATGGGGTGTGGAAATTAGGACATAAGAAAATGAATAGTTATTCCACACATAATCTCGGAGTAAAATAATCAATGAAGTTTGCGTAAAGCTGAATAAATGGAAATGGAAATTTTGAATTCCCTCATCGATTAGGTAACATATGACACATATTCCCATGAAACAAGGATCATACAATGAAGATGTAAATACCCATAAATTAATGTATATTACACAACGAATACAATCATGGGTAGTACACATACACCACATGCAATAATTAAGTGGTGAACCATGGAATTCTCACGAAATTAAGAGTGAGTTCAGAAACCCCTTACCTTGTATTTTTTTCCTTGGTCGAGGGTAGGTTAGCCTCCTGTATAATTTTGAAATAATTTCTATTGAATTATTCAAGAATCATATTAATTAATATGATATCATATATTATCTTTTAACATTGATTTGTTAATAATATCTTAGAATTATCATCATTTCGGGTGTTAACGGGTTCATTTTCCTTAATATTATTTGTAATTTGAGCCATATTTTTTACTAATGGGATGTATATTATTCATATCCAGAATTATGTCAAATATTTAAACATTATTTTTAATCATTAAATGAGAATTAGTCTTGAATGGATACGAAGGAGAATGAATCTCATCACGTTCGTGGAGACGGTACTCCGTATGTACGCACGAGCGACAATATCATTATTTTTATATTAAAATAATATATAATTGGATGGTATATCAGATATACAGAATCATTATAATGTTATATTCATTATTTAAATGATTTAAACATCATTATTATACCCACCCAAATAATAATATATTGAATAAAAATTATACCACGACGTGGAGATGGTAAGTCGTACGTACACATGTATGGTGACATGTTATTCAAAGGGTGGATAAAATACTGAATATGGTTGTAAAATATTTATAATAACATCACAGTATATATAAGATAATGGAGTTATTATTTTATAGTGGTAATAACAAAGAAAGAATAAGTGGAGGAAGAAAGGAACTTGAAAAGGGGTGGTGAAAACATTACCTCTTCTTCAGGTTCTTCCTTTTGATTTGATCAAAAGGGCTCCTTAGGTTTGATTTATGATCAAAATAATGCCTCTAGGTTGTATTGAGAGACGTTGAGAGAGTATTTGGGTAGGTTTTGGCCGAACCAAAAGGCTTTGAATGTGTGAATAAATGAGAAGGAGGAGTGCCCTTTTATAAGAGGGGTGAGGGGCCCCTTTGGAAAAGTTAGAAATATTAATTTATAATAAATTCATGTTCATTTTTTGATGGCTTCAAAGTTTATTATTCAAATTTTAAGGTGGGTATAGGTTGAAAAACATTCAACCAATAGAATTTATACTGGTTTTTGTCATTATAGTAACATTATCTTTTATTTTTAACTCTTAGTTAATTAGTTTGACATTTACCATGTCACTTTGTATTTTTATATTATATAGTTAATAAACATACTATATACAACCAAGAGACCCCCAAGTGGGCTATTAATGATACAACTATCATTATATAATTCTCTTGGCCGATCCTTAGATTTTTAGGTATTTAATATCAATTAATAATATAATAGTTGTTTTAAAAACCCTTTTATGTCAATTTTGACACTATTCAATAGTTGATTTTTGTAAAACTCATAACAGAATTATTATTTCGAAAAATTTTAATTAAATCATTACTAACAAGTCATATTAACCTAAAAAATTATTTTAATTCATTAAAAGTTTCAAATTATATTTATTTCTGTATTTATAATATCAATTATTTTAATTTTTTACTATTATGGTAATTATTGCATCATTATTGTGTCATAAATAAATTATCTTTTTTAATGTCTAAAAAATATAAATAAAAAACCATTATGTATGAAATTGCATTAGATTTATAATTAATATTTTTAGTAGAAAACACAACATATATAACACTATGTAATAATTGAGTTTCTAAAAGATATATGCTTGTGTCATTTGTGTATTCATTTTAACTAAATTAAAATAAAGTTTCCATATAACTTACATGTGGCTCCATGGGGTCCCAAAATCGACCCAAATATGCACGTGGTCAGACATGTATCAACCAATAAGGTTAGGACACGTTTTAGGGTAATTTTTTATTATTATAATATTATTTTTAACCCTTATTTACCGGATTTACCTTTTAACCATGGTAAATAAAATATTTACCAAAGTAATTATTCAAAATGTCTAAAAATTAAAGTTACCTATTTACACAATTTGGAAATCCTGATTCCAAATATGGAATCATTTTTTCCAAATTCATTACACAGATTTGGCAAAAATTAATTTAAAATTAATTCCCATTGTTAAAACAAAAAGCGTGTTTTTAAGTGATAATAACTATCAAAAGATTGGCACTTGTTTATGTCGGGTTTAATTGTGAAATTATGTCCAATGAAAAACATTGAATTAAATGGTAAATTTATATTCTAAATTTACTATAAAACCACTCAAATTCATAATTTATCAATGTAAATTATTTCGATTAAAAAAGTTGTTTTTAATTAAAATTTAGTAATTTTCACTATTCATCAAAATATGAAAGTTATCTGAAAAGTACCAAAATTTCACCGTAGGATAATTTTGATATTATGAGTCCAAAAATGATGTCCATTTTGAGAGATAGAATTTATAAAATTTCATAATGGCTAGATTGATTGGTTGTGGTGTGTTTGGATCTCGAAGTTGCGCACAATGCACGCCATTGCATTATTCAAAGGGAAACGTACCGTGGAAGCTTGGGGTGTTACATTGACACCCTCAGACACCAACTTGACACCCACACAGAAACCACCCTCTGACACCCCGACACCACCCAGACACCACCCTCTATCGCCCCAAACACCACCCCGACAACACCCTCTGACACCCACATGGACACCACAGATACACCACCCTTTGACACCACATACACCACCTTGACACCCACACAGACACCACCAAGACACCTACCATTGTCTACCCAGGACACCACCCTCTAACACTCACAAATACACAACCCAGACACCTCTCTCTGACACCCTAGACACCACCCCCTAAACCCATGTAGTCACCACCCTTTAACTCCCACTCAGAGAACACATAGACACCACGAAAAACTCCCACCCATAACCCTAACCGCCCACACAACACCCGTCAATCAATGACAAGTGACGCTGACACCCCCAACAACCAAACGGAACACAGTGAAACCCGACGCCACCCACACATGCACTCACTAGGGCTTATAACCTACTTTACCAACCAGCCCGTTTTGACATTGATATATTACACATAATATATTATATATATTTACATATATTAAGTTATATTTACTAAGAAACAAATATACATATATATATACACATATATATATATTTGTGTATATAAATATAAATAATAAATTATATTTGGGTATATATATAATATATTTTTATCTAATATTGACATATAATAAATATAAATAATTTTATTTACATATATAAATAAATATTCATACATATACATTTGTATGTGTGTATGTTAATCTATTTATATAATATTTATAAATATATGATAATTATAATATATATATATATATTTATATACTTATATATAAGCCTGTCTCTGTTAATAATATTATTTACTGTTATTATTACATGTATTTTTTAAACTATAACAATTATATGTTAATTTTATAAATAATATAAATTTATATATGTTATGATTTATATTATACATATATTATATTAAATACATTTATATATTATATTTATGTATGTAATTATATAAATTTATATTATATAATGTATACAAACACACACACACACACACACATATATATATATATATACGTACAAATGTAAATACATTCGTACAATGTGAAATATATAATATAATTAAATGATATATATATATATATATAATAATAATAATTTAATTTAAAATTTATGTGGTTTACTAATATTTATAAAATATAATTATATAATATATATGAATTTTTTTATAATAAAATATTTATAAAATAATATGTATAAAGTAAATATATAATATATATTTATATTTATATTTATATTTAATTCCATCTATATTATATCAAATTTTATACACAATATAATATTAATGTATTTATATATAATTATAAAATAATAATGTATTTAATACAATATATGTACAATATAAATCATTATTTAAATGTATTGTATTTATAAAACCATATCTAAATTTCACATATTTGAATAAATATTTTTATTATTAAATTTATATTATATATAAAAATATGTATTTTTCTATACATTTTTTACATGTATATGTATTTATTTAAATTTTATATATATGTGTGTGTGTGTGTGTGTTTATAATGCATTTATTTATATTTATATAATGTTCTTATGTAATATATACACACACGCATAAACACACATGCACATACACAAACACATATATATTATAAAATTTGAATCTATAAGTGATTTATTTAAAAATAATATTTCTTACGTCGGGTTAAAACCACCTCTAATCAAATGGATTAGTGGTGGTTCATGAACCCCCACTAATGTCATAGATTATATGGGGTTCACAACCCCCTCTAATGTTATAGATTTAAGGGGTTTAACAACCCCTCTAATGTCATATATTTGAGGGGGTTCCCAACCCCATATAATTCTTATATTAGAGGTGGTTCACAACCCCTCTAATATATAAAATTTGAGGGGGTTCACAAACAACAATAATATATTATATTAGAGTGGGTTAAAAACTCCATCAAATCTATGGGATTATAGGAGGTTGTGAACCCCTATAATTTCATACATTAAAGGGGGTTCACAAACCCCACTAGTGTTATAAATTATAGAGGGTTCAATCCCCCCTTTAATATCCAAAATAATATGTATATATATATATATCGTATCAAAAAAATAGCACCAATAATTATTTAATTATAGATTGTTTGACCTAACATCCCCTAAAATTAAAAAAAACATTAAAATTGAAAAAAAAAATATTTAGAGGGGGTTTTTGAACCCCCCCTGAATATTCAATTATTAGAAGGGGTTATGAAAACCCCCCTCTAAAATTAAATTATATGGGGTTGTGCCAAACCCCCTTTAAAAAACCCACATCTAATCTACTTATTTTTTTTAAGTGTCAGTACCACTTTAGATTCGCCACATAAAATAAAATAATTTATTACCACTTCAAGTGAATGAAAAGGCTTTATGAGTGAGTCATATATTTTTTTCATTAAGTGGAAAGACCTCGCGTATTTACTCGACATTCCGCTTACTCAATAATAGTTGTAAACAAATTGAATAGGTAATGTCAATACTGAACTAGTCCCTAATCTAATCACACAGAACATCACAGGTGGGTTGCAATATTTATATGACAATACCCAATATCTAAAGGAATCCTTGAAACAATCTATTATTTTGTTCCTAGTACCTCTTACAGCTCCTCCAATAAGGCCTTCCAAAGTAGAGATTTTCGCTGAAATATAGATAGAGACCCTCGTGCCACTAGAATTATTGGTCCATCTTCATGAAGAACTGTGCCGAGTGTAACATCCTTATCAAGTGCATCCTCACCTATCATAGAGCTACCAAGAACATCATCACTATGAACCACTTCCTCGACAAGATAATGTGGATCCATTCCCTCATTATGAACTAGCCTCTATTCAGTTCCATGAGAGAAAAGTTCACTTTATAGACATAAGAAACTTTTCATACTATTTCAATGACACACATGTCCCTTATTCGTTCCCAAGTAAGGAATTATAAAGCCTCTATAGTACAGAAGACATCGAGAAACAGGATTCACTGATCACCCTAATAATTTACCTTACCAAAGGATCCTAAAATGAACCATTAAATAATTCAATGTCTTCCAGGATTGGAACTAGGACTATGTGGGAAAGGGTTTCGTTAAAATATGAAAAATTCTGGTGCAGGTTACACTTGTCTCCACCAATCTTGACAATGAACGTGAGGGTTCAAGAGAGTGGAAGTTAGCTTCTAGCCATAAAACATAGAAATATGATGACTGGTTGGATCGTAAATCAGTTTTTCAAAATCACGATCTTATCTCTGCCTTTATAGGTGGACTAGAACCTACCACATTTGTCTTGTCTCTTCTAACCATTTGTTCTGCATCCACACCACGACCCTCTAATGCTAAAAAAATATATAGTAATTAGAAGTGGTTACTTTTACATTTAAAAGGTATTTTAACCCCCTCTAAATAAATTATCTATGGTTATCAAAACTTTTCACTAATGTAGTTGCCTAAAATGATTAGACGTGGTTCTGGGGTCTCGTTTATAAAATATGCATGAGTTTAGAAGTAGTTACGTTATAAGGGGTTTTAACCCTTTCAAATTTCATTTTAAATTCCACAAAATGGTGTGGATTAGAGGAGATTTTATCACCCTCTAATCCTTGGAGCATATTAGCGGAAGTTAGAACCGCCCATAATTGAATTTTAGACCTCAAGTTTAGGTGTGGTCTTATAATCTACCTTAAACATTCCCATCTTTTTATTAATATTTCCCACATAAAACCACTAGTGGATTCCTGGACACCCCCTTGAAACCCCAAATAGAAACCTAGGTGTAAAGTGGCCTCCTCCTGGACACCCCACACACACACCCCCAAACAACCCCCCTTTTCCAACCATCAGGTCGTGTGGACACCCCGGACACGCCTTGACAACCAGGTGACACATGAGGCTCCCATTGACATTGAATACACCTTGGAAACACCACCAAACCCTCTTGACACCCCGATGGTTTCCTGGACACGCAGTATAGACACCTCGGTTTTCAGCAGCCATGAACCCCCCCTGGTTCGTTTGAGCACTCACATGCCCGCATGTGTGTGCCACACCCAAAAAAATCATTTATTAGGACTCTAACAGCACACCAATAAGATGTAGCACATTCCCCCAAACCACTATGATGAACTCAATTTCATTTATAGAATTCAATTCAATCTATTTATTTACATTTTGAAATTATATATTACATATATATAGCTATGTGTGTGTGTGTTTTTAGAAATATAAATAACATAATGTATTTGTATATATATATTATATTTTACAATAACATAATATATATTTTTCTGTATATATATATTATGTATTTATGTGTGTGTAATATATATAAATTCATATTTATACATATATTTATAAATACATTTATATTTGTGAGTGTGAGTGTCTATTTCTGATTTTTGATAATACTTATATATATAATATAATTATAATATATATTATACTTATATTATATTAAATACATTTACATAATATATTAATGTATGTAATTATATTCCCTTGTATTATATCATCTATACACAGATTTATAGACATAAAATTAAATACATCATATTTTTTGAAATAAATAATATAAATGATAAATATATATATTAAATTATTTTTTAATTAATATGAAATACTATAATATACATAATATAATTATATATTGTATAAAAATTTATTTATAACAAAATAGTTATAATATAATATAAATTATATAAATAAATGATATATTTATATTTAATTTTATATTTAATTTTTTATACATTATTTATATTAGTATAAATAATATAATATAAATGTATATATACATAAATATACAATACAACCTGATTTATGGACATGTGAATAATTGAAATATTTTTAATAATAATAATTATTATTACATTGTTTTTTATTCTATAAAAATTATATTTCAGTTTTATAATTTATATAATTTATGATTTATATTATACATATATTATATGACATACATTAATATTATATTTATTTTTGTGATTATATACATTTATATTATATAATATATATATATATATATAGAAAAAATAAATGCATTAATATAATTAAAAATATATAATAAAATTATATGATCTATATATTTACCAAATACGTTTATAATTAATATGGTATACTACCATATATAGAAAATAATTATACAATATATATATAAATTAATATATAATTAAATAATTATAATATAGTATATATAAATAGTATAGTATATATATAATATCATTATATAAAATATCTATTTATATATTATTTTATATTTATTTTTTTCTCTATTTTATATATTTGTATACCTAATATAATATATATGTATTTATACAAAAATTTATAATAAAAATGTATTTAATATAAAATATTTATAATATAAACAATAATATAAATGTATAATATTTATAAAACGATACATAATTTTTAAAAATTTAAATAAATATATATATAATTACACTTATGTTATTTATACCAATATTTATATATGTATGAATTTTTGTTTATATGTATATGTATTTATTTACAATATTTATATAATTTTCATATATATGTGTGAATTTATAAAGTATTTAATTTCCTTTATATAATGTGTTTATGTAATACACACACGCACACATGTGCACAGACACATATATATTATAAAATTTGAATTTATATGATATTTATTTTAAAAAATAATTAAAATTTTATAGGGGTATAAAACCCCCTCTAATCAAAGTAATTATATGTGGTTTAGAACTCCCATAAAATTTCTTTAATTAGAGGGGTTGACAAACCCCTCTGATGTCATAAATCATAGGGGTTTCAAAACCCCCCTATAATGTTATAAAGTTGAGGGTGTTTCGAACCCCCTCTAATGTCATCAATTAGAGTGGGTTCAGAACCCCCTCTTATTTTGTAAATTAGAAGGGGTTAAACCACCCCCCACCGCTAATTTCTTAAATTAGAAGGTGGTCATAAAACACTATAGTATCATACATTAAAGGGGTTGCGAAACTCTTCTCTAATGTCATGAAATAGAGGGGGTTCAAAACACACTGTATTGTCATCATTTAAAGGGGGTTCAAAACTACCTCTAATTTTTTTTTGCATTAGAAGGGGTTCAAAACCCCTCCAAACTATGTGACTAGCAGCATTTCGTGAACCCCCTCTAATATCATAATTTATAGGGGATTTTGAACGCCTATTATTTCCTTTTAAAAAATATTTAATATATATATATATGTCAACAAATGTTATATATATAGAACCTCTAAAATATAAATTATTATACTGAACTACTAATAATTAAATTAGAAGTGGTGTTTATATAAACACCTCTAAAACCAAAACAAGTATTTAAAAAAACTAAAAATTTCGGGGGGATTATGCATAACCCCTATAAAAAACACTTCTAGACTTACGTTTTTTTAGTTTAAGTCCCATAATTGTTGGAGACAATAGAGCAAGGGAAATTATATTCCCCTACTATTTCCAAATTCATCATGCACCCCCGACGATATCATGCCACCAGAGTTCCGAATTTCCCCAGGGTCTACCAAGCATTTGAATACCCAACTAATGATTAAGAGGAGTATGCATATGTGAATTCAATTTCGTTTTATACTACTTGACACGGCATAATGATGATGAATCTCATGAAAAATTCCAAAGTGGCTCCATCCAATGCCATCGAAGGAGATGTTGGGAATATGTGAATTGCCAAAACACTCAAGCTCGCACATGAAGCTGTGACATGTACTCCACTGAGACCTATAATAAGGTTATGTGAAGATTTCATCTAGAAAAATACTATTAAAATTATGCATCTGACAAGCCTCCGCTGCTGATAGTGCAAGTTGACCAGGAAAAGAAACAATGACCCCACAATGATCAGCCAAATCCTGCCAGATCTAAGCTTCAGCCTCTTGACAGAGGTTCTAGATGAGTTTGTTTGTCAACACTAGGATACTACCAATACTATCCAGTAACCATTGGTATATCTAGTTATGTATATTATTCCTCCTACCTAGGAATGTCCCCCTATATGAAAAAATATGTGTTTGGAATAATGGTATGATCTGCTGAAATACCGCTCCATTATACCTTCAAGGCTCTCAATCCACAAGGGCCTTTGCTTGCTGAATGAAATGTCTGATAACCTTACTAATGCCTTGATAATCCCCCTCCCGATTGAATTTTAGTGTTTTTTCACAAAGGCATTTTATGTATAGGATTTTTAGAAAGCAGAATTCCAATGTTTCATCACATTATTCAGAGAGGATGAATGTTCCCTTGGTCATGGCCACATACACCCACTGTACATAACATGATAGTTTAACGTAATTCTAGTCTATCACTACATGGTGCACATATTTTTTATGATTAATATAAAAAAACTTGGATTATCCACAATTATGGGTTGAATGAAAGAGATCAAACTCGTTGTGATATGAATATTCAAGTGTACGATAGATCCGAGCAGATACTATGTGGTATGATTCTGTTGAAAACCGTAATTGGTGGCTTTATATCAAACATTTAATTCATGGTAGTCTCACAATATATTTATTTAATTGGTTCATCATAGGTCATAGATTCGTTTTCATAACCCATTCCCCTCTAATTATCACTAGATCCTCAATTACTCCGTCTACAGTCATATAGGTGTAATCTAGGTGATTTGTCCCAATTTGACTCTTGTGATGTCCGCTATATATATATATCAAATATTACATTAGGGGGTGAATCAATTTAAAACCAATGAGGTTGAGCATAAAATGATCACAACCATTATATGGTAATACTTGGATGATGATTTCATCCTCCCAATTCCTAAGCCGGAACCCACAATGCTAGATATGGGAGGCTTTTCCATCTTATCATAGAATAAGGGATGTCATGTCACTGAAATAGATAAATGTATAATGATTAAAAAGTACACCTACACAGGATAGACCCAAGTGATACTAGAATACCCATTTCATTTATGTTACTGAATGGTTCTCCCTATGCCCACCATTTTGTGTCATTCCATCTTGTTTCATAGGTCAGGCTTGAATCACAAGAAGCTAAATTTTCACCATTGATTTGACATCAGGAACAAACCCCATGGTAAAATTCCATATGGAATTAGCTCGACAGCCTCTGTCTCTGTGGTCTTAGTAGAGAAATAGAACCCCATTAATGGTTATGTATATGCCAATGTAGGGGATTGTGACCTAACATTGTCATCTATCCAATAGGAACCTCATCCTACTGATTCTTCTTCCTCAAGAAATGAAGATGATTTGAATAATGATCCTCTATTTTAAGAAGGATTATCAACTATAATATATTATTTGGTTCAGGAGAACCCCATAAATGAGGAAGATTTGAGAGAAACTCTAATTAATGTAGCTATACCCCCAAAAGATCTGCAGTTTTATGTGACCTACAGAAACAATACCACGATGTATCTTCATGTATTTAGGATGGGATTATAGAACTAGAACCTCATGTTTTCATTAATTTTATAGACCAATTAGGTATTTAACATGGATTCAAGAATCCAACTAGATAAATTCACCAATCACCTGGTCCCATGGTCGATGATGAGGTTGGTAGGATTATCAATGCTAAATTTTTTTAGGGATGTAAAGTATCTTGAGTGTCTAGAAAGCATTGTGTTGGTTAGAAAGAATAATGGGAATATTAGAGTTAGTATATACTTAAAATATTTCAAATGTCAATATTTTAAGGATTATTTTCTACTTTTGGGGTAAATCTATTGATTGATGCTATATCCTTGTTCCATGCCCTCTCTTTTATTGATGGATACTCTGGGTAAAGGAAAATCATAATGGCCCCTGAGGATGAAGAGTCTACAACCTATAGGGAACCACAAGGGACATTATTATACCATTTGATAAACTATAGGCCTAATGATTACAAGATCCACTTAACTGTAGTCCATGCACAAGTTCATGAAATTATGGATGTTGGTGGAATGTCATGTTGACGACTTGGTGGTTAGATCCCTCCAACATCAGTACCATCTCAGAGAACTTGAAAGAGTGTTTCACTTTCTCCAATCCTTGTACATAGATATGAACCCCTTGAAGTGTGAATTCAAGTTTTCCTAGGGGAAATTACATGTATTATTTGTTAAATATAGATATATAAAGATCAAACCATATATGATGAAATTTAATCATCGATATGTGTCTCCCAAGAAATATTCATTAGTTATAGTTTTATTAAGTACACATAGTCTATATATGATGAGTCATCGTCAATATAGTTGTAAATTGTAATCCCTTTTCAAGGAAATTGAATAATGGTACCATCTATTAGAATGATGAGGAATAACAGGCAGCCTTTGAGGAAATTAAGAGGTATCTAATAAAACCAATAATATAGATGCCACCCTTTTCCAAGAAGACACTAGTTTTTATGTGACCACCCTGGAAAGGTCCCTTTCTATCATTCTCACCAATAAGAACAATGGAGGTATATAAAATAGTTTATTCTATATCCATTGCATGATCCTCATAAAAAAACCAGATAATCCCCTATAGAGATGTGCTACCTCACACTAGATATTTATGTTTAAATGTTGTTGATTTATTTGAAACATCACGAGATATAGATAGCATCCAGATTAGACCAGATAAATTATATCTTACGATTCCCAAAGAAGATGGGTTGAATATAATTTTAGGAAATTATTACAAAATTTGACATCTGGTTAATTCTATAGAGGTACATCAAGGGTCAGGTGTTTGAAAATATCATGGGTAGCCACCATGAACCTGTATAGATATTACATGAAGTTGATTTACCATATTAGTCCATCCTATTAATTAATTAGGATATTTTATGTTTCAATTTCACTTTGATGGTGCTTCCTATATCCCATATAGTATAAATTTCAATAGTCCCAATATCTATAGAGTAGGCCACAATATTTCTTTCATCACCCCAACCTAGGTCATCATTCCATACTCGTTATTATTTTTAGATGGTTGAATGAACAACAATGAGGAGTACTAGGATTTCATCACTAGTCTCATGTTTTCGTTTGATATTTATTTCCCCCACCTATATGTAATGGGAGACTTTGAGTTTATCATTAAACCGATTAATAGAGATTAAATTGTCAAAAAGATATATATCATACCCTTGTAAGAGCACACTGACCAGTTAATATCCCAGTTCCATTATCACCAAGATGTGACTCATGTCCCACTAACATATAATGGTTTAGCCGAAACCTTGGCTAGTCTAGCCACATATCTTACCGAACCTGACTAGGATGTCCCATTCCATCAAATGGAAAATTAGATATTCATTGCTTTTTTCATTCCACGTGATGATAACATGATGCATGTAAACTAGTTGGTTTCCAGTACATCAATTTCAGGACCCTCCGAGTTCCCTTAGAGAATAGTGTACGTTAGACTAGAAATAATTATTCATTGAGTATATCCAACATGGAATTCTACCATCGAATCCAGTCGAGCGTAAGAGATTATATTGAATTACAGTGCAGTCTACCATCAAGAGTGATCCTAACCCTGATTTAGCTCTATACAGACATAAATTTGATAGAATTACCCTCCATTGTATTAATGGAGATGAGATTCCCAATGTTATTTAGGAATTTTATGCCATATATGTGGGCTCCAACTAAGAGGGATTAAATCTCTCCCTCCAGATTCAATGGTTAGGGAACATATGACCCACCATAGTCTATGACTGTATCGATTATGCCAAGAGGTTTCATGTGATTCTTATCCATTCCAAAATATATCATCAATCATCCAAGCTTCTACACACCACCATGTATTATTGATAATTTTTAGTTTGTGGAATCAATATCATGGGAATGTAAATTCCAGCAATAGCTCGCCAGTACAGGTTCAATCCAACAATGATGGATTTATTTTCCAAGTGGGTAGAAGGTATTCCTATAAATGAATTCAAGGAATAATTCATGATCAAATACATGATAACCCACACCATTCATTGATTATGAGTCCAACACATTATTATAACATAAAAAACATTCAGGAAACTGAGCTAAAAATATTGTAAAAAATTACAATATCATTTAAAACCAAACTCTCTAATACCATACATAAACAAATGTTTAGATCAATATTTTAAACAAGACACTCCAATACCTTTTTCAGAAGATGGTGGACAAGAACTGGAAGCTTTGGCCAAAAAATCACAACAATTTCCATTGGTATTATCGAACGATGCCCCAAAATTTCACCCAAGGTAACTCTATATTCATTAGTGTATGGAATTGAGGTTTTCCTACTTTTTGAGGTTAAATTTCATTAATTTTTAAAAACTTTATATGACTATCATATTGTAGATATAATAGAAGAAGTACATCTCACTGAGCTACAGTCCCTAAAGAAAATATGGTCCAGAACTTTTATTTTCATGAGAGGCACAAGAATAGGATTATAAGAGAATTCAATAAGAGTTTTTCCTCCACTCCTTACACTATGGAGATATAGTACTGGTTCTCATAATTTTGATGTTACTTTGAAATAATCCACCCAATTTAGAGCCCGTGTGGGAAGGACCTTACATAATTAACAATGATATTCCAAAGGTGTATACTCTTTGATCACTATGGATGGAGTGAGTATTACACCACCAAAAAATTATATGTTTATCAAGTAGTATTTCACATGAGGGTCTGGAAACATCCTACTTGTATAATGTTAATTTTCAAAACCATAATCCAATCTACATGGTGTTAAACTATGCAAAAACAATTTCAATCATTTTATGATGTTAAAATAAGGATCCATTTCCTTATCATGAAAAGTTAATCTATGTAATTGGTCTTAAATATATGAACATAAAATAGGATTCAAAATCTAAAACTCATGACTTTAATATTATTTAAGTCTTCCATGGGATTGTGTTTAGTGACATGGGGCTCAATGGTTCTCATTCATGTCAGTTTATACCCATTGTTTTGTGCACATACAATTTGGAATAATTTCCCCCATGTTTTATGCTCTATGAACTTTAATACGATATAACAAACTTTTCTATGTTGTATGACGTTAAACTACAATGATTGACATTTTACCCACATGATATTAAACTATGATCTTACCTTGAAAAATTTCGGGCGTCCTCTACCTCAAAGATGATTCTACCCTATATGAAACACGTATACGTCATATCATAAACATGAGATAAAAAACATCCCCAACACATAATATTAAAATGATATTTTACCCTATTTAAAATAGGGATTCCTATTAAATAATAAATGATCTCTACACATTTTAAAATTGATATTCCTCAATTTAAAAATATGGGTTGGTTAACAAACCATTCTTCAAGATCATAAAATGGGATTCCCCATGATAATAGTTTGATTCCTCAAAATTTCATTGTTGGAGAGGATTTCTCCCACTGGTGTTGGTATCTTACCATGGTTTGTCTCTAGAATGATGTGTGTTCAGATTCCCACACTCAAGGTATATGTATTGAGACCTAGACTTCTCACCTCTAGGGCTTGTCAAAAAATTATCAATAATTCATCCCTTTGTCCTCAATTATGGTCCCAAAAGTATAGCCCTAAACTCTGGTCAATTTTTTCATATTGAAAATGTTACATGTAAGCATCATTGGATCTATTCACATAATTTTTTACCTCTCTCACGTAAAACGTGTACCCTTAGTATAAAAAATATTCACTATAGTCCACACAATATGTCCCTAAATTGTTTTTTTCTAGAACAAAAAACATAAAATATTTGTGGCATCTGTGTCTTCTACCCTATGTATATCCATAATCTTTACCCACCATAGAAACTCCACCGATGAGAATGGGTTCAAATAACACCTTAGGATACACATCATTGTTGTGCTATAATGTGTGGTGGAATGGAACATATATTATTGATTCCAATATATATATTTCCACAATCCATTCTCACACATAAATTATGTATTGTTTTATATTTTAATCATCACTAAAATCTAGATTTTATCCCTATTACATTGGTGTCTATCAAAGGCTCAACTCATTATTGACATCTAAAATTGTGGTCCTTGTTTTTAGAACATGGTTTAAAGTAAATCCAAAACCATATGTCTTCCCTTATATAAATCTCAGAAGATTTAACATACATCCCTTTGAACTGCCTTATGTCTAGGTGGAATTCCAACACCTTTGTTGTTAACCCTACATGCATCTATAAATGTCGAGTAGGTGGGTCAGTATCTCTATGAAATAATAAAATCGGTATCTCCTCATACCTATTACTCACATCAAAATATCATGTAAATCCTTTTCCCAGATCTTTTCTAACACATCGATCATGATTCATGTTGGATTATAAGTTTTTGTGGGGTATAGATTTACGTGGTTAAGTTGTACAAGATTAATGATCCTACCTCTATGACCTTAACTAAAAGGATAAATCTAATCATCATGTATATGAACTCTATGAAAGACTCCTCATGGAATTTTGGTTTGGTATTAAGCCTCCTAGACCTAATTCATGTCGTTTTTCCATGATACCACATTACAAATACCCATTTGGGACACCCACCCTATGTTACAAGCTCCTTGCACTTAAAATTAGATCCCGAACATGTCTAATAATTACATATTTATACTATGAGTCGTTTTCATCATGGTACATATTTAGTACATGAACTTATTTGTCTCTATTCTTGTCGGGTTTTACGCTTCATGTGTCACACATATACCCTTTAATAAAACATTTACACTATTTAGTCCAAGCAATATAAAAATAATTTTTTTCCCAGGACTAGACCACATGACTATAAACTATCACAAATTTTATTTAGGATAATTTAACTTGATATGTGGGTCACCTTTTATCATTAATTTCTAGTTTTAACTCTTGTCCCAACAAATATCATTGAACTCTCCATTATTCAATTGTCTAGAACATATGGCCTAAAACTATGTATCACCTCTAGAACTAAAAATTGGTTGATTCGTAAACTCATGGGATATGTAGTGATTCTAACACCATCCTTATCCTGGGACAAATATACATTCAACTTGGAACTATTTATTATATTGTTTTGATCGCCTAATATTGTCACACAAACCTCCTTCCAAATACTATGACCCATTAGCAGGTTGATATTACCTCATAGTCTCATATGAGGAAGGAAGGTCCTCAACATCCGAATTTAAACCGTATCTTTACTCTATATAAATTGAGGATGCATCATATCCATGTATGAGAAGACATAATACTCTCATTCGAGAGGTTGGCCCCTTTCCAACATCAGTATTCTACAGTGTCGTGATTTATAGTCCAAATAGAACAACATTAAACAACTTTAAATATCTATTTTATTTTTCTCATGATACATGGTCCTTCTCTTCCCTAATTTATTTTGGGTTAATACTATATAATTCCATTTCAAACCCATTAGAGAAACCCCATAGTCCGAACACTATTACCTTAAATTAATAATATATCCATTGTTCAAACACATTGACAGTAAATTGTGTCTGGTTTATTACAGGGATGTTTTATGAAACCTCAAGAACCATCCTAGGCCCTTCAATTCAACTTAGGTAACTTTCTTTTGATGTCATATATGTTTCTTTGAGACACCCTCCTCATGATCTATACACCATTACCTAAAACTATTTCTAATATTTCCATACTCTATGACATTAAACTAATAGTATTGTTCATGAAACATGACCTTAAACTATATATGACCAATCCTAGACTCAATTTCTTGGTGAAGGGTCTCAAATCAAGTTATCATCCTTCTCCCTCAAACCCCATGGTCGGGCCTCCTTGACCCTCTTTTACATCAGTTAATTGTTTCTTTTTTAACATGATTTAAAATTATAATTTTAACCCATGTAATGAACACGGGATACCCTATTGACGTGAAATGTGGAATAAATGGTGGGTAGCTAGGTGAATAATCCCCATGCACTATATCATACATATAACATTTTGTTAAAAATTAGATTAATTTGAATCACATGATATTAAACTATAAAAATACAGCATTCTTTACTTATGATATAGAATTTGTTTCAATGTCCTCATTATATGATATAAAATTATGTTTCCATCACCTAATTTCATGATATAATGCTTCCAGGAATCTTTGGCCATCACCCATGAATCCATTTTTTAAGTGATGGTCATCTATCACATAGTTCTCTCAACAGTTTCTTAGCATCTAAGACCATGATATATTAGAAAATGATTTTTACATTTTTACAGATAGATACACCCACACCAATGTGATCAAATTCACTGTAGAATCCCTCCAAGATTTTTGGATTCCATTCGAACGTTCCAAACCCTCATTTCCACAATTCACAAGCCCCTCCTTTGGGTCCTCATCCTCATCCACATATAAATGAACCCCCAAACATCATGGTGGATTGCCAAGGATCATCTATAGTCTTGCGTTAGTGTCGTGAATGAATTTGGAAAACATTATAAGATGGGATTATTTTATCGGTAGACCCTCAACTTTTTCCCCCATTCTAGGATAACAGTATGGATGTTTTTTTAAAACAAGGTGAGATGTTATGTTGAATCATCATGTGGCGCCCCTTGTGTTCCATGTTTTGGGAATTATGATACACAATCATAATTCCCATTTGTTTGGTTAAAATACTACAATCTAATTATTACCCCATTCATGCACTAGAGAATGTTTGAAAAAGAATGTTGACTATTCTAAGAGACCTATTCTCCGGTCGCATCCACTCTCTCAGTGCAGACACTTTCATGTAAATGAGAAATTGCACAATCATCCCTTGTTTTTTAGGATCGAGCATGGGTCACATGAACTTAAGAATTGTTGATTTGTTATCTCATGTATATTATTTATATTTAAACAAATAAACATGTTTAATCCTGAAAAAGTCAAACAATCTTAAAAACCATAGTGCTATCCACATATTGGAACCTCTCCATTTTAAAATATCCATTACGGTGCTACGCTATTTATTTAGCAATAAAGATCATCTAACCTTTGCTAGTTGGACTCCTGGATTCATTGACATTCATCTATGTATTATTTATCCTCATCATACCTAGAGAAGATATTTTTATCTCTAATCAATACTTGGTTATGTTCAAGACAACACTCATCCACCATGGATGTCACATCTTCCACCTTGGCCTTATCCACCCGCAATTGGGTGTTTAGGCTGTTAACAACCTCAGCTTCATTTGTATTGACCACCACATGCTCTTTTTTTATGCCCACATGGTGGAAAATATATTCTACATCTTCCTAATGTTCATAGGATACCTCATATATATTTTTTTTCAAAAAAGGATGACCTCCTTCCACTCCTCATGTTCCACTCGATGAGGAATCCTTGGGCTAGCGCACAAATATTTAGAGTTTACCACACTGTTCCCCAAGATAAATAAAAAAATTGGATATATCCCACCCATTATGTAATTTTATCTATCTTGATGTAGGTGATGAAATTTTTAATATAACTCTACACTTTATGGTGCATTATATAGTTATCCTCAATATCCTCTAGGTCAGAATCTTCTAAATAATTATATATTATTGGATTATAAGAAGAAAGGACCACACAAATATTATTAGAAGGATCCTATAGCGGTAGGTTTTTATATATGAGTGGTTAGAAACATTTACCATTATCAAGAGTAACTGTTTGGATAACTATAAAATAGAAAAATTCCTTTCCAACATGTTCACTGATAATAGAATCTCTTATTTACCCTTATAGAACCATGATCACTATGAATTGTCATCAAGGAGTGATTTTTCTCATTGTTAACTTTGGAAACAAAATGTATTAAAATATAAATAGTCTTCATATTTATTTTTGAGAAAATAATCTCATGTATATATTGTATAGTCATATAATATGACATATACATAGTATTTTCCACCAATACTCTCAGTTTGTGTAGAACCAAATAAATTTATGTCCACTAACTATTTTGTATCATAATTTTACACTTCCGTTATTGATTTAAAACATTACATATGTTTCTTACCATATTGGAAAGAGTCAAAAACATTTGATGAATAAAAAATATACTCTGGTAGATCTTTACCATGTTTTTTCATATCCATCATAGATAAGTTTATTAAGTTATAGTGTCCCGACCATTTATGTCATAACCACGATTGATCATCCATTAGACTAAGGAAAGGTATGTCTTGCCTCCAATGTTCTTATATGTTATGTGTGTAAAAATTCTCATACAAATTGTAATAAAGAATAAATTTATCCATGTTACTAATTACTAAAAATTTATCATTCCAAATTTCACAAGGTAACCTTAATCATAAAATTGAATTATTATTATTATTTTTTCTTAAGAACTATATCAAAAAAAGATTTTAATGAAGTTATCTTCCAAGATGAACAATATTACTTATATGGTAAATATATCCATGGTCATTATCTCTGAAAGTCAATTTACCATATTTCATATTGATAATATTATAAAAGTAATATTTTTTCCCAATCGTGTGTTTCGAACATCCACAATCCATTAACCATATTTTTTATTTTTGGTGGTTACTTTTTTTCACTGAAAACATAAATATTATCTTTTTGGAACACAAACCTTCTTGGTTCTAGTAAATTTAAAAAATTAAACATTATGAGTCTATTTTAATAGAAATAACTGACTTTATTAAATCTAAGGGATTGAGTTTTATTTAATGAACAGTCATTTTTCCAATGACCATTGCTTTGACATTTATTTCAAAAGTGGAATTTTTAGAAATAAATAAATTGTAACTTAAAATGGTTTTGTATATTTATATCCCAAAAAAACCCATGTCACAAACTCTACTACATCTATATTCCTCCACGTCATCTCATCAAATGAAACTGAGAAATTCATCTCATCAAGTATAACAAAAAATGAAACAAAAATTAAAACTAAACATAATAAATCATAATTAATATAGATTAATGGATAAAATTTTTACATACCATGGAAAATAAGAACCTTCGTGGCTACCTTCTATAAAAGGTCATGGATTTGAAAGTTCATACTTTTACCCACTACTGGTATCTTCTACCAAAGATGAAAACTAAAAAATTTAGGTAAATAAATGTGAAAGAGAAAAGACACAAAATATATTTAGAATTCATACCATAAAATTTTTATTTTTTAATAAAAAACAAGACATTTAAAAATAATATATATTTATATATATAATTAATTTGAGGAAATAATTACACTTATTTTATATAACATTCAACTCTTGAAACTGAAAAGTGACGTGTAAATATTCTAATTTATTTTTAAAGAGACCTATGGTGTGATTGAAATTTATTTCATATGAAAATTTTAATGATTTTGATATCAAAAAATTTTTAATATTGGAAAAGAATCTATGTGGTGTTTCTTACAAGATTTAGAATTAATCTCTTGTTGTTTTCCAGGGTTTTTATCATTCTACAGACATTTTAATGTTTTAAAACAATAAAAACGTGTTTATGGCCATTGCGAGGAAACCCCCGTATGTAAAGATGTGTAGTCAGTTCCTAAATTTTAAAATTAAATATATAGTTATTTTCCCCTAATTTCAATACAATATTACATAGTTTCTATGGTTTTGAATGTTCCAAACATTTTTAACTCTTTAAAAATACTAAAAACATGTTTACAACCACAAAGGAAAAATCATCATTCATAATGATGTGATTTTAGTTCGTACATTTTTTAATTAAATCTATGGTCTTTCCCCACCGATTTCTAGACAATAAGATGAAATTTTTCTATTTTTTTACCATTATATGCATGTTTTAGTGTTTTAAACCCCAAAAAATGTGTTTCTAACCATAACAGGAAAACCATCATTTGAAATGATATGTTGTCAGTTCTTAAATTTCACAATTATATCTCTGGAAAATCCCCCTAAAATCAGGGTAATCTGATGTATATTTTTGGATTTTGACCCAACCAATACTTGATTTTAAAGGCTTTTGTACCTTTTTTATGTTATTGAGTAATTATGATCACACCACACATCATATTGATGTGTTTTCTAAACATATACATCAAATACAACTAAAAATTTGGTTTCCCTCAATTTCTTGATAATTATGCATTGTTTGTTTAGTTTTGACCATTCGATGTATGTTTTGGTGTTTTAAAACACTAAAATCCTATTTACCACTATATCATCAAACAATCATACGGAGTGATGTGTCATCGATTTATATATTTCACAATGGAATCAACATTCATTACCCCTAATTTTATGGAAATCCAATATCATTTTCTGGGTTTTTACCAACCAAATCATGTTTTTCAAATATTTTGTAGCCTTCATTTGGGTTCATAGAGTAATTTTGATCACACCACACATCACATTTACATGTTGCCCATGAGTATACGTAAAAAACAACTAACTGGTGGTTTTCCCTTTATTTTATGACAATTCAATGTAATATTCAAGGTTTTGGACTTTTAATGCACCTTTATGTGTTTTTAAACACTAAAAACATGTTTAAATACATAAAAGGACAAACATCATTCAAAATGATGTCTTTTCAGTTCCTACATTTGAAAATTAATTCTATGGTCTTTCCCACCAAATTTCATGTCAATCTGATGTTGTTATCCTAGTTTTGACCTCTAGAAACATTTTTTAAAATATTATATTCCTTTAATAATTGTTTTCAGAGTAATGTTGATGACACCATGTTTCCGAATATGGTGTTGTATGAACATAAACATCAACAAATAAATAAATTATGGTTGTATTCAAATTTTAGGGCTATCCGACGTTATTTTACTGGTTTGAACCCCCCAAAACATGTTTTTAACGACTTCGGTATGGTTCATAATTTTTAACTGAGTAATTTAGACCAAACCACCCATTAGATTAACATATTTTCTATGTATACATGTCAAAAATATCTGAACTATTTATTTCCTTGATTTTAGGGAAATCTGGTGTCGTTTTCCTATTTTTAACCATTCCATACACATTTTAGTGTTTTAAAAAACTTAAATTGTGTTTATGACCATAATTGGAAAAACATCATTCATAATGTCATTTTATTATTTCATACATGTCATAATTAAATATAAGGTAGTTTTACATATATTTTATGGAAATCAAATTTTTTTTCTTAATTTGGACCCCAATACACTTGTTCTTAAATACCTTTGTACCTTTCATAAGTGCGTAATAAGTAATTATGACCATAAAAAAAATGTATTATAATATATTCTAAATATAGACATGATAAAAAACTGACAATGGTTTTCCAATGTTTTCACATTAATCTGTGTTCATTTTCTATTTTATTGAACATTCAGTGCATGTTTATTTTTTTTAAAACACTAAAAACGTCTTTACAGCCATAACATGAAACAATCATTCAGAATGACATGATGTCAGTACTAAAATTTAAAAATTAAAAATTTGGTCATATTATACTTTTATTGGGACAATATGATGTTTTCATTCTATTTTTTTACCATTCCATGCACGTTTTAGAGTTTTAAAACACTAAAAATGTTTTACAGCAATAATGGCCAAACTATCAACCAGAATGATGTTCTATTGGTTTCAACATTTAAAAATTAAATATATGGTCATTGTACCATAATTTCAATATAATAAAACATTTTTTCTTATTTTTAACCATTTCATACAATTTTTAGTGTTTTAAAACACAAAAACGCATTTATGTCCATAATAGGAAGACTGTAATTCAGAATGAAGTGTCGTCAATTCATTTATTTAAAAATTAAATATAAAGTTGTTTCCCCATAATTTCAAGACTATAAAACATATATTTTATAGTTTTGAACAATTTTGACTAGTTTTTAATGTCTTTTCTACTTTTTATAATTTTTTACCATGTCAAAATTGAGAAAACAAGCTCAGATTGTTTTCAAACATACGAATAAAAATTTAAAACTGATTTGTTGACATGTAAGAATCAAATACCCATCAATAAGGCATAATATGTTGTTGGTATATATTAAAATTTATTTTTTGTATATAAAAGTGTCATTTTAGTTTTTTATGAATGATTTATGTGTTATTCACAAATGCCATGGGCGTGTAACGGATTCAGAATCATCAAAATGAAAAAACATGATGAAATAAAAAGCATATATTTTTTAAATTTTATTAAAATAATTAGTTATGTATGTTAAATTATTTATTAAAGAATATTAAATTTATATTAACTTTACATGAATATCAAAGACCCTATTTTTTTAACTGTAGTAATATACCGCCAATATTTATAATTATTGGGAAATATCACTTTCTTGCAAGAAAGATTCCTAAGAATCTTCCCATATATTTTTGCCACATCATCGATAGGAACCTTGAACTCAGCAAAGATAATAATAATCCTTAATTCCTTCAGGTCTCATGCATCTATTGTGTTCATATTTGTAACCCTTCTATGGTTGCCCTTATCAATTTCACTAATTCAATAAAATATTTATAAAATATAATGTTTTTTTGAAAAGTAACATACATACCTGTGACTATAAATCACAAATATCCACTAGATGGAGGGGGAGTAAATTTCACCATCACGGGAGTTGAATCAGTTGGTGGCCTCCTAATGACATATGGGGAAACAACTTGTTCTCTAAAAGGCTCGGGTACAATGAAATCACTAAGATCAAGAGAAGATGATGTAAGTGGTGGAATTCTCTAAGATATTGATCATCAAGAATCTTGAATATTTTTTCTCTCTATTCTAACATTTCAAATGGTTAAGCTATATTAAATTTATAGAATGAATGAAAATTAAATATTCTTTCAAAAAAGAAAATAAAAACTATGAAAATGTATATATTTATGAAACACTAATCAATGAGAAATTGAAATATAATTTCATTACCAATTTATATATTCAGGTATCTTCATCTTCATTATCTTCATTATTATTAACCTCCATTGGAATTTTTCATTAATTTTCACCATCTCATGCAAGTTAGACCATTTTGATATTATGAGGAAAAAACAATTCAATATTTTATGGTTGATGAGTTTAACTATCACAAAGAACCAACCGATCTTCATCACCTATATAATATATGTCTCTCTATTTTAAGTGTTCAAAAACATTCAAAACTTCATGTGTATCATTATTCAGATAGTAAACCATCTTTTCTTGTGAATCCAAACTTAATGGACCATCCTCGGCACGCTCTCCAATATCCATCAAGTGATAGAACATGATAGAAGTAAAATATAATGAATCTTTAATTACAGAACTATCAATGTTAAACCACTTGAATTTGAATATTACAATTTAAAATTGGCCATAATAGTTTAATTCAATTATATCAATCATCTTCCCATAGTATACCACCTCTTCAATTATAAATAAACCACTATGCTGACTTTTAAATTCTTTTTCATGATGAATTGTATGAAACATAAATCCAAGAATATTGTAGCAATCATATATCTTTTCCTTCCATAGTGGACCATGAGCCAAAAATTTCAAATCATTCATTATTTTAGCTTGATTGTCAATAATCATTATTTATAATAAAATTACAAATTATTACTGTTAATATATAAAAAATAACTACACATCAATAATATGAATATGTGTATATACAAACATGATGGCTGAACAATTCCACAAACTCCATAATAAAATATTTTGTTAATTCAATCTAATTTTAAGCTCTATCACTTAATCTCCTCTTTTTTTAGCTGAAATTCTTCAGTAAATGGATATGTGTTGACACTATTGAGTATCACAAATCTATGTCCTTGTATAAAATACAATTCAGTCTGTGTAACATTTGACCCCATTCCAATTGGTTTTCCAATTGTTGGAAATACCAATGGCTAATTTTTAGAACTATAATCGGTATATATATCAATAGAGCATTGATCATAATTGAAACCAGTCTCAATCTTATCCAAATACATAGAAGGGAAGTTGAAGCACACTTCATCTATATATCATTCAAAAATAGATCCTTTCAGTTTAGATTTACTTTGCACATATGATTTCAAATGACCTAAGTACTGGCTGAAAAAAAATGTTAAAAACAGTTAGATAATTATTTTATAAAATCAAATTCACTAATTAATATAAAAAATATCAACGCACCTCTCAATTGGACAAACTCATTGATAGTGTAACAGACTACTAAGTTTAGTTTCTGTAAAAAATGAACAATAAAATGTATCATGAGAGTGAAGAATGAAGCAAAAAATAACATCTCAAAATGAAATAGTGTCAAAACAATTATTTCTTGGTGTTTATCAAGATCGTTTGGGTTTAGTTTTTTCTATTAAGCTCCCTAAAAATTTTTCATAACTCAATTAGTGCTGCAGTTTCTTTTTTAAGTAATGTATTATGAAATGCCAATAGTAAATACTACTCCATCAAAATATGTGAGTCATGAGTTTTTAATCCATGTAACAATTTATTTTTTATGTCAATATACCTTGATATGTTACTTGAATATCCATCTAACACATTTAATTCTTTAAATTGCTATGGAATATTACATTGTTATGATTTTTATTTGAAACAATTTCCAAAGGATACTTTCCATTCTCATTTTACCACAGACCATTCTTTATAATCATTGACTCAAAATCATTTTCATCATTAAGGTTATAATTTGATTTTCCTTTCTTGTTTATTACTGTAGAAAATACATTTCAAAAGTGATTCTTCTCAATATGAATTATTTCAAGATTATTACATATTATATTAATCTCTTATAAAGGAATTTTGGAAAATATAATATTTTTATTCCATTATTGTGTTTTGGATTCATTGGATATTTAACTTAATACCCTTTTCCACCATCTTTAAATTGATCCCATTTTCTAAATTCGTCAGCAATATTCATTAATTGTCATATTATTTATAAACTAGATAACACCTTCAGTGACTTTATCCTTTTAATATATAAATTGAAATGAGTATTTTTAAACATGAATTTAATAAGGGAATTAATAAATTAATGAAGACGCATGAAAAACCATTTTATACTATGATGTAATCATTGATGTTCTAAATAAAATTTACAGACTGAACTTGACAAACCAGTAATAATGTTGCAAACAGATAAATTTCCTAGTCCATAAAATTCACTAATTATCCATATCTTAGTGTCATGCATTTGGATTATTTTTCTCATTTAATAATTATAAATTTTCACACCATCATCCCATTATTCAAAAAATTCATGGATTAGTTGTTGAAGGTATAAATCAACGTCATAACTAAGAATCTGAATTCTATTAATAATCATCAAAATAATGAATGAATTATTCTTTATACACATACATAATGGTAGATTATAGGGGATCCAAAAAATTATCCAAATTGTATAATTATTACTCCAAGTGCCTACAAGATTAAAACCATTAATCTCCAATCAAAAACATAAATTCCTAGTATCTGAAGAACAATTTGGACATATATAGTCATACATATTCAATTATGTTTAATATTTTGGATGTCTAATCAAGCCATTATTACTATCCCAATCATACCACTTCACGTCGTCTACTGTTTTAGATGACATGAATAATATTTTCAGGAATGGTTTTAGAGGAATGTAACACAATACCTTTTAAAGCGTTTTCTTCTTCTATTTCTTTCTGGGGTTGCATTGATTTATACTCCCACTATAGTTCATTGAATTATATATTACTGTATTAAAAATTTTCATTCTTCTTTATCATACTCATCCCTCTAATAAATAATTAAATCAATGGGGCATGCATGTTTCTTTGTTTAATCAAGTATATGTTTTTTATGAAATTCCTTATATCATAGAATAATAAAGGGATATTAAATTCAATAAATTCTTCATGAAACAACTCTAAAATAATTTGAATTTATTTTTTAGTAATACCACAGATAGACATGGTATGATACAAATTAATTATAATATACAACTTCATCTAATTTGCACACCCTTCATACAGTTCTTGTTATCCATCATCAACAAATTCATAAAAATATTTTTTTGGTCACTGATGTTATAAGAAATATTAACCTACTCAGGATAAATAAATGGTTCTATTGATGAATTTAAATATTGGACAATATTTAATGAAAAAATGCATCATTTTACAAATTTCAAACTGAATTTTCCTTTGTTAGCTTACATTGTATATCCTTGGGAGTATTTTCATTGATTACAATCTCCATAAAAATTTATTACCAATAAAATTCCAACATACATATCAAGTAGGAAAAACATTCAATAAAAAATTCTCACATACATCATTTCTTTTCAACCAAATATTGAATTTACAATCCGAACACATGCATTTTATTTTACCATCCACAGATAGGTTTTCAATTACATAATCCAAAAATTCATCCAATCCCTTGGCACATCGAGGTGTGTTTCATGGTAAATTAATAAAACATTTATCCATAGGTATTGTATTGTATTATACTTTTACATTTACATATATTGAAATAAATGTATAATAAAATAAGTAAAATAAAAATTAAATATCACACAACTTTTCCAGTAGCTCTTTCAGAACAAAAATAAATTAAAATGGTATAAATCAAATAATGAAAGTTTTATTACTAAACACAAAATATGAAAAAATTATTGAAATAAATTAATATTTATCACCCAAATATATGAATGGGGTCAATCAAATAAATGATAACACTGTATCCTACCCTTGTTCTGTAACTAAGGAAGGTTTATTCCGTTGAAAAATTAGCTACATTTATTAATGTTCAAACAATTTCAAATGATCCAACTAAGCCTAAGAGAACCCCATTAAAAATATCAATAAAAGTTATATTTATTTAGATATCATGATATTTCATTAAAACATAAACTAATTAACTATATATGTCTATGTTCTATTGAACTAGTTTATTGTGACATCATGTTGTTCCATGAATTATTTAAATCAATTTTGTTCACAAAACATAAAATCAGATGTTCCTTCAATTTAATCTAAAGCTAAAAAATGTGCTCATAACCAAAATTTGAATAATTTATATTTTTATTTTCAATTAAAATTATATTCAATTAGTAATTTGGCTCAACAAAAACCAAACAACACTATATAATTAGTTCTATTAAAATTGTTTTAGTTAAATTACATATAGGGAAACTATGTTGGTCTTTCCAGTTACTATAATAAACAATTTATTATCATGAATTTAAAATATAACCCTAACCAATCTATAATTATAAGATTTATTCAATTAAACTAAATGATTACTCACATATGAATAAAACATGAATCATTATGATAATTTTAAAAAGGGTCTAATATCACACTTTCACGGATTTTATCCTTAGACACCTTTCCATGGTTGGTAATGAAACCATGTGTGACCAAAACCCCTACAACCAATTGGTATTCAATTTTAAAATATGCCAAATTATATATCAATAAAAAAGTAGAGGCATTAAGATATATATAATAAATTGTAATTCATTATTATCAAATATAATCCATAAAATTATGAACAATCCAGATTCAATAAATGAAATATATTATAAAAATTATTTTTAAAATTTAATAAACCATAAAAAATTAATGATTAATATAACTCCTAACAACTAACTAAAAATCCAAATAAAACATTATAAACCAAAATTACATATACAATTATATTCCAAATAATAAATAAAAATTTTATATTTTTTTTATCACACATGATTGTCCATATAATGATACTCGATAATAAATTTAGAGTAAGGATGATGCACCTTTTTAGGGGGTCTGTGTTGATACTAAAGAGGGGATCTGATCCAGTAAGAGAGAGACCAGAGTGGGTGGGGTGTCTACATCCCCACATAAGAGGGGAACCAAGCATGCAATGTGAGGGAGTTCTGAGTGGGGGGTGGGGGGGGGTTCACATTACCAATGAGTAGGCCAGATTGAAGGTCGGACTGGGGGCGGTTCGTAGGGATTGGGTTCAGAGATGGGGTTATGGGTTTATGGGTTAAGGCTCATGGTTTTGGTATTGGGGACATTTTTAGTGAGAGTACAGAAGGTGGGGTTGAGGGAAATGGGATCATGAACTCAAGGTGGCTTCTAAGGATAGTAAAGGAGGAGGTAAGGGTAGTGGGTTGTGGTGGAATGGGTTAGGGTCATACATAGGGGGTGGGGGAGTAGATGGATTAGGGTTTTTTCAAATGTTTAGAGACATTTTAATAGTAACCTATTCCAGATGAATAAATAAAAAAAATAAACGTGGTTTTATGAAAATTCCTATATATTAAATTTTTAACCATATTTATTTTGTAGTGGTTATTAGAACCACCACGAATAAACCACTTCCAACCATCACTTCTTTTTTATTGTACCTATAGAGAAATGGATGGGTTTTTATGACCATCATCAATATAATCACGTGGTATTGAAATATATATTATTATATTAATCTCATTTTAGATATATATAAATATATTAATATTACAAGGATAAAACATTGAATACATTACAATTAAATTACATGTTATTTAATTTAGGATCTTTCATGGAAAAAATCTTGTTGAGAAACCAAAATCATCCCTTATAGTACACGGTCAATGAGTTTTTTAGAAAAAGATCGAATCTTGTAAATAATTCATTAATATAAGTATTTATAAGATAAAATTATTTGTTTCATATATATTAAAATTTTAATTTATTTATGATTATTGCTTTCAAATAAGTCAATGAATAAATCCTCCCAAAAAGGACTGTGGGAGGATTTCCAAACAAAATATGAAGGGAGTTTTGTAAATGATCCAACAAAGGAAGTTGGGGTATGAAATACCTTTTCATTTTAATAAGATATATATTGATTTGTCATTATGATAATATATATATATTAAAATATGAATAATATTTAATTTGACTATAAAATTGAATAACCAATTGAATTATATTCTCATACAGTTCTCACCAGTCTCCTAGGATGATCCATTTGGTCCAGTCCATGGGATGGAGAATCCTTGTCGAGTACGTAGGTTGGGTTTTGGACCATTACCCTCTGAGGTATTTGTTAGGACACTAGGGATTGTAGTGACATATACTCATAGTTGTAGATAACATATACCTCAATATTCATATAGATATTTTGTCACTTCAAATCACAAATGAGGAATAGGGTTATCATATAAGGATGCAAGATTCACTGGTTGTTTCTCTATAGAAATCATTGAATGAATTATATATGAGGACGACTAGATATGTCCCTGGTGATATTCCATTGATGGGTGGTAGTGTGAAAGTAAATCAAACATCATCAAATTGATTTTTTATAAAATCATTAATTGGTTTTATGTTTAAGCTTAAATATACAACACTTTAATTTTTGAACCAATTTTCATTTATGTTATGGTAGAAGGAAGTTCATATAGAGATGGAGATGGTGTTGTCCAATGATAATTGATTAGTAATTAGTGTTTTCTTTGGATTTGTAGATGATGTGTAATAAGTATCCTCTAAAAAACATGTTCCTATGGAATAACTTATGTTATCAACAAGTGGTTTTGAGCATTACCACTAGTATTTCTATGTTTAATACCATGTTTGGGTTGTGTAATCCTTATGGGGATTTTCATAATGAGTTCGATGCTTTTTTCATTGATTTATTCCTAATATTTCATAGGAATTTAATATCCACATGAATTTGTTTCCTTTCTTATATGTTTTAATGTATTCCTATATTTCTTGTTGTAATGAATTCCTAGAGTAGTCTATTAATTTTTAGCTGCTATTAAATCATGTTGGTTACCTTCATGATTATATGATATCATATTTGAGGGTGCTAATCATGGTTAGGATTTTAAAAATATTTTTTATTTACTATATTAGGCCTGTTATAGCTTTATTATAATCATCATATTTTTTGACATAATTCTTAAAATTTATTTAATAATGTCTAAATTTTGGTTTTATAACATGGTTATTGCATTGATAATCAGTATATGTACTGTATAGATATAATATTTTTTTATTATAGTCATCATGAGTAGGACCATTGATCAGAATCATATAGATTGATAGTGTCTTTTGGGCTTGAAACACCCTAAATTTATATACTTCATATGAAACATAAGATTTCCCAAAAACTTTATACCAATTCCACTATTCCCTAAGATGGGTTTCAAGAATTCACATATTTTCCAGGTTTAATTTTCATACCTAAAATGGGTAACTAGGACCCTAAATTATTTTCACACATCTATTAAAATGAGTGTGTGAATGTGTACATGTTTGGGATATTTAAAGTAATTAATATTTCCTACTACAAGGGTTGTCCCAATATTATCATATTTGATTCTATGTTGAGGCTCAATGCAAGTAATACACATATGGATCATCCCAATATAGATTTTTATCACCTATATCTAGTATTCATATTTTAATTTCCTTGTTATTAAACCACAATTATATCTTTTATTCTTATTTCCAAACTAATATATTATATACATATAGAATATTGTTTTTATTTTTAATGGTTTTAGAATCTGAATATTATTTATTTATAAAAAGGAATCAAATATATAGTGGTTGCTTAAAGCACCATTATATGTGAAAAAATATGGGTTGGCGATGTTTTAAACCACCTCTTTTTATGGTGGATTCTTATTTAGTGGTTTTTAGTGGTGGTTTCACCTAGTAAAAGATATGTAATATGTAATGGTGGTTTAAAGTGATCCTATATCCTGAAAATTTTTTACTAGTTGAAAAATCCAATAAAACCACAAAAAACTCTCCTAAATAATAATTCTACTATTGTTCCTAGAAACTACAGTTAAATGGATAGAATAGATTCTAGTTTGATTCGGACTCCATATTTAGTGGTGTTTTATGGAAAACATCATAGAACCATATAGAGGTAGCTTAAACCACTACAAGATTAAAAAAACAGTCGCTAACTAGTAATTTGGTGTTAGTGATATATTATATTATGAAGGTAATCCCCAATCTTTAAGCACCACTCTATCACTTGTTGATTCTTCTTCCATGATATGAGTGTCCTTACTGCATTATGTATAAATACATGGACTGGTCCTATTATATGACCATAAAATGTAGCACCGAACTACTTATGTTTTTATCCCTATCCTCTAAACAATTTATGTCAGATGATTCCCTAAGGTTCAATCTTGACCAAAAGATAATCTTAGGTCATACCACTTATGGATATACCTCTTGAATCTTCCATAGGTGTATTTCACATCCATCCATCTGGGTTATTCCTCAATGGGTGTTCTAATCCAAATCTACCAGATTTGCCTCCATGGTGTGTTCCCATTCATTAGCAAACCATCAGGTCTAACATCTTCCATACTAGGGATGCACCTCTTGTATTTTCCTGAAGGGGAGTTCTGAACCATCCATCATGGATCCACCTCAAGGTCATTATGATCCACATCTACCTGGTTTGCCTCTATGGGGAATTACCATCCATCAGTAAACCTTCAGGTGTGTCATCTTCCATTTTAGGGACACACCTCCTAAATCCACCATAATGGGAATTCATATCTCGCCATCCAAGGTTCGCCTCAAGAGGAATTCTCACCCACCCACACCAGAATCATCTCAAGGGTTATATTGATCCATCAACCAAATGTGTGATATCTACCTTTATAGGAAAACACCTCATGGGATGTTCAAATCCAAAATATAGGGTATTCCTCAAAAGGGCATCCACCACATCCATTTTGTCCCCCAAAAGTCATTAACATTGTTCTCATCTCAATAAGTCATTAAATAGATTCCCTAGTCTGTCACAACCAAGCATCCCAATCCATCTACACATGACATAGAACATTTGATATGAGCGAAACATCTACCCATGAACAAGTGTCGGAAGCCTGAGTTAAAAAACTTTGGAGGAATTTCTCCCCCTTCGTTGTTACGTCATCATGATCCAGGGATGCCTTGTGTAATGTTCCTTAAGAATACTCACATGAGATTTCCACTTGAGAGGAATAACATTGGTGACCAATGATCTTATTATATTTTAATGCATAATGATTCCCAACGTGACTACTCTTCTGATTGAAATTAGCTACCCTGTCAAGAAAAACAAAAAATTTATAGACAGAAGCATAGTGATTAACTGCAATACACAATGATATGTTACTAGTAATGAATTCCATGAACACAACATAACTCTATGAGAGATACTTAGACTAGTTGATTATTTATAATGAAGAATTTATTGAAGGAGAAATTGAAATCCGATCATCTTATTTTGATAAAGGAGAGTACAACACCATTAAAAGTGGTGAAACACACCCACCATTGGAATGTGGGAATCATAGGCTATATCATTCCTGTTAATGCACACATCTTGGTGACATACAGGAAGGGTCCAAGTGAATGTGTCAAAAATAGTTATATTTCATTGAAAACACATGATTATGAAAATGAAAAACCTTGATATGTTTTTCTGTTGTCATAATGATTTTTTAAAAAGAGATGATTGATTTGTATAATGTAAATTGGTTAATATTGATTACCTTGGAACTGATTGGTTATTTTTAAAAAAATTAAATTATGCTATCATTGATGGATTGTAAATAAAAATATAGATTTAAGGAATATATCTAATAATCTATGTTTTATTTATATAATAATAAGGAATGTATGTTTTCAATAAGGTTTCATGGTAATTTAGGTTATTACCTTATTTCATGAGAATACATGATGATGTTATTCAAATTTTTGGTATGAGACTATTAAGAGCTACTTCTTATTGTATGGGGGATTCATGATAAGATCCTTTTGGAAATTTAGTGACCATGTCTAGTTTTAGACTATAATATTTTAGAGGGTTTATAAGGTTAACCATTTTTTAAAAGGTTTATGCTGAACATTCGATGAGGTTTTGAAGGCTAATTTTTTACATTACCATATAATGATTTATACATATTGGATAACCAGAGATATCCGTTTTTTTACTAGATATTGAAGGAATAAATAATCATTATTTGTTTTATCATATTTAGTACTGAAAACAAGAAACAAATATCTCATTGAATTATAGATGAAGTGTAAATTGATCAAGGAACAAAAAAATGATGAAATTGTTCCTATAAAATAAAAAATATGAACTACAATTTCTTAAGTTCTCAGTGTATATGTAAAATAGAATTCCCCATAATTTGGAAAAATATCTTCAATTAAATTTTTATCTATTTGTAATAATGTATTAGATCAAGGACCTTTTCATACCTATTTCTGTTATGGATTTTCAGTCATTAACATTTTCGCAACCATTTTTTCTATCAATCTCCATTAGTATTTCGGTATTAATTTTCTATTATATATCAATATTTTCACTTCCCGCCTTGGTTGTCTTATTTTTGAAAATAATATGTGTTATTATTGATGACTTTATCACATCCATTTGTCTTTTTCATGTATATTTCTTGTTTATATTTATTATTATGTGGAATTATATGAATGAATATTCCAATTTGAAATGATTTATGACCGAGACAAATTTTAATGGTGAAATTCATTTTACGGTGGGTAAAATGTACCACCGTAAATTTGTTTAAAAAAAAATCTTGTAAAGTTAATTTTTTCGATGATTTACATTAATAATAGAACCAATTTTCTATTTTGTAACACAAAACATTGTGTTTTTCTTGGGTTGCATGAAACATTGAGTTTAAAAGATACATAAAAAACTACTAAAATATTATAATGTAATTTATTAGTTGTCATCTAGGTATTAGAATGAAATGTATGATTAATACTAAATAAATATTTAAATAAATTATTTATATATGTATATAAAATAGATTTATTCATGACCAATTAATTATAAATTAAAAAATAACCATTACAACATGAAGGAAATTATTTTTCTAAAAAACTATTTTTATGTGTACAAATGAGTTTTGCATCAATAAATTTTACAAAAAAATTAAATTTATTAATTCTAATTAAGTATATGTATTATATATTCAATATATAAAATTAATATTCATATTATATGTTTTCAATACAATAGATAAGTATAAATATATTTTTACAATTAGAAACTACATTTTTTGAAGAGAAATTTTGTTTCCTTTTTACGCACTTATTTTTAAAACTAGATTTGGAAAATTTTAAAATAATTATTTGAAAAAATAATTTTTATTATAGAAATAAAATTTCATAAATTATATTAGTGTGAAATTTTATAATTTTCAGAAAATGTTAATTTTTCTGATGAATTGTAAAAAATACAAGATTTTAATTGAATGTTTCCAATTTTACTTAAATTATTTATAAATTAAATTAATTTTTCAAATTTGATCTAGATTAAAATTCGATCAATTATTTATATATAAACTAGGAAGGCGTATCCAGAGGCAGAGCCCCTGGCCATTTATTAAAATAAAAGAGAAGACAGTAAACAAGCATTACAAACCCAACACAGTCCCTGCAAATCCACAAAATCACACCCCTCACCACCTCCATGATAAACATACTCTTCCTCAGTCACTATTTACCACACTGAACTGTCATGGTGCTTCAAAACCTTAGCATACTTCCTCCTCATATGTAGTCTCTCAATCTCCAGAAACTCATTTGGAGATTTCATATTTCGACGGTAGATCTGGTAGGCATCGACTTTGACAAATGGCAGCAGTCCTTCCTCATCCTTCCACGCGGAGAGGCAATCACATTATCCCGGATCACCTACAACGCCTTGTTCCCCACTTGGAAAATCTCACTATAAAACACCCTCATCATGTCCCAATGATTGTCTTTATCACTATCATAAATATCCACCCATTTCCCATGGTACTGCACCTCTTAATACCTCAATAAATGTTTTTGCTGGAACTAGTTATTCATGTCAATCATATCCAAACAGTAAGGCTACTCCACCATTGTATCCTCATCATCAAACCCACCTTTGCACATTACTGCATCCTCCTTTAACTCATATTTGTAATAATAATAAATTA
Source organism: Viscum album (assembly GCA_963277665.1). Classification (NCBI taxonomy): domain Eukaryota; kingdom Viridiplantae; phylum Streptophyta; class Magnoliopsida; order Santalales; family Viscaceae; genus Viscum; species Viscum album. Next base: position 306,537,442 of record OY728131.1, on the reverse strand, counting down.
TATTATATAATAAGTGCAACTTTATTTTTTTACTAGAATTAATATTGAAGATAATAAAAATTAATTACTATTGTTTAGTTAAAAAGGGGATTAAAAGGAGATTTAACTAAAAAGATAATAGTTAAAATAACCTAAAAACTTGTCTAAAATTTATTTTTTAACATTATTTCAACCTTATAATGTATTATTATCGATAATAACATAATTGGTAGACTTTATTGATGAGAAAAATATTGGTACACCATTTATTTTTTAAAAATTTACATGTGTGTCACTCGCCTCATTTATAAATGGACTCCCCCTATCCTCTCTTATTCACACCGTCAATAACATTTGGGTTACAAAATACCTATCTAAATAACTTCACAAATTCCACAATATAATATAATAGGCTTTAATTTTGTCAAAAATCTAGCCCTGTAAAGATTTTGGTGAAAACCTAATGAAGATATTTGTGGATTAGGTAATTCTTATCAATGAGTGTTTTTACATTATATATTCCACCACATCCTTAATTTTTTAAATTTATTTTCAGATATAATAAACTAATTTTATTCCTAATACTGATATTTTTATGTTAATCTAATTTCCTTAAACAATTCCTACTTTCATCGAATGGTTTATAAAATTATTATTCTTATATATGGAAGAGTACTTCTTCACGATCTAATGTCACCCATTTTATAACTACATCTCTTATGTTAGGGCATGATGATGGATATAAAGTATATATTTGTTATTTAGAACAAAATTAAACCTATTTATTTTATTTAAATCATATATACCTTTTAAATTATATTTCATAGGGGATACAATAACGTCACTTGTGTGTATATTGGACTACCGCCTCATGACGCAATGATGTTTTTTTCTCTAACCCATCACATGGAAGATAATAATGATAACGGTAATCAATATATATGATATAAATTAATTAATTATTATATTAATGACATATTTATCATTCTAAAAATATAATATATCACATGTTTTCTTTTAACCTACTAAACAATGATAATTTCATTCATGTACATGTGGAATATCAACTTCACGAAGCAATGTAACTCTCTCTTTATCATTATCAATATATTATATACCTTCTATCCATATTTATTTTTGAAAAATTGAAATGTTACTCAAGAATATGTATGGACCACCATCTCCATGATCGTATCACACTTCATTTCTCAAAGCAATCTTTCATGATTCGAATTAAAAGTATCATTGATGTATAAATCTAAAAATTATGGAATAATTATTATTCTTTAGCGGATGAAACCATGATCTAATTAAGGGTATTGAAAAAAAAATCAAAATACATAAAAAAACAATACCTAAAACGTTTTAAAAAAATAATATTTATCAAACATGAAATTATATTTCATAAGTAAATCATATATGGTATAATATATATAATTATTTTTCTATAAAATATGTATGATAAAATTATATATACTCTAATGGATTTTCTGACATGAATGAATGATGTCTAGACTAATTGTAAGTTATTTTTGTCTCTCTTATTACTTTTGTGGGACACAAGCCATATTCTGCACCTATTTATTTTATGTATTGTGAATACTACCCATGAATTTATTTTAGGATTATTATCCTGATATTTATTTTGATTTATATATACATCTAAGGAAGATACATACAATAGGTTTAAGGTTCAAAGGTGACTGAAGCGGTAATATTATTTGGTTTCTATTTTCCATCATTGAGAAATATGTTAGGTTTTGAAAATTGCTTATTTTTTGTGGATTATATACAGTGAATTTAAGATATAATATTATTTATTTATTTATTCTAATTCTATTTTTGATTTAATTTTATTCTCCCATGTCTCATAAGAATCAATGTTACGTATGTGGTAATGGTTTTATGAAACAATCTCATTATTTTTTAGTAATTTTTATTTTTATGATTCAATTAATGAAATATTATTATTTCTCTCTCAAGATTCATATTAATTTTATTACCCACTACTTATTTTAGGATAATTAATTTTTTCCATTAGTTTTATCCTCTATATAAATTAAATTGTTTAATATAAGTTTTTTAAGAAAAAAAATCCTTATTTCTCTCTGTGGTCAAATCCATTTTATTCTAAAACTAGGTTTTCTTGAAATATTTTGATATTTTTATTAAACAAATAATCAAAATTTTCTTTTTATAAATTTATACCCATGTATTACATTTTAGAAAATGTTTCTAAAGGAATCTTTATGTTCTATTCTGAGAAATTGCCATTTTTCTTTGAGAAAAAATGTTAACAAATATTTTTTCAATGTATAAAGATTGATCAGAATTTACCATCATCATGACCATTGTTTTATTAAGAATTAAATTATTTATTTTCAAGTATTTTTTCAAAGAAAATTATTTTCACAATTTTTGATGAATTTTTATTTTTAAAAAGATAGCTTTAAATAATTGTTATTTTTTCTCTATAACATTTCAAAGTGGTCGTTAAAAATCATTCTCTATGAAATATGATATCATTTTAGGTAACTTATTAGTTGGTTTAGATAAAAAAGGGATAACATTTTTATTATTTATTTAAACGGGTTATCACTACAATATATTTATGACACCCATTTCTCTTCTGTGGGTTATACTATGATATCAATTTTAAGAAACCCACTATTTTTTCATGGGTCATGTCATGATAAAATTATGAAATGATTATGAAACCTAACAATATTTCATTGGTTGTGATATCATGGAAGTTTTATGAACCCATTTTACTTCATGGGTTATGATATTGTGAATGCTTTATGATATTATGGAACACATTCATATTATTTTCATTATGGGATGTGTGGGACCTATATATCCCTCCAATGAATTGGGTATTGATAGATAACTCATGATTAAATATGTTTTGTATTAAGCTAATTGTATGTTCATAGGGTTATACATAAACTTGATTACATGTTAACAACTTTGTTTGTTAACCTGATTACATGTTTAAAATGTTATGCGTGAACATTATAACATGTCCATTGTGTCATATGTGGAGCTATAATTCATGTCTATAATGATATGCATGGACCAAGTTGAATTTCCATATGTTTATGTGAGATCCATATTTGATGTTTATAACTTTATGAGTGATCCCTTATCTACTAATACATTTCCACAATGTCATAATCTGATGTGTATGTCATAATTCCATGTCTTATTCCAATGTTATACTCTCATGGATCATATTTCATGATTTCCTTGGGATTGATGTCTTTATAAATTCCTATATTTATTAAATTAATCATGTTTATGATCTTAGATATACTTTTAATAGTTTTCATATGTTATTCTTATTTTCTCATGCCCTTATGTTGATGTTATTCTTTTGTATCTCCCTTTTTTAACTTTACTAAGCATCTGATCTCACCCTTTCTCATGTTTCATTTCACTATGTCTAGAAGAATGATTTTTCATTGGGTTTATTTGTGGAGATTACTAATGGGGATGATCATGAATGAGTTTTTAATTATATTTCCCCTATTTAAATTTTTTTACCTAGTCTCTAAAGACACTATAATATTTCAGTCCTCAAGAAATTCTTTTGTAATGTATTTAATTTTCATCTAAAAATATATTATATAAATATATGAGAAGCTTGTGATCATATACTTTTTGTAAAAAATGAATAAAATAACTCTTCAATTTATGATTCTTATATTATATAATAATTTATACTACCCAATTAGAATCATTGAATCCATATTTTCACACCCACTTTCTCATTACAAACATTAAGTTGTAAAACTAATTTAAAAATTATATAGTATATCTACATTAACATAAAATCACTACGACATGATTAATATGAAACAATCATTTCATCACAGTATACTCTTAACTAGTCCATAATAATCCTAGAGAAGAAAAAAATATTTCCACACTCTTTAAGGGTTATAAGGATTTCATATTCTAAAAAACCGCCAAAAATACTAGATACACACTGAAAACAAAGAACAATAACTTGTGGATTTTAAAATTTAAGCTATATTCCACATTATAAATCTAAAAAATGTAAAATCCACCACAACCATAATTACACCATGACCAAAATGAAGACCTTCCATTTTATAGTGGGGTTTGAACCACATTATGATGCCCTTTTTAAAATTAAAATGGAAAATTTACACATCAGAACGATATATGAGATACATTGCAACACATATAATACCCTAGAATAACAATAATGAGGACCTAGAAAATCCCAAAATTTATATAGGCACATTTAACATCAGACTGAATGTATTTTATCCCAAAATTTAATTTTTTTTAATAAAATAACATACGTTTTAATGGAATCTTGAGGTTTTTTTTCTTTTCATTGATTTAAGAGAATACATTTAGAACATGAAAATTATTTACAAATTTAATGATTAAATTCTACCACATCATATATTTTATTGATGTGTTTTTATTTCTAAAATCTTTAGATTTATAAAATATATTTTTCCTAAATATTCCTGATGATTACATATTTTTTGCATTGTTTTGATCATTTAACATAGACCATGAATTTCAAAATATATTTAATTTTAAAAATAATGCTTCAATAATTCCAAAAATAACTAAATTTGATTTTATTTTTGTATTTCTTCTAAATAACATACAATAATTGTGGGATTTTATCCTATATTTTAAAACATTTTAATATATTTACTTATTTTTAATAATTTAACACTTTTTTTGTGATAAAATTAATTTAAATTATAATAATTTGTTTTTAATGTTCTGGAATAAATTATACTTTGGTTTAATTTGTGGTTTATTAATATTGGTAAAAAATGAATCAAAAATGATTTTACCACAAAAAATTATGATATGGTAATATTGTTTCCGGGTTTTATTAATTTATGGACATATTAACATATAAAACTTTTAAATGACTTATAATATATTAAAACCCCTTATAAAAATATCACCAATAATATAAAATTATTGTTTATTCCTACATTTCAAAAATTAATCTATAACCATTACATTAAATTTCTCGACAAGTAGATATTAATTTCACAATTATGATCGTTTGATGTCTATATAAAATATTAAATAGGTATAATTTTAAAAATTAACTTCATATAATTATGAAAATATTATATATTGGATTCATGCGTATATTTTTCCATGAAATCATGAGTTTGTTTACTATTGTTTTGTTCTATTTTTACTATAATTTTGATTCTTTGTACATTTTTTATTTTCTGATACAAATTTATAAGTTAAAATAATATTTACTTGAAAAATTCACATTTTATCATTTTAATTGATTCATACATTAGATTTCTATGATGTTGATTTCTATAATCTATAAATTAATAAAAACCATTATCCTTGTTAACACCAAAATTTTTTAAAATTCAATATCAAAATTGTAAGGGAAAAATATTTATAGATTTAATCATTGGGAAAATATTTTTACAAAGGATCACATTTGTGACCTTACAATTCCTTTCATTATTTTTGTACATTACGATTTGTGACCACTCAAACCTCTTAATGGTCATCTATATTCCATTTTCTAATAGATAAGAAATGTTTTCCATAATTTTAATGATAAAAAATAGATATATATTAGTCTGAAACAAGGTTAAAATAATTTTTGTAGATCATTGTTATCTTTCCTTCCCTCTCTTGGGTAAATCCCTTGGAGAAGCCATTGGATGGTTACATTATTATATTGTATCTCCCATTTTCATTCATAAGATCCAGGATTCAGGGATCCCCAATAGAAGGCCTTAGATTGAGGTACGATACCAACTCTATAAAATTGACTAATATCCATAATGTGAGAACTAAGGATCCCCCTTCCAAGGGACAATATTCCTAAATAATTACTTCCTTACTGATAAATTATAATATCATTTATCATTGAATGTTTTCACCTAGTGAAACATGTCTAATAATTTATATATTAAAACTTTACATCTCCTAATACAAGATTCTAAATAATAAATCTATACCTAGGGTGATTTCATAATTGTGTAACCATCTATGCAGCAACTTGTGGTTATAAATCAAATAGAGGGTACATCCACTGTTTCATATATCGCATCAGGTACACCTACAGTCAAGCATCCTCAATGTAAAATCCACCTTTTTTTATCCTTATCAACCACATACCCCAATTTTCATATCACTATGAGCTCTTGTATGACCAATACATGCCCTCTCCATCAGAATGGTACCCGAAGCATGTAAAATGATTGTGGGAATTTACATTTGTTCAATAAAGGAAGGTTCAATGTTTAATCATACAACAGTAAAAGAAATTACAATATTTTCCATTTTGACTAAATTTATTTTTTATAGATTTTAATATACACAAAACAAAGTAATATTTCATTACACATAAAAACAAATTTCTTCATTACATTCATTATATGCAAGACTGAGTTTTAGAAACAATAGTATATTATGAAAATGTTGTCATTTAATATAATAATATATAACCAAGATACTAAATAAGAATATATGAATTTTAATAACCACATTATAATATATATATATATATATTTATGTATGTATTCCATATAATTTTAACATTCATGTTATGTGTTTTCTCTAAAAGATATAAGAACAAATTCAATTTTTTCACATAAATTAAGTAATTTGAAAAAATGCAATTTTACATCCTTTTAATAGATATTTGATTATAAATATAATTTATAAAACATTATTAATTATTATACAACAAAATAGTATTCTTATTTTAATTTTAAATGTCATAATTGTATTATAGTCCGTTTTTGGTATTTTTATGAGAAGTTTCATTTTTGATGAATAGTGAAAAATACTATGTTGTAACTAAAAAATTCATATTCATTTAAATAATTATTATAAATAAACAGAATATATAGGGATAATATAGATCAATTATACACATATTAATCCAATTCATTTCATTGGATTCATTTTTATATTAAAATTTGATACAAAAACTTTTTCAACTTTTGAACTCTTCATTTTACAAACGTTCTCACAACAAAAGACGGATTAGTGTCAATCTTAATTTAGCCACTTATGTAAATTGAATTTTGTAAAAAGTTATATAAATAGTTGTAATCAGTATGATATTTATATTTTAATAGGATTAGATTAATTTTTTGGATATTAGGAATTGTAACTTTTGTAAATTTTAATTTACCATGGTTAAGGGTAAATCAAATAATTAATGGTAAAAATAATATTATAATTACATTAACACTTGTTCCAATGTCATTGGATATGTGTTTTATGAACAAAATAGTTTTTATTTTTAAATTATAATCTTTTAAAGACAATTGGGTATGATCATGACATTTATAATATTTTATTTAAAGTTAATTTTAAAATGAGATAATCATGTTTTTTAATAAGTTATAAATTTTTAATACATGGTTACACCAAAGATACATTTTAATATATATATATATATATATTTATTTGAAAGAAAATAAATATATATTTATCTTCTTAATTTAATTTTAGTTTTTGAGGAAGAAATTAATAAATTAATGGATTTCATACTATATATGAAGTAATAGTTTAATTAATGGAAATATCAAATAAATGATATTGAAATTTTAAAAATAAATATAATTTGAAATAATTAATTAAATTCAAGAAATTTATAGATATATCGTATATTATATTGATATATTATATGTGTTTCTTTAATTTATCATGTTTTTATGATATTTTAAAAAACAAATAATCAATATTATTAAATTTACATAAATGTGACATAAAAATAAATAACATTTTATTAGATGATATAAAATTTATAGAAAAATATAATTCTGTCAAATAAATATAATATAGTTAAATATTTCATCAATGATCCATTTTTTGTTTGTTTAAAATATTATCGTAACTATACTAACCCTAAATAGTAAAAAATTCTTGTTGTCACGGTAAGAGTTAAAGGGTTTAACTATGTGCTAAATTCAAAATATAAGGTTAATATTGTGGCCTAAATAAGTAAAATAATCTTTGGTTGATAATATTTAAACCCATACTCACATTATGTTGTAAATATCTCACTTTTTATGTTTTTTAAATTGAAAATAAATCTATATTAATTTAATATTTCAAAGGATTCTAATAGTGTCCCTCCCCTCTATTATAAAAAAATTACCCCCTTTGTCACTTCATCACTCAACATTGATCCTTTTTCCACAGCCAAAACATACCAATTTCCATTATCAACATCCCTAGTGACATCTTATAGGTGATTTTCTTATCAAAATACCAATCCCAGTATCCCTAAGAAGAGATCCAAATGTGGTTTTCTAAAGAGGATGTAATCGTCATTACTGACTCATTAAAAATAATTTATTATTCTACTTAATATTCTTGATTTTTTTTCTTTAAAAAGTCATAAATCCAATATTATATATATTCTGATATTTTATTATGATTATAGGACTACCATATTCCACTTTTTATCTATACTATGAAAAATAACATCACCATGCATACGTACGTATGAATTTCTGTCTCCATGCTATGGTGTAATTTTCTTCATCACCAATTTATTTGAATGGGAATAATGATTAATATAATTTATATAGATAATAATTAAGAAATTATATTGATTCTTTATAATAAATATACAATTCAATTATTTATCACATTACCTTTAAATTAATGATATCGTCGCCTGTGCATACGTACCACCTACCATCTCCACAAGATGATAAGATTTATTCTCCAATTTAACCATTAAATGATGGAAATAAAAATGTATATGATGAGTGAATATACTATTTATGAATGGAATATAATTCTTGATATGCATAAAATATATGTTATGAATAAGAAACATGACTTACATGGAAAAATAAACATAAGATAATGAAGTAGTTAACACCCGAAACAATTGTTTTAATGTAGTATTTTTTAAAAACGATATAATAGCATCATATATGATATATTAGAAAATATATATGCAATGTTATAATATAATAACATTATTTTTTTATTATAAATAAGTTTAACACACCCTCAATAAAATCATGGTTTGATGTAAGGGTTGATTTTGCAATCTCATTATTATCCAGGATTGTTTATGCGTATGTAATAACTGGGAAATATTTATCATTCAGGTCAATGTTTCTTAAAAATTTATTTTTAGATATTCTTACAATTCCACAACAATTTTATAAGGTCATTTATACTGATATTTTTAATTTTCTAGAACTTTTGGATGTGAATCCCCTATTCATTTTCAAGATGTGGTAATTTATGATATTTTAGAAAAAAAATATGGAATGGATGTTCTTTTTTTAACTTATTCCACCTGAGCAATGATTTTTGTACAATATTACATGATTCATTTCACAAAAAATATTTTCTTTTACAATTTCATGCCCCTTTTAAAATAATTTCAATATTAAAAGGGGAATTTCTCTCAATAAGTTTTAATGATTTCATTACACTACTTTAATCTATATCAACATCCTTTGTTGGGTTTTATGCTTATTTGAGTTTGGTCTCTTAAGATACAATCTACCATATTTTATTAATAGAATTTAGGAAATTCTTGACTATAAATGTGATATTTTGATAACATTCATGCTTTACAGTTAATGTATTAACATATCATATACTATATATAATACAAATGTTTATATTGGTTATGTTTTACCCTTATCATATAAGGAATGCATTGGACATAGTATGTGAATCGAAAGGCCCATTATAGCCCCTTGATGCGTCTGTAGGTATCATGAGGCAACCTAGTTTGGGTATTGGCAAACGTCTTAAGCATTTTTGTATTGTCTTGGTTGAATCCTTGATGGTATGATTATGATGTCTGCTAACATGAATTCTATTATTATTGGATTAGATATTGATAATCCATGTGGTTATTTAACTAGAATAATATCCATAGTTATTTATATTTCTCATGTGGCTATTTATATGGAGTTATTTGATCAAATTATATCCCTTAAATACTATTCTCAATATTATGATTTAATGGTATTTTTTCATTAACCTTGACTTATAGATTATATTTATTTATGTATGCCTTATCTATATATTTAACCCTTACTGAGAATCTGATATCACACCATTCTTATGTTTTATTTTTCCTTAGGATATTAAGTAGTATATCAGGACTCAATTGTTTTGACATGAAAATGGAGTAAGAATGCTTTGAAAGGAGTTAGTTTTTTTTTTCATTTCCATATGCAATGTAAAACTTATGTATGTAATTTGTCTTCTAAAACTATTAAGCCAGTTGGTCCTTTAGGATTCGAATCCTGTATGTATTCCAATATAATTAAATAATGCATTAGCTATGGGATTCTATGGTTGTTGAATTACAATTTCTATCAAAGAAACATTAATAGAAACCATTGAAACTGGATTTAGATAATAATCATCAGGTAACATAACCCTAAGATAGACATTGAGGTTATGTATAGAAGAATATCCTGGAATTTTGGTAATGTATAGATTATGTGGTTATTCTGATAAATACATCCATATCAAGATACTACAAGTGGATGTGGTTCTGGTATAGATGTACCTAGGAGTAACAAATCTGACAAGGTGCCTCGGGCCAGACTTGGTGTGACCTGTTACACAATAATGGGCCCCACTATACACCTACTTTGACACTTCCGAGGGATATGATTATAGTAATCCATATATTCTTTACAAACTAATAGGACAGATTAAAAAGTATATTTTTATATAATGTAATCATTTTTACTATAATGAGATTAGTTGCAAATAAATTTCTTATATATGTAAAGTGTTTTACTAGTTTGAAATTATTGTTTGTGATTAATAATCTAAAATAGTGTATCCCATTGTTTAGAAATGGTTCCTAGTCGATGGAATGGAATCTCTATCAGCACATGTAATACATGTTGGGATTTAAATACTATTATTGATAATTATGTTGGATCTAGAGCAACAACTCTGTAGAAAAAAACATAACTATACTGAGATAGCTTCCTATGGATTAGAAATATTGGGAAAAATCCTTTATGGTATCCTCTTGTTATGTTTTGGGTATGTTTTTCTTTGTTGAAAAATACATATGACTGTGAATGAGTTTGGTTGATGTTGTCTATTAATGTTTTTAACCTGGAACAACTTCATTATGTTTTCCAAATTTGGGGGTCTTAAAATATGGTTTTTTTTTCAGAAAAATAAGAGTTCTACATTAGAGTACACATTATGCGAAACATGAATCACGTTTCATTGATTGCAAAGGTGGTATGTGGAACATTTCACGATAGGTTGTCTAATCCATCGAAAACAAAATAGTTCACGGGGAGGCTTCCGGTTCATAGATGGATATACAGCTAACGAAAGTGGTTCGTGGGATGGAATAAAGTACATGGAAGGATTTCGATATGCAGGTTGGATTTTCATTTTCCAAAATGGTGAAGTGTTTTGATAAGCTTCTAAGGGATAAATTTGTGAATAGGTAATGGTGATTTTTTTCATTGCCTACGAAGAGAGGGAGTATGAAAACTACATAGGGAAAATGATTCACAGGATGATCGCAATTTGCAGAAGATGCACAGTATGTGGTGAAGGTGGTACCCCATTTAATATTTGGGAAATATCATATTATAGGGCTTTTCATGTCTATTTTTTTATATAATGGGTGATAATCCCACCTTTATGGTAGAATTATTTTCATAAGAAAATATCCATTCCGTGGAAATTTAACTAAGTTTGAATGTGCTTTGAAAGGATGAATTTCATGATGGGCGAATCTATTCACAGAAGTGATTTTGTGAAAGGATGTTTCGTAGAACAATAGTTCTCAGTGTAATAAGGTGGTCTACTGAAGAATCAATCCACAAAATAAATAATTCTATAGAATTGAAATTGTTACGCCGAAGCAGTACTCAAAGTTGATTCACAAAGGCCATATATAGAGGTTGTATATAGCGGCGGTACATGGAAGTGCATGCATAGGGAGCTCATGGAAGAGGTGATGTGAGAAGAATATCTTTTTTATGGTATGTTAAATAGGAATGTTGGTTCACCGAAGACTCAAGGAAGCCTGCAAAAGAACTAAAACTATTTGTGAAAGAAATTTCCACTAAAAAATAGTATGAAAAAAGCGTACATAATCTATTGGTGAAAAAGGTAAAACAACACAGCGTTTACCTAAATTGGTAGATGATTTCATTTAGGAAAATAAAGGGTCCTATTGTTCCATAAACTGTGAGTGGATCTCTTTCAAGAGCAGTGATTAAAGGAAGAGGAAGACAGTGTTCCTTTACACTAGTAGTGAGATAGAGAAAGAGATGTAGGGAGTGTCCCTTATGAATGTTTTGAGAATAACCTAAACCTTGTAAGGGTATAGAGAATAGGCATAGAAGATCTAGACCAATCATTTCAATTGGTAGTGAGATTTAGAAAATTTGTAAAATTGTAACATCGTCGGTGTATACTCCATGGACGTTTCCCAGTGAGTGGGAACCATGTAAAATCAATGAGTCCTGTACATAATTTCATTTATGTTCATAAATTTCCATGGTAGAAAGAGAGAAGTTTTTTTCTAATGATAGATCATGATCTGAATGGTTAGTATGTTTAATCTATCATACCCTGATTCACCCCCCCCCCCCTCAGTGTATTTGAACTAGTGGACCTAACAATTGGTATCAAAGTGGAAGGGTAAAAGTCATTTAATCTCTCTTAGTATAATAATTGGAGGAGGTAAAACAAAAAGGTATTCTAATATTCAATGGGAAAAATTTCCAACTATGAATGATTCTGATGTAGCACTACATCCGATCATTAGGAATGGATTTCATTGCAGTAGTTGTGCATGGAATATCAGCTTATATCAATAGTGGTTCTTTATCAGAAGTTGAAAGAAGGGAATTGTATGATGACGTGAAATGGTTCAATGCTTCAGTGGGATCCATATCAAATGAAATTTATACAAAGGGGAAGTCATGAAAAACCGTACATGATATTTGGAAAAAAAATTATTTAAAATTTAAGAGGAAGATTAAGAAGTTAGAGAAAAAAATCTGTCAGTTATATGGAACAAGTATGACGATCTCATAGTAAACCTCTATTAGTCTTTTGATGAATTCTTTCACAAGATAGATGTTGTTGTGGAAGACATTCTGGATCTTGGGGAAGTCTTTGAAGATATAGATATTTTTAATCATTTCTTGAGGAAAATTAATCCGCGATTCAATCATAATGTTTCAATTTTGGAAGATAAATAGAAAAAAGAGTTAAGACTAGATAACTTGTATAACACACCTGTAGCATATGAAATGAGAAATGATGATAACGATGTAGTGGAAAAGGGAAAGAATACATTATTTTCATTCAAATCCATGAAGAATCTATTTATTAATGATAGTTTGGAGGAAGATAGTTTGAATGATTTCATTTCATTTCTCCCTTCACATATATAGAAAGGAAGTGGAAATTACAAAGGTAAACTTTTACTGGTATTCGTTTCATGTGGAAAGATTGGAAATTTTTCAGTAATGTGACCTAAGAAGTTTGAAGATGTCAATGATCATAATAATGAAATTCCCAAAAATAAGTATTCATCCTAATGAGAATGGTATAAAAAATTCTAATAGAAAGTTCATCAAAAAGAACAATCATCTTTTAGAAGAACATGGAAGATCAAAATAATCCTAGGCAGAAGAGTTGGAGGAATATAGGGATCATAAAATAGATTCTCTAATGGATTTTTTCATAAATACCATAATAAGAGAAGAAAATAACAATATGGATAGGGAAATTTAAGGAAGATTTTATCTTCTAGCTGAAATAGAAGCTTCTCTTGAAGAGATAGATGTTTGGAGAGTCAAAAAAAGCTAACAATGTTTTTTTGTGATGAGAAACTCTATATGAAATTGAAGGAAGAATACAATTATGATATTAATGAAGAAATTTAAAAAGTAAAGTCTTCAATGATAAAAATATCAAAAAAGGTGGTTGAGTACAAACTAAAAATTAAATATTAGATAAGAGATATCGAAATTATAACGAAAACTATATAAGGATAACTCAAAATTTTCGAAGAACATGAAGTGTAAGTTATTGGTTTTTGATAAAGTGTTAAATATCATGAAAAAATGTCGAATCGTAGGACAACATCTGAAAATTAGATAACCTAGGAACCAGAAAATATGAAAGTGGGTCATTGTTGTCCATCTATATAGAATAAAGAGACAAATAAAAATGATAATTATAGTATGGGGAATGATTTAAAAGTAAAATTAGTAATGGTGGAAGTTATACCCCAACCCCCTACTCTAAGAGTAATGCTTGATTGGGGTACAAAGCAGAATTATAATATTCAGAGAACCTAATGGACAGCCAGTAGTGTAGTATTTCCACAAATGAATGTACCCCACATAAGATTCTATTTTTGTGGAAATATGAGAAACCCACAAAATGTTTTTTCTATATCAGAGAGGTATCTAATGTAACATGACCAATATAGAAAATCATATGGATCTCAATTTCTATGCCATCATTTTATGGTCACTCATTCAGTTGTAGTGTATTTGGACAATTGAGAAGATATAGCTCATCAAAAATATAGAGGAATCTGTTGAATAAAATTGAGGTTGGTTATAAGTGGAAGGAAAATGTATTATAAAACGAGATGAGAATAAAATATCTATTGGCTTCTCTACAAGATGAAGCTAGTTGATCATATTCTGGTGAATGTAAAGAGTGTCAATCCATACTAGGTACGAATTAAAAAAACAGATCCAAAAGGAAATATTTGAGCAAGAAGTGGTTGCAGAAATCATGTTCAAGGAATCATATCACATTGGAATATGGATCATTGATAATTGTTACACCTCCCATATGATATGATTCAAGGATATAGTTATGGGAATCATTCAAAATAAATAAGGTTTCACAGTATTTGTCAATGAAAAAGTTTTAAAAATTATTGTTTCTAGGAACGTAATGTATGGGGGTAAAGACATAATATGTGATGATGTCTTGGTTATTGATGGTATAAGTCACAACTTATTAAGTGTAAGTAAATTGTGTGACCCACAACATGCGATAATATTTTCGAAGAAATTGTGTGTCTTCACAGAAAAATATGGTTCTCTTGTATTGCAGGTAAAGCATACAAAAGGTAACCTCTAGCTCATGAGTGGAAAATTATATATGTGCTTTCTGTTTAAGGAAGAATATAATAAGTTGGGGCATAATGTTCTTGGACATGTGATCGAAACATCCTTGGATGATCTGGTGAAATATGATGCTTCTTGAGATCTCCATAGATTATCTCATGACTATAAACATACATACGATGCTTGAGAACATGAGAATATCATTTGAAATACACATAACGAAAAAGGGAAAAGGTCTACAAGATTTTTATATTTGGTTCATATTGATGTGTATGGAACAATTTAATGAAGATATCTTGATGGTTGGAGGTATTATGTTCTTCTAATTGATGATTATAGAAGAATGGAATGAGTTTCAATCACCACCCACAAATCAGAGGTATTTAGTTTCATTAAAAACCTATCGAATGGATGTTAAGAAGTTATTGGGGTGAATAATCTGAATGATATGATCAGATAATGAAACAGAGTTATCAAATAGGCATGTTGAATATTATCTTGAGATATAGGACATAAGGCAATAATTCTCAGTAATAAGAACTCTACAGAATAATGGACTAGTTGAGAAAATAAATCTAATTTTCAACAACATGGAAAAAAAATTCACATTGAGAATGATATTCTAGAGTAATTTTGTAAATAATAAGTGATGACAGCAATCTATATATTAAATAGATTATTAATAAGTCCAAAATAATTAAAGGCTTCATATGAGCTATATTAAGGAAAGAAGACATCATTGAATTACTTTAAATTATTTGGATGTTAGTGTTTTACTTCTCAACAAGGAGAACACAATAAGTATGAATTCCATAGAGATTAAGGGATATTTCATGGCTACTCAAAGAAAAGAAAAGAAAATAAATGCTTCAAAAATAGGATAGGAAAGATTTTTGAATGAAATGAAGTAACAATAGTGTAGAATGATCATAATATTCAGTATATACATGATCAGTATCATGAAGATAGTGATACAAAATTAAGAAGATCGACGGATTCTATATTTTTATAGGTAGATTCAGAAGAATATTCTGATGATGAAAAGGATGGGCACAACTCAGTCTCTACACAAAGATAGTAGAGAAGAGCCAAAATTGATTAATATAACATAACTAGGGATCATAATGTTCTTGTGTATACATGGAGGAATAATACTCTACATAATAAATCATTATTAACATAGGTAGATCTAGAACTCTTTGGTGATGTTGCTGGTGATGTGAATTGGGTTCATGATATTAATTATGAGCTTCACCAGATTGAAAAGAATCATACATTGGAAATTATTTTGAGGCCAACAGATAAAAATTTCATCTAGACAAAATGGTTCTTTCACAAAAAAATACGGTGTTTTTATTTGAATCAAATTACTAATAGTGTGAAAGGAATACAATTAGATTGAGGGTAATGATGTTGATGAAACATTTTCACCAGTTTCTGTTAGTGATGGTGGCCTATATCCAAATAATTTGAACTTTATGATAATCTTGTATTTAGGAATTTGAATATTAATAAATACACTATCACATATGGATTATTATTTTTCATTACAATTCGTGTAATAATGTCCTAAGGATAGTTGTTTCACTAAATGGTCCTAGTGGATCTCTGGTGTGGTGATAATCTGAAAGTTCCATAACAATATTCTTGAATATTTATTCTATGGTTGGATTATGATATTTGAGGGACACAAATACTACATGCCATTAGGGGTGAGGAATCCTAAAACATTGAGGCACCTTCTCACAGTGTGTGCCCTTGGTAATATCCAGGTTGATATTATGAGAACGAGACCCGTGAGTAGAAATTCCACATTGCATCGTGTCATTGGATGGTCTTATCTGCAGATGTGTTTACTAGTCCTTTCATTTTAATATTATTATTAATGGGTATTTAAACTCGTGCACATAGATGTATTGATGAAAATTGTAAGGACACATTATTCTAAAGGAAGTATTATATGTTGGGTGAGTCACGCGTAATACTTCATTAATAGATCATTCGATAAAAGATTTTTCCATTCTGTTCCATAATAAAAGGTGATATCTTAGGCCCCTTTATGGGATTGATATATCATAAAAAATACATTACCATGGTTAGTACTGGGAAATTTCAACATTAGGAGGTCATGGAAAGAGTAATCGAGCACATGGGTTGATGTCCCCAGCATTCAACCCGCTTGATTCAAGATATCGATACAAAGACAATACATTACACTATAAGCATTCTTAAGAGATGACACATCATTCTAACATTAACTTCTTTCTATTTGGGTGCCTTATCATGTTTCTAGATTATAACCAAAGACATTAGGCTGGATCAACCTAATACCTCTAAGAAAAATGCCTTGAGGTTCACAATCTAATTATTTCTAAGTATCTCAGTTAAATATCCATTTAACTTATTGAATAATAATTATTCTTGATTATGGTTTAATAATTATTCAAGGATGTCTGATCACATTTATTTTAACAGTAGTTAATCAAGAGAAAATATTATTGGAGAAATTATATATTTATTAGAAATTATTGTTGTTATATTTTTTTAAGAAATAAATATTAATTATATATGTTTTAATAAATGTGGTGGAGGAAATAAAGAAAATTGAACCAAAAGTACACACCATGTATATTAATATATACATGACATGATGTTTTTTTGGGGGATTATGGTAAATAATATTATTTATTGAATTAAATAATACTATGTGTAATTCGTTGGTTGCATTTTATGTGATAATAATAGTCAAATTTTATTATTAGACATGGGATCTTACAAAGAATTTAATGAAATGAGTAAATTCTTTTGGGTAATTAATTCATTCTATTATTATGTTATGTAATATAAATCCCAATAACATTGTTCTCATTAAGCTTTCCATTATTTGTGGTTGTGCACAATGGGTCTATAGAAATCTCTCAATCCCATAGAGAATCCCTTTCCTCTAATAATTCTCTTATGTTACGAAAGAGATCCTCCTCCGTATAATTAAGGATAGATATTTTGAAGAGGCTCTCAAGGCGATATAAGAAGGATAACACAAGAGAAGTATCTTTCATGATAGTATAAGGAGACAACTTTGGTGACATCCAGAGATTCTTGGAGCATGTATGGATCAACACTAGTGGAGGCCTACACTTGGATTCGGCGATGCAACACTAGATCAAATTGGATCATGACTCGAAACATCAACGGTGAGAGAATTCCATTAAGGTAATTCATGAATTTTAATTAAATTAATTATAACCAACATATTATAATAATATTTATGGTTCTGGAAAATCTCACTTTCTATTTCATTCATTGTCTATTCTGGTGATCCGATATTTTATCATCATGATGGATCATGAATTGATCCTTCATAATGGTAAAATTAAAGTTGGGTACACTCATCTGCATGCTCATATTGTGCCCAAAACCTAAAAGTTGTATCAGAACGACAATATAATTGATTATAAATATTTATATTTATGTTTTGATTTACTCCTTTAATAAAATAGTTTTTTAAATTCATGTTAATCATTATTTAAATGTGAATCTTGACATATATTCCTCCTCTTCCATTTCACATTCACTTTACCGAAACCATATATTTTTATTTTAATTAAAATAAAAAAGTGGATCTCATCTAAAGGTGAAAAAGGTTTCTGGATGTACAAAACTAGAACACACAATGTGTATTCCATAGTATGTTTCATTTAGTCAAGGTTTAATGCATCAGGATAGGTCCACCAAACCAAGCCATGTGTGGGACTTTATATAGGTCATTATGAGTCCATGTGCTAACTAGGAACAGGTGGCACAAGGTTTCCAGATTACATTCCTTGTGGACTAATATATATGATGTGTAGTTACATTGGGTTAGGGTTGGATCGTATACCTCGTACATGTCTTTCCCATCTAGAGACCTTGTAACGAAGATACTACACAGTGTGTGGCCCACTGGTCCCACCAAGTAATTTGAATATTTCTGAAGTACATATACTAGTCGAATCCCCAGGATTGTTCTTTGCATGGACGGTGAAAGATAGTACATTCCATGTAGTTGGAACAAGACACCATGTACTCACCCAAATTATATAGATTTATTAAAATTTATTATTTTTTTACACAAACCCTTGAGACCTGTACCATGGTGAATGTGTAAATTTGGGGCATAATATGTGATAAATGTTTAATATATATGTTTTTAATTTAAAATTTGTTTAATCTTCATTTCTACCCATCAGGTAGATATGAATGGGAATTCATCGGGTTTCCTCCAAGGTACAAGTTATGTACAATGATAATTTTAAATGAATTTATTTTTTAAAAATAATGATCGATTAGAATCAAATGGAAATTCATTAAATGTTTTATGATAAATGTATTGATTAGTTAAATATTATAATTAATTGATTTGAGTGTGATTTACCTTAAACAAGAGTGATTAAATAATTTAATGAAAGTTTTATTTATGCATAAATATTGGTCCTTGTATAGATGATCATGAGCTGTACCAGGACATTTGAATGTGTATAGATTATTTTAATTTATTTAAATTAAATTTGTTGGACTGTGAGCCTTCTACTCATTAACATGTAGTGAATGTGTGCCCACGATTTCTTTTATTTAAAACCCCATTTTACCATTCACATATGTGTGATATAAAACCATATGTAATGGATAGAAATCCCAAAATAGTGGTGGTGGTTTAAGTCAGGATCCAAGGTGAAACCAACCTAAGGAGATACAAAGGTGGATAGGTGTAATGTTGTAAACAGAACCCACAAGGTTAAAGGTGTTTTATTTCATAGGGCTTGGGTTAGTTTAACAACAAATAGATAAACAAAAAAAACTCATGATCATTATATTTATTTTATTTTTATAAATTTCCTGGTTTATTCATTGTGGGTGTGTTTTGGTTATCACACAATTAATGAATTAAACATGCATGAAATAATGAACTAAAATAAGATCGGATTATGTGTAAATATTATCTTAGACAACGTTAATCACATAACTATATCACAATAAATATTAAAAATCATGTAAGAAATATAATAAATTGGAAATTTACAAAAAAGGATAAAACCCTTCAATAATATATTAAGTTGATATAGCCTTCCCTAATTTTGGTTAGAATCGAACCATAGTTCAAAGTGCTTGACCTACCCTTGTTGGGGTGCTTTCAATTATTAGGGAATTCTAATTAGATGTTTTTGTTTGAATTGACTTGGTTCACATCAAGGGTTGACTACCATAGTATGACTTGGTGTTACCAAGAGGTAAAGGTTATGGAAATTCAAAATAAAATTATGTTAGGATTGGGGATTCCACTCATCGGATCAAGGAGATACGAGTTAATGTAGTTGGAATTTAGAATGCCTACCGAAAACATTTACACATTCATGAAAAAACCTATTTATGGTAATGCGAAGAGAAATATGAATCCATTCGACAAGAATATTCAGGAAACAAAATATTCGAATGTCAATTGTGAGGGAAATTAGATTTTGATAAAATAGTGGGAGACTAATAAGTTTTAATTTAGTTAATTGTCTCATTTTTATCATGATAAAGTATTAAATATTTGAACATCATATGTTTTAGAAACAGAATGAAAAATGACATCAAAAAATTCATTGTAAACAATACATAAGAAGGAAAAAAGTTCTCCTATGCACTAATTTCCAGAAATGGTAGAGGCACTTAAATGTCATCCTTCACCGTGACAGGAAATTGTATGTCCTATAGGAGAATGTTCTAGTTTCACTTGGAAACAACACCAGTGATGAGAAAATATCTCTCTATATGAAATTTTTTTATGATCCCATAGATTTCCAAAGTTTCATGCTAACGAACATGTTTGATGAGCTATTGAAGCAACATAAAAACATGGATGCATATAACATGATGTCTCACATTAAGGTTATTTATCTATAGAAGGCAATACATGAGAGATATGAGATCTCCAATGATTTTTTTCACAAATAATATTGGAGATTATGTGCCAGCTATGCCATGTGAAGTCAAGATTACTGGATACGTTGGATGCCTAGACATATTAGGGATTAAGTTCCCATATGATTTGCATACTGATCTCATCCTATAATCACATCCAAAGACCTTATCATGATATATTTTCATCTACAACATTAGAAACAATGAGAAGAGTCTATTGGATCTTCTGAAATTGATTTTCCAGGTAGATAAGGTCATAGGGCATGATAAACCTAGAGTATTTATGGGGAATAAGAAGAGGTAGGACAAGGGAAAAGAGCCAAGGATTTATAAATGATCACAAGCCCCTAAGCAACATCCCTAAATAAAGGTGAAGCTTCAATAGTAAGGTAAATAATGGGAGGTAGTATGTTTATCATTTGGAAATCCATGCCACTGGAAGAGAAACTGCATCCAGAAGCATGGGGATACAAAATGTGTGTGTGTTATCTACTTTAATCATTCCATTTCTACATATTGGGTATTAGATACAACATTAGGGGATCACATTTATATTCAAATACATGAACCAAGTAGATTTAGAAATATTTCTAAAGGAGAGGTGGATCATAGAGCTACTAATGATGTGAGGTTGTTTACCTTGGCCATTGGCGATTATCATATATCATTGTCAACTAGAATACATTTGGATTTACATGACTATTATTATGTACATATTGTTACCAATAACATAATTTATGTATCGTGTTTGGATATGGATGGATTTGTTTTCATGTTTAGAAATAAGGGTTTGTTTATTTTATTAGAAAAATATAGTTCATGTTATGGAACATTTAAATAGTGGGTTTTTATATTAAATTACATGAAAAAAGTGTTGGAAATCGATTATGATGCACTCATATGACTCATACATCACCTAGTTGAGGAATCACCGTCTCGGTCATGTAAATGAAAAGTTCTTAACAAAGCTCTGTAAAGTTGGTTATTTAGACTCTAATAAGATATAAATACTTGGTAGATATCACACTTGTTTACAAGGTAAAATGAAAATGGTGAATTGTGGTGTATATGGTGAAATGTCCATAGAGCTTCTCGGATTGACACACACAGATGTGTGTGGACCATGTCTAGTAGAATAAAGAGGTGGATATTTTTACATCGTTACTTTTACTAATTATTTGAAAAGATATCACTATATCTATATAATTATGTTTAAGATAGAGTCCTTGGGGAAATTTAAGGAATCCAAGAATGAATTATAGAATAAGAATTGTAATATGATAAATAATCATTGATCAGATCTAGGTGGAGAAAATTTTAACCATGAGTTCATCAACCTTTTACGGGAGTCTGGGATTCTATCTCAACTCAATCCTCCTTATAAAGAATAGTGGAATGGTGTTAATGAAAGGAGGAACCACACCATTTTGTACATGTTGAGCTTGGTGATGAGTCATGTAGATATTCTATTATCCTTTTGGGGATATTCATTACAAACTAAAGCATACACATTAAAATAAGTACCAACTAAGGGAGAAAATGGAATTAACTCATAGTTATAGAATAGAAAGAAACTTTTTTTATTAAACACGTGTGTATGGGGATTTGAGGATTTAGTTAAGGAATTTTCAGGAAACAAAAAAATATAACCACATGGAACAAGGATTATCTTTATAAGATATACCATGGAAACAAATGGATATTACCTATATAACCCTTCAAAAAATAAATTTATTGTTTCCAGACATGGCATATTTATTGACAGGGATCACATCCACAAAAAGTATAGAGGAAGAATGATTTAATTCAATGAATTGAATGCTCAAGTTAAACTGGAGTTTTTATAGGAACAAGTTCCACAAGTCCTCATGGAAGAGGTTCCAAAAACATAAGTACTGCATATGAGCTCTAGAGAGGTAAGGGAAGTAAAGATATTGGGATTAATATTCACCAAGGCTGGTGAATCATTATTTTTTGATAATGATGAACCTATATCATACAATTAATCTATAGAGAGTGCAGTAGATGAAAAATTGCTAGAAGGTGTGAATTATTAGATGGATTCCACGTATCAGAACCAAGTCTGTGTTCTTGTTGATGGGCCAGTTCATATAAATCCCATTAAATGAAAATGGGTATTCAAGAGAAATCTGGAAAAGGAATGTTAATTTCGAAATAAATGAGAATATTACATTCCATTTCATCATACCATGACTACAAAATTTTTAAATTAGATTTTAAAACAACATTTCTTAATGGAAACCATCAAGAATATGTCTATATGACACAACCAAAAGCATTTCTGACACAAGGTAGAGAAAAACATGATTTCCAATAATAGAAATTCATTTAGGGATTAAAGCAAGCATATAGGTCATGTAACATTCAATTAGATGAAGCCATAAAGGAATTTGGTTTCATTAAGAACAAATGGGATCCATGTGTTTATAAATGGTTTATTGCAAATGTAGTCATTATCAGAGTATTATATGTTGAAGACATATTAATTATTGGAAATGATGTAACTGTCTTACAGTCATTTAAGGACTGTTTGAAGAAGTGTTTCTCGATGAAAAACTGAGGTGAAGTAGCCTATATTCTAGGGATCAAGATCATTTATAATAGATCCATGTGGTGACATTTTCTAAGTCCGAGTACATAAATTGACCTGATATTAAAATGATTTAGTATGGAAAATCTATGAGGGGACTAGTTCTAGTGTCACATGGCCTGCATATTTCTATGATAATGTGTCCTCATACACAATATAAGAATGATAGGATGGGCAAGATCCCAAATTCTTTGGCTATAAGATCCATCATGTGTCCTATGTCATGTAGTTGTATTGATGATTCCTAAGCACTGATCATTAAAGAATGATATCAAGAAGATATAGGGGAACAACATTAGACTACTATTAATACTATCCTTAATTATCTAGGATGAACTAAGGATATGTTCCTAGTGTGTGGAAGATATGGGGAGATTATCATCAGAGGGTATGATGATACTGGTTTTTAGACAGATCAGAATGATCTCATGTTGAAATCAGGATATGTTTTCTATCTTAATAGAGTAGCTATGAGCTGTAAGAGTTCAATGAAGCTAGTTTTTACTGATTCTATAGAGGAGTCTTATATATAGCGACTTCTGATGCAGCCAAGGTAGCCATATGTATTCATAAATTGGTCTAAGAGATTGATGTGGTTCATAGCAGTTAGATCCTATCACATTTTATTATGGTAATATGGTAGTGGTGGCTCTTGAAAAATAACCAAGTTCCCATCAATGGAAAATAGCACATTATCTATACGTATCACCACATGAGGTATTTATATAAAATGGGAGAAGTTTTAGTGATCAGAGTGTCCCCAAAAGAGAACGCGGTGGACCCTATGACTAGAGTTAAATCTTAGTCGAAGCATGTATATATTGTGAGAGCTAGCATGTTAATGGATGTAAGATATTGGATCTAGTCCAAGTGGTAGTTTTTTGGGGTTGGTGGCCTATTAACAAATAATTTTTACTTTTTAATAATCTTGTATTCATGTATTTGAATATTAATAAATACCCTATCACATATTGATTATTATTTTGTGTGACGATGCATGTGATAATGTTCTAAGTATAGTTGTTGCACGAAAGGGTCATAGTGGATCCCAGCTAGGATGAGAAACCAGAAGTGCCATAACAGTATTCGTGATTATATGTTATACGACTGGATAATGTTATTTAAGGTACATAGATAAAACAGGTCATTTGGGGTGATGAATCATAAAATGTTGAGAAACCTTCCCATGGTGTGTGCCCTTGTTAATATTCAGGTTGATATTATGAGAACGGGACCCGCTAGTAGGAAATAAACATTTCATAGATTCATTTTATGTTCCTATAAATGGACGTGTGTACTAGTAAATAGACTTAAATATTATTAATAATGGTTATTTCAACTCATGTACATAGTTGTATTGATGAAAACGATGATGACACACTATTCACTGTTAGGTAGAATATGTTGTTTGCATCACGAGTAATACTGCATTAATGGATAATGAGAGAAATGATTTTTACCTTCATTTCTATAATTGAAATTGATATCTCCAACCCTTTGATGGAATTGATATTGTCTATATAAATCAATTTACAAGGTGAGGAATGGGAATGCTCAATTCTAGGATGTCAAAGAATGAGTAATCGAGCACATAGTCTGATGGAACTAGCGTTCAACCTTCTTGATTTGAGATATCGGAAAAAGGAATTACATTACACTATAAGTGTTCATAGGAGGAGACATGAAATTATGACATTAACTTTTTTCTCTATTGGTTCTTTGGTATGTTTCTAGATTCTGACCATGGACATTATGCATGCTCCTCCTAATACCACTGAGAAAGAGGCATAGAGGGTCATAGTGTAACATCCCAGGTAAGTAAATAATATTATATTCTAATGTTTATTAATATTTGTGAATAAAATTTTAATATTACTTTAAAGGGGATGCTATGTTTGATGGCGTACCCAATACGCAACAACGACTTTTGTTGAAATTGTACTTTGCACATTAATAATATAATAATATTATTTCAATTGGTAGTTAACATGTTGCCATTTTATTGTTAGTAATGTATATAAATAACTAAATTATTATAATATATGTTTTTAAATGTCTTATCATTTATCCAATAAAGGATAAAGGCTTAAAATATGAAAATAATACAATTTTAAGCTTAAATACTCTAATATTAACTAAAAGGTCGATTTATCACTTTTTGATGGAGAACCCTCTTTAAAATTAGTTTTGATCACTCATATACATTTTATTGGACCAAATAGAATCATTCTTTAGAGTCGAGACATCTAAATTTACTTTGTATATGTTTTTGGTATTTTTTCGATAAAGTTCTTTTTTTAAATGAATAAGTGAAAAATGTTGTATTTTAATTCAAAACCTCTTTTTAATATAATATATTTGTATTAATAAATAATATTTTTAATTGGTTTTAAAATTAAATTAGAATATATTTTTACCATTTCTTCCAATGGTGGTCATTGGAATTAATTTCATTTTGAAATATGACTTAAACTAGTGTCAATCTTTTAATAGATATTGTTTCATAAAAAATGCAATTTGTTTTGACAGTGGGATTTAATTATAAAATTTATTAATGAAACTTTTATATTATGAATTTGGTAAAATATTAATCATTTTTGAATGAGGAATATCAAACATTTATTACAGTTAATTTTTGGTATTTTTCTGACGGACATCAATTGTTGATGAATAGTGAAACCACTAAGTGGTAGTTAAAAAACTGATTTTTCCTTTAAATGAAACGTTACCAATTCTGTGATTTTATTTTAAAAATTCCAACATACATGGTTGTCATTATGATGTAAAATTTGGTTCAATGGTATTAAAATAAATTTTTGTTGAATAGTAACTTTTAAGTTTATTAATCGCGATTAGTGATAATTAGTGTAATTTAAGGCAAAAATAATGTTATAATAATATGAATTGACCTCGAAACATGTCCTACCCTTATTGTATGTGTCATGGCCGACCCAAAAAAACCCATGGGTCAACTTGGGGACCCCATGGAGCCACTTGGGTAAGCAAATTACATTAATAACTTTTTATTTAAAGTAAAAATAAAAATGTCACAACCATGTATTGTTTTACTAAAACAAATTTTCATGGGGTTATACAAGTCATAATTTTGACTATAAATATTCACTGGAAAGATAAAAATATTTCATACATAATAGTATTTTTTATTATTATTTTTACACATTAAATAAATTAAATTATTTATGACACCATGATGATGCAGCGATTACCTCTTTATTTAACGTTTTATATAAAATGAAAAGATAATGTAAAACATAAGACCAAAACTTGTTAAAAACCTATTTTATGAGTATATTTAGAACCCTTATCATCTTATCCTTGAAATATATCAATGTGGGACCTTTAAAATCCGAAAAAAATTTTCAAATAATGTAACCTTTCTTGACTTTCCAAGAGTGCCCCTCCTCTCCTCTTATAAAAGGCCCCCACCTCTACCTCATTACCCACACCTCTCAAGCCTTTGTCTCGGCCAAAACCTGACCATTTAATCTCTCAAAATACCTCTATTAATCATTGAATCCTCACTGTGGGCCCAATCTCTTCAAGAAACCCTTTTGGTTGAATCCAAATGGAGTTACCCGATTTAAAGGTAAAGTCTTCTTTAATGTTCTTTTGTTTTATTTTGCTTCTCCAACCCCCTAAAATAATTTTATTAATTTCTTTTGGAACAAAAAAATTATATTAAATATATTAGTATTTTTTATAAGAATTATTAGAGCTACACTTCCACACACCTCCATCTAATGGTTAAAGAACATACTGTTTCGGTGGATGGCGAATTTCGGCCTCACAAAATGATGATTGTTCAATATTCTTTTAACACCTTCAAAGGTGGCCATTATGATGTCACTATATTTATATATGATATATAATATTTTTAGGTTTTACTTAGGCTTCTGTATTTTTCATTTATGGAATACCTTTATGGTTTCCATTATGGGTAAACACGATATCTTCATTTTAGGAAGTGCGGACTGCAGCCCCCTCAATGTGTTTTGATTCGTTAATGCCATATGAGGGACGTATAATGGATAAATTTAATGATATTATATATGATAATATAATGTAATTATAGTATACCTTTATATAATTATTATTTCATTCCATTAAAGTATGAAATATAAATGAAAGTAGCGTTAATGCGTACGTACGACTTACCGTCTCCATGAACGGTGCATTTCATTTCATACCTTTAAATGATTATGTAATATTATAAATGCATGTATATGCTGGATATATATATATATATGGTATATATGATATCTACATCCTTAATATCATACTTTAGATAATGGATATTTGACTACATGAACATCTAGTAAATATAAGAAGATCACTTTTGACTCAAGTACCAAGTATCGACAAAAGATCGTTATTAACATAAATGATTACATAATAATAATAACATATTAATAAGTGATATAAAAGGAATAATGAAATTGAAAAAGGTTTTTAATCAAGTATAAATTAACACAAGTTTATTATTCAGGGGATTAATGAACGATCGAGTCAGGTCGGACACGAGGTAAGGGATCCTACCTATCTCTATCTTTCTTTTCAAGTACCCTCTTTTATGTCATTTCATTTATGCTCCATGTTATTATGTTGGAGGATGTTATTTTATATTAACCATACTGTTATTTGTATTTTCAAATGATGATATACCCCTTCAAACTCTCATAAATTCATTTTTATAATTTTTAAGTGGCGTCGTTAGGCTGTGGAATTTTCGTAAGGGATCCTACCTTTATCTTTCTTTTTAAGTACTCTTTTTTATGTAACTTAGTCTAATATACTCTTTCATATGTTGAGCGATGTTATTTCAAATTACTTTTTCTATAAATTTTATTTTAATATGACGAGAGACCCTATTTGATCTCATCAATACATTTTTGGACATTATATGTGGCATCGTTAGGATGCTGAATTTTTATAAGGGTATTTTCATCTCACTTTTTATTCCCTTGAGATTCATGCTAAAATGGACACTATTTCGTTTTGTGTGGGGTATTTACTTCCCATTATCTTACTATATGTGTAAAAACTCTCATTTATGGGTATTTACATCTTCATTGTATGACCCTTCTTTCATGGGGTGTACGTTTTGAAAGTTTCCCAAATCGGTAAGGGAACCTTCCACACTCCTCTTTTAAAAAGAATTATTTTGTTATGTCTTTTAATTTGAAAAATTTTATGTTGGGATATGTTCTTATTTATCCTCATTGATGTAAATTTTATTTCCAAGTGATGAGATACCATTTTCTCTCTTATCAACTCGTTTTATGAATTTTAACGTGACATAGTTACGCTGTCGAATTCTTGCAAGGGATCTTCTTAACTCAATTTCAATCCTTTGGGTTAAACTTGTACTCCATGGACAAGTCGTGCTATGAATATGTTTGAATTAATCTGATTGTTTTACGCTTAATATCCACTTATATTGGATGTATTTATATTTTTCACACATAATTATGAGACTGATTTGTCCTCAATTTAAGGATACCTTCTTTGTAAAGGATTTCATCTCATTTTACATTTCTATTGAGACATCATTGTTGTTATGAACCAATTCACTGTTTTATGGTTTCTATACTATCCTTTGGCATATTATATCATGAATCCATTTATTCTCATGATATTATAATGTTTTGATTAAATTTTATTCCTCAATTATTGTATTCAAGTGTCTCTCATTTTGTTAAAAACCCTTTAACTTGTTTTAAATGTTTTAATGATTTATTCATATAAATATTTCTCATTAATATCAATGTTTTCAAAATGGTTTTAAGGATTTACTTATGTGGATATTAATGGTTTGAAATGTTAAATGCTTCAAAGTGGTATGGGACACTTTGATTCAAAAATCTCTTTATTAAATGTTTTAAATGGGTGTGAAAATGGTTTTTAGAATGGATTCATTATTTTAATATCTTAAAATGTTATATTGTTATCGAAATGTGAAAATTTTATCTTTCCTTTATGCTTATGTTATGTGCTATTATTATGTTATGGTTCGTGGGAATTTTTAATGAATATGGGTGGTTCTGTGATAAACTAAGGGTGGGTGAGCCCGATATAGCTCTCCAATGCATTGGGTAACACGAAGGGGTAAAATGCTAAGGTTTCTCCGAAGAGATTTAGGTAATATATTGTGATGGGTATTCCCAACATAACCATGAGGCTTACTCCCTACTTAAGGATGTTATGAATGCCTCAGGTTTCCTTTATGTTTTATTATTTCTATGATTTATTCATGATTTCATGAGGTCTGTTAAAGTGCTTATGTTTTATGAGTAAAGTAGGATTTCATTGATTCTCATGTATACATGTACTAATGTTTCCTTTCTGTATATTTATATACTTTACTGAGCTTTTTATTCTTATCCCAAGCATTTGAAATATTTTTCATAGGTCAAGGTAAAGGTACATGATGTGATGATAGTGTCGAGGTTGTGTCAAGAAAGAATCCATAATTTATTTTAAATATGTTTCCTTTGATGGAAAAAAATGAATACTGTCTTTTTGTAACCACCTTGTTTAAATGTGGAATATAATGAATGGTTTTATGAACAAATTCTCTAAAACACTAAACCTAAAAAGATCATCAATGATAATTTTTGATTAACTCAAGATTAAGTAATGTTTAAGGCTGGGGCCTTCTAGTTGGTATCAGAGGTAGGTTTAGATAACTTTAGAGGTTAGGGTATTCTTTTATCATAAGTGAATAGTTGTGATTAACCACAATGGTTAGTATATTAGATGGATTCATTGTTGTTTTTTTATGTTTTGAATGAGTTTGAGATAACTTGGATAAGTATATCTTACTGTTTATATTCCTCTTTAGTACATGATGATTTTGTTGATATACTCACAATGAATTTTTTTTATTTAAGTAAATGGATGGATATAGCAGGACCCAAAGTGACAATGGGTATAAAGGAAACTATGGTGGTTCACTGATTAAGAGACTCGATGAAATAGAGGATTCAATGAAGAATCTCATGGTTATTCCAAACCAACTATCGAGGAGTCATGATTAACCACTTGAACATTGGTGAGTTCTCTAATGCATCGTGTACGAGAGAACCAACTTGATATGGATGTTCAGAAAATAATTATAAAGGTAAGCATTAGGGTTTATATTATCTTTACGTTGAGGTAATTATGGGTTACTACATGATATTATGGAATACGTAAGGAATGAGATAAACTTGAGGTTAAAATATGTTATGGTTATGTTTGATGAATTTAGCTCTTTTTGAGGAATGTAATAAAATTATATAATTTTTTAAAAGGGATAACACACAGACCGTGTGACAACCTGTCACGTCGGACAAAGCTATGGGAATCAAACCCACAACCAAATTGAAATTGGTATTTATCACCTATCACTGGACTACATGAATTCCCTGGGTAGTTTGACTAATTCTATATAGTTAGATGATTTTATGAATCAATAATAAGTTTATTTTGGGTTATCTATGGAAATTATTATCCTATCATGGAGAATATGTGATTAGGTTAATTACTTTTCAATGTGAGACTTTATGAGTAACTGGTGTTATTTGGAGATAAATTTTAAGATTTACTTTGGAAGAAAATGTGATTAAATCCTTCGGATATTTGGGTTTCAATCATTGTTTGGATTAATTTGAAGAATTTTTTGGATATCTGTTTACTGAATGGTCTTTTTTGAACTTTGGGTATTGTTGGACAAATTTTGCAAATTAAGAGTAGCTTTTCTTTTTATAAAGGATTGTCCTTTTGGGGTATTATTTGATCTTTTACTAACCATTTAGGTTTTGGTTATAGGTTTTAAGACATTGGAAATGTATAGTTGTCTTTTGTGGACTAGGTCATTCTCTATAAGTTGATTATAACACACTTAATGTAAGCAAGTCTTCCCAAATAATCATTGTTTGGAGAAAATATGAGTTTGTGTTAGAAATCTAGTAAAGGATTAAAGTCTACATGACAAGTAAGTATGTTTCCTTATGTTTTAGCTAAGCTCATAAATATATTCCTCAATGAAATGTAACTCAAAACAAAAACATTGTCAGTTAACATTTCTTACTAGGGAATCAAAGACTGTTTAACCCGTAACAAGTTTATGGTTTTCAGATTGTTTACTTTCTCCTAATCATGTTTTCTATCACTCTCCATCAGACCTTGATGGTCCGTTTTCTCTTCCATATCCATATTTTAATGAAATCATAGTATATGTTGTCTTGGGTGACCTTTGTACTTTTATTTCTTTCTTTTAAAGTGATAGTTTAATTGACTCCTTTTCTGATGTGGGACTTTAAATGATGTTTCCAAACCCAATTTTGAAATTATGAGGACGCAATTCCCAAAAGTGGGGAAGGATGTAACATCCCAGGTAAGTAAATAATATTACATTCTATTGATTATTAATATTTGTGAATAAAATATTAATATTACTTTAAAATGGATTCTATGTTCGATGGCGTACCCAATACGCAACAACGAGTTTTGTTGAAATCTTACTATGCACACTAATAATATAATAATATTATTTCCAATGGTAGTTAACACGTAGCCATTGTATTGGCGGGAATGTATAGAAATAACTAAATTATTATTATATATGTTTGTTAAATGTCTTCAAATTTATCCAATAAATGATAAAGGATTAAAACAAGAAAAGAATTCAATTTCAAACTTAAATATTATAATATTCACTAAATGATTGATTTATTGATTTTTGATGGAGAACCCTATTTAAAAGTAATTTTGATCACTCTTATACATTTTATTGGACCAAATAAAATCCTTTTTTAGAATTGAGACATCATAATTTACTTTGTATATGTTTTTGGTATTTTTCTGATAAAGTTCTTTTTTTAATGAATAAGTGAAAAATGTTGTATTTTAATTCAAAACCTCTTTTTAATCTAATTTATTTATATGATTATATCATATTTATAATTTTTTTTAAAATTAAATTAGATTTTATATATTTACCATTAAATCCAATGGTGGTCATTGAAATTAATTTCACTTTGAAATTGGACTTAAACAAGTGTCAATCTTTTAATAGATATTGTTTCTTAAAAACACGATATATGTTTTGACAGTGGGATTTAATAATAAAATTAATTAATGAAACATCTATGTTATGAATTTGGTAAAATAGACATCATTTTTGAATTTGGAATATCAAATATTTCTCAGGGTGAAGTTTTGGTATTTTTCTGAAAAACATCAATTTTTGATGAGTAGTGAAACCACTAAGTGGCAGTTAAAAAATGATTTTTCATTTAAATGAAACTTTACCACTTCTATTATTTTATTTTTAAAATTCTGACATACATGGTTTTCATTAGGATTTAAAATGTGGTTTAATGGGATTAAAATAAATTTTTGGTGAATAGCAACATTTAAGTTTATTAATCGCGATTAGAGGTAATTAGTCTAATTTAAGGAAAACATAATGCTATAATAATATGAAATGACCTTGAAACATGTACTACCCTTATTGGATGTTTCATGGATGACCAAAAAAACCCATGGGTGAACTTGGGGACACCATGGATCCACTTGGGTAAGAAAATGACATTAATAACTTTTTATTTAAAGTTAAAATAAAAATGTCACAAACATGTATTTCTGTACTAAAATTTTTTTTACATGAGGTTATACAAGACATAATTTTTACTATAAATATTCATTTTAATGATAAAGAGAGTTCCTACATCAATGAATTTTTTAATTTTTAGACATTAAATTTTTTATGACACCATGATGATGCAGCCATTACCTCTTTATTTAACGATTTAAAATAAAATGAAACGATAATGTAAAATCCAAGACCTAAACTTGTTAAAAACCTATTTTATTAGTATATTTCGAACCCTTATAACCTTATACTAGAAATATATCAATTTGGGACCTTTAAAATCCAAAACTCATTTGAAAATAATGTAACCTTTCTTGACATTCCCAGAGTGCCCCTCCTCTCCTCTTATAAAAGGCCCCCACCTCTACCTTCTTAACCACACCTCTAAAGCCTTTTCCTCGGCCAACCCATTCCAATTTCATCTCTCCACATCCCTCTCTTCATCATTGAAGCCTATCCTTGGGCAGAAATCTCTTCAAGAAATACATTTGGTTCAAACCAAAGGGAGTAACCTGATTTAAAGGTAAAGTCTTCTTTAATGTTCTTTTGTTTTATTTTGCTTCTCCAAACCGCTAAAATATTTTTATTAGTTTATTTAGTAACAAAAATAGTATATTAAATATACTAGGATGTTTTTTTAAGAAGGATTAGAGCTACAATTCCACACACCTCCATCTAATGGTTAAAAAACATACTGTTTCTGTGGATGGTGAATTTCTACCTCACAAAATGATGATTGTTCAATATTCTATTAACACCTTCAAAGGTGGCCATTATGATGTCACTATATTTATATATGATATATAATATGTTTATTGTTTCCTTAAGCTTCTGTATTTCTCATTTATGGCATATATTTATGGTTTCTATTATGGGTAAACTCGATATCTTCATTTTAGGAAGTGTGGACTACCGCCCCCTAAAAGTGATTTGATTCGTTAATGAAATATGTGGGATGTATAAAGGATAAAGTTAATGATATTATATATGATACTATACTGGAGTTATAATATAACTTTATGTCATTATTATTTAATTCCATTAAAGTATGAAATAGAAATGAAAGTAGCATTCATGCGTACGTACGACTTACCGTCTCCATGAACGGTGCATTTCATTTCTTACCTCAAAATGATTGTTTAATATTATAAATGCTTGAATATACTGGAAATATATATATGGCATAAATGATATCTACATCATGAATATCATTCTGGAGATAATGTATATTTGACTACATGAACAACTAGTAAATATAAGAAGATCACTTTTGACTCAAGTACCAAGTATCGACAAAACGACCGTTATTAACTTAAATGATTACATAATGTTCATAACATGGTAATAAGTGATATAAAATTAATAATGAATTTGAAAAAGGGTTTTAAAAATTGTAAATTAACTAAAGATTATTATTCAGGAGATTAAAGAACGATCGAGTCAGGTCGGACATGAGGTAAGGGATCCAACCGATCTCTCTCTTTCTTTTCAAGTACCCTCTTTTATGTCATTTCATTTATGCTCCATGTTCTTATGTTAGAGGATGTTATTTTATATTAACCATACTGTAATTTGTATTTTAATTTTATGAGATACCCCTTATTACTCTCATCAATTCATTTTTAGAATTTTTAAGTGGCGTCATTAGGCTGCCGAATATTCGTAAGGGATCTTACCTCTATCTTTCTTTTTATGTACTCTTTTTTATGTAACTTACTTTAATCTCCTATTTATTATTTTGAGGGATGTTATTTTATATTAATATTTCCATAAATTTTATGTCAATATGATGAGAGACCATATTTTATCTCATAAATACATTTTTTGAAGTTTTATGTGGCGTCGTTAGGCTGATGAATTTTCATAAGGGGATTTTCATCTCACTTTTTATTCCCATGAGATTCATGCTACAATGGCCACTATTTAGTTTTGTGTGGTGTATGTACTACCCATCATATTACTATTTTCGTAATACACTATAATTTTTGGGTATTTACATCTTCATTGTATGACACTTCTTTCATGGGGTGCACGTTTTGAAAGTTGCCCAAATCGGTAAGGGAACCTTTCACACTCCTCTTTTAAAAAGACTTATTTTGTTATATCTTTAAATTTTCTTTTTTTATGTTGGGATATGTTATTATATATCATTATTGATGTAAATTTTATGTCCACGTGATGAGATACCATTTTCTCACTCATCAACTCGTTTTATGAATTTTAAAGTGGCACCGTTAGGCTGTCGAATTCTTGCAAGGGATCTTATTAACTCTATTTCAATTCTTTGGGTTAAACTTGTACTCCTTGAACATGTAATGCTATGAATATGTTTGAATGACTCTAAATTTTTTACATTTAATATCCACTTATATTGGGTGTATTTATATTTTTACCACATAATTATGAGATTGATTTGTCCTTAATTTAAGGATACCTTCTTTATAAGGGATTTCATCTCATTTTACATTTCTATTGAGACATCATTGTTGTTATGCACCAATTCACTCTTTTATGGGGTATATATTGTCCTTTGGAATATTATATCATGAATACCATTATTCTCCTGATATTGTAATGTTATGGTTAAATGTTATTCCTCAATTATTGTATTCAGGTGTCTCTCATTTTGTTAAAAACCCTTTAACTAAAATATCGTTATAAATGTTTTAATGATTTATTATTATAAATATTTCTCATTAATATCCATGTTTTCAAAATGGTTTTAAGGATTTAATTTTTTGGATATTAATGGTTTTAAATGTTAAAATCTTCAAAGTGGTATGAGACACTTTGATTAAAAAATATCTTTATTAAATGTTTTAAATGGATGTGAAAATTGTTTTTAGAATGGATTCATTATTTCAATATCTTAAAATTTTATATTTTTATTGAAATGTGGAAATGTTGTCTTTCCATTATTCTTAATTTATGTGTTATGATTATGTTATGGTTCTTGGGAATTGTTTATGAAGATGGGTGGTTCCATGATAAACTAAGGGCGGGTGAGCCCGATATAGCTCTCTAATGCATTGGGTAACATGAAGAGGTTAAATGCTAAGGTTTCTACCAAGAGATTTTGGGAATATATTGTGATGGGTATTCCAAACATAACCATGAGGGTTAATCCATACACAAGAATGTTATGAATTCCTCATGTTTCATTTATGTCTTATGCTTTCTTTGATATATTCATGATTTCATTAGGTCTGTTAAAGTGTTTATGTTTTATGAGTGAAGTAGGATCTCATTGATTCTCACGTATAGATGTACTAATGTTTCCTTTCCGTATCATTATATCATGTACTGAGCTTCTTATGCTCAGCCCAATATTTTGAAATGTTTTTAACAGGTCAAGGGATAGGTATACGATGTGATGATAGTGTTGAGGAAGTTCCAAGAAACAATCCATGATTTATTTTAAATATGTTTCCTTTGATGGAACAAAATGAATATTGTCTTTTTGTAACCACCTTGTTTAAATGTGGAATATGATGAATGTTTTTATGATCTAATTCTCTAAAACTCTACACCTGAAAAGATCCTCTATGATAATTCTTGAATAACTCAAGATTAAGTAATGTTTAAGGTTGGGGCCTTATACACACAATAAGTGTTTCCAACTATCTCTGTTAAATATTTATTTAACAAGTTGAATAAATATTATTCTAGATTGTGGTTTAATAATTATTCAATGATTTCTGATCCCATTTATTTTGATTCTAGTTATTTGATAGAATATATTATGGAAAAAATAATATATTTATTAGTGATAAATGCATGGTTATTTTTTAATGGAATAAATAGTCATTATTTAAGGTCTAACAATTGTGGAGGAGGAAAAAAAAACAAAAGTATATTACATGTATATTATTATATATGCGCTGTGTAGTTTTTTTATGATTTTTTAGAAATAATATTATTTATTTATTTAAATAATAATACGTGTAATTTTTGACTGCATTTCACATAATAATAATAGTCAAATTTTATTATTAGATAGGTGGTATTAATAAAAATTAAATGAAATGAATAAATGAAGCTGGGTAATTATTTAATTATTTTTTTATTCTAAGTAATATAAATCCCAATTACATTTTTCTAATTAGGCTATCCATTCTTTATGGTTGTGTACAATTTATATGGAGAAATATTTCAAGCCAAGAGATAATTAATTTCCTAAAAGAATTCTCTCAATTTATTAGAGAGATCCTCTTCCACCAGATCAAGGACAACACTTTGGAAGTGGCTCTCAAGGTGATTGAAGGTGAACATCACAAGTGAAGGATCATTCACACTAGCACCTAGATATACCTTTAGCGGTATCTATAGATACATGGTGCACGTGTGGATCCTTATTAAAGGAAGCCTGCACTTGGATTTTGTGATGCAACAAACTGATCATATTAGATTGTGACCAGAAACGTCAACGAAGAGATAATTTGTTTATGGTTATTCGTTTATTTTAATTAAATTAGGTATAATGAAAAAATTATGATCACCACTATGTTTATGGGACTTACCAATTTCCTTTTCATTCTTCTTTCTATTCTAAAGATCCATCATTTTATCATCATGTTTGATCTCATATTAAAAATTATTAAATAAAAAGATAAAATTCGGGTATACCTATCCATGTGCTTCTGTTGCACCCAAAACCTATAGTTTCAAGGCGGGAAACAATTACACTATTATGAAAATAGTAGTTCAAAGAAACATCCATGTTTACAATATGGATGTCAAGTCAGAATTTTGAAATAGGGTTCTAGAATAAGATAATTACATTGAATAGTCCGATTTTTTTTCACATTCATGAATATTAGAACATATTTTTCTAGATGAAGAAAGATTTATATGGTTTTAAGCTAGTACTAGGAGAAAGGTATTAAAGGATAGATCATTTTCTTAAAAAATATTAGTTTTTAGTGTGTTGGAGTTGATTAAAATATATATTTCAACCATGATAGTAATGAAAGTATTATGGTGCTGGTATATGTCAATGTCATTATTTCTAGATTATTAGATGAAATCCAACGAAGATTGTTTTCCAAATTAATGAACGGTGAGTTTGAAATCTCAATGATTGGTGAATTATTTTTTTTCCTTAGTTTACAGTTAACATATAAAAACAATTACACATTAATTTCTCAATATATATATATATATATGTATAAGAATTTTTTAGGTGGTTTGGAATTGATATTTTCAAGGAGATGATGACTTCAGTGGATACCTTAATGAAACTGTCGAGTGATTATAAAGAAAATGCAGTTATCATCACTTAATATAAACAAATCATTGGAATTTTATGATACCATATAAAGATACGACTTTATTTTATTTATACTTCCAGGCTATGAGATATCAAATCAATACCATGGAAAGTAACATGATTGTTGTAAAAAAATAATTTCGTATATCAAGGTCATTGTGGATTTCAGTTTGATGTATAATGAAAAATCTCATCTATATGTATCTGGATATACATATGAAGATTGGTCCAGTTAAGTAGATGATAGTAAATCAATGTCTAAAGGTTATTTATATCTAGGTGGATTGTGTATTTATTGGCTATGAAAGAAACAAGATTTCATTTCATTGAGCACTGCAGAATATGAGTATACTATGGCCACTCAAGCATGTACATAGTTATTCTGTATGAAATAGTAGATGAGGATACTGGGGTTGAAGTTAATTATTTGATCAGAATATATTGTGATAATTCATGTTCTATAAATCATAAAAAAAATATACTCCATCACTCAAGGACAAAGAACATTGAAATAAAGTTTGATTTAATCAAGGATAGGGTGGATAAAGGGCTTGCGAAGTTGGATTATGAGCCAATATAAAAACAATTTGCTTATATTCTGACCAAAGCCTTACACAAATATGTATTTTAAATTCATCGACTAGATCATGGAGTCCAGTCGACTCCCCTCACTTGAAAAAGTGGGGATGTGGGACCCCATATCCTCGAGGTATGGTGTGTTTATTAAAATGTGATCACATGTGTTCCTTGATCTATTACAAACTTTTAAGGAATGAATTTTAGGTTCATTGATAAATGGGGAGAAATTGTGGCTATAAAAGAGGAGAATTGTCATAATCAAGACACTGTGAGAAGTTGTTAGGTAGAGTAGTGAGATAGTGGGAGTAACAGGTGAGATGGAGATGTTTTGAGGAGTATTGGAATAGTGGGAGTATTAAATCTAACTATTCTAGATGTGATAAATCAAATAATACATATCATTATATCTGAGGATCAGGATGAAATATGAAAAACAGTTTTGGAATTGAATGAAGTTATTCATTGATGAAATGTTTATTATACTCTTCTTCTTCACACTAATAATGTATTATGTGGTATTATATTATTGATGTTACTTAATTATTCAAAACTTTTTATTTATTATCTTTACTTATTTTCAATGAAATTTTTGTAATTGGTGTGAAATACACATGTTTTAATTTTAAATGTAATATTAGATAATTATTTGAATTAATCAAATCGATTCTGTTTACTATTTTAATTATAACTCTCACCCAAATTATCCAATTTTACATATTATTTATTATTATGGTTCCTTACTCAAATTACCTCATTCCATTAGAAGTGAAATTTGGAAAAATTGTGTATCAGGAGGGTCATATAGTCCACACAAGAAGACCCAATGAATCTGTGGAGAAACTGGACAAGATATGATGATTGAGTTAGTGGTCTAAATCCAGAAGCCCAAATTTTATGAAACTCCAACATATTTTCTAGATTACCCAAAATAATAATTGATAATACTTTTAATATCTAATTACAACAAAAATGGGCCCAACTAATTCTTTGAAGTCCAGCCCCTCATTTTGGACGGGAATTAAAATTAGGACAGTATTCTTGAGTATTCTTCTAATCTACTAATAAAATCAAGTTCATAGTTTTTAATTATAAATATAATATATGGATGGACATATTTTTATAAGAAATTATTTTTATTTTAGGGTGTCATAATGTTCAAAAAACCTTTCGCATTTGATCCTTCTAAAAAGTATAGATTGAAATAGACATATTACAATACATTATTCAAACCACAATAAATTGGATCCTTATGTCCAATGGCTGCATGATTTTCATAGTAGATAGAATAAATTCATATATACAACTTTTAAGAAGATGATTGTTCATGATTCAGCTGTCTAGATGTCCAAATCGTCTAGCCAAGTGGAGGGGTACTTTTGGGATGAAAACAGTCCACATGCTTGGGATATATATACACCCCCATCTTGTCTATTAATAGAGTTGGCATTTCAAAAAAAATGGGGATAGGTTGGAACGACCAAATCTATACCAAAGTCTTCGGATGATCTTTCATATTCATTTTTTTCACATGATTAACCATTACTCCTTGCTTCCTTTCATCTACATTTGTGTTGTTTTTCATTTATAAATGTGTAAGTGTTTATTTTTGTAATTCTCTTTTAATGAAAATTTAATTTTTATATTTTATTTTCAAAATAAAACATATTTTATTAAATATTAATGGTCTTAAAATAGTTTAAATATATTAAATATAAGTTTCTATTATTCTTTGTCATTCAATCCAAAGTTTTTGTTTCTTTCTCCTCAACGCTTGTGTGTGTTTTTGGCGCACCACTCTTTTCTTATCTATTTATTTTTATTCTCTTATTACTTCATCATCATAAATATAATAAAAAGTATTACTAATAATTTCAATGGTAGAGTAAATATCTCATTTGGGTGAGTAATAATTTAGGTATGTTAAGTGACTGATAGCTTTTTCTTGATTAATATTCTATGAGTTAACATTGTGTATGATGGACTTAACATGTCATAGATTAATGACTTGTTTTGTTTAACGAGTGGTTTACATGAATTATTGGAACCATAAATACACTACCATAAACAATATATGATTCTTATTAGAAACCAATGTTATATTAAGGCTTGGATTAAATCCTTAACACTTGGGATTTCCCATCAACATCAACTTGTGACATGGATGTTAATTTAATGAAATATAAATCAACTCATAAGGATATGACAAGCCTAAATACCTAATGAGGAACCCACCACAATATTTATCAAATTGTTAAATCAATATTAATTAATAAATCACTTTAATTAAGCTCTGTAGATAAACACCACACAATCAAATTACAATCAATTTAATCTAAGGGACTATTAAAAAGTATCACCACCGAGGATTCATCTCAAGTTCTTCTATACACATTAGAAGAGAATATGAACCTTTAACAATAAATAGGTGATATTAAATCAATATTTAAAATGGAATTTTTGTTGGGGATGGTGTATTAAGTTGTCATTTGTTTGGGGTTATTGTAAAAAAATATAAAAAAAACAAAATCTAAAAAAATTTAAAAAAAACAAAAAGAAAAACCTTCCTTCTTATAAAAATTATATTTCAAAAAAACAAAAAGAGAAACCTATATTTCTCTTTCTTTAAAATTCTCTAGGAATTCCTCATAGCCTCCCAAGTAATCCCTTTGTATTTTTTGACCCTAAAATTGAGATAACACTTCTCCCATTTAGAAGGAAAATAAGGGATAATCAAATCATTAAAGAACCAATGTGTTACCAACCAATTGAATTATATATGATTAATACTAGGGATCAAACATTTAATGAACATTCCTCCCCTTATGTTAACTACTATCCCCTTTTTATTCAATATCCAAACATGTATTCTTACTTTGAACTCAAATCAAGATTGATTTATCTTCTTCCTCATTTGCGTAGGCTAGCTGGTGGGGATAATAATATTCACCTCAAAGAGTTCCAAGTGTTGTGATCTACCATGAAGCCTAAATGAGTTTCAGAAGAACAAACCACACTCTATGCATTAACATTCTCCAAAGATAACATTAATAA
Organism: Viscum album; assembly: GCA_963277665.1. NCBI lineage: Eukaryota > Viridiplantae > Streptophyta > Magnoliopsida > Santalales > Viscaceae > Viscum > Viscum album. The sequence goes on along the minus strand of OY728131.1, from coordinate 306,495,209 downwards.
TTCCTGGCTCTACTACCTCCCTCCTGGTCCCATAACCACATGGAATGACATGAAGTGTCATTTCTTGGAATAACTATTTCCTTCTTCTCATATTGCTTCTATTTGAAAGGAAATAAGTGGTATCCATCAATTCCTTAATGATTCACCCGATGAATACATGGAGAGGTTCAAAAATCTTTTTACAACCTTACCATACAACCAAATCTATGACCAACTTTGGATTCAATACTTATATGTATAGTTAATTGATATGAAGAGAACTCCCATTTATACCGCAAGTGGAGGTTCTCTTGTTGATCAAACTAATCTAGCTGCAAGAGATATCATAAGAAACATGGATGAAAACATAAAACAATTCCATACATTAGCACATTTTCAAGTAATGAAATATCAAGAAAATTAATCCATAGATCTGAACAAGATGACAAAGTTGATGTGTGAAATTATAGGTCTTGTACGACAACTAGAAGTGGTGGCAAAAGCCCCAACCTCATATTCTTCAAAATCGCTATTCCCTGTACCTATTAAGAAATGTGGAATATGTAGCTCCCCATATTATCTAACTGAAAAAAGTCCCAAACATCAAGAGGATACATCAGATTCATCTAGATCATTGGTGATCAATGCAGCATATGTTCAGCAAAACCCCCACCCTCCACAATTTGGTCAGTTTGTTAGAAACATCAACCAACAACTTTCTTAGCCCTTCTCTTCTACCTACAACCCCAGCATGAGATACAAGAATCCCATTTCTCATCCCGATCTATTACATCATCAAAATAAAACCCAATTCCTGGTCAAGGTGTTGGTAATATCTATCAACAATATCCTTATGTTACTCAACCTCAAAGGAACAATCCTCTTACTAGATTCCACTATCCTAGTGAGCCTTCCCAATTCCCAAACCAATAAAATCACTTTACCAAGAACCAAAATCAAGGTAATCCCTATCTAGAACAATCATAGTCTTCCAAGAAACCATGGTAAAGTTCAATGGAATATCTTTCTTCATTCTATCATACTAGCATCAAAAATATTGAACCCCAAATTGGTCAACTTGCATCCCACCAGAGCCAGCAAAAATAGTCAAATTCTTCACAACTCCCAACTCAACCATTGTCCAACCCCAAGGCTAATGTAAGTGAAATTGAACATAGATCAGGAATGAAAATTTCTATGCCTCATGATGAGTCCTCCAACTCCACTTTAAATATTGACCTAAAAATGAAGAAAAGATATACTTGAAAAGGAATCTGAATTCATTAACTCATGCCCTTCCCTTCAAATTAGGAACCCATTTCCTTTTCATCAAGCCATTTCTATTCCAAATAATTCTGTTTAACCCAATCTAGAAATTCTTGATATATTAATACATGTGGAAGTAAACATTAAACTCTTAGATGCCATAAAACAAATCCCTATGTATGCCTAGATTCTTGATGAATTGTGCACCCATAAGATGCAACTTTAGACCTTATAAAATGTTTTCACCCATCACTCTATTCCCATAAAGTTCAAAGATATAGGGACCTCTATTGTTACATGGAAAATTTAAAGTCACAACTTAGATGATGCACTCATATACCTTGGATCCTCAATTAATGTCATTCCCAAATCCATATTCTACAACCTTGGTCTTGGTCACTTATATCCAATGGGTGTTGTAATTAAATTGTCCAATTAAAGTACTGCTAGTTCAAAGGGTATAATTGAGGATATCCTTATTCATGTGAATGATCGTATCTTCCCTGTTGATTTCAATGTCATTTACAAGGAAGGTGAGACAGACCCTTCTTGATGTCCCATAATTCTAGGAAGACCATTCTTGATGAATAACGAGAACCAAAATAGATGTCCATTAAGGCATCTTATCCATGGAATTTTGTGACCAACTGGTCATGTAAAAAATTTTCCAAGACATGAAATACCCAAATGAGGATCACTCTTCGTTATCAATCCATGCTTCTAAGGACACTTCTGAGAGTCAATTGAACCCCATTCCATTATGTCCTTCATGTTCTAATGAGAGAGGATCTTGTGAATTATTCACCATGATTAACCAAGTCATAAATGGTGATGTTGATGTGTTCCATTCGTTTATAGACTCCATAAGTATATAGGATCTTTAAAACTCTATTGAATCACACATTAACTATGATCTCTACTACTCCCCCTAGGACTGTATGAAGGAAAATTAATCTGATGAAACTGAAGTCCCTTCTTTCATTCCTTAGTTCATTAACACACAAATGAAAGATGAGACTGATATGAAACCTCCTCTTGAACACATGAAATATGTATTCCTTTTACATGATCACTCTTACCCTATCATTATCTCTAATTCACATACATGAAATGAGGAGTCCAAACATGCCTTATTAATAATGACAAACCAAATCCCTTAGCTGGACCCTGGATAACATACCAAGAAACATCCCTGCACTTTGCATTCATCACATCCATCATGAGGAATCATCCAAACCAAAATAATTACAAAGAAGACTCAATACACTCATACTTGAGGTAGTTAGGGAAGAGATCACCTAGCATCATAAAGTTGGTATTATCTACCCAATTTCTGATATTGAATTGGTTATTCCCCTTCAATTTGTACCCGAGAAGGGTGGGACAACTATTCTCTCAAATGTACAAGGGGATGTTTTCACAAATCGAGTGAAGTTCAAATGGAATGTGTACATAAACTGTGGGAAATTGAATGTTGAAATATGAAAATATCAAAACACTCTTCCATTAATTAATCATATGATATAATGATTATCTAGAAATTCACACTATTGATTTCTTGATGTATACACCGCATACTACCAAATCCCAGCCGCACATCTGGACCATGAAAAGACTACATTCACTTTTCCCTTTCAAACATATACAGATAAGATAATGCCTTTTGGCCTTTTAAATTCTCCTATAACATTCCAGTGGTGTATGATGACTATATTTTAGGAATTCATTGGACACAACATGGATGTCTTCATGGATAAATTTACCATTTATGGTGAGTCATTTGAATCTTGAATAAATTAACTCTCTATAGTCTTTCAAAAGTGTGTCAAGTGTAACCTTGTGTTAAATTATATAAAATGTCACCTCATGGTTGAAAACATGATTTTTCTAGGGAACATAGTTTAAAAAGAGGGTATTTAAGTTGATCCTTCAATGATTGATGTGATTGAATCATATACATAACCTACTTCTGTTTGAGACATCCATGCATTCCACAGTCATGCTAGGTTTTACCAAGTATTCATCCCTAAATTATGTAGTATATCCCTCCATCTCACTTGGTTGCTCCCAAATTTTTTCATTTCCCGTTTTTATGAGGTTTTCACGAGATCCTTCGTTGAATTCAAAACTTCTCTTACATCTTCCCCAATAATCCAACCATTAGATTAGTCCTTGCACTTTGAGTTGATGTGTGATGATTCTGATAGAGCATTTGGGGCTATTCTTGGTCAATAAAGAGAAAATATTCTACATGTCATCTATTATGCTTCAAAAACATGGGATGAAACTCCATATCACTACACATTCACTGAAAAGGTACTTTAAAGAGTTATTTTCTCAATAGAAAAATTTTATCCCAATCTCTTAGGTTCCAAAATCATCATCTTCACAGACCATTCTTCTTTAAAGTTCTTACTCAAGAAAGGTAATTCTAAACAGAGGCGAATAAAATAGATTCTAATGCTCTAACAGTTTAACCTAGAAATCAACGATAGACATGGAGAAGAAAACCATGTGGCCGATTTCTTGAGTTGAATTTCTAATTCTTCTTATTTTGAAATCAATGGTCCTGAATTCCCCACCGAGTACCTTTAATCTCTCACTCCAAATTTACTATTGTTGACCCCAATAGTAAATTACTTGGTCGATGGTATTTTTTCAGAAAATTATTCAAAAGAATAAAAAATGAAGCTGCAAACTGATTTAAAAATTCTGTTTTTGGGAAGATAATAAAATACCAAAAACTAGGGCTAACATGGTAATTAAAAGATGTGTTTATTTTTATGAACATTCATCCATCATAGAATTATGACACCCACTCCATGGAGTTGGCCACTTTGGACCACAATGGACCTCTCGAAAGGTTCTAGACAATGGATTCTTCTAGCCTTCACTCATAAAGGACTCGCATAAGTTCTGTCAACCATGTCCCACTTACGAAAAGTTTGTCATAATTTCAAATTGAAATGAAATTCCCCAAAATCATTTATTTTTCTATGAGATATTTTATGTTTGGGTTATCAATTTCATGGAACCATTCCCCCCTTACAATGAATTTTCATATATTATTCTTGTGGTTGATTATGATTCTAGGTTGGACTAGGCCAAACCCACTTGAAATGATGATTCACATACTCTTAGTGAGTTCCAAAACAAACACATCTTCCACCGATTTGGGACACCACATGCATTGATGTGTGACTTAGAAACCCATTTTAGTAATAGAACCATGGAATAACTTTTGAAAAAGAATGTGGTTGTACATAAAACATCAATTTCATATTACCCCAAACAAATGGCATGGCTGAACATTCTAATATATAAGTAAAAGGATTGATTGGGGGAATTGTAAAACCCACGAGAAAATATTGGCATAAAAGGCTTGGGGAAGAACATTGGTCTTATTGCACCACCTATAAAACACCCATTGGGATGTCTCCTTTTATGCTAGTTTTTGGTAATGTATGTCATCTTCTAGTTTGAATCAATCATAAGTCATTTTGGGATATGAAAACATTTCATTTTTATTTTGAGAAATATGGTGATGAATGATTGTCTCAAGTGGATGAACTGGAAGAGCTTTTACTTGATTCTAATGATAATTATAATCTCAAAAAAGAAAAATCCAAGGCACTCCATGAAAAACACATCCTACAAAAGGTATTTCATGAATGTGAAAAGGTAATTCTCTTTAATTCTCAACATCGACTTCACCCAGGTAAGCTTAAATCTCATTGGGAAGGTCCTTCAATTATTTCTCATGTTTACCCCTGTGATGTAGTGTAAGTACACGACTCCTCCTCAAAAAGAAAATTCATAGTTAATGGACATTGGTTAAACCATCACCATAAGATGATGCACTATCCTGGAACATCATCCACTTCCACTAGATCCCAAACTTCTATAGTAAACACACCACTAGAGGGAGATGGAAACCCAGTAAATCCAAACCAGGGGCACCTCTTTTCCTTTAAATCTCTCTCTTCCTCTCTCTGCCTCTTTCCTATTATTCCTCTCTCGTTAATTTTTTACCACGTTGTTCATAAAATCTTTCCTTTTTCACTTTCCCTTTTTTTGGGTGTGTATTTTAAAAACTCTATAAACTAAAAATTAAAAAAATGAAAAAAAACAAACGAGTCATACTTACTCACCATGTAGTTTTGAAAATTTTTCAACCCATTTTGGGGATTCAAAAGACATGTTTTAATCACAAATTTTTTTATTTTCATCGAATATATGGTGAAAAAAGCTTGGTCAAAACCAAAATATTTGGAATGCTCAGTTTATGATTTGGAAATGATTTTACCCCAACAATAAGGGAAACAATTATCTTTCATTCCATGTTAACCTATAGAAATATTTTCAAATTGTGTGTTTTCACCCACTACTATGCGTCTTTAGTTTGTGGACCTTCAAGTTGAATTTCCTACTTTTGTGGGAATTTATATGATAGATGAGTTTTCTTATCCTTGTGAGAATCAAAATATCCAAATACCCTCCCATTACCCATACATTAATCCTACTTTTGAAAGCCCCTCTGAGCCCATGAAAACCTTTTCTTTGATAGCCACATTACAAGCCCAATAACATATCCCACCCAACATCTACATGGATTTACATTTCTGAAGTGCATTGTGTTGCATTTGTTGTCAATGAGACATGTTGTTGTCTTAGAATGAATGGATGTCGAGGAAAGTCAAGATGTGAATGACAAAGGTTGTGATGGTGTTGGTGATGAATGGAGAGTGGCCATGGTACTAAGAGGCATGTCACTTAGGAGATTCACTAAGTGGCATAGGAGATGTGGTTGAAACATTCTCTAGTAAAATCTGACGATTGTTGAGCTGTTCTTTAAGTTCCAAGAACTTGTATCAACTGGATACAATGTCACAACATGATTAGAAGACCATGCATTGTAGTGACAATGCATGAGGAGTTGAAGAAGCAAGATGATCCATTCACTACTTCTAAGTGGATGAAGTTGTTTAATGAAGTCCATGTACTAACTCTTAGTGCATGTGAATTTGAAGTTGATCCAATTGATCTCTGATTAGATCAATGAAGCACATTGAAGAATTTAAGTGATTTAGGAGCTCAGTTGAAGATGAAGACCCTTCGTGAATTCCATTACTAAGTGATGAATATTTGATTAAGAAGTATGGAGGAATTCTAAGAAGAAGAAGAAGAGAAGAGGAAGAATGGCTTAGAAGAAGAGGAGGAGGCATTTGGCATTTAGAATTGGTATTTTTCATGGAGGACTTTGTTTTTGACAAAGTCCTACTTGTTATTTTGCCAAAAAATATGGCCAGCCCGTGAGCACCTTGTGGGATCAACCCCAAGGCTCATGTGGGCCTAAGGCGCCACGCCCAAGGGGGAACCCGTGGGGCGAGCTCAGGGCGGCAGGGGCGCACCCGCAGACACCACAGAGGCGCTGGGGCACACCCGGAGGAGCGCAGGGGGCCGTGTATAAGCCCCCGAGGGCACGCGGTGGTGAAACCCGCGCGCCGGAGGAGCATAGTGGGCGCTAGGAGTGCGCCCGCGAGGACCAGAGTGGGCGCAGAGCGCGCCCGCAGGGAGAACACGGTGCGGGGCGGCACCGTGGGGGGAGAGGATTCAACTGAGCATTGGATGGCAGCGGCATATTGATAAAGCGCGGATTAACCGCGAGAGGTTTCGATGTGGGATGCGGATTTTTCCCGCGGAAGCGATCCTGGCCGCACGATTGATCGCGCGCCAGATCCGAGCCGCTCATCTAATCCGCGGCGAGATGATTTGATCCAGGCCGTTGAACATCTGATCCGACGGCTCCCGGCTTATCTTCTTCCTCGAGCTCGAGCCGAGGACACCCCGTGCCACCCGACGTCTTCCGCTGAACCAGTGGCTCCCCGAGCATAGTTCTTGAGCTCCCGGCCACCATTTCTGAATCCAAAGACACCATTGGACTCGTCTGGACCACCTGAACCTAATCATGCAAGAAAATAGGCATGCATGCAATGTATTGAAAATTTCGGTCGAGGCCGAGGCAAACGAAGTTGCCAAGGCAACAGGGTGTTCGTGTTTTGCATGGATTGAGGTTAAACAGAGGCCGTGCATGCGTTATAAATCACATGCATGAGGAGAAAAGTAAAAGAGATGAAGCCCGCGTGAAACAGTGAAGGAAAACACAAAAACTTGGAAAGTTTTTAAAAATCCGAAGATCTCGGGATTTTGAGATTTATCACGCGTATGAACCGCCTCTCCTCTGCCTATATAAAGAGAGGCCGAGACCTCGGTGCTTGTTGCTGAAACCCTGTTGAAAATCCGAGTCCCGTGAGAGCTCTGCCTCGCGAAGTTGAAGCCCCGCGCATCCCACTTGCGCGGTTGTTGTTCTCGGTGCCACTTGAGGCCCGAAGGAGCCCCCTGCGCGCTATCCTTTGCGCGACAGGAAGGAGGAAGGGTAGCGCGACCTTGCGCACCCCCTCTGTGCACCGTGCCCCCTTGCACGGTTTGCACCGGCGTGCCCGCGGTGCCTTGCACCCGTGGCCTGCGCGGCCCTTGTGGCTTGAGCCTTGCGCGGCAGTGTTGAGGAAGAGAGGTCGCGCCTCATACCTTGTGCATCTGTTGAAGAAGAAGTTTCCCGTAGCTCAACCAGGACCTTGGGCGCCTTCATTTGTGTTGGTATACAGGTGTGAGCAAGATGAGGCTGAGGCCTTTGTGCCTTTGTGTGCAAAAAGAAGAGGAAGGCCGTAGCCTTGTGCAAACAAAGAAAACCACCTACGGACAGTGGGTGTGTGCCAATTGAATGAGAGTGCATACTTAGTGTGTGTGTGCAAATAAAGGTGAACCCAAGTGTGTGCATCAAGTGAAGAACCACACTTTGTGTGTGGTGTGAGGTGAAGAAGGATGGCCGATGCCTTTGTGTATGCAAGTGGGTGAAGTGAAGACCACACATTTGTGTGTCTGTGCAAACTTGAAGAACCACCTACGGCCCAAGTATGTGCAAGAAGAAGTGAAGGCCAACTCATGTGTGTGCTAAAGTGAAACAATTGTGTGCAAATTAAAGAAGTGGTCGAACCTAGTGTGTGCACTAAGAAGTGTGTATACACATAGAAGAAGAAAAGGGAGGACTCACACTAGAGTACAACACACTTCTAAGTGTGTAACCAAATTGAATAAAGTGTGTGAAGTTCAAGGAGTTGGTGTGTGCTTAAAGTGTTACACCCTTTTAGGGTTTATTGCACCAAGAGGAGAAAGAGGACAGTGCATGCATGCATGCATGTACGTGCACACGTAAACAGTGCTAAATCAGTGGTGTGCATCTGAGGAGTCCAAGACTTGAAGATCTTGAAGAGTTTCCATGCACTCAGTGCATGATGTTGAAGTGAACTGAGACTGAGCCAGACTGAAGTTGAAGAGAATGGTTGTCTGAGTTTTCAGTAGATTGAGAAGATCCTGATCATCAAAAGTGATCAGTGGTACAGAGCAAGGCCGGCAGCCTTTATCCCAGGCTTCTGAAGTTACTTGAAGACCTTAAAGTGAAGAAGAGCTACTCGTGTGACTCGAGGAGCCAGGAGAAGACCCTGTGGGACTCAGGGAGAAGAAGTCTTCAGTGGGATTCTTGAGCAGGTCAGTGGGACTCTGGTAACACTGTGGGACGTAGTATAAAGACCCTCCTGTGGGACTCAGGAGAGATACAGTGGGACTCTGTATCGACCATTGTAATTTTAACAGGTTATAATGGAGAATCCATGCTTGGAGAGCATGGAAAGGATGTGGGCCTTTGGTGCCGAACCTTGTAAATCCTTGTGTCCTGTGCCTTTTCATTACTGCATTATCCGAGAAAGGTTGAGAGATACAAGAAGAGTGGATCGAGGCTTTAACCAGCCATAAAGGTTTAATTGATTAAGAATCAATTAGTAAAAAGTTTTAAAGGATCACTGATTCACCCCCTCCCCCTCTCAGTGATTCACACTGATCTGGGCACTTCAATTGGTATCAAAGGGAGGTTACCTCTAAAAGATCCAAGGGAGTATTTATGGAGTGCAGATTTGAGGAAATGAATGACCAGCCTCAAATGGAGATATCTGCCAAGACTCAGAAAAATAGAAAGAAGAAACAGGCAAAGAAGATGAGGAAGAAGGTTGCTGCAATCAGAGAAACTCCTTCTATGGAAAGAAATGTGAAAGTCACATCAGATGACAATTCCTTTTATCATTCTTCTGATGAAGCCTGCTCTAGTTGTGATGAATATGGAAGAAACAATGATCTTCTAAATGAAATCAAATATCTTCAGAAGAGAGTCCCCAAGGAAGTTGCAATGTGTATAGCTACAGGCCTCCTTGATGTTCAAGAAGAAAAATTACAGCTAGAAGATGAAGCCAATTCTCTGGAAGACCAATTGGCTAAAAGGGTTGGCATAACCAACACTCTCAGAAGGCTGGTGAATGCCAAAGATGAAACAGTTTCCCTTTGCAATGAAAGATATGAAGACACTGCTGAAGAATTGCAAAGAAGCCTTTCTGAGAAAGACATCTTTATGATAATGATCAAAGATGTTGTCCATGCACTGGAAAAGAGGCACAAAGTGTCAATGGTTGTGAGGGATGCTCAACTAGAAGACAAAGTCAAAAGGGTTAAGGAGCTTGACAACTCATTGCTTGAAATGAAGCAGATGCATGAAGACCAGATAAAACAGCTGGAAGAGAAATGGGAAGGAAGGCTAAGAACAGTTGAGGATGAGAAGAACTCCCTCAACATGAAGTGTTTAGAATTAGAGGTGATATTGAAAAATCAGCAATCACCCAAAGCCAAAGCCTCCCAGTCAACTGAAAGGAGAAATGTTGCTACTCAAGTATGCTTTGAGAAGGATGATTCTAAGAGAAGGACATCCTCTAGTAAAAGTGCAACATCTTCTAAGAAGAAGGTACCATCCATACCATCTTGTACTGATGCTTCTAATAGTGTTTCTACTAAAAGTGCAGGATGGAAGAATAATTCCAAACAAATATGGATGAAGACAGTAAAGAAGCAGAGCTCTCCTGGAACAGCACAACAGGTTAAGAAAAGTACCCTAAAATCAGAAGGACTGAAGAAGTCAAGATTTGTGGGTCAATGTTGGTGTTGTAATAAGTATGGGCACTGTGCAAAGGATTGTTGGTACAATCCACTAAATGTCAAAGCACAAAGGAAGCCCATGCCTAGGGGGAGCAAGCCAGAAGAAAAGAAGAAGCATCCACAGGTCCAGAGACATCTGTTTACTGCTAACAGATTTGGATTACTTGACAACATCTGGGATGGTTGCAAAAGTGGTCAAAATGATACATGTCAATCTCCAACTGTATCCAAAGATGAAAAGAAGAGAAGATCACTGAACCTGGATAAAAAGGAATCCTTGGGAAGCAAGAAGAAGAAAGCTGAAAAAGCTTCCAAGAAGATGTTGAAAAAGGAAGAGAAGTCCTTGGAGTCTGAGTCCAAGAAGGGTGATGCATCCGGAAGGACAACCAAGAAATGCTTCTTCTGTGGAAAGAATGGTCATACCATGGATCTTTGTAAAGAAGCCATGAAATTCAATAGAGGCAGACTGGACTCAAAAAGACAATCAATACAGAAGAAGAAGGGATTGATTGAAAATAAGTTGCCTAAGAGAGGTAGCTTAGGAGCATCAAAAGAACCATGTGGAATTTCCAAAACTGAGGCCACTCTTCCAAGAGATTTACTAGTCATATGGCCAAATCAGTTGCAACTTGCCAAAGATCTACAAAGAGCTGAAGATGAAGTTCTGGCAATTGCTAAGGCAAAAGGGAAGAAGAAGATTTCACATGAAGATGTATTGAGATCCACACCAGCACAAACATCATTGAAGATCAGATGTGCAAGTGTGAAGACTGGTGAAAATGGGGCATCTCGGTTGAGAGAATCTTCTCAAACTTGTTGTTCACATTGATGAACCAAGGAGGTTCCATCTTATTCCCTTATACATTGGTATTTACATGTTCTAACATTGCAGGGAATTGAAGATGATGATCATCTCTCAGTTGGAGAATGGTTTGGAAGGAATGGAGTGCACCCCTTGAGGGGGAGCCAATCTGGAGAAGATGATGTTCTAAAATTAATATCATCTTGAGAAAGTGAAGGTATTCCAATCATGCTTTCATCCCTTGTTTCTTAATTGAGGCTATCCTGTCAATTAAGGGGGAGTATGGATTGAAGACAATTGGATGAAAGGGGGAGCTTTATCTTTTCACCTGAACATTCTAATGTGTTTTGTGAAGTATGTGCAGGATTCAGCAAATTCATTGAGTATCTGAAAATTTCAAACCCCTGGAGAATGATCTCACATGTACAGTGAATGATGGATAGCATTGAGTTCCTTGGTTACATCACTCTTGTTTTCTACACCGGGTTAGCCCAAGTAGACTTAGAGTTGATTTACTAAAGGTTCTTTGCTAAAGAGAACTTGTGACATCATCCCTCTCCTAGTGTTTTTCAAGAAAATACTTTTCATTGGGAGGAAGATATTTTTGAAAGTGAACCACACCACACCTTTGCATTTGATTTCCAATAAGGGGGAGAAAATATTGGCACACATATTGACCCATTCATATGTGCTGAAGGAGTGTATTGACAACAAATACAAAGGGGGAGATTGAAGTGCATTGTGTTGCATTTGTTGTCAATGAGACATGTTGTTGTCTTAGAATGAATGGATGTCGAGGAAAGTCAAGATGTGAATGACAAAGGTTGTGATGGTGTTGGTGATGAATGGAGAGTGGCCATGGTACTAAGAGGCATGTCAATTAGGAGATTCACTAAGTGGCATAGGAGATGTGGTTGAAACATTCTCTAGTAAAATCTGACGATTGTTGAGCTGTTCTTTAAGTTCCAAGAACTTGTATCAACTGGATACAATGTCACAACATGATTAGAAGACCATGCATTGTAGTGACAATGCATGAGGAGTTGAAGAAGCAAGATGATCCATTCACTACTTCTAAGTGGATGAAGTGGTTTAATGAAGTCCATGTACTAACTCTTAGTGCATGTGAATTTGAAGTTGATCCAATTGATCTCTGATTAGATCAATGAAGCACATTGAAGAATTTAAGTGATTTAGGAGCTCAGTTGAAGATGAAGACCCTTCGTGAATTCCATTACTAAGTGATGAATATTTGTTTAAGAAGTATGGAGGAATTCTAAGAAGAAGAAGAAGAGAAGAGGAAGAATGGCTTAGAAGAAGAGGAGGAGGCATTTGGCATTTAGAATTGGTATTTTTCATGGAGGACTTTGTTTTTGACAAAGTCCTACTTGTTATTTTGCCAAAAAATATGGCCAGCCCGTGAGCACCTTGTGGGTTCATCCCCAAGGCTCATGTGGGCCTAAGGCGCCACGCCCAAGGGGGAACCCGTGGGGCGAGCTCAGGGCGGCAGGGGCGCACCCGCAGACACCACAGAGGCGCTGGGGCACGCCCGGAGGAGCGCAGGGGGCCGTCTATAAGCCCCCGAGGGCACGCGGTGGTGAAACCCGCGCGCCGGAGGAGCATAGTGGGCGCTAGGAGCGCGCCCGCGAGGACCAGAGTGGGCGCAGAGCGCGCCCGCAGGGAGAACACGGTGCGGGGCGGCACCGTGGGGGGATAGGATTCAACTGAGCATTGGATGGCAGCGGCATATTGATAAAGCGTGGATTAACTGCGAGAGGTTTCGATGTGGGACGCGGATTTTTCCCGCGGAAGCGATCCTGGCCGCACGATTGATCGCGCGCCAGATCTGAGCCGCTCATCTAATCCGCGGCGAGATGATTTGATCCAGGCCGTTGAACATCTGATCCGACGACTCCCGGCTTATCTTCTTCCTCGAGCTCGAGCCGAGGTCACCCCGTGCCACCCAACGTCCTCCGCTGAACCAGTGGCTCCCCGAGCATAGGTCTTGAGCTCCCGGCCACCATTTCCGAATCCGAAGACACCATTGGACTCGTCTGGACCACCTGAACCTAATCATGCAAGAAAATAGGCATGCATGCAATGTATTGAAAATTTCGGTCGAGGCCGAGGCAAACGAAGTTGCCAAGGCAACAGGGTGTTCGTGTTTTGCATGGATTGAGGTTAAACAGAGGCCGTGCATGCGTTATAAATCGCATGCACGAGGAGAAAAGTAAAAGAGATGAAGCCCGCGTGAAACAGTGAAGGAAAACGCAAAAACTTGGAAAGTTTTTAAAGATCCGAAGATCTCGGGATTTTGAGATTTATCACGCGTATGAACCGCCTCTCCTCTTCCTATATAAAGAGAGGCCGAGACCTCGGTGCTTGTTACTGAAACCCTGTTGAAAATCCGAGTCCCGTGAGAGCTCTGCCTCGCGAAGTTGAAGCCCCGCGCATCCCACTTGCGCGGCTGTTGTTCTCGGTGCCACTTGAGGCCCGAAGGAGCCCCCTGCGCACTATCCTTTGCGCGACAGGAAGGAGGAAGGGTAGCGCGACCTTGTGCATCCCCTCTGTGCACCGTGCCCCCTTGCACGGTTTGCACCGGCGTGCCCGCGGTGCCTTGCACCCGTGGCTTGCGCGGCCCTTGTGGCTTGAGCCTTGCGCGGCAGTGTTGAGGAAGAGAGGCCGCGCCTCATACCTTGTGCATCTGTTGAAGAAGAAGTTGCCCGCGGCTCAACCAGGACCTTGCGCGCCTTCATTTGTGTTGGTATACAGGTGTTAGCAAGAGGAGGCTGAGGCCTTTGTGCCTTTGTGTGCAAAAAGAAGAGGAAGGCCGTAGCCTTGTGCAAACAAAGAAAACCACCTACGGACAGTGGGTGTGTGCCAATTGAAGGAGAGTGCATACTTAGTGTGTGTGTGCAAATAAAGGTGAACCCAAGTGTGTGCATCAAGTGAAGAACCACACTTTGTGTGTGGTGTGAGGTGAAGAAGGAAGGCCGATGCCTTTGTGTATGCAAGTGGGTGAAGTGAAGACCACACATTTGTGTGTGTGTGCAAACTTGAAGAACCACCTACGGCCCAAGTATGTGCAAGAAGAAGTGAAGGCCAACTCATGTGTGTGCTAAAGTGAAACAATTGTGTGCAAATTAAAGAAGTGGCCGAACCTAGTGTGTGCACTAAGAAGTGTGTATACACATAGAAGAAGAAAAGGGAGGACTCACACTAGAGTACAACACACTTCTATGTGTGTAACCAAATTGAATAAAGTGTGTGAAGTTCAAGGAGTTGGTGTGTGCTTAAAGTGTTACACCCTTTTAGGGTTTATTGCACCAAGAGGAGAAAGAGGACAGTGCATGCATGCATGCATGTACGTGCACACGTAAACAGTGCTAAATCAGTGGTGTGCATCTGAGGAGTCCAAGACTTGAAGATCTTGAAGAGTTGCCATGCACTCAGTGCATGATGTTGAAGTGAACTGAGACTGAGCCAGAATGAAGTTGAAGAGAATGGTTGTCTGAGTTTTCATTAGATTGAGAAGATCCTGATCATCACAAGTGATCAGTGGTACAGAGCAAGGGAAGCAGCCTTTATCCCAGGCTGCTGAAGTTACTTGAAGACCTTAAAGTGAAGAAGAGCTACTCGTGTGACTCGAGGAGCCATGAGAAGACCCTGTGGGACTCAGGGAGAAGAAGTATTCAGTGGGATTCTGGAGCAGGCCAGTGGGACTCTGGTAACACTGTGGGACGCAGTATAAAGACCCTCCTGTGGGACTCAGGAGAGATACAGTGGGACTCTGTATCGACCATTGTAATTTTAACAGGTTATAATGGAGAATCCATGCTTGGAGAGCATGGCAAGGATGTAGGCCTTTGGTGCCGAACCTTGTAAATCCTTGTGTCCTGTGCCTTTTCATTACTGCATTATCCGAGAAAGGTTGAGAGATACAAGAAGAGTGGATCGAGGCTTTAACCAGCCATAGAGGTTTAATTGATTAAGAATCAATTAGTAAAAAGTTTTAAAGGATCACTGATTCACCCCCTCCCCCTCTCAGTGATTCACACTGATCTGGGCACTTCAATTTCATTATTTTTTTAAATTTAACTGTGGGGGAATGGATTTCATTTTGGGTTCCCTTAAAATTATTTTCAATGTTTTATCATATTCTTGAGGGAAATCGTAATGTTTAGTGTTCTGTAGAGGTTGTCGTTCAGTGATTTTTGGGAATGTATATATGCTTATGATATATTGTTAAAATTTTATTGACTATTGTCAAAAAAAAATAAAAAATAAAAAAATTGAAAAAATGGGTTCTGTCTTGGGTAGTTCAGAAGTCACTCTTCCTCAACATTTAATCTTTTTATAACTATTGCAATTAGAATTTTTAGGAGTTCAAACATTGGATGGGAGATTATTGTGAGATCTATTTCATGTATAACTTTCCAAAAAAGAAACAAAGACTTCTTTTATTGGGATAAGTTTTGTGTTTTTTAAATAATATGACTTCTAATTACCTTCAGATTTTTTCCTACTTTTGTGTCTTGATTCACACAATTTTTCCCTCGTAAATATGTGTTTCTATTTCTTTCCTTGTTTTATTTAAAAAATATTATGCATTTCTCTTTCCATGTTGGTGTATAACCCTTCTTTCAACTCTTTTGAATACTGAATTCATACCATCCCATAGCAATGGAAAATCCCCTTAAAAGCTATCTTTATTCTTGTTAACATTAGGATAGAGAAGGGATGTTGACAGATCACTAAAACTCTATTATTTTCACTTTTGGTTGGTGAATGAGTGAACCTCTAGAAATAAATTTTTATCATCTTTAGAGAAGTTTGTTTTGAGTGCACACATTTTCTATTTCTAAATTTGAGCATAAAAAAATATTTTTTGTGTAACATAGTTTATGTAACAATTTGTCTTTTAATTCAATATAGTGGAGTGAAATAGTCTAAACCTACCCTGAGTGCAAAAAACAAAATATTAATATTTGTTGGTGAGTGAAAATGATTTTGTATTGTTTTTTATATTTGTTGAATGAGAGGAATTGAACGAGCCTAAGTGTAGGGGATTTTATGTTATTCAATTATTCAGAACATTTTTTTACTCTCTTTACTGATTTTCAATGAAAATTTAATAATTTGTGTGAAATACTCATGTTTTAATATTAAATGTAATTTTTTAGAATTATTAGATTTAATAAAATAGAATCAGTTTACAGTTTTTATTATAACTATAACCCTAATTATCCAAGTATCATGATTATTATTTTTAGGGTTCCTTACTCAAATTACAACATTTCCTTATAAAGACCCTTTGTCCAAATCATCCACTTGGAGGGTCATATAGTCCACACAATAAGTCCCAAATAATCTATGAAGCAACTGGACCAACGATGATGTTTGATTTACTGGTCTAAATCCCAAATACCAAATTTTATGAAACTCAAAAATATTTTCTTCACTATCCAAAGGAATGATGGATACGAATTTGAAGGTCCAGCTATAACATCAAGGGGCTAAACTAATGCTTTAAGTCCAACCCAAGATTTTGGCCCATAATTAAAATCCTGATAGTATTCATGACATTTATCATAATCTAATCAACTAATCAAGATGGGGTTTTTAGTGTGAAATCTATGATATGTAAGGACAATATGTTAGAAGAATTTATTTTTATTTTAGGGCATCGTCCTATTAAAAAAGTTGTTCACATATCAGCCTTTGAAAAAGTGTTGATTGTAATTGATAGATTATGATTTTTTATTCAAACCACCATAACATGTTATACGTAATTAAAATGGCCATCAAATTATCACAGTAGATGGAATAAATTAATATCTACAACTTTGATGAAGATGATATTTCGTGATTCATCTGTTTGGATGTCCAAAGTGTCATGCCAATTTGAGGAGTAGTTTGGAATGAAAATAGTCCACCTCCTTGGGATATATATAAATCCCCCTCTTCTCCATTCAAGGAGTTATAATTTCAGAGAAAAGGAGGATCAATTTTCACTATCAAGGCTCTTATATAGGCTTATTAGGATCTTCCATACTCATGTTTTTACTAGAGAAAACATTCCTCCTTTCTTCCTTTCATTTATATTTATGTTGTTCTTTGTTTATAATCATGTAAGAATATGTTTTTGTATATCTTTTTGAATACAAGTTTATTCTTCATATTTTTATCGAATCATTCTACCTAGGTCAATAAAAATTAATATTATTAAAATATTTTAAATCCAGTAAAAATCCATTTTCTATAATTCTTTATCATTTAATTAAAGGTCTAGGATTATTTCTCTTTATTGCTTGTGTGTGTGTTCAGCGCACCACTCTTTTCTTATCTCTTTATTTTTATTCTATTATTAATTCATCATCATAAACATAAAAAAATGTATTACTAATAATGTCAATGGATGAGTAAATAACTCATTGGGGTGAGTTATAATTTAGGTCACTTAATTGATTGATATCTTTTTCTTGATGAATATTCTTTGAATTAACATTGGTTATGTAGGACTTATCATGTCATGGAATAATGACTTGTTTTGTTTAACGAGTGTATTCCATGTATTATTTGTTCCATAAATACACTACAGAACACAAGATATGATTAACATTATAACACAAAGTAAATTAAAGGCTTTGATTAGATCCTTAACACATGGGAATTCCAATCAACATCGACTTGACACATTGCTGTTAATATAATACAATATAAAGCAAGGCTAAATTATATCACAATATTAACTACCTAATGATGAACTCACCCCAAAATTTATCAAATTGTTAAATCAATCTTAATAATTCAATCATTTCAATCATGCTTTTAAAATGAACCTCCCCCCAATCAAAGTAGAGTATATTAATAATAATTGACTATTAACAAGCATCATCATCGAGGAATAGACCTGAGTAATTAAATACAAATTAGTAGAGAATGAAAACCTTTAATGGCTAATAGGAGACAATCAGACTATCTTTCAAGTATGTGTTGTGTAAATCCCCGATCATTATATGGATCAGAAGAATCGAATGCTAGCAGTAGTGGGAAGAAGCATTAACGAGATATCAAATTATGATTGTGTTTTCCACAAACCCAAAAAGTGATATTGTTGGAAAAAATCCACCAAAGTGTCCTCTAAAAATGTTATTATCATGGATTATTTTGGATGATTTTTCCCACAGAAGTTTTTATGGTTTTCCAGTTTCCCTGTGTTTTCCAGTTTTTTGGGTCCCAAAATCGAGAGTGTTTTTTTGAAAAGAATATTTCTGAATAAGAGTACATAGCTTGTGGACAATTAATCCTGATTAATGGATTGTAAAGGAGTTATTTGGAACTATTTTTGGTAGGTGGGATGGTTCCTGGAAGCCGAAATAGTCAGTGGGGAGGCCTGTGATTCACGAATGGCGATACAGTTAGCAAAAGCGGTTCATTAAATGGATTCTGATACACGGAATAGATGCGGTACACAGGATGGATTTTCATTCATGGAAACAAAGTAGTTATTTGAGAAGCTTAAAAGGTAAACAATTGAGAAAATTTGACTATTATTTTTTCTGTTTCATATGAAGAGATACAATAGGTGGACTGTGTAGGGAAAATGGTTCATTGAACGATTGTGGTTCACAAAAGATGCATGGTACATGTTGATTGTTGTGTGACATTAATGATTTGTGAAATCTAATATTAGCAGATTTATTGGATTTATTTTCCTATATAAATATTGTTAATCCAATCATTGAGGTAGAGAAATTTTCATAAGAATAAATCTTTACTCTAGAAATTCGGCTAAGTCTGGTGGTGGTTCGCATGGAAGGAATATATGAAGGGTTGAAGGGAGAATATTTTTGAGGAATTGATTCCATGAAAGGGTGTTTGAAGATAATTGTAGACATCAATGGAAGAAGGAGGTCTATTTACGATTAAATCCAGGGAAGAAGGAATTCTAGATAATCATTATGTGGAAGTAGTATATGGAGGCAGTTCCCGAAGGTGGTAGATAGAGGTGGAACACAGTGGTAGTACGCGACAGCAAAAGTGGAGTAAATTAATGAGATATTTTATCCTAAATCATACCTGGGTTATAGTACATGGAATAAGATATGTGGTTTTCAAAAGACTCAAGGATGTCTAGAAAATAAATAATCCTACCTTAGGAAGTAATTTATGCTAACTAATAGTACACAGAAAAGTGGAATTCATCTACGGGTAAAAATGGGACATAAACAGATCATCTATCTATTGTTGAGGATAGGTGATTTCATGAATATTAATGGATCTAAAAGTCCATAAATTGTTTGTGGATATTTTACTAGAGTGAAGAGTGAAAAAAGATGAAGATAGTGACCCTTTCCAACAGTAGTGAGCCTGACTAAGACACATAGGGAATGACCCTTGGTAATGAAGTTTGAAGACCCCAATCCTTGTAAATTATGTGATCTTGGGAATAAACTATTGAGATCAAAACTTGTAATTGGAAGTGATCATTTAACGATTTGGTACATCATCATGTCATTGTTGTATGCTCCTTGGATGTAGCCTAGTGAGGGTGAACCAAATAAAATAAATGTGTAATGTGTATTATTTCATTTATTTTTACACATTAATATAGGAGAAAGAGATAAGTACGTTTTGTTTAACGATGATAAAAGATCTTAAGGGGTGGTATTTTTAATCTATTATACCCTATTTCACCCCCCTCCTTAAGATATTTTACCTAGTGGACATAACATTAACAATATCGTACCCATATTGATCACCCAGATCTACAATGAGGAAGAACAATGTTAGAATGCTTCATGAAACAACAACCCCTTTTATTCAATGGGAATACAAATCCATCTATACCTGAGAAATGTATAAGTTACTTGGAGAAGATATTTTTTTTGGGATTTAATTAATCGGAGAAGGATTCCATGAAAATTTATCTTCTCTTAGTATATTATAAAAAATGGTGGTCATTGATTCAAAAAAAACTAATATGGATGATTAAATTCAAAAATGGAAAGAATGGAATATAGAGAATGTTTCATAGAAAACTACTATCCACATGTGCAGTGTGTAGACATGGAGATGAAATGACTATGTTCACGAAAAAAGGACGATGAAAATATTTCAAAGTATTAAGAAAACATTACATGGTGAGAAATTAATTCTTATAATTATGTACATAATCTAATATGTAATATTTTTCGATTGTTTGATAGGATAAAACCATTAATCTGATGGGGCCTATTCTCCCAAACATTATTATCCTATGAAGATACAACCTCATGTGCTCTCAAGATAGAAAAATAAATACCTAATTCTTATGACATTAATGGAAAGAAATAAAGAATATAGATTTTTAACACTATGAAAAAGGAAATAAATAAAAGATAAAGAAGAGAATATTTGATTTCCCATCATGAAATAATTGTGGGTTGAAACATATCTGTGATTTCCTATAGGGAATGAATGTTTATTAAAGGTTTGTAAAAATAATCCACCAAGCCCATGATTTTAAGGGAAATAAATAATATATCAATCATCATTGCTAAAATTATATAGAAATTGGACGTTATGAAAATTATTTTCAATGTTTCAATAAAATATTTTCTAGAAAATGGACATGGTACAAAGGAAAAGCTTATGCAATATAAACTAATGAGGATGAAGTTCATAATGATGTGGTGGAAGGTATATAAATCATTTCCTCAAACATATCCAATACTTTATTTTATTCTTCTTCATGACATGATTTTATATTTCCCAGTTTTCCACGATAATTAAACATTTATATTTTGATTTAATAATGGAGTTTTCAGTTAAAACTCTTAAATAAAGTCTCATGATACTAATTATTTCTCAATCAATCCCTTTTATGATAGATAAACCTGATTTAAATGATGGCCTTGTCATCATACCTATGGTTGGATTTTATTTAATCCAAATTATGGATTGTATTTCAGAATATTATACAAAACGTTTTTGAAAAAAATAAGAAAGATTAAATTAGTGGGGAAGAAGATGAATCCCTTATCTTTAAATCAACAAAATTAACATTTGATTCTTTTCTAGATCCACCTCTAATAGATATATTGAATGAAATTTTTAAGTAGGAATAGAAAAAAAACATTTTGGAAATAGGAAGGATGTTTCGAAATTAATGATGTACCAATTATGTAGGTATATAATGATGTATTTTGTGATAAATCACTTGGACTTCTCCCAGAGCGTCTAGTTAAAATTTCAATTGGTTTAATCATTGATATAATTAAAATGTCAAATAAATCATATAAAACTGGCCCTGTGGAATTTTCAGATTTGAATAAACAACAGGAAGATTTTTGTAATAAACAATTTCATCACCCTAGTGTTTCACTATGGAGTGTCCATGTTCTCATCATCAAGAAAAAATATGGATCAATGAGGTTGTGCATTGATTATTGGGAAAAAAATTCTATCATAATATATAAAAATTATTTTCTACCTCACATTGATATCATGTTTGATCAACATTGTGGATCCCAATATTCTTCAATGACCAATCGTTTTTCGGGGTATCATCAATTACGAGTATAGAAGGATGTCATTCTGGAGACAACTTTTTGGATTAGGTATAGAAATTACGAGTTCACAATAATGACATTTGGATTGACTAATGCACCCTATAATTTTATGTGCCTAGTGAATATGGAATTCAAGTAATATATTGATGATTTTGTGTTTTTATTCATTGATGATATTTTGTTGTATTCTAAAATCTATAGAGATCATGAGTATCAGTTGTGGATTATTCTAATGATTCAAAATTGGGAAGAACAATATGGAAAATTTAGTAACTGCAATTTATTTATTCATGAAGATAATTTTCATGGAAATATTATCTATAAGAATGGAATATCAATTGATCTTTAAATATAATGTTAATAATATAATGGACTACACCAAAAAACATATAAGAGGTATGTAGTTTCATTGGTTTATTAGGTTTTTATCTGTGGTTTGTTCGGAATTTTTCTCTATTGGATAACCTGTTCAACATGATTACATGTAAAGGGGATAAATTTGATTGGAATGGAAATCTAAATCTTATCTTGATGAATTAAATAGAATATTGGTTAATTCTCCAATTTCAAATCTATCATCGGGAAGTGATTGGTTTTTCATATAATGTGTTTCATCAAAGAGAGGAATTGGTTTTTTTCTACTAAAAATTTATAAAGATATCATATATTCCTCAAGACAATTGAATACTCATGCAGAAACCTATACTACCCATGATATAGATCTTGCATCTAAAATATTCACATTGAAAATATTTAGACATTATCATTATAGTGAAAGATGTGAGATATGCATGGATCATAAAAGCCTGATATATATCTTCTAAAAAAAGATCCCGAAATGAGATAGAGGAGGTCACTTGAGCTACTCAAGTAATATGATTTCGTAAAACACGACCACCTAGGGAAGGAAAACAAGGTAGCAAATATGTTGAGTAGGAAGGATCTTGTGGCTTAAAAAACCCAAATGAGGATTGAGAGGGATCCAATATTTCAGGGCCTATTAAAGATTGATATGGTAATTTCAAATGATGTAGAGAGATCAATAATCATCCAAATGAATGAAAATATGTCTTTATTAGAGATAATAAATAATTATCAATCTTATGATGAGGAAATTTAAAAGATTATTAAAAGTGTAAATGATGGAAAATTAGTATATTTTTTGGGAAGATGGTGTTCTAAAATTTATATATAGGATTTTTGTTCTTTCAATACCTGAGATAAAAAGATAATTGTTGGAAAAATATCATAGATAAAATCTCTCTATAAACACTACTATCACATATATATATATAGGTAATTGAGTGAACATTTTTTGTGTAATTACATGAATTTGAAAAAATTTCATTGTATACCAATTGTTTGGGTTTTTAATAAGTGAATGCCGTGAGGCAACATTCTAAAGGAGTAATAAAACCACTATTTTTTATTGTATGTAAATGGGGTGAAATTACTATGTACTTTTTCATGGGACTACCTATGTCTCCTAGGAATAATGAATCAATATTGGTTATCATTGATCACCTAACGAAATCTTCACATTTCATTTCTATAAGAGATGTCATACCTCATGAGCTCCTAACAAGGATCTATATTAATGATGTTTTAAGACATAATGGTAGACCTATATCGATTTTGTTTATTGAGATCCCTGCTTTTCATCAATATTATGGAAATTTCATCTGATGTCTCTTGACACTGAGATTTAATTGACCACTTCATACCATCCTTAAACTGATGGATTGTCTGGAAGAAATAATATAACAATGGAAGACATATTGATTTCCTGATCACTAGAAATTCAAGGTATATGGAATCATTACTTACCTTTGGTAGAGTTTTACTTCCATAAATGTTTCCATTCAAGTATTCAAATGATGTCATATGAATCATTATATTAAAATATATGTCATACTCCCACATTTTGGAATGAAGTTGGTGAAATAAATCTCAGAGGACATAAAATTGTTAAAGAAATAATGAAAATGGTAAAGGATATTAAGGGTCACATTATAGCATCTTAATGTAGGAATGTGAGATATGTCGATAATCACAGTAATGATTTGGGATCTCAAATGGGAGATAATGTTTTCTTGAAGGTATCACCATTGGAGGGTATTAAATGGTTTGGTATGAAAGGGAAACATAGTCCTAGGTATATTTGACCCATTGAAATTTTATAAAAATTGGTGTTGATTCTTATTGTTTTGAAATGACTCTGAATCTCTAAAAGATACAAAATGTGTTTTCTATAGTATTGGTATTAAACCTTACCCAATTCATGTTCTTAGCTCTATTAAATTAGATTTGGATCCTAACATTTCATACTATTAAGAACCGATCAAAATTCGTGACTCTAGAAAAAAAAGAATTGATGGATTGGAAGGATTTTTCAGTAATGATACTATAGATAAATCACCAAATGGAAGAAAAAACATGTGAACTAGAGGATTCTATGAGGAATAACTACCTATATCTTTTTTATAATTTAACACTCATAAAATCTAGAGGAAAATAATTGTGTATGAGGGAATAATGTATCCCCCAAAGTCATTTTAATATTTAACATTTTTAAAAAATTAAATTATTGTAATAGATTTTATTATACGCAACACTGAGTTACTTTGTATTTCCCACAAGATCATCTTTCCACATCAGATTGCATTACATGCATGACTGAGTTTTACACAGAATAGTATATTATTAAAATATTATTATTTAATATAACAGGATATTACCTATTCATTAATTATCCATTTTGAATATTATTAACCACATTATGAAATTTATATATATTCTATATAATTTTATGATTCATCTTATGTGATTTTTAGAAATGATATAGGAAAAAAAAATTTCTCAAAAAAGAACTATTTTTCAAAAAATTGTAATTTTACTTAATTTTACTAGAGAACTCATTGTAAATATATGTTATAAAACATTTAGAATTTTTATAAGACAAAATAATATTCTTCTTTGAATTTTTAATGTAAAAATTATTTTGGGCTGA
Organism: Viscum album; assembly: GCA_963277665.1. Classification (NCBI taxonomy): domain Eukaryota; kingdom Viridiplantae; phylum Streptophyta; class Magnoliopsida; order Santalales; family Viscaceae; genus Viscum; species Viscum album. Next base: position 306,470,503 of record OY728131.1, on the reverse strand, counting down.
ATTTTTGGTATTTTTTGAGAAGTTTTATTTTTAATGAATAGTGAAAAATACTACGTTGTAGTTAAAAAATACATTTTTGTTTATATAATTTTTGGAATTTAAATTTATTGTTGAGGTCACAATATATTAATTATACCTATATTAATCTAATTTAGTTCACTGGAATCATTTTTATATTAAAATCAGTTTTAAAAATTAATTGATCGTTTGAACGTTTCCTTTTACCCACCTTCTCACAACGTCTACTAGATTATTTTTAACATTATTTATATCAATTTCGTGAATTAAATTTCAAAAAAAGAAATAAATGGTTTTAATCATTATTATATTTTTATTCTAATAAGATCAACTTATTTTTTGAATATTATGTATAGTAACTTTTGAAAATTGTATTTTAACACAGTTAAAGATAAATCAACTAATTTGATGTAAAAATAATATTATAATGACCCTAAATATTGTGAAAATTTCATTGGATAAGTGTTTTTAGATAAAAATAATCATTTTTCTGAAATTATACTCTTTTTACCACTTGGGTATGAATATGAAATTTATAATATTTTTTTAAAGATATGTTTAAAATGTCATACTCATGTTTTTTTAATACGTATTACATTTTTAATAAATGGTTATACAGAATAAAAATTATAAAATAAATAGTAAATATATATATAATAATTTTATATTAATCATGATAATTAATTTTTTATTTTTATATAAGATATAATTTAATTAAATACTTCCATTATAATGATGGAGTAATAGTTTCGTCAATGGAAGTATCAAATAAATGGTATTATGAATATTGAAATAAATATATTTTGACATAATTAATGATATCCATGAATTTTAAATTGAACATTTACATCTTAGTGATATATTAGAGGTGTTTTTTTGAAGTTATCATGCTTCTGTTAACATTTTGAGAAGAAAAATAATGAATAGTATCAAAATTGACATAAATGATACTTCGAAATAAATAATAATTTATTAAATAATATAAAATAACTGAAAATATATAATTTAGAAAACTAACTTTAAAGATGTTAAATATGTCATCAATGATCCATTTGGTATTTTTTGGTATTTTATATTAACTATATTAACCCTAAATAATAAAAAAGCCATGTTGTTATGGTAAAAGTTAGAGGGTTTTACTCAGTGTAAAGACAAAAGATAAGGTTAATATTGTAACCTAAAAATGTTTAAAAATATTTGGATAAGATTATTTAAAACAATAAATATCTTATATTCTAAATTTATCACATTTTATCTATTTTAAATCAAAAATAAATTTATATAAATTTGATATTTTAATGGATTCCAAAAGTTCCCCAACCCGCTCTTATAAAAAGAATCCTCCTCCCCCACATACTCACACCACATTGAGCATTATTTCATGAAAAAATATATAAAACGTTACCTTATAAACATACCTAGATAAATCCTATAGTTGGTTTTATTCACAAAAGGCCAACCCTCGTATCCCTAATAGGATTTCCAAAGGATGTTTTTTTAAAGGAGATTCAATCATCTTCACCGATTCCTCCAAAATTATTTCCTCTTATACTTCCTAATAATTTTTTTTAATAAGAAAATAATAAATATAGTATAAAATATACGATTATATAGTATTATTATTATGTTATAATAATATTACTCATTTTAATTATCTTACTAAAATAATATCACCATGTGTGTGAATGTATGTCTTACCGTCTTCACATTTTAGTTTAATTTATTTCATCACCACAATATTTGGATGGTTATAATGGCTAATATAATGGTTATAAATAATAAATATGAAATTATATTTAATTTTTATAATTAATATACCATCCAATTCCTTACCACTTTACCATTAAGTGAATGATATCATCACTCGGGTGTGCATACGGCCTGTCATCTCCATGACATGGTAAGATTCATTCTCCTTGTTAACCATTCCCGAATGATTATGAAAACATATATGATAATTTAATATAATTTATATGATCTTAATATTATTCTTTATATGAGTAAAATAAATCTTATGTATTAGAGTCATTACTTACATTACAAAACAAACATAAGAAAATGAAGTGGCTCACACCCCAAACAATGGTAGATATGAAGTATTGTTAATAAAATGATATAAGAGGATAATATATGATATCATAAATATAGATAAAGTTTTATTATAATTTAACAACATGATTTAACCATTATATAAGAGGTTAACATAACCACGCCTAATAGAAATGATGAGGTAAGGGTTAATTTTACAATCTCTTTATTATCTGGGATTGTATATATGAACGTATTTACTGGAGAATTTCTATAATATATGTCCATGATTTATAAAAATTTATTTCAAAATATTCATACTATTCTTCTACAATTTTTTTAAATTAATTTTACACATATTTTTATTTTTATAAAACATTTTGAAATAAATATATTTTTATATTCCAAACTAGGTTCTTTATAACCATTTCAACAAAATAGGGAAGGAATGATCTTTTTTTAACATGTACACCATATGAAAAGATTAATTTAAAAGCTTAAAAGTTTCTTTTCATAGAAATGTTTTATTTTAAAATTGATCTCCCCTTTTAAAATAATTTCAATATGAAAAGGGGTATTTCTCTCAAGACGTTTTTAATGATTTCATTAGACTACAATCATATATGCCAACATCCTTTGTTATATTTTATGACTAATTGATGTTTGTATCTAAAGATAATGTCTACCATATTTTATTGAAATTATTTTTGATATTTTTTATTATGGATGTTTTATTTTGATACCATTCATGGTTTATAATTAATTTATAAAAATTTAATATCCTAGTTTTAATATGAATTTTTATGTTGGTTATTGTTAACCCTTCACATATAGGGAGAGCATTGGACTTAGTAAGTAATGGATGACTCCTGCTATATCCTTGGATGCATTGGTAGGTCTCATGAGGCAAACTAGTCTGGGTATTGGCTATTATCTTACCCATTTATTTATGGCGTCTTGGCCAAATCCTTGAGGGTATGTTTGTGGTGTATGGCATAATGCATTCCCTCATTATGATATTAGTTATTTTAATTTCATGTGGTTATTCTACTAGTAGAATATCAACGATTATGTGTATTTATCAGGTGGATATTTTTATGTATTTATTTGATTATATTAAATCCATTCCATTTAATTCTAAAGATTATGTCTTAATGGAATCTGTTTTAATATATTCACCATACCGTAGTGATTATGTTTATTACTCTTAGTTTCCACTTTAATTATTACCTTTATTGGGATTAGGATATCCCTGCTTTTTAGGTTTTATTTTTTCCTAGGATGTAAATTTGTATATTATGACAGATTATTAGTGAAAAGAAAATGTAATAAGACTATTTAAAAGGGAATTACTATGTTTTTTTCATTTTAATATGTAATGTAAAACTTATGTATGTAATATGGCTTCTAAGGAAGATAAACTAGTCAGTCATTTGGAATTAAAATCTTATATTTATTCCAATGTAATAAAATAATTCACCATCTCTATGGTTATGGGGTCAGGGAATCAAAATCAATGGTAATTCTCATGTTAATCCCTATATTATTTTTCGAACCCAAATTGTGGTCATTTCCATACCACATGAAAAAATTGATCTTCAGTATTAGAGGTACATGGAATGTCTCGTCCTCATGAATATTTTCATTTCTATTGAGGTGTCATTTTTATTTTTAGGGTTGTAAAAACAAGTATAAATACCAAACCATAACTTAGAGCCCATAGTGGTACCCTTCAAGGCCATTATTGTTTTGTTACCATCCTTTTTAGAAAATAAATTACTATATTTTTATCGCTTCCTTCATAGAACACTTAATATTTTAACCCTCATTGTCCCCCCAAGTTACCCATAACTAAAAACCTCTATGAAAAAATACCAAATATTCTTTCATTACATCATACATTATATAAATTGGGTCATAGTTCCCTCTCTATATGTATTTATACACATGGTATGGTTGAAAATGGGATTTTATTCAAGAGAGATCTTTTTTCCCTTTTGTAGTTCATATAAGCAGTCATGATCTCATGGAATGTGATCTAGTGTAAGAAATATAATTTAATCTGATTCATCTATTAGATTAACATAAAAATGGTATGCACATCCATATATAGAACATTAAACTATTTATAGGAATATAGTGCCTATGGTTTACAGTCATATTAACATATATTATAAAACAGTAAATTCTTGGGGTACAACCTTGAATGGTGCACCATTGGTTATTGTTTCCTGACCTTAAAAGAAATCCTTATGTTCCTAGTCACACGACCTTAACATTTATGACATATATCACTATATAGAACCAAAATAATTGTGGTTTTAATTCCATTTCTACTGTTATATGGAAATCCACATTTATGGACATAATAACAACAACACCATACCTCCCACCAATAATGATCCAATGTACCATCCACATACCCTTAAAATCATAGGTCTTGTATGGATACCATAAACCCCCAATATAACCCTTTAACCCATATAGTATGGCTCAAAACTGTAAAATAGCCATAATTCTTCATGGGATAACCTAAAACACAATTTTAAAAATTAATCAAACCTAATTCTCTCAAAACAAAATTCAAAAACATTTAAATCCCCTTAAGAGACCATACACAAAAATGTGAATTTTTAATCCTTTAGTGACTTATTGGAACTAGAACCCAAACTTATACATAGTTAGGAGACCCTAAACTAAAAAATAATTCTTTAGGACACCCTTAATGGCTCATAAACATAGTGTAACCCCTTAAGTCATATTGATAGACACTAAACCCCAACATAACCTGGTAAGACATCTTTAATTGTTAAAAACACTTCCATAACCGTTTATTTACTCCTGGGGAACCGTAATCCGTAAAATAATCCTTTAACACTTCTTGTACGGGTAAAAATATCAATAATTAAACATAGAAGGCACTAAACCATAGTGTAGGAATTTAATACTTCTTGAACCTATCAAAACTCCAGCATAACTTTAAGTCCTCCAAGGAGATCCTAATCCCTAATATAACGCATTAAAATATCCCGGTTGGGTAGAAACACCAGAATAACCCTATATCCTTAAAAATAAACATAAACATTATCATAATACTTTAAGACTCAATGAATGTCCTTAAAGTCTGTTGTGAAACATTATATCCTCCAAAGATACTCTAAACCCCATCATAACACTATAATCCTTTCTTGATGAATTGAAACTATTGTGTAACCCTTGAATTTAACATGGGAGACCCTATAACCTAGAATACAACATTAAGACTTCTAGTATGTTTAAAAACATAACAATAGACCTTTAAGTTCTCATGGGAGTCCTTATACAATAGTTTGACCCTATCAAAAAAATTTGATGTCATGAAACTCATGTGTAACCTTATATCGTCCAAAGAAACCCTAATCCCTAGTGTGACCGTTTTAACCTCACAAAAAACATTAAACTCTAACATAAATCCTATTATACCATAATTATTTATCTAATATAGTAATTATAATCCACTGGTGATGAGATAACAAAGCTATACTATTACTAGTGATTAGATGGAGACTTTGTTAAATATTTCTATACCTTATTGGATGGTGTTAAATTTAGAGTTCCCACATACATTACATAAAAATGTAGATCCACCATATACATCCTCATGAAAAAAGCCTGATATTTTCTATTCAATGATCCTCAATTATTTACATTTTTTCATTTCCTTTTATGGATGCATAATAATCATATAACTCACTTTTTAAGAGGTCTTCCCTTTTCAACAGCATCCATAAATGTAAAATAAAAAAAAATTCTTGAAATATTTCCTGTATATATTTTTCAATATAAAAGATAGTCTGGAACTAGAGGAAAGGATCCCCTATGAGCTACATTGAACTCCCATCCACTTTGTTTTGACATAAAATCCCCAGTAAACCTCATCAGAGTACAACATGGAAACCCTGAAAAAAATATTTGTGATCTCGACATGAATCCCTAAAAATAGGTTCACTAATTGTTCATAATTAATTTTAATGCTACACTAAAATGATGTCATATTTCCTATATAATAAAAAATGTCTTCCATTAATGTTAGATACGTTTTTTTAATCACTGACTGTAAATGGACCGATCCAATGTGGAAATATGCATGTAAATCAAAATTATTATTTATTTATTTTGACTTATATGCATTAGATACTTGAGCCACTACCATGGATTTAGGTAGCCAATAACCACTACCACCAGTTAAATATCTCCATTTTCAAATGGTGAGAAACCACATATAAAAGTATATATAATAGAGAAAATCACAATCTGATCTATATAACTGAACAATCATATAATGGAAAACTGACGAATTGTCAATACATGATACATGACTATCTCAAGGGTGCAATACCAAATCAAAACATCAAACTAGATTGTGAGACACTCTATTGAACATGAATATTATTTCATGACATATTTGTAGGAGGTTGGTAAGGATGTAAAATTTATTCTTTCAACCACCATGGATTTTCCCGATAGGTATTCCACCCATTGAGGTCAATGATTGTGTTTTTATTGAAAGGCAGTGTTCTGGTCAATACCAAAACACAAAAACTTTTTGATAAAAAAGACATTACATAAGTCTAAAATAATGAATTGTGTTAACATCTCTAACATAGAGAGGGAGTAATTCAGAAGGTAGATCATCCCTCCAAAACATAGCATGGGAAACACCCATATTGGCAAGCCCATCAGCAATCGTTTTAGCTTCACGATAGGTGTGAGTGGTGATGAATTTGATATCATAAAGCGATTTTAAACAATCAATCCATAGATCAGTGAGTGGCCATGAAAAATTAATGGTACCACTCAAAATGGCCTAGATTATAGTAGTGAAGTCACTCCCGATTTAAATTTTTTTTCCAGTTGTGGCACCTTATAAAAGAGATAGCATGGATAACACTCATCATCTCTGCTTCCAGTGTGGATTTAGTGCCACAACATCCATAAAAGAATCTAATAGTATGATCCAGGTGATTCCTGGAAATATACACACAACCCGCTGGGATAGGTTTGCCTTTTGAGGCACCATCGACATTAACATTAATCCATCCTGGGGGAGGAGGAAGCTATAACACTTCAAAGGTAGACATTATATAAGGATATTTTCCATTCACTTCAATCTGAAAAAGGATCCCAAAATAGCAAACTGAGTTATTGCATTGATCATTTTCAATCGCGGCCGCCTCACGGATGGCCATCAGAATTTTAATTTTACCTACATTATGCTAGAATGATTTATTACGAAAAATAAAATCATTTTTACCATTCCATATTACATAAAGAAGCTCAGCCACAAATTCAAGGAGATGATTTTTTATCTGTTGGGAGTCAGAAATGTCCATGAACCATTGATTCTGGAAAGTAATAGAACTATCCAGGAACCATCTACAATCAAAGATGTCCGAAATATAATTCCATAGAGTAGTTTCTGTATCATATGAAAGGAAAATATGATTAACATCATCTCTATGTTGATTACAAATTGTACATTTGGATAAAATATTATTCCTAAAGGTTTGTAAGAAATATTTCGTGGGGATTCTATAATGAGAAATGCGCCACATTAATGTGAATCTCAAAGGTTTAAGCCAGGGTTTGTTAATGTTTTTAATCCAGGAAATATTGTTGTTTTCATTGATAAAAATATGATTGTAGTAGTTTTTAAATCAAGCATTCCATTGTGAGAAGCTTCCCAATTCATGAAATCATTAGTTTTAGTGAAGGGGTATCAATCAACAATTTTTTTTATTTAATCAGGAATGTAAGGGTTAGGAATTATCATGACATTATTTATGGTAACATTATTGTGAAAAGTATGGTGGTTATTGGATATCAAGGAGAACATGGGAGTGCCAGTCCAATTGTCAAACCAAAATCCTAAATTCGAGTCGTGACCCTAATTGTCTATGAGTTTATTGAGAAATCTAGCTCTAAGAAAATTCATAGATGAAGAGTAATTATGAATTAGGTTCCAAGTAATCTTAGCTTGGAGATATTCATTGAACTTAGAAAGATTCTTAATACCAACACCTCCTTTATCAGTTGGTTTATAGCAGGTACCCCAGGGGACAATAACAAATTTTCTCTCCAAGTTACTACCAATCCATATAATGTTTTTAAGGGAGATATTGATGCGATTTAACATACCTTTCGTCCATTTATAAATCATCATAGAGTAGACCAATTTGGAGACAATAATGGATTTAACCAGACAAATTCACCCATCCATCTAAAGATTTGAGCCCTTCCAGGAGGAAAGATGTCTATGAATTTTATCAATGGTAAAAACAAAATAGTCCTCTTTTTTCCTACCCTAGAAAATAGGAATACTAATGTAAGTGAAGGGTAGAGAACCCTCTTTAACCCCTATGAAATTAGAAATGTTGAGCTTTCTACTTGGGTAAAAGTATTTACTGAAATATATTTAATATTTATTCCAATTGATGTTTGACCATAAACTTCATGGTAATGGATAATGATATTTTTAAGATTATAGATGTTCTTTGTGTCACCTTGAATGAATATAATAATATCATCACCTTAAAGAAGGTGTGAGGGGTGGTCATGTTTCTAGTAGTCATGCTAGGTTGGATATTTTGATTTTCTAAAGATTGGATGAACAACATACTAAGGTAGTCTTTAGAAATAGAGAAAAGAATAGCTGAGAGAGGGTCACATTTTCTAACACCCTTAGAAAATTTAAAATAAACTCTAGGTTAACCATTAATGATAATGGAAATATGAGCTTAATTGATATCATTTTAACCCTATTAATGAATGTTTCAATGATTCCAAAATGCCTAAGGACCATAAACATGAAGTTCCTGTCAATGGTATCAAAAGTCTTAGAAATATCAATCTTAATAGCAACATTCCCACCTCTAGTTTTCCTTTTTAAATGGTCAGTGGACTTAGAGGCAAGACAGATACATTCTTGGATGGATCTTCCCTTGATGAATCCAAATTGGTTTCAAGAGAATATTTGGTTGATAATCATAGTAATTATGTTGGAAATCAATTTAGTAATGATATTGAACAGATATTTTATGAGATAAATGGGTATAAATAGGTTAATTTCATCAGCATTATCAGTTTCAGGGATAAGGGAAAGAAATTGAGCATTAAGTCCATGAGGAAGAGTGCCATTGGTCAAGAAAGTTTTCACAATTTGGCAAACATCTTCCTGAATAAAATCCCAGTGCTTCTGGTAAAATCCATTATTAACGTTGTCCGGTCTAGGGGAACCATCCACTTTTTGGATGAGACAATGTATTTTATTTCATGATCAAGAGGAGTTATATTAAGTAACAAGATATCCTCGTAAGTTACCAAAAACTAAATAACATCCTCCCTGATGTCCCTATCTATATCAGTTCCATTGAAGATATTATAAAAGTGAGAGACAATGTGGTTGATGATTCTTTCCTCAGAATCATGAATTTATTCCCCATATCTTAGGTACACAAGGGGCCTATAATATTTCCTCACTCTTTTAATGGAATTATAGAATATAGTATTCATATCCCCATCATTCAGCCATTGGGAGTTAAAGAGTTGCTTTTTAATATTATCCTTAAAAATTTTTAAATTGATAATCTTAGAAAAAAATATTAGTTTCGTGGTGAATATCGTGAGCAATGCTAGAAGAGGAATTCTAGTTTTGAAATTGAGTATGTTATTTTTACAAAGAGTTGATATCGTTATCGATTTCAATATATTTTTCATTACACTAGTTTTTAGGACTTGTTTTATCATTATAAATTTCAATAGAAAAGAAAAGGGATCATTTTGATCATGAATATTATCCCAAGTGCTTTTAATTATATTCCTACAATCAAGGTCAGAAGACCAAACAGCATTAAATCTGAAAGGAGCCCTAGGATTACTTGGGTTATGAGAAAAACGTACCAAAATTGGGTGTTGATTTAAGGAAATTATTGGACTCCTCATGTTTTAATCATGTTTTAATGATCACAAATCTTGTTACTGTTAATTTATCTCAATCTTCATTTCACATCATGCTATTGCTCTTCAATATCAATAATAACTACACATCATGTTTTAATGATAACAAATCTTATGATGTTAATTACTCTCTTTATTATTAACATGTCCCATGCTTGATCAAAATTCTCACATATATTACCACACCTTTATATTTATGATTCAAGATATTTTACTCTCTAGTGATTAAACTTAATCCATGTTCTGAATATTACTGTCTAAGTCCAAATACAGATATTTGTCTACGTATGGAGACACCGTGAAGGACTCACGTGACCAGACACCGTGAAGGAATCACCGTGAAGGACTCACTATGACCAGACACTGTAAAGGAATCACTGTGAAGGACTCACCGTGATCCAGACACCGTGAATGACTAACCATGACCCGTACACCATGAAGGACACACTCTGAAGGACAAACTGTGAACCACACACTGTGAAGAAGACACCATTTACTTAATCACTGTGACACTGTTTCTTAAGTTTTTTTCAATATTATTTAAATATTTCTAACATCCATATTTTTTGTTTTTAATGCATTTAATGTTGTTAAATGTTAGTTTTTGGCATGTCAGGAAACTGTATCTTGTACATATGAAAAGTGAATCACTCCTACTGCCAGAACTCGTGGAATATAATAAAGACTGAGATACAGTACCCCAAAGAGAGTGGAAACGTGCAAGTGGAAAAGAAAGAAATGTGTGACGATACAACGAGAAGAACATACATACATCATAGAACAATCCTAGACACGATGGATATTACAAGACCGTCAGAGAAATCTCATGAGTGAAATCCAATACTGTTGAAGAACACAGTACGATTCAAGAGATCTTTTTCATTACTATAGAAGACAAGCTGACTACGACACTCTATTTTTCAACAGAAAAACCAGAGAAGGACTCAGAAGAATTCCTGCTGAATCCAACGAGTCCAGAGCTACATTGATAATCACTAGAGATTTCTAAACACTCATCTATCTTCGCTACGCGATTTATTTATTAACATTCGAGCAGTGTGGTGTACTCTGTATTATCTATACACACACTGTCTCCTGCACTAAACAGGAGGATATATAAATCCTCATTCCAAATCTAATAACTCTTGTTTACCCTCGTCAACTGTGGAAGAGGTCCTTGTGTGTCCCGGTATTTGTTTTGTTTCCCACGAAGAACAGTGGTAGAGGTCCCTGTGTGGCTTGGACAGTTTTGTAAGCTGTTGTTAACCCTGATCTATGGTGTGGATCAAATTTATATAAATTTGAGAGGACTAAGTCTCAGCTTGAGACTGAACCTCCTGTTATATCTGCTGTGAATCTTTAATTTAAGTTTAATCTATACTACATATATCTTATATATTCTGCTGCTATTACATTGAAATACAAAACTTTTTTGAATCTACATTGATAGGTAAATTAGAAAGTGTTACCCTTATTGTAAATCAATAGGTTTGCTTCAAATGTTAGTTTGACCTTGTAGTTAAATTAAATGAGACCTAATCAATCATTGAGAAGCTAAGTGAACATTTAAAATCTATATAAATTCACTATTGTTTAACTTATTTTATAAATCGGGGGATTTTAACGAGACAGTATTTTAACAGAAATTTTATTTGGAACTCAATTCACCCCCCCCCCTTGAGTGTCCACCCGAACAAATATTTGGTATCAGAGGTGTGGTTTTTGTTTAAGGATTTTCAAGATAATCTATTTTTTAAATATGATTTTAGTTGCATCTTTAAAGATCTTAAATTTCTGTCAGTTCTAAATTTTTATCTCATTAAATTATCTTTCTAAAATCTCGTTATGGATAATAGACTAGAGGTTGCTGATACTAATAGGACACCATTCTTCAATGGTACAAACTATTCTTAATGGAAACGTAAAATGAAAATTCATTTAGAGAGCATGGGGTTTGATATTTGGACTGCCATAGAATCAGAATATAAACTTCCCACTACTGTTAGATCCACTTGGGATGAACCTACAAAGACTGCATACAATAATAATTGTAATGTTATGAATGCCTTGTACTATGCTTTAGAAGATGAAGAGTTTAACAGAATTTCTGCTTGTAAAACTGCTTTTGAAATTTGGGATACTTTGGGTGTTTCTAATGAAGGAACAAACAATGTTAAAGAAATGAGATTAAATACTTATACTGTTAAATATGATAATTTTAAAATGAATACTAATGAACCTATTTCTAATATGTATCTCAGGTTTAATGAGATAGTCAATACAATGAGTTCACTTGCTAAAGTTGTTCCAGCAATGGAACAAATTATGAGGATTCTGAGATGTTTACAAGAACGATGGAGAGGCACCTCTGTCTCAATCAGAGAGTCATGTGACATTGCTGCTCTAACTGTCAAAGAACTAATTGGTAATCTCATGATGTATGAGGAATAACTCAAGGTGAATAAAGAGGAAGATGATGAACCTTAGAGAAAATAGGTGCCTTTCAAGACTACTCCTACAATGATAAAGGACAAAGATAAAGTTCAACAACCTACTTATAGTTCAACCAGTAAAAATTCATACTCTAATAGTGATCCTAAAATGGCTTAGATAGCCAGAAGGTTTAAGAAATTTTATAGGAAGGAATTTTTTTTTTCAGAAAATCAAATTACAAAGGAATGTATGACAATAAGTGACATTGGAAGAAGGATTGGAAAAAGCCAGATAAAAGTGATGAAGTTGTCTGTTATGAGTGAAAACTAAAATGACATATTAAATCAGATTGCCCAAATCTCAAATTCAGGAATAAATATGATTACAAGGACAGTAAGTACAAAAAGGCTATGAAGGCTACTTGGAGAGCTTCTGAGGATAGCTCCAACAAATATGATGCTTCTGAGACTGAAACCAGAAAGAATAAAAACATGTGTTTTATGACAAACACATCTGAGGTAACCCTAGATACTCCTGCTTTAAATTCTAATTATTCTGGAGATGATTCTGATTCTGAAAATATGTCAAAATCTGAACCGTTTGAATACTGTGATTTGTTGGGGAAAACCTGTAATGAGCTGAAAGAAAAATACAAAGGTTTAAAGAATCAATATACATTAACTGTTAAACATAAATCTGATCTTGACATAGAAATGGGAAAGAATACTCGGCTGCTTAAATAAAACACTGAACATAAAATGTCTAATGAGCAACTTAGGAAGTATTTAGAGAAGTTCACAATTGGAAAGGATACACTAACTCAAATGATAGGAAAGAAAGTTGCACCAAAATACACTACTAGAATAGGCTACAAACCTGGATAGAGACAGATTACTAGGAATAGATTTATTCCTAATTCTGGACAGAATACTGCTAATTCTAGTTGTTGACATTTATATGCTTCAACTAGTTATTCACTTAGTTATAAATTTAGTATAGTTTATCATTCAAAATCTTTTGATTCTGCAAATTATATGAGACCCATATGACAAATATGGGTACCGAATTCTTTGATTGCTAACCTGTCTTGACCCAAGAAGATTTGGGTACCAAAATCATTTTCTATTTAAATCTGTTTTGTAGGAAACCAGCCTGAATATTTCCCACAAGAAGGCATGGTATATAGATAGTGGATGTTCAAGACATATCTCTGGGGATTACTCGTGCTTCAAGAGCTTAATAAAGGTTGATGGAGGTCATGTCACCTTTGGTGATATTTCTAAAGGGAAAGTCATTGGCTTAGGCCATATTGGTAACACTGTCTTAGTATTAATTTCTAAAGTTTTATATGTTGATGGACGGAAATATAATATGTTATGTATTTCTCAATTATGTGATGATGGTTTCAAGGTAAATTTCGAAAATGATTCTTGTAATATTTTTAATTCTAAAAATGCTTTAGTATTTTCTGCCTTGCGAAATGAAAATGTCTATGCTATTGATTTAAATTCCTTAGCTAAGCGAAATGTTACATGTCTAAATGCTTTTAATAAAGAGTCTTGTTTATGACATAGAAGATTAGGACACTACAATTTACACTCACATAGAAAACTTACTAGGAAGAAATCAGTTAGAGACCTACCTAAACTTGAGTTTACAAATGACAAAGTTTGTAATCCCTGTCAAAAGGGAAAGCAACATAAGTTTTCTTTTAAATCAAAGAAAGAAGTTTCAACTTCTCAAACTCTCGAGTTGGTTCACATGGATTTGTTTGGACCATATAGATTTTCTAGCTTAAATGGGAAGCACTATGTATATGTCCTAGTAGATGACTTTTCTATATATTCTTGGTTATACTTCTTAGCTCACAAAAGTGAAGCTTGTTCTTACTTTGTCAAATACTCCAAATCTGTAAAAAACCTTCGTGGACTTAAGATTAAAACCCTATGAAGTGATCATGGCCGTTAGTTTGAGAATAATGAATTTGAATCCTATTTCTCACACAATGTCTATAGTCATAACTTTTCTGCCCCTAGGACACCTTAACAAAATGGTGTAGTGGAAAGGAGGAATAGAACCCTGCAAGAAATTTCTAGAACTATGCTTAATGAATATGACCTACCTATTTACTTTTGGGCTGAAGCTATCAATACAGCTTGTTATATCATTAATAGAGTCTTAATTAGACCTGTTCTTCAGAAGACCCCTTATGAGTTGTGGAACAATAGAAAACCTAATGTTAATAACTTCAGAGTCTTTGAATGTAATGTTTTTATTCTTAATACAAAGGATAATCTTGATAAGTTTGCTTCTAAATGTGATGAAGGAACTTTTATTGGTTATTCTTTATCTAGGAAAGCCTATAGAGTTTTTAATAAGAGAACCAAATGTGTGGAAGAATCTGTTCACATCACGTTTGATGAAACTGATCCACATGAGCCTAAAACATCTCTTGAAAATCTTAAAGAAGATTTATCTGTTCTGGACCTTAATGAAAAATCAAATGAACCTGCTATAAAGACAACCAGTTCTGGAAATTTTCCAGAACCTACTTCTGTTGATTCCCAACCTGTTGATGAACCTGAAGTTTCTAGTCCTACCTTTACTAGATCAACTATAATTCTAATGAATCATCCTTTAGATGCAGTTGTAGGAAATCTTGATAGAGGGACAAAGACTAGAGGTTCTCTTAGAAATCAGGTTGAACATCAAGCCTTCTTGTCACAGCTTGAACCTAAAAACATTGATGATGATATTAATGATGAATTTTGGGTAATTCCTATGCAAGAACATCTCAATCAGTTTGAATTAAATAAAGTTTGGAATATTTTTTAAAGACTTAAGGAAACATTCACAATAGGCACTAAATGGGTATTTAGAAGTAAAGTAGATGAATTCGGAATCATAGTTAGAAATAAAGCTAGGATAGTTGCACAAGGCTATAGTCAAGAGGAAGGTATTGAATATGAGGAGACTTTTGGTCATGTATCCAATTTAGAAGCTATTAGGACTTTACTTTCATATGTTGCACATCTATATTTTAGACTATATCAAATGGATGTCAATAGTGCATTCTTAAATGGATATATTGATGTGGATGTTTTTGTTGAAAAACCACCTGGATTTTCAAACCCTCATTTTCCGAATCATATTTTGAAACAATGAAACACTTTATATGGTTTAAAGCAAGCTCCAAGAGCTCGGTATGATAGATTAAGTACTTTTCAAATTTCTAATGGTTTTACAAAAGGTATAGTTGTTCCTACTCTGTTTATAAAACAAATTTCTAAAGATGTTTTAGTTTTACAAATTTATGTAGATGATATTATTTTTGGATCTTCAAAAACTACATTATTTACTGATTTTTCTAAAATTATGAAAAATGAATTTGAAATAAGTTTAATGGGTGAACATCAATTCTTTCTTGGTTTTCAAATCTTTCAAAATGATGATGGAATTATTGTAACTCAAATTAAATATAGTAGAGATCTTTTAAAACATTTTGGATTAGAGAGCACAAAAAGTTGTGACACTCCCATGCGTACCACCTGTAATATGGATCTTGATGAAAATGGTAAATCTGTTGATCAAACCACATATAGAGGAATGATTGGAAGTCTACTATACCTGACTGCTAGTCGTCCTGATATTATGCATAGCATGTGTATGTGTGCTCATTTTCAAGAAAACCCTAAAGAGTTACATTTAAATTCTGTAAAGAGAATTTTCAAATACCTCAAGCATACTCCCAATTTAGGATTGTTCAATCCCAAAAGACAATCATTTGAATTAGTTAGTTATTCTAATTCTGATTTTGCTGGATGTATGTTAGATAGAAAAAGCACCTCTAGAACATGTAATCTTTTAGGCAAGTCACTAGTATCATGGTGTAGTAAGAAACAAAATTTTGTTGCATTATCAACTGCAGAAGAGTAATACATATCTGTTGGATGTTTTTGTTCACAAATTTTGTAGATGAAACACACATTACTAGACTATGGATATCAATTCAGACATTTCCCAATAAATTGTGACAACACAAGTGCTATTAATATTTCTAAGAATCATGTTTCTCAATCTAGGACAAAACATATTGATGTAAGACATAACTTTTTGAGGGATCATTATCAAAAAGGTGATATTACTTTGGAATTCATTGGTTCTAAATATCAACTTGCTGATATATTCACTAAACCATTAAATTCTGAAAGATTAGACTACATCATACATGATCTTGGTATGATTAACCATAAGTAAATATCCTACTGATCTTAACGTTTAATACTTTACTGTAATTTACTATATGGTTTCATACTTACTGTTTCTAAGTTACTGTTTTATGCTCATGGTCTGACAACTCACTGTCTCACCATAACTATATAAAATTCTCACTGTCTCACCATGACGACTATAAATTGTCTCACCGTGATGACTAGTTTTCTTTCTCACCATAATACCTACTCACGGTCTCACCAAGAGAATTATATTTATTCTTATTTTAACCCATATCACGGTAAATTTTATTTCACCACTATTTGATTTCCCACATTTTTGTTGTTATGACGTTTGACATTCCCAAATGATAAAACATAATGGTTTCATTCGATTCCTTACCTGAACTCTCTCCGGAACGTTCTCTTCTCTCTCGCTCGAACCTTCAGTGGATGCCAAGGATGAAGCGTCCGTCTTCACCCTCGTCTGAGAAGCGCCGCTCTATGAAACAGAAGAGGATACCGAGGATAGCTCCCAAAGGACCTCTAAACCCAAACCTGGTAAGCCGTACAGTTATTCATGAAAAATAGGATTTCCCTGAATGGTTTCTGTCTAGAAGATTGTTAGTTTTGAATGTTTTAAGAGAACAAGGATGGCTTGAATGGTTCACTGGATAGAATAGACCGATTTTCCCAAGTCTTGTATCTCAATTCTATATGTATGTGAAGTTCTCTTTTGAGTTTGGAGAAAGATTTATTGTGACCAGCTGGATCGATGGTTAGAAGTTCTCTTTCTATTCAAGGTTGTGGGATGCGTGCCTGAGATTTCCACATGAAGGAGTTTGTGATGATTACCAGAGAGATCCTCCTCTAACAACCGACATCTTTGACCTGGAGACTGCTTTGGAAAGTCTAACTAGAAATGGCACCAAGAGAAGGGCCATAGATGCTGAACTAGATGGGGAGACAAGACATCTGTTCAAGTTTGTTCATAATTTTTTTAGTCCAAGAAAAGGGGATTTTGTTGTGATGATGTATCAGGATGTGTTCCTGATTCACCTGTTGAAGAATGGCCATAAGATCAATATGTGTAAGTATATTATCAACAATATCTGAAATCTGATCAAAGTAACTTCCAAATCCACCTCCCTATTTTATTCAAGGATGATTTCATCTATGTTAGATTCAAAAGGGATGGTTGGACAGAATGATGAAAAATTAGAGGACCTTGATTACAGCCTCTCCATGCATATCATCATAAGGATGAATATTAGCAGGAATCCCTGGAAGAAGAAGTGGGTTGAGGAAAATGATCAAGTGTATAAAAAGTTTAATCATGTTGACTATCCAAGAAGGCCTAAAAATCTATCTGATCTTGGTTTGGAACCAGATGAAGTGGCTGAGCATTTAGAAGAAGAACAAAATGATGTAATAGCTGAAGTACCACCTAGAGAAGAACCTGAAATACCTCAAGGAGAAGATGTTGTTGTTGAAAATGAAAGGACTATGGATCCTTCAGTTTCTCTTCATGAGGAAGAAGATCATCCTAATGCTGAAAAGAAATTGGTTTTTCCTGTTTTAGAACAGCAAGAAACCATAGAGGCAGATCTTGTTGAAGAGAATCTTTCTGTTGAGAAAGAAGTAAGTCTGGAATCTCATCTTGTGGAACAATCGGTTCCTGAGATTATTCCATCTACTGATGGATGAATGGAAATTTCTTTTCAGTTCGCAAGGCAACAGTTTTCAGAAGATATTAGGGATGATCCTGTGGATCTTGTCGCTGTTCCTGAACCTCATGAATCTGGAAGGGAAGCACAAGTTGAGGGGGAGGAACCTCAAAACCTCAATTTTGTGGAAGATGGATCTGCTGAAGCTTTTCAACCTTCTATCACTTTTTCTGTGTACTCTCTGTATGAGTTCACAAACTTTCATGATGTGAATGAGTCACAGAAAGTAAGTGCAACTAGAATGGATCTTTCTTCTCTATTTCAACTGAAGTCTTTAGCTCATCCAGAACCAGAACCAGAGCCCCAAACTCAATCTGAATCAGAATCTGAGTCTAAAGATGACTCTAAACCTCAACCAGAATTTGAAACTCTACCTTTAACTATATCCTTGCCTGATCATCACTTTTTTTTACTAAAGATTATCTGAAAGATTTTGGGGAATCTTTGTTAGCTGTAGTTGAGAAAATTGTCTCCACTCAACCTCGTCCAGTACTCGGTTAAGTCAAGAAGATGCATCAATTATCTTGGAAAATATTATCTTGAATATTCAACAAGGATGATCCGAGAAATTCAAGAAGTCAGAGTAGAGAATAAACTACTGAGTGTTAATGTTGCAAACCTGAAATGTATGGTAGTAAGTCTATAGAATGAGTTATCTTTGAGATTAGAGCCTACTCTTGTTTCTGCCCCTGCACGTGTTGATATTTCTCTTGAGCCATCTAATTCCCTCCTTTCTAGGGAAATTCTGTCTGAAGTTCGTCCATATCTACTTTATTTTGATGAAAAGATTGGAAAAAGACACCCCAAGATGCTGGAACGCATGAGAGAACTTGTGGAAAATCTGAATAAGCTTACAGATGAATATACTAGTTGCCTACAAAAAGCGTTGAAACAGCTCAAAGTTCTAACTGAAACTATCAAGGCTTCACCTGCTTCTGTTCAAACCTTCACAACTTCTTTGGAGGATTCTATACTGAGATCCATAATAAAGGAATAATTTCAAAATGCCTTCAGTGGCTTGGATCTATCTTCTTTGTCAGAAGTGATTAAGAATAGTGATAAAGCATTGGACTTGGTTAGAATTCATTCTAAGATAGCCAATGATGCTCAACAAGAGATCACCAAGAAAATAGATTTATACCTCTCCCGGATTTTCTCTAAATGTGATATGACAGATCACTTTAGATATCTTGTGGAAAATTTGAGAATCCCTCCGGTGACTCAAGCTTTTAAAGCTCAAGTTCAGAAACATACAGAGTTCACCAGATTGTTGGACAGATTTTTGGAGAATAAGGATGATTTTGAAAAGGCTATGCAATATGGTGGTGAAATAATTACTGATTTCATCAATCATTTGAAGTTGTATCTTCATGTGCAGAGTACTGCTATCGTGGCTCCTACTGCTGCACCCCTTCGACCTACTCTACCTACCTTAGCCTCAACTTCCATGAAAGTTAGCGAAGCTCTTTCTCAGATCCAACCAGTCATTCTAGACCAAACACAACCTAGAACTTCTACTACTCCTACTATGGCTCCATCAGTTTTTGAAGTTCTACCATTACCCTCATTGTCTACCACATCTATGCCTTCTTCTACTTCACCACCAGCTCCTGCTGCAGATAAAGGCAAAGACAAGGTGGATCCCTAAAGATTCCAAGGACTGGTTTTCATTTTGATGGGATGTCTTTTGTTGTTTCATGTTTTATTGTATTCTGAACCCTTTGTTTATTTCGAAATTCATTGTTTCACTTCATTCTCTCTACTTTTTTATAATCCCAAAAGGGGGAGAAAAACTACATGTGTCAGTTCTATAATAGTAAAAATGGGGGAGATAAACTACAAGTGTCTGTTTTATAATGTTTTTTCTATGATAGTATCTTTAATATTACATGACATTTATATTCTTCCTATATCTGATTTGTGATCATCAAAAAGGGGGAGATTGTTGGACTCCTCATGTGTTAATCATTTTTAAATGATCACAAATCTTGTTACTATTAATTAATCTCAATCTTTATTGCACATCATGCAAAGGCTCTTCAATCTCAATAATAACTACACATCATGTTTTAATGATAAAAAATCTTATGATGTTAATTACTCTCTTTATTTTTTACAAGTCTCATGCATGATCACAATTCTCACATATATTATCACACCTTTATATTTATGATTCAACCTCTTTTACTCTCTCATTATTAATCTTAATCCATGTTCTGCATATTACTGTCTAAGTCGAAATACAGATATTTGTCTAAGTATGGAGACACCGTGAAGGACTTACCATGACTAGACACCATGAAGTACTCACTGTGAAGGACTCACAATGAACAGACATTGTGAAGGACTCACCGTGACCCAGACACCGTGAAGGACTCACCGTGACCCAGACACCATGAAGGACACACCGTGAAGGACAAACCGTGAACCACACACCATGAAGAAGATATTGTTTACTAAATCAATGTGACACCATTTCTTAATTTTTTGTCAATATTATTTAAATAATGATAACGGTCATATTTGTTGTTTTTAATGAATTTAATGTTGTTTAATGTTAGTTGTTGGCATGTCAGGAAATTGTATCTCGTACCTATGAAAAGTGAATCATTCTTACTGCCAGAACTCATGGAATATAAGAAAGAATGAGATGCACTACACAAAATAGAGAGGCAACTTGCAAGTGGAAAAGCAATAAAAGTGTGACGATACAACGAGAATAACATACATACTTCAGAGAAGAATTATGAACAAGAAGGAGATTGAAATACATTCATAGAACTCTCATGAGTTCAATCAAATACTGCTGAAGAACACACTACGAGTCAAGAGATCTGTTTCATTCCTGTAGAAGACAATGTGACTACGACACTCTGTTTTTCAACAGAAAAACAATAGAATGACAAAGAAGCATTCCTGCTGAATCAAACGAGTCTAAAGCTACATTGATAATCACTAGATCTTTCTAAACTCTCATCTATCTTCTCTACGTGATTTATTTATTAACATTCGAGTAGTGTGGTGTACTCTGTGTTTCGTATACACACACTGTCTCATACACTGAACTAGAGGATATCTAAATCCCCAATCCAAATCCCTTAACTCTTGTTTACCCACGTCAACTGTGGAAGAGGTCCTTGTGTGTCCTGGCCGTTATATTGTTTCCCACGAAGAACAGTGGTAGAGGTCCCTGTGTGGCCTGGACAGTTTTGTAAACTATTGTTAACCTCAATCCAGGGTGTGGATCAAATTTATATAAATTTGAGAGGACTAAGTCTCGGCATGAGACTGAAACTCTTGTTATATCAAATGTTCATCGATAAATTATGTTTAATGTATACTACATATATCTTATTTATTCCGCTGCTATTACTTTGAAATACAAAACTATTTTGAAGCTACTTTGATAGTTAAATTAGCAAGTGTTTACGCTTATTGTAAATCAATAGGTTAGCTTCAAAAGTTAGTTTGACCTTGTGGTTTAATTAACTGAGACCTAATGAATCTTTGAAAAGCTATGTGAACATTTACAATATGTATAAATTCACTACAATTTAACTTATTTTATAAATAGGGGGATTTTAACTAGACAATATTTTAACAGAAATTTTAATTGGAACTCAATTCACCCCCCCCCCTCTTGAGTGTCCACTCTGACCAACAACAATCTTCGCTAGGGTAATACTAGAGATATTATCCCATTTATCAAGCGCATGTTCATTAGTAAACACCTTATAAAGATTGCTAGCGATGATTCTATTAAAATATTTACAAAACCAAGTAAAATTAGCACCAATTAATTTAGTTTCTGTAATGTTATTTAGTTCAAGACAAGCTCTGAATTCCCTAGAGGAGATGGAGTCATGAGGAGGGCCAGCTTTATCACTAGGATCCCAAATAGCATTGCAGTGCCCGACTAAAAACCAAGGGTTATGGATTGTGATATGCAGCTGGTAGTTATCATTCCAAAGAGCTCGTATATCTTGATATCTATTGTAGGCATAAAAAAAGGTAGTGTAGATACGATCAATTCAAAATATGTAATCACATTTAATGGGATGGTTAGTAATATTGTAGATATTAATATATTGAATATTGGAATGAGCAATAAACCATAATGATTCACAAGATATCCCATTATTAAAATCCCCTAGGAAGTAATAACCAAAGGGAGAAACATGCTGAAATCTAGAGGAAAACTTTATTTTAGGTTCAGCAATAGAAAAGAGTCTAGGCTTATGAGTGGTGACAAATCTCCTAAGAAGATTAAAAGTCTCATGGTTTGAAATCCCATGATAGTTCCAATATAAAATATTCATTTCTACCTTTTTTGGGTTGCCCTCTCTTTTTTTCTGACTGCGGCCTTTGATCTAGTTGAAACTCTAGAAGTAGACTCCTTTTTGATAATATTATGTTTACACTGCAAAACCATATATGTGTCCAAAGGGGCTTGATGCTCCATATTTAAATCATGCATGTTAGAAGCCTGGGAAACTATATTGCCATGACAATGAACATGAGGAGAATTATTTATCTCTCTAGATCCTAATTGGGAGGTCTCAATACTTTCCTTCCTCGAATACCTTTTGGAAGGTGAAGACAAGAGGGCAACCTTATAATGCATCCCACACTTTTTCATGTTGCCCACAATATTAGCATATTGATGCAAAACAGTTTTATCAACAGTGATAGGAGCACCCTGTGAAGGATGTTCAGTGGAAGAGGCTTGTATCTCATGCATCGTAATACCTAAGTGACTAGGACCCGAGTTTTTATCCTGCATATTAAGGACCAAAGGGGCAGCGGTTTTAGGGGGAAGGTCATCAAAATCATTGTCAGGCATAGGGCGTTAAAAAATGTCCAGGTTTTGATCTTCAAGATAATTTTTAATGTCCTGTTCAATTTTTTCTACATCCTCTTCCTTAACTAGGTCATCCCATGATGTACCTTTGTCAGAGTCTAAAAGTCCAATGGAATTTGACATTACAACCAAAATATCCTCTCCCTTTTTTGATGTTTCAGTTTCTCTAAATTGGACTATTTCACTCTTCTATTTCCTTTGGATTCAGTCCAGCTAGAATTGCGTGGCTGTGGAGTCTATTTGTGGACTTTCCAACAATTGTGAATGGAATGTCGAAGGATAATCCTGCATAAATTTCTCAAACTATGTTAACCAGGATAAGTTATCACAAAGAATAACTCCACACAACTATCAATAAGTAGGAATCTACCAATTTTGTTTCTATCAATCATAATCCAAGTTCTCCTACATTGATAGTAACTTTGGGATAGTTTATGGTTAATTAGGGATGATTGCATTATCCACCTACCATGTGGGAATTTATGGACATCCTTGACAGTTTTAATTATTTAAAGGAAGAAAAACATCTCATTTTAGCCCTCAGTATGCATATACTTCCCCCAATCATGAAAATTATGACCATAGAAATTATAATGAATTGAGATATCAGACATTGTAAAACTGATGATATATTCGATAACATGCATTAACTGTTACACCCATCATAAAAAACAACATTATATTATAATAACATTATGAATAATTCTATAATAATCTCTAAAATTGTAAATAATTATGAATTATTATCATTAGTGGATAAATAATTAAAACTTTTATTATTCAAAAATGATTTCTTTAAAATATATTTATATATATTTTATATTATAATTTAAAATTAAAATATTCAAGTATAAGAATTTTAATTTTTTAAGAAAAAATTATTTATTTTAATTCATCTTATTTAAATTTACTTATGATTAATTTTTTATCTTCTTTATTAATGTTTTATATTTAGTCAAAAAATGATTTTTACAAAAAATATTATATATGTGACTTTATCATTATGAAAACCTGATATAGGAGAATCAAAAACCTATAATATAATAAAATATGTATTTTACCAATAAAATTATGCATTTTAATATTTTATTTGAGTTTATAACCCTATTCTCATAATTTTTAGAATTAAATTAAAATATTATTTTAATAAAACATATTTTTGGTCTTTTATTTGAAGGAAGTATATTCAAAATCAGATTTGGTTGTAGATTAAATTGAAACACATATAACATTTTTTAATTATAATAAATCCATTTATTTACTTAAAATAAAAAACAATAATTATATAATATATATAAATTTAATTTTGGAATACATTAATTTTTAAAAAAGAAATTTATATGATTAAGTGTGTTTATTTTAAAAATAAACTTCCATGCCTTTTGAAATTTGATATTATAAAATGAATTTAAAATTATTAAATAAATGATTAAAATTATTACATATGATCATTTTAAATTTTATTCATTAAAATTAATTACTAAAGTTAAAAAAATAGTTACCCTGATTAAATATGAAAAATGCTTAAAAGCCTTTTACTAAGGTGAAACGACTAATGTTTTTCTAAAACATGATTTCAAATGATTGGTTGTGGTGAGTTTTTATCCAAAAAAACTTTTCCCTAATGTTTTTCTCATTTTTGGTCCATTTACCCTCGAATAATAACATTAGTAAAAATGTAAGGGTCACTACATAACTACCCTTCTCTTGAAATATTTAAATCCAACACTAAAACAATATAAAGAGTAACCTTCCCTTCAATTTAATTCATCAAACCATGCCAATATTATCCTTATATAACCCCATTCCGTATCTATAAGCTTATGTTCACTTGTATATTGTTCAATAACATAATCTCTAATGAGTTTCCACGATTAAACTGAAGTATCTGACGTGCGTATTAATTTATATTAGTATTTATTCTATAATACTGCATCCTAAATCATCATTAACATTATTAACATAATTAAATTTAATTCATTAGAATAATTAAAATTCCATATATTAATTGAAATAATTTATGTTCTCCATACTATCCACATAAAAAAATATAATGTTAATTGTGGGTTGTGCTGCCTACCTTAACTATGTAGTCATGTTTTTTTTGTTTTCATACTATATTGGTTTATTTATAAAAGAACATAAAATATTATTATATAACATAAAAATATTTAAATGACATCATATTTATTCTTTTGTGATGATACTATATGATTCCTTAACCATCCTCACCCATCGTGATATAACATGTTCATGTTTGGGTTTTCTTAAACACCCACTTCAATAAATGTTATAAAAATACATAATTGATTAATATGGGAAAATAAAAACAAATATTATTAAAATGTAATAACTATTTAAAGAATAATTTTTTCCCTAGAATTGTTATATTATGTATTTAACTTATTATATTAATATAATCATCGATCACTAAAATTACCAAAGTATGCTGAAAGGACTCAATTTTCACAAAAACATAAGTAAAAACAATATAATATATAAATATAATAATATTATAAATGTTCTATATTAAATGAAATATAGATGTATAATTTTCCAAATATAAAATATAATTAACATAATCTTATTATTCATGAATTTCATCACATTTGTAGAATGAATCTGGAAACAGGTAAGTGTAATTGTATCAATTTATCTTAATTGGGATATGTTTTGATATTATACAATCATTTATTATTTCAATTGATTATATAATTCACAATATTGTATTCTTTCATAAACCATGATTTAATTCACATGATTTATAGATCCATTTACTTCTTGGGATTCCATTGAAAGTTGACTTAAATATTTATAAATCCATGAGGGTTTTCATAACTCAATTAACTTTTATTTAGTTAAACACATATATATTAAACCATATCATTAAATGTTTTTTTAATCATCCCCATAATGATATTATGTTATAAAACCTCCTTCCCTTTATGGGAATTATATATAATATCCATGTATTCTTCCATGATGATTTCATTTATAAAGTGTGAGATTGCAAAGAATAGTACCCATATTCTCCAATGAACTTTTCTTTTTCCAAGTCCATATTATTATTTTCATCGATGTTTTAGTTCATATTTGAAAAGATTTTTTGTTTTATCATTTTTGACCTTCATATTTATATTTACCACTTTTAAAAATAATTTTTATTAACTCTTAAAGTGAACTAGATTTTCAAATAAATTATTCTTATTAAAAGAATATTCATTACTATATTCACAAAATTTATCTTCATACCTAAATTTTCTAACAAAATAAAAGTTTATTTTATAAATTTTAATAATAAATATATTGTTCCAAGTAATATTTTTTTAAAATCATATTTGAGATTTTATTCAATTTATTTTTTAAATTGTTTAAAACTATGTCTTATATTGAAGATTCAACAATTTTATAGAAGTTTATAAATTTGGGATTCCATTTTACTCTCTATATCCAAAGGAATATTTCATTGAATTTATGATTCAATATTAATTGTATATTTAATCCTCTAATATATTCTTATTTTGGGTGTTCTTGTTTTTTAGGACTCGAGAGCACCTTGAGAGGGGATGGCTGAATCAAGGTGTCATGTTTTTCATTTAAAGTAATATATCGTATTCCCACATTGGTAGAAACATGTTAAACCAACATTTTGGAATAGTGAAGTCATAAAACATTCAGAAGAAAAGAGAAAACACTATACTTTTACATGGTTCACCACTAAGGGTGAGTCCGAGGAGAATTGAATAAAATATTTTCAGTAATACCTAAATACACTAATCTTCACTACTTGTGGAATACAAGAGTTCAAACATAATCATTCCATGCTAGTAACTTTGCATTTAAAGGTTTTTAGAAAATGAAAATTTCATCCCTTAGAACACATTCATTAACTCCCCTAGGTCACCTCATTGAAATAATTCTTACTCATTTTATTAACTTGAAGGTCTCTTTAATGGATTGGCATTAATATTTTTGTCTTAGACATAGAATGAGACTATAATTTCACCGCAGATATGAGTGGATGCAATTTGAAATCCCTATTCATTGGAAATATAATATACAATATTTCTTTTCATGAACCTCCTTCGTGAAGGTCACTACCATCACAATGAACCCTCCCATCTTAGAACCAACTACCTTCATGATTATCACTGGTTCAATGAGTAATTAATCATCATCAAGAATCACTAATTAGTCAAAATCATTGGCATCGGTCAAGACTGAACTATATTATCATGATGCTCAAGCTATCATAAAAATCTACATTCATGGAGATCACCTTTCATCATGAATCAAATAGATTCTTGATTTTCCTTGAATAAAAATTGTGTTAAGTGAAGAGTGTATCCTTGTATTTATATTATTTTCTATTTTTAATGCTCCCCCATCTCTTACAATATTTTCTAGATCTTTGAAAAACACCTTCATAAATCCCCAACATTCGAGATGCTACAATATTATTTGATGTATTTGTGATGATTGCCAAAAAAAATCACACACTCATGATTATTCAATTCTTATAATCACGGAGAACACTATCACTGGTCATAATGATCAAATTATTTTCTATCCTCAATGATCATCATTATCCCATAGATAACTGTAAAATTTCATTGATCCTTTAAGAAATACCATTTTCGAATCCCCTCATCAGAAAACTCATTCCTTTTCCATTTTTTTCATATTTCCTTCAATGAAATCCAGTTTTCACAATCTAAACCATCCTACAAATTTTGTTCCACAATAATTTTGCAAACATTGGTAAATGACCTCACCTCCAATATTTTTTTTTCAAGTTGAATTGTATTATCCATTTCCTTTCAAACTCACAAATCATCAATGTAATGATTGAAAACAGACACAAACCATACTCCATTTAAATCTAATAACAGCCTTGGTTTAAATAATTTTTGTATGAATTGATCTATTTCATAAATCCACCTTATTTTTTACCATTTTAAAATGTTATAAGACCAATTTTTATTTCATGGGTTCTATATGATATGATGATATTATAAAACCCATTTTTATTTCAATGTTTATTTTATGATGCAATTATTTTTTCATGTATACAAAAATAATATGGATTATGATATGTGTGGGAATTATATCTCTCTATAATGCATTAGGTAATAGAGTATATCTTAGGAGGTAGAAATTTTATTTGGACATGTTAGTGAGTCACTAAGTTTTTGAAGATTGAGTGTTACATCATTTATTTTTACTAATAATTTACATGGGAACAATTTAGTGAGTACCTTGGTACACCAAGGGAATTGTGATGACATTTATATCTACTAAAAATTTTACATAAGAATTGGTTGGCAGGTAGGTAGGATCACAATGATAAGAAATTATATGTTTATCCTTGTTTGACCTTCGTTCCAATATTATATGTATCATTTTCTATGTATAATGTTTTATTTTTCCCATTGCACTATAAAGTGTTATAATTTTGGGATGATGTTCCTATATTTCATGCTCATCCATAACACTTATTGATCTATGATATTGTTAATCAAATATTTTTTTATATAGACGATTTTGAAATTTTTATGATCTAAAAAAATGGCCTTTGATATGTTATACATTATTGAGTGTTTTATTTCACTCATTCTCATGTTTTTACCATCCATGAAATATGAGGACGATTATTTTTCATGAAATCTCTAAGAGGGGATTTAGTTTGTGGATAATTTTTCACAGTATATAAAACATCTATTTTTATGTTTCTATTCTCTATAAAACTAAATCATTTGGTACTTTGTTTGTGGTGATTTTTGTGGTATGTATTAATTATACCATGGAATCAATGTGTTATTTATGTATATTTATCTTGGGATGCTTCAGTTGGTATCAAATATTGGTTTGGTTATTTTAAGAGAAATTTATTATAAAACATTTTTGAAAACCATAAGGATATGTCTAATATAACATCTAATTATTTTAGTAAAGAATGGATTATGTGGTTTTACTAAAAATACATCTTTTTCTAGATATTGGTATGTGGATGTAGTCTCTGGAATAGTTGTACGGAATGTTTATTTCACAAAGGGGAAATTTTAGATATTAACTCAACCATGTCCCAGTGAATGATAAATATTCATAACTTCATAGTGGGTAGACACTCTCATATGGCCAAAATCAGCACCTTGTAAAAAATAATGAATGACCATAAAAAAGATTCCAAAAATACTGTTTCGCAAAGAAGATTTGAAAATCCCTCCCACACAGTAGTCGATGTAGATAAAAGTGATAGGCGACTTCATGGATACAACAAATTTTACCAAAATCAGAGGTCTCTACGAGCACCATGGAGGGAAAGACATATGACTCCTTGGTTATGAAAAACATATGGGAAGATATAATCATCAACAATTGATGTAGAGGTGGTGACAGTGGACTTTGTGATTATGATAAACATGATGGAGTCTGCCTCCATTAGCAGAGCTTGAATTACTTCAAGGATCATACTCTTCCCTTCACACCCACCTAGAACCTATAAATACCCAGCTCACCCTAGTCCAAAAGGAAAAACACTTTGACCTTTCTCCTTCTATGTTGTCGAATTGTGAAGCACCCTTTGCTCTGTGAACCATCAGAAGAATGAATTATTTGAGGTACTTGAGCATTTCAAAATCCCTTCCCCTTTTCTCAAATATACACACTCTTCATGGAGGGATACCCTCTAAGATGACCATGGGACATCATAAAGGAAGAATTCCCTTTTGGGTACTTGGTACATTTCAATGTAGCAAAGCATAACGAATCACCCTATAAAAGCATGTGTACTTCGTGCATAGGGTTGGACAAAAGGCTCTACAAATTTATCCTCCTGGTAAATCTATATCTTCTGTGTGACCCTATGATCTTCAAGCGTATGAGATCTATGAGCCCTTGTGATATTCAAGCCCATGCTCTCTACGAGACTATTTGATCTACTATCCCATGAGCTATGTGAATCCCTGTGCTTTGTGAGCCTATGCGCTCTATGAGGACCTATGCTATGTGAGACCCTACGCTCTTTGAGCCACAAATCATTGCAAATACCTTCTCTATGAGGCCTCTTGATTCACAAACCCTCTCTCATGTGGCCCTCCAGGCTTGCATGAACTGGTTTCAAAGTCCCTTTGGTGGTGATTCATGTTTCATTGATTTGCCTCATACTTAATTTCATAAGAACACCAATGGATATTTCTTCTTCACATATCCATGCTAATGTTATCCCCTCAATGGATCACTCCACAACCTTGTCTCCAAATAGCATTATTGGTTCCTTCCCATTACTAAGGGTTAAGGTGCACCAGTTATATAAGTCCAAGGGGTGTGGACTGAATCCTCATCATCCGAGCTGCATGACATTAAACATCCAGACACATGTGTCCCTGACACAATACATTATACATTGATCATAACATAAGTGAAAAGTCCATGGAGGACCGTGTGGGGTATGGGCATCAGTTCCTTCTCCCTCCCATATCACTCTGAGCTTTCTCTCCATGTGCACCTTGGCTACTCGTTGCATAATCCCCAACCCATCGTGATAGAGATTTATGAGTATAGTGGCCATATTTTCAACATACATATGGGCCCCTACTCCGGATTCCCTCTCGGGTTAATACCATTTATCCACTCTGTCCCTCTAACCAAGCATAAGCCCTACTCCATTCCTCGCAGGCATAGATTTCATGACTCGATCGTCATGTCTTTATTACCTCTTCTTTATCACATTGAGCATGAATCACATGGGATTATCGATAGAATCTTCCATAACATCCTATAATGGTCTCCATAGTGTGTAAGTCCCATACCTCCCTTTTCTACCAAACTTCATGAACATTGATCTTTTCCCTTTCCAGGAAAGGTATGTAAGAAGCCTCTCTAAGGTTCAATCCCATCACCCATTAGTCTCAACTTCATTCACGTCGGCTCACCCTCATACCACATGACGTTAAATTGAATGCACATTGCATATCTCTTGACACTAACCTATATGATTCAGAACAATGTGGGTTTTTATCCTTGTGTTCTAGATAGGGTACTTAGGATGCCTCCTTGAGGTTCAATCCCAAACAATGGTAAACTGCAGTGTCACATTTTTTGGAACCTATATTCTTATCCCACCCCTTAGTGGTGTAAGGCTAGATCCTGAGAAGATAACCTAGCATAATCCCCACACTAAATCCATACTCATCCAACCCCATGTGTCTCTTTTGTGATGGTATACCAATCACACGTAAGCCCTAGCATGTGATTGGGTTTCTTTTTTTTAATCCTGATACAATGCCTCATGCTGAAATACATTGACTTTGATCATTTTTTTCTTGAGCATGGTACGTAGGAAGAATCCTTGA
Source organism: Viscum album (assembly GCA_963277665.1). Taxonomy (NCBI): domain Eukaryota; kingdom Viridiplantae; phylum Streptophyta; class Magnoliopsida; order Santalales; family Viscaceae; genus Viscum; species Viscum album. The sequence goes on along the minus strand of OY728131.1, from coordinate 306,438,876 downwards.
GGTTCAAGTCCATCACTCATATCCTATCATGGTCTCTCCCTTGAGCCTTTGTGTTTCAGGAAGGTAAAGCTCCAAACCAAAAGTTTTACCTCCTTTGGGTCACATCGATGCATCCATTCTCACGAGCCACCTCCTTAGGTGACTCATCACCCAATTATAGAACAACATAGACTTTGATTCCCTACCATTGGGATATGTATGAAGCCTCCCTAAGGTTCAATCCCAACACCATTACATTCATATTCATGATGGTTTCATTACATTCATCGAAAGTTTTAGACACTTTCATTAACATACATCCTGATTCATACCATGGCCACTACATCCTTATGAAATCATGCCATCCTTAGGAAGATAACCTTGTGTAAGACCCACTCATTTGATCTCTCCTTTGTAGAACCCGAGCCTCAAACCACATGTAAGCTCCAAGAATTTATTCAGGTTGTTTTCTATTGTGTAAACCTCGATCTCAAGATTTACCATCTTGAACTACGTTGGTTTTGATCCCTACCTTCTTGAAATGGTACGTAAAAGGCATCCATGAGGTTCAATTCCAGCCAATGGTAAACCATAGTGTCCCCTTTTTTGGGACCCAATCATCCTAATATTCGTTGTCATTGAGCATCTTAATCCACCCATCTAGTAAACCACTATGGTGATTCCTCCTAGATATGTACACATCTGATCCACTCCCATTAGTGTTATAATTAGTCTGATTTATCTCCTCTAGATGTTAAAATCATAGAATACCACTACTTAAAAATGGTCAACGGATGTGCCAACTTTTATCCATGCTAAGAAAAAAGAGCTGAGAAATGTAATTCTTTATCAGTGCTAATTAAAATCTCTGATAAACGTATTATTTATCAGTGGAAAAGAAGTGTTGATAAATTGATCCATTATTGGTGATAGAATTTTAACACTGATAATGGGTGATCTTTATCAGCACCTTTCTAGCACTGGTAAAATCATAGTCCCATTTTATAAAATTGGGTTCATAATGACCTCTATTTATCTTTGCCTAAAGTCCTCATGGGACTATACCCCTACGAAAACTCCCCTCCCACCATATCTTCTCTATCTTAGGCATCCTCCACCGATAGTCCTACTCCACCGCTAGCCCTACTCCGCTGATCTTCTCTTTGTTGGACCTCCACCGTCGCTAGCCCTACTCCATCGCTCTTATATTTTCCATACCTCTACCACTGATATCCCAACTCTGCCGCTCAGCCTACTCTACTGCGAACCCTACTTCAATTGATTAGGATTTTATAGGAGATTTTTGATTCTCAGCATCCCATATTTGATCTTTGGTGATTTCTCAACTCATCCTCATCTATTTCCTTTTATTAATAATCTAATATTCACAATAGTGGTTTATTATTGTTTGTTTTGGGTTGTTTTGTGTGTTGGGGATACGTTTTTAGGTAACATTATTTCAAAAATGCATGAAGTGATTAAATTTTTACCAAGTGAATTGTTTATTACTTAGAGGGTTTTGTTGAGTTATTTTCAAGGTTACGATTATTATAAAAACACTATTAAGAATGTGAGTAGTGATAAGTAGAAAGTAGTTGTTATATTTTGGAAGGATTTAATAATGCAGTCATGGGGTGACGAGGTGGTTGTGTTATTAGAGGGTCTTACGGTGATGATTTCATAGGAATATAATATTTTGTAATGGTTTATGAATTGGTTTTGTAGATTATAAGTGCTGGGGTATATATGATTCATTTAGTGTGGAAGAGTATCCATTTTTGTCGGTAGGTTATTTAATATTTGGATTAAATATATTAATTTTTATGCTTCTATATGTTGAAACATTATCATGGTAAAGTGTGTAGGAAGTAGAAAGAGACATGGGATAGAGTGTTCTCAAAATTCAACAGTAGAAGGTGTTGATGTTTATTGTTCAGGTGTTGGGTCTTAAGGTTAATAATTGGATAGAATAAGATGACGAGGGTTTCGAATAGGAAAATATTCTATCTCATTTATGACTTCCATAGTAGTGGGATTACTTTTAATGGTGTCTTGAGAATCATGGAAGGAAAATCATGTTCGGTCAAAAGTGGTTTTATGAGGAGTTGTATTCCCTAGATATATAAGTATGAGTGTATACAGAAATTCATAGAATTAAATCATGTTGAATACAGTGTGCATTCCCTTGGGATTCACATCTGTGCATTGATGGTCTAGTTTTAAGAATACATGGTTGATAAATATATGAAATCATGTACTTTTGAGTCATCTTTGAGGTTAGATATTCTAAGGTTGCGAGTTTATGTTTGAGGTTTTGGTTGTATATGAGGTGTAGTGATGAGTTTATCAAGACAATTTTTCTTCACGTTTCTTAGAAGGATAAAGATAGTGCCTTGAGTTGTGGTCCTATTGGAATGAGAAATAACGGAGTGATGATATTTTCTAGATGTTGTGTGGGGATTATGCACTAGGGTTGAGTATCTCAAGGTGTACCATAACTTTATAGTTGATCTATTTCAATGGTGATGTAGTGGGAATCAGTAGTATGAGTTCCCCATGATTCATGGTGTTTCTTGGTTTCAGTAAGGTGTAGTTTTATTTTGTTAGATGGCCATTTTTTGGATGATAAATTTTTTGGATTTGGTGAGTTTGGATTGAGAGTCTATACATGATTTTGTCCTGAGTTATTGACCTTATCCCTTTACTAACCAATACCCTCATTCAATTGATACTTAAAGATTCAGTTGAATTTTTTTCAATGGAATTATTTATCTCATTTTACCTTCAAATTATTATTAATATATTAATTTTATTGAGTTGGATAGTGTTCTTCCCAATTCTAATGATTCATTAGAAAAAAATGGAATCATATTTCTATTATAACTAAATGGATGGGAATTTTTCTAATCTAAAGGTCATGATTTTGGGAAAAAATTATTTATAAGATTAATTTCAACAATTTTTTCAATATAATAGAAGGTATTAACAGTTAGTAAGAGGAGGTCTGAGTTTTAGGTTTGGATGGTCGATGTGGTCATTCTCTCTCATGTGTGATTTTTTTAACACTACGGGATTTTTGTTTATCACTTTTTATGGGAATGTGATTTTTTATAGAATGGATGTAAGACAGGTTTGTGGATATTAGTCACTAGTTTGGGGAATGTGAGGGAGATTTATTACATATCCTTTAGATATTCATGGTATAATTTATGTTCACTAACATCAATTTTATATTTCTTATTTTAATTTGGTTAACAGAAACTATGATATTCCATAGAAAATTTGGATAATCCTAAGTTATTTTTCTCCCTCATGATCACTTTTTGTTTGGAAATGTATCTACTATATTATTCTTCACATCAAAATTGTTTCATACTTTCATTTTATTTGAGTTTGGTTAATATTTTTGTTTTGTTTAATGTGATTATTTCATTATGAATGAGGTGGCTGGTATGGGTGGTTAAAATTTCGTTTAATTTTTTTCTTCAAGGGTGGTGGGTTCTAGAAATATTTATAATGGAGATGGAAATCATGTTGATTTTTATGGGGGGTCTATCCTCATTCTGTTGATTTCCAAATCTATAATGTAAATGGTATGGCTTTGTTAATCTATATTTTTATAAGGAAGTGGTCCTCTTTTACTATATTTTGTAGTGTTTTTTTGTTTTTTTGAAATATAAATAATAATATTTGAGATTTAAATATGATGGAGATGAATAATTATTGGATGGATGCTAATAGTTTGACAATAGAGTATGAAAATAGAGTGAAAGAGTTCTTCATGTTTGAAAAGGATCACACAAAGGATCCTTCTCAAATACTTTTTCACTGTTTATGTTATTTTTATTGTAGTATAATTACTCCATAGGAGTTGGAATAACATTTGATATTTCATGAAATACACTAGAGTTGTTAATGTTGGAATAAACATGGAGAAAAAGAGAATATAGATACTGGATAGGATAAAACGTTATTTTATGGATCATCAGATATGATTACAAATATGGATAATAAAGAAGACCATATAGAGTATGTTATTACAGATGTCAATGATGATGAAGATCATATTGAGGAAATTACAAGGAATGTTGAAGATGAACTCTGTGGCTTCCAAAAATTGTTTCTGAAGTTAAATAGTTGTACAAATATGCCATTATATGCTGGTTACACTAAATATACAGCACTTTAAGCTCTGCTGACGTTTTATAAAATGAAATCAGGAAATGAATGGAGTGATGTTAGTTTTACGGAACTACTTGCTCTCTTGAAAGACATGATCTCGGAAGATAATGAGTGCCCAAGATGGACATATAAAGCTAAACTAATGCAACACTCAATGAGTATGATTTCTGAAAGAATACATGTCTTTCTGAATTACTTTATATTGTTTTTCAAGGAGAAAAAATCACTTATAGAATGCCCAAAGTGTGGTGCTTCCCGATACAAGAAAGATGAATCCATCCCTATGAATGTTGTATGGTACTTTACAAATCATTCCAAGGTTTATCCATCTATATGGAAGTAAAGAAACTACAATATAATTATTATGGAATGTAGATAAAATAAATAATGATGGGAAATTACATCACCCGGATGACTCTCCTCAATGGAAGAGAATTGATCTTGAGTATCCTGAATTCAGAAATGAGCCGAGAAACCTTCGTCTTGAATTTTCTACTGATGGAGTGAATCCTTTTGGTTTTCAAACCAACACTCAAATTTAATGTCCTATTATGTTGGTAAATTATAACTTGACACCCAAGATATGCATGAAACATTAATTCATCATGTAATCTATGCCTATATTAGGACCAAAACAAATTTGCAATGATATTGATGTTTATTTGTCTCCTTTGATCAAGGATTTGAAGTTATTGTGGGATTCAGGTGTTATGTTGTATGATTATTTTAAAAGTGAAAACATCATGTTGAGAGCGATGTTGTATGGGACGATAAATGATTTCTTTTCTTATTGAAATTTTTCTGGCTATAACATCAAAGGATCTAAAGGTTGTCCCATTTTCAAAGAATATACAAACTCAATTAGGTTGAAACATTCATCCAAATATATGTTTATAGTACATCATAGATTTCTACCTCATTGGTATATGTATCGATCATGGACAATATCATTCAATGGAAGTTCAGAATAACGCACAACACTGTATCCTCTAACAGGGGATCATCTATTTGATAAAGTAAAAGATATGAACACTATTTTTGGTAAACCATTTTCAAAAATCCTTACTAAAATCAGTTGGAAAAACATATCATTTCATTTTTGAATTACCATACTGGAATTTCCTGTATGTCATATATTTTCTTTATGTGATGCTTGTGGAAAAATCGTATGTGATAGTGTTATCAGAACATTTATAAATTCACCTAGAAAAATTGGATGGAATTAAGGCAAGGTTGTACGTGGTTGACATGGGAATACGAGAAGTGTTGTCCCTCGTGAAGGGTGAAAATCTAATTTTTCTTCCTCAAACTGTTTACATTCTTTCCAAGGAGGAGAGGTATCAGTTTTACAACTTCTTCAATGATATAAACGTTCCAAAGTGGTATTCATAAAATATCAAGAACATTATGTCAATGAATGATTTGAAGTTAAAAGGTTTGAAATCCCATGTCTTCCCTGTTTTGATACAAGATTTAGTTCCTATATATTTACATTGCATTATTCCCAGGAATGATTGTCATAAGATAACCAACCATAATTTCTTTCTCAAAGCTATATGCATTAATGTTTTAGACCCATCAAAATTTCTAGTTATGGAATGTGAAATTGTCATCATATTATGTGAATTTGAAATGTTCTTCCCGACATTATTCATGTATATGATGGTTCATTTGATGGTTCACATGGTGAGATATATTTTAGATTTTCGTCCTATGCACTAGAGATGGATGTACTCGATTAAAAGGTATATGATTATTTTGAAAGGGTATGTCAACAATAAAATTCGGCCACAGGGTTATATTGTCGAGAGATATATTGTTGAGGAAGCCATTGAATTTTGTAACGAATAGTTATCTAATGTGGAAAGCATTGGTCTCCCGAAATGTCATCACACTTGACTAATTGAGGGTGAGATAATTTCTGGAAGAGATGTTGTGACAATCAATATTACATATTTGGAGCATGCCCACCATTATTTTATGCATAACATTTGGGAGTTTGCTCCATATATTGAAACCCAGTGAAATTTTTAAGCAGTTGAATCCATTAAGGGATGAAAATGGATATCAAATACACATAATCACCAGTTTATAGGATGGTTTCAGGACCATATTTTTAAGGAGTTTTCTAAAAATTTGAATTCAATTTCAGAATGACTTCGATGGCTAGTCACCAGAACTAGTGTGTATGTATTATCATAAAATGGTTTTATAATTAATGGTTATTCATTCTATATATAAGAACATGATGAATATAGTACCATGGAAAATTGTGGAGTTTCACTTGTGCCTAAAGTGATGCATGTTTCTGGTAGTAAGGACAAAAATCAAATTTATACGAATATGTCATACTTTTGCATTATCAAACAAATATGAGAGTTGGATTATACAACAATCCAATCTCCAGTTTTTCAATGAAAATTAGTTGATAACATAAGTGGTGTTAAAATAGATGAATTGGTATTTTTGAATGTTGATTTTATTAAATAATGGTACAAATACGAACAGTTTATAACAGAATCACAAGCAGTACAAGTATTTTATGTTCCAGATCCTACAAAGTGAAAGTGGTCGATTGTTCTACAATCCTCCAAAAATACTGAAGGGTCTGATGCAAATTCAATTGAGGGTGATCCTTTATGTGGTACTTTGCAATCATTTCGTAGTAGTCCCAATGTAGATGATGTTTTTTATGTTAGAGGAGAACCCAAAAAAGCGATTCGGATAATCAATATATGTGTAAAATCCCTTCAACCTTTGAAAATAAGATTGATAGATCAATAAATATGTTATATTTGGTTTCTAATATAGATCTTGTTATATCATGTTATTATCTTATCATTATTGAATTTATGTATTCTAAATTAAAAGTTCAACCACTTTTACATATAATGAATTTTGCAAGTTCTGGTGCTCCTAAACTCGAGGCAGAACAAGTCTCTCAAGCTACTACAACTTCTACTACTGCTACAAATCACAGTGCATAAAAACAACTGGTTTCTGAACCAACTTATACTCTTATTGTTGAGGTACAAAAACCATCAACACATGTCATTGCTACTATTTCCAATGAACATATTGATGAAGTTCATATCGATGAAATGGTCGGGATGAAGGAATGACGTCATAGAAAACACAGGTGCGTCATAGTTTGATGGTGTTAGCCAATGTTTTTAAGGAGAAAAACAAAGTCATCAAATTTGATGTCAGATGGAATGCATGAGGCAACATGTGAATCCTAGCATGGCTATGTTTAATAGTTACATTAGAATTGCAACTCAAAAATGTGTGTTTATTGACATAGATTCATGGAACCATGTTGTGTCCGGGGTGAAGGCTATGATCTGTGAAAAAATTATAGTAACATTAGTATATTATTTCGTTAATTTACTAGAAAATATAATAATTTCATAGTGCATTACTCTTCTCAATCCCTTGAAGAGTACATTTATATGTGATTATTCACACAAGAATTATGTACAAAGGCTTGTAGGAAGAATTCATCGAGGTTCTCACACTATTTTAACAAAATGTCACCTAAAAGATTTCAATGTTAAAATAAACCTGCTCCCACCACTTGTCTACGCAAACCAAATATCCCAAGAATCATAGGATGCATTTATTGGACGTAGTGGGGATGAGAAGTTTCAAATACATTGTGGCTGATAATACATTGTTTGAAGATACATTTAATAATCACATTGATTGTCAATATTTCTTTTATGAAACATCAACTCAGTACTGAAAATAAGGAACATGCATTAAAACCGACATACCCCTATCATAATGGAAGGATGTGGTACGCTTTACTAGAAAAGAAAATGGTAAATATTTTACATTTATAGTAATATTGTTATGTGTCAAGAAACAACATCACAATTATCCTTCAATATTTATATATATATTTAATAATCTAAAGAAAAAGACACCTCCATCCCACATCATGTGCTATGGAAAGTGGCATGTGTGAATAAGGAAGGGAAGCTAGTAGGTGAAAACACAAAAAATTGTAAGAAATATGTGTAAGTATGATACAATAGATTTTTTTGTTTTAAATTACTATTATATAATAATAATTAACTTATTTTCCAATATAAGATAGTCACAGGAACTAGCTACTTTTGTAGAAGACGCAGACCTATTATCGATGGCTTTGAAGTGGCCAGAACAAAATGGTCATGTCAAAGGTTTTAGGTTTGGGTAGACACCCCGAGTATATTTTGAGGAAAAAACAAATGGATGATAGAAATGAAAAAATGAAACAAATGAGAGAAAGACTAGAAACTATTGAAGAATGATTTAAATGGAAGGGAGAGTTTCTAGAAACTTTTATGGGTGGGATGCAAGGAGAAGAACAACTCAGGAGAAACCATCCCTTGAAGATCATGCCCCACCCCCACCAGCTTTGAGGCGATCCATTCCCCTTAATGAGTTATCTTAGTCGTGTTAATCAATATTCAAAAAACTGTTCCCATGAAATGTGAATCTGAAAAACATTGAAACATTTTGTGTACTGATCTTCTACAGAGTGATAATGATAGTGATTTATATCTATCAACATCCAACTATCACCTTGTAGCGAGGGATATGGTGTTCAACATCTCATAGGAAAAGGAACATAACAGACCACTTCCAATAGATCATCTGAAATTGACGATTATTATAAATCATGAGCCAAATGAAGAACTGCTTATTCCATTTGATGACAATGATATTCATATGGTCAAAAGGGATATTGGGACATTCATTTCAAGGCCATCACAACATGTAAGAGTACTTGTGAAAAAATATGTATTTATTTCTATTTTTTTCAAGATAATCCTTTAACAATTAATAAAAAATGTCTAAACTGATGAATGTTATTATAGATAGAGAAACAGAATGGTCGATAAGAAATGTAGGCTCAAAAGCATCTAAAAGATCGACCAACCGATCCAAAAGATATACTAAAAGTACAATAACATCATTTTTTCTCTATCTATATTTACTAGCATTGAAGACTCATGTGGATACGAAGCTAAAAAGTGGTAGTATTCATATAGTTGTTTTTGAAAATAATATATACGGAGAGGAAATTAAATATTTCATTGGTGCTGAAAATGTAAATTAAATCCTTGAATACTGTTGTCTAGGCGTTACAGTTGTAAATTTATATATGAGGTATGTTTTTATGAATTGATTTTTTGAAAGCTGATCTAATGTGCTAATTATGACTAAATTCATTTTATATTATTTGAAGACATATATACAAAAAACAATTGAAGGAATTTCCCCATTTGAAAAAATTTGGACTCATTAGTCCTCATACCACATCAACACAAATAAAGAAATTAGATCCATCAAAAAGCGATGAAATAGAGAAAGGCTTGATGAAAACATTTTAAAGCATGATTACATATGAAAGACTCTTCATCATACCAACCATGCAGGGGTGAAACTCTACGATTAAACCATATCAATTTTATTTTCACTTCTTTTAATACATATTCCTTTTTTTTGTTTTTAGGAATCATTGGATGCTAATTTCGATGAACTTGTATACTCTATAGATTTATTTTTTGGATTAAATTAAAGGATATCCAGAAAACTGACCACACATGATGGAATTTCTGAATTTTTAAGTCATTACATCCTATATTTTAGGACAAAACATCATGTTATATAATTTATATTATCTTTTTCTAAGGATTCTGTTATGATAGGGAAGTGTATCAATATCGTCTAAAAAAGGAATGAAGATAGGGGATAAGCATAAGGAGGTGAGAAAGTACTATGTCTGGAAATGTAACAGGGTATATATAATAAAATTTCACTATCCAAACACATATACAAAAAAGTTACTTATTATCATAATGGTCATAGTTTTTGCAGTTTCCAAAACAAAAAAATGATAAATATTGTTGTTATTATGTTTGTGAATTTATGAGAGAGATCATTTTCCATCAACAAACTAGCATCCCTAAAGAGGTGTTTTAAAAAACAACTGCTATTTCAAATAAATTATTTATTAATTGTTTATAAATATATTTTTCAGTACTACTCTGAATGTCAAAAAGCCTCGTATTCGGAAGACGATATAGATTTTTTCAAAAATGAGGGGGTTGCGTACCGTACAGATGATTGTACACAAATATCATGAAGATCTCACTTGGGGACGTGTAAAATTGGCAGACATTTTTGAGAGGGGTTCACGGAGATCAAAAGATAAAAAATTATTGTATATAAATTTTCATAGTAAAATTTTAATTTTTATTAAATAAAACAACCTTTCTCCAATGATTCATTTTTTACATTTTAATAGGTGAAATTCACCAGCCATAGGCATGTATGATGAACCACTTTCGTGGGGATTTGGATAAGAAAACCAAGTAACATCACTAAAATACATTCATATCATGCATTACCACACACATTCAAAGAAAATATGAGAAAATTTCTCCTCCCTAAATTTATTGTAGTATGATAATCGATATTTCAAATGGATTCCCAAGAATTGAACATTTTCATTGGTAAAAATTATATGTTTTCTGATTATACATTAATAGAAAACCAACATTGTTGTAACCTCCTTCCTCCAAAGGGTCTCCACCCACACATCCATGTATTTAATTTAGAAAAATGATCCATGGGTCATTTTTGATGTGTATGAGTCCACCCTGCCTTAATCTGAGGCATGGTGTGACCGATATCACTTAAAGTGTCTCTCTTTTGTATAAAATCGATATAATTTTAAATGAAAACAACAACTGACATACGAAAAACAAACCAAATAGATTAGTATTGTGTTGATACTTTATTAGAATGATATATGGGTCATTTTTTCCAGGTACGAGTCAACCCCGTTTCAATACGAGTCACGGTGTGGCCGGTATCACTTAAATTGTCTCTCTTTTGTTTAAAATGGTCAAAATTTTAAGTGAAAACAACAACTGGCATATGGAAAAAGAACCAAACACATTTGGTTTGTGTTTATACTTTATGATAATGATGCATGGGTCATTTGAGATTTGTAAGAGTCAACCCATCCTCAATATGTGACCTAGGGTGACCGATATCTCTCAAAGTGTCTCTCTTTTGTTTAAAATGAACATAATTTTAAGTGAAAACAATAACTGATATACAGAAAACAGAACAAATGCATTCATATTGTATTCATAATTTCTTCCAAGTAACCATGGTTTATTTGTGACATTTAGGAGTCATCCTTTCCTCAATATGAGGTACAAAGTGACCAATATCACTCAATGTGTCTATCTTTTGTTTAAAAGGGACATAATTTTAAGTGAAACCAATAACTGATATAGATAAAACCAATAAAACACATTTTTATTGTGTCAGTACTCTAGAATAACAATCCATGGGTCATTATTGAATTTTAAGAGTTAATCCTAACTCAATACAAGGGACGGTGTTACCAGTATCACTCAAAGTGTCTCTCTTTTCTTTAAAATGGACAGGATTTTAAGTGAAAACAACAACTGACGTACAAATAAAATGACCAAATGCATTTGGATTGTGTTTATACATTAGAAGAAAATTAAATGGGTCATTTCTGACTTGTATGATTCAACCCTGCCTCAATCTGAGGCATGATATGATCAGTATCACTCAATGTGTATCTATTTGGTTTAAAATGGACAGAATTTTAAGTGAAAACAACAACTAATATACAAAAAAATAAAAAATTGCATTATAATTGTGCTTTTACATTAGGAGAATGTTCCATGGGTAATTGATTACATCTAAAAGTCAACCCCTCTTCAATATGAGGCATGGTGTTATTGGTATGACTCCAAGTGTCACTCTTATGTTTAAAAAGGACTGAATTTTAAGTGAAAACAACAACAGACGTACGAAAAACTAATAAAAAGCATTTATAGTGTGTTGATACTTTAGGATAACTATAAATGTGTAATTATTGATGTTTATGAATCAAACCTGCCTCATTCTAAGGCATGGTGTGGCTGGTACCACTCAATGTGTCCATCTTTTGTTTAAAATGGACTGAATTTTAAGTTAAAACAACATCTAGCGTATAGAAAACCAACCAAACACATTAATATTGTGTTGATACTTTAGTAGAACCATAAATGGGTAATTTTTTATGTTTAAAATTCAACCCCACCTCAATATAAGGCATGGTGTGACCATTATCACTCAAACTATCTCTGTTTTGTTTAAAATGGACAGATGTTTAATTGAAAACAACAAATAAAATATGGAAAACCAACAAAATGCTTTCATATTGAGTTGATACTTTATTCCAACGATCCATGGGTCATATTTTATGTGTAAGATTCAACCCCACATCAATCTGAGGCACAATGTAGCCGATATCACTCAAAGTGCCTACCTTTTGTATAAAATGGACAGAATTTTAACTGAAAACCACAACTGACATACGAAAAATGGACCAAATGCCTTTTCTTTGTGTAGATACACTTGGATAAAAATACATGGGACATTTCATTCGTGTACATGTCAAAAATAATTCAATACGAGGAATGGTGTGACTGGTATCACTCAAAGTGTATTTCTTTGGTTTAAAATAGATAGAATTGTATGTGAAAACAACTACGGACATACAGGAAAACCGACCCAACGCATTCTTATTGTATTGATAATTTATTAAAACAATCCATTTGTCATTTTTAATTTTTATTAGTCAGCCATGTCTCAATCCATGTAATGGTGCGGCCGGTATCATATAAACTGTCTCTCTTTTGTTTAAAATGGACAGAATTTTAAGTGAAAACAACAACTGACATATGGACCTAACCAAACAAATTCATATTATATTGATATTTTAGGAAAAGTATCCATGGGTCATTTTTTGACATTTATTAGTCAACCATTCCTCAATTTGAGGCATGACGTGATTAGTATCACTCAAACTGTCTCTCCTATGTTTAAAATGGGCAAAAGTTTATGTGAAAACAACAACTAACGTACCGAAAACCGACCAAACACATTCATATTGTGTTGATACTTTTGTAGAACGATCCTTGGGTATCTTCTAACATGTACGAGTCAACCCCACCTCAATATGAGTCACGGTGTGGCCAGTATCACTCAAAGTGTCTCTCTTTTGATTAAAATAGAGAGAATATTAAGTGAAAACAACAACTAACGTATGAAAACCCGACCAAACACATTAGCATTGTGTTGATACAATAAGACAATTATCCATGGCTCATTTTTGATGGTTAATATTCAACCACACATCAATTAGAGGCATGGTGTGATTGGTAACACTCAATGTCTCTCTCTTTTGTTTAAAATGGATAAAATTTTAAGTGAAAACAACAACTGATGTATGAAAAACATTCAAAATGTCATTACCTATGACATAAGACACGTAGACAATCCTCATAGTGTCTTAAGTAGTATTTATACAATATACACCTACTAATAATACATCACACTCTCTAAATATAATCCTTTAGCCCTAGAGTTAATGGAGAGAGATGGAAACAAAGAGGAAAGGGAGTGGGAGAAGAACGAATGGGAAGGAAAAAAGAATAGAGGATTTAAATTTGATAATTTTTCAAGATAATGAAATCTTAGAATATGTATAGAGAAGGGGACGTGAGGAAATGGTTTGAAATCTCTTAAATTATTCCATATCATTAGCAACTTTCATGGTCTGGTTGGGCAGTTTTCCAAAATGTTCACCATCTTTTTAGGAGCCATTGGATAAGAAACCCTCTTCTGTATAGTTTGGGAAAACAGTTAACTGTGTTCTAATCATTAAAAATGACTTAGTTAAACTATATATCAATACCACATGGTTTCCTCTCACCATTAACAATTAGTGTTTCTAAAAACTCCCTCAAAAAGGTAAGTTTCATGGTTTTTACTTGGAGTCATACAACCCATCATTTTCCTTTATATGTAAATCAGTAAAAGTTCAAAATGAATAGGAAACATCACCATGAATGTATAACCACATGGGTTATACAAAATTGTGTCCCACAATAAAAGCACAACATGACTACTAATCAATTCTCTAGGACAGACAAAGAATAATAATATATCTCCCCACCATTTAGAAATTCTATAAATGGTGTGAAAATAATACAACACATCATAAGATAAAGGCATCAACCACAGGAACACATTTCCTTATGTGTCCCTAGAATCAACCAAATCCATCTACCATGAGGAATGTATAGGGGAAAATCTATAATTCATAAGGCAATATATCCCAAAATTAACTCAAAATATATAAAAAAAAATTCCATACCCATGCTTGACATGAATCTTAACCAAAAAAACATGAAGAATAACTCACATGAATTCCTTAATAAAAATTTTCTTAAGGTATTAACATTGAATTATCTCTCTATATTTTATCTAAGGAAATGTAAGATATCATTTGGAAGAGATAGTATTTAATGGTACCATTTGATAATCATAATGAAAAATTAGTACATCACATTTGGTATGGATTTTTTCACATCATTTGATCCCAAATTTACTACCGCTGCATATTTTATCTCTGTGAACTTCTTGTTTGGTATGATTTTTTCTTATTCGTCCTATTTGTGTGTGTAGTTTCATAATTTTATATTACAGCATGAATGTCATTTTTTAGTGCTAAAAAATTGTTGATAAGGGATCCAGTTATTAGAGATTTTTATGTGATGATAAAGGCCCCTATCAGTGATGAGCTTTATAGAACTTTTTTATCACTGTTAAAGCCCGTTTTTAGGGCTGAAAAAACCTATTTGTGTAGTAGCATACATTGTGTAAAACATGGGATTCTATGGAAAAAATTGGGGACATTACTATGGAATAAAAGTCCTCGCACTCGAAATGGGATGCCATTGGTTTCATGCCATTGAGAAGCTCTGTCATAAGGGGAAGAAAATTTAGGTGCACTAATGTTTCAGCGTCCAGACACACCAGTGATACCCAACGTGACTGATCCCCTGACTGATGGCATCTTCCTTGACCTGACCCCATAGAATGTCTTAATAGAAATAGTGTAATTAACATAAACCCACAAAGATATCACACTAGGAAGAGTTTCATGAACAATGTATTAATATTTAAGGGAGACCTAGACTAGGTGACAAATTTTGAGGAGGAATCCATATAAGGAGAGACTAATATCCCATCATCCAGTTTTGATCATGAAGAAAACGTCCCTGAATAAAAGATGGATGCCACCCACCTTTGGAAAGATTGAATGTAGGGAAACAACTATTGTGTCCCCAAGAACGGATGTGCGGCTCAGATAAATAAATAGAAATATAAATGGTGAACCTGACATGAACTTTTTCTCTTCAATATGGATATTAGTAGAATTAATGAAATCATCAGAAAAGTGTGTCACCAGATCTAGCTATCTGGAACCAGGTCCCACCAAGAAATTATTGGCCATGTTGTGAAACTCACAAGGATATGGGGTAGTTGATCATTGGGCATCCTGGTATGTGATGTTGTCAACATGGATCTTTCTATCTATCCATGGATGATTGAATATTGATGGGGATCTATGCTTCGATTTCATGTTGTCTATGTTGATGGCTGAATTTTCATGCATTGCAGGGCCCAAAATACACCTACAGGAAACAGATCACCTCCCAACGATGGAAGGGGGGAATGTAAAATTCCAACATAGTATTCTTTCACGGTTCCATCTCATCTATAGAAAATTCCACAACCACAACTACCAGGTTACCACACACAATATCACCCTTAGAATATATTCAAATAAGGGTGATCAATACACTTTTTTTGTCAATATAAATAATGGGGTTTATCCTGACAAGGGACATGGCCTATCTAGACCAAGAGTCTTTTATTCCCCATCATGGTCGCTACCCCCAAGAGAAGCACATGAAGCTACTGATCCCCACTGTGACCTTAAATAGATTTGGCAGTCTATCCCTCTAGTGTTATTATGATTCCCTCCCTTATGTGGATGATGTAAGGGATGTCCTAGTCTGCCCGACTAGGACATTATCTAGAGAGATGATAAGGAGGGAACCCACTCGGCCATGTCAGCATCATCAGCCATTCACATAGAATGAGGAGCATGTGGTCCATACCCCGGTACAGTCAGCCTTAGTACAGTTGACCAAATGTAAACATCACGTGAATCTTTAGTAAGACACCCACTTGGGGTATCATCTTATGTGGCTCTTATGGACCAAGACACCATTGGTGCGTGATATTGGTCCCTTGTTGTTGTCCAATAGTAGGAGAACATCCCCATAATAGAGTAGGGAAACATCCATTTCTGGTCCAAAGTGAGTCAGCAACCACCTCACAAGCAGTTTGAGTTGACCTCATCGGTCACTGGTACAAGCAGCAGCCATTGCATGCTGATCTCTGATGATGATATCCTCCATGGAGTTCCTCCACATACCATCAAAATATTGAGTTGTGGTACTCCCTACTCTCGTATCCATCATGGGGTCATCCATGTTTTCTCACTGACTCCAGCAGAGTCCGACTTTAGTTCATCGACAGTCCACAAATTGCTCCTCCTCAGGCTGCATGTATCCATTATAAAAATTTCCCCTACCTATATGGTTTTCAATGCAAGGATCCTCATTTACTTAACACCTTACTTCCTAGGGTTTCTCCCTGTGTTCTCACCGACTCTAGCGGAGGCCCTCCCTGCTTCATTGACAATCATCACAATGTTTTTTCCATATCAAGTGTGGTAAAAAATGACCCTCTCATACCATAGATACCATAGATGGATATCAAAAATTCCCTCCTAGAGATATGGATGATCACCATGGAGGCCCTCCCCATGTACTTTATAGCTCTAGAGGAGGCCCTCCCCACTATAACAACCTCAATCACGGAGGTCCTTAAGGTTTTTTATCTAACACTCTCCCTAGTGCCCCTCACATGCTGCATATTCTGGGAAAAGGTCCTCTGTATTCTCGAACTGACCCTAGAAGAGGTCCTACCCTTGTCAAAGATCAACCCTCCCCTAATGAACCATCCTAGGGCAGAAGGGTCATTCATCATCACTAAAGGAAGAATCTTGAGAATCCTCAAACCACAATCATACCCGTCCGCTTTTCATATTCTGATGTGGATTGAGATTCGGGTAGGGAAACTTCTCCTTGATCCTATATGTAGGGTGTTGGTCTGTAATAATTCACTTCAGCCTAATCATTTCAAAAAGTGAGGTCAACCAGAACCCTGGATCCTTAAGATGATACAAACAGGAGGAGGAAGATTTATCCCCTTTCTAGGGCCTAGTTTTGCAATCCTCCATTTCATCAATAGGATCATTCTCTACCTCAACATGAGATCCTGGAGAGTTGTTCTAAAGACCAATACTGGTTGAAAAACAGTGTGACCCACTGCCAATGACTGAAGCCCCTGAATGAGAAGCAGTGTTCATTAGTCCATCTTACAGTGATGTGGTGGTGAAATCAGTGCATTCTTCGGAGGATAACCCAATATACAGTGTCTTGTCAGCTCATGCGCCATGATCTCCACCAGCCATTCTACTACCATAACTATCAGTTTTAGTTTCATTACATATCCCATAATAACCTCCATTCAATGAGAGGGTAAATTAAGGACAGTCTCCTGAGTCTGAGCTGAGATGTTTTTTGGATATTCTCACAGTAGGCCATTTCTAATAAATGTTCTAGAAAATTTCAATTGTATACATCCAAATTCTAGATTCTCTTACCCAATGTGAGGTTATGTACCTCCTCCAAACCATAGGTGTGACTCATTTTCATCCCTATTTTCAATGTATAGCTAACCCCAAGAGTTGGGAACACTATGATGACATTGACCAGCAATGTGACATGGTGGAGTTGGTCGCACATCCTATTTCCCAGCACCCTGCATCATCTGGTTATCAACAAAAACTCTAGAAACAATGCATACAGAGCATTATTGTGCTATATAAAATTATCAATGAGGCTTCCAGACATATCCAAATCTGTGTCTGGGGGAAGTATGTTTCCCTAGATTTCAATCCTATAATGTTCCAGTCTGGTTCACCTGGTGAAATCAAGGATATGTCTCTAGGAATCGGCTTAGTGAACATGGTTTTTCCTAAGATTTACCTGGAAGGGTGTGCATTCATAAGGCCTACAGAAGAGTTCTAGCCTACTGGGGAAACAAAACCCTGTAAATATCATGTGTACTAACCAATAAGGAACTTTTCATGGCCTTTTCAAACCTTCGGAGTCATTTCCTCTCAATCAAAACACTAGAAAAGGAATATAGTAAATTGGGACTGATAAAGCCTCCAACTCGTTTGGCTCCTTTAAAAAGATGGAAGATGACCCAAACAAGGACGAATTGCACTAAAAGCTTGGTAAACATAAAAATATGGTTTATGAGATTCTCTTCGACTGCAATGTGGAATGGTGGCCAGATTATGGTAATCCTAGACATGGAAAACAGGGGTTGGAGTAGGTATAGACTTCTCTCGATGAGTTTCCTCCTAGTGACCTTGAACACCATGCCCATATATATAGGGTAATGTCCTATGTTTATAGAAAATAACCACGACATGCATCAACCAATCTACCTAAATTGTGTGATAACATTCCCCAAGACTCAGATCTGGTTTCGCTAGCCGCTCCATATTTCCTAATAGGTGCTCTACAAGTTATTCCCCCATCTCCTCAGGTAGTTCTTCCAGTCATCCCATGATTTAATGGGACTTATTACCATGATGAATAACCTAAGAATAAGTTGTTTATCAATGACCCTTACTAATATCAAAATCCTCATCTAGATGATCTGATGGCAGCACTTAATGCTCACCTTGAGGCCCTAAATACTCAACATATGGTAATCACGCCTGATTGAAAGTCTTATCTGGCATGGGTGGAGGTTATCCAGCACCCCCAGGTTTCAAATTTACCACATTATCCCCCTTTAATGGAATGGGTTATCCGCTGCAGCATATGGACACTTTATTTCAATGTGGGTACACATACTGGGAACTCCAGTGCAGTAGAAGGCCGCCAAGGTCTGGTGTCTCAAAGAGACACTAGAAGGGCCTGCATTTGTCTAGTATAGCTAGTTACCCAATAGGTCAATAGCTGGTTGGAAGGATCTTTTTAGGTAGTTTCTCTCCCAGCTTATTTCCATGAACCAGAATACAATTATTTATGGTCTCTTACAGTGATAGTATAAGCCTGACAAGCACATAGCAGACTTCGTCGCCAGGTGGAAGGGCCTCAAAAATTCCATTGATATTATACTAACCTTGGGGATGCTTCTAACAATATGCATGGGGAATGTGAAGAACAAACTGATCCCCTATCTCATAACTTAGGACTTCATAGGTGGGTTCTGGGATTTCTATGACAATGATCATCATTTAGAAGATTCCATGTAGCAAGACAAGAAGGAACATCCATTACCTCCTATTTCTCCCCTAAGAAGATCCACTAAGGATGACACTGACACTATATCACAAATAGAGGCCCCCAGGCATCTGGAATTGTTACTAAAAGATACACCACCATTACTTTGCATAGGCCCATAACCTTAGGTGCATCCTCTAGATCTGCAGAGCTCACATCAGAATCGGTAGGTGCCCCCGCATAATGTGCCACCACCACCTAGGTGAGATAATTAAGTTCCACCTCCTTGAAATGATCCTCCATCCACATTTCATGTCCTGGATCCTAGATCTAATCTCCTAGATCGGAATAATTGAACCTAATAATTTAATGAGTTTCATGTTCATGGTTATTTCTGAAGCTCCATGGATGAGGGAACCTGCAATTTCTAGAATTCAATAGGCCGGAAGAGGCAGATCTCACTGATCACCCAAATTACTACCCCAATCACTGGTTTCTTGGGAACACCCAAAAGTAGTTATATGGGTTAAAATATAGGCACCAAGACCATGTCCATAACAAAATAGTTAGGTTGTGTCCATCCCCGACACAGGAGGCATGTGTGTTTATAAATCCTGACAATGACATTGAGGGTGAATGGTAGCATGTTTCTGACCACATGTCTCAAAAATATGAAGACCAGATGGCTTTCAAGGTAGTATTCTATTCCCGTAGTATTATATGTGCACGTTTTAATTATCCCATTCCTTCCGAATTCATTGTGCCACCATAGGCTAATACCTCTTCATCAACATCTCAATTGTCTTCCTCTTAGATATGAAATCACCAGAGACACAAGTGAAAGAAAATACCTCTCCCTGTTCAAAATATGTCAAGTACTTTTAGAAATTTCATGACCAAAAATATGGGTATATCCCATAGATCTCTCCCAATAATTGAGGTTTCTTCGAGTGACGACCAAGGGTACGCATTAGTCAATACTATCAAGCTGGAAAACCTTTATATGGTTCCCAATGATGGAGAGCTCTAGGACAACCCTACCAACATCCCTAGTCAATGATAGTTTCATTGAAACCTTGGGTATGTAAATTTCCCAAAATCATTGGAATATTCTTCTAGCTAATAAGTGCACGCCATTGATACCGGACAATAGGCTCAATGCAGAGCGAGCATATATAGCCTGGTCATCTCATTTCATCAGATCTTCTTCCACCACTATTTGTAACACATGATTAGGGGGAGCCACCATGACCCTACTATGATCATAAAAGTTCCATTGTGGATGGAACTTAGTAATCCAACCATCATTCAGTATCCAGTATAATTGTTTAGACTATTGGGGATTAGTACATTCCGAGCACCTACTATAATCTTAGGGTCAACCAGTAGTTCCATTCATACCTCCGACCATAGAGCGACCTCATGTCAGTAGAAATTTATTCCTCGAATGGAAATATGATGTGCTCAAGCATCCTACATGCATTCATGTGAGGCTCTTTTTCCTCAAGGATATTCTCCTATCATCAGATATATATGATTTCCTTACGAAGGCATTAAAAATCCCCCTCTAGTTTGAGAGAAAGAAGTAGCAGCCCTAGAAGCCTTCCAAGATGAGAAATTTGAGCTTTTGTAATTTTAGGCCATCATCTATTTTTCTATAGAAGATGATGGTTCTTCTATACAAGGGTACATTCGCTCATTTTAAATCACAGTCCAGTAAAATGGCGCTGTGTTCTATAGTTTTCAGGTCAACATTGGCTCTGGGATGAATCTTATCTCGACATAGACACTCCGAAATACAGTGTTGTCTGAAATAGATCTGAGTCTTTCTAACTTGAAGATCCATGGTTATGATAGGACAAAGCAGACACTAGTTAGAAAAATCTTCTTGAAGACCCGGTTCGGTGCCCATGTTTCTAACACTGAGTTCATGGTTATCTCACAAGACACCACTTACAATGTTTTTATGGGTATAACATGTCTCCACGAGCATGTGGCAGTCACTTACTAATATCACCAATGCCTTATATACCGCTTTAATTGTCGAGTAGGTGTAATCCAAGGTGATGAATCTCTTTTAGCCTCTTTTGAATCCCGATACCCAGATTCCGACTATTATAAGTGAAATAATTAGCAGATTCAAGATATTGTGTTTGAACATGATATGGTTGTGATAGACCCATGGAAAGACCTGGATGACGCCTGTATTTTTTCCCGATTCCCTGATTGGAGGCCATGATCCCAGATTTGGGGAAATGATTTGTTGTCTCTGTAACAAGGGTGAAGCATGTTCCCATGTTTAAGGAACACTATGAGATCACCTCGTATTCCAACACAATTCAAGATCACGTAATCCCATAGCCCCTTACCCCTGTAAGGTATTAGTATGTCCACCCATGCCAACTATAATATGTCATACTTTATTATTTCTTCATGATGGGAAAACACGGATCAAGGCAACGAGAAACTATTGTTTCGATATTATCAAATGTGGCCCCTTGGGTCGAAGGAAAGATGGGATAGAGTCGAAAAATTATATCATCATGGTTTTAGCAGTGCAGGAGTTCTCGGAAGAAGTTTCCACTACCACTCAGGCTGGCACCATTGTACCATTAGGATCATCCATTTCAGAAGAGTTTTCTTCTACCGATGATCCTTGATCTATGGATAATGAATAGGATTTGGAAAATGCTCCTCACGCATCCAAATATGGCTTCTCCACTATGGTCGATGAATTGGTACAGGTGAACCATAGTACTGAGATGAATCCAAAACCAACAGTAATCAACTTAGGTATGCGTCCAGAAGAGAAACATCAATATGTGTATTACATAAAGAATCATCATGATTTATTTTCAAAGATTTATGATGAGATACCAAGGATAGATCGTCATGTCATTGTCCACTATCTCAGTCTCCTAGAAAATCACCGCGGGTTCAGACAACCTCCCAGAGGGATGCACACTTCACATGGTTCCTTTGTTGAGATCGATGTTGATAAGCTCCTTAAATCCAACATCATCAAGGACCTCTAGTACCCCATATCGTTATCTAACATTGTGTCTTTTTGGGAATAATAACGGATAGAATAGAGTCTACATCAACTTTGAGGATATCAACTATCACAGTCTGAAGGATTATTTTCCCCTTCCAGTGACTTAACTGTTGATCAATGCCACCACAAGGTTTCAGGCTATCTCCTTTATGGATTGATGTTCTTAATATAATAAAATCAAAATGGACCCTATGGATGAATATTTTACAACCTTCAGAGAAACACATGTTAATTTTTTTCTACTAAGTGGTGTATTTCAGTCTAATGAATGCAGGTTCCACCTATCAACGTTCCATGCACCGTATATTCAAAAAAATCCTTGGGACATTGGTGGAATACTATGTAAATGACCTGGTGGTTAAATCTTACCAGCATTGGGATCATCTCACAGATCTTGAGAATGTGTTTGTATTCCTCTCTTCTCACCATCTGAAGATGAACCCATTGAAGTGTTCTTTTGGGGTGACCACTGAAGTGTTTCTTGGATTCATTGTCAGATATAGAACCATTTGGACCAATCCAAAAAAATTAAGGTCATTATTTAGATGTCTCCCATGACTAATATTCAAGAGCTCCTAGGCTTTCAAGGTAACTTATAATACATACACCGATTCCTCGAAAATCTGGATGGTATGTTTAATACCTTTTCCCAGCTCATGAAGAATGTTTTTTAGTATCAGTTGCATGAGGATTGTTAGAATGATTTTGAATAAATCAATCAATACCTACTACAACATCCGGTTCTGATGCCTCTCATTTTTAGAAAGTCGATGGCCCTCTAGTTGACTACTTTGGAATAGTCTCTCCATTCCCTTATCCCCTAGAATAACAATGAGGGATCATATTATATTTTATAATATCATAGCTGTATGTTGAATAAAAAATATACTATATATTCCTCTATCCAGAAGAGCTTCTTTACGTTGGTATTAGCAGTGCAGAAATTGCGACATTACTTGTAGAAACCTAAGATACAGCTAGTGTCCCAAGTTGATCCAATGAAGTAAATTATGAATCACCACATGTTGATAGGTTGTCTAGCTTAGTGGACAGTTATCCTTCAAGAGTTCATTATCCTATTTTCCCCCATATTGCTTTCAAGGGGTAGGAATTGGTAGAATTTCTTACCACACATCCATCCTCCACGATGCAGTCTCTAAATCCAGAATTTCAAGATAAGTCACTAATCTTATTGGATCAATACATTCCATGTTGGAAACTTTACATTGATGGTGCTTCTAAATCCCCAACCAGTAGGATACTCAATGATCCCCGACTCAATATAGTGGGCCTAGGTATCATCTTCATCATGCATGTACAAGTTTTCCGATATTATTTGTTCCTGTTTTCATAAGGTTGTACCAAAAATGAGACAATGTACCAAGATCTCATTATTGGTCTCTAGCCAACCCTCAAGATTGAAATTCCCCACCATCATGTTAAAGGGGACTTCAAACTAGTCATCATGTAGATCAACAGTGATAATTTCCTCAGGAAGTCGAATCTCTTGCCTCTGTTAGAGTATACTCATTAGTTGATGTCTCATTTCCCTTATTGGCTAGATGCTACTCATGTCCCTCGATCAAAGAATGGTTGAGTCGATGACTTGGCCAGCCTTTCCACATCTTATGTAGAGCATGACATGGATTATTTTATTATCCATGTGGAATATCAAATAGTCATCACTCCCATCACTCCAGATGGTGATGATAGCCCATTGGTAAGCCTCCTTACCATTGATGCCTTCACATCAGGACCTACAGGTCCCCTTGATGTGGCATTAGAAGAGCCCCTGACTACAAAACTACCTTTATTGATCATCTCTAGTGTTTTAATCACTCGATATACTGAGTAAAACATTAGAAAATTTTATTGGATTGTCCTCTAATTCATTCTAGTATATGATATTTCTCAGGTTATATTGGAAGTTTGTTCTAGTTCCTACATGGATTGTTTGTCCAGGCCGAAACTCACCCAACAGATCTGAAGATTGGGATATTTTTGGGCCCCCATGATCTTTTATTGTACCGAGTATTCCAAGAGGTTCTATGGGTCACATATACATGTTAATTTTCTACATCATTTTCAAGAGCCTCTCCATACTACCATGTACTCTTGGCCCTTTGTGGTGATGGGACTCGATGTCGTGGGACCCTATCCACTGAAAAAAGCTCTCCAGTGCAGGTTCATCCTGACCACTATGGATCTCATTTCCATGTGGGAAAAGGAGTTTCTGCTCAAGGATGTTAAGGCCCATTCCATAATTGACTTTGTGAGATCCAATATCATCCATAGATTTAGATTACCTTCCACCGTTCTCAATGATAATGACCCCAGCATCTGGGTGTCTGAGCTGAACAAGATGTACACAAAATAAAATATCATTTCTACTCATACCTCTTTCTCTCATGTGAAAGAGACTGGGTAGATCTAGGTGTTTAACATAACATACCCTAACATATTGTAGAATAAGGTTGGTCAAAATAAGAAGAGTTGGTTGGTAAAACACCCAATTCTCTCTTGGCTTACAAAATAATGACTCGTAACTCTACCCAAGTGACTCCATATTCCCTAGTGTATGAAATAGAGGTAGCCGAGTCCATTTTTATTTAGTTACCCTCATTATTCATAGCCATTTAGGATCAATAAGAACCATAAAAAGTAGCTGAAATTCATCTGGATGAACTGGAAATGCTTGACAAGTACGGGCTTCAGGCCTTGCACAATCTAGAGAGGAATTAGAAAAAGATAACCAGTGATTTCAATAAGAAAGTTTTCCTCAACTCTTTATTATAAGATTATCCATTATAGGAATTCATAACTCTAATGATACCTTGTAGGAAGCCACCAGAGTTGGAGCCCAAATGGGAGAAACCTTTTGTCATTCACAATGTTTACCCCAATGGTTCATACTATATAGTCACTATGGATAGTGAGTGTAATACTCCTCCAACTGATGAATAATTCCACAATCAGTACTTTTCATAAGGGATTTTCTATCCCAAAGGTCGTTAAAATACTAATCCTCATCCTTCATGATGTTGAACAATAAATGGTCTGAGCTCTACAAACTTATACTAAGATCTTCGTCATCCTTATTGCAAGACGTTAGACTACATGGGTACCACCACTCTTCACATACCCCATCATTATAGTATCCATCATCTTTCATATCTTAAAGGACCCCCTTAGAGGATAGGTATCATGAAACCATGGATCACCTACCATTTGGGGGAAACATCATGGAGGATCTTGAACGATAATTTGATATAAGTCTCCTATTGCGAATATGGTCAGTAGTTGATCCTCAATTGTTTGTTCCTAGTCCAAGTCATGTGATATCGATACTGTGTTGTGAACATGGTCATCATTTATCCTCAATATTTATTTCATCACCATGGTCTCCCAAATGATGGTCGTGATGATTCACCTTCTTCTACACATCTGTCTCATGCACACGAAATTAAATTGGTCATCTATGGTCTGATATGTATGGCCATAATCTAGGATTATTCATGTCCCTAATTTCATGAAGTAAAAATACATTCATTTCAGAACTATGTATGACTTAATTCCAATCATTATGAGATACACAACGACACTTAGAACTTTCATCCATGGCTTAGCCTCAGGCCCCTCGACCTTTCCATCCACTTAGACCAAGGTAACTCTTAAAATTGTGCGGTGTGGTATGAACTCTTTGTACTCATTCACATCTGGGTTATTCTTCCATGCCAGACACATCCCCTTGAGACACTCCTTTTGTGTTTCCTTACCTCATGAAGATATACTAAATGATATTTTCGTAACTACATATGGCTTGATTCCCATTCTTATGGGATACATAAGAATGTCAGAACATTTTTACATTGGTTCTAGACCAAAAAATATCTTTTACCTTTGTATTTAGTTCTATTTGAGGTGATAAATATGTTGTGGTATGGATTTATTTTGTACCCATTCATGTTGAGTTTATAATGGTCATATCTTATTCACCTCCTTATATAATTTCATTTATTACCCATTCTTACTTCATGACTTTAAACGTTATGGAATTTCCATAATTATGTTTGATTATATTTCCATATTTAATGGGATACATAGGAACACTCATAAATTTTATAATTGATCCAGCTAGGTTCACCTATTATTTATCTAAGCCCCTTGTCCTGTGTTCTCTCATGGAATTGTAAATTCTATGGAATATGTGGACGTATATCCTCATTCATGTCAGGTTATTCTCCCATTAAATACATGTCCCTCTTTGAGATTCCTCTTTTCCCACTTTCATAACGTATGACGTTAAACTGAACGGTATTCTAGAACTATGTATGTCTTTATTCCCATCCTTAGGGGATATGTTAGAATGCCCGAACATTTTGTCCTTGGATTTAGCCCCAATTTTTAGAAACTTTCTCTTCCATCTGGCCCCTTTTCCTATGTTATTATGGGGGTATGATGTGTGTTGTGGGATTACATCATCATTCACTTCATCTTTGAAATTTCCACACCACGTACTTCACTCAAGAGCTATCCACCCCCATTTCCATATAAATCCTTACAACATGACATTAGTCTACATGACATTTCATAACAACATGTGTCTTTATTCTAATAATTGTGATATAAATAAGAACACCAAGACATTTAGTCTTTGTGTCAATCCCTATGTCCCTAGACATTTTCTGGAACCTTTTCCTAAGGTCCCCCCTGATATTGTGTGCGGTGTTGTGGGGTATTTTTTCCTCATCCATTCTAGGTATGCTTTATCACGCCATGTGAATTCCATTTAGAAACTCATTTTTTTATATGAATCTTAACCATATGATGATAAAATATGCTACCTGATCCCACATTACATTAAAATTTTGTGTCTTTTCCTCACAATGTTAATGTTCATGGGATGGTCATGTCATATGACATAAAACTATGACACTATCATCCTAGCTAAATGATGAAAAATGACACTGCATTTCGGCTTCCACGTTGAGGGGACACCATGTTTAAAATTGGTCACCCACAATTCTAATTTTAAAGGCCTACATATGTCTTAATCATTGTGGTGTTTCTCGGACTCTCGGTCCTGGGGTTTCTGCTCTAAAAAACACACCCAAACTAATGAAAAAGCAAGATCCCTCAAATGATGCTTATTTTGATGAATGGGCCTAACCTTCTTGATATGATTTCATTTAATATTTGTATCCTATCATTATGTGCTAAAGAAAAACTTCAGGATTGATTCTCATCCACATAGAAAATGTAGGAACACCCATAAATCTCTTCTTTGGGTCCATCCTCGGGTATCTCAAATCCTCCTTTCTTTCCTGCCCCGTGGCCCGAATCCTGTTGGAAGAAAGTGGTGCAGGTTTGACTTTTTTGGTCCTCATTCACATTGTTTTTATAATAGATATTCCGTGTACTTACCTTCAGGGGTCTCCCTTCAATTTTCCCTAGTGTCTTTACCACAGGATGTTAAAATACACAACATTAAAGAACTATGTGTGGCTCTATTCTCATCCTTTTGGGATTTGTAGGCACGCCCAGACATTTCATCTTTGGGTCTAGCCACAATCTCATCGATACATTTTGACACTTTTCTTCCACTCACCTCCTTGAGTACTCCACCCTTTGTTGGACCCTCGACCCCTTTAATTATTCGTCAACATGCTCAGATGCACTTTGGTTTAGTACATAGATTGTTGGATACTACCTAGAAATGTTCTCATCTGTTTTCATGCTTCACATTTCCATTAAGTTGGGTTTCCATCATCTTTCACATCCAAAAAAACCCCTAGACGATATGGATGATCGGCCTTATGGATCACATACAACTTTGGGATAACTTCCTATAAGATTCCGATTGATATTATGACATAGGTTCTATGTTTTGAATACAGTCAGCGACCAACCACCAGATGTTAGTTTCCATTTCAGGTCACATGATATGGATAGTGTGTTTTGAACCTAATCAATAATTATCCTCCATCATTATTAAACCCCCATTATGCCATAAATATTGGCCTTTTTATTCACTTCCCCTTCCAGTCCACCATGTTCAAGTGTAATTTTGACACCCTTGGTGTTATCCCTTCATTCACCTATTCACATTAAGAGGTAGAATCTATGTTGTGGGATCATCTTCTACTCCACATCGCCTCCCCCAAATGAGTATTCCATGTGTTGTGAAAATATTCTCCACCCTTGATTCCCACACAGATCATAGATAACGTGTGCTTTGAGAAATGGGTAAATTTTGTTCCTGCATGGAATAACCACTCTTCTCTTGTTCTGAATCATATTACCTTATGCTAGGAGTTCACATCATAAACATGACACCCAATACCATGCATCGTGAATCTAAATTGTCAGTGTGTTCTCAGGAAATTTTTTGATGCAGTGTGGACTTTTTTTTCCTCTTTTAATTTTGGATTTCTTTATAAGATTGTGTTATATATTTTTTATTTGGATGTCCCACTATATGGTCTATGCTATATGACCATAAAATTAGGTCTTTTATATCCTTATCATACAATGCTAAACTACTCCTTCTGCACCTAGGATGTTTAATGATAAACTACCTATACATAAGATGAGTCCACTCGATAAAAAAATTCCCATTTTCAGTATTAGTTTCCTTCCATACCAAATTCAATAACTACGTGTGGCTTGATTACAATTCTAATGAGATAGCTAGTGATTCCCATAATTTTATTTGGTGTCCAACCACATCACTATAAACACTCTTATTCAATTTTTTTCTGAGTTTCCATAGAAGTATGTGGTGTGGTGTGGACTTATGTTCTCATTTATGTCGAGTTTTCAGTAACCATGCCTCATAACTCTCTCGAGTGTTCTCCTTTTTTTGTTCCTTATTTCATGATAGTAAATTGTATGTGCATGTCCCACACACAAGACATTAAACTGGGCACCTTATAGTCCAAGCTCTATGACCTAAAACTAATATTCTTACCATCTATGTTTTCACGATGTGACACTGCATAACAATTAGGATATTCATTTTTAAAAGAGGATAACACCCCCTTTTGGTATTGGCTGTCTGCTGTACCACTTGAAAGAACTATGTGTTGCATGATTCCCATCCCTATGGGATAAGTAGTGGTGCCCAGACATCCTGTCATTGGTCTAGTTGCAAACACTTTTTCTTCCCCATCTCCCTCTAGATACGGTTTATCTAGAGGTATGTTGTTCGGTGTAGACTACTTCTCTCATCATTCATGTTGCGTTTATAATAACTATGTTGTGCACTTCCTTTGAGATTACCATTCCTTGTGTTTTTTCACCATGAGGCTTAAACCACTTGGGTAATATTTGCACTGTGCACATTCATTCATTGGGGATTTTCATTATCTATAAGATCCAAAGGGACCCCCTAACAGCATAGACATTAGGCCTCAGTGCTCTCCTACCATCTTTGGCCAACATCCCAGGGAATTTTGAATGACAATTTGTCACAATTATCACATTGAGAATATAGTCATTGATTGATGCACATTTTTTTCCCATTCTAGGATAACATGAAATGGATAAGGTGTTTAAAACATTTTCAGAAGTTATCCTTCATCGTCACGTCACTCCCATTTCATCCATAATATCTAATGTAGAGAATCAAATGATTAATGACCCTTTCCGTTCTACGGATCCTTGACACCCCTTTTGTTGTAACTCCATGCATTCACATGCATCAAGTAATAAATTTGGTTCATCTGGGATTTCCCACAAATGGACATTTCCTTTCCAATATTACACACTCTTGAGAAAGGTCTGACAACACTCCTTATTTCCTACATCGAGCATGTCTCACGTAGGATTAGTGATTTTGGTAGGGTAATATCCATATACGAGATGGTGTGACATTTTTTTATTGCAATACCACTTTAAACAGCGACTCTATAGTCCCTTATGCATGACTACAAACTGTAGAATACCATATTTGTCAAACATAGGAGGCCTCTTGTTCCAAATGAGAGATTCCTTATGTGACACGAATTAGATACTAGTAGTTTTCAGTACATGATTTTAAACTGTATTATTCCTATCATTCAATAATATGATTCCTCTTTTTCTAAACAATAGTTTCCTTATGCGTCAAGCATAATATTTCAATAGTCCTCACAACATGACATTAAACTATAGAATTTTGTATCATTCTACTATTGGATGCCTCTTGTTCTGAATAATAGATTCCTTATTCTCCATGAATAAGATTATAATAGTCCTCTCTACATGACTATAAATTGTTGTACATCATATGAAACAAACATAGGATGCTTATTTTTCTAAATAAGAGATGCCTTATGCGCCAAGAATAAGATGCCAGTAGTCCTCACTAAATGACATTACAATGTAGCATGCCCTATCATTCAATAATATGATGTGTATTATTCTAAAGAAGAAAATATTTATGTCACAAGCATAAGATGCATCATGACATGATTATACTGACATAATATCAAGATATTTTGAATCCATTCAAGCATTACATCACTCCACCTCATGCTTCATGTGTCCTTCATATAGATATTCATCATCTTTCAAGTATGAAGGGACCACCTAATTGCTTGGTCCCATGCTGCTTCGGCTCGCCAACTATTATAGGCCAATACCCCAAAATACATTGGAGGAAACTTCGAGTTTGACCCCTATTTTGAAAATGGTTAGCTGTTTGACCTCATTTGTTTTCTTCCACCTCAAGCTAACGCGATTTGGATGCTGCATTTCGAATATGGTGAGTAGTTATCTCCCTTAATCATGACACTATCATTATATTCTGAATGTGGGTCATATAACTCACACTTTTCATCTTCATTTGTTTGGATTTACTCCAACACCCCTGGAATTATCCCACTCGTGCACTAGAGAATGTTGGTGGATAACAGTTTGGCTGTTTTCAAAAACCTACTATCTTACCATTGCCCCTTTCTCATCTCAAAAACTCTACGTGGTCATTCAAATCCCAGATATTTGGTAATTGGTTGGCACTCTCATAATCAATGGGAATAATTATGTAGCCATCCCTTTTTTCTAAAAAATGCATAACCTACATGAGATATAGGATTTCTCGCTAGATATTTCATAGATGTGATTGAGATTATGTAATCAATGTAGATAACGAGACTC
Source organism: Viscum album (assembly GCA_963277665.1). NCBI lineage: Eukaryota > Viridiplantae > Streptophyta > Magnoliopsida > Santalales > Viscaceae > Viscum > Viscum album. Next base: position 306,407,205 of record OY728131.1, on the reverse strand, counting down.
ATGAACCCTACCAAAATAAACAAGAAAGCATGAAATTATGTTTGTAAGTTCATGAATATTACAACGCCCAAGGATTTTCCCCTCCAATAGATGGGTTTACCTCTTCAATGGAGTGTCCCAACTCCACCAATCTCTGTCTTGTGACATCCAGTATTTGTTGTCACCTATTAAGCTCCAACTAATCTTTCATAGAAATATGTCATTGTTCATTAGCCCTGATCTGGGCCTGATCCTCAGCATCATGAGTAATATCCATTTCTTGGGATGCTTGCCTAATTTTTTCCCTCACCTCAATCAACTACACCTTTAACTATTATATGATCCCTGATAGTGAATCGAGGAAAGAATAATATTTTTAGCTCACACCCTCAAGTGTTGGATATCTTGCTCATCCACCAAAATTTTATTGAGGGTGACAGACATCCATTGCTGACAGGCCACACTAAGGATGCAGTCATGTTCTCATATTTTTTCTACCATGTAATCTTAAATGAACATATGAGGAATTCAGTAATACACTCCTCCAACACATAGTTCGCATATCCATGAACAAATTCTCCTTAAATGACTTATCCACTCTTATGTGGGGTCTTTTTGATGAAGTTCTTGATCTGTTTCTATAAACTCCAATAGATGACCTTTCTATCCTCTTCATAGAAATAAATATCATCTTGTACCTCTTGGTCAATAGGGTCATATGCAAGGAACTCCTCTATAAATTCATTATTTGGTTATTCCTTTGTTGTTTAGTTGGGTAGGCTATGTTCCATGTCATTGGATTGATCCTCATCACCAGATTCCACCTCTGTAATCTCAGGTTTCTTCCTGCTTGTGGTCCTATCTGTAATTAGGATCATTGTGGTTTGGTTAGCGTGGGTGTCCACTTCCACAACAATAATTGTTCCCCTAGGAGAAGGATCACCAGGATCCCCAACCATCCTTTACACTTGGATTCACACCATTTGAAGAACATTTCATACAATAATACACAAATGTTAGTTTTCTGGGTTCAATAGACATCGATTATTTATTCTGCAAAGAAGATGACATAAAGAGGTCAGGAAATGACTCCCATTCTCAAATTTATACTACTTTAATTATTGGATTTGGCCCCCCCATATATGTTTTGGAACTCCAAAGTCTTTAGAAGAACCAACTTGGGTGTCACAACCGTGTGAGACTCTACAATCACTATTATCCCTAATGCAGATTCTGAAGTTATGTCTTATGTAATAAAGGAATGGGTTTTCAGTAAAAGGCCCACCTATACCAAACCAGTGTCTTGTAAATAAAAATATTTGGGTAGCCTCAAAAGTGTCAAAGTGGAATGGTATAGAGTTTACCTCAAAAACGTTTACATGATTTTCCATCTCTGAGGTTACAACATCACCCACCACTAAAGGGATCCCTATGCCAGCCTATTCCTCCCAAGATAACTCTTCTGATTCTTTATGAAAAATGAATCACTCCCTCAATTAAATATTAGAAAACTATGGTGGAACTGTTTGATTGAGAAACAATTTCACCCAGTCTGTCACATGATGTCGAGTGCCCCTAAAATGCATATTGTCTTCTTGTTCAGAAACATTTTTATCCCTTCCACCTAAGACACCAAAAGTCGGCCTTGGCATGACCTATCTATGATAGATCCATCCCAAGTTGGTTGATGTTATTTCATTTCTCCGAGGGATTTTGAAATCTTTTGTAAACGTCCCTGGTATCCCAAACGTTGGGAAATGTACCATCTAGAAGAATGTATCGGTGGTGAAGCTGCTTCCTAAGAGCCTGGGATGGTGTCCTATAAAAACCTCTTTCTTTCCCTCTTCCCTCCTACCTATGTTCAGTTGGGGACACCGGGTCCCCTACTACCTCTTTCCCTCCACTCGATAGGGGCCTTGGAATCGATGGCCTCACAACATCCCTGCCACTATAATATACATCGGCTAGGCTACTAAGGAGTGTTCTTATCATTTTTTGGCCTCAACTTCGAAGGGAGGGAGATAACCCTATACTTGACACTGAAAGTTCATCACTTGAAAATCTCCCCCAGGTAATCTGAAACCCTTATCTTGGAAAATTCCTTGAAAAGCCTAAAAGTAGCAATTTGAAAACATAGCTCATTCCACATCTTCCTGTCCTCCCGTGTAAATATGATCGACATATTCCTCATCACACATGGCTGATCCTCTTGGATTAACCATAGGTAGAAATGTATGGTTAGTCTATGCATGGATAGAAATTTCCTCATGAAACAATGCGGGGTATACGGGTCACAGATGGGATCACGATCCACTCGTTCCACTAGAACATTACCTCAGAAGGCCAGGAGGTAGGACTAATACACCTCAGTCCCTAACCATAATCGTTGATTACTCCCATATGTAGTGGGAATATATGTAAATTAAATTCATAAGCCTTCTATAATTTATTGAGTGCAATTGATGGAGTCAACTAGGTCGGAAATATCCCCACTTCATTTAAAATGGTTGTTCGGAAGTCTAACCTAGGAATAGAAATAGGGTTCGGATATTCCTAGGTGCTAATGTGTGTAATTATATTTCCATATATGAAGTGGTTTGGTCTTTGTACCCATTTGTCTCTTTCCCTTCACTAATGTGCCATAGAACCTTCTACACATCGTCATGCACTGGGATCCTGATATTGACACGATACCCCATCACCAACATGGACTCCATAATTAACAGTCTTGGAAAAATGCCTATGTTTGTATCCCACATCAACAGAATCTAGCTGCAGATAAGTGTAGAAATTATACCAGCCAGCCTAATCACTGTCTTCTAATCAGTGATGAATCTATACCCCCAATGATTCAATTTTTTGCCCTCTATGATGTTTTAGTAGGAATTAATTTTTCATCTCAAATATCCCTCTTTGGGAAACATATTAGGCCTTGTTCGTAGCTTATTGAGAACCTCCTCTCCTTTAGCATTGTTCTTCAATGATAAATTTATAAATTGTTCAAACCATCTCTGGAATTGGACATCTCTCACAGAATACTTGTCCTCACCTAGCACCAGGTCAATCATTGCCTTTTCCAACCATGGAATATACTGTAGAGCATCCCAAGCATTTTCTGTATGTATGAATTCATCATAAATCTTCCCTATCACTGGGATACTAAAAATATGGTGGATGTCTCAAAGCCCAATGATTGCTTTCTCATGGGGAATATGGAATGTTTTTGTGGACAATGACCACCTTCTCATAAACTCTGATATAATTCTCTCCATCTGATAAATGTTGAATTAGGAAGACCAAAATTCTTTAAAAAAGCCTACATGATTCATTTCTACACCAAAATGTTCACAGGATTCACAAACCCTATAGGCACAGGCCCAATCATCCATGAAATTTTCACCTTGGCGCAGATCCCACATGTTGGTCCACCCCTTCTCCAGGATCCGTATTGTGGGGGAGATGTCACAGGCATCAGCTCTTTTTTGTAAATGTTTTTTTTGTGATTGTATTGGAGATCATCATTAAGATGCATGTGATCATCCCATGAATGGACAGAAATAACCCTGAGCCACTGGTGATGGCATGGTGTGCACTTGAACCGGTAAGATGGTTTGACCCTCCATGCATCGGGGATAAAAAAAGCATCCCTCAAAATGAATATGATCAATGACAGTCTTTTTCAGAGTGGATATTTATTTTACTCTCTAACATCAGCTCCATCCAGTATTTGTTGTATCATTGGCTTCTCTAACAACCTCCAATCTCTAGATTTTTTTCTATTTCTTCCCTTTAAGAAGTGTCCACATGGACACCATGAGAAATATCTTGGTTAGACATTCTACCCAAATTCTTTATATTTTTTCTATTCTGGTTCATAGAGCTCTATAACGTAGATTAGTCATGTAGGATTGTCACAGATCTCATTCCCAAAGTCACTTTCATAGCTCATTTTCATATATGGATTGAGGAGTGTGCAGACAGAGAGAATAAAGTCTCAATGCGTGGCGAATAGTAGCCAATTATTGTGGGGTAGAAAATTTTTTGAGTAGCATTGTGACGAAAAGGTATTTGAAATTTGGTTTCCAAAGATATGTTGTGGAGCATGCGGATCATCATAATCTATGATCTCAATAATTAGGATACATTGGACAATATATACTATTTATAGTTTATCTCCCTCTATTTATATGTAATAACCCTCAATATTCATGGAGTTTCAATCCGTGGTGAACTTCACAATTTACACCACAGATAAATCCTAAGCGAACTTCATAGATAACTCCACGAAAAACTTTTCTATGTTCTCAACCCATGCTTTGTGCTCCCTCATCATGAATCCTCTCTATTATCTACGTAATGATTTTCAATTTTCTTTCCAATTCCACCTATCATTTTCTCTTCATCCCCCTTTAAATTATGGGGAATTTATTTTAACTAAAATTCGTGACATGGAAATAAATAATCAAATTCCACCAAAAAGATTCCAAAAAGGATTCTTTGTAAAGAATCTTAGCAAATAATCTTCACAAAGCCTTCTAGAATCATGGATTCCACAATGCAGAGGCCTTCTCTATGCCCTTTGTAGAGAAAAGTTATGAGAGACTCCATGTCTAAAATGAAATTTTTTGAAATAGGATTTCTCTATGAGCACCATAGATGGAATAATAGAAAACTCCATTATTATGAATAACTTGTGTGAAGATGGAATCCTCTATGATTGTTGTGGAGGGAGTGATGGTCGTCTCATCAATTATGAGAATCTTGATGAAGTCTACCTCTGGTTGCAGAGTGTGAATTAATTGTGGTGCATCCTCTGCCCTTTACACCCTCCTGGTGCCTATAAATACTCTCCTCCCCCCACTCCAAAAGGACCAACACCCTATTCACCATCTGATCTCTCCAATTTTGAAGAAATCCTTTAGCCACAAATCATTTGAAAAAATCATCTTCATAGGTACTTGATCATGGTGAAATCCAATCACCATTTCTTAAATTTAACCCCTCATCATCGAGGGATGCCCTTCATGGAGCCTGTGGGACATTGCAAAGTATAAATCCCCCTCTCAATACTCAAGATGTCTCAAAGCACCCAAGCTTCGTGAATAACCCTCTAAAAACATGTGTACACCATGATTATGATGGGCCACTATATTACACAATGTTCTCCTATTTGCACAACCATATCCTCTACGAGGTCGGGTGCTCTGCGAGCCTTTGAGATCAATGAGCCCATATTCTCTGTGATCCCCCGACTCTGTGATCCCATGTGCTCTGCAATCCCTTGTGCTTTGCAGGCCCATGTGCTTCATGATCTCATGATCTCAATTAAACCTTATGCTTTATGATTCCATGAGCTCTATGAATCCCTATTATCTGCAAGCCTCTATGCTTTGTGATACCTTGAACATTGAAAATACCCTCTCTTTGAGGGCTCTTGCTTCATGAACCCTTCTCTCATGTGACCCTCCAGGATTGTATAAAGTTATTTCAAAGTCCCTTGGGTGGTGATTTATCTTTTTTTTATTTTCCTCCATATTTTTTTTCATAGTCACGTTAATGGATATTTCTTCTTCACATATCCACGCTAATGTGACAAACTCAATAGAGCACTCCAAAAACTCATATTTATAAAATATTTATGGGGCATTCCATTAACCAAGGGTAAAAGTTCCCCTGTTATGTATGTCCAATGTGGGAGGAGTGAATCCACATAATCTGAGCTGTCGGATGTTAAACTACCAAGTACCCACATCCCCGACACATGATGTTAAACTATGACAATCGCATAATTGAAATGAATAGGGAGGACTATGAGGGGTATGGGAACTAGAACCTTCTCAATACCCTCTCCCTTTGAGCTTTGTTTCCATGCACACATCAGGTAGCCTCTATGTAATCCCCAACCTAACATTACAGGGTGTTCTGGGTCTGGTGGTCATATCCTCCTCATATATATGGACCCCTACACGGAATTCCCTCTAAAAGTAATCCCTTTTATCCTATTTGGGTCTCAAACCATGCATAATACCAACTCTATTCCATAATGATACACTGTTTTCAATGCAATCATCAGGTCTTTGTTGCCTCTTATTTATCACCCCTACCAAGACTGACATGGGTTTAGAGTAAGCATCGATAATGATGTCCTCTATGGTCTGCCTTAGTGTGTATGTCTTACACCCCCATTTTATGTCAAACTATGTGGACTTTTGATTTTTCCCTTTCCATGTAGGGTACATAGGAAGCCTTCCTAAGGTTCAATCCCATCACCCATCAGTCCTGACCTCATTCATGTCTGCTCACCCTCGTCTCGCATGATGTTAAACTATATGCACCTTTTCTCCCGAATTACTCTAAACTATTTTATTTCGATCTAATTGGGGTTTTACCCATGTCTCATAGATTGGGTACATATGAAGCCTCCCTGAGGGTCAATCCCTACCAAAGGTAAGCCTTGATGTCCTCTTTTTCGAGACCCAATCATCCTCATATCCATCCTCATTGGGTGTCTTGATCCACCCATCTAGTAAACATCTTGGGTTATCTCTCCAAGGAATGTACCCATCTGATTGAATCCCATCAGTGTTCCGATAAGGTTAATCCATCTCTGCTAGAAATTAATCTCAGGGTATACCCCATGTTAAATATGGAAAGATGAAGAATGCCTCAGGGACGTGCCTATGGCATACAATTCCCCGCACTCAATGTGGGATGCCTCGAGGATTACGCTCCCTCTAGAATCCCTAGCATAAGGGTAAGAAAATTTTGGTGTACTAATGTTTCAACATCTATACAGACCGAAAATTCTCAACGTGGGTACTCCCTTAAATGAAGGATGCTGCAATGACTTGGCCCCATGCAATTTTCTAACAGAAGTAGTGAAATTAACTGGCGTTCACAAAGATATTGCATAGGGAACAGTATCACAAACAATGTATTAATAATTAAGGGAGACCCAGACTAGGTGACAAATTTTGAGGAGGAATACATGGAAGGAGACCCCAACATCCCATCATCCCATTTCGACCGAGGAGAATATTTACTTTAATAAGCGATGGATGTTTCCCACCTTTGAACGTAGGAATTAGGTGCAACAACCAGTGCATCCCCTTTGATGGATGTGTGCCCTGAAGAAAGTGTGGGAAACACACTCCGTAAGATATTATTTGGTCAATTCACATTATATTTAATAAAATTATGAAGTATTTGGATACTATGTTAGCTATCATTCTAATGAAAAATATAGTAGGGAAATAATTTTGGATAACCAAAATAAAAGTTAGGGAGATAATATGGATAAATATACTTATTATTTTTGAGTTACTTATTTATTAATCATAGTAGTTCACTTTATCAATTTAATCGTTTATATATCCACCCCATGAACTTTACACAGTCAAGGATATGGTGGGAACCATATGTAAAAAATTATATCACTCTATACCTAATCACTAGGTCTAATTCATAGATCCACGTGGCTTCAGAAAAAAATCCGCATACAAAACAGGTTACTAAGTATAAACTATGATTTTAATTCCATTAATGGGGAGATAATATGCTTAGTATTAATAAATAGTATTATATATTATAATACATATTAACTGAAAATTCTAAATAATAAACACTATAACAAATGGAATGGAAAGTACCTCAATTCATACATAAAAATTACTATGAATCTCAAAGTGATTGATCAATAAGAGTATAAGAAAGAAACAAAAGTAATTAAAACACTAAAGCATTCCACTAGAGTCTATACCAATATGGCCTCTGAACACCACACTATATCTCCCAACTCCGGGTCCCTAGGCCTTTTCCATTATATGATTCCCAAATCATAAAGTTTGTATACATATCGAGAGGCATGTAAAAGGTGTGAATATAACCCCAGAAGGTCAATTGAAATGAATTAATAACATAAGTTCAAAAATAATATATAATAGTGTATGTTATTATGTATAGTAAATGCATAAGTAGACATACAACCACACATGAGTTAAGTCATCATGCACTAACCAAGCCTCCATGAACCTTGGCGTCATCTACTTCATCACGATGCATGTAATAATTTATTTTTCTATCCACACACATCATAATAAGATCCATAAGTCCCACTGTTAGGTGGAACCGCATTCCTATCAGTACTATATTCATGTTCCTCATTTATGGAACATTACAAGACCCACCATTTTTGTGGTCATTAAATGGAACACTTCATGACCCACCATCATAGTGGTTGTAATCCTCTGATAATGGTAAGTCTCAGTAGACATGTTTGACATATTTAATGTGTACCTCACCCATTCATGTAAATCAACAACATATTATTATAAGTAAACGATACTCAACTTCCATACATGAAATACTCCTATGACAGCAAGAATTTTTATGATCTGACTCATACTATCAAATGAACCATAGTTCATACTATTTATCGCATTATCGTTCTCCCCCTCTAAGAGGATGTATAAATATTACAAAGGAACCTATCCATCCTAATACCTAATGAAATATTCTATAGGATATGCAATACCAAAATCAATACATATCATATAAAGGAACAATATGACTTATCAGGAACAATGATCAGGAGGTTATATATACACAAAACTTGAATATATAACTGAGGATAGATTGAATACGCTACAAAAAAATCATTACTACACGTATCAAGGATATGTATTAAGGTCCACTCACACACCCATGTGTTATAAGTATTAAGTATGGGTTTGAAGAATAATGATCAAATCATTTAAAAAACATATAAATTGACTTATGTGGTAAGTAAATTCCTACAATAATATTATTTATGAGATTGACAAGGTTCACTAGTAAGGTAGTCACCGGAATCATGATAACATCAAAAGAACAAAAGAACCATCACCATTGTTGTATTTGTGTTTTAGACTAGAGATTACAAGGGATTAAAACCAATTCTAGAGATCAAGAGACTTACCAAAAAAGATTCAAAAATAGAATCACCATTGAGATGTCATAGAGATCCAGTGATCATCATGTAATGATGTTGTTACACCAATGTTGAGGATAACCTTTATAGACTACACAAATTACCATAGTCTAATCCATAATATCCTCGTTCTATGATTATTTATGAATAATGAAAAACATGAATGGGTGAAGGAATACTCACTTTAAGGGTCCCCCCAAACCATAACAAACATAGAAGCAATAGAAATGGTGTATGAAATGAGCTCTTAGACCAATAAATGGAATTTAAATATCATTCCAATTAAATAAGATATCATGGATTATATGAAATTCATGGCACTAATAATCCTTCTTCCTAGAAATATCCTAAAAATCTAATCTCTACGTGCTTATGATTATTGATTGATTAATATAGTGGTAGAACAAAAAAAATTTCATTCAAGACCCCTCTTACACATTACACATGTTTCCCCTTGAACTAGTCAAGATTAGTGGATAAAGGGGATTGTTTTGACAATTTCAAATCCTATGCCAATTCCATCATGCCTTCCACCATGACCTCACTATGACTACAGTGTTATTGAACCTCCCAATCAGAAAAGGATTATATCTATGATATTTTTCCTTATAATATTCCATTTTCTCTCCCCATGGCCTCAAAAATATTCTTGGTGAGGTTTTACATGATGTATACCACATGTTCCTTCCTCTAGAACGATGCCATGGCCACACTAGTTTTCCCCTATTACTATTTTACACCAAATCACACTAGGACAACCTATATTTTCACTAGGGTTGTGGTGTATATAATTTTAGAAAAAATGGCATAAAAACAATTTTATAATCTTCTTACAACCTTCAAAACATTATAATATAATGCTCAAAAACATCTTTTATAAAATTTAAGGAATTAAATTAACCAAAAAACTAAAAAATATGTTGTTATAAATACCCCCTTATCTAAAAATCCAATCCTTGATAATTATATCTATTCATATTTCTCTAATAACTCTAGACACTCAACTCGAATATCATACTCTTACTCCGAATTCACCTCCTTGTTCTACACATGCCTCGATATGATCAAATAAAATTCACCATTAATTTGAGCATAATATTTTCGTATTTTTACATATTATTCAATTAAAATAACCCTATATTTAATTCAAATATTTGGTAAAACAATGAATGTTTTGATTTTTTATATTGTGTATATTAAATTATTAAATTAATTACTTACAAAATTATAGAGATATATTTATCTATTGGAATTAATTTCATAAATACATAAAATTCTAATTTTATTTATAAACTGAAATAAATTTATTATTAAAAAATTAATGTCTTTAATTTAATAAATTAAATTTGATTCATGGAAATTTTGAAAAAAAATCATTGAATGATTTTTATCTTTTTATTGTAGGATAATAAAATTTCAAAGGCCAGCCACTGTTTGCAAAATGACTGTGGACGTCATTCTTCCGAAAACCGTCACTCATGGTTAGTATACTGACTGGAATACCAACCAACCAAAACTCCAATCATGGTCATACACTTACCATGACCACTTCCTATGGCTTCTTCAAGAAACTTTTGTAGTCATAATGGTGATCATGGCCTTGTTCAATCAGTTGACCTTGATCTCTTCTTAGAATTATCAACCCTTCCACCACCCCTACATAAAAAACCCACCTTATCACCCATCTTTCCTACCATACCTCCTTCTATACATGAACACCTCATTTATTAATCTTGAGAACATGGTGACCATTATTATCACCTTTTCGTTCCACCTATATATATGAAACAAACGTTTTACCACTGTATAATCCAATTACCTACTTCCGTCCTCACTCACAGTCACCTTCCACTCTAATGGTCACCTCTATTATCTCAAAACTAGTCACACCAATGTGGACCACCAAATCCCACTAAAGTCAGTTCCAATTCCCTCATATTCCTTATTGAAGCTCGATCTAAGTCACTAATCCCTGAAAATCCAAGATCTATCAAGCTATTAAACAATAAAACCATTGTACTTCATTGTGAGGAAGCTGAATCTCCTAAATAAATCTCAACTATTGAAACTCTCCAATGCAATTGTAATGACACAAAAATTAATTAATTTAAATTTTTCCTATTTTAAAATTTTTGTATAGTATAAAACTCATACATATCATGGATATCCCAATAAAAACAAACATTCTGAAAAATGAATAATGAAATAAGTAATATTTAAAGAAATTATGGAACTTGTCCTGATGGAATAGTAACTTGACCCTCGGAAACGTAACATGACTCTAAGGAATAGAAATTTTCCAATGTAATAGTAAACTCATATATGGAATTATAATAAAATTTTAGGCATTTTATAAATGATAATATGATATATTTATATCATATTGAAGTAAAATGTTTTTTAAATAATTATAAATTTTGTGTTGGTATAGTTATAAAACATAATTTTTTATTAGTAATTTTATAATTTATATAATTATTTAAAGGAATATTTATTTTTATAAAATATATTCATAAATTATTATTTTTTATTATGATTATATGATAAATTTTTGATACCTTATTTAATTATCCAATGTGTTATAAAATGATTTTTAATTTTAAAATTTTTATTTTTTTAATAATTGTGCTTTTAATTAAAATTTATAATTTTCATATTTAAAAACTTTATTTCAAATAATGGAGGTCATTTTTAAATTCTACATGTTGAATAATGGTGAGATTCTTTTTTGTTATTTTTATAAAATAGTTGAATTTTTGTGAGTTGTGTAATATGGTAATTTACAGTATTTAGAAAATACTGGAATTATTGAATCATAGAAGATTTATAGCTTATGTAATCCTATACTCTAAAAAAATACTTCTACCTTTAATGTATTATTCCATGGAAATATGAACTATTCATAATCTAGCTCAAAAATTATAAACTAATGATAAAAAATTTCTTAGACACTCCTCTACTCTGACTATAAATAAAACCCCTCACCACCCCATCATCCTCCCACATCCAAAGCCTTCGCACATGTCCAATTTCTACACAATACTCTTTAAAAAAACCAACCTTACATCCAAGAATCTTTTGTATTGAAAAATAACCAAATCCAATTTCTCTTATTTGGTTCTCATAGCGAATAAGTTTATGAGGTAAAATCCGATTTCATTTTCATTTTATTTCTTTTCATGTAATTTTATTTTATTATTATATCATCACCTACCATCATAAAATTTTCATGATAACTCTTATATCATACACATAATATTATTTTATTATGTTATTGGAATGATTCATCATTAATCCTCTTCTTTTATCCCATTTTTCTAAAAATGAATTTTCCTTCTATGAGGTGTTGATTTATCACCTTCAAGGATGAAATGATTTCATTTTAATTTAACTCCTTAAATATTGTTCATAAAACCATTATAATGGTTCCAAAAGATTTTAAAATTTATGTTATAATTTTTTATGTTTTAAAACATACTTATATACATAATACGAAATAATAAAAAAATGAGTCTCTTGTTATAAAAAATCTATAAAATTAATTCAAAAAATTGTCATTAACATTTTATCTAATGAATAATCCTCAAATCTTGAAAAAATATATAATTTAATTTTATCTTTATATATTAATTAATAATATTTTATTTTAATTATAGATAATTATCCCCACTTTACATGATCCCCCATTCATTTATAAAAGTGAACCGATCATGAAAACAAAGAAAATAGACACCTGAATGTGGAAATTAATTAATAGAAATCATAAAAAAATGACTTAAATGAAATTAATATTATTTCAATGAATCAAATAAAAATATATTCTTTTATGTTTTTATTATTTATTTAATATAATTTTATTATCAAGGTTTTTAAATTTGAAAAAGAATTCAAACATAATTTATGGGGATTCTCAAAAGTAATTTCCTTTTTTTGGGTTATTCCAATATCATAACAATTTTCATCATTGATGTTCTCTTAATATTCTTAAAATATAATTTCATTCTATGTAGCTTGTTATTTTTGGGATATACATTCATTATGACTGATTTTATGTCAAATTCAAGGATTTTTTAAAAGAATTATTCATTCTAAAAACACGTGTTTTACTTATATTGAGATTATTTCTTCTTCACTCTATATGAATGATTCTTATTCATAGTATGTTATTACATTATTATTTTTGAACCCAAAAGTTTATTCATGAATGTATCCAAAGAAACCCATTTCCTTTTGATGTATTATTTTTTGACTTGGATTAAAATATGTTCTATGTGGCATGTATAATTATGTAAATGATGGGTTGTGATGGGTGCACACTGAATTATATAGTTCTACAATTCATTAGTTAATGTTATGTATATCATAAATAAATGTGAAATATGTTTGTACATATAGCTATCATTGTTCAAAATTATGATTTTTTTTATTCCCATACTTTATGCATGAACATGATACTTTCATTTTTCAGAACTATGTGTGGTATTTGACCACTAAGAAATGATGTTTAATTTTTATGAATTACCACATTTAATGTATTTATCTAATTCTCTATCTCGTGACTATGATAATTATCTCATGCTTATGTTATGATGATGATGATTACTCTCACCCATGTTATATTGATTTATGTTCTTTTATATCCTATTAATGGGTTTTTAGCTCACCCCTTTTTTTGATTTATATCCTTAGGTGATTACTTATATTAAAGAGTAAATGAGGGAAACTAAGAAGATAGAGAATTATGAATTTAAAAATTTATTTTTTGATCTTTGAATATTATGTTTAATCAGAATTTTTTGAGGACACTAAACCATAGTATCCATGTTTTTAGTATTGTTATATTCGTTATCATTAAACCAATGTACTACTAATGTACGAAAATTTAGGTTCACTATATTTGGTATCAAAAAATGTTTTATTTAATTTTGTAATTATGATTATAGAACATTAGTGAAAAACACAAAGTATTAAACTATGTATATGAAAGAACCCATAAAGATTTTTTTATAAAAATGATAAACATAGGGACCCCACAAGATATTACATTAGAGTTATTTTCATAAAATAATAATTTATTTATTCATGACATGATGGATTATTTTTTGTTAAAACAATTCTCTTTTATAAAATGGTGGGAACTAGGAGAAACCAAGCCAATAACCTTTGTAAGGGATACTGTAGTGATTTAAATAATGACATCCCTAATGCCTTGATAGATGGAGTTTAAAATTAAATAGAAGTTCTTACCATTCTATCTCAATATATGATCAATAACCTAAATAATGTGGATCATCCACGTTCCCTTAAGAGAGATCAACTAGATATTGATTCTTTTATGAGGCAACAACCATCGACGTTTAGTGGATCTTCTGATTTACTAGTCATGGAATAATGGGTCAACTCATTGGAGAATATATTTTGTGTGCTTCATTGTTTTGAGAGGGATAAGGTAACTCTATTCATATATAATTTAACTATATTGGCTGATTAATGGTTGGAATTTATTTAGAACACAAATCAAAAGGACGAAATAGAATATATTGAGTGGGAATACATTACAAAATTCTTAATAAGTATTTCTATTGAAGTATTTGTATACATACAGAGATAGAATTCATAGAGATGAATAAGAGGGAGATTATTCTATAATTTATTATCAATAAAATTTCACAATACTTGAATGTTTGGCCTTAGATTTTGTTATCATTAATGACAGAGAAATTGAAAGATTCTTTAGTGGTTTTAAACTAAACCATCAAAAGGCTCTAGAAATTTGATACATTGGGATTTATGAATAATTTTTTCAATGTGATCTCAAAGTGGAGATGGAGTTTGTAGAATGGTCCCATGGTTATTGAGATAAGAAAAAAATTATTGATTTTCATGCTAGGGGGCTAATGATAATGGTGGAAAGAAAACTCAACCGCTCAAATGTTAAAATTATGGGATGAATCATCATGGAACTTTTTTCAAGGGGGTGGGTAAATTCTTCAAGAGTCGGACGTAAGGCTAAAAATCTCATGAATATCAGAAATACATGAGGATTTATGAAAATGTGGTGTAGGAAAGAAGATTACTTCCCAAGGTTCAATGCTTCAACTATAGAGAGAAAGGGAACTGTGCAATCCAAAGAATTAAACATAGACTTTTTTAAGATAATAAAATATTACAGCCACCAAAGACTAAAGAGAAAGGGATGGCTTTTTCAATCACTACTGCTATGGTGGATCTTGAAAATTATGTGGAGATAAGTATGTCTGTTAATCATTCAATAATAAGTAACAAACTATTTGATTCAGGTTCTATGCATTTTTTCATGTCGTTAATGTTTTGTAGAACTATTAAAACACCACCTAAAAATACAAAGGTTGTGTTATATGTTAGAATAAAAATTGGGGAAATTATTTTAATCAAATTATAAAACGATTACCTATGTAAATTTTGGGGACTAAACCTCTATGGAAATATTTTCTGATATCCTTTGGTGAAGTTTGATAAAATATTGGCCAAGGATTTACTCTCTTTATACAAAACTAACCTCAATTATTGAGAAAGTGTGGCTACTCTTCACATCCTAAGGTATCCTATAAATCTGTGTAATTATAAGGTTGAGTATGAATATCGTTATGAATAATCATATCAAGACTATATATTATTACCTTATGATCAATCATATAACTAAAATGATTGATGTAAAGGAGAGAATCATGATTTTGCACATGGCTATTCTGAGGAACTACACAAGTATGTTCCCTAAAGAATTTCCTTATCTTCCTTCCTACCAAGAGGTTTATTTAATGATTTGAATTATTCATAGATCTGCATCTACATAAAATGGACCTTATATAATGGCCTCCATTGAGTTAGAGGATTTTAAAAAACAGTTACAATAGAATATGTACAATTGTTTTATATTCTTGAGTGCTTCATCATGTGGTCTTGCAGTCCTCTTCATAATGAATAAGGATGAATCGATGCACCTCTGCATTTATTATAATGATATCACCAAAATAATAATAAAGAATAAGGATCCCCTTTCATGAATAGATGATTAGTTTGATCCACTTGATGTAGCCATGTATTAATCTATGTGGAACTTTAGTTAGGATATCCCCAATTAATGGTAAATAAAGATGATATTCCCATGAATACCCTTAGAATGAGATATGGCTACTATAAATTCATAGTTATTCCCTTTGGACTCACTAATGCACCATAAATAAACACAGACATAATTAATAGAGTCTCATGAAAATACCTCGAAAATTTTTGTGGTAGTCTTTATAGATGAGATTCTAATATAGTCCAAGAGAAAAGGGAACATGAGGAGAATTTGAATACTATTATAATGACATTAAAAAGGGAGAAAAATTATTCAAAGTACAGTGAATGTGAGTTATGGATGGAGAAGTATCATTTTGGAGGAATGTTATTAATAAAAAAGGAATAACTATAGACCCATCTGAGTAAAAGGCAATCTAATTATGTCGTAGGATAAAATTTTCAGTAAATTACTGTAGTTTCCTTAGTATAGTTAGAAATTAACACTATTTTTAGTACCATATCACATGTGTTAAACCCACTAACCATAAAGAATCATAAGGGAGAAAATTCTGTATTGACTAGTGAATGTGATGACTACATCAAATAGTTAAAAAAGGCTTCTCATTGTGCTTGTACTCACACATTCCAAATACGATGATGTATTTGTGGAATATAAAGATGCTTAAAAAGGTATTATGATTTTTACTAATGATAAATAACAAAGGGATATCATATACCTCAAGGAATATGAAAATTCATGTGAAAAACTATCCCACATATGATTGGGAGTCGACAGCTCTGATCTTATGATGAAAATTTGGTGGAATTATCTATATGGGGGAAGGGTGAAATATATACTAATCATAAGATCCTTAAATATATAATCACATAAAAGGAGGTTAATATGAACAAGGTAATACATTTATAACTCATCAAGGACTATGACTTCTCAGTCCACTATCATAATGGAAAATTGAATAAAGTGGCAGATTATCTAAGTAGAAAGGATCCTGTAAAATTATCAATGAATATAATTGTGAAGGATCTAATTTTATTTGATTTGTAGAGGATGGTAATGGGAATAATTAACGAATTAACATTATCAATACATTCTCAAATGATTTCTTAGCCATCACTCATGGAGAAAAAAATGCTCATGGAAATGATGTAAAAATTCAGAGAAAGCATAAGCTATTTGAAAATATAAATCTTTATGGTCCAAAATTTATGAGGAATGAGTCATATTATTTGTGTCATGATTGTGTATATCATACAATCTATAGATAAGGAAGTATCTTTTGAGTTATTCACATAGCTCAACCCTCTCTATTTACCCAGGTATCATAAAGATGTATCAGGATCCCTGAGAGAACTATTGGTGGGACAATATAATGAAGGAAATCGTTGAATAAACATCAATGTTCCTGGTATTTTATAAATTGAATGCTGAAATGAAAAATTATAATGGTAAGATGCAAAAATTATTCATACCAACATGTTAATGGGAAAACATCTCCATAGACATTGTCATCAGACTTCTGAATACATTTAGAGGAAATAATGGAATATAAGTTTTTGTGGAATTTAAAATTGGATTGGACAAAAACCAACCTCTAGTTGAGTTATCTTAGAACAAAAGTTTCCACTTGATCATCCAAATGGCTCCAAATGAATCCCATTATGGAAAAATTATGTATAACATTAGCTTGTTGGGATAAATTTAGAGAATGAAAATTTCTATGACCTTAAATGGTAGAAGAATCAGTAGAAAATGTGAAACCATTTAGTAGCACATTAATGCATCAAAAATCAAACAAAATATCTTTGACAATATTCATTGAAGATATGTGGTGTTTATGTATAGAGACAAGGTATTACTTTGAATATCTCTAAGGAAGAGGATCGTGAGATTTGGGAAGAAGGAAAATTTAATTACCAAGAACATCAGCCCCTTTGATATTATTGATCATGTTAGTGATGTGGCCTATCAACTAATAATTACACCAACCATGTTTCAATAACATGATATATTAAATGTACCCCTCTTAAAAAATTACATAAAATATCCTTCACATGTACTGAATCTAGAGGTTGTATATTTGTAAAATAATCTTCCATATTAGGAGCAACGTGGAAAGATCTAGACCATAGATATAATGTTCTTCACTACTAGAATAATCACCCCAGTAAAATTATTATAGTGCAACCATAAGTATGAAGAGACTATAGGGAAACTAAAGGATGTGTTGAAGGAGAAGTACCCTCACTTGTTTATGTAAACAATATTTTGAGGGTGAAATTTGAAAGGGGGGATGAATGTAATGACCTAAACGTTTATTAATGGAATTGTTTCCAATATTATAAATATGTTATAGAATAAAACACATAAAAAACATGGAGATACAAATAAAAACATAACCTTCATTAATTAATAATTAAATAAGTTATATTTAATGAAATTAAGGGACTTATACAGATGGAATAGTAACTTGAAACTTGGAATACTAACATGACCATTAGGATAAGTAATTCAGAAAATAGAATATTAAAATCATCTATGAAAGAATAAATAAAATTTAGGAGTCTAATAAATGATAATATGATATAATTATATCATAGTAAAATTAAATAATTTTTTAAAAAATTTAAAATTAAGTGTTGGTATTTCAATACAATATAATTTTTTATTTACAATTTTATAACTAAAATATGGATTTAAAATAAAATTTATTTTTATAAATAGGATTAATAAATTAATAATTTTTTCTTATTATTATAATATAATTTAATGAGACCATTATTAGATTTCCAAAGTGATATAAAATGTGTTATAATTTTGAAATTGGTATTTTTTTGAATATATTAATATTTTAATTAAAAATTAAATACGTCATATTTAAAAAACATTATTCTTAAAATTGTGTTCATTTTGGAATTATACTCATTAAAAATAGGGTATGGTGAATTTTTGGCACCTTTTTAAGGTTTATGGAGAAACAGAATAATTTATGGTATTTAGAAAATACATGAATTATTGAGTCATAAATGATATATTTATGATTTAAGCCCATAATATTGAAATATTATTCATTATTTACTATATTTATTACTGGGAATCAAAAATATTCACATTCTTTAGATAAAATAATAAACTAATGAATAAAATAATAAAAAACATACCTCTCCTCCCACAATAAATACCTCAACTTGCCACCATTTTCCTCACAAATCCAAAGCCTTGAAGCTTGTCCAATTTCTATCAAATCATATTTCAATCCCCCCCCCACATCTAGGATCATTTGGTCTCAAAATGACCAAATATAACTTCCCTAATGAGGTTCTCAAGGAGAATTTTTTCATGAAGAAAAAATTTCTTTCATTGTATTTTAATTTATTTTCATGTTTATTTCTTTTATTAATCTCTCCTAACCAACCATCATACAAGTAGAATAATAACTATATTATATTATATATACAGAAATTTTATTATGTTAATGTAATAATACATCATTAAATCTCTTCTTCTATCCCTTTTTTTCTAAAAATTAAAACATTATTTGTGTGGTGTTGATTTTCTCCTTTGACGATGAAACATTTATATCTTTCTTTATCGCCTTCAAGGAAGGTCATAAAACCATTATAATCATAGAAAGATATTGTAAATTTTTTTGTATAAAATTTTTTATTTTCTATATCAATCATATATTCATAATATTAAATATGAGAACAAAATGAGTTTGTTGTGATATAAAAACGCCGAAAGTATTCTAAGCAGTTATCATCAACATTTTATCTAATGAACCATCTTCATATCTAGAAAAAATTAATATATATTACCAGTTAAATTTAATAAATTTTTTTATTGAATATAATTTATATTCTATATAATCATCCTCATTTTACATGATCTTCCATACATGTATTTAATTGAATAAATCATAAAACCGAAGAAAATGAACTCCCTAAAATGATGAAATTGAACACTATAACTCATCAAAATGGACATATAAAATCTTAATAAAATGATAATAAATAAAATAACTATATAATATGTTTTCTTATTTATTAATTAATTAATCTAATTTGATTATCTAGGATAATAAAGTGGCTAAATCATTCGATAGGTGGTAAATGGATTCTAGAACCCAATTTTCATTTCATTATGTTATGCCTCTTTTGGGACAAATTTCAGTATGGATGTTATTTCAATATTCCAAAAATATAATTTCATCATCATTTAATTTTCAATTTATAGTAGAAACATGATTCTAATATGATCTTATGAAATATAAAAATATATTTCCAAAATAAATTTTCTTTTTAAAAATACATTTTTTAATTTTCCTGAGATTGTTTCTTTTTCACTTAGGATATATTATTCTTATGCTGAGTATGTTGTCAATTTATATATGGAGAAACCCAATGTTTATTCATTAATGTATGCAATAAAATCCATTTTTCTTCCTGGTGTTATTTTATTACTTTGGATTATATTCGTGCTCTATGGCATGCATGATTATGTAGATGTTATGATGTGATAGGTGCACACATAATTATATAGCTCTTCAATGCATTGGTTAATGTGATGTATCTCATGAGATAATGTGAAATATGTGTGAAAATGATGTTATATTTGTTCACAATGATGATTTTTTGGTTATGAACATATATTATGTGTAAACCGGATGCTAGTTTTCTTCAAAACTATGTGTGGTATTTGACTACTAAGAAATTATGTTTAATTTTAATGTATCTTCACATTCATTGACTTTATTTAATGCATCATATAATGACTATGATGATGATCCCATGATTCTATTACGATGATTGTTATTATTCTCACTCATGTTATGTTGATTCATGTTTGTATATATCCACTTATTGGGATTTTAGGTTACCCCTTTCATTGATGCATATCTCAGGAGATTACTTATTCTAAGGAGTACACGAGGGACCCTAATAATCAATAGAAGAAGGAATTAAATAATTAAAATGTTTTATTATGTAAATGTTATGTTTTTTCCTAATTATTCCGTGAAAATAATCCTTTCTTTCCTAGTTTTATAAAAAAAATTATTTTTTAACATTAAAATAAATTAATAGTGTTGTAATAAAAATAAGGGCCACTCTATCAATCGCTGATATTTCACCGCAACCAAGGATAATGGATGAGATTTTCTATGAAATTAAACTAGGATAATATTTAAGTCCCTAATATTTCATAATGAAGAATGTGAAACCTAAAGAAGATAAATCCAATATAGACCCATGTTTATATATTCCTGATTGAAGATTTCATTGAAGAACAACCTATTACTCCGCATCGTTGCACCTCTTTGGAGAATCCATGAAAGCTGAACCCCCCATCTATCGACTTCAACCATAAAAAAATTAAATAGAAAAATAATAAAAATAAATATATACATATATATAATAAATTTATACATATATATATTTTTTATATATATGAATAAGTATGTGTATTTATATATTAATATATATATATATGTATAAATTTATTATATATATGTATACCTATTTTCAATACTAATTACTTTTTTAGAGTGATTTCCAAAAACATCCATTCTTCAATAGGCACCTTGAAGCACTATTAGAAATCTAAATGTGTTTTTAATCATGGGGATTGGACACATTAGTGTATTTAATCATGACTATTCACTACGACATGTGGTGTCCATCACACTGAATTCAAAGCTCCCTCCTCAACACAGATAGTGAGGATGAAGCCACTTATTCACCATCTAACTATAAATATATATTTCTCTATAATATATAATTATTTAGCCTCTTCATGTTATACTTTTCTTCATTTAATAATTTCATTCCTAATAAATTTCTAATTGAATGTTCTTAATGTTCTTTATTAAATCATATTGTGTTTTTCTTTTTCCCCCCATTTCATTGTGTTTCTCGCCTATGTGATGTACGAAAAACTCATATATCCATGATCATGGATAGAAAACACATTCTCTATTGTCTAAATGAGAATCAATACAATGATCATTAAAAATGAATTTAATTCAAATTCTTTCTCCTCTCAAATTCTAGTCGGATAGTGATAGTGTAATGTGGAGGTGACAATTAAAACTCAGTACTACATTAATACCATATAACTATTCCAATTATTACACTTTGATGTTTCCCCCAATTTTGTTCCACCCTTCATATGATTAGATTAGTGTGGTTTTATTTGAATAATGGTATTTGATTGATATCAGGTCTGTGAGTGAGTTTATTTAATCGATTGGGGAATGCTTCTATGCATTCATTGAGAAGAATTCATGGAATGACTGGTATTTTTAATGATATATAGAGAATATTAGTGATTTTATTCTAACGAAAATAGTATAGTGTGAATAATTGAATGATATTTAACATACTCATTGTATTAGATAAATTTGGACAAAAGTAAATTTTAATATATCTCACTAGAATTCATCATTAGTTCTATTTTCATTTCATACATCCATATTTTTTGAATTTTCATGTCCTTTACCTTTCTATTTCCATTTAATAAAAACCCAAAAAAAACAAATATGGTTATATTGGTAGTAGATATTTCTCTTGACTATGACCACTGACTATTAAATGATCAACTTGGATCTATTTCTCGAGATAATGGGGGAGATCCCATGGTGATTAATAGATCATTAATTTAGTGCTTTATGGTTTTTATTTTTTTTCCTTTGTTTTTTTCTTCTTCTTGATATATTTTCTCAAACATGTATAAAAATTCCAATGATACCATTATTTAATAGATCCTCACTAGTTTTTTCTTGTTCGCAGTCATATAGTAATATGAGAAAATTAATTCCCAAGAATAATTGTTGGACTAACAACATAAAAATTATGATTGAAATTAGAGAAAATTATGTATAAAATGGATATAATATCCACATACCTCCAAAAACATAGAGATATTTTGTATCATTGAACTAATATTAATGATATGTCCTAATAAGAAGAAGTTCTGAATGAGGACTACTTTCATAATCTAGAGAAATTATATTATAGAAAATATTATGATGATGCCACAACAGAAGTGGCTGATGAAAAAGAAGAAAAGTATACTATGAAGACTCAATTAATCTATAAACATCAATATAAACATGAAATTAATGTATTCAAGGATAAACTAGAATTATTTCTAGTTGTCTCTCAAAAATAAATAGAAATAAAAGTTTCTTCATATAAATGCGGTGTTATGATCTAAAATTGACTTGATTTAATTTTATTCAAATGGAATCACTTACTAACTTCCATTTTGTTTGATTCTATCTAAGAAACACAAGAGTATAAACCACTAGATTAATAATAATCCACAATTATTGTGGCATCATTTGATGAAAACCCATTTATCATGATTCCAAATTAACCATAAAAGCTAATTTACAACATTAAGGGGCTATCCAGAATCAATTTTTATAAGGTGAACTCCAAGAGAAAATGATTTATATCTATGTAATCCACCAAATGTTTTCATTATTACTATAAAAACATCATCCCCCCTGGTGGATTTGAGAAAACCATTATACTGTCCAGTTATAGAAGGACTAACTACAACACCTATTAGGGTATGGACCCAAGAATCTACTCCTCTTCTTTTCTTATTCAATTATTTTCCATAAATTTTAATAAAAATATATTTTTTTCTACTGGTTTCCCCTAACTAGAAAACATTTGAGGCTATATTCACTATCCATAGCAAGATCCTAGGAGAGTTCTTACCTTAAACATGGTGGATAATAAATTATGGGTTGTACCTCTCTTTTTAAATTATTTATTCACTACATGTTTATTGTATTTTATTATAACATAGATGGACAATGATAAATAAGTGTGGGTGGGTAGATTATGCCAATTTAGACTCGTACTTAATTTCATTTTATTTAATGGTTTAATATATATATAAATACTGTTCACTATTTTCTACAAGTTTTTAGAAAATGAATTTAAAAACAATAAACAAAAACATCAAAAGCCAAATTTTATAATATGTGGGTTTCTATTTGTAAATATCTTAAATATCCTTTTTTGTTTTAATTTATTTTTGTGAAACAAAAAAGAAAAATAAAATCTTAAATAATGTTATTAATATTTGCAAACATCCTTTAAGTTTATTTTTTGGTAATAAAAAATTTATAAATATTGTATTGTAAATTCATTTTTACATTTTTTCAATTTTATTTATCAAAAATTTCTTAAGCTTCGTTTTTACCCTACTATGTTTAAAATTCAAATCAATAATTGAGGGGATTAATTTGTTCTAAATGTATGAGCTTTATGTTATTAATGAGTAAATATTTTCACAACATTAATGAATGCTTTGTCTTTGAATTAAGAGGTGTGTGACGGAAAGGATTTGTATGGAATACATTTTACAACATTATGTCATAGGAATTTTAAATTTATCTGAGGAAATAAAACTTTTGTGAAAGAAAACACCTTAGGAAGATAATTTAAATAATTATAAGACAATTCCTTTGAACCTAGATTAAAAATTGGAAATTGGGAACCCATAATGGATCAATGAGATAACTGCACTTGATGGGTTTCTATATTAAATTAAATCCATCTCAACAAATGATATTCAGAATACTTTCCACAAAGTTATTTCTATGAAAAATAAATTCAAATAAGGATCCCTTTCAAAAAAGATCCTATTAGGTGAGGGGAATATTGAACCCATAAAATGGTAAATTGACTTTTAAAACATTTATTTAATTTGTATAAAAAATGTGCAAAGTAAAACTATGGTTTAAGAAAAATTAAAGAATAAGAAAATTTGGAGTTTTTTTGTTAAAGTATTTATTCCAATTAAATAAAATTTGTTCCACACCTGAAAAAAGTCATTGATTGAGTTGAATAGTGGTAGTGACTAGATTTTCAAATGATGAATGTTATTTCTAAATTTGGAAGAATATGTGTTTTTTTCAAATCCAGAAGATAATTTAAAATTTATAAAGGATGATATTTATTTCAATTTATGATTAAATAATTTGAATTCAAAGATAAATTTATTAAGAGTGAAATTGTTCAAGTGTTGGGGAGTAACGTGAGCTCGAAATTTCCATTTTCTTATCTGTTATTCATTAAAAATACACTTACTTTTAATTCATATACTAGGTAAAACAGTGGGTTTTGGTGTTTTTAATAATTTTTAACATAAATATATAACTTTCGGAATTTATAATTTTTTAGTGATATATTCATTTCTTAGAATTAATTTGTTAATGTCAAACAATTTTATTTTTAAAAAAAATGAAAATGATAATTATTCTATAATTAATGTCTTAAATGGATTAATTAAAATTTTATTCTTTTCAATTTGGAATATATTTTGCAGGGAACTTTTTTTATCACAATAAGAGTAAAAATTATATATCCAGGTTGCACTGAAAATATTTTATCATAAAGAGAGTAAATATACCATATGAAGGCTTAGTTAACAGATTTACCTTGAGTAGCTCATTGCGTAATGCATTGATACTTATCGAAAACCATCACACATGTTCAGTATACTGTCTATGAGACCAACCAGCTGCAACTCCACTCATGGTCAGTACATTAACCATGATCACCCCCTCTTCATTAGTCAAGAATTTTCCATGGTCAACATAGTGTATATAAAAATCATAAAATAGTTTACCGTGAGCTTCACTCATGATCATCCACCTAGACTCAAACCAATTACATAAAAACCCTCCTTGAAACACCTCATACCCACCAAAATTCCATCCATCCATGAATACCTCTTCTGTTAACTTTTAGAACATGGTCACCTCTCGTCCCACCTTTTTGTGGCCACCTTTAAACAATAAATCCGTGATTTTCCAATTTAGAATCCTGATATCTCCATCCTCCCTCACTTGAAGTCACCTTCGACTCTCAAAGTCATATCCCTCATATCCAAACGAGAAAATCCATATTTAAAATTTAAGGTAATTGAAGTTAGATCCAACACCCTAGTAGCCATGTTGATGCCTGATCAAAATCACAGAGCACTAGAAATCCTATATCTATCCACCAATTTAAGAATGAAACCACCATACACCATTGTGAGCAAGCCAAATGACCTAAACAAATACAGATATTTGACTCCCTCTTTTTCAATAATAAATTCCTTGCCTCAACCAATAAATATAATTGATATCACCTATGAAAATCGAAGAGGAGAATAAAAAAATCCCAATGATTTCTTGTTGAATACTATGATACCCAATGAATATAAATATCACCTACCTATCATGAGTTTCTTAATGTTCAATTGTAGAAGTCATTGAATAATATCCTCCTATGTTCCATAGACACATGTCTATATAGAAACCACCAAACTCATCCCACCCATCCATCTCATTTTCAACATGGAAAAAAAAAATTATATAATTTATATATCTATATAATGTATATATATAATAATTATTATGTATATATATAAGTTAATATTATATATATATATAATAAAAAATCAGTTTCTCTATATATATATATATATAATAATTATTACATTTGTTCAGTTATATCCAGCAACATATGACGTTAAATTGAAATTGTGGTGCACTAGAATGAATCAAAATGTGCATGTTATTGTGGGGAGAGGATGTGTCAACAAAATTACTTTTGGCTATTCATAAAAACATGTGGCTTCCATCAAACCGAAGTAAAATATATTTCCTTGACACAAACTATGAAGAAGAATCTACTTCCTTTCCTACTGTATATGTATATATCTCACTCTCACCCAATAGAAATTATTCAGCCTTAGCTGATTAGGTTTTTATATTTTTAAATTTATCTCTTCATTTATAATTGAATGTTTATTCTATTTTTTCCGTCATAATTTTTCTTTCTTTTCTCAAAACATTTCATTGTTTTTCTCCCACACGGATGTCCCATTGACTCCTATCCACATCATCATGGAGAGATGACCCATTACAGGTTGACCAATGGGGAATCAAAATGATGATAAAGAATTTATGTGTTTAATAATCAATATATATCCTCAGTAATTATAACGTGATGGTGAAATAATAATTTATAGGAGGTGATTTTTATTTTGAAATCCTCAAACACCATCCTACTCTTCCTACTATGTCACATCAAATTTTCCCTACATTTTGTGTAACACTTCATATGATTGTATTAGTGTGGTTTAGTTGGAATAAGGGTTTTTGATTGATGACACGTGTGTGAGTGAGTTCATTTACTTGATTTTTGAATGTTTTTACCCATTCCCCCAAGAGATTGCATTTAATGTCGGGTTTATTTAAGGATATCTTATGCGGATTAGTTTTTTCATTTGAGAGGAAACACTGGATGGGGAATAAGTGAATTATATTAAACATACTCGTTGAATTATATTATTTAGTACAAAAGTAAATGATGATATATCTTTGTATAAGTCATCCTTATGACCATTTTCATTTCCTGAATCTATCATATATTAAATTTATTTTCTTTTCAATTTATGTTTTCATTAAATCAATAAAAAACATCATTGGTTGCTTTTATTTTAATTTAATAATAGAAAAAAATTAATTATTCTAAAATTTATGTATTAAATGGATTAAATTAAAATTGAATCATAGATACGTTTAAAATACTCTATATTTAATGATATGTATTTTTATCACACATGTTAAAACAAAATTTCAATAGTATGGTCAACATACTGATTGTACACAACTGACCGCATTGTGCAGAGCTGACTACCATAAACCATCACTCACTATCATTATATTGACTGTGGGACCAACCCAGTCTAATGCCACTCATAGTCAATATATTGTATGTGATCACCCCTATTCCTATTGAATGAAACCTCCATAGTCACTATAGTGATCTTGACCGGCATCAATTATCAAACCTCGAGATCTATTCACGGACATACATCTTTCCACAACTCCTATCCTTGGAAACACAGCTTGTTGAACCTCCTGACTACCACACCTCCATTCATCAATGGTTACCTCCTCTTTTAACCATGAGCACACAGTGACCTCTATTCCCACCTTGATGTGACCACCCACTATAGAAGTTAAACACCTTCTTCATTCTTCACTCACTATCACCTTCTATTCTCATAGTCATCTCCCTTATCTCCAACCTATCCATGCCATGATGTTCAATTGATTCTCATGAATGTTTTGTCCAACACAATTATAATCTCTATTGAAGACTGATCAAACACACAAGGCACCGAAAATCCCAAGTCTAGCTGCTTGTTTAAGAATAAAACCACTATGATCTATCACTATCAACTTTAATATATTGAGTAATGACTGACCACTTACTCCCTCTACTGCAATCAAATATTTTTTTGTTCAACTATAGAATATGGCTGAGCTCACCCATTTAGATGCAATATGAGAAGACTAGATTCCACAAACAATCATGTTGAATACTTTTATACCTAAATAAGATCAAACCAATTTTCATGTCTCGAGTATTCATTTGTTAGATTAAATATTTCATTGAATAAAAAACTCGTGTGTGCCATCGTTGAACCTCTGTGGAGAACCCACTGATGTCGACACCCCTCGCCCCCTTGACATCAACTAGAAAAAACAAAAACATAAATAATATATATATATATATATACTAATAATAATAACTATTTACATATATATTTACCTAAAATATATAATAATAATTATGTAAATTTATCTATTAATATATATATATATTAAAATTAAGTTTATATATCTATATGAATTTTTAATACTAATTACTTTTGGGAAATGAATTCCAGTAACATATGATTTTCAACTAAAATTGGGATGTACTGGAAGAAATCTAAATGTGTGAGTGATCTTGGGGAAAGGATGTGTCTGTATAATTAATCGTAACTATTTTTTGTGACATGTGGAATCCATTTGGATGAAGTCTAAGATCGTTCCTTGACATTCACTATGAGTAAGAAGATTCTTACTCAACTACTCCCTATAAATATATCTTATCTCTCCCACGATAATTATTAACCCTATTTCGATTAGGTTTTTATTTATTTTATAATTTATTCCTTTCATCATTTCGATTTGAATGTTCATTCTATTATTTTTTTAATCATTTTTTATTCTTTTCTCCCCACATTTTTTTTTCTTTTATCACCTCTCTGATTCCCTAGTGACTCAAATATCTGTGATCCTGGAGATATAACCCATTTCATGTTCTATATGGTAGAATCACAATGATGATCATGAATTTATGAATTTAATTTAAAATCTATATACTCTCTAATTATAGTGTGGAAGTGAAAATTTAAATGGGGGAGGTGAATATGACTCTGAAATCCATTAACATAATCACACTCTTCAAACTGAAACTATAACACCCGAGACATTTATGAGAAATATTTTGTTTTTATGTTATATAAATCATCAAAGGAATCTTTCACTACACACAACACTAGCTTGGTTTGATTTACACACAACTGCGGCCTTCCTCGATAGCTTGTGTCGTACGCAATACCGAGGTTCACTAAACAACGATATGCTATTAAAATATTATTAAAACTAGCCATTATGAATAGTAGTAACCACTTTTTTAAATCTTGTAAATTGTATTTTTTTAAAATAGATTTTATTTTTGGATTCGTAATATCTAAATTATCCTAGGGTGAAATTTTGGTACTTTTCGGATAACTTTCATATTCTAATGAATAGTGAAAATTATTAAATTTTAATTAAAAACAACTTTTTTAATCGAAATAATTAATAGTGAAATTTTTTTAATTTGAGTGGTTTTAAATTATATTTAAAATATATCTTTACAATTTAATACAATGTTGTTTATGGGATGTAATTTCACATTTAAACCAGACATAAACAAGTGTCAATCTTTTGATAGTTATTATCTCTTAAAAACACGCTATTTGTTTTGACGACATGAATTAATTTTTAAATTAGTTAATGTAACTGATTTGTTTTTAATTTGGTAAAATAAACATCATTTCTGAATTCATAATATTAAATATATCTTAGGCCTAGTTTTTGGTATTTTTCTGGAAACTTTTATTTTTTGATGAATAATAAAACCACTAAGTGGTAGTTGAAAAAAATGTATTTTTTCATAAAACATAATTTTAACACATCGGTGAGTGGAATTTTGAAAATCTGAGAGACATGGTTAATATCAAGGACTAAAATGTGGTTCAATGAGATGAATATAATATTTGGTGAATAGTATCATTTTACTTTTTTTACCACTATTAAAAGTAAATAGTGTAGTTAAGGGTATAAATGATATTATTATTACCCTAACACAAGTCCTAATTCTAGTGGATAAGTGTAATTCGACAAAAACAACCTTAGGAATAACATATGACCATTTAGGCCCACTTGGATTATATTTGGACATTTATTAACAATTTATTTAAGGAAGGGTTAAAATAGTTAAAATCAAAGTTTAATAACTAAAGAATTTTTAATATAGGGTTATAAATAAGATAAATTCTACTATAAGTATTTCATAGAAGTCTATAAAGATTTCCTACATAATGGTATTTTATTTGTAATTTTTGACTTAAAATAATTTAATTTATTTATGATACAATGATGATGCAGTAATTATCTTATTAATGAAATATTGATATAATTGATGTTATAAATACCCTAATAAATGTAATTTGAGACTTTTTATGAATTAAAATAATTTTATATGTTAATATGACATGTTAGTATTGATTTAATTAAATGTTTTCTAACTAATCATTCTTTTATTATTTTCACAAAAATCAATTACCAAATAGTGTCAAAATTGACATAAAATAGTCTTTAAAACAAATAATATATTATTCCAAAAGTGCCCTCTCCTCCCTTATAAAAGGGCACCTCCTCCCTCTCTTCCTCACACCACATTGAGCCTTCATGCTCGGCCAAACCCTACCAATATCTCCTCTCCACTTCCCTAGAAAAATACTAGAGGTCCTGGTCTACTTCAAAGACCAATTTTAGTGCCCTAAGAGGAGGTCTCAAAGAGGCGCTTCAAAGAAGAGGTAATGCCTGTTACTGATTCGTTCATCTTTATTTCTTCTTCCACTTATTCTTCATTATTTGTTTCATTATGAAGTAATAACAGTAGTATCACTCATATACGGATATGTTATTATATTTATGAAACAACCCTATTTCACCATCTATCCATCCTACTGAAAAATAAATCACCACACGTGCGTACGTACGGAATACCGTCTCCACGTCGTGGTGTAATCTATTTTCCACCACCACCTTACTCGGATGGGTATAATGTTGTAAATAATAACTATATATGATTATTGTAAATTGATATTGATTCTAAAATAGTATACATACACTCCAAAATAAATCCACGATCATTGGAACGATATCATCGCTCGTGCATACGTACGGAATACCGTCTCCACGATGTGATGCGACTCATTATACATGATATCCATTGCATAATGATTATATAAAAGAATTGAGTGAATTAATATGATATATATTACACTAATACCATTCTGCAAATGAGGTATGTATAACCAGAAAAGAAAAATAAGAATTTATTCGACAAAATGCGCATAAGAACAAAAAGTAATAAACACCCGAAAAACAAGTAGTAATGAAATATTACTAATAAGAAGCTACGAATATGACCATATATGATATCATAAAACAAATAATGATTCTGGAATATGTAAATAACATTATTTAAATAATTATACAGGAGGTTCAGACACTTACGAAGCAAATCAGACCTAAGGTAAGGAAAAATATCACTATCTCATTTTATCCGAGATTGTTTATACTTCGGTATTTACTGGGGTGTATTTTATCATCCACATACATGTTCTCTCAATATGTAATATTGTTTCCATCAAACTACAATTTTTCAAATCCAATTTTACCCTTCGGTGATTTTTTAGTAAAATATATGAAAGGAATCTTTTGTCGTTTTTCGTACGAGGTACTTTTTTACTTTTCCGACAAAAGTACGAGAAGAATGTTTTTGTAACTTATACGGCATTAATGGATTTTTAAAAAATTATTTCCAAGAAGATTCCTTTATAGGTTTTCATGTTTATTTTTAATCAACTCTTTTAGTTTAAAATTGTTTGACATGTTAAGAAAGGAAAATGTTTTTGAAGTATAAATGATATTTTCCTCAAGAATGGAGTTCAAGTGTATTATCAAAATTATTTTCCATCTAATATAACATAGGTTTATGTTTATATCCATATTATTAAATTGATTTGATTATGTTGTGATGGAATTATTTTTATTAATTCCATTATCTTATATGAATTGTTTTATGATGTCATGTTGTTTAAGAATTCCATTGTTATTACATGGGTTATGCAATGATGTATGATTTATGATTTTGTGGCACACATAAGAGTGGTATAATTATGAGATGGGTGGGACCTATATCTCCCTCCAATGAATTGGGTAAAGATTTTATATCTCATGAGATAGACATGGCTGGAATGACAGGTTAAACCAGTTCAGTGAAACAGGACTGAAACGAGGAGTGAACTCGTTTCAGAAATGGACTGTGTCCACTAAGATAGTCTTGGGAATGAGTCTTGACTAATAAGAAATGATTCTCTATGATTATGTGTGTATGAAAAAAAGTTTCTTGTTTTAAGTTATGATTATTGGGATTTCATTTCACTACTTTGATTTATCCCATTTTATTAAATTATGATCTCTTTTGCAGGATAAGATTTCCAAAATGTTATGTTCTTATGAATATGATGTGATTGATATTTCTTTTGTTTACCCTTACTGAGCATTTGAGCTCACCCTTTTGTATGTTTTCTTTCCCCAGGTCAGGAATAAGGTTATTAAGTAAGATATACCAAAAGGGACTGTAGATATGATGAAACAAATGGGAGAAAGTGTAGACGCTTTAGGAACCAGTTGTTTATGTTTCCCATTTTCAAAATACACTATACCTATATAGTCCTTTCATTGTTTTGTTATATTTTGTATTAATAATGCTTCAATTTTGAAGTAATAACAATGTATGTAAAGTACGGGTCATTATAGTTGGTATCAGAGGAAAGGTATAGTCATCCTTTGAAAACTAGGATGTGAAAGCCTTTGTAAGAACCCAAAGGATAATTCTATTCATAGAACACAATATTAGTGTTTTAGAAATGACCATGAATAACCTAAGATAAGACCTTAAGTGTGAAATTTTATTCTTGATTACATGGTTTTCCTATTATAATTAGTGTTGCACACACTATTCTTCTTGGTTTTAGTCAATGGCTGGAACCCGAAGGAACCGTGTTAATGCGGAATGCGATGGACAATGAAATGATTGTCTCCCTATGCCACCAAATGTTATGGGAGCTGGAATGAAAAATCTTGTAGCCATGATCACACAACTTTCTCAAGCAATAAATCATGCAGGACTTCCCAACGAGCAATGGAAAGAGCAATATTCTGTTGAATCCTTCATGAGGCAGTGTCCACCTTCTTTCAGCGGGTCTACTGATCCATTAGTTGCTGAACAATGGATTAGTACTAATGAAAAGATATTTTCAGTTCTTCAATGTTCTAAACATGATAAAGTCATCCTAACAGTGTATCATTTGGAAGGTGATGCTGATCAATGGTGGAATCTTATTAAGAATACGAGGAAAGGGGATGAAATTGAGTCCATGGAATGGGAAGAGTTCTAGAACTTATTTTTCAATAAGTACTTCCCTCGTATTCTCCGAACAAATATGGATAAAGAGTTTCCTGAACTGAAGCAAAAGGATGATGAATCTATTGGTACCTATGAAGAAAATTTTACAAGACTTGCAAGGTACTCTTCTGGTATTATCATCCAACCTGAGAGTAAGATCGATCAATTCATTAGTGGCGTAAAACAAAGTCTTCGAAGGGCCTTAGCCATAAGGGACTTCAATAGCTACAAGGAAATCATTCGATGTGCTCTCAAAGTTGAGATGGATATTGGAGTAACCCATAAGCCATATGGGTTTGATAAGAGGAGGAAAATGGAATTCAAAGGAAAATCTAAAGAGCACACTGAAAAGAAGAGGAGCTTTCCCTTATGCTCAATGTGTGGAAAGAAACTTGGAGGGAGTTGTATTAAAGGGACAAGTAAATGTTTCAAATGTGGAAAGGAAGGTCATCGGGCATCTGAATGCCTCAATTATGGGAAGAAGATGTCTAAGGATGCAAACAAAGGAAGGGACACACCGAATGAACCTGCTACACTTCAATGTTTCAAGTGCAAGGAGATGGGTCATTATTCCAATAAATTCCCTAATCCAAGGGTTGTTGACGATGATCGACATCAATAAAATCATAAGGTTAAAGACAATGGAAATTCACATGCAATTTCTATCAGCGATGTGGAGTACGATAATGATGTGGTGAAAGGTACACTTACAATCCACTCTAAAGTAAAAAATGTTTTATTTGATTCTGGATCCACCCACTCATTTATTTCTGGAGATTTTTCTAAGGGTATCACCATATTACCTCGACTATTAGATGTTGAGTTAACTGTGACAACAGCTAATGGCACAACAGTCGCATCAAAAGTTTATAATTCTTCCCCGATTGAAGTTTGTGGGAAAGTGCTTCCTGAAAATCTTGTCATCCCTCCTATAGTAGAATTTGATGTGATTCATGGCATGGATTGGCTTTATTTATATGGAGATCCTATCAATTTCCAAATAAGGGAAGTTATAATTCATATTCCAGATCAATCTATGATCGTCTATCGATGCAAGGATGAACAGAACCTTCCAGTGGAAATTTCTTCCATCTTATGGGTCTTGATTCCACTAAATAAGGGTTATTTATCTGAAATGGTTGGTGAGAAAATCATGACTAATAATATTCCCATTGTATGGCAGTTTGATGATGTCTTTCTGAAGGAATTTCCGGGTCTTCCACCAAATCGTGAAGTTGCGTTTTCAATAGAACTCGTTCCGGGTGCTTTGCCTATTTCAAAGACACCTTGTAGAATGAACCCAATTGAGTTGTCATAATTGAAGAAGCAACTCCAAGAGAATCTTGATAAGGGATTCATACGCCCTAGTGCGTCACCTTGGGGAGCACCTATTCTATTTGTTAATAAGAAAGATGGATCAATGAGACTCTACATTGATTATCGAGAACTTAACAAGATCCCTATCAAGAAAAAATATCCTCTCCCACGCATTGATGACTTAATTGACCAACTACGCGGATCTCAATACATTTCCAAGATTGATCTTCATTCGGGGTATCATCAATTAAGGTTCAAAAGGGAGGATATACCAAAGATGTCTTTCCGTACAAGGTATGGACACTTTGAATTTACACTGATTCCATTTGGTTTTACTAATGCCCATGTTATCTTCATGGATCTGATGAATAGAGTTTTTAGAGACTATCTCGATTAGTTTGTTGTAGTATTTATAGATGATATTCTTGTTTATTCAAAGAGAAAGGAAGAACATGAAGATCGCTTGAGAATTATATTGAAGACCCTAAGAAAGTAGAAGCTTTATTCCAAATTTACCAAGTGTGATTTTTGGCTTCAAAAATTTGCATTTTTGGGTTACATAATCTCAAAAGAGGGGATATCCGTGGATCCAGAAAAAACAGTGGTTATTTTAAGATGGTCGAGACCAACAACAGTAACCAAGATCCGTAGTTTTCTTGGTTTGGCTGCATATTATTGAAGTTTTGCGAAATATTTTTCACGATTATCTAATCCAGTCACCAGGTTGACTCGGAAAAGAGTTAAGTTTGTTTTGACAGAGGAATGTGAAGAGAATTTCAAGGAATTGAAAAGAAGGTTATCCAGTGCACCTGTGCTCACACTTCCTTGTAGTGGAGAAAGGTTTGTGATCTACAGTGATGTATCCAAGAAGGGACTGGGGTGTGTTCTTATGCAAAATGATATGGTGATAGCTTATGCCTCACGGTAGTTGAAAATCCATGAGCAAAATTACCCAACACATGATTTGGAGTTAGCTATGGTAATCATTGCATTAATGATTTGGAGGCATTATCTTTATGGAGAAAGGTGTGACAATTATACTGATCATAAAAGTTTAAAGTATATTTTCACACAAAAGGAGCTGAATATGCACAAAAAAGATGGTTTGAACTGATTATGGATTATGACTGCAAAATTCATTACCACCCTGGGAAAGCAAACAGGGTGGAAGATACATTAAGTCGACAAGACCATGCTAGCTTATCCATGATGAGGATCACAAAAGATCCAATATTTATGTATTTACAAAGGATGGATCATGGAATTTTATTGGAAGGGGGGAAATCATATCTTTCTCAAATGAATGATCAACCATATATACATGTGATGATTAAAGAGGCACATAAAGAAGATGTAGAGTTACAAAAGAGGGTGAGAAATATTCCTGAATTCAACCTTGATTGTGATGAGATAATAAAGTTCAGGAATCGGGTTTGTGTTCCTCCCATCACAGAATTAAAAAAGGAGATGCTCGATGAGGCTCATAGTTCTTCATTCTCTATTCATCCTAGAAGCACGAAGATGTATAGGGACCTAAAAGAGTACTTCTGGTGGGATGGCATGAAAAGAGATGTTGCTGAATATGTCTCTCGATTCTTGGTTTATCAGCAAGTTAAAGCTGAGAGACAGAAGTCTAATGGGATGTTACAACCATTACCCATACCCGAATGGCAATGGGAAAAAATCACTATGGGCTTTGTCACAGGACTTCCTAAAACATCCAAAGGCAATAATGCTATCTTGGTCATAGTTTATCGTCTTACAAAGTCTGCACACTTCATTGCTATTAGAGAGGATTTATCTCTGGATCAGCTTTCCAGGATATATGTAAAGGAAGTGGTAAGATTGCATGGAGTACCACTTTCTATTAAATCTGATCGGGGTCCAAGATTTACCTTGAAGTTCGGGTAAGGTCTTCAGCATACTCTGATTATAGAGTTGAGTTTTAGCACTACTTATCATCCTCAGACAGACGGTCATTCTGATAGAACAATTCAAACTCTTGAAGACATGTTGAGAGCTTGATCTATGGATTTCAAAGGTGGTTGGGATCAACACCTACCTTTGGTGGAATTTTATTATAATAATAACTTTCACTCCAGTATTCAGATGACTCCTTATGAAGCTCTCTATGGAAATAAATGCATGACTCCAACTTGCTGGGATAAAGTTGGGGAAAGAAAACTATTAGGACCTGATGGTGTTGATGAGATGGCAGAAAAGGTCCGATCTATTCAACAACACATAAGAGAAGCTCAGAGTCGACAGAAAAGTTATGCCGACAACCAAATAAAAGGCCTAGAGTTTGAAGTGGGTGATATAGTGTTCTTACGAATATCTCCCTGGAAGAGGGTCATGATATTTGTAAATAAGGGGAAGTTGAGCCCTAGATATATCAGTCCTTTTGAAATATTAGATCATGTTGGAAAGGTAGCTTTCTGATTGGCGCTTCCACCGAATATCTCTCAAGTTCATGATGTGTTCCATGTATCGCTAATGAGAAAGTACATACCTGATCCTTCACATGTACTCAGCTCAGAAGTTGTACCACTGGAGCAAGATCTCTCTTATGAAGAACAGCAGATAGAGATTCTAGATCATAGGGAAAATGTCCTATAGAACAAGACCACTCGCTTGGTGAAAGTTTTATGGAGGAACCTCCAATTAGAATAAGCTACATGGGGGCTTGAGGATATGATTAGGGAGAGGTGTCCTCATCTTTTTGTTACAAAGTGACGAATTTCAAGGGAAAAATTCATTTTATGGGGGGTAGAATGTAACACTCGAGATTTTTATGAGAAATATTCTATTTTTATGTCATATAAATCATCAAGGAAATCTTTCACTACACACAACACTAGCTTGGCTTGCTTTACACACAACCGCAGCCTTCCTCGATAGCTTGCGTTGTACGCAATACCGAGTTTCACTAAACAACAATATGTTATTAAAATATTATTAAAACTAGCTGTTATGAATTGTAATAACCACATTTTGAAATCTTGTGAATTTTATTTTTCAAAATGGACTTCATTTTTGGATTCAGAATATCAATATTAGCTTAGGGTGAAATTTGGGTACTTTTCGGATAACTTTCATATTTTGATGAATAGTGAAAATTATTAAATTTTAATTAAAAACAACTTTTCTAATAGAAATAATTAATAGTGTCAAATTATTAAATTGAGTGGTTTTAAATTATATTTAGAATATATTTTTACAATTTAATACAATGTTGTTCATTGGATGTAATTTCACATTTAAACCGGACATAAACAAGTGTCAATCTTTTGATAGTTATTATCTCTTAAAAACATTCTATTTGTCTTGATGACGGGAATTAATTTTTAAATTATTTAATGTAACTGATATGTTTTCAATTTGGTAAAATAAACATCATTTTTTAATTCATAATATCAAATATTTCTTAGGCCTACTTTTTGGTATTTTTCCGGAAACATTCATTTTTTTTGATGAATAATGAGACCACTAAGTGGTATTTAAAAAATGTAAATTTTTTCATAAAACTTAATTTTACCTCTTTTGTGAGTGGAATTTTGAAAATAAGATATACACGGTTAATATAAAGGACTAAAATGTGGTTTAATGAGATGAAAATAATTTTTGGTGAATAGTAATTGTTTACTTTGTTTTACCATGGTTAAAAGTAAATAGGGTAGTTAAGGGTAAAAATGATATTATTATTACCCAAACACATGTACTAATTCTATTGGATAAGTTTAATTCGACCAAAAACAACCTTAGTAATAAAATATGACCATTTATGCCCACTTGAATTAGATTAGGACATTTATTATCAATTAATTTATGGAAGGGTTAAAATAGTTAAAATCAACATTTAATAACTAAAGAATTTTTTATATAGGGTTATACATAAGATAAATTCGACTATAAATATTAATTAGAAAGATAAAAAGAGTTCCTACATAATGGTATTTTATTTGTAATTTTTAGACTTAAAAATAACTTAATTTATTTATGATTCAATGATGATGCAGTAATTATCATATTAATGAAATATTGACATAAATGATGTTATAAATACCCAAATAAATGTAATATGAGACTTTTTATGAATTACAATTATTTTATATGTTAATATGACATGTAATTATATATTTAATAAAAAAAATTTGAACTAATAATTCTGTTATAATTTTCAAAAAAATCAATTTCCAAATATTGTCAAAATTGACAAAAAATAGTTTTTAAAAATAATACTATATTATTAATTGTTATTTTATTCCTAAAATTCTATGGTTCGGAAAAATGACTTATCTAGGGTTATATATATTAATAATAAACAACTTGGGATTCGTTTTTCTTGATATAGGGAGGTTATTAACCTTATAGTGTAAGAAAACAAGAAGACACGGTAAAAGTCAAATTATCTAACATAAACTTAAATCTAAATGATAAGGTTAAAATTGATACTTAAAATTGTCTAAATTCTATTGGATGAGAGGATTTAGACCCATCCGTACCTTATCTTCTAAATATATCAATTTGGAGCTATTAAAAACAGAATTTGACTTCATAATAAAATAATATTTTTTATTATTCCAAAAGTGCCCCTCTCCTCCCTTATAAAAGGGCACCTCCTCCCTCTCTACATCACACCACTTTGAGCCTTAATGCTCAGACAACCCCTTCCAATATCCCATATACACTTCCCTAGAAACATCCTAGAGGTCCTGGTCTTCTTAAAAGACCAATTTTAGTGCCCTAAGAGGAGGTCTCAAAGAGGCGCTTCAAATATGAGGTAATGCCCGTTACCGATTCGTTTATCTTTATTTCTTCTTCCACGTATTCTTATTTAGTTGTTTCATTATGAAGTAATAACATCAGTATCACTCAAATACTGATATGTTATTATAAGTATGAAACAACCCTATTTCACCATCTATCCATCCTATGGAAAACGAAATCACCACGCGTGCGTACGTACGGAATACCGTCTCCACGCCATGGTGTAATCTATTTCCACCACCACCTTACTCGTATGGGTATAATGGTGTAAATAATAACTATATATGATTATTGTAAATTGATATTGATTCTGAAATAGTATACATACACTCCAATACAATACCACGATCATGGGAACGATATCATTGCTCGTGCGTACGTACGGAATACTGTCTCCTCGATGTGATGTGACTCGTTATACATGATCTTCATTGCATAATGAATATATAAATGACTTGAGTGAATTAATAGGATATATATTACACTAATACCATTCTGGAAATGAGGTATCTATAACCTAAAAAGAAAAATAAGAATTTATTCGACAAAACGCGCATAAGAACAAAAAGTAATAAACACCCAAATAACAAGTATTAATGAAATATTACTAATAGGAAGATAAGAATATGACCATATATGATATCATAAAAATAATTATTATTCTGGAATAATTCAATAACATTATTTAAACCATTATACAGGAGGTATGGACACTTACAAAGCAATTCGGACCTAAGGCAAGGGAAAATATCACAATCTCATTTTATCCGAGATTGTTTATACTTTGGTATTTACTGGGGTGTATTTTATCATCCACATACATGTTTCCTCAATATGTAATATTGTTTCCATCCACCTACAATTGTTCAATTCCAATTTTACCCTTCGGTGAGGTTTTAGTAAAAGATATGAAAGGAATATTTTTTCATTTTTCGTATGAGGTATTTTTTGACTTTTCCAACAAAAGTATGTGAAGAATGAGTTTTCTAACTTATACGGCATGAATGGATTTTTAAAACATTATTTCCAAGAAGCTTAATTTACAGGTTTTCATGTTTATTTTTAATCAACTTCTTTTAGTTTAAAATTGAATGACATGTTAAGAATAGAAAATGTTTTTGAAGTAGAAAGGATATTTTCCTCAAGAATAGAGTTCAAGTGTATTATCAAAATTATTTTCAATCTAAGATAATATAGGGTTATGTTTCCATCCCTATTATTACATTGATTTGATTATGTTGTGATGGAATTATTTTTATGAATTCCATTATCTTATATGAATTGTTTTCTGATGTCATGTTGTTTAAGAATCCCATTTTTATTACATGGGTTATGCAATGATGTATGATTTATGATTTTGTTTCACACATAAGAATTGTATCATTATGAGATGGGAGAGACCTATATCTCCCTCCAATGCATTGGGTAAATATTTTATATCTCATGATATAGACATGGCTGGAACGGTAGGTTAAACCGGTTCAGTGAAACAGGATTGAAACGAGCAGTGAACTCGGTTCAGAAATGGACTTTGTCCACTAAGATAGTCTTGGAAATGAGTCTTGACTAATAAGAAATGATTCTATATGATTATGTGTGTACGCCACAAAGTTTCATGTTTTATGTTATGATTATTGGGATTTCATTTCACTGCTATGATTTATCCCATGTTATGAAATTATGCTCTCTTTTTGCAGGTTAAGATTTCCAAAATGTTATCTTCATATGAATATGATGTGATTGATATTTCTTTTGTTTATCCTTACTGAGCATTTGAGATCACCCTTTTTTATGTTTTCTTTCCCCAGGTCAGGAAGAAGGTTATTAAGTAAGATATGCCAAAAGGGACTATAGATATGATGAAATAAATGGGAGATAGTATAGAGGATTTATGAACCAGTTGTTTATGTATCCCAGTTCCTAATGACACTATACCTATACGATATTTTCATGGTTTTGTTATATGTTGTAATAAGTATGCTTCAATTTTGAAGTAATAAAAATGTATGTAAAGTATGGGTCATTATAGAAACAATTATAATTCCCCCTCCATTTGGGACCACACTTCAAATGATTAGAGTTGTGTAGTTCTATTGGAGGAATGGTATGCAATTACATCAAAGTGTGTGAGTGAGGTTTCTCACTTTTTTGATGAATTGTTTCACAGATTATTCTAGGATGATGCATGAAATTATTGAAATGTTTAAGCATCTCTTGATTGAATTAGAGGTTTAATGGAAAATTAAATATTTGGGGGTGAATATGTGAATGATATTAAACATAATCATAAAATTATATGATTTATAAAAAAATAATGTTTGATATATCTCACTTGAATTCATCATTATGTCCATCTAAATTTCGTTCATCTATCCTATATGTTTTCTAAAGTAATTTAAATTTCTATTTCTATTTAATCAAATAAAAAAAATATGGCTTCATTAATTATAGAAATTCTGTTTGACCATAACCCATGAAAATACTATGATCAACATTCACCCCCAAAAACATTATCACCTCATTAAAATACAAAGATCATATATTCCTCATATGATGAATCTGGATGAAACTCAACATCTTCATAGTTTATAATATGCATGGTATTGGGGATGATCATTTGATGTTGAGATACACAGAACACGTCAAACATACATAAGTAATGATGAGGAACACCCAAATGAAAAGACACTATTATTTTATGATTAATGATCTTGAATAGTATAAAAAATTATAGTACTAGATTTACATTATCCAATAGACATATAAGCCCTAGTTGAAGAGTCAATCACATGAAAACCAAATCATACAAAGGGAAGTCCAATGTTCTTACCCTATGGATGAAATTTGACCATTTTATTCTCTTAATGGAGATGAACCATGTATAGATCAACTATTCATTATCCGAATTCTCATCCCCCAGACTTCAGCTCAAAATATTTTCCTTGTTCTCCTAATTCAATAATAATGGTTAGTGACAAGGTCATCCATAGAGAGACTTTAGGCTTCCATCTGGATAAGAGCATTCTAACTGTTATTTCTAGAAAACATCAAATATGATATTTGACCATCCTATGATCATCCAAAGTCGAGGACAAAAGGTAAAATAATATCCATACGAATCTAGATAATTTTCTAGATTGTCCATCTATCGATGAATGATATTCCACGACTAATCTCAGCTAATTCCCCAGAGCCTTTTGAATGGCCTAATAGAATAGTGATTTAAAATGTGATTCTCTATATGATACATTGGTGAAGGTAACTCCATACATATGTACTAACTTAAAGACATATATCCTTCCCCCCATTTCCTTAGAAAGAGTTTCCTTGTTCAAAACGAAATGGGACACCTTAGTCAGGTGATCCACTAATACCCATACAACATAAGGATTCTGAGAGTTCCTCAATAACCCTATTCAAAAATGTATCATGACATCATCCCATATATACATGGGAAATAAAAGTGACTAAAATAAACAAAAAGGGATTTGATGCTCAATATTTAATCTCTAAATGGTGAGGCATCATGAAACTAAACATTTGGTATCCTTCTTCATACATAGCCATAAAAAATTATATCATTTAATAGAACATATTCATCAACCAAAGGTGCATTATTCATTATAAAGAATCCAGGTCTTAATTATATCTTACCTATTAGGATAAAAAATACAACCCTCTTATGAAGATAAATCATGTGTTCATCATCTAAGGACAAACTGGGTATTGTATCAATTCCCTCCAGCTACTCTTACATCACCGTACACTCAGAATCTAACTCTTTATTGTTCTTTACCATGTCTATTAAAGCTAACATGACAACCAATGGTACACATGTCATTGATTCCCACTCCCCAGTCACATACTTCCTCTAATAGGCCATCAATCACATTTTATGACACTCATATAATAATGGAGACTATTTATGCTCCTTAAAATCCATTGTTATTATGTTGGATGTATCTACAACAACATTGCCCTATCCTAGCGCATAATCCATTTGGAATTAAAACATATTCCGATTCTCCACCTAGTGTATCTACCTCGAATTTTGGTCTCACCATGAGAATATATAATTCATAATCTTTTGGTCTGTATAGATTGTAAAAATACCTCCAAAAAGA
The DNA here is from genome assembly GCA_963277665.1 of Viscum album. Taxonomy (NCBI): domain Eukaryota; kingdom Viridiplantae; phylum Streptophyta; class Magnoliopsida; order Santalales; family Viscaceae; genus Viscum; species Viscum album. The sequence continues at coordinate 306,363,324 of OY728131.1, read as the reverse complement.
ACGTATTTCCAAAAAACATCATGGAAAGGACCATGGATTCAAAATCTTGGTCATGGGTAGGATAATTCTGTTTGTGGGGTCATCATTATAACTATCAATAAGCTATTATATGACCTTCTTACATCAACTATTCTCTAAATACAACTCTTTAGGAATAAAAAAAGACCAAATCTCCCATCATAGATTCTTGAAACATTATCACCAAATTCTCTTCAACTTCCTCTTTATCTCATGAAATGATTCCTCACACTATTCGATCCACACAAACTTCACACATTTCATGGCCAGAGTTGTTATACGGGTTTAAAATTATTTAAACAATGGATTAAACACTGGTATTATCATACTAAAGTATGTAATATCTTGATATTGAATACATTTTGAGGGTGAGTCCAAGATATCACTTCTTCCACCTTCCATAGGTGTAGATAAATTCAACCACATGACACTACATTCCCACATAGTCTACTTGGAATAAAATTATATGCTCAAATTTTACCCAAGACAATCCTGATATGCCTAACATGCAACTCCATGGTAAATGGAAATATGAGTACATATTAAATGAACACCATGATGAATGCGTCTAAATATCAATGAGTGGTATTTTTTTATGTCAATGAACTCCATTGCAGATTTCATTAGAAAAAAAATTATCAAGAACTCATATGGCTCATACATTCTCCAAAACAACGTTTTTTAAATATTTTCTTCCCTAACCCAGAGATAATGGTAGCTTGAGCATCGGTTGATATTGGAAATCCATTGAGCTCATCCCAACGGATCAAAATAATCATTATTTCAAGGAAAATGAAACATGTTCTTCACCATCCCTAGTTTAAAATTTCTACAAAATACCCAAATCCTATGATTCTTTCCATCGTAGTTGGAGAAAAATGAAAGAGCACCCAAGGGAGATATGCTCGGTCTGATAAATCCCTTATTCACCAGTCTTCAAGACAAAATTTAAATTACTTTAACACATCTAGTACCATATAATTAAAATGAGTTAACATAAGTTGATCCCCAAGAAAAATTTCTATTTACAAATCAATTTATCAATTAGAAATATAACTTGAAAATTATGATGGAAAAATACTAATAAAGATATAAAACATGAGGGAATGACGTGGGGGTTAACACTAATCCTTATGAATTTTATATGTATGAAAATTGAAATATAATATATCATATTTCAGTAAAATCTTAAACCAATCAACCAAATACAAATTCCCACTCACCAGTCATTTCAAATGTCTACCCCTTAGGTGAGGTAAAGAATACCAGCCTCTAATAGTAGTTTATATGTGCATGACAGCCAGTATTCTAGTCTATCTAAAATATCAAATTTAATATGTTCATCTACAAAGTCATTGCATCCCATAAATTCCCATAGAAACTGGTCTCTACAAGACAATATAGTCCCCTATGAATGTGGTTTTCATTACATTGGAAGGGTGTGTTGATAGAAATCATTTTTGAAGACATTAGAACTTGTAAGCCTAGTCTATCTAACACATGAGATGATATAATTGAATGAGGAGCACTATTATCAAATAAATTGGTATATATCATATATTATTAAATTATACCTTGAATCATTGAGATTCTATCACCACTATCATATGAAGCCTAAACCACTATAAAAATTTAGTTTTCCTCATCAATAGATTGTTTTCCCTAAGCCAAAAAAGTATATGGAGTTATTATACTATGATAAATCCCTAAACCCCTATATTTACCTAATCTCCCAAATGTTTTCCAAGAATAATTTGGGAAAAAAAATATTAATATCTCTAATACATCATTGGCACTATATTGGGATATTTTGGAAATCATTGATAATATTCTTATATTAATAATTGAAGCACATGGTATAATCACCTAACATAGAAGTTATTTAGGAAGTCATTTTCTTGTACCATAATCCAACTACCCTACTGATCTTAATTATTTTCCCTCTGTCTAATATTAGAATGTTTTCCCATTATAGTGATAATAAGATCATTCATCAGTCTATTATATGATGGTTTTACGCTTGATACCCTATCCTCCTATAGACCCTTCTTGATAGTCTTTTCCTGAAACAAAACTGATGGTCTTCATTTATTCATAAATTTTTATATAATATCATTAATTATTTTCATGTAAAATTTCATAATTGGTGTGAAATACCCATGTTTTAATATTGATTATAATTTTTAGAATTATATGAAACAATCCGGATTAGAGTATGTTTTAAATTTTAATCAGAAGAATCCCCCTAATAATCTGAATAATTTGATTCTCATTTCTTAGGGTTCCTAATTTAGTGTACTATAAAACATTGAAATGTATCTTTGGCTAATTTGGCCATCTGATGGGTCATATTGACCACACAAAAGGCCTATTTAATCTGTTAATTAAACTCGACCATCTGAGATGTTATAATTCTTTGGATCAATTTATAAGTAAAAATTCAATGATTACTCATCAAACATATATGGAAATTTTATTAAAAATCCAGTAAAAAAAATTAATACCTAACTCAATGAAAAATGTAATCAATTCAAGCATTAAAGTCAAACCCAAAATTATGTGAGGAATTTTAAAATTGTCCGCATTTTATGAATTTTATATTGATCTAATTGCCCAATTTATTTGATTTTTTTAATATAAATTCAATATATGGTCTTCCAACATTTTAGAATTAATATTTTCTATTTTTTTGTATTTTATTGGCTTAAAACACAATGAAATTCTGCACTCTGAATAACTATGGATAAAAATGGATTGCAGCACATGGATGTTAAAACAAAAAAAATTGAATAAAAATTTCCAATCGCAACTAAAATTGGAGAGATAAATTTTCAAATCCATATATAAAACTTGTAAGAAAAAATATATTGATATTGATATTTCTAAATGGTAAAATTAGAGATCCAACATGATGGGAAGATTTGAAATACAAAAATTCCACCACCTTGTGCTATAAATGCACTACCTTTTTATCCATTAAATGGGTTAGAATTTTAAAGACAATGAAAATAAATTTCCATGAAAATGTTATTTAAAGGGCCTTGTATGACCTTCCAAACACGTTTTTCTACTTGAGATAACATTCTTCTAGTCTTTTTTTCATGTTCTTTTTTGTTTTCATTTTGTAGTAATCTTGTAAGTTTTTGAATTTTAAATTTATTTAAATAATAATTCAATGTACAATATCATAAATTATTTTAATCCACATTTTTTAGTTTAATATTTATGTTATTAAAATTTATTAAATAAATTTTATATCAATTCTCCTATTTCACCTTCTTTTTCAGTCAAATGTTTGTTTTAACTCTCTTCCCTATTCGTGTGTGCGTTCGTCAGAACACTCTTTTCTTATAATGTTCCTTTTCTTCTCTTTATTACCCGTCATCATAAGTCTCTTAAAAAAAATTTAAATACTGTATTGATTTATAAATAATTCAACCACTAGGGCGATTCATAATTTTTTTATTTCAAGTGACAGATATATTTTGGTCATTAAATATTCATTAGGTTAACATCATGTTTGTTAAATTTAAAATTTCATGGATCAAAGACATTTGAGGTTTAAAATATTGATTCGAAGAATTATTGGAAGCATAACTACACAACCATAATAAATTATCTATTGATATTAAACCCAGTCTAAGGCTTGTATTAAATAAAAAAAATTCGTAATTCTAATCAAAATCATCTTGTAATGTGGGAGTTAATTTAATAGAATAAATTAATGAAATTTTATAAAAATGTTTATAAATCAATTATTCAACAAAATATATACAACCCCCCCCTAAAATAGAAAAGAGAAAAAATTGAGTCCAAAATATAGTACCATCATCAATGATTCATCTCGATCATCGCTATACACATTAGCAGATCATCAAACCTTTGAATGGTAGATAAGATACAATTAGTCACACTTTAAATTGATCCATTTCCATACATGGTGTGTTAAATATTAAATAAATTTTTATTTTTTATCAAAATTAATAGAAATACAATCAGAAAAACTCGCCTTCATCGTCATTTTAAAATATCTCTGATTGACCTATGTCCAATCAAATAATCTATCCAATTTGTTTGACCATGAAATTGGGTGAAATATTTTCTCCAATATGATTTAAATTTGGGGTAATAAAATCACCCAAATAACATTCATTTCTAATCCTATTTATCTATATATGAACAATCCTAGGGAACGGACACATAACAAACTCGATGCCCCTAACAAAAATTATCAACCCATTGGTATTCAATATCAATATAGTGATGGTGATTTAAAATATAAATTAGTTTCTAATCATCTAATATATCAATTCCACGGGCTAGCTAGTGAGTATTTACATCTTAATCTCAAATAGTTATAAGTGGTGTGCTCTACCATGCATCCTCAAGGGGTTTTTGAAGAACAAATAAAACATTGAAAATTCATTTTCTACCAGAGTGACTCTATTAGGTAATGGATCTACAAACTCCACCCAGTTCTGTAAACACATGTAATTACATAAATTGGATCTTCATAAAAAAATATATTCCAAATCTCAGACTATGTTTATCCAAAAATAAATAAGTGGTATCTATAAATTCTCTAAATAATCAGTCCATTAGTAATGGGAGAGTTTCATAATGTTTTTGGAGACATTATTAAACCATTAAATAACTTAAAAAATATTTATCTAATACAAATATGAAGGGCTATTGTCTGTTAATTTAACTCTTATCAATCCACAAGCGGTGGTGCTAAAGTTTAAAAAGAACCTATAGCTGCATAATATCTTAAAAGAATCATTTTTATGGACACAAAAAAATTGAATTCTTGAGAAACTTTTCATGTAAAACATGTACAAGAGAATAAATCCATCAATCCCATTAAGATTACATAGTGGGTGAGTGAATTTATGGGTCTTTTTAGATGACTGGAGGAAGCATCCAAATTCCCAACCTAATATTCTCTACAAAATCAATTCCCTTGACGTCTCAAAATCTTTTGAATCTATAGATCACCTCCTCATCCAACCAAAAAATTCCCATTTCTTCAACAAGATCTATATGATCCTTTTAGTCCAATATATATCAAAAAATCATTTTATTTGGGTAAAACTAACCTGAATCAAATAACCATGTTTATTAGAAACTCTTTCAAATCCAACTATGATCTATTCTCTTCTACTTATAACCCGGGCTTGAGGTATGGTAATACGAAATATGATCCCATTCAATTACCACATTAAATTTAAAACAATATTATTGTCTTCAGGCTATTGGAAACATCCAACAACCATATCATTTTGTTCCTTAACATCAAATAAGCAATACTCCTCATTCTCCTCCTCACTTCTATTATCTTAGTGAGTCTTCAAAATTCCTAAACCAATACTATCAATTTCCTATGAACAAAAATGAAGGGAATCCCCATATAGTACATTCCAATTATTATATAAAATTAGGGGAAGTTATTGTGGAATATCTCTCCTCCTTCACATAACCTATACTTAAAAACATTGAAAACCCAATTGGTTAACAATCATCCCACCTCATCTAGCAACAACAATCCAAATCTTCACATCTCCCAAATAAATCATTTCCCCATCCAAAGGGTAATTTAAATGTAGTTTAACTTTTATTGGGATTGAAAATAACTATGCCTCATGATAAATACTCTAAATCATTTTTAAATATTTATTTCGAAAAATAAAATAACAAATATCGGAAAAATATCCTAATGTTACTCCCTCAACTCCTTACATTCCTCTCAGGAAACCAATTCCTTTTCATAAAGCTGAATCTAATCTAAATATGACCTTTGAAATTGATTCAAAAATTATCTATATGTTTAGATGTGTTTTAGTAAACATTAACCAATTGGATTCTAAAAAAAAATCCATTCCAATAAACATTAAATATCTACATACCTTTACGATTCCATTCCAAATAATGAGTTCAAAACATGATTATTCACTCATTTAACAAGTATTATCAATAAATTTCACTCTCTAATAAATCTTATCTAAACATGGTCTAGGTCCCTTTCCCCCAATTATTGTTTTCATCTAGTTATCCAATCAAATCACTATATTTCTTAAGGGAATAATCTAGGATAACCTTTTTTGGGTCAATAATATTTTCTCCCAAACTGATTTTTATATCCTTGACATGGATTATAAGAAAATTGATTTTCAATATCCTCTGATTTTAAGAATGGATGTTTTCACTATATCTAGAACAAAAATTGATGTCCATGTTGGAATCATATCCAATGAATTTGGTGACCACCTGGTCAATTTCAATATTTTTCACATCATGTGATACCTATCATAAAATTAATATGTATTATCTATACATTCATCTAAAAGTATCAATGAGTGTATGTATAACCCTTATCTTTCATATTCTCATATTTCTAATGTTATAGTATTTTTTTGGATTTTTCATTATCATTTACCAGGTTAAAAATGGAGAAGTAAATGTTGACATTTCAAGTGTAAATGCCTTCTATCTAATGTGTATTTAAATATCTTTGTAATCCCATATAGCCTCTAATACCCGCTTATCCAACTTTAATTATAATAAGGAAAATGAACTAGCATTCTCATTTGTGGAATTCAATCAAATTACCCAAAATTCATTATTTCCTATCCATGATTACAAATATTCTATTATATGTGAGGTGAGCCCTAATAAAATGTGATTATATTGTCCCAATGAGAGTGAATATTGTTAGATTCGTTCTTGAACTAATAAATTTATCAATTCTGTTGAAATTTACAACTCATTTCCAAACAACATTGACATAAAGGATCTTGAAAAATATATTGAGTCAAATTTCCCATTTAGTCCTAGTTACTCCACATTGGAAAGTGAAGAGAAAAGTAAGTTAAAAAAACTATGATTTCATACTCTTATTTCATATTAACCTAATTACATATTAATAGACTATAGGAATAGAAATATCATCCCAAACTTCTATGAATTGAAAGTAAACACTCAATGGACTTTATCATTCATTGTACTGGTGACCAAAAGAAGGATACCCACATTCTCTTTCCACCCCCATTGAATTAAAATCACACTAAAAAGGAAGGTAAGAAATTGTACATAAAAATTTGTTCCCCCCAATATGATATGTTTTTCTAGAAGAACACTAGAGTTGAGAAATTATAGTGGCCATAATTGGACTATGGGTATTCCAATGCAAATATACATCTATATAAAAAATAATATAAATCCTTTTAGGAGGTAACCCATGTTTTATTTTACTTTTTTTAAATTCTAATTTCTTTTTATGTTTTTCATTTAATTAATAATGATTTTTATTTTATAGTAAATGTAAATATTCCTAACAATCTCCAGAGAGAAAGCATTATCTATGAACCACATTGACATCCAATAACCCACCAAAATAAAATCTGGGAAAACCTATTTCACATTAACTCGATCTCCATCTCTTCTTCCTCCTCATATTTTTTCCTCTCCTTATCAATATTTATTATATTTACTATATCATTTTCAATAAATCTTAATTTTTTTACCATCGTTTCATTCCTCCTTTTTAATTTTTTTAGGTGGGTGTTATTTTCAAAAAAAAAACAAAATATAAAAAACACAAAATAAAACATATGTTTCATAATTACTCTCTCTTACTCGTGGAAAATTTTTCCAACCATTTGAGGTGAGTCCAAATACACGTTTTATTCTCAAATATTTTAATTTTTCATTGTATATTTTGATAAATAATATTCGTGCCAAGAGAAATAAATTTTCAATGGTCAGTTTTTTATTTGTAAAATGATTCATTCGAAATAATAATAAATAATGTTAGATTTCATTCCATAGTCATTTAACGTTACATGTGGTCATCTTTTCATATCTTGTGTTTTTCACCCCCAATTGTGAGTCTTGAGTTGGTGTACCTTTGAAATAAATTTATTACATAAGTGTGCATAAATATGATTGAGGCATTCTATAAACCCCATGAGAATGAAAATATAAAAATACCATCCCATTAACTATATACCAAACCTCCATTTGAAATCCCATTTGAGAATATGAGAACATTTTTTATAGCCATATTTTAAGCTCAAAACATTGTCCCACCAATCATCTACATATATTTTCACATAAAGATTTATTTAAATTTAATTTTGTAGTAATAGATTTCATTTTACATATCATTTCTCTGATTTTAAACCTTTCATCATACACTCATGGAAATCATCTATTTAAGTGTTGAAGAAGATTTCCATTTGGTGAGTTTTTTGGAATGGAGTCCTGTGTATTTCATTTTCTGAAATTCTTATTGAAGAGTGTTCAAAAAAATATAAACAAAATAAAAAGAAATGAAAAAATGGGTTGTGTCTTAGTTGTTTCAAAAATCACTCTTCATCAATAAGTCGTGTTATAATCATTATAATTACTATAATTAGGAGATCACGTATGGTTTGGTAGGTGAGGGTGAGATTGGTTCGAAGATTAACCTCTGAAAATAATGAATTGTCTGGTCAACTGTTATTAATTCATTGTGAGAAGTTTTGTGTTTTTTATATATTTCGTCATTTCATCTATTTCTAATTTTTTATCTCATTTGTGTCTTCCTTTAAAAAATAATTAACTTTTAAATATGTGTTTCCATAAAATTTCATTTCTTTTTTCAAAAAACTATTAATTTATTTTTCAATGATGGTGTTTTACTACTCTTTTCCACTCAATTGAAACTATAGTCCGACTATCTCATAGCCACTGAAATATCTCTAAAAATACCTCTTATTTCTTATTCAATTTAGAATATGGAATGGAAGCTTAGTTCTCTATAAAAAATAAGATTTCCCTTTTTAGTGAATTAGAGGGCCTCTTTGAATAAATTTACATCATATTGAGATGCATAAATTTTATGTGCCAAAATATTCCATTTCTATTCTTGAGCCTGAAAAATGAAATGTTTTTTATGAAATAATTTATATAAAAATTTCTGGTGGAATTCATATTGGAAAAATGATCTTGTCTTGATCCCCTTCATTATAGAAAAAAATTAATATTTATTAGGAAGTGATTTTTTTTGTATTTTTATATTTTATATACATAAGGACATGCATAATACTATGTGAGGGGGAATTTATTTTATTAATGTATTCAAAAGATTTTATTAACTCCATTTACATATTTTTACAGAAAAGTGGATTTTCAGTATTAAATACCCATGTTTTGAAATTATAAATTATTTTGTGTTTTATTTAAAATAATATAGATTAAAATGAATTTAATATTTTAATCATAACTATAAACATAATTATTCAAATTGTGTTATTACTATTTTTTAGGGTTTATTATTTTATTCACTAGAAACTAGTAAACTGGAGATTTTGATTATTGGGCTATATAATGGGTCATATGACCATATAACAGTACACATTGAATATGCCAATAAAACTACACCAGTTGGGATGCTATATTTTATGGGATCAATCCATAAGTCAAAATTCATTGATTCTACACATGAATCGATATATTACATTTCAAATTGGATAAAGATTTGAAGGAACAATTTAAACAAAAAGGGGCTCAATTGATACATGAAAATCCATCCCACCATTCTATCTGGGATTTGAAAACATCTCATATATATTGACTTATCTCCCAATTAAATTGCCTAATTGGGTAGAAATTTTGTGATAGAAATTAAAAATATATACTAACAATATTAGATATTAATTGGTTCATATTTTATGGAATTTCAATATATTAAAACACTTTCACATTGTGGAATTTAAAAATATATGGATAAAAAATTACAGAAGATCATGGATTAAAAAAACATCCATAACATGAGATAAAAATGTTCAGTATATACCAAATTACGAGCTTGAAATAAGAACCTAAATATATATAAATTTTAAGAATAAAATATCTTGATATTTATCTTTTTAAATGGAAAAATTGGTGAGCCAACATGGTGGGCATATTTTCAATGCAAACAGTCCACCACATTTGGCTATAAATATACTCCCATTTTCTCCATACAAGGGGTTTGAATTTCAGATAATATAAGGATACATTGTCATAAACATAAAAGAAAAAAAATGATCTTCCATACCCATGTCTGTAATTGAGATACATTTCCTCCATTAATCATTTTCAGGTAGTTTTATATTTTCTTTAATTGGTAATCTCATAAGTGTTTGAGTTGTAAATTTATTTAAATATCATTAAGAGTCTCTTCATACTCTATTAATCTCATTAACCTTCTATAATGCAATAAAACATTTATTAAATTTTTTAAATAAAATTGAAAAATATTACCTTCTTTCACTTTCTTATTTAATAATATGAGTATTTTTAATTCATTCCAGCATTCATGTGTGTGTCCAGCGCACCACACTTTTTCCGTCTCATTATTTATATTCTATTTAGATCTCATCGTAATAAGTATCATAAACCATATTAATAACCATTATATTGGTTGGGTAAATCATTTATTTGGTGACTTCTAATTTGGCGATTTCAATTGATTGAGTGCATTTTTCATTAAATAATATTTTAAAAACATTTATTAAGTTAAATTTAAAAATTCATTGATTAATGACAAGATAGGTTTAATGTGTGGATTCCATGGATTATTGGAATAAAAAATACACTACAATAATCATGTATATATTGATATTATAACCCATGTTATAGATTGTATTAATTAAAAAAATCGGTATTCCAATCAAAATCATCTTGTGAAGTTGGTGTTAATTTAATGAAATATTTCAGAATTCTCAAGGGTATCATAATCTTGCTTCCCTAATAATGAAATCACACAATAATTTTTTAAATTGTTAAATTAAATTATTTAATAAATCGTTTCACATATGATATATAAATAATCCCCCACCCAAAAAAACAAAACAAAATCAATTTACTCCAAAATATAGTACCATCATCGAGGATTCAACCTAAGTGCCAATATACACATTTTTAGAGAATAATAACATTGAATAGTCAATAGGTTACAATATTCAACACTTAAAACACCTCCAACTATGATTTCAAATTGAATCCCTTAACATTCTATTTGATCTCATTATAGAGACCTTTCTAGAACATGCATGCCTTTTGGGCCTCATTTACATCCAGAGGAGGGGAAATGTATAGAAGCTCTATGAAGTAAGAATATATATATATATATATATATAAGTATATATATATCTGTATATATCCCATTTACAAATACATGAAATCCTTGGAATGTTTTAGCTTTATCACACTAGGAAAATATTTCTTAATTAATAACTCCTTGAAGGTCTCCCATGTAAAACCCTCTTATATAGTAGCTTGAGTCATAGTAGTCCACAATATTTTGGTAGGTACCTGTAACATGATGGTTATAATCATCACCCATTAATCTATATGAGTCTATAATATCACAAAAATTCACTTTATTATGTCAATAATGTCTTATAAATCCTATGGGAACACAATACCAAGAATATCTAGAGGATTTATGATGATGGATATCCTGAGCATGATAGGTTGTAGTCTTTTAAATGCTTCTTCCCTGAATGGGATGAATCCGAAAAATTATTGGGTGAACTATATCTACTACCTAAATAACTAGAGATTGTACAATATAATAACGAGGTGAATCCTCTTACACTATTGGTGGTGGTACAAGTACATCCTCCTAAAGAATATCATCTAAGGATTCCTCTACTAGTAGTCCCGAAAAACATTTCTGTTAAGGATTTTATGAAATTAAAAAATAACGTTTTAGATTTCAAAAACTATAAGATCAAGATATACCCTACTAAATCCATGGGATCACGCAAATGTTCTCCTAGAAGGAAACATATAACCTATCTAATATCCTTCCTAGAATTTCCCATAGTTTTTTCCATGTGATTTGTTCCTACAATTTAGTTACAAACATATACATATTACAAAAAAATAATTCCCAAGGTAAAATAATTAATTCCATTAGATATATCACAAAATAATTAACACAGAAAAAGGAACTTAATTAATAACTACTATTCAATGAACATCAGGTATATATATATAGAATTTGATCCTACATTCCTACTCATGATTAATGAACACACCCGAATATAATGATAATGTAATTGAAAAGTTTACTCTAGATTAATATGAAATCATAAAACCATGACTCTAAAATTAGTTCCAAAAATATTATCTCGAACCGCTGTTACACATGTGTTTGTCAAGCACACATGTCACTCCCTGAAACAACCTAAATCATTTATAACATTCCCCATAATATCTTCAAGAATAAATAAAAAGGAAAACCTAATTTGAAATCATTTTTTAATTCCCCATCCCAAATCACAAGGTTCGAAATGGGGTGATACAAATCATCATATGTCCCTCCCCATATATAAGTGGTTTCCAACTAGTAGCGACGATGCCAATTTTTTCCTTAGTGTGAATATAACTTCTAAATCAATTATTCCATGAAAAAAAAATAATACAAAATAAAAAATAGAATAAATAAGAAATTATTCAATAAAAAACATGGAAATTATCTGGAGACATATAAAAAAATAACAAATTATCCCCAAGTGGTAGGCGAGAAATTGTATGAGAATGAAAAACAAGTAAATATAACAATAAGACATCCCTCCAGGGTCCATCTTGGTGCTTCCTTCAAACACCATGATCCATATTCTAACTCCCTATATTAATCCATTTTCCCTTCCTGGAGTCCTTGACCATGAATTCTACACATGTAACAAGATTTCCCTATATGGAATAATTATAAACCTGGTAAGATACCACCAATGTCTCCATAACACAATTATATAATAAATATATAATAGATTATGTCAGGATATAAAGAAAATTCTTATGTAAAAATACATCCACACAGTCACTGAGTCATCATGAACTAACCAAGTCCCCAAAAATCCCAACACCTCATGCTTTGGTATCACCCTAATTAGGATTCCATTGTCTTTAACCACACATTTCAAGAAATTCCGCAAATCATAAAATTGGATGGAACCCTCTTCCTGCCACTAATATATCAATGTATCATTTTATGAAATGGTATATTCCCCATATTGATGGTGGTCATTAATCAGAACACATCACACCCCATCCATAAGGTGGGCGTAATCATTAGATAATTATAAGTGAAACCTAAAATGTTTTAAATATTTTAAACTTTTCATCACCCCTACTTGAAAATTTTCAATATCATCCTATAGTTGTTGGGTTCTCAACTCCCATGGAAGGTCTAATTTAACATATGAATACAAGTTTGTGATCTTACACATATGATTAAATGATTCATATTCTACATCACATCATCTCACTCCCCCTCCAAGGGGTTGTCTAACCATTACCATGACACCATTCCATACAAATACTTGAGGAATAGTTCTATGGGCTATTCAACACAATAAAAAATTTAAATCATTGTATGAATCAATAGAGAATAACATTAAAATTTCTCAAGAGGCAGCACATGGACACCTAAATGTATAGATAATGCAGAATTAGTGAAACTAGTTACTCACAAATCATAAGAATTCTGATATAGGCCTAAAGGGACATGGAAACACCAAAGTACAACATATATCTTGAATGGGTTTCAAGAATAATGATAAAATCATGAAAATATCTTCTAAAATTCCCCATGAAGTAAGGATCTTCCTACATTAATATTATAAATGGAAATATCATGGATTCCTAAGATGACAGTCACTCAAACCATGATCACACCCAAATATTATAAGAACCATATCCAATGTCATATAAAACTTCCAAAATAAAGATTCCAAGAGAGGAAAATCAAGGATACACTTCAAGAGACTCACCAAATAAGATTAACCAAGAGAATAACCCTCAAGGTATCTTAAATTACCAATGATCATATATAAAGGACATTGATACACCAATGCTAGTGATTACCTTGTTAGACTACACAAAGTTATAAGGTATTAACATTAATAGCATCATTACATGATCATTAAAGAAAATATAAGAACTCGTATTAAAGGAATAATCACCAAAAGGTTCCTAATGAAATGTCACAAACTAGAGACACTTATAATGGTGGTTGAACTGATGACTTAAATTGTAAAAAGGAATGATATCATAAATCCAAAAGAGGCTGAAATCGGGTCTTAGATAAAATTGATGGAACCAATTAACCATTTTCTAAGAATTATCCAAAAAAATCTAATATATGATAGGGTAGGAGAATTGATATATTAATAGAGGGTAGAAAAGAATAAAAATGGAATCCAAGTCCCATCTAATGAATTACAACAATTTATCCTTTGAACCAATCAAGATATAAGGAAGAAAGATAGAATATCTACCATCTAAAAGCCCATGAGATCGCCCCTATATCCACCCTTATTGCCTCACCATTTTTGTAGTGTTCTTGAACTTTCCAATTCAAACCGACATTCACTTATAGAATGTTTTTTTATAGTAGTCTATTTTAACTCACCACAACCTCCAAAATAGGGTAGTGTGGTCAGCCATGTTTTGGACCATAAGTACATTTTCTAAGAACCATGAAATATCAATTCCAACATCCCATTCACCCATTAAACATGGAATTACACCTGGACCACCACATCCCATACCAAAATAGTGGTGTTTCACATTCTAGATCAGAAATAATTCAAAGCCATTTTTTAAGAATCCAATAACCACCAACACACCCAGTCCAGAAGTTTAACCATATCAAGGATAAAAAACATCATTTATGATACATTTATAATTATTTTAGCATTACTATTCAGAATAAGGGTATTACACATAGATAATGAGGAATTTAATGGAAAATTTGGTAACTAACCAAATGATATGGGAAATATAGTTAAAAATCTCACAAAAATTCTCACATGACTCTATCTTTTTATGATTAATAACATGAATGATTTTTATCATTTACATACACCAATAAGGGAGTAAATTTCTATTGAATCCTTTATGCCTCAATGTCATTTAACAATTATTACACCTTTCAAACCACTGATTTCTGAGAAATGGACTAATATGATGAAAATTATATTATCTATCATTTAATCATTTAATCAAGATAAAGTATTTTTGGATTTATATCATCTAGAAGGTGAGTCTGGTCAATGGTGGAATTTACTTAGGAATACATCCATAATGTCGTAATTTTATTCTAATAAGTGAGTGGATTTAAATGGAATATTGTTCTCTAAATATTTCTGTCAGACTCATTACATAAGAAGAAACGAGAATTCCTAGAATTGAAATACAAGGAAGATTAGTCAATTGAATTTTACATGGAAATTTTCAAAATAATCCAAATTAATAATTTTGATTATATCTATTGACCAAAAAAATAAGAATGATTTATTCTTTGGTGGATTCATAACTTGTCATAAAAATGCATTTGTAGTAAGAGAGTTTAGAATCAATGAGAATGTTGTCCAATTATGGATTATGGTTGAAATGGAAGATGGATACCCACATAATTTCAATGACTGAAAAATATATAAAGAGAATGATAGAATCCCTAATTAATAGCCTCAATAGGGGTATCAAGTATTACTATACACTTGTATTATACGTGGGAGGAATCACCTAGGAAATTGGATTAAAGGTTATAGAAAGTGTTGTAAGTGTGGTTTAACCGACCATATAACTCGTGAAAAAATAGTATTTGAAAGAGGGTGAATAACAACATTGAGGGGAAAAAACCCCATCTGATTCTCCATAAAATATTCAATGTTAAAATTCTAGGTTTGTGGGAATTTTTTGAATAAATTTCCTAAATCTAGAGTTAATGAACATAATAGGTAGTTGAAGCCTCCTAACCCAAGGGACCAATAGAGAGTACATGAAATATCTTCTATAGAGGTGTAAAACAACAACAATGTGTTTGAAGGTAAAATAAATATCCACTATATAATCATGAATGTATTATTTGACTTTTCTTCTTCACATTCGTTCATATATTATATGTTTTCTATGTAACTGGATTCACTATATCCAACTTTGAATAACTGGATATCCATGAAAACAAATTGTGAAACACTGAAAAAAAAATTATGTATACAACTCTTATTTAACAATGATTTGTGGGGATATACTTCCCGAAAATATGGTTTTTCTTCAAATAGTTGAATTTGGAATAATTTTAGGTATGAATACACTTTCCTTATATAAATATAAAATCAATTTTTATGAAAGATAAATCACCTTTCATATCCATATTGATCATGTTATCAAGTATCATTATAAGGATGATCATGCACCTTCATATAAAAATAATTTTATAATATGGTTGTTGATTCAAAACAAGGGGTGCCTAAGTCATAAAATTAGTGAGGAGGAAAAAAATGAAACCATTTTATTTTTTGAGAAAATAGTAATGTATTTTCCAATTAATAACTTACCCCTAGAACATGAGGTTTAATAATCAATCAAACTAAACTGTTTATAATTTCCTATATCAAATAATTACTATAAAATAGATTCCATTGTATTTTAATTATTTATGAAGAAATAGGAATAGATTCAAGAAAAATGTTTTATATTCCCCAGTGATTCAACCTGGTGTGCACAAATCTTCAATGTTAAATAGAAGGATGGATCAATTCATCATTATATTTATTATTTTTATCTCAATAAAATCTCCCTCAAAATATAGTATCCACTACCCTGTATTACTGACTTATTCGATCAAATTATAGATTCTCAAATCTTATCAAATATTGATATTTGTTCTAGATATCATCATGTGAGGGTAAAAGGAAGGATATTTTGAAGAAAATATTTTAAACAATATATGAACACTATGAATTTATATTGATAAAACTTTGTAGAAACCAATTCTCTCTCTAACTTCATGGATCTTATGAATAGTTTATTTAGAGGATACATGGATGGATTTGTGGGAGTCATTATATATGATATCCATAAATATTCAAAACACAAATTCGAGAATATATATACTTTAAGGATTTTGTTGAAGCCCTTGAGAAAATAAATATTATATACCAAACACCAGAAATTTGAATTATTGTTACAAAAAGTATTATTCTTGGGTCATGCCATTACAAAAAAAAGTATACCTATAGATCCATAAAATAATAAGGTTATCAAGAAATGTACTAGACAAACCGCCATGACATAAATTCATAGATTTCCTGGGTTTTCTAGATTTTAACAAATCATTATGATAATTTTTTCCTGGATTTCTAATTCAATCATAATTTAATCTTGTAAAGGATTAATGTTCCTATAGATATAATAATGTAAATAAAGATCCCAAGAGAATAAGTAATGGTTGGTTAATACACCTTCACTTAAGTTACAATGCATTGGTGGAGGGATTTAAATTTATAGTCATAATGTTTTATAACTATTCGGATGAATCCTCATTAGAAATGAAAATTTATTTATTTACATCTCATGCCAACAAATTATTATTGATAAAAATTGCCCAAAATAATTTTGAATTAGTGGAGGTGATATTTTCATTTATATTTTTTCTTCATTACATTATGGTTAGTGGAGTGATATATTAACTGATCAAATGATATTGAAATACATTATCATGTATAAATATTTATGAACCAAAATATTTTGTTATAGCTAATCAAATATTATGGCTAATTGATACATGACAACTATAGAATGGAAAAAATAGTGGATAATGCTCTATGTAGAAAAGATCATGCTATATAATCTTTAAAAAGGATTTAAAAAGTCCCAATACTCGTTGTACTACAAACGGTGAATCTTTAAGTGATAAGGGAAGTGGAGGAATATTATCGTGCCCAAGTTTCTCCTCAACTTTTTATTCCTGTAGGGATCAAAGAATCCAAAAATTATTATGTGGATCTAAAAAATATGGTTGTGAATATTTTAGAGTTCAAATTTGAAAAAGAATGTTTTATATTTTTTGGAAATTATATATGTATCCCATATATACAAGAAAGTAATAATGAGATCCTGAATGATGCACATAGGTTATCGTTCTCAATCCAACCTAGAGGCACAAATATGTATAAAGGTAGGAAGTAAAACATGAAGTGGATAACATAAAGAGGGAAACCATATCGTATATATCTCAATTCTTGGAATAAAATTATGTTAAGTTAGAGTGAAATAATCTTAAAGTTATTACACAAAATATATCCATACCTTTATAGAAATGGGAAAACATAACCATGGATTTCATCATAGTACTCAAAGGGAAATCTAATGGTCATAATTACACAAGGGTTTTTGTTGATCATCCCACAAAGTTATTTCTTCTTATTCCCATAAGATAATATTTATCAATGGATCATACTTCCATGATATAAATTAAAGAGGTTGTTAGGATGCACGGACTACCACTCAATATTATATATGATCATGATCTGTGGTTTACATTGAGAATCTTGAAAATTCATCATAATTTTTTGGGTATTGAGATGAATTTTATAATCCCTTTTATCTTCATATATATGGTTTGTCTAGTAGAACCATTAAAACTATAGTGGATATACTATGATCTTATTCAATGGATTACCAAGGATTTTGGGAATAATATTTTCCACTGACAAATACCTCATAAAATAATAGTTTTTATTTTAGTATCCAATTGAAACCATATGACTATCTCTATAGAAATAGATGCAGGGACCTAACATAATGGGATTGATTGGGGAAGGTAAGCTGGTAGGTCTGGACTTGTTCAATAAATGATCAATAATGTTAAAACCATTCCACAACATTTGAAAATAGTTCAAGATCAATAAAAGTGGATTGTAAAAAAATTAAAGTAATCCAAAATTTAATTTTACTGATAGGTTGTTTTACCAAATATTGACATGGAAATAGGTTTTGATATTTTTAATAATGTAAATATGGATTCTGGATTCATAGATCCCTTCGAGGTCCTTGATCATTTTGGGGTCATATATTTTTTCTTAGCAGTCCCTCATCACTTATCAAATGTTAATGATGTGTCCAACTTATTGTTTTTTAATAAGAACATAATAAATCGATCACATATACTAAACTCTGAATTTATCACACTAAAACATGAATTTTCAAATAAAGAACAACCTGTGGAGATCATGGATACAAGATATATGAATCTACAGAAAAAGGCCATCCATCTGGTCAAAGTGATATGTTGGAACCATAAGCATAAACAAACTAAATCAAAATCATTGGATGTAAGGATGAATAAGTATCATCATTTTTATAGCTAGCGGAAACAAAATATTAATGCGTGATATTCATTTAAGGGGGATAGCATGTATTGACCCAAAATTGTAGTCATTTTGAAACTGATGGTATATTTGATAACATGCATTACATATTACAGCAAATATAAATTAACCAACAACATATCTAAATAAAATTATTTATAAATCTATAATAAATTATAAGTTATTAAATTGTTAAAAACTATTACCATTATAAGATTAGAAATTAATATGTTTTATAATTGAAAATTTTTTCTATAAAATATGTTTTCAATATATTTTATTTATTATTTGTAAATGAATTTTTCCAATTTTATAATTTAAATTTATATAATAATTTTTTTTGAAATAATCATATAAAATTTTACTTAATATGAATTTTTGAACTTGTCCTAAAATGGCTTATTTTTAGTAAAAAAATAGTTTTTTTACAAAAAATTAAGATTTATGTAATTTCATCATTATATAAGCAGGACCTAGAAGACTAAAAATCATTTGATTAGAAAAATAAAAATTTAAATACTGTAATTATTCTAGTTAATATCTTATTAGATATTATAAATCATATTTCCTACACTTTTAGAACTAAATTGAATTTTTTTTAATAAAGAGAGTTTTTTATTTTTTCTTTAAACAATCTGATTTCAAGATTATATTTAGTTTTGGATTAAAATTAAAGCCTCATAAAATTTATTTTATTAATAATAAATAAATAAATTTCATTAAATTATGCAAAAATTATAATTTTACTTTATACATATATTTAATCTTGGAGAACATTATTTTTATAATGTTTTTATGTGACAAAGTATGTTTTTTTAATTAACATTTAATTCAATAAAAATTACCTATGATAAAATGGTTTTGGAATTTTATATAATAAAGTTAAAATTAGGTAATTTTTTTTTAATTTTGGTCATTAAAATTAATTACTACTGTTGAAAAATAGTTACCTTGGTAAAAAGTAAAAGTCATAAAAATATTTCTACTAAGAGGAAATGTCAAAACATGTCAGAAATATGATTTAAGGTAATTGGTTGCAGTGAATTTCAACTCAAAACCATATTAAACACATATTTTTTCATTTTAATTTCAATCAACCGTGAATAATAAATTTAGATTATTGGAAATGTGAGTGTTACTTCCAATACTACCCTTCCCTTACCATATAATATTACAACACTCCCACCACTTGAAGAATCACATAACCTACAAATTTATCTTTGGTAGTTTTCCAAATTTCTCTCTTTAAACATTGTACCACATTAATATGCTTCTATTAAGCTATATTTTGTTTAAGGAATTCATCTACATGGAGTTTAGAAAGAGAAAACATAGGCTTCTGACATGAGCAATACTTTTCTTTAGTATTTCTTTTTATTCTAATCTTTACTAAATAACATATATACTTATTTTTATAATGAAATAAGTATCATTAGTGTAATTAAATGCAATTTAATTATATTAATAGTATTTATTTTCAACCATCTATAAACTTGGAAAAATAAAATAATATTAACTATGCATTATGTTGACTATCACCTCCAAGAAGTAATTCTTTTTATTTTTCATGATAATTTTATTTATTTATGAAAACCACATAAAATTTTCTTCAAACACTTAAAAATATAAATAATATCAATATTTTTTTAATGATATTATACACTTCCTTCACTAAACTCAACCATCGATATATTGCATGTTCATGTTTGTGTTGGTTTAACCACATACTTTCATATATCCAATAATAATTTATCAATGATGGATATAGAAAAAAAATATTATTATAAGTTAATAAAAGATTAAATATTGTTTTTATGGAAACATTATATTAGGTATATAAAATTTGATAAAAATATAATCGTTCATCACTACAATATCAAAAATAAGTTGAAAAAGAAACAATTTTCATGGAAAAATAATTAAAAAAATATAATAAATAAATAAGGAATGATTATTAATGTTAAATATTATAGAAAATTTAATATAATTAGGTTTCCCTAAAACATTAAATTAAATTAATTTTATTATTTAGGAATTTGAGAATGTGTTCTAAAATAAATCTTGATTTAGGTAAGTGTTTTTTATTTTAATTCTTCACCATTGAGATGTGTTTTAAGGTTTTACACCAATTTCTAATTAATATGTTGTATATCATACCGAAGAATGTATTTTTGAATAAAATATGATTAAATGCATGGGATTTAACGATCTAATTTTTTAATCATCCAATGGATTTTTATTTAATTATTCTTAAATACTAAAATGTTTTGATAACACAATTACCTTAAATTGAGTTATACTCATCTTTATTGAAACTTATCATTAAAAATTGGTTTTCATCATCCTTATGTTGATATTAGGTAATATACCCATTTCATATCACAATTTTTTATGAGTTTTATATTTTTGAGTAGTTTTTAGAGATGGTAGATGAAATGATAATATATCCATGATGTTAATATGATAATGAAATTATAATAGAAAAAAGTTACTAAAGCATCCCTGATATCCAAGATGGATGACATACTAAATTTTTTCATGGATATATATATGATTAAGAAGAAATATTTTCCTATAATATTAGGGAATTTATTCTGAATTATTTGATTTTATAATTATGATTATTTTTGAACTGATATTCAAGTTAAATAACTGTTTTAATGGTAAGAGATTATTTGCAAAAAAGAAGAAAATTAGAAGAAATTTATTTGGATTATGGAGAGATATTTGGAATTGATATAATAAAATTAGAATATGAGGAATTGAATAAATCCATGAAAGTATATATTTCCCAAGTATTTTATTTTATTACCGTGAAAATTTTAATTTTCATGAGGAATTAATTAATGAATATCAAGAAACGAAGAAGTACAACAAATCAAGGCTATGACAATGTTATTTTTTATGATGTTTTGTGAAAAAATTGAATGAATTTATGTGGTTTTGAAATTAGTGAGACTTATAATGTACATGGAAGGTATTTTATAATGGATAATTATTTTAATTTCCCTTTCAATGAAAACATAATGACAACCACCAAGAGAGATAAGTGGACCCCATAACCACAGGTAAGTTGAGAAGGGACTACCCTCAACCGACAAAGATGGTAGTTTAGGAGAGATAGATGATGCATATAATATGCATTCATACCTATGATGGATCATGTAAAGGGTACACATGAAACACTGTTGACGCTCCTTTTCGTTACAGAGTCGAAAGGAATGTAAAGAGAAAGACATAGCACAAATTGATTCAGCCTTTGAAGAAAAGATCAAAAATTGACAAAGGCATGAACAAAGCATCAAAAGCACATGCGTCGCGCAAGTTCCATTACTGTCACTCAAGTCTACTTCTACGACTCATAATGGTCGCGCAAGTGACTTGCACATACTAAGTGATAACCACTCGGTCTCTTCTCCTGCCTATAAATAGACCCGGTGGGCCCCCCATTTGGAAGGGTATTTTTTCCAGAATTCAGATATTGAGCTCTGAACACCCAAGTCTCTTCTTTAGGTCTTCCGAACACTTATAAGGTAATTCTTTACCTATAATGGAAGGTATAAACAAGAAGTGTAAGGTTTAAGTGTCAGAATTCACTAACACTTGCGCACCTAATGTGTTTTTACCCTTAAGGGAAATGAACATACTTGTGCGCCGCCCTACTTCATAACCAAAACATGCACTCCCCTCATCTAGAAGTACCTTAGAATAATTATAAAGGCTTTGGTCAATGATCGGCCAAGTGTTAACCTACTGGTTAACAATCGCGCAAGTACACATGTGTCATGCAGGTATAACTGCAC
The DNA here is from genome assembly GCA_963277665.1 of Viscum album. Taxonomy (NCBI): domain Eukaryota; kingdom Viridiplantae; phylum Streptophyta; class Magnoliopsida; order Santalales; family Viscaceae; genus Viscum; species Viscum album. The sequence continues at coordinate 306,340,310 of OY728131.1, read as the reverse complement.
GACCAGGACTTGCGTGCCCACGCAGTACATGCTCCCGTGCAAAGACTTGTGCGCCCCTACCTTTTTGGGTTCCCTTCTTGCCCATTTAACCCCTCTTATAGTATTTCACCACTCTTATTCAAGTTTCTGTCTTCAAGACACTCTTCCAAGCCATTTTTGGAATGATTTCTTGATTTGACTTCCTTATTTGAAAGTAACTCTGTGGAATATCTCTCAAAACCTAATGATTTACACATAGTTATGTCACTAAAGATTGAGATTTCATTCATTCAACCACATCCTTTAATATGAGAGAACCCCTTAAATATGGGCCTCCGTTTTAGGAATAATCCCCAGTCATAATTCTCACGAATGGGAATTCTTCTTAGGAGTAAGCCCCCACAATAATTCTCTTAAATATGGGCCTCTTTTTCAAGAATAATCCCCAATCATAATTCTCAAGAATGGTCATTCTTCTTAGGATTAATCCCCAACCATAATTCTCTTATCCTGAGCCTCCTTTTCAGGAGTAAGTCCCAGTCACAATTCCCATTAATTATGGGCATCCTCTTTAGGAGTACGCCATAAGTCCCTTAACTAGTCCTAATTTACTTTTGATCTGGACTTCATTCTCAAGAATAAAACCCAATCATAAGTCCCCTCCTAACATGGGTATCTTCCATAGGAGTAAGCCCCAATATTAGAGTATCCAAATATCCATGAAGCAAATATACCTATGTGGATACTGTTCACGGATATCTTCCCTGAAGTAAATCTTAATTCTCATTTCTTATGACTGCATCTTTCATGGAACAATTTTCTGGATTTACCAATACCTCTAGTTTCTGACACCGAGCATGACTCACATGAGCTTAGAGTGTAAAAGTAATTATGACATCTTTCATTGAGCCATCAATCATAAACATCATACTCCCTTACTTGAACTATGTGGGTTCTGATTCCTTTTCCAAAATAAAGGATACGTAGGTAGCCCATCTGCGGGTACAATCCCAACATTGAAATAATTCATGTCCTTCTGAATGAAAATAAACTTGAAGTGCCCCACTGATTGGCTTTAAAACCAGTATGGTCATCATAATGACCAAGAGAATTTTATGTATCAAAGGATAACATTGAATAAGATTATCTAAACAAATACAGATGATTCTCTATCAAATAAGATCCTTGAATACATATAAAATATTCTCTAAATTTCCTACATATCAATCATTGATTGTCAAATCTAAAAAAAACTCATTTTATACTTGGTAATGTAATAAGGATTCACTAACATAAATTAAATCTATAAAGAGAGTCCCAGAGTAGACAAAAATTCCCCTAAAAAATGTGTGATGAGTCCAACCTCCCATCCTCTCGACCAATGCAAATTTATAATCCTCATCAGTCTACAACTAATGAGCGCCTACCTTTGGAAAGTAGGTTCAAATGGATATGGAATCATTGGATGTTTTCGGTTCTATGAAAAAACCCGTTAGAAACCTCTTGGAATGTTTGAACCTTAAATCGATGAGGTTATCCCCAATTCTAGAGGGAAACATAAAATGGTGAACCCTACATGAATCCTTAACCATGTCAAAATGATGTTTTGCTTATTTGTTAGGTCCCTATTTAAAATTCAATGAGAGGGCCAACAAAAAACAATCATTGACCTATGTGCTCATCCAAAAGAGGTAGTGGATTAATTTATCATGATTATGTCTGTTATATCAAACATGCACTCTTTTCCAATATCTTCTGCATTTCTGGAATGGATTATCGTAGGTTCACATTCGTGAATATGTCTGATATGAAAACTTATGCTGCAAATGCCACTGATACTACTCCTGCTGGATCATTGTCCACTCTGAGGACGATATCACCTACTCAGCGACTTCAACGTTGGGTGTCAAACGCGCTGGTTAAGGAGTACCGTCAACACAGTACCATTCCGACTGTAGAGGCTACCCGACAAGCCCTCCAAGTGAACAACAAACACCGTTCATCCGGACAAAGACGACCAGTGATCAAGAAGCAGGCAGTTCTAACCACCGTCTCCAACCGTTTCGGGTCGTTATCCCTAGAACGCAATCAACATTCTCTCCCTTATTCTGGGGAGGTGAATGATAAAGTCCCTCGGGGCCTTAATTCAAGAAGACAGAAGTCCTTACTGACTGCTCCCACCAATAATAGACGCCAGACTTGTGCGGCAGTGCACCCTCAACATGATGAGGGTACCGACTCTAGGAATTTGGCTTAGGTTTCTCAAACCCGAGCAGACAAGTGGAATCGCAAGAGGTGAAGTCCGATTAACAGTGAGCAGGTTCTCATCTCTCCCATCTCCGGAGAATTCCACTAACCTAACGTGGTGGAAAGCAACGAGTAGGCACACACACCTGTCCGTTTTAATTCCGTTGTCCAGCAGACTCGTCTTGCTGCATCACGCCAATCCCACCAGGAAATTCCGGTAGAGTATTATAGACAGGAACATATACCCGTTTATACGTCATCAGCTAGTCAGCAGGCTCATCTGACTAAAAATTATGGATATTGTCAACCACGTTCGGCGAAGTGAAATCAGCAGGCACATACACCCACTAGTACTGATCAAGCCTACCAGTAGTCCCTTAGTGTAGCATTCAGAAAAGTCAGTCGGAAAGCTCCAGCGACAAACAGGAGGCAGATTAAATTCTTTTCCCCCACACTTGAGTACTGTCAGGATTCACTGACAGGAAATGGAGGAGAGGAGAAAGCACATACACCTACTCCAAGCATGGAATGGATGTATATCCCCGTTCAGGTAGCTGAAGTCACCAAGATTATTCTATCAATGGTGAAAAAGAAGAAGCAAATCCCTGCTCATATTTTGGATGCTTACCAGGATATTGTAACAGCTTCAGCAACATCTCAGGGAAAGTCACACAAATCTGCCCCTAGCAGTGGAGTAACACATCAATAGTTCACTCCGGAATAGACACACACATCTGTTTCAGTCCAAGAGGGGTGTGGGTCATACTCCCCCATATCATACGGACAACCATGACCGGCACATACACCTAGTTTGAACAGAGATAATCAGCCTAACCTGATCATTTCTCCTAAGCCGTCACACACACCTACTAAATTGAGTATTAAGGCATCTATGAAAAAGACCCTCTCAGCACAGTCAAGAAATCAAGATCCAATCTGTAACAAGTCCTTGCTCGATGCTGGAGTTATTGAAGCCCTCAGACAATTATTTATTGTAATGCTAGATTTTACTCCCTCATTTCCCAATAATGGGAACATTAATTCCAAAGGACATCAACAGACACATCCTCAGGAAGGCTTGCTTCATGAAAACTCGGTTGATCTCGATGTTTCATCTTTAGATGAGAGCCACAGGAACCCTATGTGTGGTCAGAAGTCCTATGATCAAGTGATATCATCTTTTGCTGTAACCCACCATGGTGGTCCTCCCCATGATGATGAATTTCACTACGGAAGTACTCTATATAGTAGTGATGCACATTTCCTGGAAAATGCTCCAGTGGAAAATGTAGTTTCGAGAAAACCCTCTTATCTTGAGGCACTTGAAAATGAGAAACCAATCATGTCTGATGATTTATCTCTAGCAGGTTAAATACTTTCTTAATCGGAATATAGCCCAGAGTGTAGGTAATTCTCCGAACCAACTCTAATTCATGCATCTTCTAGATTGATCAGTGATTTCTCTACCAATCTTATTGAATCCGATGAAGCAACAAGGAAGCACCAACTCTGGTCAAATCAAGTATAAGAATATTAATTGAATGATAAAGAGGAAATGCTGAACATGAAAAAACAATTGGCTAAAGGTGAAGTTCCAGTCATGTTTTGGCCTCCGGATGACTCTCAGTATGAAATTCCAGAGATGTTGACGAAAGATAGAATTCATGATATTCGTCTTAACATATGGAAAACTCTTTGTCAGTTGAAAAAGAAAGTATTATCTTATGATGAATATGAAAATCATGTTAATATAATAGAAAGGTTACAACGTCAAATTGAATTGGAATCTCTATCAGTATCTCGATATCCGAAGGATGAAAAGTAGTATAGATCCCATCAGCGTTCATGCCTTGGCGCACTATGAAGGTAGCACCAGTTAATTGCCAATGCCCTATCTGGTATTCATGTCAGAGGATGGGGTGTTCATGGAGAACTGCATTTCACTGTGCACTCCAGTCAACAAGGCCCACCGAAAATGGTCTCATGCAATGTTATTGCCCATAGCCGGCCACAAATACCTGGATTTGTTTTAATAAAAAGCTTTCCAAAGAACATGCCTCAACTAGTTCCTCTCAAAATCAATAATACAGAGAAAAAGTTGTGGAATTACTCCCACATCAAGCAAACAAGAATATTTAACATGCCTCTTGTATGGAGAAAGAACATCATCAAGTGACAGAAGTGTCAGAAATCATCCAACAGTCGTTTGAACCCGGTGATAAAAGTGGATGTCGATTGATGCATCCTGCTAATTTTCGGACTAAGGTCTAAAAGATCAGGAGAGATTTTAAGAAAGTCTCAGACATAGCATGTCAAGATTCACCCCTGCTCACCAGACTGGGGACTCTTTTAAACCAACCTATGAATAAACAAATAAGATTCGAGGAGTTGAGAAAAGACAGCAGGAACAACCACAGTCCACCGGATTGAGGACTTTTTCAAATCCTTAATCACCTCCTCAACGAAAGTAGGTCTTCTCTCGATTGGGGAAGAATACAAAAGAGGAACGAAGAGCCAAATTATCAGGATATTCCCTCCAAATTACAGTTCGATAAGAAGTTCCTGATGGATTGAATCAATAAAAGGCAATGTATCATCAAAGACATTGAAGAAGACGATATCACAGAAATTGTGATAGAAGGGATGTGATCGTTATGAATCAATCAATGTAATCAATGTAGTTGTTGCTGATCCAGCAGATGAGGCTCACTCATGGGATTCAGATGAAGAGGTTCCTCCGCAAGAAGATGTACGCACATACACAATTGAAGAGGGTATGCGTACACGAAATCAAAGGATTACTCATAACCTAGGTATTCCTTCAAGTATCCCACTTCCCCCTCTCCTAAAGGGATCAAAAAAGGGCAAGGGAAAGAATCAGGTTACACATCCTTCCTCTGGAGAAGGACAATCTCTATCCCTAGAGCAAAGGCTTGCACAATAGAAGGAAGAGATAAAGGAATTGAGGAGGTTGAATGCAGAACTACTTCAGGGAAGTATTCTTCCTAATCATGCTAGAGTCAGTTAGCCATGGGAATTTGTTCCAGATATTGAGATGTATCAAGATTATCCTCCTCTATCAGTAAACCCTCACATGTCTAATCCTATGGGTCATGTGAAAAAATAGTTGTTAGTGCTTCCATAAGTTGTAGTACCAGCTGCTATACCTGTTCAAACTCTAGTCATTGCACCTGCCCAGGTCCAAGTTCAACTGGATGTTTCTAAAATGTTAATAACTACCATTGAGTCATTAACAGCTCGATTAGATACTATGTAAGGGAAGAATGCACAGGTTCAAATAGAAAAAAATCTCACCTTGAATGGGGTGATTCAGTCTCTCCCCCATCATGTTTTGGAAACCCTATATTCCCTATTTTCAATGGATCAGGCGATCCTGAACAGCATTTGATGCATTACTTGTCTTGTTGACATCGTTTGATGGGATCTCCGGAGCAACAAGAAGCAGTGAAACTCAGATGCTTCATGCGAACCTTGCAAGGTCCATCCTTTTTCTGGTACACAAGCTTGAAATCCCGGTCAATTACCAGATGGGAAGATCTCCTTCAATGATTTCTTCTTGTATTCAGCTCAACTTTTCCAAAGATAACAGTTTTTGATCTTACAAAATGTAAGCAAAGGGAGAATAAAAGGGTATCAGATTTCATTTCTCTCTGGAGTGGATTAACATATTGCCTAATCTTAGCACTCCCTCAGGAAGAATTACTACCAATATGTGTGACAAATCTAAGTGGTGAATTACGCACACCGTTGATCCATGTGAAATACACAGGAGGGTTTTGAGACCTTACTTCCATATATCAACAGATTTAATATTCTCTAACACATACTGATGCTAAATCTCATGTAATTCCATCAGCTCTATGAAGGAGAATGGTTAAATCATAGACTGCTACAGTTATGCTTAAACAAGAACCTGTACCTACTTTTACCTCCAAACCATCATCATCTCGAAGGGCTCCACCTCTTGAGCTCCAATAACAGAGGTTGTTTCGTCAAGATAATCAATGAGATCAAAGAAAACACAATTTGAGGATTTGAAAAGAAAAGTTTACTCTTTCAGAAATGAACAAGTTCCAGGTTATTTTATTTCGGTTCTGGAAAATAATTTGGTTCAATATCCAAGGCCCAACAGGCTAAACAAGGAAGGAGATGAAGACCGTCCCAACTATTTCTCGTTTCATCAAATGTTAGGGCATCCCATCCAGGAGTGTTTTGTCTTCAAAGACCTCCTGGAAAAGATGGTTGACTCAGGACAAGTCAAACTGAAAGGTTCTTCAGCTCAGGTAGCATGTGTTAATGCTACAGTTCCAGAGGAGGAAGGCGAGTGGAAAGAAGTCAAAAGAAAAAATGCACAAAAAATATGATGATTGGATATTCAAAAATATGGCCAACTGAACACATGCTATTTTTCTAACACAATTAAAAAAACCAATTGTTCCTTCTTCCATGAATGCCGCAGCAAAACCCTCTTCCTCATAGGGAAAATATTCAAAGAAATGGCACAATTCCATGAAAGAGGAAAAATCAGAAGAATATGAGTATGTGTAAAAGCCTAAGGTGTCTTTGAATCTGGAATATTTCTTTCCATCTACTTCAAAGCAACGAGCACCATCCCACCAAACAGTACAGCTTAAACAGTCTAATCAGGCAGATTCTTCATCAGATGAAGAGTTGATTTTTGGTTCTGTTGATATGTTTCAACTAACATATCCATATGCCAGTCCCAGTGTTGATTTCGATGAGCCTGAAATCCCTATATCAAATAGCGGAATCAGAGGAAGTTCCAGAGGATCAGGGTACATGGGAAGACGTGGATCATTCAGAAGCCACTATTCCAATTCTACCCCTGCTAGAACTGTGTACGGAGCAGAAACTCATTGTAGATCCCTTCAGCGATCTCAGCATGAACAAGAACTTTATTCTACCAATAAAAAATTCAGTCCTGGCACATTTATTTTGGAAGACCGGTTGAAATTTCCATCTTCTTCCTCTAAACAAGTAAATGGACCTAATCGGTCTAATCTTCCAAAACCAGGTATATTGCCAACTCTTATCCTGATACAAGATGCATCAAATTCCAAAGCATCAACATCCAAGGCACCTGATAATCCACATGTTCCTGTTGGGAAACTCATACCTCTGGATCAAAAGTATGATTTATTGAAACACATGGCCCAAGTACCGGCCATGTTATCAATTCTGGATGCTTTGAATTTGTCAAAGGATCTTTGAGAGGCACTCATCAAGGCTTTGTCATGTCCTCAAGAGTTTGAAACTGAAATTGCTGCAGCTGAAGTCTATCACATAGAGAATAATCCAGCAGAATGCCATGTAGTGATATCTTTCACTGATAAAGATGAAGATGGTATCATGCATGGAAATTTTAGGCCTTTGTATTTATCTTGAAAGGTTAATGGCATAGAAGTCTGAAGAGATTTCATTAATAATGGTTTAGGAGTCAACCTCATGCCCATTCATACACATCGTCGATTGGGCCTCATGGAATTTGATTTATCTCCTTCTACAATGATGTTACAAGGATATGATAAAAATAAACAAGAAAAACTAGGCAAAGTTACACTCAGAACTCATTTTGGAGATCTTGTATCCAATTCATATTTCATGGTTGTTGATCAAGATTCAGCCTTCAACATCTTGCTTGGAAGACCATGGCTACATAAACATGATGCTATCCCTTCATCATACCATCAATTTCTCAAATATTTTTTCGATGGTCATGTTGGGACATTGTATGGCGATAAGGCCCCATTCAAGACATGTGAGTATCAATTAATTGAGGCAGAATTCTATCACATGAAGTGAATGGATAAATCCACAATAAGGGAGCTTACCAAAGTTAATGCTTTGTATGGTTTGGAAAAGATTCCAGTATGTCCATTTGCACATGTGAGTATAGATTATGTGTTTCCTATCAGTCAAATTGACAGGATAGACCCAAATCAAAATACTCTTATGAAAAGATCCATAATGTCAATTACGGCAATCGAGCCAGAAAACATGAGAGAAATTGGAGATCCTCCAGGAAATGATGAAAGATCAAATAGATATGTCTTTGTTTCATCTACTGAAATCCTGAAATTATATACTTTCCCATTCAGACTAGAAGAAGTCATAGAAACATCAATGGTAAACAATGATGTCGATTCTGATTCAATCATCTCCACTTTCATTCCCAAGGAAGACCCTTCATCATCAATTGGGTCAGAAATGGAATCTTCTTCTTCAAAATGTTCAAATTTTAACATATCTTATGATCATGTAAATTTTGCTTCATCATCTACTATGAAAGTAGAAATAGAAGAAATAACACATAATGAAGAAGAAGGGGAAGATCTCATAGATGCTCCTCCAGCATTTGAAGAGGGTATCTCTACCACCGTGGATGAACTCAGAGAAATAAATCTGGGTACAACAGAAGATCCACGCCCCACATTAATCAGTGCGGCCATGAATATTGATGAACAAGAGATGAATATTTCTTTTTAAAATAAAAATCGATACATATTTTCATGGAATTATACAGAGATGCCCGGGCTTGATCCTGATGTTACTACTCATCATTTAGGTTTACCAGAAGAACATCGAGGATTTAAGAAAGCCGTGGGAAGAACACACCAAACTTATGCTTCCAAAATTGAAGCTGAAGTGGATAATATTATCAAAGATAACTTCGTCAAAGAAGATCAATATCCCAAGTGGTTGGATAATATTTTCCATGTAATGAATAAGAATGGAAAAATTAGAGTTTGCATCGATTTTAGAGATCTTAATCAGCATTTTCCTAAGAATGATTTCCCAGTTCTGATTACAGAACATTTAATTGATGAAACAACTGGATATGAAGAACTTTCCTTCATGGATGGATATTCCAGATATAATCACATCCAAATGGCTCTAGAAGATGAGGAATACAAAGCCTTCAGAGCCCCTCAAGGTGTGTTTTTATACTGGATAATGCCCTTTGTCTTAAAGAATGCAAGCACAATATATCAGTGTGCCATGCATTGTATCTTCAAACCCTTTTTAGGGAAGTTTGTTGAATGCTATATGGACGATTTGGTGGTGAAATCCAAACAATGTTCTAATCACTTGGATGATTTAGAAGTTATATTCCGCAAACATCAGCAACATAATTTAAAGATGAACCCCTTAGAATTTTCTTTTGGGGTATCCTCAACAAAACTTCTCGACATTTTTTTACACCATCATGGTATTGAAGTCGATCCTAAGAAGACAAAGTCAATCCTTGATATGTCACCTCCTCAAAATTTGAAATAATATAGAGGACTTCAAGGACACTTAGCCTATATTCGGCGTTTCATCTCCAATTTGATAGGAAATGGTTTACCCTTCACCAAATTGATGAAGAAGGGAGTCACTTACTAGTTGACTGAAGAATGTCAAGAATCATTTTATATTCTCAATAAATACCTCTTGAGTCCACCGGTACTCATGCCACCTGTTGAAGGAATACCACTTATCCTCTACATGACAGCTTTAGAGCGATCATTGGGTGCCATTCTTGCTCAAAAAAATGACGCTAGGAATGAAAACAGCTTCTACTACTTCTGTCAAACTATGCTTGAAGCAGAAACTCGATATTCAAGTATTGAGAAGTGCTTCCTAGCATTAATAATTGTAGTTCAGAAATTGAGACACTACCTAAAACATCCCAAGGTCCAATTGGTATCTCGCAATAACCTTCTCAAATTCATCCTTAGTCGTCCAATTCTTACAGGACTTCTGGAAAGGTGGGTAGTTATTTTGCAGCAATTCGACATTCAGTATGTGTCTCAAAAGGAAATAAAGGTCCAAGCTCTGCTCGATTTCCTAGCTGAACACCCTTTAGTGGAAGACACATCTTCGGATATTGATCTCCCTGATAAGGATGTATTCTCTATTCAAGAAAGTCCTTAAGCATGGGAAATGTATTTTGATTGTGCTTCCAGAAGTCCAACATGGAGGAAAATGGAAAATCATAAATTCAACAGAGTTGGATTTGGAATTTTGCTCATTTCTACGGAAAAGGAAGTGTTACCTTATTCCTTTCTATTATGGGAAGGTGGTAACAATAATGAACTAGAATACCAAGCTCACGTCACAGGCTTGGAATTGGCGCTTCAAGCACAAGTGAATCACTTAAAGGTGAACGGTGATTCAGACCTGGTAATCAAACAAATCAATGGGGATTATTCCATCAGAAAAGAAAAATTAATCCCTTTTCATGATTACTTCATAGAGTTAATGGTGGAATTTCCTTCGGAACCGGCATTTTCATATGTACCGATATCCCAAAATGATCATGATGATGCACTGGCTAATATAGCCACTGCTCTGGAAGATCCATATCTAGACGAGACAACCATCCGTATTTCCCTTCGTCGTGAAATTTCAACTTATGTTCCAATCAGAACAGAGGAAATTAATGAAATTAGTCTCATTCAAGAACCGTATGGTAATACAACAGGATGGATGTCACCTATCAAAGAATACCTTCCAAATGTAACACTTCCACCTGATAGAGCCAAGAAAGAACAAATTCGGTGACGTGTGGTCAATTTTACTCTGTATGATAGCCCAAATCGCATAGAGAAAATTCTCTACAAACATGGTTTTCATTGAGTTCTCTTCAGATGCATTGATGGGGAAGAGACAATAGCAATCATGAAAGAAGTGCATGCAAGAATCTATGGTTCCCACCATTCTGGACATAGACTGTCTGATCAGATTTGAAGGCTTTGATACTTTTGGCCTTCAATGATACATGATTGTGTTTATTTCACAAAGAAGTGTCATTCATGCCAAGTACATGCCAACTTCATTCATAAAACTCCAGAGTTACTTCATAAAGCTAAATACCCATGGCCATTTTCCACATGGGGAATGGATGTGGTGGGACCTTACCCTTCAGCTATGGCCAAGCAGTTTATGTAAATTCTTACTACTACTGATTTCTTTTCCCAATGGGCAGAGGCAATACCTCTCAAATAAGTCAGTTCTAAATGCATTGTTAGCTTTATCAAGTCTAACATCATTACCAGATTTGGTGTCCCTCGTACCACATTGATGGACAATGGCACCAACTTCTGTTCATCCGAGGTGAAGAAGTTTTATCAAGAATACAACATCAAATCCAATCATTCATCTCGGTATCATGCAGTGGCCAATTTATAGATAGAAGCCTTCAACAAGACTCTTTCCAATATAATGAAAAAGATGGTGTATAAAGATAAGAAGTCATGGTCTGATAAACTATTTCATGCTTTAAGGGCTTATCGTACTACCACCCACGCTGCAACGCGGTCAACTCCATATTCACCGGTATATGGAATTGAAGTAGTCTTTCCCATTAAGGTTCAACTACCCTCGCTCAGAGTAGCTATTTGTGATCAGTCATCTACAAATGAACAATCTCAAAAGCGATTGAATGAATTGGAATAGTTAGATAAGAAAATATTGCGCACTTTACACCACATGGAATTCTATCTGAATCGAATAGCATGAGCTTTCAACAAAAAAGTTCATCTTCGTTCATTCACTAAGGGAGAATTGGTATTAGTTCATAGAACTCCAATGATACCAGGAATGAAACCTCTAACGCTTGAGCCAAAATGGGAAGTACCTTACTCAATAAATAGGGTCTACTCCAATGGATCTTATTCATTAATCTCGATTGATGGAGAACTCATCACTACTCCAACCAATGCCATATTTTTGAAGAATTATTTTGTATAAACACAAAATGCATCACCATAGTCCAGTATAACCTTAAACTGCACCATGGTCCGGTATGACCTTAAACGGAAACACCGTCCTACATGACATTAAAACTGCTCATCATGTCTAGACAACATGACATTAAACTGTATCCCCTTCATTGTACTTGCTATGTGACGTTATAATATATAGAAGTCCATTATGTCCTTCAATATGTTAAAATGCATAACCAATAGTTCATGAATACGACCTTAAACTATTGGTACTTACGTCCAACATGACGCTAAACTATATCGTCCCTTTTTCATCCAACATGATGTTAAACTGTGAAAAAGTCCCTAATACGTTCAACATGACGTTAAATGGTGTACTCTTTTGTCCTCACTGCATGAAATTAAATTGCACAATCCTCTTTTTTCCCAACATGAAATTAATCTTTATTGTCCCCATCATCCTATCTACATGACGCTAAATTGTACAGAAAGTCCTTTAATATGTCCAACATGACATTAAACCATATTTTTTCACTGCTACATGACACTAAACTGTGCAGCACCAATAGTCCAAACTACAAGACTTTAAACTTCATAGTCTCTTCATATGTCATACATGACATTAAACTGTGCATCTTTAAGGTTGTTGCTACCTCTTGTTTATTACACCGAGTATGAATCACGTGAGATTATAGAAAACATCATCCATAATACTCTCTCTGGGCCGCTAATCACGTGTAAGTCCGAACACTATTTTTTAGATCGTTGTCTCCAAGAACAACTTGATCACTAATTAATTATTAAATTGAACAACACAGACTTTGATCCTTGCCTTCTCAGCTGGGTACGTAGGCAACCTCCCATGGTTGAAGCCCAAAACCAATCTCTTCACATCACTTCACCTCCCTCTCATACGATGTTGATTCGTGAAACCGCCCTTAGAATAAATACTTTTTACATTGGTTCACTTTCTTCATTGCTATACAACGTTAAACTATACAAAACTTTTTTTCAGTATGACAATAAACTAAAATGTTCTTTGATACCCTCACCTGAGAGGGAATCATTATTTACATTTATTTTCAATCATGATTCACTTCAAAGACAAGGTGCATACATGGCAACGCCCAAATATTTTATCTTGGGTCAAACCATCATTGCACTAAGGTCCCATTTCACCCTTCTCATGTACGAAGCAAATTTGTAAAGATGATAGTTCTAGAACTACATGGGTTTGATTCCCATCCTTATGGGATATGTAGGAATGTTCGAGTGTCCCTCGAATCCAGCCCCAAGTCTTTTGGGCCTAACCCCAAATTCCACTTTCAGTCCCTTGACTGAAAATTCCCCATGAAAGCACACACTGTGTATTTCTTATAATGGTCCAAGCTCTATGACCCTAAACTAAGATCTCCTATCCTTTTGTACCACACGACATTAAACTGTAGTTCAAGAACTACATATTGCTTGATTCCCATCTTTATGGGATACGTAGTGAAGTCCAACATATCCATTCAGGACCCAGCCACAACATGATTAAGGTTAGTATTGATTTGTGTATCTCTGTATACATTGGACAATACCCATATTTATGTGTGATAATCTTAACCATAAATATTTTCAGATCTTCATAACCCTATTCTTGACTTCTAGTCATAAAAATGTCAAAATTATGAGGATTATTTTGCCTGACTATTTAGTACGATCCCTTAGGAGGCCTTGCAAAATCAGACTCCATAACAGATTTGTCAGCCAAAAGATGTTATTTATTTGACTATGCAGCCAATTCCCTTAGGTGGCTCGGCATAATTCAACCCCCTAATGAGTATTTCAGATACTGGTAACCTCATTCTTGGTAAGAAATCCTCTTTTGTATTTATTTATCCAAAATGACAATATATAGGGGTCCTCAAAAATATCCATCCTTAACATATTTTTCCCATATCCCTTTTCATGATATGAAAGTATTCAAGACTATGGTTTATATTCTCCTTCCCTACATTTGGGTCAGACCTTCGTAGGAATGATATCTATCCAATTCATTGATAATCTTGTTTGGAAATATCTTCACCATATTCAAGTACCTCTTTCCATACAACAAACTCTATAATTTGGAAAAGATGAATCTCCATAAACTTTCATTGGATTTCTTGCACTAGTAAAATAAATTTTTGACAGTTCTTTTTCCTGACTATGCAGCATGTTCCCTTAGGTGGCCTTGCATAAGTAGTGTACATAACGGACCTGTCAGCCAAAAGTTTCTATTTATTTGACTATGCATCCAATGCCCTTAGGTGGCCCTACATAATTCAACCCCATAACGGGTTTGTTAAATAATGATAGCTTAATTCTTGGAAACTACTTCATCTAATGCCTTTTAGCTCTTTTTTATATCATTCCTCAGATTAAAATATTCTTAAGTCATAGTTTACATATTTTCCCTCATACTTGAGTATGTTACTATGTTTTCAGATGAATTGTCAAGGAATTGAGTCAATTATAATTTATTCGGTCAAAGAAATCTCGACCTTAAACATTAGCCTCTTTATGTCCGACTTTCATGACATTAAACTGCCCACAAAATACAAGGGATCTCTGAATAAAAGTCAAGTTCCAACTCCCTAAACATACATTTTGTATGATTTAGGTAATATCAAGCAATTAAATTATTCAATGTTTTTATTGTTATATATAATAATCGTAGTAAAAAAATAAAACTATGATCACTAGGCCCATTGGATTAAGTAAATTTAAAGTAGATAGAAAAAGAGAATGCATGTACAAATGATTGATGGTGAAAGTGTTTTTCATTGATGCAAAAGAGTTAAAAGGACATCCACAGACTGGAGTCTCTTCACTTTTTTAGGAATTAAAAATGACTTTCAATATAACTCTTCATTTGCTTTATGGAATCCCAATCTTCACCAACAACCACCTAGAATTAATTCATTCAACTGAATACCGTAAGAGATGCAATGATACCAGCTCTTCTTTGAACAATTGTAAAAGAATGTTATTGAGTATGGTTTGAGAAAATTTTCTGCTAATCAAACAATGAATCTTTTTCTGTCCAAAGGACTTGGATGATGGATACATGGATTTGAGAATGAAGCATTGGAAGTAACGAGCCATTTAGAGAGAGTACTATTTTCAGATATTGTTCTAATACCATATTTGTTTTCTCTCCACCAACAGGTAGGGGAAAAAATTTCAGCCCATGGGTTTTCCATTTTCATATCTGCAAGGAAATGACATGCATGAAAAATTCGAAAGTTCACGCCAAAGTTTTTTCTCTTAATGCACAACATAACCGAAATATAGGAGTAACAGTACAACTGCATCTCAGGCATATAATTATTTGCATCTGGAACATTGACTCCTTGCCGATGACCATTACCATATAGAGGCGGGTAGATATTCTGTGGGAAATTAAGATGATATTTCTTCAAGTACTTAGCCAAATCTGGGAGAGTGATGTCGCAGATATCATAGTAATCATGGCCAACAATGTTCATCATGTCATCAATCCGCTTGCTAGCCAGTCCATCAGCCGTTCCGATTCTCTTGGGAGCCATTAAATCTGCACAAGAGTTGAATAAATTAACTTTTAAATGGAATTATTTTTCCTAAACATTGATTAGAAATGTAAAAAAATGGCTAAGGCATTAAGGAGAGCATGTATAATTTTGATGTCAAAGTATGGATGTGCCGCGCAAGTTTTTGGCATGCATGTATCACTGCGCAAGTCCAAATACCTATACCGCAACGCAACAACAAAGAAACTTTAGGAAACAGAGAAACTTGCACGGTGAAGGCAACTTTCTCGGTGATAGCTCGAAGGTTTGAAATCCGGATGCTTTGTACGTAAATGGGGCCACATATTTATTGGCCAGTGCGCACCCTTGCGCACCGATGCCTGCACGCTCAACACTTGCATGTCGCCCTCTATTCCATCAACACTTCCGCGCCACCTTTACTATGGTTTTCTTGTTTTCCTCAGAGTCACATCCTCATTTCTTTTGGATCCAACTCTGAGGGGGGACATTTGTTGATGCTCCTTTTCTTCACAGAGTCCAAAGGAATGTAATGGGAAATGACTTAGCAAAAATTGATTGAACCTTTAAAGAAACATCAAAAATCAACAAAGGCATGAACAAGGCTTCAAAAGCCCATGTGTCAAGCAAGTTCCTTTACTGTCGAGCTTGTACATCTGTACAATTCCTAATGGGCGCACAAGTGACTTGAGCGCCCCATGTGATAACCACTCGGGCTTGTCTCCAGCCTATAAATAGACACGATGGGCCCCCCGTTTGGAAGGAGATTTTTTCCAGAATTCAGATATAGTGCTCTGAACACCCAAGTCTCTTCTTCAGGTCTTCTGAACTCTTATAAGGTAATTCTTTACCTAGAATGGAAGGTCTAAACAAGAGGAGTAAGGTCTATGTGTTAGAATTCACTAACACTTGAACTCCTAAGGTGTTTTTACCCTTAAGGGAAATGAACATACTTGCGTGCCACCCTAATTCTTAACCAAAACTTGTGCGCCCCTCTTCTGGAAGTAACTCAGGATAATTATAAAGGCTTTGGGCAAGGATCACCCATATGTTACCCTACTGGTTAACAATTGTGCAAGTGCACATGTGTCGCGCATGTATACATGCGTGACCAGGACTTGTGTGCCCACGGAGTACCTGTGCGCCTGCCAAGACTTGCACGCCCCTGCCTTTTTGGGTGCCATTATTGCCCATTTAACACCTCCTATACCATTTCAACTCTCCTATTCAAGATTCAGTTTTCAAGACACTTTTCCAAGCCATTTCTGGCATGATTTCATGTTTTAAATTCCTTATCTGAAAGGAACTCTGTGGAATATCTCTCAAAACCTAATGATTTACACATTTTTATGTCACTAAAGATTGAGATTTCATTAATTCAACCTCATCCTTTAAGATGAGAGATCCCCTTAAATATGGGACTCCTTTTTAGGAATAATCCCCAGTCATAATTATCAAGAATGGGAATTCTTCCTAGGAGTAACCCCCAACCATAATTCTCTTTAATATGGGACTTCTTTTTCAGGAATAAGCCCCTGTCATAATTCTCATGAATGGGAATTATTCTTAGGAGTAAGCCACAACCATAATTCTCTTAACCTGGGACTCCTTTTCAGGAGTAAGTCCCAGTCACAATTCCCATTAATTCCGGGCATCCTCCATAGGAGTAATCCCCAAGTCCCTTAAGCAGTCTTAATTTACTTTTGATCTGGACTTCCTTCTCAGGCATAAAACCCAATCATAAGTCCCCTCCTAACATGAACATCTTCCGTTGGAGTAAACCCCAAATTAGAGTATCCAAATATCCATGAAGCACATATACCTTTATGGACCCTGTTCCTCGATTTCTTCCCTGATGTAAATCTTAATTCTCATTTCTTATGATTGTATCTTTCATGCCACAATTTCCTGGCTTTACCAATACCTCTTGTTTCTCAGAACGAGCATGACTCACGTGACCATAGAGTGTAAAAGTAATTATGACATCTTTCTTTGAGCTATTAATCATAAGCAGCATACTCCCTTACTTGAACTACATCGGTTCGGATTCATTTTACAAAATAAAGGATACATAGGCAGCCCATCTGCGGGTATGATCCCAACTTTGAAATAATTCATGTCCTTCTAAATGACAATAATCTTCAAGTTACCCACTGAGTGGCTTTAAAACCAGTATGGTCATCATAATTACCAAGAGTATTTTATGTATCAAAATTACCATTGACTAAGAATCTCTAAACAAATACAGATGATTTTCTATCAATGAAGAACGTCGAATACATATAAAAGATTATCTAAATTTCCTACATGTCAATCATTGATTGTCATATCTAAAGTAAAACTCATTTTATACATGGAAATGTAATAAGTATTCACGAACATAACTTAAATCTATAACGAGTGTCCTGGAGTGGACAATAATTCTCCTCAAAAAGGTGTGATGAGTCTTACCTCCCATCCTCTCGACCAATGGAAATTCCTATGCCTCGTAAGTCTACAACTAATGAGTTCCTACCTTTGGAAAGTAGGTTCAAATGGATAATGATTCATCGGATGTTTCCGGTTCTACGAACAAACCTGTTAGAAACCGCTTGGAATGTTTGAACCTTAAATCGATGAGGTAATCCCCAATTCCAGAGGGAAACACACACATATTGTTCATTTATACCAAAAAATGGTGTGGTGTGGCCCTTGTGGGTGTGGTGTATGCAGTGTATCTAGGTATTGACCATGATGTTTTGAATCAAAGAGGTAGAAGAATAGCATGTAATATATGGGATCACTCTACCACTTGAACAACCCAAGTGGGACATTGTAATGTGGTACATAGTTCTCCTATATTAAAAACATAGGGAAATTTCATATAATTTTTGATATAAGTGATCTCTTCCATCCAATCTCTACATGATTTCTTCACCATCCTCATGAAATCCCATAGAGCTCATGTTCACTAGATTTCATGACCAAAACCTTGTCCATCGATCCCAAGGATTCTAGGATAATTTTATGAATGATATTTTGAGATGATGAATGAATTAACAATATATAAATTCATGATACATGTTTGATGTATATGATAATAAACATGCATTTAATACATTGTAGTGATTTTTATTGGTGAATGAATTAAAGGGAAGAGGTTTTCCTCACCAATAAATATCAAATACCAGATGTCAAGAAACTATTTTCCTACTGATGTTTCATATAATAGATCACATTTTTTATAAAAACATATTATATACTAGTTTCATTTATGTTAATAGGTATAATATAAATGAGTTTCCGAGATCATGTGAATAGAGAAGATCCATGTATTATTTTAGGGAAAAAATAAGAACCATGGGTCTCCAGATTTTTTTTACACTTAAGGTGAAACAAGAAGAAATCTTCCAAGAGCCAGTGATTGACTAGTATAATCCCACTATTCTATGTGAAGTAATTGTTTCTAAAACATTTGATCCATCTAGTTTACATGATGTATGAATAAAATATGATACTATTTACTCAATGACATATACTACACATCCTTTTCTAAATAATACTTTCTTACATGAAGAAAATTATTCCAATTAGTACTTACATTTTGTGAATATAACCAAATAAGGAAGAAGACAGTGAATGATGTGTTCATTATTAAGTAAATTTCATGTGGATTTAAGAGGAATACATGAATATGTGAACAAATGACCTAAATATAATGCATAGAAAATAAAATAATAAGGATAAAAATGGATATATGTAATCAACATTCCCTATGTACGTTTTGAGATAAGAATTAAAGAATAGAAGATAATGATTTTGTGTAGGATAATATTGCATGAAATGTTATTTTAAGTGGAGAAAAATTGTGTTGTATAAATACTAGATGCACCATGAAGAACAAAGGATAACTGTTATGATAATTTTTTTGATATTGTGTATCGAGGAAGTCTACAATTTAATACCAATGTAAATATTAATATCATTGAAACTAAAGAATATGAAGAGTTTAGAAAACTATAAATTGTTTATTATTCATGGAAGAATAATTTTGAAAGTAAAGAGAAAAAATATCAGTGTTTTAATGATAAAAAATAATGATTTTGATTCTAGAAGATGAAAAATAAAGGTTAAACTAGATATAAAACATATATTTTATTATCATTTAGTGTTGGAGGAATAGGTATTTTGTATATCTATATGCATACGAAAAATAATAAGATGAAGGGAATTAAGAAAGATATGATTTCAGTTTATTGTATTGAGGAATAAGATGCCTCTTTTTTATTGATGTGAAAGTAAAAAAAGTGAAGAAGTTAGTGAATGAAAAAAGAATCACTGTGACATCCAACATAAGTAAAATTTATTGAAAAAATTTAGTAGTGTTTAAAATTAACTTAAAAATAAGGTGAATATTTTTTTAAATCTACTAAAAAAACAATCTTGGAGTTGTATGAAAATCTTGTTCATTTGAATATAGTGAAATGCATGTTAAAGGTTATTATCTTCTTTCTTTAACATGGTAAAATGGTTTTTTTCAAGTGGTTTTGTGGTATTGGATTATTTCCAATCCATTCCAAGGTCTAGCTACTCTTTTTGAATAGTGTACCTTATAAAAACCATATGTTCCATCATTTTTTTTATTTCATATTCTTGCATATGATATTTAAAATAGAATAAAAGTATCATTATCCTAACATGTCTATTAGGTAATGTGGTATTGTTTAGTGTATCGTATATTTTTCCATTCACCCATATTATTTTACATGGAATTATGTTTTATTACAATTTTTTCTTAGATGGTTATTTCATTTATAAAGTTCGTGGTTTCATAGAATAATTCTTGTATTTTCTAATGCCCTTTTATTTGAATATTCCGTATTTTCCCTTTCTTCAAAATATTTAGTTTTTTGGAATGTTATTATGCTTTACCTCTTTTGAACCTCATATTACTCATTACGCATTGTCAAAATGAGTTTTATTTACTCTTATATTTATTTTGGTTTTAAAAAAAAATACTAAAAGACATTTATTTTCATTTTTCTTATATTTTACCTTATTCCCCACATTTTCTATCAAAATAAAATTTATTTTGAAAATTTTGATATTACATATCTTGTTTTAATGTATTTGTTTAGTATTCATTGAGAATTTGTTAAAAGTGTTTTGAGAATATTTTATAACTCTATGTTATAATTAAATAACAAAAGGGTTCAAAAAAATTACAATTTGGATTATATTTTCCTCTATATATCCAAATTAATATTTAAATAATGTTATAATTTAGTATTCAAGATCTATTTACTCATATAATATATTTGTATTATAGATGATCATTTTTTCTATAAATTGATCTATTTTTTAAATTCGTCTAATTTGATACCATTTTAAAATGTTGTGAAACCAATTATTGATCTTGGAGGATCTATATGGAATGACGACGTCATGAAAACCATTTTTCTTCCTATGTGTTATTTTATAATGCTATGATTATTTTAGGCATCATAAAAATCTATGGATTATAATATGGATAGGACCATTTTCCCCTCAAATATATTTTGTAATGGATTATATCTCATATGATATAAATTTTATGTAAACAAGTCCTCAAGTTTCTATGTTCACAAAGGTTGATTGTGCTGGTGTTTATCTCTATTTGTAATATTTTATGTATTTAGGTTTATGAGTATCTATGTTTACAAAGAGATATTATGATATAGTTTTTCTGTACTCATTGTTTTATATGTGAAGAGTTTGGTGGGTAGTCATGTTCAATAATTTCAAAATCCTATGTTTATGATTATGGAGATTTCTTTTCTATGATTACTTGTTCATGTTATATGCATCATGATTTATTTTTTTCTCATGGAATTGTAGATGTGTTATTTTTTGAGATGATTTTCTTATTAGTCATGCTTCTTTTTAAAACTTATTCCTTATGTTCTATTAAATTAGTTATTTTTTATTCATACATTCTTTCCCATATGTGTACAATCCATCCATTATTTCCTTAAATATGTTATCTCATATATAGAATTTTAGATCACCCATTATTATGTTCATCCCTTCAAAATGACTTGAATATGATTATGTCACATGGAATATATGATCTGGATTTAGGTTATGAACAAATATTCACATCATGTATTAAAAGTGTTCTTTTTCCAGTCTCCAAGGAACTAGACCAATAGATCAATGGGTTGTACGACTATTTATGAAATTAATTAGTTAAACCATGGTATCAATGTATTATGTAAATATGAATTATCAGATGATGGGTCTTGATATCCCCTGATCATGGATTCTATATTTCCCTAACTAGATTATGCTGAAGAGAATTATAGTAATTACACCACACACACAACCTTAGTACACCACACATTACATATGAAATTATTCACACTTTAGTATGAGATTTATGCCATTAATATTTCATTTCATAAGATCAATGAAAAATAGTCTTCTAAAATAGTATCAACTCAATTATTTTTTTGACCCAAATGAATTTAAGACTGTTATGGTTTCATAAAGAACCCAAAAGCTTCAGGACTCCTTGGATATGGTCGAGACACCCTCTTATTAGGAGGTCCTCCTACGGTCCACATTACCACAATTATATGATCCATCCTCATATAGAGATATCTTAGTATAACTACCTAATACCATTGATAAATGACAATCATCCATGCTTCCCCTAGACCATCTAATATTGGGTGAGCCCAATAATGATAAAAAACCACGAATGATTCCAATATGTGATTTTAGAATATTATATTATTTTAAAAGGAATTTAACCAAAATATAGGAAATTATCCATAATTTATGGCCACATTAGTACATTTTTAGTTTATGTTGGATTAATGGGGAACCTAGAGGGTTTTAAGAGGAGTTAGAGGAAAAGACGGATTGGGTTCAGGTATAATAAGAAAAGGTTATCCAATGTATTCTTACCGGGTACCAGGTGGGGTAATTTGTGTGGTGGTGGATTTTTCATGAACCACCGGGTACCTTATAGATTAGTACTGAAAACCCAATAGGTTCTTGGATATAATTCCATATAAAATGGATTTTTTTATTTTAATGAAAATAATGACAACCCAATATGAGGGGTCTCGAGATTTCTTGTCCTTTATTCCCACTTCCTTCTCACTTAAGATCTCCCATACCTCTCAAGTTCCCAAGGTGAGCCTTACTATAATATTTGGTCCATGTTTCTCTAATTAGTCACAAATTATCAATTTCAATAAGGTAAGTCATTATCTCAAATCTAATTGTCCCAACTCTGGTATTTTTGGTAGATAGTGGTTGTAAAATTATGTATCCCTAATATAACTATTGTAAAATACGTTAAAACTGTCATATTCATTTAAATATCACTATAATGGGTTCTTACACTCAATGAATTCAGGTGAATTCTGTGGTTTTTATTCTTGGTTCCTTCATAAATAAAAATTTCATGGGCATAATTTCAATCATTTTCTAAATGTTTAGGATAATATTTTTCTGGTGGAATCTATCCACATTCATTGTTTCAATGAGGCCTATATTCAAATTAATTGTTAGATTCACCCATTATTTCATTACTATTCATAGTGAGTTATAATACAATTTTTTTGGAGCCAAGTGATCTCATTAAAAACCAATAGATAATTTTTTTCCGTACATATTTTTATGGATAAAATAATTCATTTTAAACTCTTTATTGTACTTGGTTTGTTATTGTGAAACATGTTAATTTATATAATTGTTATCAATTTTTTTCTTTTCTTTTCATGTCATTTTATCAGTTTAAGTACTATGAATTATGATATATCTTAATGAATTGATATGGATGTTTTACAATATCATTTAAAGGAACTTATTAGTGATGTTACATGATATAATTTCAAATATTATCATTCCTATAATCTATTTACTTTATTAGTTATGTTGTAATTTTATAATGTCTATATATTGTAGTATATGGGTATAAATAGGTACAAACTTGATGGTATACAAGTTGAATTCATGGTATGGGTGACATGACTTGAATAATTATATATGTTGGTTGTATTAAATGGTATATTAATGAATATACTTATTATACCCTTTGAACTCTTCCCTATGATAGGTTTCTATATTTTCCTAACTTTTTATGCCTCATTTTGCTTATCCTTGAGATGGGTTACTCAGACCTCAACATTATTTTTACATATATATTAATATAATTTGGTGAATATGTATATAGGTGTGATCTATTTATGTGTACTTATTTTACCTTCAATATGGGATCAGAATTAGTTTACATATTATATCACAACCTCTCGAGGAAATTAGCGAAGTTGTTATGGACCATCCCATTGAAGGTGAATATCCAAAGAAAATAAATATACTTATATTCATTTTTAAACAATGATTTTACTGCTTTATTATTCCTCATGCATTATACTATTTTTGAAATACAGTAAATCTTATGACAATTTTTATGGGTTGGTGGAGAATACCTTTTGAGTTGTATTACTAATTACCTATACATTACCCTATAGAGACTTATGTAAACTCTTTTATTCAGAATTCAGGAAATGTAGAATCAATCAACTATGGGATCTAGTCACACACAGGGTTCATGGATCATATGTTATTTTTTTGGTATTTTTTAAAGATGGGATTGTGGAACATTGGTCTTCCCTATTTTGTTTTTAGAGTTAATGCACATATGGGAACGTAATTTCCATCTGTTTTTTCATGTTTGTATTAAAATACTTTTTTTATTCATTTTTCATATTATTTTCTAACTATTTACATATTTTGGTTGTTTTGAATAAATATTTTATGAGTAATTCTTTACATATTATACCATAAATTCCTAAATGGTCCTATATTTCAATTTACATAAATAAATAATTGTTACATATGGGGTAAAAACCATGATTAGACAAGTTGATCGACTTTTTTTATAATTTATCTTACATTTATTACATTATATTAATTGACACCCCACCTAATATATATGTGTTTCTTAACCATTAACTTCTAAGAAATCCCCTTGTAACTAGGAGGTGTTGTAGAGGTATTGTGATAAAATGTCTTAGGTACAATATGTGTATTCAATAAATAATATTTCCAAGGGGTATCAAATACCACATTAAGGATTCATGGGTATGATAGTTGAGATTATATTAGAAAATAAGATTGTTGGGGATCAATATATAACACATAAATATGTTTATAAAACATAATTATTGTTAAGTATTGGGTTTCTAGGGGAAGTCTATGATCTATTTTTTCATTACTAGCTCCAGTATGTACAATTTATTTTGATTTGATGCCTTGTATTAGGTTTTTATAATCAATAATGAATAGTTTATTAGTTAATGTTTAATTATCTCATGTTTTTGTTTAGCATACAATTGTTAGAATCAATTGATTACTCGTATCAACTGAAACATTAATAATAAATAAATTGAAATTTACAATAAATTTATTTTTAATAAATAGGAAAGTATATGTTAGAAACTAATTCCTTTTATTGATAACCTCTTTACATATTAATGAGGGGTATATTATTTTATGTTTTACCCATATATTTCAATTATATTATTTTTAATAATTAGTTTATCATTCAATAACTTTTGAAAGTCATTCATAAATGGTATTTAATTCAAAATTAATTTTTTTAAAAGATGTGATGGAATGAAATAAAGGTTTTAGATCAAACATAAATAGTAATTTTAATGATTTAGGAATTTCTAATTTCAAAAAAGGTTTTTTAATATATTTCTTTAATTTATTATATATAATTACCCTAAGATGAACACCTCCTTCTGTGATAGAAGTGGTGAAAGAGCATGCACCACTATATTAAAATATTTTTCACCCTCATGTCTTTATGGGGCTTGAAAACATTCTTTATTTTTATATTCAGGGAGAACCATTAAAGGATCTTATAGATTCTAATATCAAGAGTGAATTTCAAGTCAACCATTCTCTAAATTTTATGCACGACATAACACCTTAGGGGGTTTATAAGTGTACTAATAAATTCCATTTAATGTTTTAGATCACTGAATCCTCTTATCATTATAATGTTTTTCTGAACATCTTTATGTTAGGATGGTGGACTTGATGATTGTGGTATGTGGTCATTAAGGCAATGAATTACTAGGGTATCATTTGGGATAAGTTTTAAAATCACTTCATTGAGAAATTTTACCCTAGAATACTACATTGGGTGGAGGGGAATGAGTTAATAATCCTAAAAGAAATAAATATGTTGGTTATAGAATACCCCATCACATTTTAAAATCTTCTCGACACTGATCAATATTTCAACATAGAACGGTGTTGGGTTGCGGTGATAAGTGTTTTCTATGAAAGGATATATATCTTATAGAAAGATTTTTTTCAAGATGATATAATCTAAAACCAGATAGAGGTTTAAGTAGTGAAAATTGGGATGTTCATAAGTATAATTTATAGAGATAGAGAGAGGTAATATATATGGAATCTATATAGATAATCAGATCTCAATACTGTAGCCCTATAATAAAATTTAATGTGAATACAAATGTATCAAAATACATATAAGGATCACTTAGTTTATTCCCAAAGGGAAACCTTAGATTATTCAATTGTATGTATAAGGAAAATTAGTTTACTTACACTATTCACTATGGATTCAGAGTTATGGTGGTGGAGTATTTGGTTGATGTTACTAGATAATTGATGGCCCAAATTGATTAGAAGGTGGTGGAGATTACCTACATAGATTATATGGTAGTGTAACAATATCTATCGGTTATACTCATATATAAGAAAGGTAGTGGGATTATTTTCTTGTATGCTAATCCTGTAATAATTATCTTCAATTGGTAATAAAGATAAGTAATTTTTCCATCATATAATAGGATTATTGTCCTGACCATGAAAACATTTTATGTTTTTTCCTATTTTTTTTAATGATTTCAATCTTTAACTTGTATGTGTTCGATAAGTTTTATTAGAGATAATTGACATTTAATGTACGGTATAAGAGATTAATTTTCCCATATAAATGTGGCACATGTTTTTTTTGTGAGTTTAAAATACCATAAAATTATTACATAGGTTAGGTACTATGTAAGGTTCTATAATTTGGGTTCCTTAATGTGGAAGGTGGTACCAAAGCTCAGAAGTAGACACTGGGAGTTTTATTGTCCTTCAATGTTTTCATTTTAGTGAGAGTTTACTAATTCATATGAAATAGTGATATAAGAATCAATGTTCTTGATTAATAATTTTTATGATTCATCAATTATATTTGAATGAATATAAATTTATTATTACATATATTAGAAGAATATTATGTATCTGTTAAAGGGGATAAAACTAGGAGTAATTGAAATAGTGAAATGGGAATGAATCAAACGAAATGTACTTAGAGTATTTTTAATTATATTTTTCATATAAATTTGATTTCAATATTTGAAAGGTGAAGAAAACTGCTAAATTGATAAATAATATTCCAAACATGTATGGGAATCCTTTTACAATGAAAAATGTTCATTTTGATGTAAATTTTCAACACGATGATGCTGGATGAAGGGATACCGTTTAATTCCATGAATGGGTTCTAGGAAATTATAATTCAATTGGATTCAATTGGGGTGAGGTTCAATAAAGGTGTCTAGTCCTAAATTTTTCTTCTATCACCTTTGAAGTCATTTGATATTATGGTTACTCCCATTGGTAAATCCAATGGAAAAAATGAGTTTGTGTTTGAGAAAATCACAGATTCGGTCCTGAGTGAGAAGATCCAAAAGAAGGAATACTGAAGTGCTATAATAAAAAAAATATAATTTATAACGTAAGGTACATTACATTAAAAAGAATATTTAATGTTAAAAGAAAGTGATGGTTAAAATAGATAACAACTATTAGAAATCCTTAAGGATCAAACTCACATGTTCTTGTTTTGGTAGAAACAACACATAAACAATGATTTTATATAGAAAATTTAATATTATAAAATGTTTTCATAAAAAATTTCATTTATAAATACAATAACATAGGATGAATTAAATTTATTCAAAGTTTATATAGTCTATTTAAGGCTTGGATCATTGATTCTAGGGCTTCATTTCATTAAAAATATGACAGGGGGACCATGAAAAATTATGCCCAGAAGATTCAGAAATGAATATGTTGTAATTGAAGAAACTCTAAATATATATGTAAATTGTGATTTGAATTTCCAAACTAGTAATTGATTCTTGTTTTAGTTATAAGGGTAGTGTTTCATACTATGTTAAAGGAAAAAAATTAATTACTATTAGTCAGTTAGAGGAAATTATTTTTCTATTGGTTTAATGGAACGATAATGGATAATAACATCTGTTTCCATATAGGTTTCAAAATGAGTGAAATATGGAATTTTGAATTATATTTGTATTTCATATGATGAAAAAAATTTATGGAATAAAAACTTTAGGAATGTAAAAGTTATTCTAGGAGTATCTATCGAACTTGTGTGTGTAAGGTATGAAATGTTTGACTATATAGGTAATCATGAAACTTTTCATTTAAATAATGGATCATTTGAAGAGTGAATCACTATGATGTAGTGAATGATATATTTTAAATTTAAAGGTAGTATCGTAAGTAATTGAATTTTAGAGCTAGAAGATATAGATGCATCGGAGTTAGAACAAGTTCAGTATCACAGAGGTTAGATGTGTAATCATACATTCATCTAAGGTATGATATGGAAGGTGTGTGTGTTATTTATCAATTACATGTATGATGTATTCAGAATATTCCTTCGAAATAGATCAATGGAGTATATCTAGGTTATTCTAAATATATATTTCTTGAGTTTTTAATGGTATCATGTGTATAATTATAATGTTCTAGTGGTTTGGTTTGAGGAAAGGAACTTATATTGAGAATATGGAACTGTTATATTCATAATAAAATAATGTGGTAGTGTACTAAAACTAGACACCTTATAAGTGATCTAGAATAATTATAATTTATTATAGTTTCGCATGTATTTTTTTAAGGATGTTATAAACTGTGAGATATAATTAATGAATAAAAGATCCTCCATACTATAGATCAAAGTTATTTTTAAAGAACGATATAATGAAATAAAGGTTAATGTGTCCCGCCTCAATTTATTTAGTGGTATTTTTTATTTAAATTTTAATTCCAATAAGTGGGATAAATTAGAAAAAAAATGAAAAGTATGTTTCTTTATGGGGTATGGAAATTATTACTTTAGATGTTAAGTTTATGATAGTGACCTCAAAAAGTTAATAATAAGATTAAATTTTAACTTCAATGAAGGTGTCCTATTCAAGGATCAGAACAAAAAACAAATGTATATGAAAAAAGAACATCACATTTTGAATTTTATTTGAATAGAAGTGATGAAATTTTTTAATTTTCATGAAGAACTCATGTTCAAAAAGAATGTGATAGTAAAAAATGTATATTTTCATATGGATATCATATCACTGAAGTTAATAAAAATCTATTTATAATAAAAATATCACAGATAGTTAAACCACGATTAAAAGTTCCGGAATAAGTTTTATAGGGGGGAGTACAACCTCATGTGTTGTAGTAGTCTACTAGATTTTAAAGACTACTATCAAGGTATGGTTTTGAATTACATTATAAATATATATATATTAATTAAGGTAAATAACCAAAAAATATAAATGTAGTTGGAAATCCCCTATAATAAAAAGTAGTTATAGTTAGTGATAAATGGAGGGAAATAATTTATATATACTCCCAAAATGTGGGATCTTTTGAAACATTCACTGAGAAAGAATGTGATATAGAAAATATAGTTTAATTAGTTAAAGGAAGAAATTTATAGTAGTTAGTTATATATGGAATGTTCTAATGTAAAGGGTTATCAATATAAGGGTTTTGTGGAAGTTAGTGATAATTGTTCTCATGTTTTGTTAAATACAACAATATATAAATTTCATGGATTTTTTATTTTAGAAGTTATACATTTTAAATAGTTATATTTGAAGAATAAATTCTTTTATATATATTATGAGGTTGAAATTTACATTGCAAAATTGGAAGGATTCAAAGAATTTGGATGCAAATGGGTGTGAAACTTCAATTGTAGATTGTATTGGTTGACATAAGCACCCCAGAAGTAAAACCTGAATTTAGATATTTTTTACAAAAAAGAATTTTATTTAATGAAATAAAAATTATTTATACGGTTGATTCATTTTCAATGATAGGATATCCATGTTAGTCCCCTTGAATGTGGAATACATTCTCTTCTCAGTCTAAGATATGAATAAATTTAAAGTGAAAAAGGATAAATTATTAGAAGATTTGGGATGAAGGATCATATATTAGAAATAAGGATATTAAGGATGATGATATATAGTTACAATAATCCTAGGAAAATTTATTGCAAGGATAAATACCTGAAAAAGGTACCTTATTAGTCATAAAGTGGATGTTTTATGAATTCCATGATTTTTACGAGGTCGAACATAACTCAAATAATTAGAGTAATTAAAATATTTATTAAAAATATTTGAAAGGATCACTGGTTAGTGATGAAGTTAATAAATTAGTATCTCAACGGTTAAGAAGAAATGGCCATGTATTTTCGAATAGATGATTTATTATAATAGTATTTTGATGAATAATTAGGAAGGTATGTAGACACATAAACAAGTAATACAAGATTATTTTTCACCTATGTAAATTTTTTTAAGTTGTATGTAAATACTTTAATCTGTATTTTCACCTTTAATGATGAAAACTAATTATTTTTCCATAATTGAAGTTGGTAAGAATAATATATCATTTAAGGGTTTGTTGGAGTAACATAGAAGGAATAAAGTTAAAGTAATTTTTATTCTATTATATTTAGAGTAAAATATGTTACTCATAGAATTATGTGGTTCACTTGAGAAAGAAACTATTAAAATGATGTTTCACTTCATTCGAAATATTTTAGAGGAAGTACTGATACATCTTTGTAAAAGAGAAGGAAGAAATAATTCAACTAAAATGATAATAAATGTCATAGTCTATGAAATTAAGAGTTCAGTTTATGCCTTAGTGGAACTCAAGAGACTATAAAGAAAGGACAAATATTGAATAACTATTGGTGTGTAAGGAAGAATCATGGATGAAATGCCTAAGTGATCCAAAGGGTTTTATGGTGAAATGTAGAAAACAATTATTAATTAAGAGATTCTTTGTTTTTTGTGATATTATTTTTTGGAAAGGAATAATATCTTCTTGAATTATTGTTTCTAGAGGCTATATTCTAAAACTGGCTGGAGGCATTAGTAATGGAAATCCAGAAATCTGAAGGATTATTATACAATAGGAGTACAATATAATGTTTGAAGAAACTATAGAGACCACTACATTTAGATGATAAAGTTGTGGTATATGCTCTTACTTATATATGAATAATTCTAATGATTAATATGAATATCCTAGGTTTTATCCAAATTGATTAGTTAGATTATTTAGATTAACTCACAAGGCTAATAAATTTTCTTACACTATAAAATAAATATAGAGAGTTATAATAGTGTATTTTATGATATATTTGATAGGATAGAGGGAAACCAATATTGATCAAATGTTGGTGGAGATTATCCACAGAAATCTGATATTGGTGTAACTATATCTACTTGATATACTCTTAAATAACTATAAGAGTGAAATCATTTGTTTTATTATAAAAATAAGATAATCACTATCTTATGGTTGTAATAAACCGAATCATTGTTTCCTCCATGTAATAGTATTAAGTTACAATCCAAATAAATACCTTGTGTTATATTATGTTGGGTGTTGGTTCTTTATCTCTTCATCTTGTGTATATTCTTAAAAAATATATTGGTGACCAAGGAGGTTTGGTGTAATATATTGAATACTAGATTCATCATATAAAATATTATGACATGTATGGAATGTTGTAGATCATGTGACCTTGATTCACTAGTTAGGTCCTAGAATGGGTAATTTTTTGTCCCCATCACAACAATGAGGTCTCAAAGTCAACGAATTTTGATATGGTCATCATGAAGTCATTAAAAAACCAAGTTATGATATTAAATATTAAATTATTCTTGTAAGTGGTTATGAAATCCATATTTATAGATATAATCTTTAATGTTGGTTTTATACTAGTTAGACCACTACCTGGTCGGACCCAAGGAGATAACTAATCTAGAAATCAGAAGTGAGAGTGAGAAAAAGTGAGAAGATATGTCTATCCCTATGTAATAAAAGGAAGTGGTAAAACTTTATATTATATATCCATAATCCCCCTAATACATTTTCATTATTTTGAGTGACCTATCCATGTAAATAATAACTGTACTTTTGAGGAATAGAATTATCACACTAAAAATTGTATGGACTCCTTATGTGATTCTATTGTAGGTGTACAAAAATTTTTGTTAGGAATTATCCTTAGTGAACCTTGTAATTCCATTCATTATTAGATAATTAGCCTATAAGTTGTAGTAAACCACCATCAATGAGGTTATATTGAGGTAGCCGATGTGTTATTTATAACCAAGTAGCTCTTATGTGGTGTTTTGAGTATGGGCTTATTTATTAGGGTCATTATGAAGATGAAGGTTGTCTATATACCATTGAGATGATTATATTTGATGTTATTTTGGGGAATTATACTTTGAGTGGAAATATTTTGTTATTTTTTACTTTAGTGTGTTCATTATTTGGCATTGTTTCTTATCATTTGTTGATTTATGATCAATTGGTACCAATTATTGGTATTAAATTATAATCCATAGCATCATATATTATTATTGATAGTCATTTAGTGAATAATATCAAATAATCCCAGAATCAATTATATAATGATCTGTTAGAGGTAACCATTTAATATTTATGGGATTTGAAGGCTTGCAATGTCACATTTGACTTTTGTGATGTGTCTCATTTCTAATTTTTATTTTTCAATTTTTATTTTATCTTAGAATTTTATCTCTTTTAATTGGTATTATTATTTTCTTTATGAAATGCAGGACGAGACCGATTTTGGTTTAGCACTTTTGCAATGATAAAGAAGTGTTTTGACCATGACAATATTCGGTGCACTACAGTCGAAGTCGCACGGCCTCGGGCGAGGCACGTTTTTGAAACCACACAGCCTGGCCTGGTCCACCGGGTGACGTGCCAATATCCAATTAATTAAATAAAATTCCTTTATGATAAATAAATAAAATTAATGGTGATAGAAATTTAATAAATTATTTCAATGACCACAATAATAATATTATTTGGGGATGTAACTTTTGTAATTATTTTAATTACTATTGTTATAATTGTTGTAAATTTTATTTTATTACTATAAATTTTTTACTATTTTTTGGTAACAAGTTATATTTTATTATTATTATTAATGTCCATTATATTTTTTTTGTTTTGTTTTTATTTTTGTATTTTTATTCTTCCTAGGGTTTCTGCAACCCCCTAGCTGTCAAGCTCCCCCCTTCTCTTCCTTTTTTTTATTCTTTTTCTTTCACGGTGCAAGAACCCTCATGTCTGGTTTTCACCCCCTGTTTCTGCCCGGATCCGCTGCACCCCATCCCTCTCCCGGTAGCGCTTCCACCTCCCTCCCGGTGAGCTGCTCAAACCACGCCGCACCTCCTTCCTCCTGCTCGGAAACGCGCCACACCCCCAGCTCCCAGCTGGCCTCCACGCCTCGCGGCATGCCCTAGTTTTCCATCCACCTCAAAAAGCCCCCTTATTATTCACTGGCTTCTTGCTGCGAGGTCCCACACCAACTCTCCCCCGGGCCCCTTCTTCCTATCACGCTCCTCACCACCCTCATGGACAACCTCCTTATCCAACCCTCCCCGATAAGCCCATTCGTCCAATTACCTCCTCCCTTGTGTTGCGACCCAACCAACCCTGAACCACCCGCTAGCCACGACCTCCCCTTGCTGGCCGGCAGCACCCTAACAATACCTCGGGCGCATTTACCTCCTTCCACACGCCCCCTATTGATAAGTTCTTATTCATCTAATTTGTCTTTTTTTCAGTGGGTATGAGTTCTGTTTTGGGGTTTTAATTTGAATTTTTTGGGTTCAAATTTATGTGGATGAGTTTGCGCTAGGTTTCGTGGGGTGAAAACATCGGGTGATTGAGGTTCTGTACTATAATTTGAAGATTTAACATCAATTTTCTAGTTTTTACGTTGAGGTAGGTGTTTCCATGCCTTTACATCATTTAGATAATTTAATTTGTTTGTTTTGTTTGACATAATATTTTCTATGGTTTAGTTTCATGATGCGAATTAGGTTTAACATTTTTTGGTAGTGCAGTATAGGTTTTGTGAAATGAGTTTTAAAAATGCTGTGACAAGCGTGTGTGATGAAAATTGCACTTGTTTTTCGAAATTACCATGTTTTCCCTTTCGATCCTATTGTGGTAAATTTTATAAGTGCTTAATAATTGTTTATAGAGTTACAATGTGGTTTTAGAAGGTTTCATTTCTGAAATTGATTTTGTAATGGTTTCTTTTTCATGCGATATGATTTATAAATCGAGGAATTGTTTAATTAAGTGGTGTTTTGAGTGCGAAACATGGTTAAATTGTTTTTGAGGGTTGTTTGGTAGGTGCCAAAGGTTTTTTCAAGTCACTTTAGGTGTTTTTGTATTTAAATAGACATTTCCAATATATATATATATATATTACTTTTGGTGTTTTTAACTTGTTGTGTACTATTAAAATTGAAATACGAAATTGTTTGAATAATGGACGACTTGTTTTGATATGGTTAACTCGTGTATCTAATTTTAAAGTGATACCTCTATATGGAATCAAGTTATTTTTTGGTGTAAAGTATTCATGGTTCTTCTTAAAAATATTTTATTAATAGCCAAAAATGGGTTCTTGATACATTTATATGGCAAAAAAATGGTATTTTGAAAGAGTTGAACAGGCACTCATTTTTTTAAAGTGGGTATTTATATAGAATGAGACATGTAATT
This sequence comes from Viscum album, assembly GCA_963277665.1. Classification (NCBI taxonomy): domain Eukaryota; kingdom Viridiplantae; phylum Streptophyta; class Magnoliopsida; order Santalales; family Viscaceae; genus Viscum; species Viscum album. The sequence continues at coordinate 306,305,803 of OY728131.1, read as the reverse complement.
TGTGTGTGTGTTTCTTTGAAGTGGTGATTTGGTGTGTGTGTTTCTTTGAAGTGGTGATTTGGTGTGACTGTTTCGTTGAAGTGGTGATTTGGTGTGTCTGTTTCTTTGAAGTGGTGATTTGGTGTACTGGTAGTATTTTTTTGCGTAATGTTATGTTTGGCTTGTGACACGTGAAGGTGATATACTATGTGAATGTGGAACTTGTTTGAGCATAAGGGGAAACCCCGGGTACCAGGTGGGCGGATTATGACTAGTATTCTAGATGACACGCGAGTGGTTTGGCCCGGTTCATCTGGCAAGATTGATGCTACAACACTAACTAATCATTTTTGATGATTGGAGACCACTAGGTTATGGATGTGTTTCCCTAATAGTGGCTCGTGCATGAGAATGCTAATTATTGTGGTTCATATGCCACATTAACACCGAGGTACAATGTCTCTAGCGCACCACACATACCAGTTCCATAGGGGTTTTACCAGTAGTGCTCTATTATTCATGGCATGGTGCCTTCTATCGGCATACGGAGTACCACCTAAGAATGTACATTTTCTTTCGAGAATTTTCTCTTCCATTTTAAAGTAGTATTTGTGAAATTTTGATTCTTCCAGTTCACTTTTTTTTATTTATTCCTTTAAATGTTTTCTCAAATGATTTTTTTAAGTGTGGTTTTAAATAAGCATGTTAAATTATCCTTTTGATGTTGTGGAATAGAACCTTTTTGTTGGGTGACGTCCTACTGGGATTTTGTCTCACATCCTAAATACACCTTTGGATGTATGAAGAATTTGTTTCATGTGTATTCCTGGTTGTGACATCATTCTCAGTGTTGGTGGTTCAGATTGTTGTTGGTCTCCACATGCAGGTTGGTGTGGGTATCTTGGAGGTATGACTTCTCACGTTTTTTCAGTCGTGAGTTAGAGTTTTTAGTTTTCTATCTTTGTTTTAGTTCCCATTGGGTTTTAGTTGAATTGTATACTCTAAACCTGGTTTCCGTTTAAAGGCGTGTTTGGTTTCCAGTTTCCAGTTTTAGTTTATTTATCTTGTTAGTTGTTTTTCTGTCTTTTATTTCAGGTAATCCATTACCACATGTTACTCTTGAAACTCGATAACTTGTGCCAGCCTATGGGGATCAGGAATGCCCTTTGGGCTATGTCGCAGACCGGGTTGGGCATCGGGTCAGATGGCGACCTGACTTGGTTCATGACAAAATGGTATCAGAGGGCAGGTTTTCTCTCTTGGGTCATTTTCTATTGGGATAGAGTCATGGTAGATTGGATTTAAGGTTGTTGGGACTCGACGCCTTGTCTACGAGTAAGGTTCCTAGCCAGCACACATCGTGGTGGGACTCGAGTTACCAAAGTAAGTTGAGTTTTGTCTGAGTCTTTGGTTCGTATGGTTAATCTTGTTTAAGGGAAATGAAAAAGGGAGTAGGGTCAGTGGTCCCAGTGAGCTCGCAGGGTCTGGGAAGACATGTAGAGCTAGGGACACTATCTTAGAATACTCTCTAGGGCAGTGGTGTGATTGGCGTATGGCCTCCAACCATATGTTCCAGTCACCCACTGACAAAAGTTTTCTCTAGCATCATTTATTGTCTATTTATTTTGGATTCCTAGAAATGTGGTTTTTATGCAAAAATGTTTGGTCTTGGAAATTTTTTTCAAATGAAGCGCTTTAAAAATGAAATGGCTTATAAGGTTTGAAAGGTGTGGGTTGATTGTTTTGGTTTTGGAAAAAATGAAATGGTTTGATTTTTTTCTTGGTGTTCTCAGGGAAAACCACATACATGAATGTATATGGGAAGAGAAAGGGTTAATGGCCCGAGCGTATGAGTGTTATGATGGATACGAGGCGGGTGCTGGTGTGGCATGAGAACATGCATATGTGAGGCCCATGAGACACCATTGGTGTTTGTGCGACCCACTGGCTTTTCTTATTTTCAAAAATGTTTTGTTAAAGGAAAATTTGGTATTTTTATATAATTTGGGATTCTGTGGTGTGTCATTGTATTTTTTTATGGGTTAGATGTGAGGCGTTTCGAGCCAAGAATCCTTTTTGAATGATTTGTGTCCTATGTTTTAATTCTTATTTGTAAGTTGGTATGCAAGCGTGTGGTTAATGAATTATTTTAAAGAATACATCAAAGAGCCCTTGCAGTGGTTCCCCCTGCACGTTTGGTGTTCTCTTGTGGTATTCCTTGACCATTGGACCAGTTTGGTTGGGTCCATGGTTTTCTTTCTTGACTAGTGTATCCCTCAATAAATCATTGACATGTGATTGAAGTGCGGCTACAGGAAACTCGACGTTGCCCGACCCACCAGTTGATCAGAGGAATATCTTCTTTAATTTTAGAATTGAACCCACCTCTCCTTTTTACAACTAAACGGATCATGTCGTAGTGGGATGACAGATGAGATGGGAGTTGAAGGGAGTTTTGGTCTTTTGAGTGTCTGACTCGTCGAGTTTGAAGTTTTACACAGTAATGTTTGAAGGTTCCCCTGGAAATGGTGAACGGAATTCCAGTGGGGAAGGGTGAAGGTGGTTTAGAATGTTCAGTGTTGACCGGTGTCTTGAAGGGCTTTGTAGTATTTTCATCGGCTACAAGGGTCATGTTTGGTGATGTCTTGTAGTGTGAGTTCTCCATGATAGTCAAGGGTGAATTTTGACTTCATTAATTTAAATGTCTTGTTTGAAAACGGTGAAGGAGATTCCAATGGAAAAAAGGTGGAAGAAACATGAAGATTTTGGTGTGGTCTATTGTTCTAAATGAACTCTAGTCTTTGGTTTGTTTCATTTAAGAAAAGGTTCGTGTTATGAAACTATTTTGGCAGACCCAGTCGTATGAGGCTGATATGGTCATTTGCAGGAATCACATATTGTTCAAGGTGCGGTTTAAAGTCTTTCTCAGCATAATGTTTCTCTTGAAAACAATGATCGTGCTCGGTGATGATTTGTGGTGTTATGTTCTCATTCAGTGTAACAAGGGGTGATGTGTGTGATCCATCTATTCTCTCGTTCTGGTGAATGTTCAGTGTGAGAGTAATTGGATTCCTTGGTGTGTTGTGTCTGATGGTGTTGCCTCGGGTACAGTATGATTGTGTGTGACACCAAAATGAGAAGCTTCGCTCGGGAGTCTTCAATACCTGACTATGAGGCAGTAGATGCTTCAAACATCTGGGCTCCAGCCATAGGCCTCGGAGTGAAGCTGGCGCGTGGTCAGGAACTCCGAGAGTTTACAGGACCCAACCTTAATTCTATCATCGTTGTTGAAAGTAGAGGTGATTTAAATTGTTTTTGTGGTTGTTACATTCCGAACGAACCGTCTGGCTATGTATGGTTTTCGTGACCATATGGAGGTGTGTTTTCCTCGTTGCCTAAAAGTCTTGGGGGTTGCATCCCACTGAATGTAATCGCTTTAGGTGTCATTATGGGTTATGTTGGTTAAATCAGTATCAAATATGAATAGGGCTCATCCAGGGTTGTGGATATTCCAGTTTGTCTTGGGTCATGCTGTTGCTGCCCTAGTGGTTGGGCCCCTCCCTCCCTACCCCTTGTGGTGGGGTGTTTGGTCACTATCAGGGATTTTTCAATGTTTTGTATCCTTTGTTAGTTCAAATGGAAGCGAGACCCATGATGGGTCTTGCACCAAGGTCTCTAGAATAAATTGGTTTTGGCCTTTCCTTAATGGTGGGGAGTCTGCCCAGACTTCCCCATGTTGGTTTTCTAGTCTCTTCTTGGGTGTTGGTATGTTCTTAATGGTGGGGAGACCCACATTGGGTCTCACACAAATGTCTCTGAAATGAATCGGTGCTGGACTCTTCTTTAATCGTGGGGAGTCTACATGAATATCCCCATGTCAGTTTTCCAGTCTCGTCTCGAGCATCAGTGAGTTCCTAATGGTGTCGAGCTCCTCGGGTCTCCCCATGTTTATCTTTTTCTTATGTTTTTAAATATGGAATGGTGATAAGTGATAAGAGTGTTCCTTGGATGTGTTATGACCATGTTTTATCATTCTAACCAATTGGTGTGGTTTTTTTTAATAGTGCTTGAGGTTGGTTTCTGTGGGTTCAAGAGACCGTTTTCTAAAATAATCAACTGGAGGAATTATAGCTCTTTGGGGCGGGCGACAAATATCAGAATGTCTTTTTACGTGTTTCTTGAGGTTTTCATTTGAGTCACTTTCTCTGAGTACAATTCTTTTGCCTATTTTTTCTTGTTGATTGTGGGGGTCCTCTTTGAACCTTAGTGGGGTAACTTCTTCTTTGAGTCTCAACCCTAGCTGTGGCTTTCCGGGGACATAATTCTTTATGGTTGGGAGAATTGTCACAGTCTACTTTTTCATTATTCCTTGTTTCTATTTTTTCTTTTTTCTTTTTTATTTTATCTTAGAAATTTATCTTCTTTTAATTGGTATTTTTTTATGAAATGCAGGCCGAGTCCAATTGTGGTTTTGCGTTTCAAACTGATAAAGAAGCGTTTTGACCTTGAAAATATTCGGTGCACCATGGTCGAAGCCGCACAGCCTCGGGTGAGGCACGTTTTTGAAACCATGCAGCCTCGCCGGGTCCACCGGGTGACCTAACAATATCCAATTAATTAAATAAAATGTCATTATGATAAATAAATAAAATTAAAGGTGATTTAAATTTTAATAGATTATTTCAATGACCACAATAATAATATTTTTTGGGGATGTAACTGTTGTAATTATTTTTATTACTATTTTTATAATTGTTGTAAATTTTATTTTATTACTATAAATTCATTGCTATATTTTAGTAACAAGTTTTAGTTTACTATTATATTTAATGTCCATTATTTTTTTGATTTGTTTTTCTTTTTTTTTCCTTGGGTTTTTGCAACCCCCTAGCCATCGAGCCCCCCTTTCTCTTCCTTTTTTTTCTTCTTTTTCATTCATGCCGCAAGAACCCTCTGGCCTGGTTCGCACCCCCCTGCTGCTTCCCGGATGCACCGCACCCCATCCCTCTCCCGGTTGCACTGCCACCTATCTCTCGGTGAGCTACTCAGATCATGCCGCACCTCCTGCCTCATGCTCGGAAACGTGCTGCACTCCCAACTCCCAGCTGGTCTGCATGTCTTGTGGAACACCCTAGTTTTTCGGCAAGCTCAAAATGGCTCCCCCCCTCTCATTCCCTGGCCTCTTGGTGCAACGTCCCTCACCAACTCTCCCTCGGGACCCTTCTTCCTATCGCGATGCTCACCACCCTCATGGACAGCCTCTTTAGCCAACCGTTCCCGGACAGCCCACTAACCAACTTGACTCCACCCTTGCATTGCGACCCATCCAACCATGAACCATCCGCCAGCCATGACCTCCCCTTGCTGGATGAAAACACCCCAACGATACCTCCGGTGCATTTCCCTCCTTTCGCATGCCCCCCCTCTTGATAAGTGATTCTTCATCTTCTTTGTGTTTTTTTCAATGGGTATGATTTCTATTTTATGGTTTTAATATGAAGTTTCTGGGATCAAATTCATGTGGTTGAATTTGTTCTAGGTTGCTTCGGGTGCAAACATTGCATGATTGAGGTTCCACACTAGAATTTGAAGATTTTACATCAAGTTTTGGGGTTTGATGTCGAGGTAGGTGGTTCCACGCCTTTAAATCACTTAGATAATTTAATTTGTTTGTTTAGTTTAACTTAATATGTTATATGGTTTAGTGTCATGATGCGAATTATGTTTAAAATGTTTTGGTAGTGTTTTAGAGGTTTTGCAAAATGCGCTTTAAAAATGTTGTGACATGCGTGTGTGATGAAAATTGCACTTGATTTTAGAAATTGCCGTGTTTTTTCCTTTCGATCTTTTTGTGGTAAATTTTAGATGTGTTTAATAATTGTTTATAGAGTTCCAATGAGGTTTTAGAAGGGTTGATTTGTGAAATTGATTTTTAATGGTTTCTTTTTCATGCGATATGATTTGTAAATTGAGGAATTGTTTATTTAAGTGGTGTTTTGAGTGCTAAACATGGTTAAATGGTTTTTGAGGGTTTCATGGTAGATGCGATAGGTTTTTTAAAGTCACTTTAGGTATTTTTTTATTTAAAAATACATTTTCAATATATATATATATATATATATATCACTTTTGGTGTGTTTTCCTTGTTGTGTACATTTGAAATTAAAATATAAATTTTTTTGAATAATGGATGACTTGTTTTGATAAGGTTACCTCGTGTATCTAGTTTTAATGTGATGCCTCTATATGGAATCAAGAGGTGTTTGGTGTAAAGTATTCTTGGTTCTTCTTGAAATGATTTTATTAATAGCTAAAATGGGTTCTTGATACATTTATATGGCATGAAAATGGTATTTCGAAAGAGTTGAACAAGAACTCATTCGTTTAAAGTGGGTATTTATATAAAATGAGACATGTCTTTGGATTGTGTCTTTCTTTGAAGTGGTGATTTGGTGTGCATTTTCCTTTGAAGTGGTGATTTAGTGTGCAGGTAGTATTTTTTGTGTAATGTTATGTCTGACTTGTGACATGTGAATGTGATATACTATGTGAATGTGGAACTTGTTTGAGCACTAGGGAAAACCCCGGGTACCTAGGTGGGCAGATTAGGACTAGTACGCTAGATGACACGCGAGTGTTTCGTCCCGGTTCATCTAGAAGGATTGATGCTAAAACTCTAACTAAAATTTGCTGATGAATTGAGACCACTAGGTTATGGATGTATTTCCCTACTAGTGGCTCGTGCATGAGAACATGTATTAGTGCAGTTCATATTCCACGTTTACACTGAGGTATGTTGTCTCTAGTGCCCCACACATACTAGCTTCCATAGAGTTTTACCCACAGTGCTCTATTATTCATGGCGTGGTGCCTTCTGTCGGAATACAGAGGACCACTTGAGTATGTATATTTTATTTTGAAAATTTTCTCTTCCAATTTAATGTAGTATTTGTGAAATGGTTTTTCTTCCAGTTCTCTTTTCTTTTTTATTTAAACCTTTAAATGTTTTCCCAAAATATTTTTTTAAGTGTTTTTTTAAATAAGTATGTTAAATTATCCTTTTGATGTTGTGGCATGGAACCTTTTTGTTGGGTGACGTCCTACTGGGATTTTTCCTCACACCCTACACACACCTTTGGGTGTATGTAGATTTTGTTTCTTGTGTATTCTAGGTTGTGATATCGTGCTCAGTGATGGTGGTTCAGATTTTTGTTGGTCTCCTCATTCAGGTTGGTGTGGGTAGCTTGGATGTTTGACTTCTCATGTTGTTTTGAGTCTTAAGTTAGAGTTTTTTGTTTTCTGTCTTTGTTGTAGTTCCCTTTGGGTTTTAGTTGAATTGTAAAATCTAAACATGGTTTTTGTTTAAAGGCGTGTTTGGTTTCCCGTTTCCAGTTTTAGTTTTTTTATCTTGTCAGTTGTTTTTATATCTTTTATTTCAGGTAAACCGTGTCCACGTGTTACTCCTGATACCCGGGCACTTGTACTAGCCTGTGGGGATCGTGAACGCCCTTCGAGCCATGTCGCGGACCTGGTCGGGCACCGGGTCAGATGGCGACCTAGCCTGGTTGGTGACATGAAATATAAATTATTTTGTTTTTATTTTAGTTATAGATCAGTTAACTGAATTATTTAATTTCATTGACTACAATAGTATAAGAGTTTATTTTATATCCCATGTAATTGTTTACTATGTACTCTATGGAGATTGGGTTTTTCAGGTTGGTCGAGGTGGTTTTGATTTGGGATAGGTTTGAGTGATCAAAATAGTAATGCTAGGTACTATCTTTAGAGAAATTGATGTCAATAAGTGGTAAGTTATATCATATATAGTGTAATTTTATTATGATGAGTTACTTGATGTATTTTCAAGGAAAAATTTTAAGTGAGAAGTGTAATTCACCATAAATTTGGTGCTACTAATCAAAATAATATTAATTCAACATTATCTTTATGGCTCTAAATTAATTAAGGGAGTTAAAAATATATCTAGAAGTGTATGAATTTAATTGGTTCATTAGACAAAGAAGTTCTCCTAAAAGGTGCTCTAGTCCTATTATCTAGGAAATTTAATGTAATTATTTGATAATGTGTGGAGTATTAGAATATTAACATGATTAATATTAAAAACTCCTACCCTTTTAATATAATTGATGTTATATTTGATAAATTAAAAGTGTTAAAGAATTTCCCAATGTTTAAACTTTATTCTTGTTATGACTAGCTTCAGGTCAGACTAAAGGATATCCCTAAGATTATTTCTAAAGGAAGTTTATGTTAATTTAATTTATATTATTGTATTTTATCCTAACCAATTCTCCAACTATAGTTATTAATTTAATGAAATATATTTTATATATATTTCATGACACATAATGGTAGTGATTTTGGATTATATACATGTTTATTCAAGGTCTAATGATGACCATCGTCACAATCTAAGTACTATTTAAGGTATCATAAAGGAAAATATATCAATGAAATTTTATTTAAATTATCCTTCTAGAATTTAGAGGTAAAATTACTCAGACCATTATATCTGACATTGATATCAAAATGGATACTTAGAATGTGGCAGTAGTGGTGTCTTAGAAAATCTCCAAAAATGTATCTATGCTTTAGATTTTTTGGGATAATAGGATATTACCAAAACATTATTTATGATTTTTTCAACCTACCTACTCCCATGACTTCCTTAACCAAAAAATGAGAAACAATTATTAGGTAGAACTAGTTCTATGTGAATTTTATGAATTTGAAGATTTAGTTAAATGCAGAACATATTCGTATTCTACATTATCTTAGTGAGGGATTTAAGGTGTAATGAGGTTTTCTTCAATTAGTCAATGTTTCACTCATATGAAATATCAATAGATAGTAGCCTATGTCTCTAGATAGTTTCACCAATATGAAGATAAATACCCTAAAAGTGATATGAAATTTATCATTATTGTTTATTATTTGATGTGTTGGATACACTACCAAAATATGTAGCATTTTTTGGTGCATACGAAACACAGTATCCTAAAATAAATATTCTCTAAATTGAAAATAAATATTAGAAAATTCCATTTGGTTTAATACCTCTATTAATTCAATTTTGAAACCCAATATTCTCATAGTAAATGAAACATTATTGAAAATTCCCTTAATTGATAGGTACACTCTAAAATGGTGATGGAAGTAAATGAGAAATGGAAGATGATGACTCTCATGGATGAAATCAACATAGATGTGATTAATGATCTTCTTAGAATTATTTTATTAGATATAAATCTCACATATTCTCTCATGGATAAATTCAAAGACTCCTAGATAACACATAATGGTTTTATTATTATTCTAGAGAGACTTGATGGTGTGGGTATCCTTGACTATTGGTTCCTTTATTTTTCATCCCTCTAATATGTATATGGAATATTGGTTTTCATGTGTAGAGTAAATATTTGGTGATGAAATAAAATCATGAACATTTATGGTCTATACAACCAAGGGTCATGAAATTTTTTCGAGACATTTTTCATCCATTATGGTGTCTTTCTATGAAAATTGATATTAAATTGTTTTTTGGTTGTTGTATTACTTATCAATAGAAAAGTGTCGATAATGAAAAGACTATATGAATGATACTACCACTCCCATTTCATGTTTATAGGTGTGATAAAATTTTGAATATTTTCATTCTTAAAAATTTAAGAGAACTGGATAGTTGAGACAAAAATGGGAGACTGTGGATTATTTGACCAAGATTACTCACTTTTTATACTAACCATGCCCCTTCAGTTGATTAACATGGTAAGTAACAAGTCATACGGGTAACTAACATTTATATCACACTAACTAGAATTATTTAAAATAAGGATGCAATATTTACCTCACATATGTTTCTATGAATACACTGGAAATTTAGTTTATTTGTAATGTTTAGTACTTATTTCCTCCCACCAACTGTTAGTCTATCCAAATGAACCACCTAGATTCTAGAGGATATTACCAGATAATGAACTCATGTTTTTTTGGATCATTGAAGAATAAAATATCTTTGGTGGATTTTTTCTACCAAATTAACAATCAGTAATCTATCCCAATTTATCCATTAAAATATCTTTATGTGATATAATTTCATTCTCCACTATATTAGGATATGATAGGTTATTCATCCAAGATTGGGCCTACCATTTTCAATAAGATGACTTAAAAAGTAATGTTAACCCAAAATATTATCATAACTAATAAAATTCCAAATCAAAATACACATATTGGTAGTGGGGTCCTTTGGAATTCAATGATTGTGACAATTTCCTCATTTGGGTTATGTAAATGTTTTTACACTAATGAATGGGAAAAACAAGGAATAAATATCCATGATATGCTAGAAATTTTGACATATACCATATTGTTGGAGAAGTATATTATAAACATTATATACCTACTAAATTTACTTCCTTGAATATCACGTTTCATGTGTTCCAACCAAGGAAGTATATTCTAAACCCTTAACATGAGATTTGGTTAGATGATTTGGAGCTTGAGGTTGATATGTCTCAAATAGAGCATTCTATATGTAAATTCAGATTGAGTATAAAAGTTTTATAGGGTACAGTAATTTCTTTGGTTTTAGTAAAGTGGAAATATAGAAACTCCTAAATGAAAATTGTGAGTGAAATATTGAAATAGATGTATAATTAGTTGAATTTTTTCCCTAAGAAGTTGATTGATGCATATTGAGTATGAGATATTTGATGAAGGGGATGTTATAATTAACACAATCTCAAAAATAGGTAATTTTATATAATTTATGGGAAATTTAATTAATTAATAGTTTGTTTTTGGTTTCAGGAAGGATGAAGGGTTTCTAGAGGAATTTAAGGAAATTGGGAAGGGGTGAGAATGGAAAAGAACCAGGTACATGGTGGATTAGTATCAGGTACTCAGTGGTGCACATATGGTGCATATGGTTTTATCAAGAACAATCGGGTACCTTGTGTCTTAATACTGGGTAGAAGGTTCCTCAAATGAACATGATTTTAAATTAAATTTGTATTTTAAAACAAAATTTTAAAACATAATATGGGGGGCTCATATTTTAGCTCATTTTCCCCCATTTCATTCCCTATAAATCTCTAAATTCATTTTAAAGCTTCATAGATGATTTTTAATTAAATCATTTATCCAGGTGGCTTTGATTGGTCATGGAAGATCACTTATTATGAGGTAAAACCATATCAAACCTATAATTATCTTTTCTCAATTTTTGTTTAAATCATATGAATTCTCTTGTATCACTAATATAACTCTTCATAAATGAATCAAACACTTTCAATTCCTTCTAGTATTACTATCATAAGTCCTTAACCGTAGAAAAGAAATGGTTATAACATGAATTTTCTTCCTTCTTATTCCATTTCAGATTTTTTTTGGTGAAAATAATTCAATCCTTTTAAAAAAAATTTAAGGATGTGACACCCCACATTTTTATGAATTTTTCTTGAATGAATAAAATTATTGTTGGATTGCATTGCGCACTAAAACATGTTAATATTATGATAAACACAACACTAATTTTATCTTATATTACATATAACACTAATTTTTTTGTTACACACAATACAAAGTTCAATTTATATCTAGCATTACACATGATACTGAGTTTTACTTTACTACAATATACTATTAATAATATTATTTTATACGATAGTTGTCAAATAGCTGTTGGAATGTACGAAATAAATAGAACATTTTTTTAAAAAAATATAATTTAAGCATTTTTACATAATTCTATGGTGACTAATTATTTAGAAATTAAATTAAAACCATTTCAAAAATAAAATGAAATATTTTGCCAAAAAAAACTATTTTTATGCAACATATGCATTTTATAACATTAAATAAAAAAATTAGTTTTTTTTAATAATATTTTTATAGTAAATATTCAATCAAAATTTTAAAATTTATATTCTATTTTTTCTAGAAAAATAATTAGAATAAATCCAATTTTATTTTTAAAAAATATATTTTTCTAAAAAGTAGTCTTTTCTCTTTTTATGGAACTCTTATTTTATAAAAATCTACTTTTAAAAATTAATTACACAAAAAAATATTATTTTTTAATTTATAATTTAATAATAAACTTAGCGTTAATGTTTGGTATTTTTTAGAAAAGTTTCACTGTTTGAGGAGTAGTGAAAAATACTGAATTTTAATTGAAAACTATTATTTCACCAAAATTAATTAAATAGTTAAATTATATTTTAAATTATTTATAATTTATATTACTTCAATAATTTATTAACTAATCCAATTTAGTTTAGTTTAATCAATTTTGTATTACAATTTTATATAAAAACTTTGTAAATTATTGAACATTTTCTCATTAAAACTGGCTTTGTCATTACATCTTCACGATTAGTGTTGAATTAATGTTTTCCACATAATTGAATTCAATTTGGATAAATGTAATCCATATTTGGAATAATAATAATTTATATTTTATAATAGTTACAACTTAATTTTTTTACCAAAATGATTACTGAAAATAGTTAAAATTAGTCATGGATGTTTGGTGAAAAAACTAGTATACCAAATGAATAAACATTAATAATATGGGAAATAATGACATAAAAACTTATCCAACACCCATTGGATGGAAATATTTCAAAATTAATAATATATGATCTATATTTTTCCATTATTGAAGCCACATTAAATTTTAAAAATGTGTGTATAATTTACTTTTCAAAAAATTACCAGAGTTTCACTCATCTCCCTTATAATGGTCCACCCACTCACCCCTCTCTTCACACCATAAAACCCAATTGGTTTATCCTAGACCTACCAAAAACACTTATCCACTCCCCCAACATCATCCTATAATCATTAACTGGGGAACAATTACATCCAATATATATATATTCTGAAATTCAAAAGGAGATATGTAAAGAAGTGGAGTTCGAATGGTTATGACGAAATTCCAGACTAAAGGAAAGAGGATTTATAGCCTCAAATTTATTTATAATAAACAAATTTCATATTTACCACTACTATGTTTTTATATAGAACCATGTTATATGATATGTCATGAATATGTCTCATTTATTGATAATTTATGTTTCTATTTATATTATTATTTCACAAGGATTATGATTCAAAAGCTACTCAAATAGTAAATGATTTATGTATCAATTTTTAATTTTGTAAGACACGTGATATATTCATGACCTCTTATTTTTATTTGGTGTATTTCATTCTAATTAATTTAAATTATTAGTATTTTAAATAAATTTTTTTATTTACATATCAATTTAAGGATCTCTCTTTTATGGGGTTACATTTTCAATGTTTCGAAAGTTGTAAGGGGATTTTTTTCTCAGTGTTACTTCTTTGAGAAACATGTCATGTTATAAAACTATATTCATTTTTGATGTGTAAATAATACCCATTTGACATTTTTTTTCATGAATTTAATTCTTTTTATGATATTTTATTCTTCTATTTCTCTTATTCATTCATGGGTATTATGATTCATGGTTACCAAATGGGTAATGATTTTATGTTACAATATCATAGTTTATTAGGATTATTTATGATTATGATTTCATTGATGAAATAGTGATATACATCTCTCAATAATTCAAATTAATTTTATTACTCTCTTGTTATTCATGTTATCTTAAAATAATGAAACCATCTTTTCACACATTGGTTTTTAATAATATTAAGAAAATATTTCTATGAAAAATTGACTTTATTTATCTATTTAGTCAGATTTTTATTTCAAATTCGGGTCTTATAAAAAAATTAATTTTTTTTAATAATCCACTATGATTTATAAAATAAATTTTCCCATGCTTTTCCTTTTGACAAAATGGTTTTATGGGTAATCTTATTTTCATTTTCTGATCAAGGGTCTTTTAAATTCTACCAAATATTTCAATGGAATATTTTTTTACATATACATCATGTATGTAATAATAAACCATAAAGACTTATAAATTTTTTAAATATTACATTATATGTTTTAAATAATATTTTCAAAATAAATTTGTTTATTAAATATATTGAAATGATTTGTAATTTAAATTAATTTTAAAATATTGTAATTTTGAAAATGCTTTTTATTTAAAAAGTGTTTTAAATTAATTTTGAAAGATATATTTATATTATTCCATTGTAATTTTTAAATATAAGTATTTTGAAAATGTTTTATAAAACTTATTTTCAAATAAAGGTTACTTTCTTTATGAAATATTCCAATTTATCTTTCAGAAACCTTATCTATGTAAGATAACATCATTTGATATAATTGTGGATTTATAGGGGATATAATAAATAGACACCATTCCTATTAATTATATAAATGGTTTTTGATTTTATGGAATGATTTTTATGAATCTTATTTCTCCCCATCGGATATATAATTTTAATATTATTATAGACCCTTATTCTTTTCATGGGTTATTTTATTATGAAATTATTATTAAACCTGTCTCTTTTTCATAGGTCATAATATGATGAAATTATTATGATAACAATTTCATTTCACAGGTTTTGATATGATGAATGATTATGATCTTCTGGAACATATTTTTTATTATTTCATTATGTGATGAGTGGGACATATATCTCCCTCTAAGAATTTGTGTAATGGCAAATGTTCTATGAGCTCAAAAGTTACATGGGTGATTATACCATACCAAAAGATGAGGGTACATGGGTGATTAACCCAATCCCAATTACGAGGGTACATGAGTGGTCAGCCTAAGACCAAAAATGAGGGAATACTTGTGGTCATTCCATGCACAAAAAAGTATGGTAGATAGGTGATCCTACCAATAACAAAGAAGTTTTGTGGTCGGTTATCCCAATACTAACTTGTTATAATATTCATGTTGGTTAAACATATGATAATATTTTCTGTAACTATATGTAAGCCAAAAATTCCATATTTGATGATATCATGGATCATGTCCTTTTATTCCTTTATGAAACATGTCTTATGAACTTCCAATATTTTTTCCATGGCCCATGAATATGATATTTGATATATATGATATTGTTTCCAAATGTTATTTTCATGTTCTCATACCTATATGTTCATGTTATACATACATATATCCTTTATTTAACTTTACTGAGAATCTAATCTAACCATTTCATATGTTTCCTTTCCCTGGGTTATGAAAAACGTTTTTATGTTTGATTACTAATTCAGAAGCTCTTTATGGGAATCATTGAAGATCTTTCACGAGATTAGAATATTGTTTTCCAAGTTTCCAAAGACACTATACTATTATAGACCTCATGTTTGTGTTTATATAGTGTAATGAATATTAATTAAAAATGATTGAGTATTCATGTATGTTAATCTTGGGTCACTATAGTTGTTATCAATGAAAATTATTAGTTATCCTTTGAAAACTAGTATAATAAAACCTTAGGTAGATCACTAATGACATGTCTAAGGATAAGTATTAGTATGAGTCATTGTAAGGGAAACTTTCATAGAAATTTGGTAAATTTTAGAGTGAGTGGTTTCCTAGAAAAACATCCTTATATGAAATCTACATGTATTTGTGTCTCTGGAAAAGATATACCTTGGGGATTCAACCTTGAAAATTTTGTATTGGTAAATGTTATGGTGATGTTTTCCTAGAAACACATCACTATATGAAAACTACAAGTCTATGTTTCTCTAGAATAGATATACCTAGAGGATACAACCTTGAAAATGTTGTATTGGCCTAAACTTGATATAAAAATAGTGCATTAAAATATGCCTTGCTGTAAAACTAGTTTCACACTCCTAGGGGATATGATTTTGAAATTCACAATGTCTATAAAAATTCATTGAATATTTAAAAAGAATATTACTACGAATGGACTAAGATAAAACTAAGGGTTCATGTGTTTAATAAGGTGTCATAATTTATACAATATATAAGTGATTTTTAGGATTATGTAGTTCCCCACTATGATTTGTGTTGCACACTCTATGATTTTGATTTTAGTTGATGGTTATAACAATAAGGGGTCATGTAAATAATTAATCTGATGTAAAATTTAATAATTATGTGCAAAAAATTCCATGAAGATTGAAGATAAAGTTATTTTGATTATGCCTAATTAGTTATTAAAATATATGATTAATAATTTAAACATCGGTGATATTACAATCAAATCCAATAAAAAGAATATGGATATTTATGAATGTTCATGTGGTAGTTAACATATTGGAAAAATAATATACTTCCTACATGTCAAGAATGTGGGAAGAAAAAGGAGGAATATATCAAATAAAGGGGAAAATATTATCTATGTGGAAAAACATCATAGAGTGAAAATTTTCGAGGAGGACAATGTATTATCTATGGAGAACATTATAATTACCGTACTTATTATCCAGACCGAGTAATTAAATTCATGACCGTGTAATGAAATATTCTATGCCAATCATTGAATTGGAAGGATATAAGTATGTATGTATTTAGATTCAAGAATTACGAATTTTGAAATATATAAGGACTAGTTAGTAAATGTTTGATGTCAAGGATTTGAAAGAATATGTTGAATGGTACTGATAACCTAGAAACATGATTTAGTGACAAGGTTATATTTTATAGAAAAATATTAATTTTAAGAGAATTTAACCCTTAATAAGTCACTGATATTAGTAAAATGGTGTTTTTATATTATTATCTTTTTTCAGAATAAATTATGTTGGTTAATATTTATAACCTTATAACTGTTAATGGATGTGTTGATAAATTGGTTGTTTTATTATCGATGATGTTTATGGAATTTTAGAACTTATCTAAAATTTCCATAAATCATTATAAATAATGATGATGTGTTCTATTTTCAGTAAGTATTTATGATAATTTATTTTATTTCCTTGTTTCAATAGAATACATAATGAAGGTATTCCCCAATTCAGTATGTGAATATTATGATTTAATATATCATACATTTGGGATAAATGTTAAGATGATTTTATGAAATTTAGTAACATTCATTATAAAGTTTTTTATTTTTTATGTTTTAGAAGGATAAAAAGGGTTAACTATTTATGAAAATTTTTTTGTTGAACTTTAAATGAGGATTTAGATATTAATTTTTAGCAATGAGAATATTTATACAAATTGTATAACTTGTGATAATAATTTTTTTATGATGATAACTAAGGAAAAATGAAATGTATTTTCAATCTATCTATGGATCTTATGATCTCATAGTGCTTAAAACACAAAACATTCACCATTATTTCTTAGAGAAATAGATGATGTGAAAATTGATCAAGGAATAACCTATGGATAAGATTCTTTATATGAAATGGAATGAAATCAAGTAAGTATATATCTAAGTAAAAACTATTCAACTTTTGTAAAAGGATCTTGGAACATAAATGTTATCATAGTACCTTTATTTATGATGAATCAAATTGACCCCAAAATTATCATAAATTTATTGTTTTTTGGTTGTTAAATATATATGGTTCACTCACATTATTGTGATCAGTTATCTCTATCACCCTATATAATTATTTTTTGTTTTCTTCCAAGTATAAATGTTATCTTCCCACCTATATTCTACTATATGGAAGCCTATTTATGAGTTACATTGTGTTAGCCTTACATTTCCATTTTTGAATTTATAAAAATGTTTTCGTATTAATTTTCAGGATTGTTGTTTCTATGAAAGAAAATAATAGTTATTAAAACTTTGATGACCCATATAAATATCGAGGGATAAATTAATTTTAAGGGGTAGAATATAACACCACGAGTTTTTATGAATATTTTTTTCAAAAAAAATAAAATTATTTGATGTCCTATATTTCATGAAACAAGAAGTTAATATTTCAATACATAAAACACTATTTTTATCTTTAAATACAAAAAACACAACGTTTTTTTATATTACACACTATACAGAGTTCCTTTGATAGCTTATGTTTCACACAAGACTGAGTTTTACAGAACTATTATATAATATTAATATTATTTTTTAATTTAATTGTTATTATCTAGATATTGGAATGGCATGTAGGAATATGACTAACTAAATTATGAAAATATGGTTTATAAATTTTAATATAATTCTAGGGTAACTAATTAATTAGTAATTAAAATAAATCAATTTTTAAAACAAAAGGAAATATTTTTCCAAAAAAACTAGTCTTTTATACATAAGTGTGTTTTGTATTATTAAATTAAACAAATCACTTGTGGTTAATTATTTTAAAAAAAATTTATATATATAAAATGATATTTTCAACATACATATTATTTAATTTATATACTATAGATAAGAATAAATAAAATTTTATACTTAAAATTATTCTTTTCAAAAAATAGTTTTGTCACCTTTTTTGGACCAATTATTTTGAAAAAGTACACTAATAGAAAATAAATTATATAAAATAAAAATAATTATTAATTATTAATTTATACATTATATTAGGTTTATTATTTTGTTTTTTTTCGGAACAGATTCATTTTTTAATGAATAGTAAAAAATACATAATTCTAAATGAAAACTACCTTTTCACATAAATTGGTTACAAAATTTTTAATTTATTTTAAATTGGTTTTAAAGTTACATTACTTCCATTATAAATAAATTAAAAAAATTTAGGCTTTTAGATTTAATTTCATTCAAAAATTAAATATAAAATCATTGTAAAAATTTGAACATTCTCTCTTTAAAAATTTAGTTTCTCACCGTGTCTATGAGATTAATTTTAAACTAATTTATTACACTTATATGAGTTAAATTATAAGAAACGGATTTCATATCATTGATCAGAGTTTTTTATAATTTATAATATTGAAAACATATTTTTGGTGCAAAATTATTTTTTAAAATACTTAAAATTAATGGGGAAATTACTAAAAAAGTTTACCAAGAGATTAAAACATTTATATTATAGGAGGAAATGACCTTGAAAATTATACAAAACCCTTTAGATAGTAATATTTTTATCTTATCCCTTTTTTTATTGATATTAATAAATTATTCGATACAAATTCCATGAATAAAAATATGGGTATAATTCACTCTTTCCAAAAATTACATGATTTCCACTCACCACCATTATAAATGTCCACCCACTCTATAACTCTCTTCACATATTCAATACTAATTAGTTTGGCCCAGACCTACGGAAACCACATCTCTAATATCATACTCTCATAATATAAGCCTTACTTTTCGCATAAATCTAACCAAATAATTCTTTTTCGAGAAACCCAATATAGATCCCCAAATATTTGGATGTTTAAATGAGTATGGTGGAAGTATATACATAAGGTAATGGGAGATCTAGTATCAATTTTATTTCTGATATACATATCCCATATTCACCACTTATTTCTTTTATTTACTATTTTCATTACCCTATGATATTATATATATCTTCAAACTAAATCATTTCATGATAATTTATGTTTCTATTGATTTTATTATTTCATTGGGATTAGGATTTGAATGTTACTCAAATAGTAATGAATTTTCATATCCTGTTTTACATTTATGAGACACATGAAATATTCACCAACTCTTTCTTATATGTGGTTTATATATTTAAAATGAATTTGATTTATGATTAATTTACATCAAATTTTCTGTATTTACATATCCATTTTTTATCTCTCATTCATGGAGTTGTAGTTTCAACATTACAGAAGCGGTAAGGTAATTTTATCTCTATTTTCCATCTTTGAGAGACATGTTATGATATGAACCAATATTCATTTATTAGGTTTTCATACTACTCATTTTACATGTTTTGTAACGAATATAATTATTTTAATTATATTTTATTCTTCATTTAGTTGTATCCATTCATGGGGATTTTGATTCAAGGATTCCAAAGTGGTGATTATTTTATGTTATAATCCCATAATTTATCAAGATTTATTTATGATTATTAACCAATTTATGAAGTAATATGATCTATATCAAAAAAACTATCATGTATTTTATTATCCCATATTTAATATTGATATTTTCAAGTAATGTTACCATTTTCTCACTCTTTGGAAATTATGATAATTAATAAATTGTGTTAATTAAAGTTTGAATTTATTTATCTCTTTAGTCAGAAATTTGTATTATTTAAAATCCATGTTTTCATTAAAACCCATCATTTTTTAAAATATTTACAAAAACATTCCACTAATCACATTTTATTTTTAAAATACCTTTTACCCTTGTTTTACCTTTTAAAAATGGTTTTAAAAGGAATCTCCTTGTCATTTTCGATCAATACTCATTTTACATCCACCATGAAATTGAAAAGAATCATTTTTTATGTATATTACATCTGTATAAGTATCCACCATCATCAATAATAAATTATTTTAAGAATAATTTATACATTTTAATGAATATTTACAAAACAAATGGGCTTCTTATATATTTTGGAATTATTTTTATTTTATATTTATTTTGAAATAAGGTAATTTTGGAAAAAAAATTATGATTAAAATGTTTTTAAATTAATTTTGAATGATTTATTTATATGTTTACAATGTTATATTAAAATAAAAGTATTTGGAAAATTTTTTATGAATGTTATTTTCAGGGAAATCTAATTTTTCATAACAAATTTTCCAATTATTCTTTCAAAATACTACTCCATCTAAGATGGAATCCTATAATATAGTTTATTTGTTACTGGGATTTGATCCTACGATAAAATTTTTATTCTTTATCTAAATGGTTTACGGATTAATTTAATGGTGTTTATGAAACGTTTTTCTCTTCAATGAGATATACCATGATAAAATACATATGAATCCCTCTTGTTTTCACAGGTTAAGATAAAATGAAATGATTATGAAACTTATCTCTTTTCCATAGGTTATGATTTGATGAAATGTTTATGATACGAATTTTATTTTATGGGTTATGATATGATGAATGTTTATGATCTTATGGCACAAATATGTATGATTTCATTATTTTATGGGTAGGACCTGTATCTATATCCAATTCATTGGGTAATGATAAACAATCTATGAGCTCATAGGATATGACGGTGATTACCAAAATCCCAAATATGAGGGTACATGAGTGATTATCCAGATCTAAAAGATGAATTTACCTAGGCGTTCATGGAAATCAGAAAGATTATTGTGTATGGGTAGTCAACCCATGCCCAGAAAGGAAAGTACATGGGTGATTAGATATAGGCCAAAGAAGGTACACATGTGGTTTCCCAAATCCAATCATGTTATTAACATCTTGGTGGGTTGTCTTTATATATGATTTTTTATGCTTATATATATGCCAAAAATTCTATTTCATGGGATCTCATGGTTTATTTCCTTTGATTATATTATGATTTATGTCTTATGAACTTTCAATCCTTTTTTCATCACTCATGATTATGATCTTTGATAAACAATATTGGTATTAAAATGTAATGTTAATGTTCTCATACCCTTATGTTCATGTTATTCTTACATATCTACATTATTTACCTTTACTGAGCATCTGATCTAACCGTTTCTTATATTTATTTTAACTCAGTTATAAGGAATGTTTTTAAGTAGGAGTACAAAAAATTATTATCATTATGGTAAACACTGAAGATATTTCACCATATTATATGATTGTGTTTGAGTTTTACAAATACACTAAACTATTATGTTTCTCATGCATCTGTTTATTTAATTTCTGGAATATTCATAAAAAATAATTTAATATCCATGTTTTTTAATCCTAGTTCATTATATTAAAATTTTTTTACTAAATCCTTCATTTTATAAGGTTTAAATATGACTTATCTACAAATTCTTTGGTAGGTGTATGGCTTATTTATTTCCCACCCATGGAGGGTTATCTTGTAAATAGTTTTAGGAAGAGTAAATCTATAAAAAACTAATTTTTTAAATTAAAAAATATTTTTCCTACATATTTATATGGATTAAGATTATTTTATCCACTCTTTAATTTAATTTGTTTTTTTCTATTAAATATAGTAATTTATGAAAATTTTCTCCATTGTTTAATATTCTTAAATTGTCTATTATTTAATTTAATGTTTATGAAATATGATAAATATGAAAAACCATATTTTAATATATGTTAATTAATTATTAACTATATAAAGGTATATATAACACAATGCCAGAAGATCATGAGGCCAAGTTTCATTAGATTATTAGTTACATAGAATAGTAACATGAAACAAGGGTTATACAACATTATTTAAAAACATAATTACATGCCCTTAAAATTCCATTTCCCTTCTAAAACTCTATGGGATAACCAATGAACAATCATAAGAAAGGGTTTATCTATAAAGAAGTGTAAGGGATTAATCAAAAAATAGAATAAGGTAAATTATTAGATTATTTTCAAAAGTTATATAAAGGTAACATAATAGTGGTGTTAATCATAAAATTCAACATAAATGAATTATATAATATGATAACATAAAAAAACAAGGGAGTGTGGAAGCGACCTAAACCTGACACCATAAAAATAAGTAAAGGATTACTGCCAAGAAAAAAAATCATATTGTTCTTATAAAATATCTTATATATCATAAATGGTATCACATGAGAGGAAAAAATTACCTGGTGCATTAGAGTACTATATAATTCTGGTCCCATCCATCACATTCATAACACACACATGTATTTTTGTACAACATAGATCATACAATGTAATAAAAAATTTCATCAATTTTGACCCCATGACTTAGAAGTGTGGGTTAAATACATGGAATTTAAAAATAAATGAAGTATGGATACATCAAGATGGATACATTTGAGTGGAAATGAGGATGGGTATTCAATATAAAACTGTTTGGAATGGAAAAGCACATGCTAGTTTCAACATCATAATGGGTGTACATAATGATTCATTGGATGGTTTAATGAAAATGAAAGGAGTGTATAATTAAATGGAAATCAAAATGATAGTAATAGATATTTTTAAAAACATATTACAACATGATAAATTAGAATTCAAAATGGAATAATAAAATACAAGTGCTTGAGTAAAGAGGACGAGAGGATACCTTACCTTGTGAGGGTGATTCTAAAATATTTGTAGAAGCATAATAAGAGATTTGGAACACCATGATCAATATTTGGAGAGGAATAGTCCCAATAAAATAATCCCTAATGGCATTGAGTAAATATTAGTAGGTTGATTTGTGGTAATTTGTAGAGAAATAAGGGATAATTCTAAATTAATTTTTAAACATAGGTTTGGTGCTCTATATGATAAAATAATGAAAACCACAAACCTAATGATGGTTTTCGCATAGTTTCTTCTAAAGAGAGAAGTTTTATATATTTTATAATTAAAAGTAATATACTGATTAAAATAATACCATTAGTTGTGTGAAAGTGAGTTTTGCTCATAAAAATTTAATTTTTAAACCTAAAATTTTAAAAAAGGTTTTGGATGATTCATTAAGGGATTTTAAAAATAATAAAATAAATTAAGAAAAATATTTTAAATAGGGAAAATAATTTTTTTTATAATACTATTTATAATTTTTATTATATCTCTTTTTGGATTTTTTGTTGCCATAATGCATACCATATATTTAAAATGTGTTTAATTTTGACCCCAAAATAAAATTGTTGCAATAAGTTATGAAAAAATCATAAGTTAGATAATTTAAACATCATTATTAACATAATAGTATATATTTTATAAAAAATTAAAATTATGAAAATTTTCACTTTTAAATCAATAAACATCTATTTATTTTAAAAATACTGGTTTTTACGATGATTATAGTTTTCTAAACCTTTTAAAAATATATATTCAATTTATTAAATTATATTTAAATTTAAATTTAAATAAATAGTACTTAATAAGAATATTTTATTAATATATCATGTATTGTAAAATAATTAATTCATAAAAAATATTTTCAGGATTGAAACTATATATTTTCCAGAAATAAAATTTGAGTATCATCGTATCAAAATCTTATTTTTATCAAACATGTTATTTAATCATCTATAAATTAAAAATTAAAGGGTTAAATATTTCTGAAAAATAAACATAAAAAACCCATACTGGTTGGGTGAAGATACATAACCTTGTATTACACTAGTGTATACCCAAAGGGTAAGGTGTGCAGTGGTGAAACATTCTTAGGGTGTTTTGGAAAACGTGGTTTGGGTCATTATCTTGATATGTGTAACATCCCAGTTCCGGAAGCCACCATGTGGTGACTCGTACTCGATTTGTGACATAGCCTCAAGAAAATTTCCTTGAATGCCATAGGTTCTTGACTAGCAGTGAGGGACTTGGGTGTGAGAGTGGGGAAACTATGTCCTCATTGGCAGAATAACATAGTGGATGTAAAACAGATAGTAATAACAGAAGCAGTAAAACATGTAATAGGTAAACAGTGAATGTAATAAACAACTAGAGCACAAATATATAATTTATTCATGATAAAAATGTCTAGTAAATCATCCAAATAAATCACAATGTTTGTATATAGAAATATCCAACGTACAAAAGAAAACAGATAAACTCCAACAGTATTGGATGCCTCAGCTTGGTCCCTTGCTCTCCAGCTCCTCAGCAATCAAGTACCTGAAGTAGAGCAGTTCTTTACTTTATTTATACCTATAGAAATATAATCTTTTTTTGTCCAAAAGCATGACCCAAACATGGAGTGAGACTAAATCCCAGTAGATAACCACCCAAATATATGTGCATATTTGTCTGGGAATATATATGGCAGGCTATAAAAAAAAGAAGCAGTAAACAAAGAACTACTAAAAAGTAAATAATCCTACAGTTTGAATGCATTCAATTTCATATATCAAAAAAGTAGATAATAAAAAATAGGTAACCCTATAAGAATTAATCATAGCCTAACCCCTCTAGTTCAACCAATCAAGTACAAGCAACCCTCTGGGAAGTACACACGGTCTAACCCCTCTGGTTCAACTTTTTCACAGACTCTCTGAGGAAGCACTCACCATCAATTCACCTTATAGTATCATATCGATAACTAAAAGGTGATCTAGGTAAGCACTAAATGTCCAATTCCCCATGTGGCCTGCATTGAGGAACTATAGACACTCTGAGGAAGCACTTACATCCATTCACCCTATGGTCTCACATCGTAATAGTAAAACAGACACTCTAGGGAAGACCTCAGCATCCATTCCCCCTATAGTCTACTAAACCAGGTTCCCACAGCCTTGTGTAAGTCAATAGAGCACAATGATATATAACGGGAAAAGTATATCCCAAGAACTACTTTTCTACATAGTTTATAGCATAATAACATGTTAGATGAAAATATCACTACATCTTATCAGGACTAGGAATGGAAATCACAGTAGCCTAACAAGCTAAGCGAGACCAAACGGTCATAGAAAAACAAGCATGGGAAGACAATTCCAGAGCATAAAAATTAACCATGTTCACATTCAATTGACCTCTACTCATGAATACAAACATAACAAGAAATTAACAAACCTAAAACCATAAACACGCAATACCCTAAACAAGGGTATTGGGAAATTTTTCACATATAACTCCAAGACAATCTATGTAAATGCACAAACCACCTACCTCGACATTGTGATATTTCTATACATGAATCTCAATACCTGATTTCCCCTATAATTTTGTATATCCAAAAAATGCCTAAAATTTTTAATTGAAGATAACTCTTGAAAGAGGAGGAATCAGGAAACAAAGCTCTAGAAGAAAGAAGATCTTACTGTGGTGATCCCAACACAACCAACAACGGTCAAATCAGAGAAAGGATTATCAATCGGGGGCTTGGGAAAATATAATTTCATTACGAATGCTCTCGGCTGATGAAGGTGAAGAAGAAGATAATTTTACCAATTATACATGACCCTAGTCTATTTAATGAAATAAAAAGAAAGTACACAATGTTTAATTTTGAATTACATGACATGTACTTGCCTTTACCCCCCAGCATTAGGGGGTCTCTAGGACAACACACATGATTGTGTTCTCGGCCGTTAAATGTCCAACACATGGCTACATGCGGAAAAAGAGTACACTATGTGTACATATAAGTACATGTCTCGTACATCAAAAATTTCCAGAAACACTTCTTTTTCCCAAAAACCCCAGAAAAAATGAAAACTTAACTGAAAAGATGATACAGTTCCTTACCAACTTCCCCCTTTAAAGAAATTTGTCCATGAATTTTTCTACTAAGGTGGTGTGGAATAAAAATCCTCAAAATGCTCCAGCCACTACGTTTGTACATCAGCCTCCCTCTCCCAGGTCTTATTTTATACTTTGTTTTTCTACCCTAGAACTTATACTAGAGGAACAGACCGGCCACAGAGAACCTTCGCACTTCGATCAAAAATCATGATAGGATGCTCCTTGAAGGAGGCGTCCACCTCTAACTAAACCTCTTAGGGTTGAAAAGCATGAGATGAGTCTGATAAGTAATGTCTAAGATGAGTAATGTAGAAGATGTCGTTCATTGCCCATTACCTCTAAGGTAAATGCAACCGATGGGAAACCGGCCCAACTCTCTCCAACACCTAAAATTGCCCGACGTACCTCGGTGAAAGCTTACCCTACCTCCTAATCCTCTTATGTCCCAACCTCAGTGTGACATGTAGGATAACCTGATCTTCAACCTCAAAATCTAGAGGTCATCTTTGTCGATCAACATAAGAATTCTGTCATTACTGTGTAGTATCCAACCTCTTCTGAATCAACTCTATCTTCTCTGTGGTATCCTCTTCATGTCAAGGTACTAGTATAGATGCCTTTCTTGTCTCCATCCATCATAAGGGTGATCAGCGTGGCCTATCTTACAAATCCTCATATGGTGTCATCTTAATAGTTTCTTGAAATCTATTATTTTAGGAAAACTCGAAAAGAGGTATGTGCTTCTCCTAAAAACCTCCAAAATCCAGGATGCATGCTTGAAGCATGTCCTCAAGCACCTGAATCGTACACTCAGACTGGCAATCTGTCTGGGGATGGTAAGATGTACTCTAAAGTACGTACGTACATAATACCTTCTGAAGTACCTACCATACTCGAGAAGTAAAATTTGAATCCCTGTTTGAAACAATGAATTGTGGAACCCCATGTAGACGTAAAATCTCTCGGATGTTCTACTTTATCAACTCCTCAACACTGAAGGTCTCCTTAATCGGTTAAAAGTGTGAAACCTTTGTGAGTCTTTCAATAACAACCCAAACTACATCATTCCCTCAAGGAGACCCTGGTAAACCTTTCACGATGTTCATCATGACATTGTTCTATTACCAGTCGGGAATGTGTAACTGCTGTAAAAGCCATGCTTGTCCCTGGTTCTCTGATTTCACCTACTGACAGGTGGAACACATCTTGACAAAACCAGCAACAACTCTCTGCATACCTATCCACCAATACTGATGGTGTAGATCATGATACATCTGGGTGACACCAAGATGAACTACCCAAATGGATGAATAAAAATCCCACAAAGATCCTCGTATATTTCATCTAACACCCACATGCACACCTGAAAATACAAGATCTCATCCTCACATATGGTCCATCTAGAAATGGGGTTCTCTCCCATCACTAATTCTCATACGACTATGAATTCAGAATCGGATAGATACCTCATTCGCAGTCGATCTAATAGAGTAGAGTTAATAGCTATAGAAGAAAAAAATGTCTTCTCATGTCTGTCATGCACCACCAAATGAATCTTATAGAACATAGCCATAAGCTACCACTCACTGCTGGTATTCTAATATTATTGTTTCTGAGTCCTCCTGCTCAACACATCATCCACTGCATTGCCTTTACCAGATGTATAGGCAAGCTCAATGTCAAAAACATAAGGTACTCAACCCACCTTCACTGTCTCAAATTCAGGTCACACTGAGTGAAGATATACTTGAGAATTTTTTTGTTAGTGAAGACCACAAAATACTCTCCCAATAGATAGTGTCTCTAACATCATAAAGCGTTAACAACTGCAGCTAGCTTTAGATCCTGCATCGTGCAGTTACTCTCATGTGGACTCAACTACCGAGACCCGTACGCAAAGAATCCACCCCCCTACATAAGAACTACTCCAAGCCCGATACCTGACACATCATGGTATACAGTATCACTCTTTCCCATCTCTGTAAATTCTAGTATCAGTTCTGAATTCAACCTACATTTCATCTATTGAACGACCGACTCACAAGAATCTGACCACAAGTAAATTGAACCCTTCTTAGTCAAGACCATTAGTAGTGTTAAAAAGTGTGAAATTACCTGTAT
Organism: Viscum album; assembly: GCA_963277665.1. Taxonomy (NCBI): domain Eukaryota; kingdom Viridiplantae; phylum Streptophyta; class Magnoliopsida; order Santalales; family Viscaceae; genus Viscum; species Viscum album. The sequence continues at coordinate 306,277,558 of OY728131.1, read as the reverse complement.
GAAAAATCTGTATTAACCAACTATCCTGAGAAAACATTTTTCCACAAAAACATTCTTCAGCTTCTCCCAGGAAACTACCACTCTCAATTTTCCTGGGTCAACTGATACTCGTATATCTGAGATAACATAACTTAAGAAAAGAATTTAGTCCATCCAAAAGTGGAATTTTTAGAGCTTGTCATATAACTAATGATATGTTAGTGTACTTAAGATGATATTAATATGTGTAACATGGTCGGGTTGAGTGTGAGATTACAACAAAATATTGTCCAAAAACACTACCACGAAAGAATACAAGTATGGATGGAACACACGGTTCATTAGAGCCACGAAGAATGTAGGCATGTTCGTGAGACCTAACGGCATAAACATATACTCATATAGACCATGCCTACTTTGGATGGTTTTATGAGGTATATCAGATGGTCAAACACACAACTTATGGTAACTAGATCTCAAGTCAATCTTCGAGTACACATGGGCTCCTTGAAGATAATCGAAGAGATCATCAATGATCGCTAAGGGATATTGGTTCTTTACCGTCAATTGTTTCAACTTCTGATAATCAACGCAAAGTCTGAGGTTACCATCTGCCGTCTTCACAAACAGGACAAACAATCCCCAAGGAGAAGTATTGGGATGGATGAACCCCTTAGCCTGTAACTCTTCCAACAACTTCTTAAGCTACTGTAACTTTGGTGTAGACATCCCATAATGAGTAATGGTTATCGGTGCCTGTCCTGCAAAAATCTCAATAGAAAATTTCACCTCTCACTCTGGATGAAAACATGAAAAGTACTCAGGAAAGACATCCCTGAATCGATCTACCACTAGAGGAAAGTCCATCTTTGATGTACCCTAGTAATCCAGATAAAGACTAGAAATATGAGTTGTAACTCCTCCGTACCCATGATGATCGAGTCCCACTCTTCTCACCTGGACATCTCATTCTCCCTTATAAAGAAACTATATTCCCTCTAGTGAAAGGAAAATCACCCTATGGTGATAAAAATCGACAAATTCCTGTAAGGGAACTACCCAGTATATTCCGAGAATGAAATCATAGTAGGACATCTCTAGGAGGTAATGGTCCCATAAGAAGGGACACCCACCAACCTCGAGAGGGCACTCTATGCACTATTGTACACTAGGCGTTATAGTCTGAAACAGTGTGTCATGCGTAAAAACCTCAACAGAAGAAATGATACAGAAACCAAGGCTCTCCACAAAAACAACAGATATAATGAAATGGAAATCCCCTATATCGAAAATAGAATAAGATAAAACTGAGGCAACTAGGATCGTACCTGAAACTGTAGCGGCTCTGGGATCATGCACCTACTGGGTTTTCTCTACTACAAAACTCTGACCTGCACTGCATCCTTGTGACCTTTCATAACCACTGTGAGCTGATCCACCCTTTTTTCATTGAAATATTGACAACTGGAGACCATGACCATGACCACCACCTTATCCTAAATGGTCATAAGGACTCCAGTTCCCATACTTGTCAGAAACTGGTGGTGCTTATTTGGAATGAGGAGTCATAGAAAAACCCTTTCCACCAGCTTATGGTGGAAAAAACTGACCGAAGTGCTGAATATGACCCATCTTTCCACATAATCGTCCCTCCACTGGGTCACTCGGGAAATGTGGACTTGTATTCCAACTCTTTCTGCACTGGTAGCACACCACCTGGTTACCAGAAGAAGTGCCCCGCCTCCTCATATCCCCATGTGTAGACTTTCTACGGTGCTTCCTACTATCAGTAGGAGGGATACCAACTCCAGATGCCTAACTACTATAGATCACAGGTCTAGAATCCCTCATATTGCACTCAATGATCAGTGATTGGTTGACTATAGAGGTGATGGAAGTCAACCTGAAGATGTTCACCTGTGATCAAATGTCATTCCTAAGACTATCCTCAATCATTCATGCTAGAAATGACTCATCACCTTCTGGAATATGCATGAAGCGTTGAAGATCTGTGAAGTGAGAAGAATACTTCATAATTGAAAGAGTACATTGATTTAGACTCAAAAACTCTCAGGATCGATCATCCCTCAAAGTATCTGAGTAGAAGTAGTCATAAAAGGCAAGTTGTAACTCATCCCACATCGTAACCTGTAGTCGTCCCACCTAAGAGATCACATACCATCATCTCATAGTAGAATCCCGACGCATATACGTAGCGAGATTCACCCTCCACTTTGGAGGAATCTATAGATTCTCAAAGATAGAAATAATGGATTCTAACCAATAATTTGCAGCCTGAGGTCCTCCCTCCCCTGTGAAAGTGGGAGGATACTGCTACAGAAAGACCTGCATCAGTTCTTCCATAGAGGGGGTAGGATGCATTACTCCTTAGAAGGTCTTAATAAAACCCATAAAGACCTCTCAAAACTGTGACTCAGCACATTTTTTTGGAATTAATGCTAGTTCCAAGACTGGCACAGCTAGAGGATCTGCTGGTACTCCCAGATCAGCCATATCTGATGTCTAATCATTGCCCTGTAACTGGAGGACAACTGAAGGACCTCTCGGTGTCATGACTCTACAAGGTCAATCACACACCTTAGATCTATATTATAAAAGAATAAAAACTATAATTTTATAAAGGTAACAGGGGAAAGAAAGCAATCATATTTTCCAAAACATGGATACATGTCGTGTATAATTCCTACACAGTGTTCTCCCTTAATCCTTCACATGGGTGTGTACTTAGGCCAACTTAGGTCTTGTAACACCCCATACAGATGGTGCGTTGTACTAACACACAGCGTTTAATTTAATCCTCTTCCCCTGTCCGAGTTCTTCTACATGAATATGCCACACAGTTCTCCAGGAACTACATTACATGCTGTGTTTGTTCGAGAAATGGTGTGTACTAGAAAAACTTCACTAGCCTATGTTGTTAGTCACACGACCGGTTACACTGCTCATTCTACACAGCGTGTTCCAGATGGAAACGACATGTACTTGAATAATTTCACCGACCCGTGTTGTTTGATACACGACCAGATACTCGGATTATGCTACACGGCATGTTCAAACTTGACATGGCATGTGTAAGCTGAGATTTATCCATATATGTCATTAGTCCCACATGTGGACACATGGTTTACCCCACACGACATGTATGTCCAGCAAACGGTGTGTTCTACCATGTTTTCCCAACCCCGTGTTTCTTCTGACATAGTCAGTAACACGGTTAGAGACTACACGGCATGTACATACATTGCATGGCATGTACTTAAGAAAAAATAGTTCCTTCATGAACAGAAGGAAACATGGCGTGTATTTATCATTACACTCCATGTATTCTTTGTTCTTCCAGACAATAAGCCTCATAAACTACTATAGAACATAGAATAGACACTTAAATGAACATTAATGTTCCATATTTTGATTTGTGAGGGCCCATACTCTTCGAGAATCAAATCTAAGCATCTGATACATGTCATATACAAGCATGGCATAGAAATGATCCACCAAATTCCGGTCTATGAGGGACCATAACACCTCAAGAACCAAAGACATGAATTCATTCAAAATATGTTTTTACCCAATTCATGACCCTCTCATCAAGCAGGTATTCTATTAATTCATCTATCAAAACAACATGCATATGTAGCACACCATTTATCCCAAAAACATGCATTCACTAGTGCAACATAAAAGGCATGGAAAGAATGCATGATATGTGAATTTTAACAAGTTCCTATACGATGCATGAGTTGGGATACAATCATCTCATTGGGTTGCAACAGAAATACAACCTCAATAACATAAATTAAATAGCACAAAATATGGGAATCACCCAAGGGTGAAATCAAATAAACCATAAAATTGAAAAATCAGAAAAATTGCAATAAATGAGGTAAATTGGGTTTTCCCTGTACACGGTTTAACTACTCCTAGGAACATATTATTACCAAGTATATATTCTTTCTTATCCTTGGATATAGGCTCCAAACATTATGATAAAAAAGAAATGAAACCCTCAGATACCACTTTGTAACGTCCCAGTTTCAGAAGCCTCCAAGAGGTGCCCCGTACCCTATTAGTCACATGGCCTCAAGCCGATTTCCATGAATGTCAGAAGCTGTTGAATAGCAACGAGGGCCCCAGGAGGGATAGTGGGGAAAATGTTCCCTCATTAGGAGAGTAACATAGCGTAAGTAAAATAGATAGAAACAGTAGAAGCTGTAAACCATGAAATAGGTAAATAGGGGAAGTAATAAACAACAAGAGCACATATATATAATTGATTCATGATAAAAATGTATAGGAAAGTAGTCAAACAAGTCAAAATGTTGGAATACAAAATATATGAATTACAAAAGAAAATAGATAAACTCCTATAGCATCGCAAGCCTCATCTTAGTCTCATGCTCTCCATCTCCTCAACAATCAAGTACCTAAAGTAGAATGGTGCTTCCCCCAATCTATACATGCATCAATTTAATCTGTCTAGGACCAAAAGCATGACCAAAATAGGATGTGGGACTAAATCCTAGTAGGATTCCACCCAATGATATGTACCAAACTTTCAGTGAATATATATGGCAGGCTATAATCAAAATGAAGCAGTAAACAAGGAAGTACTCAAATGTAAACAATCCTAAAATTTCAATGCATTCATATTAATATATCAAGTATGTAGGTAATCAAAAATATAAAACCCTCTAAGAATTACCCACAGCCTAACCCCTCTGGTTCAACCAAACAAGTACAAGAAACCCTCTAAGAAGTAAGCATAGTCTAACCCCTCTAGTTCATCTTTTACACAAACTCTCTAAGGAATAACTCACAATCAATTCACCCTATAGTTTCATATCGGTAACTGAATGGCACTCTAGGGAAGCACACAACATCAGATTCCCCCTGTGGCCGGCATTGAGTAACTACAAACACTCTGAGGAAGCACTTACATCCATTCCCCCTTTTTTCTCTCATCGTAACAGTAAAACAGAAACTCTAGGGAAGCCCTTAGTTTCCATTCCCCATGGGGTCTACTATAATGGGTTCCCACTTCCCTATGTATGTCAATCGAGCACAGCGATATATAAAGGCCAAAGTATACCCCAATAACTACTTGGCTAAATAGTCTACAACATAACAAAATGTCAGATAAAAAGATCACTCCATCCTATCATCACTAGGAATGGAAAACACAACAGCCTAATAGGCTAAGCTAGACCGAATGGCCATAACATAACATGCATGGGAAAACACTACCAAAGCATAGCAATTAACCCAATTCACATTCTATTGTCATCTACTCAATCATACAATAATTGCAAGAAATTAACAAGGATAAAACCATAATCATGCAATACCGCGGACAAGGGTATTGGTAACTTTTTCACATATAACTCAATGTTTATCTACGAAAAGGCACAAACCACATACCTCAGCATTGTGAGACCGCTATATGTGAATATCATGCATTTATTCCCCCTAGAATTTTGTAGATCTACAAAAATGTCTAAAACATTTAACCAAATATAACTCTTTTAATCTGAGTAATTAGGAAATGAAGCTCTAGATGAAGGAAATAATTACCTTGGTGATCCTAATGTAATCGACGATAGTTGAATCAGAGAACAAATTCTTGATCGGGGGCTTGGGAAATGATCGGCATCGTACGAATGCTCTCGATTGAAGAAGGCAAAGAAGAAGATACTTCGTCCAATTAGACGCGACCCTGGTCTGTTTAATGATATAAAAATAAAGTACATGGAATGTACTTTATAAGTACATGGTGTGTACTTGCCCTTACCAGCCACCGCATTAGGCGATCTCCAGGTCACCACAGACAGCTTTGTGCTCGGCAGTTACACAGTCAGCACACAACTACTTGTAGGAACAGAGTACATGGTGTGTAGATATAATTATATAGCGTGTACATATAATTACATGATGTGTAATTCAAAATTATCTAGAATCTCATCTTTTATTCAAAAATACTAGAAAATCATAACTAAAAATAAGATCTAGGTTCTTACAATATGTTTGAATAATCCATTAAATGGTTTATCTTGGGCCTTAGTTACTGTATCTTATCTCTAATTGGTCAATGATAAATCATATTGATTCCATATCCATTGGAAGCTCCAAAAATGTTCTTTATAGTTTTAGATGTAACTGGTTGAGACCATCACTTCTATTTCCTATGTTAATTAAATTTATCCTAACATTCAGTACATAATAATAAAATACTAATTGTACAAATAAAATATTATCAATGTTTATGATTCAGAATGGTATTTTAACTATTATAGGATATAATATCTAATAGTCTACAATAACAAAATTAGTGCATGGGTTTTCTATAAAAACAATACATAATAAGTCATTTTATTCATTTGAAAAGGGACATTCATTTCTAGGAATTATGTTCATTAAATTCTCTCACCTTTGGAAATTTCATCTTAAAAATTTTATCTCATATACTAAGACAATTGAGGGAAATTCTGTTTAATCAACAATTCATGTTTCCATGTTTCCTACTCAAATATATGTTTTTGTCACAACACTTTGACTAGATGAGTATTACGTTTCTCATATATTTTTTATCTATGATCTAATATCTTCACCATATACTCTTCCTATGATAATTCCCAAATGGAACCAAATATAGATCAAGTGCATCTGAGTGGTTTGGTATGTACTTTCTCAAGATGGATACATGAAACACATCATGTACTTTAGATTGGGTTAGGTGAGAGTGATTGTCGATAGGCCAAGATCTATTGAGAACAACAATCGTAATTGGGAGAATGTATGTTGTAATATTCTTTCCATTTCCACCGCACCCCATGAATTTGTTAAATGTAAATATATTAAAGAAAATTTTATCTCAAAAATTAAACTATAGATCTAATATATTATTATCTGTATAGCTTTTCTATAGACTTTCTGTCAATTTCAAATGACATTTATAACAACCTATATTTTAATAAACCTTAATTTTTGAATTACTATAAAATGGTACACTAAATATAAGCCCCTAGATCACGAGGAAAATATTTTTGTAATTATGAAAATTGAAAAATAAATTGAAACATGGGTATAAAAACTTTATTTAAAAAACTCCACAACATGCCCCTAAAAAATTCATTTCAATTCAAAATCTGCAAGGAATAACCTGGGTACAAACATAAGATAGAAGTAGGATACAAAGACCCATAAGGGAATAGTCCTAACATAAAGTAATATAAATTATTACATGCGATTCAACAGGTATATCAAGGTTACATAAGATGGGTTATAATCAGAAACATGTACATTCAAGGATGATATGAAATGGAAACATAAAAAACAAAGAAATATGAAAACAACATAAAAGATGATATCTTAAACATAAGTCAAGTATAACTACTTGTAAAACATAACACAGAGTGCTTAAAATTACAAAATATGTACCATACATGGTATTTCAAGAGATAAAAATGTTACCCACTGAATTGGGGGGCTATATAAATTGGGTACCACCAATCACATTTATATCTTGTACATACATAAGTGTGCCACATAGATCACACAACATATGGATGTATTTTATCACTTTTAATCCCATGATTATGGATTGTAGATTATATACATGGAATTAACCAATTAATAAATATTAGGTACATATAGGTGAATACAATTTATTGGAAATGGGGATGGGTATTCACTACACAAATGTTGGGCATGGAATGTCATAAGATAAATTTTGTAGCATAACATGGTAGATAATGATTCTTGGAATGGTTAAATAAGATTAAAATGGGGAATATCAACCCTGGAAATCATAATTAATGTTATAATTATATGTTAAAACATATCACCACATGATAAATTAGAAATCACATGGCATAATAAGAACATGGTGCTTGAAAAAAGAGGAGAACTATAAGAGCCCTTACCATGATAGGGTGATTCTAAAATCATGGGAAGAGATTTTTAGAATTTTGTTGGATCCATGGGATGGATATAGATAGTAAATGAAAATTAAATCCATTATATAAATGATTTGAGTGGAGAATAATGGGATGTTGTGTGGGTTTTTATAGTAAAGGAAAGTGGAATTTTTTATTAATTTCTGAACTTAGGTTTGGGACTCTATGTGATAAAACAAAAAAGCACAAAGATTGACATGGTTTTTTCCACACATTCAGAAAAAGATTAATGGGTTTAAATATTTTAAAAGGATAATATCATAACCCATAAAAATAATACCTTTGGTGATGTGGAAGTGAGTCAAGTTCATGAATAATTAATTTTAAAATAATAGATTATAATATAGGATTTGGAGGTTACATTAAGGGTTTATAAAATTAATAAAAAAACTTTAATAAAATAATTTTAGAGGAGACACAAAATTTTGGTCATGTATACCTTTTATCTTACGTATTACATCACTTTTGATCAATTATCAGTCATAATAAAAACCATATATTGATACTATATTTGATTTTTTTAGTCAAAAGTTGAACTGAATTAATAAATTAGGAAAAACACCATTATATAATTAATACATTTTGATTTCAAAAATAATATCTATTTTATAAAAATATTTTCCGAAATATTATAATTTTTAATTTTAAATATAATGTCTTTTGTATAGGAAAATATGTGTTTTTTATGATGATAATAGTTTCTAACCTTCATAAAAAATATATTTGAATTCATAAAATTATTTTAAATTTTTATTTACTAAAATACTATTTCAAAATTATTATTATTTCAAATAACACTTATTTCAAAAAAAAATTCTGAAATCTTCATAAATATTTTATTTAATTAAACTATATATTTCCTAAAAATACAATTTGTGCTACATCATATAAAAGTCTATTTTTTATCAAACTCATTTTTCTATAATTTAAATAGTATTTAAAAATAATATATATTATCATTATTTTATTAAAAAAACATATACAAATTCATAATTTTAGAGTATAAATCCCAAATGCCTTATTACACCAATATATTCCCTATGGGTAATGTGTGTGATGAAGACACTTTCTTGTGGTGGGTTAGTGAACATGGTTTGGGTCGTGACCTTGATAAGCTTGTTCTTCACACATAAATGGACTTACTCTTGTTTTAGTTTATAAATCCCACATTGTTCATGGTTTACAGAAAATCCTAATGTTTCTATCTCGATCGTAAGATTTGAAAAATGGGATACATAGGGTATAATTCTACTAGTTGATGGAATCTCTTCTTTGTATGTTTCAATTGGATTTATCGTAAACCTTAATATATACTAATAATAATGATCACCGAAAATGACTGTATTATCAATGGTTATAATACTTAACATTCTTCTAAATATGATAGGTTGTATCTTATAATGATCTAGAATAACCAAATTATTATATGTGTTTTCTATAACTGCATTACATAATATGGAATTTTTTAATTCTAATAGGTAATTTCATTTATGAAATTTTGAGTCCTTACATTCTTCCCCCTTAATAAATTTCACCCTCGAAATTTTATTTCATACACTAAAATGTTTGAGTGAACTAATATTTCATCACCTCTTCTGATTCTGAAGTTGCTTACACAAATACGTGGCTTTACCAAAAAACATTTATCAGGTGATTTTTATTGTTTCGTTGAATTTTTTCCTTAGTATATACGATATTCAAAGGTTTCATATCATATGAGATATAATTTTCTAAGAGTACCACGTCTAGATTCAGTGCATTTGAGGGATCTATTGTGTACGAACTCAATAGGTATACTTGGAAAAATTTATATTCATGATATAGGATAGGTGGGGCCCCATTTAATAGGCCAAAAATCTAATGTGATAAAGTATATCAAAGGGGTAGATGTGTCTAAGATTAAAATTTACCATCTTTTCAAACCCAATGGAATTGTTCCATGGTAATATATATAGAAACATTTTATCTCCAACCTCAAACTGTAGATCAAATAAACGGTTTTTTGAATAGATTTTTCTATCCAATTTGTGTGGAATACATATGAAATTTAATGTTTTGATCCTTATCTATCATCTTTTGGAAAATATGAGGTCCCTTCATCTTCAACACTAAAACATACTCCTGGTACATCGGATTCTAACACCAAGTCCCACACAGATCTTCATAAAGATCTATTTAAATGTCATAACATAAATTTTTTATTTGTGAACTCTATAAGAAGAATGTGTTGATCCCAATATCTATTAAAACTTATTGAATATGATATAAGTATATCTTAAAGAGTTTTAATGGTTATCTTATACTGACTATCCATTTGAGGATGATAAGAAGTAGTAAAACTCATCATATCTAGTTCTTAATAATGTATTCTCTAGAACCTCTAGGTAAACCTCTGATCGCGATCAGATACTATAAAGAGTGTCATAACATGTAGTCATTCCACATATCTTATGTTTTTCATGGTGAGTTTTTCAAGAGAAAACTATTTCATGATAGAAATTAAATGCACTAACATAGTATGGTGATAGAATACCACCAAAATTGTGTTATTCACTTTAAATTGGTTGGATATATCTATGATGAGATCCTTATATATTTATTTTCATTTACATAGTGGTATGGGTAATTATTTCATCATACCCTTATATGTTTTTAATTCAACATTGATTTATTGGAATACCAAGCACCGAGATACAAAATTTTCAATCAAACCTCTCCATGTTACCCCCACTAAAAGTTTTTCTTTAGATATCTATATATATTATTGATTCCTCGATGAGTAGATAATGATGATATTTTCACGTCATCCATAAGTTCTATCATATGTTCTATTTAATAAGGGATTCATATCTTAGTTCAAAATATTATAACTTCATATTTAGAAAATTTTAACTGCATAATATTCTTTGCATTTTTTAATATCACTTTGTAGTCTTTTAAAGCCCCCTTGATATTCTCAAGAATTGATTGTTGAGAATTTATTTGAGAAAGGTAGGATGGATATCTTTTTTATTATTCCCCTTTCTATTACTCAAATTCCCAAGAATATTGGAACCCTTTCACTCCACATCAATGTTAGGGTTTCTTGATATTTTATTCTGAGAGTATATATCAATTTTTCTACCTTAGTAGGATGGTAAATGATTAAATATTCATAATCCTTGATCCAATATAACCATATTAATTGGTTAATATCAAGATCCTTTTTTGTGAATATATAATTGATAATTTTATGATCTGTATAAATGTCTCACTTCTCTCTATAGAGATGATATCTCAAAATATTCAATATGAATATCACTACAAGTAATTCCAGATCATGAATTGGATAGTTCTACTCTTGTATCTTTAATTGGCAGGAGAAATAAGATCTAACATTATGATATTTTATAAGTAAACAACCCAATATATTTCAAGATGAATATATATAGATAATAAATACTTCCTTGGTGGTGAGTAATTTGTGTATAGGTGTAGTGATTAGACTCTTATTTAACTCTTTACATCTCTCCTAAAATTCATTAGTCCCGAAAAACATGACTCACATAAAAATTACCTTGGTTAATTGGATTAAAAGTCATGAAATGTTTGTCATAAATCAATAATTATACACTAATAATATAAGTAATCGATATATATCTGTCATCAATTTTGGTTTAGTTCAACATTCAATTACAACTTTTTTTAAGGATCTACACATATCAATTTTCTAGTGATAAAAAATAAAATGGAATGTTACTTTCTCAATACAAAAATCAAATTTAATGTAATTAACATACAATTTTACTTTATGAAAGGTCCTTAGTACAACATTGAAATTTACTTTATGTCCCTTTAATATTTTTGATTAGATTAGAATATTTTTTATAAAGACTGCCACAAATTTTCATGGTAATCCCTAAACACTCTATAAATTAAGTCCATGAAGATACCTAGAGAATTTGTTTTGTCGAATTATCATCACTATGAAATCATAGTTAACCTACCTTATAAAAAAATTATTCTTGGGGATATCCTACTCTTTTACCTTTACATGATAATATCATGACTAAATATCCACATTTAGGATGTATATGGATCCATGTAGCTGATCACAAAATTCATCAATCATTGGAATAGGATACGTATTCTTTATCGTGATCTTTTGGAGTTCACGATAATCAATGTAGAGACACATTGCCCTATCATTCTGGACTAATAGGACCGAAACACTTCATGGGGAAGCACTTGGTCATATGGAATCTTAATCCATATTCTCATATAGTTTCTTCCTCTATTATGAAAGATCAATAGTTTATATTCTACATGGATTCTTGGGTATTAGAAAATATCTAGGTATAAGTTCAATTGAAATTTCATTTCCATGGATTATAGGAAGACAATACAGTTCTTCATAAACACATTAGCATACTCCCTTGCATTGGGCATATAATAATGTATGATCTTTTCCTTATATTAATTAATTTCAAATAGATATTCTTACTCATAATAAAATAATAAAAGTGCATTAGATGATGATACCAAAGAAGATTCATCCACATCCTTTCACTTTTATATAATTGGAGGGATATTCAAAATACAGATAGCGGTTTACTTCTACCAGAAAATTATGTTGGATCATACAAAAGTAAATATATTCCATACCCATAACAGAATTGAGTTATACTAAAGGATGTATCACAAGTAATTCGTAGAAACTCAATATACAAGTATGGATAGGATAGAGGTTGTATAATTGGGATGTAATAATTCACCCATTTATTATCTTCATAGATAGATACACTAACATGTTTTTATGTAGTTATTATATAGTTTTACTAAAGTTGTGTGATATGAACCACTTTATTGTTGAGATACACCGTAGTATTTGTTATGGCATAAGCTCTGCCTTTATATATATGAATTAGAGGATATTATTGTCAGTTTTCATCGACAACTCTTTTCGCAATGCCTTTATTTTTATAGTGTCATTATACTTTTTATTTGAAACATTATATAATAGGGTGAGGTTTTATTGGTTTATTGCAAACTTATATTATAGTTTTGGGTTTCTCACATCCAAAATCACTGGATAGTTTCCCTTCCCCCCACAAATATTACATTTCCTTATCACCTTCAGGAAATTTCTAGGATGATTAGTCCCACTCTTTTGACAAGTGGGATGTTAGAATATCTTAGCCCTATGTTATTTCCCCATTGTACCACTATATTTAAAAGTCATCATCCACTTATTATCTCTAAATAGTTGACACCCTTGAGATTCACTAATCTCTATTTTGAGTTTTTGGTCACATTTGACAATTTTATGATAGCTATCAAAGTCTCAAATTGCCAAATATTTCATAGATTTGTCATTAGACCACCATGTAAGTAGTAAAATTTTATTTTGGGTTAATGAAAATGTTGGAGCTATATCATAATGATTTTTATTGTTCACCTTGTATACCTTGATGGATTCTTCATCCTTTTTCTTGAGGCTAATTAAATCCCTATATATTTTATGTTGAAGAGTGTGGGGAAAATATGTAACAAACATCTATTAGAACATAAGAGTATCTTAGATGGATACACTTACAAGATGGGGTTAATTCTAGTTTAAAATGTTTAAACTAATAAATACATAAAACCTCTTAACGTAATATAATTGAACTCAATCTTCATCCATTGATCGAAGTGAAGAAATAAAAAACTTAGTCGATCGGATTATATAAATTTATTTTTTAATCAAAAACAAAATTATTCAAATAAAAAAATTGTATATGAAGATAATTAAGAAGACTAACATTCTATTACATTCCTATTAGAATATAATTGTAAAAAAAAGGAATAAAATAGACTATAAATGTAAAAAAGACATAATAGATATATTAAAATAATATGATAATTTAACCGTAAGAGAAAAGTTATTTAATAACCATGAATACTAGTTTCTATAGTATTATACTTACTGTAACATCTATCTTTCCTTACTAAGAACACTATCAATATTATGATTAGAATAATATCTCTCTTTCTATCTTCATAATCCTTCAATTGTAATGATTATTGGCATCTATCTTCCTATCCCGGGAATCCATCGATCCAATGGATTAGATTCACTAATTTCTTATCCCTGTAATCCCGCTGTCATAATGATCATCATATGTATAATACAAATGAAATTGTTCTTAAGGAAACAACCCTGATAAGGATTCTATATAATGAATACTCATGAAAGTATTATAATTACTCAACATAATATGTTCACGTAGATAAACTTCATAAGACCTGAGTTGTGAAAAGTATCATAACCAAACTCTTTAAATTACTGGATATTTATAGGCGAGCTCCAACATTCTTATTTCCTAGTTTTTTCAATTTCCTTAGTTATATGGGTCTTTGAAATCTCACGATTTACAAGAATAAATAAATGTTAAATGTGATTTTGTTATAGAACCATTACAATGATAAAACTATTCCTTATGATATAAAATATTATTATATAATTTTGATTATAAACTTCAATTAGCTCGTTAAACATCTTTATTGAGTATCAATACGATTAAATTAATGAGGGTTAGTTTAATTTATTGGTATTAAGGGCAGTCTGATGGTCATTAATTTTTTTAGTCGGGTTGAAAAAACAGACATCTAACCACTGGTCTAGACAAAATTCCTTCAAATGGATCTATCACACCTTTAGTCTCATGTAACATATTGAGTAATGTAATATTTTTATTTAAAATACATTAGTAACATTCATATATATGTATAATGTAATTTTTTCTACAAAAAAACATTCTAAAATACTTTGTAAATACCATTTTAGTAAATAAAGTTTCAATAAATTTCATTTGATTTCCAAAACTAAAGAAACAAAAAAGTTATAATTACATCTTATAAATATAAAATATCCCCCTTTTGGGAAATAACAAACCACAAAACATAAATGGAAAATATTAACATGAAAAACATACAACCCTATGGGTATTTGTGAACATTTCTTAAATTCTTTAAACCTCTACATTAGTTTGTAAATATTATAAAATTTTATGGAAATTATTATAAAATATCTTCCTTAAAGAATATTAATCCCCTTAATTAAAACATCTTACACTTTATGAAATCATATCCCTTTTATAAATCCCCCCTTGTGTCTTTCAAAAAATTGGGAATGTATTTATAGTTTCCGAAAATGTTAGAAAAGATAACATACAAAACAGATATTTTTAAAATTTAATAATATTTAATAAAAATAATATATAACCGAAAATATTAGAATATATCCATATATGAATAATTTTATGAAAACTAAATTATATTTTTCAAAGACTCAAATGTTTGATAAAAACTTAGTGGGAGATCAAAAACAAAAGTATTCATTATTTTGCTATCAAGGTATGAAAAAAAGAATTCATTTTCCTAAACTCATGTTGTAGCATCCCAAACCAAAATTCCACCCAATAGTACCCCATTCCTAGTTGGATACAAGGCCTCAAATGCATCTCCCTAGACAAAATATGTGGTTAAATAGTTGTTCAGGGCTAGGTTTGTTAGTGGGGACTCTATTCCCTCATTACCCAAGTATATCACAGTGGAAGTAAATAACATATAGATAGAAGATGCAGTAAAACAAGCCGACAATAGATACGTAGCATAAATAGATAAAAATCTGAAAATATGGATCATATAAAATTTTTTACATGATAAATGTTTCTATAAAAAACAAAAATAGGTACATAAAAGTACAGGACAACAAAAGTATCCATAAATAAAAAATGAAAAAAAGTTTCCCGGTATCATCGCAAGCCTCAGCTTGGTCCCATGATCCCATAATCTAAATAAATTATAAACAAACCTTGTTTGGGAACTTTCCCTATTATCACCTTTAACCATGTAATCTATATTGATTCCAAGGAGTCCCAAATAGGGTGTGAGATAACATATCAGTAGTTAACCAACGAATATCCTATATTGTTTTAAGCAGCATGATACAATATGAAAAACAAGTGTAAATAAGAAGTAATGTAAGCGTGAATACCAAAGGGATATAGCTACTGCATGAAAATAATTCCAAACTGCCTCTCAAGTCTCTCTATAACATGTGTTAGCTTCTAACAAGGTATATATAAGAGATATAAACAAGAAACATGGACTTTCCATATAGCCATTAATAACCTATCCACACGTCCTTGTCATATAATTATTCCCTATGATAATCCCATAGAAATATAATATAACCAAGTAGGTCAAATATCCCATGGTCGAACCAAATAATGAAGTGTAGACCATGAAGGGATTGATCTATGGTTTAATGGAATAGGGATTTCTCATCGAGTCCCAGGAGCTTCACGGTGGAAACTTAGTGTAGACACTAGACAGAGTCCTAGGTTCTTGTGTACCAACATGTCCAATGTGATTCCAATTAGGAAGATTCATGGATTTTCAATGCCAGAGGCATCACACATAATCAAGACCCTTGAAGCATACTCTATCCAAGGATTCCCCTACCACATTCCAGATCCATGGAGAGCCATGCATAGAAACTATTCATACCATGCATTCATTCCTACCATTTTACAATTTAATTACATATGATTCTTCCCGCTAAAATAATAAAATTTATTCAATTCCATATAATTAGTATCACCATCAATTTAATACATTTCATTCCAAGAATATCACATAAGTATACCCACCCATGTATTTCATCTCCATTTATTCATGTCAGAGGGGTATAACCAGCCCTTTATCCACATTCGCAATTTAACATATTCCATGGGAATACCCACCCATTCAATTGAATCCATAAAATCCATTTAATAGATCATATTTAACATAACTCATTTGATCTATTAATAAATTAACCATTTCAATTTTAATATAATAAATCAAAGTAATGGAATAAACCCATCTCTTAATCATCCCATTAAACCCATTCCTCTATAAATTTAATTTTTGTAATATGGTAAACCCTAGACACACACAATTTGTGGTCTAACATGGAATAAACATTGAATTTTTAAAAGGTGAACCAAATGGTTGACCTTGGTTCAAGAAACGGGTACCAACACATCACAAAAACTCTATGGGAATCATTAACAGGTCTAATTACATCAATTGAAAGTAACTCATTCATAATCAAGGCCACGTGGGAATGTTCAGTAGGTAGAATTACATTCGATAGAACTAATAATAAAAAAATAGTGAAAGAAAATAATATACACCTAACATATCTTGTTAGTGGAGTGATCGTCCAGTATCAAGCCTCAATTCAACTTGTTTTAGGATAAATCTAAAGAATAGATGTGGAATGAAAAATTCATCCATGTGAGATAAAATCCAAATACTACAATGGATATCCATAAGAATTGATAATGTCTATAAAGGAATTTATATCTTACCATTGCTAATATTATGAGACAACATGCACTAAAATCCAATATCAGATGAAGAGTCTAGCTCAAATCATTGTATAGCCACCTTGAGAGCTCAAAAATAGGGCTCCTCTACTATGTGATGAAGTGAATTTGGATTTTAGGTTTAAAAATAAAATTAACTAAATTATTGAACAATAATAAACCAAAAACATTGGTGATTCATATTTTAGGCGAATAGATTAGTTAACTATGTACCAACCATGCACAGTTCATGTAGTCCAAAGGGGCACCCACACGGTTTACCCACATAGTTTCCAACCTGTGGGGAAACCGTGCACTAATCCTCACCCAAATTATGAAAATAACTGAGGACATGGTCGTATATCGATGTGGCACATTCTTTATGGTTTTTTCTAACTGTGAATCCTATAAAAACCTTATATCCATCCTCACACAGTTTAGTCAGACCACACGGTCTTCCCCTCAAAGATTTCACTAGCTGTGATCCAGACCATTTTCATCTCAAAACCTGGTTTTGGGCTCCCAACAAGACCCATAAACCTCCAAAACACCCGTCATCAAGTTGGTCACTCATGTAATGCCATATTAAAACATTACAACTAAAATAGAAGTGATTCATACCTAATACGAGAACTCTTATTTTTACAATCATCTCCCCTTATAGAAATTCTTCCCTGAATTACACTCTAAAGGGTGGACAAGATTGAACTGTGAACTACTATGTCCACTAAACATGTACTTTAGCCTCCCACTCCTAACTCTCATCTTGTAAATGTTTTTTCATCCATAGAAACCATACAAAAGGAACAAAACGGCCTCATAGAACATTTTTTGTCATATCAACAATATGAATTGGATGCACCTCAAAGGTTACATCAACATAAAGCTCAAACTCATTGGGATAAAATGTGTGATATGGGTCTAAATTATAACAGTATAGCTCAAATACATGGATGATGTCATGTATAGATCAGTGCCTTTGAGATAACTACAACTAATAGGGTACTAACTTGGCACTATCCAAAATCTCAAACATCCCTCTAAAAAAATTCCATAAACAATATGTAATGTGGGAATACTAGTATTAAATGATAGATTGTGGGTCCTTATAAAGTCCTATTAACTCACAGATGTACAATCTTCTATGATCATTCTCACTGAATATCTCCCCGATCGGAAAGAAATGATAATCCTTCATGTGTCTATCAACAAAAACCCACACCACATCATTACCTCGAGGTCACTATAGTAATTTGATCATTAAATCCATTATGAAATTATCCCATTTCCACTCAAGAATAGTTAGCTACTGCAAAATCTTGGTCGGTCGTTGATGTTCTACCTTCACCTACTAGCAAGTGGAACAACTCAAAACAAAACCAACTGACTCTCTTTTCATACTCAGCCACCAATAGTGATGGAATATATCATAGAACATCGTGGTGACTATGGGATACACTTCCCATGCTGAGGCATAAAATCACACATTTTCTCTTCACATATTTCCACTACAACCCAAACACATCCATCAATACACATGGTCTCATGCTCGCCTACAGTCCAACCAAGAGGTGTATCCTCACCATCCAAAATCTCTTATTGGATTAGGACCTATGAATCTAATAGCTTACTTATATTTACTCTATTCAATAAGGTGTAGGTCATGGATAAATATGATAGATAGGTCTTCCCTTAACTAATTTGAACCTCCATGTACATCTAAAAGAAAAAATCCATAAGCTAGCACTCACTTCTGGAATGTTGTGTTTCCTATGCTTGGGTCCTCAAACTCAATGCATCTTCTACTACATTTCCTTTACAATGTGTGTTATAAATATAGATGTCAAAAGGTTGTGGGTACTCCACCTTCTGTTTCCTCATATTCAAATCACGCTATGTAAAAATATAATTGAGGTTTTTTTGGTATGTGTATAGCACAAAAATATCAACCAATAAATTATTTCCCTAATAGAGTAAGTTATGAACAACGACATCTAACTCCAGATCATGTGTTGGGAAGTTCCTCTTGTGTTGCCTCAACTAGCGAGATTTATATGTCATGACTTTATCTCCATAAATTATCACTACTCCAAGCCAGATACATGATGCTTCAAAATACACCATGTATATCTTTCCCTACATTGGTAGTATCTAGATCAGTTCTGATTTCAACCTCCCTTTTAGCTCATAATAGGTTTTCTTGAAAGAATATGAACATGAAAACATCAAACTATTCTTAGAAAACCATATTAATATTACTTATAAGAATGATAATTATTATATAAAATTTATGTAGTAACCATCAAGCCCCCACGAAACTCTACATGTCAAATGAATTCTTTAGTTTTTCCATAGAAACTATAGCTCTCACCTTCTCTAGGTCCACTAATACTCATGTCTCCAAGATGATGTGAACACATAGGTGAATCTAATCCATCCAAAAGTGGAACGTTGTTATACTATAATATAAATTCTACTCTCTCAGTGTTTTTAGAATGATCTCAATATGGTTGGAACAATTTTATCGATTATGAGAATACTCAATGATATCATCCACAGAAAACACCACAAAACAATCCAGTTAAGGATGGAATACTTGGTTCATCAATTCCATAAACTCTGTTAGTGCATTGATGAGACCAAAACACATAACCAGATACTCAGATAGACCATACCTTCTATGAAATATTTCAATAAGTATTTTTTAAGTTCAAAAAATCACATGGTGATATCCTGGCCTCAAATAAATCTTTGAGAACACTCAGGCACCTCGAAGCTGATCAAATATTTCATCTATCCATGTAAGGGATATCATTTATTAATTGTTATATGTTTTTGACACCAGAAAACACATCCAAAAGATATTCCAATTACTTCCATAAATGATCCAATAGCCTATATTATTTTCCATGCATTATATTGACTAGTCATAGAGCCCAAAAAGAGTTCTAGATTATGAGTTATGGACATTAGATGTTAGGATGGAAAATAGGTTCATGAAGCCCATTTTTGGAGCTCCCTCTATGATTTTAGAGTGGAGGAACATCACCCGAGCCTCTACAAGCACCACGAAGGCCATGAATGAAGACTTTGTGAGTCCGGGAAAATTGATCAGAGCGTTCACGAGTTCTGAAAATGTAATGATGGTAGCCTTCGTGACTATGGGAAACTTGAGGGGAATGCCTCTGGTTGTAGAGCGCAATTTCCTTCTTGGCATCATTTTCTCTTCATAGCACACATTGTTTCTTCACAGAGATCCTCACTAAGCTCAAAAACCTATAAATAGCCAGCTCACCCCCCTTCATAAAAGGGGTTATACCACCCCTTCGGCAATTGATCTCCCATTTTTCAGTGCTCCCAAGCACCTTAAAGTGATTCCCTTCATGAAACCATGTTCCCTTTGTGATGCAGGGAGCCCCATTTGGGTTGCTCGAGGCTCTGCGAATCATTAAGCCTTCACATAGCACTCTCCTAATAATTTTTTTTCTAAGGTGAGTCCATGATCTACAAGAACCATTACTTCACAAAGAAAATCCATGAGGCCCTGAGCTCTATGAAGCCCCATGCTCCACAAGACCCTGAGAGCCTTGAATTGTCCATGCTCTGTGAGACCCGAAGATCCTCAATTCTCCATCCTTTGTGAGAACCTAAGCTCGAGAACCCCTATACATCACGAATCCCTATCCTTCGCGAATCTCCTACCTTCGCACCCATTGGTCCATACCGATGGGTTATCACCCCCACACCTACTCTTTGTATCAGTGCCAGGGTAGTCCCTTCGCTACCATCACTGACCCCCATGAAAAATGGAGACTCACACCACAAACATTTCAACTTAGATGTCGACATTTCTCATTTCACCCTTATGCGCACCCACATTCCACCTATGGAATACCATGATTCAAGATACTCCTCCACACTCCATGAAGTACCTTGAGTCGACATATTCCTCTTGGTCCCTTTCATAGGATAAGAGTTGAGATTCCCATCATCAAATCCCCATGTACATTGAGTCAAAACATTCCTCAAGTAACTCATCCAAACCCTATCACTTGACTCTTACAGGAGGATCCACCAAAAAGGGCTTCTCTGGCGTAATTCCCAATACCATCAATTGCTAGGCTACTTATGCCTAACTATCTTATCTATATGACTTTAAACTACAGTAAACCATATATAATAAATATAGGATGACTCTTTCTCTAATCCAAAGATTCCTTATGTGACAAACATAATATGCCAACAGTTCTTTCAACATGACAGTAAACTGTAGTACTTCCTATGTGACAAATATATGTTGCCTCTTATTCTATATAATAGATTCCTTATGCACCAGGAATAAGATGCCAATTTTCCTCACAAAATGACATTAAACTGTACCATTCCCTATCATTCAAAAATAGGATTCCTCTTGTTCCAATTTTGTGATGAACATAAGATGCCTCATGCCATTATTATAATAGTATAATTTCAAGAGTGTTGGAATCTGTTCAACAATTCCATCACTCCACCTTATGCTTCTTGCATCCTTCATTCATATATTCATAATCATACATGTCTGAAGGGACCCCCTAATGTCCTTTTCCTATGCCAGCTTGGCTCACCGACCATCATGGGCCAACGCCCTCAAAGAAATTGGATGACACTTCGAGTTTGGACCCATGATTCGAATATGATCACTAGTTGTCCCTTGTCTGTTTGTTTCCATATAAAGATAACATGGTGTGGATTATATAATTATAATATAGTCAGTAGTTATCTACCTTCTTCATTCCACCCCCATTTTCCCCTAAATGTAGGGAATGTGATTCACACTTTTCATCTCCCTTTGTTCAGACCGATTCCAACACCCTAGGTGTCATCCCACTTGTTCATTAGGGAATATGTGTAGTCCCCAATTATATTCCTCATACAACTAATGAGTTAGTATTACCACACGTCCAGACATGAGGAAGAAATTACGGGAAGTTTTCTTGTGTAATCATTATTCCCCATTTTGGCACCTTAGTGGCAGACGGGCAGCTTCCATGTGTAAGCCCCATCCACCATTGTCACTCCATAGAAGCACCTAGGAAGCTTCCTTGCATAATCTCCATCCACTATTGTCACTCCATAGTGGCACTCAGGAAGCTTCCATGCATATTCCCCATCCACCATGGTCGCTCTATAGTGGCACCCGGGTAGCTTCCATACATATGCCCCATTAAACACTGTTGCTCATTAGTGGCACCCATGCTGCTTCCATGCATAATCCCTATCAATCATTTCCACTTCTTAGTGGAAACCAAGATTCTTAAATGTGTAAGAATCATTCACCACCCTTTGTGGTTTCACCTTTACAGCAGGATTGTTAGGTTTTTTGTTGCCTCTTATTTCTCACAACGAACCTGACTCACATGATCTTAGAGTAAAACAATGACCCTGAAATCCTCTTTGGGATGCCTTAGTGTGTAAGCCCCCATCCCACTACACTGAAATAGGTGGACTTTAATCTTATCCCCCCTTCTAGTTAAGGTAAATTGGAATCCTTTCTAGTGTTCAATCCCATCATCCATCTTTCCAGACCATGTCTTGCAGTTCATTATCATCTAGCACGACGTTAAACTGTATTCCCCATATGTCCCGCAAGAATTTAAAATGTATGGTTTAGAACTATGTGGGTTTAGATCCTTTTCTCCTAGGAAGGGTATATAGGAAGCCTCACTAATGTTCAACTGAAAACTCTAGTAAACCAATAATAACTATGTGGTTTTTTATTCCTAGCTTCTAGAAATGGTATGTAGGAAGCCTCCTTAAGGTTAAACCCCAAACACTAGTAAACTCACTTGATCTACATGGGGTTTCATCCCTTTATCCTAGATAGGTTACGTAGGAAGCCTCCCTATGGATAAACCCCTGACATTGTTAAACCTAATCAAACTATGTGGGTTTTGATCCCTGTCTCCTAGAGAGGGTATGTAGGAAGACTTCATGAGGTTTAACCCCAAACACTGGTAAACCTATATGAACTACACGGGTTTTTATCCCTGTATTCCAGGCAGTGTACATAGATATCTTCCCTAAGGTTCAACCCCTAACACTAGTACACCTATTCAAACTACATTGGTTTTGATCCCTATCTCCTAGACAGGGTATGTAGGAAGCCTCAGTTAGGTTTAACCATAAACACTGGTAAGCCCTTTCAAACTATGTGGGTATTGATCCCCATCTCCTCGATAGAGTATATAAGATTCCTCCTTGAGATTAAACCCCAATCCTTAGAAAACATTAATTTCCCTTTTTCTGGGACCCATATCATTGGTTCTTCCCTAAGTTGTGCTAGACCAACTCTTGGGATAATAACCACACGTATCCCCCAACATATTTCGGTGACATTTTCCCATGCATACACCTGGATTCCATTCATTATCATAAACTACACGGAGTTTGATTCCCTAACATATGGGTGCATATGAATCCTCCCTATGGTTCAAGCCCATCGCCCATGAACAATGCTAGTCTCTCCCTTGAGCCTTTGCACTTTGATGAGGTCATGCCCCAATCCAAAGGTTCTACTTTCCTTGGGTCCCATCCATGTGTCCATTCTAACAGGTTGCCTCCTTTGGTATCCCATCACCCCCAACAATCTAAGGGGACTTTTAATACCCACCATAGGGATATGTTGGAAGCCTCTTTCGAGGTTAAAGCCTTGCATCACCATCATCGTCCTGAAAATTTCATCTCATTCCTCTCATCCACTTAGCCCATCCATCCATAGACCATCCTAATTCCTACTCGGACCACCACATCCTGATAGAATCATTCCATCCACCCATGAAAATAATCATGCATAATCCTCACACAACAAAAAACCATCAAACCAAAATTATCCCTCTTCCTATGGGACTATATCCATGCATAAACCCCAACATGTTTTTGGGTCATTTTCCTTTTATACACTTAGATTCCATGTCTTTCCCTTCGAACTACGTGGTTTCGATCCCTGTCTCTTAAGATAGGGTATGTAGGAGGCCTCCATGAGGTTAAATCCCAACCAATAGTAAAACTTATTGTCTCCCTTTTTGGGGTCCACTTTCCCCTATCCACCCTCGATGGTGTCCAGATCATCCTTCACGGTGTGAAATCTTCCCTTTATCGGACACATTTCCCTAGGTCTGCTCTCATTGAGTATTTTGATCCATCCAAACGATAACCCCCTTTCCAGGGTTCACATTCCTTAATCCTCTCTATGTAGTATCTAGATTAGACTTTACGGTGTGAAATGCTCAATTTATGGGGAACACCATCTTGGGTCTACTCTTATTGAGTGTTCTGATCCATCCACTTTGTAAACACTCCATTTGCACCCTCATGGGATGTACCAATCTGATTAATCTCTATGGGAAACTCTGATCACTCTCATTCTGTCTCTACAAAATGATAAACGCATGGTCTACCTTGTATTAAACATGGGATGTCTAAGAAAAATCTTAGAAACTATGAATTTAGAGTAATTGTCATTTCAAGAGGTTAAAATCTTGTTAGACCCCATGTTATACATGGGTAGATGAGGAAAACCTAAAATTCATGTCTCAGTCATAAGATAACCAATGACTAATGTGGGATGCCTTGGGTTCCTCACCCTTGAGATTCCCTGTTACGAGGTAGAAAATAGTTGACCAATGTCCACACATCTAGAGTTGTTCCGACATGCCTGATGTTGCCATCTACTCTGAATGATGGTTTCTAGCATGTCAATACCCCATGTAATGTCATCATAGAAGGAGTGTAATTAACTGACGTCCACCATGATATGACATCAGGAATGATATTCATGAACAACTTATTAGTCTTTATAGGAGACCCAAATTGGGAGATTAATTCTGATGACTAATCGAAAAAGGAGAAAATGACATCACATCATCCTTTTTTGATCAAGGAGAAAATGTACTTAAATAAATGATGAATATCTCCTACCTTTGGAAAGTAGGAATGTGGGGAAATAGCGCATCATTTCCTGGATGAATGGATGTGATCCCTGGGGAAAGTGTCAGAAATAGATGGCTTAACTTCAGATAATCCATGAATAACCTAAGGGTACCATCTTCCTTTTTCGCAAAAAGGAATAGTGAAGCCCACAAAGAAGTACAAGGTTGAAAAAACCCAATTCGCCTCCAAATAATCAAGATTCCTATGGATCCCTTACAACTCCATCGTAGCCATCTTGTAAGGAGGAGTGTATATCGGTACAACACCTGCCACATGCTCAATGGAGAACTACACCTATCTCTCTAGATATAAACTAAGGAATTCAACAGAAAATACATCCATAAATAACTCAACCACTAGAGGAAATTCTGCAAGACTATCTCCTTGATCATCTACATACAAACTAGAAATCTAGGTTGTCATTCTGCTTATCCCACATTTCTCAAGTCTAGTTTGGATTGCCTATAAACACCATTCATCCTTGTGAGTAAACACTTCACCCTATGGTTATGTAAAAGTCACCTTACAACAATAGAAATAAGTGTATGCTTGATAAGAAACTATCCTTCACATCCTGAGTATGACTCCAAACCTTGTCATCTCGAGGAAATACAAACTCTAGCTGAAGTGAAACCCACATACCTCAAAGAGTAACTCCAAGAACTGGCACACATATTCTATTATGATTTAATGTGGTGTTTCTATCATCATAATTCTATCATAATGAAAACAAGAATCACATGTAGTTTTACCACTGATGCAGATATAAAACAATGTGATGAACCAATATAAAAAAGGTTGATACTATGGTGGATGATTCTAGGATTGTAACTCTCATTATAGATGATCTAGAACCCTTATCCTAAGGGGTAGTTTTTATAGAATATAACTGGATTGCACCACATTACATCTATACAACCTCACATATTAGAGTAGGCCCACTCTGATGCCACAGTGTAACTGGTGTCTGGATGCATCTACCACAACCACCACTACCTCAACCTGATTGACTGGAACTACTCCATCTCCCTACCTAACATGGAGATGAGGAAATTTCTCCTGAACTTGGTGTAAAATGTGAACCCTTACAACTCACAGCTAGGGGTCATGTCCTATATAAAGATTGTACATGGCCTATCATATCACAAGATTGGTCTCAATTATTTTTTGGTCGTATTGATTCTTCATGTGGTCACATGTACCAAACATGTGAAAAAAAAATAAGCTTCATGTACTCCCAGTATGAACGGAACTCATCTCACAGGAAGCCTCAAAGAAGTGATTCATACCTAAAGACGTAGAATAATT
Organism: Viscum album; assembly: GCA_963277665.1. Classification (NCBI taxonomy): domain Eukaryota; kingdom Viridiplantae; phylum Streptophyta; class Magnoliopsida; order Santalales; family Viscaceae; genus Viscum; species Viscum album. The sequence continues at coordinate 306,250,950 of OY728131.1, read as the reverse complement.
AGGTTAATAAATATCAATGCTTTTTTTGTGCCCCATCCTCTCTTAGGTTCCACATCGTAATCAGTGCTTCATTCACAATATCATTGATAGAGGTAAATCTAAACACATTGACTAGATATTTGATATCATGTTGGAATACTTAATTGAAGCAGCTCGATGTAGATACCACATCAGAAAGGTACATCAGATCAAAATGTGGAAACTATGTAAAGCATGTTGAGTACTCCATAACAATCATTGTACCCTACTCCATACGCATAAACTCGCATACCCGCTCTGATCCTAGAGTTGTAAGGTAATATTAGTCCTAGAAGTGGGTCTAGAAATCCATTCCACCCATATCTCACAGCCTTCCATCCATGTTCAGAACATACCACCAGTTCTTTTCTACTCTACGTACCATATATGTGGCGAGCTTGACCATCCTCTCAAGAGGCATCTCAACATTCTTGAAGGTTGTTATCATGTTCTCAAGCCATGGATTTACAACCTATGTACTTACATCCCCCATAAAGGATGTAGGATTCTAAATCTATAACACCCATGTTAGTTCGGTCATAGATAAGGTAGGCAGCAGGGGTCCCTAGAAAGTATTCATAGAGAGAAAGTAACCCATTCAGAACTGCTCCTGAACACCTGTGTCTGGTAAAACAACCGGTGTTGTGGCTATCCCAAAAGAAGGATCTACCAGTATCACCTATCCCACTGCCTCCTATTTATGTTCATCACCTACCTCCTGGTGCACTAATCGATGTCTTCAAGGTAAAATGCCTATGAAATTCAAAAACATTCCTCAGAAAATAATGAGTTCAAAGCTCATAGCTCAAAAGTATAGGATTAGTCGAAACCTTCCTAAAACCAAATCATAACCCACATCCTTGTTCTAAATCCAAGACTATAAAATTTTAGTCACAACACAACTAGAAAAACCCCCTCTATCACACCCATAATTTGGGTATAGTACATTTCATGGTTCATCGTTTCATGTTCCCATTTCATTTCCACTCGAACTAACATTCATTTTACATTTCATTTCTAATTCAATTTTTCAAGGGGTTTAACCATTGGTTTACCAATTATAAATTCATGAGGTCCCATAACACCGCCTGAACCAAAAAATTGGTTCCCAATAAATCCATACAAATCATAATATTTTTAATAATTGAATTTTATTGGTGTTTCGTTTCCCAGTCCATAAGCGGTCAAACACCTTAAGAAATGAAAGATGTCATCACTCTTCTATCCACTACACAAAATCTAACAAAATAGAAAATATAGCTATCATATTATCTATAAAAACAATATTCAATGAGTAACACATCCTAAATGGAATGGCATAATTTATGGCATGTAATTTCTAACAAGTGTTAATTTGATGCATGAGATGGAATACCATCATCTTGTTAGGATGAAAGAGAAATAAAACCCAAAACTATATAAATTGTAACATCATAAATAATGGCTTTCACCCAACGGTGAAATAAAATCAACAATAATAGTTAAAATATAGAAAATAATAATTCCATTCGAGGAAATGTGGGTTTTCCCTTTTAGTGGGGTAGCAACTTTAGGGCCCATCTTATTACCAAGTTTCCTTTTCTTCCTATCGCTATATATTGTTTCCAAATATTATGTCTAACAAGAAAATCATCCTATGATACCACATTGTAAAGTCCCAAACCCAGATTCCACTCAACAGTGCCCCGATCTGAGTTGGCTATAAGGCCTCAAGTGCATCTCCCCAAGGAGGCCCAAACAGGGTGTGATATAACATCCCAATATGTAACCACCCAGAATTTTATACAGTTAAAAGTAACAAGATGCAATATACTAAACATGAGTAACGAAGAAGTAATGTAAGTGTGAATGCACATGGCATATAACTACTATAAAATAATAATACCAAACATCCTCTCAAGGCTCCCTACAATAGGTTTCAGCCCCTAACAAGTCATCTACTAGCAATATAAACAAGAAAAAAGGCCTCGTTGTACATTCATCCACATCTAATCTACACAACCTTATCGAATAAAATAACGATGTGAAAACCCCATGTCCTTCGTGTATAACCATACATGTCATATATCACATGGTTGTTCCAAATAATGGTGTTTAGACTATGAAGGGACAGATTTGAGGTATAAAGGACCAAGTCATCCTCATCGAGTCCTAGGAGCTCCTTGGTGGAAACTCAGTGAAGGCACTGGTTGAAGTCTTAGTGCATGTGTACCAATATGTCCTACATGGGTCCAAGAAAGCTAAATTAAAGTGTTAGAAAATCCTGCTGCATCCCATAGAATCATGACCCTTGGAGCATACTCTATCTATGTTTTCCACTACGATGTTCTAGTTCCATGGAGATCAGTCTATGAAATCTATAAAAAAAATGCATTCATTCATACCATTTAACAACTCAATTACATATGATTATACCAACTCATGTAATCAATTTCATTAAATTCCATATAATGAGTATACCCACCCATTTAATAAATTTCATCCAAAAACATCACATGAGTACACATACTCATGTATTCCATTTTCAGTTAATCATATAAAATGGGTATACTAAAACATTTATCATTAATTTCAATTAAATCTGTCACATGGGTATTCCCCCGCCCCCCATTAATCATCATTACTAGTTTATTAACTTCCATGGGTATACCCATCCATTCAATTATTTTAACACATCACATTTATCATAACTCATTTGATCAATTTGTCAATTAACTTATTCTAGTTCAATATAATATATCAAATAAGGAGTCAAATCATCTCTAAATCATTCAATTGAACCCATTCCACTAATAATTAGATTATTATAATAATGAAACCAACAAAAACACACCTTGAGTAGTCTAAAAATGAAAAAAATATGGAATTTTCCTAAGGTTCACCACATGGGAGACCTTCGTTCAAATAACAGGTTCCAACGCATCACAATAGATCCTATGGTAATCTTTAATAAGTATGATTACATCTATCGCAAGTAACTATTTCATAACTAAGGTTGTGCTGGATATTTCAGTGGGAAACATAACGGTAGATATCTCTAAAAAGAACCAAATTCTGAACGAAAATAATATACCATCTACCTTAGCTTGGTATTATAGTGTTCATCCAGTATCAAGTCCCAATACAACTTGGTTTAGGATAAATATAAACAACAAACGAAGAATGATAAATTAGGGCATATAATACAAAATTAAAATTTCACAATCTATATCCATAAGAATTTATAATGAATAAAAAATGAATTTACATTTACTATTAATGATCTGATGAGAGAAATTGTACTTGAATTGAATATCATATGAAGAATCTAGCTCAAATCCTAGGTTAGTCACCTTAAGTACTAAAAATGGGGCTACTCCATTGTAAATTGAAGTGAATTAGTATTTTAGGATTGAAAAGAAAATTAATTTAATTAAAAATAATAATAAACCCAAAACACATATGCTTTATGTTTTAGGAACATGCGTTTGTAAAATGTGGGACAACCATGTGTGGTTTCTTTTGGCCCAAGGCGCACTCGCATTGTTTCCAAACCATGCAAAAACCATGTGATGAGCCTCTCTCAATGTTTGTAGAAGTTTTCGAAATGGAATAATGACCATGAATCCCGATCCTCTTAGACATGTGGCCCATTATTCATGGTTTGGACAAATCATTCGGCATATACCACCCCTCTGTCCAGCCTCATGCAGTTTTCACTAACCATGCGCCATGCAATTTTCATCCCAAAACCTGGTTCCATGCACTGAAAAAGCCTCAGAAACCACCAAAACACTTATGATCATGTTTGGAACTCACATAAGGCCATATTTAAACATTAAAACTAAAAAATAAGATATCCATACCTAATATAAAAACTACTATTCATAAAATCCTTTTCAATCATTGTGATATTTTCTTCCAAAACTTCCTACTTCAAAACAACAGTTATGAATCTTTTAAATTTCTCAAAATACACTTTATTCTATTCCCACATATTGATTTTTTATTTTCATAATATCTGATAATTGTTATCTCTAACAGCATACCAATCATATTTTCGTTCAATACATTCACATATTCTATCTGGTCATCCATATATCTCTGAATTATTTGAAAAAATTTACCTTGTTATAAATATCTAAAGATAACTGTTGAAAAGAATTTATTGTTTCTAAAAAAGTATCTTAACTTCAATAAACTATTCATAATTTTCTTCAATATTTAAATACAAATTATTAGACCACTTTACCATCTGATTTCATGATCTTTTGTGAGTATATTAGTTTTCTTCAAATGTATTCAACTCTACTTCATTACGAATAACTAATTATGTTAAAAGATTTATTGACACCAATAATTAATTATGACTATTTTTGAATACATTGAAATATTTATTCAAGATTTTTAAAGTATGTTATTGTGTTTTCTAACTCCCTCAGGTATTTATAAATGAATTAAAAATCATTTTGTGTAATGTTTTCCTCTTAATTCGATTGTTCGGGATCATGCTGGGTAGGTTTTAGCCTTCTGGTTCTGACATCATGTTTTGAAATTGTTTTAGCTTTCCCTTTACCGTTATATTTATATTTCACTTTAACTTTATTATCATATAAAACTTAAAAAATATCTCTATCATTAACAAGACAATATTTTTTCAAAACATTCATCTAGGAATATTTATCATGTCTGTATCCCTCTTCTATTGATGAAATTATTTATTTTCGTGATAAGGATTTTCCTTCGGATCCTTATGAATATTCATCCTTATCTGAATTAGAAGGTAATAATGATGAATATGAAAATGATTTTTATGATTAATTTTATTTTTATCCTTTATTTTTTTGGGTTTCTTCATTGTCAACTTATTCATTTCTATTATGTTTCTCTTATTCTTCTTTTAATACTAATACTACTTAATCTTATTATTAGAATTATAATTATAATTATACTTATTATTCATTAAAATCTTCTTAAAATTCCTTGTAAAGATATTCCGAAAGCTATCTAGATGTTCTTAAATCTACAATATCAATTGATTTATGTTTATATTCTTTCTCGAGTACAATAGGAACTGATTCTTCAACAAATAACATTCCCTTTCCCTTATCATCCATTGAATTTATATCAATAGAAACAACTAAATTTTCTCTATAATCTATTAATGTCATTGTAATGACTTTTTTTGTAATAGAATTTAGAAGGAAAATATTTTTGGAATCATTCTCAACATATTTCAACAAAATTTCTACTATTATTACTTCAGCTAAAAAGTTTTTCTACTTATTTATTTTATCTTATTATTCTACCAAAATACATAATATATTCTAAATGAATTAAACTTAATAGGATCTAGAACAAACTCTAGATCCCCTTGTTTCTTTTGTGCATTATGTAACACCAATATTTTAAAATCTTCAATAATCATTCTCTTTTCATTCTTATTTTTCACTTGGGGTTTAGATTCATATTTTTTTCTTGTTTTTACCATCTATATACTTCTCAATGGTTGGGAATCAACAATAGGACCATCAAATTTTTTTAAAAAACTTATTGGATTTATAATCAAAATACAACTTTATCCATGAAATTTTTCTTTAACTAATGAATGATATCTTCTCTATTATAGGATATGATTTGTTTTCAACATTAAATAAATCTATACATTTCACTGTCATCTTTTTGATAAATGCATGAAACATAATCCTCTTTAACTTGATTGAATCGGTTTTGACATTCTCCTTCATAATCATGATAATATTCACCAAAAATATTTTTTTCGTCTTAACCAAAATGTCAAGAATAAAAACAAAAAATTATTTTAAGGTATATCTATTACACATTATTAGGATTAAATAATCTGGAATCATAAAATCTATAAATTTATTGTATGGTGTGATATGTGAAACTTTACTTATATTCATATATAATAGAAACAAAGAATCCTAAACTTTATTTTTATTGAAAGAACAGTGTCTATTTGGAAACTTATGAGAAGGTAAATAAGATACTACATTTGAAGTAACAGCAACCAAATCAGCAAATCTTTTAAACAAAAGTGTATATCTCTTCCTAAATAAGGTGAAGAAAAAATTATCCTTACCATATTATTTTTGTAACTGAATTGATGCATAAAACTCTATAAGAACCTCTATATAATAAAATTCATAATATTTATCTGGTTTCTCAACAGAAATAGATTCCCAACATTGAATCTTAATAATACTTCTAAGAGGTGTATCATACTTATCAATCCATGATATTTAAATAATTACATCCCTAAAAAAATCCAATTTTCATATTATTCTTTGGTTTCCATCGTAATAGTAACTGAGACAAATGATTAGATGAAAAGCAGAACAATTATACTGATAGATTTGAAGGATGTGAAAACTTGAGTGAGAAAAAACCAAAAAACAATGTGGGACTCTAGGTGAGATACCTTTAATTAGTTTCTAGGGAGATGGTTCATTTAATGAAAGGAAACCAATGGTTGAGATTTAAATCCTTTATGGTCTAATGGTTGAGATTTAATAGAAACAAGTTTTAAAAAATTATTGTAACTCTATATGTTTTAAAAGTTTTATGGGATTGATAATCATTATGATGAGGAAAAATTTTAACATTTTGAATATAAAATAAATTTTTTATGGAAACATTAAAACAAAAATAATGATAAACTACATCAATTAATAAGTGGAAAAAATATTGGGAGATTTCGTTTTTGGGGTAGAGAGTTTTGTTGGTATGATTAACATGTTTTTCATGATTTTTGAAAAATAAACAGATTGTGATATTTTTCTAAACAATTAATGATTATAATAATTTTATTACAAGAACTGATTATGATAGTTTCTTAAGAAAAAAATGTCAGAAACATTTTTGTGTATAAAAAATTCATAATTTTTTCTGAGTTTGAAAAGAAATTTGATAATTTTGAATCTAAAAATTTTATAAAATTTTGAGTCCTGAAAACTCATTAATATATATACTTTTTTAAAAAAAACTATCAATTTAGAAAAACAAAATATTTTAATAAAAACAAAAAGTTTCTGAAAATAAATATCCTCCGGATGAAATTGAGTATATTAATTCAAGGAGCATGGTCAACTGGAAGTAGATATGGTTAATCAATTAACATTGATCATTCAAATCTTCTTTTTAATGTATTCAAATCTATCAAAACTAAGGGGTCCAGTAAATATATTAGAAATTTGTTTTTCATTATGATGAATTGTAAAATAGTATCTCCATTATGTGTGTGATAATAAAGGAAATGGTATCTCATATTTATATTCTTATCACATGAGTGATGTGAGATGTTTTTACTTAAGGTAATGGAACTTGTTATGTTACAAAGTATTTGAGTTTTAGTAATACTCACACAAAATTATGTGAGTGTGTGTTTCATCCACAACACTTGAGAACAATATGTTACAGCTACTATATATTCGGATGTAGTAGTGCAAAGTGAAAATGAATGTTATTTATTAAAATACCAAGAAACAAAATAATCACCTAAGATATTACTATTTTCAAATGTAGTTTTTCTATCCATTCTACATCCACAAAGTCAGTATCAAAAAAAATTAGTTTATAATTTTTGAGAATAATAAAATACACCTAAATTAATTGTTCACTTTAGATAATGAATGATTGATTTTATTTATTAAAGATATGATTTTTTTTACTATCATGATATCCAGAATATAATCATACCTAAAATATTAAATCTTTATGAATAGCTATTATGTAAACTAAAATTTCAATGGAACCTCTAAAAATTTTCTGATCAACTTGTTTACCAAGATCACCAAGATATAATGTATAGAAGATACTAATGTTAGTACTAATACCTTTATTATTTTTATATCTAAATTCCATAAGTAAATACATTGTATAATTATGTGTAGAAATAAAAGTATCATCTTGATTTATTTTGATATTTGAAATCTAATAAAATATGTTAATTCACCCATCATACTCATTTCAAACTCATATTTCATAATATCTACAAAGGAATCTATTAAATATTTTTGAGTAGAAGATAATATAATATCATCAACCTAAATTTGTACAATAATAATGTTTTTATTAACTTCTTTTATAAAAATAATTGGATTTGTATCTCCTTTAACATAATTATTCTGTAACAATGATATGGTTAATCTATCATACCAAGCTCAAGGGGATTATTTAAGTCCATAAAGATCCTTGGTAATCTTAAAAAATAGTTCTACATGTTTTTTATATTCATAACCATGTTGTTTTTGAAAATAAAAATCCTTATAAACAAATACATTAAGAAAACCACACATCACATCCATTTAAAATAATTTGAAATTTTAAAAAAAGTTTCAAAGGATATAATTATTCAAATAAGTTCATGTATTTATACTAATTCATAGGTTTCTTAATAATCTATTCTTTCATATTGATTATATCCGTTAAAAACAATTCTAGATTTATTTATAAATATTATTCCATTTCATCACATTTATTCCAAAATACCTATTTAATCCAATTATAGAAGTTTATATATCTCTTTTAACTAATGTATTGTCTTTGTTATTTTCAAACACATTGAGTTCATATTTCATAGACTTAATATAATCATCATCAACTAAATTCTCATCAGAATTATTAGGTTAAAATTGGGATAATAAATCTAGATGTTCAATTTCATTTCTCAAGTAACTTCTAGTCTTAATTGGTTGATCTATATCACTAATGATATTTCCACTAGGATGATTCCTATGAAACAGTATAATTTTTGTGTTTTCCAAATTCTATTATTACCAAATAGATAGAAAATATTCCAGAGGAATACCTTCTGAAAGTACTTATTGAGTTATTTCCTTATGATAAGAACTTCCTATCAATGTTTGGAAATATTTTTTTGAAATAACATCTAATATTATAGGTTATGGTTATTTGAAAAGAAACGAATAAATTTCATCAAACATAACATGAATTGATTCCTGTACTATATTATAATTTTCATTAAAAACTAAATAATCCTTAATAGTAGTAGAGTAAACTAAACATATTCCTTCATCATATTTTTGTGAAAAATTTTGTAATTTTTCTTTAGTATTCAGAATGAATACATTGAAACCAAAAACATTGATTTATGAAACTTTTGTTTTTTCATGTATATAACCCATAAAGAGTTTTATTAAAAAAATTACAATTAAAACTTGATTTATAATATAAGATACAGTACTAACCACATCAACCCAAAATGTTTAGCAACTGAATATTCACTCAATATGGTTATTGTAATCTACTGTAGATTTCTATTTCTTATTTAAATTAAAACATTTCACTAGGGTGATCAAGGTGATGAAAATTTATGTTCAATAACTTATTACAAAAAAGAGTTTAAAAATTAGAATTTTAATGTTCTCCATTACGACCACAATGAATTGTTATCATGTAGAGGTTTTTCTCATTTTTAACTCTGGACAAAAAAATAAAAATAACTAGAGGCATAAAATTTCTTTCGAATGAAATAGAACCATGTGTATCTAATGAAATCATCAACTAAGAAATTATTAATATTATTTTCCACCAATACAGATAGGTTTTTATGACTAAATAAGTCCGTGCGCACTGACTATAAATCATAATAAGTTGGTTCCTCACAAATATATTGAAAAAATTATTTATTTTGGTTACCAAATTAATAAGGGTCACAAAATTTTTAATTATCAAACCTAGATTTCTGTAGATCCTTAAAATTTTATTTCCCAGTCATCTTATCTAATTCTATAATGATACAGTTTCTTAAACTTCTATTCCATAACCATGATTAATCATTCATTTCACTAAGGATATGTAACTCTTGGATCTTATGGTCTTATAATATTAGTATATAAACTTCCTAATGTTGATTATAAGAACAAATAAATTCAATGATTTAACTATGTACTATAAATTATCATTCCTAAATTTCAAAAGGTTACATTCATCACCTAATTTAATTATGCTTATATGGTTTTCTTATGTCCTAAAAAAATTCAAATAATATCATTTCAAAGAAGGGAAATATTACCTATACAAATAATTTTTACTTGAGAATTATCTACAAAATTTACTTTTCCATCTTTCATCCTAATAATCATATTATTGAAATATTTATTTCTAGTCATGTTTCTAGAACATTGACTATCCATGTACAAAATATTTTTATTTTTGTTACTATATTTATTTTATTAAAAACAAATGAAATAGTTTTTTGAAAACACAAACCTTCTTGGGTCTGGTATTTTCAAAACACAATATCTTAGATAACCATATTTTTCTGAAAAAAAACCCTTCTGAAAAACTAAATATTGTACTTAGTTCAAACAATATAAATTCATCATGTGACCTCCACAATGTCACATAGTTTATAAAGGTGATCTTTTTGTAAAAAGTAAATTTTATTAAAAATAGGTTACTAATTAGTAAAACCCATTCCAAAATTATTAACTTTAGGTATAATTTTCTAATAAAATTTATTGAATTTTTCCATTCCATTGGTAAAATAGGATAAAAGTTTCTTTAAGATATAATTTTCACACATTAGTTTTTAAACTAAATTATTGTCCTTAGGAATAATAGTATAAAAACTACAGTTTTCAAAATCATTTGGTAAACTATTTTTCTCAGATAGAGTTTTGTAAATCTCTTTAGAAAATTTATCTTTTTCCATAATTATTTTAACAAGTTCATTTAAAATAACTGATAGTTCATTTTTTAAAGTGTTACTCTCAAATCTACCATAGCATGTTTAGTTGTTTCTTTATTAAATTTATAAAAAAACATAAAATTATTAATTTTCTAAAAGTTATGAATATATGGAAACATCATCATAACTTGGTAGATTATTGAGGAATAAACATCATCAAAGGTTTTCAAATTTTTATCATCATGATAATTGTATTTTAAGTACATATTATGAAGCGATTTAGTTGTTTTTACCTTTTCCATGAAAATTTGACTTACCCGAGGTAGTTTTGAAAATATCCAAATGTATCTTTTTCTGGAAAATTTGTTATCAGAAGTATTTTATGAAGTCTCTAAACCATTTGAACTGCATTTGTTAGAAGCATTCAAAAATTTATTTCTGTTGGTCGGAGTGGATACTCAAGGGGAAGGGTGAGTTGAGTTCCAATTAAAATTTATGTTAAAAATCATCTCTTTAAAAATACCCCTATCTAAAAATAAGTTAAAATATAGTGAATTTATTAAAATTGTAAAATTTCAATTAAATTCTCAATGATTGATTAGGACTTAGTTAATTTAATCAGAATATAAAATTAACTTTTCGACCTAACTTTATGGTTCACAATAAGAATAAAATAATGCTAATTTAACAATCAATGTAACCTTCAAACAAACAGTATTTCAAAGTAATTAGTACCAGAAAATAATATATATAGATTCTACTTTTAGACTTGAACTAAGATGCACAACAGATATAACCAAGAGGTTCAGTCTCAAGCTGATACATAGTCCTCTCTAACAATTTATATAAATTTGATCCACACCATGGATCTGGGTAAACAACAGTGCAGTGACTGTCCGGGTACTAAGACCTCTACAATAGTTCTTTGTGAGAAAATAAAACAATAGCACACAAGTTTTTCAGGTCATACATGACCTCTACCACTATCCACAGTGGGATAAAAAAGAGTTATAGAATTTTTGGGTGAGGATTTATAAATCCTCCAGCTTAGCTCAAGAGACAGTGTGTGTAATAAATATATAGAGCACACACACTACTCGAAATGTAAATAAAATAATCACTGATATTGTATATATGAGTTTTAGAAATATCTAGTGATTTGAGGTGCAGCTCTGGAGTCCACTTTATTGGTCATGAATTATTCTGAGTCCTTCTCTTGTTTTTTTCTGAAAAACATAGGGTTTCCTCTTCAAGTTTAGTTTGATCAGCTTGAGTTCATGAAGATCTCGTTGTAGTTCTTCACTCCTTAACTAAGATGTAGCTTGTGTTCTCCTCTAGGATGAATAGCTTCACGTATGTCCAGTGCACATCGAGTATGGATGTTGTCTTTCTATATGCACTACATTACATCACTCTTTTCCCCTTTTTTTGAATGACACTATGTCCATCCTTTGTCCTTCCTTATATATCTTTCAGCTCCGGTCCATAGGAATGATTACCTTTACATGGATAATATGTACGGTTCCCTGACATGCCAACAAATATCATTAAATAAAATTAATTGCATTAAAAACATTAAATATAACCATTTCTTAATAAATAAATAATATTGATAGTATAGAGTTTGACTAAAGTCTTTCATTAGTAGATTTCTGTCAGTAGATATTTATTGGTGGACTTTGTATAGTGGTGACTTTATATAGGTAGCGCGTTTTCCTTGTACTAGTTTCTCCTAGTATCGGTAGCTGATACTCCGTGTATTAGTAGCTCTATTTACCGGTGAATCCATCTATCGGTAGCTTGTTTGTTCTAGCAGTAAATCACTTGTATCGGTAGCTTGGTGTATTAGTGACTGTATGTATATCAGTATACTTTGTATCGGTAGCTTGTGCATACAGGTAGCTCCGTTCTATACCTGTGATAAAGTGCATACCAGAAGAATTATGCATATCTGTAGACTTGTTCTATTAGTATTAGTCTGCTTCTATCGGTAGACTTATACTATTGGTACCTCTGCTTCTGTTTTAGTAACTATCTATTCAGTCTATCGGTTACATTTGTTTATTTGTAGACTATGTCTATTGGTAGACTAAGTACCAGTAGATCTGTATCAGTTTCTATAAGCATATCAGGGACTTAACACTTGTCTTCTTTATGAAAAACATCTCTGATTGAGTTTGAATTACTTCAAAAGTCATATAAGCATGGATAAACATTGATTACCATATTTCAAAGATTATTTTAATATTTTTATCAAATATAATATCATAGATTGAAATAATTAACACATAGATACACATTATTTTGGATTATAAAATTATGTGAAAACATAATTGTGATTATCAAAACAGGCAAGGTAAATAATCTCCCACTTTTGGATAATCAAAAGTTATGATATTATATTCTCAAAATAATTAGTTATTGTATCAGAGGATATAGCTTTAAATCCAATTTTTTCTCCCCATTTCTCATAAAAGACATTATTCCCAGATATTTTTCATGATATATTTCTCCCTTAGATAATATTTCTCACCCTTTGTGATAATCAAAAAGTGGGACAAAAAGGAAATATAAGAGAAGAGAGGTAACAATGTGTAAAAGAATGTAAGATAATATGTATTCCTTGGAGAAAACAGATTATAAAGAGAGAAATAAATGAAACAAAAAGAAATGCAGGTCATTCCTATCAAAAATCCTTTCCACTATTCAATCTAAATCCTCAAGATTGATATTTTCCCTTGAGATCAGATGATGATTTAGGTGAGGTGGATACAGGTGAAGGCTTAGGAACACCAAAGATGATCAGATGTGGCTAAGCAACTGAAATAGTTCATGGTCTGTACTGGGTAGTTCTCTGAGTGATCATAGTAGTAAGGCTTCTGATATCTTAGACTAGTGTCATCTGAGCAGGAGAAGTAGCAGAGGCAGTGGTAGGTAATGCTGTAGGTATAATAATTGGCCTACCATCGACATGCAAGAAGAGCAGCAAATGATTTTTTAAATCCATACTGATTCCTCCTCCTCTCTCCATAGAAGATATGGAATCATCCTTGTTCTCCATGAGTTTATCCACGGCTGGATTCAGTTCCCTTAACATGCTTACTTTCTCTCTGAAGGCTTGATTGACAAGAGGTAACTTCATGTATTCTAACAGAAGTTTGAAATGGTTGTTGAGTTGATGCTTTGTATAAATCCTTTGGAAATATTAATCTACCTTGTCTTTCACTTCTTTTTGAGTAGAAAAATCTTCTCGCATACAGTCTTGAACAATCTTCATTATTTCTCTAGTGGTATCTCTAGTAGAAATCACCACTTTCATTAGATCGGATGAGTCCACAGAGCCATTGGTTGATGTCGAACCAAGATCTGCCTTCATCATAGCTCTAATCTGATACAAATTCACCGAAGGTCTGGAAGCTATAGAACCAATAGGGAAGGTTATTGCTTCCTTGAAGTTTTTGGCCAATCAACTGATAAGATTTTTTAATTGGTAATCCTGGGTGCTGACATGATCTTTCATGGAGGTTTTGAATCCCTCAAAGACTGATAAAATCTATCTTAGAAAACTTTTAACATAAGTTAAGTCTTTTTCTACATGGGATTTAGAACTCATGTAGGATTATAGAGTGACAACCAAATTCTTTAGAACTTCAACACTCTCTGTCAGGGTAAAAAATTAATTCTATAAAGATGTATCTTCATTCACTATCACTACCACAAAGGTTGAGATGTTACATCCAAGAGATAGTTGAAATGACTCTTCCAATTTGCTCAATTATTCATCAAATTGAGTCCTTAACCCAACAAAATAATCACTCAACATTTCCTTCAACTCAGCCTTTAAGGATGCTATGTCATCCCTAGTGATCATATCAGCAGGTGTAACCACAACAGGTGCTCTTTCAGATGCTATACTAGCCACAGAGTAAGTCATAATCGATTTAATTGAAGATACCAGTGAACTTTCCATTCTTCTGACTTCATCATCAAAACGTGCCTTAATATCTTTCTTCAATTTATCCAGGTCAAGTGCTCTGACTACATCTTCAGGTAACAACTCAGTCTGAATATCATAATTGATTTTTGGTCTATTTAGGGATTCCTCATTATCATAATCTAGATAATCCAATCCACAAACCACAAAACCTAGGTCTTCTGCCCAATCCTCATTTCAAATATCCAATGAAACTCTTTGAAAGCTGGTTGGATGCTCCCCCTCAACTGGTAAAATCTCTTATATAGCAACAGCATTCTCAGCAGGTCATTCTTCCTTAGAAGAATCTTCTTCAATTAACTCCATCTGTGTAACAGCAAGAGGCTCCTCCAGATTAGGCATAGTTCCTTCCATTTCACCCCCTACATCCTTAATAGGAAAAACTGAGCTTCCAATAAATGGACTCAGACTCAAGAAGACAGAATTAGAGGCTTCAGATTCATTCTCTCTTTCTTCTCCATTCTCAGAGGCTGGATGGTCTTCCTTATCTACAGGTGCTTCTTCTTCTAATAATGTTTCCTTTTCTGGTGACATGATTTCAGCAATAGGACTTGGGGGCAAGTCTAAATCCCTTCCATCAACTATAGAAATTTCTTCTTCATCAGTCTCATCATTGTACTCAGGTTCTTCTTCATCAGGTAATAGACCAGGATCCCTCTCATCCTTAGGCCTTGAAGGATGATCCACAGGATTGAATTTATCATATAGATTCTTGTCATCATTAACCCACTCTCTTCTCTATGGATTTTAGTTTATCTTCATGTATTTACAAATAGTTCTTGTGATACAGAAGTTTTTTCTTAATACTACTATCTCATCCTGAGACTCAGCTACTCCTTTCACCTTAATCATTAAAGTGATCAACTTGGAAAAGAATAAGAAATTGGTCTTTGATTTTGGCCTGGTCATATCCTCCATTTGAATCATTAGCAACCTACACATATTCACTTTCACACCATGTCTCAAAATATGTAACAGATAAATATCTTGAAATATTAAATTGGAAAAGTCCCTTCTCCTTGGAATTGAATCATGTTGAACTAACTTGAACAGAAATCTATTCTCTCCATCCATTTCGGCAGCCACCACCGGTCTTTACTTGCCAATACCGGTGAGCTCATCTAGGGCAGTCTCATAATCCAATATATCACGTCTAGGTGGTACTGTATTCGATAAATAACCCTAAAGTACTTCATGTGGTACTCTCAGATACTCATCCCACTCAACAGATGAAGAAGACATTTCCTTCCCATTCACAAATGTAATCACCCAGTTCTCATCTTCTGATTTCTCAAAACACACAAAACTATAAAACTGTTTTAATAGCATCAGATTGAAGGGGCCATTATTATTTGAGAAGCATTATACCCACTTCTAATCTTCCATCACCTTGAGAACTAACGAGCTAATAGACATCAGTCATTCCGCGCACTACACTTTCTCAATTACAATAGCACTATTTTGTAAATGCGAGTTTTCTGGTCGCCTCCCTGACCATGTTCTGCTGACATTTCCACTTTCTTTTGGCTTTCTCTCCTGCTTCTTCACATTCATCTCATCAATGTCATCTTTGATAGTAGGCATTTTGGTTTTTTCCATCTCGGGTTCAAGGAACATAGCGTTTTCGAGAGATACGAGAGCTAAGGGTTGAGTAAAGGAAATATTTGGTGGACTGAGAAGTAACTAGGACATTGTTTTATCATTTAGGAAAAAATAATTAAAATAAAATAAATAATGTATAAATGATACAGATTCTGGAGGTAGAAAAAATTTTAAAACAATGCATACAATGGTAGGGTATATCGGTGAGAATTCCTAACCGTGAGGTTTATCTATCAGTGAGGTCCATACCGGTGAGGTACATCGATGAGGATTCACATCGGTGAGGTACATAGGTGAGGATTCATATCTTTGAGGTACATTGGTGAGGTATCACATCAGTGAGGTACATCGGTGAGGTATCACATCGGTGAGGTACATCGGTGAGGTATCACATCTGTGAGGTATCACATCGGTGAGGTACATCGGTGAGGTATCACATCGGTGCATTACATCGGTGAGGTATCACATTAGTAAGGTACATTTGTGAGGTATCTAATGGTCAAGTTTAATCATTCCTAACTCATGGATAATGTTACTTAACATATCTGGACTTAATGGTTTGGTGAAAATGTCAGCAAATTGATGTTCAGTACCTATAAATTCAAGAGTAATATCCCCTTTTTAGTAATGATCTCTCAAAAATTGGTACCATAATCAATGTGTTTGGTCCAAGAGTGAGATAAAAAGTTATTTGAAATGTTAATTGCACTAGTTTTGTCACAGTTAATTGAAACATGCTTAAAATCATATCCATAGTCCAAAAGAGTGTGTTTCATCCACAGAATTTGTGCATAGCAACTACCAGCAGCTATATACACTACTATGGCAGTGGACAATGCTACAAAACTCTATTTCTTACAACACCAGGATACTAAGGACTTACCTAAGAATGAAATGTTCTAGATATGCTTTTTCTATCCAACTTACAACCAGTAAAGTGAGCATCTGAATAACTCTTTAATTAAAAAGATTGTCCTTTTGGACAAAGCAAGCCCAAATTTACAGTATGTTTAAGATACATAAAAATTATTTTAACATCAATTAAATGAGATTATTTTGGATTATCTTGAAATTTTTCACACATAAACACACTAAACATAAATGTTTCCCAGTTTCATCTACATCCAATTTACAGACAGTACTCATAGGAGTATCACTTTCCTTTATACTATCCAAACCAAAATGTTTTAGAAGATCTTTTTTATATTTACCAAGATTTAAAATAATACCATTTACATTTTGAAACACTTGAAATCCAAGAAAATATTTGAGATCTCCCATTAAACACATTTCAAATTCATTTTTCATACAGTTAGAAAAGTTAGTACATAAAGAATGTTTAGAATATCCAAAAAAAAATTATCAACATAGATTTTTACTATCAAAACATATTTAGAAATTCTTTTAATAAAAATCATTGGGTCAGCAATCCCTTTCGTAAAACATTTTGGAATAATAAAATTACTATGTCTATCATACCACTCTATTGGACCTTGTTTTAAACCATATAAGGCTTTAGAATGTTTGGAAAGTTGATTTGTAAAATGTGGATTAGTGAATCAAGGTGCTTGTTCAACAAAAACGTTTTTAATTATGAAACCATTTATAATTTCACTTTTAACATCCATTTGATATAACGTGAAATATAGAGGAGCAGCATAGTCAAGTAGAATCCTAATAGCCTCTAATCTAGCTACAGGTGAAAAAGTTTCATCATAGTCTATTCCTTCCTCTTGTCTATAACCTTGTGGAACTTGCCTTGCTTTGTTTCTAACTATATTTCTAGATTCATTAACTTTATTTCTAAAAAACTATTTACTCCCTATGGTCAAAGTGTCCTTAGGTCTGTCAATTAATTCCCAGAATTTGTTACTTTAATTTTGATTTAACTCTTCTAGCATATTCATTACCCAAAATTCATCATTGATTGCATCATTGAAATTTTTAGGTTCTAGCTATGAAAGAAAGGCTTGATGTTAAACCTGATTTCTTAGAGAAGATCTAGTATGTGCCCCTTTGTCAATATTACCAACAGGAGCATCTAAAAGATGATTATTTAGAATCCTAATTGATCTAGTAAAGGTTTGTCTAGAAATTTCAGGCTCTTCTCTAAGTTCTGGTTCTTCAATAGAAGATTCTAAAATATGTCCAGAACTAGATTACTTTACTGAAGATTATTTGGTTTTATCATTAAAGTCCAGAATAGATAGATTTTCATCAATATTTTCAATGGGAGATTTGGGTTCATGTGGGTCAGTTTCATCAAACATGATGTGAAAATATTCTTCCACACATTTGGTTAATTTGTTAAAGACTCTATAGGGTTTTCTAGTTAATGAATAACCTTGAAAAATTCTTTTGTCACTTTTAGAATAAAACTTGTCATGATTATAATTTATATTGGGAATAAAAACTTTGCAACCAAAAAATCTAAAGTAAATAAACATAGGTTTTCTAATATTCCACAACTCATAAGGGGTCTTCTTAAGAACATATTTAATAAAAACAATATTGATGATATAACATGCTATATTTACCGATTCATCCCAGAAATAAATAGGTAGGTCATACTCATTAAACATGGTTCTTGAAATTTCTTGAAGTGTTCAATTCCTTATATCTACTACGACATTCTGTTGAGGTGTCCTAGGGGAAGAGAAATTGTGACTATAGCCATTGTGTGAGTAGTAGGATTTAAACTCATGATTTTCAAACTCACTACCATGGTCACTTCTCAAAGTCTTAATCTTAAGTCCACTATGATTTTCTACAGACATGGAGTATTTAGTAAAGTAAGAATAAGAATCAATTTTTTGAGCTAGAAAGTATACCCAAGTATATCAAGAAAACTCATCTACTAAAACATAGACATAGTGCTTCCCATTTATACTAGAAACTCTAGAAGGTCCAAACAAGTCCATGTGAACCAACATGGGAGGTTGAGAAGTTGAAACTTCTTTCATTTATTTTAAAGAAACTTTATGTTGTTTTTCCTTTTGACATGGATTACAAACTTTGTCAGCTAGGAATTCATGTTTAGGTAGGTCTCTAACTAGGTTTTTCCTAGCCAGTTTTCTAAGTGAATGAATGTTTTAGTGTCACAATTTTCTGTGCCATAGACAAGATTCATTATGAAAATCATTTAAACAAGTAATATTCTGTTCAGCTAAAGAATTAAAATCATAAGAATAAACATTTTCATTCCTCAAAGAAGAAAATAATAAAACATTTTTAGGATTAAAAACATTAGAAGAATCATTTTCAAATTTGACATTAAAACCAGCATCACACAATTGAGAAATACTTAACAGATTATACTTAAGACCACCAAAAAATAAAACATTGGAAATTAAAACTGAATCAGTGTAAATGATCTAGCCTAGGCTGATGATCATTCCATTAGAGTTATCACCAAAGGTGACATGACCTCCATCAACTTTGATTAAGCTCTTAAAGCATGAGTAGTCTCCAATCATATTCCTTGAACATCCACTATCAAAGTACCATATCTTCTTATGAGAACTCTTCAAGAAAGTATCCTACAAAACAAATTTATATGGAAAATGATTTTGGTACCCAGATCTTCTTGGGTCTAGACAGGTTAGCAATCAAAGCTTTAGGTACCCAGATTTGTCTTATGGGTCACAAATAACTTACAGAATCGATATATTTTGAAAGATAAACTTTATTTGATCTATAACAATAAGATTAACTAGTTTAGGAATATGAATTTCCAGAACTAGAACTAGCAGCATTCTGCCCATATTTTGGAAAAAATTTTGTTTTATTAAACTATATCTTTCCAGGGTGATAGCCTAAACCAGTAGTATATTTTGGTGACACTTTGTTTCCTATTATTTTTGTAAGAATATATTTTCCATTTGTGAATTTTTCTATGTCCTTTCTTAATTGCTCATTAGACAAATTTAGTTCAATATTTTCCTTCAATAATTGAGCATTCTTTTCATTTTCTACTTCAAGTACAGATATAACAGAGCTGGTTAGAGCATGTTGTTTCTTCAAGGTCTTATACTTGTCCTTCAGTTCATTACATGTCTCTTCTATCATATTACAATATTCAAATAATTATTCACAAGAAAAATTTTCAGATTCAGAATCAGATTCAACTCTAGAATAATACGAATTTAAAGCAGGAGTGTCCAGTGTTACCTCAGATGTATTTTTTAAAAAACACATATTAGCACGATTATTTTCAGATTCATAAACTTCAGATTCACTTATGTTATCTTCTGAAGCACTCTAGGTATCCTTCATAGCTTTCTTGTACTTATTTTCCATATAATCATTTTTTTTAACTTTAATTTTGGACAGTATTCTTTTATAGGTCCATTCCATTTTCATTAATAACAGACAATATCATCACTCTTATTAGACTTTTTCCAATCCTTCATCCAATGACCCTTGTTGTCATATTTTCCTTTGTAGTTTTATTTTCTAAATAATTTCTTATTCCTATAGAACTTTTTAAATCTTCTGGTTATCTGATCCATCTCAACATCACTGTCAGAGTTTTAAATTTCAGTTTTTGATCTTTTAGTAGGTATGTGTACTTTCTAAATGTCCTTTCTCCTCGAGGCAGTAGACATAAAAGTCACTGACTTCCTTTTCAGTTCATCAACTTCTTTCTTATTCACTTTGAGTTCTTCCTCATACATCATTAACTTACCAATTAATTCATTAACGGCCAGAGTACCAATATCACATGATTCTTTAATTCAAACTGATGTGCCCCCCATCTATCTGCCAAACATCTTAGTATTCTCATGATCTGCTCCTCTGTAGGAATAGATTTTTCAACTGAGCTCATAGTGTTGACAATTTCATTGAACCTAGGATACATATCAGAAATAGGTTCATGAGGCCTCATTTTAAAATTATTGTATTTGATAATATATGTATTCAGTCTCATTTCTTTGACATTGGTTGTTCCCTCATTGGAAATATGCAAAGTGTCCTAGATTTCATAAGCAGTTTTATAAGTAGATATTCTGTTAAATTCTACATCATCTAAAGCACAGTAAAAAGCATTCAAAGCTTTATAATTATTATTGTAATCTATCTTAGTAGGTTTATCCCAAGTAGTTCTAACAGTCTCTGGAATCCTATATTATGTTTCTATGGATGTCCATATATCAAATCCCATATTCTCTAAATGAATTTTCCTTTTAAGCTTCCACTTGGAATAATTTGTACCATTAAAGAAAGATGGTCGGTTGGTAGCATCACCTTCTAATCTATTGTCTATATTTAGAGTTTATCAATAATATTTAAAAATATAAAATTTATAACTAATAGAAATTTATGTTCTTTAAGATAAAAATAAAATCACAGTTGAAAAACAGAGTATTTTGAAAACATTGATAAACAAAACAAATTCCTCTGATACCAAATGTTGGTCAGAGTGGATACTCAAGAGGGGATGAATTGATTTTAAATTAAAATTTCTATTAAAAATGATCTCTATAAAAATCCCCCTATTTAAATATAAGTTAAATTTTAGTGAATTTATACAGATTGTAAAATATCAATTAGTTTCTCATAGATTGATTGGGATTCAGTTAATTTAATCATAAGATTAAATTAACTTTTGAAACTAATTTACTGGATCACAATAAGTATAATCACTTTCTAATTAAACTATCAAAGTAACATTAAAAAAATATTTATTTAAAATTTATTATCATCAGAAAATAAAATATATATATATAGTACGTTTATTCTTATACTAAGATGCACAATAGATATAAACAATAGGTTCAGTCTTAAGATGAGATTTTTTCCTCTCGAAATATTTATATGAATTTGATCCACACCCTCGATCGGGGTAAACAAAAGTGCAGTGACTGTCCAAGTATGAAGACCTCTACCACAGTTCTTCGTGGGAATATTAAACAATAGCACACAGGCTATCCAGGACTTACTTGACCTCTACCACTATCCACAGTGGGATACAAGAGAGTTATAGAAGGTTTGGGTGAGGATTTAGAAATCCTCCAGCTTAGCTTAGGAGACAGTGTGTGTAATAAATATACAGAGAACACACACTGCTCGAAATGTAAATAAAATAATCACTAAGAGAGTATATATGAGTTTTATAAAGATCTAGTAATTTGAGGTGCAGCTCAAGACTCCTCTTTATTGGTCAGAAATGCTTCTGAGTCCTTCTCTTTTTTTTGTCTAAAAAATAGAGGGTCGTTTTCTTCATGTTCAGTTTGATCGGCTTGAGTGCATGAAGATCTCGTTGTAGTTATTCACTCATTGACTATGATGCATCTTGTGTTCTCCTCTAGAATAAAAATATTCATGTAGATACAGTGCTCTTTGAGTATGATTTTTTTCTTTTTTAATGAACTAATTTACACAACTCTTCTCCCCTTTTTTTGAATGACACTATGTATGGCCTTTGTCCTTCCTTATATAGCTTTCAGCTCTGGTCAATGGGAATGATTACCTTCACATGGGTACTAGGTATGGTTCCCTGATATGACAACAAATATCATTAAATAATATTAATTTCATTAAAAACTTCAAATATAACTGTTTCTTAATAAATAAATAATATTGAGAATATAGAGTTTGACTGTAGTCTTTCATCAGTATCCTTCTATCGGTAGATATGTATCAGTGGAATTTGTATATTGGAAAATACCTATCAGAATCTCTTTTTCCTTGTACTGGTAGCTCCGTGTATCAGTAGTTGTTACTCCATGTATCAGTAGCTCTATATATTGGTGACTCCTTCTATTGCTAGCTTGTTTGTTCTAGCAGTAACTCGCTTGTATCGGTAGCTTTGTGTATCAGTGACTGTCTGTATATTGGTAGAATTTGTATATGTATCTTGGTGTATTAATTACTGTCTATATATCGATAGACTGTGTATCAATATCTTGTGCATACCTGTAGCTCCGTTCTATACCAGTGATAATGTGCATACCAGTAGACTTATGCATACTGGTAGACTTGTTCTATCAGTAGCTGTCTTCTTCTATCGGTAGACTTATAATATCGATAACTCACCTTTTGTTTTAGTAACTGTCTATTCAGTCTATTTGTAACCGTTGTTTATCGGTATACTAAGTCTATCAGTATACTAAGTATCGGTATATCTATATTAGTTGCTATAAGCATATCAATGACTTAACACTTGTCTGATTTATGAAAAACATATCCGATTGAGTTTGAATTACTTCAAAAGTCATATAAGCATAGATAAACATTGATTAACATATTTCAAAGATTATTTTAATATTTTAATTAAATATAATATCATAGATTAAAATAATTAACATATAGATACACATTATTTGGGATTATCAAAGTATGTGAAAACATAATTGGGATTCTCAAAACAGGTGAGGTCAACACTTTCTTTTAAACATATAATATTTCTCGGTATTTATATCTAAATTTCATTATTTTATGTCTTTACATTCCATCTTCAGAAAATCTGGTTGAATACGTCATGCTTTTTTACATTCATAACATGTGAACTCATAATAATTCTTGTCATCTTTATCCTTATGAACATTATAACATCTGTATTGAAAATAGTTCCTTCCAATGATCTTTTTCATCCTTCTGGAATGATTATCCAACTCATTCATAAAATGTCCTTATGTACTATAATCAAACCGAACAATAAAATTTTTATTTCTTGAATACTTATAAACTTTCTCTACTGTAAAAAAATTAGTAGGTATAGTAGATTTTGTAGAAAATGAAACTCCAAGATTTCCCTTTATATATTTTTCTACATCTATATTTAATATTACTTCATACAGCATAAGGTTTCTAAAAAAATCATCAACCTTAATATTAGTAAGCTTTATTTTTTCATAAACATATGTTCTTTAGGATTCTCACTCATTGGGAATTATATCAATAGATTTCTCAAAAAAATTATAATCATCAAGACGTTTTTATCGAAGATGTTATAAATTATTATTAATAATCATTGACCTTTGGTGCATCTGGGAAACTATCTCACTAGGTAGAAAATAAAATTGTAGAGAATTTGATCTAAAATTTCATTAATTGTTTCTATAACATTATATATACTAAAATTTCTTACTTCCAACATACTCCAAATATTATTATCAGCTAAAAAATGATATCTGACTATAGATATTCCCTGTCGTACAACACAATAATTTATTTCTGACATTTTAGTTAAACTGTTATTCTAACATCTCATCATTAGTAAGAGTAGAAAATTTTATATCATGAATCTTTTATGTTCTCATATGCATTATGAAATTATAAAATCTAATGTTGATAAAAAAGTTATCATTATTTATCTCCAGTCGTCATAGTCAATCCCATAAAAAATTAGTGTTCAACTAGGATTTATATTATTAAGATATCTAAAATTCGTAATTGGTATTTAAAAAGCAGATACTATTTTCTAAAAATACAAATGAGTTTAAAATTAATTTATAGGAAAAAATATTATATCAAAACATAAAAAACATAAAATAAGTGAAAAAGTAAAAACATAGAAAGTATAAAAGCACTTGGAACTTACTCAGATACCCATTTTTAGATCATAAGATAATCTTAGATGTATATACATACAAGAGGGTGCTGAATTGAAGTTTAAACAATTTAAACTAATCAAAACACAAAACTTATTAAAGTAATATTATTAGACTCAAACATCATTTGATGATCACAGTGAGGAATATAGAATCATAGTCAATCAGATTATGTCAAATTATTTTTTAATAACAATCAAAGGTGAACTAATAAAACAAATATTATTAAAAGATAAGTATGAATTCTATCATTCTATTACATGCACAGGGAAGTAGTCATGTAAAAAAGAAATAAAATAACAATTAAAATTAATAATGACTTTCAATATATATTAAAATAATACACTCGTTTAACCTTAAGAGTAAAGGTATTCAATAACCTTTACTAAAGGATTCTATAGTTTAATGCTAATTGTAAAGTCAGTACTTATTTATCAATAAATCCCTTAATACGATGACCGGGATAAGATTTATCTTCATATCTTCAAAGTACCTCAATTGTATCATTGATCAGTGTTGTTCATCCTAACCTCGAAATCCCTTGATCTGATGGATCTGATTGACCATATTCTTATCCCTAGAATCCCCTAATCTTAAAAATGATTGGATTTGGAATACAAAAACAAAATTTTTAAGGATACAACCCTAACATTGATTCCATAGAACGACAACTCTCTAAATTATTACAATGACTAATAAAAAGATGTTCATAGAAATAAAACATCATTATACTCACGCTAGCACCACCAAACTCTCCAAATGGATTCATATTTATAATAAATTCTATAATAGTCATATTTCTATGTTTTATTAAAGGGACTCATATTTCTGGATATTTGATAGATCAGAATATTTTTTGCTTCACTGAATATCCAATATCATTTTATTATAGAACTTTTATAATGAAAAACTCTTCCTTATTATAGAAACAATTATTATGTACCATTGATTATAAATGTCACTAAATCAGATTGTATTCCTTGTTTAATTTCAATAAAATTAAATAAATGAGGGTTGGTATGATGTATTGATATCAAGTTCAGTCTGATGGTCATTACTGTTGTTATTAGGGTATAAAAAAAAGAATTCTAACCACTCGTCTTAACAAAATTCATTCTGATGAGTTGAACACACCTTCATTCTAACATAACATATTGATTATTGTAAATTTTATATTCATAATACATTATAAGAATTTATATTTATGTTATAAAGTCATTTTTTATACAAAAACATACAAAAATACTTGGGACATAAAAATTTATTAAAAAACGTTTTAAGGAAGTGATTGGGATTTTCAAAACTAACGGAATAAAAAGTAAGAAGAAAAAATTCTAACTCAAAAAAATCGTAGAATTATTTCCACTCCACTGCTTTAATATCCACCTCAATAATCATATTTTATTATCAATGTACATCATTGATCATCTTATACATCCATATGATAAACAAACAACACAAATTTCTCTTTTTTAGAACATTATATGACAAAGAATATCTTTTTAATGTAGTTAATGCATTATTCTAAAATTATAGCATAATAATATCCATTAAAATTTAGATACCTTTTTCATATATAGTTATAAATTGAAACATTCTCTTTCTTAGGAAGATGTGGTTATTCTTCGGGATTCTTGTTTCTATTCAAAACAAGAGTTAATTTGGAAATTATTATCATGAATTTTTTGATTGTTGGTCCAATTTTTATGTGCATATTATTTTGGAAGACATCAAATTTTCCATCACATTAGTTATTGACATAGTTTCTATTATTTCTATCCATTAAATAAAATAAATGAAAAATTAGGGATAACAAATTTTTAAACATTAGACACATAAATGGGAAACCAGGAAAAGTACAGGGATAACTCATAAATTAAACATATTCTTTAACATATGAATTTCTATGTTCAAATCTATGTTATGTTATATTTCTTAACATAAAATCATATTATAACTTTTTTTGATAATAATAGTTCATAATGAGCATGGGAATTCAACAAAGCTTATCCCATGGGAGTGTATGACCAAGTGTTTAATAAAGACTATTTTTCATGCAATATATTTTGATCAAGTCAAGCCCAATGCACCCTTTTCAGGATTTTTACCCCCAAGTAAAACTATTCCATCGCTTTATCCACGTTTAGTATCCACAAATGGATTTATTTTCTTGCAAACCACTTAATCTATAATTTATTGAATTTCAGTGATGTTTTCCAATGCTTAGTCTTATCCTTATGTATTTTACATGATTTTTCTAATCATAATACACAAAAGTAAATATACCTTGCTCTGATACCTACTATTACAACCCATATTTTAATACACTATAGTTAATGATTTATTATAAATATTTATATATAATATGATCTCATTAGATTATTATTCCTAGTTTCTTTGGGAAATTATGAAAATAGTAGAATAACTTGGGTGTGTAAAAAAGAAATGGGCGAGATATGAAACCCATTAAGGGAATAATAAAAGAATATAATATGAAAATGATGTACATTTGGGTCAATATTCCCATAATTGAATCCTGATATGGGTTATAATCATAAACAGGAACATAAAACCCTTATATAAAATTGTAACATAAAGAAAACATGGGAATGTAAACACAACATAAGAAATGAAATCATAAGCCTAACTCATGTTTAAATATCGATAAAACGTATTATATTTTGATTATGATAACATCCAATTAACCATACATGGAATCTTATAAGGTAAATATATTTCCCAATGCATTATATGGCTATATAATTTTGGGCACAATCGTCACATTCATATCATATACTTTCACAATTTCACTACACAGATCAGAAAATATAAGGATATATTTCATTAGTATTTAATACTATCATTAAAGATATTTGGTTATAAAAATTTATTTCGCAAATAAATTAAGGATATTAATATCTAGTTGAATACCCTTGAGTGGAAATTTGTATGGGTATTCACTAGAAAACTTTGGTAAGGGAAATATTAGGATACATTTAGTAGCATAACAGGGGTACATACTGATTAATGGAAGAATTTGATGAGAGTTAAAGGAGCATATCATCACATTGAAAAAATAATAATATTCATAGTGTTGTGTAAAAATATATCTAAAAAGTAACTATTTTATATCAAAAATTATAACAATAATAAGTTGCTTGAATAAATAGTGGAAGAAGAATATCCTTTACCTTCTCAGGTGGATTCTAAAATCATATGTGGATCTTATTAAAATATTTTGGGAACAATTTGAGGGATATAGAGAAGTAAATAATGATTTAATTAATTATTTAATGGGTTTTTAGTGAGGAGAAATGCGATTTTGGGTGAGTTTTTATAGCAATGATAGGGGAATTATTTGTTAATTTCTATACTTAGGATTTGGAATTATTAAGAAAAAATAATAAAATAAACAATAATTCCCATGATTTTTAACAAATAAAAGTGTTTTTAATTATTTTAAATTTATATTAACCAAACTCATTAATATAATACCCTTGGTGATGTAGAAGTGAGTCGTGTTCATACAGAATTAGATTTAAAACCATTAATCTCAATATTAGTTTTGGAGGAATCATTAAGTGTGTATAAAATTTTTCAAATAACATTAAGAACATATTATTTTAATTTAAGAACATAATTTTGGCCTAAAATAATCTTTATAGTATCTATTAAATTATTTTTGGGCTATTATAATGTCATAATATTGACCATATATTTATATCTTATATAATTTTTACCCAAAAATTCGATTATCTCGAAAAATTATGGGAAAATCACCAATGGATAATTTTGATATTTTAATTTCAAAAAAAATATTTATTTTATCAAAATAATTTCTTTAATATAAGAATATTCACTTTTAAATAAAAATACTTATTTACTAAAAATATCGGTTTTTATGACGATAACTGTTTTTCCTTTATAACTACTATATTTTTAATAATAAAATTATATTTTAATTTATATTTAAATAAAAATTATTTAGTAATAAGATTTTATTAAAATAAAATTTATTTCAAATATTATTTAATTCATCAAATAGTTTCATGATTGAAACTATAAATTTCCCAAAAATACATTTTTTGTTTGATCATATAAAAATATTATTTTTATCAAAATTATTATTTATTATATTATAAGATAATAATATAAAAGATTATATAATCATTATTATATTAAGAATATAAATTTAAATAAATCATATTATTAGGTTCTAGATACATAAACCCTATTACACTAGTGTATTCTGTAAGGGTATGGTGTGTGATAGTGACACTTTCTTAGGATTGTTCAAAGAACACGATTTGTGTTATGATATTTATAAGCATGAACTTATCCTAAAAATGATTTCAAAAATTCTTTTGTTTCAAAATCTCTACTTAGTATCAGTCAGGGGAAAGGCCTATTGATTCCACCTCCTTTTAAAGCTCTGATAAATGGTATTCATAGGGTATAATCCTTATAGTTGAGGACATCGATTATTTTTTCTATATTAATTGGATTTATCATAATCCTTAACATATACTAATCATAAATATCACTATATGATTTATATATCATAAAAAATTATAATTCCTAATGGCCTTTTAAATTTTATAGGATATAACCTATAATGATACTGAATAACTAGAATAGTGCATGTTCTTTCAATAACTGAATTACATCATAAGAAAACTTTTATTCAAAAATGGAATTTCTTTTTTGAATGATTGGATCATGACAATGTTAATTGTTTTGACCATTATTTTTTATATCTTTGACAAGGATGTTCCCATAGGATTTCTCTCTCCATATTCTTCCCATCATGTTGGAGTCTAAAACCTCTTCCCATAGAGAGCTTTATAAAGCTCCTTTTGAATGTTATAATGGAAACTAATTTTATATAATAACTCAACAAAAGAAATATGTTGATCCTAACATCCTTTTAAATCCATTTAACATGATCTTAGTATATCCCATAGAGTTTGAATGGTTCTTTCGGATGGACTATCCATTTGAAGGTGATAAAAAGTTCTGATACAATACTCTATATCCAATACATGAGAAAGGATTATCTAGAAACTCAACTTAAACCTCATATCATGATTAGATATAATGGAGAGTGGAACTCCATGTTGTCTTACAACTTCCCTTACGTAAATCATGGAAATTTGGTCAGGTGAGGAATATTCATTGATAATAATGAAATTATATGACATTTAATTGTGATCTATTTCTACTGAGATAACATTATTTTCATTATATTTCTATAGAAGTCTTATAATGAAATCCATGGTTATTTTTTCCAATTTCTAAATTGATATTGGAAATGTTTGTATCATAACATTATCTTAATTAAATTAGCCTTGTCTTGTTTCTATAAAAATTATCAAGAAAAAAATTCTACAATCTCCCTCTATATGTTGTCCCTCAATAAGTCTGGCTTTAGAATCTATAAATCTTATTGAATCCCTAATGAATATTGAATTATGAGTTATGTGAATCATACAAAATTTCCTTATTCTATTCTAGTTTTGATGGCAGGCATATCTAGGTTCCAAAATTTATAACTCCATATTAGTAAAGTTAAACTTTTAAATATTCCCTACATTTTCATGTATCAGCATATCATCTTTTTGGGCCTCCATGATACTCTAAATAATGGATGATTCATCTTTTATTTGAGAAAAGTATGATTAAGATCATTTTATTATTCCAATGATTCTATTTTTCATGTCCAATAAGATTGGATTCATTTTAATAATCATCATGGATAGGGATATAGGATCCCTTCAAGTTAGATAATCTACCAATTTTTTCACTTTCCCTATACGGTAATGGATCGATAAATCATAACCCTTGATAAAATTTAACCATATACATTGGAAAACATTATTCTCCTTTTGTGAGAATATATATTTGAGTATTTTAGGATCAGTATATATTTCATACATCTCCCCATATAGATAATTCCACATAATTATCAAAATTTGGATCACTACATCTAATTCTAGATTAGGCATTGTGTAATTCTTCCCATGCATAGTTAATTGGTTGGAGTAATAAACTGTCACTTCCTCATCTTCCATGAGTAAAAAAACTAAACCCATTTTGGAAACATCACTTTGTATCCTAAATCCATTTCCAATGGTGGGTAATTTGAGAACATGTGATGTGATTAGCCTCTTATATGACTCTTTAATGCTCTCCCCTCATTCACTAGTTCATAAAACATCAAACCCTTCCATGTTAACTTGGATAGTGGGTTTGAAAATCATGTATATTTTTATTAAATATTTATGATATTACCTATAAAATAAATGGAAACTACAGATATTTATCATAGATGTTGTTTTAGGCCTTCCATTAATTCCCACTATTTTAAAATGATCCATAAATATCCCATTACTGGTGACAATAAGAATAAATAATGTTACTTTATTCATCAAAAACATTCACTTTCTCTTATTAAAAGATAAGATTTCCTTTTGAAATTTATTTTGTACAACATTAAAAATATCCTCATTTTCCTTATTTCATATAATGTTGACAAGAATATCATCTATTAAGAGTACCACAAATTTGTCGAGTAAATACCTAATCATTATCTTCATTAAGTCTATAAGGATATATTCAGTATTATTTTGTCCAAAATTAATCACTATGAACTCATAATGCCCATGCCATTTATGAAAAGAAGTATTGGGGGTACCTATTCTTTCACCTTTACATGATAATATCCCAACCGAAGATCTACCTTACACAAATATTGAGTTCCAGGAAGCAAAATAAACATCTAAGCATTCCTTGATATAGGATAATTAGCCTTTATCATGATCTTTTGTTGTCATGATAATCAATATAGAGGTGAATTGATATGTCCTTATTCATGTTGAAGAGGATCAAAAAATCCCATGTTTAATCACTCAGGCATATAAACCATTTATCAGTATTCTTCTATAGTTTCTTATTTAGAAAATCAATTTCAATAGGCGATACTCTATATAGAGTCTTGAATATTTTAAAATATTTTAGTATAGTATTTCTTGATAAATCAACCACATGACTTTGTGGAAGACCAACCAATTCGTCAGAAAACAAATCATTATATTCCTTTACAATGAGCATGTCATCAAGGATGATCTTTTCCTCAATCTCCATCATTTGAGATAAATAAAATTTATAAAAAGGAAATAATAAACATGATTTAGATGATGATACTAATGAATATTTATCCTCATCCTTGAACTTATATACAATCAGATAGAGATTTTTTATATGGAGGTTGATTTCTATCTCTTAGAAATTTAAGTTGGATCTATACAAGGAAAGACAATCCATGCCTGAAGTTTCATCAAATTCAACTATGTCGAGCTTCATAAGGACTTCTAGTAAATTCATCCCACAAGTTTTGATAGGGTTTTTTTTATATGATTAGGATACAATAATTTACCAATTTTTTATCTTCAAGAATAACTTAACTCTCATGTTTTGAGGTTGGGTTTTAATTTTTCAACTAAACATTCATGATATTATAGAATTTGTAAAACCATAGTAACACAGGAAATTTGATGTTCATGAATGGAAGATAAGAATACCTTTCACTATTTGATTATTTTTCTAATCATTTAATTTATCGAATATAAACATAGATATGAGAATTTTAAAACTATAAAACATATAAACGGTAAAATATGAATATTTAAGGGATAACTCATAATAATATATATTACATAGCCTATTAATTTCTATGTTTTAATATAATTTATCTATATTCTATTTAGAAACATATTTTTTTTTGAATTATTATTCCCTTCATAATGATCTATCAATAGATTATGAATTTTCTAAAGATTATCCTCTAGGATTGTAAACCTAGGTTTGTATAAAAGACATTTTTCATTAAAAATTTGATTATCAAGCCAATTCCCATTTCATACTTTTTAAAGTTATTACCCCTTGGTATTATTACATCAGATCCACATCGACTTATAGTATCCAAATTAAAATTTTTTAGACATAAATTATTATGTACATTACCATAATTTAGGGTTGTTTAATTATATATTTTTCTTATTTCTATGTATTTAAATAAAATTTTATAATCCTAATTCCAAATAATAAATACTTTTTTTTATAAAACCAATTATGATAAGCCCTATTTAAAAACACCTTAATTAATGATTTATTAAATAAAGTTACACATAAAAAAATATCAAAAGTTCATCAGTCTCGGTTTCTTCAGAAAAATAGGTATATATAATAATATCTTGAAGCATGGGTACAACAACATCATTTAAAAACTCCACAACATTCCCTTTAAATTCCAATGATCTTCTAAAACTACAAGGGTAACCGGGGGACATATATAAGAAAGGGGTGATCTATAAATTCCAATAAGGGAACAATCAAATAATAAAATAAGGAGAATTTTTTACAGGGGATTCGAGATTACAATAAAGGTAACATAAAAGGGGTGAGACTCATAAAATTTAACATCCAAGAATGATAAAATGTGGTAACATAAATACATCATGGGATGGTGGAAAAAATGTAACACATGTAATCATAAACATAATTCAATGGTAACCCCTATGAAATAATAACATGGTGTGATCATGATATCCTACTGTGCACCATATATTGTATCTTATTAGATAATAACCATACCCAATGCATTAGAGGGCTGTAAAATTTCAAGTCCACCCATCACATTCACATCATGTGCATGCATTCATGAACCACATAGATCAAACAAATTAAGAACATATTTCATCACGTTTAGCCCCATGATTAAAGGGTGAGGGTAATATAAATGGAATTTCCCAATCAATTATGTATACATACATCAAGGTAAATAATTTTAAGTTTAAATTAGGATGGGTAGTTACATTACAAATGTTTTTCATGGAAAATCAAAAGATAATTTCGGTAGCAAAATGGGTGTACATAAAGATTCTTGGGATGTTTTAATGAGAGTTAAAGGTGTTCTATAATTACTTATACATCATAAGGAAAATAGAGGTATATGTAAAATGATATAATAAAGTAAATAATTGGAAATCAAAAGGCATAATACAATAAAAGTTCTTGGATAAAGATGAGGTGGAGAGGATCCTTTACCATAAAGGGGTTCTTCTAAAATCATGGGAAAATATTCTTAAGATCCTAGAAACACCTTGATCAGAATTTTTAGATGTATAGGGAAAATATATTCATGATGAATGGGTTTTTATGGAAGAATAGTGAATTTATTGGTGGGTATTTATTTCAAAAGAGAGCGGAAATCTTCATTAATTTTTAAACATTGGTTTTAGACTCTATATCATAAAATAATAAAAACCAACCACATTCCCATGGGTTTTTACCTTATTTATGAAAATTATGGGTATTTTTAGATATTTCACTAGCCCATGAACCGAATATATTAAAATAATACAATTAAAAATTTGGATGTGGGTCATTTTGATTAAAAATAAATTTTCTACCCTTAAAATATAATGTAGATTTTGGAGGATTCATTAAGGATTAATAAAATAAATAAAATTACTTTTAAAACAAATTATTTTAAAGGTAATTATAAGTTTGGTAATTTATACTCTTTATAATATATATTATATAACTTTTTGTCTTTTATGATGTCATAATATATACCTTATTTTTATATTATATTTAAATTTTACCCAAAAAATCAGTTGTATTGGAAATTGATGAAAAATTCACAGTTTCTAAATTTACTCATTATTATTTCCAAAATAAAATTAATTTTATCATAATAGTACACTGAATATTAAAATTTACACTTATAAACCAAAAATATACATTTACTGAAAAATATCAGACTTTGTGATGATAATGGTGTTCCAGCACTTATAAAAATTAAATTTATCATTATAAAATTATATTATCATTTAAATTTAAATAAATAGTATTAGTGAGAATATTATATTAAAATAAAATTTATTTTAAAAAATATTAAATTCATTAAAAGGAGTGTGTTTATTGAAAATATATATCTTCAAAAAATACAAATTTTGTTACATCTTATCAAAATCTAATTTTTATCAGACTTGTTATTTAATCATTTAAAATGTTCAACTAAAAAGGATAAATATATTCATTATTTTATTAAAAAAATATAGAAATCATATTTTTGGGATTTAGATATATAACCCCTTATTACACCATATAATTCATTAGTAGTAAGATGTGTGATTGTGACATTTTCTTGGGGGTGGTCAGTGAACATGGTTTAGGTCATGATATAGATAGCATTGATATTATCAAAAAAACATTTTTCTCAATTTTTTAGTTGTTTAATCATATCTTGGTATGAATTAAGACAAAAGACAAGTGCTTCCATATCTCCTTTAATATTGGAAAATTGGATTTGTAGGTTATGTTCCAACTTTTTGAGGTTGTTACTTCTTTTTTATGTGTCAATTGGATTTATCATAAACACTAATATATACTAATCTAAATTATCAGTATGAAAATACTATATTACCAATGTTTATGGTAATTAATTGTCATTTAAATTTTATAGTCATTAAGTAATAATTGTCTAACATAACCAAATTAGTGCATGGGTTTTCTATAACCTCATTAAGTAATTGGTATTATATTAATTTAAAATGGGAATTCCATTTATAAAACATTAGTTCTTTACAATAGAGGAAAATACATTACTTTGGATAATGTCCATTATTTTTTGACATTACTTCTTTTTTATGTTACATGACATAATTTCTATGATTTACATAATTGGTTTTTATTTATATTGTTATTCATATTGGAATTAGAAATTATTTATATATTATGTTATTCCGGCTAGAGAAGATGCCCACATAATGGTGTATAGGTTAGATACATGGTATGAGAACTAGTATTGTAATGAGTATAATGGTATATGTTTTGGAATGGGATTGAAATTCCCTGATTTTTCATTCCCTTTAACCAATTCTTAGGGGCTATCTTTAATATTTACCTTACACATAACACATTATTCCCTTTCCCCTTTGAATTGGTAGCTTATATCATGGCTTCTTTTTGACACATCTAATTATATGTGTTTATCAATAAGTATACATGTGTCAGATATTTATAGGTATTTTCATTACATGGTGTAAGATATATCCTTTTATTTTAATCACATATTACTAGTTAAGGCTTGAAGTAGGTATGTAGAGATAAAATTTTCAATTTTTTGTTATAAAATTTGATTTAATCATTATTATTTCACTATATTAATGTAGTTTCTAGGAAATACTCTAATTTATTATAGTTTGTTAATAATTGGGTAAAAATTTCCATTTGAGTTATTATACTAAATCCCTTCATGGGCCCTTATCGAGATGCGATAGAATATTTTATGTGTGATCTATATATAGTAAAAGAATAAAAATATAAGATATAGTCTCACACATGAATCTTACAATATGGTGACATTTCATTAGTTATTTTACCAAAAGATATTCTAGTGGCACATAGGTTTTCCATGGTATCTTTTGGGAGTAAAACACACATTTGTGAAGAATTTCTTTCTCTTAGAATATGTTTGGATTGCAATAATTTTTTATAAGTACATTTTTCATATTTTTGAACCCTTTCAACTTAGTTTGGATATCGTTTTATGAGTATACCTATATATATCATGAAATTCAATAATTTATTGTCTAATTTTTTATTATTATCCATTGATACCCATTACATAATTGGTCACACTATATGATTATACCAATCATACATCATTTTTGAAATTACCATGTTACATTGGTAATAATATTTAAATGAGTTAAAACACCTTAAAAATTTTTATTCTATAAGCCTTTACATCAACACCAAACATTAATGACTAGGAGGCTAATCCTAGTTATTGTGATGATGTGTCTTGGGTGTCATATTGGTATTCATGATAAAAATATATCTCTTGTGGTAAGAGTGGTCAGATGTTTTATATACCAAAAAATAATTCAATTTTGATGATATGTAGAAATAAATGTACAAAGAAAATATTTTAGTCATGTATTATCTCTTAATTTAAGACTATCAATAAATCAAAAATATCATACTAGTTAGTATATACCATAAATTAAGTATACAAAATATATTATTTCTCTTGATGGATGATGTCGATAAGTGGAGCTCATTAGAGTTTCTATAGTTGGGAGTCATTGTTATCATATAAAAAGTTCATATTAAACTTGATTGTAATGATAAACAATGGGATATCCCCCCCCTCATTTATGAATTAGGGTTTTGGGAAATCATAAAACATTATATTTTTTTACCTCAAGTGTAGTAATATGAGGGTTTTGAAACATTATTAGTATATCTTATTAAGAAAAAATATATTGAGGATGCAATTAATATTATTAGAATTATTGGAACCTCAAACACAATGTAAGAAAATATAAGTTGGAATATATACAAAAGATGTCACATTTGAATTCCCAATGAATGACAGCTTAGTGATATCGAGTAATTAACCGTCTCATTCATGATACCATGTATATAATAAAATTAACTTTGAATATATAATGTGTAGTGATTAATATGTCTTGACTACCTCTTATAATGAGTAATCCCTGGTTTCCATCAATTACATTATATGTAACATGGGATGATTCCATCAATCTAGTGTGTATTGGAATAAAGGCCAAAAAAGAAAATAACGTAGTGTCCCCTAATATAACATAAATTCAAAAAAATCATGAACCTAGAGTATTGTGGAAATTTTTATCCTACCTACATATCCCTCACACACTATTATAGGGTAATTTTATTCTTATCATCCATCTCACACACTGTCATCTACTACGAAATTAAATTTATTCATAGGGGAACCACCTCTAAGATTTTATTTATTCTTAATGTAATAAGCATCCCCTAAAGTTTTTATGGGAATATATCTCTCCCAAACCCCTAATTAGTAGTGTTCA
Source organism: Viscum album (assembly GCA_963277665.1). NCBI lineage: Eukaryota > Viridiplantae > Streptophyta > Magnoliopsida > Santalales > Viscaceae > Viscum > Viscum album. The sequence goes on along the minus strand of OY728131.1, from coordinate 306,213,204 downwards.
AAATATATTCTCTCAAAATTACATATCATATAAATTATGCATTTTCAACAATAAGAGTACTAAACAAAGGCCAAATGAAGTGTCAGGAGGGGTAAAAATCCCAAATCCCCAAGGGAAAAATATTTCATACCACTAATAGTGATTTGATCATTGATATAAATTCTAGTTTAAATGAGCACCAAAATATATGGATATAGATGATAGTGTGATCCTTATACGATGTTCTTTGATACACATCATCATTGAGGAAGTACCCAACCTTAAGAAACCTAGATAAAATGATGATACTAGCTTAGATAACTAAATAATTGAAAATTATCTAAAAATGAAATATTGGAATGGTTGTATACACCTAATTCTTGTGAAAATGAAAAGACATTGTGGATTTCTATGGTCCTTTTATTTCCATCCACTCAATGAGAAACCAATTAAGAAAATTTAAAAGGTGTTTCCACTTCATTATATCCTCTTCAACCTAAATGTGGGCGAATTTTTCACTTGGGGAAGAATAGGCTCAAATAAGAAAATGGAATGAAGTGATCAATAAATGTTATACTGTGATAATAAAAGGGTATTTTCCCCATGAGGATTATATTAGATTCAAAGATCCATATGCACTGATGGATCCAACAAACTAGGGATGGGATGACCCAATCCACATGTCTATATATTTCATTGAAATCAGTTATTTTCTAACACTAGATTATTTAGTTTATTTATTACCCAATGGAACAACAATAATTCCATCTCCTAATCAATCATCCATCTCTAGTTTAGATATTATATCTATGGAATATACTGATACGATGAACAATGTCACAAATCATGATGTTCATGCCCTTTTTGTTTTCATTAGATGAAATGGGTTTTAAAAGTTACTTAGTATAAAAGGAAAGGAAACCATACCCTAATTACGATAACTTGACCCATCCACTCCTAAAAATTTCCACTCCCAACTTTTAATACTTTGAATTAAAAATATATCTCAAAACATCTCACTCACTTCCCTTCTAGGTATGGCTCAATTCTAGGGACCATTTGAAATTTGAGTCATAAAAACTATGTTAATTCATTGGTTCATTAGAAGGCCATATGATTTTTTGGAAAAATAATCTAGTGGTTTCAATAAGCATGATTTTTTATACAACCATCAGCAGTTATTTTATCATTTCTGTTCAATGTTGAGAAATATCATTACGCACGACCTCTCTACTTAAAATAATTTAAAGAATTAAAGATTTTATGATTTCGTTACAACATGGATTAGGTTATAATAATATCTAGAGATATAATTTCCCCAATGATAGGTCTTTGAAATATTCATTAATAATATTCCAGAATAGTTTTAAACTATTTTGATCTAAGAAAATAATCATGGTGGGTTTTGAGAATTAACCATCTCTATGAAACATGTGAATTATTTTAATCTATATATAAATAAAAAACTATATAATAAATATCTTTTCCTTAAACATGAATTCTGGAATGGAAAAAACATCATTTTTTAATAAAACAACGCCATCAAACCAAACTCTGAAGTAAATCATGGTTTAGATGGTACCGAAACATGGTAAAAAACCTTATCAACCAAAATTTGTATCCCCTAACCCCTAATATATATGATTGTTAGAGAAAAATGGTAATAATATTTCAAGTCCAATAATAATAAAATATATTTCTTTTAGACTTTGAATGTTCTTGGAATTTATTTTCTACCATTGAACATTATATGATCATGCCACATGACATCCAGAAGCCTAATAATTCAGGTATCAATGATAATAATATTTATTTTTCATTTTATAGAATTTTGAGGGAGACCATTTAGAATTGCCTCATCTTCAACGATATAATCCAAAAAAGTGGTGGAATATAGAAGAGTAAAATTAAATTTCCTAAGAGTACATGTGATTCACAAGACTATCATACATCTCAATAAAGAAGAGAAGAAGTAATGTCACGTACGTAACCTATTTTAGGATTATTTTAAATTTATTTTCCACTCATGATTTGTTTTGGTGGTTTCCAAAGGTTTTATTGAGAATAGGTGAGTTTTCATGAATTGGGCCAAACTGCGAGCCCAATTCCAGATTTAAAAATAAATTTTGATTCATTTATAACATTTTCAATTTTTAATATTTTTGACTCATTCCAACTCCTAATTGTTCTCCCCTGATATATTAACCCCAAATTTAAATTTGGGGCTTTTATAAATCCATTAGCATGGGGAATTTTTGTTTTTATTTGAGAATTGGGCCAACCCGAAGGCCCATTTTCCAGTTTTAAATTGTTTCATTAATTTATTAATATCTTTTCATTAAAATGGATTATTCGGTGATTCCACCTCCCTATCGACCCTAAGAAGCCCAGGCGAGACCCCATGCCCTCCTCCCACAATTTGGAGCTCGATAGAGTCGCGAAAATAGTCGAAACTTTCTGGATTTCAGAAATCGTCCAGATTTTGGAGAGGTAAATTGATCCTTTCATAACTCCTTCTATTCTTAATCTTTTCCCTCCATTCCAATTCTTAAATGATCTAATAATTCTTGTGAGACCATAACCTGAATTTTGGCCGTTTTAAATTTCAGATACTAGTGTTTTTGGGAGATTCATTCTAGATTTCTCAAGTAAGTTTGTCCATTTCTTTTCCCCTTTCAAATTAATTAGGGTTTCATTCTATTTTTTTAGGGTTTCCTCCCTTTTTATTGAAGTGAACAATGACCAGTGGGTAGGGGTTCGAACCTAAGGTTTAACCTTGGGTTTTCATGGTCCAATTTTCTATTTTTAGGTTTGATCTACCCTTCTTGAGGTGCGGCGGTGGTGCGTTTGTGTTTTCGCACAAAGGATTCAATGGCTTCATTTGATTTGGTAGGTGATTCCAATGTTGATGCAATATTTGTGTATTAGCATGCTGTATTTATCATATTTTTAGATTTATATAATTTTATTATTGCTACAAAAATGGGTTCTAATGATGTTTCCATTGCAATTGAATTTAAAATGACAATTTGGTGTGAAATTGGGGGTTTTCCAAAGAAGTGTTTTGTTTGTTTATTTGAGGATTCCCTATAAATACTTAGTTGTTTTTATTGATCTGTAATAAGGCATAAAATACTGTTTATAATGTTTATCCCCTTTGGTAATTGCTACAAATAATGAGTTTTAATTGTGCTTGTAAAGAAAGTGAAGTTTTGGTTCCACTTTTGTGTGAAAATGAAGGTTTTACAAAGATAACACTTCTGGATTAACATAAGGATGCCCAAAAATTTATTTGTTGTTTTAATTGATATTTATTGGGCTGAATTTACTGTTTTGGTAACTTACAATTGTGAACATCATGTACAAGTGGGTTTCTTAAGGGGTTTTGTGTGCAAAACTACACGAGATTTTGTGAAATTGATTTATTCAAATTCAAAGAGTTTGTTGTGTGTTTTAAGTGGTAGAAAATGAGATAGCTACTATATTTGGTGTATGTGACCAGTAGTGGTGTTTTACATTAAAATGGATGTGTGTTAAATCCTGAAATTTTTTTGAGCACAAAGGGGGAAGCCCGGGTACCTAGGTGGGGCGAATTTGTACTAGTACGGCTAGTGGACCGGATGGGTTTTGTCCCTGTTTCACTTAGCATTTGGATAACGACAACTCTAACTAAACTATGTGGATGATGATTGGGGACTCCTAGGTTATGGGTATGTTCCCTACTAGTGGCTCGTGCATGAGAAAGGATTTTACTATGGTTACATTACACTGAGGTACGAGGTACATGGGGCCTGAGACTATCTAGTGCCTAGGGGTGTTCCCGGTTTTGTTGCTCAGTGGATTTGTGTTATTTGCTCTTGTTTTTGGGTGTCTTTGGACTTATAATGAAGTATCTAATATCCATATTTAAATGTGTTTACATTCTGAAAGTTTTATCTTGAAAAATGTTTTCAATTTAAAGTTTCATTTCGTGGAATTTGTCACCGCTTTTAATTGCATATTAAAACTGCTTGCTTTTTCACCTTGTATTGAATGCACCTTGGAATCATAGGGTGGTATCCTATTGGACTTAGGCTCACACCCTACTTACACCCCTTGGGTGTAAGTAGACCCTTTTTTGACCCAGGTAAAGGAAAGGCTACGGGTGATGGCGGTTCAGGGTGTTAGTCCTCATCCTTGGGGCGGAGTAGTGGAGACGACTTAGGGGTGATGACCCCTTGTCATGTGGAGTCCATGGGGCTGTTTTGTTTCTGTTCCATTGTGTCTTTGGACCTTTTGTATTGAATCTAAACCTATGTATTCCATTCTGGTTTTTGTTTAAACATCATTTGGTATAAATTTTCAGATTCAGTTTATTGATTGTTTTTAATGGTTTATGACTTCATATTCGGGTAAATCGTTCCCAAACCTAAATAAATGATACCCGGGCACTTGTGCCAGCCCGTGGGGATAGGGAACGCCCTTCGGGTCATGTCACGGGTTGGGTTTGGTGCCGGTTTGGGCGGCGACCAGATTTGGTTCGTGACAAAATGGTATCAAAGGGAGGTTCGCTCCATTTGAGTCATGTTATTTGGGAAATAGTCAGGATAGTCTAGAGTTATGATTGTTGGGACATGGAATTCTGGTTGTGGGTAGTTTGCTTGATCACCACACCTCATTTCAGGATTCAAGTCGCCAGGGTAAGTTGGGATTTGTCTATGTCTTTGGGTTTTCTTGGTTTGATGATGATTAGGGGAAATGAAAAGAGAGTTGGGTTAATGGTCTCAATGAGCTTGCAGGGTCTGGCAAGCCATGTGGAGCCGGGGATATTCCATAGAACACTCTCTGTGACATTGAAGTGATTGGAATATGGCCGCCAACCATATGTCCAAGTCACCCACTGAAACTAGTTTCCTCTCGCATTGTCTAGTGTTCTTTAGTTTTGAAATCTTGGCATTTTGGTTTTAAGGTGACTTGGTTTTAAGAAGCGTAAAGTTTTTTTGAAATTATTTTCAAATAAATAATGAATGGATTGATTTATGAAATGGTTGAACTGAATTTTTAGAATTGTTTTGAAATGGAAAATGGTGTTTTTACACCTCTTTTGAAAGTAAGAACTATATTGAAGTTGGTTTTGAAAAGTGATTACAATAGAGTTTTCTAAACAATCAACTAGTGTTTTAATGGGATGAGATGTTTTGAAATTGATTTGAATATATTGAAAGTGAGATATTTTTTTTAAATGGTTGTGCATTTTTGAAAAGTTTTGTAAGATGTGAGTTGGAATTTGATCTCGTGGTTAGCGGTTTTGAGAAAAAGGATGTGTTGGGTGACCATTTTGGTTTTGAAAAGTGGAAAGAATTTTTGTTTTAACCTTTGGTATTTTCATGAGAAACCACATGCATGGGGTTATATGGGAATAGGGATGGTTGATGACATGATTGGATGAGTGTCAGGATGGAAATGATGAGGGTGCCTGGTGTGGCATAGAAACATGCATGTGTAAGGCCCATGGGGTACCATTGGTGGATGCGCTTACCGCTGAACCATTTGTTTGCAAAGAAATGTTTTTAAATAAAAAAAACATGATTTCTTGATGATTTTTTTGGGATGGTGTATATTATGTGTTTTCGGAAAATGTTGATGTTGTGGGATGTTTTGCATCCAAGAACCCCTCCTGTTTGAGTTGTGTTTTGGGTTTGGGTTTGGTCAGTAAGTTGTGTTATAGGGACGATTAGTGGTCTCTTTTGAAAAATGTTTTGGGATGCCTTTATGGTGGTTCCCTTCATGTGTTTGGATCTGGTTTGAGGCATGTTTTGACTAATGGACCAGATTGGTTGGGTCCTTGGGTTCTCTCATTGGATAAGGTATGCCCCCATTAAGGGTTAATGCACAGCTGAAGTGAAATCCATATTGTTTCGCCATTGGAAAATCCTCCAGTTGATCAATATAAGGAATATTTTATCGATCATTGTTGATTGAGTCTATACCCATTCATTTCATTGATTTTTGGATCCTCTTGTAGTGGTAAAGTTATTGTGGAAGGTTGAAAGAAACCTTAGTTTCTAATGTTTCATGATTCATCGAAGGTGGAAGTGTTCTTTGGTTGTAAGTGTGGATGAGTGTCTCGATGGTGTCTAAGAGGACCTTTGGGTTCTTCAATGTTTCTTTGATGCATTAATTCATGTTAAACCACCGGTGTGGGAAATATGGTCACGATAGGATATTGTGGCCACTTTCTAGAATTGTGTGTTGTTTGGGGATGTTGTATAAGGTCCCTCTCCATGAATTGTTTATATCAGTTGAAATGGTCATGTTTGGTGATGCCTTATGATGTCATGTACTCGATTGACTGTATAGGTGAAAGTAGTGAAATCCTCTGAGAGTCCCTGTTATGTTGGGAAAATGTCTCCCTTTGAAAAACATCAAAATCATCTATTTTAGAGGAATGTGAGTGTATGTTTTCTTTACTTCTATTGTTTCTCACCTGAAGAAACAAGTTGTGATGTGTGTGTATCTTCTCAGCCCTTGTTTCAGTGAAATATCGGGATAAGGTAAAGTGAGTTTGGAATGTGTTATGTCTAGAAACCTTATTTGGGACTGCGGTGTAGTTTTTGGTGGCACCGAAAAGAAGAATTCTCATTCAGTGGGTTTCCAAATATTAACTACGAGGCCGAAGATGCTTCAATCATTTGAGCTCCAGCCATAGGTCTCGGAGAGAAGCTGGCTCGTAGTCAGGGAAAATCCCAGGGCCATTTAAACCCTTGTACAAAGTCCAATCCTTAGTAAGAAAGATGGGAATAGTTCAAACCTATGGTTTCGTCATGGTTGAGCACATAGTTTGTGCACGTTTAGTAGTGGCTGTGTTCTAGGAAGCCATGTAGAAAGAATTATATTCATAGTTAGTGCACAGTTTCCCAAACCATGCAGACTAATCCTGCGCCCTTCCTAAATCTTTGATTTCTTTTTGGGTCTTTCTGTGTCGGCCCATGCTGGTCGGTTAAGATGGTCAGTTCTTATGGTGGGGAGACCCACTATGATTCTCATTAATATTCCTTCATAAAAATTTAATGGAATTATATCCCTTTTACTAGAGAGTATGTTTGGGCCTCCCACTATTAGTGTCTTGATTCTGTCTCGGGAAAACAATTTAAGTTGTCTCTTATGGTGGGGATCCCATTTGTGTCTCTTCATACGAGTAACTCATATTTTTTTTTCTTTGGAATTGTATGGGAAGTAGGTATTACCATTCGAAGATATCTAACTACCTACATATTCATTGGGTAAACATTGATATTGGAGAGTTTCCAATGGTTTAGTTATAGTAGGGAAGTGTAACCTTGTTCAATGTTGTTGTTTTTTTTGGGTAAATTTATTGAGTATTGTTCAGATTGTATTTGAGGAGTTTTCATTTGGGATAAATCCTGAATGTACTTTATTGTTTCAAAAAAGTGGTGTATGTTTGGTTTGTGAAAGTATTCCTTCCATCATTGATCACTGGAGGTGTTTTGACCTTTGGGGGTGAAACCTGGCAAAGGTGTACCTATTGGTTTCTCAGTTGGGTTTGGTTGCTGCTTTGACCTTGTTGTGACTTTCCGGGGCGGAAAGTTTTCAAGGTGGGGATAATTGTCACGTACTTAACCTATTTTAGGGTTATTTTAAATTTATTTTCCACTCATGATTTGTTTTGGTGGTTTCCAAAGGTTTTATTGAGAATAGGTGAGTTTTCCTGAATTGGGCCAAACTGCGAGCCCAATTCCAGATTTAAAAATAAATTTTGATTCATTTATAACTTTTTCAATTTTTAATATTTTTGACTCATTACAACTCCTAATTGTTCTCCCCTGATAAATTAACCCCAAATTTAAATTTGGGGATTTTATAAATCCATAAGCATGGGGGAGTTTTGTTTTTATTTGAGAATTGGGCCAACCCGAAGGCCCATTTTCCAGTTTTATATTATTTCATTAATTTATTAATATCTTATACATTAAAATGGATTTTTCGGTGAGTCCACCTCCCTATCGACCCTAATAAGCCCAGGAGAGACCCCATGCCCTCCTCGCACAATTTGGAGCTCGATAGAGTCGCGAAAATAGTCGAAAATTTCTGGATTGCAGAAATCGTCCAGATTTTGGAGAGGTAAATTGATCCTTTCATAACTCCTTCTATTCTTAATCTTTTCCCTCCATTCCAATTCCTAAATGACCTAATAATTCTTGTGAGACCATCCCTTGAGTTTTGGCCGTTTTAAATTTCAGATACTAGTGTTGTTGGGAGATTCATTCTCGATTTCTCAAGTAAGTTTGTCCATTTCTTTTCCCCTTTCAAATTAATTAGGGTTTCATTCTATTTTTTTAGGGTTTCCTCCCTTTTTATTGAAGTGAACAATGACCAGTGGGTAGGGGTTCGAACCTAAGGTTTAACCTTGGGGTTTATTGGTCCAATTTTCTATTTTTAGGTTTGATCTACCCTTCTTGAGGTGCGGCAGTGGTGCGTTTGTGTTTTCGCACAAAGGATTCAATGGCTTCATTTGATTTGGTAGGTGATTACAATGTTGATGAAGTCTTTGTGTATTAGCATGCTGTATTTATAATATTTTCAGATTTGTATAATTTTATTATTGCTACAAAAATTGGTTCTAATGATGTTTCCATTGCAATTGAATTTAAAATGCCAATTTGGTGTGAAATTGGGGGTTTTCCAAAGAAGTGTTTTGTTTGTTTATTTGTGGATGCCCTATAAATACTTAGTTGTTTTTATTGATCTGTAATAAGGCATAAAATACTGTTTATAATGTTTATCCCCTTTGGTAATTTCTGCAAATAATGAGTTTTAATTGTGCTTTTAAAGAAAGTGACGTTTTGGTTCCACTTTTGTGTGAAAATGAAGGTTTTACAAAGATAACACTTCTTGATTAACATAAGGATGCCCAAAAATTTATTTGTTGTTTAAATTGATATTTATTGGGCTGCCTTTACTTTTTTGGTAACTTAAAATTGTGAACATCATGTACATGTGGGTTTCTTAAGGGGTTTTGTGTGCAAAACTACACGAGATTTTGTGAAATTGATTTATTCAAATTCAAAGAGTTTGTTGTGTGTTTTAAGTGGTAGAAAATGAGATAGCTACTGTATTTGGTGTATGTTACCATTAGTGGTGTTTTACATTAAAATGGATGTGTGTTAAATCCTGAAATTTTTTGAGCACAAAGGGGGAAGCCCGGGTACCTAGGTGGGGCGGATTTGTACTAGTACGGCTAGTGGACCGGATGGGTTTTGTCCCTGTTTCACATAGCATATGGATAACGACAACTCTAACTAAACTATGTGGATGATGATTGGGGACCAATAGGTTATGGGTATGTTCCCAACTAGTGGCTCGTGCACGAGAAAGGATTTTACTATGGTTACATTACACTGAGGTACGAGGTACATGGGGCCTGAGACTATCTAGTGCCTAGGGGTGTTCCCGGTTTTGTTGCTCAGTGGATTTGTGGTATATGCCCTTGTTTTTGGGTGTCTTTGGAATTATAATGCAGTATCTAATATCCCTATTTAAATGTGTTAACATTCTGAAAGTTTTATCTTGAAAAATGTTTTCAATTTAAAGTTTCATTTCGTGGAATTTGTCACCGCTTTTAATTGCATATTAAAACTGCTTGCTTTTTCACCTTGTATTGCATGCACCTTGGAATCATAGGGTGGTATCCTATTGGGCTTATGCTCACACCCTACTTACACCCATTGGGTGTAAGTAGACCCTTTTTTTACCCAGGTAAAGGAAAGGCTAAGGGTGAGGGCGGTTCAGGGTGTTAGTCCTCATCCTTGGGGCGGAGTAGTGGAGATGACTTGGGGGTGATGACCCCTTGTCATGTGGACTCCATGGGGCTGTTTTGTTTATGTTCCATTGTGTCTTTGGACCTTTTGTATTGAATATAAACCTATGTATTCCATTCTGGTTTTTGTTTAAACATCATTTGGTATAAATTTTCAGATTCAGTTTATTGATTGTTTTTAATGGTTTATGACTTCATATTCGGGTAAATCGTTCCCAAACCTAAATAAATGATACCCGGGCACTTGTGCCAGCCCGTGGGGATAGGGAACACCCTTCGGGTCATGTCACGGGTTGGGTTTGGTGTCGGTTTGGGCGGCGACCAGATTTGGTTCGTGACAAGTAAATTCCAATATTTAACATGAAAATATTTTATAACTAGATTAAATAGAATTTTGTAAGTCATGAACATGTTTCCATTGGAAATTGACTGGATTACCCATTCATAAACCAAATTAACTCTTCTTTCCCAATTGAGATAGCATAAACATTACTTTTTCTGGATTTTCATGTAATTATCATTACTGAACAAGAGAGAATGTAGACTATTTTTTTAGGGTACATACATTAGTCCATACCCTATTTTCCATTCTCTAGTTTGGCCCTCTTATTTTTATGAGTTTTATTTCTCCCAATCAATCTATGGAATGGGCTATGGAAGTATAAATGAAAAAACATGAATTTCACCTAGGATTAAGAGGGCCAAACTAGGATATATAATTATTCCAAAAAATCTAAATGTATGGTGATCCAAAGGCCTAGGAACGTGAAACTTCTTGATCTATGCCCTTCCCAAACCTATTAAGCTCTTATTTAGATAACTGACCCCTTTTTTGGAACAAATCCACCCAAATTGCCTCAAGTAACAATGGGATAGAGTTCCATTAATCTTCATTCCACATTGGAATCATTTCCAAGATCCTTATTTTCACACTCATCGCAACTTTTGAGACCTATGATACCTTATGCCTAGGATTAGCTCCATAGAAAAAGAAAATGGCATTTTTCATGAAAATATGATATGTTACAACATCTATACATTATGCAGAAATGAAACTAAATTATGAACACTATTAATTTCTATGATGATCATTGATAATCCCTTATTAATAACATAATAAACCATCAAGTGTTTTTGGTTGAATTAGCTACAACTAATATATATTGATCACGAACTCATTGAATGTCATGTAGTCATAATTTTAAAAAAACAAGTCTATGAACCTTTGATAAAATAACATTTTACAGACCTTTATGTGTTCAAAATAGTTATTTATCTTTTAATTTTCTAGATTCTATTGGATAATGGTTTTGAGAATGATGCATCCATTTTGTGTATACATTTCCATATATATATATATATATATATATATATAATTGAAGAAAAAAACAGGTTCTCAACAAATATTTAATGTTTTATGAACATACTCTTTCATTTTGATGATTCTGTTTACTTTCAAGAGATTTCTGGATAAATACATGACTCAAGGTGAGCCTGTGAAAATTTTGAAACTACACGGCGTGTAATTTTATACACGCCGTGTACATCCAGACAGGGACACGGACCGAAGGAGGGAGTACATGCCCATGTCACTAGGCAGAATATACACGCTGTGTGAGGCGGCGTTACACGCCGTGTACTACTTTTTGGAAGCGGGGATTGCTGAGAAAAGTCCACACGCCCATGTGACCGCTGAAGGAGACACGTCATGTTTTAATTTCTACATGCCTTTTCTGTTATTCTAGAAAAGGTTGGCGGCCAAAATTATGATGTTACACACCATGTGTCGCGGTGCTACACGTTGTGTACACCCAACCACCAGGTGGCGCAGTGTTCAGCAGTCAAAGACGACCTGTTAAGCCACCTGCCATTGGAGAAATTGGTGCCAAAGCGCGTTGATGAAAAGTAAACAGCGTTTACTTTCTATACATGCCGTGTACTTTAGTTTTCTATAAAAATAGGCCTTATTATATGGATTTTGGAGTTTGAAACCATTGGAGGAGAGAAGAAGCTTAGTTTCTACCATTACAGAGCCACTGTGGTACCATAGTTACACTACTCCACCTTCTAACACCCTACCTCAACGCTTACATGATGAATCAGTCAGGTATCACGTGTGCCATTTTTCCTCCACTTTCTGTGTGTAACTAAGCCCCTCGTGTTGGGGCTATGGATGAAGGGATCATAATGTGAATGTTTTTTATATAGTTGTGTTTTATCATTGTAATTCATCTTACTCATCTTAATCTACTGTTAAATATAACTGAGAAATTATGAGCCGGACCAAGGGAAGAATTCTCAGCGATACAAAAGAAAAGTAACGGTGAAACCATCCATGACCATTACATAGATTTGACCGATTCAAATAATGGACCGAACTTAATAAAAAATTAAGAACACTGACTTCCAGACCAAGGAGTCAACTTCTCTAATTCCAAACAAGAGGAACCGGAATAAGGAAATCTTTTAACTAAATGAAATATGGAATAATTGAATTATTATGAACAACACAACCATTTAAACAATCTATATAATAACTCCTTAATCACCACATCCCCAACACGTCTTTTCTACCCATTTTAAAAACTCTTTAAATTTACTCATTGTTTTCTTTCAAACTGTATCCATTTCTTCAAAGTAAATTAATTTAGTTTCAATCAAAACCCTAAATCAACAAAATCGATTCTAAATTCTACATACATCACCTAATTAAGTATTAAATCAATTGAATTCATTCACTCCATAGTTCCCTATGGATCGACCTTCAACTTATGATATACTAAAGTTCTAAGAATGGGTAATAAATTTGGGATGCATATAACTTCAATAAACGACAAGTGTAGACCAAATTTTGGCGCCATTGCCAAGGACACGATTTGTTTTAGTGCTAAGATTTCAATTTTGTTATTAATTGATTTAAGTGAAAATAAAAATCAACAATCATCAAAAATCTCTTTTCTAATCCCATTTCAAAATATTTCTTTAGTTATTCCATTTTATGCCTTGTTTTCGTTTTTTGTGTTTTCAGAGCTTAAAGTGTATGTTTAGACGTTTTACATGATCGAGAAGCCCTGAGTGTTTGGAATTAGTTACGCTTGACCCGGAAATCGAACGTACCTTGCTTCATCGTCGGCGTACATGGATAGAAACTCACAACCATCAACCACAACCCATGGCGAACAAGAAAGAGGGAGCACCAGCCGTAGATGCTGCAACTGAGCATCAGCACCAGGATCAGCAGCCTCCCGTTGTTGGTCTACAGGAGCAACCTCCTGGAGCCTTCATGGAATTCCTCCCAAGGTATTACCAATGGCTGCCGCAGTAACTCTTCCCATGACCATACATTACCCCTCAGGAGCAGTTCATGCAAGCTCTACCCCTTCAGCAGCAACCACCAAGACGTACCCTTATGGAGTATGGACATCCATCGATTAACGGAGCTGATACGGGCATATTTCGTCCTCTGTTCCCGGCCTAGCACTTCGAGATCAAGCCTGCTATCATTCAACAGATCCAGAACACAATCCAATTTGGAGGCCTGGAAAGCGAGGACCCGAATGCCCATCTCTCCATCTTTCGGGAGATCTGCTACACCTTTCGGTATCGTGGCGTGTTCGAGGACACCATCCATCTTCGCCTATTCCCATTTTCTCTATGGGACAAGGCAAAGGACTGGATCAATGGGCTGGCACAATGATCTATCCTCCCCTGGGAGGAGCTAGCACAGGCGTTCCTGTCCAAGTAATATCCACCATCCAAGACGGTGACACTCTGGAATGAGATCCATAACTTCCAGCAGCACGACTCTGAGTCCTTGTATGAGTCTTGGGAACTCTTCAAAGAGATGTTACAAAAATTCCCCCATCACGAACTCCCACTATGGATGCAACTCCAGACCTTCTACGGAGGACTTACCACGAATACCAAGTCTGTGGTGGACACTACTGCTGGACATACTGTGATTCGGAAATCCCTTGACGAACTATTCTAACTACTGGAAGACATGTCAGCCAACAGCTTCCAGTGGCACTCCGAGCGGGGGACTCAAAATCGAGGTATGCACAACATTGATGCTACCAATATGTTAGCTGCTCAGTTGGATGTTGTGTCAATGAAAATTGATGCATTGAACCTCAAAAGAGCATCTCAAGTTTATGCGGTGAACCATCAAGCATGTGGCGACTGTGGTGATAACCACGTCATGGGAGAGTGCCTGGGTTTGATTGGACGAACCTCGACGAGCAAGGTGAGTTATGTTACCCAAAATCGAGGGCCCAACCAGTACCTGCAGTACCAGAACCTGGCATGGTGAAATCAATAGAACACAGGCTGGGGCCAACAACAGCAGAATCCTTTTCCCCAGTGACCGCCCAGCTACAACTAGCCTCCATACCGAAACCAATACCAAAGTCCGCAACAACCCTAGCCAGGTCCTTATCAGCAACATGTGTATCAAAACACTCGTCTGCAGTAGCAACGACAGCCACCTCCTCCACCGGCTCAACAACCACCTCAGCAGGAGAACACATCAAGGTTAGAGGATTTGATGACAGAATTCATATCTACTACTGAGACTCGGTTCCAGAATCAGGAAGCTTCGATTCGAGGCTTGGAGAATCAGATTGGCCAACTGGAAAATAGAATCTCAGGGAGGCAGCCTGGTGCACTCCCGGGGAACACCGAAAAGAACCCAAGGAAGGAGGCCAATGCTATCATGCTCCAGAATGGAAAAGATATCCAACAGAACCAATCATCACAGCAAGTTGCATCCACACCCATTGTTGATGAAAAAGGTACAAATATCGACCCCTCCTCATAAAAAATCCCGCAGAAGGAGGCTTTACAAAATAAAGAAAAGGAGGTAGTCCAACCATTCAAGCCTACGTTACCCATTCTGGAAAGATTGATGCAGAGGAATCTGGGCCACCATTTCCGCAAATTCATGGATTTGTTCAAGAAGCTACATATCAACATCCCATTTGTAGGGGCCCTGACTCAGATACCCACCTACGCCAAATTCTTGAAGGAAATTCTCTCAAATTAGAGGAAGATGGAGGATTTGGGCATTATTTAACTAACGAAGTAGTGCTCTGCAGTGGTTCAACATTCCATTCCGCCCAAACTCCAAGATCCAGGTAGTTTCACTATTCATTATACTATTGGATCCTACGAGTTTGGGAAGGCCCTCTGCGACTTAGGGGCTAGAGTGAACCTCATGCCCTTATGACCTTTCAAGAAGCTGGGACTCAACGAGCTCAAGCCTACCCATCTATCCCTTCAACTTACTAATAGATCCATCAAAAACCCAAAGGGACTACTCGAGGACGTAGTGGTCAAGATGGGTAGGCTGATTCTCCTTACTGATTTCATCCTCCTCGACATGGGGGATGATCCGGAGGTGCCACTTATTTTGGGAAGACCTTTCCTTGCCATTGGGAATGTGATCTCTGATGTGCACCAAGGAGAGATTATTTTATGGTTAGGAGATGAGAGAGTCTCCTACATTGATCTCAAATCCATCAAGCAAGCATCATTGTCCGATCATGAGGATTGTTCTGCAATAACTACTTTGGATGATCGCCTAGTTGATGATCTGGTATGTTCCTATATTTCTGATAACTTTAGCATTGCATACATTCATGTAGAAGAAGAGCCCAAGAACTTGCAACTCCTAGATAGCCAAGGAAGCCACTATTGGGACCATTATCCACCATAAATATCAGGTAACCAAGGTAATAAGGTCGAGCCAACGACCTAAAACAAAGGCGCTTCCTGGGAGGCAACCCAGAGGTTACACGCCGTGTCCCACTTATATACACAGCATGTACTTATATTTTTAATTTATAATCTTAATAGTATAAATCTATATAATAACAAATAAATAACCAGGGATGATGTCGGTGCCGATGGCAAAGTCACTGGAGTTTATTCGAGCCATCCTTGGTTCGAATCCTCCTGACCTACCTTCGGCACGGGGTTCCTCCTTTTATGTACACGATGTGTGTGGTATTTTCCATATATATATATATATGTGTGTGTGTGTGTGTGTGTGTGTTTAATAAAACCCATGGTGGGGATGGACCGGTTGGCTAGAATCGTAATCTGATTTCAAAAGACCCGAGTTCGAATCCAGACAACTGTCCCATTTCCATCATTTGTTCTTTTAATTAAACCACACGACGTGTATCCCAATATATGCCATGTGCGCCATGATTTTTCAAATATAAATTAAAACATTTTTAAAATATGAAATTACATGCAGGTGAAGTTGGAAAATTGGCAAAGTCTCGACACCAGGTTCAAAAGACCCGGTTTTGAATCACGCTAATCTCCCCGCTTCACCCCCATCATTTCCTAAATAAAAACCACACGCCGTGCTTTTCTTTCTTTTCGTGTGCATAGGCCGTATAGAATAAATATATATATAATATAAATATGAACAGTAGAACATCCTTTGATCCAGTGGTTGAGGGCGTCTGTTCGGAACGGCCGATCGCCGGTTCGAATCCCACCCCAAGCACCGGACCAATGGTTGTACTACTCTTTTTCTCATTTTAAAATACTCGCTGTGTATTTCCTGATATACGTCATGTATAGGTTTATGTAAAATAGAATTTTTAGATATATCTATTTTATTTTAATTATTCATAATAATTATTATATAGTTTACTATAATAATTATATTTATTTATAAAAAAATGAAAAAAACAAAAAACAAAAAAAATTGGGATACACGGCGTCTACCAAACATACATGCCATGTATAACAGATATATAAGTCGAGGTCCACCCGGCTTGAGGCCGTGTCACACAGCTGCCCCTTTTCTCTCATTTCTTCTTGTTTCTTCTCCCGAATGCCACCCGAACCCCCTTTGCCAGATCCGTCGTTTTCGGGCGTTTCAAGTTCTGATTCTTCTCACATTGTGATCCTCGGTCAAGGTACGTCATTATGCACCCTCTATTTCGAATTTTTAGACATGTTTAGGGTGTTTATCAGATCGGCCAACTTTTCAGCTTCTGGCAGTACACGACCATGAAATGAAGAACACATGTTGTGTACCTCTGTATAGGGCCACACCCAAAATATTTAGAAACTTTTCATATACACGGTGTGTATGTAGGTACACACCGTGTAGACCATTTTCCTTGGCCCCTCCATGTGTGGAACATAACACGGCCTGTCACCCCATGTTCCAGAACATGACGTGTATGTTCGGTACACACCATGTCCATTATATCTATAGTTTTCCCGTGTCTCCCCTCTACACGGCCTCTCACCCCATGTTCCTATACATGGCGTGTGTGTTTGGTACACGCCGTGTCTCTTAGATGTTTATCCGGACCGTGTCTCACCCTCTACACGATGATGTTCTTAATGTGCAGTACACGCCGTGGCCTGTACCGACATGGCAAGTATTGTTTTATTTGAACTGATAACAACATTGCAGTGTCATTTATATTACACGACCACCTGCACTTTGAGTGAACACGACGTGTATGTTTGGAAAACGTTGTTTACTGTTACATGGTCTATTTCCACCCTCGGCGTGTCTTTCTAGAGAACACGGGATACTCTATATTCTGACTACATGCCATGTACTCTAGAGTACAGGTAGTGTACTTTTATTTTCTAGTTTTCCCACATTTACATTGTTTTATTTTATTCCTTTTTATTTTTCATTTTTTTGTTTTATTTTTCATTCTATTTCAGGATATGGCAGATCGCGATCCTTCCCGAGGGAAGCAGCCAGCCTCCGCCACTGAGGGTGAGAGGCCCAGTTATCATCGGATCCGACTCTGACCACCAATGCATCCAGACCTCGACGCTCTAGTCTTTGAGCTCCCTCTTTTGGCCATTCTGCTACCAATCACTCCCTCATATGAGGCCGGTCCTACTTCTGCTGTACCAACTGCCACATTCCATGTACTATCATCCTCAGCAGCTGGTCCCTGTTAGAGAACATCTTTCACTGAGCCACCTTCTACTTCGGCAGATCCACCTCTAGAGCCAGAAGTTGCTGCTGCACCAGCACCTGGGCCGGGACCTGTGGGTGCTTCCTATCCCCGCACGGTATTCCCGGTCACCGACCTCACATATGACAGGTTCTGATGCTTCTCTCGTCGGCCGATTCCATTGAGTGGTCAGTACCTTGACTTCAGCATTCCGCAGCGGCTCGGTATTTGGGAGTAGTTAGAGGTGCTTCTCGGGCACCCCACACTCCTCGAGATTTTCTAGGTCAGCACTCTTGTGTTCCGTGATTTATTTTTGGAGTTTACAGCCTCCTTTGAGTTCGATGGAGCGGAGTACCGAGAGACACCTAGCGATGCAGTACCCGTAGTCTAATTCCGGATAGGTGGCCGACATTTCTCTCTTACCATGACTGAGTTTGTCCGAGGGTGCGGCTTCTACCCGCATCATATCACACCACCCCCCCCCCATTTCTGACTTAACCCAGCCCGAGTGCTCTGACTTTATTTCCATGTGTGGGAGATCGTTGGGCCTGACCACCGGTACTCCCCTGCTTCCCAGAAGGGCACTCTTATAGCCGACCCAGTCCTTCGCTTCACCCACCGGTTCTTCAGATCCATCCTTTTTTCCCACCATGAGGATATGGGGGTCGTGACCGGCCGTGACATGGAGCTTCTTACTTCTGTCCTCTGGCACTACTACCCGGACCTCCCCTATCTTGCTGCCTCCTATTTCCACTGCATGTTTACCAGCTGTCAGGGCAACCTTAACGGCAGGTTTTACACTACCCGTATTTCCAACCACTTGTTGTTATTCGAGCCATCGTTACCTCATGACATGTTAGGTTCACCCCAGAAGATGGATTTCTCATGCTCATTCGCATGGGATTGGTCCGGAAGATGGGGGTGCCTACATCCTTGCTCAATCTCATGCCCCGCCACGTGTTGACCCCCCTGCCCCAGCTGCTGACCCCGCTTCTCCTTCCCCACCCCCTAAATCTTCACCACCTCACCCACCTCCTACTGACCCCACTTCTTCTACCCTTCTTTATTATGTCCCATCCCCAATCCCACATACCCCCACACCCTCATTCAATCCGACTCTTTCCCTTTGCCTAACCACGATGGAGCAGAAGTTAGTTCATATCATCAGCCGCCAGGACACCATTGCATGACATTCGATTCGTTTGGACGGCTGCTAGGACCGGATGGAGCATATGTTGGTGCATATTTCTTAGAATCTTGGTATTCCACTTCCTTAGCCACCAGCCTCTGCCTCCGTTCCAGGCCCCTTCTGCTGCTACTCCACCGCCATCTCTCGTGCAAACCATAGATTCCGTTCTGATGACTACGGTGAGCTCTGCTGCTGCCACTTCTGCCGGTCCAGGGCCTACTGTTGAGCTTCCGATCTCGAGTCGAGTACCTGCGGCTCCTACTTCTTCAGCTTCCCTTCCTGATGTAGAGTCAGAGCATCTCTCTTCCATGCCTTATGCACTGTCTCTACCGGCTGATTCTGTACAGGATGATGCCTCCCATGAGGCGACCCCATGATAGTGACATTTTTCTTTCTCTTATATATCTCTTTTTTCATTTTATGTTCTATGATGTTATGCTTGTTTGCAGTTTTCCTTTTTCGTGACAGTCACATGTACGGTCATGGCGCACCATGGGAGTCACTTTTCACGAGGGGAGTATTTTTCCATTTTTATTTTATTTCTTTTTGGATTTACTTCTTCCACTACTTTCCATTGTTTTCCCCCCATATCACCCTCTTGCGCACCCTTTACCTTAGTATTACACATGGAGGTCCATGTGCTGTATTCAGTGTGGGGGAGCATCTATCTTTTTCACCTTCATCTTTTCCCTTTGACTACTCTAGGAGACATCATATTTAGATTCTATATTTTAAAATATAAAGAAATTTTGGTTAATAATTCTTATAAATTATAGAGTTATCAATAGAAAACTTTTGAAAGGTTACATGCTTATTTTAGTTTTTATGTATTTTAAAATGATTGTTGATATAGATTCAATTGAAACTTTTCATCCTTGATTAAATTACATTGATTAGGCTAATCATTTATATGCATGTCATGACCTGATTATCCCTTTATTATTTTTCCACTCCTGAGATGTATTGTAAACCCTTTTTCATATTTCTTTTCTAATACCCTCTTTCTTTAGATATTCTTAGGATAAGCATCACTACCAAAATTTGCATGTTTTTCTTTTCGAAACATGAAGAAATTTTTGAATTACTTTAACATGATTGAGGCACTAGATTGTTTTCACCCCTTTCTCTTGAACCTACGCTACATTAAATCTTCATTAAGCCCATAGAAGCAATGAACAACCTTTATAGGAAGCCACATTACAAGCCTATTTACCTTCCTACCATATTTCTTTGTAAACATTGCATGATTATTCATTTGAGCTTTAAAGAGGGAGATGGCAATACATGGAATATTTTTTATGTACATCCATAAAATAAAGTGTGGGGGAGTGCCTCTTGATTATTTGGGGGAGAATGGGTTCCAAACATCAACTCATTGTATTCATAAGTGTTTCCCCTATGTTTTGTTGTAACTAAAAAAAACAAAAACATACAAAAACAAACAAACAAACAAACAACAAGGGGACCTTATTCTTATTTTCCCATGAACCCTACTTTACTAAGGAATATGGTGACGATTAAAAAATCATTTGACTGAACTTGTGAAGGATTCATTTTCTATGAGTTTTACTTTGAATATCATGAAATGTTGTTTAATGGAATTAGCCTTCCTTTTTCAAGCCTCAGAATTTATTTTCACATCTAAACCTACCAAACCTTAGCCACAAAGACATTTTAACCTTATTGATAAAGCCCTCATGATTTTTGTAATTCAATTTTTCTGAAGTAGAGAACAAGATATCTTGAAAACCTATGAATACAGTGTATATATATTAGATTGAGCATAACTTTGATTAAAAACATCTTGAGTGTGGAGTGTGATTTTAACTGGTAAGGTAAATCATCAAGTCGCATACTTATTTTTGAAAGGTTAAAAAATGTGTTGAAAGATGATGAGAGTAGTTAATTGCATTATATATGAGGCGTGATTTTAATATCTTATGAATTGAAGTTGATTTTGCCTTTTAGAAATCTTCTTTAGTAACATTATCAGATATACGTTTGATTAATTAAATGCCTTCCTTTTAATGTATAGGCTCTCTTAATTAGATGTTGAGATTTTTCTTGAGGGAAAACAAACGACTATGTGTGGGGGAATTTTATGCACCCATTTTGTGTATACATTTCCATATATATAATTGAAGATAAAAACATGTTTTAAACAAATATCTATTGTTTTATGAATATACTCTTTGATTTTGGTGATTTTGTTTACTTTAAAAGCTTTCTGGGTAAATACACGAATCAAGGGAAGCCTGTAAAAATGATGAAACTAAATGGTGTGTGCTTTTATACACGTTGTGTACATCCAGACAGGGACATGGACTGAAGGAGTGAGTACCCACCCATGTCACCAGGCAGAAGATACATGCCGTTTAAGGCAGCTTTACACGCTGTGTACTACTTTCTAGAAGCGGTTGTTGCTGAGAAAAGTCCACATGCCCATGTGGCCACTGAAGGAGACACATTGTGTTTGAATTTCAACACGCCATGTCTTCTATTATAGAAGGGTTTGGTGGCCAAACATATGATATTACACATCGTGTATGGTGGCGCTACATGCCATGTACACGCAACCACTAGGCGGCGCCATGTTAAACAATCAAAGGCGGTGTGTTAGGCCACCTTCCAGTGGAGAAATTGGATTCAAAGCGTGTTGATGAAAATTACACGGCGTGTACTTTCTATACACACCATGTACTTTAGTTTTCTATAAAAATAGTCATTGGCCAACGGATTTGGGAGTTCAAAACCATTGGAGTAGAGAAGAAGCTCTGTTGAAACCATTCCTGAGCCACCGTGGTGCCATAGTTCTCCTACTCCACCTTTCGACACCCTACCTCAATGCTTACACGATGAATCTGTCAGGTATCACATGTGTCTTTTCACCTCCACCTTCTATGTGTAACTAACCCCCTCAAGTTGGGGCTGTGGATGAAGGGATTGTAATGTGTATGTTGTTTTATATAGTTGTGTTTTATCATTGTAATTCAACTTACTCTTCTTAATCTACTGTTAAATATAACTGAGAAATTCAAAGTTGTACCAAGGAAAGAATTCTCAGCTATACAAAAGAAAATTAATAGTGAAAACATCCATGACCATTGGAAGGATTTCACCGATTCAAATAATGGACTGAAATTAATAAAGAATTAAGAACACTGACTACCAGGCCAAGGAGTCAACTTCTCTAATTCCAAATAAGAAGAATCAGACCAATGAAATCTTGTAACTAAATGAATTCCAGAATGATTGAATTATTATGAACAACACAGCCATTTAAAAAATCTGCATAAGAACTCCTTAATCACCAAAGACCCGACACGTCTTTTCTTCCCATTTTAAAAACTTTTTAAATTTACCCATTTTTTTCTTTCAAACTGTATCCATTTCTTCAAAGTAAATCAATTTAGTTTCAATCAAAACCCAAATTCAACCTAATCGATTCTAAATTCTGCACACTTCACCTAATTAAGTATTAACTCAATTGAATTCACACACGCCATAATTTTCTATGGATCGAACCCAAACTTATTCTATACTAATGTTCTATGAACGGGTAATTAATTTGGGAGGCATATAACTTCAATCAACGACAAGAGTAGACTGGAGACCAACATTAATCAATCTCAATCCCTTTACTGACATGGATTTATAGAGGTTTTCTTGGACCCATTAGATGTCATAATTTGATGTTATAATAATAAAGAAATTGTCATCAAAGAATATCGAGTGAAAATTTTACTTTAAAGGACTCATATTAAACACAAAATTCAGGATGGTCTGTTAGGTCATGATCTTCAATACGTTAACGGGAATCCCATAGATGCATTCCCACAATGTTGTACTATCTTCTTACCACCAACTCATAAGGTTCCTCTTCAATAGGTAATTGGGGGTAATATATAGTGACAATTCAACTATTGATACTTGTTAAAATAGAAACATTGATGTTATATAGTATAAAACGAAACACAAACTACACAAAATAAACATAATTATATAAGAAACTGGACCCAATGTATTAAAATTCACCTGATTTAGTTCTTGGAAAGATTTATATAACATCTTATTACTTCTAATTCATAAAATAAAGGAAATAAATCTAGATAAGGGAAAACACCTTGCACTCTCTATAGAAGGAAGGATTCCATGAATAAATTATTCTCTTATAAGCTAAGGCTAGGTATATTTATTAAATCACTTCCTACTATGGGAGGAAATAAACATTCCATACACTTGATATATGGAAAACATCATGTGGTATACAGTTTAAAAAAATCTCTATTGAAGGAAACATAGTTGACATAATTATGATTTCTTTATGATTAGAGGCAACAACGTTAGAAATGAATGTAACGGTTAAACCATTGAAATGGTCCATATGAATGTGTAATAACATTCATCAACACAATATAATCACACCCATAGTATATGGGTGATGATGTTACACACTCATCAAATTCAAAGAAAAGGTATGTGTAATAACTTTTGATTTTAGTATGTAGTTATCTTTAAATAAATACTGTGGGTTTGACTACATAGGTTACACATAAAACAAAACTAATATGAACAATTCATTATTATATTAGAATATTACAATAAAAATTTAATTTAATTATAATACATATAAATGAAATATAATTACTAAAATTACTAAAGTAATGAATACACAAGCAAATAGAAAAACATCATGGTTGAAATTCTCATAATTATGATCTTCCATGAAAATAGAAACACCGATAATAAATATAAATATAATATAACACAATAGAAATATAATAAACATCATCATAATGAAATATATAATATAATGATTTATTTTTGAGATTTATGTAAGGCTATATATATACTGTAATATTACTATTACAAAAATAGTGCTTTATTATATGGTCATTAGACTTATGGTAGTTAAATATATGACCATTTGATATATTTTTAACCAATTATTACATTATAATTATCTAATTGTTATCAAAAAAATAATATTAATAATATAATTTATATATAATAAATTATCCTGTAATGAGGTAAAAATATAATAATTAATTGAAATGATTTGTTTTGTAAAAATATGTTGTTTAAACATTATATATTTTTATTTTTATTTAGTAATTGTATTATCTGTTTATAAAATTTAAAAAATATATTCTAATACAAAATTATTAATAAAATTGAATAAATATTGGTGTGTGATTAAAATCATTTAATGTTAAAAAGTAATATTTTTTCATAAATATTTTTTCTAAGTATTGTGTAATTTTTATCTTAATTAATTAACTAGATCACTTTTAAAAGATGATTAAAATGTAATGAAATTTTTATTCTAATAATGAAATTAATTAACACTCATTTAAATAATATTTAATATGGAAAAAAGTATTATGAAAAATTAATGTTTTATAAATTCATTTTTCTCTAAAAACAACTTTATCAAAATATATGTTTTCATTTAAAAATTTTAAATTTATTTATTTATAAATTGAATAATATTAAAGGAGGTAAAATTTATAATCATAATTCTAAAATTATTTAAGAATTTAAATTTCATTTTTATGAATAAATATAAGTTTCCTTGGAAAAATATAGATACCACGGTAAACCTAGAATGATGTAAAAGGGTAAAATTAAGGGGTAAAAACATTAAATACAATAAATATTTACCTATATATGAGTTTATGTGGGAATTATTTATAATTTATAATATTTTTCATGTATTTTTAAAAAATAATATCTAGAATTATTTCGAGACCAGGATTTGTAACGGCTTGTGAGTCTAATGTACAGAGTGCCCAGAATAAATATTTGAAATAAATTAAACTTTTAATGGCACGCGTGAGAATATTTTATGAAAAAATGGAAGAACATCTAAACATGATCTCATATCAGAATTGTAAGGGCACTATTCTGTTCAGAGTAGCGACTTTACCTTAGGTGAGGCCTAACAACAATCGACATGGGTTAGGTGAAAAAGTTAATTTATGGATGTTTTAAAGGAAATAAAATAAATTAAAATTTTATTTTATTTTAACATTTCAATGACACAGCAATGAATTTTTTGGTATTAAATAACTATGATCCTTGGTTTAGGATCATTAAAATGTACAAAACACTGGAATCCTCTAGGAAATTGGATAGTATCCACCAGAGAGAATTATCTTAGAACAAGGACGTGTGGATTGTTGTGCAGCAAGATTGGACCTTAATCATCGACGACTATTTTTTCATCCTTCATTGAAAACCATGGTAGGGGTTGTTATTTCAATTATTCCTTCCATGTTCATAGATTCAAATGACGAATACAGATCAACCCATGAACAGGTTGACACACAGTTCGTTCATTCTTGCGGGAGTGTCTTTTATCGGGTTTATTATGGGGAATTAATCAATGTTTGAATTGATTAATGTTTTGATTTTCTGTATTTGATAATTCTAATTAGAGCAGATCAATGTAGTGATAAACAATGGCGAAGGATCAATCCTTGAGTTTCTATTTTTATTTGTTCTCCCTTTTAACATGTGTGTTCTTCGCATTCTTTGTGGTGTTATGACCAATGAATAGTTGATCATCCTTTTCAAAGCACAACAATCCCAAATCGTAGATCATGCATCATCACAACCTAGAAGAGGTTTGATGATAATGGAGGAGGACGAATCGACTTGGTTCGGTAGAAATTTTTCTTTGACGATTATTCATGTGGATGGATTGAAACTTCTTTTTCGGGCCGATTCGAGGCCTAAAACCAACAGAATCAGATTTTATATGATGAAAAGATCTTAGATATTCGGTTTGGAGGTAAACAAATGGAAGGATTGAGAATCATAGGATCATCCAAAGCACTATATGAAGAACTTTCAATTTTGTAAAATCATTAATAACACTGTGTGTTCTCTGAAAAAAAAACGTGTATGGGACCAGCTAAACGGAATCTAGGGTTTCAGCATTTTAGAAGACAAAAAACACAACCAGTTTCTCAGAGGAAATCGTATGTGGGCCCGTTTAGTGGTGGATAGAGTTTTGGGTGACAGAAAGCGATGACATGGCATGTGACAGTTGTCACACAATGTGTGGGTCCTTACATGGGACTCTGTGTGTATCTTTGGTGATACATGGACATGGGGTGGAGTACACTGCATGTGCTCTACCACATTTCCAGACTAGGATCGATACAAAGGCTACCCCATGTACCAATAAATGGGTGGGAGTACATTTGTTGACACTGTGTACTGGCACACGGTCAGAGTACATGGGTGGACCCCAGTTGAAGGAGCATGGTGTGTAAGGATTTATATATGTCGTGTACTATTCTTTTGACACGACATGTTCTTATAACATGGGTAATTGTACATGGGTGGTACCAAGAATCAATAGACATGGAATGTGAATATTATACATGTTGAGTTCTTTATTATATATGGCTTTATCACCATGTCCACCATATCATGGAAATGTTTTTTTGGGTTAGTGCCCCTTTTATCTTTCCCCTGTAGGTTAGGTATTGTTTCCATCCATAGTAGAATGATCCCTTCCTCAAGACATTATGGATAGAGGTAGAATCCCTCTGAGAGGACAGAGAGAGATCCTCTACCCATTCGTGGCCCTATGTGGAGTCAGTTATTGACTTGAACAATCCTACATGATGATGATCTACTACATAGTAGGTCAATCCTTATGATTCATGGTATACACCAAGGCCCTAGAAGTGTTCTACATCCATGTATCATGATCTTTCCCCACTCAAGAGTACGTTCTCCCAAAATGAGTGTTCCTATTATCTCTTTAGACCTAGAAGTGAATTTATCCATTTTTTGACACTTCCTAATGAAATTACTTCTTGAACAGACATCATCAGAGAAATCACAATCAAGGAGTGAGTTCACCCAGATGAGTGCTTCGTGGAATAATCGAACAAAATCCTAGTGTGGGTAAGCAGCTTTTGGGATTTACCTCTAGACTACCGGACATGGTTTCAAATATATCTGGATGTTTCTATTGTAATATATTCTATACAAATATACTGTGTAGAGAAAATTGTACCTTTACTTTGTGTATTTATTTGTTTTTTTTGGGTTCCTCCACTGATTATTATTATACTCACCCCTATATAAGATTTTACAACATGTAGAGTTTCTTTTGTAGAGGAGTGTCATTTTCATGGTGTCCAGGGTGGATGTGGAATAGACCGATATTTGTGAGCATTCTTATAGGTCAAGGTGTTCCCACATCTATGATCAATAGTCCTTGTATCTATTTCTTCCTTACAGGTTGGGCTTTGTAGGTTGCAATCTCTTTCTTTTGATGGGCTTGTACTCAATCCCAATTTAATTTTCACACATTACATTCTTTTGTAATCTATTGGTTAGGTTTAGTTCTATTCATGCATTTTGTTACTTAGTGGTTTTTTAAATTTCAGCATTTCTAGGCTTTGATATGTGTGCATGTGTAAAGGTACTTAAGAAATGTCTCCCATGTTGGTGATATGTCTACTCGGTGCTATTCACCAGCCCCTGTCCTATTAGAGGAGGGATTGGGGAGTTATGGCATGGGCCCTACTAGGATGGTAGTGACATAGTGGTATTAGAGGTGGTATGTTCTACCTTAGGATTGTGTGTCTATGATATTTGTTTGGGGGAAAATTGTTACGTGTTTTGAGATTTGATTTCTTTCCAGGGACTCCTGTGTTGGTACAGCCGACCCATGTATCCATACACTCAGACTTTGATAACTTGTTTTTCAACTCGGTACCTAAGAACACTAGTTGAAAGGAAAAAAAAATAATGGTGCATGAATCATATAGGAATTGGTTATGTTTTCCATTTCCTTTAGTGTCAACTACCTAGATATACTCGTTGACTTTGATTCATCTTGTTTCCTTCCAAGATTCCTCCGCAACACATACCCTCTAGTATTTAGAAAATCGATCAAAAGGATGACCCCCTCAGTGACGAGGCTTTGATTCATGGTCCAGTTCCCACGGAGTTACCGCTATGTGGTGAAATGTTTATACCACAACTAGTTGAGTGGCACGTGGAACCTAAAATACCCACAGACGAGGAGCGTAGGCTAAGTACACTCCATGAGTTTCAAAGATAGAGACCTCTTAGATTCTAAGGAATGCCCGACCCTCAAGCAGCTGGGGACTTTCTTGAGGAACTGACCATAGTTTTCCATCTAGTGGGGACACCAACAGACCAGATGGCAATCCTAGGAGAGAACCTTCTTTAAGGTTTGGTAGGGAAATTCTAGACATTGACCATGCAGACTCATGACGAGGGGACTCGTTCATGGATGTAGTTTGAGTGACACTTTAATGAGGTTTTTTATTTGGTGACATAGAGAGAAGTGCATATCTATGAGCGTCTTCATCTCCAAAAGGGAATTATAATGGTTTATTACTATTCATTGAGGTTCACCAACCTTGTCAGGTACTCGATGGATATGGTCAGGGATCAGTACTTTAGAGTTTAGACCTCTGAGCGAGGTCTACAATGGGAAATCTGATATAGTATTGGGCCTCTATGTATTCCAATGTATGTAGTAGTGTTCGGTCAAAATATTTTTGGTCTAGAGATTCTTGGATGAGTATAAATATACAGTGGCAGTCAGTATCAGGCATACAGGTCTAGAGACATTGACAGTAGGGAGCCAACATTAGGAACATGGATCAAGATGTGGAAAATATCCTAGGGGGACACAACATAGGGGATCTGTAGTCCAAGGCTCTATTTCTGGATCTAGTTATTCTAGGGAGAGGTGATGGTACAAATGTGAAAGAAGGGGACATCTTGCTAGAGACTATCCAACCAGTTAAGTTATTAATATAGATGTGGTGCATGGACCACCCAGGAAAGGTAGAGAGTGGAGAAAGAAAAACCGCCAGGAGATGGACATGGCAGAGGAGTAGGGAGAGATGAAGGAGGAGGAAAATGTTTTGACCTACTTCCACCACCACCCCCAGGAGGTCCGCACCAAGCTCATGGAGCTGGGGGATAAGGGTGGGGGAACCAATATGTGGTCAAGGCATATGACCCAGGAACTCGAGGGATGATCCGAGGTACGATCTATGTCATTTCAACCTTTTCTATCATACATATAAACATAGGTGTCCATCATTATTTCCTCGCCCTCTATCTTGGGAGAAACCCTGATATTCCTATATAGTTGTTTACTAGACCCTTATTCCTGAAGACTACTATGGGAGGATACTCTATGATCATGTATCTTTGATGATAGTTTTATCTTACCCTTGGAGGTGAGTGTTTCAATTGGAACCTCTTTGTGGCAGCGTCCGGGCCTTATGAATTCATTCTCGATATGGATTAGCTATCTTCGATCCATGCCAAGATTGAAATCATTAGGAGAAGAGTGTGGTGTGTATTTAATGATGATATGAGGTTTTCCTTTGTGGGTGAAAAAGAAACCAAGGTAGCAAAAAATGAACTTATGCATAGGAGGGTGTAGCCAATCAGTCATGCATTGGATAGCCTTACCCTCATAGTAGTAGATGTTGTGAGATTTTGGATCCCAGCATTAGTCGATAAGTATGAGGGAATCTTTCCAATATATGTTCCAGGACTACCTCCCCACCAGGTGAATGAATTTTTCATTAACATGCACCCCAGGATGACTCCAATGTCATAAAAATAGTATTGGAAGGCTCTTGTGGTGATTTACAACGTGAGGGTGCAGTTAGAGAATTTACAGAGGAAGGGATTCATCGGACCAGGTGTTTCACCCTGGGTAGCCCAAGTTTTTTTCCAAGAAGGAAAACATGATTTTGAGGTTGTGCATGGATTACTGGTGCCTCAACTATGTAACAGTGAAGAACAAGTAACCACTTCCAAGGATCAATGAACTCTTCAATTAGATAAGATGGTCATGGTGGTTCTAAAAGGCTAGACTTTGATCAAGTAATCATAAATTATGAGTATGAGATGAGGATATACCAAAGATGGCTTTCAAATGCCGCTATAGTCACTAAGAGTACTTAGTGATGATTTTTGGTGTGACGAATGCCTCCAAAGTGGTAATAGGACTCCTGAACCTGATATTATAGCTATAATTAGACCAGTTCATAGTATTCTTCATTAAAGACATCCTTCTGTACTCAGCATCAGAAGAGGATCACATCAAACACCTTCTAATGGTTCTAGACGTACTCATAGAGCACCAGCTTTATGGGAATCCCACCAAGTGCCAATTCTAGATACACGAGGTCCAGTTTCAAGGACATTTTATCTTAGTATATGGGGTATCAAATGACCCAACCTTGTTCGAGTTAATGTTAACATGGGTGCCACCTTATAGTGTGATAGAGGTGCAGAGCATCCTTGGGAAAGTAGGATATTACCATAGATTAATTCATGATTTCACTCAAATATCAGAACTGATGATAGATTTGACCCGAAAGGGTTATCCATTCATATGGATGGAGAAGTTCCAATAGTATCTCTAGTGGTTAAGGTAGTTTTTTAGGATCACCCCATTCTTGAGGTTACCAGAGGAGGGTGATGAGTACGTAGTTTTCTACGACACAGGAACAATCGGGCATGGTTGTGTTCTGATGCATAGGCAAGTAGTGATTTCATATTGTTCTCACCAATAATGGACACATTAACAGAACTATGTGACCCATGATCTTGAGTTTGTAGCAGTAGTATTCACATTTAATATGTGTTGGCACTTTCTTATGGGTGAGCAGTTAATCATCTACTCAAAAAATATATCCTAATGTACATCTTCACGTAGAAGGATCTGAATCTTAGGTGTAGGCAATGGATAGAGTTTCTCCAGGATTATGAGTAATAGATCATCTATACACTTGGGTAGATAAACATTGTGAAATTTTCCCTTACCAGGAGATCAAGTTCCTAGCTACTGAGTGAGGCATCAGAGTAGTTGGCCTCACTATATATATACTTCATGGAAGGGGATGATGCATATTATCTCTATTCGATGTTTGTTACCCCTCCACTCTTATAGAATGTTAGGAAGGCATAATAAGGGGATGGTGACTATGATATTTTATCTATTCCGTGGTCTACAGGAAAACCTCCTAATGGATATTTTCAAGGTTGGTACAACATCTTTCTTTTTAGAGGACACACGGTTGTACCAGAGGCCTTGTAGAGGAGGTTCTGAGGGAGTTTCATACATCCCCTTTGGTGTTACATATTCGAGTGGAGAAAATTCACCAAGACCTTTGACATTATTTTTGATGGATAGGGATGAAGAACAAAGTATCAGTGTTTTTTCTCAATACCTTACAAGGCAGTTGGTGAAGGTTGAGTACCAGGTTCTATTGGGGTTAGCGCACCCCCTAGAAGAGCTGGAGTGTAAGTGGGATGAAATTTCGAGGAACTTTCTGATGGGATTACCACAAACATCAAGGGGACATGATTCTATCTGGTTGATCATTGACAGACTCACCTTCTTATCCCACTTACAAGCTATCAAAGAGCATCGTTATGTAGTGGGCTTGGGACACCTCTACATATAAGAGATAGTTTTATTTCCTGGAATCCCTTCGATGATAGTATCATATCCCGATGCTCTATTTACATACAAGTTGTGGAAGGGATTTTAGAAGGCATTTTGGGACTCATCTACACATGATCCCAACATTCCATCCCTAGAAATATGTTCAGACAGAGAGAACAATTCATGTTCTAGAGGATATTTCTCAGGACTATATCATTGAATTTGGTTTTAGTTAGGAGGACCACCTACCATTGGTGGAGTTTGCGTACAACAATAGCTACCACTCCACCATCGATATGGCACCATTTTAAGCTGTATTTGGGTGACAATTTTGGTCACCACGTTGTTTTGCTGACCTTGTAGAGTCTTCACTTATGGGTCTAGAGTTGGTGTGAACTACTACTAAGATTTTAATGATCATCAAAGACTTGATGAAAAATATATAGTGCCAGTTGATGTATTAGGCTAATAGACGACAATGACCTCTGCAGTTTAAGGAGGGAGACCATGTATTCCTTCAGGTCTCACATCATTTAGTGTTGTGGAGATTTGGCCTAGGCAGAAACTTGTCTCTGAGGTTCATTTGACCTTTTTAGATACAGTGCAAGGTTTCCCAAGTGGAACACCTTCTAGCTCTACCACCATAGTTGCATGGGGTACAAGATGTCTTCCATGTTTCGCAACTGAGGAATTACATGTGTGATCCACCACACATCATTGGATGGGAAGAGCTGGGCATCAACGATGGAGAGACCTTCGTATAGTACACAATGGAGACAAAGGATCGACAGGAGAGGATCCTTCATGGGTGAGAAATTCCCTTGGTGTGTTTTCAATGGAATCATGAGAATATTCATGAGAGCACATGGGAGTGGGAGTATGATATTCATGCATTGTACCCACATCTGTTTTAAAATTATATTTTTTTCAGGGACATAAAACAATATTTTGGGGAGAATGAAATGTCTCATATTTTCCTTTTATTATTTATAAATATTATATGGAATTATTTTGAGACTAATATTTTTGGTGTCATGAAAATTTGTGCCCCCCGAGTTCTCATAATACATTCTTCAGATAAATAAAACTTTAAAATACGATGTACGTGAATTTTTCTTGAAAAACTGAAATAACTTTTAAACTGGTGCTTGGATCAGAAATCAAAGGGCACTATTACATTTTGAGTAGTGAATTTAACTTATGAACGGCCTAAGATCAACTGGACCATGTCAGTTGTAAAAGTTATTTTTTGGACGTTTTGAAGGAAATAAAATAAATTAATATTTTATTTTATTTTAACGTTTCCAAGATGCAGCATTGCACTTTTTAGTTTTAAATAAATAGGAACCCAGGGTTTGGCTCATAACCATGGATAAAACCTTAAAATCATTTGGGACTTTCGAGAGGAGCCACCCCAGAGATTTCCCCTTGAATTATGGCATATGGATCATTGTTCCTCGAGATCAAAACTCAATCTACGATGACCATTTTTTCATCCTTCATTGATGATCGAGGAACATGTTGTTTTTTCAATTCATCCTTCCTTATTATTGGATTCAAATTAGAAATGTGGATCAACCCATGAATAGTTTGACCCGCTGATCGTTCATTCTTATAAGAGGTTCTTTTATCGGGATTATTTTGGGGAATTAATCCATGTTTGATTTCATTCATATTTTTATTTTATCCATTTAATCCATCTAATGGGAGAGGATAAATGTAGAGATGAATGATGATGTTGGTTTTTTCCTCAATTTTCTATTTGGATTTCCACTCCCTTTTGACTTGTGTGTTCTACATGATTTTCACAAGGTTAAGAAAAATAGATCGTTATGCATCCTTTTCATAGAGAAATGATCCCAAATTATAGATATGTCATTTTTATGTCCTACAAGAGGTGTGATGATGATGGCGGAGAACTAATCAACTTGGTCAAAGATAAATTATTCTTTAAAATTTCTTCACGAAGATGGATCAAAACATGTTTTCATGGCCAA
This sequence comes from Viscum album, assembly GCA_963277665.1. Taxonomy (NCBI): domain Eukaryota; kingdom Viridiplantae; phylum Streptophyta; class Magnoliopsida; order Santalales; family Viscaceae; genus Viscum; species Viscum album. The sequence goes on along the minus strand of OY728131.1, from coordinate 306,179,789 downwards.
TTAGAGGCCAAAAACCAATGGAATCGTCTTTTCGGTGATGAAAAAACACAATATATTTGGTTTGGAGGCCAAAAATTGATATATTGAGAATCATAGGATCACCCAAAGCATCATACGATGAACCTGTGATTCTGGAAAATCATGAAGAACACGGCGTGTTCTCTGAAGAACACGGCATGTGGGACCAGCTCAGTTGAATCTAGGGTTTTTTTTCATTGTAGAAGATGAAGAACGCAGTGTGTTTCCTGGAGGATATGGTTCTTAGTGGGTGATAGGAAGTTATGACAAAATGTGTGACAGTTTTCACATGGAATGTGGGTCTTTATGTGGGACATATCATGTATCTCAGGTGATACGCAAACACAAGGTAGATTACATGGCATGTTCTCCACCACAAGCCCAGACTAGGATAGATATGTGGGATACCCCATGTACTTGTACACAAGTTGGCAGAAACGAGTTACCACCGTAAAATGGAAAATGTCAAAGGTAAATACTTGGAGCTCTATTGAAGGAACATAGTGTTTAATTCATTCTAGACACTGTGAACTCCCTTTTCTACCAGACATGTTGTTCTCACTCAATTCGTAGTACATGGGTAGTATATAGAGCCAAGAGACATAGGTTGTGACTCTTCTACACACCACGTACTTTATTGTACATGGATTGATCCCCTTGTACTTAATATCTTGGAAAAGTTTCATTTGGGCTAGTTCCCCTTTGCTCGTTCCCATAAAGTTCAGGTATCGTTTCCATCCACCGGAGTATGATCCCTTCAACTGGAAATTATAGATAGAGTCAAATACCCTCTAATAGTCCTGGAGAGAGATACTCAACCCATTCTTTTCCCTAGGTAGAGTAAGGTATAAACATGACCAATCCTACAGAATGTTTATCATCTATATATCAGTTGAATCAGGATGAGTCGTGGAATATTCCAAGGCCCTATCAGGGATCCTCATTCGTGTATCGTGATCGTTCCCCCCTCAAGAGTACGTTCTCTTGAAGTGAGTGTATTTTTTCTCTCTTCATATCTCTCAGTGCATTTATCCCTCTTGTGACACTTCCCAACGAAAATACTTCTCAGATGGACATCATCAGATCTTTCTGACTCATGGAGTGAGTTATCTTAGATGAGTGTTTAATAAAATCTTAAAACTGAATCCCAGCATGGGTATGTGGTCATCATGACTTAACTATAGACTATGGGTCTGGGTTTCAAGTATATATGGATGTTTCTACTTTAATATATTTTGTAGACATATATTGTGTAGAGTTGATTGTACCTTTACTTTGTGTATTTGTTTTTATTTATCGGGGTCCTCTACTAAGAATTGTTATACTCACCAATGTACAGGCTTAGATCACGTGTTTTGTGTCTTGTGCAGATGACTGGCCTTTTGTAGATGTCCAGGGTGTTCCAGGATTGGACAGAGCTTTTTGATCTTCCTTACAAGCCGAGTTGTTCCTACAAAAATTAGAATAAGTCCCAGTAAATATTTCATTCTCACAAGTTGGAATTTTTATGTTGTAGATTATTTCTATTGGTGGGATTATATTCTAGCCCAGTTTACTTTATACAATTTAATTTACATTTTACTATGTTGGTTGGGTTTATTTGTATGCATGCATTTTTTTCATTACTGGTTTTTTATATTTCATTGTTTTTAGGCTTATATATGTGTTTGTTTGTTTTTTTACATTTACTTAGGCAATGCCTCCCCTGTTATTGATATTCCTACTCGATGCTAGACCCCAGAACCTTTCCAATTATAGGTGGGCTTGGGGAGTCATGGAGTGGGCCCCAATAGGATGGTCTGGGATATTACTAAACTCCCTTCATAAATTTTTTGTTATATACCCAATTCTTATCCACTTTACATGTATTTGGAAATTTCTTACACATTATAGAATGAGTATTTTCCAAAATGACTCTCAAGAACACATAATAAAGGACCCCTCCTAACACCACATAAATCCACAACTTTCATCATTTTTTAATTTGAATACCTACCCAACTTTTCTCCTTAATAGTTTTCACCAATTGTTTTTTGGAACTTTTCAATATAATATGTTATTCTAAATCTCTAATTTCCATGAGTCTCTTGAAGATAAGATTAATGAATTCAACGAAAGTGTGATCCTCTATTTAAGTATTCATCATTATCTTCTTCATAAAAATATTATTAAATGTAATGTATAAAATTAATATCATGTTTAAACATTAATTTTCCATAATGGTCAATTAATTACTATAATATAACATGTTCTCACTCATTCAATCATGATAACATGATCGGGTGGGTCAGCTTTAAATCCAAAAAAGATGAGGTTATAATGTTTACATCATGAAAGAATAAGAAATCATAAATAAAACAATTTGTTTTAATAATTAATAATTAAATGTGTTTTCATAATATTTAAATGGTAATATTTCAAATTATATTCACTAATAAACTCAATTGTTTTGTTAATTCAATAACCACCAAAATGGTTATTTTTAAGTGTTCAATGAAAAATGTCACCATAAGTTCCATGAAATGACCATCGGAATCTACAAATACATAAAAAATATATACAAATTTTTTTATTGATATATAGGTTATTAAACCAATACCAAAGAGTATGGACCTAAACTACCAACCTAAAAATTCATGGAAAAAAATTGTTGACAACCTGATATTAATCTGAAATAGAAGCATTTAACATGTGGGTAATAATAAATTTGAAATGAATGATATAAATTGAAATAAATATTAATAATTTTCTTTTAAAAATTAATAATAAACCTTATTTTATTATATAATTAATTAGATTGTGTTTAACCAAGAATAAATCCAAGGTAAGGGTTTCTTTTCTAATCTCACTTTAAATTCACGATTGCATATGTATAAATTACTATTTTGAGATATTATATATTTCATTATCTATATAATACAATAAATTTTATTATAATATGTTTATTTTTTGGTTTTAGATGTATTATTTCTGTTTCACCTTAAATTGGTACACAATTCAACTAAAAGGTTGATGATAAGTAGAGCAGACTATATCTCTTATTTCTAGTCTAAAATCTCCCTTTCCATGTTTAAATTTTTAAAATTACATTATATATTGTCTTATCACTACATATATAATTTATTTATTTTATTTTATTAAATATTTTAAATTTATATTAAATTTTTTAAAGTAATCTCTTTTACTATTTCCCACACAACCAAATTCTCTTGATGTTTTCTTCATTTTCCTTTTCCAATTTTACTATGTTTTCATAATTCATGAATGTTTTTTTCATTTAATTCCTTTATATTTTTCTAAAAATATATTTTTATAAATTATTCATTTTTTAAAATAAAATTGGTCAATAATTAAAGGATATTTATTCTTATTTTTCAATTAGATTTTCTAATGCTCTTATAAAGTGTTTTTAATCTATGTCAATATCATTTAATGCTTCCTATACTTCTTCATGTATATGCTCTAATGATACTAAATACACCATTTTTTGTATTTATTATGATTATGTATTATGGAAATTTTCATTAAACATATTTCTTCCCCACTGGTGAATTAGGATATGAAAGTTATTTGAATGCAATCATGTTCATGTGATGTACTTATAAATTACATTTTATTATTTGATTGGTGGGTCCAAAATTATATATCCATCTAATATTACAGATTAATCTTTATATATCATGAGATTTCATTAAAGGTATTATGGACTATACTCAATCTACTATGAGACTATGTTCAATATGTTTATGGTAATGAAGAGTGAACTCAATTCAATAACATATTGTACTATGTCTGTCATTTTATTACACTCATCAAAGTGAGCCTTAATGTAAGAAATTATTTTTTATTATTATGTATATTCCATATTTGTTTCCCCATTTCTATGTCGTACCACATTAAAATGTTATGTTTCTATATATTTTGATAATTTTCTCGTGGTCTCGTATTCCTATGACTCATTTCCATGTTATGTTGAAATCTTTATATCATGATTCATGATTTTTTATCCATGTATTGTTGGGTATGATTTCTTCATGTTATTTAATCATAAAAACATGTTCTTATTTTATTCACTTATGATATTTTATTGATATCAATAATTTTCTATCTTTATTAATAATTTGAGCTCACCCATTATTATATTTCTATTTTCCTAGTTTATGAAGAAGAGTATTATGTATGGTATGTTTATTAGAGTATCATGTGTGATGAATATTCATGGGATCTGTTGAATAATGCTTATGAAAACGATATGTATATATATATATAAATATTCTCTAAATTCACTAAACATATAGGTTTTAAGATAGTGATTTATTGTCAAATGTAATGAATATTACTATAAAACTATGTTAATTTTTTTTATATTATGGTTGGGTAGTCTTATTTGGTATAATAGTGTGATTTAGTCAATTTTTTCTACTAGGTTATGGTGAATAAAATGATAGAACATAACATAGCCTATGTTGAACTACAATTAATCTTGGATTAACCTAAACTTTTATACGTTAAAATTAAAGTGTTATAACTGAGGATATTATATAATTAATTTTCCTTATCATGTGATTTTTATATTGTTATTTTTTCTCAATAATCACACTAACCCTTTTAGTTTCATTCAGTGGGTGGAACTAGAAGTTTCCTTGTAAACTAGTACAATGCAATGTTCACTAATTGTCCCAATGAGAATCCAAATATGATAAGAGTTGGTGTAAATAATCTCTTGGTTATTCTCAAAAAACTCAATAAATATATAAATAATAAAATGAACCACATTTAACTCACAAATATGTCAAAAAATTAACTACTCTCCATTGATTCATTTATGTAACAATGTCCACCCTGTTTTTCTTGATGTTCTGATCCACTAGTTTTTTTAGTGGATAAAAAGTGTTGTGTTCTATAGTTCTCATATCATGAATATATTTTCCTAGTTTATTTTCATTTGTATGGTGAATCTAGTCAATGGTGGAATATCATTAATAATACAAGGTAGAAGGAAGAAATAAACACTATATAATGGGAAGAGTTTAAGAATATTTTTTCAATAAATATTATCCCCAAACTCATTTCACTAAAATTAATAGATTGATTCTTAAGATGAATAAAAATTATTAATAATCCATTTGTACCGATAAAAAAACATCACTGTACTAGAATGGTTTTATTCTAGCTTTATCATTAAACTCAAAAGAAAAATTCTACTATTTATTTAGTTCCATAAAACCAATTCACAAATAACAATGATTATATGTGATTTGGTAGATATAGATAGATTTTTCAATGTGCTCTAAAGTTGGAAATAGAATTTGTAAACTAAAATTATTCTAATAGTTTTAGGTATAAATTTTTTGAAAAATATATATTTTTTCAGAAAACTAAAATGATAAAACCCATCAATGAAATTATATTCATCATCTTACATGCGAAAAATGTGGGAAAACATGTGATAATTTCCTAAAGGAATATGTAAAAGCTATATGTATAGAAGATAATCCCATTAACCACATTAATTTTATAGATATATGAATAGGTAAATAAATTAAATGGATGAAATGAACCATTAACCTAATGCACCATCCAAACACCAATACTTAAAATAAAATGTTTGTGATAATTACACGGACTAGTACACCATTATAGGGGTTAATGAATGTAATTTACATTAGAAGACAACAAATATAAAGTCAAAAGGGAAATAACATAAAATAATAGCTTCTAAATTGCGTTATGAACATTATTTGGTGAAAGGTACATTACACATTTGTGAAAGAATATCAAATTTATTCTTTTATTATATTCCCAAAAACTCTTTTATATTAGGTAATTTCTCAAAGGGAATCAAATCACCACCCCAATGGTATGATATTGTGTTGTTAGTGAAAAAATTCTAATTGTGATTTTATTTCATCCCATTTTTATAACTCCTCATAGAATGAATATTGTGATAATATTATTACTTTAAATCACATTATTCTCCCTTTAGTAAAATTTAATTTTGTTTTGGGAATGGACTAAATATGTATACATAGAGCACATATCAATTTTTTATATATGGAAATCAACTGTTATATCCTAAATTATCCCATGATCATTTATTGGTTAATGTTTAACTATGTACACCATATGAAAATTATTTCAATTATATAGTTCTTAATTCTAAATCATGAAAGGTGTTTAACTCAAATGGTTGGTTAATGGGAAACTCACTATTAAGGGTACACTAATTTTAAGTAAGAACTTTTCTTTTTTTTCTTAATAATTCCATGTTATTGCCTAATATTGTGTTGTTTTGTTTTAAATAGAACTTATACTTAGTGTAATGACAATATTAATGACTATGCAACGAATGTATTTAATTGAAAATTAGGAATTGACGAAGTATATTCAAGAGAAACTACAAAAGTGTATTTACCCTATATTGATTACATATTCACTCATCCGTAAGGGATTAATATTTCTCAAAAACTAAACATCAATATGGATATCAATAACTAAGGGTGAAAAGAGTGGATTTACCCAATAAATCCTCTCATGTAAGATATTGACACCATGAATTAATTGGTATTCCATGAAGTATTTATAAATTCTCTTAAAATCATCTTGGAAATGATTAATAAAATATATAGACCTTTCCCTAATTAATTTATAGTCATATTTATAGATAGTATTATCCTATATTATTTATTTGTTGGATGATAATGAAGATCATTTAAGTTCTGATTAAAACACCTTGATAAATGATAAGATAATTTTAAGATTTACCAAGTATGAATTCTGGATAAAGAATGTATCATTAATGGTTTAAATAATGATGTTAGGGGTATATATAGATCCTTAAAATATATTAGTAATTGAATAATGGCCCCAATAACCAATATAAAAAAGATCCATAATTTTCATTATATTTAACCGAATACAAGAAATATATTATGAAAAAATTCTCACAACCATCAAATCAAATAGAAATGTTTACATTGAAAGGACTCATGTTCTTCTGGATAGATGAATGTGAATAAAATTTCATGTATATTATTGGAAGTCTGGTCCAAATCTTGTACACACACTACCCTATATAAAATATGAGTATGTGATATACATCAATGCATCAAATAGGGGATTCATATGTGTCCTCATGAAAAATGAAATGATGGTATCTTGAAATTATCCCCAATTAATGATTTATGAGAATTTTTTCCAGACTCATGATTTGTAGATAGTATTGATAATACATGCATTAATGATATTTAAGGATTATCTTTATGGTGTAAAATGTGAAATATTGGATGATAACATGATATAAAAGTATATATTCACATATAAGGAGTGGAGCATACACCAAAAGTGATGATTGGATTTTATCAAGGATATAAAGTGATTAAGAAATTATAACTTTGATAAGTAAATTAATCTGAATTATTCTCTTAGGATAAAGGATCATGTTATCTTATTTATGGTGAGGATTTAAAGAAATTCCATTCTCATATATTTATACAGGATAGACCTGAGAATTATAAGGGGGGATGATTTAGTCTTTCCAAAATGATTCTTTAACCTTCCATCCATGTGAAGATCAAGGAACCATATAAGAAAAATATAAACCTACATAAGAAGGTGTAGAATATTCTATAGTTAAACATTGAAATTGGTGAAACTATAATATTTTGAAAATGAATATGTGTCCATTAAAATATAAAATTATATAATAATATATTGTATGATGCCTATAAATCATCATTATCTATCTATATTGGATGGAAAAGATGTATAGAGATCTCATGGAGTATTTATTATAAGATAACTTGAAAAGAGATATTATAGAGTATATATTTTTATGTTTTATATACTAAAAAGTTAATCTTGAATGACCAAATTATATGGGTATTGTGTAACAATTATCCATATGAGTATGAAAATAGGATAATATCACCATTAATTTCATTTTTTAATTATCTGTAATACTATTAATTTCTATAACACAATTTGGGTTATATTTTATCAGCTTATGAATTCTGAACATTTATTTATTATTTTAGAATATCTATCACATGATCAAATTTATAAGATATATATAATTAAATTGGCAAGGATAAAAGGAGTATTATTATCAATTCAATCTGATTGAGATTAGATATTAACCATAATGATATTGATATGTATCTAGAATGAATTAGACATAGAGGTGTAATTTTGTACAAGTTACAATCCACAAACTACTGGTCAACCTAAAAGGACCATTCAAACCATATAATATATAATTTGGTCATATTAAATAAATTTTAATATAGGAAATGATTAACACCCTCCCCTAGTAGAGTTCTCATGTAATCACTATTTTCATTATAGAAAATCAAATGGAACCATATGAGGCTCTATACAGGATGAGGTATAGAACTCCAACTTGTTTAGATGATGTCAGAGAGAATAATATGGTAACTCAAAGACTCAAATTGACTTTTGTTTTGAAAATAAAAAATTATTTAATTTTTTTAGTTCGAAAATATTTTATTGTTTTATCATTTATGAATGCATAATAAGAAAACCTTATAAAAAAATAATATGTGGTTTTGTGAAATAACTATGGTTTGAGGATTTGTGAAAATTCTATGATCTATGGAAATTAGAAATATTGATGAGTTGAGGGATGGTGAAAAACTAGATGGTTAATTGATTATATCATGGTTTTTAAGTGCTATATTAGTATTAGATAACATCATCAGCAGATATGAAAAGACACCATGTTCCTCAAACTATAAATAGTTAATTATTTTTGATGCTATAACAACTGAACCAGAATAGTACAAAACATGTTTGTTTTAATATTTCATTAAATACAGTCACACTTAATGGAACAGAAGAATCAAGTTACGTTTATATTCTTTCTAAATGGAATAAAATAATAGTTTGTAGTCATGAAACCTATTTTAGCTTTGAGATATTCATATCATTGTATGTTTTCATTCCAAGTGTTCTGATTAGAGATTTTGATTATGAGGTTTTAGTATAATTACTATAGTATTATTATTGTAATGATTTTGTTTCATACCTTCATTTTGAGTCATTCCAATTGTGGAATATATATTTGAGCTTCTTGTTGTAGAAGTAGTGAATTGATTATCAGGGTGATCATGGGAATCCTGGAGTGGAGGGTAGAGGTGAATGATATTTGGATGCTGAAACACTAACAAGTTTATTTTCAATGAATTCCTATGTTTTAAGTAGATTGACCTCTCGATAATTAAATTTCTAGGATACCTTGAAACATGATTAAATTTCCCCATTCACATTGAATGAAAATGTAATTTTAATCATATCCTTTAAGGGCTACTGGATTTGTAAGTTAGTACTAGTTGTTTTTCTATTTTCACCATACTAATTCTTTTTTCAGTAATTGATAAAATTACATTGGGTTAATTTTCCCATGTGTTTATTAATTTGTCCAGTATTATTAAAATACAAATTTTTAATCACTACAATGTGTATTCTTATTAGATCCAGTTATTTTTATATCTATAACAATAGATAATCATAAAAATTGTTTTTTTAACTATAATACACCCCCTCTGGTATATTTTTTTATACATATCTTAGACCGACACTTGGTATTAGATAAATTCTCTAAATTTGAAGTTGAGACAAATCTAAATTTATTATATTCCCATTACTATTTTGGATATTCAGTTTATCTTTTTCTTTACACTAATGTGTTGTAGTGGAAATATATTTTTATTTTTTGGAAGTTTTGAATCATAAATGTCAAATTTTTATTAAATCTAAATCCAAAAATACAACCTATTTTTAATTAAAATTATTATTAGTATTAGTTAGATTGTATTAAAACATGTGTTATTAACACCAAATTTGATAATTTTCCTATGTTTAGTGGAAAAATTAAAATTTTAGAGAAATTAGTTTGGAATTTTTATAGAGAAGAAAAGGTAGATCTTCTACAGAATTTGATATTTATAAATAAATTTCAATGTTATATATAAATAAATATTTATAATCAAGTATATTATTGTTGTACTATTGATGGTATATGAAATAAAATTAAAATTACTCATTTTATAACATATAAGGTTGTTTAATATATGTGATCTATGGTGAGGGATGATTATAAGTGTTTTTATTTTCTTCCTAGTGAAACATATTCTGGAATGCACATTGGGTTTATGAAAATGAATAATATTATATATTCCCGTGTTGAACAAGAATTATCTGATGATTAGTAAATTGATAACTCTATAAATATATTACCCAAAGAATTTTAATCTAAAATAAAATATATAAAATATTCAAAATGTATTACTAAGACAAGTCCTTATAGCTTAACAAGTACACTCATGAAATACAGGAGTAAATCAAAAATAGATGTTGGAAATGAAAAGAATAAGAGTAGTGTTTATTTTACATCTACCAGAGGATTAAATTCCATATATGTTAAAGAAATGTAAAATATATCACATGTTAACAAAAATGATGATCATTGTGAGGGTAAATTATCTCAATTTTCAAGAAGGTAAATTAGTATATGGGAAAGATGATTTTTGGAAAAGATTTCCAAAATGAAATGAATGATAATTATAAAAATAATTGTTCTAAAAATTCTACTTACTATTTTTGTAGAGGAATAGGTCATATTACACTAGAATATTATAAACTAGTAAAGAAAGATAAAGAATCATTAATGAAATATTTTAAGAAGAAAAGTAAATAGAGTATGAAATTCATGGTAACATTGAAATAAAGGGAAGGAGAAAATAATTATGATTTTTCATCAGGTGATAGTTAATATAATAGGGGAATGGTAGGTTTTGAAGTTAATGTTCCTCAATTATTTATGTTTTTTATGTGTATACTTACTATTGAAGCTCATGAAAATCATTCTCTTGATTCAAAAATTTTCAATGATACAATTTTTGAAAAATTGATAATGAAGAAGTGTTTGATGAACCAACCATTTATAAGATTAAATTAAATCTTAAAAGTATTGGAAAATATGAGATGTGATTAAACATGAATTTTAAAAAGTGAATAAATATTTTTTACTATGAGGTATATTGATCATACTACTGATTCATTTGATTTGAAGAAAGAGTTGAATGAATTTATAGTTTAATTAGAGAAGGTGATGAAAGAGAATCTGAAGAATATTTTAGAGTTATATAATTAAAATGATAATATTTAAAATATGTATTCTGTGTTAAAAGGTAATAGAAAAGTTAAAGAGTCAAAATATAATTCTATGTTCAAGGATCAACGTGTAAAAAATGATGAAAAAGATAGATATATTGTTGATGAAAATAAATATATCAAATTTAAATATGAGGTTTAATGTTTTAATAAATTCTTGAAAATATTTAATACTAGTAAAAATTGGTCGGTAAAATGTAGATAAATATTATTCTATCTAAAATAAATAAATTATAGACTTGGTAATAAATCAACCAGATGTCTGGATTATTATTAAAACTACTTACACCCTAGTCAAGCACCATTATTCACAATGTTAACAATAGGATGACACTAGAAGAAAAATTATTCACTCAATAGAGTTCAATATTTTTTAAGAACATGATATTCTATATCATGGGAACTACATGATAAAGTGAGCTGAAATCCAAATAAAATATTAGGGCATTATTCTTTTTGAAAATTTAGATGAAAACAAAAAAGGGTAATCTATCATGGAATTAATTTCCAGAAAAATGACTTTATTGTTCGCCAACAAATAATTTCCAATAACTAATTATTGTTCTTTATTATAAAGTTAACCAAATATATTATTTTAACATATTATATGGTTTATTTCATTTTTATATTTCTATTTTTTTTATTTATATAAAGAATTACTTTCCTCAAATTTGGGGGATTTTTTTGGATAAATTTTAAACAAGTTACTTTTAAATTAATAGAGGACTTAAAAATTTAATGTCATATTATATTTGTAACCTTCATTTAAATATGAATATTTATTTGTTTCAATGGTATATAAATTCTAGATAGTTATACATTTATTTTTTAGTTCATTGAATTTTTTAATATTTTCTATATTTGTGTAAATTTTTTAATTTCTATATGTTTATAAAAATATACAACTATTTAGATTATAAATTTACAATCTTGGTAGTGGAGAAATAAATTTGAAATCATACACATTATAAGGAACCAATATTGGGCTTAGGATCCCAGAAAATCAATGGTATTCTCAAATATTCTTCGACACCTATTGAACCGTTATTTGTTTTTTTATGTTTTTTTGAATCATTGTTCAAATTTAAATTGTGCTACGACATTGTTTGATGATTCCTTAAACTAGTATATCATTATGTAAAGTTTGTTATATAACGAACACATTAAGAAATATGAATTAATGATGAATGATTTTATCAAATATTAAATATTAGAATCTTTAATGCTACATATATAAGAGTAATAACTATTATTCCACGTGTTAATTATTGAATTATATAGTATCATTAACATTAAAAAATATAAATGGGTGAAATATGTAAAATCATTTTAATTTCAAGATAAATTTACTCTTACTCATGCGAGATTTTCTAAGCTATGAGTACCACTAGAAGAACAAATTTTTTTATCTCGCAATCTTATAGAATCTGATAAAGGTTTTTAAAAACAAATTGAGGATAGTGTGCTCAATGTAAAGGAATAAAATTGGGAACTTTGTACTAGAGGTATGACTTATGTTATAATGTGTGTAAAGACATAAAAAGATGTATATATTTTTTTTCATTTATATTGAATTATTTAGAGACCGAGAAATTTGATGGTATGTGATTTTGAGGCTCGGAGTGCCTGAAATGATCCATCAAAAAATGATATGTTTTAAATAGCATGCTTGAGTAGTTTTTCTAAAAAGGTGGAATAACTCTTAAAAGGGTGAACAGATCATAAATCTGAGGGAAAAATTTCATTTAGGATGGCAGGTTTCCCCTAGGTGTGACTGAATTTTAGTCAGTGCATGCCACTAATGAGAAAAGCCAAAAACTATATAATCGTAAATAAAATAATTAAATAAAACTGTTATATTTTTCAAATTCATATAACTCACAAATGGTGACTTATATTAAAAATATTATACCACCTTTTAACTTTTAAGGGTATGCTTTCCTTATGAAAATCATAAATTTTGTTGGTGTGGGCGAACAGTGAAGTTAGTTTTTGGTCGTAAAAAATATAATTGAGTAACAAAATGTTTATTTTAAAATTCTTATAACTCATATATTTTAACTTGGATTGAAAATCCAAGATTACCATTGAGCTCGTGAGTGAATTTTCCCCTTAGGCGGAGCCTAACCTTGATCGACGCAGGTCGAGGGTGACTGTTTATAATTTTTGAATATTTTTAAGGTACATTTAGAAAATGTGTGAGCAATGATTTCTATCTTTTGAACCATTGCTCGGATTAAAAATATGAGGGGCTTGTTTAATTCGTAATAGAGGTATTCACTTTGGAAAAGCATTACATTGATTGAAAAGGTTCTGATGTAAAGGTTAATTTTTGGAATTTTCAAAAAAATAACTACATGAGTTATTTTATTTTCTTCTCACCATTGAGTAGCGGATGGTGGGACCATGGTGTAAGGTCATTCTTTAATGAGATTAATTTAATGACATGACCCTTGGGTTTCATAATGAGGATGTTCGTTGAATTAATGGAACATTAATTGTTGTTCATTAATGAATGGAATTAATAAAATGAATCATGGGTGGTTCCATTTCATTTATTTAAAAAAACTATGTAATGGTTTTTGGGGATCAACCTGAGGAAGCTCTGATGAAATGCTAGTGGAAACCTACTCCAAAGAAGAAAAAGGAATGTAATAAAAACGATGAACATCTTCGAGTAGGAGCCTTCTTCTTCATCTATAGTGTCTTCCAATGAGTTCTATGTAGGGGTTTTTCATGATTTTATTTCAATGATTTTATGAATTCGTCTTCTATGGATGAATTTTCAACTCTTTCCGTGTATTAAGCTAAGACGGAGGGTGCGGGCTGAACCGGACAAGGACCGTACCCTCCTTTGTAATTGTTTTAGTTGAATTATTTGTGGGTGACCAAACAATAAGGTAGAAATGCTAAATTGGGGGCCACATAGTGTAGCTGATGTCTTGGGAGGCCAATATGTGTTATAGGAAAAGAAAATGGGCTTCCGGAGCTTCACTAGAGGCAAGCGAGGCTATGTCAGTGCGGCGGTGCTGGCGATCAGAGGAGGTGGTTGCCGGCTCTCGCCGATCATGTAAAGGTGGCAGCACCCAAAGGCGCCATGAAAAACAGGGGTGGTGATGCGTCGTAGAGGAGATTCCATTGCTTCGACAATGGCGGAGGTAGACCCGGACCATGGGTCCCACCCTAGACCGGTCTATAGGACTGGTCAGCTGAAGGAGAGACACTATCCTGGCGCTGCTTATTGAAGACCGAACGGACTTATGTTCATTCAGTGGGGAGCTAGGTCCGCACTAGCTGGTGGGCCGCGAGCAGCTGGCAGACTAGACAAGGTCCATCCAGTTCAGGCTGAGCCAAGCCGGTTTAGGCTGGGATGGTTTGGGCCAGGTTGGGTCAGACCTGGGTCAATCCAGATCAAGTCAAGTTGGCCCAGGATGGGTCAGGTCATGTCGGTCCGTCTAAGTCAGATCGGACCTAGACCCATTTTGGCCCAGTTTTGCTTAAAGGGGAATATCTCCTAAACAGTATCTTTGTTTGACGAACAAAATGTGATGTTAGAACCCTTAGGACGAAGAATTACTTTTTAGATACTCCACTTGGGTTTTGGATAAATTTGGAGTATGTCTATGATGGATTAGACTCGAATCCAACCAGGCCCTCGGCACTAAAATGCCTATAACTTACAAAATGTGCATCTGATTGACCTGTTGTTTGTTGTTTTGGAACCCTCATGACATGGACGTTCATTGAAGTACTTCTCCATGGGACTTTGTAGTGGATTATGTACAACTGATATCTTGAGGAGCAGTTTCTCAGAAACTCAAGTGCACCATGTGAAGGAATCATGTGACTAGATGTCAAGTGACATACGAGCCTTTGTGGATCCTCATCAAAACTACCTAGTGTGGATTATCAGTAGCATGGCCCAACAAGGAAAATCTTATTTTGGATCAGTGACTTACGACCCTGTGTTGATCAGTGACTTATGACCCTTTGTGGATCAATGAATTATCACCCTGTGTGGATCGATGACTTATGACCTAGTGTAGATCAAAAACATACGACCCTGTGTGGATCAACAGTAGCATGACCCGATGAGGACCAGCCTTAGATCATCCCATCAGGGATCAGTTAATTATGAATCTGTGATGATCTATGTTTTATGACCCTGTGCGGATTAATGGATTATGACCCTGTGTGGATAAGTGACTTACGACCCTATTTTGACCGGTGACAGAGATACTTCTTCATGGTTCAGTAGTGGAACGTTTCAATTGAATATGATGTGTTATATTTATGACTAATAATCATTATTCTTATTCTTTAAGTTATATAACTGGTTTGATCTAATTATTTTAATTTGTACTTAGTGATTGAGATCATGATTTGTGGTTTTTACTTTGTGGAATTTTGAGAGACCATCAGAGTTCCTAGGCTCCTTACTTGGTATTGTTATACTCACCCCTTCACATGATTCACCGGCACCTTTTTGTGGCTAGTGCAGACGACAGGTATCTTTGACTGAGACTTGCGATCTAGGACTAGACAGTGTGCAGAGGTGACCAGTTGGTGTGGAGAGCCCAAGATACGAGCTATATGTTCCCTTCAGGTAGGATCCTTGGTAGATGATCTCTAGAGTTGTTTTCCCTTTTGTAGTAACTTCATTCTGGTTGGACTTTTATACTAGACCCTTTACTTTCAGTACTTACTCTTACACTCAGTGGTGGTTTTTAGTTGCAGTTGTACCATTATTCTTATGTTGTGTTTTACTTCTGCACAGTGTGACATGTCTCTATGTTTAAAACTTATGAGGCAATGCCTTCCTATTTTAGAGATAAGCCTTTCTGGGGATATTTACGATCCCCTAGCCTATAGAAGGTAGGCTTGGGGTAGTCACGGCCTGGGACTTGGGGAACAGGTAATGAAAAAGTGGTATCAAAGGGTGGTCATTTATATTAGAAGAACTAAGAGTCTTTATTTTCAATGGGGTCAATATAATTAAGTGTCTTGATATTGGATTTAGTCCAGGGAGTCCATTGTTGGTGCGGCGGCCAATGTATCCATACATCAAGACCCTAAATTCTATTTTTTAACTCATTACATGAAAACAATACTTCCATGTGTTTTAAAAAAATTCTCTTAATCTATTTTGAGTCATCTCACCATGTATAACTTAAGTATTGTGATTCATCCTAATACTCTTTCAAGATGTCTCCATGCAGACAGATAGCTTGGATTCCAATGTGTTTCCATGAGGATGGTCCACATAATGATGAGGCTTCAGTTCCAGAACTATTTCCTGATATGGTACCTTCGGATCGTGTCCCAATGATACCAATTCCCATTGGTCAGCAGTTACTACCGACACTCTTGGTAGAGGACACATTTAGGCTTCGTGCCTTAGACGAGTTTTAGTGAGAGATACCCCTCAGGTTCTGAGGTTTGCCTAACTCACAGGTGGCTAAGGACTGGCTCGAGGTGGTGACTATGTTTCCATATATCCAAGTAACCATTATATCAATTTGAATTCCATGATGTAAGAATTCTATATGGCTCGGTATGGTGATGAAAGGGTTTAGATTTCCCATATCATACAATGAGGTGAATGTTTCATGGATAGGGCTTGAGAACCCTTCTTCAGAGATGAGGTCTCTATCCATAAAAAGATACCGGGTATATGTTCTCAACAGCTTCTATAGCCTTGAAAACATGGCATGTGAGTAGCTGAGTATTCATAGATGCATACCGACCATTCCACGTATTCGATTAATACGATACGACCAGTGTTTCAGAGATCACACCTTCGAGTGAGATGTGTTTAAGGACATCCAAGGTAGCACAATTCCTCTGTGCATTACTACTTATGTTAGGATTATAGAGAGAACATTAGTGGTTTAATGTTCTTCATATAATCAGATACATCCATTGAATGTTAGTAGTGGGAAAGAAGGAAACTGACATCAGTCTCAGAGACATAGATGTGTAAAATGTTTCAGGAAGATAAAGTGACAGGGACAGATGAATCTGTAGGGTAGAATAAGTGGAAGAGAATCTAGGAGAACACAAGGAGGTACTATACAGGTCGACAATTTACAAACACCACTCCAATCTGGTCCCTTTAACGCCCTAGAAATATTTACCCAGAGTCGGTGCATCATTACATAATATTGTCATGATCACAAAAAATCAGGTCTTGAAAGACTGATTAGTTTAGTAGAATTGGAAGTACTAGATACATTCATTAGGTTTAAATTACATCATAAAATGGAAAACTACTACAACATTGTTTCCAGAGACAACATTGAGATCCCATAGAATATCCCTCTAGTTCAGTCATAATACACTTCTTCGCATCCTGGGAAAAACAAAACATAGAAAGGGGTGAGCTCAGATGCTCAGTAAGGATAACAATATAGCAAAAAAATTCATAAATATGCATAAACATTTAAGTCAATGTATAAGAATAAAACAAAAGCCTTTTAAACATGAACATCAACATAATATGGAAAAGATAAAAATCAAATAAATTCTATTTACATATTCACATGGATATTCTACTAGTCTAATAATCACATGCAATATCAATAGCCACATTCATAATGTTAGAAGGAATAATGCCAGAATTTCATACCACATAGTCAAGGACTTGTGCCAAGACTACAAATAAGATTTTTTTAAAGGACTTGTGTTAAGACACTAGTTTGTATCATGAGACCTACTGATGCATTGAGGAGCTATAGCAGGCTCCACCCATCACTTACTAAGTCCAATGCATTCCTTATATGAAAAGGTTTAAACATAACATAAACATTCATATTAAAACTAGCATATGAAATTTAAATACATTATCCATAAACCATGAATGGTGTAAAAATAACACATCCACAGTCAAACTTATCTCAAAACCTCCAATACAATATGGAATTTGTATCATAATAAATCCACTTCAAATAAGCTTAAAATCCATCAAAGGATGTCGACAAAGATGAAATCAGAGACTTTTTTAGATAAATATCTCTTTTTATTTTGAAATATTTTAGAATTCATATAATTATGAAAGAAAACATTTACTTTAAAAATAATCTTATAAGATTTTAATGGAATATTTGATGATGTTATAAAGGCAGAAAATAGCTGCACCCACTGTATAAGTTAAAAAGACATTTTTACCTTAGTTTTGTCTAAAAGGTTATAAAGTACCTTGTTTTGAAAATGAATAAAAGATTCATTTCAAAAAAATCTTATAAAAATTTAAAAAAGGGTATAAATGAATTTATCCCATAGTCTAGTAAATATTTAATTTTTTTTGAAATATATTTTTATGAAAACACGATTGGGGATTATAAATAGGTCCTAGTAGATACTTACATAAAAACAACCTTGGATAATAAAGAGATTGTGAAATTAACCCTTAACTTGTAATTTTCCATGGTTGAGGATAGGTTAACCTCTAGTATAATTGTAAAATAATTTTTATTAAATTATAAAAGAATCATATACATTAATATGATATCATATTTTATCTTTTAACATTTCTTTTTTAATAATATCTTAGTATTATCATCGTTTCGGGTGTTAACTAATTCATTTTCCTTTATATGATTTGTTACATAAGTAATTTTTGTTACGGATAGAATTTATATAATTCATATTCATAATGATATTAAGTCTTAAAACATTATTTTTAATAATATAACGAAAATTAGTCTTGAATGGATACGATGGGGAATTAATCTCATCACGTTCGTGGTGACGGTAATCCGTTCGTACGCACGAGTAACAATATCATTATTTTGATATTAAAATAATATATAATTGGATGTTATATCATATATAATGAATCATTATCATGTTATATTTATTATTTACATCAATAACACATCATTATTATCCTCATCCAAATAATAATGTATTGAATAACATTACACCACGATGTGGAGACGGTATGTCGTACGTACACACGTATAGTGAAAAGTTTTTCAAAGGATGGATAGAATAATGAATATGGTAGTACCATATTTATAATAACATCACATTATATATAAGATACTGGAGTTATTATTTTATAATGGAAACAACAATGAAAGAGGAAGTGTAAGAAGAAAGGAACATGAAAGTGGTCATGAAATATTTACCGCTTCTTTGGGTTCTTCTTTTGGATTTGATCAAAAGGGCTCATTAGGTTGGCTTTTGGACTAAATGAAGGCCTCTAGAATGAAGGTAGGACAGTTAATAGGTTATTTGGGAAGAGTTTTTCTAATCCAAATGTCTTTGAAGGTGTGACTTAGAGATAAGGGGAGTGACCTTTTATAAGAGGGGTGGGAGGCTCCATAGGAAAAGTTAGAAATTTTATTTTATATTAAAATAATTTTCGGGTTTTAATGGCTCAAAAATGAATTATTTAAAATATTAGGTGGGGAGGGGTCTATAACCACTCATCCAATAGGTTTTAGACAGGTTAGGGTCAATATATTAACTTTATCTTTTATATTTAACTGTTAGTTAAATAGTTTGACATTTACCATGTCTCTTTGTATTTCTATATTATATGGTTAATAAACTTACTATATACTTACAAGAGAACCCTAAGTGGTTCATTAATGATACAACTATCATTATATAAGTCATTTGGCTGAACCATAGATTTTTATGAATATAATATCAATTAATAATATAATATTTGTTTTAAAAACTCTTTCATGTCAATTTTGACATTATTTGGTATTTTGTTTTTTCTAAATTCATAAAAGCATTATTAATTTGAAAAAGAGACATATACCCAATTATAATATGTCATATTAACCTTGAAAATTTGTTTAATTCGTATAAAGTCTTAATTTACATTTTTCTGGATTTTTATAATATCAATTATTTTAATCTTCCAATAATATAGTAATTACTGCATCATCATTTTGTCATAAATAAATTTAATTATTTAATGTATAAAAAATATAAATAAAATACCATTATTTGGGTACCTGTGTTATCTTTCTAATGAATATTTATTGTCTATTTTATCTTATGTGTAACCCTATATTAAAAATGGATTAGTTTCTAGACATTGAATTCAACACTTTTAACTCTTCATTCAATTAAATAATAATAAATGTCATAATCTAATCCAAGTGTACCTAAAGGATCATATTTTATTCCTAAGGTTTTTTTCTCAAATTTAACTTATCCAATAGAATTAGGGCATTTTTTAGTCTAATAATAATATCATTTTTACCCTTAATTACCCTATTTACTTTTTACTGTGGTAAATAAAAGTAAAAAGTTACTATTCACAAAAAAAATTATTTTCATCTTATTGAACCACATTTTACATACTGATATCAACCGTTTCTCTTAGATTTTTGAAATTAAACTCACAAAAGTAGTAAAATTACGTTTTATGTAAATTTGCAAATGCTGCTAGAATGTAAGTAAAAGACAGTAAAGATTTCAATAAAATTTTTATATATCTAAACTTCTTATAAATTGACTCGAATGAATTACATTGTAAATATATAGTTATTATGTATCTATTTTTATCTAAAACAAATTTAAATTTAATAAATAACTTTTTAAATAAAAATTCTGTTTTAAACTACAACTCAGTTTTTTCACTATTCATCAAAAATTGAATGTTTTCAAAAAAAATTCAAAAGTTCACCCTAAGCTAATTTTGATATTATTAATCCAAAAATTAAGTCCATTTTGAAAGATACAATTTATAAAATTTCAAAAAGGGGGTATTACTATTCATAATGGCTAGTTTGATTGGTTGTGGTGTGTTGGAAGTCGAAGGTCCATACAACACACGCTATTGTATTATTCAAAGAGAAGTGTACCGTGGAAGCATGAAGTATTACATTCTCCCCTCCTTAAAATAATTCCATCCTTGATATTTATATAATATTACTATATAAAAAGACGTGGGTGGTTCTTCATCATAATTTCCTTAGGTTCCCATGTTGCCTCTTCCATCTTATGGTTTCTCTATAGACCTTTTACCATATGAGTCGTCCAATTTCTCTGCACTTGTTCTCTTCAATCAAGAACCTTGAAAGGTTCTTTGAAATAAGATAGATTGGGTTCTAGTTCTAATTCCTCATAGGTAAGTACATGCATTGGGTTAGGTATGTATTTTCTCAACAGTGATAAATGGAACACATCATGAACTTTGGAGAGACTTGGTGTCATTGTTAAACGGTATGCTACCACCCCAATTAGTTCTAGAATTTCGAAAGGTCTAACGTACCTGGGACCCAATTTACCCTTCTTACCAAAACGTATAACACCCTTACCTGGAGATTCCTTCAAGAAAACATGATCTCCTACCTGAAATTCCAAATCCTTCCTTCAGTTATCGGCATAGCTCTTATGCCTACTCTGAGCTTTTTTGATGTGGTTTTGGATTACCTTCACCTTTTCCATCGTTTCTTCCACCTGTTTTGGGCCTACAGTTTTCTTTCACCAACATCATCCCAACAGGTTGGTGTGCCACATCTCT
Organism: Viscum album; assembly: GCA_963277665.1. Classification (NCBI taxonomy): domain Eukaryota; kingdom Viridiplantae; phylum Streptophyta; class Magnoliopsida; order Santalales; family Viscaceae; genus Viscum; species Viscum album. Next base: position 306,158,086 of record OY728131.1, on the reverse strand, counting down.
TTCTGTATAAAGCATCATATAGTGCCATCTGATTACTAAAATTGATGCTATTATTATAGGAAAATTCTACCAGAGGTAAATATTTATCCCAAATACCTTGAAAGTCTAGTGAGCATGATCTCAACATGTATTCTATGGTTTGAATAGTTCGTTCTAATTATCCATCATTTTGGGGGTGGTAGGCAGTGCTCAAATGAAGTTCAGTATCCAGGTATTTCTGATGTATTTTACATAATCTTCATGTAAAACGTGGATCACGATCAGAAACAATCGATAGTGGTAGTCCATGAAGTCTTACAACTTTATTAATATATAGTCTTTCCAATCGTTCATGTGGTAAATCTTCTCTTATAGCAAGAAAATGTGCTGAATTTGTAAGACGATCAACAATGACCTATATTGCATCGTTCTTTCTAGGATTTTTTGGTAGTTCTATGACAAAGTCCATTGTAATATTATTACATTCCAACTCAGATATGGGAATAGGTTTCATGACTCCTCTAGGTTTTTTCCTTCCAGCTTTGACTTGTTGAAAAACCTTACATCTTGACAGAAAATCTGCAATCTCCCTATTGATGTTTTCCCACTAAAAATGTTTCTTCAAATCTCTATACATCTTCATGCTAATAAGGTGTATAGAGAAATTGGAACTAAGAGAATCATCCAACAATTCCCTTTTTAGATCATATATATTGGGAACACAAAGTCTTTTCCCAAATTCCAAAATTCCATCTTCAAACACAAAGTCACTCAATCTCCCATCATTCACAGCATTAATCTTCTTTTGAAACTCTTCATCACTGGTTTGAGAACTCTTTATCCTTTCTATTAAATATGGTTTGGAAACCATTTGAAAAAGTAATTATGTTCCACCTTCCATGGTTATTACCATATCCATCATTACTAAATCCATGAAAATAGGATCCCTTTAAACTCTCATTTTGTTCAAAACTCCATGATCCTTTGTGCACAATTAATCTGCCACCTTATTTACCTTCCCCGGGTGGCAGTGTATAGTGAAATCATAATCCTTGAGTAGTTCAAGCCGTCTCCTTTTCCTCATGTTAAGTTCTTTCTTTGGGAAAATATACTTCAAACTCTTGTGATCGGTATATATCTCACATTTTTCACAATAGAGATAATGTCTCCATGTCTTCAAAGAAAATATTACTACTTCTAACTCAGGTTCATGAGTAGGATAGTTTTTCTCATGATTTTTTTTCTATCATGATGCATATGCAATAACCCTATCATTATGTATAAGGAAACAACCAAGTCATTTCATTGAAGCATCACTATAAATAACAAACCCATCATTCCCTGATGGTAGATTCAATATAAAAGCATTGAAAAATTTTCTCTTCAATTCTTCAAAAAATTCTTCACACTCTTTTGTCCAAACAAATTTAGCACCTTTACGTGTGATATTTGTTAATGTGTTATCCAATAAGGAATATTTTTTGACGAAACGTTCATAATAACCTGCTAATACAATAAATCATCTTACCTAAGTTATACTCATCAGTGCTGGACATTCTTGGTATGCCATGGTCATAGAATTATCAATATATATTCAATCCCTAGAGTCAAAATGGACAAGAAAAGAAATCTCCTGAAGACAGAATTCACACCTGCTAAACATACCATATAATTTGTGTCTTCTAAGAGTCTTGTAGATAATGCACAATTGATTTTCATGATCTTCATAGCTTTTAGATTATACCCAGATATCATCAATAAATTCCTCTACAAAGACATGAATATATTCCTTGAAAACTCTATTCATTAGATCCATGAAGACAATGGGTGAATTAGTAAATCCAAAAGGAATTAATGTAAACTCATAATGCCTGTACCTGGTTCGAAATTCTATTTTCGGAATGTCTTCCTTCTTCACACACAATTGATGATATCCAGATAGAAGGTCAATCTTTTAATAGTATTGAGCTTCATGAAGTTGGTCAAATAAATCATCAATCTGAGGTAGGGTATACTTTTTATATATTTTTATAGAATTTATCTCCCTGTAGTCAGTGCCCAACCCCATAGATCCATCTTTCATCTTATCAAAAAGGATAGGGGATCCCCATGGAGAAACACTAGGGTGAATAAATAGGTTATTTCTCAATTCGTCTAGTTGTTTCTTTAATTCAACTAATTACATAGTGGTCATTATATAAGGGGTCTTCAATATGGGATTGAACCAGGAATTAAATCAATGAAAACTCAATTTCTCATTCTGGAGGATGACTAGGTAAATATTCTGGAAACACATCAATGCATTCTTTAACAATAGGTACATAATCTATTTGAACATTCTTTTCCTCACCCAAAGTTATTTCATTCTATTTCTCCCCAATAATTGAATTCAGTTGATCTACTGGGGGTAGATCTAGATAAAATCAGGTGGTGACATTTCTGCTCTAAAGATAAGGTGTTCATTATCATCATCATAACAAATAGTAATATCCTTATTAGTACAATAATTTTTTGCATCATGGTCTAAAATCCAATCCATAATGGGGATTATATCAAATTAAATCATGGTTATGACAATGAGATCAGTAGGTAAAAAACATTTATATGCCCTAATGGGGACTGATTCACAAAATGTTTTGCAATGAAACTTCCCTTAGGAGTTTTTACTGACAACTCCCTTGTAAAATAAAATTTGAAATATCAAATTTTCATCGCAAACTGGGACGATATGAAATAATGCGATGATCCAGAATCAAATAAGGCATTTTCTAAACATGAGGAAACAATTAAATTACCTGCCACTACGTCATTCAGAGCTTCAACCTCAGTAGTAGAGAAAGCATAAGCTTGGCCTTGACCCTTGGCCTTTTCTAAGGTAAGTTCCCCTGACTCCAATGACATTAATTTGCATAATTATCCATTTCTCTACAATTCTAGCATTCGACATCGACATCCACTTTCTTTCCCCTACAATCACGAGCTTTCTGGGGTTTTTCACCACACTTGTAACAGACTCTCATTCCCTTCAGGAAAGTACCTAGGTGTCTCTTCACACAATTACTGCAGGATAGATATTCAACTTTTCCCTTCTTCCTCTTATTTCTATTTCTTGATTTTTTTATAGATCTCTTATTTTCTTGTTTTTCTTTAATGTCATAAGACTTAGAGAATTATTTTTCTGTCTTGATAGCACAAGAGAAAATATCTTCATACGATGAGAAGGACTGTGAGACTAATGCTCAGTAGAGAATTTTTTTTAACCCATCAATGAAATGGTCAATCTTACTTCTTGTGTTATTTATATAATTTGCTGCATGCCTTTATAATCTTGTAATGTTTTCCTCATACATTGTGACATTCTCATCTTCCATTTGCCTCAGACTCAAAAATTATCTTTCCTTATTTGCTCGATGGTCATTAAAAAATTATTTTTCATTGAAAATTTCATTAAACTCCCTCCATTATATATTTGATACTTCAGCATCTTCCTTTGTGTTTTGAATCAATGACCACAATTATTCATCATCTCCAGTGAGGCTGTAAACTTCCAGGATAACGTTTTCCCTTTCACCAGTCCCCAAGGCATGGAACATTTTCTCTAAGTAATTTATCCATTTCTCATCCACTAGTGGATATGTAACCCCATTGAATGATGATGATTATTTCCTCATGAAATGATCTAACATTGATCCTCCACGCTAAATATCAGGTTACTCCATATGGGTAAGGTTATTATTCATAACCTGAATGAGTTGTCCTAGTATGGTGATAAGCTAATAATTACCATTTGTATCACTATCTCCAATATAATTATCTTAAGAAGGAGGTAAATCACTTCATGGAATGTGTGCATTGATACAGTATACATTCCTTCCTCTAGCCTCCATTTCTAAACAATGGAATAAACTAGATTAGTTTTTGAATCGAAATACATAAATCCAAACTTGTAAAACACTTAACATAAATTGAATAGTTTATGGATATAATCCATAATCATAAAAAATGTTTTCTTTGATGAATTATATACTCATAAACCCTTCATAATAGTTTGTAAATAAAATTAGAATTATCATAAGCATATCCCCTGTGAGTGTCGTAACCAAGACTGCAGTAAGGCCCGTTGTCATGCACCAGTTCCTGTTCGAGTCTAGATCAAAGTGGTGTTCTCGGGTTTTACCCCTAGGTACATATGTTTCAGAGCCTCCTCGAACTTCTCATATCCATAATGGGATATATTGTTTGAAAAACACACAAAATCTCTACAATACCAAAATTCGAGGAAGTTCTTCTATACTAATTCTCAAAGTCTATCTTAGGGCTATGTTCTCTAATCAGAGTTTATCTAAATATAGTTTCCAAGGTTTATACTAAACATTCTCTAATACCAACTGTAATACCATGACCTTAGTTACCCAGAGTCAGTGAATTATTACATAACATTGGCATGGTCACAAAAGATCAAGTCTTAAAAGACTGATTAGTTTAATAGCCTTGGAAGTTCTAGATACATTGATAAGGTTTACATTAAATCATAAAATGAAAAACTACAAACAAATTGTTTGCATATAAAACACTAAGATACCATAGACTATCACTATAGGTCATTCATAATACACTTCTTCACATCCTTGGAAAAATATACCACAGAAATGAGTGAGCTCAGATACTCATTAAGGATAACAGTATAGTAGAAACGTTCATAAATAATCAAAAAAACATAAGGAAATGTATATGACTAAAACAAAAGCCTTTTAAACGTGAACTGATGCATAATATGGAAAAGACAAAAATCAATAAATACCATTTAATTATTCACAAGGATATTATACTAGTCGAATAATCACATGCAATATCAATAGCCACTTTCATAATGATGGAATGCATAATGCCAGACTTTCATACCACATAGTCAAGGCCTTGTTCCAAGACTACAAATAAGATTTTGTCAAGTCCTTGTGAAAAGAAACTAGTTTGTCTCATGATACCTATCCATGCATCGAGGAGCTATAGAGGGCTCCACCCATTACATACTAAGTCCAATGCATTCCTCATATGAAAAGGTTTAAACATAACATAATTATTCTTTTTAAAACAAGCATACGAAATGTAAATACTTTATCCATAAACACTGAATGGTGTAAAAATAAAACATCAACATTCAAACATATCAAAAATCATTCAATACAATATTGAAGTTTTTATCATAATAAATTAACTTCAAATGAGCTTAAAATCCATTAAAGGATGTTGAAATATATGAAATCAAAGTCTTTTTTAGAGAAAAGACTCTTCCTATATTGAAATATTTTAAAATTAATTTAATAATAAAAGAAAAAATTTACTTTGGAAATATTTTTATAATATTTTAATGGAATCTCTGATGTTGTAATAATGGCGGAAAATAGACGCTGCCACAATATAAGTTAAAAAACATTCTTACCTTAGTTTTATCGAAAAGGTTATAAAGTACCTTGTTTAGAAAACGATGGAAAGATTCATTTCAAAAACATCTTAAAAAAATCAAACAAGTGTATAAATGACTTTATACCATAGTATAGTAAATAGTAAATATTTATTGAAAAACATTTTTAAGAAAACATGTATTTTAATGATAAAGTGGTCCCAGTAGATACTTATGTAAAAAACCTCAGATATTAAAGAGATTGTGAAATTAACCATTACCTTGTACTTTTCCTTGGTCAAGGTTAGGTTACCCTCATGTATAATGGTAAAATATTTGTTATTAAATTATACAAGAATCATATCCATTCATAGGATATCATATATGATCCTTTAACATTTCTTTGTTAATAATATCATAGTATTATCGTCATTTCGGGTGTTAACTGATTTTTTTCTTTTATATGATTTGTTATGTATGTAATGTTTATTATGGATATGATGTATCTTATTAATATTCTGAATGTCATTAAGTCTGTAAACATTATTTTTAATCATCTAATAAAAATTATTTTTGAATGGATAAGAAGGGGAATGAATCTCATCGCGTTCGTGGAGACGATAATCTGTTCGTACACACGAGCGACAATATCATTTTTTGGTTTTAAAATAATATATAATTGGATGGTATATCATATTTAAATAATAATTATAATGTTAGATTTATTATTTACCTTAATTACACAACATTATTATACTCATCCAAATAATAAGGTATGGAATAACAATTACACCACGACGTGGAGACGGTAAGTCGTACGTATGCACGTATTGTGACATTTCATTCAAAGAATGTATAGAATAACAAATATGGTTGTACCATATTTATAATAAATTCAAATTATATAGATGAAACTGTATTTATTATTTTATAATGGAAACAACAAAGAAAGCGGACGTGGATGAAGAAAGGAACTTGAAGAAGGTGATGAAATATTTACCTCTTCTCAGGGTTCTTCCTTTTGATTTGATCAAAAGGGCTCCTTAAGTTGGCATTATGACTAAAGTAAGGATTATATGATTAGGGTACGACTTTTGAGATGGTATTTGGGTATAGGTTGCCCGAGAAAATGGCTTTTATGGTGTGAATTAGAGAGAAGGGGGAGTTTCCTTTTATAAGAGTTGTGTGGGGAACCTTGGGAAAAGCTATAAATATTATTTTATAATAAAATAATTTTCATTTTCTAGTTGATCCAAAATGGATTATTTAAAGTATAATATGGGTATGGGTAGAACACCACTCAAATGATATGTTTTAAACAACTTTGGGTCACTACATTAGCTTTATCTTTTACATTTAACTCTCAGTTATATAGTTTGACATTTACCATGTCTCTTTGTATTTTTATATTATATGGTTAATAAACATACTATATACTTTTAAGAGAACCCCAATTGGTTCATTAATGATACACCTATAATTATATAAGTATATTTGATGAACCTTAGATTTTTGGAATATAATATCAATTAATAATATAATATTGGTTTTAAAGACTCTTTTATAACAATTTTGAAACTATTTGAAATTTTTTTTATTCTAAATTTATAATAGCATTATTACTATGAAAAAAATTCATATAAACTACCTTAATATGTCATATTTACCTATAAAATTACCGTAATTCATAAAAAGTCTCAAATTAAAATTTTTGGATATTTATATAATCAGTTATTTTAATCATTCATTAATATGTTAATTACTGCATCATCATGTTGTCATAAATAATTTTAATTATTTAATCCATAAAAAATATAAATAAAATACGATAATGTAGGAAATCTTTTTAGATTTATAATTAATATTTATAGTCGAATTTATCTTATTTTTAACACTGTATTAAAAATGGTTTCGTTATTAAACATTGAATTTATCACTTTTAACTCTTCTTTGAAATTAATAATAATAAATGTCCTAATCTAATTCAATTGTACCTAAAGGATCATATTTTATTCCTAAGGTTGTTCTTGGTCTAATTGAACTTATCCAATAGAATTAGGACATGTTTTAGGGTAATAATAATGTCATTTTTACACTTAATTACCCTATTTACTTTTAACCGTGGTAAATAAAATTAAATAGTTACTATTCACCAAAAAATATTTCCATCTTATTGAACCACATTTTACTTACTTATATCAACTGTGTCTCTTGGAGTTTTTAAATTCAACTCACAATAGCAGTAAAATTATGTTTTTAGTAAAATTGCAATTGCTCCTAGGAGGTGAGTAAAAGATGGTAAAAATTTCAATGAAATTTTTAAATATCTAAAATTTTTCTTAAACAAATCCAATGAATTGCATTGAACTTATAAATGGAATTATGTAACTATTTTGTCCTAAAACAAATCCAAATAAAATAAATAACTATTTAATTAAAATTTTTGTTTTAATCAATATCTCAGTGTTTTCACTATTCATCAAAAGTTGATAGTTTTCATAAAAATACAAAAAATTCACCCTAAGATAATTTCGATATTCCAAATCCAAAAATGAATTCCATTTTAACAGATAAAATTTATAAAATATCAAAAAGTGGGTATTACTATTCATAACGGCTATTTTTATTGGTTGTGGTGTGTTAGAACTCGAAGTTGCATACAACACACCCTATTGTATTATTCAAAGAGAAGTGTACTGTGGAAGATTGGGGTGTTACAGTCCCCACTAGGGTAATGGAGTTGGAGTATAGGGGAAGGATGTAGATGCATGTGGTCATGAAGTGTGACCCAAGGGCTCCATGAATTATTCAAGGTACAATACATGTCTACTACTAGATGCCATATTAATAGACATAGGCACTAATCATTCCTTCTTTCCATGAATCGTTTTCAACACCTAGAGTTTCCAGTTAAACCATTGAATTGACCCTTACGTCTAGAGATATCTATGGGGGGAGACTCAATAATCACACTTATACTGACGGTGTGATCTAACCCTTGAGGTGGGAGTTTCGGTTGGAACCTCAGGGTGGGAGTGTTGGGGTCTTACGACGTTTGTTTGGGTATGGACTGGTCATCCACAGATCACACACAGATTGACTGATTTAGGAAAAATTGATAAGGTATATATAATGAATTTGAATGGGGTTTTCCTTGGTCGAAAAAAAGGAAACCCAGGTCGTATGGGAGAAACTCATGCATAGGAAGGTGCAGTCGATCACTCTTAAATCGTCTAGCCTTACCCTTTAGGAAACAAGTGTTTTGGGTATTCAGTTCCCAATAGTAGTGGAAAAGTGCAGGAACATACATTCAAAAGATGTTTCCAGGATTACCTCCCTACAGATAAAGGGACTTCTACATTGGATTGTACCCAAGGATGGCACAGATATCTACAATTTCATATAGAATGGATCTCGTGGAGCTCCGAGAGATGAGAGTATAGTTGTGGGACTTGAAGGGGAAGGGCTTAATAAGACCCAATGTTTGAGGTTATGTGGGGATTAATAGAACATTAACCAGGTATCTGTGGAGAATGTGTACCCACTATAAAAGTCTCGATGGGAATATCATTTGGTTAAAAGGGTTAGCCTTTCTCATGGATGGAAAAGTTCTAGTAGTCTTTTCGGTAGTTGAGACAACACCGATGGTTGCAGTTCTCCTAGGAATATGACTTTGAGATAGTCAATAATACTAGAAATGTGGATGTGGTGGTTGAGGCACTCTGTAGGAATTCTGGTTTATAGGTATTGAGTGATGTGATAGAGCAGCTGGACACATTGCAGTTATCCATTTTGAATAGTGATGAAGCATCATACCTCTAGTCTATGACAGTCACTCACCCACTCTTTCAGTGTGTTAGAGAGGCACAACTTGGGGATGTTGACTGCGAGACCAGATGTACTAAGATATCCTTAGAAAGGGCTCCTGATGAATTTTTCATAGGTGGGGAGTACTTAACATTTTTTAGAGGACACACCTTGGTACCAGTGACTTTATGGGTAGAGGTGTTAAGGGAATTATATACATCCCCTTTGGTAGTACAACCTGATGTGTCGACGATGTATCAGGACCTCCAACATCAGTACTGGTTGTCATTGATGATGAAAGTGGTGGAAGAGTTCGTTTCATGATGCCTCACTTGTAAGGAAGTGAGAGATGAGCATCAGGTTCCAGCATGCTTGAGCACAGCTTTTACTCCCATGTAGATGGTTAGGTAGAGTATACCATACATACCATAGAGTACATGCTCTGTTCTTGTGCCCTAGGTTTTTATCACAGTTGGAAGGACCACCTACCACTTGTAGAGATTGTGTACAACAATGTATATCACTCCATCACTGGCCTTCCACTGTTCAGGGCCTTATATGGGCAACCATGTAGATCACCTCTATGCTAGAAAATCCTTGGGAAGTCAACACGTATAGGTCCAAAGTTGGTAAGAGCTACCACTAAGAAGTTGAAGATCATCCCGGAGTGGATGAGGACTGCATAGAGTAGAGAGAAGTCTTATACCGACAAGAGATGGAGACCCCTGGAGTTCGAGGAGGGAGATCATGTTTTCCTTCGGGTCTCACCTTGACGGGTATTGGGGATATTTGGATGGAGTGGAAAACAATCATGGAGGTTCATTGGATATTTTCAATTTCTAAGTACTGTTTAGCGAGGTGGCATATTTCTTATCTCTTCTACCACAAATTCACCGAGTGCACAATGTTTTTTTTCACATGTCACAGCTGAGGAGGTATGTGCATGATCCATCTCATGTCATTGACTATTAAAATCAATTCATTGACAAATGGGGTAATTTTTTTGGAGTTCCTAGTGGTGTTAGAGGATTGATAATAACATTTCCTTTATGGATGTTCGATTCCTCTAGTGTGCGTTCGATAGCATCAAAGGAATCTCCAGGAGAGAACGAGGTAGTGGGTAGCACAGATTCATGCTCAGTACTCCCGATTATTTTATTTTCATTTGTTGTGGATTTTTGGGAAGTAAATCCCTAAGGTTGTGAGAATGTAACGAACCAAAAATTCTGTATAATTATTTTAATTATATGGAATTATTTCGAGATCGAAAAATTTGACGGCACGTGATTCTGAGGCCCAGAGTGCCTGGAATGATCTATAAAAAATGTTATGTTTTAAATAGTGTGCATGATCATTTTTTCTCAAAATTGGAATAACTATTATACAGATGACCAGATCATAAATCTGAGGGCACCGTTGCATTCAGGATGGCAGTATCACCCTAGACATGACATAATTTAATCGTCATAGCCCTCTAGTGAGAAAATCAGAAAATGAAAAAACAATAAATAAAATAACTAAATAAAAATGCTTACAACCCATGAATGGTGACTTGGATTAAAAATATGAGACCATCAATGAACTTTTAAGGGTATTCTTTTCTTAGGAAGATCCTAACTTTTTCTGGTCTGGGCCAACAGTGGATGTTAGTTTTTGGCCCTAAATAAAATAATTAGGTAAAATTATTTTATTTTTAAATACTTATAACTCCTAAATGGTAACATAGATTGAAAATCAAAGACTACCATTGTGATCGTGAGGTTGTGTTCCCATTGGGAGGATCCTAACCTCGAACTGAGAAGGTCCAGAGTGACTGTTAATAATTTTTAAATTTTTTTAAGTTATGGTCAATAAACGTACGAGCGGAGATTTCTATCTTTTGAATTGTTGAATGGATTAAAATTATGAGGGAACAGTTGAATTCATAGCACTAGGATTCTCTTAGGAAAAGCTTAACTTCAATTAGTAAGGTTCAGATGAAAATTTTCATTTTTAGACTTTACACAAAAAATTATAAATTAAGTCCATGAGTTATTTTATTCTCTTCCCACCATTGAGGGACTGATGGCAGGATCACGGTATAACATCAGGATTTAATGTGAGTAATTTAATGACACAACCCTCAGGTTGTGTAACCACAACATTCATTGAATTAATGGAACGTTAATTACGGTTCATTAATGAACCACATTAATAAAATGAAACATGGGTGGTTACTTTTCTTATATTGAAGCAAACCTATGGCATTGGTTTTCTGGATCTAATTGAGGAATCTATGACAAAACACTGGAAGAAACATACTCCAACAAAAAACAAGGAACAAACGAACACCGATGAACATCTTCGAGAACAGACCCTTCTTCTTCATCCCCGGCGACTTCCAACGAGTTCCAAATAGGATTTTTTCTTGATTTTATTTCTAATAGTTTATGAATTCATCTTTTCTTAATGATGTTTCAACTCTTTCCTTGTTCTAATGCTAATGTGAAGGGCGCGTGCCAAACTAAACATGGCCTAGACCCTCCGTCATTCTTGGTTTGGTTGCGTTCTTCTTGGGTGACCATGAAACAAAGTGGTAAGTCTAAAAATAGGGCCACATAGTTCAAGTGATGTCTTGGGAGGACCATAGGCGTATTTGAAAAAGAAAACATACCTCTAAATCATCACCGGAGGCCTGTGAAAGCTCCACCTGTGTGGCAACAGTGGCGATTAGAGGATGCGATGGTTGTCTTTCACCGACCGCGAGGAGGGGGCGACACCTGAAGGCTTCATAGAGGATATGGGGCAGACGGATGATGTCGGCCGCATTGACGGTGGGGGCATGTCATGGCAGCGTGTCACAAAGGAGATTTCATGGCTCCAGTCACAGTATAGGCAGACTCAGAATGTGGTTCCCATCATAAATAGGTCCATAAGACCCTTCAGCTGAATGAGAAAAACCATACTAGAACTGCCTATTAAAGACTAAATGGACTCTGGTCCATTCTGTGGGGAGTGGGGTCTGAACCTAACTGGCAGGTCGCGCCCAATCGTTGGACCTGATCGGGTCCAGCCAGTCCAGGTAGGGCCCAGCCGGGTGAGCCAGCCAGGGCGAGGTTAGACTTGGGTTAACCCAAACTCGGTCAGGTTATCCTATACAGAGTCAGGTCAGGTCGACCCAATTGGATAGGACTGGACCCAAACCCCTTTAAGCATAGTTTTACTTAAATGGGAATATCTCCTAAACCAGATATCTGTTTGATGAACTACAATCGGCACTGGAACACATAGTACGAGGAAGTACTTTTGATATACTCCACTTGGGTTTTATAGAATTTTTTAGTAAGTCTAGGTTGGATCTAACTCGAATCCCACCGGGCCCTCGACACTAAGTTCATATAACATAAAGACCTGGTGTTTGATTGACATGTCATCTATTGTGTTAGAGCCCTTATGACATGGAAGTTCATCAAGTTACTTATTCATGGGACTTCATGGAGGTTTTGGTATAACCTAAAACTTAAGGAGTGGTTTCTTAGAAACTCAAGCACACCAAGTGAGGGAATCTTGTGGCTAGCTGTCAAGTGACATATGACCCTTTTTGGATCAGCATCAGAATGAACTTGTGTGGATCAGCAGTAGTGTGACCCGATGAGGGGATGCCTTAGACCATCCTATTGTGGATTAGTGACTTATGACCATGTGTGGATAGGTGACTTAAAACCCTATATGGATTGATGATTTACGATCCTGTATGGATCTATGACTTAAAACCCTATGTGGATCGATGAATTAAGACCCTATGTGGATCGGTAGTAGTATGACCCAATGAGGACTAGCCTTAGAGCATCCATCGTGTATCAGCTACTTAGGAACCTATGTGGATCGGCGACTTACAACCTGGTGTGGATCGATGACTTACAACCCTATGTGGATTAGTGAATTACGACCCTGTGTGGATCGATGACAGAGAGACTTCTTCATTGTTCAGTATTGTAACTTTTCAATGGAATAAAATGTATTATCTTTACAACTTATCCTCATTATTTCTATTACTTAAGTTATATTTCTAGTTTTATCTAATTGTTTTGATTTTTTACATTGTGATTGATATCATGCTTTTTGGGTTTTACATTGTGGAATTCTGAGAGACCTTCGGGGGTCTCGGGTCCCTACATGGTATTCTTATACTCATCCCATCATGGGAATCGCTAACACCTTGTTGTGTTTAGTGAAGACAATGGGTAGCTTTGATGGAGATGTGGAAGCTAGGACTACATGGTGTACGGAGGTGATCGGTTGGCATGAGGAGCTACAAAGAAGAGTTGTACCAACTGTTTAGGTAGGATCCTTGGCAGACCATCTCAAGAGCTATTTTCCCTTTTTTCTGTATCTTCTTTCCGGTTGGGCTTGTACACTGGACCCTTCTAATGTCAGTACATAGGTTTACACTCAGTGGTAGTTTTTAGTTGTGGTTGTACCTTTCTTCTTCATTTTTTTTAACTTATGTATAGTGTTCCCTACCTGTGTGTGTACAAGTTTTGAGGAAATAACTTCCAATTTTAGGGATAATCCTTTCTAGTGGAAGTTTCCAACCCATGGCCTGTGGAAGGTGGGATTGGGGTAGTCATGGAATGGGCCCCATGGGACAGGTCATGATAATAAGAGTATATATTCTTACTACCAATAAAATAAGACAAAGAGAATATACTTATACATAAATTATAAATATTATATTTCCTATTTAATTTATAAAATTTAACACTATAGAAATACATCTAGTATTATATTTATGATATCTATAATGGGATAGTAATAATAAATATCATGTTATACATCCAATTGTAGAACAAGGTTCTTTTGATGTTGTTGAATTCTAAGAATGTGAAAAATCATGAATATCCAGAAATAGTAAAGGATAATTATATTAAGGTCAATAAAAAACCAAATATGGCATTGATTTATGATTTTAAAGAGACAAACTTTTTTGATAATACATCAATACATTATTTTTGTGATGTAAAAAAATATTCAGGATGTTGTTGATTTATAAGACATGGAGTCTTCAAAGTAAAATATAAAATATCCAAATTATCCCACTACCCATGAGTTACTTCATAATACTAAAATTAAATCTATTGAAGTTGATGCTAAATATAAAGAAATTATTCTTAAGGGAATAGTTATTGTTGGTTATGAAGAAATTTTTAGATTTATTAAATCTATTAGTTCTTTATAAAAGGATATATAATAGGATGTAAAGATGAAAAATAAATAAATGGCAGCATTAAAACCATATTTTTTCTTAGAAAAAAAGTGATTTACTATATAAAATAAATGGGTCAAAATTTAATAAATGATAAGAATAAAAAATGTATTCAATGAATGTGAAATAATATCAGGTTTCTAGAACTACCCCACCCTTAGTAATAATTTTTTTAGAATTTTATGGAAGTGAAACAACCATTGAATAGAAAGACTGAATTTATCAAAAAGGAAATATTTATTGAAACAAAAGTACCTAAGAGGTATTTCTCACACAATTCACCTCATTGGGAGGTTGGTTAACTGAATAAGAAATCTTTTCAAGATATCATTTTAATAGTTTTTCATCTATAAGAAGTTCATGAAAACCAATTTGATGAAATTTAATTTATAACTATTGATGTCAAGGCTATCCAAATTTAGAAATTTTAAAAATATAATGACACTGAAAACCCAATTTATGGGATTACTACTAACAGGTTGAATGAACATTCTCCTATAGAAGATTTTATCCCTAGTTTTACAGTAGAAACTATTTCAAATAAAAATGTTTTACATGGGAAATATAGTTTATTGCCAGAATATTCAAATTTATATCTCTTTATAATCTTATTCATCTATCAGGATGGAAAATTATTTGGATAAATTTTAAAATGGTTAGAATGAATTATATATTTAAAATATTTAATAAAAAAATTGATTTTGAGTATTTTTATCCTATAAAACATAAAGTACTAAAAAATCATCTTATAATATGTAATGAGAAAAAACAAAAGGGAGAAAAATACAATAATTTAATAGAGAAAACAAATTTTTGAGAAATAAGATTCCTAATGAGAATATGAATTTTTATTCAATATTATTATGAAATTTGAAATTTTTCCTATTATTTTCCTAGATTTTGGTGAAAAGTATAATTTTAAGTAAGGAAATATAACTAATATTTCTGATTCCAAATTCATATATAAGTTGATTAAATAAAATATTACAGGTAAGGTTCTTTGTTATTATAGAGAAATGTGAACATAATAACCAATGTTTTTTAATCATTAAAAAATATATAAATTTATTAAATAAAAAAAATTAATCAATAATAAAAGAGTTACTTTTCATTAGAGTTTTGATATCCATTTATAAAAATTATTAAGATAATTATGAAGTTGTGAAAGGGTATGGAGACAAAATTAATGAGATTTTAGAATCATTCAACGAATTAAAGCTTCTAGTTATTTCATAGAGTGTTCATATACTTATGAAATTTTTT
The DNA here is from genome assembly GCA_963277665.1 of Viscum album. Lineage (NCBI taxonomy): Eukaryota > Viridiplantae > Streptophyta > Magnoliopsida > Santalales > Viscaceae > Viscum > Viscum album. The sequence goes on along the minus strand of OY728131.1, from coordinate 306,142,391 downwards.
AGAATACATGATCAATTTGAAAAATTATTGATGATTTAATTTCAAGAAGAAATGTTCATTGACCTAAATTTGAAGATAAAATATTTAGAAGATAAGTTTTATAAATCATATAAAATGATTATGCTTCATGATGAGATACTGGAAGAAATTCAACAACATCAAAATGATAAAACATTTTATTGAAAAACCTTTATGAAATTTTATTTCTTAAAAACCATCATTTGTAATATGTTCAAACTCATATTCTCAGTTGGAATTATTTGATATTTAAAATATCTGAATCACTATTTATATATTTTTTATTATAACTTTTTATTATAGTATTTTGTTTATAATTACATTGATAAATTTTTGTTTATATGAGACTCCTCAGACTCATACTTTTAGATCTGGTTCCAAAATTACATACTTTTAAATACGTCACCTGATTTACAATAAACTCCCAATATCAAAAATATGGTGACTTTGGTAAATTGGTATATTTAAAACTAAAAAATGTTACAATAAACATTTTTTTCAAAAATATTATCAACACATTTAATTCCCTTATAAATATCACTTTAATTGAAATTTCATGGGAAATGTGAAGACAAAAGAAAAGTGTTAGATATAATTCCCAATAAGGGAATAAAAAATGAAAATAAATCCTAATTGAAAATCATAGTTAAAACATGACTCATGATAAGTGAACATAATGATAAGGAAAATATTCATAACAGGTCATAAGAATTTGATGAATAACATCATCATAATTACATGAGGAATAAAATTATCACCATTATATTAGGAAAGACATGGAAATGTTACTACAATATAAACATGATACAATCATAAACAAATCAACATACCTGATTACTATAGTGTTTCAAGAAATATTTCCAATTATTTTGACCAAGGTATTATAATGTTTTTTCTAGGAATGCTTCTATGGTATCATGGACATGTTATCTAAAGGGATTACTTTTTTATCCAATGCATTAGATCACTATATGGGAGAATGTTTCATATGACTTAATTCATGTGTGCCACGTTTTAAGAACACAAAACAATCCATAAATAATCACATAATGTAAATTTTGAAAATAAATGGGCATCCAATGAAAGTAAGTATCTCTCTACATAAATACCATTAAATCAAGATATTGAATTATAGTGTATTTAAAAAATATATAATAAATGGTATACATTTTAGTTAATAATTTACCAATTAAATTGAGGGATGAATATCTAGGTTAACGCCCTTTAATCAGAATAAGAATACATAGGTATCCATAAGTGAAATATGTTGGAAGAAAATTTATAAATAGCTGATGATAAAGAATGATAAACATTGTTATGGATCATTCTCTATAAAGATAATATTTCCAAAATAGAAATTATACATAATAACATGTATATACAGAGTAAAGGTATAATACATAAGAAATTTGGATAGTGGAAGATAACATGAACCTTTTCTAAAAATTGGGTGGGAAATAAACCATTATAGTGGATTTATGCATATCTTGGTGAATGTCCGTCATTCAGAATTTGAAACTATTGGATGTTGAAAAGAACTATGGTTGCATGATGTTAGGGTAGATGAATAGTTTTATTTTAAAAGGTATGAATCCAATTAAATGAAAGATAATTCATTTATAATGTATTTTAAATAGAATAAATATCATCTAATCATATCCCCTCGGAGTGTCAGACAACGTGTGTTGTAACGTCACATTCACAATGCACCAGGATGGTGATTTTGATATTAATAACCTAATATTTTTTGTGTTATAAACCATATATTAATATAATCCAAAACCATGTCCAATTATAGTATCTAGAAAGCAATTTATTTTCTTGTAAAACCACACACACATTAATTTACCAAAGTTTTAGGAAGGTTTCATAGTTATAGGATAGTTTGAGATTTATTATAGCTTAAAAAGGCTATAATGAGATGTATTTAGATAACATTCATTCAAAACATACTAAATGGAATATATAACTATCGAATAAAAACCATTATAGTGTAATAAAAATATTTTTTAAAAATATTATAACAAAGGTATTGTACTTAAAAATGTTCCAGGAGGAATAAAGACCCTTACCATGGGAGGAAGCTTCTTAATACTAGAGACATACTCCTTAAAACCATAGAATCAACATGGAGATACTACTAAGAGGGATAATTGTAGAATATTCAAGCCCAATTTATTTAGTGTGTAGTGTAAGGATTTTATTGGGGGATAGTTATACTTGATGAGGGGTGTTTTTAAGTAATAAATTAATGATTATTATATATTTAAGGATACAAACTTTGGAATGGAATACTTTTTAAAATAATTGGTTTATAATTAATTTTATAACATTTGTTTATGTATGTTTCAATCATAAAACACTCATTTAATGTTTTCATTTTTAGTCGGCTTTTGTCTTTACCTTTTAATTTAATCCTTTTATATTACTTTACCTATACTATGTTAACACATTTTTTGGTATAGAAACTTTTTTGTGCACAAAAATTAAATTTACATTATTACCTAATTTGGATCTTTTAATTCAATACTATTTACCTGAATCAATTTAAAAAATTTACAAAAAAATTAATTATAATATGATATTTGTATAACTCTTAAAAACTATATTTTATGAAAATAAATAATTTTGTTTTTCAAAATGATAAGCTTGTTTATCGAAATGTAATGAATTATTTATTATTTTTATTTATTAAATAAATTTTGATAAAAATTATATATTATGAAATTTTATGTCATCATCATATCATGATTATATAATATGAGTTATGGTATTTCAGAAAAATTATTTTTTCACTGTTTTCCCCTAAAGTCTAATTTTTAGCAAATTACCATAAATTCACCCAAAGTGAATTTATATATAATGATTAAAATAATGATGTTTATTTTATCAAAATAATACCCTAAATATTTTCATTTTACCTCTTAAAAAAATTCTTAATTATTAAAAATTAACAATTTATATGAAATAGGGAATTTTATGACTGTTATAAATATAAATTAGTACATAGAAAATTTATATTATCATATAAATGTGTTTTTAAGATAATTTCATGAACATTAAAATTATTTAAAAATAAATAAATTTATCATAAAAAATACTTTTAATGGAAATTAATTATATCAATAGTTTTCAATAATACAACAAGAAAATAATCACAATGAACACCATATTACAATAATAATAATAATTTCTAATTATCTTATTGATAACTGGTCATAATTAACATCATTCATACTGGCCAATGATCCTAATACTGAATAACTATATTTACCTATAAATAAATTTTAATTCTCTCTTCATTATTCATTACTTCACATACAAATGTTATTATATAGACTTTGATAATGTGAATTTTTTTCCTAACACTTATGTTTATTTTTACTATCATTATGGAATAAGGTATATTTATATGGGAATTAAAACCTATGGGGTATTTTAGTTAATATATTGTTATTATATGTCTATACCTCTTTACCATTCTTAGTTGTAGCTTTCCATATCACAAAATGATGTCAAAACTTATTTTGGAAAGTAAAATTCATTCTATATACCAAAATTATAAAAATTATATTATAAAATAATAAGTATTTCTATTAAAAACATAACGTAAATTTTGGGTCTTTCAATTCTACCCCTTAAAAAAATTGAATCCTTGATAATTTACTCTTTTAACAATACTTTTAGAACCAAAATGATCAATTAAATGTTAAATATAGATTAGACACATTATGAATACCTAAGGGATGTAATCCTATATAGACCCACTTGTTATACTTAACCATGTAATCTAAAGAAAATTTTTATATATCTAAGGCTCTATAAAAAAATATTTTTAGTCCTAATTCTCAAAAATAGCCAAAATCTAATATAATACCAACTGAGACACCCCATACCCACACATTCAAATCTAGTCTAAAAATACATAATTTTAAATAAATCACATGAATTATAAAAAAATTCAAACATCAAAATCTCAGTGTATTTGAATACAATGTACATTTATGACTAAATACAAGTTATAATATTAATTTTTCCCACATATATTATTTACACGTGTACTTCCATTATTTTCATTAATTTCATTGTAATTTCAAGGTAAATGGGGTGGCATAACTAAGAGGGGAGATATAAATCCCAGTAAGGGAATAAAAATGAAAACATAGAACAAATGTACATCATGAGTAAAATATTAGGCATGATAAATAATATTAAAAGGATGAAAAGAGTCACAAAATTATCATCAGAAAAGGAGGTATAACATGATCATAAGTAAATGAGAAAGAACATGATCACTATTACATGAGGCATGAAATGAAAATATGGCTACAAAATAAACATGAAACATTCCTAAAAATAACACAATATATCATCTCTATGAGGTGGTAAAACATATTTGAAATTATTTTTACTAAGTCATCATAAAATATTTCCATGTTAGGGTACAAAGTTATTAAGAACATTTCACATTTAGGGATTAATTCTTTACCAAGTGAATTTATAAACTATCTTGGATCACCCTTTATATGACTTAATTCATGTGGGCCACATAATAATAACATATATCAATCTATAAATAATCATATCATGAACCTTTGTAAAATAAATGTGTATCTAGGTAACAAATGTATCTCTCTACATAAATATTATTCAATTGAGATAAATAATTATATGGTATTGACATAATATGAAATAAAAGGTATATGGTTTATTCAATAATTTCCTCATTAAATTTATGTATGGGTTGTAACTCCCTGACCCAGAAGCCCAAAGGTGGTGCATTATTACATAACATTGGCATGATCACAAAAGATCAAGTCTCTAAAGACCAGTTACTTTAGTAGGTCTGGAAGTACTAGATACATTAATAAGGTTTTCATTACATCATAAAATAGAAAACTACAACAAAAAATTTTCCATAGACAACACTGAGTTCCCATAGACTATCCCTGTAGGTCAGTCATAAAATACTTCTTCAAATCCTTGGGGAAATAAAACATAGAAAGGGGTGAGCTCAGATGCTTAGAAAGGATAACAACATAGCAGAAACATTCATAAATAATCATTAACATTTAAGGAAATATATAAGACTAAAACAAAATCCTTTTAAACTTGAAATTAAGTATAATATAGCAATTATAAAAATCAAATAACGCCATTTACATATTCACATGGATATTATACTAGTCTAATAATCAAATGTAATATCAATAGCCACTTTCATAATGATGTAATGCATAATGTCAGACTTTTATAGCAACATTGTCAAGTCCTTATGCCAAGACTACAAATAATATTTTGTCAAGGCCATGTTCCAAGAAACTATTTTGTCTCATGAGACCTACCGATGTATCGAGAAGCTATAGCGGGCTCCACCTATCTCTTACTAAGTCCAATGCATTCCTCATATGAAAATGTTTAAACATAACATAAACATTGGTATTAAAACTAGCATAATAAATGTCAATAATTTATCCAAAAACCAGGAATGGTGTAAAAATAAAATCTACATGGTCAAATATATCACAAAACCTTCAATACAATATGGAAGTTTTGTGTCATAATAAATAAACTTCAAATAAGCTTAAAATACATCAAAGGATGTTGACATAGATGAAATCAAATCCCTTTTTAGAGAAATATCTCTTTCTATTTTGAAATATTTTTAAATTAATATAATTATAAAAGAAAAAATTTACATTGTAAATATTCTTATAAGATTTTAAGGGAATCTTGGATGACATTATAATGGAAGAGAATAGCCGCACCCGCTGTATAAGTTAAAAACACATTCCTACCTTAGTTTTGTTGAAAAGGTTATAAAGTACCTTGTTTGGAAAACGCGGAAATATTCCATTCCAAAACATCTTATAAAAAGTAAAAAGGGTATAAATTACTTTATCCCATAATCTATTAAATATTAAAAAAATGTGAAATACATTTTTAAATAAACACGGATGTGGATGATAAAGAGGCCTCAGTAGATACTACCGTAAAACCATCCTTGGATAATAAAGAGATTGTGAAATTAACCCTTAAATTATAATTTTCCAAAAAAAAGGGTAGGTTAAACTCCTGTATAATTGTAAAATAATTGTTATGAAATTATAAAATAATCATATATATTAATATGATATCATATATGACCTTTTAATATTGCTTTGTTAATAATATTTTAGTATTATCGTCATTCCGGGTGTTAACTAATTCATTTTCCATTATTTGCTTTGTTACGTAAGTATTGTTTGTTATTTATAGGATGTAATTTATTCATATTTATAATGATATTATGTCTTTAAAAACTATTTTTAATCATCTAATAAAAATTAGTATTGAATGGATACGATGGGGAATGAATCTCATTGCGTTCGTGGAGAGGGTAATCCGTTCATACGCACGAGCGAAAATATAATTCTTTTGATATTAAAATAATAAATAATCAGAAGGTATATAATATTTATATATTCATTATCATGTTATATTCATTATTTATATAAATTAAACATCGTTATTATACTCATCAAAATAATAATGTATTGAATAACAATTACACCACGACATGGAGACGGTAAGCCTTACGTACGCATGTATGGTGACATGTCATTCAAAGGATGAATAGAATAACGAATATGGTTGTACCATATTTATAATAACATCACAGTATATATAATATACTGGAGTTATTATTTTAGAATGGAAACAACAAAGAAAGAGTAATGTGGACGATGAAAGGAACTTGAAAGTTGTGATGAAATATTTACCTCTTCTTCAAGTTATTTGTTTTGATTTAATCAAAAGGGATCCGTATGTTGGCTTTAGGACTAAAATAATGAATCTTGGATGACGGTATGACATTTGAGAGGGTATTTTGGAAGATTTTGGCCGAGCCAAATTGCATTGAAGGTGTGAATTAGAGATAAGGGGGGATGCCCTTTTATAAGAGGGGTGAGGGACACCTTAGGAAAAGCTTGAAATATTATTTTATAATAAAATTATTTTCAGTTTCTAATGGAACGAAAAGTAATTATTTAAAGAATATGTTGGGGATGGGTCGAAAAACACTCAAAAAATAGGTTTTAGAAGGTTTGGGTCACTATATTAACTTTATCTTTTATATTTAACTCTTAATTTAAATAGTTTGTTATTTACCATGTCTCTTTGTATTTTTATATTATATGGTTAATAAAATTACTATATACTTCCAAGAGGATGCTAAGTGGTTCATTAATTATAAAACTATGATTATATAACCCTTATTTCTGAACCTTATATATTTATAAATAGAATATCGATTAATAATATAATATTTTCTTTAAAAAATCTTTTATGTCAATTTTGACACTATTTTTTATTTTGTTTTTTCTAAATTCATAACATAATTACTACATCAAAAAGAATTCATATAACCAACCCTAATATGTCATAATAATCAAAAAAATTATTTTAATTCATATAATGTCTCAAATTATATTTATTTGGATATTTATAATATCAATTATTTTAATCTTTCATTAATATGGTCATTACCACATCATCATTTATTCATAAATAAATATAACTATTTAACATCTAAAAAACATAAATAAAATACCACTATGTAGGAACTAATTTTATCTTTATAATTAACATTTATAGTCAAATTTATGTTATGTTTAAGCCTATATTGAAAATGGTTTATTTATTAAACATTGAATTTAACACTTTTAACACTTCTTCGAATTAAATAATAATAAATGTCCTAATCTAATAAAAGTGGACCTAAAGGATCATATTTTATTCCTAAGGTTGGTTTTGGTCGAATTACACTTATCCAATATAATTAGGACATGTTTTAGGGTAATAATAATTTCATTTTTACACTTAATTACCCTATTTACTTTTAACTGTGGTAAATAAAAGTAAAAAGCTACTATTCAAAAAAAATTATTTTCAACTTATTGAATCACATTTTACTTAATGATATCAACTGTGTCTCTCATTATTTTGAAATTCAACTCATAGATGTGGTAAAATTATGTTTTATATAAATTTTCAAATGCTCCAAGGAGGTGGGTAAAAGACTGTAAAAAGTTCTATAAAATTTATATATATCTAAATTTATTATAAACAGGCTCCAATGAGTAACATTGAACATATATAGGTATTATCTATCTATATTGACCTAAAACAAATTAAAATAAAATAAATAATCATTTAAATAAAAATTCATTTTAAGCTATAACTCAATGTTTTTCACTATTCCTCAAAAATTTAATGTTTTCATAAAATACAAAAAATTTACCCTGAGCTAATTTCGATATTCCAAATACAAAAATTAAGTCCATTTTGAATGATAAAATTTATAAAGTATCAAAATGTTTGTATTAATATTCATAACGGCTAGTTTGATTTGTTGTGGTGTGTTAGAACTCAAAGTTGCGTACAACACATGATGTTGTATTATTCAAAGAGAAGCATACCATGGAAAATTGGGGTGTTACATTCTTCCATCCATCAAATAATTTAGTCCTCAAAATTTATAGAATATTACTGCATAAAAATATGTGGGTGTTTCATCATCATAAGTTCCTCGGGTTCTCACGTTGCCTCTTCCATCTTATGGTTTCTCCATAGAACTTTTAACAGATGAGTTGTCCGGTTTCTCATCACTTGATCTCTTGTATCATGAATATTGGAAGGCTCTTCGCAATAAGATAGATTGGGTTCCAGTTCTAATTACTCATAGGTAAGTACATGTGTTGGGTCAGGCATGTATTTTCTCAACAGTGATATGTGGAACACATCATGAACTTTGGAGAGACTTGGCAGCATTTCCAAATGGTAAGCTACAGCCCCAATTCGTTCTAGAATTTCAAAAGGTCCGATGTACCTAGGAATCAATTTACTCTTCTTACCGAAACTTATAACACCATTCCATGGAGATACCTTCATGAAAAAATGATCTCTTACCTAAAATTACAAATCCTTCCTTCTGTTATTGGAATAGCTCTTCTACCTACTTTGAGCTTCTTTAATGTGGTTTTGGATTACCCTTCTCCTTTTCCATCATTTCCTCGACTAGTTATAGGCCTACGAGTTTAATTTCACCATCATAGTCCCAACATGTTGTTGTGCGACATCTCTTTTCCATATAACGCTTCATATGGTGTCATCTAAATTCTTCAATGGAAGCTATTGTTATTGAAAAATTATTCCAGATGTAAATATTGATCTCACAAACCTTGAAAGTCAAGTGAGAATGATCTCAACATGTCTTCTATGGTCTGAAATGTATATTATGATTTTCCATTAGTTTGGGGTGGTAGGAAGTGCTCAAATGAAATTCATTATCAAGGTCTTTCTAAATACATTTCCAGAATCTTGATGTGAAACATGGAACACAATCAGAAACAATCGATAGTGGTACTCCATGATGTCTTACAGATTTATTAATATATAGTCTTTTAAATCATTCAAGTGGTAAATCATCTCTTAGAGAAATAAAATGTACCGACATGGTAAGACGATCAACAATGACCCATATTGCATCGTTCTTTTTAGGAGTATTTGGTAGTCCCATGAAAAATTCCATCATAATATTATCCCATTTCCACTCAGGTATGAGAAGAGGTTGCATGATTCCTCCAGGATGTTGCCTTCCAGCATTAAATTTTTAACAAACCATACATCTTGACTCAAAATAAGAAATCTCTTTCTTCATTTTGTCACACCAAAAAATGATCCTTAATATCTCTATACATCTTAGTGCTACCAGGGTGTACACAGAAATTGGTACTATGCGCATCATCAAACAATTCCCTTTTAAGATCAGGTGTATCAGGAACACAAAGACTCTTCCCAAATTTGAAAATTCTATCATCATACACAAAGTCACTCAATCTCCCATCATTCACATCATTAATCTTTTTTTATACTCTTCATCACCGGTCTGATAACTCTTTATCCTTTATAGTAAATATGGTTTGGATACCATTTGAAAAATTATTGATGTTTCACCTTCCATGGTTATTCCCATATCCATATTTACTAGATCCATGAAAATATGATCCCTTTAAACTCACATCATGTTCAAAACTCCATTATCATTTCTAATCAAAGTATTTTCCACCTTAATTTCCTTCCCCGGGTGGTAGTGTATAGTGTAATCATAGTCCTTGAGTAGTTCAATCCATCACTTTTGCCTCACGTTGTGTTCCTTCTATGAGAAAATATACTTCAAACTCTTGTTATCAGAATATATCTCACATTTTTTACTATATAAATAATGTCTTCATATCTTCAAAGCAACGATTATAGCTTCTAACTCAATATCATGAGTAAGATAGTTTTTCTCTTGAATTTTTAGATTTCATGATGAATAGGAAATAACCCTATCATTATGCATAAGGACACAACCAAGTCCTTTCTTTGAAGCATCATTGTAAATAAAAAACCCATCATTACCTGATGGTAGAGTCAATATACCAGAATTTTCTAATCTTATCTTCCATTATTCAAAATATTCTTAACATTCTTTTGTCCAAATAAATATATCCACTTTACGTGTGATATGGGTTATTGGGTTAGCCAATCAGGAAAAATTCTAGAAGAAACGTCGATAATAACCTGCTAAACTAAAAAAATCGCATGCCTTAGTTATTCTTGTCAGTGTTGGCCAATCTTGGATTGCCTTGGTCTTAGAAGGATCAATGGAGATTCTATCCATAGAGACAATATGGAAAAGAAAAGAAATATTCTGAAGCCAAAATTTACACTTTCTAAACATCCCATATAATTTATGTCTTCTAAGAGTATTCAAGATAATGTGCAAGTGACTTTCATAGTCTTCGTAGATTTAGGAGTATTCCAAGATATCATCAATAAATAAAACAAAAAGACATTAAGATATTCCTTGAAACCTTTATTCATTAGATCCATGAAGACATAGGGTGCATTAGTCAGTCCAAAAGGCATTATTGTAAACTCGTAATGCCCGTACCTAGTTTGAAATATAGTCCTTGGAATGTCCTACTTCTTCACACACAACTGATGATATCCAGATCAAAGGTAAATCTTTGAAAATTATTGAACTCCATGATGTTGGTCGAATAATTCATCAATGCATGGTAGGGGGATACTTGTTCTTTATTGTTATAGCATTGATCTTCCTGTAGTCAATACATAGCCTCATAGATCCATCTTTATTCTTAACAAAAAGGACAGGGGATCCCCATGGGGAAACACTTGGGCGAATAAATAATTTATTACTCAATTCCTCTAGTTGTTTCTTTAGTTCCACTAATTCCACAGTTCCCATTCTATAAGTGGTCTTCGATATGGGGATTGAACTAGGAATTAAATCAATGGTAAACTCAATTTATCATTCTGGAGGATGTCTAGGTAAATCATTTGTAAACAAATCAACATATTCTTTTACAATAGGTACATCCTCTATTTGAACATTACTTTCCTTACCGACATTTATTTCATTCTCTTACTCCCCAATAATTGAATTTAGTTGCGCTACTGGGGGTGGATTTAGATAAGAATTAGGTGGTGAAATTTCTTCTCTAATGATAGGGTGTTCTTTATCATCGTCATAAAAAGTAGTAATATCCTTCTTCTTAAAATAAATTTTTGGATCATAGTTCGAATTCCAATCTGTATGGAGGATTATTTCAAATTCAATCATGGGTATGACAATGAAATCAGAAGATAATGAAAATATGCCTTAATTGGGACTGATGTACAAAACATTGTTGATATAATACTTCCCGTAGGAGTTTTGGCTGACAACTCCTTTGTTAAATCAAAATGGAAATGTATAATTTTCATAGATAACTGGGATGATATGAACCAATGTGATGATCCAGAATTAAATAAATCATTTTCTAAACATGAGGAAACCATTAAATTACCTGCCTCTACGTCTTTCAAAGCTTCGACCTCAGCAGAAGTGATTGAATAAGAATAGCCTTGATCCCTTGTCCTTTTCTATGTTAAGTTCCTCTAACTCTTAGGACATTCATTCACATAATTCCCCCTTTTTTGACAATTGTAGCATTCAACATAGACAACCTCTTTCTTCTCCTTGAAATCACATGCTTGGTGGCCTTTTTCACCACACTTGTCACAGAATCCCATTCCCTTCAAGAAAGTACCATGGTGTTTCTTCCAACATTTACTACTGGATGGATATTCAACTTTTCCCTTCCTACACGTATTTCCATTTCCTAAGTGTTCAGTAGATCTCTTCTTCTATTTCTTTTCTTTAAAGTGTTAAGACTTTCAGAATTCATTTTCTTTCTTGATGGCACATGAGAAAATATCTTCGTACGATGAGAAGGATTGTGAGACTAATGCTTGATAGAGAAATTGTTTTAACCCATTAAATAAACGATCAATATTAATTGTTGGGATATGAATATAATTTGTTTCATGCCTTGTTATCCTTGTAATGTTTGCCTCATAATATGAGACATTATCATCCTCCTTTTTCCTCAGACTCAGAAATTGCCTTTCCATATCCGCTCAATGGTCATGTGGAAGTTATTTTTCTATGAAAAATTATTTAAACTCCCTAAATTCGATATTTGATACTTAATCATCTTCCATTGTGTTTTGAACCAATGACCACCACTGATCGCCATCTCTAGTGAGGCAGTAAACTACCATGACAACGCTTTCCCTTTTGCTTCTCTCTAAGGTGTGGAATATTTTCCTGAAGAAATTTATCAATTTCTCAACCACTATTGGATTTTTACCCCCATTGAATGTTGGTGGTTGTTTCCTCTGGAAGTGATATAACATTGATCCTCCACGCTGTGGATAAGGGTGCTCCAAACGGGTAAGGTTATTATTCATAACCTGAGTGAGTTTTCCCAGTATGGTGATAAGCTGATCATCACTAATTGTATCACCAGCTCTACTATAAATATCATGAGTAGGAGGTAAATCCCTACATAGAGTGTGTGCATTGATACGGTTTCCATTCCTTCCACTAGGCTCCATTTCTAAAAAATGGCATAAATTTGATTAGTTTATGAATCGAAATACATAAATCCAAACTATTAAAACACTTAACCTAAATTCAACAGTTGATGGATATAATCCATAATCATAAAAAATGTTTTCTTTGAGGAATTAGATACTCATAAACCCTTCATAATGGTCTGTAATGAAAATTATAATTATACTAACAATATCCCTCGGGAGTGTTGTAACCAAGAGTGCAGCAAGGCCTGTTGTTGTGCACCAGTTCGCATTTGAGTCTAGCTAAAAGCAGTATTTTCAGGTTTTACACCAAGGTATATATGTGCCAGAGCCACCTCTACCTAATCGTATCTAGAAAGGGATTTATTTTTTGTAAAACTCACAAAATCTCTACAATACCAAAATTCTAGGAAGTTCATCGATACTAATTCTCAATGTCTATCTTAGATTTATCTGCTCTAATCAGATTTTATCTAAATCTAGTTTCTAAGGTTTGTACTAACATTCCTCTGATACTAACTATAACGCCCTAATCCCAGAAGCCCAATGTCGGTGCATTATTACATAACATTGGCATGATCACAAAATATCATGTTTCAAAATACTGATTTGATTAGTAGCCTTGGAAATACTAGATACATTCATAAGGTTTACATTACATCATAAAATGGAAAAATACAACCACATTGTTTCCATAGAAAACATTGAGATCCCAAATAATATCCATGTAGGTCATTCAAAATATAATTCTTCACATCTTGGGAAAAATAAAACATAGAATGGGGTGAGCTCAAATGCTTATTAAGGATAAAAACATAGGGGAAACATTCATAAGTAAGCATGAACATTTAAGGTAATGTATAAGACTAAAACAAAATCCTTTTAAACGTTAACTTCAGCATAATATGGAAAAGAGAAAAATCAAATATTTCTATTTAATTATTCACATGGATATTTTACTAGTCGAATAATCAGATGCAATATCAATATCCAATTTCATAATTATGGAATGCATAATGCCAGAATTTCATAACCACATAGTCAAGGCATTGTGGCAAACTACAAATAAGATTTTGTCAAGACCTTGTTCCAAGGCACTAGTTTGTCTCATGATACCTACCTATTCATCGAGGAGCTATAGTGGGCTCCACCCATCACTTACTAAGTCCAATTCATTCCTTATATGAAAAGGTTTAAACATAACCTAAACACTCGTAATGAATGAAGCTTACGAAATGTCAATAATTTATCTATAAACCAAGAATGGTGTAAAAATAACACATCCATAGTCAAACATATTAAAAAACCTTAATAAAAATATGGATTTTTTGTATCAAATTAAATCAACTTCGAATAATCTTAAAATCCATCAAGGACGTTGAAATAGATGAAATCGAAGCGTTTTTTAGAGAAATATATCTTTCTATTTTGAAATCTTTTAAAATTAATATAATTATAAAAGAAAACATTTACTTTGGAAATATTATAATAATATTGTAAGGTACTCTTTAATGATTTTATAATGGGGTAAAATAGCCACACCCACCATATAAGTTAAAAAAATACATTCATACCTATGTTTTTTAGAAAAAGTTATAAAGTACCTTATTTTGAAAATGTTGGAAATATTACGATAAAAAACATCTTCTAAAAAGAAAAACAAGGGTATAAATAACATCATTCCATATTCTAGTAAATAATAAAAAAATTTCAAATAAAATTTTAAGAAAACATGGATGTGGATGATAAAGAGGTCCCAGTAGATACTTACGTAAAAAGAACCTCAGATAATAAAGAGATTGTGAAATTAACCCTTACCATGTATTTTTCCATGGTCGAGGGTAGGTAAAAATTTGGTATAATATTGAATTAATTGTTATTAAATTATAATATATTAATATACATTAATATGATATCATATATGATTTTTTAATATTTCTTTGTTAATAATATTTTAGTATTATCATCGTTTTGGGTGTTAACTCATTCGTTTTCCTTTATGTTAATTGTAACATAAGTAATGTTTGTTATATATAAGATGTATCTTATTAATATTCAGAATGATATTAAGACTATAAAAATTATTTTAAATCATCAAATGAAAATTATTCTTGAATGGATATGATGGGGAATTAATCTCATCGCGTTTATGGAGACGGTAATTTGTTCGTACGCACGAGCGATAATATCATTCATTTGATATTAAAATAATATATAATTGAATGTTGCATCATATATAAAGAATCATTATCATGTTATATTTATTATTTACATCAATTAAACATCGTTATTATACCCATCCAGATAATAATGTATTGAATAACAATTACACCACGACGTGGAGACGGTAAGTCGTAGATAAGCATGTATGGTGACATGTCATTCAAATGATGCATAGAATAATGAATATGGTTGTACCATATTTATAATAAAATCAATGTATATATAAGATACTGGAATTATTATTTTAGAATTGAAACAACAAATCAAGAGGAAGTGGAAGAAGAAAGGTACTTGAAATAGGTGATGAAATATTTACCTCTTCTTCGGGTTCTTCCTTTTGATTTGATCAAAATGGCTCCATAAGATGGATTTTTACTCAAGGAAGGTCTCTAGGATGAATTTATGACAGTTGATAGGGTATTTGTGCAGACGTTTTCTGAGCCAAATGGATTTTATGTTGTGAATTAGAGAGAAGGGAGTGCCCTTTTATAAGAGGGGTGAGGGGCACCTTAGGAAAAGCTAGAATTAATATTTTATAATAAAATAATTTTCAAATTATAATGGATAAAAAATTAATTATTTAAAGGATAATGTGGGGATGGGTCTAAAACCACTCAACTAATAGGTTTTAGATAGTTTTGGGTCACTATATTAAATTTATATTTTATATTTAACTCTTAGTTAAATTGTTTGACATTTACCATGTCTCTTTGTATTTTTATATTATATAGTTAATAAACATACTAAATACTTTATGAGAACCCCAATTGGTTAATTAATGATAAAAATATCATTATATAAGTCTTTTGGCCAAACTTTGTATTTTTAGGAATATAATATCAATTAATAATATAATATTTGTTTTAAAAATTCTTATATGTCAATTTTGACACAATTGGGTATTTTGTTTTTTAGAAATTCATAATAGCATTATTACTTATAAAAAAATTCATCTAACCAACCATAATATGTCATATTATCCTAGAAAATTATTTTAATTCATAAAAAGTATCAAATTACATTTATTTGGAAATTTAAAATATTATTATTTTAATCTTTCATTAATACGGTAATTATTGCATCATAATTGTGTCATAAATAAATTTCATTATTTTAGGTCTAAAAAATATAAATATAATATAATTATGTAGGAAATAATTTTATACTTATAATGAATATTTATTTTGGAATTTATCTTATGTTTAACCCTATATTAAAAATGGTTTAGTTATTAAACATTGAATTTAACACTTTTAACTCTTCTTTGAATTAAATAATAATAAATGTCATAATCTAATCCAAGTAGACTTAAAGGATCATATTTTATTCCTAAGGTCTTTTTGGTCGAATTACACTTATCCAATAGAACTAGTACATGTGTTAGTGTAATAATAATGTCATTTTCACCCTTAATTACCCTATTTAATATTATCCGTTGTAAATAAAAGTAACAAGTTACTATTCACAAAAAAAATTATTTTCATCTAATTGAACCACATTTTACTTAACAATATCAACCGTGTCTCTTTTATTTTTGAAACTCAACAAAGAGAAGTGGTAAAATTAAATTTTTTGTAAATTTGCAAATGCTCCTAGGAGTTGGGTAAAAGACAGTAAAAAGTTCAATAAAATTTTTATATATATAAAATTATTATATACTGACTTCAATGAATAAAATTGAACTTATATAGGTATTATGTAACTATTTTCACCTAAAAATTTTAAATAAAATAAATATTTATTTATATAAAAAATCAGTTTTAAACTATAACTCGGTGTTTTTTACTATTCATTAAAAATAGAAAGTCTTCATAAAAATACCAAAAATTCACCCTAAGATAATTGCGATATTCAGAATCCAAAAAATAAGTCCCTTTTGAATGATGAAATTTAAAAAATTTCAAATGGTGGGTATTACTCTTCATAACGGCTAATTTTATTGGTTGTGGTGTGTTAGAACTCGAAGTTGCTTACAACATACGCTACTATATTATACAAATAGAATCATATCGTGGAAGCTTGGGGTGTTACATGGGTAAATAGGTGAACACCCTTAAATAAAAATAAAAATATAAGTGTACCCACATGGGATATACATTGGATGAAAATTTATGCATAGATGATGATATGTAAAGAAGAAGGAAGTAATGGACAATTCTCTATAGAGTTCACATTTTCCTCATACCACCTGTACATAGGAGCCTGAACATAGAGAATAAAGTTAAAATACATGATAAATTTTGATTGTTAAATATATTATGAACATTTTTTAAAATTTTATGAGGAAGAAGCCTTTATAATTGATTAATGTGGCTTCCTTAGTGAATGTCCAACATTATTCTTTAGAAACTATACGATTTTAATGAGGAATAAGGTTTCCAGGTGTCTAGGTAGGTGAATAAATTAATTTTCAAAGGTCGGATACCAGTTTTATGATTGATAAATCCTTCACAATGGATTTTAAATAACATTTAGATCATGAAATCATGTTTTCCAGGAGTGTCAAACTGGGTGTGTAATAAGGGGCCATTCATTAAACACCAAGATGATGCTATAGATATAACCAATTGACTATTTTCAAGGTTATTACTCCTATATGTATTTGATCCAAAACCATGTTCACTTTTATTATCCATACAAGTATTTTTTCCTTGTATAATAAATCACACAATACTTTAGAAAAATTTAAGATAGTTTTATTTATTGGATAGTTTGAGCAATATGATGACTTAAACAAAGGATATAAATAGAGATATAATAAGTAAAATATCAATTAAAATATACCAATAGGTTTATATTACCATTTAATAAAAATAATAACCATATTGGAAAAATAAATTTAAAAATACAATAAAACAAAGGTACTAAAATGGAAAATTAAAGAGGAAGATTGATCACCCTTACCTATGGAGGATACTTTTTAAATCTAGGGAAATTATTATAAAATTAGAACCAAATTTTTGAGATTAATGTGAGGGATATTGATAGATAATTTATTCTTAATGGATTTGGTTTTATGATTAAGTATGGGATGGGTTGGTAGTTCTAATTGACGAGGGATGCTTTTAAGTGATTAATTAATGATTGTTTACTATTTAAGGCCAGCCACTTTTGGGTGGTATTAATTTTAATGAAATTGGATTATAATTAATATTGGAATGTTTGGATAAGGATTTTATAATACTCATCTACCTATTTAATATTTTCATTTTTAGTTTTCTTATGTCTTTACCTTTTCATTTTAACCTTTAACATTATTTTACTTATATTGTGGTAAATATCTTTTAACCATGATAAATATTTTTTGTCTAAAAATTAATTACACTTATTATATAATATGGACCTGAAAATTAAAAATATCTAACCCATTTTACTTTATTAAATTTATAAATGTTATAATAAATTAATTATAAAGTGATACGCGTATTACTTAATAATATTTTCATAGAAAAGATAAAATCATCATTTTAAAAATTCAAAGGATGTATTTCCAAATGTAATAAATTATGTATTATTTTTATTCATTAAATAATTTTTTATCAAAAATATAGATTATGATATTTTAATTCTTGGTCATATCAAGATTATATCATATTATTTGTGTTATTTTTAAAAAATGATAATTTAATCTTTTACACATAAAATTAACTTTTTAAAAAAAAATTAATAAACTCACTCTAAGTTAATTTAAATATACTAAATCAAAAAATGTTATTTATTTCCTTAAAAATAATAAAAATAATAATATAATTCTATCTTTTGATAATAATCTTTAATTATTGAAATGTAATAGTTTTTTTTGTCATGAATAACTTTCTGACAGTAATAAAAATTCCTTAGGACAAGTAAATTTATATTATCATAAAAAAGTGTTTTATAAGATAATTTGGTGAAAATAAAATGTTTTAATACTTATAAATTTTACATAAAACAGAATTTAAATTTAAATTTAATATTTTTTATTGTTCCAAAAAATACAATCATAAAATAATCATAATAGTCACTTTATTATGCAAATAATAATAATGAATGACTACCTTATGGATTAAAGGTTATAATGTATGTCATCCTTATTACCCAATATTCCTAATACTGAATGTCCATATGTATCTATAATTAAACCATAATTTTTTATATCATTCATCACATCATCTACAAAGGTTCATACACATACTTTCATAATGTCAATTATTTTCCTTACACTTCTCTTTCAGTTTATACTCATTATGGTTGGAGTGATATTTATATGGGAATTAAATCAAATGGAGTTTTTTAGTTACTTTTCTATTACTCTATGTGTATATCCATTTATTGTTCATATTTTTAGAATTACATATAACTTCATGATGTGAAAGTTTCTTATGGAATGTTATATTCCTTCTATGTGATTCTTTTTTAATGAAACCATTATAAAATAATAAGTACTTCTATTAATAATATAAAATAAGTTTATGGTTGTTAAATTATATCCAAAAAAGTCTATGAGAGGTTTTTTAAATCAATAATTTTATAATATTGGATGTTTACCCATCATAATTTCATGCATATTCTATGTTAGATATTATAAAATAAATTCCTTTCAATTTTTTAAAACACAAATGGGGTGAGGTTGGGAATAATTAAAGAAGTAATTTTTAATATGGGAAAATTTTGATAAATTTAATATATTTTTTCAAATTTAAAATTTAATACTATGGTTGTTTTTTAAATAGGGATAAAGTAATGATTTATAGGTGGTCATGAAATCCAGAAATTGTTTGTTTTTAAAATTCCAATTCGTTCAATTTTTCCATTCGTATTACTGTTTAAAAAAATCGGATGATAATTGAGTTAAAGACTCTATTTGCCTTTTTAAAAATAACAATACACTTAATTAAGTATTTTATTTATCTTGAGATCATTGTTTTAACATTCATCTATGTAAAATAAAATACCATTAAATTAAATATCGATAATATGAGGTTTTTTATATAATAATGGTTCAAGGATTTTTTTTAAATTCGATGATCTATAGAATTTCAAAATATTGATGGTTTGAGGATTCATTAAATTCTTGAAACTATAATAATTTAATTAAGGTTTTATAATCACTATATCAATGCCAAAGAAAATTATAGGTAGATATAGAAAGAATATGAGTGTTGTATGAGCACTATAGGGTTGTATGAGCACTGATGTTGTTGCAACTGAATTTGACGTTTTTTAAATTTAAACATTATATTGTTTTATATAAATAAATCCATGATCTTAGGAACAAGATAATAATATTATATACATACACATGAGAAAGGCATCACGCTGACTTCTTGATGTTATGAAACTACTTATTGTTTCGAGAGATTATAATTAATGTAATTTATATTTTTCAGAGTTGTTATAATATTTTATGATTGTGATGATTCATTTTAAAATATAATATTATTTCAGTTTCAATAAATTTATTTCCAATATTCACATCATGGTATCCCTAGTAAGGATTATATAATTTATCTTCCAATTATAGATATAGTGAATTACTGATCAGGTTGATCGACGACTTCCTATCATGGAAGACTAAGGTGTCTAGTTTTTGGAAACTAACCTAAAAATTGTTTAACAAGAATTGGATTCATATGATTGTGGAAGAAAAAAATATTAAGCAGTTTAAAGTAATATATACCATAAATCATTTGTATGTTTCCCCTTGCACATTGGGTAAGAATGAGTAATTTTTAATATCCTTTAAGTGGTACTTGATTTGTAAATCAGTACTATGTGTTTTTTATTTCATATTTTGTATGCAATTTATTGATAATTGATAAAATTACAAAGGGTTAATTTTCCACTCAATTTATTATTTTTATTGGTAGTTGTGAAATAATTATTTTTCTATCCTTATTGTGTTTAAATTTATGTTACTATAATAATTTTTTTATATATAATATGTATATATTTTAAAAAAAATTAATATTAATAGAGGAAAATAATTGTTAGTTTTTTAAACTACAATTTACCCCGTCTTATAATATGATTCCCATTTTTGTATTATACCAATATAATCTTTTGGGAATAATCTTTCTTAATAAATGTTTGAGAAGAGTCCAACCATTCATTAACACATTAAAACTAAATAAAGTCTATAGATAATATACACTAATAATAATTAGTGAGATTTGTAAATTTATAATTTAGAGAAAAGGTATTCCTTCAAACATCACCCTAGAAGAGGGTTATGAGGTTCAGGAATAAGGGACATATGAGCCCTTGATATAATGAATACATTGAAATCCTATATTATTTGCGGATTTTAACTTACTACCGTGTACTTATATATAAGATATCCTAATTGAATGTTGTGTTCCATGAATCGCCTTTGAGGGAGTATATAACCAAAAAATTCAAATGTATGGAACCTATAGGTAGTACAACTAGATCATGATATCTCTTATGATGAAAACCCTGTATAATTACTTGACCAATGAGATTAAATACTATGAAAAAAGACTACTCACTTAGTTAATGTAATTTGTAGGAATCATATGTTTTTGGAAGGAATGTGGGATCCTAAATATTTAATTTGACAATAATACCCTCATTTTTCTTTATATAAATTAAATTATGTGGGTTATGTTCTTTTAGCAGGGTATAATGTAACACCATATGATTTTAGTATGTATTTACCTTTAAATAAAAATTATATGTTCAATAGATTTTGATACAAACTACACTAAACTAAAGTTGAAAATGATTTCTTATGGTATAATAATAAAATAAAAAATGAAATACATAACAAGATAACTATATGAAACATAATTAGTTTTATTACTAAAGGAGTGATGCCAAAATAAAATAAAAGTAGTATAAGGTTTAAATTCTCATAATCATGATCATCCATGAATGTTATACTGTTAAGGACAACTATAAAAAAAATAAAACACATTAAAAAATATGATAAGCATCATGTTAAATAAATTATAGAATATGATAAACAATTTTAAAAAAATCTATAAGGATATATGTATGATTGTAATAAGGCCAATAATTATGTGGTTATTAGACTAATGGTTATTAGATACGTGACAATTGGATATATTTTTATCCAATAAATAAATTTAAGTTGTGTAATTGTTATAAATAATTTAAAAATAAATAAATTAAAATATAATAAATAACATTTTAATTACATAAAAAAGATATATAAATAAAATTATTAATAATAAAAATATGAAATTTAATTCATTATATATTATTATATTTATAGTTGTTATTATTATTAATTATTTATTTATTGTTTTTTGAAATCAAAATAAATATTATAATACAAATTTATTAATAAAAATGAATAAATAATGGTATGTGATACCAATAGATGTGTTGAAAATAGATATTTTCATATAGTTCTTTTTCGTAATTTTTGTTTATTTTATTTTTGTATTAATAAATTTGATAACTTTTATATAATTATTATAATAAAATATAAAATTCCTATTCATAAATAAATACATTAACAATAATTTATTTAATAATTTATATTAATTGTTATTAATAACACTTAATGATTTAGAAAGTCCTTTTCCAATTAAAATAAATTTTTTGTATATGTTTATGTTGCATCTTGGGGAATACACAAGTGATAAAAAATTCCCATAATCCTATATAAAACCTAGGTTCAAACCCTGGTGGAAGATAATTTATAAGTCACTATAGTAAAACTGTAGTATCATGAGTACTACATTAGGTAATGTAGTGGGGTAATATAGAAACATTAATGTTCACCGATATTGGGGTTTTGGGCCACGTATTGGGCCTCTAGTATATTAATGTAGGTTAGTATGACTATTCAAGAGTATCCTTTGGATGATGGATCAAAGTGTCAGTAGTTACTAGATGGAGATAACTAGACACATGAAAATAATGTGATAAAATGATCACTTCACTAGGTTTAGGCTCCATGTAGCTCTATAAGAGGCATAAACATGCAAATCACATTGAAATCTGTAATACTAGGCATAGATATTGATGAGGTGATAGGGAGGGGTTTTTTTATTCTAGTTGAGTGAAATTTGTAAATTCATTTGTGTCTATAGACCTTTGGGTCATGTAATCTAGACTTCGGGGTCATATAAGAGTTCTCTCTCAACCTAAGAAAAATAGGACGTATCTAAAACAAAAAAAAATACCAAATTAATATATATTTTATTATTTTGTTTTCAATTTAAACTTATCATATTAAGTGAGAAATATATATTAAATAGATTCTAAATCTATAATAATCAAATACAAAATGTTTAATAAGGTCAATTACATTATTAGGAATAAAAAAACAAAGGCAAAAGTTACTTGTCACGATAAAGGTAAAATGAGGTTAAAGGGATAAACTGCCACACCCCGACCGCGGACGTCCGTAATTTTTTTCTCTTTTCTTGGTCCCGGTTTAAATTTTTCGAAGATTAATTGTGATTGGTGGTTTCGCGCCGGTGCGCGGTCATCGCGTCGCTAGCGATGGTCGTGCGTTCGGCCCGGGGGACGATGTGTCCACCCGGCGTTTTAAATATTAAAGTTTTTACTTTGACCTTTTATTGTTATTACTATTTGAGTTGTGTTATTAATATTGAAGTTATTTTTTTTCGTGTATAAGTATATACCTATATATGTCTATACAAATGTATATACTTTAATACGTTATTTTTATATATGTATATATATGTATATATAGTGTATCTATGTGTACATGTTTATATATAGGTATATAGGAATATATGGGTGTGTGCGCTCGCGCGCGAACGCGCGCGCACATTTGTCTTCAAATGGTTTTAATATTTTAAACTTTGGATTAAAGATAATTATTATTTTAAATTTTCTAATTATTAATATTAATATTATTATAAGGTTTTATTATTATAATAAAGTTTTATTATTTCTATAAATCATTATTAATTTTTAGGATTTGTTTTATTTAATTACTTATGTTCAATATTATTATTAGTATATTATTATAATTATAGTATTTTATTATTTTTACATATTATTATTAATATTATCCTCATATTAATATTTATATCTTTGTTGTATTATTATGATTATTGTATATATATATATATGCTTTAAGAAACCCGAAACCCCCTCTCAAACCCTACCCTACTCCAGTAGCCGCCACTTTTTCTCCCCCCTCTCTCTCTCCCCTTTCTCCTCCTTCTTCCCCGTTTTCTTCTTCTTTCTTCGTTTTCTTCTTTCTTTCCCCAGCTGGTGCGGCCGACCTTGCGCACCGCCGCTGCACCCTCCGCCTCGCCTCGTCCCAGCCCGACTTCCCTCGCCGCGCTCCTCCATTTGCGCGCCACAACGCACTCTGCCATCTCCCTCGCCCATCCATTCTGACTCGCCGCACCGCCCTCCCTGGTTCCGGCCCTCCCCTGCTGCACCCAGCCCACTCCGCCCTCTCGCCCGAGCCTCACCCCAGCGTCGGACCGCCGCGCCCCTCCTTCTTAGCACCGGCTCACACCCCCTGCCCCGGCCTCCCTCCTTCAGCCGCGCCCGACCGCCGTTCCGCTCCCTGCCGGACCGCCGTCCCAGCGACCCGACCCCCTGCTCCACCTCTCCCCGTCTTCCGCGACCCTCCCTCTCTCCCCACACCTGCTCGCTACCCCCTGCTCCCTGCCGCCGGCCTCACCCCCCTGCTGAACCCGCCGCCGGCGTCCCTCCGCGGTTCCGGACTCCTCCTGGTTCGACCGACCCGCGCCGCACCTTCTCCGGCGCCGGTTTCCTGCTCCCCGCTGCACCGCCTCGCTCCGACCAGCCCCGCGCGACCCTCTGCGCTCTCCCCTCCTGCGCACCCCGTTTCCTCCTTCGCTGCACCCAGTCACTCCTCCCCAGCATCCGCGCTACCTCCCTCCGCTGCACCCGCGGCGTCGGTTCGTTGCCCCGTGTGACACCCGCACCCCCCTGTCTGGTTCTCCCGCCTGTAAGTCTTTGTTTTGTTTTTTTTTAATTATTATTGTTTTTTTATATTAACCTTAGTTATTTACGTTATTTTTATATATATATAACGTTTTAATATCTTTAACATGTTAATAATAATAATATTATTACTATGTTAATATTTTTCTATTATTATTATTATTGGTATTATTATATTGTGTTATTATTTTTATCATTATATTATGTTATTGTTTTTAGTATTATTATTATTATTATACCATTATATTATGTTAATATTATTTTATTATTATTATTATTATGTTAATATTACTTTATTGTTATTATTATGTTATTATTATTGTTATTATTATTATTATTACTAATATATTTATTATTATTTTAATTATTATCATATTATTTTTATTATTATTATTATGTTATGATATTCTTATTATTATTATTAAATTATTATTATTATGCTGATATTATTATTATTATTATTAAGTTAATATCATTATATTATTATTATATTACTATTGTTACTATTATTATTAAATTATTACTTTATTATTATTATCATATTGTTATCATGTTATAATTATTATTATTATTGATCGTTGAACCCGTTCTACGGTCTTCTGTTTTAGGACCCACGCGGGGCTTTTTCGAGAGAGTGTCATCGCTGCGCTTTGTTTTCGAGGTTCCGCCGTCTCCGCGCCTCAGTTTCGAGAGTGTTGGACCTTATCGCGTGGCTTCGGATACACGTCGTGTCATCGCGCCTTGGTTCCAAGGTCGTTTTACCGCCGCGCTTGGATCTTGAGGTAGGTCTCCCTTTGCACTCGCCTTTAAATTTAGAATTTATTTATTCCTTGACTTTTTATTAAGTTTCAGCAAATTCAAAAGTATTACTAAGTAGTTATCTATAGTTTGGTGATCTGCTGATGATAAAAGTTGTTTTAATTCTAGCGTTTCATTAAAAGTGTTTTCTTGGATTTAATTGTGTGCTTCCATGGTAGTTTTGCTAGATGGTTCTTCCTGATTAACGAAAGATTATGTTGAATTGGGTTCTGAAGCGGTTTTGGTGTGTGTAAAATGGTAGGTGTATTGGTTATGGAAAATGGTGTTTTTATTTGAACCTTGATTAGAGGAAGTGTCGTGTGACCTTTAAACTCGATTTTTTGAAACATTAAGCGTGGTTCTTGGTAGGTGAAAAAGAAAAATGTTTTCCTTTGATGCGTGATTAAAATTCTGGATTTCATCTGAGAAATATTATTCTTTCAAAAGGTGTTTAAAGGCCCGTTTGGCTCTTGATAAAAGTGGGGTGCGTTTGGAACTGGGAAAATGATTTCTTACTTGTGATACCAACGTCTTTCAGGTTTGAGATGCTGATTTGAGTTTCTTAAATAATGTTCTAAGTGCGTTTCTGGTTTTCAATCGTGTGGCGTATGTCATGTCCCTTGGAATTGTTTTAGTGTTAGATGTTCAAAGTGTAAATGATATGACGGCCCGGTTGGCACTTTAACAAATGTGAAGTGATTATACTTATATTTATATATATATATACGTACTTGTGAGGGCATTTCTACAGGGGGACTTTCCTTCGAGGGTTGTCGTGTAGCGATGTCCGTGTAAGGGGTTGGGAAGTGCGGTGAGATGAGTCATGCGTGCGCGGGTCTCCCACTTACACAGTGTTACAAAAACTACTATGGGTTCCTGGGCGTCTTGTAGATTATCGAGTGACGGTTGCTTGCTAACCCTGATTAGACGGGTTAGTACCCCCTGGAGTTACAGACAGGCCAGGAGGGATGTGCCACTGGTTGGCTGTTAGGGCGGCCAGTTGGTTATTGACTATGGAGTACCACGCCGGCAGGTAGTCTGAACCCGAGTACGTCCAGGGGTTTTCTAGGGATGTTCAGGATCGCCCATGGTTATTGCTGATAACTTCTGGTTTATTTTTACTTGCACTTGGTTTTCCTTGCCTGTTTACCTTTACTTGCACTTGTTTTCCCTGCTTGTTTTCTTTCAGTCTTATTTCACAGCCTATACTATTGGACTTTGAGAAAAATGGTTTTCAAATGAAAATGCTTTACTTGCTTTGGGTTAGATTTGAAAATGTAACACTGTGCTTTTCAGAATGAGTTTAAAACTAATGAAATGGAACTAACTTTCGAAAAAGAACAAGGGAAATGTCTCGTGTTTGATTTTCAGGTAAAACATTATGAAAAATTACTTTTATACATTATAGTTCAAACCTGGATTATGTAGATTCTATATTTACTGGCAGTGCTTTGGGTTTTGTTGTTGGGCTCACCTACTGAGTACTTTTGTGCTCACGCCTATCTTTTACCTCTTTCAGTTGCATGTTTCTTGTGTTCTGGTTTTCCTGGCTTGAGTCGCTCAGTGATGGAGCGACGCTGGTTTGTAGTTGGGTGGTGACCCGCGAGGTCACGTGGAGGTATGTCGTGGTGTAGTTCTTTATGTCTTTAGTGTTTGTCTGTTTGTTTAGTTTATATTCTTTCTTTCGATCCTGTTTTTAGTTTGGGCTGAAATCGTTCCCAACGATTAAAGTTTCAATGTCCGGCACTTTTTGCCATCCCGGGGGGATCGGGAACCCCCCTCGGGACTTGATTATACTTATATTTATATATATATATATATATACGTACTTGTGAGGGAATTTCTACATTGGGACTTCCCTTCGAGGGTTGTCGTGTAGCGATGTCCGTGTAAGGGGTTGGCAAGTGCGGTGAGATGAGTCACGCGTGCGCGGGTCTCCCACTTACACAGTGTTACAAAAACTACTATGGGTTCCTGGGCGTCTTGTAGATTATCGAGTGACAGTTGCTTGCTAACCCTGATTAGACGGGTTAGTACCCCCTGGAGTTACAGACAGGCCAGGAGGGATGTGCCACTGGTTGGCTGTTAGGGCGGCCAGTTGGTTATTGACTATGGAGTACCACGCCGGCAGGTAGTCTGAACCCGAGTACGTCCAGGGGTTTTCTAGGGATGTTCAGGATCGCCCATGGTTATTGCTGATAACTTCTGGTTTATTTTTACTTGCACTTGGTTTTCCTTGCCTGTTTACCTTTACTTGCACTTGTTTTCCCTGCTTGTTTTCTTTCAGTCTTATTTCACAGCCTATACTGTTGGACTTTGAGAAAAATGGTGTTCAAATGAAAATGCTTTACTTGCTTTGGGTTAGATTTGAAAATGTAACACTGTGCTTTTCAGAATTAGTTTAAAACTAATGAAATGGAACTAACTTTCGAAAAAGAACAAGGGAAATGTCTCGTGTTTGATTTTCAAGTAAAACATTATGAAAAATTACTTTTATACATTATAGTTCAAACCTGGATTATGTAGATTCTATATTTACTGGAAGTGCTTTGGGTTTTGTTGTTGGGCTCACCTACTGAGTACTTTTGTGCTCACGCCTATCTTTTACCTCTTTCAGTTGCAGGTTTCTTGTGTTCTGGTTTTCCTGGCTTGAGTCGCTCAGTGATGGAGCGACGCTGGTTTGTAGTTGGGTGGTGACCCGCGAGGTCACGTGGAGGTATGTCGTGGTGTAGTAGTTTATGTCATTAGTGTTTGTCTGTTTGTTTAGTTTATATTCTTTCTTTCGATCCTGTTTTTAGTTTGGGCTGAAATCGTTCCCAACGATTAAAGTTTCAATGTCCGGCACTTGTTGCCATCCCGGGGGGATCGGGAACGCCCCTCGGGACTTGCCGTGGACCGGCTCGGGTGACCGGTTCAGGGTTGACCCGGGTTGGTTCGTGACAAAATGGTATCAGAGGCAGGTTCATGTTATTTGGGTTGTCCGGTAGAAGGAGATTAGGACTGTCGGAACTCGAGGGGTAGGTACGGGAAGAGCGTCGCGAACTCTTGCTCGCACTGATCTTTGAGTTACCAGGGGTAGTTCGGGAATTGTGTCCTTGTCTTTTCTGGTTTGTCTTGGATTGAGAGATGAAATGGAGGCAAACCGATGTTACATCGTGATTTCACATGGAGTAGTGACCCATGTGGAGTCCGAGTACATGGTTTGAATTCCTCCTAGTGGTCGACGCTGACTTGGGACATGGCCCACTACCATGTCGCTAGGTTGAGCGTGACTACTAGTCCCTCATTTCAGTGGTTGATGCAAATTTGGCTCCTGCTTTTGTTTTGGTTTGTGTGAGTGCGTTGTTGGGAATGAAAAAGGTTTTTGAAGATTGGAATGGTTTCTTTTAAAGGACTTTAAATATATGAAATGGGTTTTAAAACTGAAATCTCTTGATTTGAAAATCTGTTGTTTGCTTGGAATTGGATAAGAATGATTTGGGTTGAAACCCCAGGTCCTCTTTATGAACGTTTGCACATGTGTGAGAATGCATGGAAAGTGTGTGTTGATGCACGTATGAATGGAATGTGGATAAAGACATGTGCAACGGTTCATGAGATTACCTGGGTGTGTATTTGAAGTTAAAGGCTTGACTTTGTTTTCTAAATTGGTTTTAAATGGGAAACTGTTTTGGAAAGTTTTTGGTTTGAAAATGGATTGGTTTTTAGAAAGTGATCTTGGGAAAGGGTGGTATTGAAATCAAAAATGAAAAAAAGGAATTTTAAAGAGGAGATTTTGTTTTGGATTGTGTTTGTGTTTGATTGGTCCTTGTGCTGACTGTTTTTGATGAAAGCGCTTTTATTGAAGTTGCTTCGGTTTGATGTTGGTTTCGGCTTTGTGTTTTATGTGTCGCTCAGAAAATGCCGCCCAGAAAGGTCTCTAAGGATTCGGATATGTCATGCCCAGTTTTTGGTCCTCCTCAGACTTTGCCTATTCTCTATAGTGATCAGGGTCCGTTAGAGGCAGTGAAATGGCTCGAGGAAGTGGAACGTGTCTTTAGAATGTTGGGAACTCCCGATAATGTTAAGGTTCGTGCAATTATGGAGTTGTTTGGGGGTTCAGCTTTGGACCAATGGAAGACGGTTACCCCACCGTCAACGCAAGGTCAAATGACGTGGGATGTCTTTAAAACTGTTTTCATCCAATGGTTTGTACCTGAGGAAGTGAAGCTGGAGAAAAGAGGGAGCTAGTGCATATTCAACAAGGTCAACGGACGGTGAAGACATATGTTGACCATTTCAAGGAACTGATTTCCTTTTCTCCAGATGTAGCGTCACATGAGCTCATGAAGGTCTCTCTTTTCACTGGGGGTCTTCGTCCAGAGATCAAGGAGCGAGTCCTCCCTTCTAAAGACCTTTGTTTCGAGAAGCTGGTGGAGGAAGCTTTCTTGGCTGAGTTAGTTTCTGGTGTGCGGATGGTTACTACTTCAACGTCCTCTATTGTTGTTCGTAAGAGTTACCCCTCTGATAAGGAAAAGGCGTCATAGATACCTGTTCCTAAGGAGTTATCCCCTTTGGTCTCAGCTTCCAGTTCTTCAGATCGTTCGATGGTATGTTATCAGTGTGGTCGTTTCGGGCATTTAAAGCCGTCTTGTCGCAACCCTCCGAAGACGTGTCATCGATGCAGCCGTCTGGGTCATCTGGAGAGGTTTTGCAAGAAGCGTCGCTTGAAGAGGAAACTGTGATGGGAGAATGTCAGTACCTGACTGTGAGGCAGAAGATGCTTCAACCATCAGATCCCCATCCACAAGTCTCGGGGTGAAGCTCGCGCACAGTCAGGAGTTCCAAGGGGTGCGAAGCCTTGGTCCAGGTTTTGTGTTCCGTGTTAGCAGTGGAACAATCAAGACCTTTTAGTACTTGTTTTCCTGCTACAAAAGCTTCAACAGTGTTGTAAATGTATTGTTTTTCTAAAAAGTGACAATGGATTTGTTCTGTGATAATCCAAGCAGACTTGTCGTGTGGGGGTGATATTCTAAATCGTGTATCCTTCTTAAAAGTGTGTTTGACTCTGCTGTGGGTTGACCTCGTTTTAGTTATGTTGTCGGATGTGGTTATGTTCGTGGACTTCGGTGGATCGTGTCTCCAGTTTGATGTGGTTAAATGTTTTCCATGGGTTTTTCCCCTGGTGTTGAAGGTTATTGACTCTAGTCGTGGGATCAAGGTTCCGACGAAGGTGTAAATCTTAGCATGCTATAAGAGTTGGTTTAAACCGGTTAGGAGTTCCCACGTCGACCCCCCTTCCCGGGGTTTTCTATTTAAATGGTCATCTTTTCTGTACTAGTTAAGTTCTTGTGGTGGGGAGAACCCCTTCGTGTTCTCCCCTCAATCTCGGACCCCAGTTCTCTCTTGAATCGGTCGGGTGTGACTTATGCTGAGTAAGGTCATCCCCGAGATTCTCAATCCTCTCTGGTTCCTTTAGTTATGTTTGGGCATAGACTTGGTTTTTAGTTGACTTGTGGCCTGGTGACTTTCTGGGGGCAGAAAGTGTCTGTGGTGGGGAGAATTGTCACACCCCGACCGCGGACGTTCGTAATTTTTTTCTCTTTTCTTGGTCCCGGTTTAAATTTTTCGAAGATTAATTGTGATTGGTGGTTTCGCGCCGGTGCGCGGTCATCGCATCGCTAGCGATGGTCGTGCGTTCGGCCCGGGGGACGATGTGTCCACCCGGCGTTTTAAATATTAAAGTATTTACTTTTACCTTTTATTGTTATTACTATTTGAGTTGTGTTATTAATATTGAAGTTATTTTTTTCGTGTATAAGTATATACCTATATATGTCTATACAAATGTATATACATTAATACGTTATCTTTATATATGTATATATATGTATATATAGTGTATCTATGTGTACATGTTTATATATAGGTATATAGGAATATATGGGTGTGTGCGCTCGCGCGCGAACGCGCGCGCACATTTGTCTTCAAATGGTTTTAATATTTTAAACTTTGGATTAAAGATAATTATTATTTTAAATTTTCTAATTATTAATATTAATATTATTATAAGGTTTTATTATTATAATAAAGTTTTATTATTTCTATAAATCATTATTAATTTTTAGGATTTGTTTTATTTAATTACTTCTGTTCAATATTATTATTAGTATATTATTATAATTATAGTATTTTATTATTTTTACATATTATTATTAATATTATCCTCATATTAATATTTATATCTTTGTTGTATTATTATGATTATTGTATATATATATATATGCATTAAGAAACCCGAAACCCCCTCTCAAACCCTACCCTACTCCCGTAGCCGCCACTTTTTCTCCCCCCTCTCTCTCTCCCCTTTCTCCTCCTTCTTCACCGTTTTCTTCTTCTTTCTTCGTTTTCTTCTTTCTTTCCCCTGCTGGTGCGGCCGACCTTGCGCACCGCCGCTGCACCCTCCGCCTCGCCTCGTCCCGGCCCGGCTTCCCTCGCTGCGCTCCTCCATTTGCGTGCCACAGCGCACTCCGCCATCTCCCTCGCCCATCCATTCCGACTCGCCGCACCGCCCTCCCTGGTTCCGGCCCTCCCCTGCTGCACCCAGCCCGCTCCGCCCTCTCGCCCGAGCCTCACCCCAGCGTCGGACCGCCGCGCCCCTCCTTCCTAGCACCGGCTCACACCCCCTGCCTCGGCCTCCCTCCTTCAGCCGCGCCCGACCGCCGCTCCGCTCCCTGCCGGACCGCCGTCCCAGCGACCCGACCCCCTGCTCTGCCTCTCCCCGTCTTCCACGACCCTCCCTCTCTCCCCACACCTGCTCGCTACCCCCTGCTCCCTGCCGCCGGCCTCACCCCCTGCTGAACCCGCCGCCGGCGTCCCTCCGCGGTTCCGGCCTCCTCCTGGTTCGACCGACCCGCGCCACACCTTCTCCGGCGCCGGTTTCCTGCTCCCCGCTGCACCGCCTCGCTCCGGCCAGCCCCGCGCGACCCTCTGCGATGTCCCCTCCTGCGCACCCCGTTTCCTCCTTCGCTGCACCCAGTCACTCCTCCCCAGCATCCGCGCTACCTCCCTCCGCCGCACCCGCGGCGTCGGTTTGTTGCCCCGCGTGACACCCGCACCCCCCTGTCTGGTTCTCCCGCCTGTAAGTCTTTGTTTTGTTTTTTTAATTATTATTGTTTTTTTTATATTAACCTTACTTATTTACGTTATTTTTATATATATATAACGTTTTAATATCTTTAACATGTTAATAATAATAATATTATTACTATGTTAATATTTTTCTATTATTATTATTATTGGTATTATTATATTGTGTTATTATTTTTATCATTATATTATGTTATTGTTTTTAGTATTATTATTATTATTATACCATTATATTATGTTAATATTATTTTATTATTATTATTATTATGTTAATATTACTTTATTGTTATTATTATGTTATTATTATTGTTATTATTATTATTATTACTAATATATTTATTATTATTTTAATTATTATCATATTATTTTTATTATTATTATTATGTTATGATATTCTTATTATTATTATTAAATTATTATTATTATGCTCATATTATTATTATTATTATTAAGTTAATATCATTATATTATTATTATTATATTACTATTGTTACTATTATTATTAAATTATTACTTTATTATTATTATCATATTGTTATCATGTTATAATTATTATTATTATTGATCGTTGAACCCGTTCTACGGTCTTCTGTTTTAGGACCCACGCGGGGCTTTTTTGAGAGAGTGTCATCGCTGCGCTTTGTTTTCGAGGTTCCGCCGTCTCCGCGCCTCAGTTTCGAGAGTGTTGGACCTTATCGCGTGGCTTCGGATACACGTCGTGTCATCGCGCCTTGGTTCCAAGGTCGTTTTACCGCCGCGCTTGGATCTTGAGGTAGGTCTCCCTTTGCACTCGCCTTTAAATTTAGAATTTATTTATTCCTTGACTTTTTATTAAGTTTCAGCAAATTCAAAAGTATTACTAAGTAGTTATCTATAGT
The DNA here is from genome assembly GCA_963277665.1 of Viscum album. Lineage (NCBI taxonomy): Eukaryota > Viridiplantae > Streptophyta > Magnoliopsida > Santalales > Viscaceae > Viscum > Viscum album. The sequence goes on along the minus strand of OY728131.1, from coordinate 306,108,441 downwards.
TTGGTGATCTGCTGATGATAAAAGTTGTTTTAATTCTAGCGTTTCATTAAAAGTGTTTTCTTGGATTTAATTGTGTGCTTCCATGGTAGTTTTGCTAGATGGTTCTTCCTGATTAACGAAAGATTATGTTGAATTGGGTTCTGAAGCGGTTTTGGTGTGTGTAAAATGGTAGGTGTATTGGTTATGGAAAATGGTGTTTTTATTTGAACCTTGATTAGAGGAAGTGCCGTGTGACCTTTAAACTCGATTTTTGGAAACATTAAGCGTGGTTCTTGGTAGGTGAAAAAGAAAAATGTTTTCCTTTGATGCGTGATTAAAATTCTGGATTTCATCTGAGAAATATTATTCTTTCAAAAGGTGTTTAAATGCCCGTTTGGCTCTTGATAAAAGTGGGGTGCGTTTGGAACTGGGAAAATGATTTCTTACTTGTGATACCAACGTCTTTCAGGTTTGAGATGCTGATTTGAGTTTCTTAAATAATGTTCTAAGTGCGTTTCTGGTTTTCAATCGTGTGGCGTATGTCATGTCCCTTGGAAATGTTTTAGTGTTAGATGTTTAAAGTGTAAATGATATGACAGCCCGGTTGGCACTTTAATAAATGTGAAGTGATTATACTTATATTTATATATATATATTCGTACTTGTGAGGGAATTTCTACAGGGGGACTTCCCTTCGAGGGTTGTCGTGTAGCGATGTCCGTGTAAGGGGTTGGCAAGTGCGGTGAGATGAGTCACGCGTGCGCGGGTCTCCCACTTACACAGTGTTACAAAAACTACTATGGGTTCCTGGGCGTCTTGTAGATTATCGAGTGACGGTTGCTTGCTAACCCTGATTAGACGGGTTAGTACCCCCTGGAGTTACAGACAGGCCAGGAGGGATGTTCCACTGGTTGGCTGTTAGGGCGGCCAGTTGGTTATTGACTATGGAGTACCACGCCGGCAGGTAGTCTGAACCCGAGTACGTCCAGGGGTTTTCTAGGGATGTTCAGGATCGCCCATGGTTATTGCTGATAACTTCTGGTTTATTTTTACTTGCACTTGGTTTTCCTTGCCTGTTTACCTTTACTTGCACTTGTTTTCCCTGCTTGTTTTCTTTCAGTCTTATTTCACAGCCTATACTGTTGGACTTTGAGAAAAATGTTTTTCAAATGAAAATGCTTTACTTGCTTTGGGTTAGATTTGAAAATGTAACACTGTGCTTTTCAGAATGAGTTTAAAACTAATGAAATGGAACTAACTTTCGAAAAAGAACAAGGGAAATGTCTCGTGTTTGATTTTCAAGTAAAACATTATGAAAAATTACTTTTATACATTATAGTTCAAACCTGGATTATGTAGATTCTATATTTACTGGCAGTGCTTTGGGTTTTGTTGTTGGGCTCACCTACTGAGTACTTTTGTGCTCACGCCTATCTTTTACCTCTTTCAGTTGCAGGTTTCTTGTGTTCTGGTTTTCCTGGCTTGAGTCGCTCAGTGATGGAGCGACGCTGGTTTGTAGTTTGGTGGTGACCCGCGAGGTCACGTGGAGGTATGTCGTGTTGTAGTTGTTTATGTCTTTAGTTTTTGTCTGTTTGTTTAGTTTATATTCTTTCTTTCGATCCTGTTTTTAGTTTGGGCTGAAATCATTCCCAACGATTAAAGTTTCAATGTCCGGCACTTGTTGCCATCCCGGGGGGATCGGGAACGCCCCTCGGGACTTGCCGCGGACCGGCTCGGGTGACCGGTTTAGGGTTGACCCGGGTTGGTTCGTGACATAAACTAAGGGGTATTGTCCTAAAATATGTCAAAAATAATCATTAAATGAGTGGATAATTTATTTATATTCCTCCCCATTTAATATTTTCTTTATTTATCCTCATTCAATTCACATTTCATTTAAAATACATTCCTTAAACAAGAAGGAATTGGTATTTGTGAAAAATCCACACAGGATAACCTATTAATATACCCCAACATATCCCACATTAATTCAATAATTTATTTAATTTCATATATAATAAAAAAATAAATTTTCTACCAAATATTACTCTCCCACATTTTGGAACCCCTTGTCAATATAAGGAGTCCCATATCCCTCATTTCAAATAGAATCTCTATGAAAATATTAAAGTATTCAACATAAGAGTTATACTCACCTTAATAATTATTCATTAACTTCGTCATCAAAAGATTCTAAAATATAATTTAAAACTATATTAAAAAGATTTAAAAATCATTACTATTCTTTTAAATTAATATTATTACTATAAAATACCATTTTTTAGTCATTCGTTCTTTAAACAGTATTCCTCTCTGGGTTGGTTTTACCATATATTTGAATGATGTTATAATGTTTCCATCATTAATGACATATAAATCATAAATACTAGATATATGTTTTAAAAAATATTAATATATGATGATTTTCATAATTTAAAATTGTTAATATATTGTATCACATTCACCAATAAATTCAATACTATTGTTAATTCAATAATCAAGAAGCACAATATTTTTATTTATTCCTTGAAAACCATCACCATGAATTCCATGGAATGACCATGGAACTCTTTAAAAGTATAAATAAATATTAAATATTTTTATATACATTTTTTACATTGTGAATTCATTGTCAATTAGAAATTATTGGAACATCCATATAATAACATTAATGAAATAATAGAACCATTAACACCTGAATGTTAATTATATCTATAAAATTTTATACATGGGTAATAAATAAATTAAAATTAATGGTATTAAGAAAAATAAATAAGGAAAACTATCTTCTAAATAATAATATAAGTCATAAATTTTTTATAATTGTATTTAGAGGGCCTTGGAATAAGAGTAAATATAAGGTAAGGGTTTTATGTTGTCCTAGAGAATGGGTAATTAAAAACTCCAGAAGGGATAAATTGAGTTCATAATGTTTTATTTACATTAAAACCACCCCCTTCAAGATATGTGAGTCCCAATATTTTCATTAATAGAAATAATAAAAATTAATAAAAAATATTAGTGAAAATAGTCTTAACACAAGGGATTTATAGTGGTTCTAGACATAGAAATCTCATAGTCCACTCCAAAAACACTCTACTCCACGTGTTTTGTGATTTTCACTATGAAAACCCCATCTCTGGTGGATCCCAATGGAGTGAAAGTAGTTTTTACTTATTAAAACGATATAATATATTTCAACTAGGATATCCCTATATAAAACATATCAATATTCTAAACACACTCACTTATAACAATTTTAGATGAAATAGAGATGAATGAAATTTAAATAATTGTTCCAATTTGTAGATGAATGCAACAACTAATAGAAAATAAAGATACATCCAGATAAGATAATGATATTAATATCATAGATCTGTATGTTCTTCTATTACAACTTATAAACTCTAAAACAAATTAAAAAATCATTTTATGAGATTTATTCTATGTACTTATATTTCCCTTTGCATTATGTCTGTATATTTATATCTTTTCAAGCAATGGATAACATTCTTATTTGTATTTCCCCTATAATTTTCTACAAAAGCATATAAAATAATCACAATGGTCGAGTGAATAATCCACTAAAAATTTAATGAGATCAGATCTTAATGGAATGTGTCCATTCAATCCAAATATTAAATAAACTTCTACAACTACAATGTAAGAAATATTCTTCTTCGAATCATTTCATTCTCAGAAAAATTTCACTTCATACAGATCAATATTTCATTAGTTATACAGTTCTTTTTCTAATATTTTTAAAAATCTAAAAATAATTTTCAAGATACTATTGTATCTTCATGAAAGTAACAATGATGATTTTCTAAATTTCTTGTTCTAAAAAAGATAATCATATGATGGAATTGTTCTCACGAGATAGGCTTCTGAGTGGCATTGTATGATAAAAGAAATATTTTAATGATACAGTGTGTAAGATATGAGTAATTCAAAATTTGTTTGAATAATTATTCTTTGAATGATAATTATGTTATTGAAATATGATACTTAACTTTCACAACATCCTATAGTTCTCACAAGATAATTTTTTTTTTCAAATATCCTCTATATATGATATAGACTTTTTTATAATTACTTTTAACTGAAATATCTGACTTTGAAAATTTCTTATCCAATCTACTCACTTCATAATATACTATCTTACATTGTAATATAAACAATAAACATTATATTTCTTTAAGATAATATATATATATATATATATTAATCACATTACTAAGTGTACAATAATAACTTAAAAGTAATATAAATTCATATAAAACAAATAGCTCACCACATAAAATAAAATAAAATCTAAAACACTCAAAAAAACTCATTAGATTTAAAATAAAGATTTTTTTAATCATAAAAACATATAAAAACTGATATTTGAGGAACAAAATCAGTATATCCAATAGTATCCCCATTTTTTATGATAAAAAACCCCATTGAATAATAATGAAAAAAATTAAAAGGTTTTTAAATTTTTGTATTATCTTTCGTCTTCTCCCCTGTTTTGTAAAATCAAGAGGAAGAATGATATGTAAAAATAGTATAATTAAAGCTTCATAAGAATAAGTGTAAAAAATATTTTTACGACATATTTAATATGATTATAATTTGGCATGTGGTTTTATTGATTAAATTACTGATCAGATATGGTAAATAGAAATAGAAATCAGTAATTAATTATAAAAACTAAATAAAGTAAAGAAACATACAACAATATTAGTGAATTAAAGATAAGAATAATAATATTATAAAATTTCATAAAATACATAAAATAATTAAATATAAAATATAATAATTAATAAATAAATAAAGGCATTATAAATTCACAAACATAAGCATGTAATTATAAAAATGTTTTTTAAACCATTATTCAAATGCTTTTGAGGTCTAATTCAATTAAACAAAAAAATCAATAATGTGTGTATGTTTTGAGGTGAAACATTACTTTTGGGATTGGGTATCATAAAATATTGTCCAATAATCATAGATTATATTTTCATATGAGAAATGACACTTTCTCTAAAAACATCTTCCAAAGTTAGTAAAGATCCTCCATGTTTAGCTCGATCACCTCATGAAATCTGTACTGAGGTAGAGCGAATGTTGAGAGTAGTTTTTTGTGATATTTACACATCAAAGTAATCTATATGGATAAATGATAGATTATAAAAGGGTTCTGTTATAATTAATGGAAATTATTTTTCAAACCTAATATTCTTCTATTGAATATATTGATATTTTTTTGAAGATATCTATGAATCTATGAGATATAGAGGAATAATGGTAATTAATATGAGGATAAAGAGAATATATTCCTCAAAGATAAAATATATCCTTTTTAACTGTTTCAATTAACTTCACTATATCATTCCTTTAGTAGTCTAAGAGTTTTGAAAAACCATTCCAAACTCTCTAAGAAATGTTTCCAAAGAAAATTTTCAAATCTCTTTTCCTGGCCCAACTCACAACTAACTTATTCAATGTTTCAAACATATTTTCAAAGAGTCAAACAAGATAATCAACATGAACTATATCATTTCCTTTTGAGGGTACATAATGGTTATTATGTTCACTAAATTCACCTTACTCTTCTTACTCTTCTTTAGAAGATTCTGAAATTAATTTTTTTAAAATAACTTAAGGTAAATCCCCAAACTTATGCTCTATGAATTTAAAATTATTTTCTAATGATATGAACATTTTTTAAACCCATTTAATTATAAAAATTGTCTCTTTTTACACTTGACCTAAAAAATTCAGAATTTATAATAATTTTTAATTTAGTAAGTAACTAGTTTCCTTAGGATATTGATCAATATTCAAGATAGAGTTTTGATGAAATGTAGGAATCCCTATATCTTCAGGAACCACATTAGTTTGAATATCTTGAAAATATTCTCAAGAAATGAGATCACATTAAAAAGAATAAGTGGTGGAAGTTATAATGTCTGTATCCTAAAATAATCCTTCCTATGTTGAATCTATATGCACTATATTTACAGCTTCTCCAATAGTTTATTTTGGGACATTCTATAAAATTTATTGAATTAATAACTTTAATTAACCCGCATTATATTTTAAAATAACTTTCTCACAGAGAGTCCTGATTTATGATATGGACTAAACTAACTAATGTTTCAATCACTCCACCTCAAACATCACTTGACATAGCTCTCTCAGGCACTATCATTAACAAAATCCAACTCTTCTCTAGGGATTTATGAACTTGTATGCATTGTATAAATAAGTGAGAACATGTCCTATGAAAATTATGCACTCTGACCATCATGTATCTATTTATTTTAACTAATGTAATGTATTGTCACTACAAGATATGGTTTTCCAAAATACTATATTTCTATTAATTTTGAAACAATTCGTGTTTCATATTCTTCTTCTTCATCACCACCAACAGTATTTTGATTAACAAAACTAACAGGTTTTGTTATGATTTTCGAAATGTCTCCCCAGAAGAGATACCTTAAAATGAAGAATAAAACCTGATCTTGTTAAATTAGTCATTTCCTAATAAAAATATATAGTCTGGTAATGGATGAGGACAATTCTTCTCTAACATATGATACATGAAAGGAATTAGGATAAATAGTTTCAATATCATGTGATGAATTAACATTACCAATTTTTCATTCCATGGGTTGAATAAAAAATATCACTCTTATTTACATTTTTGCAAGAGTTTCATTTTCTAAAAAATCTCTTACATCCATGGCTTAAAATGGTTCCTCTAAATAAACAGCAACACTTATATGATATTGAAAAATAACATCACTAGAAACTACCATGTGAAATGACTCCCCATTTGTAGTAGTAGAGTCTATCTCGCCTTTTTCTTCAATACTAACTTGCAATATCTTATTTATTGATGAAATCCTGTAATAACCACTTCATCTTAACACACATTCACTCTATATTGTTAATCAATGAAAACATAATATTGTGGTTTAATCCAGACAAACACTAACTTTACCAAAAACCATGGTAAAACTTCCTTTGAAGTGATGCAAATTTACTAATATGTCATGAGTATGGAACACATACCATAAAACATTCCATTCAAAATTCATTGTTTTATCTATCATTAATTGATATAAAAAGTAATATAATGAAATAAAACTTTTTCAAACTCACCATTATATTGTACAAAGGCAGACTGAATGCAAAATATATTAACCTTTCTCTTATCTTTTAAATCATTCATTACCTTCTTCTAATTTTCTATATTTCCAAGAAGAGACATTAATATTTCTAGTAGGATTACTTCATCAACAATCATTAAGTATATGTAAAAATTAGAATTTACTTCATGAGGTCATCGAAGGACCTTATCAATTATCAATGGTGATATCGAAAACTCTTCTAGTTCATGGTCATTGTAACCAAATATTTATTATCAATATAATGAAATGTAACCCTCTCATAAAATTCTCAAACTTATTTTTCATAAAAAATCAATTCATTTTTTGTCCAAAACAAATTATCATAATTGATAATTTAGAACTATTATACATAACATTTTATCAACATCCAACTAGAATAAATCGATGGCACTTACACTAAAAACTTTTATGGTGGTCCTTGGGTGTTTGACTCTACTAGAGTAACCACAATTTTATCTTTTATATTTTTTCATTTTGGAAATATGTTTGTAAGGATAATGGTAGAAATTTTGGATATAAAATATATGAATATTCATATGTTTTCAAGGTTTTCATACATATTATTGATTTTCCTTCTTTTATTTCATGGTAATCAAGGGGTCATGTAGTGTGACAGGTAGATTAATCATAAAAAACTTAGGTTTCATGTCTTATTTTGATATGAAAAAAACATAAAATAAAAGAAAAAAAATCTTAAATGAAATAAAAAAATAAAATATTTAATTATTTATAAATTTATGCAACTAAATAAGTAAAATTTATAGAAATTAACTAAAGTTATACAAACGTAATTTAGATTTGATAAAATCAAATATGTCAGTACGAAATGTCTTATTAAAATATTCTTCTAATTGACTTTATATGAAAACAAATTATAGAGAGATATCACACTTTTTTATTGATCTTCTAATAATTGGTTCTCTAAATCAATGTTCTTTTTTTCTGAAATGGTTTATTGAATATTTTAATTGTTTATATAACTTTTTTTTATCACATTTGATTAGAACAGAATTAAAATTTAATCCAAAATCCAATAGTTTATGTTTCATCCATAACACTTGTGAACAAATACTTAATTTCACAATATACAGATCTTAATAGTTAATAATTCTATAAAGCGTTATTTCAAACTTGACCATGATACTAGACATTTACCAAGAAAATGTGAGGTTCCTTGGGTATTGTTCCTATCTAGTCTACATCCACCAAATTCATCATCTAAATATAAAGTTAAATTAAAACCATACACTTTTTTAAAAAGTATATAGTGATATATATTTCCACACAAATACATTATAATATTTTTTCGGAATTTAACTAAGATTAATTTGGATTGTATTGAATTATATTACAATGGAATAGAAAAAAATATAATTTATGGTCTAATTATAGTAAGATAATGTTTACTTCTAATGATTCCACTATGAAACTCACTGCCAACTGGTTTTCCAGCTTCATCTAAGTGAAGTTTATTATTGAACTCATAGGATTTGAATAAGTCTTACTGTTTTCATGTCCAAAATTTTTAAGTAAATCAATTATTTATTTTCTTTGATTTAATACGTTTCTGAAATATATTGGAGAAATAAAAAGTCCTAGAATATATTTTAACACACCCATCACGCTCATTTAAAATTCCTTTTGCATAGTGTTTTTAAAAACATTACAGTTTTTTTAACCTAATTAAACGATCATAATCATATATTTGTACCAAAAAATATCTAAAGTTTAAATTTTATTAAATAATATAGGATAATTCATTCATAATGAAAATACATTTCACAAACCGAAAAATACTAATATCTCATATCATGCTCTAGGTTCTTATTTAAGTCCATAGAGAGCATTGGTGATTCAAAAAATAGAATTTCAAAAAGTTAGGTCTTAAAAATTAAGAGGTTGTTCAACATAAAATTACTCCATTAAAAATACATTAATAATTGCAGATTTGACATCAATATAGTACAAATTATAATTCATATAATATGAATATTCTAGAATTATTCTAGTTTCTTCTAACCTAGCTATTGTAGAGAAGGTCACTTCATAATTTATTCCTTCTTATTGACTATAACCATTTTCAACTATTCATAATTTAATTATATTTATCACACTTTGATAAAACTATTTACTCCAAAATACCCATTTAATTCCAAATATAGGATATTCTTATGGTCTATAAACTAATTCCCATGCCTTTTCATCTTGATCTAGTTTAACTCTTCTTGCCAAGATAAAACCCAACTTTCATCAGTTAAAGATTCTTCTAGAGTTCTAGTTTCTGGATGGGATTAAAATTCATATAACTCTACTAGATTCCATTTATTTCTTCTAGAATTAACTCCTTCATCTAAAAAACCTATAACTATTTATATAGTAATTCCCTTTAGGTTTATATTTTGTCTTGGTAGAACACTTTTTGGTTCAGTAGTATCAACCCTTATTGGATTTGGTTCAAAATAATAAAGTTCAAAATAACCATCCTTTTTTATTGTTAAAAAGATGTTTATGTCTCATGTAATTGATAGAACCAATCAACTCATCAGTTTGAGTCATTTTTTGATCAAAAATATCACTTTAATAAAAAAATCACTTGAGTTGATTCTTCCAAAATTCCATGACCTTTTTTTGAATACTCTGTAATCATTGGATGTGGTAGAATCACATATAAATATACCATAATCATATTTTTTATCAAACTATCCAATACTTTCCTTGGTTTTTAAGATATAAAACATGAACCCAAGTTATTTAAAGTACTCTAACATTTGTTTTCTACTATTCCACCCCTCATAGGGTGTTTTATTTAAGATATGCCTTATTATAACTCTATTAACAACATAATTTGTTGTGTTAATAGATTCACTCTAATATTAAGTAGTCATGTTATATTCATACAAAAATTTTTTATAAATATTTTTACAAGGTCCAATTTATCCTTTTAATTATACCATTCTGTTGAGGAGTATCGGGTGAAGAGAAAACATGTTCAATAAATGTTTTTGATCAATATGAATAAAATTCATGATTCTAAAATTATCTTACATTGTTAATTATTTAAGACACAATGTTATCTACAAGTTTACAAAAATTAATAAAATATCTCATGTATAACTTTTACATATCAAAAAGTAAACGCATATAAATATTGAGCAATATTCAACCAACACAAAAAAAAATTAATTCCCACCAAGTTGTGTGGTTCTATTTTTTATAAACAGATCTAAATGGATAAGATATAAAGTTCTATATGTAATAACCAATTTAATTGGTATAAACGATGACTTGTGTTGTTGGCCCATCAGACATGAATCACATGGTTTCTTTTTTATCCGATTAGATATTTGTAAAATCAGAAATAATATTAATTTTCGATAACTCTTTCAAATAATGAACATTAAAATGTAACCGCATTCTAAGAAAAATCCCTGATTTGTCAATCTTATAAATCAAACAGTTTACTTATTTTCTACAAAAAGAATTAATATCTAAATTATAGATTTTATTAGTTCTTAGTGGATTAATCCTGAAATTTTATTTATCAAAAACTGAGTATAAACTGCTAGAATAATAAATTAAATAATCATAATCAAAAAGATTATAAGTGTTTATAAATTTATTCATTAAGCCTTCAACATAAAATACTTTTTTCATGACGATAGATTATAAATTTCTAATCTAGACAACTCTAATAATATTTCCTTTTTCATTATAACAAAATGTGACACATCCCCTATAAATCATAGATAATGATTGAAAGAGAGATAAATATTCACTCATGTGTCTTGAGTATCCACTATAAATGAATCATTTTATATTTGTGTTTATGTAAACAGTATTATCATTTAAATTTTCTATGAAACACATGTTTTCCTTTTGATTAAATGAATTATTTTCTGATTCTAAAGATGTACATTTGCTAGAGTCTTCATAATTACTTCGTGTATACTTCATAGCTTTCATGTATTTATTCTTATATCTAGTCTTCTTGAAAATATTTTTGACAGTATTTTTATTTTCATGAAATAATGGATAATTTTGAATGATATTTTTTATCCCTTTACACACATAAAATCTCATTTATTTATAATGTTTACCATGATTCCTATACTTGAAGAAGGGTACATAGATTTTTTTGTTATAGTGTATTTTGAACTTCTGAGAAAACTATACAAGGTCATCAGTTGATTGAGAATTTATTGATAAATCTTATACATCAGATTTATTAGATATTTTTATACACATTTTCTTATCTTTCAATTTAAAAAAAATATTCCAAGAAATATTTTCATTCTTACCCATTTTATATTCTCGATCTTCAACATAAATTTATACTTTATACGTCATAATAGTTCCAATAAAATATTTTATTTTAAAATTCATTACCTATATAGATTATTTTATGGTAGTTAAGATCCCAAACCACATAGGTGTTAAAACACTAAGCACATTCAGTGCTTTCTTGGGCTCAAAAATTGGTGTTCCTAGGAAAGAAAAGGTATTCATAATATCAATGAGTATTCAATTTAACTAAGTGATGTTTTCCCGTTCAACCATTTTGAATGTGTCAAACTTAATTTTTAAAATATCCTATATAACAGAATTCACAATGTTTTTACCCTCATGAAAAATTTCTATAATATTATACATTTCATGATCTATTTGAAATTGAGAAACTTGATTAAACTCATCAGTACCAATTCAAAATACTATAGAATTAATTACATTAGAATTTAGAACTTATCTTGATTTAGAATCAAAATACCATGTTTTTTTTGTGTATTTGGAATTTCATAAGGATTCACTAGTTTAAGATAAACAATTAAGACAAGTTTCTTCAAATACATGGCCATCCATGCCTTCTAGCAACCATAATTTTTGCCATCAAAATAAGGATATCTAACAATTAACACACTTTCTCTATTATCATCCATAGAATCCATTTGAAAGAATATATTTGTAATTCAACTTTTAATAGCTATTAACACATGAATCGTGAGCTCTGATAGTAATTGATGTCCTATAGAATATCGAACTGAAAACCCAAGAGGGGGTTAATTGGGACCTTGAAATTTTCTTTTCTTTTAAACCACCTTATTCTAGGTATGTGACTTCCAATATTTTGCTTAATAGAAATATACATAAAAAAATAAAATCTTAGTCAAGAGATATTAAACACAATATTTTTATAGTATTTTTGGGAATAAATATACCCTTGTCCACTCCACCAACACTCTCTTTCATGTGATTGGCAATTTTTACTATAACAAAACATATTCAGGGGATCCCAACTATGTTAAAGTAGTGTTAGGTTTGGATGGATATGACAAGATAAATAAACAATAGGGGGATAAATTGTGTACTTCAAAAACGTTGATAATTCATAAAACCTCTATGGACAAGCAGTTAACCTTTTCTTTTCTCTTGAAGATGAGTGAGCAGTGGAAATAAATAAATAAAATGAACACAGTGGTATACAGTTCGGGGAAAAAATATCCCTTAGTACACTTCACCAATTATTAACTCCACAATCATAGTGATTTTCACTATGTTCTATTATCATGAGTCCTTTAATAAAAAAACTAAGTACATGAAGTTGAAAACATTAAAACAAGACATTGTATGTCTTTTTCATTATTCTACATGGAACTGTAAATTCAGAGCTTAGTTTAACAAGCTGACACTTAACTAAGAAAAATTCTGAGCAGCTGAAACTCCACCAAATCAATAGCATTGATTTTTTTGAGGATACTGGTTAAACTTCACATTTTTAGTAACAACTAACAGATGTATTTAGATCATCAAAAAATTCAAAGTAGTAAATAGATCATCAACATTGCATAGACTTTCATTAAATAACAGTACCAAAAAAATCAGATAGATGAAAAAAATATCTCTCCAAAGTGTATCACATATAAAATACTTCATTATTATTGTAGACAAATATATAATTATATAGTGTAGTAGGAGCAATGAGACGATATATAAAAATATGTATGTCTCCAATGTGTATCTCTGAAAGCAATAACCCATGGTTTTTTATGTATATCACTTTTTACATATATTCATAATCATTATATAATGAATATCTTATTGATATTTATATTATAGGTTCACCAATCCATGTTAAAAAAACTCCAGAAATATGACACACAAAAACATGAATATTTTATTTTAAAAACATTCAAGAGAGGTTGTAACTTCTCATAATAATAATAATGATTTTCTCTTTTAAATAAAATCCTTCAAAACATTCATAATGAGAACTTTAATTGTTAATAAAATATATTTTAATATATATGTATGTCTTCTAAGAATTTTTCCTAAATCAATTATAATATCACCTATTAAAAACTCAATTATTGAATAATAAAATGTAGGTTTACATCAGGTAAACTAAAACCCATAGATATAGGGTTGAAATTTTATGGTTGAACGTAATAGTAAGGATTAGGTACCACACCTTTTCCCCCCAAATATGGTTGATTCCAAATGTAGGTTTATTGATCCACACATTCCTAACAATGTAGGGTATATGATATATATGTATTGTTCCAAATTTAGGGTTCACTATTTATGTTGCATTTAAAAATGTAGGGTATGAAAAATGTTTCCAAAATACATTACAACACATTCCAAATACATTAACCAATATTCTACATAGATCAAGGGATTTAATATAAATCCAGAATAAATATTTCCATTAATATTTATTTCAATAAATTCACTTAAATATTCATTAGTAACACAAATGTGGGTGTATTGGGTATCACAACCAATAAAATTAGTTAAATTTTTATATAAACACATGCTAAAAAATCTCCCCTTTTTGATGGTCACTAAACCCATGTCATAAAAACAATCTTGAAATATAATTTAGAAACAATAGGTTTTCCCCTTTCATTGATATAACATTTATTTTATTTATAATGGAAAACTTCTCCCTCGCTATCCATTTATAAAAACATATCCCCCATTATAAGTATTACTTAATTTTCTCTAAGATATGATTATTAGGAATAGAGACATAATGACATAAACTATAACAATAAACATCAGAAACATATCCTCCAATGTATTAGAAATTATAAACTAAAGAAATTTAATATAAAGTTCTACCCCATTATGTGACATCAAAAATATAATAGTAGATATTATTTAAAATAAACTCCCCCTAAATTTCAGGTAAAAATATAGATTAGAAATTAAGGGGAATAATTAATTAAAATTGTTATTTTTAAAAAAATCTCCCTAAATCATATCATATATGAAATTTATTAAAAATAAAAAAAATCATTGACTAAGTTTTCACAGGAAATTTTTTTTATAAGTAAAATTAAACTATTATCAATAATAAAAATTTTATTAGATAATTTAATATTAGATACATGTTCATGTAATACACCTTAATAAAAATAAATTATGAACTAACTGATAGAATATAATTTAACTAAATAACATAATTTTAAAATAGTATATTAATGTTAGATAAAAAGAAAACAAGAAGGGTTTGAATGAAGTGTACAGTTAATCTGAACATTCCAAATTTTTTACTTTATGACTTATAAAATATATGACTCTTGATAGTCCTTATAATCTATTATAAACATTTTTTGCTCTTTTATATGAAGAAAATGTACAATATTCAACCAGAAAACATAAACTTATCAAGATATATCTTTTTAGAATCTTTTTTTCTAAGGAACTCCATTTGTCTTAATATTTCAAATTTTAAAGCTTCAAAATATTATTTGTTGATCATATTATATATTTTATTCTCATACTTTATTAATAATGTATCAAACCCCATTTTTGATACTATATATTTCTGTAGATCATCATAAAACTTGGAAAATTCATCCAAATCAACTATAAGTATTACTTTTTATTCATTTAAAGTACCGTCTTTGAATAGAAAATTTTTATAAGATAAATTATAAGTGGATATTTCCAATTAATCATGGATTTTAACTTCCTTATTTATTTTAGAATACTTTTCAAATGAATCTCGAACATAAGAAATATACATTCTAGAATGATTTCCTTTCATTCTATTTTAAGAATGATTTTATACTAAACTTGAAGAAATTGATAACTTCCTCTTGATGTGTCTAATTTTCAATAAACTATTGAATACGATATTTTAAATTATATGACTTCATAACATAAATGTTTTAATTATTAGATGAAATGTTAGGTTCTAAAACTATACAGATGAAATTTCATTTTCTTTAATAAAAAAATACAGAACAATCAATTCAAATTACATAAGAATATTATTCCATTTTTTATAAAAATTAAAAAAAATTGAAGTACACAACATGTAAAAGATTTTAAAAATATAAACATGTCATAATAAATACTAAATTTAAAAAAAATATTTGAGAATAGTGATAATTAATTTGTAATCAGTATTGACTAAATATTGATTTTAATAGTAAATAATAATATTTATTACATTTTGAGTTATAAATCTATTTTTCTATATTAAAAAATTAATGTACCAAAAGTATATAAATTTTAATATAAAATACTTTCTGCATCAATGGATTTAGTACTGAGGATATTTTGATAACAAACTACTTTAGAGTTAGTTACTCATTTTTTTGATACATTAAAAAATATACATCGATCAACACTTAATGAATTAACAGTGTATATTAGTGATATATTTCAAAAAACATAAATTTCAGGTTGATTTTAGTACCCATATGTTTTTGGGTTCATCAATTTTAGAAATTAAATTTTTGGGTACCCAAACTAGTTTATTTTGTGTAATAATTATACTATTCAGGATAAACAAATATTTAGAACAACAAACAATTTTAACACCATAAATTTGAGGTTTTATAATAAAAAAATCATTTTTATAATGACCATTAATTCCATAATAAGAACATTTAATAGTATATTTATTGTTTCTATTTATACCAGGAAAAAGATCAATATTATACAGTTTTTTTTTCATCATTACTTCCTATTCCAAATTTTTCATTTGGTATTTTATTTTATTTCAAGGATTTGATTTTAATATTTTTCTCCTATTATCATCATGGTATGGGATTTTTTTAAATTATCAACTTCAGCTAATAGTTATCTAATTTCTATTTAATGTAAATGATAAGATTTAGAAGCATCATATTTTCAATCTATATTTATTTTGATAATTTTTATTGTCTAAAAGAATTATATCATAAGTATTAACAACTTTTCAAAAATAATTCTATAAAAATTATAACTTTTCTTCTAGAAAAAAAAATGTTTATTTAATTCATTATAATATTTTTTTTACAACCATATTTTTGTGAGTATGCAGATTATACCACATGATCTGTATGTACCATTAGTCATACCATTTTGTTTTTATGCTCTATATCAGAATCTATGGAAGATCTATTTTGTGAACCAGAATTATAACTTCATGTATTCCTTCACAATTTTCATTCCTTTAATTTTGTAGTTGGATATATTTTATGCATTAAGTAATGGATATTTTCCTTTTTATGACATTTTTCCTTGAATTCACAGAATCTATTTTCATCAATACCATTCTTCTTCTTTCTATATAGATTTTCAAACATTATACAAAGATATGGTAAATATTTATCCACATCTGGATGATTTAAATTAGATGATTTGTCCATAGTATTTTTTAATTATCTTATTCATGATTCATATGATTTTCATCCAACATCTCATCTCCATACATCATCAGAGTTCCTATCAACTCCTTCATAACTAAATTTTTTGTAGTTTTAGATTTACATATAGAATTATATATTCCATTCCACATAGAGGTATGTACTTTGAGTTCCTTTAAAACCTATTCCAATTCTAAAATTGGATTTCCCAAAGTTGAATCATCATTGACTATTTCTATCAATCATCCGTTCATCTCAATGATGGTTTCATCCACATACATGATAAGGGTACCAAATTTAATTTCACAGTAGTGTGCCTTAATTTTTTATGCTTCATGTTCCTTCATAGGCAATATAAATCGACAACAACATCTCATATGTATTAGAACATTGATATACTTGATTGAATTCATCAATTACTAAGACATGCATAATAGAATTAATAGCGTTAGAATTTAGATCATATTACTTTTATAGATAATTAATCTAATTTTAAAAATCTTCCTTATGAACTTCATAAGTTTTAACTATCTTCATCTAAACCCTTATTCAAATATTTTTTCAAATATATGATCATAAAAGATTTCTAGCATCCAATATTATCACAATTAAAATATAGAGCATAGATCATAGACATACCTTCTCTAGAATAAGTTATTTACAAATATATTCCTATAAAAATTTAACTCCATATTTTAGAACCTTTTAATATCACTTATTAATATTAGATACATAATTTAATTTTTAAAAAAGAAAACATACCAGAAGATCCCTACCTATGATACCAGTTATTATGTCAGGATGGTGATAATAAAGATAAAGGCACAATATGGGTAAATTATGTATTTAAAAAACATCTATAATATAGAAACCATATCTAGATTAAAATTGTACCTTTCCATTTCTAACAAATATTAGTGAGTATTGGATATAAATAAAAAAGATTAACACAATGATGAATAGTAGTTCAGGGAACAAAGATCGCTTAGTCTACTCAACCAATTCTCAACTAGATGATCCTTGTGATTTTCACTAGGACCCCTTTTCCTAATACCTTTAATCAACAACTAAGTGTAGGAATTTGATACATTTACAACAATAATTTATTAATCCTTCTGGTTATTTTATAGAGAACTGTGAATCCACCGCTTAGTGAAAGAAGATTGAACTTAACCCTAACTGAGTCTGAGTAGACAAAACACCACCAAATCAATAAATATTGATTTGGTTTGATGATATAGATTAAACATCACAATTATAGTTACAAAATACAGATATGTTCAGATATTCAATAATTAACAACATCAAATATATCTTCAATGTTGTGTAGACATTCTTTAAATAGCAATAGAGAAAACACCAAAGATATGTTAAAACATGTATATCTCTACTTTGTATCTCATTTAAAATACATTGTTGTTCTTGAAAAATAATACTTAATGATAAAGTAAAGTACCAACGTCAACAATAGCATAAGTATCAATGATAGTATAGATAAAAACATGTATATATCCAAAGTGTTTCATTGAAAGTAATGTCAAATGGTTTTGTATGTATATCACAGTTTCCATATATTTATCATGGTTATATGATGAAGAGATTCTTGATATTTATACTATTGTTGTAACTCTTCTATTAAATTACCTCTATAAATATCACACATTAAATTTTGAATATTTTAATTCAAAAACATTTAATAGATGTTGTATCTTCCTGTAAGAATAGTAATAATTTTATCCATTAAATAGGAGCCTTCAAAACAATTATAAAGAGCCTTTTAATCAATCATAGACATGTTTTTCATTGATATTTATGTATTCCAAGACTGTTTCATAAATTATGGATAATATCATGTATTAAAAACTCCATCTTTGAATAGTCAAATATTAGGTTCCTTCAAGTAACAAAAAACTACAAATGTAGTGTTGAAAATGTAGTGTTGAATAATGGAGTAGGGTTGATGTCCCATATGTTTTTTCCCTCAAAATTAAGGTTTATTATGAAAATAGTGTTGTTAAACTGTAATTTCTAAACAATATAGGGTATACGACCCATACCTTTTGTTCCAAATGTATGGTTCATTCTTTACACTACATTTACTAATGTATGGTATAAACATTCATTCAAGAATACTTTAAAACACTTTCTGAATACTTCAACGAATAATAATCAAAGATCAATGTATTGAATATAAATCCATATTTAATATTTACATGGATATTAATTACTTGAAATTAACATAAAATAAAATTCATTAATAACATAAATGTGGGTGTTTTTATAATCAAAACAAAAAAATTGGCAAAATTATTGAATCAAAACTTTCTCAAAAAGTATCTATGACTTATTAAAATGTTCTAAGAGAATTAAACCAAGATCTACCTTAACAAAACCGATCCATTCACTAAACACACTCACATATAGTGATTTTAAATGAAATGAATATGAATAAAAATTAAAGAATTATTTCAACACAGACTTGAATATATAAATTATCTCAAAATAAAGATATGTCTAGAAAATTTTACGATCTTCAAATCATAGCTCTAGATATTCTTTTATTATAAATGATAAATTTTCCTGTAAATATTATAATAATATTATGATATTTCTTTGATGTAAATTTTGTTTCCTTTATGTTTTCATAGTTTTCATATGTATGTATGTATCTCTGTATCTTTTCAAGTAGTAGCTAAATTTCCTATTTATATTTCTGATTTAACTTTACAATTATGAAAATGAGATAATCACAATGGTCAGGAAAATAATCCTTTGAATATTTAATGAAATGGTATCTTAATGGATTTCTTCCCTTACTTAAAAATATTGAATAATCTTAAACAATGAAAATATCATAAATCTTCTTCTTTGGATCTCTTCTTTATTAGAAAAAGGACACTTTATAAAAATAGATCCTTACGTAAATAGGCAACTCTTTTTCTAATATTCCTAAAATTAGGAAATGAATTATTGATTAATTGTGGTAATATTATGAAAGTGATGATGAAAATATGAACAACAACTTGTTCAAAATAATATAAAAAACTAATATAACTATTATTGTATGATAAATTTCTTAGTATATTCAAAAGATAAAACAGATCTTTGACTCCTATGTTTCATAAAATAAACAGAATTTAACATTTCATAGAATAATTAAACTACTTAATATAATTATGTAACAAAAGTGTGATACCAAAATTTAAAAACTACACTTGGTTCTTATAAGATAATATTTTTGAAAATATGCTTTACGTATGATAAAAAAATTCCATAATTACGTTCTAAAAAAAATATCTGACATTGAACATGTAGTAGATAATTTAATCTCTTTATAAGATATTATCATATTTAGTAAAATAAAATTTCAAAACTTAATTTATGTTAGATAAAATATTTTACTGTAGAGTTAACACTTTACTTAGTGAAAGATAATAACTTATTTTAACAATAAGATAAATTCCTTTAAAACAAATAGATCCCCACTTATAATATAATAAAATATGAAACAGTTAAGATAAACTCATAGGAATAGAAATAGGTATATTTGCATCATTAGAACATATAAAAACTATGATATGTTTCAACAACATAAGCACATCCAACATTTCTTTTACAATCTCACTTTTAATTCAATGTTGTCTATTTCCAAATATTTATTGAAATAAATTATACATTATTTCTCTATAAGACACCATATAATTTATTTTACTCTAATTATTTCTAGTTTATAAATGTATTCATTCAATTTTTACTTTTTTTGGTATATAATTCAACTGAATGGATTGTTCTAAGTACATCTAACCATTTGACTTATTTTTTATCTACAATATTTTTCCTCTATGTTTTTATTTTTTCATATGATTTTATGGATTTAGTATTAAAAACTTTTATTAATTATTAATATAACTATAAAATAACTTTTAATTTATTTTATAATTATTTTGAAGTTATATCTTGTAATGATTTCACATGATCACCTTCTCAAAGGGTTTTCCTCTGATTTCTTTCTGAATATTCCTTTTCATTTTATCATAATTCTTTAAAGTAATTTTTATTTAATGTCACATTATTGTTCTAAAAATATTATTTTTAAAATTATTTTCATATCATAATAAATTTTTTGAACAAATAATAGATATTTCTTTGTATTTATCTTAGAAATTTTCTGATTCTTTTATAAACTGTTATTCAGCAATTTTAGTATCATTTAATGATTATTTTTTTCACTGGGGTTGTACTCTAATGATACCATGATACTTATTTCAATGAATTTTTTATGATCATGTCATTTATAAATATTCACCAAATCTATTTCATCGGAATATTTTTTGTCTCTACGTTTGGATCTAGCGTCAGTTATGGGCACTATTGAGCTTTCAGTGGTGGTGTTTCTTCGACCAGTGTCTCTAAATTTTTATAAACAATGGTGAAGGAATCCATTTGGGATTGGGTTCCATCACATGGTGGTTTATGAGGGTTTGGTGGTCGGTTGAAGACTCTAATTTTAAGGGGGATCATTTTCTTCATCCCTTTTCATGATGTCTTGGTTGTTACCTGCTTGAGATGTGCAGCTGGTTCTCCTTATTGGTGAATTTTCTTCCATTTATGGTTTTGATTTTGCATGAATATTGCACAACAAATCTTGTTGGAACGAGTTTTGGTTAGGTTTTTTTCTGCATTTTTTTTTGTGTTTTGGTTGTTCCTTTTTAGTTTTTCAACTGGTTTTCTCTGCTTTGGTATGCTTGGTTTTTTTCTACATGTTTCTTTGGATATGAAGGATAGATAAGATACAGATGTTGTAGTGATTATTGGTTAATGTCTCTTTTCATTTTACGCACGTGTCTATTTCTTATAGATGGAGTCAGGTGGGTAACCTCAAAAGAGGGATGGTTGTGCTTACACCCATCATTCTGTTGTTTCTCCGCATTTAGAAAGATGGGTACTCTTTTTTTTTTTCACTGTGTTTTCTCTCTGTTTGTGCGCTGTATTAGGTTGATAGCGTAGTGATTTTTTCACTTGTATCATTGGTTGGGTGGCTCGAAAGATAGTTATGTGTGCTGGAACCTATCATACAGTACTCTTCTTACATTTTGGTGTGAAATAGATGAGTTCCTTTCCTTGACTATGTTACCATAATGACACATTTCTTGGAAAAGGGGGGTGGAACATCATATTGGAATAATTTTGTTGTTGTAGGTTCAGAATGGGGGCAAAAATTCTCTTGGATTTTTCTTATTTTTTTATTTGTTTATTTATTAGGCATTAGGGTCTTGGTAAGGCCTTCATGGATTGTAGGATTGTTTGTTCTCATTTGGTCCTTGTAATGGGTTCCTCCTTTTCACAGTCTTCAAAAGGATATCTTTCTTTTTTCATCAATAAAGGGGGTTTTCCCTTAAACTCTTTAAAAAAAATACAAGTTTTCTAACTCATTTGTATCATATATGTATGTTTTTTCATTATATGATGGGTGGGACTGGAAATATATATCCATTAAATTCATTGAGTAAAGATTTAACTATCTTTATATGACATGTAAGAGATTGGTTAGTAATCCCAATTGACAATTGGACTCTATAAACTGAGACTGTGGGACTAGGAAGTGAGCCCAATCCATTATGTTATGGGAAAATATCCACTATGTGATGATGATCATAGTTTTGATCCTTGTAAAAAATATTAATTTTTATGATTATGTGTGGGAAAAATTTCTATGATCAATTTTTATGTTATTTATCACTCCAATGTTATGTTTTTATGGATTCTGATAATTATCTAATGATCCAATATTCCTTTGCCTCTTTTTGAATTTCATGTTGAAATAATTATGACAAGTTTCTTGATTTATGATATATATTTTCATTAGTATTATTTACATGTTTTATATTAATGTACCTTTATTATGTTATCATTCCCACATGATCATCTTGTGCCCAGTTATTATCTTTAATTGATATCTCTTATATTAACTCTTTATTGAGCATATGATCTCACCTATTCTTATATTTCAATTTTACAATGTCTATGCGAATATGATTATGTATTTCAGGTTTAATAGGGTATCACGTGTGAATATTATTTTTGGATGATTTTTTTATAATGATTTGGTTGTAAATATAACCACTAAATACACTAAACCTAAAGGTTTAGAGTGTGTGAATTATAGTGAAGTGTAATGTATTTTATTATAAAATGATAAAAATTGTATGTATGATAAGGATGGGATGTATCAATTTTAATCATATTCCACCCCCAATATTGATAAAATATTTTTTTAGATGATCGTCCCACCATTAAAGATGGTGGCTCAACAAAAATTGATAAACACATCCGGGTAAACATTTAAACTAAAGAATATACCTGACTCATATTGATAAGGGAATCGATGATTTACAAAGAGTGAGATAAATGTATCACATTTCTCAAGATAAACATTTATTTAATCACATGTAAATACATGGAAATTCAAGGGTTAATCTCTCATTTCCTCGAATTTAATTTTATTCAACGTGGTTATAAAGAAGTTGTAAAAAGAGAAAACCATTTTCATGATGTTATAGTAGAAACAAAAGTAGATATAATTATCAAAGAATATTTTATTAGAGAGGATAAATATCTTAAATATATGGAAAAATTATCCCTTTATGAAAGAATAATTGATAAATTTGAGTTTTTAATTACTTCTATGACCTCAATTTACATTACCCAATGGATGATTCACCATTCCCAATCACAAAATTACTGATCAAGGAGAATGAATTTTTTAAAGAAATTTCCATAATGGGTGGATATGATAAATAAAATAAAAACCATGTGTCCATTTAACATTATGAATCTGTAGTTTTTCAAGTACCCAGGGGGTCTTTTACTGTTATGTTATTTCTTTATTCGTTAATAACTCTATTGAAACATACCAATATTCCATACACAACATTTTTAAATCCCTTATTGGAATTACAGTGGATTGTTTTTTGAATGACCTAATAGTCCTCTATACTTATCATTGTGACTACTTCACCCAAAATAATATAATTTTTACATTGTTAAGATGATATAACTTAAAGATGAACCTGGTAACATGTGCATTAAAAGTCACCTCTATTACATTTATTATATTTTTGGTTCAACCCCAAGGAAATGAGTTTGACCTTTATCGAAATAAATAAATACTTGACATTCCACATTTTGGGAACCTCTAGTATTTTATAGGAATCTATGGGTTCCTCGTATTCCTCTATTTTTTTCATTAATGTCATTAATGGAAGGTTTCATCTATTTAAAAAAAATATAAATAACGCTTCATCGTCGTAGAGGAAAAATATTTATAGAGTGATTTATATAGAATAAATAAATACCATTTAAAATCAATAATGATGATTCTTTCAATGGAATTAAAACCTATCATCCTTTATCAAATAGCTCTATAGAGGTCACTTGTCACTCTGTTAGCCTAAAAATGATCAAGCAAAAGAGAATATCATGTACTACCTCACCCAAAATACATTGGATTCTAAGAGTAGGTATATCATCGTTGATAAATGATATCTCACCTTGATATTTTCTATATGAAATTATATAATTACCTCAAATTTCTTGAGGTCCACCAAGAATACATTGTGTATAGCCTTGAATATATCCTCAACACCCCTATATGGACTAAGTCTTGGACTATATGGGTTGTCTTATTGTTGTAGTTTAAAATTCAGGTTCTCACCTAGATGGTGATCAAAGTATAGGATATCATATATATTTTTCCCCATAAATTAAGTAATTCCCAATAGAAATGGATATTATTTATTTGTAAGTCTTCTCTATCAACAAATAATACGAAAAATTTAAGATTTAATTTATTTTCTCTTACCAAGTCCTAACAATAAAAAAGATATATTTTATTTAATTTTGTATGCGCAGTCATGGTACCACGTCATTTATCAACCAAATTCATACTTTCCATATTCATTATTTTATTTATAAGAACTTAATTATAATGAGGTAGAATACCTTGAATATATTATAGAGTAGAAATTATCATTTAAAATCTCAATCACCTAAATCAATGTCAAGTGTGATTTAGTGATAATAATTAAAAAAAATCATTGTAGAATACACCATCAATAAAGAGGATTCTATATCCCTACTTGAATATGGTTGATGGATAATGAAATAATTATCCATTGATAATATCATTTATTATATACCCTAAAATATAATACCCAATCAAACACAAAGAAGCATTTGGATGATGCCCTTTTCCACCCATATAATGATGAAACATTCGTTGGAATTGTGAATCAAATGTTAGTGCCCCGTTTAATACAAAAATAACATAAGTAGTGTTGATCAACCATACTTCACATTACGTTAATTCCTCATCCCATCAAGAACAATAATTAAACATTGCGACGTCCCTAGTTATGTAATTCTTATTATCTGTGATTTTTCCATGATACTACTTATAGATGGATGAAATCTATGGATAAGGAATAAAATTTTTCCCTTATGATAGTCAAAAATCTAGAATAGAACATTACAAGTATATCTATGTTGGGATCCCATTTAGGTAACTTAAATGTGATGATACCCTCAAGGTTATAAAAGGAAATTTATGCAAACTAATTTCTCACTAATAAAATAGGAAAAAATTTCACACATGATATTAAGTTACATGTCTACTATTATCCCTCAACGATTCAAAAGTATTTTGAATTAAAAAAAAGTTCCATACATGATTCAAATATTTTAATTTCATTAACCAACCTCATATGTTGCTTCATGGTACAAGGAAATCCTAGCCATTTTCACTTTAGGGCATGGACATCAAGGGTCTGTCTCAATAGATGACAACTCGATAATTTAAATTTATTATAATTAAAACTAATTTCATTTATAAATGAGATAATTTAGTTCCCCTAAAAAATTAATGATAAAATTATTAATTTATTTCATGATAGTCAACATCATATGTGGCTTTAATGTCCCCCATACCATCATTACAAATAATGGAATGAAATTTATCTCAAATGAGTTATGAAATTTATAGAAAAGATATAATTATTGGTTCAACTACTCTTCCAATTATAATTAAATATCTAAAAGGCAATTTGAGGATTTCAAAAAGAACCCATAAAACACTATATAAAAAATGGTGGACATTGAAAAAAGGATAAAACCTAAAATACTTTTTCATTCATCACAGGAAACCGAAGACACCATTTATAAACTAACCTAGGGGACATTGTATCCCCTTATATATGTAATAGGGGTGGTGATGCCCTTTTATATCTAACTATATCCAATAAAAATTTCCATTTATAACCAATTTAATAAATAAAAGAAAGTTAATATTTCTACTATAAAAGTTCGTGATTCATGATAAAATAAGGTTCTATGAATTTCATATAATAAACAATAATTTTATCAATGGAATTTCCCCACTGATTATATAACTTTCTCATACTTAGTAATTTATATTTTATAAAGCACATGAACTACATGATAAATCCAAAAAAATATTATAATTTTTTTAACATTAAATATTGATAATAATTATGGCCAAAAGAAAAGAAAATATTATATTGGGATAAAATAGAAATTTAGATAAATAAGATAGGAAGTTTTGGATCATCTCAATCCACCAGAATAACCACGCTCAGGAATAACACAGAGGAAATGATATAATATATTAAGAATAAAATATTCATCGTAGAAATTAAAATACATATAAAATTAATATAAAATATATTTGAATGAATATTAAATGAAATAAGAGGTATTTATAGGATGTATGGAACCCATATGACTATTACCAATATGACCATTGTATTAGTAATATAGCAGTTGGGATTTGACCATTGAATTAGTAATATATCAATTAAAAGTAGTAACCTGATTATTATAATTGAATCCTCACTTATATAAGTGTCAAATAATATTTAGGTATCATATAAACTAATGATATGGAATTTTTTATAAGTATAATAGTAAAAAAATGATTTAAAATTGATAAAATAAGTGATAGTGTTTTCCAAACCATATATGTTTTATTTACAATTTTATAAAAAATATGAAAATTTAAAATAAGTATTTTTTCATAAATATTTTTTATAAATTAATATTAATATTTATTATAATTATTATATAATTTTAGGAGACCATAAGTAATTTTTCAAATGTCCCAAAAAATGATCATTATATTAAAATTTATATTTCTTATAATAAATTTATATTTAATATAAAATATAAATTTATCATCTTTAGAAAACTATTTCAATAAATTATATTCAGTTTTGTTAATCTAAACATAAAAAGTTGGTAGGGTTAATTTTTGGTATTTTTTTAAAAAATTTGAATTTTTGTTGAATGGTGAAATTTGGTACTTAATATTACAAGTAAAATACATGATCTATTGAATAAAAGATTATGTAAGAACCCATTAGTCAAAAATCACATGAACCATTTAATGTATATAGACATAAAAATAAATATTATTGGTATTCATGAGCCTAAATAATAAACTAATGATTATAATATCAAAAAAACATCTCCCTCTCCATTATAAATACCACCCTCACATTCCCTTCTTCTCACATCATTTAAACCTTTGATCGAAAAAATTTTCTAAAAATTATCTACCCATTTATCACCCAAATTTTCTAGTTCTTATTGTATCAACAAATGAACAATTCGATGTTCCTTGAAGTGTTTTTCACACAGACGACGTTCAAGAGGTAATATTCTCAAACAAACACATATAAATTCTTTTTCTATTGTACCTTCTCATAAAATCCTTCATTTAACATTGAATAAGAAATATAGTACCATATATATACTATAATTTTAGATTTATAATATAATATCTAACATATACCCTCTTTTATTATCTTATTCCTCTAAAAATGAAACCATTATCCATATTATGTCAACTCACCGCCTCCATGGTTGATGAATTTTATTTTCCATTATCGCATTCATTAAAAGATTAAATTAATTTAAAAATATTTAAAATGAACTAAATATATATTTATTATATTTTTTACATTTTAAAATGAAAATATTGCAATTTTATTAAATAAAATGAAACTAGTTCATGATAGTCAACAAAACTCCCAAAATAAGATTACAATATAACATTAATGTTTTTACTAAAAAATAATCTATATTTTAGAGAAAAAAATGGAGACATGGGACCATTTAAATTTATATAAATAAATTAATGTCATTTAATTCCAATTCTGTTGTTTTATTCCCATTTGATAATAATCTCCCTAATTATCCCCAAGAGATCCAACCCTCGAACCATGAAATTAATACTCTCAGAATAGTGAAAATAAACCATATATCTCAAATTAATGGTCATAAATGATAATAATATATTTATAATAAATATAATATAGATGTAAATGGTTCTAAATTAATTAATTATGGATGTTAATTTGATTATTTAGGAAATTAATGGAATTTATAGAATGATTTCGATTCATAAAGCATATAATATTCTCTAAAACGCCCTATTTTATTGTATTATGACAATAATCTATCTTAATCTCTCTATATCATATTTTTATGACATGTAATTATTCCAAATTATATATATTTATCCTATATATATTCCTAGTTTATTATCCCTTAATTTAATGGATTAGTACATTCCTTTGTTTAATTTCCCAAATGTGTTCTTTAAAATTAGACTCATTAATGGGGAACTTTTCTATAACTTAACTCATTTATATATCACTCTTTAAAATTATTTATTCACATTCATGATTTCAATAATTAACAAAATAATTTAGGGACGACCATTTTTTTACCAATAGTTTTCAAATAAAATTCTATATTTATTCTTTATTCAAAATTCATTAACCAATTCATTAAAACACTATTATGAAAGTTAATTTATATTCTTAATATTATACCATTTATCAATATTTATTTTTAAAATAAAAATCATATTTTTATATTTAATCTTATACTTTTAGATATTAATGTATAAATAATTTAATTCCTTATTCAATTTTGAATCATTATAAAATTACCTTGGATTATGATATAAGACATAATTATACAACCTATTTCTTTCTATGGGAAATTATGCTGATTATTCCTAATGTTTGATTTAAATTTATGGAACACATAATCATGTATATATTATGATGTATGAAAAACAGATCAATTAATTGGGTAATTCTTATATCTCATGAGACTATATGTATGGGATTGGGTAGTAAACCTAATCCATGATGGGACACTTTCCACTATTTAATGTTTTCATGGTAGTAATCCTTGAATTATTCGGATATCATATATTATCTTTCTAACAAATTCATATCTTTACATGATATTATGATTCCATGTTTATTATATTAAATTCACATATGATTATTCATGAGACTTTTCTTCCAATAAAAATTGTTCTTCTTTTTGACTCAATTTTATGCTCGTTCTCATGTTTATTCCCTTATTATAATTTTTATCTCACCCCTTTTATTTACATATTCCCAATGTTATACTATTTGGATTTAGAGGATAAAATGGATTTAGGTGCCCATTATTGAGATTTAAAAAAATTATTTTTATTATAGTTTCACGTTTTATTTTATGTACTTAGTCTCCCAAAGACACAGGGCCTCTCAATCCTTTGTTTGTATTTATTTGATATTTATTTTTAAAATCATGTAATAATAAGTGTATTAGGTTTGGTTATATAAATAGTTGGTATCAGAGGACGGAATAGTTATTTTTGGAAATAATGACTCAAATATATTAGTGAGACCCCTAGGTATAATTCTACTTGTTGTATAATATCCTAAAGTTTTGGTGAAGTATATAGCGAGTGGTTTTAAAGAAATTATATCTCTATCTAGATATTATAACTGGATGTAGATTTGGTATATTTTTACCTATGTCTAATAATTATAAAACATTGTATTGGGTATTAACTTTATCTACACTTGGATCATGAAAAAGAGGCATTGCTACACACTTGGTTTCACACTCTCTCAGGATACACTATGGAAGAATCCTAGAATCATTGAAAACTATTATAAAAGACATTAATATATTATTAGGTTATAAAAATTAATAGATAAATTATCATGGATAACCTATATAGAAACCTACAGAGTCATAAGTTATGATTTATGAATCATTAATAATTTATTCCTCCTATGATCATTTCTTCCTTTTTCATATGTGTTTTAGTTTATGTATTCTCATCCCTAAGTTTATTTTGGATATAGTAAATGAATAATATCGTCATAAAAAAGTAAAATGGGATCTCAATATAAATTCTTGTTCTTAAACTATCCTTTATTATTGTAGTTTTACACATTCCTTTATATCATTCATGTCTAGTATAACTATTCAAACACCATCTCAAGACATAGGGGGAATCTTTAAGAATAGTTAAATGAGGAATTGTTGAATCCCATATATATAACTCCTCCCTAGTCAATTTTTGTGGATGGAACCTCCAATAAAATATTTACATACTTCATTTAGTGTAATTTGATGCTATATTGGGCATGGATTGTCCATACTTATATAAATCCTACATCAATTGTTGGGAGAAGGAGATCACTCTTCACATCCTTATTCATCCATAGATTTGATAGTAGTGTATGGAGGGGGTGAATATCCTTCAAAATATTTATCTCAAGTTTGGATATTATTTTATTATAAACTATCATAACTTGCTCAAATTATTGATTCAATGATTAGAATCATGTTTTGATGATATGTCCATTGTGAGGAACTATACCAATGTATTCCTTGAAGAGTTGTCTAGTCTTCAACCTATATGATAAATTTAATTACAAATTCAACTTATTCCTGAATGCCTTCACATATCTACGACTCTTATATAATGGAAACCATTGAGTTGGATATACAAAATTATTATTTACAAGAGAATATAGAAAAGGGTTCTATATGCCCGAGTGCTTTAGTGTGGTGTTCTCCAGTTTTCATTATCAAGACGATGGACTAGTCAATGTTCCTCTTTAAGGATTATCATGCACTTAATAAAATAAAGATAAAAAATGTATCCTTTTCCATATATTAAGGACTTATTCAATCAAATACTTGGTTCCTAGTACTTATCTAAGGTGGACCTTCAATTGTGATATCACCAATTAAAGTTTAAGAAGGAATACATTCCTAATATTACCTTTTAAATAAGTTATGGAAACTATGATTTTATAGTGATTCTATTCCAAATCAGTAATTCTACAAAAATAATCGATGACTCAATGAATTGTAAGATCCCAGATCTTCGTTTCAGGTATGTTATTCCTTTTCTGTTCTTTTTTGAGAAAAAGAGGAAAATCTTGAAATTTTTAGAGTACACATCGTGTACTTTATAAGTATATGTCGTGTACTTTGATTTGGCGCTAGGACGTGTGCTGGCTGTGTTCGGGCCACACACATGATGTGTAGGGGTGATGTGGAGGCCTCTTTAATCAAACTAAAGAAAGGACAATTACATGTCGTGTACCCTATAAGTACACACCGTGTAGTTTCTTTTTTTCATTAAATGGATCGAGGCCGCATCTAATTGACGAAAACGTCTTCTTCTCCAGGTTCATCAACCAAGAGCACCTGTATAGCCGCGAACATCCTATGATCCCCCGAGACTCCATATATTTGCCTAATTGACCATTGTAGATTGTGTTTGAACTATAGCGGTGAGCTCTTCCTTCTGTTTGAGTTTCATTCTATGATTTTCCCTCTTTCTCAAGTTATTGTGGGTTGAAAGTTGTGTGTGTTTTCATAGATCTACATTGTTCTAATGAGAATCAAGCCTCATGGTTCAAGTATATTTTTCTCCTAGCATCGAGCTAGGTGTTTTGTGCCTTACCTTTAGATGTCTTTTAGTTTAATGTGGAAATTCCACCAATACCCATGAACTGGGTATTGTGTGTTTACCATTTTACCCCTATTGTTTTCCTTCCATGCTAGTATGCTTTTGTAGAGGAAAATTTGAACAGGTTTGAGGATGATTGATGTGATTTGATGTTTTTCGAATTCCATGTTATTGTGAGGACCTTTGGGTATTGTTTTCCTTTGGCTGTTATACCTTTTTTCCATGCCTTGTGACTGTCAGATAGAATGATGTTCTTGACATACTTGTTTTTTTGTAGACTGGTTAGCCAAGTAGCTCTGTAGATGTACTTTTCCCTTATTTCATTATTATGCACTGACTGGAAAGACACCGTGAGAACCTGGTGCTATAGACTATAATGGATAGACCAATTGATCTTTCCACAGAGTCTTGGATGTTATGGACTACAGGAGGCTAGACCGAGTGAGCTTCCTTAGAGATTCTTAGACATTATATACTACATGGGATAGACCGAGTGACCTTCCCAGAGAGTCTTAGATTTTATAGACTATAGGAGGGTACACCGAGTGAGCTTCCTAAGAGAGTCTTTACATTGTTTTATATTCTTTAAAACCTTTTCCAGGCTAGGGAAGGAATTTACTGAGTGAGCTTACTTAGAGAGTTTGTGATAGACCTGATACTATATGATTAATTGACTGAGTGAGCTTCCTCAGTGAGTTTCTAGACCTTGGGGTTATAAGAGTGTTAGACCACATGAACCTCCTCAGAGAGTCCCTGACTACCCTATACTATAAGGGTAATTGACCGAGCGTGCTTCCCCAGAGTGTCATATAATTTCATATGACCAAACTAGAGTGGTTAGGCTGAGTGCACTGCCTAGAGGGTTTTTGGTACTTCTTGGATAGGACTAGGGGGTTCGCTGCTAGGACTTCCTAGAGGGGTTCCTATTGTGGTTATCTATTTGCTTCAAAACTACTTGTTGTTCGGTGGATTGATTACTACCTTCTTTTTACTGTTAATGTTTACTGTTTATTGTACTTTTACCTTCCATATACTCGCTGACTGTTAGGCACAGATCTTCGGGTGGTTGCCTACATGGATTTAGTCTCACACCCTATTTGGGCCATGTTTTTGGCCCAAGAAAACTATTTTGTTGTAGGTATAGACAAGGGCAAGCGCCCTTAAACTTCTAGTACATGATTGATTTGGAGCAGGAGAGCATGGGACCAAGATGAGGCTTGCGATACTGAGGAAATTCTTAGGTGTTTTCTTCTATACATTGGTTTAGTTTTTATTCAGCATTGTGCCTTGTTTGGCTGCTTTCCTAGACATACGTATTGAGAATCATTTCATTTATATACTTGTGGGATCTAGTTGTTTATTGTTTAGTATTACGCTATTTATTATTGTTGGATATCTACTTCTCCTGCTATTGTATACTTTGTTTACTTTCGCTGTGTACTCTGCCAATTAGAGCATAGTTTCCCCACTATCAAACCCAAGGACCTCACTGCTAGTCGGTAGCCTTTGGCGTTTAGGGAAATGTGTTTGAGGTTATGTGACCAATCGGGTATGGGGCGCCTCTGTGTGGCTTCCGGAAATGGGATGTTATAATGTGGTATCAAAGGATTTCTTTTCTCCTAAATTACTTTTTGGATCCTTTAGCCAGGGATAGGAAGGATTCAGTACTTGGTAATAAGTTGAGCCCGGGAGTAGCTAACCTGTATACAGGGAAAATCCAATCTACCTAGTTTATTGCAGTTTTATGGTTCTGAGATTTTACGCTTGATATTATTTCACCTATAGTGATTCAAATGCCTTGTGTTGTTATTATTGTGCTATTGTAGTTCTATTTCTATCACAACCTGATGAGATGTGGGTATTCCATCACATGCATCATATAGGAACATTTTAGAAATCACATGCCATGCATTCTTGCCATGTCATATAGGGTGCATTAGTTATTTCATGTTGTTGTGATAGATGTTGTATAGATTATGCATGCTATTGTGATAGATTCTAAGATAGAATCCCTGCAGTTTGATAAAGGAATTGTTTTTATTGAACCATTACTTAAATGAATGAAAAATTTTAATTATTGAGGTGTTATGGTCCCTCATGAATCAGAGTTTAGTGGATCATTCACTTTTTTCATGTATTTGATATGTATGGGATGCCAAACATTGATTTCTGGCAAGTATGGGCCCTCATGGATCGGAATTTGGTACCTCTATGTGTTGGAACCATGGTCGTTCTATACAGGAATTGGAGATTGGTTTGTGTTTGTTGTCAATCCTAAGTGGAAGTTCCAAATGTGTGCCAGCAAAGAAATCATACAGTTCAAGCAGACAATAGTATTGAAGGTGGCACTATTTCCCAATGATTGCCAAATTTTTGGGCCTCAAAATCAGAAAATGAAGACATGGATTTTCTGCAAAAGGAGGTTCGCACAAAAAGGAAGGGGTGCGCGAAATATAATAGGTTTTCATGAAATACTTAATTTGGGCATGGAAAATAGTGGGATGCGCGAAATAGTGGATCAAGGTTTTTTGTGCAAATAGTGTTTCGAAATCAGATTGGTGAAAAATGGAAAAGGCATGGGCTGCGCGGAAAATAAGGGCAGTGCGCGAAATACTTGAGTTGGGCATGAAAAACAGCATGGTGCACGAAATAGTGGAGCGAAGATTTTCGCGCAAATAGTGTTTCGGAATCACACCGTCAAAAAATGGCAAAGGAATGGGTTGCGCGAAATATCTAGAGAGGTGCGCGGAAAACGATAATTGCGCGAAATGTTACGCGCCAGATGAGAGGATTTCCGTGCCGAAGGGGATTTTGCCCATGGGGGTCTCAGTCTCCTATAAATATGAGGTGACCCCATTCATTCTAGAGTGTGGAATACTTAGAGAATATCTGAGGTCTGATGTATGAAAAAGGATAGCGTAAAGGGGCTTGCACGAAATATTCGGAGTTGCACGAAAAAGGTGATTTTTGCGCGAAATTTTATTCTGCACAAAAGGATGTATTTGCGCGCAAAAGGTTGGTGTTGCACGCAATTGTCAGTAAGGTTTGTTTGCACATTATGGTTATCAGGATCAGTGGTTCTGTGCATTCTAGTGCATCTTTTTCGGACTTCGATGCAAGCAGAGTGTTCTGCTGAGCAGAGGCAAAGACTTCAATGAAAAAGTATTGAAGAGACCTTCACGTCTATAAAATGATTGAGACTTCACCAACAGCAGTGAGCCATGGGGAGTCAATGGGAGTGACCCGAGGGAAGCAGTGAGCTATCCCTGAACCTTTGTAAAGACAGTGATCTTGGGACAGAGTGACTGTGCCCGAACAATTGTAATCCACAACTAGTGAAGATTAGTGGATTTTGTTATGACCGACAACTTGTCGGTGTATGCTCTTTGGATATATATCTCTTAGTGGTGAACCACGTAAAAAGTTTTGGGTCCACTCTATGCATGTTAATGTTTTATTTCTAATCATAATCATCATACAAGTTCAACAAGTTCCTACCAACATGGGAACAAGATGCACCACATTAATTGAAAAAGTTGTCACCCTGATTCACCCCTCCCCTCTCAGAGTGTCTCGGGGTCCTTCAAGTGGTATTAGAGGGAGGTTTCTGGTGTTTAATCTGACCATTTTCATCATGGAAAATGCGGTCAATGTTAGGGGAGTCCCTCACTTCGATGGAAGCAATTTCCAGATCTGGAAGAATAGAATGAGATCTCATCTAAGATCTCTTGGAATGGAAGTTCTCTTTTCTACTATACAAGGAATAAAAGTCACTGATCCAATAGGCCTAGCTATGACTGAAACAGACAGGAATCACATAATGCACTCACTGTAGCCATTTATGATCAGATCTACCTAAAGTTGATGAATTTCACCTCAGAAAAATCCATGTGGGATAAAATTTAGAATATTTATGAAGGAGATAACAAAGTGAAGGAGGCGAAACTACAAGTGTTGCACAATCGGTTTGATGATCTTAAGAGGCATCCAGACAAGAATGCAGACTCATTCATCAATTGAACTATTGAAGTGGTTGGAGCAATTCGGGGTCTTGGAGAAGAAATAAACGACATTGATATTGTAAAGAAAATATTAAGAATACTTCCACCTCTATATAATGCGAAGGTGTCAGCCCTTGAGGAAAGAGATCTTTCCAAACTTTCTCTAGATGATCTACTGAGAATCTTGGTAGCATATGAAATGAGAGTCAAACCAGAAGTTTATACGCTTCGAGTGAGTAAGGAAATGGAATTTAAGGACATGGATAAACTAAAAATCTCAAAGGATAGTAGCGTTGAAGATGACGAAGAAAAATAAATTCTTTCTCTCATTGCAAAGAATATCCATAAGGGGAAAGGTAAATTCAAAGGTAATTTACCTCTTTCTTGTTTCCATTGTGTAAAAGTTGGGCACATTGCCTCTCAGTGCTTAAGAAAGATCAATGATGAAGATAGTGAAGATGAAAACATCGAGAAGCCTCAGAGAAGGTTCTTCAAAAAGGGAGACTTCAAATATGGTAAGAAAATGCAGAGGAAGAGTTTTGTCTGTATAGAGGAAGAAGATGATAATGAATTCTATGATGAAGAAGAACCAGAATTCAAAATTGGGATCTATGATTCTATGATGGCCACTGTTGAAAAGTCAGATGGTACTGATGGAAAAAAACAACTGAGAACTTGTGTAGATCCTGAGATGCAACTTAAGGATGCGGTTATAACCTTAAGATTAAATGTAAGAGCTGCAATAAGTGGAAATCAATTATAGAAGAATCAACTGAATATTTTGATCAACTTGAATCTGAAATTGAATTACTGGAAGAATTTGTTAAGGTACAATCTAAAATAATTGAAAGAAATGATGATGTAGTAGATCTAAAGCTGAGAATTGAAGAGCAGGAAAAGGTCATCAATGACCTCACCTCCAGACTGGACGAAAAATCCAAGACTGCTGAGGGTCATGAGGAGGAAGTTGTTACTCTAAGGAGAAAACTGGAGACTGAATCAGTTCCAAAAGAATCGAGGAAGAAAATACAGTTTGGAAGATTCTCAGATGCAGAATTACTAGCAAGAGACAAGTGTGGTTCAGATGGGGTTGGAAAAATATTCAGTGATCAAATACCCTCTTGTATGGGAAAGAGTGGAATTGGCTGTGAGGCTGGGACATCAACTGATGGAAGTGAAAAGATCCAAAAGAAAGATAAGATGAAAGTTGAACATGTGGAAACGTTACCTAGTGTTCCGAAAAAGGAACCCTCAATCCAAAATAAAAAGAGAACTGAAAATTATCCTCAAACATTCAGAAATGACAGACAGTCTAACTATTCTCCCAAGGAATAAGGTATGAGGAGAAATTTAAGTGAAAAGACCTTTCCTCTCATGAACTCTCAGTTCTGTGGCTATCTGGGCCATACCATGTCTTATTGTGAAGAGGCAAGAAGCTATCTGAATGGAGAAGATATAGAAGCTCAAAAAAGGAGAACAATTTCATATCCTAATTCTTATAGAAGAAATAATTTCTATGAATATTGTTTTTTTGTTCTAACTTTGGTCATAAGGCCGCTCATTGTAGGCAGAGAAGGGACATAGACACCTCATACCGAAGTTTAAGACAAGTCATGTCTCATCAGCAAGACAGTGTTGCTCTTTCAAACAGGTTTTCACCTCTCAAAGAAGATTTTGACTATAAGGAACATGGGTATGTGAAAGAGATAATTAAAAGGCCATCAGTTATATATACTAAATATAATGTCTCATGGAAGGAAAGGAAGAAGATTGAGTAATCCAACCTTGCAGAGGTGGCCCTAAAAGCTACCAACAACAACAGTACCTGGATTCTGGATAGCGTTTGTTCATCTCATATGATTGGTAATGCCGGCCTACTAACAAATATCATAAGGAAGGTTGATGGTTCAG
This sequence comes from Viscum album, assembly GCA_963277665.1. NCBI lineage: Eukaryota > Viridiplantae > Streptophyta > Magnoliopsida > Santalales > Viscaceae > Viscum > Viscum album. The sequence continues at coordinate 306,070,859 of OY728131.1, read as the reverse complement.
TAAGATTTGGTAATGATGGGGCTATAAAAATCATTGGTAGAGGAAGTACCGAATTAGCTAATGGAGAACTAAAGAAGACTGAGGTCCTTTACGTAGATGGCCTATGTCATAATCTCCTCAGTGTGAGTGAATTCTGTGACTCAGGACTTATAGTTACATATAATCCGAAAGGATGCACTATCAAGGGAAAGACTGGAAATTCACTTATGAAGGGATGCAGAACAGAAGGCAACTTGTATCAGGTTGATAGTGAAGAAAATGTATGTTACATGACTGTTGAAGAAGAAAAAAATTTGTAGCATCGGAGACTAGGACACATCAATCAAAAAGACATGGATAAAATATCAAAATTGAGAATTTTCATGGACTTTCCCAACCTGAAGCGTGAGCGTGAAAAATTGTGTGATGCTTGTATTCGTGGGAAGTTGGTCTGTAGTTCATATCGGCCAAAGAAGAAAAGGGCATCTCACCTTCTTGATCTGATTCATACTGATGTATGTGGGCCAATAAATGTTTCCGGAACTCATGGAGAAAGGTACATTGTCCTTTTCATAGAAGATTATAGTATAATGGAATGTGTGATGGTCATTCACAGGAAACGACAAGTCCTTGACTGCATGAAAACATATCGGTGAATCACCGAGAATGATACTGGACGAACAATCAAAGTGTTGCGATCTGACAATGGAGGAGAGTACACATCCATTGAATTTGAAAATTATCAGGAGAAGCATGGGATACATAATGAGCTAGCTGCTATGAGAACTCCACAACAAAATCGAGTTTTTGAATGTAGGAATCGACAAGTGAACAACATAGCACGAACTATGCTGATTGAGAGTCGTATTCCATGACATTACTGGAAAGAGGCTGTTCATGCTGCAATGTACATTCAAAATCGAACATGACTTTATATGGGTGAGATGAAGACACCATATGAATTGTGGCATGGATGGAAGCCTTCTCTAATATAATTTTGTGTCTCTGGAAGTAAATTCTTCATTAGGAAAAAAGAAGGAAATCAATGGAAATATGGCAACAATGCAGATGAAGGAATTTTCTCGGTTACTCAATGAACAGCAAAGCCTACAAATGTTTCAACAAGCTTTTGGGAAGGATTGTGGAAAGTAGTGATGTTAAGATAATTGAAGAGAAAACCACAAATGATTCAAGGACGTCATATGCTGATGTGATAGAAATTCAGGAACAAAATCAACATGAAGAAAATACATATACGGAAATTGAGGAAGTTGTTCATAACACTCCATAGTCACATCATGATGTTGACTCGGAAGATGAATCTGAAGAAGAAACTATGGCTGAAGAGAAGACTACTAAACTTCGCAGGAGAAATCGAAGAGCTGAGATTGATCCATCCAACATAATTGGGGACAAGAGTGCACCCAATCAAACAAGAAGTATGAGGAATAACACACAATATGAATTTCTATCAGTTGTAGAGCCATCCTCATTCGAAGAAGCTGCAAAAGATGAATCTTGGGTGAAATCCATGAATGATGAATTAGATAAGATTGAAAAGAATCAGACATGGGATCTTGTCCAGAGACCTGAAGGTCACAATGTGATTGGTACCAAATGGATCTTCAAAAATAAGTTTGATGAGCATGGAAGTGTCATAAAAAATAAGGCATGACTAGTATGTAAAGGATACTCCTAGATTGAAGGCATTGATGTTGAAGAAACCTTTACTCCAGTGGCTAGACTGGAGTCAATTAGGATTTTCCTTGCCATGGATCTCCAAAGTGGATATAAAGTATATCAAATGAATGTCAAGACCACATTATTGAATGTTGTTCTCGAAGAAGAACTCTACATTGAACAACCAGTGGGCTTTGTTTAGGGTAATGATGAAACTAAGGTCTGCAAACTGAAGAAATATCTATATGGTTTGAAGTAGGCACCACGGGTGTGGTACTCATGACTGGATTCATATCTTAAGAAGTTGGGATTCAAAACAGTTGGAGTTGATCACAATCTCTATGTGAAGAATTCTCTAAAAGATCAATTCATGGTTCTAGTCTACGTTGATGATATCATATTTGGTGGCAGTAGGCAGAAATCAGTGGATGAATTTTCCAACCACATGAAATCATAATTTCAAATGTCTATGATTGATGAGCTTACATATTTCTTGGGGCTGCAGGTGATTCAAAAGATGGAATACACATTCATTTCTCAGAACAAATATGCAAGAGAGCTGCTGAAGAAGTTTAATATGCAAGACTCCAAACCAATGGCAACTCCGATTTCAGTTGGAACTAAACATGGAAAGCATGAGGATAGGGACTCTGTTGATCCCACCATGTACAAGAGGATCATTGGAAGCCTACTATACCTGACAGCGACAAGACCAAATATTGTATTTTCCACATTCCTTGTAGCCTGATTTCAGAGTAATCCAAAAGAGGAACATATGGCGGTAGTAAAAAGAATCACGAGGTGCCTTCAAGGTACACATAATTTCGGGTTATTTTTATTGCAGGTAGGGACAGTGAATTATCAGTGTTTTCTGATGCTGACTGGGCTGGTGATATAGTATATAGAAAGTCCACTAGTGGTGGAGCTTTCTATATTGGGTAGAAATGTGTTGGCTGGTTGAGAAAGAAACAAGAATGTACTTCTCTTAGTACTACTGAAGTTGAGTATATCTCTGCCACAAAGATATTCACTCAACTACTTTGGATGAAGCAACAACTAACAGATATTGGTGATAAGGTGTAACAACCAATGGTGATTTACTGTGATAACAAAAGCGCAATTGATCTTATGAAGAATCTGGTTCATCATTCTCGGATAAAACATATTGAAATACGGTATCATTTAATCGAAGAAAAGGTTGAACAAGGTGTGATTAGAATGGACTATGTTGGAACTGATGAGCAAGTGGCTGATATCCTGACCAAGCCACTGTCTGCGGCTGTGTTTGAGAAGCATCGGTTGATCCTCGGTGTACAATGACCTCCCAGTGCATAAAGAGGTTACAGAGTTCCCCTCTCCCCATTTATGATAATACTTTCTATCTGTTTATGGCTGTGATGCAGGTTTATGGGGGAGATACCATTCCAGGGGGAGTATGGTTTGAGAAAAACATTGATTAATTTACCGGACTTTGGGTTTATTGTCAATGGGGGAGAAAGGAAAGGATAAATTCAGGAATTCAGGATTTTCTGTGGACATGTAATGCTTCTGTGACACGGGAACCCAATTCATGCTTCCTCTCTTGTTTTATACATCGAGCATTGCTCACATAGACTTAGAGTGTTGGCTGAGTTGATCTTTGGTATGCATGTGGATGGTGATATATTGAATTTGTTTGGTGATTTCCAATAATCCCAAAGGGGGATATTGTTGGAACCATGGTCGTTCTCTGTAGGAAATGGAGTTTGGTTTGTGTTTGTTGTCAATCCTATGTGGAAGTTCCAAATGTGTGCCACCAAAGAAATCATCCAGTTCAAGTAGACAATAGTATTGAAGGTGGCGCTGTTTCCCAGTGATTGCCAAATTTTTGGGCCTCAAAATTAGAAAATGAAGACATGGATTCTCTTCAAAAGGAGGTTCACACAAAAAGGAAGTGGTGCACGAAATATAAGAGGTTTCTTCGAAATATTTAAGTTGGGCGCGGAAAACAGCGGGATGCGTGAGATAGTGGATCGAGGTTTTTCGCGCAAATAGTGTTTCAAAATCAGATTGGTGAAAAATGGCAAAGGCATGGGCTGCGCGGAAAATAAGGGTTGTGTTCGAAATACATGAGTGGGGTGTGAAAAATAGCTTGGTTCGTGAAATAGCAGAGCGAAGTTTTTCTCACAAATAGTGTTTCAGAATCACACCATCCAAAAATGGAAAAGGCATGGGTTGCGTGAAATATCTAGAGAGGTGCCCGAAAAACGATACCTGTGCGAAATGTTACACACGAGATGAGAGGTTTTCTACACTGAAGGGGATTTTGCACACGGGGGTCTCAGTCGCCTATAAATATGTGGTGACCCCCTTCATTCTAGAGTGTGGAAGACTTAGGGAAGATCTGAGGTCTGATGTGCAAAAAAGGATAGCGTAAAGGGGCTGGCATGAAATATTCAGTGTTGCGCAAAAAAGGGTATTTTTACACGGAATATTTCTCCGCGTGAAAAGTAAATTTTTGCGTGAAAAAGGAAGGTTTTTCATGCAAAGGGTTGGTGTTGCGTGGAATTGTCAGTAAGGTTTGTCTGCACGTTCGGGTTATCAGGTTTAGTGATTCTTTGCTTTCTAGTGCATCTATTTCAGACTTTGATGCAAGAAGAGTCTCGTGATGAGCAGAGGCAAAGACTTCAATGGAAAACTATTGAAGAGACCGTCACATTTATAAACTGAGTGAGACGTCACCAATTGTAGTGAGCCAGGGGGAGTTAATGTGAGTGACCTGAGGGAAGCAGTGAGCTATCCCTGAACCATTGTAATGGCAGTGAGCCTGGGACAGAGTGACTGTGCCCGAACAATTGTAATCCACAAATTGTGAAGATTAGTGGATTTTTGTACAACTGGAAACTCGTTGGCGTATTCTCCTTAGACGTAGCCCTTAGTGTTGAACCAAGTAAAAAGTGATGTGTCCTCTCTGTGCATGTGAATGTTTGCTTTCTAATCATAATCATCATAAAGTTTCAATAAGTTCCTACCAATGTGGGAACAAGATCCACCACATTAAAAAAAATTGTCACCCTGATTCACCCCTCCCCTCTCAGAGTGTCCCGGGGTCCTTCACCATGTTTGTTTTTCAGTATTTTTTGGGCTCCGGTGTAGTTTCTGAGCTACTTCCCAGAAAAACCCAGAATACACGCTGTGTACATGACTACACACCATGTAGTTTTAATCTCTGTCACTGACTGTGTGAGCAGAAACACAGGGTGATGAAAAAGTTTTCAGGAACACGCCGTTTATGGTCATTACATGCTGTGTAGTAGTGATCCGTGTACTCGGTCATGTCACTAACAACACGGGTCAGGGAATCTCGGGTGCACACGCTGTGTTTGGTATAAACACGCAATGTGGCCCTGTCTTAGGTACCTGACCGTGTCACGAACAACACGGGTCAGTGATTTCTTCTCCTATACACGATGTGTTTGTTTGGGACACACCGTGTAAGGGTTCATCCATGTAGCTAGCCATATAACTAAAAACACAGTTACCGAAACCTTTTCTAGTACACGTTGTACCCTTAGTGGACACGTCGTGATGTCTAGGGTTAAAAAGGACATGTGGGTTAGTCATGTAAAGATACTTGGGTTGGGTAATGGAGTTCAAGTACATGTTGTGTGTAAGGATAACACGCCGTGTAGTTGGGGGTGTTACATGACTAGTGGTTGAAAAATTACACGCCCATGTGAATGACTTTAAAGAACACACCATGTAATTTTATACACGTCGTGTAGTCGTGTTTAGTAAACTTGAGTATTTCTTTCACATGATACCATTTTGTACTCTTTTGTTTTCTGTATGTGATAATCCTGATCTAAGGTGTGCTTTTGATCTTTCAGAGCTATGCCTCCGAGACGTACTTCTGTTGTACGTCAGTTGCCAGATGGAGATCAGACACTGTATATGGCCGATCAGGGATCTCCAGCAGATCCTCCTGCAAATCCTCTTGCAGATGCTCCTACATATCCTCCTATTGTTCCAGCCTGGGCACCAGTATGTTTACCCATTGCAGGTGCCGATACGCAGTTCCGGGAGGACATCCTGAGGATGATATTGATCTTTCAGGGAGAGCCACCTTCTTCCCCATCGATGCCTGAGTTGACGCGGGTTTTCCAACAGCAGTGTCCTCCTACTATCTCAGGAGAGGGAGGACCATAGGCTGCGGAGTCGTGCTTGGAGTCCACGCTGATGATCTTCAATCGCATAGAGATACCTCTGGAGATAAGGGTAAATATGGTTACCTATATGCTCTGGGACACCGCTAAGAGGTGGTGGGAGGAGAGTTCACAGTCAGGGCTCCAGCTGAGTATAACTTAGAATGAGTTTTCGCACATCTTCTACGATTAATTCTATCTAGAGTCCTTGAGCGCCAACCGAGCTTGGTAGTTCATGAGTCTCAAGTAGGGTAATCTTTCTATTATGGTGTACTCATCTCGTTTTATCGAGTTGCAGCACTTCACGCCGATTCCAGTAGGTGATGAGTTGTTCCTTGCTAGGAAGTTTGTGGAATGTCTCTGGTAAGAGATATGTTCCCAGGTGAATATCATCAGGTTGACTTAGATATCATCTATAATCAACCAGGATTTATCACTGAGCACAATTTGAGATATTCTAGAGCAGTTGGCCAGGGCGGTTCGACATCCAGAGTTGGTGTTCTTCCTACTGATAATAGGAAGCACTGGAGAGAGTCTTCTCAAAGAGACTGGAGTATGCGAGATGTGTCATCGGGAAGCCAGGTTGTATGCTACCAGGGTGGTAGGATTGGGCATACTAGACCTCAGTAACAGAGAGACCCGATGGAGTGCCGATATTGCATCAAGATGGGCCATCTCCAGCATTTTTTCAGATCTTCTCACCTACAGCTGGTGTTAGGGGTTCTTCTATGACCTCACGTTCAGGTGATGCATCGCCAGTTTCTCACCAGTCCAGGAACTGCAGTTCTTCATGCCATTTGGTCCGAGGTGGAGGTTACGGCCGTGGTGGTCAGTCACCAGGTTTCCAGTGATAGTAGAGTGGATCGGCTCAAAGTGGTCAGCCAGGGGCGCAAGGCCGTGGTATAAGCCAGACCTCCTCCACATATTATACTTTTCAAGAGAACGATCCTAGCCCTTCTATAGTTCGAGGTACGATCTTAGTATCCTCAGTTTTATCTTCATCTCTTTTTGATACTGGTGCTTCACATAGATTTATCTCTTTTGCTGTTGTGGAGATCCTTGGGCTCTGTATCTTTGTGTCTGTTGAGATGTTTACTCTTGATACACCGCTGGGAACAAGGATGTATAGTATACGTCAGTGCAGAGAGTTCCCTCTTGAGGTTGCAGGGTGTCACTTCTTAGGGGACCTCTATGTCCATGCGATGACAGGCTATGATGTCATTATCGGTATAGACTGGTTAGTTTAGTTCCAGGTATTCGTTGATTTCTATCGCCACAGGATGTGTTTCGTATCACCATAGGGTGGATATTTTCTTTATAGAGGCGAGTGGGATGTCTAGGTTGGTACAGATGGACCAAAGCATCATGGAATAGGGGGAGTTACATCCCAGATTTCCAATCTTTATCTGGATGAACAAAGAAATTCACAGTTAGACATTCCTCCAGTGGTAGATCGTTTTAGGGATGTATTTTTAGGGGACTTTTTAGGTTTTCCTCTGGATCATTTGGTATACTTATTGATTGAGCTCATGCCTGGAGCGGCACCGGTGTCCATTCCTCGTCATAGGATGGCTACACCTGAGTTGCAGGAGCTCAATAAGCAGTTGGAGGAGTTGCAGGAAAATGGTTTCATCCGACCCAGTACTTCTCCTTGGGGATCGCTTGTCTTGTTTGTGAAGAAGGAAGATGACACCCTTAGTCTTTGCGTGGATTATCAGAAGCTAAACCAGTTGACGGTCAAGAACTGATATCCATTTTCACGGATCGATGACATTTTTTATCAGATTTGAGGAGCATGTGTGTTCTAGAAGATCGATTTGAGGTATTTTTATCATCAGTTTCATGTTAGACCATTGGATATACCTCTTACAGCTTTCAGGATCATGTATGGTCTATATGAGTATACGGTCATGCCATTCAGTCTCACAAATGCACCATCAGTTTTTATGGCACTGATGAACCGAGTGTTCCATCCATAAATGGATTCATTCGTGGTGGTTTTCATGTATGACATCTTGGTGTACTCTCAAACTCGACACGACCATTCTACCCATCATGAGATCATTGTATGTACACTAAGAGAGTGTCAGTTATATTATATGCTCTCAAAATTCCACTTTTCGATGGACTAGATTCACTTCTTGGGTCACATTTTCTCAGAGACAGAAGTATCAATAGACCCAGAGAAAGTGAGAGCTGTAGTTTCCTGGGAACAGCCGAAAAATGTATTTTAGGTGCGGAGTTTTCAAGGGCTGGATGGATACTACATGCATTTCATATAGGAATTTTCACACCTTGAAACACCGCTGACAGATCTGACCAAGTAGGGTGTGATGTTCTTATGGTCAGATTCTTGTGAGTCAGCCATTCAGGAGCTGAAGCAGAGGTTGATGTCACCATTGATACTAGTCTTGATAGATCCAGGAAAGGGATATATAGTCTACTGTGATGCATCAGGTTTCGGGATGGGAGTTGTGCTTATGTAGGGAGATGAATTCATTGCGTACGGGTCTCAGCATTTGAGGCCACACGAGAGGAACTACCCGACGAATGATCTAGATTTGGTAGCTGTTGTTTATGCCTTACATTTTTAGAGACATTACCTTATGGGAGAGTGCTTTGTGGTTTTCACCAACCACAAGATTCTCAAGTACATCTTCACTCATCTTGATATGAATCTGATACAATGAAAGTGGGTCGAGTATCTCCAATACTTCGACTTTGATCTTTCCAATACACCGGGAAATGGAAATGCAGTGGCTGATGCGTTGAGCAGGATAACTTAGATTCAGGTAGTTCAGGAGGCTAGCAGTGAGTTGCAGTTAATGGCTATGTTCTCTAAGATGTATTTGGAAGTGCACAACAAACATGGGAAGACTTTTCTATCTTCTATAGTTGTAACCTCTACCCTTCTTGATAAGGTGCGGATGAAGAATATATCAGACTCAGAAGGCCTAGTCCTTTGGGAGGGTGTGTCAGGAGAGGACCCTCTACCTGGATGGATAGTGTGTGAGGATGAGATATTGAGTTTCTAGGGACGCGTATGGGTACTAGAATACATACTCGAGGAGCTGATGCAGGATTTTCATTCTTTAGTTTAGGTAGTTCATCCTCGTATCACCATGATGTATCATGATCTACACCACTTGTACTGGTGTCCAGGTATGAAGACATATGTTGTTGGGTTTTTCATGAGATGTTCCACTTGTCATCATGTGAAAGCGGAGCATCAGCGACCAGCAGGGATTTTACATTAGATACCATTTCCGAGTGGAAGTGGAACGATGTCGCGATGGACTTCGTGAATTTGTTACCGAGGTCAGCTCGAGTGAGTGATGTTGTTTGGGTTGTCATCGACAGGCTTACGAATGTTGATCACTTCTTGATGATCAATGAGACCTTTAGTGTTGATGAGATTGGGTGGTTGTAGACCGAGAGATTGTGTGTCTGCATGGAGTTCCACACTCCATTGTTTCAGACAGGGATGTGCATTTTACTTCTCAGTTCTGGAGGGGACATCAGAAAGCTTTGGGTACACGGGTACTTTTTAGAACAACATTCTATCCCCAGACAGATGTCCAGTTCGAGCGTACGATCTAGGTGATTGAGGATATGCTCTGATCATGAATTCCAGACTATGGAGGTTCTTGGGATAATCATACCCCTCTTTTGGAGTTTTCCTATAACAATAGTTTTCAAGAAACTATTCATATGGCACCTTACGAGGCGTTATACGGTAGGCCATGCCAATCACCTTTGTGCTGGCAGGAGGCAGGAGAGGCAGCTTAGTTGGGACCTCGTCTTGTTCAGGGGACCTCAGAGTAGATAGAGTTGATTCAGAAGAGGATGGCTATAGCACAGTCTCGACAAAAGTCTTATATTGATCAGCGGAGACAACCTCTGGTGTTCGAGGTTGGGGAACATGTTTTCCTACATGTCTCGCCGAGATTGATACACAAGAGGATTCAGAGATAGGGTAAACTTTCACCATGGTACATCGGGCTGTTTGAGGTGTTGGAGAGAGTAGGGTCGGTTGCCTATCGGTTGCAGTTACCTCAGAGGTACCGGGCTATGCACGATGTCTTCCATGTTTCTCATCTCCTACGTTACATTTCATACCACTCTCATGTTTTTCGACCCGAGGAGGTTGAGCTAGAAGAGGATGCATCGTTTGGGTAGAATCCTATCCGGATTGTCGATCGTAGTATGAAGGTTCTCTGTGGCCGGTATGTTCCTCTGGTACGAGTTCTATGGCAGCACAGGTGAGTACAGGATGAGACCTGGGAATGGGAGGCTGATTTACAATCGTAGTGGCCGGAGATATTCGGGGTTTCTTCTTCTACGCATCTCTAAGGAAATTTAGAGATGAATTTCTTTAATGGTGGAAGTTCATAAGAACCCGGATCTTCATTTTATGTATGCTTTTACTTTTCTGGTAGTTTTTGAGAAAAAATTGAAAAATTGGAAATTTTCAAAGTATACGCTGTGTACATTATAAGTACACGTCTTGAACTTTGATGCAGTGTCAGGCCATGTGTTGGCCATGTCTGGGCCACACACACGGTGTATAGGCGTATTGTGGAGGCTGCTTTAAGAGGAGTATAGAAAGTCCATGTACAGGAAATGTACCCAAGAAGTATACGTTGTGTAGTTTTTTTTTCATTAAATTGACCGGGGCCGCGTCTAATCGAAAAAACGTCTTCTTCACTAGGTTTTTCAACCGAGAGTTCCCGTACGGCCGCAAACAACCTCTGATACCCCTATCCTCTGTCTGTTTTCCAAATCGACCACCATCAATTACATTGGAACCACAACGGTGACCTCTTCCTTCTTCTGGAGTTTCATTCCTTGATTTTCCCTCTTTCTCAAGTTATTGTGGGTTGAACGTTTTGTGTGTTTACGTAGATCAATAATTTTTTAAGGAGAATCAAGCCTCGTGGTTCAAGTATATTGATCTACTCACATCGAGGTTGGTGTTTTAAGCCATACCTTTATAATTCTTTAAGTTTCATGTGCAAATTCCACCAATACCTGTGAATGGGGTATTGCATGTTTACTAGTTTTCCCCTATTGTTGTCCTGCCATGCTTGTATGCTTGTTTGGAGGTAAATTTAACATGTTTGATGATGATTGTTTTTCATGGATATTTTTCCCATGCCTTGTTCTTATTACGACCTTTGGATATTGTTATCCTATGGCTATTATACATGTTTTCTATGCCTTATGGCTGTAGGATGGAATGATGTTCTTGACATGCTTTTTTTGTTGTAGACTGGTTAGCCAAGTACCTCTGTAAGTGTACTTTGGACTTATAGAATTATTATGCACTGACTGGAATGGGATCGTGAGATCCTGGTGTTATAGACTATAAGGGATAGACCGAGTGAGCTTCCCAGAGAGTCTTGGATGTTATCGACTACATGAGGGTAGACCGAGTGAGCTTCCTCAGAGAGTCTTGGACATTATAGACTACAATGGATAGACTGAGTTAGCTTCACAGGGAGTCAATGATTTTATAGACTACAGAAGGGTAGACCGAGTGAGGTTCCTCAGGGAGTCATTACATTATTTTATTTTCTTTAAATCATTTTCCAGGACAGATAAGGAATTAACTGAGTGAGATTCCTTAGAGAGTTTGTTATAGGCCCGAGACTATAGGGGGAAATGACCAAGTGAGCTTCCTCAGAGAGTTTCCAGACCTTGGGGATATAAGAGGGTTATACCGCGTGATCTTCCTCAGAGATTCCCTAACTACCCTAGACTATAAGGGGAATTGACCCAGTGAGCTTCGCCAGAGAGTCTTATAATTTTGTATGACCAAACCAGAGGGGTTAAGCTGAGTGCACTGCCTAGAGGGTTGTCGGTACTTCGTGGATTGGACCAGGGGTTGGCTGTGAGGACTTCCTAGAGGGGTTCCTATTGTGGTTAGCAATTTTCTTCTCTTCTGGTTGTTGTTTGGTGGATTGATAAATGCCTACTCTTTATTATTACTATTTACTATTTACTGAACTTTTACATACAATATACTCACTGACTGTTAGGAACAAATATTCAGGTGGTTGCCTACTAGGATTTAGTCTCACACCCTATTTGGGACATGTTTTGGGCCTAAGAAGACTATGTTGTTACATGCATAGACAAGGGAAAGCGCCCTTCGACTTCTGGTACTTGATTGATTTGGAGTAGGAGAGCATGGGACCAAGCCGAGGATTGTGATGCTAAGGAGTTATTTATTTGTTTTCTTCTGTACTTTGGTTTAGTTTTTTATTCATCATTTTGAGTTGTTTGGATGCTTTCATAGACATACGTATCTAGCATCATTTCATTTATATACATGTGTTCTCCAGTTGTTTATTGTTTGGTCTTCCGCAATTTATTGTTGTCAGATATCTACTGCTTCCTCTACTGCATGCTTTGTTTACTTCCACTGTGTACTCTACCAATGAGGGAATAGTTTCCCCACTATCACACCCAAGGACCTCACTTCTAGTCGGCAGCCTCTGGAATTCTGGGAAATACGCTTGAGGCCATGTGACCAATCGGGTACAGGGCGCCTCCGGGTGGATTCCGGAACCAGGACGTTACATGAATAGAGCCTTTACAGATTACCCCTATAACTTACGGGCAGTCTTTACTGATGATATTATGATATACTAAAAAAATCAAGAATGACCATTAGAATAATTTGAAAATTATATTAAAAACATTTGATAAAGGAGATATATATATATATGAAAATTGTATTAAATGTGAGATATGGATGGATAAAATATCATTCTTTGGGAATGTTATCTCCAGTAAAGGGATATATATAGACCCATATAAGACGAACTAAATTGAAGAGTATCTCATACCAGTATCTATATTAGAGATAGGTAGTTTCCTTAGACTATCTGTGTATTACTTACAATTTTTTCAGATATCCTCATGATTATAAAACCCCCTAATAAAGATAACTCAAAATGTGGAAATGTTTCTCTTTGAACATGAATTTGAGGAAATATTTATGAAATTTAAAAAGAGGATTAAAATGCACTATTACTTGTAATACCAATAAGTGGGGAACTTTTCGTGGGATAAAATGATACTTCAAAGAGGGGATCTAGCTATTTATAGGTGAAAACAATAAATGATAGACTACACCTTAAGGTAATTGAAATTTCATGGGAAGAACTATCCAATGCATAATATGGAGTTAGATATAGTAATCTTCACATTGAATATTTGGTGGCCTTATATATATGGGTATATGTGTGAATTATTTTTAGATCATAATAGCCTCAAATATATATTTATATATATAAATGAAGATGATTAGTTTTGATCATGGACTATGATATGGAATTCACTGCCTTCATGGGTTGTAAATTAAAGTATAATATTATCTATGTATAAAAGATCATGTGAAAATATCAATGATGAGACTAGGTAGGGATCTAATCGTCCTAGACATTCAAAGGATAGGCATGATAATCATAATGAAAGGAATATAATCATTCCTTTTTCAAATGTTTTCTTTACCACCCCATTTGGGGAAGATAAATAATTGTTCAAGAGATGATGTGGAAATAAAGATAAAGGAGGAAGCATATGAAATGGAAAATCAAAATTGTTTAAAATTTATAAAGGATTTATAAGACTTGGGTCATGACTATGTGTACCACAAAATATAGAGATAAAGAAAGAGTTAATGAATGATTAACATAGATCAAACATATCCATACACCTAAATAGGATGATTATGATTCAATTTCTATGAGAAAAATGTTGGTGGGACAATATTTAGAAGTATGTCATATAATATACAGCAAAGATCATGGTATATCAGTAGGTAAAGGTTGAGAAGAGAAATTAAAAGGGGATTATGAAACCATTACCTACAACCACGTGGAAATAAGATACCATCACTATGGATTTTATCATAGGTATTCCAAATATATCTAATGAAAATAATTATATATGGTTTGTGATTGATTTTATTAGAAATAATTATCACTTAATTACAATTTTAGAGGTCTAATAACTTGATCACTATCAAGGATATTCATTAGATTAGTGGTCAGGCTACATAAAACCACACTATTAATCTTATCTGATCGAGATATATGATTTTCCTATTATAAGTTTTAGAATATTCTCCATCATTATATAAACATTGAGTATAACTTTATTACATATTACACCCCCAGACTAATAAATAATCTAAATAGACTATCCAGATAGTAGTACACATGTTGAGAGCATGCTTGATTGAGTTCAATGGAGGATGGGATTAATGACTTCATATGTTAAAGTATGAATACAATAACAATGTTATCTAATGAATTCAAATAGATCCATATGAAACCCTTTATGGGATTATATATAAAACATGTGTGTGTTGTGACGAATTTGGTGACTAAAAGATATTGGCACCTGAAATGGGCTAGTAAATTGTAGAAATGATCAAGACTATTCAGTATCACATCAGGACTTCTCAAAGTCGATATAATAACTATGATGAAAATATATTATGAGATCTACTATTTGAGTTTTTAGATAAGTTATTCCTCCATGTTTATCTCCATAATTGAGTTGTGATATTTTTTAAGAAATGTGCATTTAGTTATAGGAACATCGGTCCCCTGAAATTGGTGATCTCATAAATATTGGGGCTTATCTACTTGCACCACCACAAAACATGTCTCATGGACATAACATATTATAAATATCCCTCATGGGGAATAAAATACTTGATCCATCACATGTAATGAATTACGAGGTTGTACAATTGGAAAATGACCTCTCCTATGATGATATTTTAGTGAATATATTAGTTATAGATAAATATTTATACAAAATAAACTCACCTAGTCAAAGTGCTATGGAAAAACCATATGTATGAGAAAAAACATATGAACTAGAGTAATACCAGAAGCAGAAGTAACCTATATTTTCCCCCCCTTAGTAATTTAAATGAAATTTTTAGGGTGAAATTTCTTAATGGTGGAAGAATGTAATAACCCATGATTTTGTCAATGGAAATTAACTTCTAGTGAAATAATTATTTCATACTTAGTAATATAGTATTATATAAAGAACATGAACCAAATGATATAACCCTATCCATTTTATTATAAAAATTTAAATATTATATTTAGAGAATAAACAAGACCATATTGATAGAAAATATTACAATAATATAAATATATACAACAAAATAACTTACATTTGAAAATTTTTGTATGCTTGATCCATGAAAATAACCACACCCATGAAAAATATTATTGGAATGAAAAACATATTAATAAGACAATATTAATCTTAGAAATGAAAATATATACAACATTGAGATAAAATATATGTGAATGATTAATTAATGAAATATGATGTATTTATAGGAAATATGGATCCCATATCATCGTTACTAATCTAACCACTGTAATAGTAATCTGATCATTCCAATATGAATGTGGGAAAAGTAATCTAATTGTTATGAAAATTAACATGACCATTATATTAGTATCCTCACTTATAGAAATGTAAAACAATTCTTAGGAATCATATAAATTGAATATATTATATATTTACACCATAATACTGGTAAATAAATTTTTTAAAATTGATCAAGTGATTGTATTTTTATGAACTCCATATCATTTATATAATTTTTTTTAAAAAAAATATAATAATTTAAAATAAATTTTATTCACATAAAATAGGTTTATAAATTTATATTTATATGTATTATAATTATAATAAAATTTTATGATTCTGTGTTTTATTTTTCAAAGTTTCTAAAATTTGATCATAATATTAAAATTATTATTTATCTAATAACTATGTATTTAATTTTAAAACTAATTTTATAATATTTATAAAAAAATTTCATAAAATTGATTCTATTTTCATAATCTACACATCTAAAATTGGTTAGGGCGAATTTTTTTTATTTTAATTAGATAGTTGATTCTTAGGCAAATAGTGACATCTCGTAAAACATGGAATTTAACATTATAATTTAAATACATGATTACATTAATAATGGATGATGTAAGAACACATTATTTATAAATCACATGATCAATTTTCTATTTAAAGTGAAAATCATAAATACAATTGGTATTCTTGAGATAAAATAATAAACTAATGAATTTAATATTCAAAAAACACCCCTCTTAACCCTTTTAAATACCACCCCTCTCCTCCCCTTATCTACAAATAATATAGGCTTTAGAGAATAAAAAAATCACCTAATTATAATGATCCCTCAACTTATTATCACTATCTACCTCACTTAAATACTATTTATAAGCCCCTTAAATAGTTTTTCATGTATATGACATTCAAGAGGTAATATTCTAAAACATACTCATTTAAATTATTTTCATATTCTTATGTACCCTCACCCAGCTCATAAAACATGGAAAAATAACTCCAATACCATATATATATATATATTGAAATTATGTAGTTCTAATATAATATCACGAATCTATCTGGTTCACTTCTCCTCTTATTCTAAAAGTGAAATCATTGTCCATATTATGTCGGTTCACCAACTACGTGGATGATAAGTTTTTGTTTTCCATTAACTCATTCAAAGAAAGTATAAATTCACTTATAATGTTTTAAATTAACCTAAATATGTATATTATATATTTTTTAAAATTATGGAATAAATGTATGGATATAATATTAAATAAAATTGAAAAGGTCATGATAGTCAATAAAATCACTAAAATAAACTAACCATATAAAATTAACATTTTTACTAAATGCATTGTCCATATGTAAAATAAAATATGGGTACTAATGATAATTTTAAATTATTTAAGTTCATGAATATAATTTAATTTCAAATATGGACTTGTAATCCCATTTGACAAGAATCTTTGTAGTTTTACTTTCATATATACTTATTTTGTTCTCTCTTTCTTTAATGGGGTAATACATTTCTTGGGTTCAATTTTCAAATGAGTTATTTGAAACCAAACCCAATTAAGGGAAACTTTTATATCAATTAACTATCTCATGTAACAATATTTTATTGAATTTATTCACATTATTGATTTAAATAATTAAAGGAAATTTTTGGATTATGATTCTGGTGTACCTATGGTTTTCAAATAAAATTCCTTATTACTTCTTTCTTCATAAGTCATTAGTTTATTCCTCACATCAAAATTTTTTAAGTTCATTTCTATGCTTATCTACCCATTAAAATATTTGTTTCAAATAAATATTGTATTTTGAGACATATTATTATGAATTAATATATGAAATTCCAAAATAAATAATTCATTATTCTCTTCAAAATCTCTATGAAATTTCCTTTGATTGTGATATGATACAAGATTATGAAATCCATTTCTTTCCCTAAATAATTATAATGTTTGTTCCTTAAATTTGATTTCAATTTGTGGAAAAAATAAAAATGTACATGATATTTTGGGTGCACCTTGATAATTATCCAATGCATTAGGTAACATTTATATCACATGAGATGATATATATGTCTTTAGGGTGTAAACTTATTCTATGATAATACTCTATCAACCAAGTGATGTTGTATTTTCAGTTACCCTTGACATATACTTATGTCATGTTTTATTTTGTTTCTGAATTCCTATGAGTACATGATCTTATTATTCCATGTTATTTATTTTATTCTCCTATATGATTATTAATAAGTATTGTATTTCTGGATATCATGTTATGACTTTTGAGTCATATGTTATTCTTTTTTATCATGTTTATTCCTTTATTGGGATTTTTAGTTCACCCATTTTGTTTTTGCATTAACTATGTTATCTTATGAAAAATTAATAGATAAAATGGATTTTTAATATCATTGTATTGATTAAAATAAATATTTTTTATTTTAGTTTCATGTTGTCATCATATATACATAGTCTCCCAAATACGTTAGGCCTCTCAATCCGAGGTTTGTATTAATTATATATTTGTTTTAGAAATTATGAAATGATTTTTGTAAAATGATTGGGTCAATATACTTTACATATTATAGTTCTAGTAAAACTTTGTGTATCTCATGTCAAATAAGAATGTTTTTGATTAATTTTTTATATTAGTAATGTTTTTTTTAGCTTTAATGATACCAATGATACCTGGGAAGAAGACCCTAATGTTTGGCCCCAATGGTTTAGTCTAATAAACAATATTTTATGATTATGATGGATGGATAGTGTATCACAAATCCAAAAAAACATTATCTTTATAAATAAGTTCATCAAATTAATTCAACTTAGTTTGTTAAGTCCTCATCACATGACTGTAAATTGTATGATGTGAGGTTCTTTTCACATGACCCTAAATCTAAATCACACTTAGGTCCTTACCAAATAACCATAAAATATATGGTCATAGGTCCTTAACACAGGAATTTAAATGGTACGGTGATATATTCATACAACATGAAATTAAATAGGATGATGTTGTTTCCTTATCGTGTGATTTTAAAAAGAATGATATGTGATCATATCTAGATGGATTTAAATTTATTAGTCTCCATTATGTAATATCTCAATCTATGTAAGAAACCCATTTTGGGATAATTAATGATGATAACGTTATTTTCCACCATATGACATCAATTTTCACTAAAAATATGACCAAAATACCTCTTTTATATAATTATGTTTGCACTGATTTTTGTTACCATAAGATATATGGTGATTACTACTTCTATTATTTCAGGCTCAATCATAATTTACCTATTATCCATAATCCGCGTTAGAGTGAAAATCCATCACCAAACCCTCTCTAGTATCAAAATTATTATATTATAGAACAATGTGAATAGTTATTCTTATTCCCATAGGATATATATAGTAATTCTCAACTCTATTTTATTTAGCCCTACAAAAAATTTCCTCATCACTCTGTCCTTCTTTATATTAGGGGGATAGGTATCTCACTCATTCACAACATATTTTATGGTTCCTTTCTTCCAACCAGGGAAACTCTTTTAAAAATTCCCTTTTCTCTCTACACATGATCTATATTTCTATAGGGAAAAAATTTACAAAACTTTATTTTTCTTGATTTGTATTACAATATAACATGTAGTATACCCAGATCCCTTATAATTGCCACAATTACAAACAAATCCATCATTCTTATCCCCCCAGTGTGTGGTTTTCTAATTTATATTGGACCTAATATAATGGATCTACAATTTAAAAATAATACACCATATTCTAGAATAATGATTGTCTTGATTCATGTAATCATATGATACGTTTTGAGACCCAAAAGTCCTATTTTGGGTCCATCCAAAACCTTTTACTTACTTCCTCGTATTTTCTAGAAACTCATGTTAAACCCCTTTTATTATCATAGAGATAGATCATCTATAGGTACATCTGTAGATATATTTTTTACATTAAAAACTTCATACCATAAGGTCTTTAATTTTTAATAACATTCTTATAATTATCGGTTATAGAAACATCTGATATAATGCATACCTTTTCTATGGTGACAACACATTAACCCAATATAATACATGCCTATATCCATATGAGGATATATATTTTTTATAAAGAGAGTATTTCCAAATTAAATGTTCCATTATTAGTACTATAGTGGACCCTCCTTTTGAATCTATTCAGTAGTCATCCTCAGTATACTAACACAACAATACAGTAATGGGCATCCCATTCAAACATGGTTAGCATTTTACCCTACCTATATATAATCATCTCATAAAAAACAATTAAAATATATTTGGTTATGATTTAAATTATCTCATAACTCAATTAGAATATAAATGAAACTATTCCTAGCTCTCATTCTTTAATTCTTCTTCTCAATGATAAAATGGACTTGCATCCAATATAACATGCTTGTTTGGATAAATTATTCATGGTTATATATCAAGAAAATTCTTTCCAATAATCGTGTTATCCCTATTGTATAAATTAAGTCCACCCTGACTAGTTTTCAAGTTAATTTGGTTGAAATCATGATGGGAAAAATCATATATAGGTATGATCCTTATGACCTTAAACTAGGAGCTATGTTTCATCCAAACAATATAACCAAAAACAGTTTTCAGTTTTCCCAAATGTGGTAATCCATACCGACATGGTAATATTCATTCACATTGTGTTAATATAACACAATATCATAAATCACCTGGTCTATACTAAACAAACATAAGGCCTCAAGCATGCCTTCCCATATGCGAGATTTTACCAACAAGCAGAGAGGACCTAAGTCATATAATGGGGAGGTTATACCCTCGATATCTGTAACCATCAGTAAAAATAGTAGAAGAAATAATAAAAAACAAATAGATTATAGTATTATATAATAAAACCAATCATATTGGTAAAAACCTATAATAAAATGATATATATGAGAATCATACAAAATCAGTTGAAAGGCACCCCATAGATGGTGGATATATACTATTGGTATAAAAAAAAAATATTACATATAAAAAGTTTAAAAATATCCCAATAAGTCCTATAATTTCTTCTATCCCATTTCATCTCCTCTAACTCATCAACCTAACATAGTACCCTTGGAATTGGATGAATCACTCAAAAAAATCTACACATGCATCATGGATCACCTAGAGGATATGAGTAATAAACCAAATAAGAAATCATTAGTTAATCAATATCACAAATGAAAAATATATATGATATTATATTCATGGATGTAAATACATAAAAATGTAATCATACATCCATGTCAGGTCATTATAAGCTAATCAGGACGCTACATACCCTAACCAGACCTACTCTAGTGATAGGTCACAATAAGTGTCATCATTTACATTAGATGCATCACATAACATGAATAATGCATTATCTATCAAGTAATGAACACACATCAAGTCCCACATCGAGTTATAGACCAGAAACTCTCACTCTGTGGAGGTCACGTATTTTCTTCTTGATTCCCATCCCTATGGAGGCCTTAATACACATAATACGAAGATTGAAAATTAGAATCCACTATCCTATTACTCAAGAAATTGTCACAAATTCTCATAATAACCACTATTATCTAACTTTTAATATGTAAAAAACTTCATTATAGGATACTATCCTATTACTTGAGATATGGTCACAATCTCATCACAGGTCACCATACTCTCACTCAGATTGTGGTCACAACTTCATCTATCTCATCACATAATATATCCATCACTAAAAATATCATGAAACCATGAAATTACCTATAACTAACTCATATTCTTAATAATATGTTATTTATATCGATAATCTACAAGGATATCCCTTTAGATACTCCTAACATAACCCCTATAGGTCGAACATACTATCATTGTTTACTCACCTATCTCTTTTTATATTGAATGGATCCACTACCCATGCACATATTCTATTCCCCAGACTTACCAAATCCTCAAATATTCCTAAAAAATCAATTTTAAGAACAAATAGTGAATAATATTACCTTAACACATTCCATGGAACCATGTTAGATTTAATCATTCCCATGTTATGTAACTCATATATATCATCAAAGGTTTCAATTATAGTAATTAAGACTCACCTGAACACTTTGATAGTAAAAATAATTAAATTTTGAATCATACACATGTATCCCCATGCTTGGAATCTCAAATAACTATATATAAAATTTATAACATGGAAATAACTTCATATATTAAGCTAAAGGTAATTCACTCACCAAGCCATGTTAAAGGATTGAATCTAGATCCATCATATCCCTAAAATAAACTACAAATCCATATAAACGCATATTTTATATGGAAAATAAGAAAACCGTGAAATTAGGATATACCTAGGGAATATATAAATTTAAGATTAACAAAATATGTCCACATAAACCAATAGAAATTTGATCTGATAAGAGGGGAGGAAGGAAGAACTCAAATAATCCCAATGGGGAAAAAAGGGGGCATGGAATCCATTGGATATCGGTGAGGAAGGATAGATAGGAAATAATATTCTTAGAGGGTATATTAAAAACATCTCCTAAAATAACACACAAAAAACCTATATAGTACTTAATCCAACTACTCCGAGTACAAAATGTCATCATTGGGAACTCTCTCCACCCCCATTAGCCACCTAGTGGGGTTCTAGACCCTATAAGGCCACTACCAGGTCCACTTAGTACCCATTATCCCTACACTGGGTTCCTAGCACCCCATTTCTATAATTTCAATCAGGGTAACCCCATTACTCTTCTCTTCATGCTTTAGGATCCATTATACATCTGAACATATTTCAAATCATCCAATAATATATACTTTAAATTAAATAAATGAACCTTAAATTCATACATAAAATCATAAGGTGTTTACAAACTCCCCCTTTATGTATTTCTTTTCCTTGAGAATAATATCTAAGGATCCTCACTGAATAGTTCCAGACACTAGGCCTATATAAACAAATCTCACTCCAATGTCTCCAAATAGATACACTTATACTACCAAAATACCAAAAACAGTGGCTCTATCATCTGCCATAGAAACTTATCACTATAATATATGATATGAATCTTAGACCAGAAATAATTAATTTTTTTCAAACTCGATATCAACACTATCAATTATGTGAACTGGGTATTCCTCATAATTCTAGAGAAACGACATGTGAGACACATTTTACAAACCTTTATGTCCTGAATGAAGATCAAACAGGTAATGAATATCCATTTTCTTTTCCTCAATCTCAAATAAACCAATAATTATGGACTCAATGTTACATTTACTCATAAAATGTTGATGATCTAACCTAGGTGATACCTATAAAAATAAGAAATATGTGATAGAAAACTTATGGATTTATTAGCTCCAATGAAAACATGATAATTATTTTCTATGAGTGACAAATAATCACTTTCTAATCTATGGCACCCACTGGGGGGGTCTCTTGCATTGAGCTCAAGCAATCTCTATCGATTCAAATATAATAACCCACACATGTTTTGGATATTAAACTTGATGGTGAACTAGGTGTTGATAAAGTGGAACTAGATCCAATTAAAAAAATTAGAATTGGTTTAAGAATTGATATTTTTTTACATGTTTTAATTTTTTTAAAGTAAGTTTTTTAGATAGGTCCTTAGGAGAAAAATTCTCAATGTATAATATCTATGGTCAGATGATGGGGGTTTTCTGGATGGGGGAAGTAGGAAGCTGATGGAACCTTGTTGGAAGTTCACTAACGTTATAGTGTGTTGGATAGTGGGGTTGCACCACTATCCTTATCACTAAAATTCTAGTGGAAACTTCCAATGTTTTGGTAGTTGTTTGTAAATTTAATAAAATTGGAAATTTAATATTTCAAAATTTTAAAATGAGAACCATATCATGGGTTCCTTGTCAGAGAATTAATACAGATGGGTTGATCTACACCCCTCACTCTATTCCCCATCCATCTCCCCATTAACCAAGGTGGTCCAAGGGTTATTCATCATTCCAAATGAGTCATGTTTTTCATTTCTTCCTCATATTTATTCTCTTAATATTAATTTTTATTTATGGGAATTATGTATAGATATTTTTTTCATATTCCACTAGATATTGGTATAATCGATCTGAAATGAGAATTTTTTTATCAGGATAGATATACACTACGGCAAAAAAGGCATTTAGCGGCGGTTTTGAAAAACCGTCGCTAAATCGTGCGTCGGGAAACTATTTCACGATGGTTTTCAAAACCGTCGCAGAACGTTTCACGGCGGTTTTTGTTATTTTTTTTTATTATATTTAATATTTTTTTAATTTTTTTAATTTTTTTTAATAAATTTTTTTTAATTGTTTTAATTTTTTTTTAATTTTATTTTACATATTTATTTAATTATATATTTATTTATATATTTATTTATATATTTATTTATTTTATTGATTTATTTTATTTTATTTATTTATTTTATTTATTTATTTATTTATT
Organism: Viscum album; assembly: GCA_963277665.1. Lineage (NCBI taxonomy): Eukaryota > Viridiplantae > Streptophyta > Magnoliopsida > Santalales > Viscaceae > Viscum > Viscum album. Next base: position 306,047,110 of record OY728131.1, on the reverse strand, counting down.
TATTTATTTATTTATTTATTTATTTATTTATTTTATTTTATTTATTTATTTTATTTATTAATTTTCTTTATTTATTTTATTTATTTAGTTTTCGTATTTATTTATTTATTTATTTATTTATTTTATTTCGTATTTATTTTATTTCGTATTTATTTTAATTATTTAACTTACATTATTTATTTATCTTATTTTCTATATTTATTTTATTTTATTTATTTATTTATTTATTTAATTTATTTATTTATTTCCGTATTTTTTTTATTTCGTATTTATTTATTTTATTATTTTTATTATTTTGTATTTATTTTATTTATTTATTTATCCATGCATCCACATGCACATGCATACCCATGCAATATAAATAAACTCTGCGTTTGGTGAGATTTGAACCCCTAACCTCTTGCATATTTTCCAAAGACTTTACCACTCCAGCAAGCTCGCGATGTGTTTAACAAACAGAATTTAATATACTTATATATATTAATTGAAAAAACAAATAATACCTAAATAATAAATATAAACTCAATAATAATAAATAATAAATAATAAATAATAAATAATAAATAAGCAATAATAAATATAAATAATAAATAATAAATAAATATAAATAATAAATAATACATAAATATAAATAATAAATTGTAAATAATAAATAAATAATTAATAATAAATAATAAATAAATATAAATAATAAATAATAAATAATAAATAATAACTAATAAATAATAACTAATAAAGAAATATAAATAATAAATAATAAAAAATAAATAATTAATAATAAATAATAAATAAATATAAATAATAAATAATAAATAGAAAATAATAAATAATAAATAAATATAAATAATAAATAAAAAAATAATTAATAAGTATAAATAATAAATAAAAAATAATAAATAACAAATAATAAATAAATACAAATAATAAATAATAAATAAATATAAATAATAAATAATAAATAATAAATAATAAATAATAAATAATTACTAATAAATATTAACTAATAAATAAATATAAATAATAAATAATAAATAATAAATAATAAATAATAAATAATAAATACTAAATAATAAATAATAAATAATAAATAATAAATAATAAATAATAAATAAGAAATAAGAAATAATCAATAATCAATAATAAATAAATATAAATAATAAATAATAAATAAAAAATAAAAAATAAAAAATAAAAAATAAAAAATAAATAATAAATTAATATAAATAATAAATAATAAATAATAAATAATAAATTAATATAAATAATAAATAAAAATAAATAATAAATTAATATAAATAATAAGTAAAAATAAATAATAAATTAATATAAATAATAAATAATAAATAATAAATAATAAATAAATATAAATAATAATTAATAAATAATAAATAATAATAATAAAAAATAAAAAATAAATAATAAATAAATATAAATAATAAATAATAAATAGAAAATAATATATAATAAATAAATATAAATAATAAATAAAAATAAATAATAAATAAATATAAATATAAAAAATAAATAATAAATAAATATAAATAATAAATAATAAATAATAAATAAATATAAATAATAAATAATAAATAATAAATAGTAAATAATAAAAAATAAAAAATAAAAAATAAATAATAAATAATAACTAATAAATAAAGATAAATAATAAATAATAAATAATAAATATTAAATATTAAATATTAAATATTAAATATTAAATAAATATAAATAATAAATAATAAATAGAAAATAATAAATAATAAATAATAAATAATAAATAATAAATAATAAATAATAAATAATAAATAATAAATAAATATAAATAATAAATAAATATAAATAATAAATAAATATAAATAATAAATAATAAATAATAAATAATAAATATAAATATAAATATAAATAATAAATAATAAATATTAAATAATAAATAAATATAAATAATAAATAATAAATCGAAAATAATAAATAATAAATAAATATAAATTATAAATTATAAATTATAAATAAATAAAAAATATAAATAAATATAAATAATATATAATAAATAATAAATAATTATAAATAACAAATAATAAATAAATATAAATAATAATAAAATAATAATAAATAAATAATAAATAATAAATGAATATAAATAATAAATAATAAAAAATAAATAAATATAAATATAAATTATAAATAAATATAAATAATAAATAATAAATTATAAATAAATATAAATAATAAATAATAAAAAATAAATAATAAAGAATAAATAAAAATAAATAATAAATAAAAATAAATAATAGATAGATATAAATAATAAATAATAAATAATAAATAATAAATAATAAATAAATATAAATACTAAATAATAAATAATAAATAATAAATAATAAATAATAAATAAATATAAATAATAAACAAAAATAAATAATAAATAAATATAAATAATAAATAATAACTAATAAATAATAAGTAATAAATAAATATAAATAATAAATATATATAAATAATAAATAATATTTAATAAATAATAACAAATAAATAAATATAAAAAATAAATAAAAAATAAAAAATAAAAAATAAAAAATAAAAAATAATAAATAATAAATAACAAGTTACAAATAATAGATAATAAATAAATTAATGTATATTATAAATAATAAATAATAAATAATAAATAGTAAAGGAAACACATGAAAAAGTATGCAAAGACGTGATAAGTGATGAAAAATCATGAAAACACATGAAAAATGATGGAGAAGCATATGAAGAATGAGGCATTAGAAAAAATGAGAACGCTTGAAAACTCGTGACTACTCCGGAAAACTCCTTAATAATTCAAAATAACCCTCATAATAACCCATAAAAAACCATTGATAAAGATAAAAAGTCATGAAAACCCAAATAAACAGTAATAAATGGATCTACCGTTGAAACCCGTCAAAACGGTCATAAAGAGACAAAAACATTGGACTCACATTAACGGAGATAACTTATGATCCGAGAGTCCATTTTAGATCTGCGACCTGTCAAATCAAAGATGGTGAAACGCTCTTCAACCTGAAAGGTGAAAGAGTCTTAATGGACAGATGGATTGAAAGTTATGACCATTTAAAAAAAGCTGACGGAGAATGGGGTGCTAGAAACGAGACACTGAAAAACATAAGAAACCCGATACCCACTAAAAATGCCATAACATATGATCTAGGAGTGCATTTGGGTGCCACGACCGGTCAAATTGATGCTCATGGAATGAGCTATGATCTGGAAGGTGGAGGAGGCCAAACTGACACATAGATCAAAAGTTAGGTCTGTTTGAAGACAAGTTCGACGGGACACCGGTGACGGAAATGGGGTTTTGAAGGCCTTCAAAAGGGTTTTGGGGGTCGAAAAACCTGAGAAAAGCTTGCTTGTGTCGAACCGGTGCGTAGCTCTCTTCGCTGGCTTCGATTTGATATGTGGTAGAGCCCAAACGGACACCCGGAACGAAAGTTATGGCCGTTTTAGTTGGAGAACTTTTTTCAACTTTCTTATAACTCTAATATCTTCCACACCATAGACCGTCTCATGGTTTTGATTATATGTACCTCTAGATCTCTTCATGAGATTCGATTTGACTAGTCGTGGCGGTTCAACGGATGCCTGGATCCAAAGTTATGGTTGTTTTAGTGATTTCGGGGTTTCTCATGTTTTTTTATTTTTTTCATTTCATTTAGCGGCGATTTTACCGAAACCGCCGCTATTTCGCTGCGGTTTTTTAAAAAACCACCACTATTTCTCGAATAAAATAAAAATGAAAATTAAAAAAATTAAATAAAAAATAATTTTTTTTGCCGTTTAGCGGCGGTTTTTTCGCGGCGGTTCTTAAAACCGCGGCGAAATGACGGCCCAAAACGCATTTCGCGGCGGTTTTCTTGTTGTGATAGTTAACTCAAAAAGGATGGAAGAATGAGGTTTCATGTCATTTAACTAGAGTTATACCACTTATCAAATTTATTTATTTTTTCCATTTAATTGTATATTTGATTTTTATTATTTTAGTATCAATTGTTAATTATTTTAAGGGTAGTAGTTTTATGAATGCACCAGGAGTGAATGACACCCTTCTAGATGAGGTGTTAGCATTGTTACATAGCCCAATGATATTACCTGGAATATAACTATTTGAATTTTTATATTTTGTTTATAATATCTAATTTTAAATGTGTTATAATTAATTATATTGGTTTTTATATTGTTATTACATATTTTGGATATATGGTGGGCATATGTGATTTTTCATACTTTGATGGAGGTTCCCAAGAATTACAAAAATGTGAGGACTCCATGGTTATGGGAGGTGGTGCATAATAATATCACATTATATGTGTTTTGATATGTTCCATTTATTTTATGAATGTGTATGCTAGTGTGGATCTCTGAATGTGAACCATGATGAGTTTTTATTTTTGTATGGTGAGGATTGGGGATTTATTAGGACTCTTAGAAATCCCTTTGAAGTTATTGATTTATGCTATGCCCCCTAATGAATAATTAACATATGTGAATGGATGAGTTAAAAATATATGGAACCATAAGTTTGTTCTACTCTTTGAGATTTGAAATTTATGACATATTTTGTATAGTAGTAAGAGGTTCTATAATAGGTTAGAGGCTTGTGGTAAGTCTCTTGACTATTATGGAACTAGATGTGTGAGAGACAGGCATGATCGACTATGTGGGAATGGCCCATGCTAGAACCAAAGGTTTTTATCTTATATCTTATGTGTTTACTTATAAAAACTAGATCATGGTAGGTCCCTCAAAACTTTTATGTTTACCACATGGCCGATGATGGTCATGATACCTTAGGGAGTATAAAGATGCATAAGTAATGGAATCAAGAGAGTTATCCAAGACCCTTTCTAATGTAAAATCCTTGTATTGATTTCCTTAGTTTTACTTAGAAAACTAAACTCATGTGTTGATTTGGATAAGTGGTGAGTTATCCTATGTGACATAAAACTAGTATAATAAGTCACACTATGGAATGAACCTTTTGAGGTGGGTAATTATATGAGGCATTACTTTAAGTCATTGGATTTTGAGCCTTATGAATTTATTATATGTGCTTTAAATCCTAGGAATGTGTACACTATAAGGAAATTGGTTTAGTGGGGCCAATTTAGAGGGTGATTACTCCTTCCCCTTGGATATGATAAATATTTATATATGATATTATAGTGGTTAGTAATTCGTGGAAATATTTATCTTATTGGGAAGGATCATTCAACTTATGTATGGTATCTGCGTTAGATCACCCAAATAAAAACTTTTTTATTTTTAATACACCATTAAACTTATATACTCTCTATGATATATCATTCACATTAGATATTTTAAATAACCGATTCCTTGATCCCCCAATGATACCTCATTCATCCCCAATATTTATGGGAAATGGATCATTCACCTAACATTTATTTTTTAACTTTTTGTTGAGTAGAAATTCATTATTCACTAGTGATATATAATTATTAATGGTTATTTTATTGTAGTAGATCACACACCTATGGTTGTTATTAGTGATGATACATTTACCATAGTTATTGTTGTACTATTAGATCAACCACCTAGGAATTTATTAGATATTGATATATCATCCACATAGTTATGAATCATTCACCCTAATATATTTTTTTATATATCATTCACCAAGTTAAAAATATTTTTCTTATAATTGATGATTGGATTAGTGATAGATCATTTACCTGGTGATAGATCATTCAAAAAAAATTATGATGATATTTCATTCACCTAATGATACAATAGTCTCCCTCAATGTGTGTGGCGATACATCATTTAAATACTAATAAATTTTCTCCATATTATTTTAGTGGTTCCACATCCACCCTTTACAATGTATGAAGATGTATTACTCACCAAAGATAAAAATATATAATAAATAATTCAATTGGGGTATCATATGGGTGATATAACTTTCACCCAATTGTTATGACATGTTGATAGATTATTATCATCTAATGATGATATGAGTGGTGATTGATTGTTCAAACATTTGTTATGTTTTTTTAATGGGATAACAATCCTATCCTAACATTGGTTGGAATAGTTATGCATATACTATTAGGGTGGGATTACCTAATGGGGAAAATAGTATATGCATGCAATGTTATGGTTTTTCCTTTAATCAGTACATGCATACACATATATATTAGTTATGATTATAGATGTCATTAGTGGTGGGATATTTAGTTTTATTCTCACACCTTACATGAGAAATTTGGTTCATTTATAAACTATTTATTGATAGGAAGGTATGGGTGTTGACCTAAATAATGTTTGTTTATCATGAAGAGCTCAATATAGATATGGAAACAAATTATAGGTGAGGACACTGATTTTGGATAGGATATATTTCATTTTTACTTAATTTATTTTCATGTACTATATAAGATTGGTCATTGTGAAATCATACAATGATGTATGATTTTGTGACCTTCATGTATGTATTATATTACAACATAGTGATATGGTTTATTTGTGGTTTGTTTTCTCATATAAATTATTTGGATGTACTCTGATGTAGTTACTACATTAGATATTTATGTTATGGGTTATTAATATTGTGGTGACACTAGAGGGTATAGATTATATCATGGTATTTTCGTACACTTGCTTCTAGTTGGAAACCTCGGCCATATAGGGGAGAATTATTAAATGCATTTGGAACCATTTTTCCACAACTTCATGGGTAATCAAGACAGAGATGTTACAAATTATTGTCAAGTATTTTTTATCAACATTTAATATATGGTAGATAGAGATAATACTATATAAAATTTAAGATATAATTTATTCATATGTATGTCCAAAAACTAAATTAGTTTAATTCCATGTTTCCTGGGAGTAAGGATTGTTTTTCATGGTTTTAAATGTTATATATGAGTTGGTTTTTTGATTTGTGATTAATCAAATTTGTTGTCTATGATTTTTATTTTTTATGGGGGTTGAATGATTTATGTTTTAATTCATCATATTTACACTTTGGACTTACGATACATTAATATTATAGTATGTGATTAGAGATCTTATTATGAGATTGTTTTGGTTATTTAAATTATTAAAAAATTATATGGTGTTTTCTTACATAACATATTGGTGGAATTCTACTCAACTGAACCATGGATTCTATATATTTATTCTTGAATGAAAAATATTTATATGGATATGTATATATATATATTTGATACCTATTTTAGGAGATGGTAGGTTGGGATATATTCATGTCAAATAGACGTGATACCCCTTATATCACAATGTGTGTATTGAATATGATATGTGATGATATCCAATAAGAGTAAGGTTTTAACCCATGTATATATATTCATTTGAGATGGGTTTCGTAGTATATACTTATGTGATAGAGATGATTCATGGGATGTGAGAGTCGGTATGTGGTACAGTCACATGATGGGTTCTTAAACTATGTATTGGAAATGAAGGAACAAAAAATTATTCATGAAAAGAATGTATTAAACATGGTTTGGGTGCGATATAGTGAGCATTTGGGTGTGATGTGTTTGGTTTGTGAATTGTCTCTTAGAGGAATGTGATCAGATTATATTAGTAAATAAGAGATACCTATATGTGGGTATTGATTAGTGAGGATCTAGTAAATTCAATATTTTTTGTAACATTAATAAGTGCATTGTCTGTTATGGTTAGTTGGTGCTTTCATGTGAGTTTTTTAAGAAACATAACAGTAGGGATATTATGTCTACAAAGTGTTGGTATGTATAGAGAGTAAAACTAGTGGGATGATGGAATGGGGTTTCATGTTGTGAATATGATCTCAAGAGTTATTCCATATATTCTGATGATATTTTTCTTGAGGTTCTTGGGGGTGTTTTAAAAGGGGGATGGCCTAGTTTTTACTAGTGATTTCAACAGATTATATATGACATTAAAAATTCATCAATGCTTCCATTAGTGGGGAATTATTATTAATTAAGGGGAATTAACTATCTCTATGATGTATAATTCATTGATATTGAAGATATATTTGGTGTGGCAGGGTACATTCTAATGAATTTCATATGTGACTAACAAAGATAACCTAGATATGGATCTATGTGCATCATTGGGGTTATTCCCAATAGATGTTTTTGAGATTTATTGAGTTCTCGAGAGATTATAGAGACCTAATATGTATTTTATGAGATATAAAATTTAAGTATTATCCCATAGTATTATTTTATTTTTCATGGGAAATTTTGAAAAATATGGAGAGTATATGTTTAATGAATTCAATTTTTTTATCAATACATAAATCAAATTTAAACACCATTTATTTTTGGTTTTTCATTTACGGTGAAGTATATTCAAGGGTTATATTGTATTAAAATGTGATTAGATTAACTCTATATAATTTCATAAATATTTTGATATTTTTTGAAGTGGGGAAGTTTTCTTCTGAAATATTCTTATGTTCTAATAACATCACAAGAATCATTTTGACTTTGGAATAAAAAATTTGAAAAGGGATGTAGAATTTGGAAGCATATCTCTAAGATTTAATAGAGTAGATTTCTACTTCATAAAAGGAGTTACAAAATTTTTAATAGTAGTATCCTCCTTTAGGGAAGTAGATATTAACATTAGAAGAGTACTTCATGACTTAATAATTGAATTATTCAACTTCATAATACTAACCCATGAAATTGAAAGTTACTTTTTATAGGTAAAGGATAATTTTGAATAGTAATATTTTGAATTTTTATATTTAACCATAGATATTAGAAGATAATGTGGAGACTTTATAATGGAAACTTCTAACTTTATAAAATTTAGACACTATGTATTATTATTCTTCTAAAGAATAATTTTTTTGAGAAATACTAGAATAAAATATTTTAAAAATGAAATAAATCAGATGAAACATAATGTTTTCAGGATTTTATAAAACATCCCAAAGGGTTTTTATGTTTCAAGAGAAGATAGAATATATTTTACACTATAAAAAAAATATGTTACAATAAGAAAGAGATAAGTAGTAATGTATAAAATAATCAGTCACACTAAGCTAGTTATATTACACCATAATGAACTAGAACCATTTTGAAAGAAGATGAAAGTACTAGGATTATGAATAAGTTGAAGGAATTTTAAAGATGGTAATTTCACTATGTTTTAAATTTTAAATTCTATTTTTTTTTCTTGAAAATAACATTGACTACGGAATATAATATTTTAAATGCTGTGAAAATATTTTTGATTGTAATATGTGATAAAAATAATGGCTCAAAGATGACCAACTAGATATAATGAATAATAAGAATAATATAATTTTTTATGCATGTAGTAGTATTAGAAGAAGATAAAACATAGTGATAACCCTATGGAAGACTTATCTAAAAGAAGACTCCCCTATTTTTTATAATTATTTGAATAATTATACATATATTGAAATCATGTTTTATATATTCGAGAGACATTGGTGTAACACAATTTCTTCGGAACACTATGATCATTATAATCCACGTGTTGATACTATGGAATTATATTATATTTAGTTAATTCAAATCATTCCATTGATTAAAATTCTTGTATTTTAGAGGTGAATACGGTAAAAAAAATTAGTGATCTATCTATGTGTTTTATTTGTGTGTGATATATTTACAAATAAACTTTTTTATCAGTGATGAAGGTATTTTCAAGAATGAAACATAAAATGAAGTGTAATAAATGATTCAACACACTCTAAGTGATTCCCACTGATCATTAGAGTCTTTTCAGTTTGAGGGATGACCAACCTACATTATGAGCTAGAGAAATAGGCATCCATGTATTGGGAATTATTATAGCATGGTTGGGGTAGAGTCATGAAAAAACCACTAGTATGTCAAAATATGGAGTGTTCATTGGGTACCATTGACTAGTGGGGTTTGTGATTTATACACTTGTTTTGTTATTAATTATGATAACTGTTATTGTTTGGTGGCTATAATGGTGGTCATGAGTTCATGATTGTGAACCCAAAGGTGTACCAGGTTCTAATGAGCTAGAATTAGGGTATGTACAATATTTTTTGTGTTTTGATTAGGATGTGAAGTTTTAGACGTGTTTTAAATTTTTGAAATTATATTTTTTGAGATTGGATCTTGGAAATAAAAGGCTTGAAGTCAAATATATGGTGTCGAGTGATGTTGTTAGCCTAGGTAGTGGTAGCCGAAACCCATCATAACCCTAATAGTAGCCCACCAGAACGTTTTTGGTAGTCTTATAGAGTTTCATTTGGATGGACTATGTTGCCACACCACATTACCCATTGTATTTATAGTGAAGTCCATCAGTGTTCTGGTTGAATTCTATGTATTTTTTCAACGATAAAAATAAGTATTTTTATTAACTTTTAAAAAATATTCGACATAGGGGTTCCTTGTTTTAGAATCCATGATGAGGGAGTGATTCTCATCAATTTCGTATCTTCCTCATCCCATTAAATATTTAACCATGGTGGTCTAAGGGTTGTTTGCAGGGGTGGATGTGGTATTTCTCTCACATATCCTCACATTCTATTTCTTCTCTTCATATCTTCTCTATTTGGGGGTAATTATTCTAGGTATGTGATTCTAATTCCACTGTATCAATGAGAAATTAGTTTTGAATGAGTGGTATTGATATTGATATGGCTAAAGGGGGATCTGATAGAACAAATATGTTAGGTTTCATACCATTTTCTAGAGGTAATACCTTACGCAAATTTATTTTGGTTTACCAATCAAATTATAAATGAAAATTTTAATGTTTTGATATCAATTGTTATGCCTTTTATAGTAGTGGGATCATATATTTTTTATTATTTATCAAAACCATATTAGATGATTTATTCCCATTTATATGCCTCAAAATTGTTTTTACCTTAAATATTTATATATTAATTATTATGGTTCAATTGTAATAATTAATTATAAATGTGTTATAAATACGTATTATGGTTTTTTATAGAGTGAAGGAATCATGTGATAAATGGTTTTTTTATATTAGTTGGACATTCGTGATGGTTGTTAAGAATTTCATAAATTCAGTAACTCTATGGTTGAGGGTTTTGGATCCTAACATTATTCCTTTATATATGATTAAATATATTGTATAGATTTCATGTATGATTAATCTGGTGTGAGAGGGTTAAATAGAACATGTGAGATATTTTTCATGTATAAGTATTGGATATATGCTTTGGTGGGACAATTAGAAAGTGTTTGGGTGAAATGGATTTATGATTTAATCATTTATAACAAATTATACAACGTGACAGGATTGAATATAAATACAAACAACCACTTAAGGTACCCACTCCCTATGATATTATTATGATGAATTAGTTCAGTCTTCTAGTAGTATGTGGTACTCACCTATTGTGAAGGATTGGGGTCAGTCTCTTTATTTTTAGGGAATTTTTTGTGAGATATATAGGAATTAGTTGTTATGTGGGTGTGACCTAGATTATAACCCAAAGATGTTCCCTTTTGACTTAAGTGGTGAATTTGGATACCTAGATCATGGTTAGTCACTCAAAATATTTTTGTTCATCACATGGACAATGATGACTATGACACCTAGTGAAGTGGTGAGGCACTTAGGTAATGAGGTTTTTAAGGGTGTTCGAGTATCTTGATTTTATGTGAGCCTTGTAATAATATCTCGAGTGTTACTTAGTGATGGAATCTTATATGTTGTTTATGATAAGTGGGGATCTATCCTATGTGATTAAACCATGGTCTCACTTGTGTCTCTATAGAATAAATCTTGTGTGGTGGGTAATTATAATGAGAACATTATCCAAATCATGGGATGTTGAGCTTTATGTCTGTGTTCTATATAAGGCTTGTCTTGGTCATATGTATCCTAATGAGATTTCAGTTTAGTGGGACTAATGAAAAGAGTAATAACTCAGTCACTATGGTTATTATTTATGTTGACATACCCTCTTATAATGATTAATTTTTTACTAAAATTATTTTTTTGGTGATATGACATTCACCATATGTGTGGTATTGATAGTATATTTTCATCGACAATACGTGTGAATTGTAAATATACCATTCACATTTGAGATTCCAGGTGATTATCATTCACCTTAGAGATTTTTGCTGTGTTATAATTCATTCCATTTATTATTCCTTGTTTCCATTAATTTTCCTTGGTGATAGATCCTTCACCTAAATATGATTTATTAAACGTGATTTTGAGTGTTTACCCCTCATTCAGTGGGGATAACACATTTTCCATGGATTCATTATGGTGGTATATCATCTACATCTGGTTGTACTAGAAGATGGATCATTCACCTTACTAATTATTTAGGTGGTTGATCATCTACCTGATAATTTAATGGATGATGATATATAATTAATTGGATAGAACATAATTAACTCTAATTTTGTTAGTTATACTTTATTCACCTGGTGAGATATCAATCTCCCATTTTAATGGTTGGATTTATAATAGATCGTTCACCTTGTGTTAAATAAATTACCATTAGTTTAACTTTATAATAATATATCATTAATATTGATATACATTATTTTCCTATGTTTTATGTAGGGATACATCGTTCCCTAATTGATAACTTATTTTCCATGCTGATTTGGTGGTTCCCCATCCACCCATGCCTATGAATAGTGATGTATTACTTGATTAAGAAATGAGCCAATAATATGTCATACACGTTTAATATCATATGGGTGATGCATATTTTCACCCAATTTTATGACATAGAAATGAATCATTATCCTCAAAAAATTATATAAGTGGTGATATATTGTTAAAACATAGGTTGTGTTCATACTATGGGAGAATTTTCCCATTATTTCATTGATTTATATTTGTATGATTCAATCATTTAAGGTGATGTAAGAGTACACATTGAGGAAACTAATGTATTCATGTGATATTATAGATTACGTTTTATTCAATATGTGTATGAACAAGTATACATGTTTTTATTAGAAAAACTATAGGTGGTGGTCTGCTATGTTTTACTATCAGACCTCTATTATGTTTGAAAATTTATGATTAGAATTTAGGTCAGAGAGATGGTCTAATTATAGGTGTATGAGTGTAAGGAGGTATGTGTGGGTATAGAAATGAGTCAATAATTAGGACTAAGACCATTTTTTTATCTCTGTTCTTTTTTTTAATTTATTTTCTAGTATTTTATATGCTCAATCATTAAGTGATCTTACATTGATGAATGATGTGTGAATGGAATCTGTATATTCTGTTATATCATAGTGATATTTTTTATTTATGGTATTATTTATACTATAAATATATGAGATTTACTATGATGTAGATAATTATTTAAATGTTTTTATTATTGTTTATTATTTTTGTGATGATACTAGAGGGTATGTAATATGTACATGTTATTATTAGACAATCACAACTAGTCTGTAGCCTCCATAGTATGGGATGAATTCAGAAGTTCACATAGAACCACAAGTCTGGTAATGTATGGGTAATATAGGCTTTGATTCTACAACTTATCCATATCTAATTAGTATATGGTTGAGTGGAATAGTCAACCATATAAAGCCTCATATGGGGTCCATATAGATTAAATCCTTAAAACAATTATGATATACAAACTCTCCCAAGGCCAGTAGGTCATCCCATGCTCCCCTAAAATCAGGAACACATTCCCTAAGAAATTATTTATCTATATAGATAATCTTCAAAGACTATGTATCATTTTATAGGTGTCACCCTATATTCATATTTAGCTAGGAGTCCATTACCCCCAATGGTTCTTTCTATAATCTCAACATGAAATGTGTATTTTGATTCCATACTATGCTCATATGTAACATGTGAAATTGTACTATATCGTACACATAAAACTTTCTTATCACATACACCAATTGAGTCCAGATAATTGGAAACATAAATCTCACTCTTCATCAATATGTCAACTACAAACCATACCACATCATGATCCCTTAGGGTCCTAGGTAGTCCTGTGAAATAAATTGTTGTCACCTCATTCCACTTTCATTCTTTTATTGTAATGGTTTGAAGTAACCTTTTTGTCCTTTACTGTTATTCCATTATCCATTAGTTGGTAAGTTCATGAAAAACTAAACCCACATTTCATTTCCTTGTTCCATGACACTAGAAACCATTTTTTATATCATGGTATATCGTGGTCAAACCCTGATGAAACTCCTAACGTAAGGTTTGGGAGTTCCTCATCAACATCACCCTCTGATGAGTAGGGAAAACCACCCTTCTATAGAAAAATAATAACTACATATTCCCTCTGAGACAATTCTGGGACCGAGTCATCTCCCATGTGTCATTCTTGCATCACAAGTTAATTTGAATCCGGCTCCTTAATAACCTCTACATGATTCACTAATGAGGATTTAATAAACAAATGGGAATAATTCACAACCTATTATACCACTGATATTTCTACTATATAGTCAACAAAAAGGAAAATGACTTCCACTCCTCTCCAAATAACTTGAATAACATTCTCTTATGTCTTCATACTAAATGAATTTTTATGAAATTACCCTTCTTTGCGGTACAAACCAATTCTAATAAAAGGTTTTTATGTACTCAAACAAATGACTCTATTGTAGGTTAGAGTCCATTTGGGAGAATATGTAATGTAATATCATCAGGTTCATGTAGATAACAAATCTGTCACTAAATATATAATGACATTAAGACATTAATGGATGAAGAAAATCATCTATATCTAGGTCATTTGTATTGCAGTTACGCTCATAGTGTAATAGTTGATGGGAACTATAAGAGACTTCCCAATCTCCTTATATCAATATATCTCCTAAAAACCTCTATAGGATTCACAATTAATACTATAACTTCACCATAGGTCCAGTAGAATCAAAAATAAATTATACATCAACCTCCCTTTCAACATTGGTAATGTCACGTAAGATTTATTGTTCCAATAAAATTTCCAACTTTCTTGGTCATCCATATCATTAGAAATGATATGTAGATTAAATCTTGAAGTAAATTCCTATAATATATATCCTAAATAATAAAATTAATAATTTCAAACATATGGTTGGGTTGAGTACAATACATCACTACCATTACCATCCCTTCATAAATTAGGATTCCATCCTCTGATATCTTGTTACATGTGAATCACACCTCTTGAATATATAAGTGAATCTTTAAGTTCCTAGAATATAACTAATGTTCATGAAGAATACTTTGTACAATCTTAAAATTATTAACATGAACCTCCAAGGACCTTGAGTTGACCATAATGACTTCAACAAACATCATAGTCAATGAGGATTGATAGGGAATGAAACTTTTATTCATGGGACTGATGAACACTTGTAACTCCTTCATAAAGCTAAAAGTTATCACTAGATACCCATATAACTCATATATAATCTGAAATTATATCCTCATTATATTATTAACCATTATCCTCAACTAATGATAGCAAGAAAAATAGCTAATCTTACAGAACCATTGGAAACCCATTAACTAGTCAAACATATCTTATATATGAGGAAATATGTTGCTAATTTTTATCCTGACCTAATTTATATTCTGGAAATATATGTAAAACTTGAGGCTACAATCATCCTTATTAGAATGTAAAATAGAATAACCCCATATATAGATACTGTAGACGCCGGAAAAGTCCGTTGTTCCCAAACGAAGCTCCGGATGCGGAAAGAGAAGTGATATTTGGAGTCAGAGGCACGTTCCGGAGGGCCCGGAGGACTTGCGCGAAAGTTCAGAGGCCCGCGCGCAAAGTTGAGTCTCGGCGCGCAATCCTCCCGGGATGCGCGCAATGCGCTGGGCCGGCGCGCTATTTTGCGCGCCCGTGGCCTGCGCGGCTCCCTTGCGCGACGGGTCCTGATTCCACGCCCGCGAAGGGAATTCCGCGCCCGAGACCGGATTCCGCGCCCGGGGTTGCCTATAAATATAAGGCGACCCCCGACGTTTTGAAGGTTGCCAGAATCCGAAGCGTCGCTCGTTCACGCAATCCAACCCCTTCCGTGCGCAATGCCGATCTTCAGGTAACCTCCTTTCTTTCGCGCAATAGAGCCTTGGGGTTCGCCTTCGCGCGCAATCCCCTTGGCTCCTTCCCTTTGAATAAATCCTTAACCCGAAAGCCTTTGCGCGCAAAAGAAGCCTCTTGCGCGCAATTGCCCCCGGGTGCGCGCAATCCAGCCCGATTGCGCGCACCCCCCATTTTCAAAGTGGTCATTCGTTAGAGAATGAGCCGTTGCCCCCGCGAGCTGTCCGAAGCCCGGTGCGCGCAATCTCAATCATCTGCGCGCAAAGGGCTGGCCCGATTGCGCGCCAGCCCGCCATTTTGCGCGCCGACCTGCTGTTTTGCGCGCAAAGCTTCTCTTTTGCGCGCAATCCGCCGGGGTCGCCCCCTTTGACCCCCTGAGGGTACCCGCCTGCGTGGCGCCCGATGATCTTCGTCCTGGGTGCCCGCACCGTGCGTTGTCTTCCCGTGCGGCCCTCCAGGCTCGCGCGAAGTGACACGGACCCATCGGCGGCAATCCATCGTCCCGCATGACGTTAAACTGCACATTCGTCCCGCATGACGTTAAACTACACATACGTCCCGCATGACGTTAAACTGTACATACGTCCAGCACGACGTTAAACTGCACATACGTCCCGCATGACGTTAAACTGCACATACGTCCAGCACGACGTTAAAATGCACATTCGTCCCGCATGACGCTAAACTGCATCCGTCCAACATGACGTTAAACTGTACTACATCCAAGCTGCACGACGCTAAACTGCCTAGCCCCTATCGTCCGTGCTGCAAGACGTTAAACCGCCAAGCACCTTCGTCCTCAACACACGACGTTAAACTGTACTTCGTCCGGCAAGACGTTAAACCGTCCGCTTCGTCCTCAACACACGACGTTAAACTCTACTTCGTCCGGCAAGACGTTAAACCGTCCGCTTCGTCCTCAACACACGACGTTAAACTGTACTTCGTCCGGCAAGACGCTAAACCGTCCGCATCACCCGATCCCGTGCCTCGCACGCAGGGTCCCCCCTCCGGTTTGGATGTGGCCCCCACCCGCTCGTCTCTGCAGGGATGTCGGGATTGTCCCTCTTTAGGGACAATTCGATGGGAGCGTCTTTTCCCCACGGGGGGTAGGGTATTACAAACCCTTAGTTTCTTGTGGGGGGATACACATGTGTATCTCCATTGCGCTCCCCCACTGCCGAAGCCAGTAGAGGGTGTGACTGGGATCGAGGTGTCTCCTGCTTTCGGTCCAAGTCCCTTCCAACTGAGCTTTGCCGCATCCGGGCTGCCTCAAGTGCGTAAGTCCTGACAGAATGAACTACGTGGACTTTGATCCATGTCTTCTAAACAGGGTACGTAGGAAGCCTCCCTGAGGTTCAAGCCCACCACCTGGTCGTCCCGGTCGTATTCACGTCGGTTCGTCCATCAGTGGACCCCTTCAGGGTTCACGCTTGCGTCGATTCACCTATGAATCCGCCCCTGTGGGAGACTGCCTGTGTGTATCTCCACTGTGCCTCCCCACATCCCCTTTTTCCATCTCTCCTTTTATCGTCCAGCATGACGTGAAACTGTGATCCACCCGGCCGTTCCATCCCCCTCTGTGTGAGGTGGTTCGGTTCAATCCTCCGCCCGGCGGCCTCGACCCCTTCGTGAGTCGGCTTGCCGACGTCCAGCATGACGTTAAACTGTATACCCGAAGTACGTTGACTTTGATCTGTGACAACGCGCGGTACGTAGGAAGCCCCTACGGGGTCCAAGCTCTTCACTCCATCATCCATCCTGATCCTTACCCGGGCCACCACATCCCGGTGGGGTCATGCCACTTCTCTCCACTCCACATCATTTGGGAAGCCGCCCATGCGCTGGCCCCAGCGTCGGAGGTTCCCCGCAAGGGGTTCTGTCATCTGATCCACTCTTCGTGTTGATCGGTCCGATGCCGTCCCCGTTGGACGTTAAACTCGCGGCATACCCCGTGTTAAACATGGGAAGCTGAGGAAAACCTCAGGTGACACAGTTCCCCGCACCCAGTGCGGGATGCCTCAGGCCATCATGCCTTCGAGAAGCCCTATTAGGGACGGAAGACAGACGTGCAGAGCCGCAGTGTTACGACACGCCCCCAGCACCCAGAGCCACCCGGCCTTCTCACCGCAGGTTGCTGCCCCGACCAGACTCCTTGGAGCGTCCGGGCGGAAGCAGCGTAATTAACCGATGTCCATGAAGATATGGCGCCGGGAACGAGATTCACGAGCATGTCTTAAATCTATGAGGGAGACCCGGATTAGGTGACGAATTCCGAGGAGACGTCCAAGGAAGGAGGAGCTGATATCCCATCATCCCGGTTTCGATCAAGGAGCAGACGCCCCTGAATAAGGGACGGATGCCGCCCGCCTTTGGAAAGCAGGACTGCGGGACCACAAGCCACGCGCCCATCCCCTCGGGTTGACAGGTGCACGCGCGAACGCGTCCTGGCGGAACAGCGTAACCCGACGCACATCCGCACCGAAACAGAAAAATGGTGAACCCGACGTGAATCTCTTCTCCTCGATACGAAGACCGATGGCTTTCAGAGGTGTTGGAAGACCGGCATGTTGCCCGGCCAAGCATTCAGTCTTACCCGCCAGGGGCTGGGGAAGGGACATCGGGCACTCCGTCTCGCAACGTCGAGGGCCTGGGTTCCCCCCACGGAAGGCGTTGTGGCGCTAATGGTTGGTTGTCGATTCCTTTTTCCTGTCAGTGTTAATGGGTCCTTCTCTCTGCTTTCAGAAATCAGGTCGCCCGATCCAGTGCCCGATCGCCACCCACCCACTGGCGCAGGGGTAGGGGAAACACCGACGCGGCTACTCCGCGCGGCCCCGCCCGTTCCACAGCCGTCCCAGCAGCCGCAATTGCGGGACGACCACGCCCTCTCTCCCCCTCGGAGTTCATCCAGAGAAGGGTGATCAACACCCTGGTGCGGAGATATGAGGAAGAGGGAGTCATCCCCACTAGGGACATGGCTCGCCTAGACCTCGAGGAGGCTGCGCCTCGCCACCACCGCCGCCCCCGAGGGCCGCGCAGGGTGGCACCGCTGCCCACCTCAACGTCCAACCGCTTCGGGAGCTTATCCCCGGAGCACTCTGACAGTTCCCTTCCCTATGCGGATGAGGTGGAAGATGCCCGGGATCACCCTATCCGGGATTCGCTCCAGGGATCTACGGTAAGGACTCCCGCCAGGCCACGGCGACACCGCCGCCAGGCCTCTCAAGTCGAAGAGCGGGCTCTCCACCTGCCCGCGCCGCTCATCCCGACTCGTCTGTCCCGACGCCAACATCGGGCACGAGCGGAGGAGGATGCCCGCCTTGGGGCCCAAGCAACAGCGGCCGCATTGGCCCAAGCCACTGTTGGCTCCAGTCGCCAGGCCCCTGCGCATCCTGAGCAGGGGAACTTCTATGCCCGACCTGGATCGAGGCCCCGACCGCCCCAAAGGCAGGTTGGGTCGACTCTCCCGGTTGCTGGTACAGGCAGTAGCCACCGCGGACCACCTCGCGGTAGCGCTATTCACCAGCGGGATCCACTCCGTGTGGCCGATCCAGGAGGCATGGGTCATCCCACCTTCCGATCCCGGCCCGGAGGCCTGCCCGGAATCATCTCTCCCCGCGTCCCCTTTGATATCTGTCTCGGTGCCCCTCGCACCTTGGTTTCCAGTCCTCTTGGCCCCAGCACCAGTGCGGCCGGAGGACGCCAGGACAGAGATCAGCCCTGCCCCGAAGAACCACCCAGGGGCAGGAAGGCAAGGCGTCGACGCCGAGGGAAGAATGTTACGGAATTCCGGACAGAGATCCGACCGGTTCGCTTCTCTGATTCAGAGGCGGAGTACGATTCGGCGACAGAGCCCTTTCCCCAATCCCGCCAGTCAAGGGCAGGGATAGGAATGCGACACGTCAGCCTCGTGCTCCCCGAGAGCGAGATCGATGTGATCCCCGCTTCTCTCTGAAGGTATATCCGGAGTAACGAGGGCCTGGTAGACCCCCAAGGATCAAGCTTGCGGTTGGTACCGGCCCCTCCGGAAGTGCCTTCCGTCTCGATCGGAGAAGCCGGAGACTTTTTCTGGGGACCAACGGTCGAACAACGATCTAGTGCACCCTCGGCGAGCACCGATGCTACGGCAGGATGTTCACTCGCCGGTCCGTCCTATCGTGATGTGGTAGCCAGGGCACCGCCACCCTCAGAGGGCGGCCCGGGATATGGAGGCCAATCGGCCTGTTCGCCGTATTCACCGCCGGCCAGCCCGTCAGCCCGGCGGCCCGCCTCGGCACCACTGCCGGTTCCCCGTCCGTTCCCAGCCATTGAAGAGGACCAAGGAGATCTGGGTCCTGAGTTTGAGTCGTGGAGCTTCTGGACCGTCCTTGCAGAGGGCCACTTCCCTGAGAAGTTTTGGCCAGTCGTAGGACCGGGCTTTGATGCACCCGAATCGCTCACCCCGGATGAGTTCGAATGCTTCCGCCGAACTCTCCGGGAGACTCGCTCCTGTCTTCACCACCTACAAATTCCATACCCCGGGAGTCAAGCGCACCTGGAGGATATTGGTGAGCAGTGCCGTCAAATTGACCTGGCCATGCTCCCCGCGGTTCGGCACCCCAGGTCATTTGAGCACCACGAGGCCCTCCAACAATGATGCGTTGAGTGTTTTCAAGTACTCCGCAAAGTTATCGAGGAAGCCACTCCCCACGTGTATATCCGTGGATGGGGACAGTACGCTGCCCTAGGCTTCAGTGTGATTCGCCGACAGCCCGATTCACTGGGCGGCCCTGAGGGTATATCCTCAGGGACGGAGACAGTCAATATGGATGACCTATCGGGAGAGGGGAACGACTTGGGACTTCTCGACGGGGGCTTCCCCCCCGAAGACAAGCCGTCGTCAGAGCCATCGGTGAGAGTTACTCGTCATTAGAGGAACCTCCTGGGGCTCCCCGCACCCACTGAAGCACTGACGTTGAGCCGAAACGTCAGTAAAGGAAAAGAGCACAGCGAGGCTGTAAAGCCCGCCGACCCATCTGCCTCCATGCAGAGGGCAGAGGAGGATCCCGAGAAGGCTACGCTACGTCAGCAGCTCGACGAACAGAAGAAGCTGGTTGACCAGCTCCTCGCCGAGCGCGCTGCAGAACGGCGGCCTGACTACGGTGATCCTAGGCCAGGAAAGCAGGGACCGGAACAACCGCTCCTCGACGAGACTCTCCCGGGCAACCGTGATTACGCCGTGTTCGCCGACAGGAGAGAGGCCATTGCCTACGGCAAGAGGGCGCAGTATGTTTCGCCACACCCTCCCGATTGAAGGGCCATGCAATGCGCTCGTGGTTAGAGATCCTCGCCAGGACTGGAACCCATGTCCGGATTATCCGATGGCGGCACTCATTGCCCGCTTGGAGGCCTTGGAGACTCGGCAGGTGGCGATCCCACCGGACGGCTAGCCCTACCCAGCATGGGTGGATGACATGCCGGCGCCTCCGGGATTCGGGAATCCCACTTTCGATCCCTTCAACGGGACTGGAGATCCGCCACAGCATTTAGCCCACTTCAACTCGAGGTGCGGGCCTATGTTGGGGACTCCGGCGCAGCAAGAGGCCGCTAAGCTTCGCTGCTTTGTTCAGACACTGGAAGGGCCAGCATTTGTCTGGTACAGCCAGCTCCCCGTCGGGTCGGTAACCAGCTGGGAGGACCTCCGTAGACAGTTCCTCTACCAGTTCAGTTCCACGACCCGGAAGACAAGTATCGCAGACCTCTTCAAGTGCAAGCAGAGGCCTGATGAGCGAGTCGCGGACTTCGTCTCCCGATGGAAGGGTCTCACGTATTCCCTTGACATGCCATTGACTCAGGAGCAGTTGCTGACAATGTGCGTCGGGAACGTCAAGACCGAGCTGGTCCCTTCCCTGATCACTCAAAATTACCCCGGAGGGTTCAGGGACTTCTCAGACAAAGCTAAACGTCTTGAGGAAGCCCTGCAACAGGCCAGCCAGGCACACCCGCTGCCTCCTATGATTCCTGCAAGGAGAGTCAGCAGGGCTGAGCCCGCTGCTGTCGCCCAGATAGAGGCCCCCAGGCCATTGGAGCTGCTGCCGGCGAGGCCAGCTCCACAGCCTCACAGGAATCCGCCTCCACGGGCTCAGTTCCCGGCCCAGCAGCGGTAGCCTCAGAACCGGCCGGCCCCTCCGCGTAATGTACCGCCGCAACCCAGGCGAGATAATCAGGGTCCACCTCCTCGGCCGGCCCCTCCAGCCCCTCGTCAAGACCACGCTCCCAGGGGCCCACGACACCTGACTTACTCATTCCACGAGGATCAGGTCCCCGGTTATTTCCGGAGCGCCCTGGAGCAGAGGATTGTGCGACTGCCTGAGTATTGGAGGCCAGAGGAGGCACATCTTACGAATAACCCCCGCTACTGCCCCTACCATCGGGCCCTGGGGCACACCATCCAGCGGTGCTATGTGTTTAAGGATTGGCTCCAAGACCAGATTAACAACAATGTAATCAGGTTGGGCCCAGCTCCGGCACAAGTGGCAGGCGTGTTCGTTGGATCAGATGACGATAGTGGCAACGAGGACGAATGGCAGCTGGTCTCCAACCGCGGATCCCAGAAGTATAATAACTGGATGGCCCGCAAGACGACCATTCGCGCCCATGGAATCATCCGTGCGCGCTTGAATCAGCCTGAGCCCCCAGAATCTGCGGGTGCTGCTTCGGCATCGTCGTCCCAGCCTGCCTCTTCCAAGAGGAGCAAACGGCGGCAGCGCAAGAAGGAAGAGCGCGCCCTGCCGGTTCCGCCACTATCCCGCACTCTCGGCGATTTCATGCCCCCGGAGACGGGGGTCCCTCCTCGGATCCGCCCGGTGATGGATGATTCGTCCGATGACGGTGTTGGGTACGCTTCGGTTAACACCGTCGAGCTGGTAAATCCCTTTTCGGTTCCCGACGTTGAAGAACACCAGGTGGACCTCCCTAGTGTCCCCGGTCGTCGCCACCGTCGGAAGAACCGCAGCAGCAGGAGTCGCCGGGGCACAGCCGTTGGTACCTCCAGCCAGGCCGTGCACGCCACTGAGACTAGGCAGCAGGCTCAAAACCGAGCACAACGTGCGCCGCCCCCCCATTCGGGGATGACGGATTCGCCTCCGCCACTGTTTGTGGTGTGGGACCAGGCAGAACCGCCTCAGCCGCGTCGCGACCAGCTCCGCCCTGCCACGAGTCCATCCCGGCCTCCTGACCCCAGTACGGTGACCATTTCCCGGACTGCAGCCAGTGAACAGCGAGATGCGCCAAGTACCAGTCGGGCGCTGATCCAACCGGCAAGGCCCGTCATGCTTCCAACCGCTGAGCAACCTCCTGCAACCAGGGGCTCACGCTTGGCCAAAAAGTATGATGTCCTGAAGCACTTGGATGACATCCCAGCAAGGATCTCCATCCTTGAGGCTCTGCGCATGTCATCTGAGATGCGCGAGGCACTCGCTGAAGCCCTGAAAAGCCCCCTCCAGTTTGAGACAGAGGTTGCGGCTGCAGAGGCCTTTCACGCCGAAACGATCGAGGACGCCGAATGCCAGGCAGTTATCTCGTTCTCTGGTAAGGATGAAGACCCTCCTATACAGGGACATATTCGTCCGCTGTATGTCACTAGCCAGTTCAATGGCCTTGAAGTCCGGCGTTGTCTTGTCGACACGGGGTCCGGGGTTAACCTGATTCCAACTCGGACGCTCCGGAGATTGGGGTTGTCTGAGGATGACTTGATTCCCTCCGACCTCAGGATCCAGGGGTACGACCGCACCGAGCAAACCCCGGTCGGCAAGATACGTTTGAAGACCCAGTTCGGTGACTTGGTTGCCAACACCGAATTCATGGTAGTCTCTCAGGACACTGCGTACAACGCATTGATGGGCAGGCCATGGCTCCACCTTCACGTGGCGGTTCCCTCGTCATATCACCAATGCCTCAAATACTCCCTTAATGGTCGAGTAGGCGTGCTTCAAGGAGATGCCTCTCCTTTTTCCTCGTGTGAAGCCCGCTATCTGGACGCGGACTATTACAAGAGCAAGGATAAGCAGATCCTGGCAGGTGAGGTTGAGCCTGTCGCTGTTGCAAGTGATCCCTGGGCAAGTCTGGATGATGCTTACGTCCTCCCGATTCACCGGTTGGACGTCGCCATGGTCTTGACGGCCTGCGAGTCTCCTAAAGAGATGACCGCGACCGCCCGTGCCAGCACCAGTGGACCAGCAGGATCTGGTATCCCCAATGCAGTTTCCAACGCAGTCTCTCCCGTGGACGATCCCTCCCCGAGTGGAGAGGACGTGGAAGACGCACCCCCAGCCTTTGAGGAGGGCGTCCCCGCCACGGTCGGTGAGTTAATACAGGTGAACCTTGGAACCGAGGCCGATCCAAGACCCACATTGGTCAGTGTCGCCATGCCCTCTGAGGAGCGGCAGCAGTACGTGGACTTTCTCTGGCAGCAGCGTGATGTGTTCGCTTTGGGCTATGACGAGATGCCGGGGCTAGATCCTCAGGTAGCCGTCCACCGCCTTGGTCTCCCGACGAACCATCGCGGGTTCAAGCAGCCTCCCAGGAAGATGCACCCGTCCCACGGTGCCATGGTTGAGGCCGAAGTTGACAAGCTTATCAAAGCCAACTTCGTGAGGGAAGTTCAGTACCCTAAATGGCTGGCCAACATTATGCCGGTCAGGAAGAAGAACGGGCAGATCAGAGTCTGCATCGTCTTCCGCGATCTCAACCGCCACTGTCCGAAGGATGATTTTCCCCTTCCAGTGACAGAGCTGTTGATTGATGCCACGGCAGGGTTCCAAGCCCTCTCCTTCATGGATGGATACTCCGGATACAACCAAATTCGGATGGCCCCTGAGGATGAGGAGTTCACTGCCTTCAGGGCCCCCCAAGGTACCTTTTGCTACCGGGTCATGCCCTTCGGCCTGAAGAATGCAGGTGCCACCTATCAACGGGCGATGCACCGCATATTCAAGCCAATCCTCGGCACACTGGTGGAATGCTACGTCGACGACTTGGTTGTCAAATCGCGCCGGTGTCAGGACCATCTCAAAGATCTTGAGAAAGTGTTCGGCTTCCTCCGGTCTCGCTGCCTGAAGATGAACCCGTTGAAGTGTGCCTTTGGGGTCACCTCCGGAAAGTTCCTTGGATTTGTGGTAAGATACCGGGGTATTGAGATCGACCCAGAGAAGATCAGGGCGATTAGCCAAATGCCTCCCCCAGGTACCGTCCGGGAACTGCAAGGGTTCCAAGGCCACTTAGCCTATATACGCCGATTCATCGCGAATCTGGCCGGCAAGTGTAAGCCCTTTTCTCGGCTCATGAAGAAAGGTGCCACCTATGTATGGGATAAAGAGTGTCAGACCGCTTTCGAGGAAATAAAGCAGTACCTGCTTCAACCTCCGGTTCTGATGCCGCCTGTATCCGGGAAGCCGCTGGTCCTTTATGTGACCGCCCTGGAACGGTCCCTGGGTGCCCTTCTCGCCCAGAAGAACAACGAGGGAACGGAGAATAGCCTCTATTACCTCAGTCACATGCTCCTCGATGCGGAAGTTAGGTATTCCCCCATCGAGAAGAGCTGCCTGGCGCTCGTATTTGCCGTACAGAAACTACGGCACTACTTGCAGCACCATGAGGTACAGTTGGTTTCTCGGGTAGACCCGTTGAAATATATCCTGAGCCGACCTATGTTGACTGGCCGTCTAGCGCGGTGGGCTGTGATTCTACAATAGTTCGACATCAGGTATGTGTCTCAGAAGGCCATCAAAGGGCAAGCATTGGCAGACTTTCTGGCAGCTCACCCGACCTCCGCGGATCAGCCGCTGGATCCAGGCTTTCCTGATGAGACCATTCTCTCGGTTGATCGAGCCGATCCATGCTGGCAGATGCACGTTGACGGTGCCTCCCGGAGCCCCACCGGTAGAAGACTCGATAATCCTAAGCTCAACAGAGTGGGCTTGGGCATCGTCTTCATTACCCCGGAGCGAGCCGTGCTGCCATACTCTTTCCTGTTGTCAGAGGGCTGTACCAACAATGAGGCGGAATACCATGCCCTCATCACTGGCCTCGAGTTAGCTCTCGAGATCGATGTGCCCCATCTGTGCGTGAAAGGGGACTCCGAGCTGGTCGTTAAGTAGATCAATGGCGACTATTTTGTCAGGAAACCGGAACTTGTGCCATTGTTGGAGTGCACCCTCCTTCTGATGGCTCGATTCCCTTCTCGGCCAGAAATTGTCCATATTCCCCGGTCGCAGAACGGTCGAGCAGATGCTTTGGCCAGCCTTGCTGCGTCACTTGCAGAGCCTGAACAGGACAACCTGATCGTCCGCGTGACGCGCCGCAGGCTCATCGCTCTCGTTATCCCGGAAGAAGATCGCGGCCCGTTGGTAAGTAGTCTCACCACGGTTTCCCCTATGCTCGGAGCCTCGAGTACCCCAGATATGACAGTCGGATCAGCCCCTGATTGGAGGACGCCTTTGGTTGAGTACCTCCAACATGGCATTCTTCCATCGGATCGGGCCGAGTGCGAGCGAGTTCGACGCCGCACATCGCAGTTCGTCCTCCAGAGCAGTCTCGGCCTGGAGCAGATCCTCTACAAATGCGGGTTTGATGGTGTTCTCCTCCGTTGCCTTCAGGGAGTTGAGATCCCACGAGTCATGCAAGAGGTTCATGCTGGTTCATGTGGCGCCCACCAGACTGGACCGAAGCTGTCCCACCAGATTCGGAGGTTGGGATACTTCTGGCCCTCCATGATCCATGACTGCATCGAGTATGCCAGGAGGTGCCATGCGTGCCAAGTTCATGCGAACTTTGTGCATCAGCCGCCGGAGCCTCTCCATACCACCAGGTATTCTTGGCCCTTTGCAGTCTGGGGGATGGATGTTGTGGGACCCTACCCGCCGGCGACAGCTCGCCAGTGCCGGTTCATTCTGACCGCCACGGACTTCTTCTCCAAATGGGCAGAGGCGATTCCGCTCAGAGAGGTCAAATCCTGTTCGATCGCTGACTTCATGACCTCCAACATCATTCATCGATTTGGAGTGCCTCACGCTATCCTCACGGATAACGGAACCAATTTCCGAGCAGCCGAGTTGAAGAAGTTGTACGCCAAGTATAACATTCGCTCGAACCATACATCTCGCTATCATGCGCAGGCGAATGGACAGATCGAGGCGTTTAACAAAACCCTCTCTAACATTCTGCAAAAGGTGGTTGGTCAGAACAAGAAGAGTTGGCCGGACAAGCTCCCCAACGCCCTCTGGGCTTATCGGACGACGACTCGCAATTCCACCCAGATGACCCCTTATTCCCTGGTGTATGGAGCTGAGGCCGTCCTGCCCATTGAGATCCAGTTGCCGTCCTTGCGCACTGCGGTCTACGACCAGCAAGCGCCGGACAGAGTTGCTGAAGCCCGTCTAGTCGAGTTGGAAGCACTGGATGAGAATAGACTTCGCGCTTTGCACAACTTGGAGAGGCATCAAAGCAGAATGGCTCGAGCTTTCAATAAGAAGGTTCGCCTCCGCTCCTTCCTGCAGGGTGATCTAGTGCTAGCCCTAAGAGCACCGATGATCCCCGGCAGGAAGCCGCCCAAGTTGGAGCCCAAGTGGGAGGGACCTTTTGTTATCCACAAGGTCTATCCCAATGGCGCGTACTCCCTAGCGACTA
The DNA here is from genome assembly GCA_963277665.1 of Viscum album. NCBI lineage: Eukaryota > Viridiplantae > Streptophyta > Magnoliopsida > Santalales > Viscaceae > Viscum > Viscum album. The sequence continues at coordinate 306,019,371 of OY728131.1, read as the reverse complement.
TGGATGGTGGGTGTGTCACTCCTCCCACCAACTCTAGGTTCCTCAAGCAGTACTTTGTCTGAGTGTGCCAACGTCCTGCACGACGTTAAACTGCATACGTCCGCGCGGCAAGACGTTAAACTGCCAAGCACCATTCGTCCAAGCTACAAGACGTTAAACTGTTCAGCATACGTCCAGCATGACGTTAAACTGCACATTTGTCCTGCATGACGTTAAACTGCACATTCGTCCTGCACGACGTTAAACTGCATACGTCCAAGCTGCACGACGTTAAACTGCCTAGCATATCGTCCGCGCTGCAAGACGTTAAACTGCCGAGTGTTTCGTCCAACATGACGTTAAACTGTACTACGTCCGAGCTACAAGACATTAAACTGTTCAGCATTCGTCCTGCATGACGTTAAACTGCCTCTCGAGAACTACGTGCGGCTTGATTCCCATCGTTATGGGATACGTAGGACCGCCTGAACCTTCATGTTTCAGGCCCAGCCCCATCCTTCGGGAATTTCCATCCCATCTCGGGCCCTTGGCCCAGTTGCCCCCGGGTGTGCGGCGTATGGTGTGAGCGCGGGGCTATGCCCTCATTCACGTCAGTTTGCTCGTCACGCTGTACGCCCCCCCCCCCCCACGTTTGGGGATGCCTTCTGCTCCCCCCTTCCTTTTTTATCTCTCATCATCCTGCATGACGTTAAACTGCCTCTCAAGAACTACGTGTGGCTTGATTCCCATCCTTATGGGATACGTAGGAACGCCCAGATGTTTGAAACTTCGGGTCCAGCCCCCCACCTCTTAGAGATTCCCCCTTCTCTGGGGAATCCGCCGCCTTCAGGTCACCCTCAAAGCGTGTTCCCCGACCCCTTTCAGTGGTCCACCGGTGTCAAGAGTACTCTGGTTTATTGCCAGGAGGGTCAGGATCCGCTTGGCCAGGTTTCCTCCACTTTTCAGGCTTCGTGCTCCCTTTCATTCGGACCCATCGCCTACGCCTTGGGTGGAGCCCCCGTGAACGGTTCAGACACAATGCCTCAGTGCTCTCCCACCGACTCGGGCCGGTACCCCCAATGGCCTCGGGCAGCAAATCGATATGAATCCTGCGATTGAGCGGTCGATGCTCGTTTGCTGCCTCATTCCACCAACGGTTAGTGCGATATTGATGCTGCTTTTCCGCCACGGTCGGCAGTACTCCCATATCGTTACTCCGGTGCCCCCAGTCCTTGAGTGAATGGCCGCATGATTCACATTTTCCACCTCCCATTCTGACCAGGCGAAACCTTGACACTCTTGACACTATCCCTCAGTGCATCTTCGCATACCCAGAGGATAGGACCACGATGTGGCGTACTTTGAGGTTCTTATGGTCCGAGCTCTACGACCTTAAACTAAGATCTCTCCTTATGGTCCGAGCTCTAAGACCTTAAACTAAGATCTCCCCTTATGGTCCGAGCTCTAAGACCTTAAACTAAGATCTCTTCCTATGGTCCGAGCTCTAAAGACCTTAAACTAAGATCTCTCCTTATGGTCCGAGCTCTAAAGACCTTAAACTAAGATCTCTCCTTATGGTCCGAGCTCTAAGACCTTAAACTAAGATCTCCCCTTATGGTCCGAGCTCTAAAGACCTTAAACTAAGATCTCTTCTTATGGTCCGAGCTCTAAGACCTTAAACTAAGATCTCCCCTAAACGGGATTCTACGTCCTGCATGACGTTAAACTGCACTCTCAGAACTACGTGTGGCTTGATCTCCAGCTTGATGGAGTACGTAGGAACGCCCGGGCATCTCGACTCGGGTCCAGCCTCAGGGATCGTTAAGTCCCGCCCCTCCTCGTCGCCGGCCGTCTGGCCTGGCTTCTGGTAGAGTGGTGCAGTTGTGATATTCTCCCCGATTCAGCTCGAGATGCCCCATTGCAATGATGGGAAGTGACGGTTTCCTCGTCAAAGAGGTGTTGTCTGAGAATTGGGGTGATTCACGGCCAGATTAGTGCATCCGCCTATTACGCTTTCCCCACGGTGGCGCAATTCTGAGAGCGTTGGATTCTGTCCGAACAATCGTCACTTCGCCCCACGCTTCGCATGCCCTGTTGATCTGGATTTCCACCCTTGTGTCTGAAGGAACCCCAAATCGGTATTCATGATAACATGTGTTCCGCCTCCTGCAATATGAATGATGACCTTCGGTCCGTCTATTGCAGTTTTTATGGTCGATCCACTGTCCGCCTACCGTCTTGGGCATTTCCTGGAAGGCCGACCGTTGTGGATGTCTGGATTTGGGACACGCGATTCACCCTTTCTCATTTCCCTATGTTCGGATAAAATCTCAACGCCCCTAGCATTGTCCTGCTCGTGTGTTGGAACAAGTTGGGGGGATGATACATTGATTAGGTCTGAGGTCTCCTTTCCTAGGAATGACCTCCCTCTTTTCTCCAGCAATCCAGGCCCAACTATGGATGCCTGATGCTTGGTTAACCCTCCCGCAAGACAATGAATTGTGGTTGAGCATGTTAAGCCAAAAGATGCAGATAAATATATTGATTCATACAAATGGATCAAAGTGGCGGAAGCAAATGTTTTGGGAACGGCAAAACAAAGCCCTTAGGGATTAGCGTGCTGAATGAGTCTTTCTAATGCCGCTACCCTTTGGCTGGTGGCCTCCAGAGCTGCTTCTCGCTCTCTGCGTGCCCTCTCTTCGTCGGCGGTCGCAGAACGCAGCTCTTCGATTCTGGCCTGTGCACGCTCCCGCTCGACCTGAATTGTGACCATATGTTGGCCCGCCTCCGTCAGCTGTACCTGGGCGTCAACCAGCTGAGCTGCTAGTTGCTCCACAAGCTCGGTACACGTTGAGACGAAGGCCTCCTTCTCTGCCGCCTGCCCTTCGAGGCGCCAGACTTCCTGTTCCGCCGCGAGGAGCTCCCGCGTGCTCTCCGACATGTCCCGACTTTGTGTGACGTCGGCACGCCGGCAGCTCTCACGCATCTTTTCGGCCATGAAATCACGGACCGTCAGATGGAGGCGTTGACCATCAGCTCCCCCGGCACACAGGAAGCGCAGCCAGGTTTTAAGTGATCCCATGCGCCCCAGCCACTCCGATGGGTCTCGCTTGAGGAAGCGCTGGATGCACTTCCACCCCCTGCGGCGCGTTATCCGGCTCTCCTCGACCGCCTCCGCGTCCGAGTCTTCCATCTCCTCGGGGTCGGCAGGCCGGTAGGCAGGGAAGGCAGCCAGCAGGTCTGCTGCAGGGTCCGCCCCTGGGATGTCCTCATGAGGGATAGGTTCCCCAACATCTGGGCGACCTTCTTCTCTCTCCCCAGCGGCGCTGACACCCTCGTCAGCCCCCGACCTCTCTCCGATGTCAGCACCGCCGGCGTCCGCAGCCCCCTGATCAGCAGTTGGTGGGGCCGGCTCGGTTTGGGAAGTCTGTTCCGGAGCAGGCGGCATGTCCACCACTGGTCCACTCGTAGATGGCCCGGGTTCGGCAACCCGACTAGCCTCCAGTGTTGAGATCACTGTGCGGGGTATGCCATGGTTAGTCACGGATCGTCAATGGCAAGCACCAGCAGTAAAGCAAGGAGACTTACGGGAGGTCAGAGCGTCATCTTCCGCTATCCCGGCCGCCGCAGGAACAGTTGCAGCAGGGGGCCCTTCCGCGCCTGTCAATTCGATAATGGGTGCCTGGCCCCCGCCTTGTTCTACTGGCGCCCCTCCTACTCCCGCTGAGGACGCCTGACCAACATCCGTGCGCTCCTGAGAAAGATGGAGAAATGGGTTGGAAGCTGCATAAGAGAATGGATGAAGCAGATTGAGTAGGGATAGAAGCGGACCTCGAGGAGCTCGGTGACATCAACATTGTCAGAGCCGGCCACCTCGCCGCTCTCCCGCGGACTCCCCTGATGGGATCTTCCCTCGGAGCCTTCATCCTCCCCCATCTCCTCCTCTTCCTCGGAGTCGTCGTTACTGTCGTCTTCTTCCGGCGGCATCTGTTCTGGAGCGGGCTCTAGACCGAGCATCACCTTCACCATAAGGGATGGCTCCGCACGCTGACCACGTTGGCGCGCGTAATCGTCCATGGCCGTCAGATACGCATACTGCCGGTTGAAGTCCACCCTGTCGGCAATATGGAGGCGCCCGACCTCTGGCAGATGGATTCCTTCTCTGAGAATCTTTCGCCAGATGGCGTCGGTCCCCAGTGACTGCCGCAGGGTCATCCAGGCCGACCACAGCGCCGGGAAGACTGCATCGTGGGAGGGTTCGAGCAGACGTCTCACCTGCTTCCCGGGCCGCTCTTCGACCACCGTGCGTGCCCCCTCTCTGGGCGCCGAGGTCGTAGCGGCAGCCTGCGATGTGCCCGCCGCCGAAGTCCCTGCTCGCGCCGGCTCCGCTGCTTGGCGCGCGTCCGTTCTCCCCCATGTGGCGGCGCCTCACCTCCTTCCTTGACGCCCGGTCTCCGCACGGGTAACCTCGAGCCGCCGAACTGGCTTCCGTAGGAGCCCCTCGGGATACGCGATGGCCCAGTGTTCGGCGTACTCGGTTGCCAAGCCTGCGTCAACTCCGGTAGGAGGGAGAGTGATGACGTCGCCAGAGCCGAAAGCGGCAAACATCAGCCACATCTGGCGAAGGACGCAAGGGTTCGTCTCCTCCCGGACAGCAGTGAATACCCTCTTCGGCATCCGTTGAAGGCACCCGAACTGCCTTGCGAACCGGGTTGGCACGTAAGGCTCGCAGATCACCTTCCCGTCGATCCGAGCCACGAGCACCCCGCCCCGCATGTTCAGGAAGTATTCATGCTGCTCCAGCGGACCTTGCCCATTGTCGATCATCTGGCCGACGGGAGTGGGGAACGGACTGAAGTTGAAATTGGCATGATTTCCAATCCGAATCCTCACGCCCTCCTCAATTAGGGTCATCGGAGCGACCCCCGCGATGTTCAGCAGGGAGGGTCGCAGGCCGTTGCCCGGAGGAATGATGGCGTTCGGAAACGTGTACCCACCGAGGTGAGCAGCCACCCAGCCGTGGAAGAACTGAAAGGGCCCACAGATCCTTCGTGGCGACCCCCCTCGTGAGATGCGTCCCAGGATGGCATACATCCTCTCCAGCACTGGGACCCCGAGGTTGTATCTTTTGTTGGCGGCCATAGCGCCCGCCACCGCCAGTGTCGCCGGGCGAACGCCCATTCTCGCGTCCCGCACTGGCAGGAGCCACCCACTCAGAAAGGCGGCCAGGAACGCCGCGTACCGGACATTTGGGTCCTGGGCCTCGATGACGCGGTACCCCCATGAGCGGTAGTCGCCCGTCTCCAGGACCCGACAGTACGACCCGTTCCGGCTCCTCTGAGCTGCGGTCGGGCACCGCTTCCCCCTGCCTGGCATCTTGACCGCTGGGTCATGCTCCAAGAACTGGCCGAACCACTCCCTGTAGGCTATGTCCTTCTGGAAGTCCTTGACCCCGAGCCGCTCTGTAGCCAGGTCCAGCAGATGCCACGTCAGGATGGGAGTCCGTGACCTGTCACCCTAGGTGTTCCTCGGAGGCAGGAACTCATCATACTGGTAGCCCTCCAGCGGGATACCTCCGATGCAGTGGATGTCCCAGAGACCGATGCCGACCTCCCCATGGTGAAGATGGAAGGTGTTGGTATCCGAGGACCAGCGGGTGAACAGCTCCGGCCCGAGCTCGGACTGCTGGTAGAAGTGGAACTGCGACGTCCACACCGCCTCAAACAGGCCGATGTACCGCAGCTCCTCTGCGAAGTGATCGCAAGTGTGGCGTACCCAGAACGCCCAGGCCCACTCGCTGGTGAAATTTCCCCCAGACCGCAAGTCCCAGTCCTTCAGCCAGCCCTTGGTGTCGTCAGTGACACTCTGGCGATATGTGCTCGAGTAGAGGGCTGGAGAATTCTCCGCAGTAGGCTCACCCCCGTCAATGGTTCGCGTCCTCGGGTTCAGGACATAGACGTCCAAGTGCCTGGTCTCCCTGGTAGGATGACCATTGTTGGTGATGTTATAGCGGGGAAGCTCGTCCTCCCGAGTCACCCAGGTCCGTGGCGCATCAACCTCGAACCCTGGCACCGGAACCTCATCTAGGATGCCGAAGTTCCAGAGCGGCAGGTTGTCCGACAGTGGATATGTCTTCTGGGCCGGCGTCAGCAAGTCGAACAGGGATTGATTGTTGGAAACAATCTCCTTGGCTCCGTAAACCTCCTCGTTCGTCGCCATCTCAGCTCTGCGAGTGGCGGCATCCCCCTCATTTCCTTGATGCGCGGCCATCTCAGAAGTTTCGGGAGTCGTGCGGGTTAAGGGATGAAGCATGCAGGATCGGACGAGGCTGGTAGAGAACTTTGAAGGTTGGCGCGCAATCCAAGTGGACGGCGCGCAATTGGGAAGAATGTCGCGCAAAGTTCCGGGTTTTCGCGCAAAGACAGGCGAATTCCGGATGGTTTTGCGCGCCGATCGGGCGAATTTCGCGACCGGAAAAGGCAATTTCGCGCATGAGAGCGTTGAAGCTTATCGCGCGGAAGGCCTGTGTACGGAACGCGGAACCCTGGACCCCTATTTATAGATGAGGCCGGGATTCCGCGCCGCGCGGAACGTTCGATTGCGCGACCGCGACTGCGAATTGCGCGCCCGGCGCCCCTTTTTGCGCGCCTAAGTCCCGCGCAGCCCAGGACTTCGGCATTCCGGCGTCTCCCTCGGAACCCGATCGCTGCGACCTCTCGCCGATCAGATTCCGAGGGGGGGATTTTGTAGACGCCAGAAAAGTCTGTTGTTCCCAAACGAAGCTCCGGATGCGGAAAGCGAAGTGATATTTGGAGTCAGAGGCACGTTCCGGAGGGCCCGGAGGACTTGCGCGAAAGTTCAGAGGCCCGCGCGCAAAGTTGAGTCTCGGCGCGCAATCCTCCCGGGATGCGCGCAATGCGCTGGGCCGGCGCGCTATTTTGCGCGCCCGTGGCCTGCGCGGCTCCCTTGCGCGACGGGTCCTGATTCCGCGCCCGCGAAGGGAATTCCGCGCCCGAGACGGGATTCCGCGCCCGGGGTTGCCTATAAATATAAGGCGACCCCCAACGTTTTGAAGGTTGCCAGAATCCGAAGCGCCGCTCGTTCGCGCAATCCAACCCCTTCCGCGCGCAATGCCGATCTTCAGGTAACCTCCTTTCTTTCGCGCAATAGAGCCTTGGGGTTCGCCTTCGCGCGCAATCCCCTTGGCTCCTTCCCTTTGAATAAATCCTTAACCCGAAGGCCTTTGCGCGCAAAAGAAGCCTCTTGCGCGCAATTGCCCCCGGGTGCGCGCAATACAGCCCGATTGCGCACACCCCCCATTTTCAAAGTGGCCATTCGTTAGAGAATGAGCCGTTGCCCCCGCGAGCTGTCCGAAGCCCGGTGCGCGCAATCTCAATCATCTGCGCGCAAAGGGCTGGCCCGATTACGCGCCAGCCCGCCATTTTGCGCGCCGACCTGCTGTTTTGCGCGCAAAGCTTCTCTTTTGCGCGCAATCCGCCGGGATCGCCCCCTTTGACCCCCTGAGGGTACCCGCCTGCGTGGCGCCCGATGATCTTCGTCCTGGGTGCCCGCACCGTGCGTTGTCTTCCCGTGCGGCCCTCCAGGCTCGCGCGAAGTGACACGGACCCATCAGCGGCAATCCATCGTCCCGCATGACGTTAAACTGCACATTCGTCCCGCATGACGTTAAACTGCACATACGTCCCGCAGGACGTTAAACTGCACATACGTCCAGCACGACGTTAAACTGCACATACGTCCCGCATGACGTTAAACTGCACATACGTCCAGCACGACGTTAAACTGCACATTCGTCCCGCATGACGCTAAACTGCATCCGTCCAACATGACGTTAAACTGTACTACGTCCAAGATGCACGATGCTAAACTTCCTAGCCCCTATCGTCCGTGCTGCAAGACGTTAAACCGCCAAGCACCTTCGTCCTCAACACACGACGTTGAACTGTACTTCGTCCGGCAAGACGTTAAACCGTCCGCTTCGTCCTCAACACACGATGTTAAACTGTACTTCGTCCGGCAAGACGTTAAACCGTCCGCTTCGTCCTCAACACACGACGTTAAACTGTACTTCGTCCGGCAAGACGCTAAACCGTCCGCATCAACCGATCTCGTGCCTCGTACGCAGGGTCCCCCCTCCTGTTTGGATGTGGCCCCCACCCGCTCGTCTCTGCAGGGATGTCGGGATTGTCCCTCTTTAGGGACGATTTGATGGGAGCGGCTTTTCCCCACGGGGGGTAGGGTATTACAAACCCTTAGTTTCTTGTGGGGGGCTGCACATGTGTATCTCCATTGCGCTCCCCCACTGCCGAAGCCAGTAGAGGGTGTGACTGGGATCGAGGTGTCTCCTACTTTCGGTCCAAGTCCCTTCCAACTGAGCTTTGCCGCATCCGGGCTGCCTCAAGTGCGTAAGTCCTGACAGAATGAACTACGTGGACTTTGATCCCTGTCTTCTAAACAGGGTACGTAGGAAGCCTCCCTGAGGTTCAAGCCCACCACCTGGTCGTCCCGGTCGTATTCACGTCGGTTCGTCCATCAGTGGACCCCTTCAGGGTTCACGCTTGCGTCGATTCACCTATGAATCCGCCCCTGTGGGAGACTGCCCGTGTGTATCTCCACTGTGCCTCCCCACATCCCCTTTTTCCATCTCTCCTTTTATCGTCCAGCATGACGTGAAACTGTGATCCACCCGGCCGTTCCATCCCCCTCTGTGTGAGGTGGTTCGGTTCAATCCTCCGCCCGGCGGCCTCGACCCCTTCGTGAGTCGGCTTGCCGACGTCCAGCATGACGTTAAACTGTATACCCGAACTACATTGACTTTGATCCGTGCCAACGCGTGGTACGTAGGAAGCCCCTACGGTGTCCAAGCTCTTCACTCCATCATCCATCCTGATCCTTACCCGGGCCGCCACATCCCGGTGGGGTCATGCCACTTCTCTCCACTCCACATCATTTGGGAAGCCACCCATGCGCTGGCCCCAGCGTCGGAGGTTCCCCGCAAGGGGTTCTGTCATCCGATCCACTCTTCGTGTTGATCGGTCCGATGTCGTCCCCGCTGGACGTTAAACTCGCGGCATACCCCGTGTTAAACATGGGAAGCTGAGGAAAACCTCAGGTGACACAGTTCCCCGCACCCTGTGCGGGATGCCTCAGGCCATCATGCCTTCGAGAAGCCCTATTAGGGACGGAAGACAGACGTGCAGAGCCGCAGTGTTACGACACGCCCCCAGCACCCAGAGCCACCCGGCCTTCTCACCGCAGGTTGCTGCCCCGACCAGACTCCTTGGAGCGTCCGGGCGGAAGCAGCGTAATTAACCGGTGTCCATGAAGATATGGCACCGGGAACGAGATTCACGAGCATGTCTTAAATCTATGAGGGAGACCCGGATTAGGCGACGAATTCTGAGGAGACGTCCAAGGAAGGAGGAGCCGACATCCCATCATCCCAGTTTCGATCAAGGAGCAGACGCCCCTGAATAAGGGATAGATGCCGCCCGCCTTTGGAAAGCGGGACTGCGGGACCACAAGCCGCGCGCCCATCCCCTCGGGTTGACGGGTGCACGCGCGAACGCGTCCTGGCGGAACAGCGTAACCCGACGCACATCCGCACCGAAACAGATACTTTATTAGATAAAACCCTTCACCTAAAGGTCCTTGAAATGTTCTTTTAACTCACTCTTCTTGGCTAGTTCCATATGATATAAATGTATCAATATATGTTCCTGACCCATCAAGAGATCAATTATTAACTAAAATTTATCTCAAGAGAAAAATTTGATAAATAATTGGGTAAAACATCCTGTAAATAGTTTACTATCGATAGAAAATCTAATAGAATAATCGCATGGTTTGTTGCAAGAATCATACATACCACCAGTTCTATAATGGCCCTTTTTATTAAAGTAAATTCCTACTCAACATTTATCCATATACCATTATCTAAATATAATCTACTCATTCCCTAAGGGGGAATTAAAATTAACCCACCTCTAGTATAAGTTATTGTGGTCTCAAAACTACATTAGTTATTACTTCCTAGGGATGGAATCGATGATCATTATATCAAGAAATAGAAAATCCTACAAGTTTCTTTATCCCCCATATAAGATGTCACACACTAGGTATCTTTGAATATAATACAACCTATTCCAATGAGGTGTATCGATAGCTAACATCCCAGGGGAAAAATATTAGTCCAAAACCAAACCAAAGACCACAATTGAAGAGATAAAATAATTAGAAACAACTATATCAAATTAAGAAATTGAGACCATTGAAGTAATAAGAACCCAAAGTCTAATAAAATAAGGGATATATTATCTATAATCTATAACATTGTCAAAATAATATTTCATACCTAATTTATATCCTCAGCCCTTATCTTAATATCCTCGAATTTATTAAGGAAGTAATTCCCCTGAGACCCTCGGCCACCAGCATGATCTGACCTCATAGATGAATCCTTATACTCTTTTTGAGATCATTATAATTAGGATTGAGATGAATGCATTTGATCTAAACCCCTAACAAAACAAATTTTAGAAAACCTCAACAAAAGTTGAGTAGATGATTATCATTCTACTTGAATGAAACTTATTCGATTTAGTAGTATACACACTCTAAAAATGATCAGTCTACCCACCCTAATAACAAATAAGGGAAAATCCTCATATGAGAGGGAGTGAAGAACATTGTACCATCCTAGGATACCTATCACCCCTATGAAATTTCATCGGATATCCTCTTCCAACCACTATAAGAGACACCACTTATTCTACTAGAAAGTCCACAACTCATACCATAGAATATTAGAAGTGAACCTACTATAATATCCTACACTAATACCTTTTCAATTGTAAGAGCCTTAGGAACTACTTCATGAAAAATACTCAAATCTGGTTGAAGGTTGATCATAAAACTATCATAATTATATGACATATTCTTTGGTAATAATATAGTAAATAAAACTAGTATTATAGTTTTTAACAAACATCATTCCTTACTACAACTCTATAATATTTTTCACGGGTTCAATATTAAGCAACACAGAGAAAATTTATTGGATGATGTGGTGCTCAAAGGTCTCTCATGATATACCCTCTTTCTTATTGACTAGAACCATAACTCTTTAATATCTTCTATGATGTCCCTAAAGCATATGAGATAGTATCTTAACCTACCACTCATGGGGAATCTCTACAAGATGAATAAAACCCTTGATAAACTCAATCTAGTCCTTAATATCCCCAAGAAATATAATACCTTGGATGCCTAGAGTAATCTACATATGGAAGTACCATGTGAAGTTTACCGTGGTAGGTAAACTATGATATATCCCTTCACCACCAATAGGTAATATATGAAAAAAATCCTAAATGAAGTTTCTGCATAGACTAAAACTCTAAAACAACTTTTGGATTATACTAAATACTACCATCCAGAAAATCTAGAGGTACAATTATCATTAAAATATTCTTAATATGATTCTTGAGGGGAAATATATGACATCATCGAGGAAAATTTTATTATAAACTTATGAAGAATATACTCCAAAATGCCTTTCCAAATTGTAAATATTAATATAAATTAATAATCTAACAGGTGAATACACATAAAAAACCCTCGGATTCATTCCCTAGTGGGATATACTCAAACCACTAGACATACAAAACTTCTTATCACTTAGGCCTAATCCCACACCACTAGAAAATCACCTTAGTGACAATTAGATATATAAAAATCAGCAACATGGTCATGTTAAATTAATTATATATAATCAATAATGTTTATTGGAAAATTCAAAATATATTATTATTGGAATTTAATTAATTTCATCCAACACATAACACTTGGTAACAGGAACATAACATCATAATATAGATTATAAATCATTATACATGAACACAAACAATATAAACACTACAAGAAAGAAAGAAAATACTATAATAAATAACTTCATAATAAATCATAAAGGAAAATATGAAACCATAATTGTATAATTATTAAAATAAATCCCACTAATCTAGAAACTGAATCATCTTCAATATTGGAGCTATCTAGACACAAATATAATATCCCAACAATGTCCTCATATTCTTGTCTCTAATATTCCATTCCCCAATAACAAATCCAAAGAAAAGTGTCTCTAATAACATTTGGTAATTTATCTTCCTATATTATTATGCTCTAGATGAAGCGACACACATAATTATGCACACATCCCCATATGAAAGAGGCTTATAACTAGAAGTGATGACTTAATATATATAGTGGGGAGGCTAAGCCCTCAATATTTATAACTTTTTATAGAACAATAAAAGAATGAATAATAAACAAAACATATAGTAAAATAAAATAAATGTATACCAATCATATATGGGAATTATATATTACCCAAAATATATAACCGATATAATAAGGTTATGTACATGTCATATTGTAAAATTTTCTCAATTTATATGGTATAACAAGTATAGAATATCATTTACTATGATATGTGTGTTATATTTATCACTTCCTTGGTTTATTATTTTATTTTAAGGATGGGTTATGTTAAATAGTAAAACATTCAAATAACTTCCATTAATTATCATTAAGTATTCTATTTTATGCATGTGATATTCATATCACTACCCTGATTTACAATTTAATAGAAAAGGTAATCTTGATTTTATCATTTATTCCCTTTTTCTTCATGAATATATATATATTGATATACATTTGTTGAATGTTAATGACAATTATCCTCTCATTGAAAAATTCTAAGTTATAACAATTTTTTGGTTGTCATGGAGTGTTATAATTTAAAAACATTGAGATTTGTGTGTGTAAGATTATGGTATCATGATACATCAAATGCTAATGAGGAACAAAATGGGTTTTCTATGATAGATAACAAAAAAAGTATCTGAAATAGAGTGTCATATTCTATTTCATTGGTATATTAGGGGTATATGGACCATATTGAGAGTCCCCACTACTTGAGTTTTAATTTATAATTAGAATGATAAACATAATTTTTTGAAAACATTAGAATACAATAATTGAGTATTAACTAATCAAGGTTTATTTGGGTATGTTTCTAATCATCTCATCAGTTAGAGATCAAAAAATATGAATTTTTTCCTCTCATATATTTAGTGTGACATATGGTCCCTTTATCGAGATACAAGTGGGATGTTTTTTTCTCACCAATATAATATATATGGTATGCTTATCTATTCTGATGATGGACATATGATGTGATCATCCATAAACTAGAATAAAATGTGATGTATTCTTCAACCTAGCTATTATATACTTGGATAATTGATAATGTTTTAGTCGGTTATATTGAATTAATATACTCCATGGCCCATTTTCACTTTATGTCTAATAGAAGTGATCACTTGATAATGAATGCTTGTATATGATACAGCTGGTGGTAATATGTTTAAAGATGCATGTGCTTGATATAGATCATGTTATATCCCTTTATAGAATTAGTATCATCGATTATTTGATAGGGGATTCCATTTTCTTACATTCATGATTTTTTTATTCAATTTGGTTCTAATTTGTATTATATCGTTTGGGGTACCACTATGTAGATTACTAAATAAGAATTGAGATTAGATTAGATTTCCTTATCAAAAATTAATTTATATTTGTTTATAAAAGGTGTTTTTAAGGGGTTTTCATAATTTATTTCATATTATATGATATATTGTGATATTTTTCATAGATGTTATGTAACATCTCACCCAACCACATAGTCTTCAGAAAGTTGGAGGATGAAACTTGTCTTTAAGAGAAATTCCCAAGATGCCTAAGGCTGGAAATAAATTCAAAGGGCATTATGAAAATGTGGGGGGATGATTTTCCCTTTTGGAATAACACAACCAACCTAATAATTCATAACCAAATAAACAACTCTAAATTCATGATATTAATGAAATACAACTAAAATATTACCATTTATATCAAAATAAAACTACACATGATTACCACAGTGGATGACTAAAAAACAACCATGTATACAATGGAAGTGTACAAACCAAAAAAACTCAAAGACTCTAAATAAAACTCCCCAACACCAAGAGTTCCATGATACAACTCCAAAAACAACCCAATTATCACTAATTACCACTATATAAATGTGATACTTTATCGTTTCTAATTTCCAGGTAAATGATATTTACAAAAGCACTAATATTCCAAAGAAGGGGAGAATAATAAAAATTGGTCGGTTATCCACAAATGACTTACCTACTCATGAAACTAAGATAGAAAATATAAGAAAATTTATATAAAAGAATTTATATAAAACATTTTAAAACAATTTTTTGAAAACAAAAACTATATCTAAGTAAATTAGTGTTAGAAAACTATTTTTCATGAATGGAAACCAATCATGTTTTCACAACAAACTCACAAACCATTTGGTATTTCTCATTCCAAACAACACATCCAGACATCCACACATTCATGATTCCTTATGAAAGTTCCATACTCAATTTAGGTTTCTGGTCAATATACCAAATCTTCATAGGGTAATTAAATCCCATGTTCCATTACACTTTTTCCATCGAGAACAATGTCATATTTTAACTTGGCCTCCTAATGAAATATGAACACACACATGACCATGTATTCCCAACACACATACCAATACAATCGTGCCAAAACAATTTTAGTAAAAAAAATTATTGAAAAACTGTTTCCATAAATTAATCCAATCAACTATTTTAAAATAATTTATAAAATAAATTTACACAATAATTTAATGATTTCACACAAATCCACAAACCATCACAAAAGAAGGTTTATACCAAGATTTTCACACCAATTTCATAATCAATTTAAATAAATTTAATCAATTTAAAACTAATACTTCATATTCTATATATATTAGTTGAGAGTAAATCCACCTCCATTAGAAAACATGGTGAAAATAGAAAACAACACGAAAAAAATCCATGAAACTGGTTGATACTCCAAAAACCCACCTTAAATACCTTAACCTAGCATAACAAAAATACAAATATATGTATATTTGGAATCAAATACCTTAGATATATCCACATTAGACATATATATAATAAACCAAGAGAGAGGGATATGTATTTTTAAGGGAAACGAAGGTAAACCACCATGAATAGTGACTAACCGCGAGAATCCAACTTCAAAGAACCAAGAGAATCCTTTGGATTTCCTCTAGATTGATAGAAAAAGCATCCTGAGAATTTGAGAGGATGAAATATCTATTTAGGTTTGTTTAGGGGCGCAAAGGAGGGGTTAAAACACAAAACCAACTTAGATCCAAATATTTTGGATCTTGTTTTAATATCATGTATGGTTAGTCGTATGGTTAGACAAATAGTGCACTAACCATGCACTAGATACTACCTCAAGGGGGAGCTCATACAGTTGGCTCAGAAAATTTCCAAACAATGATCCTACCATAAAAAATCCAACTATAAAGTATTTCATGGTTTCTACTAGTTTCCTTCACAGTTTGACCAAACTGTGCACCTACCCAAAGCCCTCTCTCACAACGTGCATTGTTTCTTGGGGAATTTACATAATTTCCACTAATTGTGTACCTTCAAAAAATCCACATAAATATACCAAACATCTTCCAAAACCTCTCAATCTTCATCCGATTCATTTTTTAAACAAAAAAAAAGAAATTAAGGGTTAATTACTTGAAACTAGGGGTGCTACATTCTCCCCACCATTGGAATTTGCATCCTATGAAAGTAGAAAACCATCATTGACATGAAATAGTTCCAACCATTTCCCTTTCATTTCTTTCTCTCCTTCCAAATTCTCTTCCTAAATCTAACCATGTTTCCACCAAACCTCACTAGACAGATGATTTTCCTTGTATTAATTTCTCTTTCCTATCCACAATCCACATTGGTATATGTACCAATGATGAATCCATATCTAGTTAAATGTGATTCCATCAAATTACATTGTCCAGATTAGGTTGATACTTATTTAACTCATATACATGAAATAAATTATTTACCACACTGAACTGTGGTATCAAAGACAATCAATATTCTACCTAACCAACTTGATGAAGTATCTCAAATGGGCCTATGTATTGAAGAGATTACTTCCACAGATTACCAAAATGCTGATTTACAAGCCTTGGAGAGATCCTAAAGAACATGTGATAACGGCTACTTTGATTAGTCGCGGTGTTTTAGAACTCGAAGTTGCGTACAATGCAAGCTATTGCATTATTGAATGAGAAGCATATCATGGAAGCTCGGGGTGTTACAGAAACAACTAAAAAGAAGAATTGGAAGAAAAAAATAAAGTTGAAAGAATCGGTAATGGACATTAGCTCTTCTTTGAAGCGCCTCTTTGAGACCTTCTCTTAGGGCACTAAAATTGGTCTTTGAAGAAGACCAGGACCTCTAAGATGTTTCTAGGGAAATGGAGAAGAGAATTTGGCAGGGTTTGGTCGAGCTTGAAGGCTCAAAGTTGTGTGAGGAAGAGAGGGAGGAGGTGCCCTTTTATAAGGGAGGAGAGGGGCACCTTTGGAATTCTTAAAAATATCAATTTATAAAAAATCTAACCCCACATAGAAACCTCAAAAATGCCTCATATCCGAATATTAGATGAGAAAGGGTTTTAATCTGATCAAAAAATCAAATTTAGACATGTTAGGAATTTATTTTAGACATTATCAACTTGATTTATCCTTATTTAATAAATTTAATTTTATTTGTGGTAATAACATTCTAAATTTTAAATTATAAAAAATAATTACTTATTTGTTGCGAATATTCTATAATTGGATACTTTATAACATTTTCTACCATTTAAATTTAAATTTATAATTTTTAAATATTTTTGTGATTTTTAAACAATTTTATAATATATTATAAAAATAGTGTCAATTTTGACACTATTCATTTATTTGAATTTAAATAAAATAAATAAAGAAGATATATTTGAACTAAAAGATTTAATAGATTAATAAAAGGTCATATGTATCTCTAAAATTAGTGTAGAACATTAAATAGTTCTTATAATATTTATTTTATTATTGTTAAACCATTTATTTGTATTATCTCTTAATAAAATAATTACTACATCATTTTTTGTATAATTATTTAGTATACTTATTTGTTGCATAAAATTAAAAATAAAATCATATGATAAAAATAAATCTATTACCTTTCACAATAATACTTTTAATCAAATTTATCATCTTAAAATCACAATATTTAAATTGTTATATTTATTAAATTATGAAGGTGACAACTTTGGAATCATTTAAAATAAAATAATATAAGTGTAATAATCATCTTAAGGAGGATCCAAATTGCCAAAAATTTGGCCGATGGATGATTAGGGTTTATATATACAATAATAATAAATTTTCTTTCAGATTTTGGGCCTTTTTATATGTATTAATATTTCAATAAAAACAATATTATTGATGTTTCACTAAATAAATAATTTCTGCACCGCTATTGTGTCAAAATTAATGATAATTATTTAATACCTAAATATTATAAATAAATTTACATGATGAATATAATTTCAATAGATTTCTGGATACTATTCATTTTTGAAGTTTCATGAAGTTTATCACTAAATTAAAATTAATATACTTATAAGATTTAAGAGAGTGACATGTTGTCACTTTCTTTGGTTTTAATAATAATTGAGTTATTTCCATGTTAAATAGTCTATTAAATGATTCTAATCTGACCCTTAGGTGATATGGGTCGGCATTTAGTCATCCAATAGGATTTTTCCAGGTGTTAGGTTAATTTTATAATCTTATATTTACCCTTAATTACCCGATTTACCTTTAACTATAGTAAATAAAACTTACCGTAGTTACTATTCATAAAGCCCAAAAATAAAATGTATCTTATTAACATAATTTAGACCTACTGATTCCAAATATGGAATCCATTTTTCCAAATTCTATACACAAAAGTTTCAGAAATTAAATTAAAAGTAATCCCATTTTCGAAAGAAAACGAGTTTTTGTCTAAAACATTCCAAAAGATTGAATTGATTTAACCTACGAATTCAAGGTAAAATCAATGATAATGACATAAATTATATTAAATGGTAAAAATATATTCTATTTATACTTTAAAACCATTCAATATTATAATTTAGCCACATAATTTATTACGTTGAAAAAAGTTGTTTGTA
Organism: Viscum album; assembly: GCA_963277665.1. Classification (NCBI taxonomy): domain Eukaryota; kingdom Viridiplantae; phylum Streptophyta; class Magnoliopsida; order Santalales; family Viscaceae; genus Viscum; species Viscum album. The sequence continues at coordinate 306,001,197 of OY728131.1, read as the reverse complement.
ATCAAAATATAGCGTGTTTTTACTATTCATTAAAATATGAAAGTTATCAGAATAATATGAAAAATTTATCCAAGGTAAAATTATATATCCTGATTACAAATAATAATTTTATTTTATAATATTTAACTTATAAACATGTCAAAAACTAGATTTAATGTTGGCATTCCATCAAAAGGCGGCAAAACTGCATTTTTTAAAAAAAAATTATTTTACCTGAAAAATTTATTTTGTTCTTATACCATGTTCTAGAAAATGAGTAAGATGAATAATAATGTTATAAAATTCAAAATTTAGTTAATAATATTCATAATGGCTAGTTCATAATAATATTATAATAATATATCGTTGTTTAGTAACATCCGGTATTGCGTACAACTCAAGCTATCGAGGAAGGTCATGATTGCGTGTAATGCAAGCCAAGGCAGGGTTGTGTGTCGTGAAATATCCTTTTGGTGTAGCATACAACATAAGACATTAATGAAATTAAAAAGAATATTTTTCATAAAATCTTGGGGTGTTACATTCTACCCCACTTAAAATGAATTTTTCCCTCAAAATTCGTTGGGGTTATAAATGGTTTACTACTCGAAAGTTTCTTTAATAGAAACCCACATCGTAAAAAGGAATACTAAAACTTCATTTAAAAAAAGAATTCTAGAAACATAACGGATAACCAAATAACTCATCACTGGGTTTCCACATAGGAGAACATAGGTTAAAATATGTACATGGAGGAGAAATCTGACCATCATGTTCTGATGAAGAGTGGTAGAGAACATGGCTATGAAAAATCCATCAATCACAAAGCCATAGATTCGTGATGATCTAAGGTACAATCTAATTGATTGGATATAAGGGAAATAGGATAACATTTTTGGTTTTCAAGATCATTTCTCTAAAGTTGATGAAATTGGAATTAGAAGAAATACTTTTGTGATTTTGGTACACTCTCACTATTGTTCGTTCTTTGGATAATTTCCACTTCATCTATTAATGAAATGAAGTTGAATTTGTCATTCGTGAAGTGTTAACAGATCATGTGATAGAATTATGAGTCATTCAATCTATCTCAAACAATAGGTTATAAAGGTTATCAAAAATACATAAGTTCATCTATAGTGAGATTAATCATATATGGTTCCTAAAATGGACTTATACTTCATATATAATATTGATTAATATAATAAAACTAGTTATACTAAACATGGACTTCATGTAGGCCAGTGGTAGGTAATAAAGACCAGTCACACTTCGGTTGTGGGTTCGATTCCCATATCTTTGTCCGATGCGATGGGATGTCGCCCGTCCTGCAGGTTGTCCTTTTTCTAAAACTACATTACTATAAAATCCCATTAATAATATCGAAAAAAACTTCTATCTTTAAATAATACTAACTTATGTCCAACGTAATCTATTCAAATCTTTAGGCATATCCATAATACTGCAGTCCACTCTCATATTATAGTGAAAATGATTACCAGAGATATCGTATAACAAGCATGTTAATTCCATCATTGATCCCCATATATCATAAGATATGTCTTGTTGGTCACATTACAAACATTCTAAGGCCGTAATTATGTATTCTCTTGAAAAATGAATACCCATTGAATATTAGTGAAAACATGAATGCTGTCAAAAGTTAACTCTTTCCACATACCAAAATCCAAAAATTCTATATACTCAAACAGTGGTATAACCTTCTCCTTATATCTGTAATGAGCTCATGAATACTATCAAACATTTAATTTTCTCCTTATCCCTTAATTATGTGCATATCATCTACTTTCCAAAATTATGTGAATAACCTTTCATAGTTACTAGTACCATTAATCATACACTTTCAAAACATAGGAAAAAAATGGTGTAACAATACTTATATGTCTATTTATTCCATAGTACCATGAGATTACTTATACAACATTACACTTGATAAAAATTTAATCATTCCACTACCTTCTTAAGCCATTGACCGAGCTTCAACAATTCTTTCATCTCAAATATCATTTTTAGTCTATTCATCATCATCGACATAAATACTACCCATACGACCGTACTGATTCTCTTCATGAGACATTCCCTTAAGGAATTTGTTTTCATAATGCCCGTACATTCCACATTTAAAACATTTATCCATTATTGATGTCGTAGCAATACCAATATCCTCATCCATTGTGTTAACTGAACCTTTTCCTTTGCACTTACTAGCATTGTGTCCTTCTTTTCCACACCCAATTCATCTTCCACTTACTTTGAAACAATCTCCTCGAAGCCTCTTCCCACATGATTTACATGAGAGAAATTGAACTTTATTTCCTTTATGATCATCATGAAACTCCAACTTTCTCTTATTATCTGAGTCGGGAAACATACCAAAGTTGAGATTATTGATCATATTATGAGATTACTGATTAGGCATAATAACTATGTTTGGAGTTCCTAATCCCGTTTCATTTGGTTTCTCAGGAAGAATATCATTCCATTGTCTGTCATATCCTCTATTATCATGAATCTTCTTGTTTCCAGCCATTTTATAAAAACCAAAAAGAATAGTGTGAGAGGCAAAAATCATGTTAGGGAAAACAACATAATAAAGGGGGATCACCCTCAATATCTAACATATTAGGTTAATTTATAATATCGTTACTGTAGTTCTAGGACTATATTCTATATGTATACTTATCCTTAGGTACATCCCTAGACATACCTTAAAAATATCTCTAGGGATCTCACTAACATTTTCGCATCCTAGTTTCCAAAGGTTAACTAAACCTTTCCTCTGATACCAACTGTAGAGACCTGAATGTTGATGTACATGGACATTACATAACTTTTTCAAAATACTTAATACATAACAAAAACATACACATAAGGACCGTAATTGTTTAGTGTCTTTGGGAACTTGGAACGTAATCTTCTAATCGTGGTGAAAGATCTTCAACATCTCCCATAATGATCTTCCAATTATTGTTTCCTTACCTAAAACCTTTATTTTTATCCTGGGGGAAAATAAAACATAAAAAGGGTGAGCTCAAATGCTCAGTATGTGTAAGCATAGATAAAATAAAACATACCATATACATTTGACCTTAAAAACATGAACATAATGTTTAAACATCAAAATCTTGGGCTACAGCATAAAACATGGAAGTACATAAGGCATAGATCATAATAGAACATAAACAATGATAAAATAGAATGGGAATAAAACATGTAATTGTGGAATCCATTAAGCACATGTAATTATTTCCATAGTATCCAAGGCATTGCTGCCAAGACCATCTTAGTGGACAAAGTCCCATTCTGAATCAAGTTCACTCCTCATTTTAGTCCTGTAACACTGAACCAGATTAACTTACCATTCCAGCCATGTCTATCTCTTGAGATATAAAATCTTTACCCAATGCATTGGATGGAGATATAGGTCCCACCCATCTTATAATGAAATCATTCTTACATGTGCCAAAAAATAAACATACATCATTCATAATAACCCAATGAATAAAATGGGTTTCATAAACATAATCCCATCATCACATAATCCATGTAAAAGAAATGGATATAATTTCATAATAAGAAAAGTGAAACCATGTAAATCATAGAGACATTATACTTTAAACATAAACATATGAAATAATTTCATCTTAGATGAAAAATGGTTTTGATAAAATACTTGAAATGAATTCTTGAGGAAAATATCCTTTCTTCTTCAAAATCATTTTATTTTCACAAAATGTCATGAAATTTTAAAAGAAAAGGATTTTGTTGAAAGTATTCATGAAATTTTTGGAGGATGTTTCATGAAAATAAGGCTTTATAAAACCGTAAAAACCCTTTCATGTCGTATACGTTAAAAAAAAATTCTTCTCGTACTTTTGTCGGAAAAGTCAAAAAGTGCCTTGTAGGGTAAATAAAAGAAAGATTCCATACATACCATCGGGTAAAAGTAAAAATGGGTGAAAGTACTTTAAACATACATGAATACACTTTTATAAAACATGGACTTGGATGATAGCAATAACCCCAGTAAATACTTATAAATAAGCAATCTCGGATAAAAATGAGATTTGCATAATTATCCCTTGCCTTAGGTCTGAAATGCTTCGTACGTATCCAAACCTCCTGTATAATGATTTAAATAATTTCATAGACTTATTACAGAATCATATTCATTGTTATGATATCATATATGTTTCACATATGACTTTATATTACCCATTCTTTTGTAAATTCATTGTTAAAGTAGCGTTTTGGTTAAAATCATTTCATTTATCGTATGGGTTTCAACTTTTCGTTAATGATATTATAACTTATATCCTGATTTATATAATTCCAGAATGTAAAACATGATTTATATATAATATATATTCATCATATACATATATATTGTAGATCTATAAAAGTAATGAAATACACCGTTCATGGAGACGGTAGGCCGTACATACGCATGAACACTGTTTTCATTCCACTTTTGAATTGAATGGAATTAAGTAAATGACTTGTATATATATATATATATATCAAATATCATTATTATGTCAGATATTTCATTATTATTCATTATATATACTTTATAATCATTTATGAATGGTTAACATGGAGAGTGAATCGCATCGCGTCATGGAGACGGTAGTTCGTACGTACGCACGAGCGATTATATCATTCCCAAGATCGTGGAATTGTATTAAAGTGTATGTATAATATTAAAAAATTAATATAACATTTAAATAATCATATATATTCATTAATTTCACCCTAATACCCATCCAAGTAAGGTGGTGGTGGAAAATAGATTACACCACGGCGTGGAGACGGAATTCCATACTTCATTTTCCGTTGAATGGATTGATGGTGAAATATGGTTGTTTCATACTTATAATAACATATCAGTATATGATTTATACTGATGTTGTTACCTCAAAATGAAACAACTAAAAATAAGAAGTGGAATAAAAAAATAAAGTTGAAAGAATCGGTAATGGACATTACCTCTTCTTTGAAGCGCCTCTTTGAGACCTCCTCTTAGGGAACTAAAATTGGACTTTGAAGAAGAACAGGACCTCTATGATGTTTCTAGAGAAGTCTATAAGAGAATTTTTCAGGGTTTGGTGGAGCGTGAAGGCTAAAAGTGGTGTGAGGAAGAGAGGGAGGAGGTGCCCTTTTATAAGGGAGGAGAGGGGCACCTTTGGAATTCTTAAAAATATTAATTTATAATAAATCTAACCCCACATAAAAACCTCCTAAAATGCCTCATATCCGATTATTATTTGATAAAGGGTTGTAATATCATCAACAAATCAAATTTAGACATTTTAGGAATTTATTTTAATCATTATCAACTTGATTTATCTTTATTTAATCAATTTAATTTTATTTGTGGTAATAACATTCTAAATTTTAAATTATAAAAAATAATTCCTTATTTGTAGTGAATTTTTCATAATTGGATACTTTATAAAATTTTATACAATTTAAATTTAAATTTATAATTTTTAAATATTTTTGGGATTTTTAAACAATTTTATAATATATTATAAAAATAGTGTCAATTTTGACACTATTCATTTATTTGAATTTAAATAAAATATATACAGAAGATATGTTCGAACTAAAAGCATTAATAGATTCATAAAAGGTCATATGTATCTATAAAATTATTTTAGAACATTAAATTGTTCATATAATATTTATTTTATTATTTGTAAAACCATTTATTTGGTTTATCTCTTAATAAAATAATTACTACATAATTTTTTTTATAATTATTTAATATACTTATTTCTTGAATAAAAATTAATAAAAAATACCAATGATGAAGATAAATCTATTACCTTTCACAATAATAATTTTAATCGAATTTATCGTCTTAAAATCACAATATTTAAATTGTTATATTTACTAAATTATGAAGGTGACAACTTTGCCATCATTTAATATAAAATAATATAAGTGTCATAATCATCCGAAGAAGGATCCAAATGGTCAAAAATTCTGCCAATGGATGATTAGGTTTTATATATACAATAATAATAAGTTTTTTTTTCAGATTTTGGGCCTTTTGATATGTATTAATATTTCAATAAAAACTATATTATTGATTTTTCACTAAATAAATAATTTCTGCACCCCTATTGTGTCAAAATTAATGATAATTATTTAATACATAAAAATTATAAATAAATTAATATGATGTATATAATTTAATTAGATTTCTGGATACAATTCATTTTTGAAGTTTTAAGAAGTTTATCACTAAATTAAAATTAATATACTTATAAGATTTAAGAGAGTGACATGTTGTCACTTTCTTTGGTTTTAATAATAAGTAAGTTATTTTCATAAAACAAATTCCATTAAATGATTCAAATCTGACCATTAGGTGATATGGGTAGACTTTTAGTCATCCAATAGGATTTTGGCAGGTATTAGGTTAATTTTATAATCTTATATTTACCCTTAATTACCCGATTTACCATTAACTATAGTAAATAAAATTTACCGTAGTTACTATTCATAAACCCCAAAAATAAAAAGTAGCTTATTAACATAATTTGGAACTACTGATTCCATATATGGAATCCTTTTTCCAAATTCAATACACAAAAGTTTCATAAATTAAATTAAAATTAATCTCGTTGCCGAAAGAAAACAGGTTTTTTGTTTAAAACATTGCAAAAGATTGAATTGATTTAACCTACGAATTCAAGGTAAAATCAATGATGATGACATAAATTATATCAAATGGTAAGAATATATTCTATTTATGCTTTTAAACCATTCAATATTATAATTTAACCACATAAGTTATTATGATGAAAAAAGTTGTTTTTAATTAAAATATAGCTTGTTTTTACTATTTATTAAAATATGAAAGTTATCAGAATAATATGAAAAATTTATCCAAGGTAAAATTTTATATCCAAATTCCAAATAATAATTTTATTTTTTAAAATTTAACTTATTAACATGTCAAAAACTATATTTAATGTTGGTGTTCCATCAAAAGGCGACAAAACTGCATTTTTTTGAAAAATAATTATTTTACCCGAAAAATTTATTTTGTTCATATACCATGTTCTAGAAAATGTGTAAGATGAATAATAATGTCATAAAATTAAAATTTTAGTTAATACTAATCATAACGGCTAGTTCATAATAATATTATAATAATATATCGTTGTTTAGTAACACCCGGTATTGCGTACAACACACGCTATCAAGGAAGGTTGTGATTGCGTGTAATGAAAGCCAAGTCAGGGTTGTGTGTCGTGCAAGCTCATTTTGGTGTAGCGTACAACACAAGACATTAATTAAATAAAAAATAATATTTTTCATAAAATCTCAGGGTGTTACAATACATAAATTAAATTTCAAAAACATAGAGATAATCCATCCATTTTATTTCTCTTGGGTGAAAATCCTATTGTGAGATAATATATTTCATGGTTTATTGATCTGTGAACATAGTAAATTTCTCACCAAATATATAGTGACACCATGTCTTCAAATCATGGACTGTTATAGCTCACTGTAAATCATGTGTTGGGTAGTTCTTCTCATGAAACCATAACATCTTAGATCCATATGCAATAATATGATCTCCATGCATGAGAACACTTCCCAAATTGAATCCTAAAGCATCATAATACACCACATAACCATGTCCTGATTCCACCAACATCAAGAATGGTGGTGATGTAAGTAAAACCTTTAGCTCTTAAAAATGCTTCTGGTATTTCATGTTCCATTGTAATGGAATGTTATTATTTTTCAAAGCTATAATTGGAGAATATAGTCCTGATAATTCACTAAAAACATATATAGTAACTATTTAGACTAAATAAGAACAATTTCTCAAAGAAATTCTTTGGCTGTTGATAAGATATTACATCATTAGTCTTTTTTTGAACTACAGAAACACATCTTTCAGTGATTACATAGACAAGTAAATGTACCAATTTTATCCAAAAATCACACTTTGATGATTTGGGGTACAGAAGATGATCCATCAAGATTCTCATCACTATCTCCAAGTGTTCTCCATTCTCATCCCTTGTCCATGAATACTCGAGGATGTCATCCAAAAAACCACCTCAAATGAATCAAGTTATTTCTAAAATATTCAATTCAATAATTCCATAAAGATCACTAGGGAATTCCTAAGACCTAAATTAATTACCACATATGTTTATTTGAAATATCAACTCTTGGAAGCTTCATATGGAATATCCTCCTTATGAACCCACAATTAGTTATATCCTGATCAATAGACAAGTTTGAAGAACCGCTGAGATCACCTCAATTGATCGAACAGATAATCAATTAGTGGAATTGGAAAGATTTTCTTTGTCATAATTTGGTTAAGCTTATGATAACCCACACAAAGACAAAGAGTTACATATATCATTTTGTCAAACAAGATCGATGCTTCTCGCGGAGATGTTCTTGGTCGAATGAACCATTTTTTTATATATTCTCTAAATACACCTTCAATTACATTAATTATTTTTGTTTCATTATATAAGAGGGAATGAATATTGGATTTTTCACCAAAAGTAGATCAATTGTAAATTACACTTATCTCATAGGTAGAAACTCTGATAAAATTTCAAGAAATATATCTGTGATCCGATCAACCACTGCAAGAAAACTATCATTCTCAATATCATTCATTGATTCCAAATACAACGCCACCAACTGTTTCGAGATCATTCCAACATCTAGTACCTACAAACATGTTACACCTGGCATTAAATTCTGGTCTCCTCTAAAGAGATTCTCAATTCCATATTTAGTCTTAAAACTAACCATTCTAGTATAATAGTCAATGTGATCCTTTAATGTTGTCAACCAATCCATACCTAGTATTATATTGGAGACATATATCTCAAGAATAGATAAATCCCATTAAATATTAGATCCATCAATAGTTTTAGAACATGATAAAAACACAATTGATTGTCATTCTTTGTGACAAAGATAATTTTTAAGTTTTAACACTTAAGTTGCCATTTCACCTTTTAAACTCTGAAAATAATCAGTAAAAGAAGTAATAAAGGAATGGTATTCACCCATATCAAATAAATATTTAATATAGTTATAATTCCAAATAATCATACCTCACACCATAGATGGTGTAGACTAATCATCCCTAATTGCCTACTCAGTTTTATATGATCACTTTCTCATGACACATTGTAACTTTTTTCCTTGTTCAGATTTCCCTTGTCGAGGAGTCATGGTATTGATAGAATCACCATTGATAGCTCTGTTCTGCTGATGAGAGGTATTATATTTCCCTCATCCCTTCAATGAAATATGATGTCTTCAGTGCTTGAGAAGTGTCCCGAACACCCGACCTTGGAGCATTGTGATTATAGCACAATATATGACCCATATTATTGTAATTGTGGAATGATCTCGATGGTGCGGTACAATATTTATTATTGTGACTTAGTGAGAAACACTAAAAACATACCTACATGGTCTTGGGTCTTGAAGGAATATTAATTGATCATTTTTTGTGATTCCTATGTGCTCCACATCCCTGAGAATATGTGACCCTCTTCCTCTTGATCTTATTATTATAGTTCTCACCACCTCTCATGAATACAATTATACTTCCTCCACTCAAATCTTAAATAGTGAAAAATATCGTAAAAAGAGTATCTAGTTGTAGTCTTGGCTCAATGGTTTGAAAGCCTTGAGCAATGCTTTGGACCAACTATTGGTTCACCTATGGCTTAGGTGAAACCACATTCTCAATGGCCTCTTTTGACTGGTTCCTATGATTCCAACTAGGTAACATTTTCTAGAAACAAAATACATACCATAAATAACACTTTCTATCAACTTAAGTATTATCATTTAAAACTCTACCACATCATACTATCATAATAGAGATTCCTAAAAATAAACTATTTTCCATGTTCAACTATGTCTGAAAAATCTATTCTTTCTTTTGAAAATTAGGTTTTTTTGAAAATACCATAATGATTCTCGTTTTTGAAATATTTAATATTAAAAAACATTAAAATTTTTCAATAATAAACAAATTGAATCAAATCATTACTCAAAATGAGATATGCAGTCCAAGAAAAAAGTCATTTTTATAATGCATGTCATGCTCTTCTCATTGGATAAACCCATGATAATGAGATTCCAAAACTTATAAGTTTCTCCAAAACACTTATATACCCAAATCCCTGGTAACATGAAGATTGGGATAAAAAATTTATCTACATATTTTTAGGCTCTACATTTCATGTCCCAAAAATCATACTCCTTTCTACATACCCAAAACAAGGAATGGGAAAAAATAAATTTCGACTCCGAGATAGATAGAACTAATGAAAAATTGTTACACAAAGATAATTATAAGGACCAATACTAATTCCAATTGTAACATCGTTCTCTTCCTAATTGTCTTGAAAAGGCAGGAGGAATTTACTTCACCTTAATCGATATCCCTAAGATTCCAAAGACAGGAAATAAATGATAGTGGCTTCATAAACATGTGGGGGGACGACTTTCCCATTTTGAATAAAAAAACCAACCAAACAAGTCATAACAAAATAAACCACTATAGATGAAATGAATAAATGAAAGATAGCTCATAAAATTGAATTTATATCAAAACCAAACTACACTAGAGGACTACAGTATAATACTACAAAACAACCTAGTACATCGCGGAACACTACAAACCAATATAACTCAATGACTCTAAATGAAACACCCAAACACCCATAGCTCCACGATCTAACTCAATAAATATCCCAAGTATTACTAATCACTCCTAGAGAAATGTGATAGTTTACCTTTTACTGTGTCCTAGTAAATGATATATGCAAAATAACTAGAGTTCAAAAATATGGGTGAGTAATCTAATTCATTAGGTTTTCCCCAAATTAATTCCCTACTCTTGCCACTAGGATATAAAAAGTTATCACATTTATTTAAAACAATTTAAATAAAACAATTTAAAATATTTATCTCAAAATCCAAACTATTTTTGAGATAAATAGTTTCACAAACCAAAATAATTTCCATGAAAAGAAACAAAGGATGGTTTCCTAAAAACATCACAAACCATTTGGTATATGCCATTCCAAACCCCACATCCACACATGATTTCTTTTTTATGACAGTTCCTTAATCATGAGTGGTTTCTCATAAATCTACCATGTTTTTAAAAGGTAATTAAATATAATGTTCCATTACACATTTGGAACTGAGCACAATGTCATATTTCAACCAGGCCTCATATTGTAATATGAACAAACACACCACATAGTAAGTCCAACAACCATGCCAATAAAATCATTACAAAACTATTTCAATTCCGAAATCTTTTCAATTTCAAAACCATTTAAATAAAACAAACTTTTTATTGAAATATCGTTTCCGTAAATTAAACAAATAAATTATTTAAAATTCCACAATTTTAAACCATTAATCAAAGCACTATACATTAAAACTCCACAATTTCACACAAATAAAAAATTATCACTAAAAAAAGTTTCTACCATTATTTTCACCCCAATTTCAAAATAAAATTCAATTATTTTAATCAATTTCAAACTAATCCATCATATTCTAAATATAGGAGTTGAGAGTGAATCCACATTCCTCAGAAAATGTGGAAAATTTTACAATGGAACAAAAAATATCCACAAAATGGGTCGAAACTCCAAAACCCCACATTAGATCCCTTCCCCTAACCTCAAAAAATCAAAATATAGTAATATTTTTTCATAAAATACCATATAAATTTCAATAGAAATCATAAAACAATGAATATGAGAGAGGGTGAGCAGTAGATCTAAGGAAAATCATGGGAAACCACCATGAATGATGACTTGTCATGAGAATTTGGCTTTAAATCACTAAGAGAATCCTTTGGATCACCTATAGGTCAATGGGAGAATACTATTTAGCATTTGAGTGGAATAAATCTGGATATAGGTTTGGTTTTTGGCACAAATAAGGGGTTAAAATACAAAAACAACCTAGATATACTTTTGTGGATCTTTTTTTTAAACTTGTCCTGGTTAGTAACATGGTTAGTCAAGTCTTTCTTTGACTATATTCCAGCTACTACCTGATGGTGGAACCTCACACAGTTGGTTTAAATAGTTTCCAAATAATTCTCCAACCATATCAAATATCACTAACTAGATTTATAGTGTTTATATTGGGTGGATGCACAGTTTAGCCAAACTGTTCTCCTTAACCGTGCACCTACCTATAGCCCTTTGACTCATTGTGCACAATTTTCTAGGAAACATTCATGGTTTACACTAACTTTATACCATCCAAGAACCCTTAGAAAATCCCAAAAAACATTGTAAAAATATCCCAAACCCTCCCAAAATTCACCCTAAACTTTTATATACGTGAAAAAAACATAAAATAACGGTTACTTACTTGAAACCAGAGGCTTCTACATTTTACAAAAAGGTTTTGGAATACATCAAAAATGAGGTTTGGATATAGATTTATATGTTATTATATATGATATAGATTAATGCGAAAGGGAACAAATTCTATGGGTATTTTTTGTAATTGATATATTTAAGGATACATGTTATAAATCCTTCAACTCATATGATTTTTTAGCCATATCATATTATTTGATTGCAGTAGGCCTTATGGAATTATATTCATGGAATATTATCTACTAAGATATGAATTATATCACAGTTACTACGTTGGTCTATTACTTTATAAAAAGGTATCTTAATGTTTAATTGTTGAATATTTTATAAACTCTCCTTGGTTAGCATTAAGAGATATGTTTCATGATATTAAATTAATGGAGGTTTCTTTTATATGATGAATGCATAATTGGTCAAGGCATTAAGCGTGAATTTTTCAATGCATGGGTTAATGAATGTACTTATTAAGGGATTCCTGAAATATATTTATTGAAAACTATTTCTAAATGATTTTATAAGATAACTTTTTTATTCTTGTATAAATATTATTAGAACCTAGAACTATATTTCTCTTCACCATTTTCCTTTATAAGGAACTAGAATACATTAGGTGATGAGATTATCATGATCAAGTATCAAATGTTTTAGAAATTCGTGTGGATACTTTCAGAGGAGGGATTTAATTCAGGTGTCTCTCATGTGATCTTTATTAGGCACATGAAGATAAAGAATATAACTTGTTTTATATGGTGTGAGTTACACATACAGTAGTTTCTTTATTTTAAAATTTTATTGATTTCATTTATCAATCTTGGTGTTCTAAGAATTGGGTTTCTAATTTTCTTCCTTTTCCTAGATTAAGTGTTATACAGTCCTATAAAACCTAGAAATATATATAGAAATAAATACAAAATGTGAGACAAGATAGTTATACACCATTAGAGAAATTGATTCTCATGGGTGGTGGAACAATATATATGATATAAAAAATAAACAAATGAATAACAACAAAAAGATCCCAATAATCCCTAAAATCATATCTATCTCTGAGTAGCTCAACCTACTCGGTAGCATGACATAAGTCCCTTTCCCATTATTGTATCCTTGGAAACATGAATTACATGTGTATCAAGATTCCTGTATAGGGTGTGAGAAATAAACACAGTAGGAAAATACCAATGTATAAATGGCATAAATTAAAAAAAACTATGATAGTTTATTTACTAAATAAATTATATAAATACACAATAATATGTCACTACTAGTTTATTTTATGTTAAATAGGTAACCATTAACTCCAAATATACCTTATGTATCACGATGAAGGAAAAATATTCATCACATACCATGGAAAAAACTCATAACATGAATAATAACTTCTCACTCATGGAATATCCCAACACCGAGTCCCATATTTACTCCTATAATTCACTTCTTCAATAATGGTGCGCCATACATCATCATCATGATGTCCAACCCTCTAAATCATGTTGTATAAAATATAAATAATTGCATGCCAATAGATCATAATATAATGTCCTCTCACTTAATACATGTTCATAAATTCTCATCATGGTCAGTATCCTCTCACTTTGGATATGGTCAAAACCCCATAATTATCCACCATTATCTCACCCAAGTTATGGTAAAAACCTCCTCTTAATAAACCTTATTTAAACCAATATATTTTGATTTGTTACTTTTCAAATTAATTTATGTTGAAGTTAGTGTCCTAGGACAAACTTCTTTTACTTTGATTACATGTATATTATAGGTATTGAATATTACTAAATATTATTATTATATATTGTTTTTTATACATGACTATAATGTAATAATTTCCTAGAGTATACATCCCATGATAACGTTATAGTAGTACCGCTCTATGATGAGAAACCTTATTTCCAATGATGATATTCTCAAATAATTTGTTGTAGTTGGATAATGTTCTATGATGGGACACATAGAACATAGACTGTCTGGTGTGAGTACTCGTAAGTAGATGAGGCATCTTTTCATGAAGTCCACACTAGGTAATAACCATGATGGGATATTATATTAATAGATCTTCTAGTAGAAATTCCAAATGTTTTTGTGTCAATATATATTCATATCTACAAGCATGTGTGATGGTCATTATACTTTAAGATTATTATTAATTCTTGTTACTACTCAAATACTCATATGTATTTCCTAAACCATGATGATAACAGTTCATAGAGAAGTCAGATACAATGGGTGTGTCATGAGTGACATGTCATTAATGAATAAGATGGGGAAGGATTTATCCCTTTTCATATTTATGAAATCTAATATCTCAATCTTTTTATTTGAATAGAACCATCACATTAAATTTAATTTCAATATTGTAATGACATATTTATTTAAAAGAGTTAAATAAATACATTCTGAGCATAAAGGTTGGTTAATCATCTATTGAACCAACTTTATGAGATATTTTAATAAAGGAATTATATTATATAATAATAATCCATACATGTTTGTCAACATTGTGACATTATGTTCTTTATCTTGTCTTCCTTGACCTCTTTATACATGGTAATCTTAGACATTAGTCAAGCCCAACTAATTCTAATGAGAAATAATCTTAGCAGTTTATACACTAAAAGTTTCTATTGATCAAGATTAAATTCTATTTGAGTTTAATTAATGGAATAAATATTATTCACAATTATAAGGAATAATTTTGTTTATGTATTATTAATCTCATGAATAAAATAAATATTTATTTTTCTCCTTGTGAATAACTTGTTTATTTTATTTATTATTTTAATAAAAAATTATTCACTAGATTATGAATAAAATATTTATTTATGAATAAAAAATTTATTCCTTTGTTCAATAAATTCTAAAGTAGTTCAAATGGACCAATAGAGAGTCTTGTGAAAAATATTAATTAACTTGACCATTACATGATATTTATTATTCCACAAGTTAATGTTTTCCATAAAATAATATGAATATAATTATTATTATGTTCTATGGGGTTTATTAAAGTAAATAATTTTTTTAATGGCCAATATGTAATTAAGAAACATTTCATCTTAAATCCTAACTCTATAAATATACAATTATATAAATTTTATACAGAATCCAAAATTGAGAACAGAAAATTATTGTTCCTAATGAGTTATTTCTCAAATACATTTCTCTCCCTCTCAAGAAAAAGTAGTTAAAGAGATATTTCTTCAAGATTGAAGAACTAGCGATCTATAATGAACAACAAAAGACATTAGACTCAATATGATAGCACCTTATGATTTAGTTGTGTTTCTCAGAGATCATAGAAGCATTTGTGGATCACTACTAGAGGGATTATATCCATGGATCCTCACATAGAAATAAAGGTAATCTGAAAGGGTATTTTTAGATGATCAAGATTCACCATGAAGAAAGTCCCTTAAGCCAGGTATTTATTTATTCATATAATAAATAAATTAATTAGAAATTTGATATTCATGTTCCCCACTCTTGGTTTTAGGAAATGATTATTAAAAAAAAATTAATATATCACCCACCTATGTATATTTCTATAATGCCCATAACCATGAACTAGTATTAGAGAAGTCACATTTAAATTTATATTTATTTATTTGATTGTCAATCTATGGACAACAGTGGTTTGATTTTTATTTCACATCATTATTTATTTAATATGATATTAATTAACATATTATAGACTTATTAATAATTTCTTTACAGTGTTTCATTTTCTTAAAGGTTTAATAACAAATGAATAATGGTCTAAGATTCCATCAGGAGGTGCCAAACATTTTTTCGGTAAAAATGGGTAACATAATGTGAAACTGGAGCACAAACCTTATACCCATTTACATTGTATCTAGATGATTATAGAAATTAATTACCTGGGGTGATTTTATTGTACATCGCATGTTTATCAGGATAACCTAGAACATGGAATAAAGATGCAGGATATGTAGCTGGTATATACACTGTGTGTAGTCTAACTAAGTTAACAAACCAATGCTTCATGCATGTGAGTTGGATATATAGAAACCGAGGTGCATGGTTTGTACATGAAAATATATACCATGTAGTCTCTCATTAATGGAATAAAAAGTAAAATTAAATTAAATTTTAAAATTACATTATTGAAACCATATTTTATTTATTGGAACATCATTGTTTGTTTGAAAATTTAATAATGGTTATAAAAAATTAAAATAATCAATTAATATGTCATTATTGGTTCCTCTGCTTATTTCCCATTATTTACATTAATAATGGGTATTTCAAAATAAGATCACATTTTCATTAAGATGAAAGGGAATTATTTAATTTATTAATTAATTTATTAATTAAAGTGTGTTTATATTAAATAATAAAATAATGAATAAATAAATTAATTATATCAATTTACTTTTTTATATTAATTGAATGTATGAATGTTCATGATCCTAACCAAGACCTGTGTATCTGTTGTATTATTTTAATTTAATTTATTTCATGAGTTTGTAAATATTTAATATTAAATTAAATGATGGCTGATGAGTCATCCCTACCTCCATTATTGTCTAGGACTTGTGTGTCCAAGGGTATTTATATAATCTCATTTAACCGATCCTTTAGTTCCCCTCTCTTATATGTGAGTAATAAATATTTGTAATTAATGGAGTATCCCAAGGGGCATGGATGTGGTTCAATAAAGAACCGTAATGATTCCAACTTAGGTGATACACAATTGGATAGGTGGAATGTTGTAACTCATGCCAAGACAAAAAATTGAAGTTATTTCCCCTAGGTTAATGGTTGGTATAATATCTGTTCATTAAATCAACCATTAGATAATGATCATAAATGGGATATTTTATTAATTTTTTAATTCTATTTATATAATTATTTATTTTATGGATACAAGGTCATGATCACATAAATAAATGAAATAATGTGAAATGATAGAAATTAAATAAATGAATTATTAATAATTTTTTTATCCAACATGGTTAATTAATTAATTAATATCCACTTAATATTAAAAATGTGTGATTGTTAAAAAAAGATAAAATTGATGCATAATAAGTTGAAACAAATCAATTAAATATTATGTCTGACTAAGTCTTTCATTACTTGATTGAGAATGAAACCATATAACTAAGTGTAGAGTATGGAAAAATTTTGGGCACTTAATTTTATTAGGGAGTTATCTTGAGGGTTTTGGGTTGAATTAAATGAAATTGTATTGAGTTTAATGTAAAATTTCTGTTCAATACAAATTTGGAGGCACGTTTTGAGGAAATACAAATTAGGATTTCAGGATAGGGGAATCCACTCAACGGATAATGGAGATTCAAGTCTGTAGTTAACAAGACTACCTACCTAATTACATTATTATGGTTTTCATAGTCAATTTTTGGATCATTAAGAAATGTAATGGAGATCCTTTACATTATAATTTTAATGAATCTAGACATTTTTAGTTCAATAGTGAGGGCTATTGAGATTCGATAAAAATAATTAGATGTTTAATAAATAAATAAATAAAATAATTTATTATATTACAATTATTTTTTAATCAACAAATGTACTAATAGTATGGTCTTTTTAATTGTATAATAATATAAAAATTTCATCATACACACTATCAAGATGGTAAATATTGTATAAAGATAACTTCTTAACTGGAATTAACTTCCTAGACTAGTTTAGATTCCTTCAAGTTGTGATATTCCATGAATACAAAACATAAGTGCTAGAATCCTCATTTCCAGATATTCTTGATAATAAGGAAAGTGATGAATATATCATTTTCTATGAAAAACATTTGAGTGATGTGGTCAGTGTTCAATGTTGTGTTCTTTCATCGATGTCTACTGAACTAATGAATTCTCATAAAAATATTAATGTGCATAGAATTCTTGAGCACCTCTACGGTCTTTACTAAGGGAGATCTATACATGAATGGTTTGAGATTTATAAGGCGATATTTCATATAAATAATAGAGAATGTCAGTCTTATGGGACTCATGTATTCAATCACATTGGTTATATTGAGTGTTTAGAGGTTTAAGGTTTAAACTCCCCAATGAACTAACAATATACATCATTCTAGAATTACTCCCACATAGCTTCTCTCGCTTTGTTTTGAATTTTATGATTAACAATATTGTGAATTATCTATTAGATCTTCTTACTCTTCTTCACCAATTAGATAAGGGTTAAAAGCGTGAAAAACCTTCCATTTTTATGGTGAAAATAGGAAAGGTAATGGGAAGAGAATTAAGACCAAAGATAATTCATTATCTTCCAAGAAGATAAAGATCAAGGGGAAATCAAGGGAACAAGATTTTTTCTATTTTTCTTGTGGAAAGAAGGGCCACTGGAAGAAAATATGAACACATCCAAAGAAGGAAGGGGAAGCTTCAGGAGAATTTTTTATTGAGGTAAACTTTTCTATTTTTATAAATTGGGTATTAGATACTGCTTATGGTGATCGCATATGTATTAAAATACATGAACCGAGAAGATTTTAAAAGATTGACCAAGGAGAATTAAGTCTTTGAGCAACCAACTAAGCTAAAATTGATCTTGTAGATATCTAGTACTACCACATCATGTTTCCAAAAGTAATGATCATGGTTTTAATGGGTTTTTATTATATTCCTTCAGTTAGAAAAAACATTATTTATATATCTAGACTTGATATGGATGGATGATTTTTCACATTTGGGAATAAATGATTCCTCTTTTATAAAGATAACATTATTTTATAGTACGTCACATGTAAATAATGGTATTTATGTGTTGGATTAAGTAAACCAAATAATAGAAATTGATAATGAAGTTACTTCACTTGAATCATACCACACCAAACATTCACATAACTCAATAGGTCATGTAAATGAAAAGTGCTTGACTAAATTACATAAATATGGATATATATATTATATTGAACTAAAATCAGTTGTTGTATGCCATTAATGTTTATAAAGAAAAATGAAAAAAATCCCTATTTATTGTCAAAGTTGAAAGAGATGAAGAGGTTCTTGAATTAGTTCATATCGATGTGTGTAGACCATTTCCTATTATATAAAGGGGTGGATACATATAATTCGTTACATTTAATAATGATTTTAGTATATATGGATATATATGATTAATGAGGCATAAGTCATATTATATTTATAAATTCAATGAATAAAAGAATGAAGTTAAGAACCATCTTGGTAAGAAAATTAATAAACATAACTCAGACCATGGTGGATAATAACTTGATCAAGACGTCATTGATTATTTATGGGAGTTTGATATTTTATCTCAAATCAATCCTCCTTATATACCTCAGGGGAATGGTGTAACCCAAAAAAGGAACTGAACCTTTCTTGACATGGTGAGATCAATAATGAGTCATGTGAGTCCTCTATTGTTCATTTTGGGATACTCATTACAAACAGAATCATGCATACTAATCCGAGTTCCAACTAAAGAAATAGACAATATATCATACCAGTTATGGAATAGAAAGAAACTTGTGTTGTCTTACTTACATGTGTGGGGTTGAGAAGAGTTTTTCAGGGCCTCTTCAGGTAACCCGATTTCACCACGAGGCACAACATGTCTCTTTATGGGATATCCAAAAGAAACCAATGGATACTGGCTATACAATCCTTCAGAAAAAAGGTTCTGGTTGATAGAAATCTTTCATTTATTGATGATGACGTTGTTTCTAAAAGATTTGGTGGGAGTGAGATAGACATTGATGAAGTCTAGGCTCAAAATACACTAGGGTTGTCATAAAAACAATCTCTAATACCCCTTATAAGAAGAAATTGTTATAGATACATAATTACTGCATATGAATACTAGATAGATTAGAGAACTAGAACAATATTTTTTTCATTTCACCAAGAATGGTGACTCATTATTTGTTGATAATAATGAGCCTCTAACCAACAAAAAATTATTAAGTAGAGAAAACATTCCTAGTGTAAAGAAACCATGAATTCTGGAATAGATTCCATGTACCAAAACAAAGTTATTCTTTTGGTAGACCCTCTAGTATATGTAAATAACATTAGTTTAAAAAGTGTATTCAACAGGAAACTGGACATTGATAGACAATTCCGTACCTATAAGGCACCACTGATTGCAAAAGGGTTTAAACAATGTCAAGTATTTGGATATGATGAATCATTTTCCCCGTTTTCAATGCTAAAATACATCATAATTCTACTTTCCATTATATATATTAATGATATATAGATTTTTAAAATATATTTAAAAATATCCTTTGTTAATGGGAATCTTTAGGAAGATTTCTAGATGACACAACCTAAAGGTTTTGTGACCACAAAAGATTATTTCATGGTATGAAAGTTGGAAATATCTATTTATGGATTAATGTAAGAATCAAGGTCATAGAAAAATCGTTTTGAAAAGGGAAAATAGAATTTGGTTTTATAAATAATGAATCTATTCTATGTTTCTATAAATTGTTTATTGGTAGTGCATTTTTTTAATATCATATGTTGACAACATATTACTCATTTAAAACAAAATACTAGCCGTATAGTCTGTTAGGGTATGGTAAAATAAATTATTCACTATGAAGTAATTTGGTGAGGGAAATATTCTTAGGATCAAGATCCAAAATGATAGATCTAATAGGATTCATGGAATAAATCAAAGTATATACACTAAAAAGATATAGAAGAAATTTAGTGTGGAGATATCCAAGAGGGGATTGTTTCCATCATCCCATTTCATTCATCTATTCAAGAAAATGTGTCATTTTACACATGTGGAAATAAAAAAATAACAAAGATTCCATACGCATCAGCAATTGGGCCAGTCATGTCTGTTATACTATGTACTAGGCTATATTTATCTTACACATTGAGTGTTGTATGAAGATATCAATCAGATCCAGGTGACTATTATTGGATAGCAGCCATGACTATCCTTAAGTATCTAAGGAATACTAAGGATATTTTATTGGTTTATAAAGAATATACGAAACTAGTCATCATAGGATATGAAGATGAAATTTCCAAACAAATGGAAATGACATAAAGTCATTAATGGGAGCCATCTTCAAATTGAATGGAGGTGTGGTGAGTTGGGAGAGCTCAAAGAAAGTTGTGGTTTTAGATTCTATAGTAGGGTCTGAGTATATTGAGGAATCTATGGTAGATAAATAAGTAGTATGGATGAATAAGTTTTTCTAAGATCTTGATGTTTTATATAGTATTAGAGATCATATCACATTATATTGTGATAATACTACAATGGTGGATCTTGAAAAAGAGCCAAGGTCACATTAGAGGATGAATCACATACTTAAGAAGTATCATCTGTTGAGGTATTTTTCTCAGAGAGGTGACATTTTAGTATGAAGTATTTATATGGAGGAAAATATGGTAGAGCCCTTGGCTAAATACTTAACCTAGTTGAAACATGTCTATCAAGTGATGTCTAGCTGACTAAAATTCATTGGATGTTGGAACTAGTCCAAGTAGAAGTTTGTTTGAGTTGGTGTCCTATGAAAAAGTTGTTGTACTTTAAATACAATTATATTTTATGTATTAAATATTAATACTAATTCTAATTACATATTGTTTTCTTTTCCTACATGACTTTAATGTAATAATATCCTAGAGTATATGTCACATTGATAATGTTATAGTAGTTCCCCATTATGATGAGAACCTTGATGTAATATAATGATATTCTCAAATAATATTATAAATTTGGATAACATACTATGACGAGACACATAGTACATAGACTATAAGTTGTGAGTACTTGTAAGAATATGAAGCTTCTTCTCATGAATGTTACACTTAATAATCTTCATGACGGGAAATTTTGAGAACAACCCCACCAGTATGAATTCCATATGTTTTGGTTTCATCTTATATTCCTATTTACGAGTGTGTGTGATTGTACTTAGACTTTAACATTTTTATTAATTGTGGTTAAAACCCACATACTTAGATTTATTATGTAAACTATGAAGATAACAGGTCATGTAGAAGTTGGATACATTGGGTGTGTCATGAGTTACAGGTCATTAATGAATAAATTGAGGAAAGATTTTTCACTTCCATATTTATGGAATTTGATATCTTGATCATCTTTTTAGAATATAACTATCACATTAAATTCCATGTCCATGGTGTTGGATCTGAATCTACGGATTATACACAAGAGGGGGGTGAATTGTGTCTTTTTCAAATTATTACAATCACTTCAATTTAGACAAATTCTGTTCACTATGCTTTTGCACGATTAAATATGCAGCGGAAAAAATAAAAGCATGAACACACGGATGTATAGTGGTTCGGGGAACAGAAGGCCCCTAGTCCACTCCACCAACGCTCAAATCCACGAGCTTGGCGATTTTCACTATCTGGTCCTCGTTTCCACAGACCCGTCCACAACTGAGTACAGGCAGTTGACACCTTTACAAGATTCAGGCAAACACAGCCTTCCTGGTTCAAACACGAACCCACACAGCTTAGAACGAGAAGCTGATCACTCAAAAATAAAAGGGTTTCGATAAAGAAACACTTCTCCAGTTGTTCTTCACAATTGCAACAGAATGCAATTGACAGTAGATAGATCGTCGTCTTCAGAAAATAAAGATCCGTAATCAAAACAGTTCTGAGTCGATCCAGTTGCAATAGATATTACCAGAAACTTCACAACTTCAGCAGCAGTAGATTCACAACAGGTAGTCGATGTAGAACACGTGAATCTGCTATCAAGATCTTCCTTCAGTAATAAAGGTCTTACGCTTCTTCTCGATCACCAGAAAAGAACGCTTTCACACAGCCTCTGTTTTCTTGCTCGTCAAAAGATCAATAACTCTATATTTCACACACTTTCCTGTGCATATATATATCTCCGAAGTTTCCAAGATAGAACATATATATTCAAATATGAGAAAATCTTCCGCATAAATAGATCCATGAAAATCTCCTTTAGATTCGCAATATTAAATGAAATAACAGAGCCGTTGTAACTCCCCTGAAGAATCGGCATAAAAAGCTCCGTTTAAATCAATCAATAATCCGTTGTAAACCGTCTCTGATTCAGTCAAAGTCGTATTCAAGAATCAGCTCGAAATCCGCCTAATAATCCGCTTGATTGACTAATTCAAAAGGAAATATCGTCTGTCAAAAATATCCCGACGCCAAACGTAGGGTTGATGACGTGGCTCCAAACGTAGGGTTCACAAACGTAAGGTTCAGAACGTAAGGTTCAGAACGTAAGGTTGAACATACATACTTTCTCTTCAGCATTCAAACGTAGGGTTGATCATCCATACTTTGTCTTGCTTCAACTCTCCAAAGAACGTACGGTTGATTATAAAAGTAAGGTTGATGATCCATACTTTTGAGAAACAAACTCAACACTGAAAACTAACGTACGGTTTCTCTTCCATACTTTTCAACAACGAAAACGTAAGGTTCCTTCCAAACGTAATGTTCTTCTTCCATACTTTTCAACAACGTAAGGTTCATTAACCATACGTTTCAAAATAACATAAAAAGTAAACTTTTCATCCATACGTTACGTTCATCAACGTAGGGTATGAACAGTGATTCCAGTACGCGCTAAAATTGATCTCGCGCTACAGTGATTCCAGAACACGCTAAAATTGATCTCGCGCTACAGTGATTCCAGAATACGCTAAAATTGATCTCGGAATAAATGAAGTATAAAATCTCGTTATATAAAATAAATTCCTGCAAAATACTCAACGAAATAATTAGTAAATAATTAAGGGTATTTGTGAGCATCAAAATCATCATAAAGAGACAGAGTATTATTTAAAATAATCTCCCCCTTTAAAAAACATTATTTTGATTTGTTTAAAAACAATACATTGCTCAACAATCTCCCCCTTTTTGATGATCACAAAACCCATAAAATAATAGAACTAATTTAATTGCAATCTTGATTGAAAAAAAAAGTTTTATAAAATTTTAGAATTTTGAAAGGATTAAAACAATATTTAACTATAAAATTTCTCCCCCATAACTCTCCCATAAAAATAAATTTTCAAATAGATAAAAGATAAATGTCGTATATATCCAAATGCTCCTATATATCCAAATTTCTTCATAGGAAACGAATGAATTTAAATGTTGTGTTTATCCAAATTCTGCCCCTTTTTGTGATATCAAAAAGAATGAAAAATTACGGATTTGAACACATTCAATATTGCACTGAACTATAAGTAAATGCTATAATTAACTGTATATGAATAAGTGAATTTGTTATACTGGCTAACTTAATCATAAATCAATAAATAATAAAACAAAAAAGATAAGAAAAGAATTTTTATTCACAAGCTACGACAGTGATATACAGAGGAATTAAGGTTTAGGGATAAGACAGGGAAAAAGGTGTCTATCTCCTTTGAATTGCGGTCTTGATCTCTGTAAACTGTTCTCGAAGCCTCTTCATCATCCCATCTCCTAACTTGATGATAAGATATCTGTTCTCCTGAGTCATATGAATATCTTCAATCAAATTAACTCTGAAAAACTCATGCATTCTTTCTTCTTTTTCAACAAAAAGAGCCAGCTTTTCTGATAACTGATTCAAAAGAATCCTAATCGGTTGCTCTCCAGATGTCAACTGATCTACCAAAAATTTCTGATTATCCAGAAAAACTGACAAAGGGGCACTATTACACTGAAGATCGCGTAATCTGTCACTCATATTGCTTAGTGCTCCTGTAATTTCTTGAAATCTTCGAATCAAATCAGGTGAAGAACCTGATCCACTCACAGCACTATTTGCAACAGATTCAAATTTATTCTCCATGTAAATCTTCATCTCAGACAAATCATCTTTCGTTACCATCTCTGATTTCAACTGATCAACAGCATGCAACATATCAGTCTTAAACAAATCTACTTCCTGTCTTGAAACAGTACATTCTTTCAGCTTCTGAAACTTTAACTGCTCCAAGTTCAGAGAACTTCTGAGACTAACATTCTCAGATTCTAACTGAGAAATACGCTTGTATAACTCAACAACTTCTTCTTTTCTCGAATCAGGGGCACCCTGTGCTTGATTCTCATGTCCAGAATCAGATTGACGAAGCAGGACAAGGGGTAAAGAATCTGCATCTGATTGTTCTTTGTCCTGAAAAGGTTGATCCACTGAACTATTCTTTGAAGCCTGAAACTCTTCCACTGAAAAATCTTCCTGAAGTACCTCTGTATTAACTTCAGAAGTGTGTTCATCACGAACAGTAGTCTCTCTGACTTCTACTGAATGATCAAGAACAATATTTTCATGAACTTCTTGAGGTCGGGCCACTTCTTCACCAGGCACTGCCTCCATAAGTTGTTCTTGTGGAATTGCTTCTTCAACAGCCACAGCAGCAGTTTGAGGTTCTAGCTGAATTTCCGGTTGAGCTACTGGTTCCTCTATCGGTGCAGTCCTCTCCACAACAGCTTCTCTCACAAATGAATAAGAAATTACAGGTTCAGAAGATTTCAAGACAGGAGAGATAATTTCTTCATCAATTAACCTCTTCCTTCTAGATTGAAGTCCTTCCTGACTTCTCTCTTCCTCAACTTCCTCCATCTCAAAGCGAATTCTCCTTGCCACTGTACTAACCCTTGATTCTGCTTGTCCCTCTTTGGACTTAGCCGGTTGAGCCTGAGCACTCTCCGAGTCTTCCTCAGCTCCAACAGGTAAGAGTTTTCCTTTAATTGTGCTCCAGAAATATCCGACTTTCCTCAAAGTTCCAGCATTAAAAACATTACTGTGGTGACATTTCACCCCAGCACTTACCAATCTGATCATTCCTCTTTTAAACAACAACAAAGAAATGAACCTTCCATAAGGGAAAAAGGTCATTCTTGCTTCACTCTGACAGCAGTATCTCAGATATCTTATCATAAATCGAGGAAAATTAAACTTAATATCACTCATCAAAAGATACATTATATACATGTCAGGGTACAGAATTTTCTCCATCTCAGCCATCCTTGGTGCTAAACCTGTCT
This sequence comes from Viscum album, assembly GCA_963277665.1. Taxonomy (NCBI): domain Eukaryota; kingdom Viridiplantae; phylum Streptophyta; class Magnoliopsida; order Santalales; family Viscaceae; genus Viscum; species Viscum album. The sequence goes on along the minus strand of OY728131.1, from coordinate 305,974,742 downwards.
GAACAAACTTTACCAAGATTTTCTGATCGGGCTCCAAATCTTTAATAAACATCTTCTTTATCACTTTGGTTCCAAACAGAAAAGACATAATGTCTTCAGACTTATGTACAGAATCTCCAATATTCCGTAAATCGAAATGAAAAACTCCTTCATGAGGGCAGTTAAGAATTTGACTTATCTCTACAGATGATATAGAAAAGTCCTTATCCTCTATTTGAGCCAACAAACTGTCCTCCGTATCTCCAAGGCTAAACTGAACAGTTCTAAAGAAATGTCTCATTTCTGCCTCATATAGAAACTCATAGTTTTCACTATTAAAAGCTTGCTCAAGGCTTTGAAACGATAGCGCTTGCTTCAACAGCAAATTAGTTTCAAACAGCCATTCTAAATCGATGACTTTACCTTGCAGTATCTTCCGACCAACTACTTTAGATTTCTTTGCAGCACTGCTCTCGGCTTCATCTGGACGCTTAGTCTTTGCCATTTCAACAACGATTTCTGAAGGTTCGTAAGTTTAGGGTTTGAAGATTCAGAAAAGGGTTTTGGAGTAGATGTGCGGTTTTAGGTTTTCGAAAGGGTTTCCGAAAAAGGTGAAAACAATTTAGAAGGTGAAACGGTTCTGACAGCCTTGATTCCCGTGTAATCACTAATCATTACTTTTATTTAAAACAAAATAAAATAACTTATAGCGAGAAACAGAAATTAAGTAGAATTCGAAAACAGAATAAGATTAAAAAGAAACTATTTAAAATTAAATAAACCTAACTCCCCCTTAATAAATTCAAACCTTGCCGTGGGAAGTGGTTTAGTAAAAATATCTGCTAATTGATTTTCTGTATTTACAAATTCTAAAAATATATCCTTTTTTAACACATGATCTCTTAAAAAGTGATGTCTTATATCAATGTGCTTAGTTCTAGAATAACTAATAGGATTTTTTGAAATATTAATTGCACTAGTATTATCACATAAAATAGGCGTGTTATTGAAATTTAATCCAAAGTCCATAAGAGTGTTTTTCATCCACAACACCTGTGCACAGCAACTACCTGCAGACACATATTCTGCCTCGGCTGTTGACAGGGCAACTGAGTGTTGTTTCTTACTAGACCATGATACTAAAGACTTTCCTAAAAAGTGACATGTTCCTGAAGTACTCTTCCTATCTAATCTACAGCTTCCAAAGTCTGCATCTGAATATGAAATTAAATTAAAATCAGAGGTTTTTGGATAAAGCAGAGATTGATAAATAGTACCTTTTAAATATCTAAAAATTCGTTTAACAGCAGTTAAATGAGATTCTTTGGGATTTGATTGAAATCGAGCACAAAGACATACTGAATACATTATATCTGGTCTACTAGCAGTAAGATATAACAAACTACCAATCATACCTCTATATAACTTGTTGTCCACTGATTTTCCAGTTTCATCCAAATCATGTTTTATATTAGTACACATAGGAGTTGTAAATGTCTTGCTGTTTTCAAGTCCAAATTTCTTAAGTAAATCAGTAATGTATTTGCATTGATTTAAAACATTTCCAAAATCTTTTTGAAATATTTGAAGACCCAAAAAGAAATTTAATTCTCCCATCATACTCATTTCAAATTCTTTTTGCATTAATTCTGAAAATTCATGACAAAGAATTTTATTGGTCGATCCAAAAATTACATCATCAACATAAATTTGAACCAACAAAACATTATTTTTCACAGTTTTCTTAAAGAGTGTTGGATCTGCTAGTCCAACAGTAAAATCATTTTTCAAAAGAAAAGAACTTAGTCTTTCATATCAAGCTCTTGGTGCTTGTTTAAGGCCATAAAGAGCTTTAGTAAGTTTGAAAACAGAATCTGGTTTTTGAGAATTTTCAAAACCAGGAGGTTGCTCAACATAAACTTCCTCCATTAAATAACCATTTTAAAAAGGCAGATTTAACATCCATCTGAAATAATTTAAAATTCATATAAGATGCATAGGCTAAAAGGATTCTAATGGCTTCTAACCTGGCTACAGGTGCAAAGGTCTCATCATAATCTATTCCTTCTTCTTGATTATATCCTTTAGCTACTAATCTTGCTTTATTTCTAGTTATTATCCCTTGATCATCCTGTTTATTCCTAAAGACCCATTTAGTTCCTATTACTGGATAATCATGTGGTCTTTCAACTAATTCCCAAACCTTATTTCTCTTGAACTGGTTCAATTCATCTTGCATTGCTATTACCCAGCTCTCATCATCTAAGGCTTCTTCTATGGTCTTAGGTTCTTGTTGGGATAGGAAAGCAGAGAACTCAACTATGTTTCCAAAGTTTCTTCTAGTTTGAATACCAGTCTCTAAGTCACCTATCACAGATTCTAAAGGGTGATTTTTTGAGGTTCTAGACTGTCTAGGCATTACATTCAAAGGCTCTTCAGTATCATGTTCTTCTGAACTGGACTGAATTTCTTTTATATCATTTTCAAAATCATTCTTTAAATTCTCAGGTCTCATGTTTTCATTAGAATCAGGTTCATCTATTTGTTCTATCCTTTTCTCAAAAGGATCAGATTCATCAAATTTCACATGAACTGATTCTTCAACAATCCTTGACTTTTTATTATAGACTCTATAAGCTTTGGAGGTTGCAGAATATCCTAAGAAAATACCTTTATCAGATTTTGGATCAAATTTACCAAGATTATCTTTGGTATTCAAGATGTAAACCTTGCATCCAAAAACTTTAAAGTAATTTACTTTAGGTTTTCTGTTATTCCATAGTTCATAGGGTGTCTTTTTCAAAATAGGTCTTATTAAAATTCTATTCATTATATAACAAGCTGTATTAACAGCTTCTGCCCAGAAATATATAGGTAGGCTATATTCATTTAACATAGTTCTAGCCATTTCTTGAATAGTTCTATTTCTTCTTTCTAAAATCCCATTCTGTTGAGGTGTTCTTGGAGCAGAGAAGGTGTGTTTAATACCCATGTTTGAGCAAAAGGAATTAAATTCCTGGTTCTCAAATTCTCCACCATGATCACTTCTCAATGAGATTATATTAAAACCTTTTTCATTTTGAATAGATTTACAAAAACCTTCAAATAAACTAAAAGCTTCACTTTTAAATTTCAAAAAGAAAATCCAAGTAAATCTAGAGTAATCATCAACTAATACATAAACATATAATTTACCAGCTAAACTTGCTACTCTTGAAGGTCCAAACAAATCCATATGGATAAGTTCTAGAGGTTTAGTTGTAGCAACTTTATTAACAGATTTGAATGATGATTTGTGTTGCTTGCCAAGCTGACATGCATCACAGAATCTGTCATTTTCAAATTTGAGACTAGGCAAATCAGAAACTAAATGTTTCTTAGATAATTTATGTAAAGCATATATATTGCAATGACCAAGTCTTCTATGCCAGATCCAGGATTCACTTATATTAGCAGTTAAGCAGTTTACTTGTTGTTTACACAAGGAATACAAATCCAAAGTATAAACATTATCAGTTCTGGGTGCTCTAAACTTAAACAGTTTATCTTTAGAAACAGTACAACTATTGTTAGTAAAATCAACAGTGTATCCATCATCACAGAGTTGAGAGATACTTATCAGATTGTGTTTTAACCCTTGTACATAAAGTACTTTGTTGATTGAGACTTTCTCTGGATCTCCAACTGTTCCAATACCAATAATCTTTCCTTTGGCATTGTCACCAAAGGTGACAAGTCCTCCTTCCTTTCGAGTAAGAGAAGAGAAATTAGCTGAAGTTCCACTCATGTGTCTTGAGCAGCCACTGTCCATATACCATATTTCTTTCTTTCTTTGGTGACCTGCTACCTGCAAAGACATTCAAACAAATTGCTTTGGTACCCATATTTTGTTGCGTCCAGGAGTGTTAGCAAGCAGTGATCTGGGTATCCAGATTTGCTTTGTTTTCTTAAAATTGATTGAATCATATAGATCGTTGGAAATATAAGCTTTCTTAATTCCACATATCTGAGGTTGTCTTAGAAAACAGTTTTTAGCTATATGACCTCTTGTTCCACAGAAGTTACAAATAACCTGTTTAGTGCTAGGAACAAAATAATTTTTGTATAACTTAGGTTTTTCTCCTTTACTTCCAATTCCAAACCTTTCCTTTTTAATTACAGTTTTTCCAAGTATCTCATTTAAGGTGTTTTCTCCTTTTGTAAAAATTAATGCAGCCGTTTTATAAGATTCTACTTCATCCTGTAGAGTTTTTATTTTTGATTCAAAACTAATATTATTTGAGTCAGCAGAATTGTATTTGTCAATTAATTCCTTATGTTGTTTTAACAACGTATTTCTCTCATCTGAAATAGCTTTGTAAAAGTTCTTTATAGATTTATATTTATTAAATAATGAGTCATACCTTTCTTCAAGCATATTGCAGTAAGCTGCAAGTTTTTTATTTGAGAGGCTTGTTTCAGAGTTTGATTCATTATTTGAGTCAGAGGAATAGTATGAGTGTACCTCATCAGTTTCAGCCATGAAACACATATTTGCTTTTAAATTGGCTTCCTCCTTCTCTGAGCATGATTCAGAAGAATTACTTGAGTCTTCAGAAACACTCCAAGTAGCTTTCATAGCTTTCTTGTCTTTCTGCTCATAATCATCTCTTTTGAAGAATTTCTTCTTCTTTGCATCTTTCAATTTTGGGCAATCTGGTCTGATATGTCCCATCTTTTTGCATTCATAACATCTCACTTCCTTGCTATCCTTTTTAAAGGATTTCTTGAAGTCTTTCTTCTTACTATAAAACTTTCTGAATTTTCTGGCTAGCTGTGCCAGTTCTTCATCCGAATTTGAAGAATCAGAGCTTTCTGATTTAGCACTCACTTCTTTGTTCTTCATCTTTCTATCCTTTTGTTGAGAAGTCACTTTCAAAGCAGTATTTTCCCTTTTTATGTAGACTTTATGCTCATTTACCTCATCTTGCATTTCAGCTTCGTACATCATCAGTGTACCAATCAGTTCTCTCATAGTTAGATCTTTAACAGAAGTTGATTGTCTGATTGCTGCAGAGATTCCATTCCATCGAGTAGGAAGTACTCTCAGTACCTTCAACGCTTGATCAGCCTGCTTGATTGGTTCTCCTAAAGCTGTTATATTATTGACAATTTCTGTCAATCTTCCATTCATCTGAGTGATGCTCTCTCCTTCAATCATTCTGAAAGTATCGAATTTTAACTTAGCAGTTGCATATCTCATCTGTCTTACATTATCTGTTCCTTCATAAGCAACAGCTATTGTTTGCCACATTTCATATGCAGTCGGGCATTGAGATACTCTGTTAAATTCGTCTGGTCCTAGACCACAGATGATTGCATTCATAGCTTTTGAATTTATGTCATACTCAGCCTCTGTAGCAGCACTCCATGTATCGGGATTTTCAGGAATTTCATAGGGAGTCAGAATCTTTGAATAGACTCTGTAACCAAGATTTTTCAGATAAATAATCATACGTGATTTCCAGCAGCCATAATTATCTCCATTAAAGTAAGGTGCTCTGACCATTGACATTCCCTCTCTCATATCAGCCATGATACACTATGTATAATCTTTAAATACTTCTAGCTTGATAGGACTTTAGAAATAAGAAGCTCCTCCTTTGATACCAATTGTTGGATCTGAATCTACGGATTATACACAAGAGGGGGGTGAATTGTGTCTTTTTCAAATTATTACAATCTCTTCAATTTAGACAAATTCTGTTCACTATGCTTTTGCATGATTAAATATGCAGCGGAAAAAATAAAAGCATGAACACACGGATGTATAGTGGTTCGGGGAACAGAAGGCCCCTAGTCCACTCCACCAACGCTCAAATCCACGAGCTTGGCGATTTTCACTATCTGGTCCTCGTTTCCACAGACCCGTCCACAACTGAGTACAGGCAGTTGACACCTTTACAAGATTCAGGCAAACACAGCCTTCCTGGTTCAAACACGAACCCACACAGCTTAGAACGAGAAGCTGATCACTCAAAAATAAAAGGGTTTCGATAAAGAAACACTTCTCCAGTTGTTCTTCACAATTGCAACAGAATGCAATTGACAGTAGATAGATCGTCGTCTTCAGAAAATAAAGATCCGTAATCAAAACAGTTCTGAGTCGATCCAGTTGCAATAGATATTACCAGAAACTTCACAACTTCAGCAGCAGTAGATTCACAACAGGTAGTCGATGTAGAACATGTGAATCTGCTATCAAGATCTTCCTTCAGTAATAAAGGTCTTACGCTTCTTCTCGATCACCAGAAAAGAACGCTTTCACACAGCCTCTGTTTTCTTGCTCGTCAAAAGATCAATAACTCTATATTTCACACACTTTCCCGTGCATATATATATCTCCGAAGTTTCCAAGATAGAACATATATATTCAAATATGAGAAAATCTTCCGCATAAATAGATCCATGAAAATCTCCTTTAGATTCGCGATATTAAATGAAATAACAGAGCCGTTGTAACTCCCCTGAAGAATCGGCATAAAAAGCTCCGTTTAAATCAATCATTAATCCGTTGTAAACCGTCTCTGATTCAGTAAAAGTCGTATTTAAGAATCAGCTCGAAATCCGCCTAATAATCCGCTTGATTGACTAATTCAAAAGGAAATATCGTCTGTCAAAAATATCCCGACGCCAAACGTAGGGTTGATGACGTGGCTCCAAACGTAGGGTTCACAAACGTAAGGTTCAGAACGTAAGGTTCAGAACGTAAGGTTGAACATACATACTTTCTCTTCAGAATTAAAACGTAGGGTTGATCATCCATACTTTGTCTTGCTTCAACTCTCCAAAGAACGTACGGTTGATTATAAAAGTAAGGTTGATGATCCATACTTTTGAGAAACAAACTCAACACTGAAAACTAACGTACGGTTTCTCTTCCATACTTTTCAACAACGAAAACGTAAGGTTCCTTCCAAACGTAATGTTCTTCTTCCATACTTTTCAACAACGTAAGGTTCATTAACCATACGTTTCAAAATAAAATAAAAAGTAAACTTTTCATCCATACGTTACGTTCATCAACGTAGGGTATGAACAGTGATTCCAGTACGCGCTAAAATTGATCTCGCGCTACAGTGATTCCAGAACACGCTAAAATTGATCTCGCGCTACAGTGATTCCAGAATACGCTAAAATTGATCTCGGAATAAATGAAGTATAAAATCTCGTTATATAAAATAAATTCCTGCAAAATACTCAACGAAATAATTAGTAAATAATTAAGGGTATTTGTGAGCATCAAAATCATCATAAAGAGACAGAGTATTATTTAAAATAATCTCCCCCTTTAAAAAACATTATTTTGATTTGTTTAAAAACAATACATTGCTCAACACATGGTGTAATGATTTTTTATTTTATATCATCAAAGAAATACATATTGCTCATATAGGTTGGTGAAACGATTTTGCAACCTGCACGATGAGATATTTTGATATAGGGATTATATTAAATTGTAATATTTCATATATGGTTTTCAAAAATGTAACATTATGTTCTTTATCTTAGTGGCCTTTACTCTTTTCTAGATATTAATAATGGAAGTTAAGAAATCCCACCTAATTCTAGTAAGAAAGAATCCAATAGGGTCATACACTATGTGTTTCCATTGATCATGATTAAATTCTATTTCATTTTAATTATTGGAATAAATATTATTCTCAAGTATCATAAATAATTTAATTCATGTCATAATTATCACATAAATTAAATAAATATATATTCATCATAGGGTGAAAAATATGAATTTTATTAATTTTTTAAATAAATATTTATTTTCAAGAGTTTGAATAAAATATTTTTTATGAATAAAATATTTATTTACTTTTTTAACAAATGAATGAGAATATTGAATCGATTAAGCCAAGCATGGTGACAAATATTCATTAACAAATCAATTACCTAATATTTTTCATAAAAAAGTTGGCATGCACCACAAAAAAATAATAATATAATTATTATTATGTAACATGGGGTTCAATAATGTTAATAAATTTTATTTAATGGTTGGTATGAAATTAAATAATATTTTATCTTAAATCATAACTCTATGAATAAATGGTTATGTATATTTGGTATAAAATCCAAAAATTGAGAATAGATAATTAATGTGCACAAATAATTCTCTCTCCCTATCAAGAACGAGATGTGCATGAGAGATTTATTCATGTTGGAAGAATGAGTGATCAAGAATGAGAAAGAAAAGACATTAAACTCTCCACATTACCACTATGAGATTGAGTGGTGTTTCTCAGAGATCATAGAAGCATATATGGATCACCACTAGATGAATTCTATCCTTGGATCCTCGCAGTATAATGAAGGTAAACCGAAAGGGTCTTTTCGAATGATCAAAATTCACTAATGATGAATGTTTCGAAGACCAAGTATTTTTTTTATACCCCCCACATCAATTATAAAAGGAGGTTACCTAATTAACATATTTTCATCACATCAAGCTATAATGTTTGGATAAAATCTTCCAAATTTCCTCCTTCCTCATCCCTTTCCACATTCTAGAGCTTCTAGTTTAACAAAAATAGAACTTTTATTAACCTTAATGTGGTTCTCATGAAGGAATTTTCAAGAAGTAAGATTCTTTTTTCTTCTCTGTTAATTTCCTTTTCACTTATACTATATCATAACCTCTCATCCAATGTTCCAGGAAAACTATATTATTACATATATACTGTAGTTTTTTTTGATTATATGTTATATTCATCATAAAATCTCTCATCTTCTCCTTTTTTCTAAAATAATGAAATTTCCATTCGTGGTGCGTTAATTCACCGCCTTTGTGGATGATGATTTTTTGTTTTCCATTTACTAAAGTAATTTCAACTATAAATTCATATGTAATTGTTTAATATAACATATATATATATATATATATTACATATTGATTATTATTTCATTTTAATAGGGAAGATCATATTAAACTGTCCTTGGAAACTGTGAGAAGAACACTCCTGAAACAATGGGAATAACAAAATATTATTCATAAATGGGCGAAACATGTTATAAGAATATTATGTAGGCTACTATAGACAGAATTTTATTTCTGTAATTTATTAATAACAATATTCAAACCATTATATAAGTGGATTTAAGACATTTTTAGGAATAAAAACCAGAGGTAAGGGACTCTAAAAAAATATTGTTTTAAATGTTTAAAAGATTTATTATTATAAATATTTATATTTTATGACTATGTATTCCAATTGGTTTTTAAGAATGTATCTGTAGGGTTATTAATGTTCTAATTACACTTATAGGTATTGAAAATGGATCTTTTTCATTTGTTTTGTAAGGTTTATTCTTTTGAAATCCTTTTTAAATGTCTCTTTTGCCAAAATTAAAAAATAGTGTTTTTTATATATGGTGTGAGAAATTTCCCCCATTTTTAATTACACATTCCTACTAGAATGATTTATTTATATCTATTAATAGTTTTATTTGAATAATATTATTTCATTATTATGTACATGGTTTTTATATTTTAAAAAAATAATTTTTATGAAAAATTGTATTTTGATATGTGAATCTATTTTTCTCATGGGATTACGTGAGTTGTCGAGTGATTTATTCATGATATGATCCTTAGACATATTTCATGTTGGTTTGAGACCATTATAGCTCATGATATGATGGGTTGATCTCCATTATAGCTCAAGATATGTTGGGATGAACCCATTATATCTCAGGATATGATGGGTGAGCCCCATTTTAGATCTACAAAGCTTTGTGTACTCTGTGGATAGAAGTTGACCGAATGGTTCTTTCATGTGTAAGAGGGATTGTAAGGGTTATTTTGTAAATATGTCTCCAAAAAACTAAATTATGTTTCTATTAATGTTAATGAGATTTTATGAAATTTGTTTTTATTGGGTTTTTAATGTTATCACTTGACTACTGATTTCTTTCTGCATATCCCTTATTGAGATTTATGTGCTCATACCAAGTTTTTAAAATGTTTTTTACAAGATTACTTTGAAGTTAAAAGAATAGTTAAGGTGCTAATGCAGGTGAATCCAATTAGATATTTAGTTTTTATTTGAATAAATTCTAATTCAATGTATGTATGTTATTGACTAATTCTCCAGAACCTAGATAGGAAAAGGTCCTCGATTGAATAATGTACTTTGTATTTTTATGTGATATCTTAAAAAAATACATAGCATAATTAAGAACTGAATTCAGAAGAGGGGGTTTAGGGCTTTATAGTTGATATTAGAGGAATGGCATAAAAAATTGGATATTAGATGTTTCTATTCTTTTCAAAAAATTTAGCAATAGTACTGAATTTTTGAAATCCTCGTTAATTAAGAACACATAAACAATAGTTTTTCATAATTATAAATATAAAAATATAAAATTATAAGTACAATGAAAAAATTTTAAGGGTGAAATTCATTTAAGTGAGAGGAGAATGTAACAGGACAAGGTTTTACAAATATATTTCATTTAATGCATGAAAACATTGTGTCTCTACAAAAAGAATCTTTTTTAAGGAGATAGTTATAAACTAATCATTATACATAATTTTTCAACTTCTGTGTTTTGAATTTCAAAAAATGGATATACACCATTGCGATTAATAGGTTGTTTAGAGTCTAATAGGACAAACTTATTTTTTGGTGAATAGTAACACACCCTTATGAATAGTAACATGACCTTATGAATAGTAATATTAACCTTATGAATATAAAATTTGATTAATTCATTTTAAGCTCACCCATGAATGTATAAAAAAGCCATCTTATAAGTAACAATATGATCAAAATAGAAGTGTTGGTATTTTTGGTAAGTCATAAATATTTAAGTTTAAATGGAAAATTATTTTCATTAAATGTAATCATAAATTAATATCTAATGGCTATAAGGTAACTTTATGATACCTAAATTAATTTTTTAAGGTGATATAAAATTAGTTATAGTTTTTAAAATTGTTATTTTTCAAGTAAATTTTGATTTTAATTAAAAATTAAATTTCTCATATTTTTAAAATTATTTTATTAAAATGCAATTAATTTTTGAATTCTAAACATCATAAAATGGATACGGTGAATTTTTGGGATTTTTGTAAAATAGTTTAATTTTTTGTAAATTGTAAAAATACAGTTTTATAAAAAATAATGTATTTTTTATGATATCTGGAAGATATAATTATGATATAAAACCTATTAAAATTGTTGAATAATTAAATTATGATTTTATAAGAGTAAGATTTAATATAAATGATTAAAATAATGTTTGTTATAATTTATTTCATGATAGGTATAAAAATTAATGTTAGTGCCGAAGCAGTGCCTGCACAGCATTGGAAATGTCAATTTTGGTACTTTATAAATAATAATTGAGTAATAAAAATAATTTTCAAGACTAAGTTATTGATTATTATGTATTATTTATGTTTTTTGATATTAATTTTGAGTTTTATAGTTATATAACATTAATCTTATCTAAATTAATGTGCAACTCTTGCGGAGGGTAAGAAAGGACAAAATAACAAATTTAATATGTTATTTGTCATATATATGACTGAATATAAAAAATGAATGAATATAGAATTTTATATTGAACCTAATTAAATAATTTTTATGATGGTAATTTATTTTTATTTTTTATATATGAAATGATTATATTAATTCCTATGCAATGCTGATGTAGTGCTTGTGCAAGCCTAAGACAAATAAATAATTTTTTTTAATTATAAGAATTATCAAATGACCTAAAATGTGGCTAATTTTTTTTATATAAGTAACATTATTCCCTAATTATGTTTTCATTAACATTTTTAACATTTTCAACTCAAATGGATCACATTAGTCCCTTTATAATATTTTATTAAAAAGAATGAAAACGTGTTCACACTATAACTTTCAATTAGTTTAATAATTTAAAGAATGGTTTTCTAGAAGATTATTTTGAAAATAAATAATATACTTAAATCTAAAAAATTTATATTTCTCATAGAATTTTTTTTTATTTTTTGGTAATAAATATGTATATTACTGGCTTGAACAATTATGATATAGTAAATATTTAATTAAATAATAAATCAAATTAATGATTTTAATAATAGTAAAATAAATATAATTTGATATTTTTAAGTCATGTCATGATTTCTATAGTTAAGTTAATATTTATAATATATAATAAAAAAATAAGTCAAATTGGAAAAACATTGATGTGTTTAAAGTCTTAATTGTGAATAGTTTTTATTTTGACAAATTTATTTTTCAATGAATAAAATATTTTATTAAATTATTTAATATTAAATAACCCATGATACAGGAAAAAAATTAATATATTACTTAAAAAAATTAATATTATATTATTTTTAGTACTTTTTTAATTCTTACAACATATAATAAAATTATTATATTTTATTATTTTGAGTAATTCATATGTTACCCTTCTCCTCAATTATTAAAGGAGGTCCCTTCCTTCACATGTTTTCCTCACATAAACCATACTATTTAGATAAACTCTGAAAATTCCCTCCTCCTCATCCCTTTTCACATTATTGAGCTTCTGGTTTCACAAAAAGAGCACTACTAAGAGCCTTAAAGAGGTTCTCAAGAAGGAATTTTCAAGAAGTAAGGTTCCTTTTTCTTATCTTTTAATTTCTTTTTCATTTATACCATATCCATAAAACTCATAAAATTCTTCATGAAAACTATAATATAACATATATACTAAAATTTTGTTGTTTTTATGGTATATTTATCATAAAATATCTTATCTTCTTCTTTTTTCTAAAATAACGAAATCTCTGTCTGTGGTGCGATAATTCACCCTCTTTGTGGAATGTGACTTTTCGTTTCCATTTTACTAAAATTATATCAACTATAAATTAATTTTTAATTATTTACAATTATATATATATATATATTATATAACTTCTAAATTATTATTTCATTTTTACAAGGAATAACATAATAAACCAACCTTGGAAACCTTGAAATGAACGCACCTGAAATAATTGAAATAACAAAATATTGTGAATAAATGGGTGTAAATATTATAAGAATATTATGTAAGGTGTTATAAAAATGAGCTTAGTTATTTCATTTATTAATAACACTATTAAAACCATTATACCGGATATTTGAACACATTTTAAGGAAGTCAAACCGGAGGTAATGGACTCTTTAACTAAAGGATTGTTTTAAATTTTTTAAATACTCATTCTTCTAAATCGTTATATTTTATGTCTATATCTTCCAAATGTTTTTTATTAATGTATCTATATGTTTATCAATTTTATAATTGTACTTATTCTTTTTGAAAATGGATCTTTTTCATTTTTTTGTATGGTTTTTTTGAAATCCTTTCTAAATGTCTCTTTTCTGAAAATTCAAAAATGGTATTTTTTATATATGGTGTGATCAATTTCTCTCATTTTAATGACATGTTCCTAAATTAATTTTTTATTTATATGTTTTAATATTTATATTTTAATAATCTTATTTCATCATTATGTAAAAAGTTTTTATATTTAAAAAACATTTTTTTATGAAAAAAGGTATTTTGATATGTGAATTTGTTTTGCTAATGTAATTAAATGAGTTATCAAGTGATTTATCCATGATATGTTCCTTGAAAATAGTTTATATTGGGTGGATTCCATTATATCCCAAGATATGATATTTTGATCCCCATTATATATCAATATATGTTGTGTTGAGCCCATTATATCTGAAGATATGATGGGTGATCCTCATTATGTCTCTCCAATGCATTGGGGAATATGGATATGGAAGTTGACAGAATGGTTTTTACATGTGTAAGGGTGATTCTAATAGTGATATGGTAATTATGTCCCAAGGAAACTACATGATGATTCTATGCATGTTAATGAGTTTTTATGAAATGGATTTTATTTGGTTTTTTATGTTATCACTTGATTAATGATTCTTTCTGTATATCATTTACTGATATTTTTTTCTCATAATTTTTTTAAAAATGTGTTTCCCATGATTCCATATAATTTAAAAGGATAGTTATGGTTCTAATGTAGATAAATACAATTATTTGTTCATTTTAGTTTGTCTAAACTCTTATTCAATATATATAAGTTGTTGTGTAATTCTCCAGAACCTAAATTAGAAAAGGCCCCTGATTGAATAATGTACTTTGTATTTTTATGTGATCTCTTATAAAAAAAATACACAACAAAATTTCGTACTGATCTAGAAGATTGGTATCAGGTCTTTACAATGTCAATCGATTTGAAACATGAATAACCCATGAAAGATAAATGAGTTCCATAAAAATATATTTAAAATTTGAATAACCCATGGAAAAAAAATTTCATAACAATATCATTGAAACATGGTCATCCTATGTAGAATGAATGGATTACATAACAATATCATTGAGGCAACATTAATCCATCCAAAGAAAGAATAAGGATAATATCATTAAAAAAAATCCCCCTTAGAGCATAAGTAAAAATGATGGTTATTTAAATTTATGAATGGAAATACAATAAAATATCAATAATAACCTTTTGAGGAAATTCACATTTCATTTTGGAAACCACTTTTTAAAACATAAAACCTTTCAAAAACCTTTTTATTTTAAAATAAAAATGAAAATGTGGGAATGAATCTCTGAAATATTTTAAAAAAAGTTTTTAAAAAATAAACTATTTTTATAATCCTTTATATTTAAAATGGCCTTAAAATATCATTTAAAAAAATTAAAAACATATTTTAAAATTAATTTTTTAAAAGAACACAGATTTCCAACCGAAGAGAGAAATAAATTTGGATTTTCTTAAAAAAATTGTTGAAAAATTTAAGTATCAAAGAGTTTATGAAGGGTAAAATTACATTAAAATGTCATTAATAACCATATTATAAGATAATTCATGATAATTATTATATTTCAACATCCAAAACTTAATTATATTCAATCTCAATAAATAATGAGATTGTAACAAAAGATTCTTCCCACTTTTGTTACTTTTAATCGTAATCCCCATCAAGAAATAAAATAAAATTAAACTTTTAATATCATGAAAAATATTAATATTCATGATATAAAATGTCAATAGGGAATTATATACACCTTATAAAATAATATAGATGTATAACATAACAAACATCTCAAATAATAAAAATTGTGATTAAAACCCTTACCGATTTGGTAACTCTAAAACTGTAAAACTGATGAAAGAAATATCATAAAATGGATATTTAAATCCAATTAAATTTAATTATAAGAATCATAAAATAATTTTTTTTATTATCTACATCACAAAATTAAAAAAAATTGTTGAATATGGAATGTATCTCATTGAAATAAAATTATGATAAGAAAAACACTTACGTCAAGTCTGATTTTTCATACGTATTCTTTATCATACAAAATAATAAACTTATGTTAATTATTAAAATAATTTGAAGAAATTTTCAAGTTTATTATTAATTTTATTTCACTTTTAAATAATTTACATATAATTACTTAATCAATTAAGGTTGCATTGGATGATTTGACAGTATTCTAATTGTGTGTCAAAAACTACTTAGGTAGATTGACTATGGTCAAAAAAGACATTATTTAAAGCTCTCCATAATAATAATAATTACATAATTAAAATATTTACACTTAATTATACATTTAAAACCAATCATGAACTATGGGTATGAAAAATGAACCAATGTTGCGATCATGGAGAATATAGGACTTTTGTAAGCATGAGTGACATTTTCATTTTTCAATTATCATTATGGAAAGAATGAAAGTAATATTTTACCTCTCCATAAATATACTTATATCATAAATGAAATTATAATTAATTATATATACTTCTATATATATATATCAATATTATGATGTAAAATTAATCACTTCACTTCGAGGAGATGATAGTTCACACCTCTATGAACGGTGTTATCACTTTTTCAGTATGTGAAATGGTAAGAATAAAATTATATATTTTATTTATATAAATATAATTATTTCATTAATATCATAATTATTTAATTCATATCATATATATTCAATACATTTACCCTTATTACTTTCCATGTAACACTTTAGGGGAAAATGCTTCACATATCATCATGCGGCAATAGTCCGTCATACACATAAGTGATGTTATCGTATCCTTTACAAAATAGAATACAAACGGGTGTGTATTATATAATGAATATAGAGGTATATTAAGTTATAAATATCATAAATATAATATAAAAATATTATTTCCATCATTATTCCCAACCATGATAGTTGGTAAAGTAAAAAAACGAACGATATTAGTTTTTGAGGTGGTAGTCCGTCATACACATGAATGAAAATTTTGTAACCCAATTGATGGAATTGTGTGTGGTTGTCGGTTTTAAAATTAAAATAAAAAATATATAATTATATTTAGTATACTATAGATTTTACATAAGCATGGTATAAGAATAATTAAAGGGGGTGGAGAAGCAAATAAAAAAAGCATGTTGATGAATATTACCTCTTCTTCCGGTAACGCGTTTTGGTTTGCACGAAATGACTTCCTTGGTTGGATTTATGCCCAAATTGAGGTTAATATAATTATATTATAGAAGCCTTTTAGTGATTTCGGTAGGGTTTGGTTGATAAAAATGGCTTGAGAGGTGTGAAGGATTGGGTAGAGTGAATGTCCATTTATAATGGAGGAGGAGTGGAGTTCCTTTAAATGTCAAAGTGAAAACAGTACTGGGAGGTCTCCCTTACCTAATGTTACTCCTAAAATTAAAAATAAATTAAATTTTATGGATTAATTAGTTGATTAATATCTCCACCACAACAAATAAATACATTTTTTATCAATTTGATCCTTAGTCATTCAGTTTTCTCAATTTTATGTTTATAGATTTTACCAAGGTAACTTGTATTTGATTATTTACCTGGGTAATTTATTATTTAATATTATAATTAAAAAGATATATATTAGATAATTTATACCCAATTATTATAAATATTAATACCAATTCATTAAATTAAAATCCTATGTGTGTGTAAAATTAAATTAAAAAAAATACATGTAATGAACATAACCTTGTTTTAACATTAATCATGTTAATTAATTTTTTCCTTTTTCACTAATCACTTTGGTAAAAAACTTAGTTGACCATTTTATAAATTATAAATTATTATGATTAAAAATATAGAATCAATATTTCCAAATTCATGTTGCATAAATGACAAAATATTAATTGAAAATTAATCATGCATACATGATGAGAAAGCTGGGTTTTAAAGTGAAAATGTTCAAACGTTTACAATGTTTTTACATCCAATTTCAATATGATATTAATTATAATTACCTAATTTGGACTAATATATGTATAATTTATATAATTATAATTTAAAATCAATTTAAAATATAATTTAACTGTATAAGTAATTCAAACAAAAAGGAATAATTCAATTAAATTCAATATTTTTTACCATTCATAAAAAAATGAAACATGTCAGAAAATAAAAATAAAAAATCACCTTCATATAATTTTTACATATTTCATTCTAAAATAATGTTTATTATTCAAATATAATTTATAAAATTGTAAATATTTAGTTATAATATAAGTGTATCATTAAAAGGTGTTAAACTTTCCTTTTTGAAAAATGCATCTTTTATGCATAAAATTCGATTTATTCTTATCTTATGATAATAAAATATATTAGATGAATGTATAAAAATTTTATCTAATATATAATATATATTTATATATCATTAAAATTATTAAATAATACATATTAATTTAATTTATTAAGATAAAACACCATTAGGTGCATAAAAATTGTTTTTATAAAATCATTTCCGTTATATTCAATTATATTTTATTTACATATATAATTAATTATTAACCAATGGATTCATTTAATAAAATTATTTAAACCATATTTTTCTGATATATTTAATCATATCCACTCCCTTAATTCCAATATCTAGGTAATAACTATCATGTTAAATAAGAATATTAATATATATTGTTTTATTGTAAGACTCGACCTTATGTATAAAACAAGTTATAGAAGAAACTCGATGTTATATGAAACAGAATATAATATTGGTGTTTTTTATAACACAAGATAAACTATGCATTGTGTGTAACAAAATATATCAAATAATTTAAATTAACATGAAATAATTTATTTCATAAAATCTTGGGATATTACATGGGGTGTGTGCATTTGTTACACAAGATTTTTATTTAATGCACTAAGTGTTAACCAGGCCATCTTAGTGTATGTAATTATAGACTACACATCATGTTACTTTAATAAAAAATATGTATTCCATTATTCAAATCAGGATCTTATATTTTTACATGACCAACATGATTAGTAATTGTTTAACTCAAATACCACACAATGTGTATCCCACATAAATTCTATGTACTCTATTATTTTTATTATAAAGAAACATGACCAGTCCCTTGGTGTGTACCATGGATAGAAAAAGAATATTTATACATGACATGTAACTTCCTTGTATACGTTGTGTATATTATCTTTTTTAAATTGAATTTAAAATTAATTTATTATTCTATTTAAATCATGTCAATATATATTCTATATGTAATTTAGTTGAATCATATATAGCATGTGATGAGTTATATATATAATGTATAATTAATTTATATGTCATATATAGAACAATATATATTGTATAAGTCGTAATACATCAATTAATCGACACAATTTTTTAAAACAATTATATATAAATAACATGTGTTACATATTTCATTCAATTGACTTGTGTAGTCCAAGATATTATTTGATAAAACATATATGTAACATGTCGCATGAGTAAATAGTTTAAAAATTAAATGCATGCTGGTTAGATCGAATGGGTACTCATTGTGTTACCTATAAAGAATATGTTTTGTACATAGTCAATTTTATATAAATTTGTGTAATTTATTTAAAATTTTAATGGATGAGAATCTCAATAATTTTCAATGGAGAATTATGATAAATTAACTTATTAATTAAAGAATATAATTAATATATTTTTTCATAATTTATCTTAAATAACAATGATTTGGATTAAATAATAATTTATTAAAACCATAATTCAATGTATATTTTTTGATGTTCATGATCATATAACCAACCATTTTATGTGATTGGTTTCCTTTTAATTTATTGTTAAATTAAATTGATGGATTGTGCATTATCCATCCTCTTATCATGTTAGGGAATTCATGACCGTAATTTCATTTTATATAAACACCTTTAACCAATACTTCGGTTCCCATCACCTATAAGTGAGTAAAAGATTATATAATGGTTGCACATTCCAAGAGAGTGTAGGTAGTTCACTGATGTGAAACCAATCCAAGATATACATGGGTGGGATAGTGGAAATTTAAACATGAATAAATTCTTGGTTCAAGGCATTTTCCCCTAGGTCAATGGTTAATTTATCATATTATAGATTAAATAACTATTAAAAAATCTCATTACTATATCATAATTATTATTTTATTTCTACCATGTTTCATAGTTAATTTCATTTTAGATTTTTTATGATGGTCACCTGAATTAATGAAATTATCAATCACTCAATATAGAACTAAAATAAATTGAATTGTGAATATACTTTATCTAATACATGGTTAACCACCTTTTTTAATCCAGTTAATATTACAAATATTTTAACAAAGATAAAATATTTAATTTATGCATAAATATTAGAATCCCTCTATCATATATATTAATTCATATATCCTTCTACTACTTAGATAGGAATTAAACCATATTTCAATGTTCTTGATGAACATCAATTGGGGTGATTTCAATTATATGGGGATTTCTTTCCTAATATTTTAGTCAACATAACCTAGTTCACATTTTGGTTTTATCACCTTTATGTGACTTAGTGAAACTTATAGGAAAAGTGACCAAGAAATCCAAAATAAGGATTTAGGATTGTGGAGTCCACACAAAATATCAAGGAACTATGAGTTAATATAGTTGGAAATTTATTCCAAACTAATTTCCTTTTAATTTATCAACAAACATATATATGGGGTATGATAATGGGTATATGGATCTTTTCCACTAAAAATATAAGAAATATGATATTCTGAAACTAATTGTGGTTGCTATTAGGTTTTAATAAAATAGTGGGAAATTAATAAATTAAATATTTACTATATAATTTGATAAATCAATAATGTAATAAAATTATGCTCTTTTAATTATAGAAACAATAACTAATACTTCAATTATATTATATTGATCCATACATGAAAAGGATAACTTTCTCACCTTCACTAATTTCCAATAATTAAAAATATTCTTACACATTATTCAATTACATGATAGGATTTTATATGAGCTATAAAATTATATAAATAAATCATACGACCAAGAGGCTAGTGAGAAATAATTATCTCTCTACTAGAAACACTTTTAATGTTTCATTGATTTCCAATGCTTTGTGTAATGTTCCATAAACAATTAGTTTTTAATGTAATATGAAAACACAAATTTTATAGTGTGATATCTCACTTTCATGATATATATCAATAGAAGGTGTGGAATGAGATATATGAGATCTTTAATTAAATTTTTTTAAAAAATCCTTGAGATTCTTTACCTACTGGGCCTCATGTAGTTAATACGGTTGGCTACAAAGAGAACTTGTAAATACTGGGCATTAAATTCCCAGATGTTTTTTTATAGATATAATTTTTTCCTCACAACATCAATACTTCTCTCTATTTATTTTGAATTAAAATTTTATTAATATTGAGATGTGTCTTTCATAACATCATACTCTCATTCATAATGTTAATAAGGACATGGTCATGATAAACTTATAGTCTTTATGGTGAATAATAAAATGAATAACATGGAGAAGGGGTACAAGAAACACTCTAATTATAAATAACTTAGGAACCATCCTTCAAAGAATAATAAGATTGAAAGGAAGGTAAAATAAAACTATACAGTGTGTTTTATGTGTGGAAATATAGGCCACTGGAAGAGGAACTATACCCAAAAGCAAGGGGAAGATAAATATACATTCATTAGTGGGTTTAGTAATTATATATCAAAAAATTCATTATTAGATATATCATTTAATGCTCACATATTGATCCAAATATTAGAAACTATTAGATTCTGAAAAATCTCTATAGGAGTGGTGGATCTTAGAACAGAAAATGGAGAACGGCATACTAACCTAGATATAGGATACCACCACCTACCATTTTTAACAAGAATGATTTTGGATTTAAAAAATTGTTCTTATTTTCAAAGTGTTACAAAAATCGTAATCATTATTTCTTTCCAGGACATGTATCCGTTTATTTTCAAATATAAAAATTAAGAATAACTCCTTTACAAAGGCAACATTTTTTTGGTATGGTACAACTAAATAATGGTCTGTATATATTAAATTATGAAATCCAAATATTTTCCGTTGATAAAAAATGATGTTCACATGGCTCACACAAAAAATAAATAGGGTAATCTCCATCTTGGTCATCTAAATGATAATTATTTGAAAAATCACTATCAAGATGGTTATTTGGACTCCCTTGAGACAATACCACTTGAAAGATGACATTATTGCTTTCAAGGAATAATGACCAAACCCAAATTTGGTGTATAGGGTTAAAGGTCAAAGGATCTTCTATGAATGGTACACCATGATGTGTGTAGAATATTTTCAATATATTGGTAAGGTATATATTTTACTATCTTACTTTTAATAGTGAATGGAGTTGATATGGTTAAATCTACATGATTAGGTATTGGTTTAACTCCTTTGAGAAATTCAAATAATCGAAGAATGATTTTTATAATCACCATGGTAATAATATAAAGAATCTTCAATTTTATCAAGGTTTTTAATATATTAACCTAGATTTCATGGACTTCTATAAGAGTTTGTGATTGCATCACTACTCACTCAACCATATACACCATAGTGTAATGGTGTTAGTGAAATGATGAACCCTCACTTTATTAGAATGGTAAGTTAAATGATGATTCATGTATATCTTCCATCAACCTTTTGGGATTATTCATTACATATTGAAAAACACATTCTAAATGAAGTTCCAAATAATTCAATAGATAGAATTCCATATAAGTAAATTTAAAGAAATAAATCCATGTTTTCAGACACTCATTTATAGTGATGCATGGAATTTGTAAAGGATGTCTTAGGAAACAAAGTATAACCCCAAGTAATGAATTATGTATTTATAAGGTATTCTATGAAAACAATGTGATATTATCTATATAACCCCTTGGAAAATAATGTGATTTTCATATGTCAATCCATATTTCTTGAGAGAGATAACATTCTAAAGAAGGATAATGGGTTAAATATGGAATTTTATAAAGATAATTGTTACAAGATTTAGTACATGAGAATTTTCTATAGATCCATATGGAAGAAGATTTTTTTTTGAAACCCATGTACTATTTAGGAGCATTGAACAGGTAAGGTAAACAAAAAGAAATTTCCTTCTTCTCATTGAAGATGGTTATCCATTTTTTATTGAAAATAATTAACCTATATCCTATAAAGATGATGTAGAATTATCATAAAATGTAATATAGAAATAATCCACGAATTTGGAGATGGTTTCCATGTATCAAAACCATGTTTAAGTTCTATCCAATCCACCAATTGATGAAATCCTATTGTGTGAAAATGGGATTTTAAGAAAAAACTAGAAATGAGACATAATGTAAGTACCCATAATATAAGTCTAATGTATAATGGGTTTAAAAAAATTGAGAATTTTAATATAATGTAACATTTTCTCAAGTTTCACTTTTTAAATCCATTAGAATTATAATCATTATAGAAGCTTACCATGACCATAAAATTTGGATGATATGTATCAAAACAACTTTCCTTAATTACAACCTTTAGGAAGATATGTATATGACACAAACAAAACTATTCATAACTCCATCTAATTCAAAAATATTTTAAAAGTTTCAAATATTTATTTATGGATTAAATAAAGCAATTATGTCATAGAACATTTTGTTTGATGAAATGTAAAAGAATTTGGTCTTGTTAAGAAATAATGTGATGAATCTGTTTATAAGTGGTATAGTTGGAGTGAAGTCATTATCTTATTAGTATATGTCAATGATATATTACATATTCGAAATGATGTAATGGTATTGTAATTAGTTAAGGACTCATTAAAATAGTTATTCTCTATAAAGGAATTTAGAGGAACAACCTATATTCTAGGGAGTATGATCATTCATTAAATATCCAAGTGGTTTCATGAAAAAATTCCATGTATATACATTGAAATGATACAAAATATATTTAGTATTAAAAAAAACAAGAGATTATTGGTTCTAGTGTCACATGGAATAAATATTTCTAATAAAATGAATCCTTTTACACATGGGGATAAATAAATAATGAATTGTATTCTATTCACTTCTGTGATATGATCAATCATTTATGCCATGTTATATACTAGGCTAAATGTTGTGCATGCCATGAGCATGGTAGGTAGATATCAAGATGATCTTGGTGAATAGCATTGATATTATATAATGTAAATCATTAATAATATAAGAAGTAGGGATATATTCCTAGTGTGTATAGGAGAAGAGGATCTGATCATTAGGGGTTTTAATGATTGTATCTTTTAAACAGATCAAAATGATTTAAAGATACTATCTTGATATTTCATCAATCTCAATGGAGCTTTGAGGGAGAATAGTTCTAATAATCTATTTTTCACTGATTATATAGTGTATTTTGATTGTATTAAAACATAGGATGCATCCATGGAAGCAATTTTGATATTAAAATTATAATATCTTGATGTCGTACCTAGCAGTAAAGAACCCATCACATTATACTTTGATAATACTGCAACAATGGATCATGAAAAGGATCCAAGGTCACATCAGTACTCAAAGAACATATTCTTGATGTATCACCTTTTAGGGGTGGTTTTATAGTGGTGAATTTATAGTTAGAATAGTTTCTATGGAAAAAACATGGAATACCCTTTGGCTACAAACTTATCACAGTATAATCATTAGTATCAAGTGCGAGATAGAAAAATGAAATCTGTTAGGAGTTTCCTATATTTAAAGTGAGGATCAGTAAGAATTTCTGCCCTAGATAAAAAATATCTATATCCTTTATGATAACCATTATTCAATGTTTGGAATAATAATAATTAATTTATCACATTATGATTATTCTTTTATATGAACTATTATGTGATAATGTCTTGAGTGTAACACTCATAGTGAAAGGTCTTAACATTTAACTACTTTGATGAGAACATCAATATTCCATGAAATGTTTCATAAATATATGTTTTATAGATGGATGATACAATTTAAAGGGACACAAATTATATTGAGTTTCAAGATTTGAGACTAATTATACATTGAGGAACATTCTCATGGTGTACACCCTTGGTAATTTCCAATGTATGGGATTATAAAAATACAACCCACAAGTAGGAAATACATATTTATATGTGTCATTAGATAGTAATATATATAGACATGTATATTAATCCATATAAATTAAAATTTTTATTATTGGATATTATTAGTGGGGAAATGTTATGCATTTATGAAAACTATGAGGAAATATGTTCACAATGTGTTAGGGTGTATTAGGTGTATCACAGGTAATATTGCATTAATGTATAATGTGAGAAATTATTCATCCCTTTTATTGACTAAATAAATTTCATATCTTAGGAACTTTGATGGAAATAAAAAAACCTAAATAAATCAATTTACATGGTATTATATGGGAAAGTTTATTTTTGAAAAATCAAATAAAGAGACATAGAGAACATTAGTTGATGACACCAGCATGAATTTTTTTTAATCAAGATACCATGATAAATGTGTTATATTTTACAGTAAGAATTCATATGAGGTTTTATATGGTTCTGTAATTAACTTATTTATATATGGGTGTTATGGAGTGTTGTTAGAAACTATCCTTAGACTTTGGGTGGCCCCTCCAAAGGTCATTGAGAAAGGAATATAGGGTCATGTACTAAGTGTATCATGGCCACCAGTTAACTAATAATGTTATTTAATAGTTAGACTATTGATTAAATATTATTATTTTATGTGTTTTAATAATTATTCCTATTTACTTGATGGAATATATTTAGTCACTAGTTATTTGATTGAATATTTTGTTAGTAGAATATTTAATAAGTATTTATGTTTTATTTTTTTAATATATTATTATTCTTTTTAATAGTGAATATTGTAGTGAAATTTATTTGTTAAATAAATTTTCATTTATCAGGGATAAATAAATATTTTGGAGGAATAGATAACCAAGTTTAAAGTTCCATTGAGAAATATATATATATATATATAATATTATTTAAATAAATTTTAATAGATTTTTTCAAGAAATAATATTTAATTAATTATCTATTTTTTCTCATGTTAATAAAATTAATAATATTATTATTATTATGGGGTTCCATGGGTATTTAGGAAACAATAAGGTCTCATAAGTGATTATTATTTTCTATCATTAACACTATTCAAACCTAATTATATTATTTCGAAACATAAGGGTTTCAATTTAGTTTTTTGTGTGCAAAACAACATCTAGAGAAACCTCTCATTACCAAGAGATCCCCTCTCTATGAATGCTCATAAGAATGGTGAGTGGTCATCCTCCTACACTACTCTTTATTATAGATATACCAAGAATAATCCTTATTAGAAGTGATTCTAATGGAGATCAAGGATGATCGATTCAATAATTAGGATTGTCTATGATGGCACTCAAAGATTCCTATGGTGATTCTCAAAAGTTTGGTATACATATTTCAATCACTGCTAAAATGAATCTACACTTGATTTCTACAACACAATGATGGTATAATGTATGGATGTTTTATTTTTTAAAAAAATAATTCATCATAAGGTAATTATTTAACATATTAAATTAATTATAAATATTTATGTGATAATATTGTATTTGGTTCTGATGTTATCTTTTCAATTAATCATTTATTCAATTTCATTGGTCACAATATTATTCATTGATGTATATCTTATATTAATCATTGATTATGATAAAATTATGAGTTGGGTATACTCCGTTGGTTCTTTTACTACTTATGAAACCATCACAAACTCTAGATATCATTGATGATTATTCCCACAATTTTCTATAGACTCTAATCAACCCTAATGTGTTTCTGAATGAAAATAACATCCTCTACCATTTCCTTACCTAGTTGAAGTGTAAATATCATTCATTCTCTATGTTCAATACAACACATTGTATTTTTTCACTTCCAACCATTGATGGATTCATAAGGATCGATATGAATACTTGAGTAAAAACTATTTTTGTAAGAAAACTCAACACGAGAAATGTGTTGTTCCCAAAAATATTTTAAATAAATATGAAATTATCTAAAAACATAATCTATGATTTTAATGGTATCCTAAGATTATTAAACATTATGAGGATGATCTGTAGTTATAAAGTTTAACTCTATAGTCCAATATTGTTGGATATTTCTCCCAAACATTGAGGTAACCCTCGATTCCTAATCATATATAATAAAATTTCACACTACATGAAACCTTACCAATTCATTAATGTATATCCAAGAAATATAATCAAGGGATAAATAGTATATTATTTTAAGAAAATGTGATGAATTTTTGCATATATTTACTACAATCCTAGTGTCATTATGAACATTAGATGTTTTGGGGAATCCAAAGATAAAATACATGGTGATATTTTTTCTATTTTCATTTTTTTGGTTATTGGTTTTATCATCCAATTGTAATTTTTTAAATCAGAATTAACCTAATGACATATTGGGAAATTACATACATACTCTTCGATATCCATTTTCCAGTTGTCTCACCTAAAATACTCTTCCAGTTCTCCATATGTGTTCATACTTCTTGGATAAATATAAAATTATATTCTATAAGATTTATACAATATATCCTTCTTCATATATGAAATTTATTAGATGCATAATCAATTAATAATTTTTATTGTTCCATAAAAATCATAGCTAAACTCAAGATCATTCCTCACTTCTTGTACAGATCCATATATTAATTATGGACCTAAATAATCATAACATGGATATTTGGTTAAACACTTGTTAGAGGAAGATATAATCTATATACTTTTATTTTAATTTTGAGATTAATATTTTGAAAATACATAATTTTTATATAATCCTCATCATGTAAAATCTAGCACGGTCTTTGAGAATTAGGGAATCAACATCCTTGTTTGCCTCCCTAGGTTGGTAATGTGTTGAGTATTAATAATCTTTAATCAACTCCAAACATATCCATTCACGTATATTTAACTCTTTATATGTGAATTCATACTTCAATGTTTTGTGATAAATATATATATATGGATATATCACAATCTTCACCAAAAATGTACTACCTCTATATTTTCAATACAAAAATTTCCACTACCAACTCTAAATAATGACTCAGATGATTTCCACATGAATTTTCAATCGAAATAATGCATAATAGATCATCATATCATTCTTCCTAACGATGCATAGTAATATTATATTTGATGCATCATTTTATATCACAAATCCTTATCAATTATAAGGTGATATGGGAACAAGTGAAATGATCAACCTTCTTTAAGTTCCTTGGAATTTTCCTCACATTCATCTATCCAAAGAAACTTGGACCCATGTAAAATTGGTTATTGTTTAATATATCAATGTTAAATCTCTCAAAAATAATTTATAGTATCTGTAAAACCCTATAGAAATTTGGATCTCAGTGACTATGGTTGGTCTGGGGTATTGATTAATACTTTTATCTTGGAAGGATACACTCATATAACCTTTCTTAAGATTGTATGACCAATGATATGGGTATTAAACACAATACATAAATAATCTTTATACTTCAAATTTATATTGGATTATTTAATAATATAATTTAAAAAAACTACCATAAAATGATAGAGGTAATTTCAAATGAATCTATTCATTAAATCTATAAATATGTTAAGGGAGTTGATAAGTTTGAATGACATCACTATGAATTCATAATGATCATGCCTGTATAGAAAATTGTGTTGGGTATATCCTTCTTCTTGATGGTCAATTGTTGATATCCAAAATAATGTTTAATCTTTGAAAATATTGAGCTTCATGTAGTTGATCAAAAAAATGATTAATATGGGGTAGATTATAAATGTCATTGATAGTGATCTTGTTATGTTCACAATAATAAATACAAATATGCTTTGACAAGTGCTTCTTATTAAAAAAGAATAGTTTTACTCTGTGATGACACATTAGGTTGTATGAATCCCTTTTCTAGATTCAGCTATATGTTCTAATTCAATTCCTACAACCCAATTAGTTCCATTATATAGATATTAATTTAAATAGGTGTAGCACTAGGTATAAGTTCTATTGGAAACTAAACATTATGATTTGGGTAAACATAATGTAATAATTTTATCAGTACATCAACATATTCTCAAATAATACTCATATATACAATGAGGAGTTTTCCCCAACTATATAAGATAAATATCCCTCATGAATATGTAGAATGACCCTTAAAACAAAAGTAATTTTCATTATATGTTCATATTTATTATCACACTAAATGATGATCATTATTTTATTTGGGATATCAAATTTTTCTTTCCTTCCAAAAAATAACATGGGATATATATAATGAATTCAATCCAACCCAAAATAACATGAAGTTAAATTAGAGTGAGAATCAAAAGATCTTTTGGAAGCACATTCCCAAAAACTTCTATCAATGAGGATCTATATATATGATATGAAATCATTATACCATAAGAATATTTTACTAATAAATAATTATCTAATCATTGAGTTAGTTAATCGATACCCTTATAAAATTATTTAGATATAAAAGAGTGGGTAGATCCTGAATGAATGAAAACATTTTCAATTATAGAGTGGATGGTAAGTTTACCTTTCACCATTTCATTCTCATGACCCACATCAGTAGTTTTGATTGCATAAGCTTTCTCATTGCCTCTTGACTGAGAGACTGAAAATAATTTTTTATTATATCATAAACCACTTTTAAAGGGTGAGAGAGAAACCAACATGACTTCAATGACATAAGACAATAAATTGTGCCCCAAAGGATCAAAATCCATATAACCAAATCAAAACAACAAGGGAAGCCCCTCCCCAGCATAAAACAATCAGTACAGCTTCCACCTTCTCAAAGCTACTTGGCTAGTTGTCCCATGTAGCGATGCATGGTCCTGGTACCGATGAAAAAAGTCATACCCTCTCAAATGTTTGATTCCAAATAGCCATGATATGATGAAAACTGTCAGCTCTAAACCTCATCTAGAGAAGCATTTGATTAATATATTGCAACATAGACTCCTAGACCTCTAAACACATAGCATAAAAAACCACTCAACCAAAATCAACCATATTCATAGCAAATTCACCGCAAGAAGAACCATCAACAGAAATCCAATTTCAATTCCAACCAAGAAGACACCAACTTTCAACGCCATTCATCAAACAACAAAAATCTCCAAAAAAGAAACCATTAAAAAATTGAGGAAGACAACCAGTACCTCCCCCCTTTGAGACAATCGAGATCCAATGTCAATCCACACCAGAAATTCTGGAGTCGTCGCCAAGCTGCGCCAAAACAAGATGAGGCAACGCTGAGCCATGACGGCATCCAGATCAAGAATCCTAGCCACACTGATCCAAGCTGAAATCTTGAGCCACACCGAGCTATTACATCCCCAGGAATGGGAATCAGGGCCACATCTCAAGAATATATTTACAGATTTAAATAACATAAAACAATTTCTTCATAACTATCGTGTCCTATTATAACCAATTCCATTTGAATACTTGTACTTTAACTACTAATGAATTGGTAGGATTTACATTCATTGTTGATGATAAAACCAAAATCACACGTTACAAGTCTTGGGAATTTTTCCTCATGTGGGCTAATGGATTCCTCATCCCTATACATTATTTTTAGAAATATTCTTTATTTTTTAATGAAAATAGTTTAAGGAAAAACTTACTGAAAAATACCATTTTACACTCTTCCAATATCATGGAGTCAATTTCATCCACTTACCTCATATTCTTTATAATATTATACCAATGATCAGCTTCACCTTCCAAATGATACAAAGTAAAAAAATAAAATTCTCATGTCTAAGGAATTATATAATAGATATAATATCTTTTACATATTTGTTTCCTTTCTTATCAATAAGTGGATCGATGGAACCATTCTTATTTAAGGTAGATGTTCCCATATAAAAGATTAATTATTGAGTTGTTCCTTACTTTGAACATTTTTAAATTAAACATGATTTGTATTACTATTCATAACTTGAGAGATTTGGATGGGAATAGCCACAATATTTTACATCTAGGATTTATTATCATTTGGTTTATCAGGATGATGATCACTACATTGGCTGTGATATTATTTGTTCAAAATATTCCTCATGTTTACTAATATAAAATAAAATAAAAAAACATAGTATCAGTATCAAAAATCAATAACCATATTAGAAAAGAATATGATTATGAAAATCATTTGTATGACGTCCTAAATTAGGAAAACTTCTTTCAATCAATTAAAACATAAGTTTATCTCATATCACTTATTTCTTATGAGAGGTTATTATAGATCCTATCCAATAATTCGTTATAATGTTTCATAAAGACAATCTGAATTAACCAAATCATATTCACTAGTAGTGACTAACGAGGTGTGTATTTTTAGGCTCACTCATCACTCAAAGAGTGATGATCAAGTTGATACTCAACCAGCCTTTTTTAGGGTTCTTACCCCTTTTGAATCTATAGAATAGTTAAATTCACCTAATTGTATCAAAATAGTGATTTAATTTCTAGTAAACCACACAAACTCTACTTTACCACAACTTTTATATGTTATCTTTTACAAAGAATTATTCATAGGGGTTTCACCAAAGTTCTCTAGTCTTAATCTAAAAAACAATATTAAACTCTACTCTGATACCATATGAGGTAACTCCAGAATTAAATTCATAAATATTAAAATATTTTGAATAAGAATTAAAAAAATCTCATAACAATATATTCCCTAGAATCATAAATGTTTAGTTTCCTTGGATACCAGAAACATAACTATCATATGTCATGAATGATCATCAATATATCCGAAACTATTTTTCAGGTATGGTAATTTTATTAAACAAGAACTACATAAAAACAATATTTATAACTTAGGTATGTTCAACACAAGAACGGTTAAGATAAAATTCTCTGTAAGTCTAAACATAAGAGATATCTATCAATGACGATAAATGTGTATATAATATGCATAAGAGTGTGATAACATGATCATAACTTATTAAGGTCACACCCAATCACTAAAAGATCTTTAATAATGAATCATGGCATAATTCTATCATAAATAAACACATAATTCATATGATTTTGGAACAATCACTAATTAATCATCATCCATGATAACATATCATAAGCATAAGACTTATCTTTGTGGCATCCCCATAATCATATAAAACTATTTCATTATCAAGGATCACTACATAGAATATTATAGTGTGTTGGTTTCACTGCCCATTCCATCATTTCCATATTTATGTTTCACTCACAAAACTATCATAATGGACAAATTCACATAATAAAAAGCATTCATTCCCCATTCTAGTTCATATTATCTCATGATATATCAATATTTACCCAATAAATTGGAAGGATATATAATTTACGTCACACCCATAACATAATAAAAACCATACATATCTATTCCATAATATCCAAAAAACATTTTTAATCATATCATAACCATTGAAAGAAAAAGTTTTCTATAAACATTTTATCATAGAATAACTCTTGGAAAAGAATTAGGGTTTCTAAATATATCATCATAAGTTAACTAACCCATGGTAATGAAATGAGTATCATAGAATCATCATTATATCATCATCATCATAATATATATAGATAATTAAAGTGGGAGGTATCAAAATATCATATCCATAGTGAAGGACAAAAATCCATAAATTATGTTAACATAGATGAAAAATACATTTAGAAGATCATTTGAACATTTTTATTGAAAATAGGAAAAATATAATTTTCTTTCAGTATCATTGAAATACTAAAAATTCCTAAAACATGAATAAAATGGTTTTATTTGAAAATAATAATGTAAAAATGTAACATAAACTTCAAAGAAAATAATAATCATGATTGTGGGGAAAACTTTTCATGCAATAAATTTTAAAACAATGATTCCTTTCACACTTTCTGTAAAAAGTAGAAAATAAGCTATTAAATATAAATTGTAAAAACATTATAAATTTTTTAAAAGAAATTAAAATATGTTTTAAAATTAATTTAGATTATAATTTCATCATATAAATGGATATTATTATAAAATCTTAAAGAATTTTGAAAAGTAAAAAAAAGTTCAATGATAAAACAGGACCAAATCATGATGTTTCATAAAAACGTTTTCTTAAAAATATTATGTAAAAACTATATAAAAGTGTAATAATATATAAAAACCATATAAGTAAAAATATTATAATAAAATATATTTGTTTTAAAGGATAATAATCATATAACTTCCCTAATTGAGATTTAACATATCTAATCTTGAAAAGAAATGAGATTGTATCCTAAACCCTTACCTCAGGTCACATATTACATTAAATGAATTAAACAAATACTATATAATAAATATATTTTATAACATTACTAATACAAACAATTATATGTATAATTAGATTATAATTTCAGATTATCCTTTTATTAATAATCCTTCAATAAATGTGCACTCATTTGAAAATTGGTCTATTTTCCATGCATGTTTTGATTTGATATTTATAGTACTTGAACCTTATTAATGATTTAATAATATCCATAATATTATTCAATTAATAATTATAAAAATTAACAATTATATAAAATTTTATGACCATTCATATATATTAGTGATAAAAAATAAATTACCACACTTCGTGGACATGATAATATGTATGTATGCCCAAGTGATGTTTCGAAATTTAGATTGGTGGATTGATAGAAATTTAAATAAAAAATTGCAATAGTAGAATAATAATTTTTTCATAAATATCTAATATATTTATTAAATATATTATTATTACCACCCATGTTAATTGGAAATGAAAAATGAACCACGTAGCTTCATGGAGGTGGTAGTCCACACGTACGTATGATCAAAATTATTATTTTCCAATAAATGGGATATAGATATAAAATGGATATAAAATTGACATAAAACTATTAATTATTTTATATATACTAATTTAACCATTTTAATATTTTAATAGTACATTTTTACGTGGTTAATGAATAAAGAAAGATGAAAAAATCAGTAAGGACATATACATCTTCTTCAGATATCCTCTATTTAAAAGCATATTAAAGATTATTGGATGGAAATTTTAGGAAGATAAATAAATAAAGATCATGTATAGGTATTTTTTTATAGATTTTGGGTAGACCATGATTGATATAAATATCCTATGTGGTGTATAAAATAGAGGATATTAAGTTTCTTATTATAAGTGAGGGGAGTGACACTCTTGTAAATATTATAAACATTAAAATAAAATAAAGCCATATTAAAGTGAATGTGGAACTAAATAAAACAAAATTAAATGATAATATAATGTTGTATTAAAAAAATAAAAAATAGTATTTATATAAATTTTTAGGTTATTTTAACCTTTATCTATTTAGTTTAACCCATTGTTAATCCCTTTAACCTTTATAGTAGTTATGGATTTTTAACTCTTTTATTATTCATGATGAAGAAAATCCTCATTAGAATATTTGGACACATTATTTTTTAATATGGAAACCATTTTTTCAGATTCAATTTCTCTAAGTACTATAAATTCATTTTAAAATAATTTCACAAATTCAACGAAAACAATTTTTACCAAAATGCATATTTAAGCAATAAACTGGATTTATTCTTATTCCTTTACTAGAAAAAATCATTAGATAAATATTACAATATTTTATTTAATATATTATATTCTAATTTCATTAAAATCATTAATAATAAGTGATTAATTTATTTATTAATAAAAAATCAATTGCACTCATACAAATATTTATTTAGAAAAGCATCACTTTTTTTAGTTTCAAATGATTTTATTTTTCCTTTATAAGTGATTTAAAACCATTGATTTGATTTTATACATGTATAAAAAAATAATTTTTAATTATTTAGTTTGCCCTCTTCATACACTCAATTCTAATGGATAGGTAATAAATTTCATTTTTACTATTAATATTTCAAGAGTATATCATGGTTCATTTAAAATCAATGCTGAATGTAAAGTAAGATATAAAAAATATCAAGGTTTATTTAAAGAGAAATATAACATTAAATTTTACGGTGTTATATGAAGATATATAAAATTTATTAAATCATTTCATGCCTTCCTAGAATGTGCTAAACTCAAGGGTTCACTCCTATATGTATCAAAACATTATATCCATTCCACACACCATCATGTGGATAACATGAGATTATATATGGTCTTCTATCAAGTTGATTCAAATCCTTGTAGTGTCCTTTCAATTTCACAATTATCATCTAATAACCTTTTTAACTAATGTTTGACTCACCAAGGCATCCAATAATGTTAAAAAAACTGATATTATTATTGGGAATTATTTCATATACATATACCTAAATTTATAAGGGAGTTCTATACTAGATTAAAATCTCCAAAGTGATAAAATTTTACCTCCCATTCTCTTGTATTTATATGCATAGCTTAAAATTACTCAAACATGTCATGATGAAAAACATAAAAAACTTACCAAAATTTTCATGGCATTCTATGATTTCATATCTGAATTTTAATTATTTGGTTAATATTTTAATAGAAAATTTTATTTTAATTTTAAAACTATAATTTTAATAATTCTTACCATATTTGACAATGGAATAACATTATGTTTTTTATGGAATACCACATATTAATATATGATGATTATATTAAATTTTCATGATAGTTATATATTTTTTTCTTAATTTTAATCAATATTTGAATGCTTAAAAGTTAAAAAAACTATTTTATTTCTAAAAAAGCATGTTTAATATTTTGGGGATGATTATAGAACATACTGATTTACAAAGTTTTCATACAGGCTAAAATCTTAAAACAAAATATTTTTTCATATTTTTCTAAAATATATAAACATGTTTACCTTACTTTTATTGTTTTATACTATTATTAAACTTAAATATAAGTTATAATTTTGAATATGAAAATAATAACATTTTGGATGCATCAAAGATCATACTGCAACATGGTTTATTAATATAGTTCAAAATTTAATTTTGATCGTTGTCCAAAATTTTCATAATGATTCAAGCTCATTTTCTCAATTTTGATCATTTGAAATGTTTTTTGAAGTGAAAAAAGAGTTTTAATTTTGAAAAATTACTTTTTATCATTTTGAAAAAAACTATAATTTCATATTTATTAATTATTTGTTATAAGTGTCTAAAAAATAATTGATTACCTTTATCTTAAATTTTTATGATACCTTGATATTTTTTTCTTGGATTTTATTATTTGATTCACATTTTAAAATTTTAAATTATTTTTAATAATAAAATATTCACTCTTGATCAGTCCAAATAATTTTAACATCATATTGATGTTAGGCTTATTCATATTTGTTAAAAAGTTTTCAAATATTATTTTTATAAATTTCGAAGACATTCCAAGATCATTTTCTAAAGTATTTATTATTTCATGTAGTTTTTATGTTTACAATGTTATATTTAAAAAAATTATTTTAGAATAATTTAATGTCAGATTTATTTATAGTTTATTCTTACATGTCAAATATTATCAAAAGTTCATTTTCCAATTTTACTTAAAATTCAATCTCTTTTTTTCATATTTGATAATTTCATGCACATTTTAAATCATTTTAAACTGTACTTGTTATTATTATAATGGTTTGAAGATATTATTGATGTGTGGTATATTCCTAATCATAAAATATAAATTGATGATATATTTATTAAATAATCAAGAAAAATAATCTATTATTAATTTCTTAAATTGTATGATGTATGTTTGATATTTAAGAAAGTTCGTTAATTATGAAAATTCACTTTTTACCATTCTAGGAATATAGAACCTCAAATTTATGTGAGTTTTATTCAAATATATAAATAAATAATTGATTATATTTATCCTAATGTTTTAGGATATGTTGATATTATTTGATATGTATAGATCATCTAATGATATTTTTAGAATAAAAAGAAGATTTGACTATAAAAATTAACTTTTGTTTGTAATGAACACATCACATATTTAATTGATTTATGGTTTATTTATATAGGTCACAACTTCACTGAATATAAATGAAATAAAGTTTTATTAAAATATAAGTTTTATTTCTTGGTTTTGATCACCATATTCCTGTTATTATATTAAAAAATTGTTTAAATTTTAAAAATAAACTCTAAATATTCAAAACGTATCCCAAATGAGATTAATTTAAAACTTGTCCCTATTGGTCATGAACATTGTTCTATTTTTTCAAAAATAATTCTAACACATTTTCTCAATTTAAAAAATTTAGAACACATATTTTACCTAAAAATATTATTAATTATAAAAAAATAAATTTCCAATATTTATAAACATTTATCATATTGAATTTATGTTCATTTTATTCTTACAGGTAAAAAATTAATTAATGACTACATTATTAAATAATCATTATTTTCCATCCTTATTTAATTTATTTTAATCATTTATGACATGTTTTTAAATTCAAAATGTTTTTAATTATAAAAACATTATTCTATCATTCTAAAAAAATAATATTGGTTCGATATTCAGGATAGTTCTTAAGGTAAAAAATTAATATACTATCATTGTTCAATATATTTTTGGTTTATTATACTCATCTAGTTGGTTTTGACTATTCGGTGCACAATTTTAAGTGAAATTTTAATTTAAATTGTAAAAATTTATATTTATTCATAATGAGAACATCTTGTTGGGTCCTAATGGGTAATGGAAGATGGTTTTGAGGAGGAAGTATAGACTTTATTAAAATTTTAATTAAATATATTACTTATATAAGGTAATTGGGAATCTTAATTAATATATTAAATTTAAAGTAGAAATAAAAGAAATAATTAAAGGATGTTTTTATATTAGTTTGGTTCAAAGTGGAACTAGTATACTATTATAAATCTCTAATTAGTGAGAAATACATTGGGAACTAATCAAATTTTTTAATGGGGAATATAAACCAATCACAAAATACATTTCTACAATTTGGAGGGATAACCAAACTAATAGAAACAATTTTTTATAGAGAGTTACAACCCAAATAGAACATTGAATTTAGAAAAAAGAATTCATAACCCAAACTGTCCTAACTTTAGAATCCATTAGTCACAACCCAAGAAAGAGAATAATAGATAATTTTATATATATAATAATAAATAGATAAGTGATAGTGTGTTAGAGATGGTAATAAGTGTAACAAAATCATGAAACTAAGATAAATTATAAAATAAATCAAGAAAACATAGATACTTGTTCTTTATAAATATATCAGGATATCCCATCAAGATTGTTGTTGTTGTTTTGGATGTTTTTATTTAGTGACTTATAGACTTTCTATTATATGTAATCCTGATCTCATAGGTACAACAACAACTACTACCATGAAGAGACATCTTGATACATTTATAAGGAACTAATATCTGTGTTTTCTTCATTTATTTTCTAATTTATCCTAGGTACAACACAAAAAATTCCCCAAGTAATGATTTTGTTCTCAAAAGGCTTTTATTCTCATAACTCTTATATGTGTGTCCTTTGAATGCATCCTAGATCCTTTTAATATGATTATTAAAAGATAACAAACCAATCTCTAATATGATAAATAAATTAAACTTTAAACTATAAAATAATCCAGGATAGAGAATATTATCA
Source organism: Viscum album (assembly GCA_963277665.1). NCBI lineage: Eukaryota > Viridiplantae > Streptophyta > Magnoliopsida > Santalales > Viscaceae > Viscum > Viscum album. The sequence continues at coordinate 305,936,668 of OY728131.1, read as the reverse complement.
TCTAGAATAATCCTAATAAATATAATTTCAATTAAAATCTTAATGACCAATTCAATACCATTTAAATTACCCATTAAATAATTCAAAGAGACTACATAATATTAGTTCCAAGCTATCCCATAAATACTGTAAGACGATTTTACAATTTAAATTAAAATTTCCAATGACTTTAAAGTAGTCAGTAATAAAAAATTTAAATTATACTACATTAAATGACGAAATCACGATTGAAATTTTTCCATGATATTATTTATTAATTTAGAAAATTATATCTCGAATAAAACAACTCAAAAAAATAAAAAATATATATATTAAAAAAATATGCTACATGTGTTCACATGAGTAAATAATAAATTAATAAAAAATTTAAAACTAATTAATATAATTTAAAAACAATTCCCTAGGATTTTATAAAATACATACGAATTTTATAAATTATTAAATCTATTAAAATAACTAAAAGAAGTATAAATCTAATTAAAGAATAAAAATATGAAAAATAGAGCATGTTGAAAAATTCTATATTAATGAAAAAATATATATAGTGTTAAAAAAACTGCATGAACTAAATTCATAGTGCCTAATATATATCATACCGTGCGGTCGGTTCAAGTGGACTTACATTTAGTATATTAACGACAAGAAAAATTTATCATGCGTACAATTGAAATAATGTGCATTCACAATAGTGACCTTGAGATTTTGATGCACAGTTAGTTCATAATGTATCATGTTGTAAGTATAGTTGTTGTTTGAACATAACATGGTGCAGGAAACTTTACTTACCATGATAAAATAACATGCAGTTAGTTGGGTTGTAGTATAAAGTCTCGTCAGTCTTCCAGGGAACATCATGACATAATTTGATATCTTTTGCATAATATCACAATAACACAAATATTATTATGTATGATGTAAACTAAATATAATGGATTTACTATAATATGTATCGGCACACACAAGCCTTCTGATAAAAATCTTCTTCAAGATTCGTAACACCGATACAGTGAATATATTAAGAACTAAAAAAAACAGATGAGTTTCACTATATGAGTCTGTATGCATGTAACGTGGGAAGGAGAACACATATTGTAAAACAAGCTCTCATATGGTAGCTTTAGGTCTACTAGTGATATTGGAATGTGATAAGGTACTGCATGACCAAAGAGATTAAATCCGGAATCAAAAACCCTCCACATATATTTGGTAACTATAAATCCACATGTCACCACTAAAACTGATAACTCAAGGAAGGTATTATTAATACTCATGGTATGTATTAAAAGTGTTTGTGGTAGTTATAACCAACGATTCCCAGTAGGTTTTAAAAAGTGGGTTTCAAAAATTGTACAACTTAAAATCTAAACATTAGTCAATTTGTAGGTAAACTAAACATAAAAAATAGTAAAAATTCTAGATGAATTAAATTTATAAAAATCAATATATTTATAATGTATCAAATAACACATAAATCAAACTTATATATAGAAATAAATTATAAAAAAATAGTGCAGAAAAATGATTAGAAAATTTTAGAAATTAGACAATTTTTAAGGTATATAATCGGAATTCTCAGCTATTATACTGTTGAATTAAATTTATGAAAATTAATTTGATTTATAAAACAATAAATGGAATTTTAATATGGGGAATATAATAATATTTATCATAAAAAAATTAATAAGTATTATATAAATTCTATTATTCTAAAAAATCATAGACTTTGGAAAAAATTTAGGGCACTTAAAAATAAAATTCATAGTTATTATTTTAATTAAATTTAATTAAATGTATTAGATATTCAATGGAATAAGTCTCCAAAATATCAGATCTATATAACTCTAGTTATAATTGAATAACTAAATAAAACCTTAAAACACTAAAAACAAAGAATTATTAATGAAACAAAATTCATGCATTATGTTTGGATAAAAATGTGAATATTTAACAGATTTATTTATTATTTTTCATAGTTAAATAAATTTTAGATAAAAAATTATCTTCTATATAAAATAGGTTTTATAAAAATCCAATCACCAAAACTAAATATATAATAAATTATATCATGAGGTGTAAAAAAAAATTCGACGTAAAATAATTAGAGGGTTAGGAATATTCAAAAACATAAAATATTAATAGAGAATGTTAAAAATTAATTATTGTTAATTTATTATAAATTTTAACATATACTAAGAACATTTTTTGTCTTTGGATAATTTGATTCAAATTTTAATCCTAAAAATAGTAGTATAATTATAAATATGTAGTTTTACTATTTTGATCACATTTAATTTTTTCCTAACATGAAGTTTATTCATACATGTCAGAAAATAATATATGATACTTTTCCTAAATTTTCATGAAAATAAAAAAAAGTGGTCAATTTTTATATTTTAGCACACATTTTAAATTAAAGAAATGTTTTTATTGTTGAAAATTTATGTTATATCATATTGAATTTATCAAACATTTTCCTGATGTGTGGTTTATTCTTATATGTAATAAACTAATAAATGATTTTAGTCTTGAATTTTCATAATAATATGGGGTTGTTTCCTCTTTTTTGTAATTCTATTTATTTTTTGAACTTAAATTAATTAAAATTTTAAAAATAAACCATGAACATTCCCAGTGTTTCATAGATATGATTGACATGTATTATATTCCGTTATGTAATAAATTAATTAACGAAAACTATTGTAGATATTAATGATATTTTGAGCTCATTTGTTGGGTTTTGATAATTTGATTCATATTTTAATGTTTACAAATTATTTTAATTCTAATATAAAATCATTAATCATTCTGAACATAACACATGTTTGATTGGTATGATATTAATTCATATATTCTAAAAATTAATTCAGAATTATTCACTTAAATTTTCAGGAAAATTTGAGCTCATTTATTTTATAGGTACTAGGAAATTCTTACTTTTTAATGTAACATTTATTCCATTATGGATCTAATTAAATGTAAAATTTAGATAACTAGTCAATGAGAATATGTACATTTTTAATTTTCAAGTATTTTTATGGGGTTATTATTTATTTTGGGATTCAAGTTTTAATTTAGATGTATTAGTATGAAATATCTTGTGCTTTTAAACATTTTTTGAGGCTTTATTGGAGATCATGGGTTTAGATAGGCTGGAAAGAGGGTGTCAGATATAGATTTTTTTTGTAATTGAAATTGGGTACCCTATTGGATAAGCAGTGGAGGTGGCCACCTAGGGATACCCCCAAGTAGCCAATGGCTCCATATTAGTTACTCAGTAGACCAATGTCTATTTTAAAAATTATAAAAGTTTCTTTTTCATTTCACATCCATCATTTAACCCCCAAATTGGGTTCTCTTTCAGAAATCCTCCATACAACCATTCAGGACTCTCTCCTTTAGATCCTTTATTTATTTTTCTTCCCCTCCTTCTACTTACGTAAACGATTTCTAAAGATTTTTTCTTCCATAAAATCCAAACTAATTCCTCTTCTCCCATTGGATATCTAAATTTTCATACTTATTCTTTTTTCCTTCTATCCGGGCTTTGGATTTGATGTTCTGATCTCCCCAATTCGTGGTGAAATATCTATTTAACCTTGATCATTTTCGTCTATTGTCAAAAGGAGGAAATATATATTGGTTTTCTCTATCTCTAGTGATTTTATCATGTAAAATGTGGTTAGAAATTTTTATCCTAGTTTTTTAATGATTTTAAGGTAGAATTTGATCATTAATTTATTTTCTAAATTTGGGCTTTAGGATAGTGTGGCCTTGAATGAATTTTTAGATTTACATGTAATGGTTTTCATTAGTTTTAGTAGTATTTATTCTATAATGGATTGTTTTTGAATTTATTGCTGATGGAATGCATCTTAGTGGTTGATAGTATATCTCTATTTATCATGGGATTATTCGTGAGTATTTTTAAATTCCATAATATTTATTATGGATAATCTGGGGTTTCTCACCCTATTGGTTAATTTTTATTCCATTCTAAGGACATGTCTAGCACTAGTTTCCATATTTTTATTAATAAAGCCTAAATAATATTTTATATTTATGATTTTATGTTTATTAATATATATTTCTATTTATAGTAAAGTAATTTGATGGTCTCATTGACAATATGTAAGAACAGTGAAGAAGAGTGTGACTTGACCTTTTTAAATTTAAATCACTTATAAGAGTTTTATTAATTATGTAACTAAAAGTAAATATGTAGATACGTATTTTTATATTAGTTTAAATCAAAGTGATCTTATATATACTATTCAAACACTAAACCTTAGAGTAGGGTACCCACTATAATATGTGTTCGAGGTTTTAAAAGAATCCACAAACTTATTTGAAGTTCATTTTTAACCAATAGGTGAAAAAACAAATCCTTACTTTTTCACAAATGGAGTTGCTGTCAAGGACATTCATATTTATGTGGAGGAGGAATCAACAATTCCTTTATCCAGGATATAATACAACTAAATCCATTACTCTTATCAGATATGGTAGTAGTGATCACACTAGAATTAAAGGTTTAGAATGATATAGTCAAACCAATATTGATACATCGATGTTAAAAAAATGAAACATAGAATAGTTATAAAATATCCTTAACCCCATTATTGTGTTCTCCTTTTATCATTTTCTTTTTTGATCTCTATATAAATATTTCATTCATGCACAATGTTAGATCCTGAACATCATGTAGGTATGTACCTATTTAAATTTCGGTTTTAATATCTCATTTTTTAATGAAATTGTTTTGGGGGGTATGTTGGGTCTTGGAGGTGTTATAAAGGATCACGACATTAGAAAGGGGGGAATAGGGACAATGTGTGTAAGGTTCGTGGTTTGCACATGGTTAATCAAACTGTGTAAAACTACTAGGTAAAAATTCGACTTTAGAAAGATACTTAAGGAATGTTATGTGAAACCTAGCGGCCTTCCTATGTAATGATATGACCTAGATTCCATTGTCCAGTGGCTAGCACATGGTTTGAGCACAGTTTTTTCAAACTGTGTGGGTAAACTTTCTGCCCCTATAAGGTTGGGAAAATTTACAAAAATTCTATTACAAAATTTTAATCCTTTACCAAATTTTCACCCCTCATTTCCTCCCTTGAAACCTAGAGATGAACAATATCTCCAAAGGGATTCCAATGGTGCTTCTACTTCATCCCTAGGTTGTTTGGAGTGTCACCGGTAGTAGATCAATGGTCTTGGTAAGTCTAATCCCTCACTTGCTTCTCTTTTTGTTTTAGGGTTCTCATCCTTCTCTCATCTCCATCTAAATCTCTAAAACCCTTATTTTCTAGTGAGATCTAGGTTTAGGCTTTAAAGGGTGGTTGAATCAATTTTTAATAATTTGATTATGAGTGTATTTGTCAATAGATTTGAGTTAGGTTGTTAACAAGTTATATCCCTTTGTTTTTACATAGAATTGTGCATGTGGGGTTATGTTCTTATTCTTTCCAAGATATTTTCTTGGATTAGTTTTCACTATTTTATATAACTAGTGTCTAAATAACCCATTAAACCCCCAAAAATACCCATGGTATTAATAAAGTGTGACTCGGTTAATTTGGGGCCACTCATGGGGTGTACTGACAATCCCAAATGTGGTTAATGGAAATTTAAAATGTGAAATTGACTTGTGATTAAGTATTGTCCTTATAGAATGTGTAAATTGGTTAATTTAATTATTAATAAAGGATTATGGGTAGATGTATCTAGTTTTAGATAATGTTTAAGGTATTTTTTTGGTCTGGAATGTGAATGAGATAAATGGGATTAATGTAAATGTATCAATGAATCATGTTTTGGATTTGAATATGATTAGTGAGTTAGGTTTGGGGAATTGGAATTTAGATAAATGGTTTTTTTATATAAATGATAAATGTGTCATTGGATTTTGTCTTACTATAGATTCTCATTTTAGTTTTTATTGTTGTGATATTACTAATGATATTGGCTCTGCTTTGTTGTAATGTTTTTATATGTGGTGAAATAAAAAATAATCCTGTTCAAATGGCTTGGTAGATTGGGATATAGACATGAGGTTCTTTTCCCATATGTTGAGTTGGATGTAGGCTCTAAAATACACCCCTAAATACACGGGTTAGGGAAGGGGAGGGATTCCCCTAATGGTTGCATTCCACTCAGACTGAGGGTTCGAGGTGAGGATAGTGTGGTTGTTGTGATGTTTTCCCTAGTAAGTAAGTAATTGGTTTTTTACCATATACATTGTGATTACTAACCATAACTAATACATTAAACAGATTAAAATGTTTAATTAATCACTAATATTTTATAAGTATTGATTTTGAATTTAATAGTTCTTTATCTTAGAGAAAACCTTATTACAAATGGATACATGAAATCTATTTTATTTAATTATCATTATTTAGATATTTCATGAACTATCTATTTAGATTTGATATTTTTTATACAATGTTGATGGAGGACTATTGCTTTACACTCACACCCTACTTGGGCCCTCATCAGGTACCTAATCATATTTCATGAATGCAGGTCATGTAAAGGGAAAAGGTCTGGTGCTCAAGAGTTGATTCAGATTTGGGATGTGCATGGATGAGATTCCAGACATGGTGTTAGGACTATATTTGGGATTCCCCAATATTCCTTATTTTGTGTTTTTTTCACTTGGTATTATAGCATGACATGTCATACTTATAGTTGGTTTGGGTTCGTACCCTATTTCTTGAAATGGTTGCTTATGCATGTTCATTGATTATTCTATGTTGTTTTTTATTTTCTATTTATTTTCTATTGTGGATTGCTCTGGTAAGGAGGGTATATTCTCCAAATGTTACTTTTAGACCCTCTCTACTAGTTTAAAACCATTGTCATGTAGGAAGGCACGCTTGAGGTCATGTGGTGACCCGGCTCGGGGCACCGGTTTAGTGGATCTCGGGTTAGGTTCATTACAAAGTGGTATTAGAGGATGTATTTTCTATTACTTACTATTTAGTAATGATACACCAGAGGTTAGGAATGTGTTGGGCCTTGGAAATAATCTCATTCTTGGGAGAATCTAACCCAAGTATGAGGAAAAACCCAAGTCATCCATGATGGGAATTGTTGTTCTCATTATGCATTGTTACAATTGATGATATTTCACCATTAGTTGATGAAAATGTTTTAGGAAGTGATTGTTTTATAATATTTTACTTGTGGCCACAAAAGAATGGTGTTTTTCATTCATTCATCATAATAGGTACCTAGTTATATAGAATACATTCATCATGGTAGGCACACATGGGATGGGTGTGTAGGAAAAAAGGGTCAGATGCATTTGACATTCTTGGAAGTAAGGAAAATTGTTTCTAATGAGATGATGAAAATAGTTAAAAAGGGTTGTAAAATGTTAAACAAAATTAAATAATTTTTCTTGATAAGGGGAGGTATTTGAATTATAATTTTGTTGGAGTAAATTATGAAATGGAAAAAAATCAATGGTATAGAAGGTAAGGCTTATAATCGTGTGAGTTAGTTACCTCATATTAGTTGTGACCTTGGAGAGGATGGTTGAGGATAGTGTTCCTAGTATTCTCAGGCCTATTTGAATAGTGTATGGGAAATGTTTTTCTATGCCTATTGATAAAACCTTCGTTATATATTTTTAAATATTTATTGTCTTTGTTCCAAAGATCTTGTCTGTCATTGTAGAGAAGTTCCACCGTGAAGGTGTGTGTCGGTCAGCCGATAGGAGGATGTTGCTGAGAGAACTCCTACCATAGAGGAGAAAGAGAATGTGGTGATTCAGGAAAATTGAGAAGAACTATTCTATGATAATTTTTCTTATTTCATACAGATGATGGAGTAGGACCTAGGGCGGGCTGTACCGAGTACGTTCGAGTTGACATGGGAGTTTCATCAATAGAACCCTCTGATGTTTACCAGAGAGGGTGGTATATAAGTAGAAGATCTTTGGATATATTTTATCATAACTATTCTTGATCATCTCGAGACTACTCTTGAGAAATAATCCAAGTTAATTATTGATATGTTTCTAGTCTAGGAAAAGAGTTGGTTGGAAATCATGGTTCAAATAGAAGAGACCAAAGGAATTATGGGGAAAGAATTACTATGGAAGTTTCTCATACACTTATATCTAGAAAAATTTTGTTAGAATAAGTCCATGGATTTTATGAGCTTGACCCAAGGGGTAATGTCAGTGATGGATTATGCCAGTTTTTAAACTGATCTATGATTCTTTATTCTGACATTGGTAGGAGATGATGGAGCTATGGTGAAATGTTTTCAGGATGTGATGAGACATCAGATCAGGTCCCAAGTGAACATATTCCATTTTAAAAGGTTTTATGAAGTATTGGATTGACCCCTTGTCTTAGAATAGAACATGAATTTTGCTTTAGAGGATGTAATAGTGGTTCGAGATGAGTGGGCAAGTGGTGCAACTTTCGAGATAAAGAAGATCCATTTTGGGAATCTATATCTTGGTTGAAGTGAATAGAGTATCCATAAGATGGGTTTAGTGTATCAGAGGGGTGACCCGGTGTTTTTTTACCAGTGTGGAAGGTTGGGAAACATGCGTAGACAGTTTCCCCGACCATCAGTCGAGTGTCGAGCGTGCGGCAGGCTGGGCCATGTACAGAGGTTCTGTAGGAATCTACAGAAGTTAGGAAATTGTGTATTTAAAAGGGAGATTTTTATTTTATGAATAGGGTTGTTGATTCCATATCAAGAAGGAAGTTCGAGCACTATAGTTCATATTGGTAGGGTGGTGTATGTGGAACTCCAGGGCAAGATCATTCATCCCCGCAAGTCAGTGCAGTGTTGGGCACTCTGGTTAGAGCCCAGGGTGGAGGGGTAGGTTTTATTTATGTAGTTCAGTATACACCAGAAAGTAATGAGGTAGGACCATCAACTATTCAAGGTACAATTATTGTATCTTCCACCATTTCTAGTGATTTATTTGATACGAGTGATAATTATTCTTTTATTTATTCTCATCACGTAGTTGTTTTGGGATTAAATGTGGCAAGTGCGTGTGGAGTTATGTCACTTGTTACTTCAATAGGGATATATGTTGAGGATATCAAACAATGTATGGTTTGTTCCTGTGTGGTTTTTGGATATAATTTTTGGGGAACCTATTTATCCTATTGATGTCAGGTTTTGACCTGATTTTGTGTATTTATTGGATTGTATTGTATGTAGCCCATATCAACTGTTACCAGTGTTGGGTGACATTTACGTCTCTCAATATTGACACTTATGTCCTTTATGGTGAGTGATATATTCCAGAAGGCCGCAGAGTTCCAATTTTCCATCAATTGGGAGAACTCACAGCTCAAGTGGCTTTCTGTGTGCTAGATGAAGGAGGAAGGGAACAACCAGTCTTTCCTCCCATTGTAGATCAATTTCATGTTGTGTTTCCAGAGGATTTATTTGGGATACCTCCCAATATATATTTTGAGTTTATGATTGAATTAATGTCAAGGGAGGAGTTAGTTTTCATTCCACCATATCGAATGGTGCCGATATAAATTTAGGAGCTTAACGTTTAGCTGGAGTATTTAGTGTATAGAGGGTTTATTTTTCCTCGTACATCACCTTGGGTATCTCTCGTACTATTTTCTAATAATTCCAATAGATCATTGAGGCGAATTGTATATTATAAGAAGTTTAATTAGATGATGGTTAAGAACCAATACCCACTCCATAGAATCAATGACCTTTTTGATCAACTGAGGGGTGACTTGAGGTTCTACAAGATCAATTTAAGATCAGGATACCATCATTTGAGGGTGAGAACTTCTGACTTACCACGGACATATTTGTTTAGCAGGTACAGGTTGTATGATTTTTTGGTGATTCCATTCAGGTTGACCAATGTACCGGCTGTGTTCATGGCCTTAATGAACTGGATATTCCACCCATGTCAGTATTAGATTTTAGTTGTCTTATTTGATGACATCTTGGTGTACTCAATAACTCTTTATGATCATTCCATACATCTTGACATCATCCTGAATACATTAAGAATGCATAAAATTTTCGAAAAGCTATAAAAATATTAGTTCCAGATTGATAGTGAAGTTATTAGGGCACATCATTTCTAATTTGGTTGTATCAGTGGATCTAGAGAAAGTACAGGTTGTGGTGTCTTTCGAGTACCCCAATAATACTTCTTATGTTCTTATTTTTTTGGGTTTGGCTGGTTATTATAAAAGGTCCATTAGTTATTTTTCCCATTTGGTAGTTCCACTCTAAGGCTTGACCAAAATGGCAATTAAGTTCGAGTGGTTAGAGCCATGTGAGAGTTATTTTCAAGAGTTAAGGAAGAGTTTTACTACCACATTGATTCTAATATTACATGTACTAGGTAAGAGGTACACCTTATTTTGTGATGCTTTCAGTGTTGGACTTGGGTCTTTTTTTATGATGGATGATCGAGTTGTGGCATATGGGTCAAGGCTTTGAGGCCTCATGAAAGAAATTTCCCTACTCATGACATTGATCTAGGTTATTTGTTTTATTACATAAAGTGATGGAGGAATTAGTTGTTGCAAGAATGGTTCATAGATTTTACCAACAACAAAAGTCTTGTGTACATTTTCTCTCTGTGAGATTTGAACCATCGTTATCAGAGGTAGTTGAGTACCTAAAATCCTTCTACTTCAAAATGGTTTACATGCCAGGAAAAGGGAATAGTGTTGTGTATGCTCTAAAATGGAAGAAATGGAATTAAGTGGTTTAGGAATCCAACTATGAGTGGAAAATGATGGCCTTATTTGATGAGATGTGCCAGGAAGTGTAGGATGGGCATGGTAAAATGACCCTTGAATCTATAGAAATTGAGTCCTTGCTTTTTATCTGAGTCATGGATAGTCAGCTGGTGGATCTGGAGTGTTTGGATATGAAGGAAATTCCTAAAGGTGGGGATTCACCTTCTAGTAGGTCTATTATTGATGAAGTTATTGTTAATGTTCATGGTCATGTGGTTATACAAGTGTGTATGAGGGAAGAGTTGATGCATGAGTTCTATACATCAATGTGGACAGTGCATCCTAGTATGATTAAGATGTATCATGATCTTTGTAGGCATTATTGGTGGCCATGAATGAAGAAATTGTTTCTGTGTTTTGTGGCACAATTCCTTCCCTATCAATAGGTAATGGTCAAGCATCATCACCCAGGTGGTTTGTTATAATAATTTCCTGTTCTAGAGTGGAAGTGGAATGAAATAACAATGGACATTTTAGTGACCCATCCAAGGATTCCTTGGAATAATGATGTAGTCTGGGTAGTCATAGAATTATTGACTAAGGTGTTCCATTTCATTCTGATCTAGGAGACTAGCACAGTTGATCAGTTGGGTGAGTTATATGTTCTAGAGATAGTGTGGTTTCACGATATATCAAGAACCATAGTTTCAGATCATGATACACTTTTCACATCATTCTTTTGGAATGTATTAGAGAATTTACTTGGTACCCAAGTGTTTTTAAATGTGAATTATCACCCACAGACATATGGATAGTCAGAGTGTATGATTTTGGTATTAGAAGATATGTTGAGATCTTATGTTATAGATTTCTATGGTTCATGGGAAAAAACACTTATCACCTTTTGAGTTTCCCTACTACAAATGTTTTCAGGATATGATTTATATGAATACTTCGATCCACTCTATGTAAGGTCCTTTAGATCTCTATTGTGCTTGTTAGAAGTTAGAGAATCTAAGCTGTTGGGATCGAGTATCGTGCAGGGGATGTTAGACAAGGTTCAATTGATTTGAAAGTGTGTGAAAATGGATCGGAGTAGGTAGAAGTCATATTTATATCATATTCATAGACTTATTAAGATTATGGTGAATGATAAAGTGTTTCTTCATGTGTCTCCATGGTTGGGTCACTGTTGATTTCAGAAACAGGGCAAGTTGGCACCTAGGTATATTGGACCATTCGAGATCGTAGAAAGTAATTGACTATTAACTTATCGATTGTATATTTTGGAGAGGTATGGTGTCATGGATGATTTTTTTCATGTCTTGAAACATCAATAGTATCACCCTAGTTTATATAATGTGATAAGAATTGAGGATATAGAGTCAGAGGTTTATGAGTCCTTCGAGGAGCATCTAGTTTGTATTGTGGACCGTAGTGATAAAGTCTTGTGGGGAAATATTGTGCCATTAGTTCACGTTTTCTCAAAACATGTAAATGTTTAGTAAGAAACATAGGAGTGAGATATAGATATAAGGGTCCAGTTTCCCAATCACTTTTATTCGTAAACTCAGTAATTCTCAAGAAGAGTTACTCGAGGATGAGCCTTCATAAGGTGGGGAGGTTGTAAGATCTCAAAATTCATCAAGGTATGACCCTATTTGAATTTTAGTTTCAATATCTCATTTTTGCTTAATGAAATGGTTATAGGGATCATGTTAGGTCATAGGGGTGTTTCAATGGATTGGTACATGAGAAAGGGTGAACTAGAACAATTGGTGCAAGGCTTACGGTTGGCGCTTGGTTAATCAAACAATGTTGAATTCCCAGTTAACCGTTCAGCCTTGGACAAAGACCTAAAACATTGTCTGCACATTGTCTCACAAAATGTGTGGCCTGCCCAGGTATCATTGTGATCCATCTTCCACTTGATAGGGTCTATATCCTGGTTTTTCAATCCATGTGGGTAACCCATGTGCCTCTTTAAAGTTAAGAAAATTTACAAAAAACCATCACGGGATTTTGAACCCTTACCTGATTTTTAAACATTGTTTCATACTTTAAACCCTAGTGATGAAAAATATCTTCCAAGGTCTTCCAAGGGTGATTATTCTTCATCCCTATTCATTTGTAGTGTTTTTAGATGTGGATCAAAGATTTGGGTACGTTTTATTCCTCTATTGCTTCTATTTTTTGTTTAGGGATTTCATCCTTCTATTATCTCCATCTGACACTATAAATCCCTTATTTTATTGTCAGATCTAGTTTGAGGATTTAAAGGGTGTTTGAAATTGGATTCAATTATGTGTGAGTTCATCAATGTAGTTTTGTTAGGTGGTATACAAGTTATATCCCATGGTTTTACAAAGAGTTTTCCATGTGGGGTTGTGTTATTATTCTTTAAGTGATGTGTTCTTAGTTTTGTTTACAAGATTTCATAAAATGAGTGTATAAATGACCAATTGAACCCCATCATGATCCCCATGGGATGTATAGAGGATGACATGATTAATTTATGGCCACCCATGGGTTGTATCGAACCAACCAAACATGGTTAACAGAATTATAATGTGTGAAATTGAATTGTGATTAAGTAGATACCTTAGAGAACGTGTAAATAGGTTAATGTAATGATTAATAAATGATTATGGGAATATTTTTCTAGTTGTGGATAATAGATAATTTATTTTTTAGTTTGGAATGTTAATGGGTTATATGTGATTAATGGTAATATGTCAATGAATCATGTTTGGTATTTAAATATGCTAGAGAGTTAGGAATAGGGAATGGGAATTGGGATAAATGATTATGTGATATAAATGATAAATGTGTTAATAGATTGTGGAATACTATAGATTACCATTTTAGTTGTTATTATTGTTATATTACGAATGATATTTTCTAGGCTTGGTTGTAATGTTGTTATGTGTGATGAATGAAGAAATATGCATGTGAACATGGCTTGGTAGTGTGGGATATAGACATGAGGTTCTATGATCATGGGTAGAGTTGGACTAAGGCTCTAAACTCCACCCCACAATGCACAGGTTAGGTAAGGGGATGGAGTTATATTTCCCTAACAGTTTCATTCCACCCGAACTGAGGCTTCGAGGTAAGGCTAATATAGTAGTTTTGATTTGTTTATATAGATAGATAGGAATTGGTTTATTCACATTTTCCTTGTGATTATTGAACATTCCTAATCCATTAAGCACATGAAGATGGTGAATTATGCATTGAGATGTTATAAGTATTGAATATGAATTTAATGTGGTTTATCTTAAGGGAAACCATATTATTAATGGATACTTGGACTGTATTTTATTTACATATCATTATTTAAAATTGCATGCACTATATTTTTAGACTGGATATTTTGTAGAAACCATTGGTGGAGGCCTTTTATGTTTTACCCACACCCAACTTGGGTTGTCGTTAGGTACCTGAGCATATTTCATTGTTACAAGTTATGTAAAGGGAAAAGTTATGGTTCTTGGGAGTTTATTCAGATTTAGGATGTGTGTGGAAGAGGATATAGACTTGAATTCAAGACCATTTTTAGGATTTTATTGTTGTATTTATTTTGGTTTTGGTTCACTTGGTACTATAACATGACATGTCATACCTACTGTTGGCTTTGGTTGTTACCATGTTTCTGGAAATGGTTTTTTATACATGTTCATTGATTATTATATATTGATTATGATTTTGTATTTATTTTATATTGTGTGTTAATATGGTAAAGAGGGTATAGTCTACCCTTGTGACTTTTAGACCCTTAATTCTAGTCAGAATCCTATGTCATATAAGGAGGCAGGCTTGAGGTCATGTAGAGACCCAGCTTGGGGAACCAGTTTAGTGGCTCCTAGGTCAAGTTCTTTTCAAACTAGTATCATATGAGGTATTTTCTATGAATTTATATTTGGGAATAGTAGATATGAGGTTAGGAAGTTTTCAGGCCTTGAAAATAAGATCTCTATTGGGAGTATCTAACCCAATAATGAGGCAAAACCCAAGTCACCTAGAATGGGAATTTCTTTTCTTGTTATGAATTGTTACAATTGATGATACATTACCATTGGTTGATGCACATATTGTATGATGTGACAATTTTCTAATATTTTTCTCAAAGATGAATTTGAATGGGTTTTTCCATTCATGTATCATTATAGGAACCTATGTATATAGGAGATACGCATCATGGTAGGCACACACGGGATAGGTGTGTGGGGAAAAATGGTAGGATGCATTTGAACTTTTTGGAAGTAATGAAAATAGTGTCTAATGAGATGATGAAAATATGTAAAAAGGAATGTAAAATTTCAAATAATAATTAAATAATTTTTCTTGATTAGGGTAGGAATGTGAATTAAAATGTTGTTGGAGTAAGGTGTGAAATGGAAATTGTTTTTAAATGGTATATGAGATAAGGCTTGGAACCATGCATGTTAGTTACCTCATGTTAGTTGTGACCATGGTGAGGATGGTGAGGGTGGTGTTCCTGGTATGATCGGGCTTGTTTGTATAGTGTATGATAAATAGTTTTTTATGGTTTGTGATGAACCCTTCCTTATATATTGTGAAATCTTCATGGGTTGTGTTCCAAAACTCATGTTTGTCATTGTCGAGAAATACCCCTATGAAGGTATGTGTCAGTCAGGTGATAGGAGGATGTTGCTGAGAACACTCATCCTATAGTGTAGAAAGAGAACATGGTGATCCAAAAAAATAGAGAAGATAAGTTACATGATAACATTTCTCGTTTCATGCAGACGATGAAGGGGGACCCAGGGCGGGCTTCACCGGGTATGTTTTGAGTGAGGTGGGTTGGGGAACATGCGAGACCACTGTCCCCAACCACCATTCGAGTACTGAGTAAATGGAAGGTTGAGCCATGTGTAGAGGTTCTTCATGAATGCATGGAATTCAGGAAATGATGGTGGTCAAAGGAAGATTTCAAGTATAGGTAGAGGGTTGGTGACTCCGTATCACGTAAGTTTTTGGATATCCACAGGTCGTACCAGTAGGGGTGGTGGACGTGGAACTTTGATGCAAGATCACCAATAATAGAAAAGTAGTGCAGTGAAGGGAAATCAGGTTAGATCCCAAGGTAGATGGTAAGGTCATCTTCATAATTTCATCTACACCATAAAGTGGTGAGCTAGGAATATCTACCACATGAGGTACAATTCTTGTAGATTCCATGCGTTCTAGTGCTTTATTTGATAATAGTGTTACACATTATTTTATTTCTACTTAGTTTGTAGTTTTGATGGGATTAAACAGGGAAATTGTGTGTGGAGTTATGTCACTTAATACTCCATTTGGGGTATGGGTTGAGGATATTAGACATTATTGGGGTTTTCCCTTGGATGTTGGTGAATATCATTTCTACGGAACTTGTTTGTCCTAAAGATGTCATGTTTTGACCTAATTTTGGGTGTGGATTGGCTGGTGTTGTATCAAGACCATATCTACAATTAACAATGTCAGGTGATGTTCAAGTATCTCAATAGAGACACTTATTTCCTTTTTGGTGATTAGGATGTTCAAGCAGGACGTTTAGGACCAATTTACCAACAGTGGGGATAACTCACATCTCAAGTGGATTTCCTTGTGATAGAAGAAGGATGATGGGAACAACCAATCTTTCCTCTTATTGTGGATCAATATTGAGTTGTGTTTCTTGAGGATTTTTAGGGCTACCACCCAAGAGAGATGTTGAGTTTACGATTTAAATTCTACTACGGGAGGAGGTAGTTTTCTTTCCTCCATATCAAATGGAACTATAAAAAATTCAGGAACAAAAATCATAACAAGAGGAGTTGGAGAATAAAGGATTTATTCATCCAAGTATGTCACCTTGGGGATCAATTTTATTGTTTTATAAGATGTTTGATATATCTTTGTGCCTATTTTTTATTATAGGATGTTTAATAATATGAAGATTAAGAAACGATACCCACACCCGAGAATCAATGACATGTTTGATAAACTAAGGTGTGGATCGGTGTTCTCTAAGATTGATTTAATATTATGTTACCATCAGTTGAGGTTGAGACCTTCAAACATACCATGGACAGCATTCTAGAGTAGGTATGATTTGTATTAGTTTGTGGTGATGTCATTTGGGTTGACCAATGTACTAACTATGTTCATAGGCTTGATTAACCGAATATTCCACCAATATCTGGATTTTATTTTAGTTATGTTATTTGATAAAATTTGGGTGTAATCATGAACTCTGGATGATCATTCCAAACATCTTAACATCATCCTAGCTACATTAAAAGGGCATAGGATTTACTCCTATCTATCTAAATATAAATTCTTGATTGATAGATTTCATTTCTTATGGAACATAATTTTTGATTTGGGTGTGTCAGTGGATACAAAGAAAGTGAAAGTTGTGGTGTATTAGGATAAACCTAATAACGTTTATGATGTTTGTGGTTTTCAGGGTTTGGTCGATTATTACTGAAGTTTTGTTGGTGATTTCTCATACTCAGCAGTGCCACTCTCATGCTTAACCAAGAAGCAAGTTATGTTTTTGTTTTTAGAGGCATGTGAGAATGATTTTCAAGAGTTAAAGAAGTAGTTTACTAATAAAATGATTATTATCCTACCCAAACTAGGTAATAGGTACACCTTGTTTTGTGATGCTTCTGGTGTTGGACACGGGGTAGTGTTCATGCAGGATGATCAAGTTGTGGCATTGGAATAATGAAGTTGTGGGATAATTACAGAAATTACCTGACTCATGACCTTCAGTTAGCTGGTATGGTTTATGCCTTAATGTGTTGTAGGAATTACTTGCTGAGAAAATGGATTGAGGTGTTTACCAACCATAAAAGTCTCAAGTACGTTTTTTCTCATTGTGATTTGACCCTTTAGTGGAAAATGTGGGTTGAGTACCTACAATCCTCCAATTTTGAGATGGTTTACACACCAATAAAAGGGAACAATATTGTGAATTATTTGAACATGAAGACTTGGAATCAGGTGGTTTAAGACTCCAACCTTGAGTGAAAAATGATGGCCTTATTTGTTGAGATGCACCTGGAAGTGTAATATGAGAATGGTAAAATGAACCTTTCATTTATAGAAATTAATTACATGCTTTTTATCCAAGTTATAGATATTTATCTAGTGGATCCAAAGTGTTTGGATATTAAGGAAAGTTCTAAAGGTGGTGAGTCACCTTCTAGTTGGGCTATTGATGATGATGTGATTGTTAATGTCCATGGTCATTCGGTAGTGTGAGTGTGTATTTGAGAAGATATGATGTATGAGTGACATGTACACAGTGTATAGTGCATCCTGGTATGAAAAAAATGTATCGTGATATTCATAGGCAGTATTAGTGGCTGGGAATGAAGAAAGTGTTTGCGGGTTTTGTGGAATGATGCCTTACCTTTCAATAGGTGAATGATAAGCATCAGAACCCAGGTGGTTTGTTACAGTCATTTCCCACTCCCGAGTGGAAGTGGAATGAACTAAAAATAGACTTTTTAGTTTGTCTTCCATGGATGCCTTGGAAGAATGATGTAGTCTGGGTAGTCATGGACCGATTGACTAAAGTGGCTCATTTTTAACTGATATAGAAGACCTATGCATTTGATCAGCTGGGTGAGTTATATGTTTGAGAGATATTGTAGTTTCATGGTGTGTCTAGAACCATTGTTTAAAATTGTGATCCACATTTCACATCTCTCTTCTATTAAGGATTTCATAAGGTGCTTGGTACCTGAGTGTTTTTTAGTACACATTATCACCCGTAGATGGATGGACAGTCAAAGAATATAATTCATTTATTAAAAGATATGCTGACATCTTTTGTTATGGATTTTAGGGTTCATTGGAAAACACTTATCGCTTGTTGAATTTTCATGAAACAATAGTTTTTGGGCTGCGATTCAGATGGTTCCTTTTGAGGAACACTATATAAGGTTGTGTAGATATCTATTGTGATGGTTAGAAGCTGGAAAATATGAGCTATTGGGATCGAGTCTCATTCAAGAGACGTCAAACAATATTTTATTGATTTAGAAGCAAATGAAAATGGATCAGTATAGGTAGAATTTATATACAGATCGACGTCGTAGACCACTTGGGTTTATGGTGTTTGGTAGTGTGTGTCTTCAAGTCTCTCCAAGTTTGAGTCACCATCAAATTAGAAAATAGAAAAATTTGGCACCCATGTATGTGAGACTGTTTGAGATTGTGGAATGAATAGTACTAGTGTCTTACCTATTAGATCTTCCATAGAGTTATGGTGGAATGCATGATTTTTTCATTTCTTGCAACTTTGACAGTATCACCCTAATTTATATCACATTATAAGAATTCAAGATGAATATTTTGATGTTTATACGTCCTTTTAGGAGCATCTGGTTTGTATTATAGACTATAGTGATAAAGTCTTGCGTGGAAATATTGTTCCCTTAGTTACAGTTTTATGGAAACTTGGAAATGTTTAGTAAGAAACTTGGGAGTGAGATTCAGATATGAAGAACCAATGTCCCAATCTATTTTCATCAAAAAATCAACAATACATGGGATTATCAGCATAATGATGATTTGTTATAAGGTAGGAAGGCTGTAAGATCCTAGACATCATGGAGGCATATACCTATTTATATTTTGGTTTAAATCTCTCATTTTTTGTTAATGAAATTGTTCTGGGGAGTATGTCAGGTCTTGAGGGTGTTCCAATGGTTCAATACACAAAAAAGGGGAGAACCAAGTCAATCTGTGTAAGGTTCACAGTTGGTGCACGGTTATGAAAACCATACGGAATTCCCAGGTCATTATTCTACCTTAGACAAAGGCTTAATATATTATTTTCACATGATCTATCAAACTGTGTGGCATGCCCATGTATCTATGTGACCCAACATCCCTTGCACAATTTCTAGGTCATGGTTTGTGTATATTTTGTTAAATCATGCGGGTAAACCATACACCACTGTAAAGTTGGGAAAATTTTAAAAAAACATTCATTACGTGATTGTAAAACCTCAACCGATTTTCACCCCCTGTTTCCTCCCTTGAACCCTAGTGATGAACAATAGATCCCATGGGATTACAAGGGTGTTTAAAATTCAACCTTATGTCTTTTTAAGTCTCATATGTTTTTTATCAATGATATGGGTAATTATAATCCCTCTCTTGCTTCTCTCTTTGGATTATGGTTTGCATCCTTCTCTTCTTTACATATGAAGTTCTAAAACCCTTATTTTCTGGTAAGATCTGGGTTGGTGATTTAATGGGTGGTTGAATTAATATATACGATTTAAATTAGGATTTCATTATTTAATATATTTGAGGTACATTTTCTACAAGTTACATCCCTTGGTTTTTACATTGATTTTTTCTATGTGGGGTTATGTTCTTATTCTTTACTTGATGTGTTATTTGTTTCATTTGCATGATTTGATATAATGAGTATCTAAATAACCAATTGAACACTCTCATTATCCATGTGGGATTCATAGAGGATGAATTGATGAATTTAGGTCCACCCATGGGGTGTGATGATCCTCCCAAATGCGTTTAACGTAATTTTAATGTGTGAAATTGACTTGTGATTAAGTATATCCCATGGATAATGTGTAAATAGGTTAATGTAATGATTAAGAAAAAGTTATGGTTAGAAGTTTCTTGTTGTGAATAATGGGTAAGGTATTGTTTGGTATAGCATGTGAATGGGTTAAATGGGATTAATGGGAATGTTTCAATGAATTATGTTTTGTATTTGAATATTCATACTGAGTTATGCATGGGGAATGGGAATTGGGATAAATAGTTATGTGATATAAATGATAAATGTGTTAATGGATTGTCACATAATATAGAATCCTATTTTAGTTTTTATTGTTATGATATTACTAATGATATTGTATATGTTTGTTTGTAATGTGGTTGTGTGTGGTGAACGAAAAAATAAGAATGTGCACATGGATTGGTAGAGTGGGGTATAGACATGAGGTTCCACACCCATGGGTCGAGTTGGATTGAGGAAATAAACTTCACCCCTCAATGTAGAGGTTAGAGAAGGGGATAAAGTTTTATTTCCCAAATTTTTGCAATCCATCCGGACTTAGGATTCAAGGTGAGGATATTGTGGTTTTTTTGATGCGTTACACTAGTGAGACAGGACTTGGTTTATTCCTTTATACCTTATAATTACTGAACATGACTAATTCATTAAAAACATGAAAAGTGTGAATTATGTACTTAGATGTTATAAGTATTTAATCTGAATTTAATAGTGGCTTATCTTAGGAGAAACCTTATTACTAATGGATACTTGAACTATATTTTATTTACTTATCATTATATATAAATTCCATGAAATATCAGTTTAGAATGTATATTTTTTAGACATCATTGGTGGGGGATTACTGAGTTATACTCACACCCTGATCGATCTATCATTAGGTACCCAAGAAGATTTCATGGTTGTAGGTTAGGTAAAGGGAAAAGGTCCAGTGCTCGAGAGTTGAGTCGGATTTTGGATGTGTGTGGATGAGGATTCAGACATGGAATTAGGAATATTTTTTCGATTCTACTTCTTTCTTTATTTTGGGTTTTGTTCACTTGGTATTATTGCATGACATATCATACATACCTTTGGTTGTGGTCTGTACCCTGTTTATGGAAATTTTTGTCTCTGAATGTACATTGATCATTCTATGTTGTTTTTGATTTTCTACTTATTTTTTGTTGTGGATTACTATGATAAAGAGGGTATGGTCTCCCTATGTGACTTTTAAAACCTAGATACTACTCAGTAACCTTCGGAAAATAGGGAGTTGAACTTCCGTTCTTGTGGTGACCTGGCTCAGGGAACCAGTTTTGTGGATCCCGGGTCAGGGATGTTACACACAATATATTTAAAAATTGTTTACTGTTAAATTTAATCATTTCCCAAAGTATCATATACATGTGATTTAAAAAAAAATTCCAAGTAGTTTTATTCATCTTTCCCATAAATTCCTCACATGAATTCTTAATTTAATGTACATGAAAAACATATTCACATGAATTTGAAAATCTTTAAAACATAATACATTTTTATATAATAAATCATTATAATATTAAATAAAATAGTATAAATTATATAATAATCAATATTTTTCTTGGAATACTTCAACAAAACATATGATAAGAACTCTTTATATATCAAACATTTCATATTGGAAAGACATGTTTTCCTAAGAGTACAGAATGTGTGTGTATACCACATCTGATGATCATTTAAAATTGCATAATATACATCCAAATAATTTATTATAGAATTTAACTAATTATAAAATAATTATAGGACAAATAAATTAATTAAATCATTAAAATATTATTGAAAATAAAACATATAAAACAAAACATATATTTTTATTTGAAAATAAATGTGTCAAATATAAGTTTTATTCTCCCTATTAGAAATATGTGTCATTTTTCTTGAGAGTAAATTTTAATACCAATAATCTATATGTGATTATTTGATTCTAAGTTGATATTTCCTAAATTTAGGTTTCATTCAGTAATTATCTAAACTTTATATATTTTTATGTGTGAACTAAAAGTAGAATAAGTTCTATGTTTCATTAGTGTATGTGTGAATCTATCATGCATGTGTTTTAATTAGCTTCAGCAAACATACCATCTAGAATATTGTAAATTTAGGAATTTGTATGTTTGATTCATCTTATATGTTGTATAATATGATCCATCATATGTGTCATTTATGTCTTATCCAATTTTCACTATTTATATAATATAATAATTCTATTGAGAATAATAAAAAATAAATAAAAATAATCATAAATAAATAATAATAAACATATAAAAATTGATTTAAAAACCGAGTAATTAATGTTTTGAAAAATTATAATTACCATATTATGAAAACACTAGTATATGAGTCTTATCTGAACTCATTCAAAAATATATTTTCATTGAAATTAGTTCATAAAACACAACCTAGCCATAGTAAATATGTTAGTAAGTTAATCATCGGTTGAAATATATTATAAATATATGTCACCATTTTTAATATAGTCTCTAATAAAATTATATATAACCATAATGTCACAACCCAGGATGGGATTCCATCCGTCCCAACACCTATCCCAACCCACGATAAGGCTCAAGAGGCATTCTCAGCCCTCCTAGATTGGCAACTAGTATCAGGAATCAAATATATCTTTATGGGAATGATTTATCATAATAATAAACTAGTAAAAATAACTAAATAGGTAAATGTTATAAATATTTAGCTAATGATGTTGGGATAAATTTATAATTTATTTAGATAAATTAAATTGGATAGTAATGATTTCTTTAGAACTGATTAATGTTTTTATTCAAAGTAGTTTACGAAATCATTGATGGAGTTTACTTCATTTTTTATTTAAGGAATATATACAATAATAGTTGTTTGATGTAAGGGATATGGAAGCATGCATGTTTTAAATAAGGTTTTATGGTAATTATATTTTAAAAAAATACGATATAAAGGAATTAACTTGTTTGGTATGTGACAATTAAGAACTATTTCATACTACTTTAGAGATTAATGATAAGTTCATTTTGGAAATTTAGTGAACTTCTTCTAATGTTTGGATTTTAATATTTCGTATGTATCATAAGGTTAACCATTTATGAAAATTTTTATATTTATCTTTAAATTAGGATTTAGATATTAATGTATTATTTCTTTTTATTAACATTTATGTATATCAGATAATTTGTTATAACCATGTTTGTGATAATAACTAAACATAGATAGAATGAATTATCATTATATCAATGGATCTTATGATCTGTTAGTTCCTTAGGAATAAAAATTCCACCTTCATTTCTTGGATTATGATATGAAGTATAAATTGATTGAGGCATGAACAAAGGTTGAGATTGTTATTATAAAATATAAAGAAATCAATTTAGTGTATCTTCTCATGAAAATGCTTCAAAATTAGGAAATGGGTCTTGAAATAAAATTTATTCCAATTATCACCAATTTTGATGATATCAATGAACATGTTCACATGAATTTGGTTTATGGTTTCATGGTTACTAAACTTCTCTTTATCACTCACCTTTTTAAGATCACTGATCTTTATCACTCTCTATAATTATTTATGTTTTCCTTCCATGTTTAAATCTTCACTTCCAACCTATGTTCTCCTATGTGTAAACCAAGTAATGAGATACTCTGGGTAACTATTATGTTCCCAAATTTCCCATTTTAAAGTAAGAATTATTATTTATTTTTATAATGTGGATTTCAATGAATTAATTTTTCAAATGATAACTATTTTATAATTAAGAATAATTTTGAGGGTGAAATTCATTTAAAGGTGGTTACAATGTAACAACATGAGATTTCATGATTTTTTTCAATTGAGTTTAATCTTTTTAATAGTTTGTGCTATAGTAAATATTTATTTCAGATTTCATTGAATGCAACATTGAGTCTTGATTGCGTTACATACATAAATGAGCTTAGCTTGTGTTACACACAACGCTGAGTTTAAAAAAACATGTCATATTATTAAAATATTATTATTTAATATGATAGTTATCACCTGGTCATTGGAATGGATTTTATGACAGGGATTAATTAAATTATTAAAATATTTGGTTTACAAAAAAATATATTTGGTGACCAATTAATATTAAAAAACTTGTTTTATGAAAAGATGGACATTTTAACTAAATAAATTAAAAAAGACACATTTGGTAAATTATTTTAATTAAATTTATATAGTATATATTTAATCATGTTATTAAAATTCATCATATTTATTTTCAAGACAAGAGATAAAATAAATCCAATTTTATGCATAAAAGTATTTTTTTCTAAAACGAATTTATGTCACCTTTGGCACACTTATTTAAAAATTAATTTTTAAACAATTTTAAATATTAATTTTTTAAAATAAAAAAATAAAATAATCATGTCAAAATTATCATAGGTTAAATGTTTGGGATTTTACTGAATGTTTCACTTTTTATAGAATAATGAGAAATACAAAATTTTAATTGAAAACTAACTTTTCGTTAAATTTATTTATAAAGTTAAATTATATTTTAAATTGTTTTTAAAGTAAAAATAGTTTATTTAGAAATATATTAATCCAATTTAGGTAATTTTAAACAATTTAATATTTATTTTTTATATGAAATAATTGTAAACTTTTGAACATTTTCTCTTTAAAAACATGCTTTTTCATCACGCCAGTAGGATAAATTTTAAATTAAATTATTCTTATTATGTGAAATTAATTTAGAAAAAAGGATTAAAAATTTGAAATAATCATAATTTATATTATTTAATAAGATAAAATTAATTATTTCACAAAATAAATATTAAAATAAGTACAAATTATTTACCATGGTTAAGGTAAAAATAGTATGACTATAGGTTAAACTAAAAAGATAATCATCAAAAATAACCCAGAACTTGTCTAAAACCCATTTTATGTTCGTATTATGGCCATATAACTTCTTTTGTCGATAATTTTATATTATTTGATCATTTTGACATTATAAAAATGTGTCTGTAATTATCACTTTTAAAAAAAATAACAAGTGTGTCACTCACCTCACTTATAAAAGGCCGCTCTTTATCTTCTCCACTTCACACCATAAAACCCATTTGGTTTGGACAATAACTACTAAAATTACTTCCCAAATTCCATACTCTTATCCTATCATCCTTATTTTAGATATAAATCCATCCAAGGAAATATTTTTGTATAAACAAATGGAGGATGCCCGAAGAAGATGTAATGTTCATCAATTAGAATTTTTTATTTATTCCTCTATATCCATAAATTATTATTATACCATGATGATACAATAACCACATTATATTAAATATAATAATATTTTGTTATGTTAACAGAATTTCCTACAATAATCTCCACTACCATCAAATGGGGTAATAAATCATCGTTCGTGTCTATTGCGGGCTACTGCGTCGCGAACCGATGTTACTTGTTTTTCCATCACCATCTCTCACAGTTGAAAAAAATGATATATTTCTTATATATTAGTTTTAATATATTATTCTTCTTATAAAATTATTATATCACATATACCTTCTGGTGTTAATTTTTTTTTGGAATATGATAATGTCGCCCATCTGTACGGGGACCACAGCCTCACGAAGCAATATGATTCACTCACTCTTTACATGGAAATTATTTAAGATGGTTTTAATGAAAATATGTGACATATATGAAATTAAAATTATTCTTTAATTATAATATATCATTTAAATTTTTTTATTTTAATCTAAAAAAATTGTAAAGAGTGTTTATGCGCACATACAGCCTATCATCTCCATGAATGGTGTATTTTATTTTCTATCACTAAATTTTATGGATTAAAGTAAAAAAAAAATATAATGAATCTATATTATATAAATATCATGGTTATAATTATGATGACCATGGTACCATTATCATAGTAATGGGACATAAAATATAAAAAATTAAAACATATAAGAAAAAAAGTAGTTATTACCCAAAAAGTAACATTAACATGGAATTGATAATAAACAGGTAATAAAATGTCACAAAAATCATATATGATGTTATATATATAATTTTTTTTAATATATTTATAATAAATTTATATTTATTATACATGATTTTTTAACATGTACAACAGAAGTCGAGACTTAATGTAAGTGATTTCTAGTCTTTATTTTATTTCTGGGAGAAATATGAAAATTCAACAGTCGATTCTTTTTTGTGGTGTATATAATACCAATTAGAAATTTTATATATTAAAATCCATTATTATGATGATATTTAAAGTTTAATTTTATGTTATTATTCATTGGTATTGTGATTAAAAATATTACTAAAGTGATAAGGGATTTCTAGTCTCTCTTTTATTCCTGGGAGACATATGCAAATTCACCACTCAGTTATTTTGTGTGGTGTATATACTACCCCTTTGATAGGTAATATAATTAATCCCATAATTTTAATAATATTAATGGTTTCATTTTATTATATTATTCATTATTTATTATGATTAAAAATATTACTAAAACGGTATCGGATTTCTAGTATATTATTTATTTTTGGGATGCATTTGTAAATTCACAACTCAGTTCTTCAGTATGGTGTATATACTACTCATTTTACCTATTATATAATGAATCCCATTATTTTATTGATATTTAATTTTTTAATTTATTTTATTATTTGTTTGTTGTTATGATTCAAAAGATTACTAAAGCGGCAATGGATTTTTGTCTCGATTTTCCTTCTTTGAGACATGTGTTATGTTATGATCCTATATTCTTTTACTATGTGTATATACTGTTAATTTGACGTGTAATATCAATAATTTATTTATACTCATTATATTTTATGTTTTTTTAACTAATTCCTCCATGGGTTTTTTGATTCAAAGTTACCAAAGTGGTAAAGATTTTATGTTACAATCTCATTGTTCACTGAGATTATTTATGATTATGTTTATTATGATAAAATATTATTATCCACCTCTCAATAAACTCAGGAATTTTATTATCCTCTATAAATTCATGATATTTTAAATTAATAGTACCACTTATCTACTCTTTGTTAATTAAAATATTTGAGAATATATTTTTAAGAAAATATGACATTATTTCTCTCTTCAGTCAAGAATCTATTTCCTTCCAAAACTATGTTTTCTATAAAAAATTAAAAATGTTTTATTATTATCTGGTAATATTTAATAGAAATTGTTACCCATGTTTTAATTTTTACAATAAAAATTGAAAGTGATTTTCATGTTGTTTTCCAAACAATGCATGTTTGGATTTTACTAAAAATGTGAAAGGAATATTTATTTTATCATGATAGACATTAATGTAATTTTCTAATGTCATGATAAATCATTGATTTTCAGAGTCTATTATATGTTTTCAAGGTTATTTTCAAAGAAAGATATTTTAAAATTTTTTATATTTGAAAAAGTGTTATTCAATGTAGAAAAGATATTTTATTCATAAAATGTTTTAAATGATTATATAAATCTTCCTTTATAAGTTTTGAATGTTATTTTAAAATATATATATTTTAAAATTGTTTTAGGTTTTAAATATTGATTTTCAAAGAACGATTATTTTCATTCATAAATGTTCCTATTGATATTTCAAAATACTTTTCCATATAATATGACATCATTTTCTATAATTTATGAATTATTAGGGATATGAACCTAGGATACCATTATTATTCTTTCTCTAAGTGTTTTATGTTTATGATGAACTGATATTTATGAAACCTATTTCTCATCAGCAGGTTATACCATGAAATAAATATCATGAAACATGCTTCTTTACATGGGTTATACTATGATGAAATAATTAAATGATTATGAAACCCGACTCTTTTTCATAAGTTATGATATGATGAAATTTTTGTGAAATATTTCTTATTTGATTGGATATAATATGATGAATTTTTTATGATCTTTTGGCACACATATGTATTATTTTTATGATGTGATGATGGTTATGTGATAATTATGGATGGTGGTTATGTTATAATAAATTACGGTGGTTATTTTATAACCATATATGTTTAGGACCTATATATCCCACCAATGTATTGGGTAAAGATTTATATCTCATAAGATATATATGACAAGAATGGGAAGTGAACTTCTTTTATTAAGGGTATTTTTCTAATATGATGGTATTGGGAGTGAACCATGATTATTATGATGGTTTTTTTGAGTGAACCCATTGCACTATTAAGAATGATATTCCACTGGGGATGGTGGTGTGTCCCACCCAAGAGGTGTAGCCTTAAATAGAGTTCCCTTATAATTTTTGGAAATTACCATTTACTACTAAGGAAATTATTTTTCTATACTTATTTGCATGTCACAATTCTATTTCTTATTCCAATTTTACACTCTCATGGCTCCTGTTATTTGATAATCTTATGGTTCATGTCATACAAATAGCCAATCATTATTCTATGACTCATGATTATGATCTTTAATATGTAGGGTATAGTTTCTAAATGTTATGCTCATGTTCTCATAGATTTATGTAATTATTATGCTTTTGTATCTCATTTTTTTACCCTTAATAAGAATATAATCTCACCATTTCTTATTCTCCATTCACTAGGTTATAAATAAAGGTTTTATGTAGGAGTACTACAGGGGAATATCTTTATGGGTGACATTGAAGATCTTTCAGTAATTAAGAAGATTATACTCCATGTTTCCAAAGGAACTAGAATATTATAGTCTTTAGGTGTTTTTTTGTAAAATGTAATGAATATTCATAAAAAATTTTGTAATATACATGTATAAAAATAGTAAGTTTCTATATATTATTTTTATTTACATTAAATAGACACATTTGATTCAATGATTAATTCTTACTTCATTATTATGATCATTTAACGGCTTCTCATCTCAAATTGTCTTATTTGGGACATATGTTATATTATACACCTATATTCTTTTATGAGGTATATATATAGACCATTTTATATGTTATATCATAAATATATTTATATTCTTGGTATTTAATGATTCATTCTATTTTATTCCTTTCATGGGGATTAGGATTCAAAACTTATAAAATTTTTAAGAGATCTATATTTCAATATTATCTTAATTGATATTGTTTATACTTGAATTTACATTTAAGGAAATTATAGGATCATTGTATAATAACCCCCTTTAATTTTTTTCTAATATGTTTATTCATGTAGTTTTCATGTAATAGAACCATTTTACTCTATTTCAAACTTAAAATGACTTATAAATTTTTTTAAATGAAATAAAACATTATTTATCTCTTCAAATATAAATCCTTTTTTCGTCCAAATCCATTTTTCATAATAAAAATTGATTTTTTTCATAAGATTTATTAAAGTATTTTTTACCCATAGTTTACTTCCTAAAAAAAATTTGGAATGAATATTCATGTTATCTTCCAAAAAAGATACTTTTTAATTATTTTACAGAAAATGTGCAAGGAATATTTCTTTAAATGTACTCAGTATGAAAGAACCTTTCCTTTAATAATTAGCATTAATTTTCTTTAAATTTTTATTTACATTTTTTAAAGGTTATTTTTAAGGTAATTTTTTTATATTATGGAAATTATTAGTTTTTTAAAATATTTTCAAATTAAAAAGAGTATTTTCCTCAAATATGTTTTAAATATGTTTTTATTCATGAATAAAAACAACCCATTATTTTACATATAAGCCACTAGGTATATGTTGTAATGAAACCATATGTATTATTTATCTAGATGGTCTATGATCAGTTTGCATTGGGAAGTATTAAAATTATCTCTCATGATTCATTTTTGTAATCATTAACTTTACCTTGAAATATTCTCTTTCATATGATCAATGTACATTAAATTTCCCCTAAATATCCATATTATTTATTATGAATATTATTATTACATAAAATATATATCATTTCTACATATGGTTCGTTTCTTTGAAATTTATATTATTGACTAGTGAAATATTGATATTTCATATTCATTATTTAATATAGACATATATAGATAAGAGATATTGTTCATGAATTTAATAGATAATTCGACATATGAGCAATGAATTGGACATACAGTGATGGGTGGGGTGCAGAATTATATGTCCCCTTGATGCATCAATAGTCTCATGAAGCGAATCAGTATGCTAGTATTAAATAGGTTTTTACCTATAGTTTTAAACCATCTTGTGAAAAGTATTGACTATACAGATATCATGATGTCTGAGATCATGATGTCCAATATTAATCATATCCTTCATGAATAATTTATTTATTAATACCCATGATATTATTTCATTGATATTAACCAAGGATTCATATTGTGCTCAAGTTATTGATAAAATGGAAATAATGTTCAATTATTTACCATTCCATATTGATTATGCCTTACATAATTGTTTTAGTAAACTTATTGATTAAATATATTATGTGTTAGTATATTTACATTTACATATTTATTATGACTTATTTTTTATGGTTGATTTATTCTTGATAGCTTCTTCTTTACGTAACTCTTACTGAGCATCTGATCTCACCATTAATTTTTTTTACTTCCCTAGGATATGAATAAATAATATTTGAATGATTCTATGTATGAAATTTTTTAATTTCATTGTGTTTTATTTTATGTTTTTAAATGAAATTCAAGACTCAAGTATATATCCAATGTACCATTACTACTAAAAAATTCACCCTATAGAATGGTATTTCTTGTATCGAGAAAAAATGTGATAAAGTATACACTAGCTCTGAGCTACTAGGGTCCATGTATTTATATTTATTACAATATATCCTTTCTTTATGGGTATATCCTTATATAACTAATCAAAAGTTATTCTTTATTCTATCTATAGACCCATCATGTTTATTTCAAAAAATTCATTTAGTTCATATTTCTTGACAATATTTAGGTTGTTCAACTAAATCCAAAAACATTATTTCTATAAAAATAATTTAACTTTTCTTCCATTGATAAAATCATGTTAGAATTACTTAAATATTTATCAAAATGTTTATGAAAAATCATAAATAAAATCATGATAAACACCAAAATCTTTCATGTAATTTCTTATTCAAATTATTAAATCAACATTTCTAATTACTTTTTCTATGGGATTATATCTATGTGACATCTAAGAATTGTCATGAGATTGAATCTCTCCCTCAATATTTTCATTATTATTTTGAGTTTAATTCTATATAAAGTTATATTTTCTAAATTATTATTCAATTAGGTATATATAATTATTCATTTCTATTAATACATTCTCATAAAATTTTATATGTATATATTGTTCAATTATCATAGATATTTATTCTAAAATCTATATGATTTTCTATAATTTGAATATCCTAAAAATATACCATCCAAATATTTTGAATAGGATTTATCTAATGAATCCTTATTATTAAGATTATAATCTTTATAACTGAACACATTAAAGTTCCCAACTTTTGGGTTCTATATTTCCAATGTTTCTAAGGTCTTTTATTTAAAAAAATCATATAAGAACTCTATAAGAAACATAACAAGTTGTACATATAAAAACTATATAAAAATATATATGTGTATTAAAATCATTTAACATTGATAAAAACATTTTTTGAAGTATTCAATTTTTTCTTTCCATAATACCATTTTGTTTTGGTGTCCTAAGGAGATGAAAAAGTTTGTTAATAACCATTTTTCATAGAATTTAGCAAATTATCGGATTAAAAAATCCCATAATCAACCAATTATAATATAAAGTATGAAATATTATTTTTTATTTTAATAAAACTTATAATAAGTAGAAAATTTTAGAATTATTTAATATTCATAATTTTGAATATATACCCACAGAAATCGATTAAAATCATCAACAATTAAGAATAGTTACATTTTTTGACTTGAACATATAGTATATATTGGTTCAAATAAATCATGATGTAAAAATTATAATGTAATTACCATATGAACTCCCTTTATTGATCTAAAATACTCTTTATGGTGTCTACCTATCATACATGAGCCACATATATAAATGTTGTTTGCTGTCAGTTCTAGGAATTGTAAAATGATTTGGTATTTTTACTTTTTTTATAATAGTGTAACATTAAAATGGATGGGTCTCCAATGACATGATATTTTATATAACTATATGAATCTAAAAAATTTATGATTTTGGTTTGTCAATTTATCCAAATTAATATAATAAATATATTCCCTTCAATTTTCATAAACTAAGATATATTAATATTTTTCAAATACACATTTATAATTTTGAAATTTCACATCCCATACATCATCACATGATTGTGAGATACTAATCCAATTATGTTTAAACCCTTTAATAAATAATAATTTGATATGTTGATAGAATCAAAAAAATCCAAATTCACTAAATCCCTTTACTATACCATTTGAATTTTCACAAAAGTAATCTTTAACTCTATCACGTTGTTATTTATTGAAATTTTGTCGTATCACACATTATATGGCATGAAAAACGAAATTACATGTTTTAGTTTTTTTATTATACTATTAATGAACATGTCCTTCATTGAAAAATTTTATTGTCTTCTGTTACCCAAGCAAACATGTTTCTAATTGGCATAGAGTATGAATTCTTAGGAACACTTGTCGATTTTAAAATTTTATTTACTCGTAATCTAGATGATATAGATTTATACATGATGATTTTAGTGCGACTAAGAGTTTTTTGGAAATATTAATGAAAATTAACTTGTATAGTTTCCTTTCATTCTATATTTAAAACGTATATATTTTGTAACACTTCATTTAAACTATTTTTAAAATAATATAATACGTTTTAAGTAATTGAAAATTATAACTATGATAAATTTTGAATTTAATAATTTTGTTAAATATTATCATTTTTTCTTTTCATTATTTTTCTTGAACAAATATAGATATATTTATTTTGATTCTTTATTTTTACCTTTTTAGATTATCATTATCATCTATAATAAAATTTAAAATAATTTATTGAGGCTGTTCAAATTTTTACAAATAATCCTTAATTTTAATAATTACTTGTTAAAAACTATAAAAATTTATATAGTTGTTTTAAATGAAACTAGAATCATAATTTATTAAATTTAAATTATCATTATGTTTTTCTTATTATATTAAACAATTTTATTATATGTATTCTTGATTACCTTGTGTATTTTTTTAGTTTTGAAAATATCATTGTATGACTATTTTATTTCATTACATAATTAATCAATTTATGGTCTTTATAATTAGATTCAGATAATTCAAACTCATTTTCACTTATCTGATTTTATGAATCCATTAATCATATACATACCATTTCATTTTTGGATTCATGTTATTTTATAGAGTTTGGTCCTTTTATACAACTCTATATATCTGAAACAACACTTCTTTTCTTCTTATACATGTTCTTTTTCATTTTTTTTACTTCAGAAAATAATTATTAGTATTACATTTTATTCAAAATTCATAAAAAATTACTTCTGGAACATAATTTAATTCAATATTTATTTTTATGCTACTCTAATGACCCTTAGCTGAGTAATATATTTATCGTTACTCATGTATCCATTCATTTTTTTGTAAAATTCCTGAGTAGCTTGAGAAACCTTATCACTTTCATTTTCCTATATCTCAGAATTCGTGGAGTAAAAATAACATGTGGTTTTGATTTCAAATCAACTCATTTAATTTTAGTGGTTTCTTATTCATTAATACTTTTCAATTACAAATCATGTTGAATTAAATAACGAAAAATATCCTCAATAGTTTATTCTTTAAAATGATTCCTTTTATCTATTTCTACTTTCTTAGAATTCCATTTTTAGGATGAGATATTAAAATATTTTCATCTAAAATAGTATTATCTTATGTATCTTATATATAATTAATTCTATTTACAACAATTTTTAATCTATGAAAAAATTTATTTACACATTCACCTTATCCCATTTTAAAATCCTGATATTTTACTAATTCACAAAGCAAGATTTGTTCTAATTAACTTATCATAATATTAGTGAGTTGCATTAATTATTCTTGTATGATCTCATTTCTGTAAAAAAATTTCATTTTAAAATATTGGTGGGGAAATATTAAATTGATATTTATAATGGAATTCTAAAGGTTAAATCCCCTTAAATCATATTTTTTGTACAAAGAATGGTGCTTAAATTTTGGATGGGAGTAGTGGTATATTATTAGAGATAGATGGAATAGCCTGAGCTATATCCTATAGTGAACAATGTATAGCTAGAATACCACCGACTCAATAGTGGCCAAACCATTGGGCCTACTATTCTATAGGGTGTACCAGTTAGCAGGTGGGCATCTTTGGTTGAAAAATGAAACTTTTCCCCTCTCGTGTTTTTATTGTGGTTTCCCCTTTTCTCCCTTACTCATGATCTCATGTACTAAGGGGAATATCCCTCTTTCTCCCCTCACATAACTTGTAGCATATTTTATTTTTATAGAGATTTTATAGTGATATTTTGTCTCCATTCCATTCCATTCATCTCCTCCTTCTTTTTTGATTTCAATTATTCTAGTTTGGGATTTGATTAAAAATTTCACCAAATCATTGTAGTATCATTCAATAATTATAGGTAATTAACTCTTCTAATTTAGAGGATGTATCAAGATTTCTTGTACATGTTTTTGGTCATCATTTTGATGGAGTTACATCTCCTATCAATTTTATTAAGTTTTTTGCGTAATATTAAATTAAATTTATTATAGAATGGTGGTGTATATTATGACTTTGTCTTTTTTGGATGTCTGGGATCCATGGGGATTCTCTTATGGTTGTTTAGGCATGGTGAGGACATCTAGTGAGATTTAAGTAAATATTAAAGCGATAAATTAAATCTTGTAATTGATTATAAATGATATAATTATTTTTTGGGATGAACTAGCTTGGGTTAGATGCAAGGATGATGGATCGGGCTTAGATGATGTTGGGTTAGTGATTGGAAGTGGTTTTTGGGCTATGGTTTAGAATTGGAGTAAATCGTTGAATTATTTAAGTGGTCTTTTTTACTCACCACGTGGTTTAATTCATGTTTTTTATATTGAATGTGATGCACATCCAAGCCACTAAAGGAATTGACCCAGTTTAATTAAAAAAATTAATTGATTAATTAAATTAAGTGTTTAATTTTAATGTAGTGCCTTAAATTCGATGAATAAAGATCCTTGTATGTGATTTAAACTGTGAAATATATTTTTGAACTCGACTATCGATAGTCAAGGCTATGATTTAAATGGTTTTTATGGAAACTTGGATATATCCAAGGGGGTGATAACTTGATTTTGTAAGCCTTATTAGGCAATGAGAGGACCCTAAAATATGTTTTTCGTAAATGGATATACCATATGTAGGATGGAATTGGGAGGTATTATTGCGTCATCCTAGCTTGATCTTAGAGACATTGGATATGG
The DNA here is from genome assembly GCA_963277665.1 of Viscum album. Lineage (NCBI taxonomy): Eukaryota > Viridiplantae > Streptophyta > Magnoliopsida > Santalales > Viscaceae > Viscum > Viscum album. Next base: position 305,900,959 of record OY728131.1, on the reverse strand, counting down.
CATACCTCCTTATTATTACATAACTTTTTGTTAAAATTTCCAAACAAAGGATCTTTAAAGTCTATTGTCTTGGAAGTCGGGAACATAAAACTTGAATACAACATAAAACATTCATCTAAACCACTCATAAGGATACATCATAAATTATTCCTAACTACAATAACTTCATCTCATATCCTAAAGACATACATCAAAGGAAAGGGTGAGCAAAAGGCTCGGTAAGGAAAAAAGTGAAACAATTGACATGTGATCTTGAGCAATAAGAACATGATAAAATTCATAAAGGAATGATCAATGGGAGAATGAGAATTTGATAACAAAAATATCATGAATCATAACATGAATATGTGGCTACAACATTTCATTTAAACATTCATGAACATATCACCAAGGTTTAACCCTGAGGTGTTATAAAAATTACCAAGGTTATTCACTAAGGTATCGTGAAACTTGTCATCTCTAGATATTAATTATTTACCCAATGCATTGGAGTGCTATCCGGTTGAACCATTAATATTTATTTAATTTGATGTTATCCACATATATCATAATAAAAAATTTCATAAATAACCCATAAAGAATACAAGAAATGGTTTTCATTTCAAAATTGTAATGTTTAAAAAAGAGCTTAAAAAGAAGATCATTATGTCATTTATTACCCATGGAAAGGGAGTGAGGGTTATATGAATGTCAATTATAGAATAAAATATAAAATATTTATATATTTATTAACACAAATAGAAACTTAATATGTTTGGGTATTCACATAAATAAAACAATATAACTTCTTGAGAGAAAGATATAGAAATTTTGAGAAGAAATTTCTGAAGCCTAACGGCTATATAACATGGTTTTTAGAAAACATTGAAAAGGGAGGATAAAAGGGTCCCCCACTCATAAATAATTCATAATAAAGTATAAATTCATAATAAAATTGAGATAAGAACATGGTATGGTAATTTTAAGGACATACCACATGAAAAGGAAACATGAAAGAAAAGAGAATCTGTGATTCTTGTTACGAACAATTCGGCAGCCTAACGACGTCACATAAAAATTAAGAAAACAAATTGATGAGAGTGGAAAGGGTATATGAAAAATTATACATTAAATGGACAGTAAAGAGATAATATAATTACATACCCTCAACATAATGAGATGGAAATTAGAAGACACAACCAAAAAGAAGTGATGACTTAAAAGAGGAGGGTGAAAGGATCCCTTACCTTGAAGTGTAACTTCAAAAGCATGATGGTAGGGTCCTGGGGAGGCTTGAGGGAACTTGGGAGGACTCCTTGGGAGGTAATAAGACCATAACATTATTGAGGATTATTTTTGGAATGAAATTAAGGAGGTAAATATCTTGGTATTTATAGGAAAAGTGAGTGAATAAATTATTAATTTCCAAGGGACACCTCATCGCTGGTATTTGCAAAACGATGGGCTTTCTCATGGTATTTTCCCATTTTATTGGCCACTTGGGACACCTCATAGAATATATATCTATTAATAAGTCTACCAGAAAATTTACATCATTATTACATCATTAATGATGTCATTAAACACCCAAAACTCAAAACTACGTTTTTACTATTCATCGAAAATTCAACTGTTTCAAACAAGTCCCAAAAATTCACCCTAACCAAATATCGATGCTCTGAATTAATAAATGAAGTCCATTTTATGAAAATAATTTTTTAAATGTTTTTAATTTAATTTTTAAATAAAATCATTATTTATCCCAAATATACGACTTTAAAATTATAACACGTTTTGTAACACCATAAAATAGTAATCAAGGTCCCATAAAATTATCAAATAACTATAAGATAATAAAATAAAAATTTATGATTAAATATTAGGTAAATATATTTCCATTTTAAATTATAAAATTAATTATAAAATTGTAAATAAAATATTTATGACAAACAAAATTACCAAAACATAAACTATGATTATTTTTTTAGTTTTAAGATCTCTAAAATGTATTTACACATTCATGGGTGAAGTTTCTATTTTTTATTAAAATTACTTTTTATTACTATTCACTACTATTCATATGGGTATGTTACTATTCCTACATTACTATTCACTAAAAACCATGTTGTTCTTATTAGACTCTAAATTTCATACTGAACACAACTATAGAAGACCATTTCATGAAATTCATTTCACATTATTGATTATGTAATGAAAACCAAAATATTTTAAAATACCCCTTTTCCTAAATTCACCAATAATACACATCCTATATTTATCCAGATATTTTATATTCACAAACTTTTCCAAAATAATAAATAACAATTTTGTTTATATAAAAGGATTACACAAAGCAGGTAAGGTCTCATTACATAGCCCCTTATAACACCATCATGGGACTTAAGTGTAAGGTGTGTTATAGTGATAGAATCTTGGGGTGGATCAGAAAAAATTACTTGAGTGGTGATTTATATTAGCCTGAACTTCTCCCTTAGGTGATTCCGTTCAAGCTTCATATGTTGAAGTTCGGATTGGGCTCGGTCTAGAGAAAAGCCCAGTGATGCTACCTCCTTCCCAAGCTCCGACAGATGGTCTTCATATGGCTCGAGTCTACTGGATGAGGCCATTCAATCTTCTTTTTGTATTAGTTAACCAAGATAACAGTATTTATAAAAATATAACATTATGATTATAGTTATCAATTGTCATATTGAAAAATGGTCATATTGACCAACGGTCATATAACAGTCGAAACCCAACGGTCTCATTTTAATTATACACACTTTATTAATTAAAGAAGATAGATTTGTTGAGTATAAAGTAAAATAACAGACAAAATTATAAATAAAATATAATTAAAAATTTTGGGTTGTTACCTTATTCCCCTCTTAAGAAATTCCATCCCTGAAATATTATCTCGTATCATCTGAAGTGAAAAGGTGTGGGTTATTCTGCCTCATAGACTCCTCTGGTTCCCACGTGGGTTCTTTGTATTTGTGGTTCCTTAGTTGCGTAGAACGATGTCTCTATGATCCAAGATCTCCATGGGCTTCTCCTCATTAGAGAGTTCATGTTCTAGTTGTACCACCTCTAGATTTATTACATGTGAAGGGTCAGTTATGTACTTCCTCAAGAGGCATACGTGGAAGACATCATTAACTTGTGCTAGATTTGGAGGAAGTGCAAGCTGATATGCCACTGCTCCCACACGATCATGGATTTCATAGAGGCTAATTTACCTAGGGTTGAGCTTTCCTTTCTTCCCAAACCTCATTACTCTCTTCCAATGTGAAATCTGCAAAAAGACATTGTCACCAACATCAAACTCCAAGTCCCTTCGATGGTTGTTGACATAGATATTTTTTTGACCCTGAGCAGCCTTAATGTGTTGCTGGATGAAATGGACCTTTTCATTCATCTCTTGCACAAGATCAAGCCCAAGAAGCTTTCTCTCAGCAACGTTATCCCAACAAGTATGAGTTCTACATCGCTTCCTATATAGTGCATCATAGGGTGCCATTTGAATTCTCGGTTGGAAGCTGTTGTTCTCAGAGAACTCAACTAAAGAGATATGTTGATCCCATCCACCTTTAAGTTCCATTAAACTCGTTCCCAGCATGTCCTCAATTGTTTGAATAGTCCTTTATGATTGGACATCTGTTTGGGGTGATAGACTGTACTAAAATTCAATTCAGTGCTCAATTAATGTTGAAGACTTCTCTAGAATTTTTATGTAAACTTTGGATCATGATCAGATATGATAGAAAGTGGAACTCCTTATATCCTTTCCACGTCCTTCACCTAAATCCTGGCAAGTCGATCAAGAGAGAAATCATCCAAAATGGAGATAAAATGGGCAGTTGGGTGAGACAGTCCACAATAACCCATATCGCATTATTTCCTTTTGAATTTCTTGGGAGACCAGTGATGAAGTCCATAGTGATATATTCCCACTTCCATGCTGGTATGGGTAGTGGTTTCAATAACCCTTTAAGAAGTTGTCGTTCTTCCTTCACTTGCTGACATACGAGGCGCCTTGACGTGTAGTCAGTAATCTTCCTTTTCATATTATCCCACCAATAATGATCACAAAGGTCCCTATACATTTTCACGCAACCAGGATGTATAGAGAAAGTAGATCTATGAGCTCCATCCATCAGATCCTTCATTATTTACGAAATAGATGGAACACATTGTCTTGTTTGAAATTTCAGTACACCTTCTTGATCTGTATTAAACTCGGGAAACTTACCATCCTTCACAGTCTCAAACTTCTTCTGTAACAAAGTATATTATTTCTGTTATTTTTTTTATCTTCTCTTGTAGTCATGGTTGAGAAATAATTTGTGTTATGGTTTATTATGTCCCTTCCCTTATAATTCCCATGCCCATCTTTACTAGGTCATTGATCAAAGGATCTATTTGAATACTCATCATGGACAGAATAACTGGGTCTTTCATGCTTAATGCATCAATGACTTTGTTTGCACTTCCAGGATGATAATGAATTGAACAATCATAGTCTTTAAAGAGTTCCAACCATCACCTTTGTCTCATGTTCAATTCCTTTTGTGTGAAAATATACATCAAACTTTTATGGTCTGTGTATATATCACATTTCTCCCCATAGAGATAGTTCCTCGATATCTTCAGATAAAAAAAATAGTAGCCAGCTCTAGATCATGCGTATGATAGTTTTTCTCATGAGTCTTTAACTGTCGAGATGGATAAGAAATGACCTTATCATTTTTCATCCGGACACACCCAAGCCCTTTTAGAGATGCATCGCTAAAAATAACAAATACTACTCCACTTGAGGGAAGAGTTAACATAGGTACAGTAACCAATCTCTTGTTCAGATCTTAGAAACTTTCCTCACACTCTTTTGTCCAAATTAACATGACCCCTTTTTCGATTTAACTTGGTTAATGGATTAGAATGTTGTGAAAAAAAATTCACAAACCTGCTATAATATCCCGATAATCCATGTAAACATCTAATCTATGTTATTGTTGTAGGCTAAGGCCACTCCTCTATAACTTTTGTCTTCGATGGGTCAACTGTGATTCCATCATTGGTTACAATATTCTCCAAGAAAGCAACGTGTTGAAACCAGAATTCACATTTTATGAACCTTCCAAAAAGCCTCTCCTTCAACAGTGTTTGCAAAATAACCCTTATATGACCCTCATGCTCCTCACGACTTTTGGAATATATCAGAATATCATCAATAAAAACTACCACAAAGTTATCAAGGTAGTATTTAAAGTCTATATTAATAAAATCCATAAAAATTCCAGGTGCATTAGTTAATCCAAAGGGCATAACAACAAACTCATAATGCCCATATCTTGATCGGAAGGCAGTTTTTGGAATATCTTCTTTCTTCACCCTCATTTGATGATATCTAGATCGAAGATCAGTCTTAGAGAAGAATTGAACCCCACGAAGTTGGTGAAATAAGACATCAATTCTTGGAAGAGGGTATTTGATCTTTAATGTGATCCCATTAAGTTATCTATAATCAATTCATAGTAGAATCAATCTATCCTTTTTCTTCACAAAGTGAACATGTGCTCCTCAAGGAGACACACTTGGGCAGATAACCCCCTTCTCTAAAAGATCTTGGAGTTGTTTCCTTACTTCCTCCAGCTCCACAGTTTCCATCTTATATGGGGTCTTTGATATCGGATGAGATCCGGGTACTAGTTCAATAGAGAACTCTACCTCTCTTTCTGGGGGAGGTCCAGGAAACTCTTAAAAAAATACTCCAATGTATTCCTAGATAATAGGGACAATTTCTAACTTCAAACTCTCATTTCATTCAACATTTTCCCTAAAAAATTCCATAAATAATGGTATAGGAGGTTCTTCTAGACAAAGATCAGGTTGATATATCTCTCTTTAGAAGATAACTGTAGGTATTCTATTCATGACTACTGAGAATTCCTTACTTCTACATTTGATCATTGTATTAATCTTTTAGAGCGATTCTATCCCTAGTATAATGTACAATTTTAGCATGGGAATGACTACTAGATTTGAGATAAGATTGTGCTCACCAAAGTAAATACTAGAGTTTTTAAACACTGATTATGCTTGGATAATCCCACCAGGAGACTTGACTGATAACTCTACTTTTAAAAAATCAGGATTTGATTCTAAATTCTTTGCAAACATGGAGGAAATAAATGAATTCATAGAACCAGAATCAAACAATGTACTTTATAGCTTTGATAGAACAACACGAGTACCTACTACCACATCATTTAGAGAATCAACATCAGCTATCGTGATATAAAAAGCACGACCTTTCTCCCTTGTCCTTTGCTGAGGTTGAGGGTGGTTCCCCTCCACATCCCTTGGATTTGGATGGTGATTGGAAAAGTGACCATGTTTTCCACACATAAATCACTAGAAATTATGTAGGGATAGCACCATCTTCCCCTTGTCTTTAGTTTTTGGAAGTTGAGGTTTCACCTCAATATGATAATTCCTCGATATATGGAATTCTCTTCCGCACTTGTAGCATTTCCTGCTCTCGAGCAGGTAGTTCCTTGAATGCTTCTTCCCACATTTATCACACATGGGATGTTGCACTTTCTTGTCTCTTCTTCCTTGATCAAAGAGTCTCCCTAAGCATGGATCTACTGATCTCTTTTTGTCATTGGATTTATGAGACCACTGCATCTCACCAAACTCTAGTTCAACTTTCATCGCACATCTCACGATCTCCTCATAACTATCATAGTCTCGGTTGGCTAGATTCTTCCGCAGATGAGGTCTCAGTCCACCGAAGAATCTATCAAACCAACCATTTGGATCCATGAAAATGCTACAGGTATATCATGGGATTCGTGTGATGTTAATCTCATAGCTTCCAAACGATTCGTTCTCTTTCTCCTTCAGCTCGAGAAACTCCTTCTCGATTATTGTTCTCATGGATCCAGGGAAATACATACAGACGAAAATCCCTCTGAACTCTTCCCACTCCATTGCTTCAACCTCCACTCTTTTCCTCTTGTTTTTAATCAACACTCATCACTGATCATCTTATCCTTCTAAGTGATAGACAGCGAGGGTGACCTTCTCTTACTCTGAACAGTGGAGCACAAAAAAGATCTTCTCGATAGAGCTGAACCATTGTTCATCAATCAATGGGTCAGTCAATCCACAGGAGTTTGGTGGTCGTTGAATCATAAAGGACTCAACAAAATGTTGTTCCTTTCATGGTGAGATCGGTCTCTCATATTGATTCAAGTTATTTCCCATAACCTGAGTCAGTTGGTTCATCATTCGCATGAATGTTTCCATTCCTACTTCCATCGGAGGGCCGTCAGCACATGCCCCACTACAGTCACTATTTGCATGGTTCCTCCTATTTCCCACCATTTTTTAATGAAAAAACCCTTAGTGAGAAACTTATTTCACTTAAGAATCTTTTATTTATAAAGGATTTCATGTCTAAAAACATTATCCATAAAAAATTACTTTTCTCTATAAATCCTTCATAATGATTCATAAAAAGCTAATGATTAACCAAACATATCCCCTGGGAGTGTTGTAACCAAGAGTTCAGCAAGGCCCATTGTCAGGTACCAGGATACCCTGGGTCAAGACTGAAACTCCTTGTTAGAGTTTTCACTCCTAGGTACCTCTGTGCCGGAGCTGCCTCTACCTGCTCGTATCCAGACATGGATTATTTTCTTGATAAACCACTTACTTAATACTCACCAAAATACCAGAAAGTTTTCCTATATTTAAAAATTTCTATAGGATTCTTTCTAAAGATTTCATATAATAAATTCCATAAATAACTAAACTATCCTTTGATACCAACTATGACATCCCGCCTTATTATTACATAACTTTTCATTAAAATTTACAAACAGAGGATCTTTAAAGTCTAGTGTCTTGGAAATCAGAAACATAAAACTTGAATACAACACAAATAATTCTTATGAAAAACTCATAAAGATTAATTATAAGTTCATCCAAACTAAAATTAATGCATCTCATGTCCTTAATACATATATCAAAGTAAAGGGTGAGCAAAAGGCTCAGAAAGGAAAACAAGTGAAATAGTTGACATGTGATCTTGAGCAATAAGAACATGATAAAATTCATAAAGGCATGAGAAATGGAAGAATAGTAATTTCATAACAAAAATAGAATGAATAATAACTTGAATATGTGGATACAACATTTCATTTAAACATTCAGGAACATATCACCAAGGTTTAACCCCAAGGTTTCATAAAAATTACCAAGGTATCGTGAAACTTGTCATCTCTAGAAATTAATTCTTTACCCTATGCATTGGAGTGGTATCAGGGTGAAACCTTAATATTTATTTACATTAATGTGATCCACATATATCATAATCAAAAATTCATAAATAACCCATAGAGAATATAAGAAATGGGTTTCATTTCAAAATTGTGTCATTTAAAAAGAGCTAAAAAATATGATCATTATGTCATTTATAACCCATGGAAAGGGAGTGAGGGTTATAATTATTTCAATTACAGAATAAAATATATAATATTTATATAATTATTAACACCCATTGAAACAAAAGATTTTTGGGTATTCACATAAATAAAATAGGAGAATTTCTTGAGAGAAAGAGACGGAAATTTTGAGACGCAATTTCTGCAGCATAACGGCTATATAACATGTTTTTATAAAACATTGAAAAGTGAGGAGACAAGGGTCACCCACTCATAAATAATTCATAATACTGTATAAATTTATAATAACATAGAGATAAGAACATGGTATGGAAATTTTAATGACATACCACATGAAAAGGAAACATGAAAGAAAAGAGAAGATGTGATTCCTTTTACGAAGTATTCGGCAGCCTAACGACGTCACTTAAAAATCCAGAAAAAAAAAATTGATGAGAATGGAAAGGGTCTCTAAATAATTATACATGAAATGGAAAGTAAATATAACATATAAGAACATACCCTCAACATAATGATATGGAAATTAGAAGACACAACATAAAGGAAGTTATGACTTAAAAGAGGAGGGTGAAAGGATCCCTTACATTGATGTGTAACTTCGAAAGATTTATGGTATGGACCTTCGGAGGCCTGAAGGAACATTTCAGTGACTCCTTGGTAGGTAATGATACCATAAATTTATTGAGGATGATTTTTGGAATGAAATTAATGAGATAAATGGCTTGGTATTTTTAGGAAAAGTAAGTGAATAAATTTTTAATTTCCAAGGGACACCTCATCGGTGGTATTTGCCAAACCATGGGCTTTCCCATGGTATTTTCCAATAGAATTGGCCACATGGGACACCTCATAGCATATATAACTATTCATAAGTCGACCAGAAATCCTATATCATTATTACATCATTAATGATGTCATTAAACACCCAAAACTCAAAACTAGCTTTTTACTATTCACTGAAAATTCAATTGTTTCAGAAAAGTCCAAAAAAATCACCCTAACCAGATATCAATGATCTAAATTAAAAAATGAAGTCCATTTTATAAAAATAACTATCTAAATATTTTTAATTTAATTTTTAAATAAAATCATTATTTATCCCAAAAACACAACTTTAAAATTATAACTCACATTGTAACACTTTAAAAGAGTAATAAAGGTCCCATAAAATTATCAAATAACTATAAGACAATAAGTTAAAAATTTACGATTAAATTTTATGAAAATACATTTCCATTTTAAATTATAAAATTAATTATAAAATTTAAAATAAAATATTTATGACAAACAAAAATTCCAAAACATAAACTATAGTCGTTTTTTCACTTATAAGATGCCTAAAATGTATTTATAAATTCATGGGTGAAGTTTCTATTTTTTTCAAATTAAAATTAATTACTATTTATTTGGGTATGTTATTATTCCTACATTACTATTCAATAAAAACCAATTTGTTCTTATTAGATTCTAAATTTCATACTGAACACAACTGTAGAAGACCTTTTATTGAAAATCATTTCGCATTATTAATTATTTAATGAATACACAAATATTTTAAAATAACCCTTTTACTAAAATCATCAATAATACCCAACCAATATTTTTCCAGATATTTGAAATTTGAAAACATTTCCATAAGAAGAAATAACAATTTTATTTATAAAAAAGGATTACACAAATCAGCTAAGGTCTCATTACATAGCCACTTATAACACTAGCATATGACCTAAGTGTAAAGTGTGCTATAGTAATAGAATCTTGGGTTGGCTCGGACAACATTGCCTGAGTGGTGATTTATATCAGCTTGAACTTCTCCCTAAGGCGATTTCGTTCAAGCTTCATACGTTGATGTTAGGCTTTGGCTTGGTCTATAGCAAAGCCCAGTGATGCTACCTCCTTCCCAAGCTCCAATAGATGGGCTTCATATGGCTCGAGTCTATTGGATGAGTCCATTCAATATTCTTTCTATATTAATTAACCAAGATATCCTTTTTATAAAAATAAAACATTGAGATTATATTTTGAAATGGTCATATTGACCAATGGTCATATAACAGTTGAAACCCAACGGTTGCATTTTAATTATACCCACTTTATTAATTAAAGGATGTAGTTTTGTTGAGTATATAGTAAAATAAAACACAAAATTAGAAAAAAAAATATAATTAAAATGTTTGGGTCCTTACATTCTCCCCCCCTTAAGAAATTTCATCCTTGAAATTTTACCTCGTATCCTCTGAACTGAAAAGGTGTGGGTACTTCTACCTCATATACTCCTCTGGTTCCCATGTGGCTTCTTAATATTTGTGGTTCTTTTACAACACCTTAACAAGGTGGGTAGTCATATTGCGTAGAACCTTGTCTCTATGATCCAAGATCTCCACCGTCTTCTCCTCATAAGAGAGATCAGGTTCTAGTTGTACCACCTATGGATTGAGTACATTTTAAAGGTCAAGTATGTACTTCATAAAGAGGGATACGTGGAAGTCATCATGAACTTCTGCAAGATTTGGAGGAAGTGCAAGCCGATAGGCCACTGCTCCCAGACGATCAAGGATTTCATAGGGGCCAGTGTACCTAGGTTTGAGCTTCCCTTTCTTCAAAGACCTCATGAGTCTCTTCCAAGGAGAAATCCAAAGAAAGACTTTGTTACCAAGATCAAACTCCAAGTCCCTTTGAAGGTTGTCGGCATAGCTCTTTTTCAAACTCTAAGCAGCCTTAATGTGTTTCTGTATGGAATGGACATTTTCTATCATCTCTTTCTCACGATCAGGCCCAAGAAGCATTCTCTCACCAACTTCATACGAAAAAGTAGGGTTTCTACATCAATTCAAATATAGAGCTTCATAGGGTGTCATTTTAATGCTCAATAGAAGCTGTTGTTGTAAGACAACTCAACTAATGAGAGATGTTGATCCCTTCCACCTTTAAATTCCATTGAACAAGTTCTAAGAATGTGGTCGAGTGTTTGAATAATCCTTTCAGAATGACCATCAGTTTGGGGGTGATAGGCCATACTGAAATTCAATTCAGTGCTTAGAGATTGTTGAATAATTCTCCAAAATTTAGATGTGAACCTTGGATCATGATCAGATATGATAAAAAGTTGAACTCCATATAGCTTTACCACATCCTTCACGTAAATCATGGCAAGTTGATCAAGATAGAAACTTTCCCAAATGGAGATAAAATTGGTAGTCTTTTTGAGACGGTCCAAAATAACCCATATTGAATTATTTCCTTTAGAAGTTCATGGTAGACCAGTGATGAAGTCCATAGTGATATTGTCCCACCTCCATGATGGTATGGGTAGTGGTTGCAATACCCCTTTAAGAAGTTGTCATTCTTCTTTCACTTGCTGACATACTAGGCACCTTGACCTGTAGTCAGCAATCTCCCTTTTCATATTATCCCACCAATAATGATCACAAAGGTCCCTATACATTTTCATGATACCAGGATGTATAGAGAAAGTAGAGCTATGAGATTGATCCATCATCTCCTTCTTTATTTTCAGAATAGATGGAACACATAGTCTTGTATGAAATTTCAGTACACTTTCTTGATCGGTATTGAACTTTGGAAACTTCCTATCCTTTATAGCCTCAAACTTCTTCTGTAATAAAGGATCTTCTTTCTGGGATTTTTTGATATTATCTATTAGTGACGGTTGAGAAACCAATTGGGTTAGGTTTGATGATTTCCCTTCCCTTATAATTCCCATGTACAACTTTACTAGGTCATTAATCAAAGGATCACTTTGAATCCTCATCATGGATAGAACATCTGGGTCTTTTCTGATTAATGCATCAGCAAATTTGTTTTCTCTTCCGAAATGATAATGAATTTAACAATCATAGTCTTTTAGGATTTCCAACAATCTTCTTTGTCTCCTATTCAATTCCTTTTGTGTGAAAATATACTTCAAACTTTTATAGTATGTGTATACATCACATTTGTCCGCATAAAGATTGTGCCTCCATATCTTCATAGCAAAAATTGCCATAGCCAGCTCCAGATCATGCATAAGATAGTTCTGATCATGAGAATTCAACTGTCGAGATGTATAAGCAATGACCTTGTCATTTTGCATGAGGATGCACCCAAGCCCTTTTAGAGATGCATTGCTAAAAATAATGAATCCTTCGCCACTTGAGGGAAGAGTTAACACAGGTGTAGTAACCAATCTCTTCTTCAGCTCTTGGAAACATTCCTCACACTCATTTGTCTAGATGAACTTGACCCCTTTTTGAGTTAACTTTGTTAATGGATTAGAAATTCGTGAAATGTTTTTCACGAACCTCCTATAATATCCTGCTAATCCAAGGAAAATTCGAATCTTAGTTATTGTTGTAGGTTAAGGCCACTCTTCTACAACATTTTTCCTTGTAGGTTCAACTGTGAGTGCTTCATTGGTTACAATATTCCCCATGAAGAAACTTCTTGTAACCAGAAGTCACATTTTCTGAGCTTTCCAAAAGCCTCTCCTTCTGCAAAGTTTGAAAAAATAACCATTAGATGATCATAATGTTCCTCACAAATTTTGGAATATATCAGAATATCATAAATAAAAACTACCACAATGTTATAAAGGTAGCCTTTAAAGACTCTATTCATCAAATCCATAAAAATGGAAGGTGCATTAGTCAGTATGAAGGGAACAAAAACAAACTCACAATGCCCATATCTTGATCGAAAGGCATTTTTTGGAATATATTTTTTATTCACCCTCAATTTATGATAACTAAATCGAAGATAAATCTTAGAAACGAATTTATCCCCATGAAGTTGGTCAAATAAGTCATCAATTCTTCGAAGAGGGTATTGGTTCTTTATTGTGATCCCATTCAGTTCTCTATAATCAAGGTATTGCCACATCGATCCATCCTTCTTTATCACAAAGAGAACATGTTCTCCCCAAGGAGACACACTTGGGCAGATAAACCCTTTCTCCGAAATATCTTGGAGTTATTTCTTTAATTCATCTAGCTCCACATTTTTCATCCTATACAGGGTCTTTCATATTGGGTGAGATCCATGTACGAGTTCAATGGATAACTCTACCTATCTTTCTAGGGGAGGCCCAGGAAACTCCTCAGGAAATACGTCAATGTATTCCTGGTTGATGGGGACATTTTATATCTTCAAACTCCCATTTCCTTCATCTTCATTACCGATCAATTCCATAAATAAGGATATAAGAGGTTCTTTTAAACAAATATCAGTTTGAGATATCTCTCCTTGGAGGATAACTATAGCTTTTCCATTCAAGACAACGAATATTTCCTTACTTCTTCATTTGATATTAGAATTATAATTTGAGAGTCAGTCCATCCCTAGTATAATGTCAAATTCCAGTATGGTAATGACTACTAGATTTTCGATAAGATTGTTCTCACCAAAGTAAATACTAGAGTTTCTAAACATTGATGCTACTTTGATAATCCCACCAGGAGTCTTGACTGATAACTCTACTTTTAGAAATTCAGGAGTTGATTCAAATTCTTTGAAAACATGGAGGAAATAAAGGAATGCGTAGAACCAGAATCAAACAAAATACTTTCTAGATTTGAGAGAACAACAAGATTACCATCTACCACATCATTTAGAGATTCAACTTCAGCTGTCGTGATAACAAAAGCACAACCATGATCCCTTGGCATTTGCTGAGGTTGATGGTGGTTCCCCTCCACTACGCTCGAATTTAGACAGTGATTTTTAAAGTAACCAAGTATTCCACACTTAAATCACTGGACATCAGGTAGGGAATGCATCATCTTCCCCTTTTCATTAGTGTTTGTAAGTTGAGTTTTCACCTCACTACGACAATTCCTTGCAATTTGGCCATCTCTTCCACACTTGTATCATTTCCTACTACCAAGTAGGCAGTTCCTTGAATGCTTCTTCCCACATTTATTACACATGGGATGTTGTACTTTCTTTCCTCCGCTTACTTGATCAACGATCCTCCATAATCTTGGTTCATTTGATCTCTTTTTTTTGTTGGATTTATGAGACCACTTTGTCTCACTAAACTCTAGTTCAACTTTCATTGCACTTTGAACGATCTCCTCATAGCAATCATAGTCCCAGTTGGCTAGATTCTTCAGCAGATGAGGTCTCAGTCCACTGAATAATCTATCAAGCTTACCATTTGGATCCATGAAATATCTAGAGTTATATCATGAAATTCGGGTGAATTTCACTTAATAGATTCCGATAAATTCATTCTCCTTCTGCTTCAGCTTGAGAAACTTTTTCTCCATTCTTGTTCTCATGGATCAAGGGAAATACTTACTGAAGAAAATCCCTTTGAAGTCTTCCCACTCCATAGCTTCAACCTTCACACTTTTCCTCCTGTTATTAATCAGCTCCCACCACTGATCAGCTTCCCCTTCTAAGCGATAGACAGCTAGGGTGACATTCTCTTGCTCTGAACAGCGGAGCACAGAAAAGATCTTCTCAATAGAGCTTATCCATTGCTCAAAAATCAATTGGTCTATCTATCCACTGAAGGTTGGTGGTCGTCGCCGCATAAAGGAATCAACATAATTGTGTTCCCTTTGTGGTGAGATCGGTCTCTCAACATGATTCAAGTTATTTCCCCTAACTTGAGTCGGGTGGTTCATCATTCGCATGAATGTTTCCATTCCAGTTTCCATCTGAGGGCCATCAGTGCATGGTCCATTGCGGTCACCATTTGCACGGTTCCTCCTATTTCTAGCAATTTCTAAAATAATAAAACCTTAGTGAGAAACTTATTTAACTAACAAATATTTTAACTATAAATGATTTCTTGTATTAAAACTTCATTCTTAAACAATTACATTTCTCTATAAATCCTTCACAATGATTCATAAAAAGCTAATGATTAACCAAATATATCTCCCAAAAGATTCATAACCAAGAGTGGAGAAAGGTCTGTTGTCGTGTACCAGGACACCCCAGGTCAAGCTCGAAACTCCATGTTACAGTTTTCATTCCTAGGTACCTTTGTGCCAATGTCGCCTCTACCTACTCGTATCCAGACAGGGATGTATTTTCTTGATAAACCACTTACATAATACTCACCAAAATACCAGGATTTTTTCCTATATTTAAACTTTTCTATGGGATTATTACTAAATATTTCATAGACTAATTTCAAAAAATAACTAAACTATATTTTGATACCAACTATGTCATCCCTCCTTATTATTACATAACATTTCATTTTAATTTACAAATAGAGGACCATTAAAGTCTAGTGTATTGGAAATCAGTAACATAAAACATGAATACAACATAAAAAATTCTTCTAAATCCGTAATAAGGCTTAATCATGAGTTCTTCATAAGTAAAATTACTACATATCATATCCTGAAGACATACATCAAAGGAAAGGGTGAGAAAAAGGCTCAGTTAGGAAAACAAGTGAAATAGTTGACATGTGATCTTGAGAAATAAGAACATGATAAAAGTCATAAAGGCATGAGGAATTAAAGAATACGAATTTCATAAAAAAAAGATCATGAATCATAACTTAAATATGTTGATACAAAATTTCATTTTAACATTCATGAATATATCACCAAGATTTAACACTGATGTGTCATAAAAATTACCATGGTTATTCACCAAGGTATCGTGAAACATGTCATCTCTAGAGATTAATTCTTTACCCAAAGAATTGAAGAGATATATAGGGTCCCCATTAATATGTATTTAATTTAATGTGATCCAAATAGATCATAATAAAACATTTCATAAATAACCCATAGAGAATATAAGAAATGGGTTTCATTTCAAAATTGTAATGTTTAAAATGAGCTTAAAAATAAGATTACTATGTCATTTATAACCCATGGAAAGGGAGTGAGGGTTATATGTATGTCAATTACAAAATAAAATATATCATATTTATATATTTATTAACAATCATATAAAGTAAATTGTTCTGGGTATTCATTTGAATAATAGAAGATAATTTCTTGAGAGGAAGAGATAAAAATTTTGAGACGAAATTTCTACAGCCTAATGACTATATAACATGGTTTTAGAAAACTACGAAAAGGGGGGTGACAAGGGTCACCCACTCATAAATAATTAATAATAATGTATAAATTCAGAATATCATGGAGATAAGAACATGGTATGGAAATTTTATTGACATACCACATGAAAAGGAAACATGAAAGAAAAGAGAAGATGTGATTCCTTTTATGAAAAATTCGGCAGCCTAACGGTGTCACTTAAAAATTCAGAAAACAAATTGATGAGAGAAGAAAGGGTATATAAACAAATACACATGATATATACAGTAAATAGAACATATAATAACATACCCTCAACATAAATATATGGAAATTATAAGACACGACATAAAGGAAGTCATGACTTAAAAGAGGATGGTGAAAGGATCCCTTACCTTGAAGTGTAACGTTGAAAGCTTGAAGGTTGGGACCTTGGGAGGATTGAGGGAAAATTTTGAGGACTCATTCATAGGTAAGGAGACCATAACTTCGTTGAGGATTATTTTTGTAATGAAATGAATGAGGGAAATAGCTTGGTATTTATAGGAAAAGTGAGTGAATAAATTATTAATTTCCAAGGGACACCACATCGGTGGTATTTGAAAAACCATGGGCTTTCCCATGGTATATTCCCATGGTATTGGCCACTTGGGACACCTAATATCATATCTCACTATTCATAAGTCTACCAGAAATCTTACATCATTATTATATCATTAATGATGTCATTAAACACCCGAAACTCAAAACTGCATTTTTACTATTCACCAAAATTTCAACTATTTCAGAAAAGTTCCAAAAATTCACCCTAACCAAATATAGATGCACTGAATTGAAAAATGAACTAAATTTTATGAAAATAAATTTCTAAATTTTTTTAATTTAATTTTTAAATAACATCATAAATTATACCAAAAATACAACTTTAAAATTATAACTCATTTCGTAACACCATAAAAGAGTAATCAAGGTCCCATAAAATTATTGACTAACTATTAGACAATAAAGTAAAAAATTTATTCTTAAATTTTATGAAAATAAATTTCCATTTTAAATTATTAAATTATTTATAAAATTTTAAACAATATATTTTTGACGAACAAAATTTCCAAAACATAAACTATGATCGTTTTTTCACTTTTAATATGTCTAAAATGAATTTATACATTCGTGGGTGAAGTTTCTTGTTTTTGTAGAATTATTGTTCATTGCTATTCATTAATATTCATATGGGTATGTTTCTATTCCTACTTTACTAATCACTAAAAACCAAGTTGTTCTTATTAGACTCTGAATACTTTAATGAACAGAACTATAAAAGACCATTTCTTGAAAATAATTTCACATTATTAATTATTTAATGAATACAAAAATATTTTAATATAAACTTTTTTCATAAATTAAATAATAATACACATCCTATATTTATCCAGATATTTGAAACTCACAAAATTTTCTATAAGAAGAAATAAAAATTTTATTTATATAAAAGGATTACACAAAGCAGTTAAGGTCTCATTACATAGCCCCTTATAACACCAGCATATGACCTAAGTGTAAGGTGTTCTATAGTGATAGAATCATGAGGTGGCTCAGATAACATTGCTCGAGTGGTGATTTCTATTATCCTAAACTTCTCCCTTAGGCGATTACGTTCAAGCTTTATACGTTGAAGTTCGGCTTGGGCTTGGTCTAGAGCAAAGCCCAGTGATGCTACCTCCTTCCCAAGCTCTGAAAGATGGGATTCGTATGGCTCGAGTCAACTGGATGAGGCCATTCAATCTACTCTATATATTAATTAATCATGATAATTGTATTTATAAAAACATAACATTAAGATTATAGTTTCCAATGGTCATATTGACCAACTGTCATATAACAGATGAAACCCAGTGATCCCATTTTAATTATAATCACTATATTTATTAAAGGATATAGTTTTGTTGAGTATAAAGTAAAATAACACAAAAAATTAGAAAACACATATAATTAAAAATTATGGGTCGTTACATTGGATGTGCTATGGGCCATCTATCTATAATTTTACTATTATGGATTTTTTATGAGGTTTACAGTACTGTGTGTATTTATGATATTACAAGGGAGAGTCATTCCCTCCAAGATAAGGGTGATGACTTGAGACGTGACCAAGACTGAGGACCCCAAGTGGGGTTCCCTGGTGATGTTTTTGACTCCAGTGAGAGGGTGTTCTTGGGTAGGAATAGTGATGAAATAGTTAATAATTTCATGAACCATTTTTCTCTTTTATATATTATGGGACATGGTATACACCCTTGGATAGGTTTTTTTATCAAATGGTAAAATTAACACAAATGTTTTTTATATTTCCAAATGGAAAACACCAATATGGGTGGTTGTTAATACTCCAATAGAGAGGTTGCGAAAAATATCTATGAGGAGGTTCTGAATACACCATATAAAGAGGTTGTCAAAACTCCCTACAATGTGTTCATTGATACTACTAGTGGGGATTCCATAAATTTATATCTAGGATGATATTGTTTCTAGAAATAATAGAATGTTCCTTCCATATTCTATATGTTAGGGGAATGTGGGGTCTTTGGTGGGCATATTTGAGCCTTCCAAACTATTGGGATCAGATTCTAGGAACCCTTGTATGTTGTGATATAGCATTCCTAGGGTTTTTATACTTGTATAGAGAATTACCTAGGTCGTTATTACTATATAACAAGGTGGATGAGGCCCCTAGGTCATTATCTATACACTATATTAAAATAACCTCAGGTCTATATATTTGGCACGGTTATCATGATATGCTATGAGACACTGTGACCCTGGATAATATATGTATAGTCAATCGGGGTCATAGAACTAAGGATCAATGATGATTCATCAAATTTATTTCTTTTATCCAATAGTTTTTTATTTATTTTTATCATGTATCGTGAATAAATAATTGTGTTACTGGTTAGGTATGAGACCAATTTAGTGGTTCCCTATTTATTTTTGTACTCTCAGCCTTCTCAGGATGCCATCACACTTGGATACCCAATCATCCCTTACATTTTTTAGGTTTACGATGGTATGTGTACCAATATTTTCTGATCAGGATGGATAAACTTGAGTGGGAAAAGATAATGAGGTGCAGTATGGATCAATGTTGTATTAGGGCCTCATTTTAATTTGTTTTATTTTGTTTATTTTGTGTGTTTGATCAACTTAATGGATGATCAAGTATTTATGGTTGTATGAATTAGTCTTCCACATTAGTAATTATTTATTGATTCATATTATTTTATCATCTCCACATACTTTGGTTTTCTCTATGTTTTTTTTGTATTATGATTTTTCAATATGATAGAGGGGTATAGTCTCCTCATGGTACCTCATTAGAACCCCACTACTAGTCGGAAACCATTAACGTATTGGGAGGAATGCCCGAGGTCACATAGTACCACCAATATATTATCTTTTCATAGTGAGATGGTCCAATGTGTTACAAAGTTACATCACATTAGGTATCTATTTATTTACTATTTGGGGATATGGTAGACACGAGGCATGGGAATGTGTTAAATCTTGGTATGGATCCAAGACCATTATTCCATGAACACCTATTATAGAGTATTACCATGTTAAAATGGGTATGGAATTGATGTTATTAGTATGTGATGTTGTGATTTTTATGATTTTCACTTCATCTAACACACATGATATTGAGATTGATAATTATTTTTTGTATTTTTATCTCTTGGTCCATTGGAAAGAGGCATCTCATGCATCATGTTAGTAACATATTATTAATGGATCTTCCCGAACTCAGATTCCACAAGAAACGATGCTCTGATCCCAATTGGTCATAAGGCCTCAAGCACATCACACCAAATTCCATAGGTTGCCGACTAGCTATGAGGGACTAGGTTAGATAGTGGGGAGACTATGCCTTCAACACAAGAGTATCATAGTGAAAGTAAAATATATAAAATAGCATAAAAAAATTAAATATTATACAACTAAAGTAAGACAAGTATATAGGATTACATAATAATAACCAAATGTGTCTCATATACAAAAATTATGCATATGGTACAAGTATCTTGAAACTAATCAGAATATAACATGGAAATAAAATACAAGTATCCCAAAAATAACAAAATACCAAAAAGTTATACCAGCATCGCAGGCCATAGCTTGGTCATATGCTCCCCTGCTCCAAATCCACAATCAACAACTTGTACTAGGGAACTTTCCCCTATCATCACCTTCAACCATATAATTTGTTTGGGTCCCCGAGGAGGCCCAAATAGTGTGTGAGAATAGAATCTCACTACGAATCTACACAAATCTATAACGATTTAAAAGCAATTATACAAATGTTCTATCAAGTGTAAACAACATTAAGTAAGTGTATATGCCCATGGAATATGTCTACTGTATCATGTAAAATTAAATATCCCTCAAGTCTACCAGTAAAAGGAAGCCAGCTCCTAATAAGGAAAGTATATCCAAGTAAACAAGAAAGTCACATGGAAACACCGTACATCCATCTGTATCAAACAATCCACAGACATGATGTATAATGAAGTCAGTAATCCACGGCCATGTCGTATAATGAAATTAGCATACCAAGGCCACGCTTTATAGTGAATAAACAACCTTCAAAGGTCTGATCCAAGGTGTTAGCATACCAAGGCATCCATGTAAAGATGTATAGACCATGGAGGGCCAGATCTAAGGAGCATTTCCAAGGAATCCCCTCAATAACCATGGATATCCATGGGGGAAACTCGGTTAGGAACTGGGTGGGGTCCTAGGATAAATTCGATGGGAAGTCCTAACCGAGCCCAAGAAAGTCGTATCCTATAGAGTAGCAAGGCCTAATGCATCCCATGGAATCAACACCCAAGGGGTAGAGTCAACCCAAGGCCTCCAATACTATGTTTCAGGTCCATGGACAGAATTCCAAGGCATCTATCAAATTAATCATTCAAGCATTCAATCGTTCAAATTAAACATTCATAAACAGGTGAGTATACCCACTCAGGTCAACAAGCACAAGCTATGATTATACCCACTCACACAAGCCATTTATCTAAATCATATGTGCCTACCCTCCCAAATAATCCAATTGCATTCCATTAATCATTTACATATCGGTATGCCCACCCATATAAACACATTGAAATAAATCAAAGATATCAAAAAAGATGATGCATAACAAGATATTCAAAATTCAAGGAGGTAGTGCATATCCTATGAAAGCTCTACTAAATAATTAAAGGCATCTAAGGGATTAGTCCAACTAGAAAAGAACAAGAACAGACCCTTTTGGATGGTTTACATAGTCATAAAAAAGTTAATACTTTAAGGCACACCCCTGAGGTGACCTCAAAATGAGAAATGGGTTCCAACGCACCAAAACAGAACCCATGGTCAACCTCACTAGGTCCAACTATAGCTACTAAAAGATACTCTTTCAAAAACAATACCTCAAAAAAAGTTTGATGAATGGAATTTTGGTTGAATGACTGAAAAACACAAAGAAAACTCTAAATAAAGTATATACCACCTACCTCACCTTGGTAGTAGACAGATCATCCAGTATCGTGTTCTGATTCTTCCTTGTTTGGATGAAATATGAAGAACAGAAGAAGAATGGAATATTAGGGCATATGAGCCTAAATCCAAATAGCACAGTCTTTGTTCTAAAGAATCAATAATGACTAAAAAGGAATCCAGGCCTTAACATTGTGGATCTATAGAGATGAACAAAAATCAAAATGAAAGTTGGACGGAGAGCAGGGCTCAAATACTAGCCTAGAATCCAAAAGAGACATCCACATAGTTTCTATGTGCGTGGAAGAGAGAAACCCCATTTGTGTTTAAAAAGAAATATAAATTTAATTTAATTTTTTTTAAAACACACAGTAGGGGTCGCACAGTTTACCCACATTGTTTCCCAAACCGTGTGGAAATCGTGCGCACCTCTCTACCTAAGACGGACACCCCGCATGGTTACCCCGTACGGTTTTACTAAAAGTGAGGTAACCATGTGGAACCTCTCTCTCTAAAAGCTATAGTTTCCCAAATCTCTCTCATGGTTTACCTTAACCTTGATCAATCCATGCACAACTCGTGCGCCAGGTCATTTTCAACTCAAAAATTGGTTCCGGCCTCCAAACAAGCCCCAGAAACCTCCAAAACACCCATGATCAAGATAATAATTAACATTAGTCCGTACAAGGTATTTAAATTATAAATAAAATAATACATACCTCTTATGAAAACCTGGGTTCTTAATATCTGTCGACCCCTTAAAGCATTTCATCCCAAAATTTGTCTATGAAAGGTGGTAAAGATTTGTCTAATAACAACTCTAGCCACTGAGCCCATACATTGGCCTCCCTATCCCATGTCTTATCCTATAGATGACTATGCTGCCATAGCACCCATACTAGAGGAAATGAATGGCCTCAGAGAACCTCCGTGCTCCTGTCAATGATACGAATTGGATGCTCCTCAAAGGATGAATCAACATAAAGATCAACCTCCTAGAGCTAAAAAATGTGAGATGGGTATGAGTGATAGAGGTACAACTGAGATACATGGAATACATCATGCATGGCTCGGTACCTCTAAGGTAACTGAAACCAATAGGAAACCGACCCGACTCTCTCCAAAACCTCAAACAGCCTGACATATCATAGTGAATATTTACCAAGCCTCTTGATCTACTTGTGTCCCATCCTTGGTGAAACACACAAAAAAACTTGATCCCCAACCTCAAACTCTAAAGGCCTTCTTCAATGATTGACGTATGATTTCTGATGAGACTGTGTAGTAGATATCCACTTCTAAATCAACTGGACCTTATCAGAAGTATCCTACATGAGATGTGGTCCCATTAAAGCTGCATCACCTACCTCTAACCAGCATAGAAGATAACAACATGTACAACTATATAAATCCTCATAAGTTGACATTTGTATCATCTCCTGATAACTGTTATTGTAGGAAAACTAAACCAGGGGATTTCACCTCTCCCAGAACCCCCCAAAATCTAGGATGCATGCTCACTGCATGTCCTCTAGCACCTGTATAGTACACTCTGACATTCCATCAGGCTAAGGGTGGTATGTTGTACTCAGAATCACCTATATACCTAATTCCCTCTGAAAACCCTTCCAGAAATGAGATGTAAACTGGGTTTTTCTATCTGAAGTGATGGTGTGTGGAACCCCATGATGTTGTACCACCTCTTGGACGTACAACTTTCCAAGATCATTAACACTAAAGGACTCCATGATCAAAAAAAGTGTGCGACCTTTATAAGCCTATCAACGACAACCCACAAATTATCATTACCTCGAGGTGAACTCATCAAAACTATCGTGAAATCCATCATGACATCATCACATTTCCACTCTAGGATGGGTCACTAATGTAAAATCTTCATTGCTCACTAATGTTCTTCATTCACTTGCTGACAAGTGGAACCCCACGTATCAAAATCAGATACCTCTCTCTTCATTCCTGACCACTATTTCTAATGTCACAATTCATGCTACATATTGGTAACCCCAAGAGGCATTGACCAATCTGGAGCATTAAACTCCCACATAAAATGCTCACGTATATACACTGAAACCTAGACACATCCATGGATATGCAAGATCTCATCATCACATTCCATCCATCCAAGAGAAGGGTCCTCACCTTCCAATCCTTCTCATAGAACTAGGCCTTTTGAATCTGATAGCTACCACATCCTAACTCTTACTAGAAAGGTAGAGGAAACAGCTAAGGAAGAAAGAAAATTCTACCCCTGTCTATCATGCACCTTCAGATGCATCTCAGAAAACAACATCGTAAGCTTTCACTTTCTACTATCCTATTTCACTGCCTCTATCTAAGTCATCCTACTATGTTCATCGTCTACTTAAATTTCCTTACCAGGCATGTAGGAAAGCTTGAAGTCAAAGAACTATAGGTACTCCCCCCACATTTGATTCCTCAAATTCAGATCATGATGTGTAATGATATAATTTAGGATTTTGTGGTTCGTGAACACCACAAAATTCCCTCTTAATAAATAGTGTCTCTAATAGTGCAACACATGAACAATTTAATCTAACTCTATGTTGTGTATAGGTAATTATTCTCATGGGGAATAAACTAATGAGACTCATATTCCACTACACTATCTTCCAGCAACATCACTTCCCACATCCCAATACCTGAAGCATCACATTACACTGTGTATCCCTTGGCTTTATATGGAAGTATCAGGACTGGTGCTGATGTTAGCCTCCCTTTCAGCTCCTAAAAGGCTGTCTCACAAGATTCTTACCATGAAAACTTCCACCCTTCCTAGTAAATCCCATAAATGGTGCTTCTAAGAGAGATAAGCCCTGTATAAAATTCTTTTAGTATCCAGCTGACCCAAATAAGCATCGTATGTCAAAAACATTCTTGGGTTGTTCCCAATATACTATAGATCTCACCTTATATGGGTCTTCTAACACTCCTGTATCTGAGATAATGTAATCCATGAAGTGAATATGATCCATCCAAATGTTTCACTTTGAGGGAATATCATATAACTGATGCTCTATCAGTGTATTCAAAATGATCTCAAGATAGTGGGAATGGTCTTGTCTATTATGAGAATACACTAAGATATCTTCCATAAAACCCCCCAAAAAATAATCCAGGTAAGGATGAAACAATTGGTTCATCAGCTCCATGAAAACTGTTGGCATGTTCTTAAGACTGAATGGCATAACCGGATACTTGAATAAGAATACCTGCTACAAACGTTTGTATGAGGTATGTCTACAGGTCGAATCGGAACCTAGTGATATCCTGACCTCAGGTGGATCTTCAAGAACACTCAAGCTCGTTAAAGCTAATAAAACAGGTAATCTATCTGTGGCAATGGATATTAGTTTTTAACTCTGAACTGGTTTAGTTTCCAATAATACATGCATGGACTAAGATTTTCATTGGATGTTTTCAAAATGGACCAGCAAACCCCACTAGGAAGTACTAGGTTTGATAAAAACCCTTCACCTCCAAATCCTCTAGCTGCCACTTGAGATCCTATAACTCTGTCGTATCGATCCTATAAGGATAAATGGATACCAGTGTAGCTCCTGGAACTATCTCGATTGATAACTCCACCTCTCTCTTAGGATGTAAAATAGAAAAGACATTGAGAAAGACATCCCTAAAGATCTCAAACACTTGAGAAAGTATGCCTAAATCAATCCTTAATGATCTAAAAACAAATAAGAAATCTATGTGTTCATCCCTCAAATCCCATGATTCTTGGGTCCATCTCTGATTTCCTAAACAACCCATTCACCCTTGTAAATAATCTCTATACCCTCTAGTGATGTGAAAGTCACCCTCTGGAGATAGCAGTCAATGTACACTCGATCATCTATGATCCATTCCATTCTATGAATGACGTCAAACCCTGTCATCTCGAGGAAATAAAGATCCCATATAATGTGAAACCCTCCAACCTCAAGTGGACACTCTGTACACTGGAGAAAATCACCCGTTCTAACTTCCAATGGTGTGTCTAGTGTCAAAACACCCTCAGAAAGCAAAACAACAAGCCCAGGGCTCTTTACCACTCGTACAAAGATAAAGCTGTGAGAGGAACCTATATCGAAAAGAGCATATGCAATATTATAAGATACTAAAACCTTACCTATCACTATAGAAGGTCTTGGATCCTAATCATGCTATTTTTGTTGCACTACATATGTATGGAATATACCATGGCCTTGTGACCCTTCCTGGACACCCTGAGCTAATCTCCCATATTGCCTCAGAGAACTTGGTGTCTGGCCACCACTACCAGAACCACAACTATCTTGGCCTGACTGGCCAGCACTGCTCTAGCTTCCAGCATGATGTGGAGATGAAGACCCTACTCCCAAACTTAACATCGTAGATAACCCCCTTCCAGTCACAGTTAGAGGGAAGGTCCTGCAAAACTGTTGCATGTTCCATGTCCTACTGCAATATCAGCACTCAAATCAGTCACGATCTTAATAATTTTTCCTATGTACTCACCTACCACACTGATGGAAAAACACCAATCTATCAGAACCCATAGCCTAACTAGCACTCATGTTGTGGGAAACCTTGAAATGGTGCTTCAAGCATGAAGATGTAGATCCACATGGGTGAGAAATAGAACTCCCCTATTCTGTACCCCTATCCTCCCTCAGGGTTCTCTCTATAATCAGTGATTGATTCAAAATATCAATGGTAGAAGGAAACCTGAACACATTAACCTAATATCTGATATCATGTCAGAGACCTTCGTCGAAGCGCCTCTCCCTCGATATCTCATCAGTAAGATATATTGACACAAAACATTTCATCTTTGTAAATCATGACATGTATTCCTTAACAATCATAATTCCCTACCTTAGACACATAAACTCACTATCCCACTCTTCTTATAGATTTTAAGGGTAAAAATAGTCATAGAAGAGGGTTTGGAAATCATCCCAACCCATATCACGCAGCTCATTAGCCTGGTTCAAAACATTTCACCAGTGCTTTTTTGCTCCACATAGCATGTAAGTCATGAGCTTGACCCTCTTCTACAAAGTCTTCTTCAGATGCTCAAAAATATCTAACATGGTCAATATCCATATCATTATAGCCTATGGTCTTCCATCCTTTAAAAACGTAGGAGGATGCTACTGCTAGAAAACCTGTGTTAGCTCATCCATAGACAAGGATAGATTTGGTTCTCCCTAGAAAGTCTTCATTTAGCTAAATAAACCCTATCAAAATTATGCCTCAATACTTGTGTATGAAATATCCTCAGGTTGCATAGCTCGCAATATAAGAGGATCAAGTGGAAACCCGTGGCCCAGCATCTCTGAAGTATGGTCATCGCATCCATCGTGGCGTACCACTAGAGGTCATCATGTTGGTATGACTCTACAATTCCAAACACAGGCCTCAGGAAATAACAACATCAAGCCACAAAGCAAAAAATTGTAGGATAGGTCAAAACCCTCATATAAACCAAGTCAAACTCATAGTCTACTCCTAAATCCCGGATTTTATAAAGAGTAGACATCGAACCACAACAAAAAATGCCTCTCACCCACTCAAAAGTATGGTCCCGGTCAACTATCTATTCACCATTTCAAGTTCCATTTCCATTTCACATTCATATGTTCCAGAAATTTTACTAAGTGTTTACAGATTTTCAAATCTATGAGGGACCATAACTCCTCATGAACCCAAAACATGGCTCCCATTCAAACCATACATATTAAGTTCATTTAACATTTACATTTCACTGGTGCATCATTTAGTAATTCATAAGGGATCATACTGCTTCTGTATTGAAAGATGATTTCACACCTTTATCAACTACACTCAACTAACAAAATAGTAGGTACATCTATCACATAAACTATCACAACAACATGAAATATCTAATCCATCTTAAATGGCCTTACATAATACATTGTATGTGATTCTAACAAGTTTCCATATGACGCATGAGATGGAACACCCTCATCTCATCATGTTGCAATTGAAATAAAACCCAAAATTATATCAATACTAATAGTAGAAATCATGTACATCACTCGACGATGAAATAAAATCAACTATAATAGTAAAAATTTAGAAAAATCATAACCTAATCTAATGTAATTTGGATTTTCCCTATATGCAGGTTAGCTACTCTCGGGCATAGATTGTTACAAAATTCCAATTCTGTCTTATCCCTATCTAATGTCTCGAAATAGTAAGTCAAACCAGAAAAGAAAAACCCCTCTGATACCACTTTATATTGTCCCAAACCAAGATGCCACCAGAAATGGTGCTCCGAGCCCCGTTGGTCACAAGGCCTCAAGCGCATCTCCCCAAACGCCAAAGGCTGCTCACAAGTAGAGAAGGCCTAGGTTAGTTAGTGGGGAGACTATTCCCTCATCACCAGAGTATCAAAGTGGAATTAGAATATACACAATAGCAGAAGTGAAATAAACATCATAAAACTAAAAGTAAGACAAGAGGACATGAATACATAATAATAACCAAAAGCATCTCATATAGAAAAATGATGCAGATGGTACACGTACCTAGAAAGAAACTAGAATAGTACATGGAAACACAATACAAGTATCCCAAAAAGAACAAAAGTCCAAAATGGTATCCTATAATTTCATGATTCATCTTGGTATTATGATCCCCTACACCAAAGCCACAATCAATAACATATACTACAACGCTTTCCCCAATCATCACATGCAACTAGATAATATGTTTGGGTCCTCGATGTGGCCCAAACAGGGTGTGAGATAAACATCCCAGTAGGAAACCACCCAGGTCTATACAATTATAACATAAATTATACAAAGGTTTTAGAAATTGTAAACAACAGTAATTTCATATGCCAATGGCATAAGTCTACTGTATCAAGTAAAACTGAACAACCCTCAAGGCTACCAGCAAAATAGAGTCATCTCATAACAAGACAGATATAACCAAATAAAAAAAGCAAGTCACACAGCCATGTTGTACATCCATATGTATCAAGAAATCCATATCCATGATTTATAGTGCAATCAGTAATCCACGACCATGTTTTATAATGAATGTAGAATCCCACGACCATGCCGTATAGTGATGTAGGAGACCTCATTGGTCGGATACAAGGTGCCAGTAGAACAAGGAATCTAGGTGAAAATGACTAGACCACTGAGGGCCGGATCCAAGGAGCGTGTCCAAGAAATAACATTGAATCCCATGGGAATCCCTAGTGGAAACTCAATTAGTCACCGGTTGGGGTCCTAGGAGCAAGTCTATAGAAAGTCCTACGTGACCCCAAGAAAGTCAGATCCTATGGGGTATCATGGCCCGAGGCATCCCACAGAATCAAGACCCAAGGGGTAGAGTCAACCCAAGGAATCCACTACTGCATTCCATATCCAAAGATAGTAGTCCAAGACATCTATCAAACCAATCATTCAACCATTCAAATTAAACATTAATAATCAGGTGAGTATACCCACTCGCATCAATAAACAAAATCCATGAGTATACCCACTCACACAAGAAATTTATCAAAAGCATATGGGCCTCCCCTCCCACATAATCCATTTACATTCCATTAATCGCTTACATATAGGTATAACCACCCATATAAACATATTCCACTTAAGCCAAGCTATCAAAATAGATGAGGAATAACAAGATATTCAAAATGCAAGGTGGAAGTACATCTCCTAAGTAAGCTAATCAAGCTATAAAGGAATATAAGGGATTACTATAACTAGGAAATCACAAGCACACACCCCTTGGGTGGATTAAATAGGCATAAACAAACTATTATCTTAAGGAGCACCCCTTGGGTGACCTCTAAACGAGCAACGGGTTCCAACTCATCGAAACAGAACATGTTTCAACCTCACTAGATCCAACTACAGCTATTAAAATCTACTCTCTCAAAAATGAGGCCTCGCTGAAAATTATAAGGAATGGAATTTCGTCCAAATGACAAAAAAACACCAAGAAAATCCCAAAGAAAGTATATGAAACCTACCTCACCTTGGTAGTAGATAAGTCATCCAGTATCATGTTCTGGTTCATCCCGGATTGGAAGAAATACGATGAACGAATGGAGAAATAAATATTAGGTCATATGAGCCTAAATCTAAATAGTGCAGTCATTGTTCAGACAAATCAAGAATGACTAAAAAGGAATGTAGGCCTTACCATTGCAGATCCTTAGAGATGCAAAATGATCAAAACAGAAGTCAGATAGAGAAAAAGTATCAATTCCTATCCTAGAAGCAAAAAAGGAGCTGCACAGAGGTCCTCAGTGCATAGAAGAGAGAAAATCAGTTTGGGTTTGAAAAGAAATTTATTTTTAATTTAAATTCTTTAAAAAAACACACACAGTAAGGGTCGCACAGTTTGCCGGCACAGTTTCCCAAACTGTGCTGAAACCATGCACACCTCTCTTCCTAAGAGGACCATCCCACATATTTACCCCACATCATTTGACTAAATGTGTGGTAACTGTGTGGAACCTCTCTGTACACAACCTTTAATTTCCCAAACCTCTCACATGGTTTACCTAAATTGTGTGAAATACATACGCAAGCCATGCACAAACTGTGCACCAGGCCATTTTCAGCCCAAAACATGGTTCCAGCCTTTGAACAAGCCTCTAACACCTCCAAAACAACCATGTTCAAGAAAATAATTCACATAAGGCCATAGAAGGTATTTAAACTAAAAATAAAAGAATCCATACCTCATACGAAAACCTTGGTTATTTCAATTTACATGACTTGTAGAACTAATAGTGTGATTATTATCACTATAAATTGAGGTTCATATATTTAAATATTCATAAATAGATCATATGTAATTCCTCATTAATGTTCAGGGTGTAATTAAACTTAGTTAGACCATTGTTTATCAACATTCCTTTCTGATGATAAGTCGTGTGGACCAATGGTGAGATGCTCATTGACTATGACTGTGTTTCACTACAACATGTTCATGGTAGGTGTTGTTAAACTAGTATATAGATGTTTGAATTGGGTTCCCTTATGATAAACCCCATGTGGGTTATTATTATTTAGCTTCATATATTTAAAGATTCAATAACAACATATATGACGTTTTCCCGTCTAGCATAGAATGAAATTATACTTAACCCAACATGGGGAATCTATTTCACTAGATATAGATCATCATAGAGTTATTATAGTTTTAGGATTATGTATATTTTATCATTATATAATCAGTCTCATGGGTTGATTCTCGAATATGACGAGTTTCTTAGGATGGGGTAGTGGTTTTGACATGTGACTCGTGATGTATGTGAGACCCTAGAGTTAGTTTTTGGATCATGTGTCACTATATGATGTTTGAGGTGGGAGAAGAGGTATTTAGTTTGAGTTTTAACCGTGTGAGATATGACCTATGTGTTAGGAGGTATATCCTAGTGTTATAAATACAACACATGATGTTATTGAACCCGGTCTTTTGATGTGATGGGTGAGATGTATGGGGGTAACCTAGGCGAGTGTCTAGACCTAGTTTATGTTTTCCTTATATATATAAAGATTAGATAGTTTATTCGATAATGAGTTAGTGAACATGAGTTGATACTAGGTATATGGCATTTTCATGGTGATTCCATTAATAATTTTTACCTTTTAAGCACATTAATTTCTACTTCTTTGAATTGATGTTCAGTTTTGATGGTAAGTATCAATCAAATACCAATATTTATTATGTCAATATTAACTTTTTATAATGTTTAGATCATAGGTAAACATTTATAACTATGGGAATGATGATGTTGTGTGGATGGTATTGAAATAAATTATGGCACAAGTGAAGTTCTTGGTTTTTAAGAGGATTTCCATGGGTGGTTAGGTCGAATGAGATTTGCATATGAGAGGAGCATGGTCTTTAGGTTATGAACATCGGCTTAGTCTTGGTTTTACATGAATAATGGGACTATGAGTTATGTTTTATGATTATGTGGTGTATGAGTGTACACACATTATAACAATATGGAATTAAGGCAATGCGTGCATGTTAGCATGATGCATATTGATTTTTGAATCAATGATCAGTTTTGTGTGAGCCGATGGCTAGGGTATCTGATGTGAAACTTATGTTCATGGAGGTCTAAAGGATGGGTGAAATGAGAAATTCTTCTCTATGTTCAATGATACATTAATAATGGATAGTTTAGGTGGAAAGAATGATCAATGATAAACCTTGATAGCATTTTCAATGGTTGATGTGATGGGTGGGTGTGGCTTTGTAAGAGAATTACATGTGAGATCTTGAGATCAGTTGGGTGTCTCATCAAGGTGTGGTATAAGGAAATTCATATGTTTGGGAGTGAACCATTCTTTATTTGGGAGTGATACCCATTTCATAAATAATATTTTAATATATGTCAATGATGATGTTCCAGTGATCTAGGAATATGTGTCCTTTTAGCATTCCTTTAAATTCTTGGGGTTTGAGAGAGTTTGGTCACATCTGGTCATTATGTTTATAAATCCATAGGATATGGGTCATGATGATCAATAATTTGATCTATTCAAGTGACCATAAGGAAACCCCTATGGTGGGGATTATAACGTTAACCACAAGCATGATACCCTCACATTAAAAAGTTAAGGGTTGTGCAAGAATATTCTATGGATGATTGATTTGGATTTGGGATATTGATGTCCGAATGACCCTAATATTATATAAGTCAATGATGAAAACCATACTTGAGACTCATATTTGATATCGAACGAAGGCTAAGAATCAAATATGGGAATGAGATGAATGTGTTATAGTCTATGCATGAATCGGATTGTTGATTCATTGATGCTCATGTTATTATACGATGAAAATTTTGGATAATTGAGGATAAAATCATATAATTTCATCATGATTAGGGGTTTAACTTTGATGTGTGTGTTTAAATAATCACAGGATTCTTTTTGGATTAAATTCATCATGGCTGGGTGTTTTGTGACTCATTACTAGTAGAGATTGGATGGTCTTGAGACAGGTTGACTACAAGATGCCTAACTATAATTCATGTGTTTAATTGGATTTATTTAGATACAAAAAAGTTACGAGTTCATAATTTTAGATGTGGGATTGATGTTCAAGAATATACCAAGTTATTATGAAGAAAATTTGGAATTGGAATCTTGAATATAAAATTTGTATTCATCTAATTTGATTTAGAGTTATAAAAAAGAGTTCTAATAGACTTTGGCTGGTGTTTCGTTGAAATCATACATAGTGAGTTGGGAACTACAGTGGACGCATCATTGTAACACATGAATCTCAATTTGGTGGTGATTTTCGATGGTGTGATGGAACCATAGTTTATAATTGAACTTGTGATCTAGGATATATAGTTTTTATCATCATGGAACATATAATCAAATTTATGGAGACACCTTGGGTGTATTAGGATAGAAGAGTGTGGGTTGGAACCATATCAATGATGAAATTGAGTTTTGTCTCGTGTTTCAATGGTTTGAGATCCTTTTGTTAATGTTTCATTGTATGATTAATTTTTGGATTTGCAGATATAATATGTCCATTTGTATAAGAAATAATGACTTGGGTAGGATGGGAAGTATGGTTTGATGACCACCAATAATTCTCATGGTGAGAAATTTTATAGTGGATTGGTTGTAAGATCCCATGTTTTTATGTATCAAAATTTCTTGACTGATTTTGATTTTTTGATATAGTTGAGGGTTTGAATTTAACAATGGTGTTTGGAATAAGATTTTGGAGGTTTTACCCCACTATTAAAATGTGTTTTTAGACACAAAATGGAGTTTATATGGTGTCTAAGAGTAGTGGGAGTGAACCCGAGAGGACAAGGGTGGACAGTGTTGCATCCTATAACCACCAGGGGGTTGTTGGGAGTCCACCAGATAACTAATGGAAAATATGGTGGTTTTGTTTGCCTATAGGGACTATCAACTGGTTCATGGACCAATACTGGCTATCTAATAGGGTTATTTTACAAAAAATGACACTTTCTATCCATCATGATTTAATAATTACTAACACCCCCCCACACACACACACATTTTCCCCTTCTTTCTACATATTCAGACCTAAGGTTGGCTCCCCCTTCCTCCATTATTCTCCCTTATCATGGATATGATTTATATGGTATTTTTATGTTGATATAAGGTGAGATTCAGTCACCATTACTATAAAATTATATATATTTTAAAAGTAAATAATTTTCATTCCTTATTAATTTTAATAAATTATATTTGACATATTTATATTCATTATAGGAATATTAGGAAATTTTTCAATCAAAAAGGAATTAGTTTTATTCTTACCAAATTGGTTGACATGTATTATATAGTTTTATTTAAAATATTAAAAACAAAATTTTATAATTTTAATTAGAAAAAATTTACTTTATTATAGATATAAACATGATAAAATTCTATTACATTGAATTTTTATGAATTTTCTAAAAATTAAGAGTTTTATGTGAATAAGAGAAAATAAAAAAATTTAAGAAAACTAGCTTTTAATTCATGTATTAACATAGTAAAATTATAATTTTTATAGATTTTAGAATTTCAGTAGTGTCTTTTGATTAAAATAATACAATAAATTTCATTATAATCAACATTAAATTTTATTTTGGTATAAAAACGTTTATATTCTTTAAAATGGATTTACTGGAAAAATGTCCTTTGCCATATTTTATTGGTTTTGTTTAAATATAATTTAGACTATATATATGAATTAAATTTGGTAAAATAGATCCCATATTTTTAATCATAATTTAAAAATTTAATAATGATTTCACTTTCATTTTTCTATTATGAATAGTAATATTGGTGAAAAAAATGTTCTCATGGTAGGAGTTAAAATAGGTTAAAATGGTTAAAACTAAAATGATTAGGGTTAAAATTACCTAAAAATATCTAAATTATATTTTATGGTTGTATTTTTGACCCGATACCATCTCAAAATTTAATATGAGTCATTTATATCCATTCTTTTTAAGTAATACATTAATATATTTAAATATTTCAAAAAAATTGAATTGTTTCCTCTCCCTCAGTTATAAAAGGGAACCCCCACTCCTCTATTCTCCACACATCAACCAACTATTATCTCGTCCAATAACTGATAAATACCATTCAAAAATCCCTACCAAGATTCCATTTTTTCTTTTTTGATCACAATTCAATCCAATAAAGTCTTTAAGTATAATGAAAAGGATGTTGTACAAAGAGGAGGTATAGTTCTTAATAGAGTGTTTCTTTTTAATTTCTTCTTTTATGCTATTAAAAAATATATAAAGCATTTTGATATAATAAAATAATTTTAAAAAATATAATGAATTTTTATTATGAGCATGGTATAACCCTTTTTCATCTACTTGTCTATCTAATGAAAAATGAAAACATCTTTTATTCATACGTGAAAACTAACTTCTCATGAAGATGATGTATTTCATTTTTCATGATCGCCTCTAATGTAAATAAATAATGACGGATAATAATTAAATAATTATATATATATATATATGTGTGTGTATTTTTGTGTGTGTGATATAAATTTCATTCTTTAATGGTATGTAAATATTATAATTCTGTCATTACCATTCAATGAAAAATAAAAATATCACTCATGGATATGTGTGAACTACCGCCCCATGAACAATGTATTTTATTTTTCATCGCCACACCACAAGGATGTTATATATAATAAGATTTTAATAAACTTAATTAAATTTGTTATATAATCATCATTATGTAAATATAAAATTATACTTAACTTATTTCACTCATGTTTGTTAAAAAATGGAAATGTAACATATGTGTATATACGGACTACCATCAACATGTTGTAACATAATTCATTTTTTATAATCATATCTCGTAGTTTTTTATAAAATAATAATTACTGATTAAGTATTATAATAATATAATTATTAATATTTTGTAAAATATATAATAATGACCTATTTCACCACAGTCAACTTTTTAATATAATTTTCGATATATGTTCAAAATATCCTCAAAACAATTAACATTAACTTAATTGATGAAGTAATTGAATATGAAATAGTGAAAGTGAAATAAAAGGATAAATAAACTTTAAAATGGTTATTATTTTTGTAAATAATTAACATAATTTAATTATTCATGAATATAAAGAACGTATGTGATAATTCAGACTCAAGGTAAGTGATTTTCTATTAAAACATTATTTAAAATGCTTTTAACTCTTTCTTCCATATATAATTATTTTTTTAAATGTTTTAAATGTGTTCTTATTTAATAATAATATGTTATTAAAGGTTATTTTTTACTATATTTTACCTTCTATACAAATTATTAAAGATTAATATTTTAATAGTTTTCCATATGGATTAATTTTAAATTTTCTACAGACATTCAAAAGAAAGTTTTTTTAACATGTACTGCTTAAAATACTTATACTTCCACCATAATAGAAATTTATTATCCATATTCCTTTTACATGTTTACATGGTTATTTATAAATAAACTATTTTTTTAATATATTTCGAACTCTTAAATTTAAAAAAATATTTAGAAATATAATCTTTTTCTAATATTTATGATTATACTGAAAGTGTTTTAATTGTGGGTTCAAATGCTTTTTTCAAGGAATATACGATGAAAAGGTGAAATTATAAAATATTTTATTAATTATATGGTACTTTAGAATTATATATGATGGTGGGTGTGATTGATACATCTTATACGATTGATGATCCTGATATAGCTCTCCCATGAATTGGGTAATGTTTATTTTATTATAAGGTAAGATGGAGGTAGTTGGCCTGGGAGGTTTCTTCTATGGATTTAAGTATGATAATGTTATTTTTTACATGAGTGAGCATTAATTTTGAATATAATTATCTAAAATGTGTACAAGTATTTTAATTTTTTTCGTATGTATTTTTATAGGTTTTTCTTTGATATAAAAGTGTTGTCTCCTTGTGGATATGATTTATATTACATTATCCAAGAATAATATGGAAAATATAAATATTTAATGGGTTTTCATATTTTTTACAAGACTAATGGATTACTTTATTTTATATCTCTTACTGTACTTTTTGTGATCATTTTACATTTTTAAATTTTTTTATAGGGTTCAAGGATTAGTAGGGACAAAGTTGAATCCAAGTTGAAATTAATTAATATTTGGCATAAAATAAAAATATGTTTTATTTTAAAAGTTTTTTATTATAGAAAAAATAGACATTGGTCGGAAGTGTCCACTTTATAATGTATTGGTTATTTATGTAATAGTTATGCCCTAATTCTATAAAACTATAAAGCTAAAAAGGACTTAGGTAATGAAAGAAAGTGAACTATTTTCTAAAACATAAGATTATGTAATGTTCTATGGTTGGGTCCTTATAGTAGGAATTAGAGAAAAGGTTTTTATACCAATATAGATTAGGGTAATGTCAATTGGATACCCTTGATAGATTCTACTTTATAGTAATTTTAACTTTATATATTATTTGAAGATTACCATATTTTATAATCTAATATATGTCTATTTAGAATTTTTTTAATATAGTGTAAATAAGGAATATGATGTAGGAAGGTATTAAGAGGATAATATCCTTCCAAATTAGAAACCTCAAATGGTTAGAATTGGAAAAGATCATTTTGTTGTAGTGATAGATTAGTTGAAACTAGATTTAAATGGTAATGGCATCGATGTTAGAGATCAACCAGATTTACCACAAAGGAATATGTCTATTGTAGTGTATTCCATGACACCACACCCTCTAACATTTAGTGAAACATAAAATCCATTGGTATATATTGGATGGATTAATTCTCTAAAAATGATATTCAACGTCATGGGATATTTATAAATTTAAATGGTAACCCTTGGTATTTTCCCTTGTGAAGGAGAATCTGGTAGGTGGAGGACATTGTTTATGAAAACCAGAGAGAGAAACAAGCTTCATTCTATAGAATTTGATACATTTAAGAATATTTTCCTAGAAAAAATTTCACTAAGGATATTCAACTTAGAATGTAGAAAAAAGTATCATAATTGAGGCCAAAGGAGGATAATTTAGTATACATGCCTGGAGAATATTTTAAAAGATTATCCAATCATGCACCAAATTGTGTTTACGGGACTCGATAGTAATATTAATAGATTTTTAATTGGATTTAAAACAAGTTTTTGAATATATTTTTCTTCATGATAATTAAAAATTTATGATAAAGCTATTTGTTGTGCTGAGAATGTTTATAGGGTGTTTTTTGACACTTATATGTCATATGATAGAAAGAGTAATATGCAATCAAGTTGGAATGAATTAGAGAATCATTCAACTAATAAATGTTTGAATAATATCCTAACATGTTCCAAGGGTGGTAAAAAACATTTTAGGAAATGTTTTTCAAGATCTAGAATATATTATTAATGTTGTAAATTTGGACATATGGTTCATGATAGAAAAGAAAATATTACTACTCAAACTATGAATGGGATTACTTATAGTCATTCAATGTTGATTTGTTTTAATTTTAATGATTGTGGAATTATTCTAATTTTTATATAAATTTAGTTAAATAGGGTAGAAATCATTAATATTGAAAAAAATGTGGAAAAATAATTTTCTACCACTATGGTTGATGTTGAGTCTTATAATTAAGAGGTGATAGTTATGTTAATTTTATATTTGAAATATATTGATGCTCTGTTATACTTTAGATCTTGAAATTCCGTCATTTTATAGAAATATGCATGTAAAATTATGATATCACCTCATAAAAAGAATATATACACTTTTGGTGAAAACCCTAGGTGGTAGTATTAATGAAACCAATATTTATATGAGTCTTTATATTGTTATTAGTGGGATGGTTTTCATACAAATATTATTCAACTTCCTATACTAAAGCTTGATGTTATTATGGATATGGAATATATATTAGTTTATCGAGCTAAGATAGATTATAGAGATAATAAATTTATTTTCTATGAATTCATACCATTGATAACATTTCATGAAGTTGATAAATTCATTAATGGTGGTAGTGAATGTTACCCAAATCATATTGTGAAAAATTAATAAAATATTAAAATTATTTATGCTCCTATAGTGAATAAACATATGAATGTATTTATTGATAATTTTTATAGTGTTATTCCTAATTAAGATGTTGTGTTTTCTATCAACTTATTGCCTCATTATAAGAAAATTTCAAATCACCCTGATTGAATATCCAAAGTATAACTTTTGGAATTGAAAAATTTGTTGTAGTAATTTCTTGATAATGGTTTCATTCATCTTAGTACTTTACCATTGGGTGATCTTATTTTATTTGTTAAAAATATTTGTGGTTTGATGATAATATTCTTTGATAATCGAACCTTGAATAATATCACTATTAATAATGTGTGTCATTAACTCATATTGATGATTTTTTTATCATCTCTAGGGATTGTATTATTTTTAAATGATTTATCTCTTTATTTTTCCTTCAAACCGATATAGTTTCACATTTCAAATTCCGCATTGGCAAAGGCTTAATAATCCCCATCATTAATTTTCATTCAACTTTAACCTGTTTAAAAGTATAAAATGTCTTGGTAAACTCTACAATATATTTCTTCATTCCATACTATGGGTGATACTTATAAAGGTCACTATAAATATTAGTCCTATCATCATGAATAGAAAATGGAGAGTTATGATCTTCACTTAATAATTATTTTTTTAATGGGAAATAATATGTTTAATAATGATATAATTATCATTTTTACATTAGTTATACTTTTAGAAATAGATATGAAAGGTGTTCATGAAAAATGTATTAGAGTACAACATGGATATGGTAGTTCGTACGTACTTATAAGAAACATTAGGATATTTAATTGAAGTATAGGGAAATAAGTTGAGTATCATTTTAACTTCTGAAAATGATCATTATATCATAAATATCCTATTATTTATTTAAAAGGTAATAAATTAAATTTTAAAAGTAATAAAAATTATAACATGAATTTGTAAATACAATAATGAAAAAATAATTTTCTTAAAAAAAGGGATTTTGTACTATTCAAGTAAAAAATATAATTTTTCATAAAATTCCAAAAATTCACTCTAAAAAAGTTAAATTGGTAATATAAAAATGAATTTCATAGTGTATAATTCAAATCCTAAAATTTTGAAATTCATATTTTAAATAAAACAATATACTAAAAGTAAAAAAATAGTTAGAATAAAATTATTTCCATTTTGATTGAAATTTCATAAACACTTTACATGATGAATACCCAATTTCAAAACACCTAATCTCAATAATATATAATATGAACTATTCATTCATCATATTAATAAATATATTTCAATTGTAATACTTTAAGTCTCAAAACATGAAATTCATATGACACATATTTCCATAATAATGAAACATGAAACACATTATGCACTTGGGATAAAATTTCAGTAAATCTCACTCATTAATAAAAGAATCCATAATTATATTGGATATCATATGGTCCAATGAACCATACAGATAAATTACCCTTTCTTCCAAAATAAATCATATTTTTTATGAAACATGATCACCTACCTCAAATGACAGATAAATCTTCTAGATATTTGAATAAATATTTTTAGTATTTTTATATTCTCTCATGTGATGATAAAACATCTGTAACTTCACAATTATCTCCTCCATCAACTCTGGTACTAACAAATTCCATTAACCATCTTCATCCCAAAAATCTTGATTCTAAAACCACTTTCTATATATTGCCTCAAAAGGTGTCTTTTGTATACTAGAATGTAAACTATCATTATAAAAAACAAAAGTAATGAAATATGATGATCTTAACTTCCATATTATTCTATTTAATATTCTCAAAGAATCTACTCAAAATTATAATTAATTATCTCTGGTTTTCTATCATATTGATGTTGAAAATGTGTATTTAAATTTAATTTTATACACAATGACATCTGAAGGCCATTAAAAAATTAGAAGTAATCCCAGGATAATTTCCATATATAATAGAGAGAGTAAATCAATGTAAAATAACTATATCCTTGATATACATTCAATAAAACTATTATAAATACATAGTATCTTGAAGATAAAAAATTTGAAAAGGCTGAATCATCTCCTGAATTAAATGTTATTCAACTCGATATATTTTATTTTTTATCACCACCTAAAAAGGTTGGTATATATAAGTTTATTTAAATAAATAATTTTATACTTATGATATAATTATCATTTTCTAAACATAAAATAATACTTAAATTAAAAGGCCCCAGCCTTAAACCTTACTTAAACTTGAGTTATTACAAGATTACACATTGAGGATCTTTTCAGGTTTAGAGTTTTAGAGAATTAGATCATGAAACTTGCATTAGATTCCACATTTAAACAAAGTTGTTACAAAAAATACAATATTCATTCTTCCCATCAATGGAAACCTATTTAAAAGAAAACAAGGATTCTTTCTTGACACATCCTTGACACTATCGTCACATCATGTACCTTTCCCTTGACCTGTCAAAAACATTTCAAAAACTTGGGATGAGCATAAAAAGCTCAGTAAGGGTTATAAAAATATGGAAAGGAAACATGAGTTCATATATACATAAGAATGAAATCATACTTTACCCATAAAACATAGGCATATCAAATCATGAATAAATCATAGAAATCATAAGACATAAAGGTAACTTGAGGCATTCATAACATTCTTATGTAGGGAGTAACCCTCTTGGTTACGTTTGGAATACCCATCACAGTATATTCCCTAAATCTCTTTGGAGAAACCTTAATGTTTCACTCCTTCGCAATACCCAATGCATTGGAGAGCTATAACGGGCTCACCCGCCCTTAGTTTATCACGGAACCACCCGTTCTTCATAACAAAGCCCAAGGACCATAACATAATCATATCACCTAAAACATGCATAATGGAAACATAGTATTTCCACATTTATATCACAATATAACATTTTAGTATATTGAAATAATGAATCCATTCAAAAAGAAACCATTTCCAAAACCATTTAAAACATTTAATAAAGAGATTTTTGAATCAAAGTGTCCCATACCACCTTGAAGCTTAAAACTTTAAACCATTAATATCCATATAAATAAATCCTTAAAACCATTTTGAAATCATGGATATTAATTAGAACAAATAATTAAAACATTTAAAACGATATTTTGGTTAAAGTGGTTTTACCAAAATTAGAGACACTTGAATACAACAATCGAGGAATAACATTTAGTCAGAACATTATAATATCATGAGAATAAATGGATTCATGATATAATACTCCAAAGGACAATATATACACCATATAAGAGTGAATTGGTGCATAACAACCATGAACCCTCAATAGAAATGTCAAATGTGATGAAATCCCTTATAAAGAAGGTATCTTTAAATTAAGGACAAATCAATCTCAAAAATATGTGTGACAAATATAAATACACCCAATATAAGTTGATATTATGTGTAAAACAATAAAAGGTCATTCACACATATTCAATGGATGGCATATTCAATGACTACATGTTGAACCCAAAGAAAATGAAATTGGGTTAAAAAGTTCCCTTGATAGCCTAACGGCATCACATCAAAATGAGTTGATGAGAGATAAAAAGTGTATCTCATCACTTGGACATAAAAGTTACATCAATAAGGATATATGAGAACATATCCCAACATAACAATATGTAAATTAAAATACCCAACAAAAGAAGTCTTTTAAAAAAGAGGAGGGTGAAAGGTTCCCTTACCAACTTGGGTATCTTTCAAAACATACACCCCATGAAAGAAGGACAATAGATATTTGATGTAAATACTCATAAACGAAATTATATTACACAAAGAGTAGAATAATGGGAAGTACATACACCAATAAATGGAATTTGTGGCAAATGTATCATAAATCTCATGGGAATAAAAGTGAGATGAAAAATCCCTTACGAAAACTCGGCAGCCTAACGGCGCCACATAAAACTTCCGAATATGGATTGATGAGATCAAATAGGGTATCTCATCACATTAAAATAAAATTTACAGCAAGAGGAATATAAAAGAACATCCCCCAACATTACAAAGAGGAGCCTAAAAGAAGTGACATAAAGGAGAGTACTTAAAAAGAAAGAGAGAGGTTAGATCTCTTACGAAAGTTCGGCAGCCTAACGGCGCCACTCAAAACTTTCAAAATGGATTGATGAGAGAGAATAGGGTCTCTCATCACATTAAGATAAAAATTACAGTAGAAGTAATATAAAAGAACATCCCAATCATAAGAAAGATGAGCTTAAAAGAAATGACATAAAAGAGTGTACTTTAAAAGAAAGAGAGTTGTAGGATCCCTTACCTCGGGTCCGACTTGACTCGATCATTCTTTAATCTCCTGAATAATAAACTTGAGTTAATTTCTACTTCCTTAAGAACCTTCTTCAAGTTCATTATTCCTTTTATATTACTTATTACCATGACATAAACATTTATGTAATCATTTAAGTTAATAATATTTGTTTTGCCGATATTTGGTTCTTAAGTCGAAAGTGGACTTCTTACAATTACATGTTGTTCGTGTGGCCAAATTTTTTATATATCCAAAATTGTATTCATTATGTAGATATCATATATGTCAAATATATCCAGTAAATTCATTCATTTATTACATTACATAATCATTTAGAGGTAAGAAATGAAATGCACCTTTCATGGAGACGGTAAGCCGTACGTACGCATGAACGCTACATTCATTTCAATTTCGTATTTTATAGAATGTAATAATAATGATATAAAGGTATATTATAATTCCAGTATAATATCATATATAATATCATATTTCCAACCTTTATACATCCCACATATGG
Source organism: Viscum album (assembly GCA_963277665.1). Classification (NCBI taxonomy): domain Eukaryota; kingdom Viridiplantae; phylum Streptophyta; class Magnoliopsida; order Santalales; family Viscaceae; genus Viscum; species Viscum album. The sequence continues at coordinate 305,857,042 of OY728131.1, read as the reverse complement.
TATTTAACGAATCAAATCACTTTGAGGGGGCGGTAGTCCGCACTTCCTTAAATGAAGATATCGAGTATACCCATAATGGAAGCCATAAAGGTAAGATAAAAATGAAAAATACAGAAGCATAAATAAAACATAAACATATTATATATCATATATAAAAATATTGACATCATAATGTCCACCTTTGAAGGTGTTAAATGAGTATTGAACAATCATCGTTTCAGGAGGCAGAATTTCACCATCCACGGAAACCGTATGTTCTTTAACCATTTGATGTAGTTGTGTGAGAGTGTAGCTCGAATAAATATCATAACAACATACTAGTATATTTAAGATACTGGTTTTGTTACAAAAGAAGTAAATAAAAAGATTTTAGGGGGTTGGAGAAGCAAAATAAAACAAATGAACATGAGAGAATGAATTACCTTTAAAAGTGTAACTCCTTTTGATTTGAGCCTAAAGGCATCCTTTGAAAGGATTATTCCCAAAGGGAATCCTCTAGGATGAGGAGAGGGATGTGGAGAGAGTAAATGGTCAGGGTTTGGCCGAGCCAAAGGCTTGAGGAGTGTGTGAAATGAGGTAGAGGTGGGGGCCTTTTATAAGAGGAGAGGAGGGGCACTTTTGGAAAGTAAATAAATATTACTTTATTTGAAAATGTGTTTCGGTTTCAAAAGGTCCCACATTGATATAATTCGTGGATAAGGTGATAAGGCTTCGAAATCCACTCATCCAATAAGTTTTGGAAATGTGTAGTTAATAGATTTTACATTATCTTTCCATTTTATTTAAATCGTCAAATAATGATATCATCGCTGCATCATTATTATGTCATAAATAATTTAATTTATTTAATGTCTAAAAATTATAAAAGAAATACTATGATGTAGGAAATCTTTTTCGCTTTCCAATGAATATTTATAATCAAAAAGATTACTTGTATAACCCCACTTAAAAATTGTTTTAGTAAAACAAATCATGTTTGTGTCATTTTTACTTTTACATTAAATAAAAAGTTATTTATGTCATTTCCCAACCAAAGTGGATCCATGGGGTCCCCAAGTTGACCCATGGCTTGTCTTGGTCGGCCATGACACAACCAATTAGGGTAAGACATGTGTCAAGCTCATCTCATTTTATTAAAGCATTATTTTTACCTTAAACTACACTAATTACCACTAATCGCGATTAAAACTTAATAAGTTACTATTCACCAAAAAATTATTTTAATCTCATTGAACCACATTTTACTTCTTAATGACAACCATGTATGTCGGATTTTTGAAAATCAAAACAAAATGATGGGAAAATTTCATTTAAACGGAAAATCCGTTTTTATAAGTACCACTTAGTGGTTTCACTATTCATCAAAAATTGACGTTTTTCAGAAAAATCCCAAAAATTCACCCTAAGATATATTTGATATTATGAATTAGAAAATGAAGTCCATTTTACAAAATTCAAAACATATAAGTCACATTAATTAATTTAATAATTAATTCCCGGTGTCATGACAAATAGCGTGTTTTTATGAAACAATAAGTATCAAAAGATTGACACTAGTTTAAGTCTGATTTCAAAGTGAAATTGATTCCAACGACCACTATTGGATTTAATGGTAAAAATATTTTCTAATTTCACTTTAAAACCAATTCAAAATATAATCTAATCATATAAATAAATTAGATTAAAAAGTGGTTTTGAATTAAAATACAACATTTTACACTATTCATTAAAAAATTGAACTTTATCGGAAAGATACCAAAAATTTACACAAAGTAAATTTTGATGTCCCGATTCTTAATAAGAGTTTTATTTGGTCCAAAATAATGTTTAAGAGTGAACAAAACTATATTTAATGATGGTTCTCCATCAAAAGGTGATAAGTGAACCATTAGTGAAAACTAGGGCATATACGCCTAAAATTGGATTCTTTCCGTATTTTAAGCCTTTATATTTTATTGTATAAATGTAAAAACATTTAAGAACATATATAATCATATTTTAGTTTTTTATATCCATTCCCTCCATTACAACAGCTACATGTTAACTACCATTTAAAATAATATTATTTTATTATTAGAGTGCAACGTAAGATTCCCAAGAAACTCGTTGTTGCGTGTTGGGTACGCCATCGAGCATAGCGTACCCTTTAAAGTCATATTAATATTTTATTCACAAATATGGATAAATATGAAAATGTCATATTCTTTATTTACCTGGGGTGTTACATCCTTCCCCCCTTTTGGGAATTGCGTCCTCGCAATTTTAAAATTGCGCTTGGAAACATCCTTGAACGTCCCAAATTGGAACAAGAGTCGGTAAAACAATCACATTAAAATAAAGAAAGATAAGCACAGAGGTCACCCGAGTAAACCCATACCAGGATACAAAGTATGAAAATATGGACATGGAGGGGAAAACATAGGGTCATGTTCCGATGGAGAGTGATAGAAAACATGTTTAGGAGAAAGTTAACAATAAGAAAATCACAAACTTGTGATGGGTTAAACAGTGTTGGGTTCCCCAGTAGGAAAAGTTAATAGACAACATTTTTGTTTTAAGTTACTTTTTATTGAGGAATTTATTCATAAGGAAGCACAATCACTTATCATGCTGACTTTCAACTTTTACTAGATTCCTTAGTCAAACTCATATTTTTTCCAAAAGACGAGTATGTAGGGAGACTTGTTCGCATTAAGAGTAATATAATCAACTTCTAGAGAATCACCTAATCCCCAAAAGAGAACTATATACATCCCATGTATTTAGGCTTTAACCAAAACCAAAACCAAAAAGGTTAGTACAAGATCAGATAATCCAGAAAAGGATAACCCCTTATAAAAAGAAAATCTATTCTTAATCTCCAAAATTTGTCCAACAAAACCCAAAGTTCAACGAGGACCATCCGATAAACAATATGTCCATAAAATTCTTCAATGTAAACCAATATAAGATTGAAACCCAAATATTTGAAGGATTTAGTCACATAGTCTTCCATGTTAAATCGTAACATTTATCTCCAAACAACATTAGTCGCTCCTAAAGTCTCACATTGAAAAGTAATTATCCTAATCACATATCCTCCAAAATCAACATACTCTTAATTCATAAAATCATATAACTAAAAAGAATCAGTCAAACTAACCAGGGACGTCACGTAGTCCAGTGGTAGGCGATAAATACCAGTCGCACTTTGGTTGTGGGTTCGATTCCCGCAGCATTGTCCGACGCGACGGGTTGTCACACGGTCTGCGTGTTGTCCTTTTTCCAAAACTATATAATTCTAAAATCATTACCAAAAAATGGATAAAATCATCAAAAATAACCATAACATAATTTAACCTCAATTTTATCTCATTCCTTTCACTTCAATCATAACATATGGTAACCCATAATTACCTCAAAAGTAAGGATCATATAAACCCAAATGGTTCTTTATAACTATGTCCACAAAAGAAAAGATAACTATTACTTGAATAAAATTTTCCTATATTAAACATCAGGGTTACACATAATATAAAAAGTCTTCTAATGTAACCCCATCATCAAAAGAGACTTAATACTCTTAAGAATTTCACCCAAACTCTTGAAGCCCTTATATGTTGACATCTTACTCATTCAACATTCTTCATGATCCATTATCCATTCCTTTCCAACTTATTACGAAATACCTCTTTCCTACAAACAAAATCATGAATCATATCCTAAGATTCCAAAATAAGAAAACAATAGTCATGAAATAGTACATAACTTTGATTGGTCATTGTCAGTTTCTTCATCCTCAATCGGAATGGCATTAGGTATTGGTAGATGAATATTGGTAAGCTCTTGGTGACCCCATTCACGAAACTTCTTCATAGGACATGTTTTTGCATAATGACCATGCACACCACATTTAAAACATTCAATTGATCCCTCAGAAAGAACTTCTTTCCCTTTCCTCGAGTCAACTGGATGCTTCCTTTTTCCATGGAAGGTTCTTGCTTTATGACCTTCATTTCCACATCTATAGAATATTTCTGTCCCTTTGAAACATTTTCCTAGGTGTTTATTTCCACATCTTTGACACATAGGTTTTTGAACACACTTACCTTTATGATTATTACCTGTACTTCTGTAGGGATTTGTTTCTTGCATATATGATGCCTTAGAGAAATATCCAAGGTTTATGTGGTCAATCATGACTCCAGATAGTTGGTTGAGGATAATCAAAAGAGTTATCATTTCAGCTCCCATATCATTCAGTTGCTTGCTCAAAAAAACTGTCACAGTTTCCTTCACATCCACTGTTACTTTGGTGCCTGCTAGATCCAGCCATTTACTAAAACCAAAAAGGTCAGTGTGAGTATATCAACAAAACCATCATGTACTAATGAGTAAGATATACAATAAGATATACTTACTCATTAACTTTATCTAAAACTAAGACTCTTTCTGAAATCCTAACCATTATGGTAATTGTCACTTATGCTTAAAGAATACCCTAACCTCTAAAGTTATCTAAACCGAACATTGATACCAACTATAAGGCCCCAGCCTTAAACCTTACATAAACTTGAGTTATTACAAGATTACACATTGAGGATCTTTTCAGGTTTAGAGTTTTAGAGAATTAGATCATGAAACTTGCATTAAATTCCACATTTAAACAAAGTGGATACATAAAAGATATTATTCATTGTTCCCATCAATGGAAACCTATTTAAAATAAAACACGGATTCTTTCTTGACACATCCTTGACACTATCGTCACATCATGTACCTTTCCCTTGACCTGTGAAAGACATTTCAAAAACTTGGGATGAGCATAAAAAGCACAGTAAGGGTTATAAAAATATGGAAAGGAAACATGAGTTCATATATACATAAGAATGAAATCATACTTTACCCATAAAACATAGTCATATCAAATCATGAATAAATCATAGAAAACATAAGACATAAAGGTAACTTGAGGCATTCATAACATTCTTACGTAGGGAGTAACCCTCTTGGTTATGTTTGGAATACCCATCACAGTATATTCCCTAAATCTCTTCGGAGAAACCTTAACGTTTCACTCCTTCGCGTTACCCAATGCATTGGAGAGCTATAACGGGCTCACCCGCCCTTAGTTTATCACGGAACCACCCGTTCTTCATAACAAAGCCCAAGGACCATAACATAATCGTATCACATAAAACATGCATAAAGGAAACATAGTATTTCCACATTTCAATCACAATATAACATTTTAGTATATTGAAATAATGAATCCATTCAAAAATAAACCATTTCCAAAACCATTTAAAACATTTAATAAAGAGATTTTTGAATCAATGTGTCCCATACCACCTTAAAGCTTAAAACTTTAAACCATTAATATCCATATAAATAAATCCTTAAAACCATTTTGAAAACATGGATATTAATAAGAACAAATAATTAAAACATTTAAAACGATATTTTGGTTAAAGTGGTTTTACCAAAATTAGAGACACTTGAATACAACAATTGAGGAATATCATTTTATCAGAACCTTATAATATCATGAGAATAAATGGATTCATGATATAATACTCCAAAGGACAGTATATACACCATATAAGAGTGGATTGGTGCATAACAACAATGAACCCTCCATAGAAATGTCAAATGTGATGAAATCCCTTATAAAGAAGGTATCTTTAAATTAAGGACAAATCAATCTCAAAAATATGTGTGACAAATATAAATACACCCTGTAAAGACCCGCAAATTTCAAGGAAATTTTTTTCTTAATTTTCTTTGGAATTTCACAAGAGCGCAGCTTCAGACGGCACCTGATTCCGAGGCCCGGTGTGCCCGGAATCAATTTCCGATGTTTGGCTCGGGTACGTTCAGTGAACGGACGAGCGGGTTTTTCTATCTTTTGAACCGGTGCCCGGAATCGAATTCTGAGGGCACCGATGAAATCGCAGCGCCGGTATTTGCTTAGGAACGCTTCTTCCGGAGTTGCGTTTGCTCAACCGTGGTTTTTAAATTTTGCGGCTTTAAGTCAGAAATAAAATAAAGTTTGTGCGACAACTTTATTCTATTTCACTTAAGCTGCTTGGAAGCCACTTGAAGCCATTTAAAGGTGGCTTGATCTGAGTTGAACTGGATAGGATGCTATCCAGAAATATCCTACCCCCTTGGTAGGATATTTGTGAGGTGGGGCCCGCACGAGCCCCGCCGTTTCTTTCGCTAAGTAACGCACCCGCGAAAACCCGTCAAAGTAACTGAAAAGTCAACCGACGCGTTTTCTTTAATTCTTAACAGACCATTTAATTGGGCGGTTTATTTCGTGAATTAAATGGGCTGTTTCATTCGTTGAATTAATTCAACGAATTTAATGGGTCGTTACTTACGCGTTTGCGTTCGTTGGCAAAATAATAAAATAAGACCAACTCTTTCCTTTGGAGGATTACTCGTTGTGCGAGATTCTCTGGGCCTCCACCCTCCCCGCGAAGAACGCGAAGAACGCGAAGAACGCGTAGAACGCGAAGAACGCCGGCGACCGAAATTCGACGACGCACACCGAGATCTGCGACATCGACGAGCTTTACCCGCGACGTTCTTCGGCGACGCCTCTTCTTCCGCGGCCGATCCTCGTTCGGCAACTAAGGTGAGAATCGGATCGTTTAAATTCTCCTTTTTTTTTTAAAATTCATGGCAACAGATTTAATTAATTAAATCCGTTTGTTCTTGATCCGGAGATTGGCGACGCGACGCTGGATACCGCGACGACACAACGATCCCCCCTTCTTCCGCGACGAGCGATCCCGCGACGACCTCTCGTCCGACGACGACGACAAGGTAGGGGTTTATTTTTCTTGATGATTCATTCCCGTGTTCTTATTTCTTTTGAATAAAGAACCGGCATGAATAATTTCAATTAATTAAAAATTGAAATGCCGTTCAAAAGAAAAGGAGTGAACAATTTTTATCTTTGATTAAAAATTGTTGTAGCCTTTCCTCCCGTTGATTATGACTAACGCGGAGGGTGCGGGTCTAACGAACAAGACCCGACAACCCTCCGCCGATCTCTTTTATTGTGCGGATATGGCGGACGACGACGAACCGCGCGGCAGGGGCGATCTGTTGATCCCGCAGTGAAGATCGGCCCCCGGGAGGAGCATCGGCGCAGACGGGAGGCAAAACGGGCCACCGGAGCAACTCCGGCGGCCCGCGGAAGGGGGCGGAGACCGGAGGCGGCGGCGCCCGGCGCGCCGCCAGAGGAGTCCGCCGCGGCCGAGCCGTGGCGGCGGCGAACCGCCGGACCGTGTCCGCGGTCCGGCCATCCAGCACGCGGCCCGCGCGGGCCGCGTTTCTCCAAAGCCGCGTGTTTGACCCGCGGCGGCTCCCTCGGCCGCTCGGCCGAAGCCGAGCCGGCCGGTCCGGTCGGTCGGGCCGCGCCCAGGCCGGACCGGACCCGGCCTAGCCGGGTCGGGGCAGGTCGGGCCGACCCGGTGCGGCCGACCCAAGGGGGGGGTTCGGGCCGGGTCGCCCCGGGCCCAGAACCCCCGTTTTCGGGTCTTCTTCAGTCATTCGCCCATATCTTGGGCCTGGGACCTCCGATTGACGAACCGTCAGCGGCTACGCGATCCTTGGATCGAGGCGGTCGTTTCGGTATATTATACTCAAGGTTTCAGAAGAATTTGGGTTCGGCCGGGTTGGTTCGTACACGAAACCAACCGGGCCCTCGGAGCGGAAACGCTCATAACTTGAGCTACGGACGTCCGATCGACGTACCGTCAGCTGTGGTAGTTTCCACTAAGTGAGATGGAACTTTTGGCATACTCCGCCCGAGGATCGGATACAGGCGGAGTACGGTCGGGTCGGTTTTTCCCTAAAAACCAACCGGGCCCCTGGGACGAAAATGCCAATAACTCTCAGACCGGGCGTCCGATTGACGCGCCGTCTGTTGCGTTGAGATCCTGTTGTCGATACGGAACTTTTGGATACATCAACTTCGGACTACGTGTCAGTTGATGTATCAGCCTCTCGGCTCGTGGAGCGGACCCTCCTAAACGAGCTCGCTATGTGAGGGAACCCTAGCGCTGGCTGTGACTTCGACGACAGAGCAGAGATCCTCCGTGGACTGCGACGACGGCAGAGCAGAGATCCTCCGTGGACTGCGACGACGACAGAGCAGAGATCCTTCGTGGACTGCGGCGACGACTGTGCAGAGATCCTCAGTGGACTGCGTCGACTACTGCACTCAGCGATCCTATGTGGATCAGTGCTACAGGTTCTATGTGAGCCCGATCCTATGTGGGTCCTTACTACCGGTTCTGTGTGAGCCACTGCCTACAGGTTCTGTGTGAGCCTGATCCTACGTGGGTCTTTTGCGGGGGTTAGTACCTATCGATCCTTCGTGGGTCCGACGACTTAGATGGATCAGTGATCATCTTTGACGTCATCTGAAAAATTATACCTGGTTCAGCTGAATCTTATGTTACTCTCCTTTGTGGATTGTGATGAACTATCCTATGTGGATTTTACTGTTTACTCTCCTTGTGGATTTGAGTCTTGCTTTCCTTTGTGGATTAAGTTGTTCTTGAGCTCGTGAGCAGAGCTAGAATTGGGGACTTAGGTATATGTATGGGCATATACCTAAGTCGAGTCAGATGTTACTTCGTGATTGCATCTTTCTTTTGTGCTATATCCTTTGTGGATTTCGGGAGACCTTCGGGGGTCTCGGGGTCCTTACTGAGTAGTTTGTACTCACCCCTGCAGGGGCTATGCCCGCACCTTGTTGTGTTGGTTGCAGACGACGGACAGCGCTGATCACGGTTGGGGCGTGGAGTAGGACGGTACCTGGAGGTGGACCACTGGGCGGGACGTACTCGGAGCGGACGTGGGACCCGAGGAGCCTGGAGGCTATCGGTACCCACCCTTCAGGTGGGATTGCCAGGGGACGACACGAGGCCGCCGTCTTTTCTTCAGTTGCTGTACTTTACTTTTTCAGTTGTACTTTACAGTTGGGCTTGTATTTCCGGCCCCTTTACTTTTCTGCACTTGTAGTTACTTTCCGCTTGCTGACTCTGTGTGGTTGTTACTTATAAAGGCAATGCCTTCCCTGTTTATTGGGATTTTACGCCTTGGTGCTAGTCGCCAGCCCCTGGCCTATGGAAGGCGGGCTTGGGGTAGTCACGGCACGGGCCCCGAGGACGGGTCTTGACAAATTGGTATCAGAGGTGGTCGGTTCTACCGCAGACTCTGATTTTCTTTTCTTTCTATGTGAAGCAATAGTGTTTAGTGTATTGAGTGTGGTTATCAGTTCAGGGAGCCCAGTGTTGGTGCGGCGGCCGACGTATCCGTACACCAGGACCCTGACTCCTGATTTCCGACTTAATGCATGAAAACATTGATTGCGTGTGTGTTTCAAGTTTTCTTTGTGATTGCTTGTGTCAGCTCACTGGGTATACTGATCTGCTTTATGAAAGTCTCAAGTTTTCCTTGTGATTACTTGTGCCAGCTCACCAGGTATACTGTTCTAACTGTGGTGCTCTTGTTCTCCTTTTAAGGATGGCCCCGCAACGACAGCCAGCTAGGGTTTCGAGTGTAGGGCGCGATGGCAGCCCACCGAGCGACGAGGCCTCGGTGCAGGGCCCTTTTCCAGCAGTGGCACCGGCGGTAGCTTTACCCGCCGAGCCACCGATGCTGCCAGTACCAGACGCTGACGATGCACGTCGCCTCAGGGCACTGCATGAGTTTCAGAGCCAGCGACCGCCCAGGTTTCGCGGTGAGGCGGACCCCCAGGCCGCCGAGGACTGGCTAGAGGCGGTGGAATGGATCTTTAGGCTAGTGAGGACACCAGCGGATCTCATGGTGATTCTCGCAGCGAGCCTCCTGCAGGCGGCGGCAGGACGATGGTGGAGCCTGATGCTCCAGGTTCACGATGAGGCATCCTTTCTCTGGGCGGACTTCGAGAGCCTCTTCCGCTCTGAGTTCTTCCCGGCCACCCTCCGAGCGGTGCGCATCCAGGAGCTTCTCCAGCTGCGCCAGGGCAGCATGACGGTCGCTCAGTACGCGGAGAGGTTCACTGACCTATCTCGCTACTCGACCGACATGGTACGAGACCCCTTCTTCCGGGCCCGGACCTTCGAGCAGGGCTTGCGACAAGAGATTCGGGCGTCGCTGATCTCCCTCAGCATTCCGACCCAGGCGGGAGTGCTGGAGCGAGCCCTCCTGATCGAGAGCTTCCTGGCAGAGCCTTCTTCAGCGGCGAGACCTAGCGCAGGGCGGCAGGTAGCTGAGTCTTCGGCAGCAGGTAGCCGATGGATGACTCTGGGGTCCAGGCAGACCAGACCCCCACGCAGACGGCCTCAGGACACCGGCTCAGCAGTGCGGGGCACACAGCGGAGTGCCAGCCTTCCGAGAGGCAGGCTGTGCTACTCCTGCGGCGGGCAGGGTCACATGGCTCGTGACTGCCCGACTCGCCGATCAGAGGAGCAGCAGACGTTGGAGGGGCCACCCAGGCAGAGGCAGAGGGTCGACCGTGGCGGTCCGCAGGGAGGAGGCGGACGAGGCAGAGGAGCTGGCCGAGCAGCGGGTGGTGGGCGACGCTTCCAGGCTCTACCCCCACCACCACCAGGAGGGCCACCTCGACCACAGGGAGCTGGCGGGCAGGGACAGGCCCAGCTCCAGGCAGTGGAGGCCTACGACCCCGACATGCCAGAGATGATTCGAGGTACGATCTGTGTCTATTCCACCCTTGCTGCAGTACTTATAGACACAGGAGCGAGTCACTCTTTCATAGCCTCTGCCCTTGTTCGGAGCTCGGAGATTCCGACTGAGCCGTTGGCTCGATCCTTACGGCTAGAGACTCCTACGGGAGCAGACTCGACGATTACGCACTGGTGCCGGCAGTGTGAGCTTACTCTAGGAGGCGAGAGCTTCGGCTGGGATCTCCTTGTAGCAGCGTCGAGGCCTTACGATGTCATCTTGGGCATGGATTGGCTATCCACGGTTCATGCCCAGATCGACTGTTTTAGGCGCAAGGTGTGATGTGTTCGCACCGACGGGAGCAGGTTTACCTTCACCGGCGAGAAGGGAACCTTTGCAGCACAGGATGGACTTCCGCGGAGGAGAGTGCAGCCCATCTCTCATCAGTTGGCTAGCCTCATCCTAGGAGCAGTGGACGTGCGGAGTCCAGCTTTTCCTGCAGTGGTCGACCAGTACGTGGACGTCTTTCCCGACGACGTTCCAGGGCTACCTCCTCGTAGAGAGGTAGACTTTTACATCGACTTGTACCCCGGGACAGCCCCGATATCTACTCCAGCATATCGGATGGCCCCCGCCGAGCTTCGGGAGCTGCGGGTACAGTTGGAGGACTTGCAGAGCAAGGGGTTTATCCGACCCAGTGTTTCACCCTGGGCTTCCCCGATTTTGTTCGCCAAGAAGGCGGACGGGAGCTTGCGACTGTGTGTCGACTATCGTCGCCTGAACCAGGTGACAGTAAGGAACAAGTATCCGCTGCCACGGATTGATGACCTCTTCGATCAGCTCAAGGGAGCGAGGTGGTTCTCGAAGATAGACCTCCGGTCAGGCTATCATCAGCTCAGAGTTCGAGACGAGGACGTGCAGAAGATGGCCTTCAGGTGTCGGTATGGCCATTATGAGTTCCTGGTTATGCCGTTCGGCGTAACCAATGCTCCAGCAGTGTTCATGAGCCTCATGAACAGGATCTTCCAGCCATACCTCGACCGATTTGTCGTGGTCTTCATTGACGACATTTTGGTATACTCGACGACTAAGGAGGAGCACGCCTACCACCTGCGAGTTGTGCTAGACACGCTCCGAGAGCACCAGCTTTATGGAAAGCTCTCAAAATGCAAGTTCTGGTTACGTGAGGTCCATTTCTTGGGGCACGTCATCTCTGAGGCGGGAGTTGCAGTGGATCCCGCGAAGATCGAGGCAGTGCTAGCTTGGGAGCCACCCAAGAGCGTGACAGAGGTGCGGAGCTTCTTGGGCCTAGCCGGATACTATCGGAGATTCGTGCCAGACTTCTCCAGAGTTGCGGCACCACTCTCAGCTTTGACAAAGAAGGGGAAACCCTTTGTGTGGTCAGAAAGATGTCAGCAGAGCTTCCAGGAGCTGAGACAGAGATTGACCAGCGCACCTATCTTGAGGTTGCCTGAGGAGGGAGTTGGGTACGTAGTTTACTGCGATGCATCAGGGACTGGACTCGGGTGCGTCCTGATGCAGGAGCGGGCCGTGATCGCCTACGGATCACGTCAGTTGAGGCCGCATGAGCAGAACTACGCCACTCATGACCTGGAGTTAGCAGCAGTGGTCTTCGCTCTGAAGACTTGGCGGCACTATCTGATGGGCGAGCGCTTCACAGTCTTTTCTGACCACCAGAGTCCCAGGTATATCTTCTCTCAGAAGGACCTGAACCTGAGACAGCGGAGATGGCTTGAGTTCCTCCAGGACTATGACTTTGAGATAGTCTATACTCCTGGGAAGGGGAACGTGGTAGCCGATGCCCTCAGCAGGAGGACGGGCATTCAGCTCCTTGAGGAGGCGACGGAGCAGCTAGCCTCCTTACGGATATCCTTCGTGGATAGAGACGGAGCAGCCTTTCTTCCGTCTCTCACAGTCTCTCCTCCACTTCTACAGCGGGTCAGAGAGGCTCAGCGTGAGGACGCTGACTGTGAGACCCGGCGTGCACTGATATCCTCAGGTCAGGCGCCTGATGGATTCTCCTTTGGAGCAGAGCACGACATCCTTTTCAGAGGACGTACCTTCGTACCAGTCGCTTTACGAGAGGAGGTGCTGAGAGAGTTTCACACTTCTCCCTTGGCGGTGCATCCCGGAGGGGCGAAGATGTACCAGGATCTCAGACGACAGCACTGGTGGCCGGGCATGAAGAAAGCTGTGGCAGAGTTCGTTTCACGATGCCTCACCTGCCAGCAGGTGAAGGCAGAGCATCAGGTACCAGCAGGCTTGGTACAGCCCTTGGAGGTCCCGGAGTGGAAGTGGGACGGCATATATATGGACTTCGTGACTGGACTTCCACGTACTTCCAGAGGTCACGACTCCATTTGGGTGATTGTCGACCGACTCACCAAGTCGGCACACTTCTTACCCATCAGAGAGCAGGGCTCAGTGGAGAGCTTGGGACATCTTTACGTCCATGAGATCGTACGGCTTCACGGTGTGCCATCGTCTATCGTCTTTGATCGAGATGCTCGTTTCACTTCCCGGCTTTGGAAGGGGTTGCAGGAGGCGTTCGGGACGCGGCTCCATCTGAGCACAGCCTTCCACCCTCAGACGGATGGTCAGACGGAGAGGACCATACAGACACTCGAGGACATGCTCCGTGCATGTGTTCTCGACTTTGGTCGCAGCTGGGAGGACCACCTACCCTTGGTGGAGTTCGCGTACAACAACAGCTACCACTCCACCATCGGGATGGCACCATACGAGGCGTTGTACGGCAGACCCTGCAGATCACCGTTGTGCTGGACAGACCCTGGGGAGTCAGCACTCGTGGGACCAGAGATGGTCCAAGCCATGACAGAGAAGGTCCAGATCATCCAGGAGAGGATGAGGACATCTCAGAGCCAGCAGAAGTCATATGCTGACAGGAGGCGGAGGCCACTAGAGTTCGAGGATGGCGACCACGTCTTTTTGCGTGTCTCACCTCGACGTGGTTTACGGAGATTTGGCCGAGGCGGCAAGTTGTCTCCACGCTTCATCGGGCCTTTCCAGGTCCTCAGCAGGATAGGAGAGGTGGCTTATCGCCTGGCTCTACCACCTCAGTTGCACCGGGTGCACGACGTCTTCCACGTGTCTCAGCTGAGGAGATACGTGCACGACCCGACGCACATCATCGACTTTGGGGAGCTGGACGTGGACGATGGGGCGACTTTTGCGGAGGTCCCAGTGGAGATCGAGGATCGACAGGAGCGGGTCCTACGTGGGCGGTCGATTCCTCTTGTGCGCGTCAGATGGCAACACGGGAACCTCCAGGAGAGCACTTGGGAGCGGGAGGCTCAGATGCGTGCTCAGTACCCCCATTTGTTCCCCTAGTTTTTGATGTATCTTTACGGGGACGTAAAGCCCTGAGGTGGGAGTAATTTAAAGACCCGCAAATTTGAAGGAAATTTTTTTCTTAATTTTCTTTGGAATTTCACAGGAGCGCAGCTTCAGACGGCACCTGATTCCGAGGCCAGGTGTGCCCGGAATCAATTTCCGAAGTTTGGCTCAGGTACGTTCAGTGAACGGACGAGCGGGTTTTTCTATCTTTTGAACCGGTGCCCGGAATCGAATTCTGAGGGCACCGATGAAATCGCAGCGCCGGTATTTGCTTAGAAACGCTTCTTCCGGAGTTGCGTTTGCTCAACCGTGGTTTTTAAATTTTGCGGCTTTAAGTCAGAAATAAAATAAAGTTTGTGCGACAACTTTATTCTATTTCACTTAAGCTGCTTGGAAGCCACTTGAAGCCACTTAAAGGCGGCTTGATCTGAGTTGAACTGGATAGGATGCTATCCAGAAATATCCTACCCCCTTGGTAGGATATTTGTGAGGTGGGGCCCGCACGAGCCCCGCCGTTTCTTTCGCTAAGTAACGCACCCGCGAAAACCCGTCAAAGTAACTGAAAAGTCAACCGACGTGTTTTCTTTAATTCTTAACAGACCATTTAATTGGGCGGTTTATTTCGTGAATTAAATGGGCTGTTTCATTCGTTGAATTAATTCAACGAATTTAATGGGTCGTTACTTATGCGTTTGCGTTCGTTGGAAAAATAATAAAATAAGACCAACTCTTTCCTTTGGAGGATTACTCGTTGTGCGAGGTTCTCCGGGCCTCCACCCTCCCCGCGAAGAACGCGAAGAACGCGAAGATCGCGAAGAACGCAAAGAACGCCGGCGACAGAAATTCGACGACGCACACCGAGATCTGCGACATCGACGAGCTTTACCCGCGACGTTCTTCGGCGACGCCTCTTCTTCCGCGGCCGATCCTCGTTCGGCAACTAAGGTGAGAATCGGATCGTTTAAATTCTCCTTTTTTTTAAAAAATTCATGGCAACGGATTTAATTAATTAAGTCCATTTGTTCTTGATCCGGAGATTGGCGACGCGACGCTGGATACCGCGACGACGCAACGATCCCCCCTTCTTCCGCGACGAGCGATCCCGCGACGACCTCTCGTCCGACGACGACGACAAGGTAGGGGTTTATTTTTCTTGATGATTCATTCCCGTGTTCTTATTTCTTTTGAATAAAGAACCGGCATGAATAATTTCAATTAATTAAAAATTGAAATTCCGTTCAAAAGAAAAGGAGTGAACAATTTTTATCTTTGATTAAAAATTGTTGTAGCCTTTCCTCCCGTTGATTATGACTAACGCGGAGGGTGCGGGTCTAACGAACTAGACCCGACAACCCTCCGCCGATCTCTTTTGTTGTGCGGATATGGCAGACGACGACGAACCGCGCGGCAGGGGAGATCTATTGATCCCTCAGTGAAGATCGGCCCCCGGGAGGAGCATCGGCGCAGACGGGAGGCAAAACGGGCCACCGGAGCAACTCCGGCGGCCCGCGGAAGGTGGCGGCGACCGGAGGCGGCGGCGTCCGGCGCGCCACCGGAGGAGTCCGCCGCGGCCGAGCCGCGGCGGCGGTGAACCGCCGGACCGCATCCGCGGTCCGGCCTTCCAGCACGCGGCCCGCGCGGGCCGCGTTTCTCCAAAGCCGCGGGTTTGACCCGCGGCGGCTCCCTCGGCCGCTCGGCCGAAGCCGAGCCGGCCTGTCCGGTCGGCCGGGCCGCGCCCAGGCCGGACCGGACCCGGCCTAGCCGGGTCGGGTCGGGTCGGGCCGACCCGGGTCGGGCCGACCCGGTGCGGCCGACCCAAGGGGGGGTTCGGGCCGGGTCGCCCCGGGCCCAGAACCCCCGTTTTCGGGTCTTCTTCAGTCATTCGCCCATATCTTGGGCCTGGGACCTCCGATTGACGAACCGTCAGCGGCTACGCGATCCTTGGATCGAGTCGGTCGTTTCGGTATATTATACTCAAGGTTTCATAAGACTTTGGGTTCGGCCGGGTTGGTTCGTACACGAAACCAACCGGGCCCTCGGAGCGGAAACGCTCATAACTTGAGCTACGGACGTCCGATCGACGTACCGTCAGCTGTGGTAGTTTCCTCTAAGTGAGACGGAACTTTTGGCATACTCCGCCCGAGGATCGGATACAGGCGGAGTACGGTCGGGTCGGTTTTTCCCTAAAAACCAACAGGGCCCCTCGGACGAAAATGCCAATAACTCTCAGACCGGGCGTCCGATTGACGCGCCGTCTGTTGCGTTGAGATCCTGTTGTCGATACGGAACTTTTGATACATCAACTTCGGACTACGTGTCAGTTGATGTATCAGCCTCTCGGCTCGTGGAGCGGACCCTCCTAAACGAGCTCGCTATGTGCGGGAACCCTAGCGCTGGCTGTGACTTCGACGACAGAGCAGAGATCCTCCGTGGACTGCGACGACGGCAGAGCAGAGATCCTCCGTGGACTGCGATGACGACAGAGCAGAGATCCTTCGTGGACTGCGGCGACGACTGTGCAGAGATCCTCAGTGGACTGCGTCGACTACTACACTCAGCAATCCTACGTTGATCAGTGCTACAGGTTCTGTGTGAGCCCGATCCTATGTGGGTCCTTACTACCGGTTCTGTGTGAGCCACTGCCTACAGGTTCTGTGTGAGCCCGATCCTACGTGGGTCTTTTGCGGGGGTTAGTACCTATCGATCCTTCGTGGGTCCGACGACTTAGATGGATCAGTGATCATCTTTGACGTCATCTGAAAAAGTATACCTGGTTGAGCTGAATCTTATGTTACTCTCCTTTTTGGATTGTGTTGAACTATCCTATGTGGATTTTACTGTTTACTCTCCTTGTGGATTTGAGTCTTGCTTTCCTTTGTGGATTAAGTTGTTCTTGAGCTCGTGAGCAGAGCTAGAATTGGGGACTTAGGTATATGTATGGGCATATACCTAAGTCGAGTCAGATGTTACTTCGTGATTGCATCTTTCTTTTGTGCTATATCCTTTGTGGATTTCGGGAGACCTTCGGGGGTCTCGGGGTCATTACTGAGTAGTTTGTACTCACCACTGCACGGGCTATGCCCGCACCTTGTTGTGTTGGTTGCAGACGACGGACAGCGCTGATCACGGTTGGGGCGTGGAGTAGGACGGTACCTGGAGGTGGACCACTGGGCGGGACGTACTCGGAGCGGACGTGGGACCCGAGGAGACTGGAGGCTATCTGTACCCACCCTTCAGGTGGGATTGCCAGTGGACGACACGAGGCCGCCGTCTTTTCTTCAGTTGCTGTACTTTACTTTTTCAGTTGTACTTTACAGTTGGGCTTGTATTTCCGGCCCCCTTTACTTTTCTGCACTTGTAGTTACTTTCCGCTTGCTGACTCTGTGTGGTTGTTACTTATAAAGGCAATGCCTTCCCTGTTTACTGGGATTTTATGCCTTGGTGCTAGTCGCCAGCCCCTGGCCTATGGAAGGCGGGCTTGGGGTAGTCACGGCACGGGCCCCGAGGACGGGTCGTGACACACCCAATATAAGTTGATATTATGTGTAAAACAATAAAAGGTCATTCACACATATTCAATGGATGACATATTCAATGACTATATGTTGAACCCAAAGAAAACGAAATTGGGTTAAAAAGTTCCCTTGATATCCTAACGGCATCACATCAAAATGAGTTGATGAGAGATAAAAAGTGTATCTCTTCACTTGGATATAAAATTTACATCAATAAGGATATATGAGAACATATCCCAACATAACAATATGTAAATTAAAATACCCAACAAAAGAAGTCTTTTAAAAAAGAGGAGGGTGAAAGGTTCCCTTACCGACTTGGGTATCTTTCAAAACATACACCCCATGAAAGAAGGACAATAGATCATTGATGTAAATACTCATAAAAGAAAGTATATTACACAAAGAGTAGAATAATGGGCAGTACATACACCACTCAATGGAATTTTTGGCAAATGTATCATAAATCTCACGAGAATAAAAGTGAGATGAAAAATCCCTTACGAAAACTCAGCAGCCTAACAGCGCCACATAAAACTTCCGAATATGGATTGATGAGATAAAATAGGGTATCTCATCACATTAAAATAAAATTTACAGCAAGAGGAATATAATATAACATCCCCCAACATTACAAATAGGAGCCTAAAAGAAGTGACATAAAGGAGAGTACTTAAAAAGAAAGAGAGAGGTTAGATCTCTTACGAAAGTTCGGCAGCCTAATGGCACCACTCAAAACTTCCAAAATGGATTGATGAGAGAGAATAGGGTATCTCATCACATGAACATAAAAATTACAGTAGGATTAATATAAAATAACATCCCAATAATAATAAATATGAGATTAAAAGAAATGACATAAAAGAGTGTACTTTAAAAGAAAGAGAGTTGTAGGATCCCTTACCTTGGGTCCGACTTGACTCGATCGTTCTTTAATCTCCTGAATAATAAACATGAGTTAATTTCTACTTCCTTAATAACCTTTTTCAAGTTCATTATTCCTTTTATATCACTTATTACCATGTCATAAACATTTATGTAATCATTTATGTTAATAATATTTGTTTTGCCGATATTTGGTTCTTAAGTCGAAAGTGGACTTCTTACAATTACATGTTGTTCGTGTGGCCAAATTTTTATTATATCCAGAATTGTATTCATTATGTAGATATCATATATGTCATATATATCCAGTAAATTCATGCATTTATAACATTACATAATCATTTAGAGGTAAGAAATGAAATGCACCGTTCATGGAGACGGTAAGCCGTACGTACACATGAACGCTACTTTCATTTCTATTTCGTATTTTATAGAATGTAATAATAATGATATAAAGGTATATTATAATTACAGTATAATATCATATATAATATCATATTTCCATCCTTTATACATCCCACATATGGTATTTAACGAATCAAATCACTTTGAGGGGGCGGTAGTCCGCACTTCCTTAAATGAAGATATCGTGTATACCCATAATGGAAGCCATAAAGGTAAGACAAAAATGAAAAATACAGAAGCATAAATAAAACATAAAAATATTATATATCATATATAAAAATATTGACATCATAATGGCCACCTTTGAAGGTGTTAAATGAGTATTGAACACTCATCGTTTCGGGAGGCAGAATTTCACCATCCACGGAAACTGTATGTTCTTTAACCATTTTATGTAGTTGTGTGAGAGTGTAGCTCGAATAAATCTCATAACAACATACTATTATATTGAATATACTGGTGTTGTTACAAAATAAGTAAATAAAAAGAGTTTAGGGGGTCGGAGAAGAAAAATAAAACAAATGAACATGAGAGAATGAATTACCTTTTAAAGTGTAACTCCTTTTGATTTGAGCCTAAAGGCTTCCATTGAAAGGATTATGCCCAAAGGGAATCCCCTAGGATGAGGAGAGGGATGTGGAGAGAGTAAATGGGTAGGGTTTGGCCGAGCCAAAGGCCTGAAGAGTGTGTGATATGAGGTAGAGGTGGGGGCCTTTTATAAGAGGAGAGGTGGGGCAGTTTTGGAAAGTAAAGAAATATTACTTTATTTGAAAATGTGTTTCGGTTTCAAAAGGTCCCACATTGATATAATTCGTGGATATGGTGATAAGGCTTAGAAATACACTCATCCAATAAGTTTTGGACATGTGTAGTTCATAGATTTTACATTATCTTTCCATTTTATTTAAATCGTCAAATAATGATGTCATCACTGCATCATTATTATGTCATAAATAATTTAATTTATTTAATGTCTAAAAATTGTAAAAAAAATACTATGATGTAGGAAATCTTTTTATCTTTCCAATTAATATTTATAATCAAAAATATTACTTGTATAACCCCACTTAAAAATTGTTTTAGTAAAACATATCATGTTTGTGTCATTTTTACTTTTACATTAAATAAAAAGTTATTTATGTCATTTCCCAACCAAAGTGGATCCATGGGGTCCCCAAGTTGAACCATGGCTTGTATTTGTCGGCCATGACACAATCAATGAGGGTAAGACATGTGTCAAGCTCCTCTCATTTTATTAAATCATTATTTTTACCTTAAACTACACTAATTACCACTAATCGCGATTAAAACTTAATAAGTTACTATTCACCAAAAATTATTTTAATCTCATTGAACCACATTTTACTTCTTAATTACAACCATGTATGTCGGATTTTTGAAAATCAAAACACAATGATGGAAAAATTTCATTCAAACTGAAAATCAGTTTTTATAAGTACCACTTAGTGGTTTCACTATTCATCAAAAATTGAAGTTTTTCAGAAAAATCCCAAAAATTCACCCTAAGATATATTTGATATTATGAATTCAAAAATGAAGTCTATTTTAAAAAATTCAATACATATAAGTCACATTAATTATATTTAATAATTAATTCCTGCTGTCATGACAAATAGCGTGTTTTTATGAAACAATAAGTGTCAAAAGATTGACACTAGTTTAAGTCTGATTTCAAAGTGACATTGATTCCAACGACCACTATTGGATTTAATGGTAAAAATATTTTCTAATTTCACTTTAAAACCAATACAAAATATAATCTAATCATATAAATAAATTATATTAAAAAGTGGTTTTGAATTAAAATACAACATTTTACACTATTCATTAAAAAAGTGAACTTTATCGGAAAGATACCAAAAATTTATACAAAGTAAATTTTGATGTCCCGATTCTTAATAAGGGTTTTATTTGGTCCAAAAGAATTTTTAAGAGTGAACAAAACTATATTTAATGACGGTTCTCCATCAAAAGGTTATAAGTGAACCTTTAGTGAAAACTAGGGCATATACGCCTAAAATTGAATTCTTTTCGTATTTTAAGCCTTTATCTTTTATTGTATAAATGTAAAAACATTTAAGAACATATATAATCATATTTTAGTTATTTATATCCATTCCCTCCATTACAATAGCTACATGTTAACTACCATTTAAAATAATATTATTTTATTATTAGAGTGCAACGTAAGATTCCCAAGAAACTCGTTGTTGCGTGTTGGGTACGCCATCGAGCATAGCGTCCCATTTAAAGTCATATTAATATTTTATTCACAAATATGGATAAATATGAAAATGTAATATTCTTTATTTACCTGGGGTGTTACATAAATTCTTTCCCTTGGGTTCAATGAAAAATGGAAATGTTACTCAGTTATATGTACAAACTACCATCTCCATGTTGTGATATAATTCATTTTTTCATGACCACATTTCATAGTTGGTTATGAAATTATAATTAATGTAAAAATGATAATTATATATTTATTAATATTCTATAAATGATATAATCATGATCCATTTGTCAATAGTTTTCTAACTAAATTTATTATGTGCATATGAGATGAATATCCTCAACATCATCCCATATAAACTTAATTAATTATTTCATTGAATATAACATGGGTAAAAGTGATAAAAAGGAATAATAAACTTGGAAATTGTTATTATGAAATTAAATAATTAACATAAGTTTATTATTAAGGAAGATAAGGAACATATGTGACAAGTCAAACTGAAGAATATGGATATTATTTTAAAATGTTGTTGATTTTTTTTAAACTCTTTCTTTTTAATATTCATGTTCTTTTAAGTATTTTAATAATGTTATTACTTATAAATAAATGGTTATCAAAGTCCATTTTTTATATATTTGAATTTATTTATAGTGGTCTAGACATGAATATTTTCATGTTTTTCTATATAGGTTTATTTTATTTTTTTTAAAAAGGTCAAAAAGAATAGTTTCTTTGAGATATATGACTTGACACCTTTTCCCATTGTCAAAGTCATTATTTTTTATTATTATTCCATTAAAAATTTATAATTTTATTTTAGAATAAATTATTTTTCTCAATATCTTGGGAATTTTAATTTTAATAATTGTTTCTACGAAAACAAAAACAATTATCATTATTATGATATCATTAAAAGTGTTTTTCATATTAGTTCAAATGATTTTTCATGGGAGTTATGATGAAAATGTGGAAGATATTTGTTCATTATATTTTAAATGAAAATTATAATTTATTATGGGTGAGGCTAATATACATTATATGATGAGTGAGCTTGATATCTCTCTCTAGTGAATTCGGTAATGATCATTATCTTCTAAGGTACAAATTAGGTAGTTAACCATGGATTTTTCTCTTATTGATTTCACTAGGATCCATTTATTTATGACATGAGTGAAAAAAATTAAGAATATAAGACTCTAAAATTCATTGAATGGTTACAATTTTTTCAATTATTTTTAATGGTTTTCATTGAGGAGAAATTTTTTTCACCATATGGATATGATTTATTTTACATCCATAAAGAATAATGTGGAAAGGGTAAACATTTTATGGGTTTTCATGTTTTTCATTGATATAATGGATTTATTAATTTTATATCCCTTACTGAGAATTTTTTTCTCATCCCAAATTATTAAATGTTTTCCTAATGGTATAAGGATGATTAAGATAAAATATTAAGTGAAGTTTAAAGTCATTAAGAATTTTCATGACAAGAAATCATGTTTCATTTTATATGATTTATATTATGGGGAAAATGGATAGTCAGTGGAATTTTCTGAATTGTAAGGTATCAGTTTTTTATATAAGAGTAATGGACAAATTCTCTATAAATATAAGTCTATAAATAAAATTTATAATTACATAAAGTGAATTATTATATTAAACTCAAGATTATATAATTTTTTAAGGTTGATTCCTTATAGTTTCACTCTATTCATATACCCCTTTATTCTCTTTTGATTTCAGTTAAGTTTATTAATAAATTTGGGGATGATTCCCTTGTATAATGGTAGAATCA
This sequence comes from Viscum album, assembly GCA_963277665.1. Classification (NCBI taxonomy): domain Eukaryota; kingdom Viridiplantae; phylum Streptophyta; class Magnoliopsida; order Santalales; family Viscaceae; genus Viscum; species Viscum album. The sequence continues at coordinate 305,834,136 of OY728131.1, read as the reverse complement.
TCCCAAAATTATTGGGATTCTACTATTACTAGGAAGTGGATGTCTCAAGATTCCATATGAATGGAGTTTCACATCATTTTGATAGAGGTACGTCACACCATAGATTTTACTAAAAAATTTCCATAAAATAAAATTAAATTGATTATGGAAATGGGGGTTTATATTTTTCTTTTAGATCATTTTGATGTTGCTGTTACATGGGGTTCTCCATTGGTTAATTTGTCATGGATCCAATGCGGTGAGGCCATATGGTGATTTTTAGTGAATATTCCTAGTTTAAATGAAATTGAGTAATTAATTATAGAAGTTATAATTATTATTTTTTGATTTTATAGATTGGTTTAGTTTCTTGGGTGATTTCTTGTCAATTTTTGAGGTAGGGTTGAGGATTAGAAATGGTTTTGGGACTATGGTTTAATGTAGGAGGAATGATTGGAGTGATGTAGGTGATCCTTGAGACTCACAGTCATTCAACTAAAGGTTTTGAACCAAAATAATTAATTATAGTGATTAATTAAATTGAGTGTGTAATTTAAAAATCATGTCTTAAATGAATTGGGAAATATTCAAATTCCATATTGTAGTTTTTTAATTAACTTATTGACCTAAATAGTCAATGGTTGTGGCTATGATTTTAATGCTTTCCAATGAACCTAGGACACCATAAATATGGAGGTGTGAGACGGCTTGTGTTAAGAGGACTTGTTAGGCCATTATAGGACACTTGAAATATATTTAGCCTTTTTGGATATACCATAAAAAATATAGACTTGGGTGGGGTGAGAAATCACACCTAGAAAGACCATGAAGACATTGAAATAGGATATGGGTCATCTCTTGAGACTCATTCTACTAAGGATTACCCAGTAAGGTTTATATTACCATGTATATTTATTAAATTAATAGGGATCATAATTCCCTCCAATAGACCAATGATAACCCAAGACATGAAGAAGATCGATGACACCATCTGGGATTATCCAGGTATATTTTGAGCCTACTAAAGTGATGTTCTTGGGTAGGGTTAGTGAAGATGGTTTTAAGAATTTAACATACCATAATTTCCATTTTATATATGATGAAACATGGTATATTCCCCCAGGGATGTTTTCTTATGAAATAGGAAAACATCTATGAGATTTGTTTATATTATTCAATTGATAACATCGTTATGGGTGGTTTTGAAAACTCTTTATAGGGAGGGTGTGAGTAATACCTATGGGGAGGTTGATAAAATTCCCTATGGGGGGTCATAGATTCTACAATAGGCCTTACATGGATTTGTAGATAGTGATGATATTGATCCTGGGTAGATTATGGTCTTCCTTCCTTGTGCTAGATATAAGGGGATTTTACAATCTTCAATGGGAATGGTCGAGCCTTCTAGACTATCTGGGCTCACCTACAATGAACCAATGTATACTAGAATGGATTTTTCATTAGGTTTTGATACCAAGATGAATATTTTAATGGTTTATTATTATTATATTCTATGGTGGTTGAATCCCTAGAGTTATTTTCTATATATATGTTTTAATGACTCCCAGATTATTATATGGTTGGTTTTGTTTTTATGACATTCTCAGTGATGCCCTGACACTTTCAAAATTAAGTATGGTCAATTGGGGTCACATACATGGGGATTGATTTTGGTTGTTTTGTTTTATTTATGTAATGAATTTATTTTTATTATATTATTCATTGGATTATTTCTATGTATATATTGGGATTTATTTTCAGAGTCATTGTGGGGTTTGGGTATCTAGGGACCACAAAATTAATATGATAATAATATTAATATATTTTAATTTTCACACACATCGTATTGGTATAAATTATTTTCCCATTGTTTAGGATATAAAATGAGAAGTATTAGACCACAAATGATTCTAGAATGTGGGGTTTACCCTAACCATGACCTATGTTTGGTTAACATAATATGTTTTGTGGGAGGTGACTATTGGCATGTTCATTAAATAAAATAAATAAATAGTTTATTTATTTTAATTAAATGGACTAAACTAAAATTATCCTATATAAATAAATACTTGTAATTTTTTTATAGGGTTAGCTGTATAACCCTAGAAAGATTATAAAAGAGTGTTTTTCATTAGCATTGGAAAACCTGAGAATGCAAATCAGTGATCAGATAGAGGTGAATCGAGGGGTGGGAAGCGAATGGAATGGATAATCTTCATCGCTAGAAGATGGGTTGTTCACTAATTATAGATCCATAATCAAGTTAAGGAATGTTATTTATAGATTTTTACCCTTTATTATTTAATCAATCATGTATTTATATATCTTATTTTTACATATCTATGATTATCGACCCTTAGTATGATCCTGTAGGGTAAAACTAAATTGTTGATTCCAATTTATTTTGTTCTACCATGATTTAAAAACATGATTCCACACTTAATGATATTTTTCTAGGATTAAATTATAAAATAAATTTCATCCCCTTTATTTGTGGGTTTTTTCCTCATTATTATTTGTGTTCTTCACCGTTGTCCCCCTAGGTTGTTGTTCGATATTATCGGGTCAATTTTAAGAATGATTAAACCCCGCATATTCATTGGGTTTTCATGAATGATAGAATGATTTATGATTTGTGGATGGATATTGATGGTGATTTATGGGTTATGGTTATGGATTTTAGGACCCTAAATGGTGGTGGATGCACGATGATCTCCCATATGGGTGATTGAATTCTGATTTTCATCCTTTAGAGGTTGGGAATCGATGATCAGACACATTACCCTTCGATTTTTATTGTAAAATAGTATGATTTGTGTTGGAATCGATGTATCAATAAACCAGGTGAATAAAATGAATTACTTCCTATGACAAAACCAATTACACTGTGTTTAGTTTGGAATAACACATGATGTGTAGTCCCCTAGTTATAGTGGTTGGGGGTTTTTTGTTGGAGATAAATGTTACACACTATGTAGACCCACCACATACCATGTGACCCTATGTTGAGAGATTGGTTTATAATTTGGGAGTAAATAGTCATAGACACAACCAATCACATTGGCACAGTTAGAGTACATTGGCTTGGTCGTGCACTCATACATTTCCAAAAACCCATACATATCCATGTACATGGGAATGGGCAGATGTACATGGTAATGAGTTAGAATAGAAAGGGAGGCTCCAAGTTATTGAGACATGTTGTGTGATACTTATACACATCGTGTATTATAACATGGATCCCCAATCCATTTTTAGGTGAGAATGCATCTAGGAAACGAGGCAAGGTCATGTTCCATATGACCCCACATACACACGCTTTACTTATCCCAATAACCTCTACCATTTTTATCTTCTTATTTGGGACCCAGATTTTGGAACATGAGTATCCTATACTAAATTTTTTTCCATGTCTATCCAAAATATAGCATTCTTTGTGGAATAGAATATATGATGTGAGGTGTTCTGAGTATGGTGAATCTTTAGGTGATGCATAATAATGGAAATTATTAGGTAAGGATCATCATAGTGATGTCAGGGATGGAACTCCCTTATTTCATTATAGAAAAATCCCACATACTCTATACATAGGTAGAGTCAGCACTTCCCCACAATACATCAGGGTGTGGGTCCTCTATATAATGATTAGTACCCCCCATATTCGAGCTATAATGATGAGTAGGTCCTAGAATGGTGTTGTGTATCCCTCCATTATGGAGTGTAATGGTGAAGAGCGGGCACCTCCACATAGATTCTTGTGAGGTTTTTCATGATGTAGGGAATTGGATATGGAATTTTGGAGGTTCTAACTAAATCATCATAATTTGATAGTCTATGAACATAGATATCCCCTTTCTCTTCCACTTGGGTTTCTTTATGATAATATATCTTGGGTTTTTTCCCTATTTATATATATATATAGATTTCTATTATTGTATCTTTATATTTCTCCCGTTATAGTTTCCAGGGAGTCCTATTAGGTATGTATATACTCAATCATACATGGGATTTACCTATATGTGTTGTGTATCATACAAATAAAAAGCATATCAGTAGAGGAATCAGTGGAGCTTAGGGATACATTGGTGCATTGACCATGTTTGGTGGTCAAACATGGAGATCAGGATCTGGAAACTCAATGTTTTTCTCATTTTCCAGTTTTTTACTGGTTAGGACATCATTTCTAGTTAGTCATATATTTTTCCCCTTTTCAATTTGGATTTATATTTTCTTACACTTATGTATATCCCTAGAGGATATTGCATACATGTTTATCCTCTAAATTTTGATGAATTATATTATTTTTGAAATTTTTCATGGATATGGATGTGTGTATACATATAGGTAATTTAGGATAAATAATCCCATTTTATTTATCCCTTATCAGTGTTTGTTAGTAGACCCTATCCGATTGGAGGTGATGTTAGGGTTCTCACACCCAACTTTTCACAGTCCATGTGGGCCCTACTGTTTTGGGATGGAATAGAGTGGTATGAAAGAAATTTTTCCTTAGGTTAGTTTTGGAGTGGCGCTCATTGGGAGGATTGGTTGGGAATTTACAGAAACAGTGTTAGAGTGTTTGGACTGTGAATTTCAAGCTAGAGAATCCAGTATTGGTGTGGCGTCTATCATATCCATTCACCAAGACACTTACTTCCTACTACTCAACTAGAAGTACCAAGACATCAGTATTAAGTATCCATTATTAAATGAATTATTTAGGATTGAATCCTTTGAAAATACTTCTTGATTCAACTCCCCATACACATATTCTCATCTAATTATGGTATGTCTTGCCTACTTTAGGATGCCTCTACGAAGAAGTACATCTATTTTATCAGTATAGCTTCATGAAAATAATCCTTTGAGTGATGTGGACTTAGTTTAGGGGGAATATCATTAGGTGTTTCCTCTAGAAGGGTAGAGACCAGTTCCCCTAACTATTGAGAAGAGGATAGTCCCAACAGTGTAGAATTATGATGCATGTAGTCTTAGTGAACTACTAGATTTCTACTGTCAAAAACAAATAATGTTCCATGGAAATCCAAACTACTATGTGGTAGAGGATTATATTGGGTTAGTGGTTAGAACCTTAAGGATTATTAATAACCGGACCAATCTGATGGTTGTTCTTGCGGCCAACCTTCCTCATGGGGTAGTAGGGTGCTAGTAGATTCTAGTAACACAGACCCTGATGATATGACACTATCTTGTTCAAACATAAATAGTCTATTTCTAGATTAGTATTACCCTTCATTCTTACACTCCATGTGGATTCAGTAGCTTCATGAGATTTAGTAGTGTGACATAATGGTCACTGAGTATTCTATGAGTTTCACTGACCCCATCTGTTACACCATTGATATGGTGTGAGGTGATTTCTTCCTTGAATGTAATTTTGAGAAGGGTATATATAGAGACATTCATACTAGTGTAGTCTCTTTGGGACATTCATCCTATGTTATAGTTATAGATCATGCTCTGGTGACTGATAGATTCGTCACAGAGAGACATCGTATGGTTTGAGATGATGATAGAAATCATATAACTGATTCATGTTTAGTAGCTAGTAGTCATTAGATGTTGATGTCTAGATAGTGGATGCATACTCATTATTTGACTCAGACATATAGATCTATGTATTACTGATTATGTCAAGGATCCAAATAGCCAGGTCAGGTCTAATTATATTCTTATTATGGGAGGGTTCATGTGTAATGTGATTTCTTGACTCGTTGTGTTGATCATGATAGGTAGACAATTGATGGACCACCGCGGAATAGGAATCATCATGATCAAGTATCTCAAAAGTGTGGCTAGGGTGGACCCCAATGAGGTGTTGCTGGTAGAAGAGAAGGTAGAGCTCTAGATGGAGGAGTTATTGGTGAAGGCTGGCACTATGAGAAACTTCCATCACCACGACCAGGTGGCCCACACTAGGCTTTGGGAGCTAGCTGTAGAGGATATGGGTAGCAACATGCTATGAAATGATATGACTAGGATGCACACGAGATGATTTTAGGTACAATCTATGTTTTTTCAAATCATTCCCAATTATTAGTAGACATTGGTGTGAGTCATTCCTCTAACACCTTATCCCATGTGTAATAGTTATATCTTCTAGTAAAGACTTTAGCCCAAAAAATGTGGCTAGAGGATCCTATAGGGAATGGTTCTTCAACATCACACATATGTTGGTAGTGTGAGAACATTATCAGTGGAGATAGATTCTCGTGGGACCTCTAAGTCATCATGATGAAACCTTATGTTTCCATTTTGGGTATATGATGGTTTTTTATGGTATAGACTCAGATTAACTATCATAAAATATGATTTATATTCCATTTGACATATGAGACAATATTATCATTTATTTCGAAGAGAAATATCATTTTTGAGTGAGTGGTACTTATGAGTAGGAATATGAAACACCTCACCCATCAGTTGTATACTGTATCCCTTGGAAAAGTGATTTTTTCAAGCATATGTATTCCTTCAATAGTAGTGGAATATATGGAGATATTCCCCAATGATATTTTGGGACCAGCTTTATGGTGGGAAATGGACATATTCATTGACTTAAATCCTGAGACCACACTGATATATTCTTCATCATATTGGATAGACCCTACTAATATCTAGTAAATGTGTTTGCAGTTGGAGGACCTTCCATATAAGGGTTTCATCAGACCTATTGTGTTCTTCTGAGTAGTTGTAGTTTTGTTCATTGAAAATATAGATTTGATCTTGAGGCTTTCCATAGGTTATAATCATCTAAATCAGCTAATGATAAAGAACAATTACACCTTGTTGAGGACAGATGACCTCTTTATCCAGTGTAAGTTGGTTCTCAAGGATCGATCTTAGGTTCGGCTATAACCAGTTGAGGTTTTTCAAGGATAATATTCTAAAGATAACATTTCAATGTCACTATAGACACTATGAGATCCTGTTGATGCCTTTTATTGTGAAAAATGTTTGTACTCTGTTTATGTCTCTTATAAACTAGATATTCCAACCATACTATGACTTATTTTTTGTTATCTTCATAAAATACATACTCATTTACATTTCACTAGTGGTGAAGCATGTAGTGCAGTTGAGGATGGTCTTATACTTACTTCAAGAGAACTAGCATTATGATAATTTCTCAAGGTTAGAGTTCTGGATCTATGAGGTTCAACTTTTTGGGAATTTCATCATTGATATTGATTCAGTTTTGGTTCTAATGAAGATTAATGTTGTGACTTCTTAGGATCCAGCCGAGAGAATTTTGAAGTTATGGAGTTTTCATAGCTTTCCATGGTACTACAAGAGGTTTTTGGAAGTATTTTCTAGGATTGTATCCCCTTGTACCAACGAAACATAGAAAGGTAGTCCATTTAATAGGATGAAGTAATGTTAGTTATCCTTTTAGTACATAATTATTAGGTTGACCAGTGAACCTGTGTTGAGACTAACGAAGAAGGGTGTGAAGAACGTAGTGTTTAGAGACACCTCTAGGGTTGGCCAGGGTTTCTTGTTGATGTGGAGGAATGTGGTGATCGTTTAGGAGTTGAGTTATTTGAGACCCCATGAGAATAATGACATGAATCATGACCTAGAGTTAGTAGTTTTATTCTTCACTTTGAATATGTAGAGGTACTATCTTATGGGATACCATATTGTTGTTTAATCAGAACACCAGAGTCTCAGGTACATCTAAACTAAAATAGATCATAACTTTTTAAAGATGTGATTTTTATAGTTTATAAATGACTAATACTTTGAGATATTTGTTGGGAAAAAATCCCCCAAGGTATCATTAAATCATTTTTAGGTGATTGTGTTTGTTGAAAAAGTGGACCTCCATGTTATATTTGTTCACAAAGAAGACCATGATGTATAATTTATTCACAAAGGGGATTTAACATGGTAATTTGGTGGGATCAAGATATGTTATTTACTATCCATGTTTTCTCAAAGAATCACAACAACGGAAAAGACGATCTAGAGGTGGTACAAAAATAGCAAAGACAAGGTGGCAACATTTTCTAGTGTTTTCCAAATTTTTGGACCTGAAAATTGAAAAATGGAGAGATGTGTTTTTGGAAAAGGGAGGTGCATGAAAAAATAATGTGGTGCAAGAAAAATTGGCGTGGTGCATTAAAAATAAAGTGGTGCGTAAAAATTGGCGTGGTGTGAGAAATAGAGGATTGGTGTTTTTCGCTCAAGAGGTGTTTCGAGATCAGAAGCTTGAAAATTGAAAAATGAATGAGTTGCATAAAAAAGGATTATAGTGCACAAAATATTTTTGTGGTGCACAAAAAAGGAAAGTGGTGTGATAAATATTAGTGTGGTGTGCAAAATAAGGGATTGGTATTTTTCACAGAAAAGATGTTTCGAGATAAGATGCTCGAAAATTGGAAAATGCATGAGTTGCGTGAAAAAGTGGAGCATGGCACGAAATATGGTGTTGTGCGAAAGATGTGTTTTTTGCGATCAGTGAGGATTATGTGTGGATGGAGGGTTTTTCACACAGAGGTTGATTTTTCCTATAAATATTAAGTGACCCCCCTCATTCGATACAACTCAAGACTTAGAGTGTATATGAGATCTAGCATGAGAAATTATAATATGAAAAGGAATTGCGTGTAAACAACAAGTTTGTGCGCAAAAGGAGTGTTTACGCATAAATAAAAGGCTACACGTAAAAGATGGGAGTTGTGTGTAAAAGAAGTATTTGTGCGTAAATAAAAGGCTGCACGTAAAAGAAACAGTTGTGCATAAAAGAAGTCAGTTGCGCGTAATATAGGTATTGCACAAAAAGTGGATTTCGTGCAAGGAATGGGAATTACATGCAAGGTGAAGTGAGGGCTACGTGTAAAAATTGGGGTTTCTTGGTATACCTAGGGAAAAGTGATATTCATCGACAGGTGAAAGTTGGACATCAAAAGAGAATCTATCAATAGTTAAATATTCAAATTTCATTAGTGATAATGAATGGACCTATTAGTCCATAAATTGTGTGTGGATCCTTTCCAGAGCAGTGAGAAAAGTAAGAGGAAGAAGGTGATCCTTTCTACCAGTAGTGAGTCAGAGAGATAGAGATTAACAGGGAGTGACCCTTGGGAATGTTGTGATCTAACCCTTAACATTTTAATGGCAGTGAGCCTAGTCATAAAAGTGATCTAACTCAAACATTGTAAATTGGCAGTGAGCTTTAGTGGATTTAGGACAACGGGACATCGTCATTTTATACTCCTTAGATGTAGCCCAGTGAGGGTGAACCATGTAAAAATATGTGTTTATACCCTCTCTCTTCCCTACATTTCATCCAAAAAATCCTTATCAGATAAATAAGGAAAAAAAAGATAAAAATTAACAAAATAAGAGAAAACAAATTGACCATTGTAATATAGATGTCAAGATCCAGTGGGGCAGGAAGAATTTTTAAAACAGAATATACATACCCTGATTCACCCCCCCCCCTCTCAGGGTGTCTAGGGCCCTTTTTATCATAACAATTGGTATCATATGGATAGGTTTCTTTTATAATATTTGGTTTCTCTGACATGGTGTAGTCTATTTGTGTGGTTAAATCATTCTGATCTTATCGTGGTGTGCCATGGAAAAGGGAAAAACATCAAATAAAAATCAAAAGTCATATGGTATTCCTCATTTTCGAAGTGTTTATGGAAAATTATTTATTTTAGTAAAGGAATAAAATAGCTTGATGAAGGAAGGCTTGGATGAATCTGATAGGGAAAAGGTGGATTCACTAAATATTGATATAGGAACATGTGAATTAATTAAAACTCAATGTTATGTTGAAATTACTATGGATGATGAAGACAAATATAAAATATCTTGATCCAAGTACTGGAAATTGAGTTAAACAAGATAAGAGGCTTAAATAAAAGGCTTGTTGATGTGGCTACAGACATGAGAGAGAAGATTGATTCCCATGCTAAATAATTTCAATAGATGTCTTGAAAGAGAGAGAAATGTGAAGCTGATGCTAAGGGAGAGAATCAGAATTCAGATGAAATTCAGAATATGAAATATAGAAATGATGATCTAGTTTCAGAACTATCTAAAATAGTTCAGAAGAATCAAAGTCTACAATACGAGAATGCATGTTGTTCTGATTATGTTGCAGAAGAAAAATTGAAAGTGAAGGAGAAAAGTGATATGGTAGAAAATATTTAACTAGAACTAGAAGATGAGATGAGTAGTGGGAAGAATCTCATAAGTGAATTCAATGCTCAACTTTAATCACGAGATAAGAATATTCAAAAACTGGAGGAAGATATAGATTATGCAAAGAAAGAAATGGATAAATCATATGTCAATGGAAAGCCTAAGATGAAGGATGAACTGCACTTAATATTCGATTGTTCATTGGCATGTGATGATAAATTTAAAAGAAAGTATTATATTTATAGGAAGAAACAACAACATATTTTCTCAACTCAAATACCATACAGTTTTGGAAAAACTGGTATTGGATTTGATGAATCCCTCATGTTCATGATAGAATGAGAGTCATGAGTAGTTCCAGAAATGGAGAAAATCATATATGTGGTAGAGACATACCTAAGAGAACATTAAAAAGAGTTAGTGAAAACATGTTCTATTTATGTGGGATTTATAGAAACACTTTAAGCTTCTGTTTAGAGGATCATGAATACATTTCATTCTATGAAGATAGAAAAAATACTAAATATGAGAATAAGCAGAAGCGTCATGAGAAATCAGAGAGAAGAGTCTCTCAGAGGAGAACATCCATCATATGTTATTACTGTGGATGAATGGGACACACTAGAAGTATGTATCAAGATGCTCAGCAGCTCAATGTCCGAAGACTAACTCAAGCTACATCAACATATCTATATAAAACTGATGAGATTATGTATACCATTTATGTAAAAAAATTATATGTTCAAATTATGGTCATTTGAAAAAACATTGTAGCAAGAATAAATATGTAAAGGAAAAGGAACTAAAAAGTAAATTTGCAACTCCAGTGGTGTATAATGTGAAATACTACACTAGAAAGGCAAAGTGGTAGCTTGAAAAATAGTTTTTATACCTCAGGGGAATCACAAGGAGATAAATTAATGGTGTATCAATCACCTTCTCTGTCATACTCACAACAACTCTCATGGAGAGAATGTGACAAAACTGGACGATTAAGAGGATATCTACTCCAGTTGTGAGTAAGAAGAATGTAGGTTTAGTGGAGGACTCACCACCAGCAGAAAATAGTGTGGTGACTCAGATATCTGATTAAATAAATATAAACAAAGAATGTATTGAAAAAATCACATGTCGTGTACCAGAGTCAGAAGTAGAGGAAAGAGAAAGACCTCTACAATAGTGGATGAAGAAATTGAAGATGACAAGTAGAGATATTCCTACCTAGATAAGGAATCAAGGGAAATATAATTTTGGTAGAACATAAAAGAATTAAATGTTCACTAGTGGGTTTAAACCCCAAATGGTGAGAAAATCCAAACCTGAAGAATCTACATATCATAAAAAGACTCAGCATGTGGGTAATGAATGCTTAGTCATATGGCCAGAGCAGTTGAAGTTGGTTAGGCAACTAGAAGAAGCAAAGGAGGAGTGTGATTCTCTGCAAGAAAGAATCATTGGGTTGACCCATCAAGATCAACCACAATCCTCACTTGAGGATTTGAGAAATGTCCCCTATACCTATGTTTATAATTTCTAATAACTGATTATTTTTGTGTTTCAGGTTTTAAGGAGATAAAATCCAAGGGGAAGTGGAATTTAAAGATGTGAAGTGATGAGGAGATATACTCCAGAGTTTCAATTGATTCAAATCAGGCAGGAGACTTGAAGAAGAAAGGGGAAAACTAAGAAAAATAGAAAGTCATTGTGTTATTAACTTTATCTCTTGTTTACAACACCGAGTTCCAACTCAATAAGCTTAGATATTTTGTGTATGTCTAAATTCCAAGTGCCTGATGAGAATAAATGATGTAGGAGGAGAAGAATGATTATGGGTCTAGATAGTGGTCCTAACCACAAAATGTTTTTCATAACATAGGGGGAGCATAAAATATCATAGTTAGATGCAAGAACCATCAATGCGACAATTGGATGACCCAACTCAGTTGTTGTCTATCAAGATAAGATCGAGAGAATACATATTGCAGGAAAAGAAGAAACATTCATATATTTCATAATTATCTATTTTGTTCTAACATTATGGTATCAGCTGACTATTTTCAAGATACCAAGAAGCTGCGAGAGAATATAAACGATGTTTCAACAAGAATATGAAAAAATTAGTTGAAAGAAATTACATCATTGAACAATGACACAATGAAAATTTTTCGGTTTAAAGGGATGAAGTGGTAAGAGACTCAGGGAGAGTAGAAGTAGAAAATTATAATTCAGAAGTAGACACTAATAATGAACATGAGGAAGGAAAATCCATATCATCATGAAAGTAATATAGATGAGCTCAAATTGACCTGAAAGATAGAATTGGTAATCAGACAGTTCCAGTGAAAATGTGTAAGATGAGGACTCTACAGAAAGTAGTATACTTATCATAGGTAGAGCCAAATTATTTTAGTGAAGTGGTTGTTGATGAGAATTGGGTTCAGGCTATGAATATAGAGCTTGACCTAATTGAGAATAATTTGAAGGGGGATATTTTTTTGAGTCCAACAGATAATGATTTCATCAAGAATAAATGGGACTATCACAACAAGATGTGTAAAGATGACATAATGATCCAAAACAATGAATGAATATTTTGCAATGGATACTTCCAAATTCATGTCAATTCATCATTTTTTATTGGGGCTCATGATGAAGGATTAGATATTGGGAAGCCAAAAGAGCATGATATTCAATGATAGATCAATTTTTGAATAATCATAGTTTTCATCATGGAGGAGTTGATTACAATCTATATTTCAACAATGACAATAATCAAAGAATGATGGTACTGGTTCAGGTCAATGACATCATAATTGGTGGATCGGATGAAGCTCAATGCAGATAGTTTTCTGAATTCCTGAAATGTGAGTTTGAAATGTCGATGATTGGAGAACTGATGTTTTCCCTTGGATTAGAAGTGACAAAAGGATAGAAAGGTAGATAACATCACAGAATACAGGAAAATTATTTGATGTTTTTTGTACTTGACCGCGACAAGGGCTAAAATTGTTTTCACCACATTCCAAGCAATGAGATATCAGAGTAATCCCAAGGAAAGCCACATGATTGCAGTGAAAAGAATACTTTGGTATATCAAAGGAACTATGGATTTCTGTTTGATGTATAATGAAAAATCTCTGCAAGAGCTGTTGGGATATACAAATGAAGATTGGGTTGGTTCAATGGATGACAAGAAATCAACGTCAGGAGGTGCTTTATATCTTGGTGGTTTATGTATTTATTGGCTAAGAAAGAAGAAAGATTGCATTTAAATGATCACTATAGAAGATGAGTATATTGCGGCCACTCAAGCATGCACAAAGTTATTGTGGATAATGTAGCAGCTTGATGATATGGGCGTTGGAGTGAATTCTCCAATTGGAATCCAGTGTGATAACTCATGTGCTATAAATCATAAGAAAATAACGTCCATCACTCAAGGTCAAAGAAAATTGAGATAAACTATCATTTTATCAAGGAGAAGGTTGACCAGGGAATCGTAAAGTTGGAGTATGTACCTAAAAAGTTACGGGTTGCAGACATTGTGACAAAGGTCGTACCCAAGGATTCTTATGAGAGTCATTGACTGGATTTGGTAGTTCAGTTGACTCCCCGCACATGAAAGAGTGTGATTGTGGGTCTCCCCTCTCCCCGAGGTATGGTGTATTTTTCCCTAATGTGCTGATATGTGTTCTATACTCTCTTTCAGACCACAAAGGATTTACCTTTGGGTTTGTTGACAAAGGCGGAGAAATAGTGACTCCTCTAGTGGGAGAAATTGTGGCTAAGGAAGGGAGAAAATGTCTTAGTCAAAGACAAATGGAGAAGGTGATAGGTGGAGAAACGAGATAGGGGTAGAGCAATGAGTTAAGGGGAGAGTATTAAATTTGATGATTCTATAAGTGATCTATCAAAGAGTAGATATCACGATAGCATAGGATTGTGATAAAAGAAAAAGCGTGGTGTTGGAATGGTGTTAGAAGGTTTCCATATATCACCAATTGGTTTTCAGAGTGGTATCAACAATTGGTAAAAATTTAACAATTGGTATCAGTTTGGATTCAATAGTTGGTGTCTGAAATGAAGTGATTCATTGATGAACTCTTCATTTACTTTTATTTATCACAATGAGCATTTCCATGTGGGCTTAGAGTATATGTTGAGTAAATCTTTGATCAGTGTCTGTATCGAAAAAGTTGAATGGTGTTAGTGGTTTTGAAGAATCATTAATGAGGTATCAAAGTTCAGAGAATCATTATGAGAAGAGTTGTCAACAAACCAAAAGTAGATATTGTTGCGAAAAAATACTTCAAGGTATCATTGAAACATTTTTTAGGTGATTGTGTTTTTTTGACAAAGCGGACCTCCGTGTTATGTTTGTTCACAAAGCAGACCACGATGTATAATTTTTTGAAAAATGGGGTTTACATGGTTATTTGTTGGGATCAAGAGATGTTATTGACTATCCATGTTTGATTGAAGAACCTCGACAATGTATTTGATGATCTAGAGGTGGTACAAAAAGAGCAGATAAAGGTGGTGGTGTTTTCCAGTATTTGCCAAATTTTTGGGCCTGAAAATCAGAAAATGGAGAGATGTTATTTTGTAAAAGGGAGGTTATCTCAAACATAAAGTGGTGCCCAAAAAATCTGCGTGGTGTGAAAAAAATAAAGTGGTGAAAGAAAATTAGTGTGGTGCACAAAATAGAGGATTGGTGTTTTTCACACAAGAGGTGTTTCGAGATCAGAAGCTCGAAAATTGGCAAACACATGAGGTACGCGAAAAGGGATTATGGTGCATGAAATATTTGTGTGGTGGGCAAAAAAGGAATGTGGTTCATGAAATATTAGCATGCTGTAGGAAATAGAGGATTGCTGTTTTTCATGCAAAAGGTGCTTCAAGATAAGAAGCTTGAAAATTCGCAAAGGCATGAGGTGCGCGAAAAATTGGAGGATGGTGTGAAATATGGTGTTGTGCGAATGATGTGTTTTTCACACTCAATGAGGATTACGTGCGGAAGGATGGTTTTTCACATAGGGGTAGATTTTTCTTATAAATATGAAGTTAAACCCCTCATTCGGTATAGCTCAAGACATAGAGAGTATCCAAGATCTGGCGTGCAAAATTAGAGTACGCAAAGGAGTTGCACGTAAACAACAAGTTTGCACATAAATGGAGTGTTTTTGTATAAAGAAAGCTTATGCGTAAAAGATGGGAGTTGCGTGTAAAAGCAGTATTTTCACGAAATCAATGGTTACACATAAAATCAACATCTACATGTAAAAGAAGAATGTTCTATGTAAAATAGGTGTTCCACGAAAAGTTGATTTCGTGGAAGGCAAGGGAATTATGCGCAAGGTGTGTTAAGGGCTGCGTGTAAAAATTGGGGTTGCCCGGTACACCTGGTGCAAAGTGAGATTCATCTGTGGGAGAAATTTGGACGTCAACATAGCATCTATCAACAGTTAATGATGCATATCTCATTAGTGATAATGAATGGACCTACAAGTCCATAAAATATGTGTGGATACTTTATAGGGCAGTGAGAAAAGGAAGAGGAAGAAGGTGATTCTTTCTACCAGTAGTGATCCAGAGAGAGGGGAATAGGGAGTGACCCTTGGGAATGTTTTCAGCTAACCCTAAACATTGTAAAGGTAGTGGGTCTGGGCATAGAAGTGATCTATCCTGAACATTGTAAATTGGCAGTGATAATTGGTGGATTTGGTACAACGGGGCATCACCGTTGTATGCTCCTTGGACGTAGCCCAGTGAGGGTGAACCAAGTAAAAATCTATGTGTTTTTCTGCTTGCTTCCCTAAATTTCATCCAATGCATCCTTATCAGATAAATAATTATAGAACAAGATAAACATTAAAAACATAAGAAAAAACAAAGTGACCCTTGTAATATAGAGGTCAAGATCAACTTGGGTAGGAGGAATTTTTCAAATAGAATATCCAAGCCCTGATTCACTCCCCTCCCAAATGTATCTAGGCCCCTTTTGATCCTAACAATAGTCTATACACGTTGGAAGGAAAATGTGGTGGTATATTCCCTTAGTAGGAAGTCTTGTGCCCTCCTAGTTGAAGAGGTGTTTGAGAAGTTGGATTCATTACAGATAACCCTAGTAGAAGAGAGGGTGGAGTTTCATTTTATTTCATAGTGGTGACTCCTCCAATTCTCCTAAAGAGATTCACCAAATGTATTTTTGGAATGAGGGTATCATGTCATCCTTTATCATGGACAGAAGGTGGATTTAATCGCGTTATGATAAGAATTGATGTTAGAGTTTCACAATTCCCCTTGGTTGTATATCCCAATGTGGAAAATATGTCCATGGAAATCCATTGGAATCTTTTGTGTGTTGGTATAAGGTGGATAATCACTAATTTCATCTCTTGGTGTCTCACATGTCAGCAGGTGAAGGCTGACCACTAGGTTTTGGCAGGTTTTACATAGCATATTGAGATATCAGAGGGTAAATGTGATAAAATACACATGGAATTTGTGATAGATATTACATGGATTGATAGAGGTCACAATACTATATTGGTGATTATTTACCAACTTACCAAGTTGGAACACTTTGTAACCATCAAATAGTATATTTCGGTTGAAAGTATGGGGCAGATTTATGTGTGGGAGATCAACTATCATCATAAGGTCCCCTCAAAGATTGTCTTCAACTGTGTTTATCAATTCATGTAACAGTTTTGGAGAATCAAGTAAGAGGATTTTGAGACCCAGTTTTCGATGAGTACAATGTCTCACCCCCAAACATATGGACTGACTCGGTGAACTATCCAGGTGTTGGAGGTATACTAAGATCTTGTGTGTTGGTCTTTTTCTAAAACCAGGTGGATCAGTTTCTGTTGGAATAATTTTCTTATAATAATAATTATCACTCTAATATCACAATTAAACCTTCCAAGGACCTAGATGAGAGACCCTACTAGTCACGATTATGCTAGAATGATATTTTTTAGACATGACTTTTTGGTACTAAAATAGTGTATGTGTTGAAAAAGAAGGTTCAAGTGATCCATGAGTATATGAGGATATCCTAGAGCTGGAAAAAATCTTATGAAGATCAACATCATTGTCCCTTGGAGTTTGAGTAGAAATACTATATTATTCTGAGAGTTTACCCATGATTAGGTTTGAGGGGTTTTTTACCAAGAGGAAATTTGTCTATAAGGTTCATCGAGATATTCTAATTCCCACAAAGGGATGACGATGTTTCTTACCACATAGTATTTCCCCATAGTTGGATCAAGTGCATGATGTATATCATGTGTCACAACAAAGGAGATACAAGAATGACCCTATGAAAATTATTAACTAGGGTGAGATAGACATCGAGAATGAAATCACCTTCATTGAGTACCCAATGAAAATCATGGATTGGTGGGATGTGATTCTATATGGATGGGAAATCATTTGGTTCCTCTACTTTGGTAACATAGGATCATGTAGAAGAGCTATAGGTAGCATGAGATTCATACGTAGACTTAGTACCCCCAGATTTTTGTTTATAATATACTTTTTAGAAGAAAATACAAGAAGGTGGGGATAATGTAACGAGTCCGGTTTTATAGGATTATTCCTTTCAATGTTTCTATGTATATATTGATATTTATACTTAGGCCTAGAATAGTGTTTTGGTGTCATAGGACAACAATATTAAAATAATAAAAATTTTAATATATTGTAATGTGTGCATGCATCATTTAAATATAAATGTTTTTTACATTTTATGGAACCATGTATCAGAAATCTAAGACCATGGTTGATTCTTTAATGGGGGTTTTACCCTAAGCATGACCTAAAGTTGTTTGGCATCAGACATTCCATGGGAGGTGACTGTTGGCTAGTACATTTAATAAATAAAAAAAATAATTTATTTATTTTAATTAAATGACATATCCTAGCCTAATACTCTATAAATACAGTTTTATTATGTTTCTATAACGTTATCCCCATAAACCTAGGAGGATTAGAGGATAGAATTATTCATTAGCATTGGAAAACCCAATTATGTATATCGGTAATTGAATTGAGGTAAATCGAGAGGCAGGAAGCAAATGTAACTAGTATTATTCATCACTAGTGAACATTATCTTAACCAATGATCAAGCCCTAATTAATGTATGGAAAATTATTTATATATTCTATCCCATTTCTATTTGATCAAGCATGGATTTTTATATCATCTATTTACTAATCTGTGATTACCTTCCATTTTTATGACCCCATATGGTAAAATTAAATTATTGAATCTGATTTATGTTTTTATGCCATGATTTCACCCCATGATTCCTCACTTCTAGATCATTGGTCAGGATCGCATCATCCAATGAAATTCATCACCATTTTGGTGTTCTTTTCCCTCATTATTCTCTGCATTCTTCACCATTATCCCATGGGTCTACAGTTCAACATTTCTAGGGTATTTTATAGCATGATTGAACACATAGATTCATTCTTTGTTCACAAATTATGAAAGTATTAATGATTTGGGTATGGATTTTGAAGGTATATTTATTTTTGGGTGATGTATAGGGGTTTTAAGTCCCCAAATAGTAGTAGATACACAACGGAATCCCGTATAGTTGATCAAATTCTAATTTTTGACTTCCAAAGGATAAGAATATATCGATAAAGACGTTACAATTTGATTTTGGGTAGTCAAATGACAATATTTTTATTGTAATTTGTTGATCAGGAAATTTTATGAAGAATAGGCCTTACTACCTATAAAAAATCCAACAAAAAGATGAATAATTTGGATGAAAACATGTCATGTAGTCCCCTAGATTAGGTGGCAATGGTTTTAGGAAGAGATAAATATCACATGTCATGTGGACCCACCATGCATTTTTTGGTCCTATGATGGTGGATTTGGGTGTAATTAATAAGTACATGAGCATGGAAATGACCATAATCATGGGTATATATAGAGTATATGAGAACGATTGTGTACTAAGACATGGCCAAGATACCCAGACATTTCCATTTACATGGTAATGGGATGATGATCATGGGAATGAGTCATAATATCATTAGAATGCCTCAAGTGTCTAAGATAATCCATATACCACCTATACCCACCATGTATGACAACATTTATTTCCTAGAAAAACTCATTGGAGAACACGCCCAAGTGATTAGGTGAGGTCACACACTGTGTGACCCAACATACATGTTGTGTACTTCTCCCAGTAACTTCTTCCTTTTGTATATCCTTTTTTGAGGCACATATTTTAGCTTGTGATTAGTCTATCATAAGTGTTTTTTCACATAGAACATGATGGTAGCATCCATTTTGGCATATGATATATGATTTGAGGTGTTTCGATCATGAATATTATTCAGTCAATGTTTAATGATGGAAGTGATCAAGTGAGGATCATTAGAGTGATGTCAAGGTTTGTAACCCCCTATCTCAATAGGGTGTGGATCCCCATTACTCTATACATAGGTATATTGAGTACTCCCTCACACTATAGTAGGGTTTAGGACCTCTATCTATAAAGTGTTACTCCAATATCTTCAAGATCAGGCATTGAGCGGGTCCTCTACTTGTGTTGTGTCTCCCTTGGATATATAGCACAATAATGAGGAATCGACACCTCCACATATATTCTTTCAAGGTTTTCATGTGATACTAGGCATTAGAGATGGAAATTTTATGATTTGGGTTGACTCATTATACTTAGAAAGTTTATAGATATAGAGATCCCCTTTCTCTCCAACTTGGGTTTCTTTTTTAGCATATCTCTTTTGTTTTGTTTTCCCTCTTACTATGGTAAGATATGACTGATTTTTTCCTTTTCCATTTATGAATTTTTGTTTTTTGAGGAATTATACTAGGTATGTATATACTCTCCCCTGCAAGGGTATTACATGCACATGTCATGTCTTATGCATGTGATAGGTAGATCGATGGTGACATCAGTGAAGCATAGTGATACTCTAGTGCATTGTCCATGTTTGATGATCGAACATAAATAATGAAAATAGGTCCTCTAACAGTGATAGTAAAAGGTATTTATCATCAATATAGAAGCGATGATAAAGTAACAAATGTTAAAGGGTTATCTTTAACAATACTTATAAAAAGAGCTGATAAAGGCTCCCTTTAACTGCGCTAAAAAAAGCACTGATATAGGCCCCACTAATAAAGAGGATAATTTTTTTTTCACACCCCACCCCCTCTTATCGGTGCCCCCCCTATATCAGTGATTCCCCCACCATTTTATTAGTGCTTTAGATAATCCCACCCTCCCACGTGCGCCCATGTTTCTCGTGATTTTCAAACATGAGACCTCTAGCTTATACACCAGCACCTTTTCCAGTCCCCTATATTGTTTTTTTACATTTGTATGTTATATATATATATATATATATTTATATATCATTACATTTTTATCCACATATTTATATATATGTTTATATGTTTATATATATATATATATATTTAAAAACATATATAAAATATGTTTTTTTGTGTATGTGTGTTTATAAATACATACAAACATATATACATCATATAAATATTTATATATGTGTGTGTGTGCATCTATAAATATAATTATGCATGTTTATATTTATTTACATATATTATATATAAATATATATAAATATATATTATAATATATAGATAAATATATATCTATTTGTCAATACTCACACACAAATATATATATATATAAACATTATATATATATATATATATATTAATTGAATAGGTATATAAATATTCATATTTTTTTTAAAATAAAATGGATGTTATTTTTTATTTATATATGGCTTATATATTTATAAATATAATTGATATGAAAATATGTTTAATTATTTATTTATAAAACTAAATTTTTATGTGTGAATATATAAAATTTTTTATATATTCTTATATATTTGATTATAAATAACAGTACATTGTGAAAACTAATAAAATTTTAAACCCATAATATAAATATGAATATAATACCTAGGAATAAATTCATTCCCTACTGAAAAAGAGAACAAATACCCCCTTAAATAAGGCTTAAAATCCATTAAATGTTAAAAAAATTGGGCACCCTGACTAAAAACTCAGTTTTAGAGGATTTATAGGAATTTTCTATCCTCTGACTGAGGGTCCACCAAGTCAACACAACGTATATCTCAACATATTATTTGATTTGATATATGTTAGAGCTCAAACAGACACCTTGATCAAAAGTTATAGCTCTTGGAAGTTCAAGTTACGTTTTTAACTTATTGAAGACATTTTATTGATTTTTTGATTTTTTTATCCTTAAATGGTTTTTAAATTACTATTACGCAATAATAATTAGAAAAATATTTTTAAAAATATTTTATAATACATTTTTACTAAATATCTTATATATTATGTGTAAATTTATATTTCGCCTTATCTAAAGCATATTTGAAATATATATATTATATTTATATCAATATAAACATACTTAAATATAAATATATTATTTTTAATGAAATATAATTTTTTTAAATATACCCTTAATTAATTCTAATAAAAAATAATTGATAAACCCCACCCCCATCAGCGCATTTTTACAAGCATTGATAAAGGTTCCCCTTTATCGGTGTGTTTTAGAAGCCTTGATAAAGGCCCCCTTTTATCAGTGCTTTTTAGAAGTGCTGATAAAGACACCTTTTTATCAGTGTTTTTTTACTAGTAATGATAAATAGGGGTCCTAATCACCAATTTTATTACAGGTGCTGATAAAGGGACCACTTTAACAGATCTTTTTCGCATTGTTAAAGTCCCCTTTAATAATGCTAAAAAAACGTTGTTAAAGACCCCTTTTAACAGAGATTTTTATAGCACTAACATATGGGGTTTTAACAAGATTTTTACATACCATGGGTATAACCATAGTGCTAGATAAACCCATTTTTGAATTAGTTCATGGAGATCAAGATCCAAGCACTCTCAGTCTTACTTATTTTTCATTTTTTTGGGACATCATTTATGGTATTGGTATATTTTTCACCAGTGAACTTTGGATTTATATTTTCATACTCTAATGTATTTACCTAGAGGTTATTTCATACATGGTTATACATTAGATGTTGGTATATTTTATTATTCCTCTGCACTTTTTCATGGAGATAGTTTTATGCATGTATATATGTACTATAGGATAAGGAATCTTGTTTTATTTATTCCTTCTTAATGCTTGTCACCAACCCCTATCCTATTCTATGTGGGACTGGAGTTGTCAAACCCAGATTACTAAAGGCTAGTTGGGGCCTGATGGGTCATCTCTTGACAGTTTATTCTTGAAAATGTTATTTATTTATTTCAATCATGTCACTTAAACATATCAATTCATTTATAATTATGTATGGGGCCATGTTGGTGGTTCCCTATAGAGTTTTTACTCAAACCTGACTAGGGAATCCATTACACTTGGTTACCCAAGAATCCCTCACTTATTATATGTTCAGGATGGTTTGATACCCAAGATTTCATGATCTAGATCATGTGGGATAAGATATCGAGATGTGGTATATCTCAACATTTTTTAAGATTCATTTTATTTATTTTCTTTTTATTATTCAGAATATATGATCAGGCCAGTGGAAATCATGTTGTAATGGTTATATGACTTATGGATTTCTGTAATTTATTATTTATTGATTCATATATTACAAAATTATCTCTATATAATCTTAAGTGATCTACATTTGGTTATTTTATTCTGATTGTTTACTCTGATAAATGGGGTTTAGTCTCCCCCATAATTCCCCCTTAGATCCCCACTATAAGTCGAAATCCTCTAGCATACTGGGTGGCATGCTTGAGTTCTATTAGTGTCTCCAGTCTTGTTACTATTCAGAGTGAGATAGGATGGGATTTTACAATTCTCCATAAGTCATAAATAGTTTTACAAGTCAAAATTTTACTTATAAATTTTAATTAATTATACAATTATGTTTTTTCATTATTTTATAATTAAGAATATATTTTAATTATTCATAACTGGTTAGGGAATCAGTATATTTTTTAGGTTGTTTATAATTCTATACCGTTATTATTCAATGATCAATACTGCTCTATTTTGAAAACAAAAATATGAACATGCCAATAGCCATAATCGTTACCATTAAAAATGGATGTATTCATGGAGCACATGTGATACTAGATTTTTTTTCCACCATCTTTCATAGATTATTAGGTCATGGGTAATGATTTTTATAAAGAATAAATAAATAATAGAACAAATTATTCATTAAATGACCTACTTAGATACCATTTTTTTGGTCTCACAGACAAGAAGGATGAATGGTGAATAGGGGTGTGAGTTTTTCTTTTTAAAAATGTAAATACCTATCAGAGATGAGTTAATTATACATTGAAATGGAAAAGTTTTTTTATAGTTGTTTAGGTCAAATGTTTCTAACATATACTCCTCACATTATCAACATGATAGTATGGTATAGTGACCCAACTTTCTCTTACATTACTATTACATCATTTTAAAGACAAACAACAGAAAATCATTACACAGACATGATCCAAAGGTTTAGTGTCTTATAAAATTCGGATCATAAATAAATTTTAAATTATCAAACATAAAAATTATTTAGTTCCTTCTTCTCTAACTTCTACGTGGCCCCCATTTATTCCTTAGTATAAGTATTCAATTAAGGATATAGAACAACGAAATGGGTAAGCTAAAATCCCAGTAAGAGGATAAATAAGAACATGAATCAATATTACATGAGGTGAGAATAATCATAATCATCATAACATAAAAATTGGATCATAATCATAATCATTAGAGGATCATTAAATAGACGAATGTAATGTGGAAGTGAATAAAAATGAAACATCTTGTCATGGTGGTCAAATATCACACATAGTTGTAAGCAAATCTAACATCATGTTCACGCATAACATCTGTGAATAATCATTACATCATAATCATTATGAACAAATATAGAATCATGTTCATGCATATTTCACATTATCTCATGATATACATTTCATTACCAATTATATTGGAGCGCTATATAATCCTGGGTGCACCCATCACATCATAAAATTTACATAATCATCCATGACACATAGAATATAGATTAATCAAAGTCATGAAGTAACCCATGTAAAGAAATTATTTTCAAAATAATTTTATAAATCATGAATAATCTTGGGTTTTCCAAATGTTTGAGGTAAAAAACATATTTGGTATAAGATTCATCATTCTTGAGCACATAAGAAACAACTCGAGAGGGGTCAAAATGTGCCTAGGAAGAAGATTTCTATTGGAAAAATATTTTCATTTTTCATAAAACCAGATTATAAACATGTATATCCATGAAAATAAATTTTCAGAACAATGAAATTATATTTTAGTAATATTAAAAGTAAATCCACACTGAAATTTTTCATGAAATAGGAATAACCCAAATAAAAGAAATTAGGTTCGAGAATCCCCTTACCTTGTGTATGAATTATTTCATCAATTTAATATCTTATATAATCAAATTAAATTCACTAATTAAAAAATATAAAACCTATTGTACTTTTATTTTATTTATAATTATTTTATTAAGTTCATTTCTGGCCATTTTTATGTGTTATAGTGTTCAATTTCATCATTTAGGAGGGTTCATTTTCATGTTTTTCGTGATCGGTTCACTTGTATACATGTATGTATGATCGTGTAAAATGGGGAAAATTATCCAGAATTTATATTATATGTTATTAATGAACATAAAAAAATAATTGTTCTTATATTTTTTTTCATATATTAGGATGATTCATTAGATAATATGTTAAATGTAAATTTTTAGATTAATTTGGTGGTTTTCAATCACAATAAACTTGTTTTGTTTTATTATTTAATATCATGTATAGAAGTTACTTCCATAACATAAAAAGGATTATAAAATTTATTTTAAAATTTATTTCAACCATTATAATGTTTTTATGACCATATTTAAATGTGGTAAATGAAAATTAAAACTTGTCATCCTCAAAGGCGATAATTCAACACCTCATGAACAATGTTTTCATTTTTTAGAATAAAATAGAGAAGATAAGAGGTTTGATGTTGGATTATTGCATTAACAAAATAAAATTATATTGTATATAATATAATGGAGTTATAAGAACACTTGTATGAGTTGAGGTGATGATAAAATAAGAAAATAAAAGAATTTGAAAATAAATTAAAAGAAAACTGAAGAGGATTTTACCTATAGAACTTATTATCCTTAAGAACCTCCTTAGGGAAATTAGATTTGGTATTTTATTGAGACCAAATGATCCATGACATGGGTGGGATTTGGAGGAGTATTTGTTATCAATTATACAAGATTCATGTCTTAAGTGAGGAGAAGAGGGGGTGAGGGTGGTATTTATAGGGGAGAAGAGGATTGTTTTTTCATTATTTTATTCATTGTTTTATTATTTTGGCTCAAGAATATCAATAGGTTTACCTTATCAAAAAATATATTCAATTAATGAATGATAGTTTGGTATTATGGGTTTACATCACCCATACATCAACTATGACTCAATAATTCATTTTTGTTAAATAATTTAAATTATAATATTTTACAATTCACCAAAAATTAAAATATTTTGGAAAAAATCTTAAAAGATACCCTAAATGTTTTTCAAAATTTATACTTCAAAAATGGAATCCATTTTATGAAAATAAGTTTCTAAATATGAGAAATTTTTTTTTTTTTTAAAATTATCATTTATTTGAAAAATACTAATTTTAAAATTATAAAGAGATTTTATGACACTTTGAAAAATTAATTGAGGTCTCATAAAATTATATTATAATCATAATACAATAAAATAATAATTTAGGAATACATTTTATGAAAATATATTTTATTTTAAACCATTATATAAATTATAAAATTGTAATTAAATATTTATAACTTATAAAAAACCAACAGTTAATATATCATTTTTAAAACATTAATTTACTTATACTATGATATAAATATATCATATTTTCATTTATAAGTTTCCTCAATTTTACTTATACTTTAATAGGTGTGGTTACTATTCTACTGGTTGGATTACTATTCCTTATGGTCCCATTACTATTCTAATGTTCAAGTTACTATTCCACTGGTATAGGTTCCTTAACTTATATAAATACCTCTTATTTCATTCATTAATAATTTATAAAGTTTTTATTGTGATATTTATGTGATATTTATGTGATTTATACCATATGGAATAATTATAAGAAGTAAGTTTTCATTGATAAAATCCAGGTTGTTACATTCTTCCCCCCTTGGGAAAATTTTCCCTCAAAATTTCATTTTACATGCTATTGTAAAAAAAAGTGATCTTAATTATCCTTAATTAATTTCTATGGATCCCATGTTTCCTCTTCATAATTACGGTTCTTCTATAGTACTTTGACTAGGTGAGTAGTCATGTGGCATAGAAGTTTATCTATATGATCCAAGATCTTCAATGGATTCTCCTTATAAGAGGGATCATTTTCCAACTGTACCACCTCTGGATTTTGTACATGTGAGGGATCTGGTATGTACTTCCTCAAGAGTGATATATGGAATACAACATGTACTTGAGATATGGTAGGTGGAAGTTCTAGTCGATAGGTCATATCTCCGACATGATCATGAATCTAGAAGAGAGAAATGTACCTGGGACTTAGCTTTACATTTTTTTTAAAATATCATGATAGTCTTCAATATAGATATGCATAGTAATACCATGTCTCTATTGTTAAACTCTAGGTCTTGTCAATGATTGTATGCATTGCTCTTCTGTCAACTTTGGGCTTCCTTGATGTGTTGTTGAATGGTTTTCATCTTTTCCACTATTTCTTTGACCATTTCAGATCCTATGCTTACATTCATTGACTTCATCCCAACATGTTAGTGTTATACAACATTTCTCATAAAGGGATTCATATGAATTCATCCGTATTCTAGAGTGGAAACTATTTTTATAATATAATTTGGCCATAAGTAGATTTTGGCCCATCCTCCTTTAGAGTCCATAAAACATGATCTAAATATCCTTTCTAGTGTCTGAAAAGTCCGCTCATATTGGACATAAGTTTGAGGATGATAAGATGTACTGAAGTTCAGATCAGTGCCTATAGAATATCAAAGACTTTTCCAGAACTTGGAATTAATTCTCGTATCTCAATCGGATACAATTGATAATTGTACTCCCTGAATCCTTACCACTTCATTGATATATACAAATGCAAGTTGATCCAGTGATAAGTCCTCTTGAATTGGGAAAACTTGAGTTGTCCTTATTATACAATACACAACAACCTATATAGAATTGTTTCCTTTAGATGTATTCAGAAGTACAGTTAAAAATTTCACGGTGATGTTTTTCCATTTCAATATTGGTATGGGTAATTTTGGAATCATCCCCTTATAATTCTCCCTTTTATCCTTCACTTACTGACATACCAAGCACTTTGATGTATATTTAGTGATATCTTTCTTTATATTTTCCCACTAATATTTCTCTCAGATATCTCAATAAGTATTTTGACTCCTTGGGTGAATATATAAAATTGAGCTATGTGTATCACTTATAATCTATTTCATTATCTTTGGATCTGATGGTACACAAAGTAATGACCCAAATCTTACAACTCCTTCCTCATCAATTTTGAACTCTGAGGATTTCTTCATTCTCATGGCCTACACCTTCTTCTTAATTTCCATATAATTTCATTGAGAGTCATTTATTTTCTCCATGAGGTATAGTTTAGAAATCATTTGTGAAAGGATTTATGATATTCCTTTCATAAGGATTATCATTTTTA
The DNA here is from genome assembly GCA_963277665.1 of Viscum album. Classification (NCBI taxonomy): domain Eukaryota; kingdom Viridiplantae; phylum Streptophyta; class Magnoliopsida; order Santalales; family Viscaceae; genus Viscum; species Viscum album. The sequence continues at coordinate 305,806,144 of OY728131.1, read as the reverse complement.
TCCTTTGAAAATCTGAGAAGATTGGATCCTTCCCAATTCTCATCATTGATAATATTTCAATGTCCTTTCTACTTAGAGTATCGACCACTTTATTCAGTTTTCCAGGATGGTAGTGTATTGAGAAATCATAATATTTCATGAGTTATAAACATATTTTATGATTCATATTAAACTCTTTCTATGCGAATATATATTTGAGGCTCTTATGATTAGTATATATTTCACACTTAACCTCATAAAGATAATACCACCATATTTTCATCTCTAAGATTATAGAAGCCAACTCTAGATCATGCATAGGATAATTTTGATTATGAATTTTCAATTACCTTTAGGAATGGTCTATCACTTTTTCATTCTTCATCATTAGAAATCCTAATATTTTCTTTGAAGCATCATTGTAAACCACAAATATTTCCCCACTTGTCGGAAGTGTGAGTACAAGTGCGGTGATAATTCTCTTTTTCAACTCTTTGAAGTAGTCTTCACATTCACTGGTCCTGACCAACATGTGTTCTTTTCAAGTCATCTTGGTTAGTGGGCTTCAAAATAATGATAAGTTATTCAAAAATCTCTGGTAAAAACTAGAGAGACCAATTAATCTATAGATCTTTGTTACATATGTTTGCCTCAGACACTATTTGATTTACTTTTTCGTGGAATGGTCTACATATTTTCCTTTTCTGGTGAAGAAGATCCCCAAGAATGATACTTCCTCCATCCAAAACTCAATTTTACTAAACTTTGCATAAGGATTTTCCCTTCATAAATTCTTCATCACTACATTCAAATGCTCCTCATGTTCCCCATTTCTCTTGGAGTATATCATAACATTTTAAATAAATACTACAAAAAATTTGTTTGGGTAATCTCTAAAGACTATATTCATTATGTCCATGAGTATTTTGGAGCATTACTAATTTCTAAAGACATCACTGTGAACTCATAATGTCCATACCTCATTTGAAAGGAAGTCATAGGAATATATTCCTTTTGTACCTATAATGGGTGATATCCTAACCAAATATCCACAATAGTTAAATACTTCACACCATGTAGTTGATCGAACAAGTCATCTATCCATGGAAGAGGATTTTTTTTTCTTAATCGTGATTTTGTTGTGCTCATGATAATTAATATAGAGTCACATCGATCCATCCTTATTCTAAACAAATAGGACTGGTGCACCCCATAGTGAAGCACTCGGGCATATAAAACTGTTGGTCGAAGTGGATACTTAAGAAGGGGGGTAAATTGATTCCAATTAAAATTTATGTAAAAAAGTTTTCTATTAAAATCCCCAATTAAAAACTAAGTTAATGTGTAGTGAAATTGTAAAACAGTAAGGGTTAGATTAGGTTCTCAAAAGATTGATCAGGTCTTAGTTAATTTAATCAGAAGATTAAATTAGCTTCTGAACCAAACCAACTGATTTAAAATAGTAACAAACAATTTCTAGATTAACAAACAAAGTAACTTTAAAACAGTTTTATATTTCAAAGTAATTAGAAACGAAATATATAAAACATATAATATACTTTATACTTAATCTATGATGTACAGTATATATAACCAATAGGTTCAGTCTCAAGCCCAGACATAGTCCTCTCAAAAAAATTATATAAAATTGATCCACACCCAGGATCGGGGTAAACAACAGTGAAGAGACTGTCCAGGTACTATGACCTCTACCACATTTCTTTGTCAGAAATGAACAATAGCACACAGGCTATCCAGGTCCTACTTGACCTCTACCACTATCCACAGTGGGATATAAAATAATAGGGAAAGAGTGAGTATGGATTAAATCTTCTAGTTCAGCATAAGAGACAGTGTGAGTATATAATATACATAGTACACACACTGCTCGAAATATAAATAAAAGAATCACTGAGAAAGTAAATATGAGTTTAGAAAGCTCTAGTGATTTGAAGTGCAGCTTTGGACTCCTTTTGATTAGTCAAAAATTATTCTGAGTCCTTCTCTGGTTTTTCTCTAAAAAACAGAGTGTCGTTTTCTTCCTTGATTTTCAGGTTCATCTTGATCAGCTCGAGTGTATGAGTAGCTCATTGTAGTTCTTCAATCCTTGACTAAAGTTCATCTTGTGTTCTCTTCCTGTATGAATGTCTTCGTGTAAGTCCAGTGTTCTTCCAGTACAGATGTAGCCATTATTTACTATGTGTATGCACTACTTTTCAGCATGATTCAGCCCTTGTTCTTTCACACACACGTTTTTCCACCACCTTTTAATGTCCATCCTGTGTCCTTCCTTTTAGAGATTTCATCTCTGACAATGGGAATGATTGCCTTTTTATAGGTACGAGGTACGGTTCCCTGAAATTCCAACAACTACCATTAAATAAAATTAATTACATTAAAATCAAAAAATATGACCGTTATCATTATTTGAATAATATTGAAAAAGTATAGAGTTTAAGTATCACTAACTGGAAGTCTTTCATCAGTAGCTCTTTGTCGGTACACTTGAAATGGTGTACGTTGTATAGCAATTAGCTCCTATTAGTAGCTCTTTGTTCTTGTACCGGAAGCTCCTTGTATCAGTAGCAGTTAATCCATGTATCAGTATCTCTATGTACTGGTGACTCCTTCTATCGGTATCTTGTGCATATCGGTAGATCTGTTCTTTACCAGTGATTAAGTGCATATCGGTAGACTTGTTCTTTCGGTTTCTATTCTTCTATCAGTATCTACCTGAATCGGTGGATTTTGATTAACGGTGACCATCTCTATTGGTAGACTATGTACCGGTAGATCTGTATTAGTATCCATGTGCATACCAGTGACTTAACACGTGTCTGTTCTATGCAGCACATATGCCAATTGAGTTAGAATTATTTCAAAGTTCATATAAACATAGATAAACATTGATTAGCATATTTCAAAGATTAATTTGATATTATTATCAACTTGATAATAGAATTTAATAGATTGAAAGAATTAATAAATAGATAAACATTATTTGGAATTATCAAATCATGTGAAATCATAATTGGGATTATCAAAACAGGTGTGAAAGCATAATTGGGATTATCAAAAAAGGTGAGGTCAACAATATACCACTTTTTTATAATCACAAATTATGATATTATGATCCCAAAATAATCATAAAATGGGTCTTAGTTCTCAGTGTGAGTAATGACACTTTCAAATGTGAGATTTAAAAAAAATCGTAGGATATTTCATTAAATCCAATTGTATCCGAGAAAACAATATATTATAAAACACATGTATCGAAGGTAAAATATGAAAAAAATGTACCAGAGGGAAATGAATTATTCTCATAAAATATAATTATATTTCATATGTGTTTTCCCTATTCTCCCTTAGATATTATTTATCCCCCAGATATGTTTCCCTTAGATAGTATTTCTCCCCCTTTGTGATTAGAAAAAAGTTGTAAAAAAGGAAATACTCGAATAGAGAAGTAACAGAGAGTAAAAGAATGTAAGATCATTTATATTCCTTGGATAAAACAGATACAAAGGAATACATAAATGAAACAGAAATAAATATCGATGATTCCTATCAAAGATCCTGGACACTAATCAATCCATATCCTCCGCATGAGATTTCCCCTGGGATCAGTAGAGGATTCAGGTGTGGTGGATGCTGGTGGAGGCTTAGGAACACCAGAGATTATCAGAGGTGGATGAGCTACTGAAACTATTCCTTGTCTGTACTGTGTAGCTCTCCGAGTGATCATAGAAGTAAGGATGTGAATGTCTTGGGCTAGAGTTATCTGATCAAGAGAAGCATTAGAGGTGGATTCAAGTAAAGAAGGAGGTATAATCACTGGTCGAGCATCAACATGAAAGAAGGGAAATAAGAGATTTATGAAATCCACAATTATTCCTCCTCCTCATTCCATGGCAGCAATGAAATCATCCTTGTTTCCATGAATTTTCGAGTGTAGGGGTCAACTCTCTGAGCTTTCTAACTTGTTCTCTGAAGGCTCAATTTACAAGAGGTAACTTCATGTTTTCTAACATAAGTTTAAAATGGTTACTGAGTTGATGTTTGGTGTATAACCTTTGGAAATAGTAATATAAATTTTCTTTCAATTATTTCATAGAAGCAGAAGCTTCTCTCATATAATCTTGAACAATATTCATTATATCTCTAGTGGTAGACACCACTTGGTTCATGGTAAATGAGTCAACAGAGCAAATGGTTGAAGCTGAACCAAGCTCCTCCTTCATCAAAACTCTAATTTGATCAAATTTTCTTGAAGGTCTCGAAGCAAGAGAACCAACAGAAAAAGTAACTGTTTCTTTGAAACTCTTAGTCTTCCCACTAAAAAGATTTTTCACCATAGAATGTTGGACACTGACATGATTCTCCATAGACTTTTTAAAGCCCTCTGAAACTAAAACCATCTGGCTCACTACACTTTTCACATAGGGCGAATCCTTGTCTTCTTGAGATTTATAACTCATATAAGATTCCAGAGAGACAACTGATTTCTTTAGAACATCAACATCCTCTGCCAAGATAGACATCTGATTCTGGAAAGATGTGATTTCATCCATTATCTCTTCCATAAATTTTGACACATTACAACCAATAGAGAGTTCAAAAGGCTCTTCCAAATTTCTCATATCTTAAACAAAGCGATTCTTTAACTCGGCAACAAAATCACTCAAAAAATATTTTATCTTAGCCTTTAAAGATGCTAAGTCATCCCTCATGAATATACTAGAAGGAACGACAATAGGTTCTCTGATAGATACTATACTGGACACAGAGTCATCCATAATATTCTGAATAGATGGCACCAGTAAAGCTTCCATTCTCCTTACTTCTTCCAAAAAACTAGTTTTAAGACCAGACGTTAACTTATCCAGATCATGTTTTCTTACCACATCTTCCGGTAATAACTCAGACTGAATATCATAATTGACTTTTGGTCTCTGAAAGGATGTCACATTATCAGAATCTGGGTAATCCAATCCACAAACTACAAACCATGGGTCCTTTTCCCAGTCTTCAAACACAACAGCCACTAAAACACTGCCAAATCTAGTTGAATGATCCCCCTCAACTGGTGCATTCTCTTGCACCGTAATAGCATCTTCAGAAACTTGTTCTTCCTCATCAGAATCATGCACAACTATCACCATTTCTCCAATAGATAGAGGTTCCTCAGGAATAGGTACATTTCTATTAACTTCATCAAATTCCTCAGCAGGCATTAAGGAATGTCCAATCAGTGGACTAAGGCTCAAGATGATATAAACATATGCTATACAAGAATGAACTTATTCATCATTCTCTTGAGCAGCCTCTTCTTGTTCTGATCTCTGCTAAACTTCCTTTTCCACAGGTTCCTCTTCATTGTATACACCCAAAACAATTTTTGTACAAGGTAGGTTCAAAGAATCACTTTCCTTTTCTTGTGATATAATTTCTGGAGTTGGGATAGGAGGCAAGTCTGGATCTCCTCCATATGCTGTAGAGGTATCTTCCTCTTCCAAATCATCACTATATTGTGGATCATCATCATCAGGTCCTAGACCTGGATCCATCACATCCTTAGGCCTAGAAGGATGATATACAGGATTAAACTTTTCATATAACTTCTTATCATCAATAACCCACTATCTTTTCCATAGATTCCAACTTATCTTGATGTACTTACACACTGTGCTTGTGATACATAAGTTGTTTCTTACCACCACTATCTCATCCTGAGACTCATCTATTCCTTTTACCGTGATCATTACTGAGATAAACTTGGCAAAGAATAAGGCATTGGTCTTTAATTTGGGTCTGGTCATATCTTCCATTTGAATCATTAACAGCCTCTACAAATTCACCTTCACACTATGTCTCATGATATGTAACATATAGATATCTTGATATCTCAAATTTGAAAAGTCCCCTCTTCTTGGACTTAGCACATGTTTCACAAATTTGAACTACAAGATGTTTTCTCCATCCATTTCAGCAGCCACCACATTTCTATGCTTGTCACTACCAGTGAGCTCCTCTAAGGAAGTCTCATAATCAAATATATTACTTGTAGGTGGTATTGTCTTCAATGAATATCCAAAAAATTCTTCATGTGGTACACTCAGGTACTCGGAACACTCATTATATGAAAAGGCTATTTCCTTTCCATTTACCCATGAAATAATTCTATTTTCCTCATCGGATTTCTCAAAACTCACAAACTCATTGAACTGTTTTACTAGCTTCAGATAGTAGGGTCCATTGTTATTTGAAAAACATTCTACACACTTATGATCTTCCAACACCTCTAGAACTAATGATTTACTAGACATCAGCCATTCAACAAATAGATCTTTCTAGATTACAATGTCTCTATTTTGTAAATGTGGTTCACTGGAAATCTCCCTGGCCTTATTCTACTAACACTGCTACTTGTTTCAAGCTCTGTCTTCTGCTTTTTCTGATTCGGCTCATCAATGTCATCTCTGAAAGTATGGAGTTTGGTTTTTTCCATCTATGGTTCGAGGAACATAGGGTTTTCACGAGAATCGGGAGCTAATACATGAGGGTAAAGGGAGAGTTAGGTGGATTGATAAGTAACTAAGACATAGTTTAATCATTTAGTAATCATAAAATAAATAATTAAATTATAATAAGTAAAGTATAAACGATACAGATTATGGCGGCTAGACAGAAGTTTAAAACAGCGCATACTTAATGGTTGGGTATGCCAGTGAGAATTCCTAATGGTGAGGTTCACTAATCAGTGAGGTATATTAGTGAGGTTCCATACTAGCGAGGTATAACAGTGTGGTTTCATACAAGTGAGTTATAACAGTGAGGTTTCATACTGGTGAGGTATAACACTGAGGTTTCATACCGGCGAGGTATAACAGTGAGGTTTCATATCGGTGAGGTATAACAGTGAGGTTTTCATACTAGTGAGGTATAACAGTGAGGTTTTATATTGGTGAGGTATAATAGTGAGGTTTCAAATAGTGAGGTATAACAGTGAGGTTTCATAATGGTCAGGTATAATAGTGAGGTTTCAAACAGTGATATATTATTCCTAACTCATGACTAATGTAACGGAACCTATCTGAACTTAAGGGTTTGGTGAAAATGTCAGCTAATTGATGTTCAGTACCTATAAATTCAAGAGTAATATCACCTTTTTGGTAATGGTCTCTTAAAAAGTGGTGCCTTACATCAATATTTTTTTCCTAGAGTTAGACATGAGATCATTTGAAATGTTAATTGCACTACTGTTATTGCAATTAATCGATACATGTCTAAATTGATAACCATGTTCCAAAACAGTGTGTTTCATCCACAGAATCTGTGCACAACAACTACCAGCAGCTATATACTCTTCTTTAGTAGTAGACAAAGTTACATAATTCTGTTTTTTACTACACCACAATACTAAGGATTTTCCCAATAAATGACATGTTACAGATGTTCTTTTTCTATCCAACTTTCAACCAGAAATGTCAGCATCTGAATAACTCATTAAATCAAAAGATTTTCCTTTCGGATAAAACAAACCCAAATTTTTTGTATGTTTAAGATATTTGAAAATTCGTTTAACAGTAAGAAAATGAGAATCTTTAGGATTAGCTTGAAATCTTGCACACATAAACACACTGAACATTATATCTGGTCCTCTAGTAGTAAGGTTATGTAAGCTTTTAATCATACCTATGTAATTGGTTTGATCAACTGGTTTACCAGTTTCATCAGCATCCAACTAACAAACAGTACTCATAGGTGTATCAAATTCGTTAATACTATCCAAACTAAAACGATTTAAAAGATCCTTTGTATATTTACATTGATTTAAAATAATACCATTTTCATTTTTAAATACTTGAAATCCAATAAAATATTTGAGTTCTCCCATTAAGATCATTTCAAATTCATTTGTCGTACTCATTCAAAAATCAGTACATAAATAAATTTTAGAAGTTCCAAAAATAATATCATCAATATAGATTTGTACTATCAAAACATCTTTAGAAATTATTTAATAAAGATATTTGGATCAGAAATCCCATTAGTAAAACCTTTTGAAATAAGGAAGTTACTAAGTCTATCATACCAAGCTCGTGGAGCTTGTTTCAAACCATATAAATCTTTAGACAACTTAAAAACTCGATTTGGAAAAATAGGATTATTAAATATAGGTGGTTGTTCAACAAAAACTTCTTCAATTATAAAACCATTTAGAAAATTACTTTTAACATCCATTTGATATAACATGAAATTCAGATGAGCAGCATAGGCAAGTAGAATCCTAATAGCTTCTAATCTAGGTACAGGGGAAAAGGATTCCTCATATTATATTCCTTCCTCTTAACTATATCATTGTGCAACTAACCAAGATTTGTTTCGAACTATATTTACTGATTCATCAACTTTGTTTCTAAAAACCCATTTAGTGTCTATGGTCAAAGTGTCCTTAGGTCTATCAACTTGTTCTCAGACTTTGTTTCTTTCAAATTGATTTAATTCTTCTTGCATAGCCATTACCCAAAATTCATCATTGATTGCATCATTGGCTTTTTTAGGTTCTAGCTATGAAAGAAAGGCTTTATGTTCAACATGGTTTCTTAGAGAAGCTCTGGCCTGTGTCCCTCAATAAGGATTACCATCAATAGCATCTAAAGGATGATTATTTAGAATCCTAGTTGATATAGTAAAGGTAGGAGTATAAATTTCAGGCTCTTCTCTACATTCGGGTTCCACAGAAGCAGGTTTAGGAAAGTTTCCATACCTGGATGTCTTTACAATAGGTTCATTAATTTTATCATTAAGGTCCATAACAGACAAATCTTCTTCAATATTTTCAAGAGACGACTTACTCTCATGTGGATCAATTTCATCAAACATTATGTGAACAGATTCTGCCACACATTTGTTTCTTATATTAAAGACTCTATAGCATTTTCTATTTAAAGAAAAACCAAAAAAATTCTTCTTCACTTTTGGAAGAAAACATGTCAAGAATTTCTTTTGTATTAAGAATAAAGACTTTGCAAACAAAAACTATGAAGTAATTAACCTTTGGTTTCCTATGGTTCCACAAACCATAAGGGGTCTTATTGAGAACGGGTATAATCAAGACTCTATTTATAATATAGAAGTTTTTGTTCACATATTTAGCCCAAAAGTAAACAGGCAGGTCATACTCATTAAACATAGTTCTTACAATTTCTTGAAGGGTTTTGTTTCTTCTTTCTATTACACCATTCTGCTGATCTGTCCTAGGGGCAGAGAAGTTGTGACTATAGACATTGTGTGAGAAGTAAGATTCCAACTCATGATTTTCAAACTCACGACCATGATCACTTATGAGGGTCTTAATCTTAAGTCCACTAAGGTTCTCTACAGACTTGGAGTATTTAATAAAGTACGAACAAGATTCACTCTTGTGAGATAATAAGTATACCCAAGTGTATCTAGAAAAGTAATCTACTATGACATAGACATAGTGTTTCCCATTTAATCTATAAACTCTAGAAGGTCCAAACAATTCCATGTGAACCAACTCGAGAGGTTGAGAACTTGAAACTTCTTTCTTTGATTTAAAAGAAAATTTATGTTGCTTTCCCTTTTGGCAGGGATTACAAACTTTATCAGCTAATAATTCAAGTTTGGGTATGTCTCTAACTATGTTTTTCCTTGTCAGTATTCAATGTGAATGAATGTTGCAGTGTCCTAATCTTCTGTGCCACATCCAAGACTCTTTATGAAAGTCATTTAAGCAAGTAATGTTTTGTTTAGCTAAAGAATTCAAATCAACAGCATAAACATTTTTATTTCTCAAAGATGAAAATACTATAACATTTTTAGAATTAAAAACATTAAAAGAATCATTTTCAAATTTAAAATTGAAACCATCATCACACAACTAAGAAATACTTAACAGATTATACTTAAGTCCATCAATAAATAAAACTTTGGAAATTAAAACTCAATTAGTGTTACCAATCTGGCCTAGGCCGATGAATTTTCCTTTAGAGTTAACACCAAATGTGACATGGAACCCATCAATATTGATTAAACTCTTTAAGTACACGTAATATCTAGTCATATGCCTTGATTATCCATTGTCCAAGTACCATATATTCTTATGGGAACTTTTCAAGCAATACTCCTACAAAATATGTTTAAACAGAAAATGATTTTGGTACCCAGTTTTTCTTGGGTCTAGGAAGGTTAGAAATCAAAGCATTAGGTACCCATATTTGTCTTATGGGTCTCAAATAATTTAAAGAATCGATGGAATTTGAAAGATAAACTTCATTTGATCTATAACCATATGAATAACTAGTTGAAGCATATTAATTTCCAGAACTAGAACTAGCGACATTCTGTCCAAATTTAGGAATAAATCTAGTTTTAGTAATCTGTCTCTTTCCAGGATGATAGCCTATTCCAGTGGTATATTTTGGTGCCACTTTTTTTCCTAACATTTGTGTAAGAGTATTCTTTCCCTTTGTGAATTTCTCTAAGTCCTTCCTTAATTTCTCATTAAAAAATTTTAGTTCAGTATTTTCCTTAAGTAATTGATCATTGTTTTCCTTTTCTATATTAAGGGTGGATTTAACAGAACTAGTTAAAGCATGTTGTTTCTTTAAAGATTTATAATTGTCCTTCAATTCATTATAGGTTTCTTCTAACATATTATAGTATTCAAATAACTCTTCACCAGACATATTTTCATATTCAGAATCAGAATCAACTCCAGAATAATATGAATTTAAAGTGGGAGTATCCAGTGTTACATCCGATGTGTTTGTCATAAAAAACATGATAGATTTTTTATATTTTTCATCCTGAGTAGAATCATAATCACTTGAACTATCTTCTGAAGCACACTAAGTTTCTTTCATATCTTTCTTTTACTTGTTTTCCTTGTAGTCATATTTTTTTTGAACTTTATTTTTGGACATTCTACTTTCACATGTCCTTTCCTTTTGCACTCATAGCAGACAATGTCATCACTTTTATTAGGATTTTTCCAATCCTTCTTCCAATGATCATTATTGTTAAACTTTACTTTATAATTTTATTTTCTGATGAATTTATTATTCCTATAGAACTTTTTAAATCTCCTGGATATTTGGGCCATCTCAGTATCACTATCAAAATCTGAACTCTCACTCGTTGAGATTTCAGTTGGTATGTGAACTTTCTCTTTATCCTTTATCTTTGAGGCAGTAGACTTAAATTCCACTAACTTCATTTTTGGTTCATCATCTTCTTCCTTGTTTACCTTTATTTCTTCTTCATATATCATAATCTTACTAATTAATTCCTTAATAGGTAATGCACCAATATCACAAGATTCTCTAATTACAACTGATGTGTCTCTCCGTCTGTATGGTAGACATCTTAATATTCTCATGATCTGTTCTTTTGCAAGAACAACATTCCCATGTGAGCTCATAGTGTTGAAAATATCATTGATCTTGAGATACATGTCAGAAATAGGTTCATCAGGCTTAATTATAAAATTATTATACATAATAGTATAGGTATTCAATCTCATTTCCATAAAATTGGTTTTTCCCTCATTAAAAACACCCATAGTATCCCAAATTTCTTAAGCAGTTTTACAAGCAGATATGCGATTAAATTCTTCATCTCCTAAAGAAAAATACAGGGCATTCATTTCTTTACAATTATTATTGTGAGCTGTTTTAGTAGGTTCATCCCAAGTAGTTCTTTCAGTTTCTGGAATCTTATATTGAGTCTCGATAGCAGTCCATATATCAAATCCCATAATCTCTAAATGAATTTTCATTTAAATCTTCCACTGAGAATAATTTGTACCATTAAAGAAGGGTGGCCTATTGGTAGCATCACCTTTTAGTCTATTATCCATAATAAGATTTTAGATAATATATTTAAAGATATAAAATTTAGAACTAACAGAAATTTAAGATATTTAAGATACAACTAAAATCACAGTTGAAAAATAGAGTTTTTTGAAAATCCGTTAATAATAAACAAACCTCTGATACCAAATGTTGGTCGGAGTAGATACCTAAGAGGGTTTTGAATTGAGTTCCAATTAAAATTTTTGTTAAAAATATTTCTATTAAAATCCCCCAATTAAAAACTAACTTAAACTGTAGTGAATTTGTAAAATTATAAGGGTTCGATTAGGTTCTCAAAAGATTGATTAGGTCTCAGTTAATTTAATCAGAAGATTAAATTAGCATTTGAAACTAAACTACAGATTTAAAATACTTACAAACACTTGCTAGATTAACTATCAAAGTAACATTAAAACAGTTTTATATTTCAGCGTAATTAGCTGTGGAATATATAAAACATATAATATAATTTAGGATTAATCAAAGATGCAGAGTAGATATAAACAATAGGTTCAATCTCAAGCCGTGACACAGTCCTCTCAAACAATTTATATAAAATTGATCCACACCCTGGATCGGGGTAAAAAACAATGCAATGACTATCCAGGTACTAAGACCTCTACCACAGTTCATCGTGGGACAAGAACAATAGCACACAAGCCATCCAGGTCCTACTTGACCTCTACCACTATCCACAGTGGGATATAAAATTATAGGGAAAGAGTGATTAAGGATTAAATCCATTATTTCAGCACAAGAGATAGTGTGAGTATATAGTATACAGAGTACACACACTGCTCGAAATGTAAATAAAAGAATCACTGAGAGAGTAGATATGAGTTTAGAATGCTCTAGTGATTTGAAGTGTAGCTCTGGACTCCTTTTGATTAGTCAGAAATGATTCGGAGTCATTCTATGGTTTTTGTCTAGAAAATAGAGTTTCATTTTCTTCCCTGATTTTTAGGTTCATCTTGATCAGCTCGAGTGTATGAGTAGCTCGTTGTAGTTCTTCACTCTTTGACTAAAGTTCAGCTTGTGTTATCTTCTTGTATTAATGGCTTCATGTATGTATAGTTTTCTTCCAGTAGGGATGTATCCTTTCATTATTGTGCCTATGAACCACTTTTCATCATGATACAACCCTTATTTTTTCACACACACATTCTTCCCCCACCTTTTTATGTCCAGCCTTTGTCCTTCCTTTTATAGCTTTCAACTCTGGCAATGGGAATGATTACCTTTTTACAGGTATGAGGTATGGTTACCGGACATGCCAACAACTATCATTAAATAACAGTAATTTCATTAAAATCATCAAATATAATCGTTAGCATTATTTTAATAATATTGAAAAGTATAGAGTTAAATATCAGTGACTGGTTAAGTCATTCATCAGTAGCTCTCTGTCGGTAGACTTGTAACAGTGGACTTTGTATAGCGGTGAGCTCCAATCAGTAGCTCTATGTTCTTGTACCGGTATCTCCTTGTATCAGTAGCAGTTACTCTGTGTATCAGTAGCTCTATGTATTGGTGACTCCTTCTATCGGTAGCTTGTGCATATTGGTAGCCTCGTTCTGTACCAGTGATTAAGTTGATACCTGTAGACTTGTTCTATCAATAGCTCTAATTCTATCTATAACTGTCTGAATCGGTGAATGTTGATTAACAATGACCTTTTCTATCGGTAGACTAAGTACCGATAGATCTGTATCAGTATCTATGTGCATACCAGTGACTTAAAACTTATTTGTTCTATGCAACACATATGCCGATTGAGTTAGAATTATTTCAATGTTCATATAAACATAGATAAATATTGATTAGCATATTTCAATGATTAATTTGATATTATTATCAACTTTATAATAGAATGTCATAGATTGAAATAATTAATATATAGATAAACATTATTTGGGACTATCAAAGCATGTGAAAGAGTAATTGGCATTATCAAAACAGATGTGAAAGAATAATAGGTATTATCAAAATAGGTGAGGTCAACAAAAACCTTTGTCCATATTCTCTTGTAACTGCTTCTTTAGTTCCTCCAACAAAATGGTGGCCATTCTATAATGTGTCTTTGATATAGGTAGATATTAGTGAATATGTTCAATTCAGAACTAAACCTCTTAGTCAAAAGAAAGACCATGAAATTTTTTAGTGAACACATCAACATAGTCCCTTATAATGGTCATGTATTCGAACATTATTCTCTCATTTGTCTCAGTCATTTAATCTAGATATTCTTTCTCATAAGTAAATAATATCCACACATAATATGATGACTCTTAAAGAGATTCATCCTCATCCTTACACTTGTACAGAATTAGAGGATGCATTAGAATATGTTTAGTAATATCCCTTTCTTGATAGTTCATGTTGAATTTTTATAAATATACCCAATCCTTGCCAAATATAGCATCAAACTCCACCAAAGGATGTAAGATAATATTTTATAGGAGGTTCAATCCACAAACATTAATCATGGAGGTGTTATATAATTTGGATTCTAAAATTTCCATATTTTCTATTGTCATAGATAACTTAACCTCCATATTTTAAGGTTGTGTTTGAATTGTTCTACTAAACTTTCATGAAATAAAAGAATGTATAGAACCATAATAAAATAGTATGTTTAATATTATTCAATGAATAACTAGTGTACCTATCACAACATAATTGTTAGGATCGACCTTAATAGTTGTGATGGCATAATATTTTCCACTATCCTTTGACATTGGTGGATAATGACGCTAATTAACACTAAGGAATCAATGTTTAGTGCATTGGATTGCATAGTTCTATTTCTATCTACAATTGAAGCATTGAACCATAGTTGGTGCTCTGCTTTATTCCACCACATTTTTCATATTCCACGTGTCTCTTCAACATTCGTGATTTTGGTGGCCATATCTCTCACACTTGAAGCATTTCCCCATCCCATTGAGGTAGTTCCCATGATGCTTCATCCAGCATTTTTTACATGTGAGTGGTTGAGTTTTCTATCCAAATTTTTAATTATATCCTCTAACTTAAAAATCCATTTTTTTCCTTATATTCATAGTTATGGGACCATTCTTTAAACTCCATATCCTCTTTGAGAGCACATCGAACAACTTCTTCATAAATCCCAGATTCACAAATATCTAGAGCCTTTTGAATGTGTGATTTTAAACCACTAAAGAATATATCTATTTTTCTATCATTATTGATAAAAAACCCGAGGCATACCTTTCAATCCTAGTTAAATTTTCTTTATAATCCATGAAAAATTCAACTTATGTTTTATTCAATTCAATGAATTCTCTCACCATATTTGTCTAAATATTTCAAGGGAAATACTTATTAAGAAATATATTCTTAAATTCTTCCCACTCAATATCTTGAATTTAATCCTTCAACTTTGTATTCTTAATCAACACGCACCATTAGTCATCCTATCCATATAAACGACAAATGGCCAAAATCGCCTTCTCTATCTCAGAATAGAGAAGCAAAAAAAAATATTCTCTGTTGAGTTGACCCACTATTCCATAACTAGTGGGTCAGAATATACACTAAATGTTGGTGTCCATTGTGGTATAAAATACATAATAGCTAGTTTCTCTCAATTAGGTGAAGGAGGAAGTTCTACATTATTAGGTTATTTTTCAGATCCTGAAACAAATAGGTAAGAATCACCATGAAATTTTTAACTCCACCTCCCAAGGCATTGGGGTTGTCATTTGGGAAATTTCATTATTGTCCCTCACATGGATTTTTTTCCTAGTTTCTCCTCATTCCCATCATTTCCTAAAATAATAAAGGTTGTAAGAAAACATAAGTCAACTTGTCATGAATAAATAAATTATTCCTTTGTGAAATTAACTTTAAATGCGTTTCTTATGGGATCCCTATGTTTAGACAAGATTATTGAGTGATTTCATATACTAATACCCATACTTAAGGGTTTTCACTGATCTTCTGTAATCCTAATTCCCAAATTAACTAAAACATTATCTCATACAAACTATAGAGACACTACTTTTTTCCTACATTACTATTTACATTATTTTAAAGATAAAGAACATAAAATTTTTACACATCTAGGATCCTATGGTTTATTGTCCTGAGAAAATTAGAACCATGCATAAATTTTACATAATAAAACCTAAATATTATTTAATTGGTTATTCTCTAGATTCTTAGTGCCCCTAGTGTACTCTTTAATAAAATTAGTCACCTAAGGATGTTCAATAAAGAAAGGGGTGAGCTAAAATCCTAGTAATAGGATATATAATAAAATGATTCAATATAACATGAGGTGAGAATAATAATCATCATCATAACATAAAAATGGTATCATTATCAAAAACATGATAGTATAATTATATAGAGGCAAGGAATGTGTGAATGAATAAAAATGAAACATCATGTCTTAGTGTTCAAATACCACACATAGTTGTGAACAAATATAGCATCATGTTCACGCATAATATATGTGCATAATCATAACATCATCATAATTGTGAAAAATATAGCATCATTTCACACATATTGAATATTATATCATAAGATACATCACATTGCCCAATGCATTGGAGTTCTATATAATTTTGGGTGCACCTATCCCATCATAACATTTACATAATCATGAATGCCACATAGAACGTACATCAATCAAAGTCATGAAGTAAATCATGTAATGAAATGGGTTTCAAAATTATTTCATCAATCATGACTAAACTTTGGGTTTCCAAATGAGATAGTTAAAAAATTAATTTTTTAAAAGATTCATCATTCTTGAGTGAATAAGAAACAACTCCAGAGGATTCAAAATGTTCTTTGGAATAATAGTTCTTTTGGAAAATATTTTTATTTTTCATAAAAAAATAATATAAATGGATATATCCCATAAAATAAAAGTTATGAAACAATAAATAATATTTTAGTAATATTAAAATTACATACACACTGAATTTTTTCATTAAATAGGAATAACCCGAATAAAGGAAATTAGCTTCGAGAATCCCTTCACCTTGTGTTTAAATGATTTATTCACTTTAATAAACTGGATAATCAAATCAGATTCCCTAATTACAAAAAAATAACCTATTATATATATATTTTAGTTATTATAATGTTATTATGTTTATATAAGGCCATTATGATGTGTTATTGTGTTCAATTTCATCATTTGAGAGTGTTCATTTTCATGGTTTTCATGATCGGTTCACTTGTATATATATATATATAAGATCATGTAAAATGGAGATAATTTTCCAGAACTGATATTATATGTTATTAATGAAATTAAATGTATTTAATCGGTATTATATATCATTTTTTCAGATATTATTATGATTCATTAGATAAGATGTTAATGATAATCGTTTAGATTAATTTGGCGGTTTTCGAGCACAACAATCTCGTTATGTTTTATTATTTATTATAATGTATATAAGTTCATAACAGAACATAAAAAAGGTTTTAAAATAAATTTAAAAATATTTTTCAACCATTATAATGGTTTAATGACCATATTTAAAGTTGTTAAAGAAAAATTAAAACTTTTCATCCTCAAAGGAGAAATATAACACATCATAGATGACATTTTCATTTTTAGAATAAAAGGGAGAGGGGAAGAGGTTTAATGATGGATTATTCCATTAACCTAATGAAATTACAATATATATAATATACTAGATTTATAATTCCACTTTTATGATTGTGGGTTAAGATAAAATAATAAAATAAATTAAATGAAAAGAAAACAGAAGAGGATTTTACCTCTCCAACTTCTTCTCCTTGAGAACCTCATTAGGGAAATTAGATTTGATCTTTTGTTGGGACCAATGGATCCTGAAAATGGGGTAGGGGGTTGGAAATAGGATTTGGAATAAATTTTACAAGACTCAAGGTTCGGAAGGAGTGAGGATAAGAGGTGGTGAGGGGTCATATTTATATGTGAGGAGAGAGGTGTTTTTTCATTATTTTATTCATTATTTTATTATCTTGGCTCAAGACTATAAATAGTTTGAACTTTATCACAAAATATATTAAAATAATAAATTATAGTTCTATATTAGGGGCTTACATCAGACATACATCCTATATGACTCAATAATTAATTTTTTTGTTAAATGTCGTAAATTGTCATATTTCACTATTCACCAGAAATTCAACTATTATTAGGAAATCTCAAAAATTCACCTTAACCATTTTTTGATTTTTAGAATTAAAAAATGAACTAAATTTTATTAAAATAATTTTATAAATATTATAGATTTAGTTTTTAATTAAATTCATCATTTATTTGAAAAACACTAATTTTAAAAATATAACAGATTTTATGACACATTGAAAAATTACTTAAGGTGTCATAAAATTATCTTATAATCATAATAAAAAAAAATAATTTATGAATAAATTTAATGAAAATAAATTTTGTTTCAAATAATTATATTAATTATAAAATTGTAATTAAATATTTATATCTTGATTAAATACCAACACTTAATTTATCATTTTAAAAACATTTATTTACTTATACCATTATATAAATAAATCATATTTTAATTTTTAATATGTATAAATTTTATTTATAATTTCATAGATGATGTTACTATTCTATTGGAAATATTACAATACCTTATGGTTACAATCCTATTTCTACGATCAAGTTTTTATTCCATTGGTATGGGTTCCTTAACTTCTAGAAATACCTTTTATTTCATTCATTATTTATTTATAATGTTTTTATTATATTCTCTATGTGATTTTATGTAATTAATACCATATGTAATAATTATAATAAGGGAGATTCCATTTATTAAATTATGTTTTGTTACATATGGTACCCACTATAATAAGTGACCTGAATTTTGAAAGGATTAACAACCATATTATAATTTCTTTTTTAACCACTAGAGGCATAACCCAAATCCTGACTTTTTTACACCTAGGGTTACAACCCAAAACCTTACATTGGATGTTGAGGAAGAACCAACCTAGCCTTTATCAAGAACAAGGAATAAACAAATCCCATCATTTTTTCGGATATGGCACAACACATCATATCTTTAATAGGGGTAGTATAAATGAGACATTGTGGTTTTTCTTTTGAATGAATGTTCATAAAACAAAAAGTAATTACAAAGAATACATATATTTATTTAAGAACCAAATAAACCCATTTAAATAGTAAATATCTTATTGCCAATTCAGTAGTTTTCACTCTAGTAAAAAAAATTAGAATGATGTTGTCTATCCAAGAGTGATGTAGTGATGATTAAAATATTAAAGCACAATAAATATAAAAAATATAGAAAACGTCATTAGTATTTTCCCACTTTATAATTGGTTTTGTTGAAATATATATAAATAGTTCCATTAGTCATAATAGATTCAAAAATTTAATGTTTTTGCATTTAATATTTTCTAAAATAATCACACAAATGTGATTTCAATGAACTACTTTATAGGTTTGGGGTTTATCTTTCACAAAAATTATTCACATTTATTTTTCATTTATTTTTCATGAAAAACATACCTTATTGGCCTCAAAAATTTATAAAAAATAATATATTTGTACAATATAAATCATTAGAACATTTTATACAGTTGTATATAATCCATAATAATCTATATTAATGGTCTTTGAATACTCCCACAATAAATGAAAAATGACCTCTATATTTCAAATATTTCAATTTTAAATATTTAATTTTTCAATGAATGCAATATGTGTGTCTGTGCGCGCCATGTTATTATCATTTAGTAATGCATAATATAATTCCAAATAATTTTTCTTATCATTTACATAATTAAGAAATAATTAAGGAAAAATAAAATTGATGAAAATGATGATTATAAACTTATAGTAAATCAATATTAAAAAAACAATAGAAAAACAAAGCATATTTTTTTTTGAAATACATAGTATTGAAATAATTTTCATTATCTTTATTTTATATACATTCCATTTTTATTGATTTTATATGTTAATTACACTCAATCATCATGTGATTTTAATGAATTTATGTACCATCTCGCTTCAAAGTATATATCATTCAATACTAAAATTTATTTTATATTTTCATATATATGAATTAGAACTAGAATAAATGTCATTTTTCTGCAACACATGTGTGAATATATCTACCATAAATGTCAACTAGATTCAACATATATGTCATTCATAACTTATAAAAAATTAAAACTTCATATTATTGATTCTTATTCTATGTAGGTGTCATATGATATTTTTTATGTTTCATTTAAGACTTATACAATTATTTCAAATTATAGAACAAAATAATTATATGAATAATAAATATAAATAAATAAAAATTTAAATAAATATGTTATAAAAAAATAATGATAAGCACTATAAAAATAATTTAAAAAATAGTTGCTAATGTTGGGAAAAAATATAATTATCCAATTATGAAAACATAATTAAATGAGCCTAAACCAAACTCATACAAAGAATTAATTTTTTACTAAAACCTGTTAATAAAATACATAACAATCATGGTAAAAATTGGTAAATAATATATACAAAATTTTTCTTTCATAAGAAGTGAAATATTAAAACAATATTCTCTCATAATGATTGATGTAATAAAATAATAATATTTAATTTATCAAAAAATAAATGAATAAGATGTATATTTGTAATTATCAAAACAAGAATAAGTAAAGTAGTAAATATTGACTTCAATAATATGTTTTTTGAATTATAATCATTCGTTTGGAAAGGTTTTCCATTAAATATTTATAATGATGATTGATATATTCATCAAGGTAAGGTATTCGATAAAGTACTAATTTAGAAATCCATCCTTGTGTATATTTAGTATTATACATGGATTCCATTATAATGTTATTAATCATGTTTAATTACTATGTTTTTATTTTTTCATTTATTTTGGAACATTATTTATGATTTCTAGTAATTGCAATTATTTTTATTTGAAATGAATCTATTCATAGAGTTTTTATAAGATTTAATGTGGGTATCATTATAAAAATGGTAATGGCCATGTTATATCCACATGATCAACCAGATATGAATATAATTTTCCATTCAAAAAAAATATGGAACAAATTAACCATATTTTACCCATAAATACATATGTGTTCCTTCATCATGTCTCCCTAAGGTGGTACACGTTTTTGGCCATTTCTGGAATAAGTTATTAGTAAATGATCTAAGCATAATCCTAATGATGAGTTTTTTGGTGGAAAGGTAATGATTAAGCTAGTTGGGTGGAAGGTATTGACTTATTTTTTTACCTAAACCATATTTTCACCTAAAAGAAACTTAGTGTCTTCAAAATCTAGATAAATTATTCTTTTTTATTTTATTAATAAAATTTTTATAAGTTAATTCTAATTGAACAACAAATGTGTTATATTTACAAAATTGATCCTTAATTTTAAAAATATGAACATTTATCTATTTTAAATAAAATAGTATTTTCAATTATTACTATGTGTAATTAAATTTAATTAATTAATGTTTAGGATATGGTTCTTGTAGAATATAAATTTATTTTTATAAATAACATATCTATATTGAGTTATAAAGTATAATTTTTAAAACATTTATTCATAATTAATATTTATCTTGAAAATGGACAAATTTCATTAAAATTAATTTCATATATGGAATTATTATATTGGAAATAACTCTAATTTTTAATCTCTTTTTAAAATAAACTATTATTCCATGTTCTACTCTATATTTTTATGATTCTAAATAGGAATATCTTATGAAAAAGTCAATATAATTTCATGCTTCACTAGTATCTTTTATGCTTTTTTGGAATTTTTGGTATAGTTTTATTTGAATGTGCCTGATTTATTCAATTTAAATATGAATATTGAAAACATTAAATATTGATATGATAACTAGTGTACTGTAGGGAATAATTTTTATCTTTGATATTAGTTATAATAGTGATTTTTATGTTTTATTTACACTTTTAGAATTATTGTTACTTGATAATATTATTTAAATTCTAGAAATATTATTTATGTATCTATTATTATTTTTATAAATTATTAAAGATGGTATAGAAACCATTGACATAAAGGGATGAATGTGATAGGATTTAACCCTGATTATTTTATACCCCTTCCCCGATCCCACATGATGGGCTATGGATCTAAATCTTGTACACACATTCCCTTTTCTATGGGATAGGCTTCTTCCCTGAATCTAGTTAATATCACTTCTATTAGGAATGGGCTATAATATTTCCCTCCCCTAGCCATATTATTGATACCAGAATATAACTAATGAAGATAGAATATCATTGTACCTTTTAATGAGGTTCTAAAGACCCAAACTCCAAGATCTAGTGATAAAAAATATTTAATCTCGGAATTTGATATCAAGTGAGTCGACTCAAGAAAAATTTATATATATTCCAAAAAATAAATTTTACAATCCATAGAAGATCACATAATCCCAAAACCCAAATAATTAGTGACTTTATAGATTATCTAGAAAGGAAACTTATTTTACAATAATTTTAAACATTTCTCCATAATTGAAACACACTAAACTTCCATATAGACTTCTATTAAGTTATACCCATCTACATAACCTATGTAATGGAAACATAATAAAGGTGTGAGATCAAATTCGCAGTAAGTGAAAAACTCATCAACATTTCATTGAGGTTTAGATCATAATAATTTAATAACACATCAACATGTGATAAATATCTTATTAAAAATAACATGGAACCAAATGAGTTTTCCATATGCCATAATATAAGTAATTGTAATCTCAAATAAAAACATGTTCCATGAAATCTGAGTGTGAGATAATAAACATGTGGAATAGTGAATAATGATATGCATATGACATAGAAATGTGTCATATCAAGAAATTATATCATAACAAGGAAGTATGAAACAAACTTAAGTATAGGGAAACATCACAGTATGAGAAAAACCAATAATTTCCACCCTTTTTCTGTAAATAAATCCAATTATGACCACCCTTTAAGTTGTGAATAAATCCATGTATTCCAATAATTTATGATTTGAACTAATCCAAATATATATTCACTTAATTACTTCATGAGTTATAAAATACTATCCAATTTGTTCTTGGGTGATATAGGACCTCATCAGTCAACATACATACATATGTATTCAAGAAGATAATAATCATTTATTATATCATTAAAACCCTTGAATTGAGAATGGGTTTCATATAATTTTCAAATAGTATCGCCTAATGTGACATCAAAATTATATCATCTTATACTAAGAATTAAATCACCCAAAAGGAGTATTTCATAAAGGAATTAATAAGGAGATTTATAAAACATAATTCTATAAGTGTTATATAATTTTTAGTTAATGAATAAAATGGAAGTGAAATATAAAACAGTATTCAAAAAACATTTCATAATATTATTATAGATGGAAAAGTTTTTTATTCACATTTGAAATATATAATTTTTTGGACTTTAAATAAATACACTTTCAAACACTATTTTGATGAAAATTTCTATAATATATCATTGAAATTTCTTAATTTTTATCCAATGGAAATGTGGAGTGTGAGATAAAATATATAACCGAAAAAAAAGAAAACCCTATTCAAAATTTAAAAAACAATACTAAAAACCACATCATAAAAAGAGTAATAAATTTTCCATTTTAAAAGGGTTAAATATAAATTTTATAATCACCGTAAATAATACTTATTTTAATTAATATATAAAAAATGATATCATTAGCGAGGATATTGAATATGAACATTGAAGAGTAAGAGGTCATTTTTAGATGATGGTAATTATTCATCACATCATCAAATTTCATTAAGAAATAAAATCATTAAATATTATGTATTTTATATGAAAATTTAATTCCATACAAAAGTATTAAGTGTATTATAATATAATATTATGGTAGAAGGAAAAAATCTTGTAAAACTATTGTTAAAGAGAAATAATTATATCTTATGAATACTGGTTGATTCAAGAAAACCCATTTCCTTTTCTCTCAACTACAACGAAGGTGTTCTAGCTTCCTGTATAATAAAAATAAAATTCTTAATAAACTATTTCAAAAACATATTCATATATATTACCCTATATATAATTTAATTATAATAACTTATTATAAATTTATTAGTAAGTTATTGTTTATAATTATTATCGGATGTGAGAGATTTTGATTATTTCGTGCATGCTTTAAGATATTGATATCAATACCTTCTATTTTATAGCAAGTAAAAAATTAAAAAATTATCCATAATTCAATAATAGATGATTTATAATGATTTATAAATCTCTAATTTCAGTACATGATAATTTTAGTCATTATCCGTGCAAATGGAATCAGTGATGATGTTGTTTCAATAATCTTTTGATGGACGAAATTTGGTATCTTAATAATGATGTAAATATTAATATAAACCTTAAATGAATTAATAATTTGATTAAAATAATTTTAATTCATTAAATATATTTTTATAATCATCTATGTATGATAATGATGAAAAATGAAATACATCGTTCCATGTTGGTGGTGGTCTGCACGTACACAATGATAATGATTTCAATTTCCCCAGAATAGGAAAAAGTTAGATAATTTTTTATCTTTTATATATATTAAAAAATTTATAAATATTATATTTATTCATTAAATATAATTTTTTAATCATACATTTAATGTTTTTAAGAAAAATAAATATATTTCTTCATGGTAGTAGTAGTTTGCATGTATTCACAAATGACGTTCTCATTTTTCTAAGGGGGGAGGGTAAATAACGGTTTTACATATTACATAATAAATTTTCATTTTACAATTAATAATTATTTAATTATTTTAAAATTATTAAAATATTTTTAGTGGAGAATTATTGAGAATAAAAAATGTTAAGAAGTGATTACTATTGACATTATTAGTTTAAATCGTCACATGGAGGATCTCATGGAAGTTGAGGATTTACGGATTTTATATGGATTAATCAGATGAAAATTATGGAATATGGATTAATGAAAATTACAATTCATACAATTTTAATAGAAATTATAAGTTTTTTGAGTACATGTAAAGGGGTAGTGTAAGTCTCTGTTTACAAGTGAGGTGAGTGAAATTTTTATAATAATATGAAGGACAAGTCACTATTCAAGGTAAGTGATCCCAACAATTGATAATAATCAAAATATTATGATTATTGAGTATAGAAACCCCTTAAACACACATTTTTACATATGTTTTGAGTAATTTTAGACATTTTCTCTTTATTTTTAACTTTTACTATGTTTTACTTTTACCACAATATCTAATTTTTAAACTCGGTAATTTATTTTAATGATAAAAATTAAAATTGAATATATTACTATATTTTAAAATTATGATTTCAAATATTAAAATAATTTTATTAAATAAATTTTCAATGGTGGGAAAATTTAATTTTATTATTAGTGCACAAATCATGAAAACCCCCATTTTTTTAGAAAAAGTGTATTTTTAACCATAAAAATTATGATTAGGATTAAATTATAAATGTTATTTATTTTCATAACAGAAATTCGTTTTTTTAAAAATAATTTAATTTATTTTAATGAAATATAAAATTTAAATATACTATATAATATTTTAATTAAAAATAAAAGACCAAAATAGTTTTTATGGGAATAAAATATTAATGGAGTTCAAAAATGTTAAACATGGATTTTATAAATTTAAAAAAGTATATTTAAATGAATGATTTTACAAAAAAAATATATTTTTTGTGAAAAATGTTTTGTTAGTTTTTAAGTCATACATATTTCATGATGAAATCATAAATGCTACAGTATTGGAGTAAATAGTACTTTTCACTACTCACATAAAAATAAACTATTTCACAAAAATTCCAAAAACTTATTCTTACATAATATTGTGATGATGAACTCAAAAATTCTATTAATTTTATCAAAGTAATTACTTATAAAATATAAATTTAACTTTTAAATCAAAACATAATTTATATATTAAAGAAAGTATTTTTACAGAAAAGTGTTCTTTGAAAATCATTATGTGTTTTTAATCTTATTTCATATTTATTATTAATTTAAAATGACTTTTAATTATTTTTTAAAAACTTTTAAAATTTTAAAAAATCCTTTAAAATTAATAAATTTTATTTCTTAAGGAAAAAATATTTATTATATTGAAAAATAAATTACATCAACAATATATAATATATGATTTTATTCCTAACTATTTTTGATTGATTGATTTTTTAATAAAAATTAATTAAATTTCATTAACATATTTGTATTAAATACAACCTTTATTATTTAGTAAATTGTATAGAAATTAAAATTTCATAAAATCCATGTAATATAAAATTTCCTATCATGGTTCGTGATTCATCTAACATGTATCTCATGGAAATTTCAACAAGCATGGTATTCTGTCACAAATTATTTCACTCAAAATATAATTTTTGGAGTTTGAATTGGGATTGGTAAAGGAAAAACCCAGGTTATTATACATCCCTTCCATTTTTAGGAAAATCATCTTCATAAGGATGAATTCTACTACATGATTCCCTTTTTTACATTTTTTCTA
Organism: Viscum album; assembly: GCA_963277665.1. NCBI lineage: Eukaryota > Viridiplantae > Streptophyta > Magnoliopsida > Santalales > Viscaceae > Viscum > Viscum album. The sequence continues at coordinate 305,779,706 of OY728131.1, read as the reverse complement.
CATGAATTTTATAATTTAGTTAATTATAATTATACCCAATTATTTAATAACTATATTATAACATTCACATTTAATAATTCCATTTTTAGTATTACAGTTTCATCATAGTTTCATGATGTGTATGAAAGATGTCATTCAAAAGAGTATTTAATTAGAGGTGACATTAATAATAACATTTTAGTGCATTGAATTATCCTCCCCTTAAATAAATTACTTCCTCAAAATCTTAATATCTCATAATGATGAAAATAGATGATGGTATTTTTAACAAGATTATGACTCAACATTAATGTCTAATGAAATATAAACCTCACTAACTGGTAAAACTAAGAATCTTGTAGTAATTTTCATCTAAATGGAGTTCATAATCATACTTTCATTGATATAATACAATTGGTTGATATGAAATGTTATTTATTATTCTAAAATAAAATTTTTATTCTAGGTATATAGAAACGATCAATTTCTAAAATTAAATATAATTTATCTAAAGTAAAGAATGATAAAATTTTCATAATGCAGATTCCCAAAAACATCAACTAGAGATATAATAATCATATAACTAGAATTATTTTCTAATAATTCAATTTTAAATAATTAAAATTTTGATTTCATACTCTTAGGAAACATCCTAGATATAATGTGGTGGATATAACCATATTTCAATAAGATATCCATTTATATGAAGTGAGAGATAAGTTTACCTTAATTTTCACAATATATTTGTATGATTTTCATTGCATATTACCTTATATATTACCATAGTTTATGAGGTTTCATAGGATCATCAACCTTGTTTTCCCAAAGATTATGACATTTACTTGGATTATTCTAGAGTTCCCCATATTTAAAACATTGAACTATTAGTGGATCTTTATGATTATCATTATTTTCCACTATCTAACTATTTGTTTTTCCTTAAAAATTGTCTTTTTGATGATCTCCATTACCATAAATAAAATAAAATTATTTATTTTGAAGCATTTTATTTTGTTCTTCTTCATATATTATTAACACATATAAGATTAAAGCTTATTTACTATATAATTATTATCATCTAAACTTTCATATAACTCTATTTTTTTGTTATTATGGGTGATTGGAAATTTGAGTAGGTTCACATTTTTAATTGTAATTCAAGATAGTTGTTTAGGCATAACCAAAAGACTTCTTTCTCAAGATTTTATCTCATATTTTCACTCATTGGAATAATCACCAAACTTTCTATGAAACCCATTGTTACCATTGTTCCTCCTTTCTCCATCCATTCTATAAGGAATGGAAATATTTTGTATGATAAAAATAATAAATACATTAAATGAATCAATAAAAAAAGAAAAGTAACCTATAAATAATGTTTATAACCTAACTTACGTATTACTGTGTTTCAATCTATGTTATCCAGGGTAATTTTCAATTAGGTTATCTAACATAAATATATTCAAATCCCATATAATGATTTAAAAAAAGTATCTAAATCCCAAAATCATATCCATTGGGACAATCAAATCAAATATATGGTTAAGACTCTTTGTCATGAACCTGGTGAAGATCATGTTAATATCTAACTTGTGTTTTTAGGGTTATTAACCCCAGTTTCATTTATGCTAGAACCTATGTCCACTTTTTGTATCTATATAAGGATTATGTTTCTAGGATACCACAAAATCTATACATTGACAAAATTTTAGGATTTTTTCCTATATTTATACATATCCATATGTTTTTTACTATATTTATATAATCTTATTCCCAAAAAATAACTAATCTAATATTTAAAAATAACTAAACTTGAATCTGGTGCCAAATAAGTCACCTCATACTCATACTCCTATATTTAGTGTTAAAAATAATACTTTAATCTATGGATTTGATACCCAGGGAGGACACTCAATCCAAACATACATATATTTCCATAATATAAACTTTAAATATAACAAATTATTATATAATACGGGAACCCAAAGGCGTAGTTTCATCAAATATTAGCTATATAAGAAACTTTTTTTATAATATTACGAACATTTATTTATAATAATACCAAACTATAATCCATTCCAGGCATCTCATAAGTTACACCCATCTTTATAACCTATGGAATTAAACATAAGAAAGCTGTAAGCTCAAATTATCAGTAAAGGAGGAACTCATAAATATTTCATCAAGGGTTAGATTTTAATTATATGAGAACACATGAAAATGAGAGAAATGTGTTATTTAAAAGAATAAGGAGCATTAATAGATTTCTATCTATCACAATAAAAGTACAGTTAATCTTAAATGAGAAATAATGTACCATGGAATAAGAGTGTTAGATAATAAACATGATCCATAAAGCATAAGTATATATAGATAACCTAGAAATGTGGAATCTTAATGATAAATTTCATAAAAAGGAACTATGGCACAAACATATGCACATAGTAACATCACATTGTGAAGAAATAGAAATATTCTAATCCTTTTAGTTGTGAAAAAATTCAACTATGTACACTCTTTATGTTGTAAACAAATCTAAGTATATCCACCCTTTAAAATATGAACAAATCCAATTATTTCTATACTTTATTGTCTAAAGAGATATTAAACCTTAAAAATTGCATCATAGGATGATATATAACCCCACCAGTTAACATCCATACATATGTGTACTATAATATGTTGATTTATCATCAAATCTTGAAAACCCTTATAATTAAAAAGGGTTTCATTTATTTTTCAAATGGTATCACATAACATGACATAAAAAGTATATCAATTGATAAAAAAAAATCACCCAAATGGATTATTTAATAAAATAATATAGAAGGAAATTAATAAAAAAATTCCATTGGGGTTAGATTCTTTTTATTTAATTAAAAAAATTGTAGAAAAATTTAAAATATTATTTTGAAAATATTTCTTAATTTTTTTAAAATGAGATGAGTTTTTGAGTCACTTTTGAAAATATAATTTTGGATGGGTTGAAGAGATGAATATTTAAAAATAAATTGTAAATAAATTTCAATAATTTATCCTTGAACGAAAATAACGTTTATCAAACAAAATTTGTAGTATAATATAAAATGTGCAATCATAATATGAAAAACATTTTCAAATTTTAATTAAAAACATTATTGAAACCTAAATCATAAAAGGTGAGATAAATTTTCTATTCAAAAAGTGGTAAAAATAAATTTTAAGATAAAAAAAATAATATATATTAGTAATTTAAAATGTAAAATTTTAACATTTATGTAATGAGTCAATATAGATATGTAAGTAAAAGTGATCATTTAGAGAGGATGATAATTATTCCTAACATCATTAAATTTTATGAAGAAATAAATTCATAAAATAAGATATATTTGACATAAAAATGTAATTACTAATAATTTAAGTAGTAAAGGAATTATAATTTCATCTTATGGTAGAAGAAACCAATCTAGTAAACCCATATTTAAAGAGGAATAACAATGAATCGATAAAAGTAGTTTAGTCACAAAAACCCCTAACCTTTACTCTTAAGTTTCATGAAGGCACATTAACTTCATGTAAAAAAATAAACATATTAATAAACTATTTTAAAAACTTATTAATATATATTACCTAACTTATAATTCAATTATAATCACTTATTATACATTTATTACTTAGTTATTGTTTATTTTCATCATCAGATATTAGTGATTTTGATTGTTTTATGCAAGATTTAAGATTTTTATATTGATCCCAATTATTTTATAATAAGGTAATAATTAATATATTATGCAAGGTACTATATTTTATGTTTTATAATTGTTTATAAATGTTTGATTCCATTCTATGAAAATGTCATTCAAGATTTGTGTTGGTGGAATCAGTGACTAGCTTTTTTATTAATTTTATGGAGAACAATTTTTGGTATATTAATAATGAGATAATTATTAATATAACATGTATAAAACCATAATAATGTCCTGAAAATTATTTTATTTCATTTAATAAGCTCCAATAATAATCCAATTATAGTGGTTATAAAACAAAATACATCATTCCATGGAGGCTGTAATCCATACAAATTTAAGGATGGTGTTTTAATTTTCTATAGAATGAGAGAAAGTTAGAAAATGTTTTATCTTTTTAGAATCATAAATATTTTATATATATATAATTTATTCATTAAATACCCTTCTATAAATCAAAGTATATTGGTTAGTAAAAATGAAATATATTGCTCATGAAGGTGATAGTCTACATATATGCATGAAATATGTTCTCATTTTTCTATAAAAGGGGAAAGTGTTGATAATGGGAATTACATTAACATAATATAATTTTTATAATAATATTGACTTAATTATATTATAAGGGTTAAAATATATTTATAGTATAAATATGGATAATTAAAATGGTAAGAAGTTATTAGTATTGTAAAGAACCTGACCTTAGTATCCTAGAGATGATGGTTAATTTATTACTTTGGCACTAGATATAAGTTATTTTATATAAAAGGAATGAATATTATATTAGTATTGGTAAAATAGATACATGCTTGAATCTAACAATATATTTGAAAACATAAAATATAATATAGTATATTATTTGAGAACATAATTATTCTCTATATAATATCCTTCCATATCAGTGAAATTTCATCCATCTTAGGGAAATAAAACATAATAAATGGGTGAGATTAGTTGCTCTATAAGGTAATACAAACAATGGAAGATAATATAAACTAAAAAAGGCATAAATAATATGTTAGGAATAAATAATGATCAAATAATTCCACATAAATCACCACGTGAGCTTGAAAATTATCCATAAATATCATAACTATTCAAATAATCACATGGACATCAATAAATAATTTCATAATGATGTAATACATAATTCAAAACTTCTAAAACTTGTCATTGATGCATCATTCCAAGAGATCATAAATATACCATCAAGTTCTCATGCCAATACATCTTACAAAAATAGGTAATTCCTTGACCTAATACCCAAGTTGTTTTTAAACACACTATTACTTTTTAGTCAAGTATGTTTTTACCTTTGTTTTGGTTTTCCTTTTCCATTGGTTGTGATTTTTCGATAAGGAATTGGGAGGATACCTATAATGGTGAAGTTATGGATTTTTTGGAATTTTCCACATAAACCTACACCTTTTTCAAGTCACTGATCACTTAGATGTCGTGTAGGTGAAGTGTATGTCGTGTAATGGTTGCTGAGAAGAATCCATGAACTATATACATGGAATGAATAGTTTATACATCATGTAGTAGTTACACACTGTATAAAGGGGGAAAATAGTTTTTTTAAAAAAATTCAATGGGTTTTTTTGTGTATATGAGCCTTAGGAATTGCACGACATCTAATGGTATTACATGCTATGTAATTGTAGAGAGTTGTAGTTTTAAGCAAAAATCTTGGATTATTATCAATTCATTTTTCTTCAACTTCCCTCTGCTCAACATTGAGATCTCCCTAGGTGATTTTGGGTGACTCTTCTTTGTCTAGATCACGTTTTTCAATGATTGATCAATCGTTGGGGTTGGATTGCTTCTCTCTATATAAGCAACCCTTTTGGTTCTTCTTAGGTTTTGGTTACGATTTTGGTTTAGATAATGTTTTATGATCTAATAGTGGTTTCTATTTATCCATTTAATTTTCTTGATTTATCGTGTCTTTTAAATGTCTTTCTCTTATTTTCTAGTTAAACTAGTCAATAGTAGATTCATTTTTTCCATGTTGAGGTAGGTTTTTCTATAAAATAGGTTAATTTGATGAATTTCATGTTTTTATTGATAAATTACTATTCTTTATTCATATATTTGTAGTCATAAATGGTTTTAAATGATTTCTTGTAAAGGAAAATGTTTTCCAAAATGTTTTTTTATTTGAATGTGGATTTTATTGATTTGTGAATGGGTTTTTAAACTCCAAATATAAATGGATTGTATTTGAAAAAAATTTATAAAATTATGAGCATGGTTTTGAATTTAATTTGAAAAATATATAAATTCAAAAAGGTGGGTGTGTAAAGATGGAGAAACAAGTATGCCTAGTATGCATTCCACCACTAGGAGGTAACTTTTCTTGATATCGACTAGAAGGACTCGATATCTTTTGGATACAAAAAATTATCATTTAGGCTTGTGAGTGTCTAATATGAATTTTCATATAGGCTATATCCCAATACTATGTGATTTTTAATCTTTCATTATTGGTTATTTATCTCATTATTGTTTTATCATGGATTGTTTCTCATAGGTTTTTATATATTAGGTTGTATCACATAGCTTCGCATGATATGTTGTTCATGGATATGTGTTTACCTATTTACCTCTTGATTAATGGATATAAATTTATGTTTTAATAAATTATACTCATAATATTATTGATTTGATAATCTGAAATACTTTTATGAAAACTAAAGGGAAAATGATTTAAAATTGGATTTATTTTAATAAAAAAATTTATAATTTTTTTTGTTTTAAAAAATATAAACTTGTTTCATTATTGATATTATGACTTGTATAAAAACTATGGTGGTATCCTACTCATCTTTGGATCACACCTTACGTGTTCCTTTGGGTGTTTTTGGATGTTTTATTACAGGATCCAAGTAAAGGGAAGAGTGTCTCATCGCATGTTGGATTTTCATATTGTGGTTACTTTAAGTTTGGGTTATTCTAGAGGTGACTATTGGTTATGTGGGGATATGGAATAATTTTATATTTATCCTGTTTGTCTTGTATTGTATTTATTTTATGGTATCATGTTTTTTTCCACTTCGGGTGGGGGGAGGCCGGTGGGCCGTCTTGGCCTTCGTCTCCCCTTTCCCTCTCTCCCTCCTCCTAAATTCCCCACTCAGTGGCTTCCTCCTGGTGGTGTGGCTCCTCTGTTGTTGTTTCTGGTATGGCTTCACATGGTGGTGGCTTCATCATCCCGAGATGGTGTCTCAGTTGTGGAAGTGCTTCTCTGTTTCGACCCTCTCCGATTATTTCTGCTCTAGCATGAAGTTCCGCCACTGATCTCCTATTAGGTTCACAAAGGTGGTTTTACAGAGGCTTTGGGATTTTCAGATCAGCAAACGGTTCTCCGAGAGGCGCGTACTATATTGACTTCATCTCAGGCTGTGGTGATGTTTGTTGTTTGTTGTTTTCAATTCATTGCGGGTCTCATATCAAGATTCTTGGTTCGGGTTGGGTTTCTGGCGCGGTCACGGCTTGCTGTTGAGGTCCTGGTCCTTCCAATAGGCCTTTTCTTTATCATTCCACCACTCCTCTCCCATTCGGTCTGGAGGGGTAGTTTTCATGAAGCTTCGGGATGTGATTTTCAAGAAGTTGTCAGAGTTCCTGGCATCTCGTCCTCATTGGTTTTTGTCCTTTGTTATGATTTTCGACACTGATTGTGAATGTGTGATGAAGAAGACGTGTTTTTCCTTTCGACGACGTCCTTGTTTCTTCTCATTCATGTTGAAGATGTTTTGTGTTTTGTCATTTTTTTTTCTATGTTTCTCAAATTTCCTAGTGTGTTGACTTTCAACATCGATGATTCACGGAGGTTCTTATCGTTCTTTCATCCTGAAAATACCCTCTTTTTCTCTACTCTGGATCTAGGATTCCTTCATTCTCTCCGAGGTGGAGCCTCATAGAGGACTTCAAGGTCTTTGTAATTTGAGTCTGAGTGGATAGCTTTGGGAGGTTGATGGTGATGATGCTTCGACCATCGGCGACGAGGTTGGTTTTGCAAATGTGGCCTTCCTTGTTGGTGATGGTTGAAGATGGGTAAAGATGATAGAAAAATGGTGAATTTGACCGCTAATTGATCGAAGGTTATGTGTTTGGTGAAGAATACAGGTTCAGCTTCTGTCTGGATGCGTATCACGAGGCGGTTCGCGGTACGATGCGGTTGTGTATCCCGAGATGACGACGACTGAGGATGATGGTCTGGCGGTCTTTTGAATTTCAAAATTTGAAAGGGTTGTTTAGTTTGGTTGTATTGTGGAGTCATGTATGGATTTGATGATGGATGATTTTTTTCCCATGTACTGTCTTAGGTTGGCATCTGGCATGCTTCTATATGGATGTTTATATTATATATTTTCTTTATGTCGTGTTTGTTTCTGGATTTTGAATTTGGTGGGTTGTGATGGTTTTAAATCTCTTGAATGTTTAATCTGGTTGGATCTTTTTAAAGGTTCACACTCATCCTTTAAAAGTTTTATTAAAAAATAAAAATATGGATGGATGGTACTTAAGTTTTATGACTTTTTTCCTATATTCAAGAGTGTTCATGTTATCCTTTTTTACCCAGATGATGTGATAGTCTGGTTCAGGTTGATTGTCCAGTTGAACCAGGTTGGTTCATCATAATTTGTTTTTAAAGGATAATTTATCAGCCTTAAGTGTATTAGAACATCCTAATTTTGGTTCAATATCTTTATTATATTAGAGTTAGTACCATCAGAATTTTGATTGTAGGTGCAGAAAAGGGTCCTAACCAGCTCACATCCTTGACTGAAACTGAGTTACCATAGGTGTTCGGGGATTTTCACTAGGTTTTAGACTTGGATTTTGAGTTAATTTAAATGAACTATATGGGATGTTTACTTTAATTGACTAATTCCTTTTTATGTAAGGTGTTTCCTTGAAATTATTTTGTAATCCTTAAATTCTTAATGTTTTAAAGTGTTTTTATCAATAACTGAAGTTAGTCCTATGATTTTGAAATTTTCTCATGAATAATTAGTTTTTTCCTTTTTCTGTACAATTAATCTAAGAAGAGATCTTCAAAATTTTAGAGAGGAATATGTGAGCTATGTTCTGCAGGTGAATGGTCCACTAGACCCTAAATTGGTAGAAGCTATTATCTACACTATTTAAACACTGGGTGAAGTTGGTATTGGGAACCCAGAATGCATAGTGAATCATGGCTAGAAATTTACTAATAAGTATTCACATATATTTAATAGTGAAAAATAAACCTGAGAATATAAGGAGTTCTTTGAGAAGATGGAGGGGATATTCAACATCTTGAATTAACTTTAAGACTCTAAGGTGGGTCTTCCAAGTATATGATCGTGGGACTGAGAATGAGATGGTGGGACTCTATTATGAAAATTAAGTTGTATGAGGATCATACCTGTGGTACCTTCATGAAAAAATTTAACCAGTAGTTTTATCTTGAGACATTATATGTGGTTAAGACCTAGGATCTTCTAACCTTAGATTAGGGGGTGTACCATTCTAGAGTATTCTACCCATTTTTCAAAGTTAGTGCATCTAGCACTGAAGCTTAACACTAATGAGTACCTGACGTCCTTGAGGTTTGAGTTAGGATCGGGGCCAGATATTTGGTAAATACTGATACTCTTGTGCCTTCTTACCTTTTTGGAGGTTGTTTACAGGTCATGTTTAGCTGAGGTAGACATAGTTGGGAAGAAAAATTTGGGTGGATGTAACAACAAAAAATATATGAACAAAGTTACCTTTATTTAGATTTAATTAAATGTCTTATGGTTATAGAAAACATGAGAACTTATTTTATTTTATCCAATTAGATTTTAAATGACCATTAACTATCTTTACCATTGATAATATAGTCGTTGAACAATGATCACATGACTAGTATAAATATAGAGTTTTAACAAATCCAATTGACACAAACAAGGAAAGTGATGACCTCTCCCAGTATGATCATACCATATGAACCCCATTTATTAGAGATTTTGATAGAGATATAATTTCTATGATTTTACCTAAACCAATCACAAGTCTATATCCAACAACTTAATCATGGGTGGAACTTTTTATGGGAGAAGTTCGAGCACATTGAGATCATGGCCCAAACCATGTTCGCTGAATTTCCCCATTAAATCCCCACCATCATGAACCTTACTCTTAGGGAATATTCTTGTGTAATAAAGGAATATATATCAAGACCCTAGCAGTAATATTATGTACATTATTTTTCTATATAATAATATTTTCTTCCTATAATTGTTACTTTATAAATGATTTTAAAAAATAGTATTTTTGGAAATCTATTTTGATGAAATAGTGTATTTTTTAAATAATTAATATTTTAATAAAATGTTATTATTAAATTAGTTTATATAAATATAAATTATCATATAATTTTTATGAAGTCAAATGTAATTTGTATTAGGTTCTAAAAACTATTGTTGTCAATAACTCGTCATTTCAATAAATGTAAAATTATATTTTAAAAGTGAAAATTAACATATTTTAAAAAATATTTAAATAAAATAAATATTATTTTCTGAATCAGGATGTCAAAATTATCCAATATTGATTTTTTAATAATTTTCCAAGATAGTCAAATTTTTGGGTAAAAACTAAATATCGTATTAATATATGGTGTGTTTTATGACATCATAATATCCCAATAGTTATGTAATAAATACTATAAAAGGTATAATAAGAAAAATATGTGTTTTTAATTTAAATAATGTTATTTTAAGTTTATTTTATTTATTTTATAAATCTTCAGTTAATCCTCCAAGACTTATAATATATTTTATGATTTTAAAATCAATTCTTTGAAAGTGTGAATCGCATCCTCATAATGAAGGGAAATATTTTATTATTATAAGACCTTGGACTAATAAAATAATTTATACAGATACAATTTAGTATAAACATTGGAAAAAACCATGGTATGGTTTGTTGTTTTGAATATTTTATTATGTTGTGTCTAAAACCAAAATAATAAAGAAATACCCCTCATTTCCTATAAAAACCCACCAAATCTCCCATTTATCTTCACTAAAAACCTTTAACCTTGTACATACTATTACTTATACCCCCTAGAGTCCTACCAATGTGTTTTTAATCTCCCAATAATCCTCTCTCAAGCCTTTGGAGTCACACATCCAAGTAAAAGATTTCTCTCCTCACCATTTAATTCAAGCACCTTCATTGAGATTAGTTCTTTTAATTTCAATTTATTTTATTGAAACTCATTTATAATAATTAAATTACCATAAAATTTATGTTATTTTTATTATTTATCATTTATCCCCCCTCATTTGTTTCTTTACCTAATCTATTACTATGTTGACATTTCGTACGGAATTCTCTCTCTCCACTTTTAATCAAGCACTTCATTTATGATATGCCTTCGTAATTTCAATTTTATTATGTTGGGATACATTCAAACTCTTACAATTAATTTATACGTTATGTATAAATTATTATATCCCATTTAACTCTCATTTAACTCTCCTGATAACCTTTATGTACACCTTTTACCATGCCGAAATTTTGTAAGAGTTCTTTTACATTCTCCTCTTTCTTCAAGATTATTTATTATGTTACGTCTTCTATTTACAATTACATATAGTGAGGAATGTCCTCACATATCTCTATTATTTTCCATTTCAAGTCTAAATTCTTATATAACCCTTTCTCTCTCGTCAATACATTTTATTAATTTCTATATGATGTCGTTATGCAACTGAAATTGCACCATGTTTTACCATGCCAAAATAATTGTGTACTGAATACCATACCCATTTCTCTATCAAAGTTATTCAAATTTATGCTCATAATCCTATTTATTAGAGAATTACATGAATGTATTCCACATTTATAGATCATGGACTAAAATTATGATGTTGAATGAATCTATGTTATATGATATATGTGGCACACTTAAGCATGAGATTGAAAGTTTAATGAAGGGTGCGCCCAAATAGCACTACAATGCATTGGGTGATGTTTAGTATCATGATATGTCATATTGAGATGGGGTTTTTCCTAATTCATTTATGTGAATTTTTTCACCATGAATTCATGGCGGTTTATCTTTGACTTGTGTTTATGATGCAGTGTTTTAAGTTGTTTCCACATTTCCCATGTTATGATTGTCACTCTATATCATGCCTTATTATTTATGTTCATTTATGCCTCATTGATATGCCTTCTATAAAAATTATTATCATCCTTGTGTTATTACATTATTTCCATTACTGGTATTTATATCTCACCACTTTTTTTTATATACTCAGGTTATCCCATGCAACGTTAAGTACGAATGAATGTTTTGGTCGTGTCAAAAAAGTTTTCAATAAAGATGTTGTATTTCATGTAGTAAGTTGTTATGTAATGTTCATAATCCCCAAAGAAACTATACCTCCCTATCTTTTGTGTTGTATTAATTGAAATTTTATGTAATAAATCATGTTTAAATGTGAAATAATGATTAGGGTTGTTATAGTTGTTATCAGAGGATAGGTTTAGTTATTTGGGGATTAGGATTAGAAAACCCTAGTGAAAACCCGTAGGAATAACACTGAGTATAAGAGAACATAACTAAGTGTTTTGAGTATATATAAAGTTTTTTATCAAGAAAATACATCATTGTATGGATACTACAAGTGGATGTTGTTCTGGAACAGATGAACCTAAGAGTAAAAATTCTGATAAGGTGTTCCAAGCTTGGCTTGGGGTAACCTAGTACATGACAACGGGCCTTACTATGCACCTCGTTTGAAAATACCTGGGGATATGATTTGGTAAATTCATAAAATCATTAAAAACCAATATTAGTGGAACAAAGAAAAAAATTCCCATAAGAATATATGTTAAGAAGTAGATCATGGATAACATATATTGAATCCTAGAAACTCAAAAGTTAAGAAGATAAATGTAATTAATATATTACCCCTTTATTTTCATGGGATTCCCATTTATATGTTTAATACATTAAGATAATTATCCCTAATTTCCCTTTTATTCTATAAAATGGCAAATATATAAGGAATCGTGCTAACAACCGTTACGAAGGGAAATGTGATGATTTCCCCAATGAGATGTCCAACTCCATGGAAGTAGGAATCAAAAACTTTGTCATGATAATCTCTCAGTTAACTCAAGTTAGGAATAAAAATCTAGACTGGGAGGAGCATCAAAACCACCCTATGAGAGATCAAACTATTGTTGAGAGATCCATGCAATAAAGGCCTCCTAGTTTTAGTGGATCATTAGATCCCTTAATCAAGGAGAAATGGATCAATTCCATTGAAAATATATTCTTCGTCCTTAAATGTTCAGAACAAGAGAAGGTTCTTTTGAGTATTTATCATATGGAGGTTGAAGTTTATCAGTGGTGTAAATTGATCAATTATATGAAGCTAGATGAATAGATCGAAGCAATGGAGTGTAAGGAATTCCGAAAAATAATTTTTTATAAATATTTTCCCTGAACCGTCCATCTTAATATGGAAATAGTTTTCATTGCACTTAAGAAAAAGGATGAAGGATCTATTAGGGTGCGAGAAGAAAACTTCACAATACTTTCATAATATTCCTCTAGTTTTATCATTACACTCAAATACTATGTTAACCGCTTCTTTGGTGAGAAAAATCATATTCTACGGAACTCCTTAGTAATCTGTGACTCAAATAGCAATGAAGAAATTGTCTGATGTGACCTAAAAGTTGAGATAGATATTAGTGAGTATTAGGTGTATCATGTGGATAAGAATTATAAAGTGTACTTTAATTCTATATTTTTTATGGATAAATCAAATGATGATAAGATTTTCCATCATCATACTTTCTAATGTTATATAACAAAGAACCCCAAAAATTTACTAAGGGGAACAGGGAAATTATTTAGGTGTGTAATAGAAGGGAACTTGTCCAATGATTTCCAATAGGAGAAACCCAAAAAAGTGATAGAGAAAAATAATGCCTCAGTCGACCCTTAATATATTGTTCATTTCTACAACTGCAAGGAACCAGGGAACTTTGCAAACCACTTCCCTAATTCAAGGTTTTTTAGAGGAAACCAACATCCTTCAAGGTAGCAAGGAAGAGATTTTTCCATCACTACCACTGATGTGAATCCCGACAACAAAGTGGTAAAAGTTGAACTCGTTATTTATAAAATAATAGTGAAGTTTCTTTTTTTATTCCAATACTATGTTTTCATTTATATCACAAAATTTTAGTAGAACAATTCAAACCCCGCTAAAAATCAGGTAAGTAGAGATTTTTGTGAAGACGAAAAATGGAGAAATTATCGCATCCCATGTATATAACTCCCCCCTATCACAATGTGTGGATTGAACTTCCCAGAAAACCTTATCATACTTCCTTTGGTGGATTTTGATGCAATTCTGGGTATGGATTGGATTTCTCTATATAGATTGAACATAACTTGTTGTGAGAGGGAAATCACACTCCAAATAGTGAATCGACCCCTTATTCTTTACAAGTGTAAGGAGGAGGTTGAATCCTCTTTAGAACCTTCATCTCAGGAATAGATGTTACTTTTCTATGAGAAATCATATCTAGAAAAAATGATTGAGTCTATGGAATAGATCATCCCTGGAGACATGCCTATTGTGAGGGAATACGCTGATGTGTTTCCTAAGGAATGGCTTGGTCTTCCTGCTAACTGAGAGGTTGAATTTTTTATCAAGAATATACCTAGGGCATTGCCAATATCCAAGATTCTGTATAGGATGGATGTTGTGGAACTAGGGGAACTGAAGAAACAACTACATTATAATTTGAATAAAGGGTTTATATTCCCAAGTGCTTCACTATGGGGTGCACCGGTCCTCTTCATCAAGAACAAGGATAGGTCAATGTACCTTTGCATTGATTATTGTGATCTAAACAAAATCAAAATAAAGAATAAGTATCCATTTACATGAATTGATGAATTGTTTGATCAGCTATGTGGATCGCAATACTTCTCCAAGGTGTATCTATGGTCGAGATATTAACAAGTAAGTTTGAAGGAGGATGATATCCCTAAGATTGCTTTTCTTACAAGGTATGTGCACTATAAGTTCATAGTGATTCCTTTTAGACTCACTAATGCTCTATCAATTTTTATGGACTTGATTAATATAGTATTTATAGATTACTTAGAAAAAATTTTCATAGTCTTTATAGAAAATATTATAATGTACTCATAAATTAAGGAGTATCATGGGGAGAATCTGAGAACTATAATAACGACCTTTTGAAAGCAGAATATCTATGAAAATTACATCTAGTGTGATTTTTGGCTGAAATAAGTCTCATTATTGGGGCATATCATCATAACCAATGAGATATCTGTATATCCTCCAATGACCAAAGTAATTGAGGGATGGTCAAGGCTGACATCTATGACATGTTTTCATAGCTTTCTTGGGTTATCTAGATATTATCATCGATTTTTGATAAATTTCTCAAGGCTATCAAGCCCTCTTACCAAGATAACTCAAAAGGGAGTCATGTTTTCATGGAATGAAAAATGTGAATAAAGATTCATATAGTTGAAAAGGAGGCTTATCACTTCCCTTGTGATCACACTACCCATAAGTGGGGAGATTTTCATAATTTTTAGTGATGATTCAATGAATGGATTGAGATGTGTGTTGATGAAAAATGGAAAATTCATTACATACACCTCAAGGTAGTTAGAAAACCTTATAAAAATGATCCCATGCATGATATGGAGTTGGCAGTTGTGATAATTGTGTTAAAATCTGGAGAAATTATCTCTTTGGAGAAGAAGTGTGAAATATATACAAATCAAAATATTCTCAAATATATATTCACATAAAAATATCTAAATATTCACCAATGAATATAGTTAGATGTCATTAAGGATTATGACTACTCAGTCTACTACCATCCTAGGAAAGAGAACAAAGTAGTGGATTCTCAAAGTATAAAGAACCCATCAATTGTATCATTGATGATAATTGATAAGGATATGATCTTTTTAAACTTTAACAATATGGATATTGAAATAATAAAGAAAGGAACAAAATAAATCCTTTCACAAATTATATCTTAACCATATCTTTTAGAAAGGTTAAAGGATGCTCAAAAATTTATGTGGGAATTTAGAAAAAAGTGGAAACTATGAAAAAAGGGAAATCCTTAGTGTTCAATGTTAATGATGAAGGAATTGTTATATTTGAGTAAATACTGTGTATTCCATAAAATCTTGAGTTAAAGAATGAACTTTTTTATGATACACATAGTTTGAATTTTTCCATTGACCCAAGAAATACAAAGATATATCGAGATCTCCAAAAGAACTTTTGGTGGGATAACATGAAGAAGGAGATCACAGAATATACATCAAATTCACTGATATGTCAGTAACTGAAGGTTGAAACATACAATGACTATATACTTCATTGTGATTTGATAGGATTTTTCACTATCTCAACTGGTGTGGATATACATCAGATAGGTGGTAAGGCTGTATAGAGTACCACTATTGATTGTGTCCGATCGAGATCCAAGATTCACATCTATGTTTTGGAAAAGTATTCAACATGCACTAAATACTGATCTGAACATTAGTACAGATTATCACCCTCAAATTGATGGACAATATGAGAGGAACATAAAAACACTTGAGTATATATTGAGTTCTTTCTCAATGGACTTCAAATTTGTATGGGACCAACATTTTCTTTTGGTGGAGTTCTCTTATCACAATAGTTTATAATCAAGGATCCAAATGGCCCCCTATGAAGACCTTTATGTGAATAGGTGAAGAACAATGGCATGTTGGTATGAAGTGGGGGAATGAAAACATCTAGGTCCTAAAAGGGTTTAATAAATGGCGAAGAAGGTTAATACCATTAAATAGCACAAAAAAGATGCTCATATTTGAAAATTATATCTATGTTAATAATCATCAACGAGACCTAGAGTTTGATGTTAAAGACATGTTATTCCTCTATATATCTCCATCGAAAAGTGAGATGAGATTTTGGAAGAAGGGAAATATTAATCCAAGGTACATCATCCCTTTTGAGATCCTTGATCACATTAGATATATGGCCTATTGACTAGCCCTCTCATTGAACTTATCTCAATTAAATGATGTATTCCATGTATACCTCTTAATGAAGTACATATGAAACCCGTCACATGTACTCAATCCAAATGTGGTTCCATTAGATAATGACCTTTAATATTAGGAGCATCCAGTAAAGATCTTATATCATACAGAAAATTTTCTACAAAATAAGACAATACCACAAATAAATATGTTGTCGAGAAACCAAAGTTTTTAATAAGCAACATGGGATCCATATAAGTTGATTAATTAGAGTTACCCTCATCTTTTTTATGTGGTAAAGGTAAATTTTGAGGATGAAATTTCTTAAGGGGTGAAGGTTGTAGAAACCCAAACATTAATGAATCAAATTGTCTTTATTTTAATTTAATCAAATGTCTTATGGTTATAGAAAACACATGAACTTATTTTATTATATCCAATTGTATTTTAAACAATTGTTAATTATCTCTACCATTGATAATATAGTCACTGAACAATGATCACATGACTAGTATAAATATAGGATTTTAACAAATACTTTTGGCATAGACAAAGGAAGTGATGGTCTCACCCAGTACAATTGCACCCTATGAAGCCCATTTATCAGATATTCCTAAGGATATAGAATTTATGGGATTTTACCTAGACCAATCCCAATCTGATATCCCACAACATAAGCATGAGTGAAACCATTTATTGGAGAAGTTCAAGATCATTGAGATCACAACCCAAACCATGTTCATCGAATAGACCCATGAAATCCCCACCATCACACACCTTACTCTTAAGGAATATTCTAGTGTAATAAATTATATGTATCAATACCCTGAAAATAATTTTATTTACATTATTTTTATATAATAATGAATATATTTTCCTCCTATTATTATTACTTTTAAAATATTTTTAGAGCAAAAAATAGTATTTTTGGATAAATATTTTGATGAATTAATATATTTTTGAAATAAATAATATTTTAATAAAAATTTATTATTAAATTTTATTTTAAAAGTATAAATGATCATATAATTTTTCTGAAGTCAAATGTAATTTTTTTTAGAGTTTGAAAACTGTTGTTGTTAAAAACCTGTCATTTACAATAAATGTCAGTTTTTATTTTAGAAGTGAAAATTTAAATATTTAGAAAATTATTTAGATAAAATTAATTTTATTTTTGGAATCAATATGTTGAAATTTTCTAATAGTTTATTTTTCATAGTTTTCTGAGATAGTCAAATTTTTGGTTTAAAATTAAATATCGTATAAATATGCGATGTGATTTATGAAATCATAACAGCCCAATAGTGATATAATAAATACTATAAAATGTATCCTATTCCAAATATATTTTTTTAATTTAAAATAATATAATTTTAATTTAATTTTAATTATTTTATAGATCCTTAGTGAATCCTCCAACACTTATAATATATTTTAATATTTTAAAATCATTTCTTTCAAAGTGTGACGCACCTCCACATAAGAAAGGGAAATATTTTATTAACTTATGGAATTGGCATCATAAAATAATTTATACCACTACCCTTTATCAAATACCGTGGGAAAAACCATGAGATTGTTTTTGGTTTTGAATATTTTATTATATAGTGTCCAAAACCAAAATAATAATGAAATTTCCTTCATTTATTATATAAAACCACACAAGCTCCCATTTATATTCACTAAAACTCCTTTAATATCATATAAAAATTTTAATATACCCCCTAGAGTCCTAAAAAGTTGTCCCCAATATCTCAATAAGCATCTCCCAAGCCTTTGGAGTCACACATCCATGTAAGGGATTTCTCTCCTCACCTTTTAGTTCAAGCACATTATTTGAGATTAGTACTTTTAATTTAAATTTATTTTATTTAAATTTATTTATAATCATTATATTACTATCCAATTTATTTTATTTTTATGATTTATTATTTTTTCCCCTTATTTTGTCTCTTACCTAAGCTGTTACTATGCCGAAATTCTGAAAGGGATTCTCTCTCTCCTATTTTAAGAAAGCACTTCATTTATGATATGCCTTTGTAATTTTCATTTTTTTATGTTGGAATACATTATTACCTACCCACTTACATAAAAATTGATTTATAAATGATCATATACCCTTTCAATCTAATTTAACTCTCCTAAGAATCATTAGGTACACCAATTACCTTGCCAAAATTTTGTAAGAGTTCTTTTCCTACCTTCTCTTTCTTTAAGATTATTTATTATGTTACATATTATATTTCCAATTACATTTGTTGGGGATGTCCTTAAATGTCCCTATTACAATTCATTTCTTGTATAAATTATGAGATACTATTTTCTCTCTCATTAACCCATTTTATGAATTTCTATATGATGTTGTTATGCTACTGAAATCACACCACGATTTACCATGACAAAATAATTATGTATTGAATAACATGCTCATTTCTCCATCAAGGGTATTCACCATTATACATATAATCCTATTTATTGGTGAATTACATGTATTTACTATAAATTTCTATATCATGGAATAAAATTTTGATGTTTAATGAATCCATTTTATATGATCAATGTGGCACACTTAAGCATGAGATTGAATTTTTTGTGAAGGGTGTTCCCTGATAGCGCTCTAATGCATTGGGTAATGTTTAGTATCATGATAATTCATGTTGGGACAGGTGTTTACCTAATTCATTTATGGAACTTTTTTACACCATTAATTTTTGGTGGATTATCTTTTACTTGTGTTTATGATTCATTTTTTTAATTTGTGGCCACATTTCCCATGTTATGATTATCATGCTATATCATACCTTATTATTCAAGTTCCTTTATGCCTCACTAATATGAATTTTCTAACATGTATTAGTATCTACATGTTATTCCATGTTTATTACCTTACTAGGATTTATATATCATCCATTTCTTATGTATGTCCTCAGGTTATCCCATGCATTATTAAGC
This sequence comes from Viscum album, assembly GCA_963277665.1. NCBI lineage: Eukaryota > Viridiplantae > Streptophyta > Magnoliopsida > Santalales > Viscaceae > Viscum > Viscum album. Next base: position 305,759,948 of record OY728131.1, on the reverse strand, counting down.
AAGAAAATATTTTTTGGTCATGTTAATGACGTTTTCAAAAAAGATGTTGTATTTCATGTTTTAAGTTGTTATGTAATGTTCCTAAACCCAAATGAAACTATACCTATTGATATTATGAGTTTTATTAAGTGAAAGTTTATGTAATAAATCATGTTTAAATGTGAAATAAAGAGAATTTTTGTTATAGTGGATCTTTTATTGGTTTAGTGGTTAGCCAAGGTGTGTCTTCTAACCAGAAAAGGAAGAGGATGAGTGGTCAGTTTTTCTCAGGACCAATCTTATGGGTGAAAATAGGGAAGAATCGGATAATTTAATACTAGTGTGGAATTAAAGTTTATACCAATCCTAACTGTGTTGAATCTCCTAAGACTTGTCATATTATTGGATGATCTATCCATCTACATCTCTTTTGTTAAAAGGTTTCTCAGGGCAGTTGGTTGGGATCAACTCACAACAAGGGTTCAAAAGTTCATGATGATAATTACAAGGGTGGTGGGGTTAATCCATAGGCCAAAGGATATGTTAATTTGATTAATACCAGATGAATTTATGCAACAAATTATGAACTAGAGGAATATAAAGTAGGGCTAGTGACTCTTATAGGTGTGTTGTTTATTTTATCTTCTATGGTTCTAGCTTTTCTTGAGATGGGTGTGACTCATTATTTTATATAATTATAGTTATTTGATGTGTTGTGATTTCATTAAAAATTATTCCATTCTTTTTGGATCTTTCCATGCCTTTGGGAAAGAGGACCAAACAAAGTTTCAAATGTCCCACATATCAGGTGATGATAACCAACTTTGAGGAGGAGTGGGACTTCATGGTGCTTGATGTTGATCTCTTCGACTTGATTATCAGCATGGGTTTGATGATTTGTGTTAAGATATAGATAGATTGTTATCATCATCGAGTTCATTTCTTATTTTCTAATGGGTTCACTCATGTTTTCAGGGTGAGTGAGACTCTAGATCATGAAGATCAGGGCATGTTGTTCCATATGATGGGGTAATCTCATGTTAGTTTTTAGATATGTTTATTGGTGTAATTGAACCTTTATTGGGTGGTTAATTTCATACCTTTGTGTGTGAGTAACCTGAGGTCTTTCCTCATCATATTTCTATTTTTTCACCACAGAGAGAGGTCAATTTTACTATTGACCCACTCACTGGTATGATGCACATCTCTATACCATCTTACTATATGAAACCATCATAGTTTATGGAACTTAGGGTCTATCTTGAGGGCCTAGAGGATTAATATTTATTCATCCTATTATACCATTATGGGCTTCACATGTCCACTTTTCTTAGATGGCATCCAAGAGCATTAGACTTTATATTGATTATCAAAATTTGAACTAGGTGAATGTTAAAAAATATTCTTTTTGAAGGATTTATGGTCTATTTGGTCATATTATAGGGTATTGTTGGTTTTTTAAGATTTACCTATAGTTAGGGTATTTCCTGTTGAGAGTTTGAGAAGAGGATATACCTTATATAGCATTTAGGAGTTGATGTAGGAATTTTGAGTTTCTGGTTATTCTATTTGGTCTCACTAATTATCCTGTGGTGTTTTTGGATTTGATGAACCCAATATTTCATCAATTATTGGAAAATTTTGTTGTTTTGTTTGGTTATGATATTTTAGGGTACTATAAGTTATAGGAATATCATACTTACCATTTAGATATCATTCTTCTAACCATGAAAAAACATCTTCTATATGATAAGATTTCCATGTGAGAGTTTTGGATTTGAGAGGTGAAATTCCTAAGGCATGTGATATATGAGAAGGGAATCTCAGTAGATCCTAAAAAGGTATGAGTCATTATGTCCTAGGAGTATCCTAGAAATGTGTTTGAGATCTAGATCTTCTTGGGTTTTTATGATTACTATAGATAGTTTGTTTAGGATGACTTCTCTAATATCACATCTTCAATGAAGACTTTAATCCATAAGGGTGTAATGTTTTAATGGGATGAAAATTTTTAGAGATATTTTGAGGATATAAAGGTGAGGTTGAATTCTGCACTAGATTGATTCTTCTGGAACTGGGGTTGGGTTATGATGTTTAATGAGATGTTTATGACAAGGGTTTGGGATGTGTCTTAATTATAGGGAAATAGGATGTTGATTATGGATCTCACCAGTTATTCCCTCATGGGAATAACTACCCTCCCCTTGATCTTGAGTTGGAAGCTATTATGAAGGCACTCAAAATATGGCATCACTATCTCTTTGGGGAGCAGTTTAGGATATATTCTATTCATAAGACCTTGAAATATATTTTTACTCAAAGGTAATTAAAATTTTTATAGAGATTCTAGGTAGAGTATCATACAAATTTTTATTTTGATGTTACTTATATCTCTAGGTAAGGAAATGTGGTTGCTGATGAGTTGACTAGAAAAATACCAACACAATCTATGAAGGAATCAGTTTAAGAGTGGCCTCTAATGAGTTTAATTTCTAAGATGATCTTGGAAGTGGAAGAGGTTAGTGGATATGTGTTCTTGGATTCTATGAAAGATTACTCATATTTTTATTAGTGAGTTTGTCTTGATCATGTGGTAGACACCGAGTGCTAATGGTTTAGTAAAAGCCTCTATAGTGGGGAGACCTCGGGTGAGGAGTCTCGGTCTCTTAGTATATATTTTTTCTTCCGTCAAAGGTTTTTTGTTTCATTTTCCTTATGAAAGGTTTTGTTGGATAGTAGAAACCATTCATGTTGGTTCATGGACCCTATGGCTACCAATATGTATCATGACTCGAGGCATCGTTATTGGTGTCAAGGGATGAGTTGATCGATTGCGGATTTTTGTTCCATAATGCCTTACTTGTTAGAGAATTATGGTAGATCACCAGACACATTAAGGGTAGTTTCATAATTTACCCATTCTAGAATGGAAGTGGGATGATATATCCATGGATTTCATCATTGGTTTTCAAAGTACACCTAGATGGAAGGATCCAATTTGGGTGATCATTGATCAAATCATGAAATCTATGCATTTTCTACCTATCAAGAAGCTGATTAAAGTGGAAAGAATTTGGGACTTGTATGTTCAAGAGATTTTGAGTCTTTATCGGGTCCCTCAGTAGTTTTTTCTAATAAGGATCTATGTTTCACATACATGTTCTATAAAGTTTTATATTATGTGATGATTTCCTAGAATAAATTAAGAATATATTATCATCTGTATATAAATGGACATATAGAGAGGGATATCTAGGTTCAAGAGGATATTATCTGATCTTGTGTTCTTGATTTTGGAGGATCTTGGGAATATAATTTACCTTTGGTTAATTATTATTATAACAATTATTATCAGGCTTTGATCAGGATGGCGCCCTATGAGGATTTTATGGGCAGCCATGTAGATCAACCATGTGCTAGGTGGAGTTAAGAGTGTAGTCTTTGGTTGGGTCAGGTATTTTTTAGGAGACAATGGAGATGGTTCAGTTGGTCTATAGGAATTTTATCACATCATAGATTCATCAAAAATCCTATGCATGCCATTAGTTTCAGCCGCTAAAGTTTACGGTTGGTACATCACTAGTTGGGTAAGTAGAGTAAGTTGGAAATAAGGTTTGTGGGACCCTTTAATATCGTTGGATTAATTGTGTGGGTGGCCTATCGGTTTCACTTTCCATATAGTTTTACATATATCTAGAATGTGTTTCATTTTTCCCAGTTGATGAGGTATCTACTATATCCTTCCCATGTGATTGGATGGGAGGATGTTGATATTGATCTTAATACCACTATGGTTAAGAATCCAATTCAGATTTTTTATTTCTAGGATTAGTTATTGTGTGGTAAAACAACCCCCATGGTCCAGTTACTATGACAGTGTGGATAGGATAGCCATGATATGTGAGAGCAAGAGTCGTTGACGAGGTAGCGGTAGCCTTATCTTTTTTGCAAATCCAGGATCTTGAGTATTTTTGGGGTTTAGAAATTTTTTATGGTGGGAATATTTTAATTCACTATTATTTTTCAGTGAGGTATGTTATTACCTTTATTTTGGCTTTCCTTTTTTTGGTAGATTAATGTAGATAACGAATTGGTAGGATGCATATAATGGTGAAGTTTGAAATTTGTTGTAATTATCTACTTAGACCTGCACTTTTTGTTGTCCATTGGGCACATACATGCCATGTAAGTGAAGTAAACTCCACGTAATGGATGTTAGGAAGAATCAATGAACTGGATATATGGTATGAATAGTTTATATTCCGTGTAATTGGTACACACTGTGTAATTGGAAAAATACAGTTTTTAATAAAAAGATGATGGGTTTTTCAGTGTATATAATCGTCGGGAATTACATGACATGTAATGGAATTACACGTTGTGTAATTGTCATATGTTTTGGTTCTAATCTGGTGGCTCAACTGATTTTCAATTTATTCATCTATATCTTCTCTCTACTAAAACTATATATCTCTCTAGTCAATTTTGGGTGACTCACCTCTATCCAAATTGCATTGTTCAATGATTCATCAGCATTAGGGTTGGATTTCTTCTCTCTGGGTATGTAATCCCTTTGTATCATCTTTGGTTTTGGATAGGGATATGGTTTGGTTGTGTTTTTTAGATCGGATAGTGTTTTCTATCAATGATTTTCATTTTCATGACATTCCTTTTCTTTTGAAGGTCTTTCTCTTGGTTTCCAATCACCATTGTTGAATGCATCTAGGTTTTTACCATGTTGAGGTAGGTGTTTCTATAAAATGGGTTAATTCTATGAACTTCATGTTGTTCTTGATAAATTCCTTTGGTTCCTTCATATATTTAGGTTATTAATGGTTTCAAATAATTTCTTGGAAAGGAAAATGTTTTCAAATGGGGTTTTTTCTTTGAAAATGGGTTTTCTTGATTTAGGAATGGGTTTTAAAACTCCGAAATGGATTGGATTGTCTGTGAAAACATTTTATAAAATTATGAACATGGTATTAAATTGAATTTGGAAAAAATCACATTGGGAACCTTGGGTGCATCATGATAGAGACATGAGTAGCCATATTATTTGTTGCACCACTAAGAGGTAACATTTTTTGATATCGAATAGTAGGAATAAATATCATTGGGATCCAACATATGCATGTTTAGACTTGTGATTGTCTAGTATGCATTTCGTCAAAGGCTAGATCCTAATAATAGGTGTTTTTTCATTTTTCATTGTTTTTTATTTATCACATGATTATTTTATCATGGATTCTTTCTCACTTGTTTCTATATAATAGGATATATCACATATATTTTCATGATAGGATGTTCGTGGATATGTGTTTACATGTTTACCTCTTGATTCATGGATATGATTTCCTATTTTGATCACTACTTGTTTTCATATTTTTGGTCTAAATTGAAAGGATTTTATGAAAAACAAATGGAAAATGATTTACAATTAGATTTATTTTATTATAATTTATTATAAATCTATTTTTTTTAATATAATTGTTGCATTATTTATATTATACCATGTATAGAAACTGTGGTGGTATCCTACAGGGTATTGGATCACAACCTACTTGTGTCTTTGGGTGTTTTTAGATGTTGTATTATTGGATCTAGGTAAAGGAATGATCTTCTTGTATCATTTTGGCTTCTTTTGTTGTTGTTGATTTCAGTTTGGGTTGGACCAGAGTTGTTTTTTATTCACATGGCGATATGAATTACTTTATGGTTTACCCTATCTATCTTGGATTTAATATATTTTCTGGTATCATGTCTAATCCTAATATGTACTCTATTTTTATGTCTTATATTTTTATATCTAGGACTTGTTGTTTTATCATGGTTTATCCATATCATGTGATGGGCTGGGTCAGGTGGCTTATCTAGATGGCCTGGGTTGGTTCATTACAATTTGGCATCAAAGGATATTTTCTCATCCGGAAGAGTTTTAGCACTATTTGAGTTTGGTTCTAGCTAGCTCACTTCTATGACTAAAACTGAGTTACCCTGAATGGTCAGGGATTTTTTCTGAGTTTGAGATTTGGAGTTTGAGGTCATTTAAATGAAATGTATAGGAAGTTTATTTTAATTTACTTGTTACTTTTTTAATTAATTTTTTTCATTGATAGTTTTGTTTAAGATTTAAATTATTAATGTTTTAATGCTTCATTATAAATACATAATGTTGGTCCTATGATTTTGAAATTTTCTCATGACTTATTTGTTTTTGTCTTTTGTAAGAAAATTCCTCTAAGAATATATCTTCTAAATACAAGAGAGAAAGATGCAACATAGGTTCCATAAGAAAATACTCTAGAGGATCCTACATTTGTAGAAGATATTATCTACATTGTTCATAATTTGGGTCATGTGTGTGTTGGGAAACCATAATGCTTAGTAGATAATGACTCGAAATTTACTAAATAGAATCCACCAATATTTCATGGTGAAACTTTTCCCTAAGAATCCATGGAGTGTCTTGAGTGGAAAAAGAGGTTATTAAACTTCTTAAAAAATCTTGAAGACTATAAGTTGGTTTTTTATATGTATATTTTTAAGGTTTTGGGAAGAATATGGTGGTAATCTATTATTCATGTTAATTTATATAGGGATCTTACCTGAGCTACCTTCAAGAAAATCTTTAAACATCAATTTTATCCTGAGACATTGTGGGTAGCGAACACCTCTGAGTTTCTAACCTTAGATAAAGGGTAGCATATCATTCTAAATTATTCAAGCTTTTTTGTTGGGTTAGTGTATCTAGAATTAGATCTTGTCACTAATGATTACCTAAAGGCTCAGAGATTTGAGTTTGAATTGATGCCTAATATTTGATCAATGTTCATATTCTTATGCATTACAACCTTTTTTAATGTAGTCAACAAGGCAGATTTAGCTGATTCAGACATATCTCAGAAGACAGGTTTGGTGGAACTTTACATGGTTCCGTGGTTAGATAGGGTGTGTCATATAGACAGTAAAGGAAGATTGATAGTGGTTAGCTTTCCTTAGGACCAGTCTCAAGGGAGACAACAGGGCAGTAGTAGGTTGTTTTTTACCAGTGTGAAAGGTGAGGTCATACCAAGCCTAACTGTGTAGAGAATCCTAAGACATGTCATCTTTGTGGATGATCTATCTATCTATAGTGCTTTTTTTGAAAATATATCTTAGAGAATTTGGGTGGGATCCACTCTCACCAAGGGTTCATTGGTTCATGAAAATGTGTCCAATGGTGGTGGGTATAATACTCAATATAAGGGAAATGTTCATTTGGATGATACCAAATTAATTTATGAAACAAAGTGTTCACAAGGGGAATATTTAGTAGGGCCAATGGTTTTCTATGATTTCCATGTGGTTAGGGTATCACCAGTTGAGATTTTGATAAGAGGATATACCTAACACATCATTTAGGAGTTGATATAGGCATTTTATGTTTTTTGTTATGCCATTCGGTCTCACTAATGATCCTATTATTTGTATGGATTTGATGAAATGGATATTTTATTGGTTCTTGAAGTCTTTTATTATTGTTTTAATGGGTATTATTTTGGTGTTCTACAATTCATTGTAGTAGAAAATATACTATTTTTATATAATTCTTCAAATATTTAAAGAACATCATCTATATGGTAAGATTTCCAAGTGTGAGTTTTGGATAAAAAGAGGTGAAATTTTAGGATCATGTGATATCTAATAAGGCCATCTCGGAATATCTTGAAAAGGTATAGGAAGTTATGTCCTAGGAGTATCCTAAAAATTTGTTTGAGATCCAAATCATCTTGGGTTTGTCTGATTACTGTAAACAGTTTTTTCAATACTTCTCTAAGCTCACATATTCCATAAAATATCTAACAAATAATGGTGTAACGTTTGAATGGAATGAAAAGTGTTAGAGATATTTTGATTTACTGATGGTGAGGTTGAATTCCTTACCAGTTTTGATTCTATCAAAATTGGAGTCAGGTTATGATTTTTTAGGATGCTTCTAGCATGAGTTTGGATGTGTCCTGATGTAGGGGAAACATGTTATAGATTATGTCTCTAACCAGTTACATCCTCATGAGAATAACTACCCTACTCATGATCATAACTTGACAGTTATTTTTCAGGCACTAAAAATGTATCATCACAATCTCTTTGTGGAGCAGTTTATAGTATATTCTGATCATAAGAGCTTGAAATATATTTTTCCTCAGAGGGGTCTAAATTTGTGATAGATATGTTGGGTATAGTATCTTCATTAATTGATATTTCATATAACCCTAGGAAAGGAAATGTGGTTTCTGATGCTTCTAGAAAAAAATTATCAAAACAAGCCATTAAGGAATCAGTTGAGGAGTGGTCTCTAATGAGTTTGATTGTTGAGATGATATTGGAAGTGGAAGAGGTTGGTGGATAGGTGTTCTTGGATTCTATGAAATCTATCTCATATTTAATGAGTTAGTTCAGCTCAAGTAGGTGGTAGACACAAATTACCAATTCTTTAGTAAAACACATTATGGTGGGGAGACCTCACGTGAGTGGTCTTGGTCTCACATTAGAGCCTTATGCTTCCTTCATATGTTAGTTATTCTATTTTCCATTATAAATGAGTTGTGGGTCAGTGGACACTATTCTTGTTGGACCATGCACCATGGGGATGTCAAGATGTATCATGACTTGTGGCATTAGAATTATTGAAAAGGGATGTGGAAATCAATCGTGGATTTTGTTTTTTGGTGCCTTAATTGTTAGAGAATTAATGTAGGGAACTAGAGACCTGTAGGGTTTTTTCAGCCTTGACCCAGTCCATTATAGAAGTGGGATTTGATTCTCATGGATTTAATCATTATTTTTTCATATAATCCTAGTAAGAGGATTTAGTTTGGGTGATCATCTATCGTCTCATGAAATATGAGCATTTCTTACCTATTAAGTATGTGATTAATGTGGAACAACTTGGGGAATTGTATATATGAGTGATTTTGATAATTCATAGAGTTCCCTCTTAGTTATTTCTGATAGGGATCCAAGATTCAAATCCATGTTTTGGAAATTTTTATAGGAATTGATGGGCTTTTAGACTAAATTAAGCATATATTATCATCAATAGATAGATGGACAGACAGAGAGGGTTATCCAGGTTCTTGAGGATATGCTTTAGGCTTATGTCCTTGATTTTGGAGTATCTTGGAAAAAACATTTGTCTCTGGTTTAGTTTTCCTATAAAAATATTTATCAATATTCGATTAGAATGGAACCCTATGAGGCATTCTATGGGAGTCCATGTAGATCTTCCTTGTGCTGGGAAGAGTTGGGAGAGTGGTCATTCTTTTGGCCATGTGTTGTTAATGATTTGGAGGAGATGGTGTAGTTGGTCTAGAGGCATATGATCATGGAACGGATTCATCAAAAATATAATGTGGACTATCGACATTGGACAATGGAGTTTTATGTGGGTGATCAGTTATTTCTCAGTGTTTCACCTCACTTGGGACATAACTAGTTTTGTAAGTAGGGTAAGTTGGTACCAAGGTTTGTATGACCCTTTGAGATCATTGGATGACTAGATAGGGTGACCTATTGGTTTAACTTGTCATCTGGTTTATAATCTATCCATGATGTGTTCCAAATTTTCTAGTTGAGGAGGTATATACCAAATCCTTCATATGTGATTAGATTGGATGATGTTGATCTTGAGCCCAATACCACATTGTTTGAGAAACTAGTTTAGATTTTGGATCATTGGTATAAGGTATAGTGTGGTAAAAAGATCCCTCTATTATAAGTACAATGGCAGTGTGAGTAGGATAACCATGAGGCATGGTATCAAAAGTAGTTTATGAGGTATAAATTTCCTTCTCTTTTTACAGATTCAGGTTCATGTGGGATTTCAGGGGGAAGAAGGAATTTATGGTGGGGAGATTATAATGCCCCATAAAGTTTTAATCGGGTATGGTTTTACATTTGTTTTGGTTTTCCTTTTTCATTGGTCAAGTAATGATGAAAATGAATTAGGTGGATACTTTTTATTTAATGTCAAGGATTTGTTGAAATTTTCCTCTTAAACCTACACTTTTTTCTTCTCACTAGGATCTTACATGTTGTGTAAGTGAAGTACACGCCATGAAATAAATTTTGGGTAGAATCCATGAACTAGATACATGGTGAAAGCCTTCTGTATGAACTATCAATGATACATTTATAATATCTCTAGATATATCACAATAGATAACCTCGGGGCCAATCCCAAGGTAGCAGTTTGTTAATCCTAGTAATTTCCCAAAAAAAATTGATTATTTTTATTTCAAAAGCAGTAAAGGTAAAATGAAGCAGTAGTGATTAAAATTAATGAAATTAAAATGGTAAGAGAATAAGTAGAGAAGATGAAATAGAATTCCTCAAGAATGAAAATATTTCCAAATGGATGTTATAATTGAATGGTTTAAAAAGAATTTTTCATTGATGTAAATATTATTTCAATGAATCCACATAAATGACCATTTTTAAATCCCTTGCCAAGTGTTAATATTGTGGAAAGATGATTCTTATAGAACGTTTCCAATAAAATTCATCCAACCATAAAATATATGAAGATATACTTCCAGAATTGAACTCATTGTAAAATTATGACATGAAAAATGAAATTGAAGAGGGTTAATAATTAAAAAGAAAGAATTATTGAAGAAGTAGAAATTAAACCAAAAAAATTAAATATCTCTACATCCATTCACTGAAAAAAATATTCATACCATAAAAATCAAACTAACTCAATGTGTTCTCATTGTATTTAAAAAACACATATACATCCTTACAAATTATAAATTGAAAAATTGTTCCTGTGAATTAACGTGTGGTTGTAAAAAATCACCTAACATTTTTGATTTACCCAGATCATTTAATAAGTCAATGATTGAAAATATATTTGGCCTCCTTGTAGCTTTAAGATTCACATCCTAGATCTAGCTCTGAAAATTATCCCTCCATGTTAAGAGGATGAAGATCACAGATGGAGAAATAAAATGTACCAAACAAATTTTATTTACAAATTAAATAAAATTACAATAGAGAGAGAGAAATGAGAAAGAGGGAAATAAGAGAGATAAAATATTTTTTAGAATGGACAAGGGGTCTCACACATTTCTAGTCTCTAACACCTTATTAAAAAAAATATATTAAAATAAAACTATAAATTTACAGCCAAATATAATGATTCCATTTGGCAGCCTTCACCCAACACCTCCTCCATCATGTAATGTGAGAAAAATTCCTATGAAAAAAACCATAACATCTTGAACATCAGTGCTAAATCAATATAAAATGAAATTATTTATTTCATTAAATATTTGAAACCACTTGGTACATGTCAGCTTCCATAAATGTCTGGTAGCCCTATACCCTATCAAGTCAAAAAGGGTTAAAAAAATAACCAAAATCATGACTTCTTTATTTAAAAAACTCAACACTTTATACCTGATCAATCTCAGCCCTTGGCTTTTCATATTGGCTCATTCATTAGATCGAGAAGTTAGTGTGCATCAAACTATGTCATCATGACTGATTCAATTGAAATGAAATTACACTATGAAAACAAAATAAAATGAAATCTCAAAAACTCAGATAACTAATTAAATCCAAAATCGAAAGGGGATATCAAATTAATCTCGTATCTTCACATTAAAACATGCCACTTTTCTTATTATCCATTTTTCGTGAACCTAATAAGCATACAAAATCTGAATCTATATTTGGATTTAATGGATTCGGAAATAAAAACTTGTGTATATTGACTTCATCAGACAGCATTATAAAGTTCAATCTTTGAAATGAAAAATATCATCACCCAACTCATATTATTTATTACACAGATAATAGAACATGGTCAGATCTCATTCATCATCATCATTGGTATCTCGATTTAAAATATCCAATGATCTTAGTTCGAAATTTGACTGGTGACGTCCTACCCGGAGTATTGGTGACGTATTCACTTCATTAGCCTTAGGTGAAACCTAAAATTTAACTCGATGTCATCATAAATATTCAATAGTGGTCTTCATATCCTCAACAGTAAATGTAGGGTCAAGTTATATTGAGAACACATAGAAAGATGAAATCCCTTCTTCAAGCTCAGTAGATTTCACAAATCAATACAGTGGTGCTTAATCATTTTCAACAATAATCGGTGTGAACCCTAAATTCTTCAGTCTTATTCATGTTTTGGGTTCAAATTTATTTTCATAAAAATCCATAATCGATAACCTATTGACACCCCTAATCTGAGCTTATCTATGGTTCTTCTTCGTCAAATCATTTCAAAAGAAAACATTTTTCTTCATCAATGGACAATGTTCATTATTTTGGTTCTTCACCTCAGAATCATAGATCCATGAAAAGTCTCAATGATTAAAAATTGGCTGAGATATGATTCCCTCTATTGAATATCAACAATGATTTGACCAAACCCCAAAATCTAAACTGGTTTCACAACCATCGGGTGTCTTTTACTTCAATCATGGTTATATTAGTGGACTATCCTATTTAAGTTTATCTCTATTAAGAGAAATTATTTTAAGAGAATAAAAGAATTATCTTATGAAAATGAACTATCATAGAAATCCTCTTCGGAAGTTACGATTATTCTAAGTATAGAGGTAATAAAAATATTAAGACAATAAAATTTACTTACACTGCAATGCACTGATAGATTGAAAATCTATGTACTTCAAAATAAAAATTGAAACAGAATAAATTAATGACAGATTAAAATAATAACATTATAATTATTTAAATTTGTAAAACACAACAGGATTAAATATTAAAAACAAACTAACCAAAATAAAAAATTAATTCAAAATTAAATCAAAAGTAAATTAATTAATTAAAACTAAAAACGAAATAAGGAAATAAAAATTAAATAAAGTCCAATATTTAATTAATAAAAATAAATTAAACAATTAATAATTCATGAAAACATTATTAAATATTAAAAATATTAAATAATTTAAATATTAAACAATAAAATAAGCATTAAAACTATAAAAACTCTTATTTTATTAATTCAACTATAAATTAACTCAAAAGTTATTATTAAGTAAATTAGAGTCATTTTATCATTAAATACATTTTAAAACCCCCAAAAAGGATGTGTAAAAATGTAATAAACAAATTCCACATCAAATTCCCCCACACTTAAGAATTTATTTTCCTCAAGAAACCACATGGTAACATTCAATGATAGAAAATAAATTGTAAAATGGAAAAATTGTAATGCCATTAATAATTGGTTTTCAAATTGATTTTTCCCTAAGGATTATTTCAATTAGAAAATTTAAATTCTCCCACAAAAAATCTTCAGTTCAAAATTGGTTACTGTTTTTCCAATATTATTTAAATAGATATTTTTAAAGTCAATTTAACAAACATAAAATTACATCCAATTAAAAGTTAATTCTTATCTTTACCACTGTGTGAGATAACACACATAATTAAAAGTCATAATAAATAGACAGACTACTTGGATGGGAATGTTTAATAATTAAAAACAGATTAAATAACTAATCCAACAACTTAATGAATAAGAGATTAAGAATAAAGAATTTGTGACTCAAACTAAATTAGGATTTTCATTTCATAATCTAACTAAATGAAAAAATTATTAGATAAATTCAATTTAAAAAAGTTCAAGGTAAATAAAAGTTATATGTTATTTTCAAAAGATTTTAAAAAATTCAATTTTTTATAAGAGGGAAAAAAGAAAATATTTACCCAATAAAATCTAATAGGTATTAATTATTAATCTCCTAAAGGTGTCATCACATCATTATTTTTTAAATAAAAATATCAATCCAATAAAAATTCTGAAGTGATACTTAAAAACATAAAATTTTAAAAAAATAAATGGGTATTGATGGGCTCTAAATGAATTATTAATTAACACATTAAAGAACCCCCCCCCCCACCAAAATAAATCACATAAATGTCCTCATATTTTAATTCAAAACTGAAAGAACACTAAATAATTTTATAATTCAAAAAAAACAATTTAGTAGTAATTTTTATGTGTTAAAGGGTCACATTAAGCTAAACAAATATTCTACCACATCACATTAAACAAGAACCGTATGCACAAATGAAACCAACTTATTACTATATTAAAAAATTATTCCAAAATTCATGGTTTCTAAATTATTTTCATGCTAACATTTAATATTGAACAGATATTTTAAGAAAAGTGTTAAAATAAGTATTCTCTCCAAATGTTTTGTGCACAAATGTCATAAAAAGTGTTGCAGTAACCAGCAAATTAAAACAATGCATATTAGCATTAAAATTTATTTAAATATAAACTCTACATTCATTTATAAAACCTCATGTAGTAATAAGTAGAATTTTTAAACAATATTGGAAATAAAGTAGAAAAATTGATTTTTTACTCCCCTGATTTGAATCATTGATAGTTCAGATCTAGAAGAAGAAATCAACCATTTTGAATTTAAGTATGTCACTATGATATGAAATTTATAGATCCTAAATTATAAGCATTAAATTAAAAAATTTAATGTTCAAAAGGAGAAAAAACAAAACTTTAAAAATTTATAGGGTTTGAATCTGTAATGCCCCGTCCCCAGTTACCCAGAGTCGGTGCATTATTACATAACATTGGCATGATCAGAAGAAAGATCAAGTCTCGAAATACCGATTGGTTTAATATCCTTGTAATAACTAGATACATTCATAAATGTTATATTACATCATAAAGTAAAAATACAACAAAACCTTCTCTCCACACTCATATCCCCTTATACTATCCCTACAATTCATTTATAAAATACTTCTTCACATCCTAGGAAAAATAAAACATAGAAAGGGGTGAGCTCAAATGCCCAATATGGATAACAATATAGCGGAAACATTCATAAATAAGCATAAATATTTACGGAAATGTATAACTAAAACAAAAGCCCTTTAAACTTGAACTTCTGCATAATATGGCACAAATAAAATGAGATAATGTCATGTAATTATTTACATGGATATTCTACTAGTATAATAATCACATTCAATATCAATAAACACTTTCATAATGATGGAATACATAATGTCAGACTATCATAACCACATAGTGAAGTCCTCGTGCCAAGACTACATATATGATTTTGTCAAGGCCTTTTTCCAAGACACTAGTTTGTCTCATGAGACCTACTGATGCATCGAGGAGCTATAACGGTCTTCACCCGTCACATATTAAGTGCAATTCATTCCTCATATTAACAGGTTGAAACATAACATAAACATTCTTATAAAAATTAACATACGAAATGTCAATACATTCTCTATTAACCATAAATGGTAAAAAAATAACACATCCAAAGTAAAAAATATCACTAAACCATCAATAAAATATTGAAGTTTTCTATCATAATAAATCAACTCCAAATAAACTTAAAATCCATCAAAGGATGTTGACATAGATGAAATCAAAACTCTTTTTAGTGAAATATATATTTCTATTTTGAAATAATTTAAGAGTAATATATTTATAAAATAAAAAATTTTCATTGAAAATATTATTATAATATTTTAAGGGAAATCTTTTTTGATTTTATAACGGTGGAAAATAGCTGCACCCGCCGTATAAGTTAAAAAAACATTCTTACCTTAATTCTGTCCAAAAGGTAAAAAAAACTTGTTTGGAAAACGACAGAAAGATTCCTTTATAAACTCCTTATAAAAAGTCAAAAAGGACATAATTGACTTTATCCCATAGTCTTTAAAATATTAATAATTATTTGAAATACATTTTTCAGAAACATGGATGTGGATGAAAATTGGTCAAAGTAGATAATTACATATAAACAACCTCAGATAATGAAGAGATTGTGAAATAACCCTTACCTTGTACATTTCCTTGGTTGGGGGTATTTTAACCTCTTATATAATGGTGATATAATTTTTATTAAATTATACAAGAATCATATACATTAACATGATATCATATATGATCTTTTAACATTGCTTTGTTAATAATATCTTAATATTATTGTCGTTTCGGCTGTTAATTTACTCATTTTCTTTTATATGTTTTGTTACGTAAGCCATGTTTGTTATGGATAGGTTGTATCTTATTAATTCCTTAAACATTATTATTAATCATCAAATGAGAATTAGACTTCAATGGATATGATGAGGAATGAATCTTATCGCGTTCGTGGAGACGGTAGTCTTTATGTACACACAAGCGACAGTATCATTCTTTTGATATTAAAATAATATATAATTGGATGGTATATCATATATAATGAATCATTATCATGATATATTTATTATTTACATGAATTACAGATCATTATTATAACCATCCAAATAATAATATATTGAATAACAATTACACAACGACGTGGAGACGGTTAGTCATACGTACGCACGTATGGTGACATGTCATTCAAAGGATGGATAGAATACATAATATAGTTGTACCATATTTATAATAATATCCCAGCATATAGGAAATACTAGATTTATTATTTTATAATTTTAATAACAAAGAAATAATAAATTGACGAAGAAATGAACTTGAAAAAGGGTGGTGAAAACATTACCTCTTCTTCGGGTTCTTCCTTTTGATTTGATGAAAAAGAACTCAATAGGATGGCTTTCTGACTAATGGAATGCCTCTAGGATGAAGCTAGGTAAGTTGAGAGAGTATTTGGTCAGGGTTTTGCCGAACCAAAAGGCTTTGAAGGTGTGAATAATTGGTTAGAAGTGGTGTACTTTTATAAGGGGCAGGAGGGGCACCTTAGGAAAAGCTAGAAATATTATTTTATAATAAATTCACATTCAGTTTTTAATGGCTCCAAAGTGTATTATTTAAAGGTTAAGGTGGGGATGGGTCGAAAACCACTCATCCAATAGGTTTTAGACAGGTTGGGGTCACTATATTAACCTTATCTTTTAGTTTTAACTCTTAGTTAATTAGTTTGACATTTACCATGTCACTTTGTATTTTTACATTATATAGTTAATAAACTTACTATATACCTCCAAGAGACCCCCAAGTGGTCCATTAATCATACACCTATCATGATATAAGTTTCTTGGACGAATAATATATTTTTAGGAATTGAATATAAATTAATAATATAATATTTTTTAAAAAAACTCTTTAATGTCAATTTTGACACTATTGGTTATTTTGTTTTTGATAAATTCTTAAAAGCATTATTACTTAAAAAAAATTTATGTAATCAATCATAATATGTCATATTATCCTAGAAAATTAGTTTAATTCATAAAAAGTCTCAAATTACCTTTATTTTGATATTTATAATATCAATTATTTTAATATTTCATTAATTATGTAATTACTGCATCACCATTGTGTCATAAATAAATTAAATTATTTAATGCCTAAAATTTATAAATAAAATATAATTATGTATTAAATCATTTTAGATTTATAATTAATCTTTACAATATAATTTACCTTATGTATAACCCTATATTGAAATTGTTTTTGTAAATAAAACTTTATTTTAACTCTTTTAACTCTTCTTTGAATTAAATAATAATAAATGTCCTAATCTAATAAAAGTGGACATAAATGATAATATTTTATTCCTAAGGTTGTATTTGGTCAAGATACACTTGTAAAATAGAATTAGGACATGTGTTAGGGTAATATTAATATCATTTTTACCCTTAACTACCCTATTTACTTTTAACCGTGGTAAATAAAATTAATAAAGTTACTATTCACCAAATATTATTTTCATCTCATTGAACCACATTGTACTCCTTGATATTAACTCTGTCTCTCAGATTTTAGAAATTCCACTCATAGATTCGGTAAAATTATGTTTTATTAAAATTTCCAACTTCTCCTAGGAGGTGGGTAAAAGACAGTGAGAAGTTCAATAAATTTTTTATATATCTAAAATTATTATAAACTAAATCTAATGAATTAAATTGAAATTATATATGTATTATGTATCTATTTTGACCTTATTTAAATATAAATAAAATAAATAATTATTTAAATACAAATTTGGTTTTAAACTCTAACTCGGTGTTTTTTCACTATTCATAAAAAAATCAATGTTTCCAGAAAAATAACAAAATTTCACCCTAGGCTAATTTCGATATTCCGAATACAAAAAATGAAGTCCATTTTGAATTATAAAATTTATAAAATTTCAAAAAGTGGGTATTACTATTCATAACAGCTAGTTTGATTGGTTGTGGTGTGTGTGTTTGAACTCGAAGTTGCGTACAACACAAAGTATTGTATTATTCAAAGGAAGGCGTACCGTGGAAGCTTGGGGTGTTACATTCTCCCCTACTTAAAATAATTTCGTCCTCGAAATTTCTAGAATACTACTCCATGAAAAGACTCGGGTGGTTCTTCATCATAAGTTCCTCAGGTTCACACATTGCATCTTCCATCTTATGGTTTCTCCACAAAACTTTTACCAGACGAGTCATCCGATTTCTCAGTACTTGTTCTCTCGTATCAAGAATCCTGATGGGCTCTTCACAATAAGACAGATCAGGTTCCAGTTCTAATTTCTCATAGTTGAGTACATGAGTTGGTTCAGTCTTGTATTTCCTCAACAGTGATATGTGGAACACATCTTGAACTTTGGAGAGACTTGGCGGCATTTCCAAACGGTAAGATACAGCCCCAATTTGTTCTAGAATTTTGAAAGGTCCGATGTACCTGGGACTCAATTTACCCTTCTTACCGAAACGTATAACTCCCTTCCATGGAGATACCTTGAGGAAAACATGATCTCCTACCTGAAATTCCAAATCATTCATTCAGTTATCATCAAATCTCTTCTACCTACTTTGAGCTGCATTGATGTGGTTTTGGATTACCTTCACCTTTTCCATCATTTCCTCCACCAGTTCTGGGCCTACAAGTTTTCTTTCACCAACGTCATCCCAACAGGTTGGTGTGCGACATCTCTTTCTGTATAACGCTTCATATGGTGCCATCCGAATACTTGAATGGAAGCTATTGTTATAGGAAAATTATACCAGAGGTAAATATTGATCACACATACCCTGAAAGTCAAGTGAGAAAGATCTCAACATGTCTTCTAAGGTTTGAATAGTCTATTCTAATTATTCATCTGTTTGACTGTGGTAGGTAGTTCTCAAATGAAGTTTAGTATCCAAGGCCTTCTGAAGACTCTTCCAGAATCTTAAATTAAAACGGGGATCATGATCAGAAACAATCAATAAGGGTACTCCATGAAGTCTCACATCTTCATTAATATATAGTCTTTCTAGAATTTCCAGTGGTAGATCTTCTCATATAGCCAAAAAATGTGCTGACATGGTAAGACAATAAACAATAACCCATAGTGCATTGTTCCTTCTAGGAGTCTTTGGTAGTCCCATAATAAAGTCCATCGTGATATTATCCCATTTACACCCAGGTGTGGGAAGAGGTTTCAATAGTACACCAGGCTATTCCCTTCCACCTTTCACTTGTTGAAAAACCATACATCTTAACACAAAATCAGCAATCTACCTCTTCATGTTGTCCCACCAAAAATGTTCCTTCAAATATCCATACATTTTGAAGCTCCCAGGGTGTATATAGAAATTGGAACTATGGGCATCGTCCGACAATTCCCTTTTTAGATCATGTATATCGGGAACACAAAGTCTCTTCCCAAATTTCAAAATTCCATCTTCATACAAAAATTCTCCCAATCTCCCATCATTCCCAGATTTAATATTATTTTGATATTCTGCATCATCAATCTAAGAAATCTTAATCCTTTCTAGTAAAGATGGTTTGGAAACCATTTGAAAAGGCACAGATGTTTCACCTTCAATGGTTATTCCCATGTCCATCATTACTAGATCCATGAAAATTGGATCCCTTTCAATTCTCATATTGTTCAAAAATCCATGATCTTTTCTGGTCAAAGCATTTGCCACCTTATTTTCCTTCCCCGGGTGGTAGTGTATCATACAATCATAATACTTTAGTAAATCAAGAAATATCTTTTACCTCATGTTGAATTATTTTTGTGATAAAATATACTTCAAACTCTTGTGATCAGTATAAATCTATCATTTTCACCATAGAGGTAGTGTCTCCATATATTAAAAGCAAAGATCATAGCTGATAACTTGAGGTCATGAGTAGGATAGTTTATTTCATTAATTTTCTACCATCGTGATGCATAGGAAATAACCCCATCATTCTGCATAAGGACATATCCAAGTCCTTTCTTCGATGCATCACTATAAATAACGATCCCATCATTCCCTGATGGTAGAGTAAATATAAGAGAATTTACTAACATTATCTTCATTTCTTCTAAAAATTTTTCACACTCATTTGTCCAAACAAATTTAACCCCCTTACGTGTGATCTTTGTTAATGGGTTAGCCAA
The DNA here is from genome assembly GCA_963277665.1 of Viscum album. Lineage (NCBI taxonomy): Eukaryota > Viridiplantae > Streptophyta > Magnoliopsida > Santalales > Viscaceae > Viscum > Viscum album. The sequence continues at coordinate 305,739,582 of OY728131.1, read as the reverse complement.
CCGGGAAAAATTCTGGACGAAACATCGATAATAACCTGCTAAACAAATAAAATTACATACCTTAGTTATAAACATATGTGCTGGCCATTCTTGGAATGCCTTGGTCCAGGAACGATCAATAGAGATTCCATCATTAGAGACAATATGGCCAAGAAATGAAATCTATTGAATCCAGAATTCACACTTGCTAAACTTCCCATATAATTCATGTCTTCTCAATGTCTTCAAGATAATGCGCAACTGATTTTCATGATCTTCGTAGCTTTTGGTGTAGAACAAGATATCATCAATAAATACCACCACAAAATCATCGAGATATTACTTGAAAACACTATTCATTAGATCCATGAATACAGAGGTTGCATTATTCAACCCAAATGGAATTAGCATAAACGCGTAATGCCCGTACCTTGTTTGAAATGATGTCTTCGGAATTTCATCCTTCTTCACATATAACTGATGGTATCTAGATCGAAGGTCAATATTTGAAAAGTATTTACCTCCATGTAGTTGGTCAAATAAATCATCAATGCGAGGTAGGGAATACTTGTTCTTTATTGTTATAGCATTGATCTCCCTAGAGTTTATACATAACCTCATAGATCCGTCTTTTTTTAACAAAAAGAACATGGTCTCCCCATGGAGAAACACTATGGCGAATAAATCCCTTATTACTCAATTCCTCTAGTTGTTTCTTTAGTTCAACTAATTCCACAGTGGCCATTCTATAAGGGGTCTTCGATATAGGCCCTGATCCAGGAATTAAATTAATGGAAAACTCAACTTCTCATTCGGGAGGATGTCCAGGTAAATCTTTCGGAAACAAATCTACACATTCTTTCACAATAGGTACATCTTCTATTTTTATATTACTTTCCTCACCCATAGTCATTTAATTCTCTTCCTCCCCAATAATTAAACTGAGTTGAGCTACTGGGGGTGGATCTATATAAAAATTAGGTAGTGATGATTCTTCCCTAAATATAAGGTGTTCTTTATCATCATCATCAAAAATCGTATCCTCATTCTTCTTACAATAAATCTTTGTATCATGGTCTGAAATCCAATCCATACCGAGGATTATATCAAACTCAATCATAGGTATGACATTGAGATCATTAGATAAAGAACTTTTATGTGCTCTAATGGGTAGTTATTCACAAAACATTGTTGCAATGATACTTCCCTTAGAAGGTTTAACTGACAACTCATTTGTTAAATCAAATTGGAAATATCTAATTTTCTTATCATATTGGGAAGATATGATACAATGAGATGATCCAGATTAAAATAATGAATTTTCTAAACTTGATGACCCCATTAAATTACCTACCACCACGTCTTTCAGAGCTCCTACCTCAGTAGTAGTGATAGCATAATCTTGGGCTTGATCCCTTGGCCTTTTCTAAGATAAGTTCCCCTGATGCTTAGAAAATTCATTTTCATAATCTCCCATCTCCATACTATTGTAGAATTGGACATCAGTAGCCTCCTTTTTCCCCATGCAGTCACGAGCATGGTGGCCTTTTTCACCACACTTGTAACAGACTCCCATTCCTTTTAAGAAAGTACCGGGGTGTTTCTTCCCACCTTTACTGCAAGTTGGATATTCAACTTTTCCCTTATTCCCCTTATTTCCATTCCCAAATTGATCAGCAGATCTCTTCTTCTCTTGCTTTTCTTTAAAGTCATATGACTTAGAGAATTACTTTTCTGTCTTAATAGCAAATGAGATAATGTATTCGTACGACGAGATGGATTGTGAGACTAATTCTCAATGGATAAATGGTTCTAACCCATCAATGAAATGATCAATATTACTTTTTGGGTTACGTATATAATCTCCATCATACCTTGCTAACCATGTAAAGTTAGCCTCATACTTTGCGACATTCTCATCCTCCTTTTGTCTCAGACTCAAAAATTTCCAGTCCATATTCGATACTTCATCATCTTCTTTTGTGGTTTGAATCAATGACCACCATTGATCAGCATCTCCAATGATGTGGTAAACTACCATGGTAACATTTTCCCTTTCACTACTCCCCAAAGCCTGAAATATTTTCTCTAGGGAACTTATCCATTGCTCAGATACTAAGGGATATGTACTCCCATTTAATGTTGGTGGTTGTTGCCTCATGAAGCGATCTAACATTGATCCTCTATGCTGCGGATCAGGGATCTCCATATGGATAAGGTTATTATTCATAACCTGAGTGAGTTGTCCCAGTATGGTGATTAGATGATCAGAACTAGTTGCATCACCATCTCAACTATAATTATCTTGAGAAGGAGGGAACTCCCTACATGGAGTGCATGCATTGATACTATTTCCATTTCTTCCACTAGGCGCCATTTCTAAAAAATGGCATAAACTAGATCAGTTTATGAATCAAAATACATAATTCCATACTTATAAAACACTTAACATAAATTGAACTATTTATGGATATAATTCATAATAATAAAAATGTTTTCATTGAGGAAGTATATACTCATAAACCCTTCAGAATTATTTGTAATGAAAATAAGAGTTAACCTAAGCATATCCCCCGGGAGTGTCGTAACCAAGAGTGCAGTAAGGCTCGTTGTCGTGCACCAGTTCCCGTTCGAGTCTAGCTCAAAGCGGTGTTTTTGGGTTTTACCCCAAGGTACATATGTGCCAGAGCCGCCTCTACCTTCTCGTATCCCAATAGGGATGTATTGCTCAGAAAACTCACAAAATCTCTACAATACCAAAATTCTAGGAAGTTCTTTTATACTAATCCTCAAATTCCATATTAGTTCTATGTGCTCTAATCAGATTTTATCTAAATCTATCTTCAAAGGTTTGTACTAAACATCCTATGATACAAACTGTAATGCACCGACCCCAGTTACCCAAATTCGGTGCATTATTACATTACATTGACATGATCCCAAGAAAGATCAAGTCTCAAAAGACCGATTGGTTTATTAGCCTTGGAATAACTAGATACATTCATAAATGTTATATTACATCATAAAGTGAAAATACAAAAACATTTTGTCTCCAAACTCATATCCCCTTATACTATCCCTGCAGGTCATTCAATAAATACTTCTTCACATCCTAGGAAAAATAAAACATAAAAAGTTTTGAGCTCAAATGCCCAATAAGGATAACAATATAGCGGAAACATTCATAAATAAGCATAAACATTTAAGGAAATGTATAACTAAAATAAAATCCATTTAAACTTCAACTTCAGCATAATATGGCAGAAATAAAATGAAATAATTCCATATACTTATTCACATGAATATTCTACTAGTTGAATAATCACATGCAATATCAGTAACCACTTTCATAATGATGGAAAGCATAATTCCATAATATCATAACCACATCGTAAAGGCCTCGTGCTAAGACAATAAATATGATTTTGTCAAGGCCTTGTGCCAAGACACTAGTTTTTCTCATGAGACCTTCTGATGCATCGAGGAGCTATAGCAGGCTCCACCCGTCACATATTATGTCCAATGCATTCCTTATATGAACAGGATTAAACATAACATAAACATTCGTATTAAAATTAGAATATGAAATGTAAATACATTATCCATAAACCATGAATGGTATAAAAATAACAAATCGATAGTCAAACATATCATTAAACCTTCAATACAATATGGAAGTTTTGTATCATAATAAATCAACTCCAAATAAACATAAAATCCATCAAAGGATGTTGACATAGATGAAATAAAAACTCTTTTTAGAGGAATATCTCTTTCTATTTTGAAATAATTTAAGAGTCATATATTTATAAAATAAAACATTCTCTTCGAAAATATTCTTATAAGATTGTAAGGGAAGCTTTGACAATTTTATAACGGCGGAAAATAGCAGCACCCGCCGAATAAGTTAAAAAAACATTCATACCTTAATTATGTCGAAAAGGATAAAAAAGACATTGTTCGAAAAAAGAAAGAAATATTCCTTTATAAAATTCTTATAAAAAGTAAACAAGGGTATAAATGACTTTATCCCATAGTCTTTAAAAAACAAATAATGATTTTAAATACATTTTTAAGAAACATGGATGTGGATGATAAAGAGGTCACAATAGATAATTACGTATAAACAATCTCGGATAATGAAGAGATTGTGAAATTACCCTTACCTTGTACTTCTTCTTGGTTGGGGGTATATTGAAATCATTTATAATGGTGAAATAATTGTTATTAAATTATACAATAATCATATACATTAATATGATATCATATATGATCTTTTAACATTTCTTTGTTAATATTATCTTAATATTATTGTCATTTCGGGTGTTAACATACTCATTTTATTTTATATGTTTTGTTATGTACGCCATGTTTGTTATGGATATTTTGTATCTTATTATTTCCTTAAACATTATTATTAATCATGAAATGAAAATTATACTTGAATGGATATGATGGGGAATGAATCTCATCGCGTTAGTGGAGATGGTAGTCTGTACGTACGCATGAGCGACAATATCAATCTTTTGATATTAAAATAATATATAATTGGATGTTATATCACATATACAGAAGAATTATCATGTCATATTTATTATTTACATGAATTACACATCATTATTATACCCATCCAAATAATAATATATTGAATAACAATTACACCACGACATGGAGACGGTAACCCGTACGTACGCACGTATGGTGACATGTCATTCAAAGGATGGATAGAATACTAAATATTGTTGTACCATATTTATAATAATATCACAATATATAGGAGATACTGGATTTATTATTTGAGAAATGTAATAATAAAGAAAGAAGAATTTGAAGAAGAAATGAACTTGAAAAAGGGTGGTGAAAAATTACCAATTCTTCAGGTTCTTCCTTTTGATTTGATCAAAAGGACTTCTTAGGTTGGCTTTATAACCAATGTAATTCCTCTAGGATGAATTTAGGGAAGTTGAGAGATTATATGGCAAGGGTTTGGCCAAAACAAAAGGCTTTGAATGTGTGAAAAATTGGATAGGAGTGGTGTATTTTTAAAAGGGGGAGGAGGGGTACCTTAGGAAAAGATATAAATATTATTTTATAATAAATTCATATTCAGTTTATAATGGCTCCAAAGTGAATTATTTAAATTTTATGGTGGGTATGGGTATAAAACCACTCAACCAATAGATTTTATAATGGTTTGGGTAACTATATTAACCTTAGCATTTAGTTTTAACTCTTAGTTAATTAGTTTGACATTTACCATGTCACTTTGTATTTTTACATTATATAGTTAATAAACATACTATATAACTCCCAGATACCCTCAAGTGTTCCATTAATGATACAACTATCATTATATAAGTCTCTTGGACGAATCGTAGATTTTATGGAATAGAATATACATTAATAATATAATATTGTTTTTAAAAACTCTTTTATGTAAGTTTTGACACTATTGGGTATTTTGTTTTTGATAAATTCATAACAGAATTATTAATTCAAAAAAATTTATATAATCAATACTAATATGTCATGTTAACCTAGAAAATTAGTGTAATTCATAAAAAGTCTAAATTAAATTTATTCTGAAATTTAAAATATCAATTATTTTAATATTTTATTAATTAGGTAATTACTGCATCACCATTGTGTCATATCTAAATTAAATTATTTAATGTCTAAAAATTATAAATAAAATACCATTATGTATAAAATAGTTTTAGATTTCTAATGAATATTTATAATATAATTTACATTATGTATAACCCTATATTAAAAATCTTTTAGTAAATAATCTTTGATTTTAACCCTTCTTTGTATTAAATAATAATAAATGTACTAATCTAATCCAAGTGGACCTAAATGATAATATTTTATTCCTAGGGTTGTTTATGGTCGATATAAATGTGTCCAATAGAATTATGACACGTGTTAGGGTAATATTAATATCATTTTTACCCTTAATTACCCTATTTACTTTTAACCGTGGTAAATAAATGTAAAAAGTTACTATTTACCAAAAATTATTTTCATCTCATTGAACCACATTTTACTCCTTGATATTAACCGTGTCTCTTGGATTTTCGAAATTCCACTAACAGAAGCGGTAAAATTATATTTTATGTCAATTTCCAAATTCTCCTAGGAGGTGGGTAAAAGACGGTGAAAAGTTCAATAAAATTTTTTATATATCTAAAATTATTCTAAACTAACTCCAATGAATAAAATTGAACATATATAGGTATTATATATCTATTTTTTACCTTAATTAAATTTAAATAAAATGAATAATTATTTAAATAAAAATTTGGGTTTAAACTATAACTTAGTGTTTTTTCACTATTCATCAAAAATTGAATGTTTTAAAAAAAATACCAAAATTTCACCCTTGGATTATTTCAATATTCAAAATCATAAAATGAAGTCCATTTTGAAAGATAAAATTTATAAAATTCTTAAAATTGGGTACTACTATTCATAACGACTATTTTGATTGGTTGTGGTGTCTGTGTTAGAACTCAAAGTTGCATACAACACACGCTACTGTATTATTCAAAGGAAAGTGTACCGTGGAAGATTGAGGTGTTACAGAATCAATTTTATTCAACATGAAACTTAATTTGATCTTTGAAAAGAATTTAATTTCTACTTTGACATAATGAAAGAAATCTCTCAAAACTCCACTAATAAAACAGAAATAAAATGTACATCTAATAAATCATTTAGGAAATTACAAAATATTTTTCAATAAAATTAAATTTTTTATCATGTTATACATTTATTTCAACAATAAAAAACACCCATAAAACCTAAAAGAAAAACATCGAAGAATATAGAATGTACACCTTCCCAAAACATGATTTACTATATATAATATAAATATAAATTATTTGAAAATTAAGGGTATAAGGATAAAAACTGGAAGCTCAGTTGAGAAGAAATATGTTGCTTGATATGAGTTATCGCATGGTGGAATGTAATGCCTTTTAATTTTCCTACAAAAAAACAAAAAAATATTACTAATGAAAGAAAAAACAAAATTAAAACTAAAAATGAAATGAAAATGATATAAACATGGGTTTAACATCCCAAGAAGAGGTTGATTTAAGCTTTCCAGAGATAGATACCTTTGATTTTATCATAAATCTATTATAGAATGTGGTTTATTCCTTAAAAACCACTATATCCTCTTATTTAAAACATTGGTACTCAAGTTTTATAGCTTTCAGAAGACCCCATTTTTGACTTTATCATTTTCCCTTTGGTGGCATGACAAACTTCATAATATAGTGGAAATGGGAAAAAACATAGGAGTTATTCCCCTATAATTAATCTTGAGGAGATATGTACAAAGTATTCATCAATTTAGTATTTGGATTTTATTTTTCTTTTGGTTTAATCTACTCTAAAAAATGATTTTTGAAAACTAATAAGTACCGACATCCAATTTTGTACTATTGCATAGCTCAAAAACCTCTTATTTCTATTTTATCACTCCAAAACTTGTATTGATAATTGTATGTAAGAGTTTCATAAGTTCCTCAACAGATGAAATAATATTCCTCTCAAGAACCTCTATAAATTCATGAAGTTCAGATGACTCTTCATAACCTATGTAAGGGGAGTCATTATCAAAAATAACATTACTAAAATTATAATCAAATGAAAGTAATGATCGTTCAATTAAGTTAAATTCTCCATAAGTTTGGTTATATTATTCTTCATTAATAAAATTTAGTACTCCTAAGGGTGCTTCAAAATCAGATGTGAGTTATTCAACCACTTCTAGCCTCTCCTCAAAATCAACCACTTCATCAGTGATATCTTCTATGACATAAGAGAGGGTATCATGATCTGGTTCAGCCTGTAAAACGGTGGAAAATATTTAGAAAAGTGAGTATAATTTAAATCATCAACATAAAAACCAAATAAAATAATTTATTCCCAATTCTATCCATATTCTTCAAATTCTAATCAAATGTTCTCTTGTTATCCCTCACAAAAATTCCCAAAATGTGAATTTTGAATTTTAAAATTAGCATACTGAGGAAATTCCAGTTCATATATGGGAAGCTCAAGCTCTTAAAAAGTTGTCTTATTTTTTTCCTTGTTCTTTTGATCATCTATGGCTGAGATGAAAGTATGATAGAAAATTTTCCACTATTTGAGAGACACAAATTTCTTCATTGTAGATGCTCTAACAATTGAATGATCGGAACAACTATTGATGTATTCCATGGATTTTGTGAGTTCTTACACCTGATAATTTTATAACAGTGACATATATTAAATAATCTATAAGTCCATCACTATTGACAAAACTAATAATGAAATGAGAAGAAAAAAATTTCTAAGACTAGTGTGCTTCTCTAGCAACAATGCCAATTTTTGATAGCCTTCCATATTAATAATCATAGATATATTTATAATTACCCTACATATATCATAATGGATAACCTCAAGGTCAGTCTCAAGGAAGTAGTGTGTTTATCCTAATGATTTCTCAAAATTGTTTTTGTATTTTTTTTGTTTATTTAAAAATAAATAAAGTAATCATGAATTAGTGTTGATGAAAATTCAAGAAATGAAAATTGGAAACAAATAAACAAAGAAGGTGAAAAAAAGTCATCATGAATGAAACTATTTATAGAGGTATGTTATAACTGAATTAATTAAAAATATATCTATGTTAATAGAAAAATTATTGACATACATCCATAGAAATGACCAGATTTAACTCCCTCCCCAACAGTTAAATCATGTGAAAAGATTATTCTTGGAGTTTCCCGCCAACAAAATTCATCCAAACATGAAATATCTGAATAGATTCCACCATATTTAAACTCGCCGTAAAATTTTTATGTGAAAAACGAAATTTTAAAGGCATATAAATTAAAAAATAAACAATGTTGTGAAGAAGTATAAATTAAACTAAAAAAATTAAAAACTCACTTTTCATTCATGATTTACCAGGAGCATTGAAGATGTTAATGATTGAAAAGAAATTTGGTACCCTAGAAGATTAAAGCATTATGTTCTAGAACTAGCTCAAAAATTATCCCTCTATGTTCTAAGGTTGAAGATCAAAGACAAAAAATGAAAACATAACAAACAAATTTTATTTACAAACTGTAGAAAATTACAATAGAGAGAAGAATAAGAAAAAGGGAAATAAGAGAGAGAAAATATTTTTTAAAATGGCTGGTGGGTCTCACATGTTTCGAGGCTCTAACACCTTATTGAAAATATTAAATGAAAATACAACTATAAAATGATAGACAAACATAATGATTCCATGTGGAATCCTTCACCCAATACCCCATCCTTCATATGACGTGAGAAAGCTTCCTATGAAAAACATCAATCACTAAATTCACATCAATGATGAATACATAAAAATTAAAATTATTTATTTAATTAAATAATGGAAACCACTCAACACATTTCAGTTTCCAAAAATATCTGGCAGCCTAGTACCCTGTCAAGTCAAAAGGGGTTGACAGAATTACAAAACTCATGAATGTCTTATTTCAAAAACTCAATACTTGATCCCTGATCAAACTCATCCATTATATTTTTATATTGGATCAGTCATTAGATTGAGAAGTTAGTGTGAATCAGCCTATGTCATCATGACTACTTCAATTGAACTGTAATTACACTCTTCAAACACCAGAAAATGAAATCTCAAAAACAAAGATAATTGATGAAAACCAAAATCACAAGGTCAAATTGAATTTATCCAGTATCTTCATATTCTAATATGCCACTTTTCTTATTTTTCCATTCCCTTAAACCCAATAACCATAATAAATCTAAATCTAGATTCAGATTCAGTGGATTCAGCAATGAAAACCCATACATCTTTAGTTCTTTGACGAGAATCATCGATTTCAATATTTAAAATTGAAAATCATATAACACAACTTAGATTATTCAGTATGAAGATAACAAAACATGTCCAGATCTCATTCAACATCATCATTGGGATCTCAATTCAATATATCCAGTGAGCCTGGTTCGGAATCTGATTGCCGATGGCCTATTTCGAGGTATTTGAAACATATTCACTACATCGGCCTTCAGTGAAACCTAAAATTTAACTTGATGATATCATCAATCTTTAATATAAGTCTTAATCTCCTCAACATCCAACATGGGATAGAGTTGGATTGAGAACACACAGAAAGTTAAATTCCCTTCTTCAAGATCAACAAGTTTCATAAATCAACATAGTGGTGGTTAATCCTTTTCAACAAGAATTAGTGTGAACCCTAAAACCTTCAGTCTTTTTCATGTTTATGGATCAAATTTGGTTTTAAAAGAATCTATAACCAATATCCTATTAACAGCCTTATTTAGAGCTTGGCTATAATAACCCTGCCCTTTATTACACAATTAAACGTGATTTATTACATAAATTTTCACTTACAACAACTCTGAGGATTGATAGGTATAGTTTCTTGGAAAATTAGAAACATTACATAATAACATAGAACATAAAACACAATATATTTATTGAAAACTTCTTTTACATGACCACAACATTCCTTCATACTAACATTGTATGGGATAACCTGATGACATGAATAAGAAAAGGGTTAGCTATAAATCCCAGTAAGGGAGTAAAAAATTCATAACATGAAAAATATAGTACATCATAGTTAATATATATATCAATGGATCATAATAGAAACATGAACATAAAGTCATGATATAGAATGATTATCCTAACTTGGAAATGTGGAATCAACATTTAACATGATATTAGAATGAGACAAAGATCATTAAACATGGATCATGAGTAAACCCTCATTTAACTTGTATTAGTATGAGTAAACCCTCATTTCACTAGATATATCATGATACTAATCATTACCTAATGCATTGGACCGCTATCAGGGTGAACCTTTCTTAATCATTTCATTTCATGCATAAGTGTGCCACATGGATCATATACCACGGATTCATGAAACTTAATAATTTATTCCATGATTAAGGAATGTGTAATTAATACCTGAAACACTATAATCAATAATTAAATGTACATAAAGGTGAATACCCTTGATATAGAAATGGGCATGGTATTCATACACAATGACTTTGGCATGGAAAATTACGGTGCAATTTCAGCTGCATAACAACGTGACATCAGAATTAATAAAAATGGTTGATGAGAGAGAAACTCTGTATCATTATATGTACATTAAATATACAGTAATGGGTCATATAGATACATTCCCCAACATATCTAATGTAATTTAGATTCATAATAAAAAAGAATTTAATGAATGTAAAAGTGAAGATAGAAATTCCTTACGGTATTTTGGCTTGGTAACAGGTATACATGGGAACAGTTAAATAGAGATAAAGAGGTCTACCACCATTAAAACCTATGTATGTAAGTATATGGGAGGTGAAATATCATACCCCAACATTTTTAATTGAAAATAAAAGGGTATAGAAACATAAATAAACACGGACAAAAATGAGAGAGGAAGAAATCCATTACAGAATTTCGGCATGGTAATGTGTGTACATGGGAGGCATTAATGAGATTGAAAGGGGTATATCATCATTCAAAAATAAGGATAAAAGTTTAAAAGAGTTTTTAAATCATACCCCAATATTTATAATTTAAAATAAAATGGTATAGAAACATAAATAAATTTGGATGAAAATGGGAGATGAAGAAATCCCTTACATAGAAGTGTGATCCCAAAGGCTTGGGAGAGGCTTGAGAGGGGCTTCTTAGGATATTGGGGCACCGTGGGAGGATTCATGAGATGGTATTTTAGATTTTGGTCGAGCTCCAAATGGTTTTCGTGAAGATTAATGGCAGTTAGAGTGGTTTTATATAGTAAAATATGGGGATTCATTATTATTTAGGATTTGGACACTACACATTAAACTAATCAAAACCACAAAACATACCATGGATATTCCCATGGTTATTTCCATAGGTGATTGTAAAAAATTATTTCATAATTACAATTTCCTAAATTATTAAAATACTAGTCTTTATTATGTGGAGTTGAGTCACATTCTCAAGGAAATCATTTTAAAAGTTAAAATGTTTTATAAGTATTGGAGGGTCCACTAAGGCACCATAAAATTAATAAAACAAATCTAAAATCACATTATTTAAAAGGTAAAACATATATTTTCTGAAAATCTTTTTTATAGTATTTTATTACATCACTATTGGGTCAATATGATGTCATAATGCACATTATATATTTAAATGGTATTTAATATTTATCCAAAAATTTGACTGTCTCGGATAATTATGAAAAATTAACCATTGGAAAATTTCAATGTCCTGACTCCAAAAAATAATATTCACTTTATCTAAATAATTTTCTAAACATTTTAATTTTTAATTTTAACATAAAAACAAAAATTTGTCAAAAAATCATGGGTTTTGATGAAAACAGCTTTCAAACCTTAATAAAATTTTCAATTTTATTGATAAAAAATTAACCGTGGTATATATTTTTTATCCCGACCCACCCCGACCCAACCCGGTCGGGTTGGGTCGGGTTGGTCGGGTTGGGTCGGGTCTGGACACCCCTAGATATATATATATGTGCCAGTTTATCTAATTAGAAATCCTCTCTAATTTCAATGAAGTGTGTAGTCTTTGTAAGACGATCCAGAAAAACCTAGATATCATTGTTTACTTTGTATGTCTTTAGAAGTCTAGTGACAATGTCCATGATTATGTTCTCCCATTTCAATGCTGGTATGAGTAATGGTTGTATTATCCCTTTTTACTTCTGCCTCTCAGCCTTCACTTACTGACATACAAGACACTTTGATGTGTACTCAGTGATCTCCTTATTCATGTTATCCCACCAATAAGGATCTCAGAGATCTAGATACATCATTTTTGTTTCCTGGGTGAATGGAGAAATCAGAACTAAGAACATCATCCAAAATTTCTTTCTTTAACTCCATATTTTAAGGAATGCATGGTCATGACCCAAATCACATGATTCATTATTTATTAAATTTTAATTTTTAGGATTTCACTTTTCTTAAAGTTTCCACTTTCTTCTAAATTCTCACATCATCCTTTTAATCATCCTTTAACCTTTCCAAGATAGATTGTTGAGTAATGATTTTTAAAAGGATTGATGATATTCTGTTCTTAATGACTCCCATGTCCATCTTCAATAAATCTATGAAGATCATATCCTTTTCAATTCTCATCAATGATATGATCATTAGGTCCTTTCTACTTAGAAAATCTTCAACCTTGTTCACTTTCCAAGGGTGGTGATGGATTGAGCATTCATTGTCTTTGATAAGATCTAACCATATTCGTTTTTTCATGTTAAACTCTTTTTGTGTGAATATATACTTGAGGATTTTCTGATCTTTTCATATTTCACACTTCTCCCCAAAGAGGTAATGTTTCAAAATTTTCAAAGCAAAGATTACTACATCCAACTCTAGATCATGTGTTGGATAGTATTTCTCATGTCCTTTCAATTTCCTTGAATCATAGGAAATGAATTTGTCATTTTTCATTAAAACACATCCCAATCCCTTCTTTGAAGAATCACTAAATACCACAAAAAGTTCTCCACTTGTGGGTAGTGTGAGAATGAGTGTGGTGATAAGCCTATTTTTCAACTCCATGAATCTCTCTTCGCATTCATCACTCCAAGAAAACTTGACTCCAATATGAGTTATCTTGGTAAGAGGGTTTCACCATCCTGAGAAATTTCTCTCAAATCAGCAATAATTTCTAGCTTACCCTAGGAAGCAATGAATATTCATCACCGATGTTGGAATCGGACATCCCTCTATTGCAGCTATCTTGGAGGAATCTACATATATCCCATTTCTTGTTATTATATGACCCAAGAATGAGAATTCCTTTAACCATAACTTATACTTGTTGTACGTTTCATAGAGATTCTCCCTTTCCAAGGTCTCTAGTATAGTGCTTAGATTCTACTTATACTCCTCCTTGGTTTTGGAATATATTTGAATATCTTCTGTAAATACTACCACAAATTTTTCAAGTTAATCTATAAAGACTCTATTCATCAAGTCCATGAATATTGTTGGACAATTAGTTAGTTTAAAAGGCATTACTATGAATCCATAGTGCCTATAACTTTTATGAAAAGCAGTCTTGGGGATATCCTCCTTCTTCACCCTCACTTGGTAATATCCTAACTAAAAACCCACCTTATAGAAGTATTGTGATCCACGTTGCTGATTGAATAATTCATTAATTTGGTGAATAAGATACTTGTTATTTATCGTGATTTTTTGAGCTCATGATAATCCATGAAAAGGAACATTGACCCATCCTTCTTCTTGACAAAGAAGACTGAAGCACCCCATGGTGAAGCACTTGGGCCTATAAACCCTTTATCTATATTCTACTGTAGTTGTTTCTTCAGCTCCTCAACCTCAAAAACATCCATTCTATATGGAGTCTTGGATATTGTAAATTCCCTAGGTATAAGATCAATCGAGAATTAAAAATCTCTTATAGGAGAAAGACCAGGAAATTCCTCACGAAACTCTTCAGTGAATTCCCTCACAATAGGAATGTCTTCAAGGATGGTTGCTTCCTTAGAATAAATCATCTAAGTAAGATACAAGTGATCATAGGTACGTAATATCCAATCTAGAGATGATGGTACTAAATAATATTCATCCTCTTCCTTGCACTTGTATATAATCAGGGATCGATTCTCCATATGGAGAGTGATTTCCCTCTCACAACAATTTATGTTGGATCTATATAAGGAAATACAATACATGCCATGAATTGAATAAAATTCCACCAGAAGGAGTATGAAGAGGTTCTCTTGGAAGTTCAATAAAAAAATTATGATAGGGGATTATTTATATTCATGTGATGTAATGATTTCCCCATTTGATGTTCTCGCCGACTTCTTTAATTCCATGATTTGTGGTGGCTTTGGGATTGTTCTACTAAACATTCAGGATATAAATGAATTTATAGAACCAGAATCAAAAATTATGTTCACTGTTCTTTAATGAATAACTAGAGTACCTATAACCAATTCATTTTTGGGGTTCACTTTGGTGGTAATGATGGAAAAAGATCACCCATGGTGCCTTGGAGGTTGTTGGTTCCATACTAAAACCCTTGTCTTAGGGAACTGGTTTGAAAAGTGCTCTGGTTCTTTGTAGTTGAAGCAATGAACAACACATTGAGGGGAAAACAAATTATTCCTCTCCTCTTTCAAAATCATGGGTTTTTCTTGTTGGTATTTAATGTCTAGGCTTCCTTATCTTTCATACCTAATTCATTTCTTTGTCCCCTTATGGAAATTTCTAGGGTGATTCTTTCCACAACTTTGGTAAGTGGGGTGCTGGATTTTCTTAGCACCGTTGGATTTATCCATCGGACCACTAGAATTGAATTCTAACCTACGCTTCATATCCTCATGATACCCCTGAAATTATTCGATCCTCATTTCGACTTTGAGGGAATTCCATAGCATTTTCCTCATAGCTCTCAACGTCCCGGATAACTAGGGTTTTCCATAGGCCAGGTCTTAGCCCACCAAATAAGCGATAAACCTTGCATTTGGGGGTAATGACAATGTTTAATATGTATTGTGAAAGCCTTTTGATGTTTTCCTCATATTCTCTAATAGATTATTCGTCTTTTTTTCTTGAGGGCAAGGAATTCCCTTTCCATCTTAAGTCGGAGGGTGCGCGGAAAATATTTATCAAAAAACATTTTCTAGAAATCCTTACATTCCAATGCCTAGATATCTTCTTCATGATTCGTATTTTTTATCAATGTTCTCTATTTATTAGATTCACCCTCCATACGATAAGAATCCATAAGTACGTTCTCTTGTTTAGAACATTGAATTATGGATAAGATCTTCTCAATGGAGTTGATCCATTGTTCGGAAATTGAGGGATCAGATGATCCATTAAAAGTTGGATCCCTTTTTCTGATGAATCTCTTGATTGAAACTTGTTCTTTCTTAGGGTGGTTGAACGTTCCTCTTGAACCATGTTTCTCTTCAAAACTTGAGGTAACAGAGAGAGTATCATGAAAAAGTTTCCAAATCCTGCTCCCATCAGATTGAGCATCTCATTAGAATAGTCATCACATTGATCTTCACCTCAGTTGTTAGCCTAAGTCCTCCTATTAACATCCATTGTCTGGAATAAAATGAATGTTCGGGGTAACACATAAAGGGTAATCCAAAGGCAAATGGGGTAAATTATAAATTACTTGTATTTACTTAACTTATGAATTTATAGGTTCAAGTATATGTTATCCATGATCTAATTCCCAACATATATTCTTAGGGTAATTTTTTTGTATTACCTTAATAATGGTTCGTACTAAGCTTATGAATTTCCCAAATCATATCCCTTGGGAGTGATGTAACCCAGATTGTAGTAAGGTTCATTGTTGTGAATCCGTTTTTATTCTTGTCTATCTCAAATCAATGTTTTTGGGTTTTACCCCTAGATACATTTGTGTCGGATCTGCCTCCACCTGCTTGTATCCAGACAGGGATGTATTTTCTTGATAAACCACTTACTAAATACTCACAAAAATTTAGAGATGTTTTTATTGTACTTAGTCTTATCCTTAAGGCTTTCACTAGGGTTTTCTAATCCTAATCCCATAAAGAACTAAACTAATCCAATGATACCAACTATAATAATACTACTATTTATTAGACACTAAACATTGTTTATTTCATAAAATTTCACTTAAGAGAACTCTGAGGATCAATAGGTTTAGTGTCTTGGGAAATTATGAACATCACAAAACAACTTAGAACATAAAACATAACATCTTTATTGAAAATTTCTTTTCCATGACCAAAACATTCCTTCATACTTAGCATTGCATGGGATAACCTGAGGACATGCATAAGAAAAAGGTGAGCTATAAAGCCCATTAAGGGAGTAAAAAATCAATAACATGAAGAATATAGTACATTTTAGGAAATATTAATATTAATATAGAATAAGAGAAACAAGAAAATAAATGCATGATATAGAATAATTATCAAAACATGGAAATATGACAACAACATTTAACATGATATTAGCATGATACAAGGATCATTACACATAGAGCATGAGTAAACCCTCATTTTAATTGAATTAGTATGAGTAAACCCTCATTTTACATGACATATCATGATACTAATATTTACCCAATTCAATGGAGCGCTATCAGGGCACACGAATCTTAATCATTTCATTTCATGCATAAGTGTGCCACATGGATCATATAACATGGATTCATTAAACATCATTATTTATTACATGATAAAGGAAGATGGAATTCATACATGAAACTATATAATCAATAATTAAATTTTCATAAAGGTGAATACCCTTGATAGATAAATGGTCATGGTATTCACAACACAATGACTTTGGTTTTGAAAATTGCAGTGAAATTTCGGCAGCATAATAGCGTGACATAAGAATTCATAAAAATGGTTGATGAGAGAGAAAGGGGTATCTCATCATATGTATATCAAATAAACAGTAAGAGGTTCATATAGATGCATTTACAAACATATGAAATGGAATTTAGATTTATAATACAAAAGAATTTCTTGAATGTAAATGTGAAGAGAGAAGTTTCTTAGTAAATTTTGGCATGGTAACGGGAGTACATGAGAGTAAATAAAAAGAGAGAAAGAGGTATATCATAATTCAAAAATAAGGAGGTATGTATGGGGGAGGTGAAAAATCATACCCCAACATTTTTAATTGAAAATAAAAGGGTATAGAAACAAAAAGATACTTGGACAAAAATGAGAGAGGAAGAAATCCCTTACAGAATTTTGGAATGGTAACGGGTATACATGGGAGGCATTAATGAGAGATAAATGGGTATTTAATCATTACAAATAAGGAGGGAAGTTTATGGGAGGTGAGAAATAATACCCCATAATTTTTAATTTAAAATACATGGGTATAGAAATATAAAGAAACTTTAATAAAAATGAGAGATGAAGAAATTCCTTAATTAGAAGTGTGATACCAAAGGCTTGCGAGAGGCTTGAGAGGGGTTTATTGGGAGTTTGGGGAACCTTGGGAGGATTCTAGAGAGGGTATTTCAGAGTTTGTTTGAGTTCAAAAATGGTTGTAGTGAAGAGGAATGGGTGGCTAAGTCGGTTTATATAGGAAATGAGATGGAATTTTTTATTATTTAGGTTTTGGACAGTACACATTAAACTAATCAAAACCACAAATCATCCCATGGGTTTTCCCATGATGTTTTCCAAAGGGGAGTTTATGAAATTATTTTATAAGGAAAAATTTAGAACTTATTAAAATATTAGGCTTTCTTATGTGTAGATGAGTCACATTCTCAAGGAAATAATTTTAAAATTTAAAATGTTTTATATGTTTTGGATGGTCCACTAAGGCACCATAAAATTAATCACAAAAATAAAAAATCACCTTATTTTAAAGTAAAAACATATTTTTTCTGAAAATAAATTTTATAGTATTTTATTACATCACTATTCGGTCATTATGATGTCATAATACACATTATATATTTAAATAGTATTTAATTTTTACCCAAAAATTTGACTGTCTCAGAAAATTTGGAAAAAATCACCATTGGAAAATTTCAAAATCCTAATTCCAAAAATAATATTCATTTTATCTAAATAATTTTCTAAATATTTGAACTTTTACTTTTAAAATAATAACCGAAATTTATCAAAAATTCATGGGTTTTTGAAAAAAACAGATTTTAAACCTTAATAAAAATTTCATTTGTATTCATAAAAAATTATACAATAATTTATATTTAATAAAAAGTAATTTAGTAATAATATTTTATTAAAATATTATTTAATTAAAAAATTATTAATTCTTCAAAATATCTCTCATAATTTAATATTAACAAAAAATATAATTTGTGTTTTAAAACCCATTTCAAAGTAACAATAATAAAATGAATTTATATTATTTATTCTATACAAAAAATAATGCACATAATCATATTCTAGGATCTTGTTACATAACCCCTTATAACACCAATGTAAGACCTAAGGGTAAGGTGTGCAATATGGAATGACTCTTGGGTTGGCTCAGATAACATCACTCAGGTGGTAATCTCTATCAACTTCCACTACCCCTGTAGGCAGTTCTGTTCAAGCTTAACGTGTTGAATCTTGTCCTGGGCTTGGTCAAGAGCGAAGCCGAGTGATGATACCTCCTTTTTGATATCCAACAAATGGGCTTCATATGGAGAAATTCTATTGGATGAGGTCATCACTTCCTTTGTTTAGGTAAATTGGATTTGTTAAATCCCTATATTTATACTAAAAGTGTGATTACTATTCAATGGATATATTAGAAACAGTAACATTTTTTAACGGTATTTTAAAATATATAAACATAAAACCAATGAATTTCATATGTTTTGTATAACCATTTTACATAATAAAACATTTAACTAGGTTAAGAGTAATTTTCATTAATAAAAGTTTGGGTCATTACATCGGCTATGGTTCTTCATCGTCATAGCATTGAAAAAGAAAAAAATTGGCATCATCAAGGGAAAATGTTCATTATTTTGGTTCTTCACCTCAAATTTGGAGATCTGTGACAAGTATCAAAGATTCACAACAAGATCAGATCTGATTCACTACATTTAATATCAGAAAATATTTGACCAAACCCTAAAATCTACACTAGTGGCCCGACCATTGATTGTCTTTTACTTCAAGGATGGTCATATCAGTGGACAATCTTGTTTTGGTTTAGCACAAATAAGATAAATTATTTTTATGTGATTAAAAAATTGTATTATGAAAATGCACCCTCATAGAAATATTCTTATGCAGGTATGATTATTCTATGTATATAGGTGATAATAATCTCAATCCAATCAAATTCACTTATACTACAATGCACTGTTAGATTCGAAATCTATGTACTGAAAAATAAAAAAGTGAAACATAATAAATTAATGATAGATCAAAATAATAATATTATAACTATTTAAATTGTTAAAATAAAATAGGATTTAATATAAAAAAAATTAAATAAAAAAAAATTCAAAATTATATCAATATGAAATTAATTAATTAAAACTAAAAACACAAAAATGAAATTAAAAAAGGTACACTAAACATAATAATTAAATAAAACTAAAATAATTAATTATGAAAAATAAAATAAACAATCAATAATTAAAACAAACATTATTAAATATTTTAGAGAATGATTAATTTAAATATTAAATAATAAAATATGCATTAACATTGTAAAAAATATTATTTTATTAATTATACAATAAATTAACCAAAAAGTGATTACTGACTAAATTAGAATCATTTTTTCATTAAATACATAGTAAAAATCCCCAAAATGATGTGGAAAACATAATGAATAAAGTCCACATCACATGGCGTGAATGGTTTACACACTGTGTAATAGGTACATGCTGTGTAATGAGAAAAATACGGTTTTTAATAAAATGATATGATTCTTTTAGTGTATATGAGCCTCATTAATTACATTATGTGTAATGGTATTATGCACCATGTAATTTTCATGATTTGTGGTTTTAACTAAGAAGATCAGGTGATTTTCAATTCATTCTTTTGTAGCTTCCATTTTCCCAAGCTAGAGATCTCCCTATGTGATTTTGAGTGAATCCTATCTATAAGGATCACTTTGTTCAAAGATTGGTCACTATTGGGTTTGGATTTCTTCTCTCCAGATATGTAATTCTTTTGGTTCTTATTTGGTTTTAGTTACAGCTATATTTTGGTTATAGTTCTATGACTAGATAGTGTTTCTTATCGATCCTTTTCAATTTCTTCGCATGCCTGGTCTTTTTAAGGTCGTTCTCTTTGTTTCTGGTCACCCTTATCGAAAGTAACTAGGTTTTTACAATTTTTAGGTAGGAGTTTCTATAAAATGGGTTAATTTTTTGAATTTAATAATGTTATTGAAAAATTCCATGGGTTTTTTATAAATTTATAGTTATAAATACTTTTAAATCATTTACTGGGAAGGAAATTTTTTTCAAAATGTGGTTTTATTTTGAAAATGAATTATATTTTTTTAGGAATGGGTTTTTAAACTCTAAATAATATTTTCTTGGATTTGAAAACATTTTATAAATTTGGGATCATTGTTCTGAATTGAATTTCAAAAAAAGAAAATTGGGAACCTCAGTTGTGTCAAGATAGAGACATGGGAAGCCTTAGTGTGTGTTGAACTACTTAGCGGTAACTTTTTTTGATATGGACTAGAATTACTTGATATCTTTTAGATCCAACATATTCATATTCAGGGTTGTTAGTATCTGGTATGAATTTTATCATATGATAGAGCCCAATACTAGGTGATTTGTCATTTTTCATTATTGGTTATTTATCATATGATTGATTTATCATGTATTTTTTCTCACGAGTTTTTATATATGTGGTTGTATCTCACAGATATTCATAAAAGGTTGTTCATGGATATGTGTTTACCTTTTTAACTATTGATTCATGGATATGATTTCTTATTTTTATCACTTTTAATTTTTCTATTTCTAGTTTTAAAATATGAATATATTTTATAAAAACCAAATGGAAAATTATTTACAATTGGATTCATTTTATTAAAATTCTTTATAAAAATATTTTTTTTTAAAATCCAAAATTGATGCATTCTTTGTATTAGTCCTTGTATAGAAATTGTAGTGGTATAATATTTGTATTTAGATCAAACGCTACTTTTTCCTTTTGGGTTTTTTATATTTTCTATTATAGGATCGAGATAAAGGGAATATCCTCTTATAACATGTTTTCTTCTCTTGTTGTTGTTGCTTTTGGTTTGGGTTGGTCTAGAGGTGACTATTGGTCACATAGGGATTTGAATTAATTTTTAGTTTCTCCAATTGAAATGGATTGTATATATTTTGTGGTATCATGTATGTTTCCACTTCATACTGTAGTTGTAAGACTTGTTTTTCTTATATTCACGACTATTTTTTATCCTGTTTTACCCATCTCATGTGACAGGTCAGTTCAGGTGGCTTGTCTAATTGACTTGAGTTGGTTTGTTTCATGTTCTGTCTCATGAGACCTAATTATTCCTGAATGGGATATATAATTTTATTCCCCTATAATCAAATAATAATTCTAATGCATTGATTATGTGAATAAACAATAAAACATAATCATCTAATAGTTAATGATTATACATATTAGAAGAACTAGCATACAGAATACCAATAATTTTCCAAGTAAAACTGATCATAAACCTTTAAAATAAATATGGTGGATGTTATCATTATATTATAACCTCAAAAAATATTAATATTCCTCAAAAGTTGTTGATATTGATAAAAATAATTTTAAAAAACAATAGATGGTTTCTTGAGTAAAATACCCTTTTATTTTGCAATTGTTAATTTAAAATATAAAATAATCAAAATATTAAGGATAATTTAATTTAAAAGAATCATGGAATCTTTTAAAGGAATAATAAAATCTTTTAGTGGTCATGATGGAAGCAAATTACATTCATATTGATTAATATTCCATTTACATTTTTAGTCAAAAGTCGAAAGTAACTCGTTCAGAAAGAGACGAGAAGATTCCTTTGAAAGTTTTTTATGGAAATTAAAAAATGGGTAAAAATAAATTTAATAAATAAGTTAATAATACTAAAAATATTCTTGAAAATATTTAAATGAAAATATGGACATGGAATAAAAATATTTTTGACTGAATAAAAAAACAATGTCAGATTTCATTTAAAATATTAATTTTTCTCTTTGAGTGATAGAAAGGTGAAAATGGAACTAATAATTAAAAACTACATAAATAAATATATTATAAGAAAAATTATTGTTTTTATGATAGATATATCAAATAATTCATCTAATGGAAACTTAAACATAAATAATCTTGAATTATGATGAGAAAATAAACCATTACAATTTTGGTTACATTTGAATCAAACCCCATTTGATGAAATAATTTGTATTGTATTTTTAAATACAATGAATTAAGAATGATACCCTATATAAAATTTAAATGTGTTATTATATGCACCTCATAAACATAAATAGGTTCATAACATCAAACATATCTCAATGAAACAATATTTAGATTGAGAACCCTTAGCTTATGTCCTACATGCACCATACGTGTTCCAACATATTGTATAATAAATATATATTTATTAAAAATATTATTATAGAACCATAATGAAATATATAATACCAAATATTATTTAATTATAAAATTTTACCACCTTTTATTAAAAATTATTTCTTAAAATCATTATTTTGGGTGATAACTGCTTCATTTTTCATGTATGTTTTGGTTTGGTAGTTTTAATATTTAAATATTTCTCATGGTTACATAATCTATAGAATATTAATAATGAAATAAATATCATATATATTCATTATATATAAATATATAATCATTCATGATGGTCAGATGTGAAAAATGAATCACAGTGCTTTATAAACGTGGTAGTACACACATATGCACGAGTGATGTTATCATTTTTTTAATGGGTGGAAGGGTAATAAGGTAAGTGATATATTATTTTACTTGAAACATAATTATGAAATTAATATATATTAATTAGTTAAATATTATCAACCATGAAACTAAAATAGTGATGAAAACAAATTATATCACTATGTGGAGACGATAAGTTGTACATATAGATGAGTGATGTTTACGCATTCTGTAGGATGGAAAAGAGGTGAAAAATGATTGAAACATAATTCTAATACCATATCAGTATATTTATGAAATTTGACTCATTATTTCAGGATAGTTATAACAAATTTATAATAATTAGAATAATAAATAAAATTATAGTACTCAGTTAATAATTATGTCTCTTTATTGAGAAACCACTCTAGGCTTACATCTTAATCCTTTAATGGATGGTATTTTGATAATAACATAATATATAGAGAATTTGGAAGGAATATATTAAGGAATTATGTCATGTATTATATTATTTATAAGTATAATTATGTGTGTGTATAAGATATGAGAGGTGGTATCCTTTTATAAGGGAGGGAAATGACACACATGGAGTTACTTAAAAGATTAAATAATATATATATATATATATTATAATCATGTAAAGTGAAATAAATACACTATAATGTATATAATAAGATGTTTTATGTTTGAAATAAACTCAAAAAATTACATTTATTCACGTTTTTGTTACATTTTAATCTGTATCACCAAGTTAAACTACCTTAAACTCATTTTAACCTTATTTGTCATAAAATAAATTTTTACCATGATAACATAATTATACGACCAAAAATAAGTGGGAAATTATAAAAAATTTTGAAATTATTAATCCAAATTTAGAATCCATTTTATATGGTTAAATTTATATAGGTATTTGAAACTACTTTTAATATTAGTACATAAAACCCATGAAAGAAAACTTTTAGGAAAATACTCGATTTAAAGAATAAAAACCATTTCACATTGAAATAAAGTAATAATTTATTTTATATGGATTTTTTAGGTTATTTAATAATCTAATGAAGTTTTTTAGAATTTTGTATAAACCAAAAAATTGCATTGAAAATTCTAACCAATCCATTAATTCAAAATACTCAAAAATTATTTTTAGTTTGAATGAAATATAACTGATTTGCTCAAATATCAAGCTTGGGTGCCAAATTTAAAAGTAAATTTTAAAATATATTATTTAGATAATAAAATATATAATTTTATGAAAAAACTAAAATAATACAATAATTATTGTGTTATACTGATTTTAGATCTTTAATACATATTCTTAACAGGGTTTTACATGATTTACCCTTACCGAGGTGATAAATATTTTCCACGGTTACTATTCATAATGACTAAAAATTATGTTTATATCATTACATAATAATAATAATAATAATTCTAAATTTGGAATTTATTTTATAAAATTTAGTTCCCAAAAGTGGTGGAATTTAATTCAAAATTAAACTTGCGAAATTCCATGATAAGCAGTTTCCAAAAAAACATTTCTAAGTTTAAATAAAATTATACCAAAATCATGAATGATATTTAATAAAATTATCTTAATAAAAATATAAATAATATATATGAACTAATTATAATTTTGAAAAAAATTAAAATAAAACAAAACTCTATATATTCTTGAAATGAAAATACATTTTTCAATTAAAATCTGTATTTTCTATTATTCACTGAAAAAATAATTATCTCAAAAAAATACCAAAAATTTCTTACTAAGTTACTTTTTAATGCTTAATTTAATTTTATACCTATTTTTTCAACTGCATTTTTTAAAAAATGTATAAGTTAATTATAATATTCAAACACAAAATTCCATAAAACCTAATTTTGAATAACACATATTTTTGAAGCATAAAATTACATTACTAAAAAATTGGGTAATTAGTTATTATAAATTAATAAATTTATAATATAAAACATTTATTCATATTTTTTATCATGTGTTTATTCCTTTGTATACTTTTAATTTTATTGTCTAGGTTATAACGGTCATGCTTAAATAATAATACTTTAATAGTGTATTGATGTTTGTTTAAAATTAGTGTTTCATGTAACAAAAATTATTAATGAAATTAAATCTATTTGAAGTGAAATATAACATAAAATATTGTGTTTTTACATTTTAATACCTTCAATAAATTATGAAATCTCAATTTTATCTTTATCATTAATGGTTCAACCACTGTTAAAATCCCACATCATATATATGGATAATAAGAGTTATTTTTAAAAGGGTAAATGGGAAACATAAAGGTTACCTAAAATTTCATATATTTAGGTTCCTAGGTAAGTAAAAAAATTGGGGGATGTAAAAATATATAAATATAAGAGAAAAATAACATCTAAGGACTTATATATAGTAATATAAGACATTGTTATAATAATGGTAATAACCAAAAAAACCATAACTCAATGTGGAGTTAAAATAACATCAATTTGTTATAAATGAATGTAAAATAATTACATTTTAATTTCAATAAACTTTTACTATAATATTTTATGCATCACCTAATAATTTCCAAATTTTGAAAACTAAATAAATCCCAAAAATTTGGATTATTTTCAAGTTAAACGAGGGTAGAACAATCATTTTTGAAACATTGGAAAAAATGTTAATCTTAATATAACCCACTCAATTTATTCTCATTATAACCATATTCCCACTAGAAATATTGTTTAAAAAATATTTGATCATAATGTCATGGGATGATTTGATCTCCATGAAAAATATAAGAGTGTGTAGATATAGAATCGAAGAAACATGTGTTTATGATGAATGTACATACTGTAACATCTTATAGGATTTATACATAATATATTGTAATTAATTAATGTTGACCTTGGATATTATCATTTTCTGAGGTAAATTCTATTGATTCTTGGGGCATTCATTTTCATAGTGCCCGAACTCCTTACAGTTGAAACAATATATAGTGGAAGATTCTTTCATTCCCTTACACTCATGTTTCTGATGAAATTTCTCTCTAAACATGAGGATAAATAAATTTCCATTCATGCAAGTACCATGACGTTTATTTCCATAGATATTATGTGTGTAAAATTTTTCTCCCCACTTATTTTCCATAACTATATTTCATTTTTATTTGTTATCATTCATCCACTTCTTTAGTTGATTTCCTTTGAAAGTATATGACTTGAAAAATCCATTCTCTATCTTGACGACACTTGATATCATATCATCATATGATGAAATTTTTTGAGACAGTAGATCCCTTCAGAGTATTTTCTTAAACCCATAAAATAAATCGTTAATCTTACTTTCTCGATTATATAAGTAGTCCAAATAATTCCTTGATAATCTTGTAAGGATTGTATCACACTCAACGACACTTTCCTCTTCCATCTGTCTTATTTTGACTAAATGGATTTTCATATAAGATTGTTTCTCACGTGGAATGTATAGAACAGCCAAGAATTTTTAATATATTTATCTTTAAATAAATTCAATATCTTTAATATTTTTTGATGCACGAAACACCTGGTTTAAATTAAAAAAAATACATTATTGAAATATTATTCTTTAAACATGGCCAATATAACCTAGACGTTAAGTTCGAGGGTAAGAATAGGAATAACTAAATTATGAAAAATTATATTTTTTACATGTGTATAAAATAAATTTAATTATTATATACTTATTAGAAATAAAATAATATCCATTTTAATGAAAAATAAATGTTTTCTGAAAAATAGTATTTTTTAGAAAAAGCGGTTTAGTCAAGATTTGAACACATAATTTAAATTTAATATTATTTATTTTTGTAAAAATATTTTTTTAAAAAATAACTTAATTTTTTAAATCAGCATATCAAAATTTTCTTAGGGTGAATTTTTGGGATTTTTTCTAAAAAGTATCATTTTTTGATGAATAGTGAAAATACTGATTTTTATTAAAACTATCTTTTTGTTTAAAGTATTTACAATACCCATATTACTTTAATGTGGTTATAAAAGTAAACTTATTTAAATTATATATTAATTAATCCAAATTAATTAATTTTAATCAATGTTATATTTAATTTTAATATAATTTTTTTTACTTTTGAAGGTTTTATTTTGGGAAAATCATTTTTCGACACGTCTGTGGGTTTAATTTAAAATTAAAATATGTTAATTATTTGATTTTAATTTAGAAAAACTGATTTCATATTTGAAATCAGAAAAATGTGATATTATCTAATAATTTAAATATAATTTTTTACCATAATGAATAACAAAAATAGTAAAAATTATTTACCACAAATAATGTAAAAATGAGTTTACTAAGGGGTTAAAAAAAGGGTTAAAAATGACCTGAAACACATATAATGGCAATTTTATGGTCATATTTACACCTTATATCTTATAAGTTTTTTAAAATGGTCCATTGTTTAGCCTTGTTTCATGATAAAAACATGGGTGGAATTCTTTCTTTTCAAAAATTCCAAGTGTGTCCTCTCCCCTGCATATAAAATATCACATCTTCTCCTCTCCACATCACACTTACAAAACCCATTGGTTCAAAAACTTCATACCAAATAACTTCCGTAATTCTCAACCCTTATTCTAGAGGCATTTTTCGAGTCAAAAATTCAACTTAGGAAGGATTTTAGTGCAAACCAAAAGAAGTTGTCTGAAGTAGAGATAATATCCTTAACCGAGCGTTTTATTATATTTATTCCTACAACTAATTAAAATATTTATAAAACATGGTGATATAATAAAACAATTATCTTAAATATAATTATATTTCATTATGTTAAGGTAATTTCCTACAACCATCTCATCCTCACTCAAATTGGAAACAAAACCATTGATCGTGTGTACGTCGGACTACCTCCTCACAAAATGATGTAATTCATTTTCCATCACTTCTTATCAAATATGGATATAATTTTTATATAATATATTTAAGAAATAATTATACCTATGTAATTATAATATCATATATAAATTATTAATTTATATTATATAGTGAATGTGATATTGTCATTCATGTGTACGGCGGACTACCACCTCTCAAAATAATGTGATTCATTTTTAAATTATGATTTATATGAAAGGAAATAAGGATTAATTTTGAAATTTATATATGATATTAATGACATATTTAAA
This sequence comes from Viscum album, assembly GCA_963277665.1. Lineage (NCBI taxonomy): Eukaryota > Viridiplantae > Streptophyta > Magnoliopsida > Santalales > Viscaceae > Viscum > Viscum album. Next base: position 305,710,942 of record OY728131.1, on the reverse strand, counting down.
ATTCTAGAAAATAAATAGATTATATAATTTCATTCCATATCATCCATAGAATAAATAATAACTTCATTCATGTGTATGACAGATTATCTCCTCATGAAGTGATGTGATTTTTTTCACTTAAGATTTACATGAAAGGTAAAAAATGAAAATTTTAATGAATTTATGTTATATATATATAATTATATTTATTTTTTAAAATTAATATACAATCCACATTCTTACCCTTTCAATCATTAAATAAATAATAATGTCTTTCGTGCGTACGTATGACCTACCATCTCCACAAAACGATGTGATTCGTTCTCTATGTTCACAATAAAATAATTACTATAACAAGGCATCTAATGACAAATGATAATTATAACATTAATATAATTATATATATTATGGAACTGTAAGCTATGATCATGATCTGGAATATTCAAGATGAAAAGTGCAAGAGAAAACATGGCAATTAAGACCTGAAACAATATTAATAATGAAATATTATTAATGAATAAGTAATAAGATGTTATAAAAGGATAGTAAATGAAATTATAATAATAATATTATTATGGTATATGTTAATAAAATATTTAAAACCAATACAAGGAGGGATAAATATCCTCAACTAAAGGGAAGTGCAAGGCAAGGTGTTTCTTAACTCAATTTTCAATCATTGGCTTATACGACTACTTCATTGATTATATTATTCCATAATTAGGAGTAAAATTAATTTTGATTACTTATGTTGTATTTAAACATGTATTTTTTTAGATATAAATTTTTTAAACGTTATCACCCCATTTATTAATTCTCACCTCAATGATACAAACTTTGTAAGGGTTTTATCTCGAACTTACATTTGTGAGACACTTATTATTTTATGTACTTAATTTCTTTTCATTTTTGTATATAATAACCCTTTACATAATATATCATAAATATTTCCTATATCAAGATTTTTTATTTTATAATTCATCTACTTAATTAATGGTAATTTATAATTAAAAAGTAACCAAAGGGAAAAGGTTTTATGTTTCAATCACATTTTAATTACGATTTCTTATGCTTGAATTACCATTGAAGAGGATTATTTTATAATTATCTAATAAAGAAATTAAATTTTATTCTATTATATTTTTTCATTAATTTTTCATGTAATGGTATTATTTTCTTCTCTTTGGTACTTAAAATGATTTAGAAAATTATTTTAAAAAAATATGGCTTCGATTATCTCTTTGGTTGAATGTAATTATTTTTTCAAATCCACGTCTTCTAAAAATGTTTTCAAAAAATGTTTTACTATGAATTTTTAAATTCATTTTTACCCTTAATTGGATTTTTTTAAAATATGAATATTCCTAACATTTTCTAAACAATTTACTTTTTTACTTTTCTTATAAAAATGTGAAAGTAATCTTTATTTTTTTAACATATTCAGTATGAACAAAAATATTCCACCATCATGAACAATAAATTTTTTGATGTTTCTTGTTTAGGTTTTAAATGTTACTTTAAAAGAAAATTATTTAATTTTTTTTTAATGTTTTAGATTTTAAATATGTTTTTTTAATTTAAAGGATGTTTTCCTTAATAAATGTTCAATGTGACCTTTAAAAATCATATTCAATCTAAGATTAAATCATTTGATGTTACTCAAAGTGAAAAAGTTATTTTACTAAAGATTTTTTTTAAAGTATTTTCCTCACAACAAAGACATTTGATGTTATGAAGTGCATCTAAATTATGTATATATGTATCTAACATATATACCTATCTTATTCTCCCTTTATTTGATAGGGAAATAAATTCCTTATGATTATTTATCAAATTCCATCATTATAGAATTTTCATTGATTATGATACAAAGAAATATTCTAAAACCCATTTTCCTTATATGAGTAATTCTTATAATAAGACTTATTATTGATTTTATTTATGTGGTACACATAGATCATGAACATGTTATGATGGGTGTTCCTAGATAGCGCTTCAACGCATTGGTTATTGTTATAGTCTCATGTGATGTCATGTATGGGATTAGGGAGTAAACCTAATTCATAATGGGATTTTTTTCTATGTGATATTGTCTAGTCAGTTATCCTTGACTCATGTTTATGTCATGTTATATGTTCCTACCAAATTTCCTATAAACCATGATTTTATGATACCATGTTCATTATTTTATGACTCTATGTGATCATTATTGCGGCTCCACTTTTATTATATTACATAATATATTTAACTCATACATCTTGTTTCCTTATCATATTTATCCCCTTATTTAGATTTTTATCTGACCAATTTTTTATGGATTACCTAGGTTATCCTATGTAGATTTTGGAGCTAGAATTTATATTAGGATATCAATTTGTAAAATAAAATAAATTTTCCATGTTTTATATATTAAGAACCTAGTATTCCAAAGACATCAGGCCTTTATGGTCCTTGTGTTTTATTAATGGTTATTTATATTTCAGAATCATGAAATAAAATTTGTATAAGGATTGGGTCATCAAAGTTGGTATTAGATGAAATTATTAGATAACCTTTGTAACTAGGAATAGATATATTTAGTGATAATCCTATGGATAAGTCTAATGATTAGACTAAGAATATAAAAATATCTTTTAATATTGGTGAAGTATAGAGGGAATGGTATCCATGAAATTACATCCATGTATAGATACTAAAATTATACATGGTTCTAGGATAGATGTACCTTGGGGTAATAACTATGAATAAGTAATGTAATCCTTGAATCAATAATTACTTATTTTATGAAAATGGGCCTTACTATGAACCTGGTTTGACCCTCCCATGCCATATTCTCTAGAAATTCACAAACATGTTACAAACCATCATAAAAGAATTTAATAGATCTTACTAATGAATGAACTTATTTTAAGTTGTCATGATTTATAAATATTATAAATAATTTTTAATTATTATTTTATTTCCCAAAATTAATATTGTTTCTCATGCTATGATTTATGGTTTTAGTAAATAGTAAGATCCAAACAGAACTCGGTTAGTAATGAATGTGATAGACAATGTGTTGATGAGTATCCAAATAGGAAGATGACTAGAGTAAAGTATATTATTATTATACTTAATAAGTTATCATAATATAAGATTAAAAAATTTTATATTAACTAAATCTTGGACTCACCAAATAATATAATGATAGAGTTCAGTAAGAGTTCAGGTGGAGGAGACCATAGAGGAAATGAGATTAAATTTTATATTTGTTTAGAATATGGGAATAAGTACTCTAGGAAATCTCTTAATGGAAAAAGAATATGTTTTACCTTTAGAGAAGAATGGAAAAAAGTAAGTATTAGTCAAGTAAAATGGAAATTTAAGTTAACATAATGGATGTGAATAATGGTTTCCCTAAGGCCTCATCAATGGTTGAATTTTTTAAATGTTGAAATAATGGGAATTATAAAAGTTGATTTCCTAGGGGGAATCATAAGAAGATAGTCAAAAAGGTTGTACGATTAATTTTTTTTAGGATTATGAGACTAAAATTTACATATGAATGTAAGGAGTTGTTAAGAAATAAAATTTTGAATCCTAGTTAATGGTTTAAGGATGAAGTGGAATAATTGAAATGATTATGTATTGGAATTCAAGAATTATATGAATCATAATATATATATATATAAGTATTTTTTTATTTATGTTTTGTGTTAAGGACTTTCAAGAATATGTTTAATGCTAATAATGACCTAGAAATGTGATTTAATGTTCAGGTGATATTATATGGAAAAAAACACATAATTGAGGAAAATATAATCAGGGATATATGCTTGATGTTAAGGTAATAATTTTATTTTATGAAAAATAATGAGTTGTGTATAAAATATTAGTGGTTAAAAAAAGTTATTTGTTGACTAATGTTATTTTTGAAGATAATCATCAAATTATTGATATCATTATTGAATAATGTACAATTATGAATATGATCGTCATATAACTATTTCCATAGTTTTAGAAAAATGATAACTCGTAAGCTGGTTGAAAACCCATCTCATCCAGTAAGGCTGTGTGGATTGAACTAGTAATAGAAGGGTGACAAGAGTGATGTTACTACCACTAGACTATGTGATTACTGGTTATTATGACATTGTTTTTTAATTATATGGTTTTATGGTTAAATAATAAGTTGATTTTCAGAAACATATTATAGGATAAAGTTAGTTTTTTGGGTGACTAATGGTATGTCAGGATATTCTTTATTTTGTTGAAGTATATATAACCTTTTGGTATAACATAAAGGGTTTTTAGTAATAATTCTATTTTTTGTATATGTAAGTTAAAAGGGTATAATATAACCTTTGAGGTTAAAATATTATTTCATGTTGAGCTTATTTAGGTTATTTGGGATATAGGATTATTTTTTTATAGAATGATCTATTTTAAACTTTTGGTTCCATTGTTTAATTTTGGAGATTAGTATTTTCATATTCATTTTGGTAATTATATTACCTTTTTCTTACCATTTGTTTTTAATAAATATAGGAGGAATAAAGTTTTACTCTTTTATGGATATTATGATCTATTAAATGTTAATTTCATCATTGTATACATAAAAAATCATATTAGATGTTAATTTACTTATAGTAAGAATTAAAGTGAAAATTTATTGAAGGAAAATGAAATGATGAAATTGTTTTTTTGAAATAAGAATATTTAAAGTATATTTTATGGTCTTTTCAATCTTTATAGAAAAAAATACCTCAAATATATGGAAATGATATTGAAACAAAAATTTTGTCCTGGTATCTTCATTTATGATGAATCAAATAGTCTTTTAAATAAATATAAATTTATGGTTTTTATGTCCTCAACTTTCTATTAATACTTAACTTGTGATAAATGATCTCTATCACTCTCTATTAATCCTTGGGTATTAGTATTCTATTCCATGTCCGTGTTTTTATTTCCCATCAGTGTCCTCCTATATGGAAAATAAGTAATGGGTTATTTTGGATGACCTTCATGCATCCCTTTATCTCTTATTAAGAGGAATTTTTATTAACCCTTTATATGATGTGGTTTTTCCACAAAGGTATTTTTTAATGCCAAACCATTGATTACTGGTCACAGATTCAAATTATAAGGATGAAATTTATTTAAGGGGGTAAAATGTAATTCCCTAAAAATTTGGAATATATTTAACTTTAAATATATTCAATATATTCTATATATTTTGATGCATGCAACACCAGTTTTAAAACAAAATGTGATAATCAATTAAAATATTATTATTTAAACATTGTCATTATTACCTATCATTGAAGTTTTTGGGTATGAATACGAATAGAAAAATTATGAAAAATGATATGGATTACATATATAGAAAAAAATAAATGACTATCCACTGATTATAAAAAATAAAAGAACCAATTATATGAAAAAGAAAAGTTTTTTGAAAAATAATATATTTTATAAAATGCGGTTTAATCATGATCGGATCAAATAATTTAAAATATATTTTTAAAAAATTATAAAATTAATTCTAAAAAATGAACCTTATTTATGAAATTATAATATACAAATTAACTTAGAGTTAATTTTTTGGATTTTTCTATAAATTTTCATTTTTTTAATGAATAGTAACAAACGCATATTTTTATTAAAAATTGCCTTTTTGTTTAAATCAGTTAAAATGCCAATTTTATTTTAATATTGTATTAAAATAAAAATTAGTTCAATTATATATTTATTAATCCAAATTACATCATTTGAATTTATTTCATATTTATTTTTAATATAAAAACATTTTCAAATTTTGAAATTTTTTCTTTTGGAAAACTGTTTTTTCACACTTTTTCAGGTTTAATTTTAAATTAAAATATTCCAATTATGTGAGTTGAATTTAAAAAAATGGATATAATATTTGTAATAATCTGGATTTATATTATATAATAAGTTTATATTAATTTATTACCATAATCAATAGTGAAAATAGTAAAATTCATTTATCATGGTAAAGGAAAAAACGAGTCAACCTGGGGAGAAACTAAAATGATAAGGGTTAAAAATGACCCAAAACATGTATAATTACTATTTTATCATCGTATTTTGGCCTTATATATTATTATATTTGTAAATTATCTATTTTTATCCTTTTTTCATGAGAAAAATGTCATTGAAATTATTTCTTTTTAAAAAGTCCAAGTGTGTACTCTCCTCCATATAGAAAAGGGCACCTTATATCCTCTCTTATTCGCACTTCTAAAATAAATTGGTTTTGAAAATATATAAAAAATAACTTCTTTAATTCCCTCCCCTTATCCTATAAACCATTTTCTAGTAATAAACCTAACATATGATGTATTCTGGCTCAATCCAAAATCATTTTTACAAAGAATATATAACATCTTTGTCATGAACCAACCCGTGTCAACCCTAAACTACTCATCCACACCAATCTATGGCATGGCCTGATGGGTATTCCTAATCCCCATGGACCGGAAACTGGTGTTGAGAATCAACAGAGGACATAAAAGAAATTATTTCACCCATAAATAATAAATAAACTAGAAATCATAAAAATGAATAAAGCATCCCAATATAAATAAAACTGAACGGAAAATTTTTTATACAATATTTGAAATTACAACCAAACTACACTTCAATAAAAATTGAACCGAAGGACCAAATCATATCTATGTGACCCCACAGGTCACTCTCCAACACAAATATCAATATTCATGTAAGATGACCAATCTCGGGATGAAACCTTACCCAAAGGCTAAAAATAAGAAGAAACTATCATCGTGAGTAATAATAATTGGTAAGATAACCTATTAATCCATTCCAAATGCACTTCCTTTAAAATAAAAGAAAAATTAACTTTATGTTTTAACTACAATAAATAAAATTAATCTTTAATACACATTTAACTTAAAAACTAAGTATGATACATTAACCTACTTCAATTCAATGTTAGGTTTTTTCCACGAGAGAGAGATTAAAATTTCTAATGGGAAAGTGATGCTTTCATTTTAAAATGGGAAAATAGAGTATAAATTGTTTTTACTTTAAATCATTGTTTATAAACCTTTAGAAACCAACAAATCACTTTCCAATAAAATACTACATAAGGGAGCACTATAACTTTCACATAAATAGGGAAATGGGAATAAACATACAAGAGTAACAAGTATCTCAATCATCACTAAAACAATATATCTACTAAATGACATGGGTGAACCTAGGAGATAATGAATAATATATAATATACTAATACTTGAGACTCATCCTCGGATTAATTCCTCACACGATGAAGATTGAATCACCCTAAATACTCTCATCCACCCTAACTCAGGAAAGACTGAGAGGAAATCCCATAGCAATATACCCAATATAACCACCTATTATGGGCCACCATCTAATGCACAATCATTCTAGTATGGTAATCATTCTCAGAAAATTCTCTCACTATTCTAGGTCCTCGTGTATTATGTATAAATGTTTTGATCCAATTGATGTCAACCGAGTATCAAATCACATGCATATATAATAATAATTCAACAACAGGCCTCACCCTAAGTCACCCTAAGGATCGATTCATATTCCATAAAAAGAATAAAACTAAAGAATTTTGTACCAAGGACATCCTATTAATATAATGGATCACCCAGATTCCACATTCTGGACATCCAATCTATTAAACACAAATAATTCATAAGAATCGCCGAATGGAGGTTTTCATAATAAACACTTTCAGAATTTTCACAAAAGTTCCAAATTGGATTTTAAAAATCCTCCACAAAACCATCACCTCAAAAGAACCAACTACATTTAATCAAAAAGAGGGAAAAACCTTTTTACATTTCATAACCATTTATAAAACAATTCCTTAAAAGTACTCACATTTCAATTTCAAGGCAAATCTATTTTAATCAAAATTTCTGACAGACCTCTATTCAATAAAAAATGACAAACCACATTTTAAAATTAATAAAAATTATTTTTAAATCCAAAACTATATTGAAACATCATTCAAGGAACCCAAATCATCATTTCTCATATCATAAATATATTCACAAGGCCTTACCATGATTTATATTTCAAAAAACACATGAAAAATTCAAACGGTCCTCTAATCAAACACTTGGTGTGCAATATTTAACAAAACAATTATTTTTAATGTTTAACAATGAATAAATATCCACTTTTCACACCAAATAAATATTTCAAGGATCACAAATAACTAATTAATAATCAAAGGATTTTAGAAACAGATGAAAGCAATGAATCATAAATTAAAAATGGAAAGTGCATAGGAAACCTACCTTGAATCCATGGCGCACCAACAACACATTGCCAAAATCACTCCATAAGGATTACTAGATCCAAGATCTACCAAGAGAAAACCTAAAAAACAAAATACCCAATATAAAACAAGTGTAAAACTAAACCATAGGTCAACATGACCATGGGAGAAGAGAAACTCAAGAAGAAATGGAAGCAGATGGAAGAGGGAGAGGAGAGGAGGAGAAATACCTTCAAGATCAAAACCAACTCTTGAAGAAATACTTAGAGAAACACCCAAGGAGGAGGAAGGAAGCTTAGAGAAATAGGGAGAGGCCTCCTTATGGATATACAAACCATGTTTAAGGAGAAATAGGTGGATTTTGCGGTTAAAATCATGTATGAGTATAATTATAATTTCACACTTTTATGATCTACGCAGCTCACAAGGTTAGGCCACACGGTTTTCCAAACTGTGCACCAACTGTGCTCCCTTTACCGGACACACTTGGTCACTTGCATAGTTTGGATGCATGGTTTACCAAATCTGTGCGAAATGGTTTGTCACAAGTTAGTGGCTACCCATATAGTTTAACAAATTATCATCAAGTCATTCTCTAAGCCACTTCCACCAAACAAAAATTTTCATAGTTAACTTGGATGAACAACAAAGTTTCCTCTAACTATGTGCCAACTATATACAGGCTACATCCAAGTCAAAATTTCATGGTTTTCTCCAAAAACTCTCAAACAAACAATGGTCCAACCACATGGTAAAAAATCAATAGATAAACTTTTTAAAATTGAACTCCAATCACACCAAGAACTCAAGAGAAAGACTAAGATTCCCAACAGGCTGGAACATAAAGTAAGACTTAAAAAACTGGGTGTGAAAATTCACCCCACAATTAATGACTTCCACCCCCAGAATGCCATAACATTTTCTAGTTTATTAACCAATTCCTAAAGATTCTATATCAACTTGATTCACCCTCTCAAACCACAAACATCTCAACCACTTACAATGGAACATATTCATCTTACAAAAAATAAAACAAAACGTAAAAACCATTTCCCAATAATCAGCAGAAGGATCAAGCCACCATGTCTACAACCATGTCAAGAACAAGACATTCGGGCCGTCTCCCAAGAATCCCAACGCTGACTCAAACCAAATAATACATACAAAAGCCAATTATTTCAAGGGAGGCTCGAACAGAATCCCCGCCATTAGAAAACAAGTAGCACCCAACAACTTCTTAAGAGAAAACTCAACGAGCCCCACTGTGGGTCTTTCCACCATTATGAACTAAACAATACAAGACCTTTCCCATATAGGCCAACCAAAATTCTTTCAGAATAGCTTACCAACAAAATCTAATAGGAACACAATAGTAACATTTAGACCTCCCACTATTGAATATGGGAAATAAAAACTATTCCAACACTCCTCGCAACCCCGGGATTCCTGAATACATGTTAGCTTCACTCTATGACCTATAGATGGAGCTCTAATGCTCTAACCATGTCCTATATCACAGTCAAGAATTGATAAACCCAAATAGGAACATGCATCACCCAATTAGGTAAAAAGAAGAAAACCATAATTTCAGAAATGAAAATCACACTTCTATTGAAAACTAGAGTTCATCAAAAGGATCACATCATCCCTTAATTTTCAAACACTAAAACACCACTAGAACAACTACCACAACAAAATAACCCTTACACTTAATGACACTAATAAAAAAGAAACTCTAAAGGAGTCCCTAATAGCACATCACATTTGAGAGTTGTCTCTATGGATCTTTCTAGTAATTCCCCGAAGAAACAACTACAAGTGACTTAAGTATCCACAATCATGGTAGGATTTTGGAGTATTAGAATACAATGTCTTCTTGTGTCCTAGTTTTCCATACTAATAACAAACTAGGATCTTTTGCCCAAAATATGTTGATAAAATATCCTAAGTCCTTTTGATTCCATGGCCAACTCCATCAACTTTAAACTATTTTCTCATCTCCTTTTTGGAATTATCTTTACTACGTTCTAGGATTTAAGTAGGAAAGACTACCTCAAGGACTCCCACAATCATAGCTTCAATATGAATATCATTCCTCACTACATCAGAAAAATAAGATATATTGAACTATGACACATTTGATTATAGATCTGGATGAAGCCCATCATTAAAATATAAATCCTTTATTGGATCATTTGCAACATACTTCAGAAGTTAAGGAACTAGGTCCAATATATAATGCAAATACTACAACACTATTCCATCACCCTATTGAAAAAAAACATACCCATCCCCTTTCTCACCATTTATTTCACAAAAAAAATATTGAAGGATGAATGAAGACTTGAATAATTCCTAAGAAATATCTTAACATGGCTTCTTTTGAGATACCGATTTCAACCACTTCTATGATGAACCTTCAAGAATGAAAGTTGAAAACTTAACCTTCAGTAACATAACTAACACAATGAGTCTAAATTTACTTTCTATATTTAATATCCTCACTTATACTTTTAAAGGGACCCATTTTTTCATAAATGAGAGGTGGATTTAGCTTCCAAAATTTAAGCAGAAAATCCTTAGGTTGGTCAACTAAAAATCCAGCTAATGGGGAATCACTTGTAGCAATAATACGATCACCCATCGAGGATCCATGTGGAAAATCATTGGATAAATAAAATCCAAGAACTAAATCAAGGCCAAATCAAAAATAAAAAATCATCAATAAAAAATCGCATAGGTGTCAAACCTTGAACATAGGAAAAACTAGACACTATTAACATTAAAACTTCTTGTTTTCAAAAACATCATTGATTTAAAACAAACCTGGTGGGTTGAATGCTCCCAATTGGTATTCCTTAGAATCTCACTCACATGCATGTTTTTTTCCACCTCGGTCACCCATCCACCATGCCATACTGGGCATCCTTCCACATTTCCATATACCACCATGCATGTCAGAACCCATGGTAACACCAAGGATAAATCAAAACATCCTCATTTTCTAAAACAAAACATTCAACCTAATTCAAAAACCATGAACCTTCCAAAGTCTCACTAACCACCAAGTCAAAAACCATTTCTATATTCCACAAATCAAACCATTTTACCATTCTTGAAAAATAAATCCCATAGATTTATATAAAAATTCCTTTTTATTTAAAAATTCCAAAACAAACATTTGTTTTCTATAAACTCCAAATATTTTTTATAAAATCTCAATTTCATTAAATCATTTCAAATTTACCCCCAAGAGGTAATTTTATAAAATAACATTTTTCTAAAGTCTTCTACAAGGTTAGTTCTAATAATCCCATTTTTCCACTTTCCAAAATCCCAACCATTGCATTAAAACCCTGTTTTCACAAATCCAAAAATTGTTTTTTCAAAACAATTTTTATAATTGAATAATGACTCAAAGAGACTAGAAAGAGGGAACTAGTGTTGGTGGATAACATAACCATATGGTTGGAAGACATATTCCAAACACACCACCAACACAGAGATACTTCTAGGACAATACACCCAGTTATAGATGGATTTCTAGGCCTTGTGAGCTCACATATATCATTAGACCAAATCCCCTTTTTATTCCCAAATTGCTAAACAATCCCTAAGGATTAAATAAACTAACAAAATCAGACTTCCCAAGGGAACCTGAGGACCAGAATGATAAATATTTCGCAACTCTTTTCCCATATCTACCTCTTGAATCCTGACAATCCTACTCCATATACCTCGACATCCCCATGAAACAAATAGAACTCTGAAAATAATGGTCCTATAAAGATCCAACCTCATATGGTACCATTTTTCTATAAACCAACCTGGGTAAACCCTAAACTGGTCACCCGATCCAATATGTGGCATAGCCTGAAAGGCATTCCCGATCCCCATGGGATGGAAACTAGTGTTGGGAATCAACAGAGTACACAATGGGAATGATTTCTCCCAACAATAATAAAGAAACTAGACAACATAAAGATGAATAAATCATCCCAATATAAATAAAAGTGAATTGAAAATCTTTTATACAAAATATGAAATTACAACCAAACTACACAATACGACCAACCAAACATAATGACCAAATGATCTCCATGAGACCCCATGGGTCAATCCTCAACACAAAGGTCAAATATCACCCAAGGTGATCGAACTCAAGATGAAACCTACACAAAAGTGTAAAAATAATAAAAAGCCATAGGCTTGAGTATTAAAACTCAGTAGACTATCCCATTAATCTATTCCCAATGAAATTACCTTAAAATCAAAGAAAGGTTAACTTCATGTTTGAACTAAAATAAATAAAATTAAGCTTTAATACACATTTTACTTAAAAACAATGTATGGTCCATTTCCCTACATCAATTCTATTCTAAGTTAATTACACTAGATACACATGAACATTTCCAATGGGGAAGTGATGCTTTCATTTTAAAAAGTGACAGAAGGGTATAAAACACTTTTTACATTAAATCATTTTTCATAAACCTTTAAAAACCAACAAATAACTTTCTAATAATATATTATACATGAGAGAACTATAACAGTCACATAAAGATGGCAATGGGTATAAACATAAAAGAGTAACAAGTATCTCCATCATCCCTACAAGCAGATATGTTCTAATAGACATGGGTGAACCTAAGAGATAATGAATAATCGATAACATACTAATACATGAGACACATCCCTAGAATAATTCCTCACAAGATGAAGATCAAAGTGCCCCAAATACTCCCAGCTACCCTAACTCTGGATAGACAGAGGGGAAAAACCCATAGCAATAAATCCAATATATCCCCCTACTATGGGAAACCATCTAGTTCATAATATATCTAGTGCAGTAATAGTTCTTAGAAAATTCCCTCACAATACTAGGTTCCCATGTCTCATGCATAAAGGGGGTGATCCAACTAATTCTAACCAAACATCAAACCCCATGGATATATAATAATAATTAAATAATAGGCTTCACCTTGAGTCACCTCAAGGATCAGTTCACATGATATAAAACGAATATAACTCAAGGAGTCCATACCAAGGACCTATATTTATCATAATGGATCAAAAGGATTACAAAATGGGGACATCACATATATTAAACAAAAATAAGGCATGAGAATCACCTAATGGAGGTTTTCATAATAAACACTTTCACTATTTTCACAAAAGTGTCAAATGGGACTTTAAGAATTTTCCACAAAACCATCACTTCAAAAGAACCAAGGACATTTCCTAAAAAAGGGGGAAAATCCTTTTTACATTTCACATCCATTTATAAAATAATGCCTTAAAATTACTCACATTTCAATTTCAATACAAAACCATTTTAATCAAAATTTAAAAGGGGCACTAATCGGTAACACAAACCAAACTAAATTTTAAAACCAATAAACATTATTTTTAATCCAAAATTACATTTAAATACCATTCAAGGAACGCAAATCATCATTTTTATATCAAAAATATATTCATAAGGCCTAACCATGCTTTAAATTTCACAAAATACATAGAAAAGCCAAATGTTCATTTAATCGTACACATGGTGTGCAACATTTTACAAAACAATTCTCTTTAAAATTTAATAATGAATAAATCTCATCTTCTCACACCCAATAAATATTTCAAGGATCACATATCTCTAATTAGTCATCAATGGAGGTGTGAAAAGATGAAACTGATGAATCATAAATTAAAAATGTAAAGTGCATGATAAACATACCTCGAATCCATGGAGCACCAACAATGTGCGCCCGAAATCACTCCATGAGGGTTCTAGATCCAATATTTATCACGAGAAACCATAAAATAACAAAATCCCAAACATAAAACAAGGGGAAAACCAAACCCTAGGTCAAAAGGACCATGGGAGAAGAGAAACTCAAGAAGAAATGTAAGTTGAAGGAAGAGAGAGAGGAGAGTAGGGGAAATACATTGAAGATATAACAAAACTATTGAATAAATCCTAATATCCACACCCAAGGATAAAGAAAAAATCTTGGAGAAAAAAGGATAGGCATACCTAGGGATGTACGAACAAATTAGAGGAATAAATGGGTGGATTTGGGTTTAAAATACCATAAGTGCATAATTGGAATTTCACACTTTTTAAGATATGGGCAGCTCGCACGATTAGGCTGCATGGTTTACCAAATTGTGAGCCAATTATGTGCCTTTTACTAAACACACCTGGTCAACTTCATGATTTGGCTACACGGTTTACCAAACCATGCATGAACCATGTGAAACAGTTCTACAACAAGATAGTGGTTGGCCGCATGCTTAGAACACAATTTAACAAACCATGTGCAAGTCATTCTCTAATACACTACCACCAAACCACAATCCACATGGTTACCTATGCTAAACCACAATGTTTCCTCTAACCATTTGCCAACCGTGTGCAGGCTCCTGCCAAACCAAAATTCCCACGTTTTCTCAAAAAACTCCTGAAAAAACTATGGGACAACTTTTGGGTAAAAAATAGATAGATAAAATATCTTAAATTGAATCCTCATCACACTCAGAACTCAAGAGAAAGACAGAGATTCCCAACAAGCTGAAACATAAGACAAGACTTGAAAAACTGGGTATGACAGTCCTTAACCAAGAGTTTTATTTTAATTATTTCTCCACATCTTTAAAATTTTATTAAGACATTATGATATAATAATCTTATTATTTTTCATAAAATAATATTTTTTATGTTAAGGTAATTATCTAAAACCATCTTATCCTCCCTCAAATGGGACGTGAAACTATTGATCATGTGTAAGGTAGACTACCGCCTCACAAACCAAAGTGATTCATTTTCCATCACTACTTTTAATGGATGGATATAATGATGTTTAAAATATTTATATATGATAATTATGATATAATTGTTCTTATGTAATTATAATATCATATATATCTTCTTACTTTCCATTCCTTAGAAAATGTGATAACATTATCCGTGTGCATGGAAGACTATCGTCACACAAAGCGATGCGATTCATTTTTTACTTATGATTTATCTTCATGGTAATAAAGATTAATTTGAATTTTATATATGATATACATTAGATATTATTCATTTTTTAAAAAAATTATATCATATAATTTCTTACATTGTCATCCATTGAATAAATTATAACGCCGTTCAAGTGTACGGTAGACTACCGCCTCACGAAGTGATGTAATACTTTTTTCACTTTTACTTGACATGGAAGGTAATAAAGGATAAATTAAATGAATATATGTGATATATATGACATGATAAAGATTATTTAAACTAAATATTCAATAAAATTTTATACCCTATCACCCATTAAGGAAATGATAACATCATTTTTGAATATGTATGACCTACCATCTTCATGAAGAAATGTGATTCATTCTCCTTATTAAAAACTTAATAATGACTATAAAGATGTATATAATAATAAAAATGATAATTAAAACATTAATATATTTCTATAGACAATGTAACTATAACATGTGTTCAATTTTAGTAACTTTCATGATGAAACGTCTAGGAGAAAATAATGATAATTAACACCTGAAACAATAGTGATTATAAAAGATAATTAAGAAATTGGTAATAAGATGTTATAAAAGGATAATATATGATATTATAAATAATAATTTTATTGTTTTATAAGTTAATAACTTGTTTAAAACAAATATATAGGAGTTTAAAGAGTTCTCAACTAAAGGAATGTGCAATGTAATGGGGTTTCTTCACTCTATTTATATTCATTGGTTTATGGGACTTCTTCATTGATTATATTATGCCAAAATTATGAGTTAATTTAACTTTTTTTAATTTATATTGAGTTTACGCTTTTAATTGTGTGGATATAAATTTCTTATACATATTAACCCCATTTAAAAACTCTCACCTCAATGATAAAACCTTTTAAATGTGTTTTCTCAAACTTCTTTCTGTGAGACACATATTATTTTATGCAACAAACTTATTTTTAATGGTGTATATACTTACCATTTACAAAAAATATCATGAATACTTAATAAATAATGATATTTTACAACAAAATTTATCTACTTCATTCATGAAATGTTTTGAATCAATGTTTATCAAAATGGTAAGGGTTAATGTTTCTATCCCATTTTAATCAGGAATACTTATGCATGAATTTACATTAAAGGATATTATTTGATCATTGTCTAATAAACACTATTTTGTTTATTATACTCCAGTTATTAATGAATTTGTCTAGTAATATTACACTTTTCATCTCTTTTTTACTTAAAATTATTGATAAAATGTTTTTAATAAAATCTAACATCATTTATCTCTTCGATTGAAAATCATTCTGTTTCAAAATCCATGTTTTCTAAAAATGTTTTAAAAAATGGTATAATATTTTTGTTTAATGTAATTTTTACC
The DNA here is from genome assembly GCA_963277665.1 of Viscum album. Classification (NCBI taxonomy): domain Eukaryota; kingdom Viridiplantae; phylum Streptophyta; class Magnoliopsida; order Santalales; family Viscaceae; genus Viscum; species Viscum album. The sequence continues at coordinate 305,694,269 of OY728131.1, read as the reverse complement.
CTTAATTGGTTTTTTATAAAAAAATAAAAATGAATCTTCCTATCATTTTTTTGAACAAGGTACTTTTTGACTTTTATTAGAAAAATGTGAATGAAATCATTAATTTTTAACATATTTGGCATGAATGAAGTTATTATTCCATCATGAACACTCAATGTGTTTAAGATTAGTTTTTAATTTTCAAAGGTTATTTTCAAAATAATCATTAATATTTTAAAACTTCTCATATTTTACATAATTGATTTCAAAATTGAAATAATATTTTCCTCAAGAAATGGTCAACGTGATCTCTCAAAATAATTTCTCAACTAAGATAGAATCCTATGATGTTACTCAAAGGGAAAAGGATATTTTACTAAATAATTTTTTTTAAAGTATTTTTGTAACATCCCAGGAAAATAGAGAATAAATCATTTTCATATTTATTAATATTTGCGAATTAAATATTAATTTTACTTTAAAGGGGTTGCTATGTTCGATAGCGTGCCCAATACACTACAACGAGTTTCTTTGAAATCTTACGTTACACCCTATTAATATAATAATTATTTTCAATGGTAGTCAACACGTAGTCATTTTATTGGAGGGAATGAATAGAAATAACTAAAATATGATTATATATGTTTTTTAAATGATTTAAATTTATCCAATAAAAGATAAAGGCTTAAAATAAGAAAAGAATTCAATTTTTAGCATAGATACTCTAATATTCACTAAAAGGACGAACCGTCACCTTTTTATGGAAAAACCTCTTTAAATATAGTTTTGGTCACTCTTATACATTCTATTGGAAAAAATAAAATTCTTCTTTATAATCGGGACATCAAAATTTACTTTGTGTAAATTGTTTGGTATTTTCACGATAAAGTTCATTTTTTAATGAATGTTTAAAAATGTTGTATTTTAATTCAAAACCACTTTATAATCTAATTTATTTATATGATTATATTATCTTTTTAATTGGTTTTAATGTTCAATTATAATATATTTTTACCATTTAATCCAATGGTGGTCATTGTAATTAATTTCACTTTGAAATTGCACTTAAACTAGTGTAAATCTTTTGATACATATTGTTTCATAAAAACACGCTATTTGTTTTTATAGTAGGAATTAATTATTAAATTAATAAATGCAACTTATATGTTTTGAATTTCGTAAAATAGACATCATTTTTGAATTCGTAATATCAGATATATCTTAGGGTGAATTTTGGTATTTTTCTAAAAAACATCAATTTTTGATGAATAGTGAAACCACTAAGTGGTAGTTAAAAAACTGATTTTTCGTTTAAATGAAACTTTACCACTTCTATAATTTTATTTTTAAATTTTCGACATACATGTTTTTCATTAGGATGTAAAATGTGGTACAATGGGATTAAAATATATATTTTGTGAATAGTAACTTTTACGTTTATTAATCGCGATTAGAGGTAATTAATGTAATTTAAGGCAAAAATAATGTTATAATAATATATAATTACTTGACACATATACTAACGTTATTTTATGTGTCATGTACGACCAAAACAATCCATGGATCAACTTGGGGTCCCCATGGAGCCATTTTGGTAGGAAAATGAAATTAATAACTTTTTATTTAATGTTAAAATAAAAATGTCACAAACATGTGTTATTTTAATAAAATAATTTTTACATGGGGTTATAAAAGTCATAATTTTTACTATAAATATTAATTGGAAATCTAAGAAAATTACCTACATCATGATATTTGTTTCATAATTTTTAGACATTAAATAAATTAAATTATTTATAACACCATGATGATGCAACGATTACCTCATTATTTAACAATTTAAATAAAATGAAAATATAATGTAAAATATAAGACCTAAACTTTTCAAAAACCTATTGGATGGGTGAATTTAAAACCCTTAGCACCTTATCCTTGAAATTTATAATTGTGGAACTTTTTTTATCCAAAAATAATTTTATAATAAAGTATCTTTTCTTAACTTTCCAAGAGTGCCCCTCCTCTACTATTATAAAAGGCCCCCACCTATACCACCTTACCCACACCTCTCAATCCTTTGGATCAGCCAACCCCTGAAAATTTTGTCTCTCCACATCCCTCTCTTACTCCTCGAAGCCTCACGTTGGGAATAAGTCTTTCCAAGGATGCCATTGAGCTCAAATCAAGAAGAGTTACCCGATTTTAAGGTAATGTCTTCACTTGTGTTCTTTTGTTTTATTTTGCTTCTCCAACCCCTTAAACTATTTTTATTCCTTTATTTTGTAACAAAACCAGTATATTAAATATACTAGGATGGTTTTATTATAAGGATTCGAGCTACACTTATACACACCTCCTTCTAATGGTTAAAGAACATACTATTTCTATGGTTGGTGAATATCTGCCTCACGAAATGATGATTGTTGAATATTATTTTAAATACTTTAATGGTGTCCATTAAGATGTCAATATATTTATATATGATATATATTATTATTATTTTTTCCTTAAGCTTATGTATTTCTCATTTATGGGATACCATTAAGGTTTCCATTACGGTTAAACGCGATATCTTCATTTTAGGAAGTGCGGACTTCCGCCCCCACAAAGTGATTTGATTCGTTAATGACATACATGGGATGTTTAAAGGATGTATTTAATGATATTATATATGATATTATAATGGAATTGTAATATAACTTTATATGATTATGTTTTCACTCCACTAAATATGAAATATAAATGAAAGTAGTGTTCATGCGTACGTACGGCTTACCGTCTCCATGAACAGTGAATTTCATTTCTTACCTCTAAATGTTATATACTATTATAAATACATGTATATGCTGGATATATATGATATATATGATATACAAATCATTAATATAATTCTTGGATATAATGAAACTTCTACCTGATGAACAACATGTAATTGTAAGAAGTCCACTTTTGACTTAAGAACCAAATATCGACAAAACAAACATTATTAACATAAATGATTCCATAATGTTAATAACATGTAAATAAGTGATATAAAAGGAATAATAAGATTGAAAAAGGTTCTTAATAAAGTATAAATTAACTTTAGTTTACTATTCAGGAGAGTAAAGATCAATCGATTCACATCAGACACGAGGTACGGGACTTCATCTCAATCTCCTTTCATTGAGACATATTTTGTTATAATCTAAGACTTTATTTGATACAATATATAAAACACCTTTGACTATTCATTCAAAGGGAATATTTTACTGTGAATCATTTTACTAAACAAAAAAAATGTTTATTTTAACGTACGCAGTGACAACGACCTTTTCCACTACTGCGGGTATTATTTGCTCTTTGGCTTCCTCAACAAGCCGTAATGTTTTTAAAATGAAATAAATAACATATACTCTTTTATGTATTTTGGTATAGAAAATGTTTTTTATAATGGATTTTTTATGTCAATATATTTAGGTTATATATTATGATCGAAATGTGGAAATGGTTTCCTTCCATTATATTTTTTTATGTCTTATGATTTTATAATGGTACTTGGACATTTGATGGGTGGTTATGTGATAAACCATATGACGGGTGGTTCCATGAATACCATGACGGGTGGTTAAGTTATAACCTCCAATGCATTGGGTATGGAAGTCGGCCGTATGGCTATTCCATTAAGTGATATGTGTGGAAGTCGACCGTATGGTTATTCCATTTAAGTATGTTTATGTACCAAGTTACCATTATATATTATGTGTTCTTTATATGGGTTTTATGGTAATATTTTGGTTACAAATGGGTAAGTAATGGTCTTTTATTCAGTGAAGATTTTTTTGCTACTTCATAAAGGTGAAATGTATTACTTTGATAAAGTATACATGGTTTACTTGTTTTTTTGAAAAACTAAGAGTTTTCATTCTTTGTGTATCCCTTACTGAGCTTTTTATGATCACCTCAAGTTTTTTAAAATGATTTTGATAGTACTTAATGTGGAATAGGGTCAAGGATGGGATCATGGGAAAGTCATGCTATCTAAAACATATAACTAGACATATTTCTTTTTAAGAGTTTTTATTTTATGGAAACTTAGTAGAAGCGTCTACTTTGTAATCTTTTGAGATGTAATAGTTATGTCCTAATTATCTAAAACTCTAAACCATGAAAATATACTCAATGTGAATTATTCATTTAATTCAATATTAAGTAAGGATTAAGGTTGGGGCCTTATAGTTGGTTTCAGAGGTCAGTTTAGAAAACATTAGGAGTTAGAAAATTGTTAAATTATAATTTAATTTATGGTATGTTTGAAATTATATAGAATTTAAGGATTACCATGTTGCTTCACCTATGATATTTCTATGTTCAGAATGCTTTTCCGTAGAGGAAACAAAATAGCTATGTTGGGATGACATCAGGAGGAAGACAACCTTCCAAATCAGCAACCTGAGATGGTCAGAATCGGAACTGAACAGTTTGTTGCAGTGATAGCACAGTTGACTTAGGCTATAAATGGTGGTGGTATCCATGCACGAGATCAGCCAGATCATCCGCAGAGGAACATGTCAGTGGTAGAACATTTCATGAGGCAACTTCCCCCATCAATCAGAGGATCATCTGACCCCGTGATAGCTGAAGGGTGGATTAAAGCACTGGAGAAGATTTTTGATGTCATGGGGTGTTCATAACATCAAAAGGCCAGTCTTGTTGTTTACCGTTTTGAAGATGAAGTTGATCAGTGGTGGTCGATGGTGAAAAATATCAGGGATAGTGATGATATTGATGATCTTCACTGGGACGAATTGAAAGTTATGTTTGTTGAGAAATATTTTAATAAGGTGGTTCATCTTAGGATGGAAAAACAATTCCTAGAATTGAGGCAGGATAATGACTCAGTGGCTGCTTATGAAGCCAAGTTCACTGGACTGGAAAGGTATGCTCCAAATTTCATACGAGATCGTGATAGTAAAATCAACAGTTTTTACTCGGGGTTAAATCCAACGTATCGAAGGGCTTTAGCTTCCCATGAGTTCAAAAGTTATGAAAAACTTGTTCGATGTGTGGAGAAGGTGGAAATGAAGTTTGCCAATGATCATGTGTTCTTTGACAAACAACAGAATAAGAGGTACAGTTGGTAGGAAAAAGGGAAGAATTCATCAAAGAAGCAAGGAGGTATGAAAACCAAATATTCATCCTGTGTGAAGTGTGGTAAAATGCATCCTGGAGAATTTTTATCCAAGTCTGGAAAGTGCTTTCGGTGTGGTAAGTCTGGTCATATTGCTCGTAACTATAAGGAAGATGATCAAGCAGGCAATGAAAAGTCAACGACAAGATGTTTTAAGTGTAATGAAAAGGGTCATTATGCAAATGAGTTTCTAATGAAGAACTCAACTGGGGGAAAGCATCCAGACTACAAGCAGAAAGTGGTGGTGAAATACTTTGCAACTACTTCAGCAGATGTTGGGCCATCGAATGAAGTAGTATCAGGTACACTGTTTGTTTGTTCAGATTATGCCAATGTGTTGTTTGAATCAGGGTCTACACATTAATTCATTTCTAAGAAGTTTTATAGTAAATTGGAGATTCCATCTCATGATATGAATCCTAAACTAATGGTAAAAACACCCGGTGGGAACGTTGAGACAAAAAAGAATTATAAAAACCTTCTTATACTTGTGTGTGGAAGGAATCTACCAGCAATCCTTATTTTTTTTGCCTCTAGTGGATTTTGATGTTATTTTGCACATGGATTGGCTTTCTGTTTATCACGCTAAGATTGACTGAAGAACTAAAATGGTTTCTTTTCAGAAAGATTTTCAGTTTGTGTACAAGAATGAACCCTTGATTTTGATAACATCTCCGGATGTTGAGAAACTAGTAAAAGATGGAAATGAATGTTTCCTTGCACATTTTGTTGAAAATAAAATAACTTTTCAGATTAATGATGTTCCAGTGGTAAATGAGTATCTTGATGTTTTTCCTAATGTGTTTCCTAGTATTATTCATGATTGAGAAGTTGAATTTACTGTTGACTTAGTTTCTTATTCTAATCCAATTTCAAAACCCCCTTATTGAATGGCTCAAGATGAACTTTTAGAGTTAAAGAAGAAATTATAGGAGTTATTAGATAAAGGTTTCATTCAACCTAGCACATAACCATTGGGTTCTGCTATCTTGTTTATTAAAAAGAAATATGGTTCAATGAGACTTTGCATTGATTATAGAGCCTTGAATAACATTACTTTTATGAACATGTATCCTTTGCCTCATATCGATGATTTGTTTGATCAGCTCCAGGGAGCTCAGTATTTTACGAAGATTGACTTGAGTTCAGGGTACCATTAGTTGAATGTAAATGAAGAAGACATTATGAAGACTACATTCCGTAATAGATATGGCCATTATAAATTAGTACTTATTCCTTTTGGGTTAACCAATGTACCTGCTATATTCATGGACCTTAAGAATAGAATTTTCATTGAGTTCTTGGATAAGTTTGTGGCTGTTTTCATTGATTATATTTTGGTGTTTTCTAAAAGTAAATAATAGAATGAAAGTCATTTAAGGGTTATCATACAAACATTAAATGAAAATAAACCGTATGGGAAATTCAGCAAGTGTGAGTTTTGGTTACAACAAATTTCTTTCCATGGTCGCATTGTTTCAAAAAATGGAATAACTGTTGCTCCTGCTAAAACAAAAGTTGTTGAAGAATGGCCAAGACCCACAAATGTAATCGAGATCCGTAGTTTTCTTGGTTTGGCAGGTTACTACCGAAGGTTTGTTAAAAAAATTTCACGGTTATCTAGTCCAATGACTAAGCTAACTCGGAAGGGTGTTAAGTTTATCTGGACAAAAAAATGTGATGATTGTTTTCAAAAGTTGAAAAGAAGATTGGTGAATGCTCTGGTTTTGGAACTTCCTTCCATGAATGGTGAGTTTTTTATCTATAGTGATGCTTCATTAAAAGGAATTGGTTGCGTCCTAATGCAGAATGATCAGGTAATTTCTTATGCTTCACGTCAGTTGAAAATTCATGAGGTAAATTACCCTACACATGATTTGGAATTAGCTACTATTGTTTTCGCTTTAAAAAATTAGAGGCACCATTTGTATGGAGTAAAGTGTGAAATATATACTGATCACAAAAGTTTAAATTATATATTCACTCAGAATGAAATGACGATGAGAAAGAGGAGATGGCTGGAAATAATCAAGGATTATGGTTGTACAATTCATTACCATCTTGGAAAATAAAATAATTTGGTTGATGCTTTGAGTCGAAAAAGTAATGCTTCATTAACCATGCTACATTTGGAATGAGATCATTTGGTTTTTGATTTGATGAACTTTGGCATAGAAGTTGTTGGTGCAGGAAGTTCTTCTATTTTGTTTCAGGTGTCAGTGAGATCATCCCTATCAGATAGATTTAAACAAGCATAGAATAAATACAGTGGATTGAAGAAAAAGTTATATCTGGTTCAGAAGGGTATGTTACCTGGGTATAACATCGATAATGATTGTGTTTTGAGGTTTGGGAAGAGATTATGTGTGCCTTGTGATTCACAGTTGAAGGGTGAGTTGTTATGTGAGGATCATAGTTCCCCGTTTTCAGTTCATCCTGGCAGTAAAATGATGTACATAGATCTGCAGGAGTATTACTGGTGGGATGGAATGAAAAGACATATTGCCAATTTTACTATAAAGTGTTTGAATTTTCAGTACGTTAAAGTAGAGCAGCAGTTACCGGAAGGGATGTTGCAGTCATTACCAGTGCCAGAGTGGATATGGGAAAATTTATCCATGGACTTTGTTGTGGGATTACCGATGACATCTCGAGGTAATAATGAAATCTAGGTTATTGTTGATCGATTGACTAAATTTGCTCATTTCCTTCCTATTCGAGATACTTTGTCTCTAGATCAACTTGATCAGTTGTATCATAAAGAGATAGTCGGGTTGCATGGAATTCCCCTCTCCATTATATCTGATCATGATACCATGTTTACTACTAACTTTTGGAAAGACCTTCAGAAGTCATTGGGTACTGAATTAAATTTTAGTATAGCTTTTCATCCTCAGTCATATGGGCAGTCAGAATGAACAATTCAGACTTTGGAGGATATGCTATGTGCTTGCTCGATGGATTATCAGGGATGTTGGGACCAATATCATTCTTTGGTTGAATTTTCAAATAATAACAGTTTTCATTCCAGTATACAGATGGCTCCGTTTGAAGCATTATTTGGAAAACGATGTCGAACTCCATCTTTTTGGGATGAAGTAGGTGAAAGGAAGCTGATGGGACCAGAATCAGTAGAAGAGATAGCAGAAAAAGTTCAGTTGATTCAGAAACACATGAGAACAGCTCAGAGCATACAGAAATGTTATGTGGATAACTAGAGTAAGGATCTATCTTTCGAGGTAGGTGATAATTTTTTTCTCAAAGTTTCACCATGGAAATGTGTGATGTGATTTGGTATGAAAGGAAAGCTGAGTCCAAGGTACATTGGACCATATGAAATTCTTGCGAAAGTTGGATCAGTTGCTTACCAAGTGGCTCTACCTCTGAGTTTATCTCAGGTACACAATTTTTTTCATGTTTCGATGTTGAGAATGTATATGCCAGATCCAACTCATGTTTTGATCCAGAGGTAGTTCAGTTGGAAGATAATATCTCTTCTGAAGAACAACCATTCCAGATTGTTGACCATAGAGAGCAAGTGTTGTGTAATAAGGTAATTCACCAGGTAAAGGTTTTTTGAAAAAAACCATATGGTTTAAGAGGCAACATGGGAATCTGAAAATTCTATGAGGGATAAATACCCCCACTTATTTTGATAAGTGAAAAAAATTGCGAGGACGCAATTCAAAAAAGGGGGGAAGGATGTAAAATCCTTGGTAAATAAAGAATAAAAGGATTTTCATATTTATTAATATTTCTGAATTAAATATTAATTTTACTTTAAAGTGGTTTCTATGTTCGATAGTGTGCCCGATATGCAACAACGTGTTTCTTTGAAATATTACGTTGCACACTAGTAATATAATAATATTTTTTTAAATGGTAGTTAACACATAGCCATTTTATTGGCGGGAATGAATATAAATAACTAAAATATGATTATATATGTTTTTTAAATGTTTTTACATTTATGCAATAAAATATAAAGGCTTAAAATAAGAGAAGAATTCAATTTTTGGCATAGATACTCTAATATTCACTAAAAGGTTGATCTATTACCTTATGATGGAGAACCCTCTTTAAATATAGTTTTGGTCACTCTTATACATTTTATTGGACCAAATAAAATTATTCTTTAAAATCGGGACTTCAAAATTTACTTTGTGTAAATTTTTGTAATTTTTCCGATAAAGTTCATTTTTTAAAAAATAGTGAAAAATGTTGTATTTTAATTCAAAACCACTTCTTAATATAATTTATTTATATGATTAGATTATATTTTGAATTTGTTTTAAATATCAATTATAATATATTTTTACCATTTAATCCAATGGTGGTCATTGAAATTAATTTCACTTTGAAATTGGACTTAAACTAGTCTCAATCTTTTGATACATATTGTTTCATAAAAACACGGTATTTGTTTTAACAGTGGGAAATAATTATTAAATTAATTAATTCAACTTATATGTTTTGAATTTTGTAAAATAGAAATCATTTTAGAATTTGGAATATCAAATATAGCTAGGGAGAATTTTTGGTATTTTTCTGAAAAACATCAATTTTTGATAAATAGTGAAACCACTAAGTGGCAGTCAAAATAACATATTTTTTGTCTAAATGAAACTTTACCACTTCTGTGATTTGATTTTCAAAATTTTGACATAAATGGTGGTCATTAGGATGTAAAATATGGTATAATTGGATTAAAATAAATTTTTTTGTGAATAGTAACTTCTAAGTTTATTAATCGCGATTAGAGGTAATTAGTGTAATTTAGGACAAAAATAATGTTATAATAATATGAAATTACCTTGACACATGTCCTACCCTAATTTTATGTGTCATGGACGACCACAAAAATCCATGGGACAGCTTGGGGACCCCATAGAGCCATTGTGGTAGGAAAATAACATTAATAACTTTTTATTTAAAGTTAAAATAAAAATGTCACAAACATGTATTATTTGGATAAAACAATTTTTAAATGGGGTTATACAAGTCATAATTTTGACTATAAATATTAATTGGAAATATAAAAATATTTCCTACATCATGATATTTTTTTATAATTTTTAGACATTAAATAAATTAAATTATTTATGACACCGTGATGATGCAGCGATTACCTCATTATTTAATGATTTAAATAAAATGAAAATATAATGTAAAATATAAGACCTACACTTGTAAAAAACCTATTGGATGGGTGTATTTATAACCGTTATCACCTTATCCTAGAAAATTATAATTTTGGGACCTTTCTTATCCGAAAATCATTTTATAATAAAGTATATTTTCTTAACATTCCAAGAGTTCCCCTCCTCTTCTCATATAAAAGGCCCTCAACTCTACCACCTTAACCACACATCTCAAGCCTTTGGATCAGCCAACCCCTGCCCATTCTGTCTCTCCACATCCCTTTATTACTCCTAGAAGTCTCACTTTGGTATTAATTCTTTCCAAGGAAGACTTTGAGCTCAAATCAAAAAGAGTTACCCGATTTTAAGATAATGTCTTCACTTGTGTTCTTTTGTTTTATTTTGCTTCTCCAACCCTCTAAAATCTTTTTATTCCTTTATTTTGTAACAAAACAAGTATATTCAATATACTAGGATGTTTTTATGAGAAGTATTCAAGATAAACTTACACACACCTCCGTCTAATGGTTAAAGAACAAACTATTTCTGTGGTTGGTGAATTTCTGCCTCACGAAACGATGATAGTTCAATATTATTTTAACACCTTTAATGGTGGACATTAAGATATCACTCTATTTATATATGATATATATTATGTTTATGTTTTCCATAATCTTCTTTATTTCTAATTTATGGTATACCTTTAAGGTTTCCATTATGGTTAAACACGATATCTTCATTTTAGGAAGTGCGGAATACCGCCACCTCAAAGTGATTTGATTCGCTAATGTCATACGTGGGACATTTAAAGGATGGAGTTAATGATATTACATATGATATTATACGAGAATTATAATATACCTTTATATCATTATGATTTCACTCCATCAAATATGAAATAGAAATGAAAGTAGCATTCATGCGTACGTACAGCTTACCGTCTCCATGAACGGTGCGTTTCATTTCTTACCTCTAAATGTTATATACTATTATAAATACATTTTTATGCTGGATATATATGATATATATGATTTAAAAATCAAGAATATCATTCTGGATATAATGAACATTTTACCACATGAACAACATGTAATTGTAAGAAGTCCACTTTCGACTTAAGAACCAAATATCGACAAAACAAACATTGTTAACTTAAATGATTACATAATTTTTATAACAAGACAATAAGTGATATAAAAGAAATAATAATCTTGAAAAGGTTCTTAAGAAAGTATAATTAACATTAGTTTATTATTCAGGAGATTACAGAGAAATCGAGTCACGTCGGACATGAGGTAAGGGACTTTGTCTCAATCTCCTTACATTGAGGAAAATTTTGTTCTAATACCAGAAATTATTTTAAACGTTTTATAAAACACCATTGACTTTTCATTAAAAGGTAATATTTTTCTATAACTAATTTTACTAAATGACAAAAAGGAATGTTTATTTTAACATACGTTCTGACCACGACATTTTCCGCCGCCGCGGGTATTATTTGGTCTTTGGCTTCCACAACAAGCCGTAATGTTTTTAAAATAAAATAAATACCATATACTGTTTTATGTAGTTTGGTATAGAAAATGGTTTTTATAATGGATTTTTTATGTCAATATATTTAGGTGATATATTGTGATCGAAATGTCGAAATGTTTTCCTTCCATTAAATTTGTTTTATTTCTTATGATTTTATAATTGTACTTGGACATTTGAAGGGTGGTTACGTGATAAACCATATGACGGGTGGTGCCATGAATACCAGGATGGGTTGTTACATTATAACCTCCAATGCATTAGGTATGGAATTCGGCTGTATGTCTATTCCATTAAGTGATATGTGTGGAATTCGACCGTACGGTTATTCCAGTTAAGTATGTTTATGTCCCAAGTTACCTTTTTATGTTATGTGTTCTTTATATGGGTTTTATGGCAATCTTTTGGTTAAAAAAGGGTAAGTAATGATCTTTTATTCAGTGAATAGTTTTTTACTACTTCATAAAGGTGAAAAGTATTACTTTGATAAAGTATACATGGTTTACTTGTTATTTTGAAAAACTAACAATTTTCATTCTTTGTGTATCCCTTACTGAGATTTTTATGCTCACCCCAAGTTTTTTGAATTGTTTTTCATAAGCCTTAATGTGGAATAGGTTCAAGGATGGGATCAAGGGAAAGTCATGCTATCTAAAACATGGAATGAGGCATGTTTCTTTTTAAGAGTTTTTATTTTATGGAAACTTAGTAGAAGTGTTTACTTTGTAATATTTTGAGATGTAATAGTTATGTCCTAATTCTCCAAAACTCTAAACCATGAAAATATCCTCAATGTGAATTATTCATTTAATTCAATATTAAGTAAGGTTTATGGCTGGGGCCTTATAAATTTCATCAATTAAAACAACATTTGATGTTATGGATTTCATATAAATTATTTATATATGTCTCTAACATATATACTAATCTTATTATACCATCTTTTTAAGGTGTAATACAATCCTTATGATTATTTCTCAAATAAATTCATTATAAAATTTCCTTTGATTATGATATGAAGAAAGATTATGAAACCCATTTTATTTCCATGGGTAATACTTATTTAATTCATTATTATTGATTTCCTTTATGTAGAATACATATATTATGAAAATATTATGATGGTTGAGTCTATATATGGATCCAATGAATTGGGTAATGTTATAGTCTCATGAGACATCATGTATAGGATTATAGAGTAAACCTATCCTTTATGGGACTTTTTCTGCCATGTGATATTTTCCAAGAAGTTATCCTTGACTCATTTTTATGTCATGTTATATGTTTCTTCTATATTTTCTATGATACCATGATCATATTATACCATTTTCTTTATGTTATTATTCCGTGTGATTATTAATGTTCCTCCTCTTTTATGATATTATGTTATATCTTTTCGGATCATGTGTTATGTTTCATTTTCATGTTTATTACCTTATTTGGATTTTTAGCTCTCCAATTTCTTTATATATTATCTATGTTATCCCATGTATATTTTGGAGCTATAATAGATTTTAGGATCTCCCTATGGAAAATAAAATATGGATTCCATATTTTTTGTATTAAGAACCTAGTCTTATAATGACAGTAGGCCTTTATAGTCCTTGTATTATATTAATTGTTATTTATATTTAAGAATCATGTAATAATATATGTAAAAAGATTGGGTCACCATAAACTATTTTTTAAAGAATATATTCTTAACAATATTCGATTACATTATATATAACTCCTCCTCTTTTGAATTTTGAATCAATTACCCCCATTGATTAGTATCTTCATTTAAAAAATACACTTCTAGGAGTGCCATATTCATTTCATTACATTACAAAGATAGAAATGTCATTTCCATGCACTTGATCCACTATTTTTCTATAAATGGATTTGTACTAATTTAAAATATATAGGATTATACCACATTAAGTCTTCCAAAATCATGTAATCATGTTGTAAAGAAATAAGGTGTTCTATATAGGCAAGGATATTGTTGATAACTAGATTCACCTATCCTAATATAGTCATAATCTTCTTTGCTCCAGCACTATTCAAATTAACTTGTTCATAATTGAAATCCCTACATTGATTATGAGTGTTGACATGTTTTCTATTCCTTCTATAGGGAACTGTTTATAAATAATGGAATACAATATATTAGATCATATCATTATGAATCATAATGTATTATTTTTAAACTTCTAAAACACTTAACATAAATTAAAAAATATATTCATAGATAACCTTAATAATAATAATCTTAATATATTTTAGAAAATATTCAAATCATAAAAATATTTTCAGATATTTCAAAATGGTTTGTAGAGAAAATGAAAATTATTATAAGAATTTTCCACATGATTTTCAAACCAAGTGTCTATTAAGGGACCATTCACTATGCAGTAGAATTATGGATGATATATAATAACCCTACCATTTTCATTCTTATCACCCATAAATAAATTTATACCAATTCCATGTTCACATGTAATATCTATATAGAGATGTCTTTCGTGGAAAATTTCATAATATCTACCTTACCAAAAATATTAGGATATTATCATACAATTATATATATCATCAATGTCAGTTGTAGGGTTATGTTCCCTAATATATGTTTTCATAAATCTAGTTTCCAAGGATTATATAAACTTACTCCGATATAAACTATAAATACCTCGACCCTTATAGACAAGATCCAGTGGTTACATTATCACATCATCACTATATATAGGTGATATCATCTCAAAGAAGTAAATAATTTAGTATTCTTAGTAAAATATATAAATGTTTGAGTCACACATTACATTTAAAAACTTAAAATAAAATATAGTAATTATTTTGAAAACATCATAATTATCTATAGAATATCCTTTAATATTATTCATAGTATGCTACCTAGAATCTTAGGGAAAGTAAACATAAGAAAGGGATGAGATCAGATTCTCATAAAGGGAATACATACATTAGAAGATAATATAAAATTAAAAAGGAATGAATAATATGGTAGGAGTAAATAATGAAAAAATTATACAATGTTAACAATCACATGGGCTTGAAACTTATCCAAGTATATATTAAAATTAAAATAAACAAATTTACATCAATAAATTATTTTATAATTATGGAATTAATAATTCCATAAATCTTAAACTTACCATCAAGGCCTCATGCCATGAAATCATAAACACTATGTCAAAGCCACATGCTAAGACATATAACATATATGGTTAAGGAATAAACCCAATACCCAACCTATTTTATCTCATGAGACCTAATGATTCAACATTAAGATATATAATTTAAGTTCCCACCCATCACTATAATTACAATGATTTGATAATATGAATAAACAAAACAACCTAATCAACAAATAATCATTAACTATACATATTAGAAGAAATAGAATATATAATGTCAATAATATCCCTAGTCAATCTGATCATAATCCATCTAGAGAAATATGGTGGATGGTATCACTATATTATAACTTAAATAAAGCATGATATTAATCAAATTATGTTTATATATATGAAAATACTTTTAAATTATCGATCAATGATTTCTTGAGGAAAAACTCTTTTCATTTTGAAATTCAATTATTTAATATCAAAATATGTAAAAATTTCCATGTTAAAATAAAGATTCCTTTCACATTATTGGTAAAATGTATAAAGGTCCTCATTCAAAAAATGACAAGAAGATTCCTTTGAAAAAAATTTTATTGAAATTAAATCATAAGTAAAAATAAATTTAATAAATCCTGTTAGAATATTAAAAATATTCTTGAAAACCATTAAAATAAAATATGGATATGGATGAAAAATATATTTGACTGAATATAAAACAATGTCATTTTTCATTTAAAACATTATTTTGGGCTTTTTAAGTTCCCAAAAATGTGAAAATGGAACAAATAATTTAAAAAAATGGAACAATTAATTTAAAACATATAAATAACCAGTGGATAATAAAAATTATAGGTTTTAAAAATAAATATCATATAATTCCCCAAATATAATATTAAATATAAATAATCCCAAATAATGATGAGAAAATAAACCCTTACCACTTTAGTAACATTCAGATCAAAACCCCTTCGATGAAATAATTCAAGTTATAACTTAAAAAACCATTAATTAAGAAGGATACATGATATAAAATTTCAAATGAGTAGTATATTCATCTCATAAACATAAATAGTTTCATACTATCAAGCATGTATCAACGAAATAATATTTAGATAAAGGACACTTACCTCTTGTATGACTTTCTTAGTACATGTTAAAATATCATATATAATAAATTTTTATTTATTATAAATATATTAAGAACAATAATCATATATATAATACCATATATGATTTACTTATAACATTTTATCACCCATTTATTAATAAATATTTATTAAAATCCCCATCTTAGGTGATAATTGATTCATTTTTTATGTATTTTTTGGTTCGATACTTACAGTTCTCACATCATTCTCAATACTCAATCTATTAAGACTAATGATTATATGTTTTATTTTTAATCAATAAGATATGATATTTTAGTGATTAAAGAAGGATGAAAATAGTGTTATACCACTTAGTATTTAGTATCTATTTATTGTAATGGTTATGGGAATATTATTAATTTCAAAATACTTGTGTCAATTCTTATTAAGGATGACACATTGTTTAAATAAATGTTTTGAAAATAATAAGAATTTAAATAATTCCATGTAAAATGTATTAACATTTTTCATGAAGAATATTTGAGGAGGAATATGGTATTAAGAATTATACTTGAGAATGTCTTCAAATTCTATTATATTCTGAGGATTATTCTCTAAGTCTTTTATGATGGTGGTCCTCTGATCAAAAAAAGGAACAACCAAAACAAAACTCAAAGGATAACTCATTAACCTCATTGTGGGATCATGGATCAACCTTGAGGGTGAACCTACCCAAAGGACTTGTATGGTGGCTGGGGTAAAGCGAGCACTTGTATGGGATGGAATTTGTGTGTCACAAGTGTATAGTTTTCACATAATGATCATATTGGCATTCAAGGGGTTGAGTGGGTCAGCCAACCAGATGTGGTATATGCATAGTTTATTTCAATGATGATCATAGTGTTGGATCAAGTGGATAATATAACACATATTCATATATTTCATGGTAAAATTGAGAGTAATTTCAATGTGGGACATGGTCAAAATGTAGTCATTGTTCATGTGTTAAGAACTTACACAAAAAACAAGGGATGTACGATCAAGATGATCTTGGATGTATAATTATCTATGATCATATTCTTCATGATTCACTCATTTTCCACACTCCCTGACACCATTGGTTTAATTATTCAAGATACATCCAACATCAGACCATCAGTAATGATTGATTCCATCTTGGAAAATAAAGAGAATGATTAATCCTAATATTATTCATGTAATATATGTCTAACATGTATAATATCATTAAATGTTTATGATACTTATGAGGAATATATAAAGGTAATGAAGGCAATACATTTGATCATTTTCTTATTCATGTGATAAGTTAGTACCATGAATATGTTACCTTTATTGTCGTCACATAATAAAAAAACCATCATTATAAGAATATATAATTGTCATGATATTCAAGAATTAAAAATATTTTCATGATAATGCATTTAACATGGATAATTGAAATGAAAAAAAAATAAAAAATTTTAGTCCATGAAATAAATCTAATTAGATCTAATTAAACTAGTATAAATACTGATGAACAAATGAAGAAAATATTATTGTTGGTCATCTGAGTGAGTTATTAGTTTCCAAAGAAACAGAATGTTTATGAACTTTTTTTCATTATGTAAACATTATATAAAGTAGTATATTTTTTCATTAAGTAGAGTGCCTCCAATGATACCCTTACACAAATGATAATAATGTACCACATATCCTTATCATGGGTTATACACACTTGAATTTATTTGGGAAAAATTAGTTTTGTGAACCTATTCTTGATTGTGTGGTACCCTTACATGTATTATTTATGGTTTGTAAGAAGTCCTTTAAATAATATATATTCATATACATTCATGAATAAATGTGTTTCAAATATGGATATAGCATGAATTTGGGGGTATTAATGTTGTAAGTAGGTGTCGTACATATGTTTTCATGATCAAGAACCAACATGGGTATATATAGAGAAGAAAAATGAGTGTGTAAAGGAGAAGAGAATATGAGGTAGGAAGACTGTGCGTGTACATATTAATGGAATACATTAATACATAACCACAAGATAAGATAACCTAAATATAATAATGAGTATATCATAGAATTAAAAATATAGTTATAACATTCTCTAGGGTTTCTATAATTGAATAAATTTCATTGAGATTGTCCAAGTAATATTCTTACATAAAATAATAATTGAATAATTTTTGTGAATCACTGACACATATTTATAACGATTAAAAAATTATTGGTAGAATTAATAATACTATCCTGTGAATTTTTTTTATTCAGACAATTGGTCATATTTAGTTGATTAGAATTATATTTCCATACAAATAGACATGATCTGTGGTTTTTGAAGGTACTTGAATTTTACACAAGGAAAAAAATCTCATAGGATTATAGAGGAATACTACCATCTAAAATGTTAAATATCTTTATATTTGTGGATACACCCTAATGTATGTGAATAAGTCTCATAGTCAAATATGATAGTATTAGAAGAATTTTAGTTAGTACTAAAAATAGAATAAGTCTTGTAGTTGGTGTTGGGAGTACTATAATATGGTTTGGTGTGTTTTTAATTGAGGTATAAGAGTTAGATCATTAGGGTATATAACCAATATCAATTGGGGGATCAAAAAAATGGTTTTATAGGATACACTCATCAAAAAACTAGTAGGGGTTTATGTTAAGAGGAGGTAAAATAAATTGAAAAGATTTAAATAAAACTAGTGACACATGATTAACCCCCCCCCCCCCCCCCTCAGTATGTCTTAAAAATTCATTATAGAATTCAATTAGTATCTGGGGGAAGGTTCTTCCCCTGGTTGTATCATTATTACTTTCATATTTTCTTTTATTATAAGTATATGAAGTGAATTTTTGTTTTTGAATAATAATCATAACTAATTCATATAGAAAACTCAACCTCTACTCTTGAGGTTATAAATGTTGATGTTTTCATCAAGACTTATAAAAGAATAAAGAAAATGGAGGTAGATAAATTTAAAAACTCAAAGATAAAAAAGGATCAACTACTAGCCCAATACAATTAGAGTGGTAATTTTTCAGCAAAGTTGGCTGATTATAATAATTATGATTCAATTTTATGTTGTCATTAATATTTCATTCATTTATGTGATTATCCATCATTTGTAGAAATTTTCCAAATAAGTTTTTAATTATATAGTCAAATTTTTTATGGAACTTCTTAATAAAAAATTACAACTAGAGGAATAATATAATGAAAATAATGAACAATTATCTAGGATTTTTTCTAACTAAAACACTATTTTAAATCATTAAAAAATTCAAGGAAGATAATATTATTATGTATAAATAATGATCTTCTGTGATTAAAGAAGAAAAAGAAAAATCAGTGCCACTTTTCAACAAACAATCTTTTATTAAAGAATAATTAAAAAGGAGTCTGCGTGAGAAAGATGTAGGAGAAATTTTTTTATAGAACTTCTATATACATTGAAAAATATACATAATATTTCAATGACTTTCAAATATTCATAGCTAATGGTTAATGACAAAAAAATTAAGAGCTTGAAAATTTATTATTGAGGTCCATATAGGTGCATGAAGTTGAGACTCAGAAGATGAATACCCATTGAAAATTTATCCTAAAATCAGTTAAATATGAGTAGATTTCTCTAAACATAATTTTTTTTGAACTAGATGCAAGATGAATAAATACTGAAGAGACATAAGCGTAGACTTCCCAATCTATTGATAAAATATATCTTACCAAGAATATATCTGATATGGGTCTTATTTCTGAGATTACTCAACCTAATGTCAATAATATATTGAGATTATCTAAGGATAAATATTTTTCAATATTATTGAAAAAGGTTACCTTTATTCCTAATAATTATGTGCATACTAATGTTTTTTTGATGAATAGTGGATATTTAAATTTAAAATATAAACAATATGTGAATAAATGTTCTTAAAAATCCATTAAATCTTAAAATATGAATGTGTAGAATTATAAGAATTCTTATTCCCTAAATAAATCACAAAAGAAGAATTTTTTTGTTCAAAATTAATAAGTTTTCATACGTAGTGAGAATGAATCACAAAATAGAAAAATCAGATTATTTACCTACTAATGGTGCTAATAAAAGTTTATGCATCATGAATTAAATTATTGACACAATATTTTATTGTATGAAAATTATATAATGAATATAGTTAGGGGATAAAATATGAATAAAATAGGAAACATGCTCAACATAAGTAGAATTCATAGAAAAGGAATCAGTATATCAAGAAAATATATAAATACTTTGAAAATTTATATGATTAATGTAATAGAAGTGGTCACTTTTATGATGAGTAAGGGTATATACAAATCATGAACAAATCATCTGTTTATATAAAAAGAATTCAACAAAAAAAATTGCATCAATTAATAAAATACAATGAAATTTCAACCTTAGGAGGTGAACAAAAGGAGAAAACTATTAAATAAATAACTCCCGAGAAGTTTTATTGAATGGTTAGAAGGGTTTCACCTAAAAGAAAAGATTATTATATTATGGTAGGAAATTTCACATCTTTAACCATTGTAAATTTTCCATGGATATCAATACTAAAGGAATTAATCTAGAATCGAGGAAAGAATAAATATAGAAAAGTAACGATGTGATTGATTTAGTGAAATACATCTCTCATAACGATGTTTTAATGTTACCTAAATAGGGTAACATGGTGAATGTTAAATATATGTATTAAAGGTGTAATATTTTTGGGCATTCAGCTAAAAAATTCTTGACATGGGTTTCTAGATATTAAATTTTCTTTAGGAAGAAAGGGAAATCACCTTTGACTTCTATAATTTAGATTATTGAGTCTACAACACAAAGTAAAAAAACTAAGCATTTTACTTGATCATATAGACAAAATAGATTAAATAGGCTAGGGAGATGAAATAATCATAGAAATATAAAATAACTTTTATATAAAATGTGAAGAAACCTTTTACATATATGAAGACATCTAGGTTGAGAATCAACTCTCTTCCGTGTTATTCTAACTATGAAGAATTCAGGTTCATCCTTATTCCTGAATATATATATATCTCTTTTTATACTTTCATGCATGGAATTTAAGGATATGGATATTTTCTTTAAGTGGGATCATTGATGATGTATGATAATCATTCCCTTGTTTATAATCTAAATATAATTTATAATCATCAACGGGAAATTTATATTCAACCATGTAGGGGGAGATATATCGTTTTTACCTGAAATTTCTAATATGTTTCTTGAAGTGTGTGAAGGATTTATAATTTAATTGATAAATCCAATTAGACAACTCAAAAAATGATAAAATAGAATTTATAATCATGATTTTACATTAATGATAGTTTATGAACAACATAGAAATGCTTGTTTATATCTCTCTTCTTTTCTAAACTAGGTTACCCATATAGACTTAAATTTTATTAACTAAAGGATATTTTATAAATAGAATAATGAAATATCATCCCTCTATCAAAAGTGTTCATGAAAAATTATATAAGGGATGATATCATGTTTTGGGTGAAAAAGGAGGTGAGAAAACCCGCACATATCCTTTTCATTTGATCTTCAATAAGGGAGAGAATAAAGGGGGGGAGGGAGGGAGGTAGGGAGGTTAATATATTAAAATGAGGAATTGATTTTTTGTATTTAAAACAAGTTCATAGGGGTAGATTTTTGAGACCAATTAAGTTAAGTTTCATATGATTCTAATAAGATATGATAATTTGGTTATTGAAGAATAATTTTAATATGTGTTCTAATATATAGTTTTAAGTAGATCTTTATTTTGATGGTTTTATAACTATTATTAAGCTAAAAATACTTGTTTCAATTGGTATTAAGGATGACACATTGTTTACAAAAAAAATATTAGGAGAAGAATAATTGAATGAAGGCCATGAAAAATGTATTCATATTTTTCATAATGAATATTTGAGGAGGAATATGATATTAAGAATCATATTTTATAATGGATTGAAATTATATTCCATACTAAGAATCATTTTAATTCTTTTTGATGGTAGAACATTATCAAAAAAAAATCTAACCATAAAAATCCACAAGGTCCATCTCAAAAACATAATTATGGGATAAATTCTCAACCATGAGGGAGAACAAGCCCAAGGAAATTTTAGAGAGGGAGAGGTGAAGTGAGAACTTTTATGGACAAGAATGTCTATATTACAAGTGTATATTCGATGCATAGAACCTGTGGTGGGGATTAAGGGGGTGATCTTACTATCCTTCCCCATGTGTTATGTGTATAGTATGTTTGAATGAAATTCTAGGTGTTATCTCAAGCGGCTGATGGAATGCATTTTTATATATATAATAGATCAATCGATATGAAGTTAGATACCATATGTTCTCTGAACGTGGACACTTTTCATGCATTAAAAACTTGAACATAGTACATGGGCCGCACAATCATGTAGTTCTAGTCCATCTGATCATCTATGACCATCATCATTAACATCTAATCATCCTCCATTCTCCTTTAATTTACTAGTTGGATGTCGCAAGCAACACTTGACATCCCACCATGTTCAGTGATTGATACCATCTCATAAAATAAAGATAAAGAGTTATCCAGATATCATGCATGAAACCTCTAACCTACATGCATATGATTATTCAAATTTTATGATACTAACAAGGATGATATGATGATAGGATAGGTAATTAATGTGATTGTTATTTCATGCACATGAGAATACAATATCGTGATGATGATGCCTTTATTAGCATATTAAGATAAGAAAACCCACATTTTAAGAATATATAAATGTTTATATCTTCTGAAATTCCAAATCATTAATCAATGCATGATTTAACTCATAGAATTTACATGACATAAAATGTGGGATTTTATGTGGTGAATGATATAAATGGAGAGGTAGTAAAACCTCTATAAATACCAATTAATTAATAATTAAAATGATATTACCAAAGGTTTATGAAACTATCTATTTTCAAAGAAATAAATCATCTAAAAATCTTATATTGTGAATAAAATATTCTGTGAATTAGTCTCTATTTTCACAAAGAATAATACCTCCCTTGATACTCTTATGTGAAGGATAATATCTCTTGACATTGAATTGTGTTACACACACTCAAAGTGCTTCATGAAGAACTAGTCCCATGAAGCTATTTGGGATTGCATGATATGGTTACACATAACCTTCATGGTATATGGAAAGTCCTTGAGACATTTTTCCTTCACATACTTTCACAAAGAACTCTATTGTGCATAAGGATATAGCAATATGTCAGTGGTATTAATTTAGACCATAGGTTTCATTCTTTTTTTTGGATGACTAAGAACCAACTTAGATCATATTAGAGAAGACAGTGACTTTCATGAAGGAGTAATTCACAAAAGATAGAAAGACAATTAGTGTACATATGACTTACTTGTGTTAATTCATAACCATTGGATAAGAAAACTAAAACATAATATTAAGAAGAAAATAAAATAATAAATATATATATAATATGTGATAGGGTTTAAAGAATAGAATAACATGCATTGATATTGTACAATTATTATTATCACATAAAATAATACATGAAATTTTTGGGTGAATCACTTTAAAAAGTTATTTAAGTTTTGGAAATAATCTAAAAAAGGAATAATACTAGCATGGGCATTTTCTTCACTGAGGCAATGGATCATATACAGGTGATTAGAATTATTTTTCAAGAACAACATACATGATCAGTGGTTATTGATGGTAAATAAATTTTATGCAATCACACTTGATCATGTCGGATCACGGAGGAATACTATCATCTATAATTTTAAAGATATTTCTATTTATGTATAATCCTTAATATAAGGGTATAAGTAACTTAGTTTAATTTGGGATTAGGAGAATACTTTTTGTTTGTGTTGGAAGCATAAGAAGTCTCTCAGTTCGAGTTGGTAGCTAGAGAATATGGTTAGAGGGTATAACCAACTGAGGTTGAGGAGTTTGATCACTAGGGGTATAAATATGATCAACTTGAGGATCGACTATGGGGGTGTATAACCAATTTATTCCTAAAACACTATAATTTATAATAATATTATAGTGAAGAATCTATAACTAGGGAGTATAACTGATTAAAATAAGAAGAGGGTATTAATATGAATCCTTATAAAAACACCAAGTGTTTTTTTAAATTTATTTTCATTATTTCATATAAGATCCACTCATCTTAATAGATGATATAGGTTTTAATTAAAATGGTTTGAAAAGGAAAATAATTTATTAAAATAAGTCACATTTTATTCATATTCACCCTTTGTGTGACTATACAATCCATTGGGTAATTCAAAATCATCTTTATAGTCATGATAGTGAGATATATTTTATATTTATTCATAAAATTTATATATATTTATAGTAATATATGAAATATGGTCATAAAAATTAATCATATTGATTTGTGGAGGTGATAGTCTACTCATACGAACAAGCGACGTTATCATTTTTTTAATGGGTGGAGGGGTAAAACGGTTAAAGATATATTATATTTATAAAACAATAATTATTTCATAAATATAATATATATATTTATTATTTCTATATTCATTATAATCCATGTAAAATAGTGGTGAAAATTTATTTAGATTGCTACATTGAGATGATAAGTTATATGTATATATGAGCGATGTTTTCACTTTCTACGGGGTAAAAAAGATGTGTCGAATTGTTTTCCCATAAACCTAATAAAATATAAATATATTAATGATACTATATTATTTTCATTGAGAGGGGTACAATATATTTATATTAATTTTAAAACGAAATGAAATTGAAATTATTTAGCTAAGAGTTATATCTCTTCAATGATAAACTTATATTGTCTTACAAATTATTCCTTGAATGGATGGGATTTTCATAAGACTATAATCTACAGGTATTGGGGAAGGAACATATGAAGGTTGTATGGTATTTTTTCTGATCTAGAAGGATCATGAAGTGTGTAGAAAATTTGAATGGTGGTATCCTTTATAACAGACATAAAATACACAATTGGATTTCTTAAAAGATTAAATATTATATATATCATAATAAAGTTAAGTGGAACAAAGTCACCCCATATTTGAAGATAAGATGATATAAGGATAAAATAAGCTAAACCAATCATATATAGAAATTGTTTGGTAAAATTTTAATTCTTATATCCTAGTTAAACTACTTTAAACATGTTTTTTCTTTAATCTTGATAGTGATATTTTTTACCCTGAAAACATAAATACATTACCAAAAATTAAAGGGGCCTTGTAAAAAATATATAAATGTTAATTCAAATTTTTTAATCCATTTTATCATGTTAAATTTATATTGTTTGAAGAAACTTATTTTAATATAATAACACCAAATGCATGAAAACTACCATTCTGGAAAAAACCTAATTTTAAGAGTAAAAATAATTTCATCATCGAGTAGATTTTTATTAAGAAGCCACCACAAATGGAAGATAAGCACCAAACCTCCTCAAGGAGGCCAGAAATAATGAAGGCCAAGGGAATCATCTCTAATAAAGTTAACACCCTCAGGTTTATGGTATATTACATTATGAAGGAAAATAGGATTAAGTCTAATAACCACAATGGAAGAAAGTTGGTCTGCAACTTGATTACCCTCTCGCCACGAGTGCACTACTTTGATGGTATTGCTAAGTTGTATCCTACACTTTATGAAGGTATAGATGATTGACAAGGTGGAGGGACATAGACCATTGAGGACATTATGTAGAATCTTGTTGTAAGTTTCATCCTCTGAAATATCAATATATTCTTGGTTTCACATGCTGATACCCTGAACGAAAGGCCTTTTCCTAAGCCTGAAGGGATGAACCACTGCTCAAGCGGGCCAAAAATTCCATAATCACTAATCCCTTTGCATCTCAAACAACACCTTCACCACGCATGACCCCCATGAATTAGGAAACATCAGTATTGATTTTATGACCCCTGGAAGGGGGGTTCCAATGGACCTAGTGGCCCTTGGAAATGACAGTATCATTCTGGGAAGCATTGGAGGCTCTTCGAGTGAGGCCAAGGGAGAGAGCCTCCTGCCATTTGCTGAGAAGTGGGGAGAGGTATAGAAGAAGTTTTTGGGTCCTGGTGATGATGGAAGAGCTATAGGAGAGGACCCCGTCATGGCTCACATTGTTTCTATCTTGCTAGATGCTTCATAAGCCTGGATGAATAATCATGGTGCGAGCCTCCTTCACCAGTCCCATGTCTCCAGAACCATGAAGCCACCTCTGTATAAAAGGGAGACCTACCATGGTACTATATACAAGGGCTGTAAACTTTCCGAGAGTGCTCCACATCGCACTCACCCAGTCACCCTGAAATTAAAGGTGATCTACTAATTCTTCATTACTGTTCATGCAGCAGGGACTTCACAAAACTAGTGAGATCATGCATAGTTTAATATTTCGATCCATAGGGATTTACATGTTTCTGATACTCCATGATAAAAAATTTAACTTCAATGGTAGGTACTTTAGCCAGAGGATCTCGTTCCAACTATCAGAGCAATCCTGGATTCTCAAAGCACAAAAAAAATCATGAGAGTTGATGGTCCTTATAGATGAGGGGTTGAAAACACATTGGTCCGGCACTGAGGATAATTTAATCAGGTTGAAGACGGCCAACTGATCTTTTTCCATCACCACATGGATAAACTCAAGGTAGCGACTGGATTCCCTGAAGTAGATGGTAGGAGTTGGGCATCCCAGAAACTCGATAGCATCCCCAACCCAGTTATTCTTCCAGAAGAGGATATCTCCATTCCCCACCAGCCATTGGGAGTGAGGTTGAAAATTGGAGATGAGGGGAAAAATATTTTACCAGAGCATAGATCCCTGGATCATCCTCGATGAAGGGTCTTCAAAGTGGTAGGAGTGCATGATTCTACCCCAGATAATTTTATTTTCTAGGACTTCCCATGCAAGTTTTTCATGCATGCAGCTGATGGTGTCCTCAAGGCCATGTACATTGATGTCTTCTTCCCTAACCGGTGTCACCACCCTGTGCCATGAAGCCCAATGAAATTTCCCTTCCATGGCAGGGTCCTAGATGATGCTTGCCAAAATCATTTCAATGTTGCAAATCACCCCCTGTGAAAATTTGATGGCATAGAGGGTGTGAACTGGGGTAATGAGTAGAACACTATTGATGAGAGAAATACGACCACTAAATGAAAGATATTTGTTCATCCAGTTAAGGATACGTTCATTTATCTTCTGGGAGAGGAAATAGAAAATCTCTGATCATAAGCCTTTTAGGGGAGATGGGAGCCCCTATATATTCCATGGGGAACTCTTCTCTATTCATGTTGAGGTTCTAGTGGATAGAAGAATCTCAGCTATAAATGCATATGTTGGAAATTTAGAATGATCTCTTGTCCTTATTAATCACTTGACCACTCCAATGGGAGTAGTCCTCAAGTACCTTCATGATTCTTTTGATCGATTTGATGCCAAAATTCAGGAAGACAAGGGTGTCTTCCACAAACATAAGGTTTGTGATAGGTTGGGATCTCATGCTCCGTATGAAGGGGATTGGCTCACCATTGTTGAATCTCTTGTTGATAGTGTGGTTGAGGACATTCTGCGAAAGAATAAACAGGCTAGGGGAGAGTGGATCACCTTACCTGAGCCCTCGAGTAGACTTGATGAACCCGAAGGTCTTCCCCATAAAATAAATCACCAACCAAGAGGATATAAAGAATCTAAATAGGATGTCAAAATTTTGAGGATCAAGTCCCATACCTTCCAGGACCTTGTTGATGAAGCCCCACTCCATCAGATCGTACGCATTGTTTATGTCCAGCTTGATGGCCATGTTGGAACCACAGGTCTTGAGGTTGATGTATTTGATCATCTCCTGAGCAAGGGCAATGGCGCTTTAGATCGAGCATCACTTCATGAACCTGTGATGATATTATGAGATGCAAAGATGGAGGTTATTTTAAATTATTATTTTTATAACTTTAGGTAGGATTTTGTACAGGAAGTTACACAGGCTCATCAGGAGATAATTCAGAACAGTGGTAGGGTTCCTAGTCTTTGGAATGAGTACAAGGCTTGTAGCATAGGAAATCTGAGGAAAGCTTTCCCTCAAAAGAATTCTGGGATGGCCTTAACAAAATCTGCCTTCACAACCTCCCATAAGGCCCTGTAGAATAATCCTGGAAAGCTATCAGGTCCCGAGGCGCTGTCTGGTTTTAGGCCAATCGTGGAACCATATACATCCTCTTAATCAGAAAAGGCCCCTAGCCCCTCATTGTTATAGATATAGAAAACATAATAGATAAAGTTGAATAACCCTTTGTCAATTCCTATGTATCCATTTGGCCACATTGGATAGGGTCCAGTGAGTAACTCTTTGAAGAAGGTAAGATCTTGAGCACCCACCACGTCCCTGTCATTTGTGTATGATGCATCTTCTAAAAGTGGGTTGGGTTTTATTGGAAGCTTTATCTCCGTAATGAACACATGGTAGAATGCGGTGTTTCGATCTCCTTCTTTGAACCACTTGACCCTCAATGAATCTCTTTCAATGTGTTCCTGTTTCAAAATCAATACTACTATGTGTGCTTTCTTGTTGGCAAGATCCTCAAATGCATGATCATCCTAGTTCTACTCCATCTTTCCCTCCAGTATTTAAACTTCCTAAATGGCACACTCAACGTTAGTGTAGATGAGGGGGTGGTCCTTCCACCACGCCCTCAAGTGACCCTTGAGCCATATAAGTTTATTTTGAATTGTGACCCACGTATTCCTTTGGGATGGCTCTTTCCAGACGTAGCTGACCATGACATGGTATCCTGGAGTAGTAGTCCACTAGTGGAGGAACCGAGACTGCTCTGAGGTACCCTGGCTAAAGGATAGGATCACCATAAGGGGAGAGTGATCTGATGATCTCTGGACTAGGTGGATAACTGTCACATTGGAAAAGAGGGTGATGTCTTGGATGTTAGCCAGAAATCTATCCAAGTGGATCCATGAAAAATATTTACCACGATTACTATTCATAATAAACAAGAATTAAGGTGAAATTATTTCTTAATATTAATTATTTTCATGAAAAATATCGAATACATTTTATCAAATTCATTACACATAAGTGGAAGAGTTTAATTTATAATTAAACCCAAAAAACTTGATGAAGAAGGTTTTTCTATAAAAATTATCTTCATGAGTCTAAAATGTTTTTATACTAAAACAAATCATGAAATTGATTAAAATGATCTTAATAGGATTATTAATAACACAAATTAACTAATTTTACTTTGAAATTATTTTTAAAAAAATTGAACTTTATAAATTCATGAAAAGAAAAGATAATGTTCAATAAGAATTTGTATTTTCTGCTATTGAACGAAAATTTAATTTTTTGATAAAAATACCGAAATTTCATCCTAAGTTATTTTGTATTTTATAAATCCAAAAATAGTGTCAATTTTTTCCAAATTAAATTTTTAATTGTGGTGTAAATTAATTATAACATTCACACATTAAATTCCATTAAAACCATTTTTGAATAAAACATTTTTTTCAAACATAAAATGGATTTACTAAAAAACTGAGTACTTATTTATTAAAATTAATAAATTTATTATATAAGACCTCTATAATTATTTTTCATAATATGGTTATTCATATTCATACCATCAATTTTAAAAACTAGGTTATAATGGTTATGTTTAAATAATAACATTTTAATAGTATATCAATATTTTTTGAAAACAATGTTGATTATAACAAAATCTATGAGATAAATTAAAATTATTTGAAGAGAAATATAGCATAAAATCTTGACGTATTGAAAGTAATCACTTTTGGAATTTGAAAGTTATCATTGAGGACCTCTTTGAAATGGAGGATTTAGATATTTTTTTGGATAAAAGGAATTTGAAATGTGGAAAATGGATCTAAAGGAAGTATATTGGGAATAGTTTGAAGAGGAATTCAATTTTTTATTGTTTAAGTAATTGGGTGTGAAAGTAAAATTTTATAAGTAAGGATAGTTGAATTTATATAATAATATAAAAGGAAAAGTCACTATTAATGGAATATGAGTCTAAACTATGAAAAGAATAGAGTTTTTATGAGACTTGGTTCTAGAAAACCCTTTAGCAAACATTTATAGATAAGGTTTTAGGAAGTTTATTATTTTTCTTCTTAGTTTTAACCCTTACCATAATTTACATTTACCACTATAACTTATTTTTTAACCTCTATAATTTAACTTAATAAAAAAAATTAAAATTGACCATATTAGCTAATTTTAATATGATAATTTCAAATATGAATGTAATTATATCAAATAAATTTTAAAATGGTGAGAAAAGTTAATTTCAATATTAGTGCACATAACATGTAAATGTTTTTTAGAAAAAGTATATTTTTATTAATAAATATTTCGTTTAGGAAAAAACTATAAATGTTATTGATTTTGATAACATTTAATTTTTTGTTAATAAAAAATAATATTTTTATGATTTTCAAAAAAAGAAAAACTGAAATCCCCCTTGTGAATATTAAATTAAAATAGAATACCAAAAAAAAAATTATAGGAGTAAAATATTACATGAGATTAAAAATGTTAAACATGAGTTTTATAAATCTAATATAGTACATTTAAATGAATAATTTTAGTTTTTAACTAAATTTTTTATAGTGATTTTTTTTTAAAATATTTTAAATCATACCTATGTCTTTATGAAATTATAAAATCTATGGTATTAGTGAAATTTTTTTTACTATTCATATAAAAATAAAAAATTTTATAAAAATCCTAAAACATTCATTATAGGATGATATTTTCACAAAAAAATCCAAAAATGATATCTATATTATCAAAAAAAACCTAAACCTTATAAAATTGACATTTAAGCAAAAACATAATTTATATGGTAAGAAAATAATTTTATAGAAAAGTGGCCTTAAAAATAATTAATTGATCTTAATATTATTTAATATTTATTAGTAATTTAACTTGAGTGTTTATATAGTTGTTTTTAAATTATAAAATTTAAAATAATCCTTTAAAACTGGTCAATTTACTTTCTTAAAGAAGAAATACTTATTATATTGAAAAATAAATTTATTCAAAAATAGATATTAAATGATTTTAGGAATTATTATTTAATATTGATTAATTATTTAATTATATCTAAATAAATTTCTTCAATATATATGTATTAAATGCAACAATTATTATTTAGAAAATTTTATAAAAATATGAAATGTATAAAATTCATGTAATATAAAATATATTACATTAATAATTAATTATTTATATAAATATAAATTCTACACACATAACCCCTCATGTTTTCTACATTAGACCTTAGTATAAGATAAACTATCATGGTAGTCTCATGTGATAGTTCAGTTCGCATGGATCTCATGGAAATTTCAATTAACTTGAACTTCTCTTGCAAATGTCTTCTCTTAAACAAAAATTCCTGGAGGTTAGCTTTGGCTTGGTCTAAGGAAACCCCTAGTAAAGCTACCTTACTTACATGATCTGAAAAATGAGATTCATAAGGAAGAATTATATTATTAAATTCCAGATCATTCCATTTTCAACATAGATTTTATAATTTGGTTACTTTTAATTATTCCTACTAATTTAACAACTATATTATAATGGTAAAATTTAATAATTTTAATTTAAAGTATCATGATTTCATATTAGTTCAATGTTTTGTGAGAAAAAAATTTTATTTATTATATTATTTATCTAATGGGTAAATTAACATTAAAATATTATTAGAATTACACCTGATATAGGTGTTATTATTTTAATGTTTTTTATACCCCTTGACACTATATGTTTGATATTAATGAATTATTTGGTTGATTTATATTTGTTAAACTATTTTATTATATTTTTATATAAACATATAAACATATTATTTCATAGATCAGGTTATTCACATCTATGTTGAGATTAGTTGTTTGTTCCCTTTTGAGTATGTATATTCTCACACCCTATATGGAAACCACAATGAACAAGAATCTTCATGCACAGCATTTCATATATATAATTACTTGTGGTTCATTTGTGTCACTCACTATATTGGGTGATATAAAATATAGTTTCTATTAGTGTATGGTTCATGGGAGGATCCTTTTTTAGAGTTTTTAGTGGGCCTGAGGGGGATAATTACATGGGATGTCTGTTATTATTTTTCATGGGGTTCCACTCCTGGGACTCAACCTTTGGTCCTTAAGTCCATGTTTGGTTTTACATTTACATGTTTAGTAAATTTCGATATGTTTCACTCATGTTTATAATTTTTGTATTTTTTAGGAATGGTTTGGTATGTATTTTTGTTTCATATATCTATTTAATTATATATAGTCTTAATGGTTTCACGAATAGTTACAATAATGGTGGGTAACAATGTTCTTAGTCCATATGTTCAATCACTCAATGGTCTTAAAAAAATTCAGGCAACTCATCTTGGTTTTTTCCATTTTCTATGGGTAAAACTACCTCCCACATGTTTTTAGTTAACCCTTCACATTTACACTATCCTTTAATGATAGGGAGGTGTTCATGAGGTGTTTCAGTGGGATATCATGGTACTATTAATGGACTTGGGTAATTTTCATTCCAAAAAGGATAAAGGGGGCACATAATTTGCATGTTTGACTAAATGGATATGTTTTAAGATTTAGTTACTAGGGATGACTTGTCTTGTTGTCTAGATACTCTAGGTATGGGTGAGGTATTATTCAGAGTGTTTCAAAGTAAAATTTGGGAGAACCATTTATAGAGGATATAAGGCTCAACTAAGAGACACTCTTTATATTATCTCATGTATGATACGGTATAGTGCTATATTAGTGAATTGAATTTCATTTACATTATTATTATTACCCTATGTGAATGGTTGTATGTAATTAAAAAACAACTAATAAAGTATTCAGTGTTTTCATGAATACCCTTATAATGAATCGATTTTTTCCTTCTAATAATTTGGAATATTATAAGAAATATTCTTGGTTTTATGTGCTAATTCAATGTGAGATTATTGGTCATAGAGGGTCTCAATATTAATATATTAAATATATTATATCATGCACATGAATATTTTTAGAATAAATGGATTTTCCATTTTTTGAACCTAGGATGAAAAATATGAGACCATAGTCGATTCCAGAGTTTGGGGTTTTCCCTAAGCATGACATAATGTTTGTAAGTGATGGGTGTTCAGTTATGGAAGCCATTGGTGAGTGTCATAATTGAATTAATTTATTCATCCAGTTAATTAATTTTTAATAAAATAATTTGATAACCCTATATATATAATTCGTTATGATTTTTCTTGCAAGGTTATATGAAAATACCTTGAAGAATTAGAGAGGAGGAGGGAGTTTTCTTCATTGGTGAATTAAGATTAAAGAACGACAATGAATAGACTAATGTGAACCATGATACAGATGACGAACATAGATAATCTTCTTTTTAATATCTAGGGGACATATTATTCAATAATGATCAATCCATAATCAAGGAAGCTTATTTTATTTTTTTGTTTCTACCCTATTTGATTTAATAAGCATGGATTTTTAATTATCTGCTTAGATTGATTAGAGATTACATATTCTTCACATGATCTTGGATATGTTTTACATTTTCAACCTAAATTATGTTTGTTATGTGATTATTTCACCCATGGATATCGCAATTATGTATTATTTGGATGATATCACATCAACCAATGATAGATTAACTTTATTCTTACGCATTTCCCCTCACAATTCTATGTGATGTTCGTCATTGTCTTACAGGGGAGCAATTTGAAATTACTAGGTTAGATTTGAGTGCGATTGAACTCTTGGATATGTGGGGAATGTTTGTATATGGTAAAAATAATAATTTTTTTGGAAATATCGTGATGGATTAATGGGTTTTGGGTGAAGGATATGTGGTTTTAGTACCCCAAATAGTGGTAGGCATATGAAAAATTACTGTATAGGTAACCATATTTCTAATTTCTGGTCACTGGAGGCCAGGAATCGATGAACGGATATATTCCCTTCATTTTCAGCAGATTCAAGAGAATTAAAATATGTTAACAATAGAGAATATGGAGGTTCTATAATCCAAGTGAAGAAAATAATTTTTTATAAAATTCCTAACTACACGGCATGTATTCGAGAGGAAGACCCATCGTTTAGTTCACTAGATATGATAGCTTGGGGTTCAGGTAAAGATAAGTAACACAAGTCATGTATGGACCATACAGGTATTGGGAACCGGTGCTAGTGGACTACCATTTACGTCGAGAGTACATGGGAAAAGATACGACTAGACACATGGGAATGACTAGTGTACACATACACAATCATGTACTCAGACATAGCTAGTGTACCAGGACATGAACAATGTACACATGCATGGGCCAAAGTACACGGGTATTGAGTGAAAATGCACGGGCAGACCCTGAGTGGTCAAGAAATGTCATGTACCTCTTGTACACATCATTGAGTCCCACATGTCCAGTCAGTCCATGTGAAATCGATGACATGGATAGGTGTCTAGGCAAGGTCATGTATCATGTATCTCCTTCAAGATATTCTATCATATGTATATCTTTCTTCAGGGATCATATTTGGGCATGTGAGTGTCCTATCCTAAGTAGTTCCCCATGTAAAATAAAATTGTGTCCTTTTCTTTGATATTAGAGATAATACATGAGGTTTTGATAGTGTGACACTTCTTCCACTAATTCATTTATAATTTTAGTGATCGATTCAGTTTACTAGAGGGATGTTGAGGTTTAGAAACTCCCCCCCTATCACACCTAGGCATAGGTACCTTGTACTATTTTTCCATGTATATTTTTAAAGACCCCTTACTACATAGGGTGTGGATCCTCTATCTATGGGGTGGAAACTCCTGTCTTCGAGCTCTAGTAGGGACCGGGTCCTCCACTGGAGATTGTGCCCCCTTTATTATGCAGCATAGTGGCAAGGTGCAGATCCTCCACATGAATTCTTGTGCGGTTTCATGTGATTCTTGGAATCAAAGATGGGACATTGGAGCTACAGGTAGAATCATCATTTTTAGATGTACTGTGTAGATATAGATCCCCTTTCTCTCTCATTTGTGGTTCATTATGATCATATATTTTGGGTTCTTGTTTCCCTCTTGATATGGGTTTATCTGACTACTATTATATCTTTATATTTATCCCATTATGGTTTTCAGGGCATCCTACTAGGTATGTAGATACTCATTCCTTAATGGGATTTTAAATCAAATTTCATGTCTTATACAAATGACAATAATATCAGTAGTTACATTGGTAATGCATAACGGTACACGGTTTTATTTATCCCATGTGGTGGTCG
Organism: Viscum album; assembly: GCA_963277665.1. NCBI lineage: Eukaryota > Viridiplantae > Streptophyta > Magnoliopsida > Santalales > Viscaceae > Viscum > Viscum album. The sequence goes on along the minus strand of OY728131.1, from coordinate 305,658,809 downwards.
ATCTTGGAGATCGGGAGTCGGAATCTCTCAAGCTTTTTACAATTGTTGTTTGGTTGGGACATCATTTATATCTGGGAATTTATTTTTACCATTCATGATTTGTATTTATATTTTCATACTCTGATGTATTCCCTAGAGTTTATTACATACATAGTTATACTCTAGATGTTACAATCTTTTATTATTCATATGCACTTTTTCATGGAGATAGTTGTGTGTGTGTTTGAATAGTTACATTAATATAAGGCTTCCAACTTCATTTTATGACTTGTTGGTTCCTTCTGGTAGCCTCTACCTATTGGAAGTAGTCTTGGAGTGTCGCACTCCTATTTTCACTAACTAGGAAAGCCCTGGTGGGTTGGGTCATGACAGAATGTTATTAGACTAGTTCATCCGCATATTGGTGTTTGGAGTTATACACATAGTGATGATTGGTTTGGGAACCAAGGGAAATGGTGTTAGAGTTACTCAAGTGTGGATTTCAAGCCATGGAATTGTAAAACCCAGATATTTTGTAAAATATTTTTTTTGAATAAATTTATTCTTTTCAATATTTGTTACACATAACACTGAATTTATCTTCTGTTATATGCAAGATTGAGTTTAAACACAACATTAGATACTATTAAAATATAATTATTTAATATAATATTTATCATCTAACCGTTGGAATGGTAGGTATGAATAAGATTAAATAAATTCTGAAATCATACTGTTTACATATTTATATAAAATGATTATTTTGTGACCAATTAATTATAAATTAAAATGAAAACAATTTCAGAATAAAGGAAATACTTTCCTTAAAAAATATTTTTATTCACAGAAACATGTTTTGCCTCATTAAATTAAAAAAAATCACTTTTGGTAAATAGTTTTAATGAAATTTATATATTATTTATTCAATAAAATGTTTAACCTTTGTCTTATATTTTTTCTAGACAAGAGATAAAAATAAATCCAATTTTATGATTAAAAATAACATTTCTCTAAAAATTAGTTTTTCCACCTTTTGTGTGCTTATATTTAAAAAAAAATTGGAAACTTTTAGAAAATATATTAGATAATGTGAAATTAATTTTTGAAATCATAATGCCAAAAATTATCTTATTATGAATTTTTTATAATTTTCTATAATGATAAATTTTTTGATGAATAGTGAAAAATACTGGTTGTTATTAAGAATTGTCATTTCTTTTAAGGAATTAAAAAGGTTAAAAATTGTTTAAATATAGTTTTAAATGTAAAATTAGTTCAATTATATAGATTTTAATAAAAATTAGTTCATTTTAATTAATTTAATTTTTTATTTTTATATATAAACATTTTAATCATTTGAACATTTTCTCTTTGGAAAATTATTTCCTTGTCGCATCTGTGAGATTAAATTTAAATTAAAATTTCCAACTTATATGATTAGAATTTATAAAAATTTATTCTATATTTTTAATCATAATAATAAATATTATATAATAAGTTCAACTTAATTTTTCATCATAGTGAATAGTAAAAATAGTAAAAAGTATTTACAATGGTTAAGGTAAAAATTGGTTTATCGGGTGTTAAAATAGAAGGATAAGGGTAAAAAATGACACAAAACTAATAAAAGACCCATTTAATATAAATATATATACCTTATATAATCTATATTATCTAATTTATCATTTTGGATCCTGATGGAATTATAAAAATGTGGGTACACCTTTTTCTTTTCAAAAATTATAAGTGTTCTACTCAACTCACTTATAAAAGTACACTCCCTATATTGTCCTCTTCACACTTCCAAAACTATTTGGTTTGGAAAATATTTGACCAAATAAAATTATTAATTACCTAATCTCATCATATAATCCTTATTTTGTTTATAATTCCAACATAAGAATCCATTTGGTGAAAAAAATGAATTTTTCTAAAGAAGAGTTAACGTCCCTAACTGGGAATTTTATTTTCTTTCTTCCTACATATCCTTAATTTATTATTAAAAATTTATTATATAATAACCTAATTATATTAAATATACTTATATTTTATTGTTTTAATTCTGTAACCTTAATACTTCTCCTCATCCAGCAAATGGTTTATGAAATCAACATTTGTGTGTACAACAGACTACTGCCTCATGAACCGATGTTATTCGTTTTCCATCACCACATCTCAAAGATGGATAAAATGATGGATTTATTATTTATTTATGATAATTATGATGTTATTATTATTATTATTAAATCATGATATCACATGTTCAATCTTACCTTCCATTCTGTGGATATATGATAATGTCGTTCATTTGTGTGGCAGAATATTGTATCGCGAAGCAATGTGATATGTTCACACTTTACATGGAAGGTAATAAGGATGGTTTTAATGAAAATATACGATATATATGAAATATAAAATATTCTATAATTTTAATATAATATTTACCTTTCTTTCATTCTTTCCTTTGGGAAAATGGAAACATTATTCATGCATATGTATGGCCTACCATCTCCATGAATGTTGTATTTCATTTTCTATCTATATATTTTATGGATCACTATAAATACATATATAATGAAAATATATTATATTTATATAATGATTAAAATTACGGATATTATGGAACCATGATCAGATTAATATAACCAAAAATAAAAAATCAAAACGTACATGAAAAATAAAGTAGTTATTGCCCAAAATGTGAATTTAATGAGGAATTATTGATAAACAGTTAATAAAAGGTCATAATTAAATAATATATGGTATTATATATATAATTATTGTTATGAAATAGATATATAGTCAATTTATATTTATTATACAGGAATTTTGAACATGTACAGTGGAATTCGAGACTTATAGTAAGGGATTTTCGTCTCACATTTATTTTCTATGAGACTCATGCCATATTAATAACATGTTTCTTTTATGTGGTGTATATACTGAACATGAATGTATTTTATGATTCTTATCCATAAAATTATTTGCATTTAGATATCTATTTTGGTATCTCTCTTTTATGGTCTTTACATTACAAATGTTATCAAAGTAGTAAGGGTTTTATGATACAATCTCATCATTTATCAGGATTATTTATGTTCTTGCTTCCTATTATGAAATATTATGATACTTATATCATTAAACCCATGAAATGTATTATCCTATTTTTATATCATTATAATACATGGTTTTACTTTATTTTACTCTCTTTATGTACTCAAGAGTACAAAATAATGCTTTCTTAAAGAAAAAGGACTTCATTTCACTCTTTGGCCAAAAATCCATTCTATTCCAAAATCATGTTTTGTAGAAATGGTTTCAAAAATATTTTTAAATCCTAATTTTTTTTTATTAAATATATTTTCACCCATTTTTTGCCTTTTTAAAATAAACTGAAATGAATATTTATTTCTTTTTCTAAACAATTCCTTTTTAGCATTTATCAAAAATAAAAAAGGAATATTTGTTTTATCACATATGAAATGAAAGGTATTTTATTCCTCCATAACCAAATAATTGATTAAATAATTATTTATATGTTTAAAATATTTCTTTTTAATGAAAATTATTTCCAAAATTTGGTATGGATTTTTATTTTTAAAAATTTATTTTTAAAATGGAAAAGATATTTTCCTCAATAAATTTTTTAAATGATTTTTAAATATTACCTTATAAGTTTCTTTTGTCTTTAAAAGAAAATTATTTTGAAATTGGTTTATTTATTAAAAAAATCTAAATGTGTAAAGCCTATATTCCATAGTAAATGTTCAAATTTATATTTCAAAATGATTTTCGATCTAAGATGACATAATTTGGTGTTACTTATTATTTATTGGGGATAATATTGAGTGATATTATCCATATTATTTCTCTATATGGTTATTGATTATATTGAAAAAATATTTATAAAATACAGTTATTTCTCATGGGTTATGATATGGTGAATTAATTAAATGTTTAGGAACCCCGTTTTATTTACATGGGTTATGATGTAATGATATGATGAATGTTTTATGATATTGTGGAACATATAAGTATAGTTTTAATTATGATATAGGTGGGAACTATATCTACCTCCAATGTATTGGGTATATATTTATATCTTATGAGATAAAAATGGTAAAAAAAAGTATATGGGATTGACCCACTATGTGAAATAGGTGCATCATGATCCACTATGGGAAACACGTGCATCCTAATCCACTATGGGAAACAGGTGCATCCTGATCCACTATGGGGAATAGGTGTGTCCCGATCCACAATGGGAAATAGGAGATTAGTCATGATCCACTATTTATATGGTATTAGTAGTTAACCCTAACATATGAAATTATTTTTTCTTATATTTATGATGGTTACACATTTTTTTGAAAAATACTTATAGTTAATGATTGATATATGATGATTTCACACTCATATGGTCTATTTTTTTTGAAATGATAAATTTTTGTTCCATGACTCATGGTTATGTCCTATGAAATGTTCGATATTAACTTCTTAAGTTTTGGTCATGATCATATACCCTTTTATTATATTAGTGTTTCATATGATTATAGATAGATATCTCTTATGTTTACCCGTAATGAGCATCTGATCTCACCCTTTCTTATGTTTCTTTCCAAAGGTTATAAAGAAAGGTTTATATAGGGTATGCCTAAAAGTATTACTATATAAGAAGATATTTGTGGGTTATATTGAAGATATTTTTTAAAATAATAATATTATGATTCTAGTATCCAAATACACAAAACTATTATGGTCCTCAGGTGTGTGCCTATGAAATGTACTGAATATTCATCTAAAAAGATGCTATATTTATGTATAAAATCCTAGGTTTCTATAGTTGGTATTAGAGGAAATGTTTAGTAAATATTTATATATTAGGATTAGAAAGGCATTAGGGATACCCCTTTGGATATTCTTAAGTATATGTTTAGGGTTATGTCTAGGGATATATCTAAGGATAAGTCTATGGATAATTCTAAGAATAGGAAATTATCCTGAAATTTTAGTGAAGGATGTAAGAAAGGGTCTCCAAGAAATTGCATCCATGTCGGGATACTGTATGTAGATGTGGCTCTATCACAGAAGTACCTAGATGTAATAACTCTAAAAATGGAACATTAATATGGACTTTATTATCACATGGTGCATGATAGTGGGCCTTACTGCACACATGGTTTTTTTCCTAAGGGATATGCTTTGGAAATTTACAAACTCTTAATGAACCCTCATGAAGGATTTAAATAATGAACCTGAATAGCATTTTTTTAATCCAAATTTTTAATATATTGAATATAATGTGTCATGATTTATACACAATATAAATAATTTTTCATGGTTATTTTATTTTACACTATGGTTAGTGTTTCTTGAGATATTATTACTAGTTTTTGTTAATGGAAGGAACTTGAAGGAACTATTTTAATAGTGAGTGTGATGGATAATGCAATGATTTACCTCCAGAGAAACCAAATGTTATGGTAAATGGAATGAAAAATATTGTTTGTATGCTCACACAACATTTTCATGCTACGAATCATGTTTAACATCCAAATAGGAAAAAGAGGGAATAACATTCTATTGAGTCTTTCATGGAGAAACTCCCATATTTTTTAGTGGTTTTGCATATCCACCGGTTTTTCAGAAATGGATTGGTACTACTAAAAATATATTTTCCATTATTCAGTGTTAGGATCATGAATATGTCATTTTGTGTGTTTATCATTTGTAAGGTGAAATAGATTAGTAGTGGACTCTTATTAAGAAGATGAGAGAACAAGAAGAAATTGAATCTATGGAATATGAAGAGTTTAAGGGGTTATTTCTCAGTATGTACTTCCCTTGTATTCTATAAAAAAGGTGGAGAATTAATTCCTTGTGATTAAGAAAAAGGATGATGAATCTATTGGTTCCTATGAAGATAATTTTATAAGACATACAAGGTGAGCTTCAGGTTTAATCATCTACCATAGAATAAAAATTGATCAGTTATTTACTGGTTTAAAACCAAGTCTTTTGAAAACCATGTCCATCAGAAAATTTAGTATCAAAAAAGTAGTCATTTGATGATAACCTAAGTTATAAATGGAAATTGGAAATTCCCACCATTCCTATGGTTTTGAAAAGAAATGAAACATTGAGTCATATGAAAACTCATTTGGTTGAAAGAAGTTCTAGCAATCCACATGCTAGAAATACAAGAATAGTCATTATGGAAATTGATTGAATGAAACTAGTAGGTTCTTTAAATATATAAAGAAATTTTCTAAATCCTATGAATGTTAAAATTTTATTAATGATTTAGTTACTAATATAGATGATAATAGGATGACAACTAATACACCACCAACATTATATTGTTTCAAGTGTAATGAGTTTGGGAATTATGAGAATCAATGCTCCAATCTAAGGGATAATGTATATGATAAACTAAAACAACCTCTAAGTATAGAGGGTAAAGGTATTTCTTATGAAATCATAATGGATAAAGTAAATCATGATAATTAGGATAAACTTATCCCCCCTCCTTAATTTGTAATTTAACATTTAATTTTGTATAAATGAGACCTGTGAAAATCTTATTTTTCATCCTTTAGATACATTTTATGTGATTATCACCCTCTAGATGGATTCTAGATTAATAATATCACATTTGATATTCTATCATTATAAGGATGAAACCAAGCATCCAATGAAGATATTTTTATATAAGATAAGATCTTATATAAGCAATAAAGGGTGAATTAAATTTTGTAAGTGTATTTATCCATGTAAGATTAAAATAAAAGTTATAAATACCATCACGGTTTTATGAGTTTAATGTTTATCATATGTTTAAAGTCATTGACATCCCTTTTACTTATTTACATTATGAGATTTTATCAATATTAAGGATATTTTAATAGAAATTTATGGAAATATAACTCTTTGGTTTTGTATATGTTTTAAAAAATGTTTTTAAGGATGAATGGAATTATAATTTGTAGAAATATGATTAAAGTCAACTGAAACCTATAAGTTTTATCTTATCATTGATGTTGAGGTAATTATGGTTTATATTCAATCATGATACAATGTTAGCACACTTAATTGATATCATTGATGATTTATCCGTGGATATTATTTCAAAAATATAAATTAATGGAGTGGTAAGGTTTCATGGATTACCACATTCAATTTTATCTATATTAGATCAAAATACTACCTTTAAGTTTTGGTGAAATCATCCACAAACTCTTGATATGGAGTTTAGTTTCAACACTACATATCATCCTCAGATATATTTTCATTATGATAAAACACTTAAAACCCAAATGGGTATTATCAGATCCAATTCTAAGGAATTTAAAGGTATTTGGGATTAATGCCTACCTATAGTTGAGTTTTCATTCTATAATGGCTTTCAATCGAGTATTCATATGGCTTCTGATAAGGCCCTTTATAGAAAAAAGTGTATAACTCCAACATACTGGAATGAAGTTGAAAAAAAGAAATCTATTGGGAACTGAGTGTAACGTAGTAGCCCAGGTTCCCTGAGCTGGTCGGTCACATGACCTCAAACGCGCCTCCCCGTATGCTAGAGGTTGCCGAATAACAGCGAGGGTCTGGTAAGTCATTCATGGTGAGACTATACCCCCATTTTTTATTTTTCAGAATAATACAATAGAATAAATAAATAAACAATAGCGGAATGATATAATCATTAACTATACCAATATCTCATGATATTCAAATCATGAAGTACAATATTTAAATTAAATGATAAATATGTCATGTTGATGTATATTCCAAGTATCATTATGAAACATAAAATTAAAGACACTGATGACACCTAAGAAGGTCTCAAACCATGTCTAGATCCCTCATTCTTGATCCACCCCAACTCTACCCTCTAACACATGGACTTCTCCCTTTACCTATCTTGTAATAATAAAGTCTATTCAGGTACCGATCAGGCATCCTAAGTAGGGTGTGAGTATAACTCAGTAGGACAACACCAACGGTGTTTAAAACAATTCTAGTCAAAAATAGTGTATGTAATTTTAATATAAATATGTATAATTCATAAATAAAATGTATATCAAAATATTAAATAATCTCTATTTAAGCACAAAAAACATTGGGTTCTCATAGACACCTGAACCTTAATACATACTTCACCCCATTCCTGAATTTTAACTATCCCTAAGGGATACCACGTGTATGAATTTACATGATACCATTCTTATATCACAAATTAATTATCATGCTACCATTCATTAAATCTCACAATTGAATGACCATGTTACCATTCTTTATTTCACACAAATTAATTACCATGTTACCGTCCATTAGTTCTCACCATTTAAATACCATGTTATACTTCATTATTTCACAAAAATTAATGACCTTGTTACAAATCATTAAATCACACAATTGAATTAATATGTTACCATTCAAGAACACATAATTAATTTAACAATTAATTATCCACATAAATGACATTAAAAATTAAAAAATTTGTTAAAATCAAAAAATCTATTTTTTAACTCAACAATTAACTAATCATATGGATGGAATTAATTAATTCAACAATTAATTAATTGGATCAATTAATCTAGTTAAATCAAGAAATAGCTAATCACATAAAATCCGCTAGTTAATTAAATAATTAACTAACCACATCAATTTCTCCGTTTAATTCAAAAATTAATTAATCACATCAATAAATCTAGTTATTTCATCAATTAACTAATCACGTCATTTACTCTAGCTATTTCATTAATTAATTAATCTCATAAATAATATTAATTTTTTCAATAATTAATTAATCACATCACGTACATTAATTAATTCAAAAATTAATTATTCACTTCAATCATATTAGTCAATTAAATAATTTACTAAACACAAAAATTACTCTATTTAATTATCTAACTAATCACATCAATTGCTCTAGTTAATTCAATAACTAACTAATAACATTAATAACTCTAGTTAATCTATCAATTAACCAATAACATTAATAAATATATTTAATTTAACAATTAATTAATCACAACAATAAAATTAATAAATAAAGAAACTAATTAACCACATAAAATACATTAGTTAATACAAACATTAATTAATCACTACAATTACTTCGATTAATTCCCAAATTAATTATTCTCGTCAATCCCATTAATTAATTCCACAACTAATTAATCACTCCCATCAACCCTATTATTTAATTAAACCATTAAATAATTACATTACTTCCCTTAATTAATTTATAAACCAATTAATATATTCAAACTCATTATTTAATTCAACAATTAAATAATTACATTACATCCATTAATTAATTCATAAATTAATTAATCCCGTGAATCTCATTAATTAATTCTATAATTAATTAATCATATCAATATCATTACTAATTCAACAACTAGTTTATCACATAATTTCCCTTAATTAATTCATCTATTAATTAATCATGTCAATTCCATTAATTGATTCTTCAATTAGTTATCAGATATCCACAACTCATTATCCCATAATTAATTCAACAATTAATTATTCAGATTAACAATTTAAATATCTCATAATTAATTATATGATTAATTATCTCAATTCATATATCTTGATATGTCATAATTAATTCAAAAATTAATTATCTCAACTCATATGTATTGATATCTCATAAATAATCTACAATTAATTATCTCAATTCATATATCTAAACATCTCATAATTAATCTAACATTAATTATATCATCTCATATATCTAGATATCTCATAATTAATCTACCCTTAATTTTATCAAATCATATATCTATATATCACATAATTAATCTACCATTAATTATCTAAACTCATATATCTATATATCTCATTATTAATCTACCATTAATTATCTCAATTCATATATCTACATATCTCATATTTAATCTACCATTAATTAGCTCAACTCATATATCTAGATATATCATATTTAATGAACCATTATTTATCTAAATTAATATATCTAGATATATCATAATTAATCTACTAGTAATTATCTCAACTCATATATCTAGATATTTCATAATTAATTCATCAATTAATTATCTTAAAATAATTATCTCAATATCTTGAAATTAATCTCCGTATTAATAGCCTAAATAACATATACCTAAATCTCATAACGAATCCTCCTATTAATTTTCTAAATGGGAATCCCCAAAACATCGTCATTAATTCCCCTAATTAACTATCTAAATGGGTATCCCCTTAGTCTCATAATCAACTCCCCAATTAGTCATGTATTACAACGATTTATCCAATAAATCAATTGGTTGTTATTTAAATCACAAATCCCTAAATATCACAATTAATTAATCAATTAATAATCTACTTGGACATACCCTTTATCTCATAATTAATTTCAAAATTAATTATCACAATTATAAGCCCCTTATTCTCAGGATTAAATCCCCAATAAGTCATAAATTTCAACAATATATCTAATTAATCAATTGGCCATTATCTAAATCACAATTTACTAAATCTAAAAATTAATTACTCAATTAATTATCTAATTGAAAATATCATAATTCTCATAATTATTTCCAAAATTAATTATCAAAATGAGAAACCCCTTAGTCTCATGATTAAATCCACAATAAGTTATAAATTTCAACAATTTTTCCAATTAATCAATTGACCATTATCTAAATCACAAATTCCTAAATCACATAATTAATTCCTCATTTAATTATAGAATTTTAAATCTTATAAATCTCATGATTAATTCCCAAATTAATTATAAAAATTAGAATCCTCTTATAATTATGATTAAATCCCCAATAAATCAAAAATTTCAACAATAAACCAATTAATCAATTGACCACATTAATTAACCCAATTTAAGAATTCAAATTATTAAATAACACATGAAATTATACAATTTCATGAAATTAATAAAAATAATGACTATGGGAATCGATTATTAGACCACCTACCTCAATTATTCTAAGACTAATCACCAAATGTATATCCCTGAAATTTTAGCTGCACAACAACGTAGATTTAGATCAAAATCATAAAACCCTAAAATCAAGACACAAGAAAATAAAGATCTTGAATGATTAGATCTATTTACAAAATAATATATCAATATCTCACCAAATAGACATATATCTATATAATAAAGTGGATTACATCGTTAAAATAAAGTGGAATGGATGGAGGGTGAATGAGGGAATAATGGGAGAATAAATCACTTACCAGGAGAGAAGCGGTCTTAAGTCCAGAATAACGGAGGTTGGGAGGGTTTGAAATTCGTCTGGAGAGATCCCGAAATGTAAAATAGTACCTAGGGATCAATTTATGTCTATTTGGAGTTAATTAAGGGGTTTGTGAAATTTTATAATTAATTAAAAAGCTTAATTAATTCCCACATATGGTTTCCTACACAGGGGTTCTCTATCTTCCCCATCTCCTCCTATTTTTTTCAAACACCTCCCAAAAATTCCCCAAACTAAAACTAAATTGAAAACTACTCACTAAAAGTTAAAAATAATGCCTCTCATAATCCCGATATGTCTTCAAAAAATTTCATGTTCTTGTACTGATAAAGTTAATGAGATGTCAGAGAAGGTTATATACATTCAACAACATGTAAAGACATCACAATGTGGACATAAATGATATGATGATATTCATCGATGTAGTCTATAATTTGAAGTTGTTGAGAATGTATTTCGATGAATTTATCCATGAGAGAATGAATGGGAAACTAATCCATTAGTATATTAGAACCTTTGAAATACTTGATCATATCAGGACAATAGATTATTTTTCGGTACATCCAACGAACCTATATTGGGTTCGTGATGTGTTTCATGCACCTCTATTATGGAAGTACATACTTGATCCTTCACATGTACTAAAATAAATGTTCATACTGTTATAAAGAGATATTACTTATAAGGAAAAATCAGTTCAGATTCTGGATCATAAAGAGAAATTTCTATGAAACAATACCACGCATATGGTCAATGTTTTGTAAAAAACCCATCTTCTTGATTAAGTTATATGGTAACCTAAGGATGTAATGAGGTATATGTATCCTCATTTGTTGGTACTAGAGTGTGTAATTTCACGGGATAAATTCCTTTTAATAGGGGTATAATGTAACACCCATATATTTTTAAATATATATATAATTTGAATAAATTTAATCATTGTGATATTTTGTGTTCAACACAACACTATGTTTAGATTGTGTTATATGAAACATCAAGTTTAAACAAAACATGAAATACTATTGAAATATTATTATTAATTAATATTAAAGTCATAATCTAGCCATTGGAATGGAGGTGTTGATTGAGATTAACTAGATTATAAAATTATATGGTTTATACATTTATATAAAATTAAATCTTTAGTGACCAATTAACTAGAAATGAAAATAAAAACTATTTTAAAATCAAGGAAATATTTTCTAAAAAACTATTTTTTATGCACAAAAACTATTTTTACCTCAATAAATTAAACAAATAAATGTAATGGAATGATTTTAATTAAATTTATATATTATATATACAATAAAATATTTAACATTAATCTTAAGTGTTTTCTAATCAATAGATAAGAATAAATCCAATTTTATGTTTCAAAACTGTGCTTTTCTAAATCATAGTTTTGTCACCTTTTGTGCAATGATTTTAAAATTATTTTTTCCAATTTTGGAAAATTTATTTGAAATAATTGTTTCAAAATTACCTTAGGGTGAATTATTGATAATTTTCTAAGAAGATAAATTTTTCAATGAATAGTAAAAAATACAGGTTTTATTAAGAATTGACATATATTTTACAGAATTTAAATACATAAAAATGGTTTAATGTAATTTTAAATGTAAAATTAGTTTAATTATATATCTATTAATCCAATTTATGTCATTTTAATCAATTTCATATCGAATTTTAATATAATTATTTTAAAATATCTGAATATTTTCTCTTTAGAAATCTACTTTCTCATCACGTCTATGAAATTATTTTTAAATTAAATTTCTCCACTTATGTGAATGTAATTTTAAAAAATGAATTAAATTGGTGTAATATCATAATTTATATTATCTAATAATTTCCTCTTAATTTTTTTCTATAATTAATTGTAAAAATATTAAAAATTATTTACCACTGTTATGGTAAAAATGGGTTTACTAAGGGTTAAACTAAAAATATAGAGGTTAAAAATGACATAAAACGTTTATAACACCCATTTTGTTGCCATATTTTACCTTACCTCTTATAGGTTAGATAATGGGCCATTTTGGATCCTTGTGGCATGTAAAAAACGTGGGTAAATATTTTTCTTTTCAAAAATTACAAGTGTGTCAGTCACCTCACTTATAAAAGGCCACCTCCTATCCTCTACTCTTCACACTTAAAAATACAATTTGTTTCTACCAATAACTGCCCAAATAAATTTCTTAATTACCTAATATCATCCTATAATCCTTATAATTTTCATAAAATATTCCTAAGAATCCTTTTGGTGCAAAACAAAATAAGTTATTCGAAGAAGAGATAAAGCTCTTAACTGAGTTTTTTATTTTATGTCTTCCACAACCTCATTAAATTATTATTAAGAAAATATTATATAATAACCTAATTATATTAAATATAATTATATTTTATTATTTAAATGGTATAACCTAAATCATTCTCATCTTCAATCAAATGGGTTATGAAATCATTATTCGTGTGTACGGCGGACTACTGCCACATGAACAAATGATGTTCATTTTAAAAAAAACCCCTATCAAGGATGGATATAATGATTAATTTATTAATTATATATGATATTTATTATATTATTTTTCTTATGTAATCGCGATATCACATGTTCTCTCTTACCTTCGACTCAATGGTAATACAATTATATTGTTTGTGTGTACCGCAGAATACTGCATCACTAATTGATGTGATTTGTTCATGCTTTACATGGTATGTAATAAAGATGTGTATAATGAAAATGTGTGATATATATGAAATGAAAATTATTGTTTAATTTTAATACATTATTTACATTTCTTTATTTCTTTTCATTGGTAAAATGGAAACTACATTCATGCATATGTACGGTTTACTGTCTCCATGAACGATGTATTCCATTTTCTATCACTAAATTTTTTATATCACTAAAAATATATATATAATAAATATATATTATATTTATATCATGGTTAATAATATTAATATTATGTAATTATGACCAATTTAAGAGGAACAAAAATAAAAAAACAAAATATTCACGAAAAACAAAGCAGTTATTTCCCTAAACGTGACTTTAATATGGAATTGTTAAAAATGTGTAATAAAATTTCATAAGTAATAAATAATTAGTGTGATATATATAAGTATATTTATTTCATATATGTATAATAAACTTTCAATTATTATATATGATTTTCATATGTGTGTGAAGGAATTTGAGACTTATGGTAAGGGATTTCTGTCTCACTTTTATTGTATGTTAGACATGTTCCATATTCACTATGTGTTTTTTATGTGGTATATAATAAACATAAATATATTTTATGATGATTGTCCTAAAAATTATAATTATTTAAAAAATCATTTTCCTATATCTCTTTTATGGGGTTTATGGTATAAAAGTTACCAAAGTGTTAAAGGTTTTATGATACAGTCTCATCGTTTATTGGGATTTTTTATATATATGCTTCTGATAATGAAATTTTATGATACATATCTCAAGAAACTCATGAAATTTCTTATCTTATGGTTATTTAATTAGAATACATTGTTTACCTTTATTTTCTTCTTCTTATGTACTCAACATTTCAAAATAATTCTTTTTTAAATAAAAATGACTTTATTTCTCTCTTCATCCAAAAAACATTTTTCTTCCAAAATCATGTTTTCTAAAAAAATAAATATTTTTTAAAATCCGTCAAATAATTTATTAAATTAATTATTACAAATGGTTTAAATTTTTAAAATAAATTTTTAAATAAAACTTCATGTCTTTTTCCAAACAATGACCATTTGGATTTTACCAAATATGTAAAAGGAATCCTTTTTAACATGTATGACATGAATAATATTTTGTACCATCAGTAAAAAATCATTGTTTAAAATATTTCTTTATACGTTTTAATATTAATTTTCAAAGAAAATGGCATCGAAAATGTTTTATAAATTTTTAGTTTTAAAAAGTTTTTTTCAAAGTGAAAAGTCTATATTCCTCTTGAAATGATTCTTGTTATCTTTCAAAATCAGTTTCCATATAAGATGACATCCTTTCATGTTACTTATTATATAATGGGGATAATATTGAATGATATCATCCTTATTCATTCTCTGAATGGTTAATTTTTATATTGATGAAATGATTAGAAAACCCATTTATTATTCATTAGTTATTCAATGGTGAGTTGATGAAATGTTTATGAAACTCGTTTTCTTTACACGGGTTATGATGTTATGATATGATGACTGTTTTATGATATTGTGTCACATATAAGTATTGTTTTCATTATGAGATGGTTGGGACCAATATATCCCTCCAATTCATTAGGTATATATTTATATATCAAGATATAAAAATAGGAAAATAGTAAATGGGCTTGATCCACCATAGGAAATAGGTGTTTCCTGGTCCACTATGGGAAATAGGTGTGTCCGATTTCACTATGGGAAATAGGTGAGTTCTAATCCACAATGGGAAATAGGTTAAAATTAATTATCCACTACATTTATGGTCTTGGTATTTAAACATAACATGTGAAATTATTTTTCATTTATATATGATGGTTCAAACCTTTTAAAAAATGAGCTTATGGTTAATGATTGATTTAAGATGATTTCTCACTCTTATGGAATATGTTTTCTAAAATGGTAAAGGTTATTCCATGAATCATTTTTATGATCTATGAAAGGTTATGTATAAAATTATTATTTTATATTAATGATCACGTACCCTTATTTTTTTCTTATGATTTCATATGATCATATATTGATATCTACTATGTTTACCGTTACTGAGCATCTCATCTCACCCTTTCTTATGCTTCCTTCCCCAAGTTATAAAGAATTTTTTAAGTAGGTTATACCTAAGTGTAGTAATATGTGAGAAGTTGTTTATGGGATATGTTTATGATCATTCATAAAATAAGAATATTGTTTATCTACCCTCCAAATACTCTAAACCATTATGGTACTCAGGAATATTCTTATGAAATTTATTGAATATTCATCCAAAAATATTTGATATTTATGTATAAATATTGGGTCTTTATTGGAACCCAGTGTTAGTGTCATCCAACATATCCATTCACCAGGAATCTAACTACCAGCTTATAAACTTAGCATATTGAGATATTAGTTATAGGTAACAAATAGTGAATTCGTTATATAGTATTGGTTATTTTTTTACTTTAATTTCCTTGATTTTTCCCCCATGTATTATCATATAACAATAGTAAATATTGATAACTTTCAACAATCATCCATGAAGACAACCTGCTAGGATGATGATATATGATTGTGATGGTGATCAGTTGAGTGATGAGGCCACATTCTAGAAACCTTATCATGAGGTTTTTCCAACATGCGGATAGATATAAGTTCCACCACCTGTTGAGCAGAAAATAATTCTTTCAGGTCAAGATAATGATATACACAGGCTTAACACATTGTGTGAATTCTATTCATAGAAACCACTAAGGTTTCATAGAGTGTCTAACCCTTGGGCAGTAGATTATTGGATCAAGTAAATGATCTAATTCCTTAGGCTCATTCATTCCATAAATGATCAAATATTTATTCTTGAATCCATCCTTTTTATTGGATAAACAAGGTGTTAGGTCATAATAATACAAAGATAACACAAGAGAGGGGTGAATTGTGTCTTTTTGATAATCTTCACAAATTCTAGTTTTGACTCCCTTTTGAGATTTATAAATATATACAGTATTTTATTATGTATTAAATATGAGAAACAGATAAACATAAAGAATGAACATAGAAATTTTATAATGTTTTGAGTCACAAATATCTCCTAATCCACTCTAACAATTCTCTCTCTACAAGAATGGTGAATTTAACTAGAAAGGTCCTTTTATCACTAGACCTTCAAATCCAAAATTGAGTATAGGTAGTTGAAACCATTGCAATCAAGAAATAAATGGATCCTTCTAGTTATTTTATAAGGAACAAGTTATCCACATATTTGTACAAGGAGCTGACACTTCACCACAACTGATTACGAGTAGTTTAAACTCTAATAAATCAAAAGAGTTTGATTTGTTGATGGTTTCATTTGATCTTAACAGTTGCAGAAATAGTAACTGTTAGAATATGAATCTTATTCTTCATAAATTAATGTCTTCAAGAAAGAATAAATCTGAATCAATCATGGTTGTAAATGATATTCAACACGAGTAGAAACAAAAACTAGTATGATATTTCCAAAAGTGTATATCCAAAGTGCATCCTTGGTCTTTACAATATATCTATATATCAAATATGTACACAATTATGTAGAATTGTTTTTATAGAATATCATAACTCACTCATTTGAATAAACTTTTTTCATATAAATAATACTCTATTGGTTGAGAAGATCCAATAAAATATCCTGAAAGATTGTATATATTCAAATACAAAATAATCTGGGGAGTCGTAACTTACCTTAAGAATATGAGTAATTTTCTCCAATGAGCATGGTTCTTTGAATTGATCATAACATGTTTTAAATCATCCATAGATAATCTTTAAATTATCCTATAAATCTGGCAAGGCCATTGCATGAATCTATAATTATATCATGGATTTAAAACTCCACTAGTAAATTTTCAAACGTAGGGTGAAACTACATAGCATAGGGTTCCTTTGCATAGTGTATGATTCATTTTCAAAGTTTAGGGTTCCTTTTCATATTGTAATGTTCATTTGTATAGTTTTGGGTTCATAATTAATTAAGGGATGAGAATCCATATATTTATTCTTTTATCACAAAGTAGATTCCAAACATAGCATCGATTAACAATACGTTCAATATCCTAAATATAGGGTATGAACAATGTTTACAGATTCCAATGTAGGGTTAATATTTCATCTGTTGATCATTTATCTTAATATAGGGTTGTTGATCGATACATTTAATATCCAGCATAGGGATGTTGATCCATACATAAACTGTTTAGAATAATTTAGGGGTGATGATCCATATGTTTATTTACCAAACGTAGGGTTTGAAAAGTGTTTCCATAGAACATCCTGTAGCTTTTCATTCCATCAAAGATATAAATAAAATAATGATATATATTCCTAAAACATACTTAACACAACATTATTATAAAATAATAAAGGTCATTTTTTAGCCTCAAAATAATCATATATTACAAATTATTGTTGAGACAATACATTCCCAACAATCTCCACCTTTTTTATGATAACAAAACACATAATTTAATTTATATAAAATGTAATATTTTTAAGCACTAATATGATATAATAAAATATTTTTATTTCATAGAATTATTTCGATGAAGTAAAATAGATTATTATCAATTGAAAAGGTTTTATTTACCCAAATTTCTCAATGTTTCTCTAACAAGATTTCTCCAATTTTCTCCAAAATTTTGTAATGTTGTGTTTTTAAAATATTCTACCCCTTTTTTATATCAAAAAGAAGGTTTGAAAGAATAAATGATATAAACCATAGTTAATATAGAAATTCAATGTAAATTAATGTTATAGTATACAATGTAGAAAAATAAGATATGTTATATGATAGTGTAAATTTGAACATAAATAACACAATAATAAAAGTATAAAACATTATAAAAATTAATAATATAGAATTAAGGTGAAGTAAAATTAAATTCACATCAATTTTTTTAGAAATTATGAGTACATCCCAAAATCAGTTTAATAATTTTTCAAAAGGATGGGATCAGATCAAAATGGTTTTCTTGATTAGAATATCCATGTGTAGTAGGTATTTCTGGATGAAGAAACAATTTAGCACCTCCATGATTCTCAATAAGCTTCACTAAAATGATCTAAAAATGATTGTTAAACACATTTTTCCACTAATGAAGCATCTTCTTTGAGTCTTTACCGATCTTCATGATTTCCACCAAATTCACCTTAACAAACTCATTCATTATTTCTATATATTAAATGAAATCATTCAACCTATCTTTAACTTTATGAATGATAGGTCCCGACCATGATTCAATAGATGTCAGGTAACTTATCCAAACTCTCTGATTATCTAGAAGAACGTTCAATGGATTATTATCACACTAAATAGTGTGATGTCTGTTATTAAAATCAGCTAACACAGAAGTTATTGCCTCAATTATTCTTATCAGTTCTAGAGAAGTCTATTGAGAGGATTATGAATCTTAATTAATATCCATAATATTTTGAAATTATTTCCCCAAAAATAGAGTTATCTAATCAAAATATGAATTCTTCACGAATTCATCTTTCAACATTCTAAGATGTCTAGAAAAAGATCTGATAAACTCTTCAAGATATCACAAAAAACAAAATTTTCTATAAAAAACTTAAATTGAGCCTAAAGCGATTCATATTTAGTTATTAGTACTATTGAACTTCTCAGATATTCAACATTTTTCCTTTCAACCTCTTGCTATTATCATATAGACAAATTTTTTTCATTCACCTGATTGTAATTAGGGAAAAAATCTTTTGTATGTCTATCTAGGGAGTCAGATGACTCATTAAAATTTTTCCTTCTTCGATCAACTTACACCAAAAAAAATATTAGTTCTTCATGACCATCTAATCAGTCTCTCAATGAAAATCCTTCTGCAGATATAGAATCAAAAACAATGAGTGATAGGTTTTCAGGTGTAGGTACATCGTCCCTATGTTGTTCATCTCTATGAGCTACTTGATCAATATTCTTATCCACTTGAGTCTCATGTTAAAATTCATATGACTCTTCATACATAGTCTTAGGAATGATGACTAGTATTTTTATTCATTGAACAAGACCACTTCTTCATGTCTAGATTCAGCCTCTTCATCACGACTTCATCTAACAGAACCAACTAATGGTATCATCCTCTTATCCCCCTAAGTAACTACCATAAAATTCTATTATTGTTACAATTTAATAGTTAAAAGACTATTGAAAGAGTTTCTTCAGAAATATCACAATTTCTTAATGATTCTAGAATTTAAAATGTTGTTGTGATGATATCTATATCTGAAAGACATATCTATAATTTTTCCCTATATATGAAACACAAATGAAGGTATTATTCCATAAATATAGAATAACATATTTTATTCATTGTGGTAGTAATGAATTAAATATATTAATATAAAGTGACATAAATTTAACCTAATTTGGTTCAGAAATAGGAACAAAACATACATTTCTGGATACAAGACATTCTCTAACTCAACTATTCTCGATAAAATTCTATATTGAATAAAATGAATCATGACTTTTCAATCAGGAGTAAGGTATTTTTTCATTATTTTCTTGATAGATATTGTCCCAAAAAAAGAAAACATAATATCCAATAACTTAAATTTTTCATCACCAATATTACATAAGCCAAAATGAAAATCCCTCTCATGGGGACAGTGAAACAACTTAGCAATTTCCAATGAATAAATATAAAATTCATTATCATGAATCTTAGTGATAATAGAGTCTTCATTAACTCCAAAACTGAATGAGGAAGTTCTACCGGACACTTTCAATTCAATGTTAAACATCAGGGGAGTATTACCATCTCCAAAAAATCTAATCTTTGAAATCTAATGGTTGTAATTAACGAAAGATTTTCCCATTAAAATACTCTAAATCTACTAATTTACCTTGAATAAGATTACAATACTTCACTGGTGGGTAAGTAGGTGCACCCAAATTTCATATTTAATTATTTATGATGTTTCTATTTATGATGGTTTTTAGATTGAAGTTTCTAAGGTTTAGGGTTTTGGAATATTGGAATGAGAATATCTATATAATCCAAATATTTGGAAAGGTGTAGAAAGAGTGGGAGAAGTCTGGTGGTTTTGTTACATCAATTAAGAATGTATTAATTACTTTTAATTTGAAAATAAAAATATTTTTTAAGTTTGAAATATATTTTTGTTTAAATATATTCAATATGTAAATGAAACACTACTACAAAATTGGCCTTTAACATCAGTAAAAAGGGAATTTATCAACGCTAGAAAAGAATTGAGTACTAGAGTTAGATTAAAAGATCGAGTATTTTATAAGTGCTAAAAACGTTCTTATAAAGTACCCCTTTATCAGTTCTTATAAAAGAGATGATAAAGGGGTCCGTTTTTAGTACTTAAAAAGGCACTGATAAAGGACCATTTATCAGTGCTTTTAGAAGCACTGATAAAGGGGCATACTGTAGTGGGATATTACAGCACACTACAACACTAGTGCAGTGTACTATAACAACACAACACAAAATAAAAAACACCATGAAATCAGAAAAATAAAGTATGAATGCATAATTTAAATGAAGATAAAACAATCTAGGATCATATTCTCAGTTTTGGTGATGTGATGCAAGTTTTAAACTGAAATGATACTAATATATTGAAAAAACACACTTGGAGTCATACCAGTCACACCATGTGTCATATTGAGGTGTTTCTGATACTTACATGTCTCAAATGACATATGGATAATTTTTCTAAAGTATCAAAACAATCATAATGTTATTGCTCAGTTTTGAGTACATCGCTTGTCTTTTTTACTCAAATGTCATTTGAAATTGGAAACACACACATTGAATCATTCCAGTCACATTGTGTGTCGGTTTGACATGATACCAATTCCTACATGTCAAAAATTATTTATGAATTGTTTTCCTAAATTATAAATACAATCTGATCATTTTTTATTAGTTTTCATTGAGTGCCACTTTTTAAACTAAAATCTTGACTTTAAACTAATAATAGATACATTGAGTCAGACTGTACTCATCATGTATCATATTGAGGTTTAGATAACTCCTATATGTAAAAAAATAAATTATGGATTATTTTCCTAAAGTAAAAAAACAATCCAAATGTATTTTCTCAGTTTTGAGTAGTTGAGCTATCCTTTTTACTAAAATTGATGTCAATTTTAAATAAAATGATGTACTTGGAGTCATATTAGTGACAACATGTGTCAGATTGTGGTATGGATAATTATTAAACATTCCAAATGGATTATTTATCATTTTCATAAAATATCAAAACAATCTGAATTTGTTTACTTAGTTTTGAGTACGTCACTTGTCATTTTTACTAAAATGTTATTTTAAATTGGAAACATGCAATTTGACTCATACCGATCACATAATGTATTATTTTAATGTGAGACTGATTCCTAAACATCAAAAATTACTTCTAAATGAGTTTCTTAAATTATCAATAAATTTTGATCATGTTTTTTTGGTTTTCATTTAGTGACATTTTTTGAACTAAACTGTCAATTTTAAACTGATAACAGACACATGGAGTCATAACGGCCACATCATGTATCAGATTGAGGTGAGGTTTATTCCTACATGTCAAAATGACTGATGGATAATTTCCCTAAAGTATCAAAACAATCTGAATGTGTTCGCTCAGTTTTGAGTAGGTCGATTGTCATTTTTATTAAAATTGATGTCATTTTTAAATAAAAAGACGCACTTGGAGTCATAATAGTCACACCATGAATCAAATTGAAGTAAGAATAATTCCTACACATCCAAAATTACATATTTATCATTTTCCTAAATTATCAAAAAAATGAATGTGTTTTCTTAGTATTGAGTAGGTCAGTTTTCCTTTTTATTAAAATTGATGTCATTTTTAAATAAAAAGATGCACCTGGAGTTATACCAGTCATGTTGTGTGTCTAATTAAGGTAATACATATTCATACATGTCTCAAATGACTTATGAATCATTTTCCTAAAGTATCAAAACATTTTTAATGAGTTTTCTTGGTTTTGAGTAGGTTAGTTGTCCTTTTTATTAAAATTGACGTCATATTTAAATAAAAAGGAGCACTTAGAG
The DNA here is from genome assembly GCA_963277665.1 of Viscum album. Taxonomy (NCBI): domain Eukaryota; kingdom Viridiplantae; phylum Streptophyta; class Magnoliopsida; order Santalales; family Viscaceae; genus Viscum; species Viscum album. The sequence goes on along the minus strand of OY728131.1, from coordinate 305,635,774 downwards.
TCATACCAGACACAATATGTATTGTATTAAGTTAAGGCTGATTCCTACATGTCTCAAATGACTAATGGATCAGTTTTATAAAGTATAAAAACAATAGGAATGTGTTTTATTGGTTTTGAGTGGGTTATTTTTCCTTTTTCTTACAATTGATATCATTTTTAAATAAAAAGATGCACTTGGAGTCATACCGGTCACACCGTGCATCATATTGAGGTACAGTTGATTCCTACACATATAAAATGACTTAAAGATCATTTTTCTAAAATATAAAAAAAATTACTCAATTTTGAGCACATCACTTGTTTTTTTACTAAAATGTCATTTTAATCTCGAAATGTTAAATTTGGACAATATTTATTTAATTGTGCATCTATTTGACATGAGACTGATTCCCACACATCAAAAATTACTTATGAATCAATTTCCTAAATTATAAAGAAAATCATAGTGTGTTTTCTTTTTTTCCTTGAGTGACATTTTTTGAACTAAACTGTAGATTTTAATCTAATAACAGAAACATTGTGTCATAGTGGTCACACCATGCATTTAATTGAGGTATGGATTATTATTAAATGCCTCAAATGAATTATGAATCATTTCCCTAAAGTATCAAAACAATCATAATGTCATGAACCAAATCTAGTCACCATGTAAATTGGAACCCAACCTGGTCAGTAAAAAGGCACAAAGGGAATTCCCTATCCCCATGGGGTGAAACAAGTTCCCTGGTATCATAAATAAGTGTTTGAGAATAATTTACCCATGTTTATAAACATTAAACAAACAAGAACAATAAATATACTGAATCTGAAAAATTATACCAAAAAAGTCTTAAAAAATCAAAACTAAATTAAATAGTTTTAAAAAAAACCTCCAAGAGGGACTAAATTCAAAAGGTGTAGCAAGTCCAACATAAAAATTTCCACACCGAAAGGTGAAATAAACCCCAAGCCTTCTCCACTACACTACACCCGTAAAAGAAGCTAAAAACCGAAACTGTCATCTCCAGGGACCCTTACTTGTGTGAAACATTATCACGTCTCCTTACACAGAAGGGTGTAAGTAAGTTGTGAGCTTAAGACAAATATTATTCCACCCAAAAATATTCCATCTGATAAAAAAATTAAGACAAAAATCATTCAAGTGTTTGTAAACATTAAATGTGAGAACAATTTCAAAAAGTTGAAACTTTAAATGAAAATAGATTTCAAGATGGAAAATTAGAAGAATTTTCACTTTGAAATAAAACACACATGCTACTGAATTTTCTAGAAAAACACATCGTATGCTGATGGTAAATACAATATAGATAACGAGCACTGGTCATGGGAACACCCCTAGGCACTAGCCAGTCGTGAGGCCCTAGGTACATTGTATCTTAGTGTATAAGTAACCACAACCAATATAATTCTCACACACAAGACACTATGAGGGGAAACCCAAATGTCTTAGTCCCAAACATCATCAAAGTTTAGTTAGTGTTTTCATCGTCAAACTTTCTAAGTGAAATAGGGATGATACTACTTCTAGATCACTAGCATATTAGTCTTGGTCCGCCCACCTAGATACCTAAGTTTATTTCTTTGTGCTCAAACAAGTTTGACATGTTATAAAATACCATTTGTACATAAAAATAACATTTATGAATTATATACACACCAAACAGTACCCAACATATTTTTCACCATCTTTGTAACTCAATAAACCATTTAAAATTTTCATAAAACAATTTCAAGAAATAAAACAATGCTTTGCACACAAAATCAATTTCAAACCCCAATTTAAAGTCCAAATGCACCCCAATACCACACCAAAATATAATTTAAATCCCTATAAATATTTAATAAACCACTTTCATATATTATAAAATTCCCTCAAATTATACCACATGAGTTACACATGAAAATCACATAATTTCAATCAAAAGTGAAACTTTAAAATCAAATGCTTAACCAATTCAATCAAAATTTATTTTTCACACAACAAAAAATTAGTAAGAAACATGATAGGAAGGTCAAGAAAGAAAACTAACTCATAAAATAATGATTACACATGTAATCACCCACCTTATATGTCAAAAACCCCAAATCATTGTGTGAAACTTCAACAACACCACCGCTGCACCACAAGTGGATGAAAACGAACCATAATCCACGAGATTCAACCAAGGAACACAAAATTATACCCTAATTATGAAACCTTGGTTATATAACCTTTGTAAATTCAATAAGGAGCGAAGAAACCTTATGGAAATAGAAGAAAAATAAAGGAGGAATCACTAATATGAGAAATATTGAACTTTCCCCACCAAAATCCCATTAAAAATGAGTTCTAAGAGATGTTGAGGGAGATTGGGAGCCTTCCATGTTTTCTAGGGTTTAATGGGGAATAAAGGGGTGATATATGTTTAATACTTGAAGGGAAAATTGGAATAACATTAAAAAATTAATGATATGGACACTTGTGCATAGTTTTTCCGCACGATTTAGTATATCATGTTGCTAAACCGTGTGGCCTATTATAAACACCCAAAAACCCTCCTTTTCTTCCAAATTTCAAGGGAAAACTAAGGGAAACTAGGGGGAAAGATAGGACAGTAATAGAAGAGAAAAATACCTGAAAATAAGTACCTGAATGTGACACATAATATGTTTTCTCAGTTTTGTGTAAGTTCAATTTTCCTTTTTAAAAAAATTAATATCAATTTTAAATAAAAAGAAACTGTTGGAGTCATACTAGTTACTAGGTGTGGCTAATTCCTACAAATCCCAAAGTATCAAAAAAATCCTAACTTCCAATGTTACCATATTTCCATTGGCTTTCTATGTCAAACATTCAACATTTCATATTGAGTCGATGTTCTTAGATGAAAAACCTTTCTCATTGTTGAAAGTCAGAAGAGAAGAGAATTTTAACAACAAGAAAGGTTTTAAGATAATATAATATAATAAATATGTAGTTTTGGTTGGTCAACAAATAAAGGCAATGAAAATTGAAAACATGGTAACATTGGTAGAAAGAATCATTTTATCTCTTTTGTGGCTTGTTTTAGATAGTGGATATCAAAATATGACTTCTAAAAAGATCTTTGAAAAAGACTAAATAAGTATTAGATAAAAATTATAAGGAATTTAACTTAAAAATAGTAGATAAAATGATGATAAAATTAAATAAACAACTAATAATAATTCACCTTTTCCTGATGGTTGTATGAATTCTTGATGCATTTACTTATTGTTATTATCTCAGTTATAGGCTCGAAGTCCAATCCCTCACAAGCATGAGAGGCTTTGAACAAACCACCCCAAATCAAAAAAAAAAGAATCCAGTTGTACAATAAAACAATTATTATATGAGTAATTCTGAAATGAAAAAAATTAAACATTAATATGAAACAATACATTAATTCTATAGACAATTATTTTACTATGAAAACATTGTTGACCATATGGATATGTTTATGGTAAAGAAAGAATGATAATAAAAAATGAAAATAGATCTCTCCAAACAATAAATAAATGAGTGATGAGGATGAGGAGAAAATAAGATACATTGGATTAAAGCTTTGAATTGTTTGATATAATGTAAATATATCCTATTAGGTTCATAATATATTCATTTTTTATAATAAATAAATAAATACACATAAGATATTCATTATCAATGGTGAATGTCTCCCATTTGTGAGAATTACGTGGATGGTAATCATAGATTCTTAAGGGTGGAACCCAATGTAAATGTTAAAGAATAATATTGTTTTAGATGGATTAAAGTAAAAAATATATAGTGTTTATTAGATGCGTGATAAATGAAATGAAGTAATTTTTAAGAATTAATAATGAGTGGGTTATCATTTCAGAGATGGATATATTTTTATCAACAGGAAGAAATATAAGCAACGGTGAAATCAATGAATAAAATTTCATTTGTGATCATAATGTTTTGGTGGAAAATCGATGGGGTAAGACTCTATAAAAAAACATAATTTTTTCATATAAGAGCCTAAATAATTTTGAGAGGCTAAAAAGGATGATAATTGGATCAAATCTATACATGAGGAGATTGATCCAAATAAGAACAATGTGACATGAGGATCTTGATCCGAATAAGGACAATTAAGGCTTCTTATGGATCTAGTTTTTTGCATATATTGTTCTAAAAAAATCCATTAGTTTAAAAATACATGAGTTTTTTAGTTATTTTTTTATCCTAATTTTGTAAAACTCTTAAAATAAAAGTTCATGGTAATGTATTGTAATGAAAAATTTTATTTATGTCATATAATTGAGATGGTCATATCTGTGGGGCATTATATTACCACTATGGAAATAAAATGGATTCAAGTATATGTTAGTAAACTATAAAATTAAAAGAATTCAGAATTCATAGTGAACATATAATGTCATTATTTTAATAAATAAAAACTAATAAATATGACTTGAAGTATGATTCTAAAGGTGTAATGATGTTATCCATGAAAAATTATTTTTATTTCAAAAAAATATATTCTATTAAATTTTTTTTTTAATGTAAATCAAAAAATTTTAATATTTTGTTTTATCAAAATTAGTTAAATCTAGTGGTATATGATTTATTATTAAATGATTTAAAATATTATTTAAAATTTAAATAATAGAAAACTTTTCTCATTAAATAAGTTACTTTTCATAAAAAATCAAATTGTGAAAAATATTGATCAAACCTACAGAATTGATAATAATAATTTCTATCATTAATGTACTATTCTTGTGCACCACATAATAAAACAGTATTTTGTTTCTTAAAACACCATGATGCTGAGGGTTTTCCTAGAAAATGCATCATTCTAATTATTTATTTTCTGTCTATATTTAGAAAAACCAAAATCAAAATATCAATTACATTTTTTCTCAAAATAATTTTTTCTTATATAATATAGTATAAAGATTATAGAACCATAAACCTCTATAATATTTCTTCTTATATAATTTATGTCATATAATTTAAATTTATATTGAACAATTTCAAAAATAAAAACTGAAAACATTATATTTTTTCAAGAAGTGATTAAATAAATAAGACAAAAAATCAAACATATAGAATGTTTTTTCATGTCTGATTTTACAAAATCATCGAAATAATTTGATTTTTACATTTTATAATTGACCCTTAAAAATCAATATAGACTCATGAATTAGTTGACAGTCATCCTAAATAAATCCATTAATTTTACACCATATTCCAGTTCTTATTATCCTAGGAAAAAAATTCATGAAAAAAATCATTATATAGTTGTTCCCATATGTCAGATATTTCATCATCCATTTTTCATAAACAACTTCTAGAATTTTCTTTCATATAGAAGGGGATAACCCTGTACTTCAATTCCTCCTCACTCAACACTATCAATACCAATTGTTTCACGACATAATATAAGACCCCGATGATTTCAGATATTTCATCATCCAAGTGATTTGTAATGTAATATTACAAACCAATGACAACACCGACTGCTATATGGATAAATTTTTCAAAAGTTTATGATTGTAAAAAGGTAGATGTCATGGAATATAGGTATTGAGGGCCTATCATACCTCACAAAAACATAATCCAATATTGGGTTTTACATATTTCAAGTCACACAATACCAATGTTTTGGAGACACACATGATATCGGTGAACATTATAGCATCCCTTCTTTTTATAACATAACATTTCATTCCATTACACGGAACTGAGGATCTTTAAGGTTTAGTGTCTTGGAAACAAGGAACATAAAACATGAAAAAAAAAACATTCTTCTTAAACACATGAAAGGCTTCTCCTCATGTTCAACCTAGGCTCATTACTGCATCTCATAACCTGGGGACATACATCAAAAGGAAGGGTGAGCAGAAGCCCCATCAAGGGAAACAAGTGAAACATTTTACATATGAACTTGAGATACATCAATAAAGTCATGAAAGAACTTTAATGCATGAAAATGAAATCATGAGGCATATCATAATAAAAATAAAACTTTTTCATAACTTGAATATGTGGCTACATCATTTAACATAGACAATCATGAACATATCACCAAGGTCCATCCCCAAGGTGTCATTTTAAAATTACCAAGGTTATTCACCAAGGTATCGTGAAAATTGTAATCTCTAGTGGTTACATCATTACCCAGTGCATTGGAGCGCTATCTAGGCGCACCCTTAAATTTGCCTTTATTATCATGTGAGCCACATATATCATCATCAAAAATTTCATAAATAACCCATATAGCATAAAATAAATGGGTTTCATTTCATAATCATAACGTTTTTAAAAACTGTTTTAAAGACATGATCTTTACGTCACTTTAAAACCCACAGAAAAGGAAGGTGGGTCTCATGTATGTAAATCCCATAATTTAAAATAGAAAATTTTGATATATATGTGAAGACCCCTGTAGAAATAAGATCTTTGAGTATTCACTTTATAACATAAAATAATTTTTAGAAAAGAGAGAGAGGCATTTTGAGACGAAAATTCTGCAGCATAACGGCTATGTTACAAGGTTTTAGAAAAGATTGAGAAGAGAGGGGACATGGGTAAAACATTCATAAATGACCCATAAAACAGTAGAGGGAAAAAATATAAGGGATTTAAGAACATGGTAATGAAATTTGAAAATATACCATATGAAATGAAGAACATGAAAGGAAGAAAAAAAGATTTCTCTTGTGAGAATTCGGCAGCCTAACGGCGTCACTTAAACATCAACAAAATTGAATTGACAAGGTCAAATAGGGTCTCTCATCATATGAACATAAGAGTCCAGTATGATAGATATAGAGATCATAACCCAACATAATATAAAGGAACTTTAAAGAATTGACATGAAAGTAGAACTTCAAAACGAGAATGGTGAAGAACCACTTAAAAATTCGGCAGCCTAACGACGCCACTTAAACTTCAACAAAATACTGAATTGAAGAGATAAAATGGGGTCTCTCATCATATGAACATAATATTCCAGTATGATAGATATAGATATCATACCCCAACATAATAGAACGGAACTTGAAAGAATTGACATGAAAGTAGAACTTCAAAACGAGAATGGTGAAGAACCACTTAAAAATTCGGCAGCCTAACGACGCCACTTAAACTTCAACAAAATACTGAATTGAAGAGATCATATGGGGTCTCTCATCATATGAAAATAAGAGTCCATTATTATAGATATAGAGATCATACCCCAACATAACAAAAAGGAACTTTAAAGAATTGACATGAAAGTAGAACTTCAAAACGAGAATGGTGAAGAACCACTTAAAAATTCGGCAGCCTAACGGCGCCACTTAAACTTCAACAAAATACTGAATTGAAGAGATCAAATGGGGTCTCTCATCATATTAACATAAGAGTCCAGTATGATAGATATAGAGATCATACCCCAACATAACAAAAAGGAACATTAAAGAATTGACATGAAAGTAGAACTTCAAAACGAGAATGGTGAAGAACCACTTAAAAATTCGGCAGCCTAACGGCGCCACTTAAACTTCAACAAAATACTGAATTGAAGAGATCAAATGGGGTCTCTCATCGTATGAACATAAGAGTTCAGTATGATATATATAGAGATCATACCCCAATATAACAAAAAGGAACATGAAAGACTTGAATGAAAATAGAACTTGAAAACGAGGAAGGTGAAAGAATCCCTTAAAAATTCGGCAGCCTAACAGCGCCACTTAAACATTCTTAAAACGAATTGATGAGAGCAAGGTGGGGTCTCTCATCATATGAACATGAAATAGGCAGTAGGATGAATATAAAATAACATCCTCCAACACAAGAACATGGAGTATAAAAGAAAATACATAAAAGAGATTACTTGAAAAGAAAGAGAGAGGTCGGATCCCTTACCTTAAAATGTATCTCTTAAACCTCAAAGGTTGGGACCTTGAGGGCTTGGGGGCACCTTGGGAGGACTCCTTGGGAGGTAAGGAGACCAGAAATTCGTTGGGAATGAGTGGGGAGTCGAATGGATGAGAGGAGGGCTTGGTATTTATAGGGAAAGTGAGGGGACAAGGCATTAATGGCCAAGGGACACCTCACATGTGCTTTTCTCAAACCCATGTGCTCTCCCTTGTCATTTATCATAGAGTTAGGCCACATGGGGCCCCAAAAACAATAATTCATCACCCTTGGCCGGCCAACCCTCAAATGATCTCATGACATCATCATGACACCGTTATGATGTCATTAAACATACCGAAACCCTAAAACTGTATTTTTACTATTCACTGAAAATTCAACTTTCTCAGAAAAATCCCAAAATTTCACATTAACCAAATATCAATGCTCTGATTTCAAAAATGAAATCCATTTTATAAAAATAATTTTCTAAATATTTTTAATTTAATTTTTAAATAAAAACACTATTCATCGAAAATTCCTTTTTTTCAGAAAAAACCCCAAAAATTACCCTAACATAATATCGATGCTCTGAGTTCAAAAATAAAGTCATTTTTATAAAAATAATTTTCTAATTATTTGTAATTAAATTTTTAATTAAAAAAAACACTATTCACCCGAAAAAACTAATACTTGAATAATAATTAATGAAACCGTTATTTAACTATTTTATTGAATCACATTACTTAATCACGGTGCCTAGATTATTTTAAAACTTTCATTAAGTGAGATTACTAATCCATTTGGTCATATTACTAATCCTAATCATAAAATCACTATTCATAATTTACTATTCATCAAAAATCAAGTTGTTCTTATTAGACTCTAAATTTAGTACTGAACATAATTGTAGAAGACCGTTTTTGGAAAATCATTACACATTTTTAATTATTTAGGGTTTACATAAACATATTTAAAATATACTTTTTCTAAAATTCATCAAAAATATGCATACTATATTTATCCGGTCATTTCAAAATTCATAAACCTCATCATAAGAAGAAATCCCAATTTTTATTTAAAACAAGGATTACACAAGGTAGTTACGGTCTCGTTAAATAACCCCTTATAATACCAGCATAGGACCTAAGAGTAAGGTGTGCTAGGGTGATAGAAGCTTGGGGCGGCTCAGTCAACATTGCCCGAGTAGTAATTTCTATCAGTTTGAACTTCTCACGAAGGCGATTTCGTTCTAGCTTCACATGAGGAAGTTCGGCTTGGGTTTGATCCAGAGCAAAGCCCAGTGGTGCTACCTCCTTCCCAAGATCTGTTAGATGGGCTTCGATCGGTCCAAGACTACTAGGTGAGGCCATCGAATCTTCTTTCTATAATAATAACCCAAGATTACTTATATTTAGAGACAATAATCAAAACATTTTGTTCACAGCGTTCATGTTGAACGATGGTTATATAATAGTCAAAACCCACTGAACTCATTTTAATTATAATCATGTTTATCAAATAAAACGTTTTTATTGATTATAACAATAACACATAAAATTGGGAAACGAAATTTATTTAAAAAATTTCGGGTCGTTACAATCTTCCCCCCTTAAGAAATTGCGTCCTCGCAATTTTAAAATTGGGTTTTGAAATTTCATTGAAAGTACCGCATCAGAAAAGGAGTCAGTAAAACTATTACTTTAAAATAAAGAAAGGGAAGTACAAAGGTCACCCGAGTTAACCCACACTAGGGTTCCATGTAGGAAAACATGGACATGGAGGAAAAAACAAAGGGTCAAGTTCTGAGGGAGAGTGATAGAGAACATGATTAGGAGAAAGTTAACCATGAGAAAATCCCAAACTTATGATGTGTGTAAATGTTCTTTGATTACCTAGTAGGAAACGTAAACCAACAACATTTTTGTTTTACGTTTCTTTTCATAATTTTGAGGATTTCATTTACTACATAGAACAAAAACATAAGAAAATATACCTACCTTCAAGTAGAGATTCATCCTTTAACAAGTACCTACCAACACTAATCTTTTATCCAAATGATGAGAATTCAAAAACACTTGGTCTCATAAAAGCACAAGAATCATCTTCTATATAATCACATAATCTACAAAATATTAACTATATATATATTCTATCTTTAAACATTATCCCAAAAACTGAAAGGTTAAGGTAAAACAACTCTTCAAAAAGAAAGAATCCCATAGGAATGGAAACTACTTTTAAATCATCAAAGTTCCATGGTACTACCCAAATTTCATCATAGACCATTCCCTAAATAACGGTCCTTAAAATTCCTCAAAACAAACCAAACTAAGATTGAAACCCAAATACAATAAGGATTTGATAACATAGTCTTCCAAAACAACTTCATTGTTCATCTCCAGACAACATCAACCACTCCTAACATCTTATAAAAAAAGTAGCTAACCTAAACATATTTTACCCAAAATAGGTTAGTCATTCCCATAAGTAACCTAAATTACTATAAGTTCACCTTAAATTCATCGATTATTCAAAATATAAGTCAACCTTACTCCTCAATAAAAATACCGTAGTAATCTATTTACCTCGATCAAATATGGTTCCCAAAATAATGAACGTCTTCCAAAATAATAATCATATTTTAATACCCTAATCATCCCTGTCATATTATTACGAAAATCGTCGCATTTCCTATCACATTGGTTGTCGGAACATGTTCTTCCATTTCCCGCCATTAACTAAGAAGAGAAAGCATAATTAGGGGCTTAAGTACTTAGATAATAATCATGAAAAGGAACTGAAAGCATATAAGGATAACTTGTATATGAAAGGTATACCCTAAATTGTGATCTCCTAGGTTCCCATCTAGGTTATGAATGATCATATATTCTTATGTGAACCATTATTTTATTTTATCTTTGTTCCTTTAACAATGGTTCATACCAAGCTTATGAATTTACCAAAGAATATCCCCCGGGAGTGTCGTAACCAAGAGTGCAGCAAGGCCCGTTGTCGTGTACCAGTTCCCGTTAGAGTCTAGATCAAAGCGGTGTTTTCGGGTTTTACCCCTATGTACATCTGTACCAGAGCCACCTCTACCTGCTCGTATCCAGACAGGGATGTATTTGCTTGGCAACCCCTTACTCAATACTCACCAAAATACCAGGAAGATTTCCTATATTAAACTTTTCTATAGGGTTCCTCCTAGAGTTTTCATATCCTAATTTCCACAAATAACTTAACCATCCTTTGATACCAACTATAGCATCCCGTCTTTTTATAACATAACTTTTCATTCCATTACACGGAACTGAGGATCTTTAAGGTTTAGTGTCTTGGAAACAAGGAACATAAAACATGAAACAAAAAAAACATTCTTCTTAAACACTTGAAAGGCTTCTCCTCATGTTCACCCTAGGCTCATTACTGCATCTCATAACCTGGGGACATACATCAAAAGGAAGGGTGAGAAGAAGGCCCAGCAAGGGAAACAAGTGAAACATTTTACATATGAACTTGAGATACATTAATAAAGTCATGAAAGAACTTTAATGCATGAAAATGAAATCATGAGGCATATCATAATAAAAATAAAACTTTTTCATAACTTGAAGATGTGGCTACATCATTTGAAATAGACAATCATGAACATATCACCAAGGTCCATCCCCAAGGTGTCATTTTAAAATTACCAAGGTTATTCACCAAGGTATCGTGAAAATTGTAATCTCTAGTGGTTACATCATTACCCAATGCATTGGAGCGCTATCAGGGCGCACCCTTAAATTTTCCTTTATTATCATGTGAGCCACATATATCATCATAAAAAATTTCATAAATAACCCATATAGCATAAAATAAATGGGTTTCATTTGATAATCATAACGTTTTTAAAAACTGTTTTAAAGACATGATCTTTACGTCACTTTAAAACCCACAGAAAAAGAAGGTGGGTCTCATGTATGTAAATCCCAGAATTTAAAATAGAACATTTTGATATATATGTGAAGACCCCTGTAGAAATAAGAGCTTTGAGTATTCACTTTATAACATAAAATAATTTTTAGAAAAGAGAGAGAGGCATTTTGAGACGAAAATTCTGCAGCATAACGGCTATGTTAAAAGGTTTTAGAAAACATTGAGAAGAGAGGGGACATGGGTCAAACATTCATAAATGACCCATAAAACAGCAGAGGGACAAAATATAAGGGATTTAAGAACATGGTAATGAAATTTGAAAATATACCATATGAAATGAAGAACATGAAAGGAAGAAAAAAAGATTTCTCTTGTGAGAATTCGGCAGCCTAACGACGTCACTTAAACATCAACAAAATTGAATTGACAAGGTCAAATAGGATCTCTCATAATATGAACATAAGAGTACAGTATGATAGATATAGAGATCATAACCCAACATAATATAAAGGAACTTGAATGAATTGACATGAAAGTAGAACTTCAAAACGAGAATGGTGAAGAACCACTTAAAAATTCGGCAGCCTAACGGCGCCACTTAAACTTCAACAAAATACTGAATTGAAGAGATCAAATGGGGTCTCTCATCATATTAACATAAGATTCCAGTATGATAGATATAGATATCATACCCCAACATAACAAAAAGTAACTTGAAAGAATTGACATGAAAGTAGAACTTCAAAACGAGAATGGTGAAGAACCACTTAAAAATTCGGCAGCCTAACGGCGCCACTTAAACTTCAACAAAATACTGAATTGAAGAGATCAAATGGGGTCTCTCATCATATGAACATAAGATTCTAGTATGATAGATATAGAGATCATACCCCAACATAACAAAAAGGAACTTTAAAGAATTGACATGAAAGTAGAACATCAAAACGAGAATGGTGAAGAACCACTTAAAAATTCGGCAGCCTAACGGCGCCACTTAAACTTCAACAAAATACTGAATTGAAGAGATCTAATGGGGTCTCTCATCATATGAACATAATAGTCCAGTATGATATATATAGATATCATACCCCAATATAACAAAAAGGAACATGAAAGACTTGAATGAAAATAGAACTTGAAAACGAGGAAGGTGAAAGAATCCCTTAAAAATTCGGCAGCCTAACGGCGCCACTTAAACATTCTTAAAACGAATTGATGAGAGCAAGGGGGGGTCTCTCATCATATGAACATGAAATAGGCAGTAGGATGAATATAAAAGAACATCCTCCAACTTAAGAACATGGAGTATAAAAGAAAAGACATAAAAGAGATTACTTGAAAAGAAAGAGAGAGGTCGGATCCCTTACCTTAAAATGTAACTCTTAAACCTCAAAGGTTGGGACCTTGAGGGCTTGGGGGCACGTTGGGAGGACTCCTTGGGAGGTAATGAGACCAGAAATTCGTTGTGAATGAGTGGGGAGTCGAATGGATGAGAGGAGGGCTTGGTATTTATAAGAAAAGTGAGGGGACAAGGCATTAATGGCCAAGGGACACCTCACATGTGCTTTTCTCAAACCCATGTGCTCTCCCTTTTCATTTATCATGGAGTTAGGCCACATGGGGCCCCAAAAACAATAATTCATCACCCTTGGCCGGCCAACCCTCAAAAGATCTCATGACATCATCATGACACCGTTATGATGTCATTAAACATACCGAAACCCTAAAACTGTATTTTTACTATTCACTAAAAATTCAACTTTCTCAGAAAAATCCCAAAATTTCACATTAACCAAATATCAATGCTCTGATTTCAAAAATGAAATCCATTTTATAAAAATAATTTTCTAAATAATTTTAATTTAATTTTTAAATAAAAACACTATTCATCGAAAATTCATTTTTTTCAGAAAAAACCCCAAAAATTACCCTAACATAATATCGATGCTCTGAGTTCAAAAATAAAGTCATTTTTATAAAAATAATTTTCTAATTATTTGTAATTAAATTTTTAATTAAAAAAACACTATTCACCCGAAAAAACTAATACTTGAATAATAATTAATGAAACCGTTATTTAACTATTTTATTGAATCACATTACTTAATCAAGGTGCCTAGATTATTTTAAAACTTTCTTTAAGTGAGATTACTAATCCATTTGGTCATATTACTAATCCTAATCATAAAATCACTATTCATAATTTACTATTCATCAAAAATCAAGTTGATCTTATTAGACTCTAAATTTAGTAATGAACATAATTGTAGAAGACCATTTTTTGAAAATCATTACACATTTTTAATTATTTAGGGTTTACATAAACAAATTTAAAATATCCTTTTTCTAAAATTCATCAAAAATATGCATACTATATTTATCCGGTCATTTCAAAATTCATAAACTTCATCATAAGAAGAAATACCAATTTTTATTTAAAACAAGGATTACACAAGGTAGTTACGGTCTCGTTACATAACCCCTTATAATACCAGCATAGGACCTAAGAGTAAGGTGTGCTAGGGTGATAGAAGCTTGGGGCGGCTCAATCAACATTGCCCGAGTAGTAATTTCTATCAGTTTGAACTTCTCACGAAGGCGATTTCGTTCCAGCTTCACATGATGAAGTTCGGCTTGGGTTTGATCCAGAGCAAAGCCCAGTGGTGCTACCTCCTTCCCAAGATCTGTTAGATAGGCTTCGATCGGTCCAAGACTACTAGGTGAGGCCATCGAATCTTCTTTCTATAATAATTACCCAAGATTACTTATATTTAGAGACAATAATCAAAACATTTTTTTCACAGCGGTCATGTTGACCGATGGTTATATAATAGTCAAAACCCACTGAACTCATTTTAATTATAATCATGTTTATCAAATAAAACGTTTTTGTTGAGTATAACAATAACACATAAAATTGGGAAACGAAATTTATTTAAAAAATTCCGGGTCGTTACAAACATGATAATTAAAAATATCTAAAAAACAATGAATTTGAGGTTGTTTTATTATTGTATTGTGAAACTAGACTTGTAGGGATTCATAGTTATGGGATGAGATGGTTCAGTGGATAACTGAGGGAAATTAATGATATCATAAAACCTGGATTTCATTCGAGCTGTGGTTTCATTCAACCCTTGAATCACTTGAGACTTCTATTCGTGCCTTGGAATAGTTGGATACTTGATTCTAGCCTAGATTCGATCTTGGATTTGACAGCAAGGAACTCCGGAAGTAGGTCACTTTCAATGAGAGTTCTGGATATCACGAACTGGTTCTCAATGGTTAGGGTTCTAAAATAGATTGTGACACTTTTATTAGTGTTTTTAAAAAATTGATGATAAAGATACATTTTATCAGTGCTAAGTTAATAAGCACTAATAAAATGAATCTCTATCAGTGCTTTTTTAGTGCTAATAATGATATAGATTTTTCAGCACTAAAAAAGCACTACTAAATATTTATATTTATTAATGCTAAAAAAGAGATGATAAATACTTAAAATAATTTTAAAAAAATAAAATAAGTATAATTATTGTATACAATTATAACACTTATAAAAATAATTTTTATAAAATAATAATTTTATAATTCTTTAAATATTTATTTATTTATTTATAATTATATAAATATTTTTTTTAAAAAATTACATTTATATCATTATATATAAATATATAATTATATATATATATATAGACATAGTAAATATATTCAATATTTAAATAAATTTATTATTAATTTATAATTATTTATTAATAATTACATAAATACTTTTTTAAAAAATTATTTATTATTTATTTATAATTATACGTGTATTAAAATATTAAATATACATTTATAAATATATTTTTTCTGCATATTTTTTTACAAATGTATTTTTAACATTATTAATGAATATTTAATCATCAGTCCATGCATGTTAAAAATGAGTACAATTGATTAATTAAAAATGAGTACAATATATTAGAAATCAGTTTGATTAATATAAATAATTAAAAAATGGATATATATTGAAATAAAGATGAAAAAATATTGAAAATATTAAAACATATTTAATAAATATATATAAAATAAATAATATAAATTGATTAAATTTCAAAAAAAATTATTTCTGTGTCTGTGTGTGTATAATATTTATTTAATTGTGTATAGGGGAAATCAATATAATATTTTCAATCTATGTTATAAATTTAAAAATCAAATAATATTCAATTATTTCCATTACTTAATGTAATTAGTCAGCATTTTTAATTCATATTAATTTTTAATTATAAACAATTATTCACTAAATACATTACTATTTAATGTAAAGATTAATTAATATTTTATATTATAGAAATCATATTTATATAAATTTATATATATCTATATATTTAATATATATTATTTTTTAACATTATCAACAATCATCTAACCAATAAAATGATTAATATTTTTCTCAATTTACTTTTTTTTAATTTACTTTTTTTAATTTTTATTTTTCATATATCTATATATAAAATTCATACTATTTATTAGTATTTATAATTTATATGTAGTATAATCATGTTATTCATTTTTATCAATAATTATTTAATAAATAAAATTTATAATATTATTTTTAATAAAATCATTTTTTATTTCTTATTTATTTCATTATTTCATTTTATTTATTCACCAATTTATTAGTGCTAAAAATGCACTGATAAAGGATTCATTTATGAATGCTAAAAATATAGCGTTGATAAAGGGTACCCTTTATGATTGCTAAAAATAATGCACTGATAAATGTTACCCTTTATTAGCACTTAAAATAAATCACTGATAAAGGGTACCCTTTATCAGTACTAAAAAAAGTGCTGATAGAGAGTTATATTTAGTAGTGCATTTTTTAGAGATAATAAAGATGTCATTTATCAGTGCATTTTTCTAGTGGTGATAAATTCTAATGTTGTTAAACATATGTTTTGTAGTAGTGAAAAAAACAAATAAATTAAAATGTATAATTTTTAACAAAAATAAAAATGGAGAGATTAGAATAATTTAAATTAAATTAATAAACCGTTATTTAAAAGTAAATATTCTTAACTCCCCCTTAATAAAATCAAAACATTCACTCGGAAGTGGTTTAGTGAGAACATCAGCTAGTTGATATTTGGTATTTAAAAAATTTAAATATATATCCTTTTTGATAGCATGATCTCTTACAAAATGATGGCTTGTATCAATATGATTAGTCTTAGAATGACTTATAGGATTTTTTGAAATATTTATTTCACTGGTATTATCACATAAAATTGGTATATTATTAAAATTTAGTCTGAAATCCAATAGTGTGTTTTTCATCTACAACACTTGTGCACACCAACTACCAGTAGACACACATTCTTCGTTGGCCATTGATAGGGAAATTGAGTGTTGTTTCTTACTTGAACGTGATACTTAAGATTTTTCTAAAAAGTGACAGGTTCCTGAGGTGATTTTTCTATCTAATCTACATCCTCCAAAGTCAGCATCTGAATATGAAATTAAATTATAATTATAATTTTTTGGGTAAAAAAGAGATTAAAAATAGTTCCTTTTAAATATATAAAAATTATTTTAATAGTGGTAATATGAGATTATTTTGGATTTAACTGAAATGTAGCACATAAACATACAGAAAACATAATGTATGGTCTGTTAGCAGTAATATATAATAAAATAAAAATCATACCCTTATATAACTTCATGTCAACTGGTTTTCTAACTTCATACAAATCAAGTTTTATATTGGTACACATATGATTTGTATAAGCCTTGTTGTTTTCATGTCCATAATTTTTCAATAAATAAATAATATAGTTACATTTATTTAAAACATTTTCATAATCTTTTTGATAAATCATAAATCCTAAAAAGAAATTCACTTTTCCCATTATAATCATTTCAAATTTGTTTTTTCATTAGATTTGAAAAATCATTACAAACCTTTTTCTTTATTGAACCAAAAATTACAACATCAATATAAATTTGTACTAATAAAATATTAGAAAAAAACAATTCTTATTAATATTAGGATCAATTAATCCCATAGAAAGTCCATTTTCCATCAAAAAGGAGCTTAATATTTCATATCAAGCTCTAGGTTCGTGTTTATGGGCATAAAGTAATTTGGTAAGTTTAAAAATAGAATTTGGTTTGTGAGACTTTTTAAAACATGGGGGTGGTTCAACATAAACTACCTCTATTAAATATCCATTTAAAAAGGCAGGTTTAACATCCATCTGATATAATTTGAAATTTATATGAGATGCATAGGCCAAAAGGATTATAATGGATTCTAATATAGATAATGTTTCAATGGATTTATCATAATCTATACATTCTTTATGATTATATCCTTTAGCTACTAATCTAGATTTGTTTCTGGTTGTGATCCCTTTATCATCCTATTTATTTCTAAACATCTATTTAGTTCATATTATTGGATAATATGATGGTCTTTTTACTAATTCTAAAACTTCATTTCTTCTGAATTGAATTAGTTATTCTTGCATGGATAACATCCAACTCTCACCTTTTAAAGCATCTTCATAGACATTGGTCATAATTGAGATAGAAAATTAGAGAATTCATCTAGGTTTCCAACATTTATTATTATTCTAATTCTTGTGTCTAGGTCGCCTATAACAGTTTTTAAATAATGGTTCTTTAAGGTTCTAGACAATCTAGGTAGAACACTTTCAGGTTCCTAAGTTTTATGTTCTTCTAAACTAGACTGAAATTTTTTTATAACATTTTCCAAATCATCTTTAGGATATTCAAGTCTTATGTTGTCAAAAGAGTCAGTATTTTAATTTGCTTGATCTTTATCTTCATTAAAAGGGGAAATTCATCAAACTTCACATGAACTTATTCTTCAAAAATCCTTATATTTTTATTAAAAAATCTATAGTCTTTAGAAGTAGCAGAATATCCTAAAAATTTTCATTCAATAACTTTCGGATCAAATTTTCTAAGTTTATCCGTAGTATTAAAGATATACACCTTGCATCCAAATGCTTTAAAGTAATTTAATTTATGATTTATGTTATTCCAAAGTTCATAAGGTGTATTTTTAACTATAGGTTTTATTAAAACTCTATTCATGATATAACAGGCTGTGCTAATAGACTCTTCCTAGAAATAGGTTGGAATACTATATTCATTCATCATAGTCCTTGTCATTTCTTAAATAGATATGTTTGTTCTTTCAGTAATTTCATTTTTTAAGGTATTCATAGTGTAGAGAATGAGTGTTTAATACCTAAATTAGGCAAAAAATAATTAAATTCTTGATTCTCAAATTCTCCACCATGATCGCTTCTTAATGAAATTATTTTAAAACCTTTTTAATTTTGAAAATTCGTTCAAAAACATTCAAAAATAGTGAATAATTCACTTATGAGTTTTATAAAATAAACCCAAGTAAATATTTAAAAATCATAAACAAAAACAAAAACATATACTTTACCATCCAAACATGATACCCTAGATGGTCCAAACAAATCTATATGGATAAGTTTTAAAGGTTTAGATGTAAAAATTTTGTAAATTAATTTGAAATATGATTTCTATTGTTTTCCAATTTTACATGCATAACAAAATCTATCATTGTCAAATTTAAGACTAGGAAACTCAAAAACAAATTGTTTCTTAAATAATTTATGTAAATCATATATATTACAATGTCTAAGTCTTATATGAAAAATCCATGATTCATTTGTCATAATAGTTAAAAAATTCACTTTAGGTTAACACAAGGAATTTAAGTCCAATGTATAAACATTGTCAGTTCTTGGTGCTCTAAATTTAAGCTATTTATCTTTGAAAATAGAGTAGGAATTGATAGAGAAATCAAAATAGAATACATCATCACATATTTGAGAAATACTTTTCAGGTTTTTCTTTATCCCTTGTATATACAATACTTTTCTGATTGAGATAGTCTTTGGATCTCCAAAAATTCCAACTCCATCAATTTTTCCTTTTGTATTGTCACCAAAAGTGACTAGACCCCCATTTATATGAGTCAATGTATTAAAATTTGATGAGTCTTTATTCATGTGTCTTGGTCAACCATTTTCCATATACTATATATATTTTCTATTCATGTGGCATTTTTCCTACAAAGTAAATTAAACATGTGTTTGTTTTGGTACCCATATTTTCTTGGGTCATATAGTGTTAGTGAGTAATGATCTGGGAATCCAAATTGTCATTATTATCCGAAAATTCATATCACTTTCTTTAGGTATATTTTTTAATATAAAATCCTTTTTAATAAAACTAATTTGAGGATTTTTTATGTAATAATTGTTAGTGTGATGAACTTGTATTCTGTAGTAATAACAGATATCATTATTTTAATTGGTCACAAAATAATTTTTGTATAATTTGGACTTTTCCCCTTTACTTCCTGTTCCAAATATTTCTCTTTTACTGAAATTATTTCTAAGAATCTCACTCATAATCATTTATTATTTTTTTAAAGAGCAGAACTTTTATAATGTTATACTTCATCCTATAATTCTTTTATTTTATTTTCCATGATTATACAGATTGATGTAGATGTATTGAAATTTTTCAATTAGATCTTGATTTGGTTTTAGCATTGTTTCACTTTCACCTAGAATAACATTATGTATATTTTTAGTGATTTATATTTCTTTATTAATGAATTATATTCTTTCTAGCATAGAACGGTAAGAATCTAATTTATCATTTTAACAACTATCAGAGTCATATGTGTAAGAATAATTAGTTTGTACATATTCTTCTTCATAAACTGTAATGAACATATTAGATTTTATATTTTTTGTCTCTTTTTCTAAATTAGATTTTGAATAGCTACTAGAGTATTAAATACACACCATGTTTCTTTCATGGATCTTTTCCTTTATGATCATAATCAACATTATTCTAATATTTCATTTCTATCCTCTTTATTTCACCTTTTTATTGAGGGAAATCAGGTTTCATGTGACCCAAATTTTTGCATTCATATAATATTACTTCATAGGGTTATCTTTCATACTTCTTAAAGGATTTTCTAAAGCCTCTCTTTTTCTTGTAGAATTTGATTAATTTGTTGGCTATCTAATATGGTTCCATTTCAGAATATGAGGAGTCTGTATATTTTATTTTGACTATTATTTTCAATTTATTTCACACTTCTGAGATGATACCTTAAGGGTAGTATTTTCCATTTTTACTATAATCTTATGATCTTCAGCTTCATTTTAAATTTATACTTCATACGTCATCAATGTTCCAATCAATTCATTTATAGTCAAATTCTTAATAGGTGATGATTTTTGAATTGCTAAAAATAATCCATTCCATTTAGAAGGATGTACTCTAAGTACTTTCATCACTTGACCATATTAAATGATGGGATCATCCAAGGCGGTAATGTTTTTGAAAATCTCTATTAACTTTCCATTCATTTGAGTGATGCTTTCTCCATTAAACATTCTAAATGTTTCAAACATGAGTTTTTCTATATCATATCTATTTTTTCGGATGTTTTTTATTCCTTCATAATCAACTATAATAGTTTTCCACATCTCAAAGGTAGTAGGGTTTTGTGAAACTTTATTGAATTCATCAGTTCCAAATCGATAGATAATATCATTTATTGACTTTGAATTAATGTCATATTCGACTTCTGTTTCAATGGTCCACGTCACTGGTTTTTTAGGAATCACATAAGGAGTGATGATCTTTTAATAGACTTTGAAGCCCAATTTTTTTAGATATATGATCATACATGATTTGTAACATCCATAGTTGTCAACGTTAAAATATGGAGCACGAATCATAGACATACCTTCTTTCAAATATTCCATTTTTATCTTCTTTATATATAACTTATTCACTTTAATCTTGATATATCTTTATCACAAAATTTCACTTTTCATATCAATTTTTAGGTCATAATAATACAAAGATAACACACGTGGGGTTGAATTGTAAATTTTTGATAATCTTAATCAATTATAGATTTTGACTCCCTTTGAGACTTATGCAGATATGTAGTGTTTTATTCTATATTAAATATGAGGAGTAGATAAATAGAAAGAATGAACACAACAATTTTATAGTGGTTCGGTACACAAATATCCCCAAGTCCACTCTACCAACACTCTCTCTGTGCTCTTGGGGAATTTCACTAAAAATGTATTCTTAGCAATAGACCTTCAAATCCACAAATGATTGTAGACATTTGACACATTTACAATAAAGTATTAAACAGATCCTTCTGGGTTTTTTACAGGGAACCAGTTATCCACAACTTAGTACAAGAAGCTGTCACTTCACCACATCTGATTAAGAGTAGTTGAAACTCTAATAAATCAAAAGAGTTTGATTTGTTGATGGTTCAAGTTGATCTTCACAGTTGCAGCAGCAGTTACTGGTAAGAGATGAATATTCTTCATCAGAAATGAATGTATTAAAGAAATAATAACTCGAAATAAATACTCATTTCAAATGATCTTTAACTAATGTAGCATCAAGAAGTGGTATGATATTTGAAAAATTATATCTCCAAAGTGTGGCCTTGGTCTTTACAGAAGATCTATATATCAAAGATATACACAAGTATGAATAATTATTTTTATTGAATCTCATAACTCACTCTTTTTAGAAAACATTGTTCATATAAATAATACTCGATTGGTTGAGAATACCCAAGAAAATAGCCTAAAATATCACAGATATTCAAATAAAAAATAATCAGGGGATTCGTAGAATCCCTTAATAATATGAGTGATTTTATTTTATGAATATGATTCTTTGAATTGATCGTAAAAATTTTTAAATCATCCATGGGGAAGATATCAATTATCCTGTAAATTTTGAAATACTATTGAATAAATATTCGATCAAATCAAGGCTTTAAAACTCTCTTATTTAGTCGTCAAACATAGGGTTCAACTGCATAGCGTAGGGTTCCTTTGTGTGGTGTAGGGTTCATTTGAATAGTATAGGGTTCCTTTTCATAGTGTATGGTTCAAAATTAAAATAGGGATGAGAATACATACGTCCATCCTTCCAACACAATGTTGATTCCAAACATAGCATTGATTAACCATACATTCAATCTCCCAAACGTAGGGTATGAATATTATTTCCATATTCCAATATAGGGTTGATATTCAATACATATTTCATTTCATAAAACATAGGGTTTACAATCCAAACATTTAATATCCATCATAGGGATTCTAATCCATATGAAAACTATTCATTATATCATAGGGATAATGATCCATGCATTCATTTAACGAATATAGGGTTTGAACAATATTAGCATAGTACAGACCTTAGAATTTAATTCCATCAAAGATATAAATAAAATCATGATATATATTCCTAAAACACAATTAATGTAACGTTAGTAGAAAATAAGTAAGGGTATTTGTGAGCATCAAAATTATCATATATTATAGAGTATTGTTGAGACAATACATGCCCAACACAAGGAACTAGTGGAGTCTAGTTACATAGACTCATGATGAAACAATGTTCCCATGGATAGACTTCTAGAATCTATTTCGTTATGAGTACTACCCTTCATGATTGCACTCTATGAAGATTCAAGAGCTTCTAGAGCTGCAAAGGGTGATATGATAATTTCCTAGTGTGTTGTGAGGTTCACTGACTTCACATAGTACTCCCTAGATATGTTATGGGATGGATTATTCTAGGAATGGAAGTTTTAACAAGGACTCTATAAATATATTTGTGTTAGTGTGGTCTCTTTTTGTGTTCCTACTTATGTTGGGGTGTTGAAGAAGGCTCTGGTTACCAAGATCTTCCTAGCTGGGGGACATCGAGAAGCTGGATCTGGAAGTATACATTATTGGGCCAATGCATTCGTAGTAGCTAGAAATCATCATTCGGCATGGTCTAGACATAGGAGAACTCCCCAAGGCAACACTCAAGCACATGGAGATGCAACACTTGGTTCTCATAGGGGATCTTTCCATCTCATAGTGGTTTGATGTTTTTATTATGATGGGATAGGTCACATTGATAATTATTTCAATATCCATCATGCTAAGTAGGATAGGAAGATATTGGTTAGACTACTACGATAGAGGTAGCGTCATGATCAAGAATCTTCTAGGAATGGATTGGGTGGCCCACAGGGAGGCAGTGTTAGAGGAAGAGAAGGTGAAGCTTTAGAGGGAGGATCTATTGTTGGGGTATGACACTATGAGATACTCCCACCTCCCACCACTAGTTGGCCCATTCCAAGCTCATGGAAAAGGCTGTCAGGGTCGCGGGTAGTTGCAATCTATGGAGGGCTATGACTAGGCTTCACACAATATGATTCCAGATATTATATATATCTTTTATACTCTTTCACCAGTACTTGTAGATACATTCATGGGTTATTACATTTTATCTATATCAATTTTGTGAGATTTTAAGCTTCCACTTGATACTTTATCCTACCAGCTATGGTTATAGGTTCCTATAGGGAGATGTCATTCGATATCACACATCTTCCTATAGTGAGAGTTGGTGTTTGGTGGAGATAGTTTCTCAGGGGATTCCCAGTTCATCATGATGAATCCTTATGAAATCATATTTGGTATCTAAATTTTTTCCATGGTTTAGGACCATATTGACAGTCATTTCAGGTGATTTAGATTCCTTCAGACATATGGTACAAGATCCTTCTTTGTGGGAAAGAGAGATCTCATAGCTGAGAGAGTGGGATTTTCAAGTAGGAAACTCAAACCCATAACCCATTAGTTGGTGATTTTATCCCATGGTGTAGCACACTCTTCAAGAATCCGAATTCTATTGGTGGTGAAGGATTTTATAGAAATCTTCCCCAATTATGTTTTTGGACTACCTATGAGGTGGGAGATTGAATTTTGCATCAACTTGCACCCTAGGACGACATCAATATATTTGGTGGCATATTAGATGGACCCTACCAAGATTCAAGAGCTAAGGGTGCAGTTGTAGGATCATCAAGAGAAGGGTTTTATGAAACCCAGTGTGTTCCCCTAGGCAGATCTATTTTTATTCATGAAAAAGTCATACATGATCTTGAGTCTTTGTGTAGAATATCATTACACGAATCCTGTAAAAATAAAGAACAATTACCACTTAATGAGGGTTTGTGACCCCTTCAACGAGTCCATAGGTGGGATTTGGTTCTCAAATATTAATATTAGCTTTGGTTACAACCAGTTGAGGGTTCATTAGGATGATTTTTTGAAGAAAGAATTATGATGTCGCTATGGACACTATGAGTTCCTAGTGATGCATTTTGGTGTGACGAATTACCTTAATGTGTTCATATCTCTTATGAACAAGATATTTTATCCACACTTGGATCGATTAATATTTGTCTTCATCGATTACATAAGCATTTACTCTACATCAGAGGAGGACCATGTATAGAATTCAGGGATAGTCCTAGATTTCCTCTAGGAGTACCAACTTTATAATAATCTTCAAAGTGATATTTTTGGATTTGTGGGGTTTACATTCTAGGGAATTTCATCTCTGAGCACTTTTTAGATATGGACTCAATGAAGGGTGATGTGGTTCATTCTTGGTATTCACCTTAGAGCGTGGTATATTTATAGAGTTTTCGTGGCCTAGAGCGGTACTAGAAGAGGTTCATGGTAGAATTTTCTCATATATCAATCCCTTTGTCTTCCTTAATGTGGAAAGGGAATTTGTTTATCTAGACCAAGAATTGTGAGGTATACTTTTAGTAATTGAGGCTAAGGCTGACTAGTGCTACTATTTTGAGACAACCAGAGGTGGGAGTTGAGTATATAGTGTTTTTTGATGCCTCTAGAGCTAGTTTTGGTTGCATGTTGATGTAGAGGTAGGCAGTGATTGCTAATGGGTCGAGTAATTTCATACCCCATGAGCATAACTACATTAATCACAACCTAGATCTATAATCATTATTCTTTTCTATGAATATGTATAGGCAATATCATTTGGGTGGGTATTTTGTTTACTCGAACCATTAGAGTTTCATGTACATCTTCACTTAGAGATATCTTCATCTGAGATAGAAGTGTTGGTGGGAGTTCCTATAAGACTATGAATTATATATAGTTTATAATATTGGGAAGTAAAATGTTGTTTAATATTCCCTTAGTACGAATTCCTATTCTCTCTTGGTGGAGGTGGAATTTGAGCAGTTGGATTCATTACAACTGGCCCTGGTGGAGGAGAGGGGTGCATATTTTCTTTAGTCGATGGTGGTGAATCCTCCACATCTTTAGTGTGTGAGAGAATATCAAATAGGAGACATTAACTATGATTTTATACATGTCTACATATCCTAGGAGATTCACCTGATAGATTTTTTGATGGATGGGATCATGTTATCCTTTTACAGATATAGACAGTGGTTCTGATCACATTGCGAGAGAAGGTGATGATGGAGTTTCAAACATCACATTTAGTTATACATCTGGGCATGGAAAATATGTATGAGGGTATTTATTGGTAGTTTTTTTGGTATGGAATGATACGTAGTGTTTCTGAGTTCATCTCTCAGTGTCTCAAATGTCAATAAGTAATTTTTGAGCATCAGTTTCTGATAAGATTCACTTAGATACCTGAGATACCAGAGTGGAATTGGTATTTCATATATATGGACATTATTATGGTGATTACATGGATATATATAGTCAATGACTCCATATGGGATATTATTTATTGACTTACCAAGTTGGAACACATTATTTCCATCAGGGAGAAGAGTTCGATAAAGAGTTTGGGGTAGTTGTTCATGTGGGAGATCATCAAGCTTAATGGGGTATCCTTAATGGTAGTCTATAATTATGATTATTAATTAATATCAAGGTTTTCGAGAAGCTTATAGTATTTATTTAGGATTTAGTTGAGTATTAGTACAACATTTCACCCCTAGAAGGACAGGTAGACCCGGTTGACCATCCAAGAGTTGGAGGATATAATGAGATCCTATGTGTTGGAATTCGATATGATCTAGAATGATCACATTAACCTAGTGGATTTTTCTTATAATAACATCTATCACTCGTCTAGAAACACTACACCTTTTAATTCCCAATATGGGAAACAATTCAAGTCACCATTATACTGGACTGAGATTAGTGAAATTTCTCTTATTGGGCCATAGATGGTTCAGGCAATGATAGAGAAAGTACAGTTGATTTTTGAGTGTATGAGGAGTTCCAAAGTTGATACAAATCATAAAAAGATCAATGTTTTATCCTTTAGAGTTCGATTAGGGAGTCCATGTTTTCCTATGAGTCTCTCCATGATTTGGATTGTGGAGGTTTGGTTGAGGAAGAAATAAATCTTCGAGATTCACTAGGTTGTTCGAGATCCTATAAGGGGTTGGTGAGGTTGTTTTCCAGTTGTAATTTCCCCCAAAATTAAATTTAGTGAATGAATTCTTCCATGATTCATATATGAGGATATACATTCATGACCCTAGGTAAGTTATTTACTACAGTGTTCTGGACATTGAGGATGGATCCACCTTCACGGAGTACTAATGGTGATTGAGGGTTGACAGTATAGGATCCAATGTGGATGGACTATTCCTTTAGTTTGAGTTCTTTGGTGTCACTAGAGCATTAAGGATAAATCATGAGAGTGTGAGAGCTAGATATTGGCTCAGTTCCCTCACCTTTTTGTATAGATTGTTCTTTTGAGGGGAAACATGAAGGAGGGGAGAATGTGATGACTTTGTTTGTTGCGTGTACGACTTTGGAATATTTTACGGGGTATTTTGGAAGTCAACACAAGATTTTAGGGATCATAAGGACTCAATATTGATATATTAAATATATTATATCACACACACAAATATTTTTAGAATAAATATTTTTCCCATTTTTCGGAACCTCGGATGAAAAATATGATACCACGGTTGATTTTGAAATGTAGGGTTTACCCTAGGCATGATATAATGTTGGTCAACATCAGGTGTTCAATTGAGGTGGTCGTTAGTGGGTGAATTAAGTGAATTAATTAATTAATTTAATTAATTAATTTAATAACATTAAACGTAATAATCCTCTACAAATATATCATTATGAATATTTTCCGGGTTTAGCGACATAACCCTGGGAGAATTATAGAGGAGGAGGGGTGTTCTTCATTAGAGGATTGGGATTGAAGAACGATGATGATCGAATCATGGTGAACCGTGATATGGACATAGAATGCAACATATATTCTTATCTATCACTAAAGGATATGTTATTCACCAACGATCTATCCATAATCTTGGTAGGGAATTTTATTTCTTGGTTTCCATCCTATTTTATTTGATAAGCATTGATTTTAATCGTCTTCATAGATTGATCAGTGATTACTTGTTCTTCACATGAGCCCAAATGTGTTTAGAGTGGTGAAACAATATTATTTTTGTTGTGCCCTAATTTCATCCAAGGATACTGCAACTATATAATATTTGGCCAAGATCGCATCAATTAATAATGGATTCACTTCGTTCTTATTCATTTCCCCTACCATTATTTTTTTCTTTGTTGTTGGATGATAGGGTCATAGTTCGACATTTCCAAGTTGGATTCAAGAAAGATCAAACACCTAAATGCATGGTGGATGTGTGCACATGGTATAGATCAGTGTTTTTTGATGGATCGAGATGAATTCACGGGATTTTGGTGTAGTCTATGGGGTTTTGGGATCCCAAACAATGGAATACATTTCATGGATTACTATGATGGTAATCAAATTTTTTATTTCCAACCATTAGAGTTAGGGGATTAATTGTTAAATATGCTCCATTCATTTTGTACGATTTGAGTAGTCAAATTGAAATTAATGAAAAAATAGATAGTGGATATGGAATCTTCAGGAAGAAACTTGGTTTCTGCAATATTCCCTACTAAAGGTCATGTTGTCCCCTGGTTATGGCTTCCGGGGTTTCAGGTTTAAAAAAGTATCACATGCTGTGTATGGACTATACACGTCATGTGAATCAATGCGGTTTGATCAGAATGTACTCTAGGAGTACATAGTCATGAACATGACTTGTAACTTGGTCATAGCCAGAGTACATGGGCATTTCCATGTACTCTGACACGAATAGGGTACCTACACATGGCCTGTGTACATGCGTATGGGCCAAAGTACATGGGCATGGGCTGTAAGGACAAGGAGACCTGGGTGTCCAAGAAAAACCATGTACCACATGTAAACTCCATGTAATCCCACATGGGTAGCCAAATTATCTACATGTGAGGAAAAATCCAAGTTTCCATGTGAGGTCACATGTCGTGTGACCCTTGGTACATGCCATGTACTTCATTCAGGGTCTTCCACCTTGCATGTATCTCTCTTCAGGGATCATATTTGTGCCTATGAGTAGTCAGGCCTAAGAACATTTCCATGTAGAATGTGATGGAGCTATTTGTTTTGGAATCAAATATATGACATAAGGTGTTGTGAGTGTCATTCTTCTTTAAGCGATGTGTGGTTGGTGGTTGTGATCGGGCCAGTTTATCAAAGAGACAATGGGGTCAGAAACCCCCTATCACACTAGGGTGTGATTCACCTATAATATTTGACTAGGTAAATTTAGAAACCCATTACTACATAAAGAATAGAATCTCTATCTTTTGGTTGGCACCCCCGTCTTTGAGCTCTAGCAAGGAGCAGTTCCTCCACTAGAGATTGTGCCCCCTCAACTATAGAGCATAGCGGCAAGGTGCAGGTCCTCCACATGGATTCTTATGTAGTTACACATGATGTTGGGAATCAATGATGATCCTTTAGAGATGCAGGTAGGCTCATAGTTCTTAGCTGGGTTGTGGCGATGAAGATCTCTTTTCTCTCTCATTTGGGCTTCTTTATGAGAATATATGTTGGGTTTTTGTTTCCCTCTTGCTATGGGATGAACAGACTATAGTTGTATCTTTCTATTTCTCCCTTTATGGATCTCAGGACGTTATACTAGGTATGTATATACTCACCCAAAAATGGTATTTTCCCATACATGTCATGTCTTATAAAGATAAAAGTAAGATCGGTGGTGACTTCGATGGTGCATAGCGGTACTTGAGTGCATTGACCGCATTCGGTGGTCAGACTTGGATATCTGGAGCTGAGAAGTCTCTTTATTTTCCTTTTTCTCATTGGTGTTATGTTGGGATATTATTTGTTTTTGGGTATTTATTTTCCCCCATTATGATTTTGATTTATATTATCGTACTCTGATGTATTCCCTAGTGGTTATTACATGCATAGTTATAGTCTAGATGGTTCAGTCTTCTATTATTCCTCTGCACTTTATCATAGAGATGGTTGTGTGTATGAATACAATTACATTACCCTAGGGCTCCAAACCTTATTTTATTACTTATAGGTTCTTTTCATTGTCCCCTAGCCTATTAATGTGGGTTTGTGGTGTCACACTCGGCTTGCATCGGCCAGGAGGACCCCAATGGGCCGGTTTGGGACAACCTTATTTGTCGTTATCTAATTTATTTAGACTAATTGTTTGATCCCCATTTAAAAATGCACCATAGAATTGATACATTATTTTAATTCTTCAATATGTTTTATGTTTTCTTCTTAGTATCATATGGTTAAGCATGCTTGTTGTTTTTCAGTTATTGATTTTTTTAGCATGTTACTTGTTCCTTTCATAGTGTTGTATTAGTAGAAGTGTTTTATTATTGATAATTGAATGTGATGATTGTCTTCTGATTAGTGTTTTCTTTAATAATAATGTAACCTATTGTCTACCTAAAAACATTTTAAAAAAAATTATTTTTTATATTCACACATTAAATAGAAAATATTATTGATAAGTGAAGGATTATTGGAAAATGATTCTAGTAAAATAGAATTTTGAAATGGTTTTCAATGAAGAAAATATTATTTTAAAAGAAGTTTTTACTTATGAACTTCAAATTTGTAATTTTGGTTTATTATAGTTTTTTTTAAATGAACTATATTATATAAATATGTATGTGTTCTTTGTGATAGAAATGTAATGAAAAAATTTTATCTATAATTTGGGAAGTATTTGGAAATGAATTTGATTTGTGGCCTTAAAATAAGAGCAGATTTCATGTGAAAATTGAGTTGTGAAGTAAGTGCTTCAATAATGTGTTATTGGAATGGTGTTTTTTAATTTTGATTGTAAACTATATTGTTTTTGAAAATTTGAATTTTTGAGAAATGTATAAGGATTTTGATTTTGAAAATTGATTTCTTTTTCTGGCAAAATGATTTGATAGGATTACATTCTAATAAATTGAAACACATAGGAAGGTCAGTCATGGGTAAAACCTGGATTTTCCTTTTGATGGGGAGGCTATAAAGGTGATGGTAGTTTAGTTAGTACTATTTTCATGATATCAAGAATCATAATAAACCCTTCAATATCATAATTCTATTGTAATAGTGTTTATATTGATATTGGAAATTTTGTATCAGAATTTGGGAAATTAATTAGAATTTGACTTAGTTCTTATGATTATCATTTCTATTAGATATAATAATTAATAGTTACCTGGGTAATTCTTGTATTGGATTTGTTTTATGATTTGGGATGCATACCCATGCGTTGGTATTTAATAAATCATGTGGATATTGGAATCTTATAGTATATAAGGGCTTTGAGTTGAATTCAAGTGTCATGAATTGGAACCGTGGTGATTATTAGAGATGACTATTTATGTTTGATTAGGACATAGATATTTGGATACATTGTGGTTTTTAGAAGGAGGATTTGATATTCTTCAAGGGGGCATAGGCAATTGTAAATGAATGGGCAGTTCATCTTTTAAGGGATTAAAATGTTTTTGGTAGGGAGTGTCATAATGTTTGTGTCCTTGTGAATCTGATTAAAGGTAAAATTTTAGAGGTAGTTAATGATAATATGGGTCTTTTTGAATTTTTAAGCCTGAATAAGGTGTTATTCTTCATTTTTGGATTCAGATTAGAATTTGGAGGTATTAGGATGAAATCATTCATGTTTTTAAAATGTTTTGAGGTTCGGCAAGTTATTTTGGGGTTAATGTAGGCTGGAAAGAGGTTTCAGCAATAATATTTTGTTACAAATGACATTAGGTAACCTATGGGTGATCACCGGGTACTAAATGGGTAAGACAGTGTCGGTGGGCACTTGGGGATTCCACTGGATACCCGGTGGCACCATACCGAGTACCTGGTAGGCACATGTCAATTTTTACAAATAAAGAGGGAATTTAAGTCATTTTTTTCCATATTTTAAGCATCAAAGGGGGTTCTCTTTGGGAAATCCTTCCTATAGCTATCCAGGACTCTCTTTTTGGCTCCTTCAAGTCTTTTCCTTCCCCTCCAACTTCTTCATTATTCATGGGAGACTCGAGGTATTTTCTTCCACCAAATCCAATGTAATTCCCCTTCCCATCTCACCTTATCCTCTTCTTACTTATTCTTAATCCCATTATATCCTGTCTAGGGATTTGGTGTTGTGATTTCACTAGGCCATGGTGAAATCATAACATGTCCTGGGATTTTCTTTCTCTTCTATAATGGAAGCCTTAGGGAGTGGTTTAACCTCAAATTATCACTATTCTCATGTGAAAAAATTGGTTAAGTTTCATCAAGGGTATTTATGATTTCAAGCTATAATTGGATTATGAATTTTTGGTTTTAATTGAGGATTTGTAATGATGTGGTATTGAATTGATTTTTATAGTTATTTTCCTAGGTTTTCATAGAGTCTTGTAGTTTGTCTACAGTTTTTTATACTTATTTTAGATTTCCTATTTATGAAATTTTTCCTAATGGTTAATAAAGAATGTGTGGCTATTTGTGGAGTGTTTCGTGAGGATTGTTATATTTCTAAAGCTCGTGTATTGACAAGGTCAGTGGTTCTCACCAAATTGGTGAATTTCTAGTCTATTCTTGGGACATGTCTACCACTAGTTTCTCTAATGTTATTAATAAATACAAAATATTATTTTAGAATTTTGAATTGATGTTATTAATGTTATTTTGATACATCAAGTGAAAGATTTTTTATGAATTACAAGGGGTTTTGTGAAAACATTTCCAATCCTTTCTTTAAAATAATGAATCATGGATTTGTGTAATATATCCTTGTTTACACTGAGCATGGAAATTAAATCCCATTATAAAGTTAGTATCATGTTTCTTTACTATGTTTTTAGAGTTTCACATATCAGGGAACATTATATATGGTTTTTAGTAATTTTAATGATTTCATTCTAATGAAACCATGCCAGAGATATTATAAGTCTTGTGATTATTGTTACCAAAAAGTTGGTGACCAAGTTATACCCTCATATTCCTTTAGATGTTGATATAATATGACGTTTTCTTTTAAGCTTTAATAGTCTAAGAGTGTTTTACTCTGGAATAAGTCTATTTCCCTTTGTTATGACCCCTCGAGATGGTTAATTATTTTCCCCATTGATTGAATGAGTTATAAGACAAATATCCAAACTTAACCATAGTTAAGTGTTGCATTTGTAAAGATGGAATGGATAGGGTATCTATAGGGAAGTGATTGACCCCATTCCTATATATGTTTTCATTTCCATGAACATGTTGTCACCTAAAAAACATAATGTTTTTAAACACTAATTGAATGATTTTTTAATTAAATTAATTAGCATTGTACATGATTATTCAAATTCCTTAACTAGAGCGTTGGGTCTAAAAAATTGCTTCTCTCATTTAAAAACAAAACTATTCTCTATTTTAGAACTATTTTTAATGATAACTAATTGTAATTCCAATGACTTAATAAAAATTAAGGGTAATTTTATCACTAAATACAAATACATTTCTCTAAGAAATATTCTTCTTTTTTGTGGTTAAGTATAATGTTTAAATACTAAATTCAAAATTATGATTTTCTATTGAAAATGATCGAATTTCTTTAAAATGGATTTTGAATATTCAAAGTGTATTTTATTGAGATCATTACATTTGAATCAATGTTATTGTTCAATTATTATACCATTTTATATGATTATTAGGTTTATTATGAGTCACTACAGAATATATAACATTTTCCAATAAGTATATATCTGTTGATAAAATTACATTTTCTATTAGTAAAGCATTTTACCAATACATATATCACAACAACTAAATTGTTAGTAAAAATGGTCTCTAAATGTTATTACAACTGATAATATTGTTCTATTTCTATTATAATAATTTCAACAGATAATATATATGTTGGCCAAAAAAATTAATACATTTATATAACAGTATTATCTATTGATAATATTATTATCATCATTTATAAGCAATACCAACAATTAATATCCTTTCAAATTATATTTAAAAAAAAATATTATGTGTGGATATTATGATATCCATTTCTAAAATATATATTATATTTATTAATTTAAATATATTTAATATAAATTATATTCATTACATTATAATTATAAAATTATAAGTCTTATTTGAAGAAACAAGTAAGTATAATTTAAAAACATATTCAAAATAAATGAAAAACATGAAGGTATAAGAAATATGTTCCAAACATGTTTAAAACTCCAATATACATTACATGAAACTCCAAAAAACTTAATTCGCAATCATCCATCAATGTCACAATTCACAATGGGGGTTATGGGTGTGGTCCGTGCATTCAATTCACCTGCATAGTCATGAAATGTCAACAACAACAATCACCTATAATAGGATCACATTGGCAAAATGAAGTAAGTCAATTCCAATTTCGAATGGAGGTGGGTGGAAGGAGCTGATCATCCTCATTCATGTATGAATGTCCCCTTGCACATGTGGATGGAATGGTTTATACTCAAACTCACACTAGAAAAAAAAATAACATGCAAGAGGATTCCATATTACAAAAGAGATGTTAGTTTCTTAATTAGCAAAGAGAAATTATTAAAAATAATTGGCAAGGAGAAGAACTGAAACAATCTGAAAAATAATTGGGAATTTATACCACCATAATATTGTAACACAATAGTAGAGATTCCCCTAGTAAAAATGATCTGCAAAAATAATGCTAGTAATCTTTATCAATCATCATTTTCCTTCTTATTTTCTACCGAAAAAAAATACACTAAGTGTAATAGATGAAACCAAATTCCATAGTACAAACTGTGCATATTCCATACTCCATATTGTAAATCATGTTTATCTATCGAATAAAATGCATATTGGATGCTAAGAATATGGATATCTTATAATATACATCGCATATTAAAAATACTACATATTACAAAAATAGTACATTACTGTGTTGAAAAGTATATTCATATTACATATGGCCAGCATATTCAATAAATTATTTTGTACATACATACTGATTACATTATTTTACATTTACCAGTAAATGATCAATGCATATTTTATTCATATTTTATACTGTGCATGCATATCCAAAATATACAATATTGCATATTGGATACATATTCAGATTCATTACATCCATAGTTCATAATTTCAAAACTCATATTTACATGAACAGAGATGAAAATAAAACCACTAAAACATGAAGAAGTAAAAAGAAAGGACATTGTAAGATAATTATATATATATACATACATATATATATATAATACATTCCATGAGTTCAAATACAAAAATGGGGCATCATGAATGAATGTTAGGGAAAAAAAGTTGTTGTGAACTGCTATTTACCATTTGTACCTCATGAAGTAGCCGTTGAGAGGGATCCACTTGGGACCATCATCGGTTGATAATTTATTTTCTTTGGTAAGAGTAAAATGGAGAAGGTTGATTTAGAAATCAAGAATGTTCTAAATCTGTAGAAAAGAACAAATTCACCAAATTTTAATCAAAATAACACAAAAAAACATAAACTCAACTAAAAAAATAAAAAATGTAAAAAACATAATAATACATTTAAAAATCCACATATACCATGAATATCAATATGTTATTCTTAAAATGAATGAGTCCCACAAAATACAGAATTAAAAGGATGGTGAGGAGAAAGACATAAACGAATTGGGAGTGAATATTGCAGCAAATAAGACTTTCTAGTATCTGCACGTTGTCCTTTTCTACTGGAAAAAATAAACATGGATATCTAAATCCATCTAAAATATAATACACAAAAATACTACAAAGGTTGAGGAGTAAAATGGTTCCAACAAGATGGGAGCGAATGTTTAATGAAATTAATGGCCCAACGTACCAGAGCATTATTAAGTTCATAACATTCCCTTGTCTTCTAATGTACAACCTGTAATGGCCCATCAGAGACTAGTATAAATTGAAAAATATACTACACTCATACCTTTCTATCCTCCATGAAACCATATTTATAGGATCCAACACTTGTTTGAATGCCATCCCTCCGAATGTGAACACCTTTTATGCAATCAAACACTATTATTCTAATTTTTTGCGTGCATATATTTCTGATTATAGAAAATATAAATGAGTTTTCTATATGTAAACATTGAAAATTCAACATTTATTGGAATCTAACACTTCACTGCTTCTATGTTAGGTGAACAATCATATCTGGGACCTCAATTCTTTCCATGTAATCTCAAGAGATCCTCAGCTTTTTTATTTCTTTGCAATCAAGCTCTACATTTATATTTCAAGTAATAGTATGAGAATGAGATGATGGGAATAAAGAGGTCAGTTTGATCACTCAACCAACAATTAAACCTCAACATATTACCTTAAACATGCAAGCCTCAACTGCTCCATACACTCCATGGCCATCTACTTAAATCAAAATGGGAATTCACAAAAAAGTGATGAGATATCAATATATTAAATGAAATATACCTCTCTAGTTGCACCACACATCACCACCAACTATTGATAAAGCAACCTTCCATCTCTTCATTATATGCACTATCAAAAAAATTTATTGGATCCGGCCTTCCCTTGTCAACATCATGTAAAAACATCATTATTCTTGAGTCATTATTATCATCACCAGACACGTAGAAAAGAGGTTTAATAAATCCATCGATGATTTTCATGCCCATAAATCATTAAGGCTGCAAACAACATGAAAAAAACAATTATACTTGGCCCATATTTAATTATACCTTGTAAAATCTCTTTCAAGAACCTATAATTTTATTTTCTTCTCTAAAGATAAGACTAAATAGGTTTAATAACAATTCGACCGTGAAAAAAGACACAACAAATACATAACCTAGTTAACATGAAACATGGAATGGTGATGGATATTTGAACCATCACGGTCCTTACCCCACATTACAACCTAATACCTCATGAGCTAGCCAACAAAATATGATCAAAACATGAGAATTTCTGATCTTTATGAAAAAATAATTTTATCTAATTTCATAGTCAAATATTCACCAAAATATACTTATGGGCATATGATGAAAGGATGGTTAAATGTTAAGATTTACCATGATATGGCTGTTCATGAACATCCATGTACAAGATTATGTAAAGTGGTGGGTCAAATGACTACCATTCATGATTAATTACAAAAAAAATTGTATAAACAATAGAGAAAGGGGTTGATAGATGCATGATGATTTGGGAAGGGTAAATTTTTGGAAAAAAACAATGGTCTTAAGTTATATTTAGCATATTATACATAATTATTATATTTATATGTACTAACTGTGTCCATTATAATTTTATGAGTAACAAGATTCTTTGAAAATAATTATCCAATATAAAACCTAAATGGGGAAAAAATTAATAACCATACAGTCAAAGATTTTGAAATTTTAGTGATTGATGTGTTATCCGAGCCTATAAAAGTAGATAATAAAAGAACAAGGAAACCTAAAGAAATCAGGGCCTAAAACAAAATCCAACTAAAAATTAGGACAACTCAACAACTTTTTCATGTACAAAAATAATTTTTACCAATGATACAACAAATAAATTGGGACATGAATGATTTTAATGAAAAAATGAATGAGAATTTCAAAATTCATTTTGTTGAGTTTATGAATTCATGGGGAATAGGGAATGATATGCGATTCCAAATAGGTTTCAATGTTTATCCATTTTGTAAATCCTTAGCTACAATCATATACATCTTACAACAAAATATTAAAAATAAACTATTGTGATGATTTAAGGTTTTAAATTACATGATTTTGTGATGAAGGTAGGTTCCTATGCTGGTATGAAAATATAATCCAACACTAGCGCACAAAGGTAAGAACCTATACTAGAAAATAATAAACACCGAAAAAATTAATATATATTGAGTTTTCTTTATTTTACTAAACGATGTATTATCTTTCACTCAATTTTCATTGCTGAAAATCACTTTTTGAATGATTTCTTAATGGATTGATTATATGAACTATATCCACTGAAATATTCAATCTCTTATAAAATCCAAATATATTTCTACCTTTCCATGTATTTAAAAGTACAAAGATACAATTATCTCATCAATTTCATTGTGAATCTGTTTTCAAGGAATTTTATTATAGATGCAAGCAAGGGAATTATAAAAAAATAAATCATAATGAATTTTATTTAATAATAAAAGATATACCATTATCCAAGACAAAAAATAAAATATAATCATAAATGTGAAGTGGCATTTGAATAGAGGGACTTCAAATGTACATGTAAGTGTATTTTATATCTATGAACAATTAAAGATCAACATTGGCCCTAAATATGATAATCTTATTACTCTGTAATGGAAAAAACATCATTCTACTACAATGACCAAAAATCAAAATAATGTAACCACATAGTTATAATGTAGGGTTATAAAGAGAATTTTGACACCCAAAGATTGAAAAAATTGAAAACAAATTATAGTCTACATCCTTGTTAAAAAAAATTAATGGGATCCAATTTCATATTACCAGGATGTGATTATGGTTCCCTTGATAGAAGAATGATTTATGTAATGTCCCGGATCCGGGTTCCACACAATGGGTGCCCCAAACCCAGTTCGGCACGTGACCTCAAATGCATTTCCCCAAATGCCAGAGGCTGCCAACTAGCAGCAAAGGCCCAGGTCTAATAGTGGGGAAACTATGCCCTCATTTGTCAAAGTGTAGCGCAGCGGAATACAAAATAAAACATTGAACAAATAGCAGAAGCAGGAAACCATACAAAACTAAAATAAAAAACACCAGTGGATATAACCAAAAATATACAAATAATGATGCTACATGTCTGAAGATATAAGAAAATAGCTTGAACATGTTATACATCAATACAGTACAACCAACTGCATAGTACAGCAAAACATGGAAAATAGCTGGCAGCGGCATCGCGAGCCTAGGCTCTGTCCCATTCCCTCCTACTCCACATCAACAGTCAAGTACCTATTTAGGGACTCTTGCCCCTATCCACACATACAGAAACGTAATCTGTTTTGGCCAAAAAACGTGACCCAAATAGGTTGTGAGAAATATATCTCAGTAGGCACCCACCAAAGGCATGTGCCCAACTGCGTGTAAGCATGCAACAACAGTGTACAATAGTAAAATGCAATAAAATAAGCAATGCTGAAAAGTAACCAACTTAACGAGTTATATTTCAATTTTAATATTAATTTTAATCATTTAATTTAAAATATCACCACAGTGAATATTCTAAGTAACAGTTAGGAGTCCGCATATGCGTAAACCCCTACCCTCAGGTAAAGAGTATCCAACACAAGAATCTTCCCTCAGGCATAACAGATTTTTCCCTCAGGTGTAGGTAGTGTCACCCACAGGCACAGAATCAGTTGCCCATAGGCACAGAAGAAGTTTCCCTTAGGCATAAATAACTACTGCCCTCAGGCTAAACAATGCAGTGCCCATAGGCTAATCACAACAACGCACTCAGGATAAACAGGTAACCGGGTCATGCACAATAGGTAAACAAGGAGTAAGCAAGAAATTTCTCTCATGGAAATTCTATAATTACTACTTTAAAGGCATACCCTCGGGTATCCTAGCCAAACGGCTAAACCGTGGAACACACCCCCGAGGTGGTTCCAGATCTATGAAATGATCCCAACCATCATTTTAATAACATAATTAAATACCTAATCAATTCTATGTGTTTAATATAGAAACTTCCTCATCCACACGACTCCCCAACATGGGTTAGTGGCACAAAAACACACAAAACACATGGTAGTTGAAAAACAAACACCAAGCCACTTACCTTATATGCCAATGAGCGGTATACAAGAATGACAACTCCAGAAACACCCAAAAACGGTGTAGATATGAAGAAGAACACAACTCTCTTAAC
This sequence comes from Viscum album, assembly GCA_963277665.1. NCBI lineage: Eukaryota > Viridiplantae > Streptophyta > Magnoliopsida > Santalales > Viscaceae > Viscum > Viscum album. Next base: position 305,595,748 of record OY728131.1, on the reverse strand, counting down.
CTCAAAGATCTACTATTAGGGAAATATTTGGTAATCAACGCGTTAGGAGAAGAGAGGTCTTACCCGTGCGGTTACAACGAGATCATTTGAAGAGAAATCGGATTCCATATGTGCGCCCGATAGATCTCTGAAGGTTTGGCCTTCCTCTCCCGAGTTCCATTCCCGTTCTAAGCCTTCCCTGTGAACAGGGGAGGCTACTGCCCATTTTAAGCGAAAAAAACAAAGTAAACGACGTGTAATTCCAAGTACACGACGTGTAATCCCTTCATTTAACAGTTCCTCTAGAGGCACCGCCATATTGTTCACCTGTCGACATGAGTACGCAGCATGTGGTCTTGAGTACACGGCGTGTACTGTCGCCCAGCTAGCGGCTGCTCCACTGCCTTACTGTTTTGTCCTTCTGACTGACTACTCGGCGTGTAATGGACCACTACACGGCGTGTAGTCAGTTCCTACAACCTTTGTCACCGACATGGCTACGCGCCCCATGTACCCATCCCTATATGGCCAAAAGTACAGGGCGTGTGGAAAACATACACAGGGTGTAGTTCCAAATTTTAGGATTTTTCACCATTTCCCATATTTTCTCAAAAACACTTAAGGAAAAGAGAAAATAAGAAACATGTACCTCAAAAATAAGAATCAGGTTCTTACAAACATACCCCCTTATAGAAAGTCATCCCTGAATTTCCCTTCCAAGGGAGGAGAAGATATAGTCATGAACAACTCCGACCATTGAGAATGTACGTCGGCCTCTCGCTCTGAGGTCTCGTCCTGCACTTGGCCATGCTGCCATAGCACCCGTATGAGAGGAATTGACCGGCCTCGGAGAACCTTTATGCTCCTGTCAACAAAACGAATCAGATGCTCCTCAAAGGACGCATCTGCCTCCAGCTCAACTTCCTCAGGCTGAAAAATGTGAGACGGGTCTGAATGATAGTGATGCAACTGAGATACATGGAGGACATCATACATGGCTCGGTACCGCTGCGGTAACCGCAACCGATAGGCAAACAGCCCGAATCTCTCCAGAATCTCATATGGCCGCACATACTGCGGTGAAAGCTTACCCTGTCTCCTGATCCGTTTGTGTCCCAGGTTCGGAAAAACAATCAAGAAAACCTGATCCCTGACCAGGAACTCCAAAGGTCGTATGCGGCGATCAACATAAGATTTCTGACGAGACTATGCTGTAGCCATCCGCTTCTGAATCAACTAGACCTCCTCAGATGTCTTCTGCACGAGTTGTGGCCCCAGTAGAACTACCTCACCTACCTCTATCCAGCACAAGGGTGAACGGAATGGCCTACCGTATAAAGCCTCATATGGTGTCATCTCAATAGTTTCCTGAAAACTATTGTTATAGGAAAACTCAACTAAGGGTATATGCTTTTCCCAAGAGCCCCCAAAGTCTTGACTCATGCACGCAGCATGTCCTCTAGCACCTGTATCGTACGCTCTGACTGGCCATCTATCTGAGGGTGGTAAGCTGTGCTCAGAAGCACCTGTGTACCCAGTGCCCTCTGAAAACTCTGCCAGAAACGAGATGTAAAGCGTGTGTCCCTATCAGAAACAATAGAACGAGGGACAACATGAAGACCTATGATATCTTGGATATACAACCCTCTGAGCTTTTCAACACCGATGGTCTCCTTGATTGGAAAGAAGTGAGCTACCTTCATGAGACTGTCCTCAACAACCCCCACTACGTTATTTCCAGGAGGTGACCTCGGCAATCCAGTCACGAAATCCATCGCGACATCATCCCATTTCCACTCTGGAATGGTTAATTGATGTAACAGCCCAGCTGGTCTCTGATGCTCCGCCTTCACCTGCTGACATGTGGAACACCTCGTAACAAAACCAGCTACATCTCTCTTCATACCCGGCCACCAGTACTGATGCATCATGTCTCGAATCATCTTGGTAACCCTGGGATGAACTTCCCAAGATAAAGAATGCAACTCTTGAATTAGCTCCTCGCGTATATCCCCAAGAACCCATACTCGTCCATGGAAACGCAATACCTCATCATCACCTATCGTCCACCCAGGAGAAGGGTCCCCACTTGCCACTGACTCCCACAAAACTAGGCTTTCTGAATCAAATAACTGCCTCATCCTCACTTTATCGAGGAGGGTAGAAGTCACAACTAAAGATGAAAGATAAGTATGCCCCTGACTGTCATGCACCTCCAGATGCATCTTAGATAATAAGGTCATGAGCTGCCACTCACCACTGGCCTCCTAAATGGCCTGTATCTTAGTCTTCCTGCTCAGTACATCAGCTACTGCATTACATTTACCGGGTGTATAGGCAAGCTCAAAATCGAAGGACTATAGGTATTAGACCCACCTTTTCTACCTCATATTCAAGTCATGCTGAGTAAATATATACGTGAGACTTTTGTGGTCGATGATAACCCCAAAATGCTCCCCCAATAGATAATGTCTCCAATAGTGCAATGCATGAACAATTGCAGCCAAATCGAGATCATGTGTCGGGTAATTCCGCTCATGTGGCCTCAACTTCCGGGACCCGTATACAAAAACTCAATCGTCCTGCATCAACACTGCTCCCAGCCTAATACCTTATGCATCACAGTAAACTGTATAGATCTTCCTCAGATCTAGAAGTATCAGGATCGGTACTGATGGCAACCTTCCCTTCAGGTCTTGAAAGGCTATCTCTCATGCTTCTGACCAAACAAACATCACACCCTTCTTAGTCAGACCCTTAAATGGTGCTGCTAAACAGGAGAAGTCTTGTATGAAGCGTTTGTAGTAACCATCCAACCTTAAGAAGCTCCATATCTTAAACACATTCTTAGGCTGCTCCTAGGAAACTACTGCTCCCACCTGCCCTAGGTCTACTGAAACTCATGCCATAGAGATGATATGACCCAGGAAGTGAATCCAGTCCATCCAAAAGTGGCACTTTGAGAGCTAATCATATAGCAGATGCTCCCTCGGTGTACTCAATATGATCTCAAGGTGGGTGGCATGGTCCTGTCACATGTGAGAGTACACCATGATGTCATCCACGAATACTACCATGAAATAATCAAGATATGGATGGAACACACGAGTCATCAGTGCCATGAAAACTGCGGGCGCGTTCGTGTGTCCGAATGTTATAACCAAATACTCGTACAGACCATATCTGCTCTGAAAAGCTATAAGCGGTATATCTGATGGTCTCACATGCACATGATGATATCCTGACCTCAGGTCAATATTTGAGAACACATGTGCTCCACGAAACTGATAAAAAAGATCATCAATCATTGGCAAGGGATATCGGTTCTTAACCGTCAACTAGTTCAGCTTCTGATAATCGACACAAAGTCTGAGGGTACCATTCGCCTTCTTCACAAAAACGATCGGAGAACCCCAAGGAGATGTACAGGGTTAGATGAATCCCTTCTCCTATAACTCCTATAACTACCTCTTGAGCTCCTACAACTCAGGTGTGGCCATATTATAAGCAGGAATGGACACTGGTGTTGCTCCTGGAACAAGCTCGATAGAGAATTCTTACTCTCGCTCCTGAGGTAGACTCGAAAAGTCATCCGGGAAGACATCCCTGAAATGATCAACCACTGGAGGGAAATCTGTCTAAAAAGTCCCCTGATCATCCATTTATATGCTTGCAATCTGGGTTGTGACTCCACCTCACCCATGATGCTCTGGTCCATCTCAACTCTCCTGAACATCCCATTCGCCCATGTATAGAATCTCTACACCCTCTGGTGATGTCAAACACACACTGTGACGATTTCAGTCTACAAAGGATCGATAGGGAACCAACCAGTCCATCCTGTGAATGACATCATATCTAGTCATCTCTAAGAAATAGAGGTCCCAAATAAAGTTTCACCAACCAAAATCAAGGGGGAACTCCATGAACTGACGCACACCAGCCGTTCTAGTCCCCAATGGAGTGACTAGCATCATAACATCAGAATAAGTAGAAACACAGAGCCCAAAGCTCTCCACAATGGTACAAATGTAAAAATATGCGTAGCACCCATATCGAATAGTACTGAAGATAAGATATAAGCTACTAGAAATGTACCTATGACTGTAAAAGGTCTGGGATCCTACTCCTGCTCGGTCTGTTGCACTGCATAAGTCTGCCCAGTGCCACGGCCCTGCGACACAGCTTGACTACCCTGAGCTGTCCCGCCCGGCTGCCTCTAAGATCCGGGTGTCTGGCTACCACGGCCATGCCCACCATCTCTGCCTGTATGCCCGGATGTATTCCAGTTCTCGAACTGTTAAGAAGCCATTGGTCCTGCTCCCGCATGCAGAGTCTGCACAGAACCCCTACACTAGACACTAGTGGAAACGGCCCACAAAAGCGCTGTAGATGACCCAACATGCCACAAGCTTGGCACTCCACTAGGTCTCGTGGACACTGCGGTCTTTTTTGACCCTCTCTACCACACTGGTAGAACACATTCTCTCCACCTGAAGCATTCTTCCGACTGGTAGTGCCGCCCTGAGAGAAGTCCATCTATATCTTCCTCTTGCCAATAGAAATAGTACCAGTAACTGTTACTGAACCACCCTGGCCCACACCACTAGATTCTCGAAGGTTCCTCTCTGTGATAAGTGCCTGGTTCGTAATAGAGTGTATAATATGCAACTTGAAAACATTCACCAGAGCTCAGATGTCATATCGAAGACCATCCTCAAAACGTGTGGCTCTCAACGTCTAATAACTGACCAGCACGGGTGCAAAGCACTGTAGCTCGGTGAAACGAGCAGAATAGTCCATCAATGACAAAACACCCTCATGAAGATTCATGAAATCTCGAGCTCTATCTTCCCTCAGCATCTCTTGGAAGAAGAAGTCATAGAAGACTTCCTGAAAATCCACCCACGCCATGTCTCTGTGATGCTCTGAATGGGTGGTAACATCCCACCACCTCATAGCGGAATCACGCAACATATATGCCGCGAGCTTGACCCTCCGCCCTGGAGGCATCTCCAGATGCTCGAAAATAGTCTCCATCGATCCTATCCAAGACTCCGCAGCCTGTGGTCTGCCATCCCATGAAAACGTTGTCAGATGCTGCTGCAGGAAGATACGTGTCAGCTCGGTCATAGATGTGGAAGAATGTTGTGCTCCTTGAAAGGTCTGCATGAACCGCATATATCCCTCACGGAACTGCACCTCCATGCCTCTGTCTGGTATAGCAGCTGGTGCTGTATCTGGATCTACTAGAGGATCCACTGGTAGCCCATGGCCCACCATCTCTGGAGTATAGTTGTTGTCACTCTCCTCTAGAACAACGCGTGGTCGTCTAGGCGGCATGACACTACAAGGTCAAAAGCATGCCTTAGATTCAAGATTATTTAGGCTAAAATGAAGGAACCACAAAGGGAACAAGAGGAAGAAGGAATTTCAAAATTTGCAGAACAAGACTACACGGCGTGTAGAATTACTACACGCCATGTACTTGACGCCCATTCCCCTTCCCGGGTCCTTCAACACGGCTAAGCCGCATGGATCCCATTGAACAAAAACTACACGACGTTTATAATATCTACACGGTGTTTATGGTGTTATTTCACAACTGCCCGTGTCATTTGTGACACGGTCGACTACTCGTCTTGAAACTACACAGCATGTTACACCGGCACACGGTGTGTACACCACCCCGTTTCCCAGCCACATGTCTAAGTCCACACGGTCTGTCCTCGGACAAGACCACATGGTGTGTCCCATAGGTACACGACGTGTTCAAGGAGAGGTGACATTGCCCTGTGTTGTTAGTTACACAGCAGAGTCCCCGAGTCAAACTACACGGAGTGTTCATCATTGACACGACTTGTTCTGTGAAGGAGTTCACCGACCAGTGTTTTTACCTACATGGACGGACTCCGGGTCAATACTACACGGTGTATACATTCGGTACACTGTGTGTTTTACCCAATCCTTCCCTACCCCGTGTCACCGCCCACATGGTTTGTGACACCGGAAGATACTACACGGTGTGTACCTAAAAAGTTCATTTTTCATCCCGAACTGAAGGCCATACAAGGCATGTATAAAAATACTACATGGCGTGTATAGTGGGTTTCCAGACAATATGCCTCAAAAACATCCTCAGAACCTAGAGAATACCGAAAAACAACACCTAAGTGTCCAATTCCGACCCGTGAGGGCCCATACTCTCCACGAATCAAATTTTGACATCTTATCTATGTTATAAAAAAAATTAAACAGTCAATGAGCCACCAAATTCCCATCAATGAGGGCCCATACTCCCCAAAAACAACATCTTGGCGTCCGTTCTATAAACCAGCTCAAATAAGATTAACCTAACACTTAGCAGGTATTTTATCAGAGCAGCTATCACAACATCATGTGTTTCTAGCACAAGAACTACCAAAACAACATTCACATTCTAATGCACCTACATGGAATGGAACTATGCATGGAATGTGAGTTCAAACATTGCCTATATGATGCATGAGATGGAATAACCTCATATCATTGGGTTGCAACTAAATAGAACCCATAAATAAAGCATAACAGCACAATCCAATTGCGTCACCCAACAATGAAATTAAATCAACTGTAAAATCTGAAAAATCAGAAGAATTGAAAAATACGAGGTAGACTGTATTTTCCTTTTAAACGGGTTATCTACGCACGGGCACAACTTATTACCATCTACCATTCGTCCTATCCCTCACTACGGCTCCAAATAGTAAGTCAAAATAAAAGAACTCCTCTGATACCACTTTGTAACGTCCCAGATTCTGGTGCCACACAATGGGTTCCCCGAACCTGGTTTTCCACGTGACCCCAAACACATTTCCCCAAATGCCAGAGGATGCCGACTAGCAGCGAGGGCCCAGGTCTGGTAGTGGGGAAACTATGCCCTCATTTGTCAAAGTGTAGTGCAGTGGAATACAAAATAAAACATACAACAAAAAAAGAAGCAGCAAACCATACACAACTGAAATAAACAATAGATGTTGATATAACCAACAGTATATAAATAATGATTCTACATGTCTCAAGTTCTAAGAAAACAGCCAGAACATGTTATACATCAATACAGTACAACCAAATGCAGAGTACATCAAAACAAGAAAAATAGCTGGCAGTGACATCGTGAGCCTAGGCCCGGTCTCATGCCCTCCTACTCCACAACAACAGTAAAGTACCTGTATAGGGACTCTTTCCCCTATCCACACATGCAGAAACGTAATCTGTTTGTGCCGAAAAGCGTGACCCAAATAGGGTGTGAGAAATATATCTCAGTAGGCACCCAACAAAGGCCCGTGCCCAACTGCGTGAAAGCATGCAACAACAATGTGAAATAGTAAAATGCAATAAAGTAAGTAGTACTGAAAAGTAACTAACATAACCAGTTATATTGCCATTTTACTATTCATTTCATCATTTAATTTAAAATATCACTATAGGGAATATTCTAAGTAACATCTAAGAGTCCACAAATGCGTAAACCTCTACCCTCAGGTATAGAGTAACCAACATAAGAATCTGCCCTCGGGCATAACATATTTTTCCCTCAGGCGTAGGTAATGTTGCCCACAGGCACATAATCAGTTTCCCACAGGCACAAAAGAAGTTTCCCTTAGGCCGAAATAACTACTGCCCTCAGGCTAAACAGTGCAGTGCCCACAGGCTAATCACAACAACGCCCTTTGGCTAAACAGGTAACCGGGCCACACCCAACATGTAAACAATAAATAAGTAAGAAATTATTTTCAAGGAAATTCTACAATTAATACTTTAAAGGCATACCCTCGGGTATCCTGGCCAAACGGCTAAATAGTGGAACACACCCCCGGGGTGGTTCCAGATCCAAGCAACGATCCCAACCAGCATTTTAATAACATAATGAAATACCTATTAAATTATAGGTGTTTAATATAGTAACGGACTCAGCCACACGACACCCCCACATGGGTTCGTGGCCCAAAAACGCACAAAACACATGTCAGTTGGAAAAAAAATCACCAAGCCACCTACATTATACGCCAATGAGCGGTATACCCGAATGTCGAATCCAGAAATGCCCAAAAACGGCATAGATATGAATAATAACAAAACATTCTTAACCTCAAATAACTCCAGTTAGGGAAATAATTGGTTATCAATGCTCTAGGAGAAGATAGGGTTTACCTGTGCGGTTGCAACGAGATCATCCGAAGAGAAATCGGATTCCAGCTGTGTTCCTGGTGGATCTTCGAAGGTTGGTCCTTCCACTCACGAATTCCCTTCCCGTTCTAAGCCTTCCATGTGAATAGGGGAGGCTATTGCCCATTTTACACCAAAAAAACTAAGTGCACTGCGTGTACATCTAAGTACACGGTGTGTACTCCCTTCATTTAACGGTTCCAAAGGCGGCACCGCCACACGGTTCACCCATCGACATGAGTACACGACAAGTACTCCTGAGTACACGGCGTGTACTATCACCCAGCTGGCGGCTTCTCCACCGCCTTACTGTTTTGGCCTGCCGACTGACTACACATCGTGTAAAGGATCACTACACGACGTGTAGTTGGTTCATACACCCTTCATCACCGATATGGCTACACGCCCCATGTACCCATCCCTACATGGCCAAAAGTACACGACATGTGGAAAAAGTACACGGTGTGTAGTTCCAATATTTATGATTTTACCCCATTTCCCATATTTTTTCAAAAACACTTAAGGAAAAGAGAAAAGAAGAAACCCGCACCTCAAATATAAGAATCGAGTTCTTACAATTGAGATATTCCTAGATTTTATCCCAGTTGCTGGAAGAGCTTAATAATTACTTTTTGATAGAAAATGATTCAAATATGGAAATTAAGAACCATACATAGGACATTACAAATATTTCATAAATAATTACCTATCATCGATGATGAATTTTGAGTGGATGGTAAAAGAGGGTGTGAGTGATGGACACACAAGGCTATGATGGATGGAAGATAGAGAAGGGATGACTGAAACAAAACGAAGGGGATGCTAACAAAACAAAACCAATGATGGAGTGGTGTCGAAGTGGTGAATAAGAACAGTTGATGAAAGGAGAGTGTTTTTACTAGGAAAAAGAAATGTATTGGATTCAAAAGAATAGATGTTAAAGTACAAACCAGATTGACAGACCCAACAATGCCAGAAAGGAAACAAGACTGAGAATGGAGCCTCAAAACACATGCAATAGCACAACACAAAGGTTGGACATCAACAACCAAATGCATACCAGTCATGGAAACACAGACAAAAATAAACCAGAGGAAGCAGCTCCAGAAAAAACCAGCAAGAAGATGAATGAGCAAAGAAATCAACCATAACCCACTCCATAAGAAAAGGGGAAACCAAAACATCAAAAAATTCCACCATTGAGAAGAACGAGTGACCAAAATAAGAATCAACCCCGTCACAGTACCATAAAACACCTGCATGAACACAGTTCTACCACAACCCAAAATAATTAGGAAGAAAACATGTCTGCCGAACTACGAACACCAAAATGACCTCTTCGTCGCAATAATCGATTAATGAATGATTCAGAATAAACTAAATCTCATCTCCACCAACAGAAATTCAATATTGAAACTAGTTTGGAGACCAACTATTTTCTGATCACGCCAAAAATCAATGCCAACTGCAAAGAAGACAGCATGAGACCAAAGCAGGAACAAGCCTGGAAGGACATACCCTCCACCATTAGATCCATGAGGAAAAACCCTGAATCTCCCCAAAATATGAAAGAACCCACCTCTTGAAATCTCATCACCTAGCCACTTGAACACCATGATGGAGCTTCTTAGTGTTGATTGAAAATGTGTGCCAGAAACCCATGAAGATAATCACCAGATAGTTGATGAAACCAAACCCAGGCAGCGATGAAAGGCAAGGCTATGAACCAGTGGTGACGAGTGGTGAACAGATGACATGATTTTAGTTGACTGTTGGATTTTTAGGTTATCCAATTGGGGTGGCTTTTACACGGATTTAAATCATCTGAGGTTGGGGTTTCAACCCCCTCACATTGGCATTTGGGTTTTTTTTCACACTACATATATATATATATATATTATAATATTTATTATAAAATTTTTAAAGAAATAAACATACATTTGGTATGATATTTATTATTTATATTTATTATATATTTCTTAATATTATAAATATACATAATGATATAAATATAACTATTGAATGTATTATATATTTTTTAAATTTTATTATAATGTAATTCGTATATATCGATTATAAATATATTTTGTTTATATATACATAATTAGTATATATTGAATTGTTTATAAATATACATTTTTTATTATTTATAAATAGTATATATATTGTTTATTATTTATAAATATAAATATTGAAGGTATTGTATATTGTAATAATTAATATATATATTTAAAATAAATAAACATGTATTTAGTATGATATTTATTATATAGATTTATTATCTTATATTTATTAATAATATTAATATACATAATGATATAAATATAACTATTGAATGTATTATATATTTTTTAAATTTTATTATAATGTAATTAGTATATATTTTATTATATTTATAATTAGTTTATATTGTTTATAAATATATATTGTTTATATATATAATTAGTATATATTATTTATAAATATTTTTTTTATTATTTATAAATATAACATTTGAAAGTTGTAATGACCCGGACCCGAACAACCACCCAACAGTGCTAAACTGGTAGGGTGTTACGACCTTAGGCGCACCTTCCTGAACGTCAAAGGTTGTCGACTAACAGTGAGGGTCTGATAGGTATAGTGGGGATGATATACCCTCTCGGAGGATAATAATAATGGTACTGGTCCATGTATATCAGTAGAGATGTAGCGGAATAAATGATTCAACAGACTCGAACCAGACCCACAGAGCAGAAGAACATTCAATCTCAATAAATAATGAAAGAAATAAATATAACAACAGTGAAAATAAACACAACAGCATGCTGATAACATGTAACTACTACTGAACAATAAAACATGCATCCAAAGTAGGTCATAAATATCTGAATATAAAAAGGTTCCAATAGATAACATACTATAGCTACAACAAGTAAGCATACTGATACAGAAAAGAAAACAAAACAGAGTAACTCGAGCTAGGTAAGACCTAAAGGTCCATACCATCTCCATTCAACAACTAACGCAACCAAGCTCTTGAAGTTATCCTCTTTCTTGCACGCAAATCCATAATGTCTGCATGCGTCCCGAAGGGCCCCTGAAGGGTGTGAGCCAAATCTTAGTACGATACCACCCAATGGTGCATATCTAATAGTAGTGTTTAAACTGGAATACATTTATAAGTAAAGAAGTAAACAGAACGATGCACAAATAAACACCAACTCCCCTGTTACTTGGAAACCACCAGGGAGTGTCACATGCTTTGGCCAACGTTGTAATCTATGTCATGTAACCCAGCACCATGTGCCCCCTGACACCATGTGTCTCATGTATCGGTGTTCTGAAAGCATGCCCAACATTAGTAACCCGGAGGAACATTGATGTTTGTACTCAAATATGTACCGGAGGGACATCGATGTCTGCCCTCAAATAACGTAACCAAAGGGACAATGATGTATGCTGTCAATATAATGTATCCAAAAGGATAGCGATGTCTACCCTCAAATAAAGTAACCAGAGGGACAATGATATCTTACCTCAAATAACGGCGAGCCTCGGCCCCCAACCCGATAGCCACAATTCTATCCCTCGAAGGCTCATCACCTCCCACATGGCTTTTTACGAAAAGCACCCCTAAACCAAATGTACCTAAACCACAACTATGGGGGCCTCTACCCACACAAGTGGTCAAAACCACCTCATAAAAGAGTCTCTCTGTGCACACACTACTCAAAGTCCAGGTGAGCGATAATCACTAAAATAGTGCCCAATCCACCACACATCTGACACCTCATGTCCCTGTGACTATGTCACTCAATTCTGATGGCCTCGCCATCCTAGTAACCTGAGTCATGTCTTACCTAACAGTCATTATGCCTCAATTTGACGTCCATGATGCCCAATATCGTGGTCAAAACCACCAAATGTAATCCGGGCCAAACCCAACCCGTGATCAGCATCACTCAAGAATATCTGGGCCATTACCAACACCACCCAAAGGGTCTAGGATATGCAATTCATCAATTTCATATATAACATATTTAAACAGAAAACAAAAACAGAAAAAACATTCTAAATAGTCGAATTGCCCTAACCCAGCTATTGACAATCAAAAGCACTGTGGTCTTGAATGCCTCTAACTAACCGAAGAGTTATTAATCAACAGAACTGAGGTCTTGAATGCCTCAAACAATTTATACCAGGATTAATATATTAAACTCAATAGTTTATAACAATATAATTCAATTAGAACCATTTTGGAATCCCCCCGCCAAAATGCTACGATGAGAAACTACCCCTCGCCCGGCCCTGCTCAAGCATAACTGGTATGTTGGCATACCCAATGGCATACCATGGGTCCATAAACATTGTAATAAGCATTATCAGATAAAACTGGGTCCTGCTCAAAATTCCCAAAAATGCGCTGAAGCCCGTGTCACCAAAATGAACACAAAAACACAGAAAGTGGTATTCACCACCTATGTGAGACATTTAGGATGCTAATCCTCCGGTAAGAGCCTATAATTAGGTCGAAGATCCGGTAGATCTATAAAAGATTCAAAACCTCGCAAACCCCTATAACTCATTCTAGAACCAAAATCAAACAAAACAACTTAAGAGGAACCGAGGCCTTAATAAGGGGGTTCCAACGCATCAATCGGAGATTGAATCTGACTTCAGATGAAGAGACGAGAGAGAAGATGATATCCAACCGGCTTGGTTCGCGAAACCAGGTGACACAACGTATTCTGCCTCAAAAACGAGGCTACTACTCATTTTAACGAAAAAAACTACACGGCGTGTAAATCAGGACTACACACCATGTATATCATTTAAGTATTCATTTGGTGGCTGGAATTCTGCCGTCCTACTTTCCGTAACCGGCCGACTTGAGTACATGACGTGTACCTAGATGTACACGGTGTGTACTAGGTTTTTCATCCCTTCTTCGCCAACATACCCACATGCCATGTATTTCTCTCATACACAGCTAGACTACACGACGTGTCCAAGAGGGACACGGTGTGTACTTGGTTAAACAAATCTACTTGGCCAATAGGCCTACACACCATGTATGGCCTCCAAACGATCAAGGGTCCCCGACGTGCCGAAAACGACACGATGTGTAAGAAAAAATTTCTACACGGTCATCACAAGACTTGTACTCATTGAGCACACGGCCTGTACTCACATAATAGATACACGACGTGCACTTGAAAGTACATGACGTGGAAAAATTCCAGAAACTGATCATTTCTCCCGTTTCCTCAGAAACAAGTCAAAAATTCTAACAGGGTTAGGATTTTGACCCGTTCTAAAATCTCAGGTTCTTACAATCTCCCCACTATAACATAGCTTGTCCCCGTGCTATCAAACGAAACCCAGAGATGTCACCAAACATGCCACCCCATTCAAAGTATCCCAAACATCCCCGGTCTTAAAGGTCCCACCTAAATTCCTCAAGGGGGATCCCCACCTTACGAATCACCTAACCCGGCCTCAACCCAACAAAACTAAAAAAAAGGATTACTAACCTATTTTCTGGATGCATGGTCCTTTTGTGATGCATCATCACCCATGCACCTCATTAGTGCTCTAGTGTCGTTCTCGACACCCAAAATATCTTGTACCACATCGATGTATACCTCCACGAGGTCCTGGTGCCTAGCACCTCATGTAACCCCGCATCCTCGATGCCCCGATGCCCAAGGCACCTCATGTAACCGGCATCCTTGATGCCCCGATGCCCACAACACCTCATGTAACCCGCATCCTTGATGCCCCTAATGCTACAAATATCATATATATATATATATATATATATATATATATATATATCACACACTCGATATGATGCCAATCCCATTGACTAGCATCTATTCAGTCCACAAAGATCAAGTGCACCCCGTGCACTCAAAACGGACACGCCTCTTAATGTCATGCAAAAAAAGTAAACATGGAGATCACGAAAACACCGCGATTTACCTCTAACCACAGTCTTCTCACCAGCCTACTCATCCTCTGGTAGCTACACGACCTGCACTTGGCCTGAAGTACGGCTGTCGGATGTCTGACCTCCCTGTGGTGCTGCTCCAGCCACCGTCCATTGACCCCTCAGCTGGATCCCACTATCTATATCACATCATCCAAGTGAAACTGAACGTTGGGTACCCTCTCCTAGTACCAAACCTGAACCAACTCCAGATGCCATCGTCTGTCCTGGTCCCCTCCTGCTAGGTGTCTGAGAATGCTGCCTGAAAAACCTCTCCATACGCCTGACCTGTCCACATGCCTGAAACTCCTTTGGAGGCCTATCGCACTGAGTCCAAAAATGCCCTGGCAGTCCACACTAGATACAAACCACTACAGGACTTCTATGAGGTGGTCTAACTGAGTCCATGGCCGGACTTCCATTCTAGAACTCATCCCGTCCTCGCTTCCTGTTGTCTGAACCCTCATCTAAAGTTGTCACCCGACCAACATGGGGTCTATCCCTCTGGTGCCCTCTGATATGAGCGCCAGGTTTACTACCTCTGAGAAAGAACCCAGCCTGAAGATATTCACCTGGACCTAAATGGCGTGTCGTAAGCCATCCTCGAAGCGCCTCACCCTAGCCGCGTCATTTCTTACCATACTCAGTGCAAAGCGAAACTATTCGGTGAAAGTAGTTGTATATTCCATGATGGACATGTCTCCCTATTGAAGACTCAAGAACCCCTGAGCTCTCTCTGGTATCAGTGTCTCTGGGTAAATGTGCTCAAAGAACCTGTCCTCGATGTCCTTCCATACCAGTATTTCGTGCCTACATCCCTGAACCTATACATCCCACAAACACTTTTCCAGTCCTCTCAGCATGTACGTCACCAGCTTGATCCTCTACCCTGGAGGCATCTCGAGCTACTCAAAGATCATCTACATTCTTTCTCTCTAGTTCTCAGCCGCCTGAGGACCACCCTCACCCTAAAAAAGCGGCGGGTGTTATGATTAGAACCCCCGGGTCAGGTATTCCATAGATGGATCTATACCCGGCGCGCCTCTGTCAATCCCCTGCAAGACACGCACCAGGTCCGCTCGGAGCTACTCGTCGAGCCATGGTCCGAACGCTGCCAAACCGGGCTGCTGTCCTACCTGCACTAGATCCTGAACCCGATCTTATCCCTGAGCCTATACCATCAGCTCCTGCTCTTCCTGCACTAGATCCTAAACCTAATACTGCACCAACAACACTGTACCATCTCTCATCTGACGCTCCATCTGATTCTCCCAAAAAGGAAGCCACTGAATACCATAAATTATCAGAAAACACGTATATATATAGCAATATATTTTCAACGCAGATAAGAAAGCAGTAAAAGGCAACACACAACTACCACCGTTACTCTCCCCCAATGCAACCATACCCCACGGTATCCCGACCACATGTCCTCTTTACCCGCCCCTAATAGATCCAAGTATCAAAAGTACCTCAGGCCATGCCCATCTTGACAACCAACTTTGCCTCAAACCGATGACTAAGTCACCCAATCCTGCTGATCAAAATCACCTCAACCAATAGTACGTGCCTGCTCTCAAAAGAGCCAGACCCAAATATACTGTCACATGCAATTCCACAAATATATAAAGCATGACATATCATATTAAAATCAACCATAAATTCTATCAGGAATTTCACCTATTCACATTTCAAACCATACATAGCATGACAATTGATATTATTCACATGGCATTATCACATCACAAAGAATACATGCATTTATGAAATGGATATACCCTAAAATGTGCCTATCAAAAGCCAAGAAACAAACCTTGACGTACCAGGTCAAGGCCCAATTCCCCCTTACGGCACCAGGTCAAGGGTTACATATCAAAATCCATAACATCACACACCAACTAAGCCATCGAGGTGGAAATCATATAAACTGTAATCTAAGAAAAAAAAGAAAAAAAAATCCCACACATGGAAACTTGTCAATCCCTCATACCTGGGGCTGCAGGCACCCAAGAAAACGCTAGGAAGCCAGTTCCAGTAACAACCTATCTCTAGTCTACCATATCCCAAATAGTAAAACAAGTAGAAATAAAAGAGAAGTATCAATATAATTAGTAGCCAATAAAACACTACTACTAAATCCTTGTCAAGAACCTTCCTCTAATACCACATTGTAATGACCCAGACCCGAATAGCCTCCCAAACAGTGATAAACGAGTCAGGTGCTACTACCTTAGGTGCACCTCCCTGAACGCCAAAGGCTGCCGACTAGCAGCAAGGGTCTAATTGTAAAGACCCGTAAAATTCAAGGAAAAATATTTTTCTTAATTTTCTTTGGGATTTAAAATAACTCAGTTTCTGATGGCACTTGATTCCAAGGCCCAGTGTGCCCAGAATTTCTATCTAATGTTTTGCTCGGGTACGTTCAGTGAACGAACGAGCAAGAATTTCTAACTTTTTAACCGGTGCTCAGAATCGAATTCTGAGGGCACCGATGGAACCGTAGCACCAGTAATTGCTTAGGAATGCCATTTCCGGAGTTGCATTTACACGAGAGAAGTTTTTAATTTATGTGCAAGGAAAAATAAAAATTATGCAACACTTTTTATTTTTAATTTAATTGGATTATGCTTTGGGTGGAAGTTGGGGAAAACCACCCAAATACCATTTGTAGGTTATTAAGGTGGTGGGGCCCACACGAACTGTACCCCTTAACCTTCCCAAACCTTCCATAACCCTTCTTAAATTATGACAACTTCTGTAATTTAATTTTGTGGTTTAATTCAAACTTTCGAATTTCAAACCTTATGTTGTGTTAATAAAATAAGTAAGTGTCTTATTTTATTTTTGTTGGAGTCTTGTTTCCTTGAGTGATTTGGGAGAAAAAGTTAAGGGAGTCTTGAGTTTCTTTATCCTCTTTGTCGAAGAACACAAAGAACGCGAAGAACCCCGGATTCCTCGGAGGTCGACGTCTCCTTCCGTGACGTCTCCTTCTGCGACGCCTCTTCCCGCGACAGATATTCCGCAACGAATCCTCATATGAAGAACCTCCGTTCAAGCTACGCTCAAGGTAAGAGTTTATTTATTTATTTTGTTCGTGATTAATACTTTGACATTATTCGTGGAATATGACCAATTGCTATCGATTAACAAGAGGGGGCCAAACCTCACAAACACGACCGACACTCCTCCATTATCCATGTTGGTTTCTAATATGGATTGTAATGGAATGGCGTGGGGCCGTTGCACCGCGCGGGATCATGTGGCAAGAAATGCGTGGTGCCGTCGCGCCCCGCCATGAAATCGAACAAGGACGCGACGCCAGCGCGTCGCATTCGAGAAAACCGAAGACACCGCGGCCAGAGTGGGGCCGCGATGCCGTTGCGCCACGAAGGATGAACGATGGTCGCGGCCGGTTCTGGGCTGCGGCGGAGCAGAGTGACCGGCGGCCGGTTCCAGACCGACGGTGTCAGAGCAGGGGGGACCATCCGTCGCCGGTCCGTGGTGGCAAAAACCTGCCGGCCAAGCGGGTCAGCTAGACAAAGGAAGGCCGGGGGTTATGAAACCCCGATGGCCAGCTCAACGACCCCCCTTAATTGGGGGCTACGGTTACAAAAACCAGGTGGGAACCCCCCCCCCCCCCCCGCTCAACGGCTCAACCGTTTGGCCGAGCTCCTCGCCAATGCGCCCAGGCCGGGCCGGGCCGCACCCATGTGGGCCAGACCCGCATCCGGTTCGGGTCGACCCTGGGGGTATCGGGCTGGGTGGGACCGGGCTCGAACCCCTTAATACAAAATCTTTTCTGGAAGTATGCCCATAACTTGTGCTACGATACTCCGATCAACGCACCGTCAGTTGTGATGTGATCCTTGCATCAAGACGGTCATTTTGGTTTATTGCACTAAAGGTTTGAGAATACATTGGGTTCGGCCAAGTTGGTTCGTACACGAAACCAACCGGGCCCACGGAGCGGAAATGTTCATATCTTGAGCTTCAGACGTCCGATTGACGTACCGTCGACTTTGAGGGTTTCCTCTAAGTGAGACTGATCTTTTGGATTAATCCTCCCAAGGTTTGGATGTAGCTGGAGTACAGTTGGGTTGGTTTTGCCTTAAAAACCAACCGGTCCCCTGGGACAAAAAATCCAATAACTCTCAGACCGGGCATCTGATTGACGCGCCTCTACGGCGTTGAATTTCTGTTGACGATGAGGAACTTTTGGATACATCATCTCTGGACTATGTGTTAGTTGATGTATCAGCCTCTCGGCCCGTGGAGCAGACCCTCCCGAACGAGCTTGCTGTGTTCGGGAACCCTAGTGCTGGTTGCGACTGTGATGACGACGACTGTACAGAGATCCTCAGTGGATCCGACGGCGATGACTACAACACTCAGCGATCCTACGTTGATGAGTGATACCGATCATGTGTGGGTCTGATCCTGTGTGGGTCAGCGCTCAGCGGTTCTGTGTGACCAGCGCCTATAGATCCTATGTGGGTTCAATCCTGTGTGGGTCTTTGCAGGGGTTAGTTACCTTTCGATCCTTTGTGGGTCAGATCCTTTGTGGTTCATTACGGGGGTTAGTACCTATCGATCCTTTTTGGGTTCGACAGCTTAGATGAATCAGTGGATATATCTAATCATCTCGATCATCATACGAAGAAATATACATGTGTGAGCTGAATCATGTTTTGCTTTCCTATGTGGATTGTGTTGTGCTATCCTATGTGGATTTACATTCTTCTTTCCTTTGTGGACTGGGTTGTACTTGGGCTCAGATGTTGGAGCCGAACGATAATTGATGACTTAGGTATAAGTATGGGAATATACCTAAGCAGTTTCGGATGTTACTTCGTGATTGTATACTTCCATTGTGGATTATCATTTGTGGATTTTGGGAGAGCTTCGGGGGTCTCGGGGTCCCTACTGAGGATCTTATACTCACCCCTGCACGGGCTATGGCCGCACTACGTTGTGTTGGTTGCAGATGACGGACATCGCTGATCATGGATGAGGCTAGTGGAGCCGGATGGTACCTGGATGTGGACCACTGGGCGGGACGTACTCGGAGCGGTCGGCTGGACCCGAGGAGCAGTGGAGGCAATCTGTACCCACCCTTCAGGTGGGATTTCCAGTGGATAGCTTGACGTTGCGTCTTTACTTTTCAGTTGCAGTTTTCCCTTCCAGTTGTACTTTACTTTCAGTTTGGGTTTGTATACTGGCCCACTTACTTTTCCGCACATACTGTTGTACTCAGTCTTACATTGTGTTTACTTGTACTATTTTCTTGCTCTGTGGTGTTTTTTTACTTTACAAAGGCAATTCCTTCCCTTTTTACCAGGAATTACACCTTGGTGCTAGTCGACAGCCCCTGGCCTATAGAAGGCGGGCATGGGGTAGTCACAACACGGGCCATGAGGATGGGTCGTGACAAATTGGTATCAAAGGGATGTTCTACCACAGAACGTGGGACTTTGATCTTTTTCTATGTGAAGCAATGGTGTTAAGCCTATTGGGTGTGGTTATCAGACCATGGAGTCCAGTGTTGGTGCGGCAGCCGACATATCCGTACACCAGGACCCTGACATCTGATTTTCGACTTAATTCACGAAAACATTGATTGCATGTGTGTTTCATGTTTTCCTTGTGATTACTTTATGTCAGCTCACCATGAATACTAATTGACCGTGGCGCACCTATTTCTTTTCAGGATGGCCCCACGATGGCAACCAGCTAGGGTTCCGAGAGTTGTGTGTGACGACAGCCCACCGAGCGACGAGTCCTCGGTGCAGGGCCTTTTGACAGCCGAGGCACCGGTGGTACCTCTACCCGCCGAGCCACAGATGCTTCCATCCCCAACTGCTGACGATGCATTTCTCCTTAGTGCAATTAATGAGTTCCAGTGCCAACGATTTCCCATCTTCCGTAGTGAGATGGACCCCCAGGCAGCCGAGGACTGGCTGGAGGTAGTGGTGAGAGTTTTCAGGTTAGTGAGGACACCAGTAGACCTCATGGTGATCCTCCCAGCGAGCCTACTGCACGTGGTAGCAGGAATATGGTGGAGCTTGATGCTCCAAGTGCACGATGAGGAATCTCTCATCTGGATGGACTTTGAGAGACTCTTCCACTCGGTGTTCGTCCCAGCCATCCTCTGTGCGATGCACTTCTAGGAGGTTCTTCAGCTGCAGTAGGGCAGCTTGACAATCACCCAGTACTCGGAGAGATTTACCGATCTCTCGCGCTACTCGATAGACATGGTACGAGACCCAATCATCCGGGCTTGGACCTTTGAGAAGGGAGTGAGACACAAGATCTGGGCATCACTGATCTCCCTCAGCATTCCCGACTCAGGCAGGAGTACTGGAGTGAGCCCTTTTGATCGAGAGCTTTCTTGCTGAGCCTTCTTCAGCAGCGAGACCTACTGCGGGGCGGCACGTAGCAGAGTCATCTGTAGCAGGCAATCAATGGATGACTCATGGGTCCAGACAGACCAGAACCTCAGGTAGACGACCTCAGGACACTGGCTCAGCAGTGCGGGGCACACAGCGTGGAGCCAGTCTTTCGAGAGGCAGGCAGTGCTACCCATGCGGCGGGCAGGGCCACATGGCTCGTGACTGCCCGACCCGCCGTTTTGAGGAGCAGCAGATAGTTGAGGGACCACCCAAGTAGAGGAAGAGGGTCGATCGTGGCTGTCCGCAGGGAGCAGGTTGATGATGCAGAGGAGCTGGACGAGCAGTAGGTGGTGGGCGACACTTTGAGTCTCTACCACCACCACCACCAGGAGGTCCACCCCGGCCACAGGGAGCTGGTGGGCAGAGATAGGCACAACTCCAGGAAGCGGAGTCCTACGACCACGGAACACCGGAGATGATTCTAGGTATTATCTGTGTCTATTCCACCCTTTCTGTAGTTCTTATAGACACAGGAGGAAGTCATTCTTTCATAGCCGCTGCCCATGTTCAGAGCTCAGAGATTCCGACAGAGCCGTTGGCTCGATCCTTATGGCTAGAGACTCTTACAAGAGAAGACTCGATGAGTAATCACTAGTGTAGGCTGTGTGAGCTTACTATTGGAGGCGAGAGCTTCGGCTGGGATCTTCTTGTAGTGGCGTCGAGGCCATACGATGTCATCTTGGGCATGGATTGGTTATCAACAGTCCATGCTCTGATTGACTTTATCAGGCGCAAGGTGCGATGTGTACGCATTGACAGGAGCATGTTCACCTTCACCGGTGAGAAGGGAGCCTTTCCAGCCCAGGATGGACTCTCGCAGAGGAGAGGACAACCCATCACTCATCAGATGGCTAGCCTCATCCTAGGAGAAGTTGACGTGCGGAGTTATGGTTTTCCTCTAGTGGTGGATCAGTATGCAGACGTTTTCCCCGACGACGTTCCAGGACAACCTCCTCACAGAGAGGTAGACTTTTATATTGATCTGTACCCCGGGATAGCCCCGATATCGACTCCAGCATATCGGATGGCCCCTGCTGATCTTCGAGAGCAACGGGTACAGTTGGAGGACTTGGAGGGAAAGGGGATCATCCGACCCAGTGTTTCACCTTGGGCTTCCCCGATTTTGTTTTCCAAGAAGGTGGATGGGAGCATGCGACTTTGTGTCGACTATCGTCGCCTAAACCAGGTGATAGTGAGGAACAATTATCCGCTACCGAGGATTGATGACCACTTCAATAAGCTCAAGGGAGCACGGTGGTTCTCGAAGATAGACCTCAGATCAGGCTATCATCAGCTCAGAGTTTGGGACGAGGACTTGAAGAAGACGACCTTCAGGTGTCGGTATGGCCACTATGAGTTCTTGGTTATTCCATTCGGCGTAACCAATGCTCCAGAAGTGTTCATGGCCCTCATGAACATGATTTTTCAGCCATACCTCTATCGATTTTTCATGGTCTTCATCGACGAAATTTTCATATACTCGACGAATAAGGAGGAGCACAGCTACCACTTTCGGGTTGTACTAGACAAACTCCGAGAGCACTAACTTTATGATAATCTCTCGAAGTGACAGTTCTGGATATGTGAGGTCTACTTCGTGGGACACATCATCTCCGAGGTAGGAGTTGCAGTGGATCCTGCAAAGATCGAGGTAGTGCTCGCTTGGGAGCCACCTAGGAGCGTGACGGAGGTGCGGAGTTTCTTGGGACTAGCTGAATACTACCGGAGATTCGTGCCATACTTCTACAGAGTTGTGGAACAACTCTCAGGTTTGGCGAAGAAGGGGAAACCCTTTGTATGGTCAGGAAAATGTTAGCAGAGCTTCCAGGAGCTGAGACAGAGATTTACCAGGTCACCAATCTTGAGTTTTCCTTATGAGGGAGTAGGGTATGTAGTCTACTGTGATGCATCAAGGACCGGACTCAGATGTGTTCTGATGCAGGAGTGGGCCGTGATCTCTTATGGATCTCTTTAGTTGAGGTTGCATGAGCAGAACTACGCTACCCATGACATGGAGTTAGCAGCAGTGGTCTTCGCACTGAAGACATGGTGACACTACCTGATGGATGAGCGCTTTACAGTCTTTTCTGACCGTCATAGTCTCAGGTACATCTTCTATCAGAAGAACCTGAACCTGAGACAACAAAGATGGATCGAGTCCCTCTAGGACTATGACTTTGTGATAGTCTATACTCCTGGGAAGGGGAATGTAGTAGCTGATGCTCTCAGCAGGAGGACGGGCATTCAGCTACTTGAGTAGGAGATAGAGCTGCTAGCTGCTTTGAAGATATCCTTCATGGATAGATATGGGGAAACCTTCCTTCAGTATCTCACAGTCACCCCTCCACTACTGTAGCGGCTCAAAGAAGCACAACGTGGGGACGCTGACTGTGAGACACGACATGCGCAGATATCCTCAGGACATGTACGTGATGGTTTCTCATTTGGAGAAGAGCATGACATCCTTTTCAGAGGACGTACCTTGGTACCAGTTTCTTTACGGGAGGAGGTGCTAAGAGAGTTTAACACTTCTCTTTTGGTAGAACATCCTGGAGTAGCGAAGATGTACCAGGATCTTAGACGTCAGCACTGGTGGCCGGGCATGAAGAAGGCGGTGGAATAGTTCATTTCTCAATGCCTCACCTGCCAACAGGTGAAGGCAAAGCACCGGGTACTAGCAGGCTTGGTATAGCCCTTGGAGGTCCCGAAGTGGAAGTGGGATAGGATATCTATGGACATCGTGACTGGACATCCACACACTTCCATAGGTCACGACTCCATTTTGGTGATTGTCGACCGACTCACCAAGTCGGCACACTTCTTACCCATCAGAGAGAAAGTCTCAGTGGAGAGCCTGGGGCGTCTCTACATTTAGGAGATTTTACGGCATCACGGTGTGCCATAGTCAAGCGTATCTGATCGAGATGATCGCTTTACTTCCCGGCCTTGGTAGGGGTTGCAGGAGGTGTTTGGGACGCAGCTACATCTGAGCACTGCATTTCACCCTCAGATGGATGGTCAGATGGAGAGGACCATTCAGAATCTCGAGGACATGCTTCGCGCATGTGTTCTCGACTTTGGTCGTAGCTGGGAGGACCACCTACCCTTGGTGGAGTTTGCGTACAACAACAGCTACCACTACACCATTTGGATGGCACCATACGAGGCATTGTACACCTGACCTTGCAGATCATCTTTGTGATGGACAGACACTGGGGAGTTAGCACTTGTGGGACTAGAGATGGTCCAGGAAACAACAGAGAAGGTCTAGGTCATCCAGGAGCAGATGAGGATAGCTTAGAGCCGACAAAAGTCTTATGCTGATTGGAGGCGGAGGCCACTAGAGTTCGAGGATGGAGACCACATCTTCTTGCGTGTCTCACCTCGATGTGGATTACGGTGATTTGGACAAGGCGGCAAGTTGTCTCTACACTTCATCGGACCGTTCTAGGTCCTCATCCGGAATGGTGAGGTGGCTTATCTCCTGGCTCTACCACCTCAGTTGCATCGGGTGCACAATGTCTTCCATGTATCTCAGCTGAGGAGATACATGCATGACCCGACTCATATCATTGACCATGGGGAACTGAACATTGATGATGGGGTGACTTTTACAGAGGTCCTAGTGGAGATCGAGGATCGACAGGACCGGGTCCTAAATGGATGGTAGATTCCACTAGTGCACATTAGGTCGCAGCCCGAGAACCTCCAGGAGAGAACTTGGGAGCGGGAGGCTCAGATGCATGCTGAATACCCACATTTGTTTCCCTAGATTTGAAGTATCTTTACGGGGACATAAAGCCCTGAGGTGGGAGTAATGTAAAGACCCGTAAAAGTCAAGGAAATTTTTTTTTCTTAATTTTCTTTGGGATTTTACAAGAACACAATTTTTTACGGAACTTGATTCTGAGGCCCGGTGTGCTCGGAATTTCTATCGGAAGTATAGCTCAAGTACGTTCAGTGAATGAACGAGCGGGAATTTCTAACTTTTGAACTGGTGCTCGGATTCGAATTCAGAGGGAACCGATAGAATCGTAGCACCGTTAATTGCTTAGTAACGCCATTTTCAGAGTTGTGTTTACAGAAGAAATGTTGTTAATTTATGTGAAAAAAAATAAAAATTGTGCACAATTTTTATTTTTACTTTAAGTGGATTAAGCTTTCGGTGGAAGTTGGGTTAAACCACCCAACATCTATTTTTAGGTTATGAAGGTGGTGGGGCCCACACAAACCCTACCCCTTCACCTTCCCTAACCTTCCACAACCCTTCATAAATTATGACAACTTTTGTAATTTAATTTTGTTGTTTCATTCAAAATTTTGAATTTCAAACCTTATGTTTTGTTAATAAATTAAGTAAGTGTCGTATTTTATTTTTGTTGGAGTCTTTTTGCCTTGAGAGATTTGGGAGAAAAAGCTAAGGGAGTCTCGAGTTTCTTCATCCTCTTCGTCGAAGAACATAAAGAATGCAAAGAATGCGAAGAACGCCGGATTCCTCGGAGGTCGACGTCTCCTTCCGCGACATCTCCTTCTGCGACGCCTCTTCCCGTGACGGATATTCCACGACGAATCCTCGTTCGACGAACCTCCGTTCAAGCTAAGCTCAAGGTAGGGGTTTATTTATTTATTTTGTTTTTGATTACTACTATGACGTACTTCGTGGAATATGACCAATTGATAACGATTAACGAGAGGGGTCTAGACGGCACAAACACGGCCGACCCTCCTCCATTATCCATGTTGGTTTCTAATGTGGATTGGAATGGAATGGAGCAGTGTCGTTGCACCGCACGAGATCGTGTGGAAAGAAATGTGCATCGCCGTCGCGTCTTGCCGTGAAATCGAACAAGGACGCGACGCAGTCGTGTCGCGTCGGAGAAACCCAAAGACACCACAGCCGGAGCGGGGCCACGGCAGAGGGGTGTGACACCGTCGCGCCGCGTCCGACGAACCATGGCCATGGCCGGTTCTGGGCCGCTGCGGAGCAGAGTGACTGGCGGCCGTTTCCGGGCAGCTGGCGTCGAAGCAGGGAGGACCGGATGTCGCCGATCCGTGGCGGCAGAAACTAGCCGGCCAAGCGGGCTGGCCAGAAAAAGGAAGGCCGGGGGTTTTGAAACCCTAGAGGCCAGCTCAACGGCCCCCCTTAATTGGGGGCCGCGGTTACAAAAACCAGGGGGCAGCCCCCCCCCCCCCCCCCCCCCCCCCCCCCCGCTCAACGGCTCGGTCGTTTGGCCAAGCGCCTGGCCAGCGTGCCCAGTGCGCCGCGCCCAGGCCAGGCCGGCTCCCAGGCCGGGCCGGGCTGGACCCGAACATGGTTCGGGTCGACCCTGGGGGTATCAGGCCGGGTCGGACCGGGCCTGAACCCCTTAATACTGAATCTTTTCTGGTCGGACGCCCATAAATTGTGCAACGGGCCTCTGATCAACACACCGTCAGTTTCGATGTGATCCTTTGATCGAGACGGTAGTTTCGGACTATCACACTCAAGGTTTCGGAATACTTTGTGTTCGGCCGAGTTGGTTCTTACACGAAACCAACCGGGCCCTCATAGCGGAAACGCTCATATCATGAGCTCCGGACGTCTGATTGACATACTGTCGACTTTGATGGTTTCCTCTAAGTGACACTGATCTTTTGGCTTACTCCCCCCAAGGTCTGGACGTAGGTGGAGTATGGTCGGGTTGGTTTTTCCTTAAAAACCAACCGGTCCCCTGGGACGAAAAAGTCAATAACTCTCAGACCGTACATCCGATTGACGTGCCGTCTGCGATGTTGAGTTCCTGTTGACGATACAGAACTTTTGGATGCATCAAATCTGGACTCAATGTCAGTTGATGTATAAGCCTCTCGGCTCGTGGATCTTACCCTTCTGAACGAGCTTGCTGTGTGCGGGAACCCTAGTGTCGGCTGCGAATGTGACGACGATGACTGTACAGAGATCCTCAGTGGATTCGACAGTGACGACTACAACACTCATCGATCCTACGTGGATCAGTGCTACCAATCCTATGTGGGTCTCATCCTGTGT
The DNA here is from genome assembly GCA_963277665.1 of Viscum album. NCBI lineage: Eukaryota > Viridiplantae > Streptophyta > Magnoliopsida > Santalales > Viscaceae > Viscum > Viscum album. The sequence goes on along the minus strand of OY728131.1, from coordinate 305,569,110 downwards.
GGGTCAGCGCTCACCGGTTCTGTGTGAGCCAGCGCCTATAGATCCTGTGTGGGTCGGATCCTGTGTGGGTCTTTTCGGGGGTTACTTACATTTCGATCCTTTGTGGGTCAGATCCTTTGTGGGTCATTGTGGGGGTTAGTACCTATCGATCCTTTGTGGGTCCGATGACTTAGATTAATCAGTGGCTATATCGTATCATCTCTATCATCATATGAAGAAGTATACTTGTGTGAGATGAATCCTATTTTGCTTTCCTATGTGGATTGTGTTATGCTATCCTGTGTGGATTTACGTTTTTCTTTCCTGTGTGGAATGGGTTGTACTTGGGCTTGGATGTTGGAGCCGAATGAGAATTGATGACTTAGGTATCTGTATGGTCATATACCTAAGCAGTGTCAGATGTTACTTCGTGTTTGTATATTTCCTTTGTGGATTATCCTTTGTGGATTCTGGGAGACCTTCGGGGGTCTCGAGGTTCTTATTGAGTAGCTTATACTCACCCCTTCATGGCTATGCCCACACTAAGTTGTGTTGGTTGCAGACGACGGACAACGCTGATTGTGGTTGAGGCCTGCGGAGCTGGATAGTACCTGGAGGTGGACCACTGGGGGGACGTACTCGGAGCGGTCGGCTGGACCCGAGGAGCAGTGGAGGCTATCTGTACCGACCCTTCAGGTGGGATTTCCAATGGACAACTCGACGTTGCGGCTTTACTTTTCAGTTGATGTTTTCCCTTCCAATTGTACTTTACTTTCAGTTTGGGTTTTTATACTGGCCCACTTACTTTTCCGCACATTCTGTTGTACTCAGTTTTACCTAGTGTTTACTTCTACTACTTTCTTACATTGTGGTGTCTGTTTATATTAAAAAGGCAATGCCTTCCCTTTTTACCGTGAAGTATGCCTTGGTACTAGTCGCCAGCCCCTGACCTATAGAAGGCAGGTTTGGGGTAGTCACGACATCGGCCCTGAGGACGGGTCGTGACACTAATACGTATAGTGGGCAGGCTATACCCCCCAGAGGATAATAATAATTGTACTGGCCCAAGTATAGTAGCAGAGATGCAGCAGAATAAATGACTTAGCAGACTCGAACTAGACCCGCAGAGGGGAACCACATTCAATCTCAATAAATAGTGGAAGCAATAAATATAACAACAACAGTGGAAATAAACACAACAACATTCTGATAAAATGTAACAACTACTGAACAATAAAACATGCATCCAAACTAGTTCATAAATATCTGAATATAAAAAGGCACCAATGGCTAACCAACTGTAGATAAAAAAAGTAATCATGCTAATACAGAAAAGTAAACAAAACAGATTATCTCCATCTAGGTAAGACCTCATGGTCCATACCATCTCCATGCAACAACTAACGCTGCCCAACTCCTAAAGAAGGCCTCTTTTCTGCATGCAAATCCATAAATTCTGCATGCATACAAAAGGGCCCATGCAGGGTGTGAGGCAAATCTCAGTAGGATACCACCCAATGGTATGTACCTAATATGAGTGTTTAAGCCAACATGCATTTATAAGGAAAGCAATAAACAAAAAGATGCACAAATAATCACTAACTCCACTTGTGCTTAGCATTCACCATGGAGTGTCACCTGCTTCGGCCAACACTGGAATCTATGTCATGTAACATAACACCACGTGTCTCATGTACAGACATTCCGAAGGCACATCCAACAGTATTAACTTGTAGGAAAAATGATGTCAGTCCTCAAATAAGTATCAGAGGGACATCGATGTCTGCCCTCAAATAACGTAACCAGAGGGACAAGATGTCTACCCTCAAATTAAAGTATTCCGAGGGATAGTGATGTCTACCCTAAAATAACATAACTGGAGGGACAACGATATCTGCCCTCAAATAACCGCGTGCCTCAACCCCCAACCCGATAGCCTCAATGTTATCCCCTGAAGGACCCTAACCTCCCACATGGCTTCCTACGACAAACACACCAAAACCAAAAGTACCTAAACCGCAACTATGGGGGCCTCTACCCACAAGAGTGGTCAAAACCACCTCATCAAGGAGTCTCTCTATGTGCACACTCCAAAAATTCAAGGTGAGCGGTAATCACCAAAATAGTGCCCAAGCCGACACACTTCTGACACCTCGTGTCTCTACGAACAAGCCAATCATGTCTATGACCTAGCCATCCCAATAACCCGGGTCATGCCAAACCTGACAGTCATCTTACCTCAAGCCGACATCCATGAAGCCCAATCTCGTGGTAAAAACCACCCAAAGTAACCTGGGCCAAGCCCAAACTATGATCAGTATCACTCAAGAATATTCGGGCCATGCCCAAAACCACCCAAAGTGTCTAGCATATGCAATTCAACAATTACATATATAACATATTTAAACAGAAAACATAAACAGGAAAAACATTCTAAACAGTTGAATTTCCCTAACCCAATGGTTAATAATCAATAGAACAGAGGTATTGAATGCCTATAACTAACCCAATGGTTATTAATCAACAAAACATAGGTTTTTAATGCCTCTAACAATTTATATCTTGCTTAATAAATTAAAATAAATAGTTTATAACAATATAATTCAATTATAACCATTTTGGCATCCCCCGAAAAAAATGCCCCGATGAGCCACGACCCCTCACCTGACCCCATGCAAGAAAAACTGGTGATATGGCATACCCAAAAGGCATCCCAGAGGTCCATAAACTTTGAAATAAGCAATATCAGATAAAACTGGGTCCTTCTCAAAATACCTGAAAACACGCTGAAGGCCGCATCACCCAAATGACCACAAAAACAAAGAAAGAGGTATGGACCACCTAACTGAGACTCATACGATGCTACTCTTCTGGTAACAGCCTCCCATTAGGTCTAAAATTCGGTAGATCTACAAAAGAGTCAAAACCACTCAAACCCCTATAACTCGTTCTAGAACAGAAATCAAACAAAACAGCTCAAGAGGAATCGAGACCTTACCGAGGGGATTCCAACGCATCAATCGGTGATCAAATCCAACCTTAGAGGATGAACCGGGAGAGTAGATGAGCTCTGGCCAGCTGGGTTCGCGAAACCGGACTACACAACATGTTCTGTCTAAAAACTGAGGCTACTGACCTTGTTAACGCAAAAAAAACGACACAGTGTGTACTTTAGGACTACACGATGTGTATATCATTCAAATGTTCATTTGGAAGCTGGAATTCGGATGACCTATTTTCTATAACCTGTTGACATGAGTGCACAGCGTGTACCTAGAGGTCCACAACGTGTACTGGGTTTTTCTTCCCTTCCTCGCCAACTTACCCACACACCATTTGTTTCTCTCACACACATCCAGACTACACGGTGTGTCCAAGAGGGACACGATGTGCACTTGGTTATACAAATCTACCTGGCCAACAGGCCTACACGTCATGTATGGGCTCCACATGGTGAAGGGTACACGACATTCCATAAACTACATGACGTGTAGGAAGAAATTTCTACACGGTCATCACACGACGTGTACTCGACGAGCACATGGCCGATACTCACTTAACACATACACAGCGTGCACTTGACAGTACACGGCGTGTAGTCTGGAAATTTCCGAAACTGCCCATTTTCTCCAGTTTCCTCAAAAACAAGTCAAAAATTCAAACAGGGTCTGGATTTTGACCTGTTCTAAAATCTCGGGTTCTTACAAAAGTATTATATATTGTAATACATATTATATATATTTAAAATAAATAAACATATATTCAGTACGATATTTGTTTTATAGATTTTTTATCTGATATTTATTAATAATATAAATTTATATAATGAAATAAATATAACTATTGAAAATATTATATATTTTTTAAATTTTATTAAAATATAATTAGTATATATTTTTTATTATTTATGAAAAATCATTGTATAGATATTTATATAATTTTTATTAAATATTTATTATGAAATTTTTTATATATAATATTGATTATATATATTTTTAATATAACATTTATTAATTAAATTACAAACTCTAGAGAGAAATTTGCAGTGGAAGTCTACACTGGAAATTTTGAGTGTAAATTTCCACTCCAAATTTCTCTATAGAATTTTCCAAATTTCAACTGAAAATTACAATGGAAAATTTCCACTAAAAATTAAAAATTCTAATTTTCACTTCATATTTCATTATAAATATATTAATACATAAATAAAAAATGTAATTTTTAACTAGGAATTTACATTGAAAATTTCCCCCACATAAAAATGTATAGTAACATAAGCATATAACAAAATACACTAACAAATTTGTATTGGGAAATTTCAGTGAAAACATACATTGAGAATTTTCCATGAAAAATATCAATGAGAATTTCCACCATAAATTTATATTTGAATTTTTGAGTGAAAAAAATTTCAATGAATCTTTACTACATGACATGAACCATAGATATTTTCACTGAAAACCACACATTCACCCAGACACTGATATCGATATACATCATAATATTACATTGTACATTTCTTGTATATACATATTGGAAATTGACAGTGAAAAATTTACATAGAAAAATTCAAGTGAATGTTTCTATAGTTTATTTGCATGAATATCTAAAAAAACATATATGTTTAGGTATAAATTTAAATTTACAATAAAATTATCCACTATAACTTTAGACTCGAAATTTTTTGTGCATACAAACATAAAGATAAATTTCCACAGAAACTTTTCATTACAAATTTTCAATTTAATTACTATTTATTGTTTATTATTTATAGAAAGTCATTATATATATATAATTTATATTATACATATATAATATTTATTATGATATTTATTATATATAATATTGAATATATATATTTGTAATATGAAATTTATTAATTAAATTACAAAATCATAGGGAAATTTGCAGTGGAAATTTAAAATGGACGTTTCCGGTGTAAATTTCCTCCCGAAATTTACAATTCAAATTTTCACTTCAAATTTCATTGAAAACATATTAATACATAAATAAAAAATGCAATTTTTTACTGGGAATTTTCATTGAGAATTTCCACCACTTTAAAATTATGGTAACATAACCATATAACTATATACATTCACAAATTTATACTGGGAATTTCCAGTGAAATTTTACATTGAGAATTTTCCCTGAAAATTTTCAACGAGAATTTCCACCATATATTTATACATGAATTTTTGAGTGAAAAAAATTCCAACGTATCTTAACTGCAAATCATGAACCACAAAAATGTTCACTAAAAATCACACATGCACGCATATACTGATATCGATATAAACCATAATATTAAATTGTACATTTCTAGTACATACATATTAGAAATGTATGGTACAAAATTTACATAAATAATTAAAGTGAATGTTTCTAGAGTATATTTGAATGAATATTGAATAAAACAAAAATTTATTGGTATAAAATTATGTTTATAATGAAATTTTCTAATATAAGTTTAGACGGTTAATTTTTTGTGCATACATACATACATATAAATTTCCACTGAAAATTTTCTTTAAAATTTTTCACTGTAATTTGTTTAAATTATTCATTATTTATGGAAAATTTATATATATATATATATATATATTTTATGACATATATATAATATTTATTATGATATATATTATTTATAATATTGATTATATATATTTTTAATATCAAATTTATTAATTAAATTACAATCTTCATATTGAAATTTTCACTGGAAATTTACACTGGAAGTTTACAATGTAAATTTTTACTACAAATTTCCTTATGGAATTTTACAAAATTTCACTAGAAATTTAAAGTGAAATATTCCACTTGAAATTTCTAGTGAAAATTCACATTGGAAATTTATAATTCTAATTTTCTCTTGAAATTTCATTGAATATATATTAATATGCAAATAAATAATGAACTTTTTTACGAAATTTATAGTGAAACTTTTCAGCACTTAAAATTTATGGTAAAATAACAATATAACTAAATACATTCACAAATTTATTTTGTGATTTTCTAGTGAAAATTTACATTGAGAATTTTTCAGGAAAAATTTCAATTGGAATTTCCACTGTAAATTTATACTGAAATTTTTGAGTGAAAAAAATTCAAATGTATATTTACTGCACAACATTAACCATAAAAATTTTCACTAAAAATCACACACGTGCACATACACTGATATCGATAAATATATAATTTTTTCGGTGATAATTTATATTACAAAATTTTAGTGTATGCATATATGATATATTAATAGAAATATAAAACAATGTAAATTTTCACCAGAAATTTGCACTAAAAATTTTCACTGCATATTTCCACTAGAAAAGCATAGTTCAATAATTTCAAATGAATTTATAGATCAAATTTTAAATACATGTTTTAACACATCATATATTTTATAATATAAATATACAATGTATTTTATTAAATGAAAATTTATAGTGCAAATTTTCAATAAATAAAAATGTATTGAAAATTAGATTTTCAATAAATCAAATTTCCATTGTAAATATCAAGTGAAAATTTTCATAGGTGTAATTTTACAATAAAAATTAATATTGTAAATTTCTTATAGAAATTTCAAGTGAAAAATTACATTAGAAATTTTCAGGACTAACTCCCACTAGAAATTTACAGAGCAAACTTACACAAAAAATTTTCTCTGTATACTTCCACTGAAAATTTCCAACTCAAATATTTCCTTAAAATTACAATATAGATATATCAAAACATACTTATAAAATGTAAACTTTTATTAAAAAATTACATGGAAAATTTACAGTGTAAACTTTTAGTGGAAATTTCAACTGGAAACTTTTAGTACAAAGTTCCATTAAAATTTCAAGAACAATTTTTCAATTCATATATTGTAGTAATCATTTTCATATAGTATTCATAGTAAAAATTTTCATTCAAGATTTCTGTTCAAATTTCAATTACTATTTTATTTATCGTTATTATCAACACATTTAAAATATCTTTATTATTAATAATTAATAAAAAAAATTATTAAGATGTTTTAAAAAAATGTTATTAAATATAAAATATTTAATTAAAATATATAGATTAAATTAAAATTCCATGTTACAGTAAATTATTTTAAAACATTTAAAAACATCTTAACCAAAACTAATGTACATATTTTTTATTTATCATTATCATTATTATTTTATAAAAATAACAAATATTTTATATTTTATATTTCTTTTATTAATATTTTATAATAACATTTTTAATAAAAAAATTTATAGTTATAATTGTTTTAAAATCATTGGAGTTGAGGAAGGACATTATGGTCCAACCGTTTCAAATTTATTGATTTGTTTTTAAAAAAATGTTGCACAAAAAAATGGATCGGGCTCCATGTTTTTTTCATATGGGGAGTCATACCACTTTATACCTTAGCCTCAGGTCCACATGCGGATCTGAGATAATTTAATCGCTGGATTTCAATCGTCTCAAGTTGGGGTTTCAACATCACCCTTAGGTTGGGTTTTTGGACGAAATTGCCCCCATTTTCATTTTTTCACACTATAGCAATGTATATGGGTTTCTTCACACACACACACACATTATAGGTGATTGATGGTACAATTACAATGAAACATACACGCAACACATCCCAACCCAACAGGCAGGTCATAGCCCCTCTCAAGGGATAACCCACCCATCAAACCCTCCTTATTTATTCTATTATATGGCCCGTTGACCCATTTCATTACATTGGACCAACCCAAAAGTCTCGTTTGAATACCCTCATATATTTTTCCACCTCCCATGTCCCACCAGTCCACCACAGACCTGTTTTTTCCTTTCCATCACATCGCACGTTACTATCCGTAGACTACATTTCTGTCTTTCATCACCTACCCTCTATTAGGGACTTCTTCACGCCGCCACCATAGTCATAAAATCCGCATCCACCGACCACCAACAACACCCTTGTTATATCACTCACCATCATGCTAGATCACAGATCCCGCCACTTGAATCCTATTCCCGTAAATCTCACCGCCAGGCAGGCCTGTTCCCATTAGAGTCACCAAGCCAATCTCCATCTCAACTAAGGGTGTCTGCCCAGAGTATCCCTGTGACATCACCTCTCCATATTCCATGGGCCTCACCCATGGTGGACACATCACCCCCACTTCATCCCACCATCGCTATGGAATCCTCCAGTGATGAACCGTAGGATCTGGCTAGATCACATCGCCTGGAGGTCTCTACATCCCCTAATCTGTCGCCCAAAGACTTCACCTCACCAGCTACCATGATCCCAACACCCTCCTGTTTGTTGCACACACCTACCCACCGAGATTAATTTGGCAAAGAAACACACAAAGAATCGAACCTAGCTGGATGCAGTATTACGTGGTCCTCATACCACTAAGGCAAAACAAACATATATTTAGTATGATATTTATTATATATATTTAAAATAAATAAATATATATTTAGTATGATATTTATTATATATTTATTAATAATATAAATATAAATAATGATACAAATATAATTATTAAAAGTATTATATATTTTTTAAATTTTATTATAATGTAATTAGTATATATTGTTTATTATTTATAATTAGTATATATTGTTTATTATTTACAATTATTATATATTGTTTCAAAATATATATCGTATATATATATAATTAGTATATATTTTATTGTTTATAAATATATATTGTTTATTTTAAATAATTAGTATATATATTGTTTATAATTTATAAATATAACTATTGAAGGTATTATTTATTGTATTAATTTCTATATATATTTAAAATAAATAAACATATATTTAGTATGATATTTATTATATGGATTTATTATCTTATATTTATTAATAATATAAATATAAATAACTATATAAATATAACTATTGAAAGTATTATATATTTTTTAACTTTTATTATAATGTAATTAGTATGTATTTTTTATTTATAATTAGTATATATTATTTATAAATATATAATGTTTATATATATATAATTAGTATATATTGTTTATAAATATAAATTATTTATTATTTATAAATATAACTATTGAAAGTATTATATATTGTAATATTTACTATAAATATTTTAGATAAATAAAAATATATTTACTATGCTATTTATTATATAGATTTATTATCTAATATTTATTAATATTATAAATATACATGATGATATAAATATAACTATTGAAAGTATTATATATTTTTTAAATTTGATTATAATGCAGTTAGTATATATTGTTTTTTATTTATAGAAAATCTTTATATAGATATATATATATATATAATTTTCATTACACACACACATATATATATATATTATTTATTATGATATTTATTATATATAATATTGATTATATATATTTATAATATGACATTTATTAATTAAATTACAAACTCTATAGGGAAATTTTCATTGGAAAATTACACTAGAAAATTCACGTGCAAATTTCCAATGTAAATTTCCCTATGGAATTTTGCAAATTTCCATTGAAAATTTCAAGTGGAAATTTCCACCAAAAATTTACTATTATATTTTTTACTTCAAATTTCATTCAAAATATATTAACACATAAATAAAAAATAGAATTTTTTACAGGGAATTTACATTGAAAATTTCCTCCACTTAAAATTTTTGGTAACATAACAATATAAATAAATACATTCGAAAATTTATATTTGGAATTTCCATTAAAAATTTAAATTAAGAATTTTCCATGAAAATTTTCAATGAGAATTTCCACCGTAAATTAAGACTGGAAATTTTGAGTGAAAAAATTCCAATGTATCTTTACTACATAACATAAACTATAGAAATTTTCACTGAAAATTACACATGTGCTCATACACTGATATTGATATACATCATAATATTACATTATAAATTTCAAGTACATACATATTAGAAATTTATAGTGAAAATTTACATAAAAAATTCAAGTGAATGTTTCAAGAATATATTTGAATGAATATTGAAAGATAACATATTTTTGTAGGTATAAATTTAAAATTACATTGAAATTTTCCAATATAAGTTTAGACTATAAATTTTTAGTGCATGCATACATACAGATAAATTTCCACTGAAAATTTTTATTACAAAATTTTAATGTATTTAGTATATATTGTTTACTATTTCTGGAATGTCATTATATATATATATATATATATTTACTACATATATATATAATATTTATTGTGATGTTTATTATATATAATTTCGATTATATATATTTTTAATATAGAATTTATTAATTAAATTACAAACTTCATAGGGAATGAAATTTAAAATTCTAAATTTCCATTGAAATTTCATTGAAAATATATTAATACATAAATAAAAAATATTTTTTTACGGAATTTACATTGAAAATTTCCACCACATAAATTTTTTGGAAACATAACTATATCACTAAATGAATTCAAAAAAAATTTTGGGGAATTTTTAGTGAAAATTTACATTGAGAATTTTCCATGAATATTTTCAATTGGAATTTCCACTGTAAATTTATACTGAATTTTTTGAGTGCAAAAATTCGAATGTATCTTTACTACACCACATGAACCATAGAAATTTTCACTGAAAATCACACATGCATGCATACACTGATATCGAAAAATATACAATTTTTTTTGTGACAATTTATAATATAAATTTTCTATGTATTCATATATGATATATTAATAGAAATATAAAACAATGTAAATATTCACCCGAGATTTTCACCGAAAAATTTCACTGCATATTTCCACTAGAAAAACATAGTTCAAATTTTAACATTAATTTCTATATCAAATTTTTACTACATGTTCCAACACATTATATATATTCGAATATAAATATACGATGTATTTTAATGAATGAAAATTTCTAGTGCAAATATTCAATAAATGAAAAAGTCTTGAAAATTTGATTGTCGAAAAAGAAAATTTCCAATGTAAATATCAAGTGAAAATTTTCATAGGTGTTATTTTACACTTAAAATTTGAACTGTAATTTTTCTATATAAATTTCATTTGAAAACTTCCACTAAAAATTAGTAGTGCTAACTCTCATGGGAAATTTATGGTGCAAACTTCGACTAAAAAGTTTTTGTGCAGAATTCCACTGAAAATTTCAACTCAAATATTCCCTTAAAATTACAATATAGATATTTTTCAACATAATTATAAAATGTAAAATGTCATTAAAAACATACATTGAAAATTTATAATGTAAAATTTTACTGAAAATTTCAATTGGAAACTTTTATTACAATGTTCCATTCAAATTTCAAGCCCAATTTTTCAATTCATATATTGCAATAATCATTTTCATTTAATATTCATAGTAAAAATTTGAATTTTAAAATTTACATTCAAATTTCAAATATAATTTTATTTATCTTATTTATTTACACATTAAAAATATATTTATTATTAATACTTAACAAAAACTATTATTAAAATGTTTTTTAATAAAAAATGTTATTAAATATAAAATTTTAATTAAAATATATAGATTTGATTAAAATTCAATATTACATAAAATTATTTTATAATATTCAAAAACATCCTAACATAAAGTAATGTAACATATTTTTTATTTATCTCTATCATTAATATTTTATAACAATAAAAATTATTAAATATTTTATAATAACATTTTAACTAAACATTTTAATGTTATAATTGGTTTAAAATCATTTGAGACAAGGAATGATATCATGATCCAACTGTTTCAAATTTATTATTTAAAAATATGCATCACCAAAAAAATGGATCGGGCGCCACGTTTTTTTTTCTAGGTGGGGAGTCATCCCACTATGTACCTTAACCTCAGCTCCACGCACGATCCTAAGATAATGTAAATTTGTAAATCACTTTTGTATGGGATCTGGTATATTTTCCCACGGATAAAATTAATGGTCATAATAAATAATTACATATAAAATAAAAATGTTTATTCCCAAAAAAATACAAATAAGTAAAACACATCATTTTTTAAAATTTGTATATTTATAATTCATATGGTTTTTTATATTTTATCAATATTTTTATTTAATATATTTATTTATTTTATGCAACATTATTAAAATATTAATATTATAATTCCATGAATAAACATGAATTTTTGTTGAAAAAATATATTTTAGCACTAAATAATTAATTGATCAATATTCAATAAATGATAATGGATTTATTGTTATTAGATGGTTTACTATCACATATTTTTTAATTGTAATTGATTTGTTATTTTTAATAATTATTAATAAAAGATTTATTTATTGGTAGAAAAAAATATTAGGGTTAATACGATAAAACAAAAAAATTAAATGTTTGTATAAGATTTGTTGGTATTAAATGATAAATATCAACGAATATATATATTATGGTAAAAAAGTACGTACCTGAAAATAATATAAAAATTATCATATCTATTGGGACTACTTGTTTTCACCAAAAAATATATAATTTGTCACTAAATTTCAATTAATATAAGTCAATTATTTTGTATTGAGTAGAAATGTGTTTTGAAAATTTCCATAATCAATCCCATATATTTTTTATCCTTAGTATACAATGGTGACTTTATTATAAAACATAATGCCTCATTTGGAAAAGAGGCAAAAAAACATGTAATGGTAATCACACCATAGATTATGATAGATATTTATGACTCCCTTATATGGGTAGTGTATTGCACCATGTTTGACTTATAGATGGTATAATTTTTTAGAATTCATAGAATAGTATTATTGGAAGGTACATCCTATATACTATGTATATGTGCAACTTGAAGACATGCCTTATTGAAATGATATGTAGTACAACATAGAGAATCATTTCTATCCTTCATGTTGGTAAAAATAATGATTATTATGTTTATATTATACTAGTAGCAAGATTATCACATGTTATGTTTATGATCATGCTAGAAAGGGTATGCATGATTCTCTTATTATTATTAAAAATTAATAAAGAAGGACATCTAACCATTGATATATAGGGTTGAATTGGACACATTTTGACCATGACTACTGTATATGCCCTCCCCTTTACATGGGAAGGGATTCTACCCTAAATCATGTACATGTTCCTTCTGGTGGTAATGATATGAAATATTTACCTTCCCCTAGCTATATTAATAACACTATCTAGACTTGGAGTAGGTAGAACAGGTATAGAACCTCTCGGTATAGGGAGTTATTTTATTACAGTTGTTTGTATACCTGGTCGAAAAGTGAGTATAATTAATGACTTGTTGAGTTTATGTTTGTTGGATAAACTATTTTATTATATTTTCAGGGAAATGTGTAAACATGTTCACGCACACAGCTAGTTATTCACAACTATATTTAGCCACATTGATGGTGCTCTATTGAGTATGTATATGTTTACACCTCAAATGGACACCTTGGTGGACATGTAGCATCATGTGAAACATTTTAAGTACCTCAATAGTGGTGGGTGGTTCATTTATAAAATCCCATATTGTTTTAGGGCCTAAAATTGTGGGGTAATTTGTTTTTTTACTTTGGTGACTGGTTCATTTTGAGAACTATGATTCAAAATGGAATTTCATGTGTTTGTCTTTAATGATGTTTCTGAATGGCTTTTAAGGATTGGTGGATGCCTTGAGTGTCTAAGAGGATGTTAGATAAGGGATGGTTGTAAATTCTATTATAAAATAGGATAAATATATCATTCATTGAATGACCAAGTGGTTACACTGTGAAAGTTTCAGTTGGAAGAGGGAGGCCCCCTCTACCTAGGTGGTTCATGGAGTAAACATATATTCAATCTATGAAATTTATTTGGGGAGTTTTTTTAAAAAAATGTTGGGGGGGTCAACCCCTCATTTTTTTCTCATCCAGGTGCACATGGCGTGGATTTTTCAGTCAGATCCTCCCCCCTGTCCCCTCTGTTTTCCCACTAATAGGGGATTTTGTGGATTTTTTTGGTGATTATCAGTATATATCTCCATTAATTCATCCTTCCAATTGTAGAAACTTATTTAGATTTATTTTAGTTATATTTTCATGATTATTTATACATGATTATGGTGGTAATAATCCCAATAAATGGGGATTTTTCTTGTCTTGCATAGAGAAGGACATGAGACGACATCTAACTACTGTTGCATGCTATTTTGGTGAAGGTACATCTCCACATGATATTTATTATAGTTTTTATTAATTTAGATGAAATTTTCCATTATAAATAGTGTGTAAATTTGAGATTTCATGTGGCTCTGGTTTGGAAGCATGCCAGGTTTGGACTACACCTCATTGCACAAGAATTTAGTGGGCGGTTTATGTACGATAAGAGTTTAGGATTTATGCCTAATATAATTGATTTTCGAAATAATTATAAATGGTTATAATAAGTTTACTAAATAAAAATTTTCTATAATTTGTTATTGGATTTTGTGTGTTGAGATAGGTGCTCTAGATATTGATGTAGGCTTGTAAAATCCTAGGTAGTAATGGTTGGGTTTTGGAATTAAAAGGGAATACATTTACTATTGATTTCGGAGGACCCTTGAGCATTTCCCTTCATTTTATTCATTTATTTATGGAATGTGATATGTTAATTATCTCTACCTAGGGAGATCAACCTATTAAAATTAGTTAACTTGTATTATTGAAAACAAAATGCCTATGTATGAGTTGAATAAGGTGTTAAGGGCCATGATGGACCCTTGTGCTCAAGATTGATTGCCTTGTTAATTGTATTTTAAGGCCTTGATTATAATTAAAATACTTTCCCTAATGATTATAAATTATGTGAAATTAATTTAATTAATGGTATGTATTGGACCGTGGCGTAAGAACCATTGTTGCCTCCTAATAGAGGTGAGCATTAAACTAAGAGTGATTCGCCCAAGTAGGCCAAGTGAGAACATTATGATACCTTAGATTCATTGTTCTAGATAATATTATCATGGAGAGAGTGATCCACTAACTATGATACACGAGTTACTAGGATATCTAGACACGTGGAGATTATGGATTGGTTGGGTTTGAGGATAGACCAATAATGGCTTGAGAATTTCGATGGATTTAATTTAATCTCTCTAGTTGAAGCTAATATGTCTTAACCTATAACGACATTAAGAACCTAATATGTTTATGAATATACCAAGGGACATGGTTCTATTTGATTAATGAGGATATACCCATTGGATACCCCAGTGTTATGTTGACACATGGGAGGGTTCGTGTGAAATTAGTAGTGATGATCACGAGTGTCGCCTTATAACCTTAATTGATGATATAATCCTAAGGAGGTTGTAATGATTATGTATCACCTAATAGTACCTCCAAGGGATTGATAATGACAACTGACATTACTTGAATTCCTATGGCCATCCCCAAGGATTCAACTATTGATCATGATACTATGATTATCTAGGGTCACCCCCCAAGGAATTGGATATTGATCCATATACTATGATTTCCTAGGTTCATCCCCTTAGTAATCATCTATTTATCCCAATAATATAATTTCCCAGGGTCACCCCCTAGGAATTGACTATTGATCAGGATTCTACTTGATATATTAGGTCCATTTCCCTAGGAATACATTGATGATCTAGATGCGACATGATAACTTAGGATCATTCCCCTAGGAATCAACTATAGAGCATGATGACACTTGATGGACTTGGTAAATCCCCCTAGTAATTGGATATGAAGCTTGATATTCCATTATTGCTGATGTTTACCCCAAGGAAACATCTATAGATCCTAAAACCATTGGATCGTGTATGGTCTACCCCAGGAATTAGTGACGATGCTCAATAGTAATGGATTTCGTAGGGACACCCCCTAGGAATTGGTGATGACTCCATATGATTATAGGAGCACCTATGAATAATTTTTAGCGATTAATGACATCACTTGATGTTGATACCATAACATTTAATACATAAATATTATATCATTTATATGAGAATTCAATACATCACACAACAATGAATGCCTGAGAACCTTAAATGATTAGTGTCTTTGGAGACTAGACACATAATCAACATATTTCATGATAGTTTTTTAACATCCCCACAATGTTTTTATCACACAGTACCCTTCTTTCACATGACCTATTAAAACCCATTCTTTATAACCTAGGAAAGTGGAAACATAAGAAAATATTTTCTCATATGACCGGTAAGGGTAAAAATAAAAGATATCAATCAATGAAAATAAGAGAGAATGAGATATGTATAAAGGGGTGATATTATTATCATAAATTATGAATTATATACCCAATCATTCAAAATTCATTAATCATGATTCACAGTATAATGATTTATTATAACAAAATAAGAAATTCATAAGATTGCATAATCATCAACAATCAATCACGATCCATGAGAACAATCATAAGAATAAGACAAAAATATCTTGCATAAACATAAGAATGTAATGACATTTCCTCAGTCAAGGATTACAACCAATACTATATAGGTGGACATATTCCAATAATTGATTAGGTTCACACCTCATTCCAAAATTTCCTCAGCCAAGCCTAACTTCCAAGACTATCATAGTTGACAGAGTCCCTTACAAAATTATGTTCACTCCACATTTGTTCCCATATTATCTCATGATATATCAATCATTACCCAATGAATTGGAGTGATATATAATTCATTACCCACACGTCACTTAATTAAAACCACACATAATTTTTCCATAAGATTATAAAAAATTCATCATAACATAACCCATGACAATAAAAACTGTTTCATAAATATTTATTTTTGGAAATACGGTATTTAACGTCGATGTAATAATTTCGGTTTTTTAAAAACCAGCGCGAATAGTATTTTAGGGAAATTTATGGCGTCGGTTATTAGTAAAATTGACGCCAAAAACAATTATCCGGTTATATTTCGTGTAAGTTTTCACAAAACCAAAGTAGAAATTTTTTAAAAAAAATTTTAGTTTTCGGTTTGAAGAAACTCGACGCTGATAATAATATAAAAAAAATTCGGCATCGGTTCTGAGGAAAACCTATGCCGAAAATTTAAATTTTTTTTGCATCGGTTTTTCAGAAAACCGATTCCATAAGCTATATTTTTGGGGTTAGTTTTCTCTAGAACCAATGCCGAAATTAAAAAAAAGGATTATCAGCATCGTTTTTGGAAATAACCAATGGTGACTGTTTTTTTATAATTTTCGGCATCAGTTTTCTACAAAAACCCACGTCGAAAGTCATATAAAATTATTCAGGGTTTGATACTCTCATTTTGTTTGATTGTCAAAATCGAGTTCCGTTGTGGCGCATTGGAATCCCGATGACCTTCAAAGATCATTTGTGATCTTGGAAGGCTATTGTTGAAGGTTTTGTGCCATTTTCATGATTTCATGTATGCATTCTTCCTTTTAATCTCTTGTTTCATCTTCTATTGTTTATTTCTTCTTCAATAACCTTATTTTGCGCGATTTTCAATGTTGGTTCGATTTTACTTGTTGTTTATCATTATTTTTGGTTTGTATTATCATTTTTAGTATATATTTTATAGTGTTTGTTTTTTGAAGTCATTATACCGAGTGTAGTTTGGATTGAACATCTCCATCCGGGTTGAAATTCAAATATAGTAATCTTTTATTGAATTTTGTAGATAAATAATTTATCATTCAAATTATATTATTGATTTTCATTAAATATTGGTTTATATTTTGTTTTAAATGTGTTAGTACATGTTTGAATATTCTTTCAACAATCATTCTTAAATATCCTATTAATAAATTGTATTTTTTACATTGACTCCAATCAAATTTCACCTAATACACTTATTGCATCCTTTAAATTAATGTAATCTTCAATATTTTTGACACATGAAACATCAAAATATTCCTACTATGTAAAATGAACTAATAAATCTTAAAATAAATATATTATAATTAAATTATAATATCAATATAACACACATGTATATAATATGAAAATAAACTGTTTACTCTATTTGTAAATGTGTTTCATATCTGATGTCTTTTATCTAATTATCAATAGTTTTTATTAAATATGTTTTTGTTTACAGTTTATCTGATAGATATTTAATGTTTATATGTTTTAATATATTAATCAATTATATTGTGATATCAGGTATAAATGGATCATAATTGGATTCATTTACTAAGAACCACTAGTGAATATAAAAAAGGAGTTGATAAATTTTTGGAATTTTCTAAACGACATCTTCAAAATATTGATTTGATTTTTTGTCCTTGTATGAAGTGTGTAAATATGAGAAAGTTAAACTCCATAAAAATCAAGGATCATCTCATTTTTTATAGTTTTAGCCTTAATTATACACGTTGGATCTTGCATGGTCAAATAACTGAAAATTGAAAATCTAATGTTGATGAAGATATTCATAATGAGGCGAAGGATTGTATTAAAGAATTAATTCATGATTTCGGTGTTGAAACCATCGAAAAAACACCAACTATTGAACGATTGTATGGACATTTTCAAGAAACATTATTCCTAGGTTGCAGTAAATATACAGTGTTATCAGTAGTTTTAAGACCAGTTAACTTAAACGAAAAAAATGGGTGGAGTGATAAAAGTTTCTACAGTTTTCATGAGCTTTTAAAAGAGCTAATTCCAGAAAATAGGCTTCCATATTCCAATTATGAGGTGAAGAAAATATTTTTCTCAATGGGATTGGGGTATAAAAAGATACATGATTTCCCCAATGATTGTGTACTGTATAGGAAACAAAATGAACATTTATCATGTTGTCCTACATGTGGGACATCGCTGTATAAGATGGATGAGAAAGTCAACTCAGATTCATTCTCAGGTTATGTCATGTAACGTTATGAAAAATCAATTTTTTACTTTCTAATGATATCATCCAATATTTTTTGCATACATTCTGATAATTCAATTCTGATTTATTTTTAGGTACCATAATCAAAACTCCAACTAAAGATATTTGGTACCTTCCAATAATTCCTTGTTTGAAGTGTCTATTTGCAAATTAAATTGATGCAAAAAGATTAAGATGGAATTTAGATGAGCGCATCTCTGATGGTAACTTGCGTAACCTTTCCGATTAACCACAGTGGAAGAGTTTTGATAAAAAAATTCATGATTTTGGAAGTGAAGTTAGAAATATCATAATGAGATTATGTACTGATGGAATGAATCCATATCAGAGCCTCAGTATCCAACATAGTTCATGGCCTATTTTTCTAGTACTTTACGACTTGTCCCCACATCTATGTATGAAGAAAAAATATGTTATGATGAGCTTGATGATTTTTGGACCAAAAAAACCGGGAAATGATATTGATGTGTATCTTACACCATTGATTGATGATTTAAAACTACTATGGGAGGAAGGTGTTAATGATTTCGATGCATAAAAGAAAGAGTATTTTCTTTTGCATGCTATGCTAATGTTCACTATAAATGACTTTCCTGCATATGGAAACTTATCAGGATATAGTGTTAATAGACATAAAGCATGTCCAATTTGTGAAGAAAAAACTTCATATTATCAATTGCAGAATGAAAGAATGACAGTGTACATGATACATCGAATATATTTGTGAATTGATCATCCTTGTCGTATATTGAAAAAAGCATTTAATAGTTTACATGAATACAACCTCCCCCCTCGACCATTTTCAGCTGAAGAATATTATGAGAGAGTAAAATATATTGATTCGACATTTGGAAAGATAAAATGTTCTGGTTTTCAAAAACATATCTGGAAGAAGCTGTCTATTTTTTTCGAACTACCTTATTGGAGATTTTTAGAGATAAAACATAACATTGATGTTATGCATGTTGATAAAAACATATGTGATAGTTTTATTGGAACTTTGTTAGACATAAACGGAAAGAAAAAATATGTATTTCATTATATATTGGACTTGATATTAATGAGAATACGTCTGGAGTTAGCTCTCGCTGTCAAAGGAAATAGAACATATTTAACTATGGCTTGTCACTTATTAAGAAAGATTGAAAAGATGAATTTTTGTCAGTGTCTTCATGGTATTAAAGTACCCAGTGGTTTTTCTTCAAATGAGAATAATTTTGTTTCATTGAAGGATTGTAAATTAATAGGTTTGAAATCTCAGGATTTCCATGTATTGATGCAACAAATTCTACCAGTAGCAGTGCGTGGTATTTTACCAAAAGCTGTCAAAAAGACAATCATCAGGTTATGTAATATCTTTAAATCCATTTGTAGTAGAGTCATTGATCCAAATTTGTTATATATATTGGAGAATGAATCAACTCTTATTCTTTGTTAACTAGAAATGTATTTCCCACCCACATTTATTGATATAATGGTTCATGTATTGATTTATTTGGTGCGTGAGATAAGAATATGTGGACCTGTTTATTTAAGATGGATCTATCCTTTTAAATGATATATGAAATTTTTGAAAGGATATGATAAAAATCCTTATTAACCAGAGGTCTCTATTGTTAAAAAATATGTATCAAAAGAGGTGATTGAGTTCTGTACTGATTATTTGAATGAGATGGAGAATCTTGGTCTCCATGTATCTCGACATATGACAGTTGAAAGAGAAGGTGGAGGGGTTAGAGGCTTAAAGGTGAAGTTCATTCCATGTGATGAAGTGATGAAAGAACATTTATACATTTTGAACAACATAGATGAGGTTCAACCATATATATCCTCACATATTGCTGAATTAAAATTACAATATCAGAAAAGAAACGAAAAGTGGTTGATGATTGAGAATAAGAAGACATTTGTTTCATGGATTAAAGAGAAAGTAACCCCAGATATATCTGTATCAGAAACATTGAAGTGGTTAGCAGGGGGAACATCTCTTAATGTGATCACATGGTCTGGTTTTGATATCAATGGCTACACAATTTACACAAAAAACCTGGATGAAAAGAGTACCTTTCAGAATAGTTGTGTGATGGTTTTTTCTGAAGCAGTGCAATTTTCATGTGCCCAAGATGAAAACCCAATTTTTGCATCAACGTCATATTTTGGAGTTACGGAACACATATGGGAAATCTATTATATTAAATTTTGAGTAATTTTGTTAATTTTAATTGGGTTGATAGTAATAGTGGCATGAAACATGATGAATATGGGTTTGAACTGGTTGATTTGAAAAGATTTAATCATAATGAGGAACCATTTATCATGGTGACACATGAAAAACAAGTATTTTATGTCATTGATTCGTCGAACAATCAGTGGTCATTTGTTTTTCAGGGAAAAATATACCATTTGGGTGATGATGATGATTCTGATGATTCTAGTGATTTACATAAGCATTATTCATCTATTATGCAATTTCCAGATGATTACAATGAGTACAAGACAGACATAGTGCATACAGTACATACCGATCATGATGAAGGCATGTGGGAAAACACTAAATTAGTCTCCTAATTTTTCTGGTAAATATTTATATTTTCTGTCTATTTTTGAAACTTCCAAATTCATGCCTCTATTTTTACATACTTATTTTAGTCTTCCTTGTTTCTAATTATTTAGTTTTCTAATGATATGCAGGTGCACAAAATATCATTACACTTTCTAATAGCAATGATAGTTACAGATAGAGAGGAGAAGTTACCGAGGTATATCTATTTTGACATATTATTAAATATTCAGTAATATACTTATTTAATGAAATAAAACTGTTAATTTACAAAATAAAAAATTTCCATGACTACTGATGCATCCTCTTTGGAGGAGACTTCTCCTGTTACTACTCAAAAATATTGTTCTCATGTTGGTAAACGTGGTATTGCAAGTTTACCAAAACTATCACTTTCTCGTGATGATAACAAAGTACACATCCGTTTTGATGATAATAATAATGCAGTTGGCCCAAATGCAGTTCAGTTTGTCAGTTATATAGCGATGAAGAGCCCTTACAAGATTAGTATTTTATATCCTAATTGGAAGTCAGTGGATAGGACGGTGAAGCAACAACTTTGGGAGGATGTGATGGTAAAATATCTTTATTTCATTTATCTAATTTTTTGAATATTATATATTTTAAATGACATATTTAATTTATTCAATTACAGATGACATTAAATTTTGAGGAAACCATTGAAATTAAGAAAAGACATCTCTCTTTAGCGGCGGTTTGATGGAGAGATTTTAAAAACAAACTGACAAAAAATTATGTTTTTGGAAAGAGAAGGTTTGAAAGACCATGCCTTAAGTATCTGTATATAGATAAAGAAACATGGATGAGATTTGTTTACAGTTGTCAGGAAGAAACATTTCTGGTATGGTAATTGTTTTATATTTTAAAATTTATGCTATATTTTTCTTATTACTTATTAGTTTATTTTTATATATCAGTTCTCTAGGAGATCTCATCAAGAGATATAGTTTAAAAACATATACCCTCACACTTTATCACGTGGTGGGTATTCGTATTTGGAGTAGAAAATGATTGAAGAAAAATTTGAATCATTAAGATCTCAATCAAGTAGTGGTTCAGAAGAGGTCAAGTTTGGTCCTCCATCTCCTCCCACTCTCCCTGAGAAATGGAAACAAGCAAGAAGAAGAAAAAATGAACAATATCTTATAGAGGAATCTCATCAAGTTTCTTTTAAAATTGTAAGTAAATATTATTTATTTGTAAACAATTTTTCTTTTTTTATAATTTATAACCACTAATATAAACTTTTTATTTTTCATTTTAGGATGAACATCAGGAGAAAGAGACACATGTCTCTTTTAACCCAGAGGGTAGGATGGACATCCTAGCCACTGATTTGGGAAAGGCAGAACACCCCAACTGTGTTAGAGGATATTAGGTGGGTGTTAGAATTCAGAAGGTTTTTGGTAAGATTAAGAAATCAAAAGACCAATAAAATGAATCCATAAATGAAGAGTTGAAAGATATGAAACAATCTATGGGTGATCAAATCCAAGCCGCGGTGTAGAAGGCTTTATTAGAACACTTGGCAAGACAATCACAGTCTGCACAGCCTTCCCAGGTATATTAATTATTTGTCATCAATTTTTCTATTTTATAAATTATAATCACTAATATAATTTTTTCATTTTTCAGCCTTCCCAGTCTGCTCACCCGGACTACCCTTCCCCATATACACAGCCTTCTAAGGTATATTATTTATTTTTCATCAATTTTTCTATTTTATAAATTATAAAAACTAATATATGTTTTTCATTTTTCAGCATTCTCAGCCTACTCACCCGGACCACCCTGTCCCATCTGCTTACCCTGCCGCATCTGCTTACCCAGCCCCGTCTGCGCATCCTTTCGAGGAATATTATTTTATTTTAATCAATCTTTCTATTTTATAAATTGTAAACACTAATATTACTTTTTCATTTTTCTGCCTTCTCAACCTCCTCACCCGGACTACCCTGCCCCATCTGTGCAACCTTTTGAGGTATATTATTTTATTTTAGTCAATTTTTCTATTTTATAATTTTTAAACACTAATATTACTTTTTCATTTTTCTCCCGTCTCAGCCTCCTCACCCGGACTACCCTACCCCATTTTTTTACCATTCCCCACCTGCTTACTTTGAGCCTCCACATCCTCCCTCAGATTAAGCCTTATATTGTGAGTTGTTTTCAGAAGATCCTCATGTATATATTTTTGCATAAGGACATGTGCATTTTTTTGGGGACTCGGTACATCATCAAGCTATGCAGATGGGTCAGGTTAGAGTATCAGTACTTGTTATTATATATCCTACATCTCTACTACCATTTCCTACTGTGGAGATCACCAGTTTTGGGGAATTAACAAGACATTTTTTACTTTGGACAACTACCCTTCTTCGTTATATTTCACTTGAGGTATTCATTTTTTAAAATATTAATTAAAAATAATTCAAAATTACTTATAATGTTTTATAACATTTACCATATATAGGAATATGTAAATGAATAAGAAAGTGCATAAATGCAAAAAAAATGTTCAGGAACAGTTGGCTGTAGATACATATGATATTTATTATGCTTTAAAAAGATTATCTGAGTCCTCTTCTTCCATGAATTTTGTCTATGAGTTTTAGATAACGCCTGATATATATGGAAGAAATTATGGATTGAAATTATTGAAATAAGATATCATGAATTTAGTTAATTTTGAAGAGATCACGCAGAGTGTGGTGCAGTTGTTTATCATGTAAGTAAATTGACATTTTAATTGCTATTTATTTACTAAAATATTTTTATGTCATTGACTAACTATATTTTCTTTTTAAATTAGGTATCTACAAAAGCTTCTTTTAATCAAGGAAACAACATTCATTTACATCTTTATAGATCCAAAGTAAATTTCCTTGGAAGCCAAATATATGAAGAATCATGAAAGAGTTCAATATATATCCGAGAGATTAACAGAGAAAGAGATTATGTGCTGGTTTTTTCCATTTCAAGATATATAAGAACATCAACATTTTTTTGAACTAATGATCATTATAATGTCATTAATTGTGAAATTTATTTATTGAAGGGGGCATTGGAAGTTAGGAGTATTTTTCCCAAGTGAATACACCTTATATTGGTTCTGCTATTTATTAGGAGGAGTGCGTAAACCATTTCTCACCTTATTAAATAGGTATGTTTTTTTATTTTGTATAATCTCATTATGTTTAATTTTCATTATTTAGACTAGTATTTTTAGTTCATATATAAAAAAATTCAGATCATGGAAACATTTTAACAAGGGATACATGTCAGAAAAGAAACAAATGGAAATAAAATATGTTGAAGTACATGTAATTGGTTTTTATATTTTATTTATTTATTATTTTTTTAATTAAATGTTTTATAACTGCTGTTTCATTCTCAAAATGGACATGTTGAATGAGGTTATTATATTCTACAACTCATGTATGAGATAATCACAACTGGGAAAACTACTGATTATTATAATTTTAGTTGTATTAATTTTTTATATATTTTCTCCCCTATTTTTCTATTTTTTAATTTCATATCATTCAATATTATTGTAGGAATTCAATGATTCACAGCCATATTCCGAATCTGATACGACTCATATTCAATATACTTTTGTGAACTATTTGTTAAGTCTGATTATGATTTGAGGTATGTATATTCTGATATTTATAAATAATAATACATATGGGTACAAAAACCTAACTCTTTTAATATATTATGTGTTTGAACCAACTAATAATCAAATTAATGCTTCAACAATAACCAACAATGAGCATGTCTTAAATGCTGGAGTCATGGGACTTGAAAATGTCACAAAATTTATTGATGTAATTGATTGCAGGTACGTGTTTTTTAATTTTACTTTAGAATAAAAATGTATAGATAATTTTTTTGATTAACAAGATATAAGAATTGAAGTTATACGAGGAATTGCATGATAAATACTGTTTAATTGTTTTTGTATATTGTGTTATTTTTACAGGGGTTTTGAATTTTTTGGGAAGTGTAATTGTAAATATTTTATAATATTTTTTATTTATGGCCTCGGTTATTTAAATAACTAACATCTAAAGAATATAAAAAATTATTTATGGCATCGGTTATTTAAATAGACAACCTCGAAAGATTGAAAAAATTATCTTCAGGGTCGGTTTTAGATAAAAAGAAACACCAAAAATCCTGTCAAAAAATTGATTTCCGCATAGGTTTTAAGTAAAACCAATGCTGAAAGCTAGTTCGACTGGGTCTTCGGCATCAGTTTTAGTTAAAACCGATGCCGAAAATCCTGTTGAAAATTAGTTTCAGCGTCGGTTTTTGAAAAGCCGATGCCTAAAACTATATTTTTTATGTCGCCTTTATAGACATCAGTTTAAAACCAACGTAAAAATTTAAAAAATACCAAAGTAAAAAATATGTTTCTCTCACACAGTAACCTTCTTATACATGACCTATTAAAACCCATTCTTTATAACCTAGGAAAGTGGAAACATAAGAATCTGTTTACTCATTTGACCAGTAAGGGTAAAAATAAAAGATATCAATCAATGAAAATAATAGAGCATAGTATATGTATAAAGGGATGATATTATTATCATAAATTATTAATGTTATACCCAATCATTCATTTTTCATTAATCATGATTCACAATATAATGATTTATTATATCAAAATAAAAAATTCATAAGAGTGAATAATCATCAATAATCAATCACAAACCATGAGAACAATCATAAGCATAAGACATAAATATCTGGCATACACATAAGCAAATAAAATCTTTTCCTCGGTCAAGGATTACTACCAATACTATATAAGTGTACATATTACCATAATTTATTAGTTTCACACCTCATTCCATAATTTCCTCAGCCAAGCCTCACTTCCATGACTATCATAGTTGACAGAGTCCCTTACAAAATTATGTTCACTCCCCATTAGTTACCATATTATCTCATTATATATCAATAATTACCCAATGAATTTGAGTGATATATAATTCTTTACCCACCCATCAAAAAATTAAAACCACACATAATTTTTTCCATAAGATCATAAAAAATTCATCATAATATTACCCATAGAAATAAAAAGTGTTTCATAAATATTTCATTATAACGTAATTAACCCAAGGGAAAGCAATGAGTTTCATAGAATCATAAAAAAATCATCATCATAAGAAATCCATAGAAATAAAGTTGATGGTATCATAAGATTATATCTCTAGTGCAGTATAAAAATACTTAATGGATGTTTACATAGATAAAAAATCTATTTTATAAAATCATTTATTTATGCTTTGAAAATCAAGATAAATCATCTTGTTTATTTTGGTAAATTTTACAAAAGAAAACATATAAAATAATTAAAAGAGAACATTATTTAAAATAACATGTAAAAATGTACAATAATATTCATGATGAAATATGTATATGAAGTCAGGAAAATCCGTTAATGTCATATATGTTAAAATAGAACATTCTTTTCAAACTTTTGAAAAAGGTGTGAAATGACTTGTACAATTTTATTTAAAATATTATTTTGAAATATTTGTCAATAAAGTAAAATTTAGTGAAAATTTCCTCACTAAAACAGTTCATTTTTAGGGAAAAACTTCCATGAAACTTTTTGAATGACATTTTCAGAGAAGAAAATGTTCACTAACCAAAGAAGATAAATATCGATAGTTATTCATGAAACTATTTTCAAGATAATTTTAACTACCAAAGAGAGGATAATGAAAGGAAAACATGAAAAAACTATAAATAAATAATTATATTAAAATATATGTGGTTTAAATGATAATGGAAAAATATTTACCCTCAATGGAAATTTAACATTGACAATATTAAAAAGAAATTTGATTATAACATAACCCCTTACCGAGAGTCCCATCTTTATTTTTATGTGTTAAAACCACATGTATAATAAATATATATTTATTATAAATCTATATGATAACCATATTAATATATTTATTACTATATATTATTCACTTATAATTTAAAATTACTCTTTTATTAAAAATTCTTCATTAAAATCACTATTCAGGTGAAAACTAGTTTGTTTTACAGGCATTTTTCGGTTCGACCTTTCCAGTCTATAAACCTTGTTCATGGTTTTATTATATATTTAATATCATTCATATAATAATTATAATATTTATTCACTATATAAACTTTTTAATCTAATCATATAAGGCTGTGATAAAAAATGAATTACATCACTTCTTTAAAATGATTGTCCATATGTACACACAAATAATGTTTCCATTTTTAAATAGTTATATTGAAATAAAAGTACATAAAAATTAAAATTTATAGAATTATTATAATATAATAGATATCATATATATTCATTAAATATATCTTTTTAACCTTTCATGAGAGATAATGATGCAAAACAAAACACATCACTTTGTGGAGGTTATTGTCCACAAGTAGGTACAAATTTTTTTTTCATTTCCCATAGGATAGAAAACGAGATGAAAAAGAGGTGTACCATAAAAATAATAAAATTATAGTTTATTTTATATATTTTTTATAAAATCATGGTTATGATAGGATTTAAGGAGTTATAAGATAATATAAACATGAAAGAACCCAGTAAAGCGTTATACCTATTCTTTAGAAACCCTCCTTTTTCTTACACATAAACCCATATAAGATGGTAATTTTGTTAGACCGTGACCTATTGGTTATGTGGGGGAAGGTTGGGAGGGTATTTATATAGATATTTATTGTGATAAAGGGCTCATGTGGTGTATATATGTGAGAAGAGGAGGTTCCCTTTTATAAGTGAGGGGAGTGGAAAACATGTTAATACTTGAAACATTATTATATAATATTTTTTGTAATAAAGTAAAATGGATAAAAATTTCAAAATAATCAAATATAATAATTTTATGTTCAAAATAAAATAAATTTAAAAAAATTAAATCAACTGTTTTGTGATATTTTATTTTGTATCTCTTAGGTTAAGTTAACTTTTAGCCATTTTAACCCTTACCGTGGTAACAAGATTTTTACCATGGTAATTATTAATTATGGGAAAACATTAAGATAAAATTATTTGATAATATTATTTATTATTATTATTAAAATGATTTCCATTTTACAATATTAAATTCCTATAAGTGGATGTAATTAATTCTAATATTCACACACAAAACACATAAAAACCATTTTTAGAGAAAATATATTTTTATGCATAAAAATTAATCTATTATCATTAGTTGACTAGTAATTTTTTTTGATGAATGTTAATATATTTTATTGAATATTTTATTATTATTTTTAAATAATTAATCAATATTTATTAATTAAATTTATTATGATAAAATACATTGTGCACAAGAATCAACTTTCTATAAAATTAGTCTTTTTACCTTCAAATTAATTTATTCTCACTTATAACCAATTGATAATAATTGTACAGATTATTATTCCTTTTTATGAATGTAATTAAAATATATTTCATCAATATTCTATTTAAATAGTGATTAATATATATAATATATAAAAATATAATACTTTGAAAAAATTGATCTTTAAATATAAAATGTTATTACATTTAACATTTAAAATTGAGTACTTTATTTTATAAAGGGAATCCCCATGTGTGGAATTTTAAAACCCTCTACATAAGGGAACCCCACTACCCCTGATACAGTCACTCTATAGAGAGCCCCAGTGGGGAAGGAGCTGTTGCCAACTGAGATGACAGAGTGTCTCAGAGGGTGACATACCAATCGACGACGGTTCAACACAATAATCTATCAACATGGGTGGGTTGAACCTCAATTTTCCAACCCATTTATTGACTGGGTATAAGGCCCCAGCCTTAAACCTTACATAATCTTGAGTTATTACAAGATTACACATTGAGTATCTTTTCAGGTTTAGAGTTTTAGAGAATTAGATCATGAAACTTTCATTACATTCCACATTTAAACAAAGTGGTTACATAAAAGACAGTATTCATTCTTCCCATCAACCGAAACATATTGAAAATAAAACATGGATTCTTTCTTGACACATCCTTGACACTATAATCACATCATGTACCTTTCCCTTGACCTGTGAAAAACATTTCAAAAAATTGGGATGAGCATAAAAAGCTCAGTAAGGGTTATAAAAATATGGAAAGGAAACATGAGTTCATATATACATAAGAATGAAATCATACTTTACCCATAAAACATAGGCACTTTAACATACCTCTTCAAACCATGAATAAATCATAGAAAACATAAGACATAAAGGTAACTTGAGGCATTCATAACATTCTTACATATGGAGTAACCCTCTTGGTTACGTTTGGAATACCCATCACAGTATATTCCCAAAATCTCTTCAGAGAAACCTTAACGTTTCACTCCTTTGCGTTATCCAATGCATTGGAGAGCTATATCGGGCTCACCCGCCCTTAGTTTATCACGGAACCACCCATTTTCATAACAATGCCCAAGAACCATAACATACACGTATCACATAAAATATTCATAAAGGAAACAAAACATTTTCACATTTCAATCACAACATAACATTTTAGTATTTTGAAATAATGAATCCATACAAAAATAAACCATTTCCAAAACCATTTAAAACATTTAATAAAAAGATTTTTGAATCAAAGTGTCCCATACCACCTTGAAGCTTAAAATTTTAAACCATTAATTTCCATATAAATAAATCCTTAAAACCATTTTCAAAACATGAATATTAATAAGAACAAATAATTAAAACATTTAAAACAATATTTTGGTTAAAGGGGTTTTACCAAAATTAGAGACACTTGAATACAATAATTGAGTAATAACATTTATTCAGGACTTTATAATATCATGAGAATAAATGGATTCATGATATAATACTCCAAAGGACAGTATATACACCATACAAGAGTGAATTGGTGCATAACAACAATGAACCCTCAATAGAAATGTCAAATGTGATGAAATCCCTTATAAAGAACGTATCTTTAAATTAAGGACAAATCAATCTCAAAAATATGTGTGACAAATATAAATACACCAAATATAAGTTTATATTAAGTGTAAAAGAATAAAAGGTCATTCACACATATTCAAAGGATGACATATTCAATAACTACCTGTTGAACGCAAAGAAATCGAAATTGGGTTAAGTAGTTCCCTTGACAGCCTAACGGCGTCACATCAAAATGAGTTGGTGAGAGATAAAAAGTGTATCTCATCACTTGGACATATAATTTACATCAATAAGGATATATGAGAACATATTCCAACATAAAAATATTTAAATTAAAAGACCCAACAAAAGAAGTCTTTTAAAAAAGAGGAGGGTGAAAGGTTCCCTTACCGACTTGGGTATCTTTCAAAACATACACCCCATGAAAGAAGGACAATAGATCATTGATGTAAATACTCATAAACGAAAATATATTACACAAAGAGTAGAATAATGGGCAGTACATACACCACTCAATGGAATTTGTGGCAAATGTAGCATAAATCTCATGGGAATAAAAGTGAGATTAAAAATTCCTTACGAAAACTCGGCAGCCTAACGACGCCACATAAAACTTCCAAATTTGGATTGATGAGATGAAATAGGGTATCTCATCACATTAAAATAAAATTTACAGAAAGTGGAAAATAAAATAACATCCCCAAACATTACAAAGATGAGTTTAAAAGAAGTGACATAAAGGAGAGTACTTAAAAAGAAATAGAGATGTTATATCTCTTACGAAAATTCGACAGCCTATCGGCACCACTCGAAACTTCCAAAATGGATTGATGAGAGAGAATAGGGTCTCTAATCACATGAACATAAAAATTACAGTAAGATTAATATAAAATAACATCCCAATAACAATAAATATGAGCTTTAAAAGGAATGACATAAAAGAGTGTACTTAAAAAGAAAGAGAGGTGTGGGATCCCTTACCTCGGGTCCAACATGACTCGATCGTTCTTTAATCTCCTGAATAATAAACTTGAGTTAATTTCTAATTCATTAATAACATTTTTCAAGTTCATTATTCCTTTTATATCACTTATTACCATGTCATAAACATTATTTAATAATTTAAGTTAATAATATTTGTTTTTCCGATATTTGGTTTTTAAGTCGAAAGTGGACTTCTTACAATTACATGTTGTTCGTGTGGTCAATGGTTCTTCATATCCAAAAATGAAATTCCTGATTTGGATATAATATATATCATATATATCCAGCATATACATGTATTTATAAAATCACATAATCATTTAGAGGAAGGAAATGAAATGCACCGTTCATGGAGACGGTAAGCCATACGTACGCATGAACGCTACTTTCATTTCTATGTCGTATTAATGGAATTAAAACTAAATGAGAGGTATGTATATTTTAATTCCAGAATTATATTAATCATTTAGATTTATCATACATCATATATATCCATTATATATATGTACTTATAATAGTACATTACATTTGGGGATAATAAATGAAATGCACCGTTCATGGAGACGGTAAGCCGTACGTACGCATGAACGCTACTTTCATTTCTATCTCATACTTTAATGGAAAGAAATAATAATTATATATAGGTAAATAATAATTCCAGTATAAAATCATATATAATAACATTAAATACATCCTTTATACGTCCCACGTATGGCATTAACGAATCACATCACTTTGAGGGGGCGGTAGTCCGCACTTCCTTAAAATGAAGATATCGCGTATACACATAATGGAAGCCATAAAGGTAAGACAAAAATGAAAAATATAGATGCATAAGTAAAACATAAACATATTATATATCATATATAAAAATAGTTACATCATAATGGCCACCTTTGAAGGTGTTAAATGAGTATTGAACAATCATCGTTTCGGGAGGCATAATTTAACCATCCACGGAAACTGTATGTTCTTTAACCATTTTATGTAGTTGTGTGAAAGTTTAGCTCGAATAAATCTTATAACAACATCCTAGTATATTGAAGATACTGGTGTTGTTACAAAAGAAGTAAATAAAAAGAGTTTAGGGGGTTGGAAAAGCAAAATAAAACAAATGAACATGAGAGAATGAATTACCTTTAAAAGTGTAACTCCTTTTGATTTGAGCCTAAAGACTTCCTTTGAAAGGATTATGCCCAAAGGGAATCCTCTAGGATGAGGAGAGGGATGTGGAGAGAGTAAATGGGCAGGGGTTGGCCGAGCCAAAGGCTTGAGGATTGAGTGAAATGAGGTAGAGGTGGGGGCCTTTTATAAGAGGAGAGTAGAGGCACTTTTGGAAATTAAGAAATATTACTTTATTTGAAAATGTGTTTCGGTTTTAAAAGGTCCCACATTGATATAATTCGTGGATAAGGTGATAAGTCTTCGAAATCCACTCATACAATAAGTTTTGGACATGTGTAGTTCATAGATTTTTCATTATCTTTCCATTTTATTTAAATCGTCAAATAATGATGTCATCGCTGCATCATTATTATGTCATAAATAATTTAATTTATTTAATGTCTAAAAATTATAAAAAAAATCCTATGATGTAGGAAATCTTTTCATCTTTCCAATTACTATTTATAATCAAAAAGATTACTTGTATAACCCCACTTAAAAATTGTTTTAGTAAAACATATCATGTTTGTGTCATTTTTACTTTTACATTAAATAAAAAGTTATTTATGTCATTTCCCAACCAAAGTGGATCCATGGGGTCCCCAAGTTGGCCCAGGGATTTTCTTGGTCGGCCATGACTCACCCAATAGGTTTAGGAAAAGTGTCATGGTGTTTTCACATTCTTATAATATCATTTTTACCATAAATTACACTAATTACCACTAATCGCGATTAAAAACTTTATAAGTTACAATTCACCAAAAAAATATTTTCATCCCATTGAACCACATTTTACATACTAATGAAAACCATGTATGTAGGATTTTCAAAATTCAATACACATTAGTGTTAAACTTTCATTTAACTGAAAAATCAGTTTGCTTGATTACCACTTGGTGGTTTCACTATTCATCAAAAATTGGAGTTTTTCAGAAAAATACCAAAACATCACCCTAAGCTATATTTGATATTCCGAATTCCAAAATGAAGTCCGTTTTACAAAATTCAAAACATATTAGTCAAATTAATTAATTTAATAATTAATTCTTGCTGTCAGAGCAAATATCATGTTTTTATAAAACAATAAGTATCAGAAGATTGACACTAGTTTAAGTCTGATTTCAAAGTGAAATTAATTCCAACGACCACTATTGGATTTAATGGTAAAAATATTTTCTAATTTCACTTTAAAACCAAATAAAAATATAATCTAATCATATAAATAAATTATATTAAAAAGAGGTATTGAAATAAAATACAACATTTTACACTATTCATTAAAAAAATGAACATCATCAGAAAGATACCAAAAATTTACACAAAGTAAATTTTGATGTCCCGATTCTTAAGAAGAGTTTTATTTGGTCCAATAGAATGTATAAGAGTGAACAAAACTATATTTAATGATGGTTCTCCATCAAAAGGCGATAAGTGAACCTTTAGTGAAAACTAGGGCATATATGCCTAAAATTGAATTCTTTCCGTATTTTAAGCCTCAATCCTTTATTGGATAAATGTAAAAACATTTAAAAACATATATAATCATATTTTAGTTATTTCTATCCATTCCCGCCATTAAAACGGTTACATGTTAACTACCATTTAAAATAATATTATTTTATTATTAGAGTGCAACGTAAGATTCCCAAGAAACTCGTTGTTGCGTGTTGGGTATGCCATCGAGCATAGCGCCCCCTTTAAAGTCATTTAAATATTTTATTCACAAATATGGATAAATATGAAATGTCATATTATTTATTTACCTGGGGTGTTACATCCTTCCCCCCTTTTGGGAATTGCATCCTCGCAATTTTAAAATTGCGCTTGGGAACATCCTTGAAAGTCCCACATCGGAACAAAAGTCGGTAAAAAAAACACTTTAAAATAAAGAAAGATAAGTACAAAGGTCACCCGAGTTAACCCATACTAGGATTCCACGTATGAAAATATGGACATGGAGGAAAAAACAAAGGGTCATGTTCTGATGGAGAGTGATAGAAAATATGTTTAGGAAAAAGTTAACCATGAGAAAATCACAAACTTGTGATGGGTTAAACGGTATTCGATTCCCCAGTAGGAAAAGTTAATAGACAACATTTTTGTTTTAAGTTACTTTTTATTGAGTAATTTATTCATAAGTAAACATAATCACTTATCATGTTTACTTTCAACTTTTACTAGATTCCTTAATCAAACTCGTATTTTTTCCAAAAGACGAGTATTTAGGGAGACTTGTTCGCATTAAGAGTACTATAATCAACTTCCAGAGAATCACCTAATCCAAAAAAGAGAACTATATACATCCCATGTCTTTAGGCTTTAACCAAAACCAAAACCAAAAAGGTTAGTACAAGGTCAGATAATCCAGAAAAGGATAACCCTTTATAAAAAGAAAATCTATTCTTAATCTCCAAAATTTGTCCAACAAAACCCAAAGTTCAACGAGGACCATTCTATAATCAATTTGTCCATAAAATTCTTCAAATTAAACCAATATAAGATTGAAACCCAAATATTTGAAGGATTTAGTCGCATAGTCTTCCAAGATAAATCGTAATATTTATCTCTAAACAATATCAGTTGCTCCTAAAGTCTCGTTTTGAAAAGTAATTAACCTAATCACATATCCTCCATGATAGGTTAATCATTTTCATATATAACCCAAAATCAACTTACTCTTAATTCATAAAATCATATAACTAAAAAGAATCGGTCAAACTAACCAGGGACTTCACGTAGTCCAGTGGTAGTCGATAAATACCAGTCGCACTTTGGTTGTGGGTTCGATTCCCGCAGCTTTGTCCAACGCAACGGGATGTCACACGGTCTACGTGTTGTCCTTTTTCCAAAACTATATAATTCATAAAACATTCCCCAAAATGAGATAAAATCTTCAAGAATAATCATAACATATTTTAACCTCAAGTTTATCTCATTCCTTTCAGTTTCCATCATATCATAGAGTAACCCATAATTACCTAAAAATTAAGTATCATATAAACCCTAATGGTTACCTTAATAATTATTACCTGAATTTCCACATCGGTTTGGCCATCTCGTACATGATGCATTAGAGAACTAACGAAGGTTGAAGTGGTTGATCATGAATCCTTGATATTTGGTTTAGAACAACCATGAGTTTCCTCATTGAATCCTCCATTTTATCTAGTATCTTAATCAGAGAACCACCACAGTTTCCTTCAAACCCATTGTCACTTCGGTCCCTGCTAGATCCATCCATTTACTAAAACCAAAAAGGTAAGTGTGAGTATATCAACAAAACCATCATGTACTAATGAAGAAGGTAAACACTAAGATATACTTACTCATTCACTTTATCTAAAACTAGGACTCTTTCTGAAATCCTAACCATTATGGTAATGTCACTTATGCTTAAAGAATACCCTAACCTCTAAAGTTATCTAAACCGGCCTTTGATACCAACTATAAGGCCCCAGCCTTAAACCTTACTTAATCTTGAGTTATTACAAGATTACACATTGAGGATATTTTCAGGTTTAGATTTTTAGAGAATTAGATCATGAAACTTGCATTACATTCCACATTTAAACAAAGTGGTTACATAAAAGACAGTATTCATTCTTCCCATCAACGGAAACATATTGAAAATAAAACATGGATTCTTTCTTGACACATCCTTGACACTATCATCACATCATATACCTTTCCCTTGACTTGTGAAAAACATTTCAAAAACATGGGATGAGCATAAAAAGCTCAGTAAGAGTTATAAAAATATGGAAAGGAAACATGAGTTCATATATACATAAGAATGAAATCATACTTTACCCATAAAACATAGGCACTCTAACATACCTCTTCAAACCATTAATAAATCATAGAAAACATAAGACATAAAGGTAACTTGAGGCATTCATAACATTATTACATAGGGAGTAACCCTCTTGGTTAAGTTTGGAATACCCATCACAGTATATTCCCAAAATCTCTTCAGAGAAACCTTAACGTTTCACTCCTTCGCGTTACCCAATGCATTGGAGAGCTATATCGGGCTCACCCGCCCTTAGTTTATCACGGAACCACCCGTTTTCATAACAATGCCCAAGAACCATAACATACATGTATCACATAAAATATTCATAAATGAAACAAAACATTTCCACATTTCAATCACAACATAACATTTTAGTATTCTGAAATAATGAATCCATACAAAAAGAAACCATTTCCAAAACCATTTAAAACATTTAATAAAAATAGTTTTGAATCAAAGTGTCCCATACCAACTTGAAGCTTAAAATTTTAAACCATTAATATCCATATAAATAAATCCTTAAAACCATTTTCAAAACATGGATATTAATAAGAACAAATAATTAAAACATTTAAAACGATATTTTGGTTAAAGGGGTTTTTCCAAAATTAGAGACACTTGAATACAATAATTGAGGAATAACATTTATTCAGGACTTTATAATATCATGAGAATCGATGGATTCATGATATAGTACTCTAAAGGACATTATATAAACCATATAAGAGTGAATTGGTGAATAACAACAATGAACCCTCAATAGAAATGTCAAATGTGATGAAATCCCTTATAAAGAAGGTATCTTTAAATTAAGGACAAATCAATCTCAAAAATATGTGTGACAAATATAAATACACCCAATAGAAGTGTATATTAAGTGTAAAACAATAAAAGGTCATTCACACATATTCAAAGGATGACATATTCAATAACTACCTATTGAACCCAAAGAAATCGAAATTGGGTTAAGAAGTTCCCTTGACAGCCTAACGGCGTCACATCAAAATGATTTGGTGAGAGAAAAAAAGTGTATCTCATAACTTGGACATAAAATTTACATCAATAAGGATATATGAGAACATATCCCAACATAAAAATATGTAAATTAAAACACCCAACAAAAGAAGTCTTTTAAAAAAGAGGAGGGTGAAAGGTTCCCTTACCGACTTGGGTATCTTTCAAAACATACACCCCATGAAAGAAGGAAAATAGATCATTGATGTAAATACTCATAAACGAACGTATATTACCCAAAGAGTAGAATAATTGGCAGTACATACACCACTCAATGGAATTTGTGGCAAATGTAGCATAAATCTCATGGGAATAAAAGTGAGATTAAAAATTCCTTACGAAAACTCGGCAGCCTAACGACGCCACATAAAACTTCCGAATTTGGAATGAAGAGATCAAATAGAGTATCTCATCACATTAAAATAAAATTTATAGAAAGAGGAAAATAAAAGAACATCCCCCCACATTACAAAGATGAGTTTAAAAGAAGTGACGTAAAGGATAGTACTTAAAAAGAAAGAGAGAGGTTAGATCTCTTACGAAAATTCGACAGCCTATCGGCACCACTCAAAACTTCCAAAATGGATTGATGAGAGAGAATAGGGTATCTCATCACATGAACATAAAAATTAAAGTAAGATTAATATAAAATAACATCCCAATAACAATAAAGATGAGCTTTAAAAGGAATGACATAAAAGAGTGTACTTAAAAAGAAAGAGAGGTGTAGGATCCCTTACCTCGGGTCCGACTTGACTCGATCGTTCTTTAATCTCCTGAATAATAAACATGAGTTAATTTATACTTCCTTAATAACTTTTTTCAAGTTCATTATTCCTTTAATATCCCTTATTACCATGTCATAAACATTATGTAATCATTTAAGTTAATAATATTTGTTTTGCCGATATTTGGTTCTTGAGTCGAAAGTGGACTTCTTACAATTACATGTTGTTCGTGTGGTCAAAGGTTCTTCATATCCAAAAATGAAATTCCTGATTTGGATATAATATATATCATATATATCCAGAATATACATGTATTTATAAAATCACATAATCATTTAGAGGAATGAAATGAAATGCACCGTTCATGGAGACGGTAAGCCGTACGTACGCATGAACGCTGCTTTCATTTCTATGTCGTATTAATGGAATTAAAACAATATGAGAGGTACATATATTTTAATTCCAGAATTATATTAATCATTTAGATGTATCATACATCATATATATCCATTATATATATGTACTTATAATAGTAAATTACATTTGGGGATAAGAAATGAAATGCACCGTTCATGGAGACGGTAAGCCGTACGTACGCATGAACGCTACTTTCATTTCTATCTCATACTTTAATGGAAAGAAATAATAATGATATAGAGGTAAATAATAATTCCAGTATAACATCATATATAATAACATTAAATCCATCCTTTATACGTCCCACGTATGGCATTAACGAATCACATCACTTTGAGGGGGCGGTAGTCCGCACTTCCTAAAAATGAAGATATCGCGTATACCAATAATGGAAGCCATAAATGTAAGACACAAATGAAAAATAAAGAAGCATAAGTAAAACATAAACATATTATATATCATATATAAAAATATTTACATCATAATGGCCACCTTTGAAGTTGTTAAATGAGTATTGAGCAATCATCGTTTCGGGAGGCATAATTTCGCCATCCACGGAAACCGTATGTTCTTTAACCATTTGATGTAGTTGTGTGAGTGTTTAGCTCGAATAAATCTTATAAAAACATCCTAGTATATTTAAGATACTGGTGTTGTTACAAAATAGGTAAATAAAAAGAGTTTAGAGGGTTGGAGAAGAAAAATAAATCAAATGAACATGAGAGAATGAATTACCTTTAAAAGTGTAACTCCTTTTGATTTGAGCCTAAAGGCTTCCTTTGAAAGGATTCTGCCCAAAGAAAATCATCTAGGATGAGGAGAGGGATGTGGAGAGAGTAAATGGGCAGTTGTTGGCCGGGCCAAAGGCTTGAGGAGTGTGTGAAATGAGGTAGAGGTGGGGGCCTTTTATAAGAGGAGAGGAGGGGCACTTTTGGAAAGTAAGAAATATTACTTTATTTGAAAATGTGTTTCGGTTTTAAAAGGTCCCACATTGATATAATTCGTGTATAAGGTGATAAGGCTTTGAAATAAACCCATCCAATATGTTTTGTACTTGTGTAGATCATAGATTTTACATTATCTTTCCATTTTATTTAAATCGTCAAATAATGATGTCATCGCTGCATCATTATTATGTCATAAATAATTTAATTTATTTAATGTCTAAAAATTATAAAAAAACTCCTATGATGTAGGAAATCTTTTTATCTCTCCAATTACTATTTATAATCAAAAATATGACTTGTATAACCCCACATAAAGTTTTTTTAGTAAAACATATCATGTTTGTTTCATTTTTACTTTTACAGTAAATAAAAAGTTATTTATGTCATTTCCCAACCAAAGTGGATCCATGGGGTCCCCAAGTTGGCCCATGGCTTTTCTGGGTCGGCCATGACTCACCCAATAGGTTTAAGACAAGTTTCATGGTGTTTTCACATTCTTATAATATCATTTTTACCTTAAATTACATTAATTACCACTAATCGCGATTAAAAACTTAATAAGTTACTATTCACCAAAAATTATTTTCATCCCATTGAACCACATTTTACATACTAATGACAACCATGTATGTAGGATTTTAAAAATTCAATACACATTAGTGGTAAACTTTCATTTAACTGAAAAATCAGTTTGCTTGATTATCACTTAGTGGTTTCACTATTCATCAAAAATTGGAGTTTTTCAGAAAAATACCAAAACTTCACCCTAAGCTATATTTGATATTCCGAATTCAAAAATGAAGTCCGTTTTAAAAAATTCAAAACATATTAGTCACATTAATTAATTTAATAATTAATTCCCGCTGTCCGAGTAAATAGCGTGTTTTTATAAAACAATAAGTATCAAAATATTGACACTAGTTTAAGTCTGATTTCAAAGTGAAATTAATTTCAACGTCCACTATTGGATTTAATGGTAAAAATATTTTCTAATTTCACTTTAAAAAAAATTCAAAATATAATCTAATAATATAAATAAATTAGATTAAATAGCGGTTTTGAATTAAAATACAACATTTTACACTATTCATTAAAAAAATGAACATTATCGGAAAGATACCAAAAATTTACACAAAGTAAATTTTGATGTCCCGATTCTTAAGAAGAGTTTTATTTGGTCTAATAGAATGTATAAGAGTGAACAAAACTATATTTAAAGATGGTTCGCCATCAAAAGGCGATAAGTGAACCTTTAGTGAAAACTAAGGCATATATGCCTAAAATTGAATTCTTTCCGTATTTTAATCCTCTATCCTTTATTGGATAAATGTAAAAACATATAAAAACATATATAATCATATTTTAGTTATTTCTATCCATTCCTGCCATTACAACGGCTACATGTTAACTACCATTTAAAATAATATTATTTTATTATTAGAGTGCAATGTAAGATTCCCAAGAAACTCGTTGTTGCGTGTTGGGTACGCCATCGAGCATAGAGCCCTCTTTAAAGTCATTTAAATATTTTATTGACAAATATGGATAAATATGAAATTTCATATTCTTTATTTACCTGGGGTGTTACACTGGGTGACCAAACAAGATTAGAGGATCTGATGGAAGGATAAATTAACCCAAGATTAGTCTCTTAGGAATTAAATCTTATACCTCCCAAAGGCAGCATTTTTTATACCACCTACTTCAAAAATGCGCCACCACCGAAGCAACGAATGGGTTATTGGTTAATGTGGTATATATGGGTGCTAAAACATGCGTGTCTTGGGCCCAACCAACCACCTGCATGCCACACACCCCTAGAAAAATTTGAGTGTGGTGGTACTTGAACATGCACTGGTTTTGTTCCCAGGGAGTGGCCGCCTTACATGGTACCACTTAATCAAAAAAAAATTATTATGGAAAAAATTTATAAGTATTTTTAATAATTTACCTATTTTTATTCATACCCTCTAATACAATGGTTTTGAAATAATATTCAAATTTAATAATAAAATTTCAATAGTAGATCACACTTCATTTAATATTAAGGTTTCATAAAAAAAAGATATCAAATAATTTGAATTTTAAAAATTCAATATAAATTCTAAAATATCATGGTGTTACACCTGATGGATAATGACCGAGGATCACATCCAAAGGGTTGGTGAAGTTGCCTGATATTCTTGATCGCCTAATATTACCACATTAAGATCAGAATTATTCCTACCACTATCAGCAAGCCTTTGGATATTTAATAGGATATGGATTTTTCACATACTACTATATGGAAATTGATCATAATATTGGGTTGTATGATTTCATAACATGTTCAGAGACACTCCAACATTGGGTGATGCAAGAATTGTTGATCCCGAGTGTCTCATTTGAACTCGAGGATCAAATTTAGTTATTTATTTATACATACTTAGTTTATTTGTTTTTTCATATGAGCATGTCACATGTAGATACACTATATTTTTCAGTAATTCATGACACAGAATTGGTAGTTCCCTAAAAAGTTGTACTCATTCCTTGCTTAGGTGGCCATGACACTAGGGTACTGAGCACGCTTCCCTAGATGTAGGTTCAGGTTTAAAAGAGGCTGTAGATTCCGTCGTTAATTGTATTTTATGGATGGAGTATGTAGATGGATGAGTTGAGGCTCAAGGGCAGTATTAAAGGCTTATTATAATTTTATTCTTTCTTTTATTTTCATATGTAATCTAATCAATGGGAGATCATTGTTTCCAAACTATATTCTTCCACATTCAAGTATTTTTTATGATTATTTTTATTAATTATATGTATTCTATTTATTCTTTTATTGTATGATGTTTGATTATTTTGATTTGTTATTTTTCTCTCTAATATGTGGTTATATTCTTCCCATGATACTACCATAGGCTGATGCTTGTCGGTAACCTCTAGCATACCAATAGGTATGCTTGAGGTCTCTATAACGACTTATCTAGTACGAGCACCGCTATGTATTATAATACATCATCTTAAATATAAAAACATAGTGTTTATTTAAAACTCCATATAATGATCCTAACCCCAATTATCTTCTAAAACTATATAGGATATCCTATGGGAAAAATGTAAATGATTAAGATAGAAAGCCTACTAATGGTGTAAACATGGAAATAAAATATAAGATGAGAGTCAAAAGGTATAACATGATATCATAAATAGGATGATCATAAGGATAGAAGCATGGAATAATTAAATGATATAATAAGATCATGGAATCATAAAAATGTGGAAACAATATAAAACATGATATCTTAATTATAAGTAAAGGTTTACTCCCAAGGCAATCATTATAAAGTAGACAAAGTCCCATGGTGGATTTTGGTTCACTCCCTAATCCATTACACAGTATCTCATAATATATAATGATTTACACAATACATTATATAGATATATAATTATAGGACCACCCATAACATAATTAAAATCATACATATGTGATCCAGGTAAGGAAAATAAACCATACACAAATCATATGCATGATCCAACCCATAAGAATAAAGAGGGTTTTGTAATTCTGATTCAAGGAATAACCCAAGGGAAAATATTAATGTTTCATAAGATAAGAAGGAATTAAATCACTTAGGATGCAAATATTTAAAAAAGAAACAAAGGTCTTTAATATTAAATTCTAATAATTCATGATAAGGATCTAGGAGAGGAAAGAATAAAATTGTATCACTTGGGCGAATCTTTTATGAAATGACTCAAGGATAATTTAAAGAAAGAAATACCAAATAATTTTCTATAAAATAATAATTGTACCATTAATGTTAACTATAAATGTATGATGGTTTTTTGTAATCTATTCATGGTTTAAAATAATTGTGGGGGTGATTCTTGATATGAGACAAGAAATAAGAAAGTTCTCTTAAACCAACTTTACTAAAAAGTGATAATTTTGAATGGAACTAAAAGAAAAAATAACCTGATAATTGAAAAGTCTATTTAACTTATATATGTAATGGAAATATAAAAAATATATAAGAGTTAAATGAGAATAAAATTTCATTAAAAAGGTAAAATTAAAGTGAATTTGTAACTGATAAGTCAAGAAGGTTGCATGAAAGATCCCTTTTAATGTTTTAAAACACATTTGTTGAAATTCCACATTGTAAAATAAGATAATATAAATTTATTTTGAAGAGTATAATGTAAATATGTTTTTCATATGAGATAACACTTAATGATGTTTCCAATTAAAATGGAAAAAATTGGTGGAAAGTGAATTTATAGACAAGGAGGGGAAACGATCATTTAAATGGATGTGAATTATTCTTAACCTAGTTTCATTTTAAAAAAGGGTTATAACTTACCGGTAATGATGATTTGAATCAAATTAATAAACCAAAATATAAATAGGGTATACTATATATATTATGAAAGATTGAATTCAAGGAAAAATATTATAACTCCTAAAATTAGATTAATTTATAAAATACCCTTATATTTTATAGAAGACATCAATCATAGACCACAATAAGGAATAGCATGAATGGAAGTGATGTGTCAAGAACCGTCCCCTGGGGTCCTTTCCGTGACTACCCCAAGCCCACCTTTCATAGGCTAAGGGCTGGCGATAAGCACTAAAAGGTGTATTCCCTAAAACGGGATGGCATTGCCTTTATAAACTGTAAACTCACACAAACCATGAACACACCAAGATGCAAGAACAATGTAAACTATATAGTAAACATTGTGTTTATATAAAGTAATGGGGCCAAAATACAAGCCCAACTAGAAAGTACATGTAACCTGGAAAGTACAGGTAAAACTGAAAACAGCTCCTATGAACACCCACCAAGGATCCTACCTAAAGGGTAGGTACATCTCTCAAATGGTCGCCTCTGCGGTACACCTCGTCTAAGGAGAACCTCTGAGTAGTCTCAATTACTAGTACCCTTGAACTTAGTTAGTGATGTCTATCATCTTTACAAGACACAACAAGGTGCGGGCATAGCCCGTGTAGGGGTGAGTATAAAAATACTCAGTTGGGACTTTGAGACCCCCGAATGTCTCTCAAATCCAGAAAGGATAAACCACAAAAAATGGAATCATCTGTCAATACTACATAGATATATGCTCATACATATACCTAAGTGATCAAGATATACTCATCTTACACATGAGGAATGAATACCACAAAGGTAACATCACAAAGGTAGATGTACCACACAGGTAACACCACGAAGGTAGGAGTACCACACAGGTTACACCACGAAGATATAGCACCACACAGGTACACCATGAAGATAAA
This sequence comes from Viscum album, assembly GCA_963277665.1. Lineage (NCBI taxonomy): Eukaryota > Viridiplantae > Streptophyta > Magnoliopsida > Santalales > Viscaceae > Viscum > Viscum album. The sequence goes on along the minus strand of OY728131.1, from coordinate 305,524,420 downwards.
AGGTTCAGATCACACATGTATAAGTGAGGTATTGAAGTACAGATGATTAGTAATGAAGCTAGATCATCTTATTCTATCATGATGCACTACTGCTGATTATACGGAGTCTAACCCACACAGGATCGATTATTACTAACCCCAGTAATGACCCACATAGGCTCTGACCCACATAGGATCAGTATGTGCCAACCCACATAGGATCTCTGAGCGCTAACCCAAACAGGATCTAATCCACATAGGATTGGTATGCGCTGACCCTCATAGGATCGCTGAGCACTGACCCACACTAGATCTGATCCACACAGGATCGGTATGTGCTGACCCACAAAGGATTGCTGAGCACTGACCCACATAGGATCGATATGCGCTGACCCATACAAGATTTATGAGAACTAAACCACATAGGATAGATATGTACTAACCCCCACAATAACCCATAGAGGATCTAACCCTCCAAGAGTCTATAGGTAGCTAACCTCCGTATTATCCGTCTCCAACCTCCGCCTCACTGCCAACCACTCGATTCCTCAAACGTGGTGTGATCGAGTTCCGTAGAATATGTACCTCGAGATATAAGTCATACCTAGACCACCATGAAGTCCCATGGAGAAGTATAACAACGGTTTTTCATGTCATAAGGTACCCAACACAACAGATGGAACGTCAATCGGACGCCCGGTCTTTATGTTATTTGTGTTTCCGCTCTGAGGGCCCGGTTATATTCAGGTTCGATCCAACTTGGTAACACTCCAATATTATCAAAAACTCAAGTGGATTATAACAAAAGGACCATCTTAATCCAAGGATTCTGATTCTATATACAGTTCGTCAAATGGACACATTATTCTCAAGATACGGTCAAAAAGGTGAAACTGCGTCTAGAGGGGCCCAGGTCCTGTTCGACCCGGCCTGGCCCAGCCTGGGCCGACCCGATCCAGTAGGCATAGGATGCGGTGGGCCCAACCTGACCTACGAAGGGGTGTCCTGACCCATTGGGCGCAACCCAGCCCGCTCAGCTATGTAATCAGCTGTGGCGGGGTCCACCCTAGTCGACACTCGGGGGGAAGGTGCCCTGCTAGTATCCTGAATGGTCCATTGGACAGTTCAGAAATGTGGTGTTGGGATGGCATGCGGGACCCACGGGGTGGTCCTGATCAATGTGGCATACTGGAAGCCCAGCTGGTCCTCCTCCAAACGGTGCGACGACGCTGCTATCCACCCATGGCCGGCCGAGATCCGGCCGCCCTCCAGTCTCGGCCGCGGCCAAGCGGCCGCAGTCTCCAGCTCCGTCGGCGCGGACAGACACCACTGCTTCGCCATGCGGATGGCCGGCGTGCCGGCCGCAATCCCTTTCTCTACCGTGGACACGTGCCGCCCTCCTTCCACACTCTCGGTCGGGTGCCAACCTCCACCTTCATCCACAAGCCATTGAAACTTCGTTCCAAGCCCCAAAATTATGACATTTGCATATTCACCATCCTCAGGTTGAGATCTCCACGTCAATATGTTTCACTCAACGAGACATTGTGATCCCAAAATCATTAATTATTTGGCATCGAAGAACACACGAAGAACGTGTGAAGAATGAAATAAAAGGGTCAAGGTAATAGTGTGGAATGATGGCCATGTTTTTTTGGCCATCATCGTTGAGAATCAAGAATACTATGAATCAAAAAATAGATTTAATCATTCTTGAAATTAAAACCCCTAAATTTTTTCTCATTAGAGACGACGTGAGGAAGGAGATGAAAATGATGAAGTCTCCGACGTCCGTCACTCCCGCAACACGCTCCAAAGTCGGTTGCCCGTTCTTAATCCAGAGAACATTCTTCATTGGACATTTTCTTCGTCTAGATGATGTTTCTCCAAAGGCTATCCTTTTCCAATAATTTTCCCACGATAGGTGAGGTTCAAAATTAATAAGTTTAGTTAATTAAACCAATTATTGTTGACACATTTAATTAGGGGAATTCTAAGGGTTAACTCACATTAAAGAGGTAGTTCAAGTGTCGGGTCATCCCCACCACTAAAATCAAATAGGAGGTTTGATGATCGGGTGGTTACCACCACTAAATTCAAAACGGAGGTTTCATAAATAAAATTAAACTATTTTTGTCTTATTTTATTTATATTCTTTTTACTCTCCCATGAAATGTCCGAAAACTAACTTCCACCCTCGACATACTGTGGTCGAGGTGAGAATCTCTTTATGTGAATATCGGTACTACGAGTTCAACAGTGTCCTCATATTTTAATTCCAAGCACCGATTCAAAAGTTACAAAACGTTGCTTGTGCATTTACTGAATGTACCCGAAAAAAGTTCAGAAATTCATTCCGGGCACACCAAGCCTCGGAATCACGCACCTTCAACTTTCATGAACTCGTAATATTCCCATATAATTAAAAAAATACATGAAAAAATAAAGGTATTTAATTGATGTTTCTATATTTAATAATGATTTATTATATAATGCTTCACAAGGTAGAAGATGGACCATACTAATGAATATTGGTGCATAATATTGAATCACTCCTCAATGAAGGGTGATTGAGACATAACCCTTATGACTTTATTAATTTTTGAATCAAAAGTCACTAAAATCATGAAAATCACATAGTTTTATAAATCACATGAATTAAATCATTTAGTGTTTCAAAATAAATACTTGGGAAGTATATATACTATATAAATAATAAACGTATGCAAAAAATTAAGACATTTCTTAATGAAGAGAAACTAAGATGAAAATCATTTACTGTTTCCAAAAGAACTATACACTTGAACTTTATTTCATGAATTATTAAATAAAGTTAATTATATATATACCCAATAAAATTATATATATATATATATTTCATATTCTAAGGTTCATTACATATCATAAGTTATTTATTTATATTATAGCTTTCTTACATGTGTTGGTTACCTATGGTTATTTGGTCAATTTTCCTATAACTTCTTTTGTATGATGGCCATGGTCTAAAGAGTTGTAAAATAGTGTTGGGAAAACATCCCACTAGGTAAAATTGCATCATTTTTGGGTTAGTTGTGTTTATTGACAAAGTATGTTTTCATGGTGAATTGACATGTTCCAGAGATTTTGTTGACAATCTATGTCGACAAAGAACTATGAAAAAAGAATGGAAGATCTCTAGGTGGTAGAAAAGAACAAATACAAGTTGGCTCCATTTTCTAGTGTTTTCCAATTTTTTGGGGTCCAAAATTTGGAGTTTAGTGAGAATTGAAAAAAGTGTATTTCATTGAAGATTATATAAAAATATGGAAAAGTAATAAATTTTGTGAATATGGTATTAATGAAGTTGATTTATCAAAGTCCTAAAGAATGTTTATGTTGAGATCTATGATTACAACAAGATTTGAAAATGGAAGAGGTGAAGAGCATTGAGAAGGAGCAATGTGGTGGTGGCACGAAGAAATTGATGGAGAGCATTGTAAAAATGAAAAATTTCTGTGGTGCTTTGAAAAGTGAAGATACGCCACATAGACGATTTTGACTGATCTAGAAATCACGTCAAAAGAAGAAGAGATCATCTTTTGACCATGCCTATAAATAAGAGGCCACCTCTTTTTATTCTGGATGAGATTAAGAGAGAAAACTCAGAGTTGTTTTGATTTTTTGAAGCAAGGGGTTCTTTGTGAAGTAAGGTTTTAAAGAAAGGCTTGATCTCTGCGAAAGGAAAATCCCAGTCTTGACAAAAGTCAATGCCTTTAAGTATTGAGAGCATAAAAAATAAGGGGTGTTCCATTTTGTATTAGAGAGATTTTATTAGGAAGTAGTTCTGTGAAGTCTTGACCTTTGCGAAGTACTGTGCTTTGCGAATCAGTGAGCTCTGCGAAGGTGTGTGCTTTAAAAAGAGTAAAGAAATTTGGGAAGGATTGTTTGAGATTTTCAAAATAGGTATCTTTTTAAAGCATTCAGATTTGGAAAAGTATTTCAAAGGTTATTACCCAGTGTTCAGTGGGAAAGGGGTATTCATCAATGGATGAAAATTGGACTTTAACCGAGCACCTACATATAGTGGAGGATGAATTCATTAGTGACAATTAAATGAGATAAAAGTCTTTAAACTGTGAGTGGATATTCTGAAGAAGAAGAAGTCAAGACACTATAGTTGAGAGAGTAGTGAGCTTTCAATTTATGTTTGGTTGGAAAATAGTCGGGACAATGAGTCCACTTCGAACATTTAAACAACAATACGATTATAGTGGATTTGGTACATCGGCACATCACTGGTGTATGCTCCTTGGATGTAGCCCAATGAGGTAGAATCAAATAAAATTTCTGCATCATGTGCATGCTTTAAGGGTTTTTCATACTCTACAATAGGAAGTATAGAGAGGAGTGTTTTTTTAACAACAATAAAAGATCAAAGGTGGTAGTTATTTTAATCTATCATACCCTGATTCACCCCCTCTTAGGGTATCTAGCCTAGTAGAACAAGAAAATAGTTTCATAATATACAAAATATTAATACTTTAATTGACATAATTTTTATATATTAAATAATTTTTATGACCATGCATGATCAGTGGTGATGAAAAATGAAACTTATTGATCGAGGAGGCTATAGTTCGCACATGAACTTGATTAATGTTTCCATTTCTCAATTAATGAGAGGAAAACAAAGTAAATAATAATTTAAAATTTTGGAATCATAGTTATATTATAGATATAATATTTATTCATCCATTATATCCTTTTAATCATCCATGAATGGCTGTGATTAAATATGGAAGACATCGCTTTGTGAAGATGTTATCCCGCACAATGCACTAACAAAACTTTTGTTTTTCATAGTAGATGGAGATGAATACATAATGGTTATTCAGTTAATATAATAACCTATTATTATAATACTTAAAAAATATTTAATTATGTTTTTATGGAAATAAGATATTTGTAATAGAATGATTAAGGGGATAATGTTATGAAGAAGGTAACACTTCTATTGGTGGCATGATCTTCTCTTAGTGATTTCATTAGAAGTGAAGGCCTTAAGATAAATTATATAGAATAGGAGAATTTTGTTGAGAAATTAATCCTTGGATTTGTATTTTAGGAATATTTTAAGGTAAATTCTAATGGGAAGTATAACCAATAAGGGGTATAAGTGATCCCCTTTTATAAGTGAAGAAAAGGGCACTTTTGGTAATATACTTTACCCTTCAATGATATCAGTACACTATGAAATGGAAAATGCCTAAAAATACATAATAATAGATTTTGAGGTGATATTGGGTCTATAAATTCTTAACTAAGACTTTCCACTCCTATTTTAAACATGTTTCAAGTATTTTACCCTTGGTATTTACATGTTTACATTTTGATTTTTACCTTAGTAGCTAGTTTTTAAATAAGTAGTTTTTATTTTAATTAAGCATATAATTTAAAAAAAAATTACCAAATTTTTACATTTGGAACACAAATTTAATATCTATTTAATATAATTAAATTAATAACTATGAGAAAATCCACATTTAAACTAAAATATATAATATGTATAAAGTAGTTTTTGTAGAAAAATGACTTTTTAACATTTTATGTTCTTTAATATTATTTAATATTGATTAAAAATTTAAAGAGTTTTAATATAAAAATATAAATGTATAAAAATAATATTAGATCCAATTTTATTTATTAAATAAAATTTTAAATGATATTAATAAAATAATTCCTTAAAAAATAATTTTACCATTATCGTGGCAATTTACACCAATATTTTATTTATTCCTGAAAATGAATTTCAACTTATTATCTAATATTTAAAATTTAAACTCAAATATGGAATACATTTTTTTTTGGTTAATTTCTAAAATTTATAAACTATAATTATTTTATAAGTGTGTGCAAATAGTTTTTAGTGTGAAATATTACTCAAGTTTAAAAAATGATAAACATGTTTTTTTATTAATAAAATATAGTATTTTTAAAATATCTACATTACTTATTAAATATATATATTTTTATATAAAAATATTTTCTTAATCTTTTAATTCATTCTTTTATTACAAAAGGGAGAGTTTTTAGAAATATCATTATTTTTACTATTCAACTAAAAAATGATTATTTCAGAGAAATCTAAAAAATAATCTTTGTATAATATTGATAAAATGAATTAAAAAATGACGATTATTTTATATAAATTAAATTTTAAAATTTATAAATTTATACTAAAAAAATAAATTATAAATCAAACATTGTTTTTTGAAAAATTCCATTTTTAAGAAATCTAGGTTCAAAATATCATTTCATATAGATTTCTAATATAAGTGATGTTAATATATTAGTTAATATATAATAATATTTTAAGGTGTCAATTTAGATTATTAGGATAAATTATTAAATACTTAATAAAATATTTCTTTGAAAATAATTTTTTCTTTTATACTAAATATGCTTTAAAAATAAATATTAATTTATTATTTATATTCTAAAATGTACTATTTACTATACCATTGATACTAAAATATTTATTGGGATTTTATATATACATAATATAATATTTTAATATTAATAATAATATTTATACATAATAATTATACATATATATAATACATTAATATAATATTTTGATTTCATTGTGAGTTATATTTTTTTAAATTTACAACCTAACATTACTGGACTTCAGTATTTAACAATATGATATACAAACAATGACCATGATTGAAATTACTATATTTACAATGACTATAATTGTATTGTATCTATTTCTATGATATATATAAACATATAAAATCATATATTCATTCAATTATAAATTCACGAGGAACAATTCTTATTTCATATTTTTCATAATTCTTTCTCCTTTCATGTAAATTTCCACCTTATATGTTTTTTTAGATATTGGTGAGCCTCAAGGTTGAAAATGATCCAAGATATTTCCTAGCCATAATGATTTTATTTTTATTTATCCATTTCCCCTATCGATTTTTGATCTTTTAATGGATGTACTTTATCTATGGTGAGTAATAATCCTTGGTGTATAATACATAGTTTTATATGATTTTTTTAATGTCCAACATATGAATGAATAATGTGTATTTAGTTTAGTTCATATCTTTTTGGGATCTTTTTCTAATCATGTTTCAATAATTTTGAAAGAATATAGAAAAATTATTTAAAATTAAAGACATAAATTATAATGTTAATAATGTGAATAATGATGATGATGATGATGATAATAATAATAATAGTTCCCAAAACCTGAGGTTTTATATTCTCCCAATTAAGTAAATTGCACCATTGCAATTTAAATTATTACTTACGAATAAAATCAACAATGGGTATCTATAAAGTGACTTAATATTTAATTTCATGATTGATATAAACCTTATAAACTTAGAAAACACATCTTTTTTTTCATGTAATATGATTTTCCCTGATATTGAGTTTTCTAGGACCAGTTTATCATAAAGCCTATCATTATCAGACATCAAGACTCACATTGTATAATTTAATTATAAAGGGTGTTTATAATAATCCTTTAGTATACTATTGTATGTTGATATAAAATGTGATATCCTTATTGAAAATATATATTTTTCCATCTAAGTAGAGAGAACTGATCAATTTCCAAAATCACATTAAATTCCTTATGGAATAATAATAATATTTTCATAAAAAACTTTCCCATAAAATTAAGATTAGGACACAATAATTATAACACTTGAGGTTTTTATTAATAATTCAATATATAAACATCGAGGTTATGATTTGATATTCTATGGAATCTTTCTCAGTATAATGGAGTGGGGTGAATAAAATATAAATATAAAACTCGTAGTTATTCATTGGATGATCGGGGTTTCTCACCCCACATCATTTTTGAAAATAATCCATGTAGTTTCAATTTCATAGGATTTCTCATGTTCTATTGGATTTGGAAGATGTTTATTCCTATCATCCTTTTTTAGATTTTAGATTATAGAATTGACTTATATAATAAACAAGTTTTCCACGCTTAAGTTATTGGGATGCTAGTTGTTGTTTTGTATATGTTCTTTCCACTCCCATCACACTAACCAACCTCTTCATATTCCTTATTTAGTTTTATTCTCAACTAATCCAATTCAGGGGTATTTCCCTTAGGGTCATTTTTCCATAGTGGCATCCACTTTCCTATATCCATACAAGGATGTATTTCATTGAAAATCACACAATACATACTTTACCAAAATATTATGATGTTATCTTATGCGTATTCTTATCCTTTAGACTTATCTCTAGGGTTTTCACTAATGTTATATCATCTTAATCACTATAAATAACCAGTCCTTTCTCTGATACAATCTATAATAGCATGAATCTTAAACATACTTTATCTTATGATTCTTAAAAAAAATTTCAACACTACATGACAAGGATATAGATATATAATGTGTTTAAAATATTATCAACACAATACATCATATTATATATAAAAATTTAATCATTATTTGAAACTAAACATGGTTTTAGTAACTCCTAAAGATAATTTAAAAGTAAATAGGATATGCTAGGGAAAATGAATAAGGGAAAGGGTGACCTAGAAATCCCATTAAGGTAGTAATCATGGAAATAAAGCATAATAAGAGATTTAAATGGAATAACATGACATCACAAATAGGATGACTATATGTTTATAAACATGGAATAAGGAAATGATATAATAGGATTTTGGAATAATAAACATTTGGAAATAAAATAAAACAAGATATCCTAAGTCAAGGGTAACTCCTAAGACAATCTTTATAAAGTGGAAAAAGTCCCATGGTGGATTTAGGTTCACTCCCTAATCCATTACATAACACATCACGAGTTACAAATATTTACCTAATGAATTTGGGGATAAATAATTATGTCCCCACCCATCACATAATGAAAATCATACACATGTGTGAAACATGGGGAAAATAAGCCATACAAAAATCATAATCATGATCATACCAATTAGAAGAAAGTGGTTTTCATATTTTTGATTCAAGGAATAACCCAAGGGTAAATCATAGGTATTAAAAAAATAAGAATGAATTAAATACTTTGGGATGTCTATATTTGATAAATAATCTTAGGTCTTGAATATTGTGTTCTAATATAGATAATTCATGAGAAGGATACATGAGAATAAAGAACAAAAACATACCACTAGGGTAAAGCTTTTATGAAATGAATAAAGGATCTTTTAATTAAGGAAATACCTCATTGTTTTCTATAAAACCATAACTGAATTAAGTGGTTTATCGATAAAATAATGATGGCTTTAAAAAGCTATTCATCTTTGAAAGACATATCTTGGGGGAAATGGTTTATATGTGACAAATAATATGAAAGTTACCTTAAACCCTGTTTACATAAAAGTAGGAATTTTGGACGGAACTATATTTCTAAAAAATAGAAATAAAAAGGATATTTTACTAGGTATATATTTAAGGGATATATATACAAAAAATAATAGCCACATGAAATGAAAATTTCATAAAATGGAGAAAATGAAAGAAAAACTGGTAAGTTTGGAATGAGGTATAAAGATTCCCATTCTATGTTTTAAAACAACTATTTTGAAATAACACACAGTAAATTAAGAAAATAAAAATTTATTTTTAAATGAGGACAATGTAAATAATATTTTCACATGAGATAACACATAATAAGGCTTCCAATTAAAATTAATAACATTAGTTAAAAGGGTAATTATGGAAAAGATGGGAAATTGTCTTTTAAATAGAAGTAAATTATTTTGAACATAGTTGTATTTTTTAAAAGGATTAGAACTTACTAGAAAATAATATTTGAATTAATGCAATCTGGTATAATAATAATGGGGTATTCCTGATGGAATTAAATACAAAACTGAAGGACAAACATTATAACTCAAGAAACCAGTTTATTTTAGAAAATACACTTCTACATTTTGTAAAACATTTTTCATAGCCCAAAATAAAGAAGAGCATGAACGAATTTTTTTTACAATTTAAATAATAATTTATGATATTAATATTCATGAGGCAATTAGATACACCATAAAAATAAATATTGGTGCATAATATAAAGTCATGCCCCAATGAATGGTGATTGAGACATAAACATTATAATTTTTTTAATTTTTTAATCAAAGGTCATTAGAATCTTGAAAATAAAATGGTTTTATAAATCCCATGAATTAAATAATGGAGTATGCCAAAAATTTATTCTTGTAATGTATATAATCTATAGAAACAAAAAATTGGTTCATAATGTTAAAACATGTCCTAATGAAAATGATTTGAGACTAAAACCCTTACATGTGTCTGAAAGCGCTCAACACGTGAACTTGACTTCATGAATAGTGAAATTTAAGTTCATTAGATATATATCTGATAACCTTTTCCCTATATATTTCATATTTCAATATCATTTAACTATCATATGTTATTTATTTATAATATTGTTTTCTTGCCTATATTTGTTACATGAGGTTGTTTGGTTATTTTTCTTATAACTCCTTATGTATATTAACCATAGGTGAATGTTTTGTAAAATAGTTTCATAATATTGAAAATATTAATAGTGGGATTAATATAATTTATACATATTAAATTCATTTTTATGTTTATCCATTATGGGTGGTGATGAAAAATGAAACACATTGCTCATGGAGGTTATAGTTCACACGTATGAATGATTAATGTTTCCATTTCCCCATGAATGAGTGGTAAAGAAGATAAATGATAATTTTAAAATTAAAAATATTTACTATCTTATTTATTCACCTATTATATCATTTTTATCAAGAATTATTGGTGGTGATAAAAATAGGAAGATTTCGTTTTGTGGTGACGGTAGTTCGTGCAACACACTAATAACGCTTATGTTTTTTATAAGAGATGGAGAGGAACAAATAATAGTTATTACACAAATATCAAAACAAATCAATATAATAATTATTATTTTGTCATTATATTATTATATATATATATATATGAAATTTTGAAAGAGAAATATTATGAAAAAAAGTTATAAAGAATGTAGTACTTACATTGGAGACACAATCTTCTCTTATAGATTTATATGGAAGTGAAATATTTAAGATTACATCTAGAGGATAGAGGATTAAGGATGAGGAATAGAATTATAGAAGAGGTATTTCAGGAAGAGGTTAAAAGGAAATTCATATGGGAATTTAACCATGGAAGGGTGGATGTTGTCACATCTCAATCTGAATTATCGGGTCTAAGCTAGAATCCCACACAACTTTTGGTTCCCCCCATATATTAGAGTCTTCCGACTAGCAGAGAGGGTATATAATGGAACCACGTAAAGAATATACCCTTGATAAAAGTGAAAAATTAATATAAACAACCAAAAGTATAACATTATTTTAATATAATCAGATGAAATCAATAACAAACCATCTATATGAATGTATGAAAAAAAACACACTCAAAATGAGTACACAACACTGATCTCCCACCGATACAACTATATATACAATTAAGAAAAGAACAATGAATGAGATACTATGATCCCACACTAATCAATATATCATCCAGGTCTCCATATTTATAGTGAGATATCCAGCTAGATGATCAACATGGGACTGAACGCAACCAATAATTGTAATAGGTGAGGGCTTCTTGGGTACCCAAGTGCCATGGCCAGCCTAGTAGGGTGTGAGTAAAACATAATATGAAACCCAAAATGTTGTCCAGTACAAAACTAGTAATATGTGGTGTACGTGTATGTGATATGATTAGTAGAAAGTAAATAGGAAAATATAGCTACACAATATAACATATAATCAACAAGAACAAATAAGAAACAAAAACAATGTGATGAGAATTTTTTTGCATACTATGCCACCATGAAACTAAATCATACATGACTCGACACTATTATGAAAGGGTAACAAAAAGATATCAAAATTAAATAAAGTATGCTTTGGGATATTGAATCTGTCACTTAACAACCTTATGTAATTGCGTGTTTATGCGAATCCATTTTTCCTATACCTCATCTATGACATTCTTCTCTCAAATCAACTAGACATCGAGTGAATCATCAACACAAAACGATTTTAAAGAATCAACTAGGCATTGATCATCATAATATATAGCAATTGAGTGTATCTCTAACATAGAATTATATGGTATCATCATATCTCTATCTTGTGAATAGTTTAATCATCTCTATCTTCGCAAGTCAATCATACTCCCCCACTAAGGGATAATCATTTCATAATGGCCCCTATCTAAAGTACTAATAATAACCTTCATGATACGGTAACACACATATATGTTATAGCATACAAGGAAAACATTCCATGACATAAAATCATGAGAATTTTTAGCAACACATAACAACATGTGATCATAACCAAACGTGGTAAAAAGATACTCTAGAAATACTCATGAAATGAAATACAATAGTTGGTATCATGGGAAACACAAACACACCCACATGTGATCACAATCAATCATGGACAACAAGTTATGAGAAAATAGATATATCATTATGGAAACAATAGTGAAGATATAAATTGGGCATTTTAAGTAATGATGAGTTATACCAACTACCCATGTGATAAAAATCAAACATGGTATATCACGATATCTAGTCAAACTAATGGAATAAACAATATGTGTGGTCTTATAGGGCTACACTCACAATGAAAATGTGATCTAGGCATCAAACATAGTCCCATAGGATCTAGGACTCGTGTAGCATAACAAAACACCTTAAGGTGTCCATGTAGTTGAAGGCACTCAAATGGGATCAATCCTCAGCCATCGATGACTAGTATCATGCCAGTGAAAAAGGGTCCTCCAGGTCATTTATCACCTTTTCCAATTACATTAAATGTCCATGTAGTTGAAGGCACTCAAATGTGTCCAATCCTCCACCATCGACAGATGGTTTCTAGACCATGCACAAGGGGATACTACAACCCAAATCTCTTTGTCCAATTACATTAGGAATGGTTCCGTTAATTAGTTAAGACTCAAACCTCATTAATTGATTAATAATAATTATTATTAATGACTCATTATGATAACCAGGTCCATTCATTAAAAGTGGAAACCCTTATACGACACACCAATAAGTGTGAAAAAATAACAAAGGTTAGAGTACATGGGACCTCCTACCTCAAACAGAGTCAACTCCAAGCCATGTAAAGAACAATTGATTTTTAAAGCCTCCCAACTCCATTTATTCTTCCTAAAAAACCATGAATTCTTGTCTCATGCCAAATCATTCCCATCAATTAATCATAAATCAATTTTTAATTAATAAAATAATAATAGAAACTCTCATTCAACGTGGAGGAACACTCATTTAAAGGATTACCATATATCAATACCTAACTAAATCCATGACCAACAACCCATGGAATATTATTCATGTTTATCCGATACCAAATGGGGAGAATTTCTATCTCACGACAACACAACAATTACCACTATAATAAATTAAATTTGAACGTTTAGAAGAAAGAAAACCAATGTAGTACCTACAATAAAACCCCCTTTAATGGAACAAATTGATAAACATAGGATATCCTCTCACCATGACAATCCAATGTCTCATTATCTTCAGAAGAATCTTTCAAGGTCTGGTGAAATTTCCTATTTAATTTCTCTAATCAAGATGAATATATGATCAATAGATGGAGAATATTTTAATGAGAATTGGAAATATCTAGGGACAAAAGGATATGACTCATTAATAGTAATCCATTAAAATGAATGAATCTACGATCAGTGATGAATTGAGATCTAAGGAGCTCTTATATGCTAAAACCCCATATTCCCATCAAAATATAAGTAGGGGATTTATGTGAATATAAAACACGGTTCAAAATCTATCATGTAATTTTAAATCGTTCATAAAACTACCAAATAGGTTTTCACATCATGAAACATGGTTTCAGACCGTGAGTTTTTTAGGAAGGTCCTTTATTGGGCATGGTAACATGTGTCATGCCTTCAGTTCTCATGAAATGCTTTCAGACCCCATTTTCACATATTAAACCACATATGGCCATCCCATGAACACCCTTATATCATGAATAACCTATTCACAATATGAATAGGCCGTGGTATAACTTTTAGTGGTCCCAGGTCCCTAATGCCTCCCTCGATAGCCTACAAGATCTCTAAGTCATCACTCAAGCCTTAAAACCCATTACAAAAAGCAGCTTTGGGATGATAAAATGCATAGAAACTCATTATTATTTCAAGTTATCTTAATGTAAATTTTATAAAAAAATATTTCAAACTTCCCAAGGAAAATTACAATATGTAATGACATAGGCCATTATATCCTCCCCACCATAGAATTTCTCATCCTTGAGAAATTATGGTAGCACGTGAAACACACCTCCCGATTTTCCATGATTTTTATCCTTAAGGATTTCTCCCATATTGCATATTTGAAATCTAAATTCTACCTTAATTTTGTGCTCAATACTGAACACCCATCATTCCACCACTATGTGAAACCAGGAAAAACACCATAAATTGACACATAATCGCTCTCTCATCAAACACCGAGAATACAATTACCACTTCATTAAACTTGACATACTATAGTGCCCTTAATAGAATCATCATATAACATCATTATTATCCAAAAAATATGAATCTAAATATGGTTAATGATCTATGGATGTCAAATGAAATTCCTATTATAGATCAATCATCATGATTGATCACTAAAATATATGGGTTGGAAGTCAACACCACCGCCTCGTTCCAAATTCCATATCAGGACATGACTATCTACCCACCCAAGAAAACCAAAAAACCATACTTTTCATAAAATTCAACAGTTGATTTTACAAAAAAAATCATTCCCATAATTATGAGCACAATGCATTTCCAACTAACAACATTTAGGACCATACAGATCACTAGTCAGTACATTCCCAACCATTTACCTATAAAGGTTTCATGACTAAGAAACCCATGCTCCATGAAGCCACCAGTTATGATTCCTTATGATTTTTAGGTATTGTTAAATTGGTCCAACAGACTTACTAAAGTATGGAGTGAGTCCAAATGAATTTTCTAGTTTATTATTCAACCCCTTTCACCATTCATAGAGCTCTAAATCATTTGTCAATAAACCAACAATCCGACTCCCTCTCGGTACACACTGATTTTCTATTGACTCCAAATCCTATATCCAGTATCTATCTAGTGATACATTAAAATAAAATATCATTAAATCAATGTAAAACCAAAAAATACTATGAAAAACACACCTTGGTCTCTGGAGTCTCATGATCATTCAACAATCATTCTTTCACAAACCACGAACCTTCTAACAAGAGAGATCATTTCACAGTGGATATGTTAGTGATCTTAACTATAGGAGTATCCTCATTATTTTCTTCAACTGATTATATAATTTTACCAAAACCCTCAACTAAATCACCACCAAACATGATGACTAAGATTAACATTTCATTGAAAAGGCATCGAAGCAATGCAACAAGTGTTGTATAAAAAAGAATTTCTCAAAATTCAATCAGTTGTATTCAGTGATCCATTCATGACATGTAAAACATATTCTTATAACCCAGGAATGGTTTATGATATCTAATTATATGGGTTCCATACCCTCAAGTAACCTGGTAAAAGAACCCATAATATCTCCTCATATATCAAACTAAGTAATACCATGCAATGATACCATAATCCCTTATTGATTCCACCATCTACCACAATGAAAATTTTGTAATCATTAACCATCAAGTCACCCAAAACTATGAGATTCATTTAAAAAATGTTGGTTTACAACAAAAATGGTGATCTTACATCAAAGAAGAAATATTCCGTGACTTACCATCACAAACATTACTAGATCATCCACAGAAGTAGGACTTTCTCAATGGTCAGTATAATAACCTCGCCTTAATTGATGTATGTGTAAACCCCACATGAATGATTATGCATTAAGCCTCTCCCATAAAGGTATGATAACATCAATTATTAATATAATTGAGTGATTATTTCATGATTCATGAACCTCCATGATCACGATCACCCACCTTTATCTAGATACACCATAAGGTTCCAGCTCTACCAAACCCAAGCTCACATAATGCACCTTTTTGGAAAGTAACTCCTTTCTACTAATATTAATGAAACACCACCCAAAACATAGCTATCAGTTTAAAATATTGATAATCCATCCACGCTCTAACCATCTGTAACGAACCGACCCAAGTCACCCTTAAAACTGGCACCCGACCCAATCCTCCACATACCATAAGGGAATTTCTGATCCCCATGGGATGGTGACAAGAACCCATGCATCGAACAAAAAACCAAAGGGAATGATTTTTACCAACATGTACGAATGCATAGAACATATACACACATGGAAAATAAAGATATAATGGATGTATAAAAAATATATTCCCTAAACATAAGAATATATTGGAAAAAAATTAATTGTTAAAGTAACTGAAACCCCAAAATACAAGTCCAACTACAAAGGAACTAAATGAAACATCTACTTCGTGCGATGAAGTGGTTAAAATCCCACTATCTCACCACCAGCTACCCAACCCAGTTGACATAAAAACTATCCTTTTCACTATGGGGCCTTGCCTTTCCCTATAATAGAAGACATAAAAAGGACTACACAAAAACCAAGAGGTGCGTAGGGTGTGAGATAACAAGATTAATAGGATCCCACCCATGTGTTCCATACCAAGTCTCCATATAAAAATTCATGTTTGTTCATTTTAAATAAAACATGGCCTGATAAGTAGTAAACTAGTTTTATAGAAAATAGAGAAAACATTTCCCGTTTACATCGTTCTAAAACACTAGAAGGTACATCAATTTCAAAGAACATGTCCATATCATTATTTCACAAGAATAAACATTCATATTATAGCTAAAATAGAAAACCAATAAATAAAAAATAGAAGCACATGTATCAGCACCAAGGATCACTATAGGTCATACTAGTAGATTACTCATACCACAACCAATCAAGTGCACAATCCATATCCTAGAACACATTCCTAGGAAGCAGATGAATACCCCAGGAGTAAACCCCCTAAAAAAGTTAATACTAGTCCCCTAGAACAAAGAGCATAGGAAATATAGAAAATCAGCAAGATAAAAAATCATGATAACCACAAACAATAGATGACTACATCAAGATAAAACTTCCACCTAAGTTCCCAAGGTAACCCATGTTCTTGTTCTCAAAATTCATTCCAATGATTTGAAAACCATTTCGAAACCATTTTATAAATCCATTTTGATACATTGAAAATACCCCTTTATTTCCATTTATAAAAAACATAGGAAAAACATTTTTATTTAAAAACTATTTTCAAAACACACCAATTAATCATGCAAATTTCTTTATAAATTAGTATATAAAAAAATAATAATCAAATTCATCAACATTGGCTAGATATGAAACTACCTACCTTGAAACAAAGGTCACACACACCTGCAATGGGATCCACAAAGAAACGAAAACCCAACGACGTCTATGAGGGAACTAAAATTTAATCCAAACCACAATATTGATCCAATTTAGAAAAGAACGGTTCAATAGAAAGTAGGAAACCCACATATCATAATAACGAATACTCAGCGCATCATGAATAACAAAGGAAAAACGTTTGGAACAAGATTGTACAATGGATATGGAGAGACACACTACAATTTCAATGAAGATTGAATGCCAATCGGATCATTCTAGAGTGAACAGTGTGTCCCAAAATCATCTAGGAATTTACTTAGGTAAAGAGAAATATATTTTGGAGAAATTAACCGAAACAAAATAGCTACACACTTGTTTTAAAAACTGTACATGGGCCGTTACAAGTCGTGTTACCCGGTTACACAACGTGTAATTGCCGAGGTCCCACAAACATTGAAAACACATTTTCTTAGATGAAAAACCTTACCTTTTATTAACTCACAATGTGTAAAGTATATTCATATTGTGTAACCTCTCACATCATGAAGTCTTTCATGACTTGCATCAAACAAATCTTACATACCATGTAACCTAGTTACACGCCATGAAATCCTCCCTGAAACGTGTAGAGAAAGCCGATTAAATATAATATTCCAACATATGTCTGTCTTCACCATTATTTGTGTGCCCCCAATTCCTTCTTGGCCATCTAAAGACAACTAGAAAAGGACAAACATGACGTGGTTAAAGACATACCTGAAATATTGGTAAAAATATGTCACAAAATCCCCCATATAAATACTTTCCATCCCTGGGAATTCATGTTGAATATGTAATCCCTGGAAAAAGATGAGGAAACTAATCCCTCATCATCGACTCAATTTCCCAAGTATCATGAGAATTCAATCTGTGTTTCCATAGAACTCTGACCAATATAATCAACTTCTAATTAACTAATTTCACTTGAGAGTTTATGATCTCAAATTGTTTCTCCAAAACAGAAACATCTGGATCTAACTTAATTTATTCCTAACTCAGAACGTGAGCAAGATCAGGATGATACTTTCTGAATTGAGATATATGGAAAACATCATGAATAACTGTCAACTAAATATGAAATTATAGATGATAAGCAACATTCATTATCTTCTCATTGACCTCAAACTATCTAATATATCTGAGATCCAATTTTACCTATTTTACAAGATGATGGTGACCCAACCGAGTAAAAACGTTTAAGAAAACCTAGTCACCAACAAAAAACTCCAGAGGAATATTTTGACGATCCACATATGATTAATATTGACTTTGGGCTATAACAATACATTGATACACATCTTGAATCTTTGCAGATATCTCTTGAAACAAACTTGGTCCAACAAAAGCTACCTCGCAAAAATCATCCCAACAAAGAGGTGTTATAAAAAGATGACCAAAAAACACCTCAATGGGATCCATTATTATCAAAAACTAATAATTGTTGTTGTAAACAAATTCAACCAATCCCATATGGAAATTCCATGATCCACTGAAATCCAAGACACGGGCATGATGTATATCCTCCAAGATCTAAATTACTCGCTCTGTCTGACTAGTTGTCTGTGGATGGTAAGTTGTGCTTAACCTCACCTAAGTTCCCATTACCTCTTGTAGACTCCTCTAAAACCTATCAGAAAAATTAGGATCCATATAAAAAATAATGGCAAAATTAATCCCATGTAACCTCACAATCTCCTTCACATACAGCTTACTAATATCTTCAACCTTAGTGGTATCCTTGATCGGAATGAAATGAATAGACATCATCAACCAATAAACCACCCAAATAGAATTCCTCCCTTGGGGATTTTGTGGTAATAAAACAATAAAATCCATGGGAACCTCACCCCATTTCTAAACTAGCACTAGAAGAGGCTGAAGCAAACCAGACGGTTTCAAGTTCTCTGGCTTTACTCGTTGGCAGGTGTAATAGCAAGACACATAATCTACAATGTCATGCTTCCTAACTGGCCACCAGAATCATTGTATTATGTAATAAAACATCTTCATTGTGCTTTTATGGATGTCTAATGAAGAGATATGAAAATTAAACAAGACCAAACTCCTCACAGATACTGGGATGACAACCCACTTCCCCAGGTGAAGCATACCACATGAAGAGAGATACCAACCAGAAATGATCTCCCTATCACAAAAGCTTTATCAAATTTTTATGAACATAACATCATGCTATTGAATCTACAATAAATAATATAGGTGAGATTATTATAACTGAACACTAGTTATAACCATACCTAAAACATCCCGCTGGGCATCTAGGCGAAACTAAGCAAAAATCCCCAAAAGAATCTACTTCCCCTTCGATTCTAGAACATCCCTTGATTGTACCTTCCTGCAAAGAGTGTCTGAAAAAACATTCACTTTCCCCATGGTGTAGGAGATATCAAATTCAAAAAAAAAAAGGTTCTATGCCCATCATCTCTATCTAATATTCAAATCTTTTTGAGAGAATATATATCTCATACTTTTATTACCAGAAAATACCATGAATCTCTCTAAAAAAAGATAGTGTCTCCAATATTTCAGTGCATGAATAACTGTAGAAAGTTATAAATAATGAGTGGGTTAATTCTTCTCATACAGTCAGAGATGAAGAGGTATGTAAGCTACAACATGGTCATCCTACATAAGTACACATCCCAAACTAGCACCAAAAGCAACACAAAAAAAAATGTATCCCTTATCGGGCTCAGGTAAGATTAGAATAAGAGCCGATGTCAAAAGTAATTTCAATTCATCAAATGAAGACTAACACTTTGCATCCCATGTAAATTTCACCTCTTTTCTAGTAAGAGTAGTCAAAGATGACATAATATTAGATAAATTTTTCACAAGCCATTAGTAGTTTCCAGAAATACTAAGAAAGCTATGTATATCAAAGAAATTCAGTGGTTCCTTCCTTGAAAAAACATCCTTAAACTTCTCTAGATTGACTGATAAGACATGTTCGAAAATTTTGTACCCTAATAACATCACTTATTGAATCCAAAAACTACATTTTGAAGTATTTCCATACAAATTATGACTTCTTAGAATTTCCATAACCAAACTCAGATGGTGATCATGCTCATCCTCAAATTTCAAATAGACCAGAATATCACCAATGAACACATCCACAAATGTGTCAAGATATTGAAGGAATATCCAATTCATTAAATCCAAAAAACTACAGGAGAATTATGTAAACCAAAAGGCATCACTAGATATTTATAATGGCTATAACTGCTCCTGAAATCCATCTTTAATATAAAAGACTCTCGAACTATGATCTAATGATAACCCGACAGAAGATCAATCTCTGAGAACCACTTTTCACCCTTTAACTGATCCAACAAATCATATACATGAGGCAAAAGATATTTTTATTAATATTTACATGGTTTAACTATTTATAGTCCACACGCAACTGAAGGTAACCATACAATTTATTGGAAAAGAGAACATGGGCTACCTACGGTGAAACACTATGGTGAACAAAACATTTTTCCCACAAGTCATCCAACTAAATATTGATCTCCTTCAGCTCTATTAGTTCTATATTATAAGAAGGTATCAATATCGGCTGCGTACATGGCACCAAGTCAACCATAAACTCTACCTATTTATATGGAGTAAGAACAGAGAATTCATTTAGGAAAATGTCAGGAAATTCTCGAACAATAATATGAACATCAACAATAGGATAAATGCCATGGAGATCAAGTG
Source organism: Viscum album (assembly GCA_963277665.1). NCBI lineage: Eukaryota > Viridiplantae > Streptophyta > Magnoliopsida > Santalales > Viscaceae > Viscum > Viscum album. The sequence goes on along the minus strand of OY728131.1, from coordinate 305,503,219 downwards.
AAATAATAGACAAAAAACTCTTGAGATCTGGGTGGGAATGCCCTGCATGACCTAATCTCAGGTCCCACTCCCCCTAAAACAAACAATATTTCTTATTGGAAACTAAAAATGAGACACACCAATGATAAAAATCAACCACAACTCGATGAGAAACAAGACAAGCCATGCTGATGATGATATTAAATAGATCCAGACCAAGAATTAGAAAATCCACAAACAACTACGTATTAGTTGTCATTAGAAAATAAGAAGAACAATAAAACCCCTACTCTCTCCTCTTTCCAATAGGTGTCGGTAACTCCATTACAAAGGACATAAGTTTCGTTGGAATCTTAGGTATATCAATAAAACGTGATGATATAAATAAGTGGGAGGAACCAATATAAAATAAAAAATTGCAAATGAGGATTCAATAAAGATAATACCTCTCACTATTTCCAAACCTGTATAGAATTCTGCTAGAAACTCATCTACTTCCTGAAAGTGCTTCAACCTTGAGGCTTGTAGTTGGATACTTTTAGTCATTGAATCTTATGAATAGACCACAATAGGATTTGGAGGCAATGAACCATGACCATAACGAGGCGTATTCATAGCCTAATAGAATCATTTTAAATTACCAATGTATCTACAGCTATTGCACATCTTCACGAGAATATGACATAAACATTTTGTGTGTTTGATCTTGACTCACCAATAGAAAGTCAGAGACACACTGCTAACATAGAAAATAGTGTGGAGGAGGCTTGCTGTTGAGACCCACCGACACCACTCCTGCAATGATCCCGCCACTACCTCTTCTTCCCATGTGCTCCACTATAGCTTACACTAGATGAGAGAGAAGAGGTTTAAAATCCAACCCATATTTCCATATCCATATATTTCATTATAGCTCTATATATTGTCTCCGTATAGGTAGAAAGTTTCAAAATAAATACCTACGATCTGATATCCTGTCACAAACCATACAGGTACTTCTGAGCCTTAAAATAGTCATTCTTCACCACATTTAGAGAACAATGAACATGATCAGCAAACTAATTGGTGTATGAGGAAACTAGAAACTCTTCCTATTACAAATACAACAACTCTAGAGACTTTTCAAACAACAATGACTCTGAAAAAAACTGTTAGAAGAAGGGGGTTTTGAAACTCTTCCAATATAGGTCCAAGTGTCTATCTACTTGGACCATAGAATCCAACCATTTATTGTCGGATCCCTCGACACTGAACCCTACACACTTAACATTTATAATCTCAAGTGTCTCTAAGAAGTCAAAGATTTGATTGATCTTTTCTAGGCAGTCCTATTCTTCTTGAGGTTTTTTCATTCCTTTAAAGAATGGTAGATTCTCGCATAAGAATTACCATGATCAATCTCTCTCTGCTATAACTGTTAGATGTACAAAAACCACTATGTTTTGAACTCATGGAACATCTTGAACAACATCAAAAACTACCTATAAAATATTTTTGATGCGATTTTGATCCACTATGAGATTCCCTTCTAGAGCATCAGCTACACCTTCCTAAGGGAATCATGGAAGATGTCTCAGAGGCATACTACTGCACACTGAAATAGAAGGAACGATTAGATAAATGATTAAATCTCATATTAAACCATAAAACCCATAAGTAGAAACTAAAATTTAAAACAAAACCCAAAACTAGAGACACATATCCCAATATCCCACGGTAATTTGAGTCTCTTCATAACAAGAGTTGACCAGAAACTCACCGCAACATACCTCTCAAGTCACGAAAATCCTATTTTCTATCTAACAGACATCCCAAGATGAGGACTCTTGACGATAGAACTCATTTGATACAATTTTGTAACAAAACAACCCATGTTACTCTCAAAATTTGAACTTGACCTAATTTGCCACATACCCGATGGGCATTCCCAATCCTCATGGGCTGGTGATAGGCACCCGATCATCAAACGAAAAACCAAATAGAATGATTTCACCCAACCAATACGAACACATGACATATATATACAAAAAAAAAGAAAGATACAATGGATGTCTAAAAAATATATTCCATAACCATATGAAGAAAGCAGAAACAAAACAACTATAAATGTAGCTGAAACCCCAAAAGAGAAGTCCAATTGAAAAAAACCAAATGAAACAGTTACTTCATGCGATGGTGTGAACAAACTCACACTATCTCACCACCATCTACCTAACCCATCCAACACAAAACCTCACTACCTCACTACGGTGACTTTCCATTCCCTATAATGGAAGACATACAAAGTTCTACACACCACCCAAAATGTGTACATGGTGTGAGATAACTGGAAAAATAGGTTCCCACTTAGGTGTTCCATAACAAGCCTCTATATAAAAATTCATGTATGATCATTTAAAATAAAACATGGCATGATAAGTAGCAAAATAGTTTTATAGAAAACATGGTAATGATTTCCATTTTTCATAGTTCTAAAACAATAACAGATACATCAATTTCAAAGAACATTTCCATATCATTCTTTCAAATATTATAAACATCCATATCAAGGTTAAAATAGAAATCCAATAAATAAAAAAATATAAGCACATGTATCAACACCAAGGATCAATATAGTTCAGACTAGTAGACTACTTGTACCCTAATCAATCAAGTTCATAATTTTTATCCTAAAAAACAGGCCTAGGAAGCAGAGGAATACCCCATGAGTAAAACCCCTAACAAAGTCAATATTAGTACCCTAGAATAATAGACCTAAGAAATAGAGGAAATCCCCATGAGAAAACCTCCTGATAATAAAAAATGGAAGATGGACTCAAGACTAACCTTCCACATAAGTTCCCAAGGTAACCCATGTTCTTGTTTTCATAATTCATTCCAATTCTTTGAAAACTATTTCAAAACCATTTCAAAAATTTATTTCGATGCTTAAAAAATACTCATTTTCTTTCTATTTATCAAAAACCATGGAAACCCCATTTTTATTTAAAAAATATTTTCAATGAACCCAAAATAATCACGCCAATTCCTTTATAAACTAGTTTAAGAAACAAGAACAATCATTGTCATCAAATTAGGCTAGAGACAGAACCAACTATCTAAAAACTCAGGTCACACATGTCTGCAACAAGATCCACCAACAACGAAAACCCAAAAACATCTATAATGACCCTAGAATCCAATTCACATAACAAGATTGATCCAATTTAGAAAGGAAGGGGTCAGTGGAAAGGAGTAAACCCACATACCTCAATAATAAATTCCCAATGTACCACGACCAACAATGGAATGACATATGGAATGAGATCACACAACGGATTTAGAGAGACGCACCTTAACAACAACAAATTCCAAATGTTGATCAGATCATTCTAGAGTGATATAAGTCTAAAAAAATAATTTGGGAATTTCAATGGGTCGAGAGAATGAGATTATGGAGAAAAGAACCAAAACAAAATAGTTGCACACCTGTTTTAAAAACTGTATGTGGGCCGTTACACGGCGTGTAACCCAGTTAAGTGATGTGTAACTGCTATGGTCCCACATATACCGAAAACCCCATCACCTTAGATAAAAAACATGACCATTTATTAACACATGATGTGTATGGTATCTTCAAATTGTGTAACATTTAATTGTGTGATGTATTTCACTACTTGCATACAGAAAATCTTACACATAATGTAACCTAGTTGCACAGTGTGAAATCCTCCTACAACATGTAGAAAAATATGGTTAAATCTTAGAGTCCAAAAAATCTCTAACATCACTATTATAAGTATCCTCCCAATTCCTTATCATCCCTCTACAGAAAAAGAGAAAAGGAGAACCGTGAAAAGTTTAAATATATTACTAATAGATCGGTAATGCGATGTTACATGCTCTTTGGTTTAACCACCAAGGATTTCACTCAGTAACCAACAAGAGTTTAATGACAGGCTGAAAGGCTAAACATCCCCTATTCCTATCAGCAACTCAACAAAGTTCCAAGTGCTAATCATCCCAACCTTGTATCATGAGTACATTCACTCAAGGTGATATGCTCTCTCATGTTTCAAGACAAATTAAATACCTTTATATAGGCCTTCCAATTATTACTCACATGAAATAGGAGTTTCCATAAATGAGAATTACCCTTTGGTATTAAACGTGAATATTCCTTAATATTGAATATTCCCACTCAGGTTACTTATAAATCATACATGAAACCAAGATTTTATTAATTGAAAATAAATTAAAGGCTATATGGTCTTTCGACAATCCTATAAAAGGTTTCACTAGGGGTTAAAACTCACAAAATAACATCTAGGCACATCTCCAAAGACCTTCTACGAAATATTTTCTCCTAGAATAACCATATTGAGAGTCATATATTTAGAGTTAAATTAAACTATATGACACTTGGTGGTATATAAATAACTCCACATAGAATATAGTTAGAACCTTTGTTTACCAAAACTATCAATAAGCTACTCACACAAGGTTCTTTACTATGGCCATTAAAGCCCAACATCAAAAAACAATCACACTACACCACCCATGCATGGAGAGGATAAATCAATTTTATTGTCATCATCATCACCCAGGTTCACCACACCATAATATCACACAACCTTTTATCTAAATTATACATGTATATGGGTCAATACAATCACACACAAGCATCATAAAAGATCTACATGATGAGTCTAATGCATGAGATTTCTATAACTGATACAGACAAGAGTCAAATCAATATGAATTCAGAACCTTAAAATCCACATATAATATATGAATTGAAGACATATGATAAAACCACAAACCAAAAAAATCAATCCCATGACCAAGTAAACTAGACTTCCCTTAGAAAAGTTGTTCACGACACACCAGTTTGAGTTTCATCACAAGCTCTGACACATTCTTTTTTTCTACTAACTCCCCAAAATAGAAAAAACAAGACACTTATCCACTAATAAAATTTGTAACATCCTGAACTAAATATATAGTATTAAGATGTAATTCCACATGAGCTTTGGTGTACCTCCATGTATACTAGAGGAATCTGACTAACAATGAGGGTCACAAGTGAAACCATAGGGAGACTATACCCTCAATCAAAGAGCATAATTAAAAATAATAAATTATAGAAATATACTATCTCATAAGAGGAAACCAATAACATATCAATTATATTAATGTATGACGAAATAACTGACTCAACTAAAGTACATAGTTCTAATAACCCACTGGACTGACCATGTATACAAATAAGAAAACAATAAATAACAACATGTTCCTATTTCACACAAAGAAACATCTCATACCAGTATTCAATATCATAGTTTGAAATACCTCTAGATGATAATACTAAGCCTCAAACCAACCTATACCAATAATAATTGAGGGATAATCAGGTAACCATGTAATATGGATGCCTGATCATGGTATGAGTAAAAGTTAGTAGGACACCACAAATGTGGTATAATACCCAACCATTAATATATTGTGTAGGTGCACGTGAGAAGCTCAATAGAGTGTAAGATGGAATAGGAAAACTACACAAAATAGAGTATAATCACCAAGAACAAATAAGAAACAACAAACGTGTGCCAAGTGATCATTTTCATACCAATCCACTATTATCCCCTTCCATACCTACCTTTTCTCTATATCAGAAGGATAACGAGGAGATATTAAATGTAACCAAACTAGACAACAGGCTAGTGAATATATATTTCATCATCCACAAAAAATAATGTGTACATGTGACTATGTTTTTTCCAACCCTTAAGTATGAAATGATATTGGGAAATCATGTAGGTATCATGTTCATCATCAACACAACATGCTACAAGAAAATTAACTAGGAATTGATATTAGTAATACATAAGCATAAAGTTCATCCCCAACATGGAATTTTATGGTATCATCATATATCCACCCTAGGATTAGGTCCATAATCACCATCATATCAAGTCAAGCATACTCCCCTTCTAAGGGTTAATCATGTCATGATAGTCATCCTATCTCAAGTAACAATAACAACCGCCAAAATATTGTAACACACATACATGGTAAAGAATATAATGAAATCATATCATGACATAACACCGTGATTATTAGTTTAAGAACATAAAAACATGTGATCATAATCATACATGGAAACAAGATACTCTAGAAATACTCAGAAAATCAAATACAGTAATGGGTCTCACGGGAAAAAACACACCCACATGTGATTTTAATCAAGAATGGACAACAAGATAAGCCAAAATATATATCCCATTAAGTAAATAAGAGTATGAATATAAATAGAGCATAAAAAGACATTATGATTTATAAAAACTATACATGTGATTATAATCAAACATGGCCTATTAGGTTATCTAGGCATACTCTTAAAAAAAATATATGGTCTCTAAGGGATAAAATCACCACACACTTGTGATCTAGGCATAAAATATGTTCTCATGGGATCTAGGTCTCATGAACCACAAAAACACACGTCAGGGTGTACTTGTAGTATAAAGAACTCAAATTATATCAAGACCTGGCCATTGATGGAAAGTATTAGGCTAGTGCACAAGGGTCCATCAGGTCCCTTGACTCTTTGTATAATTATTTTAGGCATGATTCCTTTAATTAATCAAGAATCAATGTTCATTAAATAATTAAGCATCATTATTATTCATTACTGAATATGATAATCAACATCATTTTCTCAAGGAGGATAACCTCATACCACATTCCAATAAATGTGAATAAATACAAAAGGTTATAGTTCAAAAGAACATTTACTTAAAATGAAGTCAATTAAAAGCGAAGAAAATCCCAAAAGAGTTTTTAGAGTCACCCAAGTCCATTCGTCCATCTTCAAATTCCATGAGTTCATATATAATGCCCAAGAATTTCCATCAATTAATTATAACTAAATTACAATTAATTAAATAATTATAATAACACACATTCGAGGAGAAATATCACTCTCTAAAAGGCTTACCGGATGCCATATCCTAGCTAGATCCATGAACACCCATCCATGGAAGGTTCTTCACCTTCATTTGACACCAAACCAGCCAAAATTATTATCACATGACAACACAACATCGACCAATTTAATCAATTAAATTATTCAATGAAATAAACCCAATGGATTACCTTAAATGGATACCCCCCCCCAATGAAACATGTTTATAAACATGAGATATCCTATATCCATCCTGATCCAAAGTCTCATCATCCTCAAAAAAATCATTCAAGATTTGGTGGAATTTAACATCTAAAATTTATAAGTGGGTCAAGACATGATCAATAGATAAAGGATATTTTTAGGATAGTTGGACATATATTTAGATTTCATAGTATAAGACACACTAAGAGGAATCTATCACAATTAAAAAATCAATGATTCAAGTAGAACCTAGTTTAGAGGATATCCCATAAGATAAAACCTCTCATTGCCATAAAAATAAATGTATGGTATTCGATGGAATGTAATATGAGGGTCCTATATCTATACAATAATTTTAAAATCTCTATAAAACAACCCAGGAAGTGTTCACAGTGTGAAAATGGTTTAACATTATGAGTTTTATAGAATATTTTAAAAATACTCAGCCACAAACATTACATAATATTGAGTTATAAGGTAAGAATTCATTTTCATACATCCCAAAGATATTTTATGATTATAGTTTTATAGAATTGTTCCATTACCCCAACATAAATAAATATTAAAACAAAAAGTGGATGCATCCATTTAGTATCCATTTTTCCAAAAAAACCAAACTTTTATGGTATAATATGTTTTCTTTTCTAGACATATCTTCATAATTTTCATCTTGATATCATCCTTATCCCAAATCACACTTAAAAAAAATCATTTTTTTCAATGTGGAATTAGAAAAAAACATCAGTAAGGTACATATAGAAAGAATTAAATAAATATATTAATTAATGAATATTAATACAATTTTTTAGTTTTCAAAATTAAATTTTAGAATCAAAATAAACACTTTATTACCCTAGAAATCAAAATTTATTCCTAGATATTTTCATAAATCATTTCATAAGAAGTATTAAAGGAAAAATAAAAAACATAAATGAAACTTTGTAATGATGAAAATTCATATGATTTTGTTTCAAAAAAAGTTATATATTTCACCCTTACAAAGATTTATATACTTTCCTTTTAACATAAGCTTGTGAGTAAGCATATAGACGCATAACATAAAGAAAATTGTATCATAAGATCATGGATGCATGTGAAATTTGGTGGTATCATAAAACATGACATAATCATAAGTCAAGTCTAATATCCAAGATAACATCACATGGTGTAAAAAGTCCCATAGTAGATTATTTTTACTCCCTAATCCCAAATATAATGTCTCATGAGACAAAAGCATTACCCAATACATTGGATCCCTATCTGGGAACACCCATCATAACATGTTCATGATTTTTTGTGCCATAATAGAAAATAAATGATAAATCATAAGCATAATAATTATACATGGAATGAAAATTGGTTGTTTAATATTTAATCACATCACAATCAAAAGATATTTCTTAAATAAGGCATTTGAGAAATGATCACATGGCATGTATTACCCCATAAAAGGTAGGAAGAATAAGCTAGGTATATATGTGAGATACATATATATAGAATTTATATGAATTGAATAAAATTAAATAGAGATAAATTTATTTATATATAGAATTATCATAACATAAAAATGACGGTTTAAAGAGGCCCCTTACACCAATAAGAAAAAATTTCTAGATATCAAAATATCTAGTCCATTTAAAACAATTTTTGAAAATAATTAGAAAAAGGTAATGATGTGTTTTAATTGAAGTAATTAAATAAGATTATAAAAAAAATAAAAATATTAAATAATGGTTGTGCTAGAGGAAAAATTCATTAACATCGTATACATTAAAATAAAACATCGCCTTTTGTATTTTTTTAAAGAAACTCAAAATGTTCCATATAAAATAGATAAAAAATTATTCCTTTTGAGAACATTTGAAATAAAGTGAAAAAATATATAAAATATTCTTTATAATTCATTTATGTCTATATAAATACATCAATAATTTTTTTAAAGAATATGTACATGGAATATAAATATTTATAAAATAAATCTTTAAGACATTAAACATTAGGTTTTTAAATTAAAATGTCTCTTACATAAAACCATTAAAAGATAAATTTTTAAAAACATTTTATATAAAGTAAAATATGACAAGAAATTCCCTTTATCATCCACTTAATAATAACTAATATTTTTCTTGAAACATTTATAAGAACATGTACATGTAATACCAATATTTAGGAGGGAAATTTAAAATTTTATTTTAAAATAGAGTATCCCTTACCTTAAGTACAACTCATCATGTTTGTTCTTTATCTTCCTAAATAATATAATTATTTTAATAATTAATTTTCATAATATTATCTTTATATTTAATTATCCATTTTATTTTATTTACTATCATGTTATATTCAATTACATAATCTTTTAAGTTCACATTTTACATTTTGATGATATCCAACTCATATGTCTAAAAAGACTTTGGTCGGCTGACTATGGTCAATAGGGTCATTATTTCATCATATATATGATAATATTCATGAAATAATTATCATTGTTATAAATAAATTATATATTTTAAAACATCCATGAAATATTGTTATGAAAAATGATCTATATTAAAATTATGGAGACAGTAGGTCGTACGAACACATGAGTAACATTTCCATTTTTCAATGATCATGAGGGAAAAAATTTTAGTGTTATTTTATCATTAAATAATGATAATTATATAATAAAAATCATATTATTTCTTTAAATACACTAATATATACCATACATGTGATTCAATTTTGAAAAATGGATCACATTGCTTACTGAAGATGATAGTCCATATATATGCAGAGACGACGTTATCATTCTTTAATAGATAGAAATATAAGAAAATATATGATACATTAAACTTTAATAATGATAAATAAATCTTTAATATCATATTTATACATTAAATACATCATTATAATCTTCTGTAGGAGATGCTGATGGAAAATGAATTATATCAGTTCGCGTGGTGGTAGTCTATCATACAAACGAACAACATATTCATTTCTCACTTGACAGAAGAATAAGTGGATATATGTCATTAAATTAAAAATAAAATTATAATTATATTGAATATAATGGTGTTATTATTTCATCATGTCTGAAGATGATTTATAGTAGGTGGAGGAAGAAACAAAACTAAAACATTCAGTTAAAAGCTGAACCTCTTCTTCAGACAATATCCCTTTCTTTACACCTTAATCCCTATAAGGTTGGTATTATGCCTAAATAAATTCCTCTATAATGAGGGTATGGATACTAGGAATTTAGTTGGATAGTTAATTTCTGAAATATGATGTTTAAGTGTTAATAAAAGAGGAGAGGAGGATACATTTTATAAGTGAGTGGAGGGGCACTTTTGGTATTTCTTAATGTATTAAAACAATATAAATTAATTCTCATATAAATATGGATCAAAGATAATATATTTAAAATATATGATGAGTATGGGTCAAAATAATTTCATCCAATAATATTTAAACAAGTCTAGACCATATTTTTACCAATATATTTTTTAACACCCATTACCCTTTTTAATAATTACCACAGTAGCAAAGTTTAAACCATTAATGGGTTAATATAGTTTCTATACAAGAAAAATTGCACAATAAATGGACCATGATTTAAATTTTAAACCATATTATAATATTTTTCTCCAATATAATATTTTTATGAATTTTAAATCATTTAATAAAATATTATTTTTTTATAAAATAACAGTTTTGACATTTTTGACTTTATTCATTTAATTTGGCATTAAATACATCAAGAAAAATGGGCAATTAAAATATATACCTTTAACAAATCACTAATATGACATATTTATATATAAGGATAAAAAAATATAAATTATCCAAAATATAATCCTTTTAATATTTTCAAAATCATTTATTTTATTTTTCTATAAATTAATGAAATACTATGTCGGAGTTCCATAAGAATTTAAGGTAATTATATAATCAATACAAATTATATAAATCACCTTCACTAAAATAATTTAATTATTTTAAAAATAATAACTAATATTTTTTCGAAACTTTCATTTGTCCGTATGTAGACACATAAGACATATTTAAAAGTAAGAAAGTGAAATTTTGTATTTTTATTTACTTAAAATATTATATAGGTCATGTTCATGGAATTTCCCCCATTAAAATTTTTCACTAAGGTGATAATAGTATAAATACCTTCATTCAATAAGATTTAAGATGAAAAATGGTGTCCTCAACACTTAGTTTTAAACTAGGTTAACCTGATTTACCCTTTTACCATTGTGAGAAATTTTTACTCTTTATACTATTCATTATAAAAGAATTAACTTGACCTTATTACATATTCTTAGTTATAATAATTAAAAATATGGAATTAATTTTACCAAATTTACTCTCTAAATGTGGTATAAATTTGTTTAGTAAGTATCCCATAAAGAGTGATGGAAAATGGTTTTATGAAAAAAACAATTTTTTAAGTCTAAAAGTATATTTATACCAAGATCACGTATAAATTTTATTCATATGTAATTAATTGTATTATTTATATATAAATTATTCTTATTTTAAATGAGTTCACAATTAAAAATATTATGGGGTTTTTTTCAATGAAAAGAAAAGAATGTTTTATAGAAGTTGGTATTTTTCACTCTTCACTGAAAAATCAATATTTTCTAAAAAATCAAAACAATTCACCCAAATTTAATATTGAAATTATGATTTCAAAAATAAAATTAATTTTTAAATAAAATTTCTAAAATTGGTAGAAATTGATTTTATTATTTTCTCACAAAAATTAACAAAATCATTTTTGATGAAAAATATATTTTTAAAGCATATAAGGACCTTACTAAAAAATTGAGTAATTATTTATCAATATAATTTATTTATCTAAATTATTTATACATACTTTTAAAAAATTGGTTAATCCTATCCATTCTCCAATTTTATTGTTTATGTTTTAATGATCACATTTATATATTTTAATAGTATATAATAGTTTATTTAAAATAGTTGTTGCCTATAACAAAAGATATCTAAGAAATCAAATTTATTTAAAGAAAAATATATTATAAATTATAGGGGTGTTAAATTATACACCCTTTAATAAATTTCACCCTTTAAATTTTATTTTGGCCATTAAAGATCTAAACATTATTGAAAACCCACATCTTACATAAGGATAATAAAACTTATTTTTCAAAACGAAATTGGAAATCATAAGTGTTACTTGAAATATCATGAATTTGGGTTAATATATATAGAAACAATTAGTGTACGGTTAAAATATAGACATGGAAGAGAAGAACAATGTATAAGGACTCATATAGAGTGATATAGAACATGATCATGAGATAGTTAATGGCCATAAAAATATAAATCAATAAGTGGAAAAATATCATTGATTCTTCATAAATGAAGGTAATATGAACTTTTTTTGTTTCAATATCATTTTATTAGATTTTTGGAATTTATTTACCAATTATACTGATAATGTAAGAAATTATACATACTTGAAAAGTAAAATTTCATCCTTTAATTAATTTCCACTATAATCCAATCCTTTTCTCCAAGAGATGATTATTCAAGATGAATTTTTTAATGTTTGAAGCACTAAAATAAACTTTTCATGGATCACATATTCCAAAAAATAAAAAAAAAATATTACTCTTATCTTTAATAAAACCAAAATGGATAGAAAAATGTAATATAATACAAAAATCTAATAATAATTTATATGAAGAATTAAAACTTTAATCACCAAAGCCTCAACAATAACACCCAAATATCAACTTAGATCATTTGATAAATAACTAACCTCAAAATTCCAAAAAATATTCCTATCCATGTTTGAAGAAAAAAATTAGAAGGATTTGATAACATTTTCTTCCAATATTAATTTAACATTTATATCAAATCAATATTAGTCACTAATAAAGTTATATACACAAAAAGGTATATGCCCTTATCATATAATTTCCAAAATATGATAATAATTTCCATAAATAACATGTATCACCATAAATCCATATTAAAATCATATAAGATTCCAAAATATAATTCAAACATTATCCTTAAAATAAAATCCCATAATATATTTTGTTTACCTTAATCATATAAGTCTCCCAAAATATCATAAATCACCTTAAAATCTCATCACTTAAAACCTCAAAAAGGTTGCTTCTGATTTTGTACTTATGATCAACCTTAAACTTATAAAGCCATTATGGAGTCCATAAATCTTAAGTTAACCTCAATTAAAAACAACCAAATCACTAATGTTATTTAAATATTTTATCTAATACCAACTTTAAGGACACAACCTTAAACATTACATAATATTGAGTTTTAAGTCAAGAATTCATTTCCTTACATCCCAAAGGTATTTTAGCTTAATTTTTTATGTTATAAGGCCATAAACCCACCATAAATATGTATCACATCACAAAGTGTACACTTCCACTTAGTATCCATATTTTCTATAAAACAAAACTTTCATGGTATGAAAATTTTATTTCATGACGCATATTAAATTTTTTTTCTAGATATCATACTTGTCCCTAATCATTAATAAAACCCCTTGAGTTTTTAAACATAGAATGAAAAAAATCTCAGTAAGGGACAAATAAAAATAATTAAAGAATTTTTTATTACATTCGTATTTATAAAGGATTTTAATTTTTCAAATTTAATATTTGGGCTTGAAATAAACATTTTATTACCAAAGAAACCAAATTTTATGCCCAAAAATTTTTATAAAACATTATTAAAAATGTTAAAGTAAAAAAAAACTCATAGAGGTTATTTTGAAATCATGAAAAAATAGATGATATTTTTTTCATAAAAAAATATGTATTTCACACTTATTAAAAGGAATATACTTTTCTTTAAAGATATGTTCATGAGTAATCACATTGGAGAATAAAGTAAAGAACATGGTATCATAAGATCGTGGAAACATGGGAAATTTGATAAAATCACAAAACATTACATAAGAATAAGTAATGTATATCTTCCAAGAAAACATAACATGTTGGACAAGGTCCTATAGTAGATTCAGTTTTCTCCTTAATTCCATATATAAAGTCTCGTGAGACAAAAGCTTTACCTAATACATGAGAGTATTATATGGGTTCACCCATCATAACATGTTTATGATTATGTATTCCAAATAATTAAATCAATAATAAGTAATAAAAATAAGATATTTCCATGAAAACAAAAATGGATACATAATCCTTCCTCATAATATAATCAAAAGGTGATTTCTTAAATAATGAATTTGAGAAATGATCACAAGGCATGTATTACCCCATGAAAGGAAGGAATAATAAGCTAGGTATATATGTTATATACATACATACATAATTTAGAATAATTATTTAACATTAAATAGATATGTAAATCAATTTATATAGAGAAAGGTCATCACCCAAAAAGGGTGGTATAGAGATATCCCTTAACCCTTAAGAAAATCATTTACAGATATCAAAATATCCATTCCATTTAAAAGGCTTTTTGAAAATAATTCTAACAGTGGAAATAATGTTTTTATTTGAAGAAAACAAGGAGGCTTATAAATAAATCCAAATATCATTTAATGGTTTCGGTGGTGAGGGATTTCATTGGATCCATATACATTAAAATAAAAAATGCATTCTCTCTTTTGTAAAGAAAGTCAAAATGTTCTGTATAAAATACGTAAACAAATATTTATTTTTGAAAACCATTGAAAGAAAGTAAAAAAGAAACATAAAATTTAATTTATAATTAATTTATATCCATATAAATATATTATTAATATATTTTTAAGAATATGGTCATTGAAGAGAATGATTTTGAAAATAAATCCTTAAACCATTTAAAACAAGGTTTTTAAAGTATAGTGTACCTTACAGAAAACCTTAAAAATATTACTTATTAAAAACATTGTAAATAAAGTGAAATATGGTAAAAACTACCTTTATAATAAATTGAAGCATAAATAATAAGTTTTTTTGAAACATTTATAATTATATGGACAAGGAAGAAATAAATTTGTGGGGAAAACATTAAAAGAGTATTTTTTTAAAAGAATGATCATTACCTTGATTCCACCTCATCACATACTTTATTTCTATTAATAAATAGTATAATTATGTTAATTATTTAATTTCATAAGAAATATTTAACCTTTTTATCTAATTTATTTTATTTATTATCGTGTTGTACTCAATTACTTAATCATTTATGTTCATGTCAGACATTACGATGACATTAAAATCATAAGTCCAAAATGACTTCTAAAGGTGGAATAAGATTAATCAGGTTATTATTTCATCATATTTAGAATAATAATCATGAAATAATTATAATTTTTATAAATCCATTATACTTTTAAAACCAACCATTAAATATGTTTATGTAAAATGAAGTACATTACAATCATGAAGACTATAGGTCATACGTACACATGAGTAACATTTCCATTTTTCAATGTTAATAATGAAAAAAGATAAATGTTATTTTATATTTATAGAATGATAATTATATCATAAATATCATATTATTTATTCAAATACACTTATATATATATATACCATCCATGTTACGTGGTTATAAAAATTGAATCACCTTGCTTCATGGAGGTGGTAATCCACACGTAAGCACGAACGAAGGAATCATTCTTCAATAGATTGAATGGTATGAAAATTTATGATATATTAACTTTTCATAAATATCATAATTTCATTAATATAGTATAATATATATATATTAAATATATCAGTATAACCATCCATGAGAGGCGATGATGGAAAATGAATTACATCTGTTCGTGAGACTCTAGTCCACTGTACACATGAATGGAAATTTTGTTTACCACTTGATAGTAGAGGAGATGGATATAGGTTATTACATCGACATAGAAATATATTATTATTTTTAACATATTTTTGTTATTATTTCATCTTGTTTTAATATTATTTTTAGGTGGTGGAATAATAAACAAAACTAAAACATTCATTTAAAATATATACCTCTTCTTCGGAAAATCTACCCTACCTTACACCCTAATACCTATAACGTTGGTACTATAACTAAAAAAATACCTCTAGAATGAGATGATGGATTTTAGTAAGGTATTTTTTTATTGAATTTATGATCCAAATGTATTTTTAAGTGCGAGTAATAGAGTATATGAGGTTTCCTTTTATAAGTAAGGGGAAGAGAAATTTTGGAATTTCTTATAGTAGTAAATCAACATAAATTATTTCTCATTGAAAAATGGATTCTAAATGATATATTTATAATATAGTATGGATATGGGTCTAAATATTTTCATATAATAAAATTTTGATATGTTTAGACTATGTTCTAACCCTTATAATTTTGTTTTTACCCTCACTACAGTTTTTGAAAATTACTACAGTAATGAAGCTTTTACTCTTTAGGGTTAAATATAGTTACTATAAAAGGAAAAATGGACCATAAATGGATCATGGTTGATATTTTAAACCATATAAAAATATTTTTTCTGACGATAATTTTTTTCAAAATTTTTAATTATTTAATAACATATTAATTATTATAAAATAAAATATATGTCATTTTTGACACTATTCATTTAATTTGAATATAAATACATCAAGAAAAATGTTAAATTACAATATAGACTCTAAAAAACTAATAATATGATATATTAATTTATAAAAATCATGGAAAATTATAACTTACTCAAATTATATTAATTTAATTTTTTTTAAATCATTTATTTTATTTTTTTGTTAATCATTGAAATACTGTGTTGGCATTGCATAAGAATAAAAGGTAATTATATAATGAATAAAAATAATAAATAAATAACCATTATAAAAATAATTTTATTATACTGAAAACAATAATCAATATTCATTCCCAACATTCTTTTATATTTATGTGAACAAATAAGAGATATTTAAAAGTAAGAAAGTAACATTTTGTATATTTATTTAATTAAAATTGTTTATTTTTCAATTTCATGGAAAGATATCACATAAAAAATAAATATCAAGGCTAAGATGATAATTGTATAAATACCTTCAACCAATATGGTTGTAGATGAAAAATGGCGACATTATCACGAAGTTTTAACCTAGGTTTACCTGATTTAAACATTTAGTATGGTGATGAATTTTTGCTATTTTTCCTATTCATTATGCCAAAAAATTAATTTGAACTTATTAAATTAAATTAATTATTATTTTTAAAAAAATGGAATTAATTTGACCAAATTAAATCTCTATAAGTTGCGCAATTTTATATTATAATTATCTCAAAAAGCATGATGAAAAACAGTTTTTTTTTAAAAAAAATCCTTCTTAAGGGTAAAGGTATATTTATAACACGATAATGTATAATGTTTATTAATATTTAATTAATTATATTAATTATAACCAAATGAGTTTTATATTAATTTAAAATTAAATTCAAAATATTATGGGGATTTCTCAATAAAAATAAATGATTGTTTTAAATTTTTATATTTTCAATATTCATTGAAATTATAAATATTTTCTGAAAAAGAAAAAAATTCCCACATAATTTAATATTGACATACTGATTCCAAAAAATCCGTTCATTTTCTAAAATAAAAATTCTAAAATAAGCAGAAATTAATTATATTAGTTTCTCCCAAAAAGAAATGATTTTTTAAACTCGTTGTTGTCTGTAACAAAATATATCTACGAAATCAAATTTGTTTAATGATAAATGTATTTTAAAATCATGGGGTGTTACAAAAATTATTTAATGGTTCTAACCAACATGTGTCATGGCATGACACTATGTGTCACACTGTAATTTCTCTGGTAGTGCCTCCTGATCCCATATTCACATTACAACCATCTTATGGAAACCCCATGAACCCACATTAAATTTTTAATACCCTATTAATGATGTAAATAGTTAACATATATTGTTTTGAGTAGTCTTGGGCCCCCAGTACCACCTTCGATGGCCTCTCGGACCCTTGAGTCATCACCCATTCCTTAGACCCCATCCCAAAAAACCATTTTGGGATGTTTAAACATTCAAAAAATTATTTTGACTTCCATTTCTAAAAAATAACCATTCATAAAATGTGAGTATCAAACATCCCTAGGAAAATTACAATACATAATGGTGCATACTATTACACAAGATATCTGCTTTTATAAGTGATGAAGTGGAACTTTTAGGAGTACCCTTTACCCTTCAATGATATCAGTATACTATTTCATTGAAAATGCCTCAAAAAATTCATTATATTAGAGTTTAAGGTGATATTGGATAATGAAAAAATATCCATTACTTTACACACATGTTCTAAATATGTTTTTACTCTTTCACTCTAGGCTTTTTTTACATTTTATCATTTGGATTTTTACCTTGGTAATTAGTTTTTAACTAAGTGATTTATATTTTATTTGAAAACATAACTTAACCTCTATTAATTTTATGATATTAGAAAAGTAATTTTATTCTGAATTTAATCTGTTTCAATTTATAAATATGACAAAATCAGCTTTTAAATAAATATATATATTATATAAAATCATTTTTTCATGAAAAATGAATATTAAACATTTTGCGTTCTATAATATTATTTAGTATTGATTACAATTGAATTATTGATAATATATTTATATATATTTATAATCATAATATTATATTAAAAATTTAAATTAGATCAATTTTATTGATTAAAAAAATTACATTATATTAACAAATGAATTCTTTAAAGAAGCTGTTTTACCATTATCGATGTATTTAACACCAACCTCACTGATACTATATTTATACCTAAAATTAAAATTTACCATTTTATATAATATTTAAATGTTAAAATCAAATAAGGAATACTTTTTTATATTTATTTTTGAAAAGTGATAATATATAATTTTTATTATAAACTCGTAAAAATAGTATTTAATGTGAAATATTACTTGAGTTTAAAAAATGTTAAACATGTGTTTTATAAATTCAATATATTATTTTTAAAAGATTTAAATTCATTATTAAATATAATTTTTTATATGAAAATGGTTTTTTAATCTTTTAATGAATTCTTTTATTAAAAAAGAGATAGGTATTTAGAAAAAATATATATTTTTCTATTCATGTAAAAATCCATTATTTTAGAAAAATATTAAAAATTTATAATAGGATTATATTTATATAATGAATTAAAAATTGATCCATATTTTATAGAATTAAAATTTGAGAAATTATATATTTAATACTTTAAAAAAGATAAATTTTTTAAATTAAACTTATTTTACTAGAAAATTTCATTTTTAAGAATTATGTGTTCTTAATATTATTTTATGTCAATTTATAATTTACGTGATGATAATAAATAATTTCTTATATAATAATATTTTAATGTAAATATTTAATTTATTAGGACACAATATACATAACTTTATAAAATAGTTCTTTGAAAATAAATATTACTTTTATTCTAAGCATGCTTTAAAAAATACTATTAACTAAATATTTATATTCTAAAATTTTATTTTTACTACTCCATTGATATTGAAATATTTATTATAATTTTACATATATTCCATATCATATTTTAATAATTATAATAATAATAATTATACATAACACATAAATATATATATATATAATTTTAATATCATATTTTTATTTCATTATGAGAAATATTATTTTAAATTTACCACTTAAAATTATTCGAGATCAATATTCCTATAGGATATATAATGAACAACAAAAATTTCAATGATTATATTTTTCATAGCTATAATTACAATGACCATATTTCATTCCTATATATAGACTTACTAAATCATTTATTCATTTCACTCTCACATTGCAAGACACACTTCTTATTTCATATTTAGCATAAAACCTTATCCTTTCATGGTTCTCTTCAACAATATAGGGTTTTTTTTATATTGGTGATCTTAAAGACTGAAGATCATCCAAGATATTTCCTAGTAGTGAAGATTCTATTGTTTGTTATATGTTTTCCCCAATTGATTTTTTATCTTTCTATAGATGTACTATATCCTTGGTGTGTAATAATTCATTGTGTGTAGTACTTAGTTTTATGTATTAATCACCCACTTATGAATGAATAAAGTGTATTTAGTTAGATTCATATCCTGTAAGGAAGATTTTTTAATCTTATTTCAATTCTTTTGGATGAATTGAGAAATGTTCTTTAAAGTTATAGATATAATAATAATAATAATAATAATAATGGCTCCAAAATCTCAGGTTGTTATATCTATGGTGATATACTCTTTGATGATGCCTATACAGTTCCCGGGTATAATATATGCATAGTGAATTTAATAGGTCATTACATGAATTTTATTCCTTATTATAAACCTCTTGTGGGTGATTGAGAAAATTGGTTCTATTATTTAATGTTTCAATATTAACCTATATGGTGTTTTCCATATATCTTATTGGTGGAATTCTCTTAACCAAATCATATGGTTATGAGATACTTTACAAAGATCATGGAAGGATGATGTAATTTTATATGTTTTTACATGGATGTGAAGGTGATCCACATGGTGAAACTCTTGTATGCGGAGGCCTAGTGAATATCTACATAATATTTCCAATTCTCATAGCGGTAGTCCCATATATGGACATTCAGAGAGAATCACTTGCCCAATAAGAAGATTATTTTCTAATTAGATTCCTGATATGTAAACATTTTTGTGATCCCTAGAGTGGGTGTTTTCACATGTAAGATTATTTTTTATATTAGAGATGAAAATTGGGATATTTCCTATGGGCTATAACTTCCATTGGATCTGACCTAGGGGTTAGGTGAGAGAGTAGAGTAATTTTTAGATGTGACTTGGGATATTGGAGAGATGAGTTCAATGGATGAGATGAGATGTAATTTGCATGAGAATAACTCAAGATAAGAGTTAAATTTGTCTTTTGAGTAGCTTATAGGTGGGAAGCTTGGGTAGGTACTAATAGTATGATATAGATACACGATATGTGCTATCTAATATGGGATACTTTCATAATGATTCCATATATATTATGAATGTGAAAGGAATGTGTAGTTTTCTTTCCTTGAGATAAATACATTGGAGGGGCACCTATATATGGTATAAACATTATTATTCCTCATATTTTAACAGGTAAAAATCCTTAAGTTCTAGTTATTTGGTATCAAGGTTCATTCTCTAGGGTAGAACCAATTGAGTACCCAATCATATTGGTTCTATATGTTATTTGAATAGAGGTGAGATCCCAGATAGAGATTCCAGTTTTGGAATGATGATTGGATAGTTGGTGATCCTGAGATAGACCATAACATAGGTAAAAATCCTCTCTTATAAATATGAGGGACAAAGGTTCTTTGAGTTAGATGACATTGACATGTTGTGGTGCATGGTCAACTGTTTTGAAGCATGAGCCAATGTATTATGAGATGTTACTCATGGGATCATGTGTAAGGTTATGTGATCGGGTGCTATATGAGTATATTCCTTTTATATATAGCTAATACCAAGATATCACGAGTAGTTTACACATGATATCTTCTAATTTTGAATCATTTATTAGCCATATATGGGAAGAAGACTGATGATTTTGATGTAAGGCTCATGGACATGGTTGATTTAGTTGAGGTTTAATGAAATGAGGAATTCCCTACTACAAGGAATGTGTTTGGATATTTATTGGGTGTGGTGGAGTGATAGATCTGGGATTTGATCAGAGATATGTGTTTCTTGAGATGAGATGAGAGTGGATTTGGCGATCAACATAGATGTGATGATGGAGCCTATTGAGGTTTCACTCATGGATTTGTATAAAGGAAACCATATAGTGCATAGTGCACCATTGGTCATGAAGGGAATGACCCTCATTGTGAATGGAATTAATAAAGATGGTGAGTATGATGCTCCTGTTACATTGCTAATGAACTCCACTTTACATTTTATTATAGCACTCATGTATGAATGGGATAAATACATCTAGTCATCATATGTGTCGATGGATGGAGAATGGGATGTGAAGATACGACCTCTTGTCATTAGTGTTGTGGGATTAATATGATCATTTACTAGATTTTTTATGTGACATTTGGATTTTAGTGAGAAGATGAAAATTATTTTATCTAATTCCATATAAAAGATTAGATTTGAGGTTCAAAATATTGTTGGGTTGAGATCATACATTGGTATTATACCCAGGTTGATTTTGATGGAAACTAAGCATAAGTCAAATCTATAGTGCATTGATTCTTGGTGGTAATATAACATTTGGGTTGGTTGGTTGAGGATTTAATAATGGAATAACATTGAATTTGAGTTTAAAACTTCTATGTTGTCGTTTGAATGATCTCACGATTCGTTTAACTTTTATTACACCGTAATCGAGTGATTTGATAGCGTGTTAGTGGCTATAGCTGATCATTTTTGGGAATGGTTGGATAGAGGATATATGATTAATGTTTCTACGTATAATTGGTAATACTGAGTTAGAGACAACACCAATATAGTACTTGGATCAATGTAAATGTGTTTTGATAGGAAATTATAATGGTGGGGTGCACTATGCATCAAAAAGGGAATTCGTGCGTTATGGACTATAGTGGGGAATGCCATATGAAAAAGAGTGAATTGATTGATTACACAATAGTGTATTGGGTTATAAGGGTATAGGTAATCACCATTTCAGTGACTCCATGATGGTGAAGAGCAGTGGATCAATTTGGATTGATTGTACACCTTCTTTTTGGAGTTTCATAGTGAGGGCTCAATCAACATTTCGGGATAAAATGGGATTAATCATAATTTTGGGATAGAACATGGTGAGATAGTTGTGAAATGGTAAAATAGGTTTGTCTATATGTTTTATTGGAAGATCACCAAGGCCTCTCAGGGATTAAAAGTTTTATAGAAGATTTTTTATAAAACCACACACCCTTTTATGGTGTGAAATTTTTGGGGAATTTCAATTTCATTTTTTATGGTTGGTTAATTTTTAAAAGCAAGACATATAATTAAATTACAAGATTTTGAAAATATTTAACATATAATTTTAAATGAGGTTTAAGGTTTCGCGGATGCCTTGGGTGTTTAGGAGGAGGTTATAGAAGGGATGAAGGGCCAACCGGCTAGAAAAATAACCTCAGCATCCCATTCATGATGTGAACAAGTGGTCATGACATTTAATTTTCTATGGTAAATATATCCCCCTCTACTTTTGGGGTTTATTAAGTAAACATTTATTCATGACGTTAATTTTTTTTAAGTAGTTTTGAAAAAAAAATTGTTCGTTATCACGCTCTCTTTTATTTTTTTCTTGACCAAGCATGCATGGGGAGGGCTGTTTCACTAGCTCCCACCCTCTCTTCCTCCCCATCGATTACCCATTATGGGGGGATGGTTTTTTTGGAATATTTTAGAGATTATAGGTAACTAATTATATATATTATTCCATATAATTTTATCAATGGATTTATCATGATTTTAGTTCGGGTTTCTTCTTGATTTCCACTAGAGAATAGTGTAGATTATCCTAATAGATGTGGATTTTTCTTGTCTTTCATAGAGGAGAACCCGACACAACGTCTATATATTGATGCATGCTATTTTATTGAATTAATTTCATAATATTATTTTTCATATGTTTTATGATTATTTTTTATCAAATTCTCCATTTGAGTGAATATATAAATTTTATATTTCATGTAGATTAGGTTTAGGTGCAAGTTGGGAGTAGACCACACCCTATTCTAAAAGATTTGGTGGGTGGTTGATGTTTATATATATCTTATTCTTTATGACTAATCAAATTAATTTTTTAATTAATTATAATTTTTTAATATATGTTGATAAAGGCGATCAAGATGTTGATGTGTGATTGGATGAGTCTAAATAGAGAAGATCAAGATATGGAATTAAAATAAAATATCTCCATTATTTTAGTAGGTGGTCCCTTAAGCATTACCCTTTAGTTTATGTATTTGTATTTGGAATGTGATATGTGAGGTCTCTCCACTGAGTGTGATCAAACTATTAAAATTAAGGAAAATTTTAATTAAAATTTTATAACTATGTGTGAGTTGAATAAGGCTTCAAGGTCAATTATGGACCCTTGTGCACTGGCTTGATTATGTCGATCATTGATAGATTAGACCATGATTATAATTGCATGACTTGAGAGGTATGTAACCTTATGTATATAAATTAAATGAAAAACATATAATAAAGGGGCTATATTGACTCTTATTAATGTTACACATGTTTCCTCATAGTAAAGGTGATCATTGAACTAAGAGTGATCTGCTCGTGTAGGCTATAAGAGCACATTGAGATTATTTAGAGCTATTAATATATCAGATATGATCATGTGGATAGTGAAACACCCCCATTGAGATGTGAGTTACTTGGGTAGGTAGAACCTATATAAATTTATGGATATATAGGGTGTGACTATCAACCTATAATGACATGGTAGTTAATAAAGGCTCTATGTAATATCTCTAGTTGGCACCGATATAACATACCCTATGAGGCCATTGAACATGTCTGGTGATTATGATTATATAAACTGGTACGGATCCCTATGAGTGATAGCGTTAGAATAGAGAGACATGTTTTTGATATAAGGTAATCCCTAATTCATGTCTATATACAATGAGACCTTCATGACACTAGTGGATGCCTCAATGTTATGTTGACCCTATTGAGGGTGAGTAAAAAATTGGTAGTGATGATCGCGAGTGTCACCTGAGTACCTGGATCGAAATTTTTAACCTAATGAGGATATGATTATTATAGATCACCTATTATTACCTACTATGGATCATAAATGATTCTTGGTGATACTTGATTCCCTTGGGTCACCCCCCTAAGAATCTATTTTTGAAATCAATACTATGATTCCCTAAAGATTTCCCTATAGGAATCGACTTTTGATCTAGATGCATGGGTTTCCTTGGTCCATACCCCTACTAATAAACTATTTTTATTGATACTATGATAACCATGAGTAATCCCACTGGGAATATGTTATTAAGCCTATTTATACATGATTTATTAGGGTCATCCTTCTACGAATCGACTACTGAGAATGATACTGCTTGATTTCCTAGGGCCATTCCCCTAGGAATCAACCATAGTTCCTGACTACACTTGATTTCCTATGGTCCCCCCTCAGGAATCTACTTTAGTTCCTGATGTTACTTGATTGACCTAGGTCACCCCCTATAAATTTGTTACTGATCCTCATAATATTGGATTTCCTAGGGTCACCCCCTTAAAATCAATGATGACACAAGATGATTATAAATTCCCTAAGGTCCCCCCTAGGAATCATAGATGATGCCTAATTATTTTTAGATTTCCCAATATTACCTATTATGGATTAGTGATGTTACTGGTTGACTACTAGACCGCCTTGGATTACCTTACAGGGTTCAATGATGATGCTTGATATTCATGATCACCTAATATTACCTACTTGCGATTCTCTTTAATCCTATTATAATCGATATACCTTTGGATATTTATAAGGATTTGAAATTTAATGTTGTAATATATGGTCATTGAGCCTGATATTGGTTGGAATGATTTCATGATATGATTAGAGACACTTTGAAACTACCATATGCAGGTATTGTTGATGTCGGGTGGTGTGTAAGAACCCAAGGATCAATGGTGTTTATTTATTTTTGTTTCAGTGGTTTATTATTTTATTCATTTGGGAATTTCATATGAGCATACAAAAAATTTAATGGTTATGTATGGGAAAAAATGGTTGTGTTCTATTGGGTAATACTCACATGATTTATGGGAGACCATGGTACTTGGGTGCTTGATAAGACATCATTAGATGCAACATCTTGTTAGGTTGAGTCCTTGGATTAGATTGTTCATCTAGATAGGCTTGACATAGTCTAGATATATATAAGGTGATGCTCTGGGATATTATTAGTGATTTAGTGTATTTTTATTCTTTCCTTTATTTGTATTGGTGATCGAACCAGGGGGAGATTGTTTTTGTCTATGTCCTTAATTATTTATATATTTTTGACAATTATGATTATTGATTCTTCATACTTTGATGGTTTATGTATTTAGTGTTGTTTAGTAATTTTTATCTATTATTCAGTACTCTAATATGGGATTATAGTATCCTAGCAGTACTATCTTGGACCCCCACTGTTAGTCTACAACCTTAGGCATAAGAGTAGGAATACCTAAGGTCTCAGTAGTGACTTCTATGGTTTGGTCATTTCTTAACGGCTGTAGACCATGGGTGTACATTAAATTGTGTATATCTCATTATTATATTACATAGGGGCTAGATCCTCTTGGTTTATTCTATAATTTTAGGATTAGTATTTGGATATATTATTGGGATTGAGGAGAGAATATACATGGGTTGTCCATTATTATTTTCATTGGTTTTCCACTCATGGGGATTTTCCTTTTATTCCTCATGGCCATGACCAATTTTCTATTTACACGTTTAGTGAATTATGGTGTGTTTCACTAATGTGTGGATTTTCATGTGTTTTTGGATTGTTTAAACATATATTATTTCTTCATAGAAATTTCTTATTATGTATTTTCCTTGTGTTAGTATTAAAATGTATAGTAATGGAGGTATATTGCATTTTTAATTCATTTTTATGAAAACTGATGGGTCATGCATAGATTTTGGAAGGCCAATGATCATTATTTTATTTTTCTAGGTATGGGGGTGCCACATCCCATTTCTTCTTAGTATAGACCCTGATTTTCACTCCATGCTCTAGTGATTGGGTGATGTGCATGAGGTGTTATTGCGGGATGACCCGGTAATGTATTGGTACTCAAGCCATGGTCATTGCATTTGACATTATGTAAATTTCTATGGGTGTCATGGAATTTTTAATTTTAAAGGGGTAATATTTTACTTATAATTATACCACATTTTTTCAATCACCTCGTTGAATTTGTAAGAGAGTGTTTATCTTGATATTTTAATTTGGTGGGAAGTTGATTTGATGATAGAAGTATGGAATGGTTTTCAGTTCAAGAATAGTTAATAGAACATTTTAAAATTCATGTGTTAAACTATATATATTTAGGGAAGAAAAAATAGCTTCACATGATTTTATGCATAGTTAGTTAACCATTCATGTTAATCATACAAGCCTATTTTTATGAAGTAATTTTTCACAGTTTATTAATTGTGTATACAAACAAAACCAAAATATATTTATTAGAATGCTTTAAATATAAGATACCTCCTTCCACCTTAAAGACCACATTTCAACATAAATTTCCTTTAACTAAGTTTACATCCTTCCTTGGGATATTTTCAGCGGTTTTCATCATTAAATAAAATTTTCCTTTCATTAATGGGGTGGATCAACACCAATTTCTAGATATGATTTATTCATCAATCTCCCCTTATTTTTCTTTATCAATAATAAAATATTAATATGAATATAGAGATGTAAGAATATTATTTTTAGGAATTTATTAAAATTTTAAGGTTACATTGGTCTTTTTATTATGAAGGGTAAAGTGATAAATTTATTAGCCTTCAAATAAAATTCCATGAATTCCATTATACTAAAAATGAGATATTTATCCTTTTTTCAATTATGGTGGTTTTCTATGGTTCCTTGATTTTTTTTTCAATGTTTATATTTTAATTGAATTATTTTGTTTATTTTAGTAATTAATTTAAAATTATAAATTTTATAAATAAATAATATGAAATATTTTTGTGAATACAGACATGAAATATTATAGGAAATATGTGGGTTGATAATTATTGTACAGTGATATCCCAGGGTCTAGTAAACTTTTAATGTGGGGTTTTATAATTGAATGTCATGGAATGGTTATGAAAGATTCATTAATAATTTTATTGGACTTTTATAGGTGTTGAACATGAAATTATCATTTAGATCCACCTTTATATCAATAATATTTCTCTCCTTTCCCACTTTTCACCACACCTTTATAAGAAATTTCCTTATATTCCATGTGCCATAGTAAATTAAGGGAGGAGGAGTAAGATCAAGACATGATGAAGATAGTGATATAGTTGAGGATCATTTATTTTTATAGGAATTTGAAGTAGGATATTTGGGACATTAATCATTTATAATCTATGTGAATTTCTATTTATTATGTGATTTTTCATGGGTGAAAAGATAATGATAATCTGATATTAAGATTATAATACTATATTTAAAACAACATTTGATGGAAAATCTATTTGAATATGAAACGTAGTCACGATTATTGTTTATTAAAATAATAGATTTATTTTGATGTGATGGGAATGGATTTTTGAAAATCTAAAGTAGTCAAATTATGATTATATATTATTTATGAAAAATTTATTAGAGATATTTGATTATGTTTTATATATAAATATTTTTTTAATACTACGATGGTAATTTGGATCTTGGATTACTATTTTCATTATAAATTTTTACTAAGTTGTGTGAATCTTGAATTTATGAATTTTGGAATGATTATTGAAAAATTGGCAGAGGGGCAATGAAACATTCTAAAAAATCTCTTTAAATGATGTTTTAACCTTGGTTAATGATATAATCTTATCCTAATTAGGTTAAATAACCTGAGAGGGTGGGGGTGAATAAAGGTATGGAAGATTAAAACTCCTACCCATTCAGTTCTCGTTTCATTGTAAAAATAACTATTTTATCTCCCATTCCCATAGAAATGTACGAATAGAATTGAAATAATGCACGTGATGAAGAAATTTACTTTGTTCACCCTCATCGAGCTACACCCAAGGAGAATACAACAATAATGTGATGATTGTACCAAATCTACTAAGGCTCATTTCCAAGAATAGTGGTTCAGGCTATATCTCATCTAAACCCAGGCTCACCACCTTTACATGATTTAGGGTCTGATCACTACATTCCGAAGGGTCACTCTCTATATCTATTTATCAGGCTCACTATTGGTGGAAAGGATCACCATATTCTTCTTCCATCGCTCACTACTCTTGGAAGGGATTCACCGATAGTATACAAACTTGTATGTCCTTTAATTATCTCTAATGAATACATCCTCATATTTAAAACTCCCCTACCTCGCTGATCCACCAGTCAGCTTCTCCATGGGTCTTGATTAATACATTTTCTCCCTTTTAATATCCACAATTTCTCTCCCTTTTTCAGTGAAACTGAATATCACTTTGTTGTTGTCTGTAATAGGGTAAGGAACATAGATAAACACATTTATAAAAAACAGACCATAGCTCATGGAGAGGGGGTCCCATATCCAAACTTTTCCAAGTGCAGGTAGGTGACTGGACTCCTAGATCTAGTTTATGCCTTTCAAATTCTTCTTTGGGTAAGGCCTTTATCAGAATTTATGTAACCTATAATTTTGTAGGCACATACTCCAACTTCACAAGACCATGACCCACCTTCTCCTTAATAAAATGATACTTGATTTCAATGTGCTTTGTCCTTGAGTGATGGAATATATTTTTTCTAAGATATATAAAACTTGAATAATCACAATGGATTCAAATTGGAGACTTCACTTTTACTCCCATATCATCATGATACTTCTTCATCCACTATAACTGCATTCATACTGAATTAGATTCAAAATATTTATCTTTTGAGGTGATCAAAGAAATTAAATATTGTTTCTTTCTTATCCAAGGAATACATAAACCTCCAAGATATAATGCACCACTGGATGTTTATTTTTTATCATCTATTGAATCAAACCAATCTGCATATGAATATCCCAACAAATCATGTTGATATTTTTCAATACACATCAAACTGAAATCCATCATTCCCATGATATTATGAATTATTATTTTCAACTAAATCATAAGTATTTCCTTGGGATTTATTTTATACCACACTTCTTGACATGTGGTAAAAAAATAACCAGTCATGTCACTGTCAAGTATAATAATATTCCAATGATCTACCTATATTCAGTGACATTAACTACTTTGCCTTCATCGCCCCATTATAGTTTCATATGGTAATCCACCAGATCAATCATCTCCATGAAATTGTCCATTATAAATCTTCTCAAAAACTCCTTGGAATAATTATATTGAGAGATGGATGTGTCATTCTTTCCTTGTGTTACCTGTAAACCACGAGAAAACATTTGTTCACCAATCATTGACATTTAAAACTCAGTTTTCATGAATTTAGAAAACTGCCTACACTACAATTCATTTGATCCTCCAAATATTATGTCATCGACAAATACTATCTCCATCATCCTTTGATTACTATCATGGTTGAAATATATTTTATAATCAACTCCATCATGCTGAAAACTGAGCTTCTTCAAAAACTGATCATGCCTTTAATACCACACTCTTCGTGATTTCTTCAACCTATATAATACCTCTTCAGCCGACACAGTCTTTTATCATATTCATGAATGAGAAACCCATTTGGTTTATTAATGTGCATGTATTCTTCTAGAACCCAATTTAGATATGGTGGTTTGACATACATTTGGAAGACTTTGAAGCTTATTTTCACTACTATCAACAAGAATTATGTAATTGTCTCTATCCTATCATTGATAGAAAATGTCTCAT
Source organism: Viscum album (assembly GCA_963277665.1). Lineage (NCBI taxonomy): Eukaryota > Viridiplantae > Streptophyta > Magnoliopsida > Santalales > Viscaceae > Viscum > Viscum album. Next base: position 305,472,546 of record OY728131.1, on the reverse strand, counting down.
CAACACAAATACCCTCTATCTGGGAGTACCCTTTTCACACTAGCCGTGTTTTTTTTAGTTACCACAGCATCTTCATTCATTTTGTTGTGAAATACCCATTTAGTCCCAATTAAATTCTTATCTATTGGCCTCAAAATAATCTCCCATGTCTGATTGTAAGAACCATAATTTTCATTTTAGGTATGGATCTTGATTTCAAGAGTTTTTCAAAAAAGGGGAGTTTTTGGAAATTTTAGAATTACACACCGTGTACTTGGGAGTACATTCTATGTAACAGGTTTCTGTGGGTAGTCGTGTACTGGCCATGTAATGGTCAAGACATGGCTATGTGAGGTGACATAGAGACTGCCTAAAGTAGGGGCTAGTTGAGGCATGTACATGGCGTGTACATTAAATGATCATGCCATGTAGTTTTTCTTTTATTTGATTAAATAGGCTGGTGTCACATATAATCCTCAGAAACATCTTACTCTAACCCCATCATGTCCAGGAGCATCCAAGAGTGACATTTCCTCTTTGATCCAATAATCCATCATCTATTCTCCAAATCGAACTCTGGCGGGTGCATTGGAATCCCACTGATCTACAGCATTCCAGGACGATTCAACTACCCACATTCGAGAGTGTTCTTCATACAATGTCGAGGTAGGTGAATTTTTACATTTCATAATTGTTTCTTTCAGTTTTATATGACAAAGTGCTGATTACCCATGGTTCAGGTATTTCAGGTTAAGGACTTTTAACCCTAGTTTATCTTCCTTTGATTTATTACTGGATTATGGGTTTTTTGTTATGATATTATGTGAAATTTCATGATTGAGGAAAAACCCATTTGTGAGTTTCCTTGTATTACTGTTTAGGACCATTTGGTCTAGGTTTCCTACAAGGCATTCCTTGTTTCCTTTCCTTGCTTGATAGGTTGGAACTGATTTCCTTTTTCTACTTGTCAAATTATTGTGATATGCATCAGATTTTTTATCCATATATTAGTTGAGAATACTTTTGGCTGTTTAATATTGTTTAAGAATGATTTAATTGCACATGGTTGTGAGAACCTGGTGTAGTTAGACCATAGGTGGAATTGACGTTGAGTGCTTCCTCACAGTGTCTGTTATATTTCACACTATGAGACCACAAGAGGGATTGACGGTGAGTGCTCTCTCATAGTGTCTATAGTTTATGTTATGAGACCAAAAAGGGGAATTTACATCAAGTACTTCCCCAGAGAGTCAGTAGTTATTATAGAAATTCCATAGGGGTAATTGATTGAGAGTGATTCCTTAGAGTTTCTTTTCCTTTTTATTACATCACTTGGACAAAGGGGTTATACTATGTGAGCTACCCAAAGGGTTAATTCAAATATTAAATGTTTGTGATGTGTCTGACAAGCCAAAGCACAATCTTGGATTAGGTCCTGTTAGGCAGTCTTCTAAGATACTTGTTGTGATACATACTTGATTAAATGATGAACATTAAATGATAAAGATTGTAAATGGAAACTGTAGGATTGTTTACTTTTGTGTACTCATAGTTCTTTGTTTCATTTCCACAATTACCTACTATATATACTCAGTGATAGTTAGGAACAGATATTCTGGAGGTTGCCTACTGGGATTCCGATCACACCCTATTTGTGTCATGCCTTTGGACTCAAACAGATTATATGGTTGTAGGTTTATATAAGGGAAATTTCCCTTCATCATCAGGTAATTTATTGTTGTGGAGCTGGAGAGCATGGGACCAAGATGAAGCTTGCAATGATGCTGGAGTTTACTAGTCTTCTTTTACATTTGGTTTAGTATTTTATTTACATCAAATTATCTTGTTTGTATACTTTCCTAGACATATGTGATATACATCATTTATATATGTGCTATAGTTGTTTGTCTACTTTCAGTATTCCGCTGTTTATTTATTGTATGGTATTATTGCTTCGGATTTGGGTTATTGTTTATTATTCTGCTATGAATACTCTACCAATGAGGGCATAGTTTCCCCACCATCACACCCAAGGCCCTCATTGCTAGTCTCTAGCCTCTGGAGTTTGGTGAAATGTGCTTGAGGCCATGTGACCATCCATGTACGGGGCACCTTTGGGTGGCACACAGAATTGGGATGTTACAAAGTGGTATCAGAGGTAGGTTCTTTTCCTCTTTGTCTTACTATTTAGAGCCTATTGATAGGAATATGAAGGAATATGAATTTGGTAATAATCTGTGCCCAGGAGTAGCAAATCCGTGTACAGGGTAAATCTAATTTACCTCGATTAATGCAATTTTTATGGTTTTTTATTTGTTACAGTTGATTTTATTTCACCATTGGGTGATTCACATGATTTTTCTATTATGATTTATATCATTGAGGTTCTTTTTTTGTTAAAACGCAATGAGATGAGGGTAATCCATCTCATGCATCAAATAGGCACTTGATAGGGATCACATGTAATGCATTCTTGTCATGCCATTTAAGATGCATTTCTGATTGCATGATTTTGTGATAGACGTTGTGCTAGATATTCATGTTTTTTTAGATGCCATGATATAATACCTACTAAATTTATAGGGTATTGAAAAATTTAATGATTCATTTGAATGGGTGGCAGACATTGGTACCTGAGGTGTTATGGGCCCTCATGGATTGAAATTTGGTGGATCATGTGATTGATTGTACTGTTATACATTGTGATATGCATGAATAAGATGCCAAGCTTTGCTTCCCAGAGAGTATGGGATCCCATGGATCATAATTTGGAACTTTAATGCTTTTTTCAAGGTTTTTATGGGGTTCCAGAGTAGTTTCTTAGACTTATTGTCCAAAAAAACCCAGAATACACTATGTGTGATGATTAGTACATGCCATGTATCCTTATATTCGGGAATGAAATGATTTTTTTGTGAATACAACGTGTACTATATTTACGAGCCATGTAGTCCTTATCCGTGTGTATGACTATGTGAGAAGAGATACAGGGTTGGGAAAATTTGGGTGACACACACCGTGTACTTGGAGTACACACCATGTTGTAAGAATCGTAAATCCAACCATGTGACCAACGACATGAGTGGATGAAACTCAAGTTTTACGAGCCATGTTCTATTATTGCACACCGTGTAGAGTCAACCGTGTCACTGACTGTGTGACTATCTACACATATTGTTATAAATTATGGGGTACATGTCGTGTCCAGGGCGCACACGCCGTATAGTGCTACCCAAGAATGAACAGTGTGTTTATCCATGTAGAGGAACTCGAGCAGGGGGAAATGATATAAGTACACACTGTGTATCAAGGAGAAAACACCATGTGTATGGGTGTTACATGAACATGGATGGAAGCGGTACACACCCATGTTGAAACCTAAGGGAACATGTCGTGTTGATGGTATACATTCTGTGTAACCTTGTTTTTTAAAACATGAATGTTTTCTTCTCATACCCCTTTAATGAACTTCTAAGTTTCAATCCTTGATAATAATGAACTAAGGTGTGCACTTGACCTTGCATAGTCATGCCACTGAGACAACCTCTGGTTGTACGCCATGTTCAGGGCGATGATCAGACACCAGAAATGGTAGACTAAGGACTACTAGTAGATCCTCCTATCATTCCCCTCATGGAACCAACTGCCATTAAGGATATAGGTGCCAATGCACAATTCATAGAAGTATTTATGATAATGATACATACATTATAGGGAGCACTGCATCATGCCATATTTATGGTAGAGTTGACGTGGGTTTTTCAACAATAATATCCTCCCACTTTTTCAGGGGATGGAGGACCTTATGATACAGTGTCATGGTTAAAATCCATGTTTTCTATCATTGATCATCTCAAGATGCCTCCAGAGAGGATGGTGATTCTCTCTACATACATGTTATGTGATTATTCTAAGAGATGGGAGGATATGATATCACAGGCATGGAACCAATGGGTTATGGCTTGGGATGAGTTACAGTATACATTCTATGACTAATTCTACCCTGATACCTTGAGGGCTGATCGAGCTTGAGATTTCATGAGTTTGGAGATGGATATTCTCTCATTCATGGAGTATTATTCTCACATCACAGAGCTGCAACACTTCATACCCATTTTGGGGGTGATGATTTATTCCTAGTGAGTAAATTTGAGGTCGGTCTCAGTCATGACATCTGATCTAAGGTGAACAACATTATATTGAACTCCATATCATCTATAGTCAACCAAAAAATGATCACCGAGTACAAAGTGATGGATTCTGGAGTTGTGGGCCTAGGAAGTTCAACATCCAGAGTTGGTACCCTTCTGACTGATAGCAGGAAGCACCGTAGGGAGTCTACGAATGGAGATCCGAGTAGGAGATATTTTCCTTCAGGTAGCAAGGCAGTGTGCTTCAAGTACGGAAAGGGTACACATAAGAAAACATAGTGCCTAAGAGACCCAGTTGAGTGCCGATCTTTAGGAAATATGTGATATCTTTAACATTTCTGCAATGCCCTCCTTCTAGCAGCTAGTCAGGGAGCATCTGTTTGAACTCCTTGTATCAAAGAAAGACCACCAGTCCTACATCAAAATGGGGGTAGGAAATCTTTAGGACATTCAGGATGAGGTGGTGGTCGTGGTGTCGTGGTCATACATAGGGTTTTCGACAGCCGTAGGGTAGATCAACTCAGGGATGTCAAACATCTTCAGAGGGCCACTCCGCAGGTTAGGATTTTGTATTGGAACAGATCTAGTAGGAGAAAGATCATGAACCCTCTATAGATAGAGGTAAAATTATGGTTTACTCAGTTTTAGCTTATGTTCATTTCAATATTGTGGAATCCTATATATTTATATCTCTTTCTGTTGTGGAGAGACATGGTATCTTTATCTTTATTTCTAATGATATCTTGACACTGGACACTCTATTGGGGACTAGAACAGCTAGCATATGTCAGTGAAAGGAGTGCCCTCTTGAGGTTGGTGAGTGTCACTTCTTGTGGGACCTTTATGTCTTGGAGATGACAGGCTATAACATCATTCTTGGAATGGACTTGTTAGTTCCCTTCTAGGATGTTGTCGATTGATATCACCGTAGGGTGAGGTTCACATCACCAGAGGTTGGATTGTTTCTACATAAGGGAGAAAGAGATGTCCAAGTGAGAAGAGCTAGAGAAAAGCATCATGATTTGAGAGGTGTTACATCCCAGATTGCAAGTTTGTATTTGGATGACCATAGGACTTCACATATGGACGTTCCTGTAGTGGTGGATCATTTTAGGGATGTCTTTATATACGAATTTTTAGGTTTTCCTCTAGAGTAAGAGTTATAATTTTCTATTAATATTTTTCCAAAGGTAGAACCAATGTCCATTCTTCCTTATAAGATGGATATACTAGAGTTACAAGAGATCAAAATGTAGTTAGAGGAGTTACAGGTAGAGGGTTTCATCCGACCCAGTACTTGTCCTTGGGGTTTGCCTATCCTATTTTCAAAGAAGGCATATGGTACCCTTAGACTTTGCATGTATTACCGAATTCCGAACCAGTTGACTATTAAGAACTGATATCCCATACCGAGGATTGACAATCTCATTGATTAGCTTTGAGGGGCCAGAGTGTTCTCGAAGATTGAAATAATATCTAGATATCACTAGTTTCACGTTAGTCCATTAGATATACCTATTACATCATTTCGGAGTAGGTATGGTCTATACAAGTATGTGGTTATGACATTCGGTCTCAGGAAAGCGCCTGAAGTTTTTATGAAACTGATGAATCAAGTGTTCCATCCATACTTGGACTCCTTTTTGGTGGCTTTTTTGGATGGAATCTTGGTGTACTCTCACACTCGACACGACTATGACATCCATCTTGAAATCGTTTTGACTACTCTAAGAGAGAATCATTTATTTGACAAGCTCACAAAATTCCACTTTTGGATGGATTATATTAACTTTTTGGGTCATGTTATCTTAGAGACAAGAGTATCAGTAGACCCAATGAATGTGAGAGAAGTAGTTTCCTAGGAGCATCCAAAGAATGTTTTTGAGGTACAATTTGTTTTTGGGGATTGATAGTTACTATAAATATTTTATACAGAACTTTTCACGCTTAACAACACCACTGATGGGTCTAAATAAGAAGGGGGTGAAGTGTTTTTGGATAGATTCATGTGAGTCAGCCTTTCCAGAGCTAAAGGAAAGGTTGGATTCAGCACTTTAACTAGTTTTTCTAGATCTAGGAAAGAGTTACACAATTTACTGTGATGCATCAAGTATCTATATGGGAGTAGTTCTTATGAATGGGGAAGGAGTCCTTGCGTATGGGTCTCAATAGTTGAGGCCATATGAGAGTAATTACCTGACGTGTGATCTTAAGTTGGCTGTAGTTGTTCATGCCTTGTGCTATTGGAGACATTACCTTCTAGGAGAGAATATTGTGGTGTACACTAACCAAAAAAGTCTCAAGTATATATTTACATAGTGTGATCAAAATTTGAGATAGGGAAGGTGGGTTGAGTACCTTTAGTATTTTGAATGTGAGATTGCCTATACACCTAGGAAAGGCCATGCAGTGGATAATGAGTTGAGCAGGAGGATTCCGATATAGGAACATTAGGAGGCCAACAGTGAGTAGAAGCTTATGGATTTGTTCTCTAAGATGCATTTGGAGGTTCTCAACAGAATGGGGAAGAATTTTCTTTTTTCTGTAGCTGTTATATCTATGCATATTGATCGAGTGTGAATGAGGAAACTATCAGATTCTGAAGCCCTAGTCTACGGGAGGTTGTGTCAGGAGGGGACCCTACTCTTGGATGAACCATATGCGAGGACAAGATCATTCACTTTCATGGATGCGTATGGGTATCTGAAGACATACATGAGGAGCTGATGTGAGAATTTCTTACATTAGCTTGGGAAGTTCATCCCGGTGTCACTAAGATGCATCGATATCTACACCATCAGTATTGGTGGCCATGTATTAAGAGGGATGTTGCTGGTTTTGTTATGAGATTTTCCACCTGCCAGCAGGTGAAGGCAGAACACTAGCGACTACCAGGGCTGTTATAGAATTTACCCATTCTTGAGTGGAAGTAGAATTATGTCGTGATGGATTATGTGACGAGTTTACCATGGTCATCTCAAGGTAATGATGCAGTTTGGGTTGTCATCGACAGAATCACAAAGGTTTCACACTTTTTACCGATCAAGGATACCTTCAGTGTTGATGAGTTTGGAAGGATATACATCGAGAGACTGCACGTTTTCATGGGATTACGCACTCTATTATTTCATATACAGACACATGCTTTACTTCTCATATCTAGCAAGGAATACAGAGGTATTTTGGTACACGGGTACTTCTAAGCATAGCTTACCATCCCCAGATAGATTTCCAGTCATAGCACATGATTTAGGTGTTGGAGGACATGCTTCGACCATGTGTTATAGATTTTGGAGGTTCATGGGAGAAGCATATAACTCTAGTGGAGTATTCCTACAATATTAGTTTTGAGGAAACTATTCAGATGGAACCTTATAAGTCATTGTATGGTAGACCATGTCGTTCACCCCTATGTTGGCTGGAGGCAAGAGAGGCAGCTATGTTGGGACCTCGTCTTGTCCAGGAGACCACTGAGAAGGTGGAGTTGATTAAAAAAAGATGGATAATGGACAACCATGGAAGAAGTATTATGCGGATTGATGGAGATGACATTTGGAGTTTGAGGTTGGAGATGAGGTTTCCATATGTGTCACACCGAGATTGGGACGCATGAGTATTAAGAGATTAGGGAAGCTTTCACTGAGATACGTTGGGCGGTTTGTGGTTTTAGAGAGAGTCGGGCCAGTTTTAGTTACCTCTGAGGTACCAGGATATGCACTTCATCTCCCATGTTTCTCAGCTATGACATTAATTCTCAGGCTCGTATCATGTTTTTCAACCCAAGGAGGTTGAGTTGGAGGTGGACACATAATTTGAGGAGAATCCTATCCAGATTTTTGATTGAAGTGAAAAGTTTTTTTCTTGACAGTTCTTTCCTTCGGTATAGGTGATATGGTAGTACGAGTGATTACACAATGAGACTTGGGAGAGGGAGACTAATGTCTGATTGCAGTGGCTGGAGCCATTCGAGGATTCTTCTTTGCCAACTTTTTAGGGATATTCAGGGATGCTTTTTTTAAGGGTGGAAGTTTGTAAGAACCTGGATCTTCATTTCATGTATGGATCTTAATTTCGGGAGTTTTTGAGAATAAGGGGAGTTTTTAGAAATTCTAAAAGTACACGCCATGTACTTTGGAGTACACACTGTGTATCAGGTTTCTGCAGGTAGCCGTGTACAGACCGTGCAATGGCTGAGACATGTCTATGTGAGTTGACCTGAAGACCACTTAATGCGAAGGCCAGTTGAGGCATGTACACGGGGTGTACATTAAATGAACACACATTGTACTTTTTATTTTATTTGATTAAATGAACCAGGGTCCCATATAATCCACATAAATGTCTTCTTCTAACCTCGTCTCATCTAGGAGATTCTGAGAGTGATGTTTCTTCTCTAAGCCACTGATCCATCATCCATTCTCCGAATCTAACTACGTTGGGTGCATTGGAATCCCACTGATCTACAACATTCTATGCCAATTCAAGAGCCAATGTTTGAGAGTGTTCTTCGTACAACATAGACGTAGGTGGTTTGTTACATTTAGACATTTGTCTTTGAGGTTTATAATCCAAAGTTCCAATTACCCATGTTTCGAGTATTTTGGGTTTTTTGTAGTGATATCATATGAAATTGCATGATTAAAGAACACCCCATGGGTGTGTTTCTTTGTATGAATGTTTATGACCGTTTGGTCCATGTTTCCTATGAGGAATACCTTGTTTCCTTGCATGAATTGATAGGATAGAACTAGTTGCCTTTTTATTTTTGTTAAATTCTTGTTATATGTATTGGAGTTTGTTTAGACATATAGTGGTTGAAATTACATTGGGCTACATAATATCGTTTACGCATGATTGAATTGCACAGGGCTTTGAGTACCTAGTGTAGTTTTACCATAGGGTGAATTGATATTGAGTGCTTCCTCAGAGTGTCTTTTATATTTTATGCTACGAGACCACAGGGGGTTGATAGTAAGTGATTCCTCAGAGTGTCTTTAGTTTATGTTATGAGAACACATGGGGAATTGGAATTCAGTGCTTCCCCAAAGAGTCTATAGTTATTATGGAAATACCATAGGGGAAATTTGTGGTCAGTGCTGCCTCAAAGTTTCTTTCCCTTTTTATTACATTACTTTTCCAGAGGGGTTAGACTGTGTGAGCTACCCAGAGGGTTAACTTAAATATTGAATGTTTGTGACGCGTCTGCCAAGACAAAACACAAGTTTGAATTTTGTCCCATTAGTTAGTATTCTAAGATACCTATTGTGATACTTGATTAAATGATAAAAATTAAATTCTAATGAATGTAAATAGAAACTGTCGGATTGTTTACTTTTTCATACTCTTAGTTTGTTGTTTCATTTCCACTATTACCTGATATATATACTCCATGAATGTTAGGCACTTATCTTGTGGTGGTTACCTACTAGCATTCATTTCACACCCTATTTGGGTCATGATTTTGGACCCAAATAGATTATATGGTTGCATGTTTAGATTAGGGAAATCACCCTTTATCATCAGGTACTTGATTGCTATGGATCTGGAGAGCATAAGACCAAGCTAAGGCTTGTGATGCTACTGGAGTTTTCTTGTCTTCTTTTGATTTTTGTTTAGTATTATATTTCCAACTTATTGTCTTGTTTGGATTCTTTTTAGACATATGTGATATGTATCATTTATACATGTTATATATTTTTTTTATTTACTTCCAGTATTCCAGTTTTTACTTGTATGGTATTATTGCTTTCGCTTTTGGTTATTATTTATTATTCCAATGTGCATGCTCTACAGATGAGGTCATAGTTTCCCCACTATCAAACTAAAGGCCCTCACTGCAAGTCGCCAACCTCTATCATTCATTGAAATGTTCTTAAGGCCATGTGACCAAACAGGAATGGGGCACCTATTGGTGGAACCCAAAACGGAGACATTACATTGATTCTTCTCAATTTTGTCAAGCTCTTCATTCATAGCATGAACCCAATTATCATATCCAGATGCTTTATCAAAACAATTAGGCTCCACTTGTGATAAGTGAAATGATTACTGTAGAGTCTTCATCCTTTTTACTTGCATTGGCGCTGTCTGATCACCAATTATGTTATGACTATTAATTTCATATATTCTCTTATGTCTTTGTTCCGAAAATAAATTTTTCTCATCCTTTTCATTATTTGAATATTCTTCTAAATCATATTCTGGAACTGGAACATCCCTTGATATACTTATGTCTTCATCAATATCCTCATGAGAATGATAATGTATTTTTTGAATATTTTTCTCATTTTCGACTATAATTACATCATGGATTTCAACTATCATTACCAACCACTTATTGAAGAATTAATATACTTTTATTTTCTTTTAGTATCCATGAAATATCCCTTAATCTCCACAAGACATGAACTTACTATGTTTATCCTTATTGAGAAAAAAACACTTACTTATGAAGACTCAAAGTACATCAATGATGGTTTCTTTCAATACCATAACTCATATAGAGTTTTATATTATTTCTAATATAGAAATGATCTATTCGATGTTTATACTGATGTGATCATCACTTCTTTCCTAAATTTCTCTAGAAGGTCTTTATCAATCAGCATTATTCAAGCGATGTTGTAAATAATTTAATTTCTTCTCTCAACTACTCTATTCCACTGGGGAGTTGTTGCTGCTGATACTTGGTGCCTTATCCCATGTTTCTCAAGATAATCCATTACTTGGAAATTTGTGAACTCGATTCCATTATCTATTCTGATCTTCTAGATTTTATGATATAGCATATTTTTAACTTTCTATCAATATCTTGTAATGAAACTGACCACCTCATACTTTTGGGTGATGATTGATACCCATACCATTCTACTAAAATCATCAAGGAAGTGAACATAGTATCTCATTCTATTAATATATCTTGATGAAATTGGTCTACACACAAAAATATGGACCAACTTAAGAAAATTATTTGACCTTTTCTATTTTGACTTACATGTCATTTTAATGATCTTCCCTTGTTAACAAGCATCCCACTTATTAGTATGATCACATGATAATCTAAGAAGGTCTCAAATAGTATCATATTTTACCATATCTTCCAAGGATTTTTGACTCAAATAGACAATATGTTTATGCCATAACTTGTTTTCTTCTTCCTTAGACAAAAAACACATATCCTTTTCTCCACTCAAAAGGTAGTGATTCCCTTTCATACAATTTCACTGAAAAAAAATTGCACAATATTTTTCCTAGATGACATAAAATTTCTTTTAAAATATTATGGAATATCATGAGTCACATAGCTGACTAACACTATGCAAGTTATGACTGAGACCTTCAACAAATAAATCATCTGCACATCTCATGTCTTTTCCCCCAAACTTTTATTTTATAGAGCTAATAATTTTCAAGCCTTAATCATTACAAAATATTATGATAGATTATTTATCATACCTGATTATGGTCACCAGATTATTATTTCCTATCATATGCGAGGTGTATCCACTATCAATGATCTATATTCTAGTGCGATCTGATTCTTTAAAAGAAATCTATGAAATCATTTCCAACTCATCTCTTTTCTTCTTAATCCATTCTTTTGACTTCATGCATAGTATGGATTTATGATCTTTATCTTCCTCAGTGTATTATGGACTAGATTCATCTTGTAATACTACAAAATGATTTTTCATTTTCAACTCATATGATGGTTCATTGAATTGAAGTTTGTTAGCAGTTTGATTACGCTTCAGCACATTCTTCTACATGATTGATGTACAGTATCTAGACATGTAACCAATTCCTCCAAACCAAAAAAATCACCCTCAAATGATTTTATAGAGTATTTTGTTCTGTTTGGATGCAATTTTTATTCTTATTACCTTCAATATCACTTTTTTATGGAACACACATTTTATGAGTGTCCCATATTTTCACAACAATAACACTTCATGTGAGGTGCATCCCTGCATGTCACTTCTACACCACTGATTTTCCCTTGGGTTCCCTGAATATTCTAACTATGCTTCATACACAAATCAATCTTCGGTTTCAGGTTGACGTCTTGTTGTTTTACATTAATCATCACACAATTTTTTTTGATCAATTATATTACCATCCTTATCATTTGGATTTGATTGTTTCTTTTGTTCTTCTAGACCACCATTCTACACCTATACCTTCTTCGTTTTCTAAATGATCTTCTTTCTTGATGTCTTGTTGAGAGTTGAGAGTTTTTTATATCCCTTAACACTTCATTGCAGGCTAACAAATTCATCTTCATGTTCTTCGATAAGCTTGATTTGATATTTTCTAGTGTTAATCGAACTATCAATTTCTATTTTCTATTATTCAATATTGAGCATGTACTCAAAAACTTTTTCGATCTCTCATGCATTGATGTATTCAGTTTTCCAATTTATTCATTCAACTCGGACTTCTCCTCTTCCTACTTATATATATACATTTTTACATCATGAACCACTTTTTTGGATTTCTTTATTTTGTATCTCTAAAAATATATCTCTTCAAGAGAAACTTATAATTTAGAATGAAGGTCAAATATTCCTTCAAATTATTATTCTTATTCATTTTCTCTATTTTCCCATTTTTGGGAATTTTTAACAACTACCACCATAGAATCTGTATTATGATCCATGTAGTCCTCCAGATCCTCTACCTCAGATTCTTCAGAATTATCATCTTCTCTTGAAAGCTGATTCTTCTTTTTGAAAATATTTTTCTTATATTTCATATAGGCTGAATAATTTCTCATGGGAATTTCAAATTCATCCACTTCATCTTATTTAAAATTATTGGGGGAAAGTTACTAAAATAAGTCTAACCCTTCCACATAAAAAGAATGAAAGTGGTAGTTTCCCTTCGAACATTCCATTTCCTCTTTAAAAATTTGATGAATGGAATGACATCACCACATCTGCCTCTTCATCTTCTTGTCCATATTTAATGGTGAGCTTATTCATGTCCTTTAATGCCACTTATTTGGAATTATCCATTTCCACAACATCGTTATAATAATTTCTCATTTCATACTCTACAAGAGTATTGTGTAAGCTATCCAATGTCATCTCTTTTGGATCTTTATCTTCTAATACCAAAACATTGGGATTAAACTTTGGGAGATGTTTTCTCAAGATACACATAAAAATATTATATCTTCAATAATTTCTCTGAGACCATGCATGCCTTCCACAACAACATTTACCCAATCAAATAATGTATTAATAAGCTCATTAGGGTTCATTCTTAGATTCTCATATTTGTTCCATAGAACCTGCATATTTTCCTCTATGAGTTTTGATTCACCCTCATAAATATTCAATAACTTATCGCACAGAGGATGTTATGACTTACATGACATTTCATTCTTATAAATATCATTTGAAAGTCCCCCCCCCCTAAAGCATTTATTAAATTATTATTAACGACCAATTATCTTAGATTAACTTCTGATAAACCACCACTATAGATATTATCTGATATTCTATGCATAACTACTATAAATAAATCTATTCCTAATGATCACAAGTAGTGATACATCTTATTCTTCTAAAATTGAAAATTGTTCCCATCAAATATCAAAAAACCTTTATGATTGAAAACCTCTATTTCATCTACTAAGATAAAACCAATTACTTTAAACCTTTCCATATGATACCAATTGTTATCCCAATTAGGTTAAATACCCTAAGGGAGGGGGGTGAATCATGGTATGGAAGACTAAAACTTCTACCTCTTCATATCTTGAGTAGTTGTAAAGAAAATATCTCTACTCTCCCATTCCCATATAAATGTATGAACACAATTGAAATCAGGAATGAGATGCAACAATTTTACTTAGTTCACCCTCACTACGCTAGGTCCAATGAGTATACAACAACAATGTAGTGATTATACCAAATCCACTAAGGCGCACTATCAATAATGGTGGTTCGGGATAGATCTAGTCTATATCTAGGCTCACTGCCTTTACAAGATTTAGGGTTGGCTTACTAAATCACCAAGGTTCACTACCTATGTCTCTTTATATAGTTCACTTCTAGTGTAAAGGATCACCATCTTCCTATTTTTTCGATCACTATTCTTGGAAGGGATTCACCCAAAGCTTACAGAGTTCTATGACCTTTTATTATCTCTAATGATTATATCCTCATTTATATATATATTATCTATTTAAGTTATAATTTAATTAAATAGATGAATACCACTTCTCCACAGATGTGATGGGATATTCCTTCTGAACAACTTTCATGATGCTCACTGCCTTCGTGAAGATCCACTTTTGTGAAGATCAAATAAGATTCTGTGAAGCTCCTATCTTTCATGGAGCTCAACTAGCCTTCGTGAAGCTCCTTCATTTTGTGAAGATTACTTCGCCTTCACAAATTCCTTTACTATGTGATGCTAAGAAAATTCAGTTGGCTATCATAGCCTTCATGAACGTCTTCTCCTGAAACTCCTTTGCAAACCACCTTCACAAACCACCATCGTAAACCTGGAGCCTTAAGATATTTATTAAGACTCAGTACATTATTAAAGAGGGTAAAGGCCTATTTATTGGTGTTTCCAATGATTTCAGACCCTTTTAGCCACATCATCTCAATTTCAAGATGCTCCTTCTTTTCCACTATGATGATTCCTTTTCTCAAAGCTCCATTGAAATTTCCCATTCATGATGCTCATTGTACTCATGCAGATCACTATCAAACTCTTCACACCACTGTGATTCTCCACTCATGATGATCCTCGCCTTTATCATTCACAATGATCGTCGTACTCACATATCTCACCATATGAATCTTCATTACTTTTTGAGACACCCTTTGAAAAGCCCATTCATTGTGAAATTCATGCCTTTTTCATATTTTGATAATCCCTTCAAGGAAATAAACTTTTCGTGATTCTATATAAACTCTAAATTTTGGACCCTAAAATTTGGAAAACACTAGGAAATGATGCCACCTTATATAAGATCTTTTTGTACTACCTCTAGAGTGTAAAATCCTTTTTCATGGTTCTTTGAAAACATAGTTTGTCAATAATATCTATGTTACTCCAAAACTGACCATGGAAACCCACTTTATCAAAAAAAAATCAACCTAAAAATGAATTAATGTTTCCTTGAGGGATTTTTTCCAACACACAATGAGTTTAACATGAGTTGTTTCATGTATGACAGTGGACACACTATATAATGGTAATGATATTTTTTCAACCAATGAGTTACATAGAAGTATTGACGGTTTTTACAAGGGACATGATAACTAGGTATGAGGATGTGATAAATATAGTACAAGGGTTATTCCACCCAATGCTTTTATTATAGTTTTCTCAAGCGTGTAGATTAGTAGTTATGTGATATGTTAAAATTTGTGGTAATTTATGAATATATTATGAAATAATAAATTAACCATGTTTATGTGGTTATATAGAGGTGTCATCATATAATTTTTTAGTGGAAAACAATTAATAGATATGAAAAGGCTTGTTATATTTATACTGAACTTGTAAATGCTTACAAAATGAGGTATTATTAGAAATATAGTTATTTAATTACTAGAATTTAGATTGGAAGACACCTGAAACATTTGCATAAAATTTCTTGATATGGTAATTAAATTTACTAGGAAACACACACACACACACTTATATCTTTTTTTGATTATGTGTGCTGGTATTCATGCATGAGCATGCATGACAGCATAGATAGACTTGGTGGAAGAGAAATTGGGTGATTAGAATTTGAATCCATTAATAATAATTAATGACAACGATATTGTAGATTATAGTGGATGAATTCGATGTGTTTATTATTGATGATACAAGTGGAGGCGGGGAGGTCCATAATATCTTACACTCAATATAAACAATGTACCTATGGGTATATAGATATACAATCACTATATTTTAGTGGATGAATGTTATAGTAGAGAGGCCCTTGTGGGTGGATAACTGATAAAAAAATACTTCTTGTGGGTGGATGGCTACCCAACCCCTATATTTTTATAATGAGGTTTATATGGGTAGATATACTCTTAGTTATCTTATATTAATATACTTTCTAGTGGAAAACTAATTGGTCATTTAATGAATTTTTCTGGGATGGTGTTGAGCAAATAATATGATATATTATATTTTATGTTTTGAAATGTGAGTTGATTATATGGAAATGGATGGATATGGAACAAAAGAATTATTTTGAGGGAGGATGTTTGATGTTAATTTTTTTTTTATTTAATACATAGATAAATTAATATTAACTATTGAAATAGACTCATGGTTATTTTTGTGATGATCCTATTGATGATGAAAATCCTAGTAAATGAGTGAATAAAGAACGCCATAATAGATGAAGAGTTTTATAGAAAAAGGGTGTTTGATAATTAAAATCTTTCTCATAGTATTTATGATTATAAATTGAGTTCCACATATAATTTAATTATATATATTCACTCATATATTTCAATTGAAAATCATGAAGGTGTTTCCCTTAATAACGGTATTTACAACGCTTTTGACGGGGCATGCACATCCGTCTATAGAGGACGCACAAATGTTTCCACACATTAACTCTTTCCAATGGCGGGAGACATCCGTTCCTTATTCAGGGAAATTTTCTCCTTGATCGTAAATGGATGATGGGATGTCGGTTCTTCCTTTCATGGATTCCTCCTCGAAAGATGTGACCTAGTTTTTGTGTTGCTTAAATATTAAGTCATGGTTCATGAATCTCGTTTCCAATGCCATATCTTTGTGGAAATAATTTAATTACACTACTTACATCAAGAAATTCCATGGGGTCTTGACATGGTAATAACATTCAGTCAGAGTAGATGGTAACATCAGGCATGTCGGGGTATATCTAGATGAATGGACATTAAGAACCAGTATTCTTCCTCATAAGAGGGCATCTCAAGGGAAAAACCCCAAGGCATCCCACATCAGTCATGGGGTATCATATGATAGTGTCATGTCTCTGAGGTTTTCCTCAACTTCCCATTTTTATCACGACATACGTCACAAGTTTAACGTCTTGTGGAGATGGTTACGCTAAAGGTGTGTATTATGAGGTTTTCCATAGGGATATCACATTTAACACGAGGTAGGTTGCGAGTTTAACATCTTGTGGGGATGGATCTTGTGGAGATGGTTATGCCAAAGGCATGTCTTATGAGGTTTTCCTCAGGCATCTCATGTTTAACACAAGGTAGGACACGAGTATAACATCTTCTAGAGACAAAATGAGGGTGATCAGAACATCCCATAGTGAGGAATCAGTTGGTACATCCCTGGGAGGGAATACCTGGAAGGTTTACTGGGTGGATGGATCAGAACACTCAATAAGAGCATACCCAAGATGGTGTCTCCCATAGAGGGAAGATGTCACACCGTGAAGGCTGATATGGACACCATTGAGGTCGGATCAAGGAGTGCACACCCCAAAATTGGGGAACACCATAGTTTACCATTGGCTGGGATTGAACCTCGTGCACGTTTCCTACATACCCTATTTAGATGACAGGGTTAAAAACCCACGTAGTTTGAAGGGGTGATGAATCATGGTGTACACAGAGGTAAACAACCCAAATACATATTGGGGATTACACATGGAAATCCGCCCAGGTGCTGTACAGAACGGTTCTGGGATGAATGGAATGATCTCACCGGGATGTGGCGGCCTAGGTAAGAATTAGGATGGATGGTGGAGAGTTTAATGATGTAGTGGGGGAATGAGATGGAGCTGTCGTAAATGTGATGGTAGTGATGGGATTGAGCCTCAAAGAGACTTCCTATATATCCCCGTGTTAGGGAATCAAAGTCCTTGTAGTTTGGTGGGATGATGGGTCACTTGAGGATGTAGCCTGTGAGAATGGATGCATGGATGGGATCCGGAGGAAATAGTACTTCCAGGTTGGGGAATGATCTTCCCATAACACATGCGATCTAGGGATAGATCAGGATGAGACATGGGTGATGGGATTGAACCTCATGGAGGCTTTCTATGTACTTTTCCATAGCAAGGATCAAAGACCACATAGTTCAAGATGCTGTTGGTGAACAGACATGTAGGGGGTCATAACCAATGGTTGTTGGGCTTGAACCTTAGGGAGGCTTCCTACGTACCTTTCCTTACCAAGGATCAAAGACCACATAGTTCAGGATAGTGTGGCTGAACCGAAGTGAAGGTGGTCAGAACCAATGGATGGTGGGCGTGAACATCAGGGAGGTTTCCTGTGTACCTTACCTTGGCAAGGATCAATTTCCATGTAGTTCAGGTTGGGTTTGGTGAACCGACATGAAGGTGGTCAGGACCAATGGTTGGTGGGCTTGAAACTCTGGGAAGTTTTTTACGTACCTTACATTGGAAAGGATCAAAGACCACATAGTTAAGGTTGGGTTTGGTGAACCGACATGAAGGTGGTTGGGAATAATGGTTTTTAGGCTTGAACCTCAGGGAGGGTTCCTACATACCTTGGCTTGGCAAGGATCAATGACCACAAGTTTCAGGTTGGGTTTGGCGAACCTATGTGAAGGTGGTTGGAACCAATTGTTGGTGGGCATAAACCTTAGGGAGGTTTCTGACGTACCTTACCATGGCAAAGATCAAAGTCCACATAGTTTGGGATGATGTTTTTGCGATTACACTCTAGGATTCCGAGAGAGTATTTCATGGTCGATGCTTTCCCTAAGCCCACGTGAGTCATGCGCGGTGTGAGAAACAAGAGGTAACAAGGACCTGATGATCACAATGCAAAGCTGCCTCCATGGGAAGTGGAATGAGGGGTTTATATGTGGTTAACAGCTCAGGTGCCGCTATGGAGTGACAATGGTGCATGGGTATTATGCAAGGTATCTTCCTAGGTTCTGCTGTGGAGCGACAATAATGCATGGGGATAACTCAAGGAAGCTGATCAGGTGCCGCTTTGAAGCGGCAATGGTGGATGGGGATTACACAAGGAAGTTTCCCGAGTGCCGTTATAAAGTGGAAATAGTGAATGGGGCTTATGTATGGGTCCTTCCTGGGTGCCGCTATGAAGCGACAATAGTGGATGGGGCTTACACAAGGAAGATTCTTGGGGCCCCTATGGAGTGGTGATGGTGTATGTGGATCACACAAGGAATCTTCCCAGGGCTGCTATGAAGCAGTGATGGTGCTTGGGGCTTACAAAAGGAAGGTGCCCAGGGACGCAATGGAGTATTGATGGTGCATGAGG
This sequence comes from Viscum album, assembly GCA_963277665.1. Lineage (NCBI taxonomy): Eukaryota > Viridiplantae > Streptophyta > Magnoliopsida > Santalales > Viscaceae > Viscum > Viscum album. The sequence continues at coordinate 305,453,180 of OY728131.1, read as the reverse complement.
ATTATCCAAGGAAGCTTCCCTAGGATCTTCCTCATGTCTGGCCATGATGGTATCCCAACTCAATGGTGGTTTGAGGCCTTCTCCTATGCGCTAGTGCAAAATCGGGACAACACTAAGGGGGCATTGGAATCAGTCCAAACTAAGGGAGATAAAAAGTGTGAATCACATGCCCGAAATTCGGAACACAATGAGGGAGGAATGGAAATGGAAGATAACAATTGACTATGTTCGAAACACAAAATCCATATCGCATAAGCTTGAAATGGGGAAAAATAAATGAGGGTCGACTACTGACCGTGTTTGAAACACAAGATCTGACTCAAAGTGTTGTCCAAAGTCTTACAGGTCGTTCGCCCAGGATGGTAGGTGAGCCGATGTGGCATGGGACCAGGCTGTTAGGGGTCCCTTCAAACATGGAAGTGGATGAAGATCCAAATGAAGGACACTCAAAGTGTGAGGTGGAGTGATGGAATGTTTGAACGAATTCCAACGCTCTTGAAATTACTCCACTATAATCATGGCATAAGGTATCTTATTATTTTAACATAAACCATCTCTTATTTCGAACAAGAGGCATCCTATTATTGACTGATTTGTCATACTACAGTTTATAGTCATGTAGATAGGGTTGTTGGCATCTTATGCTGGGCGCATAAGGCATATCTTGTTTGGAGCAGGAGGCATCCTATGTTTGGAACATAAGGTGTACTATAGTTTAAATTAATATTGATAAGACTATTAGAATCACATGCATATAGCATAAGGCATCTATTTTTTTGGAGAAAGAGGCATCCTATGTTTGGAATACATGGTGCACTACAATTAATAGTTATGTAGATAGGGCTGTTGGCATCTCATGATTGAAGCATAAGGCATATCTGGTTTGAAGAAAGAGGCATCCTATATTTGGAACACATGGTGCACTACCGTTTATAGTCATGTAGATAGGACTGTTGGAATCTCATGCTTGGAGCATAAGAATCCCCTGTTTGTAGCAAGAGGCATCCTATGTTTGGAACATAGGGTGCACTACAGTTTATAGTCATGTAGATAGGAATGTTAGGCATAAGGCGCCTAGAAATGGTTGCTGTTGGGACTTACACAAGGGCGACCCTTTTTAGTTCAACCTGTCATATGAGTCAGGAGATGGGGATTGGATGAGTTGCTTGTGGAATGGTTCAACTCAAGGTACTCAGGGGGATTGATGACGAGAATCTCAACTCACAACATAGGAAATAGACCAAGAGGAATATGCTGAATCAAGGTGGTTCATGGTGTGTGGAGGAGTTTCTCAAATCATGGTATCCCATAGGTAGAAGGCAGTTGTGCATTGGGGTGCATTGTAAATTGCCGACGTCCCAGCCGGAAAAGTTCACGATGTGGCTCTCCATTTTTCATGGGGGTCAGTGATGGTAGCAAAGGAACCGGCCCAGAGAGCTGGGACAACAGCTCGACATTGACCCCGAGCGGGGGTGCGGGGGCAGAGACACCATGGTATAGACCAGTGGGCATGAAGGTAGGATACTCAAAAAGGATAGTTCATCATGAAGAATCTTTATTGAGGAAAGGGGCTCATGGAGCAAAGGGTTGCGCGAAGCAGCTTCACAAAGGAAGATGCTCGCAGAGCGTGGAATCGCGGAGCCTGGACTCACAAAGCATGGAATCATGGAGCATGGACTCATGGAGCATGGAATTTTGGATAATGGACTCGCAAAGCATGGAATCACGAAGCATGGACTCACGAAGCAAGGACTCATGGAGCATGAACTCGCGGAGCATCATCACGAAGGAAGGTACTCATAGAGCATGGACTCCCGGAGCAACATTGTGAAGGAAGCTTCTCGTAGATCATGGACTCACAAAGATTATTTGCAAAGGAAGATAATTGTGAAGCATGGACTCACAGAGTAGCTTCGTAAAGGAAGCTACTCATGGAGCATGGACTTGTGGTGCCGCTTCGTGAAGGAAAGAAGAGCTCCACGAAATGGGATATCGGCCGCCCAAAGGGAAGAGTGACCATTCTTTATGAAGGGGGTGAGCTAGGTATTTATAGGCAAGAAGAGCCACGTAGTAGAGCCCACTCGATGCGAAGCCAAAGCTCGCTTCACAGCAGATCACAAATGTTAAAGGGGTTTGCGGAGCATCTTGCCTCCTTGCTCCGTGGCGGATCATAAACGTCAAAGGGGTTTGCGGAGCATCCCACCTCCTTGCTCCATGGAGTGTTCATGAATGCCAAAGGGGTTGGCGGAGCATCCCGCATCCTTGCTCCATGGAAGGTTCGCGAACGTCAAAGGGGTTCGCAGAGCATCCCACCACCTTGCTCCATGATGGCTTCATAAAGGAGGCGATTTGCACCAGTGTGGGGCCACGGGGTCTCCAGTCAATTTCCTCTACTATGTGATTGTGCAGGGAGCTTCGCTAATGGGCTCCGCAAACCAGTTTTTCAGCCTAACATCAAATGATCCTCAATCCTAATTCATAACTCCGTTCGGTCTCTACAGCCTATAACATCGAAGGTTACGAAATGGTCAATCCTCTTAGATCTTTTATGGGAGCATTTGAAAAAATTTGTTGACACGTTTTCAGATGTCAACTAATGGGAAAGGGTTCCATTTCAAGGATTCCATGTCTAAATATATTCAATAAACCAACCCTCTATATTTGAGTATTTTATAGTAAGATTTAATAATTTGTGACAGTTTTTGATGAATATGAAAGAATGAATATCTATAATTGGTTTAAAATAAGGTTGAAGAGATGGTTATCGCGAATTATTAAGGTTTTACAATTAAAGAAGAAAAAGTTTGGCTTGAAGAGTGAGAATAAATTAGTGGCTTATCAGTAAGTTGAGGTTATTTAAATTAATTTAGAATATTCCAAGGTTGCTGCGATTAAGTTGGATGAATTTAAATTTGGAAGAATAGAGGTAGTAATGATATAATAATGAATTTAATAAAAATAGTTTGGTTATCTATAAAATTATTTAATGACTTCATCAGTGGTTTTTGGAGTAACTAGATATTATATGAAGAGGTATAATGAAATTAAGATGTTTTATATATAATTATGGAAATTATAAATTTCGGTTGAAAATTGTTAAAGTTTATAACATCCTATATATAGATAAATATAACTAAACGAATATGCCTAATACATAAAATCAATCAATGAGACAAGCAAAGAAATCTTTCAAAGGAATTGGACATTTAAGAGTAAATTTAATGTAATAGATAATACATAAAATAATGTTTGAAGGATGAATAATGGGAACAATATCAGTGAATTATTGATATATTAAAATTCCAGAAGTCTAGAAGTTAAGGATTCCAGATGATAGAATATTTGAATAAAAAATAATCTAAGTAACTCAAGTACACTTTGATACATAAGAGTTATTTTAAAAAATGTAACTGTTAACATAATGTTGAGAGAAATGTGTAAAGTTACCTAGGAAGCTATAAACTGGATAAAACTAGATACCTACAATGATGCATAAGATAAATTTACTCAATATGTATATATCATCATGGTGGCTGTATAAAATTCATTTTGTGAGAATAGAAATATAATTTTGAAATTATTCTTACATCCTATGATACAAAATGGCCCTAAAGACAATGCATAAGAGTAACATTAATCCATTATATAATGATTGCTCACTAGAATTTGGTAATGTCCTAAATTATTTTGAGATATGTTAGAGTCACTTACTCTCACATAAAAATTACAGACTAAAAATGAAAAAGGGAATGAAATACGTAAGGGTTAGCCTATGTTATAGTTTGAATATTTGGAAAAGTGTTGAGAGTCTTTTGGAAATAAAAAAGATTAATTTTCTATTAATTAAGGGTTTATAGATAATATGTATGGGTAAAAAGAAGAATTCATAAATATTATTACATAACAAAATATAAGATCTCCAGATGTTATAGGTAATTCTGAAATTTTATTTCCGAAGATAATCCCAATGATACTAAATCTATTCATCATAGATTAAAATATCATGATTCTTTGTTAAGAATTGATTCAATCTATGATCAATGGATGATTAAAGGAAGCCTAAAAGCGAAGACAACTTTTCTACTAATCTCTAATATTAATATTCAAAGATGTGAGAATTATAAATTATGATCAATGTTGAAGGATTTCATAGAAATAATAATCATACAGTTTAAATGATAAAAATAAATGATTGGTATTCTTGGTGTACTAGTAGATATAGTATGTTAGAAGACCATAGATAACGTTATTATATAGTGGGAAGTATTCAAATTTTATATTGTTAAAAAATTAATGGGAAGATCACGAAGATAATAATCAAGGATTTTACATATAGAAAATCTATTCATGTGGTTTTTTTATAAAAAGAATAAGAAAGAGAGAGAGAGAGAAACCTAATATTTAATTTTAGAAGAAAAACTATTTGATTATAAAATAAAATAAGTGATCTGATGAGATTAAGAATATTGGAATTCTATACATCAAGGAATAAGATTAAGAGATAAGAATAGAAAAATAAGAAGGTGATGAATGTATATAATCCCACACTATGAAATCTTAATATCACAACAGGTCGAGAAGAATAAAGGATAGAAAAATAAATAAGGAGTGAATCTGAGAAGAAGATCGACATGCATGATGGATCATTAATCATAATTATATGACAAAGTCCATGAAGGTTTATTTGAGTAAGAAAATTAATCCAAATGCTATATAAGGTGTTGGTACCTAGTTATTTTTAGAGACTAATAGTCATAACAATTTTAAGATTATTCTCTAGCTCTCGAGTTCTATGATTGAGAATTATGATCATATCACTTGGGCCAGTGATATCTTATAGAATATAAATAATTTTCTCCATGATTTGGAATTGATTTTTTAACTAGAGAGATACGTTATAGAGAATAAAATGTAGAAATTTTAATGTTTATGTTAAGTATGATACATATTCATGGGTTAATTATGGTGCCTACCCTATTTTAACCACTATCGATATTAGTGGAAATATGTTGCTCAGCCTAGATATAAACACAAAAGTGTGAAAATTTCCATATTGGGTCGAAAAATTGTAAAATACTTTGGGATTTTATTTATTTTTTATACTAATTTCAATGTGGTTAATGTCTTTCAAGTAATCATAAGATGGTCCATTATTTTTATAACTTATAAAGGAGGTTTGGATATTAAGAGTGGATAATTTAAAAGGGAAACAATTTAGTAAGACAAGTCACCTTGATTCACCCTCTCACTTCTTAGGTGACTACACACAACTCTTAGAATCATATTTTTTATCAGATCGAATATAAGTTTCAGCCTACTAGATATATTTTCATTGTATGTTTTTTTATATAAAAACAATATTAATTATATATTTTCTGACAGTTCAGAATTATCTTAGATGGAAAAGTGAGTTCCCATTCATGTAGATACATACACGGAGGCATTGTACAAATCCTTGAAAAAATAGAATAATAAAGAGGAAAAAAATTTGAAAAAGATTTTGGAAGATGACCCACCACTAAATTAAGGTAATCAATGTAGATATTTTTTAATTATATCTTTATAGAATGATAATTCTAAGGAATCAAGTTGTAACTACGAAGAGTGTTTTTTAGTAAATCACACATTAATTTTATTCTAAAATTATTTACTATTATTAAATGATCCCTATTGTAGTTATTAAATATATATTACTATTCTTAAAGGCTGTAGAGGAAGAAAAAACATATTTGGCATTAGAAATTGATTCAATACAAAAAGAATTTTCAGAAAAAGTTAAAAAGTATAATATTTTCATTAAGGAAGAAAAAGAAAAGGTATAATTTTATGTTTCCATTATGAAAATAATAATTTTTCAAAAGCATACATGAAAAAATAATTGATGATAAAAATAATATTAAGGAATATTTTTATTATAAGATAAATTGTATATATGATCTCACAACGCTACTATTAGTTTCAATAATTCCCAATTTGAAATCAAATAAAAATGTATTCTGGATATTGAATATTATTTTTATGAAATTTCAAAAACTATTGAGTATTTTATTGAGATGATAAAAAAATGGAAGAAAATTTGATATCCTTTTAAGATGAAGAGAATAACCTCAACATTAATTTTATTTAATTGGAAGTCAAACTAAGAAATTTGGAATAAATAAAATTTTAGACATCTCAAACTGTTGGTAAGATAAGTTTTAAAAATGGATTTGTTGAGTGTATTTACTCTAAAAGGGATAATGATTGAGGAAAAAAAAGATATTGATAGCATATAAAGGAATATCTACTACAAGCTCTTGAAAAAATGTAACTTGTGATGATTTTTTTTATTCAAAAAATGTTCTTTCATATCTTGGTACATGTTAAAAAAATAAAATTTAGAAATATTTGGATGAAAAATTATATTCAAAAAACCACTAATACTTCAATTTTTGGATATAATGATATCTAATAGGTATAGATCCCCATGAATAACCCTAAAAATAGAGTATCTTTTCCAAAAAAGAGACCTTTAAAATTTGATTGGATTATGTTTCCTAGGAAATTATCATGGTTCCTTGGAAATTATTGGTGTTGTTGGAGGTTTGAGAATAGTTCCATTAAATTAAGTCATAATATTTCATTCTTTAGATATTTCATATTGTCTAATTTAATGGGTTTCATAAATTAAATTAAGATATAACATGTTGAGATAAATTGAAGTTCATATAAGAAGGTGAATCTATCAATCAAGAACATAATTTAATGTCTTGATAACATCCATGAGAATTAAAATATAAGTTCTCGTTATAATTATTATAGATGGTAAAAATTTATTAATGTCAATTCATATACTGATGAGAAAACAATACCACAAAAAAGGTAGAAATATGTGAGAATAAATGATGAAAAGTACTAGGGAAGTAAAAAAATTGAAGAAAATTGTTAAACAAAATATACCCGAGGAGAACGATGGATTGGATGTTATATATAAGAAGAAATTATTCTATTTTGGAAGAAAATTACAAATCATTAAATATCAAAAACTATACATGAATATAATAATTTAAGGAAGTTTGTTGAATTCTAAGAAATAATCAATCTATGAATGTAATAAAATGATTTTATTAATGTAAGACATTAATGATATAGAGTATGAGTATTTTCCCATAAAGGGTTACTCAATGCATGTTATGAAACTATATGGAACATATAACAAAGATGAGAATTTTATAAAATGGTTATTGACCATGTGGCTAACTGAATTTTAAATGTCTAAAATATATGAGAAATAATAAGAGAATAAAAGGGATAAATAGAGGCATGTAATTACACAAGAATATTAAATATAATTCGCAATATTTTTTAAAAAATTGATAACCTAATAGTTCTTGATAAATTTTTTGGAAGATGGAAAAAATAGGATACACTCTTCATAAATGTAATGACCCGAACTATTATAAATAAAATTTCACATAATATTATTATAGAAAACACATGAAGTTTTTAGTTTTATTATATCCTATTTTATTTAAATGACCATTAATAATATTTACCATTCATGAATTATACATTGAATTGTGATAACATGACTAGTATAAATATAGAGTTTTAACAAATTCAATTGACACAAACAAAGGAAGTGATGACCTCAACTAGTAGGATCATACCCTATGAAGCCCATTTATTATAGCATACAAGGGAGATATAATATTTGGGATTTCCATTGACGAAGACCAATTTTAGATCCAATAACATAATCTTGAGAGAAATGTTTTATGGGAGAAGTTCAAGATCATTGATATCACGACCAAAACCATGTATGCTGAACCACCCCATGAAAGTATCACTTTTTCACTCCGTACACATACGGTTTTTAATAGTGTGTTAATGGGATATATATCAAGACCATATCAATATGTTTATTTATAGAATTTTTTATATAATAATGAATATATTTTCATCATATTATTGTTACTTCATAAATTATTTTTATTTTGATACTATAAAACACAAATAGTTTTTTCGGTTAATATTGAAATTTAATTAAGGAATTTATTTGGACGAATTAATGGATTTTTTAAATAAATAGTATTTTAATAAAATATTATTATTTAATGATTTTTATTAAATATAAATTATCATATAATTTTTATGAAGTCAAATATATTTTTTATAGGGGTTCAAAAATTGTTATAGTCAAAAAACCAAACATTTATCAATAAATATATATTCTTATTTTAAAAGTAAAAATACACATATTTAGAAAATTATTTATATATAATGATTATTATTTTTGTAATCAGAATATAAAAATCATCCTATGTTGAATTTTTCATAATTTTCTTAGACAGTCAAATTTTTAAGTAAAAATTAAATACCGTATAAATATACTTTGTGTATTATGACATAATAATGACCCAAAAGTGATGTAATAAATACTATAAAAGTTATAAATTACCAAATATATGTTTTATATTTAAAATAATGAGATTTTAAGTTTATTTTAATAATTTTATAAATCCATTATGAATCCTCAAACACCATTAATATATTGTAGGGTTTTAAAATAATTTCTTTAAGAGTATGAATCCCCTCCACATAAGAAAGTGAATTATTTTATTAATTTAGGGAATTTTCCATATAAAATAATAAAAACCACTCCCATTTAGAAGAATCCAAGGGAATAAACTATTGGATGGTTATTGGTTTTTGTTATTTTATTAAATAGAGTCTAAAACCTATGTTTGAGAATTAATAATGAAATACTCTCTCATTTCTTATATAAACACACCAAATATTACATTTATCTTCACTAAAAATCATATGATCACATAATTACTCTTACCTACCCTCTATAGAGTCCTCATAAGGTACCCCTAATCTCTCAAGAATATCCTCCCATGCATTTAAAATCACACACTCAGGTAAGGGATCCTCACCTTCCCTTATTTATTCAAGTTTCTCTTTTATCTTATGCCTTATATTTCCAATTCCTAATTTTGTAATATGTATTTAAATGTACCTGTTATTTAAAATTTTATTTAAAAATTATGACATACCCCTTTCTCTCAAATCGAACAATTTTATGATATTTTAAGTGATGTCATTATGCTGCTAAAATTTCTCCATGATTTTACATGCCAAAACAATTGTGTAGTGAATACCATACACATTCCCTATCAAGGGTGTTCAAATTTATTCTCTTATAATTATTTTACTTGGGAATTATATGTATCTATTCTATACTCCTTGATTTTGGAATAGAATATGATGATGAATGAATCCATATTGTATGGTCTATATGGTACACCTATGCATGGGAATGAAATGAATGTGACGCGTGTTCCTGGAATCATATAGTGCTCTAATGAAATGGGTAATGTTTATCCTCATGAGAAATGAATTTGGGATATGGAATGAACCTGATTATTTTATGGGTTTTCTTCCATCATGATGTCATAGCAGTTATTCTTGACCTATGTTAATGATGGAGTGTTTTATGTTGTTGCCATATTTCTCATATTTCCTTTATGATTATCATGCTATATTAGGCCTTATTATTCATATCGATTTTATTAATCATTGATATGACTATTATCTAAAATTTATTATCTTATTACATTATTATTCTCTTACAGGTATTTATAGATCGTCTATTTCTTCTGTATGTTCTCAGGTTATCCAATACAATATTATATGTGAGTATGTTTAAGAAGTTTTCAATAAAGATGATGTTTTCACTATTTTAAATTCTTATGTAATATACCTAATTTCCAACGACACTATACTTCTTGATATTCTGGATTTTATTATGTTTAATGATATTTAATAAACCATGAAACAATGTAAAATAAATATTAGGTTTGTTATAATAATTTCATGATATGGATACCAAGATAGAAGTAGTTTTTATATAACAAAGTTAAAGCACTATTGAATACATTCAATTTATTATATATGTTGAAAAATTCACATCGAAAAAAGTTGAAAGAGGAAGGTAAGAGGAATAATTCGATGCTATATACAATTATTCAAGTCTAGATGTTCAAGGGTGCAAGAATGAAGAAATGTGTAGTAGAATTAGGAATTTTTTCTATGTTGACAAGTAAATCTAGACCATGTATCACTCATTTAGATGAAAATAAGGAATCCAACTTATTTTCATGTTCACCATATTTTGTAACTATATATAGACATAAAGGAAAATCATAAATAGGGAGAACTGAATATTGTGATAGTTTTATTGAATAATAAGTTATAAATCATGGAATACATGATGCATTATCTAAATATTTCAAGGTATATCTTTATGTACATGGATATTATTTTGAAATAAATAAAAAATGATGAATAATTGATGTATTTAATCCATTTAAAAAGATCTAAAAATATGGGTATGATTTCAGATGCGGTTCTATTATGAAAATGAAGAATCATCGAACAAAGCTAAGGCTGAGGTATGGAAATTAGACATTACCCACTCTAGTTTTGAGTTGAATAATATATAAAAATTATGGGGGAGTGTATGTAAAAATTGAAGAAAATTGGAAAGTGGGAGTAATATTTCTTGCACTTGGAATATTTTTGATGTGTTTTTTGAGATGATTATATGTTAAAAATATATTGATAATATGTTTAAATAGTCCTATAAATAAAAAAACTTACCTAGTATCATATATCGATTTTTATAGATAAATATTTTATATAAGTTAATCACTATTGTTTTATACAATGATAAATATCATGTAGACTTATAGTTGGTTTGTTTATGGATAATTTTTAAGAAAAATTTGATACCACCCTTCTCTCATGGGAATTATATTTTTTATCTTATGAAAAGGGGAGAAAAAAGGGGAAATTTTTAAATTTTTAAAATATAAATGATGGTTCATAAAATGTGGATTACTTTACATTATTTATATTACTTTTCATTTTTTATCAATAAGGCGGAGATAAAAGTTAAAATTATAAATATATAATGTCATTATTTTTTCAGTAGATATTACGGGTGTTGACAACAAATTTATAGGGTTATATTGGAGAACCCAATGTATTATGATGGATTTGTTTGTTTTTAATAAATTTTTCAAATTTTTTTTCGTGATGATAAAGATCCCAATAAATGAGATAATAAATAACCCCATGTTTGATGAATATTACCATGGAATGTGGGATCATAATGATTTAGAATCTTCTTAGAGTTTCTATTATTAATGGGTGTCTGTGTTTCCTATCATTATATTATGAAGATGCACTTATATGTCAGAAATGAGGATCATGATGACTCTTCCATTAATAAAGGGAATGGTTTATGCTTATTGGAGTTCTTGAATAAATATATTCAACAGAGAATATATAGTATATCATATTACTATTGAGTTAGATTTAATGATTTATGATAAATGTTGATGAAGGTGAAAGAAATATAGTCTAAAAAAGGATAATAATGATTTAAAAGAACTCGATATTGAGAAATATTAAGGTTTCATATCTCTATTAGGAATATGGATTAAGGTGGTCTGGTGATATAGGAAATTTTATTTTAAATTATTTGTAGTGTGACGTCTAAGAGGAAATTTGAAATTTGAAATTTAATTATGGGTTTTCTATGGTATTTGGTTTTCTTTTCATGCTGCTACTAGTTCCCACATAACTATTTAAATGTTATTTTTTTGAAAATTTATAAAAATGAGTATGAGGAGGATAAATCTTGAGGATATGTTATTAGAGAAGAAAAATGATGGCTCAAGGAGTGATAATCCATCCATGTATTATCATGTAATTATGGTTTCTAAAATTAATTTTGAATATTAATTGAATAATTGGTTGAAGAAGGACAACGTTCATATTAGAATAATTTAGCAGTAAAGATAAATTAAATAATTCAATAATAATTCTAATATTATATAAAAGTATTTTGAAATGCATTTAAAGAGGTTTGAAAATATTATTATAATTTCAAAAATCATTTAATTTTTACTTCATATATTTTTAGCCTAATTATAGATTGATTGAGAAGATTCGATGATGTTAGAAATTTACATTAATAATTCTAGAAATTATAGTTTTTTGTCAAAATTTGAAAAAATATAGAACCCCCCATTGATTCTGGATGATAACTATCACAATATGTCCTGAAAATCCTATGTTATTTTATTTATTTTTGTTCTTACATTTATTTAATGGATTTACCACTTGTTTTTAGGTAAGGTTATAGTTTTTGGGCAGGTAGAAAAAGCCTCAAGGATGAATCATATTTAGAAGAAATTATTCACCAACCTAGTGCAAACTGTGAGGAGTAAACAGTTTCACTATTTAGGATGCATGACTAGGTGCATTGGAATGAACCCATCCAGGTAAACCGTGCATCCCATTTTCCCCTTAGACATAGGTGTCGTAGGGTTGGCTCATGGTCTAGCAGACCGTGCTGCCAAACCATGCGACCTTCCCAGTGGTATAAAATAAATTAAAACTTATTTTAATAATAACAATAATAATAATAAAATTAAAAATATTATTAATATAATTTATATTAGTAGTATTATTATTTTCTTATCTTTTCTCTTCCCCCTTACCAACGCAACCCAGCCCCCTTTCCCCTATCTCACATGACTAGTCCCTCCCCTTCCTCTACATCTTCACACAAACCTTCTTAAAATCCCCTCTCCATAGTATTTCATCACAATTTCGTTAGGATTATTGGTCGAAGCCTCACGTAAAGGACTTTGTCTCCCTCCTCCTTCCCTATTTCTGTTATGGGTGGGTTGATTTTTTTTTGTTTCTATTCTTCCCAAGGCATGATATGGGTTTATCGGGTTGTCTTTATGTGTATTTAAGAATTTTCCACCTAAGGTGACGTGTTTTGATCTATTTTGGTTCACCCTCCACTATTTGAGGTTTGTTTCTTCTACCCTATTTGTTTGTTCCAATTTTCGTTGGGGTCTTTTGGTGATTTTTGGTTCCCTCTTGGTTATTTATAACATCTTATGGATCCTTTAAGGCTTGCACACATATATATAGGTACATATGTATACATATACATATATATATATATATATCCTTCTTGTGCATATTCCCTTATAGTGAGGATAATATATACATTGGATTAAGGGGTGTGTACATATATATTGAAGTGTATATGCGTGAATGTGTGATGTGGTCTTCCTTAAAGGCGTTGAGTGCCAAAGTGTTTTAGCTTAGCTATTTCCTTTTTGAGGTAGGTTTCCCTATGCATTGGCCTTTAAATTTGGGAATCATTGATTTCATGATGTTTATACCATGTTTACATGCTAATTAGTAATATACAGTGTTTTTAATAACTATTTGGAATGTAATAAATTTGTTTCCTCTAGGAATTAAATTTTTTGTAATTGTTTTACACAGCCCACACACTAAGTGTTCGTTAAAATTCACAGTTGGACTTTATATGTGGTTTTTGGTTTCTAAATATTTTTTATGTTTTCCAAATGTGTTTTAAATATTTAAAAAAAATTCTAAGTGTTGTGTTTATATCTCTTTAATATGGTTTGTCACTCAATGGATATACAATTCTTAATTAGAATTTTCGAAATGGGTTTTCTTTTGGAATCCTCTTCATGGGATGTGTCTCTTACCTTACTCATTGTTAAAGGGGTGGTAATATCCTTGGAATGGTACTTTACTCTTGTCTTGATGGTTCGAAGGGAAAGGGACTATTCCACGAGGTGATTCAGGGGTGATGCTTTGTTTTTTGTGATTCATGTGGTGGATTTTATTTCTTCCATATGTGTATTTTTGATTATTTTATTCTTTTTGGATGTCCCTAATTTTAGACATATCATTAGAACTTAGCATATCTATTAGATTATTCAATAATTCTTACAACACTAGTTTAGGATTACGATATGGATAGTGGACCCTTTATATGTACACACTCTTATTTGAGGATTGATCCACTCAGTTAGGACATGAAGGGTATGACTCAACATTAGGGATACTTGATTGTATTAGGTGTGCCAATAGGATAGACTAGGTTACAATATGTTTTATATATTCCCCTAATCGTCTAGGTATTATCATTTTCTCTAACACTTATTTATGTATGTTGGATAATCTAAGTGACTCATATAGTATGGTTACTTGAGTAATTCTTACCCATTTCCCTTACTATGTTGTTATTAATTCAATTACCTGTTTACGATGTGTCTATTTGGTATATATGAATTTTTGGGTTTTAAATGTTTCATGAAAAATGTTTTGAAAATGTTTTATAATAATTTACACCCTTTACATAAACAAACTTATTCTTACTTCCCCTCTATTTCTCTTAAATTGTCAACCCTCCTCCATTTGAGAAAGAAATCTATTTTTAGTAAAGAGGGAAATGAAACATGATATTATTTAAAAAAATATATAAAAATTTATTTTTATATATTGTGTTTTAAACAGAGTAAATGAATCTTTTGTTTAAAAGACTTACACATGGAATAATTTTACATGGGAATGCCTATCAAGTTTTAATACTCACACAAATATATCTATCTTTTTTTAGCTTCTATAAAAGCTTCAATCTCATTTTTAGTCTCCATGGAGTGGTGTTGGATTAATGGTTGGTGGTGACCTGCATGGTCACATAGAGGTATGTCCATTTTTATTTTATTTCATTGTTAATGTTTATTTTTATTTTTTAGTTTCTATTTATTTATTTATATTAAATTTATTATATAAACCATTACCAATTTAGTATATCTAATGAACGACACTAGTTTCCAGCTCGAAAGGACAGAGAACACCTCTCTGTCCTTATCGCAGGCCGACTCGGGTGACCAGTTCAAGGTTGACCCAGGTTAGTTTGGGAAAAAATGGTATCAAATCATTATAAATTGTTGTTTTTATATTTATGGTATATTAGAGATTGGATTTTTAGAATTTAATTGGTCGTTCATGGGTATGTGCTTGATCACCACCTTTTAAGAAGGATACTTGAATTGCTAGGGTAGTTCGGGATTGATGTGCCTTAAAATTGGAGGTTGGTTCTCATATGTTTTTGATTTTCCTGTTTTTGTTTAATAATTTCATGTTTATTTTGACAATTTGATGGATTATTTAGATAAACTCCTTGGATTTAAGTGGTTGTTTTGGATTAATTAATAGGGGATTATGGTTACTCAACACAGTCTGGAAAAACATGTATAAATTATGCAACTACTTTTGATAACCTCCACTATGCTCAAACAATTGGTGCATTACCTGCCAAATGGTGTGTCCAAGAAATATGTAGCAGTGGTTCTTTTGAGGTTTTTGGATTTTGATTTTTAGAGTAATTCGGTTTCTCTTTATTGTTATTGGTACTTGTTTTAGTTGAATCAAGGGAATTTCCCCTTATGGTTTGAAATGGTGATTAGTTTATTAAAAATTATATTTCCACAATAGAAACCTCTGGTTATTTGAAAATAAAATGGGGTTTTTTTTGAAAATGGATAGTGTTTTGGAAACCATTTTGGGATTCTAAATGTTTTTTAAAAAGAGAATTAGAAACAAAATGGATTTTATTTTATTTTGAAAAAATTTCAGAAAAATTGGAAAGAAATCGAATGTGGAATCTAAATAGTTTTTATTTTGATAAAAAATGGTGTCTTTGGAAACTATTTAGGTGTTTTTTAAAGAGAATTTTGGATAGTAATGTTTCTATAATTTTATTTTACCATTGGTATTCCTAGGAATTCTCATATACATGGACATATGTATGAGGTAAATGGATGGTTATTGGTATGTGTGGATGGGTTCTTGATCTAGAACAAGGATATATATATATATGTGTGTGTGTGTGTGTGTGTGTGAGGCTTCATGTAAAACCAATGGTTAGTGTTCGGTTTGTAAGGCTTGTTATTATTTGAGGAAATAATTTTCAAAAAGGGTGATTTCAATATTCTTAAAAATGGGAGTGCTTTGATGCTACCTATTTGTGTTTTAAGTTTTACTTGTTGGGATTTATATTTTATGTGATGGGCATGTGATTAAATTTTTTTTGAGTTTGGGTTGTTTATTTATGATTTATATGTGAAGATTTGATTTGTGATGTCCTTTGGGTTGGTTCCATGATTCTTGTTTTTAGAGTATTCCCAAGACGATTCCCAGTAAAAATAGTACATGGTTAGTCTTTGAGGTGACATACATGGATGTCTAAGTAATGGTTAGTTTTTTGAATCAATTTTTATTATCAATTAGTGGTGTTACCTTGTCAAAATTATGGTGGTTGGATTCTTTGAATAAAATATGAATAAGCATCTCTCTGGGTATTCTCATTGATGACTCTACCTGGACTCCAAATCGAGTGGTGGATTCTAAGCCCTTGTAGACATTAGAACACACCTGGGTCCACTTTAGTGCTTTACCACCTTCATAAACTGAGAAGGAATATAATACCTCTATCATAGTTTTATTACAAGAATATTTTTCATTAATCATGGCCTCTTGGGTCACCAGAAGGGGGTTCTGTAAGTCGCACTATCAAAAGATGATGTTTCAATTGAAGTTCATCAACTCTTAATTATGGGGAGGAATCTTCTTCAAGACACCAGGTCTCTAGAACTAGGACTTAAAATTTATCTTTTCACATAGTAAATAATCTTATAGGTGTGGTGGATTTCCATCCAATATGCTCTCTGTGATGTCTGAGTAGAAATTATTTAAGTATCCCTTGCTGTGGGTTTTCTTTTTTATAATTTATTATTGGGAGATCCTATTGGCCCAATTTATTTAGAGATCTCTGTGAATATTTCTTTTGGATGGGGAATTTTTAATGTTTAACCATATTTTGTAGTGGTTTTTGTTATGAGTGGTTCTTGTTTTGAGATGCTCTATATTGGGAATTTATGAACCATGATCTGGTTTGGTGCTTGGTTTGGATTTTCTGGGCTGGGACCTTTTTGTCTTGGATGGTAGTACAATGATCATTCCCCTTAGTGAAATATCATTTATAGTCAGTTCCATAATGGTGGGGAGAGCCACTGTAGGTCTCATTGATGACTTTTTCTAAAGTGGTCAGGTGTGACATGGGAAGTTAATAAGACACACTAATGTTAAAGGTTTTGTCTAGATTTGTGAGCTATTTTGTATAGGAAAATAATGGTTTGTCCAGATTCCTAAAATGGGGGGTATACAACCATATAGAAATCTCATGGTGAACCTAGTAATCTTATTTTTGTGTTTCCTATCTTCGAATTTTGATTTTTTTCAAATTCTTTCTTTGTTTCCACCCCCATCGAACCCAGTCATGGTTGTAGGTTTACCATGATGGTGGGTTATGTGATGGATTCTCATAGAGATAATGAACACACCATGATGAAATAATTTTATAATTTCTATTTTAGGGGTCATGGTGTTCCATGTTGAGTGGTGTTATGAAATGAGAGTTTCTTATATTGGTCCTTTCATTTATTAATTTGGGTCCTTTAGTCCTGTCAGTGGCTTCTCTAGTTGTTGAGTGGGTCCCTTGAGGATGGTCTTACTAGCTTCTTAGGGTGTTCTAGTTTAATATTTTGGGTGGAAATTGATTTTTTGTTTCACAGTCTTTCAGTGGTCAAGGTTTTGTTTTGGGAAATGACTTGTTTATGTCTCAATTGTTCAAATCTCTTGGGACTTTATAGGGGCATAAAGTGTTATGGTGGGGATAATTATCATAACCAAACTCGAAAATTATCTATTATTTTATTTATTATTGGTCTTACCTTTATTCAATGGATTTCTTGAGTGTTTTCCATGTAAATTGATGGTTTTTTGGGCAGGCTGAAGAAGTTTAAAAGTTTGAGTAAATTTAAGAGAAACCATGTACCTGCCTAATGTGAACTCTGCATCACAAATAGTGGAACATTCCATGTCACACAACTAGGTTCATGGTTATTCGCCCCTCCAAGTAAATTGTGCGGCCCAATTTTCATCTTAGAAAAAGGTGTCACATGGTTGGAACATAGTTTGGAAGACCATGCATCCAAACCATGTGGCCAACCCAGACTTTTAAAATTTAAAAAATTGGTGTAATAATAATAATAGTAATAATAATAATATTATCATTATTATTATCAATATTATTAATATTAATATTAATATTATTGTTATTTTTTTTCTTTTCTCTCCCTTTACCCCTTACCCACACAACCCAGCCTATCCCTTTCCCATGTATCCCATAACTTTACACTCCCATCCCTCTATAGACATGTGCCACCCCCTCTATCGAGATCCCCTCTCCATAATGTTTCATCCCGATTTCATCATGTTTTTTGGTCGACACCTCAAGGTAAGGTCTCTGCCTCCCTCCTCCTTTACCATTCCAGTGAGTTTCCTTCTCACCACTGCTCTGTGTGGTTCGGCCAAACCCTTGGGTTCTGGTTGGGCTAATTTTTTATGTTTATCTTCTTCAAAGGTCTTGTAATGGGACTCTTGGGTTTTCTTCGTGCTTATTTCTACATATTCCACCAAGTGTGAAACATTTCGTTATATTTCTGTTCACCCTCCATCATTTGAGGTTGGTTATTTCATCATACTTCGTTTGTTCCAATTTTAATTGTGGTCTTTTTTTGATATTTCTCCCCTCTTGGTTGTTTAGTACATCTTGTGGTTCCTTAACGGATTCACACATATAAATATGTATATATGTATATATAACCTCTTTGTATATATTCCATAATGGTGAGGGTAATATGTACATTGGATTACGGTATATATATATATGTGTTAGTGTATATATGTGCAAGTGTGAAGTGGTTTTCATCAAAGGCATCGAGTGCCAATGTGATTCATCTTGGTTCTCTTCTTTTTTAGGTAAGTTTACCTATGAATTTGCCTTTAAATTTAGGAATATTTTATTTCTTGATGTTTATACCATGTTTTGATTCTAATTAGTAATATATTATGTTTTAAATAATTATTTGGAATGTAATAATTCGGTTTTCCCTTTATATTAAATTGTACGAAATTGTTTTATATGGCTTGCACACCAAGTGTTCAATAAAATTCATGATTCGTCTTTGTATGTAGATTGTGGATTCTAAGTGATATTTTATTTTTTCCAAATGTGTTTTAAATATTACAATAAATTATAAGAGGTGTGTTTAGATCTCTTTGAAATGGTTTTCCACTCAAAAGATATGTGAGGATCATTTGGCACATTCAAAATGGGTTTTCTTTGGAAAGCTCTCCTTGGGATGTGTCTCTTGCCTTGATTATTGTTAAAGGGTATGGCAAATCCTCGACATGGGACTTCCCTCATGTATTGATGGTTTAAAGTCGAAGGGACTATTCCACATGGTGATTTTAGGGTGATTCATAGTTTTGTGATTCATGTGGTGGCTTGTATTTATTCCATATGTGTTTTATTGATTATTTGATTTTCTTTGAATAACCCTTATTTTATACATATCATGGGGACCTAGAATAGATAGTGTATTATCTATGATATATTGCTATACTAGTTTCTAATTACACTCTCTTTCGTGGAACCTTACTATGGATACACTCTTTACTAGGGACAGTGCCCCTTGGTTAGGCCATGTAGGGTATGATTGAGTGTTTGGGATATTTAATTGCATTAAGCGTGAAGACATGATGAATCAGGTTACAATATGTTCTAGACCTTGATATCCTAGATATTACCATGTTATCTGGCACTTATTTATATGTGATGGACAACGTACTTTCCTCATCTAGTATGGTTACTTGAGTACAACTTACCCATTACCCTCGTTATGTTTTAATTTATTAAACTACATCTTTATGATGTGTCTATTTGATAAAGATGTTATTTTGGTTGTTATTGTTTAATAAAAAATGATTCGTACTCCTTTTCACCCTTTACACAAACACCCTTCCTATTACTTTCCCTCGTATTCTATTAAATGATCAAGACTCTACCTTTTGGAAAAAAACACATTTTTATTAAAGAGGGAAATTGACCATGCCTTGTTTTAAAAAGGAATGTATGAAAAACCAATGTTTATATATTGTACTTCAAAATTACAGTATGTGAATATATTGTTTAAATTAATTGCATTGGGACAGTTTTACTTAGGCATGAACACTTAATTTTAATAATCACACCGATATCTCTATATTCATTTTTAGAATCTGGTGCATCTTCTAGCATAGTCTCAGTTTCCAAGGAGTGATGTTGGTTCAGTGGTTGGTGGTGACCCATTGGGTCACATAGAGGTATGTCCAATTTTATTTACTTCTACTATTAGTGTTTATTTTTTTTGTTCACTTTATATTTATTTATTTTTCTGTCATTTATGGGATAAACTATTCACAATTGAGTATATCAGATGCCTGACACTATTTTCCAACCCTGGAGGATTGGGAATGCATCTTGATCCTTGAAATAGGTCGGCATGGATGAATGGTCTTAGGTTGACCCAGGTTTGTTCGTGATGGTATCTATAAGAATATTCCATATATATAAATGTAACATGTAACCAAAATAGTGAAAATTTTGAATGGAACAAGACATGTAAGACTAATTTTGAATTCATATGTAATAAATTAAAGTATATTTAATGTATGAATAAAGGTAACCTAGTCAATAAATTCATGAAACTAGTAAAGTATAGAAGTTCATAAGTTAAGGAGTCTAAATGTTAGAAAAGTTAAAAGCATAAATTAGCTTAGTATATAAGGTTAAATATGATATATAAGATTCATTTTCTCAAAATTTAATGGTTATCCCAGTTTTAATGGAAATGAATAAAGGTACTTAGGGGGATAATTTTTTTCTATTTTCGGAGGCCCATAGTGATGAAAAAGAGTAGTTTAGTCAACATGTAAAGGCCACTATAATGGATACATAAAGGTAATTTAGTTAGAATAAAAGATGAATCGGAAAACTAGTTTTTACTTCATAAGATGTGTAGAGGTGTTCAAAATTATATTTAAGTGTAACTTCAAGAAAATATATTAATGTTTACCAAAAATTGTTGGGAAAAATCTTAATTTATATTGTGATGAGTAAGAGTTATTTACACTCAAATAAGTATTATATACTAAAAATTGATAATAGAATGGGTTACATAAGATCCTGACTGAGTTATAGTTTATGTATTTGAAAAATTTATAAGAGACCAACTAAAATATGTTTGAGTCATATACTCATACATAAGGGTTTCTAACTAATATATAAGGCTCTAAAGGATTATGTATAAAGGATATTCCTCATAGAAATGTAAAATTTCTAGGTGTTAAATGGAATAATTGAAGTAGGATTCAAAAGATAAACTAGATAATACTAAATACGTTCTTCCTAAATTAAATTATCATGATACTTTTTTTGTCCATGATTAAATACATTATTAGTAGAGGATTAAATTATGGTTAAATGAGAAGATTAATACCTGATTAATATTTTATTTAAAAACATATTTTAAAAATATAAGTTTTTTGAATATAAAGGATTTCTGAAAAATAATATTAATCTTTATTATTTAAGAATAAATAAATGATGGGTATTCATGAAATTTCAAACGATACATGCTATTAAAAATCATGGATAATATTATGAGATATTGGGGAGCATACCCATATGATATTTTTGCGATATTAATAGGAATACCCAGTCTTCGATAATCAATTATTTTACATATTTATGTATGGAAATTATGTTCAATTTATTCTATATATAAAATATAATGGATGGGGGGAATAAATAATACATTTTAGATAATTAAATATATAAGTATCAGAGAAAATAATAAATATAATGAGAGTAAAAGAATAAGATACTATGCATTAAAGAATATTAAAAAGAGGAGAAGAAGAAGGTGAAGTAGTTATATAACCCTACACCATGATATCTTTATATCAAAGAAGACAAATAAAGAAGAAATAATGGGAAGACGAAAGAATATGGATTGAATACGGGAAGAAGGATGATCGTAATATTGGACTACTAATCATTATTTAGCAGTCAATGTCCATGGATCCTGAGTTGATTAAGAACAATATTCTTATTCTTGTGTAACGTATAGGTCCCTAGCTATTTGTAGAGACCATTATGTATATATCTGAACATACTATTCTCTGGCTATTGACGAATTTGAGTAATGAATAAGTACAAATAATTTGATGTTTTGACATCATAGTGAATATTATGGATATTATTTTGGAGTTGGAAGTTGTTTTGTAAAATAGAAGGATTTTTTACAAAGAACATAATAGATAGATTATAATATTTAGGTAATATATGATACCTAACTATTGGTTAAACAATTTTCCTACTACACTGTTACCACTTTCAATATTAGTGAAAAAATGTGGCTCAGAATTGATCTAATAAAAAAAAGAGTAATTCCAATATTGTGGTCAAACCATATAAAAATAAAATGTGATGTAATTTACTTTAATTATTACATTTTATGTGGTCAATGAGTGTCAGGTAGTCCTAATTAGATCTATTATTATCTTAACTGATAAAATCCATTTAATATTGATATGGGATAATTTAAAAGGGTAAAAGAAATTAGTAAAATAGGTTACTCTAATTTACCTCCCTAAAGTACCTATAGACATCCCTGAGGACTATATATTTATATGTTCACCTCTAAATACCTCTAGTAAGGTATAGTTCAAAACAACACCTCCAAAAAATATTTCAATTAGAGTAACCTAACTAGTACCCCTAATGGGCTGATGGTGAAGGCACGTGTTCCCACTAAATCATGCCACTAATAATCCATGAGTTGATGACTTGAAAAAGGGTGTAAAATGCATACATGCGAGGAACATCAATTATAAATCTAAGAAAAAAGTGAAAAAAACCAGTTACCTTTAGCATATATTATAAAATAAAAAACCATAATCCTAATAATGAATGTAATGTCTTATGTATAAATAATGTTTAAAAAATCAATACTAATTGACTACTCCATCAGAAGAAACCCAACTCCAATGATCACTGTGTCTTGATAATGCAATTTCTATCCAAATCACTAACTCAAGAATAAAAACCAATAAAAACTCTATATTGAAGACAAAAGTGAGCATATAATTATACATAGAAGGTTCCTCCCAAATAACTCTAGTGAAAATATAGAAGAAGCATATTTATACCTTAGAGAATAAATAATTAAACCAACACATTACTTAACTAGGTCAACTTCCATACCATCCTCACCAAGTTTATATCACTTATTTTATATAAAATTATATTAATACATTATTCATGTACATATATCAAGAATGGTACCATGCACCTGTAACTTCCCACACCGAATTACCAGTAAACCGGTAGTTAGATCAGTCACCACATAGCCTCAAGCATGTCTTCTTATAATCCATAGGCTGCTAACTAGTAGCTAGGGTGTAAAGGTAGTTTAGTTGGGAGAATATACCCTCATACTCAGAGAACATTGCCGTAAACAGATAGTAAAAAATCAGATATCAGTAGAACTAGTATAAAGAAACAATCAAAACAAAGACAATTGTAATAATAACTAAATAAAGAATGACGAAAATTCCAGTTTATACAATGCAAGCATTCTAGATGATGATTACACAAACTAACAAATTAATATACAACATGCTTTACATTTTAGTACATAATAAGGATAAGATATCAAATCACCACAAGTGATCTCCATGATCATCCCAAGCTCCAGCTTGGTCCTTTTCTCACAACTTCCAAATACAAGAAATACATCACTAGAAAGGTCTATTCACCTATAATCAATTAGGTATACTTAGGCAACAATCGTTCTTTAGCATGGTGTAAGATATAAATCTCAATAGACTGGCACCCACAGTGTCGATCCTAATCCAACTTGTGCTATGAAAATCTATCAATGCAAGAAGATATATAAAAAGTAAGGAATCACTCAAAAGTAAACATCATATAAAGTCTAGGATTCCAGGTATTCTCAAATATGATTAATCAAACCCATTTAAGTGAGAAGACTATAATATAACAATCAAACCTATTTCATTTTACCAATTTCAAATGAGGTTTCAACAAATAAATTAAATAAGTCTCATAACCCAAAACATAGCCCACCATCCCCCATAAATATATAAATAAATATGCCTAACCCGGCCATATGTAAGAAAAATCAAGGCTAAATCCAAACTTATTATTTGTCTTACATGATGCATCACTTAATTAATTAATTAGTTTAGAACCCATGTCCATACATGACATCCCTTAGTTGGAATTCAAGTATCACATGAGGTATAATATCAATCAACACCCTACAAGCCCATCCCTGTCAAACCTCTTAAGAACCCAATATCACTCTAAGTGAGGTATAAAGTCCATGTCATCTGAGTCTATCCTTGGTGGTCCTATATTGAAATTCCATGTATCACACATGACATATAATCATTTCCCCTTGAGTCCATCCATGCTGAAACTCTCATATAAAAAGATCCATGTTTCACTTGGAATATATGTAATAAGCCCCTATGAGTCCATCCATGGCATTATAATATGAATCCATTCATCACTCTGATTATAATTCAAAATCCACTAATATTTCATCCATGGAATTCTAATATGAATCCATGTATCACTCGTCTTATAAGTCAAACCTCATGAGTCCATACATGTAATCCTTCAATTATATTCACGTATCACCCTTGGAATAAACATGGTTCTAGTCAATTGAGTCCATCTATGGAATTATAATATGAATCCACATATAACTGAAGGCTCTTAACCATTTAATCAATTCATTTCTATTTTAACAATTCATATAACATGCCAAGGTCAAAACTAAGAGAATCCTTAAATGTAATCACCTCAATAAAGTGAATCAATCTTTGGATAACCTCATAAGGCTTGGAATTTCATTTACTCACATGATCATTTCTATATAAAAAGCATCTCATGCTCAAACAAGCCATTACATGAAAATAACATCAATTACCTCACAAGGGAAAATCCTTAAAATAAGACTCTCAATCTCAAAACCACTACATAGAAAATTAGTATATATCTGACTTGGGAATATCCATACAAAGGAAAAACATTATTAATCAGGAAATGAAATAGTAAGGTGCAAGGTTCATGGTCACTAATCCCTTCCAAATTAATTTATTTAATTCACAATTGTATCTACAAATAAATTACATGCTTGACATCCCATGAAATATGGTAAAAAGGCACAACTAAGGGAGTCCAAGGAAAAATCCATTGAAGTTCCATTTAACAAGAAATCCCATGGGTTGATTCATGATTGATAATCTATTGCACCAGTAATAGAATCATCATATTCACCTGGGCAATGAGAAATATAACAAGTAATGACAAGCTTAACAACCACATGGCCAAGTCCTCATTTAACTTACAAGGGAAACATAATTTAACAACATTAAAAAGGGACATGCATTAACATACTATATATCAACAATAGTAGGAAGGCATATGGGAATATAAAACCACACTAAGAATGATATAAAATATATCACTAATTTTTTTTAAGGTAGTGAACCCCTTTTTGATGCGTTTTGTTATAAAAACATGACTTTATACATTAATAAGTCATTTATCACATTTAATAATTTCATTCAATCTTTGTTATTCCACAAAATAAGGAAACTCATAATTCAACTTATTAAAAGAATAAATTTAATCATTATTAAATAAAACGGAAAAGGATAGGTATCCTACCAAAAGAAGAAGACCAATTCAACTTCCGAAATTTGTCTGGTTAGGTGATGACCACTCTAAACCATCCGCACTCCACACGCACATACATTATATATATATATATATATCCTTCAATAAAAAGAAATTATCCACCTATATATGAGGTAATATGAATGAGGAATATATATATATATATATATATATATACATACTTGTGCATGTTTGTGCACTCCACCATGGATGATTAAAATTCCCTATAATAAATTTTAGAGATTCAACACACCTGAAGACTCTCAATTTGAGGGTGTGAAACAATAAAACAGGTTAAAACCTTAACCAAATTGATTTTGGAAAGCCAAAATGGACCCATCCACCTTGAAATTGATGGAAGATGCCGAAACATGAACCCAAAGGTCATGAAGAAGCCTCCGCACACCATAAAATTAGAATAATAAAAAAAAATACATATCAAAATTTTACCTTGGTTGTTTAGCTGAATCGAGTATGGCGATGAGGATACTGAAAAGAACCTACAAATGAAGAGAAGGAGAAGTGGAGTGCCTTAACATAGAGATTATGAGGAGAAATAAGAAGAAACGGTGGACAAAATTGATGAATATATGAGAGATAGAGAGGGTAGCTCGTGTGTGCAGCTAGGGAAATTGGGGGAGGTACAACATAATATTAAGGGGGAAGGTATCTTAGTTTTCTTTTTTTATTTTAATTTTATTTTAATTTAATTTAATTAATTTAGTTTTTTAAACAGGTTCTCAACGAACATTTTAGGCCGCACGATTTAACAGACCGTGTTCCCTTTACTAGGCACATGGAGCAACCCGAATAACTTGTCCCGTATAGTTTAGAAACCATGCACCAACCATGATGTGAACAGTTTTTAGGTACCACCTCTGACACTAACCATGAAAGATCAGTGCATGGTTTAGAAAACCATGAAAAACCCACGCGGCAACCTCTTCCCACCTAAAAATTATCCAAACTGTTACCTACTATGGGACACACATTTTTAGACAAACCATATGTCCTCAGTCTGTCCTTTAAAACCTATTTTTCCTAGTCCAGTGCTTTCCAAACTCATCAAGCCACCGAATAATGTTCTTGGGCCTTCATCCAAGTCTGAAATCATAATGTTTAAACATTACAACTGTCATAATTAAGTTACAATGATCCATTTTAAAAATGACCCATCTAGTAATCACCAAAATTAAAATTCCAATAGAATTTCATCAAGTTAAAAAACATGGGTTCTTACATCACCCACTTCCTGGTTGAACTAGTCACCCTCATACCCAAAAAAATATGTTATAAAATACCATCCAATGCAATTAAACAAACTGCATCATCATAATCACATAATAGCCTCAACCTAAACCAATACCACATTCTATAAACCAAAGCCATATACCAAATACCAGAGACCACAATCACATACCATATAACAACACTACCACATCATTACCACATACCATATACCACCACATAAACCTAACCTCACACCATCACAACACATCCACTACTTCATGACATTAAAACGTGTCTAAAAATTATTATCTATTATAATTATACTATTCAATTCTCATTTTTTTATAAAACCAAATTAAATAATTTAATAGTCATATTAATTATAATAATCGCATTAATTTCAGAAACAATTTTATTCACCTTAAATAACCAACTTTCACAATAATTTTCATCAATTAACCTCACTTACCACATCATTAATCCACCAAATATTTTAGATTAGTCAGCTATGAATTTAATTTATAAAATTCCATACACATCTCATAATTTTTCATTTTTTTGATAAATTAATTATTTACATATCTTTTGGAAACCATTATACACCATCCAAGTCAATATCTCAATTTAAAAAAATTAAAATTCATAAAAATAGCATAAAATATCATATGTTCCCCCTCCACATCATTAACCACACAAAGCCACAGAAACATAAAAAAAAGTAGCATAATCATGACTACAAAATACATTTACCTCCGTCATAATAAACCAACATTAGCAATAACATCACAATTTATTAATGAATCAAACATAATACTTTCAACCCCCCTTAATAACATTCACCCCCTTAATAAATCCTTGATTAAAATTTATTAATGAATCAAACATAATACTTTCAACCCCCCTTGAAATTAAAAAAATACAAATAGAGAAATATTGAGGAAGATAAATCCTTAAATAGAAATTAAAAGATACAAAAGAGTAAATAATTCATCCACTTTATTTTATAGTTTTCTCCATACTGTATTCATATCTCCGTTTTCATATTAATTTAATTCCATGGAAGGTATTTTTCTTCTTAACAATTATTTATAATCTATCATTGGGTAAAATAATCATAGTTAAATGAAAACAAGCTCACTTTTTGGGATAATCAAATTGTACTTATATGATATCCTTTGATAAATCATTCAATAGTAAAATATTTGGGTATTAAAAAAATAATATCATTAATAAAAAAATATTTAACTCAAAATTCAATACATAATATAATTTAACAATATTCACTAATAAATACAACATCATTTTAAGAATAGAATAAATTTTTTTATTTTATTCTTTCTTTTGAGATTTGGTCATAGTTTATCTAGTTTTGTTTTACCTCTTATATTGTCTCATAAATTATTTAATCCTATCAAATATTTTTTAGATCACCTAACTCACTTTCTTATTCTATTAATTTGAGATCCTATTTTTTTCTATTCTATTATTGATGACTATACTGAATGCTGTCTGTATCAAGTTAATTTCTAATGAATTATTCTTTTCTAAATAATATATAATTTCATTTTTTAGAATATTCTCAGACTTTACCATTCTATTTATATTTATTATATGTAAAATGTGTTATTACTTAAAACATAATAAATTTGGTTCTATTTCAAAATACTAATTTAGGATCTACTCAAACATCTAATAATTCTAAGCTTCTACCACACTTTCTGAAAAATAACTTAGTCTTGAGTCTATTGGTGGAAGGGTAGATATGATGTTCAATACCCTATGAAAAATTATTCTATCAAGCTTTATTGCTTCTCTAGTAGTTAATCCTTGAAATTTCATCTTAAGAGATATATTATGAAGAAATCTCTTGACCAGTTGTGGTGCCTTTATCTTCTTATGTACCTTTAGGATGAACTCCTTTTGTTGTTGATACATTATAGATATCAGGATGATAATATGATTAAGCTTCCTTGAATTTTAAAACATTTATTCCATTCCACCTCATATATTCTGACGATTTTTATCTTTTAATTACTAGTGGCTCCACATACTTAGCCTCTTCTAGGGCATCTTTTGTAGAACAATTCTTTTAATTCTTAACATCACCAAGAATTTATTTTCTATCTTCTATGATTATTATTTTTATGAAATAATGACTTAGAAAAAATAGAGGTTTATTAAGAATGAAATTTAAATGTCAATGAAAATGATTCTTTCTAAGGTGGTGAGGGTCTAAGTGTAGATTGAGAAATAAAATCTAATTATTCTGAATTTGTATGATCATCACATATACTTGAGAATATCATTGATATATCTATAATTGACCATTTATACAACAACCATGGAATTAATCGAACTATATATTTCTATAGTTTCAATTTCAAATCCATAACAATTCTTCAATCACAATGATAGCTATTAGGAAACACACTGAAACAAATACCAATATATATCTTAGAAGGAGCGAGATGATATACAATAAATCAATGTATTAAATCACCATATATTTGTATCATCCATTCATCAAAGTCTTATTTAAATTTAAATACATTGTAGTAATAAATATGAATAGTCATATTCTAAAAAAACTAAGTTCAGTTTCAAAAATAGTGTGGGTACAATATCTTCCAATGAGTGTAGCTATATATTCTAATGATGCGTTTAACACACCATCACAACATTTATATATTTAATATAAATTTAATGATCCAACTTATTTCATCAATAAATAAAATCAAAATATATTTTATACAAATAGAAAAATAATACAAACAACTTCAAGTTAATTCAGTAAAGTTATGAGTGTATTGTGATTTTCAAAACAAAGGATAAAAAATTAATTGGTAAATTCAATAATCTTCCAAATAACCAATAAAATTTTATACCAATATCATAAGTCCAAAAATTCGAGAATTTATTTTTATTTATTCTATTACCAAATTTTGATAATTTAAAAAATTAAAATTTTTTCATCAAATAAAAACCAAAACCAAAATCACACCAATGCGAACAAAAAAACATAATTTATATCATGGAATTCATGTAAAAACATGTGATTCAATTTTATATTGTAATTTATTTAGTATGATTACTTATCATCACTTGATTATCCCCAAAACCATACCCAGATAAAAAAAATCCTTGATTCATCTACAGTTAACATATTATATAATTGAGAGATTATAAATCCCCTACATAAAACCAAAGATTCTAAAATTATTGTGTAATAATTAGGGAAAACAAATTATCATGTGGTATTATAACAACAGAAAAAAATTTGTAAAACTAAAACGTACACTCTCTAATGACACTTAATAAAAACTAACCACTGGACAACCATATCACTTTAAAAAGAGATAAACATGATAGTAGATGAAAAAACAAGAATGAATTTACTTAAGTTGATAACATCATGATTCCAGAGATAAAATGAATCAAACCCCAGAAATAAAAGAGTTCAAGGATATCGAGGAAAACCATATAGTTGAAAAATATCATAAGGAAATAAGGGTAACTAGAGATAATTCATTTAAATATATTAATTTATAATAAAAATATATAAAAATACGGGTTCACTAATGGTGTAATGACATAATAGGGCTAGGTTAATAGCATCTTTAAAAAATGTTGCATAATTTTTCCCCATGTTACCTCATAAATATTGGTTAACGACTATTAAAAATCAATGATATCAGAAAATATCACGGTGTACTGATCATTTCCACACCACAATATATCACCCTCTGATCATTATGGTGAATACCATGTCACCTTGAACTCCACAACTGACACATACTAAAAAATATGATATCCTCTACAATTTATCAATTTAAAATGATGAACAATATGTTATAATGATATGATATATCTATTTCATCAACTGAAACCATGAAACAACCACTTTCCCATATAAACCAATGGAAAACTAAATAATCATGTTCTAATATCCATAGTGCAACATAACCACTCACAGTAAAACAAAAAAATACACGACACAAAACATAAAACCGAGGAGGCATAAGAAATCATGATTAGAGGATTACAGTGTAATATAAATATTCATGATTTAACACTAAATTTTATTGGATGTATTTATTAATGATAATTATTCTCCTATAGCTCTTATAGGAAACAAATCATGGTTCCATGCTATATTTTCATGACATTGTTTTTACAAAATATTGAATTTTAATCTTAATCTCTTCTTATCCTCAACTGCATGCCTCTAAGGTCACTCGAAACTTTTCATACATCTTAAAATATAAATTTTGAGAAATATGGAAAATTTGAGCTTCTTTAATAGATACCCATCAGATGATTATCTACTCAATAATCTAAATAAAAATAAAATATGTAAACTTACAAAACAAAGTCACTAAGGGAGACTCCTCTTAGAAAATACCTATTCCATATATAGACCAAAAACATACACCATAGTGTAGTGATTAATAAGAAAAACCTTGGATTCCACATTATATACCACTAAAAACAGAACCACATATCACTATTGATATATATCCATTTATAAGGAAACACTACATCTAAAATAATTATCCACATAATATTCACTTATCACCCAAAATTTAGTAGTTTCACCGTAACACTAATCCTTTTCTAAGAGAGATACTTATAAAATTTGGATATCACATTATAAAAGGTGATAAAACAAAAGAGAATAAAGAAAAAAATCAATTACATCATCCCATAACTTAATACATTTTATAACATTTACTCATATCATATTAGAATGAAATGATTAAAATATTGAATTCACCATTAAAATAGTAAACCCAAATAAAAATTGAATTAATCAATCAAAACCTTTCAAATATTACCAAAAAAACATATACAAGTTATAAGAAAACCTGAAAACATATTTTCCTAAAACCTTAAATTTTGTTATTAAAAAAAATTAACACGGTTTCACTTTAAAAATTTAATCTATATTTGAATTTAAAAATTGTATAAGAAAAATTGGGTTGAAAAATTCCATTAACCAAGACCTTAAAGTAAAAATCCTAGGATAATTTAAAAGGGTTTCTCAAGAAATAGATATGGTTCTCTACTATCAACACATTCTGACCATCAATTCAATATGTACTCTTCTATAACAAACCACCCATTAGGTTTTCATCATGATATAAGAGAATACAAACTATCACATAGGTGAAGGACCACCATGAATCATGGTGCACTCATACTACCAAGGTCTTACCATATGGAAAATGAAATAAATAATTTCTCCTATAATAGAATATCTATATCCACAGACAAAAAATCCTTATAGAAACATCGTATAACCAAAGGATTACATTACCCTTCATCTCTACCGACCATGAGTTTTATGATTCATAGTATTCAAATCAAGGATTATTCATCTATGAAGGTGACTATTGTTGAATATTTCTGAATCAATAAAGTTTTTGGAAATTATTTTGCATAATATATCACCTCCACCCATGTCCTAAATCACAAAACTGATACAATTTATTATATATCTAGTTTAAAAGTATACTTATAATACCATTATATCACCACTTCATTAGTTAAGAGACTATAACATTGGGAAATAAATTTCTAGAATAATTCCTAGGCCTAAACACACACAAACACACACTAGATCTTCCTCAATAAATTATCAAACTCTTTTTTTATATTTACCCTATGAAACTTGGGAAATAGATACACTTTTAAATAATTAAATACATTTTTTCGAATTCATCTAATCTTCGCTATGGTGTTCGATCTTCTACCACCTTGGAGAAACACATCAAAGTAGACATACTACCAATGAAACTCTAAATTATTTTATAGTCATCACTAAATCAAAGGAAACTTCAACTTATACTATCCATTATTCAACCTTGAAAAATATCATTCTAATAATTAATTTTATCACTACATTCCATTTAATAATCAATAACACTTTCTTCTATAGACCCTACTTCATTTTTCTACACCCAATGACTTAATCACGACTTTAAGACATGTATTTCCCCAAAACATTAATATTAATATGGTTTATTAAATTAATTAAATCATAAATAAGTAGTAGATAATCCTAAAACATAGAAGGAATCACATAAACTTTCATACTATAACATTACCAAACCAAATAAATATTCATGACAATACCCCGTAATATTAACAATCCAACATCATCATTACCATGAATAACATAACAACTTAATTACCCCCACACCACTTACCAAAAAACCATTTAGCTCAAAAAATTCAGGACAACCATTGAAACAAAGAGTTTATAAGTTGGTTTTTTAATAATATATTAAGGAAAAAATTTAATATGTTTCATAGAATCATGCTGATTCATAGAGGATTATATTATACATATGTAATTGATGTGTTTCCCAAATTTCATGGTTCGATAATATAATTAATTAAATATTATAAGTATATGTTTCATGGAGAAAAATAGTGGTATGTTTTACAAAAAATAAAAAATATATTTTAATAAATATGGAGAATAGGGTTTTAGTTGTTGTAAATGTTTTTTGAAGGGAGTGTAAAAAAATGGAACACCCTGACCCGAATCCCCTAGTCTAGGATATCAAGATACATAATCTCATGAGAACCCCTATAAAAAATAGATTTATGAATAGTAGTGAGGGTCTGAATGGTGCAGTAGGGATACGATACTATCAGTATCAAAGTCCATACACCCAAATCCTAATAAGAAATGAATAATAACCAAGGAAGATATATTAGAACTAAATAATAACAAATTATATATCAAATGGAATTTTTGGTATCATAGAGTCATGGAATTTAATTTTCAAGGACCCCTAATATGGAATGTTAAAATATAGTATAAGGAAAAACAATAAAAAATATATAAAGAAACCACAATATCACTCCAGCGTCCGTCCTTATACTATTTACAAACACCAAGCTATAACTCATTATCTCCCAATCACTAGGTTCTTTACCTTTCCAAAATTCTAGATCATGAAGTCTATATGTGCATCAAGATGTCTGTCAAATGTGTGATTATAGATCTAGTAGAAGAACAATAATTCATCCTTAACGTAAGTTCACATGTATAAGATGTGTATTCTATGATTATACATAAACACATGCAAGAAACAACCAAACATGTACCAAGTGATCATGCACTATCTAAGTCACTACAAACCCCATCTATACCTGATTTGACTCCATTATAAAGGAAAATTCATAATTAAAGTAGAATATATGGGTCTATCACAAGGAAACCATACAAATTTGAGAACTCACATTACCAAGAAGCCTTGGGTCAGACTACTAGGCCATCCCACCCTATCTCTATCACGATTCAGGCTATAAGGTCATTATACGCTTTCTACACTTCACCTCGAGCCATAAGGCCATCATATCTCATCACTACCTTGAGTCTTGCCTCAAGGATGTCACACCCAAACTCTATGTCAATGTCTATTATCATCATCATCATATGCCACAAATTCTCCCTATATAAGGGCTAACCAATCCACCACGGTCCACCTAACACTTACTAAAATATAAAAAACCTCTACAGGATATTCATTCAGACATAATTTGGAATATCACATATATGAACAAAAATTACATATTAATCATGAGTCTCAATAGCCTAACACTCACACAAACAATCATTATCAGGATTGGGTCACACAAACTACACAAAAAGACACAAATTTGATCAATACATGGAAAAAGGTTATATAAATCCCCATTATTATGGGAAACATCCCACCTCAAGCATATTGATACTAAATGCCATGATTGTTAAATTTTGTTACCCAAGTCAACCATTTGCACCAACCAGATCACCCCACATGCCATGGCTCCCTATAAAAGATCCTAATTACTCCAAAAATAGTTCTAGAACAAGGTTCAAGAAGGAGATAGTGAAAAATTTGTCAATCAATTCAATTTACCCTAAGAAAAATCACTATCAACAGTAGATATGTATCTGCATCAAGAAAGGGTCTTCTATTCTCTATATATGATATCAATATATCAATGAACCATGAATTATTCATTAGATATTGCAAAATCTATTTATCAAGTCAACATAAAATAGTTCTACGGAACATTATATAATAATAAGAATATTTGGGAGATAACATATGAATCATACTTCATGGGATTCAACAAATTGATTTCAAATTCAAGTACTAAATATAGGATAAAGGGAAGAATAAAATCATTAAAAGAGATCTCTTGAGACTATTATATTCTATTGAAGGTTTAACCAAGGGAGGAAAAAATTAAAAACTTTATTAGAGTAAAATTATAGAGGTGAACTTACAAACATAGATGCCTTGGCACTACTGGGTATTCAGTGTTGGACCTCTTACTGGTTGGTGTTCTTGAAATAGGTAGAACACATATGCCATAGCCAGCTACTATCTAGTGGCTTCCCATAATATGATCAGTGTGACTTATAAATATGTAGGTCCTATTACACCTCAACCCAATAGTCGGTGGCTCTATATCAACTTTCCAGTAGAACACTAACAACTCTATGATGATTTTTGGAAACACCATATTTATTGGTTCCAATTACATTCACTCAAACACCTATATAAAGTAACAAAATAAAATTTATGGTACGAAGAAACCACAATTAACACACCTTGAAATTTGGTGGATGTCCCAAATACCCACAACAATGACTTATAGTCCTCAATAAGTGACTCTAGTGGTCCATATTGAACAACTCATCCCTTTAATCACAAAAAACAGACTATATCCCCCACATTTCATCCATGATCCATCCATGATTCAATAAGACTTGAAAAAGTGGTTCCATATTTTCCTTGAACACCCTATCATTTTGTTCTATGATCTACACTATGTTCTTTATAGACGATACATCTAGTTCTAAGTTAACTTCCTTATAGTCTATCAAATGTGCATGATTGATCTCATACATTTGATATTGAGAGACATCAACCACTACATGGAAACCTTTATATTATTTAAGGATCTTTAATTAGTAAGACACTATTATGAGAATCTTTATTATATCAAAACTTTCCACAAAATGTGATGCCAACATTCCTTTCTTTACAAAATGATGAGGTCCCAACCAAGGTGAAAACTTTAAGAAAAATCATTCACCCACAGCGAAATCCAATTTTCATCTCCTCTAGATGACATATGATTGATATCTAATCTGATTGGTAACCGACCTCTTCTTGATCAACTACACCCTCTTAGAGGTCCCCTGTACTGTACTCGACCTAAAGAAAGATTCCTCACCCACCTATTTCAAACACAATAATGACAGACACAACCATTCATAAAAAGATTTAAATGGTGTCATTTGAATCAAAGAACATGAATTATTATTGTTAATTACCTACACTAAGTCTTTATGATAATTCTATATGAAATGTCTTGACCCCAGAGCCACTTAAACAGTTCCCTGATTTGGTTGGTTACCTTGTCTCAAACACACCTCCCCATATGCTAGAGGATATTAACTAGCAGTAAGGGTTAAATGATGGTACTATTTGGAGAATATACCCCCATTATAAGGGTATCACAATGGTACATAACAAATAAAGTAATAGAAAAATCAAATGAAAATCCATAGATCATCAGAAAATAATATTCATTGATAATAAATAAATAATGAATAAATTGGCCAAAACTATATTAGTCAAACATGACTGTGCATGTGATGCTATAATTTAGAATCAAATTACATAAAATAGGTGATACATAAATAAATACAGTAGGTAAAGAAGAAAATCCAAAAGTATCTCTTTCTGAGAATCATGATCTTTGGATTATTCCTTTTCTCATTTACAACCATGTGCAAGTGTAAAAACTTAGTCAAAAATCCATGATCATAAACATGTAACCATGAGGTCTATTCGGGTACCCCTTTGCAATGGAGGACTGAACAAGGTGAGTGATGTACTCAAAATTCAACACTAATGGTGTCTAATGCTATTCAGTATGTGCATAAAAAACAAAGTAGTGTGTAGGTGTAATAAATAAATTAGTAAATAAATAAATTTAAATATGTTGGATCAGGATCCTCACGGATTCATGGATGATCATACATTATATAGTCAATTCCAAAATATCTCCTGCATCCCATCATGTATGTAACACTCTACGCTTCCATTGTACGCTCCTCTTTGAATAATAGCGCAGCGTGTGTTGTATGTAACCTTGAGTTCTAACACACCGTGACCAATAAAAGTAGTAGTAATGAATAGTAATACCCACCTTTTGAAATTATATAAATTTTCTATTTCAAAATGGAATTCATTTTTGAATTCATAATTTCGAAATTAACCTACGTTGAATTATTGGAATTTTTCTGAGAACTTCCGATTTTTGAGGAATAGTGAAAATACATAAAACATCTTTTTTAATCAAAATAATTTATAGTGATAAATTATAAAATTGAGTGGTTCTAAAGTTTAATTAGAATATATTTTTACCATTTTATCCAATGGTGGTTATTTGAATTAATTTCACTTTGAAATTGGACATAAACAATTGTCAATCTTTTGATTGATATTATTTTTTAAAAACACGGTATTTGTCTTGGCAGCGGGAATTACTTATTAAAATAATTAATTCAATTTATATGTTTTTAATTTTGTAAAATAGAAATAATTTTTGAATTAGGAATATCAAATATATCTTAGGGTTAATATTTGGGGTTGTTCTGAAAAACTTCGATTTTTTATGAATAGTGAAACCACTAAGTGGTAGTTAAAAAACTGATTTTTTGTTTAAATGAAATATTGCCATCTCTGTGATTTGAATTTCCAAAATCCGACATACTTAATTTTCATTATGAAGTAAAATCTGGTTCAATGGGATTAAAATAATTTTTGGTCAAATAGTAACTTTTAAGTTCTATTCATCGCAATTAAAGGTAATTAATGTAACTTAAGGTAAAAATCATGTTATAATAATTTGAAATTACCTTTACACTTGTCCTACCCTTATTGGGTGAGTCATGGCCGACCCCAAAAATACATGGTTCAACTTGGGGACCCCATGGAGCCATTTGGGTAAGATAATGAAATTAATAACCTTTTATTTAAAGTAAAAATAAAATTGTCACAAACATGTGTTGTTTTACTAAAACAATTATTACATGGGGTAATATATGTTTACATTTCAACTATAAATATTTATTGGAAATCTAAAAATATTTCCAAAATCATGGTAATTTTTTTATAATTTTTTTGAAATTAAATAAATAAATTTATTTCTCACACCATGATGATGCAGCAATGACCTCATTAATGATCTTTTTAAATAAAAATGAAAAGATAATGTAAAATCTTATACTTAAACATGTCAAATACCTATTTTATGGGTATATTTAGAACCTTTATCACCTTATCCTAGAAATATATAATTTTGGAACCTTTGAAATCTGAAAAGTACTTCATAATAAAGTAATATTTCATTACTTTCCAAGAGTGCCCCTCTTCTCCTCTTATAAAAGGCACCCACCACTACCACCGTATTCGCACCTTCAAGCCATTTGGCATGGACAAACTCTACCCAAATACTCTCTCGACTTCCCTCTTTTACTCCTAGAAGCTTAATGTTGGGCAGAATGCTTCCCAAGGAAGCCTTTGCCTCAAATCAAAAAAGAGATACCTGATTTTAAGGTAATGTCTTCTCTTATGTTATTTTGTTTTATTTTTATTCTCCAACCCCTTAAACTATTTTTATTACATTCTTTTGAAACAAAACCTGTATCTTAAATCTACTAGTATGTTTTTATGAGAAGGATTTGAATTAAACTTACAAACACCTTCGTCTAATGGTTAAAGAATGTACTGTTTATGTGGTTGGAAAATTTCTGCCTCACGAAATGATGATTGTTCAATCATCTTTTAACACCTCTCATAGTGGCCATTATGATGAAACTATTTTTATATGTGATATATATTATGTTTTTTCTTTATTATTCTGTATTTTTCATTTATGTCATACCTTTATGATTTCTATTATGTGTAAACGTGATAATTTCATTTTAGAAAGTGCGGACTACCGCCCCCTCAAAGTGATTTGAGTCGTTAATGACATATGTGGGATGCATAAAGGATGGAGTAAATGGTATTATAAATTATATTATACTGGAATTATAGTAAACCATTATATAATTATAATTTCATTCCATTAAATATGAAATAGAAATAAAAGTAGCGTTCATGCATACGTACGGCTTACCGTCTCAATGAACGGTGCATTTCATTTCTTGCCTCTAAATGTTATGTAATATTATAAATGAATGGATATACTGAATATATATTATATATATGATACCTACATCATGAATATAATTATGGATATAATGGATATTTTTCCACATGAACAAATTGTAATTATAAGAAGTTTATTTTTGACTCAAGTGCCAAAGATCGACAAAACGACCGTTATTAACATAAATAATTACATAATGTTCATACCATTGTAATAAGTGATATAAAAGGAATAATGAACTTGAAAAAGGTTTTTAAGCAAGTAGAAATTAACTCTAGTTTATTATTTAGGAGGTTAATGAATGATTGAGTCAAGTCAGACACGAGGTAAGGGAACTTCTTAACCCAATTTCTATTATTTGGGTTAATCTCCTACTTTCAAATTATGTCATGATATTATTCTGTCCTATCTTGTATTTATACTTCCCTTATGTGTACTTATAGTGAATACACATAATAGATTTATTTTATTTAAAAAAATGTTCTTTGTAAGGGACTTCGTCTCAATATCCTTTCATTGAGGCATATTTTGTTTTATACACAACTTTCTTTTATAATGTGTATAAACCCCTTTTACTTTTAAGTTTATTCAAAAGAATCTTTTTTATACGAAGGATTTTACTAAACAACAAAAGGGAATTTTTTTTGTCGTACATATTCCGCGACAACGACTTCTCCGCCGCCATGACCATTATTTGAGTTTCTGCTTCCTCTACAAGTCGTAATTTTTTTAAGTGAAAAATAATTAGAATGTTTTAATTTTATTTTATTTTGGTTTTGAAAATGTTTTTGAAAGTGTTTTTTCTATATCAATGTATTTTATTGATATCTTGTGTTTTAAATGTGGAAATTTTATGTTTCCTTTATTCATGTCTTATGTGATACGATTATGTTATGGATTATGATATGTTTAAACATGATCATATGAGTAATGTATTGGACTTAATAAGTGACGGGTGGAGCCTGCTATAGATCCTCGATGAATCAGTAGGTCTAATGAGACAAACTAGTGTCTTGTCACGAGGCCTTGACAAAATCTTATTTGAAGTCTTGGCATGAGGCATTGGCTACGAGGTTATGATAGTCTGGGATTATGCATTCCGTCATTATGAAAGTGGTTATTGATATTGCATGCGATTATTCGACTAGTAGAATATCCATGTGAATAAGTAAATGGAATTATTTCATTTTACTTTTTCCGTATTACACTGAAGATCAAGTTTAAAAGGCTTTTGTTTATGTTATACATTGCCTTAAATGTTTCTATTTATTTATGAAAGGTTATGCTATATTGTTATCATTATTGAGCATCTGAGTTCACCCCTTTCAATGTTTTAATTTTTCCAGGATGTGAAGAAGTATTTTATGAATGACCTGAAGGGATAATATGAGGGGATATGAAGAGAAGATGTTGTTTTAGTTTTGTATTACTTTATGATGTAATGTAAAACTTATGAATGTATCTAGTGTTTCAATGCTACTAAACTAATCGGCCTTTTGAGGCTTGATATTTTTTATCATGCCAATGTTACGCAATAATGCACCGACTCTGGGTAACTGGGGTCGGGGCATTACGGTTGGTATCAGAGGAAGTTTAGTACTATCCTTGGAAGCTATATTTAGATAAACTCTGATTAGAGCACACAGACCTAAGATAAAATTTGAGGATTAGTATAGAAGAACTTCCATGAATTTTGGTATTATAGAGATTTTGTGAGTTTTCCGAGAAATACATCCATGTCTGGATATGAGTAGGTAGAGGCGGCTCTAGAATATATGCACCTAGGGGTAAAACCTGAAAACACCACTTTGAGTTACACTAGAACGGGAACTGGTGCATGATAACGGGCCTTGC
Source organism: Viscum album (assembly GCA_963277665.1). Lineage (NCBI taxonomy): Eukaryota > Viridiplantae > Streptophyta > Magnoliopsida > Santalales > Viscaceae > Viscum > Viscum album. The sequence goes on along the minus strand of OY728131.1, from coordinate 305,412,241 downwards.
TGCACTCTTGGTTACGAAACTCCCGTGGGATATTCATAGGATAATTCACATTTTAATTACAAACAACTACGAAGGGTTATGAGTATATACTTCCTCAAAGAAAACATTTTTATGATTATGGATTAAATCCACAAATAGTTCAATTTATGTTAAGTGTTTTACAAGTATGGAATAATGTATTTTGATTCATAAACTAATCTAGTTTATGCCATTGTTTAGAAATGGTTCCTAGTTGTAGGAATGGAAACTGTATCAATGCAAGCACTCCATGTAGGGATTGCCCTCCTGGCCAAGATAATTATAATGGAGCTGGTGATACAACTGGTGCTGATAAACTTATCACCATACTGGGACATCTCACTCAGGTTATGAATAATAACCTTACTCATATGGAGCACCCTGATCTGCAACGTGGAGGATCAACGTTAGACCTCTTCATGAGGAAATAACTGCAAACATTTAATGGGGGTACAAATCCATTAGTAGCTGAGAAATGGATAAACTCCTTATAGGAAAAAAATATTTCATGCCTTGGGGAGTAGCGAAAGGGAGAAGGATGTCATAGAAGTTTACCGCCTCACATGAGATGCCGATCAATGGTGGTCATTGATTCAAAACGAAATAGAAGATGAAGAAGTATCGAGTATGGAATGTAGGGAGTTGAAAGATATTTTCTTAGAAAAATACTTTCCACATGACCATCGCCCAGATATTGAAAGGCAATATCTGTGTCTGAGGTAGAAGGAGGATGAGAATGTCACAAAGTATGAGGCTAACATTACAAGGTTAGAGAGGCATGCTACAGATTATATATGTAACCAAAGAAGTAAGATTGACAATTTCTTTGATGGGATAAAAACTTTTCTCCGTCGAGATTTAGTATCACAATCTTTTTCAACATAAGAATATATTGTCTCGTGTTCTATCAAGATAGAAAATGAATTATCTAAATCTTAAGACAATAATATAAAGCAAGAGAAGAAGAGAATGGTGGAACAAGAGATAGATAATGGGAAAAAGGGAAAGAAGGATTTTCCATTATGTAATAATTGTGGGAAGAATCATCTCGGTACTTGCCTGAAAAGAATGGGAGTTTGTTATAAATGTTGAGAAAAAGGTCACCAGGCTCGTGATTGCAAGGGAAAGAAAGAGGCTGTGAATGATGAATGCTACAATTGTAGTGAAATGGGGAATTATGCAAATGAATGCCCTAAGCGCTAAGGAAACATACCTTAGAAAAGGCCATGGGAGCAAGGCCAAGCTAATGTTGTTACTACAGATGAAGTTGAATAATTATTGTATTTGTGTTTTTGGACTCAAGAACTATATTATGGTTATAAGAATAATGTTATATATATAAAGATTGTACTACTGTACTTGATGTTTTCATTAAGGATTTAATATGATGAAGGTAATCATATTTTTATATGTGACAATAAGAGAAACTTTACTTTGTTTGATGAATCTGATGATGCAATTGATTTTGGAATTTCGTGACATTTTAGTGAAAGTCTGGACGGAGGTATTTTGGATAAAAATAAAGGTTAGAATGGATTAAGTTTAAATTTGGATAGTATTTTTTATGGTTAAAACATTTCTGATGATTATTTTTGGAATATTATAATACTATAGTTTTAAGAAAAGGACAACTCGTAGGTTGTTAGATAACCCATTGCGTCGGACAAATCTGCAGGAATCGAACCCAAAACCATAGTGTGACATGCCTTTATTACCTACCACTAGCCTACATGAAGTCCTTGGTTATTATAAAATAGTTTTCCTAATCTGAATGGTATGTGATAATATTTGGAACCTTGTACGATTATGTTAAATATAATATTTTTGAGTTCTATTATCTTTTTGAGTGAAAGATTGGTTTGTGGTAAAACATTATTAAAGAATTAAAAGTCTACATGACAAGTATGTATATTTCCTTACATTATTAGTAAATCTCCTAAATAAATTCCTCAACTTTATTAAAGGTAACATAAAACAAAAACATTATCGGTTAACTTTTTCTACTGGGGAATCAATGATCGTTTAACCAATCACAAGTTTGTAATATTCTTGTAGTTAATCATTCTCCTAATCCTGTTTCCTATAACTCTCCATCAGACCTTGATGGTTATTTTCCTCCATATCCATGTTTTCATATAATCCTAGTATTGGCTCTCTCGGGTGACCTTTGTACTTCTCTTTCTTTCTTTTAAAGTTATATTTTTATTAACCCTATTTTTGATGTGGGTTTTCCACAAAGGTATTTTCTATTTTCAACCATTTATTTTCAAAGAACAATTTTAAATTTTGAGGATGCAATTTATTGAAGGAGGGGATAATTTAACTCCCCATGCTTCCATGGTACGCTATACTTTGAATAATAGAGCAACGTGTGTTGTACGCAACCTCGAGTTCTAACATAGAGTGACCAATAAAAGTATGAGAAATGAATAGTAATACCCACCTTTTGAAATTATATAAATTTTATATTTCAAAATGGACTTCATTTTTGGATTCAGAATAACAAAATTAGCCTATGTTGAATTTTTGGTACTTTTCTGACAACTTCAAATTTTTGATGAATAGTAAAAAATACTTAAAACAACTTTTTTAATAAAAATAATTTATAGAGATAAATTATACAATTGACTGGTTATAAAGTGTAATTAGAATATATTTTTACCATTTTATCCAATGGTGGTCATTAGAATTAATTTGACTTTGAAATTGGATATAAAAAAGTGTCAATCTTTTGATTGATATTCATTCCTAAAAACACGCTATTTCTTGTGACAATGGTAATTAATTATTAAATTAATTAATTCAACATATATTTGTTGAATTTTGTAAAATAGACATCATTTTTGAATTAGGAATATGAAATATAGCTTTGGGTCAATTTTTCGTGTTGTTCTGAAAAACGTCGATTTTTTATGAATAGTGAAACCATTAAGTGGTAGTTAAAAAACTGATTTTTCGTTTAAATGAAATTTTACAACCTTTGTGATTTAAATTTCCAAAATCCAGCATACATCATTTTCATTAAGATTTAAAATGTTGTTCAATGGGATTGAAATAATTTTTGGTGAATAGTAACTCTTATGTTCTATTAATCGCGATTAAAGGTAATTAGTGAAACTTAAAGAAAATATAATGTTATAATAATATGAAATTACATTTACACTTGTCCTACCATTATTTGGTGAGCCATGGCCGACCAAGGAAATCCATGGGTCATCTTGGTGACCCCATGGAGCCACTTGGGTAAGAAAATGACATTAATAACTTATTATTTAATGTTAAAATAAAATTGTCACAAACATGTGTTGTTTTACTAAATGAATTATTACATGGGGTTATATAAGATACATTTTCAACTATAAATATTAATTGGGAAGCTAAAAATATTTCCTACATCATGGTAATTTTTTTATAATTTTTTTTGAAATTACATAAATAAATTTATTTATCACACCATGATGATGCATCGATTACCTCATTAATGAACTTTATAAATAAAATAAAAGATAATGTAAAATATAAGACATAAACTCTTCAAAAACCTATTGTATGGGTATAGTTAGAACCCTTATCACCCTATACTCAAAATATATAATTGTGAGACCTATGAAATCCGAAAAGTACTTCATAAAAATGTAACATTTCATTACATTCCAAGAGTTCCCCTCTTCTCCTCTTATAAAAGACACACACCACTACCACCTTATTCACAGTGTCAATCCATTTGGATCGGCGAAACACTGCCCAAATACTCTCTCAACTTCCTTCTCTTACTCCTAGAAGCCTCACTTTGGGCATAATTATTCCCAAGGAAGCCTTTGGCTCAAATAAAAAAAGAGTTACCCGATTTTAAGGTAATGTATTCTCTTATGTTATTTTGTTTTATTTTGCTTCTCTAACCCCTTACACTCTTTTTATTCCTTTATTTTGTAAAAAAAATTATCATAAATATACTAGGATGTTTTTATGAGAAGGATTTGATTTAAACTTACCCACACCTTCATCAAATAGTTAAATAAAAAACTGTTTCTGTGGTTGGGATAGTTCGGCCTCACGAAACGATAATTGTTCAATCTTCTTTTAACACCTCTCATGGTGGCCATTATGATGACACTATTTTTATATATGATATATATTATGTTATTTTCCTTATTATTTTTTATTTTTCATTTATGGAATACCTTTATGATTTCCATTATGGGTAAATGTGATAATTTCATTTTAGGAAGTGCGGACTACCACCCCCTCAAAGTGATTTGAATCGTTAATGCCATATATGGGATGTATAACGTATGGAGTAAATGGTATTATAAATTATATTATACTGTAATGATAGTATAGATTTATATAATTATAATTTCATTCCATTAAATACAAAAGATAAATGAAAGTAGCGTCCATGCGTACGTACGGCTTACCGTCTCCATAAATAGTGAATTTCATTTATGACCTCTAAATGTTATGTAATATTATAAATAAATATATATAGTGGATATATATAATATAGATTATACCTAATCATTAATATAATTCTAGATATAATGGATATTTTTCCACATGAACAACTTGTAATTATAAGAAGTTTATTTTTGACTCAAGTGTTAAAGATCGACAAAACGACCGTTATTAACTTAAATAATTACATAATATTCATAACAAGGTAATAAGTGATATAAAAAGAATAATTAACTTTAAAAAGGTTCTTAATCAAGTATAAATTAACTCTAGTTTATTATTCATGAGGTTATAGAACGATCGAGTCTAGTCAGACACGAGGTAAGGGAACTTCTTAACCCAATTTCTATTCTTTGGGTTAATCTCCTACTTTAAAATTAGATCATGATATTATTATGTACTATCATGTATTTGTACTTTCATTATTTGTACATATAGTGAATACACATAATATATTTATTTTATTTAAACAAATGATCATTGTAAGGGACTTCGTCTCAATCTCCTTTCATTGAGGCATATTTTGTTTTATACACATCTTTCTTTTATACGGTGTATAAACCCATTTTACTTTTAGGTTTATTAAAAAGGAATCTTTTTTATATGAAGAATTTTACTAAACAACAAAAGGGAATTTCTTTTTGTCATACGTATGCGGCGACAATGTCTTCTCCGCCGCTGTTACCATTATTTGAGTTTTGGCTTCCTCTACAAGCTGTAAATTTTTTTAAATGAACAATAATTACAAAATTCTAATTTTATTTTATATTGGTATTGAAAATTTCTTTGAAAGTGTTTTTTAAATCAATGTGTAGTATTGATATCTTGGGTTTTAAATGAGGAAATGTAATGTTTCCTTTATTCATGTTTTATTTGATACGATTATGTTATGAATTATGATATGTTTAATCATATTTATATGAGGAATGCATTGGACTTAATAAGTGACGGGTGGAGCCTGCTATAGCTCCTCGATGCATGGGTAGGTCTCATTAGACAAACTAGTGTTTGAAACGAGGCCTTTACAAAATATTATTTGTAGTCTTGGCATGAGGTCTTGGCTACGTGGTTATGATAGCATGTCATTATGCATTTCATTATTATGAAAGTGGTTATTGATATTTCTTGTGATTATTTGACTAGTATAATATCCATGTGTATAAGTAAATGGAATTATTTCATTTTACTTTTTCCATATTACGCTGAAGTTCAAGTTTTAAAGGCTTTTGTTTTAGTTATACATTGCCTTAAATGTTTATGTTCATTTATGAAAGATTCTGTTGTGTTGTTATCCTTACTGAGCATCTGAGCTCACCCCTTTCAATGTTATACTTTTTCCATGATGTGAAAAAGTATTTTATGAATAACCTGAAGGGATAATACGAGGGGATATGAAGAGAATATGTTTTTGTAGATTTTTATTACATTATGATGTAATGTAAAACTTATGAATGTATCTAGTTTTTCAAGGCTAATAAACTAATAGGTATTTCGAGACTTGATTTTTGTATTCATGCCAATGTTACACAATAACGCACCGACCCTGTGTAACTGGGGTTAGGGAGTTACAATGTGTATATATATGAATATATGAAAATAAATATATGAAAATATATACATGAACTGGTGAGGAACCATCGTGCATGGATGAGGAATCTGTATAGTATTAAAGGTGATTATAATTACCTAGTCATAAGAACTATGGATACAAGCCCAGGCATCTATGAAAAAGTGTCTCTAAACCAAGAATTAATTCAGATTACTCAAGTGTATCTGAACACAATACAATTAGTTCTTCAAAGGCTCGAGTTACATGATAAGGTTTTGTATTATAATAATCATCATTATAAGACACCACTAGTTTTATGTATGGATAAACAAGAATGATATAACTCATCTATCCAATGAGTCTGTACAATACATTCTGTATTGAGGAACTCATGTATCACCCAATGGGTAACATAATTTTTTTATTCTATGAGCCCATCCATGGAATTTTGTAATGAGGGAACCAAAGTATAACTCGCAACTTTCAATTTTCTCATGAGGTAGTCCAAGGTGTTCTGTAAAAACAAAACCCAAGTATCTCTAAAAATGTGTGGAAAATCATATATCCTATGAGACCATATAAGGAATTTTGTACAAAGGAAACCCATGTATCACTCAAGGTGTAATATAATTCAAGTAACCCATGAGCCCACCCATGGTATTCCGTAATGAGAACACTCGTATCACTCATGGTATATATAATCATAAATAGCCTATGAGCCCACAATAAGCATTTCATAATAAGAAACTGGAGTATCTCTCATGGTGCAGTGTAATTCCGTTTTTACAAATTGCATACTAGTATTTATTTTTTGTACATGGGCATTATCCAATCCTATTTCAAGTATCACAAATAATTTCATTAATTATTTTAAAATTTCAATGGAAAAATCTAATCAAAGTATAATTTAATTAATAAGTCCATGTAGGTATGCAAGCCACTTATAAAAAAAGTATAAATAAAGATGGCCATGACCATAAGAAATTCGAATTTCATCTAAAAATTACCATTTAAACACCCATTATTATTAGATAATACAATACACATATTATGATGTTTTATTAAAAATTGGGGAAAGGGTTTCATTAAAATTCATTTAATTTAGATTAATCACCCCTTACAAGAGGGATAAATCCATAGAGAACTTATTAAGTGATTTAAGATCATATAGACTTTACAATTTTGAGCAATCCACATATTATGATGATTTATTAAAAATTGGGGCAAGGGTGTTAATAAAATTTATTTAATTTAGATCAATCACCCCTTACATGATGGATAAATCCATAGAAAGCTTATTAGTTGATTTAAGATCAAATAGACTTTACAATTTTGAGAATTTAACACCACAATCCAAGATGGAGGATTAGTTTTCTTAGGCAAGGCATAAAGATCATAGATTAAAAAACACCCTAAGGTGATGGGTTAAGTTGAGATAAACAACCAATAATGGTGAAATTTAATGTAAAATGACTATATTATATAATGAATTAGCTTATACATTATTAATTTTACTTTTTAAGGGTGACACATGGGAATTAAAATGCATGATCAATGAAATAGATTACAATAATTCTATAATTTAATGTAAATGAATGATATCACCTATATAATTCTTAGTACCCTTCACTCATCCATTATCAATATTTGATTTTAGCTGATTCGAGAGAAATCAAAGAAATCATTAAAAGGCATGAAAATATGGCAAAAATGATCACATGAATTTAGCATCTGATATAGAATGTGAACATGAGAAAAGAAGTAAGAGGAACTATAGCGTCATCGAGGGGCTTCCAACATAGGATAAGGTGATTGATTCCAAGATCAAATGGACGATATTTCTCCATAACTAAAATCAGAGGATGAGAGCTCGAGCGGCCTCATATACTTAGGATAAAAGAGGGATAATGAGGTAGATTTTGGGTAAAACATGGTTGGGGAAAAGTGTAATATCACCCCTTTAAATGAGGTTCATGGTTTGGCTAAACGTTTTATCCAAACCTTGTGCTAACCATGAATAACCACTGGTTAAGTTTTATTATGTGTGTCGGATAGACACACAATGTTTCTAACCATGTGCATACCATGTGGTTTGGTTCTAAAATTTTCGACCAAACCCTCGAATATCCATGTGTCCTTGGGTTAATGGTTTTAAAAAACATGTGAAAACCATAAAACACCCTCTATGCCCAACAATTTTGAGGTTCACGGTCAGAACTAACTGTGTTCTAGCTCCGTGGCTCCCTATGGCATTACGAAAATTGTGATTTTGATGCCTAATTCTCTCGAAACTCAATGTAACACCCAAGAAAACTATCAGTCCTTAAAATCCATCTAAAAATAATAATTTTAAGTGTTCTAATGATTTTATTTACATTAAAAATATTATCTAAAAAATTATCTTGTCCACAAAATGAAATGTTCAAATTCCCTTGGAATGTCTATCCGGTTCAAAATACGGGATCTTATAATCTCCCCACCATAGAACTTATCACCCTCAAGAAGCATTATGAAATAGTGAAGATCAACCAACCAATATAGGATTCCTCAATTTGACTGAAATGGTTGTGTTTCATTTAAATTCCCATTGCGCCAACAAGATTCACTGTAAAACACAGAACACTTAATATATTGAAAATCGACCAATACTCATATTCAAAACTAAAACATCATGATGGAGCATACCCAAGCCCATCTAACCTGATACATGACCATATATGTTTAACTTTCATAAATCAGTCTATGGAACTCCCCACTATAGATTCTAACTCTGAACTACCAATTTCAATTCATGGTTCTCCTACCATCATAATTGGCTATGTTCTTGATGATGTTTCTCACCGGCTGCATGCAACTAAACAAGGTAAAGCAAGTCAGTCTACCACTGACCGATTACTTATGAAAATTATCAAATTAAATAGTTAATATATATAATAACTCTATCCCATCACCTTCAAACTAGGGTACCTTGAGATCACTTCAATCAAGTTCACTAAAGAATGTAACTAGATTCTGATTATGTCTTTAGCTAAACTAACCATTTTTTCATCATTCCACAACACGAACATAGGTGCATAATCAATCTAGAGCCATTGTATCATCACACATAAAATATATCATTCAAGGATGAACTTTTTACAGGGTAACCTCATAATAAACTACTTGTATTTAAGGGTCTTATCTAAGCTAGTTCATTATCAGAAGTTTACAAATGATACATTGTTATATTGTTGAGACTTCCACGTATCAAGAACACCGACTGAGCCCAACATCAGTATTTGTTCTAGAAATCGAGTCAAATAATCAACTAGTTTACTCGAGTCTATATATATCCATTCTATATTGAAATACATGTACCACATAGGGTAGTCGATACCTATAAGAATATCCACACTAACCAAGGTAAAATCTAAAAAGAGTCTATTTATCAAGCCAACAATGCATGTAATTCTTTCTTTATCAGAACATATAATTGGTGCTCTATTAGTACACCATGGATGATGTCAATATAGATGACATGATCATTAGTATTATAATATTACACAAAGAGGATATAAAAAATTACCAATAAGGACCGTGAAACTCCCATATTATACAAGATGATGTGCTCGACATGGTTTTCAACCAACCATACACAACTATACATTAGAAAGTATAGCCGAACCACTTCTAGAGAAACTCCTTTAAAAGAGATCAACTGTAGATTTCAACACACCATCATTATCAGATCAAAATTCCCTCACTAATGAGACATTCTATTACTGTTTCAAAAACCTCCACCATAGTCTAACCTCAATTCATGGCGTTCTCAAAGGGTTCATCCACAACCAACCATTTTATCACAATGCATCCTTGAAATTACTGACATAAGATAGAGGTGTTACACTATATGGATCACTCATTCAACTTTAGCCTAAATCTAGAATCCAGACTCCTTCCAAACCCATAATTAGGTTTTATCTAAATTATCATATCAAGGACATGATAAACCAAACTACTAACCTCATAATATTTTAGAAGAAAATGTGACCACTCCCAAATAATATATTATGGTTTCACTTCCTCTAAATGGAAGGACTTGATAAAATTAATTTTATGTGATTCTATACACCATTGGATTCTAATACTTATCTTTTACTAGGAATGGGAACTCATATCATGGAGCCCACTCCATCCACCCCCAAACACGAGTTATATATATGGCCAACACCATTTTACCATGAACTAATTGAAAAGAGAGGAAAACAAACTACTCAAAAGTAGACTTGTATGGATTATACTATATGTGTATGTGTTACACACTCTTGAGACTCACTGAAACATCTTATTAGTATCAGGAATATAATAAAAAACTAAACATATCGGTAGTGTAACAATACCTGATCATTTTTCAACATCACCCCCAACACTGAGATAACTCAAACTTCTCTATATGCCCAGTTCATTCTACTCGGGAGATGACTTGTTAAAATAATGAAATAGCTCAAGGATTAATTATTTCCACAGAACACATACAATGTGTTGTACCATTTTATCAATTTGATAGGTATTGTATGTATCAACATGTACTATCCCAAATTCCATCAACACAATGACACGCCACTTGATGATATCCATAGGCTAATATGACTTTGGATTCCAGTATCTGATGGACTATATCAATTATTTAAGTATAAATTCATATTACCATATATGATTGTTAACCGGGATAATTACATATCAGGTCATCCTATCTTTGAAAAATAATAAGGGTCATATGACTTATTAAGTGGATGACCATGACCTAGGAATTTCTAACGCACTAAATCCAAGAATTACACAATTCCCACATCCCTAAGTGTGGTTAACATACTAAAAGGAAACCCATCGACACGGGCGTTACATTTCCTCACTAAGAGTCTTATTAAGGAAAAATTAAACCTAAAAAACACCTCATTCATGAAATGGTTCATAAACATTTATCAAGGCTTTATGTTATGATGGTGCTACCACAAATTGGCTAACCCCTTACTTTTTAACAAAAGTCATCAATCCCAAAACTATATTCATGCTACAAAAGATCATTAGGCCCTACCACCTATCATTTATGATCAAGAGATAGAAGATCAAGTCTATGGGAAACGCTCATGTTCCAATCCAAATATAAACTTAGGGAAAAATTTAAAATACCCTTACACGAGTGTTAAGATATGAACATTGTCAAGGGTTCATTTAAGCTATTACATTAATTTTTTTGATAACATCAATTACTATTCAAAATGAATAAGTTTTTCAAAATTTAATTAGTAACTCATCAAGGAACTAGAAATTCATTTCAAACTTCATTTCAAGAATTATTATTTAGTTTATATCCTATAAAAATTTGGAAATTTAACTTATAAATTACTTTTTGGATTTTATTTATCCATAAGGATTTTAAAAACTTGGTTTCTTTAAAGAAAATTCTACTCCCAAACTATATAGGAAAACACCCTTTCTGTTGTGATTGGAATTTGAATTAACTAAAGCCTCTTATAATTAAAAGGGCCAAAAGCATAACATAAGTTCTCTATCATTTTAAGGGAATTGGTTCAGTAATATGTCACCATACACTTATACATGACATTGTATAAATTGATGTTGAAACTTTAAATAACAATCCATGTGTAACATGAGTATACCCCAATGGGGATAAGTATTAAAACATAAAATAAATAAAGGCAACCTACAAGGGTCCCATTATGAAAAATTGGGGGAATTTAAGTAAAATAGAAACCCATTTAATGTATTTTACAACTTTTATACAAACATACTTGGTATATAGAATAATAATTAAGAAATTTGACTGACCTACTTGGGTCAATTCATATCTATATCATAACTCTAATTGGTCATGTCTGATCTAGTTGGGTCAAACTAGGCATATAACCCATAAGTAATTGCATCATCGATAGGTCATTGTTTAAAATATTTTATATTTATTTAATGGCCGAATTAGATTAATCACTATTCCAAAATTATAAAGGCACATGCCTTAATAATTTATGATTTGAATTCATGTAATTGAAACCCATCATTTATAATGGCTCAATTATACAGGTTTCATCTCCCAATTTATAAATCACCCATAAATTTTATAAATTTAAATAGTTGAGACCATTTTAATTATAACCATCATATTTCAATCCATGCGACCTATAATACATGACTCAAACAAGTCATAATCATCTGGTAATTAGAATTCTACCATCAATCTATGTAGGAAAATAGCTTTTAGATTGATGCATGAATTTTATTTTACCAACAATATACCATAAATATATGAAGGCATAGTATATCAAATAAATAATTCTAGGTAAACATGGAAATTTATCACAAAAAATGTTAAACACTCTATGAACATATAAAAATATCAGGCATTATATACATGGAATGGAATATGCATGTAATGTGAATGTCTATTGGCATATAATGATGCATGTAACAATACTTCCTTACTATATGGACAAGGATAAAATACCATAATCTCATAAATCAATCAGTAGTATAGGGTACATCAATCAATCAAGGTGAAATAATAATTTAATGTAATAACGAATAACATGAAAAAAAATCTCATCCATGGCTGCTTGGTCTTTTCCCCATTCATGGGATAACCACTCACATTCATGACTATTTACGGAGCGCCAACACATTCCTAATCTCTTATATACATTCCATAAATATTAAGACAAATTAAAACAATCTTTGATACCATTTTTAACATCCTAACTCGATATCCACTTAAATAGATCACTGAGTGGGTTAGTCACATGGCCTCAAGTATGCCAACCCATATTCCAAAGGCTACCAACTAGAAACAATGGTCCAATAATGGCATGGTGGGGAGAATATATCTTCAAGATAAAATTATCATAGTGGTACATAATAAATAAATCAACAACAAAAGTAGATGAAAAACCATAGATAATTATAAAATAATAACTACTGATAATAAATAAAACATGAATAAACTTGTTAGTACCAAAAAATACAATGATGCATGTCCATGTGATTCTATAATATACAAGAAAGTACATACAATAAGAAATATAATAAGAAATACAGAAGGCAAAGAACAAAATCCCAAAGCCTATCTTCATGAGCACCCTGAGATCATGCTCAGTCCTATGCTCCTATGCTACCATGTACAAGTGTCATGACATAAGAAAAAATCCATGATCCTAAACCTGCAACCATGAGATATGTTCAGGTACCCTACTCTATTGGAGGATTGAAAAGGGTGTGAGATATACTCTGTAGGACACCACAAACAGTGTATAGTACTATCTAGTATATCAATATAAAATACCATAGTGTGCAAGTATAATAAATAAAACATTAAATATATAAATGCAAATAAGTCGGCTTGGGTTCCTCAAGGATACCCAACTGACGACACCTGCTTTGCACTATGCCAAAATATCACTAACATTACATCATGTATATATATGTATATATATAAAAATATATATGTAAAGAAAAAGATACACGAACAAGGACCCAAGGCACATGACTGAGGCATCTACATAATAGTAAAGGTGATCGTAAAAAAGTAGTCCTATGACACATGGATACATACTCAGACATCTGTGAATGATTATATCTAAATGATAGAGAAATTCTGTGCAGTCACATATATAAGATCATAAGACCATATGTTGTTCAAGGACATAAGGTACAATCCAAGGTGTCCTAGTGTAATAATAATAATAAAAGGTACCACTAGTATTATGTATTATTAGAAAAATGATATAATACATTTGTCCTAGGAGCTCGTCTACGGTGTTCCTTAATGATGAACTCCGGTGTCACCCAAGGAGTAACATAGTCCTATTTATTCTATGATTCCACCCATGGAAGTAAGTAATGAGGAAACAAAAGTAACACTCATAACATCTAATTACACTATAATCCCTTTAATGAATTCCGTAAAAATGAATCCTAAGTATTTCTCAAAGAATAAGAAAACCATCTATCCTAAGATCCTCCACAAGGAATTCCTTAAAAAGGAAACCCAAGTATCTCTAAATAAATAACATAATTCAAGTAACCTATGAGTCCATTCACTATAATATGTAATGAGTAAATCAGTATTTATCATGGTATATATAATCTCAAACAATATATGATCCCTTCCAAGGAATTCCATTATAAGGAACCCGATTGTCATCCATGACATAGTGTAATTACCTTTTTTACATGTTGCATATTAGTGGTTAGTCATATGCCATGGGCTTCATCAATGCTAATTTCAAGTATCATAACTCATTTCATTACATATTTTATAATTTCATTTGTAAAATATAATCCAAGTATAATTTTATTAACAGTTACATGTACGTAAGTGTAATGAACTTGTGTTTATTAGTAATGTTTGTTTCATTAATAAATGTGTGTTCTATTATATTATATAATATTATACACATATAAAATATTGAGAAACCAACACAAATTTTATTTCATTAATAAAAACTATTAAATTAATCAGTTATGAAACCAATTAAAATTCCAAACATTACAACTGGATAAAAAATATAAAATAGAAAAAATAAAATGTGAAATTTTGGATTTCCCCAATCTACTATAAAAAATGGAAATATATAACCATGAGATGAATTGATTTGAATAATGAATATAGGAATGCATTGGTATTTATACAAGGAAACCTGACCATTGTAATATTAATGTGACCATTAGAATATTAACCTGACCGATGGGAATAGTAACTTGACCGTTGGGAATAGTGACCTGACCGTTGGAATAGTAAATTTAACTCAAAATAATAAATGTTGATATAAAAAATATTTATCAAGAAAAATTTATGTAATATAAATATTAAATTTCCAAAAAATAAATATCACTATTAAAAAATATAAGCATATTCTTAATAAACTGTATTTCAATGTATTTAATTTAAATCATATTTTTTATATTAAAATTTTAAATGACCTATGTTAGAAATTTATTTTTATAAAATAAATATAAATTTTGAAATCATAATATAGAAATTATCCAAGGGTGATTTTTTTGGTAATTTCCTAAAATTCTTCAATTTTTCGGCGAATAGTGAAAAATTAGTTTTCCCATAACCGGTGTATCTTAAATTAAATCATTCATGATGTAATAATAACCTAATAGTTTCTATAACTTTTGTTTTAGACAATATATATTTAATTTCATAAATTAATCATTAAAATACAATAAACTAAAATTCAAAACATAAAAAATCACTTTCCAAAACATAATGTCAAAAGAGATCCCTTAAAATAACAATTTGTCTTTCTTTCCACCTTCCTTTTTACTAAACTAATGATTTCATTTTATAAATGGGATTTAAAGTCTAAAAACCTTTATACTATATTGATATATTATATATATTCTAAAAAATTCAATATTACATGTTTTAGTTTTGATAATTATTGTATTTAATATTTTATTCTAAAAATACCCTTCTCCTCAAGTATAAATAACCCATCTCCCATCCCTTGGGAAACAACTCATCCGCCACTTTCCAAGCCTAAAACAAAACAAAATAATTCCGCCAAATCCCCTTATAATCCTTAATTATGTTCTTTAGTACACCAACTCCAATCATTAAGGTATTTTTAGTGGTGTACAAGATAAGCAACGTCAAGGATTAAGTATTCTTCAATCAACTCTTCCCTTTTTATTTCTCTTCTTATTCTTCTATTTATTTTTTCTCCACTCATTATGAAACCAAACATTATAAGATTAATTAGGCAGAAATTTAACAATATATTAATTATTTTAACGTATAGTAAATATCATTTTTATGATATATATAAATTTCAAACTTCCCTTTTCCGCTCTCCCTATAATGTCCCATCAAAGGTTGGTTAACCACTTATGGTGACATTCCTATGTCAAAATTTATAACCATCACTATGTATGTATGTTATGAATTATATATAATATATAAACATGAAATTATATGTACAATAATCTTTTTTAATTAATTATACAAATGTATAAATTACATTGAACAAAATAACAAAATCGTAGAAAATGAGAACTTTTTAAGTGAAATATGATATCAAAATGACTAACCTATTACCATGGAAATTAAAAAATATAATAAAATTACTATAATTAATAAATAGTGGTAAAAATTAAAATAATTCAATTTTAGTTCACTGTTTTAATAAATCTAATTTTATTATTCAGGAGGCACAAAAGCAGTGAAATAATGCGAGAATTAAGTTAAGGGGATTCTCAAACACAACACCATTTCCTTGGGTTTTACATTTTTCACACCAATTTCAATATTGATATTACTTTAATTTTCATTAAATGACACATTCTTATTCTTCTCTTTTTCTTTCAGGGATATACATGTTTCCACGTTTATTATTAAGCTAAAAACAATGATTTTAAAAAATTACTTTTATTTCCAAAACAAATCATTGACTCCTTATGTATTACTTCTTATAACAATAAATATGATCTTTTTTTCCAAATTATGATATCCCTTTTACATTTTTGAGCCACAAAGTGTATTCATGAATGTATGATTTGTGAAATCATCATGAAACCCAATCCTTACCGTGGGTTATTTTATGACTATGATTGTTATACATTCCATGTGGCATGCCTGATTATGTAAATATTATGATGTGATGGATGGGACCATACTTATATATACCTATAATTCATTGGTTAATGTGATATATCTCATGAGATACTTTTTATTATGCATGAATATGACTTTATGTTTGTTAAAAAAGATGGTGATATGATTATGCACATATGTCATTTGTAATCATGATGCTAGATTCGTTCACTACTATGTGTGGTATTTAACCACTATGACATGATGTATTATTTTTTATGTATTGACACATTGCATGATTCTATAAAATGTATCCATCATGATGATTATTATTATACTATTATTATGATATGATGATTATGATTATGATCACTCATGTTATATAAAATCATATCCCTTATTCACCCTCTTATTGGTATTTTATCTCACCCATTAATTTGATGTATATCCTTAGGTGATTACATGTAATAAGAAGAATTAAATATTTTATATGGATAAATAAAAAGGATTTAAAAAAGTATTTATGTTTTACTGTGTACATGTTAGGTATGATCTTAATTTTTCCCAGACAACAATCTTTTTGATAATGGATTTGAATCTCTAATGTATTTTTTATCTTCAACATGATAAAATAGTTATTTAGGAAAATATAGGGTATATATATTTTTTATTAGAGAATTATCTAGTTAATTTGGGAATTAGGATTAGAAAACATTAGTGAAAACACTTTGGATAAGATTAAGTGTATATAAACATCCAAAAAAAATATTAAGAAAAAGGATAAACATAGGAATCCCATAAGATATGCCTTTAGAGTTAATTTCACAAAAGATTAAATTATTTATACTTTGTTGAGATATGCTTTGTAAAAACCTTTTATATTTTAGAAAATGTTGGGAACCAAGATAAACTATGCCAACAACCTATGTGAGTGAAAATCAAACAATTTCCCAAACGACATCCCCAATTCCATGGGAGGTGGAGTTCAAAACATTACAGAAATACCTACCCAGTTGTCTCATGCTATAAATAATAATCTGAACCATGTGAAACATCCACATTTATCCACAAAGTATCAATTATACAATGATTCTTTTATGTGAAAATGACCACAGACATTTAGTGGATCTTTCAATCCACTTGTTTTGGAATTGTGTGTTAAATTAATGGATAAGAACTCTTCTATGCTCCACTATTCTAATAAGAAGAAGGCGGCTCTTTCTATTTATCATTTAGATAGAGAATCCTATTAACTGTGGTATTGATAAATAACACCAAGACAAATTATGAAATTTAAGAGATAGAGTTGGAAAAATTTAAGAAAATATTTCACACCATGTATTTCCCTAGAACTCTTTAAAAAAATATAAAAATAGAATTATTAGATCTAACGAAAAATGAAGGTGAATATTTTGCAGCTTATAATAATAACTTCACAAGTCTTTGTATATATATCTTTTATTTTTTATAAATAATGATAGAAAAATCAATATATTCTTTAGTGGTTTGAAACCAAACCTTCGGAAGGCTATAGATATCCAAGAATTTGGTAGTTATGAAGAAGTGGTTCAATATGCTCTCAAATTAGAGATAGAGTTTGGGTAATGGTTTCATGGTAATGGAGATCAGAAGAGAAGAATGGAGTTTCAAGCTGGTGGGTCAAATTAAAAATGAGGAAAGAGAATCCAGCTACCCACAAATCAAAAATGTGGGAAGAAACATAAATCGAATTGTCTCAAAGGGATATAGAAATGCATCAAGTGTGGGAGAGATGGCTGCCAAGAAAATGAATGTCTAAGTGAAATAAAGAATCCAGAGAACATAATGGATGAATTAAAGGAACCAACTAATGCACCATCCATGGTTCAATGCTTCTTAAAAATGGGGAAATAGAACTATACAATCCAATGCACTAAACCATGGGGACATTAGGGTAATCAGCATCAACAACCACCCAAGGAAATAGAGAATGGGAAAGTTTATTCTATCCATACTTCTAAAGTGGAGCATGAAAATGAGGTTGTACAAGGTAAACTTCCTATTCACTAAAAAATTGAAAATGTTTTATTTGATTCTAGTTCTATACATTACTTTATATCCTTTAAGTTTACTAGAAC
Organism: Viscum album; assembly: GCA_963277665.1. Taxonomy (NCBI): domain Eukaryota; kingdom Viridiplantae; phylum Streptophyta; class Magnoliopsida; order Santalales; family Viscaceae; genus Viscum; species Viscum album. The sequence continues at coordinate 305,393,511 of OY728131.1, read as the reverse complement.
TATTGAATTGAAGCCTCAAAACATTAGAGTAGATATACCTGTAAAAATACTAAGTGGTGAAATCATTGAAACCCAAGTGATGGTCTCTTCTCCTGTAAGTGTCTATTGGAATATTTTTTCATAGACTCAAATAATACTTCCCTTGCTATAATTTGATGATATAATGTTTATAGATTGGCTCTCATTATATAGAGCACACATGAACTTCTGGGAAAAAGAAATCTCTTTTCATATTTTGATCCATCCAATTATCCTCTACAAATGAAAGGAAGATCAAAAATCTTCTTTGGAAAATCCATCAATGGCGTGGGTGTTGATACATTGTAAATAAGTATACATTTCCCAAATTTATTAGTCAAATCCATGTATCAACTTGGATAAAATTCCAATTTTTAAGGAATACAATGATGTATTAACCAAATAGTTACTCAGAATTCCCATAGAAAATGAGGTAGTGTATTAAATAAATCTCATACCCAAAGCCACTCCTATCTTAATATTCTCCTATAGGATTTCCCTGACTGAACTGGAAGAGTTAAAGAAGCATCCAAATGAGTATTTGGAAAAAGGGTTCATATGACCTAGTGCATCACCATCGAGTGTCCTAGTTCTCTTTATAAGGAAAAAGGATGGATCAGTATGGATATTTATGGATTACTAGGATCTAAATAAAATCACCATAAAGAACATTCATCCTTTTCTAATGACTTGTCCGATCAACTATGAGGAGTTCTGTACTTCTCAAAGGTGGATCATTGTTCTGGATATCATCCACTAAAGGTGAAGAAGGAAGATATTTAGAATACATCTTTCTATATAATGTATGGGAACTATGTGTTCATTGTGATTCACTTTGGAATTATGAATTCCCCTAAAATATTCATGGATTTTATCAATAGATTCTTTAGATACAGTCTCAAAAAAATTTCGGTAGTCATTATCAAAAATATTCCCATATTATCCAAGAGTACAGAGGAAAATGAAGTGCATCTAAGTAATGTGTTGGAAACATTAAGGATGTAGAAAATGTATGGTATGATTAGAAAGTGTGACTTTTGGATGTACCAAGCCGTATTCTTGGGCCATGTGATCACAAGTGACAGAATTTCTATGGACCCTTAAAATACAAATGAAATTGAGGAATGGTCCATACCCACTAGTGTCATAAAAATATGCAGTTTTCTAAACATAAATATCTACTATCGATGTTTTATTATTAATTTTTCTCTATTTTATATCCTTATAACTATGTAAACATTGAAATGTTTAAAGTATGTATAGATAGATGAATGTAAGAAAATATTTAAGGAACTCAATAAGAGGCTAATCACTATGCATATACTCAATAAGTGGATAATGTTTTATGATATATAATGATAATAAAATGAAATTATTGGGTTGTGTACTAATTTATAATGATAAATTGATAGCATATACCTCAGGACAGTTGAAGAATCATGAGAAGAACAACTTGATACATGATCTGGAGGTAGCCGTTGTGATATTTAGTCTAATGATTTGGCGGAACTACCTTTATGGGGAAAAGTGTGGTATATATAATAATCACAATATTATAAAATATATATTTACATAGAAGGATCTTAACATGTGTTATTTAATATGGATAGGGATAATCAAGGACTACAATTTATCTATTCACTACCTTTTGGGAAATAAGAACAAGGTAGCTAACGCTCTTAGCTGAATCCATGATGTAGATTGAAAAATACCATGTCATCATGGATATGAAAAGAATGGATCTTGAAATAATAATAGTAAGAATACATTCTACCTTGGAAAAATGATTTCCTGACCATATATCTAAGAGAAGATTAAGGATTCACAAAGGGATGATCTGGAGCTATAAAATATGGTGAAAGAAATAAAGGGAAGCTGTATGAGTTCCACATCGACGATGATGGTGTTATTTGGTTTGGAATAAAGATTTTTGTGACTTAATAACCTAAAATAAATAAGTATCTATTGGATAATGCAACAAACTCACCTTTCTATGTCCATAATAGAAGTATAAAGATGTATTGTGTTCTTTCAGAGCACTTCTCATGAGAAAAAAACGAAGACGAAGATTATAGAGTATATTTGACGGTGTTTGGTATGTCAAAAAGTTAATGAAAAGCGATAGAAGTATAAATGGATAATGTAACCATTTGTTATACCTACATGGAAATGGGAGAATGAAACCACAGAAATTTTCAATGGTCTCCTAATGACATCAAAAGGAAATAATGTGATATGGGTTTTGGTGGATCAACTCACCAAGACTACCCATTTAATTACTTTTCAGGAAGATTTATCTCTTGAAAAACAATCCAGGATATATAAGAAGGGAGTGTTGAGGCTACATGGGGTTCCAATTTTGATAATTATTCATTGTGATCCAAGGTTCACCTCTAAATTTTTACGATGTCTTCAACATTATTTGAGTACTAAATTGAATTTCATCACAACCTATCACCCCCAAACTAAAGGTCAATCTGAGAGGACTATTCAAATGCTAAAAAACATGGTAATAGCCTACTTAATGGAATTCGAAGGTGGATGGGGTCAACATATCCCATTGGTTGAGTTCTCATAAAACAACATATCCTACTCAATTATTCAAATGGATCTATACGAAGCTCTGTATGGGAAGTGATGTAGAACTCTAACTTGTTTGGATGAAGTTCGGGGAAAAAATTTACTTGGACCGGATCTTGTGCAAGGGATGAAAAAGAAGGTTCAAGCCATACAACAACATATAAAAGCTTCGTAGAGTTGGAAAAAGATCTATGCTGACAACCATTAATAGGGATTGAAGTTTGAGGTTGGAGATAAATGTTTTCCTTTAAATATCACCATGGAAGAGATTCATGTGTTTTGGAATGAATGGGAGGCTTAGATAAAGGTACATTGGCCCCTTTTAGATCCTTGATCACATTATTGTAGTGCCCTATTGACTTTTACTTCCACCAAATAAGGTTTAAGTTCATACCATGTTCCACATATATCTCCTGAGGATGTACATGCCTGATCCCTCACATGTAGTGAATCTAGAGGTGGTACAATTGATGAATGACCTATCATATGAAGAATAACTAGTGAAGATCATAGACTATAGAGAGTATAATTTACAAAACAAGACAAATCAGCTTATGAATGTATTGTGAAGGAAAAATAACTATGAATATTCAACATGAGAACCAGAGAAAAAAATGAAATAGAAGTACCCTCATCAATTCTCAACGACTAGATTCCCATGAAAAAATATCTCTTGGTTCCATAATTGACACATCAGGATATTTTAATAGAGTTGATGTGATCAAAGTGTACTAAAAACAATCTATAAGTGTCTATCATGCATCTCTGAGGTCCATGACTATACAAGTATATCATCAAAATGAACCACAATGAATATGTTATGATATGGTTGGAAGATCTTATTCATGAGATCCATGAACACCATTGGTGAATTTTTCTACCAAAAGGCATGAAAAGTAACTCATACACTCCATATCTAATCCTAACCACTTTCTTATTTAAATAATCTTCTTTGAAACAAAGCTAATTTAACAACCCGGAATTTTGAATAAATCTTGTTTCTTAATTTTATGTGTTATTTTATTTTTATACTCAACAAAAATGTTTTATTTGATAACATGAGTATAATTAAAATGATACTCTTGATTTTTGACTGTTATATGACCATTGGTCAATATGACCACTGGAAACTAAACTTTTTGATTATTATCTCTAAATACAAGTAATCTTGGTTAATTAATATAGAAAACAGATTTGATGGCCTCACCCAGTAGTCTTGGACCAATCGAAGCCCATCTAAGAGAACTTGGGAAGGAGGTAGCACCACTGGGCTTTGCTGTGGACCAAACCCAAGCTGAACTTCATCCTATAAAGCCAGAATGGGATTGCCTTCGCGAGAAGTTCAAACTGATAGAAATTACTACTCGTGCGATGTTGGTCGAGCCTCCCTCGGATTCTCTCACCTTAGCACACCTTACACTTAAGTCCTATGCTGGTGTGATAAGGGGCTATGTAAGGAGACCATAACTGGCTTGTGTAATCCTTTGTTTTAAATAAAAATTGGTATTTCTTCTTATGATGAAGTTTATGAATTTTCAAATGAACGGACAAATATAGTATGCATATTTTTGATGAATTTTAGAAAAAGGATATTTTAAAAATGGTTGTGTAAACCATAAATAATTAAAAATGTGAAATGATTTTCGAAAAATGGTCTTCTATAATTATGTTCAGTACGAAATTTAGAGTTTAATAAGATCAAATTAATTTTTTATGAATAGTAAATTATGAATATTGATTTTATGATTAGGATTAGTAATGTGTACAAATGGATTAGTAATCTCACTTAAATAAAGTATTAATATAATCTAGGCACCTTGATTAAGTAATGTGATTCAATAAAATGGTTAAATAACGATTTCAAAAATTATTATTCAAGTATTAGTTTTTTTGGGTGAATAGTGTTTTTTAATTAAAAATTTAATTAAAAATATTTGGATAATTATTTTTATAAAACGGATTTCATTTTTGAACTCAGAGCACCGATATTATGCTACGGTAATTTTTGGGGTTTTTTCTGAAAAAATGATTTTTCGGTGAATAGTGTTTTTATTTAAAAATTAAGTTAAAAATATTTAGAAAATTATTTTTATAAAATGGATTTCATATTTGTAATCAGAGCGTTGATATTTGGTTAAGGTGAAATTTTGGGATTATTCTGAGAAAGTTGAATTTTCGATTAATAGTGAAAATACATTTTTTAACTTACAGGTGTTTAATGACATCATTAAATGATGTATTAAGTTTGTAATAAATATTTTCGAATTATTAATAGTGATATAAGGTATGAGGTTTCCCAAGTGACCAATACCATGGGCATATACCATGGGCAAGCCCATGGTTTTGCCCAAACCACTAATGAGGTGTCCCTTTGCCATTAATGCCTTGTCCCCTCACTTTCCCTATAAATACCAAGCCATCCTCTCATCCATTCGACTCCCCACTCTCCCCCAACGATGTTCTGGTCTCATTACCTCCCAAGGAGTCCTCCCATGGTTCCCCCAATCCCTCAAGGTCCCGACCGTTGAGTTTTAAGAGTTATGTTTTAAGGTAAGGGATCTGACCTCTCTCTTTCATTTCAAGTAATCTCTTTTATGTCATTCCTTTTAGGGTCCATGTTATTATGTTGGAGGATGTTATTTTATACTCCTCTTACTGCCCTTTTCATGTTCATATAAAGATAGATCCCCTCTTACTCTCATTATTTCGTTTTATGAAGTTTTAAGTGGCGCCGTTAGGCTGCCAAATTTTTGTAACAAATTCTTTCTCCCTTCTCATTTTTCAAGATCTATTTTCATGTAAAGTATTTCAAGTTCCTTTTTATTATGTTGGGGTATGATCTCTAAATTTATCATACTGATCTTTTATGATCATATGATGAGAGACCCCATTTGATCTCTTCAATTAAGTATTTTGAAGCTTTAAGTGGCGCCGTTAGGCTGCCGAATTTTTAAGTGGTTCTTCACCCTTCTCGTTTTGAAGTTCTACTTTCTTGTCAATTCATTCAAGTTACTTTTTGTTATGTTGGGGTATGATCTCTATATTTATCATACTGGACTCTTATGTTCATATGATGAGAGACCCCATTTGATCTCTTCAATTTAGTATTTTGAAGTTTTAAGTGGCGCTGTTAGGCTGCCGAAATTTTAAGTGGTTCTTCACCCTTCTCGTTTTGAAGTTCTACTTTCATGTCAATTCTTTCAAGATCCTTTTTATTATGTTGGGGTATGATCTCTATATCTATCATACTGGACTCTTATTTTCATATGATGAGAGAACCCATTTGATCTCTTCAATCCAGTATTTTGATGTTTTAAGTGGCGATGTTAGGCTGCCGAATTTTTAAGTGGCTCCTCACCCTTCTCGTTTTGAAGTTCTACTTTCATGTCAATTCTCTCAAGTTCCTTTTTGTTATGTTGTGTTATGATCTCTATATCTATCACACTGGACTCTTATTTTCATATGATGAGAGACCCCATTTGATCTCTTCTATTCAGTATTTTGATGTTTTAAGTGGCGCCGTTAGGCTGCCGAATTTTCATAAGAGAAATCTAATTTTTTTCTTCCTACCATGATTTTCATTTCAAATGGTATGTCCTTGAAATTTCATTACCATGATCATGTATCCTTCTTATTCTGTCCATATACTTTTTTATTGGTCATTTATGAATGTTTTACCCATTTTCCCTCTCTTTTTAATATCTTCTAAAACCTCGTAACATAGCCGTTATGCTGCAGAATTTCCGTCTCAAAATGTCTCTCTCTTTTTCTAAAGTAATTTTATATTATTAAGTGAAATCTCAAAGCTCTTTCTTCTAAAGGTGTATTTACATATATACCAAAATGTTCTATTTTAAATTCTGGGATTTACATACATGAGACCCACCTTCCTTTTCTGTGGGTTTTAAAGTGACGTAAAGATCATGTCTTTAAAGCAGTTTTTAAAACGTTGTGATTATGAAATGAAACCCATTTATTTTATGCTATATGGGTTATTTATGAAATGTTTGATGATGATATATGTGGCTCACATGATAATAAAGGCAAATTTAAGGTTGCGCCCTGATAGCGCTCCAATGCATTGGGTAATGATGTAACCACTAGAGATTACAATTTTCACGATACCTTGTTGAATAACCTTGGTAATTTTCAAATGACACCTTGGGGATGTACCTTGGTGATATGTTCATGATTGTCTATGTTAAATGATGTAGCCACATTTTCAAGTTATGAAAAATGTTATTTTTATTATGATATGCCTCCTTATTTCATTCTCATGCCTTAAAGTTCTTTTTCATGACCTTATTGAAGTATCTCAAGTTCACATGTAAAATGTTTCTCTTGTTTTCCTTACTGGGATTTTTACTCACCACATTCTTTTGATATATGATCCTAGGTTATGTGATGCGGTAATGAACCTAGTATGAACATGAGGAGAAGCCTTTCAAGTGTTTTAGAAGAATTTTTTATGTTTTCATGTTTAAAGTTCCTGGTTTCCAAGACACTAAACCTTAAAGATCCTCGGTTTTGCAAAATGTAATGAAAGTTTATGTGATAAAGAGGCTAGATGTTATAGTTGGTATCAAAGTATGGTTTAGTTATTTGTGGAAATTAGGATATGAAAAATATAGGAAGAACCCTATCGAAAAGTTTAAATATAGGAAATCTTCCTGGAATTTTTGTGAGTATTGAGTAAGGGGTTTCCAAGCAAATACATCCCTGTCTGGATACGAGCAGGTAGAGGTGGCTCTGGCACAGATGTACATAGGGGTAAATCCTGAAAACACCGCTTTGAGCTAGACTCGAACGGGAACTGGTACACGACAACGGGCCTTGCTGCACTCTTGGTTACGGCACTCCCGAGGGATATGCTTTGGTAAATTCATAAGCTTAGTATGAACCATTATTAAAGGAACAAGGATAAAACAAAATAAAGATTCACATAAGAATATATGATCATGGATAACCTAGATTGGAACCTAGGGGATCACAAGTTAGGATATACTTTTATTCTACATGTTTATCCTTTTATGCTTAAAGTTTCCTTTTCATGATTATTAGCTAAGTAAATAAGCCCCTAATTATAGTTTCTTTTCTTAGTTAATGGCGGGAAATGGAAGAACACGTCCAAAAAAACAATGTGATAGGAAATGCTACGATTTTCGTATTAATATGACAGAGGTGATTAGGGGATTAAAAGATGATTATTATTTTGGAATACGTTCACTTTTTTAGGGACCCTATATGATCGAGGTAAATAGATTACTACGGTATTTTCATTCAGGAGTAAGTTTGACTTATATTTTGATGAATCGATGAATTTATGGTGTACTTATAGAAATTTAGGTTACTTATGGGAATGATTAACCTATCTTGGGTAAAATATGTTTAGTTTAGATAATTTTGTTATAAAATGATAGGGGTGGTTGATGTTGTTTGGGGATGAACAATGAAGTTTATTTTGGAATACTATGTTATCAAATCCTTCTTGTATTTGGGTTTCAATCTTAGTTTGGTTTATTTTGAGGAATTTTAAGGACCGTTATTTATGGGATGGTCTATGAGGAACTTTGGGTATTACCATGGAACATTTAAGATTTCAAATTAGATTCCATTCCTATGGGATTCATCCTTTTTGAAGAGTTGTTTAACCTTACCCTTTCTGTTTTTGGGATAATGTTTAAAGATAGAAGAAATAGATAGTTAATCTTTTGTGGATTATGTGATTCTTTAGAAGATGATTCTTGTGTTTTGATGAGACCAAGTAGTTTTGAATGCTCATCGTTTGGGAGAAAAGATTTGTTTTGCTAGAAACTTATTAAAGGGTGAAACTCTACATGAATGTAGATAAATTTCCTTATGTTCTTGTTCTATGTTGTAAATGAATTCCTCAAAATTATGAAAAGGAACATAAAACAAAAATGTTGTTGGTTTACGTCTCCTACTATGTAATCAAAGATCGTTTACACACATCATAAGTTTGGGATTTTCTTATGGTTAACTTTCTCCTAATCATGTTCTCTGTCACTCTCCCTCAGAACATGACCCTTTGTTTTCTCCTCCATGTCCATGTTTTCCTACATGGAATCCTAGCGTGGGCTAACATGGGTGACCTTCATACTTCCCTTTCTTTCTTTTAAAGTAATAGTTTTACTGACTCCTTTTCCGTTGTGGGACTTTCAATGAAATTTCAAAACCTAATTTTAAAAAATTGCAAGGACACAATTTCTTAAGGGGGGAAGATTCTAACAACCCGAAATTTTAAATAAATATTGTTTCCTAATTTTATGTGTTATTTTATTTTTATACTCACCAAAAATGTTTTATTTGATAACATGAGTATAATTAAAATGATACTGTTGATTTTTGACTGTTATATGACCATTGTTCAATATGACCACTGGAAACTAAACGTTTTGATTATTATCTCTAAATACAAGTAATCTTGGTTAATTAATATAGAAAGAAGATTCGAAGGCCTCACCCAGTAGTCTTGGACCAATAAAACCCATCTAACAGAACTTGGGAAGGAGGTAGCACCATTGGGCTTTGCTCTGGACCAAACCCAAGCTAAACTTCATCGTATAAAGCCAGAACGGGATCACCTTCGCGAGAAGTTCAAACTGATAGAAATTACTACTCGTGCGATGTTGGCCGATCCTCCCTCGGATTCTCTCACCTTAGCACACCTTACACTTAGGTCCTATGCTGGTGTGATAAGGGGCTATGTAAGGAGACCGTAACTGCCTTGTGTAATCCATTGTTTTAAATAAAAATTGGTATTTCTTCTTATGATGAAGCTTATGAATTTTCAAATGACCAGACAAATATAGTATGCATATTTTTGATGAATTTTAGAAAAATGATATTTTAAAAATGGTTGTGTAAACCTTAAATAATTAAAAATGTGAAATGATTTTCAAAAAATGGTCTTCTACAATTATGTTCAGTAAGAAATTTAGAATCTAATAAGATCAACTTAATTTTTGATGAATATTAAATTATGAATAGTGATTTTATGATTAGGATTAGTAATGTGTCCAAATGGATTAGTAATCTCACTTAAAGAAAGTATTAATATAATCTAGGCACCTTGATTAAGTAATGTGATTCAATAAAATGGTTAAATAACGGTTTCATAAATTATTATTCAAGTATTAGTTTTTTCGGGTGAATAGTTTTTTTAATTAAAAATTTAATTAAAAATATTTAGATAATTATTTTTATAAAACGGATTTCATTTTTGAACTCAGAGCACCGATATTATGCTATGGTAATTTTTGGGGTTTTTTCTGAAAAAATGACTTTTCGATGAATAGTGTTTTTATTTAAAAATTAAACTAAAAATATTTAGAAAATTAGTTTTATAAAATGGAGTTCATATTTGTAATCAGAGCGTTGATATTTGGTTAAGGTGAAATTTTGGGATTATTCTGAGAAAGTTGAATTTTCGATGAATAGTGAAAATACAGTTTTTAAGTTACGGGTGTTTAATGACATCATTAAATGATGTATTAAGTTTGTAATAAAAATTTTCGAAATATGAATAGTGAGATAAGGTATGAGGTGTCCCAAGTGGCCAATACCATGGGCAAATACCATGGGCAAGCCCATGGTTTTGCCAAAACCACTAATGAGGTGTCCATTTGCCATTAATGCCTTGTCCCCTCACTTTCCCTATAAATACCAAGCCATCCTCTCATCCATTCGACTCCCCACTCTCCCCAACGAATTTCTGGTCTCATAACCTCCCAAGGAGTCCTCCCATGGTGCCCCCAAGCCCTCAAGGTCCCATCCTTTGAGTTTTAAGAGTTATGTTTTAAGGTAAGGGATCCGACCTCTCTCTTTCATTTCAAGTAATCTCTTTTATGTCATTCCTTTTATGATCCATGTTATTATGTTGGAGGATTTTCTTTTATACTCCTCTTACTGCCCTTTTCATGTTCATATAATGAGATATCCCCTCTTACTCTCATTATTTCGTTTTATGAAGTTTTAAGTGGCGCCGTTAGGCTGCCGAAATTTTTGTAACAGATTCTTTCTCCCTTCTCATTTTTCAAGATCTATTTTCATGAAAAGTATTTCAAGTTCCTTTTTATTATGTTGGGTTATGATCTCTAAATTTATCATACTGATATTTTATGATCATATGATGAGACACCCCATTTGATCTCTTCAATTTAGTATTTTGAAGCTTTAAGTGGCGCCGTTAGGCTGCCGAATTTTTAAGTGGTTCTTCACCCTTCTCGTTTTGAAGTTCTAATTTCTTGTCAATTCTTTCAAGTTACTTTTTGTTATGTTGGGGTATTATCCCTATATCTATCATACTGGAATCTTATTTTCATATGATGAGAGACCCCATTTGATCTCTTCAATTCAGTATTTTGATGTTTTAAGTGGCGCCGTTAGGCTGCCGAAATTTTAAGTGGTTCTTCACCCTTCTCGTTTTGAAGTTCTAATTTCATGTCAATTCTTTCAAGTTCCTTTTTGTTATGTTGTGGTATGATATCTATATCTATCATACTGGAATATTATTTTAATATGATGAGAGACCCCATTTGATATCTTCAATTCAGTATTTTGATGTTTTAAGTGGCGCTTTTAGGCTGCAGAATTTTTAAGTGGTTCTTCACCCTTCTCGTTTTGAAGTTCTACTTTCATGTCAATTCGTTCATGTTCCTTTTTGTTATGTTGGGGTATGATATATATATCTATCATACTGGACTCTTTTGTTCATATGATGAGAGACCCCATTTGATCTCTTCAATTCAGTATTTTGAAGTTTTAAGTGGCGCTGTTACGCTGCCGGATTTTCATAAGAGAAATCTAATTTTTGTCTTCCTTCCATGTTTTTCATTTCAAATGGTATGTCCTCGAAATTTCATTACCATGATCATGTATCCTTCTTATTATGTCCATGTACTGTTTTTTGGGTCATTTATGAATGTTTGACCCATTTTCCCTCTCTTTTTAATGTATTCTAAAACCTCGTAACATAGCTGTTATGCTGCAGAATTTCCGTCTCAAAATGTCTCTCTCTTTTTCTAAAGTTCATTTATATTATTATGTGAATTCTAAAAGATCATTCTTCTAAAGGGGTATTCACTTATACACCAAAATGTTCTATTTTGAATTCTGGGATTTACATACATGAGACCCACCTTCCTTTTCTATGGGTTTTAAAGTGACGTAAAGATCATGTCTTTAAAGCAGTTTTTAAAACGTTGGGAATATGAAATGAAACCCATTTATTTTATGATATATGGGTTATTTATGAAATGTTTGATGATGATATATGTGTCTCACATGATTATAAAGGCAAATTTAAGGGTGCTCCCTGATAGCGCTCCAATGCATTGGGTAATGATCTAACCACTAGAGATTACAATATTCACGATATCTTGGTGAATAACCTTGGTAATTTTCAAATGACACCTTGGGGATGGACCTTGGTGATATTTTCATGATTGTCTATGTTAAATGATGTATCCATAGTTTCAAGTTATGAAAAATGTTATTTTTATTATGATATGCCTCCTTATTTCATTCTCATGCCTTAAAGTTCTTTTTCATGACATTATTGAAGTATCTCAAGTTCACATGTAAAATGTTTCTCTTGTTTTCCTTACTGGGCTTTTTGCTCACCCCTTTCTTTTGATGTATGATCCCAGGTTATGTGATGTAGTAATGAACCTAGTATGAACATGAGGAGAAGCCTTTCAAGTGTTTGACAAGAATGTTTTATGTTTTCATGTTTAAAGTTCCTGGTTTCCAAGACACTAAACCTTAAAGATCCTCGGTTTTGTAAAATGTAATGAAATATTATGTGATAAAGAGGTTGGATGTTATACTAATGGTATCCTAATCATTGATCAATCTTGGATTACCAACTAGCTCCCAAAAACTAATAAATCATTCATTGATCATTCGATATAAGTATCCATTATTCACAATCACCCGATTCAACTTACTATAAACTACACCCAACCAAAGACCAGCACCAACCTTATTTTAAAATAACACAAAATTAAACCATAAAAAATTTCTTGGTATGATAAAACCTTTTTTTTTGATCCTTGACTTTCACATTATGATCCATTAACTCAGATGATTCCATATGAGATTTAGGAATAAATATAGTTTATGATATAGGAATAAGTTCAATATCAAAATAAATTCAACTATAAAGAGGAAGTCCTAATAAATCATCTAGAAAAGATTCCTAGTAATGGTCCACCACTGTAGAAAAAGAGGAAGGAGCTACTGACTGTTCTACTATAAGAACCATGCATACAATCTATACATTAATAGAGCTAATCTATCTAATGTCAAGACCCATTGTTTATTCTCAAAATTATCCTTCAATGATAAAAAAAATCTCTCCCTTTGGAATAGTAATGGATTCTCATCTCCTGAAGCAGTCGATGTGAACCTGGTAAAGCAATGTAACAGATATCCATCTCCTGTAGTAGTTGATGTCACCTGATAATTAGTTAACCAATCCATTACAAAAATCACATAAAAATAGTCATCTAAATAATCATGAAATACCATGGTCAATAGCTAAAAACTACTAAAAAATATCTTGTATATCTATAGTGCATATACACTTTATTTTCTAAGGGTGTGTTATGTGACAACAACCCGGAATTTATCTTAACTAGATATTCAAACCCTATAAAAAATGAGAAGATATAAATGATTGGGAATCTTCTTTATAAAAAAATTTAGAAGATAGAATAGATTTCATAAATATATTTCCTAAAATAGTGTATAGTCTCTCTCCTATATCATATGGAACCTAGTCCAATGCATAAACTCTTCCCTCCCTAGCTCCACAGGTCCTCCCCTAAGGTGTATAACTTGAATAGTTTGTTGACGTCTATGGGGAAAGATTCTACTGTTGAAAACCCAAAATAAATCATTATTTCATTATCCATCTCTTTCCTATACTCATGTGTTAATCTATCCATAACTCCCTCAAATAGAACCACTGATGATACCCCATCTTCCCACCCTAATGACACTTGTTCTGACGTCATATAAAAAAAATTCAATTATGTCCACTCTATATATAGTTGAAACATTTTGGACATGCTTCACCCATATAGGTCCTAGGAGAAACCCTTCTCAGCTCTGATTAAATACAATATTTATTATATATCTCATCATACATCCACTTATTACTACTAGAATACACACCTACTATAGACTTCAGAAGTTTTCCAGTTAATCCACTACGAGATAGAAGGATACATGTATCTATAAACTCCTCCAAAATGTTCTCAGTCACCAAGGCCTTAGGAAGAACCTACTGACATTTCTTCAATTTAATGTTATTGAAATGATTCTTGCAATATGATGGAGGACTGAACTCAAGTTATTGGGTCTTCTATGTCTCATTTCCATACCAGAAAAGTGTGATGTGATGAAACACCATGAAACAATATTAGTATAAAGACATCAAAATCAACCCCTGATGAATCTCCACAAATTATTATGGACGATTAATCTTTAGTATATCTAAGTTGAACTCCTCAAGGTAAAGATAAAATATGATCTCCAATATAATACCCCCTTGTCTCCCCTCTTTGGTCATAACACACCATGACCTTCTATTGGGACCTTAGATCCTTAAATTAGCTAGCTTGACCCATTAATCCTATATAGTACCCACTAGATCGAAAATACCATTGATGACTTCAATCCATTCATCGACAACCCGAAGACCTCTAATTACCTAGAAGGATAGAAAATGCAGGAGCTGGAAGTCCCAATCATAATGAACTATTTTTCATGTAACTCCTGCTCCTTGAATAGTAATTATGTTGATAAACTAGGGATAGAGTAGTTATAAGTCCTAAACCATTGGAGTAGGAATTTGAGCTCTCTCAGCTATATCCACATGTACACCTGGTGGTGGAATATGGATATCCTTCCTTGCTGGGGAATTATGGCCTCCTTCTTCAGGTATCCCCTTTCGACATCATCTACGTGGTATGTCTAATGATATAAATGGAAAAATAGAACACCAATGATAATTCACTAAGATTACAACCCAAATATTTTATAGGAACACACAAGGAATTTCATTAGTAATACCTATCATAGGATGCTACCCAAATCATTTGGAATAACCCTCCTAATTCCACCCAAGGCTTATAACACATCTTACATACCTATATGTTAGTTACAATCATATATATATATATATATTAATGTTGATGTACAAATAATCTAAATGTACATATGATATATCATAGAAACTAATCACAAATGAAAACATTTAATTATATAAACTGCCATGCATAACAGGAAACATACATATATATGAAATGCGGGCCAATGTCTCTAGACATAATGCATGAAAAATCCCAAGTCCAAGAAAACCAAACAACACAACACACTAATGATCAACATGAAACCATAAAACCAATATTGTAACCAATGTCCCATAATAGATAACTCTGAGGTTCATCTAATAAGAGCTGTTACCCCCTACCTAATTTCCACACAATCTATATTGTTTCTACCTTAATCCAGAAATAGTCAAGAATAAATAAAAGAAAAAAATTAATTTATACCAACTTGTAATGTATATTCCCAAATCACCTAGTGAAAGTGGGTTTTCTACATGACCTCATGCATTCCTCCTCATTCACATAAGGATTATGACTAGTAGTGATGGACTGAACAATGCAGTGGGCTGACTATACCCTCAATATCAAAATCTATACACCCAAATATTAAGAAGAAAAAAAACCTAGAATGTCTCTATTAAAACAAATAATAAAAAATGCTATATCAGATGGAATATCTTCTATCACCGAGTCATACAATATAATAACCAATTAATCCCAATGTGATTGGTCAAACTAATGTATTATTAAAAATAGAAAATAAATCGAGACACTATGAAATCACTTCATAGTCGTTCCCTATAAAACCATTGAACAGTAAGATCAAACTTCTTAGCTTGTTATCAATATTTCCATTCCCTTTCCCAGATCCCTAATATTGTATTTTTCACATGAATCAAGATTCCTATATAGGATGTGAGTACAAACCCAGTAGGACACCACAAACATGTCATTAATGTATGTCCACATACATAAGATTAATATGATATGATAATATCTAAATGTTAAATAATGGAACAATTAATTATTTACCATGTGATCATGTACTTCACAAGAATTCATGAACTTGTAACATACCTTATTAAATATATTTATAAAAGCAAAGACAAAATGGAATTTGAAAAAAATATCTTAACCATAAGTTCACCATGCATCTCAATCGATTCAACTGACTAACAAACCTTGGGTTAGGCGATAATTCCATCATTCCCTAATAATATCATGGGTCACACCACATGGACAGCCCACCAAATATCTATCTCATGTTGATCTAGAAGTCCTTCATATCCCGTCACTATCTTAGGTTAGGCCTCAGGGATAGTACACCCCTACTATATGTCTATTTTCATCATCCTCATAGAACATGGTCCACAATCTACTACTCTAACAGAAAACCAATCTGTGATTGTTCCAACTTTCACTTTCCACTAGAATATAAACTTATATTGGCCATACTTTCATATACAATAGGGCATAAGACATTTAGGCATAAACATAACATACGATGTATGAGTCTCAATAACCACACACAGACATGAACACTCAATTATTATCATGCATGTATGTAATGGGAAACAGAAGAACACACATGTGATTCATATGATGAAAGAACTTATACGAGGTCGCTTTATATTAAGGAAATTCCTATCTCATGCGCGTTGATGTTAAATGAGAATATTTCTAGGATTTGTTACCCATGTTATGAACAGCTAGCTGAGGGCACAATAGAACCTCCAAGCTACTAGGTACTAACTCTAGACCCTTTAGTTCTGATTCCCAACACTCAAAATCTTTTGATCAGGTCAGAATTGTTTCATGTGAAGGATCAAATTGAGCGAAGGTCATTAATTATAAAAAGGGAAAAGGATCATCCAATATTATAAATGACATAGGGGTACATTGGAAATTATTATGTGGTATAAATAATATTGTTAAACGTGTTCCAACGTTAAAAAAACATGAAAAAACTTGATATGGATTCTTTTCGCTCATCAAAAAACACCAGTGGATTCCGGCATGCATGAGATTTTAAAATTACACGATTTACCTCATTTTCAGAAGATTCTATTCACTTCCAAGAACCAAAATTTTTATTTCCTTCAATTAAGATTTTTATTCCAAGATATTTTGTGATCCAAAATGAAAATATATCATGCTTTCATTTATAAAAAGGTTAAATAGAGATATTTGGAGATTCTTTATATCAAATTTGTTGTCTCATATTAAAGTTTATATTCTTGTAGAACTGTAGGATGAATAATATTGTGCAAAAAAATATTATCACATAAGATATATTGAAAGATCAAGTAATATAGGGGGAATCATGACGTGATCCACACCATTGGTTCATATTTATAACATTATGCATGTGTTTATATAAACTACATGAAGTAGTTCAATGTTGTGGTAACCCTATTTAAAAAATTTTCCCTTATAGAAGAAGTGAAAGGTATAATGTGTGATATTCTTCTATATCATAATTTTGGAATAATATAGGGAAGAAGGGTAGTACTTCAATATCAGGATATCGATGTAGAAATAGGAATAAGTGTAATGTGTGATATCATGAGATCTATGGAAGAAAAAGAGTGGGTGGAACTGTATGGTCTTATTAGGTTTTAAAATAAAATTAATATAATAGAGAGAGGAGTTCCCACAAGTATCAATAATTTGGGTTTTTAATTGATAAAAAGAATAATCTGATTGAGTTATCACATCTATGGATTAATTAATGGTGGTGGAATGAGATGATTCCTTCACCATGTCATCTAGTATGGTGCAAGGAAAGGTATAAGAGGTTGGTTGAGTTAAGAATACAATTATTTTCATGGAATTATCATCATATGGTATGAGGAGATGGTGTGGTTTATGGAGAGTTACCGACTCATCCCACATTCGTGAGGTGTTGATTCCATTCATCATGAAGATGAACAAGGAAAACAAATTGGAGATTAAATATAATTTACATAGAGATATATATGATATGAATATGTGATTATCATGATGATATTATGGTGTCTCTAAATTATATAAACTAATTTTATCTTTCATAAAAGCATTGAACCATGTATAGATGATGAAGTAGCTTGATTTTGATAGTGGACCCTTCCAAATCATTGTAATACAAACATGATTAGTATTATTTATTATCTCATCAACACATCATCAACGTTAACTACATGGATTATATAATTTGAGTGAACCCAGTAAAATCTTAGAGTTCAGTTCTTATGTCACATTCTTGTTTATTATTTATTCCTGGGTGATATTTTTTGTAATATAAATCATGAACATATTGATGAAATGATTCTTCCAATAAAAAATATATAAAATGAAGATAAATTTTTTCATTTGGTATGAACATGATACAATAACCCCATAATAGGGTGTCTTGGGTCCCAAAATGTGGTATCATATCCGAAAGGTTTATAAATTAGTCAGCCTAACATATTTGGTTTGTAAAATTTTAATGATTTGTTATGGATTCTACTGTGAAGGCTCTGATGTTTGATGGAACTAATTTCTCTAAATGGGAGAAGTAATTTTTTATATAATTTGAAAAACATGTTGACATAAATCATATTGTTTTTTTATATAGAATCATATTAATAATATATTGTCGAATGGAATATGAGTTATAACAAGAAATACTGAAGGTTGATGTTTGTGAGAAGATAGATTTACTGGATTCTTTAGATGAAGCTATATTCAAGAAAATATATCATTGTATGAATTATAAATTTAAGTGGACTGAGCATGAAGAACATTATATAAAATAATATATTATTAAAAAGGGGAATATAATTTATTCTTTATATATGAATAAATTTGTTGGGGGAGTTTTAATGTGAAATATATTAAAGAGGACTGTATTTTTTCTAAAATCCAAATGAAGAAAACTAGGAAGATGTCTATCATGAAATTCGGTAATCCTACCTAAGTAAATAGTAATTATTATATATTTATATCTAATTTTAACAATATAAAAAATTATTCTTATAAATTTGAAGATTCATATTTTGTGTCACTTGAATATTATAAGGATGAATGAAAAACATACTATAATAAATCAAGAGGTTGTTAGTATAACCAACATAAGTAAATTTAGGCCTTAAATGATAAAAGTCAACTCCTAAAGTCCATTAATAGAATATTATGCTCTCTTATAATATATTTGAAAGTATAAAATGAAATTATTATAAAAAATTCATGATTTTAGAAGAATCCCTCAAAAAATGGTCAAAAAATGAATAATAAAAGTGATGTGAGGACTTTGTACACATCTACCTCACAAAAACTAAAACGTAGACATAATGATGATTGGATACTTGGTGGACATAGCCTCATGATAAAGTAATTAGGGTTTACACATGGGTTTCTCTAATATAAATATTCTCATCTGATTGATGATTCAAGGTGATAAAGTCTTCAATAGAAACGTGGATGTAGCAGATGCGAGTAAAAAAATTTATCTCTCTAGATCCTTGATGAATCATGCTAACAAAATCATCAATGGGAATTGTGATTGGGATTATACCTATAGAGGATGACCATGAATTCAAGGCTCATTGAATGTACATGGATAGAAAACTAAAAATTTCAATAAATAAGAGGGGATGCATGAACTTGGGAATGTACCACCAATATCATCACTATAAGATACCACATTATCAAGGGATAGATGATATGTTTTCCCTAAGGAACTGTAAATCTGGGAGGAAAAATAAATTAGATCCTTTTATCAAGGGAATACATGATTGAAGGGTTACAAATTAGTGTTCATTCCCTAATGTTAATATAGTGTTTTTCGAGATATCCTTAATAATTAGTTACCCACATTGGAGAGTCATGATCTTGTAGGTGGGCCTAAATGATTCATTACTATTTTAGAGATAATGGTGAGAGGATTATACCTAGTGGGTGAAAATTTAAGGGCCTTTACCATAGTGGGGGCTTATCAAGGGGTTCTCTCTAGTGTATGGTTGAGAGATGGGGTCCCCCTAGTTGAGGTTGGGAAAAGGGTTTTCCATTACTATAGGTCGGGTAATGTGGTTCAAACTATTTACAGTTGGGTTAAGAGGTTATCCTTAGTGAGATTAAGTTTACGCTAGTGAGGCCTGAGAAATGGGAATATCAAAACATAAAAAAAAAAGGAATAATACCTCTATAAATTGTAAAACCACATCCCCCATAACTTCCCACTTTCTATGAATTAATTCAAATTTATAGCTCTTCACATTAATTTAATTGAAGTCCTTTATAGTACTTTAAGGTAGGAAAAATTAGTTTTTTTCACTTTATTTTGACTCCCCATACCAGCTGAGAAAAGTTCCTTGGAGAAGGGACTATTGTGAGGGGACCTGAGTGAATGGATCTGAGTGAGGAGATAAGCAAAAATGAGCTTGGGTAAATGGTCTTGGGGAAAAGTAAATAATAGAATGAACTTTGGTGAAGGGACCGAGGAAAATGAACTTAAGTGAAGGGAATTTGTGGAACCCTAGACATTATTAATTTTTTATAATATTCAAACCTTTAACAACTACTTCCCATATCTATGATGTATTTTATTTGGTATATTTTTTTATATTCTAATTTTTACATTATAAGATATTATGTTTATTTTTCTATTTTATAGTTGAGGAATTGGAAGGTACATATGTCACAGTCTCAAACATTGAATCATCAGCCTATATATATTACTTTATTTAAGATGCTGAGAAATGTTGAGAAAGTAAATGAAATTCCTTTCTATTGTCACTATAAAAGGCATCGATAAAACATCCTTAGGATTATTCAACATCATATTTCCAACAACTATATGGTAAAGCCTTTTGATGGATGTGAATATCCTAAAGCTAGATTCCACACATCCATCATTTTTGTAAACATGATTACATTACATATAAAGTGATAAAATATTGTCCAAATTGTTGTATATCCCATAGGAAGGGGTCACCACGACTTATGTGACACACCATAGGAAATTTTACCCTAATGGTCGTTTTTACACATGAAAACATTAGTTTCACTATAACTCATAGATTTTATATCAATTATCTTTGTATTAAATTAGGGGAAAAATAAAAGGCCAGTATATGTGTCCTAGAGGCAATGAAAATCTAAATTTATCGGATTCAATTGGGGTGATAAAAAATTCACAGATCTCAATAATTAGTTGGGAGAGTATGTTATTTTTGAGTTAGTGTGGATCTTCTAAGAAAACACCTAATAGAATAATGACTTGATCCTCAAGATATTAACCCACTTGAATCTAAAAATAAAAACTTCCCATCAAAAACATGGGGAAGTGGGCACCAAATTATGGGAAATCTACTATGTTTTTGAGACCCCAATCATCATATCCATTTATGGTGGGTTTGTTACATAGATGGAGACATGGGTAGACCTATGAAGGGTACTATATTTGTCAAATTAAATAGTAAAATTGAACCAAAAATTCATAAGAAAGTAATAATATCCCAAACTCACATTAAATTAGAGGATTGGATTAAGGTTTTCTTGATCATTCATTAAAATAGAACCACCTGAGAATGCCCACCGAGATTCCTATTGATGAATAAATGAGGGGTTCCAACAACATTCTGGCATGAATTTTAGTAAGGAAGTCTCAATTAATTGGTTTATAATTTTAATCCCAACATCCCTTCTGATAATGGGCCTGATGTTTTTTTATAAATGTATCTCAATGGTTACCATATCCTAGTTCACAACCCCCACAATGATTTTAGGAATTTTTTTTTCTGATAGAATCCAAAATATTAGAAAAGGAGATTATGGGTCTCACGGTGCCATTGTTGGTGAAGATCCTTTACTACTTATTATATATTATAAGGTTATGTCCCTCTTTAGAATCTCTATAACATTATAAGTGTTATGGAGTTCGATATAGGAACACATCATTTTATATGATCTCTTTGGTGAGGTTTAAATCCCAAGATGTAGATTTATTCCTTTCATCAAAGATGTATCTATTATTAGGCCATTGTCTTTGATGATTGAAATTTTTTTAAACTATTAAGTATCCAATTAGAGGTCAAATTATTCCCTTATGGAAAGGTTGATACAATCTTGATTATAGATGATTGAAGTGATTAATATGACATGTAATCATACATTATTGTTGTAAGGGACTATATCATGGTGGATTCAGTTGATTGTGGCATGATTTGTAAGGATTATTTGCTAATATGTTTTTCCAAAAAATTGATGCCTTCAAAATCAGGTTACGAAACCACTCATAGGTGTATGGTTGAGAAAAATAAGATGTGCCTAAATGACTATGGGTGATGTTATCCTATGAAAACACTAATTTGGAAATCATTTTCCCTTCAATGGAATTATTTTTTGGGTTTTCTCCATATATTATCATTCATAGACATCATTATATTCAAATGGGAAACTAAATTATAGTGTTACACAGTTCATAGTAACCAAGGCCTTTCATAGAGGGAAAAGTTACCATAGAAATTTATATTAAAAAGTGTACACATATCAATAATCTGTTCACATTGATCATTACCAACCTTAGGTATTTAAGTAGTTCTATATCAAGGAGTCGATTTTCATGTGGATTAAACCAAGGAAATCAAGTTGGAGGAAACACATAGGTATCCATTTTGAGGATGTGAGACCTGGTAAATAAAAAAATATTACATTGATTGAGTCTTATTTAGGATAAAGGGGGACCCAGATGATGAATCCTTGAAGGATGTTTATTCAAAGACTATAATATTTTTGTGAAGTATACCCTCCTCCACTGGTATTTGGGACTTATGGGTCTTCATATTGAGTGGTATTCACATACCCCAAATTTGACGTGTGATGGCTCCTAAAGAATTTAAATATTAAACCAAACCCATTGATATGTGGAAATATATTTGGGATATGTAGATACTGATCTTAGCTAGTGATTTGAGGGTTCTTTTCACTGGGTCAGTGTAAGACATGAGATATTGGGGAAACCTTAAAGGGGTGATCAACTAATCTTTGGATGAAGAATTGGATGCATTCATACATCACAAAAAATGAATATTGTATCCTTCTAGTCACATAATTCTTTTACATGAGACTTATTCTAATGAATAGACTTATGTTTTAATAAAAAAGTATGGGGGTCATCATGATGACAAATGATTCTACATAGTACACTTTTGGGGTTACTCTAGAGGGTGAACTAAAGGGGTTATTCATATTGAAGAGTAAGGGGAGATATACCCAAAAAAATAGACGATTTAGAATGTATAATGATAAGTAAATACTTACATCATACCCCCCAATGCTGGTCTATCTAGAGGAATGGTTGGAAGCTTCCCTATTTGAGATCAAACACTGGAGGAGGAGGGATACATTATCAATTCATATCTTTGATGATAAAATTATTTAATTTTAGGTTTATATTAGGTTTCATTTTATTTCGTATGTATGAAAACATTAAGATGATTTAACCTCAAAGTCTATCTCCCTAGAAGGGTCATAGGAAAATATCAAGGATTCGAAAATGGGGATCCTAGGTGAAACTCAAATTCTAATTCTAGGACCATAGTATCTATGGTTAAAGGATAAAAATAATAGTTATTCCATACACCCACAATATTAGATGATGAGATGGTCTATTTATGATCAAAAAACATAGTTGCAGTGTTATAAAATACCTAATTTCTCTCTCCCTTATAAACTGTCTCATTACACTATCCAAGGATAAGGTGACCATGAAAGATATTTTCTCAAAAGAGACAAGAAATTTCAATAATTAAATATAAGGGAATAATATTTCTTTATCTAGGATTGATTTGAATAATCCCCATTTATTACTCATACAGTTCACTCCATAGAGTGCATATTCATAATATAATATCAATGGGAGACTAAGGAAATCCTTCCCATTCAGGTGGATATATCACATGTGATAGATTTAGAAACGGTAGAATCTACTAGGAAACATTGGGGGAACTAAAATTTCATTCAAAAATTTTTATCTAGTAAGATTATTTAGCCTCTAAAGATGGTAAATCTATTAATTTTGGGGATGTTCAAGATACCTAACTAATAAAATTGTGGAAGGAGATAGTGATGCCACCATGATTCTACATGCTAAACTGGCATTAACAATCATGTAATATTCCCCTATTTTAAGGATTTCACACTACTAAATACACTCATGGTGAGACTATATCAAAGATGGAAACAATGGAGGATGTTCAAGCTCTAGGAACATGTGAGTTCTCATAGTATCTTTGAATTTTCCTTTAGTATTTCACTACTGAAATGTGCCTTTTAATTCGTCATTCATCGAATATCTACCCTAAGAATCGAATATCATTGAAGAGTTTCGTATCCCCATACCCTAATAACTATAATGTAGAGATACCGTAATCATATTGAAACTCTTAATTTCCACATGTGACACACAATAAACCATTTTAGTGAACAAGTTCTGGAGTATTTTCACCTTTTTAGAGAATATATAAATCCATCTACCTAGCCCTTGGAGTATAATGAGAATCCCATCGTTATTTTTGGAGAGACATATGGATGCATGTATGTGGATCCCCTTGATGAATATCCCTTTAATACTTTATAATATTTGTCATATATTCATGACACATGGATATTATGGGTATTATTAAAACAAAATCCAATACACTGTGATGGATAATTTTAAATGATAGGAAAGTGAGAAGGAATCTCATAAAATATACATTAATGTTATATTAGATACACAATACACCAATATTTGGGCTATAGTTCACCATGAAGAATCCCATTATATGGGAAAGGTAGAGGAATAAAACTTTCTATATGATAGAAGAATCCATTCAGGCAGGGAACCTCTATTGTTAGATGGATACTACTAAGGTGAGGATGGAAGAGCACTAAAAGCTATTTGAAGAAGTCATTATCAAAGGGAAGAGTGATTATTATAAGGACTATAATCTTTAACCCGACTAGGGGGATAATTCCAATGAGTTTCCAAATATCAACATGATGTAGATAGTGTTAGGAAATTAATTGATGAACTCTAAGCCTTTATAGAGAGAATCTTGTAGTTCCATATATTTTGAGGGACTTCAATATGTGGACATTCTTTTCATTATTATTATCAATGGATAAAAATCATTCTTCATAATCATTTTTTTTCTAGATTCTTATTCCAAATTGATCATTAATTCATGATAATATATGAACCTCTCAATGGGATAACACCATGGTAACTGAACCCATATAAACATTGACAGAAATTGGAATAAGTAAATCATGTCCTATTACTACTATTATCAAGAAAAATTTCTCCCCGAGATTTTCTCATAGAAGGGTATATGAACATTTACCATTACAGTATATGAGAGTTGGACTTATAAAATATGAATGATTATTTTATTAAAGGAATTTTCTCCAAAACGATTGTTGGTATATATACTATCACTATACACTAGAGTTGGTCAATTTTAATTTGGACAATGATTTTCTCATGGGTATGTGTTCACAGATAGGTACAAGCAAATATACAATCATCATGCACTAGAGTTCTTCCATTCAAATAAATATAATGATGTACATTTGGGAATTCACACATGGATGGGTATAGGAATATATATCATCACTATATAATAGAGTTGGTCTTTTCAAATATTAAATATAGGTGACCCAGTATATTGAAAACCATAAATCTTGGATTTTAAATGAGTTTTCAACGATCAAAATGGTTCAAGCATCCTATAGTCTCTCATTTATGATCTTTACATATACACCAAATAAATAATCTCAGTAATGGAGGAGTGATCATCCTTTTCAAATTAAAAGGGACCGAGCAAGAAAGTATTGAATTTTATTAGGGTTATTGGGTGGACATGAAACACTATTTATCTTTTTAACTTGTTTTATTAGACCTAATTTTTTCCTGAACATCACATGGTGGATAATTAGTATGCATTAACAGTACTTTATATTAGGTTTATCATTATGGGTTTTCAAAATGTTATGTTTTATTCCATCTTCCTTTTAAAGAACTCATTTTTCCTAGATTACACAAGGTTCATGTATATTGAGTAATGAATTTACTATTTCTAAGGCCTCCCTCTATTGACTTTCAACCCTTCAAGTGCCAAATCTCTTTCCTCGTGTAGTTTATAGTCTTGAAAACCTTAAAATTTTGTCTTTTGTTTTAGGTTGAATAGATATAACACCCAAAATAGAGATAGTCCATATAGAATAATGTGTTAAGAAAACCTGATGTGAATGAAAATCCATAATGTTAGGAATGCAAAACACCTTGAATAATGATGCACATAGTTCAGGGTCATATTTATTAGACTAATGGGGGTTAAATTTTAAAGTCTCGTAGCTTTAACAAAATGATAGGTAGCCTATCCAATAAAATAGTAGATATAAACCTAATATAATTTGAAAAAATGTAGTGATAATAATGTAGATAGCCTTATTGGAAGTTGTATGTAATTTATGTTCATGTTGATCAAGCCAAAATATGTGATAATTTATCTAGAATACTCATGGAAAATACCAATGTGAATGAAAATCCCACTGTTAGTAACAAATATCATCCCATGGGTAGGTGAATATAGTTTAGAATTTTTATGAACACACTGAAATTCCAAGATATTCAGGATTATGCGATAAATATCAACAATAATTCACGAGTGGAATGTTGTATTCTTTATTTGAAAATGATCTTGATATAAAAATGTGTTACATGGAGTTATCAAAACTCAAATTATTAGATGTATTATTGGATATAAAAAATAAAAACATGAAATATTTTAATTTGGATATGATAATAAAAAAGAAGTATGTAAGTGATGTCCTTGGAAAATATTTGAATAATAAACTCCACTATGCTACTATAAGGGAAAAAAATAATAGAGGTAATTCTACTTATGAAAAATATTCCTTTGGATAGAATGATATATTGAGGGTGCTTATGAAAATCAATATTATGGAAATATTCATATCCAAACATAGTTATCACTTATATTTGAAAAGGCACTAATTATGGATATACATGGAAAATTTGAGATAATTCAAAAACTCAACTATTGAAGTATGCTCATGGAGGAAATTTTATTCAAGAAGTGTTTAAGAACACTATAGTTTACATCACCAGGTATTGAATATACATTTATGGTGAAGGGTTATAAAATATAATTTCTCTATAATTTTCCCTGACTAGTGGTCCCATTGTGCATAACATTTTCTTTCTAGGGCTATATGGTGGTCCCTATAATATTTTCATATTTGTTTTCTCTATTTTCATTCTTAATTTTTCCTATTTCATGATATCGGATGATTTAACAAGTTTATATTCAAATTATTATCTGGATACCATTTTTTGGGTTTTAATTTTACATATATTATATATCCTTTTTAGTGTATTTGATGTTTAAGGGTCATGAAGTTCAGAACATTTTTCTCGGATTTATGGTTGTGTTGTTTTTAACTAGTTTTAGTAGGGTTTAATGTTGTATTTCATGGACAAAAAAGTGAGATAATCAAGCTAACAAAGGAATAAAAAAACCCCAATATGAATAAGAAACTCGATGTTGCATAGATAATCACAATGATCTATGTACACAGTTAAAGGTCATAGTTTTCAGACCATAAAATGGTAGATACCCTATTTAGAATGAGAAAGATAAACCCAATGTGAATAAGATGAGAAATTAAATTACGTAACATATTAGAGGGGTAAAAAAAGTTTAAGGTCATGAATAATAGAATAAGGTGTCTGAAATTTAGTTTTACTCATCCTTGACCAAATTAAAAATAAGGTTGTATTTCAATTGATAATGAAAATTTTGACTCAATGTGAATTGAAAATCCCACTGCTACTACAAACTATATCAAAAGTATGTACACTTTGATTTAGTTCATTTCTATTAAACCCCAAATATATGAATTTTAATTTCAATATTCATTGACTGAAAACCAAATGAGGTGGTATACCTAATGATAAAAAAGGTTGAATTAACATGGATACAATCCTATTACCATTGATGTAGATATTCTTGAGGGAGGTGTGTAAAATTTAGGGTTAAAATTATTCTACCATGGCGTAAAGAATTTAATATTGAAACCTATAGGGGGATAAAGATATAAGAGTTCACCAATATCATCAAAGGGGGAATGGATATAATGTTAATGAATATTAGAAGTATTTTAATCAGGAGAATGAGAAATAATAAGAATAATGAATATAAATATTAACCATATTCGAATGATAATTTCCACTGTAATGATATCCGGTAGTATGGTGTTTAGAGGTCTTTATAATTAGACAACATACTCCTATAACTTGTATAAGTTTGGAAAATTCAAAGATTATGCTAAGCTACACATACCTATAACAACCAGAATAGTGGGTAAGGAAAGAAAAGTCAACCACATAGACTAGACTTCTAATAACGGATTGGAGAAGCCCAAGGGACTTAGACAAATCAATCCAAATTCATATTAGGTTTAAAAAATACATAAAAAACAAGAGGTTTTTACAAAAACCAAAATTTTGGATAAGGAATTCATAGATGGGAGTGTGAGTCTGGATTCCATCCCCCAGGCTGGTCATGAAGGGAATACCAAGAGATAGAAGGATAATGGAGTCCCCACACTTTCTATGATTTTATTTTTTGCATTCCTAAGAGGATTATGTGAAGATTAAATCTTGTGTCAAATCCATATAAGAATACTATAATAAAATATTTTCAAGGGATATAAAGATTAACATTAATAATGAATAAGGGGCATGTATTGAAAATCAAGATATTTACATAATTTATAGATTTAAGGAAGGGAAAATTGACATGGATGAGTATATCAAGGCATGGGACAATATGACATATTCTTTCAAATATCATTTACAAAATGATATAGAGTGGAAAAATGACACTATTGACAAGATTATACTAAGGATGTTTGGTTATATACATTAATTTTTGTTTGGACTGATTCTAATATTAAATTTAATGTTTAAACTTTTTTTTTGTTTTCTCACCTACATGGGTTCCAAATTAACCCTTAAAAGTGATTCCCATGAAAAAAAATTTTTAATATGGATATATAAAGACATATTAGGGGAAATTATTCATACAAAAATAGATAAGTTCCTTATATTTTAATAATCTAGTAACAAATTGCCAGGAATGATTTATCATAATTCAATCATTGAAGGAATGAAGTCTGATATATGGAAGGAAACATATATATGGTGGTTGGAAAATTTTCATTTCCCAAATAGAAAAAACTCGGTTTTTTAGGGGTAGTAGATAAGAAAGATGGCTTTCATCTATCCTTGAAACACATGGTTCATAAGACACTACATATATTGAAATAGAATGAGTCAAGACATGAAAAGATCTTATAAGATTCCCTTGTATCAATCTAGAATTAATTTAGGGGAGGGGAAATTCTAGATCCTCAATGGGGATCAAAATAGAATAGGTCCTAGGACTAAACATAGAAAATTATCTAGTGCATAGCCAAATACAAAAATGGGGATCCAAAATAGTATTACTCATAGTGATAAAGGTGCCATATATTATATTATATGGTCCTTTTTTTTATAAAACCATACATGTATTTTGTTCTCATGCTGGGAAATGAGTTTTACTAGCAGAGACTACTGTAATAAATTTAGATTCTTATAGGATGAGACATATGTTGTGAAATTTAACATAATACAATGAGGATGATGACATTATATAGTTTCGGGTCATATGATGGTGACCAATACCATGCGGTTTAATGTCAAGTGCAATGGATGTTTAGGAATTTTATATAGGTTAATGATAACATTGGATGGATTTAGGGATGATCCTAGAATGATAAATCTTGGGATTTTACATATATCCCAAAATAGGGGAATCAAATCACAATTTGTTTCCTAAATCATGTAATTATTATATATGTTTCTCATATATAGACATAAGGCCACATTTTCATTAAAGATCATGCTAAATATGACACTAAAATAAGTAAATGTGACCTTAGTCATCACATCCATGAAAATTGAGAGATTCCAATAATTTAACCTAAAAATAGCGCCATTAGGATATCTGACGTACATGAGAAGTTATCTAAGAAATAAGATGAAAAAGTGACCTTTTACCTTAGAATAAGTTCATTTAATTAGATTCATATAATGGGAGATATCTTATGTAGATTTGAATCATACATAAGAAATTGATGTCTTAGAGAATATAGAGCTCAAATAAATTTAAGGTCATACTAGGTTGCTATTTTGTAATATCCCAATATTTTAAAATAATATGATGCTCAATATATTATTCAACATGAACTCTGTTTTTAAACGAACCATAACATATTAGTATAATATTATTATTTAAATATGATAATTTCCACTTAGCCATTATATTCGAGGGTATGAATATGAATAAAGACATTATTATATATATATATATAACGATTTGAATCAATATAAATGTATTTATAAATTCATAGGAAATAAACTCTAAATTATAAGTAAAAACATTTATTTCAAAAATTAATTTTATTGAATTTTATGAGTAAATATTATAATTATTTTTTGGAAATTTTATAAATTTTATTTTATGAAATTAAAATATTTTTTAAATAATAATATCGATAATAACATAGGGTAAATGTTTTGTATTTTTTTGGAAAAAATTAAATTTCCTGTGAATAGTGAAAAATACTGATTTTTATAAATTTGTCATTTATTTTGAAAAATTATGTAATTTAAAAGTCCCATTAATAATTTAGATTGATTTCAAATTAACAAAGTTATTTTTTATATTTATTCAATCTAGTTAATTACATTTGAATCATATTTATATTAGATTTTAGTATAAGTTTTCTTAGGATTTGATACACATTTTCCTAAAAACTGTTTTAAAGTTAATAATATTTCACTAATTTAAATAATTAAAATTACCCACAATTACAAATAATTTAAGTGAAATATTTATATATATATATATATAAATTTAAATTTCAATTAATTTAATTATTATTTTTTTCATATAACTTTTACAAGAACATCTTATGCTTGGAAAATGAAGTTCTTGAAGAGCCTTTTTTTCAACACGTCTAGGGTTTAATTTTAAATTAAATTCTGAAAATCATATAAATTTAATTTGATAAAATGGATTACATATTTTTATTCATCATGATTAATATTTTATAATAAGTTAAACATAATTTTTTGTCATCATGAATAGTAAAAATAGTAAAAATATATCAGCACAGTCAATGTTAAAACCAATTTACAGGGGGCAGGGGGTTAAATTAAATATGGAAATAGAATAAAATGATGATTTTTTTTAATTATAGAGGTTATTATTGTCCTTATATCTACTCTTATCCTTTATTTTTCAATTATGGAGGGAATTTTCTTGAGAGTGACTTCCCATTATTGAATAGTTTTGGGTATTATAGGAATGTCACTCCACCTCCCTTATAATAGTGCACCACTCTCATATCCTTTAAAAAAATATAAATACCTTTTTGTGTACATGTACTACCAAAATATATTCCGTAAATCCTTCCATATTTCATTTAATTCATGTTGAATTTGAAATCCAATATATGATGACTTTAGGTATAATCTTAATGAGGAGGTCTGAAGAAGAGGTATCATTCTTAACTGAGAATATTTATTTTATTTATTCTTAAACATCTATAAAATTTTACTCAATAATTATGATATAATGAAATTAAAATATCCCGTATAATAATATGCTATTATGTTAATTTAATAGATTAAACCCATCCCCATTTCCATCAAATGGGAAACAAAACCATCGTACATCTGTACATCGGACTACTGCCTCCCACATGATGTAACTCATTTTCCATAATCTCATATAACATATGATTTTGATGATTTATATAATTATTTTATAATATATTCAATTTATATTAATCACTCAGTAAATGTAACCTATTATATACCTTCTTACCCTACCTTCCATTGAAAAAAGATAATATCGTTTGTGTGTTCGGTGGACTATCGCCTTGCGAAGAGATGCTATTCGTTTTCATTACAAAACCACATGGATGGTATATATATGTGCGTTTATAGAAATAATATGATATTTATGACATAATTATAATTATTTTTATATAAAATAACACTTACATTCATTATAACATGATCATTAAAAAATGAATATGTTACTCATGTGTACGTATGACCTACCATCTCCATGATTGTATCATAATTAATTTTTCATTACCATATTTAAGGTTCAATTTTAAAAGTATTAATGATGAAGAAAAATGATATTTTTTCATGATTATTATTCTTGATATGATGGAATAATAACTACTTTGACCATGGTCAACACACTGATACCGTTTTGAAATTGTGAACGAAGATTTTTAAAAAACACCTGATGTTAACATCAATGTTTTAGTAATTTAGTATGTATTAAAATAGAATGAAGTAAATGGTTTAATTATAAAGTATTGAAATCATAAAATTTACTTAGTAAAACAGAAAAATTATATAAATTTATTTTATATACGATAAAATAGATACATGATATGTATAGACTCAAGGTAAGGGTTTCATCTTAAAACTTACTTCTTTGAGGGACATGTTCTTTTATGAAA
Source organism: Viscum album (assembly GCA_963277665.1). Lineage (NCBI taxonomy): Eukaryota > Viridiplantae > Streptophyta > Magnoliopsida > Santalales > Viscaceae > Viscum > Viscum album. The sequence continues at coordinate 305,361,148 of OY728131.1, read as the reverse complement.
TTTATTTAATTTAAAGGGTTTATATAATAATAAATTACATATTATATCATTAAGAGTTTATATTTCATGATATTTTAATTTATAATTAATTTATTTCATTCATGGGAGTTATGATTCAAAATTTACCAATGCGGTAAGAGTTTTTGTTTCAATCTAATTTTAATTGGGATTAGTTATTCTTGAATTTATATTATTCGAAATTATTTGATAATTTATTAATAAAACTCTTAAAGTTTATTCTTTGATTATTATTCATGAAATTTTTTATTAATAATATAATTTTACTCTCTTTGGAACCTAAAAATATTGAGAAAATGATTCTAATAAAAATTGACTTTATTTCGCTCTTTGTTCGAAAACCATTTCTCTATATATCCATGTTTTAATTAATGTGTTTTTAATAAATTATTTAATATTATTATATGATTTTTTAAATTTATTTTTACCAATTTTTAATTTTTTTGAAAATGGTTTAAAATTAATATTCTTGTCATTTTTCAAACAAGGTACTTCTTTACGTTTTATCGAAAATGTGAAAGGAATCTTTGTTTTAATGTTTATGACGGAAACAATATTTTCTACCATCATTACCATTATTTTAATTGAATATTTATTTATAATTTTAAAATTATTTTTTAAAATAAAATTATTTCAGCAATATTTTGTTAATTTTAGTTTTCCAAAAGTGATTTTCAAATAATAAGGGTTATTTTCTCCCGAATGTTTTTAAATGTTTTAATATTATTTATATTCATAAGAAAACATTAATGTTATGGAATGGTTATAATTATTGTATATATGTGTCTTACATATATTCCTTTCTCACACTCTCTTAATTTTATGTGTTAATACATGCCTTATGTTCATCTCCTAAATTCCTTCATTATGAAATTTGATTTGATTATGATATGAGGCATGATGATGAAACTAATTTAATTACATAGAAAATTATTATTCCTATGCCTTATGATTTATTTACTATTGTTTCACACATAAATCGTGAATATGTTATGATGGGTTCAACCAAATAGCACCGTGGGAGATCAATATAGGTTATATGATTGGTGCACCCAGATTTCACTCTAATTCATTAGGTAGTGTTTTTAGTCTCATGAGATTTAATATATGGGATTAGAGTGTAAAAAAATACATTATGGGAATTTTTTCCTCATTTTATATTGTCTAGGTAGTTATCCCTGACTCATGTTTATTTCATGTTTTGTGTTGCTTCTCCACTTACTATATTACCATGATCTTATGATACAATGTTCCTTTTTTATGCAGCCTTGTGATTACTCATGAGCCTTCTATTTTTTGATATCGTGATATACATTTGAATCACATGTCATTCTTCATTATCATGTTTATTCCTTTATTTGGATTTTTATATCACCCCTTCATTTTATCTATTCCCCATGTTATCATACATGGTTTTAGATGATTAGATTGATTTAGGAGCTTATTATGGAGAATAAAATGAGGATGTCATGTTTTGGTTTCCTTTTGTTATAATATGAATCTAGTTTTGAAACAACAGCAGGCCTCATGATCTTTAGATATATTATTTGGATTTTTATTTTTAAAAATCATGTACTAATATGTGTAAAAGGCATGGGTCACTACAGTTGGTATAAGTGTCATGGTTTATTTAACATTTGGAAGCTAATATTAGAAAACTTTAATCATAATCCTCAGAAAAGATCTAATGATAATTATATTTATAAGAAAGTATCCTATAATATTAGTGAAGGATAGAATAGGTAGTATTCGAGAAATTACATCCCTATATGGATTCTACAAATGGGTGTGGCTCTGGCACAGTTCTACCTAATGGTAATAACTCTGAAAAGGGTGCATTGATTTGGGATCAATTGTCACATGGTGTAAAAAAATAGGCCTTACTGCAGACCTAGTTTTACACTCATGGGGTATATGTTTTTTTAAATAAAAAGAACTATTTATGAATCATTATGAAGTACTTGAAAATATTGTTAGATTGGAAAAACTAATAGTAAATGTTACCATGGATAACCTAGATTTAAACCTAGAGACCCATAGGTCTTATTATACTTATCATTTATAAGTTTTTTACTTCTAGTTTTAATAGTTTTCCTTTTTGTATGTCAATTCATTCTCAGATTGTTTCTTTTAGTCTTTTTAGTTAATTTTGGGAAATAAAATAAATCATTCCAATAACCAATGTGATGGGAAATTTAACGGTTTTACTAATGATCTTCCTAAACTAAAGAGAAATATAGTTAGACATCTTGTTATCATTCTAAATTAGCTATCAAATTATTATTAAGAACCAAAACATAGTCAAATTTACAGACACATCAAAGAAGATAAGGATGGTTTATCATTGAATTTTAAGTGTTAAAGATGATAATGAAAAGAAGATTGAATTTAATACATGTTAAAATTATGGGAAGAGGCATTTTGGGAAATAACTTTAAGGAGTTATGATATGTTTTATGTGGTTAACAGGATGGAACAAAGAATCCAATTGAGGATAAAAACTAAAGAGTCTATTTAATAACACACATGGAAATAAAATTCAACCTAAGGCACCACTAATCATTAAATGTCATAGATATGAAAAATTTGGTCAATATATGATTCAATGTACTCTTCCAAATATTAACTCCTTTGGTAATATGTTATGAAAATATTTTAAGTGTAATTAATAAAGTGTTTAGGCTTAAAAATGTTATAATATTTTTATTGATGTGTTTTTGTGGTATTCTAGTTATAACAATATTGAGACTTTAAAGGATCAATCTACATCAATTTTTCATTATGAATCTACAAGAATTTGTTGAATAGTATTAATGAACTATAATGGTTATTTAATGTCAAGGTGATATTTTATTACAAAAAAGATTGATGAAAAAATAATTTTTGAAATGTACATTATATTGTGGTAGGTGTAGTGATTTTGTGGAAATAATAAGCTATATAGAAGTATTTATTGGTTAAAAACAGATTTTATGATTAATTTTATTTTAAGAATATTATGTGTATTTTTTGGAACATTATAGGAATTATAATATTTCAATTTTTAAAAATGGCATTTCACATGCTGTGTGAAAGCTCATCGTATATAGTAAAGCTGTGAGGCTTGAACCCACAATGAATGGGTGATAAGGGTGAAAGGGGTTCCATTGAACACCATAATATACTTCTTTGTATTAAATTTATCCATTAAATTATTTATTGGATACATATTATGTTTATTTTGAGAAACATTCTATTGGATCAAATCTTTTTTAATTTTTAGGATTTTTGAGGTGATTAAGGATAATTTATGAAATTTTTTATTGGGTTATGATATATATATATATATATATTAGGTTTTATTTAAAGGATGATTTGGAAAGAATGATATTATATTTTTGTACATATATGTTGAAGTGTATTAGATATCCTTTGATCATAAAACCATATTTTATGTTGAGGTTATTGAGGTTATTTGGGATATAGGGTTATTTATTTAAATAATGATCTATGTAAAACCTTTGGTTTTATTGTCAAATTTTGGATATTGAAATATTCGTATTTATTTTTGGGGTTATATTACTTTTTCCTAACCATTTTGGTTTTAATAAATATAGGAGGAATTTCTAGTTACACTTTTATAGATCTTATGATCTGTTAAAAGATAATTTTAGTGATTTAGGAATAAAAAAATTATATTGGATAATCATTCCTTATAGTAAGTGGTGAAGTGTAAATTGATCAAAGTAGAATGAATGAATTATATACTATTTATAAATTAAAAATATATCTAGTAATTATATTTTTTGGTGTTCTCTATATTTATAAAAAATTAACCCCTGAAATCTAAGAAAAGTATCTTGAATAAAATTTTTAATCCTATTACCTTCATATATGATGAATCAGTGGTATTCTAATTCATCATAGATTTATGGTTGTTAACATGATCATTCAATTTTTGAGATCATTGATATCTTCCATGAACAATAATTATTTATGGTTTTCTTCCATGTTTATATTTTGAATTCTACTCAATGTTCTTTTATGTGGAAACCAAGTTATGTGAGAGAATTTGAACTTACTTTTCCCTCTTAAGAGAATGTTTTATTAGCACTTTTTATGATGTGGGGTTTTCCCAAAAAGAATATTTGAATTTAAAACCATTGATTGTGGAGAAAATTTTCAAATTGTTATGATGAAATTTATTTATGAGGGGGTAGAAAGTAATACCATAAGAATTTAAAAGAACATTATGTTCGATAGCTTATTCAACAGGCAACACACAGTTTAACCGAATTGTGGAATAATATTAAAATATTATTATTTAGATAAGATTGTTTTAACTTATCCATTTAATTTATGGTTAGGAACATGATTAAATACTTTTTTAAATTTATATAATGTTTCTAATCAATATAAATTTATTTATAAATTCATTGAAAATACGCACTACAATTTTAAAACAAAAATTTATTTCAAAAATGTTTTTTATTTATTTTAATGATAAAATATTTCATTTTATTTTTAAAAATTATAGAAATGTTATTTTATAAAATTAAAACCATATTTAAAATATTAATATCTATATTAACTTATGTTTAAAATCTTGGAAAATATTAAATTTTCAGTTAATAATGAAAAAATATAGTTTTTTATAAAATTTTCAATTATTTTAATAAATTAATTTACATAAAAGTAAAATTATTATTTTAATTTGATTTAAAATTACCATCAATATTATTTAGTATGATTTTATCTAATTAATTAAAATTTATTCATCTTAATACTGTATTTTATTATAATTTTATTTTTAGGATTTAATACACACTTTTTGAAAAGTTTTATAAAGTTCATAATGTTTCACCATTTTAACTTATTAAAATAACCCCAAATGTAGAATTATTTAAGTTAAATTTATAGATTATATATCTATAAATATTAATTGAAATTAGTCCAATCATTATTACTTGTCATATATTTAGTATATGAACATCTTTTGTTTGAAAAACACATTTATTTAAAATCTATTTTTTTGACACAATAGTGAGTTTAATTTTAAATTATTATTTTCATCTTATATGATTTTAATTTGATAAAAATTATTCCATATTTTAAATCATAATAATTGATATTATATAATAAGCTCAAAATAATTTTTGGCCATAATGAATAGTAAAATTTTGTTACCATCATTAATTATAAAACCGATTTATTGGGGGTTAAACTAAATAGGTATATGGAATAAAATGTTTAAAAATTGATTATTTTGAGTAGTATAGGTCTTTATTAGAATTATCCCTCCTGCAATTCATTATTTTTTCAATTTTTGAGGAACATTTCTTGAGAGTGACTTGCAATTATTGAATTGTTTTGGGTATTTACAAGAATGCCACTCCTCCTCCCTTATAAAATGGTAACAACTCTTCTCTCATTTCTATAGTTACAAAAAACATTGATTCAGACAATAACATCAAAAATATTTTACTTAATTCCTGAAAAATTTCCTAGAAGCCTTGGTTAGATCATAAATTTAATCTAAAAAGGTTTTAGGTACAATACTAATGAGGTGGACTAAAGAGGAGGTATTATTATTAACTGAGCATCTTTCCATTATTTATCATTACACATCCATAAAATATTACTCAATCATTATGAGATAAAAAATAATTATCCACCATATAATAATATTTTATTAATCTAATTTCAAAACTTAAATCCATTTCTACTTCTATCAAATGGGAAATGAAACCAACGGTTGTGTGTACGACAGACTACCGCCTCTCAAACTGATGTAACTAAATTTATATAATAACGTCTCACAGATACTCATGATGATGAATTTAATATTTATATATCATTCTCATGAATTATTAATAATTCTGGATAGGTAACATATCATATATCTCTTTACCCTACAATCCATTGAAAAATCAAAACATTGTTTGTGTGTATGTTGGACTACTACCTCGCGAAGCGATGTTATTATTTTTTATTAATAAAACACATGGATGGTATATATATGAGTCTTTAAAGAAATAATATTATATTTATTATATAATGATCATTCTTCAAATATAAAATAACACTTACCATCTTTCCATCATGATCTTTTTAAAATGGAATTTTTACTCATGCATACATTCAACTTATGGGTTCAATGATTGTAACATAGTTCATTTTTCATAAATATATTTAATGGCTTGTTTTAAAATTATTATTGATGTATAAAAATTATAACTATTTAATTATTATTATTATGGAGATAATGAAACAATTACTTCTTTGATCATGGCCAACGCACCAAATCTGTTTTGAAATAATGAAATGAGTATCCTCAAAAACACATAATGTGGGCATAACAGATTAAGTAATTAAATATGAAATTAAACTAAAATAAATAAATTTTTTAATTATAAGGGACTAAAATTTTAAAATTTTCATAATAATTAAAATAAATGATATAAAGTTTTTATATAGGATATAAAATTCATGCATGAAAAAATCTAGACTTCAGGTATGGGTTTCATCTCAAAACTTCCTTCTTGGAGAAAATTTCTAATTTATGCACCTAATTTCTTTTAAATAGTTTTTATAATTCCCTTTTACATATTATATCATGAATCCTTTATAATTAAATATATTTTATGTTACAATTCATTTACATCATTCATGGGATTTATGATTCAAAATCAGCAATGCGGTAAGGTTTTATGTTTCAATCACATTTTAATTGGGATTAATTATGATTGAATCTCTATTGTTGGAAAATATTTTATAATTGAATAATAAAACCATTAAATTTTATTATCTTGTTGTTCATTAATATTTCAAGAAACCCCCTCATCCAAGCTGCCGGACGTTAAACTGCCAAGAGCCATCATCCTCATCACATGACATTAAACTATATCCTTGCCCCATGCATCGCACACAGGGAGCCCCACCTCAGACATTCTCCATGCCTGCTCATCTCCATGAGAGTGAAATATTCCTCACATGGAATAAGATCCTCTTTGCTGGAGCGACGACTGTCCATGGGGAAAGGGCTACCACCATGGTTTACTCTCCTAACCTTTCTTGATGGAGGCATCATCCCTTCTCCTCCCATATTATTCCTTGCCAAGGACTAGGGGGATGTGCCCCAGAAGCCTCCTCTATTTCGTGCCACACCCATGTGGGATTTGTCGCCACTCGGGCCTCCATCTTGGAGTAAGTCATAATATCCATCTCCCTGGGTGGCGAACCATGTGTATGCCCCTGTTTCCTCTTTTGGCTGTGAACTGCACATAATCCCCTATTTCATTTTTGGACTGCTAACCACATGTATGCCCCATTCAACTTCCCACAGATGCACCTTTCTCGACGTGGTCATCTGGTCTTTACTGCCTCTTGATTCTCACACCCATTATGACTCACATGGGCTTAGAGTATGCAGAGACCATGACATCCTCTATTTCTAACATAGAGTGTAATCCCCATACACCATTATCGAACTACATGGACTTCGATCCTTTCTAAGGAATGGTACGTAGGAATCCTTCCTGAGGTTCAATCCCAACAACCATTGGTCCCGACTCCATTCATGTCAGTTCACTGAACACCACTTTTGAATTATATAGACTTATATCCTTTCCATGGAAAGGTACATATGAAACCTTCCTGAGGTTCAAGCCTAACACACATTGGTCTTAAACCCTCCACATCAGTCCACCCCCATCCTGCATGGCGTTATACTGTACGCCCCTATTGTCCAGAATCACACTAAAATGTCCCCTATTCAGTGGTAAGCCATTGTGATCCCCATCCAGCAGTAATACAATGTATTTACCACTCCACAATAATCTTTTGTGGTCACCCATCACTAGGACCCACATCTATGGTCCACCCCTTGAGCGTCAGACAAACCAATTTGGGTTTCTAACCACGCGTAAGCCCCAACGGGTCATCGAATCACTGTCCTATCTACACACCTCGATTCCATGCCCCATCCGGAACTACACAGACTTTTATGCTTGCTAAGAAAAGTTACGTAGGAATCCTCTCTAAAGTTTGATCCCATAACCCATGTCCCATCCTGGTCTTTCCCTCGAGCCTATGTGTTTCAAAAATGTCATTCCCCAACCTGGAGGTTCCACTTCCTCCGGGACCCATCCATAGAGGTCACCTCCTTTGGTGTCCCATTTCCTCAACGAACTACATGGAATTTGATTACCTACAATGGGGATATGTAGTAAATCTCTTCAAGGTTCAAGCACAACACTACCGTCACATTCACAACGGTTCCATCTCATTCCCCCACCATTTCATTCAAATCTCTACCATCCATCATGATTCTTACACTTGTGCCCACATCATAGTGAGATCATGTCACCCACTTTCTCGACATTACCAATATAATCTGGGTAACTAACCACGCATTATCACCTACCTCGGTGATCCCTCTAGGGGTTGCACCCATCTTATACACTCTAGTCAGTGTTCCGATTAGTCTGATCCACCTCCTCTAGACGTTAATCTCCTGGAATACCACGTGTAAAACATGGGAAGCTGAGAAAAACCTCAGAGACATTCTTATGGAATATAATTCCCCACCCTCAACGTGGAATTCCTCAGGCATCCACACCCATGAGAAGCCCTATCATAAGGTGAAGAAACCCAGATGCGCCAGTGTTCCAGCGTCCAGACACGCCAGTGATGACCAACATGACTAATCCCCAGACCAAAGGTCACTACTCTAACCAGAAAAATGGGAACATCCTGATAGAAGAAGTGTAATTAACCATCATCCAAGAAGATAACACACATGGAAGAGTTTCACGAACAACGTCTTAGTCTATAAGGGATACCCGGACTCGGTGACGAGTTTCGAGGAAGAATACACAAAAGGAGGAACTAAAATCCCATTATCACATTTCAATCAATGAGAAAACATCCCTTAATAAGTGATGGATTCTTCTTGCCTTTGGAAGGCAGGAATTTGGGGCAACAAACAGCATGTCCTCGACAGACGGATGTGATCCCTAGCGAAAGAATCGAAAATATTGCTACATTGACCATGATGGTTACAACCTATTCTCTTCCAGGATTCTTCAATTATGTTGATAGTGTCAATCAAGTGATTCCATGAACTATCATATATAATCCAACAAGTATTATACCCCATCATCAAACATAAAAAATTCCCTAGGATATTTTAGTTTAATTATTTGTGACTGAATCTCATGATAGCGATTCTTAATTAAAATATCCTAACATTACTATCGAAGAGTCTACATGACTATGTCATAGATTATCCCATTCCATCTAGCGACAAATTATGAAAAATTCTCTTTTTAATGATATTTTCAGTTTTAGGGGTCAATTATAATCACATTCTTCATCATTGAGATGATTTGATAGAGAAGAATGTGTTATTTATCATCTCATATGGTGATAGATCTTACCGATAGAGTGTTATAATAGATGATTACTAGTATTTCCATGGACTGGATAAAGCATTAATGAATTTTATTTTCTTATTTATAAAATTTCCCATAATGGACAACATCGAGACATGATGTGTCCATAGTTTCTCCAGATATCCCATTCTATTGAAAAAATGGAAGGCGAGATTCCATAAAATTGGAGGTAGAGAAGTACCATCCACCCAACTGAAATATGATATCCTCTCTGGTTGTACTAGTGTACATCACTCATCCATAGCTTCAGTTTAGGAAATGAGAGACATAGGATGTCAAGGAGATCTAGTGTAAACATCCCACAGAAAGATTCCCTTGTGGGTTCTACAAAGAGATCAGGATATGTTTCCTTCCTTATGTCGGCTCTCTATATCCTATTTAGGTTAAACCTAGGATTTATTTACTAAAATTGAAATGTTTTTCCTAGTTGATTAAATAATTATTACACCTCATCAAATATGTGTAGATAAATCAATGACATAGGACAAGTCATTTTTGTGTATTTAAACTATGCTCTTACCGACTGATTGGTTCCCTGAAGATGAAAAAATACCAATGAAGATCAATTATCATCGACTTGGGAAATATAATAACCTATAATTATTCCTATTAAGAGTTCAATATTAATCTACTTAAATACATTCAATTTGTATTCACACTACTAGAAAAATAGTCTATATACACATAGCTATAGTCACTGTTTTATAGGTCCATAGAGAAAACATAATTTATATACATAGTTTAATTAAAACCATGGATATATGGGTATTGTAATCCATAGTTTACAAAAAATCATGGTAGTAGAGTTGATTATTACCTGCGAATTTACTTCTATAAAAGTCCCCCTCCAATTACCATATCCTATACACAACCCCCCTCCCCCGACACTTCCATCACAAGTTATTCTCTCCCCTAAACACCTCCCCTGACACTATCCTCACGTGATATCATCTTCCCAACCCTTTTCCCTCATTTCTTACCTAGTGCGCTATCATCTCCCTAACCCTCCCTCCCACCCAACATTGCCCTCATGAGATATCCTCTCCCCAAACCCTCCTCCTCCGACACTGCCCCTCATGATACTTCCCCTTGCTTCTACCCAATTTTGCCACCACATTTTGAGATCTCCTTTCTATGATCCTCCTCATTCGATGCCGATAGCAAACAAATCCACCCACCTTCTCGTCGTCACTTATCATAAATGATATTATTTGGTGACTATGTTAGAAATTAATTCTTTAAAATTAAAGATCTATAATACGTGATCAAGTAATTTACTTAATTTTTAGGACATCAAACTCTATGGAATTATTGGGATTATTTTGGGTTCTATAGTTATTTTTTTACAATCCATATTTACATACCATATGTGAATAAATATTATATTCATAGTGTTTGGGGTAAATGATGATAGACATAGTAGTTATAAAATGATGTCAATTGACATCATGGAGTTTATTTATTATTATTATAGAGTTATGTAGAGGGTTTATAATATATTAATGTTTACCTATTAAAGTTTTATTTTTCATTACATGTTAATTATGTTATATTTTATAAAATTTATTGGATTATTTTTTAATTTATGTAACTATACATTTGACTTTGTTATGGATGTTATCAATTGTTTTTTCTACTTATCATTGTTTATTTTTTGTTTTTAAGCTTTATTGAGATATACTATTATATGGTAAATCACATCTCATGTGATAGTTATTGACTCTCTATGTAAGTCAATGACCTCTAGTGGTTGGCAAGTGCACTCTAAGCATTGTGTAATTTCACCTTAGAGACAAAGTCTTGACGAGTCTAAATTTTACTAATTTTATCATGATGAAAAAAATTTTATACCATTTAAATTTCTTACATATACTCTATTTTCGTTTCTCCATCAATCCCTTACATATAGTAAAGTTTCACCACCTTTTCCCACCTTTTATTCCTTTTGGTGTTAATTAGCAATTTACTATGAGAAAATTCTGACAAAACGGTATAAATTTTCCCTATATAGTGATAAGGATTATAGAATGGGCTTATTGATTCATAAGATAAATACAATGGTTTTTCATCAACTGATATTTCATTTAAATATAAACTGTACGAATATCCTTAAAATAATATAATACTATTTATTTTTATGGATTGAAATATATGAGATATTAATTTAATTTTGGCCTTAATGGTTGAATACATTGTTCAAAGGGTTTTGATCATTTTTTAAGGGTTGTATCTTAGTGGAGATTGATTTTTATTGAAGTTTAGACCACTATTTTATAGATTAAAATCCAAATTTTGGATTAATGTTTCTAGTCTCCCATAATTATTAGTGTTTATAACTCTCAAGGAGAAAATAATATTTCATGTAGTCATAATTTAATGTTTCATTATCCACTAATAATATTAATAATTCATCGAAAGCATACCTCCCATAATATATCTCACAAGATTATAAAATTGGATTGAGGGTAGGAGGTATTGGTGGGACTTTCTAAAAACTATTCAGCTTCATTGAAAATTAATTTACAATGGTCATGAAAATAGTGGTCACTTACAACTGGTGAACTCATTTACTTGGTAGTCATATATCAATTTTTTAAAGGATATCATTATGTGATATTTAATTTAATAGATCAAATGATAATTACAGTTTTATAGTATCAAACTTTCATATATGGAGGCAACAATTACAACTCAAAACATAGGTAGTAAACCATAGTAGACAGTTTACATTTAGATCTAAATTACTAATCCATGGTGTTGGAATCTCCCCAACATCTCCTAAATTTTCCATATTACTAGAGTATATATTCTTTATATTTTTTTAAAAAAATGTATCTCATTCCTCAACTTCACTACCTTTGATGAAAAGATGTATTTATCCAAAAATTAAATGGCCAGCATAAACCAATTGTTCATTGAACTAGATGAAAAACTCTTCAACCAAAACATTAATATATCCTTACAAAAAATGGAATGACCTTCATATTTTCATATCCTACAAGACTTTATTGTGTTTAAATGTATCACATATCTCTAAAAAATTAGATACGTGCAAATGATGATAATCATTTATCAATTCTCTAAAATTTCCTATATTCTGAATCATCGAGAGTTTTATTTCCCTAATTTGAAAGTTATTTTCATGAATGGGAGGTTGAAAAATTCTCTAAGAATTCTCATCACAAGAAAATACACTCTAGTTAATGATGGTTTCATACTATTATAATTGTTGAGATCCTACGTGATGGTCCTTAGTAAAATGTCCAAAAGTATCATTATTTAAAGTCGTGTAATTCCACATTATCAAAGATGTTCATCAATGGCCGTGATTTTCACTTCCCAAGTACTTATAAAATAATTTGTTTTTTATTTTTGAATTAAATAGTTAAATTCATTATAAATTTATAATGAAATAAGTGTAATTTATATAAATTAATAATTCTATACTAACATAACAGTATCCTCACATATGAGGGTATAAATAAAATTTATTTATCTTATGAGTGTAATCATGATATATTTATATCATGGAATAAGTAAATAAATATATTGTAAATGATAAATTAAGTGTTGGTTTTTTTGCAAGTCATAAATAGTTAATTAAAATTTTATAATTAATATAATTTTTTACAGTGTTTTTTTTTCATAAAATAAATTCATAAATTAATTTTTTATTTTCTTATAATTATAAGATAATTTTATGAGACCATAATTAATTTTTCAAAGTGTCATAAAATAAGTTAAAATTTGTAATCTGTATTTTTTTATTATATAATAATTTTAACAAAAAATTAAATTACTCATATTTAGAAAATTATTTTTTAAAAATTTTGTTCATTTTTTAATTCTATATGTCAAAAATCGATTAAGGTGATGTTCTGGGGTTTTTCAAAAATACTTGAATTTTTGGTGAATTGTAAAATATAGAATTTATAATATATATATATTATAAGATAATGGAAATATTTGTTGAGAAATTGATGATGTAATAATAATAATATAGAACTCTTATTCATTATATAAATATATTTAGTGATAATTTTTAATATTTTCATTGTTTTGAGCCAAAATAATAAACTAATGAATAAAATAACGAGAAAACACCCCTCTCCTCCACTATAAACACCACCCATCACCAACTCTTCTCCTTACACCTACAATCATTTTAGAATGTTTAATTTGCAGAGACCTGAAGCTTGAGGTACATGGAAATTACATTACTTTTTAGGAATACATAATACATAACAAAACTAGACACACAAGGACCGTAATAGTTTAGTGTCTTTGGAAACATGGAACGTAATCTTCTAATCGTGGTGAAAGATCTTCAACATCTCCCATAAAGATCTTCCAATTTGTGTTTCCTTACCTAAAACCTTTCTTTTGATCCTAGGGGAAAATAAAACATAAAAAGGGTGAGCTCAAATGCTCACTAATTGTAAGCATTGGATAAAATAAAACATACCATATACATTTGAACTTAAAAACATGAACATAATGGTTAAACATCAATATCTTGGGCAATGACTTAAACATGGAAGTACATAAGGCATAGATCATAATGTAACATAACCCATGATAAAATAGCATGGGAATAGAACATGTAATTGTGGAATCCATTAAGCACATGTAATGATTTCCATAGTAGCCAAGGCATTGCTGCCAAGACCATCTTAGTGGACAAAGTCCCATTCTGAATCGAGTTCACTCCTCATTTAAGTCCTGTAACACTGAACCAGATTAACTTACCGTTCCAGCCATGTCTATCTCATGAGATATAAAATCTTTACCCAATGAATTGTAGGGAGATATAGGTCCCACCAATCTCATAATTAAATCATTCTTACTTGTGCCACAAAATAAACATACATCATTCATAATAACCCAATGAATAAAATGGGTTTCATAATCATAATCCATTCATCACATAATCCATATAAAATAAATGGATATCATTTCATAATAGGAAAAGTGAAACCATGTAAATCATAGAGACATTATAATTGAAACATAAACATATGAAATAATTTCATCTTAGATGAAAAATGGTTTTGATAAATTACTTGAAATAAATTATTGATGAAAATATCCTTTCTTCCTCAAAATCAATTTATTTTCAAAAAATGTCTTGCAATATTAAAAGAAAATGATTTTGTTGAAAGTATTCATGAAATTTTTGGATGAATTTTCATGAATATAAGGCCTTATAAAACCGTGAAAACCCTTTCATGCCGTATACGTAAAAAAACATTATTCTCGTACTTTTGTCGAAAAAGTCAAAAAGTGCCTTATTGGGTAAATAAAAGAACGATTCCTTCCATTACATTGGGTAAAAGTCAAAATGGGTAAAAATTACTTTAAACATACATGAATACACTTCTATAAAACATGTACATGGATGATAGCAATAACCCCCATAAATACTTACGAATAAGTAATCTCAGATAAAAATGAGATTTGCAAAAATATCCTTTACCTTAGGTCTGATATGCTTCGTACATATCCGAAACTCCTGTATAATGATTTAATTAATGTCACTGACTTATTAAAGAATCATATTTATTGTTATGATATATATATGTTTCACTTATGACATTATATTACCCGTTCTATTGTAAATTCCATGTTAAAGCAGCGTTTTGGGTAAAATCATTTCATTTATCGTATGTGTTTCGACTTGTCGTTCTTGATATTATTACTTATATCCTGATTTACATAATTACAGAATGTAAAACATTATTTATATATCATATATATTCATCATATACAAATATATTATAGATCGTTAAAATTAATTAAATACACCGTTCATGGAGACGGTAGGCCGTACGTACGCATGAACACTGTTTTTGATTCCCTTTTGAATTGAATGGAATTAAGTAAATGACATAAATATATATATACATAAATCCAATATCATTATTATTTCATATATTTCATTATTATTCATTATATGTACTTTATAATCATTCATGAATGGTTAACATGGAGAGTGAATCTCATCGTGTCGTGGAAACGGTAGTCTGTACGTGTGCTCGAGCGATGATATCATTCCCAATATCGTGGCATTGTTTTAAAATGTATGTATAATATTAAATAATCCATATCACTTAACAATAATTGTATATATTCATTAATTTTACCCTTATACCCATCCAAGTAAGGTGGTGGTGGAAAATAGATTACACAACGGCGTGGAGACGGTATTCCGTACGTACGCACAAACGGTGATTTCATTTTCCTTTGGATGGATAGATGGTGAAATATGGTTGTTTCATACTTATAATAACATATCAGTATATGATTGATACTGATGTTATTACTTCATAATGAAACAACTAAAAATAAGAAGTGGAAGAAAAAAAATAATGTTGAAAGAATTGGTAATGGACATTACCTCTTCTTTGAAGCGCCTCTTTGAGACCTCCTCTTAGGGCACTAAAATTGGTATTTGAAGAAGACCAGGACCTCTAAGATGTTTCTAAGGAAGTGGAGAGAAGAATTTTTCAGGGTTTTGTCGAGATTTAAGGCTCATGGTGGTGTGAGGAAGAGAGGGAGGAGGTTCCCTTTTATAAGGGAGGATAGGGGCACCTTTGGAATTCTTAAAAATATTAATTTATAATAAATCTAACCCCACATAAAAACCTCCAAAAATGCCTCATATCCGAATATTAGATGATAAATGGTTGTAATATCATCAACAAATAAAATTTAGACATGTTAGAAATTTATTTTAAACATAATCAACTTGATTTATCCTTATTTAATCAATTTAATTTTATTTGTGGTAATAACATTCTAAATTTTAAATTATAAATAATAATTAATTATTTGTTGTGATTTTTCCATAATTGGATACTTTATAACATTATCTAAAATTTAAATTTAAATTTACAATTTGTAAATATTTTTGTGATTTTTAGACATTTTTATAATATATTAATAAAAAAGTGTCAATTTGGACACTATTCATTTATTTGAATTTAAATAAAATATATACAGAAGATATGTTCGAACTAAAAGATTTAATAGATTCCAAAAAGGAAATATGTATCCAGAAAATTAGTGTATCACATTAAATAGTTCATATAATATTTATTTTATTATTTTTAAAACCATTTATTTGGTTTATCTCTTAATAAAATAATTACTACATCATTTTTTGTATAATTATTTAATATACTTAGTTACTGAATAAAAATTAAAAATAAAATCCTATGATGAAGATAAATATATTACCTTTCACAATAAAACTTATAATCTAATTTATCATCTTAAAATAACAATATTTAAATTGTTATATTTATTAAATTATGAAGGTGACAACTTTGGCATCATTTAAAATAAAATAATATAAGTGTCATAATCATCTTAAGAAGGATCCAAAAGGTCAAAAATTAGGCCAATGGATGATTATGTTTTATATATACAAAAATAAAATGTTTTTTTCAGATTTTGGTCCTTTTTATATGTATTAATATTTCAATAAAAACTATATTATTGATTTTTCACTAAATAAATAATTTCTGCATCCCTATTGTGTCAAAATTAATGATAATTATTTAATACCTAAAAATTATAAATAAATTTATATGATGTAGATAATTTTATTATATTTCTGGATACTATTCATGTTTTAATATTCATGATGTTTATCACTAAATTAAAATTAATATACATATAAGATTTAAGAGAGTGACATGTTGTCACTTTCTTTGGTTTTAATAATAATTAAGTTATTTTCCTGGAAAAAAGTCCATTAAATGATTCTAATCTGACCCTTAGGTAATATGGGTCGACTTTTAGTCATCCAATAGGATTTTGGTAGGTGTTAGATTAATTTTATAATCTTATATTTACCCTTAATTACCCGATTTACCTTTAACTATAGTAAATAAAATTTACAGTAGTTACTATTCATAAAGCCCAAAAATAAAAAGTATCTTATTAACATAATTTGGACCTACTGATTCCAAATATGGAACCCATTTTTCCTAATTCAATACATAAAAGTTTCAGAAATTAAATTAAAATTAATCCCGTTGTCGAAAGAAAATGGGTTTTTGTTTAAAACATTGCAAAAGATTGAATTGATTTAACCTACGAATTCAAGGTAAAATCAATGCTAATGACATACATTATATTAAATGGTAAAAATATATTATATTTATACTTTAAAAAATTAAATATTATAATTTAACAACATAAGTTATTACGATGAAAAAATTTGTTTTTATTTAAATTATAGCATGTTTTTACAATTCATTAAAATATGAAAGTTATCAGAATAATATGAAAAATTTATCGAAGGAAAAGTTTTATATCCAGATTCGAAATAATAATTTTATTTTGTAAAATTTAACTTATAAACATGACAAAAACTAGATTTAAAGTTGGTGTTCCATCAAAAGGCGGCAAAACTGCATTTTTTTAAAAATATTTATTTTACCTGAAAAAATTATTTTGTTCTTATACCATGTTCTAAAAAATGTGTATGATGAATAATAATGTTATAAAATTCATAATATAGTTAATACTATTCATAACGGATAGTTCATAATAATATTATAATAATATATCATTGTTTATTAATACCTGATATTGCGTACAACACACGCTATCGAGGAAGGTCGTGATTGCGTGTAATGCAAGCCAAGTAAGGGTTGTGTGTCGTGAAAGATCCTTTTGGTGTATCATACAACACAAGACATTAATGATATTAAAAAGAATATTTTTCATAAAATCTCATGGTGTCACATTCTACCCCCCTTAAAATGAATTTCTCCCTCGAAATTCGTTGGGGTTATAAATGGTTTACTACTCAAAAGTTTCTTTAATAGAAACCCACATCGTAAAAAGGAATACTAAAACATAATTTATAAAAAAATGTTAGAAACATAATGGATACCCAAACAACTCATCAATGGGATTCCACATATGAGAACATAGGTGAAAATAGGGATATGGAGGAGAAATCTGACCATCAGGTTCTGATGGAGAGTGGTAGAGAACATGGCTATGAAAAATCCATCAATCACAAAGCCGTATATTTGTGATGATCAAAGGTATCATCTGATTCATCGGGTATAAGGGATCTAGGAAAAAAATTTGGTTTTCAAGATCATTTCCCTAAAGTTGATGAAATTGGAATTAGAATAAATACTTTTGTGATTTTGGTACAGTCTCACCGTTGATCATTCTTTGGAAAATTTCCACTTCATCTCTTAAAGAAATGAAGTTGAATTTGTCATTGATGAAGTGTTAGCAGATCATGTGACAGAATGATGGGTCATTCCATCAGTCTTAAAAAATAGGTTATAAAAGTTATCAAAAATACATAAGTACATCTATAGTGATATTAATCATATATGGTTCCTAAAATGGACTTATACGTCATATATTATACTGATTAATATAATAAAACTAGTTTCTACTAAACAGGGACTTCCTGTATGCCAGCGGTAGGCAATATAGGCCAGTCGCACATCGGTTGTGTGTTTGATTCTGATAGCCTTGTCCGAAGCGATGGGATGTCGCCCGTCCTGCAGGTTATCCTTTTTCTAAAACTACATTACTATAACATCCCATAAATAATATTGAAAAAACATCTATCCTTAAACAATACTAACTTTTGTCCAACATAATCTATTCCAATCTATAGGCTTATCCATAATACTGCAGTATACTCTCATATTATAGTGAAAACGATTACCCGATATTTCATATAACAAGCATGTTAATTCCATCGTTGATCCCTATATATCATAAGATATGTCTTGTTGGTCACATTCCAAACATTCGAAGGCCTTAATCATGCATTCTCTTGAAAAATGAATACCCATTGAATCTTAGTGAAAACATGAATGCTGTCAAAAGTTAACTCTTTCCACATACCAAATTTCAAAAATTCTATATACTCAAACCATGATATAACCTTCTCCTTATATCATTCACGAGCTCATGAATACTATCAAACATTTAATTTTCTCCTCATCCCTTCATTAAGCGCATATCATCAACTTTCCAAAAATATCTGAATAACCTTTCGTGGTTACTATTACCTTTAATCATACACTTTCAAAACTTAGGAAATACAACGGTGTAACAATCCTTATATGTCTCTTTATTCAATAGTACCATGATATTACATATACAACATTATACTTGATAAACATGTAATCATTCCACTACCTTCTTAATCCATTGACCGAGCTTCAACAATTCTTTCATCTCACATATCATCTGTAGTCTCTTCATCATCATCGACATAAATACTACCCATACGACCATACTGATTCTCTTCATAAGACTTTCCCTTAGGGAATTGGTTTTCATAATGCTCGTACATTACACATTTAAAACATTTAACCATTGTTGATGTCATAGCAATACCATTATCATAATTCATGGTGTTAACTGAAACTTTTCCTTTGCACTGACTGGCTTTGTGTCCTTCTTTTCCAGACCCAAATCATCTTCTAGTTCCTTTGATACAATCTCCCGGATGCCTCATCCCACATGATTTACATGAGGGAAATTGAACTTTCTCTCCTATATGATCATCATGAAACTCCATCTTTCTCTTATTATCTGAGTCAGGAAAATTACCAATGTTGAGATTATTGATCATATTATGAGATTGCTGATTAGGCGTAATAATGATGTTTGAACTTCCAAATCCCGTTTCATCTTCTTTCTCATGAAGAATATCATTCCATTGTCCATCAAATCCTCCATTATCACGAATCTTCCTATTTCCAGCCATTTTCTAAAAACCAAAAAATAATAGCATGAGAGGAAAAAATCATGCTAGGGAAAAAAACATTGTAAAGGGGGAGCAACCTCAATATATAACATATTAGGTTAAATTCTAATATTGTTACCTTAGTTCTAGGACTATATCCTATATGTATACTTATCCTTAGGTATATCCCTAGACATACCTTAGAAATATCTCTAGGAATCTCACTAACATTTTAGCATCATAGTTTCCAAAGGATGACTAAACCATTCCTCTGATACCAACTGTAGAGACCTGAAGCTCGATGTACATGGACATTACATTACTTTTGTGGAATATTTAATACATTACAGAAATAGACACACAGGGACTGTAATAGTTTAGTGTCTTTGGAAACTTGGAAAGTAATCATCAAATCGTGGTGAAAGATCTTCAACATCTCCCATAAAGATCGTCCAATTTTTGTTTCCTTACCTAAAACATTTATTCTGATCCTGGGGTAAAATAAAACATAAAAAGGGTGAAATCAAATTCTTAGTAAGGGTAAGCATGGATAATATAAAACATACCATATACATTTGAACTTAAAAAAAAGAACATAATGTTTAAACATCAAAATCTTGGGCAACGACATAAAACATGGAAGTACATGAGGAATAGATCATAATGGAACATAAACCATGATAAAATAGCATGGGAATAAAACATGTAATTGTGGCATCCATTAATCACATGTAATTATTTCCATAGTAGCCAAGGCATTGCTTCCAAGACCATCTTAGTGGACAAAGTCCCATTCTGAATCGAGTTCACTCCTCGTTTCAGTCCTGTAACACTGAACTGGATTAACTTACCATTCCATCCATGTCTATCTCATGAGATATAAAATATTTACCCAATTCATTAGAGGTAGATATAGGTCCCACCCATCTCATAATGAAATCATTCTTACATGTGCCACAAAAATAAACACACATCATTCATAATAACCCAACGAATAAAATGGGTTTCATAAACATAATCCCATCATCACATAATCCATATAAAAGAAATGGATATCATTTCATAATAAGAAACGTGAAACCATGTTAATCATAGAGATATTATACTTGAAACATAAATATATGATAAAATTTCATCTTAGATGAAAAATGGTTTTGATAAAATACTTGAAATGAATTCTTGAGGAAAATATCCTTTCTTCTTCAAAATCATTTTATTTTCACAAAATGCCATGCAATTTTAAATGAAAAGGATTTTTTTGAAAGTAGTCATGAAATTTTTGGCGTAAGATTCATGAAAACAAGGCTTTATAAACCATAAAAACTCTTTCATGCTGTATACGTTAAAAAAACATTCTTCTCATACTTTTGTCGGAAAAGTCAAAAAGTGCATTGTAGGGTAAATAAAAGAAATATTCCTTTCATACCATGGGGTAAAAGTCAAAATGGGTAAAAAGTAATTTAAACATACATGAATAAACTTTTATAAAATAAGGACATGTACGATAGCAATAACCCCAGTAAATACTTAAGAATAAGCAATCTCGGATAAAAATGAGAATTGCAAAATTATCCATTACCTTAGGTCCCAAATGCTTCGTATGTATCCTAACCTCATGTATAATGATTTAAATAATGTCATTGACTTATTACAGAATCATATTCATTGTTATTATATCATATATGTTTCACTTATTACTTTATATTACCCATTCTTTTGTAAATTCCATGTTAAAACAGCGTTTTGGGTAAAATCATTTCATTTATCGTAGGTGTTTGGACTTGTCGTTCTTGATATTATTATATATATCCTGATTTAAATAATTCCAGAATGTAAAACATGATTTATATATAATATATATTCATCATATAAAAATATATTATAGATCGATAAAAGGAATGAAATACACCGTTCATGAAGACGGTAGGCCGTACGTACGCATGAACGCTGTTTTCGTTTCCCTTTTGAATTGAATGGAATTAAGTAAATGAAATAGATATATATATACATAAATCCAATATCATTATTATGTCACATATTTCATTATTATTCATTATATATACATTATAATCATTCATGAATGGTTAACATGGAGAGTGAATCTCATCGCATCGTGGAGACGGTAGTCCGTACGTACGCACGAGCGATGATATCATTCCCAAGATCGTGTAATTGTATTAAAGTCTATGTATAATATTAATGAATCAATATCACTTTACAATAATAATATATATTCATTACTTTCACCCTTATACCCATCAAAGTAAGGTGGTGGTGGAAAATAGATTACACCACGGAGTGGATACGGTATTCCGTACGTACGTACGCGCAGTGATTTCCTTTTACATTGGATGGATAGATGGTGAATTATGGTTGTTTCATAGATATAATGACATATCAGTATATTATTTATACTGATGTTATTACCTCATAAAGAAACAACTAAAAAGAATAAGTGGATGAAAAAAAATAATGTTGAAAGAATCGGTAATGGACATTACCTCTTCTCTGAAGCACCTCTTTGAGACCTTCTCTTAGGGCACTAAAATATGTCTTTGAAGAAGACCAGGACCTATAAGATGTATCTAGGGAAGTGTAGATGAGAATTTTTCAGGGTTTGGTCGAGCTTGAAGGCTCAAAGTGGTGTGAGGAAGAGAGGGAGGAGGTGCCCTTTTATAAGGGAGGAGAGGGGCCCCTTTGGAATTCTTGAAAATATTAATTTATAATAAATCTAACCCCACTTAAAAACCTCCAAAAATTCCTCCTAACCAAATATTAGATGAGAAAGGGTTGTAATATCATCAAAAAATCAAATTTATACATGTTAGGAATTTATTTAAAACATTATCAACTTGATTTATCCTTATTTAATCAATTTAATTTTATTTGTGGTAATAACATTCTAAATTTTAAATTATAAAATATAATTACTTATTTGTTGTGAATTTTCCATAATTGGATACTTTAAAACATTTTATACCATTTAAATTTAAATTTATAATTTCTAAATATTATTGTGATTTTTAAACAATTTTATAATATATTATAAAAATAGTGTCAATTTTGACACTATTCATTTATTTGAATTTAAATAAAATATATACAGATGATATCTTCGAACTAAAAGCTATAATAGATTCATAAAAGGTCTTATGTATCTAGAAAATTAGTCTAGAACATTAAATAGTTCATATAATATTTAGGTTATTATTTTTAAAACCATTTATTTGGTTTATCTCTTAATAAAATAATTACTAAATCATTTTTTGTATAATTATTTAATATACTTATATATTGCATAACAATTAAAAATAAAATCCTATTATGAAGATAATTCTATTATATTTCACAATAATACTTTTAATCTAATTTATCATCTTAAAATCACAATATTAAAATTGTTATATTTATTAAATTATGAAGGTGACAACTTTGGCATCATTTAAAATAAAATAATATAAGTTTCATAATCATCATTAGAAGGATCCAAATGGTCAAAAATTCGGCCAATGGATTATTAGTGTTTATATATACAAAAATATTAAGTTTTTTTTTTCATATTTTGGGCCTTTTGATATTTATTAATATTTCAATAAAAACAATATTATTGATTTTTCACTAAATAAATAATTT
Source organism: Viscum album (assembly GCA_963277665.1). NCBI lineage: Eukaryota > Viridiplantae > Streptophyta > Magnoliopsida > Santalales > Viscaceae > Viscum > Viscum album. The sequence goes on along the minus strand of OY728131.1, from coordinate 305,337,319 downwards.
TTTCACCCCTATTGTGTCAAAATTAATTATAATTATATTATACCTAAAAATTATAAATAAATTTATATGATTTAGATAATTTCATTAGATTTTTGGATAATATTCATTTTTTAAGTTTCATGATGTTTATCACTAAATTAGAATTAATATACTTATAAGATTTAAGAGAGTCACATGTTTTCAATTTCTTTGGTTTTAATAATAATTAAGTTATTTTCATGGAAAAAAGTCCATTAAATGATTCTAATCTTACCCTTTGGTGATATAGGTCAACTTTTAGTCATCCAATAGGATTTTTACCGGTGTTATCTTAATTGTATAATCTTATATTTACCCTTAATTACCCAATTTACCTTTAACTACAGTAAATAATATTTACAGTAGTTACTATTCATAAAGCCCAAAAATAAAAAGTAGCTTATTAACATAATTTGTACCTAATGATTAAAAATATGGAATCCATTCTTCCGAATTCAATACACAAAAGTTTCAAAAATAAAATTAAAATTATTCCAGTTGTTGAAAAGAAAACAGGTTTTTGTTTAAAACATTGCAAAAGATTTAATTGATTTAACCTACAAATTCAAGGTAAAATCAATGATAATGACATACATTATATTAAATGGTAAAAATATATTTATTTATACTTTAAACCATTCAATATTATAATTTTACCACATAATTTATTACAATGAAAAATGCTGTGTTTAATTAAAATATAGCGTGTTTTTACTATTCATTAAAATATGAAAGTTATCAGAATAATATGAAATTTTTATCTAAGGGAAAATTTTATATCCAGATTCCAGATAATAATTTTATTTTGTAAAATTTAACTTGTAAACATGTCAAAAACTAGATTGAAAGTTGGTGTTCCACCAAAAGGCGACAAAACATCATTTTTTGAAAAATACTTATTTTACCCGAAAACATTATTTTGTTCTTATACCATGTTATATAAAATTAGTAATATGAATAATAATGTTATAAAATTCAAAATTTAGACAATACTATTCGTAACGTCTAGTTCATAATAATATTATAATAATATATTGTTGTTTAGTAACACTCGGTATTGCGTACAACACATGCTATCGAGGAAGGTCGTGATTGCGTTTAATGCAAGCCAAGCCAGGGTTGCATGTCGTGCAAGCTCCTTTTGGTGTAGCGTACAACACAAGACATTAATGAAATTAAAAAGAATATTTTTTATAAAATCTCGGGGTGTTACATTCTACCCCCTTAAAAATAAATTTCGCCCTCGAAATTCGTTGGGGTTATAAATGGTTTACTACTCGAAAGTTTCTTAAATAGAAACCCACATCGTAAAAAGGAATAATAAAACTTCAATTAAAAAAATAATGTTAGAAACATAAAAGTTACCCAAATAAATCATCACTGGGTTTCCACATAGGAGAACATAGGTGAAAATATGGATATAGAGGAGAAATCTGACCATCATATTCTGATGGAGAGTGATAGAGAACATGGCTATGATAAATCCATCCATCACAAAGCCATAGATTTGTGATGATCTAAGGTACCATCTGATTCATCGGATATAAGGGTTCTCAGACAACATTTTTGGTTTTCAAGATCATTTCACTAAAGTTGATGAAATTGGAATTAGAGGAAATACTTTTGTGATTCTGGTACAGTCACACTGTTGGTCGTTCTTTGGACAATTTACACTTCTTCTCTTAAAGAAATGAAGTTGAATTTGTCATTTGTGAAGTGTTAGTAGAACATTTGATAGAATGATGGGTCATTCCATCAGTCTCAAACAAAAGGTTATAAAAGTTATAAAAAATGCATAAGTCCATCTATAGTGAGATTAATCATATATGGTTCCTAAAATGTACTTATACTTCATATATCATACTGATTATAAAATGAAAACTAGTTTCTACTAAACACGGTCTTCCTGTAGGCCAGTGGTAGGCAATAATGGCCATTCGCACTTCGGTTGTGGGTTCGATTCCCATAGCCTTGTCCAACGCGATGGGATGTTGCCCGTCCTGCAGGATGTCCTTTTTCTAAAACTAAATTAATATAACATCCCATAAATAATATTGAAAAAAACTTCTATCCTTAAACAATACTAACTTATGTCCATCATAATCTATTCCAATCTTTAAGCTTATCCATAATACTGCAGTCCACTCTCATATTATAGTGAAAATGATTACCAGAGATTTCATCTAACAAGCATGTTAATTCCATCGTTGATCCCCATATATCATAAGATATGTCTTTTTGGTCAGATTCCAAACATTCTAAGGCCTTAAACATGTATTATCTTGAAAAATGAATACCTATTAAATCATAGTGAAAACTTGAATGCTGTCAAAATTTAACTCTTTCAACATGCCAAAATCTAAAAATTCTATATACTCAAACCATGACATAACCTTCTCCTTATATCAGTCATGAGCTCATGAATACTATCAAACATTTAATTTTCTCCTTATCCCTTCATTATGCGCATATCATCTACTTTCCAAAAATATCTGAATAACCTTTCCTGGTTACTAGTACCATTAATCATACACTTTCAAAACATAGGAATGACAATGGTGTAACAATCATTATATGTCTCTTTATTCCAAATTACCATTATATTAATTATACAACATTACACTTGATAAACATGTAATAATTCCACTACCTTCTTAAACCATTGACCGAGCTTCAACAATTCTTTCTTCTCACAAATCATTTGTAGTCTCTTCATCATCATCGACATAAATACTACCCATATGATCGTACTGATTCTCTTCATGAGACTTTCACTTAGGGAATTGGTTTTTATAATGCCCGTACATTCCACATTTAAAACATTTAACCATCGTTGATGTCGTAGCAATACCATTATACTCATCCATGGTGTTAACTGAACATTTTCCTTTGCACTTACTGGATTTGTGTCCTTCTTTTCCACACCCAAAGCATCTTCCAGTTCCTTTGATACAATGTCCCTGATGCCTCTTCCCACATGATTTACATGAGGGAAATTGAACTTTCATTCCTCTATGATCATCATGAAACTCCATCTTTCTCTTATTATCTGAGTCGGGAAACATACCAAAGTTGATATTATTGATCATATTATGAGATTGCTGATTATGCATAATAATGATGTTTAGACTTCCAAATCCCATTTCATTTGGTTTCTCATGAAGAATATCATTCCATTGTCCGTCATATCCTCCATTATCATGAATCTTCTTGTTTCCATCCATTTTCTAAAAACCAAAAAGAAGAGTGTGAGAGGAAAAAATCATGCTAGGGAGAACAACATAGTAAAGGGGGAGCACCCTCAATATCTAACATCTTAGGATAAATTCTAATATCGTTACTGTAGTTCTAGGACTATATCCTATATGTAAACTTATCCTTAGGTACATCCCTAGACATACCATAGAAATATCTCTAGGGATCTCACTAACGTTTTCCCATCCTAGTTTCCAAAGGTTGAATAAACCTTTCCTCTAATACCAAATGTAGAGACCTGAAGCTTGACGTACATGGACATTACATTACTTTTTTGGAATACTTAAAACATAACAAAAATAGACACACAAGGACCGTAATAGTTTAGTGTCTTTGGAAACATGGAACATAATCTTCTAATCGTGGTGAAAGATCTTCAACATCTCCCATAAAGATCTTCAAAATTTTGTTTACTTACCTAAAACCATTCTTTTGATCCTGGGGGAAAGTAAAACATAAAATGGGTGAGCTCAAATGATCAGTAAGGGTAATCATGGATAATATAAAACATACCATATACATTTGAACTTAAAAACATGAACATAATTTTTAAACATCAAAATCCTGGGCAACGACATAAAACATGGAAGTACATAACACATAGATCATAATGGAACATAAACCATGATAAAATAGCATGGGAAAAAACATGTAATTGTGGAATCTATTAAGCACATGTAATGATTTCCATAGTATCCAATTCATTGCTGCCAAGACCATCTTTGTGGACAAAGTCTCATTCTGAATCGAGTTCACACCTCATTTCAGTCCTGTAACACTGAACCGGATTAACTTACCATTCTATCCATGTCTATCTCATGAGATATGAAATCTTTACCCAATTCATTTGAGGGAGATATAGGTCCCACCCATCTCATAATGTAATTATTCTTACTTGTGCCACAAAATAAACATACATCATTCATAATAACCCAACGAATAAAATGGATTTCATAAACATAATCCCATCATCACATAATCCATATAAAGGAAATGGATATCATTTCATAATAATAAAATTTAAACCATGTAAATCATAGAGACATTATACATGAAACATAAACATATGAAATAATTTCATCTTAGATGATTAATGGTTTTGATAAAATACTTGAAATTAATTCTTGAGGAAAATATCCTTTCTTCTTCAAAAACATTTTATTTTCACAAAATGTCATGCAATTTTAAAAGAAAAGAATTTTTTTGAATGTAGTCATGAAATTTTTGGAGGAATTTTCATGAAAATAAGGCTTTATAAAACCATAAAAACCCTTTCATGCCGTATACGTTATAAAACATTCTTCTCGTACTTTTGGCGAAAAAGTCAAAAAGTGCCTTGTAGGGTAAATAAAATAAAGATTTCTTACATACCATGGGGTAAAAGTCAAAATGTGTAAAAAGTACTTTAAAAATACATGAATACATTTTTATAAAACATGGTCATGGACGATAGCAATAACCCCAGTAAATACTTACGAATAAGCAATCTTGGAAAAACATGAGATTTGCAAAATTATCCCTTACCTTAGGTCTGTTATGCATCATCTGTATCCGAAACTCCTCTATAATGATTTAAATAATGTCATTTTCTTATTACAGAATCATATTCATTGTTATGATATCATATATGTTTCACTTATGACTTTATATTACCCGTTCTTTTGTAAATTCCATGTTAAAGCAGCGTTTTGGGTAAAATTATTTCATTTATTGTATGTGTTTCGACTTGTTGTTCTTGATATTATTACTTATATCCAGATTTACATTTTTCTAAAATTTAAAACATGATTTATATATAATATATATTCATCATATACATTATATTATAGATTGATAAAAGGAATGAAATACACCATTCAAGGAGACGGTAGGCCGTACGTACGCATGAATGCTGTTTTCGTTTCCCTTTTGAATTGAATGGAATTTAGTAAATGACATAAATATATATATATACATAAATCCAATATCATTATAATTTCATATATTTCATTATTATTCATTATATATACTTTATAATCATTCATTAATGGTAAACATATAGAGTGAATCTCATCGTGTCGTGGAGACGGTAGTCCGTACGTACGCACGAGCGATGATATCATTCCTAAGATCGTACAATTGTATTAAAGTGTATTTATAATATTAAATAATCAATATCACTTTACAATAATCATATATATTCATTACTACCACCCTTATACCCATCCAAGTAAGGTGGTGGTGGAAAATAGATTACACCACGGCGTGGAGATGGTATTCCGTACGTACGCACGCGCGGTGATTTCATTTTCCGTTGGATGGATAGATGGAGAAATATGGTTGTTTCATACTTATAATAACATATCATTATATTATTCATACTGATGTTATTTCCTCATAATGAAACAACTAAAAAGAAGAAGTGGAAGAAAAAAATAAAGTTGAAAGAATCGGTAATGGACATTATCTCTTCTCTGAAGAACCTCTTTGAGACCTCCTCTTAGGGCACAAAAATTGGTCTTTGAAGAAAACCAGGACCTCTGAGATTTTTCTAGGGAAGTGTAGAAGAGAATTTGGTAGGGTTTGGTCGAGATTGAATGCTCAAAGTGGTGTGAGGAAGAGAGGGAGGAGGTGCCCTTTTATAAGGGAGGAGAGGGGCACCTTTGGAATTCTAAAAAATATTAATTTATAACAAATCTAACCCTACTTAAAAACCTCAAAAATTCTTCATATCCTAATATTAGTTGATAAAGAGTTGTAATATCATTATCAAATCAAATTTATGCATGTTATGAATTTATTTTAAACATTATCAATTTGATTTATCCTTATTTAATCAATTTAATTTTATTTGTGGTAATAATATTCTAAATTTTAAATTATAAAAAATGATTACTTATTTGTTGTGAATTTTCCATAATTGGATAATTTAGAACATTTTCTAACATTTAAATTTTAATTTCTAATTTTTAAATATTTTTGTGATTTTTAATCAATTTTATAATATATTATTAAAATAGTGTCAATTTTGACACTATTCATTTATTTGAATTTAAATAAAATATATACAGATGATATGTTCGAACTAAAAGCATTAATAGATTAATAATATGTCATATGTATATATAAAATTAGTGGATCACATTAAATAGTTCATATAATATTTATATTATTATTTTTAAAACCATTTATTTTGTTTATCTCTAAATAAAATAATTACTACATCATTTTTTGTATAATTATTTAAAATACTTATTTGTAGCATAAAAATTAAAAATAAAGTCCTATGATGAATATAAATATATTACCTTTTATAATAAAACTTCTAATCTAATTTATCATCTTAAAATCACAATATTTAAATTGTTATATTTGTTAAATTATGAAGGTGACAACTTTGGCATCATTTAAAATAAAATAATATAAGTGTCATAATCATCTTAAGAAGTATCCAAATGGTCAAAAATTCGGCAAATGGATTATTATGGTTTATATATACAAAAATAATAAGTCTTTGGCCGATTTTGGGCCTTTTTATATGTATTAATATTTCAATAAAATCTATATTATTGATTTTTCACTAAATAAATAATTTCTGCACCCCTATTGTGTCAAAATTAATAATAATTATTTAATACCAAAAAATTATAAATAAATTTATATGATGTAGATAATTTCATTAGATATCTGGATACTATACATTTTTTATGTTTCATGAAGTTTATCACTAAATTAAAATTAATATACTTATAAGATTTAAGAGAGTGACATGTTGTCACTTTATTTGGTTTTAATAATAATTAAGTTATTTTCAGGGAAAAAAGTCCATTAAATGATTCTAATCTGACCCTTAGGTGATATGGGTCGACTTTTAGTCATCCAATAGGATTTTGTAAGGTGTTAGGTTAATTTTATAATCTTATATTTACCCTAAATTACCCGATTTACCTTTAACTATAGTAAATAAAATTTACCGTAGTTACTATTAATAAAGCCCACAAATAAAAAGTAGCATATTAACATAATTTGGACCAACTGATTCTAAATATGGAATCCATTTTTCCAAATTCAATACAAAAAAGTTTCAGAAATTAAATTAAAATTAATCCCGTTGTCGAAAGAAAACGGGTTTTTGTTTAAAACATTGCACAAGATTGAATTGATTTAACCTACGAATTCAAGGTAAAATCAATGCTAATGACATACATTATATTAAATGGTAAAAATATATTCTATTTATACTTTAAAACCATTCAATATTATAATTTAACCACATAAGTTATTACGATGAAAAAAGTTTTTTTAATTAAAATATAGCATGTTTTTACTATTCATTAAAATATGAAAGTTATCAGAATAATATGAAAAAATTTTCCATGTTAAAATTTTATATCCAGATTTCAAATAATAATTTTATTTTGTAAAATTTAACTTATAAACCTGTCAAAAACCAGATTTAAAGTTGGTGTTCCATCAAAAGGAGGCAAAACTGCATTTTTTTAAAAATACTTATTTTACCCGAAAAATTTATTTTGTTCTTATACCATGTTCTAGAAAATGTGTAAGATGAATAATAATGTTATAAAATTCAAACTTTCGTGAATACTATTCATAACGGCTAGTTCATAATAATATTATAATAATATATCGTTGTTTAGTAACACCTTGTATTTCGTACAACACGCGCTATCGAGGAAGGTCGTGATTGCGTGTAATGCAAGCCAAGTCAGGGTTGCGTGTCGTGCAAGCTCATTTTGGTATAGCGTACAACACAAGACATTAATGAAATTAAAATGAATATTTTTCATAAAATCTCAGGGTGTTACATAATTTCTACCCAATTCTATTCCCAATCCTCTTACCCAATTCCAACACTTTCATGTCTCACTAAAAGTCCAAAACCAAGGGTCTTATGGAGAATAAGTTTAAGAGGTAAAATCCTCTTTCATTTCATTTTTATTTCTTTTCAATTTATTTTATTTTATAATTCCCTACTCAAATCCCCATATCCATGTGACATTATAAATCCAGTATCTTGAATATAATATAATTTTATTGTGTTGATGGAATATTTTTCCTCAAACCTATCTTCTTCTCTTCTTATTCTAGAAAATGGAAGAATCGCCCATGACATGTCGCTTCACCACCTTCATGGATGTCTAAATTTCATTTTCATTTATTTACTTCTAGTTTGGTGAAAAAACCAATATTATAGTTAAAAAATAATTTAATATGTATATAAAAACCTTTTTAATGTTTTGTAACTTATTTATTGACATAAAAATAAATAAAATGAAACTAGTTTGTGATGGTTGAAAAATACCCATGAAATGTGCCAAAAATTTTTCACTAATGGTTTATCTAATGAATCATCGTCATATGATAAAAAATGATATATAATATCATATAAATTTTGGGAAACATATTAGAACTATTTCATTCCTCTTCTAGAGTATTTATTCCATTCGATAAGAAAATACATAATGGACCAACCTTTGAAACCTTGAAATAAATGCACCCAAAACAATAAAAATAACAAAATACTATTAATAAAATGGATGAAAAGAAATTATAAGAAGATCATATAAGGAATTATAAATATTAATATGGTTCTTTAATATATCAATATCACTCATTAATCCATTATATAGGTTGTTTGAACATGGTTTATGTAAGATGAACTCGTGGTAAAGGGAATTTTATTTAAAAATCATCTATTAAATTTATATTTTTGAAAAATGAAAAGGAATATTTTTATGATTTAAGAATTCATATTTTATGATTATAACTTAATTATTGTAAATTTAATATGAATTAGGATGAGATGTATATCTCCCTCCAATGCAGTGGTTATGATTTTGTTGGAAGTTGACCGTAATGGTTATTCCATGTGTAACTGTGATGATTACACCATATGGTGTCCATGGGGATTGTATTATAAGGTATCTGTGAGGGTTATATTAAAATTTAGAAGCGAGGTTTACAAATTATATGATATTTTATTGGGTTAAAATCTTATATAAGTAATTCCTCAATTTACCATTATAATTTTATTAATGTTTTCTGTGTTTTATAGAAATATCTTATTTTTATAAAGTATATGATACTTTATGGGTGAGATGTATTTATTATTGAAAATGATTTCATATGTTTATATGTATTTATGGAACAACCATTCCTTTCATTTTTATGTCCCTTAATGAGCTTATTGTGCTCATCCTACGTTTAAAAATGCTTTTCACATGGTTTAAGGATGGATAATAAAAAATAAAAAATCAAGATGAATGTTGTGAAAAGATTTCATGAAAAGATTTCATGTTTTATTTGTTTTTTATTATTTAAGAAATGGATACTATTTTAGTAGTACCCAATTTTTATAATTGTCGGTTGTTATGTATGAATTGTGTTATAATTCTCTAAAACTCAAAAACTGAAAATTTCTTTGGGAATGTATTATGTATATTCTTGTCGAATTAACTAGATTATGTAATGTTAAAGGAACAATCCTTATAGTTGGTATTATAGAAGGGTTTCCATAACATTAGGGGTTGGGATTATATTAATAAAATACCATAAATTATTTTTATGTTATGGTTATGTTGAGATGATATGGAATTTAATGATTATCTTGTAGGTTCAACTAAGATATGTCTGTTCAGAATGGTTTTCCACAGACTAAATATGGAGGCATAAGTATGAAGGCAATGAGAGGATGATAAATTACCAAATCATTAATAAGGAATGGTGGAAATTAGAAATGATTTGTTTGTGATAGTAATAAATTAGTTTAAATAGGATATAAATAGTGGTGGAAATCATGAAACATAACAACCAGAGCTACCACAAAGTACATGAAAATAGTGGAACATTTTATAAAGCAACACCCTCCTACTTTATGTGTATCTTCTAACCCAGTGGTGGCTGAATGGTGGATTAAATAGCTTGAAAATATATTTTATTTCATGGGGTTTTTAGATAATCAAAACGTTATTATTTTTATTTATCGTTTTGAAGGTGAATCTGACTAGTGATGGTGAATGGTTAAAAATATCAGTGATAGAGAGGAGATTGATTCCATGGATTGGGATGAATTTAATAATATGTTCCATAAAAATTATTTTACAAAGGTGGTTTGAAGGATGGAAACGAAATTCTTGGGTTTGAAATAAAATGAGGAATATTCTATGAATGTGTATGGAGAAAAATTTACCCAATTAGAATGGTATTCTCTACATATTATTTGGGATCATAATAGTAAAATAAGTCATTTTTAATCAAAATTGAAGTTAATATATAGATGATAATTGGCCTATCATGAAATAAAATGTTATTATAAAATATTCCGATGTCCTGAGAGGGTTGAAATGTAGTTTTCTTTACGATCACATGCACTTTAAAAATGACAAGATGAAAAGGTCCAAATGGCCAGAAATGGGTAATAATAAACTAAAGAAATCTTATGGTAAGAAAATACAGTTTCCAATTTTGGAAAAGTGTGGTAAAAATCACCCTTATGAATGCCTTAAAATTCCAAAAAGAGTTTTCAATGTGGCATGTTAAGACATATGGACCAATATTTCATTGAAAAATAACATGGTGATGGAATGTTTAATTCTGATAAGAAACATGTAAAGTGATTTAAATGTTATGTGGTGGGGAATAATTTAAATAACTTCCCAGAGAAATATCTTAATGATGGAATGTATCCAAATTATAAATAAAAAAGGTACAGTGAAATCCTTTGTGACTATGTCAACATATGTTGGGCCTTCTAATGAAGTGGTAACATGTAATTTTTTTGTTAACTCATATTTCTCTAATGTTTTGTTTGATACGGTGCTTATATATTACTTTATTTCTGATGAATTTTCTTGTAAATAAGAAATTTCACCTCAAGAAATGAAATAAGATATTATAGTTAAAACATTGAGGGGAAATATTATATTAAAAATGAATTATAATAATCTTTATATTGTTTTCTTTAGAAACAAATTACCACCAAACCTTACGATGTTCCCCTAGTAGAGTTTAATGTTATTCTGGTTATGGATTTCCTTTTTGTTTATAATACTATGATTGATCGTATAGATAAAGAAGTGTTTTTATAATGAGTTTTAATTTTTATACAAGAATGAAACCATACCATTTATAACACAACATGAGGTTGAGAAATTGCTAAAATCTGTAAATGAAATTTATCTTGTATACATTGTTTAAAATAAGGGAAGTGTTGAGATTAATGATGTGTTGGTGGTAAATGAATAATTAGATGCCTTTCCTAATGTGTTTCCCAATGTTATACCTAATCAATAAGTTGAATTTACCATTGACTTATTTCAGGATGCTAATATAATTTCAAATCCAACTTATAAAATTATTCGAAAAGAAATTTTATAATTGAAAAATAATTTTTAGGTGTTTCTTAATAAAAGTTTCATTCATCCTAGCATTTCAGCCCTTGGTGCTCTTATTTTTTCATTAAAAAGAAAGATGGTTCCTTGAAACTTTTCATTGATTATAAAGATTTGAATAATTTTAATATTAAGAGTAATTGTTTATTTCTTCATATTGATGACTAATTTTATTAGCTTCAGGGATCTCAGTATATTTCTAAGATTGATTTGAGATCTGGGTACTATTAGATAATGGTAAAGGATGATAACATTTCTAAAATAGCATTCCAATCTAGATATGGGCATTATGAGTTTTTTTATTTTTCCCATTGGATTAAATAATTCACCTACAATATTTATGGAACATATGAATAAAATATTCCTTAAATATTTGGAGAATTTATATTATTTTTATTGATGATATTATGGTGTTTTAAAAATTTATGATGATAAGGAAAAACATTTAAGGATTTTCTAGAAAACTCTCAAAGAAAAATGTTATATGGGAAATTAAGGGAATGTGATTTTTTGTTGAAAAATATTTCTTTTCTTATGAACATTATAAATAATAATTCCATAATATTTGATCCCCCTAAAACAAAAGTATATGATGATTGGATGAGAACTAAACTTGTTACTAGGATTCATAGTATTTTTTTGGATTATAAGGATATTACTGATGGTTTGCTAAAAATAATTCACTCTTATCTAGCTATATTACTAAATTAACATGAAAAGGGGGTTAAATTAATTTGGATAGAAGAATATGATGTTTGTTTTCAAGAATAAGATATAAGTTTGGTGAATGCTCTATTTTTGGCCTTGCCTTCCAAAATAGTGGTTTTTTCATCTACAATGTTGCTTTATTGAAGGGAATTGGTTGTGTTATGATGTAGAATGATAAGGTAATTGATTATTCTTTAAGACAGCTGAAACCTTGTGAATTAAATTATCCCACTCATGTTTTGGAATTAGAAGCCACAATTTTTGGTTTGAAAATTTGGAGGCATCATTTATATTGATCCAAATGTGAAATATATACTGACCATAAAAATTTGATGTATATATTCAGTCAGAAGGAATTGAACATGAGACAGAGAAGTTTGCTTGAATTGATAAAGGATTATAATTTATTGATTATTTACCATACTTGAAAAAAAAATTGGTGTATGCCTTGATCCAAAAACAACATGAATCATGAACCCAATTACATTTGAAAAATGTCCCCTTGTTTTATTATTTGATAAATTTTGGATTGAATTTTATTGGAGCAGGAAATTCCTCTATTGTGATTTAGGTTTCAGTATAGACTTATTAGTCTGGTAGAATTATGAAAACACAGATGGAAGATGGGGAGTTATTGGAAAAGTTAGAATTAGTAAAAAGGGTAAGTTTCCAAAATTTAATGGTGATAATGATTGAATTTTGAGATTTCAGAAGAGATTATGTGTGCCTTCTGATTCCTAGTTGAAGATATATTTTTTAGGTAAAGATCATAGTTATCTATTTTTAGTTTATCATAGAAGCACTAATATGTATATAGACCTTCAAGAGTATTACTGGAGTGATGGAATGAAAAGAGTTATTTCAGATTTTACAATGAAATATTTGACTTTTCAATTGGTTAAAGACGATCGAAAACTACCAAATGGGATGTGTCATCATTTTCCAATGACAAATTGGAAATGGAAAAATATATCCATCGATTTCACGATGGCATTATCCAAGTTTTCTCAAGGTAACAATGTGATTTGATTAATTTTTTATCAACTTACTAAATCATTACATTATCTTTCTATTTGAGAAATTATGTTTTTAGATTGGATATCTTGAATGTCCCTCAAAGAGATTGTCAAATTAAAAGGATTTTATCTCTCTATTATATCTAATCACGATCTTGGGTCCACTTCTAAATTTCTGAAAGGCCTCTAAAAGTTGATGGGAACTAAATAAAATTTTAGTACAAACTTTTATCTCCAATATGATAGATAGACCGAGTGAAAAATTTAATCTTTGTACGAAATGTTACATTCTTGTTTAATGGAATACCAATTATGTTGAGAACAATATCTTTTTTTAGTTGAGTTTTCCTATAATAATAGTTTTTATCCGAGTATAAAAATGACACCATTTAAGGAATTATATAGAAACAGACATCAAGCTCTTTTATTTTGAGATGATTTTGGTGAAAGGAAGTTGATAGGAACATAATTAGTAGAGGTAGTGGCTGAGAATGTGAATATGATCTAACAATATATGAGGATAGCTCAGATAAAGCAGAAAATATATGCAAATAATAAGATGAAGTACTTTTCTTTTGAGGAAAGTGATCATGTTTTCCTTTAAATCCCTCTTTGGAAATGTGTTATTCATTTTTGGTAAAAATGGAAAGATGAGTCCATAGTTTGTTGGACCTTATTAAATCCTATAGAATGTTCGACTAATTACATACCGAGTAGCTTTACCACCATGTTTATCTTAGGCACTCAATATTTTTCGTGTTTCACTATTAAGAAAGTATGTTCCAAATTCATCTCTTGTTTTTATTCTTTAATTAGTTCAACTAGAAGATAACGTTTCATATAAGGAAAATACCATTCTGATTTTCGATCATAGAGTGCAAGTATTTTTGAATAAGGTAATTCACTATGTTGATGTTTTATAAAGAAATCACATGGTTGAAGAAGAATCATGGGAATTTGAAAATGATATGAGGGAAAGGTATCCTAACTTGTTTAATAAGTAACTAAAAATTTCAAAGACAAAATTTCAATAAGGTGGGGATAATGTAACAACCCATGTATATATAAAATAATATGTTTTCATTCTAGAATTAAATGGTTAAATTCCTTATAAATCAATAATGAAATAAGCGGTATTTATAGAAATTAATAAATATAGACTAATAGAATTGTAACATCACATATGAGAGTATAAATAAAATTTATGTATGTTCTAAGTGTTATCATGATATATTTATATCATGGAATATGTAAATTAATGTTTTGGAAATGTTAAATTAAGTGTTGGTATTTTGGTAAGTCATAAATATTTAATTATAATTTTACAATTAATAAAATGATGTAAAATAAAATATATTTTCATAAAATATATTCATAAATTAATTTTTTGTTGAATTATGTTTATAAGTTAATTTTATGATATCTCAATTAATTTATCAAAGTGTCGTAAAATGTGTTATACTTTTAAAATATTTATTTTTCTATTAAATAATATTTTTAATTAAAAATTAAATTAATCAAATTTAGAATATTATTTTCATACAATGGGGTTCAATTTTTAATTCTACAAATTTAGAAACAGTTAGAGTGAATTTTTGTTATTTTCCTAAAATACTTGAATTTTTGGTGAATTGTAAAATACGATAATTTTAGGAATATATTCATTATAAGATAAATACACTATTTATTGTGTAATTTATGATGTAAGCACCATAATCTCGAAATAATATTCATTATTTTAATATATATAGTGATAATTCACAAACCATTCATATACTTGAGCCAAAATGATAAACTAATGAATAAAATAACAAGAAAACACCCTTATCCTCCACTATTAATAACACCCCCCACCTCTTCTCCTCACACATAAAATCCTTGTAGATTATCTAAATTTACATCTAATTATATTCCAAAGCCTCTTCCCCGCGTCCAATACCTATTGGTATCACCTAATCGTAAAAACCAAGGGCCTTAAAGAGGCTCTCACGGAGAAGAAGTTCAAGAGGTAAAATACTCTTTCATTTTATTTTATTTTATTTTCAATTTCTTTTACTTTCTTAATATATACTAAACTCCCATAATCCAAGTGACATGATAACTCCATTATGTATAATATAATATAATTTTATTGTGTTAATGTAATATATATCATCAAACCTGTCATCTTTTCCTCTTATTCTAGAAAATGAAAGTATCATTTGTGACATTTCGATTCACCTTCTTCATGGATGCCATATTTTCATTTTCTTTTAATTACTTCAATGTGGGTAAAAAATCATTATTATTGTTAAAAAATATTTTAAAATGCATATTATAACTTTTTTAATGTTATGGAACTAATTTATGTGCATAACATTAAATAAAATGAAACTAGTTTGTGATTTTCAGAAAACCAACAAAAAATGAACCAAACTTTTATCCTTAATGTTTTATCTAATGAATAATCCTCATATAATAAAAAGTGATATATGGTTTCATTTAAAATTATAGAAAATATTGAACTTATTTCATTTTACTTATGGTATTTGTCTCCCACTTGAAAAAAAAATCCATAATGAACCAACCTTGGAAACCATGAAATAAATTCACCAAAAACATTGAATATAAAAAATTTCTAGTAATAAATGGATTGAAAGATGTTACGAAAAGATAATATAAGTAATTATAAATATTAATATGTTTATGGAATATATCAATGACACTATTTAACCATTATATAGGATCTTTGAACGCATTTTTATTATAACAAAATCGAGGTAAGGAACTTTTGTTTAAAAACTATCTTTTAAATTTATATTTTTAAATATTCAAAAGGAATGTTTTTTAATTCAAGTATTAGTGTTTCATGATTATAATTTTTTTCTTGTGAATTTTTTATGATTAAGGTTGGGACCTATATCTCCCTTTAATTAATTGGGTATGTTTATGTTAGATGTTGAACATAATGGTTATTCCAAGTGTAACTAGGATGTTTACACTATATTGTCGCTCTGAGGGATACATAATAAGGTATCCATGAGGGTTAAATTATAAGTTATCCATAAGGGTTAAAAATAATATGAAATCTATGAGGGTTAAAATATTAATTAATTAATTCCCTAAATTACAATAATGGCTTTATTTTTGTTTTCTATGTTTTATAGAAATCTATTTTTTTGAAAAATCAAATGATAATTTATGGTTGAAAAGTATTTCTTTGTAATTTTTTTATATTTGTATATGTATTCATGGAATAACTATTCCTTTAATTTTTATGTACCTTTTTTTTATTATTGTTCCTATCCCATGTTTCAAAATATGTTTCATAAAGTTTAAGGATTGGTAAGTGAAAATAAAAAGACAAGATGAATGTTGTGATGATTTTTCATGAAACGATTTCATTTTTTATTAGAAACATTTGTATTATGGAAGAAATGGATACTGTTTTAGTATTACCCACTTTGTATTCTTGTGGGTTTTTATGTATGAATTATTTCCTAATTATTTAAAACTCTAAACAGAAAAGATATTTGGGAATGTTATAAGTGTATAATAATTAAATTAATTAGATTATGTAATGTTAAAGGTCGAGTCCTTATAGATATTATACATATTATCCTAAATATTAAAATTTAATTTACCTCTTAAATTAATTCCCATATATCGAGTGATTTTAATCCTGCTCAGGACACTATGAAATTATGAAGACAAAAAAAGAAACACACCATCACACATAAAGAGAAAAAAGAGAGAAATATGTGAGAAAAAACATGGTTTAATCAACTAGAAATTGAAAAAATTTATGTCTAAAACATCCCCTTGAAATTATTCAAAAAACATGGCACGATATCTACTATAATTATGTCTATTGGGTGTATATGTTTAATAAAATTTATTCTCAACCCACAAATAAAACCATTAAGGCATAATGAAACTAAATTATTTGGTCAAATTCATTATAAAAATTATGATAATTCTTAAATATGCGTTTCTTGCCAATTGTAAACTTGTAATAAAAATCATAATATGTATAAAAACTACCACTAAAATTGATTGCCAAATTTTATACAAAAATGACAATAAATATAGAAATAATAAATCAATTTCAAATTATGATTTCCCATTAAAATATGATAACTCCTTTATTTATATTTCAATTAAATTAATAGTATTAAAAACAATTCTATTTTAATTTACATAATTATGATTTAATCAATAAATTATACATAAATTAATAAAAATAATTTGGTCAATGAATTAAATTAAATAATTTGAATTAAAGTTTAACCTTATTTTAAAAATATGAATAAAATATTTTTTTATAGTAGAATCCTATCTATAACCTTGAATATCATAACTAATTAACATATTTTTCAAAGATTTATCAATGAATAATGTTTTAATTAAGACTCATGATGATTTCAAATTAAAATAATTTAATTTATTAATGAATTTGATAAAAAATGTTAGTTTCCAATCCATTTACTTTTGACTTCTTATTTATCAATAGTCACCCACTATTGATGGATAATTCTTGAACCATCAATTGAATAATCATCTCAATAATTGAGACAAAATAATAAAATAAAATAAATTAAAATTAAAAAAAATTTAATTGAACAAAAAATCACAAAATTTAAAGATTTGAAATTCTAATGAAAGATTATGGAATAGAAAGTTGTAAGAGAAAAATAACAATTAAAACATTA
Organism: Viscum album; assembly: GCA_963277665.1. Taxonomy (NCBI): domain Eukaryota; kingdom Viridiplantae; phylum Streptophyta; class Magnoliopsida; order Santalales; family Viscaceae; genus Viscum; species Viscum album. The sequence goes on along the minus strand of OY728131.1, from coordinate 305,319,241 downwards.
TAAGAAAATACTATCTGAAACAATGTATTTAAAAATATAGACAAACCATTCTATGATAGACTAAAAGAGGACATGGTTTCCTATCTACTTACCAAAAAATAACATTTTTCACTATGATTGGGATAAAATATTGAGATATCCTCCTCTATAATCTAACCATGAGAACCTTAAATGTCATGGTTTATTCTAGATTCCTTATTTACTTTCAATTCCCCAAGTTCTTTGAAGAGAAAAATAGGGATATTAAATTTGATATTTCTTCCTCAATATTCGAATAATGAGCTATGAGAAATGGCATGATCATTTCAACCATCAAATGGTTTCATTAGTCATTATTTACTCAACATTCCAATTCACTCTGACCATTTTCAAAGGGAGTTCCCTTTGGGTTTACTAGTTTACACGCACCAAAATTTGTTTTCCTCATCACAAAATCTTAGTTTTTATCAGTATGATTTTAATTTCTTCTAATTAGATATAAACTCTAGTGATAAATATTTTCATATCTATATTAGACACATAATCAGATATATGATAGTTAATATTATCGCTTTCCATATTTATTTATGCTATAAAAAATTGAAGAACCTGTAGAAGTATTAGAATATCCAAGTAACAATATTGATGCATGTAATTGAGCCTTTTAAGTATGTTATATAATAATTATAAAAAACAAACTATTGCTTTCATTTTCTCTATGTACACAAATAACAATTAAAATATATTATCTACAACCATTTCCAATATAAATCCTAGTTATAGGTAGATATATAACCATCAGATAAGTCAACTATGGAACAAGGTAGATCATCGACCATGGTCCACAGTGACTGTAGTCATTGGTAGACTATATTTATTATATATTTTAAATAATAATGATAATAATCATGATTGAATTTAACCACGAGTTTGAATAATCAATCCTATAATCCCTTTATTAAAAAATTAAAATAAATACTAGGGGGCGTGACATGGAAACAAAATAAAACCTGTAATTTTTTTTAAATATTCTTCTATGATTTTTAAATTCATTTTTACCCTTTTTTACTTTTTAAAAAATGGTTTTAATGGAATCTTCTTATCAATTTTATAATGATCCACTTCTAGACTTTTTACCAAATATGTGAAAAGAATATTTTTTAACATGTATGAAAAGAATGATATTTTACAATATCATAACCATTATTTTCATTTAATATTCTTTATAATTTCCAATTTTTATTTTTAAAGGAAATAATCTTCAAAATATTTTGGGAATTTTATTTTTTCAAAAGTTATTTTCAAAGTGGAAGAGTTTTTTTTTCAAAACGTTTTTAGTATTTTTTAAAGTTTTTTATTCATTGATGTAAATAACCTTTAAAGATATGAAATAATTATAAATACTATATATATTTCTCTGAAATATATTGTTTTGTCACTCTCATATACTTTTATGGTTTAATAAATTCCTTATGTTCATCTATCAAATGCCTTTATTTTCAAATTTCCATTGATTATGATATGAGACAAGATTATATAATCTATTTATTTCCACATTTAATTCATATGATTATGAATGATGAATAATTTAATTTTTTCACATATAAATCCTACACATATTATGATGGGTGTACCCAGATGGCTCTGGCTGAGCATGATATGACTTATAAAATGGGAATGCCGGGATAGAACTCCAATGAATTATGTAACTTTTTTAGACTAACAAGACATCATGTATGGGATTACAGAGTAAAAATAAAACATTATTAAAATTTTTACTCCATGTGATATTGTTAAGGTAGTTATAATTAAATCATGTTTATTTCATGTTTTGTGTCTCCACCACATTTCTTAAGTTTCCACGATCTTATGATGTCGTGTTCCATTTGTTATGATTCCAATCGATTACTCATGAGACTTATAAATTATGATATCATGATATACCTTGGAATCAAATGATATGTTTCCTTATAATTTTTATTCCCTTTCTATGATTTTTAGCTCACCCCTTTCTTTTATGTATTCCCTAGGTTATCCCATGTAGTTTTATGAGATTAGATGGATTTAGAATATCATTATGGAAAATAAAATTATCATGTCATGTTTTATTGTCCTTTTATTATAATATGAACCTAGTATTCCAAAGAAAATATTCCTTACAATCAGTGGTATGTACTATTTGGAAATTTATGTTTAAAAATTATATAAAAATATTTTTATATGTATCAGGTCAGTATATGTGTAGTTTAATATCATAAAATAAGGAATCAAATATTTTGTAGTTTAAGGTCATGATATGAGGACCTAAATGTTCTAAAATTCAAGTAAATGGGATGAGGACCAATATGTATAAAAAATTTCACATATCATACTCATGCATAAAAAATGCATATACCTCCATGCAACACCCATAGGGAGAAACATGTTTTGAATTAGAGGGAATAAACATTAAGAAAAACTATTGGTTTGATTAGGATTCATGGTGTGGTCGATGATAAGTGATCTGAGTGTCACAACATATTCCCAGTCATGGGATTGAATCCTTACATAGTTTTATCATGCGCCCCTACCTCTAGTGTGTTTCAAACCTTGGACATCCATCCTATACACTAGAGCCTTTTCCACTCCCCTATACTATTCTGTTTTAAATTTTATGATATATATATATATATATTATCCATATATTTATATATATATTTATATATATGTTTATATATATATATGATTATATATATATTTGTATATATGTTTATATATATATATATACTTCTATATATTTTTTAAAGACACACACACACACACATATATATATATTTTAAATGGATATTAACTCTAAAAACCCTTAAAACACATATAAATATTAAGAAACTCTAAAACCCCTAAAACACATATATGTTTATATATATATATATATATAAATCTCTTATTAATCAGTCGTAAACCCTATTTGGAATAGATGCCGTTGTAGGTTTCGATTTGATATGTGGTAGAGCAGATAATAGCAGTAAAAAAGAACTACTAATGACCTCCCTTAACTACATTGTTTCTAGCACCATGAAAGGGGGTTTTTAATAGTGCTTTTAGTGAAATCTATTAAAACCCTAGTGATAGATAAACCCAGTTTTTTAGTAGTGAAATGATTCCATGATTTGAAATTACATTAAATATCATGTAATTGTCGGTGCACAGAAAAATAACAACACAGAACAACCAAGGGTTTAATGTGAATCGTTATTTAATCACACCTCGACCACACAGTATAGGGAATCCTGGATGGCAGGACACAGAGTGACATTGCTGGAGTGAGACTCATATAAGAGTGACCATAAAGTCCTGATTATCGACAATTATTCCTTGGGTATCTATGCTTCTCATTCTCATCATACCTAGAATGAGTGAGTAGTTTCTTTTGTGTCGGGTTATGTGATAGTAGGGGGAGTGATTCTTAGGGATCATTTCTATATCTAATTATTGTTTTTGAATTTCTAAAACATTTTTTTTTCAATTCCAATTCATTTTATTTTTCATATTTCATGACTATTGCTGCATTCTGAGTTTTTTTATTTTGTTTCATCGATTAATTGGCATGTTTTGTGTATGATCATTATGCAATCTAGATTAATTATTTTTTTATTTGGTTTTGGATTTCCTAGTTCTTTTATTTGAGTTTAGTAGATGATAATTACAATGGTGAAATCATAGGATTATTGTAGGGTACCCAAATCAATTATCCTTGATGACCCAATTCCGACACCAAACTAGAATAAATCTATTATTAATTGAATCCCTAGCACACAAACATGAATATAACGGAACATGGAATGCCTAATCGCTTAATTTCTACCCAATAAATGATACATATTCTTTCCTTCTCAATATAAAAATAATTTAATTTTAATTTTCTTAATTATTTTAGAACATACGAATCATGCTTGTGGGTACGACACTATGCCATTCCAAGTACTATATTTTTTGATAGGTCATCTAAGTTTTATAAATTATTAAATTTGTCTAGGCCTATAGGAATCATTGATTACCTAAGAGCTATCACTAATATATATATATAGGGGTATTTTATCTCAGTTTGAATCAATAAATGATGGAAGAGAACATGCAATGAGAATCCTTACAGGGACCTAACTCTCATGCTTGGGTAATTAGTTCCTCAAATAGACCAACCTAACTAATTCAAGGTGTCATTTATGGTAGACCATGTGTTGTACATATTAACATCATGTGATAAGAACTTCTGTTCTACGTAGTTTATAATCATAAAATTTGGACAAAAACTCTGAATTTTAGTGTCGTATATCTAGAATGAGATATATATTAGAATCACTATGTGTTTATATAAATGTATACAAGTAAATGATACACTGAGAAATATATAATTGTTCTGTCTCTCACATAAGGGGGAGAGAGAGTGATGAAAAATTGTTGTTGGGCCATATCAAAAGATACCCATGTATCACTACGAATCCCAATGAAGGATAATCAAGAGAAACATAGTTCTTATATGAGTTATTCTATATAGATCTAGATCAAGTACATGAGAAGAAGAATGGGATGTTTGAGCACCCTATTACAGATATGATAGATGGGACCTAACCTGAATTAATAAAGGTCATTACATTGGGGCACAACCAAAGTTAAAAGAATTTATCACTGTGACTAGGATATAAAATATAGGTGTAAATATGTTTCTTAAGGCATGGGTATCTGGTCTCACATAGTTATGGTATATGTTACCTATATAGATCATGCTCTTTCATAGATAGGGGAATTTTTGTTTAGTATAGGTTAAAAAAAGGAGGAAACCATACACCGAAATTTCACACACAAATTGGAAACTACTATAAGAAGATTAATCTATATAATTTGGTCCAATATAATTAGTTTAAGTCGTATATGGCAGACTTAATTTCAGATTATTTAACATAATGAGATAAGGATTTAGTGCTTCATAGTTTATAATCATGCACTTGGTACATACCTTCCAAACATTAAAAAGATGAACCTTGATAACACTAGTCAGAGTAATCCACAGGAACCTCTAATATCACATGAGTACTTCATATTTTGAGAAATAATATGTAATTATATGCTTAATAATATTTCATGGTATAACATGAAAATGATGGATATTATCTCACATCATGTAGTTTTTTATCATAAAACTATGATGCTGCACAATATTGTTTAATATCATGTTGTAATGATGATGTTGTGTAGTTTTATTTCATGAAAAATGGATGTAGGTGATATTCAAATTAAATTCGCATGGCTTTGTATTACCCAGAAATTTAAAATTAATACTATATTTGATAGCATATACGACATTCAACACTAAGCCTAAACAAACCCCAAAATATTATTATTTAAATATGGTCATTATAACCTGATGGTTAAATTGGTTGGTATGAATAGTATTAACTAAAATATGAAATATATATAATGTTTTTACTCACTGAAAATTTATTAATTAATTCTTAGGATACAGGTATTCATTTTTTATTAAAGTTATTTTATGCATCAGAAATATGCTTTTTTAATTTAGTTATATTGATATTTGTGATGATGTATTATAATTATATTTTATAAATTTGATAACTTTTGTTAAAAAATAATATATTTTTTGAAATCATCATCAAAATTTTATTTAGGTGAATTTTTTATATTTTTCTAAAATATTAATTTTTCAGTGAATAATGAAAATAATGTTTTTTATTTAAAATTATATTTTTGTTTCAAGAATTTATTACATTCCATTTTATTTTAAAATGGTTTAAAAGTAAAATTATTTCTCCAATTTTATAAATATTGAATTAAGTTTATTGGAATAAATTTGGTATAAAAAATAATTTTATATATAAAAAAAGGCATATTTTAGAAAAAATATATTTTTCTAAAAATTGGGTTAATGGAATTTGGTGTACATATTTTAAAATTAATTTATTACACTTAAAGTTATTAAATTTCATAAAATGGGTTCATAATTTTTAATCAATATCTTAATATTTGGTAAATAATGCCCTTTTATTTTTTGGCATTATGAATTGTAATTGTGGTAAAATTAATCACCTTAGTAAATGGTAAATCAAGACAATCTAGCTTAAAACTAAGAGATAATGGCATAATATTTCATTAAAATTATTATTAGATGAATTTATTTCAATACTTATCATCTTAGTATTGAAATATATATTTATAATGGAAACTTTCTATGAAAATTATATATTTAATATTTAAAGAAAAGAATGTTATAAAATGTTACTCTTCTAGTTTTAAATATCTCTTATATTTCCACATAAGGAAAAAAAGTTATGAATGAATATAAATGTTATTTTATATTAATTAATTTATTTTCATGATATAAATTTATTTATGATTTTCATAAATAATATAATTACCTTTTCTTGTGCAATGCTAATACAATATTTATTTAATTAATATAAAAATAAAATAAATTCTTTTAAAAAAATTAAAGTAATGTAATTTGAATGATTTGACATATAATTTTTTTTTAGATTTATTTGACATATTATGAAGGTTTCAAAACATTTTATTCTAACCCCCCCTTTGTATTGATGCATTAAAGGGAAATTAAATAAATAATGTTAGAAATGACATTAATGATATTTTATAATAAATAATATATTATTAAATGATTTAAAATTAGTAAATATATTATATAATGAAAAATGAATGAGATATAGTTTTACACATCAGTGATTGACCATTTATTATAATTTTTTTCATTTTATAGTAACATTATTAACCTTTAATGGGTAGAAAACATTAATATTACGATAAGTGTCAAACTGTTAACAAAGAGTTAAAAAAAAGGATAAGGTTACAAATGTGATCCTAATATGAGTTAATTTTATTGTATGCAATTTTTTAGACTCATAATCATCTTATATTATAATATTATCGGTTTGGATCCATTTATATATCAAAATTAATTTATATTAATTTAATATTTTAAGAAATTCTAAAATTTCCCCTCCCCTAAATTATAAAAGGATACCCCTTCATTATTTTATTCACAACAAAATAAAACTTCTTACTCAACCATACTCTGAAAAATACCTTCTCAGATTCCTTATCCACATTCTAGTGGCTCTGTTCCTTGCAAAAGGCCAACCCTTGGATCATTAAGATGACATCTAAAGGAATTATTTCTAAGAAGAGGTAATTTCATTAACTGATCAATTAATTTTTAATTATTATTTAACAAATATAAATCTATAATATTCATTATAAAATAAAAAATTAATTATCATAATTATACTTAAATTTTATTATGAATATGAAACTACTATTATCCACACTCTCTCTTATCAAATTTTAAGTGAAAGTATTGCTTGTGCGTATGTATGACTTATCATCTCCACGTAGTGATAGAATTCATATTTAATTAGAATATTTTATGGATGAGTATTACGATGATTTTAAAGTTTATAAATTATAGTTATGAATTACTTTTTTTCTATAATGATAACACAATATATAACTTTTTACCTTCCAAACCATTGGAAAATGATAACTTCAATAGTTCATACGTATAAACTACCACCGCTACAAAGCAATGCGATTTATTTTTCATTTAAATTTTACTTGTATGGTATTAAGGATGATATTTATGAATATATATGATGTATATGATATAATAATTATTTTAAAAGATAATTATTATCTCTCTTTCTTTCATACCATTTTTTGAAAAATGAAAACAATCTTCATGCATATGTATGGCCTACCATCTCGGTGAACGGTGTAATTCATTTTTATATCTCTAAAGTTATGGATGAATATAAAATATATATAATTAATATATATTACATAATAATAATTTACATTATTCGTGTATATAATTACAATAAATTTAAATTTTTTATATTGCACGTTAAATATCTTTTGAAGTAAGTTGATCTCGAGGTAAGTGATTATCATATCAATTATATTTATGTGGGAGATAGGAAACAATCACCACTTTTTTATTTTATGTGGTGTGTATAATTATTTTTTATTTAATTTATTATGATTAACATGAAAATAATGGGGATTTACATATCCATATAAGGTTATTTCCTTAATGGGACTTATGGTTCAAAGGTTACCAATGTCATACGGATTTTATGTTACAATATCATTATTTATTGATATTATTTATGATTACTTTTTTAATGAAGAAAACTTATAATATACCTATAAAGAAAATAATTAACATTATTATCCTATATTTATTTGTTTTTAATACATGTTTTACTTACATTTTCCTCACCATAAATATTCACGATATTAAAAATATATTTTTAAGGGAAATTATATTTATTTCTCTCTATCCAAAATACATTTTCCTTCCATTTACATGATTTATAAAAATATTTTTGAAAATATTTTTTACTAATATCTTGTGATTGTTTAAATATAGTTTTACCCATGATTTAGTTTAAAAAAATGGTTAAAATGGAATATTATTTTAATTTTCCGAACAAGGTACATTGTGATTTTTTTAAACGTATAAAAGGAATGTTTTATTTTCACTTATCAAACATGAATAGAATTTCATGATGTCATGTCCACCCAATGATTTGATGAGTCCTTTAAAATTACCCAGGGTTATCTTTTAAAAAAAACGTTCTCGACAATATTTGAAAAATTATTATATTTTAAAGAAGTGATTTAAAAATGGAAAGGTTATTTTCTTGAATAAATGTTCCAAGTGATCATTCAAAGTCATTTTCCATCTATTATGAAATATTTTGATTTTAATTAAGACTTCTTGGGTTTATGATCCAGTTAGTTATCCTTGTTAATTCTCTATATGGTTTATGTTTATAATGAAAATTGGTAAATGAAATGTTTATGAAATCCAATTCTTTTCATGTATTCTTAGATAAAGAATATTTTATCATCACGGGACAAAAAATATATGATATTCATTATGTGATGTGTGGGAACTATATATACCTTTAAAGAATTGGGTAAATATGGAAAACTCATGAGGTAAATTGGTTTTGTGTAAACCTGATTTCATGTTCAATATTTCATGAATAGACCTAGTTTTCAAGTCCATAAGATTATGCAAGAACATTATTTTCAAGTCCACAAGTTATTTTTTAGACATGGACATTATTTCCATAAGATTATGTGTGGAATTGGATTTTATGTCCATAGGTTTAGGGTGGACCTGATTATTATATCTATAATATCATGCATGCAGCTAGTTTATTATCCATAGTGTTATAAAAGGGATTTATTTCATGTCCTTAACATAATGAGGGAACTTGTTTCTATTTACACATATTCACAAAGTTATATGTTTGCCTGTATTCTAAAAATTCATGTATTATGCCTATGTTATTCTCTTTTGGTTCATGTTATTTGATTATTTTATGATTCATTTGTAATTTCATGGATTTACAAAAAGGTATGTACCATTTTAATTTTTGGTTTAATATATTTAAATTGTCCTTATTTTGAATCCTAGGAGGTTAAAAGAGGTCATAGGGGAATCTGGGGCTCATTTGAAGCCTGAAGCACCTAAAATGGGGAAAACATGTTTGGCTGCATGGTTTGTCTGAAACCATGCAACCTAGGGATCATGGTCGTGTGTCATGTTGAATTTTTTTCATAGTGGAAAAACAAATAGTTTTTTCATGGTTAGTTAAACTATGCAACTTTCCCATGCATGGTGCCACTTGAAGTAGAACCATGCACATTGTTAGCACATGGTTTGGCCAAACCGTGCAGCCAAACCATGCATAGTGACTTTTGTGGGTGAAAAGAAAAATTTTCACCTAATGAAAATTCTATAACTATTTTCCTTTTCCCTCTTCTACCTTGACCACATTTTTATCCTCCCATTAACAACTTAAAACCCCTTCTTTTCTTCTCATGGGTTTTTCATGTTGAAACCTAAAATATCCTCAATTTCCATAACCATTGGAATCTACAGACTCCTCTCAGTAATATCCCTTATTTGTACTCATCTATTTTGAGTTATTCTGTCATCCTTTGCGTTATATTCATGTGACGGATGTTTTCCCTCTTTTGGGAACTTTTCTAAATCTCTTGTGTTTTACCATTTTAGGTAGAATCAATCATTTCCATCAGAAATTTGGAGTACTATGACTATGAGGTAGGGATTCAACTCCCTTTCCCATCATTTCATTTAATTTTTGGCATCAAACCATTGTTCCACTAGCTAGAACCTTCTGGTGAAGATTTTTTATCACATATTAAATTGATCAGGATGGTTTTCCTTTCCTATAGTGATCTTCACTTATGGAAAAACCCAACTGTGGATGTTCTCATTCCCTTTGGCCCCCCTTTGGGTGTTCTATCCTAAATGGACTAAAATTTCTTACTCTTGGGGTTTTATTTTACATTGGATTATTATTCTAAATGGTTAAATGAATTAAATTTTAGGAATGAACCATAAGAACAATTTCATTGGCCCTTGTGGTGCACTACATTCCTAGGGAATACTTCTTTACCATTCTTTTAATATCACATTCCTTATATTAAATTTCTCATGAATGTATTAAATCCCTTTCTTATTATTATAGTCCATGGATTTCATTCATGATATTCCTCATCTTGTGCTTAATTCCATATAGTTTATAATGTTTATATTATCTTATGTGGCTTGCCACTTAAGTGATTATGGAATAAAACAGATACTTGGTTTAATTGAAATGTTTTTATTAGTCAACCTTTATTGATTGGGATATTGATATTTCAGTGATGAAATATGATAAGGGGAATGATAAATCGATGTGACTATAGTTATATGTCTTTGTTACATGTTATTCCTTGTTTCTTATGCCTCTTTCCAATGTTATGTTCTTATATAATGGCTTATGCCTTGATTTATAAATTGTTTCATCATTGTTAGATTGAATTACATGGATTTATTAAATGGTAAGCACGTGGTATTGAGATGATTATCAAATGAAATGATATATATATATATGCCTTTCTTGTTATATAATTGGATACTTGGAACAATCGATACAAGAAGAGATAAAATGTGGGTTCTATATTAAATAATCACAGATGGAATCACCGTGATCATTTGGGGTGTGACCTGTCACACAGGGATGATGATTTGTATTTCTAGACAAGGGATCCCTATGAGGTTTATTATACTCCTGAGTGAGACCAGTTTCCTAGGGGAGAAACCGTGGACAATATCATTGAAAATATGGCCACACGATGACTTGGGTGATACTCATCCCCATATGTGAGATATATGGGATGGACTTAGAGTTACCATGCCTTGAGTAATACTTGGGATTTCATATAGATTTCCATGTATATAATCAATGGTATTAGATTATATTGAATGTTCTCATTGGGAAACTAGGGATTCTTTTTATATTGCCTTGGATGGACAAAAGACTTTACCACTGAATTTGAAATACTTTATTTAATTTTATTATTTGAATTATTTCTCTTATGAGATGAATCTATTATTATTTTTATGATCTTGATTATGCATATGGGATGCTTATCTCATTTTTCCTAGAACACTTCAGTGATGACATGTGGATTATCCCCCCAAGACAATGCACAATCATGGGGGTATTCTTTCCTGGTTTTCGCTCTTCGGTTTCCTTGGAACTTGTATACATATTATTCATTGGATAGGTACCACTATTCATTCTTATGGGATATGCTGAAGTAGGTGATATGGGTCATGTTTTTATTTAAAAACCCATGCCAAGTTGTTATATGTTTATTTAAGTACTGATTTCCTTTTGTTATAACTAGCACATTGCTATCTATTTATGGAACATAATGGAAAGTTCTAGACACAGTGGGTACCAAACTATTGAGATTTATATCTCACACCCTAATTAGGTACTTTGTGGTACCCATGTAGTCTTTATGATCGTACATATGGATAAAGGTAAGAATGATACATTCGATTCTGGATTGATTTACTATATAGGATGGATCTTTGGGATAATAGGACTGAGCCTATCCTTGATATTTTGTGTAATACTTTTGAGCATTTTTATATTTTTTATAGCACGCAGTATAGGATTATACCCATATTTCTATGTACTAATTTTTTTTATAACATCATGATAATTACATAATCATTGTATCTGTTCTGATTATTCAGCTTCCACATGTTCATTATTTATATTTAATTTCTTATTCATTTACTTAAACTTAATTATTATAATTATTATGTTTTTCATATTTAATATATATTGTTTTCCACTATGCATACTTGATTCATGAGGTCATAGTCTCTCCATGGACACACCCTAGGTCCTCACTGCTAGTTGATAGCCTCTAGCATTCTGGAAGATGAGCTCGAGGACATGTGGAAAAATGAGCTTGGGGCACTGATTAGTGGAACCTAAGACTGGGACACTAAAAAGTTGTATCATAGGTCCTTTTCCCTTTTTATTACTATTTGTGTTAGACAGGAGATTAGGACAATGGAATTTGGGCTTGACCCTGTGCTTGAACATAACTAACTAACGTATAAGGGAAACCCAAATTACATAGGATGGGAATTGTGTTATTGATTATTCCATTGATGGTTGATATAACCTCAATGTTTGGAGATGTACTTTCCTTGTGATTATATTGATATTGGTATGATTTAGATGATTATTTATGTTAATTTGGCCAATGAAATTAGGGCATTTTATTACATGTATCATGTTAAGATCTATATGATTTAAATTTCAAATCATATATCCCTTCAATGTCTACATTCATCATGCATTTTCTTGTATGCATTTGATTGCTGCTATGCATTGATATGTTATGCTTTGTAGTGCCTAAATTGTTATAAATATGGAAATTTGCTAACTTGACCTGCATGAGCATGATATGAATGGGGTTAGGTGGACACCCAATTTCAATTTATAAGTTGCATGGGACCTTATAAATTGGAATGGAGATCCGAAAAATTTAATCTATTAAAAGGGGATTAAATTTATGAATTTTAAATAATACCACTCTTATTAAAATGTAATGACCACTTTATATGGGAATATGAGACCTTGAATTGAAATTTACCTATGAAATGGGTTGTAAACCATGTCACTTGTAATCCTTATGAGGTATTTTTTCCTTCATATCTAGACCCAACTCTTAGAGAAGGATATCTGTTGCGCTATACTTAGAGAGAAGTCATGCACCTTTCCTCTTTATCACATTCCTTATATGCTATTTCAAGTTTTAGGGTGGCCTTTCACCTGCCCTTTCTTACTACTTCCTTATATGATTTCCAAATCTATTGTATGAATATTGTATGCAGTGCACACTTGGAAATTGTAGTGCTATACCAACTTGACCTACTCATGTTTTACACCAAGAGAGTAGAGATGAGCACACTCCAAATGTGGTGGTCCCTAATCCACACATTTTACCTCCTATAGTTTTTCTAGAGGAACCTCCTACTGATCTTCCTCTAGGAATCTATTCTCAGTTTAGGGATAGTTTTCATAGGTTCGTGCAGTTGGTTTAGGCTGCCACAGGCCTTCCCCAACTATGGAAGAGTTAACATGATATTTTTAGAAGAAGTATCCTCCAAAATTCTCATGATATGGTGTTCTTCTTACTAAAGATTACTGGATAGAATCTATGATATCCATATTTGACCATATTGACACACCTCTAGAGTGGAGGGTTAATCATGATACCTACATGCTTTGTGACACTGCCAGGTGTTGGTGGGATATCATTTCTCAGTCAGTGTGTTACTGAGATATGATCTGTTCAGACTTCTAAATGACTTTATTTGATCAATTATCTCTACATACCTTGAGAGAGGGTTGAGCCATGGAGTTCATGAATCTTTAGTAGGGATCTAGGAATGTTCTTGAGTATTCATCTCATTTCACTGAGCTTTAGTGTTTTGTTCCATCTCTAACTGGTGACGAACTGAAAACTGTGAGGTGCTTTGAAAAAGGGATTGTTTATGTTTTCCACTCAGAGGGGAATGTCTTTCAGTTGATGACCATTAAAAATATAGTGTAATTCCTTGAATACAGAGAAAAATATTAGATAAGCTGGTGCTGTGATCTTGGGCAGTTCTATTCCATGTTTGGGTGATGGTTCTTCTGGAAGTAGAAATCTCCAATTCATGGGTTCACATGGGGGTGGTGCCAACCTGGTAAAATGTACCTATATTTCTATTGTGTGTCACTAGTGTGGTAGCATAGGCCATAAGAGGCCCCAATACATGAGAAACTTAACAGAATACCGATCTTGATGCAGGATGGGTCATCTTCGGTGCTTCTTCTATTATCATCCTCCAGAATCTAGTGTTAGGGGATCCATACTAGCACCATTATCTAGTACATGATCTGTGAATCCATTTTAGGATAGGATTTTGTCTTCTACAGGCTGATAAGCCTGAGGTGGAAATGGCCATTTCCAAGGAAGTTTGGCTTTAAAACATCATTTTCAATAGATTGGATCTACGTAGGCTAGTCTGGTAGTATCCCATGGCTTAGGTTTAGGCCATATCTATGCAGTTCAACCAACACCATATGACTAGATTCTAGGTCCATCTACAATTGGAGGCACTATTTAGGTAGTCTCAATGTTGGTTTCTACCCTTTTTGATATAGGTGTGTCACACTCTTTTATATTTACTATGTGTGTTGAAAGTATTGGCCTTCTAATCGAGTAATTATGTGGTTTTACGTCTATCAACACTCCATCATGGGTCATCAAAGAGGAAATAATCTAATTCCATGAGTTCCCCTTGATGTAGGTGGTCATTGTTTCTTCTGGAATTTATTCATCCTCGAGATGACCAGCTTCGACATCATTATTAGTGTGGACTGGATCATATTTTATCGTACCCAAGTGGATTTCTATCACCACCGAGTGTCTTTTACATTGCTAGATGGAAACACATATATACTGAAAGGTGAATGAGATATATAAGAAGACCGATCTGGACATGACTATTCTAGACTTGGTGGATTGATAACACAACTAGTGAGTCTCTTTATATGTGACCAGAGAATGCATTTGGCAGATTTCCCTTCTATTTTCGATCATTTTTTATACATCTTCCATGATGATTTATTTGGCTTACATCTGGGTAGAGAGGTTGATTTCACTATAGATCTAGTGCTAGGTGCGACACCAGTGTCCATTCCTACTTATATAATGTCATCGAAAGAGATCCATGAACTCATGATGTAGCTTGATGACCTTGAGGACAAGGGTTTTATTAGACTCAAAAAATCACCATGGGGTTCTTTGGTCCTTTTCTCCAAGAAGGAGGATGGTACCCTCAAACTGTGTGTGGATTATAAATAGTTGAACCAACATACAATGGAGAATTATTATCCCTTACCTCAAATATATGACCTCTTCGACTAGATCCAAGGATAAACTACATCATCTAAGACCTATTTGAGGCTGGTTTATCATCAGGTGAGTGTGAGACCATCATATATACCACACACAACATTCCAGAGTAGGTATGAATTGTACGAGTATTTTTTTATGTTGTTTGGTTTTACGAATGTGCTGAAAGTATTCATGGATTTGATGAATCATGTTTTCCACTCTTACCTTGATTCCATCATGGTAGTCTTCAAAGACAACAAATTGGTGTATTAATTCCTTAAACATGACCATTCAACCCATATTGTGATCATGTTGAGTAGTCTAAGAGAGCACCGACTATATGTGAATCTTAGTAAATGTCTCTTTTTGATTAGTGAGGTTTACATATTGGGTTATATAATATTTTAGGCAAGCAAATCAGTTGACCCAAAGAAGGTGAAAATCATGGTTTCTTGGGATCATCCGATGAATGTGTATGACATATACATCTACTAAGGGATTACTAGCTATTACAGGTGGTTCATTCAAGACATATCATACTTAGGAGTGCCTCTTATGACCTTGACTAAGAAGAATGTGTAGTTCCTATGGTATTAATATTGTGATAATTCCTTTTAGTAGTTAAAAAGAAGACTAAATTCATCATCAATTCAAATTCTTCTTTATTTGGGTAGAAGTTATACTGTTGATTGTGATGCTTTGGGAATCAGACTGGGTGTGGTTATAATGCAAGGTGACTGAGACATGGCATATGACTCTCTCTAGTTGGGGCCTCATGTGTAGAACTATCCTACACATAAACTCAAGCTAACCGTAATGGTTATTTATATTCATTATTATAAGAACTATCTATTGGGAAAGATATATGTTGTTTAAATGGATTATAAACACCTGAAATATATCTCCACTCAATGGGAGTTGAATCCAAGGTAGCGCAGGTGGGTGAATACCTTCAGTCCTTCGACTTTGAGCTTTCTTACACACATGGTTTGTGTGATTCCGTAGATGATTCCTTGAGTTGGAAAACATAGAAAAAAGTTGTCCAAGTGGCTAGTAGTGAGTGACAAATGATGAATTTGTTTTATGAGTTGCATATTGAGGTTTAGGAATACCTTGAGAAAATAGTCTTAGTAGATTTGGTAGTGACATCTTCTATTATAGAGCTAGTCTGAATGCAGAAGTTGTCTGATTATAAGGGACTAGTTTTGAGGGAGAGCGTTGTAGGAGAGAACCCACATCTTGGTTGGTTTGTTGATAGATGTGATAGCCTGCTCTTCCGTGGCCATATATGGGTGACATCAGATATATGGGAGGAGCTAATGAGGGACTCACATGCCTATGTTTGGGAAGTTCATACTATGATTACCATGATGCATTGAGTTATGAATTGTCAGTACTGGTTTCCAGGTATGAAGATGCAAATAGAAAGCTTCATCCCTCGGTGCTCCACCCATTAGTAGGAGAAGGCAGGGAACCAGCAAACTGATGGTCTTCTATAGCCTCTTTCCATTACTAAGTGGAAATGTAAGGATGTCACCACTGATTTTGTGACAAGTTTACAGAGATCTCCTCGAGGAAGTGACATAGTTTGGGAGATCATAGATAGATTGATCAAAGTCATGAACTTCCTACCAATCTTGGAGTCATTATCTGTTGATGAGCTAGGATGGTTTTACATCTAAGTGATAGTGCGACTTCATAGTGTGCCCCATTATATCATTTCAGAAATAGATTCCCATTTCACATTGTGGTTCTATAAAGGGTTATAAAAGGCAATGAATTTATAGAAGCTTCTGGGTATTGTATATCCCCCTCAGATTGATGGGAAATATGTGCATAGTATTTGAGTGTTAGAGGATATTCATTAAGCGTATATCCTTGATTTTGGAGGTTCCTGAGATAAGCATATTAATCTAGTTAAAATTACCCACAATAATATAATTTTTACAATGATTCATATGGCTCCGTATGAGGGCCTCTATAGTATACTGTCTCATTCACCTTTGATATGACTTGAGGTAGGTGAGGCAGCTCTACTAGGTCCTCATCTCATTCATGAGACTTCAGTGTAAGTCCAAATAATTTAGAATCATATGGTTATAGCTCAGTCATGGAAGAAGTCTTATTATGATTGTCACTGTAGATATATGAAGTTCATGGTGGGACATCAGGTATTTCTCCATGTGTCACCTTGTTTGGGTTATAAACAAATCAATAGATAGGGAAAGTTATCATCAAGGTATGTCAGGCCATTTGAGATTGTGGAGAGAGTTAGGACGGTAGTCTATTTGTTGTTGTTAACTTAGTGGTACCACACCATGCAAGATATCTTCCTTGTATCTCAGCTTGATAGTTTCATATAGGTCCATGTCATTCATTTGATCATGATGATATCAAACCGTAGGTAGATGTATCCAATTTATTATGTTGATCCTAGAATAAAGGTTCTCTGATGATGGTCAGTTCATTTAGTCTATGTGTGATGGAATCATGGACATGTTTAGGATAAGACCTAGGAGTGGGAGACCGATGTATGTATATAATTAGAAGATCTTATCTCATAATAGGTTCTTCAATCCTTTGTAGGGAAACGTGGGGATGAGTTGTTTTGTGGATGGGGTTGTAACATCCAAACTTTATCTAAAGGTACGTACTTTTTAAATATTTGGTTTAATGTATTTAAATGGTCCTTATTTTGAATTATAAGAGGTTAAAATATCCCCAAGGTGTTTCTATTGTTTTTTTTTGAATCACAAAGCACATAAAATGGTGGAAAAGGCAGGGATATAGGGTTTGTCTATAACCGTGTGACCTAGGGCGCACGACTACGTTCCATGTTGTAGGAATTGAAAATTGAAAAAACACATGGTTTGTGAATGGTTAGTTAAACCATGATCTTCTTCTATGTGGAGTTCCCTTTTAAGAAGAACTATACCCACATTTGGTGCATGGTTTGGTCAAACCGTGTAACCGAACTATGTAAAATGGATTTTGTGGGTGAAAAGATATATTTTCCCCAAATGAAATGTTTATATGTCCTTTTAATTTTCCCTATTTTCACTTCGCATAAAATTTAACCTCCCTCTATGAAATCAACACCTCTTCGTCTCCTCTCATGTGGTATTTTTATATCACCCTCAAATATCATCTATTTCCATCAACATTGGAAGCTGTGGACTCTTCTTAGTAAGATCTCTCATCTGCACTCATTCTGTTTATGACTTGTTTCGGTTATCCGTTGTGATATTTTCATGCAACAAATATTTTCCCAATTTGGGGGAGGGGGTTCTATATCTCTTGATATATTTTTATTTAGGTTGAATTTATCCTTTCCTATAGACGTACGGAGTACTATGACTATGAGGTACGGTGTCCACTCTTTTACAGTGGTTTTCTTTTATTTTTGGCATTGTGCTATTATTTCGCTAGATGGAACCTTCAAGTGAAGCTTTTTTATCACATATTAAGTTTCCTAGGATGTTTTTACATGACTGTAGTTACTTTATCTTATGGATAAAACCAACCATGGATGTTCACTTTTCCATTGGCCTCCCCTTTTCTATGTAATATCCTAAATAGACTAATGGTCCTTATTCCTTGGGTTATACTTCACCTTGGAATATTATTCTAAGTTTTTAAATGAATTAAAGGTAAGGAATGAACCATGAGACCAATTCCTTTGGCAATTTCTATACTTAATTAATTATTCGGTCCTTGTTTAGTTCCACTTTCCTTGGGAATAATGGAATCGTTGTTTTAATATGTTATGCCTTATATCAAATTTTTCATGTAAGTATTCAATCCTTTGCTAATTATTATAATCAATGGCTTTCGTTTAGGATATGAATTATCTTGTTGTCAATTCTTTATGGTTTCTAAAATTCATATTATCTTATGTTCCATTCCTATTTATTGCTTATGTTGTAAAACATATGATTATTTGAATTGAAATGTTATTCTTGTTCAAACTTGATGTATTGAGATATTGAGATGTTATCAATGACATTTAATAAGGGGCATGATAAAGCCATGTGACTATGGTTAATATCTTTGTTACATATTATTCTGTGTTTCTTATGCCTCTTTTCAATGCTCTGTTCTTATATAATGCCTTATGCCTTGCTTTATAAATTGTTTCATCATTGTTGGCTTCAATTTCATGGAATGATTAAATGGAAAACATGTGGCATTGAGATGATTATTTAATGGCATGATGTATATATATGACTTCATTGTGGTGTAATTGGATACTTGGATCACTTGATATGGGCTGAGAGAGAATGTTGGTTTTGTATTACAAAATCGTGGATGGACTCTCCATGCTTATTTGGGTTACAAACCAACACACTGTGGGTGATGCTTTGGATTCCCAAGAAAGGGCTACCTGGGCAGTTTTTTATACACATGAGTGATACTAGTTCCCTTGGGAAGAAACTATGGATTGAGTAATTGGAACGATGGATACACAATGCATTGGGTGATACTCGGTACCCGACTTGAGACACCTAGGATGAACATAGATTATCGTGCCTCGAGTGATACTTGGTATTCTATATGGACCTCCTTGGATGAACTCGGTGGTATAAGATTATATCAGATTTTCTAATTGAGATACTTGGGATTATTTTTATATCTTCTTAGAGAAGCCTGAGACACCACCACTAGATTTTATGGATTATATTGAATTTAATTACTTAATTAATTGATCATATGAAATACAACTTTTATTATTGTTTTGATCTTGATTATGCATATGTGATGATTATCCCTTGTTTAGTATCACACTTAGGAGATGCCATGTGGATTAAACCCCATGTTAAATCACAATCTTTGGGTTATGACTTCTCAGTTTTCCCTCTTGTGTTTCTTTGGTTACTTGGAACTTGTATACATATTCTTCTTTTCACATGTACCTCTATTAATATTTTTGACATAGTCCAAAGTAGGTGATATGGGGTGGGTGTCCATTTATAAACCTAGAACATGTTTATATATATTTATTTAAGTACTAATTTTTTTATATCCAGGACACTACTATCTATTTATGACATAAAATGGAATGGACTAGACATTGTGGGTGTTGACCTCCTGAGATTTATATCTCGCACCCTAATCGGGTGCCTCGTGGTACCTGACTATACTTCATGATCATAGGTATGGATAAATGGAAGTGTTGTAGAGACCCAAATCATGACGTACATGGACATTACATTACTTTTACGGTATACTTAATACATGACATTCACAGACACACAAGGACTGTAATAGTTTAGTGTCTTTGGAAAGTCGGAATTTAATCTTCTAATCGTGGTGAAAGATCTTAAACATCTCCCATAAAGATCTTCTTCTTTTGTTATCACACCTAAAAACATTCATTATATCCTGGGGAAAACAAAACATAAAAAGGGGGAGCTCAAATGCTCAGTAAGTGTAAACAAAAGAAATATCAATAACATTATTTTTGTAAGATCATATTATTTTGGAAATCTTAACATGAAAAATAGATCATAATTTCATAACATGTGATAAATAATAATAGTGAAATATAATCCCAATAATTGTAACATAAAACATGAAATTTTTTTGCATACACAGATAATCATAGAGAATCATTCCTTAGTAGTCAAGACACATTGTGAAGACTATCTTAGCGGACAAAGTCCATTTCTGAACCGAGTTTACTCCTCGTTTCAGTCCTGTTTCACTGAACTGGTTTAACCTACCGTTCCAGCCATGTATATCTCATAAGATATAAATCTTTACCCAATTCATTGGATGGATATATAGGTCCCACCCATCTCATAATGATCCCATTATTATGTGTGCCACAAAATCATAAACCATACATCATAGCATAACCCATGTAATAAAAATGGGATTCTTAAACATCATGTCATCAAAACATAATCCATAAAGGAATATCATAAAAATAATTCATCATAACATAATCAAATCAATGTAAAAATAGGGATATAAAAAGAACCCTATATTATCTTAGATGGAAAATAATTTTGATAAAACACGTGAACTCCATTCATGAAGAAAATATCCTTTCTACTTCAAAAAACAATTTCCTTTCTTAACATGTCATATAATTTTTAACTAAAAGAAGTTGATTAAAAATAAACATGAAAAATTGTAAAGGAAGCATCATGGAAATAATGTTATAAAAATCCATTCATTCCGTATAATTAAAAAAAACGTTTTTCCCGTACTTTGGCCGGAAAAGTCAAAAAGTACCTCGTACGAAAAACAACAAAAGATTCCTTTTATATCTTTCACTAAAAACTCACCGAAGGGTAAAATTGGATTTAAAAAATTTTAGGTGGATGGAAATAATTTTAAATATTTAGGAAACATGGATGGGGATGATAAATATTCCCCAGTAAATTCTAAAGTATAAACAATCATGGATAAAAATGAGATTGTGAAATTTTCCCTTACCTTAAGTTTGATTTGCTTCGTAAGTGTCTGAACCTCCTGTATACTGATTTAAATATTTTCATTGACTTATTCCAGAATCATACTTATTTTTATGATATCATATATGTTCATATTCTTAGCTTCTTATTAGTAATATTTCATTACTACTTGTTATTCAGGTGTTTATTACTTTTTGTTCTTATGCGTGTTTTGTTGAATAAATTATTTTTTCTTCTTTTTAGGTTATAGATACCTCATTTTAATAATTTTATTAGTGTAATATATATCATATTAATTAATTCAATTCATTTATAAAATCATTATGAAATGAATATCATGTAGAACGAGTTGCATCATATCGTGGAGACGATATTCCGTACGTACACATGAGTGATGATATCGTTCCCATGTTCGTGGAATTGTATTGGATTGAATGTATACTATTTCAGAGTCAATATAACATTATAATAATCATATATAGTTATTATTTATACCATTATAACCATCCAAGTAAGGTGGTGGTGGAAAATAGATTACACCACGGCGTGGAGACGGTATTCTGAACGTACGCACGGGCGGTGATTTCGTTTTTCGTAGGATGGATAGATTGTGAAATAGGGTTTTTTAATACTTATAATAACATATCAGTATATTAGTGATACTTATGTTATTACTTCATAATGAAACAACTAATGAAGAAGAAGTAGAAGAAGAAATAAATTGGAAAGAATCTGTAACAGATATTACCACTTCTTTGAAGCGCCTCTTTGAGACCTCCTCTTAGGGCACTAAAATTGGTCTTTGAAGAAGACCATGACCTCTAGGATGTTTCTTGGGAATTGGGGAAGTGGAATTGGCAGAGTTTGGCCGAGATTTAAGGCTCAAATTTGTGAGAGGAGGAGAGGGAGTAGGTGCCCTTTTATAAGGGAGGAGAGGGGCACGTTTGAAAATCATAAAAATATTAATTTATAATAAATCTAACCCCACTTAAAAACGTCCAAAAATAACTCATATTAGAAGATTACATGATATATGGTTATAATATTATCTACCAATAAAATTTAGACATGTAGGAAATTTATTTTAAACATTATCAACTTGATTTATCCTTATTTAATCTATTAAATTTTATTTGTGATAATAAGATTCTAAATTTTTAAATTGTAATAAATAATTACATATGTGCTATTAATTATCCATAATTAGATAATTTATGAAATTTTAGACTATAAATTTTTTCAATTTATAATTTTTAAATATTATTGTGATTTTTAAACAATTTAATAATATGTTATTTTTATAAAATAACAATATTGTAAATTTGACACTATTCATTTATTTGAATTTAATTAAAATCCAAACAGAGGATATATGCAATATAAAGTATTTAATATGTTCCTAACATGTAATAGTAATCTACAAAATTAGTGGATTACATTAAATATATCATATAATATTTATTTTTCTATTTGTAATACCATTTATTTGATATTTCTCTTAATAAAATAATTACTACATCATTTTTTCTATATTTATTAAATATACTTATTTGTTGCATAAAAATTAAAAATAAAACACTATGATTAAGATAATTTTTATATATTTTATAAGAATACATTTATTTGGATTTATCTTCTAAAACACACGAATTTTAAAATGTTATATTTATTAAATTATGAATGTGACAACTTTGACATCATATAAAATAAAATAATATAAGTGTCAAAATCACATTAATAAGACTCTAAACGGTCATATATTCGGTAATGGAATGATTATGGTGTATATATACACTACCAATATGTTTTTTTCTGGTTTGGGATCCCTTTAATATGAATTAATATTTCAATAAAAACAATATTTTTGATTTTTTTAATAAATGAATTATTTCTGCATCATTAATGTATAAAATAATAAGGTAATTAAATAACTCTCAAAAATTACAAATAAATTACCATGATAAGGGAAAACATTTTAGATTTCAAATGACTATTTATAACCCACTTTATATTATATATAACCATATATTAAAAATACTTTAATTATTAATGTTTGAGTGACACATATTTCACTTTCCTTTAAATAAAATAATATAAAAGTCTTAATCACCTCCAAGTGGGTTCTAATGGATTCCATTTCGACCTTAATATGGCTTAGGATGAAATATAATCATCCAATTATATTAATACATGAGTTAGGGTAATTTTATAATATTATATTTACCCTTAATTACACGATTTACCTTTTACTATTGTAAATAAAATTTACCATAGTTACTATTTATAATGCCCAAAAATAAAAAGTAGCCTATTAACATAATTTGGAACCACTGATTCCAAATATGGAATCCATTTTCCTAAATTCAATACAAAAAAGTTTCAGAAATTAATTTAAAATTAATCACATTGTTTAGAAAACAAGTTTTAAAAGTTAAAACATTGCAAAACATTGAAATGATTTTACCTTTGAATTCAAGGTAAAATCAATGATAACGACATCCATTATATTAAATGGTAAAGATATATTCTATTTATACATTTAAAACACTCAATATTATAATCAAACCACATAAATTATTGTGATGAATTTTTTTTTAAATATAGTGTGTTTATACTATTCATTAAAATATGAAAGTTATCAGAATAATGTGAAAAATTTATCCAAAGTAAATTTTTATATCCTGATTCAAAAGAAGAATTTTATTTTGTCAAATTGAACTTATAAACATGTAAAAAACTATATATAAAGTTGGTGCACCATCAAAAGGTGTCAAAACTGTATTTTTTGAAAAATGCTTATTTTACCGGAAAAATATATTTTGTTCTTATACAATGTTCTAGAAACTTTGTCAGATGAATAATAATGTTATAAAATTCAATATTTACTTAATAATATTCATAACGGATAGTTCATAATAATATTATAAAAATATATCATTGTTTAGTGAAACCCGGTATTGCGTACAACACATGCTATCGAGGAAGGTCGCGATTGCATGTAATGCAAGCCAAGTCAGGGTTTCGTGTAGTGCAAGAATCCTTTGTTTTTGCATATAAAAAAATCCAACCATATTTCATTTATACATTTAATATATATATATATATACTCAATGATGCATAGAATAACTACTATCAAACAAACTTGAAATTTTGTGTAACACGATCCAAGATTAGTGTTGCGTATACTGCAAGATAATATTGTGTTGCATATGGCGCAAGATAATCATGGTGTAGCGTTCAATAGAAGATATGAAAGGAATTAAAAATAATATATCTCATAAAATCTAGGTGTGTTACATTCTACCCCCATAAAATGAATTTCTCCCTCGAAATTCGTCGGGGTTATAAATGGTTTATTACATGAGTGTTTCTTTCATAGAAACCTACATCGTATAAAGGAATACCAAACATTTCATTAAGAACTAAAGTATGAATCGAAACAGGTACCCAAATTTACTAATCACTGGGTTTCCATATAAGATAATATAGGTTAAAATATGGATATGGAAGAAGATTATAACCATCAAGTTCTGATGGAGAGTGGTAGAAAACATGGATATGAAAAATCCATCTATCACAAAGCCATAAATTTGCGATGATCTAAGCTACCATCTGATTCATCAGATATAAGAGCACTAGGATAAAATTTTTGGTTTTCGAAAATCATTTCCCTAAAGTTGGAAATTTTGAATTAAAAGAAATACTTGCTTGATTTTGGTACAATCTCACTGTTGTCCGTGCATTGAAAAATTTCCACTTCATCTCTTAAAGAAATGAATTTGAATTTGTTACTCGTGAAGTGTTAAAATATCATGTGATAAAATGAAAGGTCATTCCATCTATTTCAAACAGAAGGATATCAAAAGTTATCAAATATACATAAGTCCATCTATGGTGAGGGTAATCATATACAATTCCAAAAATGAACTTATTCATCTTATATCATACAGCTTAATAAAAATAAAACTAGTTTCTAATAAATAGGGACGTCCTGTACGCCAGTGGTAGGCGATAAAGGCCAGTCACAATTCAGTGGTGTGTTCGATTCCCACAGCCTTGTCTGACGCAATGTGTTGTCACCCATCCTACAGGTTTCCCTTTTTCTAAAACTACATTATTATAACAACCCATCAATAATATAGAAAAATGTTCTATCCTTAAACAATTCTATCTTATGTCCATCATAATCCATTCCAATCTTGAGGCTTATCTAAAATACTTCGGTCCAAGCTCATAGTTTAAAGAAAACAATTACTAGAAAGTTTATCTACCAAGAATGGGAATACAAGCATTTCTCTCACAGATATCATAAGATATATCTTGTTGGTTGCATTCCAAACACTTGAATACCATAGTCATAAATTCTCTTGAGACATAAATTACCATATAACCTTTGTGAAAACAAGAATACTATCAAAATGTAACACTTTCCACATACCAAAAAACCAAAAAATCTATATAATCAAACCATAATATCACTTAGTCCTTTTATCAGTCATGAGCTCATGAATACAATGAAACATATCATTATCTTCTTATCCCTTCATATTTCCCATATCATCTACTTTCTAAAAATATCTGAATAACCTTCTATGGTTACCAGTACCATTCAACATATATGTTCAAATACTTTATAAAAAAATAGTGTAACAATACTTAGATGATTATTTATTCCATAGTACCATACATTAGTATTTATAAACATACAATCATTCCACTAACTTCTTAAACCACTGACTGAGCTTCATCATTTCATTCATCTCATATTTCATTTATAGTCTTTTCATCATCATCAACATAAATACTACTCATATGACCATGCTGATTCTCTTCAAGAGATTTTCCCTTAGGGCATTGATTTTCATAATGCTCATACATTCCACATTTAAAAAATCTTATCATTATTGATGTCATAGAAATACCATTATCCTTGTCCATGGTGTTAACTGAACCATTTACTTTTCACTTACTGGATTTGTTTCATTATTTTCCACACCCAAAGCATCTTCCAGTTCCTTTGAAACAATCTCCCTGATGCCTCTTCCGACATGATTTACTTGAGGGATATTGAACTTTATTTCTTCTATGATCATCATGAAAATCCATCTTTCTGTTTTTATCTGAGTCGGGAAACTTACCAATGTTGAGATTATTGATCATATTATGAGATTGCTGATTAGGCATAACAACGATGTTTGGACTTCTAAATCTTGTTTCATTTGGTTTCTCATGAAGAATATCATTCCAGTGTCCATCATATACTCCATTATTGTGAATCTTCCTATTTCCATCCATTTTCTAAAACCCAAAAAGATTAGTGTGAGAGGAAAAAAATCATTCTAGGGAAAAACATAGTAAAGGGGGAGTAACCTCAATATCTAAAATCATAGGTTAAATTATAAGATCATTACCATAGTTCTAGGACTATAACCTATATATATACTTATCCTTAGGCACATCCCTAGACATACCTTATAAATATCTCTTGGGACCTCACTAATGTTTTCTCATCCTAGTTTCCAAAGGTTATCTAAACCTTTCCTCTGATACCAACTGTAGAGAACAAAATCGTGACGTACATGGACATTACATTACTTTTTTGGAATACTTAATTCATAACAAACATAGACACACAAGGACCATAATAGTTTAGTGTCTTTGGAAACTCGGAATTTAATCATCTAATCGCGGTGAAAGATCTTAAACTTCTCCCATAATGATCATCCCATTTTTTTTCTTACCTAAAACCATTATTTATATCCTGGGGAAAGGAAAACATAAAAAGGGTGAGCTCAAATTCTCAGTAAGGTTAAGGAAAATAAATATCAATCAAATCATATTCGTAAGAACATATTCTTTTGGAAATATTAACCTGCAAAAGATATCATAATTTCAGAACATGTGATAAATAATATCAGTGAAATGTAATCCCAATAATCATAAATTAAAACATGAAAATTTGTGGCATACACACATAATCATATAGAATCGTTTCTTAGTATTCAAGACACATTTCCAAGACTATCTTAGCCGACAAAGTCCATTTATGTACCGAGTTCACTCCTCATTTCAGTCCTGTTTCACTGAACCGGTTTAACCTGTCGTTCCAGCCATGTCTATCTCATGAGATATAAATCTTTACCCAATTAATTTGAGGGAGATATAAGTCCCACCCATCTCATAATGAAACATTCTAATGTGTTCCACAAAATTATTAACCATACATCATAGCATAACCCATGTAAAAAAATGGGATTTTTAACATCACGTCATCATAACATATCCATAAAAGGATATCGTAAAAATATTTATGTCATAAGATAATAAAATCAAAGTAAAAATAGGGATATATACAGAACCCTATATTATCTTAGATGGAAAATAATTTTGATAAAACATTTGAACTCCATTCATGAGTAAAATATCCTTTCTACTTCAAAAGCATTTTCTTTTCTTAACATGTCATATAATTTTGAACTAAAAGAAGTTGATTAAAAATAAACATGAAAACTTGTAAAGGAATCTTCAGGGAAATAATTTTCTGAAAATCCATTCATGCCGTATAAGTTAAAAAAACATTCTTCCCCTACTTTGGCCAGAAAAGTCATAAAGTACCTCGTATGAAAAACGACAAAAGATTCCTTTCATATATTTTACTAAAAACTGACCGAAGGGTAAAATTGGATTTAAAAAATTTTAGGTGGATGGAAATAATATTAAATATTGAGGAAACATGGATGTGGATGATAAATATTCCCTAGTAAATTATGAATTATAAACAATCTCGGTTAAAAATGAGATTGTGAGATTTTCCCTTACCTTAGGACCGATTTGCATCGTAAGTGTCCAAACCTCATGTATATTGATTTAAATAATTTCATTTACTTATTATAGAATCATAATTATTTTTATGATATCATATATGGTCATATTATTAGCTTCTTATTAGTAATATTTCATTGCTACTTGTTATTCGGGTGTTTATTACTTTTGGTTCTTATGCATGTTTTGTCGAATAAATTCTTATTCATCTTTTTAGGTTATATATGAATCATTTTCAGAATATTATTAGTGTAATATATATCATATTAATTCTTTCAATTCATTTATATAATCATTTTGCAATGAAGATCATGTACAACGAGTCGCATCACATCGCGGAGATGGTATTCCGTACCTACGCACGAGCGATGATATCATTTCCATTATCGTGGAATTGTATTGGATTGTATATATACTATTTCAGAATCAATATCACATTAAAATAATAATATATAGTTATTATTTACACCATTATACCCATCCAAGTAAGGTGGTGGTGGAAAATAGATTACACCATGGCGTGGAGACGGTAATCCGTACGTACGCACGCGCGGTGATTTCGTTTTCCGTAGCATGGATAGATAGTGAAATAGGTATGTTTCATACTTATAATAACATATCAGTATATGAGTGATACTGATGTTATTTATTCATAATGAAACAACTAAATAAGAATAATTATAAGAAGAAATAAAGTTGAAACAATCGGGAACATAAATTACATCTTCTTGGAAGCGCCTCTTTGAGACCTCATCTTAGGGCACTAAAATTGGTCATTGAATAAGACCAGGACCACTAAGATGTTTCTAGGGAAGTTGTTAAGTGTAATGGGCAGGGTTTGGACTAGAATTAAGGCTAAAATTGTTGTGAGGAGGAGAGGGAGGAGGTTCCCTTTTATGAGGGAGGGGAGGGGATTCTTTGGAAATCTTAAAAATATTAATTTATAATAAATATAACCCCTCTTACAAACATCCAAAAATAACTCATATTCTATTATTAGATGATATAGGGTTATAATCTCATCAACCAATAAAAATTAGATATGTATGGAAATTATTTTAATGTTTATCAACTTGATTTATCCTTATTTAATTTATTATATTTTATTTGTGATAATAAGATTCTAAATTTTAATATTGTTATAAATAATTACATATGTGATGTGAATTATCCATAATTAGATAATTTATAAAATTTTAGACTATATAAATTACAATTTATAATTTATAAATATTTTTGTGATTTTTATATAATTTAGTAATATGTTATTTTTATAAAATAACAATAGTGTAAATTTGACACTATTCATTTATTTGAATTTAAATAAACTCCCCACAGAGGATATATTCGAGAAAAAATATTTAATAGGTTCCTAAAATGTAATATTAATCTATAAAATTAGTTTAGTACATTAAATAGTTCATATAATATTTATTTTACTATTTGTAATACCATTTATTTGATATTTCCCTTAATAAACTAATTACTACAACATTTTTTTATAATTATTAAATATACTTATTTGTTGCATAATAATTAAAAATAAAATTCTAGGATGAAGATAAAACTTATATATTTCATAAGAATAAATTTAGTTGGATTTAACTTCTAGCACAACAACATTTTACAATGATATATTTATTAAATTATGAAGTTGACAACTTTGACATCATATAAAATAAAATAATATAAGTGTCATAATCACTTTAATAAGACTCCAAATGGTCATATATTCGGTAATTGAATTCTTATGGTGTATATAAACACTAAAACTATGTTTTTCTCTGGTTTTTTATCCATTTAATATGTATTAATATTTCAATAAAAACAATATTATTGATTTTTTACTAAATAAATAATTTCTGCATCATTAATGTATAAAAAAATAAGGTAATTAAATAACTCATAAAAATTACAAATAAAATACCATGATAAATAAAAATAATTTATCTTTCAAATTAGTATTTATAACCGAATTTATATGTTGTGTAACCTTATATTAAAAATACATTAATTATTAATGTTTGAGTGAGACATATATCACTTTCATTTAAATAAAATAAACTAATGGTATTAATCACCTCCAAATGGTTCTAATGGATTCCATTTCGACCCAAATATGACTTATAACTAAATATAATAATCCAATTATATTAAGAAAAGTATTAGGGTAATTTTATAATATTATATTTACCCTTAATTACCCGATTTACCTTTTACTATGGTAAATAAAATTTACCGTAGTTACTATTCATAATGCCCAAAAATAGAAAGTAGCCTATTAACATAATTTGGACCCACTGATTCCAAATATGGAATCCATTTTAATAATTTCAATACACAAAAGTTTCAGAAATTAGTTTAAAATTAATCACATTGTTAAGAAAACAAGTTTTAAAAGTTAAAACATTACAAAAGATTGAAATGATTTACTTTTGAATTCAATGTAAAATAAATGCTAAAAACTTACATTATATTAAATGTTAAAAGTATATTCTATTTATACTTTAAAACCACTGAATATTATAATATAACCATATAAATTATTGTGATGAAAAAAGTTGTTTTTATTAAAAATATAGCGTGTTTTTACTATTCATAAAAATATGAAAGTTGTCTAAATAATATGAACATTTTATCCAAAGTAATTTTTTATATCCTAATTCCAAAGAAGCATTTTATTTTGTCTAATTGAACTTATAAACATATCAAAAACTATATTCAAGGTGGATGCGCCATCAAAAGGTGTCAACACTGCATTTTTTAAAAAATACTTTTTTTACCCGAAAAATTTATTTTGTTCTTATACCATGTTCTAGAAAATGTGCAAGATGAATAATAATGTTATAAAATTAAAAATTTAGTTAATACTAGTCATAAAGGCTAGTTCATAATAATATTATAATAATATATCATTGTTTAGTGAAACCCGGTATTGCGTACAACACACACTATCGAGGAAGGTCTCGATTGCGTGTATTGCAAGCCATGTCAGGGCTCCGTATATTGAAAGAATCCTTTGTTTTTGCGTATAAAAAAATACAACCATATTTAATTTATACATTTAATATATATATATATACACTCAATGTTTAATAGAATAACTAGTATCAAACAAACTTGAAATTGTGTGTAACACGATCCAAGATTAGTGTTGCGTATACTGCAAGCTAATACTGTGTTGCATATAGCGCAAGATAATATTGGTGTAGCATTCAACAGAATATATGAATGAAATTAAAAATAATATATCTCATAAAATATAGGGGTGTTACATGTGCACTTATTTTGATGCTTGAAATATTTTGAAGAACCTTTGTTACACATTTTTTACCAAGGTGTTTATATTTTTTTGACAAATGAATTTTTTATAAGAATGTTTTTGTTGTTCATGAATAAAACCCAGTCCATCATTAGGAGTTTCCTGAGAAAGTTGAAAGATTATCATTATTCAAACCCAAACATAATGGTGTAGAAAAGTTTTTTTTGTTTTTTGGACACATGTTTCCATACACAGGTTTTGAAGTTTCTAATAAATGAAGTCGGAATTATTATGAAGAGGTTTGTTGAATAAAGTGAATTCATGAGTTATAAAGTTATCAAACATTGTAAAAAAATCAGATGATGCCTTTCTAATGAAGAATTTCTCATAAATCATGAATCATACTCATGATAAAACATTTTTAATAATTCAAGGAATCATAATGATTGTTTCAGTTCTAGAAGTACATGACTCAGAAGTTGCAAGATGTCAAAATGATTAAAGATAATGAAGTTTGAAAATTTTCAAATTTACAGATTAAATAATTCCATCATAATGAGATTAGATAGAAACATAAAATTTAATGAGTTGAGAATGAAAATAATCATAATGAGCTTAGAAAGAAACAAAAATTTTAATGGCCTGAGAATGAAACATAAAACATAATGAGATGAGGAAGAAATTGAAATAACAATGAGTTAAGAAGGAAACAGATTCGTTAAGAGATGATAAAGAAATATATTCATAAAAATATGATAATGAAATAGATACATAATGAGCTGAGAAAGAAATAGATCATAATGATCAGATAAGGAAACATATTCATAATGAGTTGACAAGGAAATATATTCATAATGAGATGATTACAAATAATTCCCAAAAAAATATTCTGTATGTTTTATGAAGATTTTAATAGGAAAAAAATTTAAATTCAATTTTGCATAAATTTTAGATAAATACGAGGAGGAGTTTTGAAGAAAATTTGAAATTTAAATGTGAGTGATCTTTAATGTTTTTGAAATATGAAGAAGTGGGAAAGGTTTTCAAGTTTCCTACTCGTGTTTTTCTCAGTAGCCTATAAATAAATTCTTAAATCATTAATTCATTTTAACTTTTACATAAGAAAACAGTTAAAAGTTCTAAAGAAATAAAGTGAAGGATATTTTTGAATAGAGATATAATGAGGAAGACGAGATAGCTGAAATTGTTTTATCACATTGAGAAAGATAATATTGAGAAAAATCATATTGAGTCAATTAGGATGAGAAAGATCATATTGAGAAATTGATCAGAGTTTGAGTAATGAATATTGATAATGAATTCATCACACTATGTCGATATGATCTATCATCATCATATTGAGTGACTAGGATCCAACATCATCCGATTGAGAAAATTGGATCTAGCCAAATCAGACTAAGGATTTAGACTAAGAAATTGTTGAGTAGTTTCAAACAAGTGTTTATTCATTTATTTTGATCAGTAGATTTATAATAGCACATTTTAAATTTTGGGGAATCATTATAATATTTTTTTATTAGGATATAGAAGGTGTATAAGGAGATTTAGAACAAGCTATATTCACTTCTTTATAATAGTAAATTTCCATAGACCCATGGGAGTGGCTATGGAAAGAATGTAGGTTCTCACACTAAAGAAAAACCGTATAAATATTGTGTTATTTACTTTCTTTGATAATTTTTCATGAATGAGTATTTACTAAAAGTTGATAGGGAAATAAATATTGACAGCTTACATGGGTTATGTTTCTAAAAGTTTTGAAACTCATTAAATGAAAACAACTGATTCAAAACCCACCTAATTAGTGGTTATTAAATCATTTAGAACTTCAATTGGTATCAGAACATGGCTACCTTGTTGAATCCTTATCATGGATAATACCAATTCAATAAATAGTATAGTAATTCCAATTTTTGATGGAAAATATTATTATGGATGAAAAAATAGGATGATCCCTTTTCTCATATCTCTTAGCTTTGAAGGCGTTGATGCTACTACTATTGTTATTCCACCTATTTCGAAAGATGATCCTTTGATGTTTTTTGATAATACAATTATATAATTTTATGGAAAGTATATAAATGATAACCTTAGGCGCTTATCAGAGAATATTTATCAAAAGATGATGTATATAAACACTTAAAAAATAAGTGGGACAAGAAAAAAATTATTTTATAAGGCAATACTAAAGTGAAGAAAGAAAAGCTACAAATCCTGAATAGTATGTATGAAGATATCAGAATGAGAGATGAAGAAACTTTTGATGAATACATGACCAAGGTAAACAAAATTGTTTGCAACATCATTGGTTTTAGATATGTCTTGTAAGATTCTAAAATTGTGAAGAAAATTAACAGAAACATCCTTGACATGTTTGACTCTAAAATTTCGTCTTTAGAAAACATGGATGATTTATCTCTTTATAAATTATATAACATTATTTTTACTTATTAAATGATGAAAATATAATGTCTAGAAAGAATATGAAAGATGAAATGAATTTTTAACTTATGTGATAGATGAAAATACAAGATGTTAAAGAAGCTAAACATTATGATTCTAATGATAATTAATTTGGTGAGTTTAATGAATAGATTACATCTCTTATCTCTAGAAACTATCAAATAGGATGAAGAAAATATGGTTGTAAAATTCCATTAAATTGATTTTAGTATAACGGAATCATAAACATTACAATGAATTTCCCCAAGAAAAAGTTGGAGAATATCAGGATAATTCAGATGAAAAACCTTGAAGGAATAAGTGTACCAAAAATGATGAAGAAGAATGCTAATCCAAAAAATACATGATTATTTTTAATATATACAAAAAAATTATTTTGAGTATGAAATCTGAGTCAGACTCAAATAAAAACAATTCTTCCAAAGATGAATGTTCATAAAAATTCAAAACCTTCATTTCAAAAGATGAGAAAACAAAAGATTCCTTATATAGTTAATAAGTTGGTGAATAATTTTATAAAAAGTATCAACTCATGACAGAACATAAATCATGTCTTAGAAAAAACTCTTAATAAAGAAATTAGAGTAATGAATAAATATCATGAAGAAGTCAATTATGGAAGAATATATGTCCTCTAGAAATAGGATGGATACATTAGGAGATATTATGTTACCAACTTATAATTGATGAACATGGAACGATGATTGAGGATATTAGTAAGAAGTTGGAAACTAAAGAAGAAAAAGTTAACAAGTTTCAATCAAAACTTATTGAGTATGAATGTACCTTGGAAAAGATGATTGAATGTTTCAATAAATCTTTAGAAGTAAAAGTTGGGACTTCAAAAGTTTCTTAGAAGGATCAATATAAGAATTAGGTGAAATATTCAATCACCAAAATTAACATTTCATCTAATTTATTTAAAATATTAGGTTCTAAAAAAGGTGTTAAGAAATATTGGTTGGAGAAAGGATGAGAGAAACTTATTAAAATCTGTAAAATAGAAAAATCAATCAAAAGAAAAGATGGTCCACATCCTGAGTATGTTAGAGCTGAAAGATGTTACCAACCTCAACAAAGTTTCTATAGAGAAAAATCATTCTTTAATAGAAAATTATGATTTCATAGTTATTATTGGTGATGTGGAGTATATGTGCACAAAGCTTATAATTTTTCGAACAACTTATCTCTACTTGGAATAAGGTTTGAGAAAAGGAGACGAAATAGTGAAAGTATAATGAGTAACATTCATAACTTACCAAAAGTTGAAAAGGTAAATTCTCAAGATGTTTGAAACTTTCCTAAAAAAATAATTTTGAATATTTGGATGAAGCTTGCGAAAGATATAATCATTATGGTCATAACGTTGAATGATGTATGAAAATCCTTCTGGAATAGGTTTCTTATAAATTAAATGAAAAATAAGTTAAATAGAAGAATGTTGAGGAAAAATATTTTGTTGTTGAGACAAATTTGAAAGTAATTAATAGAAAAAAACCACAGATACCAGATTTTGGTTGTTATTCACACATGACAGGTGATATAGAAATATTAAAACATGTTTAAATTAATTATGGAAGACCATTTATCTTTGTCAATGATAGTTCCTTAAAAATTAGATGAATCAAAATGGATGAGATTGATGCAGATAAGATGAAATATACGGAGGTTTTATTTCTTAATGGGATAAACCAAAATTTACTATGTGTATGTCAACTTTGTGGTGATCTAAAATCATTTGTTTTTAGAAAATATTTTTGTATCATTAAAAGTGTGAAATATCTAAAAGTTATTACAAAAGGAGAAAGAACTAGTGGGAATCTCTTATAAATAGGTGACTTCAACAACTATTGTTACTTCAGTGCTGAAGATTATAAAAATTATGGCACCAATGACTTAGGAACCATGGATAGAAAAGCATGAACAAAATTTCTAAAGTTGATTCCATTCAAAACATTCTAAAATTGAAAATAAGAGAAGATGATGTTCATGTAAATTGAAAAAAATGACTAACAAAATTCATAAAATAGTTGTGATTAAATCTACAAAACTACTTGAGCTTACTCATTCTGATTTATGTTTGATGATCAAAAATCAATAAAAATGGATTTAAAATTTATCAATTTTATTAATGATTTCACTCTGATTCAGGAAATCATGTTTATTAAGCACAAATCAATGGCTATTGAAATGTTCAAATTCTTCAGAAAATATGTTGGGAAAAAATAGGTGTTTCTATAAAAATCTGATAATAGATAATGGTATTGAATTCACAAGAAATAATTTTGAAAAATATTTGATAAACAATGATATAAAAAATTAGTATAGTGATCCCTATACTATACAAAAAAATGGATTATTAGAAAAAAATAATATAAGTTTAGTGGAAAATATATGAAGTATGTTAGCATAGCAGAAAATTTAAAAATTCTATTGGAGATAAGCTATTAGTAATAATGTGCATGTTCAAAATAGATACTTATAGAGTCCAGAAACCAACACAACTCCATATGAAATGTGGTATAACAAAAAACATTCATTGAAATACTTCAATGTTTTTTTAAGTCTATTTTTTCTCAGAAATAAAAATCCAAATTTGGGAATGTTTGATGAGAAAGTCGATGAAGGAACATTTATTGGTTATCCACCAAATAGAAGATGTTAAAAATGATGGAAAAAACATTTACAAAATTTGGTTGACTCATATGATCTGAAATTAATTGAAAATAAAAATTTCTAATTTTTTTAAGAATGATGAGGAGGATAAATTGAAGATTTCCAACAACAGTGAAACTATGTCTAATAATCTATATCAAGATTCAGAAAAATCATGTGATGAGGAATGTATATATGAGAAAGAAACATTGAAATGTCCTAATTTAGAAAATCATTTTGATTCCAAAAACATTATTGGAAATTAGAGGGCTCCATTTTAGATAACAATAAAAATGGGATTAGAAAATCAGATGTTGATTATTTTAAAGATGAACCGAAATCAGTTTTAGAAGCTATAAAATACAAAGAATGGGTGGATGATATGAATGAAGAGTTTGATAATATTGTGAAAAATTAAACATGAGAACTTGTTTCCCAACCCTAAAATTAAAATTTTTTCAGAACCAAATGGGTTTACAGAAACAAGTTAAATGTACATAGAGACGTTTCAAGATACAAAAATAGGATTTTTTAAAGTGGGTGCGCCATCAAAATGCTGCAAAACTGCATTTTTCGAAAAATTCTTATTTTATTAGAAAACTTTATTTTTTTTCTTATACCATGATCTAGAAAATGTTTATGATGAATAATAATGTTATAAAATTAAAAATTTTGTTAATACTATTCATAACGGCTAGTTCATAATAATATTATAATAATATATCGTTGTTTAGCAAAACTCGGTATTGCGTACAACACACGCTATCGAGGAAGGTCGCGATTGTGTGTAATGCAGGACAAGTCAGGGTTGTGTGTAGTGCACGACTCCATCGTTGTTTAATATAACAAAATCCATCCATATTTCATTAATAAATTAAATATATATATATACTCAATGTTGCGTAGAATAAATACTATCAAACAAACTTGAAATTGTGTTTAACACGATCCAAGATTAGTGTTGCATATACTGTAAGCTAATACGGTGTTCCGTATAATGCAAGATAATCATGGGGTATCATACAACACAATACATCAAATAAATAAAAAATAATATTTCTCATAAAATCTCATTGTGTTACAGTCTACCCCCCTTAAAATGAATTTCTCCCTCAAAATTCGTCGGGGTTATAAATGGATGACTACATGAAAGTTTCTTTAATAGAAACCAACAAACTAAAACTTAATTTCAAAAAGTGATGTATGAAACCTAACGGTTACCCAAATTAACTCATCACTGGGTTTCCTCGCGAGAGAACGTAGGTGAAAAGATGGATATGGAAGAGAAATCTAAACATCAAGTTCTGATGGAGAGTGGTAGAGGAAATGGGTATGAAAAATCCAACAATCACAAAGCCGTAGATTTGTGATGATATAAGGTACCATCTGATTCATCTGATATAAGGGTACTGTGACAACATTTTTGGTTTTCAGGATCATTTCACTAATGTTGAAGAATTTTCAAATCAAAAGAAATACTTACTTGATTGTGGTACAATCTCACCGTTGTTCGTGCCTTGAACAATTTCCACTTCATCTCTTAATGAAATGAAGTTGAATTTTTCATTCATGAATTGTTAGTAGATCATGTGATAGAATGATGACTCATTCCATCCGTTTCAAACAAAAGGTTAGAAAAAGTTAACAAATATACATAAGTACATCTATGGCGAGGATAATCATATACGATTCCAAAAATGAACTTATACTTCATATACCATTCCACTTAATAAATTGAAACTAGTTTCTACTAACTAGGGACTTCCTGTTGGCCAGTGGTAGGTGATAATGGCCAGTCATACTTTGTTTGTGGGTTCGATTCCCACAGCCTTGTCTAACGCGATGGGTTGTCACCCATCCTGCAGGTTTTCCTTTTTCTAAAACTACATTACTATAACATCCCATCAATAATATCGAAAAAAGTTCCATCCTTAAACAATAATAACTTATGTTTATCATAATCCATTCCAATCTTTCGGCTTATCTAAAATACTTTGGTCCAAGCTCATGATGTAAAGAACACAATTACTAGAAAGGTTATCTACCAAGAATGTTAATACAATCATTTATCTCACATCTATCATAAGATATATCTTGTTGGTTGCATTCCAAACAAAATAATACCTTAGTCATATATTCTCTCGAAACATAAATTACCATAGAACCATAGTGAAAACATGTATACTGTCAAAAGGTAACTCTTTCCATATACCAAAATCCCAAAAAATCTATATAATCAAACCATAATTTCACTTAGTCCTTATATCAGTCATGAGCTCATGAATACAATCAAACATCTCATTATCTTCTTATCCCGTCATTATGCACATATCATCTACTTTCCAAAAATATCTTAATAACCTTTCATGCTTACCGGTATCATTCAACATATACTTTCAAATAATTTAGGAAAAACAATACTTTAACAATCCTTTGATGATTCTTTATTCCATTGTACCATTAACTATAAAACATAACTCTTGTTAAACATACAATCATTCCACTACCTTCTTAAACAACTGACTGAGCTTCAACACTTCTTTCATCTCATATATCATTTGTAGTCTCCTCATCATCATCCGCATAAATACTACCCATATGACCATGCTGATTCTCTTCATTAGATTTTCCCTTTGGGCATTGGTTTTCATAATGCCCATACATTCCCCATTAAAAACATCTAATAATTGTTGATTACACAGCAATACCATTATCATTGTCCATGCTATTAACTGAACCTTTTCCTTTGCACTTACTAGTATTTTGTCCTTCTTTTCCAGACCCAAAGCATCTTCTAGTTCCTCTGAAACAATCTCCCCGATGCCTCTTCCCACATGATTTACATGATGGAAATTTACCTTTCTGTCCACTATGATCATCATGAAACTCCATATTTCTCTTATTATCTGTGTCGTGAAACTTACCAAAATTGAGATTATTGATCATATTATGAGATTTACGATTAGTCATAATAACACTGTTTGGACTTACAAATCTTGTTTCATTTGGTTGCTCATGAAGAATATCATTCCATTGTCTGTCATATCCTCCATTATCATAAATCATCCTGTTTCAAGCCATTTTCTAAAACCCAAAACGAATAGTGTGAGAGGAAAAAATAATGCTAGGGAAAACAACATTGTAAAGGGGGAGTACCCTCAATATCTAACATCCTAGGTTAAATTATATGATCATTACCGTAGTTCTAGGACAATATCATATACGTATACTTATCCTTAGGGACATCCCTAGACATACCTTAGAAATATCTCTAGGGATTTCACTAAAGTTTTTGCATCCTAGTTTCCCAAGGATGAATATGCCTTTCCTCTAATACCAACTGTAGAGACCTGAAGCTTGAAGTACATGGACATTACATTACTTTTGCGTAATACCTAATACATAACAAAAACAGCCACACAAGAATCATAATAGTTTAGTGTCTTTGGAAACTCAGAATATAATCTTCTAGTCGTGGTAAAAGATCTTCAACATCTCCATTACTGATCTTCCCCCTTTTTTTCTTAACTAAAACCTTTCTTTAAATCCTAGGGAAAATAAAACATATAAAGGGTGATCTAAAATTCTCAGTAAGGATAAGCATAAGG
Source organism: Viscum album (assembly GCA_963277665.1). Classification (NCBI taxonomy): domain Eukaryota; kingdom Viridiplantae; phylum Streptophyta; class Magnoliopsida; order Santalales; family Viscaceae; genus Viscum; species Viscum album. The sequence goes on along the minus strand of OY728131.1, from coordinate 305,278,658 downwards.
AATATAAACAATCCATTGACATTTGAATGTAAAAAGAATGAGCATAAAATCTAAATATCAAAATATTGAGCAATGGCATAGAAAATGGCAGTACGTAATGCATATATCATGAAGAAACATTAATCATGATAAATTAGCATGGTAATAACACACATAATTTTGGAAACAATTAAGCACTTGTTATGATTTCCATAGTAGCCAAGGCATTGCTACCAAGACCATCTTAGTGGACAAAGTCCCTTTCTGAATCGAGTTCACTCCTCGTTGCAGTCCTGTATTACTGAACCAGATTAACTTTCCGTTCCAGCCATGTCTATCTCATGAGATATAAATCATTACCTAATGCATTGGTGGGAGATATAGGTCCCACCCATCTCATAATGAAATCATTCTTACTTGTGCCACAAAATAAACCTACATCATTCATAATAACCCAACAAATAAAATGGGTTTCATAAACATCATCCCATCATCACATAATCCATATAAAAGAAATGGATATCATTTCATAATAAGAAAAGTGAAACCATGTATATCACAGAGACATGATACTTAAAACATACACATATGAAATAATGTCATCTTAGATGAAAAATGGTTTTGGTAAAACACTTGAAATGAATTCTTGGGAAAAATATCATTTCTTCAAAATTATTTTCTTTTCACAAAATGCCATGCACTTTTAAAATAAAACAATTTTGTTCTAAATAATCATAGAATCTTGTAGGGCAATCTTCCAGAAAATGAGGCGTTATGAAGCTGTAAGAATTCGTTCATGCCGTATAAGTTAAAAATAAAATTTTTCTCGTACTTTTGTCGGAAAATTCAAAAAGTTCCCCGTAATGTGGAAAAAAGAAAGATTCCTTACATACCATGCAGTATAAGTCAAAATGGGTAAAAATGACCTTAAACATACATGAAAACACTTTTACAAAACATGGACATGGATGATAGAAATAACCCCAGTAAATACTTAAGAATAATCAATCTCAGATAAAAATGATATTTGCAAAATTATCCCTTACCTTAGGTCTGATATGCTTCATATGGATCTGAACCTCCTCTTCTTTGAAGCGCCTCTTTGAGACCTCCTTTAGGGAACTAAAATTAGTCTTTGAAGAAGACCAGGACTTCTAGGATGTTTCTAAGGAAGTGGAGAATAGAATTTGGTAGGGGTTTGCCGAGAATGAAGGCTCAAAGTTCTCTGATGAGGAGAGGGAGGAGGTTCCCTTTTATAATGGAGGAGAGGGGCACCTTTGGAATTATTAAAAATATTAATTTATAATAAATCTAACCCCACATAAAAACCTCCAAAAAAGATTCATATTTGAATTTTAGATGAGATAGGGTTGTAATATCATCAACCAATCAAATTTATACATGTTTTGATCTTATTATAAACCTTATCATTTTGATTTATCCTTATTTAATCTATTTAAGTTTATTTGTGGTAATAATATTCTAAATATTAAATGGTTATAAATAATCACTTATGTGTTGTTAATTTTCCATAATTGGATACTTTATGACATTTTAGACTATATAAATTTAAATTTATAATTTTTAAATATTTTTGTGATTTTTAAACAATTTAATAATATGTTATTTTTATATAATAACAATAGTTTCAATTTTGACATTATTCATTTATATGAATTTAAATAAAATCTAGAAAGAGGATATATTCGAACTAAAATATTTAATAGATTTATAAAAGGTCATATGTATATAGAAAATTAATGGAAAAAAATTAAATAGTTCATATAATATTTATTTTATTATTTTTAAAACCATTTATTTGGTTTATCTCTTAATAAAATAATTAATACAACATTTTTGTATAATTAAATAATATACTTATTTGTTGCATAATAATTTAAAAACAAAATCCTATGATAAAGATAAATCTATTAACTTTCACAATAATACTTTTACTTAAATTTATCATCTTAAAATCACAATATTTAAATTGTTATATTTTTTAAATTATGAAGGTGGCAACTTTGGCATCATTTAAAATAAAATAATATAAGTGTCATATTTGCTCTTATAAGGCTCAAAATGGTCATTTATTATACCATTGGATGATTATGGTTTACATTTACCTGAATAATATGTTTTGGTCATGTTTTTGTGCATTTTATGGTCACTATTAGTTTAATAAAAACAATATTCTTGTTTTTTCACTAGATAAACAATTTCTGCATCACTATTGTGTCACAATTAATGATAATTATTTAATCCCTAAAATTTTTAAATAAAATCATATGATGTAGATAATTTTATTAGATTTCTGGAGACTATTCATGTTCGAAGTTTCATGAAGTTTATCACTAAATTAAAATTATTATACTCATAAGATTTAAGAGACTGACATGTCGTCACTTTCTTTGGTTTTAATAATAATTAAATTATTTTAATTGTCAATAGTCCATAAAATGAATCTCATCAGACCCTTAGATTATATGGATCTCCTATTAGCCATAAAATAGATTTTTGGAATGTGTTAGGGTAATTTTATAATATTATATTTACCCTTAATTACCCGATTTACTTTTAACTATGGTAAATAAAATTTACCGTAGTTACTATTCATAATTCCCAAAAATAAAAAGTAGCTTATTAATATAATTTGGACCCACTTATTCCAAATATGGAATCCATTTTTTTGAAATTCAATACACAATGGTTGCAGAAATTAAATTAAAATTAATCCCATTGTCGAAAGAAAATGGGTTTTTGATTCAAACATTGCAAAAGATTGAATTGATTTAAACTACGAATTCAAGGTAAAATCAATGATAATGAAATACATTATATTAAATGGTAAAAATATATTCTATTTATACTTTAAAACCATTCAATATTATAATTTAACCATATAAATTATTAAGATGAAAAAATTTGTTTTTAATTAATATATAGCGTGTTTTTACTATTTATTAAAATATGAAAGTTATCTGAAAAATATCAAAACATTATCCAATGTAAATTTTTATATCCTGATTCAAAATAAGAAGTTTATTTTGTAAAATTGAATTTATAAACATGTAAAAACTATATTTAATGTGGGTAAGCCATCAAAAGGTGGAAAAACTGCATTTTTTGAAAGATACTTATTTTACCCGAAAAATTTATTTTGTTCTTATACCATGTTCTAGAAAATGAGTAAGATTATTACTAATTTTATAAAATTAAATATTTAGTTAATACTATTCATATTGGCTAGTTCACAATAATATTATAATAATATATCATTTTTTAGTAAAACTCGGTATTGCGTACAACACACGCTATCGAGGAAGGTTACGATTGCATGTAATGAAAGACAAGTCAGGGTTGAGTGTAGTGCATGACTCCTTTTTGGTTTAATATAAAAAAATCCAACCACATTTCATTAATACATTGAATATATATATATATATATACTCAATGTTGCATAGAATAACTACTATAAAAAAACTTGAAATTGTGTGTAACACGATCCAAGATTAGTGTTGTATATACTGCAAGATAATACGGTGTTGCGTATAACGCAAGATAATCATAGGGTATCATAAAACCCAATACATCAAATAAATTTAAAATAATATTTCTCATAAAATCTCAGGGTGTTACATTCTACCCCCCTTAAAATGAATTTCGGCATCAAAATTCATCAGGGTTATAAATGGTTGACTAGTTGAATGTTTCTTTTATAGAAACCCACATACTACAACAAAATTTCAAAAGGTGATGTGTGAAACATAATGGTTAACCAAATTAACTCATAACTGGGTTTCCTCGTGGGAGAACATAGGTGAAAATATGGATATGGAAGAGAAATCTAAACATCAAGTTCTGATGGAGAGTGTTAGAGGACATGTCTATGAAAAAGCCAACATTAACAAAGACATAGATTTGTGGTGATATAAGGAACCATCTGATTCATCTGATATAAGGGCACTGTGACAACAGTTTTTTTTAGGATCATTTCTCTAATGTTGACAAATTTTCGAAACAAAAGAAATACATACTTGATTTTTGTACAATATCACCGTTTTTTCGTTCCTTGAACAATTTCCACTTCATCTATTAAAGAAATGAAGTTGAATTTGTCATTCATGAAGTTTTAGCAGATCATGTGATAGAATGATGAGTCATTCCATCTGTTTCAAATAAAAGGTTAGAAAAAGTTATCAAATATACATAAGTCCATCTATGGTGAGGTTAATCATATACGATTCCAAAAATGATCTTATACTTCATATATCATACCGCTTAATAACATAAAACTAGTTTCTACTAACCAATGGCTTCCTGTAGACCAGTGGTAGGTGATAAAGGCCAGTCGCACTTCGGTTGTGGGTTCGATTCCCACAGCCTTGTCTGATGAGATGGGCTGTCGCCCATCCTGTAGTTTTTCCTTTTTCTAAATCTAAATTACTAGAACATCCAATAAATAATATCAAAAAATTTATATCCTTAAACAATACTAACTTATTTCCAACATAATACATTCCAATCCTTAGGCTTATCTAAAATACTTCGGTCCAAGATAATAGTATAACAAAACCAATTACTAGAAAGGTTATCTACCAAGAATGTGAATACAAGCATCTATCTCACATATATCACAAGATATATATTGTTGGTTGAATTCCAAACACATGAATACCTTAGTCATATATTCTCTTGAAACATAAATTACCATAGAACCTTAGTGAAAACGTGAATACTTTCAAAAGGTAAATCTTTCCACATACAAAAATCCCAAAAATCTATATAATCAAACCATAATATCACTTAGTCCTTATATCAGTCATGAGCTCATGAATATAATCAAACATCTCAATATCTTCATATCCCTTCATTATGCGCTTATCATCTACTTTCCAAAAATATATGAATAACCTTTCATGGTTATCGGTATCATTCAACATATACTTTCAAATACTTTAGGAAAAACAATAGTGTAACAATCCTTAGATGATTCTTTATTCCATGATACAATTAACTATACAACATAACTATTGTTAAAGATATAATCATTCCACTACCTTCTTAAACAACTGACTTAGCTTTAATACTTTTTTCATCTCACATATCATTTGTAGTCTCCTCATCATCATCTACATAAATACTATCCATATGACAATTCTGATTCTCTTAATGAGATTTTCCCTTAGGGAATTGGTTTGCACAATGATCATACATTCCACATTTAAAACATCTAATCATTGTTGATGTCATAGCAATACCATTATCTTTGTCCATGCTGTTAACTGAACCTTTTCCTTTTCACTTACTGGCTTTGTGTCCTTTTTTTCCACACCCAAAGCATCTTCCAGTTCCTCGGAAATAATCTCCCCGATTCCTCTTCCAACATGATTTACATGAGGGAAATTGATCTTTCTTTCCTCCATGATCACCATGTAACTCCATCTTTCTCTTATTATCTACGTCGGTAAACGTACCAACGTTGATATTATTGATCATATTATGAGATTTATGATTAGGCATAATAACGATGTTTGGACTTCCAAATCCCGTTTCATTTGGTTTCTCATGAATAATATCATTCAATTGTCCATCATGTCCTCTATTATCGTGAATCCTCCTGTTTCGAGCCATTTTCTAAAACTCAAAAAGAATAGTGTGAGAGGCAAAAATCATGCTAGGGAAAACCATATAGTAAAGGGGGATTACCCTTAATATCAATTATCTTAGGTTAAATTTTAAGATCGTTACCGTAGTTCTTGGACTATATCCTATACATATACTTATCCTTAGGGACATCCCTAGACAGACCATAGAAATATCTCTAGGGATCTCACTAATTTTTTCGCATCCTAGTTTCCAAAGGTTGACTAAACCATTCCTCTGATACCAACTGTAGAGACCCGAAGCATGACGTACATGGACATTACATTACTTTTTAGGAATACTTAATTCATAACAAAAATAGAGACACAAGGATTTAAATAGTTTATTATCTTTGGAAACTTGGAATATAATCTTCTAATCGTGGTGAAAGATCTTTAACATCTCCATTAATGATCTTCCCCTTTTGTTTTCTTAACTAAAACCTTTCTTTAAATCCCGGGGAAAAGAAAACATATAAAGGGTGGGCCCAAATGCATAGTAAGGGTAATCATAGAGAACATAAAACAATACTTAGACATTTTAATGTAAAAAAACATTAGCATAAAATCTAAACATCAAAATCTTCAGCAATGACATAAAACATTTCAGTACGAAGGCATAGATCATGAAGAAACATTAATCATCATAAAATAGAATGGGAATAAAACATGTAATAGTGGAAAACATTCCGCACTTGTTATGATTTCCATAGTAGCCAAGGAATTGCTGCCAAGACCATCTTAGTGGACAATGTCCCTTTTCTGAATTCAGTTCACTCCTCGTTCCAGTCCTGTATTACTGAACTAGTTTAACATGCCGTTCCAGCCATGTCTATCTAATGAGATATAAATCTTTACCCAATGCATTGGAGGTAGATATAGGTCCCACCGATAACATAATGAAATAATTATTACTTGTGCCACAAAATAAACCTACATCATTCATAATAACCCAACAAATAAAATGGGTTTCATAAACATCATCACATCATCAAAAAATACATATAAAAGAAATAGATATCATTTCATAATAAGAAAAGTCAAACCATGTAAATCATAGAGAAAGGATACTTGAAACATACACATATGAAATAATTTCATCTTAGATGAAAAATGGTTTTGATGAAACACTTGAAATGAATTCTTGAGGAAAATATCCTTTCTTCAAAATCATTTTCTTTTCACAAAATTCCATGCGCTTTTAAAATAAAAGTATTTTATTGAAAATAGTCAAAGAATCTTGTAGAGTAAGCTTTATGAAAATGAGGCGTTATGAAACTGTAAAAATCCATTCACGCCGTATAAGTTTAAAATAACATTCTTCTCATAATTTTTTCGGAAAAGTCAAAAAGGTCCACGTATGGTGAAAAAATAAATATCCCTTACAGACCATGTAGTAAAAGTCAAAAAATGGGTAAAAAGGACTTTAAACATACATGAAAACACTTTTATAAAACATGGGCATGGTTGATTGAAATAACCCCAATAAATACTTAAGAATAAGCAATCTTAAATAAAAATGATATTTGAAAAATTATCCCTTATCTTAGGTCTGATATGATTCGTATGGATCTGAACCTCCTCTTCTTTGAAGCGCCTCTTCGAGACCTCCTTTTAGGGCAATAAAATTGGTCTTTGAAGAAGACCATGACCTCATGAATGTTTCTAGGGATGTGGAAAAGAGAATTTGGCAGGTTTTGGCCGAGCATGAAATCTCAAAGTGTTGTGAGGAGGAGAGGGAGGATGTGCCCTTTTATAAGGGAGGAGAGGGGCACCTTTGTAATTCTTAAAAATATTAATTTATAATAAATTTAACCCCACATAAAAACCTCCAAAAATGAATCATATTTGATGTTTAGATGATATAGGGTTGTAATATCATCAACCAATCAAATTTAGACATGTTTTGATCTTATTTTAAACCTTATCATTTTGATTTATCCTTATTTAATCTATTTAAGTTTATTTGTGGGAATAAAATTCTAAATTCTAAATGGTTAAAAAGAATCACTTATGTGTTGTTATTATTCCATAATTGAATACTTTATGACATTTTAGACTATATAAATTTAAATTAATAATTTTTAAATATTTTTGTTATTTTTAAACAATTTAATAATATGTTATTTTTATAAAATAACAATAGTGTCAATTTTGACACTATTCATTTAATTGAATTTAAATAAAATCTAATCAGAAGATATATTCGAACTAAAATATTTAATAGATTCATCAAATATCAAATGTATCTATAAAATTAGCAGATAACATTAAATAGTTCATATAATATTTATTTTGTTATTTTTAAAACCATTTATTTGGTTTATCTCTTAATAAAATAATTACTATATCATTTTTTGTATAATTATTTAATATACTTATCTTTTGCATAAAAATTATAACTAAAATCCTATGATTAAGATAAACCTATTACTGTTCACAATAATACTTTTACTCGAATTTATCATCTTAACATCACAATATTTAAATTGATATATTTATTAAATTATGAAGGTGAGAACGTTGGAATCATTTAAAATAAAATAATATAATTGTCATAATCTCTTTTATAAGTCTCCAAATGGTCAATGATTATACCATTGGATGATTATGGCTTACATGTACATGAAAAATAATTTTTGGTCAGGGTTTTGTGCATTTTATGGTCACTAATAGTTTAATAAAAACTATATTTTGGATTTTCCACTAGATAAAAAATTTCAGCATCACTATTGTTTCACAATTAATGATAATTATTTAATCCCTAAAAATTATAAATAAATTCATATGATGTAGATAATTTTATTATATTTCTGTAGACTATTCATTTTTGATGTTTTATGTAGTTTATCACTAAATTAAAATTATTATACTTATAAGATTTAAGAGAGTGACATGCTGTCACTTTCTTTGGTTTTAATAATAATTAAATTATTTTCAGGGTCAAAAGTCCATAAAATGAATCTAATCCGACCCTTAGGTGATATGGGTCGACTTTTAGCCATTCAATAAATTTTTGGCATGTGTTAGGGTAATTTTATAATATTATATGTTCCCTTAATTTCCTTATTTACCTTTAACTATTTTAAATAAAATTTACCATAGTTACTATTCATAATTCCCATAATTAAAAAGTATCCTATTAACATTATTTGGACCCAATGATTCCAAATATGGAATCCATTTTTTGAAATTCAATACACAAAAGGTTCAGAAATTAAATTAAAATTAATCTCGTTGTCGAAAGAAAACGGGTTTTTGTTTCAAACATTACAAAAGATTGAATTGATTTAGCCTACGAATTCAAGGAAAAATCAATGCTAATGACATACATTATATTAAATGGTAAAAATATATTCTATTTATACTTTAAAACCATTCAATATTATAATTTACCCATATAAATTATTACGATTAAAAAAGTTGTTTTTAATTAAAATATAGTGTGTTTTTACTATTCATTAAAATATGAAAGTTATCAGAAAAATATCAAATCACAATCCAATGTAAATTATTATATCCTGATTCAAAAGAAGTATTTTATTTTGTAAAATTTAATTTATAAACATCTCAAAAACTAGATTTAATGTGGGTGTGCCATCAAAAGGCGGCAAAACTACATTTTTTTAAAAATACTTATTTTACCCAAAAAAATTATTTTTTTCTTATACCATGTTCTAGAAAATGTGTAAGATGAATCAAAATGTTATAAAAATCAAAATTTAGTTAATACTATTCATAAAATCTAGTTCATAATAATATTATAATAATATATCATTGTTTAGTAGAACCCGATATTGCGTACAACACATGCTATCGAGGAAGGTCGTGATTGCATGTAAAGCAAGCCAAGTCAATCTTAAGTGTAGTGCATGACTCCTTTGTTGTTTAATATAAAAAAAATCCAACCATATTTCATTAATAAATTTAATATATATATATATATATACTCAATGTTGTGTAGAATAACTACGATCAAACGGACTTGAAATTGTGTGTAACACGATCCAAGATTAGTGTTGCATATAATGCAAGCTAATACGGTGTTGCGTATAACGCCAGATAATATTGGGGGTATCATAAACCAAAATACATAAAATAAATTAAAAATAATGCTTCTCATAATAACTCGGGGTGTTGCACAAATTTTGTGGATGAATGTTTATCTAGAATATTTGAAAGTAATTTTTTCTAAACCATTGAAGATACTTTATAATAATCAGTGTGCAATTGATATTTCTAAAATTTTTATCCAATAATAAAGATAAAAACACATTGATATAAAGTCTCACTTTAAAAAATAAAAATATTCACTTTATAAAATAAAAAGTTTGTTCTAGATATGTCATGCTTGAATAAATATCAAAAACGTATCAAATTGATGATATTTTTAAAAAATCTACGATGAAATAAATATTTGTGGAATTGAGGTTGCATCTTCATGTTCAACCTCCTCCTATAACTTCTTATACCTCATAAGGAAGAACACCCATAATTATTTGGATCATGTTGAAAACGGGGTAGATAAAGTAACAACTTTTTACTATGTAATAAGTATTTACTTATCTTTATTTTTTGAATTTAAAGTCATGGTTATCATAAAATGGGTGATAGAAAAAGACAAGTGAGAGAGGAGAAGATAAAAGTGAGGAATGATTATCATTACATGACTGTAAGCTTTTCTTTTCACTGAGGGATTATATTACTTTAAATACATTACTTTATCAATTAGTTTTGTGTCGAGAAACTCTCTTTTGAGAAATTACATGTTTTGATAAAAGTTAAAAAAATGAGTGTTTTTTACAAAAGTTGAGTTGTGTAAAAAATTATGATAATTCGAAAAGTTTTTAACATGTTTTTTCAATAAATCCAAAGGGGGAGATTGAAGAAAATTTTTGATAAGTTGTTTTAACAATGTTTTTGTTTTTGTTGAAAACTATCCTTTTTGTATAAGAATATTTTGGTTATCTAGAAATCCAACCCAGTCCATCACAATGAGTATTGTATGAATGTTGAGAGTTACTGATTTTTCAAAACCAACCATAAAGGGGGAGTAAAGTTTTTTTTGTTTTCCGGACACAAGATTCTAGAGTCAAGTATTGAATTTTATAAGATTAGAAGTTGTAATGATACATAAGATGTTTATTAAAGAAAGTGAAGTTATTAGTTAGAAAGTTATCGAAAATTTTAAACAAATCAGATGATTCTTTACTGATCAATAAGTTCTCATTAATATTGAAACTTACTCATGATAAAATATTCTGAATAATTTGAGAAATTGCAAAGATTGTGTCAGTTCCAGAAGTACCAGACTCAAATGTTGAAAGATGTCAAAAATTTTAAAGCTGATAAAGTTTAAAAAATATCAAATTTAAAGAGTGAAGAATTTCATCGTAATGATATTAAAAAGAAATGAAAATCCTAATAAACTGAGTAAGAAACATAAATCGTGATGATCTTAGAAATAATCATAAATCATAATGAGATGAGATAGAAAGAAGTAGAAATCACAATGCGATTAGAAAGAAACATATTCATAATGAGCTGAGAAGGAAATAGATTCATAATGATATGAGAAGGAAACAAAATTTTAATGATATAAGAAGAAAATAGATCATAATGAGCTAGGAAGGAAACATATTCATAATAATATTAGAAGAAAATTGATTCATAATGAACTGATCATGAATTTGACTAAAAAAATATTCCCAATGTTTTATGAATATTTTAAGAGGTAAAAACATGAAATTTAATTTTTCATAAATCTTGGAGAAACTCGAAGAGGATAAGAGAAGTCTAAGTTGAATTTTAAATGTGAGTGATCTTCATAGTTTTTGAAATCTGAGGATGTGGGGAAAGTCATAATGTTTCCTACTCATGTTTTTCTATGTTTCTTATAAATACTTGCTCAAATAATTTATTCATATTATCTTTTCCATAAGTGGAAAAGGAGGAGAGCTAAAGAAATCATGTAAATTTTATTTCTGGATAGAGATCTTGTGACGAGGCTCAGACAACAGAATGTTTGTTTACCATATTGGGAAATATCATATTAAGGAAAATCATATAGAGTTGATCAGACTAAAAAGGATCATATTGAGCATTTGAGAGGAGTTTTAGTATTATAGATTGATAATTAATTCATCTGATTGGGTCTATTGGATCAAGAATCATCTGATTTAGTGAATTGGATCCAACATCATCTGATTGTGAAAATCAGATCCATCCAAATCAGACTGAGGATTCAGAGTAATAAAATTTGGACCGATTTCAATAAAGTCTTTATTATTATATTTTGCTCAATTTTTTTTTATAAAAAAACATTTTAAACTGATGGGAGTCAGTATAAGATTTACTATTGGGAGATATAATATGTCTAATGGGAGTTGGCACAAGTTTTATTCACTTATTCATAATATTAAGTATCTATAGACCCATTAGAGTGGCTATATTAAGGATGTAGGTTCTCAAGCCGAGGCTAAACCTGGAACATATTGTGTGCTTTACCTACATTCCAACCTTTTCATGAATGAGGATTTAGTGACATATGATAAGGAAATAAATCTTAATAGGTTGTAGGGGTTATGTTTCTAAAGGTTTTGAATGTCATAAAAAGTGAAAAACTGATTCAATCCGCCCGTCTCAGTTGTTATTCAATCCTTTTGAAATTCAGCTTTTCTATTTAAGATTGGGATTTGGGGGTAGAGGACTAATCCTATGATTGAGATGCAGTGTAGTAGTTTTGAAACATTTTGTAGTTTTGATAACATGTTGTATAAGATTTTACCCATATTCCACTATACTCATTATTTTTTATAGAATCATGACATGGGAATCATCATTGTATCTATTCTGATTATTAATCTTTCTCCAGTTTCATATATATATATATTTCATTTCTTATTCCATTAATTTCTTTATTTTCAACAATTTATTAATATCTTTATATTTAATATATATTATTTACACTATTCTTATTAGATCCATGAGGGCATAGTCTCCCCACAGACATACCCAAGACCCTCAATTCTAGTAGGAAACCTCTAGAATTCGGGGAGATGCCCTTGAGTTTATGTAGTCATCTAAGATCAGGGAACTAATGTGTGGAAAAAGGGGCTGGAATGGTACATAATTCTTTATAAAATGAAATGATTTAGGGAATGAATCAAGATTATGATCTATGATTTAGAGGGTATAGATTTAAAATATTAATATCATATTCTCACACCCTTATGCTCATTTTAATCTTATTTGATTATTGATATCTCCATTTTTTTACCCCTAATAAGAATCTATGATCGCCATTTCTTATATTTCATTTCACTAGTTTTGAAGAATGGTTTTAGAAATGATTTTTTTAAAAGGGTGATAGTTATAGAGAACCTAGTGGGATATGATATATGTAACACCCCAAGATTTTATAGTGTGTTATTTCTTCAAAATAATTCAATAACTTTCACTACACGTAACACCAAGTTCAATCGCACCATGACTTACCAAACAAGCTGTTCAAAAGAGGTTATGAATAGTGTCAACTAAATTTTAAACTTTATATAATCCTTATAATTTTAGAATCCATATTATGAGTTTCTTAGACATAATGTAAGAACAAATTCATTTTCAGTATTTCACTTTTACCAAATTTTAATAGTAAACCCTTTTTAGATACTATATTTTAAACTTTTTGACTAAATGGGGACATCAAAATTTTAAAATGAAACATCCCAAGCTTCCACGGTACGCTAGCGTGTGTTGTACGCAACACCGAGTTCTAACACACCGTAACCAATCAAACTAGCCGATATGAATAGTAATACCTACTTTTTGAAATTATATATATTTTATATTTGAAAATGGACTTCATTTTTGGATTCGGAATATCGAATTTAGCCTAAGGTGAAATTTTGGTACATTTCGGATAACTTTCATATTTTGATGAATAGTGAAAATTACTAAATTTTAATTAAAAACAACTTTTTTAATCAAAATAATTAATAGTGATAAATTATGAATTTGAGTGGTTTTAAAGTATATTTAGAATATATTTTTACCATTTAATATAATGTTGGTCATTGGACATAATTTTACAATTAAACCGAACATAAACAAGTGTCAATCTTTTGATAGTTATTATCTCTTAAAAACACGCTTTTTGTTATGACAGCGGGAATTAATTTTAAATTAATTTCTGCCACTTCTGTGTTATGAATTTAGAAAAATGGATTCCATATTTGGAATCAGGAAGTCCAAATTGTGTAAATAGGTAACTTTTATTTTTAGACATTTTGAATAATTACTGCGGTAAATATTTTATTTACCATGGTTAAGGGTAAATCCGGTAAATAAGGGTTAAAAAAATAATATTATAATAATAATAAATTACCCTAAAATGTGTCTTAACCCTATTGGTTGATACATGGTCGACCATGGGCATCTTTGGGTCAATTTTGGGACCCCATGGATCCACTTGTAAGTGATAATGACACTTTATATTAATTAAGTTAAAATGAATACAAAAATGACACAAGCATATATCTTTTAGCAAAACAATTGTTACATAGGGTTATATATGTTGGATTTTAGATTATAAATATTAATTAGAAAGATAAAAAGATTTCCTACATAATTATATTTTATTTATAATTTTTTGAAATTAAATAATTTATTTTATTTATGACACAATGATGATGCAGTAATTACTAAAATAGTAAAAAAATTAACATAATTGATATTATAAATACCCAAATAATTATAATATGAAACTTTTAATGAATTAAACAAATTTTCTAGGATAATATGATATATTAGGATTGATGTATTTGACTTTGTTCGAAGTAATCAATCTGTTATGAGTTTCACAAAAATCAACTAGTGAATAGTGTCAAAATTGACATAAAAGAGTTCTTAAAACAAATATTATATTATTAATTGATATTAAATTCCTAAAAATCTAAGTTTCGGCCAAGAGACTTATATTATTATAGGTTAATCATTAATGGACCACTTGGGGGTCTTTTGGATGTATATAGTAAGTTTATTAACCATATTATATAAAAATACAAAGAGACATTGTAAAAGTGAAACTAATTAACATAGAGTTAATACCTAAAGATAAGGTTAATATAAGTACCCAAACCTGTCTAAATTCTATTGGATGAGTTTTTTTCGACCTATCCCCACCTCAACCTTTGAATAGTCAACTTTGGAGCCATTGGAAACCGAATATGAATTTATTATAAATTAATATTTCTAGCTTTTCCAAAGGTGCCCCTCACCCCTCTTATAAAAGGGCACTCCTCCTTCTCATTTCCTCACACCTATCAAGCCACTTGGCTCGTCCAAACTCTGCCCAACTAAGCTCCCCACATCCCTCTCCTCCTCCTTGAAGCTTCCCCTTAGGCAGAAAGCATTTCAAGAAGTCCTTTGGTTCCAACCAAAGTGAGTTACCTAAATTAAAGGTAACAATTTCTCTTAAAGTATCTTCATTTATTTTGCTTCTCCAACCCCCCAAAATCTTTTTATTTCCTTTCTTTTGTAACACCACCAGTATCTTAAATATACTAGGATGTTGTTATAAAAAGGATTCAAACTACACATACACACAACTCCATCTAATGGATGATGAACATAATGTTTCTGTGGATGGCAAACTAACGCCTCACGAAATGATGATTGTTCAAATACATCTTACCACCTCTCATGGTGGCCATTATGATGGCACTGTAATTAAATATGATATTAATGAAATATATTTTATATATAAGCTTCTGTAATTCCATTTTATTTCATACCATTATTCGTTTCATGTTGTATATACATACGATAATTTCATTTGAGGAAGTGCGGATTACCGCCCCCTTAAAATGATATGACTCGTTCATACCACACATGGAACGTATAAAGGATGGTGTTAATGAACATAAGTAACATATATAAAATACTATACTGGAATAGTAATATACCTATGTATCATTTGGATTAGATTCTTTTAAAATAAAAATTAATTAAATGGAAGTAGCGTTCGTGCGCACGTACGGACTACCGTCTCCACGAACGCGATAAGATTCATTCTCCATCATATCCATTCAAGTATTATTCTCATTTTGGGGTTAAAAATAATGTTAATATCATTCTGATTATGAATAAGATATAATCTATCCATTACAAACATGTCTTACGTAACAAAACATACAAAAGAAAACAAGAAAGTTCACACCCGAAACAACGATAATACTAAGATATTATTATCAAATCAATATTAAAAGATCATATATGATATCATATTGATGTATATGATTATTGTATAATTTAATAACAATGTTTTAATTATTATACAGGAGGTTAACATACCATCGACTAAGAGAAAGTTCAAGGTAAGGGTTATTTCACAATCTCTTCTTTATCCGAGGTTGTTTATACGTAATAATCTACTGGGATCTCGTTATCATCCACATCCATGTTTCTTCAAAATGTATTTCAAAACATTTTTACTATTTACAAGAATATGGGTTAAAGTCATTTATACCCTTGTTTGACTTTTTATAAGAGGTTTATAAAGGAATCTTTCCGTCGTTTTCAAAACAAGGTCCTTTTTAACCTTTTCGACAGAATTGAGGTAAGAATGTTTTTTTTAACTTATACGGCGGGTGCGGTTACTTTACACCGTTATAAAATCTTCAAAGCTTTACTTACAAGCTTATAAGAATATTTTCAAAGAAAATGTTTTATTTTATATGGATCTTAAATGATTTCAAAATAAAAGGAGATATTTCTTTAAAAAGAATTTTGATTTCATCTATGTCAACATCCTTTGATGGATTTTAAGATTATTTGAAGTTGATTTATTATGATACAAAACTTCTATATTGTATTGAAGGTTTTGTGATATGTTTGACTGTGGATGTGCTATTTTTATACCATTCATAGTTTATTGTGAAAGTATTGACATTTCGTATGCTAGTTTTAATACGAATGTTTATGTTATGTTTAAACCTTTTCATATGGGAATGCATTGGACTTAATAAGTGACGGGTGGAGCCCGCTATAGCTCCTCGATGCATCGGTAGGTCTCATTAGACAAACTAGTGTCTTGGCACAAGGCCTTGACAAAATCTTATTTGTAGTCTTGGCACGAGGCCTTGGCTATGTGGTTATGATAGTCTGGCATTATGCATTCCAACATTATGAAAGTGGTTATTTATTTTTTCATGTGATTATTCGATTAGTGGAATATCCATGTGAATAAGTAAATGGCATTATTTCATTTTATTTATGCCATACCATGTTGAAAGTTCATGTTTAAAAGGCTTTTGTTTTAGTTATACATTGCCTTAAATGTTTATTCTTATTGATGAAAGTTTCCGCTATATTGTTATCCTTACTGGGCATTTGAGCTCACCCCTTTTCTATGTTTTATTTTTCCCAGGTAGTGAAGAAGTAAATTATGAATGACTTGCAGGGATATTATGAGGGGTTAATATTGTGGATATGAAGACTTTGTTGTTGTAGTAGTTTTTCACTTTGAAATGTAATGTAAAACTTTATGATTATATCTAGTGTTTCCAAGGCTACTAAACCAATCGGTCTTTCGGGATTTGATCTTTCTTGTGATCATGCCAATGTTATGTAAGTAATGCACCGACTCTGGGTAGCTGGGGTCGGGGCGTTACAGTTGGTATCAGAGGAGGTTTAGTACAAACCTTGGAAGCTAGATTTAGATAAACTCTGATTAGAGCACGTAGACCTAAGATTAACTTTGAGGATTAGTATAGAAGAACTTCCTAGAATTTTGGTATTGTAGAGATTTTGTGAGTTTTCCGAGCAATACATCCCTGTCTGGATACGAGCAGGTAGAGGCGGCTCTGGCACAGATGTACCTAGGGGTAAAACCCGAAAACACCGCTTTGAGCTAGACTCGAACGGGAACTGGTGCACGACAACGGGCCTTGCTGCACTCTTGGTTACGACACTCCCGGGGGATATGCTTAGGATAACTCTCATTTTCTTTACAAATCATTTTGAAGGGATTATGAGTATATACTTCCTCAAAGAAAACATTCTTATGATTATGGATTATATCCATAAATAGTTCAATTTATGTTAAGTGTTTTATAAGTATGGGATTATGTATTTTGATTCATAAACTGATCTAGTGTATGCCATTGTTTAGAAATGGCGCCCAGTAGAAGGAATGAGAACTCCAGAAATGAACATGATCCAAAGAGAAGGAAGGATCATATCTTTCATGGTCTTAAGCTAGAATTTATAAGAGAAATAGTCTCCCATGTATTATCATCATATGAATAAATAATATCATGTGTTGATAAGATAAGTAAAGAGTTTACTGAGTCCTATGGCTTTGAAGGGAAGCAAGAGAAGAAAAGGATGGAAGAGACAAAGATGGATAAAAGTAAGAGGGAAAAGAAGAATTTTCCCATATGTGGTAACTGTGGAAAGAAACACCCTAAACTTGCCTGAAAGGAATGGGAGTTTGTTATAAGTGTGGAGGAAAAGGGCACAAAGTACGTGACTGCAAGGGTAAGAAAATGGTTTTAAATGTACAATGCTTCATTTGCAAGGAGTTTGGACACTACGCGAACCTATGTCCCAGTCATCAGACTATGCCGCAAATGATGTTATTGGATAATAATCATGTTATGATACTACCACAGATGAAGAGGAATGATTAGAGTTCTTATGTTGATTATGTCAATTGAGTGTTGTATCAACAATGTACTTGTTACAATAATCATGGAGTATATAAGGATTGTACTGCAGTACTATTTCATTAAGGACTTGAGATTGTGTGGAACAAAGAAAAGTGACTCAATAGCAGGATAATTTTTGGAAAATATATGGGTGAGAGAATGATAAACCATAATATAGTTCTGATACTGAGGTAGTAATTTTGTAATAATACATGATTGTTTTGGATAAATTATATTGGATATTATTGACTACCTTGGAACTGATTAATGATTTGTATATTCCATCATTGTTGGGGTTTAAATTTTTTTTGGATTGATGAAGTATATCCAGCATTCTATATGGAATAGGGGAGCATGAATGTAATCAATAAGGAATATGGTAATTCAAGATGTTTCAGTTTATTAAAAGAATACAAGATGAAGGTATTCATATGCTATTGTGGGGTAAAAAGGATCTATATTATGTTTACCTTCCTTATAAATGTTGGACTGTGAGTTTGGACACATGTATTTGGGATAGTTCTAGTTTGGATTATTTTGGATTACCATAAAAGGAAAACTCGGAGGTCAGGCGGCAACCCGTCGCGTCCGGCAAGGCTGCGAGACTTGAACCTGCAACCGAAGGGCGACAAGGGTGTATCACCTACCACTGGCCCACAAGATTTCCTGGATTAAATAATGTTGTTTTTTTTAAGATCTGGTAGATGAATTATAAATTCATTTATTTTGGAACCCTGTACGAATAGTATAAAAAAAATTACATTCTATTATCTTTTAGAGTGATAGATGAGTTTGTGGTAGAAACTTATTAATGGATAAAACTCTAATTATAAAGTAAGTATATCTCCTTATGATCTTAGCCAATCTCATAAATAAATTCCTCAACATTAATAAAAGGAACTTAGAACAAAAATGTTTTCCTAGATGGTACCTTAAATCATCACTAATTTATGGCTTTGGGATTGTTGGCTTTTTCATAGCCATGTTCTCTACCACTCTCCATCAGATAATTGATGGTTAGATTTCTCCTCCATATCCATATTTTCCTACATGGAACCCTAGTATGTGTTATTTTCGGTAATCTTCATACTTTCCACTCTTTATTTTAAATAGAGGCATCATTAATTCATTTTTCGATTTGGGATTTCCACTAAGATATTTTGAAACGTCAAAAATGTGTTATCCCAATACCCTATATTTTGTTGAACTGATGGTACTTCAAATCATCATAGATTGATGAGTTTAAGGACCTCAATTTTATACTTGTTTGTGATTGATGACCTCAATCACTACCTATAAATATTTACGTTTTTCCTCCAATTATATGTCTATAATTGCCACCAATGTTCTCCTAATAGAGATAATAATTTGGTGGTGATCCTTTCATTTCTCTTTTCCTCATATTAAGACTAAATTTTAGTAACCCAATTTCCGATGTGGGTTTTCCCACAAAGATATTTTCTATTTTCAACCTTTTATTTTCGAAGAACAATTTCAAATTGCGAGGACGCAATTTATTG
Source organism: Viscum album (assembly GCA_963277665.1). Lineage (NCBI taxonomy): Eukaryota > Viridiplantae > Streptophyta > Magnoliopsida > Santalales > Viscaceae > Viscum > Viscum album. The sequence continues at coordinate 305,258,807 of OY728131.1, read as the reverse complement.
AAGGAGGGGAGAATGTAACACCCCAAGATTTTATAGTGTGTTATTTCTTCAAAATAATTCAATAACTTTCACTACACGTAACACCAAGTTCAATCGCACCATGACTTACCGAACAAGCTGTTCAAAAGAGGTTATGAATAGTGTCAACTAAATTTTAAACTTTATATAATCCTTATAATTTTAGAATCCATATTATGAGTTTCTTAGACATAATGTAAGAACAAATTCATTTTCAGTATTTCACTTTTACCAAATTTTAATAGTGAACCCTTTTTAGATACTATATTTTAAACTTTTTGACTAAATGGGGACATCAAAATTTTAAAATGAAACATCCCAAGCTTCCACGGTACGCTAGCGTGTGTTGTACGCAACACCGAGTTCTAACACACCGTAACCAATCAAACTAGCCGATATGAATAGTAATACCTACTTTTTGAAATTATATATATTTTATATTTGAAAATGGACTTCATTTTTGGATTCGGAATATCGAATTTAGCCTAAGGTGAAATTTTGGTACATTTCGGATAACTTTCATATTTTGATGAATAGTGAAAATTACTAAATTTTAATTAAAAACAACTTTTTTAATCAAAATAATTAATAGTGATAAATTATGAATTTGAGTGGTTTTAAAGTATATTTAGAATATATTTTTACCATTTAATATAATTTTGGTCATTGGACATAATTTTACAATTAAACCGAACATAAACAAGTGTCAATCTTTTGATAGTTATTATCTCTTAAAAACACGCTTTTTGTTTTGACAGCGGGAATTAATTTTAAATTAATTTCTGCCACTTCTGTGTTATGAATTTAGAAAAATGGATTCCATATTTGGAATCAGGATGTCCAAATTGTGTAAATATGTAACTTTTATTTTTAGACATTTTGAATAATTACTGCGGTAAATATTTTATTTACCATGGTTAAGGGTAAATCCGGTAAATAAGGGTTAAAAAAATAATATTATAATAATAATAAATTACCCTAAAATGTGTCTTAACCCTATTGGTTGATACATGGTCGACCATGGGCATCTTTGGGTCAATATTGGGACCCCATGGATCCACTTGTAAGTGATAATGACACTTTATATTAATTAAGTTAAAATGAATACAAAAATGACACAAGCATATATCTTTTAGAAAAACAATTGTTACATAGGGTTATATATGTTGGATTTTAGATTATAAATATTCATTAGAAAGATAAAACGATTTCCTACATAATTATATTTTATTTATAATTTTTTGACATTAAATAATTTATTTTATTTATGACACAATGATGATGCAGTAATTACTAAAATAGTAAAAAAATTAACATAATTGATATTATAAATACCCAAATAATTATAATATGAAACTTTTAATGAATTAAACAAATTTTCTAGGATAATATGATATATTAGGATTGATTTATTTGACTTTGTTCGAAGTAATCAATCTGTTATGAGTTTCACAAAAATCAACTAGTGAATAGTGTCAAAATTGACATAAAAGAGTTCTTAAAACAAATATTATATTATTAATTGATATTAAATTCCTAAAAATCTAAGGTTCGGCCAAGAGACTTATATTATTATAGGTTAATCATTAATGGACCACTTGGGGGTCTTTTGGATGTATATAGTAAGTTTATTAACCATATTATATAAAAATACAAAGAGACATTGTAAAAGTGAAACTAATTAACTTAGAGTTAATACCTAAAGATAAGGTTAATATAAGTACCCAAACCTGTCTAAATTCTATTGGATGAGTTGTTTTCGACCTATCCCCACCTCAACCTTTGAATAGTCAACTTTGGAGCCATTGGAAACCGAATATGAATTTATTATAAATTAATATTTCTAGCTTTTCCAAAGGTGCCCCTCACCCCTCTTATAAAAGGGCACTCCTCCTTCTCATTTCCTCACACATATCAAGCCACTTGGCTCGTCCAAACTCTGCCCAACTAAGCTCCCCACATCCCTCTACTCCTCCTTGAAGCTTCCCCTTAGGCAGAAAGCATTTCAAGAAGTCCTTTGGTTCCAACCAAAGTGAGTTACCTAAATTAAAGGTAACAATTTCTCTTAAAGTATCTTCATTTATTTTGCTTCTCCAACCCCCCAAAATCTTTTTATTTCCTTTCTTTTGTAACAACACCAGTATCCTAAATATACTAGGCTGTTGTTATAAGAAGGATTCAAACTACACATACACACAACTCCATCTAATGGATGATGAACATAATGTTTCTGTGGATGGGAAACTAACGCCTCACGAAATGATGATTGTTCAAATACATCTTACCACCTCTCATGGTGGCCATTATGATGGCACTGTAATTAAATATGATATTAATGAAATATATTTTATATATAAGCTTCTGTAATTCCATTTTATTTCATACCATTATTCGTTTCATGTTGTATATACATACGATAATTTCATTTGAGGAAGTGCGGATTACCGCCCCCTTAAAATGATATGACTCGTTCATACCACACATGGAACGTATAAAGGATGGTGTTAATGAACATAAGTAACATATATAAAATACTATACTGGAATAGTAATATACCTATGTATCATTTGGATTAGATTCTTTTAAAATAAAAATTAATTAAATGGAAGTAGCGTTCGTGTGCACGTACGGACTACCGTCTCCACGAACGCGATAAGATTCATTCTCCATCATATCCATTCAAATATTATTCTCATTTTGGGGTTAAAAATAATGTTAATATCATTCTGATTATGAATAAGATATAATCTATCCATTACAAACATGTCTTACGTAACAAAACATACAAAAGAAAAAAAGAAAGTTCACACCCGAAACAACGATAATACTAAGATATTATTATCAAATCAATATTAAAAGATCATATATGATATCATATTGATGTATATGATTATTGTATAATTTAATAACAATGTTTTAATTATTATACAGGAGGTTAACATACCATCGACTAAGAGAAAGTTCAAGGTAAGGGTTATTTCACAATCTCTTCTTTATCCGAGGTTGTTTATACGTAATAATCTACTGGGATCTCGTTATCATCCACATCCATGTTTCTTCAAAATGTATTTCAAAACATTTTTACTATTTACAAGAATATGGGTTAAAGTCATTTATACCCTTGTTTGACTTTTTATAAGAGGTTTATAAAGGAATCATTCCGTCGTTTTCAAAACAAGGTCCTTTTTAACCTTTTCGACAGAATTGAGGTAAGAATGTTTTTTTTAACTTATACGGCGGGTGCGGTTATTTTACACCGTTGTAAAATCTTCAAAGCTTTCCTTACAAGCTTATAAGAATATTTTCAAAGAAAATGTTTTATTTTATATGGATCTTAAATTATTTCAAAATAAAAGGAGATATTTCTTTAAAAAGAATTTTGATTTCATCTATCTCAACATCCTTTGATGGATTTTAAGATTATTTGAAGTTGATTTATTATGATACAAAACTTCTATATTGTATTGAAGGTTTTGTGATATGTTTGACTGTGGATGTGCTATTTTTATACCATTCATAGTTTATTGTGAAAGTATTGACATTTCGTATGCTAGTTTTAATACGAATGTTTATGTTATGTTTAAACCTTTTCATATGGGAATGCATTGGACTTAATAAGTGACGGGTGGAGCCCGCTATAGCTCCTCGATGCATCGGTAGGTCTCATGAGACAAACTAGTGTCTTGGCACAAGGCCTTGACAAAATCTTATTTGTAGTCTTGGCACGAGGCCTTGGCTATGTGGTTATGATAGTCTGGCATTATGCATTCCAACATTATGAAAGTGGTTATTTATTTTTGCATGTGATTATTCGATTAGTGGAATATCCATGTGAATAAGTAAATGGCATTATTTCATTTTATTTATGCCATACCATGTTGAAATTTCATGTTTAAAAGGCTTTTGTTTTAGTTTTACATTGCCTTAAATGTTTATTCTTATTGATGAAAGTTTCCGCTATATTGTTATCATTACTGGGCATTTGAGCTCACCCCTTTTCTATGTTTTATTTTTCCCAGGTAGTGAAGAAGTAAATTATGAATGACTTGCAGGGATATTATGAGGGGTTAATAGTGTGGATATGAAGACATTGTTGTTGTAGTAGTTTTTCACTTTGAAATGTAATGTAAAACTTTATGATTATATCTAGTGTTTCCAAGGCTACTAAACCAATCGGTCTTTCGGGATTTGATCTTTCTTGTGATCATGCCAATGTTATGTAAGTAATGCACCGACTTTGGGTAGCTGGGGTCGGGGCGTTACAATATAAGTCATTTATGGACTGGTTTTTTATGTGTCCATGTTTTGAAAGTCACTATACCAACATGATTTTGGTGTGGATAATTTTTCCATGTAATGAATATTCAACTATTATGATGTGATATCTATGTATGAAAGGTATGGGTCACTATAGTTGGTACCATATTATGGTTTAGTTAACCAATGTAAACTAGGATGAGGAAACATTAGTGAGAACCCAAGGGATTGTTATATGTATATGAAAACATCGTAATATTTTGATAATAATCAAGGATGACCTTGGTTAAAAGTAAATTAACATAGATCAGAAAGAACATGTCTTTATTTAGACATCCAATGAATTATATTTCATGATTATTTTATTTTCCACAATGATTATCATTTCCTATACTATGATTTTTTGGATTGACAAAATGGATGGAACCAATAATAGACATAAATTTTTATGAATAAAATTCACCTTTTTTATTTAATTAAATGTATTATGGTTATATAAAACACATGCACGTATTTTATTTTTTATATCTAATTGGATTAATATTATCCTTAATTATCATTACCATTGATAATATAGCCATTTAATAGTGATCACATGACTAGTATAAATTTAGAGTTTTTAGAAAATAATTTTGACACCAAAAAAGGAAGTGATGGACTTAACCAGTAGAATTGTACCACATAAATCCCATTTATTGGAGTATTTGAGGGTGATATAATTTTTGAGATTTTACCATTATGAAACCCAATCTGAGATCCAACAACTTAAGAATGAGTGAAACTACTTATGGAAGAATTTTATGCTCATCGGGATGACAACCCAAACCATGTTTTCCAAATGACCCCATGAATGCCCCTCCATCGCACACCTCACTCTTAGGGAATTTGTTTTTGTATTAATGGGATTTGTATCAAGATCCTAGAAAATGGAATTTTTACATTATTTTAATAAAATAATGAATATATTTCCATCCTATTATTGTAACATTATAAATGATTTTTATTTTGATTCAATTAAACACAAATAGTATTTTTGGTTAATATTCAAATTCAATTAAGACATCTATTTTGATGAATTAATGAATATTGATATAAATAAAATTTTAATAAAATTTTATTATTAAAAATCATTTTTTAAATATAAATGATCATATATTTTTTATAAAGTCAAATGTAATTGTTATAAGGGCAAAAAATGGTTATTGTAAAAAATCCATCATTTTCAATAAATTTTGGTTTTTATTTTTGAAGTGAAAATTCACATATTGAAAAAATTATTCATATAAAATAAATATTATTTTTGGAATCATGATGTTGAAATTATCCAAAGGATAATTTTTCATAATTTTATGAGATAGTCAAATTTCTGGGTAAAAAATAAATACTGTATAAATATACCATGTGTTTTATGACATCACAATGACCCAATAGTAATATAATAAGTAATATAAAAAGGATATATAATCAAATATATTTTTTCCTTTAAAATAATTTTATTTTATGTTTATTTTATTTTTTAAATAAATCCATTATGAATCCTTCAAGATTTATAAAATATTTTACTTTAAAATAATTTCTTTAAGAGTGTCACTCACCTCCACATCACCTATGGTAATATTTTAATATGTTGGACCATTAGACTTATAAAATAATTTAAAACAATCCCATTTTGTAGAAACCATGGGAAAAATCCACGGGATGTTCTGTGGTTTTGAATATTTTATTATGTACAATCTAAAACCTAAATAATAAAGATATCCCCCTCCTTTCATATATAAACCCACCCAACCCCCCATTTATCTCCAATAAAACTCATTATATCACATCCAAACACTCTACTACTCTTTCTATAGTCCTCCCAAGTTGCACCAAGCTTAGAAGAAGCCCCTCCCCAGCCTTTGTAATCACACATTCAAGTAAGTGTTCTTTCATTTCTCTTCTTTCTTCAAGTTTTATTATTATGTTACGCTTTCTTTTTCAAATTCCATTTATTGGTAAATGTATTTAAATGTCAATATTACTATCCATTCCTTATCTACAAAAGTATATACCCCTATACCTCTCATCAAACCATTTTCTGAATTTTTATGCGACGTCATTATGCGGCCGAAATTGCATTTCAATTTTTCATTCCAAAACAATTGTGTAGTGAATACCATTCCTATTTTATATCTTGTGTATTCACCTATATAGATTTATAACTATTTTATATAGGACTCAAGTTTATTTATTCAACACTCCTTTATTGTGGAATGAATTAGGATGATTAATGAATCTGTGTTGGTTGATCTATGTGGCAAAGTTAAGCATGGGAATGAAATGAAAGCGACGAGTGCACCCAAAATTATATAGTTCTCCAATGCATTGGGTAATGGTTATTATCATGATATTTCATGTTGGGATAAGGGTTTTACCTGAATCCTTTATGGTACTTTTTCCACCATGATGTCTTGGAGGGTTTAGACATGACCTATGTTTATGATACAATGCTTTTATTTGATTCTACATTTAACATGTTATGATTATCATGCTATAACATGCCCTATTATTCATGTTACTTTTATGCTACATTGATATGACTATTGTATAACATGTATTTTATTCTTCATGTTATTCCACGTTTATTCCTTTTAAAGGATTTATAGATCATTCCTTTCTTAAATACTTACTCAGGTTAACCCATGTAGTGTTTAGTAAGAAGTAACATTTTGGTCATGTTAATGAATTTTTCAATAAATATGTTGTTTTTTATGTTTTAATTTTAATGTAATGTACCAAATTTCTCAAATACACTAGACCTATTGATCTTCTAGTTTTTATTATGTGCAATTATTTTGTAATAAATCATGTTTAAATGGGAAATAAAGAAAAGATTTGTTATAGTTGGTATCAAAGGATAGGTTAAGTTATTTTTGGTATTAGAATTAGGAAACTATAAAGAATTTATTTGGGATAAGAATAAGTATAGGAAAACATCCCTAAATTTTGGTTACTATAGAGTACGTTGTTTATAAAAAAATAAATCCCTATATGTATACTACAAGTGAATGTGGTTTTGGAATAGATGTACCTAGGGGTAATGACTCCAATAAAATGTTTTAGGTATGACTCTGGGTAATCTGGTATACAACAATATACTTTAATGCGTACCTAGTTTGACACTTCTGAGGTATATGCTTTATTAAATTTGTAATCTCATTAAAAACTATTATTAAGGGAATAGAAATTTTTTTAATAAAAATATATTATAGGAAATAGATCTTTGATAACACATATTGAAGCCCAAAAATTCATAAGTTAAAAAAATCAATATAATTTATTATTTATCCCTTTAATGTTAATGACATCCTATTTATGTGATTAATAGTTTAAAAATAATATCTTTCCTAAGTTTTTTTAGACGAATTAAATCAGTATAACGAGAATGAAATAGTTAAATATGGGGTTATTGTTCATAGTTCTACACATTCCTTCATATCATGAAAGTTTAATAGAACTATCGAAACACCACCACAAAGCATGTAAGTAAAGATACCAGTGAAAATGGAAAATGGGGAAATTATTGCATCTTATGTATATGAAACTTCCCCTATCAACATTGGTGGGATGAAATTACCTAAAAACATTATCATACTCCCTTTGGTGCAATTTTATGCAATTATAGGCATATATTGGCTTTCCCTATACAAATCCAACATAAATATCCATGATAAGGAAATCAATCTCCTTTTGGAGAATCAACCACTGATTCTGTAGAAGCGTAATGATGAAGATGAATCTTATTTATCACCATCATATCAAGAATGGATATTATGGCCCTACAAGAAAGCATATCTGGATCAAGTGATTGAGTCTATGGAAATAACAATCCTCAAATACATGACTATTGTGAGGGTATATACTCATGTGTTTCCTGATGAATTTCATAGTCTTCCTCATTACCAAAATCTTGAATTTTCCATTGATCTTATACCTGGGGCATTTCCAATATCTAATAATTCTTATAGAATGGATGTTGTGAAACTTGAGTAACTAGAGAGATAACTATAGGAGAACCATGATAAATGGTTTATATGCCCAAGTGATTCACCATTGGGGAATCAGTACTCTTCATCAAGAAGAAATATGGGTAAATGATCCATTAAATTGATTATCATGAGCTTTATAATATCATGATAAAAAAATATCATCTACCACATATTGATGAATTATTTGATTAGCTATGTGGAGCTCAATACTTCTCCAAGGTGGATCTGTGGTCAGGATATTACCAAGTTAGGGTGAAGAATAAATATATCACCAAGACAACTTTTCATAGATGCAACATGTACTATGAGTTAATGCTGATTCCATTTGGACTCACTAATACTCTAATAATATTCATATACTTGATGAATAGAGTGTTTAGATATTACCTTAAAAAATTTATGGTAGTATTTATAGATGATATTCCAAAATACTCCAAAACCAAGGAGGGCCATGAGGATAATCTAAACACTATTCTAGAGGCCTTATGAGATAATAATATATATGAAAATTTAAAAAATTGTGAGTTCTAGTTTAAGGAAGTCACATTATTGGGGCATATAATCACAAGAAATGAGATATTTTTGGATCTTTCAAAGATAAAGAAATTGAAGGATTACCGAGTCTAATATTCATGACTGATATCAATAACTTCTTTGGGTTATTTGGGTATTATTTCTAATTTGTGAAACATTTCTTATGATTGTAAAACCCTATTACCAAGGTAACATGGAATAGAGTGATGTTTATGTAGAAAGAGTAATGTGAAGAAAAATTCATTGAGTTGAAAAGGAGGCTTATCACTTACCCTATGCTCACACTACTCACTAGTTGGGAACTTTTCATAATTTTCAATTATGCATTGAAGAAGGGATTGGGTTGTGTGTTGATGAAAAATGACAAAGTCATTTCCTATGCCTTAAATAAGTTGAAAATTCAAAACAAAAACTACCCCACACATGATTTAGAGTTGGAATATGTGATCTTTGAATTGAACATATAGTGGCATTATCTCTTTGGGGAGAAGTATGAGATTTATAGTAATCATAAGAGACTTAAATATATATTCAAACAAAATGATATTAATATGCACTGGTGAAGATAATTAGATCTCATCAAGAATTATGATTTCTAAATTAACATACATCTTAGTAATAAAAATAAGGTGGCAAGTACCCTATGTATAAATTACTCACCAATTCTATCATTGATGATAATTGAAAAGAATATGATCTTCCTGGATTAGAAGAGGATGGACATGAGAATCATAATGAAATGAGCATCCCCAATAATTTCACAAATTAATGCTCAAATATTTCTTTTGGAAAGGTTAAAAGATGATAAAAAATATGATGTGTGAATTCAAAAGAGAGTTGAAACTATAATGAAAGGGAAATCCCAAAAGTTCAATGTTGATGAATTTGGAATTGTGAGATTTGGGTCAAGGTCATGTGTTCCATAAAATCCTAAGTTAAAAAAGGAACTATTAAATGATGTAAATATTTAAAAATCCTCCATTAACATAGGAAACAAAAAGATGTATCAAGATGTTAGAGAGCACTATTCGTGGGGAAAAATGAAGAAGGAGATCATTGAATATACATCAAATTTCCTAGTATGTCATCAATTTAATGATGAAGGCAAGAGTATAATGGGATGATCCATCCATTGCCCATACCAGCATGGAAATAGGAAAAAATCCCCATGGAATATTTTATTGAACTTCCTAATACATCCAATGGAAACAACACTATCAGTGTTTTTGTGAATCATCTTATAAATAATTCACACATCATTATGATTCGAGTGTATTTTTCTGTGAATCAACTTCCACGAATATACATCAGATAAGAGGATAGGATTCATGGAGTACCAATATTTATTGTTTCCAATCAAGATCCAAGATTAATCTCTATGATTTTTTAAAAGTCTCAAGTATTCTCTAAAGACTGAGTTAAAATTCAGTACAGATTATCCCCCTCAAAATAATGTCCAATCTGATAAAATTATCAAAAAACTTGACCAAATGTTGAGAGTATTCTCAATATACTTAAAGGGAGGATGGGGCCAACATCATTATCTGGTGGAGTTCTCTTACAATAATATATTCCACTAGATCATCCAAATTTCTATATATAAATACCTTTATGGGAGGATGTGTAGAACACCAGAATGTTGAGATGAAATTAGGGAATGAAAACTTTTAGGTCCTAAAATGGTTGTGGAAATAGTGGAGAAGGATAATACCATTCAAGATCACATCAAGGATGCATAGAGTCAACATAAGTTCTATACTGATATTCATTGATGATACCTAGAGTACAATGTTGGAGACATGGTATTTATCCACATATCTCTATAGAATAAATTGATGAAATTTGGGATGGATGGAAATCTTATTCCAAGTTATGTCAATCATTTTGAGATCCTTGGTCACATTAGATCAGGGTCTTATCGACTGACACTCCCACCAAACCTATCTCAATTAGATGATGTATTCCATGTATCCCTCTTAAGAATGTACATTATAGACCCTCACATGTACTCAATCCATCGGTGGTACCATTGGAGAATTATCTGTCCTCCGATCAAAATCTTAGATCATAGAGAAAATGTTCTATGAAATAAGACAATTCCACTCATAAAAATGTTGTGGATCAACCAATAGTTTAAGAAGAAAATGGGAAACAGAGGAGGTGATGAAGCAGAGTTACCCTCATCTGTTTTAGTGTTGGAAAATAAAATTTTGAGGATTAAATTTGTAACGGGGGGAAGAGTGTAATGACCCTAACTATTATGAATAAAATTCCACTTTTTGATTTAATTAAATTTATAAAGGTTATAGAAAACACATGAAATTATTTTTTTATATTTAATCAAATTGAATTTATATAGCCATTGAGTATCATTACTATTTATAAATAGTCTTTGAACATTGATAAAATAACTAATATACATATAGGGTTTTAAAAAAATCCTTTTGACACAGATATATGATGTGATGGCCTCAAAAAGTAGGATCATACCCTACGAAGCCCATTTATTGGGGATTCTAAGGGAGAAATCATTTTTGGACTTTTCCCATTACAAATCCCAATTTGAGATACAACAACTTAAGTATGAGTGAAACTGTTTACATTATAATTTCAATCTCATTGTGTTCACGACCCAAACCATGTTCGTTGAACGACCCCTTGAAAGCCCCACCATTGCTCACCTCACTCTTGGGGAATATACTTATGTTTCAAAGTGATATGTATCAATATCGTAGTAAGAGTAATATGTAAATTAGTTTTTTATAAAATATTGAATATATTTCCATCATATTATTGTTTCATTATAAATGATTTTTATTTTGATTCAATAAACCGAAAATAGTATATTTGGTTAATATTCAAATTCAATTAAGAAATATATTTTGATGAATTAATGGATGTTTAAATAGATAATATTTTAATTAAATATTTTTATAAAATTAATTTTATTAAATATATATGATCATATAATTTTTATGAATTCAAATTTAATTTTTTTATGGGTTCAAAAAAATATTATTCTCTAAAACCCGCCATTTTCAATAAATGTTTACATTTATATTAAAACATAAAATTAATATATTTTGAAAACTATCTGGATAAAATATATATTAATTTTTGAATCTGGATTTTAAATTTATCTGAAGGTGAATTTTTCATAATTTATTGATAAATTTGAATTTTCGAGTAAAAATTAAATACCATATGAATATAAATTGTGTTTTATGAAGTCAAAATGATGAAAAAGTGTTATAATAACTAATATAAAAATAATCCAAGACTATGATATGTTTTCCATTTAAATAATGTGATTTAATTTTTATTCTATTTATTTTATAAATCCATTTTGAATCTTCCAAGAGTTGTAATATATTTTAATTTAAAATCATTTTCATACGAGTGTGACTCACCTATACATCACGAATGGTAATATTTTAATATGTTAGGACCTAAAAATTATAAAATGACATAAACGAATCCCATTTGGTACAAACCATTGGAAATAATGGTATTATTTTTGGTTTTGGATATTTTTTTATGTAGCGTCCAAAACCTAAATAATAAATAAATCCCACTCCTTCCCTATATAAACCCACCCAAGACCCTATTTATATTAACTAAAAATACTTGGATAATGAACAAAATATTCCCTCAACTCCTTATATTCCACCCAGGGTGCCCCAATATTTTAATAATCTACTCCCAAGTCTTTGGAATCCCACATTCAAGTAAGGGTTCATTCATTTATCCTCTTTCTTTAGTTTTCTTAATTATGATACACCATCCTTTTCCAATTCCTTATGTTGGGGAATTTTTTTCCATGTCCATATTACTATAAATTTTATATAAAAAAAATTAAAGATCCAATTCACTCTCTTCAACCCATTTTATGAATTTTTATGTGACGCCATTATGCTGTCAAAAATGCACCATGATTTTCCATTCCAAAATAATTGTGTAGTTCATATCATGCCTATTATATATCATAGGTATTCACCTTTATACACAAATAATTCTTTTATTTTGGAATTCAATGTATTTATTCCACACTCATTGATCATGTAAAAAATTATTATGATTAATGATTCCATTTTGATTAATCTATGTGGCACACATAAGCATGAGAATGAAATGAAAGTGATGGGTGCACCCAGAATTATATAGTGCTCCAATGCATTGGGTAATGGTTAGTATCATGATATATCAAGTTAGAACAAGGGTTTTTCCTTATTACTTTATGGGACTTTTAATCCATGATTTCTTGGAAGGTCTATCCTTGAACTATGTTTATGATGTAGTGTTCTATGTTGTTGCCACATTTCCCATGTTATGATTATCATTTTATATCTTGGCTTATTATTCATGTTCCTTTTATGCTCTATTGATATGACTATTGTCTAACATGTACTGAATTCTTCATGTTATTAATTTTTTATTCCATTATTGGTATTTGTAGCTCACCCCTTTCTTATGTATATCCTCAGATTATCCCATCTATTATTAAGAATGAAGGAACATTTTGATCATGTAAAATAAGTTTCCAAAAAATATGTTGTTTTTAATGTTTTAATTTGTTATGTAATGTACCTAATTTCTCTATGAAACTAGACCACATGATATTTTGGGATATATTAAGTGTAATTTAATGTAATAAATCATGTTTAAATATAAAATAAAGACAAGTATTGTTATAGAACCCATATGAATTGTGTAAAAAATTAATGTGATGACCATTTAAATTAACATCATAATGAGAAATTGAATGACTTAAGAGATCAGATGTAATATATTGTGACTATTCAAAATGAAATATCTCAAGATATTTTAGATAACATGTATCATATTGAACTTATGAATTCACCAAGTAGGGAGAAAAATGTCATGGAATATTTTATGTAACAACGACCACCACCCCTCTGTGGGTCTTTTGATCCATTGGTATTTTCGGAAATGGATCAATGCAATAAAAAAATATTTTTTGTTCTCTAGTACTCATAACCTGATTTTTTGTCCAAAATATTTATCATTATATGGTAAAATAGATATATGTTGTAATATTATTAATAATTAGAGAAAATAAGAGGAAATTGAATCAATGGAATGTGGGGAGTTTAAAGAAATATTTTTAGTATGTACCTCCCTCATATTCTCTATAAAAAATGGATAATGAATTATATGAGATTAAGAAAAAGGATGATGAATAAATTGGATGATATTAGGAAAATTTTAAAATACTAGAAAGGAATGAATTAGGTTTAATCCTTATCCATGTATAAAAAAATTGATCAATTCTTTAGTGGATTGAAAAAAAGTCTTTAAAAAGAACTATCTATAAGAAATTTTAGAAGGTATGTTGAAATCATTTGATGTAAAATGAATATGGAAATGGAAGATGGAAACCATCAAGATTATTATGACAAGAAAAGAAATATTGAACCTCATGGAAGCTCTAGTGGGTTATCACATGGGAGGAAGAAAAAGTTTTAACCTCAAACTTGAAAAAATGTGGGAATGAGAACTCATGTGAATGAATGAAATGAATAATAAATCATTTCAAGTGTGAAAATCCTAGATATAAAGAAAAATATATCAATGTGATGAAAAGAGTCCAGTCAATGAAATTAATGGAGAAAGATATCAAAATAATACACCACTCATTGTTCATTTCTTTAATTTCAAAGTGTTTGGGAATTTTGCATATAAATTCCCTATTCCAAAGGAAAATAAAGATAATATACCAAAAAAATCTCTAAAGTCAAAGGTTAAAGTGAAAACTTATGCAATTAAAAAATTTGAAATGAATAATGATAGTTTTTTCACACTTATCCTCTAATATAGACTTGGGGATTCCATGTTGATGTTCGTATGAATAATTCATATGAGAATATTATCCTTCAGTGAAATTTGATGTGATTCTGAGAATTGATTAGCTCTATATACAAAGATTCCATATATATTTCTTGAATAAAGAAATAATATTTTATATTTTAAATCAACATATGTTCATCTACTAGTGAAATCATGTACCCAAACATTAAATGGAAATAGTTTTGGCTAAAATATGATCTAATTTAAAGAATAAGGGGTTTATTTTATTTTAAAAGAATATATGATATTTTTATAACATTTTAAGAAATTATTATTATATATTAGATAATTTATGATTAAATTTTATACATTTTGGTATGAGACTTTATGACTAATTAAATTCTTTTTATATTGATCATGGAATGATATGAGATCAAATAATTTTTGGTTTTTGAATATGGTCCATTATATTTTAGAGGAGCCATAACAACTTATCAAATGGATTAAGTTGAACATTGGATATTATTATTTTTGGTTATAGTAAAATTTATCGAAACCCATTTTAACAATTTTTTTGGTAAGTATTTAGTGGTTTAATGAATGGATTATTGAACTTATGATTCGTTAAATGTTCTTCATGCATGAAAAATTCATCTTGAATATACATATCCTCACATAATAAATAAAGTGGAAATTGATAAAAGCATAACCAATAGATGATATTTTGATTAAGGAATGGAAATATATAAATTAAGATAAATTACATGGGAGATTTATCCAGATAGTAAAATAATACCTAAAAATTCAAAAGAGGGCCTTGAAATAAAAATTTGATCCATTTAGTTTTTTTACAGTGAAATCAATTGTCTTTTAACTCATCATATATATATAGTTTTATTATGGTTAACATTATTATGAAAATAATATGTATAACTCTACTAAATCATTTAGAAAAAATTTTCCCTTATATTTCAATATTTTCAATTTCCACTAATGTTATCCTATTTAAAATCATAGTTTTGTGAAATCCTTCATAATTTATTTTCTAACTTTTTAAGAGGAACATTTACTAAACATTTTTATGATGTGGGTTTTCCAAAAAGGTATTTTCAGATTTCAAATCATTGATTAAAAAGAAAATTTAAAATTGTGAGGGTTAAATTTAATTTATGGGGATAATGTATCACCCTAATATTTTTAAATAATAGTACGTTTGGTAGCATATACGACATGCAACACTGAGTCTAAATGAAACCCAAAATATTATTAATTAAATATGTCCATTATAACATGGACATTAAATTGGAAGGTATGAATAGTATTAATTTAATTAATAAATTTAAATAATGTATCTAATAAATTAAAAATCATTGATTAATTCTTAGTAAATAAGAACTCAATTTTCATTTTAGTTATTTTATGTTTCATTAATACTTTTTCTAAAAAATGATTTCAATTAAATTTTGTGATAAAGTATAATATTTAATTTCAAGAACTTTTATAAATTTTCTTAAAAAAATTAATATCATTTTTAAAATTATCAAATCAAAATTATATTAGTGTGATTTTTTAGTTTTTTATAAAATATCTATTTTCCATTGAAGAGTTAAAAATATTGATTCTTATCAAAAATAGATTTTTATTTAAGTCATTTAAAAAGTTATAATTTATTTTAAAATGATTTTAAAATAAAATTATATCTATAATATAATTAATATAAAATTAGTCTCATTTGAATAATTTTTATTATTTAAATTATTAGAAATTCTTTTATACCTAAAAAGACATTGTTTAGAAAACCAGCTTATTTTTAAATTGTTGTTTCATCGCATTTTGTTTACTCATTAAAATTTTGTTATACCACTTATATTTATTGAATTTGATAAAATAGATTCCATATTTTTAATAAGGAGGTTCAAATTATTAAAATAGGCACCTTTCATTTTTATTCATTATGAATAGTAAATGTGGAAAAAAAATTGACCTCATTAAAGGGTAAATCGAGTTAATCTAGATTAATACAAAGTGATAAGTCAATATTTTTGAATTATAATTATCATTTTATGAAGGTGAATAGGCCCTTATCATCTCAGGTTTGAAATATATATATATTAGGATTTTTGCCCATAAAATTGATATATTTGATATTTAAAGTAAAGAAAGTTACAAAATGACACTCTCTTAGTTTTAAATATATTTTATATGTCCACATAAGGAAAAAATCAATTTATTAACGAATATAAATTTTTATTTTGATATAAATGAAATTAATTTTCTTATATAAATTTAGTTTTAATTTTTATAAATTATATAATTATCGTAAATTATTATCCAATTACAATGTAATAATAATTTAATTAACAGAAAAATAAAATAAATTATTTTAAAAATATTAGAAGTGATATAATTTAAAGGAATTGATGTGTCCAAAAAATTTAATATCTTCATGTGAAATTTTACGGTGGTTTTAAATCATTATATTCAAATTCACCCTTTTCTTGATGTATTTAATTTCAGATTAAATGAATAGTGTAAATGATGAAATTAATGACATTTTATAATAAATAGTATTTTTAAATGATTTTAAATTTATAAAATATAATATTTGATAAAATAAAAGTGATATAGTTTTAAAAATTAAATATTTTCTATTTACGGTATTTTTTCCATTTGCTAGTAACATTATTAACCCGTAAAGGGTTTGAAACATTAATATTACGATAATTTTCAAAAAGGTTAATGAAGGGTTAAGATAGAAAGAAGGGTAATGATGAGATCCAAATGTGTTGAAATATAATTGAATGAGAGGATATTGATTCATCCTTATCTTATATTAGAATATGATGAATTTGTATCTATTTTTACATTGAAATTAATTTATATTAATTTAATATTTTATATAATTTTAATAGTGCCACTCCACTCAACTATAAAAGGGAACCCCTCCTTTATTTGATTCAATCCAAATTGATCCTCCTAGCTTGAATATCCCCTAAAAAATCACATATAAAATTTTATATCTACATTATAGTGGTGATGGTCCTCCAAAAAGAGATACCTTAGGATCATTAATAAGAGATCTAAAGGAGTTAGTTCAAAGAATAGGTAATCACCTTAATCAATTGCTTTCTTTTTAAATTTCTTTTAAATACTATAAATATTTTATGTTATTAAAAAATTAATAAATTAAATATTCTAAATATATTGAAATTTTATTATTACTATATAACCACCAACATCTATCCTCCTTCTCATCAAATGGAATGTGAATGCATCGCTCATGCATACATACAACTTACCATCTCCAGGTAGCGATATAAGTAAATTTTCAATACAATATTTTATGGATGAGTATTAAGATATTTTTAAGGTTTATATATATATAAATATATTAAATTTATGAAATAATTATGATTTGATAAATATTATATCATATATAACTTCTTTCCATCCAAACTTTTGGAAAATTATAACGTTGATTCTGTATACGTTCGAACTACCACCTCCACGAAGAGATTTGACTCATTCTACATTTATATATTTCTTGGATGGTAATAAGTATGTAATTGATGAATATATATGATTTACATGAAATAATAAATAATTTTAAATGGTTAATTATTATTTACCTCTATTTCATTCCATCTGTCAAAAAATGAAAATAACATTCATGCATGTGTCTAACCTATTGTCTCTAAAAATGATGTAATTATTTATTCTATATCAAATATTATGGATAAATATAAACATATATATATATAATGAATATATAAGATAAAATAATCATGTACATGATTTTGGTATATAAATACAATAAATTAAAATTTATTATACATGAGGTTAATGAAATATCGATTCAAGTCGATATAAAGTTAAGATATTTTCATCTCACTTTTATTTTTGTGGGACACATTCCATATTTACCACTTGTTTCTTTTATGTGGTGTATATAATTTCCATTAATTAACCTTATAATTAGTGCCATGAATATTATATTAATTTTCTAATCCATCTAAGGTAATTTCATTAATGGGTCTTATGATTCAAAAGTTACCATAGTGGTAAGAGTTATATGTTACAATATTTCTGATTATTGGGATTGTTTATGATTAAGTTTAAAACGATGAAAACTTATGATATAAATCTAAATAAACTCATGAATATTCTTATCTTATGATTATTTTTTAGGAATATATGTTTTATATTCTATTTGGTCACAAAAAGTATTCAACACATCAGAAATATGTTTTTAATGAAAATCGACTTTATTCTATCCTAGGTCAAAAAGCGTTTTTATAATATATCCTTGTTTACTAAAAATGTTTTAAAAAATGGTTTTGAAAATTATCCAATGATTTCTTAAATCCATTTTTACCCATATTTAAATTTTTCAAAAATGGTTTAAAAATAATGTTCTTGAGGTTTTCGGAATGAGTCAATTTATGATTATTTTACAAAAGTGTAAAAGTAATGATTTATTTTAACTCATAAGACATGAAAAAAATTTATTCTATCATATCAAATCTTTTATTTTAAGAAATATTTAAATTTTTCTATGGTTATTTTCAAAGGAGAATATTCCATCGTATTTTTGAAATGTTTATATTTTAAAGAAGTGATTTCAAAATGGAAGGGTTATTTTCTCTATGAAATGTTTCATGTAATTTTTAAGAATCATTTTACCTCTATGATGATATCCTTTGATGTTACATAAGACTTATTGGGATTATGATTCAATGATCTATCCTTATTTTTTTTTTCTGGATGGTTTATGTTTATGATAATAATATGTTTAAGAAACCCAATCCTTTTCCCTGGGTTATGCTATGATAAAATGCTTTTGAAATCCATTTATTTTCATGGGTTCTAAGATTATATATGTTTTATGATCTTATGGAACAGACACACAAATATATATATATATATATATATTATTTTTATTATGTTATTGGTGGGACCTATATATACCTTAAACGCATGCGGTAAGGATGGATGAATCATGAGGTAAATATGTTATGTGTGAATAAAATTCCAATTTCACAATATTATGTGTGGACCTGGTTTTCATGTCCATAAGATTATACATGGACCTAGTTTTCAGGTCCATAATTTTATGTGTTAACCTACATTTTATTTCCATAGGATTATTTGTGGACCTATTTTTTATATCCATAAGTCTATGTGTGGACTCACCATTCATGCCCATAAGATTATGGATGTACATAGTTTCATGGACAGAAGTTTATGTGAGATCTTGATTTCATGTACTTAACTAAATGAGTGAACATGTTTCTATTCGTAAATGTACAAAAAGTTATATGTTTATATGTATTCTATAATTACTTGTCTTATTCCTATGTTATACTCCCATGTCTCATGTTCTTTGATTATTTTATGATTTATGTATTATGAACTACAAATATATATTCCATGACTCTATATTATGATTCATGATATAAATGGTATATTCTTCAAATGTTAATCTAATGTTCTCAGAAACTTATGCTCATGTTATTATTAGGTTATTATTGATATCTCCCTTGTTTACCCTTAATGAGATTCTAATATATCACATTATTATTTTTCCATTCCCAGGTTATGAAGAATGGTTTTATAATTGATATGTCTATAGAGGGTCCTAGTTATAAATAAATTAGTGGGAGTTGATGTAAATCATTTATGAACTAGTTTTTTATATGTATACGATTCCAAAGTTACTAGTCCTATATAATTACGGTTCCTATAATTATGTTATGTAAAAAATAGTCATCTATTAAGATGTGATATTTATATTTGAAATGTACAGGTCACTAAAGTATTAATCATTGACTATACAGTTTAATTTATTATTGTAAGGATGTCATGAATTTAATGTAACATTATGAAATTAATTTCTTGATAAGCCTTATATTTGTGAAGGCATGATACCCTCCCCATACATTCTGACCAGGGGTTATAATCCATTAGGGTAGAAATTATGTATGACATAAGGACCCTCTCATTCCATCTCTATCATTAAGGATTTTTTTATGATATCATCAGAGTATTGAAAGCTTTCACCATTTCCCCTTAAAGGAAATAATAAATAATTTTTTCTTATTTAATTCTCATTCAACTTGGATCTAAGGGATTTCAAGGTTATACAATGTGCCTATCCTTTTCTCATCATGCTGGTCCATCTCATCCATCTGAATTTAGGACATCTCGTCATTATAAAATACCATTGTGGATTGGGGGATGTTGAACCTCCTTATAAAAACCACCATTGTTCTATATATAAAAAAGGTGTTTCTTGCATAGAAGAATTGGTTATGGTGCGGTAATACCATATAGAGTATACATGTTTATCTATCCAATATTTATTTTCATTTTCCACTATCACATGAAGGATACTAGATAAGATCTTATTAAATTCACAACTCTATCAATTCACCACTACATGATAGTAGAACGAATGGATGGATTTGATATTATATTCATGATATAAAATTTTCAACTTAGAAAAAAAAATGGTGTCACTATTTGTGAATATATTTTTATGGTACAACTAATCTAGAATAATATTATTCTTTAAAAAAATTATTATTGTCTTTATACATACATCCTTCAGGTATAGATCCTCTTCCAATTTAGAGATTAATTTAGTGGTGGTAAATATGTACTTTTACTGTCAATATATGGTTTGGGTATATAGCCCCATGAAAAAAATTCCCCATATAAAAAAACTAAGAGTATTGGTAGTATGAAACAATTCTAATGGTTGATGGAAAGTATTTTCATAAATTTGAAAGGCATGGAACCTATTTGTGAACTGAATGTATTATAGCATCATTAATGTTAAGAATTACCGAAATTTATTTATTTGATTGAAGTAATTTTATCCCCAATGGTTATCACCACATGTGCTTGCCTGTAATACCTAATAATGGTTAGGGTTTCTCCTCCTTCAATGCTTCTAAGTAAGATCCACACAAAGCCTTCTTTATATATGACATTATGAAAATTTAGACCATCATTTAGGATGAATTTCACTACCATCCATATGATATATTCCTTTATATCTTGGTCTAAAGGAAGAATACCACTTTAGAGGTAGTTTACTACATCACACATCCATCCCTTCATGGAATAAATTAGAAAGGTTACGGGTTGTGCTTGATCAGGGTGGGAATTAACTTCAATGATCTCCACCATATCATTATTAATAATTTTTGAGACCATCCTGTATTGTGCAATGAAAATGGATATCTTGTACTAGTCAAGATTCACTTGGCATGAAGATGCTTTATCCATCACATCAACTTGATCATTCTATGAACATATGATGAGAGGAAATGTTGGTTATGAGTTGAAACAATCCATCAACCCTGGTGAAAAATGAATAAATGGGATCAATTATTCCTTATTAATGGAATATTTTCTACTGTTCTAAATGATTAAAAATTCTATGTCACCTATTATAATTAGTCTGGGAATTGGAAACTATATATCTAGCTCCAAACATGTAATAAGGGTTTGGTATTGTACCCTATTATTGGTGCACCCTTCGTATAAAAGGATTGTTTAGAGAAGATATTATTTGGATGAGGAGACCAAAAAAATCTATATACCAACAATGTTATTCATTGGGATTTCTATCATTTTTATTATTGGGAATCTAAATGCACCCTAAATTTTCATTTTTCATATTAGGGGAGTTTTATGGATTGAGAAAACCAATTCATCTTGGCACTCTATATTTAGTAGTTACCTCTTTGGTAAAGGATGTGTTGTGATAAAATTGATCAACTCTTACACATTGGTCAAATTTTTGAGACATAAAACATATATCAAATTGTTTTAGAATCGATACCCCTCATGCTAGGAGGTCCGTTAACATCATCCAACCAATGATATATTTTAAGGGGTCTGGAAAGGTTATAAGATAAACCTAAGGATAATGTACGTAACTCCTCAAGTTCTTCACTACTAAAATTAGTTCCAAGAATATATTTTATATGTTATATATTTAATTATTAGTGTCCAACATGGTTATATATATATACCTCAAATAATTATAATTTTTATTTTCCAAAGACCACTTTATTTTTTAGTGGGAACAACACAATTTCCAAATACAAATTTCAAAACATCACAAAAAACGTCAAAAAATTCAACAAAATCCACATGCCAACTATTTGGTCGTAATGGGTCAGATCTCTTTGGTCCATTCTTTTTTGAAAATATATTGTTTGGGGCGTTCTGGGAGGCAAAAATAGCTCATTTCAGGAGTTTTCAAAAAAATATATTTTTCTAATGGTGAGTCATATAGGTAGGTCAAATTGATAGGTCACATAGGTAAGTGGAATAAGTAGGTAGCATTGGTTATTAGAATCAGTGACTCACTATTGGTATCTCATATCAGGGATTCACCGTCAATAGCTCATGTCGGTGACTCATCCATCTGTTCCTCATGTTAGTGACTCAGCCATTAGTGACTCAAAATGGTGACTCAACAACTGGTGAGTCATGTTAGTGAATCAAACATCAGTGAGTCACATTATTGAATCTCCATCAATAGCTTGCATCAGTGACTGCCCAATTTTTTCAAAATTCCGGTTTTTCTATGTTATTCTCACATAAAATTTTAGTTGATGTAAAATGAGTTTAAAACCACATTTTAGTGTTTTTAAATATGTTTCAATGAATGTAATTTATATCTTTTTTGCCAATGTCCACGAGACTTTTAACAAAAAAACAACATGTTCTTTATTGTTATCTATATTTAATGGACTTTGAAATTGTTTTCCCTATCGAATTAGGATCTAGCCTATCTAAAGTCGAGATCCTTTCCTCCCTTGTGTATTTCTTTTTCTCTTACTATAGAGGGTCACATAACCTTTCTTCCCTGGGTTATCATGCATTTTTGTTTCACCCTTGGATTGTATCTTCCTGGTGGTTCCTCCTACTGCTTGCACACCCACAGTATTAGCATAAGAAGGAGTTACTGATCCACTATTGTTCCTAGCAGAGATCCCTACATCTCTCTTATTTTTCATATATTTCATGGTGGGTGTACTCATGTATTCTTGTAGGAATAGATGAAACCAATTTCTTTTTAACAAAGATAAATGAGGTGTTGGGAAGATTATAATGATGATCATAGTATTTTATATATTATCCTTGATCCATGTTGTGATTGGTATTAGCAGTACACCTTATGAAAATCATGGTCATTAGTGGTCTCTATTTTCACAACTATATGTCTTATGAATACATTCTTTTTTTCATGTTGAGAATATGTATACCTGAAATTTAATTATCTTATATATTCAATTAAACAAATGGATTCCATTGTATCGAATTTTTTTTAATAGCCCATATTTTGTCAAAGTGGAATTAAAGAATGGGTGGTTACTAAATTTGAATACACATTACATTGTTTGGTGTTTCTATGTGTTGTGAGTGGTTTCATTATGTTTTGTTCTTCGTAAGGATGTGTGGCATTACTATAGAGGGTACGACTGTATTTGGGGTTGTCTGAATGGTGTAGTGGAATCCAATGTTGAGAGGTTGATTGATTGTGGAATGGATGGGTAGAGTTTGAGTAGTGAGGCTATGAGTTACGGTTATCCTATTTTTATCTTATAGTTGTGGTTCAATTATACAGTAGGGCTATTAGGTTGGTTGTGATGAGATATGTTGTTGGGCATGGCTATAAGTAGGGGGTTTTCTTATTCAGAGAAAGGACGGTGCAACATGAATTTGAATAATGATAATGGTAGTGGTTGGATTGGGTGCTAAGTGGGGAGGATGTGTGGAGTGGGGTGTTTTATCATTTTTTTTCCTCTATTTTTATTGGTTGTGAGGCTGTTTGTGTGCTATGGTTGATAGTTTCCTGTATACATGTGTTTCTTTATGAATTCTATACACACCCCACCCTAGTTGAGCACTATTTGCTGAACACCCCCATTGTTATGGGGGAGGGTGTCTTTCCCAAAAATCCTAGTGGGAGGATGGATGGCTGGTCACCTACTATTACCTACATCCTATTCCAAGTGGTGATATCCCAAGACTCTTCAAGAGGGTTATGGTTTGTGAGGCCAAGGTTTGTGCGGGAATGTTTTTCTTCCAAGGTGTCTTCAAGATGAGATGTGTGGCAGATCCTAAGTGACATCAGGATGTGGTGTGGTTTGTGGCATGTGTGTCTATGGGTGTAACGTCTCGATTCCGGAAACCACTCAGAGGTGCCCCATACCCGATTGGTCTAATGGTCCCAAGAACATTTCCCCGAACACCAGAGGTTGTCGACTAGCAGTGAGGGATTTGGGTGTGATAGTGGGGAAACTATTCCCTCATTGGTAGAGTATACAACAGAAGTAACAACACATACAACAGCGGGAGCATTAAATATACAACAACAATAACAGCAAAAGACTGATAAATAAAAAACTAGAGATAAAATATATTTAAATGATCCACGATACATATATTTCTAAGAAAACAACCAAACAAGTCACAATGCTAAATATAGTACTAAACCAAAGTACAATCAAAAAACAGATGAGAAACTCTTCAACATCACAATCATTAGCTTGGTCCCTTGCACTCCTGCTCTAGTGCAATCAGGAACCTAAAGTAGAAGGGAGCTTTCCCTTATCTATACCCGCAACAATATAATTTGTTTGTGCCCAAAATCATGTCCCCAAAATGATGTGAGAAAAAGTCCCAGTAGGAAACCACCAAAAGATCTATTCCTAATAGTCAGTGAATATATGGAAGGTAAAAGTACAGAAAACAGTAAATAATAAAGTACTGAGTAGAAAACAATCCACAGTTTCTAGCACATAATTACATACAAGTAAACAGTCACTCAAGAAAGTAGAACAAATAGGTTACCTATGGGTAGTTCTCACAGCCTAACCACTATGTTTCAACCTACAAGCACTAGCACCCCTCTAGGTGGCACACACAGATTCACCCCTATGGTTCAGCTAAATAATTGACTCTCTGGGGAAGCACTCACCATCAATTCCCCCTATAGTCTCGTATCATACTAAAGGCACTATACGGAAGCACTCAACATCTAATTTCCCATGTGGCCCACGTCGAGGAATGGTAGACACTCTGAGGAAGCACTCAACATCAATGCCCCTATGGTCTCACATCGTAAATTAAAAATACTCTGGAGAAGCCCTTACATCCATTCTCCCTATGGACTACTACACTAGGTTCTCATAGCCCTATGTAAAATCAACAAGTATCGCATCGTCTAACAACTAATGTATCCTTAAGAACAGCTTGGCTAGCATTCTACAACATCATAGCATGGAAGAACAACAGTCAAACCACCCTATAACTAGGCATGGAACTGGAAAAAACGTAACAGGAAAAACTAGACCAAACGGTCATAAACAGGCAGAACATGCATGAAAAAACATCCAAAGCACAGTAAATTACACATTTCTCAAACAATATTCTCTACTCAGGCATATAAGAAAAGCAGGAAACACCAAGGGAAAAACAGGAAAACACGCAATACCCCATTCACGGGTATTGGTGGAATTTGCACGAATACTCAAAGACTTCAAACAGAAAGGCACAAACCACCTACCTCGATGTTAGGAGAATGATATACTTGAACCTTGAAGGTTGATTTTACTTGGAACATTGTAGATATAAGAAAATGTCTAAAACGTTCAACCCACGATAACGTGAGAAAGAGGATAAATTGGAAAACAATGCCCAAAGAGAAGGAAGATCTTACAGATGCGGTTCGAACACAATAGACTATGGTCGATTCGTGGAACAGAGGGAGGCTCGGGGGTTTGTCGAAGATCCGTAGCCGTATGGGATGTTCTCGGTCGAAAATCCTAAAGAAGAAGATAGTTCTGGGGTTAAGACGTGACCCCGGTGCATTTAGTGAAAAAAAAGAAAGTGAACGGCCTATAATTTTGGAGTACACAGTGTGTACTAGGCTTTTCTGTACTCCGCTTTAGGCGGCCTGCTTGTCACCCCTACATGGCCGTGTGTGTGACTGTGACACGACCAGCACACTACCTCGAGTGGTAACGAAGTACACAACGTGTACTCATAAAGTACACATCATGTACTTAAAATTTTTCCAGAAACTCCTATTTTCTTAAAAACTCTAGAAAAAGGAAATAACATACCTAAACAGATGGTCCGAGTTCTTACAAACTTCCCCTCTTAAAGAAATCCTTCCCTGAATTTCCCTAATGTGGTGTACAGGATGAAACCCGAAATAGCTCCGGCCACTGTGATCGCACATTGATCTCCCACTACCAAGTCTCTTCCTATACTCACTCGTGCTGCCATAGCACCCGTACCAGTGGAACATACCAGCCAAAAAGAACCATCGTACTGAGATCAATAATCCAGATGGGATGCTCCTAAAATAATGAACCTACTTCGAGCTCAACCTCCTTAGGTTGAAATACATGAGATCGGTCTGAAAAGTAACGTCCGAACTGAGAAACGCGGATAACGGCGTGCATAGACTGGTACCTCCGAGGTAACTGCAACTGATAAAAAACTGACCAAAATCTCTCCAACACCTCTAATGACCCGACGTACCTCGGTGAAAGCTTACCCTATCTCCAAATACTCTTGTGTCCCAACCTCAGTGCGACACGCAGGAAAACCTATGCCCCGACCTCGAACTCTAGAGGTTGTCTCTGCTGGTCAGCATATAAATTATGATGAGACCGCACTGTATCCATCCTCTTCCGAATTAACTCTATCTACTATGAGGTCTCTGGAACAATACAAGGTCCCATCAAAGCTACCACTCCTATCTCCAACCAACATAAGGGTGATCGGCAAGGCCTACCATACAAAGCCTCATAAGGTGCCCTCTAAAAAGATTCTTGAATGATATTATTGTAGGAAAGCTCCATAAGAGGTATATGCTTCTCCCAAGATCCTCCAAAGTCTAGAATGAAATCTCATAGAATATCCTCAAGCACCTGAATAGTACGCTCGGACTAGCCATCTATCTTGGGATGGTATGATATACTCAAAAGTACCTGTGTACCCAAAGCCTTCTGAAGCCCCTACCAAACCCGATAAGTAAAATTCACTTCCCTGTCTAAAACAATGGAGTGTGGAACTCTATGCAGACGTACAATCTATCAGAAGTACAACCATCCCAGCTCATCAACATTGGAGGTATCCTTGATCTGTAATAAGTGAGTATCCTTCGTGAGCCTGTCGATGATAACCCAAACATCATCATTACCTCATGGTGATCTCGGAAAACCGTTCACGAAGTCCATTGCGACGTCATTCCACATCCACTCCGGAATGGGTAGCTGCTGTAAAAGACATGTTGGTAACTGATGTTCAGCCTTCAACTACTAAAAAGTAGAACATCTCATGACAAAACCTGCAATATCTCTATTCATACCTGGCCACCAATACTAATAGTGTAGATCACGATACATCTTGGTGAGGCCATGATGAACTGCCCAAACTGAGGAATGAAAATCCCACATCACCTCTATGTGTATGTCTACAGGAACCCATATGCATCCTTTGAAACACAATATCTCATCCTCACCTACTGTCCATCCATAAATAGGGTCCTCTCCTGACACGATTACGTGTAGGACTAGGCCTTCAGAATCTGATAGCTACCTTATTTGCACCTGATCATTAAGTATAGAGGTAACAGCTACAGAAGATAGAAAATTTTGCCCCTGTCTGTCATGCACCTCTAAATGCATCTCACAGAACAGAGTCATAAGCTTCCACTCATTGATGGCCTCCTAAACTATCTGTATATGAGTCCTTCTACTCAACGCATCAGCCACTACATTTCCCTTCCCCGACATATAGGCAAGATCAAAGTCAAAGGACTGAAGATACTCAACCCACCTATGCTGTCTCAGATTCAGATCATGCCGAGTGAAGATGTACTTGAGACTCTTTTGGTCGGTGAAAACCACCAAGTGCTCTCCCAAAAGATAATGTCTCCAACAACGTAAGGCATGAACAACTGCCACCAGCTCGATATCTTATGTTTGGTAGTTCCTCTCATGTGGCCTCAACTCCTGAGACCCATATGCAATGACTCCATCTCCCTGCATAAGCACAGCTCCCAGCCCGTTACCTGAAGCATCATAGTAAACAGTGTAGCTCTTGCCCAGCTCTGGCAAGACTAGTATTGGTGTAGAAGTTAAACCCCATTTCAGCTCCTGAAAGGCTGAATCACAAGAATATGACCATAAGAACTTCACCACTTTCTTGGGTAGACCTTTCAACGGTGCTTCTAAGTATGAAAATTATTGTATGAAGCGTCTGTAGTATCTAGCCAGCACTATAAAACTCCACACCTCAAAGGTGTTTTTCGGCTGTTCCCATGAAACTACTGCTCTCACTTTCTCTGGGTCTACTAATACTCTTGTCTCTGAGATAACATGACCCAAAAAACTGAATCTGATTCATCCAAAAGCGGACTTTTGAGAGCATAGCATATAACTGATTCTCTCTCAGTGTACTCAAAATGATCTCAAGATGGGTCTCATGGTCTTGTCGAGTGTGAGAGTACACCAAAATTTCATCCATGAAAACAACCATGAAAAAAATCCAAGTATGGAGGGAAAACTCGGTTCATTAGTGCAATGAAAACTACAGGTGAGTTCGTGAGACCGAACGGCATACCCATATGCTCGTATAGACCATACCTGCTCCTGAAGCTTGTAAGAGGTATATCTGATGGTCTAACCTGCAACTGATGATAACCAGACCTCAAATTGATCTTCAAGAACACCCTGGCTCCTCGAAACTAATCAAAGATGTCATCAATCCTAGGAAAGGGATATCGGTTCTTGACCATCAACTGGTTTAGCTTCTGATAATCCACACAAGGCCTAAGGTTAATGTCTTTCTTCTTCACAAACAGGACATGTGAACCACAAGGAGAAGTACTGGGTTGAATGAAACACTTTTCCTGTAACTCCTCCAACTGCTTATTGAGCTCTTATAGCTCAATTGTCGCCATCCTATAAGGAGGAATGGACACTGGTGTCACTACTGGCACGAGATCAATCAAAAAGTCTACCTCATGCTCTGAAGGAAAACTTGAAAAGTCCACTGCAAAGAGATCACTGAAATGATCCACCACTAGAGGGAAGTCTAACACTAAATTCCCATGTTCATCCTGCTATAGACTAGAAATTTGAGCTGTAACTCCACCTAGCCCATGATGCTCAGGTCCTGCTCTACTCGCCTAGATTTCCCACATTCCCTTATGATGAAATGATCCCCCCTCTGGTGATACAAAACTAACTATGTGGCGATAACAGTTGAAGACTGCCTGAAAGGGAACTAGCCAGTCCATTCCGAGAATGACCTCATATGTTTTCATCTCTAGGACATAGAGGTCCTATAAGAAGTGACACCCTGCAACCTCAAGGGGGAACTCTCTACACTGACGTACCCTAATAGCTCTAGTTCCCAATGGTGTGTCTAGAGTCAATTTATCGGTAGAGGAAAAGATGTAGAGCCCAAGGCTCTCCACAACAGCAACATATATAAAGCTATGGGAAACCCATGTATCGAAAATAGTAGAAGATAAAATTGAGGCTACCAAGATCATTCCTCAAACTGTAGAGGGTCCGGGATCCTACTCCTGCTGGGTTTGCTCCACTGCAAAATCCTGACATGCACCACATCCCTGTGGCCATGCCCGACCGCTCTGAGCTAATCCTCCTTGCTATCATTGATAGACCGGCGACTGACCACCCTGTCCATGACCTATACCTCTGCATGAACGGGTGAATGAACATTAGTTCCCAGACTAGTGAGAAGCTGTTGGTGCTGATCTTGAATGAGGAGGCATGGATGCACCCCTGTCACCAAATTATAGTGAGAAAACCTGAATGAAATGCTGAAGATGACCCGTTTTTCCACATGATCAGCAATCCACTAAGTCGCTCTAGCACTTTGGCCTCGTATGCTCGGCCCTTCTATAATGGTAGAATACCACCTGGCTACCTGAAGATGTGACTCACTGCCTCAGATCACCATGCGTAGACACCCTACGTCGCTTCTTGCTGTCAGCTGGTGGAGCACTAACTCTGGAAGCAGAACCGCCCTAGATCTCAGCTCCAGAATCACTCAGATTGCGCTCTGCAATCAGTGCATGGTTGATGATGGAAGAGATGGAATTCAGCCTAAAGATATTCACCTGTGAGTGGATATCCCATCTGAGACCATCCTCAGACATCCTTGCCAAGAACAACCCATCACAACCCTGGAGGGTTGTGAAATGATGAAGCTCGATGAAAGGAGAGGAATACTTCATGACAGAAAGAGTACCCTGCTCTAGGCTCATGAACTCTCGGGATCGGTTGACCCACAGGGTATCCAGATATAAGTATTCATAAAAGACTCACGGAAACTCCTCCCATGCCATAACTTGCTGATGACCCACCAATGAGATCACGCCCCACCACCTCTTGGAGGATTCTCATAACGTGTAGGTAGCGAGCTTGACCCTCATTTCGGGAGTCATCTCTAGATGCTCGAAGATCATCATCATGGATTCTATCCATGAATCTACAGCCTAAGGTCCTCCTTCCCCTGAGATGGTGGGAGGATGATGCTACTGGAAAATCCACGTCAAGTCTGCCATAGTCGATGCAGGGGGAGGAGCTCCCTAGAAGGTCTACTTCAGCCTCCTAAAACCTACCCTAAACTACGCATCGGTTCATGGAACTGGTATAACTACTGGTTCCATGGTTAACACAACAGGAGGATCTACAGGAAGTCTCTGATCAGCCATGTCGGGCGTCTGA
Source organism: Viscum album (assembly GCA_963277665.1). Classification (NCBI taxonomy): domain Eukaryota; kingdom Viridiplantae; phylum Streptophyta; class Magnoliopsida; order Santalales; family Viscaceae; genus Viscum; species Viscum album. Next base: position 305,227,360 of record OY728131.1, on the reverse strand, counting down.
TCACTCCCCTGTGATTGGAGGTCAATCGGAGGACGTCTAGGTGGCATGATTCTGCAAAGTCAAATGCACACTATAGATTCAGGATTAACAAGGACCGAAAAAAACTAAAGGCATAAGAAGGAACATTGAAATAAGGAATTCGAGTTATGAAAAACATGACTACACAGCGTGTTCTTTCCCTACACAGCGTGTTCCCTTAGATCATTCACATGGGCGTGTACTTCTACCTAAATTGGTCGTGTAACACCCCAAATACATGGAGTGTTGTCCTAACACATGGTGTGTACATGAATCCTTTTTCCTTCCCAAGTACTTCTACACGGTTATTCCACATGGATCCTATAAGAAAAAACTACATGGTGTGTTCAAGGCATACACAATGTGTACTAGACATGCCTTACCTATCCCAGGTTGTTAGTGACATGGCTTGACACCCGGCTGACACTGCACGACATGTTCCAGATGGACATGACATGTATGAGAAAATGTAACACTGACTCGTGTTGTTCATGACACGACCGAGTACCTATATCAAACTACATGACGTGTAAGATGCAGAAACGGCATGTATGTGAAAACATAACACAACACAAGTTGTTCGTGACATGGTCGGGTTACCTATTTCAAACTACATGGCGTGCTAAACTAGGACACAGTGTGTTCCTACAAGATTTTTCACCACCCTGTGTCCCTGCTCGCGCAGTCAGTGACATGGTTAAAAACTACACGTCGTGTATTCATAAAGTACACGCCCTGTATTCTGGGTTATTCCAAACAATTGCATTAGAAACTGCTCCGGAGCACAGAAATCACAGAAAACCATCGTTGAGGTGACAAATTCCGATCTATGAGGGCCCATACTCCTTACGAATCAAAGTTTGGAATCTTATACAAGTAGAAATCAAGGTAAACAATCTAATGATCCAAAAAATTCCGGTCCATGAGGGCCCATAAAACCTCAAGAGACAAAGTTTGGCATCCATCTAAGAAAAGTACTATACAGAAAAAATTCTCTATCAAACAGCAAGGATTCTATCAAAGGACCTATCACAACAGCATGCATAATCTACACAATGTCTATTAGAACAACTTGCAATCTCTAATGCATCCTATATGGCATGGCAAGAATGCATGGCATGTGATTTCTAACAAGTGCCTATATGATGCATGGGATGGAATACCCTTATCTCATCGGGTTGCGACAGAAATTGAACTGCAACAACAACAATGGTAACATCACAAAGCATGTCACTAGTGCAAAAACACTTATTAACATCGGTTTTTATTCATTTTTTACGTCGGTTATAAACAGACGTATTTAAAGGAAACGGTAAAAATAGAGTTTTGGCGTCAGTTTTTCAAAACTGACACCATAAATAATTTACTTATGAGTTTCGGTGTTAGTTTTATAGAAAACCGACAACGAAAATCCAGTGGAATCGGTTTTTGACGTCGACTTTTTATAAAACCGACGCCGAAACTGGAGTCGACGGGATTTTAGGCTTCGGTTTTATAGAAAATCGACGCCAAAAATCCATTCTTCGGCATCGGTTTTAGATAAAACCGACGCCATAAGTCATTTTTTTCAAAAAAACATTCAGCGTCAGTTTTGAAAATAACCAACGCCATAAATAAAAAAAAATTATAAAATAATTACAATGTCACGTCCAAAATAATCGAAACCCCTGAAAAAAACACAGTATACAAAAACAATCAAACAATATTTTTGCAGAGGCACTTGAGAGAACTCAAAGTAAAGTAGAATTAAAATACACGTACCTGAAATATTAGAATATACATACCTCAAAACTTAATCAATATACATTCCTCAAATTTTAATCAGACTTAACAAAATGTTTGAAAAACTAGATTGAATATGAATCATATCATATTTGTAATAAGACTATGAATCATTGAATGCCTACAATAATATTGAATGATATGAAATTAATAAATAGAAAAATGTGGCAGAAAATATATAAAATGATTAATACAACTAACCTTATGAAAGTCTGTAGTTTCCCCAGTTGTGATTATCTCGTACATGAATCGTAGAATATAATAACCAAATTCAACATTTCCATTTTGACGATGACACTGCAGTTATAAAATATTTAACTAATAATAAAAACCAATATATAACAAAAATATAAAAACTAATTACCTGTACGTCCACATATTTGATTTTCATTGGTTTCTTTTCCTTTGTAAAATGTTTCCATGAACTGCATTTTTTTTAATAAGAACTAATAAAACTTGTGAAAATAATTAAAATTAAACATAACAAACTTATAAAAATAAAAATCAACTTACCTTTTTAATAAGTTGGAAAATGGTTTACACACTTTTCCTAATAAAGAGAAAAACCAATATAAGGTGCATTCATTTGGGAAAAATACGCCTAACATCCAATGCCCCCCTAGAATACAAAAAGTTCACAATTAATGACATTATAATGATCATTAGTCCAAAATTATGTTTATTTTCTTAATTATCAAGAAATGGAAAAAAAACAACACTGAATCTCTGTTTGTGATAATCTCTCAGATATATATTGAACACTTTCATCATTCTTCACATGTTTGACTTCCAAGGAAATGTACTCTGGATCTGTAAAACTGTAAATTCTGGTAGTTTCATTTTGTAAAATAATCATGTGTAGATACCTAATTTAAAAAGAAAATATAGTTAGTCAATGAAATAAAATTCTTTTATTAATGAAATAGAAATTCAAACGTCAATTTACTTACATGGAAAACAAATGCACCACATTCAGACTGATCTCTTCAAAATTAACTAAATTCATGATATCTTCTTTCAGTATTATCAATTGAAAATTTCTTCCACATATATCGGGCATCATCCGAAAGTCATAGATAAAATTTAATGAAGAAGAGGACTCATATAATCTTTTCAACCCATAAGAAATATCAGAAGTAACTACAGCCGACTGTTCCAGAACATTTTGTTGCATTTGTACAGCTTCTTTTACTTTCAAATAATCCAATAAGTTAAATGTCAGAAAACATTATAAGTAATTTGGAATCATTTGTAATTAATATTTAAAAAAACGCATACCTCATGTGAAATATAACGAATAAGGGTAGTTGTCCAAAGTAAAAAATGGCCCATACTTTCCCCAACACTGGTGATCTCCACAGTAGGAAATGGTAGTAGAGCAGTAGGATCTATAATAACAAGTACTGATACTCTAACCTGACCCATCTGCTTAGGCTGATGATGTACCAAGTCCACCAAAAAATAAACCTGTCCACATGCAACAGTATGTACATGAGTATCTCCTGCAAACAACTCACAATATAGGGCTTGATCTGAGGGAAGAGGTGGAGGCTCAAAGTTAGCAGGTGAGGCAGGGTAGTCTGGGTGAGCAGGCTGAGAAGGCAGAAAAATGAAAAGGGTATATTAGTGTTTAAAATTTATAACATAGAACAATTGATTAAAAATTAAATAAAATAATATACCTCAAAAGGTTGCGCAGACGGGGCAGGGAAAGCAGATGGGGCAGGGTAGTCTGGGTGTATAGACTGAGAATGTTGAAAAATGAAAAATTTATATTAGTGTGTATAATTTATAAAATAGAAAAATTGATGACATGTAAATAATATACCACAGAAGGCTACCCAGACGGGGCTGGGTATGAAGATGAGGCAGGGTAGTCCGAGTGAGTAGGCTGAGAATGTTGAAAAAATAAAAATGTTATATTAGTGTTTATAATTTATAAAAAAGAAAAATTAATGATATAAAAATAATATACCTCGAAAGGCTGAGAAAATTGTGACTGTCTTGTCAAGTGTTATAATAAAGCCTTCTGTACTGCTCCTTGAATTTTATCACCCATAGACCATTTCATTTTATGCATCTCTTCTTTTAAGGATTTGATTTCTGGGTCTCTTGATTGATTACTCTTACCAAAAACCTTTTGAATACTATCACCCGCCTGATATCCTCTAACACGGCCGGGTTGTTCTTCCTTTCCCAAAGCAGTGTCTAGGATATCTATCATACCCTTGGGGATAAAAGAGCCATGTGTCTCTTGCTCCTGAAGTTCATCATGAAATGAAAAATAAAGAAGTTATATTAGTGTTTTTAAAGTATAAAAAAATAAAATTGTTAACAAATAAATATTATTTAAATAAAATTTTATCAGCCACTTGATGAGCTTTGTCTGTAAGATAATGTTCATTTTTTTTCTTCTTGATCGTTTCCGTTTCTAATGGCGAGTGGGAGGAGATGGATGACCAAACTGGACCTTTTCTGAACCACTACTTGATCGAGATCTTAATGCTTCAAATTTATCTTCAATAATTTTATGCTCATAATACGAGTACCCTCCACGTGATAAAGTATGAGGGTATACGTTTTGCAACTGGATCTCCTGATGAGATCTCTTGGAGGCCTGTTACATAAAAATAAACTACTAAGTAGTAAGGAAAATTTAGAATAAATTTTAAAATATAAAACAATTACAATACCTAAAATTTCTCTCCCGGACGACTGTCAACAAATCGCTTCCATGTTTCATAATCTATATATGGATACTTAAGACATGGGCTTTCAAACCATCTCTTTCCAAAAACATAATTTTTTGTCAGTTTGGTTTTAAAATCTTTCCATTGAACCGCTGCTAAAGAGAGATGTTTTTTCCTAATTTCTTTGGTTTCCACAAAATTGAATGTCATCTGTAATTGAAAAAATTAAATATGTAATTTATAATATATAATATTAAAAAATGAGATAAAATAAATAAATAAAGATATTTTACTATCACGGCCTCCCAAAGCTGTTGTTTTGTCGTCTTGTCCACTAACTTTCAATCAGGATATAAAATACTAATCCTGCAACGGCTCTGCATCGCTATATAATTGAAAAACTGAATTGCATTTGGGCCAACAGCATTATTATTATCATCAAAACGGATGTGGGCTTTGTTATCATCACAAGCAAGTGATAGTTTTGGTAAACATGTAATACCACGTTTACCAACTAGAGAACTTTATTTTTGAGTAGTAACTGGAGAATTCTCCTCCGCCGAGGACGCATTAGTAGTCTGGCGAATTTTTTTTTAAATTAACAGTTTTATTTCATTAAATAAGTATATTAATGAATATTTAATAATATTTCAAAATAAATATACCTTGGTAACTGCTCCTCTCTATCTATATCTGACATTGCTACTAGAAAGTGTAATAAAATGTTGTGTACCTGCATATCATTAAAAAAATGAATAATTAGAAACAAGTAAGATAAAAATAAATAAGTAAAAATAGAGGCATGAATTTGAAATTTTTAAAAATAGAAACAAAATATAAATTTTTACAACAAAAATTGGAAGACTAATTTGGTGTTTTGCCACATGCCTTCATCATGATCAGTACATATTGCATGCACTGTGTCTTTCTTATATTCATTGTAATCATCTGAAAATTGTGTAATAGATGAATAAGGCTCATGTAAATCACTAGCATTATTAGAATCATCCTAATCACCCAAATGGTATCTTTTCCCTTGCAAAACAACTGACCACTAATCATTCGATGGATCAATGACATAAAACACTTGTTTTTCATGTGTCGCCATGATAAATTGTTCCTCATTGTGATTAAATATTTTTAAATCAACAATTTTAAACCCATATTCTTCATGTTTTACACCACTATTACTATCAACACAATTACACTAAAAAATAGTGACTTGAAATTTAATATAATCAATTTCCCATATGTCTTCAATAACTCAAAAATATGACGTTGATGCAGAAATTGTGTTTTTATCTTTGGCACTCAAAAAATGCACTCCTTCAGCGAATACCATCACACCACTATTCTGAACGGTACTCTTGTCATCCAGGTTTTTTGTGTAAAATGTGTATCCATTGATATCAAAACAAGACCAAGTGATCACATTAAGAGATGGTCCCCCTGCTAACCACTTCAATGTTTCTGATACAAAAATATCTGGGGAGACATTCTCTTTAAACCATGAAACAAATGTCTTCATATGCTCAATCATCAACCACTTTTAATTTCTATTATGATATCGTAACTTTAAATCATCAATATGTGAGGATATATATGGTTGAACCTCATCTGTGTTGTTCAAAATGTATAAATGTGCTTGCATCACTTCATCACGTGGAATGAACTTTACCTTTAAGCCTCGAACACCTATACCTTCTCTATCAACTGTTATATGTCGAGATACAGGGATACCAATATGATCCACCTCATTCAAATAATCAGTACAGAACTCAATCAACTCTTCTGATACATATTTATGAACAATAGAGGCCTCTGGTCGATAAGGATTTTTAACATTTCCTTTCAAAATTTTCATATATCTTTCAAAAGGATACATCCATCATAAATAAATAGGCCCACATATTCTTATCTCACGCACCAAATGAATCAATAGATGAACCATTATATCAAAAAATGTGGGTGGGAAATATATTTCTAGTTGACAAAGAATAATAGTTGCTTCATTATCCAACACATCTATCAAATTTGGATCAACGAATTTGCTAAAAACGGATTTAAAGAAATTACATAACCTGATGATTGTCTTTCTGACAGCTTTTGGTAATATACCACGCACTACTACTGGTATAATTTTTTGCATCAACACATGTTAATAATGTGATTTCATACCTATTAATTTACAATCCTTCAATGAAACAAAATTATTCACATTTTAAGAAAAACAGCTGGGTAATCTAATACCATGAATACACTGACAAAAATTAATCTTTTCAATCTTGTTTAATGTGGGACAAGCCGGAGGTAAATATGTTATGTTTCCTTTCACAGCAGGAGATAACTCCAAATGTATTCTCATTAATATCAAGTCCAATATAGCATGTAATCCATCTTTTTTCTTTCCTTATATGTCTAACAAAGTTCTAATCAAACTATCACATATGTTTTTCTAAACATTCATAACATCAATGTTATGTTTTATCTCTAAAAAACTCTAATAAGGTAGTTCAAAAAAGGCTACTTCTTCCCGATATGTTTTTGTAAACTAGAACATTTTCTCTTTCCAAATGTCGAATCAATATCTTTCACTCTATCATAATATTCTTCAGCTGACAATGGTTGAGGGGAGAGGTTGTATTCTTGTAAACCATTAAATTCTTTTTTCAATCTACGATAAGGATGATCAATTCGCCAAAATCTTTGATGTCCCATGTACACTGTCTTTCTTCCATTCTGCAATTGATAATATGAAGTTTGTTCTTCACAAATTGGACATGCTTTATGTCCCTTAACACTATATCCAGATATGTTTCCATATGCAGGAAAGTCTTTTATAGTGAACATGATCATAGCACGCAAAAGAAAATACTCTTTCTTGTATGCATCGAAAACATTAACACCATCCTCCCATAGAAGTTTTAAATCATCAATAAGTGGTGTAAGATACACATCAATATCATTTTCCGGCTGTTTTGGTACAAAAATCATCAAGCTCATCATAACATATTTTTTCTTCATACATAGATGTGGAAAAAGTTGTAAAGTACCAGCGAAACAGGACATGAACTATGTTAGCCACTCAGGCTCCGATATGGATTCATTCCATCAGTACACAATCCCATTCTGAGATTTCTAACTTCACTTCCAAAATAATGAAATTTTTAATCAAAACTCTTCCACTGTGGTGAATCGGCAGGATGACATAAGTTACCATCATAGATGTGATCATTGGAATTCCATCATAACCTTTTTGCATCAATTGAATTTTCAAATAGGTGCTTCAAACAAGGAATTATTGGAAGGTACCAAATTGCTTTAGATGGAGTTTTGATTCTGGTACCTAAAAATAAAGCAGAATTGAATTATCAGAATTGTATGCAAAAAATATTGGATGATATCATTGGAAAGTAAAGAATTTATTTTTCATAAGGTAACATGACATCACCTGAGAATGAATCTGAGTTGACTTTCTCATTCATCTTATAGCGCGATGTCCCACATGTAGGACAACTTGATAAATATTGATTTTCTTTCCTATACAGTACACAATCATTGGGGCAAGCATGTATCTTTTTATACCCCAATCCCATTGGGCATAATATTTTCGTCGCCTCATAATTGGAATTTGGAAGGCCATTGCCTTCTGGAAGTAGTTCTTTTAAAAGCACAAGTAAACTGGAGAAACTTTTATCACTCCACCCATTTTTTTCTTTTAAGTTAACTAATCTGAAAACAACCGATAACACTGTATATTTACTACAACCTGGGAATAATGGTTTCTCAGAATATCCATACAATTGTTCAACAGTTGCTGTTTTTTCAATGGTTTCAACACCTAAATCATGACTTAATTCTTCAATACGATCCTATGCCTCATTATGAATATCGTCATCAACATTGGATGTTGAATTCTTAGTTCATTCACCATGCAAGATCCAATGTGTATAATTAAGGCTTAAACCATAACAAATGAGATGATCCTTGATTTCTCTGGAGTTTAACTTTCTCATATTTACACACTTCACACATGGACAGAAAATCAAATCAATATTTTGAATATGTCGTTTAACAAATTCCAAAAAATTATCAACTCCTTTTTCATATTCACTAGTAGTTCTTCGTAAATAAATCCAATTATGATCCATTAATACTTGATATCACAATATAATTGATGAAAATATTAAAACATATAAACATTTAAATATCTATCAGATAAATCGTAAACATAAACATATTCCCTAAAAAATACTGATAATCAGATAAATGACATCATATATGAAACACGTTTACAAATAGATTAAATAGTTTATTTTCATACTATATACTTGTGTGTTATATTGATGTTATAATTTAATTATAATATCATTCTTTTAAAATTTATTAGTTCATTTTACATAGTTGCAATATCTCGATGTTGCATGTGTCTAAAATAATGAAGAGTACATTAATTTAAAGGTAGAAATAAGTGAAATGTGAGAGTACATGGAAATATGTATAAATTATTAATAAATCTCAATTCTTTATTGAAAGTAAAAAATATAATTTGTTGTTTTAAAATGTAAGATATCAAACATAATGGGTGTAATGTAATTTTATAACATCAATCACAGTTAATTCAAAGTCACTGATCAAATAAAATATTCACATGTTAATCCCAGATAACACAACATGACCTAAATGATAAATATAGATACAGAAAAACAAGACAAACTACAACCAAACCACACTAAGTTCAACAATAAATAACACAATAAAATTATTTTTTTGAAGAAGAATTAATTAATATAGGAATGGAATTAAAAATAAAGTTCTTCATAATTTAATGAAACATCATTTTAAACTGAAATAATGATAATACAAACAAAAAAATTTTAGTTTAACCCGAATGGAGATGTTAAATCCAAACTGTGACCGGTATAATGACTTCGAAATAAAACACTATAAAATCTATACCAACAATGATAATACAAACCAAAAATAATGATAAACTACAACTAAAATCAATCCAATAAAAAAATCGCGCAAAATAGGGTTCTTGAAGATGAAATAAACAATATGAGATGAAACATGAGATAAAGAGGAAGAACGCATACCAGAAATCCTACAAATGGCACAAAACCTTCAACAATGGCCGTCCAAGATCGCAAATCAAGTTCAAAGGACATCGGGAGTCCAAAGCGCTGCAGCCGAAGTCAATTTCGACGATCGAACAAAATGAGGGTTTCGGACCCCGAATAATTTTAAAAGACTTTTCGCATCGGTTTTAATGAAAACTGAAGCCGAAAAAAATAACGTTTCAGTGTAGGTTTTCAAAATATCCGACGCGGAAAATATATTTTATGCTGTCGGTTTTTTAAAAAACCGACGCGAATTTTTTATTTTCTTTATTTTCGGCATCAGTTTTCATGAAAACTGACGCCGATAATTTTTTTTAAAATTATATTATGTTTCAGTGTCAATTTTAGAAAAACACGACGTCAATAATTTTATTTTTTTTGTTTTCTGCATCGGTTTTCATGAAAACCGATGCCGAAAACCAACGCCGAATATTTTTTAGTTTCGGCGTCGGTTTTGGAAAAAACCGACTCCGAAAACAAAAACCGATGGAGAAAATTTTTTTTAATTATTTTCCGCATCGGTTTTATTAAAAACCGACATGGAAAATATGTTTATTATTATTATCGGTGTCGGTTTCTTGAAAACCAATGTGAAACATCATCCGTTAATTGTTTTTGGCATCAGTTTTTTGTAAAATCGACGCCATAAATTCCCCGCACATACTATTCACGTCGGTTTTTAGAAACCGATGTTATTACGAAAACGTTAAAACCATTATTTCCACTAGTGTGTGAATCCCCCAATGGTGATATCAAATCAACTGTAAAATTGAAAACCAGTAATATTTCAATAAATGAAGTAGTATAGATTTTCCCTATAGACGGGTTAGCTACTCTAGGAAACAACTCATTACCATGTACCTATTCCATCATATCCTTGGATATAGGCTCCAAACAGTAATTCAAGAGAAATGAAACCCTATGTTACCACTTTGTAATGTCCTGGTTCAGGAAGCCACCAGAGGCACCCCATACCCCGTTGGTCACATGGACTCAAGCGCATTTCCCCAAACGCCAGTGGATGCTAACTAGTAGCGAGGGACTTGGGTGTGATAGTAGGGTAACTATGCCCTCATTAGTAGAGTACATAACGGATGTAACAACACATAAAACATCGGGAGTAGTAAATGTAAAACAATAATAACAGTGGAAGACTGATAAATAAACAACTAGAGTAGAAATATATGTAAATGATGCACGATACATATATGTCTAGGAAAATTGCCAAACAAGTCACAACGCTGAATACAACACTAAACCAAAGTACAAAATAAAAACAGATGAGCAACTCCTCAACATTGCAAGCCTCGGCTTGGTCTCTTGCTCTCCAGCTCCAGTGTAATCAAGAAGCTGATGTAGAAGGGAACTTTCCCATATCTACACCTACAACAATATAATCTGTTTGGGCCCAAAAGCATGGCCCCAACAGGGTGTGATAGAACATCCCAGAAGAAAACCACCCAAATATCTGTGCCTAATAGTCGGTAAATATATGGCAGGTAAAAGTATAGAAAATAGTAAACATGAAATTACTATGTAGCAAACTATCCATAGTTTCTAGCACATAATTACAAACAAGTAAACAGTTACTCAAGCATGTAGAACAAACTGGTAACCTTTGGGTAGTTCTCACAACCTAACCCTTATGGTTCAACCTACAAGCACTAGCAACCCACTGAGAGGCACACACAGTCTCACCCCTCTGGTTCAGGTAAAGAATGGACTCCTTGGGGAAGCACTCACCGTCAATTCCCCAATATTCTTATATTGTACTAAAGGCGCTCTGGGGAAGCACTCAACATCTCATTCCCCCTGTGTCCCATGTCAAGGAACTACAGACACTCTGAGGAAGCACTCAACGTCAATTCCCCCTATGGTCTCGCAATGTAAATTAAAGACACTCTGTAGAAGACCATACGTCTATTCTCCCTATGGTATACTACAATAGGATCTCCCAGATCTATGTAAAATTAGCAAGTATCACATCGCGTAATGGCCAATGTATCCTCAAGAACTATTTGTCTTGCATTCTACAAAATCACCGCAAGGAAGAACAACAGTCACACCACCCTATAACTAAGCATGGAACTGCAAAAGTCATAACAGGAAAAACTAGACCCAACAGTCATAAACCGGCAGAGCATGCATGGAAAAACATCCACAACATAGTATATTACCCTATTCACAAACAATATCCTCTACTCAGGCATATAAAAAAGCAAGCAAAAAACAAGGGAAAAACAGGAAAACATGCAATACCATGTTCACAAGTATTGGTGGGATTTGCACAAATACTCAAATACATCCTACAGAAAGACACAAAACACATACCTCGACATAATTAGATCAATATACATGAACCTAGAAGCTTTACTCTCCTTGGAACATCGTAGATGTAAGAAAAAGTCCAAAATTCTCAACCAACGATAACTTGATAAAGAGGAGGAATTGGAAAACAAAGCCCTAGGAGAAGGAGGAGATTACTGCAGCGATTCCGACGCAATTGATGGTAGTGTATTCGATGAACGGATAGATGCTCCGGGGTTTTTCGATGATCTACGACCATATGAGATGCTCTCGGTCGAAGATACATGATAAGAAGACAATTCTAGGGTTAAGACGCGACCCCGATGCGTTTAATGAAAAAAGGAAAGTACACGGCGTGTAATTTTTGAGTACACAGCATGTACTAGGGTTTTCCGTACTCTGATTTAAGCGGCCTTTATGTCACCCCTACATGGCCATGTGTGTGGCTATGACATAGCCACCACACGGACTCGAGCGGCAACGAAGTACACGACATTTACTCATAAAGTACATGCTGTATAATTAAAATTTTCCAGAAACTCCTCTTTTCATAAAAACTAAAAAAAAGGAAAATATACCTGAATATAATTTTTGGGTTCTTACAATGGGTGATATGAGATATGTGGTGGTTTGTTGGTGTCTTTGGGATGTGGTGTAGTATGTGGACCAAGTGTCTGTGGGAAGGGTGAGATGTTGTGGTGAAGCCCATGTGTCTACAAGCGGGATGTTTTTTGGTATATTCAGAAGTGGTGGGAGCACTAGGAAGTCATCGATTAGGGTGTGAGAGAGTATAACCAGTGGGAAAGTGGTTCATGGTACCCTATCATCGATGTGGTCTATATTAATTTACTTGACTTGTTTTATTTTGTGAGCTTGCCTTTGGTGATGTTGGGGAGGCTAGTATACCTTCATAAGTGATTTTGGTTTTTCTATTTTCTCACATTGGAATTAGTATGCTTCTCCACATGTGCATGAGAGACTTTGGATTTCCTACTGAGTATACTTGTACCCTCACCCTACATTATAAAACTAATTTCAGGTTTTCAAAAGGATTACATATATAGTTTTTGACCGTACTAGCATGGATTTTAACAGTTGTTGTGTCCATACTTAGCTTTACATTTGGATGTTTCTTTGGATACTTTTGTATTTTTATTAGTATTCATCTTGAACATGCATGTGGGATGGTTCCGCTTTTATTTTATCAATATATATCTATCTTGTAGTTTTTAAGGTTGGTACATCTTATCTACTGATACTGGTTACCATAAAAGGGTAATGCCTCCTATTTTGTGATATTTCAATACCCTTGATGTTGGTCGCCACCCCGGGGACTATTGGAGGGTGGACATGGGGGTAATTGTCTTTCTTCCTTCATTGCTAGCTCGGGAGGGGAATCGTTGGTGGTAGGGGGTCATGATATAATGGAATCAGAAGTAATGGTTGAGATATGGGATAATGTTTGGTGTTAGGAACAATGATGATTTCATGTTTTGATTGGGAAATGGTGTTAGGTGACCTTGGTTCGTGACATAGGCTAGGGAAGACAGGCTAGGACATGATATTTTAGGGCCTCTATGATCCAATGCAACGACTCTGATCTTACCAAACGACCATGTGCAGCTACACTATTTATATGGTAGATACCCTAGGAAAGGTAAATGCATAATGATGAATTGTTTTCTTGTTTGAAGTGGGATTTTTGGGGATTTTAGATAATAAAAATTTAAAATTAATCTTAAATAAAATTCCATAATACTCGAGCTTAGGTGTTCCTTGATTACTTTTCATATATGACACTCAATAATCGTCCGCGAGTGGCTCTGGCAGTGGACGATTAACACGTCAATGTTGCTGATCGATAGAGGGTTCATCCAGCGGAGGAGGTCAACCAGTGGCAGAGAACGTTGCATTATTTATAGTAGTATACCTTGGGAAAGTACAGGGGAAGTGTCTCAAACATGGATATGGAGAGCTGTATCAAGGTTCATGACATCACATGCAGCTTGATTTAGGCTATAAAGTAGTATTGGGTTCCTTTGGAGGTTAGTCAAATGAGGGGAGTTGTGCATTAGTGGTTGACGCAGTACCTGGGGGAGAGAAAGGGGGATGATGTTATGCAGGTTTATTTTGAGAAGGAGTTCATGGTAGAATTAATTTCTTTAACCATAAATGATAAGAAGAAAGAGAAGATAATCACCCTCCATTAGGGTTGCATATCGATACATGACGTGGGGAACACGTTCCAGGATCTCCTTCTCTTCGCTCCGAATTTCTTTCCAGATGAGTAGTCTCTAGCGAGATGCATAGAGAAGGAACTTCATCCTTCTCTGTAGTATACAATTAATACCTTCACCTTACCGACAAACCTAGAGTACTAGAAGATGGTGTAGGTAGTTTAGTGATTGCACTCATGAGGAGGTCTTCCATGAGAGAGGATCCAGTAGAGTTCTTCAAAGGGAAAGGCTACCAGTGGAAGGTTTCAGGTGCCAGGAAATTTGAGGATTCATCCATTAGGGATTCAACCTCAGTAGTTTCCATTTTGACCTTACAATCCTCTTTCCTATCCTTTAGGACTAGGGCTATGATATTTTATCTATGGAATTCATGTTCACTTTCAAAGTTAGTGCCCGATGGCTGTTCATGATTGGTATGGTGGAGGTGGGAAAGTTCAGTTCCCACCTTAGCAGCAATTTTCTGCCTAATCGTTTCATCAATAGGGATAGTAGGATCCCACTCCACTTATGGGAGATGTAGTAGGTGGAGTCCAACCTTAGGTAGTTCCTTAGGGACCTTGATATATTCGTGGTTGAAGAAGCGGTCTTCAGTAGAGGGGAAGAGGAGATGGGCGTGTTCAGTTACACACCGTAGAGGCAGTAGTTCTAGTAGGACCATAGATTGTTTTAGGTGGGATTATCCTGTTGTGTACTCTTTCTTGTGCATTGTTCGATTTGGGAGCTCCACACTCCTTTGTTTCACCCAGTCATTCCCATGCTCTCAAACTAGAACAAGTGTGTATTTCCATGCCCCTAGTGTTGAGTACCCTAATTGGATGCTAGACTAGATTGATTGATGTTTTCAGGTAAGTAAACTAATGTTGGGGCCACACCAATCCAGTTGGGATCTCTTTATTATATAGATACATCTATACGATGTTATCCTTGGAATGATTAGTTGTATTCCATTAATGATATTATCGACTGCTTCTATATGAGGGTCGTTTTTTAGACGTGGGTAGATAACGTGTAGATTTTTTTATAGATCAGAGCGTTCAAGTGGGAAATAGGCATGGAGAGCATTTTCTTGTTGTATGAGTTTTCAGTGGGATCGATAGATGCAAAGATGGTGGAGACTCCCCAATTTAGTGGGGGGTTCTTGGATATTTCTCATGAGAGGGTTGTGACTCTACCCCCTCAATGTGATGTTGAGTTTGAGATAGAAATATAACCCAGTGCTATCCTGATTTTGATGGATCCCTATCTAGTAAAACCTTCTAAGTTGTGGTAGCTATGGATTTATATCGACGACATAATGAAGAAGGGATTTATGTAGACAAGTGTGTCACTGTGGGGTGCTCCGATATTGTTCTAAAAGAAAGTGGATGGTAGTATGAGGTGATGAATAGACTACTAAAGGTTGAATCTAGTGACAGTCAAGACCTGTCACCCTTTCCTGATGATAAATGATCTTTTTAACCAGCTGAGGGAAGAAAGTTAGTTTTCAAAGACCAACCTGTAGTTTGGGTATCACCATTTATGGGTGAAGTATTTTGACATCATGAAGACTTCTTTCAGGTACAAGTATGGGCACTTCGAGTTTGTAGTTATGACGCTTGATGTAACGAATGCACTGTCCATGTTCATTGGACTTATGTACTCCATTTTTTGTGAGTTCCTGGACCGGTTTTTCATCATATTCAATAATGAAATTTTGATATACTCAAAGTTAGTGGAGGAGAATACAGAGCATCTCAGGACTATCTTGGGGTTTCTTGGATGACACAATCTCTATATAAAGTTATCCAAATGAATGTTTTGGACACAAGAGGTCCACATCCTTGGATATATGGTGTCTCAGTAGGGCGTAGTAGTGGACCCATCAATGGTCAAGGTAGTTTTTTCTTAGGAAGCACCCAAGAACATGGAAGAGGTTCATAGTTTCCTTGGTATGGTAGGATATTACTGGGGATTTGTACTTGATTTATATCAAATTTTAGCTCTATTAATGGCTCTGACCAGAACGGGACATGCCTTTGTGTGGATTAGGATGTTTTAGGCAACATTCAACTATTTTATGGGGAAGTCAGTCAGTGCTCCTATGCTTCTGCTTCCAGAGGAAGGGGGGATGTTCAAGGTGTTTTGTGATGCTTCCAATTTGGGATTGGGATGTGTGCTGATGAAATAATTAGGAGTTATCTCTTATGGGTCTAGGTAGTTACATCCCCATGAATGTAACTATGCCACCCATGATTTAGATCTATCATCGTTTTTGTTTGTGGGGGATTTGTGGCAACATTACCTCATTAGGGGGCAATTTGTGGTCTTCATGGATCACAAGAGCTTGACGTATATCTTTTCCCAGTGATATTTGAACATACACTAGTAGAGGTGGATGATTTTTCTTTTGGAATATGATTTTTAGATCTCTTACAACTTAGGAAATTGTAATGTTTTAGATTATTCCATGAGCATTAAGTCATAGAGAGAGGTATTTTAAGAATATACAGACACTTGGAAGGTGATGGAGGAGTTAACATCCTTTCACTTAGATGCATGGAATGATGGTGGTATATGAAATCTATTTCTGAGGACAATGAATTCTTCGTTGATGAAGACGGTACAAAAGTCTTAGTGGGGAGACATAGAGGTAGAGGTGATGTGTGAACACGTTGATTATAATGATGATATGGAAGGATGGTTGGACGATGACCAAACTTAGATATTGTTCCGTGGGAGGTTGGTTGTTGCAGTATCGAGGAGTGAGGGAGTCCTCTGTGAGTTTCCAAAATCACCCTTTGTGGTATACCCATTAGATTATAAGAAGTAATATTGATTGAGGCTATATTTTTGGTGTCATGGGATGTAATGGGTAGTGGAAGAGTTTTTTTGGAAAAATGATTGGTGCGAGAGAAAGTGAATGCTGACCACCATGTTCCTATTAGTTTGTTTCATACATTAGATTTCCTAGAGTGGAAGTGGGATGAAATATTGATGGGGTTTTTATATGGTTAACCAATGTTTTGGAGCATATGATGCAATCTGGGTAGTAGTGGATTGGCTAAGGAAATCAGCTCATTTCTTTGAAATCAATGAAATCGGGCACAATGGATGCCTTGGCTAGGAGGAACATGGATGAGATGGTGAAGCTATATGGAGTTCCGAGGTCCATTTCCTTGTATTTGGATACATGAATTACCTCATGATTCTGGAGAGGATTTCAAAATGCTTTTGGAACTCAATTATGCCTCAGTGATTCTTTCCACCCTTAGACAGATGGGTAGATAGAATGGACATTCTAGACAATGGAGGACATACTGTGAGCATGAATCTTGGACTTTGGAGGATCATGGGTACAAAATTTTCCTTTGTTCGAATCTACTTAAAATAATATATATCCCTTTTCCATGGCATGGATCCATTTTATGCTTTTTATGAAAGGCCGTTTCATTCACCTTTATGCTGGAAAGAGGTTGGGGAGACAACTATTCTTGGATATGAGGTAGTGAAGAGCATGTAAGAGAATGTTTAACTTGTTCTCAAGAGGATAAAGGTAATACAGGACCAGAAAAAGTCGTATGATTATCAAAGGAGGTGGCCCTTAGAGTTTGAGGTTTGAGACCACATGTTCTTAAAGTCTTCCCCTCAATGTGGGAAACTGTGGTTTGGCAGAGGAAGTATTCTTTCTTTGAGGTTCATTTGACCCTTCATGGTGTTGGGGAGACTTGGTGAGGTGGAATACCAGTGGGAACTACCACCATCATTGGATAAGGTCGAAGACATCTTTCACATCTCCTTGCTTCATTTATATCTTCATAATGACTCCCATGTCATTGACTTGTGAGAGTTAGATATTGAGGATAAAGCAACATCTATGGAGAAGCATGTGGAGATCCATGATTGTTAGAAGAAGATGCGGTGAGGATAGCCCATTCCTTTGGTTCATGTGTTGTCATGGCATGGTTCCCTAGGGGATTATATTTGGGAGTGATAAGGGAATATGGATACCTAGTACCTGAATTTGTTTTGAGTTTTTCCTTTTCCTACTTTTATTCGTAATGCTTGAACCTTGTTTTATATGAGATGAGTTGTTTCCTTGTTTTGTAATATGTGATAAGGTCTTGAAATTTTAAAAGAGTGGGACCTAATACCTAATCAGGATGAATAATGCAGATGCGATTAAACCCATGTGGGAAATTCAATACCACCCAAAGAAGATAATATATTGACATGAAGGAAGGGATTAACTGATTCATGTGTTGGGACAATTGGTGCTTGTGTGGGGTATCTTGTGGTTTTTTGGGTTATCATATAATAGAGGAGGTTTTATTAGATGTGTATATTTCACTTTAGCACTCAAAAAACATAGGCTGTTTTATCGTTGAGATTTCTCATTTTTGGGTTTTAGTGGTGTTTCAAGTATAACAGGATCATTAAAAGGTATCTTACATGGTGGTTGTTCAGAACCCTATTTCTTCTTGGTTGGTTCTAAATTCTCGGTGGTGAGAATAGTTTGATATGTATCTGATGTAATGTCTTGGGCATCTCTGATCCATTTCTTTGTGAAAATATAGTGTTTGGGGTGTTGTGGGAAGAAATGTTATCCCATTTCACGAGTTTTCCAAAATTCAACTTTTTCCAATGGTGATTCAGGATTGGTAGGCCACTTCAGTTGGTCATGTATGAATGTCACATTGGTAGGTCACATAGATATGTGGCATCTGTAGGTGGTTTTGATGAGTTACATAAAGAACTTACTGTCGGTAGCTCGCGTTAGTGACTCTCCATCAGTAGATCACATCAGTGACACATCCATTGGTGAGTCACATTGGTGACTCACCCATAGTTGACATTCATTGGTGACTCAGCCATTAGTGAGTCTCATCGGTGACTCATCCTTCAGTGAGTTTCATCAGTGACTCTCCATTATTATCTCACATCGGTGACTCACCAATCAATTTTAAAAATTCAAAATTTTCCCAGTTTGTCCCACTAAACATTTTATTTGGCGTAAAATAATATTTAAACATTATTTGAGTGTTTTTAAATTTGTTTCAAATGATTTAAAATTTATCTTTATTTCAGTAATGCACATGATACTTTTACTAGACAAACCACATGGTCATTATCTTAATATGACTTTATTGGCCTTTAAAACTGATTTCCATGCTGAATTCCTATTTTTTCTATCTAAATCTGAGACCCTTCGTCTATTGTGTGTTTTGTTTTCCCTTGATACCAAGTATCATAGAACCTTTATTCCACGATTGATCATGCATATGTGTTTCACTCTTGGATCGTGTCTTCCTAGAGGTTCTTCCTCCTACTTGCGTACCCCTCATTTTTGTGAAAGGAGTAGTTGGTGATCGACTGTTGTTCCTACTAGGGATCCCTTCATCTCTCTTATTTTTGTATCATGTGGGTTCAGTGTACTCATGTATTATTGTGGGTATGGTTGAAACAAATTTATTTTTAACAAAGATAAATGAGGTACTGGGAAGATGATAATGATGATCATAATGTTTTATATGTTATCCTTAATCCATGTTGTGATTGGTATTGGATGTATTCCTTATAAAAATCATGGCTATTGGTGGTCTCTATTTATGCACATGTTTGTCTTATGAGTTCGTACTATTGATTACATGTTGAATAGATATATATATATTCAATTGATTATCCATGTATATTCATTTAAATAAATAGATTCCCTATGATCTAACTTGTTTTGTAATAACACATGTTTATCAAAGTGAAATTATAGAACGCGTGGTTACTAAATTTGGATACAATTTACCTTGTTTGGTGTGGGTGTGTGTTGTTTGTGGTTTTGTTTTGTTTTAGTCCTTATAAGGCTATGTGGTGATTCTATATAGGGTATGACTATAGTTGGGGCAGTCTAGATGGTGTAGTGGAATATCAGGTTAAGAGATTGATTTATTGTGGAATAGAGGGAAAGATTTTGAGTGGTAGGTATTCCAGTTTGTGTTGTGATATGTTTTTCTTACTTGGTGTGGTGTTGTTATACAACAGGGCTATTTTGTTGTTTGTGATGAGGTGTGTTTTGGGGCTTGGCTGTATGTTGGGGTTTTGTGGTTGAGAGAAAGGAAAAGGTAGTATGACTTTAATGAATGATAATGGCATTGGTTGGCTTGGATTCTAAGTGAGGAGGAAGTGTGAAGTGGGATGTTTTATCAAATTTTTATTCATCTGTTTAGCATGGTTATGAGGATGGTTGTGTGAAGTGGTTTCTAGTTTTTTGGGATAGGGTTGGAATAAGTGGTGAATTCTTAATAATGTTGAAATGGTTTGTTGTTAAGAAACATTATTTTATAAACTTCAGAAGTGACTGTCATTAGTTGGTAGAAAATTTGGTAGTTTTGTGGGTTGATTATTGTTTAGAACCCTATAGGTTAGTTTTATTGTCTACTAAATATATGTATATATATATATAAATGTATTTCTTTTTTAATTCTATAGGCACCCCACCCTAGTCGAGAAATATGCACTGAACACGCCCATCGTTATGGGGGGGTGTCTTTCTCAAACATCCCGGTGGGAGGATGGATGAATGGACACCTTTTCTTTCATGATACCTCTTAGAGGTGGTGATTTCCCAAGAATATTTTGGAAGGTTGTGGTTTGTGAGGCCCAGGTTTGTACAGGTGAGTTGTGTTTCCTAGGTTTCTGTGAGATGATATGTGTGGTGGTTCCCTGGTGTCTTTGGGATGTGGTATGGTTTATGGACCAGGTGTCTGCAGGTGGGTTGAGATATGTGGTGGTTCCCAGGTTTTATTCATGTTGTGGTGTGGTTTTTGGCCTAGGTTTCTAGGAGTGAGATGAGATGTGGTTGTGAGTACTAGGTGTCTGCGGGCGGAATTTGGTGTGGTATGTTCAAAAGAAGAGGGAGTGCTAGGATGTCTTTCATTAGGTTATGAGAGTAGCTAATCACGGGAAAAGTGGTGTGGGGTACCCTACCATCGATGTTCTCTATATTAATTTACTTGAATTAAATTATTTGGTGAGTGTACCTTTGGTTAGGTTGTGGTGTCTAGTATAACTTCTTAGGTGCTTTTGGTTTCTGATTTTTTCATAGAGGGGCATTAGTATGCTTCTACACTTGTGTATGACAGATTTTGGTTTTCCTACTGAGTATACATGTGTGCTCACCCTATGTTATAAAACTACTTCCATGTTTCCAAGAAGATTATATGGACCATTCTGGACTATACTAGATTTGATTGTAATAGTTGTTATGTCGCTTCTTAGATTTATCTTTGGTGGTTTCTTTGTATAATTTTTGTATTTGTATCGGCATTCATCTTGAACATGCATATGGGATGGTTTGGATTTTCTTTTATCTATATATATCTGTCTGGGAGTTTTTTGAGGTTGGTACACCTTTTATCCTAATCTTGGTTAATATAAAAATGGTAATGCCTCTCATTTTGTGAGATTTCTATACCATTGGTGCTGATCACCACCCTAAGGCGTACTAGAGGCAACACTCAGGGCTCACTATCTCTCTTCCTTCATTTCCATCAAAGGAACGATATCTTTAAAGGGAGGTGGTCGTGGAACATGTACTCACCAAATTTAAATTTCCCAAAATATGCCACATCACTACCATAGGATGAAAACCAAGATCTACCTGCCTAGTTTCGTGAACTTCAATGCACCCAAACTCCCATTGTCATCCACAATAGCATCGAGAACCACCCATCAGAGACCTATCCATCCTCATCGTTGGAACTTCTAAAATTGATTCCTATAAAAAAGTTCACCTAAGAACCAAAAAATATCCAAACACCATCGAAATCCATTTATGACACCAAGTTCAATCACTGAAGGCAAAGAGAATATCCAAAGGTTGACAAACCCAAAAAAACCAAAACCTGCTTACCACACCATAAATCCAAGATTTATCCACCATTTTTGTAGCCACCAAAAGAAACTTCATCCATCACAAACAAAATCAAAACATAATTGGAGTTTAATTGAAAACCATCCCTAACCACTATTGATGTCATAAGGATTAAAACCAGAAATCACCAAACCATAAAATAATAAAATACCGATGATAAGAGAAAACCACTGAAGGCTCCACCATAATCCAATCCAAAACATCACATGTCCAAAAATCATTTAATTCCAAACATTACAACCATTATTGAATGACCAGTAGTAAATATATAAGGCCCAAATCAAAACAATTGAATAAATCTAAAACACATAAAAATAATGGAACCAACATAAGTTGCAACTTTCGAGACCAAGCACCAGAGCCACGCTGCCAAGATTCACCCTTGACACTGAATTATACCACTAACACCATCCCAAAACATCTATAAACACATTCATACCTAACCAATATGGAGTCCGGTATAATTGGAAAAGTATAAAGAAAACTAGTGGGAATTCATTCCAATAGGAGATCCATTGAGAATCAGTACCAACAGATCCCAAACCATCACAGGTACTTCTAGTAAAACCAAAGACTGGGTTTTTCATGATGTTTCGGGTGATAATAGAGTGAATGTGACATTAGGTTAACAAAAATTAATAGAAGAATTTATAGAATCCCATAACAACAATGTAAAGGGGAACCAACAGAAAAGGGAAGGAATAAAACCAAATAAAAAATAAACCCTATGAAATAGAAGAAAAAATAATATCCACTCAAAACAATGGCCGATGAAAGGGGAATAAATGAGAAAGAACATTGAAACCATTGTCAGTGAGGTATAGGGAGGGATATGGGAGAAGAAACCATAGATCTAGAGTGAGAGTGTTCCTCCAAGAGATAATGGCTCTATCCATATATAGAAAATAGTTTATATTCTCACTTCTCGTGTCATTTTTTTAGTATGTAGTGGGCCTAGATATCAATTTGGGTCGCCACATAAACAATGAGATTCTTGAAATCCCTCAGTGCAATCCAAACCAGTGGGTATAAGAGATGATTTTGGATATCAATGAATTCATTTTGAAAATAATCATTCCATTAATAGGTGAATCAATTAATCATCAACTTTGTGTAGGGTAAGTAGTTACTCATAAATTTTGTGATGAAACCTGTATTATAAGAAAGAGAACACTAGATTTAACTCTGAATTTTTTGATTATGAGGTGAATAAAAATCAAGTATTTACATTTTGTTTCTAAGGTATGACTTTAATTCCATGATGGAACCCTATGAAGATGGGAAATTTCACCTAGGTCACACCAAAAGTGCATTTCAAGGTGTTCATCTTAATCATGGTTCACTGAAGTCTATCAAAAACAATCTCGAGATTTGAAAAATGATCAAATTGTTAATGAGACATGAGAACCATAACATCCACATAATGTTATAATATTTTCCCTATGAGTGGATTGAGATATGTTGATTTGTACACCGGTATATTATACCATCATTTTTTAGGAAGAAATCCATCACTTGATAGAAATAAATTGCACATGAGCCTTTGCCCGGTTGGCAAGGTCTCGGATGGTGCATCTAAGTGACCAGAGATCAAATCCAGGCAAAGGTAGAATTTTTGGGGGGTACTGGAGTAGGTACTGTGCGGGAACTGTAGAATCACTATAGCGTGCACTGTTTGGAATTGTAGCAGCCGGAGATATGCCCCTGTTAGGGCCTTCGGGCATCAGATTTGGTCCCCGAGTCCTTCATTGGCCTTCGGGCACCCAGGCCTTCGGGTCAGTTGGGCCTTCAGGCTATCCTAATGGCCTTCGGGCCACCTGAAGATAAAACCAGACCAAACTACAAGGAACAAGCTCTACAAGGAGGATGAGGAAAGGAACTTTCACCACAGCAGAAGCTAAACGGATTGCAAGAATGAGAGGGTATGGCACCTGCCATCGGGAAAATCTTGTGCATGCATGGGAATTCCTAGCCAAATAGTCATGGGGAGGTGAAGATTTGATTTCAAGATGAAGATGCTGGGGGGGGGGGAGCATTTCCACGTTGTTAGTCTGGGTTTCATGTAATGTTTTTGCCTAAGGGAAATGGTTCCTCTATGGCCTACAAGCATGTAATAGGGTTCCACCACATCCCTTGAAAGGTGGATTATCAAAATCAATAAAAAAGTGCAGGCCTTCGGGCCATTGGAGGAGGAGGATAGAAATAAATCCCATGGGGTTTCTTGATGGCAGTGTCTTCTTTATCATCAAGATACATCAAAATCCTGTCACAACCTTAATATCCATAAATATTGGAATAGTCTTGGAAAATTGTGTCCAAATCAATATATAATTATATGATCAGGACTGGGGATACAACCTTTAGGTAATGTCTATTAAGTTCCATGAAAATATTGCAGATATAGACTTTTTAATTATTATACTTGATGGGGATGATATTATTGATCCATTTAAAGTGTTAAAATTCATGAATGAAGTTAGATTTGATGATATTTTAGGAATATCCTTTAACATAGTAATGATGATTATGATACATTCTTTCAATAAAATTATTAAAACCATGATCATTATTAGTAAAACCCAAATGGTGGGTATCCATAACTGGATCATGTTTGGTAATTATATATATTTCATGGAAAATACATCACATTAATACTTGAAGAAGGAGTTTTATTTAATTTTTTTATTTAGGGGACATGAATTACTAATCAACATATGTCATAGGTCTTTGTTTACACTCATATTCAACTATCTAAGTTTGTCACTAGTAGCATATATTCATTCCTTAAATGCTAGAGGGGAATCCCAATAACCTTAATCTTCTCCTTCCTCATTATTAGGGGAAGGGTCTTAGAGATTATTTTACATCCATGATGATGATACATTAACCTATTGGGATCCATCAGATGATATGAGGACATTTTCATTTCCTATAGAGGTTGAAGATGTGTCATTAGACACTATAGGTGATGATGAAAAGGCATTAATATAAGGGGAATCCTAAATATTCCTTCTCTCTTACCCACAATAATATAGGGTGGATAATTTGTGATATCCTATGATTTATGGGATGATGTGGAGACACTTTTACAGCCCATATATGATGATTATGAACCATTGTATGCTAAAAATAACGATTTTAGGGAATTTTTGGTTATAAGGATGTTGATCCAAAGGGGTCATAAATCCTTAAGGTTCATGGGGTCCATATTTATTAGGGGCAATATTGATATCATCATAACCACACCCCTTAAACACATAGAAATGTTCATCTAGAGAAAACAATATCATAAGGATTCAAATTTTTTTTCTAAATCCCAATTTCATTATCTTATTGTCATATAGAGGTTACATTACTCAATGAATCATGAGATCAAGAGTTCATTCATTAATTTAATTTCTAGTAAACATGTAATCATCATGGAGTTCTTTCTGAAAGAAGGTAGGGCTATCCTATATGCCATTTGAAGTATTCATTTGGATAATATTATATACCATTTATTTCTTCCACTTCATTTTATAAATCTATTCATTAATATATTTATCATCAATGGAATAAAATGTTCCATCATCACCATAAAGCACCAGAACATTTCCATTGATAGAGTGCATGATGCTCTGAGGGTATAATGATGATATCTACAAATGATTATGGAACCAAGACATTCCCAATAAGATGATGAAGGTTTTGATTTGGTGGAATACAATGAATTTAAAGTTCGATATGAGATCCCCAAACTGGACCCTAGGTTTGATCTTCCATTCAAGATTCATCTCACTGTTAACATATTGCTGATTTTTCACGATGGAGGAAGATAATTCTTATTTACTATATCCCGAGAAGAAGTGGATCTAAATCAAAATGTGGTTGGTCCTAAAACCATTATCAAATAGGGTATGATATACATTTATATCTCCCACTACAATAGACATATACAATGTCCTTATATTCCAATTTAGGTCTTCCTCCTGATCATTATCCATAAAGGAAGTGGCCATTTTCATTTAAAAGAAATAAATCTCTTTCTGATATACTATGGCTTCAATGAATTTGGAATCAAACTCATAAGGGATTAAGAGTTCTTCAATGAAGGATTATCTATGTTATTTAGAGAGATGAATAGAATCTAAAATAGTTAGTTCTCCAAAACAATGGTTAGTAACATCAGGATGTTTTATTTTTATTAAAAGGTCATGTGCCTCCTTTCATGGGGTGGTTCCTTAGTCTAGGTTTTAGATGTCATTGCTAGTTGTTTCAGTGACTCCTTCCAATGATATAAATACGGATATTTCTAAAAGTTTATGGGTTGGGTCGAGATTTCCTTTCCATGGTCTGATATTTAAGGGATTACTACACATCTTCAAGTTAATGATTGAGCATGATGAGATTCAAGTACGCCATGGATGACATAATTCCGTATTTATGTTCATATTTGGAACATTATAGGGACAATATTTTGGTTTCATTGGTGCATATTTCCTCAATAAAAATGGTACTTGAATGTTAAGGTCTATTTTGATGACATCTTCAATGAATTTCAAGGCCTATAAAACCCCATCATCTCCCCCTAATTATATGTTAGGAACATTGGTTCAAGACTGTCATATTATTTAGATATGGTGTATGTGAAGTGAATTATATTGAAAAAACTATATTGGGATACTTTATCTGATGAGTATTCCATTTGATGGGCGGGTTATAGTTTTTTTTAATTTGGTGGGATGGTTCCTATCCTCATAATGATGGAGTTAATAAATAAAAAAAGGTCAATATTGTCTTTGGTATTGGTAAATATTCTTCTTTATGTGTTTTATATTTTCTAGTGATTATTTTACTAACTTTTGGAGGATTTATGTAATGAAGATATTGTATCAAATATTATTGGGGGATCTGAGAGAAAAAAATTATCATTCAGTTGTTCCCAGAGAATAAAATGAAATCTTTTGACTAGTTTTTAAGTCATTTAATTATCTAATATTTTGGTGAAACTGAAAAATATTTCCTACCATTCTTCTACTTATACTAGTGGAGTTTCATAAATACAGGTCACCTGAATATGAGGATTCCTTATCTTGACCTTTACAAAGTCGATCAAATTTCTGAGTATATTATAGATAAAGGATTTTTATTTTATGTTATTCCCCAATATCTAATTGAAGGGTTAGTAATTAGGGAGATGATTTTGACAAGCATCATATAGATTCATAGAATCTAGCCATTTAAATAAGTTATTTTCTATAGACACAATGAATTTCCCTAGAACCTGCTCCTTTTGGATAGAAAAAAAACCATTCCTCTCATTCTCATATGTTGGGTGATTATTATTCATGTTCATATCTTGATGAGGGAACTGTTGTTGATTCTATAGATATAGAGGATCCACCACATTATATTATATGTGATTGTGTAATCTGAGCTGGTATTGGTTCTTTTTTTCACCCGAAAATGCATCAATGTAATTCACCAAATGCTACAAGACATGATCTCAGAGAAAATATCATTCCACAAGCTTCGATTTGACTAGTGGTGGAACCCGAATGGAGTTACAAGTAAGAACTTATTTCCATTTGAAGGAAGACTACTTGGAATGGTCATCGAGGACGATTTTGGGGAAAAGTGTGGATTTGCGCACAAAAATGGAATATTGCACATAAAAATGGAATCTTTCCTGAAAAATGTATTTACGTGGAAAATTAGAATATAATTTTATGTGCACCCACATTCATGATTTCACCTATAAATACAATTTCACCCCCTTCTTCCTGAAGAGACCCCAGAGGTCTGCCACTACTCTAATGCACATAAGTCCATAATTTCTATGCATGCGCACTAACCCCCTCCCCAATTTTGTGCGCAATACATCACTTTTTCATGTAAGGGTACCAACATGACCAATTTTTCACGCAAAAAATCATTTTTTTCCATAACAGTTCCACTGTGCCCAATTTTGCGCATAACAATGCTGTACCTGTCCAATTGTGCGCAAATCATTCCCCATTGCGTGTAAATCCATCCCTATTGCATGAAATCCTTCCCTATAACGCACCAAAATTCACTATTGCACACAACCCTTACCTATTGTGCCCAAAAATTCAATATTTTGCACAATAGTTCCACTGTGCCAAATCATTCATGCACCTTTGCTGCACTGTCCAATCTTGTGCGTAGCTGATCCTGCATGTAGTGCATCTTACATACAATAGTATATAGTCTTTCACCTGTGGGTCCATACTGTGGGGACTACGCCCCCACAACCCCCACTCAGGTTCAGTGCCGAGATGTAGTCCCTGCCCTTCGGGCCAGTCCCTTCGCTACTGTAACTGACCCCCATGAAAAATGGAGAGTCACTCCATGAACTCTTTGGGCTCGGACATCGGCATTTTCAATTGTGCCATTATGCGCAGCTGCCTTCCACCTATGAAATACCGTTATTTGAGATAATCCTTCTTACACCATGGAACACCTTGAGTTGACATATTTCTATTGTTTCATTTCCCATGTCATGAGTTGAGATTCTCATCATTAATTCCCCGTGTACCTTGAGTCGAAACATTCCTCAAGAAACACATCCATACCCCATCACCTGAGTTCTATACCAGGTTGAACCAGAAAGGGCCGCTCTTTCGTAAGTCCCAACACTAGCCATTTCTAGGTTCCTTATGCCTGTGATTCTTATCTATATGAATTTAAATCCTAGTGAACCCTATGTTCCAAACACTTGATATCTCTTGCTAAAAAAAGAGATACCCTATACACCAGGCATAAAATTCCAATAGTTCTCTCTACATGACTATAAACTGTAGTACACACTATGTGCTAAACATAGGATACCTCTTGCTCCAAATAAGATTTGGCTTATACACCACTCATAAGATGCCAATAGTCCACTTTTCATGTCTATAAACTGTAGTACACTCTATGTTACAAACATAGGATGCCTCTTTCTTAAAACAAGATATTCCCTATGTGCCCATCATAAGAATCCAATAGTCCTCTAAACATGACTATAAAATGTAGTATGACCTATCATTAAATAATAGGATTCATCTTTCTCCAAATAAAAGATGATTATTTTATAATCATTAGAGTCATCATCCCATGATTACAGTGGAGTAATTCCATGAGCGTTGGAATCCATTTGAGCATTCCACCACTCCACCTCATGCTTCGTGTGTCCATTCAGATCTTCATCATATTTCATGTCTAAAGGGACCCCCTAATGGCCTAGTCCCATGCTGCATTGGCACACCTACTATTCTAGGCCAATTACCCATAAGACTTTGGATAACACTTCATGTTCTGTTCTTTGTTTCGAACATGGCCAACAATAAACCGTCATTTGTTTGTCCCCATTTTACACTAACGTGATATGGTTGTTGTGTTTCAAACACGGTGAATAGTTATCCTCCATCGTCACACCACCCTCACTGCGTTATTAATTTCGGGCATGTGATTCAAACTATTCTCTTCCCTTTGTTCCGATTGATTCCAATTCCCTTGGCATTATCCCGCTTGTGCACTAGCACATATGTGTGGGCCTTAGTTATATGCCTCAACCCACCAGTGATTTGGGATTACCTCATAGCTAGACATGAAGAATATATTTCAAGAATCTCCAATGCATAATCCCAATTCATCATTGCTGCTCCTCAGTGGTACCCAAGAATCATTCATGCGCAAGCCCCATTCACAGTTGCCACTCCTTTGCGGCACCCAGGATGCTTCCATTCATAAGCCCCATTCACCATTGTAGCTTCTTAGCAGCACTTAGGCATGCTAACGACTATTGATTCTTCTCATATCCATGCTAATGTGGTCCCCTCAGTGAATCAGTCCATTACACCCCCTCACCATGAAATTTTTGATACCTTCCCTTTTGTAAGGGCGGGCATGTATCAGTTATGTATTTCCTAGGGGTAGAGAGTGAAACCCCCCCCCCCCCTCATCCAAGATGCACAATGTTAAACTACTAAGAGCCATCATCCTCAACACATGACTTTAAACTATATCCTTGCACCATGCATCGCATGTGGGGATCCCCACCTCAGACATTCACCATGCCTGCTCATCTCCACAAAAGTGAAATATTCCTCACATGGAATAGATACTCTTTGCCAGAGCGACATCTGTCCGCAGGGAAAGGGCAATGACTTTGGCGTAATCACCGAGCCTTTATTGTTGGAGGCATAATCCCTACTCCTCCCATCTTCTTCCTTGCTGAAGACTAGAGGGGGGTGGGGATGGGCACCAGAACCCTCCTCTTTTATGTGCCAAAACCCTATGGGATTTTTTTCCACTCGGGCCTCCATCCGTGCATAAGTCCCAATATTCATCTCCCTTGGATGCGAACCATGTGTAAGACCTTCATTCCTCTATGGGCTGTGAACCATGAATAATTCCATGTTTCCTTTTTGGGCTGTTAACCACATTTAAGCCCCATTCCACATCCCATAGATATAACTTTTGCGATGTGGTCATCAGGTCTTTGATGCCTCCTGTTTCTCACACCAACCAAGAATCACATGGGATTATATTAAGCATAGACTATGATATCCTCTATTTCTGACAAAGAGTGTAATCCCCAAACACCATTCTTATCTACGTGGACTCTGATCCCTTCCAACGAAATGTACGTAAGAAGATTTCCTGAGGTTCAAGCCCAACAACCATTGGTCCTGACCCCATTCACGTCAGTTCACCAAACATCTCTTATGAACAATGTGGACCATGACCCTTGACAATGATAGGTACATAAGATGCCTTCTTGAGGTTCAAACACCACACCCATTGGTCTTAACCGCTCCAAGTCGGTCCACCCCCATCCTACATGACATTAAACTGTATTCCCCTTTTGTCCCACATGTCACTAAATAGTCCCATATTTAGCGGTAAGCCATTGTGATCCACATCTAGCAGCAATACATTGTGTTTCCCACTCCACAGTAAGCTATTGTGGTACCCCTTCACTGGGAACCACATCTATGGTTCACCCCTTGAGCATCAGACCAACCAATCCAGGATGCTAACCACGCATAAGCCCCAGTGGGTCATCATATCGCTATCCTATGTGCCCACCCAGATTCCATGCCACATCCTGAACTACGTGGACTTTTATTCTTTCCAACTCGAGGTATGTAGGAAGCCTCTCTGAGGTTCGAGACCATCACCCATGTCTCATCATGGTATTTCCCATGAGCCTATGTGTTTTAAAAAGGTCATTCCCTAACATGGTGGTTCCGCTTCCTCCAGGTCACATCTATATAGGTCAACTCCTTTAGTGTCCCATTTCCTCACCGAACTACATGGAATTTGATTACCTGCCATGTGGATACGTAGGAATTGCCTTCAAGGCTCAATCCCAATAGTACCATCACATTCACTATATTTCCATTTCATTCACCCTCCATTTCATTCAACTCACTATAATCCATCATGATTCTTACCCAGGCCGCCACATCTCAGTGAGATCATGTCACCCACTTTATCATTGTTCCCAATAGCAACTGAGTAACTAACCACACGTTAGCACCAGCATATGTGTTCCCTCTAGGGATTGCATATATTTGATACACTGTAGTCAGTGTTTTGATTATTCTAATTCGTCTCCAAGAGACGATAAACTCGTGACATACCCTATGTCAAACATGAGATGCTAAGTAAAACCTCAGAGACATGCCTATAGAATATAATTCCCCGCCCTCATCATGGGATTCCTTGGGCTTACACACCCCCGAGAAGCCCTATCATAAGGGGAAGAAACCCAGATGCACCAGTGTTCTAGCATCCAGACATGCCAGTGATGTCCAATGTGACTACTCCCCTGACCAAAGTTTGCTGCCATGACCAGAACCTTTGGAATGTCCTGACAAAATATGTGTAATTAACCAATGTCCATGAATACATCGCACTTGGAAGAGTTTCACGAACAACGTCTTAATCTATAAGGGATTCCTAGAAAAGGTGAGGAGTTTCAAGGAGGAATACACAGAAGGAGGAACCGACATACTATCATCCCATTTCAATCAATGAGAAAACATCCCTAAACAAGAGACAGATACCGCCTGCCTTTAGAATGTGGGAATGTGGTGCAACAAAAAGCATGTCCCTGATAGATGGATGCGCTCCCAAGTGAATTCATTGGAAACAGTGCTACATTAACCATGATGGTTGCAACCTCTCCTCTTATAGTCTTCTTCAGTTATGTTGATAGTGTCAATCAGGTGTTTCCTTGGACTATCATATAAAATCATACATGTATTATTCCCCAACAACAAACATTAAAAATCCACTTGGGTATTTTAGTTAAATTGGCGGTGACTGCATCTCATGATAGTGATTCTCAAGGAAAATATCCTAACATTCTTATTGTAGAGGCTAATTGTCTAGGTCATAGATTAGACCATTCCATCTTGCGAAAAATTATGAAAAATTATCTTTTTCATGATATTTTCAGTTTTAGGGGTCAATTATAATCCCCTTCATAATCATTGAGATTATTTGACAGAGAAAA
Source organism: Viscum album (assembly GCA_963277665.1). Classification (NCBI taxonomy): domain Eukaryota; kingdom Viridiplantae; phylum Streptophyta; class Magnoliopsida; order Santalales; family Viscaceae; genus Viscum; species Viscum album. Next base: position 305,194,790 of record OY728131.1, on the reverse strand, counting down.
ATTTATTATTGATCATCTCATACGGTGATAGATCTTACCAACATATTACTATAATAGATGAATGTTGGTATTTACAAGGCCTGGATAAAGAATTAAAAATTTTATATCTATTATTTATAAAATTTCCCATAAAAGGAAAACATAGAGTCATGAAGTGTGTCCATAGTTTCTCTAGATATCCCAATCAATTGAAAATATAGAAAGCGAGATTCCATAAAATGGGAGGTAGAGGAGTACCATCCACCCAACTGAAATATGATATCATCTTGAGTTATACTAGTTTACATCACTCATCCGTAACCTCATTTTAAGAAATGAGAGACATAGGGAGTCAAGGAGATCTGGTGAAAACAACCCATGGAAAGATTCCTCTGTGGGTTCTACAAACAAATCATGATATGTTTCCTTCCTTATTTTGGCTCTCTATATCCTATTTAGTTTAAACCTAGAATTATTTACTAAAATTGAAATGGTTTTTCTAGTATAGTAAATACTTATCACACCTCATCAACTGTGTGTAGATAAATCAATGACATTGAACAAGACACTATTGTGTATTTAAAGTATGCTATTACAGATAGATTGGTTCCATCAAGATGAAAAAATAATAAATGAGATCAATTATCATATACCTATGAAATATAATCACCAATAATTATTCCTATGAGTAGTTCAATATTAATCCACTTAAATTCATTAAATTTGGATTCACACTACTAGAAAAATATTCTATATACAAATACCTATAGTCATAGTTTTATAGGTCCATGGATATAGATTAATTTATATACATAGTTTAATTAAAAACATGGATATATGGGTATTCTAATCTATAGTTTACTAAAAAAATATGGTAGTAGAGTTGATTTGTACATGTGACATTACTTCTATACATGACCCCATCAAATTACACTATACTATACACAACCCACCTTCGCCGACACTTCCATCACAAGATATTAACTCCCCTAACCTTCTCCCATAACACTACCCTCGTGAGCTATTATCTCCCCAACCATCCTCCCCCTATTCTTCCCTCATGATATATCATATCCCTAACCCTACCCCCCGATGTTTCCCTCATGAAATATCCTCTCCCCTATCCCTCCTCCCCTAACACTTCCCCTCGTGATGCTTCCGCTTACTTCTACCCAATTTTGAAACCCCATTGCGAGGTCTCCTCTCCAATATCCTCCTCATTCTATGTTAACACCAAACACATCCACCCAACATCTCATCATCACTTATCCTATATGAGATTATTTGGTGACTAAGTTAGAACTTAATTATGTAAAATTAATGATATAAATAACATGATCGAGTCATTTACATACATTTTAGGACATCAAACACTATGGGATTCTTGGTATTTTTATGGGTTCTATAGTGATTTTTTTCACACTGTATATTTACATACCTCATGTGAATACAAATTATATTTTTAGTGTTTGGGGTAAATGGAGATAGACATAATAGTTATAAAATGATGTCAATTTACATCATAAAGTTTATTTATTATTATTATAGAGTTATGTGGAGGGTTTATAATATATTATTTTTTATCTATATAATCTTTATGGTTCATAACATATTAATATGGTTATATTTTATAAATTTTTTTGGAGTATTTTTTAATTAATGGAACTATACTTTGGACTTTATTATGGATGTTATCACTTGTTTTTTATACTAATAATTATTTATTTTTTGTTTGGAATCTTTATTGAGACAAACTATTATATGGTAAATCACTTCTCATATGATAGTTATTGACACTCTATCTAGGTCACCAACCTCTAGTGATTGGGTAGTGCACTCTATGTGTTGTGGAATTTCACCTTAGAGACAAAGTCATACCAAGTCCATATTTTACTACTTTTATCATGATGGAAAATTAGTTTTTATATCATTTAAATTTCTTACGTATACTATATTTTTTTTCTCCATCAATCCCTTACATACAGTAAAGTTTCACCACATTTCCCCGCCTTTGATTCCTTTTTGTGTTACCTAGATATTTACTGGGATTAAGTTCTAACAAAAGGGTATAAATTTTCCCTATATTGTGAAAAGGATTATAGAAAGGGATTATTGATTCATAAAATAAATCCAATTGTTTTTCATCCACAGATATTTCTTTTAAATATAAATATTAAGAATATCCTTAAAATAATATTTTACAATTTATTTTTATGGATGGAAATCTAAGAGATATTAATTGAATTTTGGCCTTAATGATTGAAAACATTGTTCAAAGGGTCTCGATCATTTCTTTTAAGGGTTGTATCTTAGTGGAGAATCATTTTTAATCAATTTTAGACCACTATTTTAAGGATTAAAACCCCAATTTGGGATTAAATTTTCCAGTCTCCCATAATTATTAGAGTTCTAAAACTCTCAAGGATAAAACAATATTTCTTGTAGTCATACTTTAAAATTTCATTATCCACTAATAATATTAATAATTCATTTAAATCATACCTCCCCTAATATATCTCACAAGATTATAAAATTGGAATAAGGTTAGGAGGTATGGGTCAGTCTTTCTCAAAACTATTCAGCTTCATTGATAATTCATTTACATTGGTCATGAAAGTAGTGGTCTCTTAAAATTGGCGAACTCCTTAACTTGGAAGTCCTATATCAATTTTCTAAAGGATATCATTGTGAGATATTGAATTTAAGAGATCACATGGTACTTACAGTTTTTTAGTATAATACTTTTATATATGGAGTAATCAATTACAACTCAAAACATTGGTAGTAAGACATAGTAGGTAGTTTACATTTATATCTAAATGACCAATCCATGGTGTTGGAATATCTTCAACATCTCCTAAATTTACCATATTACTTGAATATATATTCTCTATATTTTTGAAAAAAAATTGCATCTCATTCCTCAACATCACAAACATTGATGAAAAGATGTATTTATACAAAAATTACAAGGCCAAAATAAACCAATTGGTCATTAAACTAGATGAAAACATCATCAACCAATACTTTAATATATCCTTACAAAAAATGGAATGACCTACAAATTTTCATATCCTCAAAGACATTATTTTTTAAATGTATCACATATCTCTAAAAAATTGGATACGTTGAAATGATTATAATCATTTATCAATTCTCTAAATTTTCCCACATTTTCTATCATTGATAGTTTTATTGCCATAATTTAAAAGTTATTTTAATGAATGGGAGGTTGAACAATGCTATAGGAATCCCCATAATTAGAAAATACACTCTAGTTAATGATGGTTCCAAACTAATATAATTGTTGAGATCCAATGTGATGGTCCTTAGTAAAATGTCCAAGAATATCATTATTTACACTAGGGTAATTCCACTTTATCATTGATGTTCATCAGTGGATGTGATTGGTACATCCCAGGTACATATAAAATAATTTGTTTTCTTTTTGGAATTAAATAGGTAAATCAATTATAAATTTATAATGAAATAAGTGTAATATATATAAATTAATTATTCTATACTAACAGAATATTATTATCACATACTAGGGTATAAATAAAATTTATTTATCTTATGTGTGTAATAATGATATATTTATATCATGGAATAAGTATATAAATGTTTCTTAAATGATAAATTAAGTGTTGTTTTTTTGAATGTAATAAATATTTAATTACAATTTTCTAATTAATATAATTATTTTAAGTGTTTTTTCATAAAATAGATTAATAAATTTAATATTTGGTTTTATTATAATTATATGATAATTTTATGAGACATTAATTAAATTTTCAAAGTGTCACAAAATAAGTTATAATTTGTTATCTGTATTTTTTAATTATAAAAAATTTTAACTGGAAATTAAATTCCTCATATTTAGAAAATTACAATCATAAAAATTAGTTCATTTTTTAATTTTATATGTAAAAAATATATTAGCGTTATCTTTTTGTATTGTTCTAAAATACTTTATTTTTTGTTGAATTTTAAAATATTGAATTTATGGTATATATACATTATAATTTATATAAAATATTTGTTTAGTAATTGAAGATGTAATAACAATAATATAGAACAACAATTCATTATTATAATATAGTTAGTGATAATATTCAAGATTTTCATTATGTTGATCCAAAATAATAAACTAATGAATAAAATAATGAGAAAACACCTCTCACATCCACTATAAACACGACCCATCACCACCTCTTCTCCTTACACCTAAAATAATTTTAGAATGTTTAATTTCTACCCAATTATATTCCCAATCCTTTTACACATGTACAAGACTTTCATGTTACACAAAATTTCCAATACCAATGGCCTTAAGGTGAAGAAGTTCAAGAGGTAAAATCCTCATTAATTTAATTTAATTTTATTGTCAAATTATTTTATTTTTTTGTTCACTACTAAACTCCCCCCATCCATGTGACATGATAAATCTAGTATCTTGAATATACTGTAATTTTAATTTTTTATGGAATATCTTTCATCAAACCACTCTTCATCTCTTCTTATTCTAGAAAATGAAAGAATCACCCATGACATGTCAATTCACCCCCTTCGTTGACGTCTTATTTTCATTGTTCTTTATTTCCTTCAAGTTTATTAAAAATACAATTATTATTTTTAAAAAATAATATATTATGTATATAACAACTTTTTTAATGTTCTATAACTAATTTATAGACATAAAAATAAATAAAATGAAACTAGTTTGTGATGGTTGGAAAATACCCAAAAAATGTGCCAAACTTTTTACACTAATGTTTTATCCAAGGAATTATATTCATATGATGAAAAATGATATATGATATCATTTAAAATTTTAGAAATATATTTAAACTATTTCATTCCTTTTCTTGAGTTTTTTATCAATTCGATAAGAAAATACATAATGGACCAACCTTAAAAACATGAAATAAATGCACCCAAAACAATGAAAATAACAAAATACTATTAATAAAATGGATGAAAAAAAAATTACAAGAAGATCATATAAGGAATTATAAATATTAATATGGTTCTTTAATATATCAATAACACTCATTAAACCATTATACAGGGTGTTTGAACTTGTTTTAAGTAATATGAACACTTGGTAATATAATTTTCATTAAAAATCATCTTTTAAATTTATATTTTTCAAAATTCAAAATGAATGTTTTTATGATTTAAGAATTCATATTTTATGTTTATAATTTAATTATAGGAAATTTATTATGAATAATAAGGACATGTATATCCCCCTCCAATGCATTGGTTATGTTTATGTTGGAAGTTGACCGTAACAGTTATTCCAAGTGTAACTGTGATGATTACACCATAAGGTATCCATGAGGATTATATTATAAGGTAGTTGTAAGGGTTACATTAAAAGTTATACATGAGGGTTACAAATTATATGGTATTTTCTATGGTTAAAATATTATATATGAAATTCTCCAATTTACCATTATAAGTTTATTTACGTTTTCTATGTTTTATGGAAATATCATGTTTTTACAAAGTATATGATACATTATGGGTGAGATATATCTATTAGTGAAAATTATTTCATATGTGTATCAGAATTTATGGAATAAATGTCCATTTATTTTTTGTACCTTAATGAGATTATTGTTCCCATCCTAAGTTTAAAAATGTTTTACACGGGGTTTAAGGAGGGATAATAAAAAAGGAAAAACCAAGATAAATGTTGTGAAAATATTTCATGAAAAGATTTCATGTTTTATTAAAAACATTTGTATTTTGTAAGGAATGGATACTATTTTAGTAGTACCAACTTTTTATACATGTGGGTTGTTATGTATGAATTGTGTTATGATTCTCTAAAACTCTATACCGAAAAGATATTTGGAAATGTATTAAGTATATTCTCGTTGAATTAACTAGATTATGTAATGTTAAAGGCACAATACTTATAGTTGGGTTTAGTGAAGGGTTTCAATAACTTTAGGGTTTAAGATTATGTTAATAGAATATCATAAATGCTTTTTATGTTATGGTTATGTTGAGATGATATAGAATTTAATTCTTACCTTGTTGGTTCATCTATGATATGTCTATTCCGAATGGTTATCCATAGACTAAATAGGATGGCTGAAGTATACAGGCACCGAGAGGATGATATCTTACCAAATCAGCAACCAGGAATGGTGGAAATTGTAAATGAATAGTTTTTTATAGTAATAAATTAGGTTAAATAGGATATAAAAGTTTGTGGAAATCATGGAACATAACAACCATTGCTTCCACAAAGAACATGAAAATAGTGGAACATTTTATAAGGCAACACCCTCTTACATTAAGTGTATATTCTAATTTTGTGGTGACCGAATGGTGGATTTAATCCCTTTAAAATAAATTTTATTTCATGGAGTTTTTAGATAATCAAAATTTTATTCTCTTTATTTATCATTTTGATGGTGAATCTGACTAGTGATGGTGAATGGTTAAGAATATCTGTGATAGAGAGGATATTGATGCCTTGTAATGGGATTAATTTAAGAATATGTTCCAATGGAGGATATTTTAATTAGTTGGTTTGAATTAGGATGGAAAATAAATCCATGGATTTGAAATAAAATGAGGAATATTCTATCGATGTGTATGAAGTAAAATTCACCCGATTAGAAAGGTATGCTTCAAATATTATTTGAAATGTTAATAGTAAAAGAAGTCATTTTTAATTAAAATTGAAGCTAATATATCTAACAAAATTGGTATATCATTAATTCAGAAGTTATTATAAGATTTTTTAATGTTCTAAGTGGTTAGAAATACAGTTTTCTTATGATAACATGCACTTTAAAAATGTCAAGAAGAAAAGGTCTAAATGGCCAAAATTGGGTAATAATTAACTAAAGAAATATAGTGGTAAGAAACTATAGTTTCTAATTTTTGAAAAGTGTGGAAAAAAGAACCTTGATGAATTCCTTAACAAATCAAAAATGTTTTTTCAATGTGGAAACTTTGGACATATGGACCAATATTTCAATGAAAAAGAACTACGTGATGTTATGTTTAATTATGATAAGAAAATTGTAAAGTGATTTAAATGTGATGTGGGTGGGAATTATTTAAATAACATCCCAAATAAATATATGATTTATGGAAAGTATCCTAATTATAAGCAAAAAGGTGCAGTGAAATCCATTGTTACTACTTCAACATGTGTTAGTCCTTCTAATGAAGTAGTAACATGTACTTTTTTTGTTAACTCGTATTTTTTAATGTTTTGATTGATACGGTGTTTATAAATTGCTTTATTTATAAGGAATTTTCGTATAAATTGGAAATTTTACCTCAAGAAATGAAACAAGATATTATAGTTGAAACATTGAGGGGAAATATTATATTAAAAATGAATTATAATAATCTTTTTGTTGTTGTCTTTAGAGACAAATAACTTTCAAAACTTGTTGTCTTTACCTTATTAGAGTTTAATTTTATTCTGGTTATGGATTTCCTTTTTTTTAATCATACTAAGATTGATTGTAGAGATAAAGAAGTTTTTTTTATAAAGAGTTTTAATTTTTATACAAGAATGAACCCATACCATTGATAATAAAACAAGATGTTGAGAAATTGATAAAAGATGTAAAGGAAATTTATCTTGTATACATTGTTGAAAATAAAAGAAATGTTCAGATTAATGATGTGTTGGTGGTAAATGAATAATTATATGTCATTCCGAACGTGTTTCCCAATGTTATACCAGATCGAGAAGTTGAATTTACCACTGACTTAGTTCCTGATGCTAATCTAATTTCAAAACCCACTTCTCAAATGGTTCAAAAGGAAATTTTATAATTGAAAAAAAATTTGCATCAGTTTCTTAATAAAAGATTAATTCATCATAGCACTTCACCGTAAGGTGATCCTATTTTTTTCATTAATAATAAAGATAGTTCCATGATACTTTTCGTTGATTATAATGATTTAAAAAAATTTAATATTAGGAGTAAGTATGTATTTCCTCATATTGATGAATTATTTTATTAGATTTAGGGAGCTCAGTATTTTTCTAATATTGACTTGAGATTTGGGTACCTTTAGCTAATTGTGAAGAATGATAACATTTCAAAAATATCATTCTAAAATAGATATGGGCATTATGAGTTTTTTGTTTTTCCATTTGTATTAAAAAAATATCCTACTATATTTATGGATCTTAATAATAGATTATTAGTTGAATATTTGGATATGTTTTTTTATTTTTATTGATGATATTTTGGTATTTTAATAATGTAATGAAGATAATCAAAAACATTTAAGGATTATCTTGAAAACTCTCAAAGACAAATGTTATATGGGAAATTTAGGGAATGTTATTTTTGGTTGAAACATATTTCTTTTCTTATGAACACTATTTATAAGGATGTCATAATAGTTGATTCTCCAAAAACAAAAGTGGACGATGATTGGCTAAGACATAAAAATGTCACTATGATTCATAGTATTTTTTGGATTATAAGGATATTATTGATGGTTTGATAAAAAATTTCGCAGCTATCTAGCTATATTAATAAATTAACATGAATAGGGGATAATTTTCTTTGGATTGAAGAATTTGATGCTTGTTTTCAATAATTAAAGATGGGGTTAGTGAATTATCTTGTTTTGGCCCTTCCTTTAAAAATAGTAATTTTGTCGTCTATAATGATGCTTTATTGAAGGGAATGGGTTTTGTTCGGATGTAGAATGATTAGGTAATTCCTTTTTATTTAAGACAACTGAAATCTTGTGAATTAAATTATCCCACTCATGATTTGGAATTAGAAGCCATGGTTTTTGGTTTGAAAATTTGGAGGCATCATTAATATTGAGCCAAATGTGAAATATATACTAACCATAAAAATTTTAAGTATATTTTCAATCAGAAGGAATTGAACCTGAGGTAGAGAAGCTAGCTTGAATTGATAAAGGATTATAATTTCATGATTGTTTACCATACTAGAAAAGGAAAAAAATTAGTGTATTCCTTGATTCAAAAACAACACGAATCATGAACCGTGTTACATTTGGAAAATGACCCCTTGTTTTATGATTTGATGAATTTTGGATTGAACGTTATTGGAGTAGGAAATTCCTCTATTTTGTTTCAAGTTTCAATATAGTCTTATTATTCTGAGAGAATTAAGAAACCACAGATAGAAGATGGTGAGTTATTGAAAACGTTATAATTAGTGAAAAGGGTATGTTTCTAGAATTTGATGCTGATAATGATTGTATTTTGAGATTTCAGAAGAGATTATGTGTGCCTTATGATTCCCAGTTGAAGATAGAGTTTTTATGTGAAGCTCATAGTTCTCTATTTTCAGTTTATCCTGGAAGAACCAAGATTTACAGAGACCTTCAATAGTATTACTGGTGTGATGGAATAAAAATAGTTCTTTCTGATTTTACAACAAAATATTTGACTTCTCAATTAGTTAAAGCTGATCGGCAACTACCAAAGGGGATGTGTCAGCCGTTTCCAATTCCAAAGTGGAAATGGGAAAATATATCCATCTCTTTTATAGTGGGATTATTGAAGATTTATCAAGTTAAAAATTCTACTTGAGTTATGTTTGGTCAACTAACTAAATCTTTACATTTTCTTTCTATTCCTGAAACTATGTCTTTGGATTAGCTATCTCGAATGTACCTCAAAGAGATAGTCAAATTAAAATTTATTTATCTCTCTAGTGTATCTAATCATGATCCCCTATTCACTTCTAAATTTCTGAAAGGCCTCTAGTAGTCATTGGGAACTAAATTAAATTTTAGTACAAACATTTATACCCAATCTGATAGATAGACAGAGTGAACAATTCATACATTGTAAGACCTATTACAATATTTTTTAATGGACTACCAATGATGTTGAGATCAATATCTTTCTTTAGTAGGGTTTTCTTATAATAATAGTTTTTAAACGAGTATAAAAATTACACCATTTAAGGAATTATATGGAAATTGATATCGAACTTCATCATTTTGAGATTATGTTGGGGAAAGGAAGTTGATTGGAATATAATTATTAGATTTAGTGGTTGAGTAATTGAAAATGATCTAGAAATATATGACGATAGCTCAGATAAGGTTTAAAATCTCTAAAAATAATAGGATGAAGTACTTTTCTATTGAGGATGGTGATAATGTTTTCCTTAATATCCCTCCTTCAAAAAGTGTTATTCATTTTTGGTAAAAATTGAAAGATAAGTTTATAGTTTGTTGGACCTTTTTAAAACCTTGAGAATATTCGACTAATTACATACTAAGTATCTTTACATCCAACATTATCTCATGCACTCCCAATTTTTCATGTTTCACTATTAAGAATGTATGTTCAAAATTCACCTCATGTTTTGAACCCTGAAGTAGTTCAACTAGAAGATAACCTTTCATATAAGGAAAATCCTATTATGATTTTGGATCATAGAGAGCATGTATTGTAGAATAAGTAAATTCACTAGGTTTATGTTTTGTAGATAAATCACATGGTTGAAAAAGATACATGGAAATTTGAAAATGTTATCAGGGAAATGTATCCTAACTTTTTTAATGAGTAATTAAAAATTTCAAGGACACAGTTTACATAATGTGTGGATAATGTAGCATCCCATGTACTTATACAATAATTTGTTTTCATTCTGGAATTAAATGGTTAAATTCATTATAAATCAATAACGAAATAAGTTGTAATTATAGAAATTAAAAAATCTATATTAATAGAATAGTAACATCACATATGAGAGTATAAATAAGATTTATGTATAATATAAGTATAATCATGATATATTTATATCATGGAATATGTAAATAAATGTTTTGTAAATGATAAATTAAGTGTTGGTGTTTTTGTAAGTCATGAATATTTAATTATAATTTTAAAATTAATATAATGATTTCAAATAAAATATATTTTCATTAAATATATTCATAAATTAATATTTTGTTGAATTATGATTATAAGTTAATTTTATGTGATCTCAATTAATTTATCAAAGTGTCATAAAATGAGTTATAATTTCAAAATCTGTATTTTTCTATTAAATAATAATTTTAATTAAAAATTAAATTTATCATATTTAGAAAATTAATTTCATAAAATGGGGTTCATTTTTGAATTATACACATTTAAAAATGGGTAGGGTGAATATTTGGTATTTTCTTAAAATACTGGAATTTTTGGTGAATACTAAAATATGATAATTTACGGTATATATAAAATATAAGTTAAATACACTATTTCTTGATTCATTTATGATGTAAGCACTATAATCTTGAAATAATATTCATTATTTTAATTTATACAATTATAATTCCCAATCCATTCATATACCTGATCCAAAATGATAAACTAATGAATAAAATAACGAGAAAACACCCCTCTCATCCACTATAAATAACACCCCTCACCACCTCTTCTCCTCACAAATAAAATCCTTGCAGATTCTTTTTAATTTATATCTAATTGTATTCCCATGCCACTTCCCCGGATCCAATAACTATTGGTATCATCAAATGGTCAAAACCAAGGGCCTTAAGGAGGTTCTCACAGAGAAGAAGTTCAAGAGGTAAAATCCTCTGACATTTTATTTTATTTTATGTTCAATTTCTTTTATTTTCTTAATATATCATCAAATACTCCGATCCATGTGACATTATAACTGAATTATATATAATATAATATAATTTTATTGTGTTAATGAAATATCCATCATCGAACCTCTCATCTTCTCCTCTTATTTTAGAAAATGAAAGTATCATTTGTGACATGTCGATTCACCTTCTTTGTGGATGCCATATTTTCATTTTTGTTTACATAATTCAATGTGGGTAAAAAATTATTATGATGAAACAATATTTTAATATGTATATTATAACTTTTTTAATGTTTTGTAACTAATTTATATACATAAAATTAAATTTAAATAAACTATTTTGTTATGGTCAGAAAAACCCACAAAAAATGAACAAATCTGTTATCATTAATGTTTTATCTAATGAATAATCCTCATATCATAAAAATGATATATAGTATCATTTAAATTTTGGAAAACATATTAACACAATTTCATTTCATTTATGGTATTTTCTCCCATTCGAGAAGAAAATCCATAATGAACCAGCCTTGGAAACCATGAAATAAATGCACCCAAAACAATGAAAACAAAAACATTATAGTAATAAATGGATGGAAATATGTTAAAAAAAGATAATATAAGTAAATATAAATATTAATATGGTTATGGAATATATCAATGACACTCTTTAAACCAATATGTAGGATCTTTGAACACATATTTATTAAAACAAACTCGAGGTAAGGGACTTTTCTTTAAAGACCATCTTTTAAATTTCTTTTTTTAAAAATTCAAAAGGACTATTTTTATGATTCAAGTATTAATGATTCATGATTATGTTTTTTTTCATGTGAATTTTTTATTATTAAGGGTGGACCTATATATCCCTTTAATGCATTGGGTATGTTTATGATAGATATTGATTGAAATGGTTATTCTAAGTGTAACTGTGATATTTACACAATAATGAAGCTATGAGGGCTACATAATAAGGTATCCATGTGGGTTACATTTTAAGGTATCCATAAGGGTTAAAAATAATATGGTATCCATGAGGGTTACAAAATTAATTAATTAATTCCCCAAATTACTATTATAGATTTATTTATATTTTCAATGTTTTTTGGAAATCTCTTATTTTTTTGAAAATGAATATGATAATTTATTGGTGAGAAGTATTTCTTTGTAATTTATTTTATATTTGTATATGTATTGATGGAATAAATATTCCTATCCTTTTTTTGTCTCGTACTGAGATTATTATTATCATCCGAATTTTAAAAAAGTTTTTCATAAGGATTAAGGATGGGTACGTGAAAATAAGAAGCCATGTTGAATGTTGTAAAGATTTTAAATGAAATTATTTCATGTTTTATAAGAAAATTTTTTATTATTGAAGAAATGGATAGTATTTTAGTATTACACACTTTCTATTCTTGTGGGTTTTTATGTATGAATTATTTCCTAATTATTTAGAACTCTAAATTGTAATGATATTTTGGAAGGTAATAAGTTTATTCTAGTTGAATTAATGAGATTATGTAGTGTTAAAGGACTAGTCCTTATAGAGATTATACATATTATACTCAATATTAAAATATAGAGTACCTTATAAATCAATTCTCATATATCGAGTTATTTTCATACTGGTTATGCAACTATGAATTTATGAAGAAAAATAAGCAACACACACTCACACATAAAAAGAAAAAAAGAGAAATATGTGAGAAAATACATGGGTTAATAAAATAGAAATTCCAAAAATTTATTTTTTAAACATCCCCTTGAAATTATTCAAAAATATTTCACAATATCAAGTATAATTACTTCTAATTGGTGTATATGTTTAAAAACATTTATTCTCAACCCACAACTAAAACCATAAAGTTATAATAATAATAAATTATTTGGTCAAATTCATGATAAAAAGTATGATAATCCTTAAATATGTGTTTCTTATGATTTTTAAACTTTTATTAAAATTCATAATATTTATAAACATCAACCACTGAAATTGATTCCCAAATTATACACAAAAATGACAATAAATCTAGAAATAAGAAATCAATTTCAAAAGATGATTTCCCAAAAAAATATGATAACACCTTCGTTTATAATTCTATTTCATTAATATTTCGAAATTCCCTTCTATTTTAATTTATGTAATTATGATTTAATCCATAAATTATACATAAATTAATAAATATATTTTGTTTAGTGAATTATATGAAATAACGTGAATTAAAGTTCAACCATATTTTCAAAATATGAATATAAAATTTTTTATAGTAGAATCCTCTCTTTCACCTTGAATATCATAAGTAATTAAAATTATTTTTCAAAGATTTATCAAAGAATAATTTTTTAATTAAGGCTCATGATGATTTCAAAATAAAATTTTTTAATTAATGAATTTGATGAAAAATGATAGGTTCCTATCCATCTAATTTTGACTTCTTATTTTTCAAGAGTCACCCACTGTTGATTGATAATTCTAGAACCATCAATTGAAAAATGATCTCAATAATTGAGACCAATGAATTAAATAAATTTAATTAAAATTAAAAAAATTAATGAATTAAACCAAAAATCACAAATATTAAAGATTTGAAATTCCAATGAAAGCTTATGGAAGATAATTTTGTAAGATATAAATAATAATTAAAACTCCATATGAAAGAACTATGAGAAAAAATGTATTTATAAATCTAGATGAAACATTCTATGATAGACTAAAAGAGGACATGGTTTTCCCATCTAATTACTATAAAGATCATTTTTTCACTATGACTAGGATAAAACATCGAGATATACTCCTCTATAATCTGACCATTAGAAACATTAATGTCATGGTTTATTATAGATTCCTTAATTAATTTGAATTCCTCAAGTTCTTTAAAGATAAAAATAGGGATACTTAATTTGATATTTCTTCCTCTATATTCGAACCATGAGCTATGAAAAATGTCATGATCATTTCAACCACCAAATTATTTCACTAGTGATTGTTTACTCAACATTCCGATTCACTCTGACCATTTTTAAAGGGAATTTCCTTTGGGTTAACTAGTTTACATGCACCAATTTTTTTTTTCCTAAACACAAAAAATTAGTTTTTATCAGTATGATTTTAATTTCTTCCAATTTGATATAAACTATAGTAATAATCTTTTTGATATCTATATTAGTCACATAATAAGATATATCACAGTTAATATTATCACTTTTCCATATCTTTTTTTATGCTATAAAAAATTAAATAACCTATAGAAGTATTAGAATATACATGTAACAAAATTGATGCATTTAATTGACTCTTTTATGTATGTTATATAATAATTATAAAAAACCAAGTATTGCTTTTGTTTTCTCCATGTACATAAATGACTATGAAAATAGATTATCTACAACCATTTTCATTATTAATCAAGGTTATAGGTAGAAATATGACTATAGGATAAATCTATTATAGAACAAGGTAGAACATCGACCATGGTCCATAGTAACTGCAGAAATAGGTAGACTATATTTATTATTTATTTTAAATAATAATGATAATAATCATGAATGAATTTAACTACGAATATGAAGAATCAAACATATAATCCCTTTATTAAAAAGATAAAATCAATACTAGGGGATGTGACATGGAATGAGAATAAAACACCCTCTACCAATAATTAATATAACAGACTAGATAAAATAATTAAAAATATAATTCAACAAAAAATATATAGCCTCTAGAAACCTAATAACTCCTCATGTTATAACAACAACCTGATCTAGAATATCCATAACATAAAATTCTCCAGATACAGTCTCTAAGCACGATAATAAATATACATACATATATATAGATCCCATAATAAATCCTTCTAATCCACCTAATTTATTATGTCAACAGTACCAATATTGAAACATAATTCCCTTGGTAAAATCCCCAATAGAGGTTTCACCATTTTCTAACCATTCTTAGAATATAACTGGTAAATATATTATGATAACTACCATGAAACTATGTAAATTGACCTTTCCCCTAAATTTTAACCATCCTCAGTGAATTTACATGATCTATAATATAGTTAGAAAACTTAATTTCATTACCATAAAATGTCATGTAAATAAGTTCATTATATAAATGCATTCATGTTTCATATACAACCAATTCTAGAGTGGTAGTATTAGAATTCCTTACATCATCCCAATCAAAAGTGACAGTTTCATTAATAAATAAATAATATATTATCCATAGAATTATCTAGATCATTATTGGATTCCAGAAAAGTTACACCTTTATCATATAAACAGAAAGAATAATGCATGGAAACTAAATTAGATGGATATTTTCAAACCATAACCTTCTTACCAACCCCCATGACACCCACTAGTATTAATTAAATAACCTATCCATGGAATTATTTTCCATTTTCAATATTATTATTATCAATAACATAATATCCAATAGCATGATTAACCTATGCAAGAGCAGTCATAACCAACTTATGATGATATAGAGATGAAAAAAAGGTATAGGTGTTCCCAACCCACACTACCCCATTTGGATTAGAATTGAATATGAAACATAATCAATTTACCTAATTAGAACACCATTAATAGATTTAAAATTAGTATCCTTTTCAGATATAATCATCTTCAATTGTATATATGAGTATAAAACCACAAAAGTAAAGCTATGTTATTTTTTACTATCATTAAAAATCACAAATTAATCTTCTTATAGATCATATGGATCCACCACTATTTCACTCCCCGAGGACAATAGAAGATCAATACCTTTCAACTCCCCATCACAAGAAGAATTAAGGACCACATCATCATGAAACATCCATTTATAAGGGTCAAACATAATTTATTTTTTATTTTCACTTTGAGTAGAAGAATCAACCACCATAGGAATCTTATTAAAAGCAGATCTATTTTTGTGGGAATATGTAGACTTATGTATCTCTTTACATAGATATTCCTTCATGCAGATCCATCTACATGGTATTTCTTATGTGAATGTATCATTATATGTATATAGAAATTTTTATTCATCTATACCAAAGTAATTAAAAATAGAAACTCATTAACCCACTATATGGATTTCTATTCATCCTTATTCTACTTATATTATTATCCATATATTTATATAAAATTTTTTGTCCTTTATCATTAAAAACTACTACATCTATAATATTATTTCGGGGATTGTTTTAAAAAACATTTTTATCAAAAAATAAACAAATTTTTAATATCATTTACTATAATAGCAGTATCCTTTTCCATTATATTAAAACCTATGAAATATACCCTCATCTATATTCTAATAAAAGTTTTCAATATTTTCATCTATAATATTTATAATTCCTTGGTTTTTTTAAATATCATATTATTCTAATTGTTTGGTAACACAACATCATTTTATAATATTCTACTCATGTTACTAATAATGATAGAAATTCTTTCTATGCCCTACATTTTTCTAATATTTGGCACTCATGTAGGAAAAATTGGTTAGATTCTTAATTTGGAGGAGGTTTCCATTTGTTCACTCACCATTGGTGATGATTCTTCCATCCATTGAATTCTTGATGATGCATAATTTTTTATTAAAATAACATTATTTTCACCATCACATAATTTTTTCACACTTAATAGATTGTGATTAATCCCTTAAACTTTGAGTACATATTTTCATTTTTACCGTTGATTTTATATGTCCATAGTTCCAAATTCCATGATTTTTAAGGTTCTATAATTTCTTAATGTAATTTCCACTCCATAATGATTTTTAATAATCAAAAAAATATGTGTGTCACCAAGAATATTTAAGGAACATCCTATGGTTAGAATACCTGATTAAACTCTCCAATATGCTATCAATGAAACTTCTATAATGATTTATTTTTCTTCCTTCATCCACTTCTAAATTCCCATTCCTTTTTTATCATTAGAATTTTTTAAAGAAAACTATTCATGATTGCTTCAATATAGTGACCCTGTTGGTCACACATACCATAAAAGTCATTTAAAAATAATAATTATTCTATTTAGATATATATATATATAATGAATATTTATCTATAATCTAATTTAAATCAAAATTTATTTTAGAATTATTAGAAATTTACCCCTGGAATTCAGGAATTCTCAATAGTAATGACATGTGGAAGGACCTTAAGTAATATTTGTTATAATAAATCCCATAGTATCAGTAGTAAAATTTGAATTTATTTCTTCTATATTGATAATAGTTCTATCTATAATATTGTTTTTTATTTTTTAAATTATATGCCTCTATTTTTCTTGGGGATATTGACAATATATAGACATTACTTCATTTTTATATATAATACGGTTTCTTATTACTCCTCTTAGACCATATATGTTTATATTTTTTATTTTAAATAGTATAGTTAAAAACAATTGATTTATTTTTAGATTTACCAGAAAATATAGTAATCTTATCTTTTGAGCTCATTGGGTTGATATATTTTCATGAATATTTGTTAACTATTATATCCTTATTGAATAATTTTATATTATTATACAATTTTTCCTCATCTTCAATCACTTTGGTTGAGTATTATATCTTTTCTCTAAAAAGATAGTTTATCATCCATAATTTTTATGACTTTCACAAGCTCAATGAATTTTAGCATGATTTTTTGGATGTCATAAATGAATTGAGTTTTTATTTTGTGAATAACATCATTCTATTCATATCTATTGCCATTATCGTTCCTAAAAAGACTAATTTCAGTCTTTTTTTTTGAATTCTACCCAAGAAATGATTACAATGCAGAATTTAATATATGTTTTATATATGTTATCTCACTTACATATTCTTCACTACTAGGGGTTTAATTATGTTTTATAAGCCATATTTTTTTGGAAATATTTACCACTTCTTCTTTTGATTGGTTTCTTAAATTGAAATAATCAACTTCCATTTCAATCATCACAAAACGTTTTTATTCTTCTTGGGAACCCGTTATTACAATCAAAATATTTTGAATCCACTATTAAGTTTCTTCACAGTATATTCATTTGAGTTTTCTCATTTTAATCCACTTCCCTTTGGATTTTTGTATTCTACTCATTTTACAACAAGTCTCCTAAATATGTGTTTAACTATTTCCTACATTGATGACAGAATAGGAAATAAGTTTGACATTAGAAGTGTGTTCATTCAAATGTGAGTTCCTTAACATTGACACTATGATATTATTATATCTTATTTTTCCTCTTCATTATAACAATATACTTATTTTTCTTCCATGAACTGTACTGCAACAGACTCACCCACATTTCTTCCTTTTACTAAGGAAAATATTGTTTTATATTTTAATAATGCAACAATTTTTTCTTTTTTACTCACTTGAACTATCTCTATTCGACGATGAAAATTTATATTTTTATAACACAATAAAAAATATATTTTATTTTGTTATATTGGTTCTCATGTTTGAATTTGAATTTCAAATTCCAAAAATAAAAAACTAACTATTTGTATGTTCTTCCAACTTATTCTTCTTTAATTTATAACCTATTCTTAGTTGTGATTTTTTTTCTAGGTCATAACACCATAACAGGCCAACATACAATGTGACCAAATAATTAAAACGTAACTTCTCATTTTTATTTCACAATATCCATCTTATTTATCTTTCAAATATTTTATTTACCTTTTCGTGAATAAAAAATAAAATTATGTGATGTTTATTACATGAATGAAAAAATTAAAAAACATCTAGAATATAAATTATTCTTTAGAGTAAATATTATAGTAACTATAAATATAAGGACACAACCTTAAACAATACATAATATTTAATTTATTTAATAATTCACATTAGGGATCTCTTCAAATTTATAGTTTTATATTATTAGTCCATACCTATAACATTACATCAAAAATATTACAAAGTATACACTTCTACTCAATATCCATTTTTCATAAAATAAAAACTATTGAAAAAAAGAGTCATGTCTAATTCTATATTTTAGACAACATGAATTTTCTATGATCCCATATCTGAACCTATTCATCTTTAAGTCCTGTGAAAAACAATTAAAAAATTTGGGATGAGCATAAAAAGCTCAGTATGGAATATAAAATAAATAAAGAAAACATTAGTACATCACTACAAACAAGTAAAAGAAAACATACTTTTCAATCTTTTACATACAATAGTAGAACATTAGATTTATAAATAACAAATAGGAATCATAAATTATAAAGATAATTTTTCGCATCCATAACATACTTACCTCTATTTTTCAAAGCTATATAGGGAGTTACATTTTGAATACCCATCACAGTTTATTCAATAAATCTCTTCAAAGAAACATTTATATATACCTCTGTCACATTAACCAATGAATTGGAGAGCTATCTTGGGCCCACCCAACCATGTTTTATCACAGAACCTCCAGTATACGTAAACAATTCCCAAGAACCACGACATATTCATAACACATAAAACAAACATAAAGGAAAGATAAAATTTCCACATTTCAATAACAAAATATAATTTAAATATATTCAAATAACCAATCCTTTATCAACCCAATTTTCTTTCCCAAAATATGCAAAATATATTATGGTATTTATTTTCTATTTAAAAACATTACATCTTTTTAAGGAATCCAAAAGTCAAATAACGCTCGATGTCGCAGAAAGGTTGTTGTCACCACGTACGTTAAAAAAAAGAAACATTCCCATTGTTGATATGTAAAACTCTATATCGAAAAAATATTCCCTTTGAATGAAATTAATAGTTACAGGGTTTTATACACTTTATAAAATATAGTACTTTATAAATCAAAATATACCTCAATGAAATGTAATTGAGACGAAGTCCCTTACCTCATGGCTGACTTGACTCGTTCTTCTTTAATATACTAGAAAATAAACTAAAGTTAATTTATAAATTCGTAAGAATATTTTTAATTTTTATTATTCATTTTATAATATTTATTACCAAATTATAAAAATTCAATAATGATTTAAGTTTATAACGGCCATTTTGTTGATATTTGGTACTTGGGTCAAAAATGAACTTCCTATAATTAAACATTTTCCATGTGGTAAAAATTACATTATATGAGGAATTATATTCATGATTTAGATATCATATATACAATATATATCCATTATATATATGTGTTTATAATAGTACGTAACATTTTGAGATAAGAAATGAAATGCACCATTCATGGAGATGGTAAGTCGTACGTACGCATAAACACTACTTTAAATTCTATTTCATATTAAATGGAATGAAAACATAATGACACATAGGTATATTATAATTACAATATAATATCATATATAATTATTGTAACTCCATCCTTTACACATTACACGTATGGTATGAACGAGTCATATCACTTTGAGGGGGCGGTAGTCCGCACTTCCTCAAATGAAATTATCATATTTAACCATTATGGAAACCATAAAGGAATGATATAAATAAAAAATTCAGAAGAATAGAGACAATATAAATATAATATATATCACATATAAATATAGTTCCATCATAATGGCCACCATTATAGGTGGTATGAGATAATAGAACAATCATCATTTTGTGTGGAAGCAGTTCGACATACATAGAACAATATGTCTGTATCCATTAGATGGAGGTGTGTGTAAGTGTATTTTGAATAAATGTCATTAAAAAACCTATTATACTTATTATACCATTTTTTTTATGTTAAAATAGAATAAGAAGAGCATATGTAGTGAAGAAGTAAAATAAAATAAGAGAACTCGAGAGAATACACAACCTTTAAATCGGGTAACTCTTGTTGGTTTGAACCAAAAGGATTTCTTGAAGTGATTTATGCCTAAAGTAAGGATTCTAGGAGGAAGAGAGGGATATTTAGAGCTTCTTTGGGAAATATTTGTATGAGCCAAGAGGGTTTTAGAGGTGTGAGTAAGGGTTAGAGGTGATGGCTTTTTATATGGGGGAGGGTGGTCTCTTTAAGAATGTTTGAAAATATTATTTTATTATATAATAAATTTCAGTTTCTAAAGGTACCACATTATTTAATTAGAATATAAGATTTATATAAGTATAAATAAAATCATCCAATATTATTTGGACAGGTTTTGGAAATTATTTTAAAGCCTATAGTTTTTTTATTTTACACTTTGTTAACTTATTTAACTTTTACCATGTCCTCTTATATATTCATACTATATGGTTAATATATTTACAATAAAATTACAAGACACCCAAAATGGATCCTTAATGAAATTTTTAACATTATATATAAAATTTAGTTGAATCTTAGATTTTTAGGACTATTTTATCATTTAATAAACTATTGATTTATTTAAAAACTTTTTTTTGTCAATTTTAATACTATTCATATCACGAATTTTAAAAAAATAAAAACCAACTTGATTATATCGAAAAATATTCATTAATTAAAATATATAAAATTAGTAATAGTCTATACAAATAGTGTATGGGATAAAAGGTTCAAAATAAATTTATTATAAAATTTATAATATCATTTATCTGAATCAGTTTATAATGAAACAATTACTGCACCACCATTGTGTCATAATTCATTTTTTTTATTTAATGTCTAAAATTTATAAATAAAATACTATTATGTATCAAAATATTTTTATCTTTCAAAATAATATTTAATGTTGAAGAGATAACTTATATTACCCGATATAAAAATTGTTTTAGTAAAAATATTCAAGTTTATGTTATTTTTGATCTTTCTTTCAATTAATTAATTTAAAGTTACTTTATCACTCCCAAGTGGCTCCGTGGGGCCCAAAAATAGACCCAAGGATTACCATGGTTAGAAATTTATCATTAAATAGGATTAGTACAAGTGTAAGGGTAATTTAATATTATTATAATATTAATTTTTACCCTTATTTACCAGATTTACTCTTTAATAATGGTAAATTAAATATTTACTAAAGTAAATATTCATAATGTCAAGAAATAAAAGATACATATTTACACAATTTGGACATCATGATTCAAAATATGGAATAAATTTTTTCCAATTCAAAACACATAAGTTGTAGATATTAATTTAAAATTATTTTCTTTTGTCAAAACAAAAATCATTTTTTAAGAAATAATAACTATAAAAAATGTACCTTTGTTTATGTCCAAATTAAGAGCGAAATCACTTACAATGAGAATAAACCGGATTAAATGGTAAAACTATATTCCAATTAAACTTAAACACTAATTAAAATAACAATCTATCTATATAAATAAATTATATAGAAAGGAAAATTTGAATTAAAATGTAGTCTTTTTCACTATTCATAAAAAAATTAACATTATCAGAAAAATTAAAAAAATTCATCCAATGTAAATTTTGATGCCTCAGTTCTAAATAAAAATATTACTTTTTCAAATATAACATATATAAGTGACAAAAACTATATTTAAAAATGGTTCTCTATTAAAAGGTGGTAAATCAACCTTTTAAAGAATATTATAGTGTTTATGCTTAAAATTGTATTTATTCACATTTTAAGCTTCAACTTTTTGTGGGATAAATGTAATAAAATTTAACAAAAATGTATAATCATATTGTACTATGTTCTGTTCATTCCTACCAATAGAAAAATTATTTTTTATCTACCATTTAAAATAATAATGTTATTATAATTTTTTTGGTATAACTCAACATTGTGTGCAACATAGGATTTCAAAGAAACCAATTGTTACATGTTGGGTAGGAAAATGAGAACATAATCCCCTATAAAAGAAAATTAATATTTAATTCACAAATATTAATAAATATGAAAATTTCATATTCTTTATTAACCTGTGATGTTACATCATTCCCCCCTTTTGAAAATTGTATCCTCACAATTTTATTCACTTATCAAATAAATGGGGGTATTTCTCCCTCATAGCATTCTTAGATTCCCATGTTTCCCCTTAATGCATATGGTTTTCCCCAGAAACTTTACATTATGAATTACCTTATTCCGCAACACTTTCTCTCTTAGGTCAAAAATATAGACTCGTTGTTCCTCATAAGAATGATAGTCTTCTAACTGAACTACACATAGACTCCAATCATGGGATGAATTTGTCATATATATTCTCAAAATTGAAACATGAAAAGAATTATGTACCTGGTATAAACTTGGAGGTATGGAAACTCTATACTCAACTAATCAAACTTTCTCAAGGATTTCATAGGGTCTAATGATCCTTGTACTTAGAGTTACCTTCTTGCCAAAACGCATTACACGTTTCCATGGAGAAACGTTAAAAAATACAAGATCACCTACCTCAAATAAAAGGTCCTTCCTCCTGTTATCTGCATAACTTTTCTACATGCTCTGAGCTGTTATCTTGTGATTCTAAATTAATTGATATTTTTCTACCATCTCTTCTACCAATTCTGGTCCCATCTGTTTCCTTTCACCTAATTCATCCCAAGAAACTAGAGTTCGACATCTGTTTCCATAAAATGCCTCAAATGGTTCCATTGGTACACGGGATTGAAAACTATTATTATAACAAAATTCAACCAAAATCTAGATGTTGGTCCCAACTTCCCTGGAAATCCATTTAGAAAGCCTATAGAATATCTTCCAATGTCTGAATTGTTTGTTCTAAATTCCCATCTGATTAAGGATGAAAATATGTTTTGAAATTTAATTAAGTACCCAATGACTTCAGAAGGACTTTCCAAAAGATAGAAGTAAAATTGGTATCATGATCAGATATAATGGGGAGGGGAACTCCATGAAACCTGACTATATATTTAACAAACTACCAAGAAATTTGATCTAAAGACAAATTTTCTCGAATAGAAAGAAAATGAGCAGATTTAGTCAATCAATCAATAATAACCTCGATTTAATTGATACCTCAAGATGTTTTCTGTAATCCCACAATGAAGTCCATGGATATATTTTCTCATTTCCACTCTGGAACTGGTAAATTCTGAAGCATACCTTTCAGTAACTTCCACTCTACTTTATCCTTTTGACAAGTCAATCACCTCATAGTAAAGTCAACAATATTTCTTTTCATTCCATCCCACCAGTAATACTCATGAAGATCTTTGTACATCATAGTACTTACAGGATGAACAAAAAATTAAGAACTATGAGCTTCACATAATAACTCCTTCATTAATTGGGATTCACAGGGAACACATAATATCTTCCGAAACCTGAAAAAAAATCATTATAAATGTTAAATTCAGGTAATTTACCCCTTTGAATGAACTCTACATTTTTCTAAAAATCACTATCTTTGTTCTGGCCTTTATTAATTTTTTCTGATAGAGATGATTTCACTGACACCTGAAAAAACAGATGAATTTCCTACACCAAAAATCTCTATTCCAAAGTTCATCTAATCATTAATTAGAGAATACTATTCCAAATATAACATGGTTAATATAGCATTATTTTTTCTAATCAAAGCATCAACCACTTTATTTGACTTTCCAAGATGGTAATGGATCATGCAATCATAATCCTTGATTAATTCCATCCATATCCTATGTCTCATGTTCAATTATTTCTTAGTAAATATATGCTTGAAACATTTTTGGTCAGAATATATTTTAGATTTTACTCTATACAGATGATAACTCCAAATTTTTAAATAAAAAACAACAACAACAAATTCCAAATCATGTGTAGGGAAATTTAACTAATGAGGTTTCAACTGACGTGAATCATAAGCAACTATTTGATCATTCTTCATTAGGATGGAACCAAGTCCTTTCATCGATACATCACTGTAGATAACAAAATCACCATTTCTAGAAGGCAATGCCAAAACTGAAGCATACATCTATCTTATTTTAAATTACAGAAAACAATCATCAAATTATATTTTCCAAAGGAACTGAACACATTTTCGAGTTAACTTAGTCATTGGTCTAGATAACTATGGAAACTTTTCAACAAACCTTGGGTAATAACCCACTAAACCATGAAAACTATGGATCTCGGTTATATTGGTAGTTCATTGGCATTCTTCAACAACTATTGTTTAGAAGGATCAAAAGTTATTCTATTTTTTTTTGAAACAATGTGACCAATCAAAGAAATTTGTTGGAACCAAAACATATACTAACTAAATTTCCAATACAATTTCTTTTCTTTTTTAGGGTTGCAATACAACCCTTAAACGACATTAATGTTCCTATTTAATTTTGGAAGAAACAAAAATATCATCAATGAATACTACCAAAAACCTATCTAGGAACCCATGGGAAATTCTATTCATAATATCCATGAATAAAGTTGGTGTATTAGTTAACCTAAAAAGAATAACTAAAAATTCATAATGGCCATATCTAGTATGAAACACATTTTTTGGAATGTCTTTTTCCTTTACTTTCAACTGATGGTACTCTAACCTCAAGTCAATCTTCGAAAAATACATAGCTCCCTAGAGCTGTTCAAACAAATCATTGATATGAGGCAAAGGATACTTGTTCATAACAATGATGATATTCAATGCTCTATAATCAATGAAAAGTCTCA
The DNA here is from genome assembly GCA_963277665.1 of Viscum album. NCBI lineage: Eukaryota > Viridiplantae > Streptophyta > Magnoliopsida > Santalales > Viscaceae > Viscum > Viscum album. Next base: position 305,168,702 of record OY728131.1, on the reverse strand, counting down.
TTGAAACATCATTCTTTTTAACAAACAAGATTGGAAAACCCCATGGTGATGTGCTAGGTTGAATGAAACCTTTATCTAATATCTCATGCAATTGCTTCTTTGACTCTAGAAGTTCAATTTGAGCCATTCGATAAGGGGGTTTTGAAATTTTCTTAGCATCATGAACTATGTCAATAATAAATTCAAATTCCGAATCAGGTATTATATGAGGTAACTTATCATGAAAAACATCACGATACTCAATTACCATTAGCACATCATTAATCTGAACAATTTATTTATTTTCAAAAATATGTGCATGGTAGAATTAATTTTCATCTTTTACTAGTTTCTTAGCTTCCAGATATGTTATCAATAGTAAGGGTTAATTCTTGTATAAAAACTAAAATTCTTTCTGAAAAGAAACCTCTTCAACTCTGCAGTAAATCTAATCATGGTAAACAGAATGCCAATCCATACCCAAAATGTCATTAAACTCCACTATAGGAAAAACAATAAGGGTTGCAAGCAGATTCTTTTCTCACAGAAGGAAAAGAAGGTTCTTATATTTTCTTTTTTTTGTCTCAACATTTCCTCCCGGTGTTTTTTCCATAAGTTTAGGATTCATATCTTGAGATGGAATTCCAAATTTACTATAAAACTTCTCAGAAATAAAAGAGTTTGTATACCCTAAATAAAAAATCACATTGACATAATATAAATAAACAAACAGTTTACCTAATATTACTTCATTAGATGGCCCAATATCTTCTGATGTATTTGAAAAGTATTTCAACTCCCCTTTCTACTTGTAGTCTGGCTATTTTTCCTCAGTTGAGTTCATCATTGGACACACATTTGCATAATGATCCATTTCATTGCACTTAAAATTTTTTACTGATTGTAAATCCGATTTTGTGTTACCATTACCCTGATATTTTTTAGTGCAATTATGACCCTTATGTCCCATTTTATCACATTTGAAGCACGTAATAGAATTCAAAAGACATTCCCCATTGTGTTTTTACTACAATTTTCACAAACTGTAAACTTAATTTTTTTACCATAATACATTTTTGTGGAGTTCTTCCCTTTTGTTTTCCACCTCATCCTCTTATTCTGTTGTTTTTCAAAGAAAACCTGATCATCAAGAATCCCCATTTCCACATTCCCCACAAATAAAATTTTTTTTCCCTATCTTTGGAACTCACAATAAGATAAATCCCTTCTATACTTCAGCTCTAATCCTGATTAAAAATGATTGATTTTACTATCAAGATATTGTATGAAATTTGGAGCATAACTTTCCAGTCGAGTGAATTTTTCTTCATATGTGGCCACTTTGTCTTCTTCGTACCTCAATTCAAATAATTGTTTTTCCATCCTAAAACTAACCACCTCAGGAAATTATTTATCAAGAATAATACCTTTGAATTCATCCCAATAAAGAGAATAAATCTCCTCACTATCCTTGATATTTTTCACCACCAACCACCACTGATTTGGTTCACCTTCAAAAAGGTAAATAGAAAGACTAACCTTTTGATGTTATGAACACCCCATGACCTTAAAAATATCCTCCAGTGATTTAATACACCCTTCAGTTATCACAGGGTCAGATGATACTCTGAATGATAGGGGATGATTCCTCATGAAATGCTCTACTACTGACATGTTACTATGGGGTTGATATTGCTGATCTGATGCATGGATACCACCACCATTTATATCCTAATTCAATTATGACATCAATTCAAAAAACAATTCATATCTGATTCCAACCATCTCAGGTTGCTGACTTGGAAGGTTGTCTTCATCCTTATGTTATCCCATCATAGCTTCCTTGTTTCCACTTCAGAAAACCATTTTGAACATAGAAATATCTTAGGCGAAGAATCATGGTAATCTATAAATGTTATATAATTTCAATATTAATATAAATTAATTGATGGATATTGATTTAAAAATTTCCTAACTCCTAATGTTGTCTAAACCAACCTCTGATACCAACTATAAGGACCCAACCTTAAGAAATACATAATCTTGAATTAAGTAAATAATTCACATTAGGGATATTTTCAGCTTTAGAGTTTTAGATAATTAGTCCATAACTATTCCAGTACACCTCAAATATTACAAAGTAGACACTTTTACTCAATTTACATTTTTTCCTAAAATAAAAACTCTTGAAAAAAGAGTCATGTCCAATTCTATATTTTGGACATCATTACTTTTCCATGATCCCATCCATTACCCTGTTCATCTTTAAGTCCTGTGGAAAACATTACAAAAAAAAGTTGGGATGAGCATACAAAGGTCACTAAGGATTATAAATTAAAGAAAGAAAACATTAGTTTATAAATACATAAATGTCAATGAATTCATACTTTTTATTCATTAACATACCACACTAGATCATAAGATTTCTGAATAACAAATGGAAATCATAAATCATAATGGTAACTTGTGGAATCCATAACATACTTACATTATAGCTTTCACATCTACATAGGGAGTTACATTTGGAATACCCATCCTAGTAAATTCCCTAAATCTATTAGGAGAACCATTTTCATCTAAATCTATCATGTTACCCAATGCATTGGAGAGCTCTCTCGGGCTCACCCACCCTAGGATTATCACAGAACCACCCGTATAGGTAAAGAATGTCGAAGAACGATGACATATTCATAACACATAAAACAAACATAAAGGAAAGATAACATTTACACATGTCAATCAAAAAATATCATTTAAATATATTGACATAACCAATCCATTATCCAAACAATTTTTAATACCAAAACATGTAAAAGAGTATATGGTATTTATTTTCTATTTAAAACTTTATGACTTGTTTAGGAATCCAAAAATAAAACTACAATTGTGGTGGTGGAAAGGTCATTGTCACCCAGTACATTAAAAAAAGAAACATTAAATTTGTCATTTAGTAAAATTCTAAATAGAAAAAATATTCCCTTTGAATGAAATAAAAAATCAAAGGTTTTTATACAATGTATAAAAGAATGTTTTTTTTAATCAAAATATGCCTCAATAAAAGGTGATTGAGAAAAAGTCCCTTACCCCATGTCCGACTTGACTCGTTCGTTCTTTAATCTTTTGAATAATAAACTAAAGTTAATATCTACTTGATTAAAAACTTTTTTCATGTTTTTTATTCCATTTATATTACTTATTACCAAGTTGTAAAAATTACATAATTGTTTAAGTTAATAATGGTCGTTTTTTCAATATGTGGTACTTGAGTCAAAAATGAATTTCCTATAATTAAAAGATGTCTATGTGGTCAAAATTACATTATATCCATAATGAGATTCATGATTTAAATATCATATATATCATAAATATTAAGTATATATATTTATTTATAATAGTACATAACATTTGGATATAAGAATTGAAATGTTTTTTTCATTTAGATGGTAAGTCATACGTACAGATGAACTCTACTTTCATTTCCTTTTCATATTTAATGGAATGAAAACATAATGATACATAGGTATATTATAATTACTGTATAATATAATATATAATTTCAGTAACTCTATTCTTTATATTTTCCCCGTATGGTATGAACGAGTCATATCACATTGAGGGGGTGGTATTCCACACTTCCTCAAATGAAATTATCCTATTTACCCATTATGGAAACCATAATGGTATACTATAAAGAAAAAATACAGAAGAATAGAGACAATATAAATATAATATATATAACATATAAATATATTTCCATAATAATAGACACCATGAGATCTAGTAGAAGATAATCTAACAATCATCGTTTCATGAGGCAGTAGTTCTCCACACACAGAAATAATATGTTCATGTCCATTAGATGGAGGTGTGTGTAAGTATAGTTTGAATACTTATAATAAAAACAACCTAGTATATTGAGGATATTGTTGTCCTTATGTAAACAAAGAATAATAATATCATAGACAATGAATAAGTAAAATTAAAGAAGATAACTTGAGGAAATATGTTACCTATAAATCGGGTAACTCCATTTGGTTTGCACCAAAAGGAATTCTTGAAGATATTTATGCCTAAGGTAAGGATTCTATGAGGAATATAGGGATATTTAAGGCCTATTTGGTCAGAGGTCGGATGAGCGAAGGGGGATTGAGAGGTGTGAGTAAGTGATAGAGTTGATGAATTTTTATAAGGGGGAGGAGGGGCTCTTAAAGAATGTTTGAAAATATTATTATATTATATTAATATTTTCGGTTTGTAAAAGTCCAAAACTTATTGAATTATAATATAAGGAGTATATAAGTCGAAATAAAAACATCCAATAATATTTGGATAGGTTTTGGATTTTTTTTAATCCTTATATTTTTTTATTTTACCCTTTGTTAAGTTATTTATCTTTTAACATGTCCTCATATATATTCATACTATATTGTTAATATAATTACTATAAGATTCCAAGTGACAAAAAATAGATGATTCATTCAATTTTTAACATCATATATGTCATTTGGACGAATATTATATTTTTAGGTCTATTTTATCATTATTAAAATATTGATTTATTTAAACACTCTTTTATGTTAATTTTAATACTATTCACATCATGAATTTTTTAAAAATAAAAAACAACTTTATTATTTTAAAAAACCATCATTAATTCAAATATAGCAAGTAATACTAATCTATAACATTAGTGTTTGGCATAAAAAGGTAAAAATAAATTTATTTTAATATTCATAATATCATTTATTTGAGTCCTTTATTAATGAAGCAATTACTACATCACCATTGTGTCATAATTAAATTTCTTTATTTAATGTCTAAAAATTATAAATATAATAAAATGATGTATTAAATCGTTTTATTTTTCCAATAAAATTTATAATCTAAGAGATATCTTATATAACTACATAGAGAAATTGTTTTAGTAGAAAATCCTTGTTTATGTTATTTTTGTCCTTTAAATTAATTAAATTAAAGTATCATTATCACTTCCATGTGGCTCCATGGGATCCCAAAATCAACCCATGGATTCCCATGGTTGGAAATGTATCATATAATAGTGTTAGGATAAGTATAAGGGTATTTTAATATTATTATAATATTATTTTTTATCCTTACTTACCAAATTTACCCTTTAACCATGGTAAATAAAATATTTACTGCTGTAAATATTCATAATGTATAAAAATAAAAGTTACATTTTTACACAATTTGGTCCTCCTGATTCCAAATATGGAATAATTTTTTCCAAATTCAAAACACATAAGTGGTATAAATTAATTTTAAATTAATTAATGTTGCCCAAACAAAAAAGCGTGTTTTTTAGAAATAATAACTATCAAAAGATTTACCTTTGTTTATGTCCAAATTAATCGTAAAATTACTTACAAAGACCAAAATTGGATTAAATGGTAAAAATATAATCCAATTAAACTTCAAAAACACTTAAAATTACAATATAAATATATAAATAAATAAGATTAAAAGGCAGTTTTGAATAAAAATGAAGTATTTTTCACTATTCATTAAAAAATGATCATTATCAGAAAAATACAAAAGATTCATCCAAAGTAAATTTTGAGGTCGTGATTCCAGATAATAATATTATTTTGTGAAATAGAACATATAAAAGTGAAAAAAACTAGATTTAAAAAGGGTTCTCCATCAAAAGGCGGTAAATCGACCTTTTAAAGCATATTAGAGTGTTTACGCTTAAAATTGAATTCATTCACATTTTAAGCTTCTAAATTTTATTGGATAAATGTAAAATCATTTAACATACATGTATAATAATATTTTAGTTAGTTATGTTCATTCCTGCCAATACAGAGGCTATGAGTTAATTACCATTTAAAATAATAATAATATTATATAATTTTCAGTATAACTCAACATTGTGTGCAACATAATATTTCCAAGATACCTATTGTTGCGTGTCAGGTACACCTATGAACATTACACCCCTTTTAATTTCAAATTAATATGTAATTCACAAATATTAATAAATATGAAAATTTCATATTATTTATTTACTTGGGATGTTACAATAAATTTCATCTTCAATATTCCCATACATTCTCTAACGTTTAAGTCATATGATTTTTAAATTACACATTGTTATATTTAAATTAAATGTATGATAATGAATCAAATGGTCCTATATGAATAAATGAAACATGTATATCTTTTTATGACTCATATATTGAGTCCCACTCACTCATATGAAGGTTTACTTTATTCTGAAGCCATACACAGATTCCATAACTTGTAAAAGACACATGTGTAGGTTATAAATAACTTGTATGTAGTGTTATAATGACTCATATACTAGATAAAATGACTTAATAATAGGGAAAATGACTCATACTATGTTTCATGGTATTTTTAAGAAAACTGAGTTAAGTATTACATTTCATGAGGTTGTGAGGAAAATCCCTAAACATACTATGTTTTTAAAGAAAATCTAAACCAATTGAAGAATGTTCAATGTTTTTAAAAATGTATATCATTATTTCTGTTATAGTTGTATTATTTAACATTTTCATAATAACTCACAAAATAGAAAATATAATTAATATAGACTAGTATTGTGATACATACCATCATGATACTTTTATAAAATGATGGATGAAGGTTCATGGTGTTTATATTAGTTCCAATATTATCATCAATGAAGAATTGATAAAAGAAAAGTTTTATGTAATTTATAAAAATAATGAACTACTAGGGGTTAGTTGAGTATTTTTTTTTCATGTATCATTGATGAAATATTTATTTTTTCATTTTCCTTTATTTTTCTAATTTGGAGGTTGGGGAAGGTTGAGTTTGAGGAACAATAGTCATATTAACATTGTATTTTAAACCTGATGTGGGTATATATTTCATAATACTATTGTTAATTCATATAAAACTGCCCTATTTTATTTTATATGCATATTTTTCATGATTTGGGTGTATGATTGAGGATGAATTTATTTTATTAATAAGTGTAAGAATGAGGATCTACTTGTAAGAGTGAAAATTATTACTAATGGTATGCAATAACTTATGTCATCTTTAATTTACATCTATATTTAAAACTCATTCAATGATATTCCTTTAACTTTATATTTCTATTTAGTTATAGGTTTTTTAGAGATTCAATTTTAATTTATTTAATGAAAATATGATTTTATATGTTAATTTTATTGATTATTAATCTTATATGGTAATATTTAAAAAAAAATTATAGACCATAAACTCTATATAGTTATTTGGTTAATTTTAGAAAACAAATAAACATAAAAAATAAACATATAAACTATTTAAATATTTTTGATAACATAAATAGTTTACAATTGTACTATTCTCTAGGCTAATCATTTGTTTAGAATAAGAAATTCCTGATGCCTTTCCTCTATTTATCTAGTTATGTGAATTATAATATGCACAATTCATCATATAAATATTTTTTGAGCTATTACCAATTCTATACCATTGTTCCATCGCATGCTATGAATAATACTTATAAGTTTTTATTTCATCATAAACTTTATATTTTGAAGAAAAAAACTAATTTACTTCCAATTTAAATTTCAGATTATAATATATTATACCACCACCATGTATTTCATAAGAATACCTATGTAATTTTGTTAATTTTTTAAATTAAAGGGCTTCTCATAAGTTTTTTTTAAATATTTTTACAGATTCTAGGGCGTATTGTTATTTATAATAATAATTTCTTATATATTTTTCACAAATATAGTCATACTAATCAATTTATGGTGTCCTTTCATTCTTATATGTTACATGTCATTATTGGAACATCATATAACGTTAGTGGGGTTATATGATTCAAGAGTTTAGTTTTCTAGACAGGATAGAAACCCCTAAGGTATGCACATAGACTTTATAGTAAATTAATTTACATTAAAAAGATTTCAAAACATCTTAAACAATATATTCAATTTATTTAAATAATATTATCTTTATTATATTAAATAAGAGGGTGGAAGCTCATGTAATAATAAACTTGTTTCGTCGGTGCTCACATAGGATTAAAATAACTTAGAGATCAGGTCAGATTAAATATTATGCTATGTAAGATGAAATATTCCTCCCATATGCTCACATATGAGTGTGCTCATGGAAGATGAAAATCAAGGTATTCTGTATTCTAAGTCACCCTGTGCGACAAATCTTTATCTTCTTCATGATATAAACTTCATGTTTTATGATGCCTTCATGATATTAATGTAGATTAATATAAAAAATTATTTAAAAACATAGAATAGAAATTAACATGCTTTACATAAATCGAAAAATCCGAAATAGAATTGCATAGAACATCCATCTAATGAACAAGGTATGTAAGAGATCATAGATGATAGTGAATGAATTTCACACAACAGGGAAGATTTGTGAGTGTTAACACATGGAGAAATTATAACCCTTAGATTATCCACATAGAAGAATATATAGGGATAAATCATGTAGTACCATAGGCATGGAAATTCATTGGTATAAAGAAGAAGATCCTATGATTCGTTTTTAACATTTCCCAATTCCATTGTCAAGGAGGCGGGACTTTGGGATTTGGCTCTGGATTTGATGTAGTTTAGGTTTATTTATATTCCAATTTTTTTAATATATTAATAATATTCATTCCATTTATCTATTTATGTTACATTATAATATCTTTTCTATTTTGTAATTGTGGACTTCACCTCCATGATTATAGAGTTTTAACCTAAGATTTTCTACGAGAGAGCTTCTTTGATACTCATTTGACTCCTTACACATTCATGTTTTAATTTTTTGATTAAACCTTAGGGAGTTGTAAATTTTTATGCATAACAAGTTGGTGAAAATTATTTTCAACATTATCTCACATCAAATTCCTTACCCTCAGTTGAATCAATTTCCCTTTATTTAGTTCATTGATGTGTGGTGGGATCAGGGGATTATATGGGAAACAATGAGCATGATATTTATAAAGGAGTGAGTAGAGTGGTCTCTTGATTGATGAGTATTAAATTTATTTCATATGAGGTAGGTGGATGACTAGTGAACAAAATCATTATTAGTTGAAATGGGAATTTACACATAAATATTATATATAGGGATGTTCATACAAATGTTTGGGTGTGAGAAATGAGTAATAATTAATCTAGTAGATGGGGATGTGAAGGACCTCATTAATACTAATATTAAGAGTATAAAATTATTCCTGATATTATTTTTTCTACATTTTCATCTTATTCCATTAATAATTTCATCACACTCATCAATCCCCCAATTTTTTCACCTAAATTTATTTAAAACACCAAAAAAAGAAATTATCATCAGATCAATGAGTGTTTTCGATTAGATCGTCATGAGTAAACCCAAGAACAACTCCCTACCATTATTTATAGGGTATTTTTAATATTTTATTTAACTCACCAAATCCAATGATAATATTTTAGTGAATTATGGAACTTCCATGCTTTCTCCCTCCTCCATTATTCTTCTTCCTCTATATGATTTTTGGGAGTATTTGGATTCAATATGGAAATCTGTTTCTATAATATTTCTTCTTATTTCTTCCTCTAATTTTTATTAATTTTGACAGGAATTTGAGAGGTTATTTCACTATATCATGGTAAAATCAGTTCATAATAAAAATTATTTTACTTGGAAAAGATAAAGAAGATTGAGAGCAGACGATCATAAGTTTTTGAACTACATCCATCCACTTTTAAATCAACTTTATTCAATTTACCTTGTTCCACTATGTCTTACTCTTTTATAGTTTTCAAATCTAGATCCTCATTCAATCCTCAAAAATTCTCCAAATATTTAAAACTTTTAATTAATGAGATTCTAAACATGTAAATAATATATCAATATAAATTTCCTAAATCTCCACCCAAATTATACCTAGTAATGTCATTATTATTTTTCAATTCCCTAATTTTTTTTATCATATTTCATCACCATATTCACTCATAAAAAATATGTATAAAATATAGTCAAAAAAATACATAGAATATAATAAAAAATTACACTTTGGAATAAAATTCAGTAAAGAATATTTAACAAAGGATATCCATTAAATTTACATAATAAAACAATTCATTAAGATGAAATCAAGACTAAATAAATAACTAAATTGTTTATAAAATTTCCATTTCATTTTAAACATAGTTATATAGTTCAATAAATCATTTATGCATCAAAAATATATACATGGTATGAAAATATTGATCCCCATCATAACTGAAAATAGAAATCCCTCATGGGGTCATAATTGAAAAATTACACATGTGATTGTCTATAGTACACATATAGTGTTTCATTTGGATATATTAAATATTCTATATACTATTGTTACATATTTTGGTATAGTTTTTTTAGTTAGGTTCAATTAAACCTATGAACACACTGATTTTATTCTACACACATTGTTTAATATTTTACTTCATATTATGTGTTAAGACATTTAGAACATGATATTTTAGGTTGGACATACATTTTGTTCATACTGGATAGTTGTTGTGCTGGGCTAAAAATATTTATTGGGTAGATGTCGAAGACCAACTACCTAGATTGGAATATGACCATTGTTCTACAACTAAAACACACACAAAGGAGAGGGTTGTCCACCTAAGGTCGAGCATGGGTTTGTTAATGATTTTATTTGTTAATTTTGACTAGTTCAGTGAATCGTTCTGCGTGAGTTCATCAGTAATTTCTATGGACAATTAGAGTCTAGAAGGGTCTGCCAGTTCATGAGGTCATGGTGGAGTGGATTGTTTTTATCTATAGTTTTTTGAACTACCATAGAGTATTTCAGATGTTTCTTCTTGTCATAAATTACACTACTTTCTCTATTTTATGTTCTTGATGTACTGATAATGTTGTTAGGGTGATGTTTTATGTCTTTATTTTATGTTCACCACTATAAATTAGAGTTTGGACACATGTTTTTTGGTGTTCTATATGAGTTTTATTAGGGTGAAAACGTAATTTATTTTCTTCTTCTTCTAGAAACTATAGGGTATTGCCATGGTTGTAAGCCTTGGTTGTAGATTGTGTGTTTTCTTCTGGAATATAGAAGCTATATCTTCAATTGTAAACCACATAAGAAGACCTATATGCATGTTTTTAAGACACGATTAGAGGTTTATTAGGCAGAATCTATAGCCTTAATTTCAAATCAGGGCTATATGTGTACTGCCACAGTTACAACCATGGATATAGTTCTATATCCACAGTAGAAACTCTGGCAGTACACCTATAGCCACAGTTTCGAACCATGGCTATAGGTTTGTGAGAAATAAGCTATATCCAAAATTAAAAATTATGTCAATAGGTTTACAACCACTGTGGAAACTAAGTCTATAGTCATATATCTGTAATGTTAACTGTGGCTATATCCCTATAGCCATGGGTTGACACCATAGCTATAGATGTGTCCCTATTTTCATGCTAATAGGATCCACAGTTCAAAACATGGATATTAATTATATCCATGATTTTTTTACCAATATTAGTGGTTTTAAAGCCAGAAAATAGCCTGAATTTATAGTAGTGATATCAGTGGAATATTTCCTTTATGGGAAGGGTTTACATTTCCTCCGTTGATGGGTGGGTGGTCGCCCTATTAGGTTAAATAAATTGATAGGTGGGAAGGTTGAGGTGAATCAGGGTATGATATATTAAATTAACCACGCTTTAGTCTTGTTTCAGTATTAATGAAATCACCCCACTCATATTCTGATAGCAATATATATAGATATATAAATGATTACATGAAATAAAAAATAATAATTATACATGGATCACCCTAACATTTCTTGTCCATGGACCATAAAAAAGATGTGTTGATGGGTTATAAAAAAATAATCACACCACTATTTTGGGGATTAGAATTGACTCATTTTCTCTCATCGTTTATAACCATTAACACTCGAGAACTCATTTATATCATAGAAAAAGAGAACACACAACTCCTATGGACGATTATAAAAATGGAAATTATTATCACCTAATTATTCTACACCAATTGGATTATTTCATTAAACACATTTTTCAAATGCGAGATCAAATCCTCCATCCTTTATATGATTTGTTCTAGGGAAAATTACTTATGTTCATCTCCTTACACATTTTACTAGTCACTACATGTGGTCATCACTTTATGTTGTTTAAGTGATTCCTTACAAGATCTACCTCATGTACTAATCCTTTCAAGAGTTCCCTTAAACAATCATCATTCACCATATGAAACATTAATCAGACATATTAGATAAAATCACTTAAACTGTTGCATTTCACCACATAATTCCCTATGAATATTGATTATTCTTACCCCCTTTAACAACTATTATGATTTATGAAACTATTTAATATTTATTATATTCATATAAACATTAATCATATAACAATTAATTCTCAATAAAATGATGTGATTTTCAGGTCCTTATATAGTCAAGGGATTAGAAGTATAAACTAATCACAAATTACTATTTATTCCATCATTTAAAAACATATATTTTTAATGATCTACACAATTTAACCATGAAAAATAACCATCTCATGTAAAATATTGTGATAAAATTTCTGTTGCACAAACAACACTATATTATGTGTAACACCCCGACCCCAGCTACCAAGAGTCGGTGCATTACTTCGTAACATTGGCATGATCACAAAAGATCAAGTCTCGAAAGACCGATTAGTTTAGTAGCCTTGTAAACACTAGATACATTCATAAATGTTACATTACATCATAAAGTGAAAAACTAATAACAAAGTCTTCATAGTCCACACTCATATCCTCTTCTGATTATCCCTGCAAGTCATTCATAAAATACTTCTTCACATCCTGGAAAATATTAAAACATTGAAAGGGGTGAGCTCAGATGCTCAGTAAGGATAACAACATAGCGGAAGCTTTCATAAATACACATTAACATTTAAGGCAATGTATAACTAAAAAAAGCCTTTTAAACTTTAACTTTAGCATAATATGGAAAAAGTAAAATGAAATAATGCCATTTACTTACTCACATCGATATTCTACTAGTCGAATAATCACATGAAATATCATTAACCACTTTCATAATGATGGAATGCATAATGCCAGAATATCATAACCGCATAGCCAAGGCCTCATGCCAAGACAACGAATAAGATTTTGTCAAGGCCTCGTGCCAAGACACTAGTTTGTCTCATGAGACCTGCCGATGCATCGAGGAGCTTTAACGGGCTCCACCCATCACTTATTAAGTCCAATGAATTTCTCATATGAATAGGTTTAAACATATCTTAAACCATAACATAATCGTATCACATAAAACATGCATAAAGGAAACATAACATTTCCACATTTCAATCACAAGATATCAATACTACATATTGATATAATAAAAATGCTTTCAAAACCATTTTCAATACCAAAATAAAAGAAATGTATAACATGGTATTTATTTTTTATTAAAACAACTTTGACTTGTTGAGGAAGCCGAAACTCAAATAGTGGTCAAGGCGGCGGAGTAGTCGTTGTCGCCATATACGTACGACAAAAAAATTCCCTCTTTTCGTTTAGTAAATGCTTCTTATAAAAAATATTCCTTTTGAATACATGTAAAAGTCAAGGGGGTTTATACACCGTATAAAAGAAATTTGTGTATAAAACAAAATATGCCTCAATGAATGGAGATGGAGAAGAAGTCCTTACAAATATCATTTTTAAAATAAAATAGATATATTATGTGTATTCACTATAGGTACACATAAATAAAGTAAAAAAAACATATTAAGACATAATAATATCATGACATAATTTGAAAGTAGGAGATTAACCCAAAGAATGAAAGTTGGGTTAAGAAGTACCCTTACCTTGTGTCCGACTTGATTCGACCATTATTTAACCTCATGAATAATAAACTAGAGTTAATATCTACCATTTTAAATTTAATTATCCTTTTTATATCACTTACTACAATGTTATGAGCATTATGTAATTATTTAAGTTAATAACGGTCGTTTTGTCGATTTTTGGTACTTGAGTCAACAATATACTTCTTATAATTACAAGTTATTTATTTTGAAGAATATCCATTATCTCCAGAATTATATTCATGATTTAGATGCCATATATATCATATATATCCAGTATATACATTCATTCATAATATTAAGTAACATTTAGAGGTAAGAAATGAAATGCACCGTTCATGGAGACGGTATGCCGTACGTACGCATGAATGCTACTTTCATTTATATTTCGTATTTAATGGATTAAAATCATAATTATATAAAGGTATAATATAGTTACAGTATAATATCATATATAATATCATTTAATCCATCCTTTATACATCCCACATATGGCATTAATGATTCACATCACTTTGAGGGGGCGGTAGTCCGCACTTCCTAAAATGAAAATATCACGTTTACCCATAATGGAAATAATCAAGTTATGAAATATATGAAAATTAAATAACCATAAGTAAAACATAAACATATTATATATCATTTATAAATATAATTACATCTTAATGGCCACCTTTGAAGGTGTTTTATGAGTGTTGAACAATCATCGTTTCGTGAGGCAGAAATTCTCCATCCACAGAAACCGTATGTTCTTTAACCATTAGATGTTGGTGTGTGTAAGTGTAGCTCGAATAAATCTTATAAAAACATCCTAATATATTTAGTATACTGGTTTTGTTACAAAAAAATGAATAAAAAGAGTTTATGGGGTTGGAGAATCAAAATAAAACAAAATAACATAAGAGAAGACATTACCATAAAATCAGGTAACTCTTTTGATTTGAGCCAAAGGGTTCCTTGGGAAGGGTTCTGCCCAATGTGAGGCTTATAGGAGTAATAGGAGGATTTTGGGAGAGTATTTGGGAAGAGTTTGGCCGAGCCAAATGGTTTGAAATTGTGAATGAGGTGGTGAAGGTGGGGGCCTTTTATAAGAGGAGAGGAGGGCCACTCTTGGAAAGTAAGGAAATTTTACATTATTATACAATGCTTTTTTGATTCTAAACGTCCCACACTTATATAATTCGAGGATAAGGTGATAAGGGTTAAAATATACCCATCCAATAGTCTTTGGACAAGTGTAAGACTTGGATTTTACATTATCGTTTCATTTTATTAAAATCGTTAAATAATGAGGTCATCGCTGCATCATCATGATTTCATAAATAATTTAATTAATTTAGTGTCTAAAAATTATAAAAAAATACTATGTTGTAGGTAATAATTTTATCTTTCCAATGAATATTTATAGTCAATAATATGACTTGTATAACCCCATGTAAAAATTGTTTTAGTAAAACATTTCATGTTTGTGTCATTTTTTACAATAACATTAAATAAAAGGTATTTATGTCATTTTCCAACTAAAGTGGCTCCATGGGGTCCCCAAGTTGACCCATGGATTGTCTTGGTCGGACATGGAACATCCAATGAGGGTATTACATGTGTCAAGCTCCTATCTTATTATTAAAACATTATTTTTACCTTAAACTACACTAATTACCTCTAATCGCGATTAAGAACTTAAAAGATACTATTCATCAAAAATTATTTTAATCTCATTGAACCATATTTTACTTCTTAGTGACAACCATGTATGTCATATTTTTGAAAATCAAATCTCAGAAGTGGTAATATTTCATTTAAACGAAAAATCAGTTATTTAAATACAACTTAGTGGTTTCACTATTCATCAAAAATTGAAGTTTTTCAGAACAATGCCAAAATTTCACCCTAATCTATAATTGATATTCCGAATTCAAAAATGATTTCTATTTTACAAAATTCCAAACATATAAGTTTCATTAATTAATTTTATAATTAATTCCCGCCGTCACAACAAATAGCATGTTTTTAAGAAATAATATATATCAAAAGATTAATAATTGTTTATGTCCAATTTCATAGTGAAATTAAATATAGTGAACACCATTGGATAAAATGGTAAAAATATATTCTAATTATACTTTTAAACCACTAAATAGTATAATTTATCACTATAAATTATTTTTATTAAAAAAGTTGTTTTTAAGTATTTTTTACTATTCATAAAAAATTAGAAGTTCTCAGAAAAATTCAAAAAATTCATCATAGGCTAATTTCAATATTCCGAATCCAAAAATGAAGTCCATTTTGAAATATAAAATTACTATAATTTTAAAAAGTGGTTATTACTATTCATAACGACAACCTTGATTAGTCGCGGTGTTTTAGAACTCGAAGTTGCGTACAATACAAGCTATTACATTATTGAATGAGAAGCGTATCGTGGAAGCTCGGGGTGTTACATTCTCCAATCCTTCAATAAATTGCGTCCTCGCAATTTTAAATTTTTTATTTGAAAATAAAAGGTTGAAAAGAGAAAATACCTTTGTGGAAAACCCACATCCAAAATAAGATTAATAAAATTTAGCCTTAATAAGAGGGAAAGGGAAATGAAAAAGTCACCACCCAATTATGATATCGATTAGGAGAACATTGGTGGCAATTAGAGACATATAATTGGAGGAAAAATGTAAATATTTGTAGGGAGTTATTGAGGTCATCAATCACAATCAACTGTCAAATTGAGGGCCTCAAAGCCTTCAATCTATGTTGATTTAAAATATCATCAGTTCAACAAGACATAAGGTATTAGGATAACACATTTTTTTGTTTTAATATCCCTTTACTAAAGTTTAAGAATTAATTTATTCATTGAATAAGAGATAGGTATATATATATTTATGCTTGACAATTAGAGTTTCAACCTTCAACTCATCATTCACTCAAAAAGATAATAGAACTCAAAAATATTATACTTATCCTAATTGTATAAGGTTCCAAATGTTAACACATACAATTTAGATTAGTAAAATTATTTTTTAATAACAAGGGACTTCTTGTAGGCTAGTGGTAGGAAATAAAGGCCTGTCACACTATGGTTATGGATTCGATTCCTGCAGCTTTGTCCGACGCGATGGGTTATGCCCCACCCTGCAGGTTGTCCATTTCCTAAAACTATAGTATTATAATATTCCAAAAATAATCTTCATAAATTTTTTAACCATAAACAATACTATCCAAAGATCATCTTAATCCACTCCAACCTTTTTAGTAATCAAAAATACCTCTATCCAGACTTTCTCTAAATGGTCTCTTAATTCCAAAATCAATTTATCAGATTCCCCCAAACAAAGTAAAGATTCTCTTATTATCACATACTAAAAATATTATTACCTTCATCATATTAAAACCTTACTAAAATCAAAAAGTACTTCAGTACAATACTTATATATATATCACATTATTCTAATAACCAGAATATAATCCATGAGTCCAAAAGCACCAATACATTAGTTATTCTACTTCAACTGTAGTAACAACATAAGATTGTCCTTGATCCCTTGGCCTTTTCTGAGGTACGTTTCTCTGAAGCTTAGGACATTCATTTGTACAATGCCCCATTTCCCTACAATTTTAGCATTCAACATTGATAGCCTCTTTCTTTCCCTTGCAATCACACGCCTGGTGACCTTTTTCTCCACATTTATAACAAACTCCCATTCCTTTGAGGCAAGTACCAGGGTGATTCTTCCCAAAATTATCACATAATGGAAAATAATTTATTCCCCTTTTCCCTTTATCTGTCTCTTGTTCCACCATTCTCTTCTTCTCTTGCTTTACTTTGTTGTCATAAGACTTAGAGAATTATTTTTCTGTCTTGATAGCACATGAGACAATATCTTCGTATGTTGAGAAAGATTGTGATACTAAAGCTCTACGGAGAAATGGTTTTAACCCATCAAAGAAACAATCAATCTACCTCTTGGGTTACGTATATAATCTGGTGCATGCCTCGCTAACCTTGTAAAGTTAGCCTCATACTTTGCGACATTCTCATCCTCCTTTTGTCTCAGACTCAGAAATTGCCTTTCCATATCTGCTCGATGGTCATGTGGAAAGTATTTTTCTAAGAAAATCCCTTTGAACTATCTCCATTCCATACTTTATACTTCATCATATTCCATTGTATTTTGAATCAATGACCACCATTGATTGGCATCTCCAGTGAGGCGGTAAACGGCCATGATAACCTTCTCCCTTTCGCTACTCCCCAAGGCCTGGAATATTTTCTCTAAGGAGTTTATCCATTTCTCAGCTACTAATGGATTTGTACCCCTATTAAATGTTGGCGGTTGTTGCCTCATGAAGCGGTTTAACATTGATCCTCCAAGTTGTGGATCAGGGTGATCCATACGATTAAGGTTTTTATTCATAACCTGAGTGAGTTGTCCCAGTATGGTAATAAGTTGATCAGCACCAGTTATATCTCTAGCTCCACAATAATTATCTTGAGGAGGAGGGAAATCCCTACACGGAGTGCGTGCATTGATACGGTTTCCATTCCTTCCACTAGGCGCCATTTCTAAACAATGGCATAAACTATATTAGTTTATGAATCAAAATACATAATTCCATACCTGTAAGATACTGAACATAAACTGAACAATTTATAGATATAATCCATAAAAATGTTTTCTTTGAGGAAGTATATACTCATAACCCTTCATAGTGGTATATAAAGAAAATGAGAATTAACCAAAGCATATCCCCCAGGAGTGTCGTAACCAAGAGTGCAGCAAGGCCCTTTGTCGTGCACCAGTTCCCAATCGAGTCTAGCTCAAAGCGGTGTTTTCGAGATTTACCCCTTGGTACATCTGTGCCAGAGCAGCCTCTACCTTCTCATATCCAGACCGGGATGTATTGCTTGGAAAACTCACAACATCTCTACAATACCAAAATTCTAGGAAGTTCTTTTATACTAATCCTCAAAGTCTATCTTCGGGCTATGTGCTCTAATCAGAGTTTATCTAAATCTAGCTTCCAATGTTAGTACTAAACTTCCTTTGATACCAACTGTAATGCCCTAACCCCAGCTACCCAGAGTCAGTGCATTACTTCGTAACATTGGCATGATCACAAAAGATCAAGTCTCGAAAAACCGATTAGTTTAGTAGCCTTGGAAACACTAGATACATTCATAAATGTTACATTACATCATAAAGTGAAAAACTAATAACAAAGTCTTCATAGTCCACACTCATATCCTCTTCTGATTATCCCTACAGGTCATTCATAAAATACTTGTTCACATCCTGGAAAATATTAAAACATTGAAAGGGGTGAGATCAGATGCTCAGTAAGGATAACAACATGGAGGAAGCTTTCATAAATACACATTAACATTTAAGGCAATGTATAACTAAAAAAGCCTTTTAAACTTGAACTTTAGCATAATATGGAAAAAGTAAAATGAAATAATGCCATTTACTTACTCACATGGATATTCTACTAGTCGAATAATCACATGAAATATCATTAACCACTTTCATAATGATGGAATGAATAATGCCAGACAATCATAACCGTGTAGCCAAGGCCTCATGCCAAGGCCACAAATAAGATTTTTTCAAGGACTCGTGCAAAGACACTAGTTTGTCTCAGGAGACCTTCCGATGCATCGAGGAGCTATAGCGGGCTCCACCCGTCACTTATTATGTCCAATGCATTCCTCATATGAATAGGTTTAAACATATCATAAACCATAACATAATCGTATCACATAAAACATGCATAAAGGAAACATAACATTTCCACATTTCAATCACAAGATATCAATACAACACATTGATATAATAAAAACGCTTTCAAAACCATTTTCAATACCAAAATAAAAGAAAAGTATAACATGGTATTTATTTTTTATTAAAAAAAGTATGACTTATAGAGGAAGCCGAAACTCAAATAGTGGTCACGGCGGCGGAGAAGTCGTTGTCGCCGCATACGTACGTCAAAAACATTCCCTTTTCTCATTTAGTAAATGCTTCGTAAAAAAAAGATTCCTTTTGAATAAATGTAAAATTCAAAGGGGTTTATACACCGTATAAAAGAAATTTCTGTATAAAACCAAATATGCATCAATGAAAGGAGATTTAGACGAAGTCCTTAAAAAGATCATTTTTAAAATAACATAGATATATTATGTGTATTCACTATATGTACACATAAAGAAAGTAAAAAAACAAAATAAGACATAATAATATCATGATATAATTTGAAAGTAGGAGATTAACCCAAAGAATTGAAGTTGGGTTAAGAAGTTCCCTTACCTTGTGTCCGACTTGATTCGACCGTTATTTAAGCTCTTGAATATAAACTAGAGTTAATATCTACCATTTTAAATTTCATTATCCTTTTTATATCACTTATTACAATTTTATCAACATTATGTAATTATATAAGTTAATAATGGTCGTTTTGTCGATTTTCGGTACTTGAGTCAACAATAAACTTCTTATAATTACAAGTTGTTTATGTGGTAGAATATCCATTATCTCCAAAATTATATTCATTATTTAGATGTCATATATATCATATATATCCAGTATATACATTCATTCATAATATTACGTAACATTTAGAGGTAAGAAATGAAATGCATCATTCATGGAGACGGTAAGCAGTACGTACGCATGAACGCTACTTTCATTTTTATTTCGTATTTAATGGAATGAAATCATAATTATATAAAGGTATAATATAGTTCCAGTATAATATCATATATAATATCATTTACTCCATCCTTTATAAATCCCACATATGGCATTAATGATTCACATCACTTTGAGGGGGCGGTAGTCCGCACTTCCTAAAATGAAAATATCCCATTTACCCATAATGGAAATAATAAAGGTATGAAATAAATGAAAAATAAAGAACCGTAAGTAAAACATAAACATATTATATATCATTTATAAATAGAGTGACATCTTAATGGCCACCTTTGAAGGTGTTCTATGAGTGTTGAACAATCATCGTTATGTGAGGCAGAAATTCGCCATCCATAGAAACCGTATGTTCTTTAAACATTAGATGTAGGTGTGTGTAAGTGTACCTCTAATACTTCTTATAACAACATCCTAGTATATTTAGGATACTGGTGTTGTTACAAAATAAATGAATAAAAAGTGTTTATAGGGTTGTAGAAGCAAAATAAAACAAAATAACATAAGAGAAGATATTACCTTAAAATCGGGTAACTCTTTTGATTTGAGCCAATGGCTTCCTTGGGAAGAGTTCTGCCCAAAGTTAGGCTTATAGGAGTAATAGGGGGAAGTTGGGAGAGTATTTTGGCAGAGGTTGGCCGAGAAAAATGGTTTGAAAGTGTGAATGAGGTGGTAGAGGTGGGGGCCTTTTATAAGAGGAGAGGAGGGGCACTCTTGGAAAGTAAGGAAATTTTAAATTATTATACAATTCGTTTCGGATTATAAAGGTCCCACACTTATATAATTCTAGTAAAAGGTGATAAGGGTTCAAAATCTACCCATCCAATAGTCTTTTGACAAGTGTAAGCATTTTATTTTACATTATCATTTCATTTTATTAAAATCGTTAAATAACGAGGTCATCGCTGCATCATCAAAATGTCATAAATAATTTAATTTATTTAATGACTAAAAATTATAAAAAAAATACTATGATGTATAAAATCCTTTTATCTTTCCAATGAATATTTATAGTCAATAATATGACTTGTATAACCCCATGTAAAAATTATTTTAGTAAAACATTTCATGTTTGTGTCATTTTTTACTTTAACATTAAATAAAAGGTATTTATGTCATTTTCCAACTAAAGTGGCTCCATGGGGTCCCCAAGTTGACCCATGGATTATCTTGGTCGTCCATGGCACATTCAATGAGGTTAGGATAATTTTCAAGCTCATCTCATATTATTAAAACATTATTTTTACCTTAAACTACACTAATTACCTCTAATCGCGATTAAGAACTTAAACGTTACTATTTACCAAAAATTATTTTAATCTCATTGAACCACATTTTACTTATTAATGACATCCATGTAGGTCGGATTTTTGAAAATCCAATCTCATAAGTGGTAATATTTCATTTAAACAAAAAATTAGTTATTTAACAACCACTTAGTGGTTTCACTATTTATCAAAAATTGAAGTTTTTCAGAACAATGCCAAAATTTTACCCTAAGCTATAATTGATATTCCGAATTAAAAAATGATGTCTATTTTAAAAAATTCCAAACATATAATTCTCATTAATTAATTTTATAATTAATTGCTGCCGTCACAACAAATAGCGTGTTTTTAAGAAAAAAAATATATCAAAAGATTAACAATTGTTTATGTCCAATTTCAAAGTAAAATAAATTCTAATGAACACCATTGGATAAAATGGTAAAAATATATTCTAATTATACTTTAAAACCACTAAATAGTATAATTTATCAGTTTAAATTATTTTTATTAAAAAAGTTGTTTTTATGTATTTTTCACCATTCATAAAAAATTAGAAGTTCTCAGAAAAATACCAAAAATTCATCATAGGCTAATTTCGATATTCCGAATCCAAAAATGAAATCCATTTTGAAATATAAAATTTCCATAATTTTAAAAAGTGGTTAAAACTATTCATAACGGCTACTTTGATTAGTCGCGGTGTTTTAGAACTCAAAGTTGCGTACAATGCAAATTATTGCATTATTGAAATAGAAGCGTATCGTGGAAGCTCGGGGTGTTACATTAGGACTAAAAACATAAGACTTCATATGCTATTGTGTGATCCTTTATAAATAGTTATCTATATAGTTGACCAAAAACACTATTAATACCCTACAGACAATGAAATTATCAAACATTTTGGTGATATTTATTTATATTCCTTGTGAGCCTCGCATGACCAAAAATATTTGACAAGGTCCATGTAATTATTTTATGATAAAATATTACTTTTATTTAGATTTTCCATAAGTAAAAATTTGTAAAACCAAAAGAAATTTTTCCATAATTTTTACCTCATATGAGAAACCATTGAAACTTTATCATCTCTCAATTTCAATGAACACAATATCCCAATGTCCTCAAAATTACAATGACAGGGGTTTTCCCAAAAAAATCACCCCTTTTGGTTTTTTGACCACATTTAAACCCTTGAAACCACTTCAACACTTAGGTTGAAAAGTATTCAATGCTTGTTTCTTCAACTACCATTATAATCCCATGACTCTAAAAATGAACAATGATTTACTCAAGACATAATCAATAATCACATAATCCGTGATTGGAATAATAAAAAATTGTATCATGTGAATTTCATCAATGAATCACTTAATTCTAAAAACCACTCATTAATCCTTTATCGATATGAAATGTTGAATAGATACTAATTAATATTATAATTTTTAACCAAAATCTATTATAATATGATACCAAAGTTTTGTATATTACTACTAATAGTGTAGTTGTCAAGAATATTTCTTCATCAACAACACTTGGTAATTTCTTTTGTCATAAACCCTAAGTTCATTCCTTTATTTATATGTGTTTATTCAAAGAGTAGCTTTAGGATCACCAGATTATGAAAATTGATTAACATACTTTTCATTTGATTAAACATAGATAAGATACCTCCCTAATAATCACCTTAAACGCCGTTGTAATAGGTTATATAAATCACATCTCTCCCTATTTCACATATTTCTCTCCCTTTGTCAAAAACTACAAAGGTCACTCCTGTGATGTTTTCAATAATGAAAACAAAATAGATCATGACATAAGGATAAATTGAACAAAACACAGGAAATGGGGTTCCACATCCAGACTTTATATATATGGAGGTTTGACTAGACTCTGAGATCTTTTTGATATTGTTCATATGATACATTTAGAAAAGATTTTGTCAAGATGTATGAGACTTGATGTTCTATAGGAACACACTCAAACCTCACTAACCAATAATCCACTTCCTTCCTGATAAATTGTTACATAATGAAATTTCTACTTGTGTGAGGGATTATAGTTATTCAAAGATTTATATCACTTGAAATATCTCAATATATTCATATCATATACTTCAATTCATTGCCAATTTCTTCAAGGTGTTTCTTTGTCCAAAATAATTTATTGGATTCTGGATTACCTACAATATATTTAGATTCTTTAGTTCCTAGAGTTATGAAAATATTAATTCATGATAATCTAGGAAATGAAAAACCCTCCATGATAATATAAACTATATGTTTTCTAATTTCTATAATCATCTATACCAACCTAATTTTTGTATGTACATCCCAATAAATCCGGAAAACATGATATATTTTATAAAAAATGGAAATATTCAATTCCCATAACATACCTTAGTATTATTTTCACTGAAATAATGTGGATTTATTTTTTATGACTTCGATATTATTTCACCTGGAATGTGGGAATAAAATATTGTGTCAAGTTATTATTATGTACAATATAATTCGAATGATCTTCCTATATTATGTGTCATTGACTTCTTTTTCTTTATCAACCCTTGTTAATTTCACCCAGGAAGAAACTGATGTTACTATATCCTTGGGATCCCCCATTCCAAATCTTCTTTGAAACTCCTTAGAATATTTATATTGAAAAATGATCATATCATTCCTTCCTTGTAGAACACCTAGACCCAAAAAAAATTTCATCTCACTAATCATTGATATTTTGAAATTTATAATTATGAATTCTCTAAAATGTTTTATTTTTTCTACTCTATCAAATATTATATCATCCATATACTCTGGAACCCTCATTCATTTATTACTCTCAATAATAACATAGAGATTGAAATAAACATTACTACCATAAATTCAACTATTCTTTAAGTACTAATGAAATCATGAATAAAATGAAATTGAAGCATTATTTAACACATAACATGATTTCTTTAACTGATAAACTTTATTCCCATATTCAAGGATAAGAAATCAATCAGGTTGTTTTATAAGAACCTTTTATTTAAGAATAAAATTTATAAATTATGATTAGATGTCCATTTGGAAAACAATGAATTATCTTGGAACTACTAATCCTGAAAATAGTCAAATTTTATCTAGCCTTCTAATAGGTGAAAATGTGACATCAATTATAATTAACTCTATCTTGGAGTACCAATATAGGATAATTCATTGTTTATTTTAAATCACCATGTTGTATTCATTAATCTTATTATAAAATTCTCATTCTTTCTAGATGATGTTATCATATATTGTCCTTGAAACTATCTCCCATGTCAGATTCTTATCTATCTGGTCAATGTCTTCATTAATCACTTGAACCTAATTTTCATCTCTAGTATCTTATTTCAAAACATTTTTTCTCCATCTTTAATATGAAAGAATCCTGATTTAGAGAATTAATTTACCTTGTTTTCACTATAACTATTTAATCACAAATGATATTATTCCTACCAGTTTATGCTCAAATATTCATCTTTTCTAAAGATAACGGTTTTAAAACAACTTTCTCATATCATCATCTTCTTCTAAATCAAAATTTTCCACATTTTCTCCCCCTAAGATGCTAATATTTTTATGAAATTCATCAGGAAATTTAACACAATATTTTTAAAGATAATTCTTATTTTATACTATATTTACTCCATTTCATTTAAAAAAAATTCTACACTTTTATTAAAGAATAAATATGCACGTATTTTTCTTTAATAACCATTCATAATCCCTTAAAATAATAAAACATTCAAACATCCTATGATTCCCCTTATTGAGAATGAAACGTTTTCTTTCTAATTTTTAAAAGTAATTTAATTTTTTCCTTACATAACATATATAATATGAATTCTTTTATTATTTTGGACACAACAATACTCTATTAGAGATTTTGACTGATGTCCTGACTGCTTCATTCTAAATCTTTTCTGGTACATCTTTTTCATTGATTAACATTATGGATATGTTTTTTATGATCCGATTTCTATTATAAACAATAGAATCATGATGATAATTCCTCACATATTATTCTTTGTTATTTATCACATCCATCATGTGATAATCCTCCACATAGTTTTTTGGTAAAATCTATTCCTTTATCAATTCAATGTTTTGTATTTTTATATCCAATAATCATTTGATAATATCTATAATATTGTATTATGAAACCAAACCCATAAAACATGTGAGTTATAACCATAATCCATGCCATCCTTTTGAAATAATAAAGGAAAATAACTTATTATATCTTCTCATCAATAATAATTATTAATATATCTCTATATAAAACTATATAAAAAACTTCAAGCACTAATTATTAACTTTGATCTTTTTCAATGTATGTCATTCGAGTAATATTCAATTATTGATAGGAATCACATGTATGGGTATGTTTACATGATCGATTAGATAAATCTCAAGATGAATCATTTTTCACAAGATCTTCCAAGGTTGATTGAACCAAATCCCCCTACGATTATATCACAATCAATTTTCTACTTACTTGGATAGAAATTAAATATATTCTTCTATAATAACATGGTATATATTCCTCTTCAGAAAAAAAAAGATCTTTCATTTTCTATTATGATACATTAACTCTTGGAGAAATTTTTTTTGCAATGAGTCACACACTTGACTAACACATAAACAGTTTTTACTGTGACCTTCAATAACAAAACCACCTATTACTCTCATATCTTGTACCCCAAATTTTTATTTCTTGGAGACATTAATATTTATGCCTTAATTATTAACAAATCTAATGAAACCTTTATATTTCTATGAATACTCATTATAAGACCCTTATTTTCCATCATGTGTAATGTGCATCTAATGTCATGGACCTCTACACCATCATGATATGATGCTTTCAAAAAAATTTATACCCCCACTACCTACTATTCACATTTAATTTTGATCAAATTATTTGGATATGTACTAGGTATTGATTGAAATGATTGATATTATTTAGAGCATTATGTATTAACATATTCTTGTAATAATGAACGTTTATAATTCATTTTATAATTTATTGAGTATTCCTTGTGATGATTTATACAACCACTTTTAGTCTAAATTGACACAATCTTCATCACCATTGATGATCATTATATTTCCATGTGTCCAAATCCTCTACACTATAAACAATGACCATCAAAATTTTCCATATAATTTTGAGTTATTATTGGATTAATTTGTTTATCTTGGGACATACAATACCCCTCATCCTTGGAACAAACTTTTTGAGAATGTACTATCATTAAAAAAACACATGATACAATTTGTCTTCTTGTTTTTCATTGGAATAACAATAGTTTTACATTAAATTATTTGATTGTTATGATTAAAATTCATAATCAATTCAGATTTCAAATTTACACAGGGTTATTATAGTTTTAAATCAATCACTATTACTTTGTATTTGTGATCAAGCACCATACTAACATTTTAATTCTTTCGAATCATTTTTTTTCTCAGGGAGACCACCATGGTTCACTTCACTTTTTATATCTTCTATGTGTTCTATATTTTTGATGTTATACCTAGATTTAAAGGTTCCACTTGATATTAAACGTTTTATCACAAGTCAAGTTTTTAATCCTTAATCTCCTTGATAAATGTTCCTGATCAATCATTATCTTTGTCAAACCATTAATAACAATATTCCATTATTTAATTTTGAAATTGTACTCAACAAACTTCTTTTTGTTTTCTACCTTTATAGATTTAACATTATGAATTTCTACCATTAGCTCATGCATCACTTGTTCTTCCATAGTCATATAAAGTTTGGCTTCATGAAACAATATATTAGGTATCTTGGTTCTTTATTTTAAAAAATCTATCTATTCAAGAACAAATTCCAGTTGAACCTAGAGATCAAATATTCCGTCTAACTCTCATTCATCCTCATCAATCTGTTCTATTGACATGGAACTTTCCACAACCACAAACATATCATTTTTCTAAATTTTTAATACTTTAATTTTTTTGACCTAAAATTCCTAAAAATAATTTTCTTCACGTTAAGGAATTTTATTCTTCTTAAATAAGATTAATTTTCCCCATTTATATTTATAATATGTTGAATATTTTATTATGGGAATTTAATTAGACTCTTAATCATCATAAAATTTATTTATATATTTTACTAAAAGATTCCCATCCTTTCCACACTGAATGCATATGAGTTGAAGTATCCCTTTAAACATTCCATTCTCCATTATAAATTTGTGGAATGGAGTGAAATGGATTCATACACCTATTCTTCCTCCTATCCACCATAAATGGTGAGATTCATTATGATCTTGAGTAACACCTCCTTAGACATTCCATTTTCTATACCCTTATTATTATCATTTCTCATCTTATATAAAATAATAGTATAATGAATAATTTCCAACGTTATCTCATTTTTTATCTATATCATCATGATTAGAGATCATTGAATTGAACCAGTGTAGAAATATTATAAGGATGATCTTTTAAATTTTTATATAATCAAGAGATTTTCTAGGACTATACATTCCCTATATAATCGCTTATACATAATAAAATATTTCATTAGAATATTTATTTGGGTGCATCCTTACTTCCTTATACTTATTTTGTTGAACCTATAATTTTGATTCTAGGAAATTACCACATGTAATGTGAAGACATACTTTAAATCAATTTTATGTAAACTATGTTGCAAAATGATCCCCCATAAGAATTAATTCTTCTAGTATCCACATCTAGTCCTATAGAATCTGTGTCCTATAAAGCCCTGTTGTCACTCTGACCAAGATCCCCAATATAACAATTGTGTAAATATATGTACCTAATGAATTGAAGTATTGATGCATCCATTTCATCCATAGTCAACAATTTTTTCCATTTAATATTGGAATCCCTTTATGTTTGACTACTATAATTGATTCTACTTGGATAGATTGATTTATTTTATCATTTAGATCAAATACTAGTTGCAGGACCTACTACATAAAATACTCATGGGGGGAGAATAAGTGTATCATAGATTAAACGAACAACCCATTTTATGTTGTGTTTTCAATAAAAATATATATTTTATCTTCTTATCATTCTAATATATATATATATATATGCAAAAATGAATGCATAAAAGAGATTGATAATTTTTAATGGGTTCAATCTAAGAGTTCTATTCCAAGGATCATACAAAGGGAATGTACCAAAGTATTATAGACTAATAAATACAATAATTTTACAAGGTTTGAATTGGAATCATTGTACATCATATTTTTACATCCATTAAGTCATTAGAACCCACTACTCACTCAACTAAAATGAATGCAATGATACTAAATATGATTTTTCTATGATTTGTTTTTTCATTATTGGATGTGATTCCCAATTATATTTTGGGATAATTGATTTAAGAGTTCATAGATAGTATGTTCCAATTGAGTGTGCCATTTATAGTCCTTTAGAGTGGTAATGTATTATTTTAAAAACCAACTAATATTTGTGGAGTCCAATCATTATTTTTGGGCAGTGGTGTCATTACTCATTAAGCCTCCTAAGAAACTAGAATACACAACAAGAAGGATGAAAAATAAGGATCCTTAATCTCCCATACCCCAAATATTGATTTTGGGTTGGAAAAAAAATTTATCTAGTAGAGTTCCTTACTTATCATGAGATATGCCTATTGGAGGTCTTTATGTTGCTTCAAAACATTGGATATCATATAGTTTACATGGTGGCCAAGTTAGTATGGTGGTATAACTTTATTTCGACATCAACAAGTTTAGTATACTCTATGTAAGTTAAATAACATGAATTGATATTGGAGAGAGTTTTCCAAAGATTAAGGTACACATAGTGTATGAATTCCTTATTTAATGTATCTAAAATGTCATATTGGGAGATATATATATTCCAAAACATCACTAGTTTAAAACCTCTATCCAACTCTTACCAAATTACAATTCTATTCTCTTCTCCCTTGATGGGATATTCATCAACCTGATCTAAACTCATAAAGTAACACACCAGGTAAATAAATAATATGACTCTTTTATATTTATACATATTTTTGAATAAAATATTTATATTACTTTAAAGGGAATGCTATGCTTGATTGCTAACCCAATACCCAACAACGAGTTCCTTTGAAATCATACGTTGCACTCTAATAATAAAATAATTTTATTTTAAATGGTAGTTAACACCTAGTCGTTGTAATGATGGGAATGAACAGAACTAACTATTAAATGATTATATATGTTGGTCAAATAATTTTACTTTTTACAATAAATGATAGATGATTAAAAATGCAAATGAATCCAATTTTAAGCATAAATCTTCTAATATTCTTTAAAAGGTTGATTAATCGCCTTTTGATGGAAAACCCTTCTTAAATATAATTTTGAAAATTTTATATTTTGTATTTGAAAAAATAAAATTCTTCTTTGGAATCGGGACATCAAAATTATCTTTGTGTAAATTTTTGGTTTTTTTGATAATGTTCAATTTTTAATGAATAGTGTAAAGTGTTGTATTTTAATTCAAAACATCATTTTAATCTAATTTATTTATATAGTTAGATTATCTTTTTAATTGTTTTTAAAGTGAAATTAGAATATATTTTTACCATTTAATCAAATGGTGGTCATTGGAATTAATATCACTTTGAGATTGGACATAAACTAGTGTCAATCTTTTGATAGATATTGTTTCTTAAAAACAGGCTATTTATTTTGACAGTGAGATTTAATTATAAAATTAATTAATGAAACTTCTGTGTTATTAATTTGATAAAAATAGACATCATTTTTGAATTTGGAATATCAAATATTGTTTTGGTTTAATTTTCAGTATTTTTCAGAAAAACCTTCATTTTTGAAGAATAGTGAAACCACAAAGTGGTAGTTACAAAAACTGATTTTTTGCTTAAAAAAAATTTTACCACTTCTGTGATTTGAATTTCAAAAATCCAATATTAATGATTTTCATTATTAATTAAATTTAGGTTCAACGGGATGAAAATAATTTTTTATGAAAAGTAACTTTTTTGTTTTATTAATGGCGATTAAAGGTAATTAGTGTGCATTATGGTAAAAATGATATTATAATAAAATGAAAAAATCTTGAAACTTGTCCTAACCCTATTTTATGAGTCATGGCCGGCCAATACAACCCATGGGTGGATTTTTTGGACCCCATGGAGCCACTTGGGTATGATAATGACATTGCTGCCTTTTATTTTAAGTAAAAGTAATAAATGACACAAACATGTATTGTTTTAATACAACAATTTTTAAATGAGTTTATACAAGTCATATTTTTGACTGTAAATAGTAATTGGAAAGCTAAAAATATTTTCTACATCATAGTAGTTTTTTTTTAATTTTCAGTCTTTATATAAATTAAATTATTTATGACATCATGATGATGCAGCGATTACCTCATTATTTAACGATTTAAATAAAATGAAAAGATAATGTAAAATCTAAGACCTAAACATGTAAAAAACCTATTGGAAGGTTCGATTTAGAACCCTTATCACCATATCCTCGAAATATATCAATGTGGTACCTTTAAAATCCGAAACTAATTTGAAAATAATGTAACCTTTCTTGACTTTCAATGAGTGCCCCTCCTCTCCTATTATAAAAGGCCCCCACCTCTACCTCCTTACCCACACCTCTGAAGCCTTTGGCTAGGAAAATATTTGATCATTTTGTCTCTCCACATACCTCTCCTAGTCCTATAAGCCTTACCTTAGGCAGGAATCTCTTCAAGAAACCCTTTTGATTCAAACCAAAGGGAGTTACCCGATTTTAAGGTAATGTATTCACTTGTGCTCTTTTGTTTTATTTTGCTTCTCCAACCCCCTAAACTCTTTTTATTCAATTATTTTGTAACAAAAACAGTATCTTACTTATACTAGAATGTTTTTATAAGAAGGATTATAGATACACATAGACACGTGTATATCTAATGGTTAAATAACATACTGTTTCTGTGGATGGAGAATTTCTGCCTCACAAAATGATGATTGTTCAATATTCCTTTAACACCTTCAAAGGTGGCCATTAAAATGTCTGTAGACGCCGGAAAAGTCCGTTGTTCCCAAACGAAGCTCCGGATGCGGAAAGCGAGGTCATATTTGGAGTCGGAAGAATGTTTCGGAGGGCCCGGAGGCCTTGCGCGGAATTTCAGAGGTCTGCGCGCAAAGATGATGATCCGCGCGCAAAACCCCCAGGATGCGCGCAACTCTCTTGCGCGCGGTGCCCGATTCCGCGCCCGCGAGGAGAATTCCGCGCTCGCGCCTTGGATTCCGCGCCCGGGGTTGCCTATAAATACTAGGCGACCCCCAACGTTACAAAGGTTGCTGGAAGTCGAACGGTCTCCCGCGCGCGCAATTCAACCCCTTCCGCGCGCAATGCCGATCTTCAGGTAACCTCCTTTCTTTCGCGCAATAGAGCCTTGGGGTCCGACTTCGCGCGCAATCCCCTTGGCTCATTTCCTTTGAATAAATTTCAACCCGAAGGCCTTTGCGCGCAAAAGAAGCCTCTTGCGCGCAATTGCCCCCGGGTGCGCGCAATCCAACCCGATTGCGCGCACCCCCCATCTTCAAAGTGGCCATTCGTTAGAGAATGATCCGTTGCCCACGCGCGCTACCCGAAGCCCAGTGCGCGCAATCCCAATCATCCGTGCGCAAAGCGCTGGTCCAATTGCGCGCCAGCCCGCCATTTTGCGCGCCGATCCGCGGTTTTGCGCGTAAAGCTCCTCTTTTGCGCGCAATCCGCCAGGGTCGCCTCCCTTGACCCCCTGCGGGTACCCGCCTGCGTGGCGCCCGATGGTCTTCATCGCAGGTGCCCGCACCGTGCGCTGTCTTCCCGTACAGCCTTCCAGGCTCGTGCGAAGTGACA
The DNA here is from genome assembly GCA_963277665.1 of Viscum album. Taxonomy (NCBI): domain Eukaryota; kingdom Viridiplantae; phylum Streptophyta; class Magnoliopsida; order Santalales; family Viscaceae; genus Viscum; species Viscum album. The sequence continues at coordinate 305,135,958 of OY728131.1, read as the reverse complement.
CGGACCCGTCGGCGGCAATCATTCGTCCAGCAAGACGTTAAACTGCATATTCGTCCCGCATGACGTTAAACTGCACATATGTCCAGCATGACGTTAAACTGCAGATACGTCCCGCATGACGTTAAACTGCGCATTCGTCCAGCATGACGTTAAACTGCCCATACGTCCAGCATGACGTTAAACTGCACATTCGTCCAAGCTGCACGACGCTAAACTGCCTAGCCCCCCATCGTCCGCGCTGCAAGACGTTAAACTGCCAAGTGTTTCGTCCTCAACACACGACGTTAAACTGTACTTCGTCCGGCAAGACGTTAAACCGTCCGCTTCGTCCTCAACACACGACGTTAAACTGTACTTCGTCCGGCAAGACGTTAAACCGTCCGCATCGTTCGATCCCGTGCCTCGCACGCAGGGTCTCCCCCGGTTTGGATGTGGCCCCCACCCACTCGTCTCTGCAGGGATGTCGGGATTGTCCCGCTTTTGGGACGATTTAATGGGAGTGGCTTTTCCCTACGGGGGCAGGGTATTACAAACCCCTAGTTTCTTGTGGGGGGTTGCACATGTGTATCTCCATTGCGCTCCCCCACTGCCGAAGCCAGTAGAGGGTGTGACTGGGATCGAGGTGTCTCCTACTTTCGGTCCAAGTCCCTTCCAACTGAGTTTTGCCGCATCCGGGCTGCCTCAAGTGCGTAAGTCCTGACAGAATGAACTACGTGGACTTTGATCCCTGTCTTCTAAACAGGGTACGTAGGAAGCCTTCTTGAGGTCCAAGCCCGCCACCTGGTCGTCCCGGTCATATTTACGGCGGTTCGTCCATCAGTGGACCCCTCCAGGGTTCACGCTTGCGTCGATTCACCTATGAATCCGCCCCTGTGGGAGACTGCCCGTGTGTATCTCCACTGTGCCTCCCCACAGCCCCTTTTCCCATTTCTCCTTTTATCGTCCAGCATGACGTGAAACTGTGATCCACCCGGCCGTTCCACCCCCCTCTGTGCGAGGTGGTCCGGTTCAATCCTCCGCCCGGCGGCCTAGACCTCTTCGTGAGTCGGCTTGCCGACGTCCAGCATGACGTTAAACTGTATACCCGAACTACGTCGACTTTGATCCGTGCTAACGCGCGGTACGTAGGAAGCCCCTACGGGGTCCAAGCTATTCACTCCATCATCCATCCTGATCCTTACCCGGGCCGCCACATCCCGGTGGGGTCATGCCACTTCACTCCACTCCATATCATTTGGGAAGCCGCCCATATGCTGGCCCCAGCGTCGGAGGTTCCCCGCAAGGGGTTCTGTCATCTGATCCACTTTTCGTGTTGATCGGTCTGATGCCGTCCCCGCTGGACGTTAAACTCGCGGCATACCCCGTGTTAAACATGGGAAGCTGAGAAAAACCTCAGGTGACACAGTTCCCCGCACCTAGTACGGGATGCCTCAGGCCATCATGCCTTCGAGAAGCCCTATTAGGGACGGAAGACAGACGTGCAGAGCCGCAGTGTCACGACACGCCCCCAGCACCCAGAGCCACCCGGCCTTTTCACCGCAGGTTGCTGCCCCGCCCAGACCCCTTGGAGCGTCCGGGCGGAAGCAGCGTAATTAACCGGTGTCCATGAAGATATGGCGCCGGGAACGAGATTCACGAACATTCTTAAGTCTATGAGGGAGACCCGGATTAGGCGACGAGTTCCGAGGAGACGTCCAAGGAAGGAGGAGCCGACATCCCATCATCCCGGTTTCGATCAAGGTGCAGACGCCCCTGAATAAGGGACGAATGCCGCCCGCCCTTGGAAAGCGGGACTGCGGGACCACAAGCCGCGCGCCCATCCCCTCGGGTTGACGGGTGCACGCGCGAACGCGTCCTGGCGGAATAGCGTAACCCGACGCACATCCGCACCGAAACAGAAAAATGGTGAACCCGACGTGAATCTCTTCTCCTCGATACGAAGACCGATGGCTTTCAGAGGTGTTGGAAGACCGGCGTGTTGCCCGGCCAAGCATTCAGTCTTACCCGCCAGGGGCTGGGGAAGTGAAATCGGGCACTCCGTCTCGCAACGTCGAGGGCCTGGGTTCCCCCCACGGAAGGCGTCGTGGCACTAATGGTTGGTTGTCGATTCCTTTTTCCTGTCAGTGTTAATGGGTCATTCTCCCTGCTTTCAGAAATCAGGTCGCCCGATCCAGTGCCCGATCGCCACCCGCCCACTGGCGCAGGGGCAGGGGAAACACCGACGCGGCTACTCCGCGCGGTCCCGCCCGTCCCACAGCCATCCCAGCAGCCGCAATTGCGGGACGACCACGCCCTCTCTCCCCCTCGGAGGTCATCCAGAGAAGGGTGATCAACACCCTGGTGCGGAGATACGAGGAAGATGGAGTCATCCCCACTAGGGAAATGGCTCGCCTCGACCTTGAGGAGGCTGCGCCTCGCCACCACCGCCGCCCCCAAGGGCCGCGCAGGGAGGTACCGCTGCCCACCTCAACGTCCTATCGCTTCGGGAGTTTATCCCCGGAGCGCTCTGACAGTTCCCTTCCCTATGCGGATGAGGTGGAAGATGCCCGGGATCACCCTATCCGGGATTCGCTCCAGGGATCTACGGTAAGGACTCCCGCCAGGCCACGGCGACACCGCCGCCAGGCCTCTCCAGTCGAAGAGCGGGCTCTCCACCTGCCCGCGCCACTCATCCCGACTCGTCTGTCTCGACGCCAACGTCGGGCACGAGCGGAAGAGGATGCCCACCTTGGGGCTCTAGCAACAGCGGCCGCATTGGCCCAAGCCACTGCTGGCTCCAGTCGCCAGGCCTCTGCGCATCCTGAGCAGGGGAACTCCTATGCCCGACCTGGATCGAGGCCCCGACCGCCCCAAAGGCAGGTTGGGTCGACTCTCCCGGTTGCTGGCACTGGCAGTAGCCACCGCGGACCACCTCGCGGTAGCGCTATTCACCGGCAGGATCTACTCTGTGTGGCCGATCCAGGAGGCATGGGTCATCCCACCTTCCGATCCCGGCCCGGAGTCCTGCCCGGAATCATCTCTCCCCGCGTCCCCTTTGATATCTATCCCGGTGCCCCTCGCACCTTGGTTCCCAGTCCTCTTGGCCCAAGCACCAGTGCGGCCGGAGGACGCCAGGACAGAGATCAGCCCTGCCCCGGAGAACCACCCAGGGGCAGGAAGGCAAGGCGTCGACGCCGAGGGAAGAATGTTACGGAATTCCGGACGGAGATCCGACCGGTTTTCTTCTCTGACTCAGAGGCGGAGTACGATTCGGCGACAGAGCCCCTTCCCCAATCCCGCCAGTCAAGGGCAGGGGTAGGAATGCGGCACGTCAGCCTCGTGCTCCCCGAGAGCGAGATCGATTTGATCCCCGCTTCTCTCGGAAGGTATATCCGGAGTAACGAGGGCCTGGTAGACCCCCAGGGATCAAGCTTGCGGTTGGTACCGGCCCCTCCGGAAGTGCCTTCCGCCTCGATCGGAGAAGCCGGAGACTTTTTCTAGGGATCGACGGTCGAACCACGATCTGGTGCACCCTCGGCGAGCACCGATGCTACGGCAGGATGTTCGCTCGCCGGCCCGTCCTATAGTGATGTGGTAGCCAGGGCACCGCCACCCTCAGAGGGCGGCCCGGGATATGGAGGCCAATCGGCCTGTTCGCCGTATTCACCGTCGGCCAGCCCGTCGGCCCGGCGGCCCGCCTCGGCACCACTACCAGTTCCCCGTCCGTTCCCAGCCATGGAAGAGGACCAAGGAGATCTGGGTCCCGAGTTTGAGTCGTGGAGCTTCTGGACCGTCCTTGCAGAGGGCCACTTCCCTGAGAAGTTTTGGCCAGTCGCAGGACCGGGCTTTGATGCACCCGAATCGCTCACCCCGGATGAGTTCGAATGCTTCCGCCGAACTCTCCGGGAGACTCGCTCCTGTCTTCACCGCCTACAAATGCCATACCCCGGGAGTCAAGCGCACCTGGAGGATATTGGTGAGCAGTGCCGTCAAATTGAACTGGCCATGCTCCCCGCGGTTTGGCACCCCGGGTCATTTGAGCACCACGAGGCCCTCCAACAACGATGCGTTGAGTGTTTTCAAGTACTCCGCAAAGTTATCGAGGAAGCCACTCCCCACGTGTATATCCGTGGATGGGGGCAGTACGCTGCCCTACGCTTCAGTGTGATTCGCCGACAGCCCGATTCGCTGGGTGGCCCTGAGGGTATATCCCCAGGGACAGAAACAGTCAATATGGCTGACCTGTCGGGAGAGGGGAACGACTTGGAACTTCTCGACGGGGGCTTCCCCCCCGAAGACAAGCCGTCGTCAGATCCATCAGTGAGAGTTACTCGTCATCAGAGAAACCTCCTGGGGCTCCCCGAACCCACTGAAGCACTAACGTTGAGCCGAAATGTCAGCAAAGGAAAAGAGCACAGCGAGGCTATAAGGCCCGCCGACCCATCTGCCTCCATGCAGAGGGCAGAGGAGGATACCGAGAAGGCTACGCTACGTCAGCAGCTCGCCGAACAGAAGAAGCTGGTTGACCAGCTCCTCGCCGAGCGCGCTGCAGAACGGCGGCCTGACTACGGTGATCCTAGGCCAGGACAGCAGGGACCGGAACAACCGCTCCTCGACGAGACTCTCCCGGGCAACCGTGATTACGCCGTGTTCGCCGACAGGAGAGAGGCCATTGCCTATGGCAAGAGGGCGCGGTATATTTCGCCACACCCTCCCGAGCGGCGTGACTACCTGAGAGATCCCGCTCGGATTCCTCCCGCTGCCCCAAGGGCCGCTCCGCCCGCCATCCCACGAGCTGCCGAGTTCGACGACCCGGTCGACGACCCGATTGAAGGGCCATGCAATGCGCTCGTGGTTAGAGATCCTCGCCAGGACTGGAACCCATGTCCGGACGATCCGATGGCGGCACTCATTGTCCGCTTGGAAGCCTTGGAGACTCGGCAGGTGGCGATCCCACCGGACGGCAAGCCCTACCCAGCATGGGTGGATGACATGCCGGCGCCTCCGGGATTCGGGAATCCCACTTTTTCCCCCTTCAACGGGACTGGAGATCCACCACAGCATTTAGCCCACTTCAACTCGAGGTGCAGGCCTATGTTGGGGACTCCGACGCAGCAAGAGGCCGCTAAGCTTCGCTGCTTTGTTCAGACACTGGAAGGGCCAGCATTTGTCTGGTACAGCCAGCTCCCCGTCGGGTCGGTAACCAGCTGGGAGGACCTCCGTAGACAGTTCCTCTACCAGTTCAGTTCCACGACCCGGAAGACAAGTATCGCAGACCTCTTCAAGTGCAAGCAGAGGCCTGATGAGCGAGTCGCGGACTTCGTCGCCCGATGGAAGGGTCTCACGTATTCCCTTGACATGCCATTGACTCAGGAGCAGTTGATGACAATGTGCGTCGGGAACGTCAAGACCGAGATGGTCCCTTCCCTGATCACTCAGAATTACCCCGGAGGGTTCAGGGACTTCTCAGACAAAGCTCAACGTCTTGAGGAAAGCCCTGCAACAGGCCAGCCAGGCACACCCGCTGCCTCCTATGATTCCTGCAAGGAGAGTCAGCAGGGCTGAGCCCGCTGCTGTGGCCCAGATAGAGGCCCCCAGGCCGTTGGAGCTGCTGCCGGTGAGGCCAGCTCCATAGCCTCACAGGAATCCGCCTCCACGGGCTCAGTTCCTGGCCCAGCAGTGGCAGCCTCAGAACCGGCCGGCCCCTCCGCGTAATGTACCGCCGCAACCCAGGCGAGATAATCAGGAACCACCTCCTCGGCCGGCCCCTCCAGCCCCTCGTCAAGACCACGCTCCCAGGGGCCCGCGACACCTGACTTACTCATTCCACGAGGATCAGGTCCCCGGTTATTTCCGGAGCGACCTGGAGTAGAGGATTGTGCGACTGCCTGAGTGTTGGAAGCCAGAGGAGGCACATCTTACGAGTAACCCCCGCTACTGCCCCTACCATCGGGCCCTGGGGCACACCATCCAGCGGTGCTATGTGTTTAAGGATTGGCTCCAAGACCAGATTAACAACAATGTAATCAGGTTGGGCCCAGCTCCAGCACAAGTGGCGGGCGTGTTCGTGGGATTAGATGACGATAGTGGCAACGAGGACGAATGGCAGCTGGTCTCCGACCGCGGATCCCAGAAGTACAATAACTGGATGGCCCGCAAGACGACCATTCGCGCCCATGGAATCATCCGTGCGCGCTTGAATCAGCCTAAGCCCCCAGAACCTGCGGGTGCTGCTTCGGCATTGTCGTCCCAGCCTGCCTCTTCCAAGAGGAGCAAACGGCGGCAGCGCAAGAAGGAAGAGCGCGCCCCGCCGGTTCCACCACTATCCCGCACTCTCGGCGATTTCATGCCCCCGGAGATGGGGGTCCCTCCTCGGATCCGCCCGGTGATGGATGATTCGTCCGATGACGGTATTGGGTACGCTTCGGTTAACACCGTCGAGCTGGTAAATCCCTTTTCGGTTCCCGACGTTGAAGAACACCAGGTGGACCTCCCTAGTGTCCCCGGTCGTCGCTACCGTCGGAAGAACCGCAGCAACAGGAGTCGTCGGGGCACAGCCGTTGGTACCTCCAGCCAGGCCGTGCACGCCACCAAGACTAGGCAGCAGGCTCAAAACCGAGCTCAGCGCGCGCAGCCCCCCCATCCGGGGATGACGGATTCGCCTCCGCCACTGTTTGTGGTGTGGGACCAGGCAGAACCGCCTCAGCCGCGTCGCGACCAGCTCCGCCCTGCCACGGGTCCATCCCGGCCTCCTGACTCCAGTACGGTGACCATTTCCTGGACTGCGACCAGTGAACAACGAGATGCGCCAAGTACCAGTCGGCCGCCGATCCAACCGGCAAGGCCCGTCATGCCACCAACCGCAGAGCAACCTCCTGCAACCAGGGGCTCGCGTTTGGCCAAAAAGTATGATGTCCTGAAGCACTTGGCCAACATCCCAGCAAATCTCTCCATCCTTGAGGCTCTGCGCATGTCATCTGAGATGCGCGAGGCACTCGCTGAAGCCCTGAAAAGCCCCCTCCAGTTTGAGACAGAGGTTGCGGCTGCAGAGGCCTTTCACGCCGAAACGATCGAGGACGCCGAATGTCAGGCAGTTATCTCGTTCTCTGGTAAGGATGAAGACCCTCCTATACAGGGACACATTCGTCCGCTGTATGTCACTGGCCAGTTCAATGGCCTTGAAGTCCGGTGCTGTCTTGTCGACACGGGGTCCGGGATTAACCTGATTCCAACTCGGACGCTCCGGAGATTGGGGTTGTCTGAGGATGACTTGATTCCCTCCGACCTCAGGATCCAGGGGTACGATCGCACCGAGCAAACCCCGGTCGGCAAGATACGTTTGAAGACCCAGTTCGGTGACTTGGTTGCCGACACCGAATTCATGGTAGTCTCTTAGCACACTGCGTACAACGCATTGATGGGCAGGCCATGGCTCCATCTTCACGCGGCGGTTCCCTCGTCATACCACCAGTGCCTCAAATTCTCCCTTAATGGTCGAGTAGGTGTGCTTCAAGGAGATGCCTCTCCTTTTGCCTCATGTGAAGCCCGCTATCTGGACGCGGACTATTACAAGAGCAAGGATAAGCAGATCCTGGCAGGTGAGGTTGAGCCTGTCGCTGTTGCAAGTGATCCCTGGGCAAGTCTGGATGACGCTTACGTCCTCCCGATTCAACGGTTGGACGTCGCCATGGTCTTGACGGTCCGCGATTCTCCTGGTGAGATGGCCGCGACCGCCCGCGCCAGCACCAGTGGCCCAGCAGGATCTGGTAGCCCCAATGCAGTTGCCAACACAGTCTCTCCCGTGGATGATCCCTCCCCGAGTGGAGAGGATATGGAAGATGCACCCCCAGCCTTTGAGGAGGGCGTCCCCGCCACGGTCGATGAGTTAATACAGGTGAACCTTGGAACCGAGGCCGATCCAAGACCCACATTGGTTAGTGCCGCCATGCCCTCTGAGGAGCGGCAGCAGTAGGTGGACATTCTCAGGCAGCACCGTGATGTGTTCGCTTGGGGCTATGACGAGATGTCGGGGCTAGATCCTCAGGTAGACGTCCACCGCCTTGGTCTCCCGGCGAACCATCGCGGGTTCAAGCAGCCTCCCAGGAAGATGCACCCGTCCCACGGTGCCATGGTTGAGGCCGAAGTTGACAAGCTTATCAAAGCCAACTTTGTGAGGGAAGTTCAGTACCCCAAATGGCTGGCCAACATTGTGCCGGTCAGGAAGAAGAACGGGCAGATCAGAGTCTGCATCGACTTCCGCGATCTCAACCGCCACTGTCCGAAGGATGATTTTCCCCTTCCAGTGACAGAGCTGTTGATTGATGCCATGGCAGGGTTCCAAGCCCTCTCCTTCATGGATGGATACTCCGGATACAACCAAATTCGGATGGCCCCTGAGGATGAGGAGTTCACTGCTTTCAGGGCCCCCCAAGGTACCTTTTTCTACCGGGTCATGCCTTTCGGCCTGAAGAATGCAGGTGCCACCTATCAACGGGCGATGCACCGCATATTCAAGCCAATCCTCGGCACACTGGTGGAATGCTACGTCGACGACTTGGTGGTCAAATCGCGCCAGCGTCAGGACCATCTCAAAGATCTTGAGAAAGTGTTCAGCTTCCTCCGGTCTCGCTGCCTGAAGATGAACCCGTTGAAGTGTGCCTTTGGGGTCACCTCCGGAAAGTTCCTTGGATTTGTGGTAAGATACCGGGGTATTGAGATCGACCCAGAGAAAATCAGGGCGATTAGCCAGATGCCTCCCCCAGGTACCGTCCGGGAACTGCAAGGGTTCCAAGGCCACTTAGCCTATATACGCCGATTCATCGCGAATCTGGCCGGCAAGTGTAAGCCCTTTTCTCGGCTCATGAAGAAAGGTGCCACCTATGTATGGGATAAAGAGTGTCAGACCGCTTTCGAGGAAATCAAGCAGTAGCTGCTTCAACCTCCGGTCCTGATGCCGCCTATATCCGGGAAGCCGCTGGTCCTCTATGTGACCGCCCTGGAACGGTCCCTGGGTGCCCTTCTCGCCCAGAAGAACAACGAGGGAACAGAGAATAGCCTCTATTACCTCAGTCGCATGCTCCTCGATGCGGAAGTTAGGTATTCCCCCATCGAGAAGAGCTGCCTGGCGCTCGTATTTGCCGTACAGAAATTACGGCACTACTTGCAGCACCATGAGGTACAGTTGGTTTCTCGGGTAGACCCGTTGAAATATATCCTGAGCCGGCCTATGTTGACTGGCCGTCTAGCACGGTGGGCTGTGATTCTCCAGCAGTTCGACATCAGGTATGTGTCTCAGAAGGCCATCAAAGGGCAAGCATTGGCAGACTTTCTGGCAGCTCACCCGACCTCCGCGGATCAGCCGCTGGATCTAGGCTTTCCTGATGAGACCATTCTCTCGGTTGATCGAGCCGATCCATGCTGGAAGATGCACTTTGACGGTGCCTCCCGGAGCCCCACCGGTAGAAGACTCGATAATCCTAAGCTCAACAGAGTGGGCTTGGGCATCGTCTTCATTACCCCGGAGCGATCCGTGCTGCCATACTCTTTCCTGTTGTCAGAGGGCTGTACCAACAATGAGGCGGAATACCATGCCCTCATCACCGGCCTCGAGTTTGCTCTCGAGATCGACGTGCCCCTTCTGTGCGTGAAAGGGGACTCCGAGCTGGTCGTTAAGCAGATCAATGGCGACTACGTTGTCAGGAAGCCGGAACTTGTGCCATTGTTGGAGTGCACCCTCCTTCTGATGGCCCGGTTCCCTTCTCGGCCGAAAATTGTCCATGTTCCCCGGTCGCAGAAAGGTCGAGCAGATGCTTTGGCCAGCCTCGCTGCGTCACTTGCGGAGCCTGAACAGGACAACCTGATCGTCCGCGTGACGCGCCGCAGGCTCATCGCTCCCGTTATCCCGGAGGAAGATCGCAGCCTGTTGGTAAGTAATCTCACCACGGTTGCCCCTATGCCCGGAGCCCCGAGTACCCCAGATATGACAGTCGGATCAGCCCCTGATTGGAGGACGCCTTTGGATGAGTACCTCCAACATGGCATTCTTCCATCGGAGCGGGCTGAGCGCGAGCGAGTTCGACACCGCGCATCTCAGTTCGTCCTCCAGAGCAGTCCCGGCCTGGAGTAGATCCTCTACAAACGCGGATTTGATGGTGTTCTCCTCCGTTGCCTTCAGGGAGTTGAGATCCCACGGGTCATGCAAGAGGTTCATGCTGGTTCATGCGGCGCCCACCAGACTGGGCCGAAGCTGTCCCACCAGATTCGGAGGTTGGGATACTTCTGGCCCTCCATGATCCATGACTGCATCGAGTATGCCAGGAGGTGCCATGCGTGCCAGGTTCATGCGAACTTTGTGCATCGGCCACCGGAGCCTCTCCATACCACTAGGTATTCCAGGCCCTTTGCAGTATGGGGACTGGACGTTGTGGGACCTTACCCGCCGGCGACAGCTCGCCAGTGCCGGTTCATTCTGACCACCACGGACTTCTTCTCCAAATGGGCAGAGGCGATCCCGCTCAGAGAGGTCAAATCCTGTTCGATCGCTGACTTCGTGACCTCCAACATCATCTATCGATTTGGAGTGCCTCACGCTATCCTCACGGATAACGGAACCAATTTCCGAGCAGCCGAGTTGAAGAAGTTGTACGCCAAGTATAACATTCGCTCGAACCATACATCTCGCTATCATGCGCAGGCGAATGGACAGATCGAGGCGTTTAACAAAACCCTCTCTAACATTCTGCAAAAGATGGTTGGTCAGAACAAGAAGAGTTGGCCGGACAAGCTCCCCAACGCCCTCTGGGCTTATCGGACGACGACTCGCAATTCCACCCAGATGACCCCTTATTCCCTGGTGTATGGAGCTGAGGCCGTCCTGCCCATCGAGATCCAGTTTCCGTCCTTGCGCACTGCGGTCTACGACCAGCAAGCGCCGGACAGAGTTGCTGAAGCCCGTCTAGTCGAGTTGGAAGCACTGGATGAGAATAGACTTCGCGCTTTGCACAACTTGGAGAGGAATCAAAGCAGAATGGCTCGAGCTTTCAATTAGAAGGTTCGCCTCCTCTCCTTCCTGCAGGGTGATCTAGTGCTAGCCCTAAGAGCGCCGATGATCCCCGGCAGGAAGCCGCCCAAGTTGGAGCCCAAGTGGGAGGGACCTTTTGTTGTCCACAAGGTCTATCCCAATGGCTCGTACTCCCTAGCGACTATGGATGGTGAGCGTGTCACTCCTCCCACCAACGCTAGGTTCCTCAAGCAGTACTTTGTCTGAGTGTACCAACGTCCAGCATGACGTTAAACTGCACATTCGTCCCGCATGACGCTAAACTGCACTTCGTCCTGCATGACGTTAAACTGCACCATGTCCTGCACGACGTTAAACTGCATTCGTCCAGGCTACAAGACGTTAAACTGTTCAGCATTCGTCCGTGCTGCAAGACGTTAAACTGCCAAGTGCTTCGTCCTGCATGACGCTAAACTGCACTACGTCCGAGCTACAAGACGTTAAACTGTTCAGCATTCGTCCTGCATGACGTAAAACTGCCCCTCAAGAACTACGTGCGGCTTGATTCCCATCCTTATGGGATACGTAGGACCGCCTGAACATTCATGTTTCAGGCCCAGCCCCATCCTTCGGGAATTTCCATCCCATCCCGGGCCCTTGGTCCAGTTGCCTCTGGGTATGTGGCGTATGGTGTGAGCGCGGGGGATTATGCCCTCATTCACGTCGGTTTTCTTGCCACGCTGTACGCCCCCCACGTTTGGGGATGCCTTCTGCTCCCCCCTTCTTTTCCCCTCATCGTCCTGCATGACGTTAAACTGCACTTCAAGAACTACGTATGGCTTGATTCCCATCCTTATGGGATACGTAAGACCGCCTGGACATTCATGTTTCAGGCCCAGCCCCATTTCCCGGGAATCTCTATCCCGCGTTGGGCCTCTGGCCCCAGTTCCCCTCCTTTTTGTGCGAGGCGTATCGCGTGAGCGGGGGATTATGTCCTCATTCACGTCGGTCTACTGGCCGCGCCGTACGCCTCCCCCCGTGTGTGGGACTACCTCACACCCCTCATCGTCCTGCATGACGTTAAACTGCCTCTCAAGAACTACGTGCGGCTTGATTCCCATCCCTATGGGATACGTAGGACCGCCTGGACGCTTGTGTTTCAGGTCCAGCCCCGTCCCTTGGTTGATCACGGGAATCTGCCCTCTTTTGGTTGCTCTTAGGGTGAGTCCTCCGACCCTTTCCGGAGATCTGTTAACATGTTTTGGGTACTTAGGTCTATGACTCGTAGTGTCAGATTCAATCCCGACAAGTCCTGTGTTGCTTGTCAGGCCTCGCGCTTCCTCTTGTTCGAGCCTTCACTCAAATGGATCCTCGTTAGCGGTTTGGGTACGATGCCTCAGTGCTCTCCTACTGCTCCGGGTCGATTTACCGGCGGGTCTTGGGCCGCAAATCGATATGAATCATGCGATTGAGCGGTCGATGCTCGTTTTCTTGCCCCGTCTTAGGCTGACGCGATCGGATGTTGTGTTGCGAATGCGTCAGCAACATCCTTGATCGCCATGTCAGCTCCTTCAGGCTCTGAACATTGGTTGCGCAGTCCTCATCACACTCCGCCTTTGTGCGTTGTAGTGGAATCTTGACACTCTTTTCATACTGACCTTCAGTACACCTCTACACGTTAGGCAGACCAACCAAGGTAATGATGTCGTTCGAGGCTCCCATGATCTGAGCACCAAGGATATATGCGGATATCCTCCCTAGGGGCCATGCGTAGCTGGACCCTCGTCCCCATAAGGAGGGAGGAGTCGCTCGAACAATCGCGTTCTGAGCCCAGTATATCTGGAGGCTAGCATCTCTGCCCCTCGGGTGATGGACATACGCAGGCCCCTATCCCAAGACTCTTCTCCTGGAATCGTGCGTGACCGCAGGGCTGGGTATGCTCCCACCTCCGCTGTACCGCGATAAGCGGATTCCTCCATGGTCCGAACCACACGACCTTAAACTGTGTTGTCTGGTCCTACCACACGACCGTAAACTGTGATCGTCTTGGCCGCCCGACGAGAAAACGGCACTGCATCGTGATGTCCTCCTCAGGGGACAGTCATGTTGGGCGCTGGTTAATGACCACGCCATTCATCAATGCCTTCCATGGCTTGATTATTGTGGCGACGCCAGAGATTTCTCAATCCCAGGCGTGTCGCCGCACAAAGAAAAACCATTCATCTTTAAGGACAAACAAGAAACATCAAATGCCGCTCCTTTTGTGTGCGAGGGTCAGACCTGCACTCTTCCCCGCGCTGGTGCCCGATTGTGTTGCGTCGCGCTTCAAGAACTACGTGCGGCTTGATTCCCATCCTTATGGGATACGTAGGAACGCCCGGATGTTTGAAACTTCGGGTCCAGCCCCCCACCTCTTAGAGATTCCCCCTTCTCTGGGGAATCCGCCGCCTTCAGGTCACCCTCAAGGCGCGTTCCCCGACCCCTTGCAGTGGTCCACCGGTGTCAAGAGTACTCTGGTTTATTTCCAGGAGGGTCAGGATCCGCTTGGTCAGGTTTCCTCCGCTTTTCAGGCTTCGTGCTCCCTTTCATTCGGACCCATCGTCTACGCCCTAGGTGGAGCCCCCGTGAACGGTTCGGACACAATGCCTCAGTGCTCTCCCACCGACTCGGGCCAGTACCCCCAATGGCCTCGGGCAGCAAATCGATATGAATCCGGAGATTGAGCGGTCGATGCTCGTTTGCTGCCTCATTCCACCAACGGTTAGTGCGATGTTGATGCTGCTTTTCCGCCACGGTCGGCAGTACTCTCATATCGTCACGCCGGTGCTCCCGGTCCTCGAGTGAATGGCCGCATGATTCACATTTCCCACCTCCCATTCTGACCAGGCGAAACCTCGGCACTCTCGACACTATCCCTCAGTGCATCTTTGCATACCCGGGGGATGGGACCACGATGCGGCGTACTTTGAGGTCTTTATGGTCCGAGCTCTAAGACCTTAAACTAAGATCTCTCTTTATGGTCCGAGCTCTAAGACCTTAAACTCAGATCTCTCTTTATGGTCTGAGCTCTAAGACCTTAAACTCAGATCTCTCTTTATGGTCCGAGCTCTAAGACCTTAAACTCAGATCTCTCTTTATGGTCCGAGCTCTAAGACCTTAAACTAAGATCTCTCTTTATGGTCCGAGCTCTAAGACCTTAAACTAAGATCTCTCCTTATGGTCCGAGCTCTAAGACCTTAAACTAAGATCTAGCCCTTATGGTCCGAGCTCTAAGACCTTAAACTAAGATCTACCCTTATGGTCCGAGCTCTACGACCTTAAACTAAGATCTCCCCTAAACGGGATTCTACGTCCTGCATGACGTTAAACTGCACTCTCAGAACTACATGTGGCTTGATCTCCAGCCTGATGGAGTACGTAGGAACGCCCGGGCATTCCGACTCGGGTCCAGCCTCAGGGATCGTTAAGTCCCGCCCCTCCTCGTCGCCGGCCGTCTGGCCTGACTTCGGGTAGAGTGGTGCAGTTGTGATATTCTCCCCGATTCAGCTCGGGATGCCCCATCGCAAGGATGGGAAGCGACGGTTTCCTCGTCAGAGAGGTGCTGTCTGAGAATTGAGGTGACTCACGGCCAGATTAGTGCATCCGCCTAATACGTTTTCCCCACGGTGGCGCAATTTTGAGAGCGTTGGATTCTGTCCGAACAAATCGTCACTTCGCCCCACGCTTCGCATGCCCTGTTGATCTGGATTTTCCACCCTTGTGTCTGAAGGAACCCCAAAGCGGTATTCATGATGACATGTGGTCCGCCTCCTGCAATATGAATGAAGGCCTTTTTTGGTCCGTCTATTGCAGTTGTTATGGTCGATCCACTGTCCGCCTACCGTCTTGGGCATTTCCTGGAAGGCCGACCGTTGTGGATGTCCGGATTCAGGACACGCGATTCACCCTTTCTCATTTCCCTATGTTCGGATAAAATCTCAACCCCCCTAGCGTTGTCCCGCTCGTGTGTTGGAACAGGTTGGTGGAATGGTACATTGATTAGGTCTGAGGTCTCCTTTCCTAGGAATGACCTCCCTCTTTTCTCCAGAAATCCAGGCCCAATTATGGATGCCTGATGCTTGGTTAACACTCCCGCAAGACAGTGAATTGTGGTTGAGCATATTAAACCAAAAGATGCAGATAAATATATTGATTCATACAGATGGATCAAAGTAGCAGAAGCAAATGTTTTGGGAATGGAAAAACAAAGCCCTTAGGGATTAGTGTGCTGAATGAGTCTTTCTAATGCCGCTACCCTTTGGCTGGTGGCCTCCAGAGCTGCTTCTCGCTCTCTGCGTGCCCTCTCTTCGTCGGCGGTCGCAGCACGCAGTTCGTCGATTCTGGCCTGTGCACGCTCCCGCTCGACCTGAATTGTGACCATCTGTTGGCCCGCCTCCGTCAGCTGTACCTGGGCGTCAACCAGCTGGGCTGCTAGTTGCTCCACAAGCTCGGTACATGTTGCGACGAAGGCCTCCTTCTCTGCCGCCTGCCCTTCGAGGCGCCAGACTTCCTGCTCCGCCGCGAGGAGCGCCCGCGTGCTCTCCGACTTTGTGTGACGTCGGCACGCCGGCAGCTCTCGCGCATCTTTTCGGCCATGAAATCATGGACCGTTAGATGGAGGCGTTGAGCATCAGCTCCCCCGGCACACAGGAAGCGCAGCCAGGTTTGAAGTGATCCCATGCGCCCCAGCCACTCCGATGGGTCTCGCTTGAGGAAGCGCTGGATGCACTTCCACCCCCTGCGGCGCGTTATCCGGCTCTCCTCGACCGCCTCCGCGTCCGAGTCGTCCATCTCCTCGGGATCGGCGGGCCGGTAGGCAGGGAAGGCAGCCAGCAGGTCTGCTGCAGGGTCCGCCCCTGGGAGGTCCTCACGAGGGATAGGTTCCCCAACATCCGGGCGACCTTCTTCTCTCTCCCCAGCGGCGCTGACACCCTCGTCAGCCCCCGACCTCTCTCTGATGTCAGCACCGCCGGCGTCCGCAGCCCCCTGATCAGCCGTTGGTGGGGCCGGCTCGGTTTGGGAAGTCTGTTCCGGAGCAGGCGGCATGTCCACCACTGGTCCACTCGTAGATGGCCCGGGTTCGGCAACCCGATGAGCCTCCAGTGTTGAGATCACTGCGCAGGGCATGCCATGGTTAGTCACGGATCGTCAACGGCAGGCACCAGCAGTAAAGTAAGGAGACTTACGGGAGGTCAGAGTGTCATCTTCCACTATCTCGGCCGCCGCAGGAACAGTTGCAGCAGGGGGCCCTTCCGCGCTTGTCAGTTCGGTAATGGGTGCCTGGCCCCCGCCTTGTCCTGCTGGCGCCCCTCCTACTCCCGCTGAGGATGCCTGACCAACATCCGTGTGCTCCTGAGAAAGATGGAGAAATGGGTTAGAAGCTGCATAAGAGAGTGGATGAAGCAGATTGAGTAGGGATAGAAGCGGACCTCGAGAAGCTCAGTGACATCAACGTTGTCAGAGCCGGCCACCTCGTCGCTCTCCCGTGGGCTCCCCTGATGGGATCTTCCCTCGGAGCCTTCATCCTCCCCCATTTCCTCCTCATCTTCGGAGTCGTTGCTACTGTCGTCTTCTTCCGGCGGCATCTGTTCCGGAGCGGGCTCGAGACCGAGCATCACATTCACCAGAAGGGATGGCTCCGCGCGCTGACCACGTTGGCGCGCGTACTCGTCCATGGCCGTCAGATACGCATACTGCCGTTTGAAGTCCACCCTGTCGGCAATGTGGAGGCGCCCGACCTCTGGCAGATGGATTCCTTCTCTGAGAATCTTTCGCCAGATGGCGTCGGTCCCCAGTGACTGCCGCAGGGTCATCCAGGCCGACCACAGCGCCGGGAAGACTGCATCGTGGGAGGGTTCGAGCAGACGTCTCACCTGCTTCCCGGGCCGCTCTTCGACCACCACGCGTGCCCCCTCTCTGGGCGCAGAGGTCGTAGCGGCAGCTCGCGATGTGCCCGCCGCCGAAGTCCCTGCCCGCGCCGGCTCCGCTGTTTGGCGCGCCTCCGTTCTCCCCCGTGTGGCGGCGCCTCGCCTCCTTCCTTGACGCCCGGTCTCCGCACGGGTAACCTCGAGCCGCCGAACTAGCTTCCGCAAAAGCCCCTCAGGGTACGCGATGGCCCAGTGTTCGGCGTACTCGGTTGCCAAGCCTGCGTCAACTCCGGTAGGAGGGAGAGTGATGACGTCGCCAGATCCGAAAGCAGCAAACATCAGCCACATCTGGAGAAGGACGCCAGGGTTCGTCTCCTCCCGGACAGCAGTGAATACCCTCTTCGGCATCCGTTGAAGGCACCCGAACTGCCTGGCGAACCGGGTCGGCACGTAAGGCTCGCAGATCACCTTCCCGTCGATCCGAGCCACGAGCACCCCGCCCCGCATGTTCAGGAAGTATTCATGCTGCTCCAGCGGACCCTGCCCATTGTCGATCATCTGGCCGACGGGAGTGGGGAACGGACTGAAGTTGAAGTTGGCATGATTGCCAATCCGGATCCGCACGCCCTCCTCACTTAGGGTCATTGGAGCGACCCCCGCGATGTTCAGCAGGGAGGGTCGCAGGCCGTTGCCCGGAGGAATGATGGCGTTCGGAAACGTGTACCCACCGAGGTGAGCAGCCACCCAGCCGTGGAAGAACTGAAAGGGCCCACAGATCCTTCATGGCGACCCCCCTCGTGAGATGCGTCCCAGGATGGCATACAGCCTCGCCAGCACTGGGACCCCGAGGTTGTATCTCTTGTTGGCAGCCATAGCGCCCGCCATCGCCAGTGTCGCCGGGCGAACGCCCATTCTCGCGTCCCGCACTGACAGGAGCCACCCACTCAGAAAGGCGGCCAGGAACTCCGCGTACCGGACATTTGGGTCCCGGGCCTCGATGACGCGGTACCCCCATGAGCGGTAATCGCCCGTCTCCAGGACCCGCCAGTACGACCCGTTCCGGCTCCTCTGAGCTGCGGTCGGGCACCGCTTCCCCCTGCCTGGCATCTTGACCGCCGGGTCATGCTCCAAGAACTGGCCGAACCATTCCTTGTAGGCTATGTCCTTCTGGAAGTCTTTGATCTCGAGCCGCTGCGTAGCCAGGTCAAGCAGATGCCAGGTCAGGATGGGAGTCCGTTACCTGTCCTCCCAGATGTTCTTCGGTGGCAGGAACTCATCGTATTGGTAGCCCTCCAGCGGGATACCTCCGATGCAGTGGATGTCCCAGAGACCGATGCGGACCTCCCCATGGTGAAGATGGAAGGTGTTGGTATCCGGAGACCATCGGGTGAACAGCTCCGGCCCGAGCTCGGACTGCTGGTAGAAGTGGAACTGCGACGTCCACACCGCCTCGAACAGGCCGATGTACCGCAGCTCCTCTGCGAAGTGATCGCAAGTGTGGCGTACCCAGAACGCCCAGGCCCACTCACTGGTGAAGTTGCCCCCAGACCGCAAGTCCCAGTCCTTCATCCAGCCCTTGGTGTCGTCCGTGACGCTCTGGCGATATATGCTCGAGTAGAGGGATGGAGAATTCTCCGCAGTAGGCTCACCCCCATCAATGGTTCGCGTCCTCGGGTTCAGGACATAGACATCCAAGTGTCTGGTCTCCCTGGCAGGATGCCCATTGTTGGTGATGTTATAGCGGAGAAGCTCGTCCTCCCGGGTCACCCAGGTCCGCGGCGCATCAATCTCGAACCCTGGCACCAGGACCTCATCTAGGATGCCGAAGTTCCAGAGCGGCAGGTTGTCCGACAGTGGATATGTCTTCTGGGCCGGCGTCAGTAAGTCGAACAAGGATTGATTGTTGGAAACAATCTCCTTGGCTCCGTAAACCTCCTCGTTCGTTGCCATCTCAGCCCTGCGAGTGGCGGCATCCCCCTCATTTCCTCTGTGCGCGGCCATCTCAGAAGTTTCGGGAGTCGTGCGGGTTAAGGGATGAAGTGTGCGGAATCGGACGAGGCTGGTGGAAAAGTTTGAGAGTCGGCGCGCAATCCTAGTGGACGGCGCGCAATCGGGAAGTCGTTCGCGTAAAACCCCGGGTATTCGCGCAAAGACAGAGCGAAATCCGGATGGTTTTGCGCGACGAGCGGGCGAATTCCGCGCCGGAAAAGGCAATTTCGCGCACGAGAGCAGAGATGCTTATCGCGCGGAAGGCCAATGTACGGCACGGAGGGACCCAGTGCCCCTATTTATAGGCGAGGCAGGGGTCCGCGCTGCGCGGAAAGCGCTTTGCGCGACCGCAGCGGTGAATTTCGCGACCGGCGCCCCTTTTTGCGCGCCTAAGTCCCGCGCCGCCCAGGACTTCGGCATTCCGGCGTCTCCCTCGGAACCCGATCGTTGCGACCTCTCGCCGATCAGATTCCGAGGGGGGGCTTTTGTAGACGCCGGAAAAGTCCGTTGTTCCCAAACGAAGCTACGGATGCGGAAAGCGAGGTCATATTTGGAGTCGGAAGAATGTTTCGGAGGGCCCGGAGGCCTTGCGCGGAATTTCAGAGGTCTGCGCGCAAAGATGATGATCCGCGCGCAAAACCCCCGGGATGCGCACAACTCTCTTGCGCGCGGTGCCCGATTCCGCGCCCGCGAGGAGAATTCCGCGCTCGCGCCTTGGATTCCGCGCCCGGGGTTGCCTATAAATACTAGGCGACCCCCAACGTTTCAAAGGTTGTTGGAAGTCGAACGGTCTCCCACGCGCGCAATTCAACCCCTTCCGCGCGCAATGCCGATCTTCAGGTAACCTCCTTTCTTTCGCGCAATAGAGCCTTGAGGTCCGCCTTCGCGCACAATCCCCTTGGATCATTTCCTTTGAATAAATTTCAACCCGAAGGCCTTTGCGCGCAAAAGAAGCCTCTTGCGCGCAATTGCCCCCGGGTGCGCGCAATCCAACCCGATTGCGCGCACCCCCCATCTTCAAAGTGGCCATTCGTTAGAGAATGAGCCGTTGCCCACGCGCGCTACCCGAAGCCCGGTGCGCGCAATCCCAATTATCCGCGCGCAAAGCGCTGGCCCAATTGCGCGCCAGCCCGCCATTTTGCGCGCCGATCCGCGGTTTTGCGCGCAAAGCTCCTCTTTTGCGCGCAATCCGCCAGGGTCGCCTCCCTTGACACCCTGCGGGTACCCGCCTGCGTGGCGCCAGATGGTCTTCATCGCAGGTGCCCGCACCATGCGCTGTCTTCCCGTGCAGCCTTCCAGGCTCGTGCGAAGTGACACGGACCCGTCGGCGGCAATCATTCGTCCAGCATGACGTTAAACTGCATATTCGTCCCGCATGACGTTAAACTGCACATATGTCCAGCATGACGTTAAACTGCAGATACGTCCCGCATGACGTTAAACTGCGCATTCGTCCAGCATGACGTTAAACTGCCCATACGTCCAGCATGACGTTAAACTGCACATTCGTCCAAGCTGCACGACGCTAAACTGCCTAGCCCCCCATCGTCTGCGCTGCAAGACGTTAAACTGCCAAGTGTTTCGTCCTCAACACACGACGTTAAACTGTACTTCGTCCGGCAAGACGTTAAACCGTCCGCTTCGTCCTCAACACACGACGTTAAACTGTACTTCGTCCGGCAAGACGTTAAACCGTCCACATCGTTCGATCCCGTGCCTCGCACACAGGGTCTCCCCCGGTTTGGATGTGGCCCCCACCCGCTCGTCTCTGCAGGGATGTCGGGATTGTCCCGCTTTTGGGACGATTTAATGGGAGTGGCTTTTCCCTACGGGGGCAGGGTATTACAAACCCCTAGTTTCTTGTGGGGGGTTGCACATGTGTATCTCCATTGCGCTCCCCCACTGCCGAAGCCAGTAGAGGGTGTGACTGGGATCGAGGTGTCTCCTACTTTCGGTCCAAGTCCCTTCCAACTGAGTTGTGCCGCATCCGGGCTGCCTCAAGTGCGTAAGTCCTGACAGAATGAACTACGTGGACTTTGATCCCTGTCTTCTAAACAGGGTACGTAGGAAGCCTTCTTGAGGTCCAAGCCCGCCACCTGGTCGTCCCGGTCGTATTTACGTCGGTTCGTCCATCAGTGGACCCCTCCAGGGTTCACGCTTGCGTCGATTCACCTATGAATCCGCCCCTGTGGGAGACTGCCCGTGTGTATCTCCACTGTGCCTCCCCACAGCCCCTTTTCCCATTTCTCCTTTTATCGTCCAGCATGACGTGAAACTGTGATCCACCCGGCCGTTCCACCCCCCTCTGTGCGAGGTGGTCCGGTTCAATCCTCCGCCCGGCGGCCTAGACCTCTTCGTGAGTCGGCTTGCCGACGTCCAGCATGACGTTAAACTGTATACCCGAACTACGTCGACTTTGATCCGTGCTAACGCGCGGTACGTAGGAAGCCCCTACGGGGTCCAAGCTCTTCACTCCATCATCCATCCTGATCCTTACCCGGGCCGCCACATCCCGGTGGGGTCATGCCACTTCACTCCACTCCATATCATTTGGGAAGCCGCCCATATGCTGGCCCCAGCGTCGGAGGTTCCCCGCAAGGGGTTCTGTCATCTGATCCACTTTTCGTGTTGATCGGTCCGATGCCGTCCCCGCTGGACGTTAAACTCGCGGCATACCCCGTGTTAAACATGGGAAGCTGAGGAAAACCTCAGGTGACACAGTTCCCCGCACCTAGTATGGGATGCCTCAGGCCATCATGCCTTCGAGAAGCCCTATTAGGGACGGAAGACAGACGTGCAGAGCCGCAGTGTCACGACACGCCCCCAGCACCCAGAGCCACCCGGCCTTCTCACCGCAGGTTGCTGCCCCGCCCAGACCCCTTGGAGCGTCCGGGCGGAAGCAGCGTAATTAACCGGTGTCCATGAAGATATGGCGCCGGGAACGAGATTCACGAACATTCTTAAGTCTATGAGGGAGACCCGGATTAGGCGACGAGTTCCGAGGAGACGTCCAAGGAAGGAGGAGCCGACATCCCATCATCCCGGTTTCGATCAAGGAGCAGACGCCCCTGAATAAGGGACGAATGCCGCCCGCCCTTGGAAAGCGGGACTGCGGGACCACAAGCCGCGCACCCATCCCCTCGGGTTGACGGGTGCACGCGCGAACGCGTCCTGGCGGAACAGCGTAACCCGACGCACATCCGCACCGAAACAATGTCACCATATTTATATATGATATATAATATGTTTATTTTTTCCTTATGCTTATGTATTTTTCATTAATGGCATACCTTTATTGTTTCCATTATGGGTAAACGTGATATCTTCATTTTAGGAAGTGCGGACTACCGCCCCCTCAAAGTGATTTGATTCGTTAATACCATATGTGGTACGTATAAAGGATATACTTAATGATATTATATATGATACCATACATTAATTATAATAATATTATGTATAATTATGTTTTAATTCCATTATATATGAAATAGAAATGTAAGTAGCGTTCATGCGTACGTACGACTTACCGTCTCCATGAACGGTGCATTTCATTTCTTACCTCTAAATGATTATGTAATATTATAAATGCTTGTATATAAAGTATATATATGATAAATATGATATCTAATTAATTACTATTATTCTTGATATAATGTATATTTTACCCAATGAACAAAATTGTTATTATAAAGAGTTTATTTTTGACTCAAGTACCAAGTATCGACAAAATGACCGTTATTAACTTAAATGATTACATAATGTGAATAACATTGTAATAAGTGATATAAAAGTAATAATGAAATTGAAAAATGTTCTTAATCAAGTATAAATTTACTCAAGTTTATTATTCAAGAGATTAAAGAACGATCGAGTCAAGTCAGACACGAGGTAAGGGATCCAACCTCTCCCTTTCTTTTTAAGTGCTCTATTTTATGTCATTTCTTTTAAGCTAATATTTATTAAGTTGGGGGATGTTCTTTTGTATTCCTCTTTCTGTAAATTTTATGTTAATATAATGGGATACCCTATTTGATCTCATAAATCCATTTTTGATGTTTTATGTGGCGCTGTTTGGCTGCCCAATTTTCATAAGGGGATTTTCATCTCACTTTATATTACTGTGGGATTCATGCTACATTGGCCACTATTTCCTTTTGGTTGGTATATTTACTGCCCATTATTTTACTATTTGAATAATATAATCCCATTTATGTGTAGTTACATATTTATTGTATGACCCTTCTTCTGTGGGGTGTACATTTCTAAAGTTACCCAAGTCGGTAAGGGAACCTTTCACCCTCATCTATCTAAAAAACTTATTTTGTTATGTCTTCTGATTCCCATACTATTATGTTGGGATAAGTTATTCTATATCCTTATTGATGTAAAATTTATTTCCAAGTGATGAGATACAATTTTTATCTCTCATCAACTCATTTTCTGAATTTTGAAGTGACGCCGTTAGGCTGTCGAATTTTTGCAAGGGAACATCTTAACCCAATTTTGATTCTTTAGAGTAAACATTTACTCCTTGAATATATCGTTTAATGAATATGTGTGAATGAACTCTGATTGTTTTCAACTTAATATCCACTTTTATTTGGTGTATTCTTTTTTCACACATAATTATGTAATTGATTTAGCCTTAATCTATGGATACCATCTTTCTAAGGGACTTCGTCTCAGTCTCTTTTCATTGAGGCATATTTATTTTATACCCAACATTCATTATACAGTGTATAAACCCCTTTGAATTTTACTTTTATTCAAAAAGAATCTTTTTTATACGAATCATTTTACTAAATGAAAAAAAGTATGTTTTTTTTAACATACGCGGTGACAACGAACTTTCCGCCGCCGCGAGTATTATTTGATCTTTGGATTCCTCAACAAACCGTAATATTTTTTTAAAAGTAAATAAATACCATATAATCTTTTATGTATTTTGGTATTGAAAATGGTTTTGATAAAGGACTCGTTATGTCAATTTATTTAAGTTATATATTGTGATTGAAATATGGAAATGTTTTCTTTCATTTATAATTGTTTTATGTATTATGATTTTGTAACGGTACATGGACATTTATTAGGTGGTTACGTGATAAACCATATGACGGGTGGTGTCGTGAATACCATGATGTGTGGTTACATTATAACTTCCAATGCATTGGGTCTGGAAGTCGTCCGTGTAGCTATTCCATTAAGTGATATGTGTGGAAGTTGACCGTATGGTTATTCCATTTATGTATGTTTATGTCCCAAGTTACCTTTATATGTTATGTGTTCTTTATATGGATTTTATGGTAATATTTTGGTTAAAAAGGGTAAGTAATTGTCTTTTATTTAGTGATGAGTATTTACTACTTTATAAATGTGAAAAGTAATACTTTGGTAAAGTACTCATGGTTTACTTATTTTTTTGAAAAAGTAACAGTTTTTCTTCTTTGTGTATCCTTTACTGGGATTTTTATGCTCATCCCATGTTTTTAAACTTTTTTCCACATGACTTAAAGATGAATAGGTTCAATGATGGGTTCAATGAAATACATTCTATCTAAAACATGAAACTAGACATGTTTCTTTTTAAGTGATTTTTTTTTTATTTTATGGAAACGTAGTAGATGTGTCTACTATGTAATATTTTGAGATGTAATAGTTGTGAACTAATTCTATAATACTCTAAACCTGAAAAGATCCTCTATGTGAATTATTTGTTTAATTCATGATTAAGTAATGTTTATGTCAGGGGAATTATAGTTGGTATTAGTGGTCGGTTTAGAGAAATTTAAAGGATAGTGTATTCTCTATGCATAAGTGACATTACCATAATGGATAGGATTTCAGAAAGAGTCCATGTTTTAGATGAAGTGAATGAGTAAGTATATCTTATTTTTTATCTTCCTCATTATTACATGATTGTTTTTTTGATATACTCACACTGACCTTTTTGGTTTTAGTAAACGGAAGGATCTAGAAGGCACTAAAGTAACAGAGGATGTGATGGAAACTGTGATAGTTTTCTGAGCGAGAAACTGAATGATATGGGAGATGCAATGAGAAAACATGTGTTTATCCTCAACCAACTATCTGGAGTCATTATTGACAACCTAAACCATGGTGATTTATATAAGACATCATATAAGAGAGAAAAAAATCCCTACAGAACTACAGGTAATAATCATAAAGGTAAGTGTGTTAAAAAACCTATGTGTCAATGATGTGGAAAGAAACACCATGGGAAATGTTTCAAAGGGACAGAAATATGCTATAGATGTGGAAATAAAGTTCATAAAGAAATAACCTGCCATGGAAAAAGGAAGCATCCAGTTGACTCGAGGAACGAGAAAGAAGTTCATTCAGAGGGATTAATTGAATGTTTTAAATGTGGTGTGCATGTTCATTATGAAAACACCTGTCCTATGAAGATGTTTCGGGAAAGGGATCACCATGATCGTACAAATTTTCGTTTACCAATACTTAATGCCATTCCAACTGAGGATGAAGAAACTTACAATGACCAATCAAAGGTATGGATTATTTCTTAACTTTTTTTCCCTATTTTGGAATCATAGGATATGATTCATGATTTTTTTGTAGGAGAGAAATATTTCAGAATAAGTTGGAAAGTAATGGTTAATGGATCATGAAGAATGTTGAATGAGTATGAAGGCAACATATAAGGGATTCAAGAGTTATGGTGAAATTCTTAGGAGTATTAAGTCTCTTTTGATGATAGGGTTTGATTAGAAGAATTTAATTTATAGTATGTGTAACCCTGATGTTTGATATATGAAAATTTTATTCAAGGAATAGTAATATGTTCTTTTGTGGACATATTTATAAAGAACCATTGGGGTTTATATGATACTTACATTTGAGGTAATTATGGGTTACTATATGTTATGGTGGAATGTGAAAGGCATGAGATAAAATTGAGGTTAAATTATGTTGTGGTTATTTTTGATGATTTTATCTCTTTTTTGGGAATGATTTGAGAATTTTATAGTTTAGAAAAAGGACAACACGTAGACCATGTGACAACCTATCGCGTCGGACAAAACTGCGGGAATCGAACCCACAACCAAAGTGTGACTGGTATTTATCACCTAACAATAGACTACGTGAAGTCCCTGGTTAGTTTGACTAATTCTTTATAGTTATATGATTTTAGGAAATAAGAGTAAGTTGATTTTGTGTTATCTATGGAAATTATTAACCTATCATGGAGGATATGTGATTATGTTAATTACTTTTCAATACGAGACTTTAAGAGCAACTGTTGTTTTTTGGAGATAAATGTTACGATTTAACTTGGAAGACTATGTGATTAAATCCTTAAAATATTTGGGTTTCAATCTTAGTGTGGTTTAATTTTGGTCTTCGTTGAACATTGGCTCTTGTTGGACAAATTTTGGAGATTAAGAATATATTTTCTTTTTATAAAGGATTATCCTTTTGGGGTATTATCTGATCTCATACTAACCTTTTTGGTTTTAGTTTTGGTTATGGTCTAAGGACATGGAAAGTATACAGTTCACTTTTTTGGATTATGTTATTCTCTAGAAGTTGATTATAGATCCCATAATGTAAAAAAGTCCTCCTAAATACTCATCATTCTGAGAAAATATGAGTTTCTGTAAAAAATCTAGTAAATGTTGAAGATCAACATGCCAAGTAAGTATGATTCCTTATGATTTAGTTAAGCTCAAAAATAAATTCCTCAATGAAAAGTAACTAACTTTTTTTTGTCTGTTAACGTTTCCTACTGGGGAATCTAATATCGTTTAACCCATCACAAGTTTGTGATTTTCTGGTGGTTAACTTTCTCCTAAACATGTTTTCTATCACACTCTCTCAGAACATGACCCTTTTTTTTCTTCCATATCTATGTTTTCATACATGGAATCCTAGTATGGGTTAACTCGGGTAACCTTTGTACTTCTCTTTCTTTCTTTTAAAGTGAAAGTTTAATTTACTCCTTTTCGATGTGGGGCATTCCATGATGTTTCCGAGCCCAATTTTAAAATTGCGAGGACGCAATTACCAAAAGGGGGGAAGGATGTAACACCCCTGGTAAATAATGAATATGACATTTTTATATTTATCCATATTTTTTAATAATATTCATAATATTACTTTAAAGGGAACTCTATGCTTGATGGCTTACCCAATTCGCAACAACGAGTTCCATTGAAATCTTATGTTGCACTCTAATAATAAAATAATATTATTATAAATGGTAGCTAACACCTAGCCATTGTAATGATGGGAATGAACAGAAATAACTACAAAATGATTATATATGTTTTTCAAATATTTTTACTTCTTACAATAAATGATAGAGTGTTAGAAATCCAAATGAATCCAATTTTAAGCATAAATCATCTAATATTCATTAAAATGTTGATTAACCGCCTTTTGATGGAAAACCCTTTTAAAATATACTTTTGACAATTTTATATTTTGTATGTGACAAAATAAAATTCTTCTTTGGAATTGGGACATCAAAATTTACTTTGTGTAAATTTTGGGTATTTTTCTGATAATGTTCATTTTTTTAATGAATAGTGAAAAGTGTTGTATTATAATTCAAAACATCATTTTAATCTAATTTATTTATATAGTTAGATTATATTTTTAATTGGTTTTAAAGTGAAATTAGAATATATTTTTTTCATTTAATACAATGGTGGTCATTGGAATTAATATCACTTTGAGATTGGACATAAACAAGTGTCAATCTTTTGATAGATTTTGTTTCTGAAAAACATGTTATTTGTTTAGACTGTGGGATTTAATTATAAAATTAATTAATGCAACTTATATGTTATGAATTTGGTATAATTTACATAATTTTTTAATTTTAATATCAAATATAGCTTAGGTTGAATTTTTGGTATTTTTCTAAAACCCTTAATTTTTAATGAATAGTGAAACCACAAAGTGGTAGTTACAAAAACTGATTTTTCATTTAAATGGAACTTTACCACTTCTGTGATTTTAATTTCAAAAATCAAATATAAATTATTTTCATTATTAAGTAAAATGTGCTTCAATGGGATGAAAATTATTTTTTATGAAAGGTAGCTTTTATGTTTTATTAATCTCGATTAAAGGTAATTATTGTGATTTAAGGTAAATATGATATTATAATAAAATTAAAATATCATGACACTTGTCCTAAACCTTTTTTATGAGTCATGTCCGACCAATACAACCCATAGGTCGATTTTTGGGACCCCATGGAGCCTCTTGGGTATGATAATGACATTAATTCCTTTTATTTAAAGTAAAAGTAAAAATGACAGAAACATGTATTTGTTTAATAAAAAAATTACATGGGGTTATACAAGTCAGATTTTTG
Organism: Viscum album; assembly: GCA_963277665.1. NCBI lineage: Eukaryota > Viridiplantae > Streptophyta > Magnoliopsida > Santalales > Viscaceae > Viscum > Viscum album. The sequence goes on along the minus strand of OY728131.1, from coordinate 305,107,721 downwards.
ACTATAAATAGTGATTGTAAAGATAGAAAGATTTCCTACAGAATAGTAGTTTTTTTATAATTTTTATCCATTAAAAAATTAAATTATTTATGACATGATGATGATGCAGCGATTACCTCAATATTTAACGATTAAAATAAAATGAAAAGATAATGTAAATTTTAAGACCTAAACATGACAAAAACCTATTTTATTAGTTTATTTCGACCCATTATCACCTTATACAAGATATATATCAATGTGGGACCTTTAAAATATGAAACTCATTTGAAAAAAATGTAACGTTCTTGACTTTCCAAGAGTGCCAGACCTCTCCTCTTATAAAAGGCCCCCACCTCTACCTCCTTACCCACACCTCTCAAGCCTTTGGATAAGCCAATATCTGATCATTATGTCTCTCCACATCCATATCCTCATCCTAGAAGACTTAACTTAGGCAATATGATATTCAAGAAACCCTTTTGGTTCAAACCAAAGGGAGTTACCCGATTTTAAGGTAACGTCTTTACTTGTGCTCTTTGGTTTTATTTTTCTTCTCCAACCCCCTAAACTCTTTTTATTAATTTATTTTGTAACCGAAATAGTATATTCCATATTATAGAATTTTGTTATAATATTTCTTAGAGATACACTTACAAACACCTACATCTAATGGTTAAATAATATACTGTTTCTGTGGATGTTGAATTTCTGCCTCACGAAACGATGATTGTTCAATATTCTTTTAACACATTCAAAGGGGGACATTAAGATGCCACCATATTTATATATTATATATAATATGTTTATGTTTTATTTAAGATTCTTTATTTTTCAATTATGGCATACTTTTATGGTTTCCATTATGGGTAAACACGATATCTTCATTTTAGGAAGTGCGGACTACCACCCCCTCAAAGTGATTTGATTCGTTAATAACAGATGTGGTATGTATAAAGGATATATTTAATGATATTATATATGATAACATACAATAATTATAATACTATTATGTATCATTATGTTTTAATTCCATTAAATATGAAATAGAAATGGAAGTAGCGTTCATGCGTAAGTACGGCTTACCGTCTCAATGAACGGTGCATTTCATTTATTACCTCTAAATGATTATGTAATTTTATAAATGAATGAATAAAATGTATATATATGATATATATTATATCTACATAGTGAACATAATTCTGGATATAATGGATATTTTACCCCATGAAGAAACATGTGATTATGAAGAGTTTATTTTCGACTCAAGTACCAAGTGTCGACAAAACGACCGTTATTAATGTAAATGTGCATAACATGGTAATAAGTGATATAAAAGAAACAATTAACTTGAAAAATTATCTTAATAAAGTAGAAATTAACTCATGTTTATTATTCAGGAGACTGAAGAATGATCGAGTCAAGTCGGACAGGAGGTATGGGATCCGACCTCTCCCTTTCTTTTTAATTACTCTATTTTATGTCATTTATTTTAATCTCATATTTTTATGTTGGGGGTTGTTATTTTATATTCCTGTCTCTGTAAATTTTATTTTAATATGATGGGATACCCTATTTTATCTCATCAATCCATTTTTGAAATTTTATGTGGCGCCGTTAGGCTGTCGAATTTTCATAACGGGATTTTCATGTCACTTTTTATTCCTGTGGGATTCATGCTACATTGGACACTACTTCCTTTTGGTTAGTATATTTAATTCCCATTATTTTACTATTTGTATAATATTCTATCATTTATGGGTAGTTACATTTTCATTGTATGACCCTTCTTCCGTGGGGTGTACGTTTCGAAAGTTACCCAAGTCGGTAAGGGAATCTTTCAACCTCCTTTTTCTAAAAGACTTCTTTTGTTATGTCTTTTAATTCACATACTATTATTTTAGTATATGTTATTCTAAATCCTTATTGATGTAAAATTTATTTCCAAGTGATTAGATACCATTTATATCTCTCATCAACTCATTTTCTGAATTTTGAAGTGACGCCGTTAGGCTATCGAATTTTTGCAAGGGAACTTCTTAACCCAATTTTGATTCTTTGGGGTTAACATGTACTCCTTGAATATGTCATTCTATGTATATGTGTGAAAGAACTCTAATTTTTTTACACTTATTATCCAATTATAATTGGTGTATTATTTTGTCACACAAAATTATGTAATTGATTTATCCTTAATCTAAGGATACAATCTTTGTAAGGGACTTCGTCTAAATATCTTTTCATTGAAGCATATTTCGTTTATACCCAAATTTCATTATATAGTGTATAAACCCCTTTGAAATATAATTTTATTCAAAGGGAATCTTTTTTATACGAATCATTTTACTAAATTAAAAAATGTATGTTTCATTTAACGTACGTGGTGACAACGACCTTTCCATCGTCGTGAGTATTATTTGATCTTTGGCTACCTCAACAAGACGTAATATTTTTTTAAAAGGAAATAAATACCATATACTATTTTATGTATTTTGGTATTCAAAATGGTTTTGATAATGGATTTGTTATATCAATATATTTAAGTGATATATTGTGATTGAAATATGGAAATGCTTCCTTTCATTTATAATTGTTTTATGTATTATGATTTTGTAATGGTACTTGGACATTTTTTGGGTGGTTACGTGATAAACCATATGACGGGTGGTGCCGTGAATACCAGGATGGGTGGTTATGTTATAACCTCCAATGCATTGGGTATGGACGTCAGCAGTATGGATATTCCATTAAGTTATATGTGTGGAAGTCGACCGTATGGTTATTCCATTTAAGTATGTTTAGATCCCAATTTACCTTTATATGTTATGTGTTATTTATATGGGTTTTATGGTAATATTTTGGTTACAAAATGATATGTAATGGTCTTTTATTCTTTGAAGATTTTTTATTACTTCATAAAAGTGAAAATTATTACGTTGGTAATGTACTCATGGTTTACCTGTTTTTTTAGAAAACTAACAGTTTTCCTTCTTTGGGTATCCTTTACTGGGCTTTTTATGCTCATCCCAATTTTTTGAAATGTTTTCCCCAGGACTTAAAGATTTATAGGGTCAAGGATGGGAACAAGTAAATACGTTCTATCTAAAACAAGGAACTTGACATGTTTCTTTTTAAGTGTTTTCGATTTTATGGAAACTTAGTAGATGTGTCTACTATGTAATCTTTTGAGATGTAATATTCATGACCTAATTCTCTAAAACACTGAACCTGAAGAGATCCTCTATGTGAATTATTCGTTTAATTCATGATTAAGTAATGTTTAAGGTTAGGGCCTTATACATAGGTTGTTTTCTAGTTGTCTTATCAATGGAAATGAGGTTATTTGGAAGTTATTATATATCCACAAAGAAGATGTAGTTTGAAGGCGATAAAGATGATGACTATAATATCATAATAAACCTTAATTGAGATAAAATATCACCAGTCAATGATGAGGTTCATTCTATTGTCCACCAAAACATTTCAAGTGACTTTTGATATGAAAGAAATCTCTATTTAAACCTAAAAGGGTAGAAATTTCTTATCACGGGGACACGACACTATAGGGAGAATAGTCACATTGAATTCAATAGGGAGTAACTCAATGGTCGTTTTCATGTTGACCATCATGTGGAGGATTTCCAATCCATCTTAACACTTTTCTATAGTGAGGACCTTTACAATATATGCCAAGAGGAGGACCTTCCAGGTGGATGGTATTATATCCACATAAAGGTCCTTCATGGATAATAATCCTGGGAGGAACTCTATATTTCATATTATCTATGTTTCTAGGAAGACATACGCTTCTATAATACATTTAATTTATTAATGATGAGTTGATTGGGTTCTTGTTTTATGATTGAGAGGAATTATAGGGCCACATGGATATCATTATTGGTTGGGGGAAAGAATAGGAACCTATTACTAATGTATATGTTTCCCTATAAAAGAACTTAAAGATTTTTAAGTTTTATAGAATAGATATAGAGCCTCAATTTTGGTGGCCATGAAGTTCAGACAATAAAATTATGTATAGGAACCCCCTGGGTGACCGCTTCCATTTTGTCCAAACAATTCAATGACTATATCATGTGGATGTTGGAATACACTGACATACATTACAAATATGGTTAGGAAGCAGTATATGATAAATTTTGTTATCCTTATCCACCATGAAAATATTTTTATGGCCCTCATGGGTGATGACATAAATATGTGGCCACTCTACAATGGGTGCCACCATAATATGCCGATGAGATTTCAACATGTGGGAAAAATATGAGCCTGAGTTAGTATTGTTTCTAACACATTACATTAATATCATTTGGTAGAACCTGGAATATAATCCTACTCTTTAGAAACATAATAAATATGTAGATGATCCCTTATAATGTTATAGAGGTATGTGCGTTCTATAAAGTGTTTACCAGAGTATTTTAGTGAGCCCCAGTTAAAGAATAAATATAAACCTAATCCTAATATTCATTACTAACTAGGATATACCTATGATCCACTTGAATGGGAGTAGTAATATAGGCCCTAACCTACTTGTCTTCAATAATACACTGATGAGATGCCTCAATGCTAGTGGGATAAGTAATATAAGGATATCCCCAACAGTTATCAAGATATTATGACAATCATAATTTATTAATAATAGATTTTTTTGGAACCATTGTAATATGTATATTGAGATATAATACTTCCCTTCCATTTATTGCATAGCATGATTATAGGATTTTGTAATAATAATATGTGACCTTGCTTAAGTGGGAATCAGAATATAACTCAGTTCCTCTACTCTATTTTCCATTATAATATGAATATGAGCACCTTATTTGGGATAAATTACAAAATATTTCTCCTGATTTATTGTCAAAATATTCCAACATAATCTTCTTTATATAAAAAAGATATTCTGGAAAAATTATTATACAAAATCAAGTTTATATGCTTAATTTTCTATGATAGTTATAATATACTGATCAGCATCTTTAGTGAAAATATGAATAAGTTATCACTGTATTCCTTCAATAACATGTTTCTTTGGGTAGGAAAAACTTTTATTTTTAATATTTTGAGTTAATGGAGGGATTATTTTGAGTTCATATACATTAAAATATTCAGAAGGTGTAGGTGCTCCTCAAAATTGACAGATTCAATGGTCAACAAGATCCGTTATGGACTACTCTTGCACCATTGTGCAGATACAACTTTCCTATTTCTCCATATACCTCATATAAAAAATGTATTAATTTTATGCTATGCGGAGAGGTTCTTGATTAATTTAGAAGTTGTGAAATGTTACGCTTTTTCATCTAATCATTTAATTCAGTTGAAAAATTGTAATGCTTCATTCACGCTAGGATCTAATTCACAAAATAGAAATTCAATATTGTGTCATTTAGAATATACTTTTATATATTTGTATTAATCACCAAGCTCTAAAGGTTCTATGGATATGGATTTGTTCTCTTGGCTATTCAAGCCATTGAAATTATGGTTGTTGGGATACATGCTGGATTCTTTGATGACACCATTTATTTGGATTGAATAAAGTTCTCACAAGGGTTTTGAATTTATATAACAATCACTAAATAGAAAAAAACTCTTCCATATGGTATCACATTTAAGAGGATACTCAAAAAATAGTTTTATAATTAATGGATTCATATTCGGTTTACCATAAATTTAATTGAAACCTAAAGTGGAAAACTCAATACATGTTCAACCACAACCATTTTAAGACATGATAGACTTGAATTATATATAAAGATAGTCATTGGGACATAACTGCATCACCATAGAATGCATTTTGATTTAGGGGATAGGATATTGGGAACAACACACCCTTTATAGAGAAACTATTTCATACATTGTGACACTCTTATATATTTAATATATGTTCACAAATCCTTCAAAAATCCCATTATGGGACTTGTTTCCACTGTTCTAGTGGTTCAATCAAAATGATTTATTTATGTGTATACATCTATAAATAAGAGTATATCCATTTATGTGGAAATTTTTATATATCATAGGTTCTTTATCAATGCGTCCATCTATATATATTAGTGGTTAAATATTTTATTTCTTATTAGTGGTTCTTTGTTTTAAAGACTCTTATATTGGAAATAGAGAATTTATCATTATATAGGGAATTGGTATGTGTTTATGATGCTGGGATCAAGCCTTTTATAAGGATTCCTATATATCCTTAATATAGGAATAAAAACCCTTGTTGTTTTATTCCATTTCATGAGACAAATCATACCTTTCAAGGTCATGCAACAATGATTATTAGTTATCCTTAAAGTTGTATGTCTATGACCATTTAAAAGTAAACACTATTATATAGAGATGAATTTTGGGAAATAAATTCCATAAATTTTTCAATGTAGGACTTATTCATGAGAAACCTTTTATGGATACACTCATCTATAATATAGCCTATTAAGGAAGGATTGTTCCATGAGAAATAGGGACCCATGAAAATTTTTATTGGTATATCCCATGGGGATTTGGACCACCAAGTAGGATATGGTCTCATGTGGAATATGAAATAACTATTGGATGGTTCATAAGGAATATAACCCTATCAGAGTAAAATAGAGGTCTCATATGCAACTTTTCATAACAAGTAGGGACATCCATGCTCTTGGGGAATGTGTCCCAAAGAGGAATGATACATATAGTTAGGATGATATATTTGAACCTTAATGAAGTTTCCTACATATCCTATTACAACATAAATAAAATCCAATGAATTTCATGTTTCAAAATTTAAATTTATCTGATTAGTCATATGTTATACAATATAATACTTTTCCAAAAATACATTATCATGTAGTTTTATGTTGTGCGTCTACGATACCCAATTCATTATTGGGAGAAAACAAAGGATTTAATTTCTCTTACACATGGGGAATTCCCATACAAGATTCATGTCATAGGGAAAATGAACCTTATTAGGTATATTATAACTCAGAGGGTTTATGTTCTTATGAGGAATGACTTGGGGAAAATAACTTGTAGGGTGCCCATGAAAGTGTCTTCCACCTACCAAAAGATGGATGGAAGAAAGCATAACTGGATTCATGTGGGATATGGAATAATGTAAAAGGGATTGGGGATTACACATAGGATTTCAAAGTATTGATTTTTATATCCCATTGAAGAGTCATGATATTAAATCCATGGAATGTCCCATAAGTTTCATCATGATAGGATCCCTCATTATCAGGGGAATAAATTATTGTTATTACCCTGAGGGACCTATTGGTCAGAGATATAATCCTGAGAGGTATATTTTATCAATGGAATTCATTATGTAAGGGGTTACCACTTGTGTGCATTAAATAATCATGAAAATACATTTGTTTTGGAGGAGGTCTTGCTAATTGGCTTCCCAAGTAGGCAACCTAGGTAATGTGTCGATCCATCACTAAAATTAAGTTGTATATGGTTTTATAGTGTGTGTGTGTCTGTAAAAAGGTGGGTTTCCCATTTTAAAATGTGTAAGGCCTCACAATATTATGATTATGAGATAGATATGATTCATTCAATTTAGTTCTTTGAAAACGTAATTTCCCCAGTGAAGGATGGGTGAGGTGATTCACCATAGTGTAGTATTGGTATAAGGGGTTCTCCCTAGTTGGGGTTGGATAAAGGGTTTCACCCTGGTTGAGGATGGATGAAGTGGTTTACCTTGGTCAAGGTTGAGAAAATATATTCATTATAGTTTAGGGTGGGTGTAGAGGTTTCCCTAGTTCAGGAAGTATAAAGAGGATACCCTGGTTGAGGTTGGGTAAAGAAGTTCCCTTTGGTTGGGGTAGGGTCAAGTATTTACCTTGGTTTTTATAGGGAAAGGAGGACACCCTTATTGAGGTGGGGTGAAGTGGCCAAAGGTAGTTGGGAACACTTTTCCTTCGTGTGGGGCTCCCCGAAGAGTGTGTGTGAATGAAAATATAGTATCAGTGAACTTAGGGGACTTATACCCTGGTCTAGGAATAATAGAGAAAAATTTGACTTTAATATATTTTTTATCATTGTATGAATCAATTAACCACCCCTATATTTTGTTCCCTTAGGTTTTAAGATTTATAAGTTACTTGAAGTTGGAAAAGGAGACAAATTAAGAGGGTGATTTAGGTGTATCTTTATCTTGGAAAAGGTTGTCCAATGGCGAGGACAAGGGGTATATTTATATGAAAAAAATTTATACTTGGGTCCATGAGTGCTGGGTGTGAAATATGGATCACTCAGGTTAACAAGGGTATGTGAGGCAGTATCACTAATGGTTAACATAGTTCAAAATGAGTGAATGAACATTGGAGAAAATGTATGAACTAGGGGGAAATGACAAGGGAACATGCCCAGGATACTAGGTGAAATGATGGATTCAAAATAAACTTTGGGATAAATTATTTTAATTTTTTTTTGTATTTTTTCAGGAAAAATATTTTTGTTTAAGAATGTTTTTGTTACTTAGATATTGGACCCAGTCCATTGTAATGAGTTTTGTAAGATTGTTGAAGGTTTTTGAATGTTCAAACACAAACATTAAATAAGAGAAATGATTTTTACTTTAATAATGTTGTTTCTAGACACAGGTTTCTGGACTCATGTTTTCATACTGAGAAGCACCGGCCGTACAATATCATATCCATATGTATTAGATTCATATCATCAAATACAAAAGAATTAGAAGTAGAAAAATTTTTTCCCTAGAAGTTTTATTTTTCTGTACCCAAAGAAATAAAGAATCTAATGAGTTATAAAGGCCACAGTGGTTGAGTGAATAAGTCTTATTATTTCTAAAGAGTTTAGAAAGACGATTGTGTAGTCAGGAGTTAGAAAGTTTTTATACATTCTATATCAAGTCAGACGATGCCTTTATGACCGTGAAGTTATTAACAATCATGAAAAATACTCAAGATAAAATATTTTGAGTAAATATAATAATCTTAATTATTGAAGAATTTACAATGATCAAGACATAGTATTCATCAGATTCATGATACCAAGATTCAAAATATCATATCCAGAAGTTAGAATATGTGAAGATGATGAAGTTTGAAGAAGATCAATGTTTTTAAGTGGATTCATTATTAAATACTATCCATCTTTATGGAAAAATAATCATAATGGTATTTCCATCATAATAGGAAAATCCTTCATAATGGGGATTCCATTGTAATTAGCTAAGAAAGAAAAATATCGTAATGAGGTAAGAATGAACCATATTGCAATGAGCTGAGAATGAAACAAAAATCACAAAGAGATAATAAATGAACAGAAATTGTAATGATATTACTATGAGGAACACTCAAATGAAAGATTCCATAATTATTATATAAATATTTGAAGAGGACAACTTAAAATTTATTTTTTTTATAAATCTTAGAGAAATATGAGGAGGGTTGACGAAGACATGGTTGAAGTTTAAATGTAATAGATTTTTAGAGTTTTGAATTATAAGAAAGAGGAATTTTTTTTTCAAAATTTCCATGTGTTATTTTCTAATTATTCTATAAATACATTCTCATATCATTCATTCGTATATAAATTGTATGTATGCAGAAAATGCTGAGTGCTAAAGATTTCGAGTTAAAGTTCTTTCCGGACTGAGATCTCAGAAGAAGATCAGACAACTCATGGTTTTGTTTACTGGAAAGGAGAGACATATTGATTCAATAGAACTGAAGAGGATCATAATGAGAATTTGAGAAGAGTTTGATTTGTGTATATTTAGAATTTTTTAATTATATTGAGTTGATCATATTGAGAATTTGAGAAGAGTTTGATTTGTGTATATTTGGAATTTTTTAATTATATTGAGCTGATCATATTGATTTTATTAAACTAAAAAATATCATATTGAGTTTTTTATAAGACTTTGATAAGTGATATTTGAGTAAGTAAGAATCGTATTGACTTCATTGGATAGATAGAATTGGATCCAGCCAAATCATATTGAGGGTTCAAAATGAGAAATTGTAGAGTAGATTCAACAAAGACTTTATTCTTTAGTTTGGTTCAATTATTTTATAAGAAAACTTCTTATACTGTCAGGAGTCAATATAATATTTTCTACTTGATGATAGAAGGTTTCTAATGGTATTTGGAAATAGTTGTACTCTCCTTTTCATAATAGTGAATTTCTATAAACCCACAGGAGTGGCTATAGTAAGGATATATGTTCTCACACTAAGAAAAAACCGTATTAATATATTGTGCATTAATTTCATTCCTACTTTTTCATACACAAGTATTTAAAAAAATATGATAAGGAAATGAATATTAAAAGTTTGTAGGGTTCATGTTTTAAGAAGTATTGATACATATAAAATTGTAAAACTAATTCAACCCCCCTTCCCAATTTTTCTTTGATCTTTTGGAACTTTAATTGGTGTTATATGGAATGTTACCTTTTGAATCCTTATCATGGATTATATAAATTCTGTCAATAGTAGTGTAATTCATAATCTTAATGTAAAATATATTATGGATAAATAAATAGGACGATTCCTTATATCATATATCAATGCCTATAAGTTGTTGATGATACTAATATTGGTCTTCCACCTATTGATAAAGATCTCCTAGTGAAATTTTTTGATAAGAAAAATATATAATATGATAGAAAGGCTATAAATTAAATCCTTATGTCATTATCATAGAATTTTTATGAGAAGGTTATGGGGCTCAATACATCAAAAAGTATGTGGGACAATTTGGGATGTATTTTCTAAGGGAATACAAATGTGAAGGAAGCTATGATACAAATCTGGAAGAGTACATATGAATACATCAGAATGAGAGATGAATAAAATATTGATGAATACTTCACCAAAGTAAATCAAATTGTTTGAAACATCATAGGATTCAGAGATGTCCTGTAAGATTTTATAATTATAAATAACCTTATGCGAAACTTCCTAAACAAGTTTGATTCTAAAATTTACTCTTTAAATATAAGGATGGTTTATCTCATGATGAATTGTATAACATTCTTATTTCATTTGAAATGAGTAAATCTCTAGTGTTTAAAAAGAACCTGAAAGTTGAAATGTATTTTGAAGACATGAGAATGATGAAAATCCATGATGTTAATGAAGCTAATCCCTGTGAGTCTGAAGATAAGGAAGAAAATTATTTTAATGATAATTTTATTTAACTTATCTCAACAAACTATCAGAGACGAAGTGGAAAATATAAAGGTAAAGTTTCTCTCAAATGTTTTGAGTGTGTTGTAATAAGACACATTTCTATGAATTTCCCCAAGATTAAATTTGGAGAATATCGAGATTATTTTGATGAGAAACCTTGATGGACGAAGTGAAACAAAAATGATAAATAAGAATGGTAAACAAAAAATAAAAATATTTTACTAGAAGAAATTGGAATATTGAGTATGAATGTTGAATAAGACTCAATTGAAAACACATTTTTTGAAGATGCAATTTTAAAAAAATTCATAACCATCATTAAAAAACTTTAAAAAACCAAATATTCCTTAGATATTGAAGATGGTAGTGATGAATATTATAGAAAGTATCAACTTAGAACAGAACGTGTTTCATGTCTTAAGATAAAAAACCTTCAAGAAATAAATTAGAGAAATAAAGAAATATCTTGAAGAATTTTTTTATAGAAGAAAATATTTCATCAAGTAGGAGGAAGAATACATCAAGGAGATATTAAGTTAAAAGCATAGAAATGATGAATAAGGATATTTGGTTTAAGATATTAATAAGATGTAAGAAGATAACGAATAATAAGTTAAAAAGATTCAATCAAAACATATTGAGTTAGAAATTAAATTTATTAATATGAAGGAAAATTTTAATAATTCATCATAAGTAAAAGATAATACTTCTAAAGTTGTTGAGAAGGATCAACACGAGAATCAAGTGAAATTTTCACTCACTAAAATTACTATTTCATATGATTATTTTTACATTTTAAGTTCCAAAAAAGAAGTTGGAAAATCTTATGAAGAGAAAGTATATTAGAAACCTATCAAATATAAAAAAGTAGAAAAATAACTCAAAAGAAAAGATGGCCCACATCATGAGTATGTTAGAGCTGAAATAAATGTTAAACCTCAGTAAAGATTCAATAGTGACAAATATATCTTGAATAGAAAATCAAGATCTGATGGATATTTTGATGTTTTGGAATCTATGGGAATAAAGGTTATAATTTTTGGCACAACTCATACTTACTCAGAATAAGTTTTTATAAAAGTGTAATAAGTAGTGAAAGTTAAATGAGTAACTTTTTAAATTCACAGAAAGTAGAAAAATTGAATTCTTAAGATGTTAAAAACATTACAACCAAAATTAAAATTTAATTTTTAGAATATGTTTTTGGAATATGTTATTAGGATATTCATCATGCCCAAATATATATGATTCTCCTTCTAGAAAAAATTTATTATGTTATAAAATAAAAAGAAGCTGAAAATAATAAGGTTGATGAAATAGATTTTGTTATTGTGAGATATTTAAAAGAATGTAAAAGGAATAAACTATGAATAATTAAAAATGAATAATTACTAGTGATTTTTTTAAAATATTGGTGGTAATATAAAAATCTTGAAACATTTTGTAGGTAATTATGGAGGATCAGTTACATATGGTAATGATACTTCCTAAAAAAGCAGAGGAATGGGAACAACAGATATTGAAAAAAAATTGAAATACAAGGAAGATTTATTTTTAATGGGATAAACATAACATAATTAGTGTAAGTAAACTTTGTGATGATGGAAAATAAGTTGTTTTTAGAAAATATTCATGTATCATCAAAAGTGTGAAATATAGAAAAGTTATTATAAAAGGATAAAGTACCAATGGGAATCTCTTCTAACTAATAGAATTCAACAAATCCTTTTACTTGAGTGATGAAGATGAAAAACAATTACGGCTTAAAATACTTTGGAACCATGGACGTAAATTTATGTACAAACTTTTTAATGATGATTCCATTTGAAGTTTTCCATAATTAAATATAAGAGAAAATATGTTTGTGTAACTTTTCAAAAAGGGATGATGACTAAAAAATCATAAAAGAGTTGAGATTCAATCTACGAGACCATTTGAGCTTATTCATTCTTATTTATGTGGGCTGATGGGACATCGATCAAAAAAATGAGATTTGTACTTTTTCAACTTTATTAATGATTTAACATAGATGAAAAAAATAATTTTTACAAATCAAAAGTTAGAGGCTATTGAATTGTTCAAATTCATCATAAAGGATGTCGAGAATGAAATGGGGGACTTCCATAAAAAAGTTAAGAACGTATAATATTACCAAATTGAAAATAAATACTTTTGAAACTTATATGAGAAATATAGGTATCAAACATCAGTATAGTCCTCACTATACTCAAAAAAAATTGAGTAGAAGAAATTAATAATAGAAGTTTGGTTGATATGAGAAGATGAATGTTTATTGAATATAAAATTATAAAATTATATTGGAGGGAAGATGTTAATACTATTGTACATGTTCAAAATTGAAACTTGTTGAGACCAAAATCCAACATGACTCCTTATGAAATTTGGTATAACAAAAAAACTTCATTGAAATACTTCAAAGTTGTTTGAATTTCATATTTGTTCAAAATTATAAATTTAGATATGGGAATGTTTGATGAGAAAGTTAGGGAAGAAACCTTTATGAATTATTCACCAAATTAAAGAAGTTACAAATATTTGAAAAAATTAAATAATTCTACAGAATCATATATGTGAAAGTAATTGAAAATATTAATTCATTAATTTTTTTGAGACTTCAATGGAAGATAAAATAGTGATTTATAAAAATACTAAAACTAATTAAAAACATAATTATCATGATTCCGAAAATTCATGTGATGAAGAATGTTCATTTGGGAAAGAAAATTTTTAATTTCATAATTTATAAAAACATATTGAGTCTAAAACCCTTATTAGAAGTTATAAGGATTCAGTTGAGACAAGAAGAAAGTTGAGATTATAAAATCAGACTTCAATTATCTCAATAGTTGACCCAAAATAAGTTTTAGAAGCTATTGAATTCAAAAAATGGGTGGATTCTGTGGCTGAAGAGTTGTATCCAGTTGAGAAGAAAAAAACAAGGGAACTTGTTTCCTGAACATCAAATAAAAATGTTATTAGAAAGAAGTGGGATTAAATAAACAAGTTAAATTAATATGGAGATGTTTCATGAAACAAATCAAGGCTTGTTTTTTATGGATACGTATAGGTGGAAGGTGCATATTTTGAAGAAAATATTTCCCCAGTTTCAAGATTAGAAACTATTATAATGTTTTTTGCTCGATGCACATTTGAATTAAAAAATTTATCAAATGGATGTAAATTCGTTGTTGTTAAATGGTGAGATTGATTATGTAGTCTACATTGAATGAACTTTTGTAGTTCTACTTTATGATTATGAAAAAAAAGATTCTATTTTGAAGAAATATTTGTATGGTCTGAAACAATCTCCATGTACATGGTATCATGAACATGAATGTTGTTTGAGAATGTTGAACTTTTCTAAAGTAAAAGTTTATAGAAACTAATATGTGAATGATTTCGACACTGAAACTATAATTGCAATTGTTTATGTGGATGATATAACTTTTTATGGGGACAGAAAATATTTCAGTAAATCATTTGTTGAAGAAATTGAGAATAATTTTTAAATTTAAATGTTGGGATAATTATTATTTTTCCTTGGATTAAAAGTAAAAAAATACATTATTTATCTAAATAAAAGTATACTAAGGAATTATTAAATAAGTTAGGCATGAAATAATCCAAAGAAGTTGTTATTTATATTACAGTGAGAACAATGTTTTGTAATTATGAATCTAGAATATGTTTGAATCAAAAGGACTTTCAAAAGATGACAGGATGTCTTCTTTACCATACATCCTCATTGAATGATACTGTTTATACTATGACTCTGTGTTTTAAGTATCAATTTAAATTGAAAGAATCATATATGTAGGAATAAAAGAGAATTCTAAAATATTTCAAAGAAACAACTCCACATGAGATGTTATATAAAAGAAATTATGAGATGAAGTTACATGGTTATACTGATTCTGATTGGTATGGAGATTGTAATGATAGAAAATCAACCACAAGAGGAACAATTTTCTTTGTTGAATGTTATGTGAGTTGGAATAGTAAGAAACGAATTTTAGTATAATTAATCACAAATGAATCCAAATATGTTGCATATAATCAAGATTGTACTCAAATGTTGTGGATGAAAGATCAGCTAGATGATTTTAAAGAGAATCATTTTATACAAATGAGGATAATTAGTGATAATAAATGTGCAATTAATCTTTCTAAAAATATATTCCAACAATCAAGATCAAAGCACATTAATATAAATTTTCACTTTATAAAATAAAATGTTTCTTCTGGAGATGTTTTGATTGATAAATATTCCTAAAAAGTATCTTATTGCTGATGTTTCTATAAAAGAAATGCAGTAAGGAAGGTTTGTGGAATTGAGGCTGAAACCTCATGTTCATACTCCTCTAATTACTTCATAAATCTCATAAGGAAATCCCCCACCATTAATTGGATTACATTGAAAAATGGGGATATAAAGTAACAACTTTGTAATTTGTAAAATATTTTTACTTATCTTTGTTTTTTGAATCTGAAGTCGTGGTTATCATAAAATGGGGAGAGACAAAAGAAAAGTAATAGGCAAAGATAAAATTGTGGGGGAGTTTATATTAAAATGGTTGAAAATTCTTCTTTCTATATAGGGATTAAATTAGTTCAAAAATATTACTTTATCTAATAGTATGGTTTCAATAAACTCTTTTTTGAAAAAATATATGTTTTGATAAATGTAAAAAACATGATTTGTTTAAAAAATTTGAGTTGTGGAAAATCTATGAGAGTTGAAAAAGTTGTTAACAATTAATTTAAATATATATAAAGGGGGATATTGAATATTCTTTGGGATAATTGTTTTTTAAAATATTTATTTAATTTTTTGACAACTAAAAATTTTGTTTAAGAATGTTTTTGTTACTCAAAGATCAGACGCAGTCCATTGTAATGGGTTTTTTATGTAGGTTGAAAGATGGAAAATGTTCGAAGAAAAACAAAAACAGGGATAATTTTTTTTGACTTTAATATTTTTTTTCTAAACATAGGTTTTCGGACTAATGTTTTCAAACTAAGAAACAACAGAAGTAGAGTATTAGATTCATCTATATTAGATTCAGATCATCAGATCCAAACTAACTAGAGGTAGAAATTATTGTTTATTGGAGGTTTTACATTCCCATAATTAAATTAATAAATAAGTTTATGAGTTAGAAAGGCATAAGTTAATCAGTATAAAATGCATATTTTTGGTAAAGAGTTTTGAAAGAATATTGTGAATCCAGAAGTCAGAATTTTTTTCATACTTTCTAAACTATGTTAGAAAATGTTTTCTGGAAGATAATGTTCTTATAAATCATGAAACATACCCATGATAAAGGCATTAAACGAAATGGAAGAATCATAATGATTGATGTGGTTCCAGTGATCAAGATAGAGTCTTCATTAGGTTCAAGTAATGTTCATTTAGAATATAATATTTAGAAGTTAGAATGTGTGAATCTAATGATGTTTAAAGAAGGTCAATGTTACTAAGTTGATTTATCATTTAATACTTTATATCATCATCGAAAAATCATCATAATGGGATTTCCATCATAATGGGAAAATATATTATAATGGACATTCCATCATAATGAGACAAGAAAGAAAAATATTGTAATGGGCTGAGAAGGAAACAAATTTTAATGATCTGAGAAGGAAACAGAAATCATAATGAGCTAAGAAATAAAAAAATCATAATTAGAAGGATCAAAAGAAGACTAAAAAAGAAGATTCTAGATGTTTTATATAAAGTGTTTAAGAGGTCAAAAATGAAATTAATTTTTGTGTAAATCATAGAGAAATATGAGGAGGATTAATGTTGAAAAGGTAGATTTTTAAATGTGAGAGCTTTTTAGAGTTTTGAAATATAAGAATGAAGGGAATGTTTTCAAGTTTCCCACTCTTTATTTTCTCAGTCACCTATAAATAATTTCTCAGATACTTGATATATATATAAATTTTATGTAAATAGAAAAGGTATATCACTGAATAATTCAAGTGATTGTTCTTTCTAGACTTAGATCTCAAAAGAAATCAGACCTATGAAAGTTTTGTTTACTGGATTGGAGAATCATATCAATTTAATTGGTTAAAAGTGGTCTATATTGAGTATTTGAGCAGATTTTGAGTTTTTAAGATGTATAATAGGTTCATCATATTGAGAAGATCCTATTGATTCGAACTATAAAGACCCAAGCTTTATTTACATGGATATTAAATTACTTTTTTTTGGAATACTTAATAACATACAAAAAAATGCCCAAAGACCATATTAGTTTAGTGCATTTGGAAACTTTGCACACATTATTCCAATTTGGTGAAATATCTTCCAAATCTACTATAAAGATCATCCCCATTAGTTTTCCTAACAAAAAACATTCTTTATATCCTAGGGAAAAGAAAAAATAAAAAAATGGTGAGCTCAAACGTTTATTATGGGTAAACATAGAAAATATAAAAAAAACATAAACATAAGAATGTAAAAACACCAATTTCTAGCCCCATATTAGCCAAGGCTCATTTCCAAGACCATCATAGTTGACGTAGACCATTATTGAACCATGTTCACTCCAATTTCTTGCCCCATATCGTATAATTATATTTACTTTACATTACAGTCTTGTTTATCTCATGAAATATAAATGTTTACCCAATGCATTGGAGGGAGGTATTGGTCCCACCCATCTCATAATGAAATCATACTTACGTGTCCCAAAAAAATAAAAATAATTCATCATATCATAACCCAAGTTATAAAATGGCCTTCTTAATCATCATTCCATGACAACATAACCCATTAAAAACAAATGGATTTAATAATAATAATTTCATCATAAACACAATCAAATAATTGTGATAATAGGGATATACACAAAACCCTATTTAAATAATTTCATTTTATATGGAAAATAATTTTGATAAAACACTTGAAATTAATTCTTGAGGAAGATATCCTTTCTTATTAAAAGATAATATTTCCTAAACATTCCACAAAATTTTAAAAGAAAAGAATTTATTTGAAAATAAGATTGAAATATTTTAATGTAAGAATCATGGTAATAAGGTTGTATTAAAGTGAAAAATTCCATTCATGTCATATAAGTTAAAAAAATATTCTTCTTGTAATTTCATCAGAATCTCAAAAAGTACCTCATATAAAAAACAAAAAGGATTCATTTCATACCATTTTGTAAAAATTAACGAATGGGAAAAATTAAATTTAAAAAATAGAAAAATAACATGAACAATATTTTATTGTAAATATGTGTAATACATGGATTTGGATGTCAAATATACCAAAGTAAATTCTTACATATAAAAAATCTCCGATGAAAATGAGATTTCAAAATTATCCATTACCAATTTATAATGAGTCTAATTGTATGCCTAATAAAATAAAAAATATAAATTAATATTTAAATATCGTAACATTCATAATAATAATCATAAAATAACACCGATGGGAAGAATAAACACCACAAAAAATAAATAGGTGGTGTATAAGGCATATGTCCCAAAGAAATAAAAGTGAGACAAAATAATCCCCTACCGTAGGTCCAATTTCATTTGTATGTATCTGAAACTCATTTATAATGGTTTAAATAATGTCATTAACTAATTTCAGAACTGTATTAATATTTATGATATCATATGTGATCATATAAACTCCCATTTAATAATATTTTATTATTACTCTTCTTTTGGTGTTAGCAACTTTATTTTTTCTTGTATATTTTTCCATATAAGCCCCAATTCTTGTAAATAGGATATAGTTTCATAATTTATAAGATTATATTAAGGTAATATATATCATATTTATTTCATATATAAATTTATATAATCATTCAGGAATGGTGGACATGGATATGAATCACATCGTGTCGTGGAGATGGTAGGCCATACGTATACACGAGCAACGATATCATTCCCATAATTGTGAAATGGTATGGAAGTGAATGATATATAATTTTTCCCAGAATCCATATCATGTTATAGTAATTACATATAGTTATTATTTCCTTCATTATACCAAACCAAGTAATGTGGTGTTGAAAAATAGTTTATACCAAGACCTGTAGATGGTAAGCCATACGTGCGCACCCGTGGGGATTTAATTTTTCATTGGACGGATAGAAGGAGGAATACAATTATTAAATAACCATACAAACATATTATTATATAGATGATAATTTATTTATTACTTAATTATTTGAAATAAAGTAATTTTATGTATAAGAAGAAATAAATTAGGAAGAATCAGTAGAGTAGATTACCTCTTCTTTGACGAGCTCCCACTAGATATCCCCTTTAAGGAACTAGAGTTGGTTATTTGAGAAGAACAACATATCTAGAATGTGAATAATTATGTTTATAATGGAAATTTTTTGGTTATATATGAGATTAAATTGTCAACATTAAGTGATGTTGTGAGGAATTATGTTCCCTTTTATAATTGAGGTTGGGGTCAGCTTTGGAATTTTTAAAAATATTAATTTATAATAAATTCAAAACACATCCAAAACCTCCATAATTTCTTAGATATTATGATGATATGAGATGATATTGTAATATAATCAACCCATAATTTTTATAAAAATGGTTATTTCCATTTAAATCTTATCATTTTAACTTAAAACTTAGTAATTCTATTTAATTTTAAACATGGTAAAAAAACATTTCAATGTTAAAATAGTGTAATTTTTTACTTATTTGATATAAATTTAATCATAAATGAATCATTGAGATCATTTTTTAACATATAATTATTGTTATATATATTATTAAAATATTTTTATTATTTTTAAGCAATTTAATAAAACCTAATTTTTAAAAACAATCAATAGTGTCAATTTTAAACTATTCAATTTATTATTTTTTTAAAATATCAAGATAATATTTTATCCTTAATCCAAATATATTATTATATCGATAATAAGTCAAGGTCATAAATAATATTATATTTATATATTAATTTCCGAAATTATATTTTTTTTAATAAATTTTAAAACCATAATTTGGTAGTTCCATTAATAAAATAATCAATACATTTGTATTGTATAATTATTTAACTTACATATTTGTTGAATAAAAATTAAAAATAAAATAGGATAATAAATATAATTCTTATATATTTAATATGAATATTTCCATTATAATATAACTTTTTTAAAATCCTATATGTAGAATGTTATATTCGTTAAAGCATGAATGTGATAACTTTAACAACACATTAAATAAAATATTATAAGAGTCATAATCTTTACCATATGTCTCTAAATGGTCAATAAATAATCCCTTGGATGATTATGGTCAATATATACACTAAAAATAATATTTTTATAAGATTTTTTGTCTTTTAATGGTTATTATCATTTTAGTAAAATTAATCTATTAATCTTCCATCAATTAAATAATTTCCGTATCATCAATGTATAAGATTTTAAGGTTATTAATTATTTCTTAAAAATTAAAAAGGAATTATGAAGGAATATAAATAAAAAATTATCTTTAAAATGAGTATTAATAGTGTAATTTATCTTCTGTATAACCTTATATTAAAAATGATATATTATTTAAAAAATGAATGTGATATATTTAAATTACCATAAAATAAAATATTATAAGTACCATAAAATCTTCTAAATGGCCCCAAAACTTCAAAATTTAATATATATTGGCAAATATGTCCCAAAAGTTAGAAAACAGAAGTTTTTATTCATCAATACAATCCATTTTTCCCTATATGGACACAAAATAGATATTAAAGATAAATAAAATGACAATTTGTGTCTTTTATAGATTGAAATATTATTTAAGTCTTTTTATCGAAAAGTGTCCATTAAGCGAAATAATTTAGATACATTAGTGTTAGTGGTAGAATTAAATTCATAAAATATATTTTTTTCATTTGTTCAGGTCATTTTATTGTCTTTAAAAAAATTTAACCTATATTACCTAATTTACCCTATACTAGGGTAACAAAATTTACCATTGTTACTATTCATATTAGTAAAAAACAAATGAATAATACTTACCAAATTTGGACCTCATGAATCAAAATTTTACGTCAAAATTCAAGACACATATGTTTTAAAATTAAATTTAAAATAATACTTGTAAAATGTCATGAAAAATAGTTTTTTTTTGAAAAATGTCATTTTTAAATAGAAATTTTTTTAATAATAAATTTATATATATAATCCATTAAAAATACATAATAGTAATATTTTTGATTAATATGAACTAAATAATGTTTAAAAATAATTCATAAAATAATTTTACACTATTAATACCTTAAAAAAATAAAAAAATATACATTTCATTATTCATCAAAAAAATAAAACTCATTAAAAAATTACCAATAAATAAACCAATCTAAATTTTATTGTCCCAATTTGAATTAAAAAGTGTATTTTGTTAAATATAATTTATAAATGTTTCGAAAACATTATTTAAAATATGTTTTCCATTAAAAGACGGTAAAACTGCATTTTTCTGAAGAGTTGTTCTTTTATTCAAAAAATTGATTTTTCTCTTATATCATGTCTAGAAAACATATAAGATGTATTTTAAACATTATATTTAAAATATTACATATATAATTCATTAATAAAATTCATCAAGAGTGGTTTTATTATTTTATAAACCCACTTATATGCATTTAAATATTTTTTCAGAAAAAAAAATTTCTTTTATTAAAAAAATGATTTATTTTCATTTATAATTAATAACTCAGAAATGAACTAAATATATATAAATGTGTAAATCATATTTTAATAATTCAGATATTAATTTTCATAATAGAAATTATAATTCCAATGTAATAACGTAACATAATAATATTTACTTGTTCTCTTAAACTAGGGTATGTGTGAAATGAATTATATAAAAAGGACATAAAACTGTGTGTAAAACAAGCCATGAATATTGATTCATATACCACAATATAATATTGTGTTTCCTATAGAATGGAATTAACATGGTGCAGCGTATAACACAAGACATTAAAAAATGTATATCTCATAAAAATCTCAGGGTGTTACATTCTACCCCCCTTAAAATGAATTTCTCCCTCAAAATTCATATGTGTTATCATAGGTTTAATACTTGAAAGTATTTTTTCATAGAAACTCACATCTTAAAAAACGACTAAAGCTTCCTTTTAAAAGGGAATAGTTAGAAAATAAAACATACCCAAAATAAATCACAACTATCTTTCTATTTATAAGAACATTGGTGAAGGTTTGGGTATGGAGAAAAAGCGTAAATAATCCTAGAGATTGATAAATATCACTGATCTTAAGAAATTTGGTGATCCTTTGAAAGTTAAAAGTCACAAAATCATAAATGAAATAATCTTTAAGAGGTTATTGATACCATCAAAAGTGATGATAATAAGACATCCCTTTACATCATGACCCCTTTACCTAATGTTAAATAGTTGGCATGGAATGATATTCTTACTTGATTTTAGTAAAATCTCATCATTGGTCGTGCCTTGAACATTTTTCCACTTCATCTATTATTAAAATAAATTATGTTGAATTTTTTATTTCTAAATCATTATCATGTCAGGAGATCCGTATATATAATGATAGATCATTCCATCTATCTCTATCAAAAAAAAGTTAACACAAGTTATCAAATATTCATAACTCCACCAATAGAGAGACAATACATTATTTTAACAAACATTATCTGAAGTTTAACTTATACTATACATAAATTGATACCCTTATAATCCTTACGAAAGATGAAAAGTCAAAACTATAGAAAGATGTACACTAAATCATCTTAACATTTATCCCCCATATATCATCAATTATATATTTTTTGTCCCAATCCAAACATGTGACCACCTTTATCATGTATTATTTTAAGTCAAGGTAATAACATGAATTAACATATATCATTATTGAGAACATGCATGATTGATTATTCCAAAAACTTATTAGATATAATCCTTAAGTCTAAAAAGTTGTATACTTCATCCATGATAACATAACCCACATTTCAAAAAATCTATAATTAGTATCATCCAATCAACCATATTTAACACATCTTTTTTCTAGGCATACAAAATTTTCTCAACATCATAAACACATTATGGATTTCATTCCCTTAATAAAAATAAAACCTTTCCCTTAAATGTTTTTCTATGTATTCATAACTGTTCAACATATCCTTTTCAATACTTAATGAAAAACATATAATAAAAATATATATACATAATCATTGTATTCCAAAATACTTCCACCTCAATCGCCCAACATTATTCTTAACCCAGTAATCAAGATTCATTATTTTATTCATTCCATGAATATGAAATGTGAGTCATGTATCACGATTCCCGAGCCATAGTCTAATCATGCTTCTTATGTTTAAGGTAAACAACACTGAACGAACATCACTTAACTTTCACATGTCATTTACAATCTCTTTATCTTCATTAGTATAACCAATACATTTACAACCTTCATGATTCTCTTTATGATATTTCCATATAGGAAATTCATTTTCATAATTCCTATACAATCCACATCTGAATCATTTAATGTTAATGATGTTCAATCTAGTGACATCTATTGGCTAAGACAAGAACGGAAAATGTAAGAAAAATTATCATATATTAAAATAAAATAACCAAGTGAAATCAATTATAATATTTCAATATATGAAACCGTAGGATTAATAAAAGGTCATTCATGATTGTTACCAAAATTCTAGGATTGTAACCTATAGTTAGACTTACCCTGAGAGATATCTATAGACATATATTTATAAATATCTATAGGGATATCACTAAATTTTTCGTATCATAGTTTCCAATGGTAAAATAAACGGTTTCTCTAATACCAACTATAAAGACCCGTGATTGACATACAAGGAAATTAGATTAATTTTTTATAATACTTAATACATTACTAAAATACCCAAAGACCCTATTAGATTGGTGCCTTTGGAAACTTGGAACACATTTTTCTAATTCATTGAAAGATCTTTGACACCTCCCATAAAGATCTTCCCATTTAGTTTTCCTACATAAAACCTTTCTTTATATCCATGGGAAAATAAAACATAAGAAAAGGATGAGCTCAAATTCGCAATAAGGGTAATAATTGAAAATATCAAAAAAACATAATAAAAATGTAAGAACATGAACATAACTTTTGAAAATCATACCATGTATAAAATATATAAAAATATTGAGTCATGAAATAAATCGTGGAATTTCATGTCACAACCCTACCACAAGTGCTTATTATTTTATTCTTTTATCGATCCCATGTCTTTTTTACAAAGTTGGGTTTGGGTACGGGTTTGTAATTTTTGAAGCTTTGGTGTTTTCGGTGGGTCTCATGCTGGTTCACGTTCACTATACTGTTAGCGGTGCCCATGATTTCAAACCTGATGAATACGCAGTTTGCTGATACATAAAATAAATAAATTTTATATATGTTTAAACTGCCATGATAATATTTTTTTGTAGATAATAATAATAATATCATTAAATTGATATTAATATTATTCTTATCAAATTTCTATTTGTAATTTTTTTTATTGAATTTTCATTAATATTATTATTACTATTATTATTATTATTATTTTAAAATAATTACACTTAGAAATATGATAAAGTAAGAATGAAATATATTATTATCATTTTGGTTTTGTTTTAGTTTATTTGTTTATCATTATAATTACTTTTATTATTCACTTTATTTTTATTTTTATTTAATTACCATTTTCCCTTCCCCTCATACCCCTAGCCGCCTCCCATACATCTCCCATCTCTCATGTGGCTCCCCTTCCCCGCTAGATCTCACTGCATACCCATGGTGCCTGACCCCCCTTCTGCATCGCCTACCTACCACCGCGGCGCCCTCCTACACCAACCACCACCCGCCTCCCAGCCTCCTCCTGGTGTCGCCACTTTCCCCTGATGTGCTGGCCAACCCACGGAGCCCTCAACCTTTTGTGACGGTTGATCCGAGGTGCCTCCATCCTGCAGCACCGACCGACCTATGACACCCCTTTTTCCTGTGTTGATCGCCCGCAGCGTCGCTCCCCTTTCCTATCTATCCTGAGAAATACCACCCCCTGCTTCTGCCTCCGCACGTAAGCCTCCTTACCCCCTCCCCGTTTTCTTGGTGCAACCCATCAGAATTGGCCTTCTCCCCTCCTCCTTGCCATCTGACTCCGGTGAACCTAACCCTGCTTGTCTGGCGGCTAGCAGCGACAAACCCAAACCTTGTTGCGCAACACCTCCGTGTTGCTCCGGAGTGGCCTCGAATCCCCTCATCAGGTTCGTGAAGGGTGTCTCGGGATATTTTCGACTGCGACCTGTCCAACGCCACTAAATGAAAAGCGATTCAGATCGGTTCAGACAATACAATGTTATTCGCGTTGTGTGTTTGTTCTTTACGCATGTTTTGGTTCACCACCACCATCTAATGTTATTGTTTTATTATCACACACACATTTAATTTATTGTCTTTATTGCATTTTGAAGTCCTATTTTTTGTAGTGCGGATAATTATTTTTTATGCAATCTCGGCTTGTCGTGTGTTTTCAAGGTTTCCACCACCATCTGAGGTTATGTTCTTCATCCATACTTTTATTGTGCACTTTATTTTTTGGGTCGTGTTTATGTATTTGAGTCCCTCGTATTTAATTGGATGTGTGCTGGTCCTCACCACACTGACTCTGGTTGTCAAATATTGTTATGTTGTGGTGATAACTTCCAAGTGCGTACATTCATTTTTTTCTAGTTATGGACATATGTATATATATATATACACTTTATAAGTGCATGTTCCCTCATGGAATGGGAAACACATGTATCCGTTTAATGTTTTATATAGAAATGGAAGTGTGAACATGTGTGCATGTGGGCGAGCTGTTGCGGGGGTTAGAGAGCATGATGTGACCATTGTTTTAGGTAAGAATTTCCATTATTTCTCTCATCCAGAGTTTTCCACATGCACATGAATTATTTCATTTAATTTATAAATTTTATTCTCACCTTTATAAGAATGGTATTTTATTCATTGTAGTGTTTTTTATTATGATTAAATGTGTTAAAAATAGCATTGAAATAGTTCCTTAGTTATTTGTAGGTGTCTCCATGCCCTTTCTCCAAATTTTAATCAATTTAATGTTTGTGTTTTCTTAATTAAATATTATATTATGTTTCTAACCTCTATTATGTTTATAGTTAACTTTTGGAAGTGTTTTCCTATTGAAAGATTTGATTAAAAATTGATTTTTGGATGCTCTCTATTTATGCACATGTTTATGCCCTGCAAACATAGTTGGAAGTAGATACCTTTATCTTCAAATGGTATTATTGGATTTCATGAGTGGTGTTTGATTGTAGAAACATTTTATGGAACTTTTTTATCCAGTATTGGTTAGTTTTATAGAACATAGGGTTTTGTAGAAATGATTTCACGTCTATTTGAATTGGTATTTTTGTTGAATCCTTGGGTTTATAAGCAGTTCATGTTTTCTAAATGTTGTGGGTCTCTTCGTGCAGTTCTTTAAATTGGTTTGAAATGAAATCCGTGAAATTATGATTATTTGGATTTTGGTGAATATAATTTGGTGAGTGTGTGGTGTAAGGCAGTGCTTGGTTTTGTTTTACAAAATTAAACATAGTATCACTAAAGGGTTTTATGGTAATGCTTTGAAACATGAAACATAAGGGCTCATTAGGATTTTTAAATACAAAATTAAACTCTAGAGCTACTTTAGAAGAGCCTGTGAAATGTTTTCATAAAGGCGTTTGATTATGTAAAACTAATGGCCCGATTTACAACTCCAAATGTGAAATAAAGTGGTTTTGATAACCGAATGATGTGACGGCCTGGTTGGATCTTTCTATGTTTGACATGTATATATATATATATAAGTATATGGGAAGATATTATCTAGGTTAACCCTTTATGGGTGAATGAATAAAAAGCGCCCATTTTTTGGGAAGGCAAGTGCAGTGAGATGAGTAACGCGTGAAGGGGTCTTCCTACCTGCATAGTATTATTATAACCATCATGGGTTACTAATAGTCTTATAGTTGATTGATTGATGGTTGCTTATCAACCTTGATTAGATAGGTTGGTACCAACTGGTAGGTGTATAGGCCAGATGGGGAGTGTCACTGGTTTTTATTGCTGTGACGGTGGCAAGATGGTTATAAACGAAGGAGTTTCACTATATACCGGCTGGTGGTTCAGAACTGAGTACATCCAAGGGTCTTCTTGGGATTTTTATGATCACCCATGGTTACTTAATTATTCATAATTCTTGTCTACTTTCAATTATACCTGTAATTTTATTTCTAGTTTGTACTGTCATTCATTTCTTTAGAACAACCATGGTATTTCTATCTTGGTTCTGATATAAAATGACAAATGGTTTTAGAAGTGTTATGTATAATGTGTTGGGTTTTATTTATATCGGAAAAACATGTTTCCATTTTTTTAAAATGTGAAAATCTTACTTTCATACTTGTATTTAAAACTTTTGTTTATGGGATGCTTTGGAAAAGAGAAATTTTGGATTCAGTAGTTTATTTATGGCATCCCTACTGAGAATCTTAGTGCTCACACCTATAATATATTTCCAATTTCATGTTCAGTTTCTTGTCTAGGTTCCTTGTTTAGCCGCTAAATGTTGTAGAAGACTTTTTTTAAGTTGGGTGGTGACCTAAAGGTTCACAAGGAGGTATGCACATTTATTTTCTTTCTACTTCTAGTTTTATTTCCACATTATCGATATTAATTTATTTGGTTATCTTTTTTTCATGGATAATATAGTTACCAATAGTTTGATTTGGATTCTCGACACTAGTTGCAACTCATGGGGATCGGGAACGCCATTCGGGCTATGTCGCAGGCCGCCTCGGGTGATTGGTTCAGGGTCGACCTGGGTTGGTTAATGACAAAATGGTATAAGAGGAGGCCCTTGTTATATGGTGTGTCTAGTAGAAGGATGTTAGGACTATTGGGGATTAGGAGGTAGGTTATGGGTTGGTTACTGATCAACACTGCTCCCAACAAGACATGAGATACCAAGGGAAATCCTAGATTTGAGACTTTTATCTTTTGTTACTTTTGATTGAGGGATGAAAATAGGATTGAATCAGTTCACATTGCAACCTCACATGGGGTGGTGACCCATATGGAGTCCAAGTGACTTGTTTATGGTACTCTTATTGTAATGCCTTACTTGGGGTATGGCTCAACACTATGTCGCCCGGTTAGGCACAGATACTAGTACCTCATTCTGATGGTTTATAGTTGGATGTGTTTCATTTTGAACTCAGTTGATGTGAGTGTATGTTGAAAATGAAAGTGACTTTGAAATGAAATAAATTAAGGGGGTTTATTCCAAATTGTATTTGAAATTAGAAAATTTGGTTTTTTTAAAGAGAAAGTGTATCGGTTGAGAAAAACTTGTTATGTTTTTGGATTTGGTAAGGAAAAAAGGTTTTGGATTATCAACACTCTTTATGGAGGGTCACACATGTGTGGGAATGTATGGAAAGTGTGTGGGGGAACTGTTTTGCAGATGATGTGATAGATATTGAATGGACATATATGTAATGGTTCATAAGGTTCCATAGGAGAGTTTTAACATTTTGAAAGAAATAACATTTTTGAAAAATGGAATTTTTTTCTTATGTTTGTGTATGTTTGGCTTATGGTCATGTTTCCCTTGGATTTTGTTGTTGATTGGGTTGAGTTTTTTCTTGATGCTGGTTTCGATGGTGTCTTTTTTTGTTGTTATGAGTATGCCTCCCATAAACCCTCCAAATGTTGTTAAGGAGTTATGCCCATTTACTATTTCTTTTTGTGTGTTGCTTTCTTATCGATGTAATCGAAGTCTATTAAAGGTTTTTGTATAATTTATAAGGATAGTGTGTATTCATGCTGTTGGGAACTCCTAGTGTAGTTAAGGTTCATACCATCCCAGAGTTATTTGAGGGTCCAGTTCCGGTGTAGTAAAGGTGGGATGTCTCATCATCATTAGAGTCTGCGGTGTGGTTGGTGGTGGTTAGCTCTTTTGAAGGTTCCCCGTCTAACAAGGAGTTCATGCATGAGGAACCTGTCTCCATGAATCCAACTTCGTCTATAACACATCCTAGTTTGTTGGAATATTCTCACGTATGCCACTAGTGTGGCTGGTTTAGGCATTCTAAGACGCTTTGTCTCATCCCTCCAAAGTCCTACTACCATGCGATTGTTTAGGCTATCAGGGAGAGTTATAAAAGGAGCGTCATTCAGGAGGAAGAAGTTAAGGACCAGAGGATGAAAATGATTTACTGTGATGTGGGAGATGCTTCAGTTATCAGGACCCCAACCATAGGTCTCAGGGTGAAACTCACACCCAGTCAGGAGTTGCTGAGTGTGTGTGGAACCTCGGCTCGAATAATGTTTTCTGGTTTGGGACGGGAATATCCAAAATTCCATTTTTCTATTATCTTCAATATCATAAGATCATCCTTGTTGTGGTGGCATGATGTTCTCATTCCACCATAATCAAAGAGGTCTTATATGATCTTACCATGGTTTCCAAATGGTTCAGATTCTTTAAAGGGTGTTGGGCCCTTCAATTAACGAAACCGTTCAGATTTTGAGTCAGTATCATATGTGGTCGTTATAGGGATGTTTTATTTTGTGATATTTATGTGTGGGGTTTAGTTAATTTCTCATCCTCAAGTTGTAGGGTTGTTTCGTAGGAGGCTAAATGTAAAAGTCTCAGGTGTATTCTTTTGACCATGTGGGTAAAATGAATGAGTTTGGTTTGGGAGTTCCCGCATTTCCCCACTCCCATGGGGGGTAGTTTCTTCAGGCTTCAATGGTTTTTTTATTAGTGAATTCTTGTGGTGGGGAGAAACATCTCATGTTCTCCCCATAATCTCGAGAAATGGTTTCCTTGAATTGGTCTGGTGTGATGTTTTTTGGGAATAGTCATACTGATGCTCTCGATTCTCTATGATTTTGTCTGGGCATGGACTCAAGTTGTGTCAATTGTTGTCTTGGTCCATTTCTAGGGGAATAAAGTGTATTTGGTGGGGATAATTGTCACACCCCGACCACAGAAACCTATTATATTATTCTTTTCTCATTCCCGCATCTTTTGGACAAATTTGGGATCGGGTCTGGGTTTGAAATTTTTGAAGCTTTGTGGTTTTCAGTGGGTCTCAGACCAGTGCACAGTCGCCGTACCATTAGCGGTGCCCTTGTGTTTGGACCTGGTGAATGCACGATATTCCGATACATAAAATAACTAAATTTTATAAATGTTTAAACCACCATGATAATATTATTATTTTCAAAATTTATAATAATAATATCATTAAATTTATATCAATATTAATTTTATTAAATATCTATTAGTATTATTTTTTTATTAAATTTTCATTAAAATTATTATTACTACTTTTTTTTAATTTGTTTTGTTAATATTATTACTATGAGAAATATGATAAAGTATGAATGAAATATATTATTATCATTTTTGGTATGGTATTAGTTTATTTTTTTATTATTATTATTACTTTTGTTATTCTTATTATTTTTATTTAATTTCCATTTTTATTTCCCCTAATAACCCTAGTTGCCTCCCCTCCTTCTCCCCTTTCACGCATGGCTCCCCTTTCCCACTGGATCCCATTGCACACCCAAGGCGGTCGACCCCCCTTCCGTAGTGCCTGCCTCCCACTATTCCACACTCCTGCGCAAGCCCCCACCCACCTCTCAGCCTCCTCCCAGCCCCACTGCTTCCCCCTTATCCTCATGTTGTTCCAGATGACCCACAATGACCTTATCCGGTTGTGTCGGTCGACCCGAGGCACCTCCCTCGTACTACATCGGCTGACTTGCATCACCCCTTTTGCTACACTTGCCACCTGCAGTACCACAACCCTTCTCAATCCAGTCAGAGAAATACTGCCCCTCCTTCTCCCTCAGCACGATATCCCCCCTTCCCCCACCCCTATTGCTTTGTACGACCCATCGGTGGTGGACCTCTCCCCTCCTCCCGGCCAGTTGACTCCGGCGAACACAACCCCGCATGTCTGACATCCAACATCGACGAACCCGAAACCTATTGCGCAGTTCCTCCGCATTGCTCCGATGTGGCCGGAAATCCACTTTTGAGGTTCGTGAAGGGTGTCTCAGGTCATGTCAGACCGCGAACTGTCCACTACCACCGAAAGAAATTTGTTTTGTATCACATCAGACTGTCCACCATTACTCACGGGGTGTGTTTGGCCTTATTGCATGTTTTAGTTTGCCACCACCATCCAATATGAGATTTTTATTATTTCTCACATGTTTAATTTATATTCGTTATTTCATTTTGAATTTCTATTATATGTGTAGTGAGAATAATGATTTTTTATGAAATCTCAACTAGCCACATGTTTTCAATGTTGCCACCATTGTCTGAGGTGATGTTCTTCATCTGTCGTCTTGTTGCACAATTTATTTTTTTGGGTTGTGATTATGTCTTTTAGTCCCTAGTATTTAATTGGATGTGTGATGGTCCTCTCTACACTAACGTTTGCTCCTTAATGTTGTTAAGGTGTGGAGATAACTTTTAGGTGTGCGCACTCATTTTTTTGGTAAGGATATATGTATATATATACCCTCTGAGTGTGTGTTCACTCATAAATCAGGGAACACGTGAATCCGTTTAAAGGTGTGTGTGTATATATATGGATGTGTTCGCATTAGTGTGTGTGAGAAAGCTGCTGCTGGGGTTAGAAAGCTTGACATGACCATTGTTTGATATAGAAATTTCTATCCTTTCTCTCATCAGGAGTTTTCCATATTCACTTGTATTATTTCATTTAATATAAAAATGTTATTCACACCTTTATAAACATGATATTTTATTTATTGTAGTGTTTTTTATGATGGTTAAAAGTGTTAAAAATAGCTTTTACATAGTTCATTGGTTTTGTGTAGGTGTTTTCATTCCCTTTCTCATAATTTTAATCCATTTGATTTTTTTATTTTCTTAAAAAAAATTCGATTATGTTTCACACCTCTATTATGTTTATAGTTAACTTATGGTAGTGTTTTCCTATTGAAAGATATGATTAAAAATTGATTTTTGGATACACCTCTATTTATGCACATGTTTATGCCTTTACAACATAGTTGGAACTAAATGCCTTTATCTGTAAATGGTATTGTTGGATGTCTTTAGTGGTGTTTTCTTATAGAAACCTTTTATGGAACATTTTGTTCCTGCATTGGTTATTTTTATGGAACAAAGGGTTTTGTAGAAATTATCTTGCATCTCTTTGATTTTGTATTTTTCTCGAATCCTTGGATTTATAAGAGTTTCTAGTTTTCTAAATGTTGTGGGTCTCTTTGTGTGGTTCTTTAATTTGGTTTAAAATTAAATCCATGAGTATATGCCCTTTTGGCATTTGGTGTATATTTTTTTGAGTGTGTCGTGTAAGGCAACACTTGGTTTGTTTTTACGAAATTGAACATAGTATAACTATATAATTTTATGTCAATTCTTTGAAACGTGGAACTTAATTTCCCATTTGAATTTTTAAATAAAAAAGTGGTGTCTAGTTCTATTTTAGAAGAACTTGTGCAATGTTTTCATATAAGTATTTGATTATGTAAAACTAAAGGCCAGATTTACAACTCCAAATGTTTAATAAAGTGGTTTTGATAACCGAATGATGTGACGGTCTGGTTGGAATTTTTTATGTTAGACATGTATGAATATATATATATATATATATATAATTATATGGGGATATCCTATCTAAATTAACCCTTATGGGTGAATGCATAGGAAGCATCCGTGTTTGGGGAAGGCAAGTGAAGTGGGATGAGTCACACATGTGAGGGCCTTTCTAACTACACAATATTATTCTAACCACCATAGGTTCTTGGTAGTGATAGATTTGATCAAGTGATGGTTCCTCATATGTCCTGATTAAATGGGTCGGTACCCACTAGTAGGTGTATAGGCCAGATGGGGAGTGTCGTTGGTTTCTATTGCTATAAGGGTGGCCAGTTGGTTATACACTTATCTGTTTCACCATACGACAGCTGGTGGTTCTGATCCGAGTACATCCAGGGGTCTTCTAGGGATGTTTAGGATCACTAATGGTTACTTAATTATTCACATTACTTGTTTACTTTCAGTTATACATGATTTTTTTATTTCCAGTTTGTACTATTATTCATCTCTTTTTTCACAACAATGGCCTTTCTATCTAGGTTTTGTTATAAAATGTCAAAAGGTTTTAGAAGTGGTATGTAGAATGTGTTGGGTTTTTTTTATATGGGAATAACATGTTGCTTATTTTTCATAAAATGTGAAAAACATACTTTCATACTTATATTTCAAGCTTCTGTTTATGGGATTCTTCGGAAATGTGAACTTTTGGATTCCGTGGTTTTTTTCCTGAAACCCGAATAAGCATCTTGGTGTTCATGCCTATTATATCTTTCCAGTTGCAGGTTCAGTTTCTTGTTTAGGTTCCTAGTTCAGCTTCTCAGTTAGGACCAATAGGGGCGTATATACCCTAAGAGGGGGGGGGATGAATCAGGGTATGAATGTTCTTTTCTAAATTCATCTGGCCCTACTATATCTTAAACTATTTATTAAATGGGTCACTTTGTTTGAACTTGTGTGTTTATTATGATCACTTCTTTTATTCTTTATCTGATGACAATGCTTTGAATGCAATTCAGGGAAGCAAGTAGGCAGACACATAGATTTTTACATGGTTTACCCTCACTAGGCTACGTCAAAGGAGCATACACCGGCAATGTGATGATTTACCAAATCCACTAAAATCACACTACTGTTTACGATGTTCGGGATAGATCACTTCTATTCATTGGCTCACTGACTTTACAAAGTTTAGGGTCAGCTCACTACTTTCCCAAGGGTCACTCCATATTTCTCTCTCTCTAGCTAAATACCGGTGGAGAGGATCACCTTTTTCCTCTTCTGTTGCTCACTGCTCTAGAAAGGATTCTCTCACAGTTTATAAACCTGTTGGCCTCTTCATTATCACTACTGAATACATCCTTTTTTATATGTAGATGCTCTGTTGAAGTCGAAATTTCAGCAGTAGATGAATATCACTTTGCACCGAAGGTATCTTGAAATTTTATACCTTTCACGCAGCCCTAAAATCACTGTTGTGCTTCAACCATTCATAGATTGCCTATCTAGGCCGGCGTGCATGTTCCAGCATGAATTTTCAAAACATGCACACATGTTCACATCAACCACTTGTGCGACACTCACTTCTTCAACTCCAAACATGTATGACTCACAACCTTTTACGCCCAAACTGATTTTGGCATGGAACCATCAACTATCACGCTTCTTCAAATCCTACCGTGCAAGTGTCACCAAACCACCTGCGCGACACCTGCTTCATTAACTCCACACATGGTTGACTCACTACATTTTTTCACCCAAACCACATTGGGCGCACAACTATCAAATGGTGTGCAACTTCTGAATATCTTTATACTTGCGCGACCACACCACCACTTGCACGAACACTACACCTACATGACGAGAGCTCTGATTTTCTTAATGTGTTGAACTCTATATCAAATGAGGAGGGTTAAACCTCTATTTATAGGCATTTGGACACCCTGAGCGATGGCGTGCAATTCTCCTCTCAGCGCGCAAGTCCAGCCTCCATAGTCTCTACTGCGCAAGTCACTTATGTGACCAAACCCAAAACGTGATCGCCCCTTTTTCCTTTTCCATATTTTGATGTTATGATCTTTAATAGCATATGGTGCAAAAGTTTCCAAGCCTCCAAGACAGCATCGCGCAAGACTCTTTTCCAAGAAAAATTTTCTCCATTTGTCAATTTTGAGGTCCAAGCCTCCAAGACACCGACACCACCTTGTATCTACTCTTTTTGAACCACCTACGGATTGACCATTCCTTTTTCAATGTTCTTGAATAAATCATAGATCGTTAACAATATCCCCTGAACTCGACTTTCAACAATGAAATCTCTTTTTGTCAATAAATTTGTATTTCATGGTTTGGTTTGTCAACAAACACAACATGAAGGCCCACATTGTCAAGAAACACAATCACCACAAAAATTATTCAATGATACCTGGAGGGATTTTTTCCCAACAATATCCCCCTTTGGGTTTGTTGAAAACTCTTCCATAGAAATCTACATTGTTAATTCTTCAGCCAGCATTCACCTATTGCGATTCCGAAAGTGATCAAGGATTTACTCAACAAATACTCTAAGCCCACATGAGCAATGATCAGCGTGAGAAACAAGAGTAAATGAAAAGTTCATCAATGAATAAATTCAACTCTGACACACAATATTGATACTAAACTGATAACAATTTTTTTGGAAATATTCTTACTGCATTCCAACACCAGTCTTCTACTTTTATCATGATCCTCAACTGTCGTGATATCTATGCTTTGATCAATCACTTCTAGCATCGTCAGATTTGATACTCTTCCCCTTTTTAATTGATCCCCCTATATCGTTGCTCCACCTTTCCGCTTCTCTCCATATCATTCATGATTTGTCAAATAGCCACACTATCACACTGTCTCCCACATGAACAATCACTATTTTCTCTCCCTTTGTCAACAAACTGAAAGTGTACTTCGTTGTGGTCTGTAACAGAGTAGAGAAATCATATCAGTACATTATGAAAAAACACACACCATACCTCGGGGACAGGGGGTGGGGGGTTCACATCCACACTATTTTATGTTCGGGGAGTTGACTGAACTCCCAGAGCCAATCAATTCCTTTCAAACACTTCCTTGGGTAATGCCTTTGTCAGAATTTCTACAACCTTTATTTCTATAGGCACATACTCCAAATCCACAGTTCCTTGATCAACCTTCTCCTTCATAAAATGAAACTTTATCTCAATTTGATTTTTCCTTGAGTGATGGACAATATTTTTGCTGAGATTTATAGCACTTGAGTTATCGCACTAGATTGATCGGAGACATCACTTTAATGACCATATCATCAAGCCGCTGTTTTATCCACAATAAATGTGTTCAATCTTGAGTGGATGTAATATATTCAGCTTATATGGTGCTCAATGAAATGTAATATTTCTTCTTTCATAGCCAAGAAATAGACAATCCACCACGATACATAGCACCACATGATGTTGATTTCCTATCATCCACTGAACCGGCCCAGTCTGCATCAGTATATTCCAATAACTCTGTCTAAGATTTGTCAATATATGTCAATCCTAAGTCCATTGTTCCCTTGATATACCGAAGTATTCATTTTCACTGCAAGCATGTGGCTTTCCTTGGGATTGCATTGGAAATGTGCTGCTTGGCATGTGGCGAAAAAAATATCAGTTCTTGTTGCTGTTAGGTATAGTAAACTGCTGATAATATACCTGTATTTAGTGATATTAACATCCCTTCCACTGTCATCTTTTGATAATTTCATCCGGGTAGTACCCAGAGTCTACATCTCCTTGCAATTCTCCATTCCAAACCTTCTCAGAACCTCTTTTGCGTATATGTATTGAGAAATGAATGTGCCATTACTTCCTTGTGTCACCAAATATAATGCCATGGACATAAACTAGCACCATCATCCATTGATTAATATTGTCGTTGAAGTATAGATTGTAATAAACTCCACCACATTGAAAGAAGCTTCTTTAAATTCTGAT
Source organism: Viscum album (assembly GCA_963277665.1). Classification (NCBI taxonomy): domain Eukaryota; kingdom Viridiplantae; phylum Streptophyta; class Magnoliopsida; order Santalales; family Viscaceae; genus Viscum; species Viscum album. The sequence continues at coordinate 305,070,841 of OY728131.1, read as the reverse complement.
CCAGCCTTGAGTATCATGCTCTTGGTGCTTGTTTCAACCCATATAGTGCTTTCTTAAGCCGAAAAACATTATTCTCATCTTCATGAATGAGAAAACCATCCGGATACTCAATGTAAACCTCTTCTTCTAGAAACCCATTCAGAAATGAATATTTGACATCCATCTAGAACACTTTGATCTTCTATTGCACTGAAATGCCTAGGAATAATCTGAGTGTCTCCAGCCTTGCAACTAGTGAAAATGTCTCATCAACATCTATTCCCTCTATCTATGAGTACCCCTTGCACACTAATCGTGCTTTGTTCTGAATCAATGTGCCATCTTCATTCATTTTTCTGCAATGGTCCCATTTAGTCCCGATGACATTTTTATTTTATAGACTTGAAACAATCTCACACATCTGATTCTTCTCAATCTTATCTAGCTCTTCATTCATTTCCTCAATCCAGTTCCCATCTTCAATTGCATCAGCGGAGCATTTTGGCTCAAACTATGATATTAAAGATGTCTACTGTAGAGATTTTATTCTTCTATTCTGAAATGGAGCTATCTGATCACAAATGATATTATGCCTATCGATTTCAGCTCGACTCTTTGGCTTCCTTGCAGATATAGACTTGACACTTTCTTGTTCATCATCAGTGTATTATTCTGAGACAACATCTTCCACTTCTTCTCCCCCTGTGTTTCTTTCATTCTCAACCCTTTCATCAATAAATTTTTTATTATTTCATTATTCAGTAGCATCAATTATTTCAACTACATTTCTGATCTTCATGGTGAAAAATTGTTTATAATCTATTGCAGCTTCTTGGTATCCTAAAACTATCATCTAATACCACTTGTTAGAATGAAATAGATAAGCATGAGATTCATGATTATTGATGCTTCTCCCTATGTTTCTTTCATCCCTCGATAGGAAAAATCTTACATGAGTCATCCAATTATTTCTTTGATGGATCTGGAATCTAATTTTGTTATTGAATGATCCCCCTATGTTATTCCACACTTACTGGGGCCAGGCCCACTATTTAGACCAATAAACATTCTTCTTCTCTTGAATATTTTATTTCAATCTTCTTGTAATGGCCTAGAACCTGTTGACCCATTACTTTGACAAAATAAGGCTCCACCAAAATAGTGGCACCGTGACGGTGGAACCATGTCCTCACCCAGCCCTTCATTTTATTTTTTTAGTACCGCTCCCGCAACGTAAATTTTTGACGAAAATTAATTATTTTACCTCTTTTAAATCCATTTAAAGACCACAATTAATTCCTAAAAATCCCGAGAAAACTCCCCAGTGTGGGGGGTATTGAATAACACCTTAATATCATTGTGTGTAACTGCCACCTACGTAGGAAACCGCGATCCGAATTTCTAGGCCTTCATAATTCTATATCTTGTAACTATTTGATCTTCTATTTATACCTCTCGGTAGATTTATTTTTTTCTTCTAGGCTAGATTTCTTTCTTCACCCTAGTGCGCATGAAGTTCCTCTCTTCCCGTCGCATGTAGTGTGCCTCTTCTAAAGCTTTCTTCACCTCTTGGAGTCCACATAATTCCTCCATTACAGGCCACACATCCCCTATTCTTGGCGCGCGGAGAAAAACATCGATCCTTGATCAACCAAGTAGGTATTTTTTTCATTTGTCTCTCCTTACTGTGTATCATGCGGGGTGCGTACACTATTGTTTCAGTGGGTATTGATTAAACCAAACTTAATGAAGATAATGAACAGACCATTAAATAATGAAGGGGGTGTGATCAATGTTCTGTTATACTCTTTTATGTTGATATGTGTTGTGAATTGTGTGGGCCTATGCACACTGAAAATTGTGGTCATTGGTGGTCTTCCTTGCACAATAATGAACACTTTTCTTCTATGATGATTAAATTACTGTAACTTGGAAATTGGTTAATCACGTAAACTCGGTGTAATAAATGGATGCCCAGTAAACATAAAAGATTATGTGGTCACCCCGGATAACCAACAGAATGACTGAAATAATGAATGATGTGCTTGAACCTGGAAGTTTTCCTACTCTATTTTTGTGTTGGGTGTTTTGTTCAGTTTGATTTCCTATGGGGTTATGTAGGTGAGGATGGGATCCTCTTGGTGGTGAGTCTGAAACGTGTGTTTACTCTATTGTGACACGAACTCGGGTGGGAACCTCTGTTGTTGAGAAATTGTTGGTTCCGGGTTTTGGGGACACGGGGCTGTGTCTTGGGGTTTTCTTTGTTTCCAGTACATCGAGGGATCTCACTTATCCTTTTCGTGAGGTTTTCTTGGTTCCAGTACATTCAGGGATCTCACTAATCCCCTTTTGTTGTTGTAACATTACAAGAGAACCAGGTGGGAATTCTAGAATTGTAGTTGGGTTGTTTCTCTTCTCTGGCTTGTGGTTATGACTTTTATTTTCCCAGTAGTGTAGTTTTCATCCAAATGGGATCACTTGAACATGAAAACAATAATGGATTAAATGTGGAATTGGTTTTTGGGGATGATTTGTTACTTGGATGTGAGTGTTGTGCATTTCTTTTTGAATGAATAGTAATGAAGGTGTTTGTGCTTAGGCTTTGGAGCGCTTAGTTTGGGATGAGTGCCTGTTACTTTTAAATATATTTTATTTCTTATGTTTCTTATTCGTGCCCCACCCAAGTTGAGCACTTAGTGTCGAACACCCCATTTCACGGGAGAGTGTTTCTCCCAACACTCTTATGAGTGACTGGTTATTAGCTCTTTTCTTCTCCCTTTCCTAAATAGCCCAAGACACTTCTGGCAGGATTTGATGGCCTAAAGTCCATTATTAGCCCATGAATCTTTGGGTAGGGAAGTTTTGGTGGTTGGCCCAGGTGTTTGCTGGTAGGTTGTTTCCCAAGAGTCTTCCGAATGAGGCCCTTGTGTATTCAGGCGTGGCGGTAGTTGTTCTGATCCAAGTGTTTGTGGGTGTGGTTATGTGTGGTGGTTGTGGCCCAGGTGTCTGTAGGAGGGATGGTGGTTGTGGCCCAGGTGTGTGCAGGTGGTTTTTGGCAGTGGGACTGCGGTGAGGTTATGGACCATGTGTGTGTGTGCGGGGTTTGGTAGTGGGACTATGGTGAGAATGGTGGGATTGGTTCAATGCCTAGGATTTCAACAACAACTAGTGGGAAAGTGGCGCAGGGTACCCCAATATCGATGTGCTATTACTATACTTTACTTTTCATGCGTTATTTTGGGAGTGTGCCTTGGTGAGGCTTGGGTGGATAGTTTTCCTTTCCAGGTGCTTTGGTTTCTCTTTTCTCATAGTGCATTAGAATGCTTCACCCACTTGTGCATGAGATCTTTTGGTTTTCCCTACTCAGAATATTTGTATGCTCACCCAACGTATATAAAACTACATTCAGGTTTCTAGGAGCAATTCAGGAATTGTGCAGGACCGTACTATCTCGGACCTCGGGGAAGTTGCTGTTGTCATTTACATTTTTATTTTTACTAATCTTGGGAGTTTTGGAGGCTTGTATCATTTACTGTTTCACATGCATATATAGAAATGGGTTACTTTTGTATTTACCTTTAATTTCAACGTTGCTGTTGTTGGGGTTTCTATCTTATCTCTCAATCCTATAAAAATAAAAAGGGTAATGCCTTCCTTTTAGTGTGAGATTTGATACCCTTGGTGCTGGTTTCCACTCTAGGACCTATTGAAGGCTGTTTTCGGGATTCATTATCTCTCCTTTAGCTTAAATAAGGAAGGGCTTGGAAATATATTGTCCCTTCCATCGATTTTTTAAAGGAGGGTCTTGACAGAATGGTATCAAAGTATTGAGGTTGAGAGGTTGGATGGAAACTAGAGTTAGGAACAGTGAGGATTGCATGGGGTGGTAGGGAAACAGTGTTGGGTGACCTTGTTGCATGAATTTGGCCAAGGAAGAACGGCTAGGACATGGGATTTTAGGGCCCCCCAAGATCCAATGGATGGACTCTGGAAATACCAAACCTCCATGTGAGGATACACTGATTGTAGGGTAGAGACCCTAGGAAAGGTACATGCATAATAATGACTTTTGTTCTTATGTTTCATAGGTTTCATGAGGATTGAAAATAAATAAATAAGTATAAGAAAATTTAATAAAAATAGTCTACACTACTTGGGATTAGGCATACCTTGTTTACATTGGAGCTATGGAACATAGGAGGCGACCACAAGTAGTGTGGGAGGTCATTGCCCCGGAGGATGACTTTGTCGATCGGTAGAGGACCGACCGAGAGGAGGAGGATGATGAGTAGCAGAAGATGCTTTGAGCCTTTTAGCGAGAAACCCGCAGGAAGTACCAGGGCATCATATCTGATATGGAGATAGAGAGCTGGCTAAAGGAGATAGTGATAGCCTTCAGCTTGATCCGAGTTCTAACGGAGTACTGGGTTCTCCTGGATATAAGCCAGATGCGTGGAGCAGCGCGTCAGTGGTGGACTCTTTATCATGGGGAGAATAGGGAGACCGAGGTGACGTGGGATGACTAGAGAAGGAGTTCAGGGCGGAATTACCCTCTTCCACGATGAAGGCTAAGAAGAGGTAGGAATTACTCTCCATCCAACATGGGAGTATGTTAGTGACAGAGTTGGCGGTCAAGTTCAAGGATCGTCTTCGCTTTGCTCCCGACCTCTTTCCGGATGTGGAGTCTCATGCGGGACATTTGGAGGAGGCACATCAACATTCTCTTCATAATGATGTTACTCCGTTCACCATACAGACCTACTTGGGAGTCTAGAAGAAGAATGAAGTGGTGGAAAGGATGTACACGATGGGAGGTGTGTCACGAGGGGGAATCCAGTTGTGCTCATCAAAGGGGATGGCCGCCAGCAGCAAGCCTCCCGCATCAGGACCCTTTAGGTTTCGTCCAGCAGGAAGTAGGCCTCAGTAGTTCCAGTTTCAACCTTCCGGACCTCTCCCTTTTCTTTCGGGCCCAGGGCCGTGATGCTTCATCTGTGGAATCCATGGGCACCTTCGGAATCAGTGCCTGAACATATTATAGTATGGTGGGGGTGGGAAGGTCCATCACCCACCTCAGCCGCAGTTGTTCCCAGCTATGCCCTTTCAGTAGGAGCAGCAGGGTCAGTGGGCTCCCGCTCTGCCGAGGGAAGACATTGCAGGAGGATTCCGACCTTAGGGCGCTCCTCAGGGAACTCGACCCGCACATGGTTGCGAAGGTGGCCAACAGCCGAGAGGTAAAAGAGCTGGGCGCAGGCATTTTCACACTGCGGAGGAAGCAGTTCACACAGGGCATAGGTTGTTCGAGGTATGATCAACATGTTTAGTACCCTTGCATATTCCTTGTTCGATAAAAGGGCTTCACAATCCTTTGTTACACCCAGTCTGGACCATGCTATGGGATTAGACGCTGAGAGACTTCCCATGCCCCTAGTGCTGAGCACACTAGTCGAAGGTCATACAGATTTGTTGTATGTTTTTCGAGGATTCAGACTGATTATAGGGCCACAACAGTCAGTCAGGGATCTTCTACTATTGTAGATACATCCATACAATGTCATCCTAGGCATTGACTGGCTGTTCTCAGTATGTGCCGTCATTGACTGCTTCTGAAAAAGGGTTATGTTTTCAGACATGGGCGGCCGATGGGTGACATTCATCGGCGATCGGAGTACCCAGGGGAAGAGAAAGCTAATGGAACCCCTCCTATCCTTGTTAGCTGAGCTATCAGTGGAGCTAATGGATGTAGAGATGGTGGATGTTCCAGGGGTCGTCAGTGAGTTTATGGAGGTCTTCCCTAAAGAGGTGACAACTCTACACCCTCGACATGACATTGAGTTTAGGAAAAACATGCAGCCTGGTGCTCATTCGATTTCAATGGATCCTGATCAAATGGCACCATTGGAGATACGAGGGTTGTAGATTCAGATTGATGATCCTATGAAGAAAGGTTTGGTTCGACCAAGTGCATCACCTTGGGGTGCTCCATTCTTGTTCGCGAGGAAGGAAGATGGTGGTCTCAAGAAGCGCATGGACCACCGGACACTGAATTTGGTAATGGTCAAGAATCGCTACCCTCTTCCAAGGATAGACAATCTATTTGACCATTTGAAGGGGGTATGATGGTTTTCTAAGATTTCCCTACGAACAGGATGTCACTTGTTGAGGGAAAAAGAGGGTGACATCTCGAATACAGCCTTCAGGTGCAGATATGATCACTTTGAGTTTGTGGTCATGTTGTTTGGCATCATGAACACTCCAGTTGTGTTCATGGGGCTCATGAACTCTGTCTTCTGGGAATATTTGGTCAGATTCGTATTCGTGTTTATTGACGACATCTTGATCAACTCAAGACCATAGGAGGATCACGATGAGCACTTGAGAACAGTTTTAGAGGTCCTCTAACAGCACCAACTCTATTGGATGTTTTCCAAGTGCAAGTTATGGACGTAAGAAGTGAACTTCCTTGGGAAAGTGGTGTCCAAAAGGGGATATCAGTGGACCCATTAAAGTTTGAGGAAGTTGTTTCTTGGGAAGAACCAAATAACATGGCGGAGGTTCGTAGTTTCCTCGGGCTGGCAGGTTACCACCGAAGATTCGTGACCAACTTCTCCTGAGTTATAGCACTTTTGATAGCTTTGACAAAGAAGGACCAGGAATTCATGTGGGATGATAAGTGTGAGACGACCTTCAGTTATTTGAAGGAGAATTTGGATAGTGCCCCAGCGTTGAGGTTGCTAGAAGAAGGGGATGCGTATGAGGTGTTTTATGATGCTTTAGGGAAAGGCCTCATATGTGTGTTGATGCAGTAACAAGGGGTGGTCTCTAATGGGTCTAGGCATTACAGCCCCCTGAGCATAACTATTCCACCCATGATCTAGATATTTCGGTGGTTGTGTTCGCACTAACGTTATGGCGGATCTACCTCGTTGGGGAGCACTTCATGGTCTTCACCGATCACAATAGCTGGAAGTATGTCTTCTCCCAGTGGGACCTGAACATACAACAGTAAAGGTGGATGGAATTACTTCATGACTGCGAATTTGAGATTTCCAAAACCTCAGGAAAGGGGAATGTGGTGGCTGATTCTTTGAGCAGGAAGTCACAGAAGGATGTGGTTCATGTGTCAGCAGAATCTTGGAAGGCAATGGAGGAGTTTATTTCCCAGAACCTAGATGAAAGGCTGGAAGGTGGAAGAGGTTTCCTGTATCATGTGACAGTGTAGTCCTCTCTACTGCGGTCGGCGGAGGAGTCTCAGTGGGGAGAATCAAAAGGTGAAGTGGGGTGTTACCAGGTTAACCACGATGATGCTACGGAAGGGTGGACGGAGGATGGTCTGAATCAGATGCTTTTCCAAGGGTAGCTATTTATTCTAGAGGCGATGCGTGAGGGAGTTCCTAGTGAGTTCCACAACTCACCCATAGTGGTGTACCCGAGAGTTTCCAAGATGTAATAGGGTTTGAGGAGACATTTTTGTTAGCCCGGGGTGAAATGGGAAGTTGCAGAGATCGTAGAAAAGTTGCTTGTGTGTCAGCAGGTGAAGGCTGAACACAGTGTTCCAGGCGGCTCATTGCAACCTTTAGACATTCCCGAGTGAATGTGGGACAACATCTCGATGGATTTTGTCATAGGGCTACCCAAGGTTCTAGGAGGCTGTGACGCTATCTGGGTAGTGGTGGATCAGTTGACGAAATTGGCCCACTTTCTGGCGATCAAGGAGTCGGGCACAGTGGATGCCATAGCACGGAGGTATGTGGAGGTGGTTCGGTTACATGGAGTTCTGAGGTCCATAGTCTCGAATAGGGATGCACAGTTTACCTCACGAGTCTGGAGGGGATTAAAACAAGCTTTTGGAACCTAGCTATGACTTAGTACTGGCCTCCACCCCCAGGCAAATGGACAGACATAGCGCACCATCCAGACATTGAAAGCCATGCTACGTGCATGTGTCTGGGATTTTGGGGGATCATGGGTGCAACACATTCCATTGGAAGAGTTTTCCAACAATAATTGCTATCACTCTACCATTGGTAAGACTCCGTTTGAAGCATTGTATGGGAGGCCATGTCGCTCACCCGTGTGCTGGATAGAATTTGGGGAAGTAGGTGTTCTTGGCCCGTAGGTGGTGCAGAGCAAGACGGAGAGGGTTCAACTTATACGAGAGTGGATAAAGGCGGCTTAGGACTGACATAAGTCATGTGCTGATAACAGTAGGAGACCCTTGGAGTTCTTCGTCGGGGACCACGTATTCCTAAAGGTCTCCCCCCAGCATGGGCAGCAAAGCTTCTGCAGAGGGAGTAAACATTCCCCTAGGTTTGTCAGACCGTTCGAAGTGTTGCAGCTGGTCGATGGGGTGGCTTATCAGCTGGATTTTCCACCACCACAGCAAAGGGTGCATGAAGTCTTCCATGTGTCCCTACTCCGACAATATATACACAATGATTCACACATCCTTGACTAGTGAAATCTAGATATCAGGGATGATACAACGTTCGTAGGGAGACCCGTGACAATCAAAGGTCTTGAAGATAAGGTGTGTCGTGGATGAAACATTCCTTTGGTTCGTGTGTTGTGGAGGCATGGTGGGCTTGGGGAGAGTACCTGGGAACGGGAAGCATAGATGCGTACCCAGTACACAGAGTAGTTTTGAGTTTTGTACTATTCTATTTGTACTTGTTTGTGATGGAATGCTTTACCTTGTGTGCTATGAAACATGTGGTTTTCTATATTATATGAATGTGTGTGAAAATTCATGGCTATGGGGAGGGAAGGACCCGATCCCTAATCAAGATGCAATAAGGTGGATGAGATCAAACTCGTGTGGGCGAGTCAGTGCCACCCAAAGAGGATAGTATCTTGACATGGAGGAAGAGACTTTCGAACCCATATGATAGATCAGTTTGACCCTTGTATGTTTCCTGGTTCCTTGAGGGAGTGGTGTTTCTAGATAATGAAGAGGTTTACTTCTGAGAGGTATCTTTCGAGGTGGTTGTTCGGACCCTCTATTTTCTTCTGGATTGTTTTGATTCTTGGGGAAGAGAATAGTTTGATAGGTATCTAATGTAATGGCTCAGAACCTCCTAGCCCATTAATTTTCCAAATTAAGGCTCCACCAAAACAGTGGCACTGTGACGATGGCACCGTAAGGGTGACACCGTGACGGTGGCACCGTGTCCTCACCTAGCCCTCTATTTTCTTTTTCCTATCCCCCTCCCACAAAGTAAATTTTTGACATAAATTAATTCTTTTACCCTTTTGAAATCCATTTAAAGCCCATAATTAATTCTCAAAAATCCTAAGAAACCTCCCCAGTGGGGGGTGGTATTAAATAACACCTTAATATCATCATGTGTAACTGCCCACCTGCATAGGAAATCACGATCCAACTTTCCAGGTGTTCAAAATTCTATATCCCATAACTATAGGATCTTCTATTTATACCTCTCGCTAGAGTTTATTTTTTTCTTCTCGTCTGGATTTATTTATTCACCCTGGTGCACATATTGCTCCTCTCTTCCCGTGGCTTGTTGTGAGCCTCTGTTGGAGCTTTATGCAACTCTTGGACTCCACAGAATTCCTCCCTTTCAAGCCGCACATTCCTTGTTCTTGGCGCGCGGAGAAAAAAAATTATCCTTGATCAACAAAGTAGGGATTTTTTTTACTTTTGTCTCTCCTTGCTGTGTATCATGAGGGATGGGTATGCTATTTTTTAGTGGGGATTAATGAAACCAAACATAATAAAGACAATAAACGGACCTTTAAAGAATGAAGGGGGTGTGATCAATGTTCTGTTGTACTCTTTTATTTTGATATGTGTTGTGAATTGTGTGGGCCTATGCTCACTGAAAATCATGGTCGTTGGTGGTCTTCCTTGCGCAGTAATGAACCCTTGTCTTCTGTGATGATTAAATGATACCAACATTGAAATTGGATAATCACGAAAACTCAGTGGATTAAATGGATTCCCAGTAAACATAAAACTTGGTGTGGTCACCCCAGATAACCCACAGAAAGAAGGAAATAATGAATGATGTACTTGAACCTGGAATTTACCCTACTTTATTTTGGTGGTGGGTGTTTTGTTTTATTTGATTTCTTATGGGATGACGTGGGTGAGGATGGGATCCTCTTGGTTGTGAGTCTGAAGCATGTCGATACTCTATTGTGACACGAACTCGGGTGGGATCCTCTATTGTTGAGAAATCGTTCGTTCCTGGTTTTGGGGTCACGGGGCTATGTATCAGGCTTTGATTTGTTTCTAGTACTTCGAGGGATCTCACTTATCCTTTTTTTAGGTTTTCTTTGGTTCCAGTACATTGAGGGATCTCACTAATCCACTTTTGTTGTTGTAACTTTACAACAGAACCCGGTGTGAATGACTAAATTATTGTTGGGTTGTTTCTCTTCTTTAGCTTGGGGTTATGATTTTTTGTTTCCCAGTTGTGTAGTTTTCATCCAAATGGGATCACATGATCATGAAAACAAGAATGGTTTAAATGGGGAATTGGTTTTTGGGGATGAGTTGTTACTTGGCCGCGAGTGTTGTGCTTTTCTTTATGAATGAATAGTAACGAACGTGTTTGTGCTTAGGTTTCGGAGCCCCTAGGTTGGAATGAGTTCCTGTTACCTATAAATATATTGTATTTCATATGTTTCTTATTCCTGCCCCACCGATGTTTAGCACATAGTGTCGAACACCCCATTTCATGGGGAGGGTGTTTTTCCCAACACTCATATGAGTGGCTTGTTATTAGCTCCTCTCTGCTCCCTTTCCCGAATAGACCAAGACTCTTCGGGCAGGCTTTGATGGCCTGAAGTCCATTATTAGCCCATGAATCTTCAAGCAGAGTTGTTGTGCTGGTTGGACCAGGTGTTTGTGGGCAGGTTGTTTCCCAAGTGTCTTCGAGATGAGGCCCAGGTGTCTTCAGGCGTGGCAGTAGTTGTTCTGATCCAAGTGTTTGTCGGTGTGGTTACGCGTGGTGGTTGTGGCCTAGGTTTTTATGGGAGGGATGGTGGTTATGGCCCTGGTGTGTGTTGGCGGGGTTTGGTAGTGGGAATACGGGGAGGTTATGGCCTAGGTGTGTGCGGGTGGGTTTTAGCAGTGGGACTCCTGTGGAAATGGCGGGATTGGTTCGATGCATATGATGTCTTCAATAACCAGTGGTAAAGTGGCATGGGGCACCCAAATATCGGTGTAATATTAATATACATTACTTGAATAGTGTTATTTGGGGATTGTGCCTTGGTGGGGCTTGGGTGGATAGTTTTCCTTCCTAGGTGTTTTGGTTTCTATATTCTCACAGGGCATTAGAATGCTTCCCCCACTTGTGCACGAGAGCTTTCGATTTTCCCTAATGATTATACTTGTATGCTCACCCTACGTATATAAAACTGCTTTTAGGTTTTCCGGAGGAATTTAGGGATCATGAGAGACTGTACGAGCTCAGACTTCAGGGAAGTTGCTGTTGTCATTTTCCTTTTTCTTGGTACTTACGTTTGGAGTTTTTGTGGCTTGTATCATTTACTGTTGACCATGAATATGGGAATGGGTTACTTTTGGATTTACCTTTACTGTCAGCTTTGATGTTTTTGGGGTTTCTATCTTATCTCTTGATCCATTAAAAATAAAAAGGGTAATTCCTTCCTTTTTTGTGTGATTATATACCCTTAGTGCTGGTCGCCACTCTGGGACCTATTGAAAGCAGGTTTTAGGGGTCATTATCACTCCTTCAACTTAAATAAGTAAGGGCTTGGAAATCTGATGTCCTTTCCCTCCTTTTGTTGATGGTGGGTCATGACACTTCCACTCATCATTGATCCATTAACAAAGTCTCTAAGACTACTGAGTTCAAAACTCCATGTAGGAAACAAGAGATAAAGTTAATAACACAATCTCTTTCTATTGTGCTATATTCCTCCATTTCTTCTTTAACTTTGTTACTTGAGTTGAGTCAATTGAAACTCTAAAGCATATCACTTCTCCACTTGGCATCTTTAGTTGCAACTTACCCTTGGATCATATCTACCTAAAACATGAAACATTTTAATTATTATTTAACAACATTTATATATATAGGAAGAGGGGTTCTTCTGAAATCCTTAGGATGAGGATTGCAGTTGGTCCTGATGGGTCAACCCTTTGATTATTTCTTGCAGAACATCACACTCTTTCCATGCTTCTTCAAACTGCCTAGCCAATTTTTACTGATATGACCATACGACTAATCATTCATTACCCACATTTTGAGTCTTTTTCTGATATGTAGACCTTTTCGGATTATCATTTCGCACATTTTGGGGTTTAATCCAACTAGTATGCATTTCATTCTATGATTTTCCACCAAAATTCCATTTCTCTTGATTCCTTCTCCGGGTAGGAATCTTTCTAATTGTCACCTTCCCTTTCTTCTTCCACCATTGCAGGGGTCTTTCTCTTTCCTCCACTTCTCGCTTCGGAACACTACATATGAATTTTTTAATGCATTCAATGTTAATATTTCTTTTATCTGATATCCGAGTCACAAACCTATTTTGCATTGGTGGTAGGGCATACACTGAATTTATATTCTTCATTTTCACATTTGTAGTATTTCCTCCCTTTTTCATCCATATTTGTTCCAATTTACCACTTTGTCTTCCAGTGTACTATTTCTCAATATAAACCAATGATGTTGTGAATCTATTTTCAAGTTCCATTCCCTTTCCTACATTCTTCTTGCAACAATTCCTTTCCAAATTCCCATAATCAGAACATATAAAACATTTAACATCAACGAAATACCTCAATTAATCATTTCTCTATTGAGATGTTAATGCATCTTGAGTTCTTCCTCTGACATTGAGCTCCTAAGCTTCCAGACACATACTCATGGTGTATCCCATTCTTCCACAATAATATCATCTAATAAATGCTTTCCTTTGAGAGACTCTTCTTTCATATTTCTCATAACAGTTCTTCTTATTCTTAGATTTTGTAATGTCTCTAATTTCACAGCCTAAAATGTATTCCTGAGCCTTTGAACAAAAGCATTATGTGTGGCCATGAATCCCACAGAAATACCACATGTCGTCACTACTTCTTGTAAATGTCCTCTTAGGCCAATCTCCAGCACCAATAGGATTTTTTCCACATCTGGAACTATTCACAGCTCTCTTTCTATCATGCATGGGAGGTGATTCATCAAATCCAATTCCATTTTTTCCCAAACTGTATGGTCTTTGAGCTGAGAAAATATTTTCGTCCCTCTTTTAAGAAATAATTTTTTTTTTAATTTCATCATCTTCTACCGAATGATAATCAAATAGTAAGTGCAAGGAATCCTTCATTTAAGCATTCCTCTAGCATTGGATTTATCCACATTCTTCTTTACTGATTCTAGCTCTTCTTCCAATTTATGAATCTTCATATCACTAGTTTCAAGTTGGGAATTGAGTTCTCTTCTGAGATTATTTCCACAGCTCCTCTCATCTTGCAGTTCTCGTGTGAGATTTTCTACCATATCACTCTTCTCATATACATTATATTTTTCTTGAGAAATAGATTCAAGGATAGATACATTCTCCTATTGTAGCCTTTGATTCTTCTAAACTAGTTCAGATAGTTTTGTAGCAAGATCATTATTTTTAGATTTCAAATTTTGAATCTCATCTGTGTTCAAATTCTTCCCATTGAAATCAACTTTCTATTTTTCTACCTTTTCATATCTACTTCTCAATTCTTCATCTTGAGAATCATTTTTATCCATCAGATCAATAGAAACAATAATAAGCCTTTGAATCAAACCTCTTAGATTGTTGATATCATTTTCCAGTGCATTGATCTGAATGTCTTTAGATTTAATTTCAGCAGTTAATTTCTCGTCTGAATCATTCACTTTGGTGACAACTTACACTTTTCGACATCTGGGAGTTTCTTTATCATCAGTAGTTCCAACATCACATGTAATGTCAGGTTCTTCATTCATTCCTTCAGCATCATATAATGAGTAAGTATTTTCACAATATGATTCATTTAACTGAATCTAAATCTTTCCATTGGCAGTTACACACTGAGGGATATCACTTGACTTATGATACTTCTTTGATGTATTTACCTTTGACATGGCACTCCCAGATAAGACCAGACTGATTTAACTACACAAATTGGAGACACCAAATCGGAGAAAAAAAATCTGACATAACCAACCTTCCCTTTGATACCAATTGTTAGGACCAATAGGGGCCTATATACACTGAGAGGGGGGGGGGTGAATCAGAGTATGTATATTATTTTCTAAATTCATCCTGACCCACCTGATGTTGACCTATTTATTACAAGGGTAAATTTGTTGGAACTTGTGTGTTTATTATCATCACTTCTTTTATTCTTTATCTGATGATGATTCTTTTAATGCAATGAAGGGAAGCAAGCAGACAGACACAGAGATTTTTACTTCGTTCACCCTAACTGGGCTATGTCCAAGGAGCATACACCAGTAATGTGACGATGTACCAAATACACTAAAAGCACAATGATATTTACAAAGTTCAGGATAGATCACTTCTATTCCCTGGCTCATTGCCATTACAATGTTTGGGGTCATCTCATTACTTTCCCAAGGGTCACTCCCTGTTTCTCTCTCTCTGACTCACTGCTGGTGGAGAAAATCACCTTCTTCATCTTCCTTTTCTCACTGCTCTAGAAAGGATCCAATCATTGTTTATAGACCTGTAGGTCTCTTCATTATCACTAATGAATACATCCTTTATTGTATGTAGATGCTCTGTTGAAGTCCAACTTTAACCTGTAGATGAATCTCAATTTTCACCGAAGGTATCAAGAAATCTTCCAGCTTTCGTGCTGCCCTGGAATCACTTTCGTGCTTCATCTATGCCTAGCATGCGTCTCCAAGATGTGGCTTAAGTTCCGGTGTGAAAATTCAAACCAGCTCACAATTTCACCTAAACCACGTTCATGACACTCACTTCTTAAACTCCAAACATGTGCGACTCACACCCGTTTAAGCCCAAACTAATTTTGGCACACAACCATCAACTATCGCGCTTCTTTAAATCCTAGCGTGTAAGTTTCAACAAACCACCTGCATGGCACCCCAGTCTTCCCCTCCAATCATGGGAGAATTACAACCTTTCTCACCCAAACCACTTTTGGCGTGCAACTATCAACTGGCGCACATCTTCTGAATATCTTTATTCTTGCGCAACCACACCACCACTTGCGCGACCACTACAACTGCGCGAAGGGAGCTCTGATTTTCTTCAAGTGTTGAACTCTCTTATGCATTATGAGGGTTTGACCTCTATTTATTGGTATTTGGACTCCCTGAGAAATGGCGCACAAGTCTCCTCTCTGCGTGCAAGTCACGCCACCCTAGTCTCTGCTACGCAAGTCACTTGCACGACCAAACCCAAAACATGAGAGCCCCTTTTTCCTTTTCCATATTTTGATGTTTTGATCTTGAAAAACATATGGAATTCATTTTTTCAAGCCTCCAATACACTGGAGCGCAATTTCCTTTTCCAAAAACAGCTTCACCATGTATATGCTCTTTTTGAACTGCCTCTAGATTGACCGTTCTTTTATTAACGTTCTTGAATTAATCACAGATCGTTAACAATATCCCTTGAAGTAGACATGCCACAATGAAATCCCCATTTGTCAACAAATGTGTTTGTCATGGTTTGCTTTTTCAGCAAACACAACACAAAGGCCCACTTTTTCGACAAAAACAATCACCTCAAAAATGCATCAATGGTACCTTGTGGGATTTTTTCCCAACATTCTCAATGTTGGAGCAGACATGGTTCTAAGTTGGGTATTATCTTGAAGGGTCACAATGAGGTATGAAAATTTATTATCATTACGCTACTAGTTTTATTTCCTCATAGTCAATCATTACTTATTTGGTTATCTTATGTTCATGAGCCAAAATTTCCCCAATAGTTTTATTTTGATGCCTGATAGTAGTTTCTAGCCCGTGGGGATCAGAAACACCCATCGGGCCATGCCACGGGCTGTCTCTGGTGACCGGTTCAGGGTCAACCCAGGTTGGTTCATGAAATAATGGTATCAGAGGAGGCCCTTATTATTTGGTGTGTCTATTTGAAGGAGATTAGGACTATTAGGGATGAAGAGGTAGGTTATGGGGTTTTTCCTGATCACCACTATTCGCAACGAGACCTGAGTTACCCGAGGTAGTCTATGATTTGAGTATTATGTCTTTGGTTATTTTGGATTGAGGGATGAAAATAGGGGAAAATCGGTTCATGTTGCAACCTCACATGGGGAGGTGACCAATATAAAGTCAAAGTTCCTAGTTTAAGGGCATCTTGTTGTTGGGTCTTACTTGGAGTATGGCTCACCACCATATCACCAGGTAAGGCACAAATACTATTTCCTCATTCTGATGGTTTATAGTTGGTTGTGTTTCGTTTTGAACTTAGTTGATATGAGTGTGTTTTAAAAAGGAATGTGATTTCAAAATTAATGAAAATAATGGGGTGTCTTCCAAATTGATTTTGCAATTAGTACATTGGGTTTATTAAAGAGAAAGTGTATCGGTTTGGAAAAACATGGTAAGTGTTTGGATTTGGTAAGGAAAAGAAGTGTTTGAACCTTTGAACTCCTTATAGAGGGTCACACATGTGTGGGTATGTATGGAAAGTGCTTGGGGGGAACTGGTTCACAGACGATGTGAGTGACATTGAATGAACACACATGTAATGGTGAATAAGGTGCCATAGTAGAGTTTTAAAATATTGAAAGAAATAATTGTTTTGGAAAAGGTATTTCTTTTCATGTGTTTGTGTTTGTTTGTCTTATGGGCCTATTTCCCTTGGCTTGTGCTATTGCTTTGGTTGAGTTTTGTCTTGATGCAGATTTCGATGGTGTTTTTCTTCTGGTTATGATTCTATTATCCATAAAGCCTCTGAATGTTATTAATGAGTAATACCCAGTTCCAATTTCTTTTTGTGTGTTGCTTATTTATTGAGGTAATCAAAGTCTGTTAAAGGTCATTGTATAGTTCATAAGGATTGTGTGTCTTCGTTTTTTTGGGAACTCCTAGGGTAGTTAAGGTTCATACCATCCATGAGTTATTTGAGAGTCCCGTTATGGAGTAGTAAAGGTGGGATTCCTCATTGTTGTTAGCGTCTAGGGTGTAGTTGGTGGGGGTTGGATCTTGTGATGGTTCCCCATCTGGAAAGGAGTTCATATGTAGTGACCCAATCTTTTTGAGTAGTATATTAACTTACTCTTATTGATTTAATAAGATGTTAATGGTTAATGCAGAAAGAGGAGTCGATGGCTTCATCCAGTAGACTAAACCCTTATAAAGCCCACTTATCAGAGCTTGGGAAGGAGGTAGCATCTGTGGGCTTCGCTTTGGACCAAGCCTAAGCCGAACTCCAGCATGTCAAGCTTGAACGGAAACGCCTACGGGAGAAGTTCAAGTTAGTAGAGATTACTACTAGGGCAATGTTATCTGAGCCTCCCTCAGATTCTCTCACCATAGCACACCTTACACTTCGGTCGTATGCCGGTGTAATAAGGGGCTATGTGACGAGACCCTAGCTTCCTTGTGTAATCCTTTCGGGTGAATAAATTGAGACTTCTTCCTTTAGTGATGTTTGTGAAATTTCAAATGTCTAGATAATTTTAGAATGTATTTTATTGATGAATTTTGAAAAAGGGATATTTTAAAATATTTATGTAAACCCTAAATAACAAATGATGTGTAATGATTTTCAAAAAATGGTCTTCTACAAAAGTGTTCAGTAAGGAATTTGGAGTCTAATAAGATCAACTTAATTTTTGATGAATAGTAAATTATGAATAGTGATTTTACGCTTAGGATTAGTAATGTGACCAAATGGATTAGTAATTTCACTCAAAGAAAGTTTTAATATAATTTAGACACCTAGATTAAGTAATGTGTTTCAATAAAATCGGTAAATAACGGTTTCATAAATTATTAATCAAGTATTAGTTTTTCTAGGTGAATAGTGTTTTTTAATTAAAAATTTTATTAAAAATAATTAGAAAATTATTCACATAAAAATGACTTTATTTTTGAACTCAGAGCATCGATATTATGTTATGGTAATTTTTGGGGATTTTTTCTGAAAAAAAATGAATTTTCGATGAATAGTGTTTTTATTTAAAAATTAAATTAAAAATATTTAGAAAATTATTTTTATAAAATGGATTTCATTTTTCAAATCAGAGCATTGATATTTGGTTAAGGTGAAATTTTGGGATTTTTCCGAGAAAGATGAATTTTCAGTGAATAGAAAAAAATACAGTTTTAGGGTTTCGGTATGTTTAATGACATCATAACGGTGTCATGATGATTTCATGAGATCTTTTGAGGGTTGGCCGGCCAAGGGTGATGAATTATTGTTTTGGGGGCCCCATGTGGCCTAACTCCATGATAAATGCCAAGGGAGAGCACATGGGTTTGAGAAAAGCACATGTGAGGTGTCCCTTGGCCATTAATGCATTGTCCCCTCACATTCCCTATAAATACCCACCCTTTCCTCCTTTAGTTTCCACTCCCAACTCTCCCCCAACGATGTTATGGTCTTCTTACCTTCCATGTAGTCCTCCCAAGGTGCCCCCAAGCCCTCAAGGTCCAATCCTTTGAGTTTCAAGAGTCACGTTTTAAGGTAAGGGATCCGACCCCTCTCTTTCTTTTCATGTAACCTCTTTTATGTCATTCCTTTTATGCTCCATGTTTTTATGTGAGAGGATGTTATTTTATATTCCTCTTACTGCCCTTTCATGTTTATATGATTAGAGATCCCCTCTTAATCTCATCATTTCGTTTTATGAAAGTTTAAGTGACGCCGTTAGGCTGCCGAATGTTTAAGTGATTCTTTCACCCTTCTCATTTTTCAAGTTCGATTTTCATGTCAAATATTTCAAGTTCCTTTTTATTATGTTGGGGTATGATCTCTATATCTATCATACTGATCTCTTATGATCATATGATGAGAGACCCTATTTTATTTGTTCAATTCATTTATATTGAAGCTTAAGTGACGCCGTTAGGCTGCCGAATTGTCATAAGAGAAATCAAATTTTTGTCTTCCTTCCATGTTTTTCATTTCAAATGGTATGTCCTTAAACATTCATCACCATGTCCATATATACTTCTTATTATGTCCCTCTACTGTTTTATGGGTCAATTATGATTGTTCGACCCATGTTCCCTCTCTTTTCAAAGTTTTCTAAAACCTTGTAACATAGCCGTTATGCTGCAGAATTTTCGTCTCAAAATGCCTCTCTTTTCTCAAAATTATTTTATGTTATAAAGTGAATACTCAAATCTCCTATTTCTACAGGGGTATTCACATATATATGAAAATGTTCTATTTTAAATTCTGGTATTTACATACATGATACCCGCTTTCCCTTTCTGTGGGTTTAAAGTAATGTAAATATCGCGTCTTTAAAGCAGTTTTTAAAACGTTATGATTATGAAATGAAACCCATTTATTTTATGCTATATGGGTTATTTATGAAATGTTTGATGATGATATATGTGGAACACATGATAATAAAGGCAAATTTAAGGGTTCGCCCTGATAGTGCTCCAATGCGTTGGGTAAAGACTTAATCTCTAGAGATGACCATTTTAACGATGCCTTGGTGAATAACCTTGGTAATTTTTAACGACACCTTGGGGATGGACCTTGGTGAAACGAAACGATTGTCAATATTAAATGTTGTAGCCACATCTTCAAGTTATGAAAAATGTTATTTTTATTATGATGTATCTCATGATTTCTTTCTCATGCCTTAAAGTTCTTTTCATGTCCTTATTGAAGTATCTCAAGTTCACTTGTAAAATGTTTCTCTTGTTTCCCTTACTGGGCCTTCTGCTCACCCTTTCTTTTGATGTATGTCCCCAGGTTATGAGATGCATAATGAACATAGGATGAACTAAAGGAGAAGCATTTCAAGTGTTTAAGAAGAATGTTTTATGTTTTTTTATGTATTATGATCCCTGTTTCCAAGACACTAAACCTTAACGATCCTCAGTTTTGTGTAATGTAATGAAAGTTTATGTTATAAAAAAAGCGGGATGCTATAGTTGGTATCAAAGGACGGTTTAGTTATTTGTGGAAATTAGGATATAAAAAATTTAGGATGAACCCTATAGAAAAGTTTAAATATAGGAAAACTTCCTGGTATTTTGGTAAGTATTGAGTAAGTGGTTTATCAAACAAATACATCCCTGTCTGGATACGAGCAGGTAGAGGCGGCTCTGGCACAGATGTACATAGGGGTAAAACCTGAAAACACCGCTTTGAGCTAGACTCGAACGGGAACTGGTGCACGATAACGGGCCTTGCTGCACTCTTGGTTACGACACTCCCGGGGGATATGTTTGGTTAATCACAAGCTTTTTATGAATCATTATGAAGGAATTATAGAAAAGTGTAATTGTCTAAGCATGAAGTCTTAGTTAAAAGATTCATAAATGAAATAAGTTTCTTACTAAGGTTTTATTCTTTTAGAATATGGCGGGAAATAGGTGGAACTGTGCCGATGGTGACCGCAATTCACCATGTGCTTACGGCCCTCCGATGGAAGCCGGAATGGAAACATTCATGCGAAAGATGAACCAACTGACTCAAGTTATGAGTAATAACTTGAATCAAGCTAAGAGGCCGACCTCACCACGAAGGGAACAACACTCTGTTGAGTCCTTCATGCATCAACGACCACCAACATTAAGTGGATCTACTGACCCATTGGTTGCGGAACAATGGATAAGCTCCATTGAAAAGATCTTTTTTGTACTTCATTGTTCGGAACAAGAAAAGGTCACCCTTGCTGTTTACCGCCTAGAGGGAGAAGCTGATCAGTGGTGGTCACTGATCAAAAACACGAAGCCACGAGGAGAGATAGAAGCTATGGAGTGGGAAGAATTTCGGGGAATTTTCCTTAACAAGTATTTCCCTCGTTCCATGAGAACGAGAATGGAGAAAGAGTTTCTCGAGCTGAAGCAGAAGGAGAACGAATCTGTCAGAATCTATGAGATGAACTTCACAAGGATTTCCCGTTATACCTCAAGCTTTGTCATGGACCCTAATGGGAAGGTTGATAGATTCTTTGGTGGACTACGACCTCATCTGCGGAAGAATCTAGCCAACAAGGACTATGATAGCAATGAATAAATAGTTCGAAGTGCTATGAAAGTCAAGCTGGAGTTTGGTGAGACACAGTGGTCTCATAAGCCAAATGAAAAGAAGAGATTGTTGGAGCCCATTTTAGGGAAGTATTTTGATTAGGGAAGAGGTGGAAAGCAAATGCAACTTACCAGATGTAATAAATGTGGGAAGAATCATCTGGGGAACTGCTTGAACGTAAGTGGAAAGTGCTACAAGTGTGGAAGAGGAGGCCATATTGCTCGGAATTGTCATAGTGAGGTGAAGCCTCAGCTTCCCAACACTAACGACAGAGGAAAGATGGTTCTGGCCCTACCCGAAGTCACATGCTTCAAGTGTGGACATCATTGGCACTTTGCTAACCAATGTCCAAATCCGAGGGCGGTGGAGGGGAATCACCATCAACCTCAGCAGAGGCCAAGAGAGAAAGGTCGTGCTTTCGCTATCACAACAGCTAATGTTGAAGTCCCGAACGATGTGGTAGCAGGTACTCTTGTTGTCCTCTCAAAACTAGCAAGTACTTTATTTGATTCTGGTTCTACGCATTCCTTTATTTCCTCCAAGTTTGCAAGGAATATAGAATCAATCCCCGAACTGCTAGAGGTAGAGTTGTCTGTCAAGACTCCAAGTGGGATTATCCTTGCATCAACAGTATTTAGAGACTCTAGTGTTTACTTTGGTGAGCACAATCTTGTCGCAAATCTAGTTGTCATTCCCATGATGGAATTCGACATTATACTAGGGATGGACTGGCTCTCAAAGTATAATGCTAAGATTAAATGTAGAAGTAAGGAAATCTCAGTAGTCTTGAATGAACGACCTACAGTTATCTTCCAAGGAGAGATATCCCGAACTGATCCCTATCTAGAATCACCTCCTATAGCTTTCTTCATGGAGTTAATCGGTGATGAGGAAGAAGGGAAAGGGAGCATACAAATTGAAGATGTTCCGATTGTTCAAGAATACATGGATGTATTTCCTGAGGAGTTTCCTGGACCTCCCCCAGAAAGAGAGGTAGAGTACTTCATTGAACTCATACCTGGGTCCCAACCGATATCAAAGACTCCGTATAGAATGGCAAATGTGGAGCTAGAAGAGTTAAAGAAACAACTCCAAGACTTGTCGGAGAAGGGGTTTATCCGACCGAGTGTGTCTCCTTGGGGAGCACCAGTTCTCTTTGTGAAGAAGAAGGATGTATTAATGCGGCTATGCATTGATTATAGAGAACTGAATGGGATCACAGTGAAGAACATATATCCTCTTCCAAGAATTGATGATTTATTTGACCAACTTCGCGGGGCTCAATTCTTCTCTAAGATTGTCCATCGATCTGGTTATCATCAACTGAGGGTGAAGAAGGAAGATATTCCAACGACTGCCTTCCGATCAAGATATGGGCATTATGAGTTTACTGTTATGCCCTTCGGCTTGACTAATGCTCCTTCTATTTTCATGGATTTGATGAATAGAGTCTTTAAGGACTACCTTGATAACTTTGTGGTAGTTTTTATTGATGATATTTTGATATATTCAAAAAGTCGTGAGGAGCATGAAGATCATCTAAGGGTTATATTGAAAACTCTGCGGAAGGAGAGGCTCTTTGGGAAGTTCAGCAAGTGTGAGTTTTGGTTACAACAGGTGGCTTTCTTGGGGCACATCGTAACCAATGAAGGAATCTCGGTTGACCCTGCAAAGACAATGGTTGTGGAGGAGTGGCCTCAACCCACAACAGTAACTGAGATTCGTAGTTTCCTTGGTTTAGCAGGATATTATAGGAGGTTTGTGAAAAACTTTTCACGGCTTTCTAATCCACTAACCAAGTTGACTCGAAAAGGGGTTAAGTTCATCTGGACAAAGGAATGTGAAGAAAGTTTCCAAGAGTTGAAGAAGAGATTTGTTACTGCACCTGTGTTAACACTACCCTCTATCGGAGAAGGATTCGTTATTTTTAGCGATGCATCCTTGAAAGGGCTTGGGTGCGTCCTCATGCAAAATGACAAGGTAATTGCTTATGCATCTCGACAGTTGAAGATTCATGAGCAGAATTATCCAACGCATGATCTAGAGCTGGCGGTAGTTGTTTTTGCTCTAAAGATATGGAGGCACTATCTTTATGGGGAGAAATGTGATATATACACTAACCACCAAAGTTGAAAGTATATTTTCACACAGAAAGAATTGAACATGAGACAAAGGAGATTGTTGGAGCTTATTAAAGACTATGATTGTTCAATTCATTATCACCCGGGAAGAGCAAACAAAGTCGCGGACGCATTAAGCAGGAAAGATCCTGTTGTTTTGGCAACAATGAGGATCTTAGGAGATCCCTTGATTAAAGATCTAGTAAAACTGGACATGGGAATTATAAGGAAAGGGACATCATCAACCTTATTCCAAATGATTTCTCAACCTTCATTACTAGAGAGGATCAAGAAGGCTCAAAAAGAAGATCCTTTGCTGCAGGAGAAGTTTGAGGCTGTAAAGGATGGGAAGTTCCCTGATTTCAATATTGATCAAGAAGGTGTATTGAAATTTCGTACAAGACTATGTGTTCCATCTATTCCGGAGATAAAGAAAGAATTGATGGATGAAGCTCATAGCTCTACATTCTCTATACACCCGGGAAGCACTAAGATGTATAGAGACCTTCGTGATCATTATTGGTGGGATAACATGAAGAGGGAGATTGATGATTACACTAAAAGGTGCCTGGTGTGTCAGTAAGTAAAGGCAGAACGACAACTTCCTAAGGGGGTATTACATCCGCTACCCATACCAGTATGGAAGTGGGATAATATCACTATGGACTTTGTAACTGGTCTCCCGAAAACATCCAAAGGAAAAAATGCGATATGGGTTATTGTGGACCGTCTCACCAAGACAACCCATTTTATCTCTAATCGGGAAGATTTATCTCTGGATCAGCTTGCCAAGATATACGTGAAGGAAGTGGTAAGGCTGCATGGGGTACCACTATCCATAGTATCTGATCGTGACCCAAGATTCACATCAAAATTCTGGAGAAGTCTTCAACATGCTCTGAATACTGAATTGAATTTTAGTACGGCCTATCATCCTCAAACAGATGGCCAATCTGAAAGGACTATTCAGACACTCGAAGACATGCTGATATTAAGCTCAATGGAATTTAAAGGTGGATGGGATCAACACCTCCCATTAGTTGAGTTCTCCTATAACAACAGCTTCCATTCGAGTATTCAGATGGCACCCTATGAAGCTCTATATGGAAAGCGGTGTAGAACTCCTACTTGTTGGGATAAACTAGTGAGAGGAAGCTTATTGGGCCTGATCTCGTGCAAGAGATTAAGGAACAGGTTCATGCCATCCAACAACACATAAAGGCTGCTCAGAGTCGGCAGAAGAGCTATGCCGACAATCGTCGAAGGGACTTGGAGTTTGGTGTTGGTGAAAAAGTCTTCCTTCAAATTTCTCCATGGAAGAGAGTCATGCGGTTTGGGAAGAAAGGGAAGCTCAGCCCTAGGTACATTGGCCCCTATGAAATCCTTGATTGCATAGGAGCAGTGGCCTATCTTCTAGAACTTCCACCGAACATATCTCAAGTTCATGATGTCTTCCATGTATCTCTCTTGAGGAAGTACATACCCGACCCTTCGCATGTACTGAACCCAGAGGTGGTACAACTGGAACATGACCTCTCTTACGAGGAGCAGCCAGTGGAGATCATGGACCGTAGAGACAAGGTCCTACGAAACAAGACTACCCACCTTGTGAAAGTATTGTGGAGGAATCATAAATATGAAGAAGCGACTTGGGAACCTGAGGAAACAATGAAGCAAAAGTACCCTCACCTTTTCGACTAGGCCTCAAGTGTAAATTTCGGGGACGAAATTTCTTAAGGGGGGAAGAATGTAACAACCCAATCTTTTTGAGTAGTATATTAACTTACTCTTATTGATTTAATAAGATGTTAATGGTTAATGCAGAAAGAGGAGTCGATGGCTTCATCCAGTAGACTCAACCCTTATGAAGCCCACTTATCAGAGCTTGGGAAGGAGGTAGCATATGTGGGCTTCGCTTTGGACCAAGCCCAAGCCGAAATCCAGCGTGTCAAGCTTGAACGGAAATGCCTACGGGAGAAGTTCAAGTTATTAGAGATTACTACTAGGGCAATTTTATCTGAGCCTCCCTCAGATTCTCTCACCATAGCACACCTTACACTTCGGTCGTATGCCGGTGTTATAAGGGGCTATGTGACGAGACCCTAGCTTCCTTGTGTAATCCTTTCGGGTGAATAAATTGAGACTTCTTCCTTTAGTGATGTTTGTGAAATTTCAAATGTCTAGATAATTTTAGAATGTATTTTATTGATGAATTTTGAAAAAGGGATATTTTAAAATATTTATGTAAACCCTAAATAACTAATGATGTGTAATGATTTTCAAAAAATGGTCTTCTACAAAAGTATTCAGTAAGGAATTTGGAGTCTAATAAGATCAACATAATTTTTGATGAATAGTAAATTATGGATAGTGATTTTACGCTTAGGATTAGTAATGTGACCAAATGGATTAGTAATTTCACTCAAAGAAAGTTTTAATATAATTTAGACACCTAGATTAAGTAATGTGATTCAATAAAATGGGTAAATAACGGTTTCATAAATTATTAATCAAGTATTAGTTTTTCCAGGTGAATAGTGTTTTTAATTAAAAATTTAATTAAAAATAATTAGAAAATTATTTTTATAAAAATGACTTTATTTTTGAACTCAGAGCATCGATATTATGTTATGGTAATTTTTGGGGATTTTTTTCTGGAAAAAATGAATTTTCGATGAATAGTGTTTTTATTTAAAAATTAAATTAAAAATATTTAGAAAATTATTTTTATAAAATGGATTTCATTTTTGAAATCAGAGAATTGATATTTGGTTAAGGTGAAATTTTGGGATTTTTCCGAGAAAGATGAATTTTCAGTGAATAGAAAAAAATACAGTTTTAGGGTTTCGGTATGTTTAATGACATCATAACGGTGTCATGATGATGTCATGAGATATTTTGAGGGTTGGCCGGCCAAGGGTGATGAATTATTGTTTTGGGGGCCCCATGTGGCCTAACTCCATGATAAATGCCAAGGGAGAGCACATGGGTTTGAGAAAAGCACATGTTTGGTGTCCCTTGGCCATTAATGCATTGTCCCCTCACTTTCCCTATAAATACCCACCCTTTCCTCCTTTATTTTCCACTCCCAACTCTCCCCCAACGAAGTTCTGGTCTTCTTACCTTCCAAGGAGTCCTCCCAAGGTTCCCCCAAGCCCTCAAGGTCCAATCCTTTGAGTTTCAAGAGTCACGTTTTAATGTAAGGGATCTGACCCCTCTCTTTCTTTTCATGTAACCTCTTTTATGTCATTCCTTTTATGCTCCATGTTTTTATGTGAGAGGATGTTCTTTTATATTCCTCTTACTGCCCTTTCATGTTTATATGATGAAAGATCCCCTCTTACTCTCATCATTTCGTTTTATGAATGTTTAAGTGACGCCGTTAGGCTGCCGAATGTTTAAGTGATTCTTTCACCCTTCTCATTTTTCAAGTTCGATTTTCATGTCAAATATTTCAAGTTACTTTTTATTATGTTGGGGTATGATCTCTATATCTATCATAATTATCTCTTATGATCATATGATGAGAGACCCTATTTGATTTGTTCAATTCATTTTTATTGAAGCTTAAGTGACGTCGTTAGGCTGCCAAATTGTCATAAGAGAAATCAAATTTTTTTCTTCCTTCCATGTTTTTCATTTCAAATGGTATGTCCTTAAAATTGCATCACCATGTCCATATATACTTCTTATTCTGTCCATCTACTGTTTTATGGGTCAATTATGATTGTTCGACCCATGTTCCCTCTCTTTTCAATGTTTTCTAAAACCTTGTAACATAGCCGTTATGCTGCAGAATTTTCGTCTCAAAATGCCTCTCTTTTCTCAAAATTATTTTATGTTATAAAGTGAATACTAAAATCTCATATTTCTACAGTGGTATTCACATATATATGAAAATGTTCTATTTTAAATTCTGGTATTTACATACATGATACCCGCTTTCCCTTTCCGTGGGTTTAAAGTAATGTAAAGATCGCGTCTTTAAAGCAGTTTTTAAAACGTTATGATTATGAAATGAAACCCATTTATTTTATGCTATATGAGTTATTTATGAAATGTTTGATGATGATATATGTGTCTCACATGATAATAAAGGCAAATTTAAGGGTGCACCCTGATAGCGCTCCAATGCATTGGGTAAAGACTTAATCTCTAGAGATGACCATTTTAACGACGCCTTGGTGAATAACCTTGGTAATTTTTAACGACACCTTGGGGATGGACCTTGGTGAAACGAAATGATTGTCAATATTAAATGTTGTAGCCACATCTTCAAGTTATGAAAAATGTTATTTTTATTATGATGTATCTCATGATTTCTTTCTCATGCCTTAAAGTTCTTTTCATGTCCTTATTGAAGTATCTCAAGTTCACTTGTAAAATGTTTCTCTTGTTTCCATTACTGGGCCTTCTGCTCACCCTTTCTTTTTATGTATGTCCCCAGGTTATGAGATACATAATGAACATAGGATTAACTAAAGGAGAAGCATTTCAAGTGTTTAAGAAGAATGTTTTATGTTTTATTTATGTATTATGATCCCTGTTTCCAAGACACTAAACCTTAACGATCCTCAGTTTTGTGTAATGTAATGAATGTTTATGTTGTAAAAAAGGAGGGATGCTATATCATTCTAGAGGAACCTATCTCCAAGAATCTAACTTCGTTTGTACTACCTCCCAGTTTGTTGGACCATTCTGACACATGCCACTAGTGTGGCCGATTCAATCATTCTAAGCCACCTTTTCACATCCATCTGAATTCATGCTTCCATATGATTTTTTGGGCCACTGTGGAGAGTTCTGAAGGAAGCGTCATTCGGGAGGAAGGAGTTAAGGGCAGGAGGATGAAACTGATAGACTATGAGGAAGGAGATGCTTCATCCACAAATGCCCCAACCATAGGACTCAGGGTGAAGCTCGCGCATAGTCAGTAGTTGATGAGTGTGTGCAGAACCTCAGCCCAGATAATGTTTTCAGCTTTGTGATGGAAATATCCAAAATTTACTTGTTTTATTCTTGTCACTATCTTAATATCATCCTTGTTGTGGTGGCGTGATGAGCTCCATCCACCAGAATGAAAGCGGTCATATCTGCTCTTAGCATGGTTTCCAAATTGTTCTGATTCCTTGACGGGCATTGGGCCCATGAATAAATGGACTCGTTCTAATTTTGAGTTGGTCTCAACTGTTTCCATTAGGGGGATGTTTTATTTCATGAAATTTTTTGGGGGGGTGAATTAATTTCTCATCCTCACGTTTCTTGGTTATTTCGTATGAAACTTTACGTCAAAGTCTCAGGTGTGTTCTTCAGTCCATGTGGGAAAAATGAATGAGTTTTATTTGGATGTTCCTATGTGCCCCCCACCCAGGGGGGAGTTTGTTTGGGCTTCAAGGGTTTCTATATTAGTTAATTCATGTGGTGGGGAGAACCCTCTCATGTTCTCTCCTCAATCTGGAGCAATGTATTTCCTTGAATTGGTCGGGTTTGACGTTTTTTGGAAATGGTAACATTGAGGCTCTTGGATCCCTATGATTTTGTCTAGTCATGAACTCATGTAGTGTAAACTGTTGGATTAGTGATTTTCTGAGGGAAGAAACTATATGTGGTTGGGAGAACAGTGACACCCCAACCACAGACGCCTAATATTTTATTATTTTATCTCTCCCACATCTTTTGGACAGAGTGGGGTTTGGGTTCGGGTTTGAAATTTTTGAATCTTTGGTGTTTTTAGTGGGTCTCAGGCCTATGAGCTTTCACCGTATCATTAGTGGTTCCCATGAGTTTAGACCGGGTGAATGCGCGGTTACCCGATACTTAAAATAACTAAATTTTATAAATGTTTAAACAACCATAATAGTATTATTTTTTCTGATTATAATAATAATATCGTTAAATTTATATTAATATCAATATTTTTAAATTTCTATTAGTATTATTTTTTTATTAAATTTTCATTAATATTATTATTACTACTATTATTAATTTTTTTTAAATATTATTACCCTTAGAAATAAGATAAAGTAGGAATGAAATATATTATTATAATTTTTTGTTTGGTTTTAGTTTATTTGTTTATTATTATGATTAATTTTATTATTCTTATTTTTTTAATATTTAATTTCAATTTTTATTTCCCCTCCTATCCCTAGCCGCCTCCCCTCCTTCTTCCCTCCCTCATGCAGCTCCCCTTCCTCGTTGGATCTCACTGCACACCCAAGGTGGCCGACCCCCCTTCGTCATCTCCTACCTCCCACCACACCACCCTCTTACACCAACCACCTCCCAACCTCCTCCCACCGCCACCGCTTTCCCCTACTCTTCATGCTATGCCAATCGATCCGCGACACCCTCATCATGCTGTGCTAGTTGACCTATGGCACCACCCTCCTGCTGGACCAACCGACCGACGACACCACTTTTTTTACACTGGCTACCTGCATCGCTGCTACCATTCCCTTTAAAGTTGGAGAAATACAACCCCATACTTTTACCTCATCATGACAGCCCCCTACCCCCTGCCCCTCTTGCTTGGCGTGACCCACCGACGGTGGCCCGCTCCCCTCCTCCCGGCCAGCCAACTCCGTCAAACCTGACCCCGCTTGTTCGGCAGCCAGCAGTGACGAACCCGAACCCCGTTTCATAGTGCCTCTTTGTTTCCCCAGCATGGCCATGAATCCCCTCGTTGGGAGGGTGTCTCAGGTCATGTCAAACAATGCCCCATCCACCACCGCCGAAGGCAAAGAAATTCGGATTGCTTCAGACCATCTGCTGTTATTTTCGGGGTGTGTTTGGCCTTACCACATGTTTTGGTATGCCGCCACCATCAAATGCGAGAGTTTTATTATCGAGTACACATTTAATTTATTGTCGTTATTGTGTTATGAAGTCCTATTTTATTTTTAGTGAGGATAATGATTTTGGATACAATCTTAGTTTGCAGCGTGTTTTCAAGGTTGCCACCACCATCCAAGATGATGTTATTCATTTGTAATCCTGTTGTGTGATTTATTTTTTTTGGGTCCAGTTTATGTCTTTGAGTCTCTGGTATAAAATTGGATGTGTGACGGTCCTCGCCACACTAACATTGGTTGCTAAATGTTTTTAAGGTGTGGTGATAACTTCCTACTCCACACACACATTTTTTTCTGGTAAAGATATATGTATATATATATACCCTCTGAGTGCATGTTCCCTCATGAAGCGGGGAACACGTGCATCCATTTAATGGTGTGTGTGTCTATATATATATATATGGATATATATATATATATGGAAGTGTGCGCATGCGTGAATGTGAGTGTGCTGCTACAAGGGTTAGAAAGCTTGATGTAACCATTGTTTGAGTTAGGCGTTTCCATCCTTTCTCTCATCCAGAGTTTTAAAATATTCACTTGAATTATTTAATTTAATTTTAAAATGTTATTCACACCTTAATAAGCATGATATTTTATTCACATCAGTGTTTTTTTATGATGGTTAAAAGTGTTAAAAATAGATTTGAAATAGTTCCTTGGTTGTGTGTAGGTGTTTCTTTGACCTTTCTCACAATTTTATTCCATTTAATGTATGTGTTTTCTAAATTAAATATTATATTATGTTTCAAACCTCTATTATGTTTATAGTTAACTTAAATTAGTGTTTTCCTGTAGATATATTTTATTAAAAATGTATTTTTGGATGCTCCTCCATTTATGCACAGGTTTATGCCATGCCAAATTTGTGGGAACTAACTTCATTTATCTGAAAATGGTATTGTTGGATATCTTGAGTGGTGTTTTCATGAAGAAACATTTTATGTAACATGTTTGTCCTACGCTGGTTCATTTTATGGAACATAAGGTTTTCGTAGAAAATATTTCACATCACATTGAATTAGTATTCTTCTCAAATCCTTGGTTTTATAAGAGGTTCTTGTTTGGTAAATTTTGTGGGTTTCTTTGCGAGGTTATTCAAATTAGTTTGAAAATAAATCCATGAGTATATGCCTTTTTGGCTTTTCTTGTATATATTTTGTTGAGTGTGTGTTGTAAGGAAACTCTGGGTTTGTTTTTACGAAATTCAACATATTATCACTAAGGAATTTTATGTCAATTCTTTGAAACGTGGAACTTTATGACCTGTTTGAATTTTTAAATACAATTGTGGTGTCTAGAGCGTTTTTAGAAGAGCTTGTGAAATGTTTTCATAATGTTATTTGATTATATAAAACTGAAGGCCCAATTTACATCTCCAGATATTTAATAAAGTGGTTTTGATAATAGAATGATGAGACAGCCCAATTGGATCTTTTTATATTTGACATATATATATATATATATATGTATATAGTCCACTCTTATCTGGGGGAACCCTTTATGGGTGAACGTATAGGAGGAAGCGTCCGTGTTTGGGGAAGGAAAGTGCAGTGAGATTAGTCACGCATGCGAGGACCTTCCTACCTACACAGTATTATTATAACCACCATGGTTTTCTGGGTGACTTATAGTTGATCAAGTGGTGGTTTCTTATCAGCCCCGATTTGATGGGTTGGTACCCACTAGTAGGTGTATAGGCTAGATGGGGAGTGCCGCTGGTTTCTATTGCTATGAGGGTGGCCAGTTGTTTATAGACTTAAGAGTTTCACCATACACCGGCTGCTGGATCCGAACCAAGTACATCCAAGGGTCTTCTAGGGATGATTAGTATCACCCATGGTTAATTAATTATTTACATTACTTGTTTACTTTCAGCTATACTATTTAGTTTATTTATAGTTTTTATTATTATTCATTTCTTTTATAACAACCTTGGTCTTTCAATCTTGGTTTTTTTCTAAAATGTCAAATGGATTTAGAAGTGCTATGTAGCATGTGTTGGGTTTTCTTTATATGGGAAAACCTTTTTGATTATTTATTTTAATTTTTTATAAAAACCTACTTTCATACTTATATTTAAATATTGTGTTTAGGGGATGCTTTAGAAAAGAGAACTTTTGGATTCAGTGGTTTATTTCTGGAATCCCTATTGAGCATCTAGGTGATCACACCTATTGTTGGAATCACCTGTTTTGATAATCCCAAATTATGCTTAAACATTGATTATGATGTATTAAACCTTTGCATTAATCTTATTATTCTATACTTAAACGTATTTTATTCTAAACAGTTCATATTCTTACTCTCATAACTTTACTGTAACAGCTTACATTAGCATTTACATAAGTTTGGTATTGTTAGCTACCAGTCAGAGTTTTATTTTTCAAAGTCACAGATACAGTTAACTGTCACCACAAGGTTACAGTCGAAGTTCACAGTTACAAGGTTACAGTCGAAGTTCACAGTTACAAGGTTACAGTCGAAGTTCACAGTTACAAGGTTACAGTCGAAGTTCACAGTTACAAGGTTACAGTCGAAGACTAATACAAGCTTACAGTTACAAGTCTACTGCTATCTTGTCAAAGCTCACAGACGAAGGTCACAGTTACAAGACTTCTGCTCAAAGTTTACTCTACAGTTGGAACTAGTTCACAGTCGAACAAGTCTACAGTTGGAACAAGTTCACAGTCGAACAAGCCTACAGTCATAAGCCTACAGTCAAGGTTACTGTTAGACAGCTTCTGTCTACTAAGTCTACAGATGATCGAAGTCTACAGTTGACAAAGGTTACAGCTCTACAAATTTGATGTCACAAGTCTACAGTTAGAAAGGCTACAGCTACATGGAGTAAAAGCTACCATTGCAAGCCTACAGACAGCAAGCCCCTTTGTTGAAGTCAGCAGTCAGAAGGAAGTCCACAGTTGGAAGTCCACAGTTGGAAGTCCACAGTTGGAAGTCCACAGTTGGAAGTCCACAGTTGGAAGACCACAGTTGAAGTCAACAGTGACATACATTCTCGACTCACTGTTTTAACTTCTTCATTTCCTATATTTAATTTATTTAATTTATCTAACGGTCATATCATACATTTTGATGATTTGTCAAATATCTGATAAAGGTTGTCGGATGTCAGGAACCCGTACCTCGTACCTGCTGAAAAGAAATCTTTTCTGTCCCCTGTCGGGAGATAAATACGAGAAGACTACTCTGCCCAAATACACAACGAATACACAGAGCATGCGAACCAGAGAAGTGCGTCGTGGACAAAATATACCAGAAAAACAAAAACGAGCTCCATCAAGAACACAGAGAAGTGTTATGTGCATACAAGAAGAACCCTGAAGAGCATCATCGACTACATTCTCACTACCTGTGAACCTGGAGCATACGACACTCTGTTTCTAAAACAGAAACGAGAAGAGGACTCAAACTCACTTCTGATCGAATACAAAGGAGTCAAGAGCTACACTGAGATCACCAGAACTACTTCTAAACTCTACATCTCTTGTTCTGTGATTTATTCTACCTTTTGAGCAGTGTGTGTTATCTGCTATATTAAACACACACACTGACTCCTGTACTTTCACTGGAGGATCTGTAAATCCTCAGCAAACCCTTTTACACTCCTTTTCCCACTGTGGATAGTGGTAGAGGTCTTGTGACCTGGACAGCTTGCTGCTGTTGTCTGTTTTCCCACGTATAACTGTGGCAGAGGTTGTCAAACCTAGGCAGTTTGTGAAAACTATTGTAAAGCCCGATACAGGCTGTGTATCAATCCTTTTTATAAAATTGCTTGGTGGCAGGTGATCACCAAGTGGAAGAGGACTAAGTCTCGGCTTGAGACTGAACCTCTTGGTTAATTCACTGTGTTTATTGTTATACTCTATATCCATACTATACATATTTAATTTCATATTCCGCTGCTACTACTTTGAAATACAATCTATCTTCAAAGCTACTTTGATAATTAAATTAGCAAGTGTTTATATTTGTTATAAATCAGTAAGTTAGTTTCAAAGGTTAATTTAATCATAAGATTAAGTTAATTGAGAATTAATCAATCTTTGAGAAATTAATTGAACCTTCATAATCTATATAAATTCACTACAGTTTAATTTGTTTTTGAAATTGGGGGATTTTAATAGAAATTGTTTTTAACAGAAATTTTATTTGGAACTCAATTCACCCCCCTCTTGAGTGTCCACTCCGACCAACATTTGGTATCAAAGGTTGTTTTTAGCTCAGTTATACTTGCTCAAAGTTTTATTTTAACTCTCTGTTTTTTCACTGTGATTGTGGTGTTATCTAAAAGATCTTAAATTTCTGTTAGTTCTAAATTTTATCTCTTTAAAATATTCTCTAGAATTTCCTTATGGATAATAGACTAGAAGGTGCTGCTACTAACAGGCCACCCTTCTTTAATGGTGTGAATTATGCCCAATGGAAGCTCAAAATGAAAATTCATTTGGAAAGTATGGGTTTTGATATTTGGACTGCTATAGAGTCTCAATACAAGATTCCAGAAACTGAAAGAATAACTTGGGATGAACCTACTAAGGTAGCTTACAATAATAATTGTAAGGCTGTGAATGCTCTCTACTGTGCTCTAGGAGATGAGGAGTTCAATAGAATATCTGCATGTAAAACTGCTTTTAAAATCTGGGACACCTTAGCTGTTTCTCATGAAGGAACAACTAATGTCAAGGAAATGCGGTTAAACACTTATACTATCAAATATGATAACTTTAAGATGAAAGCTGATGAACCTATTTCTGATATGTATCTCAGGTTTAATGAGATAGTCAACACAATGAGCTCACTCGGAAAGATTGTTCCAGCAAAGGAGCAAATCATGAGATTGTTGAGATGTCTGCCTGACAGATGGAGAGGCACATCCGTTTCAATTAGAGAATCCTGTGATATTGGAACGTTGCCTGTCAAGGAGCTAATTGGTAAGCTGATGATGTACGAAGAAGAGCTAAAGGTGAATAAAGAGGAAGATGAGGAACCAAAACGAAAATCTGTAGCTTTTAAGTCTACTGCATCAAAGAGCAAAGACAAGGAGAAAGTGCATATACCAACTGAAAGCTCATCTAGTGAAGACTTAGATTCTGACAGTGATGCCGAGATGGCACAAATAGCAAGGAGATTCAAGAAGTTCTATAGGAAGAAGAAGTTCTTCAGAAAACCAAACTACAAAGGTAAGTATGATAGACAAGGTAAGTGGAAGAAAGATTGGAAGAAAACTGATAAAGAAGAAGACATAGTTTGCTATGAATGTAAAAGGAAAGGACACATCAAAGCTGACTGTCCTAAGTTAAAATTCAAGAAGAAATATGAGTACAAGGACAAGAATTATAAGAAAGCTATGAAGGCCACCTGGAGTGCTTCAGAAGACAGCACAAGTGAATCAGAGTCCAGTGATTCTGAAAGAAATCGTGCTAATATGTGTTTCATGACAAACACATCTGAGGTAACCCTAGACACTCCCACTCTAAACTCTTATTATTCTGAAGGTGAAGCAGAATCTGGTTCTGATTCTGAAAATATGTCTAAAGATGAATTGACTGAATACTGTAATATGCTGGAAGAAACGTGTAATGAACTAAAGGATAAATATAAGTCTTTAAAGAAACAGCATGCTCTTACTGCAAGTGTCAAGTCTGCACTTGATGTAGAAAAAGAGAAAAATGTTCAATTATTAAAGGAGAATACAGAACTGAAACTATCTAATGAACAACTTAGAAAGGACTTAGAAACATTCACAAATGGAAAAGATACTCTAACCCAACTGCTAGGAAAGCAAGTTGCACCTAAGTATGCTACTGGCTTGGGATACCAACCTGGACAAAGACAGTTTGCTAAAACCCGATTTATTAAGTCTGGAAAAAATCCTGCTAGTTCTAGTTTTGGAAATTCGTATGCCTCAACTGGTTACTTAAATAGTTGTAGATCAAATAAAGTATATCTCTCTAAATCTGTTGCATCTATTAATTGTATGGGACCCATAAAACAAATCTGGGTACCTAAATCCTTGATTGCTAACATATCTGGACCCAAGAAAATCTGGGTACCAAAGTCATTTCTTGTCTAATCTGTTTTGTAGGAAATCTGTTTGAAAAGCAATTACAAGAAGGTATGGTACTTAGACAGTGGATGTTCAAGACACATGTCTGGGGACTATTCCTGCTTCAAAAGCTTAATAAAGGTTGATGGAGGATATGTCACTTTTGGTGATAACTCAAAAGGAAAAATCATCGGCCTAGGCCAGATTGGTAACACTGACTCAGTATTAATTTCCAAAGTTTTATTTGTTGATGGAATTAAGTACAACCTACTTAGCATTTCTCAATTATGTGATGATGGCTTTAATGTCAAGTTTGAAAACAATTCTTGTGATGTTTATAATTCCAAAAATGCTTTAATATTTTCTGCCTTAAGAAATGAAAATGTTTATGCTGTTGACTTAAACACTTTAGCTAAACATGATGTTACTTGCTTAAATGCTTTTCATAAAGAGTCTTGGCTGTGGCATAGGAGATTAGGACACTGCAACATTCACTCACTTAGAAAACTCTCTAAGAAACACCTAGTTAGAGACCTACCTAAGCTTGAATTCCCAAATGACAAAGTGTGTAATCCCTGTCAAAAGGGAAAACAACACAAAGTTTCTTTTAAACCAAAGAAAGAAGTTTCAACTTCTCAACCACTTGAACTGGTTCACATGGATTTGTTTGGACCATCAAGAATTTCAAGTCTAAATGGGAAGCACTATGTCTATGTTCTTGTAGATGAATTTTCTAGATATACTTGGGTATATTTTCTAGCTCACAAAAGTGAAGCTTGTTCTTACTTTGTTAAATACTCCAAGTCTGTAGAAAATCTTAGTGGACTCAAGATTAAGACCCTGAGGAGTGATCATGGCCGTGAGTTTGAGAATCAAGAATTTGAATCTTACTGCTCACTCAATGGCTATTCTCATAACTTTTCTGCCCCTAGGACACCCCAACAGAATGGTGTAGTGGAAAGAAGAAACCGAACCCTGCAAGAAATTGCTAGGACTATGCTTAATGAATATGACCTGCCTGTTTACTTTTGGGCTGAAGCTGTAAATACAGCCTGCTATGTTATTAATAGAGTCTTGATTAGACCGGTTCTTAAGAAAACCCCTTATGAGTTGTGGAATAATAGAAAGCCTAAGGTTAATTACTTTAGAGTTTTTGGTTGCAAAGTCTTTATTCTGAATACTAACGATAACCTTGATAAATTTGCTCCAAAAAGCGATGAAGGAATTTTCCTGGGTTACTCTATGTCTAGTAAAGCTTATAGAGTGTTCAATAAGAAAACCAAATGTGTGGAAGAATCTGTTCACATCAAGTTTGATGAGACTGATCCACATGAGCCTAAAACTTCTCTTGAAGATGTTGAAGAAGACTTATCTGTTCTGGACCTAAATGAAAAATCTAAAGAACCTGTAATAAAAACATCCAGTTCTGGACTTTTTCCAGAATCTTCCTCTGTGGAACCCGAACCTATAAATGAACCTGAAATCTCTAGTCCAACCTTTACCAAATCAACTAGGATTCTAAAGAATCATCCTTTAGATGCTGTTGTTGGTAATCTTGATAGAGGAACACAAACTAGAGCTTCTCTAAGAAATCAGGTTGAACATCAAGCTTTTCTTTCACAGCTTGAACCCAAAAATGTCAATGATGCTATCAGTGATGAATTCTGGGTAATGGCTATGCAAGAAGAACTAAATCAGTTTGAAAGAAACAAAGTTTGGGAATTAGTGGAAAGACCTAAAGACACTCTTACCATAGGCACAAAATGGGTGTTTAGAAACAAAGTTGATGAGTTTGGTAACATAATCAGAAACAAAGCTAGGCTAGTTGCACAAGGGTATAGTCAGGAAGAAGGAATAGACTATGAGGAAACCTTTGCACCCGTGGCTAGACTAGAGGCCATTAGGATATTACTTGCTTATGCTGTT
This sequence comes from Viscum album, assembly GCA_963277665.1. Classification (NCBI taxonomy): domain Eukaryota; kingdom Viridiplantae; phylum Streptophyta; class Magnoliopsida; order Santalales; family Viscaceae; genus Viscum; species Viscum album. The sequence goes on along the minus strand of OY728131.1, from coordinate 305,032,700 downwards.
CATCTGAATTTCAAACTATATCAAATGGATGTTAAAAGTGCTTTTCTAAATGGATATATAATTGAGGATGTATTTGTGGAACAACCTCCTGGTTTTACAAATCCCCATTTTTCTAATCATGTTTTTAAACTATCTAAAGCTTTATATGGTTTAAAGCAAGCTCCAAGAGCTTGGTATGATAGGCTCAGCTCTTTTCTTATTTCAAAAGGATTTACTAAAGGGATAGATGATCCTACTCTGTTTATTAAATGGATTTCTAAAGATGTCTTAATAGTTCAAATTTATGTGGATGATATTATCTTTGGATCTTCTAAAAATTCTTTATGTGTTGATTTTTCAAAAATAATGAAAAATGAGTTTGAAATGAGTTTAATGGGAGAACTCAAATTTTTCCTTGGATTTCAGATCTTTCAAAATAAAAATGGTATTATTTTGAACCAAAGTAAATATATTAAAGATCTTCTAAAACGTTTTTCTTTGGATGGCACCAAAGGCAGTGACACACCTATGAGCACCACTTGCAAGTTGGACAGTGATGAAACTGGTGAACCAGTGGATCAAACCAATTACAGAGGTATGATAGGTAGTCTACTGTACCTTACTGCCAGTAGACCTGACATCATGTTCAGTGTATGCATGTGTGCTCGGTTTCAAGCCAATCCAAAAGAGTCTCATTTGACTGCTGTTAAAAGGATTTTCAAATATCTAAAACATACTCCCAATTTGGGATTATTTTATCCAAAAGGACAATCATTTGATTTATTAAGTTATTCTGATGCTGATTTTGCTGGCTGCAAGTTAGATAGAAAGAGCACCTCTGGAACATGTCACATTTTAGGCAAGTCACTAGTATCTTGGTGTAGTAAGAAGCAGAATTCTGTTGCATTGTCTACTGCCGAAGCTGAGTATATAGCTGCTGGTAGCTGTTGTGCACAAATCTTGTGGATGAAACACACTTTGCTAGACTATGGATATCAATTCAAACATGTCTCTATAAGGTGTGACAATACAAGTGCTATTAACATTTCTAAAAATCCAGTATCTCATGCTAGGACAAAACATATTGATGTGAGACATCACTTTCTGAGGGATCATTATCAAAAAGGTGATATCACTCTTGAGTTCATTGGCACTGAACATCAGTTAGCTGATATTTTTACAAAGCCTTTGAATTCTGAGAGATTAAGTTACATCAAACATGAGTTAGGTATGATTAATTATAGCACAGTTTAGACCTCACAGTTAGACCTCACAGTTGAGACCTCACAGTTGAGACCTCACAGTTAGACCTCACAGTTAGACCTCACAGTTAGACCTCACAGTTAGACCTCACAGTTGAAACCTCATAGTTAGACCTCACCGGTGTACCTCACTGTTACATCTCTCTGTAGGCTGTTTCGCTGTTTAATCTTATTTTATTTTTGCGGGAATTCGAACCGTTTCTTTTCTTTATACTTTTATTTCTAAATCCCTAAATGATAAAATTTAGAACATCGAACATATCTCAATCCACTCATCTCGACCCTTGCTCTCTCAAGTCCTAAACCCTAAACCTTCAACCGAACCTCGAAACCTCATTCAGTTCCAATGGCCAGAACAAAGCGACCCCCGACTGTCAACGAAGATGCACCAATGCCGAAGAGAACTCGAGTCAAATCCAGTGGCACCAGTAATACCCTAACAAGACTTGCAAACCCGCATCTGACCAAGAGAGAAATCTTTGCGGAAAAGGAGCTAAGTGAAGAATGGTTGTTGTCGAGCAAATCGTTAGTACTGGAAGCACTAAATGTGCAAGGATGGACCGAATGCTTCACCAACAACAATGGACCGTACTACCCAAAACTTGTGAAAGAATTCTATGAATTCCTAAGGTTCGAAGAGGAGGATGATATGCATAGACTAATATCCAGAGTAAACGGCAATGAAGTTAGTTTCTCTTCTGTCGAATGGGCTGCCTGTTTAAGAGTTCCTCATGAAGGAATATATGACTACTATTCTGGAGTAGCTCCTCCGGATAGTGGAATATTTGAGTATAAGAAGGCTCTGGAAGAATTGACAGGTGATGGTAAGTTAAGGAAGATTATTGCTGCTGAGATGAATGGAGAAGATAGACTTCTGTTTAAGTTTGTTCAGCATGTCCTAAGTCCCAGAAGAGGAGACTTTGCAGTACTGAAGTACCAGGACATATTCCTGATGTACTTACTGAAGCATGGAAGGAAGATCAACCTATGTAGGTTGCTGATGGCACAGATGGAAGATATGATTAAGGCCAGCTCAAAATCCAATGCCTTGTTTCATGCTAAGCTTATTTCGGTGATGCTGAAAGTAAAGGGTGTAGCTGGAAATCAAGAAGAAGTAATTGTGGCTAAAAACAGTGTATGTATCTCAAAGGTAATCTGCAAATTCATGAAGATCAGCTGGAATCCTTGGAAAAAAGCATGGGTGAATGATGAAGAGAAAATTTATGAGAATTTTGATCCCTCTACTCATCCATCTAGGCCAAGAAAAAAAAGAGATCCAGGCTTAAAACCTGATGATCCAGAACCTGTGTATTCAGATGAAGAGGAGGCTGAAGAAGCTAGTGACCCTACAAGAGAGAACACCCCCATTGATGATGGGAGTGACCCTGAGCTACCTCACAGTCCTGTCAGGACAATAACTTTTGGAACAGCGAGCCCTTCAAAAGAACTTCCAAGTAGGGAGACTGTTCTAAGGGACAGTGACACCGAGTCTACTGAAGAAGAAGAAGATGAATCTCAATACGTTGTCAGAGATACCTCTGAAGAGGATGAAACTGTTGAGACAGAAGAGGCTGGGGCTAAGAATGAGAAAAATGAAAATGTTGCTGAAACTGAAGAAGAGGACAATGATGAAGAGAAAGAAAAAGAGCTCAGTTTGAGCCCTCCAATAGGCTATACAATTATGTCGGTGTCTGACCAAGAAGCAGGAGTGGCATCCACTGTTGTTGATATGGAAGACATTGTTGACTCAACAGAGAAAGAGGCTAACCTCACTACTGAACCAACAGAGGAAACTACAGTCGAACCTGCTGGGACTGCAGAAGAAAATATAGAGTTACCCAAAGCCGAAAAGATAGAGGAAAATGCTCAAGAGAAAGCTCCAAGTGAGGGGGAGCATTTTGGTTCAGTCTCTGTACTTTATGATATAGAAGGATGGTCATCAGATCCAGGATATATGGTCCTTGGACTTAACTATGAAGATTCGGATGAGGAAGACAAGCCACCAAGGGATCCAGTTATCCTGACTAACATCCTTCCAATGCTTGAGACTGACAAATTGGCAACCAAGGAGGACCTTGAATCCTTAAAGGTTGAAATGAAGGAGGCTATAAGACAATCCATGGAAGAGTTGAAAACCAGTCTTTTTGATGAGCTGAAAAATGTGGAGCAATCTTTAGAATTATACCTGGGCTGTGTTGTGGCAAGCCCAGTAAAAGAAACGATGAATGAAGTTAAAGTATGTCATACTCAGATTGAAAGCTGGACTGAAGCTGTGGTTGCCCTAAGACAATCAGTTGATTCTTTGACTTCCATGAGCAGTTCTCAAACTCAAGTGGCCGCTGAGATTCGGTACATCAAAGAGGTGATCAAACAATTTGTGGAAGTGTTTGAGCGTTTCAAGAATTCAGTCAAAGAACACTTCAGCAATCAGGATGCTGTCATTCAAAAAGTGATTGGAAATCTGACTCAGTCTTTCAAGGAGACAGTGGCATTCTCAGTCAAGTCCCTTCCTTCATCTAGCTCTCCTGTGGACCTTGAGCAGTTTAGAAGCCTTCTCAGAGAAGAGCTTACTCAGGCCCGTGCAAATGACACATCAGACCTACAGATTCTTGCTACTACAAGAGAAGTCAGTGGCTTTGTTCGTGAGCACCTGCAGGCTGCTACTGCTTCTCAGGAGGCTATCAAAAGTAAAGTGGATTATTACTTTGATCGGATTTTCACCAAGCATCAGTTGACCAACCACTTCAAGCTCATGCTAGAAACTATGAAGCTGCCTCCTGTAACTCAAGCCTTTAAAGAACAAGTTACCAAGCTACGAGAGTTGACCCCGGCTTTGGATAAATTCTTGGAAAACAAAGATGACTTCTTATCTGCCATGGACAGAGGAGGAAACATTATCATGGATTTCAGGAATCTGCTCCTACCTTTTCTTCATGTGGATTGCACACCTGTTATAGTTCCTCCTGCCCTACCTGTCTCCAACCCCAGTGGTTCTTCCATAATGTCCCCTGCTGAAGCCCTCAGAAGCCTTAGACCATTGATCCCTCGGCAAGCTACTCACTACCGGCCTTCAGGAGCCTCTGTTGCTGCCCCTCCAGACATTCCTGCTGCCATTCCTCAGCCTGTTGATCCTTCACCTCCTGCTCCATCTTCTTCCTCCAAAGGAAAAGATCCCTTACCTCCAGATGAAGAGGATTGAGTCTGTTTATTTTTTTTTGATAGGGATCATGTATTCACATTTTGAGTCATGTATTGTACTCCTTATTAATACAATGTTTATCTTCCCTCTCTCTATCTTTCTTTTTGTTAATCACAAAGGGGGAGAAATAAAGAGAAATAGATAAGGGGAGAAATGGGGAGAAATAGGGAAACTCAAGGGAAAAATGAAACTATACAGAGAGGAGAAATCCTTGCGGATTATACCTAATTTTTTGTGCTCATATTGCCAATACTGTGTTTTGCACACTTCTCTCTAATACTTCTATATTTCATACTGACATAATTTGTGATTATCAAAAAGGGGGAGATTGTTGGAATCACCTGTTTTGATAATCCCAAATTATGATTAAACATTGATTATGATGTATTAAACCTTTGCATTAATCTTATTATTCTATACTTAAACGTATTTTATTCTAAACAGTTCATATTCTTACTCTCATAACTTTACTGTAACAGCTTACATTAGCATTTACATAAGTTTGGTATTGTTAGCTACCAGTCAGAGTTTTATTTTTCAAAGTCACAGATACAGTTAACTGTCACCACAAGGTTACAGTCGAAGTTCACAGTTACAAGGTTACAGTCGAAGTTCACAGTTACAAGGTTACAGTCGAAGTTCACAGTTACAAGGTTACAGTCGAAGTTCACAGTTACAAGGTTACAGTCGAAGACTAATACAAGCTTACAGTTACAAGTCTACTGCTATCTTGTCAAAGCTCACAGACGAAGGTCACAGTTACAAGACTTCTGCTCAAAGTTTACTCTACAGTTGGAACTAGTTCACAGTCGAACAAGTCTACAGTTGGAACAAGTTCACAGTCGAACAAGCCTACATTCATAAGCCTACAGTCAAGGTTACTGTTAGACAGCTTATGTCTACTAAGTCTACAGATGATCGAAGTCTACAGTTGACAAAGGTTACAGCTCTACAAATTTGATGTCACAAGTCTACAGTTAGAAAGGCTACAGCTACATGGAGTAAAAGCTACCATTGCAAGCCTACAGACAGCAAGCCCCTTTGTTGAAGTCAGCAGTCAGAAGGAAGTCCACAGTTGGAAGTCCACAGTTGGAAGTCCACAGTTGGAAGTCCACAGTTGGAAGTCCACAGTTGGAAGACCACAGTTGAAGTCAACAGTGACATACATTCTCGACTCACTGTTTTAACTTCTTCATTTCCTATATTTAATTTATTTAATTTATCTAACGGTCATATCATACATTTTGATGATTTGTCAAATATCTGATAAAGGTTGTCGGATGTCAGGAACCCGTACCTCGTACCTGCTGAAAAGAAATCTTTTCTGTCCCCTGTCGGGAGATAAATACGAGAAGACTACGCTGCCCAAATACACAACGAATACACAGAGCATGCGAACCAGAGAAGTGCGTCGTGGACAAAATATACCAGAAAAACAAAAACGAGCTCCATCAAGAACACAGAGAAGTGTTATGTGAATACAAGAAGAACCCTGAAGAGCATCATCGACTACATTCTCACTACCTGTGAACCTGGAGCATACGACACTCTGTTTCTAAAACAGAAACGAGAAGAGGACTCAAACTCACTTCTGATCGAATACAAAGGAGTCAAGAGCTACACTGAGATCACCAGAACTACTTCTAAACTCTACATCTCTTGTTCTGTGATTTATTCTACCTTTTGAGCAGTGTGTGTTATCTGCTATATTAAACACACACACTGACTCCTGTACTTTCACTGGAGGATCTGTAAATCCTCAGCAAACCCTTTTACACCCCTTTTCCCACTGTGGATAGTGGTAGAGGTCTTGTGACCTGGACAGCTTGCTGCTGTTGTCTGTTTTCCCACGTATAACTGTGGCAGAGGTTGTCAAACCTGGGTAGTTTGTGAAAACAATTGTAAAGCCCGATACAGGCTGTGTATCAATCCTTTTTATAAAATTGCTTGGTGGCAGGTGATCACCAAGTGGAAGAGGACTAAGTCTCGGCTTGAGACTGAACCTCTTGGTTAATTCACTGTGTTTATTGTTATACTCTATATCCATACTATACATATTTAATTTCAAATTCCGCTGCTACTACTTTGAAATACAATCTATCTTCAAAGCTACTTTGATAATTAAATTAGCAAGTGTTTATATTTGTTATAAATCAGTAAGTTAGTTTCAAAGGTTAATTTAATCATAAGATTAAGTTAATTGAGAATTAATCAATCTTTGAGAAATTAATTGAACCTTCATAATCTATATAAATTCACTACAGTTTAATTTGTTTTTGAAATTGGGGGATTTTAATAGAAATTGTTTTTAACAGAAATTTTAATTGGAACTCAATTCACCCCCCTCTTGAGTGTCCACTCCGACCAACACCTATTATATCTTTCCAGTTGCATGTTCAGTTTTCTTTATTATGTTCCTGGTTCAGCTGCTAAATATTGGAGTACACTTGGTTTTGAGTTGGGTTGTGACCTGAACGGTCACAAGGAGGTATATACATTTATTTTCTTTCTACTACTAGTTTTATTTCCTCATAATCAATCTTTATTTATTTGGATATATTTTTTCATGGGAAAAATCATTCCCAATGATTACATTTTGATTCCTGACTCTAGTTGCCAGCCTGTGGGGATCGGGAATGCCCCTCAGCCCATGCGGTGGGCCAGCTCGGGTGACCGGTTCAGGTTTGACTTGGGTTGGTTTGTGATAGTTCATAACACAGAAATTATAAAGGAAAAATATGCCATGGGAAAACAAAATTGGTATAAAAAATGAAATTTTTGAAAACACATAAACATAGGAAATCATTTCCATATTAGCCAAGGCTCATTTCCAAGAACATCATAGCTGAAAAATTCCATTACTGAACCGAGTTCACTTCTCATTCCAGCTCTGTATTACTAAAATATATCTACTATCCATTATAGTCCTATATATCTCATAAGATATAAATCTTTACCCAATTAATTTGAGGGAGATATAGGTCCCATCCATCTCATATTGAAATCATACTTATATGTTCACAAAAACATAAATCACTCATCATAGAAAACCCCAAGGATTAAAATGGATTTATTAAAATACTTGATAACATAATCCATGAAAAAAGGATTTCATAAAAAGAATTCATTCATAAACACAATAAAATCATAGTGATAATAGGGATAAATATATAAATCTATTTAAATAATGTAATCTTATATGTTAAATAATTTTGATAAAACACTTGAAATTTATTCTTGAGGAAAATATCTTTTCTTCTTCAAAAATATTATCTTTTCTCAAAATGACACATATTTTTAAAAATACAATAATTTATTTGAAAACAAGAATTAAATCTTTTAAATTAATAATAATGGAAATAAGCATCTAGGAAAGTGTAAAAATTCATTCATTCCGTATAAGATAAAAAAATGTTCTTTTTTTTAATTTTTTCAGAAAGTCAAAAAGTATATTTTATCAAAAACGAAAAAATATTAATTTCATACCATTTTAAAAAAATTCACCAATGGGTAAAATTTACATTAAAAAAAATAAATGAATATGAAGAATTTTTTATAATAAATATGTATAAAACATCGACAAGGATGATAAACGTACCCCAATAAATTCATACATTCAAACAATCTGAGATGAAAATGAGATTTCAAAATTATCCTTTAATAATTTATAATCAGTCGAATCGTATTCCTAATGAAATAAATAAAATTATATTCATATTTGAATATCATAACATTCATAATAATAATCATAATAAACATCTTTGGTAATCATAAACACCACACAACATAAATAAATGGTGTACAAGGAATATTCCCCAAATAAATAAAAGCGAGACAAAATAATCCGTTACCATAGGTCCAATTTCATTTGTACATTTATGAAACTCCCATATAATGGTTCAAATAAAGTAATTAACCTATTAAAGAACCATATTTATGTTTATCATATCATTTTTTATCATATAAACACTTGTTTAATAATATTTCATTGTTACTCTTCTTTTGGTGTTAACTCCTTTATTTTGTATTGCATTTTTTTTCATATAAGTACCTATTATTGTGAATAGGATATAATTCCATAATTTATAGGGTTATATTAAGGTAATATATATAATATTTAGTCATTATATACATTTATATAATCATTCATTAATGATGGATATGGATATCAATCACATCGCATCGTGGAGATGACAGACCATATGTAAGCACGAGCGACGATATCTTTCCCATAATTGTGAAATGGTATGGAAGTGAAAAGAATATAATTTTATCTAGAATCTATATCATGTTTTAATAATCACATATATTTACTATTTACATCATGATACCCATCCAAGTATGGTGGTGGTGAAAAACTGATGACAAGATGACATGGAGATTGTAAGTCGTACGTACACACGCGTGGTGATTTCATTTTTTGTAGAATGGATACAAGGTGAAATAAGGTTGTTGCATAACAATAATAAAATCTCAGTTTATAGGTGATAATATAGTTATTACTTTATAATGTAAATAAAAAATGAAGATGAAGTAGAAGAAGAAATAAGTTATAATGAATCGGTAGAAAAGACTACCTCTTTTTCAACGAGCTCCCCCTAGATCTCCTCTTAAAGGAACTAGGGTGGATATATTGAGAAAAATAACCCATATAATGTGAATAAGGATGTTTATAAGGGAAATGGTCAGGGGATAGATAATCTTGAAGACTCAATTTGAATTCATGTTTTGACAGAGGATTTTCCCTTTTATAGTTGTGGTTGGGTGAACCTTTAGAATTTTCAAAAATATTAATTTACTATAAATTCATAACAAATCCAAAAACCACCAAAATTTCTTAGATTCAAATATTAGATGATATTTTGTTTTAATATCATCAAAAAATAATTTTTAGAAAAGTTTTTATGTACATTTAAATCTTATCATTTTAATTTAACACTTAGTTATTCTATTTAATTTTAAATACGATAACAAATATGTCAATATTAAAATAACGTATTTTTTAATTATTTGATATCCATTAGAACATAGATGAATAATTGAGATCATTTTATATGATATAATAATTATTATATATTTTATAAACTATTTATTATTTTTAAATTATTTAATAATACATAATTTTTATAAAAAATCGATATAAATTTTTTACACTATTAAATTTAGTCATTTTTATAAATATCAAGATAAGATGTTATACTAATTTTTTATCATATCCTTGATGGGTCATGGTAATCGAGAAAATTATTTGGGTATATAAATTATCCAAAATTATATTTATTTTATGATTTTTGATAACATTAATTTGGTATTTCCATTAATAAAATATTTACTACAACTGTAATGTATATTTATTTAATATAATTATTTTTTGAATAAAAAAATAACATAACTAATATAATTATTCTATATTTCATATCAATATTTTTATTTGAAAATATTTTCTAGATAATCCTATATTAAAAATATTATATTTATTAAAAATGAATGTGATAACATTAACATCACTTTAAATAATATATTATAAGTATCATAATCTTTTCCATATGGCTCCAAATGGTCAATAAATCAAGAATTGGATTATTATGTTCACGATATACCCTAAAAATAATATTTTTTAAGTGTTTGGTCTTTTAATGGTTATTATTATTTTACTAAAAATAATTTATTAATTTTCCATCAATTATATAATTTATTCAAAAGTTTATATGATTTTAAGGTAAATATTTATATCCTAAAAATTAAAAATAAATTATCACGATGAAGAAAATATTTTTTTATTTAAAATGAGTATTTATAGTCGAATTTATCTTTTGTATAACCTTATATTAAAAATGATATATTATTTAAAACATGACTGTGACATTTTTAAAATTTCATTAAATAAAATGTTATAAATATAATAATATCTACAAAATGGCCCCAAAACGTCAAAATAAAATTTATATTACGAAATAAGTTCAATAAGTTGATAAAGTGAAATTTAGATTCATGGATACCACCCATTTTTCACTATATGGACACATAATAGATATTAAATACTAGAAAATTCTACTCAGTGTTTTTCTATGGATTAAACATTATTTAAGTCATTTAATAGAAAAGTGTCCATTAAATGAAATAATTTATATCTTTTAGTGTTATTTGTCCAATTAAAATCATAAGATAATTTTTTTTCTTTTTTTTTTGGGTCGTTTTTTTTGTCTTTTAAATTTGATTTTTAACCTATATTTCTTAATTTTTCTTTTACCGTGGTAACAAAATTTACCATTGTTACTATTCATATTGTTCAAAAACAAAAGGGAACTACTTAACAAAGTTAGACCTCATAAATCCAAAGTTTACATATATTTTTTAAAATTTAAAATACATTAGTTGCATAAATAAATTTAAAATAAAACTAGTAAAATGTGACAAAATTTTTTTTTCCAGAGAAATGTCATTTTAAAATGGAAAATGTTTTAATAATAAATTTATGTCTAAAATATAATTAAAAACCATATTTGTACTATTTTTGATTAAAATTTAAAAATTAATGTTTAAAACTAATCTAGAAAATAATTCGACCATGTAAATACCTTAAAAGAAAATAAAACAAATCTGTATTTAACTATACATGAAAAAATGAAACTTATCAGAAAAATACCAATAATGTAAAAAACTAAATGATGATATCCTGTTTCCAAATAAGAAGTTAATTTTTTTAAATATAATATATAAAAGTGTTAAAATCTATATTTAAAATGGGTGATCCATCAAAAGGTAGTAAAACTACAATTTTTTTAAAAGTAATTATTTTAATCAAAAAATTGATTTTAGTTCTATATCATGTATAGAAAACATTTAAGATGAAATATAAATAGTACACTGAATATATTAAATATATAATTCATTAATAAAATACATCAAGTTTGATTTCTTATTTTATAAACTCAATTATATGCATTTAAATAGTTTTCAGAAAAATATTTCCTTTTATTTAAGAAGGGTTTTATTTTTATTTATAATTAATTTCTCAACAACTAATTAATTATATATACCTGTGTAAAGAATAGTTTCATAATTCAAATATTAATATTTGTAATAGAAGTTATAATTCATTGGTTATAAGGTAAAATAATAATATTTAATTGTTCGCATAAACATGGTTTTCCATGAAAATAATTCTATCAAAGGACATGAAATTGTGTATAACACAAGACAATAATAGTGTTTTATATACCTCAAGATAAGCCATTTCTGAATGTATCACAATCTTAACATGTTATAGTATACAACACAAGAGATTAAGAAAATTCCATCTCACAAAAATCTTATAGTGTTACATGATTGGACTGAGAAAGATCATATTGAGTTTATAAGAAGTGTTTGAGAAATTCAGATTGAGTAAGTAAGAATTGTATTGATTTCATCGACTTGATAAAATCAGATCCAACCAAATCAGACTGTGCATTCATACTGAGAAATTTTGGTGCAGTTTCATCAAAGTATTTATTCTTTTATTCGGATCGTTTGTTTTATAAGAAAACATTATAAATAGTTTGGAGTCATTATAATATTTCCTATTTGGATATAGAGGTTGTATATCGGGAGTTGGAACAAGTTTTATATCCTTATTCATGATAATAAATTCCACTGAACCACGAGATTGTCTAGGGAAAGTATGTAGGTTCTCACACTAAGATAGAACCTTTTAAATCATGTGTGATTTATTTTCTTTTCTCTTTTTGAATGCATGAGTATTAAGAAAAAGATGATAAGGAAATAATTTATAATAGGTTGTAGGTTTTAAGTTTTAAAAATTATTGAAATTTATAAAATAGAACAAATGACTCAACACCTATTATTCGTTGATATTCGATCCATTGGACCTTCATATTACTTCACGAGTTTCTTTTTCCTTATCATATTTTAAGAATTTTTTAAAAAAAAGAGCTCCAATAAAGACAAAAATTTATTCATTTAAATATATTCCAGGAAATTATAAATCAATTTTCAATAATTTCTAGGCTTCTAGGTATTATTGACCATTTACCTTTAATAAAACTTTTTACTTATTAGAGTTATAATAGAACCCTGGTTCTATATTCCACTACAAAATAAAATCATATTAAAAGCTTAAATACACTAATATAAATAGATAAAGAATAACTAATGTGGATAAAAAATAAACAACATCATAAGGTAAATAAACACTATACCATTTTCCAGTAATCATACCATAGAACACAAATATCATCCATAAGTAAAATAAATAACAGTTCATGTAAAACACCTTGGAATTTAACTCAAAATTAGTGAAATATATCTATTTATATTCAATGACAAAATGGCCCAAATGCCTTCTTTTTTTAATTATATTGATAATCCACCTTTCAAGGCGTGAGGTGGGACCCTTACAAGGCCTGAAGGCTCAGAGACAATTACATGAAATGTAGGTATTAGAGGGAATCACACAGACAAAACAACTTAGAACTGCTAATCCCCAGAATATGTCATAATGATCAGCACTCCACCTTTATAGGGCTTTTCGGATAGCTGTCCTATGAAATACTGCACATGCCCGATACTGATTGAAAACCCATACCCTCTCATTATTCCAATTATGATCTGCTCTTCTCTAGTGAATGCGCCGAACCTGAATCCTCACTTAGATCCTTTTCACTTGTATTCTTACTGGTACTTTAGCATAATCATTTATCCCAAAGGCCATGGGGTTGTCCTAAGGACATAATGTGTCCCGAAGGCCTTGAGAGACAATTTTCCCAAAGGCCTTGGTTGGCTTGAAGACCTTGCAGGACCCGAGGACCAAACTGGTGGCCCAGAGGCCCAGATTGATGAATACTTCTGGATTCTACAGTACCGAACAATACCTGCTACAATGAATGCTACAATACTACTACAATGCTTGCTACAGTATCGAAAAATATGTCTCCACCTAGATTTCATCTCGGGTCTCTTGGCAACAATTTCCGAGTCCTCACCAACTGGGTTGAGGCTCATGTGCTATCTATTTATATTCAATAAGTTTAAGGTCCATGCATCAAATCATAGGGGCCCATTTAGATCCTATCCAGTTTCTATTTCTAATATCATATACTAAGCTTGAATAATACAATTTTCCATCCAAACCAAAATAATTCCTCACCAGTTACAGTAAAATCCATCCTAAGTCTTATCCAAATCTCCGACACAACCCTGTCATGAATCATCCCCACTATAACCCCTATCGGGATGAAAGTGATGATTGGAATGAACCTCAAAGAATGACTCGAATAGGGAAAATATTTGAGACTAGCACTGAGTGTATAAAACAAATGAATAAAAGGAATTACCCACATAAATACCAGGAATATAGAGGAAAAAACCAATACACTCGAATATATAAAATAAATAAAAACGCATAATCACAATAATTCATGTAATATTATATACACAAATTAAGACTCTAAAATACACACCGACATACCCACTCCTATGAAAACAGTAGAACTCCAACAAGAATTAAATAAAGAGATTGTAATTTCAATCCCAACTGATAAATCATATTTACTAATTTTTTAGAGTATTTTATAGAATATAAGTCTGAGATTACATGTATTGTAATTATATTCCCCCTAAAACTCTCATGAAAATGTGAAATAATCATACTAAATCCTTAGTGAATAAACAATGAGACCAACTCATTCATTACCAAATTTAGTATGATCAAATTCTTACCAAGACTCACACAATAAATCTGTATAAAAGTATATTAATACTATAGTTATCAAAATATATTAGGAAAAGTACCCCACACATGCTACCCTACTAAATTAGTCACCCTCAAACCCTAATGACATATGTTCTATAACTACCATCCTTTATATATCCACACACTATGTAAACATAACCCCATCACATAAAATACCATATTCTAAATAATAATACTACCTACCATATACCACATTCTCATACCATATAGATATGTAATTTTTTTTGTCAATATACATTACCACATACCATATACCACCACATAACCATAACATCATTACATGACAATATGTGAATGAACTCATTACAATTAATTATATATACAATATATTTGGAAGAGAATGTGGGGAAATGTAATTTAGAAGTTATTCTTATCACCCAAATCATGGATGTTGCGGGGTACAACCTAATCCCAAAACCTCTTATGGTAATTAGTCACATAACCCGACCTTATTGGTGGTGTGTAAGAAATAACATTAAATATAATGGGTATATAATAATCACATATGCCCAACCTAGGGCCAATATCCCATAAAAATACAACTACGAGTATACATTATTTACATATCATTACATCCAAATAAAAACCACTTTAATCTCTAAACACACCTCATAACACCATAATAACATCATAATAAAGAAGAACATTCACCTTAAACCTCTAAATCAATAATTAAATAATTATCTTTTATAACTATAATCATCACTTCATATTTTATATTTTACTTATAAATAGATATAAAATAAATTAACTATAAAATTAAATCTATTAATGAAATTAATTCTGAAAACATTTTTTTCCACCAAAAACTATGTCTATTACCACAATCTTATCTATTTACACTATGTTAGAATAATAGTAATTCAACACTTATTTTAGATTTTTCATTAATGAATTTAATTCAACACATTCTAAAAATATTTCATGTTTAGTCAATTTATTTATTATTCATTTATTTAACCATTTCAGGGAAACCAACTCACAATAATTTGAATAAAAAATCACACCACTACTTCAAAATACCATAAAAACCCAAAACACCATCTTTATCACCTAGAAATAAAAAATTGAACTAACCCACACATAATAAAATAAAATAAAAAATATTTTTATGAACCCATATTGCCCCATCATAATAAGTTAACATAATTTATTCCACCAAAATCATAATAATATGATAATATATAATAAAAAAACTACAAAAATGCAATTATATCATATAATATATTAAAGAAACTCTTAGTTTATTTTTCACATTATAATTAACAATATATACTCATAAAAATATTATAATCCAAGAGATTATATATTTCCTTAATCTTTATCCCATTATTATATTTTTCATTTAACAAGATAAAAATGATTCAAAAAATCAACATAAACCCTAAAATCATAGAAGAATTCTCAACACTATAAAAAAATAAAAACACATTTATAATATCATTGATATCATATAAACACATTTGATTCACCTTTCACCTTAAATTTATTTGTCTCTATTTATATTTATTATCAAGTGAATTAGAACTCTTTATACAATGGAAATATAATAATGATTATTCCACTATTAAAATAAAATTAAATATATTCTTTACAAATAACATTATTCAATATGAATCATCCAAAATTATAACATAAATATGGAAACTACAAGATTTTAAAGCTCAAAAAATCTCACAATTACCCTAAATAAGAAATTCATAACATTTTTTGGTGTCCCCTCTATAAATAAAGTGTTATTAAAAGGTAAATTCAAAAATAAAATGATTATGAATGAATAATGAATGAAATTTATTGTGTGAGAGATGATAAATTCTATATGAGTTATAAAATTTCTATAAAAGAAAAATAACCATGGAAACCACGAAATAAAAATTTTAAATGTTAGTGGATAAATGAAAATTGATATAATGTTTAAAGTAAATGAAAAAAATAGAATTTATAAAGTGTTTATAAATAGAATGACTTCATCCCCAATTTCTCCAATCCCTAACTAGAGAGGTCAATGATATAAATCCCTAAATTATAGATATGATTAAGAAACTTATCACTCAAATTTTTTGTTAATGTGAACCCTCTTGAGCTATACCTATAGCCATGGAACCCTTCCTGCACTTTTACAGAGTGGGAATCTTTTGAAGGTAGGTGTTGAGAGGAATGTGGTTTGATTTAAGAAAATCCACTACAGTTATGATCTAAAATATCTTGAAAGGATGAATACAAATTGGGTGGAGTTATTTTAGATAAAGCGTGATATCCTTTGAGAGATTGATAGCTTGAGAATATCTATTTGAGATAATTCGAGAATGCTATCACTTAGGTTTTGATTTGATTGGAGAGAATCATTATAAAGAAATGTGTACTTGTATTCTATTTTATGTATATTTATATTTTCTTCAGTTGGATCGAATAATATTTTGGAATTTATCATAGGAAATAAAGTCAAATAATACTACATTTATGGATTTTTAATATATAATGAATGATAGTTTTGAATTCCTACCAGAAATTTTTCATAGAATGTATTAAAATATCAAGGTGTAAAAATATTCATTCCAAAAATTATAAAAACCTACTTTATTTATTAGTGGTGTTATATAATATTAATTATGTAAAAGAGAGTTATAAAATAGAAACACCATCACTACTCCTTGTGAGAAACATTACTGTATGAATTGAAATTCCCAGTGAACCTCCATGATGTGAAGTAGGTATCACATCATTTTGTTGCTAATTTGAATGTGAATAAATTATAAATCTAAAATTCATCCAATGAAAATTTTAGATACATAGGTGACTATTTTAATCATGAAAACACTAAGAGAGATAGAGGTAGAAAAATCTCCCAATTTTTGATGATCACAACCAATTAACATAAAAAAGATAAATTATGAGAGAATTAAGAGTGAAAGATATTACATTGGAATTAAATATTTTAACAAGATATTTAATAAATATTAGTAGAAAATACATTATTATAGTTATATTCAAGAATAACATAATTAAAATCAATTATAAAAACACACCTTTATAAAAACAATATAAATTAAAACATTTTTTATGTTAAAAGAGAATAAACCCCCTTTTAATGTAACTAAATTACCTCTCCAATTCATTATTATAAAAAATAATAACAAGGATAGGTATGAGAAACAATAATACAGATTATTCTTAAATAGTGTAAAAGAGAGTAGAAGTGATTTTAGAGAAATATTTTGAAAAACAGAACTTTTAACTGCCAACTCACCCTTAAAATATAGAGAGGGAGATGATATAAGAAAATAATTTTTTAAGATAAAACCAAAAATAAGAAGAGAAAATTAATAATGAAATGAAGAGAAGAAGAGAAGAGAGGGTAATAATTGAAAAAGATAAGAGAAAAATTAAAAGAAGGGAGAAAACCGGAAATTTTCTATACCTTTTTTGTGAAACATATTTCCTTGAGGAATGGTTTCAAATAAATTTATTAAATTAATCATTATAATAGATTGATAAAGTAAGTTCCTTTGAAGTGAAACCATACATCAAAATCATTCCTAAATTTTTTTTTTATCAAAGATTACCCATGAGTAACATTAGAGTGATAATTATATATAATTTTTTTTCATCAATAATATTCCATAAAGAGAGATAAAATAAAAAAACTTGTTTTAAAAAGAGTATAAGCATTAATAATTTTATTATAATTGAAAATGAATTCATTTTAAAAATAATAATATTAATGAAATTATTATTTTTAGAAAATAGATTTATAATTTCTAAAATAAGGGAAATTCTTTTAAATTGGTTAATTTAATGAGAGGTCCCTCATTAGATAAATATTATAATGAAAACAGAAATGGTACCCATCAAATTATATTACATGTGATTTAATTTGATAATATCCATGATAAAATAATAAAAAATAAATTTCATTTTTATAATGATTAGAAAAATATTTTTAAAAGGAAACTCATGATATCCATATACCAAAATAATAAAGTCATTAGAGAAATATTATTAATTCACCATTAGTGAATTTGAAATTGTTAACTCATAGAGGTTTAGTGAGAGTATCATCAAGTAGATATTATGCCTCTTCAAAATGAAATAATATATTACCTTTTGGGAATTTATATTATATAAAAAAGTATCTATCATCAATGTGTTTCATTTAAGAGTGCTAGGTAAATTTTTCTAATATTTTAATGGCACTAGTTTTACCTCACTTAATAGTAAGATAGTTAAATGTATGTTTGAAGTCTATGAGAGTGTGTTTCATCCATATTATTTGGGTGTAATAAATCCTAATTACTATGTATCCATATTCAACTATAAAAATAGAAATTTATTTTTTCCTTTTAATATACCATGAGATGAGAGGTTTTTCAAATATGTGGAATTCCCCACTTTTACAATCCATTTATATTTGGAATCCTTAAAAATATGTGTCAAAAAAATAAGTTAATTGAAAACAAGATTCTTTTTTATAGAAAAAAAACCCGGTTTTTTAGTTTATTTTAATTATTGAAATAAATTACATTTAATAGATTTGAAATGATTTTCCACTATATTTGATTGAAAATGAGCACAATGAAAAATATTGAACATGATATCCAATTAAGATGTAATAAGATAAAGTAAACTACCAATAATACTTTTATAAAACTTTTTGTAGACCATCTTATAGGAATAATGTAAAATTAACATACACATTTTACTCATTGGAATACTAAATTCCCTATCCTGATACAAGATAATTCTTTTTAATAGTTTATAAGATTAATTTCCTTTGTTTAGAAATATACCATTATTATTTTTAGTAAATTTGAATACTACAAAAGAATATGAGTTCACCCATAAATATCATTTCAAACTTCTTATTCATTAAATCAGAATATTTAAAACAAAGTTATTCATTATTATAGTTGAAAATCACATCAAAAATATAAATTTGAATATGTAATAACTAATTTTAGATCTGTTTTTTAAAGTTTTTTGAATTAGATTTGGAAACATTAAAACTATTTGATAAATAACAAGTTAAAAATCTTTATAACCATTATAATGGGACGGTTCTGAACTATAATGAGTTTTTGATAAATTGAAAATTGAATTTGGAAAAGGAGGATTTTAAAAACCGTTTGAATGTTAGATTTTTTTCCCAGAAATAAAACCATTTTAGAAGTAAATTTTGAGATCCATTTTAAATAGGTTGATGTTAAGATCAGCTGTGATTGAAAATAGTATTTGAATCAAGTGAAGGGTTTAAATTTGTTTCCATATTCAATTCATACTTCATTGTTATAACTTATAGAAACTAAACATGATATTTTTTTAGTGATATTACTAACATTATCTTGATTATACCTAAGATGCCATTTATATCATATGATAAGATGATCGTTAGGTCTTTCAACAACAGTATAAACACCATTTCAAGTGAATTTATTTAATTATCCTTGAATGTAATTTAAACAATTTTCACTTTTATGGGAATAGTTATGGTTATAGGTTTCTATGTGAGAGAAAAATGCATGGTCTTCATCCAAATTTTGGACTAATCATCTAGTTGTGTTTCTAGCTGGAATTGCATATTTTCATTTTAAGGGGAAATCTCTAGTATTTTATAAAATCTCTAGGTAAAAAATTTTATGGTTGTTCTAATTCTTCTCCATATTCTTTATTTTGTAAAATTTCATTTAAAACATCATTTAAACAAATGAGAAATATATTTTTGAAAATCCTCATTAAAAACAACATGGACTGATTATTCCACCATTTCAG
This sequence comes from Viscum album, assembly GCA_963277665.1. Lineage (NCBI taxonomy): Eukaryota > Viridiplantae > Streptophyta > Magnoliopsida > Santalales > Viscaceae > Viscum > Viscum album. Next base: position 305,012,740 of record OY728131.1, on the reverse strand, counting down.
TCCTTTAATTAATGACTCAGTATACCTTTCTTAGTACAGAGTGAAATTTAAATATAATTTTTTCAAATTTAGAGTCAAAATTTCCATGATTTTAGTTGGTTTGTAAAATAAAACATTTACATCCAAAAAAATTAAAATATATGACATTGCATTTTTTTATTTTTCCAACATTCATAAGGATTATTTTTCAGAAAATTTATTTTAAGGATTAAATTAATTATAAATCATAAAATATTCACATCCACGATCGATTTTTCGGTATGTTAATGTCATATAAAAGAGATTGATAAATTTCATGGATAGTTCAATTTTACATTTATAATAACCCTTTTTTACTGAGGGTTTTGAGGATAATAAAAATACTATTTATATCCATCAAAATAATATAAATTTTAAAATTCTTTTTTTTCATATTCTTCAACACAATCAAATCAGATTGAACAAAATTGGAATCCTTTTAATTTAACTTTTTTTAGAAAAAATGATAATGGATTAATAAGATTCAAGTTTGGGTGATATGAAACATATCTATTTTAATTTTGTAAAGTAAGAAATACTAATGAATATATAAGATTTACCTCCTATAAAATCAATTTGAGAAGGTTCAAATAAATAAATATGATTTAATTAATGATATTTTTATGTAGATATTTTATTTTAGATCTAAAAGATTATTTGTGTTGGTTATCATTTTGGCATTCTTCAAAATCCATTTAATTTTTGGAATACAGTTTGTAAGGATCTCATATTAGTCAATAATTGTTGAGTTTTATGTGTAAGTGTGGTCTATAGTGACTAAGTACTATTTTCAATGTTATGAGTCACTAAATAATGCACCGTATAATTTCACATATTTTATAGTGATAAATTTTAAATTGATTGTATAATATTTATTGAAATCTAGATGTGGTAAATAAAAAATTTCATTATGAGTCACTATTGGAAATGTACTCTATACGATTGTTTTTGAACTATTGGTATAGGATGTAAAACCATTGGTATAACTTATACCAATGTTTTTCAAAATCATTGTCTAGTTAGACATTTGGATAGGCCTATACCAATGGTTCTTCTTAAAACGTTGGTATAGATCTCTGTAAATTTCCAAATCCCAATGGTTTTAGAAAAACCCTTGAATTATATTTATACAAATAGATCATTAACCATTGAAATATTGTATTTTTTATCAATTTACCAAGGAGTTAAAAACCATTTTGATAGTGTTTTACCAATAGTTCTAGTAAACCATTGGTAAAACCATGAATTTAAACTCTAGACCAACTGTTTGATACCGTTGGTATATAGTTTTTCCAGAATTATGCACAGTATCGAGCCAAAATCCCATCAAATATATATACGCACATAAAACACTTAAAACCACACAAAAATCACTTGAATTAGACCATAAAAATAGTAGACTCTTCCAACCATTTCATGTACCAAAACATAGTATTCCAAATTTCAATATTCATATGACAACCACTCTTCCAACTAACCCATTTCAATTAATCTGGTGAAAACATAACAAAATTTTGACTTTACTAAAAATTATAACAAATATTTTATCATTGAGTAGTAAATGGTGTGTTATCTATTACACCATGACATAGTTACTAATTTTTTTTAGAAAATAACATGAAAAATTATTATTTCTTCGGTAGAAAAGCTCTTTTACTTACCATATGAGCATTATATATCCTTGTAATGTATATATTATTGATTGATGAGTTTAGTAATTATAAAAAATGGTTTTTTAATAATATATTATTGATGGTAGGTTCTAATTTTTATTGATGTATTTAAATGAAGGGTTGTAATGAAATTTAGTAGAATGCTTACTCAAAGAGATATTGAAGAAACCATCCATGAATTTTCGGATGAAGGGAGCCATCACCATCAACCCAATGGTGAGAAACCAATCACCATTAGAAAGTGGGAATGACATTGGATCAAGATGGTGTCCTATAATGTAAATCATAAATATAAATTTAATCAAAGTAATAAGTCTAATAAGAGGTATAATAACGACGAATAAGCTTAGGTTCTTCAGCCAAGAGTTTGAGTGAATGCTTTGATGGATCTTGTGACTCACTGAAGGTTTCATGGGTAGTGTGAAGGGCCATTGGGAATCCATTGAGAGTCTAATATATGTCAATGTAATGGAATTATGTTCCATAATGTTGTAAAATGTTGTGTCTATGGACACTTCCACATGAAAGTCCATGACTAGTGGAATAGTTCATATCACCATGTCTTTAAAAAGATTTCATGGCACTATAAGTGGTTGATAAGAAGATTACATGGATTGAGATACATGTAGGGGTATGGATATGTGTGGTTTTGGTAGGGATGGTGGTGTTTTGGGGAGGGTGTCAAGGATAGGGATGGATAGGGGTGTGAAATAGCTTTGATACCATGTAAAAAGATAATGGATTGAATCCAATTATAGATAAAGAAATAATTTTATATGTAAAAAAACTTACCAAATCAATCATTTGAATGTTGAATCAAATATTAAATAATCAAATACCTAAATGACGTTATCAAAAAAGATGAAAATACATTGGTAAAAGGTTCCATGATTAAAACTAAATAGTAGTTAGGCTACTCGATACAAGAATAATGTGACCTACCTAATCACACATATATTCATTCAAAACAAATCAGCAAACATAAAATGTCAGTAATATCATATAAAAATGTAATAGATCAAATTTTCCCTCATCAACCTAACCATCACTATAATCGCTATCATCATCGGCCTCATCTTTTCCCTCATCATCCTCCCTACCCCTATCCTCATCCCCATCCTCATCACCATCCTCATCCTCAGCCTCCTCCTTGGCCACATCCTCACCCTCATCCTCCACATATGCCTCTAACACTTCCTTGGACTTGACCCCATCCTATGACTTATTCTTGACATAATCCTCATCTCAGCCTCTAGTGGAAGTGCTGGACATAAGCTCTCATCAGTTTCATAAATTCTTTTTTTCCCTAACAGACAATTCTTCCACCTGTGTCACCCATTTTTCATCCGGTTTTCTCATTACTTAAACTATTTGAACTCAGTAGAAATAAAAATAGTACCTAAATAGGTCCAATAATTCATCGGGGCTATAGTCTTCCTACGTCATCAATGTATATTACTATGGTGCTCATCTCCCATCAAATTATGCAAGTGATCATTTGGCCCATGATTTTCAGGTTTTTGGGAATAAAGGGTCTCTAAAGAAGACAATTAATAATATAAATATATTATTTTGATATAGAATAGATATTAATATTTGAATGAATCAAATTAAAACTTATAATTGGCTACTTTGTGAGTTCATCAACCACACTTTTACCTTTTTTCCTTATACATGAGTAATACATTTTTTCTCAGGGCACATGTCCTTCAGTATTCAATACCGACCCCTGTAATGAAATTGGATATAGGAAAGAATAATTAAAAATAGGTTACTAATAATAAATTTCAAAACTAAAATTATATGAAAACATTATAAATTGAATAAAATATGGAGGAAATAATAGAAAGTTCAAGTCCTAAAGAAACATTATAAACAACTATCGTACCTACTTCCTCTCATGATCTGAAAACATAGTATTCCCCAATGTGTGATGGTATTTTATAGCATAAATGGTTTTTTTTATTTTTTTGGATGATTCAAAAAAAAATTATATAATAAAAAAGATATTATTAATTAATAACTTGAGAATTTTCATTTAAATACTTCAAATGTGATTAATACCATAAACTTGATAGTCGTCCAATGAATAATCAATTGATGAAACTGTTCTATGAAAAATGTCATCCATGATAGATACTGCCTCTATCTATGTGCCAACACTATAATTCCATTCAATATAATAATCATGCTTATAGGATCTCCAAATATCATGTAAATCCTTTAGAAATGCGGTCCACACACCCTCACCATTGAGAAAATTAAACCGAAGTTGACACAAATATATTAATTCATATAAATATAAAACTAGTATTACATTAAATACAATAGATTTTTTTTTCAATATCAAGGACCATGATTTTTCCTTGAATTTGTTTGGAAACTATCTTGATGAGATAGGGCTAACAAAAATGATGTCGGAGTATTTGGAAAGTGTTGGAAAAAACTCTAACATTGCTGCCTTGCTTTTTTGATCCTTTGGTTGTCTTCATTGTAGTACACCATTAACTATGTGTGGTGGTTCCACACTGAATGCATGTGTGTATTCCCCTACACCACCTCCTATTAATAGACGTATTTTTTATTATATAAAAAAAATATTATATCAATACATATTATAATTAAAATAAATTATATTTAAAAATTTATTAGGTTTGTAAAATATACATATGGAAGTCTCTTTAATGGGCGCCTTTCAGTATGATATCCCTAATAGAGCATCACACTGTACAGGTGGAGTGGGTACTAGGGTATGCACCATAAGTACATAATGTGTCAAATCAAGAGTCAAAGAAGGAATGTAGAAGCCTGTAGAAAAAGATGTAGATGGAAAAGAATATGGCATGGATGACTGAGAAACTTTATAATATAGATGAGGACTGAGAATCACCATGGTATATGGTAAATATGAGTGACGAGACCTATATGTGAAGGGTGGTTAAAACATGGGACACATAAATATCCCATGTATCTCTGATGACACAATGTGATCAGAATGTGTGGAATATGGTACATTAGTGGGAGGGGTATGGTTTAAAAGGGTATATTGACTAGAGCACCAAGATCCCTTACCACCCCCTCGTGCCACATGCTTGAGTACTAGGACCACTACAAGTATGCCCGTCAAATAACTGGTGCCTAAGTGGTGGATCCTGGATAAAAGTTAAAAACATAATTAAAAACATGACATTATATATATATATATGTATATACATATTTGAAATAAAATATTAACAACATGCAATAATGGAGGAATTCCCATCGTCTTAATTCTACAGTTGTTTTCCATCATCTTTTTTCTTCACCGCTCCTCATATGGTTTCATTTGATTCATTTGAAAACAAATATTAAAGTAATTAGAAAAGGATAACTAATGTGTAACAAAAAAAAAATTGAGACATGGATTAATCGTCTTTTGTAATGTGGTTCAAATTTTTAGTTATTTAATTTACCTATTTTTTGGGGATTTGTAATTACTTTCATTGGTTTTAATTTTCATATCAATTAACTTAATATGTCCAATTCAATTCATCTAGTTTTTGTTAGAATATAACTATTTCAATTTTTTTTGTTTTGTTAGGTCTAAATACAATACAATTCAATATTATAAAATAAAACTCAAAGAAAACTACAACCAGTAAATATTGATAATGCACATGAATTTCTAGTTTGATACAAAACATTTGTAATCAATAGTCAATTAATTTGTATAGCACAAACCTCAAAAACTCAAGTCAAGCTAAACCTATATAAATGAGAGCACAAATGAATGATTTTATATATTTCCCACCACAAAATCAGGTTTGAAATCTACACTAACCACAAAATTATTGGAGTAATCATAAGTAATAAATGGATTGGGGCCAATGGGAGTAGGGATGGTGTCAATTCCATCATCACAATCATAAAAAATATTTCTTGGGATGGATTCAATAATGACACAAAATTATGTTCTAATATGATATTTGACATAAAAAACCATTTCTCCATTTATGCCAATACATATGGTTCATCGGTAGATAGATTGTGATTCATGTCAATAACTCAAAATCCATAATCATCAATAAAGGTTCCCTACCTCGTCATCGAATCAAACCGCAGACATTTCAAAATATTGACTCGACAATGAGAGTAATAATATAGTATTATTATTATTTCAATGACTCTATAATAATAAAAATTTTCAAAATGAGGTTTATTATCCGAAGCAATAGCATAATAGTATGTTGTGGCAGTTAGAATAACACCATCCGGTTGAGTTCTCATGTTCATTTCCTGTTCAGTGATAATAAATCTATACCCATTTATCATAGTTGATTTACATTCACAAACCACGGTATTTGGAATTAAATTCGATGCTCTTATTTTCATAGAGTCAGTGTCAGTAGGAAAACTCGATACCTAACATATAAATTAAAATTTAAATTAATTAAATATTGATTTTATTTATTCATTACATCAATATTTTTACCTTCAATTTCAACAAAGCAGAAACATCTTTTCTATGAAAAGTATCTCCCCTTATAAAAGATAAAAAATGATGCTTTATATTTTTCATTTATTTATTTTCCATGTTGATAAAAATATACATATTTTAACTGATTTGTATAATTAAAATATTTAAAATTAGATATACTTGTTTAATTTACTTGATGTAGTCATCAAACAAATCACAGTTGAACAACACTCTGTGATATGCCATCACTAGCTCTTCAAGTCTGAATATCATCAATGTATATGATCTAATAATTTCTCCTATTTAAGGAAGTGATGGAAAAATGAGTTTAATTTTAATATGCTGTTTTTATTCGTTTCTCATTGTTTTATTCATTCTCATAGTTAGATTAGACAAATACATTGAGAATAAATCCATATATTCTTGAGATATGTAACCATTCACGATAGAACCTTCAGGATGATTCCTATTGTAGATATAAGATTTAAATGTGTATATATTCATTTCAGTTGGATACATCCAATGAAAATAAAAAGGTCTTATGAGAAGTATTTTGGTTGGCAGATGGATAGTCAGATGCAACATTCTTGTGAAAAATAATGAAGGAAATATTTTATCTAACACAAATAAAATTAATGGTGTCTCTACCAAATTTTTTTGCAAGAAATACGTGGACAAATTCTTAGAACAATGATATCAAACCAAATGGAACAACCGAATAACATACTCACTTACATTAATGGACTAAATATGACAGATTGCTATTAGAATCAACTCATGCAGAAGGATGTAAAAAACATGAGCCTTCAAAGATTTCAACATCAAATATATTATATTTACCTTTTTTGATATATTTTTTTAATATCAATCATGAAATTTAATAGTCTCTACTACATCTAAAAATGGATTTTTTTTCTACTGGTGTCATCTCATAAGAAGCACATGGAACATGCCATTTATTTTCACTGATACAAACAAGATGAAATTCTAGTCTGATCCCCCAATCTATTTTGTCACACCAAGATCATAATTCTTTTTTTGTCTTTACATTGAAATTTAGAAGAATCAAAGCTCAAATTTCAAATATATTCTTTTCAATGGGAATTACCTATAAGCAATTACATAAAAAATCGGTTGACCAATAAAGAAACACAAACAAGATAATCCTCTTCTTCTAATTGTAATTGGTATCATTTAAAATATTATTCCTCATTCTAGATTTCATTTGACACTTCTAGAAAAAAAAACAAAAAACATGAAATTCATTAATCACATCACATCAAGAAATACACCAATGTGGGTCTTCAGTCTTCATAGTATTGTCAAATCTTTGATGATTATTTCTGTATTGATGGTACACTTGAAATAATCTTCGATGTCCCATAAAACTAAAACTACAATGATATTTCAGTCTTCTGGATCAAGTATTATTTATATAAATAGAATAATATCATTTTCTCTTCATGATCCATCTAGAAATCATTGTATAATATCTAAAATAATTTATAATCTACATAAGTGCATCACACATATGAAATATGTCTTTCAAACATGCATTGTATGTGTGCACACCAACCTCCTAAAGTTGTTGGAAGTCTTTTTTTATAGGTTTCATATAGACGTCTATATCACTACCATTATTATAAGGGATAAATATATGTACACTAATGAAACTTAATGATTTTTTCATACACGACCATGGGGGAAGGTTATAAATTTGTATGAAAATTGGCAATATGATGTGTCGAGTAACCATATGCCCAAAAAGATTAAAACCATCACATGAAATACCCAATATCACATTACGCATGTCATCTAAGAAAATAGGATATCGAGAATCAAATATCTTCAATGAAAATACATCTATAGGGTGAACCATCTCTTCATTATTATTATTTTTCTCAGTATTATGCCATCAAAATTAATATTGATATTTTATCAGAAATGAAAGGATTTTAGAGTCTGGGGATCAATGAAAGGTACCACATTACTTTCTGTAGAACACATGATGGTGTTCCACCAGCTTTTGCCTTCCAGCGGGATGTTCCACTTTTTATACAATCATTTCCTTCAGTAGTTTCCTCCCAGAAAATGCTGCAATCTTTCTGGAAAAGCATTAATTTTGTTTTTTTATAACACAATTTCTTGAGCTGACTTCCATTCCATGTAGTTGTTTGAGGGAATATCTGCATCATATAAAAGTATGTCATTCAATAAGGTATGAATATAATTTATGGAGTATTAGAAATATCATATATATTTTTCCAATGAAACAATCATATTAAAAATTCAAACTTTTTTATTTTTACCACTTTGTCGATATATTGGAGTTGTCGCATCATCATTAAATTATTTCACTATATCAACATAATCACTTTCATTGAATGCATCATGTGTTCTCGTATTGAAGTCTTCATGAGGTTAAATACATTATATCTCAAGATGATGAATAAATAGAAATAGATAATATATCAAATTCTAAAATATAGTCCTCTCATTTGGATCATCAACACTTTGAGATTCTATTTTCTTCCCATTATGATACCACACATAGTAGTTTTTTTTTAAACTGTATTTGGTTATATGGTAACTAACTTCTCCATGGATCGACTAAGGTCTTCCAACACAATTATAATGTGGGAAGTGTATGTTACCACTATCCAATAAATTTTTAAATGAGAAATTTAAAATTCTATCTAAATTGTATTGAAAATTTCTTGATATCTGATTAGTTTCATAAATACAACTATCCATTCTATAAGAAAATTATAATAAGTCATTTCATAAAACAAATAGTATACTGATTCATATTATAATAAATAACTATTAAATTATAAAGGTTTATATCCATCAGAAAAATATAACTTATGGTAGTTATTTATATTTGGGGCTTGGTCATAGAGATTATGAAGGCCAAGTGTATAAAGTAGATCTGGTTCTTATATTTTTTTTGGAGTGGTACATCATGAATTAGAGGAATATTCTTTACCAAAAGTACTCTTTCTACTAAATATTTTTAAAATGGTTCAACTTATTGGTAAATAAATTTTATTTTTTAAGAATTAATTTATCATTCTATTGAGTTTAAAGTTTATTTCTCTAAATATACACATTGGGAATAATTTACACCATATTCATTGTTTTATTGAGTGTCTTATTATAGCAGTTAGATATATAATACATGGTGCGTCATGTTCCAAATGATGAATAGATTTGATGTGATCATCACGATGAGATAGATGAAAATAATTCATACTGATGTTGATTTTTATCAGAGAGTATATCCCATTCACGTAAAGGATATATTTTTCTGATGACATATGATTGGGGGGGTTAATGTGTGTTGAGTGGAAATATATTTGATATTGACTGAAGATATTATGTCACTTCTGGCAGACTTGGCTGTTGTGTCACAACTAACATTAGCCTCTTCTATTTCTCCAAATGGTTTACCAATATCATAATGTATTTTCATAAATCTCTTTAAGACTCCCTCTATAGAGAGAAATAGAATTTTAGATAAAACTAACTCTTGTAGTGTAACCCATATCAATTTCAATATATCATTTATAACTATTTGAGTTGAGGTAAATAATGTTTCTTCTTAAGGGAATGGAGGTTGATTGATTTATTCATCTTCACACATCACCTTATTAGTTAGTGGTTGTGTCTATGCAAAATAACGTTGAAACATGTAACCATGAAAAATTGATACCCAGTTTTCAGGATTTTTGATAGTTTTGACCAATTTTTAGGATCGTATAGGTTCTATATAAATGACTTATAGTGAGGGTGACATCATCTTAAATTTAGAGTTTGATATTTCAAAGACAACATTTTAGGGTAAATTCATAATGCAGGAGTATATTATCTTTTCTCTTAGGATAAAAAATTCAATATCGCTATTTATGTCTAACCAAAAAAATCATGTTAGTAAATATTAAATTTAAAATAAACCAAGGATGAAATAACTCATTATCATATTGAAATCTTTAATATAAATAAAATTTAGTCTATAAAGATAAATCACAAAAAAAACCACAACAAAACCAAAACCTAAAATGATATTTTATTGTGTTTATAATGGGATCATAATATACAGTGGGTAAACAAATAAGATTATAGAGAAATCAAATAAAAAATAAAAAAATAGATGTAGAAGACATAAATTCGTTATAACTTACAAAATTAAAGTGGAAGAACAAAAATTAATTGAATAAAAGATATATAGATGTTTGGGAAATATGGATCATATCGTAGAGCAATATTGTTTAGGGAACAATTTTAGAGCTGGAGGAAGTCCTCTTGGGAAGTAGGGTCAGTGCATGGGAAGTAGGGTTCATAGAAAGAAACAATCGTTTATGGAAATGATAGGTTCTAGATATAGGGTGTTACTTTAAGTGTTTTTGGGTATTTTGTATCCAAATGTTTTTAAAAATAATTGGGATTGAGGGTATATCCCAATGGTTTGTGAAAACCATTGGGATAACTATACGCTGGTCATGCATTTCCTAATGGGTTTATAAAACTATTGAGAAAATCCACCATATATTGGCCCATATGAATGGTTTTAAGGAATTTTTGGTATAATATCCTTATACGAACTGTTTTTTCGAACAATTGGGATAGAGGCATTTGTATAGGTTGGATTTCCACCAGTGAGTAAAAATATTTTCAAAAATATGTTTTGATAGAAATATTAAAAATTTTATGATACAATAGACCAATTCATAGTAAATTAATTTTCAATCCTTTTACAAATAAAATGATTCTTAATTATATTTTACTTATAAAATCTAATTATAACATCACCTATTATCTTTACCCTAGATTTATCACCAAAAGTGACATGAACTCATTCAATTTTATTGATTTGAATAAATTCCAAGTGCATTCCACATAGGTGTATTGAGTATCCTCTATCAAATAACAATAATGTTTCTTGGTATTTTCTCAAATTACACATTTCCTAAAAAACGAAATGTGTGTTAGTATTGGTACCCAAATGAAAAAGGGTTTACTTATGTTATCAAAAAAATATTTTGGAATCCATATTTTTTTATAATGAGGTTTTCTTATTGAAAAATTGGAATAATGATTGATTAACGTTGGTCTCCCATATCATGATTTTCTATAATCAAATTCAATGATTAAATGACTAATCATTTTTCAATAATTAATAAATTTTACTTATGAGACACCTTGAACAACATTTGTTTTCAATGGAGTATTAGGGGTTATTTTATAATTTGAGAATCGTAGACGCAACCATTTATTTTCATGTATATATGTAGGTAAAATATAATATAAAATAAATTATCCTTAAATAAATTTTAAAATATAAGTTTTCAGGTATTTTATGGACGATTCACATTTTTCATCATTCAGTAGATTCTTGTCCTTCAAGAAAAATTATTATTTTTTCATTAAAGAGAGGATCCTATTCTTTTTTAAGTTGATCTTTTTATTGAAACACATGAACATATTTCTTTTTATGTTCTAAATATAATGAACAAAGTTGATGAAAACCATTTTTGAGTTTATCATGTGTGAATTTATGGTCATTATAAATACGGTTAATAGAATAGAAAGAATAATATGAAGTGAAAGGGGAATTATTATTACAAGAATAAAAAGAGTAAAAAATATTAATATGGGTACTAACCTTAGTGTCTTCATTAATATATTCCATAAGGCACGTGGGACTTGAGTCTCCTGATGTATATGAGGATGTTGAATCTATGGATTCATCATTTACACTCCCCATTATGACTTTGAAATATAGATTAACTTTTTTATTTTCTTTGAGGATTTTTATATGGAATTCTTTCTTTATGTGACATTTCTTTCAACATTTATAGTATTTAATTTTTTGGTTCTGCCTTTTGGTTTACCTTTTTGGACCAGTTTAAGAATTTTTTCCTATTGAATGATTTTTTTATAGAAACTTGAGCAGAATATATAACTTCACCTCCTAATGGATCATCATTGGTATCCTTGATGGATATGGTTATCTATATTTAATTGAATTCATTAGAATAGTTTTTTTATTCTCCATTTATCATTATTTTATATTTCATTAATGACATGATGAGTTCCTTGACTACCATATTTTCACATATTTTTATTCTTAGATGGCAATGAAATTGAGATCCCTGGATCAAGGTAAAACACATATAATTTTCTATAAAATTTTTCTTATAGAGAAATAATCACTGAGGGGAATTCTATCACTACAATTATTAATAAAACATGTAAACATACTTGAAATATATTCATTAGGATGCATAAATCGAATTTCAAAACTTTGAAAATACCAATCCAATCTAATGTCTCTTACTTTATTCATTATTTTTAGTGTTATATGTAATAATATCCATATTTCATAAGCCACGTTTCTCGTATAAACATATTTAAAATCATTAATATAAAGACCAAAATGTAAATAATTCATATTTTTTATATTCTATTCAAAATTCTTATCATCTTAGAGAATCTATTTTTCTTTAGATTATTTAGTTTGAATATATTCATGCATTACCATATTCTATACAAGGTGAGTAATACTACCATGAAAATATGACATCTGATTTTTTGAATAAGAATAATCAGCTCTATAAAAAATAGAAACTTGTGAATTATAATTTCAATCCATAATAAAAATATCTTACTATAAAATTGAGTATAATTTTAAACATAAAAATTATAAAAAAGAAATTCTGAAAAATATATATTTTTATAAAATCATAAATCATACCTTTGATACCATTTTCTGTTCTAGAAAATACGAAAATAATGGAGTTAATTTCTATTTTTAAAATTAAAATGGAAGTAAAAGGTAAATTCAAAAATAAAATGATTAATAATGTCTAATGTGAGGAATATATTGTGTGATAATTGATAAATTCAATCTGATTTATGAAATTAATATTACCTAAAAATAAAAATAATGAACATTAATGAAAATTTATTCAATTATGTGAATCGATTATAAACAATGCAATATTTAAAGTAAATAGAGTGAAATAACTAATTATTTGGATTTCAGTCATAGATTTATATAATCATATACATATCTGACCCTAAAATTAAATTTTCAATAACGCAATTTGCATCATCTTATTGGTGATCATGAAACCCATACCTCATAATTGTGGCTTGTGATCACCCTATTGATCTTCAGAAATATCGATGGAACTTGTCCCTCACTTTTATAGAGTGAGAAACTATTGGATAACGTTGATGAGAGAATAATTTTTTTTCTTTTTGAAAACCCATTACAATTACACTCACAAATCAGTTAAAAGGATGCATACAAATTGGGATGAGGTATTTTAGAGAAAGGGTGTGAGACTTTTAGAGATTTAAATATGATAATGTATATTTGATAATATTTGAGAATACTAACACTTTGACATTGATTTAATTAAATAAAATCATTCAAAATAATGTGATATTTTAATATGCATTAGGTATCCTTTAATATGATCCACGAGGTCGGATAATCTTCTACAATTATTTAGGGTAATGAATATTAATAAGACCACATTTATATATTTTTAAACCATAATGAATAAAGGTTTTTAATTCCTACTCAACCTTTATCACAATGTGATTTTAAATATAAAGGATTGAACACCTCCATTCTAGAAACACTAAAAATTCCATGATTTATTAATAATTTTATATATCTTCTCAACATTAAATAGATTTTTGAAACAAAAACAAATTTTTAATCTGCCTCATGATTTTTTTGGCATAAACATTAATTCTCAGTAAAACTTCATGATGTGAAGTGGTATTCAAGTCATGAGGTAGTTAATACCTATATGAATAATTCATGAATATGAAACTCGCATAAATGAAAATTTGAGATATATATGTGAGTTTTGTGATCATAAAACAACATGGGATAGAGAGTTATAAAATAATATATCTCAATCGATTAGAATATTTATTTGTGGGGGGAAAGAAATTAGACACCAGAAAAGAGAGAGTTATTGGGAGTCAAGGAAACTAATTATGTCACCAATGGTTGAGTGGAACTAATTGGAACAAAAGTGAATAAATGAAACACATAAAAATATAAAAAAAATTATTACTATAAAATCATAGCATAATGATCAACATCATGCCGTAATAGGGTTGGGTCGATAACATTGATAGATTTAGTGGTACAAATATTCCCCAGAAACCCACATAAATATTGAACAATAACTATTAAAAATGTGTAATATCAATGAATATCCTAGATCAATGTGTATCACCACATAGTAAATTCTTACCCTATAAAATTTTGGATGTAAACCTCAACTCCTTGAACTCCATAACCGATCCATCCCCAAAAACACAACACTCTCCAGATCTCATTGTTGCACAACATAAAACACTATAACAAAAATACCATCTTCACTAATTTACTATCCTAAAATGATGGATCAACCCCTTTAATTCATTAATACATGTTATAAAATACAATCACCTCCTATGATCCATGAAGTATCATAATACCTAATGTCATTATATTATTATTTATAATGTACAAAATCAAATAGAGAAAACATAAGAAATAAACATAAATATATTATGGATAAATATAAATCCTCAACTAGCAATCTAATAATTCAGGTTGGTAATTACATGAGAAAATCATATTCCTCCAACTCTTCTAGGAGACACATCATGAAGAAACACTATACTATCATGGTTTTATTTTTTTGATAGTGAAAAAATCATCTGAAACTTCCTTTCTCTTCCACAACATACCTCCACGATCACTCCCATCATCTTCAACATCTTGAAATCAAATATCAGTTGATTGGTAAAATTCAATCCTTTAATGGATTATTCGTTTTTTATTTTTATAGTGATGTGTAGTTTCAATTTAAAAGATAAATTCATTCTCTATATAATAATGTCAATCTTTTTTTTCTAGTTTAATACATTAACTATTAAAGTGTTTATTCTTGGGAATACTCAATTTCATTATAGACTTCAGGGTTCCCAAACATGTTTGGGTCATCACATATTCCAATTAGAGTGATGGTTTACTGATTAAATTAGAATAATCATAATTGAGTATTTTAACGTTTTGAAGGGTAGAATTATTTGTATATTATAGTTCACGAAGTAGAATAAAGAAACTAAATATACATTAAAGGGACCACATGATTCTTAACATGGAAGCTGATAATAAATTGATCAATATAATGGTCAGAGTGTATTGAATATAGGTTATATTTATAGTAATTTCTTCATGCATTATATAGTTTTAGATAATGATGAATTTAGGTGTTATTTTGGGAGTTATGGTTCAAGTGGGATTAAAAAATGTGATAATACTGTTAAAAATTATTTGTATATATGTTTCTATTGAATTATGTTTATCTTATTAAATATAATCTATTTTTACCACTCCATAAAGAGGGTTTGAATGAGTTGATAGAGTTAAAAACCAAGGTAGTGTTCTAAATAGTGTATTTAGTGTCAATAACAATTTGAAAGATAACCTTGAGTGAGCTCTAGAAATATAAATTACCAAATTATGAAGGAACTACCTCTATTAATAAGGTTGAACATTGGTTGCAAGTGGATAATATTTAATTTCAATTAATTCAGATAAGGGTTGGTCATCATATTCCATTATTAGAACGTTTCTTTTAGGTATTGGAATGAATGTAGTTGATGTTAGGATGAGGACGTTTTGATGTATCTATAGTTGGATGAATTCCATTTTAGTATATTTGTAAGAAGGATTTATTATCAATGACTCTTATAGTTGAGTAACGGTTGTGAAAATTGGTAATATAATCACAGAGTTTCACTATTTGAGTGTTTTGTGTGAGGATTATGTAAATAATTTATTGCCTTATAAATTTAATTATTAATGAGATGTTTAGAGAACCTCGTTTTTAGAGATATTTTTTACTAGACATCTAAAGGTGGTTCTAGATATTATTTAGATGTTCTTTTATCTATATATTAAAAAATATATAATAATTATTGAACATGATAGTTTCATTCATAAGGTTTTCTTAAAACTTAAGTGATTTATATAGAGATATAGGTTGATTTTTTTGATTTTATTGGAAATGAAAGATCATATCTGACACTGAAAATAATCCAAAAACACAATAACATTTCTATATTATGGGTAGTATACAACCTTCTAGGGGAAACTATGTTATTTGAAATTTTTGTAATGGAATAATAATCCATCAGTATACCATATTACCTTATTCTCATAGGGAATAAAGGGTGTATGAGTGGACTATTACTATTTATGGGTAACACTATCAATATTTTCCATCTCATTATATATATTATACAGAGGTATCAGGATAAAATATTGTTGTGACTATCATCATATGGTGATGTTGGGAGAGAACATCATAGTGGTTTCCAATTTACTCTGGTATAAATAACTATCCATAGTGGAAAACATGATTGAAAGATGATATTTTAATAATGATATATTTTTAGAGGATAACTCTAGGTGGTATAAATTGATGTAATGGAAGAACTAGAAGTGATTATATGTAATATTTTTATTTAATATAATATCACATAAATGTTAATTAATACTTATATTTATAATTAATTTATTAAATCAGCCCAAATTCATGGGTTAATGATTCTAGTAAAGAATTATTACAAGTTACAAGAGTTTACTACTCCATCGAGAGGTTATTTGATGTTAATCGAGGTGTGTTATGATTGTAATCTATATAAGTGATGAGATCAGACTATATAAGATCTATTCTTATTCATAATGTACTGATACAATGTATCCTTGGGTATGGATTATTTGTGTCATTTACAATATTTTTTTATTAGTATTTTTGAAGGAAAATTCTATCAATATTTTAGGGAGATAATGCAATGTTTTCTAGGTAAATAGTTTTTTTTGGTAAAATATAGATTGCACTATAAAAAATTACATCAATGTTCATAAAAATTATTCTTTGTTTATCTAAATTTAAGATATAAGAGTTTCCAAGAGTTATGAGTGATTATGATTTTATTTTCTATGAGGACTTAATGAGTTTCTATTAAAGGGAGACATTGAATTTTAGAAATATTAATTTCAAGGTTTTTATGATTTTCTATCAATGCATATCATATAACACCAAAAAAGATGTAAGAGTTAAGGATTTAAATTTATTAATTATTTATAAGGGTATTCATTTATAAAATCATTTCACCATGGGTATATCAATTGTTTTTTTCCAAATAAGGCATATAAATTCATACAATTATTCATATATTACCTATAATTAATCTAGGTGATCATAAAGAATCACTATATACATCATATTATTAGTGATGTGGATTTGTATTATATGATTTATTTATGATTCATATTACTTTAGAAGATGGTTAAAATAGATCATATTCTTAATATATACTTTTAATGAAATTATGAAAATATTTAATTCCTAGTTATGGAACTAGGATGAAAAATTAAATATATGTGCCTTTGGGACTTATAAATTTTGGATTTTAACCCTTTATTTATGATTTTTTGGTTGTAATAAATGGTAGAAATTTAATTTCTGAAAATATTAAGGAGAATCATGTGAAGGATCATAGGATAGAGTTGGTGTTTGTGGAGAATCATTAGTTTCACGGGAATATCAGTAAGTTTTGATTCTGAATAAGGGAGGTTTACTTTCTGAGTCAACTAATATAAGACCACAATATAGTTGTTGACCCAAAGAAAATTAAAGTAGTAATAAATAAAAACTAGTGAATAATGTTGATAAGTTTTCATGTTTGTAGGAAATTTTTGGTTATTACAAAATGTTGATACCATTAATTTTTAGAGTGTAACTCATTTATAATTATTGATTAAAAATTCCATGATTCTATTCAAATTGAAGAATGGTAAGTTACTAATGCATGTTTCTAATAGTAGTTGAAGAGTCTTTTGATTCATCTATTACCTAATGTATGTATTCCTTATGAGGAATATTATAAAACATCACATTATAGGTTATTATATATCTTGATTAATGAGATAACTATCATTTCATATATATTTGTACAATTACATCATCATGAATGTAAATATTTTGTTTATGATATTTATATTAAAATAGTGGTGTTTGTTATTATGATATTGAACTTGTATTTTTAGTATTATTAAATAAAGTGGTTTGAGGATAATTTTTTTAAGTGTTGGTGGCATGGGGTTCAATTTTATTTTTATATAATTAAGGAATATGAATTATTAATTTCTATTCACCCAATGTTATTTAAACATAAATAATTAATTTGGTTGAAGAATTAATTCATGGGAGTTAATATAAATAATTAATTGGTTGAAAAATTTATTCGATGTTATTAACCAAGAAAATATTCTAGATAAGTGAAGTGGAAAATTGTACAATAATGATGAAATGTGTTATAATATTTAATGTTGACAGCTATGTGGAATTATAATGTTATGGGATTTGAAGAAGTTTTACCATGTCATAAATATGACATGTTATTGGTGTTTTTAGGTAATTAATTATGATATTTTCCAAAAAAATGTTGATATGGTTAGTGAATAATTAATTTATGAGTATTAAAAATATAAATTTGAATTTTAAATTTTGATGTTGTTTTGTTTTTGTATTTAATTAAGTTAATTATGTTGGTGGTCCTATTTTCTAGGTTGATTAAGATGAGGGTGAGAAAAAACAATAAATATGGTAACATTTCATGATTTCAAGTTATTATTGGTCAAAAGGAGAGACTAATTAATTATGTTGTTTTGTTAGTAATGAATTGAATTTATTTATTGAATTAGAGAAAAAATTCTAGGGGAATTAATTTTGGAGAATACCTTTGATATATTATTAATGATATTATGTAATTAATTTTATAGGGGAAATTTAATATGGGTAATTAACATGAATTAGAAAATTATGGGAAAGTGACGAGGTTCATTTTTTTATTGAATGAGAGATTATTTATCATTAATATGAGCCTTTACATGGGTTGCAATAATGATAGTGATTGAAATTTTCAAATGAATAATTTAGAGAATTATACTTATTTATGATATTAAATGGTTAATATAGGATACTAATGAGTGAAATTTGACCCATTATGAAGTAACCTAAAGTTTTATAAATGAATATTTTTTTAGTGTGGGTAAATTATTTATTAATAAATAAAATTTTACAAAAATACATGCACTACATTGGTTATTTTGTACCATTATAAGTTATTTCCTATATGGTTTAAAATAAATTTAATAATCATAACCATTTATTATATATCCTTTATAGATTGATCACATGATTAGTATATATTACAGATTGTGATATACTCTAATTAACACAGACAAAGTGATGGACTCAATTAATAAGGTCATATGATATGAGTCCCATTTTTCAAATATTACAAGGGAGATAAAATAAATGACATTTTCCATTAAGAAATTCTAATCTAAGATTAAATAAATAATTCATGAGAAAAAAATTTAAAGGAGATGTTCAAGATCATCAATATCATATATCGAAACATGTCTACCAAACGACCCCCAAGAAAATATCACCATCACACACCTTAACCATATAGATTTATTGGGTGTAACAAAAGGATATGTGTAAATATTGGGCACCACTAACAACACAACCACCCTATCTTAAAATGGATATTAGGTCCTGACACTCTAGTAACCACCAGTTTCTCTACAGACATGTAGTCCCCCTCCTAGGTTCACTGACATTCTCAAATGGTTCATTTGGATTATTAATGTACCCACAATACAACACATGTTCTTTGTAGTTTTATTTTTCCTCATATTCACAAACCTGGGGAAACTTCTCAAAAGGCCACCCATACTGATCATTATTCCAGTAAAATCATGATTAACTGTGGAGTTATAATCAGGTAGGATCCTGAAAAGAAATGCGTTATTTGTTGACAGGAATCGTATAATTTAGTAATTTAAACCTTTCTCATTATTTGATGTTACATTCATCCACCATTTAGAGCACAATCTCCTCATTATGAAGCCTACATCACAACCCAAGTAGTGCGACCACACATAAGGTTGGGTTCCTACTCTAATACCAATGTAACAATTGGGTCCCACTAACAGCACAACCACCCCACCTTAACATGTCTGTCTGGTCCTGAACATCTAGGTACCACCATTTTCCCCACAAACATGTGTCCCCCTGCTTGGGTCAACCCACATACACAAACGGGTCATCTGACTAATGACTATATAAAGACCCATACTTTACATACATGGTTATTACTTCAGAATTGAAGCACACATATTACAACATATAACAAAAATAAGAAAATACCATATAGGTATAATGTCTTTAGAAACTGTGAAACATAAAAAACTAGTTAATAAAGCATTTACTTTGCCTCCCATTTATTTCATCATATCAAGAGTCCCTTTTTGGAATATTATACTAAATAACCTTCTTCCTGACCTGGGGAAATAAAACATACAAAAGGGTGAGCTCAAATGCTCAGTAAGGGTAAACAAACGAAATATCAATCACATCAAATACATAAGCACATAACTTTTGGAAATCTTAACCTGCAAGAGGGATCATAATTTCATAACATGGGATAAATCATAGTAGTAAAATGTAATCCCAGTAATAATAACTTAAAACATGAAACATTGTTTCATACACACATAATCATAGATAATAATTTCTTATTAGTCAAGACTCATTACCAAGACTATCTTAGTGGACAAAGTCCATTTTTGAACCGAGTTCACTCCTCATTTCAGTCCTATTTCACTGAACCGGTATATCCTACAGTTCCAGCCATGTCTATCTCATGAGATATAAAATATTTACCCAATGCATTGGGGGGAGATATAGGTCCCACCCATATCATAATGATACCATTCTTATGTGTGCCACAAAATCATAAGTCATACATCATTGCATAACCCATGTAGTAAAAATGGGATTCTTAAAAAACATGACATCACAAAACATTTCATATAAGATAAAGGAATTCATAAAAATATTACCATCACAACATAATCAAGTCCATGTAATAATAGGGATAGAAACAGAACACTATATTATCTTATATGGAAAACAATTTTGATAAAACACTTGAACTCCATTCGTGAGGAAAATATCCTTTCTACTTCAAAAACACTTTTCCTTTCTTAACATGTCATACAATTATAAACTAAGAGAATTTTATTAAAAATAAACATGAAAACTTGTAAAGTAAGATTCTTGGAAATAATGTTTTAAAAATCCATTCATGCCGTATAAGTTAAAAAAACATTCTTCCCGTACTTTTGTCAGAAATGTCAAAAAGTACCTCGTATGAAAAATGACAAATGATTCCTTTCATATATTTTACTAAAAACTCACAGAAGGGTAAAATTGGATTTAAAAAATTGTAGGTGGATGGAAATAATATTACATATTGAGGAAACATGGATGTGGATGATAAAATACACCCCAGTAAATACCAATGTATAAACAATCTTGGATAAAAATGAGAGTGTGATATTTCCCTTACCTTAGGTCCGATATTCTTTGTAAGTGTCTGAACCTCCTGTATAATGATTTAAATAATGTTATTGACTTATTATAGAATCATAATTATTTTTATGACATCATATATGGTCATATTCTTAGCTTCTTAGTAGTAATATTTCATTACTACTTGTTATTCGGGTGTTTATAACTTTTTGTTCTTATGCGTGTTTTGTCGAATAAATTAATATTATTTTCTTTAGGTTATAGACACATCATTTCTAGAATGGTATTAGTTTAATATATATCATATTCATTCATTAAATTCATTTATATAATCATTATGAAATGAAGATCATGTAGAACGAGTCGCATCACATCGTGGAGACGGTATTCCGTACGTACGCACGAGTGATGATATCGTTCTTATGATCGTGGAATTGTATTGGAGTATATGTATACTATTTCCGAATCAGTATCACTTTATAATAGTCATATATAGTCATTATTTACACCATTATACCCATCCAAGTAAGGTGGTGGTGGAAAATAGATTATACCACGACGTGGAGACGATATTCCGTACGTACACACGCGCGGTGATTTCTTTTTCCGTAGGATGGATAGATGGTGAAATAGCGTTGTATCATACTTATAATAACATATCAGTATATGAGTGATACTGATGTTATTACTTCATAATGAAACAACTAAAGAAGAAGATGTGGAAGAAGAAATAAAGATGAAAGAATCAGTAACAAACATTACCTCTTCTTTGATGTGCTTCTTTGAGACCTCTTTTTAGGGCACTAAAATGGGTCTTTGAAGAAGACCAGAACCTCTAGGATGTATGTAGGGAAGTGTAGAGAAGAAATTGGCAGGGTTTGGCCGAGCATTAATTCTCAATGTGGTGTGAGGGAGTGGGGGAGGAGGTGCCCTTTTATAAGGGAGGAGAGGGGCTCATTTGGAAAAACTAACAATATTATTTTATTATAAAGTCATGTTCAGTTTTAAATAGCTCCAAATTGATTTATTTTGAAGCTAAGTAGGGGATGGGTAAAAATCCTCTAATTCAATATAATTTAGACATGTTTAGGTTCCTATTTTAGCCTTATAATTTAGATTTAACATTAAGTTAAATAATTTTACTTTTACCGTGTCTTCTTGTGTTCTTATACTATAAGGTTAATAAACATACTATAATTAGACAAACGAACCCCAAGTTGTTAATTATTAATATATATAACCTTATCTAAGTCATTTGGACGAACCATATATTTTAAATTAATACTAACATGTCATAGTAATCTAGAAAAGTAGGGTAATTCATAAAAAGTCTCAAATTACATTTATATTGGTGTTTATAACATTAATTATGTCAATATTTCATTAATAAGATAATTACTGCATCATCATTGTGTCATAAATAAATTTAATTATATAATGTCTAAAAATTACAAATAAAATTATATTATGTAGGAAATATTTTTATCTTTATAATTAATATTTATATTCGAATTTATCTTATGTATAACCCCATATTAAAAATGATCTACTTATTAAACTTTGATTTTAACTATTTTAGCCCTTCTTTAAATAAATTAATAATAAATGTCCTAATCTAATCCAAGTGGTCCTAAATGGTCATATTTTGTTCCTAAGGTTATTTTTGGTCGAATTACACTTTTCCATTAGAATTAGGACATGTGTTAGTGTAATAATAATATCATTTTTACCCTTAATTACCCTATTTAATTTTAACTGTGGTAAATAAAAGTAAAAAGTTACTATTCACCAAAAATTATTTTCTCCTCATTGAACCACATTATACTTACTGACATAAACCGTGTCTCTAGAATTTTTGAAATTCCACTCATAGAAGCTGTAAAATTATGTTTTATGAATAATTCAGTTTTTTTTACTACCACTTAGTGGTTTCACTATTCATCAAAAATTGAATGTTTTCAGAAAAATACCAAAATTTCACCCTAGAAAAAATTCGATATTCCGAATCCAAAAATGAAGTCCATTTCGAAAAATAAAATTTATAAAATTTCAAAAAGTGGTTATTACTATTCATAATGGCTAGTTTTAATAATATTTAATTAGCATATCATTGGATAGTGAAACTCGGTATTGCGTACGACACAAGCTATCGAGGAAGGTTGCGATTTCGTGTAAAGAAATCCAAGAAAGTGTTGTGTGTAGAACAATATTCCTTTGATGATATAACATAGAAGTGTCGGGTGTTACATTCTACCCCACTTAAAATGAATTTCTCCCTCGAAATTCATCACTTTGTAACAAACAGATGAGGATACCTCTCCATCATCATATCCTCATGCTCCCATGTAGCTTCTTCTAATTGGTGGTTCCTCTATAAAACATTCACCAATCGAGTGGTCTTGTTTCGTATGACTTTTTTTCTATGATCCAGAATCTCAATCGGTTGTTCTTCATAAGAAAGATCTTTCTCCAGCGGTACAACTTCTGACCTGAGTACATGTGAAGGATCAGGTATGTACATTCTCAGGATAGATAAATGGAACACATCATGAACTTGAGAGAGATTTGGTGGAAGCTCAAATCGGTAAGCTAATTTCCCAAAACGATCCAGTATTTCGAAAGGACCGATATATCTAGGGCTCAACTTCCCCTTCTTTCCAAATATCATAACCCTCTTCGAGGGAGAAATTCGTAAGAAAACATTATCACCCACATAAAACTCTAGGTCTTTTCATCGGTTGTCGGTATAACTTTTATGTCGACTCTAAGCTGCTCTTACGTGTTGTTGAATAGATTTGACCTTTTCTTCTATTTCATCAACGAGATCGGGTCCTAATAGCTTTTTTTCCCCAACTTCATCCCACCAAGTTGGAGTCCTGGAGTTATTTTCAAAGAGAGTTTCAAAAGGAGCAATCTGAATACTGGAGTGAAAGCTATTATTAGAAGAAAATTCCACCAAAGGTATGTGTTGATCCAAACCACCTTTGAAATCCAGAGAGAAAGCTCTCAACATATCTTCTAGAGTTTGAATTGTTCTCTCAGACTGACCGTCTGTCTGAGGATGATTAGTAGTGCTGAAACTCAACTCTATATCCAGAGTATACTGAAGACTTCGCCAGAACATTGAGGTAAATCTCGGATCCCGATCAGATATAATAGAAATTTGTACTCCCTGCATTCTTACCACTTCCTTTACATATATCCTGGCAAGCTGATCCAGAGAGAAATCCTCTCTAATAGCAATGATGTGTGCAGACTTTGTAAGATGATCAACTATGACCCAGATAGCATTATTTACTTCGGATGTTTTAGGAAGTCCTGTGACAAAGTCCATAGTGATTTTTCCCATTTCCATTCAGGTATGGGTAATGGTTGTAAAATCCCCTTAGACATCTGTCTCTTCAGCTTTAACTTGTTGACAAACCAAGCATCGAGAGACATATTCAACAACATCTCTTTTCATGCCATCCCACCAAAAGTACACTTTCAGGTCCCTATACATCTTCGTGCTTCCAGGATGAATAGGGAATGAAGAACTATGTGCCTCATCCAGTAGCTCCTTATTTAATTTGGGGATGGGAGGAACACAAACCCGATTCCTGAACATTATTATCCCATCACAATCAAGTTTGAATTCAGGAACAATTCTCACCTTCTTTTGTAAATCGACATCTTCTTTCTATGCCTCTTTAATCTTCACATGTATAGATGGTTGAACATTCATTTGAGAAAGATACAATTTTCCCCATTAATTATAATTCCAAGATCCATCATTTGTAAATCCATAAATATTGGATTTTTTGTGATCCTCATCATGGATAAACTAGCATGGTCTTGTCGACTTAATGCATCTGCCACCTTGTTTGCTTTCCCAGGGTGGTAATGGATTGAGAAGTCATAATCCTTAATCAGCTTCAACCATCTTCTTTGGCATATATTCAGATCCTTTTGTGTGAAAATATACTTTAAACTTTTATGATCAGTATAAATATCACACCTTTCACCATAAAGGTAATGCCTCCAAATCTTTAATGCAATGATTACCGCAGCTAACTCCAAATCATGAGTTGGGTAATTTTTCTCATGTATTTTAAACTGTCGTGAGGAATAAGCTATCACCATATAATTTTTCATAAGAACTCACCCCAATCCCTTCTTGGATGCATCACTGTAGATCACAAACCTTTCTCCACTACAAGGCAGTGTGAGAACAGGTTCACTGGATAAAATTCTTTTCAACTCCTTGAAATTCTCTTCACATTCCTCCGTCAAAACAAACTTAACTCCTTTCCGAGTCAACTTGGTGAGTGGATAAGAAAATCGTGAAAAATCTTTCACAAAACATCGATAATATCCATCCAAACCAAGAAAACTTCGGATCTCGGTTACTATTGTTAGTCTCGACCATCTTTCGATAACCTCTGTTTTTGCTGGATCCACAGATATCCCATCTTTTGAGATTATGTGACCAAAAAATGCAACTTTTTGAAGCCAAAATTCACACTTGGTAATTTTGGCATTAATCTTCTCCTTTGTCAGGGACTTCAATATAATTCTCAAGTGATCATCATGTTCTTCCTTGCTCTTTGAATAGACAAGAATATCTTCTATAAAGACTACAACAAACTGATCAAGATAGTCTCTAAAGACTCTATTCATTAGATCCCTGAAGATAGCAGGGGCATTAGTAAGACCAAATGGGATCACTATAAATTCATAGTGTCGATACCTTGTACGGAAAGCCGTATTTGGTGTATCCTTCCTTTTGACCCTTAATTTATGATACCCTAAACGAAGATCAATCTTGTAAAAGTATTGAGCTCCACATAGTTGGTCAAATAGGTCATCAATGCGCGAGAGAGGATATTGGTTCTTGATAGTGATATTGTTATGTTCTCGATAATCAATGTAGAGTCTCATTGATCCATCTTTCTTCTTAACAAATAGAACAGGTGCTCCTAAAGTTGACACACTAGGGCGTATGAACCCCGTATCAAGATTCTCTTGGAGTTGCTTCTTCAATTCCTACAACTCAATTGAGGCCATTCTATAAGGTGTCTTTGAAATAGGCAAAGCACCCGGTACGAGTTCTATTGAAAACTCAACTTCATGATTCGGTGGAAGACCCGGTAATTCCTCCAGAAATATATCATCAAACTCCCGTAAAATGGCAATATTCTTAATCGTGAGTTTCTCACCAACCATTTGAGATAAATAACCTTCATTTAGTGGAATCAATACCCATAAAATGGATGAAATTTCCACTGGAAGGTTATGATCATCCTTGCATCGATAGACAATTATAGGTTGATCTAGAATATGAAATGTGACTTCCCTTCTTTGGAAATTGATATGAGCTCCATGTAGAGAAAGCCAATCCATGCCAAGAATCAAAATAAAATTCCACTATAAGAAGGATTACAAGATTTGCAAGAAGAACTTTCCAACAAAGTTCAATTAGAGAAGAATTATAAACTTTTGATGCGACTGTTTTGCCATTAGGTGTTTTCACAGCTAACTCAACATCTAATTGTTGAGGTAATACGGTGATACCCTTAGAAAATTCTTCAGAAATAAAGGAGTGCTGGATCCAGAATCAAATAAAACATTTGCTACTTTAGAGTGGATGGTAAGTGTACCTTTCACCAAATTTTTATTGTACTCCATATCGATGATAGAAAATGCATGTGACATTCCTTTGTCTTTAGCCTTAAGAGTTTGTTGACGTCGACCATCATCATCAACCCTTGGATTAGGACATTTATTGGCATAATGTCCCATATCCTTACACATGAAACATTGAAGTGTAGTAGGTTCATTCTATGTATCCCTTCTTTTGCTTGCATCATTAGACATATTCTTCCCATTATCGCGGCATTCGAATGCCCAATGACCTTCCTTTCCACATTTGAAACATTTACTTGTCCCTTTAAGACAACTCCCTCCATGTTTCTTTCCACACTTTGAGCATAAGGGAAAGCTCATCTTATTTTCAGTGTTCTATTTAGATTTTCCTTTGAATTCCATTTTCCTCTTCTTATCAAACCCATATGACTGATGGGTTACTCCATTTCCATCTCAACTTTGAGAGCACATCGAACGATTTCCTCGTAGCTATTGAAGTCCATTATGGCTAAGGCCCTCCGAAGACTTGGTTTTAAGACACTAAAGAATTGATGGATCTTACTCTCAGGTTAAATAATAATTCCAGAAGCGTACCTTGCATGTCTTGTAAAATTTTCGTTATAGGTACCAACAGATTCATCATCATTTTGCTTCAGTTCAAGGAACTCTTTCTCCATCTTTGTTCGGAGAATACGAGGGAAGTACTAATTGAAAAAAAAGTTCTTGAACTCGTCCCATTCCATGGACTCAATTTCATCCTTTTTCCTCAAATTCCTAATAAGATTCCACCATTGATCAGCATGACCATCCAAAAAATACACTGCTAAGATAACTTTATCATGCTCAGAACATTGAAGAACTGAAAATATCTTTTCAGTAGTACTAATCCATTGTTCAGCAACTAATGGATTAGTAGAACTGCTGAATGAAGGTGGACGATGTCTCATGAAGTATTCAACAGAATGTTGCTCCTTCCTTTGCTTGTTTGGAAGTCTTACATCATTCATAACTTGAGAAAGTTGTGTGATCATGGCTACAAGATTTTGCATTCCAGCTCCCAAAATGTTTGGTTGCTCAGGGGGACAATCATTGCATTTCCCATTGCATTCCTCATTAACACGGTTCCTTCGGGTTCCAGCCATTGATTAAAACCAAGAAGAATAGTGTGAGCAACACTAGTTATAAAAGGAAAACCACATATTCAAGAATAAAATTTCACACTTAAGGTCTTATCCTAGGTTATTCATGGCCATATCTAAAACACTAAGATTGTTTTCTATGCTTAGACTTATCCTTAGGGTTCTTACTAAGGCTTTCTCATCCTATTTTCCAAAGTTTGACTATACCTTTCCTCTGATACCAACTATAATGACCCATACATTACATACATTGTTATTACTTCAGAATTGAATCACACTTATTACAACATATAACAAAACCAAGAAAGGACCGTATAGTTATAGTGTCTTTAGAAACTGGGAGACATAAACAACTGGTTCATAAAGCATCTACTTTGCCTCCCATTTATTTCATCATATCTAGAGTCCCTTTTTGGAATATTCTACTTAATAACCATCTTCCTGACCTAGGAAAATAAAACATACAAAAGGGTGAGCTCAAATGCTCAGTAAGGGAAAACAAAAGAAATATCAATCACATCATATACATAAGCGCATAAATCTTGGAAATATTAACCTGCAAAAAGAGATCATAATTTCATAACATGGGATAAATCATAGTAGTGAAATGTAATCCAAATAATCCTAACTTAAAACATGAAACTTTTTGTCATACACACATAATCATAGAGAACTATTTCTTATTAGTCAAGACTCATTTCCAAGACTATCTTAGTGGACAAAGTCCAATTCAGAACCGAGTTCACTCCTCGTTTCAGTTTTGTTTCACTGAACCGGTATAACCTACCGTTCCAGCCATGTCTATCTCATGAGATATAAAATATTTACCCAATTCATTGGAGGGAGATATAGGTTCCACCCATCTGATAATGAAACCATTCTTATGTGTACCACAAAATCATAAATCATACATCATTGCATAATTCATGTAGTAAAAATGGGATTCTTAAAGAACGTGTCATCATAAAACAATTCATATAAGATAAAGGAATTCATAAAAATATTTCCATCACAACATAATCAAATCCATGTAATAATAGGGATAGAAACAGAAACCTTTATTATCTTAGATGGAAAATAATTTTGATAAAACACTTAAACTCCATTCTTGAGGAAAATATCCTTTCTACTTCAAAAACACTTTTCCTTTCTTAGCATGTCATACAATTCTAAACTAAGAGAATTTGATTAAAAATAAACTTGAAAAATTGTAAAGTAAGCTTCTTATAAATAATGTTTTAAAAATCCATTCATGCCGTAAAAGTTAATAAAACACTCTTCTCGTACTTTTTTCGGAAATGTCAAAAAGTACCTCGTATGAAAAACGACAAAAGATTCCTTTCATATCTTTTACTAAAGACTCACCAAAGGGTAAAATTGGATTTAAACAATTTTAGGTGGATGGAAATAATATTACATATTGAGGAAACATGGATGTGGATGATAAAATACAACCCAGTAAATACCAAAGTATAAAAAGCTCGGATAAAAATAGGATTGTGATATTTCCCTTACCATAGGTTCGATATGCTTTGTACATGTCCGAACCTCTTGTATAATGATTTAAATAATGTTATTGACTTATTAAAGAATAATACTTATTTTTATGATATCATATATGGTCATATTATTATCTTCTTAGTAGTAATATTTCATTGCTACTTGTTATTCGGGTGTTTATAACTTTTTGTTCTAATGTGTGTTTTGTTAAATAAATTCTTATTCTTCCCTTTTGGTTATAGATACCTCATTTCCAGAATGGTATTAGTGTAATATATTTAATATTAATTCATTAAATTCATTTATATAATCATTTTGAAATGAAGATCATGTAGAACGAGTCGCATCACATCGTGGAGACGGTATTCCGTACGTACGCACGAGTGATGATATCGTTCCTATGATCGTGGAATTGTATTGGAGTGTATGTATACTATTTGAGAATCAGTATCACTTTATAATAGTCATATATAGTCATTATTTACTCCATTATACCCATCCAAGTAAGGTGGTGGTGGAAAATAGATTACACCACGACGTGGAGACGGTATTCCGTACGTACGCACGCGCGGTGATTTCTTTTTCCGTAGGATGGATAGATGGTGAAATAGGGTTGTTTCGTACTTATAATAACACATCAGTATGTGAGAGATACTGATTTTATTACTTCATAATGAAACAAATAAAGAAGAATACGTGGAAGAAGAAATAAGGATGAAAGAATCGGTAACAGACATT
Organism: Viscum album; assembly: GCA_963277665.1. Taxonomy (NCBI): domain Eukaryota; kingdom Viridiplantae; phylum Streptophyta; class Magnoliopsida; order Santalales; family Viscaceae; genus Viscum; species Viscum album. The sequence continues at coordinate 304,982,112 of OY728131.1, read as the reverse complement.
ACCTCTTCTTTGAAGTGCTTCTTTGAGACCTCTTTTAGGGCACTAAAATGGTTCTTTGAAGAAGACCATAACCTCTAAGATGTTTCTATGGAAGTGGAGAGAAGAAATTGGTAGGGTTTGGCCGAGAATTAAGGCTCAAAGTGGTGTGAGGAAGAGGGGGAGGAGGTGCCCTTTTATAAGGGAGGAGAGGGGCTCCTTTGGAAAAACTAAACATATTATTTTATTATAAAGACAAGTTTGGTTTTAAATAGCTCCAAAATGATTTATTTTGAAGATATGTTGGGTATGGGTCGAAATCCTCTCATACAATAGAATATAGACAATTTTAGGTTCCTATTTTAATATATATAACCTTATCTAAGTCATTTGGATGAAACATAGATTTTTAGGAATAAATTAACAGTTACTAATATAATATTTGTTTTAAAAACTATTTTATGACAATTTTGACACTATTTAGTAATTAATTTTTGCGAAAATCATAACAGAATGATTAGTTTGAAATACGTTAATTAAATCAATACTAACATGTAATATTAATCTAGAAAATTAGTGAAATTCATAAAAAGTCTCAAATTACATTTATTTTGGTGTTTATAACATCAATTATGTCAATATTTCATTAATGAGATAATTGCAACATCATCTTTGTGTCATAAATAAATTAAATTATTTAATGTCTAAAAATAAAAAAATAAAATACCATTATGTAGGAAATAGTTTTATCTTTCTAATGAATATTTATAGTCGAATTTATATTATGTATAACCCCATATTAAAAATGATTTACTTATTAAACATTGATTTTTACTATTTTAACCCTTCTTTAAATAAATTAATAATAAATGTCCTAATCTAATCCAAGTGGGCCTAAATGGTCATATTATGTTCCTAAAGTTGTTTTTGGTCGAATTACACTTGTCCAATATAATTAGGACAAGTGTTACGGTAATAATAATATCATTTTTACCCTTAATTACCCTATTTACTTTTAACCTTGGTAAATAAAAGTAAAAAGTTACTATTCACCAAAAATTATTTTCATCTCATTGAACCACATATTACTTACTGACATCAACCGTGTCTCTCGGATTTTTGAAATTCCACTCACAGAAGTGGTAAAATTAAATTTTATGAAAAATACAGTTCGTTTAACTACCACTTAGTGGTTTCAATATTCATCAAAAATTGAATGTTTTCAGAAAAATACCAAAATTTCACCCTAGGATTATTTCGATATTCCAAATCTAAAAATGAAGTCCATTTTGATAAATAAAATTTATAAAATTTCAAAAAGTGGTCATTACTATTAATAACGGCTAGTTTTAATTATATTTTATTAGCATGTCATTATTTAGTGAAACTCGGTATTGCGTACGACGCAAGCTATCGAGGAAGGTTGCGATTTCGTGTAAAGAAATCCAAGCAAGTGTTGTGTGTAGAAAAATATTACTTTTTTTGATATAACATAATAGTCTCGGGTGTTACAGACTATCCCCATATTCCAATACATGTTCTTTTAGTGTTCTTTTTCCTCACTTGAACACACCCTAGGAAACATCCTAGATGGCCATGCATCCCGATCACTACTCTAGGCCAATCACGCCAACCATGGATTTCTAATAATGAACGCTCCCATAAAGAATGGTGCACCTTGTTAACAATAATATTACCATCTATTCATTTAACGATTTATCATTCTGGGGTGTTGTAATATGTACATATACCATAATAGTAAGTGTTTTTATATTTCTATTTTAAATAATTTAATTAATATATTTATCTTTTATCAATTTATAATGATCAAATAATTGGTATCATAATAATTAGATTTTGATAGGAAGTAATTCAAATTATATTTTTTTTGGAAAAATCTAAATTCAATCAAGAAACTCTTTTTGATTAAATAAATAATTTTTAAAATAAATTCCATTCTAATAAAATATTCTTAGTAAATAGTATTTATTTAAATATAAATGGTAATATAATTTTAAAAAGTCAAATGTTTTTTTATAATGTTTAGAAAATTGTTATTGTGAAAAACCATTACTTTTAGATAAATGGGATTTTTTTTGATTTTAAAATATAAATTATCATATATATAGAAATATTTTAATAAAATAAATATTATTTTTTAAAACAACATTTTGAAATTATCCAAATGTGAATTATTTATAATTTTATGAGGAAACATCATTTTTTGGGTAAAAATTAAATATAGTATAATTAAACGATATGTATTATGAAATCATAAACTCCCCAAAGTGATGTAATAAATACTATAAAAACTATAAAAGTGTATTATTTTAGGTATTTATGTTATTTTACATAAGAAATAATGAAATCCACCCTTATTTGGAAGACTAAATAGAAATTCATTTTTTTGATTTTTGAAACACTTTTTGGTTATGTTAGAACGCACCATAAAAATCACTTTGAGGCTAAGTGAGAACCAACATATCATCACAAGGAACCATTAAAGGGTGGGGTAATGATCCCTGTTCAGGACGAAACCCATCAAACAAAACACCACAAAATGAGACCATCACATTGTGGCTAAGTGAGAACCAAACTCAAGATCCTCCATGATCAGAAACTTCATCATCAGATCTGCCAAAACCATCCCAATTTGCCAAAAAATCCTTGGAACCAACCTAAAGTGGGGGCATGCACAAAGGGAAAGGCCAAAATAGTAGAGATGAATCATAAAATGAAATTACCTGGAACACAAAAACCATAACCCCAAAGGACCAAACAGCGAAATAGGGTAGAATTGGTGAAGAAATTTCTTAATCACTGAGTATTCCTGAGGTCACCCTCTGTGGACATGTATTGACCCGAGAGAAGATGATGGTCCTGCCTGTTCCGACCCCGAAGAAAACCAAAAATCAGAACTGATGAGGACAGGAGATCATAGGTACCAAGCATTTTTTCATCTACCATCCATATATGGATACTAAAAATAGAAAACCAAAAATTTCCCTGCGTCAAAAAAACCACCACCCTTGCAGGAAATGAAACACAAATATGTAAAGATGAAATGATGTTGAAAGAGGGTGACCAGTAGTGAAAATCACATCAGAACCAAAAAACCCTTTCCATCAGAAAAGGCAGACTCTTGAAGAACCATACCAAAACCCATGACACTACCTCGCACCTTGAGCTCCTAGACAACAAGAATCCCTCACCGTCGATGAAGGCCAATTCTTGAAGACCCAATCCAATAGAAAGCCATGCTACCATGCTGCCTCTCAAATTTCACTAGTGAAGAAACCCTCACTGACATGGAAGGCCGATGCTAGAAGACCCACACTGAGAGAAATATGAACCATCCAATTTCCCTATGAAAACCACCCAGCACATTTGGGACCAGATCCGCAATACGCAGCTAACAAAGTCGCTGAAGCTTCTTGGCTTCTAGTAGGAGGAGTCGTACCAGGATGAGGGAGCATAAGTGTGAAAGACCTATCACTTTCGCAATGAGAATAACCCTAGGGGAGAGGATGATGAGGAGTGAGGGAGGAAGTAGCGGCAGGAAACCCAAGCGCCGAGGTAGGTTACGCTAGCATTCCACCACTTATGAGACCATCCTTGATTGAAAATCGATCCTTATTTGGTAGATACCATGGGGAAAATCCATGGAATGGTTTTTGGTTTGGATTAATTTGTCATGTAGAATTCAAATCCCATGTTTAGAAATTAATAAATAATTCACCTCTCTTTTTCTTTCTAAAGCCACCTAAAATCCCACTCCCCATCTGTAAAAACCCTTATATAATGATGTTACTATAAATTTCCATCAATAGATCCCTCCCAAGGTTCCAAAAAGCTCTTATGAAGATCCTTTGAAGCTTTTAGATTTTCCCTCTCAAATTAAGGGATCCTATACTTCTTATCTATATTCAATAACCATCTTTATATTCTAGATTTTTTATTCCAAATTTTTCATGTTGGGATGTGTTTCTAAATATCCATATTACTACCTTTAATATATCTAGGCTATAAGATACTTATTTCAATATCATTAAATTTTTCCATTAATCTTTATATACCCCCATTATACTGCCAAAATAATCTTGTGATTTTTTCATTAGAAATATTTTTGTAGGGAATACCCATCCCCATTTATACTTAATTGTATTCACATAGATGTACCTATCCATCATTGAATGGTCACTTCAATGTATATAACACACACTCCATAATTTTGGGATTAAATGTGATGAAATAAAATCCTGTGTCAAATGATCTATGATGAACCCTTGTGCCTGTACTTTATTTGAATATGTTGAGTGGTCATAGAATTATATTTCCCACTAATACATTGAGTAATGTTCTTATCTCATGACATTCAATGTAATGTGCAAGTGAGGTTATCCTAATCAAAATATGTTATGATATTCCAGTGGTTATCACTGACTCTTGTTAATAATGTAATTTTTTATGTTGTTTACACATTTCTATATTTCAATGATCTTACCATGTTATATCATTCCTTATTTTTCAAAATTTTTATTCAAACCCCTTTTATGTTATCTTGATACACCTGTTGACTCAAATGTTCTACATTACCTTATTTTATGCTTTGAATATTCTAATACTGAAATTTATAGCTCTCCTGTTTCTTATGTGTATCCCTAGGTTATCCCATACAACTTTAAATATCCACATAATATAAGATCATGTTTTAGAGTTTTTAAATATTAATGTTGTACCCATTTTTTAAATTATTATGTCATATACCTAATTTCCCAAATAAAATAGGTCTCATAATCTTTTGGGGATATATTAAGTTTATCTCTATGTATTAAATCATGAATTTTGTGTATTAAAAATATGGATTTCTATATTAGGTATAAGAATCAATTCTAATTATTTTAGATATTAGGAATATAAAACCCTAGTGAAATCCTTAGGGTTAAGACTAAACAGAGGGAATCATCCCGAAATATTGGTAATGTATAGAGTAACTGGTTTCCAAGAAAATGCATCCCCGTTTTTATAGTATAAGTGGTTATGGATTTGGAAAAGTATTACCTTGGTGTAATAACCCTAAAAATGGTTCATTGAGATTGACTTGATCATCACCAAGTGTATGAAAATGGACCTTTCATCACACCTAGTTTGACACTCTCGATGGATGTTCTTTGGTAAATTCAAAATCTCATTTCAAACCATTATTAGTGGAAAAAAAATACCCATAATATTTTATGCTAGGAAGTATTTAATGTATAAAATATATTGAAACCTGAAAATAAATATTCCATGGAATATATTCCATTTATGATTTATCCCTGTAATGTTCATGGTTTCATATTTATGCATTTAATAGTTTAAAAATTATCATCCCTAATTTCCTTTTATTTTTAGTTAGTGGTTTAAATAGGAGTAATCAAGCTAAATAAAAATGTGATGGGTGACATAATGACTATCTAAATGGGATTCCTTACATGATGGGTGAACATGAAAGTGGTATTTTGATTATTCAAAACAAGTTATCAAAAACTACTATAAAAATATGCTCATTGTCGAGTCTCCAAAAACATAAAAGACAAGGAGTAAAATTTCAAATTTATGTTCCTTTGATAATGTGAAAAATTAAATATGATTTAATTTTCTAAATGTCAAAAATGTGGAATGAATCACCAAGAAAAATGTCATAATGGAATTGGAATATGTATTGGGTGTGAAAACCTGGGGTATAAAGTAGCTAATTATCATGGAAAAATTAATATTTTAGACAAAATTATATAATAATATAATGTTAAATAAAAGGAACCATTAACAATTCCATGCCAAAAACGTGTGGAACATGAAGATTATCTAGGCTAATTCTCTATTTCATGGGATACCAATTATGATGAGGACCAATAATCTATAAGAACAAGGGAAAAAAGAAGGTTATATACTGATATAGATAATGATTATTGAAGTACACATATAATCTATGCCAAAGTTATGTATGTATACTTGTATTTCAATTCACTCAACACTATAATATCATGTTTGTTTTCTAATAAAATATATTCACCTCTAGAAATGATTTTATATCTTAAAGAAATACATCTATTATTATTGGGTAACAAGTGGAATTTTTTGGTATTATTCTTTATGAAAATATCATCATTATCCCATTAGTGTATTTTTATTCTATTATAGGAATAGATTTTATTTCCTTTCATAAAGGAAATTGAAATTATATAAGAAAGGAAACCACCCACAGTATCAAAAACATCATTCTAGTGAAATACAATTTCATGGACAAGAATGAATATCCTTTGGTATTATCATATAATCCATAGATACTACTTCTTTATGATAAAGTGTGTCTATCTAAAATGATTGAGACTAAGGAAAAGATAATCCTTGATGACATGCCCATTGTGAGATAATATGTTCCTTAATGAATGGAATGAAATTCTTCATAAATTAGAGATTGAGCTCTCAATCATACTTATACTATGAGAAGTTAACATTCATGATGATTTTTATTAATAGGAAAGGGATATCTATGGTTCCTAAAAAATTGAGTCAAATGAAGGATGACTCAGAGTGACATATGTGATGGAAATACATAGTTTCCTTGAAATTTCAAGGTAGTATGATCGATTTGTGATAATCATATCATGACTGTTAAGCCCACTAACCAATCTTACTCAGAAGGGAATAATCTATTTTGAAATGACGAATTTAAAGAGAGATTTAAGGATTTGAAAAAGAGGCTAATCACTGTACACATGCTCACATTACCCACTAGTAGGAAAGGATTTATGATCTAAAAAATATGTTTAAAAAGGGATTGGATTTTTTACACCAGAATGATGTAAAAGTTATAGAACATGCCTCCCTCTAATTAATGATCCTTGAGAAAAACCACCAAATTCTTAATACATACTTGGATGTAGTGGTCTTCAACTTGAATATTTGGTGGCATTATTTATACAGTGAAAAGTATGACATATATACAAAACATAAAAATTTCAAGTATATATTCACACAAAAGGACCTCAATATGCACCAATTAAGGTGGTTAGAGATGATTAAGGATTATGATTATTCGGTCTATTACAATCCTGGGAAGACAAAAAAAGTGGAATATGATATTATTATAAAAGATGATAAAACTCTATCCATTATATGGATTATAAGGGATCCAATCTTATTAGAAATTTAATGGATAGACATGGTAATAATAAAAGGATTTAATATTATATTGCTAAAATAACTGGTCAACCATAAATTATTGAGATGATAAAGGAGGTCCAAAAAGATAATGATGTGATATAAAAAAAGATAGAGGATATTCAAAATTTCAACTTTGTTAAAGATGGATTTATAAGGTTTAAAACCTGTATATGTGCTCTATAAACACTGGAACTAAGAGGAAACTATTGACCATTACAAATAGGTTATTTCTCTCTATTCAAGAAATAAGAAATAAGATATATAAAGACTTAAAGAAAAACTTCTATTGGGAGAAAATGATTAGAAAAATTGTTTAATTTTTATTATGATGTTTATTATTTCTAAAAGTAAATTCTAAATAATATAAGTATAAGGGTATTATGAAACCATTTCCCATAATAGTATGGAAATGGGAAACCATGATGTATGATCCTGGTTTTTCTTGAGGTATGGATCTTTCTTATTAGGTTAAATGTTTTTTAGATTGATTTTTTGGATTAAAACCTAAGATGAGTCGTATGCCGGTTGGGTTTTTTTGGAATGAAAGAGGAAATGAGGTTGAAAGCTGGCTGTAGGCTATGTACAAGTCATGTACTTAGCCGAAATTCCATGTACTTGGCCTACACATTGTGTACAGGCCTGTCATAATGTGTAGACTTTCTGGATAAGAAATAAAGGGTGGTACACGTCGTGTACTTGGCCTACAAGTCAGGTATTGGCCCACTAATGTTTTAAAAGAGAGGTAGTAACATGTCATTTTTGTTACATAAAACTTTTCCACTCATTTTGAAGCCAAAAAACCATCTAAAATGTGTTTTCAGATATAGAATCCCTCCAGACTCTGATTTGAGCATGGTTTGTCTCATTGGAACCACATTAGTAAGTACTGGATTCCTTTTTAGTTGTTCTTGATTCTTTGAAACAATGACTACGTTATTTGTATTTAGGTTCTTATGACCTAATTTCTCATTATTCATTCATTCTACAAATTTATTCCATACTAGGAAGAACTAGGACTTGATGCTAGATGAGGTATTTACTATCAGGGAAAGGTAGGTGGTCTATACATTCCTTCGGATTTGTGGGTGCTTTTCAGGCATTCAGCCTTATCACCGCCCTTCAAAATATTAGGTGAGGCCTTATTTTTTAGTGAGTTTCTTTCTTTAGCTGTAGTCAAATCTAGTGAGGATGCACGTAGGTTCCATTTAGGTGATTTAGATTCTATTTAAACCACCTAAGGGGTGCATGATTGTTCTTGACTAGTTAGAAGAATTCCTTAGATGCTTTAATGGGTTTTATTATCTTCTTAAGAGAAGTATTGCCTATTTTACTGGTAATATCATGCTATGGGATGATTATTGTTGACTAGATGGAATTCTTAAACAGATTATATGGGTTTGTATACCTATTAAAATGGTTAATGGTTTGATAAATGGATTATATGGGAGGGTAGGCCTATATGATTGTAAATTTTAATTGTATTGAATAAGTGGGTATACTCATGGCTTGTTTATGCTGATGTGAGTGGGTATACTCACGTTGAATGAATTTTATATATTGAATGAATTGAATGTTTTCATTAAATGGTTTGATAGATTCCCTGGACTACTTTCCATGGATTTGGAACATGGTAGTGGACACCTTGGGTTGACTCATCCCCCTAGGTCTTGATTTAATGGGATGCTTCAGGTTTTTCTACCACATGGATCTGGATTTCTTGGTTTTTCATAGGAATTTCTATTTTTAGGTTTCTAGGACCCCAAATAGTGCCTAACCGAGTTTCCACTAGGACACCCATGAGCTTCGATGGGATGCATTGGGCAAGCTCCTTGGATCTGGCCCCTTGTGGTGTAGGTTTATTACATGGATTCCCTGTTACATGACACCTTGGATCCGACCTTTGTGGTCTACACATCACTATATAATGTGGTAATGGTATATTTGACTTCTTTATATAGTTTGGATGTGGGATACGTGATATAGTTGGATGTATGACATGGCTGTGTGACTTATTAAAGTTGATATAGTTTCCTTGTTAGGTTTTAAATTTATTCCAGGTAGCCTTGATGGGATGTTTATTATTCCTTATTATAGATGACATACGCCATAGGAGTTCACTTTACCTTACTAATTTGTTTACACATGTTAGAACTTTTGTATAATTGTTGTTAGAACTGTATAGAACTGGTTGGTTTCCTACAAGGATGTTTATCTCACACCCTGGTTGGGCCTCCTCGGGTACCCAAACTGATTACATATTTGTAGGTGATGATAGGGGAAAGCAACCTAGTACTTGTTGTTTATATTTTCTTCAGAGTAGGGGAGCATTGGACCAGGATGATGCTTGTGATGCTATGAGTAATTTTTGGGTTTCTATTCTTTTTGTGATACTTGTACTGTATTGTATTGCGATGTACTATTATGGATGATTTCAAGATACTTGTATCATCTACACCATTTTTTATATGAGACAATTTTTCTTATTGATATGTATTCTTACCTTGTATTACTTTCAGTTGACTATTGTTTATTTTTATTATGTTATTGTATGTATTTGACTTACACTGTGAAACTCTATTAATGATGAAATAGTCTCCCCACTAACTCACGTATGCCCTTGCTGCTAGTTGGAAAACTATGGTGGTTGAGGAGATGTGATTGAGGCCATGATTCCAATAAGGCTCGAGGCAGTGTTTGGTGTTATCTAGGTCTGATACATTAAAAAGTGGTATCATAAGAGTCTTTTTTTATAGTTTCCTTACTATTTGGAGACAATAGACAGGGATAGAAAGGAAATGGTGTTTTTTAATAAACTGTGCCTTGGTGTATCTACCCCAAGTACAAGGAAAATCCAAATTTCCTCAAATTGAGTTATGTTTTTATGGATTTTTATGGTTACAATTGTTTTAATTTCACCGTTGGGTGACACACTTGATTTCTACCATTACTGTTTATGTTGTTGTGGGTTCTATTTTAGTTTGAACATGATGAGATGAGGGTATTTCATCTCATGAATCATACAAACACTTTTATGAATCACATGGCATGCAATTTTTCATGCAATTTAGGATGCATTGGATATTGAATGTTGTTGTGATAGATGATGTGATAGTTTTACATATAAATTTATTAGTTTTGGTGTAGCAGATAATGAAATTACATCATCTTTCAATTCATAATGTGTATGCACCCTTATGAATTGGGAAATGACGCATCGATGCAATATAAATGTTAATTGAACATGTTACATGTATGGTTTGTATGGGAACCAAGTTTTGGTTCATGTGGTGTTATGGGCCCTCATGGATTCAGAAATGGTTACCCTTGGTGAAATTTCATAGATAATAGAATGTTAACTCGAAATGGAAATGGAACTTGAAATTATGGACATAGACTTGACCTAGACCCGAATTTTGTGTGGGAAATAGGAATAGTTTCTAGTGGTTTGATTGCTATTATTTATACAATCCATTTTTTGGAGTAGGCTGTGGGTTTGAACTGGTTGCTTGGAGGTTTTTGACTTGTCCAACACTTTTGAGTTGTGCTTTGATGTTTTTCTTTTTTTAGGCGTGCATTTGGAATTGTAGAGACATCACACATGAAGACTTCCAGTGGTAGGCTGTGAAGGAGGAGATGACCATACATTAGAGATGGTGGGCCATGGGCTACTAGTTGATCCTCTTATAGTTCTAGCTATAGCACTAGTAGATGTTCTGGACATAGGAGTTGAGGCCTAGTTCCATGAGGATTTCATTCGTTAAATGTAGATATTATAGGGAGCACCATATCCAACCTTGTCTATGGTTGTGATGACACGAGTGTTTTAGCCGCAACATCCTCCCAAGGTTTCGGGGGATGGTGGATCAAAGGCTTCAGCTCTGTGGCTTGAGACCACATTAGATATTTTTGAGCATATGATATTCCTCTAAAGTGGATGGTTAATCTTGATACTTACATACTACATGTAGCGGCAATGAGTTAGTGTGATGTTTTGAACTAAGATGATGGGATGTAGAATATAGGTTGGGATGAATTCTAAAAAAGCTTCTATGAAAAATTTTATCGGACGAAACTATGAGAAGAGTGGTCTGGTGAGTTCACGAATTGGGAGCATGGCATGATGATAGTTATGGAATACTCGGAATGCTTTACAAAGGTACAATGTTTTGTGCCGATGTATCTTACTGTTGAATTATCAAGGGTGAGATTATTTGAGGAAGGTCTAAGACATGTTAACAAATCTCAGGTCAATTGGTTCATGTAGCCTTATATCACAGAGATTGTGAATCCGGTCTTGATTAATGAGAGGAACCTGATGAAATTTGAGGGTAAAAAAGAGGGGAATGATGTTTCTCGACCTAGTGGATCTACATCTTTAGGAAGGAGCACCGTTTCGAGCATTCCAATAAGGTTACTTCTATTCAGGCTATTGGTGTACATGATTTCGTGTATTTCCATCAATGTGGTTTCCGAGGGCACATGAAAAATCAATACGATCATGACCCAGTCGAGTGATGAGCTTATAGTAGGATGGGAACATGTAATAGTTTTGGAGGACCTTCCTTGTAGCTATTAGTGGTAGGGGTTAGCTCAAATGTCAGGTTCAGGAGAAGTTTATTCAACTCCATGTCAGGATGGGAGTTGGAGCAGTGTGGGCTATTTATGTTACTGTAGTGTTAGTTGTGGTAGTGGTAGCTAGAAAAAAGGTTCTTAGAGATAGTTGGGTGGATCAGCTCAGGGTAGCCAGACAGGGTCACAGGTCCGCGGTATCGACCAGACTTATGCAGTGAAACAGACCCAATAGGAGCAGGATCTGAGACTATCTATGGTGAGATGTATGATCTTAATATATTATAATATTCCATATACTATTTTCAATATAGATTAATCAAATATTTTTAAATCTATATGGGTGGTTAAAATCATTAGGATTGTGATTTTTCATTCTAATGGTATTTTGACACTAGATACACCATTGGGATTTAGGATGAGTGATGTGCACCAGTCTATAGAGTGTCCCCTTCAAGTTAGTTGGTTTCAATTCATTTGGGGTCTTTATGTCCTCAAGATTATAGGGTATGACATCATCCTCTGGATGGACCAGATCATGGATTATTGAGTGTACGTTGACTGGTATCACTGAAGGGTGACTTTGACATCACTAGACAGTGAAATGTTCATTCAGAAGTGTGAATGGGGTGTCCAGGAGAGCAGAGTTGGACCCGAGTATCATGGGATAGGCGGGATGAAAGCCCTGATTTCTAGTTTATACCTGGATGATCAAAGAGTAAGTCATATAGACTTTCTTCCAGTTGTTGAGCGTTTCATGGACGTCTTTCCGGATGACTTTTCTGGTTTACCTCTAGAGATAGAGGTGGAGTTCACCATCGATCTAGTGAAAGGATCTGCGATGGTATCCATTCCTCCATACATTATTGATATGATGGAGTTTCAAAAGATTGAGAGGTAGATATAGGATTTTGTGGTGAAGGGGCTTATCAAACTCAATACATCTCTATGGGGTTCGCCGGTCCATTTTTGTGAAAATGGATAATGAAAATATTAGGTTATGCATGCATTATCTGAAATTTAACCAAATAATTGTTGAAAACCAATATCCATTTCCACTTATAGATTTCTTGTTTGATCATCTTATAGGAGCTCGAGGGTTCTAAAATATCAACTTGGGGTCAGGATATAACTGGCTACTTATTAGACCTGCAGACATAGATCATACATCCTTTAGTAGAAGGTATGATCTATGAGATTATTTGGTTGTGTTGTTTGGTCTCATAAGCACGCCAATGGTTTTCATGGCACTGGTGAACCCTATTTTCCATACTTACTTGGAAACTTTTGTGGTGATTTTCCTAGATGACATCTTGTTGTATTCTCATATGTGACACAACCGTGCCAACCCTCTTGAGATCATTTTGAGTTCTCTAAGAGACCATCAATAATATACTAATCTCTCAAAGTTACACTTTATGATGGATCATATTTAGTTCCTATGTCGCATCATCTCAGAGACCAAAGTTTTAGTGGACCAAGAGAAGATGAGAATAGTAGTTTCTTTGGAACAACCAAATAATGTTTTTGACATATAGAGTTTCTTGGGGCAAGCTGGTTACTATAGGTGTTTTATACTAGACTTCGCATGCTTAGAAGCACAATCGAAAAGATTGAATAATAATGGAATGCCATTCATTTTCTTAGATTATTGTGACAAAACCTTTCAGGAGTTAAAAGGAATGTTGAAATCATCACCAGTTCTAATAGTGCCAGAGTATGTAAAGAGTTACACGGTTTACTATGACGCTTCATGTATTAGGATGTGGAGAGTGGTGATGCAGGTAGAATGAGTCCCGAAGTATGGGTCTCGACATATGATGCCTCATGAGAGGAATTACACTACACGCAATCTGGAGTTAGCAACATTTGTTCACACATTGCGTTGTAGAAGGCACTAATTATTTGTGGAACATTTTGTGGTGTACACGGACCCCAAAAACTTGAAGTATATCTTTACGTAGCTTGATATGAATATGAGGCATTGAAGGAGTGTGGGGTACCTACAGTATTTTGACATCAATAATGCCTACATTCCCAGTATGGTAGATGTAGTGGTCGATGCAAAGATCTAGAGGACATTGGTATAGGTAGTGAAGCGGGACAATAGAGAGTGTAAGCATATGGAATTTTTCCCTGAGATGCATCTGGAGGTTCATGAAAGATAGGGGAAGGCTTATTTAACATTCTATTATATGACCTATACCCTACAAGATAAAGATAGGATGAGGTAGCTATCAAATTTAGATGACCTAATTCTATGGGAGTGTGTGGCCGGTGATGAACCTCCTCATGGTTGGAAAGTAGGTGATGATGAGATCCTGAATATCCATGGACATTTTTGGGTTCTAGAAAATATACATAATGTGATGATACAATAGTTTCATGCTTCAAATTGGGTATTTCATCCTGGCGTCACCAAGATATACCGTGACTAGAAATATTAGTAATGGTGGTCGGGAACGAAGTATGAGGTGGATGGTTTTGATATGAGGTGATCCACCTATCAACAGGTGAAGGCGGAATATCAGTGACCAGTTGGCCTTTTATAGCAGTTTACTATTCCAGAGTTGAAATGGGATGATGACATGAAGGATTTAATGGTTGTTTTGATCATTTCACCTCAAGGTAAGGATGCTATGTGGGTATTGTTGATAGGCTTATGAAGGTCACACAATACTTTCTGATCACAAATACCTTCAGTGTGGATGATCTTAGAAAGATGTATATTTTATAGGTTGTATGAATACATGGTATCCCACACACTATCATTTTGTATAGGGATTTCCATTTTATATCTCATTTCAGGAAGATTTTTTAGAGGGCATTTGGTATATAGTTTCTTCCGAGCACAACATACCACCCATGGACTGATGGATATATAGAGTGTATGATATATGTTCTTGATGACATGCTATGAGAAACAGTCTTAGATTTTGGGGGCTCTTGGGGGAGGAAAATTCCCCTGGTTGAGTTCTCATAGAACAATGGTTATCGGGAAATGATACCGAATACACCTTATAATGTTTTATATGGTAGGAAATTCCAATCTCCCTTGTGTTGGTTAGAGGCGGGTGAGATAGATTTATTGGGACCACATCTCATGTAGGATAATTTTGAGTAGGTCTATTTGATTTAAAAGTGGATGAAAACTGCACAGTCTCATTAGAAATCATACGCCGATTTCCACAGATGACCTCTAGAGTTCGAGGTTGGGGATCATGTTTTCTTGAATGTTTCGTTGAGGCTGGGACATAGATGGATCAGGAGAAAGGTTAAACTTTCACTGAGATATTTCGATCCGTTCAAGATTATGGAGAGAGTCGGGTCGGTTGCCTATCAGTTATAGTAACCTCAGAGGTACCAAGACATTCATGATGTCTTCCATGTAATTCATCTGTGTCGCTATCATTCAAACCCTTCTAAGGTTTTTCAGCCCAAAGAGGATGATCTTCTGGTTGATGCATCCTTTGATGAGAATCCTATTTGTATCATTTAAAGGAGAAAAATGGTTCTCTAAGACTGGTAAGTTCCACTAGTATGGACACTATGACAGCACAACTGTTTATATAATGAGACATGGCAGTGGGAGGCTGACGTATGTCCTCAATGTCCAAATTTTTTATCAGATTAATCATGACCATCCATGAGAGGTAAATTTGGTGATAAATTTCTATAACGGGGAAGATCGTAAGATCCCAGGTTATAGATCTTCCCTTTTGAGTTAAATGTTCATTATGTTCCTTTTTGGCTTAGATGCTATGTCGTTCCATGGTACGATTGGGTTGTTTTTGGGAAAGAAAGTGGAAATGTGGTTGATATCTGACTACAAGCCAGATACACATAGTTTACAAGGAAACATGTCGCATACTTGGCACATACATCATGTATTGGACTGTCACAATGACTAGCCTTTATGGTTCAGAAAAAAGTAGGGTAGTACATTCTATGTACTAGGCTTACATGTCATGTACTATCCCACTATGTTTTTTTTAAAGAGAGGCAATAACCTCTCATTTTTGTTATATAAAACATTTTCCTCTCATTTTTGAATCTTGAAAACCATAAAAAATTGTTTTTCAGATCTATAAGCTATCCAGACAGTGATTTGAGTATGGTTTATCTCATTAGAATCGCAACGGTAAGTAATCAATTCCTTTATAGTCTTTCTTGATTCTTTGGAATAATGACTGTGCTATTTGGATTTAGGATCTTATTCTATAATTTCACATTCTTCATATACACTTCATATTTCTTCCAAACTAAGAAAAATCCATACATGATACTGGATGATCTCTCTACTATGGAAGTGATGTAGGTTGCCTATACTTTCTTTTGGCCTTCAAGGTGCTTTTTGGGCGTTCAATATTTTCCCACCTGTCAGACTTTTTAGAGAGGTCTCATTTTTTAGAGGGTTTCTTGTTGTAGCTATAGTCAAACCTAGGGAGGATGACCATATTTTCCATTTAGGTTCATTAGAAACCATTTCTCAATTAATGGTCCCCCAAGGAGAAGGCCTTATAGATTTAAACTATTTATTCTTTTTTAAACCACCCAAGGGGTGCGTGCTTGTGATTTTCTAGTTAGAGGAAGCCCTTAGACTCCTTAATGGGGTTGATTATCTTTTTAAGAGATGTAATGCCTCCTTTCCTTGATACATTTTGCTATTCCATTCTTATTGTTTTCTATATGGTATTGTTAAATGGATGATATGGGTTAGTATGCCTATATGAAATGGTTAATGTCTTGATAAATGGATTATATGGGAGGGTTGGTCTATATGTTTGTAAATAGTAATTGTATTTAATGAGTGTGTGTACTCATGGATTGTTCATGTTGATGTGAGTGAGTATACTCACATTGAATGAATTTTTTAAATTGAATGAATTGAATGTTTTGATTGAATTTTTTGATATATTTCATGGAATTCTCTCCATGGATTTTGAATGTGATAGTGGATTCCTTAGGATGGATCTTCCCCTTGGGTCTTGATTTTATGGGATGCTTTGGGCCTTGCTACCTCATGGATCCGTCTCAATTGGGATCATATTGGACTTGCTATTTCAAAGCTCCTAGAATACCAACCAGTGATTACCGAGTTTCCACTGAGATGCCCATGGGACTCGATGTGATCCCTTGGACAAGCACCATGGATCTGATCCATAGTAGTCTAGATTTATTACTTGGATGATCTGGTACATGACACCTTGGATCGGGCCCTTGTGGTATAAACTTCACTATACAGCATGGTATTTGGATATTTTAATTATATATAATGTTTAGATGTGGGACACTTGATATTGTAGGATGTACGGTGTGGCCGTGTGACTTGTTTACCATGATATAGCTTCCTTGTTTGGTGCTGACTTTGTTGCAGGTATCCTTGAGGGACTATTCAATATTCCTTATTATAGTAGACTTATTGCATGGGAATTCACTTTATTTACAGCTTAGTGTATACTTACTATCACTTTTTTATAATTTTTATTAGAACTATCATAGACCTGGGTGGTTTTCTAGATACTTGTATCATCTGCGTCATTTTGTATATGAGACACTCTTGGTTATTTATATGTATTCCTATCTTGTCATACTTTCTATTTACTAATGATTATTTCTCTTCCACTATTCTATGTATTTGACTTTCACTATGGCACTCTATCATATGAGCGATTAATATCCCCACTAACTCACCTAGGCCCTCACTGCTAGTCGGCAGCCTATGGAATTTGGGGAGACACACTTGAGGCCATGTATGAAACCGTTCTTAGGGAACCATTGGATGACATTTGAGTCTCAGAAATTACATATGACCATAGATATCAGATAAAGAATTCCCATGACTAGTAAAGGTAATAACTCCATCAGGGTGGTAGTTGATCACCTTACAAAGTCAAATTATTTCATTACTATTAAGTAAGATTTCTCTCTGGAACAAATATCAAAGATATACATAATGTATGTGGTAATATTGTATGGTGTTCCACTCAATGTTTTATTTGATTGATAATTAAGGTTTACCTGATGTTTCTGGAGAATCCATAAAAAATAGTTGGATATAGAGCTGAACTTCTATACTACATATCTCCCATAGATGAATGGTTAGTCTAAAATAACCATTCATACATGGGAGGATATGATGAGATCATGTTCAATGTATTTACAAGGATGTTGGGATCAAAATTATTCCATAACAGAGTTATCTTATAAAAATAGTTTCCATTATAGCATTAAAATGACACATTACGTTGATCTATATAGAAATGGGTGTTAGAATCTAAGAAGTTGTGATGAATTTAGAGAGAGGAAGATTATGAGACATTGTATTTTCCATGAAATAATAGTGATGCATCAAACCATTCATCCTCTAAGAAATCCAATAAAATTATATAGAAAAGTCATAACAATAATAATCAATAAAACGTGGAGTTTGAGGTCAGAGATAAAGTTTTCCTTTATATATAATTGAAGAAGAAAGTCACAAGGTTTGGGAAAAATGGAAAGCTTATTCCAAGATACATTATCCCCTTTTACAATCTTGATCATATTTGATCAGTGTCTTATCAACTAGAACTCTCACCTAAACTATCTCGAGTGTACGATGGGTTCTATATATCCCTCTAAAGGAATCACATACCATATAACTCACATGTACTAAAAGTAGAGGTTGTATGATTAGAGAACAATCTATCATAAAGGGATACACCAGTGAAAATAATATATTATAGATACAAGGTTCTAGAGAACAAGACAAACCACCAGGTCAATGTTTTGTGGTAGAACAACAAGTTTGAGAAAGAAAATTTTGATCCAAAATAGGGAATGAAATGGAAAATATGTCATTCATTTTAATGAATGTTTTGATGTAGAAATTTATGAATGAGGGGAACAATGAAATTACCCAATGTTTTATAAATGAAACTCCATTTTTAAATTAGTAAATTATTTTTTTGGAAATGAAAATATAAAAAACACATGCACAAAATTGGTTATTTTAGACAATTATAAGTTATATCCCTTTGAATTTAAAATATTGTTAAGCATCATAATTTTTGATAGTACAACCATTATACTGTGGTCATATGATTAGTATATAGTATGGGTTATGATAGAGTTCAATTGATCTAGGCAAAGGAAGTGATGGCCTAAACCAGTAGGATTGTACCCTATAAAGACTATTTATTAGAGTTTCCAAGGGAGATAACATGATTGATATTTTCCCTTGAAATAACCAAATTTGAGATTCAATAACCAAATCATGATCAAAACTATTTATGGGAGAAGTTCAAGCACACTCGGATTAGGAACTAAACCATGTTTATGGAACCACCTAAAGAAAATATAACCATCACACACCATACCCAATGGGATTTAATTGGTGTCGTAAAGGGATTTATATCTAGACCCCAACAGGAAGAATTTTTATATTTTAATTTTCAATAAAATAACGATTATATTTATCATTTGTTACATTATAATGATTAAATATTAATTTTGACATAAAATATATTTTGATTTGGTGAAACTGAAATTATACTTTTGGGAAATATGTATTTATAATCAAGACACTCTTTTTGAAGAATTCATGAATTTTTAAAATAAATATTGTTTTAATAAAATATTCTTATTGAATAATGTTTATATAAATATAAATGATGATATAATTGTTTTTGAAGTTAAATGTAATTTTGAAGGTTCTAAAAATTTTATTGTAAAAAAAATATTTTTTGATAATTGATGATTTTAGATTTAAAATTATAAATTCACATATTCAAAAAATAATGTTTATAAAATATATATTATTTTTAAAATCAATATGTAGAAATTATGCAACTGTGAATTTTTTTATAATTTACTGATACAGTCAAAATATTGTGTAAAAATTCAATGGGGTATAATTATATAGTATGTATTATGACATCATAAAATCCCAAAGTCATGTAATAAATACTATAAAGAGTGTAGATTCCCAAAACTCGTACTCTTGGATTTAGTGTTAAAAAAGAATTACATTTATGGTTTTGATACCAATAAATGTGACCCATTTTTTCATATCTAAAGCATAAAACATTGTAAGGAAATATTGGGTCACTTATATACCAAATATGTTTTTAGGTTTCGAGTTTTATATAATTATAAAAAATTCTTAGCAAATTGGGTTTATAAATAGATGGTTCATAATGATTAACACTGTCTCCTAGTTTGCCTATATTTTCACATTATATGTTAAATCATCAACACCACCCATAAAATTTCTCACATGTGAAACCTTTCTAAGAAAAAACCATTTAGTATTATTCTTTATAACATGGAAAAGGGAACTATAGGAGAGGGGTGATATTATATTCTTAGTAAGGGTAAGTGTACAATGGAATCTATCATGAATAAATATTCATAAACAATATGGAATGATAAATTATGGAAACACATTCCATTTAAATAATTACTTGAGCATAATATAACAGGAATAAATGACTCTATAATGATGGAATGCATAATTATGTATTTATTAAACACACCATTGAACCCTCAACCAAGAAAATTAAAAATACTGTCAATGCCTTGTGAAATGACATCTAAATAAATGGGTAAGGCCTCAGCTAAAGACGAAGATAGTTTGTCTCATTAGACCTACCGATGCATGAAGGGATATAGTGGGACCCTCCCATCACATAATTTTTTTTGTATTCCTCATTTGATTAAATAATAAAATATTGTAAACATTCCTTATATAAAATCAATAACAACCCATATTAGAAGAACTAGTCATACTGAATATAAATACTTTTGACAATAAAAATGATAATATACCATCCAAATAATTATTATGAATATTATAGATATAGTATATCCTCAAAATTATACTCAATAAAGGATGTTTATGTAGATGAAAATACTTTAAATAGTTTACATATTTTTTTTGGGAAAACAAACTTTATACAATGAAAATCACTTTTGAAAATATAAAAAGAATCACGCGTAATAAAGAAATAATTTTCTAAAAAAGAATTTAAAAATGTAAAGGAATATTCAAATAATGAATCCATTATCATGGAAATAAATTACATTAATACTTTATAAGTTAAAAAACCATTATTTTCACACTTGTTTTAAGAAAATACAAAAAGTACATTTTTTGGAAAATGATAAAAAGATTCCTTTTAAATTTTTTTTAAAAAAAGTTAAGAAATGGGAAAATGAAATTTAATAAAAAAAATTATAATAGAAAAAAGAAATTAATATATTAATAAAACATGGATATTGAAGAAAAATATTCTCAACTGATACTTAAAAATAAAGAATCCTGAAAAAGTATGTTATTGGTAAATAAACACTTACCACTTGGGTATATTTTAAATCCGAAACACAAAGAATGAAATAAATTCAAATGATTCATTAAATACCAAGAATACAAGGAGATTAACTATATAATATATCAAATTGGAAGTATATACATGAAAAAAATAAGCTGGGAATATGGGATATGTCTAATTAAAGTAAAATTGTGATGACAAACACTTACATTTGTTTTGTATTTATTAAAATGTGTAGGAAACTCATATATAACAAATATATATTTATTTAAAATATCATGAAGAACCATATTTATTGGTATCATACCATATATCATTTACATATAATATTTTATCACATGTTTATTAACAATTTATTGTTAAAATCATTGTTCTAGGTGATAATTACTTTGTTTTTCATGGATGATTTTTGGTAGATTGAATTTTTATACAATGAATATGGATAAATATTTTATTTAATATTAATAATTATATAAATATCACATATATTAATTGTATATTTATTTATAGTTATTCATGAAATTCAGTGATAGAAAATGAACTACACCGTTCATAGAGATGGTAGGCTATACATATGCATGAATACTATTTCTAATTTTCAATAGATAAAAATGATAAATAATATTTATAATTTTAAAAAAAAAATTATATAATATAAATCATTTATATTAATTAAATTATTCATTATTACCATCCATGTAACATAAATATGAAAAAATAATAACATCACTTCATGGATGTGGTAGTCCACACGTACGCACGAGCAATGTTATCATTTCCCAACATATTAGAATGTAATAAAGTGATACGATATTATCATTAAATAGGTATAATTATTTTTTAATAATCATATATAATGATTATTTCCATCTTTATAATCCTCCAAGTAAGTTAGTGATGAAAAACAAATTTCACATATACATGGAGATAGTAATCTATTCATACGAACAAGCGATGTTTTCACATTTAATAGGATGGAAATGAGATGGAATATGATTCTAAAATAATATCAATAATAATATATTAATATATTTATGATTATTGGGTTATTATTTTATTTTGTTTATAACATATTAAATTGATGTATAATAAAAAATAAACTTAAAGAGCTGGTAAAGATGATTAACTCTTCTTCAGTGGACTTCATTAAGATCTATTCTTAAGGGACATATGGTTGTTATTTTGGAAGGTAAAAACCCACAAGAACATGTATATGGATGTTAAGAATAGGGATGTTGAAGTGTTTTCAAGATATACTCCTCATAGTGTTGTAAAGAAGTGAATTAAGGGGTGCCCATTTACAATTGAGGGACAAGGTAATCTTGTAATCTCACAATATATTACATTAATATAAGTTATTTATCATTTAAAAATTTAATAAATTGAAATAATTTTATTAAAAATTATAAATAATCTCATGTAATTTTTTTGACAAGTTTTGAATATTTTCACCCTTATATTTTACTTTTAGACCCCCGTTAACACATTTGACAGTGTCTATACTATTATACTTTTCTACTATCCAAGGATCAATAATGTTACAATAAAATGAAAAAATACCCATAAATGGACCATGGTAGATGATATTAACCACATCCTATTTATTTTTATGAATATCTGTTTTTAGAAAATTTATATAATTTCATAAAATATTATTTATAATAAAATATCAATAATCTTAAATTTTAAAACTATTCATTACGTTGAATTTAATACTATCAATAACATATTTATAATTAGAAGAAAATAATTTATTATATCCAGAAAATGTCATGGTAATCTATAAAATTCATGTATCAAATTATTTTTCACAAATTATATTAATTTTATATAATTTAAATATCATTTATTTTATTTTTCCACTAATTAAATTATTACCACATCAGCATTATGTAATCTTTTAAGGTAGATATTTATTAACTAAAAATTAAAAATAAATTACCATGATGAAGAAAAATATTTTATATTTAAAAATAGTAATTATATCTGAATATATCTTAGAGATAAGCTCATATTAAAAATATTATATCTATAAAAAAGAAGAGTGTTACATTTTTGACTTTTCAAGATATAAAATATTATAAATGTATTAATCTCATACAGATGACAACTAAATGACCTATAAATTAATCTTAGAAGAATTGTTATGAAATTATGTCATAAAATAAAATGTAGGGAAGTTTTAGGGTAATTTTATAATCCTTATCATTTAATTTTTAACATCAATTATCTGATTTACCCTTAACTGTGATAAACAAAATTATGAAGATTACTGTTCATATTGACCAAAAATAAAAGAAAAATATATACTGAATTTCGAAACATATGATTCCAAAAATTATATCCATTTTAAAAATAAAAAATAAAAATGTGGAATAGTTTAATTTAAAAATAAAGTGCTAGATAAAAAAAATTATTTTTTATAAAAAAATGAATTTTTAGCAAAAAATGTTTTTATACTAAATTAAATATAACAAATAATTCCAATGAACTTAATTGTATTTTTAAATCTATTAAAGATATAATATTGCATTTATACCATTTAATGAATTGATCCTTTTTTAATATTGAAGCAAAATTTCAGTTTCTAATAAAAAATATTATTTTTCACTATTTGTTGAAAAACCAATCTTTTCGGAAAAATACAAAAAACTTTTCATAAGATAAATTTGATATTATAAATTTAAAAATTATATTATTTTTATAAAATAAAATTCATAGAGATTAAAAAAATTTAATTATATTAGTTTCCCACTAATAGCAATAAAAACATTTTTGATGAAACCATATTTTTGAACATAAAAATTGAGTACTTATTTAATAATAATTAATAAATGAATTTTTATTGACTAGGTTATATATATATATATTTATATTATTTAGTTATCAATATTCATAACCCTTAATTGAATGAATCGATTATAAAATTCACAATAGAATAATAATATTCGTGGTTTTGTTTAAGCTCGGCGTTGCATGATGTATATGATATCGAACATAGTGTTATTTTAAAAAATTGGGTTGTTATATCACCCCACATTAAATATATTTTTTTCTGGTATTTTGAACATGTTATTGGTATTCATGGGTCTGACATTTGAAAATGCCGTTGTGGAAAACTTGTATCGTAAAAGGGTTAATAAAACATCCTCTTGAAAGAGGTAACAGTGAGTATAAAGGTCACTAAAAAAATAGGTTTCCAAATTTAATAACATTAGTGAGAATCAAAAATATAGACACAGAAGAAAATTAATTTCCATATATCACTTATCATACGAAATTAAATGATCCTATGAATGTAAATAATTATAAAACCTAAATCTCAGATGTGGAAAAACCATCATTTCATCAGAATTGATGGTTATAAGACAACCTTTTTTTATTAAGATCCTTTTCCTAGACATTAGGCATTCATTTTCCATCATGAATAGTAACATAAGGAAATATAATTAATTAAAAAGTATAATTTCATCCTTTAATAAATTCTCAAAACAATATCAACTTTTTCCCTAAATGATGAGTATTCAAGATTAATTATTCATGCCTGAAGTAGTAGAATCACCTTCTAATGGATCAAATTATTTTGCAAAAGTATTAATAGATAGTCCATCTACCATTAAATATTAACCACAACCAAAATAGTTAGAATATGATAAGATGAGTCACAAAAAGAATAATCCTTTAAATGAATAAAATATACCTTAATCTCTGAAATTCAATAGTAATACCCAAAGTTTAACTTGGATCATTTAACAAATAACTATGTTTAAAATTTCTAAAAATATTTCATACAAAGAGTGAAGCTAAAAATTTTCAAGGATTTGATCACATCGTATTCAAAGGTAAAATTAGTATTTATCACCCAAAATATATATTCCCTAAACATATAATATCCATGATATGATAACCATTTCTATAAAAACCCAAATCATCCTAAATCTACAATAAATTGGTAGACTCATCCAAAATAAAAATAAAACATTATTCCTGAAATAAAATTCCAAAATATTCTATTTATCTTAGTCATATACGGTTTTAAAAATAGTGATATTCTTTTAAAATTACAGAAATCACTTGACACCATATCAATACCAATCCCATGGTTATCTATATACTAAAAACTATGTTCCCAAATTAAGCATAACATTTATATGTCATATAGATTAAATAAAAAAATAATGTCATACTAACTAGGACATCACATAGGTAAGTGGTAGGTGATGCACCCCTATCACCATTTGGTTGTGGGTTCAAGCCGCACGACAATTCCATATGTGAATTTTTTTCACTCGATCTATAGGTTATCCCTTTTATAAAAATATATTAATATAATAATTATAATATTCCCAGTAATGTGATAAAAACATCAAAAATATCCTAAATATAATAAAAATTAAAGAAAATTTGTAACCACAAATGTTATGTCATAACTTTCATTTTTCATCACAGAAATTTTATAACCCATACTTACCACAAAATAATAAATAACATAAATACTAAAGTTTATAAATAACTATTTTTTAGTTCCTTGAAATGTGTATTATAGTTTTAAAAAATGGATACTTTTAGGTGGTTTCCATTGGATTTATTTAAGGAACCAAAAACATACAACAGTTTTTTATACAAAGAAGATCTGTTTTCCAATGTTAGGAATTCGTTAATTTTGATCTTCATGATACGTAAGAATGTGCATTGGTTGAGAGGATGGGAGGTTAGAATCATATGACCCTTTTGGGGGGAATTATTATCTACTCCAGTATTCTATTTGTAAATTTAAGATATTCTTAGGAATCCTTATTAATTCACCAAGTATATCATAAGTATCCCATGGAATTTTCAATCATTTATTTAGCATGTGAAAAGTTTAAAAAACATATATATGTATTTGAGATTCTCCATCAATGGTATCCTCTCATAAACTACTTAAATATTCTTTTAATCATCATTATGATGATGCTGGTTTTTAAGCCACTCAGTTGAGTACTCCAGAATTTATTGTCATCCAAGGAGACCAATTTTTGTTTTGATCTTGGGATCGTGCCCATAAAATGGGGTACCTATGTATCCTTGTGAAAGTAATCAGAACCCTCAGAGTTTAGTTCCACATAATGGGACACATCATACCATTTAAGGTCATGTGATAAGGACCTAAAATTATAAGGTGCATAGTCAAAACATAGTGTGGGACTTATGCTGAAGCAAGCCAATGAACTTTGGAAAGAATATGGTTTTCCATGTAGGATCAGAACCTGTTGGGAATACTGCCCAAATAGAATTGGCTTGATTTAGGGTATTGGGTTTGAACCTCAAGGAGGCTTCCTACATATCCCATATGGATGGGAATAAAATCCCACATAGTTTAAAATGTCTTATAGGAGTGTATGGTCCTTTGAGAGAGATGAGTCTGGGTTTACTTCTTGATAAGTATGCCTAGATGATCTATGGTTTAATTTGGGTCTTATTCATAAAGAGTATTCCCAGATTAAGGGAATTGGGGTTGGATTTTTAAGGAGGATATCCTGTGAGCTCAGTCATTGAAAAGGCTTCTAATGTATCTTGGTTTGAACATGAATCAGAGTTCTCATTAGAAATGTTGTGATCATGAAAAATCTCTAATCCCACATGAGTCTTCCTCAGTGTGAGAAACAATATAATGTCAAAGATTCATCAAAAGCATCCACACCTTTCCTCTTCCACAGATGGAAGTGGGCGCACCTATGGCGGCAAGAGTGGATGATGCCTAAGTTGACCTGAGAAGAGGGTGAGGAGACAAGTATTCCCTATATTCACTATAAATTAGACATCGTCCCAATGAAAGGAAGAAGGGATGAAGGTTTGGGGCATACAGCAGGATGGATGTCCATGGTGACAAATCCCAACGGGAGAAGTAATTGGTAATGAAAGTCCATCTGCCCATCTCCCCTTGGGTATTGGGAACCGAAGAAGAGAGGAGGAGCAATGATGCTACCTCATACAAGTAAATCATGTGGCTTGCACCAGGACGGTTTCCCTAAAATTTATCCTTGTAGGGGAAGGGAGACTTATACTTTTTCAAAAGGGAGAAAAGAAAGTGTGAACTATACATTCTCTATCAGAGACCTGAGGTTCCAGGCCATCAGTTCGAGAAGGGAGAGGCTAGGACCCAACCATCCTCCAAAATGGGAACTTCCCAACACTGTCTCTGGGAGAATGGTCCATGTGAAAATGGATATACAAACCCAAAGACACTCCATGAATCCTAACCCCGTTGTGAAACAAATATGGGAAACCTCTAACTATGTAAATACAAATACAAATTGGAGACACACTGATGTGACTTTCCCAAAGGTTTGATAAGCCAAGAGGTTTTGGTGGAGGTCTCAACAGAATCCATTTAAGATAAGGGAGCCAATGAATAAGAAAACATTCCATGAATGGATTTGATAAAGACTTGATGGATTGTAAACAAAAGAGAATAAGTGAATCAAATAGGTGCACCCAAGTAAGTAATGTCGCACATGTATGGGCACACATGTACACTTGGGTAACCTGATGTTCACTTAAGCGATGAACAACATGTATGTTAATACTTGGGAGAATCCTTGGTCAAGCAATCAAGATTATTCAATGGTGATCCTAGAAGTGGGGATCTCATGTTCCAGTGGGTGGAATGGGTAGCATACATGTACATCTGATTTGGGGAGGTTGGGCTCTTTTAGGCACACAAGTGTTATGATTTTCATACACTAAAAAGACTTAAGTCTAATGATCCTCCCTTAAATCCTCCTCTCAAGGTGTTGAAGAACTACCTTGAATGTTTTGGAAGACTGGGACAAAGTACTTGGGTGACCAATGTAGCAATTGGAATTCACTGAAATTTGTCCATAAAAAGGAGTTCCCCAAGGGTATATTAATAAGAAAAAATAGGACCTTTGGAGAAAGGAATTTGGGTGCGCATGTAGGTTGCATGCAAAAATTATGGCACACAAGTGGTTATGCACCAGATTGGTGGATCCCAAGTAGACTTGCATGCCACCAGTGATTCGGCTCGCCTAGGGAAAAGATTTGAGGACTTAGCCAAAATCACAGTTTCATTCTCCTCCATCATAGTGGCATGCAGGTGTTTATGTGCAGGTACAATGGGCGCCTCTTTAGAGACTTAACCAAATAATTTATCCATACCATGGGGGATACCCTCCCACACCCCTCCTTGTGATCAGTGTCAGGTTGCGGTCCGTACCCTTTGAGACGGTGCCTTCACTACCATCACTGACCCCCGTGAAAAATGATGAGTCTCACCACGATCTCTTCGAGCCCCGTTGAGGTCATTTTGAGTCGTGGTTCATGTAAATACATCTTCAATTGCAGATAAGTGCATGCAACACATTTCCTGGTGTCTACAAAAGCCCCCCATAGAATTTTATTTTTTCAGAATGAAAAGAATCTTGTTCTAAGGTAAATGTAGGGAACATTGATGCCTTCCAACATCATTTGGTTAGATTTGGCGCTACATCAAGTTTGGAAGAATGCTCTAATTTTTTCCTAATCCTTGGGTCCTAGTGAGCATAGTTTTATTGTTCTATGGTTATATAGAAAAACCCACAAAATTTATATCTCTTCACTTTTTATTGCTCAATATTACCTAAATCATCCAAAAATGTACGTTTAGTGAGCTGTGACTCGACCTTTGTCTAGAGTTCCCTTTGAGGGTTCTCAATCTAGTGAGTACCAATTCATTTTTTGTTGCTAGTTTAAAGTCATTCATGTTGGATTATAAAGGTATAATATTTATGGTCGAATAGCTTTGACTATAAATTTTGAATTAGATCCCAAAAAAACTCTATGGTTATGAATTTCTTTACTGTTCTATAAATATTTCGTAGGGTAATCTTGAGCCATGATTTTTATGGTCACCAAATTTAAAACATGTAACCACATATGGGTTGACTTTTCCAAGAATAAAGTTACCATTACTTGACAAACCCATTATGGGGGCTATGTTAAGCAGGGCCAACTGGGACATATGTTGCATAACCAAACAATGACATCTTTTGACTGAATGACCTAATATGTAGGCAGCTTATGCAAGGCCGCCTAAGGGAACATGATGCATAGTCAAACAAAATAGCTCTTTTATGTTTAACATTTTTCTATTGATAGATCAGGGAAAATAAGATCCAGGTGACTCAAGACCACAATAGGTGGTTTTTCCAAGGAGAGGTATTTTATGAATGAACTGGATATTTTACACTGGCATATGACATGGATCATAAAACCATTTCCATAAAAAAATTGTATGAATAATGGTTAAGATTTATCAGAAAGGGAAATTTCTGATATCATATTGTGCAGTTTTAAGTCATGCAATGAAGACATTGTACTGTGTAGTTTTATGTCATGGAGTGAGGACATTATACTATGCAGTTTTAAGTCATGCAGTGAGGACATTGTACTATACAGCTTTAAGTCTTGTAGTGATAACTTTTTGTGACTTTAATTTACAGTATTTAGCTTTGACCAAAGGTATGAGATTCTCCCAATTTTTGGATAACTTTTTTGGAAATATACTATAATGATTGGATATGGAAGGGAAAATGGTAAAATGTGATTTGGGATTTTTTTTAATCCAAATAATGATATGGAAAAAGGGATAAATGCATTAGATAAAGTCTTTTCTAAGAAAAAATTACCATTATTCGATATAGACGTTATGGGGGATATCTTATATAGGGACAACTATGCCATATGCTACATAGTAAAATAGTGTAATCTTCTGACTGACAGGCATGTTATGTAGGAAACTTATGTAGGGACAAATAAAGGGAACGTGCTGCATAGTCAGGAAAAAGTTCTCTTAGATGTTTGATGTTCGATTGTTAATAGCCAAGGAATGTTTATGGAGATTTATATTTTATAATGCATAGAGTTTGGTTTATGGAGAATGGTACCAGAATATGGAAAGGGTATTTTCAACCAAAATTTCCAAAGAATCAGAGGAATTTTACATTTACGATGGTCTGACCCAAACATAATAGTTATTATGTCTATAGTTTTAGGTCATACAACAATGACAAGAAATGGAAATAGTATATCATATGTAGCCAAGTGATTCTATGGTTATTTAATATTTCATTGAACAGATGGTGTGGGAAATGTGTAAACCATGGTCTTGAGACTTTCAGTTTGAGAGAATGATAATGGGACAAGTATAGATGAATGACTGTTTTATAGTACATATTCATGCATATTGTTATCAGAGTTTTAAGTGGACAAATATACTATAACCAAGAATGGAGTTACTATTATTTGACAAAAATTTTATAGGGGTTTTATAATGCAAGGACAACTAGGGCATATGCGGCATAACCAAACAATGACATCTTTTGGCTGATAGACTTGTTATGTAGATAACTTATGCAAGGCCGCCTAAGGGCACGTGCTGCATAGTCATGCAAAAGAGTTCTTAAATATTATAAACTCTATCACCATAAACCATAAGAAATATTATGAGGATCTGGAAATATTCAACATTAAGAGTGTGAAATATGGAATTAGATTTTCCTCAATGTACATGAGAAATAATTGGATCAATATTGGCCATGGGTTTGATGTCCTTTACATAGATCTGACTCATATGTAAAATGGAGACATTATTTATTTCTTTTAAATTAATATTTTTATGTTTATTTTTAATTAATGCAATGAGGACATAATACTATGTAGTTTTATGTCATGCACTGAGAACATTATACTGTGTTATTTTAAGTCATGCAGTGAGGACATTGATAGCCCCATAAGAAATTGAAACACCTTATTTATATAAATAATATATTTACCCAATTTCTATGACCTTGTGAGCTATTCTCGGTATGAGAATCAAGGAGCAGTAATGGTTTTTTTACAATGAAAAGGTGACGCAAGTGAAGAATATGAGTGTTATATTTCCATGAAGTTTAATGTCATGAGGTAAGGACAAAGATGAACCAATGTGAAAAGAAATATATATTGTAAAGTGTCACTATGTGACTTTATAGGGAATGAATTAATTAATACATTGTACTTAAAACATTCCATATATATATATTTGGCTATTAAATAATAAATAATGGTTTTTTTATCGCAGTCATTTCTGTGCCTAATATTGGAGATATAGGCATCTCTATGTATCAAAAATATATGAGAATAAATTCGTACATAGTTCTTTAAACAATCATTCCCCATACTAATTGAGTTTGACATGAATAATGGGGGATTTTGACACATTATAAGAGAACGATGAATCTTAAGACATAAAATGGTATAACGACCAAATAATATATCTTATTGAAACACTATATATATAACTAATTCATATACAAGGGGAGAAAAGAAAATAAAAAGATTTTATGATTTTGGATGAGCCCAAAATTGGAGTTTTAGGTGTCTCTACGCATCTCATTGGTAAATGAGAATCAATCCATATGTTGTTCTTGAAACAAGTTCTCTATGCTGATCTGAATCACACATAGTAAAGAGAGGTACTCATGTGACACTAATGATTAGTGATGATGTCAGTGTTGATTTCTTATGAAAGATTATAACATCAAATAGAGAAAACATTAGTTATACAAATGATGTCATGTAGTTTAATGTCATGTGACAAGGATGACGATGCCACACATTTTAACGTCATGCAACATGGTTGCTTAGTGTTTTTATGCAGTATAATTTCATAAAACTAGGACATGGTGGATGTGCAGTTTTATGTCTTACTGAAAGGACATGATACTGTGTAGTTTTATGTCTTGTAGTGATGATGTTGTACTATGTAGTTTAATGTTTTGTAGTGAGGACAAATGTTCACAACTACACAAAGTATTTATTCTAGAATTTCACACTGGTTGGAGTTTTAATAATGTCCCCATCCATTTGGATTAAGGCATAAGCTCCATTTGAATAGAGATTATGTATCGAATATGGTCCTTCCCACTTTGGCTCATGTTTTGGAGGTTTCTTTCATGGTATCATTGGATTCCTAAAGACCAATACCAATTCTCCTTTACGAAATTAATGGAGGTGAACTTTCTTGTTAAAATCTCATTCTATTATATTCTTATAGACTTCTAGATGATGCAAAGTATGCAGTATTTTCTCATCTAACCATTCCTACTCATTGAACCATTTCCAAGACTTCTCATCTTTAGACAACTGATCGTAGATTGTATCTCCGTGTGAAGGAAATTGAATTTAAATTGGAAAAACCACGTATATTCCATATACCAATGAATAAGGATTTTCTTGGGTAGAAGTATGGGTAGTTGTCTGATAAGCCCATAAAGCATTCAAAATATTATCATTTCGTGATTTCTTATCTCTATCCACCATCTTCTAGAGTATATTTGATAGGGTCTTATTGAAGGCATCTATCTGTCCATTGGCCGACGCATGATAGCGAGATGAATGGTTGGGTATGATATTATGTTCTTGATATAACTTTTTTACCTTAACAGAACAAAAAATGGTTCCATTCTCTCTCAAAATAGTATTGCGGACACCAAATCTGGTGATGATATTAGTTTTGAAGAAACTAACAATGATTTTGGCTCTGACTTCCTTGAGTGTTATTGCCTCATCCCATTAAGAGAAGAATCCAATAGTAGTGAGAATATACTTGAACTGCTTAACCATGGCTGGTGCATAAGACCCTACTACATAAATTCCCCATGTGGAAAATGTCCAAGATTATTTAGATGTATGTAGAAACTTCGGGGTAGATGAAGGAAGTTGGCATGCACCTGGAAAGGATGAAATTTTTTATTGAAATCTATACAATGTTGCTTCATTGAAGGATAAAAGTATCCAAGCATTATGATATGATCAATGAGTTTGTGCCTAGACTGGTGGGAACCACAGATTCCTGAATGTATTTCTTTCATGACAACTGTAATCTATTCTCCATCAATACATCTGCAGGGTATTACATCAAAGCCACGCTTATAGAGGATCTTTTGGGGGCCTGGACTATCATAAAGACTAAAATTGGATGCTCGTCATCAGATCAATTCTTTTTTGGCCCTATCTTGTGGAAGTATCCCATTTTGAAGATATTTCATGATGGATGTTATACATCCCATGGTATGGCCATATGGTTTAGAAATTGGTCTAATTTTAATAATTTTCTCCATTATGGTTTGATCAGAAGGTAAAACCACATGACGATGGGCTATGCTGGTGTCTGTCTCATCCTGATTTGGATCTTACAAGGCTATATATGCATTATCGAGTGCATCTGATCGAGCAATTTGTGATTTCTTGATATAAGAAAATGTCTGCTCTGAGGGAAATTCATCCATTAACCATCTAATGTAATCATAAAAAGGTATTAACACTTCATTTTTGATAGATTATTACACATTAATTTGTTTTATTATGAATTCTGATTCACCATTCACCTTTAAATGATCCATTTTCACCTGAGGGGACAATTCAAAACCTATGATGAGAGCTTGATATTCTGCCTAATTGTTGGACCACCTTCTAAAAGAAGGAATAAATAAAGAAAATACTTCCTTTTCAGGGGAAATAAGGACAATTCCTATCCCAACGTTGTTGAGTTTATGGTTTTCCATTCACTTCCCTGTTGTACTTCTAGAGGCACCATCAAAATACATTTTCCATATTTGGAAATTATCCTGGATAGAGAAGACCATTTCATCAGCAATTTTAGTATAAAATGATGTATCTTACGTAGATGGATTCTTAACAAGGAAGTTAGCCAGACATTGGCCTTTTATTTACTATTGAGGCCCAAACTGGATATCAAACTGTTGCAAAATAACCTCCCACCGTACCAGACACCCTGTAAGAATAGGATGACTGAGGATAAATTTGAGAGGATTATTTCAAGACACCAATTGGGCTTCATGATGTTGCTGGTAGTGCCTCAATTTCTAAACTGCAAAAAATAATGCTAGGAACCACTTTTCAAAACATGAATATCGATATCCTACATAAAACATAGTTCGACTAAGATAGTAAAGGATGCTTGGATTCCCAACATCATTCATTTGGGAGGGGAATGAACCTAGTGATCACTCTAATATAGTCATGTAGAGAATAAGTGGTCTTCCTTCAAAATATTGAATTAATACAGGGGGACTCAAGATATATTTCTACAGGGTATAAAATCCTTCTTAGATGTCTTCGGTATTTTGGTAGGTGATTCCTTTCTTCATTAATATAGTGAAGGGAAGACAATTTCCTGCCTAATTAGCGATAAAGCACTGAATATAGGCCATGATTCCTTGGAGTCCACTCAATTCTAACAAATTTTGAGGAGTTGACATGCCAACGATTTAATTTGTTTTCACAGGATCAACTTCAATACCACGATGGTGTACAACAAATCCAAGGAACTATTTAGAGGTTACCCCAAAAGCACATTTCAAGGGATTCATCTTCAAATTGTGCAGCTGAAGTTTTATTGAATATAGTATCCAAATCTGCCAAGTGATTGGTAAATTGTTTGTATTTGATCACCAAATCATCCACATAAAATTCAAAAAATTTCCCTAATAATCGATTGGATATATAGTGCATGGAACATTGTTATGTTGCGCCTGAATTCTTTATGCCAAAGGGTATTATCCAATAGCAAAACACACCTTGAGGGGATCTAAAGGCTGTATATTATTCATACTATAATTCCATATGTATTTTATTACACCCAGAGTAGCCATCAATGAAGGAAAGAGTTTCATAGCCAGCCATTGCATCAATTAAAATCTCTGTAATTGGAAATAGAAAATCATCTTTAGGACAATATCTGTTAAGATATCTAAAATCAATGCACACTCTAATTTTTCCATTCTGCTATTTCTGTTGGACAATGTTGGCCATCTATTGGGGATACTAAACATCCCTGACAAAATTTTTCTTTATAAGCTTATAAACTTCAACTTCAATTTTAGAGGCATGATATGGGTGTGTTCTTCTTGATGCCTTCTTGAATCCATGATGTTCTTCTGGTAATATGAAATAATGGGTGGATACATTAGGAGTAAGGCCTTTAATTTCAATATAATTGAATGAAAATATATCTCGATGTTTCTTTATAAATGCAGTATACTCCTCTTTCTTTTTTGAGGTGATAACCACACTAATTAGGGTGGGATTGGATCTTCTTCTGTAACCATATTTATTTCTCTAAGACCATCCACAGTTGTAGAGACACCTTCCCCAAATGCCGGAGGAGAATCCCTAATGTCTTTCTCTTATTCTTCATTACATGTTACCTCTTATGTTTCCAATTTCATAATAGATGATGAGGCAAAACGTCCAGAGTTAGTGGAGGAGTCAGTATTTGAACATCCTGAAGAAGAGGCCACCATATCTGAACCAACAGATGACGAACGATTTTCCTGTTGTAATAAAGAGGAAATGTTGGATTGAGAATCAACATCTTTTCCTTTCTCTAAAATTTCTACAATTTCATCTACTCTGATTAACGAAATAAAGGCTTATTATAATTCAGTGGATGAAATGAATACATCTCCATTTAAGCTTCCATCACTACTTGGTTAATTAGTAGTTCCTCCTATTTTGTGATGCTCAATTGACGTAACTGACATTTTGGAAGTTACTGGATGAGTTCCTGGATTTGGGGATTGATTTTTAATTTGATTAATAGGTAACACATAATCTTTACTCAAATGTATGAATGGATTTTCAGGGATATTTTCTAGTCCATTAAGAGCATTAACATTGGTTATTTATTTTTTCATAGACTTCGTTACTTTTGTTTGATAAAACTCTACCTCAATGTATTGAGATTCACATGTTTTTAATGGAGCCTTATCACTATACAATGTCCCGATTTGACCACTGAAATAGTACATAAGTCATTCATGGTATGAGAAAGGTATGGATGCATGTTGATTCATCCATGGCCTTCTAAGAAGAATATTGAAGGTTGTGTCCTGAGGAATGACCGTGAAATCTGAATTAGACACAAGATCTCCAAACTGAGTTCTGAGTGTAATCTCTCCCATAGGTTCATATTCAATCTTTTCAAACCCTTGAAACATTATTCTGGAAGGAGATAAATCAGATTCAGTCAAGCCCAATTGATGAAGTGTACGAACAGGAATGAGGTTAACCCTGGAGCCATGATCAATGATGGCACATCGGATGTCTACAACATTGACCATTCCAGACAAATATAACGGTCATATATGTCCATATACAACATCATCTTAATATTAATCTATAAAATATATGACTACATGACATTCTCCCTGATCATTCTCTATATGGTAAACCTTTGTAGCAAAAACATTGGATTCATACTCTTGAGGACTTGACGAAGCCTCAATGAGTGCCTCTTGAATATCTTTTGACCGATTCAAAGCGTCTAGAATTAATAACTTGCCTGGTACTTGATCCAATTGTTTCATGATTCCATACTTTTGGTACGATGGTCTGTGTTTTCCAACATAGAGATGCAGTTTTGTAGGTGCTTTGGAAGTTGACGCTTCTGATGTAGTCGTATTCTGTGTTAGACCAGAAGTTGGAAATACTCTTAGCCTTGGTAGATTAGACCGAATAGGTCTATTCACTTGCTGAGAAGAATACAATGTATCTGCTAATTAGTATTCCAATATAATTGTTCTAGAACCAAACTTGTCTTCCCTGGAAGAAACTCCTTGTTCTTGCTGAGCCCATAAATGGGCTCCTCCATGTGTTTCTTCCCATATATGGTTCGAAAAGGGGTAGAGTTAAAATGGTGATTTTTAGAATTCCTACGTCTTCCCATGTATCCTCGACCTTGGCCTCTTGAACCAGTTCTTTAATTAGGTAAAAGGAATTATAGCTCATTATAATCAAAATCACCATTGGCATAATGATCCGTTAAATGGATAACATTAACATAACTAAGGATAAATTATTCATCTGACGATGATTATTTTTGGCAAGTTAATACTTGTTGTGCTTTTTGGTGGGGTGATGACCGTTCTTTTGAATCACATGCCATAAAATATACCAGGGTCAAGGAAAACTTTGTCCTTGGCATGTTTTCGTCTTCTACTGACTGATATTTATCCTTATAATCACTTTGTTTTTTAGGAACATCCTTTTTATGATGGTGGTTTTACTTTGATAGGAGTGGAAGAAGACACAATTGGTTGTTTCATATATGTTCGTAAAATGGCATGAGTCTTGTTGATCATTTTCCTGATCATCCAATCATCATATTTCTGCACATTTTTATTTTTGACCTTTTTACATTTACCTTCTTCCTCTAGATTAGTATCAGTAACACACGCTACGTGAGCTGATGAACTTTTTAGTCTCACTTGTCCAGAATATACCATATTTTTCTAGAGGTCCCTGACAACAAAAAATTCATGGATGGGATGCCATAACATCTGGTGAAAGGGAAAATTATTTGGATGATCATTATCTCCATCTTTATTTGGTTTCTTCACCCTTGGAAACTAAACCAAATTGTATTTTTTAGATGAGAAAAAGTAACCAGGAACTTTTTCATTTTGAAAATAATAAAATTTTTCTTTAATTCCTCAAATTTTTTATATCTATAGTATCTTTGATCATATTGATGAGGTTGTCTTTGATTCTGATCCTCAGGAGGCAGAGCCCTTAAATATGATGAAGGACTTTAAGTAGAATTAACTACAAGTGTCTGCTTATGTGTTTGTATATCAGCTTCTTCCTTTCCTATCCTCCTCCCTAGAGCCGATGGAATTACATGAGTCTTAGCCATAGTTTCTATAATATATTCTTCTTTCTGATATGAAACTTAAGTAAGTTCGCAAAACCCTCCTGTGTATTTCATAGGGATTAATGGTGTGCACAGCTCATCACATAGATTTTCCACAGATATAGGCAACAATTCTTCATGAGGGAGTTCTATTTATAAGGAATATGTTAATCCTTTCCATCATTCAATGAAATCTGAAACTCATTCATTCTCCTTTTTTGTAAAATTAGTATGATAAAAAACTATCATCTTTGGTAGCATTGAGCTAAATTGAAGAAGGAATTTCTAACAGAGATCTTCCTATCTAGTAATTGATTGAGATTGTAAACTTGTAAACTACACAAAAGCTAGTCCCTATTATGACTACACAGAACACCCAATCTTAACTTATTCTTATTGTTGAGAATATACCATAATGGGATCACAATGAGAAAAAAATTTGTTAAGTGTTGCTCCGGATCTCCCGAACGACTAAAAAATAAAAAATATTGTATTTACAAATTTTGGCGGGGGGGGGGAGAATGGAATCTACTCATTTAGGGTAAGCTCTATTTTCTTGATAAACTAGTGCATTTTATTCCTCTAAAGATTCCAATTGAGTCGTTTATGCCTCAATTGTGTTCATAATAATTTGGGGAATTTCTGTATGAGTTGGATTCTCTACAGGTATAGAAACTGGAGATCGATCTGGTGTAATGACCGAAAAATCCACTAATGGAGGTGCTGATATCTGACTTGGATACCCCATGAGAATAGACCTATCAGGATGTATATGATCCTTCCTGGATTTTATACCCAGTGTAGGGAATTAATTATCAACATCTGTAGTTACTACAAATCCACTTTGCTGAGAGGATCCTACAGGATGTGCAAGTAGAGGACTTATCTAGGGAGTACATCTAGCATAAATACAATTTCCAAGTAACCTTGTATTGAGTATTTTCAACTCTTTCATTTCCTCTTCTTTTTGTGAAAATATCACTTCAAGTGAAGAATATAGATATTCTCTAGTGGAATAATGAGATGAAATCTGACTTTTGCCTTTCCCCTTGTTAGATGACTTTAGGAGAGGTGGGGAGTTGGTTATTTGAATCCATACCTTAATTTTGGGTAAGCCTATAATTTTGGGTGCGTAAACCTTATACATTTCCCTTAGTGTGTACCATATTATGGAAAAGAACTTCATCTTCTGATTCCCCTAAACTGGACTCATTTTCAATAGGATCTTCTATAGTGGTGTTAGTGTCATTTACTGACACATAATGCATCGATGGTATTCTGTCAGTGTTTTTGTGAGATTCTCTTCCTTTTTGTCTTCCATGTGACTTTATTCTCATATATGATAAATTCCCTATAACTGTTTGGAGGACTGTAACCCATAGAGAATCCTCATATAGTTCATTTGTACTCTCTCCTTGTGGCTTCTTTCCTTATCAAGATAAAAATGACTTTGGTTGAGAAGGGGATTGCTGATGTGAAAAATCCACCAGCCCTACAGGCTGAGGCTGTTCCTGTTCATTCTTATTCTTCTTCAAATATTTGAACTTTTTTAAATGAATTTAAATGTTTAATTAAATAATTCCCCGACCTTGCAAGCTGGGGTGATTCTTGAACTGCTACGACTAAAATTCATGAAACTGTTATTCTGATTTTGCAAATTTTGGTTCAGACATTAGATGGGTGCATTATCCAACAACCAATCAAATCACTTGTTTTGGAAGATCAAAGTACTATTTCAGAAATTTTCATTCTCTGATGGTTGAAATCCTCTAAATGGGACACATGCACAAGATTCTCAGACGCTTATTATAAAAGTAACTCAAAAACTTCTTTTCATTAGGCTTAACTCTGATGAGAGCGGTTTGAGGCGTGTTCTTAAACATACATTTGATTATATACAAAATCTACTGATTGGGATCGACTGTGGAAATAACATTGCATGATATCACTTTTGGTGGACTTTCTTTATTTTGGAGAGAATTGAAATACAATGATCCATGTACACCCCATCCTACGGTATGAACACTAGAAGGGGAATGAGAAATTAACTCGCATAGCCTCTTTAGAGGATTGAGGCATGCACACTAAAGGTTTCTCAAATGTTTTTAAACTATTTTATTTTCAAAAAATGAGAGTGATTAGAAGTCCATTTGGCATTGCAACACTTCTATTACCTTTACATGATTTTGATATTCCACATATGTTAATACTTTGGGTTTAAAATGAGAATGATTCTTCCATAAGTTGAGGCAGATGTCATTAATGCAATATTCTATCATCAATTTTGGAATGTTATACTTATAATTTTCCAAAGTCCAGAACATGACAAGTATTTCCCCTTTGGACAACTATTTTCTCATGTTTTACATATCTTCATCTTCTTTCACTGGAAGATTCTTGACTTGGTCTACCCAAAGTGGATACTTTTTATTAGAAGACAAATTACCCAAGGGAGGTTCAGAGAATGAATGTTCCCTTAAGATGTCTTCTGGTTGATAAATTGTTTCACTCGTAAATGAAAAGGTATCAGATATGACTGGCCTTATGTATGTAAGGGCCTCAATATCGGAAGGATTTCTCATCGTTACATTTTCAATTATGAAATTGTCTTGAAAAAGAGAAATACTACTATAGAGTGGACTTTCTCTACGAATGACATCATATAGAGGATCACTATGAACGATTATAGCATGGGATAAATCTTCTTTCTTCTTTGTCTCCTTACCACATTGAGGGTTGTCGTGGATCAAATCTAGAGATAAGCACTCTAGATTGATAGAATTTTCATGATTTAAGTGTTCATGATGAAGTTTCCGAAGAGGAACTTAATATTTACAACTACCACTCCCAAAATTTTCTAATGGGAGGGTAGAATCTTGAGCTGTAATAGATAAATATATGAGTTCTTCAAGAATACAAGCATTAAGGGGAGCCAAATTTCAACTTGACACTTGATTTTCCAATATTTCTTGGGGATACTACTTCTTGTATGTTCTATTATTCTTATTTGGGGCCACTTTCTGGGAAAATTGGTTATCATGGATAGTTTATGTGCATTCGTTGGAGTGGTTACTAGAACAGACCGATTACCTCAAATTGGAAATGGTGTTTGTTCCTGATATTGTTGTCCATGTGATATGGGGGATTATTCCCCATGAACCTCCAAGACCAGAATAGAGGTGTGTATTTGCTTCGGGATGGACTACTGATGTGAAATCCCATGTGTGGGGACATATTTATGTTTTTGTTCCCCTGATTCTACTGAAGTAGTAGTTATACTATCCTATCATGCTTCAGAATATGGAAAAGGATTTTCATCTTCCCTTTCACCATTCATAAATTGTGTTTGGTGACTTCATCGGCCAGAATGAGAATATAAGTCCACATATATGAGTGCTACAAAACAAGACTATTGGCATGATTGATGAACAATGGATGGTGTATATTCCTATCGGTTGTTTCTTGTCAAGTATGGTTGATAGACATTCATTAATACTAGAATACAGGACTGCTGAAAAAATTGGTGATTGTAAACATGTGTATGTTCTTGTTTACCAGTTTCCACCACATTAGATTGGTGGGAATTGTTAAATGAAGTCAGACGATCCAGCTAACTGGTTAATAAATTGTAAGAAGGTGTTTTTTTAATAGTACTTTACAAGATTTATCTGGTGGGATTGGTGGGTTGCTGCTACACAAGCCTTCTGAGCAGAAAAATTGGGATGGATGGTTGTATGTGCTCACTCATTGTTTTCCATCAAGTTAAGTTGATGGACTTCTCCAGAGGAGGAATAAGTTAGAACCTTCTTCCTATTGAACAATAATTGTTTCTAGAGGTTCGTCCTGCGTGCCTAGGTCTAAGAGAACTAGGAAGAAACATCAATAGGAAATACCCCCATCATGTTGGTGGTACACTACCGCGCGATTCTGCTGGCGACGATTGCTTATGGGAGTCCTCAGGAAAGACTCAAGCACTCTTGAATTGATGCCTTGAGTGACCTCTTGATCCACCTACCTGTAGTAAGGGAGGGATTCATTATTTTTTCTGAGGATAAGGACCCGAAATGATTGAAGATGGTGGTTTGAACCGTTTTCTTCTTGATCATTGGTCATCATTGACATATGATCAAGAATTTTTATTGACCTGGAGGGACTATAATGCAGCCTCCAAAGTCAGGATATTACGATGCTGGCGATATTCCATTTCTAGTACATTAGAGACCCAACATTGAGGATACTGGGTTGGTGATGATTTCCTTACCATGAATGGGAATCCATCTTTTACAGCGGTCATAAGGTTCACAGATGTTGTCTTGGAGAATGCCATTTTTGGAATGAAGGGAATTATGAAAAGAAAAACATGAAAACAACAACAAACTCTATTAAAGCAACAAATTTTTAGATTAATACACTAATGATTGATTCCTTTGTCTCATTTTCCTTTTTCAATTTATAGGGGCCTAAAACGTGGGTAACATTATTAACTTTTTTAACGATTCACGCCGGGTTCACAAATTTTGTTTCATAGTTCCTTGAAATGTGTATTCTAGTTTTAAGAATCACAACTTCCAGGTAGTTTCCATTGGATTTATTTATGGAATTGGACACTTACAATAGTTATTTATCCAAAGGGGACCTTCATTCCAAATGCAGGATTTCATTATGTTTGAACATCCCGATACTTAAGAACATGCATTGGTCGAGAGGATTGGAGGTCAGACTCATCACACCCTTTTGGGGGTAATTATTGTCTACTCCAAGACTCTCTTTTTTAATTTAAGATATTTTCATGATTACTTATTAATTCACCAAGTATATCATAAGTATCCCTTGGAATTTTCAGTCATTTATATTGCATGTGAAAATTTTGAAAATCATTCTTATGTATTTGAGGTTCTCTATCAATGGTATCCTCTCATATACTACTTAGAACATCTTTTAATATTAATTATGATGATACTTGTTTTAAGACACTTAGTGGGGTACTCTGGAATTTATTGTCATCCAAGGAGATGAATGTTTGTTTTGATCTTGGGACTGTGCCCATAATATGGGGTACCTACGTATCATTGTGAAAGGAATTAGAACCCTCATAGATCAGTGCATCTTAATTAGACACATCATACCTTTTAAGGTCATGTGATAAGGACCTCTAAGAAGAAGTTTCATAGTCAAAACTTAGTGTGGGAGGTATGCTGAAGTATCCCACTAAACTTTGGAATGAATAGCGGTTTCCAAGTAGTATCAGACCCAGTTGAGAATATGGCCCAAGGAGAACAGGGTTGATTTAGGGTATTGGGCTTGAACATCATGGAGGATTCCTACACATCTCAAATGGATGTTAATCAAATCCCACGTAGTTCAATTAGTCTCATAGGAGAGTATTGTCCATTGAGAGAGATGAGTTTGGGCTTACTTCCTAAAAAGGATTCCTTGATGATTTGGGGTTTAATTTGGGGATTATTCCTAAGGAGGATGTCCAGATTAATGGAATATGGGTTGTATTCTTGAGGAGTATATCTAGTGAGATTGGGCACTGAAATAGATTCTTACATATCCGGGTTTGAACATGAATCAGATTTATTATAGTTCATTCAATTGTGAAAATGATTTAATCTGGAAAAATATCTAATCCCACATGAGTCATGCTCGTTGTGATAAACAAGATAATTTCAAATATTTAACAAAAGCATTCACACTTTTATTCTTCTAGTGAAGGAAGGGGGAACACCTAAGGTGGAGAGTGTTGATGAATCCTGAGTTGAACCAAGAAGAGGGTGAGTTGGTGGGCCTTCCCTCTATTTAGTTTACATTAGATAAGGTCCCAATGAAAGGAAGAAGGTGGGAAGGTTAGGGGATTACACCAGGATGGCTACCTATGGTGACAAATCCCAATGGGAGAGGGAAAGGGAAATAAAAGTCCCTATGTCCTTATCCCATTTGGTCTTTGGCACCAAATAAGAGAGGAGGAGTAATTATGCTACCTCCAACAAGAAAATATAGGGGATTATGCCAAGAATGTTGCCCTAAAATTGATCCTGGTAGGGTAAGGTGGACTTCTACTTTTTTTCAAAGGGGAGAAAAGAAAGTGGAAACTGTACGTTCCATACCAGAGACCTGAGGTTTTAGGACATTTCTTCGAGAAGGGAGAGGCCATGACCCAACCCTCCTCCAGACTGGGAACAACCCAACAGTGTTTCTAGGAGAATGGTCAATGTGACTGTGGATATAAAAACCCACATACACTCCTTGATTACTAACCCCATTGGGAAACAAATGTGGAAAACCTATGACTGTGGAAATACAAAGCCAAATAATAGACACCCTGATTTGCCATTCCCAAAAGTTTGATACGTCAGGAGGTTTTGGTGGAGGTCTCAACAGAATCCCTTTTAGATAAGGGATCCAAGTAAGAAGAAGCCTTATCATGAATGTATTTAATAAAGTCTTGTTATCTTGTAAACTGAAGAGAATAAGTTATTCAATGAGGGGCACCCAATTAGGTAAGGGCGCGCAAGTATGGGAACACAAGTATACTTGGGAGACCTGATGATCAGTTAAGTGACAAACAACCTATATGTTAATACTTGGGTGAGACCTTGCTCAAGACTTCAAGAGTATTCACATGTGATCCCAGAAGTGGGGCTCTCATGTTCCTATAGGAGGAATGGGGGACGTGCATGTACTTCTGATTTGGGG
Source organism: Viscum album (assembly GCA_963277665.1). Taxonomy (NCBI): domain Eukaryota; kingdom Viridiplantae; phylum Streptophyta; class Magnoliopsida; order Santalales; family Viscaceae; genus Viscum; species Viscum album. The sequence continues at coordinate 304,937,607 of OY728131.1, read as the reverse complement.
AGGTTGGGAACTTTTATGTGCCCAACTGTTATGGTTTTCAAACAGTAAAAGGACATAATTCTTATGATCCTCCCTTAAATCCTCTACTCAAGGTGTTGAAGAACTACCTCAGAAGTTTTGGAAGATTGGGGAGAAGTACTAGGGCAACCAGAGTAGAAATTGGGATTCATGGTAATTTTTACATACAAATGAGGCCCCCAAGGGTCTATTTAAAGACAAAACCCGGACCTTGTGTGAAAGGTGTTTGGGCGCACAAGTTGTTTTCATGCCATCTTTGTGGAATGCAAGTGGATGCACACTGGATTGGTGGTTCCCAAGAAGACTTTCGGGCCTCCAGTTATTTGGCTAGGCCAGGGAGAATCTTTGAGGACTTATCGAAAATCATAGTTTCATTATTTTCCATCTTGGTGGCGCATAGGTGTTTACCCATAGGCACCATGGTCACATCTTTAAGTACATAAACAAACAATTTCTTTATACCACATGGGCTATGCCCCCTTACCCCTACCTGGGATCAGTTCTGGGGTGCAGTCCCGATAGTTTGGGTTGGTGCCTTCGCTACCGTAACTGAACTCCATGAAAAATGAAGAGTCACACCACAAACCTTTCGATCCCATTTGAGGTCATTTTGAGTCACAGTACATGTAAATACATCTTCAATTGGTGAGAAGTGCATGCAACCCATTTCATGGTGTCTATAATAACTTTATAACTTATGTCCACACAATTTAAATTCATTATTCCTATAATAATAATTCATGTAAAAAAGGGTTACATATAACTATCCCAAAATATTATTAGCCTCTTTACAATTAAATCCCATATATCCTCAAAAATGGTGTCTAAGACTCTAAAATTATTATGATCCTCGATCCTATATACCCATGATGGTATCCAAAAATCATAAGATAACTTCTCAAGAAAAAAATATTATTATCCAAAGATGCCTAAATCCTACTCTAATTCCAAATATAACATCCCAAAACCCACCCTCCCAGATTCAGTTCTAAAAACAGAAACATTATTTTTTTTGTCTTGATACTGATAAATGTGACCCAATTCATCCCATACAAAAACATAAAACATCAAAAAGAAATGTTGGATCACTTACATACCCAATGACATTTTAGGTTTAGTTTTTTAGAGAATTAAGAAAAACTCTTAACTACATGGGTTCATAAAGATCAACATCATCTCCCATTATACCCTTCTTTTCATATTCTATGTTAAGACTTCATCATCTCTCATTAATTCAACACATATGAAACCTTTCTAAATAAAAATAATTTAGCATAATTCATCATAATATGGGAAAAGTAAACAAAATAAAGGGGTAAACTATAATGATCAGTAAGGGTAAGCCCACAATGTAATCTATTCTAAACAATTAAACATAAATTTTTTTTAAAGTTAAATAATTGAGACATATAACTTTAAAATAATTAATATATCATAATATGGATAGACTAAAAGATGATTGAATAATTCATATAATCAATCCCATGAAATCATAACTTATCCATTAGTATTCTAACTAATTAGACAACAACATAGACATCAATAAATATCGTCATAGTGATGAAATGAATAATGAAAAACATCTGAAACCTACTGTATAGGCTTCATGAAATACATATGAAAAAAACATAAAGACATTATGCCATGATAACTAAATAAATGGGTAAGGTGTCAGCAAAAACCCAAAAAAGTCTGTTTCATGATTCCAAACAGTGTATAAATGGGATATATCGGTCCTCACTAGTCAAATACTATGTCCAGTGCATTCCTCATATTAATAAACAATAAAAATTAATAAACATTCCATAAAGATAATCAATAACCATATGTATTGGAATAATTAGTCATACCAAATATAAATACTTTCACCATTAAAAATATATATAAAATATCCTAATAAATATGATGAATGAAATAATTAAATATTATCCTCAATATAAGAGTCATAAAATGATTTTTACATAGATTTAAATACATTAAAAGTTTTATAGAAAACTTTCTTGAAGAAAAATACACATTTTACATTGAAGATAACTTTTTAAAATACAAAAAATATTCAAATAATAAATAGATAATTTTCTTTAAAAAACCTTGTAAAAATGTAATGGAAGATTTAAATCACTGAGTATTCATGAAGAAAATAAATTTGTTTCTTTTTTATAAGTTAAAAAACATTCTTTTCACAATTTCGTAAGAAATTACAAAATGTACATTGTTCGGAAAACGACATGAAGATTACATTTAAAAAATCTTGTAAAGATTTATAAAAAGGGTAAAAATGACTTTATAAAATATTTTTAGTATTTTAAAAACATTTTTTAATTATTTTAAAACCCATTTTTTTAAAAAAAAATCAATATGGAAGAGAAACATCATCCACTAATACTTAAAAATTAATAATTCTAAATAATTATGAGATTGTGAAATAACCTATTACCACTTGGGTAGATTTGGAATCATAAGACCTATGTGAGAAATAAATTAAAATGAAACATTAAATACCATGAATAAAAATATTTTCATGATAAAATATTTAAATGAGGATGTATATACAGCAGACAATAGAAATATGTGGTGGATATGGTATATGTCTCACGAATGTAAAATTCAGATGAGAAACCCTTACCATTGATTTAAATTAATTAAATTTTACTTCCATTATAATGAATATATATTTATTATTAATATTTTCTAGAACAATAATCATATATATGATACCATATATGATTTACTTATAATATTTTATTACCATTTTATTAACAATTCTTTGTTAAAATCACTGTTCTAGGTGATAATGGCTTCATTTTTATTCATGTTTTTTAGAACTTTCTATACTAATATTTTGATTTTGGTTCCATAAAATATATAATTTTAATAATGATATAAATATAAGATATATTAATTATATATATACGTGTTTTCATCAATAAAATTTTTAGAAAGAAAATTAACAACATCATTCATGGAGCTGATAGTCCATACATACACATATAGGCTATTTTCACTTTTCAATATATGGGAAAATGATAAATAATATTTTGTTTTTAAAAAATAATTATTATATCATATATATAATTTATATACATAAAATATATCTTTATTACCATCAATGTAAAATTGAAAAAACAAATCACATTGCTTCGTGGTGGTTGTGGTCCACACATATACAGAAGTGACGTTATCGCTCCCCAACAGATTGGAAGTTAAGAAGGTATATATGATATTATCATTCCATATATATAATTATTTAATAATTATAATATATAACCAATAGTTAGATATTTATAAGTAAATTAATGTGTCAATGGAAAATGAATTACACTAGTATGTGGAAAGAATAATTCGTACATATGAATGAGCGATGTTTTTCACCTTTCAATGGATGGAATTGAGATTGAAAATGGGTTCACAAAATAGTAATAAAATCATAGTGTATTTATGATATGTGAGTTATTATTTTAGGATGATTAAAAAACATTAAGAGTAATTATAAGAATATCAAACTTGAAAGAGTTGTTAAAGGTGATTACCTCTTCACCAATGGGATTCCTATGATATATTCTTAAGATACATAGGGTTTCTTTTATAGAAATCAAAAATCCTAAAAATATGGATTATGATTTTTATAAGATTAATGGTATATTTTTGTTATTGATATATGGCTCAAAGTTGTGTAAATAAGGTAAAAAATGGGTGCCCATTTATAATTGAGGGGAGAGGCACTCTTAGAATATGTTATAATTTTAAATATAAATAAATTATTTATCATGTAAAAATGGAGAAAAGTTGAAATGATTAAAATGTGAGGTGAATATATTCCTAAAAAAATTTATTAAAAAATTTATTTATTGGTTTTGGATATGTTTTCATCCTCATCATTTAGTTTTAACCTGTGTTAACCGTTTAGAAAATTTCCATACTATCAAAACTTTCTACTCTATAATGATCAATAATGATATTAGAAAATGAAAAGGATCCATTAATGGACCATGGAAGATTTATGTAACCATATATTATTTATTTGGAAAAATGTTAATTTTATTAGTAATTTTATATCATTTAATAAAATGTTATTTATTATTAAATATCATTAATGTCAAATTTTAGAACTATTTATTAAATCGGCTTTAATAATATCAAGAAGACACATATAATTTGAACCAAATATTTCATTATATCCATAACCTATCATGTTTACCTATAAATTTCATGGGTCCAATTATTTTTATCAAATTATATCACTTTTAATATCGTATATATATATATATATATTTGATTTTCCCGTTAAATAAATAACTACAGTGTCATAATGGTATACGTCTTTAAGGTAATTTTTTATCCAATAAAAATTAAAAATAAATTACCTTGAAATAGATAAATATTTTATATAAAACAATACTATTTATTTTCAATCATATCCTCTATATAACCCACATAAAAAGTATTATTTTTATTAAAAACAAGAGTGTGACATGTTAGATTTTTTTTGTAAAATAAAATATTATAAAGACCGTAATATAATCCAAATGGAAATAAAATTCCATATAAACTAATATTTGATGAATATTAATGAAATTAAATATAAAGGAAAATTAAGAAAAGTGTTAGGGTCATTTTATATTCCGTATCAATTTATTTTTAACATTAATTACCCGATTTAACATTTTACATAGAAATAAATTACAATGATTTCTATTCATATTGACCAAAAGTAAATGGGGAATATTTTCTATTTTTTAACCTACAGATTATGAATATGGAATAATTTTTTCAAAATTCATAAAAATATATGTGGTTGAATCTATTTTAAAATTAAAACTAAAAAGGAAATAATATTTAGTTTATTATAAAAATTATATTTTAGTATAAAAATGGTTTTACAATAAATTAATAATAAATGTTATTATAATAAAATGAATTGTATTATTAATAAAAATTTTGATCTAATTTTACTTTTATTTATTTTCCAAAAATGTGACTTTGTAAATATTTTAAACAAAAATACTACTTTCAATAAAAATTGGTATTTTTAATTATTCCCTAAAAAATCATTCTTTTTAGAAAAATATAAAAAAATTACTCAAAGAATACTTTTGAAATTATGATTTAAAAAATTATTTTATTTTTATAAAATAATATTTTTATACATCCCAATAATTAACTATAAAATATTCTCACACAGAGAAATAAAAATCACTCTTAACGAAAGAATATTTTTTGAAGACGAAAATTGAGTACTTATTTCATAAAACTAATCAATGAATTTGTACATAGTGGGTTATATATATATATATGTCATAATATAATTAATAATATTCATACCCACCAATTTAATAGATTGATTATAATGATCATATTTAAATAAAAATATTTTCGGTTTTGTTTAAGCTTGGTGTTGTGTGCTGTATACGCTATCGAGCACAATGTTCCTTTAAAATATGAAGGTGTTAACAAGAGTATCCATGAAAAAAGTTATTCTTCCCCTTTAAAATAACGTGTTTTGGAAGTTAATTTATTAATTTTATAAACCCTTTTTGAATCCTCCAAAACCTATATTAAATTTTGTATTTTTGAAATCAATTTCTTATAAATTTGACATACTTACACATCACCAAGGGTATAATTTTAATGATTTAGGTTCTTATACTTTTGAAATAATTAAATAGAATCTATTTTTAAAAAAAATTTAATAAATATCATGTAATTAATTTAGTTTTGGATTTATATATCATATTGAGTCCAAAACCTAGGTTTATAAAATAATGAAGTATTCATGTTTATTTTTCTGTAAAAATCTTCCCAAAATCCCATTACACTTCACTAAATAAAATTATATCATGAATTTAAAATAAAATTTCCTCTCAATATCCCCCAAAAGTTCCCCCATGTCTTATAAAGCTCATCCCAATATTTTAGAAGCACTCTCTCAAGGAATGGGACACTCTCACTCTACAATTTATTCATGAACTTTCATTATATTAAGCCTTTTGGTTCCAAATTGTTCATCTTGGGATATTTGTTTACAAATAAATATTACTATACTTATTATTTCCTTGTGATGACCAAAAAATTTCACTCTCATTAATCACTTCCACAAATCATTATGTACCCCCGTTATGATGCTAGAATTATCCTGAAATTATTCAACGACAAACATTTGTATAGTGAATACCCACCTCTATTTCCACATAAAGTTATTCACATAAATTTACATATACTTTATTTTTTGTTACTTCCATTTATATAAACCACACTCTTTATTATTGGGATTAAATGTGATTGAATTTTAAATTATATTTAATGATCTTTGTGGCACACTTATGCATGTACATAATTTGAATGTGATGGATGTGCTATGAATTATACATCCCTTCAATTCAATGGGTAATGTTTTTATCTTATGATATTCCATGTATGGTTCATAGGAGGATATCCAACGTACACTATGGTATAATGTATCAGCACTGATCCTTGACTTATGTACATGATGTTATGTTTTATGATGTTCCCCCATTCCTATGATTCCCTAATGTTATCATGTTATATCTTGACTCATTGTTCAATATTAAGATTCATACCCCTTTTATGTCACCTTGATATGAATATGGATTCACATGTACTAATTTACCTTATGATAATCTTTTATTATTCCATTTCTGGGCTTTATCTCTCACGCCATTCCTATAATCATCTCTATGATATCTCATGGAGTTTTTGAGGATACAAGGTTCATAAGAGTAGGTTTCAATGTTATTAAATAATGATGTTTTACCTATGTTTTATGTTGTTATTTCATACATATAATATACCAAAGAATCATGGCCTTATGATCTGATCTGGTTTTTAATAGTTTATATATATATATCAATTCATGAATTATGATTTATTAAAAAATGTGTTTTGATACATTAAATGCATCCTCTATTCCAGAGAAAAAATGGCTAGTTGCTATGGATTATAAATATGATTACTCAGGGAATTATATTATATAATTTGTAGATTCCTCTAAATATTTTGACAAATTAATGGAATAGTGATGTTGTGGATGGTATAAGGTGATGAAAAGTTTTACAAGATTGATGAGAAAATGAGTAATTAGAAACTCAACCATATAGATCATATTTTTGATGGATTTTAGAGGATATTTGGAAGATTTTTTAAATAGGTATCTTCAATAAATTCTATGTAATGGATATTTCATTTTGGTTTCATTGATTGATTATTTATGAAAATTTAATTCGAAAACATTGGATTTTTTTTTATAAAAAGGATTTTTTATAACTAAATTGGTGATGAATATTTATTGGAAAATTCATAGAGAATTGATTAACATTTTTAAATTAAATTTAAATGTAATTATTCAAATTTATAATGGTGTGGCCTTTCATTTGTGGAAAATAGTTTTTGGGAAAAAATATGAATTATTTTTTTGAATTTATTATGATTTTAAAGATCATAAATGAATTAGCATGAATGAAAAAAAGTATTTTCCATTTAATTTATTAAAAATATATTTTTATATGGATTCTGTAAAATTTATATTTTTCTTGATTTAAAAGTAATATAGAATTTATTGTTTTATTGGGGAAATTAATATTTTCAAGAGAAGATTTGAAAACATGGATTATCTATTAAATATGTGAAAATATGTATTTTTATATTGGATTTTATAAAATTAAAGTGTTTAAAGGGATTTAATAAGAGAATAGTTTCTTAAAGTTATGTGACCAGGGGAGAAAATTTTTCTTTAATGGGTATAAAATTTGGGTTTGTTTTTTTTATTTTATAGTAAAATGGGTGTTTTAAGAAAATGAGTTTAATATAATGTTTTTTGATATTAGGGATTCAATTTTTTTGAATAATATATGTTTTGGATTAATTTTATTTTCATTTAAAATTATTAATTATAATTTTATTTATTGGTTTTCTCATGCATGGATATTTTCTGTAGTCTTATATAAATGATAACTTTGATAAAACTCACCCCCTACATCAACACATTAGTGGAAATGAAGACCTGGTTAGTAATAATATAAGTAAATGTATTTTCTTAGATTTTTTAAATACTAATTCTTATATCCTCTATAAAGACATAGTGGATGGAGTATATAGGTTATACTAGATCTAAAATTATTCATTTACATTAAGTAGTTTCTTTCACTGGTCACTGGAGTAATAGTTGTAAAACATATTTCATTTCCATACATAATTGTAATTATTTTTATATAAAAAGGTAATTTCATCTAACATCCGTGGTTACACCTTATTGTATAATATTTTGAGGTAAAATTATTTCATAATGGTGATTTAATTCCTTGACCCTAGTTTAATCCTATTATAATTTGTGGTACATGTGTGAGGCTAATAGATAATCAATTTAGGTCTTAGAATTCAGGTTCTTGGATCAGGTTGTTACTAAATGGTATTTTATAAGTATTATGATCATGGAATTATTGGTAAGTATGGAGAATATCATTTTTATAAATTGAAAGGTAGTCATAATAAGACATAGGTAACCACTTTATATCTAATAACGACTAACCATTGATTCTGAGGTAAATTAATGGATAGTGATATGCTTGTAGGATTTTGTTTTTGGTTCTTTGTTAACCTCTAGTATATCAGAATTGGAAATAGTTAATGTTTAATTATCATAATTGTAAGAAAATTCAAAAAAAAATTATATTTTTTAATGAACAGTGATTTATTTTCATGGATTTATTGGATGCAATTTTATTTGAAAAGAAAATTGTTGAATGTATTTATTGAATTTATTGTTTCCACACCATGGAATAAAAATGTGATTATCTAAAAGAGTGAGTAATAAACCTAGATAAATTATGGAATATGATCCTTATGGTGATTTTAAATTGAGAGATAAGTAATCTAGAATATTTATTCAGTATTTTATATAATTATTCCACCTAATAGGGTTATGGTTGGCCATAAATAAGTGGCAGTAGAAAATGATCCAATGAATTTTAAATTATCTAAAATTGTAGGTCCTTATATGTTAAATTATATTATAAAATAAATTATAGTGACAAATAAGGATGTTAATTAGAATAATTCAAGAGGAATACTAAGCCACAAAATTTTGGAAGAAATATCCACATTTTTATAAGGGTGATATTTAGAAATAGAAAGATATAGAATTTCAATAATAGATTAACAAATATATTTATCTTATGAACCACTAAAACATCAAAGGTGTAATTTATGTCTTAATTTCTGGAGATATTATCTATAAAATAGCAGGAATCAATCAATGAGGATGGGAAGGAAAAATACCACTACAAGATTTTTTAAAAAATATTTTCAAGGATCAATTTTCATTGGATGAACAAGTTTTTCTGACATATGAACAATTGTTAGATTTTAATAATGGGAACTTGTATGTTATAGATTATTCACCTAAATTATATGATCTTTCATATTATATCATGGAGATTATATGGAATGATATTTTTAAGGCTCATTGATTTTAGATATGATTATAACCAGAAATATGATCTGAGATTGTTCTATTGAAACTAGACACTTTTTATGAAGTGGGTAGTATTTTGGGTATTAAAAAGGTGGATAATTTTAATATTAAAATTTATATCACATTACTACTTTGGGTAGTGGAAAAAATAATCCCCACTGTGGATAAAAAATTAACATAAAATAATAATAATGAAAATAAACTAAGTGCATTTCCCAGGTGGACTATAAAGAGGCTTTAATATAGTGTTTCTATTATGATAATGTGGGACATATAAATTGAAGTGTATAAATTCTCTAAAAACATGTTATCGATTTTGTAAGTAGGGTTTTCGGAATATATTTTTCAGTTAATCCTCTGCAATGAGTTGTATTGGAATATAAAACCATGTTTAGGAATTGAAAATGAAGATTATTTTTTCAAGGTAGGCATAGTTAGGTAAATATTATATCATTACAAGGATTCATCAAGATATAAGGGAGGAACCATACTAGAGCCTAGAGAATCTATTTATACATGGGAATATAAAATAGGTGAAAAAGGTGAATGATGGTTCTTTTATGGTATGATTCATATTCAAGTTACCGTATGAGTTTTTTTTATTTTTATGTACTAAGGATTATAGCCATTTACTTTTCAAAATTTGGTGGATAACTTAATTATCATATTAAGTTTGTGGTCTATACCTTAATGATCAAAACATTATTAATGGGTCGTAGATATTAACTTTTTCTTATTAAAACTCACAATATGAGAATGTGGTTCTTAAAATGAATTGTGTTACCTATATGTTGGTATTTATACAGAATAAAAAAATTCATAAAGTGATTTTAATAGAATACACATTGCATAATCGTGTGGTTAATGTATAACACATAAATATTTCTAACTATTTATGGAAGGTTGCTCAAGTAAATGATATTTTTTAAAAATAAATGACCCAAAATGATTATGGATTCCATATTTTATGGGGACACCACTAGTGATTTAGGATTTTAGTAGACATGGTTAGAAAATATTGATTATAAATATAGATAATTTATTTTCAAAGAATAATGTTTTAACATAGAGTCTAGAGTAAAATTCATTATAGTTCCATGTTTAGAATCTTTTTTGAGATTCCAAAAAATATGAAAATAATAAAGTACTTATTTAGTATATCAAATATTTTGAATTTAAAAATAGTTGAGTAGGAATCTAATATGATTCATAATGAATTATTTATTCAAGTTTTATTTTTAGAAGATGTATTGTTTTCTTGATGTTTCTTTAATACAAACTTTTACCAATTAAAATAACATTTTACTGAAAAAAGATTAGTCATGATTTTAATAACTATGTTTTCCAATATAAAATAACTATATTTACTTTATAGTGATGAAGAGTCAAAAAGGGGAGTGAATTATATTACGCATATTCTTAGGATAATTAAATATTTTGTTATAGGGATTTAATTTTACTTATTGGTGACATGGGATTCAATTGAATTGTCAATTAATTATGGAATAAAACTTATTAACTTTTATTTTCATAGATTTATTAGAATTAAAATTGTCAAATCATTCATATAAAAGATTCATTGATGTTAATATAGATGATTAATTGGTAGTATATTTTTTTTGAAATTACATGATAAAATACCCTTGGTTTGTTTAATGGAATTTTATAAAATTATGATGGCATGGGTTGTGGAATTTATTTTAGATACATAGGTGGAATTAAAATATTATTGGATTTGAAGAGTCTCTTCTAAGTGATTTGTTATATGTATTAAGGGGATTTTGGGGATTTATTTATGTGATTTTTCATATGAGTTATACTAAGATAAATAATGACTTAAACAATGAAAATAATATGATTAATTTTTAATTTTCAATATGATTGGGTTTTATTCTAGTTTTTTATTAAGTTATTTATAGTAGTGGCCTATAATTGATTTATTTAATGGAGTGTAAAATCCATGGGATTTGAATCAGTGACATTAATTTCAAAATATAATGATATTTATCTGAATTATTAACTGGTGGAAAATAATTTAATAAATTTTCATTTAAATATAATGACATAGGTGTAATTATCAGGTTTAATGAATTAAAGAATATATAGTTAAATATAAAAATATTTTTAACTTGTGAATACATCATTTTTGTGTTAAAATTTGGCAAGAATTATTTTTATTTATTATATCTAATTAGCAATATTTGAGGATTTTTTTGATATGGCATGGATTTTTTTTGGTGTTTGAAACAATTTTTTTTCATTTCAATGTCCTCAGTGATTATAAAAAAAACTGATTTTAAGGGGCATATTGGATAAAATTTATGTTTGTGACTAATTGTACCATGTCTACAAGTCCAATATTCATGTAAATTAATGGAAATTTCCTCAAATTGTTTTTGGAAATTTCATAGATGAATTTAATTTCTAGAGTGGACAACCATTGAATTTATTATAGATCAATAAATCTATCCATATTTTTTTAATTCATTAACTAAGATCCACATATCCCTCTAACCAAGTGGATGATTACTTGGATTTTATAGGTAAATAGTTAATACATGTACTATTAACATCCCAATTTTTGGATCATGCAAACTTCTATAACAGGCGGGAAAATTGGAATTTAACCAAAAAATTAATGAAAAGTTGAGTTTAAAATAAACGAATTGTTAAAATAATTTGGATTTTGGTGAGTAGAAATTTTGTTTGGTTTATAAAAATTGTTTGTCTTGGTAATTAATTTTTAAAACCAAGAACTAGAAAACAAATGAAAATTTGTCTATTTGTGTATTTTTTATTTTAAAATTTTAAATGATTAATGGGGTCAATTATAAACACCAAAAAATTATTTTTTATAAATTTATGTGTCATTTAAAATAATATGTTCTCTATAAAATTTAATGGTTTATTTATGATCATAATTTTTTATTAGATGTGTTAAGGGAGAAATTTTTTAATATAATTGTAAATAGAATATTTGACCCAAAAATTAAATCAATATAATCAATGAGTCAGGTAAAATTGAAAAATGTAATCCAAAAAAATAAAACAAATGTTTATTGGAATTTGTTATGAACATGATTGATAAAATTCCTTTTATTTGTAAATTTTTTTCCTCTAATTTAATAGAAACAAAAACTATCCCACCAATCTATTCTATAATTTTATGGCCCATATATGATTTGAAATCAAGAAGTTTAAATTTTTTTGAATTGATAATTCTCGTTATTGTTTTTCTATTTCAACAATAACATTATATATGATTGTCTAATGGAGTTGGTTTTTAATGGGTAGATCATTAAAAAGTACTTATAGAACAATTTAAACCATCACTTCTAATATTTTGAGTTATAACATATTAAATATACATTCCAATTCATTAAATATTTGTAATTTATAATGGATTTATTTTATTTTTTGAATTGAATAATTTTATCTAGGGAAATTAATTTTGGTATAATACATTTTACATGTCAACTCAAATATTAAGAAACTAATATAATAAGGGTAATTAAAAATTTATAAATTATGGGAAAGATACTAGGTTAAATAACTTGTATTAGAAGAGATTATTTATACTTAATATGTGTTTATAAATGGGTTATGGAAAAGACAATTAAATAATATTTTAAATGAAAAATTTACTATAGTGTTATTGATTTTTATGTTAGATGAAGAATATAGGAAATTAATGAGTGTATATTTACTAATTATATAAATTATCTATATATTATTAATATGAAATCAAGGATATGTATATAAATATAAGGGGAAGGATAATTATACTATTTCATTTAATGAGACCACTTAAGAGATTGAGAAATAATAAGACGATGAAATAAGCCATCGATGAATGATGATCGTAAGTAAGACAAATTTTCAAAGAAATTACGTACTTTTAATCACACCATAAGAGATCATCATATTGAGGAATTGTAGAGAATTAATAAAGGATCATCTAAGCAGGTGGTTTTAATAATTTTAATGTGCTGGATAATTTATTTATTCTTTTTGATTGATTATGATAATGGAATGATTTATATAATTGAAGCTATAGTGGTAAATTGGGATTTTGATCATTAATGATTAGTGATAAATATTTATTGAAAACTATTAGTTAAGGGTTTGTCACTATTAACTGTATTTCTACTATAGTTAATTAAAAAGAGAATACTGTGGGTGTGTGTATGAAAAAATGTTTTTCTAAAAATATGGTAATTTATTTCTATAATAGACTTTAATTATCCATATTATTGTAGAAATTATATATAAATAAAATACAGAACCTCAATTAACATAAAAAAATAATGATTTTCTAACTGTGTTTTGAATATTTAATATTTTATAGTGATTTTAGTGAAACATGGATTTTCCTGTGGTGTTGGGAATATAGATATTTCTATGTGGTTTCAATAAAATAGTAATTTTTCAATGATTGGTAAAATGTGTATTTTTCCAGTGGGTTTATCAAAATGAATAATTTTAAAGGGATTTGAAGAAAAATAAAGGGTTTTAAAAATGTATGATCTTGATGAAGAAAGAATTTATTGAATGGGTACACAATTTTCATTTGATTTTATAAATTTTTCTAAGAAAATGTGGTTTTTTTAAAATTATTTTAATATCATGGATTTTTCTTGTCATTTTTTGATATTTATTTTTATTAATATATGTTTTAGTTAAAACTGTTTTAATGTTTCATTGTTGATTATAATTTTATTGAAATATTTTATCATGCATAAAAATTCATTACAACTATGGAGAAAATATTAATGAGGTTTACTCACCCACTAAATGAAAAACATAGTTTAATGGATACCTGATTAGTTAGAATGAAAATTAAAGGAATTTCTCAATAATTGTTTTTGTGAAGATCCATAGACCTACCTTATTGACATGGATAGAGTAGTCGATAGAATCTGTAGCTCGGACACAAGGAATTTTTATTTATTTACATCTCTATAATATTTTTTTTATTTTATTGAACCCCATGTTTCATTTTTATGTTATAACCCATACATAATAAACCACCAAGACTAGAAAAATAAAGACACCGAATCAATAAAAAATAAAAACCATTATCATCTAATACAAGATTCCACACCTGGATAATCACATGGGGATTTCTAAGGAAAGTATCTTATTTAAAGGTTCAGATATGTTTCATATTTTATTCAATTATGGAGTATATTTTTTGAGTACGTCAATGTTGTAAAAATAAAAGAATAGATTATATTTACATTTCTCAATTGTATATATTTTTAAATTCAATGTGTTTCATAAGAAATTCAGTTTGGCTTAGGGTAAATCTTATAGGCTCCTCATTAACATCATAATTAATTGAAAATTCAAATATTAGTGAATTTTATCCATGTATGTTTTTATTTTGAATCCTTTCAAAAAAATGTTACATATGGTTTTTCTCATTTTAGATAATATCTTGGGGTTAAATAGTCATTAAATTCATAAGAATTTGGGGCCCTACACACCATATTTGAACCATCAGCATTATCTTGGAATTCTTGATTAACCTATTTTTCATGGTCTATAAACTCACATGTTTTACTCACTGAATATGTCATTATTGGTTTTGGAATGTTAGAATATTCTTATCAACATATTTCTGTATTTCCCAATGTCAATGTGTAACCCACAAATTCGACTAAACCTTTCCACATTTTTCATACTTGAGAGAAAGTAATATATGTAAATATGATCTTACATATTATTCAATCAATCATATATGTTTTCCATTACCTCATAGAAGTATCCAATTTCTCTTAAAATTATTTATTTTTCCTCCTATACTCAAATACACTCAACTCTTTATTCTTCTTATCACCCTTTTCACCTTCATAAATCAGTTACTTTTCTTAATACCCCTTTCATTTTCTTACTTTGAATTCCAATTTTATTTATACCATTTTAAGTATAATTGTCTAGTTCATTACCACTGATCGAGAACTGCATAACTAATAAATATTTTCTATATGGTTTAGTCATTGTAGTTGGGGTTAGAGATCATCATCTATTCACCAAATGAAGTTTATCCTCTGTTAATTGAACTGAGATTCATAAATATACATGAAATAAAGAAAATGATTTCAAAAACAAATGTTTAAGGCTATTTCTAGGGGATTTTATTACTTTGTATCGAAATTCCACAAAAATTCCCTGACTTGATTTCACTTCATCTACATAGTATGTGTTTTCAATATAATAATCCCTCGAAAAAACAACCAAGGTATGAGATATTTTCCTCACCCAAATAGTTTATTGAAATTTATCACCTATTTGAATTTTAACATATGATGTAGTCACCTTTATGTTCTTATGAGCCATAATATTTTTAATTATTTCGAAACAAATGAGAATATAAATCTGTCATAGCTTTAATATTTATTCAATTGTGTTACATTAAATGATTAACCATCAACCGAGACAAAACGAGATAACCAACATTTCCTTTATCAATATCCTATGGTATCATATCATATAATGAGGTCTCAAAAACTATTAGATTCATTTTATAATTATCATCCTATTTATCCACATCCTTGTACCAACATGATAGATCCATGTAGCACTGATGGTGACATCTCTTATGAAAATTAATCCATGACTTTAGGATGAATGCTTACTTGTAACAATGTTCATCTTCCACTTCCCTCTAAAAAAAATTTGTACAAGGCTTATAGATATAAATTTAAATACATACTTGTATAGTAATAGGGTAAAAAAGAGTATTGGTTCTAGAATTACAGTAGAAGCATCTTATGAAATATGTTCCTTGTAGTTTAGGAATTAAAAGAATTTGATAGGGTAGTGTAAGACCTATAAACTGTAGCCATATTTCAATAGTCAATCACCTCAATTTATTATAGAACAAAAATCTATATCTAAAAAGTAAATTTCATATTATTTGAATATTCATGATGGAGTAGACCAAGGTATGATAAAATAACTCTTGCATATAATATAAAGGTGGATATAATGGGGGTTCAGAATATTTATGATCATATGATTTATAATCCCCCTCAATTAAACAAAAAATTTAAAATTTAGTTATGTGAGGTCTCTAATGGCTAAATCATGAAACCAATGTGTGTTAAAGGATAGAAGAAACATCTATATAATCTGAAAAAAAATTAACAACTACTATGATTCTACTGAAAATTCCATAAATCTTATTGAAAACTGTGATTTATGGGGAAATCAAAAAGAGAAAAAGGTTTGTAAAGGGATGAAAATTGTGGGTAGGTCAATGCAAATGTGAAGAAGTACTAAGCCCCTCCCCCATAATTGAGGGAGTATCACACATAGTTTTTTATTCTTGAATCACTTTTTTAATAGTTGCGAATCATATTTTATTTTCTCATCTAAATTTTAAAAAAATTAAGTTAAAATAGTTTTTCATATCGCGTGCATTTTAAATAATTATGGTTTATGTATTTTAGGTAAATTTATTAATCACATTCAATTTTATCCCTTTATAGTAGTTACCATATTTGATGTTTAGGGGAACATGCATGAGGGAATATAAAGACCCATTTTAGTTATTTAGATTTGGGTTCATTGGTTCAGTTAATAAATAGTATTTGATTTGATTTTAAATTTTTCGTGGAAAATATTTCATTATCTAGATAGATGAAAAGAGGTTATAATATACTCTGATTAAAAGTAAATCGATTTAATAACATTGTATGTTGGTTAAATTTCATTAATATTATGATCTCAAGACAATATATAACCTAGTAAAGGCTAATGTGGTAATTGATGATTTGATTTATAATTCATATTTTAATTTTTATAACCCGGTAACTAAGGAATGAAAATATATTATGTTATTATAATCATTTATAACTTCATTGTAAATATATGAAGCTGTGGAATTTGTTTATATGAGATTATTGTCACATGTTCATTGGTGTAATGGGTAAAGGAGTCTCAATTGGTTAATCTTAATAAAGAGGTGTGGATTGATAGGATTGTGATATAAAAATCATTTAATTGTTTAAATGGGGATGCAAAACATCTATTACTGTTACACAGGAAGATAAGTGATCATTAGAGTGTGATATATTATGTTTTATGTGAGATTCATAGATCATATTCCTTGGTAAATTCATGTATCATAATGATTTACAATTTATTAATGTAGTTTTAGTTGTCTATTATAAAGAAATAAGTGAATGAGTTTTCATCCAAGTATATTAAATGAAAATATATGAGAGTTAAAAATCATGTACTTATAGGGTTATTACATCATTGGAATATTTCATATTGAAAATAGGAGTATATTTACATTGATTTTATTAATTTATTATATATTTCATTGAGATGGAAATAATTTACATGGTTTTTTTATATAAAACAGAACTTACCCAATTATTATAAATTTAAAAATCAATCCTATTATATAGTTTGGAAGTACATTATGAGACTGAGGTTGTAAATAGTTTTGTAGTTTTAATGATTATTAATTAAAATCATGATTCATCGATTATATAATAGATTTATTAGGGATTATAACATGTTTTTTTCAACTATTTGAACCTTATAACAACATTTAACAAACATACTACTAGTAAAATGATGTGTTTTATTTCGATAATAGAGGTTATATTAAGGGTTTGCATTTTGGTTTATGGTGGATCATGGGTAAACATTTCGGCTTTGGATGAGTTTACTTATATATATTGTCTTCATTATTCATTTGGCATGGAACCCTAAAAGGATTTGTATATAAGATAACCACATTGTGACAAGATCAATACAGGGGGTAAATTAGTTGTGGGAACATTTATACCTTTATAAAACTTTATCCCTTTAACTCTTAGACTTTTTAGAATATTTATTCTCTTATTATAATTTCATATCATATACATGTATATGAAATCATGTTTAGGTGGAACCTATTTTTTACAATGTTAAATACTTAATAAGAGTATATTTTCCTTATCATGTATAGTGATAAATAATACATATATTCTCAACAATAACCATATAAAAATTTATAGTGGTTTGTATAGAAACAAATAATTAGTCAAATTTAAGTCACTAAACATTAGCATGGGGGATTAAAATAATCCTGATCCCTAGACTGGTGATGACCAATTATATCAAAAAAATCATTAAAATTTCATAATAATAACATGGAATATAGTCTTAACCTTCTTATTTAAGGTACTTTGTAACACCAAGAATGTCTTCCATAAGAAGAGATATTTGTTGAATGTTAAATTACATCTTTGTGATTTACATTTTCTTATTGACTTTTTTTACTTTAATAATAGAAGGAAAGAAATATTCCTTTTCACTTCCTCTTTACCTTATTATTCTCTTTTGTTATGAACATGTGTATCCAATCCTCTATCTAATTTTATCTATCAGATTTATTTCACCTGATGGTGCTCATATAGTGATGCTTCACTCCATGACAGTTTGAATGATTTCTTCATTCCTCCATCTGACTCTGTATATCTAATTTGAATTCATCTTAAAGTAGTCCATCCATCTTCCATATAATTTTTTTATATTATATTTCCATATAATAATTTTCATCTAATTATAGTTTTTTCATTTCTTCTTCTTCTTCATTATTTTAACTCATTCCATAACTGATAAGGAAACTCTATCATTTATCTATATCACTGATTTTTATACTTATTTATCATCCAGTACATGATAATTTGGTATTTTAATTACATATAATTATATCAAATTAGGGCTATTATTATTCATATGATCTTAATTCATCAACCATTTTTTAAGTAAAGGGATTGGTCTGTCTGATTATTACAATATGTCATGTACCCCTAACATCAATGTGAACTTATTTTATTGAATTATTTACCAATTATTTTAACAAATCTAAAAAAATTTTGTTATAAATTTCTTATTGGACATAAATTCATAAGAATAAAACACAAATTCAATTATTTCCCATACATTATCCATATATTTACAACCCTTTATTATTGATTACTTATGTGGGTATTCATGAGAACTAAAATATTTTTTTATCCTAAAATAAGGATAAATGTCAAATTTCCCCTTTATTTTGATTTCACTAGCATGATTACAAATGTTCATAAATATTTCTGATTTTAAAAAACGTCCTATAATAGAATTATGCTTGAATGAATAAAAAAATATCTTTGTGATTATTGAAAAATTTAACATCTAGCTCAACATCACCACAATAATTAACTTTAAATACTTTTTAAAGTTCATTGAACATTCTATACAGAACATCTTCATAACATGCCATATGTTTGGTGAATTGTTTTCAGATATTCCATTACATAATTGTGGGAACATATTTAAATCATTCACAAGGATCTTTTTCTTTACATTAACATTCTTCATAAAACATAGATATGAATAATATTTTTTACCTACCATTAAATGTTTATTCAACATTCATTCAGGAGGGTCTTCTTCCATCCGATGTGTAACGCCCCGACCCCAGCTACCCAGAGTCAGTGCATTACTTCATAACATTGGCATGATCCCAAAAGATCAAGTCTCGAAAGATAGATTAGTTTAGTAGAATTGGAAACACTAGATACATTCGTAAACGTTACATTACATCATAAAGTGAAAAACTATAATAACAATGTATCCATAGTCCACACTCATATCCTCTTCTGACTATCCCTGCAGGTCATTCATAAAATACTTTTTCACATCCTGGAAAATATTAAAACATTGAAAGGGGTGAGCTCAGATGCTCAGTAAGGATTACAATATAGAAGAATCTTTCATCAACAAACATAAACATTTAAGGCAATGTATAACTAAAACAAAATCCATTTTAAACATGAACATCAGCATAATATGGAAAAAATAAAATGATATAATGCCATTCACTTCTTCACATGGATATTCTACTGGTCGAATAATCACATGCAATATCAATAACCACATTCATAATGAGGGAATGTATAATTCCAGACATTCTGAAACATTTTGTCAAGGCCTCGGCCAAGACATCTAAAATGATTAAGGCCTCATCCAAAACCATAAATCAAATTGGGGAAGGGCCTCGGCCAATTCCACGTCTAGTTGTCTCATGAGACCTACTAATACAATTCTTTTTAGAAGATACTTATGTTTAAAATTGCTCAAATATACTCCAGTGTTTTTATAAAAACATTATGCAAGCTTCTGAAAACAAAATAACTAATTCTGAGAGTGCACGACTAATTACAGGCCATGATGGGTCAACGCCCAATCCCTTCCTGTCTACCACACTCAAGAGTCAGGTTTTCTGAAAACATTTTCAAGCTTCCGTTAAATACGTATACATTTGCACTGGATTTTCATATTTTGGAGAGAAATATCTCTTTTTTGAAATCAATTAAAAATCACATAATTATAAAATAAAACCTTTTGAATAAACGTAAAAGTCAAAGGGGTTTATACACCGTATAAAAGAAAGTTAGGTATAAAACGAAATATGCCTCAAAGAAAGGAGATTGAGACAAATTCCTTAGAAAGATCATTATTATTTTTAAATAAAAGAGATCTATTATGTGTATTCACTATAAGTACACATAAAGAATGTACAATTACAAGATAGGACATAATAGTATAATGACATATTTTGAAACTAGGAGATTAACCCATTGAATAGAAGTTGGGTTATGAAATTCCCTTACCTCGTGTCTGACTTGACTCAACCGTTCTTTAACCTCCTGAATAATAAACTAGAGTTAATATATACCTTATTAAGAACCATTTTCAATTTCATTATCCTTTTTATATCACCTATTACAATGATATGAACATTCTGTAATTATTTAAGTTAATAACGGTCGTTTTGTCGATCTTAGGTACTTGAGTCAAAAATAAACATTTTATAATTAAAAGTTGTTCATGCGGTGAAATATCCATTATATCCAGAATTATATTCATGATGTAGATATCATATACATCATACATATACAGTATATACATTCATTTATAAGATTACATAACATTTAGAGGTAAGAAATGAAATGCACCGTTCATGGAGACGGTAAGCCGCACGTACGCATGAACGCTACTTTCATTTATATTTCGTATTTAATGGAATGAAATCATAATTATATAAATGTATAATATAATTACAGAATAATATATCATATAATACCATTTACTCTATCCTTTATACATCCCACATATGGATTTAACGATTCAAATCACTTTGAGGGGGAGGTAGTCCGCACTTCCAAAAATGAAATTATCACGTTTACCCATAATGGAAATCATAATGTATGCCATAAATGAGAAATACAGAAGCATAAGTAAAACATCAACATATTATATATCATATATAAATATAGTGACATCTTAATGTCCACCTTTGAAGGTGTTATATGAGTGTTGAACAATCATTGTTTCTTGAGGCAGAAATTCACCATCCACATAAACCGTATGTTATTTAACCATTAGATGTAGGTGTGTGTAAGTGTAGATCGAATCCTTATTATAACAACATCCTAGAATATTGATGATACTGGTTTTGTTACAAAATAAATGAATAAAAAGAGTTTAGTGGGTTGGAGACGAAAAATAAAACAAAATAACATAAGAGAAGACATTACCTTTAAATCGGGTAACACTTTTGATTTGAGCCAAAGGCTTCCTTGGGAAGTATTCTGCCTAAAGTGAGGCTTCTAGGAGTAAGGGAGGGAAGTTGGGAGAGTACTTGGGTAGAGTTTGGCCGAGCCAAATGACTTGAAAGTGTGAATGAGGTGGTAGATGTGGGGGCCTTTTATAAGTGGAGAGGAGGGGCACTCTTGGAATGTAAGGAAAAGTCACTTTATTATAAAATGAGTTTCGGATCTTAGAGGTCCCATCCTTATATAATTCGAGGCTAAGGTGATAAGGGTTCGAAATATCCTCATCTAATAGGCTTTTGACAAGTGTATGCCTTGTATTTTTCATTATCTTCTCATTTTATTTAAATCGTTAAATAATGAGGTCATCGCTGCATCATCATGATGTCATAAATAATTTAATTTATTTAATGTCTAAAAATTATAAAAAATATAGTATGATGTACGAAATCTTTTTATATTTCCAATGAATATCTATATTCAAAAATATGACTTGTATAACCCCATGTAAAAATTGTTTTTGTAAAACATTTCATGTTTGTGTCATTTTTTTACTTTAACATTAAATAAAAGGTATTTATGTCATTTTCCAACTAAAGTGACTCCATGGGGTCCCAAAGTTGACCCATTGATTGTCTTGGTCGTCCATGGAACATAAAATGAGGGTAGGACATGTTTCAAGCTCATCTCATATTATTAAAACATTATTTTTACCTTAAACTACACTAATTACCTCTAATCGAAATTAAGAACTTAAAAGTTACTATTCACCAAAAATTATTTTAATCTCATTGAACCACATTTTACATCTTAATGACAACCATGTATGTAGTATTTTTGAAAATCGAATCACAGAAGAGGTAATATTTCATTTAAATGAAAAATCAGTTATTTAACTACCACTTAGTGGTTTCACTATTCATCAAAAATCGAAGTTTTTCAGAACAATGCCAGAATTTCACCCTAAGCTATAATTGATATTCCAAATTCAAAAATGATGTCTATTTTATGAAATTCCACACATATAAGTTGTATTAATTAATTTTATACTTAATTCCCGCTGTCACAACAAATAGCGTGTTTTTAAGAAAAAATTTATATCAAAAGATTGACAATTGTTCATGCCCAATTTCAATGTTAAAATAATTATAATAACCACCATTGGATAAAATGGTAAAACTATATTCTAATTATACTTTAAAACCACTAAATATTAAAATTTGTCACTATAAATTATTTTGATTAAAAATGTTGTTTTTAAGTATTTTTCACTATTCATAAAAAATTAGAAGTTCTCAGAAAAATACCAAAAATTCAACATAGGCTAATTTCGATATTATGAATACAAAAATGAAGTCAATTTTGAAATATAAAATTTCTATAATTTTAAAAAGTGGTTAGAACTATTCATAATGGCTACTTTGATTAGTCGCGGTGTGTTAGAACTCGAGTTGCGTACAATGCAGGCTATTGCATTATTGAATGAGAATCGTATTGTGGAAGCTCGGGGTGTTACATTTTCCCCTCCTTCAATAAATTGCGTCCTCGCAATTGGAAATTTTTCTTCGAAAATAAAAGGTTTAAAATAGAAAATACCTTTGTGGAAAACCCACATCGGAACTAAGATTAATAAAATTTAGCCTTAATAAGAGGGAAAGGGAAATGAAAAAGTCACCACCCAATTATGATCATGATTAGAAGAACATTGGTGGAAATTAAAGACATATAATTGGAGGAAAAACATAAATATTTGTAGGGAGTGATTGAGGTCATCAATCACAATCAACTGTCAAATTGAGGGCCTCAAAGCCTTCAATCTATGTTGATTTAAAATATCATCAATTAAACAAGACATAAGGTATTAGGATAACACAATTTTTTGTTTTAATATCCCTTTACTAAAGTTTAATAATTAATTCATTCATTGAATAAGATATGGGTATATATATATTTATGCTTGACAATTAGAGTTTCAAACTTCAACTCATATTTCACTGAGAAAGATAATAGAACTCAAAAATATTATACTTTTCCTATTTGTATAAGGTTCCAAATGTTAACACATACCATTTAGATAAGTAAAATTATTTTGTAACAACCAGGGACTTCCAGTAGGCTAGTGGTAGGAAATAAAGGCCTGTCGCACTATGATTGTGGGTTCGATTCCTGTAGCTTTGTCCGACGCGACGAGTTATGCCCCACCCTGCGGGTTGTCCTTTTCCAAAAACTATAGTATTATAATATTCAAAAATAATCTTCATAAATTTTTTAACCTTAAACAATACTATCCAAAGATCAACTTAATCCACTCCAACCTTTATAGTTATCCAAAATACCTCTGTCCAGACTTTCTCTAAAAGGTCTCTTAATTCCAAAATCAATTTATTAGATTCCCCAAACAAAGTAAAGTTTCTCTTATTGTCACATACTAAAAATATAATTACCTTCATCATATTAAAACCTTACTGAAATCAACAAGTACTGCAGTACAATCCTTATATATATATCACATTATTCTAATAACCAGAATATAATCCATGAGTCCAAAAGCACCGATACATTAGTTATTCTGCTTCAACTGTAGTAACAGCATAAGATTGTTCTTGATCCCTTTGCCTTTTCTGAGGTAAGTTTCCCTGACGCTTAGGGAATTCATTTGCAAAATTCCCCATTTCCCTACAATTGTAGCATTCAACTTTGATAGCCTCTTTCTATACCTTTCAATCACGAGCATGGTGACCCTTTTCTCCACATTTATAACAAACTCCCATTCCTTTTAGGCAATTACCAGGGTGATTCTTCCCACAATTATCAGATAATGGAAAATCCTTCTTTCCATTTTTCCCTTTATCTATCTCTTGTTCCATCGTTCTCTTCTTCTCTTGCATTAATTTGTTGTCATAAGACTTAGAGAATTCCTTTTCTGTCTTGATAGCACACGAGACAATATCTTTGTATGATGAGAAGGAATGTGATACTAAAGCTCGACGGAGAAATGGTTTTAACCCATCAAAGAAACGATCAATCTTACTCCTTGGGTTACGTATATAATCGGCAGCATGCCTCGCTAACCTTGTAAAGTTAGCCTCATACTTTTCCACATTCTCATCCTCCTTCTGCGTCAGACTCAGAAATTGTCTTTCCATATCTGCTAGATGGTCACGATGAAAGTATTTTTCTAAGAAAAGATCTTTGAACTCCCTCCATTCCATATTCGATATGTCATCATCTTCCTTTGTGTTTTGAATCAGCGACCACAACAGATCGGCATCTCCAGTGCGGCGGTAAACTGACATGACAACCTTCTCCCTTTCACTACTCCCCAAGGCATGGAATATTTTCTCTAAGGAGTTTATCAATTGCTCAGCTACTAATGGATTTGTACCCCCATTAAATGTTGGTGGTTTTTGCCTCATGAAGTGGTTTAACATTGATCCTCCACGTTGTGGATCAGGGTGATCCATACGAGTAAGGTTATTATTCATAACTTGAGTGAGTTGTCCCAGTATGGTAATAAGATGATCAGCACCAGTTGTATCTCCAGGTCCACAATAATTTTCTTGAGCAGGAGGGAAATCCCTACACGGAGTGCGTGCATTGATACAGTTTCCATTCCATCCACTAGGCACCATTTGTAAACAATGCCATAAACTATATTAGTTTATGAATCAAAATACATAATTCCATACTTGTAAGATACTTAACATAAATTGAACTATTTATGGATATAATCCATAAAAATGTTTTCTTTGAAGAAGTATATACTCATAACCCTTCATAGTGGTTTATAAAGAAAATGAGAATTATCCTAAGCATATCCCCCGGGAGTGTCGTAACCAAGAGTGCAGCAAGGCCCGTTGTCGTGCACCAGTTCCCGTTCGAGTCTAGCTCAAAGCGGTGTTTTCGGGATTTACCCCTAGGTACATATGTGCCAGAGCCGCCTCTACCTGCTCGTATCCAGACAGGGATGTATTGCTCGGAAAACTCACAACATTTCTACAATACCAAAATTCTTGGAAGTTCTTCTATACTAATCCTCAAAGTCTATCTTCGGGCTATGTGCTCTAATCAGAGTTTATCTAAATCTAGCTTCAAAGGTTAGTACTAAACTGCCTCTGATACCAACTATAATGCCCCGACCCCAGCTACCCAGAGTCGGTGCATTACTTCGTAACATTGGCATGATCACAAAAGATCAAGTATCGAAAGACCGATTAGTTTAGTAGCCTTGGAAACACTAGATACATTCGTAAACATTACATTACATCATAAAGTAAAAAACTACAATAACAAAGTCTCCACATTCCACACTCATATCCTCTTCTGACTATCCCTGCAGGTCATTCATAAAATACGTCTTCACATCCTGGAAAATATTAAAACATTGAAAGGGGTGAGCTCAGATGCTCAGTAAGGATAACAATATAGCGGAAGCTTTCATCAATAAACATAAACATTTAAGGCAATGTATAACTAAAACAAAATCCTTTTTAAACATGAACTTCAGCATAATATGGAAAAAGTAAAATGAGATAATGCCATTCACTTCTTCACATGGATATTCTACTGGTCGAATAATCACATGAAATATCAATAACCACTTTCATAATGAGGGAATGTATAATGCCAGACATTCTGAAACATTTTTTCAAGGCCTCGGCCAAGACATCTAAAATGATTAAGGCCTCGGCCAAAACCATAAATCAAATTGGTAAAGGGTCTCGGCCAATTCCATGTCTAGTTGTCTCATGAGACCTACCGATACAATTCTTTTTAGAAGATACTTACGTTTAAATTGCTCAAATATACTCCAGTGTTTTTCTAAAAACATTATGCAAGCTTCTGAAAACAAAATAACTAATTCTGAGACTGCTCAACTAATTACAGGCCATGATGGGCACACGCCCAATCCCTTCTTGTCTACCACACTCAAGAGTCAGGTTTTCTGAAAACATTTTTAATCTTGCGTTAAATACGTATACATTTACTGTATTTTCATATATTGGAGAGAAATATATCTTTTATGAAATCATTTAAAAATCACATAATTATAAAAGAAAACCTTTTGAATAAACGTAAAAGTAAAAGGGGTTTATACAGCGTATAAAATAAAGTTAGGTATAAAATGAAATATGCCTCAATGAAAGGAGATTGAGACAAAGTCCTTACAAAGATCATTATTATTTTTAAATAAAATAGATATATTATGTGTATTCACTATAAGTACACATAAATAAAGTACAATAACAAGATAGGACATAATAATATCATGACATAATTTGAAAGTAGGAGATTAACACATGGAATGGAAGTTGGGTTATGAAATTCCCTTACCTCGTGTCTGACTTGACTCAACCGTTCTTTAACCTCCTAAATAATAAACTAGAGTTAATTTATACCTTATTAAGAACCATTTTCAATTTCATTATCCTTTTTATATCACCTATTACAATGATATGAACATTCTGTAATTATTTAAGTTAATAACGGTCGTTTTGTCGATCTTAGGTACTTGAGTCAAAAATAAACTTATTATAATTACAGGTTGTTCATGCGGTGAAATATCCATTATATCCAGAATTATATTCATGATGTAGATATCATATACATCATATATATACAGTATATACATTCATTTATAATATTACATAACATTTAGAGGTAAGAAATGAAATGCACCGTTCATGGAGACGGTAAGCCGTACGTACGCATGAACGCTACTTTCATTTCTATTTCATATTTAATGGAATGAAACCATAATGATATAAATCTATAATATAATTACAGCATAATATATCATATAATACAATTTACTCCATCCTTTATACATCCCACATATGGTATTAACGATTCAAATCACTTTGAGGGGGCGGTAGTCCGCACTTCCTAAAATGAAATTATCGCGTTTACCCATAATGGAAATCATAAAGTATGCCATAAATGAGAAATACAGAAGCATAAGTAAAACATAAACATATTATATATCATATATAAATATAGTTACATCTTAATGGACACCTTTGAAGGTGTTATATGAGTGTTGAACAATCATCGTTTCGTGAGGCAGAAATTCGCCATCCACAGAAACCGTATGTTCTTTAACCATTAGATGTAGGTGTGTGTTAGTTTAGCTCAAATACTTCTTATAACAAAATCCTAGTATATTGAGGATACTGGTGTTTTTACCAAATAAATTAATAAAAAGAGTTTAGGGGGTTGGAGAAGAAAAATAAAACAAAATAACATAAGAGAAGACATTAACTTTAAATCGGGTAACTCTTTTGATTTGAGCCAAAGGCTTCCTTGGGAAGTATTCTGCCTAAAGTTAGGCTTCTAAGAGTAAGGGAGGGAAGTTGGGAGAGTATTTGGGCAGAGTTTGGCCGAGCCAAATGGCTTGAATGTGTGAATGAGGTGGTAGAGGTGGGGGCCTTTTATAAGTGGAGAGGAGAGGCACTCTTGGAAAGTAAAGAAAAGTCCCTTTATTATAAAATGAGTTTCGGATTTTAGAGGCCCAAACCTTATATAATTCGAGGCTATGGTGATAAAGGTTCGAAATCTCCTCATCCAATAGGCTTTGGACAAGTTTATGCCTTGGATTTTGCATTATCTTCTCATTTTATTTAAATCGTTAAATAATGAGGTCATTGTTGCATCATCATGATGTCATAAATAATTTAATTTATTTAATGTCTAAAAATTATAAAAAATTACTATGATGTAGGAAATCTTTTTATCTTTCAAATGAATATCTATAGTCAAAAATATGACAGGTATAACCCCATTTAAAAATTGTTTTAGTAAAACATTTCATGTTTGTGTCATTTTTTTAATTTAACATTAAATAAAAGGTATTTATGTCATTTTCCAACTAAAGTGGCTCCATGGGGTCCCCAAGTTGACCCATGGATTGTCTTGGTCGGCCATGGCACATCCAATGAGGGTAGGACATGTGTCAAGCTCATCTCATATTATTAAAACATTATTTTTACCTTAAACTACAGTAATTACCTCTAATCGCGATTAAGAACTTAAAAGTTACTATTCACCAAAAATTATTTTAATCTCATTGAACCACATTTTACTTCTTAATGACAACCATGTATGTCGGATTTTTGAAAATCAAATCACAAAAGTGGTAATATTTCATTTAATTGAAAAATCAGTTATTTAACTACCACTTAGTGATTTCACTATTCATCAAAAATCGAAGTTTTTCAGAACAATGCCAAAATTTCACCCTAAGCTATAATTGATATTCCGAATTCAAAAAGGATTTCTATTTTATGAAATTCCAAACATATAAGTTGTATTAATTAATTTTATAATTAATTCCCGCTGTCACAACAAATAGAGTGTTTTTAAGAAACAATTTATATCAAAAGATTGACAATTGTTCATGCACAATTTCAATGTTAAATTAATTCTAATAACCACCATTGGATACAATGGTTAAAATATATTCTAATTATACTTTAAAACCAATAAATATTAAAATTTATCACTATAAATTATTTTGATTAAAAAAGTTGTTTTTAAGTATTTTTCACTATTCATAAAAAATTTGAAGTTCTCAGAAAAATACCAAAAATTCAACATAGGCTAATTTCGATATTACGAATACAAAAATGAAGTCCATTTTGAAATATAAAATTTCTATAATTTTAAAAAGTGGTTAGTACTATTCATAATGGCTACTTTGATTAGTCGCGGTGTGTTAGAACTCGAAGTTGCGTACAATGCATGCTATTGCATTATTGAATGAGAAGCGTATTGTGGAAGCTCGGGGTGTTACACGATGGGTTCATAGATGATTATTATTTTTCTTCTATTTATTAAAAACTTTAATATCATATATACTCCTTCTACTTAATTAATTTATAGAACTCAATTTAATGACATAATAGTATTCGTCATGATTTCATTTTTACACTTCCCATGAACATTATCCTAAAACATCTATTAGATGAAATTATTGAGAAACCCTGTCGTTATATGTTTGATAATATTGAATTTAAACTTTTATCCAATGATGTATACATAGAAATATTTGTTTGATAACTTCATATGGATACATCTATCCAATCCAACTGATATGAAGCTTCATTAACCTCTATCCGGTAGAGTCAATATGATGACTCATTATTCGTTCATTGAGATTCCTTACATTGATTCATGTTTCCTCCATCTGATTTTCCTTTTATGATGTACATGAATCAATTTCATCACAACCTATTGTTATTTAAAAAATTTATCTTGATTAAATAAAAATAATAATATCTTCATATAATATGTTTATATGAAAATCTATTTTTTTCTATTCAAATCGATTCATTAATAGGTTTTAATAATATTGAAACTACTAAATTAATATTTTACTGAGTAATTATCAATTTAGTTACATCTACTATAACACCCCATTGAATGTTTTTAATTTGCTTATTGATCTTTTACATGTCTCTCTAATGGAAATTATTTATGTTTTAATTTAGCTTTAATATTCATTTCATATACCAACCACTTATGAATTTCCATTTTTAATTAAATATAATATAACATAATTTTTAGAGAATTTTATCCTCTTCAAAACTTTTTCTTGAATCAAATACATAAGACATTGTGATATTTGATTGATGAATAAAAAATCACTTCACAATTTTTGATTTTTTTTGGAGCATTAATTTTTATCTAATTTCTAAATGTTATCAGTAAAATGTGAATTTTCTCTTCTCATCCCTTAATGTATTATGTCAATTAGAACGTTAATTCATTGTATCTCTGATCAAAATTTTGTATTATAGAGTTATGTAGAAAAATTAATCCATTATTATTATTATTATTATTATATTTGTCCATTATCATCAGTCTTATGGCCTTCTTCCGCGACCATCATCATCCATTCAGCTTTACAAACTTCTTTTATATGTTTTTCCCTTCCACATCAGATAATATTCTTCTACAAAACTTCTTATAGAACATTCTTATATAACATACTAAAGGAACCATTTCATAATGTTTATAACCCATATGATTAGGGAATAATGTCTCAAAAATTAAGAATGGATCTTCAATTTTCATAAGTAAATTCAATGACTTTAAAATAACATTATTAAGAAAAAAAATACATGAGAAACTTCATTAATTTTATACTCATCTAAGATTGATCAACTTTCTCATCAATCTTTGATGCTTTAGCGGAACCTTCCAAAAACATAGTTTTCACATCTTCTTCAACATATTTGAACATAATAATATAAATGAAATCTTATTATTACAATGAAAAACATTTATTACCAATAATATCTATTGAAAAAAATATCACTCATACATATAGTGGGATCTTCAATCACCCTTTTTATTTGTTTGTAATACCGTAAAAGATCATTCCCAATGAATATGCCAATTTTTGAATCATTATCTTCTATATCACCCATATAACTTTCAAAACATTCATTTCAATTTCTATCCCCCTTATTAAAAATAAATAAAAATCTCATGGAAAGGGGTATTAGATCAATATTAATAAAGGATCAATGCATAATTTCACTCTAAGTCCACATGTTCCATTTTTAGTGTATAAAAAATATGTTTTTATTTAGATAATAAGGGTATCAAATATTAACTAATATTTATAAATTATGGAATGATATCTTATAAACATGTCTTTGAGAATTTTACACTTTTATTCTAGGATGAAGATACTAATTTAAGATATGAAACATTTTGTAAAGACCCGGAATTTTCATGTTTTTCTTAAATTTATAGGAATCTTACGAGTCTTTAAAAATTGACGGCATGTGATTCCAAGGTCTATAGTGCCCGAAATCAATTTATGAATTTTATTTGGGTACGTTCATTGAAAGTTTGAGTGAGTTTTTATAACTATTGAACTAGTCCTTAGAATTGAAATCTGAGGGCACCATTGAACTCGCAGGGCTAGTATTCACTTAAGGATACTTTCACCCCGACGATAGTGGGTCAAGAGTGAAAGATAGATTTTGGGTTTTCATGGAAAATAATAAAATAAAACAAACTTTACTTTATTATATTTTGAGCCACCATGTATAAGTTGAAGGTGGGGACCACAACACCTTAACCTACCTTGAGAGGTTATGGTGGTGGGGACCACCCGAGGCCTAAACCTCCTCTTCATGTTTAATTGTTGTGGGGACCACCTAAGAATTCAAAACCTCCCAATTTGAATTTGGGAGTAGGGACCACCCGACCCCCCCTAATAACGGTGGGAGAGGAAAACCTCTCAACTCCCCTCATTAAAGAGGGAGATACTCTTGACCTCCTCTACCATTAATGGTTCCACCACCTCCTTTAATTTAATTATGCCAATCCACCATAATTAATACTACCAACCTAGGTGTTTAATGTGGCTAATTTGAAATTGGTGCCAACGACATAATAAGATACTTTTATCTATTATCTTTGGATACCATTTCATTTTGTTGGAAAAAGAGGATTGGGGAGAGGAGGAACTTGAGAGAATGCTCCCAATGAAAAACACTCCACCGACGAAGAACGCTCCACTGATAAAGAATGCCGATGAGGAACACCTTTGACTACGAAGAACGACCTCGACTTCTACTTTCTTCCTCGGAAGCTCCTTCGATGTAGGACGTGTTTCTCTACAACGAATCGACGTCTTCCATCTCCTGCCATCGTCAACGAACGACGAACAAGGCATGGTTCTATTCATTATTTGATTATCACATCCCATGTTTCACCTATTTTTTCTTTTTTGGGGCTGGGAATAGAAATTAATGCTGGATTATGGGAATTGAAAATATTTACAGTGCTCGTTCCTGTTTATGTTATTGGTGAAACTCATGAAAATGCTCTAACACGGAGTGTGCGAGCCAAACTAACATGACCTGGCCCCTTTGTAACCCTTGTGTTGATTTTCAGTGTTCTTCGAAATTCAGGAAGATGACAATGGCGTTGAAGATGACGAAGGCGATGAAGGCCATGACAGTGCTACCCACGGCCTCCACAACCCGCGACGCCCGTTGGTCGTGCCAACTGCCGGCCGAACCGGCCCGAGCTACACTGTGCCCCAGCCACACCACACCTCAGCCCACCGACCTCCCGAGCTACCCCAGCTGCGCCGGCCTGCTGGCCCCATGCCACCACTAGACAAGCCTGCCCGAGCGGCGCCGCACCCCAGCCGCACTGCACACCAGCCTTCCGGACATTCGATCCCTCAGCAGAATAGACCCCGGTCGTGCCACCTGCTGGCAGATCTGGCCCCAACTGCGCCACGCCGGCCCCCGGGTCGAGCCGCCCCGAGCCGTGTCCCTATGGCCCTCCGAGCTGAATCGGACCGGCACCCCTAGGCCATCTTCCCACGGGGTACCCTCTGGGCTGAATCACCCTCACGCCGACTCATGGCTAGTCCGCGCCCTCGCGGCTGGTCCACGCCCTCACTACCCTCTGCGACCTCTCGCGGTCGGCTGGGCAGGGCCCAGTGGGCTGGGCTGATCCTAATTGGCGGGCCCGCCCAACATGTCGGGACAGACTCAACGGGTCAGTATGGGTCGACCTGAATGAGTTCATCTCAGACTTGGTCCGGCCGTGTTAGTCCGATCGGGTCAGACTCGACCCGGGCCCACTACGACGCTTTACTCTCATTTGGCCATATCGTAGGCATTGGACGTCTGTTTGATGAACTGTCAGTGACACTAGAAATCATGGAGTGTGGAGGTCCATTTGAGAGTACCCCACTAACCTTTGGGGTATAATTCATATACAGTCATGTTGGATCGTGAAAGAATCCAATCGGGCCCCCGGTACTAAAAGGCTAATAACTCACATACCAAACATTTGATTGACACGTAGTCTATTGTGTTGAGACCCCTATGACGTGGCAGACCTCTTAGATACTTCTTCATGGGACTTCGTGAAAACTGGAGTATAGAACAGTAGCTTGTGGAGTGGATCCTTTCAGTGAAGAGTGAGCAGAGTGCTGAGACGTAGTAGCTGGATGAGATCTGATGACTGCTGACCGTTTGACTCAGAGAGACTCTACTAGTCTAGTGGGGAGCGCCTAGTTGTGTCGGAAGACCCATGGTGGAGGAGCGTGCTTGGTGATGTGGTAGTCCCACAGTACTCGACAGGAAGAGTACCACTGTAGGCTATGAGGGGGAGTGCCTAAGTGTGGCGAGAGACCCATGGTGGGGAGAGCCTATGTGTGATGCAGTAGACGCATGGTACTCGATAGGAGGAGTACCTCAGCAGTCCAAGGATAGTGGGAAGAACCTCTGTGTGATGCGGTATGTCCACTATACTCGATTGAGATGGAGTTCCCCAGCATCCGAGGTTTCAAAAGTGTGAATAAAATATTTGTTGAGCTAAGTCATTGCGTTCATGTTGTCCTCATGATTGAGACATATTACATAATAACATAGGTATATGTATGGTCATATACCTAAGTTGGGTTATCTGTTGCTTCCTTACATTGTGGTTTATCCTTGGTAGATTTGTGAGACCTTGTGGGTCTCGGGGTCCCTACTGAGTATCGTTATACTCACCACTGCACGGGCTATGCCTACACCTTATTGTGTAGAATGTCGGAGATGGAATGTGCTGACTGAGGCTGAGAGTACTAGGACTGGACGGTACTCGGAGGGGGACCTTACGATGGGTCGGTACATGGAGGAAACTGACAGATGTGGAGTGTTGATGAGACTATTTGTACCTACCCTTCAGGTAGGAATCCCGGAGGATGACCCATCTTCTATTTTTCCTTTCTTCAGTTATACTTGTACTTCCAGTTCCTTGTACTTTATAGTTGGGCTTGTATTTCTGGCCGCTTTAACATTACAACACTCTTTTTTTATATAGTTTATTTATTGTTTTGTATCTAGCTATGTGCTCTTTTTTTACGTCTAAAGCATATAAAGGCATTGCCTTACCAGTTTTAGGGAATTACGCCTTTGGTTCTAGTCGCCAACCCCTGGCGTATGGAAGGAGGGCTTGGGGTAGTCACAACATGGGCCCCAGGGGACGGGTCATGAGAAATTGGTATCAGAGGAGTCAGTTTTACAGTATAACTTATGATTCTGATCTATCTTTTCTGTGAAGAAATAGTGTTAAGTGTAGTGAGTGTGGTTTTTAGTTCAGGGAGTCTAGTGTTGGTGTGGCAGCCGATGTATCCATACGCTAGGACCCTGACTACCGATTTCCGAAACAGTGAACGAAATCACTTATTGTGTGTGTGTTTTCAAAAGTTTACTTTATGTCAACTCAATATGGTCATCTCACCAGGTATTAATTTTAACCATAGTACACCTATTTATTTTCAAGATGCCTCCATGTAGACAGTAGGCTAGAGTTCCGAGAGTCCTAAGCACTGATATCCCACTAAGCATTGGGGCCTCGGTGCAGGGCCCTTTTCCGGGGGAGGAACCTACGGTAGCACTCCCCATTGTGCCACTGATGCCACCAACCCCAATAGAAGATGGTGCATGCTGCTTGAGAACATTGCACGAGTTCCAGTGCTAGAGGCCACCCCGGTTCAGGGGACAGACATACCTACAAGTGACTGGGGATTGGATGGAGGCTATGGTGAAAGTTTTTCAACTGGTAGGGACATAAGTATATCTCATGGTTATTCTTGCTGCTATCCTTCTATAGGCAGTAGCAGGAAGATGGTGAATCTTGATTCTCTATGTTCATGACGAGGTGATGCTTTTCTGGGCAGACTTCGAGAGCCTATTTTGGGTCGAGTTTATTCCAGCTACTCTTCATCAATGTGCATACAGAAGATACGTCATCTGATGTACGGCAACATTACTGCAACTCAGTACTTAGAGAGGTTCACAAGCCTCTCACACATTCCATATATATGGAGCAAGACCCTTTCTTCGGGGACCGATCCTTTGATCTGGGACTCAGGCGGGAGATCTGGGCTTCAATGATCTCACTCAGTATCCTGATGCAGGCGGAGGTGTTTCAGAGAGCCCTCATAGTAGAGAGTTTTCATACTGAGCAGTCTCCACCATTGAGATCCACATCCAGTCTACACGTAGAGGAGTCTTCTGCAGCTATAAGTGAAATAATTTCACAGAGGTCTAAGAGGACCAAACATATAAGTGGACGACTACATGACTTAGGATCTGTTGTGCGGGGCACCCGAAGTAGAGTAAGAACTACCAAGAGCGGGCAATGTTACACATGCGGTGGAAATGGTCACATGGATCGTGAGTTCCCAACCCACCATTCAGAGGACCAAAAGATGGTGGAAGTACCACCTAGGTAGAGAAATAGATTCGATAGAGGCATTCCGCAGGGAGCAGGCAGATGTGCCAGAAGAGCTGGTCGTGCAGCTAGTGTTGGACGATGATTTGATGTGTTACCGCCACCACCACAATGTGGTCCACCCCGACCGCAGGGAGTAGGTGGACATGGGAGATCTCAGCTCTATGAAACTAATGAATATGATCATAGTGCTCTAAAGATGATTCAAGGTACGATCTATGTCTACTCTACCACAGCAGCAGCACTTATAGACACAGGTGCTAATCATTCTTTCATTTCCACTACCCTCGTTTGGAGCTCAGAGATTCCAACTGAGCCATTGGCTCAATCCTTACAAATAGAGACTCATATTGGAGAGGATTCTAAGATTATGTGTTGGTTCCGATAGTGTGAGCATACTCTATTAGGTGAGAGCTTCGGCTGAGATCTCCTAGTAGTGGCGTCAAGGCCTTACGACGTCATCTTGCGTAAGAACTAGTTATTTTCAGTCCTTTCTCAGATTGGCTGTATTAGGCACAGAGTGCAGTGTATCTACATAGATGGGACTAGTTTTACCTTCACTGGTGAGATTGGAGCATTTTCAGCACCAGATGGAATTACTCAGAGGAGAGTGCAGCCGATCACTAATCAGTTGGCTAGCCTTACCCTTGGAGGCAGTTGATGTGGAGAGTCTGATCTATCCTGTAGTTGTGGACCAGTACATCGATGTTTTCCCTGATGATGACCCAAGTCTATCTATTCATAGAGAGGTGGAATTTTACATATACTTGTACCCTGGGACAACACTGATATCTACACCAGCATATCAGATGGCTCCCTCGGAGCTTCGTGAGTTGCGGGTACAATGAGAGGACATGCAGGGGAAGGGATTCATCCGGCCTAGTGTTTCTCCTTGGGCAGCCCCGGTCTTTTTCACCAAGAAGGCGAATGGGAGCTTGAGACTTTTTGTTGACTATTGAAGCCTAAATCAAGTGACCTTGAAGAACAGGTACCCACTTCAGAAGATTTATGACCTCTTTGATCAGCTGATTGGAGCACAACGGTTCTCAAAGATAGACCTCAGATTAGGCTCTCACCAGCTCAGATTACGAGACTAGGATGTGCCGAAGATAGATTTATAATTTCAGTATGGCCACTATGAGTTCTTGGTTATTCCTTTCGACATAACCAACACTCTAGCAGTGTTCATGGGACTCATGAACCGGGTCATTCAGCCATACCATTATCGCTTTGTATTGGTCTTCATCGAAGACATTCTAATCTACTAAGCTAATGAGGATGATCATGACTATCAGTTGTGGGAAGTATTAGACACACTCCGAGAGCACTAGATTTATAGTAAGCTCTCGAAGTGCCAATTTTGGATCCTATAGGTTCACTTTCTGGGTCATGACATCTTAGAGTCTGGAGTTGCAGTATATCCAATGAAGATTGAGGCGGTACTTGCTTGGGAGCCTCCCAAGAGTGTGACAGAGGTACAAAGTTTCTTGGGTTTGGCTAGTTATTACCAGAGGTTTGTACCGGAATTCTCTAGAGTTGCAGCACCACTATCATCCTTGATGAATAAGGGGAATCCTTTTGTGTGGTCGGAGAGAAGCCAACAGATCTTTCAGAAGCCGATGCAGAGGCTGACTAGTGCCCCCAGCTTGAGGCTTCCAAAAGAATTCATAGGGTACGTACTCTATTGAAACACATCAGGGACCGAGCTCAAATTTTTCCTAATGTATAAGCGAGCATTAATTTCATATGGCTCTCGAAGTAAAATTAGTAGAACCATGCTACCCATGACCTGGAGTTAGCAGCGGTGGTCTTTTCCTTAAAGATGTGGCGACACTATCTGATGGGTGAGCATTTTACCATGTACTCTAATCACAAGTGTCTTAGGTATATATTCTCTCAGAAGGACCTAAACCTAAGAAAACTACATGGGATTGAGTTCTTCTAGGACTATGAATTCATGATATTCTATACTCCCACGATGTGGAATGTTGTTGAAGGTGCACTGAGCAGAAGATTTGGTATACAACAACTAGGCAAAGCGATGAAGAGGTTATCAGCCTTGTAGTTATCCTTTTTGGATATAGATTGAGAATAATTTCTTCTATCTCTTACAGTTAGTCCCCCACTTCTTCAGTGATTCAGGGATGCACAAAATGGGGACGCTGACTACGAGACACAATGTGCTCAGATATCCATAGGACATGAACTTGATGATTTTTTTTAAGGTGGGGAGCATGTCACCCTCTTCAGAGGATGTACCATGGTACCAGTGTCACTTCAGGAGGAGTATTTGAGAGAGTTCCACACATCCCCTCTAGCGGTACATCCAGGAGTGGAGAATATGTACCAGGATCTCCGATGACAACACTGTTGGGTGGGAATAGAGAAAGTATTTGCAGATTTTTTCTCTCAATGTATCACTTGTCAGCAAGTGATGGTAGAGCATCAGGTAACATCATGATTGTATTGTCCTTTAGATGTCCCTAAGTGGAAGTGGGATCAGATATCCATGGACTTCGTGACGATTCATCCATGTACATCCAGGGGACATGACTCGATATGGGTGATCATCGATCGACTCACCAAGTCGTCCCACTTCATACCGATCAGATAGCAGTGTTCAGTAGAGAGCTTGGGATGCCTCTATGTGAAGAAGAATGTGCATCTACATGGAGTATCTTTGATGATTTTCTCCGATCATGACACATGTTTTACTTCCTGGATATTGAATGGGTTGTAGGAGGCTTTTAGGACGCATCTTGGTTTGAGCACCGCCTTCCCTCCCCAGACAGATGGTCAAACTGAGCGGACCATTTAGACCCTCAAGGACATGATGCATGCTTGTTTCCTAGACTTTGGTGATAGCTGGGAGGATCACATTCCTTTGGTGGAGTGTATGTACAACAACAACTATCACTCCACCATAAGGATGGAACCTTTCGAGGCGTTGTACGGGAGACCTTGCATATCACCTTTGTGTTGGACTGAACTAGGGGAGTCAACACTAGGGGGACGAGATATGGTACAGGAAACCATTGATAAGATGAAGATCATCTAGGAGTGGATGAAGACTACATAGATCAGGTAAAAGTCATATGCTGACAAGAGACGAAGACCTCTTGAGTTCGATGGTGGCGACCACATCTTTCTACGGGTCTCACCTCGATGAGGTTTTCAGAGATTTGACCGAGGCAGAATGTTATCTCTGAGGTTCCATGGACCTATTCAGGTCTTTATTAGAGTTGGAGAGGTGGCATACCGCTTAGCTCTTCCTCCTCAGTTGCACCGAGTGCAAGACGTCTTCCTTGTATCCCAGAAGAGGAGATATTTGAACGACCCTTCTCACATCATCGACCATGGAGAGCTAGACATCGATGATGGGGCGACTATTAAGGAGGTTCCAGTGGAGATTATGGATCGAAAAACGCTAGTCCTTTGTGGATGGTCGATAACTCTGGTGTGCGTTCACTGTCAGCACAAGAACCTCCAGGAGAGCACATGGGAGTGGGAGGCTCAGATGCATGCTCAGTACCCCCACTTGTTCCCTTTGTTTGAGTTGTAGCTTTCGGGGAATAAATCCCTAGGTTGGGGAGAATTTAAAGACCCATAATTTCATTGTAATTCTTTTTGAATATATTTTAATTTTACGAATTTGAAAAAAATTATGGTGCTTGATTCTGAGGCCCAGAGTGCCTGGAGTCAATTTCCGATGTTTTGTTTAGGTATGTTCAGAGAAAGTTCCAGCATGTTTTTATAACTTTTGAACCGGTGCTCGAAATTGAAATCTGAGGGCACCGTTGAACTCACAGCACCAGTATTCTCTTAAGGAGACTTTCACCTCGATGATAGTGGGTTGAGAGTGAAAGATAGATTATGGGGTTTTTTGTGGAAAAAATAAAATAAAATAAACTTCACATTATTTAGTTTTGATCCACCATGAGGAAGTTAGTGGTGGGGACCACCACACCATAACCTACAATGAGAGGTTATGGTGGTGGGGACCACCCATGGTCTAAACCTCCTCTTCATGTTTAATTGGGGTGGGAACCACCTGAGAATTCAAAACCTCCCAATTTGGATTTGGGTGCGCGGACCACCCAAACCCCCTAATAATGGTGGGAGATGAAAACCTCTCAACTCCCCTCATTAATGAGGGAGAGCCTATTGACCTCCTCCACCATTAATTGTTACATCATCTCCCTTAATTTAATTCTGCCAATCCACCCTAGTTAATCCTGCCAACCTAGGTATTTAATTAGGCTAATTTGAAATTGGTTCCAACAACTTAATAAGATATTTTTATCTATTATCTTTGGATACCATTTCATTTGGATGGAAAAGGAGGATTGGGGAGAGGAGGAAATTGGAAGAAATGTCCCTACAAAGGACGCTCCACCAATGAAGAACGCTCCACCGACGAAGAACGCCGACGAGGAATGCCTTGGACTATGAAGAACGACCTCAACTACTACTTTCTTCCACAGAAACTCCTTCGACATAGGACATGTTCATCTACAACAAATCAACATCCACTTTCTCACACCAATGTCAAAGAACAATGAACAAGGTAGGGGTTCATTCATTATTTGATTAACACATCCCCTGTTCTCCCATCTATTACCTTGGCAGGGTTGGGAATAGAAATTAATGAGGGATTATGGAAATTGAAAATATCTTCCGTGCTCATTATTGTTTATGTTCTTGGTAAAACTCATCCTACATATCTAGTGCGGAGAGTGCATGCCAAACTAACATGGCTCATCCTCTATCAAACCCTTGTGTTTATTTGCGTTATTCTTTAAAACGGAGGAAGGTGAAAACGACATTGAAGACGATGAATGCGATGAATGCCACGACCGGGCTACCCACGGCCTCCGCAACCTGTGCCGCCCGCCGGACGCGCCAACTGCCAGCCGAACCAGCACAAGCTGCACCACACCGCACCCCAGCCATACCACACCTCGGCCCGTCGGCCCCCCGAGTTGCTCTGGCTGCGCCAACCCACCGGTCCCTTACCGCCGACGGCCGAACCGACCTGAGCCGCACTACGCCCCTGCCGCGCCGGCCAGCCGAACCCATGCCATGCCTCGCAAGCACGAAACCCCAGCCCACTGGACTTCCGAGCCCCCGACCGAACCGGCCCTAGTCACACCACCCGCTGGCCGAACCGGTCCCGGCTGTGCCACCTCGGCCCTCGGGTCGAGCCGCCCCGAGCCGCGCCCGCACGACCCTCCGA
The DNA here is from genome assembly GCA_963277665.1 of Viscum album. Classification (NCBI taxonomy): domain Eukaryota; kingdom Viridiplantae; phylum Streptophyta; class Magnoliopsida; order Santalales; family Viscaceae; genus Viscum; species Viscum album. The sequence continues at coordinate 304,895,993 of OY728131.1, read as the reverse complement.
GTTGAACCTACCCGGCACCCCTGAGCTGATCCTACGACGTGAAACCCTCTTGGTCGAACCACCCTCGCGCAGACTCAGGGCCGGTCCGCGCCCTCGCGGCCGGTCCGTGCTCTCACGGCCCTCCGCGACCTCTAGCAACCTAATGGGCTAGGCCAAGTGGGCAGGCCAAGACTAACGGGATGGCCCACCCAACGGATTGGGCCAGACCCAACAGTTTAGGCCAGGTCGAACCAAACTGGGTCAGTTCGACCAGGTCAGACCGGACCTAGGCCCACTATGACCCTTTACTATCTTTTGGGAATATCATTGGTACCAGACATCCATTTGATGAACTGTTAGTGGTGCTAGAAATCTTGGACCATGACAATTACTTTGAGTGTACCCCCTGGTGTTTGGGTTATAGTTGGGATACGATCATGTTGGATCGTGCATGAATCCAAGCGTTCCCCCGAGACTAAAAGGCTAAAAACTCATAGACCGGGCTTCTGATTGACACACCGTCTATTACATTGAGAGCCCTATGATGTGACAGAACGTTGAGATACTTCTTTATGGGACTTCGAAGATGTTGGATTATCGACCATTAGCACATGGAGAAGATCCTACTAGGGGTGATTGAGCAGAGTGCAGAGACCTATTAGCTGGATGAGACCAGACGACTGATGACCGTTTGACTCAGAAAGACTCTACTAGCCCAGTGGGGAGTGCCTAGTTGTGGCGGAAGACCCATGGTGTAGGAGTGCGCTTGGTGATGCGGAAGACATACGGTACTCGACATGAGGAGTACCTCCACAGGCTATGGGGGGAGCAATTGGGTGTGGCGGCAGACCCATGGTGGGGAGCGCCTCTATGTGATGTAGTAGACCATTGGTACTCTACACGAGGACTACCTCAGCAGTCCAAGGTTAGTGAGAAGTGCCTCTGTGGGACGCGACATGCCCATTGTACTCAATTGAGTATGAGTTCTCCATTAGCTGAGGTTTCGATAATGTAAATAAAATCCTATTTGAGATGAGTCGGTAGTTTCATCTTTTCTTCATGATTGAGATAGATTACTTAATACCTTATGTATAAGTATGGGAATATACCTATGTAGGGTTATCTGTTCTTTACTTACATTGTGGATTATCCTTGGTGGATTTGTGAGGACGTGAGGGTCTCGGGGTCCCTACTGAGTATCGTTATACTCACCCCGACATAGGTTATGCCCGCACCTTGTTGTGTTGGAAGCAGACGATGGACCGCACTAACTGAGGCTGAGAGTACTAGGACTGGATGGTACCTGGAGGTGGACCTTATGAAGAGTTGGTACATGGAGGATACTGGCATACGTGGAGTGCTAAGGAGGCCATATGTACCTACCCATTAGGTAAAAATCCTAGAGGATGACCCAATAGTTTTTTTTGCTTTCTTCAATTGTACATTTACTTCCAGTTCCTTGTGCTTTATAGTTGGGCTTGTATTTCCGGCCCCTTTAACTTTTAAGAACACTTTTTTCATATAATTTACTTAGTGTTTTGTATCCAGCTGTGTGCTCTGTTGTGTGCGTTTACAGGATATAATGGCGGTGCCTTCCCAGTTTTAGGGAATTACACCTTTGGTGCTCATTGCCAACCTCTGGCCTATGGAAGGCAGGCTTGGGGTAGTCACAACATGAGCCATGGGGGATGAGTCATGATACTTTTATAAGATATATAAACCTAAAACTCCTGCAATCACTTCAACCAAAAGATAAAAAATGTTCAAGTGAATGTGTAATGAAAAGTGATCTTGGGGAATTTATATGATTCAGTTCCCTTATGTCATTCACTGCTTCAGTTTTCCCCCCTTAATGTTCAGATATTTATTTTTACAACTATAGTTGATATAATTATAAATTAATACCTTTACTAATTAATTTATTTTGGAAAAATTTCAAATAATTTGAATTGATACCAATTATAATAATGATTTTGGTAGCATCTACAACTTTCAACAAATTTCTACCCCTTAAAAAGACATTCCTTATAATCATCATAAAGAAGAATATATTTAAAAGATATGAATTAGAAACATTATATTGAGAAATAACCTAAAGGGATGTTTTATTATGTTTCTTACCAAACATTTCATATTACAAATATTCACCAAGGATGATCCATTTTGGTAAAATCATTCATCAACCAACATAGGAAACATTCCAGTATGGAAACTTCCTTATATTGGATAACCATGTTTGGTAGTTATCCATTATCACATATTATCCTCCTATAATAATTACTCAAATTCAATTTTCCTTTTTGAAATACTAAATGAAACCTACAAAGGCTAAAATAAATAACATTATTATTCTTTTATTTACAATGAGGATAGAAAGATTGATGTTATTATCTTTTCAAAGTTTCTCCATTTCCTCAATTATATATTCATACACTTCGGAATTCTAATTGTTAACTAGTATATGTGTATCTTATAACCTTTTCAATGTAATTGTGTGTGATCACTCTTACTTCAAGATATTTAGAATCAGTTTTATCACATTTTGAGACTTTTATCATTATAAAGAATTCACCATATGATTGAATTATTGTTGAATGTTTTTTTGGAGTGTTACTATACATATTCCACCTCACAAAAAAACATCGTCATGTTCATGTAGAACATTTTTTCCCTTTTAACATATATTTTTTTGTTTTTATTCTACCTTTCACATTATTTATAATGTTTATATCCATATTATTTACATATTAATAATAATATTTGTATTATGTTTGTATTTTCCACATGGGTTTTTTAGAGCTTCATTATTCTTAATTTTCTCATTGGGATAACGTTTGTTGAAAAAGTTCATAAGCTTTTTTCCTATTGTTTATTTATCTTACATTACTAACATTGATGGAATTATTTTAATATCATCATTTGATACATGTCTAGATGATCCTAAATTATTATTCTGACCACCATATTTCCCAGCATAATATGGTTTATCTTAATTTTTAAAACCATAGGATGTTTTTAAATTGTTATTATATAGTGGATGTTTATTATTCATCTTCAAAAAGACCACATGTCATTGGTTTCAATTGTGATTTTTCATTTTTGAGTATTGTACCAAAAATAAAATGCGTAATTTCAGAATCCATCGAAACACCACCATTTAACCACAGACCACTGTCTTTTTATTTCTTCTGCACTGAATGTTTGGGTCTTATTTTTAATTTGATGAGATATTTGTGGAAATTTATCTGCAAAATTCTTCCTCAAATCCACCACAATTATGGTGCTAATATTCAATATTATTTATTCATCCATTCAATTTAAAATTTTATTTCCCAACCAGTAATTTTCATTAAAATAGTCATAGAAAAATTATTACAAGATTTCATGGATGGTACCTTTTTCATCATAGCTACTTGAGAATGACCATTGAATAATGTCATGATTTTTTGTCACATGTGGTAGTTATTATGACATGATAATCCTCCTATGATAATTGTATAGTATAAAAAATTTATACTTATTTTGTGAAGTCATAATTTTTGTTTTCTAATGATTTTATAACCAATCCTATAATTTTAGGCATCCCATATTGAGGTTTTTTTCTGATCCCCAATCTTAATAACATTCTCTTCACAAAAATTATTCACGTTTCTAACTTAAACATCAGGTAAATTAACATTATTTTTTAAAAAAGAGTCGATTTCCTTGATTTTATTCAATTTCACTTCCAAATTCAAATCATTAACATAAATGATATTTTCGAGGTTTATTTAAGATCGTAGAACTTATATTCGAGAGTATTCTAGACTCCTTTTTTAGATAAATTTATCCACTTTAATTCAAATTCCAAGGATCTTATTTGAAGATACACTTTTCTTACATATAATTATCCATGTTGTTTAGAGATATTTATACAGTCTATAAAATTTCTTATAAATATTTCCTTATATTATTTACTTCTTATTCCCACATGGTGATTTTTTCTTGGAAAATTTGAAAGACTCCATAGATAAGAGTTATTATCTTTATGGGAATACAATGTAGAATATCTCTTAATATTTTATCTAATATATCTTGATATTTTTTAGATTTATAATCATAACTATTTATTCTGTGATATAATTCATGTGGAAGAGTTGTAAAAGATGTTTCAAATACCTCATGATAACTCAAATAACATTAGGTAGGAATGATTTATTTATTTTTATAATAGAAGCTTGAGCGACTTTAAATTCACTTTCTAGGCCTGATATATTCTCTTTTTTCATAGCCTAGAGAAATTTATTCTTCATATCCTGTAGGAAATAGGTATATCTTCTTCTTATTTAATTTTTGTTTATTTCATAGTTTAATCACGTTCTTACTAGATATATAATTCTATACAGAGATAACTAAATCATAACCAAATCTATACTTCATTGCAATAAAAGGGATGAAAATAAAATCTTATAAGATAATAAATATAATATTGAGAATCTAATAGAGGTGAACATACGATCTAATTGAAATTTAGAGGTCCACATTGGGATATAGTCATTACTGAGATCGAGGAGGGGTGAATCAGTGTTGGAAACTTTTTCACCTTTTATAATTTTTACCACATTACCTCTTAGAAATGATCGAATATTGATTATAATATTATTTTTTCCTTATTTTAAGAATTTTAATAAAATAATGTAGTGATGGATCATTTTATTTTTACAATTTTCAATACTCAATAAGAGCAGATGGTCATTTTACATATGGTCATGACCATTTCATGGATTGTTTACTATAATTAGTGAACTAGTTTCAATGGTTTGATTATAATACAATCTATAGCCTATGTGTGAGTCCATAGACTTTATGGAGGGCGTTAAAAACAATATTTGATCCTTTTAATGGTGATGTACTAGTTATACATTCATCTCCTCAATGATTCATTATACTACCATTGAATATTGTCTTTACCTTCTTCATTAAGGTGTATTTTAACACAAACATTGTCCTCCACTATATGAGAAATCTATTGGTTGTAAGAATATTGATTTAATCTTCACTTATATTTATTCTCTTCTTACTTGAAAAAAGAAGGAAAAAAATTCCTCTTCCCTTCCTCTTCAACACTCTCTTTTCTATTATTTAGAACTTGTCCATATAATCATTTTTCTGATAATGTCTATCCAATTTTATTCATATGATGGTGTTCATCTGAAGAAATTTTACTATATGAAAATCTAAAAGGGTACTCTTTGTTCCTTGATATGATTCCCTCTATTTGATAAAAATTCATTTATAAGAATCTCATCTATTTTTCTATCTAATCTATCTATCAAATATATTTATCAAACAATGGTCATCTAGAGATAGTTCATCTATTCCATATTATTCATTCTTTTCACACAATCACTATCTAATAAGGAAAATCTATTTATTTTCTTTATGAAAGATTATTCTATTTCTTGATCATCCAATATCTGATCATATAGTGTTTTAATTTCATCCAATTCTATCTACTTTACCATATTCCTATTTTTGTGATCTTCCACCTTCTATCCTTCAGGTGGAACATGAATTTATACATCCTATGATTACACTATGTCTAGTAGACTAGCTTCTTCTAATACTTATTCTCTTGAATCAACATTCTAAATGAAAAAAACTCTCAGGTTTTTTTCTAAACATTAATATGGTACACCAATTCATCAGAATGCTGCTGATCTATAATTATATGTTATAAATTCTATATAGATTTTAAACCAGTTACATCGGTGCACTTCCATGGGAAATCCTGAGAAATAAAATATAATTTCCCACCCAACTAAAACATGAATTTTGAATTTCATGCTTATTTATTTTATTTTGAATTCCTCTTAACTTGTCTAGAATATTTTTTATGAAAAAATGTCTATTTAATTCATAAAACTTGAAAGAATTAAAAACCCACAATGGGATAAATTATTTTTAAATTTTTATCTTAACATCACTATGATAAATAAAATTAAAAACCTAATAATTTTCTTCAAAATTTATTTATAAGACAAATTCATAACATGTCTTATATCTTATGAAACATTGTATAGTATTTCATTATGAAACTACCTGAATATATAAAATATTTTCACAATGAACTTCCTTTAAAATTTAACATGAATGAACTAATATTTATATGAAATATCTATTTTCACATTCCATTAAAAAATTTATTCATTAAACATTCATGACTGTTTTTTACATTCTCTAGTTTCATAGATGTTTTATAGTTTTCTTCTTTCCATTGAACCCTAAATGGTCTACTATAATCTTTCTGTTTGAAGGGTTTATAGAATTCCATCTAATTTTCATAAGACCTAGCTTGATGTTTTTGTAACACTTACTATAAACATCATCTAGAAACCTCAATTTGATGTAACTATTTGGTTGACCCAAGATTTTCTGTCTAATCAGCTTGAATAGAAACTTCTATCTAATGAAGGTTACAAAGAAATTTATTTCAAATAAATTCATATGGAAACATAAATATAATCTAAATAATAAAAAGATTTATCATACTCTTTTTTGTATAGTTTTGATGATAAATCTTTTTTAATCAATTTAATTTCCTTAAATCTATTCAGGTATTCTCATTCTTATAGATCTATATTTGATGGACATGAACGGATTCCTTCATACCCCCACTTTTTTTTGGTAATTTTGAACTTCATATAGTGAATAACATAAACATATAATATAAGATATCAATTTTTATATCCCTCTATTTTAATTGTATTGAATCCATTTATGTGTTTTAATATTTTTGTAACTTCAAAATTCTTCTATGACTGATAACATCTATTTTTAGTTATAACTTCTAAAACACCTCATTCCAGTTGCATTAATTTACTTCTTGATCTTATAATAATTTTTATTGATGGAATTCATACATATTTTCATTCAACTTTAATAAGAACTTCACAACTCAACCACTAATTAATTATCCTTTTTAATTTAAGCTGACTGAATTGTATTTTTAGAGATATTTCTTCTTCTAATATTATTTTTGAATCAAATCCAAAAGGAATTGTTATATTTGGTAAATTTTGAAAACTTCACTTAGAATCATCTAATATATATATATATCTGATCATTCTCTATATAATGTAATTTATCAATGTTACCATTAAAAAATTTATATTTTTTATCACCCCAAAAAGATTTTATATCTACTCAGGCTTTACTAATTTTTTTCATCCCATTTACTTATACAGAAAATGTCATCTATTTTTTGTTATCTGACCAGGTATTTCTAATATCCTTAATCCATTATCTTCAATTTGTTTACTTCACTGGATATTAAACAATTAAAAATTCTTCAATCTATTTTCCCATTTTCCTTATGGAATCATTTTTCTTAGAAACTTCTTAACAAAATTTCTTATGTAACCTCTTTAAGGAATATTTTTTAAATTATGGTAACAAAAATTACTGGAGAAGTATTTTTATAACATAAGGAATATCTCATAAATAATTATCAGTAAATATAAGTATTAAAAATTACATCATTAATAAAAACAAGGATTAAGAAATATCATTATTTCAACATTCATCCAAGCTACATCATCATTGTTATAATGATTATATGCTTCATCAAAAACTTTCTACAATATATTATTTATAAATTATTCCTCAAATTTCAACACATTTACATAAATTAAATTTTACTATTTCATTGACAACCATTGACAACCAATAACATCCATTGTAAAAAAACAACTCACACAAAGTGGGATCTTCAGTATGGATTATTATTTCATTCAATGCTATATGAGTTAAATGAGTGATAATGTTGTTATTAAGATGGGGATTATGTAGGACATGGATAAATGAATTCATTTTTTTCGGTAACATGAGGATAATTAAGAGTAGAAAAAAGTTTTATTCCCATTTTATGATATGAATATTAGTGCTTTTAGTTTGTTATTATATATTCTCATGAGTTTTACATTGTCCTAGACAAGGCCAGTTTGGAAGGGGATATGAATTTTCATGTTGATTCATTGATCCAATTTAGGTGTTTGAGTGAATTGGAGTGGAAAGATATTTATTTTAACTACCTCTATGGTTAGAAAATATTATTTATTTATTTCACATTTCCTTTCTTCAAAACTAGTAATGTGACCCTTGACATGTGATTAAATAGGGTGATTTTAACATCTCATATGACATGATGATTGTTGATCATCTTTTGTAATTCCAAGATCATTTTTGAAAATGATAACATGGATGAGTCATTAATTTAGTATGAGATTTTGGGAATATAGTGGATTAAAGAAAAATAGTTAAGAAACATAATCATAGATATGAGTGAAATATAATAAATTATTTTAGATATTTATATTTTATTTATATGTAACATTTTATTATAATAATTGTGGTTGAAAAATGAAAATAATTATGAGATATTTTCCACTTTAGGAATATGGTTACTTTTTTAGGGTATTTTTTTAAATATACATTTTTTATTAAGACATGAATATTTTATGTTTGGGAGTTTATGATATTATTGAGTTTTATTAATTATTAAAAGTTAAATTTTAAATTTAGCATACTTGAATGGAAATTAAAATAATATCATTAGATTAAACATGATTTGATTATCATGGGTTTAAATTTTAGTAAATTATTATATTGGAAGTAATTTTTAGTTAGTGCAATGAGTTTAAATTAATGGATAGATGGATCTGTTAATTGATTAAATAATTTATTTATTTTTTTTATTTAATAAATAAAATGTTATATTGTACTAGATATTAACATGAAATTTTAAAGTAAAGGATAATGAATATTTTTTTTCTAATGAAATCATACAGTTAATCTATAATTTAATGAGGGGTCTGGGAATTGAATGTCAAAATAAATGATATGAAAAATTTAAAGAAAATTTTAATAATATTTTATCAAGTTGGACCTTGAATCTTTCATTTTATCAACATTTTTACCTAAAATATTTCTCTCATTACACTGTTACATTAAGAGGTAATTTTTTAGATTCATTATATTGCTGAGAATCAAGTGAGATGTATAAAGAATGATGAGAGGTAAATGAAAGGTGTTGAATGGGTATTGACTCTCATTGTGTTATTTTCTAATAAATTATTTGTGAATTTAAAATATTATAATCTATGTGTTTTTTTATTTTTGTAATCAATGGTGGATAGATAATTCTGTAAAATCAAAGACAAATATTATAATACTATATTAAAAATGTGGTTTGGTAGAAAATAGAATTTTAATAAAAATATGAATCATTATAGAAACCCTACTTTATCATAAATTACTATTTCATAATTTTAAAGATTAATATATTAATAGTGTTACATATCTAGGATCTAAAAGTTTAGTGTTAGGGGAAAATTATGACTATACATAACATTCATATAAAAAACATAAACATTATTTAATTCCTCTTTCTCTAGATTCTTAGTGGTCAGTGTCTTCTCCTTAGTACATGTGATCACCTAAGTATATACATTAAATAAATGGGTGAGATAATAGCCCAGTAAGAGGATAGATAAAAACATGAATCAATATAACATGGGGTGATAATAATCATTATAATACTAACACAGTTATAAGATCATAATCATGAGAGGTATCATTAAATTACGTCTTGGAATGTGGAAATGTATAAAAATGAAACATCATGTCTTAATGGTCAAATACCATGTTATTATCACTTTAACTCATGATATACATCACATTACCCAATGAATTGGAGCACTATATAATTTTGGGCGAACTCACCACTTCATAACATTTATATGTGCTATAAAATTTAGGGTGAACCCATCACATCTTAACATTTACATTATCTTGAATGCCACATAGAACATATTTAAATCATGGACATCAAATAACCCATGCAAATAAATGGGTTTCATTTCATAAATCATATATTAATGAATAAAAATTTGTTTAAAAAAGTGAATGAAATTCTTGGTATCAATATTCAGTGAAGGTGAAACAATCTTAAGGGAAGTAAAATACGTGTTTTAGAAGGAATAGTTCTTTTCAAAAACTATTTGCATTTTTCACAAAACCAAATTGGAAACAAGTATATCCCATAAAAGATAATATAATGATGAAGAAATGTTACTTATGGAAAATTACATGAATATCCAAATTGAAAATTGTGTGAAATAAGGAAAACCCAAAGAAATAGATTTGGGTTCGAGAATTCCCCATACCTTAATTCTAGATTAAATTTTTCGGTTTTTCCCCTCTAGAATAATAATGTAATGTATATTAAAACATTGATCCAATTGTTAATTATTTTAATTTTATAAGAATATTTTTCAATTATAATAATTGGATTATATTTATTAATTTTCACTGATTAAATAGAAGTGTTTTGATATAATGTTTTACTTAAACATGTTCTATTTTGCAATGGTTTTTCTATTTTATAAATTGTAATTTATTAATAATATAATTAAAGAAAGAATAAAAAAATAAATTTAATTAAATATTAATATATTATATATAATTCATGTTTTCCATACATGAATGTGGTTATAATAATTTTCATTGCAATGTCTCCGTTGGTGGTTAACCGGCGTTTAACGAGATGTTGTCGAAAGAGAGGTAAATGAAAGTATAACATTTATATTTTTAAAATATGATATTTATAGTAGGTTAAAATAATTTATACAATATTAAATTACATTATAATCAATTTTTTAGAATAACTATTTGAAATGGACGGGGTAAATGATGAAAATAGAAGAAGAAAATAGGGAAGAGTTAATAGAGACTTACTCACTTCTCGGTGCAACTTCTCTTGTACAACAATATAACTCCTTGGTGATTGGAGTTGGATTTCTCCAGAACATCCAAATGTATTATAAAGGGTTTTATAGGGATTATTTGGGAAGATATTAGGCTTTGGAATGGGTGGTAGGAGTGGTTTCCAATGGGAGGAAGAGGTGTTATTTATACTTGAGGAGGGGGTTATTTATAGTATAAAATATTGAATAAAATAATATAACTAAAGTTAAAATTATAATAGTGAATTTTTTATTTTTTAAATCATATATTAATTTAATATAAAGAGTTTAATACTTTAAATACCCAATATAATTTTAATTCCTTAATTTATTGAAAAGAAAAGTTGAACGAAAGATAAATTAAAATGTTAATGAATCACTTCTCACGTTATGTTTTAAAAAGATCTATTTAGGTTTGGAAATTGAGTTTATTGTATTTTACTGAAAAATTTATGATATTTAATATTCCCTGGCTAAAAATATTTTTATATAAATTATTATCTCACCATTACATCATGAATTATGTAATTTAAGATATTTCGGTTATGTGAAAAATTGTATTTTTACTATCCTCTCGAAAATTGATGTATTTCAAGAAATTTACAGAAAAATAATACTTGGAAGATTCCACTGGGATGATTTAAAAAATGGATTCTATATTATGAAAATAATTTATTAAATATTGTGAATTTAATTTTTAATTAAAACAATCATTTATTTTAAAAAATACTGATTTTAATATTATAATCGACTTTAGGACAGTTTTAACAATTAACAAAGCCTCAAAAAATTATTTTATAATAATAAGAAATAAACTAATTTATGAATTAATCTTATGAAAATAAAATTTATTCTAAATCAATATATTAATTATATAATTTAAAATAAATATTTATGACTTATAAAAATACTAATACTTAATTTAAAAATTTTAAATATTTATTTATCTATTTCATGATAATAATATATTATATTTTCTTTTATAAGATACCCAAATTTTATTTATACATTCATAGGTTAGGTTACTATTCTATTGGGTGATTTATTATTCATAATAGTCACATTAATATTCCAATGGCCAAGTTACTATTCCACTGGTATAGGTTCCCAAATTTCATGAAAAACCACTTATTTCATTTATTATTAGTTTTTAAGGTTTTTATTGTGATATCTATGTGATTTATTCTAAAATACATTATTATAAGAAGATAATTTTCATAGATAAAAGTTTTGGTCGGTACACACTTCCCCCTTTTGAAATTTCACCCTCAAAAATTCATTTTACATAAATAGGGGAGGGTATTTATCCTTAATCCCCTCTTCCGATTCTCAAATAACTTCTTATTACTTATGATTCCTTCACAACACATTGACAAGGGGGATTGTATTATTGCATAGACCCTTGACAATATGATCCATAATCATTACCTACTGCTCCTCATAAGAGAGATCGTCTTCCTTTTGTACCACCTTTGAGTTCAATACATTCAATGGATCTCGTATGTTCTTCCTCAAGAGGGACACATGAAACAAATCATGAATTTTCATCATACCAGGTGGAAATTAAACCCAGTATCCCACTCCTCCTATGTGATTAAGGATCAAAAATGGGGCAATGTACATTGGGATAAGATTCCCTTTACATCTAAACTGAATGACTCCCTTCCATGGTGGAATTCAAAAGAAGAGTTTATCTCTAATGTATAACTTCAAGTCCATTAAATGGTTTTCAATATAAATATTTTCCCAACATTGAAAAGATTTGATTTTATGATGGATGGATTGAACCTTATCTATCATTTCTTGCAAAAGTACAAGTCCAAGTATAATTTTTTCTCCAACTATATCCCAAAAGGCTGGAGTTCTATATCTATTTCCACATAGACCCTCTTATGGATCCATCTAAATATTTGATTTTAACCTATTATTGTATGATAATTCGACTGATGGAATATAATAATCCCATCCACCTCTGAATTCCCTTGATTAGGTAGTTAGCATGTCTTCCAGTGTCTTAATAGTCTTTTCATATTGGCCATCAGATTGGTGTTGATATGACTAGATGTAATTCCCTTCAATACTCAAGGCATTTTGGAGACCTGACCATAATTTATATGTGAACCTTGGATCATGATTCAAGATGATTGAAATTGGTAACCCATGTAGCCTCTCCACTTCATTCATATATATAATGGAAATTTGTTAGAACAAGAAATCATTTTGTATAACAATAAGGAGGGCAGTCTTGGTGAGTCTCTCCACCACAACCCATATGGCATTATTTCATTTGGATTTCTTAGGGAGACCAGTGACAAAGTCCATCGTGACCTTATTCGATTTCCTAATGTGTATATGAAATGGTTTCATCATCCCATTGGACTTATATACCTCTAATTTAACTTGCTGAAATATGAACCACCTTAAGATATACTCTGAAATCTCGTTCATCATGTTATCCCACTAGATGTGTTCTTGGTTATCACAATACATCTTAGTACTACCAGGAGGGGTAGATAAATTTGAGCTCTGTGCATTATCCAATAGCTCATTTCTTATCTAAGGTGATGATGGTACTCAAAACCTAGTTCCAAACTGAATCACACCATCATCATAAATATATAAATCTTGAAACATTCAATACTTTATTGCATTGCCCTTCTTTTTTAACATCATATCATCCCTTTTTGGCTCCTTAATATTCTCTGGGATAGATTGTTATAAAATCATTTGGGAAATTATGATGTATTCTGTACTATTATGATTTATGAATCCATTATTTTCTTGTCCATGAAGATAGGGTCTCTCTCAATCCAAATCATATAAAGTTCAACATGTTATTTTCTTCTAAGAGCATCATCTACCTTTTTTCCTTCCTTGGATGATATTCAGTAGAGAAATAACAGCCCTTAATGATCTCTAACCATATCCTTTGATGCATGTTGAACTCATTTTGTGAGAATATATACTTTATACTCTTGGGATAATTATATATCTCACACTTCTCGCCATAAAGGTAGTGCCACCACATTTTTATAGAAAAAATCACAGCTACTAACTTCATACCATGCATTGGGCTGTTCTTCTTATATATGTTCAACATCCATGAGTCATAGGCTATTGTTTTATCATTTTTCATGAACACCCAACCCAATCCTTTCTTTGAATCATCATTGTATATCACAAAACATTTTCCTCTTGTTAGAAATATGATTACAAGTTCTGTGATCAACCTATTGTTTAGCTCCTTGAATCTTTTCTCACATTCTTCTATCTAGACATACATTAACCCATTCTTTATGAACTTAGTTAGCGGGCTAGGAAATCTTGAGAATGTTTTCACAAAGCATTGGTAGCAATGATAAACCAAGAAAACTATAGATTTATGTTAAACTTGAGGGTCTGGGACATTCCTCAAATTCCTGTGTTTTTGAAGTGTCCATAGAAATTCCTTCACATGTGATCACATGTCCCAATAATGTGACATGCTACATCCAAAAGAAACACTTGCTAAACTTAGCATACAACTTCCCATACCATAATGTCGCCAACATAATCCTTATATCTTCTTCATGTACAACCTTTCTATTAGATTAATTGATTTAATCCTCGATAAACACTGCCAAATATTTTCAAGCTAATGTATAAAGTGTATATTAGTCAAATTTATAAAGATTTCAATGGAATTATTTTGTTTTAATGACATCACAATAAACTCATAGTACCCATAACCTGTGTCAAATGAAGTCTTAGGAATATATTCCTTCTTCAAATTTAGATTATGATATCCAAAATGTAGATCCACCTTTGAGAAGTACTAAGATCCTCATAGATTATTGAACAAGTCATTAATCATTGGAAGAGTATACTTGTTCTTTATAGTGATCTTGTTGAGATCCCAGTAGGCGATACACGGCCGCATCGATCTATACATTTTATTTACACAGAGAAATGTTGCACCCCAAAGAGATTCATTAGGTAGTATGAATCCTTTGTCAAAATTCTCTTAAAGATTCATCGTCAACTCCTAAAATTTTATCTAGGTCATCCTATGGGGGCATTTTTAGATAGGAGTATCTCCAGGTATGAGTTCTATTGAGAACTCTTCCTCATTTTTTGTTGTATGTTTGGGTAACTCCTCTGTAAATACATAACTATATTCCGTCACAATGGGTATTTCCCCTAGTTTGATACCTTCATTTGACACAAACACTAGAGTGAGGAATACTTATTTATAGGGAATCAACACCCACACCATTTGAGGATTTTCTAAAGGATATTCATGATCGTCCTTGCATTTGTAGAGAAGCACGATATGGGTTAGAATATGAAAATATATTACTCTTTCCCAACTGTGAATGTGTTCCTTATATAAAGAGATCTAATACATACCAAGTATATATTTTTATTATACTAAGGTATGTATCATGAGATTTGTTTGGATAATATTCCCACATATACCAATAAGAGAAGAGTCTAACACTTAGGTGGCAATGATCATACCACTTTATGCTTTTATGGATATATCCACCTAAAGGTTTTAGGGATTAGATTCAATAGTTCTAGAAAACATGAATAATATAGAATAATGAATAAAACTAGAATCAAATATATCATTTTTCCATTATTTACTATATATTAAGTGTCCCTTGTATGACTTCATTTTCTTGCTCCACATCAGCAGTAGTGATGGAATAATCCTTCCCTTATTTTTTTTGGATTTGGTGGTAGATAAAACTAAGTAACCTCAAGGACTTGAGGTTTAGTGCACTAGTTTTCATAGTTCCCTTTCTCGAAATAGTTGTAGGATTTGATCATGGGTGGTGATCTTTTTTTAATTATTGTATTGGCCATCATTTTTATGTATTTTTAAAATTCATGAGTTTTATGTATTTCTCTCCCAAACATATAGCACTTCCCAATCTCATTGAGATAGTTCCCATGATTCTTCTTGAAACATTTTTTACATGTGGTTGGTTGGTATTTCTTTCAACCTTTTTCATTATATCTCCTAGTTTGAAACTCTATCTTTTGTTTCTTAACACCATATCCATGGGTCCATTATCCAAAATTTATCTCAACATTGTGAGAAAATCAAACAACTTCTTCATAAATACAATAATATCAAATTTCTAGAGACATTTTAAGCTCTTTGTTTAATCAACTGAATAATCTATCAAATTTTCTATCATTATTTATAACAAATACTGATGTTTACCATGAAATCCTTGTGAAATTTTAATCATAGGTTATGAAATATTCACCTTAATTTTTCATTAGATCTATGAATTCTCCCTCCATTTTTGTATGAATATATTGAGGGAAATAATTGTTAGTAAAATTATATTAAAGTATTCCCATTCTATCTCTTTAAATTATTCCTTAATCATAGTGTTCTTAATAAAATTCCATCATTGATAAGACGCTCTATTTAAATGGAAAATGGCCAAAGTCAACTTCTTCGTCTCAGAATAGTGAATCACAAAAAATATATCTTCCATTGAGTTCACCCACTATTATTTAACTAGTGGATTAGATGATACCCTAAACATCGGAGGTTGTTGCTGCATAAAACACCTGATAGATATTTTCTCTCTATTAGCTGAAGGAATACATTCCACATTATTCAGGTTATTGTTTATATCCTGAGATAGATGAGTAATCATTGCCATGAAATTTTAAATCCACATCCCAAAAAAATGGTGATGTTTTTAAGGAAATAATTTCATTATACCTCACATAGGTTGTTGGACTGGTTTCTCTTGGATCCCATAATTTTCTTAAATAGAAAAGTTTAGAAAAAAAACATAAGTCAACAAGCCCTGAATAAATAATTTATTTCATTATGAAATTATGTATAATGTCATATCTTGTGGGATACCTATGCTTATCATTTTATAAAAAAAATCCTCTTGGGATCTTACTTAAACTGATTCACATAAAATGTGGTTTCACTAAGTTTCTCTAATTCTAACACCAAATTTAACTAAATCATTATCTGATACCAACTATAGAGACCCTAATTTTCCTAATATTACTATTACATCTTATTAAATACAAACAAAATAATAGTTTTACATGTCTTGGATCAAATAGTTTAGTGTCTTGTGAAAGCTAGGAACATACATAACTTTTACATAATAAAACAAAAAAATTATTTAATTCCATATTATCTATCTTAAAAATGGCCATCACATTCTGCTTAGTACAAGTAATTACCTAAGGATATACGCTAAATAAAGGGGTGATCTAAAATCATAGTAAGAGGTTAGATAAAAACATGAGTCAATATAACATGGGGTGAGAATTATAATTATCACTATAACATAGGCATTGGATCATAATAATGAGAGGATGCTTTAAATAAAGGCTTCGATTGTGGAAGTGTATAAAAATGACACATCATGTCCTAGTGGTAAGTGACCATGATTATTTAACTTCATCTCATGAGACACATAATATTAACAATTGAATTGAAGTGATATAGAATTATATGATCACCCATCACATCATAATATTTACATGTGTAACATAATTTCTGGCACACCCATCACATCATAACATTTACATTATCATGCATTCCACATAGAAAATATATCAATATTGGATAATAAATAACCCATGGAATGAATTGGGTTTCATTTCATAAATAATAAATTCATAAATAAAAAATGGATTTCCCAACTAGAATAAAATTCTTAGTATCAATCATGAGTGATGGTGAAACCATCTCAAGAGAAGTAAAAGACTTGTATTTAAAAAAGAATATTTATTTTGAAAAATTCATTTGATTTGTACTAAATCAAAATTATATGAATTTATATCCATAAAAATATTATATAAGGATTCATTATTGATATTTATGGAACATTAAAGGAACAAAAATACTGAAAATGGTGTGAAAGATGGAAAACCCAAAGAAAGAGAGTTGGTTTTGAGAATCCACCGTACCTTAATTCCCACAAAATTTCATCACTTTTGTGCCTCACAAATAATATATCTCTAATTATTATAGAACTAATACAGAATTTAATTATAATAATTTTATAAAAATATATATCAATTATAATCATTGAAATATATTTCTTAATTTCTATTGATGAAATTACATCGTTTTGATAAAATGTTTTACTAACAAATTTATCATTTTGCAATGATTTCACTATTGTATTAAATATAATTTATACATTAGTATAATTAATTAAATATTAATATAATAAATGTAATTACATATTAATATATTATATATAATTCATATTATAAATCCATTATGGTGGTTATAAGATATTTCTTGTCAACATCTTTGTAGGTTGTTAACCGACCTTTAACGGGGTGTTGTTGAAAGAGAGGGAAAGAGAAGTATGAAATTTATATTTTTCAGAAATATTATGATTAAAATAGTTTACCATAATGTATATAATGTTAAATTACTTTATAATTAATTTTTTATAATGTTTTGAAAGGTATAGGTTAAAAGTAGTAAAGAGAAGAAGAAAATAGGGAAGAGTTAATAGAGACTTACTATCTCCTCAGTGTAGCATCTCTTGTATGACACTATAACTCCATGTTGATTGGATTTGGATTTCTCTATAATGTCCCTATATATTATAAGAGGATTAAGAGGGAGTATTTGGGTATATATTAGGCTTTTTAATGGGTGGGGGAGTGGTTTTCCCAGGGGAAGGAGGGGTTATTTATAGTTGAGGAGGGTGTATTTTTGGAATAAAATATTGAATAAAATAATATATCAATGTTAAAACATATAATAGTGTATTTTTAATATCAATAATAATATATTAAAATAATATATCTAGTTTAGGACTTAAAATCCCATTAAATTTATTCAAAATTTACGTGGAATGAATGAAAAATTATTATTTTATGGAATAACTTTTGACTTTATGTTTTGTGAAGTGTTTTTTATGTTGGAAAATTGAGTTTCATGTATTTTAATGAACTATAAATGAAATTAAATATAACATTGATGAAAATAATGGTCTAGAATGTGTTTTCCAACCATTATATCACTAGTTATGTAATTTAAGATATTCTAGTTATGTGAAAACTATAATTTTACTATTCTCATCAAAATTGATGTATTTCATAAAATTACCACAAAATCTCCGATGGAAAATTTTGATGTTATTATATAAAAAATGGACTCTATTTTATAAAAATAAGTTTCCAATTGTGATAAATTTACTTTTTAATTAAAAAATTCATTTATTTCTAAAAATTCCGATTTTAATATTATAACCGATTTTATGAATCTTTGAAAAAATAAATAAGGTCTCAAAAAAATATATTAAAATCATAACACAGCAAAACATAAATTTATGAATCAAAAATCTAAAAATAATATTTATTTTAAATCATTATATTAATTATAATTTTTTAAATTAATATTTAGGGCTTATAAGAACACTAATACTTAATTTCCATTTTTAAAAATTGTATTTACTTATTTCAGGCTATAAATGTATTATATTTTCATTCATAAGATACCCAATAAATTTATACTTTTATAGGAGAGGTTATTATTCTGTTCGACGGTTTACTATTTCTAATGATCACATTACTATTTTAATTTCAAAGTTACAATTCCATTGGTATAGGTTCCCTAATTTGTCGAAATACCTGTTATTTAATTTATTATTTATTTATGAAGTTTTTATTATGATATATATGAGATTAAATCATTAAGACATAAATATAATTAGGTAATTTTCATTGATAAATTTTTGGGCCGTGATAATCATGATTGTGGGGTAGTGAAATTGTGAAATAACTTTAATGTGATGGTGTATGATTATTTAAAATATAAAGATGTATAATCAGGCTGATATAGTATTTATTATATAATATCTTTAATAAATAGTCATAATAATATGATAAACATCTTAGTATATGGCCTTTTAGAAATGTCTTTTTTCTTTTCTCCCAGTGATTTATTTTTTGTCACCAACTAGTATTGCAAGGGGGGATTCTTGTTTGTTAGTGATAAATCCCTCTCCTTGTCAATTTGTTATACCAATAATCATCTTCCATTCTATTGGTTTTCTCCTCTATGTAGCTCTATATCATCTTTTGGTAATTATTTTTTCTTATTATTTTCTCAGGAACATCAGCAGTGATAACCTCTACCCACATTCTTTGTTATTCCATTCCTTATCTCGACCTCATCTCCTAGTCCTATTTTAACATTTATCAATCATTATTTATATTAAACATGATATATAGTATTTTATCCGGTACCAAAACCTAGATCTAGTTATACTAATATCATGGTCAATTCAGATTCAATTCTAGAGTGGCACTTCCAGCTCAGATTACACTAGGGTCTATTATTTAATGATTCTTTAGTTTTTCTTATTTATTTTTCAATCATTGAGTATAATTAACCCAAATTATATTTCCCTTTTGCAACAATATCAACTCTAGGTTTTCACTAGACTGACCTTTTAATGGAAAACACTTCAACATATAGATTTAATAGTTCATCATAGCATTTTTTCTTTATCATTATTTCACCCCCTTCAATATTTATTTTCCTATCCTATAATATACCATAATCAAATAATACTTTGGTCCTCAACTTGTCTCTCAGGGTTACGGAGCTACCTGCCATTTCTTATACTACTTTGGTTTCCTTACACTTTTCATTACTTATTTCTATTTATTCATATTTTATTATATTTTATTGGTATTATTAATTAAGGGTTTCATATGTAGTGGAGGTGATGTATTTTTTAATTTTCATATTTTTTTGGGGTGTATAGATTTCACAATGATAATTGTACTAATATTTCAAGTGTATATCTATCTGAAAACATTCATGCTCGGGGTGTACCAATGTTTAATAATTTTTGTGGTCAATGTCCCAATTTTTCTTCTATCTATGTGTACATTTATAATAAATTTTGGATCTGGAACTATGTCATGATCATATTAATGTCCCACTCATCTAGATTATGCTTCTTATGGTTATGAGAAATTATTGTCTGGTTTTGAAAAACTATAGTTCTGGCAAGAGATTGTGGCTAGTATCATAATCTAAAAATGCTGAATTTTTGCAAGGTAGTCGTCCCATTAGTAGATGGAACCTTAGTCAGGGAGTTTTTTCCATCTAGAGGATTGTAGTGATCAAGGGTAGAATCCAAAGGAAGATAAACTTGAGCAACAAGCTAAACATTCATGATAATCCATGTTACTCGACCCTCCTATAAAGAAAATTATTTTTTCATAAATTTTTTTGTAATTATAACCTTTCAGTTTGTATCCATTTTAGGTGGATTGGATTCTTTTCATGGCTTTATATGGGTTCCTAGAAAACATTTAAGAATTGAATTATTTTGGAATTATAAATGAAAATAGGGATATATTTTATTAGATGAATTTTCATACTCTAATTAATTTTTTGATATATTTATATAATATTTATAAAATGGTAGTAACTTCTGATATGTTTTTTATTTAGATTTTAAATTTCTTTTTGTTGAATGAATCACGATTTTTTGAATTTTGGCATTGGCCATAAAAATTTGGCCAGAGGGTTATGTCTATTTTTACAAAATCTTCATAGATGATGTGGTGTTTTCATGTATCATGGGTTTTCCAAATACTATTGGGAAAAAACACTCATAAAAATATTTACATGGTGAATGGGTTGGTTTTAAGAAAAGTTGAGCAACCTGGGTTGGGTTCATAATAAATCGATATAGTGATTTTCATCCACTTTTTTCATTTCTGTATATTGAATCATGTGGTACATGTTGGGATCTATGATGGATGAAAAATCACTTATGAACTCTGAGATGAACCTCCCTTATGTGTTTAAGTACATGTATAAACACTTATGGTTTAATTGTAAGAGATAATACATATTTGAAAGGGATAGTGAAGTGTTTTTAGAACACGCAAATTACTAGGATATGTGGAATGTTTATTGATTTTTTCATTAAAACACGTGGATATATAAGTGAGGTATAATTATTTAATCTGTTTATTAAATTTTTTATACCCATATATATATATATATCTGTGTATGGATTTTATAGATATTATAAATGGAGACTGTTTAAGTCCATTTATGATACTTGGTGATGATGATCATGGTGATGAAAATGTTGTGGATTATAATATAGGAACATCATGTTTGTGTGGTGATTATGACATGGGTTTTGGTGGAAAATTACTTGGGCATGACAGCAGGTAATATTATGATCTATTCTAGAAGTGAAGTACCCAAAATTTATTATTCAAGAGAGATTGGATGAGTTTGGGACGTTTCTAGGGATGGAGACTAAGTAACATAATGACTCATTGTTGTTAGAAAACTTCCTAGGAATTATATATTTACAAAGGGGTCTTATTGTTGAAAACATTATAGTTATCATACATGTATGTCACTATTGGTGACAATTTTTTTGGAAATTTAATGGACTTTTTTGGGAATATAGAATGATATTAATGAGATATATAATATTTAACGATTTAAATGTTTTGTTTGTTATAAGTCGTGGGTTGGAAGTAGTATTGGGGACTTACCATAATATTGTATGTTTGATAATAATGTTTTTCTAACATCATACATGGATGTATCACTATTATCTGTTAATGTACACATATATATGTTCTATAGAGAATCCTTTTACAAACATATATATGCTCATCCATATTTATTTATAATAGTTTTAGATTTTATGGAAATTTTTTATGGTGGTGTCAGTTAACCTCATCTCTTAAAATGAGAGATTTATTGGTATTAATGTTCTTTACTATACTTTTTTATAAATACTGTGGATTTTTTTGACTTTATTGTTGTTCTTCCACATCTATTTTGTGGCATGTACATTTTTAAGGCATGAAATACATTTGGTGTTAGTTATTCATATACACTTTGTTGTAATTCTTCAACTAATATTTTTTTACACTGATTTTTTACTTTAAAATAGTTATGGACTTTAAATGCGAGATAATTAACCCTTAGTGAATGTCACCAACAAATAGCCTATTAATTTAAGGATTTAAGGGATATACCCAGTTTTGTTTCAAGAACTAGTGGAGTACCTATTGTATTGGTTCATGATAATTGATCTATAGATCAAGATATAATAGATATTTTGTGGTTGATCTATGGATATATTGAAAAGGTATGATAAATCATAATTTAAATTTAAATTACAGATTTTAGATTTACTAAATTCATAATTTTTTTAAGAATATCATTGAGAACTTTATTGTGCCCTGAATAAAGAATAGTTGATTTATATGTTATGTTAGAACGGGCTATGTGAAAACTATACAAGGACGACGACTCTAAAAAATATCACATAAAAGTCTATAAATAAATAAATTTTTCTTTTTTATATTAGTTAATATAAATGAAATCATTTTACTATTTTTATTAAATATTTTTAACTGGATAAAGATGTTATAATATGATAAATATATGGTGCTATGATTTAATTATTTTAAGATGATGATTAGAGGCCTATTGTAATTATATGTCTTTTATTTTTTAATTCAATATGATGACTTTGTGATTAAAATGGACAAATAATATTAATGGTTTACTTTATAGAATGATTTTAAATTATTTTTTGTGTGAAATGAGATATTGGTTAGATGTAAAAAGGATTATATGAGGTAAAATTTAATATGTTTAAATAATGTTAATGCATTCTGTTTTTCAAAATAGTAAAGGGAATGAATAATTAAATGATTTTTTGGTTATGATGTAATTTTTCTTCGTTAATTAATTTATTTGATGGTGGATATTATAATATAATGTTTCTGAAATTTCATAGAATGTTGAAAAAATATTCGGAAATTTTTTAATTTATAGGAAATATATATTGAGATAGAATTAGGAAATATAATATTTAAATTTTCTAGATATGGTTTATGGGTTAATTTTTATATAATTTTTTTTATATAATTTAGGTGATAAGTATGAGTAATATTGTAATTTATTTTGAGGTGGGAAATTTAAATATTATAAATGTTAAAGGTAGATGTTATTTATCAGTATAATATATAGTTTTGTAGTTTTAGTAATGAAAATATACATTTTGTTGTTGTTATATTTTAGTAGTACTTGATACATGATCATGGTTTTTATAAATATAAAACTGTGAGGCTATTTTTATTACAGATTAATTATCTCTATAAGAAGATATTGGTGGATTAATTTATTATTGTTATAGATAATGACAGTTTATTTTGGATGACATATGTATAGATCCTATGATATTTTTATGATTTATTTTATGAACATTACATGGGTGTGTGATTTAAGTGAAAAAATAGGGATGTGATAACTAATTAATATATCATGAACTTATAACTATGCTATTCTTTATAACTTTCCTGGACACATCTATATGCTATACAGACATGGAATACAAGGGTTAAGGGGATGAACTGGAAAATTATATTTTTATGCTCAAAACATCTTATATATAGATATATTTATTAACTTACAAAAATGGTTCAGTATTAATGTCATGTGACACTAGTTTTTACGATATTAATTTAGATAGAGTAATAGTTTATAATTTTAATTCATTACTCAATTATGGAATTATGTGTCGATTGAAATAAATTTTTATAATTTTTACATAGGGTTTTTGTTATTTTTTTTCATTCTGTGCATTGTTCATCCATGGTGATTTATGATAGATTATATTCCCTTGATGGATTATCTTTATTGTTTTAATCTTATATAAATATATGTTCATATATATAGAAATATATTTCATATGATGGATTAAATCCTTGATGATGGTCATTACCCCATAACCTACAGATGAAAATTGTGAGTTTTCACATTAAATATCAATACTGAGATAGATAGGGACTCTGTGGAATCTATCCCTAAAAAATATATATTAAAGATAGGTTTATGATTATTAATTGAGTAGAAAATGAGGATTATTTTTTATAAGATAATTATATTAATTTAAAATCCTTTGTGAAATATGATAGATAAATTATCTCTTTGATAAAGATTCCCTTTTAGGAATCTAAATTGGGACTTTGACCATAAATATATTGTTATTTGGGAAAATCTATAATGATTATAGAGATTTATTATTGGTATAAATTCAAGCATAATGTAATACCAGCCCAAGATGATTATGTGTGAAAAATATTAAATGATGGTTCTTATAGGGCAACATGTGAGATAAAATTAACATAACATCAATATAAATTTACATGAAAAAATAGGTGGTACCCAACAATATTATGTTGTAACATTGAGAAGGTGGGTTGAATTAGTGTGTCCTGAATTTATATTTTAAAATAAAATTTACCCGGCATTTACTATAGTTAATCAATCTTCATAAAACTAATTTAATCAATAAAATAGTATATAATAAAATACATTAATCACAAAAAGAAAATAATGTATTAATAATGTTTATATACTTTTATATAAGACTACATAATTTTTGTGTGTGGTATGATCCTTAACATAAATTATATCACTCATTTTATAATATGAACTATATATTCTATTCGTAGGTTTTGAACTTTACCCACCATAATTTATACACAACTAATAATCAAAAGATATCTCATATTTATGAGGATAATTTAGAATGAAAATTATCTTTAATTTATTTTTATATGATCATGAATAAAAGGTTGGAGTTTTTTTCCTATGTCAATAATTTCAATAATAATAACCAAGTAAATATCTTCCTTTATCAAATTTTTGTCAAAATGGTTTTTCTATTGAGGTTTCAATTATAATTGATCAACATGTTTCAACCCATAGAATCCAAAAGTCCATAACAACAGATTTTTTTATCCCCATTAATTAATTATTAATAATCATAAATTTATTAATAATTTATGTTCCCTATAAAATAGAATCCATTATTTATTTAGATGACTAGAATTATGGAAATTCATTTACCATATTTCAATCATTAAAATAAATAATTCATATAATTAATTAAATCCATATATCCTAACCGAATTAAATCTATGAAGTCATAATAGTCTTTAAAAAATTTATTCAAAAATATCTCTATAATTAAATGTTATTTAAATTCTAGAACATTTCCAAAATTAATTTCTATTATAATAGTCTTTATATAGTGATATATTGAATAAGATAATAAGTATAAAATGATTTATTTTATTTTCAAATTAACATATCCAATAATTGAACTAGTAGTCATTTTAATAATTTAATACTCTCATAAAACACAGAAAAATATTTTAATAAAAATTTTACAAGTGCAAATGTTATAAAACTATATGTTCTTTAGTAGAATTTTTATGTTGTTCTTTGGTAAATTATAGAGCTATAACAAGTGTTTTATAGACTAAATAGACATAAAATATATGTATCATATATTAATAATGTATATAAATATCCTCCTGAAATTAAATGTTTAAAATTCACTAAAATAATAAACTATTTATGATAAATAATTTAATTTACTATATTTTCTATAGAAATTACTCATATATTTTGTAATGAAAAAACAAATTTCAAAATCCCATTATCTTGAAAAAGTTCGTTAATATTTTTAAGAAAAGTTCAATATAACCTTTCAACCATATTAATACACATGTAACAAACTAGGATGTTATGAAATGTTTTTTGAATAAACTTAATTTCTTTGATTTCGTTCATTACACACATCACTGAGTATTAACAAACCATGATATACTATTTATATTATTATTTAAACATTCCCTTTACAAACTATATCTTACTCTTTTTAGAATTAACAAGAATAACCAAATTTTAATACTAGTTTAAAATGGTTGTATATAAATAATTTATATTGATAAAAATGTACAGAATTTATAGTAATATCATTATATGTTTGAAAAAAATTCTAATTTAACAAAAAATGTTTTTATTTGTTTTTGTAAACCCATAATAAAATGAATAGTTTTCCAAATTTTTAAAATTTATTGAGAAAAATAAATAACATTTTTTATATCTATGTTTCAAAATTTTCATTTATGTAATTTTTATATTTTTCTGCAAGATTAATGTGTCGATGAATAGTAAATCAAACTGATTTTTATTAAAAACATTCTTTTCATTTAGTGTTTATAAAAGATCCATTTTTTAAAAAATGTATTTTATGTAAATATTTAATTTATATATTTATTAATATTATTTAGGTAATTGGAAAACATTTCATATAGAATATTTATATTAAACTTTTCTATGTCTATATATTTTCTCATTGGAAAACTGTATTTCAACGCGTATGTTGGTTTTATTTTTAATTAAATTATGCCACTAATGTAAATTTAATTTGAAAATATAATTTAAATATTTTTATTTTAAATAATTTATTTTATATAATAATTTCTAACTAATTTTTTGTCAGAAAGAGAAGTTAAAAATATAAAAATTAATTATTTTTGTCGGGTTAAAACAAGGTTTTGTGCATTACTTTTGCATGCGTTAAAAAAATTTCAATCCATATAAGATAATTATTTAATTAATTGGAATTTAAATTTATAAATACTCTGTAAAAAAATATAACAAGGATCATTTTATTCTTATCATTAAAGTATAAATTTCCTAGGTAAATTAAAAGGGACTAGTTATTGAGGTGAAAATCATAATGGTAAAAATGGGAAAACATAGATGCTAAAGGAATAAAATGTTTAAAAAATGTTGATTATATTTTGGTGGAGGTTTTACTCAACCATATAATATCTAAAATCCATTATTTTTATGTTTTTAGATGCAGGGGCGATAGTGACTTCTCATTATTGAATAGTTTTGTGTATTTACAAAATGTGCCACTCTTTAGGACTTATAAAAGGGCACTTCCTCCACTAACTTATTCACACCTCTTAATCTATTTGGATCAACATAACCCTTCCAAAATACTTCCCCCAAATCCTTATCCATGTTATGGTTCTGTTTTTAATCCAAAAAGTTAAATCCTAGGGTCCTTAATCATATTTATAAATGTGGTTTCTCTAAGAGGAGGTAATTGTCTTTACTTTGTACATTATTTTCACTTCTTCTCTTCCGAATTTCAAATTATGAATTAATAATTACTATATAATAACACCAATATTTAACATATACTAATAAAATATTCTATTTATTGTATGACCAATACCCTTATCCTTATCAATCAAATGAATAATTAAATCATCAATCATGTATACAATGAACTACCGCCTCATGAGTCGATGTAATTCACTTTCCTATAACTCCTATAAAAATGATTTATTTAATAAATATATATATATATATATATTTAATATATTTAAAAAATAATTATACTTTTAGAATTATAATATCACATATACCTTCTTACTTTCAGTACCATGTGAACATAGTAACACCCCTCAGGTGTATGACAGACAACCACCTCACGAAGCAATGTGATTCGTTTTTCACATACTATTTACACGGAAGGTAATAAAGAAACATTTAATGAATGTTTTTTATATATATGAAATCCTAATGATTATTTAATGGTGATATGTTATTTACCTTTCTCAATTTCCATCTGTTAAGAAAATAGGATCAACATTCATGCGTATGTATAACCTACCCTTTCTATGGATGGTGTAATTCATATTATATATCTAACATAAATGGATTAATATAAATATATATATAGTGAATGAATATGATATTAATATAATTTTAATCATTATAGAGCTATTGTAACCATGATTACATCAAAATTTCCTAATATGTCAGACAAAAACATACAAGAAAAATGAAGTAGTTGTTGCCCAAAAATGTGATTTTAACAAGGAATTATTTATAAATTTTTAATAAAACATCATAATTATAGTGAAATAGGATTATCATAAATGGATATTATATATTTTTAAATGAATATTAAATAAATTGCACACAATCATGCCTAAGGACCATAATAGTTTAGTGCCTTTTGATGGTTTAAAACATAAACATTGTTCCGTAAGTGAGCTACATCATCTCTCACTACATTCTACATAACAAGAACCATTCTTAAACATATCATGCATAAGAAATTAATTTATAACCACGGAAATGAATACATTATAATGGGTGAGATCAGATTCTTAGTAATGGTAAATAAGAGAGATACACATGCATAACCTGAGTATAAGTGCATGAGGTAATGTGAATAAATTTTTTGAACCATAACCTCCATATCAAAGATCATAATATTGAATCATGGAATAAATATTAGAAGTACATAAGACATGACTCATTAGAAAATAAAAGAACAAGATCCACAATATCATAACATTGGAATAATGATTAGATATTGGGTATATAAATATAATTAAAAAATCATTTCCATGTTAGTAATTGATCATTTCCAAGGCTATTATACTAGGACGCGTTCTCTCAAAAAACCATTGTAGTAGTCAGGTTTCAATCCCAATACCATCATAGTGGAACAATTCATTTACTAAATTAAGTCAAATATTCATTCTAGTTTTGTATATATCAGGAGATATAAATCATTACCCAATTCATTGGAGTGATAGATAGGTCCCACATGATATATAATGAAAACGATATTTATGTGTTCCACAATATCCTAAATATTTATATTACCAAAACCCATGAAATGAAATTGGAATCATAAAAATTTCATTACATCATAACCAATGATATAGTGGTAGGTTCCGTAACCATTTCATGATTTCATCATATGAAAACCCATGAAAAGAAGTAGGGTTCATAAGAGTTATATCATGGTATAACCCTTAGAAGGGAAATAATTTTCATAAACATAATTTAATAAAAAAATAACCCATTTATATAAATAATAATATTGGTATACTTATTTTATATCCCCAGTAAAGAATAAATTATATCAAAGAATATAATTTTATAAGGAGAATTTTTTTGAAAGATCACTTAGAGTATTTTTTAAGGAAAATAACATTTATTTGAAAATATATTTTTTAAACAAAAAAAATTCACATAATACATTTCCTTGAATATAAAATTTAATATTTATAAATGAACATTTAAAAATTGTCTAAAATATTTCAAAAGGAAATGATCATTTCCATTTTGACAAACACTTTTTTAAAACAAAAAAAAAATTCAAAATCTTTTTCACAATAAATTGTTCATTTAAAATATAATGAAAATTTACCAAATATTAAAGAAAAAAATTTTCATTTAAAGTATATTCGAAAAATATTAATGGAAGATGGAAATAATTGAGCGGTAATGACATCAAGAAATACTATTCATGTCATTCATGTAAGAAAATATTATTTTTATATTTAATATAAAATCCAAAGGCGATTTTTCTTATAGAAATAGACATGGAGTTTAATTTCAAAAAATTGTAAAATTTCAAACATGGGTAAAAATTTATTTATTAAACCATTTAAAAAATGTTAAATTTTTTTGATTTCTTTTAGAAAACCGTATAATTGAATAAAAGGAGCTTTCACTGAAGATATGTTTTTTTATATAAACGTTATTTTGAAATCTTGAGTACATAATGATAATAAAGTGAAGAAAAAATAATATTATATTGAAAACAAAAAGGATAATAAAATTAATGTGAATATTTAGAGATAGATAATATGATATCATTATTGTAAGTATAATCATAAACAATCCAGAAAAACGATAAACTTATAACATAAAACTCTTACCATTTGGGTAACTTTGAATCATAATACCCATGAAATAATAACACTAAATGAAAATTAAAAATATCATGAAAATAATGATATCTATAAAATTAAATTTTAATGGGGAAATATATAAACATCATAGAATAATATAGGGGCAAATCATAACTTATGTCCAAAAGAAGGCACTTTGAGAAAAAAATACCGTAACAATTTGTTTATAATTGAACTAGAAACCCCATGAATGGTTAATACTCAAAATTATCTGTAAATAAACATAATTATAAATACATTCATCATTAAATAAATTAATAGTTATTATATACACCACATAGAAGAAATAAGTGGGGTATATGGCATGTGTCTCATATAAGTAAAAAGTGAGAAGAAATTCAGTTACCTTAAGTCTTGAATTCTATAATACTTGTTTAAAAATCGTGTTTAATAAATATTAATGTATTATAAATATATTATGTAACCATATTCATCTATATAAAACCATATATGATTTTATTATGACCTTTTATTTCCTTTTTATTTACAATTCCATGAAAAAGTTACATTTTGGGCTATAATTTCTTTATATTCCTTGTATGTTTGGACATGTTATTTTTTGAATTATTACATAAATCATGGTTTCATCATTTAAATAGTTTTAATCATGATATAAATATCATATATATTTATTATATATTTATATATATTATGTTATAAAATTTAGTGATTGAAAATGAATGACACTATTTTTGGAGATGGTAGGCCATACATACCCACGAATACTGTTTCAATTTTCTTTTCAGATTGAAATAAAGAAAATTTAATTATATAAATTATCCTTAATGAATCATGGTTTTTTAATATACATCAGATATTTTTATTAAAACTATCTGTAATATTTTACATATAAAGTGTGAATGAATCACATCGCTTCACGAGGTGGTAGTATATCGTACACAAAAGCAACATTATAATATTCCCACAATATAGAGAGTATAATGGAATATATGATATAATAATACTATAATAATAATAAAATCACTAATATCATATAAAAACAATAAACCAATCATTACAAACATCCTTTAAAATTTTTAAGGGAAAAATAATTGACATTGGATCCCAAGGAAATAGTGTTTCGTACAACAGAACAATGGTTTTGTAACACATTTGATTGAAGTGGAGACAATATAAGGCCATTACATTAACATTAAAATATATAATTATATTATAGATAATAAAATTATTATATAATCATGTTATAATAATAATTTAAGGCATTGAAATAAGTAATAAAATAAAAATTCTCATTAATAAATGCTACCTATTCTTCAGGTATTCTTCTTAGGTTTTCTCTAAAAGCCTTTGCAAGATGAATTTATGCTAAATATAATATTAAATGATGATTGGAGTTATTTTGGAAAGATATTTGGAATTTTATTGTCTGCAACAAAATGTTTTTATGGAGTGAATAAGAGATGAGAAGGGGTGGCCTTTTATATGTGGGGAAATGACATACTTGGTATTTTTGAAACGAAATGATTCCTATCGAGTTTTTCATTGGTCAAAAGGGACCCAAATGGGCGATTATAAAACATTTTAGGCGTTTCCATTTAAATATTTCCATAAAATAGTTTTATACAATTTTATAGTTCATTTTTACCCTTATCTATTTTGTTTAACCCATTAGTAAACCCATTTTTACCTTAACTACGATAGTTGATGTTTAATGCATTCACTATTCATTTTTGTCAAAGATGAATTATAAGTTATAAGATTATATAAATTATTATTACTCTAAATATTTAATCCATTTCTCCCAATTCCATTCATATAAGTGTAAAAATCAAATTTAAAATTTATCCCACAGACGTGACGAGAAAGCTAGTTTTTAAAGAGAAAATGATCAAAGGTATACACTATTTTTATATAAAAATTAAATATTTAATTGATTATAATGAACAAAATTGGATTAATTTATATAAAATGGATGTAACATTAATTTAAATCTAATTAAAAAAATAATTTAACATTACAAAATAAAATAAACAAAAAGGAATTTTTTCATTAAAAATTAGTATTTTTTCACAATTCCTCAAAGAATTAACCTTTTCATAAAATTTTGAAAGATTAATCCTATGATAATATTGAAATTATGATTTAAAAAATGTGAATTATTTTTTCCAAATTATTAAAATTTTCAAAATTTCAATTTAGAATAAAACCTATAGACGTGATGAAAAATATGTTTTAAGAAGAGATTATTTTTAAGAATTAGATGATTTAATATTAACTCCTATTTTAATAATAATTATAATTGTATTAATATTAATATAAATTTATGGATATATAATATATAAATTCCTTTTAAAACATTCATCATTATGTAATATTATAATTAATTAATATAGAAAATCATTATGTACTTCAAAACAGTTGTTAGAAAAAACCCTCTTTTAAACCCTAAAATAAACATATACTAAAATCCAATATAAGGTTAACTAAAATTTAGAAAAGTGAATTAAATATAAATAAGAAGTACCTAGGTTAATTTACATTATTTGTTGATTGTAAATGACAGTTTTTCAAAAATCTCTATTTTCACTATTTACTAAAAAATAAATGTTTTCCAAAAAATCCCTAACATTCACCATGATTTAATTTAGATATGATGCTTTAGAAAATTAAATTCCTTTTATAAAATAGAGTTTATAATATCTATATAAATTAAATATAATTTTTCTTATAAAAATTAATTTTTTTGAATAAATCATTATTTTGATTAAAATAATTACTTTAATAAAATTTGATTGACTATTTAATAAGGTTTTATAAATAAATTAATACTTAGTAGGAAATATTTATGTATATTTCATAAATTATTTTATAATATTAATACCTTCTTATTTAATGGATTGGTTATATTGGTGATATTTGAAACAATATTGTTTCATGGTTCGTAGAAGGTCTGTGTCACATGTCATGCACACTATCAATGTTTTTTGTAATGCAAGATAAAATTGATGTTGCGTATAATAAGAACTATACGACATATTTCATGTAAAATAAGATAAAATCTATATTGTGTGAAATGAAAAATATTGTAAGATAAAATTTAATAAAATAATATCACAAAATATCAGGGTGTTATATTTTACCCCTTTAAAATGAATTTATCCCTTGAAATTCGTCTCATTCATCAATAGTTTAAAACATGAAGATTATATCAGGAAACCCATATCATACAATTTAATAATAAAACATCCATTAAAATGGGAAAATTGGAAACATAATAGTTACCTAAAGTAACTCATAACTAGGTTTCCGCATATAAGAACATAGGTGGGACGTGATGATGTGTACATAAAATAAAAGTATAAATAATTATAAAGAGTGATAAATATCAATTCTGACAAGAAAGTGGTGAACTAGAGAATATTATTGGCTAGAAAGCCATAAAACAAGTGGTGTGAAAAATGACATGCACATTATAAAAAATGATGATAACCCAATAATATTTTATTTCAAGATCATTTTTCCTTATATTGGAGATTATTCTTGTGAATATATACTTACTTGATTAAATTCTATTTCAAAAGAACAATCTCACCCTTTAGTTGTCCATTGATCAATTTTCCAATCATATATTAATCCATGAAATAAAAGTGAATTTGATATGTATGAGTCACTAATGGATCACATGATCTATAAATATAATTACAATTCATTCTGTAAATTTCTAGTTCTTATAAAAAAAAATTTGGTTAGCATAGGTTATATAATATTCAAAAATCTTCTTATGGTGATATAATGCATTACTCTTTAAAAAACCATCCAAAGTTCAATTGAAGCCACTTTATAAATGTTTAAACTTATAATCTTTCCAAAATTCAGAATTTATAAATATGTTCATTAAATTTATCAAAATAAACTTCAAATTAATCCCCATATATCATAAAGTATCTTTTAATTGTCATATAGAAGAAATGAAAATACCTTCATCATATATTCTATTGAAATAGGATAATAAACTTAATTAACATAGAAAAATAATGATTCATCATTAATTTAATGAAACCATATATTATTGAATATATTCTATATATCTAATAATGATGTAAACTCTATCAATGATAACATAAACCACTATGTCAAAAAATCCTTTACCAGCTCTGAGGTTATAAATACTATCCCATTTATTTTATCCATATCAATAATATATTTATCCTAACAAAACACAAATTTCTCAAAATCGGGAAGATAAAAAGGGGTAATTCTCAATAATAAAAATATTACATTTCCATTAAATAACTTTTCTACTCCATAAATACCAATAATCATATTCTTGAAACTCCTTAATGAAAAAGTATTATAGAATAATACATTGATATTTTATGATTATAATTACCAGAATACCAAATATAAACATATAATACTTTGAATCTCAATAAATAAATAAATAAATCATGACAATTTCTCCATACACTTTTAAACATGCTTCATTTTCTTACTATTTGACACTCCTAACTTTCCTATGTCATTTGTAGTCTCTTCATCATTAGTAAAACCACCATTACTAATAATTTTTTTTTATTTTCATAACAATCCTTCCCTTTAGGATATCAATTTTTATAATTCATGTTCTTTAAAAATTTAAATCATTCAGTAGAAAATGATATCATAGGGATATTATTATTCTCATCCATTGTATTAGTAAATATTTTCATTTTCCATTTGTATTTAATTTATTTTTTTTCTTCTCCACAATTAAAACAAATTCCCTTACATCTAAAACATCTACTTGGGTGTTTCTTCCTAAATAATCCACACATAAGAAACTGAATTTTCTTTACATCTTTGTTATCACTACATGAACTCTCAAGAAACACTTTCCAAGTCTTCTTTGGTGAGTCTGAGAGTTGGTTAAAGTACATATTGTTAGTCATGTTCTGTGAAAAATAACGAGGCATAATCACAACATCATTCACTATAGTTATCATTCCATTGACTGATAATCCTCAAATTGTATATCACATTCATTGTAAAACCAATTTAAGTATGGTTCCCATTATTTAATAAAACCATAAATCATATCGTGAGAAAAACCAATGTAAGTGGAAAACCAAATAATCATGAAAAATAACATATTAGATGTTTAAATCATAAAATGTTACTTTTAATATTATACAAATTAGGTTTATCCTTGTTCATTCATACTCAATATATATTTAAATCCTCTAGGATGGATCATAAAGAGTCTATCAATTTACAAATAATATCCCTAGGAGTTTCGAACAAGGTGTGTTGCAAGGCCCATTATCGTGTACTAGTTACCAATCAAGTCTAGCTTGATATGATGTTTTCAAGTTTGTTACCCCAAGACACATCTATTCCAGGGACACATGTACTTTTTGTATCTAGACAAGAATATAATTTCTTAGAAAATACTTATCCTATCCATTACCAATTTCATAGAACATTTTCTATACTTTGAATCATCTTTAGACTTATCCTTATAGAAATACCTAGATATATCCTTGGAAATAATCCTATTGATCTCATTAGAGTTTTCTTACCCAAGTTTCCAGTTGTTAACTATACATTTACTCTAATACCAACTATAGAAAACAATGATCCTCATACAAGGTTTTTACATTTTTTTAGATTAATATTAAATACATTACATGAATACAAGGTTAAAGACCATAATATTTTATTGACATTGGAATCTTGGAAACATAAACTCAAGTCCTTATGTGAGCTATGTCATCTCCCACTATTTTATTCATAATTATAACCCTTATTACATATGTAATAGATAATAATATTCTTCCTAACCTTTGTAAAGGAATCATAATAACGGGTGATCTTAGATTCTCATTATGGGTAAATAAAGAAGATACATATGCATAACATAATCATATGGGTATGAGGACATGATCATAAAATTTTAAAACAATACCATACATATAAAAGATCATAATATTAATTCATGGAATAATTTTTGGAACTTCAGAATACATGAATCATAATATAATTAATGAACATGATCCATAGATATTAACATTGTCATAATACATGGTTATGTGGCATACACATAAGAATAGAAAATAATTTCCATACTTTCTATGGAAAACTACCAAGGATATCATATTTAAATGGGTTTACTCTAAAAAAACCATAGAATTATGGATTCAATAGGAGGACCATCATATTTGATAAATTATTTTACCAAACCGAGTTCAATCCTCAGTCCAGTCCAATCTATCTCATGAGATATAAATCTTTTCTCAATGAATTTGAGGGATATATATAACTGACCCATCATATAATAAAAACCATATTTATGAATTCCACAAGATCATTAAAATTAATCATATTATAACCCATGAAATGAAATCGGTATCACAAATATTTCATTATATCATAACCTGTTGAAATGTGGTAGGTTTCATACCAATTTCATTATTTTATCATAGTATATCATAGGAACAAAAGCAGGTTTCATAAGAGTTATATCATGGTATATCAAATGGAAGAGAAATAGTTTTCAAAAAAATATTATTAACATAAACATAAATCATTCAATGAATTAATAATAATGGTATCCTTGGTTAATTTACATAGTAAAGCATAAATTATATCAAATTATTTAATCATATGTGGATATGGATTTTGAAATATCACTTGGAGCATTTCATAAGGAAAACAAAAATTCATTAAAAATGACTATTTAAAACCATAAAACATTTTCAAATTACATTCATTGAAAATAAAATTTTAATATTATAAAATAATCTTTAAGAACCATTTAAAATATATCTTGAGGGAGAAATCATTTACACTTAGAAAAAAACTTTTTAAAACCTAAAATACATTAAAAATCCGATTCAATTTGAAATAATTCTTTAACATATAATAAAAATTTCTAAAATATTATATAATTTTTTTTCTTTAAAAATAAATTTGAAAAAATTTAAGGAATGATTGAAATCATTTAGAGATCATGATAGTGGGAAATACTATTCATGATGTGCATGTAAAAAAGCAATGATTTTTTTTCATATTTATGATAAAAGCCAAAGAATAATTTTTTAGAAAAAAACATGATGTATAATATGAAATAATTTTTTCAAAAGACATACATGGGTAAAAAAATATTTAATATATAATTTTAAAAATTTTAAACAAATTTGAAAATATATTAACAAAACCTGGTTAGTAGTTTTTGATCAAAAATAATATTTTTCTAAAAAACAATATTTTGATATATTAATTTCATAAAGAGAGGAAAATAAAGGGAAAAAAGTATTCTCCTGAAATAAAACTATGATAAGAAAAATCAGGATTTTATTGGGATATTTTTCATAAGAATTCATCGTTTTATGCATAATCATAATCAATCTCAAAAATTGATTAGATTATTACCAAAAACTCTTACCACATGGATAACATTGAATAATAAGCCATATGAAATAATGACACTAATTTAAAATTTAAACATCAACAAAATAAGGATATTAATTGTATAACATATCAAAGTAATAGTATACAATCCTTATAAAATTATATTGGTGCACAACAAAACATATATTCCAAAATTGGTTAATTGGAAAAAAACCCTTTATAAATTTGTTAAATTTTTAAATATAATCTTCTTGAAAGAGAGATACTAAAATGTGAATGTAAATTACCATAGTTTTAAAGATAATCCTCATAAAAGGTATTCATGGTTATTATATATATAACATAAACGAAATAGGTTTTTTATTTGGAATGTGCATCACAGATGTTAAAAGTGATAAGAAATTCACTTACCTTAAGTATTGATTTCTGTCATACTCATTCCAAACTAATGTATACTAAAAATTTGGTTATTATAAATCTATTATTTAACAATATTAATTTTTATAATACCATATATTATTTCATTATAACCTTTTATTGTCTTTTTATTAACAATTCCATGATAAAGATGCATTTTGGGGAATAACTACTTTGTTTTTCATGTGTGTTTTTACTTGTTATTTTAGTTCATCAAACATAGATCAGGGTTTAATCCCCTAAATATTTTAAAACGTGATATAAATATAATATATATTCAGTATAAATTTATTTTTATTAATTCATATATTTTTTGATTTAAAATGAAATACACCGTTAGTGGTGATGGTAGGTTGTATGTATGCATGAACTTTGTTTCCATTTTATTGAAAGATAGAATGAAAGAAGATTAATATAAATGTATCATCATTAAAAATTCATGATTATTTAATATAAGTCCAATGTTTTTTTAAAACTCATCCTTAAAAAATTCAATGTAAATTGTGAATGAATCACATTTCTTCGTGAGGCAATAGTTTGCCGTACCCCCAAGCGATTTTTTTGTATTCCTCAAAAAATGGAGCATATATAGGTATGTGTGATATAATGGTCACATAATAATAATAAAATATTAAAAATAATATATAATCAATCAATACATCATTAAAACCATTCTTGAGGTGTGGTATTAAAAAGTGAATGACATCGATTCGCAAGGCGGTTGTCTGTCAGGGACCGAAATGATTATTTTGTAACCCAATTGGGGTAAGTGCAGATGGTTTTAGTTCATTAAATTAAAATAAAAACATATTAGTATATTGTAGATAATTAGGATGTTATATAATCTTGTTATACTAATAATTTAAGGGGGTGGAGGAAGAAATATAAAAATGCACTTTGAAGAACGCTACTGCTTCTTAAGGTATCCTCTTCCGGTTTGCAATAAATCCTTCCAAATATGTATTTTTAACATAATAATAATTATATGATTAGATGATTAATGTTGTGAAGTGATTTTGGTTGGTATTTTCCATACCAAGATGGTTTGAAGCTGTGCAAAAGAGAAGATATGGGGTGGCATTTTATATGTGGGGGAGAGGATAAACATGGTATTTTTGAAAAGAAATGAGCGGTCTCACATTTTTCATATGTAAAAGGGTCTAAAATAGTCCATTATAGAACCTTAATGTTTTAATGTTTTATATATTGCAATCCAATAGTTCTTATAAAATTTTATAGGTAATTTTTATCATTATCTATTTAATTTAACCCCCAGTAACCCAATTTTTACCTAAACCATAGTAATTAATTTTTACTACATTAACTATTCATTATAGTAAAAAATTAATTTAAACTATAACAATCTTGACCCCAGTAGTCCATAGTTAGTGGTTGTTTAAATACAATGGAATAGATACAAGAGATCACATCACCATAGATTGACTAGTTTAATGGTCTTGAAGTACTATATATATACACTATTCCCATATTACATTGGTAATTAAAAATAAAACATATCAAAAGAAAATAAATGGTTTCAATGACACATATTCAAATATTTCATATTTATAACCTAGGGAAGAAAATAAAAAATAAAATGGTGAGCTCAAATTCTAATTAAGGGTTACATGAATCAATAATAAGTGATGAAAAATTAATAAGTGATAATCTTTATGGAAATTTAAATACCTAAAAAACACATGAAATCTATAAAATGATAATGAAAATGAATCCATATATTTTTTTTCATATTAAAAATCTCATGAAAGTAATATCTAAATACTGAATGAATAAAATGAATAATTATTGTATGAAATGGATGTATCACATGAACCATTATACTGTCAAGAGAGTTTATGTATGTGGGTGAAATACCGACTTATATTTCTTGAAAAAAATGAATGGGGTGTTTCAAACTATTTTGTATCATTAGAGCTATCATTGAATATAAGGGATATATAAAATTGTGACCACCAATAGCTTCATGTCGAAATCATTCTTCACTCTTAAATTTAATTCATGAACAATATTACTTATCAAAATATCCATATTGAGATGAAAATAAGGATTTACTAAAATTTTTCTAGTTAAAACAATATTCAAAGAAAAAATCTTATGTAAAAATGGTATATGTCTAAGAAAATAATCATATCCATGATACAATAAATATGTATATTTAATGAAATATTAAATGAATTATGATCATAAATAAAATTAAAGTATACATACACCACATACAAGAAATAAGTGGTGAATAAGGCATAACTAACGGAAGTGTTATAATGGTGGCATTGAAAGAATAAATTAAAATCATATTTGGACATTAATAAGGGAAAATAGGTATAGATCATGAAAAATTAAGTCCAACTAAAGTGAAAAAATTGAGAAAGAGTGTTTATGAAAAATTATAAAAGAGCCACATTAGTGTGGTTTAAGGGAAAATATGAAAGATTCTTTAAAGTGCAAGAAGATATAATTTTGTGAATAAAAATAGATATAAACTAAGATTTATTTTCCTGATTAAATAAATGATTTTAGAAAAATAATGTTTGTTGAAAATATATAATTGAGTGTTCTTGAAAATGTGTATGAATTTGGGATGTTCCCTTTAATTAGGATTGCATATCGATAGGAGTGAAAATAGAAACCTTATAAAAATGTATGTTCCCATAGAAGAAAGAAAAATGGAGTTTGGTGCATATTTGTGAGGTATACACGTATAATTAAATAGGGTTACCTAATAAGAATTCAGAATTACATTCAGGTAAAGAGAGAGAAGGCATAACCCAAATGAAAAATGAAGGATCGGAAAGAAACGCATACCTTACGTATGAAAGTGGTATGCAATTGAACTTATTTTCCTAGATACTAAAATTAGATTTATTAATAATTTAACTCAGAACATATTAAATATTTATTTTATTCAGTATAATTTTATTAAGTTCATTTATATCCTTTTTGATGAGTTATAAGATTCAATTTCATCGTTCGAGAGTGTTTGTTTCCATGGTTTCCAAGATTGGTTCAATAGTATACATATATGAAATATCATATAAAATGGGAAAAGTTCTCCATAATTAATATTATATGTTATTTATCATATTAACTATGATTATATTTCATTATATATATATATATATATTTTTACAAAAATTAGGATGATTCATTAGGTTAAATTTAAAAGATAACCATTTATATTATTTTGACATTTTTTCTATCACCACGAATTATTTTTGTTTTATTAATTAATATTATGAATATATACTGGTTCAAAAACAATAGATAATTTATAATATACATTTTAAAATATTTTTTAACAATTATCATGATTTTATTACCAACCTTTATTGTGGTTTTAGAAAATGAAAAATCATCATCCACGAATGTGGTCAGTGGACATCTCTTAGAAAATGATTTAATTTTTATAATAAAACAGAGAGGAGAATTGAACAGATGATATATATTACATTAAAATAATAAAATTATATAATATATATGATAACTAAGTTAACATTTTACTTTTATTATCGTATGTTAGGATAGGATAATAAAATAAAATAAAGGAAAATAAAAGAGGATTTTACCTCTTGAATTTATTATCCCTGAGAACCTCCTTTGGGAAATTTGATATTGTATTATTTGGGACCAAAGGATCTTGTACATGGTGGAGAGGCTTTGGAAAATAATTGGGCCAAAATTTGACAAGCATAACAGCTTGTAATGTCCAAGGATAATGGATGGTATTTCTTGGGGATGAGAGGGGTATTTTTGTTTATTTTATTCATTACTTATTTTTTTGGATCCAGACACCCAATTGTGATGATTAACATGAATAAATATAGTAAATAGAGAATTGGATTTTTATATAATCATCCTTACATCGTCCAAACATCATCAATGACTGAAAAAATTATTTATTTACTTATTGTAACATCCAGGTTCCGGAATCCATCCAGGGGCGCCCCGTACCTGGTTCATCACATGGCCTCAAGCGCATTTTTCCAAATGCCAGAGGCTGCCGACAAGTAGTGAGAGACTTGGGTGTTATATTGGGGAAACTATGCCCTCATTGGTAGAGCACACAATGGAAGAAGAACAATTGGATAGCAGTAGAAATTATAACAATCCATACAAGAGTAAAAGATAAATAGAGTAAGACTAAAAGTAAATAGATGGAGCACACACACATGTATATATAATGATGCATGATACATATGTCTAGGAAAGCATCCAAAAAAGTCACAATTCTGAATACAATACTAAACCATTGTTTAAAAAAAACTGGTAAGCTCTTCAACATCGCAAGCCATAGCTTGGTCCCATGCTCTCCAGCTCCATAGAAAGTCAAATACCAGAAGTAGAAGGGAGATTTCCCTTATCTATACCAGCCATAATATAATCTGTTTGGGATCAAAAGCATGGCCCAAAAAGGGTGGGAGACAGGGTCCTAGTAGGAAACCACCCAGTGATCTCTACATAAC
Source organism: Viscum album (assembly GCA_963277665.1). Classification (NCBI taxonomy): domain Eukaryota; kingdom Viridiplantae; phylum Streptophyta; class Magnoliopsida; order Santalales; family Viscaceae; genus Viscum; species Viscum album. Next base: position 304,853,320 of record OY728131.1, on the reverse strand, counting down.
AGTCAGTGAATACGTATCAGTAAAAATACAGGAAGAAGTAAGCAGGAAACCACACAATAGCTACAATCCACAGTGTCTAGCCTGTAAAGTACACAAGTAAAAACCAATCAACAAGAAGAATAATAGGTAACCCCCATGGGTAGTTCTCATAGCCTAACCCTTATGGTTCAAATTACAAGTACTACCAACCCTCTGGGAAGAACACACAGTCTCACCCCTCTGGTTCAGCTAAAGAATAGACTCTCTGAGGAAGCACTCACCATCAATTCCCAATATAGTCTCGTATCATACTAAAGGCTCTATGGGGAAGCACTAAACGTCTCATTCCCCATGTTTCCCACGTCGAGGAACTATAGACTCTCTAAGGAATCACTCAATGTCAATTCCCCCTCTGGTCTCACTTCGTAAATTAACATCACTCTGGAGAATCCCTTACATCCATTCTCCCTATAGTCCACTACACTGGGTTCTCATAGCCCTATGTAAAAAAAAACATGCATAGCATGCGTATTGGCCCAAGTGATCCTCAAGAAATACTTGGATATCATTCTAAGGCACAACATCATAACAATTAAACAGTTCCACTATCATAAAATGAGGCAGGGAAACTAGCAAAATTCCGAACAAGAAAAACAATCATGGCAAAAAATTCAGAGTACAAAAAACATTACCCTATACAAAAGCAATGAACTCTACTCAAGCAATCATGCAAATCAGGAAAACGACAGGGGAAAAATAGAAACATGCAATACCCCATTTAAGGGTATTGGTGGAATTTGCACAAAATATTCACAAACGTCCTATGGAAAGGCACAAACCACCTACCTCGATGCAAAGAGATCGATATACATGAACCATGATGATTGATTCCTCTTAGAACGTCAAAGATCCAAGAAAATGTCAAAAATTCTCAACCCACGATATCTTTAGAAAGAGGAGGTATTGGAAAAAAAGGCTCTAGGAGAAGGAAGAAATCACTGCTGTGGTTCCAATTCAATCGATGGTGGTCGATTCGGAGCACGGGCAGAGGCTCTGGGGCTCTGAGAAGATCTCTGGTCATACGTCTTCTCTTGGACGAACAAAACAGAGATAAAAGGTGTTCTGTCCGTCAGATGCAACCCCAATGCATTTAATGAAAATCAAAATACATGGTGTGTACTTCTAGGCTACATGACATGTACTATGTTTTTCTGTACTCCACTTTAAGAAGCCTACACATCACCCCTACACACCGTGTGTCTGGCCCAGACACGGCCATCACACGGCTTCGAGCGGCAAAGGAGTACACTGCATGTACTCATAAAGTACAGGGTGTGTACCTCAAAATTTTCCAATAACCCCAATTTTCTCAAAAACTCCAGGAAAAGAAAACATACTTGAAAACAATGATCCTGGTTCTTTCAACCTCCCCCCCCCCTAAAGAAATTTCTCCCCGAATTTCCCTAACGAGGAATATTAGGAGAAACCCCGAACAACTCCGGCCACTATGAACGTACATCGGCCACCCTTTCCTAGGTCTCGTCCTGTACTCACCTGTGCTGCCATAGCACCCGTACTAGAGGAACAGACCGCCCATAGAGAACCTTTGTACTGTGATCGAAAATTCGGATAGGATGCTTCTGAAACGATGTATCAGCTTCGAGCTCAACCTCCTTGGGATGAAATACATGAGACGAGTTGGAAAAGTAACGTCAGAGATGAGATATGTGGAAGACATCATGCATGACCTGGTATCTCTGAGGTAACAGCTACTGATAGTCAACCCGCCCAACTCTCTCCAATACCTCAAACGGCCCGACCTACCGTGGTGAAAGCTTACCCAGTCTCTGAATCCTCTTGTGTCCCAACATTGGAGCGACATGCAAAAAAACCTGATCCACGACCTCGAACTCCAGAGTTCGTCTCTACTAATCAACATATGACTTCTGTCGAGACTATGATTTACCCATCCTCTTCCAAATCAACTCTATTTGTTCTGAGGTCTCCTGAACTAGACAAGGTTCCAACAAAGCTATCTCTCCTACCTCCAGCCAGCATAAGGGAGATCAGTATGGCCTACCGTACAAATCCTCGTAAGGTGCTATCTGAATAGTCTCCTGAAAACATTTATTGTAGGATAACTACACCAGAGGGATATGATTCTCCCATGAACTGCCAAAGTCTAGAATGCAAGCTCAGAGAATATCCTCAAGCACCTAGATCATACTCTTGGACTACCAATCTATCTGGGGATGGTATGTTGTACTCAAGAGTACCTCCATGTAAAGACCCGAAAATTACAAGGAATTTTTTTTAATTTCTTTGGGATTTTACAAGAACTAAGTTTTTGACGGCGCCTGATTCCGAGGTCCGGAGTGCCCAGAAACAATTTCTGAAGTTTAGCATGGGTACGTTGAGTGAACAAATGAGCGGGTTTTTATATCTTTTGAACCAGTTCTTGGAATTGAAATCTGAGGGCACCGATGAAACCACAGTGCCGATAATTTCTAATGAATACCCTTTCTGGAGTTGAGTTTTCTCGGGAGGAGTTGTTTAAAAAAAATGGGAGGGAAAAAAATATAATTCTGTTACAATTATATTTTCATTTCTTGTTAAGTGGATTAAGTGTTGTGTCACAACACTTTATCCCTCGCTTATGTGGTTATAATCTAAGTAAGGGATTTTGGGTTGGGACCCACTTGTAGTTAACTACCCATGAGAGGATTAAAGGTGAGGTGGGGCCCACACAAACCCCACCCATTCACATTCCTTAAACCTCCTCTAACTCCCCCATTATGTGGGTGACCACCCAACTTCCATAACTCACTCCAACCCCACTTGTGACACACCATCTCATTAATGATGCCAACTCTACTTCATTTAATTTTGAAAAGCTCAAGATTAATTAAGTAAAGTTAATTCAACATTTTGAAATGTTTTGAAAATGCATGGGATGGGTTATAAAATAAGAAGAGTCTTATTTTATTAGGGGTTGGATGGTTTTGTGGGGGATGGGAGGCGATAGAAATCGTCTTCTTAGATTAAGAATGTGAAGAACGTCAAGAACCAGATGAATATTTACGTCACCTAAAGGAGTGAATAATGTGTCATTCTTCTTCCCTCTTTGCAGCCGGTGAGAGATTCCTTTGTCGAAGAACGACGACGCGCCACATCCTTCATTGGGCGAACGTCGACGACGCTTATGGAGGCTCGATCTGCGACATCGTCTCTTCTATGTTCGAATTCTGTGAACTGATGACGTGCGACGCCAATTTCGAGGTAGGGGGTTTGATTTTGGTTCATGAATCTTTCTTGACCGTCCAAAATCAATATTTCTTAAGCCGCTTGATATCGGATTAACAGGAGGAGGTCGGACCGCACAAACACAGCCGACCCTCTTCTGAATTCGTTAATGTGGTTGTCGCGGCTAGATCAAAGGTGGTGTGGTGCAACGGCACCACGCAGAAACAAGGAGGATCATCGGCAAAGAAGTGTGGTGTCGTTGTGCCATGTCGTGGAGGCCGAATGAAGCTGCGGCACCGTCGCGCCGCGCCGGAAAACCACAATGAGAAGCGGTTTGTTTATTTTGTATGAAAATCGATGATCCATGGAAGAACGGACCACAGGGGCGATTTGAAGGCTTTTTCGGGAAGGGTAGGTCCCGAGAGGACCTCAGGAAAAGACATAATTGAAAACGGACCACCGGAGCAACTCCGGTGGTCCGCGGAAGGGTCTGTCGGCGCGCCAACCTGGCACTGCGGCACTTGCGGTCAGAGTCGGTGGCGCCCAGCGCGCCGCTGGGAAGGGGCCGTCACGGGTTAAGCTGCACCGGCAGGTGGCTGGTCCCATGGCTGCCCGGGACCGATGGAGACCAGGGGGGCATAACCCCCGCACCCGCTGGCCACGCGGGCGTCGTGCCCGCGCCCGGCCAGCCGGCTACCCAGGCAGGGCCAGGCCGCGGCAGCTGGGCTGGGCCGCACCCTCTGGGCCAGGCTGCACCATGTTGGGCCGGACCCGGACCCGGGGTGGGTCGCCCCGATTCGGGCTTACCCAGGGGGTCACGGGCCGGGTCGGACCAGGCCCAAAACCCCTATTTTTCGGACTATTATTAGTCATTTTCCCATAACATGGGCTACGGACTTCTGATCAATGCACCGTCAGTTGAGATGAGATCCTTGGATCGAGACGGTCAATCTGGTATATTACACTCAGGGTTTCAGAGAACTTTATGTATGGCCGGGTTGGTTCGAACACAAATCCTACCGGGCCCTCTTAGCGGAAACGCTTATATCTTTAGTTATAGACGACTGATTGACATGCTGTCAACTTTGTTGGATTCCTCTTGATGAGATGGAACTTTTGGCATACATAGCCTGAGGTTTGGACGCACTTGGATAGTGTCCGGGATGGATTGAACCTAAAATCCAATCGGGCCCCCAGAACGGAAAAACTGATAACATTCAGACTGGACGTCTGTTTGACAAACCGTTAGCGGCGATGGCGATAACGTTGAAAAATGGTCCCTATGATTATACCCTATGAGAGTTTGGGGTACAGTTGAGATACGGCCAGGTCAGTTCGCACACAAAACCAATCGGGGCCCTGGGACGAAAAGGCTAATAACTCACAGACCCGGCGACTGATTGATGTGTCGTCTATTGTGCTGAGACCCCTATGATGAGGAGGTAATTTGAGATACTTATTCATGGGACCATGTGATACATGGAGTATCGACCAGTAGCTCGTGGAGAGGACCCTCCCAGAGACGAGCTAGCTGAGTGCAGAGACCTAGTAGCTTACTGGGACTTGACGACTGCTGATCGATCGACTCAGACTGATTCAGATAGCCCTGTGGGGTGCACTTGGTTGTAGCGGTAGACCCACGGCGGAGGTGCGCTTGGTTATAGCGGTATACCCACAGCGGAGGTGCCCTTGGTTGTAGCGGCAGACCCCTGGTGGGATGCGCTTGGTTGCAGCTTCAGGCCCACAGTACTCGACATGTGGAGTACTTAAGCAGTCCAAGGTTAGTGGGATGTGCTTGGATGTAGTGGAAGACCCACCTTACTCGAAAAAGGAGGAGTTCTCCAGAATCCGTGGTTTCGATATCATGAATAAAATCCTGGTTTGAGATGAGTTTGTGACTTTTGTGTTTACCTCATGATAGAGATGGGTCACTTGATAACTTAGGTATATGTACGGGCAAATATCTAAATAGTGGTTATCGGTTGATTTCATAATATTTGTGTTTCCCCAGGATTGAGATGGGTCACTTCATAACATAGGTATATGTATGGGCATATATCTAAGTAGTGGTTATCCGTTGATTTCATAACCTTTGTGTTTTTTCATGATTGAGATGAGTTACATGATAACTTATGTATAAGTATGGGATTATAACTATGTAAGGGTTATCTTTTGAGATTCTGCTTGTGGTCATCCATGTTGGATATAGAGAGACGTGGATGGTCTCAGGGTCCCTACTGGGTATCGTTATACTCACCCCTGCACAAGCTATGCCCGTATATCGTTGTGTTGGATGCAGACAACATACATCGCTGACAGAGGCCAAGTGTTTGAGGACTGGACGGTACCCGGAGGTGGACCTCACAACGAGTCAATATCTGGAGGTGGACTTCACGATGAGACGACACTCAGAGGAGGTTGACAGGAAAGAGCGTTGAGGATGCTATCTGTACCAACCCTTCAGGTAGGATCCGTGGTAGACAATCCAGGAGCTGTGCTATCTATACCTACCCTACAGGTTGGATCTGAGGTGGATGACCCAGGAGCTGCTTCTACTCTTCCATCTGCTTGTATTTCTGTTGTACTTCTTTTCAGTTGTAACTATACATTTCAGTTGGGTTTGTATTCCGGCCCATTTACATTTCAGCACATTCATTTATACTTAGTGTATTACTTCCTCTTGTACTCTGTGGTGTTTTTCATACTTTTATAAAGGAAATTTCTTCCCAGTTATCGGGATTTACGCATTTGGTGCTAGTCGCCAGCCCCTAGCCCATGGAAGTAGGGCTTGGGGTATTCACATCCCGGGCCCCGAGGAAGGGTCATGAAAAATTGGTATCAGAGGAGTCGGTTCTACCGTAGAATATATAACACTGATATTCCCTTTTTTTGAAGTACTATTGTTAAGGGTACTGAGTGTGGTTTACAGTTTAGGGAGTCCAGTGTTGGTGCGGTGGCCGACGTATCCATACACCCGGACCCTGACATCTGATTTCTGACTTTGTGCATGAAAACACTGATTGCATGTGTGTTTCCAAAAGTTTTAAATTCAGCTCATACCAGGTCATCTTACCATGTATGAATCATTGACCATGTCACATCTGTTCCGGATGTCTCCACATAGACAGTCTGTTGGAGTTTCCGAGAGAGTACTCAATGACGGCTCACCGAGCGATAAGGCTCCGGTGCTGATCCCTCTTTCTATGTTGGCACCCTCAGGTCGTTTACCAGTAGCACCACCACCTGTTGGGCAGCATATGCCACCAGTCGTACTAGTGGACGGTGCACGCTGGCAGAACACGATGCACGAGTTCCAACAGTAGAGTCCTTTAAGGTTAGGAGGTGAGGCAGATTTCTAGATAGCAGAGGACTAGATGGAGGCGATTGCTAGAGTTTTTCGCCTAGCCGAGACACTAGTGGAGTGGATGGTATACTTGGCTGCTAGTGTTTTTCAGTGAGTGACCATGTGGATGGTCTGCATAGCGATGATGCTTCAGTACGTGGACTGATGCCTGAGATTGTGCCTTTGGGTAGTGTTCCAGCTATACATCACTACCTGTTGGTCAGCAGTTACAACTGGTGGTACCAGTATGTGACCCTTGTAGACTTACTACCTTACGACGTCATCTATGGCATGAAATAGTACCGTTCATGTCTGGATAGGCTGTATTAGGGATTGGGAGTGGTTCATCCGGGGGATGAGACCGAGTTTCTCTTTTCGGCAAAGGAGAAATCATAGCAGCTCTTACGGATCGTAGGAAAAGAATGGTGGTCGTTGACCGACTTTCTACGTCGGCAGACTTCCTACCGACCAGAGATGGTACCAGTTATGATGAAGAAGGTGCAGATCTTCCCAGAGTGGATGAAGACCGCGCAACACAGCAAGAAACAGGAAAATGGCGCCAGTCTCAGAGACTTGGGCATGTAAAAGTTTTAAGGAGTGTTAAGGACAGATGAGTCTGTAGATCAGAAGACGTGGAGGCAGAGCTAGGAGAGCAGCATGAGGTGGTGTACATTTCAACATATTACAACCACATGCCTTTGTTGTTTCCACCAGGCTCATGGAGCTGGATGGATGGGGAATAGAGTAGCTACATGCGGCCAAGGAGAGTGACCAAATGGCACTAATAATGATTTGAGGGACTATCTGTGTCCCCTACCAGCTTTTGTAGTATTAGAAATTGATACGAATCATTCCTTCCTTCCACGATACTTGTCCCAGACCTATAGTTTCCGGTAAGCCGTAGACGTGAACCCCATGTATGGGGATACCTTGGGAGGAGACTCGATAATCAAACTTACGCTGATAGTGTGGTCTGGCCCTCGAGGTGAGAGTTTCGGTTGGAATCTCTTGGTGGCAGCGTCGAGCCCTTACGATGTTCGTCTGGGTATGCATTGGATTCATGGTTCATATATAGATTGACTGTATTGGGAAAAGAGTTTGTGGATTACCTACAATGTTGGGATGAGTTTTCCTTGGTCAACAAAAAGGAAACCCTAGGCAGCACAAGATAAACTCATGCATAGGAGGGTGTAGTCGATCCCTCTTGAGTCGGGCAACCTTACCCTCGTGGCAGCAGGAGTTTTGAGTTTTAGTTCTAATCAGTAAAGAGAGACCTCTAGGGTTCAAGGATGACGATCACGACACTATACAGGTCTCACCTCAAAGCGGTTTATGGAGATGAGGACAAAGAGGCAAGTAATCTTCGAGGTTCAGCGGCCCTTTTTCAGGTCCTCAGCAGGATAGGCGAGGTGGCTTACCGTTTGACCCATCCACTTCAGTTGCACCAGGTGCACGGCGACTTCAAATTATCTCAACAAGGGAGATATGTGCCTGACCCGACACATATCATCGACCATGGGGAGTTGACATTGGAGATGGGGTGACTTTTGCGGGGTTTTAGTAGAGGTTGAGGATCGACAGGAACGGGTCCACGAGGACGGTCAATTCCTCTTGTGTGCTTTCATTGGAAGCATGGGAACCTCTAGGTTGGCACATGGGTGAGGAAGGTTCAGATGGATACTCAGTACCGCTTTTTTATCCCTAGATTATCTTAAAGCTTTACGGAGACGTAAATCCATAAGGTGGGAGTAATGTAAAGACCCGGAAATTTCAAGGAAATTTTTTTTCTTTATTTCTTTGAAATTTTACAAGAACGTAGTTTCTGACAGCACCTAATTTTAAGGTCCAGTGTGCCCGGAATCAATTTCCGAAGTTTAGCTCAGGTGCGTTCTGTGAACAAACGAGCGGGCTTTTTTATCTTTTGAACCGGTGCTCAGAATTGAAATCTGAGGGCACCGATGAAACCAAAGCCCCGGTAATTACATATGAAGACCCTTTCTGGAGGTGCATTTTCTCGTGAGGATTTTTTTAAAAAAATGTGAGGGATAAAAATATAATTTTTTTACAATTATATTTTCATTTCTTGTTAAGTGGATTAAGTGTTATGTCATAACACTTTATCCCTCTCTTATGTGGTTATAACCCAAGGTAGGGAGTTAGGGGTGGGACCCACTTCTATTTACCTACCCATGAGAGGATTAATGTTAAGGTGGGGCCCACAAAAACCCCACCCCTTCACATTCCATAATCCTCCCCTAACTCCCCCATTCTGTGGGTGACCACTCATCATCTATAACTCACTCCAACCACCCTTGTGACACACCCTCTAATTAATGATGCCAACTATACTTCATTTAATATTGACAACCTCATGATTAATTAAGTTATGTTAATTCAACATTTTTAAATGTTTTGAAAATGCATGGTATGGGTAATAAAATAAGAAGAGTCTTATTTTATTAGGGGTTGGATGGTTGTGTGGTGGATGGGAGGAGATAGAACTAGTCTTCTTCGTTGATGAATGCGAAGAACGTAAAGAACACAACGAAGAACACTGTCACCGCATGGATTGAATGACGTGTCGTTCTTCTTCCCTCTCCACACCCGGTGAGAGATGCCTTCTTCAAAGAATGACGATGCGCCATATCCTTCATCGGGCGAACGCTGACGACGCTTACGGATCCTCAATCCGTGATGCCGTCTTCCACGACGTTCGACTTCTACGACCCGACGACGTGCGACGTCAATTTCGAGGTAGGGGGTCTGATTTTGGTTCATGAATAATTCTTGACTGTCCAAAATCAATTTCTCTTAAGCTGCATGATATCAGATTAACGGGAGGAGGTCAGACCGCACAAACACAGTCGACCCTCTTCCCCCTTCATTAATGTGCTTGTTGCGGCTCGATCAAAGATGGCGCGGTGCAACGGCACCGTGCGGAAACAAGGAGGATCGTCGGTGAAGAAGCGCGGTGCCATTGATCCACACCGTGCTGGCTGAACGAAGCCGCGACACCGTCGCGTCACGCTGGAAAACCGGGAGGACCGCAGGCAAAGAACGGAATTGAAATCTGACCACTGGAGCAACTACGGTGGTCCGCGGAAGGGCCTACGGGCGCACCACGCCGGCACGGCGGCCGGCACCGGCCGGTCGCCAAGAGGCTGTGACACCCGGCGTGCCGCTGGGAAGGGGCCGTGGCGGCTGAAGTCATGGCTGCAGGTGGCTGGTCCCACGGTCGCGCGGGACCGAGGGAGACCAGGGGGAGGCAGTAACCCTCACATGTAACACCCCGACCCTAGATACCGAGAGGTAGTGAATTATTACATAACATTGGCATGATCAAAAAGGATCAAGTCTCGAATGACCGATTAGTTTAGTAGTCTTGGAAACACTAGATATATTAATAAGTCTTACATTACATCATAAGATAAAAAAACTGAAACAACATCTTGTCTTAATTTCCCCTCATACTATCCTTGTAGGTCATTCATAAATTACTTTTTCTCATCCTGGGAAAAATAAAACACTGAAAGGGGTGAGCTCAGATGCTCAGTAAGGATAACAATATAGCAGAATCATTCGTAGATAAGCATAAACACTTTAATCAATTTATAACTAAAACAAAAGCCTTTTAAACATGAACTTCAACATAATATGGAAAAGATAAAATGAAATAATGCCATTTACTTATTCACAGGGATATTCTACTAGTCTAACAATCACATGAAATATCAATAACCACTTTCATAACGATAGAATACATAATTCTAGACTATCATAACCACATAGCCAAGGCCTCGTGCCAAGACTACAAATAAGATTTTGTCAAGGTCTTGTTCCAAGACACTATTTTGTCTTATGGGACCTACCAATGCATCGAGAGGCTATAGCGGGCTCCACCTATCACATATTAAGTCTAATTCATTCCCATATGAAATGGTTTAAACATAACATACACATTAGTATTAAAACTAGCATACAAAATGTCTATTCTTTAACCACAAACCACGAATGGTATAAAAACAGCACATCCACAGTCAAACATAACTCATTTGATACAATATGGAGGATTTTATTGTATCAAATTAACCTCAATCAAGAATAATGAAGGATGTTTCCATAGATGAAAATAATCATCAAAACTATTTGAGAGAAATATCCCCCTTTTTCATGAAATCATTTAAAAGTCACACTATTTGTCAAGAAGCCATTTAAAAATAGTTTTCTGAATCAAAGTGTCCCATACCACATTGAAACTTTAAAAAGGAGTTATAATTTTAAAACTTTAATGTCCATATAAATAAATCCTTAAAACCATTTTTTAAATCATGGATATTTATGAGCAAGATTTATTAGAATAAGTCTTTAAAAAATTTAATAATGGTATTTTAGTTAGAGTTTCTAACAAAAATAGAGACACTTGTATACAAATAATTTAGGTAATAAAAACTTTTTAATATCATGAGAATAATGGGAATCATGATATTCTATGTCAAAGTACATTATATACACCATATAACAGTGCTTTGGTGTACAACAACAAAGAAGTCTCAATAGAATTTATGTTGAGATGAAATCTCTCATAAAGGATGTATCCTCAGGTTAAGGATAAATCGACGACATAGTTATGTGTGAAAAATATAAATACACTAAATATAATTGGATATTTAGAGTAAAACAATCAATGTATATTCACACATAAACAACACCAATGAATTGGATATTTAACTCAACAAATGGAGAATGAGTTAAAATTACTCTTATCAAATTCATATCGATGACTTGAGAAATTATCAATGGAGTGATTATGTGTATCAAAAGTATATCCACAAAAAAGGGGAGTGGAAATTATGACATAAGCAAATGAATAGTTATTCCACACATAATCTCGGAGTAATATAATCAATTAAGTCTGTGTAAAGCCGAATAAATGGAAATTGAAATTTTGAATTCCCTCATCGATTAGGTAACATATGAAACATACTCCCATGAAAGATGGTCATACAATGAAGATGTAAATACCCATAAATTAAATTATATTACACAATGAATACAATCATGGGCAGTACACATACACCACCTGCAATAATTAAGTGGTGAACAAAGGAATTCTCACGAAATTAAGAGTGAGTTAAGACACCCCTTACTTTATATTTTATTCCTTGGTAGAGGGTAGGTTAACCTTATGTATAATGGTGAAATAATTGTTATTTAATTATAAAAGAATCATATTCATTAATATGATATCATATATGATCTTTTAATATTGATTTGTTAATAATATCTTAGTATTGTCATCGTTTCGGGTGTTAACGGGTTCATTTTCCTTAATATTATTTGTTATTTGATCCATATTTTTTACTAATAGGATGTATATTATTAATATCCATAATGATTTCAAATCCTTAAACATTATTTTTAATCATTAAGTGAGAATTTGTCTTGAATGGATACGACGGAAAATGAATCCCATCGCGTTCGTGGAGACGGTACTCCGTACGTACGCACGAGCAACAATATCATTCTTTTGATATTAAAATAATATATAATTGGATGGTATATCATATATATAGAATCATTATCATGTTAGATTTATTATTTAAATGAGTTACACATCATTATTATACCCACCCAAATAATTATATATTGAATAACAATTATACCATGACGTGGAGACGGTAAGCTGTACGTACGCACGTATGGTGACATGTTATTAAAAGGGTGGATAGAATACTGAATATGGTTGTACCAAATTTATAATAACATCACACTATATATAAGATACTGGATTTATTATTTTAGAATGGTAATAACAAATAAAGAAGAAGTGGAAGAAGAAAGGAACTTGAAAAGGGGTGGTGAAAACATTACCTCTTCTTCGGGTTCTTCCTTTTGATTTGATCAAAAGGGCTCTTTTGGATGGCTTTATGATCAAAATAATGCCTCTAGATTTTAGTGAGGGAAGTTTATAGAGTATTTGGGCAGGTTTTGTCCGAATCAAAAGGCTTTGAAGGGGTGAAGAAATGAGAAGGAGGAGTGCCCTTTTATAAGAGGGGTGAGGGGCACCTTTGGAAAAGTTAGAAATATTAATTTATAATAAATTCATATTCGGTTATTAATGGATCCAAAGTTGATTATTCAAAGTTTAATGTGGGGATAGGTCTAAAACCATTCAACCAATAGAATTTAGACAGGTTTGGGTCATTATATAAACCTTATCTTTTATTTTTAACTCTTAGTTAATTAGTTTGACATTTACCATGTCACTTTTTATTTTTATATTATATAGTTAATAAACATACTATATACATCCAAGAGACCCCCAAGTGGTCCATTAATGATACACCTATAATGATATAAGTCTCTTGGACGAACCTTAGATTTCTAGGAATTTAATATCAATTAATAATATAATATTATGTTTAAACTCTTTTATGTCAATTTTGACACTATCCAATAGTTGATTTCTGTAATACTCATAACAGAATTATTACTTCAAAAAAAGTTAATTAAATCGTTACCAACATGACATATTATCCTAGAAAATTAGTTTAAATCATTAAAAGTATCAAATTATATTTATTTGAATATTTATAATATCAATTATTTTAATTTTTTACTATTATGGTAATTACTGCATCATCATTGTGTCATAAATAAATTAAATTATTTAATGTATAAAAATTATAAATAAAATACCATTATGTAGTAAATTGTTTTATCTTTCTAATGAATATTTTTAGTCGAAAAGAATACATATATAACCCTATGTAAAAAATGATTTTATAAAAGATATATGCTTGTGTCATTTTTGTATTCAATGTTAACTTAATTAAAATAAAGTGTCCCTATCACTTACAAGTGGCTCCATGGGGTCCCAAAATCGACCCAAAGATGCTCATGGTCAGACATTTATCAACAAACAAGGTTAGGACACGATTTAGGGTAATTTTGTATTATTATAATATTATTTTTAACCCTTATTTACCGGATTTAACTTTTTACCGTGGTAAATAAAATATTTACCGAAGTAATTATTCAAAATGTCTAAAAATAAAAGTTATCTTTTTACAAAATTTGGACATACTGATTCCAAATATGGAATCCATTTTTTCAAATTCAGTACACAGAAGTGGAAGAAATTTATTTAAAATTAATTTCTGTTGTTAAAACAAAAAACGTGTTTTTAAGAGATAATAACTATCAAAAGATTGGCACTTGTTTCTGTCTAGTTTAATTGTGAAATTATTTCCAATTAAAAACATTGAATTTAATGGTAAAAATATATTCTAAATATACTTTAAAACCACTAAAATTCATAATTTATCAATATTAATTATTTCAATTAAAAAAGTTGTTTTCAATTATAATTTAGTAATTTTCACTACTCATCAAAATATGAAAGTTATCCGAAAAGTACAAAAATTTCACCCTAGGCTAATTTCGATATTCTGAATCCAAAAATGAAGTCCATTTTTAGAGATGGAATTTATAAAATTTCATAATGGCTAGATTTATTGTTTGTGGTGTGCTAGAATCTCAAAGTTGCGTACAATTCACGCCATTGCATTATGCAAAGGGAAACGTACAGTGGAAGCTTGGGGTGTTACATTCTCCCCTCCTTCAAAAAATAGAGTCCTCACAATTTTTAAAATTGGGCTTCCAAATATAATGGAAAGTCCCACATCAGAAAAAGAGACAATAAAACTATCACTTTAAAAGATAGGAATGGAGGTATAAAGGTCACCCAAGATAACCCATACTAGGATTTTAGGTAGGAAAACCTAGATGTGGATGATAAACTAAGTGTCATGTTCTGATAGAGAGGTATAGAAATCATGATCAGGAGAAAGTTAACAATAAGAAACCCAAAAACATGTGTTGGGACAAACATCCATTAGTCATCAAGTAGGAAAGTAAATGAACAACAGTTTTTGTTTTAAGTAACATTACATAAGGATGAGGCATTCATTTATGATATTGACTAAGAATATAAAGATATATACTTAATTTTTATGTAGAGTTTCATTCTTTAATAAACTTCCACCACTAACTATTTTTTTTAAATGATGAGTATTTAAGAAGACTTGTTCACACTTGAAGAGCTAGAATAAACTTCTATAGAATCACATGATCCATGAAGGATAAACTATATATTTACATTTTCTTTAGAGATTAATCAAAACCAAAATGGTTAGTACAATATCTAATGATCCCCCAAATGGATATTCCTTGAGAGAAATAAACACTAATCTTAATTTCTAAAATTAAACCAATCATACCCCAATGATAAATAAATACTATTCAATAATCAATTGTCTTTAAAATCCTTCAATATAATCCAAACTAATATTGAAACCCAAAATATAGAAGAATTTGATTATGTAGTCTCCCATGTTAAATTGTATCTCCAAATGACATTAATTACTCTTAAATTCACATACTTAAAAGTAATTAACCTAATGAATTTCATAAATAACCCAAATATTTATAAATCCACAATAAAAACATAGATAAAAATCCACCATTACTCCTCAAATGAAATCCCATACTACTCTATTTTCATTTGGCAGATAGTGTTCTCAAAAAAGCGAACAACCTCAAAAATTACATTTAACACTTAATCATCAAATCATTTTCCTATACTAAGGGTATTCATTTGATAAGACATAAGATCTAAAATCAAATTATTATTTATCAACAAAATAATTTAAGTAAAAATAATAGACATACTAACCAGGGACTTCACATAGTCTAGTGGTAGGCGATAAATCCCAATCGCACATTGGTTATGAGTTCGATCCCCATAGCTTTGTCCGACGCGACGGGTTGTCACACGGTATACGTTTTTTCCTTTTTCAAAAATTATATTTTATAACATTACCAAAATGAGATAAATTTCTCAAAATATCCATAACATAATTTAACCACAAATGTTATACCATACCTTTCATTTTCATCCCAAATTATAATAATTTGTAATTACCTCCAACCCAATAATCATATAAAACCAAATGGTTATTCATAACTATATCCACAAGAGAAAAGATAATTATTCCTCAAATATCATTCTCAAATGGAAAACTGCAGGGTTACAAATACAAGAGAAAATTATTCCAATGTAAACCCATCAACAAGGAGTTCTAACACTTTCTAAACATTTCTCCAACCATTTAATTACACATAACTTCTTCTTTGACCACGAAAATATCCTACAGATTAGGGCATTCACTCGGGTAATGGTAAGGTCCCCTACATTTACGCAAATGACTGTAAATGGATTCTTGGGACTATT
This sequence comes from Viscum album, assembly GCA_963277665.1. NCBI lineage: Eukaryota > Viridiplantae > Streptophyta > Magnoliopsida > Santalales > Viscaceae > Viscum > Viscum album. Next base: position 304,837,460 of record OY728131.1, on the reverse strand, counting down.
TTTATCTTCATCCATAGTACTCTTCATTATTCTTCGGAAATTCTTCACTTTATGTCATTCCTTCCCGCATATAAAGCATTTATTTGTCCCATTGAGGCACTTTCATGGGTGTCTCCTTCCACATTTACTGCATGATGGAAATTGAAGATTTCTTTCTCCATGGTCTCCACTACTGGAGCTCTTATCATTCATCACCTTTCTCTTCTTTGTTGAGTTCGATAATTGGATAATATATATATTATTGATCATATTTTTGGAAAACCGATTTGGCATAAAGACGATATCTTTTACGCCTATCAACATTCCATTTTGTTGCTCATTTCCACCACCATTCCCACCTTGTACATCATTCTCAATGTCACTATGACTTCCTTGGAATTCAGCCATTGACTAAAACCAGAAAGCATTGTGTGAGTAATAGTAGTCATACAATCATTTAGAGATTAACATGTCACCATATTCACAATTTGAAAGACATTAGGATTAACCAAGGTCATTTAATCTCATCATATATATATAATACTTTAAATTGGTTTGAAAAGAAAATTTAAATTATCTTAAGAATATCCAACGGGAGTGTCATAAACAAGAGTGCAGTAAGGCCCGTTGTCGTGCACCAGTTTCCGTTCGAGTCTTACTCAAAGCGGTGTTTTCAGGTTTTACCCCTAGGTACATCTGTGCCAGAGCTGCCTCTACCTGCTCGCATCCAGAGAGAGATGTATTGCTCAGAAAACTCACAAAATCTCTACAATACCAAAATTCAAGAAGTTATTCAATACTAATCCTCAAAGTTCATCTTAGGTCTACAAGCTCTAATCAGAGTTTATCAAAATCTGGTTTCCAAGGTTTGTACTAAACTTCCTCTGATTCCAACTGTAACACCCCGACCCTAGATACCCAGATTCAGTGCATTGTTACATAACATTGGCATGATCACAAATGATCAAGTCTCGAAAGACCGATTAGTTTAGTAGTCTTGGAAACACAAGATATATTGATAAGTCTTAAATTACATCATAAGGTAAAAAAAACTAAAACAACATCTTGTCTTCATATCCCCTCATACTATCCTTGCAGGCCATTCATAAATTACTTCTTATCATCCTAGGAAAAATAAAACACTAAAAGGGGTGAGCTCAGATTCTCAGTAAGGATAACAATATAGCAGAAGCTTTCATAGATAATCGTAAACACTTAAAGCAATTTATAACTAAAACAAAACCCTTTTAAATATAAACTTCATCATAATATGGCAACGATAAAATGAAATAATGCCATTTAATTATTCACAAGGATATTCTACTAGTTGAAAAATCACATGAAATATCAATAACCACATTCATAATGATGGAATGCATAATGCCAGACTATCATAACCACATAGCCAAGGCCTCGTGCCAAGACTACAAATATGATTTTGTCAAGGCCTTGTGGCAAGACAATATTTTGTCTCATGGGACCTACAGATTCATCGATGAGCTATAGCAGGCTCCACCCATCACATATTAAGTCCAATACATTCCCATATGAAAAGGTTTAAACATAACATACACATTCGTATTAAAACTAGCATAGTAAATTTAAATACATTAACCACAAACCATGAATGGTATAAAAATAACACATCCACAGTCAAACATAACTCATTTGATACAATATGGAAGATTGTATTGTATCACATTAACCTCAATCAAGAATATTGAAGGATGTTGCCATAGACGATAATAATCATCAAAACTATTTGAGAGAAATATCCCCCTTTTTCTTGAAATCATTTAAAAGTTAAACTATTTTTCAAGAAGCCATTTAAAAATAGATTTTTGAATCAAAGTGTCCCATACCACTTTGAAACTTTTAAAAAGTGTTTTAATTTTAAAACTTTAATGTTCATATAAATAAATCCTTAAAACCACTTTTTAAAACATGGACATTAATGAGCAATATTTAAAAGAATAAGTCTTTAAAACATTTAAAAATGGTATTTTAGGTAGATTTTCTAACAAAAAGTGAGACACTTGAATTCAAATAATTGAGGTAATCAAAATTTTTCAATATCATGAGAATAATGGGTTTCATGATATACTATGTCAAAGTACATTATATACACCACATAATAGTGATTTGGTGTATAACAACAAATAAGTCTCAATGGAATTTAAGTTGAGATGAAATATCTCATAAAGGTCGTAACCTTTGGTTAAGGATAAATCAACGACATAGTTATGTGTGAAAAATATAAATACACTAAATATGATTTGATATTCAATGTAAAAAAATCAAAGGATATTCACACATAATCTTGTAAAAACAACACAAATGAATTGGATGTTTAACTCAACAAATGGAGAATGAGTTAAAATTACACTTATCAAATTCATATCGATGACTTGAGAAATTATCAATGGAGTGATTATGTGTATCAAAAGAATATCCACAAAAAAGGGGAGTGGAAATTATGACATAAGAAAATGAATAGTTATTACCCACATAATCTCGGAGTAAAATAATCAATGAAGTATGTGTAAATTCGAATAAATGGAAATTGAAATTTCGAATTCCCTCATCTATTAGGTAACATAAGAAACATACTCCCATTAAAGAAGGATCATAAAGTGAAGATGTAAATACCCATAAATTAATTTATATTACAAAATGAATACAATCATGGGTAGTACACATACACCACATGCAATAATTAAGTGGTGAACAATGGAATTCTCACGAAATTAAGAGCGAGTTAAGAAACCCCTTACATTGGATTTTTTTCCTTGGTTGATGGTAGGTTACCTCATGTATAATGGTGAAATAATTGTTATTGAATTATAAAAGAATCATATGAATTTTATGATATCATATATGAACTTTTAACATTGATTTGTTAATGATATCTTAGAATTATCATCGTTTCGAGTGTTAACGGGTTCATTTTCCTTAATATTCTTTGTTATTTGAGCCATATTTGTTACTAATGGGATGTATATTACTCATATCCAGAATGATTTCAAATCATAAAACATTATTTTTAATCATTAAATGGGAATTATTATTGAATGGATACGACGAATAATGAATCTCATCGCGTTCATGGAGACGGTACTCCGTACGTACGCACGAGTGACAATATTATTCTTTTGATATTAAAATAGTATATAATTGGATGGTATAACATATATAAAGAATAATTATCATGTTATATTTATTATTTAAATGAGTTAGACATCATTATTATACCCACCCAAATAGTTATATATTGAATAACAGTTGTACCACGACGTGGAGACGGTAAGCCGTACGTACGCACGTATGGTGACATGTTATTAAAAGGGTGGATATAATACTGAATATGGTTGTACCATATTTATAATAACATCACAATATATATAAGATATTGGAGTTATTATTTTAGAATGGTAAATACAAAGAAAGAAGAAGTGGAAGAAGAAAGGAACTTGAAAAGGGGTGGTGAAAACATTACCTCTTCTTCAGGTTCTTCCTTTTGATTTGATCAAAAGGGCTCTTTAGGTTGGCTTTATGATCAAAATAAGGCCTCTAAGTTGTATTGAGGGAAGCTGAGAGAGTATATGGGAAGGGGTTGGCCGAACAAAAAGGCTTTGAAGGTGTGAAGAAATGAGAAGGAGGAGTGCCGTTTTATAAGAGGGGTGAGGGGCACCTTTGGAAAAGATAGAAATATTAATTTATAATAAATTAATATTCGGTTTCTAATGGCTCAAAAGTTGTTTATTAAAAGGTTAAGGTGGGAATAGGTTGAAAAAATTCAACCAATAGAATTTAGACAGGTTTGGGTCATTATATTAACCTTATATTTTAGTTTTAACTCTTAGTTAATTAGTTTGACATTTACCATGTCACTTTGTATTTTTATATTATATAGTTAATAAACAAACTATATACATCCAAGCGACCCCCAAGTGGTCCATTAATGATACACCTATCATGATATAAGCCTCTTGGCTGATTCTTAGATTTTTAGGAATTTAATATCAATTAATAATATAATAGTTTTTTTAAAAACTCTTTTATGTCAATTTTGACACTATTCAATAGTTGATTTTTGTAAAACTCATAACAGAATTATTACTTTTAAAATTTTTAATTAAATCATTAATAACATGTAATATTAACCTATAAAATTTGTTTAATTCATTAAAAGTATCAAATTATATTTATTTGGGTATTTATAATATCATTTATTTTAATTTTTACTATTATGGTAATTACTGCATCATCATTGTGTCATAAATAAATTAATTTATTTAATGTCTAAAAATTATAAATAAAATACAATAATTTAGGAAATTGTTTTTTATTTATAATGAATATTTTTAGTCGAAAATCCAACATATATAACCCTATGTAAAAATTGATTTTCTTAAAGATATATGCTTGTGTAATTTTTGTATTCATTTTAACTTAATTTAAATAAAGTGTCTCTATCACTTACAAGTGGATCAATGGGGTCCCAAAATAGTCCCAAAGATTCCCATGGTCGGAAATGTATCATCCAATAAGGTTAGGACTTGTTTTAGGGTAATTTTTTATTATTACAATATTATTTTTAACCCTTATTTACCGGAATTACCTTTTAACCATGATAAATAAAATATTTACCGAAGTAATTATTCAAAATGTCTAATAATAAAAGTTACCTATTTACAAAATATGGACATCCGGATTCCAAATATGGAATCCATTTTTCCATATTCAATACACAGAAGTGGAAAATATTAATTTAAAATTAATTTCCGTTGTTAAAACAAAAAAGCATGTTTTTAAGATATGATAACTATCAAAAGATTGGCAATTGTTTATGTCTAGTTTAATTGTGAAATTATGTCCAATGAAAAAAATAGAATTAAATGGTAAAAATATATTCCAAATATACTTTAAAAACACTCATATTCATAATTTATCAATATTAATTATTTCGATTAAAAATGTTGTTTTTAATTAAAATTTAGTAATTTTCACTAATCACCAATATATGAAAGTTATCCGAAAAGTACCAAAATTTCACCCTAGGATAATTTCCATATTCCGAAACCAAAAATGAAGTCCATTTTGAGAGGTAGAATTTATAAAATTTCATAACGGCTAGATTTATTGGTTGTGGTGTGTTAGAATCTCGAAGTTGCGTACAATGCATGCCATTGCATTATTCAAAGGGAAACGTACCGTAGAAGCATGGGGTGTTACACCGCACCCGCTGGCCACACGAGTGTCGTGCCAGTGCCAGGCCAGCCAGCTGCCTAGGCCGAGCTAGGCCGCTCCGGCTAGGCCGAGCCGTGCCCACCGGGCCGGGCCGACCTAGGGTGTCTCGGGACGGGTCGGACCGGGCCTGAACCCCCTATTTTTCAGACTGTTTTAAGTCATTTTCCTATAACATGGGCTAAGAACATCAGATCGACTCAACGCCAGTTGAGATTGGATACTTGGATCGATACGGTATATTAGGTATATTACACTCAGGGTTTCGGAGAACGTTGGGTACGGCCGGGTTGGTTCGAACACGTAACCAACCGGGCCCTCGGAGCAGAAACGCTTATATCATTAGTTACGGACGTCTGATTGATGTGCCGTCAACTTTGTTGGATTCCTCTTGATGAGACAGAACTTTTGGCATACTTCTCCTAAGGTTTGGACACATTTGGATAGTTTCCGAGTTGGATTGAACCCGAAATTCAACCGGTCTAATGGAACAAAAAAGCTGATAACTTTCAGATCGGATGTCCGTTTGAAGAACCGTCAGTGGCGATGTGATCACGTTGAGAAATGGTCCCTATGAGTATACCCTCTGAGAGTTCACGGTATTGTTGAGATAAGGCCGGGTCGGTTCGTACACGAATCCAACCGGGCCCCTGGGACGAAAAAGCTAATAACTCACAGACCGGGTGTCCGACTGACGTGTCTTTGGTTGTGCTGAGACCCCTATGATGAGGCGGTCCTTTGAGATACTTCTTCATGAGAACTTGTGATACTTGCAGTATCGACTAGTAGCTCGTGGAGCGAACCCTCTCGGAGATGATCTTGCTATGTTCAGAGACTTAGTAGTTGACTGAGACTTGACAACTGCTGATTGATTGACTCGGAGTGATTCAGATAGCCTAGTGGGGTGTGCTTAGTTGTAGCAGAAGTCCCATGGAAGAGGTGCGCTTGGTTGTAGAGGCAGACCTGCGGTACTCGACAGAAGGTGTACCACTGTAGGCTATGAGGGGGTGCCCTTGGTTGTAGCGGCAGACCCATGGTTGGATGCACGTGGTTGTAGTGGAAGGCCCACAGTACTCGATAGGTGGAGTACTTCAGCAGTCCAAGGTTAAGGGGACGCACATGGTTGTTGTGGCAGGCCCACTGTACTCAACAGAGGAAGAGTTCTCCCGCAGTTGTGGTTTTGATATCGTGAATAAAATCCTGGCTTGAGCTGAGTCTATGAACTTTGTGTTTACCTCATGATTGAGATGGGTCACTTGATGACTTCGGTATATGTATGGGCATATATCTAAGTAGTGGTTATCCGTTGATTTCATAACCTTTGTGTTTCCTCATGATTGATATGGGTCACTGGATAACTTAGGTATATGTATGGGCATATATCTAAGTAGTGGTTATCCGTTGATTTCATAACCTTGGTGTTTTCTCATGATTGAGATGGGTTACTTGATAACATAGGTATAAGTACGGGATTATACCTACGTAAGGGTTATCTATATAGATTCTGATTGTGGTTGTCCTTTTTGGATTTAGAGTGACCATGAGGGTCTCGAGGTCCCTACTGAGTATTGTTATACTCAACCCTGCACAGGCTATGCCCGCACCTCGTTCTGTTGGATGAAAACAATGAAAAGCGCTGACAGAGGCCTAGTGTTCGAGGACTGGATGGTACCCGGAGGTGGACCTCATGACGAGTTAGTATCCGGAGGTGGAATGAGTGACGAGATGATACTCGGAGGAGGTTGACCAATGAGAGAATTGAGGAGTCTATCTGTACCTACCCTTCAGGTAGGATCCGTGGTGGAAGATCCAGGAGCTGCGGTATATGTACCTACACTACAGGTAGGATCCGAGGTGGACAACCCATGAGCTGCTTATACTCTTCCGGCTACTTGTCATTCGGTTGTACTTCTTCTCAGTTGTAGCTGTACTTTTTATTTGGGTTTGTATTCTGGACCATTTACTTTTCAGCACTTTCTTTTATACATAGTGTATCACTTCCGCTTGTACTCTGTGGTGTTTTGTTTACTTTTATAAAGGAAATGCCTTCCTAGATATCGAGATTTATGCCTTTGGTGCTACTCTCTAGCCCTTGGCCTATGGAAAGCGGGCTTGGGGTAGTCACAGTATCGGCCCTGCGGACGGGTCGTGACACTCGATGCCCAAAGCCCTTTGAAGCCCCTGCAAGAACCGAGAAGTAAGGAGTGCATCCCTATCTGAAACAATGGAGTGTGGAACTCCATGTAGTCGTACAATATCTCAGATGAATAGTCATCACAGATCATCAACAATGGAGGTCTCCTTGATCGATAAGAATTTAGAAACCTTCGTAAGCTTGTCGATGACAACCCAAAAAACATCATTCCCTCGAGGCAACCTTGGGAATCCGGTCACAATGCCTATTGCGACATCGTTCCATTTCCACTCCGGAATGGGTAACTACTGTAAAAGGCATGCTGGTCACTGATGCTCCTCTTTCACCTAATGACATGTAGAACACCACAAGTTCATGCCAAAAACATCCCTCTTCAAACCTAGACACCAGTACTGGTGATGAAGATCCAGATAAATCTCGGTGATGCCAGGATGAATTGCTCAAACTGAGGAATGAAAATCCCGGATTAACTCCTCACGTAAGTCTGCTGGAACCTATATGCATCCCTGGAAACGAAATATATCATCCTCGCCCACTGTCTATCAAGGAATAGGTTCCTCTCCTGACACAACCTCCTACAAGACGAATCCTTCTAAAACTGATAGTTGCCTCATCCGTACCCGATCAAGAAGTGATGAGGTAACAACTACGGAAGATAGTAAAGTCTATCCCTTTCTATTGTACACCTCTATATGCATCAAATAGAATAGATCCACAAGCTACCACTCACTGCTGGCCTCCTGAACTGCCCGAATCTGAGTTCCCCTGCTCAACACATCTGCTACTACTTTTCCCTTTCCCAGCGTATAGGCGATCTCGAAGTCGAAATACTGATGATACTCGACCAACCTACACTGTCTTAGTTTCAGATCACGCTGAAGGTAGATGTACTTGAGACTCTTTAGGTCGGTGAAAACCACAAAGTTCTCTCCTAGAAGGTAATGTCTCCAACATTGTAAGGCATGAACAACAGCTGCCATCTCTAGATCGTTCGTTGGGCAGTTCCTCTCATGTGGTCTCAACTGCTGAGACTCGTGCGCAATGACTCCATCTCCCTGCATAAGCACAGCGCCCTGTCCGATACCTGAAGCATCACAAGAAATAGTATATCTCTTTCTTGGCTCTGGTTAGACTAGTATCAGTGCCGAAGTCAACCTTTCCTTCATCTCCTGAAAGGCTGACTCACAAGAATTTGACCATAAGAACTTCACCCCCTTCTTCGTCAGACTTATTAAAGGTGATACTAGTTGTGAAAATCCCTTAATGAAGAATCTGTAGTATCCATCCAACCCTAGAAAACTCCTCAGCTCAAAAAAGTACTTTGGATACACGCAGTAAACTACATCTCTCACATTCTCTGGGTGCATGGATACTCCTGCCTCTGAGATGACATGACCCCAGAAGTGAATTTTTTCCATCTATAAGTGGCACTTCGAGAGATTAGCATAAAGCTGATGCTCTCTCAGGGTACTCAGAATGATCTCAAGTTGGGTAGCATGTTCATGTTGTGTGTGAGAGTACACCAAGATAACATCCACAAAGACCACGACAAACGAGTCCAAGTAAGGATGGAACACTCGGTTTATCAGTTCCATGAAAACTGAAAGCACAATTGTGAGATCAAATGGCAGAACCGTATACTCGTAGAGACCATACCTACTCTTGAAGTCTTTCAGTGGTATATTTGATGGTCTAACGTTCAACTGGTGATAACCGGACCTCAAATCGATCATCGAGAACATGCGGTCTCTATGATGTTGATCGAAGAGATCATCAATCCTTGGAAAGGGATATAAGTTATTGACCATTAACTGGTCTAGTATCCAATAATCCACATAGAGCCTAAGGGTACCGTCTGCCTTCTTCGCAAACAGGACATGCGAACCCCACGAAGATGTACTGGGTTGCATGAAACTTGTTGCCTATAACTCCTACAACTACTTCTTGAGCTCATGAAACTCAGGTGTAGCCATCCTATTGGGAGGAATGAACACCGGTGCCGCTCCTGGAACGAGCTCAATAGAGAAGTTCACCTCACTCCCCAGAGGAAAACCTGAAATGCCTTCTGAAAAGACATCCCTGAAATGATCCACCAGAGGAGGAAAGTGTAATTGTGAAGTCCCCTAGTCATCCAGATAAGGACTAGAAATCTGGGCCGCAACCCTTCCTAGCCCATGATGCTCAAGTCGTACTCGAGTCACCTGAACATCCCATTCGCCTCTATGTAGAAAAGAATCACCTTCTGGTAAAATGAATCTCACCCTGCGGAGATAACAGTCGATGACTGCCTAGAAGGGAACCAACCAGTCCATCCCGAGAATAACATTACAGTCTGCCATCTCTAGGACATACAAATCCCATAAGAAACTATACCCTTCAACCTAGAAAGGGAACTCTCTACACTGATGTACACTAGATGTACTCATCCCTAAAGGTGTTTCTAGTGTAAACAAGTTGGCATAAGAAAAGATACAAATCCCAAGGCTCTCCGCAACAACAACAGAGATAATGCTATGTGTAGCACCAGTTTAGAAATGAGATGAAGATAAAACATAGTCAACTAAAATCGTACCTCGAACTGTAGAAGGTCTGGGATCCTGCTTCTGATAGGTTTGCTCCACCGCAAATGTCTGGCCTGCCCCATGGCCCTGTGACCCTGCCTGACCACTCTGAGCTGATCCTCCCTGCTGACGTTGGAAGACTGGTGACTGACTGCCCTGGCCTCGACCTCCACCTTAGCCCGATTGACCAGAAGAACTCCAGTTCCCCGACTCGTGAGAAATTGGTGGTGCTGATCCTGAACGAGGAGTCATGGAAGAACCCTCGTCATCCGCTACTGTTGAGAAAACCTAATGGAAACGCTGAAGGTGACCCATCACGCTGCATGATCGGCACTCCACATGGTCTCTCTGGCACTGCGGCCTCGTGCGTCCTGCCCTTCCACACTGGTAGCATACTACCTGGCTACCTGAAGATGTATCTCGCCTCCACAGATCACCACACGTAGAATTTCTATGGCTCTTTCTACAACCATCTGGAGGAACACTAGATCTGGAAGAAGAAATTCCATGTCTCATAGCTTCAGGGTCACTCAGATTGCACTCTGCAATCAGTGACTGGTTGATAATAGAAGTGATGGAAGTAAACTGGAAGATATTCACCTACGAGCTGATCTACTACCTGAGACCATCCTCAAACTTCCTATCTAAGAACACCGCATTTCCATCCCTGAGGGGTGTGAAACACTACAACTCAGTGAAATGAGAGGAATACTCCATAACAGAAAGATTATCCTTCTCTAGAATGATGAACTCCCGGGCTCGATTATCCCTTAGGGTCTCTGGGTAGATATAGTTGTAAAAAACGTGCTCGAACTCCTCCCAATCCAAAACTTGCTGATGACCCGCCTGTGAGATCACGTCCCACCACCTCTTGGTGATGTCTCATAGTATATAGATAGAGAGATTGACCCGCCTCTCTGGAGGTGTTTCCAGATGCTCAATGATAGTCAGCATGGAATCCAGCCATGACTCTACAGCCTGTGGTCCTCCTTCCCCCGAGAAACTAGGAGGATGCTTTTGTTGGAAAACTCACGTCAAGTCTTCCATAGTCATGGTAGGTGGCGGTTCTCCCTGAAAGGTCTGAATTATCCTTATAATGCCTTCACTGAACAACACATCAACGCCTGCAACTAGTATGACAGTCGCTGCCAAGGCTGGCCCGACTGGAGGATCGGCATGAAGTCTACAATCAGCCATATCTGGCATCTGATCACTATCCTGTAACTCTCGTAAAACTGGAGGACGTCTCAGAGGCATTGTTCTAAAATATCAAATGCAAAACTTACATCAGTAAAACAACGATAGAGAACAAAAGAGTACAAAATGGAAATAGGAGAAGGAAACACTCATGTTTTACAAAAGATGACTACACAACATGTATAAACTGTACACGACATGAACTTAACTCTATTCCCCCGCACGTGTCTCCTTGCATGGCTACTCACACAATCATCTTAAACAGAGACTACACGGAATGTTCATGGTGGACACAATGTGTAGTATACAAGGTTTCACGACCCATGTGGTTAGTTACACGGCCATTTACATGGCTGAGACTACACGGCTTGTTCCTAACAAACAAGGCATGTACTTGAAGACTTTTCCCAACCCGTGTAATTGGAAACACGGTTGGGTACATGGCGTGTTCCAAACAAACACAATGTGTATAAGATAAGATAACACTATCACGTGTTGTCCGTGACACGGCCGGGTACTGAGAACAAGGATACATGTTGTGTTCATAAAAAACATGATGTGTATGAAACAAGCTTCCCCGACCCCTGTTGTTAGTGACACGGTCGGGTACACAACTCATTGCTACACGGTGTATTCCTGGAGATTTTTCACAACTCGTGTTTCTACTAACAAAGTCATTGACATAGTTTAAAACCTACACGGCATGTATATATAAAGTACATGTCGTGTATTCTGGGTTTTTTCGGGCAGTAGCTCTAAAACTACACTGAAGCCCAAAATGCACTAAAAAACGAGCATGAAGGGGCCAAATTCCGGTTCGTGAGGGCCCATCCTCCCCACGAATCAAATCATGGCATCCAATACAGTCATATATAAGGAAAAATAGTTCAATGATTCTCTAATTTTTGATTCAAGAGGGCCCATAACACCGCAAGAACCAAAACATGTCGTTCATATAAGCAAGGTACAATACAAATAATCCTCTATCAACAATAGAGATTCTATCAAGCATCTATCACAAAAACATGCATAATCTACACAAAGTCTATCACAATAACATTAAATTTTTAATTCACCCTAGATTGCATGGAAAAATGCATGGCATGTGGTTTCTAACAAGTAGCTATGATGCATGAGATGGCATACCCTCATCAAATCGGGTTGTGATAAAAATAGAACCAGAATAACAACAACAGTAACAACACAAAACAAGTGAATCAGTCTAGGTAAAATCATATCAACTGTAACATAGGAAAACCAGAAAACTGTAATAAGAGTGGTAGACTGGATTTTCCATGTACATGGGTTTTCTATGCCCGAGCACAACTTAACACCAAGTACCGAATATGTCTTATCCCAGGATAAAGGCTCCAAATAGTAAGTCAAGAGAAAACGACCCCTCTGATAACACTTTATAACATCCCAGTTCCAGAAGCCACATAGGGGCTCCCCGTACCCGGTTGTTCACATGGCCTCAAGAGCATTTCCCTAAATGCCAGAGGCTGCTGACTAGCAGTGAGGTACTTGGGTGTGATAGTGGGGAAACTATGCCCTCATTGGCAGAGGGCACAACGGAAGAAAAAAAATTGGATAACAGTAGAAATCATAACCATCCATACTAGAGTAAATGATAAACAGTGGAATAAAAATAGTAAACAACTGGAGCACACACACATGTATATATAATGATGCATGATTCATATGTCTAGGAAATCATCCAAACAAGTCAAAATGATGAATACAATACTAAACCAAAGTGCAAATGAAAAATGGTAAACTCCTCATCCTTCAAGCCATAGTTTGGTTCCATTATATCCAGATCCATAGTAAATCAAGTACCTGATGTAGAAGGGTGCTTGCCCTTGTCTATACCTACACCAATGTAATTTGTTTGGTCCATAAAGCATGAGCCAAACCGGGTGTGATACAAGGTCCCAGTAGGCAACCACACAATGATATGTGATTAATTGTCCGTGAATAGATGGAAGTAAAAATATATGAAGTAGTAAGCAGGAAAGAACACAACAGCTATAATCCACAGTGTCTAGCATGTAATGTACACAAGTAACAGACAATCAATAAGAAGAAAAATAGGCAAACCCCCCTTAGTAGTTCTCACAGCCCAACCCTTATGGTTCAACCTACAAGTACTAGAAACGATCTTGGAAACACACACAGTCTCACCCCTCTGGTTCATCTCAAGAATAGACTCTCTGAGGAAGCCCTCACTCTCAATTCCCCTTATAGTCTCATATCGTACTAAAGGATCTCTGGGGAAGCACTCAACATCTCATTTCCACTGTGGCCCGTGTTGAGGAACTGCAGACTCTCTGAGGAAGTACTCAACATCAATTCCCCCTATGGTTTCGCATCATAAATTAATGACACTCTAGAGAAGACCTTACATCCATTCTCTCTTTGGTCCACTACACTAGGTTCTCACATCCCTATGTAAAACAAACATGTATAGTGAGCATATCGTCCCAAGTAAACATCAAGAACTACTTGGCTATCATTCTAAGGCACAAGAACACAACAGTTCAACAGTTCTACTATCCTACAACTAGGCATGGAAACTGGGAAAATGCCGAACAAGAAAAAAAATAATGGAAATAGATCCAGAGTACAGTAAAAGAAATAACCTATTTACCAGAAATTACCTCTACTCAAGCAATCATGTAAAGAAGGAAAACAACAGGGGAAAATAGGAAACATGAAATACCCCGTTTAAGGATATTGGTGGAATTTTCTCAAATATTCACAAACTTACTACAGAAAGGCACTAACCATCTACCTCAATTCTAGGAGATCGATATACTTGAACAATGATGATTGATTCTCCTTAGAACGTTGAAGATCTGAGAAAACGTCAAAAACACTCAACCCACGATATCATGAGAAAGAGGAGGAATTGGAAATAAAGGCTCTTGGAGAAGGAATAACTCACAGCTGCGGCTCCAATGCAATCGACATTGTTCAATTCGGAGCACGAATGGAGGCTCTAGAGATCGGAGATGATCTGCGGCCATATGGCTTCTCTCGGACGGATAAAAACTTGATGAAACGTGTTCTGTCCGTCAGACATGACCCCATTGCATTTAATAAAAAAAATACATGATGTGTACTTCTGGGGTACACGGAGTGTACTCTTTTTTTCCATACATCACTTAAAGCGGCCTCCACATCAGCCCTACACACCGTGTGTGTGGCCTAGACAAGGCCAACACACAGCTTCGAGTGGAAAAGGAGTACACGACGTGCGCTCATAATGTACACATTGTGTACTCATAAAGTACACGGCGAGTACCTCAAAATTTTCCAGATTCTCCTCTATTCTCAAAAACTCCAGGAAAAGAAAGAAGTGCCTGGAAATGATGTTTCGGGTTCTTACACTTATAATGTTAAATATCGTAAATTACTGTATTTCGCTATTCAATAAAAAATCATCTATTTTAGAAAAATATAACAAACTCATGCACTCCATTATTTGAAATAGGGAATTAAAAAATGGAATCTATTTTATGAATATAATTTTCAATATACGATTTTTAATTAAAATCAATATTTATTCCAAAAATACATTTTTTAGAATTATAAATGGTTTGATGACACTTTGAAAAATTACTAAAGGTCTAATAATATTATCATATAAACAAAAGACAACAAAATATTATTTTATGAATCTATTTTGTGAAAATAAGTTTTCTTTTAAAAATTTGGGTTAATTATAATTTTACATTTATTCTTTTAAAAAATTTCAAATCTTAATTTATCATTTGTAAAACATGTATTTACTTATTATATGATATAAATATGTCATATTTTAATTTTCAACATAACTACATTTTATTTATAATTTCATTGGTGTGGATATTTTTCCAATGGACACATTACTATTCCTAACAGTTACATTTATATAACAATAATCATTTTAATATTTAATATTATATCACATTTCATTTGTGCAATATAAAAAACTGAATAAATTGAATTTATTCATGATGATAAATACCATAATTTATTAGGGTGTTATATTATTCCCTCATTTATAAATTTCATCCTCTAAATGTAGCACTATGACCCCAGAATCCCAAAGTTGGTGCATTACTAATTACATTGGCATGTTTAAAAGGAATGAAATCCGGAAGGAATGATTATTTTAATAGTCTTGAAGAAATTTGATACATACATGTAACTCATATTTCATTGGAAATGGTAAAAAAGTACAATACATAAAAAAATTAAACTACATCCACGAGAACTCAATAAATAGTCTCCTCTTAAAACCTGTTGAACGTAAACAAATGAAAGGGGTGAGATCAAGTGCATAGAAAGGGTTAATACTAGAAGAAGCATGATTCAATAACAGTTGAATCATTATCAAATTGGCATATTCAATATAGAATGGTGAATAAATGAAAATTACACACCATTAACAAAATCAAAATGAAAATTAATACATAGATTTTGTTATTGTGAAAACTTCATGGATAGAACAAACTAAAAATTAATTAAGATAATTCTTATTAATTGGACATCATGTATCTGACACATGATACCAGTATACCATTGAAAAGTTTAACTCTCTGGATAGATACTCATCTAATTATATTTTGGTAACAAACTCGAAGGGTTTGTCACCAACTAACTTATCTCATGAGTCATGTCAATGTATCGAGGGGTTATAGTGGTCCCCACCCATAACTGAAATTCCAAAAAATTATATATATATATATATAAATATATTTATATTTATATATTTAATACAAGTATCAGAATATCTATATAGTGTAGAGGATATAGATTCATCAATATTCCCATAGTTAAAACATCATTCCAAATAAACATCGTTTGTAAAAGGGTATAAATCATAAGAAAATAATCATATCCATAAAACCAGAATATTGATATATATATTATATTTAGAATTTCAAATGAAAATTTGTCTCCAAGGGGAAATAGGTACACCACATAAGAATGAATATGTTCACAATACCATGTAAATCACAGTGAAAAGGAATCTGAAACAAAGTCCCTTAGACCATTATAATCAATAAAGTTAATAATAATCATGTGAATCAATGAATACCATAAAGATAAATATAATAATGATTTTATATATCAAATGGTAGTAATCATACACCACGTACAGAAAATAACTGGCGATCAATGGAAATCTCACAAAAATAAATGTGAGATGAGAAACACCTTAACTTATGCACTAATGTGTTATTTGATTGTTTATAATGACCATAATAATCAAATATCACTTCATTAATTAATAAATATATAACCTCCTATATATTTAATTTATTTAGTATCTTTATTAGGTTTATTCATGCCCTTTTTATGGGTTTAAGTGGTTCAATTTTATTGTTTTGGAAGCATTTTATTCTTTGTTTTTTAGGATCAATTTACTTGTATTCATGAATGGAAGTTTGATTGAAATGTGGTTAAACATCCAGAAATGTTATTATATATTATTAGTGAAGTTACTGAGATATACATTATATTTTATGGATTTTGGTTATATACCCTGAGGATGAATCATTAGTTAATGTTAAACGCTTGGATTAACTTGACGGTTTTGTGGACAATGAACTTGTTTTGAATTTTTATTTTATATTATGAGTGATTAAGGATTTAGGAACATTAAATATGTTAAAAAATACATATTATGATCTAGATAAACCATTAAAAAGGTTTTATGACGAGTCTTGAAGATAGTAATGGAAATAGAAAACTCATCATCCTTGATTTTGATTATTTAACACATCTCAGACGGAGTTTATATTTTTAGTTTAAGAGGGGGGAAAGAGGGAATATGATAAAACATAATGTTAGAATAATAAATTTCTAATTCATGTAGTTTAATGGAATTATAATATAATATGGATTAGAAGAGTTGAGGAGAGAGAAAAAAAATGTAACTTCTAAAATAAGTTGAAATAAAAAGGAAGAGAGGTTCACCTTTGGATTACTGTTCCTTCTGAATCTCCATGAGGCCTTTGGTTTTGGCATTTTTGTGATATTAGAAGGTATTGGACGTGGGAAGAGGTATTGGGAAGTGTTTTTCGAATAACGTTGGTAAGGGTCAATGCTTCAGTACTGTGAGAGGAAGAAGGGGTGAGGGGTGGTTTATATAGGTGAGGGGAGGAGGGTTTTGTTCATATTTTAATCATTAGATTATTATTTTTCTCTAATACAATAAATAGTGACTATTACATGAATAAAAATAATTATAAGTTTATGTGAGTTAGAATAATGTGTGATTTCATCAACAGGACATCTTCCATGACTCAATAAATCATGTATTTTAGCAATTATCATAATTTTTAATGTTTTTCTATTCTCCAAAAAGATAATTATTTCAGAAAAATCTGAAAAATTTATCCCAACCATTTTTCAACATGTAGAATACAAAAAAGAACTCCAATTTTCAAAAACCATTTTTTAATTGTGATAAATTTAATTTTTAATTAAAATCATCATTTAATCAAAAAATACGGACACATAAAATATTCATCTTCCTTTTTAAGGTGCCAATATATTATTTACACTTGCATAGGTATGGTTACTATTAATAAGAGTCATATTAGTATTCATAAGGGTATGTTACTATTTATGAAAAATTATGTTGATTTTAGCTGACACCATATATCACCCTAATCGCAACCATGTATATCTGTTTTTCGAAACTCAAAACATATTATTAGAAAATTTATGTTTAATGGATATGTTGTGACTACCTATTAAATAACTAATTATTATTTAAAAGGAACTCAGTACTTTATGAAATATTGGATATGTAATGAATTTAAGGAGAAACACACCATAAAATATTTGGAGTGTTATATATTTCCCACCTTCAGAAATTTTGGCCTAAAAATTTTTTAGGTAGAAACTGCTTAAAAAAGATGTGGGTGGTTCTTCTTCATAACATCCTCAGGTTCCCCGATTTCTTCCTCTATTTTATAGTTTCCCTAAATATCCTTTACTAACTGAGTTTTACCATTTATCAATACCTTCTGCCTTGTATCCTGAATATCAATAGGCTCTTCACAGTGTGACAAATCAGGTTTCTTCTCTATTTCATCATAGGTGAGTATGTGCATTGGTTTTGGCATGTATTTCTTCAAGAACGACATATGGAACACATTATGAAATTTTTAGAGACTTGGTGGAATTTCAAGAGAATAATATACACCTCTAATTCTTTATATAATTTCGAATAGTCTGATGTACCTCGGACATGGTTTTCTTTTCTTACGAAACCTTAAGACACAATTTCATGAAGTTACTTTTAGAAAGACGTGATCTCATTCATGAAATTCCAAATCCTTTCCCCAGTTTTCAGCATAACTCTTTTTATTACTTTTGTATTATTTAACATGGGCCTAAATTTTCTTTATCTTGGTAGTTATCTCTTTGATATGTTCTGGGTTTATAAGTTTCATCTCACTCAATCCATCTCAACAAGTTGGAGTTAAACTCCTTTTACCATATAATGCTTTATATGGTGCCATTTGAATTCTAGGACGGAAACTATTATTATAGTAAAATTCCTCCAAAGGAAGGTACTGATCACATATACCTTGAAATCCTAGAGAGAATGATCTCAACATGTCTTATAGTATTTTAATAGTCTTTTCAAACTGTCTTTCGGTTTAGGGTAGATAAGTTGTACTCAAATGAAGCTTTGTATCCAAAGCCATATAGAAAATTTCTATAATTTTGATGTAAATCAGGGATATTGATCAGAATATGTTGATAGAGATTCCCCATGATTTTTGAAAACTATATTAATATAGTGTCTTTCTAGGTGATCAAGTGATAAATCCTCTCATATAGCCAGAAAATTTACTAATTTTTAAGAAGTTTAAAAATTATCCATATTGCATCATTGCTTCTATGTTTCCTCGGTAGTCCCAGGACAAATTCCTTCATAATGTCATCCCACTTCCACATAGGAATAGTCAGAGGTTGCATGACCCCTCTAGGATATTTGTCTCTAGGCCTTCACTTGTAAACAAACTATACCCCATGACACATAGTCAGCAATTTATCACTTCATGTTATCTGGAAAAAAATGTTCTTTCATATCTCTACACATATTAGGGCTTCCAGGGTGTGTAGAGAAATTTGATCTATGAGAATCATACAATAGTTACCTTTTGAGTTCATGTTCTGATGGAACACAAATCTTGTTCAAAAATTTCATAACACCATCGTCACACACGAAGTCTACGAGTCTTCCATCCTTAACAGCTATAATTATTTCTGTAGATTACCATCATTAGATTGAGAGTATTTTATCTTCTATAGTCTAGATGGTTTAACATTCATTTGAAAGGGGAAATATGTTTCCCTTTAGTTAATAATTTCCAAATCCATCTTCAGAAAATCCATGAATATAGGATTTCTCTCAATCCTCATTTAGTTCAGAAGTCCATAATATTTCATGCTTAATGCATCTTCCACCATATTTTCCTTTCCATGGTGGTAGTGTATTGAAAAATAATAGTCTTTGAGTAACTCAAGCCATCTCCTTTTCCTAATAATGATTTTTTGTGTAAGAATTTATTTCTAACTCTTTTGATATATATATATATATATATATAAATCACTATAGAGATAAAGTCTTCATATTTTACGAGTGAAGATTGTGGATGCTAACTCAAGATCATGTGTTGTGTAATTTTTTTCAAGAGTCTTCAACTACCTAGATTCATATGCAATAACATTATCATATTTCATAAGGACTCAACCCAACCAATTCTTTGATGCATCACTGTATATAAAAAATACATCATTTTTAGATGGAAGAGTCAAAATTGGAACATTGAAAAATATTCTTTTCAATTATTCAAAGCATTCAGTACATTATTTTGTCCATTAAAAACTCATCCCCTTTACGTGTGAGCTTGGTTAGTAGGTCATCCAGTCAGTAAAAATTCTGAACGAAACACCAATAGTAACATATTAAGCCTATAAAACTATGTACCTTAGTTATGTTTGTTTATGTGGTCCATTCTTGGATTGTTGTTGTCCTCATAGGATCTACAATGATTACATATTTAGAGACAATATGTATAAATAATGAAATTAATTGAAGCCAAAATTCACACTTTCTAAAATTCCTATATAATTCATATCTTATAATAGTTTTGAGAATAATTTGTAAGTAATTTTCAATGTCTTAGTAAAATTTGGATTATACTTGGATATCATAAATAAATACCACAACGAAATCATCAATATATTCCTTGAAACTCTATTCATTAGATCCACGAATATAGATGGTGCATTCATCAATCCAAAAGGCATGACTGTAAACTCATAATGCCCATATCTAGTTCAAAATATTGTCTTTGGAATATCTTCCTTCATCACACACAACTGATGATATTCAAATCAATGGTCTATCTTTGAAAAATATTTGCATCCATGAAGTTGATGAAATATATCAAGAATTGATGATAAGGGATACCGGTTCTTTATTTTAATAGCATTTATTTCCGTATAATCAATGTATAGAATAATCGATCCATCTTTCATCTTGACAAAATGGATAGGGTATCCCCATGGAAAAACTCTAGGTCGAATAAATCATTTTTCACTAAATTATTATATTTGTTTCTTTAGCTCCATGAATTCCACATTGTCTATACTATAGGGAGTCTTTGATATAGGTCGTAAACTAGGAATTAAATCAAAAGATAACTCAACTTCTTACTCTGGAGGATGTCCAGGTAAATCCTCAAGAAATACATCAATGTATTCTTGTACAATAGGCACATATTCAATTTGAAGATTTATTTTTTCACCCAAAGATATTGCATTCTCTTCCTATCCAAGAATTTCATCCAGTGGAGATACTGGGGGTGGATCTAGATAACAATTAGATGGATAATTCTCTATTATAGAGATAATGGATTATACACCATTCTTAAAGATTGTAGCTTCCCTCTGCTTACAATAGATCTTCACATCATAATAAGACATCTAATTAAAACTAATAATTATATCAAATTAAATCATTGGATTGATGATAAGGATAGAAACTAAATCATGTTTATGTTATATGAGAGGGACTGATCAACTCATTTTTTTTGTACTGAAACATACCCTAGGAGTTTTGACTGACAACTCCTTCGTTAAATCCAATTGAACTTTTATAATTTTCATAGAAAACTAGGAAGATACAAATGAATCATATGATCAAAAATAAAATAAAGCATTGTCTATGATTAAGGAAATAATTAATGTACCTACCACCTAATCATTACGAACATCTATTTACATGGTAGTAATTTTATAACAAATCCCTTTTACTCATGGCCTTTTCTAAGGCACGTTTCCTTGAAAATTAGGAAACACATTTGAAATGTGACCCATCTCTCTACAATTGTATCATTGATCATCATTGGCTTGTCTCTTACCCATGCAATCACATGATCGATGACCGTTTTCTCCACATTTATAGAAAACTCCCATAGATTTCAAGCATTTCCAAGGATGATTCTTTCCACAGTTAAAGAATTAATTTAAATTTCTTCATTCAATTCTTCATCATTAGTGCTTTAGGTTTTCCGTGGTTATTAGAATGCCTATTTTTTTTCTTGATTTCACTCGATCAAATTTGATGTAGAAAATTACTTCTATATTTTTATGAAACTTAATAAAATTCCATCATATAATGAAAATGATTGAGAAGCTTGTGGCCTTATAAGACTTGGATAAAGACCTTCTAAGAAATGAGCAATCTTGTCTTCTGAACACATACATTATAAATAATATACCAAGATTATCATGTGAAGGTAGCCTCATACTCCACCACACTCTCTTGTTGTCTTTTCATTAGGATAAGGAATTTCCACTTAATTTTAGTTCATTTTTCATGAGGGAAATATTTGTCAAAGAATATTTCATTAAAATTTATCCATTACATATCATCTATTTCTTTTTCCTCCATGTTATTCTGGATCAAGGACCACTATTGATCAATATCACCCTTCTGGAAATATACTGCCAGTACTATAGTTTAATTTTTATTTTACCTTAATTCCAGAAATATCTTTTCCAGAGACATGATCCACTCCTCAGATACCACCAGATTATTAGTACCATTAAATGATGGGGGAGTTTACCCCATGAAAAAATCCAATAATGGTGTAACATGTTTTTTTTTGACTCAGCCTGAGTAAGTTATTCTAATATGGTCATGATATGATCTACTATAACACTGGCTATGTTTACTTTTTCAGTGGGTAAATCCCTACAATTTTCATGGGAATTGATTCCCCTTATTCCACAAGGCGTAATCTCCAAATAATGGAATACACTAAATTTGGTCATAGTTCATAATTTCTAACTAGCAAACACTTCATACAATATGATTATTTATGCACAACTAATCCCATAATCATAAAAATTGTGTATATCTACTTTAAAATCCATCATAATGATATGTAAAGAAAATGTAAATTGTCCTAAGAATATCCCATGGGATCGTCAAACTAGGTGTGTAGTAAGGCCCATTTTCTTGTACCAGGATACCTCGGATCAAGCCCGAAAAATCTTATCGGAGTTGTTACTCTTAGGTACATTTGTTACCAAACCACACACACATATAGTATCTAGGAAAGGATTTTTTTTCTAGGAAGTCCCACATAATTCATACATTTACAAAATTCTAGGATGTTATATGATTATCTTCAATGTCTGTCTTAGTGTTATTGCGTCTAAACTATGTTTCATAAATCTACTTCCAAGGTTGTTACTAAACTTCCTCTTATACAAATGGTAACACCTTGACCCCATAAGTCCAGAGATAGTGCATTACTTATCACATTAAGATGATTAAAAGGATTGAAATTCTGAAGGAACAATTAGTTTAATAGTCTTGAAGAAAATAGATACATAAATGTAATTGATATTACATTGGTAAAGGTAAAAAAATACAACACTTAATAAAAACTAATAAACCGAATCCCTGAAATCTAAATAAATGGTTTCTTATTCATAAAATCATGAAGGTAAAAAAATGAAAGGGGTGAGATCAAATGCTCTATAATGGTTTCAAATAGCAGAAACATGAATCAATAAAAATTGTATGATAATCAAATTGGTATAGTCAATATGGCTTGATAAATAAATGAAAAACACACCCCATTAATAAACTGACAATGAAACTACATCCATAGATTTTGTCATAGTGAAAAACTCATAGATAGTATCAAATTAAAATGAATAAAGATAATGATTATTAATTTTATGTCATGTATCTAGCACATGATACCACTATACTATCGAAATGCATTAAGCCTGTGTGTAGATGCACGTCTGATTCTGTTTGGGAAACACACTCAAAGGGTTTTTCACCAACTAACTCGTCTCATGAGACTTGTCGATGCATCAAAGGGATATAGTGGGCCCCATCCATCACTGATATTCCAAATGAATTTTTATACATAGATTTAATACACGTATAATATTCCTTATATATATTTTTATAAATTATAAGATTCGGATTCATCATTATTTCCATAGTTATAACAACATTCGAAATAAACACCATATATAAAAGGGTATAAGACTTAAAAAAATAATCATATCCATGAAACCAGAATATGGATATATAATATATTTAAAATTTCAACAAAAAACTAATCAGAAAGTGGAAGTAGATATAACACATAATAATGATTAGGTGCAGAATACCAAGTAAATCAAAGTGAAATGGACACCGAAACAATTTCCCTTAGAACATTATAATAAATTGAGTTAATAATAATCAAGTGAATCACTGAATACTGGGAATATAATTGGAATCATTATATTATATATCAAATGGAAGAAAACATACACCCCATACAAGAAATAAGTGGTGAACAATGGAAATATCATTGAAATAAATGCGAGACGAGAAACCCCTTAACTTACGCCCGAATATGTTCTTAGATTGATTTTAATGACCTAAATAATCAAACATATCTTCATTAATTAAAAAATCTATAACATTATATATATTTAAATGGTTTAGTACAAACTTATTGCGTTCATTCATGGCCTTTTTTATGAGTCTAAGAGGTCAATTTTATTGTTTTGGAAGCATTTTATTCTATGGTTTTCATGATCTGTTTACTTGTATTCATGCATGGAAGTTCGTTTAAAATGTGGTAAAAAATAAAGAACTATTAATATATATTATCAGTGAAATTACAGATATTTAATGGTCAATATAATTAATTTGATTATTTACCATGAGGATGACTCATTAGTTAATGTTAAACTCTTTGATGAACATGGTTGTTTTGTGCACAATGAACTTGTTTTGCATTATTATTTTATATTATGAGTGTGAAATGATTCCAAGACATTAAATAAGATTAAATAAACATATTATCATATCTATCAACCATGAAAAAGGTTTAATGACCAGTCTTGAAGATATTAATGTAAATTGAACACCCGTCATCCTTGAATGTGATAAATTAACACATCTCAGACGGTGTTTTCATTTTTATTATAAATGGAGGGGTAAAAGAGAGATGATGTTGAAATATAACATTATTATAATTAACAAATATTTTATGTAAGGTACTGGAATTATCATAGTAGTTGGATGAGGGGAGGTGAGGAGAAATAAATAAAAGAGTGACACTTGTAAAAGAAGTTGAATAAATAAGTAACCAAGGTTAACCTCTTGAGTACTACTCCTTGAAAATGTATTTAAGGCCTTTTTTGGATTTTTTGTGATAAAATCTAGTCATGGACTTTGGGAGAGGTCCTAGGAAGTGTATTTGACATAACTTTTGTATGGTCCAAAGCTTGAGTGGTGTTAGAAGAAGAGGGGGTGAGGGGTGGTTTATATAGTTGAGGGGTGGTGAGGTTTTTTTTAATATTTTAATGATTAGTTTATTATTTTTCACTAAGACAAGAAATAGTGGTGATTCCATGACCAAAATAGTAATAAGTGTACGTGAGTTTGAACGAACTGTGCTTATATTATCATGACATCATCCATGGCTCAATAAATCAGGTATTTTATCATTTATCATAATTTATTATATTTTAATATTCCCAAAAATTCATGTATTTCAGAAAAATACCAAAACTAAATCCTACCATTTTTTGACACAATAAACACCATTTTTTAAAAATATTTTTTGAAATATAAGAAATTTATTTTTTAATTAAAATCATCATTTAATCAAAAAATACCAACACTTAAAATATTCATCTTTTATTTTTAAGGTGACTAAATTTTGTTGAAACTTTCATGGGTATAGTTAGAATTCATAAGATTCATATTACTATTCATAAGGGTAAGTAAATATTCATAATTTTATATTGCTATTCCTAAGGGTAGGTTACTATTCACTAGATATTAATTTGACCCTTTCAATATCTAAATATCATCCTAATCAAAAATGCGTATGAGCATTTTGCAAATTTCAAAACACAGAAGTGGAAAATTTAAGTTTAGTGGCTAGGTAATGACTACCTCCAAAATAAACAAGTGTTGTTTCAAAGAGACTCAGTGCCTTATGCCAAATATTCTGTCGAATGAATTTAAAGTGAAATATACCATAAAATATTTGGGGTGTTATTTCATTAATCATGACATGCACTTCATATTAAGAAAAATTATGTTCTAGTTCAATTTCATCCTAGGTGAGTATATGTGTTGGGTCTGGCATGAACTTATCTGAAAATTATCATTGTAATAAATCATTAAATTTGAATAGACATGCAATCATTTCTATATGGTAAGCTAAAAATCCTATTATTTATATAATATCAAATGGTCCCATTTTCATGGGGCACAGTTTCCCATTCCTACTAAACCTTATAACACCGTTCTCTAAATACACTATTAAAAAGAGATGATATCCCACTTGAAATTCCAAATCCATTCTCCAGTTTCCAGCATAACCATTTTTACTACTTTAATTTGGTTTAATATGCTCATGAATAGTCCTTACCTTTTTCTTTTTCCCTTTAATAAGTTCTGAGACCATATTTTTTATCTCACCAAATTCATCCCAACATGTTGGAGTTTGAATTGTCTTTCCATATAATTCTTCATAAGGCACCATTTGAATAATCGAATGGAAACTTTTATTATAGGAACATTCCAAAAAAGGTAAGTACTTATCCCACAAACCTTAAAAATTAAGTGATAATGATCTCAACATGTTTTATAATTTCGGAATATTTGGTTCAAATTGTCCTTTAGTTTGAGGGTGATTAGTAGTACTCAAATGAAGCTTAGTATCCAATGACTTATGAAGGCTCTTATAGAATTTGGATTTAAAATAGGGATATTGGTCATACAAAATCGATAAAGGTGGACCAATAAGTCTTAAAAATTCCATAATATAGAGTCTTGATTGGAACATAAGAGTTAAATATTACCTTATAGAAAGAAAATGTGCATATTTTTTAAGGAAATAAACAATAACCAATATCATATAATTATTTTTGGGGGTATATTGAAATCTAGTGATGAAGTATATAGTATTGTCATCCCACATCCACATAAGAAAAACTAGTGGTTGCATGAATCGTCGAAGATGTTGTTTCCAATCCTTCACTTGTTGGAAAACTAGACATCTTGACACATAGTCATCAATTTTCCTCTTCCTATTATCCCACCCAAATGTTCATTGATATCTATATACATCCTGTTATTATAAGGATATATACATATATTTCTGCTATGAGTATATTCTAATAGTTCACTTTTGGATTTAGTTGTTGATGAAACACATAATCTATTTCCAAATTTTAGAATTCCATCTACATAAATAATGTTTTCCAATCATTTGTCCTTGATGAATTTAATTTTATTTTGAAAATTCTCATCATTAGATTGAGTACCTTTTATCTTATCCAATAATTATGGTTTTTCAATAATTTGTTAACAAGTGTTGTTTCTATTTCCTCAACAATCCCTATATCTATATTTACTAAATCCATTAATATATGACATCTATCAATATTTATTTTGGTAAGAAGTCCATGATATTTCCTTCTTAATGCATTCCCTACCTTATTTTATTTTCCAGTATGGTAGATTATGATGAAATCATAATATTTTATTAACTTGAGCCATCTGATCTATCTCATTTAGAGTTATTTTTATGTAATGATGTTTTTCAAACTATTATGATCCATATATATATATCATATCATTCACCATAGATATAGTGCCTCCAGATATTTAGAGAAAATATTTTGTATTCTAAATCAAGATCATG
This sequence comes from Viscum album, assembly GCA_963277665.1. NCBI lineage: Eukaryota > Viridiplantae > Streptophyta > Magnoliopsida > Santalales > Viscaceae > Viscum > Viscum album. Next base: position 304,810,053 of record OY728131.1, on the reverse strand, counting down.
TGTTGGATAATTTTGTTCATGAGTCATAAAATTCCTTGACGCATATACAATAACTTTATCATTTTTTATAAGGACACAACCCATTCCTTTCTTAGATGCAACTATGTATATCACCAACCCATGATTTCGTGATGGTAGATTCAAAATTGCTTCATTGAATAATCTTCTATTAAATTATTCAAAACATTTTCCAATTTATTTTTTCCATAAAAAATTAACCCCTTTATTTGTGAGCTTGGTTAATTGGTTAGCCAATTAAGAAATATTCTGAACAAATTATTGTTAGTGTACTGCTAAATGAATTAAACTATGTACCTCAATTATATTCATTGACACAAGACATTAGTGGATTGCCTTTGTCATTACAAGTTCAACATAGATTCTATTGTTAGATATAATATGACTGAGAAAATAAATTTACTAAGGCTAGACTTCAAACATGCTAAATACTCCATATAACTCTTTTCATTGGATAGTATCATAAATAATCTAAAATCGATTCTCATAGGCCTAATTTCTTTTATGATACACGATATTTTCATCAATTAATATTACAAAAAAATATCACAATATTCTTTAAATACTATATTCATTAGATCCATGAAAATATAGGGTGTATTAGTTAATCCAAATGGTACTACTATAAACTCATAATGTCTATACGTTTCCTAAAAAGGTATATTTGGAACATATACCTTATTTAATTTCAATTGATGATACCCAATGAAAGTTCAATAATCAAAAAATATTAAGCTCAAGAAAGTTTATCAAATAAGTAATCAAGGCATGGAAGGGAATACTTATTTTTTATTATAACAGTAGAGATTTATCTATAGTAAATACAGAGCCTCAAGTATCCATCTGTCTTCCTAACAAATAGAATATGGGATCCCCATAGAGAAACACTTGGATGAATAAATCCATTATTTCTCAACTCCTCTAGTTTTTTATTCATATCCACTAATTCCATAGTGAACATTCTATTAGGAGTCATTGATATTAGTCTTACATTTGGTATTAAATCAATGGTAAACTCAATTTCATGCTCTCGGGGTTTTCCATGTAATTACCCATAAAAGACATCAATTTATTCCCATTAAATTATTACATCCTCAATTTTAATATTGAATTTATTATACCAAGATGATTTTTTGATTCCTCCCCAATAATTTCATTAAGTAGAGATAAAGTTGGTCGATCTAGATTAGATTCATATGATAATGTTTCTAATATAAAGATAATGGATTATATATCTTCCACACAAATTGTAATTTCCTTTTTATTGTAATAAATTCATGAATAATATTTTTAATTCTACTCCATATCATGGATTTTATCAAATTATACCATATGATGATGATAAGGTCAACAAATAATGAAAATTTATATTCCATAATGGGAACTTCCTGATACCTTTTTTTGCAATGATACATCCCTTAGGGTTTTGAAGTGACAACTACCTTATTAAATAAAAATGGGACTATATAGTTTTCTTTGAGATTTGGGTAGATATAGAAGTGTGTAATTATCTAAAATCAAATAAATCTTTTTTTAAATTTTAATATTGGATTATTATACTTTCCACTACCTCATTGGGTACTTATACATCACATGTATTGATCACATATTCTTGGATATATCCCCTTGGACTCTTCTATGGTAGATTACCTTGCTTCTTGAGACATTGATTTGATTAATTTCTTATTTCATTATATATTAAGCATTTAATTGCATTTATTTGTTTATTCCCCTTGAATTTATCTGCTATATGACCCATTCTCAGACTTATAACAAACTCTTGTGACTATCACGCATTTCCTAGAATGATTGCTTCCACAATTTTTTATGTAACTGTAATTGATTAATTCCCATATTCTTAATTTATCCATTTCCATTTTCAGGTTTATCACAAGAACTCTTCTACTCTTGATTCCCTTGAACACACAAGATCATGAAAATTATTTCTTTGTTTTGATGGAACTGAATACTATTTCATCATATGAATAAAATTTTTTGAGAATCCATTTCCCAATAGAGACATTGATTAATAACTTCAAATAAATGATTATTCTTGTTTTTAGAATCATGTATGTAATCAATAGAATACCTGATTAGTCTGGTGATGGTATCCTCATACTATACAACACTCTCTTTTTCCATTTTCTTTAATCTATGAAAATTTATCTACTTTTCAGTTAGTTTCTAATGTGGGAAATATATTTTGAAGAATTTATAATTAATATTTCTCTATTATATGTCTTCAATTTCATCTTCCTCTTTAGTATTTTGGATCAATAACAACTATTTATCAACATCTCCCTTGAGGAAATATACTTATTGTGCAACCATTTTCATTTTCATTAATCTCAGTCCCAAAAATATATTTTCAACGGAATTGATCCATTACATAGCTACCAATGGATTGGTAGTACCACTAAAAGATTGAGTTTTCTATTGCATGGAATGATCCAAAATTGGTCTTGTGATGACCCGAACCAACGGATCACGACCCGCAACTCCCCAAGCCCGCCTCCAATAGGCTAGGGGGTGAAGACTAGCGCCGAGTATGCTATCACACAAATGGGAGGCATTAGAATAAGGTACCTATTCACACGCACCCACATACATCTCCTTGCGACCATGAAGAGATATATAATTGTGAATAGTAAATTCATGCATACAACAATCCCAAACCAGAGTGAAACAGAAGTACAAAAGGGAAAACATGACCCACCAAAAGAAAACTACAAAGGTGTCTAACCTAATCAGAAGAAGGGGTACACTGCCAAAAGCACCACCAGAAAGCTATTCGGCACAACTCTAGTAAGACCCCACGGTCAGTCCCACTCACTCTGCTTTTCTTACTCTGGGTCCTCCTGGGAGTCCATCGAAAGGCCTGTGGTCTGCACAAGAAACAAACATGTGGGGGGAAATCCCGTGCAGGGGTGAGTATAAAAAAACTTAGTAGGGACCCAAACACCCCTTAAAAAAGAGAGAAACTGAAAGGGAACAGTCTGCTCATCAAAGCCAGAGGGAACCCAAACGAGGGAGAAACTCCATCTCATGACCATCCTCAGCTAAACAGAAATAGTAATCTTAATCCCGGTGAATGCCCAAAAATACACCTTGAACATCCAGATATACTCAGCTCACGGACCAAGCCACATGAGGTACCGACCTCATCTATAGAAATGGTTCATAACCTGGAGAACACATTCCACGAGCACGTCATCCAAATGAAACTCGTCCGAGAGAAACACTCCATTGGGTCTCACACAAACATCCCAAATTCTCACCCGAGAGATCATGCTCATCGGATATCATCACTGAGAAAGTCATGCTGAAATAGAAACAACACCAAACTCCTCGGATATGGGATCACTCCTAGGGTCTGCTAGGGGATACTAGAACCCACACCAGTATATGAAGATGTCACAGATAGAGGATCACTCCCAGGGTCCAATGGGGGATACCACAACCCGATCTGGCATTCATAGATCTCACAGATAGGGGATCACTCCCAGGATCCACTGGGGGATACAACAACCCGATCTGGCGCTCGATAGAAACACACCACTCAGATAGATTACTGTCACTCATGTCACGATGGTCATGCTGATGATGAAACCCTATTTGGTATATCTCACACTGGACGAGATCAAACTAACAATTCAGCAACCCTATAGAAACCACGCGCTGAGTTTGGGATTGTATAACCAATGATACCGCAACCCTACTATAATCCTCATGCTGAGTAGAGGGTCATATAACCGATGATGCCAAAACCATATTGAGAACGACCCACTGTATAGGGGATCATATTCCTGATGAAGCCACAAACCCTACGAGGTTACCCTGCAAGATAAGAGATCCTTTCCTGTGGATAAGTGGTCACAACTATACCAAGAACCGAATCTAGGGAAATGAAGTTAGAGGATCCTGCTCCGAAACCACCAGAGGGATTCCACAACTCTAACCAATTAAACATACAATAGAGAGGATCACAAACATATACTAAGGTTGTGATGCCACTCAAACCCTCGTAGGAATGAACCAAGGGAGTACCCTCTACCACTACTGGTCCAAACATCGCTAACCCGAGCGACCCGCCACAATGCCACACCGCGTACCTCCAATTCTGATATCGAGGCCACCATCAGGATCCATGTAGAAAAATACGCAGGATAGGCTATTTACTCACCCGAAACGGACAATCGGTGGAAAATTAACTATTCACCGTTGTTAGCCCATGTGGGGCCCACACTATGATCTCGAAACTCTTCAAGCGGATCATACCACTGTGATCCCCTCGAAAAACCACACGGGATCAACTACTCGATCGTCCCAAACGGACACTCGGTGCAAAATTTACTATGCACTAAAGCCAGCCCATGTGGGGCCCACACCAGACAACCAAAATACTTCAAGAAGATTGCATCATTGTGATCCCCTCAGAAAATCACATGGGATCGACTACTCGTTCGTCCCAAATGGACACCTGGCGAAAGAGTCACGTTACTCTGTAAATGCAGGAACCCGGCCTCATGGGGCCCACAATATGTTCTCATTCCCAACACCTAGAAACTATCTTGAAAAGTCCCTCATACCATCAGGGCCTCAATGCCACTAACGACACATCATTTGGACACTATGTGCAGGAGTAATGATGGATCGAAGTTTAAAATAATAAAATATTATTATTATTGTTAATGTTTTATGGAACCAAGCCAAAAACCCGACACAAAAAAATTCCATAAAGAATCTCAAGAGTTTCGTCTCCACGCAAGCTTCACACCGACGCAAACAAATCTCAAATCGGACTTCCGGTTTGCGAGTTACAGAAGTATAAAGAACCCCTAAAAAAACCTGACCGGACCACCAGCTGCCTCGCCAGAAACCACTGCACCAGAGCTGGAATCTATCGTGCCACCGCTGCGCCCCCACCGCCCTTACCTGAATCCGCCATAGCCTCTGTCGGAATTCGGGTTTTCCACATAAAAGCATCCGGGGGCCTCCGGGATCACCTAGGAGCTCCAAATTCAGATCCGAAAAGTGTTTCAGAAACCTCGGGACCCGAACTACACAACCTTTATGTCGATTTGAAAACAACCAACGCATAAACAGGATCTGGGATTTTAAAATACAAACCTTATACATTTTGGCGGATTGCCGATGCTTTAGATGCTTTGATGATACCGCTGCTTGATCTAGGAGCGACAACTGTAAAAATCAGAGACTAACGGAGCATCGTTTTCTCGATTTGGTGGATTGGTGGTGAAGAACGTAGGAAGGGGGAGAGGGAAAGCGGTTCACCAACATGAAGGGAGGAGGGGGTGTTTATTGATATTATTTTTATTTTTAATTAATTAATTCATTCATTCAACAACCATCTACGACCCTGATAAAACCTCCAAGCGTAGAGATTTTTGGGTCTCCCCTAGGGTAAACATGACATTCTAAATGCAACAACGTGCTTAGAATTGTGATCCGAAATTTCGTTCATGAGTTATTTTACTTGACGCTCATAATGAAACATTTCCATTTATTTAATAAAATGCCATAGGTGGATTTTTCCACAGCAGGCCCGCACCCACAATGTTTACACCCCACATAGGGAAAACGGCACCCTCCGGACGCAACTGTTCCCTCATATTTCTGATCCGAGCTACCATTTAGTCGTGAACAAAACCCTACCACGTGCATAGTATAAAAATACTTAATATGTTTATAAAATTAATTCTGGGCACACAAGGCCTCTGAATCGCATGTCGTCTTCACGCCTAGCTCTGGAAATATTCGTAGGAATATTCCAAAGTGTAAAAAGACCAAAACCCGAGTCCCTACATCCTTCCAAAATTATAACTTTTTGTCCCTGAAAATCTAATAGCACAAGAAAATCAAATGAACTGTCAACTAAGTCTCCCACACCATCGAGTTCACCAACACACACCCATGCATGAACGCATCAGTTAGATGGACCCATCCACCACACCTCAACACCATATTCTTTGGGCGGAACTGACTCACCCACACAGTTTTAATGGCATCCCAAAAACACGTCTCGGTGGGGGAAAGATCCCTCTTCCTCACGCATTCGAAGAATGCCGAACAACACCTACATAGGGTCTTACAAACGCTCAGAACAAAACTCGAGAAAGCAACGGAAAGGTAAGTGTACTGCTAAATAGTGTCTATCAAACTACTATAGAAATTATAAAGGACACAATTCGTACCTCTAACTATCAATGGAGCCTATGGGTCAGCAGCCTCTAGGGCATGCATATTTCCTCACCCTCATCTTGCATCTTTCTGAGCTTGGCATGGACTACCTGGTGGTCTAGGTGGTGGCATCTGATACCGCCTACCGCCTCCCAGTACTTCACCAGCTCTTTCGCCACGTCCGCCGCCATGAGAACCAACTTGCTCGAGACGTTTCCGCTACCAAGGAGGCCTGTCAACTGGATCCCTCTCAGCTGCACGGCTGGTCAGACAGTCCCTATCTAGATGTCCTCTGCCATCACCAGTGTAACACCACCTCTTATACGGTTGCCCAAAACTAGCCTGAGAGCCCTAAGCCATAGATCCCCTATCTTGGGGTCGCCTCCTGAAACATCACATACATCCGGGCCCCTGAGTCTGTCATCGGCTACCAGATGATGATCCGACTGACGAAGTCTCAGATCTTGCGTGTCCAACACAAATAGGTGAGATCTACTCAACCAGAAATCTCTCCACCACTAGGGTCTACTCCAACACTCCAGTATAGGTGGGCATGCACATGGAATCCACACCTGCTCAGATGCCCCTGCGTAGGCCCTGCTCGAAGGTACGATCCCTAAAGAATGATTCCTAAACCATAACCAGGGAGTAGCATGATAGGTCTGTAATCCTCGCTGAGTACTCTGACATTGTCATTCCCTCTTGTTGAAGCTGCAAAAGCTCCTGGATCCACAATTACCTCATCGTCACTAGATTAAACTCTTCCCTAAAGAGCCGCTCAAAATCTTCCCACATGAGCGTCTCATCGTTATGGGACTCCGTCACTAGGATCCACCATCAATCGGTCAAATTGTGATGAAGGCTCACCGCTAGGACCACCATCTGATCTGGAGGTGTCCTCACCAGGTGAAAAACTCAGGTGACTGCTTCGAGAAAATCATCAGCTGTCTGAGTGTCTAGATCACCCCAGGACCAAAGAGGTCGCTGCCTCTGGAACTCGTGTAGTGCACTCAGCCTGTCTGCAACCTCAACAGGTGGTGGACCAACTTGTGGACCACCGTGATGTGCAGCCTCAGAACCTGTGCCCTGGTCTATAGCCTCTACACGAGGCATATCGTCACCACAATCCCACTGAGGAACCCTTGCTAACTAACATCGTGGAGGCATCCTAAAATACAATCAATACACTCAATTGTCAAAGAGAATATCTGGAGAGCTGAATCAAGAAGAACAATGGAAACCCAAAAACCCAGTCCTATATGATCCATGTACCATTATGTCCCTGCAACTAGTGTCCAAATGTCCCGAGTCGAAAGGCAGGTTATCAGCGTCCTAGTGAATGGATACATCGACTGTCGTACCAACACTAGAGTCCCTGGCCTATAATCCAAACTCGTAACATCTTGAAATTGCCACTATGCAACCCAATCCAAACTCATAGTTAGACCAGCTACGCTCTGAGATCCCAAAGGTGGAACTTTCTCTGATACCACTCTATCACGACCCGACAAAACAGGGCTCGATCCGTGACTACCCAAGCCCGCCTCGAATAGGCAAGGGGCTGGAGACTAGTGCCATGTAGGCTATCACATACATGGGAGGCATTAGCCTAAGTCACCTATACTCACGCACCGACATACACCTCCATGCGACCGTGAGGATATATATAAAACTGAAGAGTAAATGCATGCATACAATTATCCCAAACCAAAGTGAAACAGAAGTAGAAAAGGGAAAACATGGCCCACCAAAAGAAAACATCAAAGGTGTCCAACCTACTCAAAAGAAGGGGTATGCTACCAAAAGCACCACTGGAATGCTCCTTGGCACAAATTTGGTAAGACTCCACGGTTAGTCTTGCTCACTCAGCTCCGCCTACTCCGGGTCCTCCTGGGACTCCATCGAAAGGCCTGCGGTCTGCACAAGACAGAAGCATGTGTGGGGAAAGCCCGTGAAAAGATGAGTATAACAATACTCAGTAGGCACCCCAAAAACCCAAAACAATTGAGAGAAACTGAAGGGCAACAGTCCGCTCATCCCATCCAGAGGGAACCTAGATGAGAGAGAAACTTCATCTCATGACCATCCTTGGCTAAACACAACTAGTCGGCTCAATCGAGGTGAATGCCCAAACAAACAACTTGAATATATAGATATACTCTGCTCACGCACCAAGCCACATGAGGTACTAACCTCATCACCAGAAACAGTTCACAACCTGGAGAACACACTCCATGAGGAATATCATCTAGATGACACTCATCTGAGAGATACAATCTATCGGGTCCCACATAAACATCCTAGACGATCACCCGAGATACCACACTCATCAGATATCATCATTGAGAAAGTCACGTTGAAACAACAAAAAAACCAATCTCCTCATATAGGGGATCACTTCTAGGGTCCGCTAGGGGATACCAGAACCCACACTGGTATACGAATATCTCACATATAGGGGATCAATCCCAGGTTCCACTAGGGGATACCACAACCCGATATGGAATTTGTAGATCTAACAGATATGGGATCACTCCCAGGATCTGCTAGGGGATACCACAACACGATATGGAACTCGATAGAAACACATCACTCAGATAGAGGATCACCACCCGTGTCACGATGCTTCTGATGATACTAAAACCCTATCTGGTACATCTCACACTTTAGGGGATCGAACTAATGATGCCACAACCCTAAAAAAAGCATGCACTGAGTAGGGGATCATATAACCAATGATACCACAACCCTACTATAATCCTCATGCTGAGTAGGGGATCTGATACCCGATGATTCCACTACCCAACTGAGCACGGACCACTGCATAGGGGATCATATTATTGATGATTCCACAAACCCTATGGGGTTAACCTGCTAGATAGAGGATTGTAGCCTATGGATAAGCAGTCATAACAATACCAAGAACCTGATCTAGGGAAACGATGTTAGAGGATCCTTCTCCGGGCCCACCTGAGGAATGCAACAACTCTAACCGATTAAACATCTCATTGAGAGGATCAGAAATCTATACTAAGGTTGTGATGCCGTGCAAACCCGCATAGGAACGAATCAAGGGTGTAGCCTCAACCACTACTGGTCTAAACGTCGCTAACCCGAGTGACCAGCCAAAACACCACACTGCGCACCACCAAGGCTGATAATGTGGCCACCATCGCAATCCATGTGAAAAAACACGCAGGATGGGCTATTTACTCACCTGAAATGGACAACCGGTGGAAAATGAACTATTCATCATAGCTAGCCCATGTAGGGCCCACCCTACGATCCCGAAACTCATCAAGTGGATCATACCACTGCGATCCCCTTGGAAAACCACACAGGATCAATTACTCGATCATCCCAAATAGACACACGGTGAGAAAGGTACTATTCAGAAAAACGAGCCCAAGTGGGGCCCACACCACGCTCCCAAAACACTTTATGTAGATCTTATCATTGTGATCTCCTTGGAAAAGAACACGCGATCGACTACTCGTTCGTCTCAAGCGGACACCCGGCGGAAATGTCACGTTACTCTGTAAATGCCGGAACCCAGCCTCATGGATCCCACACCATGTTCTCAGTCCCAACACCACGAAACTATCTTGAAAAGTCCACCGTACCTTCAGGGTCTCAACGCCACTGATGACACACCATTTGGACACTCCGTGCATGAGTTATGATGGATCGAAGTTGAAAATAGTAAAATAGTATTATTATTTTAAATGTATCATGGCCCCAGGCCAAACCACCGACTCACAAAATTCACTAAAGAATCACAAGTCGTTCTCCTCGACGCAAGCTTCGTGTTGACGCAAATGGATCTCAAATCAGACTTCCAGTTTGCGAGTTATAGGGGTTTAAATAACCCCCAGAAAAACATGGCCGGACCACCGCCTACCTTGCCGAAAACCACCGTGCCGCCGCCAGAAACCACCGTGCTGGAGCTGGAATCCGCTGCACTACTGCCGCCACCCTTGCCGGAATCTTCCATAGCTGCTGCCAGAATCTGTGTTTTCCGTCGGAAATCATCCGGGAGCCACCGGGAGCACGCCGACACTCCAAATTCAAATCCAAAAAGGGTTTCGGAAACCTCGGGACTCGAACTAGACAACCCTTATGTCGATTTAAAGAAAAACAATTCATAAAAGGTATCTGAGATTTTAAAACTCAAAATTCCTACCTTTTGAAAGATCTCTGATGCTTTGCGTGCTCCGCTGCTCTCATTACTGCCGCTGCTCGATTGAGAAGCGACCACCGTCAAAATTCGAGACCGACGACGCTTGGTTTGCTCGATTTGGTGGATCGACAGTGAAGAACAGAAGAAGGAGGAGAGGTGAAGTGGTGCACCAATGTGAAGGGAAGAGGGGGTGTTGATTGATATTATTATTATTTTTAATTAATTAATTAATTAATTCAATAACCATCTACGCCCCGACCAAACCTCCTGTCCCAGAGAAGATTGGGTCTCCCCTAGGGTAAACATGACATTCTGAATGAAATGGTGCACTCAAAATTGTGATCCAAGACTTCTTTTAGGAGTTATTTGATCTGAAGTTCATAAAGAAACTTTTCCATTTATTTACAAAAAGGCCACTGGCGGCTTTTCCCACAGCAGGCCCCGCCCACGAAGTTTACAACTCGCTTAGGGTAAACGGAACCCTTCAGACGCAACTGTGCCCTCATATTTTGGATCCGAGGTAATGTTTAGGAGTAAACAGAACCCCAACACGTGAATAGTTTAAAAATACTTAATTTTTTAAAAAATTTAATTCTGGGCACACCGGGGGTCGAAATCGTACGTCATGCTCACGCCTAGCTCTGGAAATATTCATAATAATATTCCAAAGTCTGAAAAGACCAAAACCCGAATTGCTACAAGTCTATAAGGTTATTCTTTATAACAGAAGTATTATATCGTAATATGGTCATGATCTACTGACCTCTAACACTAACTGTGTTGACTTTCTCAGTGGGGAAATCCCTACATTGTCCATGGGTGCTGATTTCCTTTATTTTATTAGGTTCCACTACTAAATTGTGGCCAACACTATGTTATCTCAAAAATAATCATTAGTGTTGAGCCAATGATTCAATATAAAGAATTATTATAAACCTCATGTTTACATAAAACCTAGTTCCTCATGTTTTTACAAATCATTCTCTAATACAAACTATAACAACCCTGACTACAATATTCCTGAGTAAGTGTTCGTTTATTTACAATGGAATGGATGAAAGATATCACCTCACCAAGGATCGATTAGTTTAGTAGTCTTGAATAAATAAATACATACATGGTTCCATTATTTCATTATTAATTAAAAATCATTCATTATAATGGAAAATAAACTACTTTCTTGACATTTATTCTATGATTACATCTTCATAACCTAAGGATGGAAAACAAATAAAATATTAAGTTAAAACACAATGAAAGAGTCACATGAATCAATAATAACTGAATACAATTCAACAAGGAATAATAATTATGGCAAGGTAAATAACTAAAAAAACCATTCCATCAATAAAATGAGAATGAAGATGAATCCATATATTTTTTCATCTTGACAATGTCATGGAAAGTAATGAATGAATACTAAATGAAGAAATATACTAATTATTGGACGTCATGTATCTGAAACATGAACAATTATACCATCAAAGATTTTTAATTTTGTGGGTATTAACCAATCTGATTTTTCTTCGAAATAAACATGAAGGGTTTTTCGTCATCTCCATAGGACCTGGTTTATATTATTAGAAGTTGTGATATGAAAACTACCTTGGGTCAAATCATTCTTCATAGTTGGAGGGTGACTAACTTCTTTCCAGACACCCTTGAATGTCTCAGACATTCAAAAGATGGGATAATCATTTTCGACAGTTTGGGGTCTCTTCCATGGGAGTTTTAAATATTTGTGAAAAAAGACTCACTTGGCTTATTTAATTTCTTTCCTCCTTGATGTTTTTTGTAATGGGGGACTATGCCTTTTTCCTAGTTGATAATAAGAAAAAGTACTTTTCAGTAAGGAGACCTTTCGTTGCATCAGGGGTCTATCTATTATTGGTCCCCACCCATCGCTATATGTCCAAAGTAATCTTTATACATAGATCTAAGTCATTAACAATATGACATATAAAAAAATCTATATTGATAGAAAAATACAGATTAATAAATATATCATTAGTTAAAACAAACTTAAAATAAAACACCATATATAAAAATTTTATATGACTAAGACAATTATCATTTCCATGGTCAAGAAATACATAAATTTAATGAAATATTAAATGAATTATGATCCTAAATAAAAGGGAAATATATATATATTCCACACAAAAGGAATAAGTGGTGGATATGGAATAACCAAAGGAAATATCATAATGGTGTCAATGAAATAATTGATTTAAATAATACTTGGACATTAATAAGGGAAAATAGGTATATATAATGATAAATTATGTCCAACTAATGTGAAAACATATAAAATGATAGTTTAAGAAACTTTATAAATTTGCCACATTTCAATAGTTTAAGGTAAAATAATAAGAGTTAATTATGTTAAAATGGCACAATTGTTTGAATAAAATCACAATTGAACTAATATAGTTTTTTTATGATGAAATTAGTGATTTTATGAAAATAATAGTGGTTTAAAAAAGATAATGGTGTGTACATGAAAATGGGTATGAAATTGGAAGGTTTCCTGTAATCGGGCTTCCACATCAGGAGGAATTAAAAAGTAAACCTTATAAAACATGTATTTTCCCATAAAATAAAGAAAATTTGATATAGTTAAATATTTTTGGACTATACACACATAATGTAAGAGGGGTAAAGAATAATAATTAATAATTATATTGGGGTGAAGTGAGAGAAAGTGAAACTCGAACAGAAAATGGAGGTTCGAAATGAAACCACTACCATATGTCTGAAATAGTTCTCCACATTCACTTAAAACCCAATATATTGAAAATAGATTCTTTAATAATTTATTTTATAACCTATTAAAATGTATTTGATTTATTATAATGTTATTAAATTCATTTGTGGCCTTTTTAATGAATTGTAAGATTAAATTTCATTATTAGAGGGTGTTTATTTCCCAGTTTATCATGATTGGTTCACTTTTATACATGAATAAAATGTAACATCCCAAGATTCCATGATAGACTTCTTTTTAATCAATTCAATAGCTTGTGCTATAAGAAAAAAAAAGTTCAAGCACACGACAACCTATCAAACTAGCTATTTTAAAATATTTTATGAATATTATTAATAACAATTTAATTTTACATATTACATATAATGTTAACATTCATATAATTTTTTCTTAAATATAAAATAAGAACAAATGAAATTATTCAGATAAAAGGACTATTTTTTTTTAAAATGCAGTTTTACCACATTTTAATGGAGAAACCTTTTTAAATCCAATATTTGAAACTTTTATATATTAAATTTGATAAAATAAACATTTTATTTAGAATCGGGACATAAAGTATTAGTTTGGATAAATTTTGGCTGTTTTTCTCATAACTTTCATATTTTAATATTGAAAAATAAAACATTTTAATTCAAAACTATTTTTTCATATAAATTATTTATATAGTTAGATTATCTTTTTAATTGGGTTTAAAGTGTAATTGTATTATGTTTTTATCATATAACACAATTTTGATCAATGGAAGTAATTTCAAAATTAAATTGGATATAAACACATATTACTCTTTTGATAGTCTTTACTTTATAAAATCCCAATTTCTCGTTTTAAAAAAATGAATTAATTTTAAATTAATTAATTCATATTCAATGTTTTAAATCTGTAAAAATTGATTCCATATTTGGAATTAGAAGTTCCACATTTTGTGAATAGGTATCTTTTATTTTTGGGCATTATGAATTGTAACTTTAGTAATTATTTTTATTTAACAAGGTTAAACGTTAAATTTGGTAAATAAGTGTAAAAAAAATATTATAATAACATAAAACTACCTTAAATAAAGTCATAATCTTATTGGATGAGTCATTGTTGAAGGAAAAAATCCTTAGGAAGATCTTCTGGCATCTGGGAGCCCCTTGGGCGTGATAATGACATGTTATTTTAATTAATTAAAAGGAAAATATAACATAAACATGTATATTTTTACTAAAAAATGTTAATATATGGTTATATAACCAATATATTTGACTATAAATATTCATTAGAAAGATAAAAATATTTCGTACATCATGGTATTTTATTTATAATATTTAGACAATAAATAAATAAATTTATTTACAACACAATGATGATGAAATGAGTAACTTATTAATAAAAGAATCAAAAAATTGATATTATAAATATTAAAATAAATATTATTTGAAATATTTGATTCCATAAAAAAATTTATGGTTGAATATTAAATTCTATAATTTTTTAATGCAATTTTTATCAAAATAAACAATTCGTTCTGTATTTAACAAAAATCAAGTCTTAAATATTGTCAAAATTGACATAAATGACATTTTAAAATAAATACTTCTCTATTAAATGATATAAATGTAATAAAAATCTATTTTTTGGGAAATTTACTTCAATAGTGATAAAAATGTCCTTAATGATCCACTGTAGGATACCGGGAGGCGAATCAGGTTGCGGATGCGTTGGCGAAGCAGGCGCTCAATGACACAGGAGAGATGTGGTCATTTACGGCTCCAGACTATTGTGCCTCACTGGTGGAGGCAGATAGGTGTGGGGTTGTGCACACTCGTTTATGTAATATTCCCTTGTTTGCATGACTCTTCTCATTTTTTTTATTCAATCTTTTAGGACCGGCTTCCACCGGATCCTGGCTTTTCTGGTATTATCCATGTAGTGTAAAAATACAAGAAGACATGGTAAAAGTTAAACTATTTATCTATGGGTTAAATCTAGAAGATAAAGTTAATTTTATGACCTAAAAATTTATAAAACATATTATTAGAGATTATTTTGACCCATACTCATCTTATAAACCTAATAAATCACTTTTAATCCATTATAAACTGAAAGTCAATTTATAATAAATTAATATTTCAAGACATTCCTAAAGTGCCCCTAACCTCTTCTATAAAAGGGTACTTCTCCTTATATTATTTTCACACCTCAAAATACATGTTTCATGAAGAACCACTTCCCAAATATCTTCCCAACTTCACTAAATTCTTAATAGAGGCCACACATTGGGAATAAAACCAACTTATGGAGTCCTTTTGGTCAAATCAAAAGGAGACACCCGAAGAAAAGGTAATCATTTTATCACCTCTTTCAAAGTTCTTTTCTTCTTCTACTTTCTATTTCTAGTTGTTTCTATACCAAAGTAATGAATATAGTATCATACATATACTGAGATGTCATTATAATCATGGTAAAACCATATTCACTATTTTATTTTTTCTATATATAATAATATCACCATGCGTGCGTACGTACAACTTACCATCTCCATGTCGTGGTGTAATTTTTATCCAACATTACATTATATTGATGGGTATAATGATGAATACACTAGACATAAATAAAGTAAATTGAATGATTATGATTCTATATAATTAATATACATTAAATTTATAAACCATTTAACCATTAAAGGAATCATATTGTCACTTGTGCATACGCACGACCTACCATTTCCATGACACGATGAGATTCATTATCCACATTATAATTTCAAAAATGACAATAAAATTAATTTTATGATTAAATATACTTTTTATGAACATAATATCATTATTTATATAAATAAAATATATCCTATGCATATGAAACATGACTTATAAGATGAAACATGCATAGGAAAATGAAAAAGTCAACACATGAAACAATGATAATACTGAAATATTACTAACAAAATGATATTAGAAGATCATACATGATATCATAAATATGGATTTGGTTATTTTATAATTCAATAACATTCATTAATCATTATACAGGAGGTTATCTCACCCTCACCTAAAGAAAAGTATAAGGTAAGGGTTATTTTCTCAATATCGTTTTTTATCTGTGATTGATTATACATAAGATTCCATCGGGGAATATTTATCATCCCCATCCATGTTTTATAAAAATAAATTTTAAAATATTTTTACTACTTCTCTACAATTTTTTAAAGTCATTTTTCATTATGTTTGAATTTTTATAAAACATTTTGAAAGCAATCTGTTTGTTTTTTTCCAAACAAGGTCCTTTTGGCCCATTTCAACAAATTAAGGAATGTATGTTTTTATAACATATACTGTACAAGAATATAATTTCCACCATTATAAAACCTTAACATTTTTAATATTTCCTTACTTTCTCAAAAGGTTATATTTAAAGGAAATGTTTTCTTTTATAATTACACATGCTTTTAAATGATTATAAAGTAAAAAAGGGATACTTCTCTAAAAGATTTATAATTATTTTATTAGATAACTTTCATCTATGTCAACATCTGTTATTGTATTTTATACTCAATTGAGGTTGATTTATTATGATAAAATCTCCCATATTTTATTGAAGGTTTTATTATAAGTTGATAGTATATGTTCTACTTTTATACCATTCACAGTTTATGGTTAAAGTATTAACATCTATTATGTTAGTTTTAATATTATTGTTAATGTTATGTTTCACCCTTTTCAGAAGAGGAATACTTGGGACTTATTAATAAATGGAAAAGTCCCTCTATAGCCCCTCTATTTATCAATAGGTCTCACGAGACGAACTAGTGTCCAAGAACAAGGCCTTAATAGAATATTTGTGAATAGTCTAGTCACAATGCCTTGATGTATTTGTTATGTTTTCTAACATTATGTATTACCTTGAAAGGAGATTAGTTATTGATTTTACACGTGATTATTAAACTACTGGACTATCCATTTGAATTTTTAAATGTAATTATTTTATTTATTCATTTCATATTATGTTGAAGATAATGTTTTAAAAGTCTTGTGTTTTATTATTGTAACTTTCATTAAAAGTTTATGCATAATTATAATAGCTTCATCTATATTATTTATTCATTCTGTGCAATTGAGATCACCCATTTATTGTGTTTTATTCTAAAAAGATGTGAAGAAGTGTTTTATGATTGATATGACAGGTTAATATAGGGTAATAATGGAGTACCCAAACGATTATCTATGTTGTATTTTATGTTATAAATTGTAATATAATCTTCATGTTTGTAATCTATTTTCAAATAAAGCTAAATAGATTGGTCCTATTAGATTTCGTTCCCTGTAATCAAAATAATGTATTAAAATAATGCACTGGATCTCTGTTTCTAGGGTTAGGGAGTCATAGTTGATATCATAAGAAGTTTATAAAGTACCATGTAAATAGATTTAGAAAACTTATATTAAGGATCAAAACCCTAAGATAAAATTTGTGTATAAGTATAAAAGAACACCCTATGATTTTGGTAAATTATAGATTACATGGATATTCAAATCAATACATCCCAATCAAGATACTACAAGTGGACGTGGTTCTGTCACCAACATACCTTGGGGTGAAATATCTAACAAAGTTATCTGGGCATGTCTCAGGGTTACTGGGTACATGACAATTGGCATTATTGTGCACCTAGTTTGACACACTTATGGGATATTGTTACGATAAATCATATTTATTATACAAACATTTATGATGTATTTATGTGTAAATATGTCCTCAAAGGAACCATATTTATAATTATGGATTTGATATGCATAAATGTTTTAATTTATGTTATGTATTTTACTAGTTTGGAATAATACAGTGTGATTTATAACCTAATATAGTGTATTCCATTGTTTATAAATAGTGCCTAGTGGAAGTAATGGAAACTGTATCAATCAATGTAATCCATGTAGATATTTCCCTCTTATGTAAGATAATTATAGTGGAGATGGAGTTGAAACTGGTGCTGAACAACTTATAATTGTACTTGGATAGTTGGCTTAGATTATGAATACCATCCTTACCGATATAAATAACCTTGATCCACAATGCAGAGGATCAATTTTTGACCACTTCATGAAGAAACAACCTCCAACATTAAATGGGACTAAAAATCCATTTGTTGTTGAGAAATGGACATGTTAATTAGAGAAGATATTTCTTCATTTGGGATGGAACAAAAGAGTTAATGTTTTCATGGTAGTTTACCATATCTTAGAAGATGCAGATCAATGGTGGTCAATAATTCAAAAACATTAAGGAGGATGTAGATGCAGAAAATATGGAATGTAGGGATTTTAATGTAAATTTACTAGAGAAATTCTTTCCTTGCTAACAATAAGCTGATATGGAATGAAAATTTATGAGTATGAGGAAAAAAAGGGATGAAGATGTTGCAATGTATGAGGATAACTTCACAATGATAGAGAGGAATTATGTAGACTACATACATAACCCATAGAGTAATTTTGATAGATTCTTTCATGGGTTGAACATTCCTCCGATGTCAACTAGTCTGACAATCTTTCTAATTGTACAAAGATATTGTCTCATGTGTTCTCAATACAGAAAAGGAATTCACCAAGTCTTACAAATTTAATGTAAATAAAGAGAAGAAGATATTTTGGGATTAAGAGACAGATAAAAGGAAATAGGGAAAGAAGGATTTTCCCTCATGTGATAATTGTGGGAAGAAACACCCTGGTAATTTCCTAAAAGGAATGGGAGTTTGTTATGAATGTAAAGAAAAAGGTCGCCAGGCTCATGATTATAATGGAAAAAAGAAGATGTCAAACTATATTATTTTCAATATATGGTATATTATGAAAATTATTGTCCATAGTGTTAAGGAAATATACCTCAGAAGAAGAAAATGGATCAGGTCAAGCTTATACAGTTACTACGGTCGAAGTGGAAAAATTAGTGTATTTTTGTAATTGGATTCAAGAATAATATTATGGTTATAAGAAGAATGTGATATAAAAAAATTTCACTATTGTATTTTTGGTTTCATTATGTTTTTAATATGATGAAGGTAATCATATATTCCATATGTGACAATAATACCAACATTACTCTGTTTGGGGAATCTAATGTTACAATTGATTTTAGAAATTTAGATAACTTTTAGACAGAGTTTGGGTAGATGTATTTTGGATAACTATAAATTTTGAAGTGAATTAATTTGAATATTGGAGAGTATTCATTATGGTTAAAACATTTCATAGGATTATTTTTGGAAAGTTATAATAATTCAGTTTTTATGAAAGAACTAACCATATGTCAGGAAATAAACCATCGTGTCCGAAAAGGCTGAAAGACATGAACCTGCAACCGAAAGGGGATAAGTGTGAATCACCTTCCACTCGAATACGTGATGTCCTAGTTTGTTTAAAATAGTTTTCTATTATTTAAATGTTATGATAGATGAAGTATAAGTTCATTTTTGTAACCCTCTATGATTATGAAAAATCTATTGTTTTTATCTTTTGAAGAGAAAAGAGATTTTGCACTAGAAATTCATCAAACGAAAAAATTATACTTATTAGGGATATATATTTCATTATGTTATTAATCTATGAATTAAATTAATTCTTCAACTTTAGGGAAAAGATCATAAAACAAAAAAATGTTTTCCTCATACATTCCTTTGTGATGAATCAAATGGCCCCTAGATCACCAAAGATTTATAGCTTTGTGGCTGTTAACGATTTCCTAATCTTGTTCTCTATCTATCTCCATCCGAACATGTTTTTTACATTTTATTTCATGTCCATGTTTTACTACATGGATCCTTTGTATGTGTTGTCTCTGGTAACCTTCTTACTTCCCTTTATTTATTTTAAAGTGGATGTTTTATCATCCATTTTTTCGATGTGGGATTGCAATAAACGGATTTTGAGTAATCAAACATTTGTTACTAAACCAAAATTCAAAAATTTTGATGATTAAATTAACTAAATTAGTGGAGAATGTAACACCCCCAAGCATCCAGAATACTCTTCTTCTTAAATAATTCAATAGCTTGTGCTACACACAACACCATGTTTGAGCACACCATGATCTATCAAACTAGCCATTTGAAAAGATGTTATGAATATTATTAACCACATTTTAAAATTTATATATTCCATTTAATGTTAAAATTTATATTATGGATTTCTTAGACATAAAATAAGAATAAATTTTATTTTTCAGATAAAAGAAGTATTTTTCAAAAAATGATGTTTTATCACATTTTAATGGAGAACCCTTTTTGAATCCAATGTTTGACACATTTATATTTTAAATTTGAAAAAATAATCTTATTATTATGAATAGGAACATTAAAATTTAATTTGGATAATTTTTTTTGTTTTTTTGATAAATTTTATATTTTAATAGTGAACAATACAACATTTTAATTCAAAACTCCTTCTTCAACTAAATTATTTATATAGTTATATTATATTATTAATTTGTTTTAAAGCATAATTTTTTTATTTAAATAAATTTTGATCATTTTAAGTAATTTCAAATTTATGTTGGTCAAAAACACATGTCAATCTTTTAATAGTTTTTACTTCTTAAAAACATGATTTCCGGTTATGACAACAATAATTAATTTAAAATTAATTAATGAATCTTCTATATTTTTAATTTTTAAGAATGTATTTCATATTTGGAATTATAAGGTCCAAACTATTTATTTAGTAATATTTTATTTTTGGGTATTATGAATAGTAACTTTAGTAATTATTTTTATTTACCATGGTTAAAGGGAATATTAGGTAAATAAGGATAAAAATAATATTATAATAATATTAAACTACCCTAAAATGTATCCTAAAATTATTTTATTTGTCATGGGGGACCAATAAAATACTTAGGACAAATGTTTGGTATTTGGGAGCTACTTGGGTATGATAATGACAAGTTATTTTAAATAATTTAAAGTAAAGTGAAATATAACATAAACATGTATCGTTTCTCTATTTTTTTAACTAGGTGTATTATAAATAATATATTTGAATATAAACATTAATTAGAAAGATAAAAATATTTCCTACATCATGGTATTTGTTTTATAATTTTTATTCAATAAATAAAATATTTATTTATGACATAATGATGATATAGTGTTTACCTTATTAATAAAATAATCAAATAAATGGTATTATAAATATTAAAATAAATATTATTTGTAATATTTGATTCCATACATGATTTTTTTAGATTAATTTTACTTGTTAGTATAGTTTTGATTTATATTTATCCAAATAATCAAATTTTTCACCTTTATCAAAAATCATGTCTTAAATAGTGTCAAAATTGACAGAAAATTAGATTTTAAAATAAATACTATTCTATTATATGATATAAATGATATTAAAGTATAATATTCAGACCACTAACATGTATAGTGATAAAAATTTCCTAAATTATTCTCTTTATGTACTGTAGTAATTTTATTGTAACTATATTGACCATGTAGTGTAAAAATACTCGAAGATATGGTAAATGTTAAATTATTTAACTAAGGGTTATGTCTAAAACATAAAGATATTTTTATGACATAAACATGTTAAAAACAAATTATTTTAAAGGATTTAGACCCATAATCTTATTAGCCTAGAAATAAATTACTTTTTATGCATTAGAAACCGAAAATAAATTTAAAATAAATTAGTATTTCAAGACTTTCTTAAAGTGCCCCTAACATCTCCTATAAAAGGGAACTTCTCCTTCTCTTTCATTCACACATCCGAAGCCCATTTTCTCGGCCAATAACTACCCAAATAGCGTCCCAAATTCCATATATTCATACTAGAGGCCATAATTTAGGATGTAAAAAAACTTATGGAGTCATTTTTTACAAATCAAAAGGAGACTCCTGAAGAAAAGGTAATTATTTTATCACCTCTTTCAAAGATCCTTTTTTTCTCATACTTCCTCTTTATATGTTGTTTCCATAAAAAAGTAATAAATACAAAATATTACATATACTAATATTTCATTATAATCATGTTACGATGATATTCATCTTTTTACCCTACATACGAATAATAATATCACCATGCGTGTGTACGTACAACTTACCATCTCCACACCGTGGTGTAATTTTTTTATTCAAAATTACTTATTTGGATGTGTATAATGATGAATATAATAGACATAAATAATTAATATGACATGATTATGATTATTTATAACTAACATTCCATAAATTTTTATACCATTTAACCATTAATGAAATGATATCGTCGCTCATGCGTACATATGAACTACCTTCTTGACAATGTGATGATATTCATTCTCCACATTAACCATTCAATAATGATTTTATAATTAATTTTAGGAGTAAATATAAAATTTATTAATTTAATATCAGTTAGGATATGAATAAAATATATCATATGCATGAGAAACATGACTTATACGATGAAACATGCCCAAGAAAATGATGTAGTTAACACCCGAAATAATGGTAATACTGAAATATTATTAACAAAATGATATAATTGGACCATATATTTTATAATAAATATGGATATGATTGTTTTATAATTTAATAACATACTATTATCATTATATAGATTGTTAATTCACTCTCTACTAAAAGAAAGTACAATTTAAGGGTTAATTTCACAATCTCATTTTTTATCTGAGATTGTTTAAACATAAGTATCTTCAAGGGAATATTTATCATACACATACATGATTCATAAAATATATTTTAAAATAATTTTAAATTTTCTCTAAAATAAATTATTTTCATTTTCCATATATTTTAATTTTTATAATTTTTTTTGAAACAGATCTTTCTAATGCCTTCCAAAAAAGGTACTTTATGCCCTTTTCAAAAAATTAAGGAAATATAGTTTTTAACTTATATAGTGCGAAAAGGTATTTTTGGACATTATAACGCCTTAACATTTTTAATTTTTCCTTACAATATTAAAAGGATGTTTTTAAAGGAAATGTTCTATATTATAATTATGTATGATTTTAAATGATTATAATGTAAAAAAGGAATGCTACTCTAAAAGAGTTTGAATTACTTTATTAGATTAATTTCATCTATGAAAACATCCTTTTGTGGATTTTATGCTTAATTGAGGTTGATTTATTATGATAAAGTTTCCCATATTTTATTGAAGGTTTTATAACATGTTGATACTGGGTTTGATTTTTTTACCATTCATGGATTATAGTTGAAGTATTAATATTTCATATGTGAGTTTTAATAAGATTGTTTATGTTATGTTTCACCCTTTTTATATGAGGAATTCATGTGACTTAGTATGTGATGAATGTGACCAACTATATCCCTTTGATGCATCGGTAGGTCTCACGATAAAAACTAGTGTCTTAGAAAAAAGCCTTGATCGAATATTTATGTATGGTCTTGGAACATGGCCTTGACATAGTGGTTATAATGTCTAACATTATTCATTACCTAATTATAAGATTAGTAACTGAATTTTCAATTTATTATTTGACTTGTAGAACATCCATGAGAATGTTTAAATATCATTATTTGATTTATTCTTTCCATATTATACTAAAGATAATGATTTAAGAGGCTTGTGTTTTAGTTTTTGGCATTTCCTTAAAATTTTATGCTTAATTGTGATAACTTCCACTATATTATTTATCCTTACTGAGAATCTGATTTAAGTACCTGTGTTTTTTTGGACATCGGTTTTGGGCATAAATTTAAAATTTATATGTCACATACTTTTAAAGGTGTAAAATGGTATTATCCTCTATAATATTACCTAAGATAACTTTTTCACCACTCTGTTTGTCTCAAAATTGGGTTTTTACCTTAGGACATGAGTTTGGTGGAAATATGAGCTACTTGAATTTTAAGGGAATAATTAATATTTAATATTGTTAAATTAAATATTAAATTATCTATGTAGGTTCGTTCAATCATAACTTCTAAATGGATAATCTTATTGAGATTTTTTCTATACCACTGAGCTTGGAATGGGGAGTTTGTCCCAGGTGAGGTATGAACTCGAGTCGGGCACCGGGGCAAGCCAATGGCCCTTTTTTTCTTTTATTTCCTTTTATTTTTTTGTTACATATTCTTTTCTTCTAATCCTTGTGCATGCCTCCTGTGTGATCTTACATGGATGTTTATTATGGGAGAAAATGGATATTGACAAAGAGAGAGATATAGATTAAAGGGATGAGTGGCACCGTTTCGAAGCCCTCGACACGTAGTGTCGGCGTATGCCATCTGTGGATGGGGAAATCAAATGAAGCATTAGTGTTATCCAACCGAAGGTAGAACCATTTATGTTTTCTTCTATATGTACCTTTTAAACATGTTTTTTATGTTATTAAATCCTTATATTTGTTTCTTATGGCCTCTTGAGGCTCGATCTTATATTTCAGGGGTGAAAATGGGTGTTTCGGGCAATCCAAGGGATTTCTTATCGAGAAACCCAGGTTACACAGCATGTGTTCCAGGGGAGCACACTATATGTTCTTCCAATTTCTGGAAGAAGATGTTTTATTATGTACACACCGTGTACTCATCGTACACATCGTGTAGTGGCATGGCCGTGTGTCCAACTGTGTGATAAAGAACACAAGTTTTTAGTTTCTAAACAGTACGCGCCATGTTGTTTGATGTATATGACATGTACTTTTACACCGGAAACCGCCATTTTTTCTGGACATGTATATGTACACAACTATGGGGATGGATAAGATTATAAGCTATATACATTTTCTAGCTTTGTAATTTGGGGTATTTTGTGCCCTAGAAGTCAGAAATGGGCATGTGAGTAGTCCATTATAAGTGTTTGTTCATGTATATCGCAATGGTGGAATATAATTTAATTTTAGAGGTCATATAAAAGGTGTTTTGGGGGGGGTTTCTATCTTAATGGATTGGTTCTTCCTCAAGTTGTTGAGTTTAGTTGTCACCTGAGAGTGAGACTTGGTGTGGATGATAGGTTTGCTTTTTGGACCTACCTAGTTGAGACTTTTGATCTGAGATGATGTATGAGCTATCTCATGTGACTTATGTTTTTGTGAAAGATTCATTTGTCGCATGTTCCCATACATCCTTTGAGGTAATGAGACATGATACATCCAAGGATCTGCTGAGGGATGACTTTACTAATGTGATGACCTAGGGAGTCCCTTGTAGGATCTCTCTCATATTTTATATTGATAGGATACCTGTTATATGCTACCTCAGTTTTTATTCATTCAGGAATCCCACATAAGATTTCTACCTTGATCATTTCTAAGGGTCCAGTGTAGGATGCCTTCTCTTATATTTACCTAGAGGATCCCAAGTAGGATTACTCCTCATTGTTTCACTTGTCGGACCAAGCGGGTGCCCGTGGTTTGAACGACCTTGAGTTGTACATCAGGTTTGAGTAGAGATGGGGTTCGGGAGTCACCTAGAACCTTTTCCAAACTAGTAAGCCCATGGGGTTGTGGTTGTAGTGTTGGGTTGGGAGTTTGGGACACCCTCACTCTTTGTTATGTTTCACATGTTTATTACAGATGTAGTGATGTTCACCAGAGGTGCTTCCTGGTCGGTGGATGTCAAGCTCGACATGAGCAATATTTCTATATTTTGTTGGGATGCCCTGACGTTCTCTCATAGTATTTTACTTTTGAGCCATGTTATTTCTAATATTTATTATACTGAGAGTTATTACCTAGGAATTGGTTGTTGAGTCTTACATGATGAAATTGGTTATATAAATGTTTTCCCATGTGAGTTGATTATTGAAAACCATATAGTAATGTAATTTACACATTTTGTGACGCATGATGAAATGATTATACATCGGGATTGGCCCTGAAAAAATGATGAAATGTTTATACACTAGGATTGGCCCTGAAAAATGATGAAATGTTTATATACCGGGCTTGGACCTGAGAAATACTGAAATGATGATACACCATTCTTGGCCATGGAAACTGCTGAAATGCATATATACTAGGCTTGGACCTGATATATTCTGAAATGATTATACACCATGCAAGGCCCTGATACATGCTGAAATGCTTATACACCAGGCTTACCCCTAATACATGCTGAAATGCTTATACACCAGGCTTGGCCACGATTCATGCTCAAATGATTATATATCGGGTTTTAACCTAATAAATTCTGAAATTATTATACACTGGTCTATGCTCTGATACATGTTGAAATGCTTAAAATTTTGTTTTATCCTGAGACATGCTGAAATGATGATATACTGGGCATGATCCTAACTGACGGAAATGCATGAAGGTGAGGTTTTGATATTCCTACAGGAAAGGTTTTCTGGGTCTCAGTTAAATTCATGGGCTTATTCTCTTTGTTATCCGACCAATGACCATTTACAAGATTGACCATCATTATACGATATCCTTCCTTACAGTATTTACAATCAGTATATGGTATCCTAATTTGTGATTGGAGGAGAGTACCGGTGAACCCAGGTGTAGGAAGATCATCCCCCTATGGTGATGTAGTTTTCTCAATGATATTATTCGATCATTGGATGAATTAGGTACATGTTGATGGGAATACAGACCCAAAGATCGACTTAATGATACCCGACTTGAGGGGAATGATGTCCAGCTAATTTCACTTTCATAGGATATCCAGGTAATCTGGCTTATGGACCCAAGGATTGAATTTTGTTGTTGTTTCCTATTTTTTCATTAATAGAAAAATGAATATTAATATTTATGTATATGTGTATAGGTATGGTTCTATACATGTGTATGTATATAGATATAGACATCCATGTTGGAACTAGCCTAGTTGACAGGGATTACATACCCTAAGTTCGACTCTTGTTGCATGTTTGGTTTACTTCTTTTTGTTGTGTGTTCCAGCAAGGATGAGCACGTTGTTGTTGCATACAGTATTAGAAGAATAGTTATATGTGGCCTGTTGGGGTGGACTACTGAGATTATTTCTCACCCCCATACGTGCACCTTGATGTACGTATAGACATTATGTCTGATTTTCAGGTTGGGCATGAGTTTCATGGTGGATAGGGTTGAGTCCTAATGTTGCATGATTGAGCAGAGCTGTTCAATTTTTTCTACTAATCGTGATGGTTCTGTTCGGAAAAGTCTGGAGATCGGGTACATGTAATGGCTCAGAGTTATTAGTGGAGCCTTGTACTTTTACATTTAGTTCCTTTTGTACATGTATCTGTATGGTCAGCTCAGTGGGTGACTAGTGTTGTATTGTATTGCATAGGTGTTTGGAACTTTACTTCATTTTATCTATTACATATTGTTCTATTTCAATTTTTTATTTCTTATGCACTCTTTTTAACTTATGTTGTGTATTATAATCAGTTATTTCTATTGTTTTCTTGCACTGATATGATGGAATAGTCTTTCCACTATCACCTCTTAGGACATCACTGCTAGTTAGTAGCCTCTAGCATACAGGGATGCACACTTGAGGCCTTTTGGAAAATTGTCTCAGAGCACCAGTTTATGGGATTTTGGGATGGAAAGTCACAAAGTGGTATCAGAGGAGTTTTCTTTTTATGGTTTTTACTATTTGGGATATAGTATACATGATTATCAGGAATATGTTGGAACCTATGCTGAATATAAAACTGGTGCATCGAGAACACTTGTTCCAATAAGTAGTCTTGGTTTCCGGGGTTAGTGGATTGATGTTCTGATTTTGTGATGTTATAGTTGTATATGATTTTCACCAGGAAAGATACACTTGTTTTGTGGGTGTTTTGATTTACTTTGGATCTCTGGCTCTTGGCCATCAGTAAGATGCCAGAGACAGATTTTGAATCTTGGTTGGAAAAGGTATGAGGCATCTCATGCATTATATTATGCACATAAGATTCAAATCATATAATCGTGCTTGTGTGTGTTTTTACTAAAGACAGAGACAATAGGGTCTACTTACACATAATTTTTACTCTGATTGAAAGTTAAGTGGATCTACATTGGGTCATTTTTGTTGATAGGTTGACCAGTCGGTCCTCGTGAACCTCCTATAAAGTGTCCCTAGTAGGTCAATATGGCACATCGTGCCTTTCTATTTAACCCCTTATTGGGTGTGTTTTCTCGGGTCTGTGGTTATCATGATGGATTTTTAGTACAATGCTGATTGATACAATGTATTTTCTTGTGAACTGGACCTCCTTGGGGTATACCCATATACAAATACCTGATGAGTGTAAGTTCAACTTTTCTCTTCTGCTTTGGTTGTGACCTCAAAGGAGAAGTTCCTTCTGAGGATTCTTGGAGTGGATTAGGGCCCTTGCACTCCATGTTTTTCATATTTGAACATCATTAGTCATTGTGATATTACCATATTTTCATAGGTTTGGATATTGTGAGGGTAATTATATAGGTGTAGGTGGAAGACCTAGAGACCCTTTGTTTTTAATCAAACCCTTGTAGGTCAATATTCGTTCTATTCTAGGGAAACATGTTTGAGAGATAGTAGACCCATGCTTGAATCTTGCTCAATTTTTTTTAGGATTTTAGCATGGATTAGAGGGAGCTAGACGCACCATCGATGAAAACTTTGTGTACTCCCGTAAGAGACGATCATGTGTTGCTGTGATTCGTCTTGAGTATGCTAAGAGAACTTTGACCCTATGTCGAGACCCATTTTCTTTCTTAATGTTCTTCCCTTTTGATGAGGGAACCAATTGTGGTTATTCTCTAGGAACGTTTTAAGGCAAGACATATGGTGGTGAGTTCACGATTGGCCGTTTGGGGGTGGTTTTCCTCGTCTTAGTTAAATTTCGATTTTTTTTGTGATCTTTTGAGCTAAGAATTATATTTTACGATGAAGATAAGGGTATTCCTATGGTGGGGAGTACCATATCAGTTGTACTTGAATGTATTTCATGTAGGAGGGAATTGTTAATGTTATAAAAGCTTGGCAGTGCAAAATATTCGGTTGGGAGCATGGCTAATGGACCATTAACCGGGCTAGTTAGGGATGTGAAGGTTTATGGTGGTGAGTTTGTAGGGACATGTGTTTTTCTAGACATTTGTTTTGAGTATAAATTTGAAATTTTTCTATCACATGCCTGTAAAGGGTAATGATTGTATTTTTACACTAGCAGATAACCCTAGATAAATTTTCCGACCACTCTGTTGGTCCTAGAATAAGGTGTTTACCCTTGGACATATGTTTGGTGGAAATCTGAGCTGTTCAATTATTTTCAGAATATTTAATATTTAATATTATTTAATTAATAATTTAATTATTTAAAAACGTTATTTCAGTGATTACTTTTAAATGTACAATCGTATTGATATTATGTATGTTCCATTGAGTCTATAATGGGGAGTTTATCTTAGGCGAGACAGAAACTCGAATCGGGAACCATGCTCTACTAAGGACCTCTTTTCTTTTATTTCATTCTCTTCTTTTTGTTTTCCTTATTATTTTCTATTCCTCCTTGCACATGCCACTGATTTTGTCTTCCTTGTCTGTGTCCTATGGAAGAAGATGGATAGTTAGATAGAGAGATAGGGATAGAAGGAAATAGTGGTACCATTTTGAGGCCCTTGACGTGTAGAGTTAGTGTATGGCATCGGTGGATGATGAAATCAAAAGAAGTTATGGTTGTTTTCACCCGAAGGTAGGACCATTTACATTTTCCCCACAGATCCCCTTTAAATTATTTTTTATGTTCTTAAAGCCTTATATTTTTTTCTTCTGGCCCCTTGAGGCTCGATATACTATTTCGTGGGTGAAAACGGGTGTTTTATGCGATCCGAGGGATTTCCCGTCTGGAAACCCAAGGTACACATTATGTGTTCTTAGATAAGACACAATGTGCTATTATCATTCAGGGAAGAGGAGGTTTTCTTAAGTACACCCCATGGACTCTGAGTACATGCTGTGTGGTTTCATGGCTATGTGTCCAACCGTGTGAGAAAGAACACGAGTTTATAGTTTTAAATAGTACACACCATGAAGTATGAAGTACAAGCTGTGTATTTTTACCCAAGAATCCCCAAGGGGTTTTGGTAATGTATATGTATATATCTAGGGGAAAAATAATATTACACTCAAAGTACTTTTTTCAACATAGTATTTTGGGGTATTTTGTGCTCTGTAAGTCAGAATTGGGTGTGTGAGTAGTCCATTCTAAGCACTTTTCATCATAGATCGCAATGATGGACTCATATTGACATTTAGAGGCCATATAATTAGTGTTTTGGGGATTATATCTAAATGGGTAGGTTCTTCCTCTAGTTGTTGTGTTCAGTTATCACCTAAGAGTGAGACCTGACATGAATGATAGGTTGGGGGTTCAGACCAACCTAGTTGATACTTTTGATCTGAGATGATCTGTGAGATATATCCCATGACCTATGTTTTTGATGAATTTTTACTTGGGAGACATTACCGTATGGGCTATGAATTTGGGAGACCAGATACTTCCAAGGATCCACTAAGGGAAGCCTTTACATGTGTGCTGACCTAGGGAGTCGCTTATAGGATCACTCTAAAGTTTTTTGGGAGGATCCTTATTATAGGATGCATCTATTGTTCTTTATTCAAGAGTCCCATATAGGATTACTCCCTTTCTATTCACTATGGATACCTTGTAGGATTCCTTCTCTTGTGTTTACCTAGAGGATCCCAAGTAGGATGCATCCTTAGTGATTGAATTGAGAAACTCAGTGGGTGCCTGTGGTTTTACGAACCCTGATTTGTATGTTGGGTTTGGGAAGAGATGAAGGTTGGGTGTCTCTTAGAAGCCATGCTGAAAATAGTAAGAACATGGGGCTATGGTTGTAGTGTTGGGCTGGGCATTCAGGCCACCATAACTCTTTGTTATGGTTAACATGTTTTTTACTGATGTAGTGAAGTTCATCAAATGTGTTTCATGTTTGGTGGCTATTTAGCCTGACGTGAGGCATTTTCTATGTTTTTTTGGGAAGCCTGGACAAACTCTCATAGGATCCCGCTTCTGAGCCATGTTATTTCTGATATTTACTATACCGAGAGGTACTTCCTGGGAATTGGTTGTTGATCCTTACTTAATGAAATTGGTTATGTAAATTTTTTCCCACATGAGTGGATTATTGAATACCATTTAATAGGGTAATTTACATATGTTGTGATACATGATAAAATGATTATACACCTAGCCTATTTTTTAAAACTGATGAAATTCTTATACACTGTGCTTGGCCTTGAAAAATGCTGAAATGATTATATACCAGGCATGGCCATGAGAAATGATAAAATGCTGATACATTGTACGTGGCCCTGAAAAATGAAATAATTCTTATATACCGGGCTGGGTGTGGATACATATTAAAATTATTATACACCGATCTTGGCCCTGATACATGATGAAATGGTTATACACCGGGCTTGGCCCTGATACATGTTGAAATGCTTTTACACAAGTCCTTTCCCTAATACATGATGAAATTCCTATATACCGGGTTTTACCCTGATACATGAAGAAATGATTATACAATGAGGTTGACCCCGATACATACTGAAATGATTATATACTAGGTTTTACCCTGAGACGTTCTAAAATAATGATATACGAGGCTTGACACTGATTGACTAATATGCCTATAGGTGAGGTTTTGATATGCCTGCGGGAATGGTCTTCTTTGTCTTAGTTGGATTCATGGGCTTATGCTCTATGTTTCCTGATGAATTACCTTTTACAGGATTGAAAATCAGTATAAGGTATCCATCTTTATAGGATTGGCCATCGTTATATGGTATCCTAGTTTGTTATCTAAGGCAAGTACAGGTGAAACTAGCTATATGATGAGCATCCCATTGTGGTAATGTAGCTTTCTCAGAGATATAATTCTGACATTTGAAGAAGCATGTTGATGTAGACGGGATTATGGACCCAGAGAACGACTTAACAACACACCTCTTGAGTGGAACAACATTTGGATCAATTCCCTTGCATAGGATGTCCAGGAGATCAGGCTTATGGACCCAAGGATCGATTGTTGTTGTGGTTTCATATTGTTTGATACACATACCAATGAATACTAATATTTATTTATATGTGTATAGGTATGAGACTATAAATATTTACGTATATAGATATTTAAATCCATGGTGGAACTTTCCCAATTGATAGGGATTACAGACCTCGAGTTTGATGGTGGTTTCATGTTTGGTTTACATCTTTTTGTTGTGAGTTACAGCTAGGATAAGCTTGTTGTTGTCACATATTGTTTTAGAACCAAATATGTTGTTTGCTAGTTGGGGTGTCCTACTGAGATTATTTCTCAACCCTGCACGTACACCTCAGTGTACGTGTAGACCTTATGCCTACTATTTAGGTTAAGCATGAGTTTCTTGGTGGATAGGTCTGAGGCCCAATGTTACATGATCGAGTGGAGTTTCTTGAGTGGTCCTACTGGCCGGGATGGTGCAGTTCGACAGTGTAGTGAGATCAGGTAGATGGATTGGGTCATAGTTAGTAGTATTCCCTTTAGTATTACTTTATGATTCTTTTGTACTTGTATCTATGTGGACAATCCATATGTTAACTAGGTATTTATTATATTTCATTTTTGTTCAGTATTTTATAGAATTTTTACTGTTACAACTTGTTCTATTTCAATTGTTTATTTATTCCACACTATGTTTATTTTCATTAAGTATGATACTCAGTTATTTCCACTATTTTTTTTACTCTGATACGAGGTCATAGTCACCCGACTATCACCTTCTTGGTCCTCACTAATAGTTGGCCACCTCTGCTGTATGAGGAGGTTCACATGGGTCCTTGGGGTGAACCGGCACAAAGCATCAGTCTAGTGGCTTTTGGGTTGGGATGTTACATTGGAGCTCTCCCCTTTATTAGGTTTTATTTTCCAAGGATACCAAGAAGTGTTTCATGATTTATATGTAGGGTTAAGCTAGGGTAATAATGATGTTCTCAAAGTATTATCTTTGTTGTATTTTATGTATGAAAGTATAATGTAACGTTCATGTATGTAATATAATTTCCAAGTCTACTAAACAGATCGGTCATTTGGGATTTGATTCACTATAATTATTCCAATCAATTAAAATATTATAGCATTGCTGAGCTTTTGGGGTTCAGGCATTACATTAAAGATCACGTAAAATGTGAATAGTTATCCGGGAATGAAATTATATCTTACTAATGAGATTATAGATTATTATAGGGTATTATTTATCATTTTTCATGATATGAGGATTATTCTTTAGATAAAATTTTAATGATAATCATTTATATTATTTTGGTGTTTTTTCAATCATCAAAAATATGTTTCTTTTAATAATTAATATTATATAAATATACTGGTTTTAAAAAAATAAATAAGTTTAAATATACATTTGGAAATATGGTTTAACCATTATATTTATTTTATGACCATTCTTGAAGGTAGTTTAAAAAAATAGAAAATCTTCATCCATGAATGTTGTGACTCAACACCTCTCAGAGGATGTTTTCATATTTAGAATAAATGGGAGTGGATAAGGGGTTTGGTGATGGATATTCTCTTTGCATAATATAATTAATGTATATAAAAGATACTTGATTTATCATGACACTTTTATAAGGGCGGTGAGGATTCACTACTAGAAATTTGAGCTATATCTACTGACCTATAGCCATAGTTTTGTAGGTCTGTGGCTATATACATTTTATAGAAACAGTTTAATTAAAAAACTGTGGGTAAATTTTTTTCCTCGGTTTTTACAAAATCTATCAAACTTTTCAGGCTCCTCCTCCACCCTCGACATCGGCCATCTTCCCACATCGAGCCCCTCCTCCATCCTCCTCCCCCGATGGTGATCCTCCTCAAGATGTCCCTACTCTAACGGTGACCCTCCTCTCACGGCGGTGCCATCCTCAGAAAGTCCCTACTCATGGTGACCATCCTCACGGTGTCCCTCCTCACAGGGACCCTCCTCTCATGACAAACATCCTATAGATCCAAGACCATCCTCTCAAGGCAGCTCCATCCTCCTCCATCCTCCTCCATCCTCCCCCAATCTGCGACCCTCCTCTCAAGGTGGTGCCCTCCTCTTTTATACTCCCTTGATCCGATACCCTCCTATTTATTTGTCTTCTTCAAGTGATCAATCTCTCTGAGATCGAATGTGATTAACTCTACTTTTATTCTCCATTCATTATTATTTTATATTTTTTGTAAGTGTATGGTATTTTTATTCCTTATCATTTGGTGTGTTTAGGTTTTCTAGTCAAAAAGAGTTTTTTTAACATATTATAAGCATAATCATATTCTTGGCAGTGTGACCATTCTTCATTTCATGCTCTCATGTTGTGAATTTTTAAAGCATCAATTGAGGTAATGGATTCAAAACTCATCTATTATTATTATTTTAAATTGTGTAATTAGAAATAATTTTTATTTATTAAGAGGATTGTATGGAATAACATAATCAAAATAAATAATTAAACCAATGTAATTTAATTTAATATTTGTGACTCATATGAGAAGAACCTGATTTCATGTTATTGAAATATTTTGATGATTCTTGATTGAAATTTATGTTATATTGAAATTAATGATTGTTGTGGATGTATTTGATTTACTAGAACTAAACATATTGATGAAGAGAACATTTTGGGAGAAATATCTGTTGTACTAAAAACTGGGAGGATGTATATAATAAAAGAAATTCGTGATTATATTTATTTCAGTAAAAAAGATTTTTTTAAGTATCCAATGATTAAAATTGGATTAATTATTTGAATGGGTAGATAAATTAGACAGAAAAATGACACATAGAAATTTTTTCCACAATAAATAGATGAAAATATCATATTCACTAATCAAGTATTAAAAAATATTCATAATTAAAATATAGAAGTTATAAAATTCATAGTTAGAATTTTGTGAAAGGGATATTAAATTATTTATAGGGTGGTTATAGATAAAATATTTTCACTAATTGCATGTATTGAGGTCCTAAATTTTTTTCATACCATAGTTATATAGTGAATATCAAGGTATATCAAATGTATATAATAAAATGAATTCTTTTTCTCATTGTAATTTTTTAAGGAATTTGAAACATTTCAACTATTTGGACTTTAAATAAATGATGATGATAATAAATTTTGCATTTTTTAGAATGATTTTTGTGCCTTATAACAAGTAAATGTATCTTGGAACTCAAGGTTTGAGAATGTTTGATTTGTTTGAGGTTTATGAGAGTAGTTGACTATAATCTCTATATTAATAAGAATTATTATAGCAAAATAATGGCATAGGATTATACAATTTAAACTATCTGAAATTTTTTTGTTGGTTGAGTTGATAAGGCTGTGAACATCATATTCATGAGGTGTTTCTCATTTATAGGATGTTTAATAGACAATTAATTACCTTGGAGTTCAATAAAATAAGTATGGGGGTGATCAAACTAGAAATTTCATATATTGTTATATGTAATTAATTTTTTATTCCCTCAAATTCCATCAAAATCCTTGGGATTTCTATATTTTCACATTTTGTATGATTTTCTATGAGTAAAATAAATGTGGATTGATTTTTTTATTTTAGTGATATCCTTTTTATTTTTTCATTAATTAAATGTGTTCTCATTTATTTGAGTTCGGTTTTGACGATTATTATCCTCCTACAATTAATTTAGGTCCATATTCCTTTGAAGATGATGATGATGGTGGTGGTATGAGAGGAGGAGATATTGATGTTAATGTTTCTGAAGGAGATGATGATGGTTTTGATGGTTTCAGTGATAGTGATATTGAGATACATTTTATATGTAAATTTTATTCATGATTTATTCATTTAATTATACCATATAATGATGTTATTGTTTGGTAGATGTTGTGGTGTTTACTATTTTAGGGTGAAATGGGTGTGTTGCGGGTACGGTGGTAGGGGGTAGGGGTGTGTGGGTGTGTTGGTTGATGGGGGGGTGGTGGTTCTTGGGGAGGGTGGTGGTTCTTGGGGAGGGTGGTAGTGGGGGTGGGTTCTAAGGGAAGGGGTAGGTGGTGTGTAGGGGTAGGGGTAGGGGAGGGTGTCGGGCATGGGGTAGTGTGGGGGTGTACAGGGGTTATGGGTTGTGTAGGGGGTGTGAAGGGGGAAGATGGTGTGTAAGGGGTGGGGGTGTGTAGGGTGGTGTGCAGGGGGTAGGGGGTATGGTGGTGTTCTGGTGGCGGGGGTTGGGGGAGTGAAGGGTAGGGAGAAAATTGGTGTGCAAGGGAGGCGACAATGGGTAGGGGGTGTGGTTGGGTGAGGGGGTGTGCAGGGGTGGGGGAAATGGGTAGGGCAGGGGGCAGTGTGGGGGTGTGCAGGGGTAGGGGGCAGGGGGTGTGTAGGGGGAGTAAAGGGGGTAGGGGGTGTGGATGTGTAGGGTGTGTGTGTAAGGGCCAGGGCGGTGCGCTGGTGACAAGGGGCATGGGGGAGTGTAGGGAAGGGGTTGGGGGGGTGTTCGTACCGACAGGTTCGATGCTAGGCCATCCCAGGATTCACCTTATTGACCTCCCCTTCATTTTGTTAAAATCACCCATATATTTTATATTTTTGTTTCTATGTTTTCTGTGGCAGTAGAATAAATATTAATACCATCTTAAAGGCTTTAAGTGACTTAACATCGATGAATTCAATCATTGAGCCTATATTTTCTCTACAACAACCAAGGTTCATGCATCATCCCTCACAATCAGTGCTCTACTTGACATGCTATTTTATATTTTCTCATCCCACAAGGTTGGTTTTGATTTTGAATCAAGATTCTTTTTGATTTGTGTTAGTGAAATGTTTGCGGGATTTTACATTGTATGTGGAATAAAAATCA
The DNA here is from genome assembly GCA_963277665.1 of Viscum album. Taxonomy (NCBI): domain Eukaryota; kingdom Viridiplantae; phylum Streptophyta; class Magnoliopsida; order Santalales; family Viscaceae; genus Viscum; species Viscum album. The sequence goes on along the minus strand of OY728131.1, from coordinate 304,773,087 downwards.
ATGTTGGATTGGGTAACTCTGTTCTTGACCATTGAAACATCTATGCCTTTAATTTTGTTGTTGGATTGGTTCTAATCATGTAGTAGGTGAGTTATTGATGTTATTATTTTTATATATATTCTAATGTGACCACATATACAGATCTTTATGTGCATTATGTTTCTGGGTGATTTTATTAAGAATCATAACTTTCATGGGGACTTCGCAATGTCTATTTAGTGGTTCTTGATATTTTTCATGATTTATGGTTGTCTTTTTGTAATGTGTGGTTTATGATGAGTACAAATTCACGATGTATTTCCTTTTCTTTGAAGTTAGTTTATCTTTTAAATAGAAATATATTAAAATAATTGGTTCTCTTTAAATTTTTTATTCTTATATATCCATGTGTTTTGCCCATAAGTTACTGAATTATCGAATGCATTTCTTTCATGAGTTACTTTATGCTTTCAAGCATTGATCTATAACATCTATTTCACTAAGAGACCATGGAAAACATCAATGGTTTGTACTGCAGATTATATTCTAGTACAAATGTATTTTCTAAAGGTGATTTTAGTTGAAATAGAAGGTATTCATCTTCATACATTAGATGGAATTGTGGTGATATGTTTTAATTTCATAAAAATAGTAAGTTTCTTACATTTTATATGTGTAATGAAAAATACTTCATTAATTGTCTTCAAATTATATTATGATATTATTTTATAACTTTCTATGTCATGAAACTTATTTAACTTATCCATTTAATGAATTTTTAATGATATTATTTCATAACATGTTTTTTCTTACATTTTATATCTCCATAAGTGAAATTCCATTTACATAATTGGAGTTTAAAGAAAACTAGTAACTATGTATAAACCATAATATTTCAAAATTCAGATTAGTTGGAATGATTCAATAGAAATATCATTTTTCAGGTCCACAACTTTCTCATCGTAGTGCACTGCAACAAACACATTTGAGTTGGAGCATCATGAACACTCCTTTCTCACCATAGACCGTGTTTTATTTTTGTTGAACATAAATGATTGAATCTAAAGTTGATATTGTTTTTTTAGGTACTTAAATAGGAATATCCGAATTGAGTTAAAAATATAAGAGGATGGTTGGGTAATTAAAAAGAAATAAATTGCATCATTTCATTATGGGGAGTACTTAATTAGGTTTTTACTTATTTATAACAATTCATTCATACTTCCACTTATTGGAACTCTTTTGAAATTCATGATTTTTGGATGTTATTCTTGTTGGGTGTTTGTACTAAAACTGCTGAATAATTTTAATGATGATGTTATTGAACTGAATATGTTTATGATGGTTATTGAAAATATTATTTCTTATTGAAAAACATATTGGGTGATGAGTTTTAATGTATGATGATGTTTGTAGTGAAATTTATATTTCATGACTTGTTTGTTGAAAATATGGTAAATATTCATTAATGGGGGTAGAGTGGTAATATAAAAACGTTTTTCATGGTGATGTTAATGTTAAATGTTCACTGTATCTGTCTCTTTTCCTTCTGAAAAGAGTTTCATTAAATACTATTCTGCATGTTTGACTGGAAATCATGAATTAATGCATGTGGACACTAAATTTTCTTTCAAAAGGGATGAATATTGTCACTTTTTATAGGAATGATATTATTTTCAACCTTCATTTTACCTTAATGTTTTGATTCGATCTTTTCATTTTCTTCTGGTTTGGGGGATAATTTGTGATTTAGGGAGGGTCTAGGGGGGCTGTCCAAAAGGGTGCTGTCTAAGAGGGAGGGTGGTGTCCAGGAGGGATTAAGGGGGGGTCCGTAGGAGGGAGGGGATAAGAGCGATGAGGGGCAGTGTCTAGTGGTTGTGGGGGGGGAGAGAAGGGGTGTGGGGGTGCAAGGGGAGGGGGTTGTGTAGGGTGGTTTCCTAGGTGGGGAGGGGGTGTCTAGGGGGTCTCCTCACCATCTATAACTATGGATAAATCTTAATGTTTCAAAATTGAAATTTTTTGGAATAATTAAATGTAGATATTTTTTTTCATGGCCACTCATTTCTCACAATAGAACTGGTTTTATTTGTGTTGAACTTAAATGATTGAATCAGAAGTTGATTTTTTTAGGTAATTCAATGAGAATATACAGGTTGGCTGAAAAATATAAGAGGATGATTGGATCATTAAAAAGAATAAAACAACATCATATCATTATAGAGGAGTAATTAATTTGGTTTCTACTTTTTTAGAACAATTCATTCATGATGTCACTTATTGGAACTCTTTTGAAATTCCTGATTTTAGGATATTATGCTTGTTTGATTATATATGCTTAAATTGTTGAATACTTTTCATGCTAAGGTTATTGAACTGAATCTGTTTATGATGGTTATTGAAAATATTTTTGCTTATGGTAAAACATGATGAGTTTTTTAGTTTTAATGTATGATGATGTTTTTTTGGAATTTATATTTCATGATTTGTTTGTTGAAAATAATTTAAATATTCATTAATGAGGGGAGAATGGTAATATAAAAACTATTTTTATGGTGATTTTAATGTTGAATGTTAACTGTATTGGTCTCTTATCCTATTGAAAAGTGTTTCTTTACATGGTGTTCTGTGTGTTTGATAGGAAATCATGAATTAATGCATGTGAACACTGAATTTTCATTCCAAAGGGATGAATTTTGTTACTTTTTAGAGGAATGATACTGTTTGCAACCATCTTTTTACCTTAATGTTTCAGTGTCATCTTTTAATTCTATGATAGTTTGGGAGATATTTTGGGATTTATGGGGGGGTTAAGGGGGGCTATCCAAGAGGAGGGGCTATTCTAGGTGGAGGAGGGGGATATCTAAGAGGGGTTAGGGTGGGGGGACAAGGGGTGTGGGGGTGTAGGGGGAGGGGACTGTCCATGGGTGTGTGTCTAGGGGGAGGGGGTGTCCTTGGGGGTCTCCTCTCCATCTGCAACTATGGATAAACCGTTATATTTCAAAATTCAAATTAGTTGGAATGATTCAACAAAAATATCATTTTTCATAGACACTCATTTCTCACCATATACCTTGTTTTATTTTTTTGACTTAAATTATTGAATTTGATGTTGATTTTGTTTCTTTTTTAGGTACTTTAATGAGAATATATAAGTTGAGTGAATAATATAAGAGGATGGTTGGCTCATTAAAAAGTAGAAAATTGAATCATATCTGTAGACCCTGGAAAACGCATCCCCAAAATTTTCCAAATTCTTCCATACAAGATCCAAGATCGTAGTCCATTTCCCAAGCTTCAATTTGGTAGGTCATAGGGCCCGAACGGAGTTACGGGTTAGGAATTATGGAAATTTGATGTTTGGTTGGAAAAATACATCGCAAAGCCCATTCGCGAAGCCGCCTCCGCGATTGCGAAGAGCCGCCGCGAAGCAATGAGGCGGGAAGCTCCACGAACCTGTTTGACGTTCACGATGTGCCGCGAAGATGCGCCGTAAAGCAAAGGAGGCGGGATGCTCCACGAACGAATTTGACGTTCGCGAACCCGCCGCGATGTAAAGGAGGAGGGATGGCTCCACAAAGTGCTTTGACATTCGTGACGCGCCATGAAGATCCACCGCGGAGCAAGCTCCATCTTCGCACCGAGTGAGCTTTGCTTCATGGAGCCCCTTGCCTATAAATACCCAGCTCACCCCCCTTCTCCGGACGGATGGCCACGGCCACTTCGCCCATTGGGCGGTCGGTCTCCCGGTCCGCGGAGCTCCACTTTGCGGCTCCGCGAGGCCACGCTCCGTGAGCAGCTTCCTTCATGTTGCTGCTCTGAGAGCACTCCGCGAGCCACCCTTACTCCACAAGAGGCCCATGCTCTGCGATGCTTCACCGCGAGACCAAGCTTCGCTAGAGCCCTTTGCTCCGCAAGAGCCCTATGCTCCGTGAGACCCCTTTGCTCCCCATGAGACCATTGCTCTGCGAGGCCATGCTCCGTGAAGCTACTTCGTGAAGACTTATCCTTTGTAAGGATCCTACCTTCGCGCCCACTGGTCCCTTCACTACCATCATAGTCCCCCATGAAAAATGGAGAGTCGCAGCGTGAACTTTTCAGGCCAGAATGGTGGGATTTTCCATTACGCCATTTTGCACTCCCACCTTCCACCTATAGAACACAATGATTTGAGACACTCCTCCACACACCATGAAACACCTTGAGTTGATGTATTCCTCTTGGATCATTTCCTATGTCTTGAGTTGGGGTTCTCATCATCAATTCCCTGAGTACCTTGAGTCGAACCATTCCTCAGGAAACTCCTCCAAACCCAATCACTTGGCTCCTATGCCAGGTTGAACCAGAAAGGGATGCCCTTATATAAGTCCCAACACCAACCATTTCTAGGAATCTGCTACCTAATAGTCCTTTGTACATGAATCTAAACTGTAATAATCCTTATGTTCCAAACATAGGATGCCTCTTTCCCTATACTAGAGATGCCTTATGCTCCAAGCGTAAGATGCCTAACAGTCCTATCTACATGACTATAAACTAAAATACTCCCTATCTAACCAATGATAGGATGCCTCTTGCTCCGAACAAGAGATGCCTTATGCTCCCAGCATGAGATGCCAACATTCTTACCTACATGACTCTAAACTATAGTGATCCCCCTATGTTCCAAACATAGGATGAATATTTTTCTATACAAGAGATTCCTTATGCTCATAGCATGAGATGCCAACAGTCTTACCTACATGACTCTAAACTGTAGTGATCACCCTATGTGCCAATCATAGGATTCCTCTTGCACTAAACAAGAGATGCCTTATGCTCTAAGCATAAGATTCCTAACGCCATGATTATAGTAGCATTATTCCAACGCCCCTTGGCATTATCCCGCTTGTGCAGTAGAGCATAGGTAAATGCCTCAACCTACCAGTGAGTTGGGATGCCCTCATGGCCCGACATGAGGAAGACATTATGGGCTGCTTCCTAGTGTATGCCCCATTCACCAGTGCCGCTCCTCAGCGGCACCTGAGCAGCTTCCTAGCGTAAGCCCCATTCACCACTGTCGCTCCATAACGGCACCCGGGCAGCTTCCTAGCGTAAGACCCATGAACCATTTTCGTTCCATAGCGGCACCCAGGCAGCCTCCTAGCATAAGCCACATTCACTAGTGCCGCTCCATTGCTGCACGTGGGCAGCTTCCTAGCGTAAGCCCCATGCACCATTGCTGCTCCCTAGCAGCACCCGGGCAGCTTCCCTACGTAAGCCTCATTCACCACTGTCACTCCATAGCAGCACCCATGCAGCCTCCTTCCGTAAGCCCCATTCACCACTATCGCTCCATAGCGGCACCCGGGCAGCTTCCTTGCGTAATCCCCATTCACCATTGCCACTCCAGAGCGGCACCTGGGTTGCTTCCTAGAGTAAGCCCCATGCACCATTGCCACTCCATAGCGGCACTAGGGTAGCTTCCTAGCATAATCCCCATGCACCATTGCCGCTCCATAGAGGCACCAGGGCAGCTTCCAAGCGTAAGCCTCATTCACCATTGCCACTCCTTAGCAGCACTCGGGCAACATCCTTGCGTAAGCCCCATTCACCATTTCCGCTCCATAGTGGCACCTTGGCAGCTTCCTAGCGTAAGCCTCAGGTACCATTGCCGCTCCCTAGTAGCACCCGAGAAGCTTCATCACGTAAGCCCCATCCAATGTTGTGATCCCAATCAGCGGTAAGCTGTTGTGATCCTATGCATCGGTAAGCCATTGACATACTTTTCTAGCGGTAATCCATTGTGACCCAATCTAGCGGTAAGCCGTTGTGACCCCATTTAGTGGTAAGTCGTTCACATCCTTATCTAGCGGTAAGCTGTCTAAACCCAATCCAACGGTATGCTATTCAAACCCCAAATCTGCGGTAGGCCATCATCAGGAGAACTATGCGGACTTTGATTCCCTACCACGGGGGTATGTAGGAAGCCTCCATGAGGCTCAAACCCAAAACTATCATCATCCTTTTCTTCGGGCCTCTATCCTGGAGTATGTCCCAGCATCATGGGCCGCCTAACGTGTAAGCCCCTCTTCGTTTCTCATGGACGCACCCTTTTGCGGCGTGATTGTCAAGTCCTCGCTGCCTCTTGTTTTTCACACCGAGCATGACTCACGTGGGCTTAAAGTTGGCATTGGCCATGACAAAACCTTGTCCAACATGACGTTAAACTGTATTCCCACATCCAACATGATGTTAAACTGTATTCCCTCATCCAGCATGACGTTAAACTGTATTCCCTCGTCCAGCAAGACACTAAACTGTATGACCTCATCCATCATGACGTTAAACTGTATGCCCTCGTCCAGCATGACGTTAAACTGTATGCCCTCTTCCATCATGATGTTAAACTGTAGGCCCTCGTCCAGCATGACGTTAAACTATACGCCCTCGTCCATCATGACATTAAACTGCACATCCATTTGAACTACGAGGTCTCTGATCAATGTCAAGGCATGGTACGTAGGAAGCCTCCACGAGGTTCAAGCCCGCTAGCCATCATTTCCTCATGTCGAGTTCTACCTTCGTCCAGCATGACATTAAACTGCATTCCAGTCCGATGGAAAGCCATTGTGACCAACCTGAACTATGAGGACATTGATAAATGTCAAGGCATGGTACCTAAGAAGCCTCCCTGAGGTTCAAGCCCAACCCCCTTCAGACCAAGGTCCCTCTTTCCTCATGTCGGTCCGCCGACACCCACAAACCAAACTACGAGGACTTTGATCCATGACAAGGTGTGGTACATAGGAAGCCAATATGAAGTTCAAGCCCACAACCCTGTCAATCCTACCTCATTCACATTGGTTCACCCCCATCCCAAATGACGTTAAAATGTATTCCACCATTTGAACTATGAGGACTTTGATTCATGTCAAGGCATGGTACGTAGGAAGCCTTCACGAGGTTCAAGCCCACCACTAGTGGACCCCAGAGTCTACTTTCACGTCGGTTCACTGATGAAACCATTTGAACTACGAGGTCTTTGATCCATGTCAAGGCATGGTACGTAGGAAGCCTCCCCGAGGTTCAAGCCCATCCACCATCGGATGAAGGTCCACCTTCACATCGGTTCACTGATGACTTCCATCCATTTGAACTACGTGGTCTTTGATCCATGTCAAGGCATGGTACATAGGAAGCCTTCTCGAGGTTCAAGCCCATCCACCATCGGATCAAGGTCCACCTTCACGTCGTTTCGCTGAAGACTTCCATCCATTTGAACTATGTGGACTTTGATCCATGTCAAGACATGGTACGTAGGAAGCATCCCCGAGGTTCAAGCCCACCACCCATCGGACCAAGGTCCACCTTCCCGTCGGTTAGCCGATGAAGCCCCTTTGAACTACGAGGTCATTGATCTATGTCAAGGCACGGTACGTAGGAAACCTCTATGAGGTTCAAGCCCACCTCTCATCATTCATTCACGTCAGGGTTCATCTTCCCCCCGCATGACGTTATACTGCATTCCACACCTCCTTTGAACTACGAGGTCTTTGATTCTTGTCAAGGCATGATTTGTAGGAATCCTCCTAGAGGATCATGCCCACCACCCGTTGGTCACTCCCACCCTCTTAACATCAGTTTGCTGACAACATCCATCGGACCATGGTCCACCTTCACGTTGGTCCACCGGCACCATCCCGGACTACACAGATTTTGATTCCCTACCACGGGGATATGTAGGACGCCTCTTCAAGGCTCAAGCCCAACTTCACTATCGCCCCTGTGATGGTCCCATTTCATTCCCCCTCCACTTCATTCATCCATCCATCAGCCATCCTGATTCTCACCCGGGCCGCCACATCCCGGTGGGATCATGTCATCCACCTCCTCGTTGCTCCTAGTGGCGCATGGGCCGCTTTCCACGTGTAAGCCCCAGCATACATCCAGGTCATAGTACTCTGTGTTCACCCCTATTCATCACCCCTTCAAACTACATTGGTTTTGATCCCTATCCTCTACACAGGGCACGTAGGAAACCTCCAAGAGGATCAATCCCAACCAATGGTAATGTACCCCATCCTAGGGTGCACTCTCCCTGATCCTCCCTCAGTGGTGTTCAGATCAACCATTACGGTGTGACATCTTTCCTCTATGGGGAGCACCACCTCAGATCCGTCCTCATTGGGCATTCTGATCCATCCCCTTGGTAAACCATCCAGGTGTTCCCTCATAGGGATATAACAATCTAATCTATCTCTATGGGACTTTCTGATCACCCTCATTCCATCTCCGTAAGACGTTAAACTCACGGCCTACCTCGTGATAAACATGAGATGCCTGAGGAAAACCTCAGATGACACTCCTTTGGCATAATTGTCTCCGTAAGACATTAAACTCACGGAATACCCTGTGTTTAACACAGGAAGCTGAGGAAAACCTCAGATGCATGCCTCAGGTTCTGCACCATTGTGATGCCCTCTTATGAGGAAGAATACAGGTTCCCCTATGTCTGCGCACCCAGAGATGCCCTGACATGCCTGATGTTGCCGTCTACTCCGACCGAAGGTCGCTACCATGTCAAGACCCTACGAAAAGTCTTGATTGAAGTAGTGTAATTAACCGGAGTCCATGAAGATATGGCACCAGGAATGAGATTCATGAACAACGTATTATATCTAAGAGGGATACCCGGAGTAGGTGACGAGTTCCGAGGAGGAATCCACGGAAGGAAGAACCGACATCCCATCATCTCGTTTTGATCAAGGAGGAGACATACCTGAACAAGGAACGGATGCCGCTCGCCTTTGGAAAGCAGGAATGCGGTGCAACAGCTGCGCGTCCTCCACAGACAGATGTGTGCACCCTGACAAAAGCATAGGAAACTATATCATTACCGGGGAGTACATAATTTTGGCTTTACTTGATTAGAAAAATCCATTCATGTTGTAACTTATTTTAAATCTTTTGAAATTCTTGATTTTATGCTGTTATGCTTGTTGAGTATTTCTGCTTGAACTATTGAATACATTTCATGATGACGTTATTGACCTGAATATGTTTATGATGTTTATTGAAAATATTCTTTCATATGGTAAAACATACCAAGTGATGAGTTTTAATATATTATGATGTTTTTTGTGAAATTTAAATTTCATGATTTGTTAGTTGAAAATATGTTAAATATTCATTAATGATGGTATAGTGGTAATATAAATACTATTTTCATGGTGATTTTAATGTTAATTGTTCACTATATTTGTCTCTTATCCTACTAAAAAGTGTTTATTTACTTGTTATTCTGTGTGTTTGACTCGAAATCTTGAATTAATGTATGTGCACACTGAATTTTAATTCAAAAGGGATAAATATTATTAATTTTTAGATGAATGATACTATTTTCAACCATATTTTTACTTTAATGTTTTGGTGCCATATTTTCAATCTCTTCAAATTTGGGGAATACATTGGGATTAAGGGGGGATGTCTAGGAGTGAGGGGGTCTATGAGGGGTTAAAGGGGGTCTATATGGGGGATAGGTGATGGGGGTGAGGGGCAGTGTGCAGTGGGTGTGGGGGTGCAGGGGGGGAAGGGGTGTGGGGGTGCAGGGGGCGGGGGGCTATCTAGGGGGAGGGGGTGTCCAGGGGGAGTGGGTGTCCGGGGGGGGGGGGGGGGGGGTTGTTTAGGTGGGGAGGGGGTGTGTTTTGGGGTCCAATGGGATGTCTGGGGGGGGGGGGTTTAGGTAGTGGTGGGGTGGGGGTGTCCAAGGGGTTTCTAGGGGAATGTCTAGGGGGAGGGGGGTGTCCAAGGGGGAGGTGTCTGTTGGGCGGGGGGGTCTAGTGGAAGGTGTACAGGGGGGGTCTCCAAGGGGGGTATAGGGGGTGTCTAAGGGGGAATGAGGTCTAGGGGTGTGTCTAGGGCAGTGTCAAGTGGGGGTGTTTAGGGGGTGTCCAAGGGGTCTAGGTGGGTCGGGGGGGGGGGGGGGTCTAGAGGAGGGTGTCTAGGGGGTGTCCTATGGGGGGTGTCCGGTGGGGGTGTCCATGGAGTGTCTAGGGGGGTGTCCGGGGGATGGGTTCTAGGGGGTGTCTAAGGGGGAATTCCATGGGGGTGGGGGTTCCAATTGAGGTATTCAAGTGGGGGTGTCTAGGGGGGGTGTTCAGGGGGGGGTGGCTTTTGAAAGGGGGTGGGGGTTGAGGCAAGGAGAGTGATTTGGGGGGCGGGGGGGGGATTTCTAGGAAGGGGAGTGGTGGGATGCTGCAAGTGGGGTGGGGGATGCTACGAGGGGGGGGGGGGTATGACTAGGAGGGGGAGTTGTGGGCTACTGCAAGAGAGGTGGCGGGCTACTGCAAAGGGAGTGGGCGAGTGGGTGGGGGGGGGGCTTTCTAGGATGGGGAGTGGTGGGCTAATGCTAGGGGGTGGGGTGGGGCTGGGTAGGTTAGGGGATAGGTTGAGTTTATTTTATGAAATTGGAAGGGATATAGCCATAATTTCAAACCGTGGCTATAGCCCTATATCCACGGTTTGAACCGTGGATAAATCCCTATAGCCACGGTTCCAAACCGTGGATATATGCAATGTGTGCATTGATCATCTTCCATGGTTTGCAACCGTGGCTAGATGGATTTATCCGTGGTTCAAAACGTGGATATAGAACTGTAGCCAGGACTAACGCCCCAGATCTGGAAGCCACACAATGGGTGCCAGAACCTAGTTGGTCTCATGTCCTCAAGCGCATTTCCCCAAATGCCAGAGGCTGCCAACTAATAGTGAGGGCCCAGGTATGATAGTGGGGAAACTATTCCCTCATTTGTCAAACTTTAGCGCAGCGGAATAGAAAGATAAAATACCACAACAGAAGTAGTAAACAATATGAACTAGAAATGAACAACTGCAGTAAAAGATACCCAACAGTTATATAAAAAATGCAACATGTCACTATTTCTATGAAATCATCCCACACAGGATACACTGCAACACAATACAATACCACTATTAGTACATGGTATAACAATAGAACAAAACAGAGTGAACATAACATAGTAGCATCCCAAGCCTAAGCTAGGTCCCATGCTCTCCTACTCCTATGCTACAATCATGTACCTTTATAGGGACCCTTGGCCCTGTCATCACCGGCAACAATATAGTCTGTTTGGTCCAAAGACATGTCCCAAACAGGGTGTGAGAAATAAATCCCAGTAGGCACCCACCAAAGGCCCATGTACAACTTTCAGTGAAAATGTGTAATAGCAGTGTGCAAAATTTAATGTAGTAACATAGTAAGTACTCAAAAGTAACTATCACTACTTGTTTCATTTCCAATTTAATTATTACTTATAACCTCCAAGATTTTTCTTCGACTTGGGAGTTACAACATAGAAAATAAGCAGGGTGAACATTCTAAATAGTAGTGTCCTCAGACATTTATCCTTACCTTTAGGTAACAGAATCAAATACCCGCAGGTGATTGCCCTCAGGCATAATGGTCACTGCCCTCAAGCATATATGATATTTCCCCCAGGCACAGAGACTAATTCTCATAGGCATAAACAAAGGTTACCCTCAGGCTAACCAAACTCAGACCATAGGACAAGTAAAACACTACCCACAGGCTAATATAACACTGCCCACATGCTATGTAAAACACGGCCCGCAAGATAATAGAACACTACCTACAATCTAATAGAATGCCTCCCTCAGGTTAAAGGAACTGGGCCAATCCCAAAGCATAAGAAACAATTTATATAAACTTTCTCTCAAGAAAATTTATTTCACAATATAATCATGGAATACCCTAGGGTATCCTGGCCAAACGGCTAAACTGAAGAACACAACCTTTGGGTGGTCTTGGATCCCATTAGTGATCACAAAAAGTAGTTTAAACTTATCATTAGATTATATACGCAATTCTAGATATCTTTTCAAAAAGGCCTCATCCATACAACTCACCAACCATGGCCGCGTATCACAATGCTACACAATTTCAACACAATAGTTGAAAGGAACATCAGACCACCTACCGTGATCGTCTCTGATCGGTATACGCAAACAAAGCCTTCTGAATCATCCAAGAACTATGTAGATCCAAGATAAAATATCACTCCTTCAATCTCAAATAACATTACCTTGGGAAATAATTAGTATGAAACACACAAGGAGTGGGAATAACTCACCCGTTTGGTTCAATCGAGACCGTCAGAGAAGGATTCAGATTCCCGGTGTGCAGTCGGGAGATCTCCCAAGCTCCGACCTCCTCTCTCGGCTCCAAAACGAACTCAAAGCCTCCTTTTCCGAATTAGGAGGCTACTTCCCGTTGTAAGTGAAAAAAACTACACAACATGTACTCTCAAGTACACGACGTGCACTTTTCATTTTTTAAATGTCCCTCTGGTGGTTTTTTTCCACCACAACATTATTTATCTGTCGACTTTAGAACACGATGTGTATGCCTAATTACACAGCGTGTACCATCACTCCTCTAGTGGATGCCTCCATGGCCTTACTATTCACATTCTGACTACTTAAATGACCTGTAAATACAAAGTACACGGCTTGTAGTCATTTTTTACGCCCTTTATTGCCGACAGGCCTAAACACCCTGTGTACTCATCCCACATGGCCAAAGTACACGACGTGTGGAAAAGTACATGGAGTGTACCCACAAAATTAGGGATTTTCCCCCATTTTACTTATTTTCACAAAACACTCTTAATGAAAATGGAAAAGAAGAAACCCATACCCCAAAAACAATAACTGGGTTCTTACAAACATCCCAACTTAAAGCAATTCGACCGTGTGTTTCCCTTCCAAGGGTGGTGAAGAAACTTCTGTGAACAACTCTGGACACTGAGCATATACGTCGGTCTCCCACTCCCAGGAATCATCCTGTTCTCGGCCATGCATCCATAGCACTCGAATGAGAGGAACTGAATTGCCTCTGAGAACCTTTGTGATAATATCAACAATATGAATCATATGATCCTCAAAGGATGCATAGACCTGATGCTCAACCACCTTGGGCTGAAAAACATGAGATGGGTCTAAGTGATAATGTCACAACTGAGATACATGGAAGATGTCGTGCATGGTCCGGTACCTCTGTGGTAACTACAATAGATTGGAAAACAGACCCACTCTCTCTAGAATATCAAATGGACCCACATTACATGGAGAAAGTTTACCCTATCTTCTGATCTACCTATGTCCCAACCTCGTCAAAACATACAAGAAAACTGGTTCCCCGACCACGAACTCTAAGGGTCTTCTACGACGATCAGCATAAGATTTCTGACGTGACTGTGCAGTAGACATCCGCATCTGAATCAACTAGACCCACTCTAAAGTCTCCTGCAAGAGATGTGGCCATAGTAAACAACCTCACCGGCCTCCAACTAACACAAGGGTGATCGTCATGGAATACCATATAATGCCTCGTAAGGTTCCATCTCAACAGTTTCATGAAAACTGTTATTATAGGAAAACTCGACCTCGGGTATATGATTCTCCCAAGAGCCCCCAAAGTCTATGATGCATGCACACAACATGTCCTCTAGCACCTGTATCATTTGCTCTGACTGGCCATCGGTCTGAAGGTGCTCCGATGTTGTTAGAAGCACCTTTGTACCCAGTGCCCTCTGAAAACTATTCCCGAATCGAGACGTAAATCAGGCAGCCCTATAAGAAATGATAGAACAGGGGACCCAATGAATACGTACTACCTCTCTAATATACAACTTTCCAAGCTCATCAACACCAAAGGTCTCCTTGATCAGCAAAAAGCTAGCTACCTTCATAGGCCTGTGTACAATAACCCACACGACATCACTGCCTCGAGGTGACCTCGGCAACCTGGTCACGAATTCCATCGCGACATAATCCCATTTCCACTCCGGAATAGGTAACTATTGTAACAATCCAGATGGCCTTTTATGCTCTGTGTTCACTTGTTGGTAGGTGGAACATCTCTTAACAAAACCATCAATTTCTATTTTCACACCTGGCCACCAATACTGACGTCTCAAGTCCTGATACATTTTGGTAACTCTGGGACACACTGCCCAAGATAAAGCATGAAACTCCCACCTCATCTTCTCAGGTATATCCCCTAGAACCCACACTCAACCATGGAAACAGAGTACCTCACCATAGACTATCTTCCATCCAAGAGGAGGGTCGTCACTTGCCACCGACTCCTGTAGAACTAGGCCTTTTGAATCTGATTGTTGTCTCATCCTCACTCTATCCATGAGGGTAGAAGTCACAACTAAGGAGGAAAGAAAGGTTTTCCCCTGACTAGCATGAACCTCCAAATGTATCTATGAGAAACAATCCATAAGATGTCACTAATCACTGGCCTCCTGCACTGAATATGCCCCATCCCATAGTGCTGGGGTTATTTTTATCAACATCATCATCATTATGGAGGGAATTTGTCTTCTATAGGCTGGGAGGTAAATATTAGTGGTCAGAATCCCATATGTTCCTCCAAATATTATATGAACCTATGTTATATGGGTTTTGATTGATAATATCTATCCCAAAACCCTCAATATCACTACTCACTGGCTGAGACAAGAGGAGCATACGATGAAGGAAATCAATCCATACGGGGGAGCAAGCCATAATTGACCTATATATCTAGGATTTTTACAAATGACACTAATCCAAAAAATGTAGAATCATCATGTAGTGTTCAGAGTAATGGGATAAATACCAGTTCTCGATACACCGTTGTGAATGTCATCACTAACAACACAATAGATAATGTGGATCAAGAAACAAATGCAGAGGGGTGAAATACAAAAAATATACCCGATGTGGAAGATCTAGACTCCCCCAATGAGGTTTCATGAAGTTGGAAGTAGAGGAGAATCCATAACCTAGCACCTCGGAATATTGATTTTCCACCTCCATTGAAGAACACTACCAATAATAAAGGTACTGGTCTGGATATATCCCAGTCATCGCCTATAAGAACCAAAATTACTTCTACAGAAGTATGAATGGAATAATAATAATATCACATTAAAAATCTTAGACAAATCAATGAGGATATACTCAGGGGGAACATTTTCACATTGAATCATCTTCATAAAGAGTTGCATAACCCAACTCACGTAAATCTAGAAATATCCATTCCACATTCAAGAGTGGAATTTAAATGTCTGATCAACTCTTATTCCTTGTATTTAGTCTACATAAATAAATATGTCAAAAATGACCATACCATACCTGCATTATGACAACAACCTATCACTCTGTATGTTAATCATTTAGTCTTATAAAAAATTAGAATCAGTAAGAGGTAAAAACAGGGACAACCCATTGGCCCCACCTATTACGAATATATGGTTGTCGACTCAAGTAGTAGTAACTCCAGAATTTATCTACCCCATTGAGTCCTTAACTATTAAAATGGAATCCATGGAAGAGAGATGCAAACTTATATATCCTGAGAAGAATCCATATCTTGAGTGGGTGGATAATAGTTTTCCCACACACTATTTCAATAATCCTTTCTAATCCAACATTGATTGCACAAGATATCTTAAAACACATCTCACTCACATTGTATACTAATTCCATATGATAATGGGCCCTAGAGATCATTATTACAAAACCAAGATGATGTTTTTTTACAAGCTCTAATGGGGAAAACCTGTTTTTTCGGAAAACAGTATTCTAGTAGGATCCATTGCAATATGGGAAGACCTTCATCATCAATTCCATAACCAGTTTTGTTCCACGCTAAGTAAAATGATAATTTCGAATGTAAAAACTGTAATCAATAAGAAAATGATAGGGTGTCAGACTTTATATCCTAATGTAATGATTTAACCTATTCACCAAACATCCCTCTCTCATAGGGGAAATTACTAGAATTCTGTGCTGAAAATATTTGAGATGAGCTAAAAACACCTCTGATCCAATTTAAATACCTAGGAGGGATCATTGATTTCCCAAAAAATGGAACAATATTTGTTAGATTTCATTTAGTATACCCTAGCTAAATCTTTTATCATTACTTTAATATAAGTGGAAAATATTAGTTTGTAAAAGACTACATCTGTTACTCTCAAACCGCTATAAATTCTCATATAGGAATATAATAGACCATTGAATCGACCAACACATATTATCTAGTATCAAAAACCAAAAAATCTATCTCAAATAGAAGTAAAAAGTGATCTAGGTCACCTAGGATTTCTGGAATATATAAATAAAACATACTCCTTCCTAAATGAGAAATAAATCGATTATTTCCACACAACCATGGACAATAACATTCTAAAGATTACACAAGTCAGGAAGCCCAATGAGTTAAACATCATCTATTAGTTATACAAGTTCCATTTCAATAGAAGGTTGGGTCACAAAATCTTGTATTCATTTGTCTTCAAATACATTCTCCATTGAATAGTGGATTCTGGATAAGTGATGTTGGATTACTCCCTGGTGCTGTTGAACTGATTAACCGCTACCCAGTTAGAAGAAGTAGGTGATTGGAAAATAGAATCACCCAACATGGAAATAAGTTCAATATCTGGTTGACTTGAAAGATAGTCAACTAAGAACTCTCCATCAAGATAGAATTGATTTGTAATCCCACAATGGTTATAGATCATAGGGAGGTGGCATCGAATATGCCTCTCGAAGGTGGGAGCAAACATCAGAACATGGATGATATAGAAGAGGAAGAGTCATATTCAACTCTTACATAGTATCTTACTCTTGAGAATTTCATCTCTACTACATCCAATGCACGAGAACCACCCCACAAAATAAAACCCACGTCAGTCGAAGATCTTATTATTAGTTCTATAAACATGATACTCATGGAAATACATTCTCGAATGATGAATATGACTCTGAGTATGAGTTCCCCATACCTGATAAGTGAACAAGAGGCCACATGCTCAAGAATCAAGGATATAGAGGATAATGAGCACGTGGTCAGACCCAATATTTTGGTCACATCACCATAGAAGATAGAAATGTAGTTGATAACTATGGGAAAGTTCTCTAGAAATTCCAAGTGAGACATGGAGGTATTCCAGATCCCTGTAGTGACCATTTAAGTCCAATCATCATACATGACCTCCTATGGGTGTGATTATTTGATCATCATAGACAAAAGGGATAAAAAAATGATCTTCACCACTAGAAGCATATAATCCCTCAAAATCTACAAATGAATAATTCTTATCCACCTCAAATGCCTCAGATCCCAAACCACATAACAAGGAGAAACCCCAACTTAAAAATCACTGAAGTCTGTCTTCCTTATATGTTCCCTTTATCTTCCTAAAAAATATTTGATGATAATGATGATGATGGTGGTTGTATAAACCCAGATCTTTGTCCCATATGTGATTAATATTTCAAAATAACTCAAGGAGGAACTCATTGAATCCCTCTAGATCCTACAAGAGTTTTATATAGGATACACCGCATCCAATGTTTATAGATTGGATACTATAAAATTATAATGTCATTTAACCATATTTTTTTATAGAAAAGGATCATGAATATGTCATCTAGGGAAGCCTCAAAACCATGTATGTTTCAGGTAGACTCGATAATGTCGACATATATAGGGCTTTCAATGAAAATGTTCCTAGGATAAACCTCAACTCGATTCAGATCCCCCAATATTTTGTATATATAGAGGAGAATCTATATCTCATAAAACTAACCATTAAAGAGTATGATATATGTGAGAAAATACTTATCAATAAGATCAATCTCAGATATCAATTTGTGGATCCCACATCAAATGCCGAGTTTATGGTTATCTAGAAATACACCACCTACAGTGTACCACATAGAAGGCCCAATCCCCATAGCCATGTGGAGAAACCTTTAACATTATATCAATGTTTGAAATACCCCATCAATGGAATGGTCAGAATACTTCATGGTGATAGTGTCCCCTTGGAGACTTGAAAATCAAAATATGATGAGGAATGTTTCTATAAAAGGGATGGAAAACAACAAATGGGGGGAGAAAATATATATTTTTACGCCCCAAATGGCTTGGGGAACACCCCATATAATCCATGGAGTATGATCAATAATGACTATGTGATTCCCATAAATTTTGATGAGGCAATATACCTGATGGAAGATGTCCAATACCCTTCTGTCCCAAGTGATTTCATGAAAGAAAATTATATTCATAATTTCTCTACAAAGTCTCTTCAAGAAGGGGATAACAATCTAACTTACTAGGGCCAATCTAATACCTACAGTTAAAGAGATTACCTCAGGATTCCTACCTCATCTGAAAGTTCCTTCACAAATCCAGAGACAAAATAGGAAGTAGATAACATTAGAAACACCCTCTCATGTTTGAGGAAGGTGTGTCTACCACTATTTATGATCCCATGAAGAAATGAAACACCTCATGTTTTTATGTACTTTTTTTGAATAAATAAAATATTTATTTTTTATTACAATGAACTAAGTCAATCATTCCTTTCATATCACACAAACTACGCATACGGTACACACTACATCGATGTTTCTGTCACGACCCGTCCTCGGGTCCCGTACCGTGACTACCCCATGCCCGCCTTCCATAGGCCAGGGGATGGCGACCAGCACCAAGTCATAATAACTAATAAAAAGGGAAGGCATTGCCTTTGTAATGTAAACAAACACCATAGAGCAAGCAAGAGGAAGAAGTAATCACTAAGTAAAAACTGGGTACAATAGTAAGTGTAGAAAATTAATTTTGCCAGAATACAAACCCAAACTGAAAGTAAAGTACAACTGGAAAGGGAAAACAGTAACTGAAAGTAAAGCCACAACTTTGAGCCATCCATTGGAAGTCCCACCTAAAGGGTCAGTACAGATAGCCTCCACAGCTCCTCGGGTCCAGCTGTCTGCTCTAAGTACATCCCGCCCCGTGGTCCACCTGCAGGTACCGTCCTGCTCTGCATGCCTCAACCACGATCAGCATTGTCCATTGTCTACAACCAACACAACGTAGTGCTGGCATAGCCAGTTCAGGGGTGAGTATAAGCTACTCAATAGGGACCCCGAGACCCCCGAAGGTCTCCCATAATCCACAAAGGATAATCCACAAAGGAAAGATATATTCCCGAAGTAACATCCGACACTGCTTAGGTATATGCTCATACATATACCTAAGTCATCAATTCTAGTTCACTCCAACCTCTGAGCCCAAGTACAACCTATTCCACATAGGAAAGCAAAACTTAATCCACAAAGGATATCACAACTCAATCCACATTGGAAGCAATAACAGGATTCAACTCACACAGGTATACTTCTTCGCATAATGATATAGATGATCAGATATAGCCACTGATTCATCTAAGCCGCCAGACCCACAAAGGATCAATAGGTACTAACCCCCGCAATGACCCACAAAGGATCTGAACCACACAGGATCGATAGGTAACTAACCCCCGCAATGACCCACAAAGGATATGACCCACACAGGATCGATAGGTAACTAACCCCCGCAATGACCCACACAAGATCAGACCCACATAGGATCTATAGGCACTGGCCCACATAGGACTGCTGAGCGATAACCAACATAGGATCAGACCCACACAGGATCGGTAGAACTGATCCATGTAGGATCGCTGAGTGTTGTAGTCGTCACTGTCGAATCCACTGAGGATCTTTGTACAGTCATCGTCGTCGTCGTCGCAGTCGCAACCGGCTCTTGGGTTTTCGCACACAGCAGGGTCATTGGGGAGGGACCGCTCCAAGAGACGAGGGGATGATACATAAACTGACACAGAGTTCAGAGTTGATGTATCCAAAAGTTCTGTATCTCCAACAGGAACTCAACGTCACAGACGGCGCGTCAATCGGATGCTCAGTCTGAGAGTTATTGGTGTTTTTGTCCCAGGGGCCCGGTTGGGTTTTAAGTCAAAACCAACCATACAATACTCCAACGTCGTCCAAACCTCGAGCGGAGTAAGCCAAAAGGTCTGTCTCACTTAGAAGAATCAACAAAGTAGATGACATGTCAATCGGACGTCCGGAACTCAAGATATAAGTGTTTTCGCTCCGAGGGCCCGACTGGTTTCGTGTACGAACCAACCCGGCTGAACACAAAGTATTCTGAAACCTTGAGTGTGATCTACTGCAATGACAGTCTCTATCCAAGGATCGCATCGCAACAGACGGTGCGTCGATCGGAGGCCCATAGCTCATGTTATGGGAAACAGACCAAAAACAGTTCGATATTAAGGGGTTCGGGCCCGGTCCGACCCGGCCCAATACCCCCAGGGTCGGCCCGAACCGAGTCAACCCAAACCAGGTCCGGGTCCGGCCCACTTGGGCGGGCCCCGGCCCGGTTGGCGCGGCTCGGCCCGGCACGCGGGCGCGCTGGCGCTGGCCGGGTGGGCAGGCGAGCTGGCGCGGCCGTTACGGCTGAGCGATGAGGGGGGGGGGACCCCATGTGGAGAGACCGCATCCCCTTTATGGGGCCGCTCAGCTAGCCAGTTGCGGGTTTGTAACCCCCTAATTTTCCCTTGTCCGGCCAGCCCGCCGCAACCGGCCGACTTTTGCCGCCCCAGGACAGGCAAGGCCGATCCCCCTGATCCGACGCTGGCGGCCCTGTACTGGCCGCCGGTTCCCCTGCTCTACCGCGGCGTGATGGCGGCGCACCCTTCCATCATGGCCCTGATCCGTCCGCGGTGCTTTTTTGGTTCACCGGTGCGGTGCGACAGTGCCGCGCTTTTAGTTCGTCTTAACGGTGCGGCGCAACGGCGCTGCGCTCCTCCTTTCCTTATCAAATCCCGCGCGGTGCTTCGGCATCACGTTAGATTGCTCGTGCCGCAACAAACAAACCAACAAGGGGGAGGAGGGTCGGCCGTGTTTGCACGGTCTGACCTCCTCCCGTTATTGTGGTAGTAAGCGGGTCAAAAGAAAAGGAGGAAGAAACAAAAGTATTCACGAACAAACTGAATAAAATAAACCCCTACCTCAACATTGTCATCGAATGAGTGTTCGTCGCAGAATTAACCGTCGCGGAAGAAGAGGATCATCGCGGAAAAAAGTGTCATAGAAGGAACATCGTTGGCATTAGGTGATCTCTGAGGAAGGCATCTCTCGTCGTCGTCCACCGTCGGAGGTTGGCGTTCTTTGTTGGCGGTGGTGCGTTTTTCGTGTTCTTCATCGAAGAATGAATAATCTTCTCTTTTTTTCTCCCCGAGGCTTTAACACAACACAATAAAAACCAATCAACTAAATAAAATAAGTTCAACACTTATTTTATTATCGACCAATGATTTTGAAATTCAAAAGATAATAAACAAACAATTAATTCAAAGAATTAATTGTAACAATTTAACTGCTCAATTTAATGAGGCGTTTCTTAACCAGAAAAACGTAAGGTTTGACATTCATTAAAAGGGGGGGTTGCGGGTGCGTTACATAGGAGGGAAGAAACAGTGGGTCTCGTGTGGGCCCCACATCACAAATATCCTACCATGTGGGTAGGATATTGTGGGTTCCACCTTATCTGCTTAACTTAGCTTAATTGTATTTAAGTGAAATAATATAAAGTGTCGCACCACTTTTATTTTATTTCTTAACTTAACCCCCAAAAATTAAAAATCAAACCCGAGAAAACACAACTCCGGATAAGGTTTTTCTAGGAAAATACTGACGCTGCGATTCCACCAGTATCCTCAGAATTCAATTCTGAGCACCACTTTCAAAGTTAGGAAAACCCTCTAATTTGTTCACTGAATGCACCCAAGCTAAACATTGGAAAATGATTCAGGCACATTGGGCCCCGGAATCCGGTTCCGTCAGAAACTTCGTTCTTGTAAAATTCAAAAGAAAATTAAGAAAAAAATTCCTTGAATTTTACAGGCCTTTACATTACTCCCACCTCAGGGCTTTACATCCTTGTAAAGATACATCAAAAACTAGGGAAACAAAAGTGGGTACTAAGCACGCGTCTGAGCCTCCCACTCCCAAGTTCTCTCCTGGAGGTTTCTGTGCTGCCATCTGATGTGAACTAGAGGAATCGACCATCCACGTAGGACCCGCTTTTGCCGATCCTCAATCCCCACCGGGACCTCCGCAAAAGTCTCCCCATCATCAATTTCCAGATCCCCATGGTCAATGATATGCGTAGGGTCATGCACGTATCTCCTCAGCTGAGATACGTGGAAGACATCGTGCACCCAGTGCAACTGAGGTGGCAGAAACAGGTGATAATCCACCTCACAAATCCTGCTGAGGACCTAGAAGGGTCTGATGAAGCACAAATATAACTTGCCGCCTCGGCCAAATCTCTGTAATCCATGTAGAGGTGAGACCTGCAAGAAGACGTGGTCGCCAACCTCAAACTCTAGTGGCCTCCGCCTCCTGTCAGCATAAGGCTTCTGCTGGCTCTGAGCTGTCCTCATCCGCTCGTGGATGATCTAGAGCTTCTCTGTCGTGGCCTGGACCATCTCAGTCCCACAAGTGCTGACTCCCCAGGGTCTGTCTAGAACAAAGGAGATCTGCAATGTCGGTCATACAACACCTCGTATGGTTCCATCTCGATGGTGGAGTGGTAGCTGTTGTTGTACGTGAACTCCAACCAAGGTCGGTGGTCCTCCCATCTGCGACCAAAGTGGAGGAAACATGTTCGGAGCATGTCCTTGAGAGTCTGTATGGTCCCCTCCGTCTGACCATCTGTCTGAGGGTGAACGGCGGTGCTCAGACGTAACTGCGTCCCGAACGCCTCCTGAAACCCCTTCAAAAGCCGGGATGTAAAGCGAGAATCTTGATCGGAGATGATAGATGATGGAACACTGTGAAGCCATACAATCTCCTTAACGTAGAGACGTCCCAAGCTCTCCATTGATCCCTACTCTTTGATGTGTATGAAGTGAGCCGACTTGGTGAGTCGGTCGAAAATCACCCAAATGTAGTCGTGACCTCTGGAAGTGCGTGGAAGTCTAGTCACGAAGTCCATAGATATGTCCTCCCACTTCCACTCTGGGACCTCCAAGGGCTATACCAAGCCTACTGGTACCTGGTGCTATGCCTTCAACTACTGGCAGGTGAGGCATCGAGAAACGAACTCAGCCACAACTTTCTTCATGCCCGACAACCAGTTCTGTCGTTTGAGGTCCTGATACATCTTCACCACTCAAGGATGTACCGCCAAGGGAGAAGTCTGAAACTCTCTACGAACCTCCTTCCGTAAAGATACTGGTACTAAGGTACGTCCTCTTAAAAGGAAGTTGTGCTCTCCTCTAACAGAAAAAAACCATCAGGTTCCTGTTCTGAGGATATCTGTGCACGCCGAGTCTCATATTCAGCATGCCCACACTGTGCCTCTCTGACCCACTACAATAGTAGAGGGGTGACTTTGAGAGACTAAAGGAAGGCTGCTCCATCTTTATCCACGAAGGATATCTGCAAAGCGGCTAGATGCACTGTCGCCTCCTCAAATAGCTGAATGCCCATCCTCTGGTGGAGAGCATCAACTACTACGTTCCGCTTCCCAGGAGTATAGACTATCTCAAAGTCATAGTCCTAGAGGAAATCGATACATTGCCGCTATCTCATGTTCAATTCCTTCTGAGAGAAGATGTACCTGATACTCTGATGGTCAGAATAGACTGTAAAGAGCTCACCCATCAGATAGTGTCGCCATGTCTTCAGAGTGAAGACCACTACTGCTAACTCCAGGTCATGGGTAGCCTAGTTCTGCTCATGTGGCCTCAACTGACATGATCCATAGGAGATCACCGCCTGCTAATGCATCAGGAAACACCGGATTCCGGTCCCTGATGCATCGCAGTAGATTACGTACCCTACTCCCTCTTCCGGCAACCTCAAGATAGGTTCACTGGTCAATCACTGTCTCAGCTCCTGGAAGCTCTCCTGACATCTGTCTGGCCACACAAAGGGTTTCCCATTCTTCGACAAAGCTAAGAGTGGCGTCGCAACCCTGGAGAATTCTGGCACAAATCTCTGATAGTATCCTGCTAGTCCCAAGATACTCCACATCTCCATCACACTCCTGGGTGGATCCCAAGCTAACACTGCCTCGATCTTCGCAGGATCCACCGCAACTCCCACCTCAGAGATGACATGTCCCAAGAATTGGACCTCACGTATCCAAAATAACACTTCGAGAGCTTGCTATAAATCCGGTGCTCTCGGAGCGTGTGTAGTATAACCCGCAATTTGTAGGAGTGATCCTCCTCAGTCATCGAGTATATCAAAATGTTGTCGATTAAGACCACGACCAATCGATCGATGTATGGCTGAAAGATCCTATTCATGAGGCCCATGAATATTTCGGGAGCATTTTTTAGGCCGAAGGGAATAACCAAGACCACATAGTGGCCATACCGACATCTGAAGGTCGTCTTCTGAACGTCCTTGTCCCGAACTCTGAGATGATGATAGCCTGACCTGAGGTCTATCTTTGAGAACCACCGTGCTCCCTTGAGCTGATCGAAGAGGTCATCAATACTTGGTAGTGGATACTTGTTCCTCATTGTCACCTGGTTCAGGTGTCGATAGTCGACACAAAGTCGAATGTTCTCGTCCGCCTTCATGGTGAACAATATCGGGGAAGCTAAGGGTGAAACACTGGGTCAGATGAATCCTTTTCCCTGCAAGTCCTCCAACTATACCAGTAGCTCTCGAAGCTCAGTGGGATCCATTCGATACGCTGGGGTGGATATCAGGGCTATCTCGGGGTACAAGTCAATATAAAAGTCTACCTCTCGGCGAGGAGGTAGTCCTGATATGTCATCAGGGAAAACGTCCGCATACTGATCCACCACTGCAGGAAAACAAGGACTCCATACGTCAACTGTTTCTTGGATGAGGCTAGCCAACTGATGAGTGATGGGTTGTCCTCTCCTATGCAGGAGTCCATCCTATTTTTTGAAGGCTCCCTTCTCACCGGTGAAGGTGAAGCTACTCCAATCAGTGCGTACACATCACACCTTGCATCTAATACAGTCGATCTGATCATGGACTGTAGATAACCAATCCATGCCCAAGTTGACATCGTAAGGCCTCGATTCCACTACAAGAAGATCCCAGCCAAAGCTCTCGCCTCTTATATTAAGCTCACACTACCGGTACCAGTTCCTAATCATCAAGTCTGCTCCCGTAGGAGTCTCCAGCCGTAAGGATCGAGCCAACAGCTCTGTCAGAATCTTCGAGCCCCGAACAAGGGCATCATCTATGAAAGAGTGACTCGCTCCTGTGTCTATAAGAACTGTAGCAAGGGTGGAATAGTCACAGATAGTACATAGAATCATCTCGGGCATGCCGTGGTCATAGGTCTCTGCTGCCTGGAGTTGTGCCTGTATATGCCTGCCAGCTCCCTATGGTCGGGGTGGACCTCTTGGTGGTTGTGGTGGTAGAGCCTCAAAGTGTCTCCTACCACCTACTGCTCGGTCTGCTCCTCTGCCTCATTCGCCTGCTCCCTGCAGACTGCCACGATCGACCCACTTCCTAAGCCTCGGTGGCCCCTCACTCGTATGCTTCTCCTCGGTATAGCAGGTCGGGCAGTCACGAGCCATGTGGCCTTGCCCGACGCATGTGTAGCACTGTCTGCCTCTCAAAAGACTGGCTCCGTGCTGTGTGCCCCGCACTACTGAGCTAGTGTCCTATGGATGTCTTCCTGAGTGTCTGGTATGCCTGGACCCATGTGTCATCCGTCGACTGCCTGCTGCAGAAGACTCGGCTACCTACTGCCCTGCGGTAGGTCTCGCTGTTGATGTAGGCTCAACAAGGAAGCTCTCGATCAAAAGGGCTTTCTCTAGTACTCCTACCTGAGTTGGAATGTTGTGGGAGATCAGCGATGCACTGATCTCTTGACTCAATCCTTGATCAATGGTCTGGGCCCGGAAGAATTGGTCCCATAACATGTCTGTCGAGTAGCATGAGAGATCGGTAAATCTTGCCGAGTATTTGGCGACCGTCAAGCTGCCCTGCTGCAGATGTAGAAGCACCTGGATGCGCACCGCACGGAGGGTGGCTGGGAAGATCTTCAAGAAGAAGAGGCTCTCAAAGTACGTCAAGAGTAGATATGAATCATCATGTACCTGGAGCATCATGCTCCACCATCTGCCTACCGCCGCGTGCAGTAGGCTCACTGCGAGGATCACCATGAGGTCTTCTGTTGTCCTCACTAACCTGAAAACTCGTACCATTGCCTCCTGCCAAACCTCAACTACCTGGGGGTCCATATCCTTTCGAAACCTGGGGGGTTACTGGTGCTGAAACTCATGCAGTTCACTAAGGCGACTTGCATCGTCAGTGGATGGGGATGGTAGCATCGGTGGCTCGGTGGGTAGAGGTACTGCTGGTGCCTCTGTTGTAAAAGGGCCTGGTAGCGAGGCCTCGTCGCTTGGTGAGCTGTCGTCACGCACAACTCTCGGAACCCTAGTTGGCTGCCGTCATGGGGCCATCCTAAAAAGAAACAGGTGCGCCATGGTCAAACAGTATACCTGGTGAGCTGACACAAAGTAATCACAAAGAAATCATGACACACACATGCAATCAATGTTTTCGTGCATTAAGTCAAAAATTAGAAGTCAAGGTCTTGGTGTACAGATACGTCGGCCGACGCACCAACAATGGACTCCCTGGACTGATAACCACACTCAATAAGATTAACACTATTTCTTAATTTAGAAAAATGATTAGAGTCCAACGTTCTGTGGTAGAACTGAACTCCTCTAATACCAATTTGTCACGACCCGTCCTAGGGGCCCGTGCCGTGACTACCCCAAGCCCGCCTTCCATAGGCCAGGGGCTGGAGACTAGCACCAAGGCGTAATTCCCGGTAAGAAGGGATGGTATTGCCTTTGTAATGTAAAAAAAACACCATAGAGTAAGCAAGAAGTAGAAGTAAACACTAAGTAAAATCTGGGTACAACAGTAAGTGCAGAAATGTAAGTGTGCCAGAATACAAACACAAACTGAAAGTAAAGAACAGCTGGAAAGGGAAAACAACAACTGAAAGTAAAGCCGCAACATCGACCCGTCCACTGGAAGTCCAACCTGAAAGGTGAGTACAGATAGCCTCCACAGCTCCTCGGGTCCAGCTGTCCGCTCTGAGTACGTCCAGCCCCGTGGTCCACCTCCAGGTACCGTCCTGCTCTGCAAGCCTCAACCACGATCAGCGATGTCCGTTTTCTGCAACCAACGCAACGTAGTGTGGGAATAGCCAGTGCAGGGGTGTGTATAAGCTACTCAGTAGGGACCCAGAGACCCCTGAAGGTCTCCCAGAATCCATGAAGGATAATCTCCAAAGGAAAGATACATTCACGAAGTAACATCTGAAACTGCTTAGGTATATGCTCATACATATACCTGAGTCATCAATTCCAGTTCGCTCTAACCTCCGAGCCCAAGTACAACCCAGTCCACACAGGAAAGAAAAACGTAATCCACACAGGATAGCACAACTCAATCCACATAGGAATGAAAAACATGATTCTTCTCACACATGTATACTTATTCTCATGGCGATAGAGATGATCAGATATAGCCACAGATTCATCTAAGCCATCAGACCCAAAAAGGATCGATAGGTACTTACCCCCGCAATGAACCACAAAGGATCTGACCCACACAGGATCGATAGGTGACTAACCCCCGCAATGACCCACAAAGGATCTGACCCACACATGATCGATAGGTGACTAACCCCCGCAATGACCCACACAGGATCGGATCCACACAGGATCTGTAGGCGCTGGCCCACACAGGACCGCTGAGCGCTGACACACACAGGATCAGACCCACATAGGATAGGTAGCACTGATCCACGTAGGATCACTGAGTGTTGTAGTCGTCGCCGTCAAATCCACCGAGGATCTCTGTACAGTCGTCGTCGTCATCGTAATCGCAGCCACCTCTAGGGTTCCCGCACACATCAAGCTCGTTCGGGAGGGACCACTCAACGAGATGTGGGGATGATATATCAAATGACACAGAGTAATGAGTTGATGTATCCAAAATTTCTGTATTGCCAACAGGAAGTCAACGTCACAGACCGCGCGTCAATCAGACACCTCGTCTGGGAGTTATTGGCTTTTTCGTCCCAGGGGCCTGGTTGGTTTTTAAGTCAAAACCAACCCGACCATACTCCAACTACGTCCAAACCTCGAGCGGAGTAATCCAAAAGATCCATCTCACGTAGAGGAATCCAACAATGTCGACGACTCGTCAATTGGACATCCAGAACTCAAGATATAAGCGTTTCCACTCCGAGGGCACGGTTGGTCTCGTGTACGAACCAACCCGGCCAAACACAAAGTACTCTGAAACCTTGAGTACGATATACAAAAACAACCAAATCGTTCCAAGGATGACATCGCAACTGACGGTGCGTTGATCGGAGGCTCGTAGATCATGTTATGGGAAATGGAACGAAAAAGGTTCGGTATTAAGGGGTTCGAGCCCGGTCTGACCCGGCCCCGATACCCACAGGGTCGGCCCGAACCAGGTCCGGGTCAGGCCCGCTTGGGCACGGCCCACCCCGGCCGGGGCGCGGCCCGGCCCGGCGGATCGGCCTGCCGCGCTGGGCGCGCCGGTGCTGGCCGGGCGGCCGGTCGAGCCGGCGCGGCTGTTACGGCCGAGCGATGCAGGCGGGGGCGCGCTGCCCCCGCGTGGAGAGACCGCGTCCCCTTTATGGGGCCGCTCACCTGGCCGTCCGGGGGTTTGTAACCCTCGTCTTTTCCCTTTTCCTGTCGGCCCGCCCCGGCCGGCCGGTTTTTGCCACCACGGGACCGGCAAGGTCGGTCCCCCTGCTCTGACTCCGGCAGCTCGGTACCTGCCGCCAGTTCCCCTGCTCCGCCGCGGCCCTGAACTGGCCGCGACCTTGGTCCGTCCGGCGTGGTGCTACGACGCCGCAATTTTAGTATGTCTTCAAGGCGTGGCGCGATGGCACCGCGCTTTTAATTCGTCTTCAACGGCACGACACGACGGCGCCACGATTCTCCTTTCCTTATCAAATCCTGTGCGGTGCTTCGACATCGTGTTACCTTGCTCGTGCCGCAACAAACAAACCAACAAGGGAGAGGAGGGTTGCCCATGTTCGCGTGGTCCAACCTCCACCGATTATTGTGATAGCAAGAAGCTCAAAATAAAAGGAGGAAGCAACAGAAGTATTCACGAACTAACAGAATAAAATAAATCCCTACCTCAACGTTTTCGTCGAATGAGAGTTCGTCGTGGAATTAACCGTCGCAGAATTAGAGGATAGTCGTGGAAGAAAGCATCACGGAAGGAATGTCCTTGGCGTTAGGTGATCCCTGAGGAAGGAGTCTCTCACCATCATCCGCCATTGAAGGTTGGCATTCTTCCTTGGCGGTGGTACGTTCTTCGCGTTCTTTGTCAAAGAACTAAGAATCATCACTTTTTTTCTCCCCAAGGCTTTAACACAACACAACCCAACCAACTAAATAAAATAAGTTCAAAACTTATTTTATTATCGACCTATGCTTTTGAAATTCAAAAGACAAGAAATGAACAATTAATTCAATGAATTAATTGTAATGATATAACCGCTCAATTTAATGAGGCGTTTCTCAACCAGAAAAATGTATGGTTGACTTTCATTAAAAGGGTGTTGCGGGTGCGTTACTTAGGAGCGAAGAAACGGTTGAGATCATGCGGGACCCACCACAAAAATATCCTACCAAGTGGGTAGGATATTTTGGGTTCCACATTATCTTCTTAACTTAGACTAAGTGGCTTTAAGTGAAATAAAATACAGTGTCGCACAACTTTTATATTATTTCTTAACTTAACCCCAAAAAATTAAAAACCACGCCCGAGAAAACGCAACTCCGGAAAAGGCATTTCTAAGAAAATACTGACTCTAATATTCCACTGGTGCCCTCAGAATTCGATTCCGAGCAATGGTTCAAAAGTTAGAAAAACCCGCTCATTCGTTCACTGAATGTACCCAAGTTAAACTTCGGAAAATGATTCCGGGCACACCGGGCCTCAAAATCAGGTTCCTTTAGAAAGTGTGTTCTTGTAAAATTCCTAATAAAATTAAGAAAAACAATTTCTTGAATTTTACGGGCCTTTACAATTACTATGAACCATCATTTTATTGTGATAAATATTTAAATGAGATAATTTTAACCTAGATGTTATATATATTAATGTGAATATTAGTAACTAATTTTATAATATTTTTTATAATGATTTTATATAAATAAATTATATTTATAACAAAAGATATAATTTTTGGCAGTGTCCTTATATGTTTAAATATACTATTTTATCAAATAATGATCTTTCCATATCCTTCTTTGAATGAAAAGAAAAGTAATTTTATAAAAATTTTAAAATTTAATTTGATAAAATAAAATTATTTTTTAATTTGTAATATTGAATTTATCTTACCATTAATTTTTGGGTATTTTTTTGAGAAACATCAATTTTGGATGAATAGTGAAAATACCGGATTTTAATTCAAAACTTCTTTTTTCATATAATTTATTTATAAGGTTAAATTATTTATTAAATTGGTTTCAAAGTTAAATTTGATATTTTTTTTCAACTAATACAATTCAGGTCATTGATTTTAATTTCAAATTGAAATTGGTTATAAAAACATAAGAAACTTTTGAATGTTTTTACTTTAAAACCTAGCATTGTCAACCCGATTATGGGATTAATTTTAAATATTTTTTTCCGTACTTATGTGAATGTAATTTGGAAAAATTGATTCCATATTTTGAATCATCATAATTTATAATTCTTAAATGTTTCATCGTAGTTATTTACCACAAATATTAGTGAATGTGATTAAAATTAATTACTTTGATTATGGTTATATTAAGCTTAAAGAGGGAATAAACCACAACCTTAAGGCCCAAAAAGGCCAATACTCTGATCCAAAATCCATTGGATTGAAATATTTTTCCATTTCCATCCAATGGATCAACATTGTATCATTATTTTATCTACATTCAAAATAAAAAACTTTGGAAGAATTCACTCTTCAAATATTTACAATTGTGCCACTCCTCCTTCCCTATAAAAGGCCACCACCTCTCCCTCTTATTCACACCACTCAAACCAATTTGGTTCAGAAAATATCTCACCAATTAACATTAAAAAATCCTTATATTTTTATTTTACTCCTCCCTTTGAAATTAAATTATTCCAAGGAAGCCACTTAGCACAAATCAAAAGGTGTCACCCGATCAAGATGTAACACGTTTTCTCAACCTCGATTCTATTATTTCTATTATACAGCCCTCAAATAAATTTATTCCAAGATTTCATTAAAAAAACATGTATCTTAAATATAAAATTATTTTATTCTTCTAAGGGTTAAACCTACACATACACACACCTCCATATAAGGGGTAATGAACATACTGTTTACATGTACGATAAAATACCACCTCACTAAATGATGATTGTTTAGTTTTCAATTATCACCTATCATGGTTGAAATTATGATGGAAAATCTATTTATGTATGTTATATATTATATTTATTATTTTTTTAAGATCATTATTTCTTTTAAAACACATATCTTTTTTACATTTAATTTGGTGTAAATATGATAATTTCGTTTGAGGAAGTGTGGACTACCACCCCCTCAGAGCGATGTGATTTGTTCACACATTTCCTAGTACGTATTATGGATGGATTTATTGAAATTATATTATATATATAATTATATAATTCTACTATAATGATATCATATATGTAATTCCACGGTGCCAGTTACCCATAGTCAGTGAATTATTTTAATACATTGGAATGATTATAAGGAATCACGTCTGTATGGACCGACCGGTTTAGCAATATTGGAAAATATATTACATACATGAATGTCAAATTATAAATTCATACATAAAACAAAAAATAAATAATCCATTGAGAACACCATTACTCGCCTAGCATAACCCTTCATATCCAACATAATACACTTCTTGGAATCTAGGGAAAACACAACATAAGAATGGGGTGATCTCAGATTCTCAGTAAGGATGAATAATTTATAAAAAGCTATGAACATTTAATACAAGATGGGTAATAAAAAACAATTTTTTAAATATAAACTTCAACATAATATGGAGAAAATAAATCAAAAATTACCATATAAACATGACCATGGATATTCTACTAGTTGAATAATCATATGTAAAAATTAATTTCATAATGAGGGAATGCCTAACGCCAGATATCATTACCAAATAATCAAGGCCTCTTTCCAATACTAAAAATGAAATCATTGTCAAGGCCTTGTTCTAGAAAACTACTTTGTCTCATGAGAACTATCGATGTATTGATTCACTATAGTAGGCTCTACCCATTACTTACTAAGTTCAGTACATTCCTCATAAGAAATTGTTGAAACATAACATAAACATTCATACTAAAAAAATAATATTAAATATAAATACTTTATCCCTATACCATTAATTCTATAAAAATAGAAACATCCACAATAAAATATATCAAAATTCATTCAATACAATATTGAATATTGTATTATAATAAATCAACCTCAATCAAGAATAATATCCAGAAAAGGATGATGATATAATTTAAAATTATCAGTAAAAATATTTATGTGAAATACCCCTTTTCATGAAATAATTTTAAAGTCACACAATTTAAAAAGTATGAAATTTAAAATATATTTTTGAATCAAAGTGTCCCAAACAATATTGAATCTTTTTAAGGAATTATTTTTTTAAAACATTCTTGTTCATATAAAAAAATCATTAAACCGATTTTGAAAACATGGACATTAATGATGAAGGATTTAAAAGAATAAATATTTAAAACATTTAAAATGATGTTTTAGTTAAATATTCCCTTAAAAGAATCATTTTTAAATGAATTATATTTATTCTAAAAAATTTATCTCAATAATGTCAATGTTTTCAAAATGGTTTTAAGGAATTATTTATATATACAAGAATGTTTTAAACTGTTAATTCCTTTAAAATGTTTCAAATCGGTATGGGAAACTTTGATGTAAAAATATATTTTAAATTCAATCATTTGAAAATTTTGTGACTATTAAATAATTTTAAGAAAAGGGTATTTCACTCAAAGAGTTTTTCATATCATTCTAAACTATATCATCATCCTTTATTAGATATTATTCTTTATTGCGGTTGATTTATTATAATACAATCTTCCATATTGTATTGAATGTGTTTTGATTTTTTTACTGTCGATGTGCTATTTTTATACCATTCGTGGTTTATGAATAAAGTATTGACATTTCATGTGCTAGTTTGACTACGAATGTTTATGTTATGTTTCTACAATTTCATACGAGGAATGTAGTTGACATAGTAAGTGACAGGTGGAGCCTGCTATAACTCCTCGATGCATCGGTAGGTCTCATGGGAAAAATTAGTTTCTTGGACCAAGGCATTGATAAAAGTATTATTTTTAGTCTTGGCATGAGGCCTTGACTTTGTGGCAATGAAGTACGGTGTTAGGCATTCCTACATTATGAAATTAATTATTACATGTGATTATTCAACTAGTAGAATATCCATGTGAATGTTTATATGGTAATGTTTAATTTATTTTACCTTTATTATTTTAAAGGTTATGTTTAACAGGCTGTTGTTTTTATTAAACATCTTGACTTAAAATTTTATATCATCAACTAAATTATTTACCCTTAGTGAGAATCTGAGCTCACCTCTTTTTTATGTTTTTTTCCCAGGATTCCAAGAAGTGTATTATGTTTGATATGCCGGGATATGCTAGGGGAATAATTTTTTTCTCAACATATTATTTATTTTGTATTTTATGTTTGAATATGTAATGTAACGTTCATTTATGTAAACTATTGTCCATGATTATCAAACTGATCGGTCCTTCGGGACCTGATTCCTTGAAATCATGAAAATGTATTAAAATAATGTACCAACACTAGGTAATTGGGGTCAGGGCATTATAGTTGCTATCTGAGGAAGTAAAACAACAACCATTGAAATATATTTAGATAACTCTCATTTTGAAACATTACACTAATATAGAATTTGAGTATTATTATAGAATAACATCCTTGAATTTTTTTTAATGTAGAGATTTTTTGAATTTTCAATGAAATACATCCCTATATAGGCATGAGTTGGTAGAGGAAACTCTATCACATATGTACCTAGAAGTGAAAACTCTGGCAAGGAGTTATAGGCATGACCAGGGGTATCCTGGTACATGACAATGATCCTTGATTCACTCTTGGTTACGCCACTCCTGAGGGATATTCTTAGGATAATTCAAATTTTCTTTTAAATACCACTATGAAGGATTAATGAGTAAATACTTCATCAATTAATTTTGATTATTATTATGGATTATATTTATAAAATATTCAATTTATGTTAGGTATCTTACAAGATTGGAACAATGCATTTTGATTTATAAACTAACCTAGTGTATGTCATTATTTAGAAAGGGTTCCCAGTAGAAGGAATGATAACTCCAGCAATACGGATGATCCGAATAGTAAGAAGAATAATATCTTTCATGGTCATAAGACAACATTTACAAGGAAAAAAATCGGCCGCATATTCTAATCATATGAAGAAATAGTTTCATGTGTTAATAAGATAAGTAATGAATTCTCTGTGTGTTATGGATTTGAAGGGAATCTAGAGAAAGAAAAGGATGGTATAGAGAAATATGGATAAATGGAAGAAGAGAAAGAAGGATTTCTCCATATGTGATAACTGTTGAAAGAATCACCTAGATAAATGCATAAAGGTAATGAGAGTTTATTATATATGGGGAGAAAATGAACACCAAGTACATGATTTCAAGGGTATGAAAAAGATTTCAAATGTACAATGCTCCATCTATAAGGAGTTAGTACACAACACGAATCAATGTCCCAATCATCAATTTATAACACAAAGGATGTTGTGGGATAATAATCACGTAATGATTCTACCATAGATGAATAAGAATAACTAGTGTTTTTATTTTGACATTAAATAATTATGTCATTTGAGTGTTGTATCAACAATGTGTGGATTATAAAAATTATGGAGTATATAAGGATTGTTCTATAGTACTATTTCTGCAAGGATTTGAGATTTTGTTGTACCATGAAATGTGACTCAATAGAAAGATAAACTTTTTGGAAAATACATGGTTAAAGGAAAGATAAACGTTATTATGGTCTTCATTCTAATGTATTGATTTTGAAATAAGATATGATTTATTTGGATAAATTATATTGGATATTATTGACTACCTTGGAACTAATTAATGGTTTTTTTATTCCATCATTTTTGGTGATTAAAAAATTTATTGATTTTAGGAGTATATCCAGAATTCTATGTTTTACAAAAGGAATAAGGATGTACATACCTATTCAAATATGGTTTTCCGGTAACTTATTTTATTTCCACATTTTAAGAGAATACACGATCAAGGAATTCACATGTATATTATGTGACCGTCCATATAAATTTTGGACTGTGAGTTCGGAATGAAGTATTGTGGATAAGTCTAATGATTGGAATGGATTATGTTTGACATTGGATACTATAGTTAATCTTATATAATTTCTTAATATTATTTTTGGATTTTTATAAAAAAGACAACCTGTAGATCAGAAGACAACCCGTCAGGTCCGGAAAGGACATGAGACTTGAACCCGCAACCGAAGGGAAACAAGGAAGCATCAGCTACCACTAGACTATGTGGTGTCCTGGATTATATAATGTTGTTTTTTTAAAAGGTCAGAAAGATGAATTTTAAATTCATTTTTTTTGTAACCCTATACGATTAGTATAAATAGAATTTTTTTTATTTCTATTATCTTTTGGGAGTTTAATATGAGTTTGTGGTAGAAATTAGTTAAAGGATGAAACTCTACTTGTCATGTATTTTTTTTCTTATTTGATGAAAATTTTGTAAAGAATCCTAAAACCAAAAATGAGTTATCCTAATACCTTATGTTTTAATAGACCAATAATATTTTAAGCCGTTATAGATTTATGGCTTTGAGGCCCTCAATTGTCAATTTATTGTTCACTTGTTTGTAATTGATGACCTCAATCACTCCCTATAAATTTATACATTTTTACTCTAATTATTTTTCTCAAATTTCTACCAATGTTCTCATATTCAAAATCCTAATTCTGGGGTGAATTTTTCATTTATGTTTCCCTCTTATTGAGATTACATTTTATTAACCCAAATTCAGATGTGGGTTTTCCACAAAGGTAATTTTCTATTCTTAATGTTTTATTTTCAAATAAAAATTTCAAATTGCTAGGATGAAATTTATTGAAGGGTAGAATTTAACACCACATGATTTCATATTACATTATCTCTTCAAATAAATTCAATAACTTGCGATGCACGCAACACCGAGTTCAAGAGCACCATGACTTACCAAACTAGCCGTTCAAAATGTGGTTGTGAATAATATTAAATGAATATTGAAATTTATAAACTCCATATAATTTTATAATCCATATAATGTGTTTCTCAGACATAATATTAGAAAAAAATTATTTTTTTTCAGATAAAATATATATTTTTTAAAAAATGAAATTTTACCGCCTTTTAATGGTGAACCATTTTTAAAACCAAAATGTGACACTTTAATATATTAAATTTAGTGAAATTAAATTATTCATGAGAATAATCACATAATAATTTAGTTTGGATAAATTTTTTGTACTTTTCTGATAACTCATATTTACATGAATAGTGAAAAATACTACATTTTAATTAAAAACAACAATTTTAATCGAAATAATTTATAGTTTTCAATATAAATTTTATTGGTTTGGAAGTTTAATTAGATTATATTTTTATCATTTAATACTATTTAGGTAATTATAAGTAATTTCTCATTTAAATTTGACATAAACACATGTCAATCTATTGATAGTGTTTTATTTTTTAAAATCCGGTTTTTCTGTTTTGATGATGGTAATTAATTTTAAATTAATTAATTAATCCTATATGATTTGAATTTGGTAAAATTGAATTAATTTTTTAATTCAAAATATCAAAATTATCTTAGGGTAAATTTTTGGTATTTTTTCGAAAACATTCCATTTTTGATGAATAGTGAAAAACACTGCGTTATTGTTTAAAACTGACTTTTCATTTCAATAAATATTGATTTTATTTAAATTTATTTTAAGTCAAAATAGATATATAGTACCTATATAAGTTCTATTCAATTAATTGGAGTCATTTTATAAACAAATTATATGTATAAAATTTTATTGATCTTTTTAACATCTTTTACCAACCTTCTAGGCACATTTGAGAATTTTCATAACACATTATTTTACTGATTCTGAGAATTGAATTTTTAAAATCTAAGAGAAACAGTTGGCATCAGTATGTTATATTTGGTTCAATGAGAAGAAAATAATTTTTCGTGTATAGTAACTTTTGACTTTTATTTACCACGATTAAAAGTAAATAAGGTAATTAAAGGAAAAAATGATATTGTAATTACCCTAACACATGTACTAATTCAATTGGATGATTTTATTTCGATTAAAACAATCCTTAGACATAATATATGATCCTTTTGGTCCACTTCTATTGGATTAGGACATTTATTAAAATTTTATTTAAAGAAGAGTTAAAAGTGTATAATTCCAAGTTTAATAACTAACCCATTTTAATATAGGGTCATACATAAGATAAATTCGACTATAAATATTTATTAGAAAGATAAGAAGATTTCATAAATAATTGTTTTTATTTATATTATTTAGCTATTAAATAATTAAACTTATTTATGACACAATAATGATCCAGTAATTGCCTTATAAATGAAAGACTAAAATAAATGATATTATAAATATTAACATATATGTAAATTGATTTTTTCCATTAATTACACGAATTTTATATGTTAATATAACATGTTAGGGTTATTTAAATGAATTTGGTTTGATGAAATAAGATTTTTATGACTTTCGAAAAAACCAAATACTAAATAGTGTCGAAATTTACATAAATGAGTTTTTAAAACAAATACCATTTTATTAAATTATATAATAGTCCTAAAAATCTAAGGTTCGGACAAATGAATTATATAATTAAATAATTTCATTAATGAACCAGTTTAGGTTATATTTTCATCTTATATATGTTTATTAACCATTTATTATAATAATACAAGAAGACATGGTAAAAGTAAAACTATTTAACTAAGGGTTAAATCTAAAAGATAAGTTTAATATGGTGACCTAAACTTTCCTAAAACCTATTGGTTGAGTGGTTTTAGACTCATACCCACCCCAACATAGAACCAAATCTATTTGGATCCATGATAAACAAAAAAAAAATATTTTATAATAAAATATTATTTCAAATATTTTCCTAAAGTGACCCTCACCTCTTTCATAAAAGGGTACTTCCCCTTCTCTCAAAATCACACCTCCAAAGCCATTTGGCTCGGACAAAACCTTCCCAAATATTCTCCAAACTTCCCTCAATTCACACTATATTCGTTCCCTTGAACATAAATCCACCATAAGGAGCTGATTTGTTCAAATCAAAAGGAAACACCCATAGAAGAGGTAATTAATTTATCACCACTTCCAAAGTTCATTTCTTCTTCCACATTCTTTTTTATTCTTATTTCCATAAAAAAATAATAAATCCAGTTCCATGTACATTATTTGATGTTATTATAAATATGTTAAAAACATATTCATTATTATATCTATCTTATGGATGATATTGTCACCATGCGTGTGTATGTACAACTTATCGTCTCGACGCCGTGGAGTAATTAGTTATTCAACACTATGTTATTTGGATGGATATAATGATGTGTAATATGTATATAAACAATGAAAATAACATTCTAATTTCACATTAAAATTAATATAACATCCAATTCCACACCTTTTAATCATTAAAAAAATGATATCGCTGATCATGTGTACATATGGATTACCGTCTCCATGATGGGATGAGATTCATTTCCATATTCACAATTTAAAGATGATTATAAAAATATATATTATTAATAGGTATGTAATATATTACATAATAATGCTACTGGATAGATATATATGTATGTATGAATGTATTTATGTACCTATATATATCTTATTCTGTTACTTCTGTTAAATATGATATAAAATAAAAACAACGTTTATGCATACATACAACCTACTATCTCAAAAAACTGTGTTTTCCATTTAATATATCTATCTGTTATACATATTTATATTCTAAATTTATATGATATATAAAACATGTTTTATGTTCTAGAAGTATTTAAATTGTGAACTAAATTATACAATCAAGAATAACATGTTAGAACTCATACGATAAAGAAAGCGATTATTACCTAAAATGTTAAATTTACATGGAAATAACTATTAAATGGTTAGTATAAAGACATAAATGAATAATTTATGATATAATAAATATTAATATGGTTCTGGTATAATTTTATAACATTCTATGGTGACTATACATGAGGTTAGACATACCCTAGACCAAAGGAAAGTACAAGGTAAGGGCTAATTCCCCAATCTCCTTATTATCCGAGATTGTTTATGTGTAAGTATTTTATGGGAAATATTTATCTTCCATGTACATGTTTCATAAATCACTTTTCAAAATGATTCTTTTATGATAATATTTAACTAATACATCATTTTAAATGTTTTCTAAATTTATTCTTATAAATCTTTCTCATTAATGTCCATGTTTTTAAAATGGTTTTAATGATTTATTTATATGGACAAGAATGTTTTAAAATGTTAATTCCTTTAAAAAGTATCAATGTGTTATGGGACACTTTGATTAAAAAAATCTCTTTTTAATGTCATCCTATGTAAATTGTGCAACTTTTAAATGAATTCATGAAAAATGGTATTTCACTCAAAGTGTTTTACTGAAAATTTTCAAATATATTATCATTTTTTACTGGATATTATTCTTGATTGAGGTTTATTTATTATAATACAATATTCCATATTTTATTGAATAAGTAATGATATGTTTTACTGTAGATGTGATATTTTGATACCATTAATGTTTTAGGTCTAAAGTATTGACATTCGATATGTTAGTTTAAATATGAATGTTTATGTTATGTTTCAACAATTTCATATGAGAAATGTAGTGGACCTAGTAAGAGATGGGTGGAGACTAATATATCTCCTTGATGGATCAGTATGTCTTAGGAGACAAATTTTTGACTTGCCACAAGGCCTTGAAAAAAATATTATTTTTAGTCTTGGCATGTGGCCTTGACTATGTGGCAATGATGTCCAGCGTTAGACATTCCCTCATTATGAGAATAATTATTATATGTGATTATTCAACTAGTAGAATATCCATGTGCATGATTATATGGTAATGTATGATTTATTTTCTCCATATTATGTTCATTTTTATTTTTAAAAGGCTGTTATTTTTATTACACAACTTGCTTTAAATATTTATAGATTCTGCTAAATTATTTACCCCTACTGAGCATCTGAGCTCAACCATTTCTTATGTTTTGTTTTCCTAAGATTCCAAGAAGTGTGTTTTGTTTTAAATGTGGATTTAATGTTGGGGAATATTGGTTTTCTCAATATATTATTTTTTTGGTGATTTATATTTGAATGTGTAATGTAATGTTCATATATGTAATCTATTTTCCAGAATTTCTAAACTGATCGCTCCTTCGAGACATGATTACTTGTAATCTTGCCTATGTATTAAAATAATGTACCAACTCTGGGTAACTGGGGTTAGGGAGTTATACTATACATATGTTCTTATGGGTAATTTTCATTCTTAATTTCAATAAGATAATAAAAACAGAAACAATGTTCATTCGTACGTACGATTTACCGTCTCCCTGAACGACATATTCCATTTTTAATTATATATTTCATGGATTATTATAATAAAAACTATAA
This sequence comes from Viscum album, assembly GCA_963277665.1. Taxonomy (NCBI): domain Eukaryota; kingdom Viridiplantae; phylum Streptophyta; class Magnoliopsida; order Santalales; family Viscaceae; genus Viscum; species Viscum album. The sequence goes on along the minus strand of OY728131.1, from coordinate 304,732,228 downwards.
TGAATATAGATTATATTTATATAAGGGTTTAAATTTTGGAATCATGATATAAGTATAAGGACCATATATATAAAAAATCGAGACACATGAGAATAGAAAAAATACTATCTGAAATGGAATTTTAACATAGAATGGTTAAAAAAGGGTAATATAAGGTAGTAATAAAACCATATATGGTGATATATATATAAATATTATTATATAATATATATATATATAAAATAAATTTATATTTATTATTCAAGTGGTTTGAATGTGTACAATAAGAGTCAAGCATGATGAAAGGGGATTTCATCTCAATTTTTATTTCCATGATATTCATTCTTTATTCACCACACATTCCTTTTGTGTGGTATATATACTAATGATGGATGTATTAAATGGTTCTTATACTTAAATTTTTGGTTATTAACAAATCCATTTTATGATCTTTCTTTTAAGGAGTTTATGTCTCAAAATTCACTAAATTGGTAAAATAGTTTTGTCTCAATTTTCCATCTTTGAGACTCATGTTTTATTATGATAATAAATGATTTTTGAGGAGTATATAATTAAATTTTAAATGATATATCATTAATATCATTCTTTTATTGATATTTTAATCTTAATTTAATTTCTTTTTCTTATATAGAGATTATTATTCCAAGTAACCAAGTGGTAAGAGTTTGTGGAAACGATCTCATCGCTTTTTGATATTGTTAATGATTATGATTATTTGATGAAATATCCTGATATATCTATCATGTAAAATCTTGAATTATCTTATCCTATAGTTATTCAATATATAATCATGTATTTTTACCATTTTTACACTTTTTGGTACTTAATATGATGTTTTTAAGAAAAATTTGATCATCTCTCTATATGGTTGGAAAACTATTTTATTCAAAAACCATTTTTTAAAAAATGTTTTCAAAATATCATTAAAGCTCATTTTAATGGAAACAGGATTTTAAAAAAGATTTATAGTTGTCAATGCTTCCTTTATATATTTTCAAATCTATTTTTGAAGAAAATGTTGTTCAAAAAAATTTTATGATTTAAAAAGAGTTTTGAATTTGTAAAGGATGTTTTCCTGAAGAAATGTTTTTAAAATATCTTTAAAAATTATTTCCCATTTACGATAACATCTTTCGTTGTTACTCACTCCTTTATTGGAAAATTATTCAATGTTTCCATTCATATTCTTTATCTTAATGGATTATGTTTTAATGGATTCATTTTTATGGAACATGTTTTTATTTAATGAGTTATATTCATATGAAACCGGATTCTTTTCATGGGTTACGTTTAGGATGAAATTATTACAGAACCAATATTTTTCCGTTCGGTATGATATAATTACATGTTTATAATAACCATTTTATTTTAGGGGTTATAATACGAATATTTATGATCTTATTGAAGATATATGTATTATTTCCTTATGAGATGGGTGGGACCAATATCTCCCTCCAATGCATTAGGTAAAAAATTATTTCTCACGACATATACAATGATTGTATTGGTAATGTTCTTTGGATTCTTAGATGTCCATGGGAGTGAACCATGCCTTCCAAGATGGTATGAGGAGTGAACTCATGCTTCTAAGATGTCAAAGGTAGTGAACCATGAATACTAAAATGGTATGTATAGTTACGTATACTACCATGATGGTCTTGGGAGTGATGTCTTGGGTACTATCGAAATCATATTGTATATGCTTATGTGTCTGACATAGTTTAACCTTCTATCCTAGTGTATGCATTCCAGGATTCTGTTACATATCTCCTTATGATTCATTTCTTATTAAATGTGTTGATTTATGCCGTGATTCATGTATATGATCTTTGATATTCATGGTATGATATAAAATTTTCATTATCACATTATCATACCCTTATAATCATGATTATTCTTATATATCTATCTGGTTTACCCTTACTTAGAATTTAATATCACTACTTTTTAAGCTTCATTACCCAGGATATGAAGATTTGTATTCTGTTAGATGTGTCAAAAAGGATTCTATTCAAGAAGAACCTAGTGGGAGATAATTTTTCTCACTTATGTATTAGTGTTTAAGTTCTATGGTTCGAAAGGAACTAAACTAGTACAGTATTTGGGTGTCTTTTTGTATAATTATTGAAGTATTCCAAAAAAATTATGTCATTTTAATGTATGAAAAATTAGGGTTTCTATATTTTGTATAATAGAAAAGGTTTAGTTTACCTTTAGATTCTAGGATGAGAAAACATTAGTGAGTACCCAAGGGGCATGTCTATAGATAAGTATAAGTATAAGAAAAAGTATAGAAAATGTATTAGAATTTTGGTAAATGATAGAGTGAGTGTTTTCCTAACAATAAATCCATATCTAGATAATAAAATTGGATTAATACCTATAATAAATTCACCCATAGGGAACCAATCTGACAAGTTATTCTAGGTGTGACTCGGTGTAATTTTTTACATGACAATGGGACTTATTTCACACTACATTTGACAGCCCCATGGGATATGCTTTTTAAATTCACAAACTCTTCACAAATCATCATGAATAATTTAAATATAATTTTCCTATTAATAACATAGGATAAGGATATGGTGTCATAGATTAGGGATGGTGTCATAATCTAGACATCCTATACATGACTTTTCATGATTATTTGGTTCCTTAATATGATAACCATTTATCACTCTATGCTTTTGGTTTTAGTTAAAGTATGGAAGCTAAAGGAACTGAGTTAATGGTGATTGTGAAAGAAAATGAAATGATTTCCCACGTGATAAAATGAATGTTATGGGATATGTAATTAAAAACCTCATTGCTAAGCTCACACAACATTCTCAAGCTGTGAATAATGGTGGACTTCCAAATGAGCATAGGTAGGAACAAAATTCTGTTGAGTCTTTCATGAGGGAACCCCCACCTTCTATTAGATGGTATTTTGATCCACTTATTTCTAAATAGTGGATTAGTAATACTAAAAAGATATTATATGTTCTCTGTTATTCAGAGCTTGGGAAATTAATTTTGGATATCTATCAGTTAGAAGGAAAATCAGACTAGTGGTGGACTATAATAAATAGTACATGGAAACAATACTAGATTGAATCCATGGTTTGGGATGAGTTCAATAAGTTATTTTTCAAAAAATAATATCCTTATATTCTTCATACTAATATGCATAAAGAGTTCCTTGAGTTAAATCAATGGGATTATGAATCTTTTGGTACCTATGAGGCTAATTTCATGAGACTTGGAAGGTACGCTTCAAGAATAAACATCCAACCTAAAAGTAGAGTTGAAATGTTATTTAGTGGTTTAAATATAAATATTAGAAGGGATTTTTCCAATATAGACTTTAGTATCTATGAAGAGAATATGCATTGTTCAATAATGGTTGAAAGGGAGGTTTGAGTCATGTATCAATCAAAATCTTTTGAAAAGAAGATGAATATAGAGTTTAAAGAAAAATCTAAAAACCATGAATAGAAGAAGATGATTTTCCCTTAATGCTCTAGGTGTGGGAAGAAGCAAGGAGGAAATTTCCTTAAGGTTTCAAATAAATGTTTTATGTTTGGAAGGGATTTCCATTGGGCATTTAATTTCTGAAGTGATGGGAAGAAGGTAGATAATGTTGTTAATGGGGAGAAACCTATATAGAATGGACCTCCCATGATTCAGTGATTTAAATTAAAAGAGAATGATCCTTATGATAACCACTTCCCAAACCCAAGGGTTGGTGATGATTATTGACTTCAATAAACACTTAAGTCAAGGGCCATGGGAAAATCTCATGCAACCATTAATTCTGATGAGGGTTGTGATAACAACATGATGAAAGGTATATGTACCATCCAATATTGAACTTCTAATGTCATATTTGATTCTAGATCTACCGACTCTTTCGTAGATAATGAATTTTATAAGGTAGTTAAATTCAGACCAAAATAATTAGATTTGGAATTAGCAATGAAAATCCCTAATGGAACGAGGATTGAATCCCATGATTTTTATTCCTCTCCAATTATAGTTTTTGGGAATGTTATTTCTAGAAAATATTTTCATTCTTCCTTTTGTTGAATTTGATGTCATCTTAGACATGAAATGGATTTATCTACATAAATCCCACATCAGTTATCAAGTAAGGGAAATTAATTTTAATATTTAAAACCCCCATATGATCAACCATCCATTTTATGATATGTATGAACTCCCTGGGGATATTACATCTACTGTGTGGGTATTATTTCCCACTCAATTGGGTTTTTATATAAAATGGTTGGGGAGAGAGTCTATATTGATGATATGATTTTTTTAATGATTTTTTGGATGTATTTCTGGAATACATTCTTATACTTCCACCAAAACTCATTGTTGAGTTCTCAATAGAACTCATACCCATTTCTACACAAATTTCATTGATTCCTTATAGAATGGATCCATTTTAGTTGTTTTAATTGAAGAAGAAACTACAAGAAAACCTTGATAAGTGATTCATTCAAACAAGTGTGTCACCTTGTGGTGTACCGGTTCTTTTTTTGAAAGAAAAATATGGATCAATGCGATTATTCATTTTTTATTGACATTCAAACAAGATCGAAATAAAAAACAATTATCCTCTACCCCTGTATTGAAGACATGTTTGATCAAATATAAGGAGAGCAATACCTTTCCATGATTGACCTTCATTATTTATACCAACAATAGTGGTTAAAGAATGAGGATATACCGAAGATGAAATTCCACCCAATGTGAACACTATGAATATATAGTGATGCCTTTTAGTCTTACAAATTACATAGCTATATTCATGGATTTAATTAATAAAGTATTTAGAGATTACCTTAATCAGTTTGCAGTAGTATTTATAGATGATATATTTATATATCCAAAGAGAAAGGAAGTGCATAAATATCACATTGTAATTGTACTAAATATCCTATGGAAGGATAATATATATGAATTTTTTTTAATTTTGGCTACAAAAGGATTCGTTTTTGGGTCACAAAATATCATGTGATGGTGTAAAAATAGATTCAGCAATGGTAGAGGCTATCGAATTCTAGGTTATACCAGCCGCGATGTATGAGATCCATAAAATTCTTGTTTTTTCTTGATATTATCGATTGGTTGTGAAGCATTTATCAATAATATCTAATCCTATGACCATGTTAACTCGGAAGGGTGTCTCGTTCCTCTCTACAGATGAATGCGAGGAATGTTTTGGGGAATTGAAGAGAAGGTTAGTCACTAAACCCGTGATTACATTACCCTTTAATGGATATAGTGTTGTAATATATAGTAATTTGTCCTAGAAGATATTGGGATGTGCTCTTCTAAATAAAAATATGGTTATTGATTATGCCATCCAGTAGTTGAAGATTTATGAGAAAATTTACAGAACTCAGTATTTGGATTTAGCAACAATATATTTTTCATTAAAGATATTGAGGAATTATCTGTACGGAGAAAAGTTTGATATATATACAGATAATAAAATGCTAAAATATATATTCATAAATAAGGATTTGAACATGCACTAGAGAAGATTGTTAGAGTTGATAAAGGATTATGACTACTCAGTACATTACCACCTTGGGAAAGCAAACAAGGTGGTAGATGCTTTGAGTCAAATGGATCATGCCTTCTTATCTATGATGAGGATAAAAAAGATCCAATATTTCTAAATTTGAAAAGGATGGATCTATAAATCCTGATGGAGGAGGGAAAATCTTATCTTTGTCAAATGAATGTTCAACCCTCTATCAAAGTGAAGATCAAGGGGGTGTAGAAGGAAGATGAATAACTGCCAACGAAATTAAAAAATGTTCTAAAGTTTATCATTGATCAGGATGTAATGATATGGTTCAGAAAATATTTTTGTTTTCTTTATATACTAGATTTGAAAAAGGAGCTGTTAGATAAAGCTCATAGTTCTTCTTTCTCTATTCATTCAGAAAGTATAAAGATTTATAGGGACTTAAAAGAATACTTCTCATGGGATGACATAAAGAGAGATATCACAGAGTTTGTATCTCAGTGCTTCTTATGATTACAAGTTATGGTTGAAATAAATGTCAAAGGGGATGTTGCATCCATTACCCACACCAGAATAAAAATGGGACAACATCATTATGGATTTTTTCATTAGACTCCCCAAAACCATTAAAGGGATTAATGTAATATAGGGGAATGTCAATCGCCTTACTAAGTCATCACACTTCATTCCTATTATAGAATAATTATCTATGTATCTACTTGATAGTTTATACTTTCTTTAGTTTTTTTCTTATAGTAATCGATTTCACTTAGGCATTCAGATGGCACATTAGGAATCCCTTTATGGGAAGAAATGTAGAGGTCCAACATATTGGGAGGAAGTTGGAGAAAGAAAACTATTGGGACCTAATATTGTTAGAGATATTCCTGGTAAGGTTAAAACCATTCATTAACATATCATGGTAGCTCAAAATTTGTAGCAGCATTCTGCTGATAATTGCCAACAAGACATAAAATTTGAACTTGATGAAAATGTGTTTCATCAAATCTCACCCTTGAATAAAGTTATGATATTCCTGAAGAAAGGGTAACTAAGACCTTAGTATATTAGTCTATTTGAGATTCTTGATCATATCAGGATGGTATCCTATCCGTTGTAACTTCCTCCAAATCTCATTCAATTCCACGATGTGTTCCATGTATCTCCCACAAGGAAGTACATACCTAACCATTCACATGTAATGAACTCAAAGGTCATACCACTAGAGTAGGGTCTATCTTACGAAGAAAAACCGATTAAAATTATGGAACATATAGAGAATATTCTATGAATCCATACCCCTCACAAGGTCAAGCTTCTGAGTATAAATCACTAGTTAGAGGAAGATATGTGGTGATTTTAGGATATGATGAAGCAGAAGCTTCTTCATTGGGATTTAATTGAGTGTCCAATTTCAAAGGGGAAATTCATTTTAAGGGAGGTAGAATGTGACAAAATTTGTTTTTATGGTCTTTTTTTCAAATAAAAATTAAATTATAATTTATTTGATTTAATGAAATAAGTAAAACATTCTGTTCACATGTCATAGACTTTTCATATATTAGACACAACATCGATGGTTCTATGAAATATCATTTTATCATTATATCTATATAGATGAGATAAATTTAACCTTGAATTAAATAATGTAATCTGAATTCTAATAAATTATTTTCAAGAATTTTTATAATATTTTTATATAAATAAATCACATTGATGAAAAAAGATATAATTTTGGTAATGTCATCATATGTTTAAAACTATTATTTTCTCAAATAAACTATGTTTTATAACCTTCTATGAAAACAATAAAATCAACTTTAGACACATTTTGAAATTAAATTTGATTGAATAATCCTACTTTTGGAATTTATAATGTCTAAATTATCTTATGGTGAATTTTTTCGATTTTTCATATAAACATCATTTTTGGGATGAATAATGAAAAACAACAGATTTTAATTCAAAAATTCATTTTAATATAATTTATTTATAATGATAAATTATATTTTAAATTTCTTTAAAAGATTAATTAGATAATATATTTATCAATTAATACAATTTAGTTTATTTTTATCAATATCACAATGAAATTAGATATTAAATCTTAACAAACTTTTTAATTTTTTTACCTTAAAAACCCAAATTTTTGACCGGAATAAAAGATTAATTTTAAATTAATTTTTTACACTTAGGTGATTGGAATTTAAAAAAATGGATTTTGAATTTGGAATCATAATATTTTTTAATTTTTAATAATTTAAACATTGTTTTTTTACCAATAATATTATTGAAAGTGATTAAGATTAATTACATCAATTAAGGTTAAATTAAGCTTATAAGTGACTAAACCATAACCTTATGGAACAAAAATACCTATAAACCTTTCCAAATTCAATTTTATGGACATATCTGAACCTTATACTCCTTTTCCTTGACATTCTATTGTTATTAGATTCACATAAAACATTGAAAATGTGGGTGGGATTCTCTCATCATATATTTAAAAGAGTTCCACTCATCCTTCCATATAAAAGGACACCACCTCTCCCTCTTATTCACACCTATCAAACAACTTTGGATCGACAAATATCAAACCAATACACTTACTAAAATCCCCAAATTAATATTTTAATCCTCCATGGGGGCATAAAGTCTTCCAAGTAAGTCTTTTGGGACCAACCAAAAGGAGTTACCCAATTAAGAGGTAACACCTTTTATTAAGACCCTTTATTTTATTTTGCGTCTCCCCCACCCCAATATCGTGAATCCATTTTTGTAAAACAAAACCATTATCATAAATATTCTAGAAATTTTTTATGCTATGGGTTCAACCTACACTTAATCACACCTCGATCTAATGGTTAACGAACATATTGTTTATGTGTATGGCGAACTGCATCCTCACTAAACAATGATTCTACATTATTTCTTTTACCACCTCTAATGGTAGAAATTATTTTGGAAAATATATTTATATAAGTTATATTTGATATTAAATATGTCCTTAATATCCGTATTCCTTTTGAAACACATATCTTCATTACATTAAATTTTTTGTAAATAAGATAATTTCATCTGAGGAAGAGCTGACTATCAACCCCTCAAAGTGATCTGATTCCTACATACACTACATGGAATGTATTATATATTATTTTATAGAAATTATATGATTTATATTACATTATAATGATTCTATAATGATATATATAGGTCATTTTATTTCATTCTTCTAATATGTTAATAAAGAAACAACGTTCATGCATACATACGAATTACCATCTCCATGAATGGTGTATTTCATTTCATAATTCTATATTATGTGGATTATTATAATACACATATACAGAATATAAATTTTATTTATAATTTTTTTTACATTATGGAATAATTATATAAGTATAAGTAAAAAATATATATCGAATTAAGACACTTACAAAGAATAAAGAGAATATTACCTAACGTGAAATCTTAACATAGTATGGTTTTAATAAGTACCATGTGAGTTAAGACACCATGTAAGGGGATTTCATCTCACTTTTTATTTTTGTGAGATACATGATTTTTTGATCACCCATTCCATTTATGTGATATGTATACTTACCATGGATATATTCAATGATTATTATACTTAAATTCATTGCTATTAACATATCTATTTTATGATATTTCATTAAAGGGATTTCTTGTTTCAAATGTTACAAAATTGGTAAAATAGTTTTGTCCCAATTTTTCATCTTTGGAACTCATGTTTTTTATGCACCTAAATAAATTTTGAGGTATATATAATTCCATTTTATATTTCATATCCTGAATATACTTATTTTCAAGATATTTTAGACTTTGTTTAATTTCTTTTTCCTACATGGAGAGTATGATACCATGTAACCAAGGGGTAAGATTTTATTGAAACAATTTCATCAATATTGTATATTACTAATGATTATGATTATTTGATGAAATATCCTGATAAATATCTCAAGAAAACTCATTAATTTTTTATGTCAGTTTATTGAAGATATCATCTTGTATCTGTACCATTTTCCAACTCTTTGGTACTTAAGATAATCACTGTTGTAAACCATGGCTGTCCCAATGGTTTAAAACCATTGGGATAGGCTTCTAAACCATTGGTATAGGTTATTCCAATGATTTGAGAAATCATTGGGTGATAAGGCTTGGGGATAGCCTTATACCAGCAATTACAAGGAAACCGTTGGCCTAAGGAAATAAAAAATCAAATTTCCCTACGATTTAAAGGAACCATTGCAATATAGAAGTAATAACAATGTGTAACCGTTAGTAAATATAAATCTATAACCCATATAAATGGTTTAACAACTCTTGGTATATAGGTTTACCAATTGTTTTTTAAGAACCATTGGTATATAGGTTTACCAATATTTTTGAAGAACTGTTGTCAGACCTAATAGTGTAAATCCATACCAACGATTGGTGAACTGTTAGTATAGTGTTTTAATAATGGTTAAGAAATAGTAGTTATAGTGTATTTCCAATGTTTTACCAATAAACCATTGGTATATATGAATTTTTCCATATTTATTCCAATATTTAGTATACCATTGGTATACCCAACTCTATAATTCTTGTAGCTGACCCTTTTGTCTCCCCTCTTCCATTTACAGAATTATACATACCTTCCACCCCTATTGTATCTACACTAAAATATATAGAATTCAACACCACATATAAATAGAAGAAAGATAATATACAATAATTATCAAAAACCTAAAAATAAATAATTCATAAAAACACTCATGCCCACAATACAATGTATAGGATTCAAAATAAACACTCATGGAGAAAATATATTGAATAACACTAAAACCAAAACACAAATTCCTAAATATAACCAACACCCATGGAAATATATTCCTATGATTATAGGATCTATATCCTCCATACATATCCTCTATATGATGGTTATGGATCTTATTTGATGTGATTTTATATTTATCTATCATTATATATTTTTATATTTCATGTTGTGGTTATGTGATATTTATCTATCAATATATATTTGAATATTTCAAGTTGTGGTTATGTGTAGTGTTAGTTGAACCATTGGAAGTTGGTTGGTGAGCTAACAATTGAGAATGTTCATATTCGATCGATGAAAAGAGAGATGTGATTGTGGTAGTAAGACACTATTTATTTCAATTTAGGGTCACCCATGCGATTAAAAATTTCTGTATTTTGAAAAAAGATCCAAGGATTTCACAGCCTAATATTTAATCATCACAATGATGTCTATGTCAAAAGACATAACATATGTAATGGTATGGGGTACAACTAAGAGTATAACCCTTGTTTTTGTTGGTTGATATGTTGGGGTTCAAAATTGAATATTGTGTAAGGGAAAAAGACCCACCTGGATGGCATTTATAACATACCTTTGTTTCTAGAGACTATTTCCGATGAAAAAAATGTATTGTTCAATGTATTGGGTTTAATTTTGAGTCATAGAGCTATTTGAAGTAGTTGGTTTATCACATAAAAACTGATTTAATGGACAATCATATTTAATCATTGTCATTGACAATGGGATATTGAATGTAGAGTATAATGATGTTAGTTCATTAATGTGACAATTAAGGATACTCGTATGGTTTATAGAGTCGACCTAGTAACGTGTAAAATTATTCTATTGAGGTAAGGGTCTTGGTCTTCTATAAAACTGATCATTGTATGATTTTGGTGACTCTAGAATGTCGAAGTGTAGTAGACGGACGAATGTTTGGTTCCACATTTTATGTATGATATTGATTCATATGTATCATTGTATGAAGAACTTATGTAGGATTGGAAATAGAATAAAATAATTTCAAGAAGAGATGGAGTGGGATAATTGGTGCATTGACATAGGGTTTAGAGCCTTAGGGCCTGTGCAAGGGGTTCGAGAATAAACTAGAAAAAACTCTTTTGAAATTGGTTAAGACTTCAGTGAGGTTTTATGGTCATTTAAAAGATGTCATCAGAACATATGGAACCATGATTGGTGGATTTATGCTTGGTGTCATACCCCCCTACACCCCACATCATACCCCCTACATCCCCCCAATACACAACCCCTCCCCCAATTTCTTCCACCATATTAGTACCCATCCCAATACACATCCCTCTCCCACTACACAGTCCCCCCACTACTTAGCACCCCCACCCACAACCCCCACCATCTCACTACACACCTTCTCTCACTACACATCCCCCACTACATAGCCCCCACCCTCTCAATGCACACCCCTCCAACTACATAGCCCCTATACATCCCCCATATAGCCACCCCTACACCCACACCCCACCCTCTCACTACATACCCCTACCACTAAACATCACCCCACCCTTTAACTACACACCCCTTCCACTACATAGCCCCCCCAACAACCCCTACAGCCAACCCAACCCCCTCCCACACCCATTGTACACCCCACCTTCCCACTACACAATAGACACCCCACCCCACCCTCCCCCTGCACCTCACCCCCACCCCCTCACTGCCCCCATAAAACCCCCACCATCTAACTGCACACCCCTCCCACTACAACACCCCTCCCACTACACACCCCCCTACAACCAACCCCCCTCCCATTACATGGCTCCCAGCCTCCCACTACACATCCCCCACCCTCTCGATGAACACCTCATATAGCCCCCCCTTCACAGCACACACCCTGCAACCCCAACCTCCTACGCACAACCCCCCCACAGCCCCCACCCTCTCACTACACATCCCCTCCCACTACACACCCAACTACAGCCAACACCCCCTCCCACAACACAAGCCAACCTGTCTCCACCTCTATAACCCCCTTTGTATATGGGAATTCATAATTGCATTCAAAACACAATTAACCTAGGAAATACAGAATTTATAATTGAATTCTCAATTGAATACATACATAATGAATTACTTACTGAATTCTGAATTATGAATGAATAAAACATCCAAAATGAATTAGGAATTACATACAAAATTCTGAATTATGTATAGTGTATTCAATTCATTATTCATTATATATAGAATTTACTTTGGTATAAAAAATATTGAATATGGCATTAAAAATTGAATTCTAGATATGGGGGTGTCCTTGGGGGATGGGGTTGTCTAGGGAGGTGGGGTGTTCAAAGGGGTGGGGGTGTCCAGGGGGTGGGGGTGTCAGAGGCTGGGGGGTGGGGTGGGGGTGAGGGCTGTCCAAGGTGGTGGGGGTGTCCATGTGGTGTGGTGTTCTCTATGAGGGTGTGGTGTCTGGGGGGGGTCCAGGGGTGGATGGTCTGACCAAGGGGGTGTTGGTTTCCAAGGAAGGGGTGAATCAGTCATACATACATTCAGTCATAGAAAATAATCAAGACACATTTTATTATTTATAGATAAGGAAAAAATGATAATGTGACCAACCTAATCACACATATACTCAGACACAACAAATCATCAAACAAAAGAAGCCAGTAATATCAGCCAAAAATGCAACAGATGAATCTATCCCACATCACCATCACATTTATCACCATCATCATTAGCCTCATCCCCATCCTCATTATTGTCACTTTCATCGTCTCTTTACTCCTCAACTCCTTCCTCCTCACCCTCATACTCTGCCTTATCATCCTCCTCACCCTCCTCCTCAATCTCCTCCTCCACCTCAGACCTCCCCTCACCCTTCTACACCACCATAGCCTCCTCCTCCACCACAGTCTCCTCCTCTCTATCATCATTTCCATAAATGACATCATCTCGACCATCAAAATAACTGACTCATGGTGGACCATATATAGAACTCATCTATGACATATATTCATCAGTAGATGTGTTGGCCTCTGGTGGAAGTGTTAGACGTAAAACTTCCATCAATTTCATTAATGCAGTTTTTTCCCTACTAGTCTGTCCTGCCGTCTATATGATCCTTTTTTTAGCCAGTACCTTATCCTATTGTAAATTTAAGGCACCACACCTCGTATATAACTAGGGATAATACCATATTGAGACTATACTTTTTCCAGGTCGGCAGTGTACTCTTCCAGGGTTCTCATCTCCCAACACGTGATGTAAGTGATCATTTGGCCCAAAACTATTTGGTTATTAGGCATCAAGTGCCTCTAAAGAAACTATTACAAATATAAATATATTATTAAGTTAAAAAATTGATATTATAGTTTTAAATAAAAAAAGTAAATCGTACAATCTACTGTGGAGTTGGTTTGTTAACCACACTTCCATCATTCTTTCTTCTACTCGATAAAAACAATTTTTCTCGAAGCACACATCCTTCGATATTAAATGTCGTCCACTACAATGACATTTAATATAGGAAATAATAATTAAAAATTGGTTACCAATATTAAATTTTATAAAAGAAATTGTATGAAATATTTAGCAATCAAATAAATTATGGAGGAAACAATAAAAATTGAATGTCTAAAATAAATATTTTAAACAACTGTCTTACCTACTTCCTCTCATGATCTGACATTGTAGTACATCCCAATGTGTGGAATTATTATTTAGAATCAATGTTTTTTATTTCTTATGGAAAATTCCTAAATAAAATCCAATAATAAAAAAGATAGTATTAATGAAAAATATGAATTTTTCTATTTAAATACCACAAATATGATTAATACCTTACACCAGATAGTCTTCCAATGATCAATCATATGCTTATACTGTTCTATTGGACAATAATCCAAGAAAAGTACCACCTATACCTCTATTCCAACTCTATCATGCTATACATTATTCAAATTGTTCTTATAGTCTCTCCAAATCTCACCAAAATCCGTTAGAGGTGTTGGCCGTGCACACTCAATAATGGTGAAATTAAACCGAAGCAGAAACAAAAATATTAATTCATATAAATCCAAAAATAATATATTACATTAAATAAAATGGATGTTTTACCCATATCTCAGCCTAAGTACTATACTTGACTTCATTTGGAAGCTATATTGATGAGAGCGAGATGACATGAATGATGTTAAAGTATTTGAAAAGAGTCGCCAAAAAACTCTAACATTGCTGCCTGGGTTTTTCAATCATTTGATTTTCTTTGTTGTATTCCACCATCAACTACGAGTGGCGGTTCCACACCACACACATGTGTATATGCCCTCACCCCAACCTCTTATCAATATATGTATCTGTTGTGAATGAAAAACAAATATATTATCGATACATGTTTTAATAAAAATAAATAGTGGAATAAAAAATTTGATAGGGTTCAATAAATACTCCTGTGGTGGTCTGATCAATGGGTTCTGCTAGATCTGTAGAAATTAATGAAACACTCTGGACAAGTGGAGTGGGTCCCTATGTATTATCTATAGGGACATACTTTGTAAGTGAAGGAGTCTAAGATGATTAAATATTAATGCTTTGAGAGAATGAATTACAAGTAAAAAGAGATGGAACTGATGGATGGTTGAATGTTGGTTGGGGATTGGGAATCATCATTGAATGTGGTAAAGATGTGGGAGGATACATAGATGTAAAGGGTGGTGAAAACATGGGAGGGATAAATATCCTATGTGTCCTTAATGACACAATTAGATCATAATATGTGATAAATGGTATGTTAGTGGGAGAGGTAAGGTCTGATCGGGTACATTCACGAGATCACCTAGCTCCGATACCACACCCTTGTACCTCCAGCTAGGGTACTTTGTCCACTACTAGGCTGCCAATCGAATAATTATCACCTAAGAGGTGGATCCTAAAAAAAAATTAAAACACAATTAATCACATTAAATTATATATTATTTAAATATATCTAATTGAAATAAAATACCTACTATAGGCGCTAGTGGTGGAACACCCATCTCAACCATGAGACATTTGATATGCATTATCTTTTTATGTCTCCTCTCTTAAATTAGTTCCATTTCTTGCATTTGAAAGAAAATGTGTATGTAATTATAAAATGATAACTAATATGTAACCCAAAAAACAAAATATATGATATGGAATCGGGGGATTCATGGATAATTTTACTATCCATTATTTTAGGTGATCTTGAATGGATATATAATGAATTTAATGAACCAGACAAGATGTAACAATGAAATTTAATTTTGATTAGGATGGTTATTTACTAAGTGTCACCGGTCTATTGAAAATATGAAACATTGATTCTAAGGATTTATTTCACTCAACAATCAAAAGACAGAAATTACTAAATTATGTATCAAGATAATTCAGCAAGGTATATATTATTAATGATTAAACCCTTAAGATAGTAGTAAATGTGGATATAAACAAATAGACAAGGATAATATATCTACTAGATTCATAAGGGTTAAATCACTTGTCAAAATTAAGGAAAATTTTAATTTCTTTACCCCCGGTAGATGATGTATGTTTCTATACATGTTTTGTAGAAGAAAAAAACAATCAGGTTCATTATCTGGTGAAATGTTAAAGGGAGGTCTTAGAGTTATATTAATTTTATACATTTTTAATTAAGAATTTAAATGTTCTCCATGGTAGAAATGTTGGTTTTGAATGTTTGAATACAGTTCAATTCCAAATTTGAAAATTCATTCCAAATAAAATTGCAACCAATAAACATTGAAAACTCACATAATGGTCTAGTCAGATACAAAATATTTGTAATCAATATTAATTAAATTTTAATATTACCAACCTTAACAACCCAAGATGATATAAACCAAAATAATTGAGATCATGGATGAAAGATTATATAAATTTCCCACAAAATCATTAGGTTCATAGTAAACTCTGACAATTGATTTATTGAAGTCATAAAAAGTAATAAATGGATTGTTTCTAATGGAAGTTGGGATGGTGTTAATTCAATCATCACCATCATAATTTTTTTTGTAATTACTTCAATAATTACATGAAATTCAGTTCGAAGATGTTCTTTGGCATAAAAAATATATTTCTCCATTGATTTTAATAAATATTGTTCATCGGTAGCAAGAGTACGAGTGATGTCAATTACAAAAATCCATAATGATCAATAAATGTGCCCTAGTTCATCATTGAATCAAACCACTTTCATTTCATCATCGTGACTCATACATGAGAATAATAAATCGATATTATTATTCTTTCAATGACTCCATAATAAATTACATTTTCCAATTGCAGTCTTCTATCTAATGCACTGGCATGACAGTCTTTTGTGGAAAAAAACATAACACCATCATGTTTTGTTCTCATTTTCTTTGCATGTTTAGTGAAAATAAATTTGTACTTATTGAGAACAATTGATTTACATTCACAAACCACGATATTAGCACAAAAATAAAAAGCTCTTATATACTCAATGATAGTGTCAGCAGGGAAACACAATACCTGAAATATAAATGAATATTAAACATAATTAAATATTTATTTAATTATTTTATAAATTATTATTTTTACCTTAAATTTTAAACAGGCAGAAAACTCTTTTCTATGAAAAGTCACCCTCCTTCTCAAAGATAAATAATGATTCTTTAAATTTATCATTGCTTTTTTGTTTCCTGTAGATAAAAATATGAATAGTTTAACATATATATATGTATGATATACATATTTAAATTACTTACCTGATATAGTCATCAAAAAAAATCAGAGTTGAATAAAACTCTACAATGTGTCATCTCTCGCTCTTCAAGGAATAATGTCGTTAATGTATATGATCCATGAATTCCTCCTGTTTGAGGAATTATTGAAAAACTAGGTTAAATTTTCTCCAAATGTTCTTATTCATTTCTCATTGGTATGTTCATTCTTTTTGTATGATAAGACAAATACATAGAGCATAAATCCATACATTCATGATCCAATTAACCATTAATGATAGAAGCTTCATGATGATTCAGGTTTCATACATAATACTTCAATGTGTACATATTTCCTTTAGTTGGATACATCCATTTATAAAAAAGGTCCTCCAAGAAGTATTTTAGTTAGAATATGGACAGACAGATGCAGTATGCATGTGAACAATTATGGAGGTAATATTTTCTCTAACCTACACCAAATGAATGGGACATCTACTAAATGATTTTGCAAGGATGAACTGGAAACCTTCTTATCAAAATGATATATTAACAAATGACACAACTGAATATCATCCACCCTTTCATTATGGGAAAAAAGATAACATATTGCTATTGGAATAAACTCATTCTGAATGATGTGATAATCTTGAGTCATTAGAGATTTTAGCTTAAATTTTCTTCTGTTTACCCGTTTAGATATGTTGCTTGAATATCCATTAGAAACATTAATAATATCTTGTAATTCCAAAAAAAAATTCTATCGGTTTAATCACATAATAGAAACATGAAACTTTCCAGTTATTTTCACTGATACGCACATGATTAAATTCTGGTCCGATGCCCCCATCCACTAGGTCATGCTGAGATCATAAATCATATTGTGTCTTTGTGTTAACATTTAGAAGAACCAAAATAAAAATTTCACACATTTTTTTTTCAATGAAAATTATGTCTAAGAAATGACATAAAATGTTGGTTGACCAATATAGGAAATTAAAGAAGATACTTTTCTTCTTCAAATTGTAATAGGTTTTAGTGGAAACATTCTTCCTCTTTCTATATTTCATTTGACCCTCCCGGAATGAAAAAATGAAATATTTCCATTAATTATTCACATCAGTTCTAGAAATACACTGAGGTTGCCCATCAGTCTACATGGTATTGTAAAATCTTCAACGATTATTTCTATATGGATGGTTCATTGGAAATAATTCTGGATGTCATGTAAAACTGAAACTACAAAGATGTTTTAGTCTTATTAATCATGTATTCATTCTAAAAATACGACATGATAGTTTTATCTTCATTCTCCATCCATACATCATTGCATGAGTAGATAAATAATTTATCATCTAGATAATCACATCACACATCTAGTCATATTTCATTCGAACATGCATCATATGTTCGCACACCCACATCCCAAAGAAATTTCAACTATTTTATTAATGTATTTATGTATATGTATATATCATTGACAAGATCAGAAAGGCTAGATATTAGTATACTCAGGAAAGTGAAAGGTTTTTTCATACACAGCCATGAGGAAAGGTTATAAATGATTATAAAAACCAGCCATGTTTGGTATGAAGTAATAATCTTCCAAAATGGATTAAAACCATCACATGAAAGACCTAGTCCCATATTACACACATCGGCGGAAAAATCAGGATATCGACCATCAAACCTCTTCCATGAAAATCAATCTTTAGGGTGAACCAACTCATCTTTAGTCTTCATTCTGTTGGTATGATGCAATACCATTATATTGATATTTTATCAGACATAAGAAGATTCTGGAGTCTAGGGATCAATGGAATGTGCCACATTACATACTATTGCACATTTGATGGTGTTGCACCAGCTTTTGGCTTTCAATGGTATGTGCCACATTTTATACAATCATTTTTTAGTAGTTTCCTCCCAAAATAAACTGATTTTTTTTGGGAAATCATGAATTTTGTATCTTGAATATCCATGTGTTTTAACTAAATTTCTTGCCATATAGTGGTTTTAGGGAATATTTGCATCATCTAGAAGTAAGTAATTCAAGAAGGAAAAAAATTATTCAATGACGGTTTTAGAAAACCCATACATAGTTTTCCCATGAAACAATCAGATTAAAAATTTCATCATTTTTATTTTACCGCATTGTCAATATACTGGAGTCATGGAAGCATCATTCAAATTTATCATCCTCGCATCATAATTATTTTTATTAGATGCATCATTTGTGCTCATACCAAAGTCTTCTTGGGTCAAAAACATTTTTTATGTCAATGATGAATAAATGGAACTAGTTATATAACAAAATTTCCAATCTAGTCCTCTCATTTGGATCATTAGAAATTTATGATTTCATTTTCTCCCTATTCTGATACCACACATAGTTGTTTTCCTGACAACCATATTTGGTTATGTAGTATATAACTTCTTTAAGGATCAAACATGGTCTTCCAACACAATTGGAACATGGGCAGTGTATGTGACCACTATCTGATGAATTGTGAAATGAAAAATATAACAAATCTCTCCCAATTGATTTGAAAATCGCTTGAGATCTATCTGGATTCATACATCCAACTACTATCCATTATGTAAAAAAAATGTTATAAGTCTTTTTATCAAAATCAATTCAATAATATTGATGTTTAATCGGAATTATATTTATTTAAATGAGAATTGTTCACTTTATATGAAACCATATCCAACACCATACTCTATATGAGAATCATAATATAAAATAAAAAGAATAATATCTTTATAAAAATACTAAAATTGAATATAAATCCATGATATTGAATTCAATTATAAAAATCATACCATGACAGTTGTGCATATTGTTAAAAAATATATAATCTATGGGAGAATTTTGAGTGTCATATACATCTTGTGTCAAAGAGAAAGGCATATTTCGAACCCATGAGCCATTGAAGGAGAAGAATCCCATTAGACATAAGTATTCAATGAACTAAGTAATAACATGATAAGGAATTGAAACATCATGGTCATACATGTGGATCATGATCTAAGAGAGATTAAGTGGAATTAAGATGAGTTTGATGTCATAAGATGAAGGTTCCACAGGGAAAAGAAGCATGATTCCATGTACATGGGGATTTCGAATGATGAGATTGAAATTTATTTTCCAAATGGGAAAATCTATCACAATTTTAGATATCCATAAAGGAAGGGGGTTCTAGTTGATGGAGTGAACTATTCATGGGATGATACCTTATTATTAAAACAATGTGAAGATATACAAATTTAGTTTTTTGTGCCTTAATTTGAGGTGAAATGTGTTTTGGATCATTTTCATTTATGACATACAATAGGACACCATGGATGTAACAACACGAGCTTCTATGATACGCTTCTCATTCAATAATGCAATAGCTTGCATTGTACACAACTTCGAGTTCTAACACACCACAACTAATCAAAGTAGCCGTTATTAATAGTAATACCCAATTTTTGAAATTATATAAATTTTATATTTCAAAATGGACTTCATTTTTGTATTCGGAATATCAAAATTATCCTATGTTGAGTTTTTTGTAATTTTCTGAGAACTTTCAATTTTTTATGAATAGTGAAAAATACTTAAAACAAATTTTTTAATCAAAATAATTTATAATGATAAATTATACTATTTAGTGGTTTTAAAGTATAATTAGAATATATTTTTACCATTTTATCCAATGGTGGTCATTAGAATTAATTTAACATTGAAATTGGACATAAAAAATTTCCAATCTTTTGATATAAATTGTTTCTTAAAAACACGCTATTTGTTGTGACAGCGGGAATTAATTATAAAATTAATTAATGCAACTTATATGTTTGGAATTTTTTAAAAAAGAAATCATTTTTGAATTCGGAATATCAATTATAGATTAGGGTGAAATTTTGGCATTGTATGAAAACCTTCAATTTTTGATGAATAGTGAAACCACTAAGTGGTAGTTAAATAACTGATTTTTCGTTTAAATGAAATATTACCACTTCTGTGTTTTGATTTTCAAAAATCAGACATACATGGTTGTCATTAAGAAGTAAAATGTGGTTCAATGAATTTAAAATAATTTTTGGTGAATAGTAACTTTTATGTTCTTTATCACGATTAGAGGTAATTAGTGTAGTTTAAGTTAAAAATAATGTTTTAATAATATGAGATGAGCTTGACACATGTCCTACCCTCATTTTATGTGCCAAGGCCGACCAAGAAAATCAATGGGTCAACTTAGGGACCCCATGTAGCCACTTTAGATGGAAAATGACATAAATACCTTTTATTTAATGTTAAAGTAAAAAATGACACAAACATGAAATGTTTTACTAAAACAAGTTTTACATGGGGTTATACAAGTCATATTTTTGACTATAAATAGTCATTGGAAAGCTACATCGTTTTCATACATCATAGTATTTTTTTATAATTTTATACATTAAATAAATTAAATTATTTATGACATCATTATGATGCAGCGATGACCTCATTATTTAACGATTTTCATAAAATGAAAAGATAATGTAAAATCTAAGGCATACACTTGTCCAAAGACTATTTGATGGGTATATTTCGAACCCTTATCACCTTATCCACGAATTATATATGTGTGGGATCTTTAGAATCTGAAAAGCATTGTATAATAACGTAAAATTTCCTTACTTTTCAAGAGTGCCCCTCCTCTCCTCTTATAAAAGGCCCCACCTCTACCACCTCATTCAAACTTTCAAACCATTTGGCTCGGCCAACCTATTCCCAAATACTCTCCAAACTTCCCTCCCTTACTCCTAGAAGCCACACTTCGGGCAGAATGCTTCCCAAGGAAGCCTTTGGCTCAAATCAAAAGAGTTACCCAATTTTAAGGTAATGTCTTCTCTTATGTTATTTTGTTTTATTTTGCTTCTCCAACCCCATAAACTCTTTTTATAAATTTCTTTTGTAACAAAACCAGTATCCTCAATATACTATAATGTTGTTATAAGAAGGATTCGAGCTACACTTACACACCATACATCTAATGGTTAACGAACATACGGTTTCTGTGGATGGTAAATTTCTGCCTCACGAAACGATGATTATTCAACACTAATAAAACACCTTCAAAGGTGGACATTAAGATGTCAATCTTTTTATAAATGATATATAATATGTTTATGTTTTACTTAAGGTTCTTTATTTTTCATTTATTGCATACCTTTATTATTTCCATTATGGGTAAAGGTGATATTTTCATTTTAGGAAGTGCGGACTATCACCCCCTCAAAGTGATTTAAATCGTTAATACCATATGTGGGATGTATAAAGGATGGAGTAAATGATATTATATATGATGTTATACTGGAATTATAATATACCTTTATATCATTGTGATTTCATTAAATATGAAATAGAAATGAAAGTAGCGTTCATGCGTACGTACGACTTACCGTCTCCATGAATGGTGCATTTAATTTCTTACCTCTAAACGTTATGGAATATTATAAATGCATGTATATACTAGATATATATGAGATATATGATATCTATATCATGTATATAATTTTGGATATAAAGGATATATCATCACATGAACAACTTGTAATTATAAGAATTTTATTTTTGACTCAAGTACCTAAGATCGACAAAATGACCGTTATAAACTTAAATAATTTCATAATGTTCATAACATGGTAATAAGGGATATAAAAGGAATAATGAACATGAAAAAGGCTCTTAAGTAAATAGAAATTAACTCTAGTTTATTATTCAGGAGGTTAAAGAACGGTCATGTCAGGACAAGACGCAAGGTAAGGGAATTTCTTAACCCAACTTCCATTCTTTGGGTTAATCTCCTACTTTCAAATTATGTCATGATATTATTATGTCCTTTTTTGTATTTTTATGTTCATTATGTGTACCTATAGTGAATAAACATAATATATCTATTTTATTTTAAAAATTATCTTTTTAAGGACTTTGTCTCAATCTCCTTTCATTGAGGCATATTTTGTTTTATACACAACTTTCTTTTATACGGTGTATCAACCCCTTTGAATTTTATGGTTATTCAAAAGGAATATTTTTTCTACGAACCATTTACTAAACGACAAAAGGGAATTGTTTTGTCGTACGTATGCGGCGATAATGACTTCTCCACCGCCGTGACCATTATTTGAGTTTCGGCATCCTCTACAAGCCATACCTTTTTTAATGAAAAATAAATACCATGTTTTACTTTTCTTTTATTTTGGTATTGAAAATGGTTTTGAAATCGTTTTTTTTATATCAATGGGTTGTATTGATATCTTGTGATTGAAATGTGGAAATGTTATGTTTTCTTTTATGCATGTTTTATGTGATACGATTATGTTATGGTTTATGATATGTTTAAACCTATTCATATGAGGAATGCATTGGACTTAATAAGTGACGGGTGGAGCCCACTATAGCTCCTCGATGCATCGGCAGGTCTCATGAGGCAAACTAGTGTCTTGGCATGAGGCCTTGCCAAAATCTTATTTGTGGTCTTGGCACGAGGCCTTGACTACGTGGTTATGATAGTCTGGAATTATGCATTCCATCATTATGAAAGTGGTTATTGATATTTCATGTGATTATTCAACCAGTAGAATATCCATATGAATAAGTAAATGGCATTATCTCGTTTTACTTTTTCCATATTATGTTGAAGTTCATGTTTAAAAGGCTTCTGTTTTAGTTATACATTGCCTTAAATGTTAATGTTTATTTATGAAATCTTCCGCTATGTTGTTATCCTTACTGAGCATCTGAGCTCACCCCTTTCAATGTTTTAATATTTTCTAGGATGTGAAGAAGTATTTTAGGAATGACCTGCAGGGATAGCCATAGGAGGATATGAGTGTGGACTATGAAGACTTTGTTATTAGTTTTTTACTTTATGATGTAATGTAATACTTATGAATGTATATAGTGTTTCCAAGGCTACTAAACTAATCGGTCTTTTGAGAATTGATCTTTTGTGATCATGCCAATGTTATGAAGTAACGCACCGACTCTGGGTAGCTATGGTTGGGGCGTTACAGTTGGTATCAGAGGCAGTTTAGTACTAACCTTGGAAGCTAGATTTAGATAAACTCTGATTAAAGCACATAGCCCGAAGATAGACTTTAAGGATTAGTAAATAATAACTTCCTAGAATTTTGGTATTATAGAGATTTTGTGAGTTTTATGAGCAATACATCCCTGTCTGGATACGATCAGGTAGAGGCGGCTCTGGCACAGATGTACCTAGGGGTAAAACCTGAAAACACTGCTTTGAGCTAGACTCGAACGGGAACTGGTGCACGACAACGGGCCTTGCTGCACTCTTGGTTACGACACTCCCGGGGGATATGCTTAGGATAATTCACATTTTCTTTACAAACCACTATGAAGGGTTATGAGTATATACTTCCTAAAAGAAAACATTTTTTATGATTATGGATTATATCCATAAATAGTTCAATTTATTATAAGTGTTTTCAAGTTTGTTATTATGTATTTCGATTCATAAACTAACCTAGTTTATGGAATTGTATAGAAATGGCGCCCAGTAGAAGGAATGTGAACTCCATCAATACGTATGATCCAAAGAGTAAGAAGGATCATATCTTTCATGGTATTAAGCCAACATTTAAAAGGGAAATATTCACCCATGTGTTATCAACAAATGAAGAAATAGTATCATGTGTTAATAATATAAGTAGAGAATTCTCTTAGTCTTATGGATTTGAAGGGATGAAAGAGAAGAAAAGGATGGAAGAGAGAATGATGGATAAAGGGATGAGGGAAAAGAAGAATTTTCCAATATGTGGTAACTGTGGGAAGAAACACCTTGGAATTTTCCTGAAGGGAATGGGAGTTTTTTATAAGTGTGGAGAAAAAGGACACCAAGTGCGTGACTGCAAGGGTTAGAAAAAAGTTTCAAATGTACAATGCTTCATCTGCAAGGAGTGGGGACACTACACAAACCAATGTTCAAATCATCAGAGTATTCCCTAAATGATGTTATTGGATAATAATCAAGTTATGATACTACCATAGATGAGGAGAAATGATTATAGTTCTTATGTTGTTATTAAAGAATTTTTTAATTTGAGTGTTGTATCAATGATGTACTGGTTATAATAATTATGGATTATATAAGGATTGTACTGCAGTACTATTTCATCTAGGACTTGAGATTGTGTGGAACCAAGAAAAGTGACTCCACAGTAGGTTAAATTTTTGGGAAATATATGGTTAAGAGAAAGATAAACCATAATATGTTTCTGATACTGAGATAGTGATTTTGGAATAAGACATGATTGATTCAGATAAATTATGTTGGATATTCTTAACATCCTTGAAACTGATTAATGATTTGTATACATTTTTGGATAGAAGGTGTATATCTAGTTTTCTATAAGGAATAAGGGGTCATGAAAGTAGTCAATAAGGATTTATGGTAATTCAGTATGTTGCAGTGTTTTAAAAGAATACCTGATGAAGGTGTTCAAATTTTGTTACGCATAAAAAAAGGTGCTTCATTATGTTTACCTTCCTCATAAAATCTGGACTGTGAGTTGGACAGAAGTATTTTGGGTAACTATAAAGGTTGGAATGCATTATATTTTACATTGGATACTATTGTTAAGGATATTTTCGTATATTTATAAAAAGGAAAACACGCAGACCGAGTGACAACCCATCGCGTCGGACAAAGCTGTGGGAATCGAACCCATAACCATAGTGCGATTGGGATTAATCGCCTACCACTGGACTACGTGAAGTCCCTGGTTATTACAAAATAGTTTTTCTAATATAAATGGTATGTGTTAATATTTGGAACCTTATACAATTAGGATAAATGGAATATTTTTGAGTTCTATTACCTTTTAGAGTGAAAGATGGGTTTTTGGTAAAAATTTACTAAAGAATGAAAGTCTACATGAAAAGTATGTATATTCCCTAACGTTCTTAGTAAATCTTCTAAATAAATTCATTAACTTTATAAAAGGTAACTTAAAACAAAAACGTTGTCGGTTAACTTTTCCAACTGGGGATTCAATGACCGTTAAACTAATCACAAATTTGTGATTTTCTTATTGTTAACTTTCCCCTAATCCAGTTTTCTACAACTCTCCATCAGACCTTGATGGTTTTTTTTCTTCCATATCCATATTTTTATAGAATCCTAGTATGGGCTATCTCGGGTGACCTTTGTACTTATCTTTCTTTCTTTTAAAGTTATACTTTTATTAACCTTATTTCCGATGTGGGTTTTCTACAGAGGTATTTTCTATTATCAACCTTTTATTTTCCAAGAAAAATTTCAAATTGCGAGGACTTAATTTATTGAAGGAGGGGAGAATGTAACACCTCGGGATTCTATGATACACTTCTCATTCAATAATGCAATAGCTTGCATTGTACGCAACTTCAAGTTCTAACACACCGCAACTAATCAAAGTAGTCATTATGAATAGTAATACCCACTTTATGAAATTATATAAATTTTATATTTCAAAATGGACATAATTTTTGTATTCGGAATATCGAAATTATCCTAAGTTGAGTTTTTTGTAATTTTCTGAGAACTTTCAATTTTTTATGAATAGTGAAAAATACTTAAAACATCTTTTTTAATCAAAATAATTTTTAATGATAAATAATAATATTTAGTGGATTTAAAGTATAATTAGAATATAGTTTTACAATCTTTTACAATGGTGGTCATTAGAATTATTTTAACATTGAAATTGGACATAAACAATTGCCAATCTTTTGATATAAATTGTTTCTTAAAAACATGCTATTTGTTGTGACTGCGGGAATTAATTATAAAATTAATTAATGCAACTTATATGTTTGTAATTTTTTAAAATAGACATCATTTTTTAATTCGGAATATCAATTATAGCTTAGGGTGAAATTTTGGCATTGTTCTGAAAAACTTCAATTTTTGATGAATAGTGAAACCACTAAGTGGTAGTTAAATAACTGATTTTTTCGTTTAAATGAAATATTACCACTTTTGTGTTTTGATTTTCAAATATCCGACATAAATGGTTGTCATTAAGAAGTAAAATGTGGTTCAATGAGATTAAAATAATTTTTTGTGAATAGTAACTTTTAAGTTCTTAATCACGATTAGAGGTAATTAGTGTAGTTTAAGGTAAAAATAATGTTTTAATAATATGAAATGAGCTTGACACATGTCCTACCCTCATTGGATGTGCCATTGGCTACCAAGAAAATCCATGGGTCAACTTGGGGACCCCATGGAGCCACTTTAGTTTAAAAATGACATAAATACCTTTTATTTAATGTTAAAGTAAAAAATGACACAAACATGAAATGTTTTACTAAAACAATTTTGACATGGGGTTATACAAGTCATATTTTTGACTGTAAATAGTCATTGGAAATCTAAAACGATTTCCTACCTCATAGTATTTTTTTTATAATTTTTAGACATTAAATAAATTAAATTATTTATGAAATCATTATGATGCAGCGATGACCTCATTATTTAATTATTTTAATAAAATGAAATGATAATGTAAAATCCAAGGCTTACACTTGTCCAAAGACTATTGGATGGGTATATTTCGAACCCTTATCACCTTATACACTTATTATATATGTGTGGGACCTTTAGAATCCGAAAATCATTGTATAATAATGTAAAAGTTCCTTACTTTCCAAGAGTGCCCCTCCTCTCCTCTTATAAAAGGCCCCCACCTCTACCACCTCATTCACACTTTCAAACCATTTTTCTCGGCCAACCTCTGCCCAAATACTCTCCCAACTTCCCTCCCTTACTCCTAGAAGCCTCACTTTGGGCATAAATCTTCCCAAGTAAGCCTTTGTCTCAAATCAAAAGAGTTGCCCAATTTTAAGGTAATGTCTTCTCTTATGTTATTTTGTTTTATTTTGCTTCTCAAACCACATAAACTCTTTTTATTCATTTATTTTGTAACAAAACCAGTATCCTTAATATACTAGGATGTTGTTATAAGAAGTATTAGAGCTACACTTACACACACCTACATCTAATGGTTAAAGAATATACAGTTTCTGTGGATGGTGAATTTCTGCCTCACGAAACGATGATTGTTCAACACTCATAAAACACCTTCAAAGTGGCCATTAAGTTGTCACTCTTTTTATAAATGATATATAATAAGTTTATGTTTTACTTAAGGTTCTGTATTTTTCATTTATTTCATACCTTTATTATTTCCATTATGGGTAAACGTGATATTTTCATTTTATGAAGTGCAGACTACCGCCCCCTCAAAGTGATATGAATCGTTAATACCATATGTGGGATGTATAAAGGATGGAGTAAATGATATTATATATTATGTTATACTGGAATTATAATATACCTTTATATCATTGGGATTTCATTAAATATGAAATAGAAATGAAAGTAGCGTTCATGTGTACGTACGGCTTACCGTCTCCATGAATGGTGCATTTCATTTCTTACCTCTAAACGTTATGGAATATTATTAATGAATGTATATACTGGATATATATGAGATATATGATATCTATATCATTAATATAATTCTGGATATGATGGATATATCACCACATGAACAACTTGTAATTATAAGAATTTTATTTTTGACTCAAGTACCTAAGATCCACAAAATGACCGTTATAAACATAAATAATTACATAATGTAAATAAAAGGGTAATAAGGGATATAAAAGGAATAATGAACATGAAAAAGGTTCTTACGTAAATAGAAATTAACTCTAATTTATTATTCAGGAGGTTAAAGAATGGTCGAGTCAGGACAAGACGCAAGGGAAGGGAATTTCTTAACCCAACTTCCATTCTTTGGGTTAATCTCCTACTTTCAAATTATCTCATGATATTATTATGTCATATTTTGTATTTTTACGTTCTTTATGTGTATCTATAGTGAATACACATAATAGATCTATTTTATTTTAAAAATGATCTTTTTAAGGGCTTTGTCTCCATCTCCTTTCATTGAGGCATATTTTGTTTTATACACAACGTTCTTTTATACGGTGTATAAACCCCTTTGACTTTTATGTTTATTCAAAAGGAATCTTTTTTTATACGAAGCGATTACTAAACGAAAAAAGGGAATGTTTTTGTCGTACGCATGCTGTGACAATGATTCTCCACCGCCGTGACCATTATTTGAGTTTCGGCTTCCTCTACAAGCCATACCTTTTTTTAATGAAAAATAAATACCATGTTTTACTTTTCTTTTATTTTGGTATTGACAATGGTTTTGAAATCGTTTTTATTATATCAATGTGTTGTATTGATATCTTGTGATTGAAATGTGGAAATTTTATGATTTCTTTTATGCATGTTTTATGTGATACGATTATGTTATGGTTTATGATATGTTTAAACCTATTCATATGAGGAATGCATTGGACTTAATAAGTGACGGGTGGAGCCCGCTATAGGTCCTCGATGCATCGGCAGGTCTCATGAGGCAAACTAGTGTCTTGGCATGAGGCCTTGACAAAATCTTATTTGTGGTCTTGGCACGAGGCCTTGACTACGTTGTTATGATAGTCTGGCATTATGCATTCCATCATTATGAAAGTGGTTATTGATATTGCATGTGATTATTCTACCAGTAGAATATCCATGTCAATAAGTAAATGGCATTATCTCATTTTACTTTTTCCATATTATGTTGAAGTTCATGTTTAAAAGGCTTGTGTTTTAGTTATACATTATCATAAATGTTAATGTTTATTTATGAAATCTTCTGCTATGTTGTTATCCTTACTGAGAATCTGAGCTCACCCCTTTCAATATTTTAATATTTTCCAGGATGTGAAGATGTATTTTAGGAATGACCTGTAGGGATAGACAGAAGAGGATATGAGTGTGGACGATGAAGACTTTGTTATTAGTTATTCACTTTATGATGTAATGTAAGACTTATGAATGTATCTAGTG
Organism: Viscum album; assembly: GCA_963277665.1. NCBI lineage: Eukaryota > Viridiplantae > Streptophyta > Magnoliopsida > Santalales > Viscaceae > Viscum > Viscum album. Next base: position 304,702,207 of record OY728131.1, on the reverse strand, counting down.
TTACCACGGATACTAAACTAATCGTCCTTTCGAGACTTGATCTTTTGTGATCATGCCAATGTTATGAAGTAATGCACCGACTCTGGGTAGCTGGGGTTGGGGCGTTACAATGGACTCAATAAAACATTGTTCAAGATATGACAGAGTGATTTTTTTTTCACCAAAGATGAAAAATGTGTAAATATAGTTTTTAAATAAGTTATTTATGCTAAAAAAAGGTAAATATTTTGAAATGTTGGGAGATATCATAACACCCAATACCCCAAGATGAATTATTAATTACGTGGGGGTGTGCTGGGGGGTGTCTAGGGGGGGATGTCTAAGGGGGTGGGGGTGTTCAGGGGGTGGGGGTGTTCAGGTGGTGGGGGTGTCCAACGGCTATTGGGGGGGATCTATCTAGATGGTGGGGTGGTTTCCGGAGGGGGGGGGGATATCCAAGGGGTGGGGTGGTCTCTAGTGGGTGGGTGCCCAAGGGGTTGGGTGGTGTCAATGGGGGGATGTCCAGGGGTGGGGGTGTCCAGGGGGGTGGGGTGTCCAGGGTGTGTGGGTGTCTAGGGGGTGGGGGTGTCCAGGGGGTGGGGGTGGGGCTATCCAAGGGGGTGGTGGTGTTTAGGTGGTGGTTGTGTTTAGGGTTGGGTGTGTCTGGGGGGGGGGGGGGTCAATCCTAGGTGGTGGGGGTATAGGGTGGGTGGGGTGGGGGTGCCAATGGGGTGGGAGTGCCCAGGTGGTGGGGGTGTCCAGGGGGTGTCTGTGTCTGGGGGGGGGGGGGCTGTCCATGGGGGTGAGGGGTGTCCAGTGGGAGTGGGGGTGTCCGGCGGGTGAGGGGTGTCTGGTGGGGGGGGGACCGAGGGGGTGAGGGTGTCGCGGGGTGTGTGGGGGGGGGGGGGGGGGTGTCTAGGGTGTGGGGTGTGTAGGTTGTGGGGTGATCCAATGGGGGGGTCCAGCAGGGGTGTAGGGTGGTGGTGGTGGTGGGGGGGTGCTGTCCCAGAGGGTGTTCGGTGGGGGGGGGTGTCTAGAAGGCGGGTGGGGAGGGAGGTTCAGGGGAGTATATACCCATATAATACCTTGATAATTACATATATCCAATCCCAACAACAACAAAATTCTAATCAATCACAGAACCAACAACCAATTCATCCTCAATATCACTACCCTTCCCGTTATTCCTTGAACAGAAACAATAAATACCAAATCAAAATTCAATTTTAAAATAAACTATATTCCATAGAAACTACCATATCAAACCACTAAAAAATGTACAACCACCTACACCACTATCCAACCATCCCCAGTCCCTTCACATGGACCATCCTAATATACATTTCCCACCTCGAGAGAATATGACTAAACAAACCCTTTACCATCTTTGAGAGGGGATACATATCACCATCACCTCCATTAGTTAAAAGGGTTCACTAACTCTACATATAAGGAGTGTCAATTCAGACTTCAAATAAATGCGATTCACATAATCACGACACATTAAGTGTTGAAAAAAACATAAAACAAATCAAAGTGCACTTATTGGGTATACCATTCCATAGACTGCACAGACCTCTAGATTAGGCCAAATCAAAATAGAAAACAAATATATAGACTCAGAACATTAAATATAAGTTATACATTAATAATTTTAAGTGTAGAAATAAAATATTATTTGATTGATGATGGATCTATCAGGTTGAAGGAGTTTCACAACCTATGTAAAAGAGAGGGCTTCTAGAGATCGTTAGATTAGGGTTACAATCATGAAGATGGGGGATATGGATCTACTATATATTTTGGGGGAACATCTCCCAAAGGGTTAATAAAACCATTGGTATACATTATAAAAAATGAAATATTTCCCAATGGTTTTCTCAAACCCGATAGAAAGGTTGATTTCAAAAACAATGTACCCGCGGTTTGTACAAACCATTGCGAAAGGATGACGTAAACATAGTGTAACAAAGGGTTGTTCGAACCATTGGAATTAAAGTGTTAGGGAAGCCACTATTTCCACCATTGAATGTTTTTAAGTAATATTTTACAGTTTCTCACTTCATTTGGTAATATTTTATATTATAAAACCATGTTTTCACAAATTTTTTCAAAGATGTTTTCAAAAGATATTTGTAGCCCATTTTCTTGGAAATGGAATTTAAAAACATTTTATGGTTTTCAATTCATACATTAAATTTTATCGATTATATTTTCATTGAAAAAGGTTTTCAAAAAGGTTCTATGTTTTAAAAAGTGTTATAAATTCATAAAGGATTTTTTACCAATAAATGTGCTCAAATTATCTTTCAAAATCATTTCTCATCCCAGATAACATCTTTCGGTGTTACTCATTCATTTCAAAAGAAATTAATTATTTTATCAGTTCATATTCTTTCCCATAATGTATTATGTTTTGAGGAAATGAAGTTTATGGATGTTGTTTCTCTTTCATGGGTTATATTGTTTTCAAACATGATTCTATTATTTGGTTATTTTTATGATTAAATGATTATGCAACATATCTCTTTCCACATGTTATTATATGATTACATGTTTATAATACCCATTTCATTTCATGGGTTATGATGTGATTATTTTAGACATTCTGGCACATGTTTTTATGTATTCATTATGATATGTGAGGGACATATATCTCCCCCAATTCTTTGGGTAAAGATTTATATCTCATGAGATAGACTAATATGGTCTTGGTAATGTCCCGTGACTACTATAATGGATATAGGAGTGAACCATGACAACCAAGATCGTATGAGGAGTGAAATCATGACACTAAGATGTCCATGGGGTGAAACATGACTACCAAGATGGTATGAAGAGTGAAATTATACTACCAAGATGGTCTTGGAATCAATTAATTTGATAATATGGAAAATATATTATATATACTTATGTGTCTGTTACACATCCATATTTTATTCCTATGTTATGATTTTATAGATTATGTTTTTTCTTTCTTTATGATTCATGTCTTATGAACATCCATTATTGATTCAATGATTCATGTATATTATATTTGATATGCAGGGTGTGATATTTTATTTTCACGATCATGTTCTCATATTCTTATGATCATGATTATGCTTGCATATCTCCCTTGTTTACCCTTACCAAGCATTTGATCTCACCCCTTTTTCTATTTCCTTTCCCAGGTTATGAAGATATGTACTATATTGGTTATATCTAAAAAGGGTGTTATTCATGAATAACCTAGTGAGAGATATTGTTTCTCACATATGTATCGTTGTTTATGTTTCCATGTTTCAAAAGTAAAAAAACTAGTAAAATCTTGGCCATATGTTTTCATAATTTCTTAAGTATTAAAAAATGTATTTTAATGTAAATATATGAAAACAGATTTTTTCTATAAAAAATTTGGGAATGGAAGATGATCCATGGCCTACATTGATTTGTACCACCATTCCTCTTTAGGATTAAGTGATATCCATTACATTTTTAATGAAAACCAGATATGTGTTTGCATGGAATTATACAGGAATTCCCGGAATCAATCCATATGTGGATATGAACTATCTCGGATTACCTGATGACCATCACTGATTCAAGAAGGTATCATGTTAGATGCACCCCTATTATGATGAAAATGTAGATTCATAAGTTGAAAAATTTATTAAATACACCTTTTTATAAGAAGTGAAATACCCAGGATAGATAAAAAACATCAAACCTATAAAGAAAAAGAAGAACATGATTATGGTATATATCAATTTAAAAGACCTCAGTAGACAATTCTTAAAGGAAGAACTCCTATTTTAAATTAAAAACTCTTAATCAATGGAACTACTATCTTCAAAGACATCTCCTTCATTGATGGGTCTTCATGATACTATCAAATATAGATGGCCTATTAAGACGAGGAATCCACTTATTTCTAATCACCATGGGGGATATTTTACTATTAGTTCATGACCTTTTTCTTGACAAAAACTATCAAAAATTATCATCTCACCATTAATCATATCTTTAATACCTTCTTTGTAAGAATATCCAAATGTTCGGTAGATAACATGGTTATCGAATCATGAAAAAGAGAGGATCACTTGGAAGAGCTTCAAATAATATTTGACAAGTTGTGACAACATAGTCAGAAGATGAATTCATTGATATTAAATTTTAGGGTAATATCAAAGTGGTTCCTTAGACATCTGGTATGCCACTGTGGCCTCAAATTTGACCACAAAAATACTACTGCAATTCTAGTAATGTAACCCCTGGAATTTCAAAGAAATGTGGGCCTATAAGGTAACCTCGCCTACATTATGCATTTTATAGAATAGATAGATATAAAATATCTCTCCTTCACGAAGATAATGAATAATGGAATATCTGATCAAATTTATAGGGACAAAAAAGAAGAATTTGATAGTCTCAGGTAGTTCCAATTTCACACACTTGTCATGATACTTCCGATGGATGGAAAAACAATCATCAAATATGTGTCCAACTTGGAAGGATAACATGGAGCCCTCCCCACACAAAAAAATTACACGGGTAGTGAAAATGGACTATACTACCTTAACTGAATGATTCTAGGGATTAAAACCTGATATTTTAATGTCAACAAGAGTTGAAACAAACTTTAATTTTTATTAAAAAAGAAGAGGCATTACTTACATCACCAAAAAGTCCACATATTCTCTCTTATAATCTTGCTCAATTACATCTGTGGCCTCTATATGCTTACTGGTCATTTGCCCCAACATGCTGACTTTCTAAAAAAATAATACATTTAGTTCATGTAACATAAGTTGGTGAAATGGTCGGTTTTATCTAATTTCTTAGCAGCACACCATACTCTAGACAACACACCATTGTGAACCGAACATCCAAATGGGGTGAGTTTCAATTCCCATGAAATTTCTTGTACATGATGAATTTATTTAGATGGTCCATCCCAAAGTCCATTTAGCAAGATACTAGAAAACCAAAAAAATAGACTTGGATTTGAGATTGAATTTTTTATCTAGACAATTGGATTTTATCCAACTCTTTCTCACTATCCGAAGGCTGCATGAATAATGTGGTCGAATACCAAGCCCTCATTTCTAGATTTGAACTCTCCCTATAGATTAAATAGCCTACCTGGAAATCAAAGGGGATTCATGGCCAGTGATAAGGTAGGTCAATGGTAAATATTACATAAAAAGGATGAAATGGACCCTCTCACTGAATACATTAGAGGACTTATAGTGGATTCCCTTTTGAACCCACATTTCATCATGTCCCCAAATAAAAAAAAATTCCCATGTTAATGTATTGGCTAATGAATGCATAGTATTGGCCAACTCTGATAAGGAGGAAGCAATATTCCATATTACCCACTAGAGGAAAGTCTCAACAATCATCATCTATGGTACAAAATAAATCAATTAAATCATCATCACTACAGAGTGTGATGAACTCATATCCACCCCTCAATGGATGGGCCCCATAATGGATTATTTACAAAATGGGATCCTTTAGGCAGATCAAGTAGAAAGGGAACATATATAGTGCTGAATAGGAAATAGTACCCTGTGGGATGCTCCAAATGAGAAAAAATCTTTCTAAAAGTGAGGATTTAATGATATACTCCTCATATTCATAATATAAAGAGATATTCTCCCCATCATGGAAGATTTCATTATAGTCTCCTATGTCACTAATTAGTCGAGGACCAAGCTCTCCCACTAACTCAGGATGTTGTGTTGCTATTGGAAAACCATGACGTATGACTATATAGAATTAACATGGAAATTTCATTCATTCCAGATTCATAATATCCTCAGTCACCAAACCATGTAAATTTCAACATACAACCTAATATTCATGGCCATTTTCATTATAGGGAATGTATGTTATGGGGTAATATCCCAAAAACCACATCTAGGAAATTCAAGTATATCATTAATTCTACTAAATTCATTTCTAAATTGGATGAGGCAATATCCCTTAAGGAAGTTGGGATGAATAATATCATCAATATCACGAAGTACCATACCATAAACCGGTTCAGATTCTATCACACGATACTAATGGACAGTGAATCCAAATTATACTCTAAAGTGTTTAAGAAATTGTACAAGGTGTATAACATAGAATAAAGTCACTTATGCCACTATAATGAAATGAATAATGGAATAATAGAGTCATTTAAGGAGACTATATCAATTATATTCCAGAATAAGGTGAATGATGAAATGAATTCCTAGCTGAACAATCTATCCAATGATTTATGGACCTAACATACCATCACATATATTGATATATAAGTCAATATATATTCATTTGTGTATAGAGCCAAAGAGATGTTACCCATATATGTACTGTTTCCCTCACTTCAAATAACTGTTTGATAGAAACTCTTAGATTATTAGAAATTGAAATGTTATAGGATGAGTTGGAGTGACTCGATGAGAACGTATTTTTTACATTTCACAACCATGATGTTCATCAGAATCAGATCCCATGATACTTCAATAAAATGGATTACCCCCACCCATTACATCAAGTAGAACGGGTACTACTTCATAGAACCCCAAGGAAACTAGGAAAAAATCCGTCAAATCTAGAACCCACATGGGAATGTCCTTATATCATACATAAGTTCTATCAGAATATAGCTTTTTCAGTAGACAGAATAGATGGGAAAATAGTATCACCCCCACCATTGAAAGGTTTCTCAATAAATATTTTTCATTGATACCATAAAGTGTCTCTCCTCTAGACCACATGAAGTTAAACTATATGGATCATCGTACCGACCACATGAAATTAAATAGTTTGTATGAATTCATGGAAGAATGACTACAAACTAAACATCATCTTTTTTACTAACCATACAATGTTAACCCACAAAGAAAATGTCATCTATGCATGATGTAAAACTACAAATATCCAAGATATTCCTCTTATTTCACAATGGGTGACCCTCATACTTACCATAAGATGTTAAACTGCATGACTGGAGTCCTCACCACTAGACACTATACCACATGGTTTCCAAGAACTTTGTGTGTCTTGATTGTGGTCATCACATGATACGTAATGACAACCATAACTATATTATTAGGAATAGTAACAACATTGGTCTTATTTCACATTGATCTGCCTTATTGATTAATGTATAACATTAAACTACATGATATATTTCCTTACAGAATGATACTAAATGGAATAGGTTTCCAGAACAATGTAAGGATTGATTCTCATTTTAACATGATTTGTAGGGACACCTCGATCCTATATCTTGGTCTGACTAATTTATTTTGAGAAATTACCTTGTCCTATCCATAATTTCCTATGAATGGTAAGGGGATATGTTTCCTTTCATTGTTTCTCACACTGATCATAGATGACATGATCATAGGAATTTTGGAATAGGATTCCCTGTATGAACTAGGCATATTAGTTTACGACATGTTCATCATTGTATTAAATATAAGAACCTAAATAGAGTACCCTGGGTCCTCACCACATGATGTTAAAATGTACAAATGATGTATCATACATTACAAAAAACTACACATTACCATGGGCCTTTCCTAATAGGACCAATATCCTTGGTGTTGGTCTCTCACCAGATGATCATTCTAGAAATGCATGTGACTTGATTTATATCATTATTGGATACCTAGTGACGCCCTATCATTCATTATTGGTCCGAGTCACAATATTCCATTTTCACATTGGGGAGTATACATCATTCTTTTCATGACATAGAAATTCAAGGCTTCTCAAGAGCTACATGTTCTGGATTTATGACATCACAAGATATATAATTACACACAGATATCAAATCCCAAGTAAAGATAAATAATAAATGGGAATCATACACCGTATGTGTATGGATCAGATATATATAGATAATTTCCCATTCAATAACTATTTATGTGTTATTTCCTACCCTCGTTGAATATGATGTGATGCCTAGATCTCCTATTATTGGGTGAAACCATGATAGAACAAAATAATCATTCATCCCTGTGTATGGGTCAGACCTGCATAGGGAAAATGTATACAAGAACTACATATGGATTTATTTTTGACATAAAAACATATAATTTGACACTCATATCTCTAATCCTAGGTCCATGTATAACATGTGAAATGATAGAAATACACCCATAACAAGACATGGTCCAGACCTATATGTAAAATTTCCTATCAGAATAACATTAAAATATACTGAAAAGTATCATATTCCGTATTCCATGAATGATCCCAAACATAGAAGATCATTTTCCCTCACACAAGTCTATTCATTGTACAACTTGATTACATATGTGGTATATATTTATTATGAAGGGATGCGGAATATGACTACCCAACAATAAGTTCGTGCCTGGAAAAACGATGACCCTTGCATATTAATGCCTAAGAAAGTGAAAAGTTCCCACAAATACATCATTCAATATTTCTCCTAAAGGTTCCCATATCCTTGCTGCATAACGTTAAAATTTAATTAAAGTAACATCCTTACTGAATATCATTAAACTGAAAGGAAAATATCCTAGTTTCATAACATTAAAACTACCTGATAAATCAATCCTGACTGCAAGACATTAAAATGTGCTGACCATCACCCATCATCATCCCTTATCAAAGGGCCAAAATATCGTGACCCAATTCAACTAGAGAATGATGTTCTTCTCTCTTCTTTTAATCCCATCAACCCATAAATTATACTTTATGTCTTGAGAAACTCGTGTTTCCATAATCTGCTCTTGGACCCTAGAAAGGAAAATAGATATCTCTTTTTTTCTTTACTATATATTAATAAGGGATCATACCTACTGACCAGAGACATCTTTTCCCTTTATTAAAGGATTTCTGATACTTTTGAGCCTGATGCCACGACATCATGACTTAGATTCTATGGGTGTTTTCGGATATCCCTAGCATGATTGTCTCATCGAAGTACCCATGATCTAAAAACCATGAACTCTGATTGCCAACATTTTTATCCCCCACTCATACGGATTTTGAAGATCTATTAATCTTTGGTATCCTATTTAGGCTCCCATGTAACTTTACCCTCATATTAGGCCCATGTGTGTCACAAAAACAATGCACACTTTGGTCAAAGATTTAAAAACATAAACTATTAACCTTTGATGGTCTAAATCAAAAAACCCTAAAACGAGTGTGAATGGGACAAAAAATTTGCCTGGTGGAAAAACCCTCAAGGGAGGCCTAAGAAAAAGTTATGTATTTTCCATTAAACTCTTCATCTCGCGAGTTTAGGAAAAAATTAGAGAAAAAATAAATGATTCATAATGATCATATAGACCACATTGTATCACCAATAAAATATAAAATAAAATATTTAGTCTTCATTGTATATTAAACTAATTAGAGTAATGATTTGTTACATCTCCTCATAGCAATAATGTGTCCAATAGATAATGATAATGATTTTAGTATGCTGAAACCCTTCTAGGATATCACATTTTTTCATAAATCACACTTCTTGATTTGAGCACCTCAGGTCACCGCCAAAATTTCTGGCCCATAGAAAGGAAAATAGATCTCTCCTTTTAACATTTCAATTTATTCATAATGGCTAAGAGTTACCAACCAAAGACATATTGGCCATGTATGAGTGGATTTTGGATTCTTCTAATCTCGAAAACACATAGAGAAATCATTACTTGAGAGTGTTTTAGGATATTCCTGCCCTGATTTTCTTATACCATCTTCATGACTAGAGAAATTTTGGCAACAATTTAAAATCCACATAAACAATATATTCAAAAATAAATTTCAACCTTGATATTAAGTCTCTGTGCATCGTACACTCCCTCAACGATGGGATGTGACACTGCATTCTTGAACCATTTTATTCCCCACACCATGTGGCTTGAAACCACCGAGTGTTGGGTCGAAGCTTCCCAAACTAAAATCTAAATGAACCAAGGGTTCTAGAATCCATCCTAGATATTCTATTACCCTATACCCTAATTCATTGAACATACTTTTGTGTCTTTTCAAATCTTTCATGGCAGTCGTAAATAGTGAAGATCAACTCTAATTAACCATGCATGTAAGCCCTGATGATTCATTCATAAGGGATTTAAACTATCAATTTGAGGAATCTATTAATAATAATAATGGAACTAAAATCGTTGTGAGGCCCAGATACACTGTGGTGGAACTAATATATATAGGGTGTTTGGGTTTTCCCTCGGTATGTTTGCCAAATTCATTTAATCATCATTTCAATCTCATGGCCACATGATGAACACAACCCATATTCCAACTATACAGATGGACTATGTATTCCCAATATTTTTTTGTTATCAACTCAAATCATCTTCAAAATCTTCCATGTCCCTTAGAAAAAAGTGGATACTCCTTTTTTTGACAATTCAACTGACAAATAAGGGCTTTGACATACTTACTAGAGGAATCACTACCATATAAGAAAGGAACTCTAATCCTAATTATCCATGGAATGAACATGATAGAACACATAATCTTAAGGGGTCAGGGTTAAAGGCTGTTATGTTTTCCCAATATTCCATATTAATCTATCATGTTTTGGTATAATGACTTTAAACTGCAAGGCATATTAATGATCCAAACTAGAAGAACCAAAACTACTACAATAGAAGGTCTATGTTAAAAGACCCTACACTGAAAGAATAGAAGTTAAAATCACGATGAACCAAAAATACAATATTATAAGGTCTAAGATATAATCCCGTAAACAATATATATAGAAGGTTCATGCCACAAGACCCTAAAATAATAATAGAATATCGACTTAAAATACTGTAATATATATAAAGAGATGGCCCAAAATAAATTTCCCTAAAATATTGTAATATAAGGATTGAACTAAAAGACCATAAAATATAGTTAGATATGTTCTATTGAAAAATACTATAAACTATATTAAAAATGGTCTAAGTAAGAAAACCAAAAACTACATCACAATAATGATCTATTTTACAAGACTAGAAAGTGGCACAAAACCTGGCTGATTGAAAACCCAATAATGGTGTCCCTGTAAAATTTGACTCCTTTTATATTAAGCCTTAAAATATATGAAATTTAGGAAATATTTATGGAAATATAAATCAAAATATAAAAAACAAGTATGAAGCATCACATGGACTTAGAAAAAATCCAGCTATGATTGCTAAGTCCCCAAACTTCAGCCAAAGATAGAGCACTCTCAATTTTGGGACATCTATTCAACCCAAATTATCATTTTTTTAAATTAGCTAATTCCAAGATAATTGGAGAAGATACATCAATGATGAATCTCATGTTTGTATAAATTTATGAGGGTTTTCTTGTGGAAAATATGTTACAACATTTTAATAGAGGTATTCCTGTTTACTAGATATTATAGGAAGTATGTGTATTGTTGATGATCTGTGTGACACCAGATCAAAAAAATATCATTCACATCATGAATGAATGAAATCCAGACAATGAAACATAAATTTGAAAAGATATAATCATTGATAGAATAAAAAATGATCTATCTCCATATCATAAAACCTATTTGAGGATTCAATAAAAAGAATCAATGATCAAACTACAAAGAAGAATTGATTGGATGAGATAGCCAAGTCCATAAGAGTTTTATGAAAAGAATTTATTAACCATTGAAGCACTACCCAACCCAATTATTCTACTTCTTCCATTGGATAAAGGGTTTCAATAAGAGTAAAAAACCCTCAAAATCATTTCTGAGTGGTTTCCAATAAGGATTATTACACCAAAAGAACAGACGTTGAGAAATCTATGATCTCAATATGTCTCTCTATCTGTGAGGTCAAGACAACCATTTGGGAAATCATATTATATATAAACTGGTGGATCTATTGAAAAACTTGTATATATTACCTTATTTGTTTGGACAAGGGAGTTACATCATCATGATCATTGAAGACTCTCTCACTAGTAGTTATCTCTTCCCGCAATAGGATGATTTGTCAAATGATTTCAGATAATGGCTGGCAGGGAAACCTGTTTCCCCCAAATCATGAATTATATATTGAAGATGATTGATCTCAAAATTTTTCTAATGGAGATTTTCTGAAAAATATATGAACCTACTTACAGATCATCCTATGTCGCGTCTGATCATATGAAATTATTAGAGTAGGAATGTCATAATGTGGAACAATTGGTTAATATTATAAAGATACGAGTGACGAATCCCTATTTACTGTCATCCCAAAAGATGAATCATAAGACGGTGTAGTTTACTTGAAAAATTCTCCCACACTAATGGGATATTCCTTGATAGGTTGGGGTTGCTTCCTCGAATACATTCGTGAATATGAAATCATATCTGTTATTTCTATAGATACAAGAGTCGGTAAGGAACATGGTCTATCCACCTGACATACCGGTCTTTTAAGAACACCACATGTATAGACATTCCCCCAAACATGGTCAAGATAATATTCTAGGAAAATATGGGTTATAATAAGAGGAAAATGATCTCAAAATTAGTATCTTTTCACAATAGTATAATCCAATACTAGAATATAACCCTAAGATGGCATTCTCCCCACATGCCTGCTGTGGGGTGGGGAAACCCTTTGGATGCAACTGAATTGATGAAAAATTCTGTAAGTGGTATATATCTCACAAATAATCAACTCACCCATCATGGTCGTGAGAACCTCATACTGAATTGAGACCATATATGAACACTCACCAAGAGATCCACTATAATTTTTGACAATTATCCTGGATTGTGTATGATAATATATGAATTTGAGATGATCATATCAACATAGTATGTTTGAAATATCATTCGAACCGGATGATATTCCCTCCTAACAAGATATGTTCACCATTCCGGGGTGGAAAATGAACATGGTATCCTAGTAGTGTTGTGATTGTTGTAATAGTGGAAATTCTCCCCCATATATCTAAACAAAAACATCAAAGGTCCACCAATCATATAGGGGGTTTTCTGTAATTAGACATGGCCTATAAGCAAGTTAAGGTGTGAAAGAGTCAGTACAACAATATTTAGAGGTTTTCCTTCTACAAACCGAGAATCCAGCACCAGTGTACAATCACAGATTCTAAAACATATATCCTCATCCATACTATGTCTTTTGGATATTTATAGCCTTACCTCATACCCCCATGTGGTATATTCTTTGGCTTTTGAGATTTCCCAATATGATCTTGCTCTATCGCAGACTTTCTCGGAAGGACACTAGTGAGGGAATATAGTGGCCAACCAAATTCTACAATGATAAAAGAAAAATAGTGGACTAATTTTTTAAAGATGCGAGTGAGTGAATATTTGGGTCCATCCTTAATTTTTATTTCACAATATTGAGCATATCTATTTCCAAAACAAGAGTCTTTTTGGGGTTATCCTAGACATCCTTAATAGGAAGGAAATCATCATTCATTACCCAAGGGGGAATGTCCCACCCGGTTGATAGATATCCCAGAGGGTAATTCATACTTTATTATGGAAAAATGGAATGAACAGGTATCAAGGATCCAATGTATAATTAGATATCATAGAAGGTCCTTCAGATAATAGATGATGAACTAGGAGCCCTATATGAACTCATAAAAACAAATTATGGGTAGCTAGTCAAGATATTATGAACACCTCTGTATATCCTAGAATTTCCATGCTCGTTCATTAGAAAAGTTCCTGCTAAGATTAATGTACCATTTCAAGCTATAGAGTATTTAAAGGTATTAAATGGAAAAGGAGAATATGATTGAATTTATTTAAGCAATGGAATGATGGGTGAAATCATATCCATCTTGATTTATAGGGGATTTTTCTAGTATATAAGAGCACCCTTGAGACTATTCTATGATAAGTTGGACATCCTCCAAATGTTTTTCAACATATACTCGAAGGAAATTGAAAACCATTAAGAAGGAAAATTGTAGGTAAGGGAATGAATTATTACTTCATCTAGAAGGTCTATCCCATTTAGGGGAAGTCGGTGTGAGAAAGGTTAGAATATAAGTTCATATGAGAGAAACCTATTCAAAAACACATTATTATAATGAAAATGATATCGAGGTCTAGGATTATGGTTCCCAATGACCATGACCATCTTTCTAGCCATAACAGAAGATGAATGGGAATTGTAATCCATTTTTAAAAAACAATTCGTGTAAGTTAGATGATTGAGAAACACCATCAAGAAGATATGCATAACAAAGATAGCATCATGCACATTAAATGACCCATAAGGGTATTCAGAGTCACATGAATAAATATAGTTCTCGTAGAACATATGTCCCATGGAGATCTTTTGGACTGTCTAACCCACATAAACAATCATTTCTGTATGACCAATCATGAGATTCTTGATCACCTGACCTTGACATTGTCACATGATCCACATAATAGTCGAGTGATCATGTGACCGAACCAAAAGATTCTGAAAAACCTGAAAATACAAGCTTACAAACAAGAAATTAGGTCAAGTAACCTGTGCACTATTATCAACAGTTAACTTTTCTGTGACTCAAAAAAGTTCTATGGAATGATAGGTCTCATAAATAGATTTCATGAAAATAGTTCCCATAAAACATCCTAGTGAAACCGATCTTCAGATCAGTTCCTATAGAATTATCTCATGATCAGTTATTGCCTAAGGTCTTGAGAAGGAGTCGCATAATAGGAGAAAATTTCTATAGCTATGAAGATTTTAGAAAACTAGTGAATCATCTACCCTCTACTCCCCTATTTATATGTCACTATATGGAATAAAAAGAGTGACATGAATGACCAAAAATCATGAAAAATTCTAATTGGCGATATCTAAAAGGCTCAAGATATAATTTAATTTCCATTGAACCATACCCCTATCCCCACTGACACAACCTTTGAGGGGTGTATTTATTGATTCCTAACAAATGATAATCATGAAATCTAAAAGTGAAGTAATACTCAAAGTATTGGTATTATTTTCTCCAAAGATAAAAGGAAACAAATATGACCAAATCACATGGATCACATGAACTACCAAAGGAAACACAATTACATGACCATCATAAGTTCATGGGAATGAGTTATTCATAGATCATGATCTATTATAGATCACACAAATCCCATTTGAAAAGACATATTGTTCTGGCATAGGCATCCAAGACACTAGCTAATCACTCAATGGTTTCCAGATGAGTTCCTCCAAGTCACACAACATGTCACATGGATAACACTTGATAATCATAAAAAAAGTATAAAAATAAAGAATTAAAAGATAAAAAATATTGAGACCTTATTCACTTTTTGATATTCATGCGACACACCCAAACAAGTTCACAAGACACCACAGAGGCCATGTAACATAATCAATTTACCACAAAATATCCCTATGACGTATCACCTTCATTGTGCAGAGGGTCATGGAAATGTAAACATGATTATGCACCACCCCTATGGATTTATAAAGAATGTATAAGACATATCTATGAAAATTATCACACATCAATGTTTGATCCAACTTCGATCATGTTATGTGCCATGGAAAAGTAGAATGGCTGACCATGATAATGTGTGGACACCAACATAATATCCCATATTGTTCATGAAACACCCACAGTGGAAGCTGATGGACAATGTTAGAAAAAACCTATTCAAATGAATCACAAAAACATGAAAATTTTAGAATACATTTGAAGTTATTGATTATCATGTGATTATATCATGTAGTTCTAAAGACACAATGAATCCCCTTGTTACATTTCATCCTTATCATGAGAAGGCATTTTGGTTCCACTTGCATCTTGAAAAAGTATTCAAACACATTAACGAGTCATATAATTTCCTTTTCAATCCCAATACCCAGATAAGGGATTTCATAAAGCCTAAACATCACCACAAGGCCCATTATTGGTAATGCGACACCTCACATGACGAGAGAGTGATTGGTTTCTTCAAAATTCACCCAATTTCATTACATCCCTTGATTTGAAAAATTAATAATAAAATAAAATGGCAAAAGGTGGAATATTATTATGGAGTGAAGAAATGATGAACATGACATGAAAGGGGTCACATGCCCTGAGAGGTCAAAATTTTCCATGCGAAGGCCCCCTAGAAGTCCACCTTTATCATGAAAAAGACCACAGTCTAGTAAAATTCAATAAAATGAATTCCTTTACAAATGAATCCTGATTTCTTTAAGACCCTTATACATGTCATCCAAACCTTTCCAAATCCCTTTAACAAGTCCACTTGTGTAGGATAAATCCCTTTTATCGGCCTGGGTCTAATCAAAATGGAAAGGGAAGAACATTTTCAGGATCGTTGGACAACATGTGGTGCTATAGATGACTCAAGATAGGATCATGTGAAGTGAATGAAACCTTATACCTCCACCAAATCAATATAAATTCTCCAAGATACTCTCCCTACAAAGAATTATATAACCAAGGTAACGATGCCTATTAATGCCTCCTAGAAAAAAAATATCCTACCTACTGAGAGACATCCATTGATCACACATGAGTGCATAGGAGTAGACTTCATGAAGAATAGAACACCAGGTCATGTACTTGGTAAAAATTTAGGAATGCCGTAAGTGATCACAAGAAATGAATATTCACTTCACGTGATAATTTTTATCATGAAAAATACTTCTATCATACCTGTATGATTATATAAAGGAGATCCCACATGTTGGATGGGTCAAATGGAATCTAAAAATAAATTAACATATGAAAAAACTGAAGAATCTTTGTGATAAATGAGGAAATAATGAACCAAAGGATGATAGAATCATGCAAATAACATATACACTGATACTCATGAACATTTCGTGACTCACTAAGATCATGAAACAACACTAAGAAACATCATTTATGTTATGAGACAATCCCTTGGCATACTATATGGATCATGAAATGTTATTTGGACATGTTACAACATGTAACATGATTCACTTTTGGAATAATATCCAAATCATGCATCATCCCCTAGGATTGTTATCTAAATCATCTGTCTTCCACTAAACATGTCATCCTACCTATACGAGAACACCAGGACTAATCTGTTTGGTCTTTCAATTATATAATGACATGTTATCCTGGATCACATTATATCATTTAGAAAAGTCACCCATTTCATGAAAACCCCTCTAGATATGCCTACCTGGATCATTTGACGACCTCCATACATGTATGATTATATCATGTGTCATTCCCCAAACAATAATTCAATGTCACCTGACACTCTCCATACATGTCAACCACAATCATGCGATGTCATCTAGACATGTTAGACAGGTAATGTGTTGACCTCTAGTCTTGTCATCCTAGATCATTTGACATATTTCGGACATGTCAGCTCAGATCACACGACACACTCTAGAAAAGAAAACCGGTTTTTCCAACAATGTACTGACCTATCAGACTTGGGAATGAAATGTCCTATGAAAAAAACTTTCAGTTCATGAGATTCCCTATGAAAATGTAATCTAAATCATGCTAAGTCCTTCAGACGTGACATTGTTTTCATGTAATGTCACATGGACAAGTCATCTGGATCATGGGATTGTCTTTGGATATGTATGCTAGTCAACTAGGTCATGTCCAAACATCCTAAAAAATGTCCAGAAGATGATTAGAATATAATAAATGGAAAATTAGGACATGATGGGCCAGAATCCCATGATGTGATATACTCTTATCCAATGGACATATTATGGTATCCATAGAGTGTAAACTCCAATAATTGACACAATATGACTACCTCCATACAAGGAAAACCTCAGTGTGTAAGCCCTTATCAGACTGTACTATGATAAATAAGATTTCTAATATAAATAGGATATGTAGGAATCCTTCATAATGCTAGAGCTAAAATAAGAATCCACTTCACTGTAAGTCCCCCTGTTTCTATGATTTTCCAACCATCGGGCCCCAATCACGCCCCTGAAATATAATTTTGCCTCATCATCAAGTGGATTAAGAAGTCAAATGAACTACAATGACTATGATTCATAATATAAATATGATACATATGATTCCTTCCAAATGACCAAGCTTTATATTAATCATCCAAATGGCTATTGCATCACATTAGTCTTACATTCATATTTAGTGAGACTGATTACTTATTATACCTTGTTTCATAAACTGATCATGGATGACATAGACTTAGGGATTTTCAATGATGAAATCATTCACATCATGAATATATACTATCTAGAAAAGAATGATTTCGTAATCCTTGATTAGTGGAATGATATGACTACCCTCGTACATAGGTATCTACCTCGTGGTCATATCTTAAGGGCATGAATGAACTATGATGAATCTGATTCCAACTATAACCATGATAGGTTTGATGCCTCTCTAAGGATTTATTTGAATACCTGGTGCCTAAGTGAACTCATTTATTTCCTTTTGATATGATATTAAAGTAAACAGGTTTAACAAATTATGTGGGTTTTAATCAAAATTATAAATATGACATGTAGGATTCCTCATAATAGCTCAATCCCATCCTTGAAATATTACTCACCTCCTTGGATGAAAATTAATCCATAGTTCCTAGTTATATGAATTTAAAATATAATAAGGACCTCATGAATGGGAAACAGATGCAGAACCTCAAATAAATATATATGGATTCAGTATTACACCATCTATTACACATGGTGGGATTTAAATTCTAATCACTTTGTTAGGTAATCAGCCTCGTATCAGGATTTGGATGAGATTATCAAACACATCCTAAATCTATAATATATTATCTATTTAGTAAACAATTACTCATTAAGGGTGTTATGATACCAAACTATCAACTTCTTGAACATTATCATTTACTAAGCATCATGGGGTTTGAAACCCCAAAGAACCAATTTTCTTTTAAAATATAGGTCCATACTAAGTTATGGATTTGGTAGTCGTAGGGAGTTTCTCTTAGATATAAAAATGGAAAAACTATATTTCATGATTACCCAAGACATTGAACCCCCACAATCATACAATCAGGCTAATCCCTCTTCATATTTCTGATTAAAAAATGATAAAACTAAGGTGGATGGATATCATTTAACTATGATATCTCTTCCACATATTAAAGAGGTTAGATTGACTATTTCTAAATAGACTATGTTGTTCTTTCCAAGGCATATGAGATCTATTTCCAATGAAACAAGGTTTCAATGGATTCTCATATGGAGAGTAAAATATGGGTGCTATGAGTTGGATCCTCATACTTTACATTGTTCAACAAAATTTAATTAAATTAGGAGAATAATAGATTGATATAAAGATGAACTATATCTCTTATGATGGAATTATTGTTATTTTCATGAAATTATTTCCCAAAACCTAATCTTTC
Organism: Viscum album; assembly: GCA_963277665.1. Classification (NCBI taxonomy): domain Eukaryota; kingdom Viridiplantae; phylum Streptophyta; class Magnoliopsida; order Santalales; family Viscaceae; genus Viscum; species Viscum album. Next base: position 304,682,889 of record OY728131.1, on the reverse strand, counting down.
GGAAGCACTCTTTCCTTGCATTAGAAAGATTACATCCCTCCACTGGTGTTACAAAAACATCAAAATTCAATCAGGCACCAAAAGGTTGGTGATGTATTCTCTGATGAAGGACAACTTTTCTTATTGCTTCAGTGATCTTTATCAGTCTACTCTATTGTGGGGAAAGAAACTAAAACTTCCATTTACGTAGGTTATTCTTCATGAATTCCATTATTTTTTATTCTTTAAGTTAAATAAATCTTATTTATTTTGATATTTTTCTTCCATTGATAATTATATGACCATATAATAACCATTAATAGTATAAAATACTCATTCTTCTGGTATTATTAATTTTTAGCTAATTAGTTTTAACTGATCCAGTTTATCATTGTGTGAATTAGGTTTTTCACAGTTGATATATTTTATATGGTAAAATATTATCTTGTACTCCACCTTGAAATTAAGTTAATAAATTAACATATAGTAAAGTGGGACATTTAATCTATGTTTATGGGAGAACATATCAGACATGAGGACTGAACATTACATTTAGCAGTTAATGTAATTTTTAGTGGAATGAATGATGTATGTTATTAAGATAACATAGAATATATTATATCCATAGAAAAAATGAGTTTATTTCTTCTAGAGACTATTAAATAGGGTGTCAACCTATTTTTTTATAGTTAATTGACATTATGTTTAGTTGAAATATAATATATTGGAATTCCATCTTAAATGATGAACAATTACCACATCCGAATGAGTCTTATAATGGAAATTAATTTAGATGCCCAATTTTTTTATCACATAATATGTTATTTAGGTGGTCATTGAATTCCCATGAATTTACCACATTACATGCAATCATGGAATTCTGACAACCCATTAGGGTTTCCCTCCCCTAGTGCTGACCTATGATGCTTATGATTAAACTAAGCCAGATAGATCTTTTCCACCTTGAAACTATATTTTGAGGCAATGTTGTTTAATTCAACAACATTTAAAATATTAATTTTTTTAATTCATTAATTAATTATTCATTTCTAATTACTTATAATTTATAAGTGTTGAACATTGTAATATGGGGTATATAAAAAATTATGAAATGATCATATGTTTCAACACATTTTAGAAGATAAAAAAATGTTTATTTTTATTTAATTAATTTTATATTTTTGTTATGTAATTTTTTTAGAAAATTTTATTATTGTGTATGAAATTATTTTTATGATAAATTGATTCTATGACATATATATCATCCTTACATTATAGGTGTGATATCATAAGATTTAGTTTTCATCCACACGGACCTCAATCTATTTTCAGAGATATCATCTTGAGAATAGTTTTTAATATATTTTGTTAATATTATATGTTATATATATCATTAATTGAATTATATCGCATGTAATGTATCCTCAAGGAGAGGGACCTAGGGTTGAATTACCCACTAACTTGGAGGTTTATGCCTTTTTCTCAAATGGTGAGGGGTTTAAAGTACCCCTAATTGGTATTAAAAATGTGAATTTTAGAGATTTGAGATAAATTTATTCATTTACATGAAATTTACATGTAATTTTTTCATGATAGTCTTTCAGAGATGTGGAAATATTTTTTAATCTTATTTTGTGTTAGAAACATGAACATGTGAGTTATGTAACGAGATGCACCAAATTGTGTAGTGAAAACCTTAGTTTGGTAGATGTAATAAGATTATAAAATTAAATAAACCAGTAGTATTTGTACAGAAAGGGAGAATATATGTGATTATAAAATTTTAATTTCATTATACAGGTTTAATACGAATTATATGTATAATAATTATGAAAAACATTTAAGAAAACCATTAAAAATACTTTGTGCGGGATTCATTCCAGTGAAGTACCTATCAAGACCTTGATCATACAACTAAGTAAGTTCTTTAAGTTACATTTTCCATAGATTTTATAGAGTAAGTAATAGAGGAAATTGATAACCCTAATAGTTAGGTAACTAACTCTTATTGTGGTATTTTGGTGACACTTCACTACGAAACGCTAATTGTAGAAATACTAAAAGAATAGTTTTTTTGTTTTCCTATACATTAGCTACCAGTAAAAAGTATCCTAATCAACTATATAGGAATAAAAAAATTTATGTTTGGGACTATTACTAACCTAAATAACTATGTGGTGGGAGGAATTCCCAAATGGACACATAAATTAGTGAAATATTGATCATGGATCTTTAATGAGGTGTGATATTTAAGGCATCATTTTCAGTGGTAGAATATTTCTTAAAAGTCCGGGATAAAAAGTTAATAAAATGACACTCACCATTAAATGTATCTGTACTATAGATTGTGGAATAAATCATGATAATCATATTGATGTTGATTATAGGCATGTCACATAAAACAATTATATATTTTCATTTATGGTTGAAATATGTTATCAAAGAGAAGTATATTTGACATCATAATGTTTATTATTTCTTACTGAATTTCTCTATCTCAGACACATTGGTTTTTCATACTGATTGTGCCTCCCACAATAGTGTTAAAAAAATGATTCATAGATATAAGGTAATTGAAAAATCATGGAATTCATATTTGTTTTGGTAATGGAGAAAGAGATGCAACATTAGAATTTGATTTTTATGATTAGATTTTACTAAGTGGATCTATATTAGAATTGGAAATATTTTTTATATTCCCTCCAAAAACACAAGTTTTATTTCTATATTTTTTATGATAATATTGTATTTCCATTCACTTTTAATAACAAGAGTTGTAATATATACAAGAATGACATGTTTTATGGTAACAACAAGATGGTAAATTTATTGTATATATAGATATGGATAATAATGTATTTAATTATTTGAATAAAATTATTAAGGTTGATTTACTCCCACAAAACTTTAGAATTATATTACTAGATATTTAAATGATAATTTCATCCAAAAAATACATATATATACATTATCTGAACCATCTAATTATCAATGATATGAAAATTTTAAACATTGTTTATTAGGGAAAATGACCAAATCACATTCAAGTGGATAATGTAAAAGGAATAAAGGAATATTAGATCTCATACATAGTGGTGTATGTGAATAAATGAATACTCAAGAATTTTTTGTTTTCTATACTTCATCACCCTTACCAATAAAATTATTCGGCATAGATATGTGATTTTTATGAAATAAAAGTGTTAAACATTTGAAAATATCATAGTTATTCAGAATTAATTACATATTCAATTATATAAGAGTATTGAGATACCTTGATAAGATTAGGTGGGGGTTTGAATGATTGAGTCAATAATTCAATCATTACATGATTGATTTTGGAAATGTTTCACAACTCATTCATCCTAGAATAATAAAATTGGATGGTGTGTATAAAAGGTGGAATCATACATGGTTGGAAATAGTTTAATCAATAATGATAGTAGTTGGACATCCTATTACATTCCTGGGTTATAATAGATAGACATCTAGATTTTTACTAAACAGTATTCCATAAAAATTAGTTATAAATACATTGTATAAGATATGGATGAAGAAATATCATAGCTTTTCCTTTTATACTTATTTGGGAATGTGAGGATTTCATATGAATGTGGGATTCAAATATCCCTGACTCAAAATTTAATAGATTTCTCTTGGTTAGATATCCTAAGGGAATTAAAGGATATTATTTCTATAATTATAACAAGAAAAACGTGTCTGGAACATAACTTTGTATATTCTGGGAGAATAAATTTTCTGACTATGGAGTAAATGGGTGGTATATTGAACATGGAAATGTTCATGAACAAAAAATAGGGAATATTACTATGTTTGATGTTGAGTCAATTTATTAATGAGTTGTGGAAGGAGACCTGACTCAAGATACACATATCATTGAATGTCTATTAGTATTAATCAATAAATCTGAATATTTTTATTTATCATAGCTAATTACAATGAGTTAATTGTCATAGGAACTGACACTAAAACATTATTGGAGGCCATATAGAGTTTTGAATTTGAGAACTGTTTAAAATATATTGAAACTAATGTGGGATCTATGTGCATTAAAAAATTGCATATCATAGTGGATTTATATAATGCAATGAGACACATAGGGAGAATATGGTGTTAATAAGGAAAACTAACTTGGATTGTAGAGTGTCTAAATTTAAATCATTCCCTATTTCAAATGGTTATAATAGATGTCAAGGCATTTACTATAAACAATTAATTTCACTTTTTCTAATGACAAATTACATTCTTATGGTACTCTCATTAAAATTTAATTAGGATCATTAGATATATAAAATGGATGTAAAAAATTTTTTTGATAATGAAAATGAAGTCAATTTAATGTATATGACATATCATAAAGGTTTTGAAATTAAGAATGAGACTAAAAAGGTAATCAAGTTGCAATGATCCATTTTTGGAATGAACCATACTTCTAAAAGTTAGAATGTCAAAGTTGATGATGTAATCCAATAATATATTTCATTAAAATCTTGAATTAATATTGTGAATATAAGTGTATTCATTGGGTAATATTTAAATTTTTAATATTGTATATGGATGACACAACGCCTAACAGAAACAATTTCCCTATTTGTCACATTTTGAATTTGTGGTTGAGGAAAAACATATTGATGAAATACATGGGGTAAATATGGCCATATATAGAGAATAAATATATATAGAAATAAATATTATAGTCTTCCATTCCTTAGAATATAAAATTGCATTAGTAATGTGTAAATGAGTTTATAATGAATAATTTTAAGAAGAAGCCTTTACTATTATTTCATTTCACAAAATTTATGATGATTAATATTAATTCTATAGAGATAAAAAGGATGGAGTTAATTCCCTATAGATCCTATATTGGTTCGGTCATGTATTTATTGTTGTGTACTCGACCTGATATCACATATTCGCAATGTATAACCATCATAAAAATATAAAATCTTCGTGGGAGTCATTTATTTGTGAATAAAATATTGAAGTACTTAATAAGGATTAATGATATATTCATAGTATTTTAAGAGATGGTGATATTTGGGTAAATGGTTTCACATATAAATGTTTCTAGGATTAAAAATATAATATGAAAATTTAATCTTGTTTCATGGTTTGTATAAATGGTTTTCGTATTATATAGAAGAGTTCCAAATAATACACCATAATAGACTCTAAATTAGAGGCAGTGCACATCACTATTTCAGATGATGAAAATGATGTTTTTTGGATCAATAAGTTTAACTATAAACTAATTTTTTATTATTAATATTAGGGGAAATATTGTGATTTAATATGATTTAAATGGTGATATTAATCAAGATATGGAACACCAGTCTCATTGGAGGACCGAACTCTACATTCAAAAATACCATCCTTTATGAGTGATCATTAAGTCGGGTGATGATAGTATAAATTTAGTGGCTATAAATGAGAATTTCAAAGATTCATTGAGAAAACAATAATCAAATAATAATAATGAGTGTTAGTTATAAACTCATAGTGCATGATAAATAATACATTGATACAAAAGTTAAATATTGAATCATGTTGTTATAAAAAATGAATCCTATATTTATCATTAATTTATCTGTGTTTTGATTTACATTAAATGAGGAGTGTAATGAAAATATACCAATAATTAATGACAATTATTTGTTCAAAAATAATGTTCATCAAGGAGTAGTATGGGTTTTGATGTTATTTCAATCATATTGTGCTTAGTGGACACATGAGGTATTATGTCAATTTTTATTATTTGGATTGGACCACCATGTATTTTCTACAAAAGTTCATATAGTCATTGAAATACATGGGGGTGTATTCTTAAAACAAATCCTTCTTACATGTGGTTTGAGAGATACCAAACATGAGAACCTATAATCATTGTTACCATTATTACACAACCAATTTCTACTTAGCTAAACTTAGGGTAGTTGGATATGTTGCTAATTATGTCATCAGTTGGATATTAACCAATATTTTATTTGTTCACTTGTATAATATGTAAATACATATAGATTATGATTAAATTTAACTTTTGATATTCATGGATGTTCTTAGATGAGTCACATATGATTTTTTACTACTTAGTTATTGGAAATGGGATGTTATCATCCACTAGATGAATAATATATGATGTATTCATTGACCTGGTAAGTATTTTTCATAAAATCATGAAAGGATGAGATGAACTATACAATAAAATCACTGTTTCAAGTGTATAGGTCACCAGTTTTTAGGAATGATTTTATTATATGGGTTTAAATTTTATTACATGATATAATTAGTGTTGAACATGTTTGTGTATATTTATGAATGTGCTTGTTAGAGATAACACTATAACCCATATAATAATGAGTTTCACTAATGATTATCTAGATGCTTCTCCTTTCATATGTCAATAAAATATATTATATATATATATATATAAGAATAATTATAATAATTATGGAATTTTCATATAGTTAGACCATTAGATAATTTTGATTTTTGGAAAATGAGTTGGTTCTAAAATGAGTAGTGATTAAGAAACCAAATACCAATGGGTTTGGATGAATACAAAAATATATGTAATGTTTAGAATAAATTCCATAAGTATTTTAGTGTGGGTGGAATTTTTTTTGGATTCTAACTCAAATAATAATAATATAATTCATATGAATTATGAATATCTTGGTTCTATCATATCTCTAGGATAGAACCTATGTATAAGTTGGTTCAATCATAGTCCCGTGTGCATGTGATACAACATAACACTACGTTGCACCCAACGTATATTGTGGATTCAGTTATAATTTTTATGGAATAACCAAACACATGGGCCATTGGCTATAATAAAATATGAATGGATTAATTATATATTATATCTTCATTTGAAGGGATCAATGTATTCCTTGACAATGAGTAACGTACATGTTCCATGAGTTATTACATGATATATTCAATATGGCAGATTCACTTTCATTAAATGGGTAGCATCAATTATGGTTATAAAAAGTGATATGATCCATCCCATTGGAATGATTAAACCTTTCATGAAAATAATTAAAAAACAATATTCTTCCTAGATCATTGGACATCATAGGGATCAAACATGTCGAATAATGTAATGGAAGATGTTCCCTTTTATAAGTGAGGGGAGGGGTACTCTTCGAATAACTTATTGTATTAAATAAAGATAAAATAATATGCATTGAAAAATGAATAAAAATTGATATAATTTTAATATAATATGATTATGAGTCTAAATAATATCATCCAATAAAATTTGAAAATTATTTTATTTACCTTTTACCCTGACCTCTTAGTTTTATCCTCGATTATCCTTTTGGAGATGTATAATGCTATCATTGTTTTTTACTATTAAGGGATCAATAATGTAAATATAAAAGAAATGTAACCCATAACTGGACTGTGGGGGAATTTTTAAACCCTATCCAATTCATTTGGACAAATATATATTTTTTAATTTTAAATCTCTTTATAAAATATTTATTATTATAAAATATCATTAACGTTATTTTTTGAAATAATTGAAATATTAGAATATATTATCTTACTATCTCATGTAAAATGTTTTAAATATCAAATGTATTTGAATATAAGAAAATTTTTTATTAATATAATCATATATAAAAAATTTCTTCGTATAAATATCATTTCAAAACTTATCATTTTTGTTGACCCCTTGGTTAACAAATTTTTACCTTAATTGTGGTAATGACCTTTTAAATATAAATGGGTTGAAATTTTACATATAATGTAAAAATTGGATCATAAAAGGTATAAGGATGTTATATCTAAACACTAATAATTTTAATATCCTAAAATTTTGATATATATTTTGAAATAATTTAATAAAATATTTTTAACATAAAATTTCTTTAATGTCAATTTATGAACTACTCACATAATTTGTCTTTGAAAACAAAATGAAAAAAAAATTAATTCATATATAATTACATAAAAAATCCCTAATATAATATATTTTATTGTGAAATCAATTAGACGATATAAGTGAACAATGAAATATAACTTTTTGAGTATTTAAAATCATTCACATGATTATTCTACTATTTTGACAATCACTATGTCATCGTTTTGTATTCATTTCTTGTAATCATTTCACAACTAAAATATAAAAATAAATTACCATGATAAAATAATTTATTTCGTATTTAAAATAAAAATATATAACAAAACATAAGCTGATTTAATCCATGTCAGAAAATAGTAAATATATTAAAATAAATAAAGTGACAATGTAGAAATTATCTTTTACCTAAATATTTTAAAGATAAAAATCAAAGATAATAAAAATAAAAGCTAATTTTTCAAATCTTTTTTATTAAGAATAAAATAAACTAATCCAATTAAATGAATTCATGTATATTAATTAATTTAATTCCTGATCACATTACATTTAACACAAATTATCCCATTTTAAATCTACTTAGGTAATAATAATTTACTATGGTTACTAATCATAATGAAAAGAAATAATACCATATTGTGTACCAAATTTATAACTCATGATTCAAAAAATAAAATATGTTTTTTATGATTCAATTTCTATAAATTTTCATAATATAATTTAAGATAAAATGAAAAATGAAACAAAATGAAAATGGGTTTAAATATACGTTTTATGAATAAAAATGGTTTTATAAAAAATTCGTACATAAAATTGATTTCAATGAATTTATTTAGATTTTTAATCATATAATATAATAAATTTTACTTTTAATCCATTTTAAAATTATATTTTTCATTTTTAATTATTCAAACTAAAATACATTTTTCAAAAAAAATTATCATTTTCACTATTCACTAGAAAATCAAAATTTCTAGAAAAATCCAAAATTTCAACATATGATAATCTTTTTAATTTTGATTTGAAAAATAAAAATAAATTTTTCGAATTAAATTTTCAAATGTTCCAAAAATAAATTGTAATATTAAATTATAATAATCTATAAATACAATTTTTGATGAGAAATTATTTTTAAGAATAAAATGAAATTACAAACAATTTATTGATCATTTATTGATTATGATATATATATATATATAATTAATTTGTTAATTAAATTCATACCCAAATATTTAATGGCTATGTTATATCGGTCAAAAAATGATTACATTTCATGACATGTTTATGCTGGATGGTGCGTATTGTATAGATTATCTAACATAGTGTTCTTTTCAAGTCATGAATTGTTTCATTTTCCACCTTTAAAAATTACAGATTTTTAATTTCTAATTATGCTCAGTAGTCATGGTTTTCATATTTGAAAATACATTTATTGAAAACCCAAACCTTAAAAAGGTTTCTATAGGATTCGTCTTGAAAAGTGGTAAAGGGAATAATGTTGGCCATCAGGAATAACACATAACTAGGTATCAAAATATGATAAAATTAAAGAGAACTAGAAATATGGCCATGGAGGAAAACACAGATTTTGGAAAATGATGGATATTCTTAGAGAATATCGATCAAAATTAATTTAATGATCATGATAATGTTAAATGACACAAAACCATCAATGAATGAGGTGTGAAAAAAGTCCATTGATTAATAAAAATCAATGTAACAAAATAATTTTTTTGTTTAAATATCCTTTTTATAGTGTTGAATAATTTATTTATCATTTTGAAAATTAACATAAGGAAATATACTTACATTAAAAGCATAATTTCATTCTCTAATCAATTTCCACCATAATCTCATCATATTGTTTATATGAAGACTATTAAAAACGAATTACATTTAATGCATGAAGCACACAAATAAATTTTATAATGAATAAAATAATTATAAAAGGATAATAAGATATTCCTCATAGTATTAAACATTATGAAAAATCCCAAATTGGGTAGAATAATATATTAAAATATCTATGATTTATAAACTATCATTTGAATAAATAACACATTTTACTCCAACATATCCCAAAAACACCAAAGGATCAATTTATATCATTCCGTGTGTACATAACCCTAAATCCAAAATTTACATAATAAAAAATAATTAAATAATTATTTATCCTCATTGTTTATCTCATAAAATTCATCTTATGTCTACAAAAGTTATTATATTCATTCCAAATAATCTTTCATATTAACACAGATATTAAACATAAGGGTTATATATACCTCAATCAGCTAGAACATCACCCAAAATTTCATCAGTTACCATGATAACTCACTTTATATTCTTATAATGTCGTTATATTAACCAAAATATCATAAATAAAATTTAGATACTAGCCTAAAAGGTAATATTTATCTTAATTATAAATATCTCAGAAAATAACTCCTTTCCACTGAATAACATTTCAACCATCCGGATAATCTTTATCCCACTATCTAATAGACCATAATTATCTTAACATTAAATCATAAATTAAAACAATGTTATATTTAATAATTAGTTAGGAATTCTTTATATAACCAAATAAATGTTTCAAGTCACCTAAAAATATAATCACATAAATCATCAATGATAAAATAGAATCTTATAAACTTTTATTAAATCCAAAAATGCAGAAAAACTATCTAAATATGTCATTGATCACATTAAAAAAATTAACAATAAATTCCAATTTTATAACTAATATTCAATTTAATTAATCACATAATTATCAATACTAAAAAGTATTATATCAACATCAAGAATCCATCGTGGGTAACCTATCACTTAGTTATGTGTCTCCCAAAGATATCCCTTATCACTAAAAATGTATTCGTATCCTTAATAAAAATCTATTATGGAACAATCAATAGATGTTTCAAAATTCATTTAATAATTAAAATCATTGATAGAACAATTTTACAACTTAATTAGGAAATCCTATTATATAAATACTTCAATACATTCATGTTAATGATTGTCATAACATATGTCCATATTTGGTCCATGAGTTATCCCTTGGGTTTGGGAATTGGATTGGATAATTCCTATAATATATTCAACTATATATGGTACCATAAAATGAATTTCACATTCACCCATAAATCATTTTATTTTTCTTTGATTAATATTAGGAATATTCCCTAATTTTTCAAACAAAAATCATTTTCTTATTTCTATGAGATATTTTCCTAAGGGATTCATCTCATATACATAACATTTTGGAATATGAATTTTCATTCCTCCATTTACATCATGAATCTCCATCATTCTCTTATAAGGTATTTTTGAAAAATCTTATATATAGGGATTGTTAATCATATAACATGACAGGTGGATAGGAATAATGATAGGTTTTATCCTCATAGATCATGCATCATTTAGTTTCTCATAATGAAAATAATTCCATTTTCTAACACATTCAGTATTAAAAAGAATCCTTAGAGTAATATCTGTTTATTAAAACAAAAACACATAGAGTGAGTAATAATATTCAGAGTGAAAAATAAAATAATCATAAAAAATAATTTTTAGGATGTCTAAATCATTACACATTCATTTCAATTAAGAACCAATTATGTTTGACAAAGTTCATCCCTAATAATATTCTATTAAAATTATTAGAAATAGATCAAAGTAAATGTGAATGTTAACCAAAGAACACCCTTCATGAATTTTAAGTGAGGATCCCAATTAGAGAATAATCACCATGCAATAGAATGAGGGATGAGATATACATCAACCAAAATATTTCATGATTATTATCCCTTGATTCATCTACGATAAATCACATCCACTAATAGTCTCTATTTATGGATTTATTGATATGAAAACCACATAATCTCTATATTAGAAAAACATCAGGATGATATCCTATATTTAAGATTATTTCTTGAGTTTTCCCCAAATTTTGATAATCATAATATATAAATATAGACTAAATCCTGGATATGATACCAACAATAGTGAACCATTCTTTTCATCCATAAATATCACATAATTTAAGATTACTATTCAATATATATCATTATAATACACACCGTAAATATAATGGATTAGTGTGTTTAGGGATAAGATAAAAAGTCTTCTTATTTCATATAAGATCTTGACCATTTATAGTGCAATATCAAGCCGGATTTTCAGATAATTTTTGGTTGTTATTAAGAACCTATGGGTTAGGGTATGACTTGGTGTGTGTTTGGTTGATATTTTTAAGAAACTAGATGAGGCAGGGGTTGTGTACCATTTGCCAACGGTTTGGACAAACCATGTGCAAGATAACCATCTGTAAAGTGAATGTCTAAACATTTGGAACACGGTTTTCCTAACCATGCACCCTCAAGCCATGCATACAGTGGAAGACCACATGGTTGGCACACGTTTTGGCCTAACCGTGTGGACTCTAAGTTGAAACATTCCACGTGACCCAATTTATTCAAAAAATTGTTTTTAAAACCACACGAACCCGGGAAAACTCAATAATTAGACCTTAGTTCAGGTTTGAAAAATTCTAGGAGTTCTCAATGCCTTGTGAAGTTATTCCAAGTCAAATCAAACACTATTAATCATTATTGCAATCCCAGATTTAAGATCTAATCTCCTGCCAATAAGTGGATTTCATCTTGTTGATTCTCCTATTATTCCTCTAATTTTTTCTAGATATTTTCAGGGAATATCATTCCAATTTTCATGGATTTAAACCTATGGGTTGAGATCTACATATAGGTTTTGGATCTAGATATTTATTTTCATTATCTTTATTTCCTTTGATCTTAATATTGTTTTAGGTATTTTGATTAAAAGAATGATTGACGACGTTGTGCCGCTCAGATTTTGGGGATTTTTTTGGGGAAACATCCACCAATAAACTGAGATAGGTGGTCAAAATCTAACTCCCAAAGTCATTATTTTGATATTTGAATATGAGTTTATGATTTCCTAGATTTCCATGACAAATTATTTCTTAAATAGGTGTACTTAGGAAAGTGGAATTGGAATGAGGTTTCATTAGTGGTTAATTGTTAATTGGATTATAGACCAAATGAAGGGGGTTTCCCAAATAGATATTTTGGAGATTTTTTATGGGTTGAGATATTGTAATTGAGATATTGAATTGATGGTGTGAAATATAATTAATTTGGAAAAATAATAATATGCCATGATTTTGATAAAAGATAACTAATTATGAGAATTATTTATATGAAATGATGTTCTCCAATAAAATTAAATTTGATAATTAATTAAGAAATGTTGAGATTTAATATGGATAATTAATTTTGAATAATTAATTATGGAAAGAGAGTTGTGTGGATTGATTAATTAATTCATAAATTAATTAATGAAATATATGATTAGTTTACTGTTGAGTTAACTAATGGCCTTTGAATTGTTGAACTAATCGTTGGATTACTAATCGAACGATGTGGAAATTTCTTGTGAAATAATGAATGATTAAATGGAGGAGATTTTTTTGGTGATAGACATGGTGTTTTTGACCAATTAGAAGTTGGGACACAGACATGTAATTGCTCCCCAATAGGTATCCAAGCATTATACAATGGGGTTCTAGGCATGAAAACCCACACCGAATGGGAAAAGGAGTGCTAGGCATGATAACCTATACTCAAAGATATTTTGGTTCTAGGAATGGAGACCATCACCAAATGAATGATAATAATATATGATTATTCAAATGGAAAACCAAAATTGAAACTGGGACTAATGTGATGATTAAAGATTAAATGACAATGTGATAACTATTAAATAATGAATTTTATTTATTTTTTCATCAAAATAAAAGCACTATCATTTGACTGGAATTGATTTAGACACTATTTGTGGTGGCCTACTGAGTCTTACTCACACCCTATTCATACCACTTGATCATCACCCGAGTAGACATATTCAGGAATATATGGGGGCAAGGCCCTGGGATATGTTGCTATTTGGGAGAGGGGACCAGATGTGTTTTTGGACCCACGTGGGATTTGTTGTGTCTTTAAATTTAAAATCAATATAGACACATTACATCTGCATTGTCATAGAATGTTTTACTATTTAGTTGATTATTGTATGTTCATGTTTTGGTTCTAATATGACATGGATTTGTTTTGGTTGTCAATATTATTCCTCAATTGGTTACTATAATTTTTCTCCATTGGTGTTTTATTTTGATAAAAGTGGGTATAGCCTCTCCTATACTTACTTTACAAACCCTAATTGCATGTCGACAACCTCTAGCTTGTGAGGCGGCATGCTTGATGGAATTAGGACAACTGTCTTGGGGAACCATTCTGTGGATCCTAGGCCGGGACGTCACAGTGTGGTATCATAAGAGTTTTAATATTGGGAAAAAATCCATCAATGTATCATTGAATCATTTTTTAGGTTATTTTGTTTGTTGACAAAGTGGGCCTTTGTGTTGTGTTTGTTGACAAAGAAAACCATGACGTACAAATTTGTTGACAAATGATATTTCTTTGGGGAATGTCTAGTTCAAGGTATGTTGTTAAATGATCCATTAGTGAATCAAGAACATCGACAAATGAATTTTTAATCTGGAGGCGGTTCAAAAAGAGAAGATTCAAGGTGGCGCCGTTTTCCAGTGTTTCCCAAATATTTTGACCACAAAATCAACAAATTGAGAAAAGTGATTTTGGAAAAGAGACTTGCACACTGGTGTCTTGGAGGCTTGGAAACTTGTGTGACATAGGTTTTTCAAGATCAGAACATCAAAATATGGAAAAGGAAAAAGGGGCGCTGAATTTTTATGTTTGGTCGTGCAAAGTGACTAGCGTGGCAGAGACTAGGGCGGCTGGACTTGCACGCTGAGAGGATACCTGAACGTCTGGTGCTCAGGGTGTCCAAACACCTATAAATAGATTTCACCTCCTCATCATTATGAGTGAGTTCAATAGATAGATAATTTCATATCTCTCGTTGCAGAGGTGTGGTGGTCGTGCAAGTGGTGGTGTGGTCACGCAAGTATAATGATATTCAGAAATTACGCTCCATTTGATAGTTGTGTGCCCAATGTGGTTTGTGTGAGAAAGGGTGTGAGTATCCCAAGTTCAGAGATCAAGAAGGGGGTTTTCTGAAGGTGCTTTAGTTATACTTGCACTCCAGGTTTTGAAGAAGTGAGACAGTTGATGGGTGCACGCCAAAATTGGTTTGGTCCTAAAAGGGTATGAGTTGCCCAAGTATAGAGTTCAAGAAGGGGGTGTCACGCGGGTGCTTTGGTGACACTTGAACGCTAGGTCTTGAAGATGTTTTATAGTTGATGGTTTCACACCAAAATTGGTTTGGGTGTAAAGGGTGTGAGTCATTCAAGTTTGGAGTTGAAGAAGGGAGTGTCACGCAAGTGGTTGAGGTGAACTTGCGCACCGGTTTAAACTTTCACGCCGAGACGTGCACACCAGCTTGGATAAGGGAGCCATGTATGGTTGAAGAATGATAGTCACATTAGGGCTGTGGAAAGTTGGAAGATTTCCCGATACCTTCTGTGCAAGGTGATATTCATTTACAGGTGAAAGTTGGATTCTAACAGAGCATCTAAACACAATAGAGGATGTATTCTTGTGTGATTATGAAGATACCTACGGGTATTTAAACTGTGAGTGGATCATTTCCAGAGTAGTGAGAAAAGTACGAGGAAGAAGGTGATCCTCTCCACTAGAAGTGAGCCAGAGAGAGAGAAACATGGAGTGAGCCTTGGGAAAGTAGTGAGGTAACCCTAAACATTGTAAAGGTAGTGATTCTGGTATTAAAATTGATCTATCTCGAACTTTGTAAACAACAGTGTGATTTTAGTGGATTTGGTACATTGGAATATCGCTGATATATGCTACTAGGACGTATCCCAGTGAGGGTGGACCAAGTAAAAAATGTTGTGTCCTGTGCATGATTTAGTTTTTGTTTATATTGTTTTGTAGGAAAGAGACAGAAGAGAGTCTTACTTAACTGTGAGACAGAATCAATAGGGGTAGTTGTTTTAATCTGTCATACCCTGATTCACCCCCCTCTCAGGGTATCTAACCTAGTGGACCTAACATTTATTTTATTTATTCATCTTTTATCTTACTATTTTTTTAATGGTAGATAGGAGACTATGAAGAGTTGAGGCCTGTTAGTGATATCGTGTGTGGGAGTTGCAAACCCATAGACGATGGATAATATGAGTACTCATGGTGGGATTGTTCTAATTGTTGTTTGTTTTTACAGTTGTGTATTACTTCACCTAGGTGATGCACTTGTGTTGTCATGTGATATTTTTTTTAGAAAATTGTTGAATTTTTTATTAGTGGACTAATGAGTCATGATACCTGAGTGATCATGCATCATTATAGGCACTCATGTTGGTTGTAAAAAGAATCATTCTAGGAACTCATGATAAAATGGGTTGTGGATATGTTTTTGAACTAAAAATATTTTTCCTTGTAGTTATATTTAAATAATGATGAAAAATTAGAGTAAATGGGAGTCTAATGAGAACAATGATTGTTGAAATTGGTTTGAGAAATAAATTATTTGTTGAATTAATTAATTTCAGAAAATTTGATTAATTAATGTTTGGATTAATTAATGAGAATGATTGTACCATTGTTAACAAAGACCTAGGATTTGGATGGTTAAGGGTAGTGATAAGTCATAAGTGTTGATAATGAGGTGTGGAAAACGGAGAAATAACATGTTGAAACTTGATATGTTAGTTTTTCCTCTTACGTAAATCTTATAAGATTTCTTTATCAGACACAAAGAAATGTGTTTGGCTTTGGAAAGATATGCCTCCACGATGCTTATTGAGGGAGAGATGGAGCGGTATGGCTCAGAATGAATTTACTGACTGGGATCTTGAGGTACCATTAGTGCAAGTTGAGGAGGAAAGGGTACCATTCTATGAGAACTTTTAACACTTCAAAAAATTCATAGAGAGAGACCCAAGGAAGGTTTAGAAAATAATGTCAGAGTTTATTAGAGAGTTTCAGCTAGAAAACCCTCCTAATTTTAATAGATAGGAATGAGATGAGGGAGAAGAATTATGGAGTGAATCTATAATGATGATACAATTACATTTGGATACTTTGGATGAGATGAGAGTCAATTTGACTCATTTTATGATACGAGGTTCAGTGAAGCACTGGTGGGACATTTTGATATAATCTGGACAGACTGATGATATGTTATGGAAGGAATTTATGGATATGTTCTTGGAATAATTCTCTCCAGAAACCCTAATACAGCATAAGGCTTCAGAGACTAGCAATATGTCCTAAGGAAGGATGTCCATAATAGACTACACTGAAAATTTCATAGATTTGTAGTGATTTTTTCTTGCTTTGGAGGCATATGAGGCTTCTTTGGAAAAATGATTTCAGGATGGGATTAAATGTGAAATTAATTCCCAAGTTAATATTATTTGGCAGAAGAAATTATTAGTTGTGGTTAATCAGGCTCACATTATAGAGGGGAAGCTGAAGGGGTATTGTGCGATCTCTAAGATTGATATGAGACCAGAGTATCATTAGGTGAGAGTACAAACTTATGATATACCAAGAACTGCTTTCGGGTGTTGCAAAGGCCTGTATGAGTTTTTCGTAATGCTATTTGGATTAAAAAATGCTCCAAACATGTTTATGTATTTGATGATCAAGATCTTTCACCCGTATTTAGATCAGTTTGTGGTGATGTTTTTGGATGATGTCTTGGTGTACTCTAAGACCCATGACGATCATGCCCAATATATGGACATCCTCCTAGGTACACTGAAAGAGAACCGATTATACACCAAGCTATAAAAATGATAGTTTTGGATTGATAGGGTATACTTTTTGGGGAACATCATCTCGAAATAAGGCATTGTAGTGGACCGATAAAATAAGTAGGCAGTGATTTATTGGGATTATCCCAATAATGTTTTTGATATCTGATGATTTTTGGGATTAGCTAGATATTACAAGAGTTTCATCCATAACATTTACAGATTACTATAACCACTTAATGGTTTGAAAATAATGGGTTATTGTTTTATTGGATTGGATCAGGCAATAAAGCTTTCCAGGAGATGAAGAAGAACTTGACATTGACATCAATTTTTATCCTACCTGATTTTTGTAAGGATTACACAGTGTATTGTGACATTTCCAGGATTGGACTCTAAACTAAGTTGATTCTAGGATATTGAGTCATTTATTATGGGTATCGTAACACCCCAAGATTCCATGTATGTTTCTCTTTGATAATACAATAGCTTGTGTTGTACGCAACTTCAAGATTCAAACACATCGTGATCAATCAAACTAGCAGTTATGAATAGTAATACCAAATTTTTAAATTTTTATCATTTTTATCTTTCAAAATGGATTTCATTTTTGGGTTTGGAATATCAAAATTATCTTAGGGTGATTTTTTGGTATTTTTATGAATATATTATTTTTTTGATGAATAGTGAAAAATACTAAATTTTAATTAATTTTTTTTAATCAAAATAATTTATAGTGCTAAATTATACTATTGAGTGGTTTTTATGTATAATTAGATTTTATTTTTAACATTTAATCCAATGTAGGTTATTGGATTTAATTTCACATTTAAACTGGACATAAGCAAGTGTCAATCATTGAATAGTTATTATTTCTTCAAAATAAGCTTTTTGTTTTAATAATGAGAATTAATTTAAAATTAATTTCTACCACTTATATGTTTTGAATTTTTAAAAATTGATTCTATGTTTATAATCAGGAGGTCTAAATTGTATAAATGGGTAAATTTTATTTTTATACATTTTGAATAATTACTTCGGTAAATATTTTATTTACGATGGTTAAAGGGTAAATCTGGTAAATAATTGTAAAAATAATAATATTATAATAATATTAAATTACTATAACACGTGTTCTATCCCTATTGGCTGATAAATTTCCAACCATGGAAATTCTTGGGTAGATTTTGTTACCCCATGGAGCCACTTTTAAGTGATAATGAAACTTTATATTAATTAAGTTAAAGTAAATACAAAAATGACATAAGAATATATCTTATAGTAATTTTTTTTACATCTGTTTATATATGTTTTTATTTTCGACTATAAGTAATAATTATAAATATAAAAATTTTCAATACATAATGGAATTTTATTTATAATTTTTAGAGATTGAATAATTAAATATATTCATGACACAATGATGATGCAATATTTTCCTTATTAATGAGAGAATAAAATAAATGGTATTATAGATGTAAATATAAATATTATTTGAAAGGATTGATTCCATACACGATTTTTCTAGGTTATTGTGACATTATATCATATATTAAATGATTTTTTGAAGTAATAATGCTATTATGAATTTAAAAAAATAGAAAATAGTGCCAAAATTGACATAAATAGTTTTTAAATCAAAATTTTTATTATTAATTGATATTATATTTCTAAAAATCTATGGTTAGTCAAAAGGTCTTAAATAATATTATAAATTTCATTAATGAACCACATTAGTTTCATTTGTAAGTTTATTTAATGTTTATTAACCATAAAATATAAAAATACAGAGAGACCTGGTAAATGTCAAACTAATTAACTAAGAGTTAAATATAGAAGATAAGGTAAATATATTGACCCAATCCTATATAAATAAATATTGGTTGAGTGGTTTTGGACTGATCCCCACCTTATCCTTTAAATAAGTCATTTTGGAGCCATTAGAAACCAAAAATTATTTTATTATAAAATAAATTTCTATCTTTTCTTAAGGAGCCTCTCACCCCTCTTATAAAAGGGCACAACCCCTTCTCTCAAATTCATACCTTAAAATCCATTTGGCTCAGACAAACCATCCCTAAATATCCTCTCAACTATCTTTACTTCATCCTAGAGGCCTTACTTTAGTCATAAAGCTGACCTAAGGAGCGCTTTTGATCAAACCAAAGGGAAGAACCCGAAAAAGAGGTAAACATTTCATCACCTCTTTCAAGTTCATTTCTTCTTCCACTTTCACTTTCTATGTCGTTAAAATTCTAAAATAATAAATATAGTATCTTCTATATAATATGATGTTATTATAAATATGGTACAACACGATTCATTACACTACCCATCCTTTGAATTACATGTCACCATACGTGCGTACGTACGGCTAACCGTCTCCACGTCGTGGTGCAGTTGTTATTCCATAAATTATTATTTGGATGGGTATAATAATTATGTATAATAATTATTTAAATAATAAATATAACATGATAATGATTAAGTATATATCATATACCATCCAATTATATATTATTTTAATATTAAAAGAATGATATTGTCACTCGTATATACGTACGGATTACCGTCTCCACGAACAAGGTGAGATTCATTCCCCACCGTATCCATTCATGAATAATATTCATTTTATGATTAAAAATAATGTATAAAGTCTTAATATAATTATTAATATGAATAAGATACATCTTATACACAAAATAATTTACTTATGTAACAAAACATATAAAGGAAAACGAATCAATTAACACTTGAAATGATGATACTACTAAAATAGCATTAACAGAAAAATATTAAAAGACAATATATGATATCATATTTATGTATATGTTTATTGTATAATTTAATAACAATTATTTTACCATTATAAAATAGGTTAACCTACACTCGACCATGGAAAAGAACAAGGTAAGTGTTAATTTCACAATTTCTTCATTAACTCAGGTTGTTTATACGTAATTATCTACTAGGATATCTTTACCATCCATATACATGTTTCATAAAAATGTATTTCAAAACATTTTTACTATTTACTATTCAATGGGTTGTAAAGTAATTTATACCCTTATTTGACCATATATTTTTTTAAAGGAATCGTTCCGTCGTTTTCCAAACAATGTACCTCATGACCATTTTTAAAAAATTAAGGTAAGAATGTTTTTTTAACTTATACAGTAGGTGAGACTATTTTCCACCATTCTAACATCATCGAAGATTCTCTTACATGATTATAATATTATTTCCAAAATAAATGTTTTCTTTTATAATTATATGAAATTTAAATTATTTCAAAATATAAAGAGATATTTCTATAAAAATGGTTTATATTTCATATATGTCAATATCCTTTGATGGATTTTAAGCTTATTTTAAGTTGATTTATTATTATACAAAATATCCATTTTGTATTTAAGGGTTTATGATATGTTTGATTGTGGATGTGTTATTTTTAAACCATTCATGTTTAATGGATAATGTACTAACATTTTGTATGCAAGCTTTAATATGAATAATTATGTTATGTTTAAACCTTTTCATATGAAGAATGCATTCGACTTAGTATGTGACGGGTGGAGCCTGCTATAGCTCCTCGATGAATAAGTAGGTCTAATTAGATAAACTATTGTCATGGATTAAGGCCTTCACAAAATCTTATTAGTATTCTTGGCACAAGGCCTTGACTATGTGGTTATGAAGTCTGGAATTATGCATTCCATCATTATGAAATGGCTATTGATATTGCATGTGATTATTCTACTAGTAGAATATCCTTGTTAATAAGTAAATGAAATTATATAATTTTATATTTTCCATATTATGATGAATTTCATGTTTAGTAGCCTTTTTTTAGTCATATACATTACCTTAAATGTTTATTCTTATTTATGAAAGATTCCATTATTTTTTTCTCCTTACTAAGATTCTGAGCTCACCCCTTTATATGTTTTATTTTTCCCAGGATGTAAAGAATTATTTTATGACTAACCTATAGGGATAGTTTGAGGGTATATGAGTGTGTCATATGGAAATAATGATGTTTTATCTATTTATTTTATAACGTAATGTAAAACATATGAATATATCTAGTATTTCCAAGGCTACTAAACTAATAAGTCTTTAAGGACATGATTTCCTTTTATCATGCCAA
The DNA here is from genome assembly GCA_963277665.1 of Viscum album. Lineage (NCBI taxonomy): Eukaryota > Viridiplantae > Streptophyta > Magnoliopsida > Santalales > Viscaceae > Viscum > Viscum album. The sequence continues at coordinate 304,661,067 of OY728131.1, read as the reverse complement.
TGTTATGTAATAATGCACTGAATTTGGATAACTGAGGTTAGGGAATTACAGTTGGTATTAGAGGAAGTTTAGTGCAAACCTTGGAATCTAGATTTAGATAAACTCTTATTAGAGCACATTACCCTCAGATATACTTTGAGGATTATTATAGAAGAGAATCCTAGAATATTAGTATTGTAGAGATTTTATCAGTTTTCCAAGCAATACATCCCTGTCTAGATACATGCAGGTAGAGGTGGCTCTGGCATAGATGTACCTTAGGGTAAAACCTAAAAACACAGCATTGATCTAGAATTGAACGGGAATGGGTGCACTACAATGGGATTTTCTGCACTTTTGGTTACGCCACTTCTGGGGGATATGCTTATGAAAATTACTATTTTATTTACAAATCATTATGAAGGGTTTATGATTATATACTTCCTCAAAGAAAACATTTTTATGACTATGGATTATATCCATAAACTGTTCAGTTTCTGTTAAGTGTCTTACATGTTTGGAATTATGTATTTCGATTCATAAACTAATCTAGTTTATTCCATTGTTTAGAAATGGAACCTAGTGGAATAAATGGAAACTGTAATAATTCATGTAATCCATGTAGGGATTTACCTCATACTCTAGACAAATAATGTGGAGCTGGTGAATCAACTTCTGCTGATCAACATTTCACCATACTGGGACAAATCACACAGGTTATGAATAATAACCTTACCCATATGGAGCTACCTAATACACATCATGGAGGATAAATGTTATATTTATTCTTGAAACAACAACCACCATCATTCGATGGGTGTACATATCAATTTTCAGCTGAGTAATGGATGAATTCTTTAGAGAAGATATTTCATGCCTTGGGGCGTAGTGAAAGGGAAAAATTTATCATCGTAGTTTACCACGGCACTGGAGATTTCAATCAATGGTGGTCATTGTTTCAAAAGAAAAAGGAAGATGATGAAGTACCAAATACTGAATGGAGAGAGTTTAAAGAGATTTTAAAAGAAAATTACATTCCTTATGACCATCGAGAAAATATATAAAGGAAATTTCTGAGTCAGAGGAAAAAAAGGATGAGAATGTCGCAAAGTATGAAGCTAACATTACAAGGTTAGCAAGGCATGCAGAAGATTATATACATAACCCAAGAAGTAATATTGATCATATATTTGATGGGTTAAATCCATTTCTCTATCTAGAATTAGTCTCAAAATCCTTCTCGTCATATGAAGATATTGTCTCATGTTCCATCAAGGTAGAAGATGATTTCTCTAAGTCTTATGACATTAAAGAAAAGAAAGAGAATAAATGATCTGATTAACAATATAGAAAAGGAAATAAGGGGAAGAAGGGAAGAGTTCAATATCCATCATGTAGTAAATGAGGGAACAAACATCCCAATACATTCTTGAATAGAATGAGAGTATGTTACATGTGTGGTGAAAAAGGCCACCAAGCTCGTGATTACAAGGGAAAGAAAGATGATGTCAATGTTGGATGCTACAATTGTAAATAAAGGGGAACTATGAAAAATAATTTCATAATAGCTAAGAAAACATACCTCAAAATAGGACAAGGGATCAAGGAAAATCTTATTCTATCACTGCTGTAGAGGTTGAATCTCTGAAAGATGTGGTGGCAAGTAATTTAATGGTTTCCTCAAGTTTAGAAAATGCTTTATTTGATTCTGGATCATCACATTGTTTCCTATCTTCTCAGTTTTCTATAAAATTAAATATTTAAAATTTGATTTTACAATGGTGTTTTTAGTCAAAACTCTTAAGGGATGTATCATTGCAACAATGTTTTGTGAATCAGTCCCCATTAGGGAATATACATGTTCTTTATCTGGTGATCTCATCCTCATTCCAATGATCGAATTTGATATAATCCTCCGTACGGATTGGATTTCATACCATAATGCAAAAATTAATTTTAAGTAGTAGGAGGTTACTATTTTTGATGATGATGATAAAGAACACCTTATCTTTAAAGAATAATTGTCACCACCTGAATCTTATCTAGATCCCCCCAGTAGCTCAACTAATTTCAATTATTGGGGAGGAAGATAATGAAATAACTATGGGTGAGGGAATGAATTTTTAAATACAGGATGTACCTATTGTGCAAGAGTATGTTGATGTGTTTCCAGAAGATTTACCTGGACCTCATCTAGAATGAGATATTGAGCTTTCCATTGATTTATTTCTGGGTTCAAGGCCAATATCAATGACCCCTTATAGAATGGCCACTTTGGAATTAGTGGAACTAAAGAAAAAACTAGAGGAATTGATTAAAAAGGGATTTCATTCCATTAGTGTTACTCCGTGGGGAGCCCCTTTCCTTTTTGTTATGAATAATGATGGATATATGAGGTCGTGCATTGACTACAAGGAGATTAATGTTGTAACAATAAACAACAAGTATACCCTATCTCACATTGATGATTTATTTGACCAACTTCATGCAGCATAATATTTTTCAATGATTGAACTTTGATCTGGATACCATCATTTGTGCGTAAAGAAGTAAGACATTCCGAAGACTTTATATCGAACCATGTACGGGCATTACGAGTTTAGAGAAATTACTTTTGGATTGATTAGTTCACCCTCTATATTCACAGATCTAATGAATAGGGTTTTCAAAGAATATCTTGATGACGTTGTAGTGGTATTTGTTGATGATATCTTGGTGAACTCCAAAATCAACAACGAATATGATAATCCCTTGCACATTATCCTAAAGACTTTTATAAGAATTGAATTATATGGGATGTTTAGAAAGTGTGAATTCTAGCATCATGATGTTTAATTTCTTGGCCATATTTTCTCTAAGGATGGAATATATGCTAATACTTCAAAGACCAAAGAAATCCAACAATGTCAGGCATCGATGAGTATAATTGAGGTACACAGTTTCACTGGTTTAGTAGGTTATTATCAGCATTTCATCCAGAATTTTTCCCGATTGGCTAACCCATTAACCGAGCTCTCAAGTAATGGGGTCAAATTTTGTTTGTACAAAAGAGTGTGACAAATATTTTGAAGAATTGAATAGATGATTAGTCAATGCCCCTATATTTACTCAACCATCATGGAATGATGAGTTTGATATTTATAGTAATGCATCAAAGAAAGGAAGTTGTTGTGTCCTTATGTAGAATGATAGAGTTATTGCCTCTGCATCATGACATCTAAAAGTTCATGAACAAAACTATCCTATTCATGATCTTCAGTTTGAAGCTATAATCTGTTCTTTGACGATATGGGGATATTATCTCTATAGTGACAAACGTGAGATTTATACTTATCACAAGATTTTGTAGTATATTTTCTCCCAAAAAGAACTAAACAAGAGGCAAAGGTGATGGATTGAACTAGTCAAATATTATGATTGGACTATACACTACCACCTGGGTAAGGCAAATAAGGTGGTAGATTCTTTGGGTAGAAAGTATCATAGTGTTTTAAACAATATGATATTTGAAAAGGATCCTATATAAATGGATCTAGTAATGACCGATATGGGAATAACCATGAAAGGTGAAATATAAATTCTTTTTCAAATGGTTTCCAAACCATCTTTACTAGAAAGGATAAAATGTTCTCAAGCTGATGATGGGAAGTTTGAAAGGAATATTAAATCTGTCAATAACGGGAGATTGAGTGACTTCGTATATGAATATGGAATTTTGAAATTTGGGAAGAGACTTTGTGTTCCCAATATAACTGATCTAAAAAAAGAATTTTTAGATGATTCTCATAGCTCCAATTTCTCTATACACCCCAGGAACACCAAAATGTATTGAGATTAGAAGGAAAATTTTGGGAGGGACAACATAAAGAGGGAGATTTCGGATTTTGTGTCAGGATGTATGGTTATTCAACAAGTGAAAGATGGAAGGTAATATCCTGGAAGAGTTATGAATCCTATTCCCATACCTGTGAGGAAATGGGCAAATATTTTGAAGGAATTTTTCTTGGAACTACCAGAGACTCCTAGAACGAATGATGCAATATGGGACATTATTGATCGTCTTACCAAGTCAGAACATTTTCCTACTATAAGAGAAGATTTACCACATGAACGTTTATCAAGACTATATATTAATGATGTTTTAAGACTTCATGTAGTACCCCTATCGATTGTTTCTGATCGTGATCCTTGTTTTACATCAGGATTCTAGAAACGTATTCTGAAATCCCTTGATTCTGAACTTTGTTTGAGCATTTCCTACCACTCTCAAACTGATGGTCAATCAGAACATACTATTCAAACATTAGAAGACTTATTGAGATCTTGCACACTTGACTTTCATTTTTTGTGGGATCAATATTTAACTCTAGTAGAATTTTTCCTACAACAATATATTCCATTGAAATATTCAGATGGCACCATATAATTCTTTATAGAGATAGAGATGTCACACACCAACTTTTTGGGATGATGTAGGTGAAAGGAAAATCCTAGGCACAAAACATTTTGAGGAAATGATGGAAGAGGTGAAGGTAATCCAAACCCACATCAAAGCAGCTCAATGTAGGCCGAAGAGCTATACTGATAACCAAAGGAAGGATTCAGAATTTCAGGTAGGAGATCATGTTTTTTTGAATATATCTACTTGGAAGGGAATTATACAGTTTGGTAAGAAGGGGAAATTGCGTCTCAGGTACATCAGACCTTTTGAAATTATAGAACGAATTGTGGTTGTATCTTACCGTCTGGAAATTCCACCAAGTCTCCCAAATGTTCAGGATGTGTTCCACATATCACTATGGAGAAAATACTTTCCTGATACAACACTTGTACTTACCGATGAGGAATTAAAACTAGAACCTGATCTGTATTATTGCGATGATCCTGTCAAGGTTCTTGATAGAAGAGAACAAGTGTTGAGAAACTGGACGACTCGTCTGGTAAATGTTCTATGGAGATACCATAAGATGGAAGAGGCATCATGGGAACCCGATAAAATTATACTGAAGAACAACCCAAATCTTTTTATGCATAAATATTCTATAAATTTCGAGGAAAAAATTATTTGAAGGAGGAAATAATGTAACACCCCAACCTTCCATGGTACATTTCCCTTTTAATAGTGAAATATCTTGCGTTGTATTCAACATCGAGATTCTAACACATCGTGACCAACCAAACTAGCCGTTATGAATAGTAATACCCACTTTCTAAATTATTATCAATTTTATCTTTAAAAATTGACTTCATTTTTGGGTTCAGAATATTGAAATTAGCTTAGGGTGAATTTTCTTATTTTTCTGAAAACATTCAGCTTTTGATGAATAGTGAAAAATAGTAAATTTTAATTAAAAAAAACTTTTTAAATCGAAATAATTTATTGTGATAACTATAATATTGAGATATTTTTATGTATAATTAGATAATATTTTTACCATTTAATCCAATGTTGGTCATTGAACGTAATTTCACTTTTAAACTAGACATAAGTAAGTGTCAATTTATCGATAGTTATTATTTCTTAAAAACATGTTTTTTGTTTTGATAATGGTAAATTAATTGTTAAATTTTTTTTAACACTTCTCCATTTTGAATTTAGAAAAATAGATTCCATATTTAGAATCATGAGTTCCAAATTGTGTAAATAGGTAACTTTTATTTTTAGACATTTTGAATAATTAATTTGGTGAATATTTTATTTACCATGGTTAAAGTGGAAATCCGGTAAAAAAGAGTAATATAATAATAATATAATAATAATATTAAATTACCCTAACATGTGTTATAACCCTATTGGCTGATACATGTCCGCCCATGGGCATCTTTGGGTCGATTTTGGGACCCCATGGAGCCACATGTAAGTGATAATGACACTTTATATTAATTATGTTAAAGTAAATACAAAAATGACATAATCATATATCTTTTAGTAAAATAATTATTACATAGGGTTATATATGTTATCTCTTTGAATACGAATAATAATTAGAAATATAAAAAGATTACTTACATAACTGTATTTTATTTATTATTTTAATACATTGAATAATTAAATTTATTTATGACACAATGATTATGCAGTATTTTCCTTATTAATAAAATAATTAAATAAATGGAATTATAGATGTTAAAACAATTATTATTTTAAATTTTAGATTCCATAAGCGAATTTTCTAGGTTAATGTTACATGTTAGGATTGATTGAATTATTTTTTTGATGTAATAATCCTGTTATGAATTCTAAATAAACAAAATAGCAAATAGTGTCAAAATTGACATAAAATAGTTCTTAAAATAAATATTATATTATTAATTGATGTTATATTCCAAAAATTCTAAGGTTAGACCAATGGTCTTAAATAATAATATATATGTCATTAAAGAACCACTTGAGGTTCACGGGGAATTTTACAGTATGTTTATTAACCATATAAATTAGAAATATAAAGAGACATGGTAAAATGTCAAAGTAATTAACTAAGAGTTAAATCTAGAAGAAAAGGTTAATATAGAGACCCAAACCTGTCTAAAACCTATTGGTTGAGTGGTTTTTGACACATGCCCACATTATACTTTAAATAAATCATTTTGTATCCATTAGAATCCGAAAATTCTTTTATTATAAAATAACATTTCAATCTTTTCCTAAGGTGCCTCTCACCCCTCTTATAAAAAGGAACATCACCTTCTCTCAAATTCACACCTTCAAATCCATTTGGATTGGCCAACCCCTGCCCAAATATCCTCTCAACTATACTACCTTCATCCTAGATGCCTTACTTCAGTATGAAATCCATCATAAAGATCACTTTTGATCAAATCAAATGTAGGAACCTGAAGAAGAGGTAAATATTTATCACCTCTTCAATGTTCCTTTCCTTTTCCACTACCGCTTTCATTGTTTTTTCCATTTTAAAATAATAAATCCAGTTTTTTCAATATACTATGATGTTATTATAAATATGGTACATCCATATTAATTATTCTATCCATACTTTGAATGACATGTCACCATACATGCATACATACGACTTACCATCACCAAATTGTGACATGATAATGATTGTTTATTTATTATATACCATCCAATTATATAATATTTTAATATCAAAATAATTATATTGTTGCTCGTGCGTATGGACGGATTATCGTCTACACAAACGCGATGAGATTCATTCCCCATTTTATATTTTCAAGAATAATGTTCATTTGATGATTAAAAATAATGTTTAAAGACTTAATATCATTCTGAATATGAATAAGATACATCATATCCACAATATACTTTACTTACGTAACAAATCATATAATGGAAATCGAATCAGTTAACACCCGAAACAATGATACTACTGAGATTTCGTTAACAAAGAAATATTAAAAGATCATATATGATATCATATTTATGTATATAGTTCGTGTATAATTTAATAACAATGATTTCACCATTATACATGTGGTTAATCTATCATCAACAAAGGAAAAGAACAATATAGGGGTTAATTTCAATTTGTCTTCACTATCCGAGGTTATTTATACGTAATTATCTACTGGGATCTCTTTATCATCCACATACATGTTTTTTATAAATTTATTTCAAAACATTTTTACTATTTACTAAACAATGAGTTAAAGTCATTTATACCCTTGTTTGACCATATATGTTTTTGAAAGGAACCTTTCCATCGTTTTCCAAACAAGGTACCTTAAGACTTTTTTGAAAAAATTATGGAAAGAATGTTTTTAACTTATACGGTGGATGTGGCTATTTTCTGCCATTTTGACATCATCGATGTTCTCTTAAAATATTATATTATTATTTCCAAAATAAATTTTTTCATTTATAATTATATGAATTTTAAAATATTTCAAAATAGAAAGAGATACTTCTCTAAAAAAGGTTTTGATATTATCTATGTTAACATCCATTGATGGATTTTATGCTTATTTGATGTTGATTTATTATGATAAAAAACTTCCATATTTTATTTAAGGTTTTGTGATATGTTTGACTGTGGATGTGTTATTTTTACTCCATTCATGGTTTATGGACAAAGTATTGACAAATCGTATACTAGTTTTAATACGAATGTTTATGTTATATTTAAACCTTTTCATATGAGGAATGCATTGAACTTATTATGTGACAAGTAGAGCCCGCTATAGGTCCTTGATGAATCAGTTGGTCTCATGTGAAAAACTAGTGTCTTGGAACAAGGTGTTGAAAAAAATATTATTTGTAGTTGTGGAACAGGGCCTCGACTATGTGGTTGTGAAGTTTAGCATTATGCATTCCATCATTATGAATGTGGATATTGATATTGCATGTGATTATTCAACTTGTAGAATATCCATGTGAATATGAAAATGGAATTATTTGATTTTATCTATTCCATATTATACTAATGTTCATCTTTAAAAGGGTTTTGTTTTATTCTTATACATTAACTTAAATTATTTTGCTTATTTATGAATGATTCCGCTATATTGTTATCCTTTCCGAGGATCTGAGCTCACCCCTTTCTATGTTTTATTTTTACCATGATGTGCAGATGTATTTTATGACTAACCTACAGGGATAGTCTGAGGGGATATTAGTGTTGTCTATGGATACAATGTTGTTGTAGCTTTTCATTTAATAATGTAATGTAAATATTATGAATGTATCCAGTATTTCCAATGCTACTGAACAGATCGATCTTTCGGGACATGATTTCCTTGTATCATGCCAATGTTATGTAATAATGCACTGAATCTAGGTAACTGGGTTCGGGGTGTTACAGGTCTCGACAGTTTTGACCACATGAATGGAATTACCCTACTCACGATGCCAAGTTGGAATTAGTGGTTTATGCTCTTCAGTGTTGGGGACACTATCTCTTGGGTGAAAATTTTGTGGTATTTATAGAATTTTTTTTTTGAAGTGTATCTTTTCACAACGGGACTAGAATATTTGGTAGTGAATATGGTTGTATTATAAGCAATAATTTTATTTCGAACTGGCATATACACCCGGAAAGGGGAATAGTGTGGATAATACCATGAGAAGGAAAAAACAGATCTAGTTGGTATAAGAGTCGAGTGTTGAGGAGAAGATGATGAATTTTCTGGTGGAAATGCATGTTTTAGATCGAGAGAGTCTCGAATGACTGACTCTGGTTTAGGTTATAGTGGATTGTACACTCTTGAGATGGATCTGGGATAGAGAGTATGAGAATCTGGAGTGATTATCATTAAGATAAATCATTGAAGGTGAGGAGACACCCTCAGGATGGAAAATAGATGTGGATTAGATCTCCTACGTGAAAAAATATGGTTCTTTTGCCTATGATTATATGAGAGGAACTCATGCGATAATTACATTCTTCTAGGTGGGTGGTACATCATGGCATGGAAAAAATGTACCATGACCTACGAAAATAGTTTTTGTGGCTAGACATGAAAATGGGGATAGTGGGTTTTGTAACTATATTTTTCACAAGTTAGTAGGTGAAGGTAGAGAATCAATGACTTGGAGTCCTATTGCAGTCGTTACCTATTTTGGAATGGAAGTGGGATAACGTGACTAGGGATTTTGTGGTTGGACATCCAAATACTCTTAAGAGGAATGATGGTATTTTCATTGTTGTGGATCAACTAATGAAGGTATCACATTTCTTACCTATCAGGGAAACCTTTGCAGTACAACAGTTGGGAGAGCAATACATGATAACAGTAGTTTCTTTACATGGGGTTCCATAGAAAATAGCTTTAGATTGTGATTCACACTTCATACTTCTGACATAGCTTATAGTAGGCGCTTGGTATACATGTTCTATAATGTATGGCCTTCCATTCATAGATAGACGAGTAGTTATAGAGAAATTTATAGGTGATAGAAGATATGTTGCGAGTATGTGTGCTTGAATTTATTTGATCTTGGGAGAAGTACTTAGCTTTAGTGGTGTCCACTTATAAAAAAAGTTATCATGAAACTATAATGACATAACCATATGAGTCAATTTATTGAAGACCAAATATATCACCACAATGTTGGTTAGAGTTTCATGAGTCAAAACCATTGGGACTGAGTCTCGTTCTAGAGAAATATGTCTGGTTTAATTGATTTAGAGATTTATTGCTATGACCAAGAGTAGGTAGAATTAGTATGATGATAGAAAGAGACAACCCAAAGAGTTTATAGAGGGTGATCCTATATTCCTTTGGGTGCTTCCAATATTGGGTCACTGTAGGATATGAAGTTAGGGAAAGTTAGCACCCATGTTTGTAGGACTGTTAGAGGTGCTGAAGGGAAGCGAGTCAATGGCTTACCGATTAGAACTTCCATAGAAATTCAACGGTATGCATGATGTTTTTCATGTGTCAATATATTGGTTGTATTATCCCGAACCTTCACATGTGATTGATGTGGACGAGGTTCTCATCAAGATAGATGCATCCTTTGAGGAGGATCCAATAAATTTTATAGGTCGTAGTGAGCAAGTGTTATGGGGAAGATTGTTCCCTTTGTTCATGTGTTATGGAAACATGGAAATGTTCAAGAAGAAACATGGGAATGGGATGCAGACATGAGAACTCAATTTCCCAATCTTTTTGGCTCAGAATTGTAGAGAAGACCGGGATTGTAACTCGAGGATGAGGTATTATTAGGTGGCGGAGATTATAAGATACCAACCTTTTCATTTCCAATATCATAAAAGTTTTTATGTAATTCATTGTTTTTATTGAGGACCTTTTGGTTGGGATATGACATAGGGTCTGTTTGGGTGATGTTTTTATGAAACTAGACTAGACAAAGGTTTTTCACAGTTTGCACATGGTTTGGAAAAACTGTGGTGAAGATATCCATGTAGACAGTGGATGTAGGAATGGTTAGCTCACATCTTTTCTCATCACATGCCATCAAGCCATGTAGGATGTTACAGACCACACGTTTGGCGCTTTGGTTTTCCTACCAGTCCGGACTCCCAAGTGAAAACATCTTTGTGAAACATTTTATTCAATTTTTTTAAACAACCAGAACCCATGACACCACTCTAATTCTAACTAGGCTTGAGATTTAAATATTCTAGGTGATCCCAAATCCTTTTAGAAGAATTTTAGTGCGATCCAAACAACATTATTCATGATCAAAATACTGGATCGAAGATCCAGTAAGTGGATTTCATCATGTTGCTTCTCATGTTCGTCCTCATTACTTTTCTAGATATTTTCCTGTAATATCATTCCCATTTTCATGGATATAAACCTAAGGGTTGAGATCTAGAACTAGGATGGTGGATCTGGATCTATATTTTCATGATATTGTTTTCATTTGATCTTAATTTTGGTTTAGGGATTTAGATCTAAAGCTTTATTGACAACGTTGTGCTGCTCGGAGATTGGGTATTTCCAATTGATTAATTTCCACTAATAAACTGAGGTAGGTGGTCTAAATAGAACTCCCATAGTTGTGATTTTGTTATGTTAATATGAGTTTATGAGTTGTTAGATTTCCTTGATAAATTATATCTTGAATTGGAGTAATTAGAAAATTGGAATTGTATTAAGGGTTCCTTAGTGGTTAATTGATAATTATATCCTGGAAACAATTAAGGGGGTTTCCAAAATAAATATTTTGGAGATTTTTTATTGGTTGAGATTTTGTAATTGAGATATTGAATTGATGGTGTAAAAGATAATTATTTGGTAGAATTAATTATGTGCCCTAATTTTAATTAAGGATAATTAATTGAGAGAATTATGTATTTTATATAATGTGATCAAAGAAAATTAATTGCGATAATTTATTATGACATGTTGAGATATGATATGGATAATTAATTGTGGAGAGTGAGGTATAATTCTTTTCATATGGATGAAATTATTTGACACATGGGAGTGATCTTGGATTCCAAGATTTATTGTTACCGGGATCCTAATCTAGAAACGGTGGGGACCTCTTTATTGACATTGATTGGGTGAGATGTGTTTGATAAGCATAAGGGGTACCCAAAGGATGGGATAATCAAGGGGGATTTCTTGATGATATTTTCAGCTTGTGGATTCTATGGTCTGGTGATCAGGGTCTTGAGAGGAAAGGCTGGGATGTTATCCTCAGGGTAGGATGAAAGACCCACTGGAAGGCTCAAAATGATGCTTGCCACAAAAATGAAAATGGATATCATACTTGTATCCCCATTAAAATGAAGAATATGTTACTATACATGGTCAGTTTGTGCACTGACTTCTCGGATACTCCATCAGTTAAACCAACTATCCAGAATAATACTACTTATAATCATACAATTAGGTAGGGTAAGGGGCATTGGGTCTGTTGGTGTTATCCCATTTTGGGTTCAAACTAAACTCAGACAAGTCTCTTCTCATTGGGGAGATGTGTGGTGGAGGTTTCATTATGGACGGGGAGGGATCGGTCTTATATCCCTTCTCATCATGGTATAGAAGAGGTAATATAGTATAGGTCGAGGCCTAGGATATGATCACTAGGCTAGAGTTATGTGAGAAAAGGCACATCAACTTGTATGTGGTGAAGACAGACTCAATGATCCTCTATAAATCATTATTATGGATATACAATTTCCCCTTGATAATTTCATATATTTTCAAAAAATGTAAACAAGTTATGGATGGCCACACAAAGATCACTCATAATTGGCCAGAGGGGAACATAGTAGCTGACTTCTTGGTGTCCATGGCTTCGTCAAACCAAAGTATATATTACTTCCTTAACATGGGTTCCTTTCTCCTTGAGGAAATCAAAGTTATTGTTAATGATGGTTTGGGACCTCTCTACTTTAGACACCCATGATTCATATTTATGAGTCTTGTGTTTGAAAAAATCAAAAAAATTGTTAGTGTTCAGTCAGTCGGTAATGAAATGTTGTGGGAAATTCATATGAAATAATGAATGATTAAATTGCTAACATTTTTTTGGTGCTAGACATGGAATTCTAGAAAAATTATATATTTGGACATGAGAATGGAATTCCTCCCTTATAGATATCCAAGATTTAGATAATGGGGTTCTATGAATGATTATATACACTCAAAAAGATTGTGGTTCTAGGAATGATAACATAAACAATATTAATGATAACAATGAATAATGATCCAAATGAGATTGTCGTGCTATGCATGAAAACCTATAGCAAACTAATGATAATAATGAATGATGATTCAAATGGAAAAACTAAATTTCAACTGGGCCTAATGTGATGATAAAAGATTTAAAGACAATGTGATAACTTTTTAATTATGAATTTTATTTATTTCTCAAAAAAATTGCATGCACTATCAATTGAAGGGACTCGTTTTAGACACTATCAGTGGTGGGATTTAGAGTCGTACTCACTACTTATTTGGGATTCCTGATTGGAACACGAGTAGAATGTATTATTGCAGGACATGATAAGTGCATGGCCCTTGGAGAGGTTGCTGTTTGGGATTGGAGAATATGATATGAAACCCAACATAGTTCGGGACCCGCATGGGAGTGGTTTTGTCTCTTGTTTGAATTACATTATAAACATATGAAATTTGCATTTTTATAGCATGTTTTAACTTTTAGTTTAGTATTGAATTTTCATGATTTTGTTATCATATGAAATGGATTTGTTTTTGTTCTTTATATTCTTTACCACTTAGTTATTGTTATTTTCTTATATTATTGTTTTATTCTGATAAAAGATGGTATAATATCCCCCAAACTGACTTCCCAAACCCTCACTACTGGTTGGCACCCTCTGGCCTATGGGGAGGCATGCTTGAGGGAATGTGGCCAACTGTCTTGGGGCACAGTACAATGTCTCCTGGTCAAGACAACACATTTCATGAATGATTTTCAATATTTCCCACAAAGATGTTATGAAATAGTAATTTTCTTAGACATACTGTACTTAAAATCATTATTAATAACTAGGGGAATGTAAAAATAATAAAAGGTTATCTTATATGATCATTAAGGGTAAAAAGGGAGATATTAAGGGCCACATATACATAACACGAGAGAAAGCGTATGAGAACATGAGATTATCCAATGAAAATATATTCCTAGAAAATCATAGATCATAGTTTTGATTTATTGAATAAATCCCGGTAGATCATAATACATGATTTTTAATGAATTAAATGAATATTACACCAGGGAGAACAAAATTGACATAAGAAATAATTTTTTGGAAGACACATAAGAATAGGAAATATTTTACCTTATCATGGTTCATTGTAATAAATATCATAGTGGATTAGGTTCACTCCCCATTCCATCATATCATTTATCTGGTTCAATCCCAATACTATCATAAATAATAACATCCCTTACTGATATTGGTTCACTCTCTATTCTAGTACTTATAATATCATTATACATCTATCATTACCCATTGCTTCAGAGGGATTAAAAATTATGGTCCCAAATGTCATTTAATAAAAATAATTCATATTGTGTTTCAAAAATATAAGAAACTTTTCATTATTGCAAAACCCATGTAAAGGAAAAGAGTATCAAAAAATTTATTCATTTCATCATATCATAAACCATAGAAAAGTAATATATTTCAAAAACATTTCATCATTTCATAAAATTATAACCTATGGAAATGAAACCAGTTTCCTAAAAATTTCATAATTTCATCATCATATTTAAAACCCATTTATTAAAGAATAATAATGATATCCATTGATAATAAGACTAATAAATTTTAGGTAACATCAATAGATACAATTATAGATGGAAATACCTTTGAAATATCACTTATAATATTTCATGAGAAAAATACGCTTTTAATTTTAAAATCAATTCTTAAAAAAATTTACAAAATATAACTAAAAATGTATTATTTAAAAATAACCAATAAAACATTTAAAGGCTGCATCAAAGCATTTATTGATATGATGGTTGGAAATTTTATTCTTGTCGTGAAGATTAAAACAATGATTCCTTTTCAATTTCTTGTAAAAGTTAAAAGGATATCATTCATAAAAAGAACATAAAATTCATTTTAAACATTTTTAAAATTCATATATCTGTGAATATGAATTTAAAAAACCACAATAGAATTGTCAAAACATTCTTGATGTAATTTCTAGAAAACATGGACATGAAATAAAATTGTTTTAACTGAAGAGAAAAACAATGTTATATTTATATAATAATATTCTTTTGGTCTCTTTTGTAATTAAATATAGAAAAAAAATTAACATATTAAATATATACAATTTATAAGATTAAAAGAAAAAAAAATAAATTATTAAGTGGTTGATCATAATATTTAATCATCAAAATCCCAATCATAAACAATCCTAGTAAATAATGATATTTCAATAGAAACTCTTACCACTTTGGTAAATTTTTATTAATAATTCCCAGGAATTATTAACATCATATCAAATATTAAAAATAATTATCAGAATGAAATTCAAGATTTCACATGTCAAATGGAAATTATATTCACATTATAAAATAATATATGTGAATAACATATCATATTAACTAAAGTAGACAACTTCGGATGATAAAACCTTATGTATTTTCTTAACCACAAAATCCCGAAGCTGGTAATTATTTAATCACATTAGCATAGATACTGGCTTCAAATCCTAAGAGAATGAACCCATTAATAGTTTTGGAAAACCATATTACAGAAATGATACAAATATTACATTAGGAGATAGAAAATGAATCATAATACATAATGAAAAAAATAAACATCACCCCTGAAATCTCAGTAAATGATTTCTTCTTCATAACCTCATGGAATGAATAAAATTAGTGGGATCTAAAATTATCATTATTGGTAAGTGAAGTAAAATATAAAAATAATTGACAAGAATAAATGAACATGGCATGCTAAATATCTGATAACACATGACATTTAAATAAATAGATAATTAAAAATTTATTAAGAAAACTGATAAACTTAATAAATTACTTTTAATAAAATAAATAATAATGAAATGAACCCATATATATGTTTAAAAAAATCTCATGGATGTTAATGATAACAAAAATAAAGGAAATTCCTTAATACTGGAAACCATGAATCTGTTATATGAACCACTATATTATCAAGATCCTTTCTCAAGATTGTTTAAACTATTTTGATATGGAAAACTAGTTCATCTCATGAGAGTACCTACACATCTAGAGGTAATATATAACTATGACTCGACTATATCTTCCTGTCCAAAGCATTCCTCATATATCCAAATATTAATTTAATATATAAATAGTTTGAGTTATAATAGAATATCTATTATGAATAAAGGATACATATTTACCAATAATTACCCTTTTAAGGATAAGTGACAACAATGGGAGATTATGTTTATTAATGGAAATACAATAGAAATATCATTAAAAAACTCTTGATGAATAAATTATTTAATGGGTCCAAAGTGTCCCATACCACTTTAAAAAAAATGAATAATAATCTACATGAAATAATAACATTAAATGAATCATAAAATATAATTATAACACATATATTCATTATATGGAATGTCAAAGGGAAGTATAGACTCCCTAAATATGCAAATTTTTGCATGACAACAAATAAGTCTCAAAGGAATTTAAATTGAGATAAAATCCATTACCCTGAGTCTGACGTCTCACATGTGTCTTTATAATCATGAATTATAAAATTATGTTTATTATTTAATTTATTTATAACCTTTTTTATGTTTATTATTACATTTAATTCACTTAATAATTTTTTTCCACTACTTAAACAATTATGTTTATATGAGGTGATTTTGGAAAAATTCGTTTCTGGTGTCAAAAAAAACATTGGTAGGTAAACTATGGTAAAAACAATCATTTTATAAACATATAAAGACTAATAGTAATGAAATATTTATATTTTTTTATACATAAATTATAATTTTGAAACCAATAATTTTATATGGTTAGGAAAATTAATCCAATGTTACAATTATAGAGATGATGTGTTATACGTACGAATGAATAACATTCCAATTTTAAACTCATCATTACAGAAAGAAGGTAAGTAAGAAAATATATTTCCATTGAGATTATTATATCATAAATAACATGTTATTTAATCATATATAATTATACATATAATTTTTGTGAGTTAAAAGAAATAAAATCATGTCATGAAGGTGGTATTCGACACTTCCATGACCGACTTATCACTTTTAGTGTGTGAAAAGGGTAATAATGAAAATATATATTATATTTATAGAGAGGTAACTATGTGATGAATATCATAGATATGTAATTTATGTTACATATGTTTAATTAAAACAATCCCTTATATGGTAATTGTATAGAATAAATTAATCACACCGCCTTGAGGGGTCTGAAGTCCACACTTCCACAAATGATGTTATAATATTTATAGAAAATGAAATGTATAATGTTATATGTTGTAAAAAATTTACAGAACCATAAATTAATAATAAATATCATATATATCATATATTAACAAATATTCCATCATAATTCTAAACCATGATATTATGTAAAGTAAAAATTAATAACATCATTTTGTGAGGCGGTAGTACGTCATACACAAAAACAGTAAGTTTGTTACCCATTAGATGGAAGAGTGTGTAACTGTTGGAAAGATGATTACAATAAAAAATACCAGTATATTTAGAATAAATATTTTATTATATTATAATGTAATAATAATATTTTTGGGTATTTTTTATTGAAAATAAAATAAAAGAACTTTAGGAATAATGTTACCTATTATTCAGGTAACTCCTTTTGGTCTGCAACAAAGGAATTTTTTAGATAGATTTTTTACAAAGGCAATGATTATAAGTTTAGGGGAGGTATTATTAGTATCTATTTGGGAATATATTTTTCATTAGAAATTGGATTTATAGTTGTGAGGATGTGGTATAGGTGAGTCCCATTTTATAGTGGAAGGAAAGGGCACACTTGGTATTGTGAAAATAATTATGTGTTACCGAAGTATTAGTTATTCAAAAAGCTTCCAAATGGAATATTGTAGGACCTTAGTGTTTTATTGTATGAAATATGTCTATAAAATATTTTTTGAAGAATTTTACAGGTCATTTTTCCCTTAAGAATATGGTTTATTCCATCACTATGCCTAATTTACATTAATGGATGCAATTAATTTTAACTACTATCACCAATAATTGTTTTGCAAAAAATAAGTTAACAGTATTAAAAATTATAAATTAGGACTATTAATATTATTGAATTTAAATTTACAAATTCAAATCACAAAATTTGTAGAGATTAATTTAAATTTAATCTCGTAGACATGATGAAAATGGAGGGTTTTAAAGAAAAAATGATCAAAATCATTATATATTTTATTATAAATTTCCATGTAAAATTAATTAAAATGAACTAAATTGGGTTAATTTATAAAAATATTCTCCAATTAAACATTTAAAACAAATAGGTATATAAATTATCCTTATAAATAAATTACTTGAAAATGCTATATTGAATTAATATTCCTTATTTTTCACTATTCATTTAAAATGAAACTGTCACGACCCGTCCTCGGAGCCCGTGTCGTGACTACCGCAAGCCCGCCTACCATGTGCCAAGGGCTGGAGAATAGCACCAAGGTGTAAATCTTTCTAAAGAGGGAAGGCATTGCCTTTGAAAAGTAATCAATCACTACAGAGCAATCAAGTAGAAGTAAACACTAAGTAAAAACTGGGTACAACAGTATGTGCGGAAAAGTAAGTGGTCCAGAAATAAAAACCCAAACTGAAAGTAATGTACAACTGGAAAGGGGAAAACAACAACTAAAAGTAAATCTGAAACGTCGAGCCGTCCACTGGAAGCCCCACCTGGAAGGTGAGTACAAATAGCCTCCACGGCTCCTCGGGTCCAGCCGTTCGCTCCGAGTACGTCCTGCCTAGTGGTCTACCTCCGGGTACCGTCCTGCTCCACAAGACTCAACCACAATCAGTGTTGTCCTTCGTCTACAACCAACACAACATAGTGTGGGAATAGCCCGTACAGGGGTGAGGATAAGCTACTCATTAGGGACTCCGAGACCCCCGAACGAAATCCAGAATCCACAATAGATAATCAACAATGGAAAGATACAATCACGAAATAACATTTGGCACTTCTTAGGTATATTCCCATACATATACCTAAGTCATCAATTCTCGTTCAGCTTCAACATTCGAGCTCATGTACAACCCAGTCCACACAAGAATGAAAAACGTAAATTCATACAGGATAGCACAACACAATCCACATAGGAAAGAAGAACATGATTCAGCTCACACAGGTATACTTCTTCGAATGATGATAGAGATGATCATATATATCCACTGATTCCTCTATGTCATCGGACCCACAAAGGATCGATAGGTACTAACCCCCGCAATGACCCACAAATGATCTGACCCACACAAGATCGATAGGTAACTAACCCCCCACAATGACCCACAACGGATCTGACCCACACAGGATCGATAGGTAAATAACCCCCACAAAGACCCACACAGGATCAGACCCACACATGATCTGTAGGCGATGGCCCACACAGGACCGCTGAGCGCTGACCCACACAGGATCGGACCCACACAGGATCAGTAGCACTGATCCACATAGGATCGCTGGTTACTATAGTCATCGTCGTCGAATCCACTGAGGATCTCTGTACAGTCGTCGTCGTCGTCGCAGTCGCAGCCAGCTCTAGGGTTCCTACACATAGCAACCTCATTTTGGAGAGTCCGCTCCACGATCCGAGAGGCTGATACTTCAACAGACACATATTCCATAGTTGATGTATCTAAAATTTTTGTACCATCAACAGGAACTTACCGCCACAGACAGCGCGTTAATCGGACGCCCGGTCTGAGAGTTATTGGATTATTCATCCCAGGGGCCCGGTTGGTTTTTAAATCAAAACCAACCCGAACATACTCCAAGTACATCCAAACCTCGAGCAGAGTAAGCCAAAAAAGTATGTCTCACTTATAGGAATCAATCAATGTCAACAGCACGTCAATCGAACGTCCAGAGCTCAACATATGAGCATTTTCACTCCGAGGGCCCGGTTGGGTTCGTGTATGAACCAAATCACCCGAACATAAAGTTCTCCAAAACCTTGTATGCGATATACTTATACGACCGCATCAATCTAATGATTGCATCCCAACTGACGGTGAGTTGATCGGAGGCCCGTATCTCACATTATGGGAAAAATACCGAAAGTGGTTCGGTAATAGGGGGTTCGAGCCCGGTCCGACCTGGCTCGATACCCCCAGGGTCGGCCCAAACCTAGTCGACCTGAACGGGGTCTGGGTCCGGCCCGCTTGGGGGCGGCACGACCCAGTCGGCGCGGCCCTGCCCGGCCTGGGTGCGGCCCGACGCGCTGGCGCTGATCGGGTGGCCAGGCGATCGGCTCGGCCGTTATGGCCGAGTGCTGCTGGTAGGGAGCGCGCTGCCCCCGTGTGAGGAAACCACGACCCCTAGATGGGTCTGCTAATACCGTCCAGCTAGGGGTCTCGGACCCCCAGTTCTTCCACGGTCCGGACGACCCGCTCTGGCCGGTCGACGTCTCCCGCCACGGGACCAGCAAGGCTGGTCCCCTCGCTCCGACGCTGGGGGCCCAGTACCGGCCGCCTTCCGCCCTGCATCGCCACGACCCCGCTCCGTCTATTGTACTTATGAGTTCCTCTGGCGCGGTGATACGATGCCACGTCTTTTGTTCATCTTTTATGGCGCGGCGTGACGACGCCACATATTTATTGCTTCGAATGGCGCGGTGCGGCGGCGCCGCACTTCTATTCTCTCCCTTTTTACCATGTCCATGCGGTGCTTCAGCACCGCGTTGCCTTGCTCACCACATCAAAAATCAACAACCAAAATAAGGGGATGAGTGTCGGCCGTGTTCGTGCGGTCCGACCTCCTCCCGTTATCACGATAACAGGCGGTTCAAGGATGGGAAGATAACAATGGAAGAAAAATCACAAAATAGAAACACTTAAAACCCCTACAATAATAAAAAATTCCTCCTCTTATTTTATTATCAACATATGAATTTGAAATTCAAAAGATAAGAAACGAAAAATTAATTCAATTAATTAATTGTAACGATTTAACTAGCCAATTAAATGGGGGCGTTTCTTAACCAGAAAAAACGTAAGGTTTGACTTACATTAAGAGGGGGTTTGCGGGTGCGTTACTTAGGAGGGAAGAAACAGTGAGGCTCGTGCGGGCCCCACCTCACAAATATACTACCAAGTGGGTAGGATATTATGGGTTCCACCTTATCCGCTTAACTTAGATTAAGTGGCTTTAAGTGAAATAAAATAAAGTGTCACCCCACTTTTATTTTATTTCTTAACTTAACCCCAAAAATTAAAAACCACACCCAAGCAAACACAACTCCGGAAAAGGCGTTTCTAAGAATATACCAGCGCTGCGATTCCACCGGTGCCCTCAGAATTCTATTCCAAGAACTGGTTCAAAAGTTAAAAAACCCCACTCATTCGTTCACTGAACGTACCCAAGTTAAACTTCGGAAAATAATTCCAGGAACACCGTGCCTCGGAATCAGCTGCCGTCATAAACTGCATTCTTGTAAAATATCAAAGAAAATTATGAAAAAAACATCCTTTAATTTTACGGGTCTTTACATCACTCCCACCTGTGGGATTTATGTCCCCATAAAGACACATAAAAAATTAGGGAAACAAATGTGGGTACTGAGCATGCATCTGAGCCTCCCACTCCCAAGTGCTCTCCTGGAGGTTCCCGTGCTGCCAGCTGATGCACACTAGAGGAATCGACCATCCACGTAGTACCCGCTCCTATCGATCCTCGATCTCCACCAGGACCTCTGCAAAAGTCGCCACATCATCAACGTCCAGCTCCCCATGTTCAATGATATGCGCCGGTTCATGCAAGTATCTCCTCAGCTGAGATACGTGGAAGACGTCATGCACCCGGTGCAACTGAGGTGGTAGAGCAAGGAGATAAGCCACCTGACCAATCCTGCCGAGGAACTGGAATGGTCCAACAAAGAATGGAGACAACATGCCGCCTCTGCCAAATCTCCGTAATCTACATCGAGGTGATACCCACAAGAAGACGTGGTCACCATCCTCGAACTCCATAGGCCTCCTCCTCCTGTCATCATAGGACTTCTGCCGGCTCTGAGCTGTCCTGATCCGCTCCTGGATGACCTAGACCTTTTCTGTCGTGGCCTGGACCATCTTCGGTCCCACAAGTGGTGACTCCCTAGGGTCTGTCCAGCACAAAGGAGATCTGCAAGGTCGGTCGTAAAATGCCTTGTATTTTTCCTTCCTGATGGTGTAGTGGTAACAATTCTTGTACGCAAACTCCACCAAGGGTCGGTGGTCCTCCAAATTGCGACCAAAGTCGAGGACACATGCGCGGAGAATGTCCTCGAGAGTCTGAATGGTCCTCTCCGTCTGACCATCTGTCTGAGGGTGAAAGGTGGTGCTCAGACATAGTTGCGTCCCGAATGCCTCGTGCAACCCCTTTCAAAGCCTGGAAGTAAAGTGAGAATCTCGATCGAAGACGATAGATGATGTCACACCATGAATCCGTAAAATCTCCTGAATGTAGAGACATCCCAATCTCTCCACTGAGCCCTGCTCTATAATTTGTAAGAAGTGTGCCGACTTGGTGAGTCGGTCGACCATCACCCAAATGGATTCGTGACCTCTGGAAGTGCGTGGAAGTCCAGTCACTAAATCCATAGATATCCCATCCCACTTCCACTTTGGGATCTCCAAGGGTTGTACCAAGCCTGCTGGTACCTGACGCTCTGCCTTCATCTGCTAGCAGGTGAGGCATTGTGAAAGAATCACTGCCACAACATTCTTCATGCCCAGACACCAGTGATGTCATCTGAGATCCTGGTACATATTCGCCACTCTAGGATGTACCGCCAAAGGGGATGTGTGAAACTCTCTCATCACCTCCTCTCGTAAAACAACTGGTACCAAGGAATGTCCCTTGAAAAGGACGTTGTGCTATACTTCAAAAGAGAACCCATCAGGTGCATGTCCTGAGGATATCTGTGCACGCCGCATCTCACATTCGGCGTCCCCATGCTGTGCCTCTCTGACCCGCTAAAGTAGTGGAGGAGGGACTATGAGTGACTGAAATAAGGATGCTCCATCTCTAACCACTAAGGATATCTGCAAAGCGGCTAGCTGCTCTGTCGCCTCCCCAAGTATCTGAATGCCCATCCTCTTACTAAGAGCATCAGCTACCACGTTCCCATTTCCAATAGTATAGACTATCTCAAAGTCATAGTCCCGGTGGAACTCGAGCCACCGCCGTTGTCTCAGGTTCAGGTAATTCTGAGAGAAGATGTACCTAAGACTCTGATGGTCATAAAATACTGTAAAGTGCTCTCTCATCTGATAGTGCCACCAAGTCTTCAGAGCGAAGACCACTGCTGCAAACTCTAGGACATGGGTAGCGTAGTTCTGCTCATGCGGCCTCAACTGACGTGATCTATAGGCGATAACTACCCGCTCCAGCATTAGGACACATCTGAGTCCTTTCCTTGATGCATCACAGTAGACTACGTACCCTACTCCCTCGTCCGGCAACCTCAACATAGGTGCGCTGGTCAATCTATATCTCAGCTCCTGGAAGCTCTGATGACATCCGTCTAACCACAAAATGGGTTTCCCCTTCTTCGTAAGAGCTGATAGTGGTGCCTCAACTCTGGAGAAGTCTGGCACAAATCTCTGATAGTATCCAGCTATTCCCAAGAAACTTCGCACCTCCGTCACGCTCCTGGGTGGCTCCCAAACAAAGCACTGCCTCGATCATCGCACAATCCACTACAACTCCCACCTCATAGATGACGTGTCCCAATAAGTGGACCTCACGTATCCAGAACTGACACTTCGAAGCTTTCCATAAATTTGGTTCTCTCAGAGTGTGTCTAGTAAAAAATGTAAGTGGTAGGCGTGCTCCTCCTCAGTCGTCGAGTATATCAAAATGTCATCGATGAAGACCACGCCAAATTGATCGAGGTATGGCTGAAAGATCCTGTTCATGAGACCCATGAACACTGCGGAATCATTGGTTACGCCAAAGGGTATAACCAAGAACTCATAGTGGCCATACCGACATCTGAAGGCCATCTTTTTCACGTCCACGTCCCAAACTTTGATCTCATGATAGCCTGACCTGAGGTCTATCTTTGAGAACCACCGTGCTCCCATGAGCTGATCGAAGAGGTCATCAATCCTCGGTAGTGGATACATGTTCCATACTGTCACCTGGTTTAGGAGACGATAGTTGACACAAATTCGCAAACTCCCGTCCGCCTTCTTGGCGAACAAAATCGGGGAAGCCCAGGGTGAAACACTGGGTCAGATGAATCATTTTCCCTACAAGTCATCCAACTGTACCCGTATCTCTCGAAGTTGGGCGAGATCCATCCGATATTCTAGGGTGGATATCGGGGCTGTCCCTGGGTACAAATCAATATAAATTTCTACCTCTCTGCGAGGCGGTAGTCCTGGAACGTCATCAGGAAAGATGTCTGCATACTGATCCACCATTGTAGGAAAACAAGGACTCTGCACGTCAAATGTACCTAGGATGAGGCTAGCCAACTGATGAGTGATGGGTTTTCCTCTCCTCTTCGAGAGTCCATCCTGTGCTGCGAAGGCTCCCTTCTCGCCGGTGAAGGTGAACCTGCTCCCGTTGGTGCGTACATATCGCACTTTGCACGAAATACAGTCAATCTATGCATGGACTATAGATAGCCAATACATTCCCAAGATGACGTCGTAAGGCCTTGACGCCACTACAAGGGGATCCCAGTCGAAGCTCTCACCTCATAGAGTAAGCTCACACTGCCGCCACCAGTGCGTAATTGTCGAGTCTACTCATGTAGGAGTCTCTAGCTGTAAGGATCGAGCCAATGACTCTGTTGGAATCTCTGAGTTCCGAACAAGGGAAGCAGCTATGAATGAAAGTCTCACTCCTGTGTCTATAAGAACTGAAGCAAGGGTGGAATTGAAACAGATAGTACCTAGAATATTCTCGGGTGCGCCGTGGTCGTAGGCCTCCGCTTCCTGGAACTGTGCCTGTCTCTGCCAGCCAGCTCCCTGTGGTCGGGGTAGACCTCCTAGTGGTGGTGGTGGTAGGGCCTCAAAGCGTCTCCCACCACTTGTTGCTCATCCAGCTCCTCTTTATCATCTTCTTGCTCCCTACGGACCACCACACTCCACCCTCTACCTATTCCTGGGTGGCCCTTCAACCGTTTGCTGCTCCTCTGTATGGTGGGTCGGGCAGTCACGAGCCATGTGGCCTTGCCCGCCGCATGTGTAGAAATTTCCGCCTCTCGAAACACTAGTTCCGCACTGTGTGCCCCGCACTGCTGATCTAGTGTCCGGAGGTCATCTACCTGAGGTTTTGGTCTTCCTGGACCCATGAGTCATCCGTCGATTGCCTAATGTAGAATACTCTACTATATGTCGCCCTGTGGTTGGTCTCGCTGCTGAAGAAGGCTCAGCAAGGAAGCTCTCGATCAAAAGGGCTCTCTCTAGTACTCCTGCCTAAGTCGGAATGCTGAGGGAGATTAGCGATGCCCTGATCTCAGGCCTCAACAACTGCTCAATGGTCCTGGCCCGGAATAATCGGTCTCGTACCATATCTGTCGAGTTGCACGAGAGATCGGTTAATCTCACTGAGTACTGGGTGACCGTCAAGCTGCCCGGCTGCAGCTGTAGAAGCTCCTGGATGTGCACCGCACGGAGGGTGGCTGGGAAGAACTCCAAGCGGAAGAGGCTCTCAAAGTCCCTCCAGAGGAGAGATGCCTCGTCATGCACCTGGAGCATCAAGCTCCACCATCCGTCTGCTACCGCATGAAGTAGGCTCGCTGCGAGGATCAACATGTGGTCTTTCGGTGTCCTCACTAACATTAAAACTCGTAACACTGCCTCAATCCAATTCTCGGCTGCATGGGGGTCCGTCTCCCCGCAGAACCTGGGCATTTGATTGTGATGAAACTCGTGCATTGCACTAAGGCAACGTGCATCGTCAGCCGCTGGGGCTGGTTGCATCGGTGGCTCTGCGGGTAGAGGTACCACCAGTGCCTCAGCTGTTAAAGGGCCCTGTACCGAGGCTTCGTCGCTCGGTGGGCTGTCATCACACACAACTCTTGGAACCCTAGATGGCTGCCGTCGTGGGGCCATCCTGAAAAGAGACAGGTGTGCCATGGTTAGAACAATATACCTGGTGATCTGACACAATGTAATCACAAATAAAACATGAAACACACATGTAATCATTGTTTTCGTGCATTAAGTCAGAAATCAGAAGTCAGAGTCCTGGTGTACGGATACGTCAGCTGATGCACCCACACTGGACTCCCTGGACTGATAACCACACTCAATACTCATAACACTGTTGCTTCACATAGAAAAAGATCAGAGTCCTGAGTTCTGTGGTAGAACCGAACTCCTCCGATACCAATTTGTCACGACCCGTCCTCGGGGCCCGTGTCATGACTACCCCAAGCCTGCCTTCCATAGGCCAGGGGATGGTGACTAGCACCAAGGCGTAAATCCCAGTAAAGAGGGAAGGCATTGCCTTTGAAAAGTAAACAGAAACCACAGAGCAAGCAAGCAGAAGTAAACACTAAGTATAAACTGGGTACAACAGTATGTGCGGAAAATTAAGTGGGCCAGAAAAACAAAACCAATCTGAAAGTAAAGTGCAACTGGAAAGGGGAAAACAATAACTAAAAGTAAAGCCACAATGTCGAGACATCCACTGGAGGCCCCACCTGAAGGTTGAGTACATATAGCCTCCACAACTCCTCGGGTCCAGCCGTCTTCTCCATGTATGTCCCGCCTAGTCGTCCACCTCCGGGTACCGTCCTGCTCGACAAGCCTCAACCATGATCAGCGTTGTCTGTCGTCTGCAACCAACACAACGTAGTGCGGGCATAGCCCGTGCAGGGTGAGTATAAGCTACTTAGTAGGGACCCCAAGAACCCCGAAGGTCTCCCAGAATCCAAAAACGATAATCCACAAAGGAATGATACAATCACAAAGTCACATTCGACAATTCTTAGGTATATGCCCATACATATACCTAAGTCATCAATTCTCGTTTGGCTCCAACATCTGAGCTCATGTACAACCTAGTCCCCACAAAAAAGTAAAACGTAAATCCACATAGTATATCTCAACACATTCCACATAGGAAAACAGAACAAGATTCAGCTCACACAGGTATACTTCTTCTTATGATGATAGAGATGATCAGATATATCCACCGATTCATCTATGCCATCAGACCGACAAAGGATTGATAGGTACTATCCCCCGCAAGGACCCACAAAGGATCTGACCCACACATGATCGATAGTTAACTAACCCCCTCAATGACCCACAATGGATCTGACCCACATAGGATCGATAGGTAACTAACCCCCGCAAAGACCCACACGGGATCAGACCCACACAGGATCTGTAGGCAATGGCCCACACAGGACCGCTGAGCGCTGAACCACATAGGATCAGACCAACATAGGATTGGTATCACTGATCCACGTTGGATCGCTGGGTGTTGTAGTCGTCGTCGTCGAATCCACTGAGGATCTCTGTACAGTCGTCGTCGTCGTCGCAGTCTTAGCCAGCTCTAGGGTTCCCGCACACAGCAAGCTCATTCGGGAGGGTCCGCTCCACGATCCGAGAGTCTGATACATCAACTGACACATAGTCCAGAGTTAATTTATCCAAAATTTCTGTATCATCAACAGGAACTCGACGCCATAGACGACGCGTCAATCGGACTCCCGGTCTGAGAGTTATTGGCTTTTTAGTCCTAGGGGCCCGGTTGGTTTTAAAGTCAAAACCAACCCGACCATACTCCAACTATGTCCAAACCTCAAGCGGAGTAAGCCAAAAGATCTTTCTCACTTATAGGAATCCATTAAAGTCGACACCACGTCAATCGGACGTCCGGAGCTCAAGATATGATCATTTCCGCTCCGAGGGCCCGGTTGGTTTCGTGTACGAACAAACCCGGCCAAACCGAAAGTTCTCTAAAACCTTGAGTGCGATATACCGAAAAGACCTTCTCGATCCAAGGATCGCATCGCAACTTATGGTGCATCGATCGGAGGCTCGTAGCTCATGTTATGGGCAATATACCGAAAGAGGTTCGGTAATAGGGGGTTCGGTCCCGGTCCGACCCGACCCGATACCCCCAGGGTCAGCCCGAACCAGGTCGACCAAAACTGGGTCCGGGTCCGGCCAGACTCGGAGGTGTGGCGCGGCGCAGCGCGGCATAGCCTGGGCGCGGCCCGGCACGGCCTGGGCGCTGCCCGGTGCGCCGGGCACGCTGGCGCTGGCCGGGTGGCCAGGGGAGCGGCTCGGCCGTTATGGGCGAGTGCTGCTGGAGGGGGTCTCAGACCCCTGGTTCTTCCACGGTCTGATCGGCCCTCTCCAGCTGACTAACTTCTGCCACCACGGGACTGGCAAGGCCGGTCCCCTTGCTCCGATGTCGGCGGCCCGGTGCCGGTCGCCGGTTCCACTGCATCGCCGCGGCCCGGAACCAGCCACAGCCTTGCTTCGTCCAGCGCGGCGTGACGGCACCGCGACCTTCCGCCGTGGCCGCGCTTCTGCCGCTGTGCTTCTAAGGTCCTCTGGCGTGGCGCGATAGCGCCACGTCCTTTGTTCATCTTCTATGATGCAGCACGACGACACCGTGGATTTATTGCTTCCAACGGCGTGGTGCGACGACACCGCACTTATCCACTCTCAGTTTTTACCATGTCCGTGCGGTGCTTCAGCACCGTCTTTCCTTGCTCGCCACATAAAAAATCAAAAACTAAAAAAGGGGAGGAGTGTCGGCCGTGTTCGTGCGGTCCGACCTCCTCCTGTTATCACGATAACAGGCGGTTCAAGGAAGGTAAGATAACGACGGAAGAAAAATCACAAAATAGAAACACATAAAAACCCTACAATAATAAAAAAGTCCTCCTCTTATTTTATTATCAACATAAGAATTCGAAATTCAAAAGATAAGAAATGAAAAATTAATTCAATGAATTAATTGTAACAATTTAACTGCCCAATTTAATGGAGCATTTCATAACCAGAAAAACCGTAAGGTTTGACTTTCATTAAAGGGTGGGGGGGTTTCGGGTTCGTTACTTAGGAGGGAAGAAACGGTGGGGCTCGTGCAGTCCCCACCTCACAAATATCCTACCAAGTGTGTAGGATATTGTGGGTTCCACCTTATCCGCTTAACTTAGCTTAAGTGGATTTATGTGAAATAAAATAAAGTGTCGCACCACTTTTATTTTATTTCTTAACTTAACCCCAAAAATTAAAAACTACACCCGGGAAAACACAACTCCGGAAAAGGCGTTTCAAATCAAATACCGGCACTGCGATTCCACCGGTGCCCTTGGAATTCGATTCCGAGCAACGGATCAAAAGTTAAAAATCCCCGCTCGTTCGTTCACTAAACGTACCCGAGCTAATCTTCAGAAAATGATTTCCGGCACACCGGGCCTCTGAATCAGGTGCCATCAAAAACTGCGTTCTTGTAAAATTCAAAGGAAATTAAAAAAAAATTTCCTTGAATTTTACAGGTCTTTATAGAAACTTCAAAGGAAAATACCCAAAATTCATCCTAACCTAATTGTTTTGTTTATATTTAAAAAATGAATTTTATTTTGACATATAATATTTATTAATGTTCCAAAATTTATATTGAAAATACTTTATCCATTAAAAATAAGTAAAACTATTTTTATAAAAATATATGGTTTTATGTGTAATATTGGGCCTGTTATTATATCTTGACTATAAAATCTGTTGGATGAACATAAAAAAATATTTTATTAAATATATAATATATATTAAATTAATATCACTTAATAGTTTTAATTAATTATTTTATTAGGATAAGTCAACTTTGTTAGCATAAAAATGGTTTTCTGTAATCATTTATTTCCATATATTAAATTTTTTCTTGTATTAGTTTATAATATACAAGTAAAAAATTAACTAAAATATATATTTTCATAGTTATTTAATTCTATATATAACCATCAATTTCATGGATATGTTGTATTATATAATATTACTAGTAAAATATTTTTTTAGAAAAACACGTTATTGCATTTACGCAAGCCATCGAGTAAAGTCGTTCTAGCATGTAATGTAAGCTAACCTCGATGTTCTATAGAGAGGAGGATAAAATTTATATTTTGTGTAAAATAATATTTACTAATTGTTTCTTATAAATCAATATAGGAACAAAAGTTAATCATATTATAAAAGGAAAATGTTGTAATGTCTTTGGGTGTTACATTATTTTCACCAAAAATAAATTACATCCTCTCAATTCAAGATTCATCATTGAAATCAAGGTAATATTATTTGAAAATACACTTTTGTTGAAAACCCCACATTGTGAATTGTTTTAATAATAAAACATCTTAATAATAGAGAAATGAAAGAACAATGATTACAGAACAAGGTTCCTTAGTAGGAGGACATAGGTGGGACATGGAAACATGGATACAAAAGAAAAATCTAAAAATAATGTTGTGATGGAGAGTTCTAGAGAACTTGTTTATTTTAATGTTGTTGACCACATAACCATAAACCAGGGGCGTGAATAAAGGTAATTGATATCATCAAAAATTAATATAATAAGACATCATTTTTGTTTGAAGACATTTTTCTTAGTGTTTATGAATTCATTAACACTCTAGGAATATAAAAAATATATATTTCTATATTCAAAATATTCTTATTTGATTATTCCTTGAACTATGCATACTATATTTCTTATGTAACATCCCATAAATTTGAATAATAATTTTTTTTTGTTTTGTAAATGAAATAAATTTATTTATTTTTGAATTAAATGTTAATATTAAATATGTTAAATTAAATAATAATATCAATATAAAAATATTAGAAATAATTATACTTTTTATATTTCTAAAAAATAAATTACTTTTAATATAAATATTTATATTTCATAAATTTTATTTTTAATATAACATAGTAATATTTTTTAATAAATTTTTAATTTGAAGAAATAAAATTTGATATTAAATTAATATTTAACATTTATAAATATTGATTTTCTAAACAATGTTTTATTTAAAATAATATTTTATTATTTTTGTAATTTTATATCAAGTAAAAATTTTATCTGAAGGGATTATGAAACAATAATATATTATTATATTTCATTAAAAACAGTAGATAAAATATGAAATATTTTTTATATTAAAATGATTAATACTGTTATCTTAACATATAAAATAATATTTTATAAATATTAAACTTATTTTTATGTTTTGATATTATAAACTATGATAATTATAAAAATATATGTCAATAATATTTTCAATTACAAGATTTATATAATATATAATTGAATTTAAATTATTTATAATTTATTATGTTAAAGAAAACTAAATAGAAATTAAAAAAAATATGGAAAACAAATAAAAAAAGAAATAAATTTGGGTTAATGAGAAATCAGGACTCAGTTAGGGCTTAGAGAAAATCAAGAAGTAGAAGTCAGAGTAAGGTATGATGGTTTGACAATGGGGTTTTACCCTTGATGTTTTACCTATATCGATCGTGTTGGAGACGAAGTCCATAAGATCTGAATAGATCGATCTCTATGGCTTTTTTAGACCGAGAAGTGGCCGACATAGGTCTTAGCATGTTTGCGAGTGTGATGGAGGAGATTTTGGTGCTGGTTCACCTTAAGATGCATGTTTAAAGATGAGTTATGAGACTGAGTCTTGATCTGATCATGTTGTGGGTTCTGAATGATATTTCGGGGAAAACGACCCTCGATTTTGGAGATCTACCTTGCATTGTAACGAATCAAAATTAGGTGTGTTTTTTTTGGTTTAGATATCCATAATCATATCTATTGATTTCATTTCTTTTCATTTTTTTATTCTGTCTCCCTTAGTAGATGATTTTATCATTTTTCATTATTATCCATTCAATGAATTAAACAATTTTTTTAATTTTTTGTTCAATTTGGATTATTCGAATCTACGCCTAATCAGTTTTTATCAGATCCTTATAATGTTTTCCCAAATTTAGTTTGTATCCATTTCTTAGAAGCTGTTTCAGTATTTCAATGATATTTTCACATCGAATCCATCTATCTGCATGTTTTAAATAAATATGTATATATTTGTTTTCTCACTCATTATCCGTGATTTTTCTTGATCTGTTATCATAAAATACTAATCGGTGAATTTTATAATTTTGTTTTCTTATATTAATTAAATTAAAGTATACATGGAATTGAGACATTAATATATATATATGTATCGTAATTATTTGATCACAAAAAAATCTAAATGGATAAATAAGATCTATACGCAAGTTAAAATAATATAATGTCATAATTGTCTAGCTAGGGGTATAAATAGATGGTTTTTTAGAAAGGTATACTACAAAGTAGGAAATATACTTTCTCTTTTAGTGAGAGTGTTAGAGGTTTTTACGGAAATAATAAGAAGGTGGATGATTGAAGGATGTTTCATGAAAATATCATATAAGGGAAAATAAATTATTTTAAAACAATAATTTATCTGAAAATTTATTTCTATAAGGGTTTATTAAACATATTTTCAATTTTTGTTTCATGAAATTTTATTAAATTCTGTAAGTGGTTATATTTCCTTTAAATAATATTATAAATATATGTAATTAAATTAGGAAAATATATATACATATGAGAATTATTTCCAAAACGTTATGATTGTTTTTGTCATGCATTTTTGAAATTATTTAAATATTATGATTTTATGTTTTATACTTGTATGATTTTTATGTATTTACTTTTGATTAATAAATTGAATATGTGTGTCTGTGAACATTTTTTAGTTGTTTATTTAGTAATTATGTTTATTATTAATATATATATATATATTGAGGCGTTATTGGTTTTACACTTTGACTAAATCAAGTATATATCATACATTGGTGTATGATATACGTGTATATATTATTTAACATGATGTACAAAAATAAGATTTATTCAATATTAAAGATCATAATCTTCCAATTATGTGTATATGTATATATATATGTACATAATGTTAAGATATTCAAGACTTATGTACATATATATATATATATTCATGAAAGGATTAATGTATATTTTTAATGAAATGCTACTTTGATGTGTTGCACAAAATTATATATTGCTTAAAAATATGTATAAGAAGTGAATTTGTATATTTTCTATTGTATTTATTTTATACATTAATGTGATTATCACATGAATAAAATAAATTAAACAAATATATCTTTTGAATTTCTATCCAATATTGATTTTTTAAAATAGTTGAAGTTATAACATTATGAAAAATTGTATTTCAGGAAAATTTGCGTACAAGGATGTTTATATAAAGGTTAGGTGGCATTAGTTTTTTTGTGTAACCAAACTGTGAAATAATATATTTTTGTATATAAATACTTATATATTAATGAATGTTTGAATGTGTATATTAATTCAGTTATGTGTATTCAAAATAATAAACTATAGTGTAAGTATATATAAGTAATGAAAGATTAAAATGTTTTTAGAATATATGACACTTTAATGATGTAAATATGGTGGGGAAGTGGGGAGTGAACTCATCCCTCAGATAGTGGGTATTCCCTAGATAGCCTTCAGTGTTACAAGATTCCAAATTATTTTATTTTCAAAAATATTTAATATAGATTTTTAGAAATTTCACTAGATTATTCTTTATGCATGTTTTCTAGCGTAAATAATTTTATATTATTATAAATATTTTCTAGATGTAAATAATTCCAAAATTATTTTCAAAATGTATTTCTAAAAGTATTTTTATGTTATTTCGAAATAACTTCAGAATCAATTTTTAGAACCGAGTTTCAAATAAATATTTCCTTAAAATATATTTCCAGGATTTTAAAACCCCTTATTGGGAAATTGAATGCTCATCCCATCAAATTAAATATTTTTTTCACAAGTATCAAAGAAGTTCAAGTTTATATGTTATCATTTGTGGAGTTATCATTCTTCGAAGCATAGTAGGAATATTATTCATATTTGTTTCAACTATGTTAAATTTAAGGTGTTGTCTAATTCTCGAGAACCTAGATAGGTTCAAGGTCCTAGAGTGTTTATGGTGTTGTGTAATTGATCATTTTTTTATAAAAAAATTGCAGATCATTTCCATTTACTGAGTTCAAATGCAATAGTTTAAGGTGTAATAATTTGTATCATATAAATAGTGTAGATAAATTTGTATATTAGATATTGTTTTTCAAGAAAAAAAATTTACGTGCTTTAATTTTCATTAAATATGTTAAATTAAATAAAAATATTAAAAATCGAATATTATAAATAATTTACTTTTAATATTTCATAAAAATATATTACATTTACACTAAAAGTTGACAATTTATCAATTATACTTTTAATATATGGTAATAATAGTTTTTAATTTTAATTTAGTGTAATAATATTTTTAAATAAATAATTAATTTTAAGACATAAAATTTGAAATTAAATTAATATTTTATCATTATCAATATTTATTTTATAAACATAGTTTTATTTAAAATTATATTTCATTATATAATTATTTTTATAGAAGGTTAAATTTATTATCTATAGAGATTTTGAAATTCTTATAAATAATTATATTACATTAAAAAACAAAAGACAATAAATCAGGTTGGAATTTTAAATGATTAATATTATTATTTTAACATATAAAATAATATATGTTTCAAATCTCAAAATTATATTTATGTTTTGAAATTATGAACAATGTTAAATATAAAAATATATGTTAATACTATTTTTAATTATAATATTTGAATAATAAATATTTGAATTGAAAATAAGGGAATTTAATTATGATAAAGGAAATTAAATAAACACTAACTAAAAAATATGAAAATGATAAAAAAAAATCAATTAGTGTTAAATATTAACTAGTAATATCTATTTTCCAGGAAAAAATCGAGCAATTGAAGTCTGGACCGAGTCCCATGGTTCAAAAAGGGGGTTAACCCCTAATGTTATACAACCATTGATTGAGGCCGAGATGAAGGAAAAAGGATCCCATAAGATTGATCCATATTACTTCATTTTTTTACCAAGTCGAGGAAGACATAGGTCTAAGAATGGTTATGAGTGAGATGGAGGAGAGTTGAGTGTTGGTTCACCTTCAGACGTGAGGTCAAAGCTGAGTATGGAGACCAAGTCTAGATCTGATCACATTGAGGGTTCTGTATGAGATTTTGGGGAATATGACCTGTTATTTTGGATATCAACCTTGAATTGTCCCGAATCACAAGTAGGTATTTTTTCTGTTTAGATATACCCAATATTATATATTGAAATCTTGTCTTGTTGTATTCTTCATTACAACTCCCTCAGATGTTGCTTTCAACATTTTTATTTGTGGTCCATTCAACGAACTGAACCATTTTCTACAATCTCAACCAATCTGGGTTATTTGAATGTGTGTGTAATCAATTTATTATCACATACTTATAATATTTGTGTTAATTCATATGAGAGACATTTTAAAGAAACTATTCAAGATTTCGATGATATTTTTTCATTGAATAGATCTATACACAAGTTGTAAAATATATATGTATATATTTCTTTTCTCACTTATTACCATATATTTTTAATGATTTGGTATCTTAAAACACCAATCGGTGCATTGTCAGATTTTTTATCATGTCATCTTTAAATTAATGTATACAGATTATCAAGAAATCAATATATATATATATATATATTTCACAATAAGATAAATAGATCAATATGGTCCCCATACAAGTCTAAATGATATATTGTCATAATATGTCTCGTTATGTTTATGAATAGTGGGTTAGTTGTGCATGGTATATCGAAAAGTAGGTAGTATCCATTAATTACCCTTTCTAATAGAGTATGAAATATTTTGTAACAACAATTGGTAGAAGGAAGGTTGGAGGAAGTGTTCAGAAAATATCAAATAAGGGAAAATTGTTTATTATCAATTGTTTATTTACCTTAAATTTTATTTCTATAATGGTATAATTAAATTTATTTTTAGTTTTTGGTTCTCACAATTTTATTAAATTCTATAAGAGGATTTATTTTCTATGAATAATATTTTGAATAAATGTAATAAATAACACAAATATATATAAATATGATTATTATTTATATACTTTAATAATGATTGCTTCCTAGTTTTTTCTTCTAAGTATTTAAATAGTTTGATTGCATGTTCTGTAATTGTATGAATTCAATGTCTCTAATTTTGATTCATTCATTGAATATGTATATATATAATCTTTTGTTTAACTATTTTTTTTATTCTTAATATATATATATATATATATATATATATTTCAGGGTTATTTTTTGACACTATGATTAAAACCCGTAAGTATCATACATTTGATTATGATATACATGTACATATTATTTAACATATGCACAAAAAATTATTTATTCAACATTAAAGATCATCAAATTTTAATAATTTTTATAAATATATATATGGGCTTGATGCTAAGAACTTAAAGACTAATGTACAAATATATCCATGAAAGGATGAATGTATATTTTTTATGGAATGATACATTGATGTTTAACACATAATTATGTATTTCATATAATTATTTTTAGGAAGAAGAAATTATATTTTTTATATTTTTATTATTTTAATCATTCATGTAATTATCTCATGCATAAAATCAATTAAACAAAAATATATTTTTAATTTCATTCTAATATTATGTTTTTAAAATTGTTGAAGTGATAACATTATGTAAAAATGTATTTCATGAGATTTTGGGTACATGGATGTTTACGAAAATGTTAGGTGGGATGAGTTTTTATGTGACCAAAATCATAAGTAATATATTTATGTATAAAAAACA
The DNA here is from genome assembly GCA_963277665.1 of Viscum album. NCBI lineage: Eukaryota > Viridiplantae > Streptophyta > Magnoliopsida > Santalales > Viscaceae > Viscum > Viscum album. The sequence goes on along the minus strand of OY728131.1, from coordinate 304,624,158 downwards.
TATATATAAATATATTTTTATGTTTTCATTTTAATGAAATAATGTGTTCCCAAAATCAAAAACTCTTGTAAATGTGTATATAAGAAAATAAAGCTGTAAATGTATTCATAAAATATGGAACACAAACATTGTAAATATAGTTGGGAACTAAGGATTGAATCCATCCTTCCACAAGTGGGAAGGCCCCAGATATCCTCAATGTTATAAGTTTCCATAGTATTTTTTCAAAAAGAAAATCATATAGTTTTCATGAATAAGAATGGATTATTTTCAAAGCAATTTTTCGAGTGTACGTATTTTCATAATATTGAAAATATTTTTGAGACGTAAATAATTTCAACATTATTTTCATAATGTATATCTAAAAGTATTTTTATAGGATATCAAAATAATACCAAATTAATTTCTCCGAACAAAATTTTAAGGAAATATTTCCTAAAATGTATTTCAATAATTTTAAAATACATAACTCAACAATTGAATGCTCTTCCAATCATTTTAATTTTTTTCAAAGGTATAATAGAAGTTCATATTCTAATGTCATCTTTTTTGGAATTAGAAAACATGGAAGCATAGAAGGAACATGTTTCATTTTTTTTGAAACTCTATTAAATTTAAGGAATATTCAAATTCTCTATAGCCTAGACTAGTTAAAGGTCATAGTTTTTTTGGTGATGTTTAATTATTTATGTTTTTTTAAAAAAAATTCATAGTAATTTCATGTACTAAATTTAGAATTGTGGGATTGGGGTGTTATATAATAGCACAAGATGACTCATATAGTCTAGAAATACATTCATATACAAAACCTCACTCAAATACCTATAGAAAACATTTCATTAATGGTTAATGTTTTAAAAAGATTATAATTTAACACTTTGAATGGTAGGTCAAAAAATTCCAAAATCGATCATATAAAACAAAATGAAGTAGATTTTAATCATCACAAACCAAACATGAGAATATTGTAATAACATGAATTACCAATTAATTTTTTGAGAAAATTAATGATTCATATCCCTTAAATTGAATATAGATTATCATATATACTTCTAAAATCTAAATATGTTGGAAACTCCATCAATTGATAGCATAAACCACTTTAATAAATCAATAATTATTCCGAAGGTAGTGAAGAATTATCCAATTTTAGGTTATCTAGACTAATCATTTATTAATATAAAAATCATTTTCTAAATATTATAAATATATTAGTGTTTATCTTTCCCTCAACCATGTGTTTTTATAATGTTTTACTTCCTACTAAATAAATTTTGTTGGTACCATTCTACATAAGATCCCAAAAACATAATAAAAAAATTATAGTTGTAAAATCCATATATATTTCATAAATCTAGTGTTGATAAAATCACAAATAAAATTCTTTTTTAAAATATTTCATATATCTAGATAGAGAATCACATTAATAATTCCACTTCAGTTGTTTCTGTAACGTATGCTTAACCTTGGTCCCATTTATTTTTTTGAGGTACATTCTCTTGATTATTGGGGAATTCATTTCCATAATTCCCCATCTCTTTATAGGTATAAAAATGGATAATATCATATTTATTTTCCACTTTTCATTATTCAGCATGTTAACCCTTATATATACACTTGAAAAAAATCCCATTACATTTAAGAATTTACCATGGTGATTCTTTCCATAGTAATAAAATATGAGAAAATCAGTCCTTCCCATATTCATTGACTCATTATCCTTTTCATGGAGTTTAGAGGAACTCATATTCTATTAGCCTCCTTTGAATATGTAGGATCTTGAAAATTCATTCTATGTATGGAAGGAAAATAAAACTATTTCTTCATATGGTGAAAAATTATGAGAAATCAGTTTCCTTCATAATTTTGGCATAACATATTCAACGAATGGTCAATCATATGATCCGTGTTTCATATGTAATCCATAGCACACCTGGATAACCTTTTAATGGTTACTTCATAATCTGCAATACTCTAATTTTTTAAAGCTATGTAAATTTCTCTTTATCTTATTTTTTGGATCATGAGGGAAGTGTTTATTGAATAATATATCATTAAGATTCCTCCATTGTACAAGATCCATTTTTTCTTGCTCCCTAGTATTCTAGATTAGAAAACACCATTAATCTAAATCACCATTAAGACAACACACTGTAATTGTATCCCTTTCCTTTTCACCACATCCCAATTCCCTAAATATATTTTCCAAATACATAATCCATTACACAGCTACCATTGGATCAATATCACCACAAAATTATGGGGGCCTTTATTTCATAAAGAGATCAAATATTAGAGATTCTATTTTTGAAAAAGGTTTATTTATTCAGGAAATATTATTTATCATAACCAGTATAATCTACCCTAATATATCTATAAATTTCAACATTATAATACTATCTGCATTAACATTATTTAGTTGGAATATCTATACATTTTCATTGATTATTGATACCATTATTCCTTCTAGGTTCCAATTCTAAATAATTCCATATAGAAGATTCACTCCTAAAATTATGAACATTTGATAATTATAAAATTGTAGTAACACTTAACTAAAATTTAGGAATCATAAGTCTCAGAATTATAAACTTCAGTTTCTTTGGGGAATTTTTACTTTTAGATCTCTTATAATTATTTTAAATTAAAATGTGAATTATCTGAAGTGTATCTCCTAGGAGTTTCAAACTAGTTTTGTAGTAAGGACCGTTTTCATGATGTTGGTTACATCGAGTAAGACCTGACACACCTTATCATAGTTTTTACTATTTGTTACATCATTTCCTGAACCACATCCACTTTAAAAACCTATATTGGTATGTATTACTAAGAATACCAACATATTTAGTACCTTATCAATATCATATTATGTTATCATATACTTATCATAAAAGTCTACATTAGTGTTTTGTTCCATAATCTATGTTTTCTAAATCTAGTTTCCAAGGATTCTGCTAAACATACTCTAATACCAACTAAATGACTTGAGCCAAAAATCTTGAATCTAGTGTATTATTTTGTTTTATTGGTTTAAATACTATCTTCATATCCCAAGGGAACAATCAATTTAGATGTTTTAGAAGACCATAATACAAAAATTATACATGTATTAAATAGGAAAATAAAAAATGAAACATGATACATAATAAAATTAAATAAATTTCATCCTTGACCTCCAATTCAACGATTTATTCTTCGTAACCTGGGGAAAGGAAACAAAAAATGTATGATCTCAAATGGTGAGTAAGGGTGTGTAAAGTGTAATCAATAATGAATTGATGAGAATAAATCAATATGGAAAATTAAATAATGGATAACACATTTCATTCAAATAACTATATAACAAGAATTTAATTGGGCATCGTAAATAATAGAAGCCTAATCCATTTAATCACTTAACTATGAATGAAATGCACTAATAGATATGCCGATGGAAAACCCCATGGATGAAAATAATAATAGAAATGAAGGAAATATTTAAATATTGGCTGTAATGTGTGGAACTTGAACCAATAATACTTAAATATCGATTCTAAAGATAGTTTAACTTATTATTATTTGCAAAAATGATCCATCTCATGAGAGTACTGATTCATCGCGGGGCTATCCAAAACCGGTCCCTGCTCCTATCTTGCTATCAAAAACATTCCCCATATATCAAATAATCAATTTAATTAATTAAAAATGTTCTTTATCAGTAAATATCTCTGTTTATAAAAGGATACATATTTATAAATAATTACCTATTATAGGATAAGTAACAACAAGTGTTATTGACGTTGATGAATGGAAATATCTTGGAATGATCAATAAAACGTTCTGGAGGAAACAAATATACAAACATTCCGAAGTGTACCATACCACTTTGAAACATTTGAATCATATTCCCCATGAAGTAATTACATTAAATGAAACTTATAATATAATGATAAAATTTTTACTCATGATATGACTTGAAAAATAGATTATATACACTATATAAAAATAAATTTGTGCATAAAAACAAATATGTCTCAATAGAATGTAAATCAAGACAAAATCCTAGACCATGAGTATAAATTGTTACAAGTGTCTTTATATTCTTGAATAATAAAATTATGTTAATTATTTAATTTCATCAATTATTGTTTCAAAATTATCATTACTTTTACCTCACTTATTACAATGTTTTATGCACACACATAAATAAATAATTTTACATTGGGTGTTTTTTACCAAATTCAGTTCACATGTCAAAATAAACATTGGTAGGATAACTATAATAAAAGGGGAAAATATATAAAATATTCATAATAATAATAATTAAACAATTATCATATTTATACAACTATTATAATTTTAAAAATAATCATTAAATATTATTATAAAAAACGAACCAAGGTTACTATCATGGAGATGATATGCCATACATATGAACAAGTAATGTTATTATTTTTCAATGATCATTATGGAAAGTAGGTATGTAACACTATATATTTCCCAAATTAACATTATATCATAAATAAAATTTTATTTAATCATAAATACAAATACATATAATTCATGTTAGGTAAAAGGAACCACATTATGTCAAAGAGGTGGTAGTCTACCCATCCCTGACCCACATTATCACTTTTTATTGAGTGAAAAGGGTAATAAATAAAATGATATATTATATTTATAGAAAGGTAATTTTGTCATGAATATAATATTTATTTAATCTATTTTACATATTATTAATTAATGTCATCCCTTATATGATCCATGTATAATGTGAATGTATCACATCGCTTGGAGGGGGATGTAGTCCACAATTCCACAAACGATTTTATCATATTTACAATAGATGGAATGCATAATGTTATGGGTTATAAAAGTATTATAGAATCATAAAGACATAATAAATTTCATATATATCATATATTAATAGTTTGTTCATCATAATTCTTAGTTGTGTGAGGTGGAAAAAGAAAAACAAACTACATTGTTTTGTGGGAAGGTAATTCATAGTACATATAAAGAGTAAGTTCGTTACCCATTAGATGGAAGTGTGTATAGGTGTTGGAAAAAACCATAGAATAAAAATGTATCATTATATTTAGGGAACAGATTTTATTATTTAGTAATTAAATAATAATATGTTATGTTGTGGATAATGAAATAAAATAAAATAGATTGAGGAATAATGTATCCTCTTATTCGGGTAACCCCTTTTTTGTTTTCACCGAAGGGCTTCCTTTGATGAATTTCATCCTGAGGTCAACAATTTTGAATTAGATAAGGTGATTTGAGGATCTATTAGTCTATTCTTGTTTGAGATAATATGTCTAGATATTTTTGAGGAAGTGGGAGTGTGAGTGCCATTTCATAGTGGAGGGAACAAATAGGCTTGGTATTTTGAAAAGAATTGTCTGTTCGCCAAGTGTCCAAATGGAACATTCTGGAACTATATAGATGTAATGGGTGAATATGGCCATAAAATAGGTTTTGAAAATTTTTATAGGCCATTAATTTAATATCAAGGCTTAGTCCCTTGTTAAATATTATTTTACCTTATCAATGTAATTGATTTTAATTACATTCAGTAATATTTTTGACTAAAAACATTATTGAACATATTCTAAATCACAAATTACTATTTAAAAAAATGTGGAATCAATTTTCCAAATTCCAATCATATATGTGGCATAACCAAATTTAAATTTAATCCCACAGATGGGATGAAAATTAATGATATTAAATTAAAAATATTTATAAGTTTACAATGTTTTTATATTCAATTGAAAATTGAAATTGATTATAATAAAATAAATTAGATTAATTGATTAATAAATAATGTATTTAATCTTTAAAAACATTGAAAAATATAATTTACCATTTTAAATAAATTATATGAACAATAAGTTTTGAATTAAAATGAATTATTTTTCAATTTTTATTTTAAAAATCAATCATCACAAAAAATACCAAAAAATCACCCAAATATAGTTTTTATGCTTTTATTTTATGAATTATGTTTTTTTAAAATAATAAATATATAAAATATTTGAAATTTATATTTACAATTGTTTCTCCATTATAAGTTGGTAAAAATTATTTCATAAAAATATAGGGTTTTATGTGTAATAATTGGTCTGTTCTAATCTCATGCCTATAAAATCATTAGGGTGAATATAAAAAATATATTAGTTGAAGATAACATATATAGTTTCTTAAATTAATATCAATCACTAATTATAATTAATTTAAATTATTAGGATAATAATTTTTCATGAGAATAAAAATAGCATTAAATAAAAAACTTCTATATATATTCAATTGGTCTGTATATTCATTTAAAACTAATGGGTAAAAAATTAATTAAAATATATATTTGTATTATTTATAAATTATAATAATTGAATTAAATTTAATGGATATGTTGTATTATATAACATTTTTAAAAATATATTAGTTTTCAATAAACATGGTCTTGTGTGTTACAAAAACTAACAATGGAATTCAGTCTTGCATTTTTCGCAAGCTATCCTCAGTGTTCCCTGTAGTGGAGGCCAAACATAATGTTTCGTGTAACATGAGTTTTAATCAGAGTTCATAAAATGTAATATAGAAAAAACAATATTTATTCTTAAAGGAAAATATTTTAATGTATTGGGGAGTCACATTCTCCCCACCTTAAATAAATTACATCCTTATAATTCAAAATTGGTCTCAGAAATCAAGTAAAGGATTTTTGAAAATATAATTTTTATGAAAACCACACATCAATAATAGGTTTAATAACACATATTTATAATAAGAGATAAGAAAAAGTACAACTGTTACATAACTGGGATCCTTTGTAGGAGAACATAGATGGGAAATAAAAACATGGATTGGAAGAAAAATCTAACAATGACGTTATGGTGGAGAGTTCTATATACGATGTTCAAACAAAAGTTGTTGAAAAAACAACTATAAACTAGGGGTGTAAATAAATTTCTTTGATATCATTAAATATTATGTTAATCGGTTTTTTATTTCAAGACCCTTTTTTCTAGAGTTGAGAAATTCTTTCACACTCTAAGAATATAAGTAATTATTAGTTTCTATAAAAATAATCTATATTTTTTGGTATGAATTAATCTATTCCTGATTCATATCATAGCCAAATATGTTTAATATAGTGAATTAATAAATTAATCTCTAAAACCTCACTCAATGACCGACTCAAACAACTTCACAAATGGTTAAATTCTCCAGAAGTTCACGATCCAACACTTCAGAAGGAAGGTCACTAGATTTTCAAAATCAACTTATCAAATAACCTGAAGTTTCTTTTAATCATGAGAAATAAAACTTGTAACTATGGTAATAACTTGGATTACCATGAATCTTGAATGAAAACATTCATTCTTGTTGTTCCTTAAATTGAATAAAAATTATCAGATATATTCTCTAAATCCAAATATGTTATAAACTCAATAAGATGATAACATAAACAACTTTAATAAATCAATAAAAAGTTTCAAGGTATAAAAATCTTATTCGATATTAATTTAACCAAACCAATTATTTCATTATAGAAACATCATTGTCTCAACATTAAGAATATATTAATGGTTATCATTTCCTCAACCACGTGTTTAAAAATTTGTTTACTTTCAACTGAATAAATTTTTTTACCATTCTACATATTATCTCATATAAATAATGAAAAAGTACTATCATACAATAATTATATATTTCAAATTTCATATATTGAGATAATCCTAAATAAATTAACTTTACATCAAATTTCACTGATCTAGATATAAAAGCACATTAATCATTCAACTTTAGTTGTGTTATAACATATTCTTAACCATGATCCCTTAGCTTCTTCTAATGTACATTCTCTTGATTTTTTTGGGAATTCATTTTAATAGTTCCCAATATACTTATAGTTGTGACACAAAGTAATTGCCTTTTTATTTTTACATTTACATTCTTTATCATGGATACCCTTTTTCCATACCTATAAAACACTCTCATTCCCTTTTGGAATTTACCATGGTGAATATTTCGGTAGATATTATAGGTCATAAATTCAAATTTACCTTATTATTTGACACATTCACTTTTTCATTGTTTTCAGTAGGATTTTTATTCTCTTTTATTCCTTTTAATATATATGTTCTTGAAAATTCATCATCTATTTTGATGGTGCGTAAAGTTATTGCATTGTGTAATGAAAAACTATGAGAAACCAATTACTTATAGTTATTTTTGTTAATAAATTCATAGAATGGTTGATCGTACACTCCGTGTTTTGTATATAATCCATATATTACCAATAAAAACATGTAAAGGTTGTTTCATAATCTTAAAATATTACCTTATTTCTTTGGATTTAAGTTGAGTAACATTCCCTTCATCTAAATTAGTTGATCATGAGGGAAGTATTTATTGATGAATTTCCCCTAAATTTCCTCCATTCCATAAGTTCTATTTCTTCTTCCTCCATAATATTATGGATTGAGGGCCACCATTAATCAACATCACCATTCATATAATACACTATAATTTTGATCATTTATTTTCCACCACATGAAAATTCCATAAATATATTCACCAAAGACTTAATCTATTTCTTAGCCATAATTAAATATATAGTCCCTCTAAATGATGGTGGACTCTATCTCACAAAGAAATAAAACATCAGATATTATCATTATGGAATATCTTTCTCCATTCGACCAAGGTTATTTTTTATAGCCTAAATAAGCTGCCCCAATATATCGATAAGCTACTCAATTATAATACCAACTACACTGAATTTATTCAACATGGAAATATTTACATTTTCCATGAGTATCAATACCATTTTACCTTCCACGTTCCATTTATAAACAATGGAATATAATATATTATCCCATAAATATTGATCTTTTTATAATTTTAAATATGGTGTAACACATAAACATGAATATAGTCATCAAAAGACTTATAATAATAAACAATATTTTCTTTGGTTACACTGTTACATATAAATCCATTATAATGGTTAAAAAAAATATTAATTATCTTATCTATATCCCTCATGAGTGTCAAACCAGGTGCATAGTAAAGGTCATTGTCATATACTAGGTTAGGTCAAGTCATGCTCGACATACTTTATCAGAGTTGTTGATCCATGGTAACTATATTCTAGAACCATGACAAATTATTATATCTAGACATGTCTGTATTTATATGAATAGCCCCATAATCTATATCTTACCAAAATTCTATGATGTTTTTGTATATTTATCCTAAGAGTATATCTCAGTGTTATGTTCCTTAATCTTAGGATTCAAAGTCAAGTTTCCAAGGTTGCTGTTAAACCTTCTTTGAGACCAAATGTAATTCCCCCACCTCAAAATCCCAGAGCTGGTGTAGTATTTTATTATATTAATATAGATACATGTTTCAAATCCAAGGAGGCCGAATATTTTTAAACTTTTGGAAAAATAGAATACCTAAATTATACCCATATTACACTAGGAAATAGAAAATAAAATAATACAAATAATAAAATGAAATAAATTACATCTTTGAAAGATCATTCAATGTTTTCTTCTTCTTAACCTGGGGAAACAAAACAAAATAATGGTGATCTTAAATTCTCTATAATGTTAATTGAAGAGGAAGTTATAATTAATTTATGAGAATAAATCATCATGGATAGGTAATTAATTAACAAAACATGCAATTCAAATAACTAGACAAGGAAAAACTTATATGTAAAAGAAATAAACTAAAATAAATTCCATTTTATTAATTAACTAATATGGTATGCACCCAATAATTTGTCTCCACAAAATCTCTGGGATAAAAATGATAACTAAAATGACAGAAATTATTTAATAGTGGATTACATGAATCTTTAACATGAACTATTATACCTTAATGATATATTCTCAAGAGAGTATAAACAGTTATGATTTTCCAAAATAATTCATCTCATGAGACTACAAATTCATCGAGGTTCTATATATAACTGGGCCCTGCACATATATTATAGTCCAAATAATTCATTATATATCGAATAATAATTTTAATTTAAAAAATGTAGATTATCATATATTATCTGTATTGAATAAAGTATATATATTTATCTATAACTCTTCAGTGGAGGATACGTGACAACAAGGGTTGTCAGTATTAAAGAATCGAAATATCTTTGAAATATCATAAAAGAATTCCTGATGAAAACAATATTTAAACATTCCAAACTGGCATATATCAATTTGAAACATTTGAGTCATAATCCGCGTAATGAAATAACATTATATAAAAAATATAATATCAGTATTGAAAGGATATTCATGGTATAACCAATCAAAGGGAAGTATATATACCATATAAAATTGAATTTGTCCATAACAAAAAATATTTCTTAGTGGAATGTAAATTGAGACTAAATCCCTTACTATGATCCTGACTTGTCATGTGTGTATTTATATTCTTTAATAATATAATTATGTTAATAATTTAATTTATTAAATCCCTATTTTTATTTTATTATTTCGTTTACACCACTTATTACAATGTTTTAGGTGACTACATAAACAATTATGTTTACATTGGGTGTTTTTGACCAAATTCGCTTCATGTGTTGATAAAAAACTTTGGTAGGTCAACAATGCTAAAAGAGGTCATTATATAAAAATATAAAAAATAATAATCAATACATATCTACAATATTTACACATAAATTATAATTTTAAAAATCATCTTGATAGATGATTATGAAAAATGGACCAACGTTACAATCAGGGGGATAAAATGCCATTTTCAATGACCATTATGGAAAGAAGGAAAGTAACACTACATACTTACATATTGATAATTATATTATAAATAAAACATTATTTAGTAATATATACTTATAGAAATAATTATATTTATTTTATTGGAATCACATCCTTTTGAGGATACAGTAGTCCACACGTTAACAACCGAAATTATCAGTTTTTGGTGTGTGAAATGTGTAATAATAAAAATATCATATATAATTCATAAAAAAATTATTTAATTAATATCATATATATGTCATTAATTTTACATAGTTTTAAATAAAACAATTCCTTATAAATTCCATGTATAGGGTGAACAAATCACATCGCATTGAGGGGGCGATAGTCCACACATCCACAAATGATGTTATCATATTTACCAGAAATGGAATGGGTAAAGGTTTGTGTTTGAAATTAATTAATGAAAAATAAAGAGATCATAAAAATAATATATATCACATATTAATATCATGTGAATCAAAATTCCCTACCATGAGAGGTGGTAATGGAAAAATGAATATCATAATTTTGTGTGGCAATATTTCACCTTACACATAAACTATAAATTCATCCCCAATTAAATGGAATTTCATGTAAGTTCAGGTAAAAACATTAGAATAAAAATATTTCAGTATATTTAGGATATTGATATTATTATATAAGTATAATATAAAAATATTTTTTTAGGTTTATAATGAAAATAAAATAAAAGAGCTTAAGGAATAATGTCACCACTTATTTGGGTAACTCCTTTTGGTTTGCACCAAAGGGATTCCATGGATGGATTTATTCCATTGGTGAGGAATCTAGGTTGAGGTGATATATTTTTAAGAGATATATGGGAAGATCATGGTCATTCCGAAGGGCCTTGAGAGGTGTAAGTAAGTGAGAGGGGTGAGTGCCTTTTTATAGTGGAGGGAAACGACACACTTCGTATTTTGAAATGAATTGTGTGTTTCCCACGTATTTCTAATTCCCCTAGTTTCCAAATGGACCATTATGGAACCTCATAGCTAAAGGGGACGAAACATGGTCATCCAATAGTTTTGGAAAGTTTTATAGGTCATTTTCATCTAATATTTATTTTTTTCCCTTAGTAAGCTTCATTTTACTGTAATCTGTGTATTAAATATTAATTACATTCACTAATAATTTTGGTCAAAAAAAGTTGACCTTATTTTATATTATGAATTAATTTTATTACAAATATTTAATCCATTTCTCAAAATTCAAATCACATATGTTGTAGAAATTAAGTTAAATTTAATCCCACGGACGAGACAACAATTCACGATTTTAAAGTAAAAACATTCCAAAGTTTACTATGTTTTTATATAAAATATCAAAAAGAAATCGATTCTAATGTCCTAAATTGGATGAATTAAAAAATATAAACTTATTAAACATTAAAATCCTTTAAAACCACAATTTATCCATATAAATAAATTAGACAAAAAATAAGTTTCGAATTAAAATTTACTATTTTCACTTTTCTTAAAAAATGAATCATTATAGAAAAATACAAAAACATCAATTTAAAAATATTTTTCGGGTACTATTTATAAAATTAAGTTTATTTTAAAATATAAAATTTATTAAATTTCCAAAATTTAGATTTAAAATCGGTTATCCAGTAAAAGTTTGTAAAACAACATTTATTAAAATATATGTTTTTATGTGTAATATTATATATCCTCTTATCTAAAACCAATAAAATCTATTGAATGAATTTAAAAAATTATTTATTGAATATAATATATATATATATATATATATTACATTATCAGCACTAACTAATTATAAATAATTTAATTTTTTAGGATAAAACAACATTGGGAGCATAAAAATATTTTCCAAAAAAGAATTGCATTTATAATAAATTGGTTATTATATTCATTTCTAATTAATAGCTAACCAAAGAATTAAAATACATATTTTAATATTTAGTTAAATATATTCATAACCATAAAAATAATTTCTAGGTTTTATTATATAATATTTTTAATAATATATTTATTTTTTAACAAAAATCAGTCTTGAAGGTTATGCAATCCATCGAGGAAAGTCGGTATTTCATGTAACACCTGACAACATCAATGTTCCATGTAGCAGAAGATAAAATTATTATTGACTGTAAGATAATGTTTAATTAGTGTTTCATATAAATCAATCTAGTAATAAAAATTATTTTTTTAAAGGAAATTATTGTTAAGTAATGGGGTGTTACAATTTACCATTTGGTAATTTAAAAACAACCCATTAATGAGAAAACCATATATGTGTATTTAAATTAATATAATTATCATGACTGTAATGATAAAATACATTCATGTGTTATATATAACTAACACGTGGGAAAGAAGTGTTCAATATGGCATGTATCTCACCGAAATAAAAGTGAAATGAGAATCTCTCCCCTCACATTTGGCTTGGTTTGAATATTTTATGTCCCCCTGTATAAAAAATTTCAATGTATTATAATTTTATAGAAAAATCATGAACATAAATATAATATAATATATGATAATTTTGTAATATTTAAATACCCTTTTAAAAATATTTCCTTACAAAAAGATTCATTTTTTAGGTGTTAACAATTTTATTTTACCTGATAGTACTAGTTTGTGAACTTTGGTCGGGGTTCCAAAAAATCAATAATTTCAATAATGATCTAAATACAATATATGTTAATAATATATATATTTTAGTTATATATTAATGTTATAGATAGAAAAAATTCACTTTATTCATAGAGACGACAGTCTGTACACATGCTGCAACAAGGTTTTCATTTTTGATAGATTGAACAAATACATTGTAAATAACAATTCATATTTAAGAGAATAAAAATATTACAAAAATATGATATATATTTCTTAAAAATTTCCTTATTACCATCGATATAATGTGCGCGTGAAAAATGATTCACATATCTTCATGGAGGTAGTAGTCAATATATACACACAAACGAAATTATATTTTTGCTGAGGATGGGAAGAAGGTGGATAACTGTTATTCCATCATCATGATAAAATATCATATATTAGAGATAAAAAATTATTTATTTTTAATTGATATAAAATATTTATTGGTGGTTTAATGTGAAATAAAATTAAAAACGATCGGTTAAGATTTATACAAATTCATTTGATAAATCAATTTTTTCTTAAGACTAATTCCTTGAAATGATGGTCTTTTGGAAAGGCTAAAAGCCTCAAGATTTGATGAAGGGAGATGGGATGATATTATGGACATGAATGGATAAGCTATATGTCGTAAACATTGTGATTAATTATGGAGAAGAGGTTCCCCATTATAAATGAAGAGAGCTGTACTCACGGAATTACAAAAAGTATAAAAATAATATAAACTAGATTTTTTCGGAAAATTGATCCAAATCGAAATAATTAGAATATTAGATAATTGGGGGTCAAATTAATTTCATAAAATAATTGTTTAACAATATTTACCTATGTTTGTAACTTTATCTCTTAGTTTAAACCCAACATTAACACTTTTGACAATTAATCTGATATCAATGTCTTCTAACCTTAAGGGTAAAAGAAAGTTACTATAAAGGGGAACACCAAACATAAATGGATCCTGGTTTATATTTTTATAAATATCCCTTTAATATTTATTATTATATTATTTTTAATGATATTAATTCATTTAATAAAATATTTATTATTATTAAATACCATTAATGTCATTTTCCAAAATAAATAAAATAATATAATGAAATCTGAGTCTTACACATGAAAAATGGTTCAAAAATGATATTTCATAGAATATAAGGATGATACGGACTAAATATTAGAACAAAATGAAGAATTTTCATGTTCAGATATCATTTTAAACATTATCTTTTGTTTTAACCCCTTGGTTGAATAATTTCAAACATAACCATGTTAATGACTCTTTCAATTTTAATGGGAAGTATTTTTACATGTAAAATGGAAATGGTATAATAAATGGAAAATGGATTAAATTTTAAACAATTTATTATCATAATTGGAATCTTTAAAAAAATTTATTTGTTTTTAAATCAATTAATAAAATATATTTAACATAAATTACTATTAATGAAAAATTAATGAATTATTCACATAATATGACATTGAAAGCCACATAAATAAATTTAATTTAAATATAATCCATTTAAAAAACCCTAATATTTTATATTTTTATATAAAATTATTATTAGAAAATAACTCCAGACACAAATGTCAATTTTAATATATTTAAATTCATTTAAATTTTTATTCTACGACATTCATTAGAATTATATTGATGTTGTGTAATCTTTTAAGGGAAATATTAAATTAGAAAAAATAACAATTAAATTAACATGAAAAAAATTAATTCATATTTAAATTTGATATATATAACAAAAAATAAGTTGGTTTTATCCCCAAAACAAAATATTATTTATATTATAAAGAAGAAAGTGACATATTTGACATTATCATTTAATAAAATATTATAAAGGGTGAAATCAGTGTTATTTTAAGAAAAAAAATATTATATAATTTTATATGAATATAGATGGTAAACACTCATCCAATTTATCAAATTAAAGTGTTTAAATTATTTTTAAACATTATCACATTAGTTTTAATCATATTCATCCCATTTTATCCTTATCGTGTTAATAAAAAATTACTATGGTAACTATTTACAATAACATAAAACAATAGGGGCATATTAAAATAATTTTACCTTAAAATTAATTATACTAAATGAATTTTCAATGATTAAAATTCTATAGGTTACCAAACGTAATTTAAGATAAAAATGAAAAATGAAACAAAAACATGTTTCTCAGAAATGTTTTTTAAGAATCAAAATGTATTTATACCAAATTCATCCATAATATTATTTCCAATTAACTTAATAAGATTATTAATAATATATTATATTAAGTAATACTTCTAAATCAACAATAAAATGGTACATTTTAAATTATTGAAACATAAATACAGTTCTCAATATAAATCATCATTTTTTCCAATTCAATAGGAAATACATATTTTTAGAAAAAAATATTCATCCAGATATAATTTTTGTATTCTTATTTAAAAAATGATATTATTTTTATCTAATCCAATTTTTAAATGTTCCTATAATTAATTATTACATCTTACCATAGTAATAAGTATAAGAATTTTTTTGAGGAAAAGATATTTTGAATAATAAAATGATTACTAAAAATTAAATGATTATTTATTGATTATGACGTGTGTGTATATATATATATATCCTTATTTTGATATATATATATATTATTACATACTAATTCAAAATATATTATATAAAATTCAACACATAATAATATTACATGGTTCGTTTAAGTACATTGATTTATACAACATATACTATCTAGCAAACTGTTCTTTTATAATATCAGGGAATTACAGAAGTTTTAATGTTTGATGAGTTTAGAATTATAAATTATATAGATAAATATGTTTCATATGACAGATAATGTATTTGAATAAGATATTTTTGTATCTAGTTTCCAAATACACTAAACCTTTATGGTTCTCAGACATGTATTACAGTGAAATGTAGAGAATATTCATAAAAAATGATGAATTTTTTATGTACGTTAGGCATGGTTCACTTCTATAATTATTCCATATTAACCAAAAATATATACTAAGTAAATTATATCACCTGGTCAAAGAAATTATAAAAAAATAATGATTTTAATATATCATGTCATTACTTTGATCCTCACAAAAGACCATAATATCTAGAAAAGTCATTTGTAGTCAAATAAGATGACTAGAAAATTCTTAAGATATTTTATTATCAAGTAAACTATATTATTTTGGATATATAGTTAACCTCTGGATAATCTCCAATATACCAAATAACCATCTATCAAGTATACTCCCATTATATAATAAAAAATTATGGAAATATTTGTATATCAAAATTTCCAAAATAGTATTATAATAGATCATATAATTGGAAAGTCTATGTCAAAATAAACCATTAAATAATTAAAAATCACTGATGTGACATGGAACCAATTTATAAATTAAAAAATTATACACTATTCTAATAAAAATTCCATATCATCACATCATGATGCATACATGTATTACATCATCAACTAGCATGTATAATCATAATAACTATCCCAAACAGTAAAAAGAATTTTAAATCTCTTAATACTTGTTTAGATGTTTACATATAAGGTTGATGAGAACTATTTGAAAGACCATGTTTCATTTATATTCGATAATATATATGATTTATCAAAGAAATTGTGGTGATCACAGGTCTTTCTAAGAGAAATTGTTTACTCTAATTGTTGTAGAAGTCCCTAAACAATCCAAATTTATACTTATATTTTTTTTCAAAATTTCATCTTTTATGGATCCCTAAATAACTAAATGGGGGGAATAATTTCATTATAATCTAAAAAAATGTTATATAATTTTTACCTGACTATGAGAACATCAGTATCAATGTTTAAAATTTCTAGTTGCTAAAAATATCCCATAAATTATATTTCAGGACCTTGACAATACCACCAAAGCATGTCTAGGTATTTTGAGATAACTGAGAGGTGGAGGAGCGAATCAATTATCTATTTTAATTTTATTAATGTGGAATCATAATTAATTATTTTTATTTTATTAAAAATTAAATACAATAATATTAATCTTTTTTATTCTTTCTTGATTATAAAGAATATAAAAGTTATAAGACATAAGGATTTATAAAATTCAGCCTTGAAATCAAAATCCTTTCTTAGTTTCAGTTATGATATGGATTTTGTATCATCATTATTAATAGATGGATGTTGGCGCCAAAATATGGCCTGAAAGAAAGGAGTGAAAAAGAAGGCTGGCGCGCTGCCCCGCGAAGCACCGACGTGAAGCACCAACGCGAAGCTCCCCCGAACATCGCGGCGCTGTGAAGATCCAGAGGCGGTAATGCTCCGCGAATGCATTTGACGTTCACGAGCCCGCCGCGAAGCTCCATAGGCGGTAATGCTCCGCGAACGCATTTGACGTTCGCAAGCCTGCCGCGAAGCACCCGAGGCGGTAAAGCTCCGCGAAATCATTTGACGTTCGCGAGCCCGCCGCGAAGATCCAGAGGCGGTAACTCTCCGCGGACACCGTTGACGTTCGCGAGCACGCCGCGAAGCATCGGAGGCGGCGCACGAGTTCTGCTTCGCGGCGCCCCTTCCCTATAAATACTGGACTCCCCCTGAGTCTCGAGGACAGACAATATGACCTTTGGACTTCTCCTCTCCTGAATTTCGAAGCACTCTATGCCCCGTGAATCATGAGCTCCGCGAGGTACTTCTACTTCGCGAGGCGCCTTCGCTTTTTCTCGTTTTGAGCCCCTCTTCCGTGAGGGATGCCCTTCGCGAAGCTGAAGTGCATTCGCAAAGGAAGGGGATTCCCATGGGAACCCGGGCAGCCGCGGAGCACTTCTGCTTCGCGAAACACCCCACCCCTGTTAGTGATTCCTATGCTTAGGCAGGAGCTCTACACATCGCGAAGCACACTGCATCGCAGGACCCTACTTCGCGAGGCACCTCTTTTTCGCAAGGCAGTGCTCCGCGAACACTCTTCCAATTCATGAAGCACCTTCCACACACACCTATGCCCCATGCTAAGGCCAAGGCACTCCACATCGCGAAGCACACTTCTTTGCTTAGAAATTCCTCTTCTCGTGCGACCCTCCAGCCTTGCACGATGTGATTTCAAAGTCCCATGGACAATACCACTCGTAGTGTTTCTTCGCCTAATGCTTCTTCGCATAGGCACGCTAACAACTATTGCTTCTTCGCATAGCCACGCTAACATGGACCCCTTGAAGGTTCGTTCCACAACCCCCATTGACCATGGCCTTGCGGGTACCTTCCCTTCCCCAAGGACCAGAGGGTACCGGTTATGTAAGTCCTAGGGGTGCGGAGTGAAACCCATTCGTCCAAGCTCTGTGACGTTAAACTTCCAAGCAACACGTCCTCAACACATGACGTTATACTGTGACCCAACCCTGGGCCTCCATCCTGGAGTAAGCCCCATCACCATGGGCCGCCTAACACGTAAGCCCCTCTTCGCTTCTCACGGACGCATCCTTCATGACGTGATAGCCAGGTCCTTGCAACCTCTTGTTTCTCACACCGACCATGACTCACGTGGGATTAGAGTGAGCACCAAACCTGAACTCCACCTTCCAGCGAACTACGAGGACTTTGATCCATGTCAAGGAATGGTACGTAGGAAGCCTCCCTGAGGTTCAAGCCCATCTGTCATTTATTCACGTCAGGTCCCACCTGCGTCCAGCGTGACGTTAAACTGCATTCCGGTCCGACGGCAAGCCGTTGTGACTCACCAGCGAACTACGAGGGCTTTGATCCATATCAAGTCATGGTACATAGGAAGCCTCCATGAGGTTCAAGCCACAAGCCACATTACTCGGTCGTTCATTCACGTCGAGTTTCGGCCCCGTCCAGCATGACGTTAAATTGTACACCCCCGTCCAGCATGATGTTGAACTGCACACCCCTGTCCAGCATGACGTTAAACTGTACACCCCCGTCCAGCATGATGTTGAACTACTCACCCCCGTCCAGAATGACATTAAACTGCACACCCCCGTCCAGCATGATGTTAATATGTATTCCCCCTTGTCCCGCATGACATTAAACTGCACACCCATTCCACAGCGAACTACGAGGACTTTGATCCATGTCAAGGCATGGTACGTAGGAAACCTTCCCAAGGTTCAAGCCCACCACAAGTGGACCAAGGTCCACCTTCACGTCGATTGGCCGATAAATCCCCATTTTAACTACGAGGTCTTTGATCCATGTCAAGGCATGGTACGTAGGAAGCCTCAACGAGGTGCAAGCCCACCCATTATCCAATTCACGTCGAGTTCTACCTGCATCTAGCACAATGCTAAACTACAATTCCAGTCCGACGGCAAGCCGTTATGACAAACTCGTACTACGAGGACTTTGATCCATGCCAAGGCGTGGTACGTAGGAAGCCTCTACGAGGTTCAAACCCACCATCCGGTCGTTCCGACCTCTTTCGCGTTAGTTCACCCCTGTCTCACATGACGTTAAACTGTATTCCACCCGAACTACGAGGACTTTGATCCATGTCAAGGCGTGGTACGTAGGAAGCCTCCACGAGGTTCAAGCCCAACAATCATTGGCCCAAACCGTCTCCTTGTCAGTGTACCAAGCTTGCATTTTCACCCGAACTACGAGGACTTTGATCCATGTCAAGGCGTGGTACGTATGAAGCCTCCACGAGGTTCAAGCCCATCTTCCTTCAGACCAAGGTCCCTCATTTACGTCGGTTCCCTGACACCCATCACCCGTCGTTTATTCACGTCGGTTCACCCCCATCTCGCATGACGTTAAACTGTATTTCACCCAACCTGAACTACGTGGTCTTTGATCCATGTCAAGGCATCGTACGTAGGAAGCCTCCCCAAGGTTCAAGCCCATATCTCATCAGACCAAGGTCCACCTTCACGTCGGTTTGCTAACAATGCCCATCGGACCAAGGTCCACCCTCATGCCGGTTTACCGGCACCGTCCCTAACTACACGGACTTTGATTCCCTGCCACGGTGATACGTAGGAAGCCTCTTCAAGGCTCAAGACCAACTCCACTGTCGCCCCCGCAATGGTCCCATTTCACTCCCCTCCACTCCATTCATCCACCATCCACCCCGATCCTTGCCCAGACCGTCATATACCTGTGAGACCATGTCGGTACGCTCTTCGCAGCTGCCCATGGGCTGGCCCCGATATTGGTATCCCTTCAAGGGAAATCCCTCAATCTGAAATATCCTAGCTAACGCTCTGTTTGGGTTGATCCGTCTCTGCTGGACGTAAAACTCACGGCGTACCCTGTGTTAAACACGGGAAGCTGAGGAAAACCTCAGATATGTGTCTCTGATATATAATTCCCCGCGCTAGATTTGGGATTCCTCGGGCTTCCACGCCCTCGAGAAGCCCGATGATCATGGATAATAGACAGACATGCTAGGTTCCCCAGTATCAAGACACGTTATTGATGCCTCAACGTGACTACTCCCCAGACTGAAGGTTTCTGCCCTGACTGGACCCTTTGAAATGTCCCAACAGAAGGAGTGTAATTAACCAGCGTCCATGGAAACATGGCACTGGGAAGAGTTTCACGAACTACGTATGAAATCTATGAGGGAGACCCGGACTAGGTGATGAGTTCTGAGGAGGAATCCACAGAAGGAAGAACCGTCTTCCCGTCATCCCATTTCGATCAAGTAGTAGACGTCCCTGAATAAGGAGAGAATGTCGCCCGCCTTTTGAAAGCGGGAACGTGGGGCAACAAGCGTGGCAAGTCCTCCTCCGTGGACGGATGCGCGCGCGCACCCCGGTGAATGCGTCGGAAACAATGGAGTATAATGTATCTGATATCTCTTGAAAATATCAAAGAGAAATCTCAAAAAATTCATAATAGAAAAATATTTAGAAATGTATAATCAAGAAGAAATCAAATAATCTTCCACCCTATAGGTTATTAATAACGAAATATCTCTAGTGAAATCCATCTCCCAAGTAGAATACTTCTAACTTACAATGGGATAGTTATAACCCCTCCGAATAGTTCTTCATGGTTCATCATAAATCTTTCAACTTGATTTTTTATCACACTTCATCTTAGTGTAATGTGTGTTGACCATATTCTGTTTCATGTTTTCATGTCATCTATGATATTTGAGGATAATTTAGGATTTATCACTCCATCAAAACAGTTATACTAATGGTTATTATCACACATTTATAATGCACATAAACTATTAAATGTTATCAATATCACATCCCCTTCCTGTTCAATGGATATATTTTTTTAAAATATATTTATTTATTTACCTTCAATACATAATTTTTATCCACCTCTAGTTCAGTAGTATCTGGGTATCTCATTATAATCATACAATTATCAAAAAAAATTCTTCTTATTAACCCCATGATATATATTTTCACCATAATATTATATTTATTTCTTATCAATACATTACATATGAAAAGCTGAGAAATCCTAGTAGTTGGTCATCATCTATTTCAAAATGGATATATTTTCAAGTCAAAATCTTCTCATAAAAATATTAAGACAACTAATTTTGGGGATATTATAAATCCATTCAATCTACCATAAAATTTTATTTTATGTATTAAACATCCATGATCATCACACTACTATAAAATAGGAACAAAAACATGTCATATATACTCAATTGAAATAATACGTAATATATCCTTTTGATCTCTATGATTTTCTATAAAATTCATTTATAACCCTCTTTAAAATCATCAAATGAGTTAAAAAATTACATATTTTAATATCTAAATAATAACAGACAATGTTTTTCATTAAAAATTTTATTTCCTAAAATTATTAGAATATCATAAGAATTTAATAACATACAAGACTTCAAAGTCATAAAAGATCAACACCATATGATATTGTTAAATTTATATAATCAGAATGTCTCAAAAATATATAATATCATTTACAACTCAGTTCATAATACTTGGAGTCAAATGAAAATGAGGCATGATGTAAAAATCAAATTGTAGTTGAATTTTTTACAAACATCCCTCAAAATCTAATTTTTGAACACAATGTTATACTATCTATTAAAAAGTTGGATAGAAAATTATTATGCTTTGTGTTAAAGATTTATAAAATCAAAAGGTCATATAATGAAGTATTACAATAGGGAAGATTCATATCCATAAACTAAAAATGATATATAGGCACAAGATTTGACGAAATCTAAATAAATAAAATTTCAGAAACTATCTAAAATCACAGAAATCCTTATTCGATATTAGATATATCAATATTTCTTATGACCATCATAAAGATTTCAAGTGTAACTCAAATATATTATGCATATGATAAATTTATTTTTACCAGATAAATTATCATTTATTATGTACTTTTTCCCATTATTACATAAATATAAACTTAAAATTTTATAATATAGTTAGTAAATATTTTTCTAGTGGATCATGTTGCTCAATTATCATACACATAGATAAAATATGTTACATGCTATTCAAAAAAATTCTATATTGATGAAGTTTCATACATTATGATGAATTAACTTAAATATAGATGAATATTTTATAGGAAAAAAGACATTTCAATTTTTCTATCTCTTGCATAAGAATTAATGATTCCTCAATTTTTATTATAATAACATCAGATCATATCATGGTTCCTTCAAACCACTTCAAATCACTCATAATAAACTCCACAAAATTCAATGAATTATTAAAATAAATCCTAAACCATTATAGCTTGTTTAAAATCCTTTTATTATATAAAAAAACATGTTACAATATTCACTATGTGCCAAATTATTCCTCTTACATTAAAAATTTTGATAGGAAAGACTTATTACAACATCAGTTGTACTATTTTCAAATCTTAAAGATCGTCAAATGAAAATCATTTAATATAAAAAATATCAAAATAGATTATTCCCAAAGTGCCAAATTTTTCCTCTTACATTCTAACATTTCAATATTTTTTCTCCATGTAGCTGCTGAATTTTCCTTTTTTCCATTCATAATGGAAATACCTTATTTAATTCTTCATCCTTTAAAAAACACACATAATTATTTCTTTATACTTATATAAAAAAACTCATTTATTGAAAACAAACAAAATATACTAAATGGTAATTTCCAACCACTATAATCTAATTTGAAAAAATGAGAAAAATTTATTATTTATTTTTTATTAGAAGGAAAACACTATTTGTCACTATTTATGTTGCATCCTTTCAAACCATGCCATGTTTATTCTTCTTTCCCATCTAATATTTAATTGTTAAAAAACTTTTGAATGTAATATAAAACTATATATGTGAATTCAAATATAATCTAAAATATGAAATAACTATTATATATATCATGCTAGTATAATATATTACTAATATGTCCACACATATAGTGTTGATTGGGCCCCATGGTTTAAGATTCTTTAGTTCAGCCCTACCATTATGGTTTGGTCCTTGTACCTTGAACATTGGACCACAATGTTATAACTAAAAACTAGAACATATACTCCATAAACTTATTCATATCTCACTAACCAAAAATTATGTTTTTTATATCATTTGAAAAGACCTCATCATCATACAATATCATGACATCCACAATGGTCTCACAAAATGATCTCAATCCTAGGTATGGTAGTAATTACAATCCCCCCATGCTTGTGTCTCTTTATAAGGCCCCAATCACCCTCAAAATCATTAATGGGTGGAATAAAGATTTTTGTAGACCATATCATTCATTGGTCTTGAATAAATTTATATTTTATTTATATAGTGTAATAATATGAAACTATCAGTCAATTTATATTAATATTTAGAGAGAATATTAGGAAAAATGATTAGAATTTTCAAAATACCCATCCTGTAGAAGTTACCTTTAGATAAGTTGGAAAACATATAGATAATTTATTTACCACTATATGATTCATTTAGAAACCATACTATACCTTGAAAATAATTATCTATGTACTTATGTTAGACAAGAAACAATTAGATTCCACAAATAGGTTTTTTTGTCTACCACACACTTTTTAAGGTCTCTAGCATATTATCCCAAACCCTAATTCATCTGACTCACTTATCATTGTTATTCTAAAGATAACGAAGTTCCCACATTTTTTCAATATAAAAATTTTAGGATAAATCCCAACCAAAGTTATTGATAACATCATGAAATATATCATTCATGTTAATATCCTTTGTGGGATTAATAATGAAGATTATAATTCCACTCAAAGAATTCCATCAATAAGAATTGGGTTAGTAACTATAATGAAGGGGTTTCAACACTCTAACATAAATAATTAGCCTCTTTCCTAAAATGAATGAATTAAATAGAAATTATAAACCTCATTAAAAAAATAATAAAATATTTATGATAAAATTATATTATGAAGAATGTATAATTCCTGAATCACATACAATAATTAATGGACAAAAACTGTGTGTAGAAATAAAATAAGAAACCATAAACATATAAAATATCATAGACATGAAATAAACATCAATGGTATATAAATTACCCATATAATTTTAATATCCAATTATAGACCTTGTTTACTTATGATGTTACACCCAATACCTCCATCAACATGATCTTATAACCGTGTATATAAAAATATTAGATTAAATTTACTTACCCAATAGTTCATCCTAAAATAATGAAGGGATAATTTAATACTATGCATTAATGATAATATAATAATAAATATTTATTAATATATCACTCAATAAAACCAAATTGAACCATTATTTAAACATTAAATAGTATACTTTATCATCCTTAAAGCTGCATATGATACAACATATTAGGATATATCAATAAAAAATTTCATACATCATTTTACATGAGTTAAAATAATCAGAGAATTCAATACCTAATATTGAAATAATCACATCTCCATAAAAAAAATTAGGTAATGTATAATAGAAACCCTTAAAATATTTAAGGGGCCTCATAAAAAATTCATATTATCTGGTTTCTTTAAGTCCACAATTTCTGACATTTTATTAACAACCCACTATCACAACCTTATAACTTCCATAAAATAAACCTAACTACTGATTCAAATAACCAATACACATAATAGACTAGTGGGGTGTGGGAGGTAACACATCATGTTTTTAATTCATATAACTATTTACTAATAGAATACTAGCTTTTATGAAAGGCAAAAACCATTATTAAATTAGTTTCATAGAGAATAGTACTCCCATATTTAAAATAAAAAATATATAATAAGAAATAACCTATATAGTCTCATATAATTCTTATGTAACTGACATAATCCACCATTATTACATTTAGGAAACCATTATCATAAACATAATATCCATGTCATCAGTGTCACCATTATACCATCTATATAATTGTTATCGTACAACATGTAGTTAACAACACTATTTCCAACAGGGTCTTAAGGTAGTATGTCTTTCTATCACTAAATTAATCCTCGAATCTACAACACTATAGGTCAATCACTTAGAGTTAAATAACATTTTTAAGACTCATCAAATAAGAAACACTCACATGTTTGTTATCATATTACATTTAGACATGGAAAAATTGGATAATATCATTTTTTACAAAACCATGATCAGATTACACTACTCTATTACATTATACAATTAAATAGAAATTTAAATAATAAATATCTACTATTGTATCATTTTATAAATTCCCCACCTATATTCCCCCTCAAAATACTCCACAAAATAATTTCACATCATCATTGTGACAAAGAACTATTTCATAACATCATCAAGAAAATTTCATTACTATTAAATTGCCATATCAAAAATAGAATAATAAATTAATTTTATTTAGAAAAGTATTCCAACATGCATGAGATAAATACTATGGATTTGAATTCATTCAATGAATGTATAATGATAATATTCACATCAAAAATTAGTAAAAAATATTTCACAATATAAGATTAAATCTTGGTATAACCCAATGAAATGCGTGTAATCAAGGTAAACTATATGTGTTTTTATTCAATTTTTAATTCACACCCCAATTCCATTTATGAGAAATTCATGTGGTCACCAAGAACATGTCTCCATTAGATATTGATAAAGATAAAGCACATGGAGTTTCAAAATTTTTTGTTAGTAAGATCATCAACTTTTATTTATTGAATATGTAAACATTAAGATATTAAATAGAGGATACTTCTTTAAATATAGTGTTTTAATCGTTTAGACCACCTATTTATGTCAATGGTAGAATGAACTACTGATGGTTTGGACACAACTAAAGAGATAAACATTCATAGTATGTACACTGATTCGAGCCTCCCATCATTGATAACATTTCTAGTAAATTTAAACCTAGTGGGTAAGCATCTAGTCACCTAAAATAGGGCATCACATCCAAAATATATCATACTTGAAGACTTATTATAAAAATTCAATTAAGAAAACTACACATCAAGAAAACATCCCGCCATTGTGAACAATGTTTCTGCATCTCCACCCTTTATTACAAACGTCACTGAGGCATATTTGTACCACAAACATTCATAAACTAGTGTTTTGTTAATCATGTCAACTAGATTTTGGGTTCTAGTAGTCTTATGAATATCTAACAGTTTCTCCTCTAGAATATTTTAGATGAAATAGTACTTTATGTTGATGATATTTAGTATTTCTTAGAAAAATGAACATCTATTCAAGTGTATTGAATATTCTCTTTCATATAAAAGAACCTCTTATTCTGGAATTCATCCTATTTCCAATAGAAATCTATTAAACCAAAAAAATCCCTTTTACATCTTCTATTGAATCTAGACACTCATATTTACTTATAATTGATGTAATGACAATATATAGTCAGGTCATCCATGTAACTAATATTCCTCCATTAGTAAACATGAATATATTTTTTCACCTTTTGGTGAAAAAATTATTTAAAATATGAATTTAAAAAAAAATTAAAATATTTTCCTCTATAAAATTATTGGATTCATATTTTAGACATTTCAAATATATAAGAGTACACTTAACAGCTTCCTAATGCTCCTCTATTTGGTTCAAAATAAATTGACTTTTAACTAATAATAAAAGTGAAATATTTGGATAGGTACAAATCATTACATTCTTTATAATTCCAAAAACAAAAGAGAATGAAACCCTCTCCACGTACAAGTTCTCTTATTGAATTGATTATGCAAGTACTTTGGATTATATTAATTTTCATATAATATTATTAGAGACTGAATTAAATATAGATATTACAAAATATTCCATGATATTATATATGTAGACCATTTTCAAACAAATTTATACTCTAGCCTTCATGAAATTTGTAATCTACATTTACTATATTTTATTAAGAAAGCCGAGATACTTCATTTTGAAACATCGAGAAAACATACATTTAAATTTCAAAATATTTCATTCATCTAGACCAACCAAAATCATATCATTGAAATAAAAAATATATATTGAATTTCATGTCATCCCATTACATTTATTAAAAACAATTATCTAGATTAGAACTGATGAACCCTTCATATGATATAAATTAATCTAATTTTATATTCTACTCCCACTGTTATTGAATTATGAAATAAATGGTTTTTTATAATTTACATAAAAAATTATAAATCTCATATACTTTGAATCCTAATTTCTACTTAATTTAAATTTCATCATCCAACTCACAATGATAGAAAGCTATCATAACAAAAATCTGTTCAAGAATTTTTTTTCATGTTGTCATACAAAACACTATATTGATAATAAAATATTTTACCATTACTGAGAATATTTACCAAATATATACAACTACCCTATTTTGAATATATTTGATTTCAAATTTAGATTTTTAATTCTTATTTCCATTAGATTTTATTTTTATTCGATAAACCAATTTGTTATCAAGTGTTTTTATTGTAAAAATTGGTTCCTTTGACTATATATATGTCTGAAATTTGAATCCACATGCCATGTAAAAATGTATTTAGGCATGGGGTATTAATATAATAATTTTGAATACATTTTTACGTCTACAGGGTATGTCCTTAGAAAATAGGTTGTATCAAAATTTAATTATACCTTCTAGCTATAATGAGAACCCTTAGTGATATTATAGTTATATTAAAAAAATTCCTATGGTTTAGATACATAATATATAAACGACCTGAATATTGGCTAGAAATATTTTTTAGGGTTTTATAATCATTATGAATTTTTTTATAATGTTTTTACTTGGTTATATTGAGAATCAGATATAATGTGGAATTACCCACCAATAGGAACACCAACTGTTTCAGCTATCATTGGTTGTTATTATTTATGATATTGTTTATTGGAATATATATTTGAGATTATTTTCCATTCATTCAATTTTATTTTTTGAAATAATAAATTTATTGATATTTTTCTCATTAATTAAATTTTATTTCATGACATATTGAGATACACACAATCTTGAGGTTAAACAAAATGAAATATAGTATATCTTTCTAACCATGACATTAAATTGGAGGCATGAATTTGAATAAAAACATTTTAAAATTTATTTTTAATTATTGTTTATAAATAAAATATGTTGATAATTAAGTATACAATTTTTTGTAATGTCGATATATGATACAAAAATTAATTTTCCAAAAGAAGCGTATTATTACATTTTGCAATATACTAATATATTTAATTTTTTTCCAATTTAAAAAAAAATTAGTTTTTATATTTTCAGTCACCATGACAAAATTATCTTATAGTGAATTTTGTTAATTATCTAAAAGATTTATTTTTTGATGAATAGTTAAAAATAAAGATTTTATAGAAAAATGTGTTTTTAATTAATTTTTAAAAAAGTAAAATTTTATTTTAAAAATTTTTATTAGTAAAATTAGTTTACTTCTATTATTAATAATATAATTTAATTGGATTTAATTTCTTTCTATTTTTCTAAAAGAACTTTTATATATAAGAAATATTTTTTCTAGATATCTACTCTTTGTAACGTTCACGAGTTTCAATTTAAATTTTGTTATTTCACATTTGTAAAATAAATTTTATAAAATTTATCCTATATTTGTAATCATAGTTCCCAATTATGTTAATTATGTAAATTAATTATTATATTATATTTATTAGTAAAAAATTCAAATCATTTTCACCTTAGTTAAAGTCAAATTGGGTTTATTGGGGGGTATACCATGAGATAATGGTATGTTTGAAAAGTCATCTAGTATAAATAATACTTTATGGACTTTTTTAGACCTTATTCAATCAAAAATTCTAATATCTATCCATTTGGAACTTTTCCCTCAATATGATACTATTATATTTTATTCTATTAAAAAATTCTATGTGCATCCACCACGACACTTATAAAAGGACACATATCCATTTTCTTATTTACTCCACATTAACCCTTATATCTTTGAGAAACCCAAATAAATATTATAATCATCCCTATTCATGAAAAATTGGTGATGGATTTTATAAAAGTCAATTTCAAATATCCTTAAAATGGATCCAAACAAAGCATACCGAAGATTATGTAATCTTTATACCTGATCTCTATCAAATTATATATCATTATAAATCATATAAATATGTAGTATTCATAATAAAATAATAAATTAATTTTTTTAAATATAATGAAATGTAATTTTTATTATGGAACAACCAATATTCACTCTCTTTTCCATCATGTGGGAAATGAATTTGTCGCTTTTTTGTACATGTAGACTTCTGAATCCACATTTTGATACAATTCATTTTTCATCACCATCATTAATGGATGGTTATTATGATGGGTTTAATGATTATATATTATATTTTTAACATAATTATTTTTCTAGAATTATAATATCATATCAACCATCTTACCTTCAAATCCCTTAAGAAATGATAATATCGCTCGTGCATATATGTTGACTACCACATCCAAATATCAGTGTGATTCATTTTTATTTTCATATTTACATGGATGGTAATAATAAATATTTAATAGATAATATATATATATATATTATAATAATTATTTCTCAATGTTGAATTATTATTCAAATTTATTTCATTCTGTAAGTCAAAATGTCAAAATAGCTTTTATGCGTACATGCAACATACCTTCCCCATGAACAATATACATCATTTTTCTATCCATAAATTATATGGACGGAAATATATTTATATATAATAAATATATATCATATTTATATAATTATTAAATAAATTTATATCATGTAACCATTATAGAAGTACAAGGACCGTTACTACATAACCCAAATTCTCAGAAAAAACATTGCAGGTAACACCTAGAAACGAAGATTTAAACAAGAATTTATTAATAAATGAATATAGAAATATTGTAGGTTGATAAAATATGATATTATAAGTATTTCAATTATTCTTTTATATAATTTTCATAAATAAAAATATATTATAAAAAATGTAATAATAATTTTGATGAAATTTTAACCTGAGTCAATGAATACTTCTATTACTTTTATTTTGATGAGAAACATTTCATATTGTCAACTTATTTCTTTTACATGGTTAATATAATTCATGTAAAATTATTTTATAATGATTTTCATGAAAAATATGGGGATATTAAAAAAAATATGGTTATCTCTTTTATTTGTTTTATTTCTGTCATATGAAAGTGGTAATTGAATTATGTTAATATCAAATTGTTTATTTGGATTGATTATGATTAAGATTCTAATGATATTTTTTTCTACATCTCAATAATCCCATGAATATTATTTTTATCATTTTATGTCTATATCTTACATGTTTTCATTTAATCTTACACTCTTTATGTACTTAGGGTTATAAGATATTATTTTATAGAAACCATACTATATTTCTCTCTTTAATTGAAATAATTTTTGTTCGAAATACATGTTTTTTAAAAATATTATCAATAATATTTTTGGTATTATCCTATAACTTTTTAAATAAATTTTTTCCATTGATTTACCTTTGAAAAATATCATGTAATAATATCATTTTTATCATTTTCTGAACAAGATTATATTGAATTATTACTAAATATTTGACAGGGATACATGTTTTAAGATACACAAATAGAACTAAATTTGACACAACCATGAAATATCAATTAATTTAATATTGATTTAAAAAAAGGTTATTTTTAATGAATTTTATTTATATAATATTTTGAAAATCTTATGATATCTATGAAGTGATTTAAAATTGAATATTTTATCTTCCAAAATAAATATTT
This sequence comes from Viscum album, assembly GCA_963277665.1. NCBI lineage: Eukaryota > Viridiplantae > Streptophyta > Magnoliopsida > Santalales > Viscaceae > Viscum > Viscum album. The sequence goes on along the minus strand of OY728131.1, from coordinate 304,592,554 downwards.
TAGAGTTATTTTAATAAAAAATTTATTTTACGATAACATCCATAGATGTTACATATGATTTCCTTGAAATATTATGAAATGATACCATCATTATTATTATTTTGGATGGTTTATCACTATAGATATTATATTTTTCTGAAACATAATTATTTTCCAAGGTCTACTCTATAGTGGAATGTTGAAATATTGATGAAACTCATTTTCATTCAATGAGTTATGATAGATGAAGAATGATTTATAATCTTTTGGAAGACATATGAATGAATTATATGTTTTTGATGGGTGGGCGTTGATTTAAATCACCTTCTAATGAATTGGGTATAGATTGAAAAGTCATGTGAAAATATGGAATATAATGAAATTTGAACCTATATTATTAAAGTTATATGTCCACTATGATAGTCTTTGGAGTTATCTATGTGTCAGGATATGCTGAAATGAGTAGTAAAATTAAACCAATGCGGCAGCCTTGCAATTGAGCCAAGACAAAGGAAATGATTTTCAATAATTATGTGAGATACAAACAAAATCATATTAATTATGTTAATTTTATGAACTCATGGATCATGTTATTTGATTACATTATGATCAATGTTTAATGAAATGACAATATTTATTTATTTAATCAAGATTATGATCCATTTTATGTTCTGTTGATGTTATCTTACCATTATGATAATTTTTTATAATTTATCATTTATAGTTCTCACATTTAACCATAAAAAGAATACGAGCTCACCAATTCTTGTGTTTCATTTCCCCATGTAATGAATTATGTTTGTAATTATATTATTTTTATGAAGGGTTATAGTTATTAAAAAAATAGTGTAAGATGATATAAATATCTCATGAAGTTGTTTTTTATGTATAAATGTTTCTAAAGAAACTGAACCTATAATACAATATAGTGGTTGCGAACATTATGTATATAATATTTATCTAAAAATATGTAATAATTATATATGAAATCTATAGTTCACTATAGTTGGTATCATAAAATGGTTTGTTTAACCATGAAAATGTGGATGTGAAATTTTTATTCTAAAACCATATGATAAACCTATGTTTATTCTAATTCCTTGTGTTATGATAATGAAATGTGTGTTGTTTTTCGAAAAAATATACCCATGTCTCAAAAATGGAAAGGAGATGTGACTATGGCACAAATTCAAATTGCAGTAAAAAATCTGAATAGGGTGGATTGGGTATTAATTGGATTGTTATCAAGGAATGATGAGTGGGCCTACAACTATACGACACTAAAGACATTCTTAAGATATATTCTTGGGTTAATTGAAAATTTCATTACTAACCATTATAAATGATTTGAATATATGAAGATCAAAGATGAAATATGTTAAAATGAAGGTATTACATATCCAAAAGGAGGTGACATGATTAATACATCATGTCAATGATTAGTCATGATTAATCACTGAAATTAATGATCCATGGTTGTTATGATAACCAATTTGGGATATAGTATAGGATTTACAATAGAATGATAATGTTGAAGGGGTAAAATGTATACAAAAAATAATTTTTCTGCCTATTTTATATTAGAAATATGAGTTCAAATATATCATGAAAAGTATATTTGGATGTTTATTGAGGTCCTTAAGGATTATATATTGGATTATCATTGAAAAATTCTATTGGTATGATGATTTGATCTCAGGACTAGGATTCTACACCAATTTATCTTTATTGAAATGTTCATCCTTAAAATATCATTATTATCACCCAATATGAATTTGGTATTATCATTTGAATGGATCATAATTCTCTATATAAATTACAAATCAATTATTGAGGAATGTATGCCGCATTTAACATTCTGATCTAATATATGATCCTCTATTGGTTTGATAATTAAAACTAACTTCTGATAAAAATTTCATCCATTTTCAGGGTTTTTATTTTTGTAAAACTGTTTATTTATCTAATATTGTTGGGTTGAAAATAATAATCAATTAAATGAGTATTTTATGATAGTTTGTTCATGTCATTCGGGATGATTTGTCTAGTCTTCCAATGAATAGTGAAGATGATATTTCAATAGATCTCATTATTTGTGCTAAAAATATTTTTCTGAATACATACAAAATGGCCTCCATTATTATGTAGTAATTTTCTAATTTACATTATGATAATAATGAAATGGTAATAATTCATTACATTGTGTCACCTTGGTCAGTATCAAATTTTTCATTAAGAAGAATGATGGATCAATGTGACATTGCGTTGATTGTAAAGAACCTAAACACGTCACAATCTGGAATAAACGTTATCCATTTCATATTAATGATTTTTAGATCAATTTTAAGGAGATTAATATTTTTAGATCAATTTTAAGGAGATTAATAAATTACATTGATCCATTTTTGGTAATACTTATAGATGATGTTATTATATATTCCAAAGTCAATGTAGATATTGATGACCACATGATAATTGAACTGAATATCCTATTAAATGTGTTGTTGAATGAAAAATGTACAATTTATTAATTTTTAATACATAATGTTTTATTTTTATGATATATAATTCCATGAAAATGAATATTAATGAATTTTTCCAAGATGGAAATAACCCAACATTGGAAAAGGTAAGACATTTGATATAGATTTTCATTTTCCATTATTTGGATGGCCATTATCATTGTATTCTGGATAATTTTTCATGGTTATCTAATATGCTAACAATGTTAATTAAAAAGGGAATGATGTTCCTTTAGAAAGATGAATGTCAATAAAATTTCAAGGAAATAAATGGAGTGTTATTCATTTCACTTATATATAAACTACCCTAAAATTGAAATGGGATTTTGATTTTTTGTGATGCACCCAAAAAAGGAATGGGATGTGTATTCACGTAGAATTAAATGGTTATAGATTATTCTAAATGAAAATTTAATAATGATGAGAAAAATTACCAAAATCCTGACTTCAATATAGGTATGAATTTTATTTGCATTAATGAAATGAAGGAATTATGTTTTTGGGGGAAGGCGTGTCATATAAAATGACCATTAAATTATAAAGAATATATTAACTCATGTGGAGTTAAAAATGAATTTTAGATTATTATTGGAGTTGATAAAATGTTATGATTACTCAATTCACTACCACAATGGGAATGAAAACAAGGAATCATATTCTATGAGTGACATGGGGAATGAAATATTATTAATGATGAAGATAGAAAAAGAACCAATATTATGATATTTGAAAATGAGGGTCCATGAAATAATTATGTAAGGAGAGAAATAGTTTCTTGATCATATGAATATTTAATAATATGTTTATGTGAATATTAAATAAAAACACATAATGATGGTTAATAGATGAAAAATAGGGTAACCCAATTTTCCCAGTTAATCAATGATTCATATGAAATGATATGTTTTAGAATTTTTTTTGAGTTTTGTCAATACATGATAGGAAGAAACGGTTGTTGGGTGGAGATCAAATTTCATCATTATCAAATCAGCCTGGAGGTATGATTTTTATAGAGATCTAAAATAGTATTTATTGTTGAATAAAATAAAGATAAATATTACGGAGTATGTATATCAGTACTTGGTATTTTAGAATGTTAAATTTGAGAAACATAAGAGTAAGAGGATGTAAACCATTAAACAATTCTAGAATGGAAATAGGGAAACATCACTAATTATTTGATCATTTTACTCCCCAAAAAAACTAAAAGACTTAATTATATTTATCATATTTTGGACATACATATAATTACTGCACACTTCAATGATATCAGATAAGATTCCTCACTTTTTTTATTAAGAAAATATAAAATAAAGATGTTCTAAAGATGGATGGAGTACCAAATTTGTTGTATTTGATCAGGGTATGGGTTTGACATTTTCTTTAAGTGATGTCTTCTATAAGATATTGATTCAAAAGTTTGTTTTAGTACTATAGTTTATCCTCATAATATGGTAAAATTTAAAGATCCATTAAATTCATGGAGGATATACTAATATCATATTCTAGTTATTTCAATGGTTGTTTGGGTCAACACCTTTTTCTAGTTGTTTTTTTTCTAAAATAATAGATTTACCTTGAGAATTTAGATGGATCCTTATGAAGCCCTCTAAGAAATAAGTTGATAACTACAATGTTCTATTACAATGTTAGAGAATTAAGTCAATTAAGACATGAGATATCTGAGTAAATGAAAAACAAATTCAGAGCTATTCAACATCACATCAAGAAAGCTCAAGGTTAACAGAAAACTTATATCTAAAATTTTCAGTAAAATAATAAATTCAAATTTTATGAGATTATATTTCAGAAAATTTATCCATGAAATAACATTATGAAATTCGTAATGAAGGGGGAGCTAATACCTTGATATATTTTCCCCATCACGATTCATTATTGAGTTTGGAGGTTGCTTATCACTTGGTTCTTTCACTGAACCTCTCATGTGCTCATGATTTTATCCATATATCTCTCACAAGGAAGTTAATACATGATCCTTCACATATAATAGACTCATATGTTATATTACTATCTAATGATATTTTTTATGAATAAAAATAATTACATACATATTTTTTGGAGATAAATTTCATTGAAACAAGGATACTCATCTAGTTATTATTCTTTATAAGAATTAGAAATACATAGAAACTACATTGGACTAGAGGATGTATTGAAATAGATGTATTCAAATTTTTTATATTATAATGAGTAACTATTTTTAGTGAAATTTATCTTAATTCTAGTAAAAAGTATTACCTTGTTATTTTTTGATATAACTCACATCAAATATATTTAAATTCCTTGATATCATGTGATACAAAATCCCCAGTTGCTAAATAAACAATAATATGTTACACTGTCATAACCTAGTTGTTAAATTGGTGGATTGAACATGAATAAAAACATGTTTAAAATAATTTATTATGGTTTTATATAAAGTTCACATGTGGATAAACATGTACCCAATTTTGAGAAAAGTCATTATATACATTAGAAATATATTTTTCCTCATAATTGTTTTTTAATTCCATTTTTTATCAATTCATTTAATTAACTATTAGATATTTAAGATTTTTTTGATGAAATGAACATAATTTTTGAAATTACCATGTCTATATTATCTTATAGTTGATTTTTTAGAATTTTATGAGGAGATTTATATTTTTATAACTATTTAAATTATGGGTTTTTATTGAAAAAAATATGTTTTTCTAAGTAATTATAAAAGTTATATATTGTTTTAAAATGTATTTATAAGATAAATAGTTAATTTATATTATGAAAATTAAAATTCATTTAATTGTAAATAATTTTATGTTGGATTTTGGTGTAAACAATTTTATATATAAAGAATCATTTTTTTTCAAAAATACTTATTTCCATTGCATTTTGTGGGTTTAATTTTAAATTAATTTCAACCACTTGTATGCATAAGTTCTGATTAAATGGATTCCATATTTATAATCATAATTTGAAAATTTTATATTTTGTTCAATTTTTGTTTAGTTTATAATGAACATAAAAAAATGAAAAAATTTGTCAACTCAGTTAAGGTTAAAATGAGATTACGAGCGGTTAAACCAAAATATAAATAAATGATTTCCAATTAAAATTGTCTAAAAATAATTTTTCATGAATATTGAGTCCTTTTACTATCCCAAAATATAATATTTACCCATTTTTAAGAATTTGGTTTTTTTAAAACTATATATAATTTTAATCTTTCAAAAATTACCAAGTATCTCATCTCCCCCAATTATAAAAGAACACCACTAACTTCACATCATTATATTAATTTGAGCCATTTAGACCGACCAATACCGACCTAATGCAAATTTAAAATCCAATTGACATGATTTATAATATTTAGTATTCCAAAGAAACATTTTCATGGTTGATTAGGAAAGTATCTAAAGGATGACTACTAAGGATATAATAATCATCTTACCTAGTCTATTTCAAATTATTTATTCTTCAAACACCTATATACATATGTTACGATCCATTAAATATCATATTAATTATAATAAATATAATTAAATTTTATTATAAATCTGTAACAATCATTATTAACCACATTTTTCATCTAATGGGATGTGAATGTATCACTCGTGCGTACTGGTGGACCACCACCAACACATATCGATATAATTCATTTTCCATAACTATCACTCATGAATTGTTTTGATGATGGTTTAAATGTATATATAATATATTTTGGAATTAATTGTTCTAATGTAATTATAATATCATATATACCATTTAACTTAAAATCCATTGGATAATGAAAACGTATCTCATGCATAAGTGTGCACTACATCATCCACGAAGCAATGCAATTTATTTTGTTGATTCTTCTTTAAATGGATTGTAATAATGGTAAATTTAATTAATACATATTTTATAATAATGACTATTTAATGGTGTGTTATAATTTACCTATATTTCATTTTATTCATCAAAAAGTAAAAACAATGTTAATGCATACATTTGGCCTACTAAATCCATGAATGGTGTGGTTCATTTTTCTGCCACATTTTTTATAGATAGAACTAAATATATATAATGAATATTTATGATATTTATATCATGATTCACATTCAAAATATTATGGTATCATGATCAAAGTCATGAACCTATGCCACTTATGATACTATAATGGAGGGGAAGAGATAATGACCCCTAAGTCCCGACTCGAGTAGGATATAGGTTGGATACTACCATCGTGATTATAAAAAAACACAAGAAATTATAGGCCACACCCACTAAAATAATGTAAAATTGGGAAATATAATGAATCAAATACTGTAAAATAAATGATATAGTATAAAAATATTCCAAAAACTTCACACTATGAAAATATAAATTAATTTGATAAATAAATTTTTTTCCAAAAGTAAATACCCAAAAGAAAAACTAAATCAATGACATAACAAATTAAAAAACATAAAAGATAGTAATTTCTGTCAAATTCTTCATTGTACTCCTGGAAACACTAGAAACAATTTAATATATGTAGGTTTAGAATACATGTATACTCAGTTGATAGGATAATGTCTCTAATGAATATGTGAGAGAAGGATATTAATTCAATTGTGAGAAAATAACATAATCAGAAAGAACCAAAACATGTCAAATAACCAATATCAATCCTCATGACAATACTCTCACAAAATAACACATCAAGGAATAGTTACAGAAAATGAAGAGTATTCCATGTGAACCCCACACTGTATTCTGATTAATTTTATGATCTCAAAACACAACATTGTACATTTTGGTGCATCTATGTAATTTTAATAACATATACCACCACCAAACAACATGGTAAAATAAAACCATACTTGTGGACATTTGGGACACCACCCCATAATGCTGTAACATCACGTGAATAAATATATGATTAGGGAATTGTGATCATGAAGGATAACAAACTCATTTCTTCTACATTCCATGTATTATCTTCATTATACGATTCGCCAAAATGTGTTAACGTATTGTCTCACGTAAAAACTCTAAGGCCACCACCAAGTGCACAGTCAAACCCATTTTTATTATATCTTGTGCATATATAATCACTCGGAAGAGAGAGCAATAATGTGAGGGTGTCCATCCCTCCATCATCATTGTATATATATTGGGAAAATACCCATGTACAAATGTATGGGTGTCAATACATAACTCTTAATGTGAGTGAGTTTGATATATAAATCATAGGAATCATACATGGTTTATATATATCCATCCAAAAAAGATCATCCTTTGATTCTGCAACATGAACTAACAAACTGTATACATTCCCACTTTCTCTACCTTAGTTAAATGTAAAAAACCACATAAAAATTCATTCCATAATAACTTCCCCACAATCATTAAATTTATACCTAATATCAATTTCATATCTCATTCCATTCATTATTTATCAAACAACTTCATTTATCCATAGAACACATTATTAATTTTTTCATTTACCAGTTCCATTATTACCTGAGAAACATACACCACACAATCATTCTTGTCTGATATTCCACAAACCAACCCCCATATAATTCATAAATGACCACACACATCACCTCCCTATTGCATGTCCCCAAAAAAACCCATCACCCCGCCACTATACTACAAGAAAATGCAAACATATCACCTCACCGCCCCATAACACAGCCAAACAAACCCATCACCTCCCGAACATGCAACATGACTATCCTAACCCATCATCCCCACATTATATAACCACACTTAACCACCCCAAAACATTACCACACATCACAACAAACACATAACCATTTTTCTGTAATGATTTTGTGGGGTTCTATTTATCACATTACACTTATTTATTTAGGGAATACTCATAAAAATCATAATATATGGGAAACCATTTTATTTGCTGAATTTTATTATTCAAAGATTTCCATTTTATGGTTATATTAAAACAAAAAACAAGAAGGTTTCTATATCGCAATAACTAAATCTCATGAAATGTATCTCTTCAGGATGATTTTATGTGGGGAAGTTGTCCTATCAATCCTACATGTCGAAATAATATCAGAGATGTAATATAATGTGAATCAAACCACAATCCCCTTCAATTTCAATTTTTAGAATTATTTTCCTTCATTAGGATAGAATAAAATATCTTACCAAGGGTAAAATATATCATACCCTTTCAATATGATAAACAAAATGATAAATGAGTTATTTCATACGTCAAAGAATCATTCCCATCTCCCTTTAGACCACATGGTGTAAAGAAATTACCATAAAACACAATTGTATATATAACCCACTGATCAAACTAAACCATAACCAAGGATCATAAAAAAAGGACAAAATTGTGACTCAAAACAAAAAAACTAACCAATATAGTGGATCTCTGTAAAAGAACAGAATAAAAAAATGTAAAAGAGAAGGGATTATCATCGATCAAGAATGGGAATCCACTTGAACCATGACATATAAACAATAGAATGTGGGATGGAATATCATACTAAATCTCCTAAGGTTCACCAATAAATGAGAGAGTGGTGGGTGGATAAATGAAAATAAAAATAGATAATCAAAACCTACATAGATCCTCGAACCCACACCTTTCATGTCATGAATTCCTTTCAGATCATTAATTAAATTCAAATTGTGAATTCTTGGGAAATTCAAAAAATATAAAACTTATTTAAAAGTGCATACAAATGGAATGAATTAGTTACATTTTATAAATTATTAAAAATAAATTAATTCATTTCATTAAGTTTATCAACTACCACACAGAAATGATGAAACAACCCAGCTATAGATGTTGTGAATCCCTAATTCATGACTTAAGTCAGGTTTACATCATGAACATCCACCTAATATACTCTAGAATCTGAAATATAACTCATCCATCTAGGACTATGAAATCCCATTGTTTTTTACAATACATTCATTATATAGTAAAAAAACATGGATATTTTAAAGTTCAGTTTCTTGAAAAAAGGTATATAATACCTGAAATAATAATAAATACTTATAATATACTTTCATGGATTCATCATAGGTTCATACTAAGTATATTTACTACGTATGATAACATAGGGACATAAATAAACAGAAAGGGTGAGCATAATTCCAATAAAGGGAAAAAGAAATAATTTTCATGTGATCTATTCAGTATTAACAAGAACATGAAGAATATCATAATTAAATGAGTAAAATGAATATCATAACAATAAAAACTTTATTTTTAACTAAAAATGTTGATAAAACATATATTTTGGACATCCATAAGTATATCAATAGGTTTTTTTCACTGAGGTTTCGTATAAAATATCGAGGTTACTCCCTAGGGTATCGTAAAACAAGCTACCTCTAGAGTGTAAATTCGTTACCCAATGTGTTGGAGTAATATCAAGGAACACCATTCATATGTGATAATTAAGGTGGGAAATATAGATTATAATAAAACAGTTTATAGCTAACCCGTGGATAACAAAACAAATGAGTTTTATATATGGACCGTTGTGTTCTAAAAATAAGTGTTTAAGGACAAGAACTTTATGTCAGTATTAACCCACTAAAAAGTAAGGATGGTTTCATGTATTATAATAAAAGAATAAAAATATATGATCTTTACATCTAGGTAAGTAACCCTATAATAGAAATTGTTTTGGGTATTCATAGAACAAAATATGTGAATTTCGTGAGAAAAAAGAGGGAAATTTTGAGAAGAAAATTCAATAGAAAAATATATATGAAACATGGCTGTAGAAAACATTGAAAATAGAAGGGAAAGGGTATCACGATCATAAAATTCGTTTTATTAAATATTATTATAGAATATAATCAAACATAGTATGTAAATTTTAATCACATTCCCCAAAAAAAGGTAACTTGAAATGAAAATAAAATATTAGATTTACCATACCTTGAACAATAACTCATAATCCTCAAGTATTGGAACCATGGGTGCTTGATCACACCTTGGGAGGACGCATTGGGATGTATAACTATTATAGATTCTAGGAGGAATAATTTTCTGAGTGAGGAAATTATGAAATTGGTGCGTATTTATATCAAAGGTGGGAGATTTGTTTATTAATTTCTAAATAATGGCCTTTGACTCCTAAATAGTGGTAAATGAAAAACCATGGGCTTTCTGATGATATTTTTCCATGGTATTTGACACTTTGATCATATTTTATTTTATTTTATCACGTAAGAGTCAACGGAAATTTTTTATTACTTATTTTTGCAAGGAAAATATATGTTTTCTTTAAATAACATTATTAATGTTAAAGTTTCCAATTTAGAATTTGGAAAGTAAATTTTATATTTAGATATTGATATTTTTTAAAAATTAATGATGTTAATCAAATAAAATATTTGAAAAACCTTGGGATTTACCATGGTATTTTCCTATAGTATCAGACAATTAAGACAACAAATATTTTATTTTATTACATGATAGTTAACCATAATTGTATCTTACTTATTATATCATTATGATGTCATTAAACATACCAGAAACTCAAAATTGTATTTTAATTATTCATCAAAAAATGTTTTTAAGGAAATTCTCATAAATTTACCCTTACATAATTTCAAAATTTTTATTTCAAATATGATGTTTATTTTATAATAATAATTCATTAATTATGATAAATTTATCTTTTAAATAGATAATTTCATATTTTTTAAAAATAATAGCGGTCAAAAAATGCAAAGTAAAAAATATGATAGTTGAAAAAATAAAATTTCCTTATCATTTTAATTAAAATATGAGGGTTCCAAAAATAATATTTTATTAAAATAATAATTATTCATAATACCTTAATTTACTGTAATGATTATATCAATTCTAAAGAGTATGATTTCTATTAGAAATATCTATTTAAAAAATTCATTATTTTTTTTGAAAAACGAAACTCAAAACAGAAATGATGGATTTTTTATTTATACAGTGATATTACACCTCAATTAACAACGAAATTGACAGATAATCCCTTATTAGAATCATATATAAGGTAAGGGTGAGGTTTGTGATGATGAAATAATCTTTTTGTGACATAGATAACATCACATGAAAGGTAACATCCACTAACATAAACATCTCTCAAAGATGATTTTGTCCAAGCTTAACATGTTGCATCTTCGATTGGGATTAGTCGAGATAGAATCCCATTGATGCTACCTCAAATTCATTTTATGAAAAATGGGTTTTATACAACATGAATATACTAGAAGATACCATCGACACTTCCTTGTGAATTTATTTTACTTTTTCATGTCTACATATAAACAATTTTTTTAACATTAAAATTGTTATTAAGAGTGTAGATTCTAATTTTCATATTAACCAACAGTCTATATTGAAAAAAATTTATATAATTGTTAAAAAATGATGGTCACATTTTGAAAGAAATTACATTATTATTTTAGAGATAGTTTTCATGTATAATATAATATAACACATAATTTCTAGAAACAATTATCATCCCAAAAGTCTGGGTTGTTAAATTCTTCCACCTCAAGACATTTCATCCCCCAAATTTCTTCTCATTCTCTCAGTTGATAATATTTGAGATTACTTCTACCACATTTTTTCCTCTAGTTCCCACAAACTTCTATATATTTTTGCTTTAACTATATCACTTTAATGAGTTGGGTAGTGTTTCTGTGTAGAACCTTATCTCTACTATCCCAGATCTCTACTGGATGCTCACAATAAGAGAGGTCATGTTCCAGTTATACCACCTCTTGATTTAGTACATGTGAAGGGTCAGGTATGTACTTCCATAAGAGAGATATGTGGAATACATCATGAACATGAGGTAGAATTTGATTAAGTGAAAGATGATAGGCTATTGCTTTTATTTGATCAGGGATTTCATAGGGCGTATTTAACTAGGGACGAGATTCCCTTTGTTCCCAAACCACCAGACACACTTCTATGGTGAAATTACAAAGAATACTTTGTCCCCAACATCAAAGTAAATTTATTTTCAACTTTTGTCAGCATATCTCTTCTGCTAACTCTATCCAGCCTTTAGGTATTTTTGGATGGAATGAAACTTTTTATCATCTCCAACCGAGTCAGGACCAAGTAGCTTTCTATCGCCAGCTTCATCAGATGATTTGAAAGTTCTACATCACTACCCACATAGAGCATCATAGGGTTATATTTGAATACTCAAATGGAACTATTGTTATATGAAAACTCCACTAATAGAATATGTTTATCTAATCCACCTTGAAATTCCATTGAGCATTTTCTCAGTATTTCCCCGAATGAATAAATAGTTCTTTTAGATTGGCCATCAGTTTTGGGGTGATAGGTAGTAATTAAACTCCATTCAGTATTATGATATTATGTAATATTTCTCTATAATTTTTAAGTGATTCATTGATAAGTATAATAAATTATATAATGTGGAACACCATGAGACCTTACAAATTCCTTTACATAAATCTTGGAAATTTGGTCAAGAGATGAATCTTCTGGAAATGCGATATAATATGCAGTCTTGGTGAGATGGTCCACTATAAACAATAATACAGTGATTTTAATGGATGTTTTCGAGAGACCAGTGACAATTACATCACTACAAAAAATGACCACTTTATAAGGGGTTATTTTTTACTTTAAAAGGGGTTATAACCCCTTCTAGAGACATTAGTGGTTGTTATATGAAACCACCGCTAATGTGCCCGCCTACTGTTAAAAGGGGAGGTTGGGAGAAATCGCTGCTACAGTCATAGTGAATTTAGCAGTGGTTACATTAGAGGGGGTTTAAACCCCTTAAAATGTTGCTTGAAATTTACCACATTAGAGTGGGTTATTACATAAACTGCCGCTAATATAGGGATTTAGGGGCGGTAAAAAATCGCCCCTAACCCCTTGACACCATTAGAAGGACACCCCTAGCCACTAATCACCGACACACACCCACACACCCATCCTAACACCCCTGACACACCGCGTTCCCCTCCTAACACCCCTAAAACACACCCCGCACGCCCCCCCCCCCCTTACACCTGTTGACACCCCCTTGACAGCGGTTGACACCCGCCCCTGCTCCCCCCTTGACAGTAGTGGAAACCCCCGCCCGCGCCCCCCCTTGTCACCTCGACACACGCGCGCGCCCCCCTTGACACCTCAACAAACACTTGCGCGCCACCCCATGACACCTCGACACACACTCGCGTGCCCCCCTTGACACATGTTGATACCCCCTTGATAGGGGTTGACACCCGAACAAGCACCCCATTGACACCATGACACACTCACGCGCCCCTCTTGACAGCTGTTGACACCCCCTTGATAGAGGTTGACACCATCGCACGCCCCCCATTGACACTCTGACGCACACCCGCACCCCCTTGACACATGACCCTGACTGGTTGACACCCCCACACGTGCCCCTTGTCCTCCAGAGCCACCACATTGACACCCACACACCCTAGCCCCACGCAACTGTGCACACCCGCGCACCTCATAGCATGTGCACCCTTCTCCCACAGCGTAAATATGTGTCTCCTGGGTTTCGAAACTGGGACCGGTTACACACAGCGCAGGCAATGAAGCCACTACGCTAAGTGCACTTTGATGTATTATATACGCTGTATTATATTTAAATACATCCTGAATTAATATATTATTTTATGTTATGTTATATATTATTTGTATATATATATATATTTGTGTTTAGAAATATAAATAATACAATATATTTGTATATATATAATATATTTATATATAATATAATATATATTTGGGCATAATATTTATATATAATTTTTATTTATGAAGAATTATAATATATTTGTGTATAATATATATACACATATTTTTGGTATATTTAATATATATAAATACATATTTATACATATATTTATATTTATGTGTGTATATATTTTTGTATTTATAAATATAATATAATTATAATATATAATATACATATATTATATTAATACAATTATATTATATAATAATGTATTTAATTAAATACATTTATCTCATATCACCAACACAGACATATATATACACACGAAATTAAATGCATTCTTATAATTCAAAATAAATTATAAAATTAAATGATATATATATGTACTAAATTTATTTATAATTAATATGCTATACTATAATACACATATAATAATTATACAATACATATAAATTTATTTAATAAATAATATATAAATTAAATAAATAATATATTTATATTTATAGTTATATTTATATTTATATTTATATTTATTTTTGTCTCAATTATGTAAATTAGTATACATAATCTAATATAAATGTATTTATAAATAAGTATACAATAAAAATGTATTTATATATATGTGTTTGTAACAATAATATTTTTAATTATTATATGATATATATATATATATACTAAATTAATTTATAATTAATATCCAATACTACAATATACATAAAATAAATATATAATACGTATAAATTTATTTGTAATAAAATATTTATAATATAATATATAATTGAAATAAATAATATATTTATATTTTTTAATTATATTTATATTTAATTTTGTCTAAATTATGTAAATTATTATATATAATCTAATATAAATGTATTTATACATAAGTATACAATACAAATGTATTTATATACGTGTGTGTGTAACAATAATATTATTAATTATTAAATGTTATATATATATATGCACCAAATTAATCTATAATTGAAACGGTATGATACAATATATGTAAAATAATTATATAATATATATAAATTTATATATAATTAGATATTTATAATATATATTTATAATATAATTATATAAAATATATAATCATTTGTAAATTTATATTTATTATGGTCTATATTATATATATTTGTATACATAATATAATATAAATGTATTTATACAAAAATCTAAAATAAAAATGTTTTTAATATAATATATGTATAATAAAAATTATTATATAAATGTATAGTATTTATAAAACCATATATAAATTTTTTAAATTTGAATAAATATATTTATAATTGCATTTATATTATGTATATCAATATTTATATATATGTATGCATTTTTTATATGTATAATATTAATTTTAAATATTTATATAATGTACTAATATATGTGTGTGTGTTATAATGTATTTAAATACATTTATATAATGTGTTTATGTAATATATATACACACACACATACACACACCCACATATATATTAAAAAATTTGAATTTATTTGAGATTTATTTTCAAAAATAAATAAAAATTTAGATGGAGTTTAAAACCCCCTATAATAAAATAGATTTTATGTGGTTTATAACCCCCCATCAAATATCATGCATTAGATGGGGTTAACAACCCCATCTAATGTCATCAATTAGAGGGGGTTCTGAACCCCCTATAATTTGATTAATTCGAAGGGGTTGAAAACCCCCTCACTAATTTCTTAAATTAGAAGGGGTTCAAACCCCCCCTCTAATGTCATGAATTTGAGGGGGGGTAAAAGCCCCCTCTAATGTCATCAATTATAGGGGTTCAAAATAACCATTAATTTCTTAAATTATAAGGGGTTCAAAACCCCCATTAATCAAGTGAATAACGATCTTTCATGAACCACCTTTAATATCTTAAATTAGAGGGGGTTGTGATCCCCCTCTATTTCCTTTAAAAAATCTATTATATATATATATATATATATATCAATATGAATTATAAATATATATAGATCCTCTAAAATCCAATAGAATATATAATGCCACTAATTATTAAATTAGAAGTGGTTTTCATATAACCTGATATAAAATCAAACAAAATATTAAAAAATAATGCTATAAATTTTATAGGGGGTTGTGCACAACCCCTCTCTAATTTTTATAGAAAATGAATTTAGAGGGCTTTTATAACCCCCTATAAATTTGATGATTAGAGGTGGTTGTGCAGAACTCGCTCTAATGTTACATAAAATTAATTTAGAGGGGGTTTTGCAGAACCCCTTCTAAATAACCCCCTCTAGTGTACTGTTTTTTTTTGTAGTGCCTAGTGATATTTCTCATTTCCATGATGGTATCATTTGCCTTTTTAAGTCCCATTTATAATGTTGTCACACTTCCATCACTTTGTGACACTCCATAAACATTGTAATGTAATCGATAATCTACCTATTCAGGCCATCTAACCATTAGTGATCAAAAAGTCCCATATACATTTTTGTACTTCTAACATGTACTAATTATGATGAACTGTGAGCTACAACCATTAACCCCTACATTTTTTTAGAGTAAACCTAAAACGAGAACTATTATTAATTTTCAGTACCCCTTCAAGATCAATATTTAACTCAGGATACCTCCCATACTTTACAACCTTTAATTTATTTTACAACAAAGGATTTTCAATTCAATATTTATTTATCTTATAAAGTAGTGATAGGTGGTAAAAAAATTGAGGGTGGGGTTGAATATTTATATTCCCTTACAATTCACATTTCCATTTTTTCTATGTAGTTGATCAAAAGATCTCTTTGAATCCCCATCATTTCCAACACAATTGGGTATGTCTTACTTAATGAATTAGAGAATTTTTTGTCTCTTCTATGATAATAATGAATTGAACAATAATAGTCTTCAAAAATTCTTATCCATATCCTATATCACATTTCCAATTCCTTTTTCACTAAAATATACTTCAAAATTTGGGGGTCTATTTAGATATAACATTTATCCCCATAAAATAGTGCCTCTACATATTGAGAGAAAAAAACATTCTATCCAACTCCAGGTTAAACATAGGATAGTTCTACTCATGAGGCTTAAACTATTGATATGCATAATAAATAACCATATCATTTTCCCTAAGGATGTACCCAAGAACTTTTAGAGTTGAATATCTGAAAATAATGAATCCTTATACTATAGAGGGTAGAGCTAACAGGGTTGTAGCAACCAATCTCTACTCCATCTCTTGGAAAAATTCATCACATTCTTTTTTCTAGGTGAACAAGACCCCTTTTTAGTTATCTTGGTTAGTGGATTAGAATGTCATCAAAATTTGTTTCACAAACAACCTATAATATCCTATTATCTATGGAAACTATGAATCTCTGTTACTATTGTAGGATGAGGCCTCTCCTATACAAACTATGTCTTGGAATGATTATATGAGACTCATTCATCAATTACAATAATCCCCCATAAAGGAACTTGTTGTAATTAAACGTCACATGTAAAGACCCGTAAAATTCAAGGGAAATTTTTTCTTAATTTTCTTTAGAATTTTACAAGAGCGCAGTTTCAGACGGCACCTGATTTCGAGGCCCGGAGTGCCCGGAATTAATTTCTGAAGTTTGGCTCTGGTACGTTCAGTGAACGAACGAGCGAGATTTCCTAACTTTTGATCCGGTGCTCGGAATTGAAATCCGAGGGCACCGATGAACTCGCAGCACCGATATTCTCTTAAAGAGACCTTATCGGAAGTTGCGTTTGTTGCGGGTTGAAAGTTAGTTTTTGGGTTTTTAGTTTGAGTTAAAATAAAATTTGTGAAGAACAAATTTTATTTTAACTTGATAAATCCTACCAAAGGGGGTAGGAAGTGGGACCCACATCCACTTAACCTCACTTGGGAGGATTAAGTGTGGTGGGGCCCACATGAACCCATAAACCTTTCATCTTCTCCCAAATTCCTTAACCCCTCATTAAATGACATGAGTTATTTAATTTTGGAGTTAATCCTTTTGAATTTCAAACTTTTGAAATTCTAGTGTGTTGATGTGTTAATAAAATAAGATAGTGTCTTATTTTATTTTGGTTAATAGTTTTGTCTTCTTGAGAGGTTGAGAGCTTTTTCTTCTTCTTCATGTTCTGACGAAGAACACGAAGAACGCTCAAGCTCCGACGAAGAACGCTCAAGCTCCGACGAAGAACGCCGCTCCGCTATTCTTCGTCTTCCGTGTCAACGAGAGGGAACACCGCTTCTTCCTCGGACAACCTTCGTCGGCGTACAAGGTTTCGCCAACGACGAATCTATTCGGGCGTATCTCTTCGTCAACGGATTTGACGAACGACGACCACGACGCCCGACCTCCGCGACGTTGTCTTCCGCGGACGTTTTCAAATCTTCGAACCTATACCCGAGGTAGGGGTTGTTAATTTATTGTTTAATTATTTATTTCTTGATCATGGATCTCGCAAGTCTAACATGAGGCATTTGAATATTTTAAGTTGAGTTATTATTTAACGTGAGGGGTCCGGACCGCATGAACACGGCCGAACCCCCCTCCATCGTTCTTGTTGAATTTCTTTGCGAGTGGAAGCAAGGTGGCGTGGTGCCGTCGCACCACGCGGTTAATCGTGTGTTTATTTTACGCAACGCCGTCGCGCGCGCACCATGGAAGAAACATCTTGAACGTGACGCCGTCGCGCCGCGTTGAAAGGAATCAAGGCACGGCGAAGGGGCGCGGTGCCGTCGCACCGCGCCGGACGACGAACACCGCGGCCGGTTCCGGGCCACGGCGGAAAGAGAAGACCGGCGGCCGAGCCGCCGGCGTCGGAAGCCGAAGAGGGGACCGGATTTTCCGGTCCCGTTAGAGAAAACCGGCCGGCCAGCTGGCCGGACGAATGGCAATAAACCGGGGGAAATTAATCCCCCGGCCAGCTCACAAAAACCCCCCTCTTTATGAGGGGGGGCGGTTCCTTTGAGGGGGGGCAGGCGGCCCCCCGTTTCCTGCCAATCAAGCCCCCCACGTGGGGGGGGGGGGGTTGCAAAAAGGGGCGCGGCGTATAGCCGCGCCGTTATTTCAATCCGCGGGGGATTGACTCCCCCCGCTCTGCCTTCATGCGGCACCAGGCCGCCGCGGCCGCCACGCCGCCGCGCCGCCGGCCGGCCGGCCGGGCCGGGTCAGCCCGGACCCGGACCCCCCCGTTTCGAATCATTTGCGGTCTTTTGGCCATAACATGAGCCACATACCTCCGATTGACGAACCGTCTGCGGCAACGCGATCCTTGGATCGAGACGGTCGTTTCGGTATATTGCACTCAAGGTTTCGGATTACTTTGAGTTCGGCCGGGTTGGTTCGTTCACGAAACCAACCGGGCCTTCGGAGCGGAAACGCTCATATCTTGAGCTACGGACGTCCGATTGACGTACCATCAGCTTTGTTGTGTTCCTCTTAGTGAGACGGATCTTTTGGCATACTCCGCCCGTGGTTTGGACGCAGGTGGAGTACAGTAGGGTTGGTTTTGCCTTAAAAACCAACCGGGCCCCGGGGACGAAAATGCCAATAACTCTCAGACCGGGCGTCTGATCGACGCGCCATATGTTGCGTTGAGTTCCTGTTGACGATACAGAACTTTTGGATACATCAACTCTGGACTTTGTGACAGTTGATGTATCAGCCTCTCAGCTCGTGGAGCGGACCCTCCGAACGAGCTTGCTGTGTGCGGGAACCCTAGTGCTGGCTGCGACTGCTTCTACTGCTACTACTACTACTGTGACTGCGACGACGACAGTACAGAGATCCTGTGTGGATTCGACTACGACGACTACAGCACTCAGCGATCCTACGTAGATCAGTGCTATAGGTCCTGTGTGGGCCCGATCCTGTGTGGGTCCGATCCTGTGTGGGTCCTTGCGCTAAGCGGTCCTGTGTGAACCAGCGCCTACAGGTCCTGTGTGGGCCCGATCCTGTGTGGGTCTTGCGGGGGTTAGTTAACTTTCGATCCTTCGTGGGTCCGACGACTTAGATGGATCAGAGATCATCTTTGTCGTCCTTTGAAGAAGTATACCTGTGTGAGCTGAATCTGTTGCTTTCCTGTGTGGATTGTGTTGTGCAATCCTATGTGGATTACGTTTTGCTTTCCTGTGTGGAATACGTTTACTTTCCTGTGTGGACTGAGTTGTACTTGGGCTCGGAGGTTGGAGCTTATTTGAATTTGATAACTTAGGTATATGTATGGGCATATACCTAAGAAGAGTCGGTTGTTACTTCGTGATTGTACTTTTCTTCGTGGTTTATTCTTTGTGGATTTGAGAGACCTTCAGGGGTCTCGGGGTCCCTACTGAGTAGCTTATACTCACCCCTGCACGAGCTTTGCCCGCACTACGTTGTGTTGGTTGCAGACGACGGACATCGTTGACCTTAGCTGAGGCTTGCAGAGCGGGACGGTACCCGGAGGTGGACCACTGGGCGGGACGTGAACGGAGCAGACGGCGGGACCTGTGGAGCAGAGGAGCTATCTGTACCCACCCTTCAGGTGGGATTTCCAGTGGACAGCTCGGTGTAGCGGCATTTACTTTTCAGTTGCTGTTTTCCCTTTCGAGTTGTACTTTACTTTCAGTTTGGGTTTGTATTCTGGCCCATTTACTTTTCCGTACTTTCAGTTGTACTCTTCTTTTGGTTAGTGTTTACTTTCTGCTTGCTTACTCTGTGGTGTTTGTTTACTTTACAAAGGCAATGCCTTCCCTTTTTACCGGGATTTACACCTTGGTGCTAGTCGCCAGCCCCTGGCCTATGGAAGGCGGGCTTGGGGTAGTCACGGCACGGACCCCGAGGGCGGGTCGTGACAAATTGGTATCAGAGGAGTTCGGTTCTACCGCGAACTCTGATCTTTTCTATGTGAAGCAATAATGTTTAGCGTATTGAGTGTGGTTATCAGTCCAGGGAGTCCAGTGTTGGTGCGGCGGCCGACGTATCCGTACACCAGGACCCTGACTTCTGATTTCCGACTTAATGCACGAAAACATTGATTGCGTGTGTGTTTCAAAGTTTTCTTTGTGATTACTTATATCAGCTCACCAGGTATACTGTTCTGACCGTGGCGCACATGTTTCCTTTTCAGGATGTCCCCACGACGGCAGCCAGCTAGAGTTCCGAGAGTCGAGCGTGACGACAGCCCACCGAGCGACGAGGCCTCGGTGCAGGGCCCTTTGTCAGCAGTGGCACTGGCGGTAGCTTTACCCGCCGAGCCCCCGATGCTTCCAGCAGCAGCCGCTGACGATGCACGTCGCCTCAACGCACTGCATGAGTTTCAGCGCCAGCGACCGCCCAGGTTTCGCGGGGAGACGGATCCCCAGGCAGCAGAGGACTGGCTGGAGGCAGTAGTACGAGTGTTTAGGCTAGTGAGGACACCAGCAGACCTCATGGTGATCCTCGCTGTGAGCCTACTACACGCAGCAGAAGGACGATGGTGGAGCTTGATGCTCCAGGTGCACGATGAGGCATCTCTACTTTGGACGGACTTTGAGAGCCTCTTCTGCTCGGAGTTCATCCCATCCACCCTTCATGCGGTGCGTATCCAAGAGCTTCTTCAGTTGCGGCAGGGCAGCATGACAGTCGCTCAGTACTCGGCGAGATTTACCGATCTCTCACGCTACTCGACCGACATGGTACGGGACCCATTCTTCCGGGCCCGGACCTTCGAGCAGGGTTTGAGACACGAGATCAGGGCATCGCTGATCTCCCTCAGCATACCGACTCAGACAGGAGTACAGGAGCGGGCCCTTCTGATCGAGAGCTTCCTTGCTGAGTCTACACCAGCACAGGGACCCACCGCAGGGCGGCACGTGGCAGAGTCATCTGCAGCAGGCAGTCGACGGATGACTCAGGGGTCCAGACAGACCAGACCTTCGGGCAGACGACCTCAGGACACTGGCTCAGCAGTGCGGGGCACACAGCGCGGAGCCAGTCTTTCGAGAGGCAGACATTGCTACTCGTGCGGCGGGCAGGGACACATGGCTCATGACTGCCCGACCCGCCGTGCCGAGGAGCAGCAGACGGTTGAGGGACCACCGAGGCAGAGGCAGAGGGTCGACCGTGGTGGTCCGCAGAGAGGAGGCGGACGAGGTAGAGGAGCTGGACGAGCAGCCGGTGGTGGGTGACGCTTTGAGGCTCTGCCACCACCACCACCAGGAGGTCCAGCCCGACCACAGCGAGCTAGCGGGCAGCGACAGGCACAGCTCCAGGCAGCAGAGACCTACGACCACGGCGCACCCGAGATGATTCGAGGTACTATCTGTGTCTATTCCACCCTTGCTGCAGTTCTTATAGACACAGGAGCGAGTCACTCTTTCATAGCCGCTGCCCTTGTTCGGAGCTCGGAGATTCCGACAGAGCCGTTGGCTCGATCCTTACGGCTAGAGACTCCTACGGGAGCAGACTCGACGATTACGCACTGGTGCCGACAGTGTGAGCTTACTCTAGGAGATGAGAGCATCGGCTGGGATCTTCTTGTAGCAGCGTCGAGGCCTTACGACGTCATATTGGGCATGGATTGGCTATCTACGGTCCATGCACAGATTGACTGTTTTAGGCGCAAGGTGCGATGTGTACGCACCGACGGGAGCAGGTTCACCTTCACCGGCGAGAAGGGAGCCTTAGCAGCACAGGATGGACTTCCGCGGAGGAGAGGACAACCCATCACTCATCAGTTGGCTAGCCTTATCCTTGGAGCAGTTGACGTGCTGAGTCCTGGTTTTCCTGCAGTGGTGGATCAGTTTGCAGACGTTTTTCCCGATGACGTTCCAGGGCTACCTCCTCGCAGAGTGGTAGACTTTTATATTGACTTGTACCCCGGGACAGCCCCGATATCCACTCCATCATATCGGATGGCCCCCGCCGAGCTTCGAGAGCTACGGGTACAGTTGGAGGACTTGCAGGGCAAGGGGTTCATCCGACCCAGTGTTTCACCCTGGGCTTCCCCGATTTTGTTCGCCAAGAAGGCGGACGGGAGCTTGCGACTTTGTGTTGACGATCGTCGCCTGAACCAGGTGACAGTGAGGAACAAGTATCCGCTACCGAGGATTGACGACCTCTTCGATCGGCTCAAGGGACCACGGTGGTTCTCGAAGATAGACCTCAGGTCAGGCTATCATCAGCTCAGAGTCAGAGACGAGGATGTGCAGAAGACAGCCTTCAGATGTCGGTATGGCCACTATGAGGTCTTGGTTATGCCATTTGGTGTAACCAATGCTCCAGCAGTGTTCATGGCTCTCATGAACAGGATCTTTCAGCCATACCTCGATCGGTTTGTCGTGGTCTTCATCGACGACATTCTGATTTACTCTACGACAGAGGAGGAGCACGCCTATCACTTGCGAGTTGTACTTGACACACTCCGAGAGCACCAGCTTTATGGTAAGCTCTCGAAGTGCCAGTTCTGGATACGTGAGGTCCACTTCTTGGGACACGTTATCTCTGAGGCGGGAGTTGCAGTGGATCCCGCGAAGATTGAGGCTGTGTTAGCATGGGAGCCATCCAGGAGCATGACTGAGGTTCGGAGTTTCTTGGGACTAGCTGGATACTATCGGAGATTCGTTCCAGACTTCTCTAGAGTTGCGGCATCACTCACAGCTTTGACGAAGAAGGGGAAACCCTTCGTGTGGTCAGACAGATGTCAGCAGAGCTTCCAGGAGCTGAGACAGATATTGACTAGCGCACCTATCTTGAGGTTGCCTGAGGAGGGAGTAGGGTACGTAGTCTACTGCGATGCATCAGGGACCGGACTCGGATGTGTTCTGATGCAGGAGCGGGCCGTGATCGCCTATGGATCACGTCAGTTGAGGACGCATGAGCAGAACTACGCTACCCATGACCTGGAGCTATCAGCAGTGGTCTTCGCTCTGAAGACATGGCGACACTATCTGAGGGGCGAGCGCTTTACAGTCTTTTCTGATCATCAGAGTCTCAGTTATATCTTCTCGCAGAAGGACCTGAACCTGAGACAGCGGCGATAGCTCGAGTTCCTCCAGGACTATGACTTTGAGATAGTCTATACTCCTGGGAAGGGGAACGTAGTAGCCGATGCCCTTAGCAGGAGGACGGGCATTCAGCTACATGAGGAGGCAACGGAGCAGCTAGCCTCTTTGCAGATATCCTTCGTGGATAGAGATGGAGCAGCCTTCCTTCAGTTTCTCACAGTCACTCCTCCACTACTACAGCGAGTCAGGGAGGCACAGCGTGGGGACGCTGACTGTGAGACACGGCGTGCATAGATATCCTCGGGACAGGCACCTGATTGTTTCTCCCTTGGAGCAGAGCACGACATCCTTTTCAGAGGACGTACCATGATACCAGTCGCTTTGTGAGAGGAAGTGCTGAGGGAGTTTCACACTTCTACTTTGGCGGTACATCCTGGAGTGGAAAAGATGTACCAGGACCTCAGACGACAGCACTGGTGGCCGGGCATGAAGAAGGCTATAGCAGAGTTCGTTTCTCGATGCCTCACCTGCCAACAGGTGAAGGCTGAGCATCAGGTACCAGCAGGCTTGGTACAACCCTTGGAGGTTCCAGAGTGGAAGTGGGACGACATATATATGGATTTCGTGACTGGACTTCCACGCACTTCCAGAGGTCACGACTCCATCTGGGTGATTGTTGACCGACTCACCAAGTCGGCACACTTCTTACACATCAGAGAGCAGGGCTCAGTAGAGAGCTTGGGACGTCTCTACGTTCAGGAGATTGTGCGACTCCACGGTGTGCCATCATCTATCGTCTCCGATCGAGATGATCGCTTTACTTCCCGGCTTTGGAAGGGGTTACATGAGGCGTTCGGGACGCAGCTACGTTTGAGCACAGCCTTTCACCCTCAGACGGATGGTCAGACGGAGAGAAGCATTCAGACTCTCGAGGACATGCTCCGCGCATGTGTCCTCGACTTTGGTCGTAGCTGGGAGGACCATCTACCCTTGGTAGAGTTTGCGTACAACAACAGCTACCACTCCACCATCGGGATGGCACCGTACGAGGCATTGTACGGCCGACCTTGTAGATCTCCTTTGTGCTGGACAGACCCTGGAGAGTCAGCACTGGTGGGACCGGAGATGGTCCAGGCCACGACAGAGAAGGTCCAGGTCATCCATGAGCGGATGAGGACAGCACAGAGCCGGCAGAAGTAATACGCTGACAGGAGGCGGAGGCCACTGGAGTTCGAGGATGGCGACCATGTCTTCTTGCGGGTCTCACCACGACGTGGTATTCGGAGATTTGGCCGAGGCGGCAAGTTATCTCCACGCTTCATCGGACCCTTCCAGATTCTCAGCAGGATTGGTGAGGTGGCTTATCGCCTGGCTCTACCACCTCAGTTGCACCGGGTGCACGACGTCTTCCACGTGTCTAAGCTGAGGAGATACGTGCACAACCCGACACACATTATTGACCATGGGGAGCTTGACGTTGACGATGGGGCGACTTTTACGGAGGTCCCGGTGGAGATAGAGGATAGACAGGAGCGGGTCCTGCGTGGGCGATCGATTCCTCTTGTGCGCATCAGATGGCAGCACGGGAATCTCCAGGAGAGCACATGGGAGCGGGAGGCTCAGATGCGTGCTCAGTACCCTCATTTGTTTCCCTAGTTTTTGATGTATCTTTACGGGGACGTAAAGCCCTGAGGTGGGAGTAATGTAAAGACCCGTAAAATTCAAGGGAAATTTTTTCTTAATTTTCTTTAGAATTTTACAAGAGCGCGGTTTCAGACGGCACCTGATTCTGAGGCCCGGAGTGCCCGGAATTAATTTCTGAAGTTTGGCTCGGGTACGTTCAGTGAACGAACGAGTGGGATTTCCTAACTTTTGATCCGGTGCTCGGAATTGAAATCCGAGGGCACCGATGAACTCGCAGCACCGATATTCGCTTAAAGAGACCTTATCGGAAGTTGCGTTTGTTGCGGGTTGAAAGTTAGTTTTTGGGTTTTTAGTTTGAGTTAAATAAAATTTGTGAAGAACAAATTTTATTTTAACTTGATAAATCCTACCAAAGGGGGTTGGAAGTGGGACCCACATCCACTTAACCTCCCTTGGGAGGATTAAGTGTGGTGGGGCCCACACGAACCCCTAATCCTTTCATCTTCTCCCAACTTCCTTAACCCCTCATTAAATGACATGAGTTATTTAATTTTGGAGTTAATCCTTTTGAATTTCAAACTTTTGAAATTCTAGTGTGTTGATGTGTTAATAAAATAAGATAGTGTCTTATTTTATTTTGGTTAATAGTTTTGTCTTCTTGAGAGGTTGAGAGCTTTTTCTTCTTCTTCATGTTCTGACGAAGAACACGAAGAACGCTCAAGCTCTGACGAAGAACGCTCAAGCTCCGACGAATGACGCCGCTCCGCTCTTCTTCGTCATCCGTGTCAACGAGAGGGAACACCGCTTCTTCCTCGGACAACCTTCGTCGGCGTACAAGGTTTCGCCAACGACGTATCTCTTCGGGCGTATCTCTTCGTCAACGGATTTGACGAACGACGACCGCGACGCCCGACCTCTGCTACGTTGTCTTCCGCGGACGTTGTCAAATCTTCGAACCTATACCCGAGGTAGGGGTTGTTAATTTATTGTTTAATTATTTATTTCTTGATCGTGGATCTCGCAAGTCTAACATGAGGCTTTTGAATATTTTAAGTTGAGTTATTATTTAACGTGAGGGGGCCGGACCGCATGAACACGGCCGAACCCCCTCCATCGTTCTTGTAGAATTGCTTTGCGAGTGGAAGCAAGGTGGCGTGGTGCCGTCGCACCACGCGGTTAATCGTGTGTTTATTTTACGCAACGCCGTCGCGCGCGCACCATGGAAGAAACATCTTGAACGCGACGACGTCGCGCCGCGTTGAAAGAAATCAAGGAACGACGAAGGGGCGCGGTGCCGTCGCACCGCGCCGGACGACGAACACCGCGGCCGGTTCCGGGCCGCGGCGGAAAGAGAAGACCGGCGGCCGAGCCGCCGGCGTCAGAAGCCGAAGAGGGGACCGGATTTTCCGGTCCCGTTGGAGAAAACCGGCCGGCCAGCTGGCCGGACGGATGGCAATAAACCGGGGGAAATTAATCCCCCGACCAGCTCACAAAAACCCCCCTCTTTATGAGGGGGGGCGGTTCCTTTGAGGGGGGGGGCAGGCGTCCCCCCCGTTTCCTGCCAATCAAGCCCCCCACGTGGGGGGGGGGGGGGGGGGGTTTGCAAAAAGGGGCGCGGCGTATAGCCGCACCGTTATTTCAATCCGCGGGGGATTGACTCCCCCCGCGCTGCCTCCGTGCGGCGCCAGGCCGCCGCGGCCGCCGCCCCGCCGCGCCGCCGGCCGGCCGGACGGCCGGGCCGGGTCGGACCCGGGTCGGGTCGACCCGGTTCGGGCCGACCCAGGGGGGGTCGGGCCGGGTCGGCCCGGACCCGGACCCCCCCCCGTTTCGAATCATTTACGGTCTTTTGGCCATAACTTGAGCCACAGACATCCGATTGACGAACCTTCTGCGGCAACACGATCCTTGGATCGAGACGGTCGTTTCGGTATATCGCACTCAAGGTTTCGGATTACTTTGAGTTCGGCCGGGTTGGTTCGTTTACGAAACCAACCGGGCCTTCGGAGCGGAAACGCTCATATCTTGAGCTACGGACGTCCGATTGACGTACCGTCAGCTGTGTTGTGTTCCTCATAGTGAGACGGATCTTTTGGCATACTCCGCCCAAGGATTGGACGTAGGTGGAGTACGGTTGGGTTGGTTTTTCCTTAAAAACCAACCGGGCCCCGGAGACGAAAATGCCAATAACTCTCAGACCGGGTGTCTGATCGACGCGCCGTCTGTTGCGTTGAGTTCATGTTGACGATACGGAACTTTTGGATACATCAACTCTAGACTTTGTGACAGTTGATGTATCAGCCTCTCAGCTCGTGGAGTGGACCCTCCGAACGAGCTTGCTGTGTGCGGGAACCCTAGTGCTGGCTGCGACTGCTTCTACTGCTACTACTACTACTGTGACTGCGACGACGACAGTACAGAGATCCTGTGTGGATTCGACTACGAAGACTACAACACTCAGCGATCCTACGTGGATCAGTGCTACAGGTCCTGTGTGGGCCCGATCCTGTGTGGGTCCGATCCTGTGTGGGTCCTTGCGCTCAGCGGTCCTGTGTGAACCAGCGCCTACAGGTCCTGTGTGGGCCCGATCCTGTGTGGGTCTTGCGGGGGTTAGTTACCTTTCGATCCTTCGTGGGTCCGACGACTTAGATGGATCATAGATCATCTTTATCGTCCTTTGAAGAAGTATACCTGTGTGAGCTGAATCTGTTTCTTTCCTGTGTGGATTGTGTTGTGCAATCCTATGTGGATTACGTTTTGCTTTCCGGTGTGGAATACGTTTACTTTCCTGTGTGGACTGAGTTGTACTTGGGCTCGGAGGTTGGAGCGTATTTGAATTTGATAACTTAGGTATATGTATGGGCATATACCTAAGCAGAGTCGGTTGTTACTTCGTGATTGTACTTTTCTTCGTGGTTTACTCTCTGTGGATTTGAGAGACCTTCAGGGGTCTCGGGGTCCCTACTGAGTAGCTTATACTCACCCCTGCACGGGCTTTGCCAGCACTACGTTGTGTTGGTTGCAGACGACGGACAGCGTTGACCTTAGCTGAGGCTTGCAGAGCGGGACGGTACCCGGAGGTGGACCACTGGGCGGGATGTGAACGGAGCAGACGGCGGGACCTGTGGAGCAGAGGAGCTATCTGTACCCACCCTTCAGGTGGGATTTCCAGTGGACAGCTCGGTGTAGCGGCATTTACTTTTCAGTTGCTGTTTTCCCTTTCGAGTTGTACTTTACTTTCAGTTTGGGTTTGTATTCTGGCCCATTTACTTTTTCGCACTTTCAGTTGTACTCTGCTTTTGTTTAGTGTTTACTTTCTGCTTGCTTACTCTGTGGTGTTTGTTTACTTTACAAAGGCAATGCCTTCCCTTTTTACCGGGATTTACGCCTTGGTGCTAGTCGCCAGCCCCTGGCCTATGGAAGGCGGGCTTGGGGTAGTCACGGCACGGACCCCGAGGGCGGGTCGTGACATCACAGTTGATGAATTTTCCAAATAGCCTCTCCTTTCATATAGTTCTATCTATAAAACATAGGATATCATCATTTTCCTTATAAATTTTGGAATATATTATAATATCATGAAAACAATGACCATAATGTTTTCTTAGTAGTCTTTAATGACTCTATTAATCAAATCCATAAAAATATTAGGTGCATTAGTCATGTCGAATGGCATAAAAACAATCTCATAATGAACATATCACGGTAATATGGAGATCGTTGAAATATATTCTTTTTTCAAACAAAATTTATGATAACCGGATTAACAATCAATCATCGAGAAGAATTGAGCCCCAAGAATCTGGTCAAATAATTCATCAATTCTAGGAAGATGTTAGTTTTTCGTCACTATAATTCCATTTTGTTCTCAATAAACAGTGAATAACTACATTGTCTTATCATAATTCTTCACAAAGAAAACATGTTGTCCCCAAGAAGACACATTTGGATAGATAAACCCCTACTTAAAAACATCTTTTATTTGTTTCTAAAATTACTCCGGTTAAATATTCTCTATTCTATACAGGGGTCTTTGATATCGCCTTGGATCGAGGTATAAGTTCATTGGAGAACTGTACCTCAAGTTATATGGGAGGTCTTAGTAATTAATAATTATTTTTATATATGTATTTCTGAATGATGGGGACATTCTATATTCATATAAATTCATATAATTCTTCATCGTCAGTGGTCATTTCCATAAAGAAGGATATATGTGGTTATTCTAGACAACGATCTTCTCATGATATCCCTACTTTTAAAACAACTAAATGTTTTCCATTCAAGACTACAGTTATTTACTTACATATATAGTTGATCTTATCATTATATTTTGAGAGAATGTCCATCCCTAGTCCAAAATAGTAATTAATACTAGATTTTTGATGATATTGTTCTCACTAAAGTGAATACTAGAGTTTCTATCTTCTATTGATTCAAGGATAATACCTTCCAATGACATTCCTAATAAATAGACATCTAGCACTTCTTGGATTGATTTTACATTCTTTTTAAACTAAGAGGAAATAAAAGAATACATAGAATCTATATATAACAAAGTACCTGATATTTATGGGGTAACAATGAGAGTACCTACCACTATAAATTTTTTAGATTTAACTTCATCCACCATGAAAGCCAAAACTCAGCCTTTCTCCCTTGGCCTATGATAGGGTTGATAGTGATTCCCTTCTACAATATTTGGATTTAGAGAGTGATTTGAAAAGTGTCTATGTTGTACAAACATGAAGCATTTGACTTGAGGAACATATTTCACAATCATACCTTTATTGTTAATGCTAAGTAGTTGGGGATTCACCCCACAATGAATGTTTTGAGAAATAGGGCCATATCTTACACACATGTAAAATTTTCTTCTCCTGATCTAGCAGTTCCCTAAATGATTCTTCACAGACTTATTCCATAGGGAATGTTGATCTTTCATACCACCCCTTCCTTGACCAAATCACCTCCCAAATCTTGGATCTAAAGTTATCTTGTTTTGCATTTGATTTGTGAGGACACTACATCCCACCGAACTCTAGTATGACCTTGACAACGCTTTGTACTATCTCTTCATAGTTGTCATAGTCTTGATTCATAAGATTCTTTTATATATGGGGTTGTAGTCTACCAAAAAATATATCATCCTTTCTATTAGGATCCATGAAAAATAGATAGGTGTAAAGGGAAAGTCGTGTGAATTTCATCTTATTGGTTACTACAGATTCATTTTCCTTCTACATCATCTCTAGTAATCCCTTTTCCATTTTCATTCACATTTAAGGGGTTTAATACATATTGAAGAATATCACCCCAAACTCTTCCCACTACATAGATTAGATAAAAACTACTTGATGTTTGTTTTTAAACAGTGTACACCACTGATCAGTTTCTCCGTAAGTGTTACATAGATAGCATGACAATATCTTGTTCTAAAAAATGAAATATAGAAAATATATTTTTCTATAGAGCTTATATATTGTTCAATAGTCAATGGGTCAGTATATCCTCTGACGGAAGGTGGTTATTGACGCATAAAGAAATCAATTAAAACTTTTCCCTTAACGGAGAATATTTTATCTTAGCTTGATTCATGTTATTTCCCATAACTTGAGTCAGTTGATTCAGTATTCTCATGAAATTTTCCATTTTGGATTTAATCAGATGGACATTAACACCCCTCCCATTTCAATCACTATTTACATGGTTTCTCTTCTTTCCCATTATTTTTTGAAATAAGAATTCCTTTGTGGTAATAAATTATCATTAAATTATTATATAATTATAAATGAATTTTATGTGTTAATGCATCCTGCTTAATGATGTCATTCATTAACAACAATTACATTTTCGATATATCCTTCATAATGGTTCCTAAAAAGCTTATGATTGAACAAACATATCCCCCAGGATTGTAAAACTATGTGTGTATAAATGCATATTGTCATGTACGTGGTTACACTGAGTCAGGCCTAATTCACCTTGACAATTTTGTTACCTCTAGTTATATTTGTGTTAGAGCCACATACTCACATTCTCATCCAGACAATGATTTCTTTTCTCAGAAACCCCTTACATAATATTTCACTAAAAATACACGATGAGTTTACTATATATAAACATTTCTATAGGGATCATCATATGTTATTTCAAATCCAAATTTTAAAAAATATGTAGCAAATCCTTTGATATGTACTATGACATCACACCATTTTATTGCATAAAATTCATTACATTGCAAACAAAACAGGGTCTTTTCATGTTTAGTCTCTTTGAAAAAAGGTACTTAATAAATGAAATCATGAATCCTTATTATAATCCAATTGAAAGGAATAATTATTTGTTTATAGTATGTATATTTAATGCATATCATATTCTGGGTGCATATATTAAAGGAAAGGGTGATCATAAGACCTAGTAAGGTAAAAAAAGAGAAACAATTTAAATGTGATCACATAAATATTGAAAAAAACCTGAGGAATATCATAAATGAATGATAAATAGAAATATCATGAAAATAAAAACATGATTCATAACTTTTAATTGCGGCTAC
The DNA here is from genome assembly GCA_963277665.1 of Viscum album. NCBI lineage: Eukaryota > Viridiplantae > Streptophyta > Magnoliopsida > Santalales > Viscaceae > Viscum > Viscum album. The sequence goes on along the minus strand of OY728131.1, from coordinate 304,560,207 downwards.
AACATTTATTTTTGAAATTTATAAAAATGTCACTAGGGTTTTTCAATGAGGTGTCATAAAAATTCTCAAAGTTATTCACAAAGGTATCATAAAACATGTCATCTCTAGATATTAAATTATTTTATCAATATGTTTTAGAACTATTAGAGTAAACCCATAATATTTATTAATTAATTAGAGACACATATATCATAATAATTTTTTTTAAATAACCTGTTCAGAATAATAGAATCAGGTTTCATATATGAATCATGTCTTTTTAAAAAGAATGAATTAAAGAAAAGATTTTTACATCATTGTCAACCCACTAAAAAGTTGGGATTCATATATTTTAATCATATAATAAAAAACATATTAATTTAAAATCAATGTGAATAACTCTGGTATATAAATATGTTTGGGTATTCATATAGTAAATAATAAAATTTCTTACGAAAAAGAGTGAAATTAAGCAAAGAATGTTTCACAGCATAACAACTTTGTAACATGGATTTATATAACATTAAAAAGAGAGGAGAAAATGGTCACCAATAGATAATATACTTTTAATATATAAAATTTATAGAATAAAATGGATAGAATAACATTGTAGGCAAATTTTAAAGACATACCACATAAAAATGGATCTTCAAAGGAAAAGAGTTGTTGATATTTCCCTTACCGTAAAGAGTAACTCCTAAAAAATGAAGGTTTGGGGTATGGGGTCTCCAGGACTCATTTAGAGATAAAAACTACTTATTTATGGAGGATGAATTTGGTATTAATGGTAATGGAGAAATGGGACTTAATTTATAGGAAACATTAGGGATTTTTTATTGATTTCCCTCGACACCACGGTATTTTTATTTTCAAAACCATGGGATTTATCCTGGTATTTTCCCATGGTATTGGCCACATGGGACACCTAAAAAGTTATTTTAATATGAAATATTCGACCATCATTTTTATTACTTATTAAATCATTATGATTTCACTAAACATTCCAAAAAAATTAAAACTATATTTTTATTATTCACTAAAAAACAAAATATTTTATATATTTATCATAAATTCACCCAAAAATAATTTAAACATTAGGATTTCAAAAATGCATTTTATTTTATTACAATAATTCTTAATTATGTAAAATTTTACTATTAAATATAAAAATACTCAATCTTTAAAAATAACAGGGGATAGAAAATGTATAGTAAAACACATAGTAAAATTACTAACACTTAAAAAATAATTTTTTTGTATCATTTAAACATAAATAATATTGTTTTAATCTCAATATTTTTTTTAATATCATCATAATTTACATTATGTTAATTTACTATAATAATTATTCTAATTCTGAAAAGTACAATACCTTTCCAAAAAATTAATTTTTCAAATTTTTCATATTTTTTAGAAAAACTAAACTCAAAAAGGAATTGATGGAACACCATTTTCATTTTTTAAAAGAGGATTAAAAATTAAGTAACCAATTCTTTGGAAAATAACTCATTATAACACCAACATATTACATAAGGTTGAGGTGTGTGATTGTGATGTATTTTTTTGGGTGACTCAGATAACATCGTATGAGTGGTAATTTACACTAACTTGAATATATACCATATGTGATTTCAATAAAGAATAAAATGTTGAATCATGGATTGTTATTGGTCAATAGAGAATCCCAATAAAGCTAGATCCTTCCTAGTTTTTGAAAGATGTGTTTCATAGGGAACCCTCCTCAGGATGAGGCCATCAACACTTCTCTATGCATTAATTTTCCTTTTTAATTTATTCTTATACACAGTAATTATAATAATAAAAATATTATTAAGAGTATGGGTTCCAATAGTCATATTAACCAATGGTCTTAATTAAACAAAAAAATCATATAATGATCAAATACTGATGGTCACAATTAAAAATATACTCACTTTATTATTATAGATACATAGTTTTGTTATGTAAAATATAATTTAGCACACAATTTGACGAAACAATTATCATTCGAATAGTTTGGGTTGTTTCATTCATCCACCCTTATGAAATTTCTTCCACAAAGGTTAATCTCGGTCCCTCAGTTGAGAAAAGTTGAGGGTACTAGTACCTCATTTTTTCTTCAGGATCCCATATGGAATTTTCATATTTGTGGTTACTCAACAGCACATTAATGAGGTGTAAAGTCTTGTTGTGTAGAAAATTTTCACTATGGTCCACGATATTCATTGGTTTTACTCATAAGAGTGTTCATGTTCTAGTTGCACCCCCTCTAGATTTATTAAATTTGAAGGGCCAATTTTGTAATTCCTCAAGAGAGATTTGTGGAATACATTCTGAACACGAGCTAGATTTGGTGGAAGTGAAAGATGGTGGGACACTACTCTTATGTGATTAAGGATTTAATAGGAGAAATATACATGGGGATAATAATCCCTTTCCTCCCAAACATCACAACTCTCTTCTTAGGTGAAATTCAGTGGAAGAATTTGTAACCAACATCAATATCTAAGTCTCATTGATTGTTGTAATCATAGATCTTCTGCTGACTCTGTGTAGACTTTATGTGATGTTTGATGGAATGAACCTTTAACAAAATATATTGTAGATGATCAGTATTATGAAGATTTTTCTCACCCACTTCATTCCAACATATAGTTTTTCTACATCAAATCCCATAGAGAAATTCATAAGGGTTCATTTGAATACTCGAATAAAAGATGTTGTTGTATGATAACTCAACTAATGAGAGATGTTGATCCAAACAACCATTAAATTACATTGATCATGTACTCATATTGTTCATAATTTTCTGAATATTCAATTTACATTGTCCATAAATTTGGCATAGAAAGGCCCCCATAAATCTTAATTTAGTATAATGTGTTTTTTGAAGACTTATCCCAAATTTGGATGTGAAACCTAGATCATGTTATGAAATGATAGAAAGTGGAACTCAATGAAACCTCATCAATTACTTTACATTTATCATGTCTTGTTGTTTTAGATATACATTCTATAAAATAGATATAAATTTGATAGTCTTAGTGATACAATCTACTATAACCAATATCTCATTATTTCCTTTGGATGCTTTTTGGAGTATAGTAACAATGTTAATATTGATATTATCCCACTCCCATGCTTATAAGGCAGTGGTTGTAATACCCATTTTGTAATATGTCACTCTTCCTTTACTAGATGATACCCCAGGAACCATGTAGTATAGTAAACAATCTCCATTTTCATGTTAAACAACCAATAATTATCATGAATGTCCGTAAACATTTTGGCGCTTCCTTGATTTATAGTGTAAGTAGAGTTATGAGTTTCATCCATAGACTTATTCATTGTTTTCTGAATAGAGGGATCACATAGCCTTGTATAAAATTTTAGTACACCTTCATAATAATTATTTAACTCATGAAACATCCCATCCTTTACAACCTCTAACTTATTTCTCAAAAAATGATCATCCCATTGTGATTTATTTATACTACCAAGTAATAATGGATGAGAAATCTTTTGGATATAGTTGATGATGTCACTACCCTTCCGATTACCTTATATAGTTTTAATTGGTATTTAATAAAAGGATCTCCTTGAATCCTCATCATTGTGTGGAAAAATGTTAATTTCTTACTTAATGGATCAACAAACTTGTTTTTTCTTATAGAATGATAATGAAATAAACCATCATTGTCTTTAAAAAGATACATCCATCTCCTCTATCTCAAGTTCAAATACATTGGCTTGATAATATACTTCAAACATTGTCAATCTGTGTATATATTACATTTATACCAATAAATATTGTTCTTCTATATCAATAAAGTGAAAACAACCAAAACCAACTCTAGGTCTTATATATCATAGTTTTGTTCATGAGGATTCACTACTTGAGATACATAAGCGATCAACTAATTTTTATCATGAGAAAGCACCTAAGAACATTCAGTGATGAATCACTAAAAATAATGCATCCTAATCTAATTTGGGGTAGAGTTGATAGGGGTGTACTTATCAATCTCTTCTTCATCTCATGGAAAATTTCTTCACACTACATTTTTCCAAGTGAACATGGCCCATTTTTTAGTACACATGGTCAGAAAATTAGAATGCTAGGAAGGGGTTTTTAAAAAACCTACCATATTATCCCACTAATCCATAGAAACAATGAATATTAGTTAATAATCTAAGATGGGACCTCTCGTCTACAACCTCTATCTTGGTTGGAACCACTGATATGCTTTCATTGGTTGCAGTGTGCCCAAAGAAATCAACATTTTGTAACTAAAATCCACATTTTTAGAACATTCCAATTAACCTCTCCTTCATTATTGTTTTCACCAAAACCCTTATATGATCCTCATGATCATCATGAATTTTGGATTATATTAGAATATTATCAATAAAATCTACCACAGTGTAATCAAGGTAGTCCTTAAAGTCTCTATTAATCAAATCCATAAAAATTAAAGGTGCATTTTTTACACTGAAGGGAATAAAAACAAACTCATAGTTCCCATATCTTGAACAGAAGGCGGTATTTGGAATATATTCATTCCTCACCATCAATTATTGATAACTAGATAAAATGGAAATATTGGAGAATTATTGATCCCAATGAAGCTAGTCCACAAAATCATAAATTCTTGGAATAGGGTATATGTTCTCCATTGTGATCTTGCTATGTTCTCTATTATCAATGCATAAATACACTAATCCATCCTTCTCTTTCAAAAACAGAAATTTTTTTCCACAATGTCATGCATTCTAATGGATAATCACCTTCTCCAAAAGAACATGTAGTTGTTTCTTTAATTCATCCAGCTCCACATTCCTCATTATATATAGGGTCTTTGATTTCGACTTGGATCCAAACATGAATTCAATAGAGACCTCCACCTCTCTTTTTAGGGGAGGTTCATGTTACTCTTCCTAAAATACATCATCTTATTCCCGAATTATGTGAAAATTATCTATTTGTATAAATTCATTTCATTCATCATCTTCTCTGATCATTTATATAAATAATGTTACGTGTGGTGCTTATAGAGAAACCTTTGGTCGAGGTATCTCTCCTTTGAAAAATAACATAGGTTGTCCATTCAAGGATATAGAGATTTTCTTTATTCTACAATTGAGATTAGCATTATACTTTTAAATCTAGTACATCCCCATTATAATGTAAAATTCCAACTTGGGAATTACTAGATTTGTGACGATATTGTGCTCTCCAAATTGAATACTAGAGTTTCAATAAACTATGTATTATTGGATAATCCCTCTATGAGTCTCGAATGATTACTATACTTCTAGAAGTTTAGTGATTAATAATATATTATTCAAAAAAATAAAGGAAATTATGGAATACTATGAACTAGATTCAAACAAAGTAATTTCACGACTTAATAGAACAACAAGAGTACCTAATACCACATCATTTGGAGCATCAAATTTATCTCTTGTGATAGTAAAATCATGACCTATCACCCTTAGACAATGTTGGGATACAATGATTCTATTTCAATATCATCGAATTTGGATAGTGACTCAAAAAGAGGTCATGATTTCCATAAATGAAGCATTGCAATTCATGTTGGGCCTATAACATCATCCGTTTTTGATTACTGTTGAGATGTTGAGGTTTCACATCACTATAATTGTTTTGAGAAATATTGATATATCTTACACACTTGTAAAATTTCCCACTCCCAAGAATGCAGTTCCCAGAATTCTTCTTCCCACACTTATTGCACCAGGAATGATTCAATTTCTTTCTTCCCCTTATTTGATAGAATATCCCCCCAATCATGGATCTAAATATATCTTATTTTCATATGATTTGTGAGACTTTTTTGTCTCACTGATCTCCATTTTGACCTTAATTACACATCGTACTATCTCTTCATAGTTGTCAGAGACTCTATTAGTAATATTTTTTCCTTTGATGTGGTCGTTTTCCACAAAAGTATCTATCATTATTTCCATTAGAATCCATTAAAAATCTACTAGTTTAGTGAGAATGTATTGTGATGTTCATCTCATAGCTTCCTATAAATTCATTTTCATTCTTCTTCAGATCAACGAATTCATTTTCCATTATCAATGGAATGGAATTAGGGAAATACTTAATGAAGAATATTCTCCTAAATTCTCCCAACTCCATAGCATAGATATCTTCTCTTGTCTTTGTGTTTTTAATCACTGTAAACCACAGATCAGCTTCTCCATAAGCAGTACACATCAATAGTGACATTCTTTTGTTTTATGCAATGGAGTAAAAAAAGATCATTTTATAGAACCTATCAATTTTCATAAATAAATGGATCATTTGATCAACTTAATAATGGTCGTAATTGACTTATAAATGACTTATTAGAATGTTTTCCCTTAGAGGAGAATCTTGTATCTCATCTTGATTGTGGTTATTTTCCATTTCTCAAGTTAGTTGATTCGTAATTCTCATGATGTTTTCTATTCGTGCTTCTATCAGAAGTCCATCGGCATCTGGTCCATTGTGATCACCATTTATTTCATTAATATTATTTCCCACCATTTTCTAAAATAATAAAGCCTTAGTGAGAAATGTGTATATTTTAATAATATTATAATTTTAATCGGATTTATTCTCATAATACATCATGATTAAAGATGTTATTCATTAACTGAAATTATATATTCTATAAATCCAAAACAATTGCTCATAGAAATCCCGTGAGTAACCAAACATATCCACCAGGAGTGTCATACTAGGAGAGAAGAAATGCATGTTGTCATATATCATTTTATGGCAAGTTAATCTCAACACACATTATTAGAGTTTTTACCCCTACGTAAATCTATTCCAGAGCCTCATCCACTAGTTTATATCAACATGTGGATTTCACTACCCAGAAACCACTTATTTAACATTTCCTTAGAATACAAGGATGTTTTTCCTATATTTAAACATTTATATAGAGTTTTTAAAAATGTTTTAAAATCTGAATTTCCCAAAATAACTAAATCAACCTTTGATACCAACTATATCGTCCCTCATTTTTATTATATATCATTCATTACATAGAACAAAAGAGGATCTCTTAAAGAATAGTTTATTTGAAAATAGGTATATAATGAATGATATTGTAAAACATTATTCTAATCACTTTAAAGGATTCATCATAGCTTTAGACCAAGTATATAATCTTTATACCATTACCAAGGGACATGAATAAAATTAAATGGTGAGAATAAGGCCATGTGAGGTAAAAAAAGAGAAACAATTTACATGGTATATGAGAAATAATGAGAAGAACTTGAGGAATATCATAACGGAATGAGAATGAGGCATATCCTAATAATAAAAAGCATGGTTCATAACTTGATTAGGTGGCTACAACTTTTATTTCAAACATTCATAAGTTTATTAACAAGGTTTTCACCGACGTTTCTTAAAAATTAACAAGGTTCTTCCCCATGGTAACATAGAACATGACAACTATAGAGATTAAATTCATTACCCAATGCATTAGAGAAATATCATGGAATACCCTTAATATTTATTAATTAATATGGGAATTAAATGGAGAAAACCAGATCATAATAAAAAATTCTATAACTAACTTGTGGAGAAAAAAGGAGAAATGTTTCATATATGAATCACGACATTTTAAAAATAAATGTTCAAGGAAAAGATCTTTATAACATTATTAACCCATTAAAAAGGAATTTGGGTTTAATGTATGTTAATAAAAGAAAAAATATATCAATATGACATATTGGTGAGTACACCTAGAATAGAAAAAGGATTGGGAATTCACAATAGAAAATAAGTGAATTTCTTGATAAAAAGAGAGAAAATTTGTGAAGAAACATTAGTAGCATAATCTATATGAAACATGGGTTAATAAAAAATTGAAAAGTGAAGTGAAAATGGTATCATAATAAAAATAGATTCTTAATAAAGAAAATTTATAGAATAAAATTGATATGATAACATATTTTGGAAATTTGAAGTTCATACCACCTAAAAAGTTAACTAGAAAGGAAAAGAAAAATTGATATTTCCCTAACCTAGAAGAAACATTCCTAAAACATGAATATTTGAACTTTTAGGGGTTGAGGATACCATGGGAGGACTCATTGCAAGGTAAAACAATCATTCTTCTTGGAATATTAGTTTTGAGTGATAGTAAATGAATAAATGGGTTGTTTTTTATAGGAAATGTGGGGAATTTATTTATTAATTTATATATAAAGGCCTTAGACACTTAGGTAGTGGTAAATAAAATACTCAGGCTTCCCCATGATATATTTTCATGGTATTATACATTCTGATCGTATTTTATTTTATTTTATCACACAATTGACAACTAAAAATTTTCAATTACTTATTTTTTCAAGAAAAATTAATTATTTCATAATATGACACAATAGGAGGACTCCTTGGGTTTTAATAGTAACAACACAAATTTTTTAATAATATTTGTTTCCTAAATTTTTGTTTTATTTTATACTGAACAAAACTATACCCTTTAATTAATGAATTGAGTTTAATAAAATGAGACATTTGGGTTTGGACTATTATTTGACCTTTGGTCTAAATGACCATTGTATATTAAACTCTTAACATTATAATTATTGTTTAGAAATAAAAGTGATCTTGGATAATTAATAACGAAAGAAGAGATGATGGCGTCATCCATAAGACTCGGGCTATACGAATCCCATCTGTGAGAGCTTCAGATGGAGGTTGTATCTATGGGATTTGCTCTAGACCCAACCCAAGATGAGCATCAATATGTGAAGCTTAAACGGAATCACTAAGGGATAATTTCAAGATGAAATAAATCACCACTCAAGAAATATTTTCCAAGCTGCCCCATGATTCTATCACCATAGAAAACCATAAACTTTGGTCCAATGCTAGTATTATAAGGGGCTATGTAATGAGGCCCTATAATTTATTTTAATCCCTTGGTATAAATAAATTTTTTATTTTTTACAATGGTAATGCATTTTATTTTCAAATGTCCGGATAAATATAGGATGACTATTATTGATGAATTTTGGAAAAAATGGTATTTTAAAATATTCTTGTAAACATTAAATAATTAATATTGTGAGATGATTTTCAAAAAATGGTCTTCTATTGTTATGATCAGTAAGAAATTTTGAGTCTAATAAAATAAATTTTTTATATAATAAAAAATATGAATAGTAACACATCCTTATGAATATTAATGAATAAAAAATCGTAAAAAAAATAAAAACATCACCCATAATGTATAAACACAATGTAGACATCTTAATAGCAATAAATGATCATAGTATAAGTTTTGGTATTATTTATGTCATAAATATTTTATTTAAAATTTTATAATTAATTTAATAAATTGAAATGGAAATGTGTTTTTGTAAAATATTATCACAAATTGTTACTTTATTGTCTTATGGTGATATGATAATTTTATGGGACCATGATTACTTTGTCAAGGTGTTACCAAACAATTTATAGGTTTAGAGTTGTTTTTTTGAATAAATTATTATTTTATTTGAAAATTAAATTAAAAAAATTTAGAAAATTATTTTCATAAAATGGAGCTCATTTTTTAATTTAGGGCATAGATATTTTGTTAGTTTGAATTTATGATATTTTTATAAAATATTTTGTTTTTTGGTGAATAGTAAAAATACCGTTCTGAGTTTCTGTCTGATCAATGAAATAATTAATGATGTTACAATGATATAATAAATCTGGTCGACTTGTGGATAGTATGATATGTTATGAGGTGTCACATGTGGCCAATACAATGGTAAAATACCACGTGAAAGTGCCTAGTTATTCAAATACCATCGATGAGGTGTCCCTTGGAATTTTTTAAATATTCTCTCACTTTGGCTATAAATACCATGTCATTACCTCATTCATAAACTTCCAAAATCCTCCATAATTAACCTCTGGTATCTTTACCTCCTAGGTAGTCCTCCCAAGGTTCCCTCAGGCCCCCATGTTCCTAACCGTCGAGCTTTCAATGTCACTATTCAAGGTTAGGGAACATTTCACCCACCTATTTTATGTCCTAACTTCCTTTATGTTGTACCTTCCATTTTCCATATTATTATCCGGGGGTATGTTCTTCTATATCTGCATTACAATCCATTTTATTTTAAATTGATGATGGACCCTTTCCATGCTTATCACGTTATTTTTCAGAATTATATGTGATGTTGTTAGGATGCCAGATTTTTTAAAAATAAATCACATTTTCTATCTCCTTTCATGTTTCCTTTTAATGTGGTATAACATTCTAATTTCCACTCCATGATATTATTTGTTTTTATTATGTACCTCTACTGAAAAATTATTAATTTATTGATGGTATACCCTTGTCCCATGTATTTTTTTTACTTTCTAAACCATGTTATATAGCCGTTATGCTGTAGAAATTTCATCTCCAAAGTTCTCTCTCTTTCTATGATAAAATTATCTTGTTTATTTATGTGAATACCCAACACTATTTTGTTTATATGGGTGTTCATATATAGAAAAATATGATATATTTTATTTTCAAATTTACATATATATTACCCTCATTCCCTTTCCAAGGGTTAAAAATGACATAATGATCTTATTTTTAAGCACTTTTAAAACATCACGATTTTGAAATGAAACCCATTTTATTTATTCTCATTGGGATATTTATGAAATTTTTTATTATTATCTTTTTAAATCTCATGAAAGTAATGACATAGTAAGGGTAAACCCTTATATATCTCTAATGCATTGGTAAATAATTTAATCTCTAGACATGACAAGTTTCACAATACCTTAGTGAACAACCTTGGTAATTTTTATAAAACCACATTGATGAACCCTGGTGATAATTTGATGAATATATAAATTATATATGGTAGCCACATATTAATGTTATGGTTCTTTTTATCTCCATTACAATATTCATCTACATCCATTCCTCAGGTCTTTATGTTTTTCATCAATTTCTTATTGACAATAGATGTAAACTAATTCCCTTGTGTTCCCTTACTATGAGTCTACTCATCCTGTTATTTGATGTGTGTCTCAAGGTTATGAGATACAGGAATTTTACTTAGGATAAACCTAGGGTGAAGCCTTTAATGTTTTTTAGAAGAATGATTTATGTTTTTTTCATGTATTATGATCCAAATTTCAAGGACACCAAACATTAACGTTAATGTGTTGGTAAAATGTAATGAAAAGTTATGTAATAAAAAGGAGGGATTCCATAGTTAGTATCAAATGAAAGTTTAGTTATTTATGGAGATTAGTCTTTGAAAACATTTGGAAGAACCGTATAGAAAAGTTGAAATATAATGATAAAATATTGGTATTTTGGTGAAATATTATGTTTCTGTTTATCAAACAAATAAATCCATGTCAGGATACATACAAGTGGATATGGCTCTAGCACAGATGTACCTAAGAGTGAAAACTCCCACAAGGAGTTTCAAGCAAGACCCGGGGTATCCTAGTACATGACAATGGGCCTTTCTGCAATTCTGGTTTGACAGTCCCAGGGGATATCTGTGTTTAATCATAAACTTTTTATAAATCACTATAAAAGATTTATAGAGAATTGTAATTGTTTAAGAATGATGCTTTAAGACATAAAATCTTGTATAGTTCAAATATTATTAAATGAAATAAGCTTTTTGCTACGATTTTATTCTTTTAGAGAATTACAGGAAATTTGAGGAACCGTGCAAATGGTGACCGCAATGGACCATGCACTGACAATGCTCTGATGAATTTTGGAATAGATTCCTTCATGTTAATGATGAACCAAATGACTCATGTTTTGGGATATAACATGAATTAATCTGAGAGACTGATCTCTCCATGATGGGAACAACTTTTTTTGAATCCTTTATGCATCAACGACCACAAATCCTCAGTGGATCGACCGACCCACTGATTTATGAATAATGGATCAGTTATATAGTGAAGATCTTTTCTAAGCTCCGCCATTAAGAGAAATATAAGGTCCCCCTGGCTGTCTATCACTTTGAGGGATAAGTTGATCTATGGTGGGAAATGATTAAAAAAACGAGTCCAAGAGTGGAGGTTGAATCTATGGAGTGTGAAGAGTTCAGAAGGATATTTGTTTGTAAGTATTTCACTCGTTCTATGAGAGAAAGAATGGAGAAAGAGTTTCTCAAGATGAATCAGAATGAAAATGAATCTGTCGGAAGCCGTGATATGAAATTCAGAATGCATTCCCATTATACCTCATGTTTTTTCATGGATCCTAGTGGGAAGGTTGATATATTTTTGGGTGGACTAAGACAACATCTATGTAAGAATCTATCAAACTAAGAATGTGACAGCTTTGGGGATATCATGTAGAGATCGACGAAAGTCGAACTGGAGTTTATTGAGACACAATAGTTTTATAAATTCAATGAAAAGAAGATATAGATGGATCCAAGAGTAGAGAGGATATTCGATTAGGGAAGTGGAGGCAATCAAGTATAATTTACCACATGTAATAAATGTGGTAAGAAGGATACATGGAACTTTTTCTCAGGAGAATAATGTGCTAAAAGTGTGGAAGAGATGGCCATATCATGTGGAATTTTTGTAGTGAGGTGAAACCACAACTTCCCAACACTAAAGACAAGGGTAATTTGGTGTAGGCCCTACCTGATGTCCAATGATGTAAGTTTATATAACTTGGGAATATTTCCAATTACTTTCCAAATCTTAGGGCATTGGGGGGGAATCACCATCATCCTCAAAAACAGCCAAGGGAACAAGGTTGTACTTTTTCAATCACTATGGCTCATGTTGAAGTTACAAATGATGCAATGGAAGGTAATCTCATTGTTCTCTCAAAGCATTCAAGTACATTGTTAGATTTTGGTTCTACGCATTCTATTATTTCCACATATTTGCAAAGAATTTATAATCAACCCCCTATTTTCTAAAAGTAGAGTTATCAGTCACGACTTCAGGTAGGATTATCAAAGCACCATCAGTGTTTAGAAACTCTAGTATTTACTTTTATGAGAATAATCTTATAGAAAATAGAGTAGTCATTGCCAAGATAGAATTCGACATTATACTGGGGAGAGACTATCTCTCAACGTACAGTGATAAGATCAAATGTAGAAGCAGACATTGTAGTCTTGAATGTAAAACCTATAGTTCTCTTCCAAGGAGATATATCTCAACCTGAACTTTTTCTAGAAGAACCTCATATATTTTTCTTTATGGAGTTGATCAGTTAATAAGAAGAACTAAATGAGAGATTAAGGATATAAAATGTCCCCATCATCCATGAATATGTTTATGTATTTCTTGAGGAGTTACTCAGACCTCCCCCAGAAAGAGAGGAAGAGTTATCTATTGACCTCGTACCTGGATCTCGTCTGATATCAAATAACCCCTTTAGGATGGTAAATATGGAGCTAGATGAATTAAAGAAACAAATCTAATATATTTTGGAGAAGGGGTTTATCCGATCGAGTATGTCTTCTTGGAGAGCACCAGTTCCCTTTGAGAAGAAAAAGTATAGATCGATGAAACTATGCATTGATTATAGAAAACTAAACAAGATCATAGTGAAGAATAAATACGCTCTTATATGAATTGATGACTTATTTTACCAAATTCATTGGGCTCAATTATCCCCTATGATTGATCTTTGAGATGGTTAACATCAAATGAGGGTGAAGAAGGAAGATATTCAAAAATATTACTTTTGATCCAGATATGTCCATTATGAGTTTGTTGTTATGCCCTTTGGACTGACTAATTCACCAGATATTTTTATGGATTTTAGGAACAAAGTCTTTATTGACTAACTTGATAACTTTGTTTTAGTTTTTATTGATGATAGTTTGATATATTCAAAAATTTTCGAGGGGCATGAGGATCATCGAAGGGTTATTTTTCAAACTATATAGTCGTAGAGGCTTTTTGGGAAGTTCAGAAAATGCCAATTCTGGTTACATCAAGATTCTTTCTTGGGGAACATTGTAACCAATGAAGGATTAAGAGTTGACCTTGCAATGAAAAAAGTGTTAGAGGAGTGGTCTCAACAAAAAAAATAATTGATATTCATAGTTTCCTTGTATTAAAAAGATATTATTGGAGGGTTTTGAAAAACTTTTCACGAACTTATAATCCATTAACCAAGTTAACTCAAAATAGAGTCAAGTTCATTTGGAAAAAGGAGTGTGTGGAATGTATCCAAGAGTTGAAGAAGATATTGGTTACTGTTCTCGTGTTAACACTACCCTCAAGTGGAGAAGGATTCATTGTTTTTAGTGATGCATCTCGGAAAGGGATTGGGTGTGTCCACATTCCAAATGACAAAGTCTTTGCTTAAGCATCTATACAGTAAAGGAATCATGAGTAAAACTATCCAACACATGTTCTGGAGCTGGCTATAGTCGTTTTTTTTCTGAAGATATGGAGGCATTATCTTTATGGAGAGAAATGTGATATATACACAGACCATCAATGTTTAAAGTATATTTTCACAAAAATTTAATTGAACATGTTGTGGAGATTATGGCTGGAACTTCTCAATGACTTTGAGTGTTCAATTTATTATCATCCTAGAACTGAAAACAAATTCATTGATGCGTTAAGTTGGGATGACCCAGTTTTTCCTTCCAGGATGAGGATTCAAAGTGATCCTTTGATCAATGTACTAGTAATGATGGACATGGGAATTATAAGGGAAGGGACATCATCAACCCTAACCCAAATGATTTTTCAACAGTCATTACTAGAGAAGATCAATAAATCTCAGAAAGAAGATCCTTTGTTACAAAAGAATTTTGAGCCTTTGAAGGATGGGAAGTTTTCTATATTCAATATTGATTAGGATGGTGTTCTAAAATTTCATACAAAACTATGTGTTCTATCTATTCTAGAAATAATGATAGAGTTGATGGATGAATCTTATATTTATGAATTCTCTATACATCCTGGATGCACTAAAATGTATAGGGACCTTCATAATCATTATTTGTGGGATAATATAAAAAGGATGATTTCTAACTACACTTAACGGTGCCCGGAATGTCAGAAAGTGAAGGCAGAGAGACAAATTTCTAAAGGGATATTGAAACCACCACCCATACAAGCATGGAAGTTGAAAAACATCACTATGGACGTAGTCATTGGTCTCCTAAAAAATTCCAAAGGAAACAATGCTATATGGGTTATTGTGGACCGTCTCACCAAGACTTCCCATTTTATCTGCATTTTAGAAGATTTCATTCAGGATTAACTTGCCATGATTTATGCGAAGGAAGTGGTAAGGCTACATGGAGTTCCACATTATATCATATCTGATCATGACTTGAGGCTCACATCAAAATTCTTGAGATTTCCTCAACATGATCTGAGCATGGAATTGAAATTCAGTAAAACCTATCACCCCAAAATGATGACCAATTAGAAAAGACTATTCAAAAACTCGAGGATGTGCTGAGAACATTCTCAATAGAATTTAAAGGTGGATGGGATCAACATCTCCATTCAGTTAAGTTCTTTGAAAACAATAGCTTCCACTCGAGTATTCAAATGGTACACTATGAATCAATATATGGGATGCGATGTAGAACTCCAACTTGTTGGGATAAAACTGGTTAGTGAAAGAATCTTGGGCCTGATATGGTGCAAGAAATGATAGAAAAAGACCTTTCTATCCAACAACACATTATGTCTACTCCAAGTCGGAAAAAGAGCTATGGAAATATCCAATGAAGGGACATGGAGTTTGATGTTAGTGAAAATGTTTTTCTTCGAATTTGACCTTAGAAGAGAGTCATGACGTTTGGTAGGAAAGGTAAAATCAGCCCTAGGTACATTAGCCACTATGAAATCATTGATCACATGGGAGTAGTGGCCTTTTGGCGTGCACTCCCTCTAAATCTTGCAAACATTCATGATGTTTTCAATGTATCTATCTTCAAGAAGTACATACCTGATCCTTCACATGTACTAAATGAAGATGTGGTACAACTGGAATATGAACTCTCTAATGAGGAGAAACCGGTGGAGATCATTGATCATAGAGACAAGGTTTTATGCAACATGACTTCCCACCTTGTTAAGGTGTTATAGAGGAACCACAAATATGGAGAAGCCATGTGGGAACCAGATGAATATATGAGGAAGAATTACCCACACCTTTTTTCTTCTTAGGGAACGAGTTAAAATTTCAGGGGAGAAATTTCATAAGGGGGAAGAATGTAACGACCTGACATTTTAAAAATATTTATTTCCAAAATTTGTGTGTTATTTTATACTAAAAAACAATATCTTTTAATTAATGAAGTGAGTATAATTAAATAAGACTGTTGTGATTCTAATGTTATATAACCATTGGTCAATATGACCATTGGAAACTAAACTCTTAACATTACAATTATTTTTTATAAATATATTTGATCTTGGTTAATTAATACATAAAGTAGAGTCGATGGCCTCATCTAGTAGACTAGGGCCATATAAAGCCCATTTGTCAGAGCATGGGAAGAAGGTAGCATCTCTGGGATTTGCTATGGACCAAGCCCAAACTGAGCTTCAACATGTGAAGCTTGAACGAAATTTCATAATGGAGAAGTTCAAGATGATAGAAATCACCACCCTGGCAATATTGTCTGAGCCATAAAAAGATTCTATCACCATAGCACACATTACACTTCGGTCCTATGTAGGTTTTATACGTGGCTATGTAACGAGGCCATAGATACTTTTGGTAATCCTTGGGTATAAATAAAATTGTTATTTATTAGTATGGTAAAATTTGTGATTTTCAAATTTTCAGATTAATATAGGATGAATATTATGGATGGATTTTTTAAAATGGGTATTCTAAAATATTCATGTAAACATTAAATAATAAATAATGTGAGATGATTTTAAATAAATGGTCTTCTACAGTTGTGATCAGTATGAAATTTAAAGTCTAATAAGATAAAATTGTTTTTAGTGAAGAATAAAGTATGAATAGTAACACACCCTTATGAATAGTAATGAATACTAAATCATCCAGAAAAAAAGATTTAACCCATGAATGTATAAATACAATTTAGACATATTAAAAGTGAAAAAATGATCATAGTATATGTTTTCATATTTTTCTATGTCATAATTATTTTATTTACAATATAATTATTAATTTAATAATTTAAAATTAAAATCTATTATCATTAAAAGTTATCATAAATTTATACTTTATTGTCTTATGGTTATACGATAATTTAATGGGACCTTGATTGTTTTTTCAATGTGTTACAGAAAAGATATAGTTTAAGAGTTTTTTGTTTAATAAATTTTTATTTTATTTAAATATTAAATTAAAAATATTTATAAAATTATTTTCATAAAATAGAGTTAAATTTTGAATTTAGGGCATCAATATTTTGTAAGGGTGAATTTATGATATTTTTATAAAATGTTTTTTTTCGGTGAATATTGAAAATTAAGTTTTGTGTATCGGTATGATTAATGAATTCATTAATGATGTAATAAATAGAGTCAAATTTTGAATAGTGAGATATTTTAGGAGGTTCCCCATGTGGGAAATTACATGGAAAAATATCAAGGGAAAGCCCATGGTTTGCAAATACCACCGATGAGGTGTCCCTTGGAAATTAATTAAATATTCCCTCACATTTTCTATAAATACCTAGCCATTCTCTAATTCCATACATTCCAAAATACTAAGAAACGAATCTCTAGTCTATTTACCTTCCATGGAGTCCTCCCAATGTTCCCTCATTCCCTCAAGGCCCCAACTTTCAATCTTTCGAAGTCACTCTTCAAGGTAAGGGAACCCTTCACCCTCCTCTTTTCAGTCATGACTTTCATTATGTTATGTATTCTAGTTTCCATATTATTACAAGGAGGTATCTTCTTTTATATCATTATTACTATCCATTTCAAGTAAAATTTATGAGAGAACCTTTCCACTCTCATTAAATTACTTTTTTGTATTATAAGCGACGTCGTTAGGCTGTCGTATTTTCGTAAAAGAAATCACATTTTCTCTTTAATTTCATGTTTCCTTTTCATGTGGTATGTCATTAAAATATCCACACCATGATATTATTTCATTTTATTATATAGTTATACTATAAAATTATTCATTTATGGATGGTATCCCCTTGTCCCCTATTTTTTTATTATTTTCTAAAACCATGTTATATAGCCGTTATGCGGTAGAAAATTGATCTCAAATTTTTTCACTCTTTCTCTCGTGAAATTATCTGGTTTATTTATGTGAATATCCAGACCAATTTTGTTTCTATGGGTATCCATAAATAAAAAAATGATATATTTAATTCAATAAGTGACATACATAAAACTATCACTCCCTTCCCATCGGTTATAAATGATATACTAATCTTATTTTTCAGCACTTTTAAAACATCAAGATTTTGAAATGAATCCCATTTTATTTATTTTATTTTGGTTATTTATGAAATGTTTTATTATTATCTATGTGTCTCAAATTAATGTAACAACATATTAAGGGTGAACCTGAATAGAGCTCCAATGCTTTGGGTAAAGAATTTAATCTCTAGAGATGACAAGTTTCATGATACCTTAGTGAATAACCATGGTAATTTTTATGATACCATGGAGAATAACCTTTGTGATATGTTCATAAATTTAAAAATTAAATTTTATAGCCCGATATTCATGTTATGGTTCATGTTAGTTTTATTATGATATTCCTCTACTTCCATTGACCATGTATTTATGTTTTTTATCCATTTCATATTGTTATCACAAGTTAACTGATTCCCTTTTTTAAAATTACTGGGACTTCTGCCCACCCATTCTATTGATGTATGTCTCTAGGTTATGAGATGCATCATTTGATGTTATGATGAACCTATGATGAAGCCTTAGAAGTGGTTTAAAATAATGTTTTATGTTGTTTTCATGTATTATATTCTTGATTTCAAAGACACTTGACTTTAAAGATCTTCTGTTTGTAAAATTTAATGAAAAGTTATCTAATAAAAAGGTGAGATTCAAAAAGTAAATATATGAGATACTCACAGTGGTTGAATTGGGTAGGAAATATATTGTGTAAATGGGAGGGTATCTATTGAAAATGTGAGGGATTCTTTATTGATTTTTGTGGACATCTTGGTAGTGGTATATGAAAAACCCTGGTCCTCCCATGGTATTTTACCATGGTATTGGACAAATGGGACACCTAATATGTTATTTTAATATATAACTGTTTTCAATAATTTCATATTTTTTTATATCATTATTATTTCATTAAACATATCGAAAAATCCAAACATTTTTTTACTATTAATCAAAAAACACAATATTATAGAAAATTAACATATGTTCAACCTAAGCTAATTTCGATGTAATTATTTAAATAATGATGTTTATTTTATCATAATAATTCTTTAATTTTGATTAATTTTACTTTAATATATTAAAATATTTATTTATTAAAAATAAAATTAAATAAAAATGCAATGATAAATGTTTAGTAAAATTTACGACATTTGAAAAAAAAATTATTATCATTTAAATTTAAATAAGAGTGTTTTAATCATACCATTTCATTAAAATATTAATTATTCATAATACCATAATTTATTAAAATAAGTAATTGATTTTTAAATGTTATATTTTTTTTATGAAAAATATATTTAACAAATTCCTAATATTTTATGAAAAACTATACTCAAAATGGAATTGATGGGAATCAAATTTTATTTATACAATGGAATCACACATTAGCTTACTATGTCTTAGAGAAATTACCCCTTTTACAACTCGTATACAACAGAAGGGTGATGTTTGCGGTGGTAATAGATTCTTGGGGATGGGTTAAATAATATCACCTGAGTGGTAATTTCAACTAACATGAACTTCTTCTGTAGTTGATTTAATTAAGGATTACCAAGTTGAATCTTAGCTTGGGTTTGGTCAACAGTGAATCCCAATGAACCTTTCTCCATCCCAAGTTCTGAAAATTGGATTTGTATGGCATGACTCTAATGTATGAGGCCATGGAATTTTCTTTCTATATAATTTTTTCTTTTCGTTTAAAAATATAAAATATTATTATTATTAAGAGTATAGTTTCCAACGGTCATGTTGACCAATAGTGTCAATTGAACATCAATCATATAAATATCCAAACATGATAGTAAAATTTCAAAATATACTAACCTCATAATTAAAGACATATAGTTTTGTTACATATAATATATAATAATACAAATTTTTTTGGGAAACAATTATTCTTTAAAAATCTCAGGTCGTTAAAAGTCCTCTACTAAATGGATCTAAATTTCTTATAGGAAATGTAATATGTTTGGAATGTATGGGTTGTTACATCAGACAACTCTCAAATGGTTCCCACCCTCAAGAATCAATACCTAACCCTAAGATACTAAGGTGTTGAAAGAACCACCACTGAGATACCACTAAAGGTTCAAATTAGACAAAACTTTCTACAACTATAAAAAATTAGCAACCAAAAAACCCACAACATCTCATGGGACAAAAACCCCACACAACCACATCACCGCATCCAATTGGGAACAACACCACATCTTCCAGTACAATCTATGAACTACCATAACACCATACAACCACTAAAAAACCATATGAACCTCCCCTCACCCCAAACCAAAAACTGTCACAGCCAACAAACTACACTTCCCCAAACACACAAACTAGTGATTTTCATCCTGTATTTCATGATTATATCCACTATGTTTATCAAAAAATCACCCAAATCATTATAATCACATCGTATTAAATTTTTTTCGATAAATAATTAGTTCTTTCACTTTTCATATGTCATAATATAATAAAACATCATACACCACACACCACAGATCAACAAAATCATAAAATTTGATAAAGAAACAATCCCAAAGAACTATATCAAAAAACTACATAGATATGAGAAAACCCAAAAAAAATATTAGTTCTAGTCTTTCATATACATCTCACACTCCAGAGTACTCTCCTCTATGCCATCATACCACCAAACAATAGGAATAAATGGTATAGTAAATAAATGAAAAACCCTTTCATAAAGATCCTAGATATCCACTGGATGATCTATGAATGTCACATCATCATTGATATCCAATCCCCCCTTGACAATGACATTTGTTTCATCATAAAGATACAGAGGACACTAAGATACATGGAGGTTTGAGTAGACTCTATCTATTTACAATAGATCGACTAACAAATATTTCACCTACCCAACTCACCCCAACACCTCAAAGGGCCTAAAAAACTAAGCAAAAATGTTTCTATCGATGCCAAACCTCCTCTTCCCCCATTGAGGAGAAACACTCAAGAACACATGTTACATATCCTCACACTCTGAGGGCCTCATCCAATTAATTAAATAATACCAATAGTGGTCTAATTCTACTTTCATCTTTATACAAACGATATGAACTATTTCTTTTATTCCATGCAACACATCAAGAACAAGAACTATTGCCTCCCAACCCCTATTAATGAAAAATATAGATTTATAATACCACCCAATAATTTCTTCAAATTGAAACCTATTTATGTAATAGTGATAAATTTTGTTATAATAAAATTCAACCAAAGGTTATTGTTATTCCCATGATTTACTAATGCCTATGATGCATTAGAATAATATATCCTGACATGCCTCTATAGTCTACTCTATATTGTTGTCTGTTTGATAGTGGAAAGTAGGGTTGTGGCATAACTGAATTGAAAAACGATGCTTCAATACCCTATAAAATCTAGAGATAAAACATGTGTCACCATCCATGAAAATGGATCTTGGTATTCCATGAAACCACATAAACGCATCCACAATCCACATAAACAACGAATCTATAGTGATCGACACCCTGATCACTAGGATGAGGGCCAATATTGTAAAATGATCCATTATAACCAAGATAACATCCAAACATTACTATGATTAGAGATACCTTGTGATGAAATCCATTTAGATGTCATACTATTTCCATCCATGAATATATAATTACTAAAAATACCTTCGGAACACGCCTTTTGGACTTTACTTACTAGAAATCCAAACACCTCACAATAAACTCAAACACAACCATTTAAAGCGAGGCAAACAATTAGTATCCCCTCAAGCCTTGGTATATCTTGGATACCCCTAGTTGTGCCACCTAGGATGATATAAGTCAATCATGTTAAACTCTATCATGCATCACTTTCAGAGAAAATAGCTTCCCAAGAAACAAAATATACTTCTAATTATTCTATTCCAATCCATCAAGAGAATCAACATGGTCATCATTTCTGTAAATCTTCTCTACCTCTATACCTCTCCAAAACAAGTCATCCACCTACTTCATAAGATAATATTTAACCGAAAACTTGATAATTATCCATTAACCACACCCAAAATGAGTTAATAGATTCATTTAGTCTATAACCCACTAGAAATATCCAAACTCATGAACCACACCCTTCTAGGACTTCCTTCCCAAAGCCTTTGTAACACCCAAAGTTATTTTTAGGAAATATTTACATTAAATAATTTTTATTCTTCAGTATCTTTCTTTGTATACGATCATGAGTTTAAAAGAATTGTGATAACACATTATTTAAAATTATTATTATATCTTATCATTTTGGTTAGCAGGAATAATTATAACTAACTAATAAAAATTCATTGTGAAATTATTGTTTATCAATAATTATAAAAAATATAAATCAATTATATATTTTTATTTTTGAGTGAATAACTTTTGGTAATGAAATTAAATATATATATTTTTGTTATATAATTTTTTTTTCATATTCATCCACTTTATTTTTTTCATAGGACAAGAGTAAACCCTATTTGTGTTATTAAAACAAATATAATTTAAAAATATGATTTTTTGTCATTGTATGGAGAACCCATTTTTAGTTATGATTTTGAAAAATTAATAATATTTATATGAAAACATAATCATTTTATTTATAAGTGGTAAATAAAAATATACATTGGAATAATTTCTAATATTTTTCTAATAACATTCATGTTTTGAGGATTTAATAAAATTCGCAAAATTTTAATTTAAAATTACTTTTCTCATAGAAGTAATTTATATAGAAAAATTAAATTATTGAATGGTTTAAAAGTATAAATAGAATATATTTTTACCATTTAATTTAATGATGGTGATTGAAATTATTTTTATAATCACTTTAGATTTAAAAAAATCAATCATTATCAATATTTTAACTTTTTAATCATGTTTTCTCATTTCCACAATGAGATTAATTTTAAATAAATTACTGGAACTTATGTGTTTTTAATTTTGAAAATTGGCTTCCATATTTGGAATCAGTAGTTATAAATTATGTATATATATTTATTTTTGTTTTTGGGCATTATTAATAGTAACTTCAATAAATTTTATAAACATTTTAAATGGGTAAATCATGTTTGTAATGGTAAAAATAATATTATAAAATTACCCTAAAACATGTCTTAATATAATTGGAGATTTAAATTTTTCCTATATCATACTTTGGATGAAATGATATCTATTGGAACCCACATTGACGAGATTAGGAAATTTAATTTAATTTATTTAAAGAAGACTGAAATATTTCTCACTCAAACATAAATAAATAAAAATATTTTAAATAAGAGGACATACCGAAGATAAATTCTATTATAAATACTAATTTGAAATATAATTTTTTTGTTATAATGAAAATTGATTTGTAATTTTAATTAAATAAATAAATAACATAATTAATTATACTTGGGTGATGTAAAAATTAATTAATTGATGAGAATTCAATAAAAAAATTATTAATAAAATATTATTAATCATCGAAAAGCCCAAAAAGTTGACCGAACATTTTTGGTCTTGTATATCATTAAAATACTCATCCAAGATTATACTTATTGAATTTTTTGAGGATTATTAGAGATAGTATGACATGAATATTATTTTATTTAATATGAAGATAAATTTGTCACATTCAAGTTTTAAAAGAGTATATCATTTTTTATGATGGGTTTTTCCGAATACAAATTAGAATAAAAGTATTCTTCTGAAATACTACTGATTTATATTCAACATATTATTTTTTTTGAATTTGTATTCCAGAAGTTAGTATATTAAATAATTATAGATAAAATTGAGGCCGAATTTATTTTATTAATGAAGAGATCAAATAAATATTATTAAAAATATTTTAATAAATATAATTTTGGATAATAATTTTTTCAATAACATTTTATATACTACCATTAACCTATATATGTATATTATATAATATTTGGAATGAGGTTTACATCTTTTTTTTATATTTTATAAAATCTATGAAATAAATAGTGTAAAAATAGACACTATTGAAATTTAGTCAAAATATGGTTTTCTTAAATTATTTAAATATCATAAATCATTTTTAAAAATATATAATAATTATGATATGTTAATAGTTTTTTTCTATTAATGAATTTTTGTATAAGTTACTTCATATAAGTAAATAATTCACCCTTTTTATTTTAAAATATTAGTTACACTCGTTAAAAACTAAATAAAATAACTAAGTGTTAATTAAAATGATAATGATTAAATTGATTTAAAACCATGTCTAATATTTATTTAATGATGATATTAAAATCCTATCTCATATAATATTATAATTTGGGATATTTTTTAAGATTTTATGTGGGTCTTGTTTTTATTGTAAACTTTTATTTATAAGTCCTCAAAAAGTCCGTATCACCTCAATTAAAAAAGGGAACCTCCTCCCTCAAGTATTAACTTTATTTTCAGCCTTCAAGATCTACCAAACCCAGCCAATTTACCTAATCAAAATCTCTAGAAACATTTTATAGGTCCTCATATTCTTCAAGGACCAACTCTAGTGGTCTAAGATGATATTTAGAGAGAGGCACATCAAAGAAGAGGTAATATCATATACAGATTATTTGAAACATCATTATTCAGATACATACACTTCATGAATTGTTTCATTATAATGTAATAAATATAGTAGTACTTATATAAAAAGTGTTTATTTTTAATATTAAACAACCATAGTTCGCATTCTACATATCCTATGAAAAATAAAATCCCCACATTTGCGTACGTATGACTTTCCATCTCCACGTCGTAGTCTAATCCTTTTTTACCACCACTTTACATGGATGGGTATAATAATGGAATTATTAAGTATATATATGATTAATATAAAATTATATTGACTCTTAGATACTATTCTCCATCCACTTCAATACCATTCCATAATTATAGGAATGATATCGTCACTTGTGCTAACATACGGCGTACCATCTCCACAGTGCGATGTGATTCGTTCTATATAATTATCATTATAACATGATTATATAAATTAATTAAATAAATAATTATGATATATATTATAATAATACCATTATTTAAATGAAATAAATATATCTTAAAAATAGTGAAAGGAACTTATCTGACCAAACATGCATAAGAACATAAAGTAGTTAATACCCGAATAACGAATAACAATGAAATGTTACTAAAAACGAATGAAAGTATAATCGTAAATGTCATCATATAAATTATTATGATTCTAGAATAAATCAGTGACATTATTTAAATTATCATACATGATTTTCAGATACATAAGAATCATATTGAACCTGAGGAAATGGATAATTTTACAATCTCATTTTTATCTTAGATTCTTTTCACGTATGTATTTACTGGGCTATATTTATCATCCAAATCCATGATTACTAATTAATAAATATTATTTATATTTTTCTTATTTTTTCTAAATTTAATTTTACACTTTAGTGAATTTTTAAACTATATGAAATGAATGTTTTTTCATTATTCGATTTGTGGTACTTTTTTACTTTTCTGGAAAAAGTATATGTAGAATGTTTCTAACCTGTACGACATGAACATGTTTTTATGCTTTCCTAATGCCTTATTTCCTTGAAACTACCCCTAAAATATTAAAAGGATATTTTCATATAAATTTTTATTTCTAAAATTATGTTGCATTTTGAGTAAGGAAAATGCATTTGAAGAAGAAAGTATATTTTCCTCAGGAATTAATTTCTTGTGTTTTATTAAAATTATTTTACATAAAATATTACACTCTTCAAGTAGGTATATATTTGTAAACCTATTATTTTTAGTATTTTATTATGTGTTATTTATGAAATCCGTTAGATTTATATGAATTATGATGGAATGGTCTTTCAAAAATCCATATTATATCATGGGATACACAATGGTGATTGTTTTTATGTTTTTATGGCATAGGTAAGAATGTTTTCATTATGATATGGGTGGGACATATAACCCCTCCAATGCATTGGGTATAGATTTATTTTTCCTGATATTTACATGACTAGAATGGAAGGTAAATACAGTTCAAAATTACATGGCTAGAATGAGGAGTGAACTCAGTTCCGTAATGGAATTTCTCTACTGTGATTGTCTCAAAAATGATCCTCGACTAATATGAAATGATTTTCTATGATTATGTGTGTATGATATAATTTTTTTTTTCAGACTATTGGGAATAAATATCACTTTTATTATTTACCCCATAACATGATAGTGTGATCATTTATATGTAAGATAATATTTTCAAATTTTATATTTAATTATTATTATATGATTTATATTTCCATTATTTACCTTTAGTAAGAATTTGATGTTATCATTTGATATGTTTATTTTACTAGGTCATGAACAAGGGTATTAAGTAAGATATGTAAGAAATGAGTCTTGTTATGATAAAATAAGTGGGAGAAAATCTGGATTTTTATGAACCCTCTATTTATGTTTCCCAGTTTCTAAAGACACTAATCTTATATGGCTCGGGAGTGGGTTTTCTTGTGTTTGGTAATAAATTTTCTTCAATTTTGAAGTAATATCTAATTGTAATGTATGGTATATTAAAGTTTGTATTGGAGAAAAGTTATATTTAACCATTGGAAACTAGGATAAAATAACCTTAGCAAGTACCCTAAGAATATTTCAAAGTATATGTTAAACTCATATTCTAATATTTTAGATATGTTCATGGATAACCTAGGATAAAGTCTAAAGAGTGTTATATTTAAATTTCATTCCGGATTTTTGTGGTTTTCCATTATTTGCAGTGTTTCTCACACTATGATTCATTGTTTTAGTCCATGGTTGGAATCCAAAGGAACCATGTTAATGATGAATGAGATGAGAAATGAGATGATTTTCGAAATGAGAAACCAAATGTTATGGGATTTATAATATAAAATATTGTAACCATGATCACACAATATTCTCGAGATATGAATCACACCAGACTTCAAAATAAGAAAATGAGGGAGAAAAATTATGTTGAATACTTTATGAGGAAGCATCCACCTTTATTTAGTGGGACATCTGTTGCATTAGTGGCTAAGAAATGGATTAGTACCCCTAAAATTATATTTTATGTTCTACAATCTTTTGAAAAAGATGATGTCGTTTTAGCAGTATATCCTTTGTATGTTGAAGCTGATCAATGGTGTAATCTTATCAAGAATACAAGGAATGGATATTAAGTTGAGTCTATAGAATGGGATGAGTTCAAGAATGTATTTTTCAATAAGTACTTTACACATATTCTTTGAACATAAACATAGAATGAGTCCATGAACTTAATAAAAATGATGATGAATCTATTTGTACTTACAAATAAATTTTTATAAGACATGGAAGTTATGCATATGGAATTATTGTCCAACCTGAGTGTAAAATCGATCGATTCATTAATGGTTTAAAACCATGTCTCTGAATGGAATTATCCATAATGTATTTCAATAGATTTGAAGATTTTTTTCGATGTGCTCTCATAGTTGATATGGATATTGGAATAACTCATTAAACATATAGCTCTAATAAGAAGATAAAAATGGAATTCTAAGGAGAATCATAAGACCACACTGAATAAAATATGATTTTTCCCTTATTCTTGATCAGTGTAGAAAAAACATGGAGGGAATATTCTTAAAGGTACTAGTAAATGTTTTTATTATATAAATCAAGTTCTTTGAGAAGGTGAATGCCAAAGTGAGAGAAAGAAGATGTCTAATGATGAGGAGAAAGAAAACACTACATAGAATACACCCCCTACACTTCAATTTTACTAGTGTGCGGAAATGGGTAATTATACTAATAAATATTAAATTCCTAATGCTATTGATGATGATAAATGACTACAAAATCATATGGCCAATGTTAAAGGAAAGTAACATGAAATCACTATTGGTGATATGAAGTACAATAACTAAGTGGTTAAAGGTACACTTTCCATACAGTCTAATATAGAAAATGTATTATTTGATTATTGATCTATCCATTATTTTATTAATGATGAATTATATAAGGGTATCACAGTATTACCTATATAATTAGATGATGAGTTAGTTCTGAAAACTCATAATGTCACAACGGTCACATCAAATTTTTATAATTCTTCTTCGGATGATTTTGTGTGGCAAAGTGCTTCTTGAATATTTTGTGATCCTTCCAATAGTGGAATCTGATGTGATTTATTGCATGGATTGATATTCACTATATGGATCTCATATCAATTGTCAAGTAATGAAAGCTACATTTCCTTTTCCATATCTATTGATGATCACATATTGATGCAAGGATGAATATACCAATATAGTAGATCTATCTTCCATCTTATAGGTCTTGATTTCAATAAATTATCATCATTTATCTAAAATGGATGGGGATAAACTCATGAATAAGAATAAATCCATTGTATGAGTTTTTTATGATGTATTTCAGGTGGAATTTCAATGTCTTCCACCGAATCGTGATGTTTAGATTTCAATACAACTCATTTCAGGAGACATGACTATTTGAAATACACCTTATATAATGGACCCAATTGAGTAGCATGAATTAAGGAAGGAACTCCAATAGAACCTTGATAAGGGATTCATACACCCAAGTGTGTCACTTTGAGGAGCACCTGTTCTATTTTTTATGAAGAATAATGGATCGATGAGAATACACATTGATTTTGGAGAACTTAACTAGATCGCTACCCTAAAAAATTATCTTATTCCCCACATTGACAACTTATTTGACAAACTAAACAAAGATTAATACATTTAAATGATTGATAAATGTTTAAGATATCTTCTATTAAGGGTAATTAAAGAGGATATACCAAAGACAAAATTACATTCAAGGTACAAAGACTATGAATTTATAGTGATGCCATTTGGTCTATCTAATGCCCCTGCTATCATTAGGGATTTAATGACTAGATTCTTTAGAGAACACATTGATTAGTTTTTGTTAGTGTTTATAGATATAATTATTTTCTATTCAAATAGAATGTATGAACAAGATGATCACCTGAGAATTGTACTAAAGGCCCAGATAAAAGATAATCTTTATTCCAAATTTACCATGTGTGAATTTTGGATTAATAATGTTTAATTTTTCGGTCACATAATCTCAAGAGTGGGGATATATGTGGATCATAAAAATTATAAGTTATTGACATATGGTATAGAAAAACAATGGTAATTTATATCCGACACTTTCTAGTATTGGATGGATATAATCTACATTTTTGTGAAAGATGATTCACGATTATATAATACACTCACCAAGTTGAATCTTAAAGGATTTAAGTTCATTTAGATAAAAGACTTTGAAGAGAATTTCAATGAGTTAAAAAGCAGGTTTTCTAATGAACACGTGCCCACGCTGCCTTATAGTGGAAAGAGGTTTGGGATATACAGTGAT
Organism: Viscum album; assembly: GCA_963277665.1. Taxonomy (NCBI): domain Eukaryota; kingdom Viridiplantae; phylum Streptophyta; class Magnoliopsida; order Santalales; family Viscaceae; genus Viscum; species Viscum album. The sequence continues at coordinate 304,530,444 of OY728131.1, read as the reverse complement.
GCATCAATGAAGGGGTTGAGATTTTTTATCATGAAAACTAATATGGTGATATCTTAGGCCTCACGGTAGTTTAAAATCCAAGAGAAAAAGTACATATCTCATGATTTGGAGTTCGATGCAGTAATCTTTGATTTAATGATATGGAGACATTATCATTATGGTGAACGGTGTGATATTGATAGTCATCATAAAAGTTTAAAGTCTATTTTCACACAAAAGGAGCTAAATATGCAGGAAAGAAGATGTTTGTATTTGATTAAAGATTATGACTGATCAATAGATTACAACCCTGGGAAAGTGAACAAGGTGGAATATGCTTTGAGACGATAATACCATGTTAGACTATCAATGTTGAGGATCACAAAAAGTCCCATATTTATGGATATGCAAATGATATAACTTGAAATTTTAATGGAATGTGAAGAAATATTATCTTTCTCAAAGGAATGTTCAACCTTCTATACAAGTCAAGATTAAGGAGGCGTAGAAGGAAGATGTAGTGTTAAAAAATAACGTGAGAAATGTGCCTGAATTCAACAGTGATTATGATGATATAATAATGTTCAGGTACATGGTTTGTCTTCCTACCATAATAGAATTAAATAAGGAGATATTGGATGAGGCTCATAGTTCTCCATTCTAAATTCACCATGTAATCACAAATATGTAGAGTAACCTGAAAGAGTATTTCTAGTGAGATATCATGGAAATATATTTCACCAAATATGTATATTGATGCTTGTGTTTATAGCACGATTAGGATGAGAGAAATAAGTCTAAAGCGATGTAACAACTATTACCCATACCAAAATAGAAATGGGAAAACATCACTATGGGCATTATTATCAGATTTCCCAAAAGAACTAATGGACACAATGATATATGGGTTATAGTTTATCTCCTTATAATGTTGGCACCCTTCATTGCTATGAAATAAAATATACCTCATGTCAAGCTAGCCAGGATATATGTAAAGAATGTTGTATGATTTCATAGATTATCACTTTCTGTTATATCTAAACAGGATCTGAGGATTACCTCAAAAGTTTTGTGATGTCTTTAGCATGCCCTAGATACAAAGTTATGTTTCAACACTTATTAGTTTCCTCAAATATACAGTTAGTCTATGTTGAATATTCAATCTCTTTAAGACCTATTGATAGCTTTATCATGGGATTTCAAAGATTTTTGGTACCAACACCTACATTAGTTGGAATTTTAATAAAACAATATATTTCACTCTAGTATTCAGATGGATATTTATGAATCCCTATATGGTATTAGGTGTAGAACTCAAACTTGCTGGGATAATGTTAGGGAAATAAATATATTAGGATCTGAACTTGTCCATGAATTGGTAGAAAAGGTTAGATCTGTTCAACAACAGATAAGATAAGATTAGAGTCAAAAAAGATATTATTACAACCGAAGAAATTACCTTCAGTTTACGTAGGTGATAAGGTGTTTATAACTATATCTTTCCTTGAGAGAGTAATTATTTTTTGAATGAAGGTAATGTTGAGCCCAATGTATATTATTCCATTTGATATTATGTACTATGTTGGGAAGGAAGATTACCAATTGGTACTTTAACCGAATCTCTCACAAGATAATGATGCGTTCTATTTATCTCTAATGAGAATGTACATACCTGATCCTTCACTTGTTCTAATCCCAGATGTTATACTACTATATAAATATATTTTTTATGAAGAAAAATTGATAGAGAGTTTGGATCATTGAAATAATGTTCTACGAAAGAAGACTAATCGCTTGGTTTAAGATTAATGAAGGAACCCACAATTTGAAGAAGATACATGGGAACATGAGGATATTAGAAGGGAGTGAAATCCTAATCTGTTTGTTTTCAAGTGCCAATTTTGAGGGGGAAATTCATTTTAAGGTGGTAGATTGTACCTCCAATGTTTTTATGAAAACTTTTCTATAAATAATTTTTATTCATTAGTAGATGTATTTTCATAGAATCACGGATTTAAACGAATCATGAGATTTCCATTTAATAAAATTTACATTTTATCATAGCCATTAGGTTAGTTGGAATAATAATAATTAACTTGTAAAAATGCATTGTGAATTCAATGGCTATCAATTATTTATGAGAAATTGTAATCAATTAGATATTTTTATTTTTGAGTGAATTAAGTTTGTCAATGAAATTAATGAGCTATATATTATTTATATACTTAATAAAATATATTTTATATTCATCCATTATATATTTTTTATTGGATATGAATAAACTCCATTTGTTGTATAAAACCAATATATTTTAAAAGGGTGATTTTCCGCCATTGAAAAGAGAACCTCTTTTAAATTAATATTATGAAAAATTAATAATTTTAAATGAAAAAATAAATATTTTATTTGAAATAGTTATATACTAATTTATTTTGGATTAATTTAGGATATTTTTCCAATGAATTTCATGTTTTTATGAATAGTAAAAATACACTATATTTTAATTGAAAATAAAATTTTTCATTAAATTAATATTTGTGGTTAAACTATATTATTGAATGGTTTAAAATTATAAATATTATATACTTTTACCCTTTAATGTAATTCATGTCATTAGAATAAAATTAAAATTAAATTAAGATGTAAAAAATATATAAATCTTTTGCAATATTTTAATATTTAAAACTTGTTATCTCATTCCTACAAAGAGATTAATTTTAAATCAATCACTGAATCTTCTATGATTCGAATTTTTAAAATTGGATTTTATATTCAAAATTTGTAGTTCCAAATTATTTAAATATTTTAATTTTATTTTTGGGAAATATGAATATTAACTTCAGTAAGTTTTATTAACATTGTAAAATGGTAAATTAGGTTTGTAAGTGTATCATTAATATCATAAAATAACACTAACACTTGTCTTATTATAATTGGAGCAATATAATTTTCCCTAAAAAATACTTGGAACTAAATGGTGTCCATTAGAACCCACTTGGTTGAGATTAGTAAATTTATTTTATTTTATTTAATGAAAATTGAAATATGTCTCACTCTAACATTAATATTTATATTATATTTAGTATAAGGTTATACATAGGCTATATTAAATTATAAATACTCATTAGAAATTTTACATGTTTTTATTTTTCATGATAACTTATTTATAATTTTTATGAAATAAATAATTACTTTAAAGACTTATACATGGATGATGTAAAAATTAACTAATTGATGAGAAATAAATAATTTTTTTATTAAAATACTAATAATCATAAAAAAGCTCAACCACTTGACCAAAACATATTGGTAGAGTATATATCGACCATAAGAATACCTGGGTTGACTAATTTACCATTTTGAGGCTTAGAGAAGATATGATGACACTTCTATTATTTTATTTAAAGTAAAGATAAATTTTTCACATTCATGTTTTAAAAGAGTACATCATTTTTAATGTTGTGGTTTTCAGAAGAAAAATTATTCAAAAAGTATTATTATGAAATATTATGGATTTAACTTCATCATATTATTTAATTTCCAGTTTTTATTCCCTTAATATATATATACTAAAAAATTACACAATATTGTGGTAGTAATTATTTTATTAATGGTGGGATCAAATAAATGTTATTAAAAATATTTTAATAAACAAAATATGGGTTTATTATTATGTAAAATGAATTTTAGATATTACCTTGAACCCATAGAGATATAATTTTTTTTATTTAGATTTTATTTTTATTTTTCAATTTTAAAAAAACCATTAAATAAATAGTTTAAAAATTGACACTGTTGAAATTTTTACATAAAAAATTATTCGTAAATTATTTAAAAATAATAAATCATTATATAAAATATTTAATAATAATTATATGGAATAAAGTTTTCTATGTTATTCATTTATTGTCTAACTGACTTCTAATAAGTAAATATTTCACCCTCCAAATATGAAAATATTTGTTACCCTAGTTAAAAATTAAATAGAATAACAAAGTTCTAATTAAAATTTTATGATTAAATTTACATAATATTTTCTCCAAACATATTTTTTTATGATATTAAACCCTATCTCATATCATCTTATAAATTGAGATATTTGGGTGGTTTCCAAAAGTAGCCCTCATTTGAATTATAAAACAGAAGTTCCTCCTCTAATATTAACTCCTTTTTTAAAATTACAGATCAACCAATCCTTCTCACATCCCATCTAAAATTCCATAGAAACATTCTAGATTTCATGTTCTTAAAATAAGAACTCAAGTGTTCTAAGAGGAGAATTAGTGAGAGCACGAAAAAGGAGAGGTAATATCATATAACGATTCCTTCAAACTTCTTTATTCTTATACTTCCATCTGTTGAGTTGTATCCTTATAATGTAATAAATACATTAGTAATTATTTACGGAGAGGTTATTATGATTATTAGAAATCCATATTACTCCTTCTACCCATCCTATGAAAAACGAAGTCACCACGCGTGTGTACGTACGACATACCGTCTCCACTCTACGGTGTAATATGTTTTTTCACCACCACCATAAATGGATGCGTATAATGATGAAATTAGTAATTATATATATGACTCATATAAAATTATATTGATTCTGAGATAATATAAACCATATAATTTAAAACCATTCAACAATTCTGGGAAAAATATTGTCACTCATTTGTACATACGGCTTACCGTCTCCACGGTGTGGTGTGACTAATTCTACATAATATTTATTAAAGAATTATCATATAAATAAATTTAATGAATAAATGTGATAAATATTATACTAATAACATGTTTTTAATGATATAATAATAAATATAAAAGAGAAAAAAGAACTTATCCGACAAAACACACATATGAAAATAACAATGTTAATACATGAATAACGAGTAACAATGAAATGTTACTAACAATGGGATGAAAAAATGATACTAAATGTTATCATAAGAATTTTTATGATTCTGAAATAAATTACTAAAATTATTTAAATCATTATATAGGTGTTTCTGATACATACGAAGCATATCAGTCCTAAGGAAATGAATAATTTTAGAATCTCATTTTTATCCAGGTTTATTTATCTGTAAGTATTATCTACGGTAAATTTATCATCCACATAATTGTTTCCTAATTATGTCATATTATTTATTTTGTATAAATTTTTTAATCTTAATTGTACCAGTTGGTTAATTTTTAAATGTTATGAATGGAATCTTTGGTTGTTATTCAATTTGAGGTTCTTTTGACTTCTTTAGAAAAAGTATCGAAAAAATATTTTTTCAACTTTTATAGCATGAACTGATTTGTAAAAATTCATAATCTCTTATTTAATTTAATATTACCCTATAATATTAAAAGTTTATTGTCATGTAAAATGTATTATTTAATAAAATTGTGGCATTTTTGAAAAGGAAAACGTTTTTTATGAAAAAAAGTATAATTTCCTCACAAATTAATATCAAGTGTTTTTTAAAAAATATTTTTCATCTCAGATAAAACTCTTTATATAATGTTATATTTATAATCCTATTATAACAATTATTTGACGCTGTGTTATTTAGGGAATCCATTTGATTTATGTAAATAATGATGGAATGGTGTTTAAGAAACCCATTTTATTTCATGGGTTATGCTATGTTGAATGTTTTTATGATTTTGTGGCCCACATAATAAAAGATTAATTATTAGATGGGTGTGACTAATATCTCACTCAAATGCATTGGGTAATGATTTATATCTCAAGATATTGACATGAATGGAACAAAAAGTAAATCCAGTTCTGTAATACTGGGCGGGAATGAAGAGTGAGCTCAGTTTAGTAATGCAATCTGTCCGCTATGATGGACTCAAAAATCAGTCTTGACTAATATAAAATTATTTTCTATTGTTATGTATGTATTACAAGAAATTTAATGTATTTTGTTATGATTAATGGGATTAAAGTTCACTTTTATGATTTATCTCATGGAAAGATATTATGATCTTTTATATACAAGATAATATTTTCATATGTTATGTTCTTATGATAATGATATGATTGATATTTAACTTGTTTACACTTACTGATAATTTGAGATCACCATTTCATATATTTCTTTTCCCTAGGTCATGAAGAAGGTTATTAATTAAGATATATCAAAAAGGAGTGTAGTTATGAAAAATAAGCCGGAGACAATGTTGATGTTCTATGAACTAGTTCTTTATATTTCCCAGTTTCTAAATCACTAATCCTATAGGGTCCTACCATGGTTATTGTTATTCTATGTAATAAATATTAATCAAAGTTAAAGTAATATAGTTATGTGATTTACGGGCTATTATAGCATCACTCATGAAATTTCCCAATCATGTGGAGTATGAGATCTCAAAATAAAAATCCCAAATAAACTACATCCACCTCCATTGTAAATGTTTTAGATCACACAAAAAAAGATATTCCTCAAGAATTGTGTTTCTTGAAGGACCCAAAGAAATCCACAATGTGGTAATTCTACAAAAACATTATCTCAAACACAATGAATTATCTCTCTATATCATAGGTGGAAAAGTTACACTATTAGTTAAATTACTACATAGACCCATAGAATATTACTTCAATTTATAACATAAATATGACTTCTAATCCTTGCGAGGAACCATAACAAATAACATCAAAAATCACCCCTCATATTGGAACCATATCACTAAATTGCTAAAAATCAACCCTTTAGATACCTAAATACATCCTAACACATATCAATATAGAAAAATCCTAGTCCTTCCCACTCAAAATAATCCAAGGGGATGAAAAATGAGAGAAATACAGAAAAAATCTCTAATAATATTCTAAGACTACTAGGAAACTAAGAACCTATAGTGTTTTCCTATGATTTTCCCAATAATAAAACTACCTTGACCTTCTATGACTCTGCTTCCACACCCAAAAGGGATAACTCATAATCAAGGAAATAAACGTCTTCTGTCTAAAACATACTTTGTCAAAAATATCCTAATAGTTGGTGGCACCAATGAACGAGGATGATAGCTATGGGATGATTGAAATGATCCCCCCAAAAAATTGGTAATATCAATATGTAGTTTATGAACACAACTACGAAATAGACCATGAATTAATGAAACGTAGATTTCATAAGCCCCTTGAGCACAACTAGTGCATGTTCGAAAATAAGTGACATGAACACAAACATGAAGATTGAATACAAGTATATTAAGGCCATAATTATGATATAACCCTATTTCACCATCATTTTAAGATATCTAGAATAGAGGTTGATCTTATAAATCCAACTCACCCAACTCATCTAGTAGAAATTGTCATATATTTTTTAAGAGGGTAATGATTCCTAATAGTTACCTGATTTTTTCTTTGGTAGTCTGTACACAACTAAAAAACAACCAAATTAAATCTTGGTGAAGGAAATTGGAATACCCCATATTGACACACATGTCAAAATAATACCCCTATTCGTCATATCAACCACCTAAAACCTCAACACATGTAACTCTATAGTCACTATTCGATAGAGATGCATCAAAATTAGGGACACAATAATTTGAAAATCCTTTCCAAACATGACATCTAATTGAGGGGTAGGTAATAAAATCGTATGAAAAAACATCCAAAAATTCCCTAACAAAAATTATATCCTTAAAGATTATAGAATCTGATTATTTCACAAAAAAAATATTCTAGAAATAAAGGGATCCACATGCCTACATCCATCCTACAAACTCTACATACCAATAGAAACCACACACTGGCCATCATTATTGGAGAAAACAACTTTTCATCAAAATAATCCTATAATAGCATGCACCGAATAGAACTAGAAAATCCCATTAATGATTTCATATGTTTTAATCCAATGGAAGAATAGATATCCCTGGGATTGATATGGAACGATCAATAGTCTACACCCCCAAAACTTGTTAAATGAGCTTGTCTAACCTCTATATAGAATTCTCAACACTAGGAAAAATGGAAGACACTCTTTACATACTGACATAGAAATGACTGTAGTGGTTATAACAAAGGAATGAAAATTTATTGAATCAAATGAAAAAAATCAAGATATCATGACAATATTAGCATACCTTGAACGATCTTTGACCCTCTTGAACTCTTTCAACTACAAAGGGAGAAAGACCACACCAATCCTTTATTCCTCCCTTCTAAAAGACACATCCTTGAACATGATCAGGTCTTGGTATGTGAACTCAAGGTACATATTAAGGTTGAACTCAACCTACTTTATCATCCCATGGTTGATCTTATGCCCATAAAACCATATACTGAAAAGTCCTCACTAGAAACTACTATAGTGAATGGCCCAAAACCTAACTTACTCCACTCAAATTAGTTGGAATAACCAATGGGAACTATTTTTGGATATGGACATGAACCAAATAGAAAAATATTTGATTCCCTAATCCCCCTAAAATATCACCAAAATCACAAGACCTAGAAGTTCAAAAATGAAGATGCTAATGTCAACTCCCTGTTTGGTGAATCCTCAAATTTCTAGATGCTTGAGACCTGCCGCTGAAAAATATTCACCTTGATGAACCATGTTGGAAGCCCTATCATTATAAAAATCATCATGAGATTATCCATACCATCACCACCACCATATTATACACCTATAGATAAATTGAATATATAAAAAGTGATACATTATACTGGATTAAAGTATGAAGCTCCTCCTCAAGATTCCTCACACAAGATTCTTAATTTATAAAAAAAGGAAAAATAGTGAATGTCCTTAAACATGATTCCAAACTCCCATACAGAATAACTCTCCTACTGAAGAGAAATAAGCTCATAAATCTTCACTACCTTAATGGTTTATGAATCAAACTATACCCGAAACTCTTTTTAAAAGTTGACACATGAAAAATATGACTCCCTCCACTCACCCAAAGACTACATCCAAAACAGATGCACACCACCACACTACTGAATTACTACCAAATGGACCTAACACTCTACTAGGACCCAGAGCCAGCTGGTTGTGATATAAAAATCCTTCAATCAATTTTCTATATCTAAATCAAAATCCCTTCCTTCATAATTACATAAATCCTTCCATCAGAAATAATGGAATTTCATATTCCACTGATCAACCGACTCAACTAGATCAAACCTATAGTGATCGGTAGGGGTAGCGTACTGAACATCCAATGACTACACCCCACATATATGGTGAAGATGAGCCTATGATTTATGGGAAAATAAGGATTTCCTATACTTGATAGTTTTAAATTAGATAAATATTTTTTTAATTCATAACAAATCAATCAATCTTATGAAACCCACCCAATTAAAACATGGATATAATTCATCATGATTCATGTACCTCTCATGGGTCACAACCCTACTAACCAGTCCAACTAACTTGGTCATTAAATAAGATCATATTACATGGATTGGATCATAGGGTCCCCTAAATACCCTTTTCCCAGTTGGTCTCATTGGACAATGTCACATACCAAGGTCAACTAGCACAATTTTCATACCTACCCATTAAATCCCAACTGTTCATAACTCTAAAATAAATATAACCCCTCAACCATGTCCTTTGATACCAATATGTCATGACCCCCTACCTTGAAAGATACCACAATAATGGGATAGATATTATGAATCCAAATTCCCACCACTAATAGGACTCGAGTTCGTATCTATAACTGAGTGTATAAAAATATCACAAAATGGGATGCATTGCACTCAATAATAAATATAATATTGGGAGATATATTGAATTAACCATATGAAAATCAATGATATATTTCAAAAATATATTCAAACCAATCCATAAAATTTGAACATACAAATAAAGATGATTAAGATAAAAGCCTCTAAAATAAAATATAAAAAATTTTAAATCAGTCATAAAAAACATTCCTATTATCAAGGCTAGTAATGTTTAACATGGTCCATGTATCCCTCTTAGAAACCTGAAAATAAATTTTTTATACGTTAGGTGAGTATACATATATACTCTGTTAGAAATGCAATGTTTCTGAGGACGTGGAAATGAAGCATACTAATGAACCCATGAAAAAAATAGATCAATGAAACACCTAAATAGGATAATTAACCAAACCCCGTCCTCTCCATGGCATGTTCACCAAATAATGCATCCAAGTGTAAAAAACAATAGAAAGAATACCAAAAAAGGTACCCTACACCGTTTAATCACTAGTTTTTCTCTCTCAAACCACAAAATCTGATTTATTAGTGCTTCAATACCTTTGGAATAACATATACTATAAACCCAAAACAGTGTCATATCACATCATGTCCGAAAAAACCTAGGCCGCCACCTGACTTCAAGGTCACATCACATCTCACCAAAAGCAACCATTTGCATCACATAACATCCATAACTAGATTTGTAATTTATTTTCAACATGAAGGACATGAAACTCATTCATTATGAAAACTATGAATTACCACCACTTTATGAATCCATATAGCACGGTCAACAATCTCAACTCGTGTAGATGAAAACTCAATTAGATTACTTACTTGTTGAAGTTATGTTAAACATATCTTGGTTTATGACAATCAATGTATAATCATTATCACCAAGAATCTAGTTCAACATTCTCATTAAAAACATATTTATATAAAATATCATTTAATAAATGAACATGCTGAGAAAAATTAATTGAAGATGATGTATGTTCTAAAATTGAAAGAAGTTGCTGAAATTTTCCTGACATCTTTACCAAATGAATCATTTTCAAAATTGAGTTTAACCAAGGCTATATATCATCTTTATCATGAGGGTAAAAGTATGTGTTACTATACCCTCTCTCATATTCCATATGGATAGTGTGGTCAAGGGGGATAATTGAATTGGTTAATAAATATATCCTTTAATGTCATGATAAAATGGGGTGTTTTGTGTAAGCTATGAATTTAGCATTGTATTATGTATGAACTATTTTAACTTTTTGTTGGAGTGGTTTTAGGAAATATTTTGTTTTGTATTCTAAGAAATCTAAAGGAACGGGTAATAAAATACAAGGAATATGATGATGGTCTCTTTAATCATAACATTTGGACAACATGGTTTTGCATACAATGATTCTTGATTCCTATAATATGTTATATCATATAGGCTTTAAATTGTGAATAAGGGATCCATTTCTTTAGGATGCAATGTTTGATGATTTATGAGGTTTGGTTGATAACAAAAACCAAAGGGGGATATTTTTAGGTCCAACCTAATGATGATGGAGATTGTTTTCAAGTGTTGTCTTTTATTGTCAATGAAGATTAATAATAAAGCAAAAAATCGCATCACCTTGTATATTTTGAAAACCGAGTCATAAATTGTTTTTTAAAAAATAAGACACATATTGTATCAGAAATTCCATCGTAATGGGAACTTTTTTTTGTGAGGAGGAAACTATTCGGATCGGATACACCTCGGTTCTGGAATGAGAAACTATTGTAATGAGGTACTGATTATAATCTGATTCCACATGGATTTGAAGAAAATGTGAGGATTATTTTCTGATAATAGAGTTATCATAAATCATAAGTATGTTTTCAATATTATTATGAAACCTTGATGGATTAAATAATATGTAAAAGTGTTTCTGTAAATCATTTTTGGGTAGACAGATCTTGATAGAAAGAAATAAGGGTGCTGAAGATTGTATTTATCTTGATCGAATATGGATAGATAGAAAGAAGGGTTCTGTAGATTTAATTCAGATTTATCGAATTTGGATGAAAAGAATGAATGGTACTAGAGAATGTATTTATCCTGATTGTATTCAAGGAAATTGTATTCTAGACAATCAGATTCGGGCTGAGATGGAAATATGAGTGTTGTTGAAATAAATGGAATCTACAATACGTTACATAGAAAATTTGATTATCCTAATCGTTGTCTAAAAAATCTTCAAATGCATGAAAGAAGTAATGTCATAAGTTAAAATTTTTGAAATAATGAACATTATTAGAATACCAAAAGAACAAGATTAGTGGTATTGTATAACGAACCAAAAGAATCTGATGATCTTACACGAGATTCCATCATATTTATAAGAGTAATTTAATGAGAATAATGAATTAAATTAATAGAATTTAATGTGATCATCAATATAATCAACCATTTTATAGAGGTTGAATTACCTTGTTTATTGATCAAGTTGTTCAAAATAAAGAAGATTTTTAGGAAAAGTGGATTATCAAAAGAGCTGAAGAAAGGAGATGAATGTGTTGTTGAGGATAACCATAAATTTGAAAATATTATTTAATTCAATTTGTATAGAGTATCATATTCATCATTCTAAATAGAGAAAAAATCATATTCAGAAATAGGATCTAAACTAGCAATTGAATGAAAAGTTAAAGGATGATATGAAGTTTAAAAGAGATTCATGAAGGATTGATAAGATTTGAAAAGAGTTTATGAGGTCAATATTCACTAAAAATTTCATCAATCATAAAAATTTTAATGTATTTGGATGACCGGGATTGTTTTGGGGATTCCCACCAAAACCACTCATGTTCCATGTATAAAAGTCAAAAATAACTTTGAACTTTTTTTATGGATGTATTAGTCATGGGATGTGAGAGAAGATACCACTTTCTAGAGAGAAAAAATAAGTCTTTAATAATAAGTTTTGTTGAATATGTTTCAATAAAGTGAAGTGAAATAATAAGATACAATATTTAAATATTTTATTCAACTGATCATCATATTTAGTGATCATCATATGTAGATGTATATCAGATTCTTGTTATCATCATATTAACCTAATCATCATATCAGGCTGGATAATCAGAGTTTTATTTTTATATTGGGATTTTATGAAAGAGGAAGATGATGTTTTTGATTGTCATGATCAAAATATGAAAGACCTATAAATATTGTATTGGGAAATCGGATCTTGAAAATGGTGTCTAGAAAATTTAAGTGAGAAGATCATAGTGGAAAATAAGTTTATATTTAATATAAACTTCTTGAAGTTCTTACTATATTATAGGTATGAGACTGATGAATTGTTTCAAAGATAATACATTTATGAAGTTGAAAAGAGTCAAATGTAACATGCATTCTTACAAAAATATTGTTTACCATACTTGTGCTATGAGGGTGAACATGAACTATATAATTGTTTACATAGTTCCACAAAAGTGAAAGGGTATATCCTACATATTGTAGATCAAGGATTATTTTCTAGTGGATTGTGTGGTATTGGATCTTTCCCAAACTATAATAAGGACGTAACTATTCTTATTGAATGGTGAACATTGTAAATAATTTTTTCTTATGGATATGTGTGTTAATTTTTTTTCAGTAGGTAATTAAATTTTTAATAGAAGGTGAAGGTTATTTCAATGAAACATATAAATGTATCACTAATTCACCACTCCCCCTCTCAGTGATAAAAATACACTGACTGAGTAATTTTAAAAAATCATTCATACTTGTCCATACTCATCCATAATATCCTTAGTGTCCTATGAGGGCGCCACCGAGATTTCAAGAATCCTATCCAAAGCCTTGGGACTCACACACTTATGTTTGAGATTTTCCACTCTCCTGTTTAATCAAGAACTCCTTTTATGTTATGTCTTTTAATTTAAACATTCATAGGATGAGATATGATATTCAATATTCCATTTAATTTCCATTTTATGTATAAAATCAAGATATTCCTTTCAATTCCATTATTCCTCCCCATGATCCTTTATGTATACTTGTTTCCTTTCCAAAATTTTGTGAGGATTATTTTGTCTATTAATGTTTCTTCGTTTTCTTATGCCTTCTATTTCAAAATTTCTAATGTTAGGATATAATTTTTTATATCCCTATTACTACTTATTTGATGTAAAAATTATAATTCACCCTAATATCACTCACTAACCATTTTAATATTTTTTTAATCAATATATTAATGCAGTCGATATTTCACCTTGCCTTTCCATGCCAAAACAATTCTCCAGTGAATAACATCCCCATTGATCTCTTAAGGGTATTAAAATTTATGGATATATAGTTATTGGTTGGGGAAATAAAGGTATGAAATATGCTTTCCTTGATCGTTGATTAAATTATAATGTTGAGTGAATCAATGTCATATAATCTATGTGGTACACAAGAGCATGATAATGAAATGATTATGATGGGTGCCCCCAGATATCACTCCAACGCATTGGGTAATACTTATTTTCATGATACGTCATGTTGGGACATGGGTTTTCTTAATTACATTATGGTACATTTTTTACTATGAATCATTGTTGGTTTATCCTTGTCCTATGTTCAAGAATCTATTTTTTTCATTATTATCTCATTTCCCATGTTATGATTATCATGCTATAAGATTTTCTATTATTCATGCTTTTTTTACTCAATGATATGCCAATTTTGTAACATGTATCATTTATTACATGATTATTATATTACTAATCATTATATAACACCTCATTATAATGTATTCCCCTAGGTTATCACATGTGGTTTTATGTTCAATGGAGTATTTCGAGCATGATAAAGAAGTTTTGAATAAATAATGTTAATGGTATTTTTAATAATATTGTTTTATTCCATGTTCCTGATGATATGTTTTGTACATAATTCCCAATGATACAAGACATATGAATATTTTGGGTTGTATTAATTTTAATTTTATGTATTTGATCATGTGTTAATGTGTAATAAAGATAAGGGTTGTTATAGTAACACAACCTTTACATATTCCAAAAAAGAGTGTCCTCTTTTATAGATTGTACTTATGAGGGAATGGTAACAAAATCATATGTGGAATAATTTGTTTGTATAGTATTGAAACATTTAATTTTGTTTGTATTAATGTATTAGAAAACAAATAATATTATTAGGAAAAACATATTATATTAAAAAGAATTTTAACTTATCATTGAACTTTTTTATTTTGTTAATGGTTCTTGGTATTTTGTTCCTCTATCTATAATCCAAATCCACTATTTAGGGTCCCTTATAATGTAAATGACAATGTATACATTTTTACTTCCATGAAATAGTTGCGATCACCCAATGAAAGGGTCATCCTTGATTAAATTTTCATCTGACTCAACATTTTTTTAGTGGCCACCTAGACTATCAACAAATTCTTGTTCACTGGATCTAAGATATAAAATACCCTCACTTATTGTGATTCCATTATAAATTACTCATGTTTCCCCCTTCCACATTGAAATTCACCTCATGAATCCTTTTTCATCAATTTTCATTGAACTCATATTTTCAACCTATTTTCAATTGAAAATAGTCATTTGAAATGTTATATAACAAATGATTTATATCTACTCCATAATACCAAAATTTGAAATATTATAATATATCATATTTCAATACATAGAAGCAGATATGTGCGTCCCATTAACCACAATCATAACACCACTATTTCTTATGACACTACAACCATCATGTTCTTTTGTATAGAATGTATAAGCATTGATTACAAAACTAGAGTAAGATATTACATTTTCATTTATTCCCCTAATTTTCCGTTGAATTCTTTCAACAATTGAATTTATATTTTTAGACAAATCATTATAAATGTTATCTCAGAATCATCCTATAAATTTTTTATTATGTGGTTTTAATATTAATCCATCAGCCATTGATGGGCTCAAATCATTAAGAATTTCTTTCTGGGCTTCAATGTATGGATCGACATCTTCACTATTACGTAAATTTTAAACATGTTCTTTCTCCCACTCTATCAAGGTAATTGTGATAACATATATTTGATAAATACCTTTAGAGATATGGTTTTCACAATGATGAGACTTTGGGACACTGATGTCATTGAAATCTGATAGGTAATAATTATAGAATTCAAGAGCTTCTTCTTCAATATATTTTTCTACAATGAAACCTTCTGGATGACTTCGATTCATTACATACCCATTAAAAATCTTCATATACCATTCAAATGGGTACATCCATTTATAATAAAAAGGACCACATAGTTAAACCTCCAAATCAAAGTGAACTATTAGGTGAACCATTATATTAATGAATGATGTATTTATGAAAATATCTAATTCACTTAATATGACTTTCACCTCATAATTCTTGGTTGGAAACATCATCATTTCTATTATATTACTACATATGGATTTGAAAGAGAAATATATTCTTGTTAATGTATGTTGTAATTTTTTAGGCAGAATGAAACAAATAATAACATGCCTCAAATCATTCATCGAAAGTTGACATTAATGTGATTTTATTCCTTGTAACATCAATTTAGTCAATGACACAACGTTCTTGGTATTTTATGACTACCGTTATGGAACTTAGACACTATTAACAAAAAGGGAAAATTTAAATTTTTCTAATCTCAATATAGTGTAAGACTCTAGAGGAATAAGAGTATTATGTATACCCTTCATCGGTGAAAACTCTTCCCTTATACCCATTTCATTCATGTCCAACCAAGATTTGATTGAATCTTATCTTTTTCTATGAAAATTTTATATCATGCCAATAACACTATAAAAATACTTTTTTCTACATAAATGACATCAATAATTTGTTTGACATAAAAAAATCCTAATACTATAATTTAAATAACATTGTTCTTTTATTCCAACATGATTGTGTCAGGTTTTCGAAACTGTTTTTCTAAAAAAATTGTCAACATATTTTACTTTATTGTAGAATTGATCACCTATTATTAGAGATTGTGTTTTACATTATTCAATATTCCCATCAAATGATGTTGTCCAGAATCTGTATTTATGTCTTTGAGGGAAAAATTTATGATCTCCTAAAAACATAGTCTTCTTGGAATTTTTCAAACAAATTGAGTATGTGTTTTCATTGATAAATGGGAAACCCCAATATTCCATTAATTCTATCTGGTGATAAATTTCTCTTACCGGTGATGTCATTTATTACCCCATACAACATGGAATTCAATGTTAATTATTCACTTATATATGGATGGTATAGTGTAACACCTACATCCCACATCAATTTCATATTTTCGATCAATGGATTCTAAGGGACATAAATATTATTATCGGATTTCGTTGGTCCAGATATAATAAAATACAACATAACATATATGTTCTTCATGAATAACCATCACATAAAGTTATAATTTATAAACATGATAACCATATATTATGAGTTCAAATATGTTCAACAAAATTAGGAATAGTTAATGATCATGTTAAATTTTAATTATTTGAGAATTTTTATTTACATCGGAATATGTCGCTGACATGTGGTCATAGTGAAAATTTTGAGTCCATATAGAAAAAATAATTAAAAAACTATGATGAATATATTTTATTTTTTATCTATTAATATTTTTAATGAAATCACATAGAAATAATAAATATAAATATCCTCATATTTAATTTTTAAATATTATAAAACCTATCAATTTAAATATTAATTCATTATATTCCTTCCATCACTTGAGTTTGAAGAAAATAATATGATTGAGCTACTCATTAGCCCCAGTTAAGTGTTCCCATTACATCTGCATTGTTATTTTGACATAGGTGGGTCAAATTAACTAATTTAAGAAGAAATAATATAACCATACCTAGATTATTTCATATTTAATGGAAATGCATTGAGTAAAAAATCTTAAACTTTACAGTAGTTGGAATTCCACAAAATACATAAAGAAACAGGGTGTTAATGCAATTGGACAGAAAAAATCATAGGTAATTCTCTCAATATAGGATTTATGACATAGATGAGGCAATAAGGGGTTGTTTTTTGATCCATGACACGGGAATAATAAGGTTACTGAGAATTTAAAATATATAAGCCAAGGGCTACTATGACTTGATAAAATAGTGTGTTACAACCATGATGGGTAAATCTAAAATGTATTATAACAATTAATCATGAAAAACGTACTCCTCTTCAAATGTTTTATTTTGTTGAAAATGAAATATAATTCCACAATCGAATGGGGAAAATACTAGACAAAGTGCACATCCTTATCAGCATTAATTTCTTTAAGATATTTAAGAGCTTTCACATAGTACTATGATTTGAAGGTAAATTATTAGTGTTAGAGAACTAACTACCTATTAAAATGCCTCAACAAGAATTTAATGATGAATATGAAACAAATAAAATAGTAATTGATGATTCATATGATGGAATTTTCATATTTGTTTAATAAATATCTATAGAATTTTATAATCAACAAAATCAATTTTCTGATATTCTATTTTTTTTGTCTTTGAGTTGTTTTTTGAGGAAAATGTGAAATAAGAAATAAAGGAAATTTTGATTGATTTAAAAAAATATTATTTCAAATATAAATTTTGGTTGAAATATTATCATTAAATAATTATCATTTTCTTATATATATTACCCAATTACTAATGTTTCATTAAGTACTAAAAAATCAATTATTTGCGAAATGACTTCAATATATTTTGGGAATAATTCACTAAGAAATAAACAACTAAATGAAAAACAATTAATTAGTTTTTATAGTGAAGAAAAATAAATAAAAGGAAAAGATGAAAATTTCATGTACACCACAAAGTAAATTCAAAAATATACTTATATGAAACTGATGATAAAGAGGAAGATCATCAATTAATATTATATTTTCTTTTTTTCTTATAGGAGAGGTCAATGTAAGTGAATTATAATAAATTTAAGAAGAAAGTAAGCACTTCAACATTTGGAATATTATTCAATTAAATTAAATGATTATATTATAGTTATTGTTTATTAAATAAAATATTCCTATCATATATTAATAATTTAATAAAGGAACTAAAAGACTCTAAAATCATTACAATAAGTTAATTTTAATTTTCTATACAACTGATAAAGGCTGATTCCATTATTAGTGGTTAGATGTACCTCAAATTTTAGGACGAATTGGATTTATTATTTAGAAAATGTAATTGTGTATTGAATGTTACTAAAACATTTATCTCAATTTCGTTTAAGATACACCAAGACATTATATCTTGAATAATAAATGTTTTTTTTATAATGTTCCAAATTAAATTGGAAATTTAGTTATACTAAAATCACATACAAGAAATTATAGAAATAAAAATTAAGACTCAGTAATAAAAATTTGGTTCATTATAATACTTTGTAAATTAAAATAAAATGTAGTTCTTTAGTATATAAATAGTATGGTGTTTACACTCATTAAGGCTAAAAACATCTGAAATTATCGACACTCATACATATAAATTTTTATACAAACAAACTTTTAGAAACAACTGAATAATACAATGATTTTAGGATTAGATCAACCTGATATATTATAACTATTTTATGTAGATGGTATATGTAAATTTAGATCTTCATGAGTTCCCTTCATGAAAATTTTGAACTATAAGCGTTAATATGGAACAAAAAAGATTTCATGATAGTAGTTTCACTATTCCCTTCTAATGAAAAATATATTGAACATGTATACATTGGATCATAAAATGTTGATTTGTTAAATTTGTAAACTCCCATATCTTTATAAACATAAAATCCAAGATTCATATAGAAGGAGGGTCAATGATGAATCTTTTAAGAATGGAAAACACTTCGATAAATTTTCAAGACATGTTTTAAAAATGTTTTGGAGAACCCATAAACATATGACAACTATAATGAAAATTATATGTTATATGTGTTATAATATGAAATAATTCCATAATTTCACCTGAAATTGTTTTTTATGTAAATCATTTAAAATAATTTCAATAAAAAAACTTGTATCAGAAAGAACACAAAGTTCAGATTAGATAATTAACTATTTAGTTTTTAGGGTAGTACTTAAATACTTGATATTGAATAATTATATTCAAGTGATTAACTATATTTCAACAAAAGGATGAATAAATATAATAGAGGTTGTGGCATAAATTTTATAACGACTCATACTTTACATACATTGTTAATACTTCAAAATTGAAGCACACTTATTACAACATATGACAAAACCACAAAGGACCGTATAGGTATAGTGTCTTTAGAAACTGGGAAACATAAACAACTGGTTCATAAATCTTCTACAGTGTCTCCCATTTATTTCATCATATCTAGGGTCCCTTTTAGAATATTCTACTTAACATCCATCTTCCTGACCTGGGGAAAAGGAAACATAAAATGGTAAGCTCAAATGCTCAGCAAGGGCAAATAAAGGAAATAAAAATCATATCATATTTTTTTGAAAATCATAACCTGCAAAAGAGATCATAATATCTTAACATGGAATAAATCATAGAAGTGAAAATGAGATCCCCATAATCATAAAATGAAACTTGAAACTTTGTGGCATGCAAACATAATCATGGAAAATCATTTCTTGTTAGTCATGACTCATTGCCAAGACTATCTTAGCGGACAAAGTCCATTTCTGAACCGAGTTCACTCCTCGTTTCAGTCCTGTATCACTGAACCGAAATAACCTTCTGTTCCAGCCATGTCTATCTCATGAGATATAAATCTTTACCCAATGCATTGGAGGGAGATATAGGTCCCACCCATCTTATAATGAATCCTTTCTTATGTGTGCCACATAATCATAAATCATACATCTTTGCATAACACATGTAACAAAAATGGGATTCTTGAAACATCATGACATCATAAAACAAATAATATAAGGTAAATGAATTCATAAAAATAATTCCCTCACAACATAATCAAATCAATGTAATAATAGGGATAAAAACAGAACCCTTTATTATCTTAGATGGAAAATAATTTTGATAAAACACTTGAACTCCATTTTTGAGGAAAATATCCTTTCTACTTCAAAAACATTTTTCCTTTCATAACATGTCATACGACTTTAAAATAAAATAAGTTGATTAAAAATAAACTTGAAAACTTGTGAAGGAATCTTTTTGGAAATAATGTTTTAAAAATCCATTCATGCCGTATAAGTTAAAAAAACATTCTTCGTACTTTTGTCAGAAAAGTCAAAAACTACCTCGTACGAAAAAACGACAAAAGATTCCTTTCATATTCTTTACTAAAAACTCACCGAAGGGTAAAATTGGATTTAAACTATTGTAAGTGGATGGAAATAATATTACATATTGAGGGAACATGGATGTGGATGAAAAAATACACCCCAGTAAATTCCAAAGTAAAAACAATCTCGGATAAAAATGAGATTGTGATATTTCCCTTACCTTAGGTCCAATTTGCTTTGTACGTGTCCAAAGATCCTGTATAATGGTTTAAATAATGTTATTGACTTATTCCAAAATCATAAATATTGATATGATATCATATATGGTCATATTCTTAGCTTCTTGATAGTAATATTTCATTGTTACTTGTCACTCGGGTCTTTCTTGCCTTTTGTTCTTATGCGTGTTTTGCCGAATACATTCTTATTATTATTTTAAGGTTATAGATACCTTATATCCAGAATGTTATTAGTGTAACATATATCATATTTATTCATTCAATTCATTTATATAATTACTATGTAATGATGATCATGTAGAACGAGTCGCATCACATCGTGGAGACGGTATTCCGTACGTACGCATGAGTGATAATATCGTTCCTATGATCGTGGAATTGTATTGGAGTATATATATATTATTTAAGTATCAATATTACTTTATAATAATCATAAATAGTTACTCATTACACCATTATACCCATCCTTGTAAGGTGGTTGTGGAAAATCGATTACACCACGGCGTGGAGACGGTATTCCGTACGTACGCACGTGCGGTGATTTCATTTTTCCGTAGGATGGATAGAAGGTGAATTAGGGTTGTTTCATATTTATAATAACATATAAGTATGTAATTAATATTTATGTTATTACTTTATCATGAAACAACTAAAGAAGAAGAATTTGAAGAAGAAAGAAATTGAAAAGATCGGTAATGGATATTACCTCTTCTTTGGAACGCCTCTTTGAATCCTCCACTTAGGGAACTAAGATTGGTCTTTGAAGAAGACCAGGACCTCTAGGATTATTCTAGGGAAGTGGAGAGGAGAAAATGTCAGGGTTTGGCCGAGCTTGAGTGCTCAAATTTGTGTGAGGAGGAGGGGAAGGAGGTGCCCTTTTATAAGGGAGGAGAGGGGCACCTTAGGAATATCTCAAAATATTATTTTATATTAAAGTCAAAATCGGTTTATAATGGTTCCAAAGGGTCTTATTTCGAAGATAAAGTGGGGATGGGTCGAAATCCTATCAACCAATAGGATTTAGACAAGTTTAGGGTATTATGTTAACCTTATCAATTAGATTTAACTCTAAGTTAAATAATTTAACTTTTACCATGTCTTTTTGTTTTCTTTCACTATATGGTTAATACACTTACTATAACATGCCAAACGAACCCCAAATTGTTTATTATTAATATATATATTCTTATCTAAGTCATTTGGCCGAACCTTAGATTTTTAGGAATAAAATAACAATTAATAATATAATATTTGATTTAAAAACTATTTTGTGTCAATTTTGACACTATTTGATATATGATTTTTTTGAATGTCATAACAGAATTATATGTTCGAACCAAGTTGATTAAATCAACACTAATATATCATAGTAACCTAAAAAATTAGTTTAATTCATAAAAAGTTTCAAATTACATTTATTGTTGTGTTTATAACATCAATTGTGTCAATATTTCATTAATAAGATAATTACTACATCATCATTGTGTCATAAATAAATTAACTTATTTAATGTCTAAAAATTATAAATAAAATACCATTATGTAAGAAATATTTTTAGCATTCTAATGAATATTTATAGTAGAATTTATCTTATGTATAACCCCATATTAAAAATTATTTACTTATTAAACTTTGATTTTAACTATTTTAACCCTTCTTTAAATAAATTAATAATAAATGTCCTAATCTAATCCAAGTGGGCCTAAATTGTCATATTTTATTCCTAAGTTTGTTTTTGGTCGAATTTAACTTGTCCAATAGAATTAGGACATGTGTTAGGGTAATAATAATATCATATTTACCCTTAGTTACCCTATTTACTATTAACCGCGGTAAAAAAAGTATAAAGTTACTATTCACCAAAAAATTATTTTTATCTCATTGAACCACATTTTACTTACTGATATCAACCGTGTCTGTCAGATTTTCGAAATTCCATTCACAGAAGCGGTAAAATTATGTTTTATGCAAAATTCAGTTTTTAACCTACCATTTAGTGGTTTAACTATTCATCAAAAATTGAAAGTTTTCAGAAAAATACCAAAATTTCACCCTAGGCTAATTTCGATATTCCGAATCCAAAAATGAAGTCCATTTTAAAAAATAAAATTTATAAAATTTCAAAAAGTGGATATTAATATTCATAACGGCTAGTTTTAATAATATTTTAATAACATGTCGTTGTTTAGTGAAACTCGGTATTGCGTACGACGCAAGCTATCGAGGAAGGTCGTGATTGCGTGTAAAGTAATCCAAGATAGTATGTAGTGAAATATTCCTTTGATATATATAAAAAACAAAATATTACTCATAAAAATCTCGGGTGTTACATTCTACCCCCCTTAAAAAGAATTTCGCCCTCGAAATTCGTCACTTTGTAACAAACAGATGAGGATACTTCTCCCTCATCATATCCTCAAGCTCCCATGTAGCTTCTTCAAGGTGGTGGTTCCTCCATAAAACTTTCACCAATAGAGTGGTCTTGTTTCGTAGGACTTTTTTGCTACGATCCAGAATCTCTATCGGTTGTTCTTCATAAGAAAGATCTTGCTCCAGCGGTACAACTTCTGATCTGAGTACATGTGAATGATCTGGTATGTACTTTCTTAGGAGAGATACATGGAACACATCGTGAACATGATATAGATTCGGTGGAAGCGTCAATCGGTAAGCTACCTTCCCAACACGATCCAGTATTTCGAAAGAACCGATATATCTAGGGCTCAACTTCCCCTTCTTTCCAAATCTCATAACCCTCTTCCAGGGAGATATTCGTAAGAACACTTTATCACCCACTTCAAACTCTAGGTCTTTTCTTCGGTTGTCGGCATAACTTTTCTGTCGACTCTGAGCTGATCTTATGTGTTGTTGAATAGATCTAACCTTTTCTGCCATTTCATCAACGAGATCAGGTCCTAACAGCTTTCTTTCCCCAACTTCATCCCATCACGTTGGAGTCCTGCAATTCTTTCCATAGTGAGCTTCATAAGGAGCCATCTGAATACTGGAGTGAAAGCTATTATTATAAGAAAATTCCACCAAAGGTAGGTGTTGGTCCCAACCTCCTTTGGAATCCATAGAGCAAGCTCTCAACATATCTTTTAGGGTTTGAATTGTTCTCTCAGACTGACCGTCTGTCTGGGGATGATAAGCAGTGCTGAAACTCAACTCTGTATCCAGAGTATGCTGAAGACTTCGCCAGAACTTCGAGGTAAATCTCGGATCCCGATAAGATATAATAGAAAGTGGTACTCCATGCAATCTTACCACTTCCTTTACATATATCCTGGCAAGCTGATCTATAGAGAAATCCTCTCTCATAGCAATGAAGTGTGCAGACTTTGTAAGACGATCGACTATGACCCAAATAGCATTATTTCCTTTGGTTGTTTTAGGAAGTCCTGTGACGAAGTCCATAGTGATGTTTTCCCATTTCCATTCGGGTATGGGTAATGGTGGTAACATCCCCTTAGACTCATGTCTCTCAGCTTTAACTTGTTGACACACCATGCATCGAGAGACATATTCAGCAACATCTCTTTTCATGCCATCCCACCAGAAGTACTCTTTCAGGTCTCTATACATCTTCGTGCTTCCAGGATGAATAGAGAATGATGAACTATGAGCCTCATCCAGCAGCTCCTTCTTTAATTCGGGGATGGGAGGAACACAAACCTGATTCCTGGACTTTATTATCCCATCACAATCAAGGTTGAATTCAAGAACATTTCTCACCTTCTTTTGTAACTCGACATCTTCTTTCTGTGCCTCTTTAATCTTCACATGTATAGATGGTTGAACATTTATTTGTGAAAGATAAGATTTTTCCCCTTCCATTATAATTCCAAGATACATCCTTTGTAAATACAAAAATATTGGATCTTTTGTGATCCTCATCATGGATAAACTAGCATGGTCTTGTCGACTTAATGCATCTGCCACCTTGTTTGCTTTCCCAGGGTGGTAATGGATTGAGCAGTCATAATCCTTAATCAGCTCCAACCATCTTCTTTGACGCATATTCAACTCCTTTTGTGTGAAAATATACTTTAAACTTTTATGATCAGTATAAATATCACACCTTTCGCCATAAAGGTAATGCCTCCAAATCATTAATGCAAATATTACCGCAGCCAACTCCAAATCATGTGTTGGGTAATTTTTCTCATGGATTTTCAACTATCGTGAGGCATAAGCTATCACCATATCATTTTGCATAAGAACACATCCCAATCCCTTCTTGGATGAATCACTGTAGATCAGAAACCATTCTCCACTACAAGGCAGTGTGGGCACAGGTGCACTGGATAACCTTCTTTTCAACTCCTTGAAATTCTCTTCACATTCCTCTGTCCAGACAAACTTAACTCCTTTCCGAGTCAACTTGGTGAGTGGATTAGATAATCGTGAAAAATCTTTTACAAAACGTCGATAATATCCATCCAAACCAAGAAAACTTCGGATCTCAGTTACTGTTGTTGGTCTTGACCATCTTTCGATAACCTCTGTTTTTGCTGGATCCACAGATATCCCCTCTTTTGAGATTAGGTGACCCAAAAATGCATCTTTTTTAAGCCAAAATTCACACTTGGTAAATTTGGAATAAAGCTTATCCTTTCTCAAGGTCTTCAATATAATTCTCAAGTGATCTTCATGCTCTTCCTTGCTCTTGGAATAGACAAGAATATCGTCTATAAAGACTACCACAAATTGATCATGATATTCTCTAAAGACTCTATTCATTAGATCCATGAAGATAGCAGGGGCATTAGTAAGACCAAATGGCATCACTATAAATTCATAGTGTCCATACCTTGTACGGAAAGCCATCTTTGGTATATCCTCCCTTTTGACCCTTAATTGATGATACCCTGAACGAAGATCAATTTTGGAAAAGTATTGAGCTCCGCGTAGTTGGTCAAATAAGTCATCAATGCGTGGGAGAGGATATTTGTTCTTGATAGTGATCTTGTTAAGTTCTCGATAATCAATGCAGAGTCTCATTGATCCATCTTTCTTCTTAACAAATAGAACAGGTTCTCCCCAAGGTGACGCGCTAGGGCGTATGAATCCCTTATCAAGATTTTCTTGGAGTTGATTTTTCAATTTCTGCAACTCAATTGGAGCCATTCTATAAGGTGTCTTTGAAATAGGCAAAGCACCCGGTACGAGTTCTATTGAAAACTCAACTTCACGATTTGGTGGAAGACCCGGTAATTCCTCCGGAAATACATCATCAAAATCCCGTACAATGGAAATATTCTTAATCGTGAGTTTCTCACCAACCATTTGAGATAAATAACCTTCATTTAGTGGAATCAACACCCATAAGATGGAAGGAATTTCCACTGGAAGGTTATATTCATCCTTGCATTGATAGACGATCATAGATTGATCTGGAATATGAAATGTGACTTCCGTTCTTTGGCAATTGATATGAGCTCCATGTAGAGAAAGCCAATCCATGCCAAGAATCACATCAAATTCCACTAAAGGAAGGATCACAAGATTTGCAGGAAGCACTTTCCCACAAACTTCGATCGGAGAAGAATTATAAACTTTTGATGCGACTGTTGTGCCATTAGGTTTTGTCACAGCTAACTCAACATCTACTTGTTGAGGTAATACGGTGATACCCTTAAGAAAATATTTCAGAAATAAAAGAGTGGGTGGATCCAGAATCAAATAAAACATTTGCTACTTTAGAGTGGATGGTAAGTGTACCTTTCACCACTTCGTTATCGTACTCCACATCGCTGATAGAAATTGGATGTGACTTTCCTTTTTCTTTAGCCTTAAGATTTTGTTGACGTCGACCATCATCATCATCCCTTGGATTTGGGCATTGATTGGCATAATTCCCCATCTCCTTCCACTTGAAACATTGAAGTGTAGTAGGTTCATTCTGTGTATCCCTTCCTTTGTTTGCATCATTAGACATCTTCTTCCCATTGTCGCGGCATTCAAATGCCTGATGACCTTCCTTTCCACATTTGAAACATTTACTTGTCCCTTTAAGATAACTCCCTCCATGTTTCTTTCCACACTTTGAGCATAAGGGAAATCTCATCTTCTTTTCAGTGTGCTCTTTAGATTTTCCATTGAATTCCATCTTCCTATTCTTATCAAACCCATGTGACTGATGGGTTACTCCAATCTCCATCTCGACTTTGAGAGCACATCCAATGATTTCCTCGTAGCTATTGAAGTCCCTTATGGCTAACGCCCTTCGAAGACTTGGTTTTAAGCCACTAAAGAATCGATCGATCTTACTCTCAGGTTGGATAATAATACCAGAAGCGTACCTTGCAAGTCTTGTAAAATTTGCTTCATAGGTACCAACAGATTCATCATCCCTCTTCTTCAGTTCAAGAAACTCTTTCTCCATCTTTGTTCGGAGAATACGAGGGAAGTACTTATTGAAAAATAAGTTCTTGAACTCGTCCCATTCCGTAGACTCAATTTCATCCCTTTGACTCGTATTCTTAATAAGATCCCCCCATTGATCAGCATCTCCTTCCAAACGATACACTGCTAGGATGACTTTATCATGTTCAGAACATTGAAGAACTGAAAATATCTTTTCAGTAGTACTAATCCATTGTTCAGCAACTAATGGATCAGTAGACCCGCAGAAAGAAGGTGGATGCTGCCTCATGAAGCATTCAACAGAATGTTGCTCCTTCCTTTGCTCGTTTGGAAGTCCTGCATGATTCATAGCTTGAGAATGTTGTGTGAGAATGGCTACAAGATTTTGTATTCCAGCTCCCATATCGTTGGGTTGCTCACGGGGACAATCGTTGCATTGCCCATCGCATTCCGCATTAACATGGTTCCTTCGATTTCCAGCCATTGACTAAAACCGAGAAGAATAGTGTGAGAAACACTAATTATAATCGGAAAACCACATAATCAAGAATAAAATTTCACACATAAGGTCTTATCCTAGGGTATTCATGGCCATTTCTAAAACACTAAGATTGTGTTCTATGCTTAGACTTATCCTTAGGGTTCTTACTAAGACTTTCACATCCTAGTTTCCAAAGGTTGACTATACCCTTCCTCTGATACCAACTATAACGGTCTGGAATTACTTCCAGTGGACTATAATTGATACCTATCAGGGCACTCCATGGGTGTCTACACCCCCTGGGCGGGACACACCACCATCCCCAGTGGCATCCATTTCCTCATGAAGCCCTAGGGTGGAGAGCCATGCTTCGTCCAACACTCACATGTGAGAGTTCCCAAGGATCGGATACATTCCTACCTCTTTTGACTCTGATACCAACTATAACGACCCATACTTTACATACATTGTTAATACTAAAAAATTGAAGCACACTTATTACAATATATGACAAAACCACAAAGGACCGTATAGGTATAGTGTCTTTAGAAACTGGGAAACATAAACAACTGGTTCATAAATCTTCTACAGTGTCTCCCATTTATTTCATCATATATAGGGTCCCTTTTAGCATATTCTACTTAATATCCATCTTCCTGACCTGGGGAAATGAAAACATAAAAGGGTGAGCTCAAATGCTCAGCAAGGGAAAATAAAGTAAATAAAAATCATATCATATCTTTTTGAAAATCATAACCTGCAAAAGAGATCATAATATCTTAACATGGAATAAATCATAGAAGTGAAAATGAGATCCCCATATTCATAACATGAAACTTGAAACATTGTGGCATGCACACATAATCATGGAAAATCATTTCTTGTTAGTCATGACTCATTGCCAAGACTATCTTAGCGGACAAAGTCCATTTCTGAACCAAGTTCACTCCTCGTTTCAGTCCTGTATCACTGAACTGAAATAACCTTCCGTTCCAGCCATGTCTATCTCATGAGATAAAAGTCTTTACCCAATGCATTGGAGGGAGATATAGGTCCCACCAATCTTATAATAAATCCTTTCTTATGTGTGCCACATAATCATAAATCATACATCTTTGCATAACACATGTAACACAAATGGGATTCTTGAAACATCATGACATCATAAAACAAATCATATAAGGTAAATGACTACATAAATATAATTCCCTCACAACATAATCAAATCAATGTAATAATAGGGATAAAAACAGAACCCTTTATTATCTTAGATGGAAAATAATTTTGATAAAACACTTGAACTCCATTTTTGAGGAAAATATCCTTTCTACTTCAAAAACATTTTTCCTTTCATAACATGTCATACGAATTTAAAATAAAAGAAGTTGATTAAAAATAAACTTGAAAACTTGTAAAGGCATCTTCTTGGAAATAATGTTTTAAAAATCCATCCATGCCATATAAGTTAAACAAAACATTCTTCGTACTTTTGTCGGAAAAGTCAAAAAGTACCTCGTACGAAAAAACGACAAAAGATTCCTTTCATATTCATTACAAAAAACTCACCGAAGGGTAAAATTGGATTTAAACTATTGTAAGTGGATGGAAATAATATTACATATTGAGGGAACATGGATGTGGATGATAAAATACACCCCAGTAAATGCCAAAGTAAAAACAATCTCGGATAAAAATGAGATTGTGATATTTCTGTTACCTTAGGTCCAATTTTCTTTGTAAGTGTCCTAAGCTCCTGTATAATGGTTTAAATAATGTTATTGACTTATTCCAGAATCATAAATATTGATATGATATCATATATGGTCATATTCTTAGCTTCTTGATAGTAATATTTCATTGTTACTTGTTACTCGGGTCTTTATTGCCTTTTGTTCTTATGCGTGTTTTGCCGAATACATTCTTATTCTTCTTTTAAGGTTATAGATACCTTATATCCAGAATGGTATTAGTGTAACATATATCATATTTATTCATTCAATTCATTTATATAATTATTATGTAATGATGATCATGTAGAATGAGTCGCATCACATCATGGAGACGGTATTCCGTACGTACGCACGAGTGATGATATCGTTCCTATGATCGTGGAATTGAATTGGAGTATATATATATTATTTCAGTTTCAATATTACTTTATAATAATCATAAATAGTTACTCATTACACCATTATACCCATCCTTGTATGGTGGTGGTGGAAAATAGATTACACCACGGCGTGGAGACGGTATTCCGTACGTACGCACGCGCGGTGATTTCATTTTTCCGTAGGATGGATAGAAGGTGAATTAGGTTTGTTTCATATTTATAATAACATATCAGTATGTAAGTAATAATGATTTTATTACTTTATCATGAAACAACTAATGAAGAAGAAGTTGAAGAAGAAAGAAATTGAAAAGATCGGTAATGGATATTACCTCTTCTTTGGAACGCCTCTTTGAATCCTCCACTTAGGGAACTAAGATTGGTCTTTGAAGAAGACCAGGATCTCTAAGATTATTCTAGGGAAGTGTAGAGGAGAAAATGTCAGGGTTTGGCCGAGCTTGAGTGCTCAAATTGGTGTGAGGAGGAGGGGAAGGAGGTGCCCTTTTATAAGGGAGGAGTGGGGCGCCTTAGGAATATCTCAAAATATTATTTTATATTAAAGTCAAAATCGGTTTATAATGGTTCCAAAGGGTCTTATTTCGAAGCTAAAGTGGGGATGGGTCGAAATCCTATCAACCAATAGGACTTAGACAAGTTTAGGGTTTATTTTAACCTTATCAATTAGATTTAACTCTAAGTAAAATAATTTAACTTTTACCATGTCTTTTTGTTTTCTTTCACTATATGGTTAATACACTTACTATAACATACCAAACGAACCCCAAATTGTTTATTATTAATATATATATCCTTATATATGTCATTTGGCCGAACCTTAGATTTTTATGAATAAAATAACAATTAATAATATAATATTTGATTTAAAAACTATTTTGTGTCAATTTTGACACTATTAGATATATGATTTTTGTGAATGTCATAACAGAATTATATGTTCGAACAAAGTTTATTAAATCAACAATAATATATCATAGTAACCTAGAAAATTAGTTTAATTCATAAAAAGTCTCAAATTACATTATTTTGGTGTTTATAACATCAATTATGTCAATATTTCATTAATAAAATAATTACTGCATCATCATTGTGTCATAAATAAATTAACTTATTTAATGTATAAAAATTATAAATAAAATACCATTATGTAGAAAATATTTTTAGCTTTCTAATGAATATTTATAGTCGAATTTATCTTATGTATAACCCCATATTAAAAATGATTTACTTATTAAACGTTGATTTTAACTATTTTAACCCTTCTTTAAATAAATTAATAATAAATGTCCTAATCTAATCCAAGTGGGCCTAAATGGTCATATTTTATTCCTAAGTTTGTTTTTGGTCGAATTAAACTTGTCAAATAGAATTAGGACATGTGTTAGGGTAATAATTATATCATATTTACCCTTAGTTACCCTATTTACTATTAACCGCGGTAAAAAAAGTAAAAAGTCACTATTCACCAAAAAAATATTTTTATCTCATTTAACCACATTTTACATACTGATATCAACCGTGTCTGTAGGATATTCGAAATTCCATTCACAGAAGCGGTAAAATTAAGTTTTATGCAAAATTCAGTTTTTAACCTACCACTTAGTGGTTTCACTATTCATCAAAAATTGAAAGTTTTCAGAAAAATACCAAAATTTCACCCTAGGCTAATTTCGATATTCTGAATCCAAAAATGAAGTCCATTTTAAAAAATAAAATTTATAAAATTTCAAAAAGTGGTTATTACTATTCATGACGGCTAGTTTTAATAATATTTTAATAGCATATCGTTGTTTAGTGAAACTCGGTATTGCGTACGACGCAAGCTATCGAGGAAGGTCGTGATTGCGTGTAAAGTAAGCCAAGATAGTATGTAGTGAAAGATTCCTTTGATATATATAAAAAACCAAATATTACTCATAAAAATCTCGGGTGTTACAAATTTTGACCAAGGTAAATTCAAGGATTGAGATGAAATAATAGTTGAATTCAAAACTAGTTCTATAAGAGCTCGGAGAAGAGGAGTTGTTCTATAGATAAATGATACAGAAGAGGATTAGAATAAGAATGTTTTTTTATTTACAATTCATGGTGATATAGTATTATTAGAGAATAACTATTTTTTCAACCCATAATGAATAAGTAAATGGAAATAAACTATGTTTGATAAGGCCATAAGAATTAAAAAATGGATTCCATAAACAAAAATAAAATTTAATGTTGTGTTGTTTCTGATAATGATGAAAATAAATTGGAGGTTATTGAAGGGATAATATAAATTTGTGGTACCAATAATTCTTTATTGGTTATTCTAAAATCATTTGTAATTATAATTATGAAAAATAAGTCAATTATCATATAATTAAGAATTGGATGTGAAGACTACCTTTGTTGGATGGGGTCTTTATGATGCAACTAGAAAACTTTATTGAGACTATATAATTAATACATGAAGCTCGAGTTGTAAAGATCCATTTATGGAGTTATTAATGTTTCATGATCATATAATATTACTTCTAAATTAATTTATTTACATAATATATATGTTGGTAGTGTGAGATCCTAATTTCTACATGTAAAATTCGATAATCACATATTTTAAACTACTATTATTGTTAGAGATAGTTAATCACATATTTAAGGAACGACTCTTCATTTTGACATAATTTAGTATTATAATTTACAAGGAAATTTATCTCATAAGTTATATATAAGGGTTTCGTAGATTAAATTAATGCATGAAAACTAACAAGATATTGATGAATATAAGTACAAAAAAATCCAGTGGGAATGATTTCTTATGTCCCATGGAAAAATTATCTTCATGAATACATGTAAAAAAAATATGACGATATTATAATCTTGAGTATCATACAATACACATATAGAATGTATCTATACCATTTTCCATCCAATGTACTAGAGAAATAATCTAGGATATATAACTGTTAGTTAGTGAGGATCGAAAACTTATTATTAGGGGGATATAAAAATATTCATGGATTATTTGATTTAATAAAATATTCAAGATAATGTAATGATCAAGATAATATCATTTAATCCATGGGTATCCATATCAATAAATACCCAAATAAAATTGGCTTAATATTATTTTAAGGAAGTAGTATACTATATGAAATATTTTTTTGAGTTATTAGAATCTTACTAATGGTACAAGACTATATGTCAAAATTATTTTTGATGAAAAAGTGGTTATACATGGGGATATAATCTCTTGAAGAGCTTTACTTAAGTTGGTGAAGTCACATATAATAGAATATTCATGTAGGTAAAAATAAAGTCACAACCACTTAATCTATAATCAAATTGAGACAAGATATTATCATGAAATGTATAATAAGTAGATTGTTATAATGTTTTCTCTTGTACAAGTCAGATTGTTGTAAAATTGGGTACCATAGAATGAATAAAATAATAAAATTCAATCATCATGTCATGTATATAGATAGAGAGTTACACATGATTTATTCTTACCAAAATAGTGTCCATACTTCCGCATCAACTATATACAAGGTAATGTCCTTATATTATTTGTTATATCAAAATTTTATAGAATTTCCCAACTATAATTAAACCCCAATATAATATAATAATAATTTTAAAACATATGTCATATGGTCTAGATGAATCATACAAATAGAACTAAGGTGACCTATGACTATCATATCATAAGTGATCATATGAATTCAGAAATTTTATCAGGATTTTTTGACCTTGTGATATTGAGTTGTGGAGATCATGGGGATTTGAACCTCTAATAGGAACACCACATGTTTCGTGTTCCCTTATTTATTCCCATTAATGAGATAGTGTACTGGCCTCTAAATGGAAGAGATATCTTAGGCCTAATTTACATGGAATGTAGTAACATTAATAAAACCATGGACATGGGTTAAAAAGTTAAGTTAATCCAATAAATTCAATTTATATTAAAGTGAGGAAAGATTATAACACAACGTGTGTGTCCAACAATCTTAGATATCACAAAAAAATGAGATTATATTACAAAACATGAAATCATAAGTTGTAGTCATAGCTAATACTAATAGTTAAATCCTTTGGGGGATATGATTTGTTTTTAAATATCCATCATAGTCTATTATTATATATCACTTCTATTGAGATAAGGCCTGATATAGTTACAAAAAAATTGTTTTGACAAGTTTCAATTATTATGAATGATAATGATTTTTTAAAAATGTGAACCCAATATATCTGAGATGGTAAACATCTAATAGTTAATGATCGCAATTAAATAATTCAATTATATAATTTCAGTATTGAAAAGATAATAAATGAATATATTTATAAAGTAATTTACAATGTATTTATGTATAAAATATAAAATGAGAAAATAGTAATTTCAGTATTAATGTTATTAGATATTTTTATTTATGAAATGATATGAGGAAAGTAATGATTTTTTGGATATAATTTTATTATCTTATACATTATCAATTTAATAATATTGTGACAAAATATTTAATTTCACTATTGATAAATTAATATTTTTTTAGTTGTGTTATAGGTTGGTTTATAATGGTTAAATATTTTAAGGGTTTAATATAAAATTTAATGATTTTTACCTAGATATAAAAACAATTGTTTAATACCCAAATAGTTGGAATAAATGTATTTTTCTAATTAGACGTCCCTTCATCTCCTCCCAAGCTATCACAGATTCAATTGAGAGAAAAAAATTGAAGAATGATAATGGATTGAACCTTCTTCCACATATGATGTCTGCATTCTTCATGTGATCATGGGGTTATTTCAAAGCACATAGATTTATAATTCATGCACTTGGGTGTTGGATAATTATGTAATGGGAGTAGTGTATCATATGTGGTTGATATATGAGATTCATTTCATAGAAGAATAAAGCTATAACACATTGTCAATGGTTTGATCAATATGATCTATGAATCAAACAATGTACCACTAATAGTTTCATATTCTTCTTTTATCTATGATTAAATTATATTTAACACAATCCATCAGTGAATATAGGTAATTTTATACTAGAATATATGTTACAACACTAACCATAACGAATATTTAAAAATAAATTTATTCAAATTCATCCCAAAACCCATGTTCATTCAATTTTTTCCCTTTTGGATTTTCATCCATCTATAAAGTTATATATAACATCAATGATGTTATTTTTTTCATTGATTTATTAATAAAACAATTTAATGTAACTATGAAATGAAAACATATCTAGAAATTCATGTTCTATAATGTACTTTAACATATTGTGTTTTTAACTAGATGGAAATCCTTTAGAAATTTTTAATTTTCATGTGTTGTATGAGCCAAATCATATTTTTTGTCTTAAAATGGTCGTTTGATTGTTACATAACCTAAACATGATTGTTTTGGATGGGTTTTAAGGCCTGGGTGGGGTCTAAAATGTTTGAAAGACTATGAAGAATGCAGGGATTTGAAAACAATGTTTTGAGAGGAGTAGGAAGGGGATGATTGGTTATTAGAAATGTGTGAACCCAAGGAGAAACTGTGAAAATATCTAAAGGAAATTGTGTGGATTGGTGTTGGAGTGATGAGGGTGTAACCCTATTTTCTGAACCATGCGACCATGGATTCCTAACCATGAAATATGTCTAAATTCTATTGTAGTGGTGATTCGCAAGGAATGACCACAATTTATATAAATTTGTTCTTAGATATGCATGTTGTGGGGGTGGGAATGTGCCAATTGTTCATATGTAATATGTTTATGCAATCATGAACATAAAATTTGAACATTCCGGTGCCTATATTGAGGAATCCTCGTCATTATTTCATGGTTTAGAAAACTGTGTGGCCAAACTGTGCAGCTCATTATAGGGGTGGAAATGACAATTTTCCATTTTTCCTCATAAAACAAAAACACAACTCATTATCTCTTATTTACACCATGAAAGGTAGCCTCTCAATCCTCCTCTCATCCTATTATAAAATCCCATGGATATTCATTATTTCATCATCCAATTGAACACATTCATGGGCATTGGAGGTGTAATAGTAATGAAATCATGTTGAGTTGAAAGTCTTTACATCATACTTTTCCATTCCTTTTGGTTTTAAAATCAGAAAACCATTCCTAAATACGTGTTATATAACCGCTTTATGAATAAAGTGTTTTTGTATGTTTTTTAAAAGACATTATATTCAATATACATAGAATATGTCAAAATTTATTCATGAATATAAACTAAAATTATTCATTATGATTATGATATTGAGACAGAGTCTGAAAACATTCGACTCACATTTATCAAAATGAGTGTTATAAATTGTATCATGTCTTTATAACTAATAAATTCATAAGTAATAGACTGATACTAGTTAAATAAATATTATATTAACACTTATAAATATTATCATAATGACAAACAAAAAGAAGTCCATCGGATTTACTATGATTTTAATTAGAATAAGAAAATATATTTCTATCATAATGGAAATTATTTCACACTATAATAGTTTAAATAAAAATTAAGTTGGACAATTATTTAAGCCATATTATTACATCCTATCATGTTCTAGATGTCTAATTCATTACAAAAAACAAAAAAAAAATATGATCCTTGATATAAAAACACAACAGTTGTTAGTTTTCTTATAAATACCAGACCATTAGAAAAGTTTAATGATGTTTCATTTATTGATAAGTTAATTATTACATTTTATCTCAAATTATCCATAATCTTACATATCATGAAAAAATGTTTCATATACATTCATAATTATTTATAGAGATTCATTCAAAGGGGTCTTTTAAATTTTGCCTCATTAACATAATTTTTATAATTGTTACCTAATTTCAATCAATGTATTGGTTAAAGAGTTATAGTGAAATAAAGATAGAGAATTCAATCCATTCCGTTAAGGGCTACCAAGGATTGGTATACATAGAAATATGATCTCTGTGTCATGGGATTCTCGGAAAAAGAAGGTATATATTCTGATCATCGTATTGAGGGATTTACTTTATAAGGAAAGAAAAGAAACTTGTAATTATAAAACAAAGGATACCTTCAATCATAGTAAGTGATTATATTACACTTAAGGATAAAAGAGATCATTCTCCTAAATAGCTATTACTATTTTCAAAATTATTATTGTAATTACTTTTTACATTCAAGTTTATTTTTTTGGTTTTGCATACAATAGTACATTAGATCATATGTTCAACTTACTAAATTATGTTTGTATTATCATATTAACTATGATTACATTTGATACAATGATTATTTAGATCTATCGTGACAATGATTATATTACTCTAATTTAATTTTATTTTATATGATTATGATTTTGTAACATCATTCATTAGATCGAGGGTCGAGTATGATTATCTTCTTTAAATATGATTTTTCTTTTTTTATTTTGATTCTTTAAAATAATGTTTATAAACTATTATTCACCCAATATTGTAAGTTATCCACATAAGTATATTTTAAAATTTTTAATTAGAATAATTTTGATATTTTAATTCAACTGTTGGTATCAAATTTGGATTAAACTACTCATATACTTGCTGATTTGTTTGACATTATTTAATATTTCATGTTTCTAATGTTCTGTTATAATAGTTTTGTTTATAAAACATTTATTACAATAATTTGTATTATGGAAAAGAATATTTATTTTATTTTAAATAAGGATGGAATGAAAATTGGATGCATAGACAATCAAAATCCAAAAAGGCCATGAATATTTTATGGTACTGATTATGAGTACTAAAGGAATAAGATGAAAACTCTTGTTATCCAAAAATGATCTGATTTTATTTTTTTTACGGGAAACTATAAAATTCCAGAAAAGGACATAACATATTTTTAAAATCAATAAAACATGAATATATATTAAAATAAAAAGTAACAAAAAAATTATTATGTTCAATTAAAATAATAATTTAGTGTTAGTTTTATCATTATAAAGCTTCCAACAGTATTGGAAAAATATTGTGTTCTCACATTTT
Source organism: Viscum album (assembly GCA_963277665.1). Lineage (NCBI taxonomy): Eukaryota > Viridiplantae > Streptophyta > Magnoliopsida > Santalales > Viscaceae > Viscum > Viscum album. The sequence continues at coordinate 304,492,297 of OY728131.1, read as the reverse complement.
GGTACATCCAAAGATGTTGAGACTTAGAGATATGTGTAAAGAGAATACTACATAGCCTTTAAATTATTACATAGAGATTCTATTTCAATGATATATTAGATGTTTATGACTATTATAAAAATTTTATAACCTCTTAGAGAAAATGGTCTTGATGATGAAATATTTGCTGATAAGATTATTCACATCATTCCTATTTAATAAGAATCATGGAGAACAATAGTTTATGATAAAATAAAGTTATCTATTCATATATAAGATTATTTTATTGGTATACTTATTACATATGAAGATATACTGAAAGGATATTCTGAGAAAAAAGAAGAAAAATGTTGTTGTTTCCGTTGCAAAAACATCAACCTCACCTCCTAAAATTCAATCTACTGACATAGTTACTAAATCTTAAATAAATAAAAATGTGATTATTAAAACCAATTAATTTGTTTCAGATCCTTATGAAAATGGATTTGAAAATATTTCTAGAAGTATGAATAATGTAGTTGGAAATAAGTATTCACAACACAAATAGAATAATGTTCGTAAAGATATAAATAATAAGAAATTTGAATTTACTTGCTATTAATGAAAGAAATATAGAGACATCATACCACATTTTCAAATGATAAAGAAGGAGGGAAAAGTATATAAATTCATAAAAGGATTCTAATAGATTTTTCAAATAAAAGATAATGGATTTTCTTAAGAGTGTTGAGACTTGGAGTACCAGTGGTGATGATTATAGTGAAAAATTATTTGATAATAAATGTTCCAAATAGAGGAACATATGCCTTTTTGATAAATTACCACATTGAAATCTGTTATTAATGTGAAACGTACATATGACTAAGAATCCTAAAAATATGTATCTTAGTGAAAATTATCACAATGATAAAGATTCCATATCTTTTAATGAAGAATCCTCCTCATCTAGTGATGATAGTTCCATACCCTCTTTTGAGGTAGTTTCATGTTTAGAAAAACATTTAGAAAATGAGAATTGTAAAAATATTTAAAAAAATTCCTGAAAATGAAATGGATAATTTAGAAGATCTAGATTCAAGAATATATTAGTTAAAAAAATGAAATATCACATCTTTCTGAAAATATTGATATTACTAATTTATAAAAGGTATTATATCTATGGATTTATAAAAATTAATATATGAGATAAATGATTTAGAAACTAATCTTTATTCTAAAACTAATACATGTGAGGATAAATAATATGTTCTAAAACTAAAATCTGAAATTACAAGTTTCATAAAACATTTATCTTACCTTACCAATGGAAAGAAATGTGTTGGTAAAATATATGGAAAAATCTATCCACATGGTAATTGTTTTGGAATGGGTTTTAATTATACATAATCTATTTTTAGTAAAACTTTATTTTTTTCCAAAACTGGTCATTTTTTATCACGTGTCACAGTGGTGGATACTAGAAAAATAATTGTTCACATAACAAAATTCAATATCAAAGCTTTGAAAATGGCTTTTTTACAAAACAAATGTGGATTACTAATGTTTTTTTAACATTATCGATCCCATGACGGTTTGAGTGCCAAAAGTGTAATGTTTTTTTCAATAAAAAAAGTTAGTACCAACAAGAAGAATATATGTTATATTGATTGTGAATGTTCTAGGAATACGAGTGTTAAAAGAAATAATTTTTAGAAATTATTATCAATATGAATGATAAGAAAGTACCTTTCAGAGATAATTATCAAGGTCATATTATCTATATAGGTAATATTGTTCATCGTGGAAATAAATTAATTTCAAATGTTTTATTTTTTAATGTTATTAAACAAAACCATATAAGAATAAGTCAATTATATGATGAAGGTTACATTATGATCTTTAGGTATGATAATAGTTTAGTATATAGTTTCAATGATGAAGTTATTGTGTGTTCCAATTAGTAGGAGAATGGTTATACTATCTTAATAGAATGCCTTTGGAGCTAGAATTATCCTTGTCTTATTATAATAGAAGATAAATATTGGTTATAAAAGAGAAGTTTAAGACATTGTAACCTTAGAAACATACCTATGTTCACTAATAAAGGACTTGTTATCCATCTAATGGTACAATGGTTCAATTCATTAAAAGTTTGTTATCTCTATCAATACGGTAAACAACATATGTAACGTTTTAAATCTATTAATGAAGTCTTAAATTTTTATGGTTTACATGTAGTGATCATTGACCTATTTAGTCCTTGAAAATTTTGGATAATTATAGGGATATACTAACAACATGCCTTGGTAGATCATAGCACTAGATATACATATATTTATTATCTCACAATGAAATTTTATGCCTTTGGTTATTTTAATGATTTGGTAGCCAAATTTAAAAAGAAAAAAACACCCCCTTGATAATTATTCAGAGTGATCATGGAGGATAATTTGAAAATTATGAATTTAAATGTATTTGTAGAAATAAAGGTATATAACATAAAATCATAAAACACCTTATAAAAATTGTTTATTTGAATGAAGAAATATGATTCTTCAGGAAATAACTAGAACCATATTGTGTGAATACTCAATTGCTATTTCTTTGGTATGAAGTGGTTAGTAGATCCTTCCATAGTAAGAATTGATTTTTTGTTAGATTTTTTCTTAGTGAAAATCTTAATGACTTTATTATTGGAAGAAAACCAAATGTTTATTACTTAAATATATTTAGATGACAAACTTTCATCATGAATACGAATGATAAATTATATAAATTTTCACTGAAAAATGATGAAGGAATATTTATTGGTTATTCCACTACTTATAAGGAATATATATTTTTTAATAAAAAATATTATATTGTTGAGGAAACAATACATGTTATGTTTGATGAAATTGACCATTTAAAAAAAACCCAACCAACATCATCAAATGTGATTTTTAAAATTAAATGTCAACATTTTTTGTGAAATTAAATTTATAAGAAAATAACTCTGAAATTATTTCTTAATGTAATTACTTCAGAATCATTTTTACCTTATCTTGAAAAATAGACTTTTCAAAATCCAAGAATTTAGGTTTTCCTAAGGTATCGTCCTATTGATAGTATCATTGGTGATGTAGATCAACGAGTTAAGACTAGAAGTCACTTAATTAATGAAATTGAATAACAAGCCTTCCATTCCAAATTTGAACCTAAAAATCTAAATGAGGATTTAGGTTATGAGGATCAGATTATGGTAATGCAAGATGAATTCAATAAATTTGAGAGGAACAAACTATGTAATTTAGTTAAACGACCTAATGAATCTTTTAAAATTAGATTAAAATTTGGTTTTAGATATAATTTTGATTAAAATGGCATATTTTTTGGAAATAAAACAATAATTGTTGCTATGGGATATAACCAACATTAAGGCATTGAAAATGATGAAACATATGCTTATGTTAATATACATAATGCTATTCATATTCTACTAGATTTATCAAATTTATATAATTGAAAACATTTTCCAATGGATATGAAGTGTGATTTTCATAACATATATGTTTAAGAAGATGTATTTGTTGAACAACCCATGGTTTTTATAATAATAAACATTGAGAATATGTTTATAAGAATACCAAAGAATTATATGGAATCAAACAAGCCTCTAGAGATTGTAATGATAGATTACATAAAAATGTGTTACAAAATATTTTTGTAAAGGGATATGCATATCCAATACTTTTCATTAAATAAGTAATATAAAAGGATGATTGGTAAAACTTATCCTAATGAAATAATATTCGAATCAACTCAATTATATTTATAAAATTCCTTTGCAGTTCTTATGAAATGTGAGTTTTATATGAGTATTATGGGTGAATTAGAATTTTTTTCATGGTTTTAAAATATCTAAAAAACAAGAAGGAACACATATATCACCACATGAGTATATTAAATATTCTATTAAAAACTATGGATATGACAATACAAAAAGTACTAGTACTCCTCTAGGTACCTCAAATACATTAGATCATTATGAGGTTGGGAAACCGGTTGAACGAAAGACTTTTAATGGTATGATGGAATTTTTACTATATATAAATTCTAGTTTTACAGAATTATTATTTTTTAGTCATTTGTGCATGATATCAAGATAATCTAAAGGAACCACATCCAAAATCTGTAAAATAAATTTTTTTTCTTAGGGGAACTATGGATTTAGGAAATATCTACGATTCCGAAAAAAAAAATTTATTAATTTTGTTTGGTTGCTGAATTTTTGGGTTGTAGAATGGAGAGTAAAAGTATATCATTAACTTTTCAATTATTATGAGTTTAATTAGATTATTCTTATTTTAATAAGAAACACTTAGTGGAACTCTCTATTACTGACGTTGAATATACAGTAATATAATGTTATTGTGCTCATGTGTTGGGGATGAAAGACATAGTCACAGATTATGGAATTATTTTTACAAAAAATAAAATTATTTGTTATTACATATGTTCCATTATTTTAAAAAACACATGAAATCACTCCAATGATAACCACATAGTTATAATACATCATTTCCTTCAGGATCACACACTCAAAAGATATATAATTTTACAATTAATTTGAATTCAAGAACCACATACTAATATTTTTATAAAACATCTTACTTCTAATAGAATTGAATATATTAAAATATATATTGGAATTATCAACATAAAGTAATACTTCATATCTACTTATTATTTACCCATATTCATATATTATGTTACATCTTTTTGTAATGGGAGTATATATGTTTTTTGTTTTTGAAAAAAAATATTCTTTATATTTTTAAAATTTATTTTTTTTAAAATCATTGTAGTAATGAGTTTTCGAAAATAAAATTTATTTATATAATTTTGAGAGTCAAAATAATATAATAGAGCTTCAGATATTGAAATTTTTGTAAAAATTTTCCGATGTAGATGTTGTCATAATATTTTTATATTTTAATAAATTTGAAATAAGTATTCCTATAAAACCATTATAATGTGTTTTCGTATAAAAATATAATAATAAGACTTCTCTAAATATGATAATATTTATTATTTACTAAAAAATTCATATAAAATGTTTTATATAAAGTATTATAATTATTAATATTCTACATGATCATATTATTAATAGTGATGGATATATTCACTACAAAAGTTTATTCCCTTTTCATTTTAAATTTTACACAATATAATTATTTTAGTTCTTTTATTATTATTTTTTACTTTTAATTTTTTATTTTTTTTTGTTTTTAAAAACATTTTTAAATTCATATTTCTTAATTGTATTTAACCCCAACATGATAATTTTCTTAAAACCTTGAGGACATAAAAATTTATTAAATCGCTATTCAAATTAATTTCAACCATCAGATTAAATTTTTTTGAATCTCAGCCATTGGATCTGTTGAGGATGATGAACCATCACACCAAAGATCCTATATAATGGGTTCCCCCATGTCCTACATCGATTCTCTACATGTTTGGATCCCAATTTTCTACATATCTTAAGTTAATCTATCAGAGAGTTTGTTTCTATAATTCCAATTCAGTATATTTAGTCTTTGTTTCAATCTGATGAATTTTTATAAGGATGATATGAATATTATTATTTATTGAGAAATTTCTGTAGCATGTTCATTCTTTGAAAAACATGATTCTTATTTTAGGAAAATTATTATGTTACAAGGTTTGGAATCAATGTTTTTATGTAATTGGAAAAATATTCCAGTATATTCTACCAAAATATTTCTATATGTTGTAATACTTAGATTAAATTTTTCAGGGACCAGAGGATTGATTTTTATTTTACGAGTGACAATAGATAGAAGTTATCATACAAGAATAACTATAGTCTGATTTGAATACCCTCGAAAGTGGATTTTATGTATCCTTTACACAAAATTCCTGATGATATTGGATTCACTAATATAATAAGGGTAGAATTTTCTTTGTTTGATTGCTATGAAATTTTTTGGAAGGTTACCCATCTAAAACTGAACAATAGCATAATCACCCAATTAATGAAAGGGTTTCTTTTTTCATTGAAAGGATATTTGGATGTGCTTTATATTCATGATGTTTTCATATTAAATTATTTTCTGAACATGAGGAAGATAAATAGTATCATATTATTCTTTCTTACCATCGAAAACATCCAGAACTAATCCATCAAGTCATAATCAGCATGCTTCCGACCATGATATGAAAATTAGCAGTTGAATTAAATATCGTTTTCATGATTATGAATAAACAAATTCCAAAGAGGGTGAAGATATTATACATCAATGGTGAAATAATAAATATAGAAATATTTAGATTTGGTGCTGAAACGAAAATATTTATTGAGAAACCTAGTGGCGATGTATCAGAACTAATACCTTAAATCAAATATTATAAAGGTGAGAATAATAATAAATGAAATTTAGAATCTTCCCCACCTATGAAAGAGAAGAAAAAAGAATGTTCTAGATGAAGATAGAGATAAATGGATAATGAAAAAATCATAAAGGAAACCTGGTGATCCATTTTTCAATGTTGATATTACTGAGTAAAAGGTCTTATGAATTCATGATAATGATACAATTCAAGAATAATCCAAAAATAAAAATCATAAGAAGAAGTTAATAGAATCTAAAATTTGAAAATATCTATTAAAAGGTGTGAAAGGGAATCAATGTAGGCTGATTTAACTTTATCCCATACCTCTCAAGTGAACCCAAAATTAGGGTTATATTGTAAGGAAACTATATTTTTCTATTGAGATGTTCTATTAGTAGATGATAAAGCAAATGGTAATGTTATTGATGAATAATTTATACCTATAGATCACAAAAAACATCAGAATCAGTACCAGTAGGAAAATGAGAATTAATAATATATACATAGATAAAGGAGGGTCTTGATAAGGAAATTGATGAAGTGGTTGAAGGGATAGATAAAATTGTTAAAAATAGAGAATAAAAAGAAGGAGTTTAATATGAACTAGTTGAAGAATTTTTTAATGCAGAATTGGATAATTATTAAAATATATAAGAAGGTTATAAAGTTGATGAGGATAAAAATGAATAATGAGGTGATAATATTGATGATAAATAAACAAAACAAATAATCAATTGTCTAAGGAATTATTATTAGAATTAGCTTCGATGTTTGATAAGGAAAATAAATATAGATGTTTTGAAAATAAATAATCATCAATTAAAGAAGAAAAATCATCTTCATAGAAGGATGAGGAAGAACTGATTTAGAATATAGAGGGTGATAATGCTAACATTGATGATAAGTATATAGTAGAATTATCTAACAATAAGAAAGTTGGTGAAAAATTTCCTATGAAATTAGAAAAATCATTTTCAAATAAGGGAAAAAATTAAATGAAGACAAAATTAGAAATATTCGTCTCAAGCCTCTTGAAATTTTGAAATTTTAAATTGAGTCAGTTACCACCATATCTACTGACAGATTTAAATATATTATTCAGGTTTTTAAGATAATTGAATGGGATATTCTATATTTTTTATTACATGAAGCTATAGGAAAAACGATTCATGGAAATCTTGATTAGAAATTAGAATCATTGATTCTTTTAACAGAAAGGGAAACTCAAAATTTGGACGAATTAATAGTTTTACTATAATGTTATCAGGAACCCAAAAAAGAATGCAATATAGTTGTTAAATGGTCCTATCAGGTTGATAAAGATATCAAACTATAATATTAAATTTTTTATTATATGGAGAAGTTCATAAATTATTCTACTAAATCCTAAAATCATCAATGAAAATATATTGGGGAATGATTATATTTTGTTGGAGAATCAAAATGTAAATCAAATAATCTGACCATGAAAGTGAATTCTCTAGAAGGGAAGATCTGATATATATTGTAATAGATAACAAGACTCAAATACTCTAGAGAGGAATTCAATGTATTTTGAATCAGAATATGGAAATTTCTAGGGAATAAAAATCATTCAAATCCAAATAAATGTATTGTGATGAAAATCTCCAATAGTTATAAATTGATAATAAGAAATTACAAATCTAATATGAGAATATTTATAAGTTATAGAAGGATGTAAATGAGTGCATTAATATCAAATAATTTTTCAATAATTTGATGGTGATGAATTAAATTTTTTTCATTCAAACTCTATTTGTATATTCTTGAAAGAAGTTGAAATAGTTTTTAATTAATAAATTTTCATTTTATCTAAATACGTTATTGTTTGAATTCATTCCAATTCCAATTGGTTGAATATTTATTAATTTTTTATATATTATTATTTAGTTCATATAATTGTTTCTAACAGTTTCCCTCACTGAAATATCAAGAAACTCAAGGCCTTTATGCATTATTTTTATAAATAAAAAGGGGTAGAAACATGCTTATTATTGGAGAAGATATTAACAAATGAAGATTAATATCTAAAATGAAAATATTTAAAGGAATGTCTGAAACATATTTAATATTGAATATGTTTTAATAAAGGTAGATAATTTTATTCAAGGGGGAGAATAAGATCTTTTAGGTGATGTTTTATCAAAGGAGGAATGAATTATATTCAACATGATACTCCCGAAAAGATTCAAAATTATTACCAACTTACGGGAGTTAAATAATTAATTGTGAATTATAAATGTGACGTACTTAAATGAAAAAGGGATCTATGTTTTTCAAAGATATTTTTTCATTTATGTAGTGTGGTTTGTGATTTCAAAAATGGGGGATATTATTGAGGCAGATGTTTTTTCATCTTAATATTGCATTCAATTTTTTGGGAAATCAATATATATTTATTAAATACATGTAAAGTGACTTTCATATGAAAAAATTATTTTATTATTTTTTTATAAAACATAATATTTACCATATCGAGATTATGTTATAAGGTATTAAAAAGTATACAATAACATTATTCCTTAATATTAATTAGAAAGAGACTATTTTTGATAAACATAATACTCACATTTATCATAATTAGAGTTATAATTTCTCACATTTCTTTTAAACTGAAAAATTCTAAATCATTGAACCAATATTTTTTCTGACTAATATCATATTCAAAATTATAAAGATAACTGTATGGAAAAACATAAGGATTTATATTAGACTGAATTATTTTATAATCAGAATATGAAAAATTATTTTTATTGTAATGGAATATCTTTTACATAGTAAATGGTTAAATTAATATGTTGTAAAATATTTAGATATTCTAGATTTTTATGAGATTTCATGTTCTAGGTTTTATATACATTGCAACATACATAGTGAAATATGAAAGTTTTGGAGAAAAATATGACCATTGTGAATTTATTAATAAATACCCTGTCATTCGATGCAGTCGACATTTCCGTATTAGCTAATAAAATTATTATTATATTTTTAGCCAAAATATTATAAAGCACACATAGCATGATCACCTTATTCTTAATCTCTAGTAATTATTTTTAGAGAGTCATTAGAAGTAAACCATGTCCGGTTGTCTCTATAAAACATTTTTTAGTTGTAAAGAATAAACAATCATCGTATTATTTTAGGGATTCCATGGATAGGAAGATAGGAAATCCTATCCATTTGATAGTGGGATATTGATGATAGGTAGACATATCAAACATTATCTCTGTATTGAGGGACTCCGAGTATAGTAAGGTTGTTATTACGATCATCATACATTGTGTTTCCATACTAAAGAAAGACATACAATATTATAATTATAAAATAAGGAATGCCTTTAGTTAGGGCTAGTGTCTACCTAACACTTAATGTTAACATATAAAATTATTTTAAATTATTGAAAGTCAATATTACATTATTATGATCTTACATGTTTATTTTTACACTGTACATATAATTGTAAAGTTGTTCGTCGAATTAAACTTATTATATTATGTTTTTATAATCATATTACTATGATTAAATTACATACTCTTATTAATAGAATCAAATTTTATACTGATTATCTTATTATGATTTAATCATATTGAATCTAATTAAAATTCTATGACTTTTTTCATCAGACTGATGGGAGAGTCCGATTATTTTCATATATTTTTATGTTTTTTTAGATTATTTTTTTTCAACTAGGGTTTTAAACTAAAATTCATCCCTATTATAAATAATAAATATGATTATATTCTCATGATACTAATTAGTAATCTTCTGATATTATTATTCAACAAATCATTGATATTTTTTTCATCAATTATCTTTCTGTATTGGATACTATTTTCATGTGGGATCACATTACATACTTTTTGGGAGTTGTTGTTTACCAAAGATTTTTCTCATTATAGACCAAATTAGAGCATGATAATAGAAATGTGTGGATTACTAAGCATGAGGTAGTTTCAACCTCGTTTCCCTCATGATATTGGTGTTTTATAGCTTAGGGCATAGTAACCCATGTCAAAACCTCTATGTGTTACTTATTTAAGGATTTATGTATTTAATTAAAATGTTGAAAAATATTTTTGGATGATCAAAAATATCTTCTATGTGGATATATTTCATTGATCATAACATGAACAATAATGACCCCACTATTTATTACAAACATAATCATGATTTTTTACATAAACATGAGCTTAAGATAAATCTGATGATCAAGAGGTCTAGTGTCTTGGGAAATTAGAATCATTACATAACAACTTAGAAAATAAAACCAAACATCTTTATTGAAAACTTCTTTTACATGACCACAACATTCCTTTTCACTTATCATTGGATAAGATAACCTAATGACATGTATAAGAAAAGGGTGAGGTATAAAGCCTAATAATGGAGTAAACATGGAATAAAATGAATAATATAATACATGTTAAGAAATAGGTATATCAATGGAGAATAAGAGAAACCTCAATATAACTTTCTTGATATAGCATGATTAGCATAACATGGAAATGTGGCATCAACATTTAACATGATAATAGCATGAGATATGGCTCATTGTACATCGATCATGACTAAAACCTAATTTCACTTACACTAGCACGAGTTTTAGTGTCCCAGATTTTTCCATGTATTATTTAAATAATATGGGGGAATTAATTTGAGACCAGGCTCTGATATGGCATGCAATTCTGAGGCACGGTGAGCCCAGAACAAATTTTTATATTTAATTTAATAATTAAATTACGTGTGTGTGCAGTTTTCCTAAAAAAGATGAATAACCCCTGAACGAGTGCTCAGATCAGAAATCTAAGTGCACCGTTGCATTCAAGAATAGCGATTTTACCTTAGGTGAGGCCTAACATTGACCGACGAATTTCGTTGGTGAAATATAGTTTTGGAGGTAATAATAATAAAATATTTAATGAAAATATTTTATTTTGCAGCGAGATTTGATTAAATCTGTTACAGCGGATATCTTCTTTTTAAACTAAGGATTCTGTAGGGTCTAGTGTTACAAACCCCATAACCATGAATCCCTTGGGATCTCTAGAGGCTCTGGAGAAAACCTCCCAATGCGGTGACGACGACGCGACGACTGGATCTTCACCAATGAATGCCGCGGAATCTAGGTAGGAGGTTTGTTCGTGATCTTTTTTTTCACCATTTTTTATTTCCATGAAGAACGCAGACTAATCCATGAAAACATTATCCCATAGATCAATCATTCTTGGATGATGAGATATTTGAAGGAATCGTGGGATTTAATTCTTTAGATTGTTTTCGTTTTCATTCAAACTTCTAATGGTGAAGAACCAAGATCGACACGAACATTGATCGGGGTTCGTCCCTCTCGATTTATTGTGTTCTTCATCCCCAAATTATCTCATTCTTCATCATGTTCTACACATTCTTCGTGTGGATATGAACTAAGGATCATTCCGCACCCGTTGTGAAAGGCAACGATACCAAATTGAAGATATGGTGTCAGTACAACCCCACAAAGGTGTGGCTATGGTGGCGACGAACAGATCGAAGCCAATCGGATGTAATCATTCTTCGAACGATTTCCAATCGGATGGCCGGGATCAGATTTTGGAGCCGATCGAGGGCCCAAAACCCACAGATTTGCCATAACGACATCGAGGCGACCCTTTCACTTGATTTTCGCAGCAAACGGACCAAAGAAGCAGAATCTGGAAGATCGGCCGAAGCACGAGGAAGAAGACAGAGATTGTGTAAATTTTCCTGACAACACGCCGTGTAGTATGGGATACATGGAGTGTCTTCATCGGCAGTATTACATGATGTTTAATCCAATAGTACAAAGACACGGGTAGGGAACATGGCCAAGGACACACCGTGTATACCCCTCCCCGGCCGGACACGGCTAGATACACAAGATACCTCGTGTGCTGGTACACGAGCAGACGACACAGACACAGACAAAGGCCGTGTACGAGCCCATGTTCAGCGTACATGGGGTGAGCCCCAGGTGCTCGGAAACAGCATGTGTTTCTTCTACATGTCTTTTAGTTTCTTTCTATCCAACAAGTCGAATGAAATAGGACGTTTACACGAGCGGTACCTGGGGTCAAAGAACACATAGTGTACTTCTTCCACACACTGAGTAGTCTGGTTTTACACGGCTTGATCGAATGGCACGAGCCATTTACACGGGCAGTACTCAGGGTCTAGGAACACATCATGTTACCATACTACACGCCGTGTAACAAATTCTTCTTCTCTTGAGCCACTTGTCTTCTATGACTTTGACTAGCTTCTTAGGGTTCACACCATTGGTTTTTCTCCTGAAGTTTTTTTGTATCATTTCCTATATATGAAAGTATGATCACTTATGTAGGACTTCCTTAATAGAGTTATTGGAATCCCGTCTGTGAGACGTAGAGTCGGATCCACTATTCATTCCTGGAACCCTAGGTAGAGTTCTTGGTATCGACGTGACCAACTTTACCCGGGTGTTGATCCTCTAGTTAGTGGATTATCTCAGACTGGGTTGTCGGAATCACTCCATGACTTGGTTGTGATCCTCATCTGATCATCATGTTCTCAATGTACTTGTGTGGTGTGTTCTCCCAGAACGAGTACTTATTCTCTCTCTCTCTTCAGACCTAGGAGTGTGTTCTCCTGGTTGCATGCTTAGTGGAACATTCGAGCTGGATCCTAGTGGCAGTATCGTGATGGTCATTTGTGTATGAGTATATATGGATATTCTTGTTATATGTTCTATAGAAATATATGGTGTGGAGCTTACTGTATCATTCCTTTGTGGTATTTCCTTTTTTTTCCTTTGGGGTTTTGGGGCGTCCTACTGGGTACTGTTATACTCACCCCTGCACGAGCTTTTCCCGCACATGTCGTGTCTTGTGAAGATGAGCGAGCCTTTAACAAAATTCTAGGATGACCAGGTCCGGACGTTACTCAGTGAGATCATGCAGGACGAGGTGTGTTCCTACGACTATAGATTGTAGTTCTATCACTTTACCTTATAGGTTTGACTTTGTTATAGACTTTCTTTTGGTGGGCTTGTACTTTTGGCCAGGGTTTTACTTTCTTCTACATTACTTTCATTTCGTACTATGTCGGTTGGGTTTTAGTTTATGCATTCTTTTCCATTTTTTAGTTGAGTTTTAACTTTTCAGCTTTGTGGGATTTGAGATGTGTGTGAGTGCATACAGGTTTATAGGTAATTCCTCCCATGTTAGCTGCATGCCTACTCGGTGCTAGTCACCAGCCCCTGGTCTATTGGAAGAGGGCTTGGGGAGTTGCAGCTCGAGCCCCACTAGGACAGGTCATGACAGAGTGGTATAAGAGGGGTCGTTTCTACCTTAGGACCGAGAGTATGTGAGTTTGTTTGGGGCAATAGTGTTAAGTGTTACAAGTTTATATTTTAGGCCAGGGACCCCAGTGTTGGTGCGGGCGGCCGACATATCCATACACCAGGACTCTGATAACTTTCTTTTCGACTCGGAACATGAGAACACTAGTTTTAGGGGAAAATAATGGTACATGAATCATATAGGATTGGGTTGTAGTTTCCATGTCCTTCTTGATTCAGCTATCCGGATATAATCAATGACTAAGATACATCTGGCTTCTTTACAAGATGCCTCCACAAAGCACACCTGCTAGGATCCAGATGTTCGATCATGAGGATGACCCCCTCAGTGATGATGCCTCGATACTGGGACTAGATCCCCCGGTTTTTTCTATCATGTGGTGTGCCAGTTATTCCACCACCTGTGTAGAAGTTTTTGTGCCTTCTATACTAGTGGAGGAGAGCAAGCTGAGCGCACTCCACGAGTTTCATAGATAGAGACCCCTTAGGTTCGAGGCGAGTTTAACCCTTATGCAGCTGAGGACTGGATTGAGGAAGTGACCAGAGTCTTCTATTTGGTCAGGACACTATCAAACCAGATGGTGATCATGGTAGCAAGCCTTATGCAGTTCTCGGAAAGACAATGGTGGAGTTTGGTTATCCAGACCCATGACGAGGCGACTCTTTCATGGTCGTAGTTTGACCGTATCTTCAGAGAAGAGTTTGCACTGGTTACCCTGAGAGCAGTATTTATACAGGAGATTCTTAAACTCTAGAAGTGGACCATGATGGTGGTGGACTATTCGTCAAGGATTACTGACCTCTCGCGGTACTCGACGGATATGGTCAGGGATCAGTACTTCAGAGCTTGGACTTTTGAGCAGGGATTGCGCAGAGATATTCGAGCTGGCATCAACCCCATGATCATTCCTACTTATACTTGGGTGCTCAAGCGATCTTTGGTGGTTGAGATCTTCTTGGAAGAACAGGGACAACCAACACTGGTCAGTAGCGGGTGAGCTGGAGCGGAGACCTCGGCAACAGGGAGCCGACGTCAGGGACCGAGGAGTGGGAGATGTTTTCAGAGGACATCCCAGGATAGGGGATCTTCCGTACAGGGTTCACCGGGCGTATCCAGCCGGCCTCGAGAGAGGCGATGCTACTCATGTGATTGAAGGGGAAATCTCTCTTAAGATTGTCCGACCCGCCGTACAACTGACATGGGGGTCATTGATGGACCCATGAGGTAGATGAAACGTGTGGAGAAGACTGATCCGCTGGGAGTCGGACGTGTTAGGGGAGATGTGAGAGCAGCTGGAGGTGGTCGGTGTTTTGGTCATTTACCACCAGCACCCCCGGGAGGTCCACCCCAGGCTCAGGAAGCTGCTGGACAGGGGCAGGGACAGTTGCAGGCGGCAGAGGTTTATGACCCAGGTCCTCCCAAAATGATTAGAGGTACTATCTATTTCCTTCCTACTTTTGCATCCATATTGATATACACAGGTGCTTTTCATTCCTTTCTGGCTACTTATCTTGTTCGAGACCTTGAGATTCTAGTTGAGCCATTGAATCGACCCTTATGCTAAGAATCAATGACTGGAGACGATTCTGAGATCACAGACCTCTGTAGACAGTGTGACATAACCCTTGGAGGTGAGAGTTTTGTTGGGAACCTATTGGTGGTAGTATTGAAGCCTTACGATGTAATTATTGGTATGGATTGGCTATCCAAATTTCATGTCGAGATCGACTATTTTAGGAAAAGGGTGCGGTGAGTCTGCAGTGTTGGAACGAGTTTCTCTTTTATTGGTTAAAGAGAGACCCAGGTAGTGCATGATGGACTCGTCCAAAGGTGGGCACAACCCATTTCACATCAGTTGGCTAGCCTAGACCATGGCACATCAAATGTTATGAGTTTCCAGTTTCTAGTAGTAGTTCCTGAGTATGAGGACGTCTTTCCAGAGGATGTCCCTGGGCTACCTCCCCATCAAGAGATGGATTTTTGTATTGAGTTGCAACCCGGGACGACACCGATATCAGCATTATCATATCAGATGGCTCCTCAAGAGCTTCGTGAGCTGAGGGTGCAGATGGATGACTTTCATAATAAGGGCTTTGTGAGACCCAATGTTTCACCCTGGGCGGCCCAAGTGCTGTTGGCCAAGAAGGCAGATGGGAGCTTGAGTCTATGTGTGGATTACCAGTTGTAAAATCAGGTGACTAGAAAGAACCAGTATCTACTATAGAGGATCAATGACCTCTTCGACTAGTTGAGAGGGGCACGATGGTTCTCGAAGTTTTATCTACGATCCGACTATCCCCAGTTGCGATTATGAGAGGAGGATATGCCGAAGACGGCATTCAGCTTTTTCTACGGTCACTATGAGTACATGGTGATGTCCTTTGGGTGTGACGAACGCTCCGGCGGTGTTCATGGGGCTCATGGACCAGATCATTCAGCCCTATCTAGAACGGTTTGAGGTGGTCTTCATCGATTATATCCTTGTGTACTCTGCTTCTGAGGGAGAGCACGTGAGAAACCTAAGGATGGTTCTAGACACACTCTGATAGCACCAGTTGTATGAGAAGCTCTAGAAGTGTCAGTTATGGTTACAAGATGTCCACTTTTGAGGACATGTTATCTCATCAGATGTTGTAGCAGTGGACCCAGCCATGGTGGAGGCAGTGCTAGCGTGGGAGCCACCCCGGAGTGTAATGGAGGTGAGAAGTTTCCTTGGGTTGGTAGGATATTATCAGAGATTCATCAATGATTTCTCCAGTATTATAGCACCCATGACAGCTTTGACCTGAAAGGGATAGCCTTTCATGTGGACTGAGAGAAGCCAACTGGCTCTCCAGCAGTTGAGACAGAGTCTGATGAGCACCCCGATCATGAGATTATCGGAGGAGGGTGTTGAGTACATAGTGTTCTGCGACGCATCAGAAATCGGGCTTGGTTGTGTCCTGATGTAGAGGAAAGCAGTGAATGCCTATGTCTCATGTTATTTGAGGACACACGAGAAGAACTATGTGACCCATGATATTGAGTTGGCAGCGGTAGTCTTCGCATTGAAGATGTGGTTGCATACCTGATGGGCGAGCAGTTTACCATCTACTCTGATCAAAAGATTCTGAGATATAACTTTACTTAGAAGGATCTGAATTTGAGATAGGGGAAATGGCTTGATTTCCTCCAGGATTATGAATTTGATATCATTTATACTCCTAGGTAGGGGAACATGGTGGCACATGCTCTCAATAGGAAATCTAGTTCGCAGTTGCGGGATGAGGCGACGAGGCAGTTGACCTCTTTACAGTTATCCATCATAGATAGAGATGAGGGAGCCTACCTTCAGTCAATGTTTGTTACCCATCCACTCTTATAGCGATTCAGGGAAGCACATCGCGAGAATTCTAGTTGTGAGACTCTATGTGCTCAGTTATCCGCATGTGATGCTGCTATTGGATATTCAAGAAGGTAGGGAGCAGACTGTTCTTTTCAGAGGGTGCACAGTAGTTCCAGTGACATTGCAAGATGTGGTTCTGAGGGAGTTCCATACATCCCCTTTGGTGGTGCATCCAGGCATGGAAATGATGTATCCAGACCTCCGATGATAGTTCTGGTGGCCAGGAATGAATAAGGGTGTTGTAGAGTTTGTCTCTTGGTACCTTAATTGTCAGCAAGTAAAGGATGAGCAACAGGTGCTAGCATGTTTCACTCATCCTCTTGTGGTGCCAGAGTGGAAGTGGGACGGGATATCCATGGACATCATGATGGGTTTACCACAAATGTCTAGGGGACATGATTCCATCTGGGTGATCGTTGATCGACACCCCATGTCGGCCCACTTACTATCCATATGAGAGTAGAGTTATGTAGATAGCTTGGGACCCCTCTATGTGCATGATGTAGTTCGACTTCATGGTGAAACATCCACGATTGTTTCAGATCGTGATGCTCATTTCACATCCTGGTTGTAGACAAGATTGAAGGAAGCCTTTGGGACTCAGTTACGCTTGAGCACAGCGTTCCATCATCATACTGATGGTTAGACATAGAGGACCATCTAGGTCCTGGAGGATATGGTTAGAGATTTCATTCTTGACATCAGTCATAGCTGGGAGGATCACCTACCACTGGAGGAATTTTCTTTATAACAATAGTTATCATTACACAATTGGTATGGCACCATTAGAGGCTATGTACGGACGACCTTATAGGTCACCACTTTGTTGGACTGGCCCAGGAGAGTCAGCACTCATGGGCCCAGAGATGGTGAGAGCTACTACAGAGAAGGTGAAGGCCATCCAGAAGTAGATAAAGGCTACACAGAGTCTTCAGAAGTCGTATGCCGACAGGAGGTGGAGGCCCTTGGAGTTCGAGTTGGGAGACCATGTGATCCTTAAGGTCTCACCTCGACGGGGAATGTTGAGATTTGGCTGAGGCGGCAAGCTATCTCTGAGGTTCATTGGCCCTTTTCAGATTTTGAGTAGAGTTAGAGAGGTGGTGTATCGCTTGACTCTACCTCCTCATATGGACCAGGTACACAATTTCTTCCTTGTGTCGCTGCTACGGAGCTAGGTGCATGATCCATTGCATGTCATCGACTGAGGCGAGCTGGAAATCGATGATGGAGCGACCATTGCTGAGTACCCAGTGGAGATCAAGGATTGGCAGCAGAAGATCCGTTGTGGGTGAGAAATTCCCTTGGTGCATGTCTGGTGGCATCACGGGAACCTCCAAAAGAGAACGTGGGAGCGAGATGTTCAGATTCGCATGTAGTACCCACATATTTTTTAGTAGCCTTTGTTTTGGCTTTTCGAAGACGTAAAATCCCTAAGGTGGGTGTGATGTAATGACTCAGTTTTTTCCTTTTATTATTATAATATTATAATGGAATTAACTGAAGACGAAGCTCTGAGATGGCGTGTAGTTCCGAGGCCCGGTGAGCCCAGAACAAATGTTTATATTTAATTTAATAATTAAATTACACGTGCATGCGGTTTTCTTGAAAAAGTGGAATAACCCATAAACGGGTCCTTAGATCATAAATCCGAGGGCACTGTTACATTCAGAAAAACGATTTTTCCTTAGGTGAGGCCTGACATCTTCCGGCGAAGGTCGGTGGTGAAATCTAGTTTCGGGCATAAGAGTAATAAAATATTAAATGAAAATATTTTATTTTTCAGTGATATTTTGATAAATTTGTTACAGCGTATAACTACTTTTTAAATAAAGGCTTGCGCAGGGGTCGGGGTTACAAACCTCATAAACCTAAAACCCTTGGCTACTCTGGAGGCTCTGGAGAGAACCTCCCAACGCAGGGACGATGACGCGGCGACCAGATCTTCGTAAATGAACGTTGCAGAATCTAGGTAGGATGTTTGTTTGGGGTCATTTTTTAACCGATTTTGATTTCCACGACAAATTCGGACTAATCCACAAATAGATTAGCCCATGGATCATTCGTTCTCGTGGGATGGGATATTTTCGGGAATCATGGGATTTGATTCTTGAGATTGTTTTTGTTTTTGTTCAACCAACTAATGGTGACAAACCAAGATCGACACGAACATCAATCAAGGTTCATCCCTCTAGAGTTATTGTGTTCTTCTTGCCCAAATTCTCACGTTCTTCATCGCGTTCAACATGTTCTGTATAGGGATATGAACAATGGATCATTGCACACCCGTTGTGTGAGGCAACGATCCCTAATTGATGATAGAGAACTGGTACATCCCCACGAAGGTGCGGCTACGGTGGCGACGGACAGATCGATGAAAATTGGATGTAATTGTTCTTCGAATGATTTCCGCTAGGTTAGACTGGATCAGATTTTGGAGCCGATTGAACGCCCAAAACCCACGGATTCGGAATCACGACATCGAGGTGACCCTTGCTCATGAGTTTAGCGGCAAACGGACCAGAGAAGCATGATCCGGAAGATCGGCTGAAGCGTGAGGAAGAAGACTGCGATTCTGGAAATTTTCCTGACTACACGCCGTGTAGTATGGGATAAAAGGCTTGTGTTAGTCGGCGAGATTACATGACATGTACTCTAAGAGTACATGGCCATAGAAAAGGTACACTACCAAGGATTCACTGTGTATACCCCTCCCCATCCAGACCCAGCCAGATACAAGGGATACCCCGTGTACTGGTACATGGGCAGGCGACACAGACACGAACAGAGGCCGTGTAAGGGCCCATGGCCAGCATACACGGAGCGAGCACCAGGTGGTCGGACACGGTGTTTGTTTCTTCTACATGTCGGGTCGTTGCATTATATCCAACTAGCCAAATAGAACGGGCCGTTTACACGGGCAGTACCCAGGGTCAAAGAACACGGCGTGTACTTCTTCTTCACGTTGTGTAGTTAGGTTTTACACGGCTTGAATGAATGGCAGGGGCCGTTTACACGGGCAGTACCCGGGGTCGATGAACATGGCATGTAACCATACTACACATCGTGTATCCAATTCTTATTGGCTTGAGCCACATTTCTTCCGTGATTTTGACTAGTTTCTTAGGGTTCGCACCCTTGGGTTTTCCCTGATAGTTTTTCGTATCATTTCCTATATACGGGAGTATGATCCCTTCAGCAAGACTTCCTGAATAAAGTTTATGGAATCCCCTCTTTGAGATATAGAGTCGAATCCTCTGTTCATTCCCAGAACCCTAGGTAGAGTTTTCAGTATCAACATGACCAAAATTACCCGGGTGCTGATCCTCTACTTCACGGATTAGCTCAGACTGGGTTGTTAGAATAACCCCATGACATGGCTGTGATCCTCATCTGAGCATCATGTTCCAAAAGTACTTGTGGATTGTGTTCTCTCAGAATAAGTACTTTGTCTCTCTCTCTCTCTTCATACATTGGAGTGTGTTTTCCCAGTTGCATGCTTGGTGGAATCTTCGAGCTGGATCCTAGTGGCAGTATCGCGATGGTCGTTTGTGTATGAGTATATCTAGATATTCTTGTTATATGTTCTGTAGACATATATGGTGTGGGGATGACTGTATCGTTCCTTTGTGGTATTTCCATTGTCATTTTCCTTTGTGGTTTCGGGGTGTCCTACTGGGTATTGTTATACTCACCCCTGCATAGGCTTTTCCCGCATGTGTCATGTCTTGTGCAGACGAGCGAGCTTTTGACAAGATTCTAGGTGGGCCAGGACCAGATGGTACTCAGTGAGATGAGGAAGGGTGAGGTGTGTTCTTACGACTACAGACTGTAGTTCCAGCACATTCCCTTACAAGTTGGACTTTGTTATAGAATTTATTTTGGTGGGCTTGTACTTTTGGCCCATGGTTTTACAATCCTTTACTTTACATTCATGTCATACTCTGTTGGTTGGGTTTTAGTGTATGCATGCTTTTCCATTTTTATTTGAGTTTTTACTTTTCAGCTTTATGGGATTAGAGATGTGTTTGTGTGCATACAGATTTATTGGCAATGCCTCCCATGTTAGTAGCATTCCTACTCGGTGCTAGTCACCAGCCCCTGGCCTACTGGTGGTGGGCTTGGGGAGTTGCGTCTTGGGCCCCACTAGAATGGGTCGTGAAACGAGTAAACCCCCATTCCACCTGATGTATAATGATACTAATCTTTACCCACTACATTGGAGCGCTATCAGGGACCACCCTTCTTAATAATTTCATTTCATGCATAAGTGTGTCACATGGATCATATAACATTAAATCATACAACATCATAGATATTAAAAGATTAAATAATGAGGAATACATACACATAAGTAACATAAATTATGTATATGTGCATGAATGTGAATAATCTTGATATAGAAATGGGTATGTTATTCACTACACAATATTTTCATGTTGGAAAATCACAGTGCATTTTTTGCACCATAACGGCGTGACATAAAGATTCATAAAAATGGATGATGAGAGATAATGGGGTATCTCATCACATTAAAAAGAATTTAAAAGTATTTTGGTGACATAGATACACGTACCAACACATGGTTGTTGGGAATATATGGTGTATCATAATAATGAAAATTGAAGAAAGAGGATAAATGGAAAAACTCTTACAATATTTCAGTATGGTTATGAGAGTACAAGGGAGGGATTAACGAGAGTGAAAGAATTCTCTAAACAATCAATCATAAGGATGGTAGTATAAGTTAGGTTCAAAATAAATCCATAAAATTTTTATTTGAAAATATTAGGGCATAACAATTTAAGGAAGCTTCTATATAAATAATGAAGGAAGGAAAGTGAGGTCCCTTACATGGAATTGTAATCCCAAAAGCTTATGAGAGGCTTGAAAAAGGCTTCATGAGAGATTTGAGAGGCTTGGAATGATTCTAGATAGAGGAGGGATTAGGTTTTTCATGATCAGAAGGCTCTCAGTGGCAAGGAAGTGGGAGCTTGGGTGGGTTTATATATGAAAAGAGAGGGAATTATTTATTATTTAGGTTTTGGACACCACACATTAACATAAAAAACATCACACACCAAACCAAGATTTTTTCCCATGATTTGTCCAATGGGTAGTGTAAAACATTATTTTATAAGTAAAATGGATGAACTTCTTAAAATATTATGATTTCTTATGTAGAGGAGGGTGACACTCTCAAAGAAACCATTTTAAAATTTTAAAATGTTTTATATGTCTTGGAGGGTCCATTAAAGATTTTTGAAATATATATAACAAAACTAAAACAATGTTATTTCAATTCTAAAACATATATCGGCTAAAAATCCCATTTATAGTATTTTATTAAATCACTATTTGGTCATTGTGATGTCTGAAAACCAATTATATAATTAAACAGTATTTAATTTTTACCCACACACTATATATTTCTCAGAAAATTATGACAAATTCACCATTGTATAATTTTTATGTCTTGATTCAAAAAATATTATTATTTTTATCAAAATGATTTTCAAAATATGTGATTTTTTACTTTTCAAATAAAAATTGTATTTTATCGAAAATTCATGTGTTTTGATAAAAATGGATTTAAAACATTAAAAATCTAAAATTGAATTAATAAAAATTATTTGATCATTTTTTTAATGAGAATTAATTTACTAAATTTTATTTTAAATTTATTATTTATTTATATAATCCATTCATACTTCAACATGGATTTCGTAATTTAAATTTAACTAAAAAATACTATTTGTGATTTAAATACTTTTTACAATGTAAAAATAATAAAATGAATGTATATTCATTATTATATAAAAAAATAATTCACCTAATCATAGTTCTAGGGTCCGATTACATAACCCTTATAACACATACATATGACCTAAGGGTAAGGTGTACGATTGTGACCGACTCTTGGGGTGGCTCAGATAACATTGTTCGTGTGGTAATCATTATAGACTTCCACTACTCTCATGGGAAGTTTCATTCGAGCTTAACATGTTGAAGCTTGGATTGGTCTTTGTCAATAATTAAGCCCAGTTCCCCACATTCTTTTGGAGCTCCATAAAATTCGATTCATATGGAGATATTATACTGGATGAGGCCATCGATTCCATTTTCTTTGTAAATTAGATTTTTTAAAGCCCAATATTTATACTAATCAATTGATCATTATTAAATTGATATATTAGCAATGGTATGAATTCATAACAATACTTTTAAAAACATAAAAACAATGAAGTTCATATTTTATATAACTATTTTACAAAATAAGACACTTAATAAGATCAAGAAGAGTATTCATTAGTAAATGATTGGGTCATTACAATCATCCCCCTTTAAAAAAAATCACCCTCAAAATTTCATTTTCCCACACTAAATCATATGTGAGTAACAGTGCATCACCACTTCCTCTAATTCCTATGTTGCTTATTCGAACTTGTGTATTCTCCTCAACACACTGATGAGGGGAATTGTCTTGTTTCGTAATATAATTTCCCTACAATCTATGATCTTCACCAGCTTTACTTCATTGGAGAGGTCATTACCTAATGGTACCACCTATTTATTTATTACATGTTATGGTTTAGATATTTACTTCCTCGGGAATTATACATGGATCACATCATGTACTTGAGATAGGTTCAGTGGGAGTTATAGTCGATAGTCCACAGCTCTAATGCGATCAATGATTTCAAATAGGTAGATGTACCATGGAATTATCTTTCCATTCTTCCCAAATAATATAACACTTTTCCATGGTGATATGTGGAGGGATACCATGTCTCTAACATTATACTCTAGGTCTCATCCACAATTATCATCATAGCTCTTTTTTCTACTCTTAGCATATTTAATGTGCTATTGGATGGTTGTAACCTTCTACATAATTTCTTCGACCACTTCTAGAACTAGGATTTTTAGAACCCCAAGTTCATCACAAAATACCACTGTTCTGGACCTCTTCCCATAAAGGGATTAATAAGGATCCATTTGGATGCATGAGTGGAAACAATTGTTGTAAGAGAACTCTAAAAGGGGAATATATTGATCCCATCTTCCTTTTAATTTTATTGATCATGATCTCAACATGTCCTTATGTTTTTTGATACTATTTTCAGTGCGAAATCAGTTTGAGGGTTATAAGACATAATAATGTTTAGCTTAGTATTCAAATCAAGTTGAAGACTATTCAAAAACATAGAGGTGAATCTTGAATCTTGATCGGATGTAATTGCCAGAGTTACTCTATGATGTACTACAACATCTTTGATGTATATCTGTTCCAGTCGATCCAATGAGAAATCCTCCAAAATTTCTATAAATTGTGCAGTCTTTGTAAGATTATCAATAACAACCCATATAGACTTGTTTCCTTTAGATGTATTCTAATGCACAGTGACAAAGTCCATGGTGATGGTATCCCATTTCCATACTATTATGTGTTATTTTTTCATCATTACCTTAGACTTCTCCCTCTCATCCTTCACTTGATTACATACTAGGCCCATGGATGTATACTCAGGGATCTATTTCTTTATGTTATTCCACCAATAATTCTATCATAGATCTCGAAACATATTTGTTTTTCTTGGATAAATGGGGAAGTTATAACTATGTTCATCATCTAAAATTTCATTCTTTAGAAACATATTTGATGGATAACATAGTCTGGAACCAAAGCTCACATTTTCTTTTTCATTATCATTGATCTCTAAGGATTCTCCTTTTATGATATTTTCCACTTTCTTCTGAATTCAAAAATCATCCTTTTGAGAATCCTTTAACCATTCCAAAATATAAGTTTGGGCAATCATTTGTCAAAGGATTGATGATGTTCCCCTCCTTAGGATTCCCATGTCCATATTTATCAAATCTAAGATGATTAGATCTTTTTCATTTCTCATAAATGATAGAATTGTTGGGTCCTTTATACTTAGAGCATACTCCACCTTGTTCGCTTTCACAAGTTGGTACTCGATTGAGCAGTAGTAGTCATTGATCATCTTTTACCATCTTTTTTGTGCATATTCAACTATTTCTGTGTGAATATATACTTGAAATTTTTTGATCCATGTATATTTCACACATCTCCCCAAATTGGTAATGATTCCATGTTTTTAAGGAAATTATTACTGCAACCAACTCCATATCATGTGTTGGATAGGTTTTCTCATGAACATTCAATTTCCATGATGTAGAGGCAATGAAAAGTCATTTTTCATCAACACACAACTAATTCCCTTCTTCAGAGAATCACTAAATATCACAAAAATATCTCCAAATGGGTTTTATGTGAGAATGAGTGTAGTGATAAGCCTCCTTTTCAAATCCTTCAGTCACTATTCGGATTCATCACTCCAAGAAAATCGTATTCCCTTCATGGTTAGCTCAGTAGGTGGGTTGGAGTCTCATGGGAAATTTCAATCAAATCGGCAACAATATCCAGTTAAACCCTAGAAGCTACGAATATCTGTTACTGAAGTAGGCCTCGACCACCCCTCAATTGCAACTGCCTTAGAGGAATCCACAAATATCCCTTTTCTAATGATGATATGACCCCAGAATAAGATTTCCTTGAACTAGAACTCACACTTGATATACTTTACATAGAGATTCTCCTTTCACAATGTCATTACTATGGTTCTTATTTGTTCATCACTCTCCTCCCCAGTTTTGGAGTATAATATAATATCTTCTATAAATACTAAAAAAAATTTGTCAAGTTAATCACTATAGACTATATTCATAAAGTACATGAATATTTCTGGAGAATTAGTGATTCCAAAATGCATTACTATGAATTCATAGTGCCCGTATCTTATATGAAATGTAGTCTTGAGATATTATCCTTCTTCATCCTTGCTTGGTAATATCCCGACCACAAATCCACATTGGGGAAGTATTGTAATGCATGTTTTTTATCTAACAATTCATCAATTCATGGCATATGATAATTTTTCTTTATCGTGATTTTTTGTGCACATAATAAACAACAAAAAGGCGCATTTACCCATCATTCTTCTTGATGAAGAAGAATAGTTCACCCCATGGTGAAGCACTTGGGAGTATAAACCCTTTATCCACATTCTCCTACATTTTATTTTCTAGCTCCTCGTGCTCCACAACAACCATTATATACGGAGTCTTGGATATTGGCCATTCCCTAGGTATAAGATCAATTGTGAATTCAACATCTCGTATAGGTGGAAGACCAGATAATTACTAGGGAAACACTTCTTTGAATTCACTCACACTAGAAATATCTTCAATGACAATTTCTTCTACAGCGTCAATAATCTGAGAAAAATACGTGTTCTCATTGGTCAGTAATATCCATGATTGAGATGACGGTGCTAGTGATGATTCATCCTCCTCCTTGCAGTTGTACAGAATCGGGGGTCGATTCTCCATATGGTGGGTGATTTCCCTCTCATAGAAATTTATGTGGAATTTATATAAGGAAATCTATTCCATGCCATGAATTCCATAAAATTCCACCTGTGGAATTATGATGAGGTTCACCAGGAAGTTCGATCCACAAATTGTGATAGGGGAGGTGTTATATTCATGGGTTGCATTGATTTTCCCAGTTTACTTTCTCACTGACATCAATACATTAATGACTTTTGGTGGTGTTGGGATTTTTCTACTAAAATTTTGAGATATAAAAGAACATATAGAACTAGAATAGAAAAGCATGTTCTCTATTCCTGAATAAATAACTAGAAAACCAATCACCTCTTAATTTTTGTGGTTTACATCTATGGTAGTGATGGAAAAATCTCAACATTGAAGCCATTGAGGTTTATGGATACCTCTAAAAACCATTGGCATATGGAACTAGTTAGGAAAGAGACCTAGTTCTTTTTAGTTTAATAAATAAACCACATGTTGATGGTCAAATGTAGCATTCCTCTCTTATATTGTAGATTCTTATTTTCATGACTATAGTTAATGTCCAGGTGTCCATCACTTCCACACCTAAATCATTTCCTCTTACATTTCAGGGAATTTTCTGGACGCTTATTTCTGAACCACTGGCAAGTGGGGTGCTGGATTTTCTTAGCACCATGGGATTTATCCATTGGACATACATAATTAATGTCCACCTTATGCTTCATATCCCCATGATACAAATGAGATTGTACAATGTTTTTCAACTTTTATGGAAAATCATCCAATTTCTTCATAGCTATCAAAGTCATGGATCACAAATTCATTTAATATACCTGGATTAAACCACCAAAGAAGAAGTCCACCTTGTATTCGGGGGTAACGACAATGCGAGAAGCGTATCATGAAAGACTTGTGATGTTTACATCATACAATCCAATGGATTCTTCATGATTTTTCTCCAGGGAATGGAACTATCTTTCCATCTTAAGTAAGTAGGTGTGCAAAAACATTTATCTAAAAACATTTTATGTAAATCCTTCGATTCAAAAACCTTGATATCTTCCCCAGTTTTCATATTTTTGATCAATGTCCACCATTGATCAGCTTCACCCTCTATACAATATGAATCCATAAGAACCTTCTATTGTTCAGAACATTGACGGGGGTAGAAGATCATTTTAATGGAGTTGATCCATTATTCAATGATTGAGGGATCATATGATCCATTAAAAGTATGAGGCCTTTGTCTCATGAATCTCTTGATTACAACATATTCTCTCTTAGGGGGGTGGGGTGAATGTTCTTCTTGATCCACGTTTCAATTTAAACCATCAGTCAACTAAGAGTTTATTATTATAATGTTAGCTATTCATGCTCCCATCAGATTGGGCATCTAATTAGAAAAATCATCACATTGTTCTTCGCATCGGTTGTCAGACCAAGTCCTCATATTATCGACGATTTTCTATAATAAAAGGAATATTAGTGGTAACACATAAAGGGTAATCCAATGATAAAAGGGATAACATATAAATTACTTATATTTCCTTAACTTATGAATTTATAGGCTTTAATCTATGTTATCTTTGATCTACTACAAAACATATATTGTTAGGGGTAATTTTTTTACCTTAATAATTTTTCATAGTAGGATCATGAATTTACCAAATCATATTCCCCGGGAGTGTTGTAATGATGAGTGCAGTAAGGCCCATTTTCATTCACCAGTTCCCATTCGAGTCTAGCTCAAAGCAGTTTTTTCAGGTTTTACCCCTAGATACATCTGTGCCGGTGTCGCCTCTACCTACTTTTATCCAGATAGGTATGTTTTTTCTTGATAACCCACTAACTCAAAACTCACCAAAATTTAATAATGAACATTAAGGAATGATATAGCATGATTATCATAACATAGAAATGTTTCATCATCATTTAACCTGATTTTGCATGGCCCAAGGATCATTGCACATAGAGAATGAGTACACCCTAAATAGACATGAATTATCATGAGTAAACCCTCATTTCACTTTACTTATCATGATAATAATCATTACCCAATGAACTGGAGCACTATTAAGGCACACCCTTCATAAGAATTTTATTTCATGCATAAGTGTGCCCCATGGATGATATTACAGTGAATCATTAAACATCATTAGCTATTCCGCAATTAAATAATGCGGAATACATAAATTCAAGTACCATTCATTAATTACCTGTGCATAAAGGCGAATACCTTTGTTATAGAAATGATTACGGTATTCGCTAATCAATATTTTTGGCTTGGGAAATCACATTGCTATTTCTTACAGAATAAATACATTACATAAAGGTTCATAAAAATGGTTCATGAGAGAGAAAGGGGTATCTTATCATTTGTACATGAAATGACCAGTATGTGGACACATAGATAAATGTACCAACACATGTAATTTTTAAATAGAAGGCGTAACAAAATAAAGGTACATGAATAAAGAGGAAAATTTAAAAACCACTTACGAAATTTTGGCATGGTAATAGATGTACATGGGAGGGATTAATGAGAGAGAAATAAGTATCACGTCATTCAAACAGAAGGAGGTCAGTTTATGGTAGGTGAAAAATCATACCCTAACATTTTTAATAGAAAATAAAAGAGTATAACAATATAAGAAGACTTCTACATAAACAAGGAAGAATGGAATGTGAGGATCCATTATATGAAAGTGTGATCCTAAAGGCTTGGCAGAGGCTTGAGAGAGGATTATTAGGATCTTGGGGTGACATGGAATGATTCTAGAGAGAGGGGGTCAGGGGTTGGTTGATCTCCAATGGCTTGAGTGAAGAGGATGTGGGAGCTTGGGTGGGTTTATTTAGGAAAAGAGATGGAATTATTTTTTATTTCAGTTTTGGACGCTATACATTAATCAATTAAAAACAACAAACCAACCATTAGTTTTTTCCCATGGGATTTTCCAAAGTGGAGTGGAAAAATTATTTTATAAGTACAATTTCTAACCATCTTAACATACTAGTCTCGACTATATGGAGGTGAGTCACACACTCAAGGAAATCATTTTAAAAAGTTAAAATGTTTTATAAGTCTTTTATGGTCCACTAATTCTTGGAAAAATAAATAAAAAAAACATAAAATCACATTGTTATATTGGTAAAACCTTTATTTGTTGAACACCATATGTATAGTATTTTATTACATCACTATTGGGTCATTATTATGCCATAAAACAAAGTATTTAATTCAACATTATTTAGTTTTTACCAAAAAATATTACTGTCTAATGTTTTCTTGAAAAAATCACCATATGATAATTTTAAAATCCTGAATCCAAAAGTAATATTAATTTTATTTAAATAATTTTCTAAATATGTGATTTTTTTAAAATAAAAACATACATTTATAAAAAAATTCATTGGTTTTGAAAAACCAACATTCAAACATTAAATGAATTGTAATTATATTCCTAAAAATTATAAGATCATTTGTAATTAATAAAAAGTAATTTAAAAATAATATTTTAATAAAATATTATCTAATTAAAAAATCTATTAATTCATCAAAAAAGATTTCATAATTTAATATTAACTAAAAATTATATTTGTTATTTTAAAAACCTTTTAGAATGTAACAATAATAAAATGAATGTATATTATTTATTCTATACAAAAACTATGCACAAAATCACAGTGCAATGGTATTGTTACAAAACCCCTTATAAATCTCTTTTATGGCCTAACGGTAAGGTGTGCGATGGTGACATACTCTTGGGGTTGCATGGATAACATCCCCCATGTGGTAATCTATATCAACCTCTACCTCTTCGGTAGGCGGTTCTGTTCGAGCTTAACGTGTTGAAGCATGACATGGTCATGGTCAACAGAGAATCCCAGTGACACAACCTCTTTTTCCAAGATCCGACAAATAGGCTTCATAAGAAGTAAATCTACTAGATGAGGCCATCACCTCCTTTGTCTGAGAAAATAATATACGTTAAAGACTTATATTTATATTAATCAACTGATCACTGGTCAACAACTATATTTCAAATGGTAAAACTTAATAATAGTATTTTTAAATATATAAAACCAAGGAAGTTCATATTTTATATAACAATTTGACATAATAAGTCATTTAATTAGATTTAGAGAAATTTTCATGAGTAAATGTTTGGGTCATTTCACGAACTACCCCTTAAGGTGAGTTCATTTGAATCCTTATTACTACACCGTCCCTCTGGGTGTGATGAGATAACCACCCATGAGTTTAAGAGTTTTGAGATTTAAATGGGAATTTTAGTGAATGAATAACTCTTATAGTAATTTTCATTTATAAAATTATTTATAGATGATGTTGTTTAACTGAAAATATTGAATTAGATGGTTCATCACTCAGTTTAGGTTGTTAATGTCAATGGTAGAAAAGGTGGAATGGATAATGACATGGAACTACTTATTATCACTCATTTATGAATTGAATAATGAATTGAATATGATAAATCCATTTGATTATGTTAATGGACACTAACATGGATTATTAACCATTGTTATAATATGTTTAATTTAATTTATAAAAGGGGAATGGACACTAACATGGGTCCCTCATTTTACCATCATAGAGTGGTTTGACAGATCAATTGAATGTGATGGGTTAATCATTAGAAATATCTTGGACAAAAAATGGACCATTGAACCACTTGAAAAATTGTTTTATGATAGATACATTGTTATGAAACTGACATTTCAGTATGCAAACATCATCCTAATATGGCTCCTAAGACATATTATATATGAGGCGTTGTGTTATAATCAATGGAACAAATTTCTTGGTCCATCAAAGAATCACTCTTTATAATCCTTCCATTTATATTGATTATATTATATGGATGGGATTAGTGGCCTAAAAAAGGATGCCTTGGTATGTTTCCTTAAAATCTTTTCCTTGTATTTCGGATTCCATCTTTTTTAGAATAAACAATAGTTTCTTGATACTTGTTATGCTTGTGTAAGACATTTCCGATACAAGATTATTTGATATGTGTACTAGCTTTTTAATTGTTGATATTACATGAAAGTTCTGTAAATAATACATTACTCAATTATGGAGTGACTCATTATTTTATATTTCATTGATCACATCATGTACTGTAAGACATTGATGAATTCGTTTATCATTAAAACCTATTATCTATTATACCAATATGTTGATACAACATATATTAATAGATTGAATTTTTTATATACACAATTTTTGGTGGCCTATTAAATTTATCTCAGACCATGTTCTTTCAGTTGGTGGGTAGTTATATAGACCTCATTGTTTTAGGTTATGGAACATGGATTAATTTTTTTGTTGTGACTCTTGTGTTGGGGAGATAAAGGGTACATGATGGAGTCGGTTCTCAGGATTCTTTTGGATATAGCCCATAGGGATTTTTCTTCTTTGTTTTTTTTCTATATTTAATGACTATTTATTTGGAAATTATATCATATTCAGTCATGGTGGTACATTTGGATTGTAGATATTGATTATTTATACAAGTTAATTATTCACTTATTATTGAGTTCCAGTTTTTTTACATTCCTCAGAAATTGCTATTGATTAATTTAACTATTTTTTTATCTAGAGTGTATAGTCTTCCTATCGTACCAAGATAGACCCTCTCTAATAGTAAGTAGCATCTAGAATATGTGGAGACCCACTTAAGGCATTATCAATACATGTATGAAAAATATTATAGTGTGGGTTGGGTTAGGATCGTAAATGTTTAATGGGATATTCTTTTTAAATTGTATTTCAATTTTTCGATTGCACACCGAAGACTTAGATTATATAGACACTTGGTAAATAGCTTGTATCAGGGACTAGACATCCCATTAATGAGATAATGATCATGTTTTCAATGATGGTATTGATTTTTATACTGATCATTATTATATTTTAATAAGTATTAACCATGGGTGGTTGGTGTATTTCTACTATATACTTATTTATGGGTTTTTACCCTTGTCTTGAAATGGAATGGATGTGTTATTTCAGAAATCATCATTGGAAAATATAGATCCAAATTGTCATGTATATTATATTTCGTGTATAATGAATTGTATATTTTCCTTATGCATGATGATTTTTATATCATACATTCATGATTATGTTCCATTTTTTCAATAAACCTATCATGGATGACTTTTACCATGTTTAAATTGTTTCCTAATTACACAATTTTTTCCATTATAATTTCAATGTTTACTAGTATAATTGTTTTGATATAATTACTTTATAGAGTTATGATAATAAAGTTTTTTATTAAAGTGTTTTTATCAAATTTAATGGTGTTTTCCCATATATATTAATTGTGGCGCCATAAAAACCAAATTACGGAATGTCCAATACTTGGAACATTGGTTTAATTGGATGAAACAATAGTAATAGTGGTGAAATGGGAGCCAATATTCAATTAATGAAAAGTATGATCCATCATAAATTTGAAAATAGTAACCATATAATTGAACCAACATAAAAAAAAAAATTTATACCTTAATTAAAAAAAGAATAACATAGTTACAATTACTTGAATGCCAATTTTTACTTAAAATTGAAATTAAATTTATAAACTAAGAAAAATAATTTATCTAACTGATCATTGATTATTATGTAGTTTTGATTAAATGAGATACTAAAATAATCTAGTTAATTGTATTATGGATGTTTCCTATTAACCAAGTTCATGATAATCTGTAACATTAAATACCTAAATGCCGAACTGGACACATGTAGATAAATTAGAGGATGTTGCTTACCAGTTTAAACTATTAATGGATTTTTAAGATGTTGAATGAAATAAAGGGACCATCATTTATCACAATTACCTTTATTTTATTTAGTTATTAACATAATGGTTGTATGGTTATATCGGTGGGATGGTTATTTAAAATGGGAACCTACATGACTAATCCCCTTTTCGTTATAAAATCCTCATAATCATCTTTTGATCATTATTTTTATCATGATGCACCCATTCAATAAAATTCCATTTTAAACCTGAATTTTTTTACTTTATAGATTTGAATTGAAAAATTCTTTAACTAGTACAAATTTTGAGGACTAATGACTAAAATTTTAAAATTAATAAAATGAAATTATTTTATTGATTCATTATTTTTTCATGGTTTTCAACAAGTGAATATGATGAGTTCAATTTACCATTATAACTGGTACTTGATGTCGAAGATATATGAACTATTTCAATTATTAAATTATTTATAATTGTTTAAATGACATAAAATTATTTTTTAGGTGTTTGAATCTTATACCCTCATGTAGGTTTCAGTTTTAAATATTTCTTTGAGCCTTTAATTTAATTGGGTCATGATTGTTTCCGTGGAACTCTGATGTCTTCTTCCTAGGTCGCGTTAGAATAAGTGATTATACGGTAAATACTTGTGATATTTTATGTTTAACATTGTTTTATGGTGGATTAATTTGGTAATAATGGTTATTTTATGATTATTTTAGCAACCTCTGACAATAAATAATTTATGAGTTATTATAAAGATCTTCATAAACGAGGAACCATTTTTTCCATCTATGACTCATAGTGATAATGGCACCGTGTAAAAGATATCTAGACACATAATAATATGAGACTCGTTAAGGGTGTGATCATTACATAATGCTCCATTTCAGTAGATTTTATATTCCTTGATCGGTGCTCACTTTAATGATGATCATGTGATCTTTTATCCCTTTTGGAAAGAGGAGTCAAATAGTCATTAGGCTATTACAGAAATGTGGGATGATGTGACATTGAAATGTTTATTAATTTTGGGTTATAAATTAAAGGACAATGTATTAGTAATTGTGATATATTTTAACAAAAATAGAGAAATTTTTTTTACACAGTGCACATCAACTTTAATAATTCATGCATTGAAACACATGTAGTTGAGAGACATTGTCATTGAAAAACTATGTTGTTTCACGATTTCTAAAGAAGTGTTGTGAGTATAAAAGATCTAGATAATAGGTAATATTCAGATTTGGGTGAACTGGATTTTGAGAGATCAATTAATGTATTGTATCATTGATGGCATAATCAGGCAATGAGTGCCGTAGTGATTCATAAAGATTTTATAAAAGGAATCACATGAAATAAAACTATTGAAGAGTTTTAGTTTTGGAATTTTTTCTTAATGTTGTTTCACACATTGAAATAACATGGGAGTTTTTTTAACACATAAATCTATAAATTTTCCATATATAAAGCTATTATATGTTTCTATTTTGGATCTATTATCATTTTACCACTCACATAAGTTAGTTATCCTTGAATAGATATTTTATTCAGTGATGATGGATCTTATGATATGGGATATATTCCATTTATATTAATTTGATTACTTGGAAAATATGAAGGTGGTGAGAATCACATAGATTTCATGGTGCATGTCCTTCCAGGATGGGAGAAGATTACATTAAAAGAAAATTTTTAAATGAAATAAATAGATCATGAAGCCAATGGGATGCTGATGTTGAGATTTTATGTCCTTGAAGTGATGATGTTTTTTAAAACATAGTTGTGAATTTATATCTTTTATTAGCATTTTATTTCTCATATATAACATATGTGATCCAGGATATATTATGGATATCTTGAATTACTATGCTTGAATGAATTCTTTATGGCTATGTTGATGGTTGAGTATAAAACTAATGATTAATGCTGTGGGTGGGTGTCAATTTGATAAATTGTGGAAAGTGATGATACCTTATTGATGATGAGTTCTATGGGAGCTAATACATTGGTGAAACTGACATTCCATCTAGTAGGTTCAGCTTGAAGTAACTGATGAAGAAATCATAATAGGATGAGATGGGTTTTAGACATAGCTGTATGATATTTTATTCCCACTATGTATGGAATGATTGGTCTATGACTAATGTGAATTATACAATTTAGTTAATTAATCGGAAAGAATATATTTTCAAGATGAGTAATGATAGTTTGGATTTCATAATTTTGGGCAAAGAAACACCAAGATCTATGTAAATTGAATGTAGTTCCCCAGATGAGGACTACCAAGGAAATTAATTTTGGCATCGTATGTTTGGTGGGATATTTTTTAGACCTTGACTCATATTTCAAAGTGATAAGGTTTTTGTAATTATATTGGATATTGTATCCAAGATGATGACAAAATGTCTCATGAAGAAAAATTAAAACTTATCGACAACATCATTGTGTACACGCAATTTTGTAATGGGAATGCTTAATATCATGATATTATCCTAAGTTCACTGAGAGAGTGTTAGTTAAGAAACAAGATAAATAATAAAATTCATTTTATATTTACATGCATGGACACATAGGGTGATCAATCATGGATAGGATTAAAGAAAAATATTATGGTGTGGTTTCCCACCATAGGCTGTTGAGCGAAGGCCCTCATGGGGGAACAATCATGAATATATAGGACCGAGTGTTGGAAAACCATCTTGTCACATGTATGTCATTGGATCCAAAGAACCGCAGTTGATTTTATCTGGAGACATCATATAAAGTTAGTTATAGACATCATTTATTGTTCTCATGGTGATATCATTGTTCAATGGGTAAATTATTTGTATGTTGGAAGAGATGTATTAGTTTTCTAAGACATGAATTTTTTAAGAACTTGTTTTCTTGGGGTAGATTGACTTGAGTTCTCTCTTTTAATAGAATATGTACTATAAGAATATGACATTTTATTTCCAATATAATGTGATCAGTGTAGTGAAATATTCATCCAAGGATGTAAAAGTAGAAGTGAAAATGGCCAAATTAAGTTGGTTTGATCATAATTCGACCATTCGAATCAATAAATGATGGGGATTAACATCATCATCCATGATCAAGAGTAGTGAATTATGTTTTATTTAATCAGAACTGATAGAACTCAAAGTATATTTTTTTTTACGAAATTCCATTTATGAGTGTAAAATTAATTGAAATCAGCTGTTTAGGTTAAGGACCTATGGTAGAATGGGTTATAGACCATCATAGGAAGGATACGATGACATGATCATGGATTAGTATAAAGTTTTCAACCAACCGAACTATTATGAATACATTTTTCCTTTTTATTCAATAAAATAACTTATTAGATAATATGGTTATAGAAAACACATGAAATTATTTTGTTTTATTATACCAAATTGAATTTTAATGACTATTATGTATCTTTACCTCTAATAATATAGATTTTGAACAATAATATAATGACTAGTATAAATATAAGGGTTTAACTAATCCAATAACAATAGAAAAAAGAAGTGATGGCCTCAACCAGTAGAATCGTACCGTATGGAGAAAATTTAATAGAGATTTTGAGGGAAGTAGAAGTTATGGGATTTTCTCTGGAACAATCCCAATACAAGATCCAAAAAATTATTTATGACGGATACCGTTTAGGGGAGAAGATTAAGATCCAAGAGATAACAACCCCAACCAAATTTCCAAAATTTCCCCATGAATTCCCCACCATTGAACTCCTAACTCATAGGGTTTATACTGGTGTATTAAGGAGATATAAAACAATTCCCGAAAAATAGGAAAATGTATAATATTATGTATAAAATAATTAATATATTTTCATCTTATTATTATTTCTTTAGAAATGATTTTTAAATAACGAATTGTATTTTTTATTAGTATTCAAATATAATCAATGAATTTATGAATTAAATGATTTTCCAAATAAATAATATATTAATAAAATATTAATTTTTAAAAACTTTTATAAAATATTTATTATTATATAATATTAGTGATGTTAAATGTAATTTTTATAAGGGTTCACAAAATATTATTGTCCAAACTTATCATTTTCAATAAATGTCGATTTTAATTTTGAAAGTGAAAATTTAAATACTTAGAAATTTATTTAGATATAAATAATATTATTTTGGAATCATGATATCAAAATTATCCAATGGTTATTTTTTCATAATTTTTTGAGACAATCAAATTTTCGGGTAAGAATTAAATACTATATAAATATACTTTGGGATTTATGAAATCATAATTCCCTATAAGTGTTGTTATAAGTGATAAAAATGAGATAACTGAAAAATTATATGTTTTCAATATAAATTAATTTGATTTCATTTTTATTTAATTTATTTTGTAAAACCATTATGAATCATCAAAGAATTATAATATATTTTAATATTTTAAAATCATTTTTTATGAGTGTCACTCTCTTCGACAACAATAAGGGTAATATTTTAATAATTCCACTTAATGGAATTATAAAATAATATAATCCTATCCATTTTTTATACAACATGGAAAAAACATGGTATTTTTTATGGTTTTAAATATTTTTTTAAGTAATGTCAAAAACCTAAAAAATATTGAAACCCATATCCTTTCAATTATAAACCACCAATATCCCATTTATATGCACTCTAAAACCTTGGATCATGACCACACACTTCCCTCTACTCCCTAGTATCCTCCCAAGTCACCCATAACCCTCACGAATCCCCACCGAAACCATTGTAGTTACACATTTATGTAAGGGATATTTCCCTATCAACTTTTATCAGGCACTCCTTTTATGTTATATATTATAATATCCATTTTCTTATTTTTTTCATAAGTACTATAATATTAATATTTACTTCCATTTTTAATTAATGATTAGATTCCCTTTATCTCTCAATTATCCATTATGTACACTCATTACTATGATGATATATCGTAAGGAATCATCACCTTCCTATCATTATTAAATATTCATCATTAAAATATTATTTCTACCTCCATTTCTGAATGTTGTGACATGTATTTACATGTCCTTATTACTACCCATTTCATGTCCAAATCACGAGTGAACCATTTCCCTCTCATAAACAATTTTTATGAATTTTTATGTAGCACTGTTATGATGGATATATTTCACCACGATTTCCAATTCCAAAAACAATTGTATAGTAAATATTATACCACTTTTTCTATCAAGTGTATTCAAATTTATGCACAAATTCTTTTTTATTGGTTAGTTTCATTTATTTATTCTACATTTATTAATTGTGGAATAAAATTCTATGATGAATGAATTCATATTGTATGATCAA
Organism: Viscum album; assembly: GCA_963277665.1. Classification (NCBI taxonomy): domain Eukaryota; kingdom Viridiplantae; phylum Streptophyta; class Magnoliopsida; order Santalales; family Viscaceae; genus Viscum; species Viscum album. Next base: position 304,453,662 of record OY728131.1, on the reverse strand, counting down.
TTTGACACAACTAATAATGATAATGAAAAGATTGTGTTGGGTGTCCCAAATAGTGCTCTAATGAATTGTGAAATGTTTAGTGTCAAGACTTGTCATGTGAAATCGTCTTAGAAATTTTCCCTGACATAAGGTCATACAAATTAAATGATCTTTCACTAATTCTACTCTATGTTAAATGAGACTTGATTCATCCTCATCCATGTGTAATATGCCTTGACTCATGCTTATGTAAAGTTGTATGTATTTTCACATTTCTGATGCTATAATTATCATTCTATATGATTCCTTATTATTCAAAATCCTTTTTTATCCATTGATATGACAATTTTATAGCATTATTATTTTCATCACGTAATTTTTTATATATTTCCATTACTTGACTTTATAGATCAACCCTTTTTGTTGATTTTCCCCAGGTTATCCCATGCAGTTTTATGTTCAATTGAATATTGTGATCATGTCATTCATGTGTTCAAAAAAAAAATTTATAACATGTTACAAGTTGTTATATAATCTACACATTTCTCAAAGACACTAGTATTCTCAATTTTTGGGTCAAATTAAGTGTAATTTTATCTAAATAAACATGTCCTAATGTGAAATAAATTTTAGTTTTGTCATAGTTTGTATTAGAGGAATAGTTTAGTTACTTTTGGGATTAGGATTAGAAAAACATAGATAACCCCTTATGATTATAGAACTCTATAGAATGACTTATGGATAAGACTATGTATATGAAAACATCCCAAAATTTGGAAGATATAATGTATGTGGTTTTCCAATAAAATGAACCCCCTTTTGGTTACCTAAAATGGACATGGTTTTAGAACAGATGTACCTTGGGGTAACAACTCTAACAATAAGTTCTAGGTATAAATTTGTTTAAAGAAAATGGGCCAGTCTACTCACCTAGTTTGATAGTCTAAGGTAGTATGCTTTAGTAAATTAATAATCTCATTGTGAACCATTATTTAGCCCAAAAAAACACCTGTAAGAATTTATTTTAGGAGATAGATCATGTATAACATTGATTAAAAACTATAAACTCATAAGTTATGGAGATAAATGTAACTAATTTATTGTAACTTTAATTTCATTAGATTCTCCTTTATGAGTTTAATTAAGATACTCATGCATAATTTTCCTTTTTTATTATAGCCAATATCCTAAAATGAGAGTTATTGTGTTAAAAAATGATGTGAAGGGTAGTGTGATGAATTCCAAAATGAGATGCCCAATTTGATTGGAGAAAGAGTAAAAAAATCCTTGCAATACACCCTCAGCTTAATCAGGTTCTAAATAAAAACCCAAACCAAGAGGACACCACAAACCACCAAAAAAGGACAACCAATAATCGAGAGATTTAAGAATCTAATGAACCCTACAATAAATAGAGTATCTGATAACATAATCATGGAATAATGGATCAAATCCACTGATAATATCTTCTCCTACCTTCAATGTTTTGGACAAGAGAAGGTTATTCTATAATTTTACCATATGGTTTGGGAATTTTATCATTGGGGGGAATTGAACAAGAATACGATGCTTGTTTAAGGTAACAAAACAATGGAGTGGAATGAATTTTGTAAAATGTTTTTTGTAAAATAGTTTCGTCACACTCTCCATCCTAAAATGGAAAGGGATTTCATTTCCCTCATGAAAAAGATAAGTGAATATATTTTGGTGTTTTAGGAAAACATCAAAAGACTCTCACGATACACCACTCATTTTTTCCATACCCCTAAATGTAGCTTTGACAACTTTCTTGGTGGGATAAATCCTCATCTATGAAATTTTTTGGTGAAAAATGACATTGATAGCTACAAATAAATTGTTCGATGTTATCAGAATGTAGTAATAGAGATCAGAAAATATCAAGGGTATCATGGGGATAATAAGTGGAAAGAAGAGTTTAATTATAGTGGTTCGATCGAGATATAAAATAGTGCTACGATATTTAAACATCCCAGTTGTCAATGGTGTGGGAAGAAGCATCCCCTAAATTTACTAAAGGGAACAAAGATAATGTTTTAGGTGTGGTAAGGACAGACACCTAACTAATAATTATCGAAAATAGAAACACGCTACAACCATTAAGTATAGGTATTATGTAGTCAATCCTTATTGAATTATTCAGTTTAACAATTGTAAGGAAGTAGGGATATTTGTGAATCAATTCCCTAACACAAGGGTTTTTGGTGTAAACCAGAAACCTCAATAGAAGATTGGGCGAGCATTTTCCAAAAATACTACTGATGTGAATTTGTATAAGCATGCAGTGAATGGTATGTTAGCTATTCATTAATGAATACAAAATGTACCTTATTATTATAGTTCTACACTTTCCTTTATATAATTAATGTTTATTAGTACTGTCCAAATACCACAACTAGGTATGGAGGTGTAGAAGTCGATCAAAATGGAAAAAGGGGAAATTAGTGCATCCCAATTATATAACTCCTCCCATGTCATAGTTTATAGGATGAACTTTTTGACAGAATTTATCAATCACCCTTTTGTGGAATGTGATACAATTAGGGGAAGGGATTGTATCTTCTTATACATAGCCAATATAAATTTATGTGAGAAGGAAATAACTCTCTGTATGGTGAATTGGCACATGATCCTTTACAACTGTATGGATGTGGATTGTAATTCCCCAGGATTTTATGTGAAATATAATTTTTAATTTCTTGGATGTCTTCTATTTTAAACTACACCAATATTAGCTTTTACTATAAGCAACACCGGTTTTTCTTGCAGTTTACACAACAATATTCTTGGCTCGCATTACACAAAATTTCATGTTCGTTTGTTAGAAATTATTCTACACAACATTAAGTATAGATTTTGAATAATGTATTAATGAAATATGTTTTGATTATTTTATACGAAACACTAATGGGAGCTTCCGCTACACACAATCCTAACTTGTCTTGCATTACATGCAATCATGGCCTTCCTTGATAGTGTGTGTAGTATGCAATACCGAGTTTTGTGAATCAATGATATATTGTTATAGTATTATTATGAACTATCCATTATGAATATTATTAACTACATTTTGAAATTTATAACATTATTATTAATTTTATACATTTTCTAGAACATGGTACGAGAAAAAAATAATATTTTGTGGTAAAATATGTATTTTTCAAAAAATGCAGTTTTGCTGCCTTTTGATGGCACACCCACATTAAATCGAGTTTTTGACATGTTTATAAGTTAAATTTGACAAAGTAAAATTCCTCTTTCTAAAAAGGATATAAAAATTTACTTTGGACACATTTTTCATATTATTCTGATAACTTTCATATTTTAATAAATAGTAAAAACACGAAATATTTTAATTAAAAAACACTTTTTTCATCGTTATATTTTATATGGTTAAATTATAACATCGAATGGTTTTAAAGTATAAATAAAACATATTTTTACAATTTAATATAATTTATGTCATTATCAATGATTTTACATTGAATTCATAAGTAAAATCATTTCAATCTTTTGCAATGTTTTGTCTTTTAAAACTCATTTTCTTAACAATGGGATTAATTTTAAATTAATTTCTGCAAATTCAATTATTGAATTTGGAAAAATTGATTGCATATTTGGAATAAGTAGATACAAATTATATAAATAGGATACTTTTTATTTTTGGGATCTTTGAATAGTAACTACTGAAAGTTTTATTTACTATAGTTAAAGGTAAATCGGGTAATTAAGGGTAAATATCGTATTATAAAATTGCCCTAAAACTTGTATTAATATAATTGGAAGATTATATTTCGTCATAAGGTGTATTTGGATATAAATTGAATCCATTATAACCCACATTGATGTGATTAAGACCTATAATTTTTTTCATTTTAATGAAAGTGCAATATGTCTCACCTAAACATTAATCAATAATGAATATTTAATATAAGGTTATACAGAATATAAATTCAATTATAAATACTAATTTGAAAGATAAAATTATTTTCATTGTTATGGTAATTTATTTTTAATTTTTATGTTATATTAAATTACCTTAATAACTTATACATTAATGATGCAGAAAATATTTATTTAATAAAAAATCAATAATATAGTTTTTATTTCAATAATAATACCCATAAAAAGATCCCTAAACATGAGAAAACATTATTGGTAGAGTATAACTATACCCTAATCATAAAAGGATATAATTATGGACCATTTATAGTCTTATAAAACACATTAGTACATTTATATATATATTTTTTAATGATGTCAAAGTTGTCTCCTACAAACTTTAATAAAGATAAAATTTAAAAAGTAGGTTGTTTTTTATGAAAAATTGGACTAAAAGAATTCTTATGAAATATATTATATTTATAGTCACCATTGTATTTTATTTTTAATTTTTATAGAAAAATAAGTATATTAAATATTTATAAAAATAATGTTGTATTAATTATTTTATTAAGGGAAATATCAAATAAATGATTTTAAAAATATTTAAATATAATATTATATGAACTAATAAATATTCTCAATGAATTTTATAGATTAATATAATTTTTTAGTAATCTATTATATAGTTTTTTGCTAAAAAATATTCTATTTGGATTTTATTTAAATTCAAATAAATGAATTGTGTCAAAATTGACACTATTGATATTTTATATTATTAAATTGTTTAAAAATCACAATAAAATTTAAAATTTAAAAATTAAAATTTATATGATCTAGCACGTCATTACGTATCAAATTATATATAATTAACAACAGATAAGTATGTATTCATAAACATGTAAAATTTATAACATTATTAAAACAAATAATATAAAATAGATTAAATAAGGATAAATCAAAATGATAATGTTTAAAATAAAATAAAAATATATATAAATTTAATTGGATGATATATTACAACCACTTAATATCTATGATTTTGATTTGAGTCATTTTCGTTGTTTTTATGTGGGGTTTGAATTTATATTAAATTAATAGTTTTGAGGTTTCCAAAGGTTCCGCTCTCCTCTATTATAAAAGGGCACCTCCTCCCTCTCCTCCTCGCACCACATTGAGCCTTAAAGATCTGCAAAAAACATCCCATTTATCTTATCCATTTCCCTAGAAACATAATAGAGGTCCTGGTATTCTTCAAAGACTTAATTTAGTGCCCATAGAGGAGGTTTAGAAGAGGCGCATCGAAGAAGATGTAATATCATTTACCAATTCTTTCAAAATAATTTCTTCTTCTACTTCCTATTCTTTTGTTGTTTCATAATAAAGTAATAACGTCAGTATCACTAATATATGGATATTTTATTATAAATATTAAACAACCCTATTTAACCTTATATCCATCCTACAGAAAACGAAATCGAAGCGCGTGAGTACGTACGGAATACCGTCTCCATGTCGTGGTGTAATCTGTTTTTCCATCACCAACATACTTGGATGGGTATAATGGTGTAAACAGTAACTATATATGGTTATTAATACATGATACTAATTCTATGATATTATATCATCCACTATAATTCCATTCAATAATTATGGGAATGATATCATCGCTCGTAGTACGTACGGATTACCATCTCCACGACGCGATGAGATTCATTATCCATGTTAACCATTAAAGAATGATTATAAAGTATATATATTAAATAATCCTGAAATATATGAAATATTCAAGATATTGGATTTATGTATATTTTGTTTACTTACTTCCATTAAATTTAATAGTGAAATGAAAACAGTGTTCACGCGTACGTGCAGCCAACCATCTCCATGAACGGTGTATTTCATTCCATTTATCGATCTATTATATATTTATATGATGAATATATATTATATATAAATCATGTTTTACATTCTGAAAGTATGTAATCATGATCTACTTAATCATATGAAGAATTACAAGTCAAAACATGTATGATAAATGAAACAATTATACCCAAAACGCTGCATTAACATGGAATAGAAAAAAGAACGGGTAATATAAATCATATGTGAATCATATATGATATCATAAATATTTTTATGGTTCTGTTACAAGCTAATAATATGTTTTAAATCACTATACATATTTCTTGGACACATATGGATGATGTTGGACATAAGGTAAGGGTTAATAATGCAAATATCATTTTTATCCGAGATTGCTTATACGTAGGTATTTACTGGGGTTATGTTTATCATCAATGTCCATGTTTTCTAGAAATGTTTTCTTAAAATGATTAATATTTTTACATGTATGTTTAATGTAATTTTTACCCATTGTTGAATTTTTACCCATTTGTATGGAATTAATCTTTCCTTTGGTTACCATATAAGGTACTTTTTGAATTTTCCGACAAAAGTACGAGAAGAACGTTTTTTAACTTATACAGTGTGAATAGATTTTTACTATTTCATAACAACATATTTTAATGAATATTTCTCTAAAAAATTTCATGATTACTTAAAAAAACATTTTCTTTTAAAATATCATGGAATTTGGAGAAAAGAAAAAGATTTTGAAGAAGAAAGGATATTTTACTCAAGAATTCATTTCAAGTGTTTTATCAAAACTATTTTCCATCTAAGATGACATTATTTAGTATGTTTATGTTTCAAGTATAATTTCTATATTATTTACATGGTTTTATTTATCTTATGATGAAATGATATCCATTTCTTCCATATGGATTATGTTATGATGGGACGATGTTTATAAAACCCATTTTATTCGTTGGGTTATTATGAATGATGTATGTTTATTTTTTGGGACACAAAAGAATGATTTAATTATGAGATGGGTTTGACCAATATGTCTATACATTAAATTGGGTATAGATTTATATCTCGTTAGATAGACATGGATGGAACGACAAGTGAATCTGGTTTAGTAATACAGGGCTGGAAAGGCAATTAAACCTGGTTTAGTAATGGACTTTGTCCACTATAATGGTCTTTACAACAATGCCTTGGATACTATGGAAATCCCAACTTGTGGTTAATAGTTTTCAATAATTACATGATTTATTCCTATGTTAATTTATCATGATTAATGTACATTTATGATCTATGCCTTATGTACTTTCAATATTTATGTCATTGCTCAAGATTTTGATGTTATACGTTTATGTTTTTACGTTGAAATGTTTATGGATTGTTTTTATGTTCTCCATGTTTACCCTTACTGAGTATTTGAGCTCACCCTTTTTATGTTTTCTTTTACACAAGATATAAATAAATGTTTTAGGTAAGAAAAAAAAGGGGAAGATATTTAAGGGAGATGTTGAAGATCTTTCAACATGATTAGAAGATTACGTTCCGAGTTTCCAAAGACATAAACTATAACGGTATTTGCACCTCTGTTTTTGTAATTTATTAAGTATTCCTAAAAATTAATGTAATGTCCATGTACATCACGCATGGGTCTCTACAGTTGGTATCAGAGAAAAGGGTTCATTAACCTTTTTAAACTAGGATGCAATATCCTTGGTTAAATCCCTAGATATATTTCTAAGGTATGTCTAGATATGTCCCTAAGGATAAGTATACATGTATGTAATAGTCCTAGAATTATGGTAACGATATTAGAATTAAACCTAAGATGTTATATATTGAAGGTACTCCCCCTTTATTATGTTGTTTTCATAGCATGATTTTTTCCTCTCACACTATTCTTTTTGGGTTTTAGATGATGGATGGAACCTGAAGGAACTGTGTTGATCAATGTAATGGACAATGCAATGATTTTCCTCCTGAACAACAAAATGTGATGGGAGATGGAGTGAAAATCATATTTCTATACTTAAACAAGCTATGAATCATTCTAGACATCCAAATGAGCAGATAAAGGAACAATATTCTATTGAGTTCTTCATTGTGCAACTTCCACCTTCTTTCAGTGGGTTTTCTAATCCACTTATTGCTGAACAATGGATAAATACCATTGAAAAGATATTTTCCATACTTCTTTGTTCGGAACATGAAAAATTCCTTCTGTATATATAACATTTAGAAGGTAAAGCAGACCAGTGGTGGGCTCTAATTAAGAATACAAGGCCCCAAAATGAAATTGAATCCGTAGAATGGGACGAGTTCAAGAACTTATTTTTCACTACGTACATCCCTCATATTCTTCAAATAATGATGGAAAAAGAGTTCCTTGAGCTTACGGAAAAGGATGATGAATCTTTTGGTATATACGATGCAAATTTTAAATGGCTTGCAAGGTATGAATTTGGCTTTATCTTCCAACCTAAAAGTAAAGTTGATCAATTCTTCCATGGATTAAAACCAAGTCTTCGATGGGAATTAGCTATATGAGACTTCAATAGCTATGATGAAATTGTGCGTTGTGCTATCAAGGTAGAACTAGAAGATGGTGTTACATATCCATCTCGGGGTTTTGACAAGAAATAAAAGATGGAGTTCATGGAAAAATCTCAGAAAAATAGTGAAAGGAAGGTTAAAGATTCTTTATGCTCAATGTTTGGAATGAAGTGTAGTGGACATTGTCTAATAGGTACTAGAAAATGTTTCAAGTGTGTAAAAGAAGGTCATCGAGTAGCTGAGTGACAAAGTAATTGGAAAAATATTTCTAATGATGTGAATAGAGAAAAGACTATAGAGAACGCACCACCAACAACTCAATTCTACAGGTGCAAGGAAATGGGGCATTATGCTAACCAATGCACTAATCGAATGGTTAATGATGATCGACATCAAAAACCACTTAAGGCAAAAGACAAAGGGATGTCGCATGCGATCACTATTGGCGATGTTGAGTATGAAAACTATATGGTGAAATGATTATTTTTTAATGTAACTGGATTCCAAAATTATGATGTGAAATCTCATTTATAGTATTATGGAATATTAGAATATCTATGTTTTGATTTATTGTTCTTTTAAGTAATTATATGGTACCAGTAACCATGAAAAGTGTTGAAAATATTTTTGGAATGTAGAGGATATACGCATAATGAAGGGATAAGGAGAAAATAATATGTTTGATAGTATTAACGAGCTCCTGACTGATATAAGGAAAAAGTGATATCATCTTTTTAGTATATAGAAATTTTCAGATTTTGGTATGTGGAAGGAGATAACTTTTTACAACATTCATGTTTTCACTAAGGTTCAATGGGTAATCATTTTTCAAGAGAATACATGATTAAGGTATTCACATGTTTGGAATGTGACTAACAATATATATCATATGATAAATGATGGTATTCACATGCTTGGTAGATGACATTTTTAGTAATCATTTACTTTATACTATGAGATTTCATAGAAATATTTTAGATAAGCCTAATGATTGGAATGGATTAAGTTAGTATTGTTTGATGCTAGAACCTATCTTATCGGTATTCTTACTGGAATGTTATAATGGTGATTTTTTAGAAAAGGGACAACCTACAGGATGGGAGACAACCCTTCGTGTCGGACAAGGATGTGGGAATCAAACCCACAACCGAAGTGTGAAATGCCTTTATCGCCGACCACTGGCCTACAAGAAGTCCCCAGATAGTAGAAATTATTTTTATTTAATTAACCAGTATGATAGTTGAATTATAAGTCCATTTTTTTGAATCATATACAGTTAATATCACCATAAGATAGACTTATGTATATAAATTTTGCTAACATTATGTTTGAGATAGATGGAATGACCTATCATTTTATTTCATGATCTACTAACACTTCACAGAAGACAAATTTAACTTCATTTCTTTAAGAGATGAACTGGAAATTGTTCAGGGCACAAACAATAGTGAGATTGTACCAAAATCAAGTAAGTATTTCATTTAATTATTTAACATTAGGGAAATGATCTTGAAAACCAAAAAACGTTGTCCTAGTACCATATTTGATGAATCCGATTGTATCTTAGATCATCACAAATTTATGACTTTGTGATTGTTGGAATTTTCGTAGCCATGTTCTCTGCCACTCTTCATCATAACATGATGGTAAGATTTATCTTCCATTTCCATATTTCCACCTTTGTTCTCCTATGAGGAAACCCAGTGATTAGTTAATTGGGGTAACTGTTATGTTTCATACATCACTTTTTAATGTTATTTTTTAGTATTATTTTTTACAATGTGGGTTTCTATGAATGAAACTTTCAAGTAGTAAATGATTCATAACCCCAATGAATTTCGAGGGCGAAATTCATTTTATGGGGGGTAGAATGTAACACCACGAGTTTTTATGAGATATATTCGTTTTAATTTCATTTATATCTTCTATTGTACACTACACCAAGATTAGCTTGTACTATACATAACACCGTGTTAGCTTCTAGTATACACAACACTATTCTTGGCTCATGTGACACACAATTTCAAGTTTGTTTTGTAGAAATTATTCTACACAACATTAAGTATAGATTTGGTTTAATGTATAAATGAAATAAGTTTTTATTATGTTATATTCAATACCAAAGGGAGATTCCACTATATGCAACCCTAAATTGGCTTGCATTACACACAATCACAACCTTCCTCAATAGCGTGTGTAGTACGCAATACAAGGTTTCACTAAACAATGATATATTGTTATAATAATATTTTCAACTAGCTATTATGTTTAAAATTAACTGAATATTTAATTTTATAAAATTTTTATTCATCTTACACATTTTCTAAAAATGGTATCATAACAAAATAAATTTTTCTAGTAAAATAAATATTTTAAAAAAAAGCAGTTTTGCTGCCTTTTGATGGCACACACACTTTAAACCTATTTATGACATGTTTATAAGATCAATTTGACAAAATAAAATTCTTCTTTGGATTCAGGATATAAAAATTTACTTTGGAAAAAATTTTCATATTATTCTAATAACTTTCATATTTTGATGAATAGTAAAAACACGCTATCATTTAATTAAAAGCAACTTTATTCATCATAATAATTTATATAGTCAAATTATAATATTGAATGGTTTTAAAGTAAAAAAAGAATCTATTTTTACCATTTAATATAATTTATTTCATTATCATTGATTTTAATATTGAATGGTTTTAAAGTACGGGGTGCTCAATACTTTTCCAAGATTGATCTTCAATCAGGGTATCATCAATTATGGGTCAAAAGGTTGGATATACCAAAGATGGCTTTTTGTACAAGGTATGGACACTATGAATTTATAGTGATGCCATATGGTCTTACTAATTCCCCAGCTATCATCATGGATCTAATTAATAGAGTCTTTAGAGACTATCTTGATCAGTTAGTGGTAGTCTTTATAGATGATATTCTAGTCTATTCAAAGAGCAAGGAAGAACATGAAGATCACTTGATAATTATATTGAATACCCTGATAAAGAGAAGCTTTATTCCAAATTTACCAAGTGTGAATTTTGGCTTAAAAAAGTTTCATTTTTTTGTCACATAATCTGAAAATAGGGGATATCTGTGGATCCAGCAAAAACAGAGGTTATCGAAAGATGCTTGAGACCAACAACAGTAACTGAGATCCGAAGTTTTCTTGGTTTGGCTGGATATTATCGACTTTTTGTGAAATAATTATCATGATTATCTAATCCACTCACCACGTTGACTCGGAAAAGAGTTAAGTTTGTTTGTACGGAGTAATGTGAAGAGAATTTCAAGGAGTTGAAAAGAAGGTTATCCAGTGCACTTGTGCTCACACTGCCTTATAGTGGAGAAAGGTTTGTGATCTACCGTGATGCATCCAAGAAGGGATTGGGGTGTGTTCTTATGAAAAATGATATGCTGATAGCTTATGCCTCACAAAAGTTGAAAATACATGAGAAAAATTACCCAACTCATGATTTGGAGTTAGCTGCCGTAATCTTTGCATTAACGATTTGGAGGAATTATATTTATGGAGAAATGTGTGATATATATACTGATCATAAATGTTTAAAGTATATTTCCACACAAAAGGAGCTGAATATGCGCCAAAGATGATGGTTGGAGCTGATTAAGGATTAAGACTGCTCAATTCATTACCACCCTGGGAAAGCAAACAAGGTGGCAGATGCATTAAGCCGACAAGACCATGCCAGTTTATCCATGATGAGGATCACAAAAGATCCAATATTTATGGATTTACAAAGGATAGATATTGGAATTATAATGGAAGGGGGAAATATTATCTTTCTCAAATTAATGTTCAACCATCTATACATGTGAAGATTAAAGAGGCACAGAAATAAGATGTAGAGTTACAAAAGAAGGTGAGAAATGTTCCTAAATGCAACCTTGATTGTGATAGGATAATAAATTTCATGAATCGTGTTTGTGTTCCCCCCATCCCCGAATTAAATAAGGAACTGCGGGATGAGCCTCATTGTTCTTCATTCTATATTCATCCTGGAAGCACGAAGATGTGTAGGGACCTGAAAGTGGACTTCTGGTGGGATGACATTAATAGAGATGTTGCTGAATATGTCTCTCGAGGCTTGGTTTGTCCGCAAGTTAATGCTGAGAGACAGAAGTCTAAGGGGATGTTACAACCATTACTCATACCCGAATGGAAATGGGAAAACATCACTATGGACTTTGTCATAGGACTTCCTAAAACATCCAATGGCAATAATGCTATCTGGGTCATAGTTGATCGTCTTACAAAGTGTGCACACTTCATTGCAATTAGAGAGGATTTTTATTTGGATCAGATTTCCAGGGTATAAGTAAAGGAAGTGGTAAGATTGTATGGAGTAACACTTTCTGTTATATCTGACCGGGATCCGAGGTTTACCTCAAAGTTCTGGCGATGTCTTCACCAAACTCTGGATACATAGTTGAGTTTCAACACTGCTTATCATCCTCAGAAAGACGGTCAGTCCGAGAGGACGATTCAAACTCTAGAAGATATGTTGATAGCTTTCTCTATTGATTTCAAAGGTGGTTGGGATCAACACAAAACTTTGGTGGAATTTTCTTATAATAATAGCTTTCACACCAGTATTTAGATGGATCCTTATGAAGCACTCTATGGAAATAAATTCATGACTCCAATTTGCTAGGATGGTGTTGGGGAATGAAATATATTAGGACCTGATCTTGTTGATGAGATGTCAGAAAAGGTCCGATCTATTCAACAACACATAAGAGCATCTCAGAGTTGACAAAAAATTTATTCCGACAACCGAAGAAAAGACTTAGAGTTTGAAGTGTGTGATAAAGTGTTCTTACGAATATCTCCTTGGAAGAGACTAATGAGATTTTGGAAGAAGGGAAAGCTGAGACCCAGGTTTATCGGTCCTTTCGAAATACCGGATCATGTTGGGAAGGTAGCTTACCAATTGGTGCTTCCACCGAATCTATCTCAAGTTCACGATGTGTTCCATGTATCTCTCCTGAGAAAGTACATACCTCATCCTTCACATGTACTCAGCTCAGAAGTTGTACCACTATAGCAAGATCTTTCTTATGAAGAACAGCCGATAGAGATTCTTGATCGTATTGAAAAAGTCCTACAGAACAAGACCACTCGCTTGGTGAAATTTTTATGGAGGAACCATCAATAAGAAGAAGCTACATGAGAGCTTGAGGATATGATGAGGGAGAGGTATCCTCATCTGTTTGTTACAAGTGACGATTTTTGAGGGTGAAATTCATTTTAAGGGGGGTGGAATGTAACACCCGAGACTTTTATGAGAAATATTATATTTTTTATGTTATATAAATCATAAAAGGAATCTTTCACTACACACAACACTATCTTGGCTTAATTTGCACGCAATCACGACCTTCCTCGATATCTTGCGTCGTACGCACTACCGAGTTTCACTAAACAACGATATGCTATTAAAATATTATTAAAACTAACTGTTATGAATCATAATACCCACTTTTTTAAATTTTGTAAATTTTATTTTTCAAAATTGACTTCATTTTTGGATAAGTTTAATTTGACCAAAAAAACCTTATGAATAAAATATGACCATTTAGGACCACTTGGATTAGATTATGACAATTATTTTTAATTTATTTAAAGAAGGGTTAAAATACTTAAAATCAATGTTTAATAAGTAAATAATTTTTAATATAGGGATATACATAAGATAAATTAGACTATAAACATTAATTAGAAAGATGAAAAACTTTACTACATAATGGTATTTTATTTGTAATTTTTATACATTAAATAATTTAATTTATTTATGACACAATGATGAGGCAGTAATGATCTTATTAATGGAATATTTATATAATTGATGTTATAAATACCCAAATAAATGTAATTTGACACTTGTTATGAATTACAATAATTTTTTAGGTTAATATGACATGTCAGTATTAATTTAATTAACTTTTTTAGAATTAATCATTCAATTATGATTTTCACAAAAATCAATTACTAAATAGTATCAAAATTCACATAAAATAGTTTCTAAAAGAAATATTATATTATTAATTGTTATTTTATTTATAAAAATATAAGGTTCGGCCAAATGACATAGATAAAGATATATATATATTAATGATAAACAACTTGGGGTTTGTTTGGCTTGTTATAGTAAGTTTATTAACTTTATAGTGTAAGAAAACAAGAAGACACCGTAAAAGTAAAATTATTTAACTTAATGGAAAATCTAAATGATAAGTAAAATAGGAACCTAAACATGTATAAATTATATTGGATTATAGGATTTCGACCCATCTCTCCTAGCTTCGAAATAAATCAATTTGGAGCTATTTAAAACTGAATATGACTTTATAATAAAATAATATTTTTAGTTTTTCCAAAGGTGCCCCTCTCCTCCCTTATAAAAGGGAACCTCATCCCCCTCTTCCTCAAAACACATTGAGCCTTAATGCTCATCCAAAACCTTCAAATTTCTCCTCTCCACTTCCCTATAAACATCCTAGCGGTCCTGGTCTTCTTCAAAGACCAATTTTAGTGCCCTAAACGGAGGTCTCAAAGAAGCGCTTCAAAGAAGGGGTAATGTCCGTTACCGATTCATTCAACTTTATTTCATTTTACAATTATTCTTATTTAGTTGTTTAATTGTGATTTAATAAAATCAGAATCACTCATATACCGATATGATATTATACGTATGAACCAATCCTATTTCAACATCTATCCATCATACGGAAAACGAAATCACCACGTGTGCGTACGTACAGAATACCATCTCCACGCTGTGGTGTAATATATTTTCCACCACCACCATACTTGGATGGGTATAATGGTGTAAATAATAACTATATATAATTATTGTAAAGTGATATTGATTCTTAAATAGTATACATACACTCCAATACAATTCCATGATCATTGGAACGATATCATCCCTCGTGTGTACGTACGGCCTACCGTCTCCACGATGTGATGCGACTCATTCTACATGATTTTCAATGGATAATGATTATATAAATGACTTGAGTGAATAAATATGATGTATATTACAATAATACCATTCTGTAAATGAGGTATCTATATCCTAAAAAGAAGAATAAGAATTTATTCGACAAAACTAACATTAGAACAAAAAGTAATAAACACCCGAATAACAAGTAGCAAGGAAATATTACTAATAATACACTAATAACATGACCATATATGATATCGTAACAATGAGTAAGATTCTGGAATAAGTCAATGACATTATTTAAATCATTATATAGGAGTTTCAGACAGTTATGATGAATATCGGACCTAAAGTAAGGGAAAATATCACAATCTCATTTTTATCCAAGATTGTTTATATTTCAGAATTTACTGGGGGAATATTTATCATCCATATCCATGTTTCTTCAATATATAATATTATTTATATCATCCTAAAATTGATTAAATCCAATTTTACCCTTTGGTAAGTTTTTATTAAAAGATATGAAAGGAATCTTTTGTCATTTTTCGTACGAGGTACTTTTTGACTTTTCCGGACAAAGTACGAGAAGAATGTTTTTTTAAATAATATGTCATGAATGGATTTTTAAAACATTATTTCCAAGAATAATCCTTTACAAGTTTTCATTTATATTTTTAATCAACTTTTTTTTGTTTAAAATTGTATGACATGTTGAGAAAAGAAAAGCTTTTTTGATGTAGAATGGATATTTTCCTCAAGAATGGAGTTCAAGTGTTTTATCAAAATTATTTCCCATATAAGATAATAAAGGTTTCTGTTTATGTCCATATTATTACATTGATTTGATTATGTTGTGATGGAATTATTTTTATTAATTCCTTTATCTTATATGAATTGTTTTATGATATCACGATGTTTAAGAATCCAATTTTTATTACATGGGTTATGCAATGATGTATGATTTTTTTTGATTTTGTGGAACACATAAGAGTGGTATAATTTTGAGATGGGTGGGACCTATATCTCCCTCCAATGTATTGGATAATGATTTTATATCTCATGAGATAGACATGGCTGGATAGGAAGGTTAAACCGGTTCAATGAAACATGACTGAAACGAGGAATGAACTCGATTACAAAATGTACTTTGTCCACTAAGATAGTCATGGAAATGGGTCTTAACTAATAAGAAATAATTCTCTATGATTATGTGTGTATTCCACAAAGTTTCATTTTTTATGTTATGATTATTGGGATTACATTTCACTACTATTATTTATCCCATGTTTTGAAATTATGGTCTCTTTTGCAGGTTATGATTTCCAAAATGTTATGTTGTTATGAATATGATGTGATTGATATTTCTTATGTTTAAACATACGGAGCATTTTAGCTCACCATTTTGTATGTTTTCTTTCCCCATGTTAGGAAGAAGGTTATTAAGTAGGATATTACAAATGGGACTCTAGATATGATGAAATAATTGGAAGGCAATGTAGATGCTTTATGAACCAGTTGTTTATGTTTCCCAGTTTCTAAATACACTATACCTATACGGTCCTTTCATGGTTTTGTTATATGTTTTAATTAGTGTACTTCAATTTTGAAGTACTAACAATGTATTTAAAGTATGGGTTGTTATAGTTGGTATTATAGGAAAGGTATAGTCAACCTTTGGAAACTAGGATGTGAAAGCCTTAGTAAGAATCCTAAGGATAAGTCTATGCATATAACACAATCATAGTTTTTTAGAAATGGCCATGAATAACCAAGGATAAGACCTTAAGTGTGAAATTTTATTCTTGATTATGTGGTTTCCTATTTATAATTAGGGTTGCTCTCATTGTTCTTCTTGGTATTAGTCAATGGTTGGAACCCGAAGGAAATGTGTTAATGCGGAATGCGACGGGCAATGGAATGATTGTCCCCCTGAGCAACCAAACGTTATGGGAGATGGAAAGAAAAATCTTGTATCCATGATCACAAAACTTTATCAAGCTATAAATCATGCAGGACATACAAATGAGCAAAGGAAGGAGCAAAATTCTGTTAAATCCTTCATGAGACAACGCCCACCTTCATTCATCGGGTCTACTGATCCATTAGTTACTAAACAATGGATCAGTACTACTGAAAAGATATTTTCAGTTCTTCAATGATCTGAACATGATAAAGTCATCTTAGTAGTGTATCGTTTGTATGGTGATGCTGATCAATGGTGGAATCTTTTCAAGAATATGAGGCAAATAGATGAAATTGATTTCGTTGAATGGGACGAGTTCAATAACTTATTTTTCAATAAGTTCATCCCCGTATTCTCCGAACAGAGGAGGATAAAGAGTTTCTTGAACTAAAGAAAAAGGATGATGAATCTGTTGGACCCTATGAAGAAAAGTTTACAAGACATGCAAGGTATGCTTCTAGAATTATTGTCCAACCTGAGAGTAAGATCGATCGATTTTTTAGTGGATTAAAACCAAGTCTTTGAAGGGCATTAGCCATGAGGGACTTCAATATCTACGAGGAAATTGTTATATGTTATCTCAATGTTGAGATGGAGATTGGAGTAACCCATCAATCATATGGGTTTGATAAGTAGAGGAAAGTGGAATTCAAAGGAAAATCTAAAGAGAACACAGAAAAGAAGATGATTTTTCCCTTATGCTAAAAGTGTGGAAATAAACATGGAGGGAGTTGTCTTAAAGGGATATGTAAATGTTTCAAATGTGGAAAGGAAGGTCATCGAGCATTTGAATGCTGCAATGATGGGAAGAAGATGTCTAGTGATGCAAACAAAGAAAAGGCTACACAGAGTGCACCTCATACACTTCAATGTTACAAGTGAAAGGAAATGGGGCATTATTCCAATCAATTCCCTAATCCACGGGTTTTTTATGATGATTGACGTCAACAAACTCTTAAGGCTAATGAAAAAGGAATGTCACACATAATTTCTATCAGCGATGTGGAGTACGTTAACGATGTGGTTAAAGGTACACTTACCATCCACTCGAAAGTATCATATGTTTTATTTGATTCTGGATCCACCCACTATTTTATTTATGAAGAATATTCTAAGGGTATCGCTGTATTACCTCAATAATTTGATGTTGAGTTAGCTGTTACAACCCCTAATGGCACAACAGTCACATCAAAAGTTTATAATTCTTCTCCGATTGAAGTTTGTGGGAATGTGATTCCTACAAATCATGTGATCCTCCATACAATAGAATTTGATGTGATTCATGGCATGGATTGGTTTTCTCTATAGGGAGCTCATATCAATTTCCAAATAAGGGAAGTCACATTTCATATTCCAGATCAATCTATGATCGTCTATCAATGCAAGGAAGAACATAACCTTCCAGTGGAAATTTCGTCCATCTTATGGGTCTTGATTCCACTAAATGAAGGTTATTTATCTCAAATGGTTGGTGAGAATCTCATGATTAAGAATGTTCCCATTTTACGGGAGTTTGATGATTCATTTTTGGAGGAATTATCGGGTCTTCCACCAAATCGTGAAGTTGAGTTTTCAATAGAACTCGTACCGGGTGCTTTGACTATTTCAAAGACACCTTATAGAATGGCCCCAATTGAGTTGCATGAATTGAAGAAGAAACTCCAAGAGAATCTTGATAAGGGATTCATACGCCCTAATGCGTCACCTTGGGGAGCACCTGTTTTGTTTGTTAAGAAGAAAAATGGATCAATGAGACTCTGCATTGATTATAGAGACCATAACAAGATCACTATAAAGAACAAATATCCTCTCTCGCGCATTGATGACTTATTTGACCAACTACACGGAGCTCAATACTTTTCCAAGATTGATCATCATTTAGGGTATCATCAATTAAAGGTCAAAAGAGAGGACATTCCAACGATGACTTTCCGTACAAGGTATATACACTATGAATTTATAGTGATGCCATTTGGTCTAACTAATGCCCCTGCTATCTTCATTGATCTAATGAATAGAGTCTTTAGAGACTATCTTGATCAGTTTGTGGTAGTCTTTATTGATGATATTCTTGTCGATTCAAAGAGGAATGAAGAAAATGAAGATCACTTGAGAATTATATTGAAGACCCTGAGAAAGGAGAAGCTTTATGGCAAATTTACCAAGTGTGAGTTTTGGCACAAAAAAGTTGCATTTTCGGGCCACATAATCTCAAACGAGGGGATATCTATGGATCCGGAAAAAACAGAGGTTATCGAAAGATGGTCGAGACCAACAACAGTAACTGAGATCCGAAGTTTTCTTGGTTTGGCTGGATATTGTCGACGTTTGGTGAATGATCTCTAACGATTATCTAATCCACTCACCAAGTTGACTCAGAAAGGAGTTATGTTTGTTTGGACGGAGGAATGTGAAGTGAAATTCAAGGAGGTGAACAGAAGGTTATCCCGTGCACCTGTGGTCACACTGCCTTGTAGTGGAGAAAGGTTTGTGATATACAATGATGCATCCAAGAAGGGATTGGGGTGTGTTCTTATGAAAAACGATATGGTGATAGCTTATGCCCCACAACAGTTGAAAATACATGAGCAAAATTACCCAAATCATGATTTGGAGTTAGTTTTGGTAATCTTTGTATTAATGATTTGGAGGCATTATCTTTATGGAGAAAGGTGTGACAATTATACTGATCATAAAAGTTTAAATTATATTTTCACCCAAAAGGAGCTGAATATGTTCCAAAGAAGATGGTTGGAGCTGATTAAGGATTACGACTGCTCAATTCATTACCACCCTGGGAAAGCAAAAAAGGTGGCAGATGCATTAAGTAGACAAGACCATGCCATTTTATCCATGATGAGGATCAAAAAAGATCCAATATTTATTGATTTACAATGGATGGATCATGGAATTGTAATGGAAGGGGAGAAATCTTATCTTTCTCAAATGAATGTTCACCCATCTATACATGTGAAGATTAAAGAGGCATAGAAAGAAGATGTAGAGTTACCAAAGAGGGTGAGAAATTTTCATGAATTCAACCTTGATTATGATGGGATAAAAAAGTTTAGGAATTGGGTTTGTGTTCCTCCCATCCCCGAATTAAATAAGGAGCTTCTGGATGAGGCTCATTGTTCTTCATTCAATATTTATCCTGGAAGAATGAAGATGTATAGGGACTTGAATGAGTACTTCTAGTGGGATGGCATGAAAAGAGATGTTGCTGAATATATCTCTCGATGCTTGGTTTGTCAGCAAGTTAAAGCTGACATACAGAAGTCTAAGGGGATGTTACAACCATTACCCATACCATAATGGAAATGGGAAAACATCACTATGGACTTTTTTCACAGGAATTCCTAAAACATCCAAAGGAAATAATGCTATATGGTTCATAATTGATAGTCTTACAAAGTCTTCACACATCATTGCTACTAGAGAGGATTTCTCTCTGGATCATCTTGCCAGTATATATGTAAAGGAAGTGGTAAGATTTCATGGTGTACTACTTTCTATTATATCTGATGGGGATCCGAGGTTTACCTCAATGTTCTGGTGAAGTCTTCAACATACTCTGGATACAGATTTGAGTTTCAGCACTTCTTATTATCCTCAGACAGACGGTCAGTCTGAGAGGACGATTCAAACTCTAGAAGATATTTTGAGAGTTTGCTCTATGGATTTCAAAGGTTGTTGGGATCAACACCTACCTTTGGTGTAATTTTCTTATAATAATAGCTTTCACTCCAATATTCAGATGGCTCCTTATGAAGCTCTCTATGTAAAGAAATGCAGGACTCCAACTTACTGGGATGATGTTGGGGATAGAAAGCTATTAGGACCTGATGAGATGGCAGAAAAGGTCTGATCTATCCAAAAACACATAAGAGCAGTTCAAAGTCGACAAAAAATTTATGCCGACAACCGAATAAAAGACATATAGTTTAAGTGGGTGATAAAGTGTCCTTACGGATATCTCTTCAGAAGAGAGTAATGAGATTTGGGAAGAAGAGAATGCTGATCCCTAGGTATATCAGTCCTTTCAAAATACTGGATCGTGTTCGGAAGGTAGCTTACCGATTGGTGCTTCCAACGAATCTCTCTCATGTTCATGATGTGTTCCATGTATCTATCCTGAGAAAGTACATACATGATCCATCACATATACTCAGCTCAGAAGTTGTACCGCTAGAGCAAGATCTTTCTTATGAAGAACAGCTGATAGAGATTTTCGATTGTAGTAAAAAAGTCATACGGAACAAGACCACTCGCTTGGTGAATGTTTTATGGAGGAACCTCCAATTAGAAGAAGCTACATGGGAGCTTGAGGATATATAGAGGGATATGTATCCTCATCTGTTTGTTACAAGTGACGAATTTCGAGGGTGAAATTCATTTTAAGGGGGGTAGAATGTTACACCTGAGACTTTTATGAGAAATATTTTGTTTTTTATGTTATATAAATCATCAAAGGAATCTTTCACTACACACAACACTGTCTTGGCTTTCTTTACATGCAATCACGACCTTCCTCGATAGCTTGCGTTGTACGCAATACCGTGTTTCACTAAACATCGATATGCTATTAAAATATTATTAAAACTAGCCGATATGAACAGTAATACCCACTTTTTGAAATTTGGTAAATTTTATTTTTCAAAATTGACATCATTTTTGGATTCATAAAATCGAAATTAACCTAGGGTGAATGTTTGGTATTTTTCTGAAAACTTTCAATTTTTTATGAATAGTGAAAACACTAGGTTACTATTTAAAAACCACCTTTTTATTTTAATATTTATTTATTTTATTTAAATTTATTTTAGGTCAAAATTAATACATAATACTTTTATATGTTCAATGTAATTCATTGGAGTAATTTTATAATAATTTTAGATATATGAAAATTTTATTGAACTTTTCACCGTCTTTTACCCACTTACGTGGAGAATTTGAAAATTTACATAAAACATAATTTTACCGCTTCTGTGAGTTGAATTTCAAAAATCCTAGAGACAAAGTTGATGTTAGTAAGTAAAATTTGGTTCAATGGGATGAAAATATTTATTTGTGAGTAGTAACTTTTTACTTCTATTTACCACGGTTAAAATTAAATAGGGCAATTAAGAGTAAAAATGATATTATTATTACCCTAACACATGTACTAATTCTATTGGATAATTTTAATTCGACCCAAAAAAACCTTAGGAATAAAATATGGCCATTTAGGCCCACATGGTTTAGATTAGGACATTTATTATTAATTTATTTAAAGAATGGTTAAAATAGTTAAAATCAATGTTTAATAAGTAAATAATTTTAAATACCGGGTTATACATAAGATAAATTCGACAATAAATATTCATTAGAAATCTACAAATATTTCCTACATAATGGTATTTTATTTGTAATTTTTAGACATTATATAATTTAATTTATTTATGACACAATGATGATGCAGTAATTATATTATTAATGAAATATTGACATAATTGATGTTATAAATACCCAAATAAATGTAATTTGAGACTTATATTGAATTAAAGTAATTTTATAGGTTAATATGACATGTTAGTAATGATTTTATTAACCTTTTTAGAATTAATCATTCTGTTATGATTTTCACAAAAATCAATTACTAAATAGTGTCAAAATTTACATAAAATAGTTTTTTAAAAAAATATTATATTATTATTTGTTATTTTATTCCTAAAAATATAAGGTTCGGCCAAATGACATAGATAATGTTATATGAATTAATAATAAAAAACTTGGGGTTCTTTTGGCTTGTTATAGTAAGTTTATTAACCTTATAGTGTAAGAAAACAAGAAGACACGGTAAAAGTAAAATTATTTAACTTAAAGTTAAATCAAAATGATAAGGAAAAAATAGGAACCCAAACTTGTCTAAATTCTAGCCTATTAGAGTATTTACACCCATCCCCACCTTACTTTAAAATAAATCAATTTAGAGCTATTTAATACCGAATATGTCTTTATAATAAAATAATATTTTTAGTTTTTTCAAAGGTGCCGCTCTCCTCCCTTATAAAAGGGAACCTCCTCCCCCTCTTCCTCACACCACTTTGATCCTTCAATCTCGGCCAAACCCTATTAATTTCTCCTCTACATTTCCCTAGAAATATCCTAGAGGTCCTGGTATTCTTCAAAGACCAATTTTAGTGCCCTAAAAGGAGTTCTCAAAGAAGCGCTTCAAAGATGGGGTAATGTCCGTTACCGATTGTTTCAACTTTATTTCTTCTTTTACATATTCTTAATTAGTTGTTTAATTAAGAATTAATAACATCAGTATCACTCGTATACAGATATTTTATTATATTTATGAAACAACCCTATTTTACCATCTATCCATCCTACGGAAAACGAAATCACCACGCGTGTGTACGTACGGAATACCGTCTCCACGCCGTGGTGTAATCTATTTTCCACCACCACCTTACATGGATGGGTATAATGGTGTAAATAATAACTATATATAATTATTTTAAATGTGATATTTATTCTGAAATTGTATACATACACTCCAATATAATTCCACGATCATGGGAATGAAATCATCGCTCGTGCGTACGTACAGCCTACCGTCTTCATGATGTGATGCGACTCGTTCTACATGATTTTCATTGAATAATGATTACATAAATGAATTGAGTGAATAAATATGAAATATATTACACTAATAACATTCTGGAAATGAGGTATCTATAACCTAAAAATAAGAATAAGAATTTATTCGACAAAACACACATAAGAACAAAAATTAATAAACACCCGAATGACAAGTAGCAAAGAAATACTATTAATAATATGCTATAATATGACCATATATGATATCATAAAAATTAGTATGATTCTGGAATAAGTCAATGACATTATTTAAATCATTATACAGGAGGTTCAGACACTTACAAAGCAAATCAGACCTAAGGTGAGGTAAAATATCACAATCTTATTTTTATCTGAGATTGTTTATATTTCGGAATTTACTGGGGAATATTTTTCATCCACATTCATGTTTCTTCAATATGTAATATTATTTCTATCCTCCTACAATTTTTTAAATCCAATTTTACCATTCGTTCAGTTTTTTCTAATAGATATTAAAGGAATATTTTTTCATTTTTCATACGATGTACTTTTTGACTTTTCCGGCCAAATTACGAGAAGATTGATTTTTTATCTTATACAGCATGAATGGATTTTTAAAAATTTATTTACAAGAATATTCCATTACAAGTTTTCAATTTTATTTTTAATCAGCTTATTTTATTTTAAAATTTTATGACATGTTGAGAAAAGAAAAGTGTTTTTGAAGTAGAACGGATATTTTCTAAAGAATGGAGTTCAAGTGTTTTATCAAAATTATTTTCCATCTAAGATAATATAGGGTTCTGTTTCTAACCCTATTATTACATTGATTAGATTATGTTGTGATGGAATAATTTTTATGAATTCTTTTATCTTATATGAATTGATTTATGATAACACGATGTTTAAGAATCCCATTTTTATTACATGGGTTATGCAATGATGTGTGATTTTTTTCGATTTTGTGGCACACATAAGAATGATATCATTATGAGATGGGTGGGACCTATATCTACCTCAAATGCATTGTGTAATAATTTTATATCTCATGAGATAGGCATGGATGCAATGGCAGGTAAAACTAGTTCAGTTAAATAGGACTGAAACGAGGAATGAACTCGGTTTATAAATGGACTTTTTCCACTAAGATAGTCTTGGAAATGCGTCTTGACTAATAAGAAATGATTCTCTATGATTATATGTGTATTCCACAAAGGTTCATGTTTTATGTTATGATTATTGGAATTACATTTAACTACTATGATTTATCCAATGATACAAAATGATGATCTCTTTTGCAGGTTATGATTTCCAAAATGTTATGTTCTTATGAATATGATGTGATTGATATTTCTTTTTTTACCCTTACTGAGCATTTGAGCCCACCCTTTTGTATGTTTTCTTTACCCAGGTCAGGAAGAAGGTTATTAAGTAGGATATTCTCAAGGGGACTCTAGATATGATGAAATAAATGGGAGGCAATGTAGATACTTTAGGGACTAGTTGTTTATGTTTCCTAGTTTCTAAATACATTATACCTTATACGGTCATTTCATGGTTTTGTTATATGTTGTAATAAGTGTACATCAATTTTTAAGTATTAACAATGTATGTAAATTATGGTTCGTTATAGGAGACCCATCATTCTATCACATGATCTGCTAACACATCAAGAATAACAAATTCAACTTTATTTCATTAAAGGATGAAGTGGAAATTATTCAATTCACGAACAACAGTGAGATTGTATCAAAATCATGTAAGTATTTCTTTTAATTCATCACCATTGGGGAAATGATCTTGAAAACCAAAAATGTTGTCCTAGTGGCCTTATATCCGATGAATCAGATGGTACCTTAGATCATCACAAATCTATGGCTTTGTGATTGTTGGATTTTTCATATCCATGTTCTCTACCACTCTTCATCAGAACATGATGGTTAGATTTCTCTTCTATATCCATATTTTCACCTATTTTCTCCTATGTGGAAACCCAGTGATTAGTTAATTTGGGTAACCATTATGTATCATACTTTAGTTTTTAATGTTAAGTTTTGGTATTTCATTTTACGATGTGGGTTTCAATTAAAGAAACTTTCAAGTAGAAAACCATGTATAACCCTGACGAATTTCAAGGGAGAAACTCATTTTAAGTGGGGTAGAATGTAACAACCCGATATTTTATGAGAATTAATATTTTTAATTTATTTGATGTCATTTGTTTTATGATACAACAGGATTATCTTGTGCTATACAAAATATTGTATTATCTTGCAGTATACGCAACACTATTCTTAGATTGTGTTAGACACAATTTCAAGTTCGTTTGATAATAGTCATTCTAAGAAACATTGAGTGTATATATATATATATTCAATGTATAAATTAAATATGGTTGGATTATATTATATGAATCAATAATGGATTCTTTCACAACACGCAACCCTAACTTGGCTTTCATTAAACGCAATCACAACCTTCCTCGATAGCGTTTGTAGTACGCAATACCGGGTTTCACAAAACAACGATATATTGTTATAATGTTTTTATGGACCAGACGTTATGAATAGTATTAACTACATTTTTTATTTTATAACATTATTATTCATCTTACATATTTTATAGAACATGGTATGAGAACAAAATAAATTTTTCGGGTAAAATAAGTATTTTTAAAAAAAAATGAAGTTTTACAGCCTTTTGATGGCGCACCCACTTTAAATATAGTTTTGAAATGTTTATAAGTTAAATTTGAAAAAATAAAATTCTTCCTTGGATTCAGGATATAAAAATTTAATTTGGATAATTGTTTGATATTTTTCTGATAACTTTCATATTTTAATGAATAGTAAAAACACGCTATATTTTAATTTAAAACAACTTCTATCATCATAATAATTTATTTGGTTAAATTATAATATTGAATGGTTTTAATGTATAAATAGAGTATAGTTTTACCATTTAATAAAATTTATGTCATTATCATTTATTTTACCTTGAATTCTTAGGTTAAATAAATTCAATTTTTGCAATGCTTTAAACAAAAACAAGTTTTCTTTCGACAAAGAGATTAATTTTAATTTAATTTATGAAACTAATGTGTATTGAATTTGGAAAAATGGATTCCATATTTGGAATCATAGGGTCCAAATTATGTTAATAATCTACTTTGTATTTTTGGGCATTATGAATAGTAACTACGGTAAATTTTATTTAAAATAATTAAAGGTAAATCGGGTAATTAAGGGTGAATATTAGATTATAAAATTACCCTAATAACTACCAAAATACTATTGGATGTCTAAAAGGTGACCCATATTACCTAAAGGTCAGATTATATTCATTTAATGGATTTTTTCCCATGATAATAATTTAATTATTATTAAACCTAAAGAAAGTGACACCATGTCACTTTCTTAAATCTTATAAGTATAATAATTTTATATTAGTGATAAACTTCATGAAACTTTAGATATAAATAGTCTCCAGAAATATAATAAACATATCTACATCATATGAATTTATTTAGAATTTTTAGGGATTAAATAATTATCATTAAAAGTGACATAATAGTGATGTTGAAATTGTTTTATTAAGAGAAATATCAAATAAATTGTATTAAAAATATTAAAATAAATTTAATATGAACTATTTAATGTGATCCACTTATTTTATACATAAATATGACATGCTATGAATCTAATAAATCTTTTAGTTAGAACATATCTTCTGTATATTTTTTATTTAAATTCAAATAATTGAATAGTGTCAAAATTGACACAATTGTTATTTTACAACAATAACATATTATAAATGTGTTTAAAATCACAAAAAATATTTAAAAATTATAAATTTAAATTTATATGGTCGAAACTGTAATTAAGTGTCCAATTATGGAAAATTCACAACACATATGTAATTATTTATAATAATTTAATATTTAGAATAATATTACCACAAATAAAATTAAATACATAAATAAGGATAAATCAAGTTGATAATGTTTACAATAAATTCCTAACATCTCTAAATTTTATTTTCTGATGAGATTACAATCTTATCTCATCTAATATTTGGATATGAGTCATTTTGGATGTTTTTAAGTGGGGTTGGGATTTAATATAAATAAATATTTCTTATATTTCCAAAGGTGACCCTCTCCTCCATTATAAAAGTTAATCTCCTCCCTATCCTCATCACACCAATTTGAGGCTTCACTATTGGCTAAACCCTGACCATTTCACTTTACCACTTCCTTAGAAACCTACTAGTGGTACTGGTCTTCTCAAAATACCAACTCTAGTGCCCTAAGAAAATGTTTATAGGAGGCACTTCAAGAAAGAGGTAATACCTTCTACCATTTTCTTCAAGTTCCATTCTTATTCAAATCCCTCTTATTTAGTTTTTTCATTATGAAGTAATAACATAAGTATCCCTAATATAATTATATGTTATTATAAATATGAAAAAACCCTATTTCATCTTCTATCCATCCTTTGAAAACAAAATCACCACGCGTGCGTACGTACGGAATATCGTCTCCACGTCGTGGTGTAATCTGTTTTTCCACCAACACCTTACATGGATTGGTATAATGGTGTAAAGAATAACTATATATGTTTATTATAACATCATAATTATTATGATATATTATACCATCCTCTCCAATTCTATTCAATAATTATGGGAACGATATCATCGCTCGTGCGTACATACGGACTACCGTCTCCACGATGCGATGAGATTCATTCTCCATGTTAACCATACATGAATTATCATAAAGTTTATATAGTGAATAATAATGAAATATATGAAATAATAATTCTACAGGATTTATGTATATATATATGTATGTCATCTATTTAGTTTCATTCAGTTAAATATGGAAACTAAAACAACGTTCATGCGTAGGTACGACCAACTGTCTCCATGAACGATGTATTTCATTCATTTTATCGATCTATAATATATATGTATATGATTAATATATATTATATATAAATCATGTTTTAAATTCTGAAATTATTTAAATTAGGATATAATTAATAATATCAAGAATGACAAGTCGAAACACATAAGATAAATGAAATGATTTTACCCAAAACACTGCTTTAACATGGAATTTACAAAAGAACGAGTAATATAAAGTCATAAGTGAATAATATATAATATCAAAACAATTAATATGATTATTTAATAAGTCAATTAAATTATTTAAATCATTATACAAGAGGTTCGGATCCATACAAAGCATATCGGACCTAAGGTAAGGGATAACTTTTCCAATCTTGTTTTTATCCGAGATTGTTTATTTGTAAGTATTTATTGGGGTTATATTTATCATCCATGTCCTTGTTTTCTAAATATGTTTTCATGTATATTTAATGTCCTTTTTACCAATTTTTTACTTTTACTACATGATATGTATGTAATCATTTTTTTATGTGGTACTTTTTGACATTTCCGGCAAAAGTAATAGAAGATTGTTTTTTAAACTTATACGGCACGAATGGATTTTTACGGTTTTATAAAGCCTTATTTTCATGAAGCTTCCTCCAAAATATTTCATAACTATTTTCAATAAAATCTTTTTCTTTTAAAATTGCATGAAATTTTGTGAAAAGAGAATGATTTTGAAGAAGAAATGATATTTTCCTCATGAATTCATTTCAAGTGTTTTATCAAAACCATTTTTCATCAAAGAAGAAAATATTTCATATGTGTATGTTTCAAGTATAATTTCTCTATGATTTACATGGTTTCAATTTTGTTATTATGAAATGATATCCATTTCTTTTATATGGGTTATGTGATTATGGGATGATGTTTATGAAACCCATTTTATTCGTTCGGTTATTATGAATAATGTGTGTTTATTTTGTGGCACAAGTAAGAATGATTTCATTATGAGATGGGTGGGACCTATATCTCCCTCCAATGCATTGGGTAACGATTTATATATCGTGATACAGACATGGATGGAATGGTAAGTTAATCCGGTTTAGTGTTAAAGGACTGAAACGAGGAGTGAACTTGATTCAGAAAAGGACTTTGTCCACTAAGATAGCCTTAGTAACAATGCGTGGGCTACCATGGAAATCATAACATGTGTTGAATGGTTGCCACAATAACATGTTTTATTCCCATTATATTTTAACATGGTTGATGTTCTATTATGATATCTGCCTTACATACTTCCACGATTTATGTCTTTGCTCATGATTTTGATGATTAAATTTCATGTTCAAATTTTTGCTTTCAAATCTTTATGGATTGTTTTATGTTCTCTATGTTTGACCTTAATGAGAATTTGAGCTCACCCTTTTTAGGTTTTATTTTCCAAAATAAATAAAGAAAGGTTTTAGTTAAGGAAACAAAAAGGGGAAGATCGTTATGGAAGTTGTTGAAGATATTTCAACATGATTAGATGTTTATATTCCATGTTTCCAAAGACACTATACTATTACAGTCCTTGAGTTTTGGTTCTTATTATGTATTAAATATTCCGCAAAAGTAATGTAATTTCCATGTACGTCATGATTTGGGTCTCTACAAACATTCTCTATTCTACCAGAATTCCCAAAGATGTACTAAGATCTCTAAGATCAATACTAATGGGAATCATGTTGGAGGATATCACTAAATATACATCAATGTTTCTAGTATGTCAGAAAGTGAATGATGAAAGTAATATATATAAGGGTATGATGTAAACATCACCCATAATAACATGAAAATGGGAAACAATCACCAGGTACTCAGTCATTAGACTCTTGAAGACATCCAAAGGTATCAATGATATTTGGGTTATTCTGGATCATCATACAATGACTGCACACTTCATTTCAATAGGATTTCCTACCAGATCAACTTGAACAGAAATTCATCAGAGAAGTGGTAAGGCTACAAGGAGACCCACTATCAATTTTTTCTAATCGAGATCCATGATTCACCTCTATGTTTTGGAAAATTCTATTGCATGCCTTAAAAACTGAGATGAAAATTAGTATGGGGTTTCACCCTCAAACTGATGGCTAATTTGGGTGGACTATCCAAACACTTGAGAGCATGTTGAGAGATTATTTAATGAACTTCCAATGTGGGTGGTACCAATATATCCCTTTGGACGATGTCTCTTACAAGAATAGTATTCAATCGAGCTTCCAAAAATCTCCATGTAAAGCCCATTATGGGAATAGGAAAAAACAACAGAATGTTGGGCTGATGTTGGGGAATGAAAACATATATGTCCTGAAATTTATGAAGAAATGGCGGAGATTGATAACACAATTGCAAATTACATAAATGATACTAAGAGTGAATAGAAGAGTTATGCTGATAATCATCAATGAGAAATAGTGTATGATATTGGAGACATAATATTCCTCCACATATCTCCATTTAATAATGTGATGAATTTTAGTATGAAGATAAATTCTGTCCATGGTAACATCACTTTTGAGATACTGGATCACATAGGAGTAGTGACCTATTGACTAGCACTCCCACCGAACCTATATCAAGTACATAATGTATTCCATGTATTCATCTTGAGAAATTGCATACCATTTCCCTTATATGTACTAAATCCATAACTGATACCATTAGAGAATGATCTTTCCTACAAAGAGCAGACAATAAAGACATAAGATTAAATAGACAAAGTTTTAGGATATAAAACAGCGCCCCTCATCAATGTTTTCGGTAGTAACCACATGTTTAAAGAAGCAACATGGGAACTCTAGGAGGTGATGATGTAGGGTAACCCTCTAATATTTTTCAATGGGAAAGGAAAACATATAGGGATAAATTTTTAAAGGAGGTTTTATTTTAATGACATGAATAGTTTTAAATAAAATTCTTGTTCTTATTAATTAATTTTATTATTATATTATATGGTATTTGAAAACCCATGAACAAATTTTCTTTTATTTTATCCAATTGGATATTAATAATTAGTAATTATTTATTCCATTGATAATACATTCATTGAAAATTGATCACATGAATTTTATAAATATAGGTTTTTAAAAAATATTATTTCCACATAAAAAGATGTGATGACCTCAACCAGTTGGATTATACCCTATGAATCCAATTTATCATAGCTTATAAGGGAGAACATAATTTTTATATTTTATTTAGAACAATATGAAGATGATATCCAATAACTTAAGAATGAGAGAAACCATTTATCAGATAAGTTCAACCTCAACAAGATCATATCGAAAACCATGCTTCCCGAATGGCCCCACAAAAGTCCTCTCATAGAGCACCTTTCTATTAGGGATTATTCTACTGTATTAAAGGGATATCTATCAAGACCCTATCAATAGGAACATATAAATTATTTTTTATAAAATAATTAATATATTTTCATCTTAGTATTTTTACTTTGTAAATGTTTTTTAAACGAATAATTTATTTTTAGATTAATATTAAAAATAAAATTAATGAATTAATGAATTAATGAATTTTTCAAAAACAATTTTTTTAATAATAAATTATTTTTAAAAATAATTAATCAAATAAAAATTACCATATAATTTTTATGATGCAAAATGTTATTTTAATAAGGGTTTATGAAAATAGTATTATCAAAAAACCCATCATATTCAATAATTGTCAATTTATTTATTAAAAGTGAAAAATAAAATACTGGGAAAATTATATTGATAAAATGAATATTATTTTTCAAATGGGTGTGTAAAATTATCCCTTATTTAATTTTTCATAATTTTCTGAGATAATCAAATTTTCGGGTAAAAATTAAATACCATATAAATATACTTTGTATTTTATGAAATCATAATGAACCAAATGTGTGTAATATCTAATAAAAATGGGATTAATGAAACAATATACGTTTTACCATTAAATTTAATTAATAATATTTTTATTTTAAATAGTTTTTAAATCTATTATGAATCCTCAACGATATATAATATATTTTATTATTTTAAAATCATTTCTTTTAGAGTGTAACTCACCTCCACATCACTTAGGGTGATATTTAAATATGTTTAGTACATAGACTTATTAAATAATGAAAAACAATCTCATTTTTAGAAAAAATTGTTAAAATGAAACTAATTTTTTGTTAATATTTTATTATGTAGAGTCCAAAACCAAAATAATTAAGAAATCCCTCTCCTTACCCATATTGACCCACCAAAGCTCCCATTTATCTTCACTAAATATCTTTGGAGAAAGACCGCACTCTTCCCTCTACTCCCTAGAGTCCTCCCAAAGCACCACAATATCTTAATAACCTCCAACCAATCCTTCGGAGTCACACATTATAGTAATGGATCTTCCACTCTCAATTATTTTACCAAGCACTCCTTTTATGTTATGACTTTTAATGTACAGTTTCTTAGGTTGTGATATTTTCATACATATCAACCTTATATTCCATTAGACTTATAAATTATTATATCCCATTTCTATACAATTTATCTATCCTATGATAATTTATTTACACCAATTACTATGCCAATTTTTTTTACGAAATCCTCAAAATCTCTTCATTATTAAAGATTCATTATAAACTAATGCATTTTAATTACATTTCTTATTGTTGGGAAAAGTATTTACATGTTCATATTAATACCCATTGTATTTATAAATGGTTAGAGTCTCATTTTTCTCTCATAAAAATTTTTTATTAAATTTTAAGTTGCCATGTTTTGCTATCAAAATTTCACCGTGATTTTCCAAACCAAAATAATTCTGTAGTGAATACCACTACCGTTTTTATATCAGGGGTATTCACCTTTATGAGAATATAATTAATTATTCGAGACTTAAATTCATTTATTCTACATTTATTGAACATGTAATATATTATGATGATGAATAAATTCATGATGATGATTTATGTAGCACACATACACATGAGAATGAAACGATTTTTAGGGGTGCACCTGGATATCTCTACAATGCATTAGGTATTTTCTAGTGTCATGATATGGAATGTGAAATGGTATTATAATATAGCCATAAATAATTAACCTCCATGTGAAATGATCCTTCAATCATACTCCTCCATGTTCAATGAGCCTTCACTCATGCTTCTGTCATGTTGTATGTTATTGCCACATTCCCCTTGTAATAATTAGCAAGCTATATCATGCCTTATTAATCATGTTTCTTTATTATGCAATTATATTCCTATTTTCTATTAGGTATTATCTTTTTCATGTTATGCATGTTTTATTTTTCTTACTTATCTTTATAGCTTACACTTTCTTATGATTGTCCCTAGGTTATCCTTTGTATTTTTATGTTTCTTGAAATATTCTAATCATGTCCAAGAAGTGTTTAATATCATTTTTTAGTACATTTTATAAGTCGTTATGTAATGTACCTAATTACCAAATACACTAGTATTATTGAACATTTTAGTTGATTAATGTGTAATTTTTTGTAACTAAACATGTATTTATGTGATATAAAGAGTAGGGTTCTTAAAGTTGGTTACAAACGAAAAGTTTAGTTTTTTTGGGATTAAGATTTGAAAGTAATATAAAATGCCTTAGGATTAGAGAACTATATAGAATTGATTAGGGATAAGACTATGTATAAGAAAAAATCCCAAAATTTGGGTATGTATAGTGTCCGTGGTTTATGAATAAAATAGATCTTAATCTTGATACTACAAATGGATGTGGTTCTATTATAGATTTACATTGGGGTATCGACTCTTACAAGATACTCTAAGCCTAACATGGGGTAAACTAGTACACGAAAATGGGCCTTACTACACACCTGGTTTGAAAATCCTCAGGGATATGCTTTGGTAAATTAATCACCTCATTATGTTTCATTATTAAGGGAATAATAAATGATAATAAGAATATATTTTAGTAAATAGATCATATATAACCTATATTAAATTCATGATTGTCATACGTTATAGAGATGAATGTAATTTATATGGTATCCCTTTAATGTATTTATATTTCCCTTTATGTGTTAAACTAATATAATGATCCCTAAGTTTCATATTTGTCCTTTATAATAGATGGAAATAAGAGGAATCAGGTTTACAACTAATCTGAAGGGTAGTGTGATGATTTCCCAATTGAGATTCTCAATCCGTAGGGAGTGGGAATCGAAATAATTGTCCTAATAAACTATTAGATAACTCATGTTTTTAATAAAAACCCAAATCAAGGGGAGCACCAAAACCCACCTAAGTGAGAACAACCCACAATCGAGAATTTAAAAGACAATGAACTCCTACATTCAATGGATAATCTGGTCCCTTAATCATGAATCAATGGATAAAATACATTGAGGTGATCATAACCATTTTTGAATGTTAAAATAAATAGAAGTTTCTTATTTATTTTTATCATATATAAGGATAATATGATTACTGGTGGACATTGATCAAGAATTTGATGCCTGAGGAAGAGATCGAAACAATGGAGTGGATAGATATATTAAAATGTTTTTCAATATATATTTTCCTCAAAATCTACATTTTAAAATAGAAAGGTAATTTATTTCCCTCAAAAAAATATGTTGAATCTATTAGGGTGTATGATGAAAATTTTACAATACTTTCATGAAATGCCTCTTGTTTTGTCATCTCCCCCAAATTAATGTTTGACCACTTTTTTGTATGGATAAATCCTAGTCTATGAAAATTATTTGTGATTCAAAACATTGATTTCATTGAATATTTTTTGATGTTCCTTCAAATTAAAAATAGAGATCGTAAAATCACAAGGGTATCATGGGGATAGGAAGTGTAAAGTGTAGATTAATTTTGGATGTCCGATAGAGAGATCTAATGGTGCCATAAAATTTCAGCATCCCACTATGGGTGTCGGAAGAAGCACCCCAAAAATTGACTAATGTGAACAACGAAATTATTTAGGTGTGAAAAGGATAGAAAACTAGCTAATAATTGTTGATAGGAGAAACCTGATATTGAGATGGAAGAATAGAATTCTCATGTCAACCCTCAGTTAATTATTCGTTGCTACAATGGTATGTAACTAGGGAACTATGTGAATCAATTCCCTAAGATAAGGGTTTTCTAGGAAACCATAAACCTCCATGGAATCAAGGGTGAGTGTTTTCCATCACTATTACTAATGTGAATATCAAAAAATAAGTGTTTTAAAGTGTGCTAGTTATTTGTTAAATAAAATAAAATGTTCCTTTTGATTCTAGTTTTATACCTTCCATTAGATCATGAATGTTTAGTAGGACTATATAAACATCACCACGAAACATTGAATTATAGATGTCGATAAAAATATAAAATTGGTAAAATATTGGATCCGGTGTATATAACTTCCCCCCATTCCTAGTTTATGGGATGAAAAACCTATTGAACCTTATCATACTCCCTTTAGTGTAATTTTATGTAATTAGGGGCATGGATTGGATTTCCATATATAGAAAAAACATAAATTTCATGAAGAATGAAATCAAATTTTTCTAAGGAAAATCACCACCCAATCCATTAAAAGTACAAGGAGGGGGTGGATCTTCTTTTTCAACAACATCTGAAGAATGGATGTTACTTCCTAATGAAGAAGAATTTCTACCTAAAATGATAGAGTGTAAGAAAATT
Source organism: Viscum album (assembly GCA_963277665.1). Classification (NCBI taxonomy): domain Eukaryota; kingdom Viridiplantae; phylum Streptophyta; class Magnoliopsida; order Santalales; family Viscaceae; genus Viscum; species Viscum album. Next base: position 304,417,217 of record OY728131.1, on the reverse strand, counting down.
ATCATCCCCAAAGACATTGATTATAAATAAAATTCACTGATGAGTTTCCTATGAAATTATATGGTCTTCATCCTAGTAGAGAGGTTGAATTTTCAATAGATCTTATACCCATGGTGTTTCAAAAAACCAAGACACTATATAGGATGGCTATTTTGGAACTCAATGAGCTATGGAAACAAATATAATAGAATATGGATAAAGGGTTTATATGCCCAAGTGATTCACTATGGGTTTCACATGTTCTCTTCATCGAGAAGAATGAAGGGTCAATTTGACATTGCATTGATTATTTCAAGATTCACTAGATAAAGAAAAACAAAAAGTATCCTTTTCCATGAATTTATGACTCATTCGATCTGTTATGTGGAGCATAGTAATTCTCCAAGGAGCTTTTTTAGCTATAATATTAACATGTTATGGTGAAGGAGGATATCCAAAAACTTCTTTTTGTATATGTTATGTGAACTATGAGTTCAATGTATTTCCATTTGGACTCTCAAATGGTCCATCAATATTCTTGGATTTAATTAATAGTTTATTCATAGATTACCTCAACATGTTTTGGTGTTATTTGATGATGATATTATAATATCTTATAAAAACCAAGGACGGTCATGAGGAACATTTGATTATTATGCTAAAGGCCTTCAGAAAGGATAATAGTTATTAAAGGTAAATAAAGTGAGATTTTGGGTTGAAGGAAGACTAATTATAGGGAATTATCATCACAAGTAATGGAACATTTTTTAAAAATTCAATGAAAATAGAAATTGATGGATGTATGAGACCAAAATATTTGAAAGATATCTATAACATCCATGGTTTATCTGGACATTATCGTCGAATTTTTTGGGAAATTTATCATGATATTCAAACCATCTTACTAACCTAAGATGTATGGGAGTCAAGTTTTCCTGGAATGATGAACATAAAGAAAGCTGAATGGAGTTGAAAATGAGACTTATTAGTACCCCTGTGCTCACACAACCCACTTGTAGGGAATTTTTCATAATATTAAATGATTCCTCAATGAAGGTATTTAGATGTGTGTTGATTAAACATGACAAAGCAATTGACTACTCTTAAAGGTAGTTGAAAATTAATGAGCAAAACTATCCATTTCGTGATTTGGAATTTTCAGCTATGATCATTGCATTGAAAATCAGTTGTATATATCTCTATTGGGAGAAGTGTGAGATATATAATGATAAAAATAGCCTCCAATATACATTCACATAGAAAGTCCTTAATATTCACCAACAAGGATGGTTATATCTCATCAAGGATTATGACATCCCAATTCATTATCATCATGGAAAAGAAAATAATGTGAAATATGTTCTATATTTCAAATATCAATGATTATATCATTGATAAGAATTGAGAAGTATCAGATATTCATGGATTTGAAAAGGATTTAAGTATGAATAAAATGGAGTGTAAAACCAGCAATCATTTCCCAAATTAATTCTCAACCATCGCTTTTTGAAAGGGTAATGGATGCCCAAAAAGTTCATGTGCGTATGTAGAAGAAATTAGAAACTATAAGGAAAGAAAAATACATATAGTTCAATGTTAATGAAGTTAGAATTGTGATACATGGGTAAAGAATATGTGTTCCCACAAATCCTAATATAAAAAAGAAACTATAAAATTATGAACATAGTTCGACTTTCACCATTCACCCATGAGAAACAAATATGTATCGAGATCTCCGACTACACTAATGGCAGGACAACATGTAGGGTGAGATCACCGAATGTACATCAATGTTCCTAGTATATCAAAAAGTGAATGATGGATAAATGAAACAAAAGGGTATGATTAAACCACTACCCATCCAAACATGAAAATTGGAAACAATCACCAGTGACATTTTCATCAGACTTCTGATGATATCTTAGATAAATAGTGGAAAATGGGTTTTTAGGGATCATCTGAAATAGATATTCACAATTCATTTATTATATATAAATTTTATAACTAGATAAAATTGAAAAAAAAACATACATCAGAGAAGTGGTAAGGGTGCATGGAGTACCACAATCAATTTTTTCAAATCAAAATACATGATTCACCTTGATGTTTTGGAAATGTCTCTAGAATTCCCTAAACACTGAGCTGGACCTCAATATGTTTTATCACCCTCAAACTGATGGCCAATTTTAGTGGACTATCCTAATAGTTGAGGATATGTAGAGATATTTCTCAATGATATTCAAATGTGGATGGTACCAACATCTTATTTTTGATTATTTTTATTACAAAAACATTTTTCACTCAGCATCTAAAAGGATCCCTATGAAAACCATTATGGGGATAGGTGAAAAAACCTTAATAATGGGATGATGATGGTGAATGAAAACATCTAGGTCCAACAATTGTAGAACAAATGGCAGAGATGGTTATGACCATTCAAGATAACATCAAATATGCTCAGATTTGACAGAAGAACTATACTAAAAATCATCATCAAGACCTAGAGTTTAATGTAAATGTCATGGTATTCATATGAATATCTCAATGGAAGAATGTTGTGTTATTTGGGAAGAATGAAAAGAATATTACAAGGTACATATTCACTTTTGATATAAATTATCAGATCAGAGCAATGGACTATCGACTATCACTCCCAAAATAACCTACCTCAAGTACATGATTTATTCCACATATCCCCCTTGAAAATGTACATTCTAAACCCATAACATATAATAAATCCAGATATTATACCATTTGATATTAATCATTCCATTGAATAGCATATGGTGAAGATTTTAGATCATAGAATAACTAGTCTATGAAATATGCAAATTCCCCTCATTAAAGCGTTGTGGAGAAACTAAAACATTGAGTAGATACATGGTAACAGGAGGAGAAGATGAAGTAGAGTTACCCACCTTTGTTTTACTATGGGAAAATAAAATTTACTTGGAAAGGATGGAAGATTGTAATGACCTTAATAGTTTTGAACAAAATTCTACTTTTTAAAAAATTAAATGTATCATTATATAATATGGTAATTGAAAACACTTGCATATATTTTTTAAATTATATCCAATTGTATTTTAATGACCAATATTTATCTTTTCCACTGACAATATAGTCGTTGGATATTCATCACATGACTAGTATAAATATAATGTTTTACCAGATATAATTACAACTTAAAAATGATGTGTTGACCTCAACTAGTATAATCACACACTAAGAAGACCATTTATTAGAGCTTAAAAGGGAGACATAATTCATCATCATTTCCCTATACCAAGCCCAAGCTATGGTCTAACAACTTAAGCATGAGAAAAAACTTTTATGGGGGAAGTTCAAGATCATCAAGATCACAAAACAAACAATGTTCCCTAAAAGGCCACATGAAATCACCCCCCATCAAACACATTTCTATTAGGGAATATGCTGGTGTATTTTTGGGATATTTATCAATACACTATAAAGATGAATATGAAAATTATATTGTATAAAATAATGAATATATTTTCTTCATATTATTATTACTTTGTTAATGATTTTTAATGCCCAAATTTATTTTTAGTTAATATTAATATTCAATTAATGAATTAAAGAATTAATTTTTTTAAAATAAATAATATATTAATAAGATATTATTATAAAATAAATTTTATTAAATTTATATTATCATATTAGTTTTATGATTTCAAATATAATTTTTTATAGGGGTTCAAAGAATTTAATTGCCAAAACCAATCATTTTAAATAAATGTTGGTTTTTATTTTAAGAGTGAAATTCAAATATTATGAAAATTATTTAGATAAAATGAACATTATTTATGGAATCAGGATTTCAAAATTTTTTAATGATGAATTTTTCATAATTTTTTGAGATAGTCTAATTTTCAAGTAAACATAAAAAACCATATAAATATACTTTTTGTTTCCTTATATCAAAATGATCTAAATGTGAAGTAATAGTTAATATAAATGGGATAAAAGACCAAATATATGTTTTAAATTTAATATAATGTGATTTTATGTTTATTTTATTAATTTTGTAATGCCATTAAGAATCCTCCAAGACTAATATTATGTTTTATGATATTAAAATAATTTCATTAAGAGTGTGAGTCACCTCCACATCATCAAGTGTTGTATTTTAACATTTTTTGCATTGTTCCTTATAAAATAATGAATTCCAGGTCCATTTTTCAGAAACCATTGGAAAAAAATTGGAATGGTTTGTGGTTTTTAATATTTTATTATATAGAGTCCATAATGTTAATAATAATGAAATCCCTCTCCATTGCTATATAAAATCCACCCAGGATCACATTTATCTCCATTAAAAATCATAAAATCACTCCAACACTCTTCCCTATTCTCTCTATAGGTATATAGAGGTTTCCCAATCTCTTAAGAAGCCCCACCCAAGCCTTTGGAGTAACACGTTCTTGTATGGAATCCTCCACTCTCCTATTTTTCAGGCACTCCTTCTATGTTATGTATTTTAATTTCCATTTTATTATATTGGGATATATTTCTACATATCACCCTGGCTATAAATTATCTTTTTTAATTATTTGATCCCCTTTCACCCTAATATATCTGTCTTATGAACCTTTATTTTCACCCATTCCTATGCTGAAATCTAGCAAGGAATCCTTAGCTTCTTTTCTTTATTCAAGAATCATTATGAACATATGATTTATATTTCCATTTACTAATATTGGGTCATGTATTTACATGTAACTCTTACTACACATTTTATTTCTGAATTATTTGAGAACCATTTCATTCTAGTCAACTATTTTTATGTTAATTTTTAATTAGTGTCGTTATGTTGTCGAAATTTCACCACAATATTCCATGCCAAAATAATTTCATAATGCATACCATACCCATTTATATATCAAGTTTATTAACCTTTATGAATATATACTTATTTATTGGGTTCTTACATGTATATATTTCTTATTGTTTGTTCATGGAATAAATTATGACGATGAATGAATTCATGTTTTTTGATCTACGTGTAACACTTAAGCATGAGAATAAAAGGATTTTGATGGGTGCACCCAAAAATCACTCCAATACATTGGCTAACATTTAGTATCATGATACTTCATGTCGAGTTGTCTTTTAAGGTATCCTTTACTCGTGATCCTCCATGGGCAATGATCCTTGACTCAGGGTCCTCTATTCGCAATGATCCTTGACTCATGCTCCTCTATGCGTAATGTGCCTTGCATCATTATTATGTCATGTTTTATGTTGTTTCCACATTTCTTATGTAACAATTATCATGTTATGACATGACTTATTACTCATGTTCTTTTTATAATACATTTATTTACCTATTATCATACATGTATTATCTTTTTCATGTTATTTCTTTTATCCCTTTCTGGGATTTATAGATCACACCTTTATTATTATTTTTCCCAGATTATCCCATGAAATATTATTTTCACTAGAATATTTTTAATAGGTTAAGGAAGTGTTCAAAAATGTTTTTATTCAATGTTCTATGTTTTTATTTAATGTAAATAATTCCCCAATACACTGGGCTTGTCGATATTTATTGTTGAATTAGGTGTACTTTTATGTAATTAACCATTTATTAAGATAAAATAAAGTACATGGATGTTATATGTGAGCTCATATATTTGACTTTTTAGTATAGTTTTTGATGGTTACGAGAGTAGAAATAGTTTTTTATGGTGATGAATCATATTATCAATGTATCTCATGGAGTTTTGTTTCTCGTTCATTCAGGTAACATAGTCATTGGATTAGAAAATAATGAACCAAATTGGTTGTTTTATGATTCATTATTCCTCATGGGTTTGGTGAATGAGAATTTCTAAGGTGGGACAATTTCATCATCCCATTATTTGAAAATGATGAAAATTAGGAAGGAATTTTATATTTTCATTATTTGGATGGTCCAAAATTAAATATGTGCCTTATAATTTTTTTAGAATCAATACACTTATATGTTATGTATTTGGATGGTTTTTAGTGACAGATAGGTGTCTCAAATGTTCAAATGTGTTTCTGGAGAATCAATCTTTATAAACATAGCTAAAGAAGAAGTAGATAGTGGCGTATGGTTTTGTGGAATAGTGAATCCCTATTGGAGAAACTATGCAGCCTTGTTCTTGTGTGTAGAGGGTGTCACATTGTTTGTAAAACAATTCACTCGAGGGAACACAACTGTATATGGATTCATTTATTTATAATAGAGGTGATCCATTGTTCTTGCGCAGTGGTGGTCTAACCATGAGTATATCCAATATTTACAAGGTGCTGAAATATTGAATAAGGAATGGTAGGTGAATAGTTATCTTAACTATGATTAGAAACCATGCATGGTGTAGCTTCTCGAACGAGGAAGCCTCATGGTTGGAACACTATTTGAAAAAACATGCATCCAAACCATACAACTCATTAAAGGGGTGGAAATAACCATTTTACCTTATTCTTATTAAAGAAAAAATCTCATTCTTCTTCCTCATTCCTCCCATGCTTTATTTTATCCCTATCAACCCTATCCATCTCTTATAGGATTTCATGGACCAACTTCACTTTATCCCCAGATTGAACACCATCATGTTCATTAGAATCAAAAAAGAATAAGGATATCATTTCTTTTTTTTTCTTCTCATCGTTTATCATTCTATATTTTATGTTATTTTATTGTAATCTCATATGACCTATTTTTAGGGTGTTTTCCATTTTCTCAAATATCTCTCATTCCATGAAAAATCGGGGCCCAATAATGGATGAGTGTGGCGTACTAAGAAAGATGGACCTCAAAAACCATGTGTGGATGAGTTGGGATTAAAAGTTTATAAACCATGATTGGGTGTTAAATTTCCCATTTGACATGTGTTGGGGTCATCAACCTCAATGAAAACTACCCCTTGAGGTGAGTTCATTTGAATTCATATGATTGTGACACAACCATGGGTGTGCAGATCCTAAAATCCATGAGTGGAAGTCCATTGAGAATTACATGGTAATTTTAATGGTTGAATATATATTAAAGTACATTTTATTTTAATAAAATAAATTGGACATGAAGTTTTTTTATAGGATATTTTAATTGAGTTGGGTGATCGTTCAGTTTATGACAATAATGTAAATTGTTGATATGGTGGCATGAACACTAACATGGACCCCCTTCCTATCAATCATTTTTGAATTGAATAATTAATTGAATATTATAATTCACGTTGGTTAAGGTAATAGAAACTAACATGTACCCCTCATCCTTTTAACAATTATTATAAATGATCTGATAAAATGAGAAGAAAAACTAAAATTATAAAAACCCTGATATTTATTTCATATTAAAACGAGATTAATTTTATAAGAATTCAGTTGAAATAAATCAAAATATCAATAGGTCTAGTTTATTTGTGAATCATGTAAGTTACATAACAATTTAATACAAAAAAATCATCATAATTATTAAAAACATTCTTATCAAGGTCGCACTTTAAACCACATTGGAAATTATGGGTATATACATAAGAAAGGGGTGATCTACAAATACTAGATTGTGAATAAATTTGGAAATAAATGAAATGAATTATTAATTATATTTAATAGGAATATCAGTAGAGAATAAAATGAGTAGTAATCATGATCATAAATAGTGATATATGATATAACATTATAATCACAAAGGTAAAATGGAAAATGTGGCAATGAAATAATAGACCGCATAAAGAAAACATTTCAAGGATAATAGAAAATACTCCATGATAAAAAAAAAATAACTGAATTTTTTTACTCCATGTACCAACAAGACACCTCTTGAAACTAAAAATTACCCAATGCAATGGAGGAATATATATTTTTGGGTGTACCTGACAATTTCATTTCATTCAGAGGCATTAGTGTGCCTCATATATCATACAACATGGATTCATTAATCATCATATTAAATTACATGATCTAGGAGTGAAGAATAAATACATTAAATTTCCATGTTAAAGAAGTATATTATTATAAAGGTGAACCCCCATGACAGGAAATGGGTATGGTATTCATTACACAATTTTTTTTGAATGAAAAATCGTTGTGGAATTTTAGCTGCAGAACATCATCACATGAAAATTCATAAAATGGCTTGATAACAAGAAAATGGTTCTTTAATAATTTTTACATACAATGGGAAGTAATAGGTACATGTGAAATAATTTTTAAAAATTAGGAATTAGAAGTATAATGCATAATATAATAATGAACCATAAATAAAGAAGAGAGGGCAAGGATACCATACTTGAGTTTCTGAATCCAAATGCATGGAATGAGCTTCAAGAGAGCTTGGCGGAACGATAAGAAGAGACTAGAGAAGGGATATAAGGATATGGAATTAATATATGTATTTGTATTGAATAAAAATGGGATTTTGGATGGAGTTATATTGGAAATGATTGGGGATTTTATTATCATTTCTTGGAATTTTGTTTTGAAATCTATATAACAAAATAACCAAAACCAAAATAATTACCATGGGGTTCCCTATTGTTTCTAGAAAATTTGTAGTGATTTTCAATATCTTATAATAAAATTGAATGAAGTTATTAAAACAATACCCTTTCTTATGTGGAAGTGAGTCATACTCTTAAAGAAATGATTTTCAAACATTAAAATATATTATATGTTTTGGAGAATTCATAATGACTATAAATTATATCAAATAAACAAATAATAAAATTACATAAAATTTAAATCATATATTTGTTCTTGGATTCCAATTGTAGTATTATATACATATCTTCTAGGTCATTATGATTTCATAATATGAATCGTATATTTATACAGTATTTTATTTTTACTCATTAATTCATATGTCTAAGAATTTTTAAAGAATTCAAAATTCGATAATTACACTATTATGATTAAGAAAAAATTATGTATTTTTGGAAAATAATCTTATAAATATTATAATTTTAACTTTTAAAATAATAATCTACATTTTTTTAGAAATTCTAGTTCTTTTTTACAGTAACTACATTCAATACCAAATAAAAATTGCATCTGGAATCAAAAAAATTATTTGATAAATTATAATTATATTTATTATTAAATAATAATATATTATTTAAATATTATATATTTAATAAAAAAATTAATTAATGAAAATAAATTCCTTAATTGACTTGGAATATTATCCAAAAACAATTTGACATGCCCCGACCCATCCCGGTGCTCGAGCCGCAACTACCAAGTCCCTCCTCCATAGGCCAATGGTTTGTGACTGGCGTCGAAGCCACAAAAAACATGGGGAGGCCTTTTCCTAAGAAAATATTCACACACATTCAACCTATATAATGAAAAAGTGAATAGGTAATGTTGAAAAAATGTGAAACTTCTATGGTAGTGTCAACTAGAATGTAATGGGAAAAACAAATGCCCAAAATAGAAACCTATCCCAACCTTAAGGAAACTGAAAAAGAGTAATATTCTAGAGATACTATCTTCTGTACCCCAAATTTGACCATTGTAGTCCATCCACACAACCCATATCCCTATGCTCTTCTAAGATCATGATCGACCTATCTGTCCTCTACAAAAGATAAGACATGTGTTGGAAAATCTCAGATAGTTGTTAGTATATACATACATGTAGAATTCGATGAAATGGTAAAGGGGGAGAAGTATGAGATACAATTAAGAGAAGAATTAGAGAGAACATGGTATGCTAAAAGTGAATGAAAATAGTATATCCCAGCCCAAATAGATAGTGAAAGTAGACTAACCCAAGAACATGGAGTTGTAAAGGGTGAAAAGTTGAACTCCTCATCGAGTATTCACTACATATAGTTAGAGAGTATACTCGTTAAACCAGGAGAAGCTAGACACAAAAGTCATGTGGCATACATTGTGCATCTTCTCCTCTCCTGTATGAAGAGTAACCAGGACCCAGTGAGTTCGTACTATAACAGGATATATATATATATATATATTCTAAGTCAAATAAACCCAAACATGAGAGTAAAAGGATCTCTATATCACATCCCATCCAAAGAAAGAAAATAACCTAGAGTTCCATGTTAATTCCATCTGCAATGACCATCAACTCATCATCTTCCCCTGATTCACATGTCAAAGAGGCTCAAATCACCATTCCTTAATACTATTCTATTTGGGCTGCACTGACTCACCGACACACATTCAGATTGCATTACAAGAATGCATCTGGATGGGGAATGAAACCATATTTCTTGTGGTCCCATTGGTAAGTCAAAGTATAACTCATCACTCATTCATAGTAAGGTGGTGGTCACAATGTTGAGGACCCACACCAAGCCTAGATGGAGGGTTCCACTGTAGAGTCATCGAGGAACCATACACAACCCAAATAGAGGGATCCACTCAAAAAATGGTTGGGAACCCATTCCAAGCCTAGCTAGAGAATTCCACTCTAGTGCCTTCTTTTCCAAACTCGTCGGGACGGTTTCACTCTAGTGTCATAGAGGACCCATGCCCACCATGGCTAGAGGTTTCCACATAGAAGTTAATAAGGTACTCAACTAGTAATCCCTAACTGATGGTATCTCCCAGGATGAAAACTAAAGTACAATGGCCATCCCTAGTGGACGGTAGCTTGCAATAATCACCGAGGAGCACTGGGAATTCTTGTTGTATCATATATCATAGAATAATGTCACTCCATTCATCGGGTACCGCCCTAGACGTGCCTCACAAATGGAACATCTATCATCATAACCCATAATCCACTTTCAAGGGCACCATCATGTTATATATGAAAAAACACTTAGTATAGGCTACTCACAAACCACAATTTGAGTTTAGTATAGGGATTCATTAGAGATAGAAGATTTTGAAATTTAGTACATGGAGCATGTAGTTTCCACATGTTCTTTTTCACCACCTTGTTGCAGGACCATGTACTGAGCCAATTTTGGGTACTAAGCTATGAAAAAGTACCCCTAGTTGCACCTTTATACACCCATAGTACTTGAAACACCTAGTCAAAAGACCACCGATCACACAAAAATCATCTTTGATCCAGAGGGCCAACATCATAATTATGCTAGCACACCTCCTTGAATAGCTTCAGAAAATTTGACCGCATCTCTTTATACATAATTTCAACTTTCATAATATTCATGTTTGACCCGATCCATGGGCTATGTTAAAACATGTTTAAAAGACATTACACTAATATTCTATTCATTTTTACACATTTTATGATATCTTGTATACAGTTTCACACATCCAAATGGATCACGCCATTGTGGTTCTAGTGAAAAAACATGAAATATAAACTATTTAATCACCAAAAACAAACAATTGATGGAAAAAGTCATGATTTGGCGCAATGCACTCCAATGGTATCTAATGGGACCCACAACTCAATTACAGTATAATTATACGAATTTCACCATTTCCATCCTCATAAAAATACAAGCAGTATTAACAAGTCATTCATCTAGAATGGGCACCCAATGAAAAAGTAAGCAAAACACCCAAACATGGCTTTATAGGGCCCACAAATTGATTTAGGTATTAGACATAGGGAATAGATCTTGGAATGTCTTCTCATGGTCTAGGGTCGCTTCACTGATGACTATGTGTCAAATAGAAATCAGAGGCATGAGTTTTGGAAGGTTGAAGATTTAAAAATAATATTAAATATATTGTTTAGCAGTTGTTTCATAGGACCAGGTGGTGGGTTAGCAAAGATTTTCTGAAGAGGTCTTAAAAAGATTGCATCATCTATGGGGTCACATCGATGTTAATGGTTCATTTATCAGAATTCGTAGGGGGATGATATGAGGGCTTAAGTAAGTAATTAAATAAATATATAAATATATATAATTATAATAATATTAATGTTATTTATATTCTTTTTATTCTTTTTTTTTTATTTTTTTCCCTTTTTCTTTTACCCTTCACCCAAGGGTTTCTCCCAATCACCTCCATTCATCGTGTGGCCACCACACCTTTGCTACCTAGGCGTCACCCTCTGGCTGTCCGCTGGGACCACATCCGACCTCTTGTTGGATCCGCCGTCCGACGACCTTGTTGCCTCACAACAGTGTTGCCTCAGACCACCGTTAGGCTGTTGCCTCAGACCACTATACCAATAATGAAAAAATGCTCCCTCTTTTCACCACCAAATTATTACCTGACCACCATCTTACCTCTTGGGATCCACCTTCTACACACGTTCGACCACCCCCGGCCACTTCATCGCTCGAGTAAAGTAACACTGACGAACTCCACCTGGACCACAAACTGGTCATGCCCTAGACAACAGAGCATACATCACTACTCCTTTGAAAATCCACTGATCCTTTAAACCAACATAAAACTATGAAACAATCTAACATATACGATCCTTGGGTCATGATCTACACATCTCGAGTCTTCACACATGATTTTGTCTCCATTTCATCAATTCACATCAAATCTAGGGACCCCATCAATCTCATGTCACCCATCTATTGTTGATCTGGGAACCACAAGATTCCAACGATGAAAAACACATTGAAATATGGTAAAAATCCACATAAACAATGTTTTTGTATCATTTTCCATGTGTTCTCAGCCTATGATCACGACCATGCATCCTGATTAGATGAACAACTGATAAATAACATGTTCGTAGCAATTGCGATCAAGAAAAGTGGAAAAAATTGAAAAACTAATTATCACCAATATCAATAATTTAATCAAAGGCATAAAACACAAAAAATGAGTCCTAACTATATCATATTGAGCTATATTGATAATGATCATTCCTACGTAGTGTTTGGAAGAAGGTGATGTGTTCATCGCACTTTGATCTGTCTGGATCCAAGGCTTTCACTGTTGTTCTTCTTCATTCATCAGCGCGAATGGGAGGAGAGGAAGAGAGGGTTTTCTGTCATTATAAAAAACATTATGAAGAAATTATCTAAATTATTAATATATACTCATAAATTAGGTTTAGGATATTAATCAATTATGTAAATAAACAAGTATTTTATTATTTTATTATCGGTCCTTGTTGGAACATAAGTCGTACTCCCAATGCCGACAAAGGTTATACCCTGCCTATGGTAAATATTACATTTTGTACTCAACGATTGTCTTAGATTTGTAATATATGATTCCATATATGAGTTATTCAGGTTTAAGATATTAAATGAATAAATTAAAATTTTAGTTTAACCATTTATCATACCTCTATCAAGCGAGGGGTCTGAACATCCCACACCGACTCATTTTATGTCACACATATGGTTAGAATCAAATTTTCAAACTATCAGTGGTCTCATATTTTGGATCTAATCAACCATTAAAGAGATTTTATATTTTATTCAATTAACATCACATGCGTAATATAAAAAATATTTTATATTTTTATAAAATTTATTCCGGGCACACAGTGACTCAAAATTGTACATGATCTCACCGCAAAGCTATGGAATAATATTTTGAAATATTTAAATGTATTATTAGTAAAAAACCATGTCTCTACGACATTATCTCATTCAATATTTTATTCTCTAAGAATAAAAAAACTCCAAACACTGAGCTCAGACCCATCTCTCTCACACTCATGAACTCCCTCACATTTTTGTGCGGGCACAGAATGCAAACCAAATAGATGTTTAATCCTCGATCATTTTTCTCATGCTGATGATGTGCATTGGAAAATGCATGTTCCTCCATAGCCACAACCCATGGAAGATGTATTATGATTTCTCCTGCTATTGGGGTTATGAAAAGGCCTTAAGGAGCCTTTTCATCCCTTTACATGGTCTCAAACAGCCCAAAAAAACTCGGGGGCAGTTTACATCCCTTGCTAAACCTCCTCATATCATTTCACAACTAGAATCACTGGATTCTAATGGAACATGGTATCTTGATTCCATCATTCAATATATATATATATATGGAAAATACCAAGAATATCTAGTCATGAACGATTTCATAGTTGGTGCATCACAACCACGACTCTCTTATATGCATGAGAAGCGATAGAGTCTACACCATCTACTGAATAATAGTTGTACCCTTCTACTCCACTAGGGCCAGCTGCAGGGATGTTAAATGCATTAAATCATCCCTCACTAGGAAATATTGGGACTTCCCTCTAAGTGAATCTTCTACAACATTTCCCTTTCGTAGAGTCTAGAAAATCTCTACGTCGTAATCCTGTAAGAAGTTTATCCAGTGTCACCATCTTAGGTTCAAGTCTCTTTGGGTGACGACACACCTGAGACATTGGTGGTCTGTACAAATGACAAATTGCTCTCCCAAAAGATTGTATATCCACATTATTAGGGTGAAGACTATATCTTTCCTAAATCTAGTGAGTTTCATTTTCCTGGTCATTGGGTCTCCATGACCACAAAATGTACCTGACAACTATAGTATCATGACATAATATTGAGAATCCTAGGTTAAAAAGTTTAGGTAATGTGTATAAACTCATCCAAACACAAGAGGATAAACACATAAAGCACCTAGAAAACCCAAATGTCTTTTCCCCTCTTGGAAAGAGTGTAATCCCAAAAAATAGGCACTCTGCTACCCAACTGCACCTTGAGTGCAAGAGTCAGAGCGACTCTTCCATGACACCTTGATACTGTTATATTTGGGCAGAACTAACTTATCCTCAGGATTTGAATTATTTCACAAAACCATATCTCAATGGGGTAAGGACCCATCTTTTTGGTGAAATCAAATATACGTTGAACAGTACTGAAACAGGGTTACACTGACGCCACACATCAACCCAACATAGGTGGGGATTCACAAGGGTACTATGATATCGCAAATTAGTATGTGGAGTCACTGCTCAATCCTCCATGCATAGAATTATTCCTCGGGTAGAATGTCTAAAGAATAACCTGGAAGGTCCATGGACATAGTCATGTAATCAATCATTTTCATCCCTTTATTCTGAAACTAGAGGAGATTCTTAAGTTTAATGAAGCACAAGAAGGGGGGATATCACTCCTTATGAAATAACTACTACAAGTTTTCCCATGATAGTGCATAATCATCATTTATCTTTGTCACTAAGCTCAACAAATTTCCAATTGTTCCATGAGAAAAGGATTTATACCAAAGAAACTATACAATTTATTGGTTTCCATGAAAGCATGAAGTGGTGTACTGACGAATCTAGACATTCCTCTTCTAATTGAGGATCTAGCTCTTTGTGAAACCTTAATGGTCACTATCACCAGAACTCATGTAGTGTTCTCGGCCATCACACTTCCTCAGCCTTCTCTGCTGAGGATGTATGTTGATCAATAGGTGGGGGTGCTGACACCTTCCCCCTAGAGGAAGGGGGACACATAATGGATCCTCAACCAAGGCATCATTACTCACAAGGTCGTCATCACAAACAAAAGCTAGCATCCTTGGGGGATGTCATCACGAAGATATCCAAAATGTCATCATGGAGTACCAATGTAACAACCCGATATATTATGATAAGTATTCTTTTTAATTTATTTTATGTCATGTGTTTTATTCTATTACAATATAATCTTGTGCTATATGCAACACTGTATTAGTTTTCAGTACACACAACACTATTCTTGTCTTGCATTACACGCATTCGTGACCTACATACTTAGCGTGTGTAGTACACAATACCGGGTTTCAGTAAACAATGATATATTGATATAATAGTGTTATGGACTAGACATTATGAATAGTATTAACTAAATTTTTAATTTTATAACATTATTATTCATCTTACACATTTTCTTGAATATGGTATGAGAACAAAATAATATTTTCGTAAAATATGTATTTTTAAAAAATTGTAGTTTTCCCGCTTTTTAATGGAGCACCTACCTTAAATATTGTTTTTGATATATCTATAAGTTAAAATTGAAAAAATAAAATTCTTCTTTGGAATCAGGATATAAAAATTTACTCTGGATAATATATTCATATTATTCTGATAACTTTCTCATTTTAATGAATAGTAAAAACACGCTATATTTTAATTAAAAACAACTTTTTTTCATCGAAATAATTTATATGGATATATTATCTTTTTAATTAGTTTTAAAGTGTACTTATAATATATTTTTACCATTTAATCCATTGTTGGTAATTGGAATTAATTTCACTTTGAAATTGGATATAAACAAGTATCAATCTTTTGATAGTTATTGTTTCTTAAAAACACACTATTTGTTTTGATAACGGGAATTAATTTTAAAATTAATTAATGCCACTTTTATATTTTGAATCTGGAAAAATAGACATAAATTTTGAATTCGGAATATCAAATAATTCTTAGTCTGATTTTTTGGTATTTTTCTGAAAAACATCAATTTTCGATGAATAGTGAAACAACTTAGTGGTAGTTAAATAAATGACTTTTTCATTTATATGTAATTTTACCACTTATGTAAATTGAATTTAGAAAATCTGAGAGACACGGTTATTATCAAATACTAAAATGTGGTTCAATGAAATGAAAATAATTTTTGGTGAATAGTAACTTTTTACTTTTTTTACCACGGTTAAAAGTAAATAGGGTAATTAAGGGTAAAATGATATTATTATTAACATAACAGGTGTCCTAATTCTATTGTATGAGTTTAATTCTACCAAAAACAACCTTAGGAATAAAATATGACCATTTAGGCCCACTTGGACTATATTAGCACATTTATTAATAATTTATTTAAAGAAGGGTTAAAATAGTTAAAATAAAAGTTTAATAAATAAATAATTTTTAATATAGGGATAAAAATCAGATAAATTCAACTATAAATATTCATTAGAAATCTAAAACTATATCCTACATAATGGTATTTTCTTTAGAATTTTTAGACATTATAATTTAATTTATGTATGACATAATGATGATGTAGTATTTATCTTATTAATGAAATATTGACATAATTGATGTTATAAATACCCAAATAAATGTAATTTGAGACTTTTTATTAATTTAGATAATTTTATAGGTTAATATGACATGTTAGTTTTTATTTAATTAACTTTGATCGAGCTAATCGTTCTTTATGATTTTCAGAAAAATCAATTACCAAATAGAGACAAAATTGACATAAAATAGTTTTTAAAACAAATATTACATTATTAATTGTTATTTTATTTCTAAAAATATAAGGTTGGGCCAAGTGACATATATAAGGTTATATATATTAATACTAAACAACTTGGGGTTCTTTTGTCTTGTTAATGTATGTTTATTAACATTATAGTGTAAGAAAACAAGAAGACACTGTAAAAGTAAAATTATTTAACTTAAGGTTAATTCTAAATGATAATGTTAAAATAGAAACCTAAACGTGTCTAAATTCTATTAAATGAGATTATTTAGACCCACACCCACATTAGCTTCGAAATAAATCACTTTGGAGCAATTAAAAACCAAATATGTCTTTATAATAAAATGATATTTTTAGTTTTTCCAAAGGTGCCCCCCTCCTCCCTTATAAAAGGGAACCTCCTCCCTCTCTTCCTCACACAACATTGATCCTTCATTCTCGGCCACACCAGGAAAAATTCTCATCTAAACTTCCCTAAAAAAATCCTAGAGGTCCTGGGATTCTTCATATACCAATTTTAGTGCCCTAAGGGGTGGTCTCAAAGAGGCACTTCAAAGAAGAGGTAATGTCCGTTACCGATTCATTCAACTTTATTTCTTCTTCCACTTATTTTTCATTAGTTGTTTCAAAATTAAATAATAAAATAAGTTTAACTAATATACTGATATTTTATTATAAGTATGAAACAACCTTATTTCACCATCTATCCATCCTACGGAAAACGAAATCACCACGAGTGCGTACGTACAGAATACCGTATCCACGCTGTGGTGAAATCTGTTTTTCCACCGACAACTTACATGGATGGGTATAATTGTTTAAAGATTAACTATATATGGTTATTATAACATAGTAATTATTCTGATATATTATACCATCCACTCCAATTATATTCAATAATTATGGGAACGATATCATCAGTCGTGCAAACGTACGGAATACCGTCTCCATGACGCGATGAGATTCATTCTCTATGTTAACCATACATGAAATATCATAAAGTTTATATAATGAATAATAATGAAATATATTAAATAATATTTCCACTGAATTTATGTATATATATATATATATATGTATTTCATATATAAAGTTTCATTCAATTAAATAATGAAACAAAAACAGCATTCATGCGTATATACGGCCTACCGTCCCCATGAACGGTGTATTTCATTCCTTTTATCAATCTATAATATATATATATATGATGAATATATATTATATATAAATCATTTTTTACATTCTGGAATAATGTAAATCGGGATATAAGTAATAATATCAAGAACGACAAGTCGAAACACATACGATAAATGAAAGGATTTTACCCAAAACACTGCTTTAACATGGAATTTACAAAAGAAACGGTAATATAAAGTCATAAGTGAAAAATATATGATATAATAACAAGGAATATTATTCGTTTATAAGTAAATGAGAATATTTAAATCATTATACAGGAGGTTCGGATACGTATGAAGCGTATCAGACCTATGGTAAGGGATAGTTGTGCAAATCTCATTTGAATCCGAGATTACTAATTCGTAAGTATTTACTATGGTTATTGCTATCATCCATGTCCATGTTTTATAAAAGTGTTTTCATGTATGTTTATTTTCATTTTATATCCATTTTTACTTTTACCCCGTGGTATGGAAGGAATCTTTCTTTTTTTTACCGTACGAGATACTTTTTTTGACTTTTCTGACAAAAGTACGAGAAGAATGTTGTTTTTAACTTATAAGGCGTGAACGGATTTTTAAGGTTTTATAACACCTCGTTTTCATGAAGCTTCCCCTACAAGATTGCTTTTTTATTTTCAAAAAAACACTTTTCATTTAAAATTTCATGGAATTTTGTGAAATGAAAATGATGTTGAAGAATAATGGATATTTTCCTCAAGAATTATTTTCGACAGTTTTTATCAAAACTATTTTCCATCTAATTTGACATTATTTAATATGTTTATGTTTCAAGTATAATGTCTCTGTTATTTACATGGTTTTATTATTCTTATGATGAAAATATATATATTTTTTGGATTATTTTATGATGGCATGATGTTTAAAAATACCATTTTATTACATGGGTTATGCTATGATGTATTATTTATGATTTTTTGGCACACAAAAGAATGATTTAATTATTAGATAGGTGGACCTATATCTCCCTCAAATGCATTGGGTAAATATTTATATCTCATTAGAGAGACATGGCTGGAACGACAAGTTAAACCGGTTCAGTAATACAGGACTGGAACGAGGAGTGAACTCAATTCAGAAAAGGACTTTGTCCACTAAGATGGTCATGCCAGTAATGCCTTGGCTACTATAGAAATCATATCATGTTCATAATAGTTTCCAAAATTACATGTTTTATTCCCATGCTAATGTATCATAATTAATGTTTTTTTCATGATCTATGCCTTACGTACTGCCATGTTTTATGTCATTCCTCAAGATTTTGATGTTTAGATTTTATGCTCATGTTTTTTTACATTCAAATGTCTAAGGATTGTTTTATGTTCTCTATGCTTACCCTTACTGACCATTTGATCTCACCCCTTTTTATGTTTTACTTTCCCTAGGAAATAAATAATGGTTTTAGGTAAGGAAACAAAAAGGGGAATATCGTTATGGGTGTTGTTGATGATCATTCAACATGATTAGAAGTTTATATTCCAAGTTTCCAAAGACACTAAAATATTTCAATCCTTGAGTTTTGTTTTTTTGTTGTGTATTATGTATTCTGAAAATGTAAAGTAATGTCCATGAACGTCAAGATTTGGATCTCTACAGTTGGTATCAGTGGAAAGGTTTAGTCAACCTTTGGAAACTAGTATGCGAGAACTTTACTGAGATCCCGAGAGATATTTCTAAGGTATGTCTAGGGATGTCCCTAAGGATAAGTATACGTATTTGATATAGTCCTTGAATTATGGTAACGATCTTAGAATTAAACATAAGATGTTAGATATTGAAGGTACTCCACCTTTATTATGTTGTTTTCCCTAGCATGATTTTTGCCTCTCACATAATTATTTTTGTGTTTTAGTCAGTGGAGGGAAACAGAATGAATTTAGTTAACATTGAATCCAATGGAAAAATTAGTGACTATGAGCAAAAAAATTGCGTAATTCCTAGAGAGAATGATATTGTGACTATACCAAATCAGTCATCGCGATATATGATAAACAAGGTGAAATTTAGTGGTATGCCCAATTCATCAAATAAGTGGAAGGTAAACTTTTATGCATGTTTGCATGTTGAGGAGCATAAAGAAAGGAATATTGATATTTATAAATAAGGGATGAAGAATCTTGAGGAATATCTCAAATGTTGGGGAAGATGTTATCTGTGTGGAGAAAAGGGTCATAGAGTGACAGACTGTTATGGAGTTCAATGTCTTATTTGTGGAGAACATGGGCATTACCCAACTCAATGCCCTGACATAAAATGTTACATCTAAAACAAGTAAGGACTTATTCCAGGACAATCATTGAAGTGGATTGATTGAAGTGTTTATGTATTGGTATTCATAAATAATTTTGTTGAGATATTTTTATGGTGTATTAGAATAATTTTGTATTAGTCTATTGTGGTTTTCAATAATTTTATGGTACAGATAACCATGAAAATTGATTCAAATATTTTGGAAAGAAGATTATATGCACATAATGAAGGGATATGGGGAAAATGAAATGTTCTATAGTATTCACAAGATCATGATTGTTTTAAGGAATATGTGATATCATGGTTTGAGTATACATAATTTTGGGATTTTGGAATGTGGAAAGAGTTAACTTTTGACAGCACTCATGTTTTCACTAAGATTCATTGGGTATTCATTTTTTAAAAGAATACATGATTATGGCCTTAGAATGTTTGGAATGTGACCAAAAAGACATATCTTATGATATATGGGGATCAACGATGGTATTAACATGATTTTTATATGAACTCTCTGGTAATCGTTTTCACTCTAATATGAGAATGGACATCAGTATTTTGGATAAGACTAAAGATTGGAATGGATTATGTTAGACATAAGTTAGTATTGTTTCATGCTAGAACTTTTTAAATATTATTGATGGAAAGTTATAATAACGTAGTTTTAGAAAAGGGACAACCTGCAGGATGGGCGACAACCCTTCGCGTCAGACAAGGCTGTGGGAATCGAACCCACAACTGAAGTGCAACATGCCTTTATCATCTACCACTGGCCTACCAGAAGTCCCTATTTAGTAGAAACTAGTTTTATTATATTAAGAAGTATTATATAAGAAGTATAAGTCCATTTTAGGAACCAGATATGATTAATCTAACTATAGATGGACATATATATTTTTGATAACTTTTTCTTAACTTATTTTTGAGACATATGGAATGACCCATCATTCTATCACATGATCTTCTAACACATCACAAATGAAAAATTCAACTTCATTTCTCTATGATATGAAGTGTAAATTGTCCAAGGAACGACCAACGGTGAGACTGTACCAAAATATCGAAAGTATTTCTTCTAATTCCAATTTCGTCAAATTTAGGGAAATGATCTTGAAAACCAAAAATTTTGTCCTAGTGCTCTTATATCCGAAAAATCAGATGGTACCTTAGATCATCGCAACTCTATGGCTTTTTGATTCCATGATTTTTCATAGCCATGTTCTCTACCACTCTCTATCAGAACACGATGGTCAGATTTCTCTTCCATATCCATATTTCCACCGATGTTCTCATATGTGAAAACCCAATGATTAGTTTATTTGGGTAACCGTTACGTTTCATAATTTAGTTTTTAAAGTTATGTTTTGGTATTTCATTTTACGATGTGGGTTTCAATTATAGAAACTTTCATGTAGAAAACCATGTATAACCCCGACAAATTTTGAGGGAGAAATTCATTTTAAGGGGGGTAGAATGTTACAAGCTGATATTTTATAATAAGTCTTCTTTTTAATATATTTGGTGTCATGTGTTTTATGCTAAAAGAATATTATCTTGTGCTATACGCAACACTATATTAGCTTTCAAAACATGCAACACTATTCTTGGATTTCATTACACGCAATCGCGACCTACCTAGATAGCGTGTGTAGTACGCAATACTGGGTTTCACTAAACAACGATATATTGTTATAATATTGTTATGGACTAGCCATTATGAATATTATTAACTAAAATTTTAATTTTATAACATTATTATTCATCATAAAAATTTTCTAGAATATGGTATGAGAACAAAATAAATTTTTCGTAAAATATGTATTTTTCAGAAATTATAGTTTTCCCTCTTTTTGATGGCACACCCACCTTAAATATTGTTTTTGACATGTCTATAAGTGAAATTTGAAAAAAAAATCGTCTTTATAATCAGGATATAAAAATTTACTTTGGATAAAATTTTCATATTATTCTGTTAACTTTCATATTTTAATGAATAGTTAAAACACGCTATATTTTAATTAAAAACAACTTTTTTTCATCGCAATAATTTTTATGGATAGATTAACTTATAACATTTTTTAAAGTTTAATTATAATATATTTTTAGCCTTTAATCTAATGTTGGTCATTGGAATTAATTTTACTTTGAAATTGGATATAAACAAGTATCAATCTTTTGATAGTAATTGTTTCTTAAAAACACGCTATTTGTTTTAATAATGGGAATTAATTTTAAAATTAATTAATGCCACTTCTATGTTTTTATTTTTGAAAAATAGACATCAATTTTGAATTTGGAATATTAAATAATGCGTAGGATGAATTTTTGGTATTTTTCTGAAAAACATCAATTTTCGATGAATATTGAAACCAGTTTGTGGATGTTAAAAAAACTGACTTTTTCATTTAAATGAAAATTTACCACTTTTGTGAATTGAATTTAGAAAATATGAGAGACATGTATAATATCATGGACTAAAATGTGGTTCAATGAGATGAAAATAATTTTTGGTGAATAGTAACTGTTTACTTTTTTTACCACGGTAAAAAGTAAATAGGGTAATTAAGGTTAAAAATGATATTATTATTACCCTAACACATGTCCTAATTCTATTGGATAAGTTTAATTAGACAAAAAACAACCATAGGAATAAAGTATGACAATTTAGGCCCACTTGGACTAGATTTGGACATTTATTATTAATTTATTTAAAGAAGGGTTAAAATAGTAATAATCAAAGTTTAATAACGAAATAATTT
This sequence comes from Viscum album, assembly GCA_963277665.1. NCBI lineage: Eukaryota > Viridiplantae > Streptophyta > Magnoliopsida > Santalales > Viscaceae > Viscum > Viscum album. Next base: position 304,393,955 of record OY728131.1, on the reverse strand, counting down.
TTAATATATAGTTATACATAAGATAAATTCGACTATAAATATTCATTAGAAAGATAAAATCTTTTCCAACATAATGGTATTTTATTTGTAATTTTTAGACTTTATATAATTTAATTTATGTATGACACAATGATGATGCAGTAATTATCTTATTAATGAAATATTAAAATAATTGATGTTATAAATATACAAATAAATGTAATTTGATGATTTTTTTGCATTTTAATAAATCAATAGTTTACTATGACATGTTATTTTTAATTTAATTAATGTTTATCAAACTAATTATTCGGTTATGATTTTCTAAAAAATCAATTACAAAATAGTGTCATAAACTGACATAAAATAGTTTTTAAAACAAATATTATATTATTAATTGTTATTTTAATTCTAAAAATCTATGGTTTGGCTAAATTACTTAGATAAGGTTATAAATATTAATAATAAATAACTTGGGGTTCGTTTTTCTCATTATAGTATGTTTATTAACCTTATAGTGTAATAAAACAAGAAGACACGGTAAAAGTAAAATTATTTATCTTATGGTTAAATCATAATGATAATGTTCAAAAAGAAACCTAAACTTGTCTAAATTATATTGGATGAGATTATTACGGCCCATCACCACATTAGATTAAAAGTAAATCAATTAGGAGCTATTAAAAACCGAATATTACTTTATAAAAAAATAATATGTTTTGTTTTTCCAAAGGTGCCCCTCTCCTCCCTTATAAAAGGGCACCTCCTCCCTCTCTTCCTCACACCACTTTGAGCCTTCATGCATAGCCAAACCCTGCCAAATTATCTTCTCCACTTCCATAGAAACATCCTAGAGTTCCTTGTATTCTTAAAAGACCAATTTTAGTGCCCTAAGAGGATGTCTCAAAGAGTCACTTCCAAGAAGAGTTAATGTTCGTTACCGATTCTTTCAACTTTATTTCTTCTTCCACTTCTTCTTATTTAGTTGTTTCATTATCAAGTAATAACATAAGTATAACTAATATACTGATATGTTATTATAACTATGAAACAACACTATTTCACCATCTATCCATCCTACGGAAAACGAAATCACCACACGTGCGTACGTACGGAATACCGTCTCCACGCCGTGGTGAAATCTATTTTTCCACCAACAACTTACATGGATGGGTATAATTCTGTAAAGAAAAACTATATATGGTTATTATAACATCATTATTATTCTGATATATTATACCATCCACTCCAATTCTATTCAATAATTAGGGGAATGATATCATCGCTCGTGCGTACGTACGGACTACCGTCTCCATGACGCGATGAGATTCATTCTCCATATTAACCATACATGAATGATCATGAAGTTTATATAATGAATAATAATGAAATAAATGAAATAATAATTATAATTTATTTATGTATATATATATTTATGTCATCTATTATGTTTCATTTAATTCAATTAGGAAACGAAAATAGCGTTCATGTGTACGTACGACCTACAGTCTCCATGAACGGTGTATTTCATTCCTTTTATCAATATATAATATATATGTATATGATAAAAATATATTATATATAAATCATGTTTTTCTTTCTGTAATTATGTAAATCGGGATATAAGTAATAATATCAAGAACTACAAGTCGAAACACATATGATAAATGAAATGATTTTACCCAAAACGCTGCTTTAACAAGGAATTTACAAAAGAACGAGTAATATAAAGTCATAAGTGAAACATATATGATATCATGGCAATGAATATGATTCTTTAATAAGTCAATGACATTATTTAAATAATTATACACGTGTTTCGGATATGTACGAAGCATATCGGACCTAAGATAAGGGATAATTGTGCAAATCACATTTTTATTTGAGATTGCTTATTCGTAAGTATTTACTGGGGTTATTGTTATCATCCATGTCCATTTTTTATAAAAGGGTATTCATGTATGTTTAAAGTCCTTTTCTACCCATTTTAAATTTTACCCCATGGTATGGAAGGAATATTTCTTTTGTTTACCCTATGAGGTACATTTTATGACTTTTCTGACAAAAGTACGAGAATAATGTTGTTTTTAACTGATACGGCATGAACGGATTTATACGATTTCATAACACCTCAATTTCATGAAGATTAATCTACAAGACTACATGATTATTTTAAAAAAAACCCTTTTATTTCATAATTTCATGGCATTTTGTGAAAAGAAAATGATATTGAAGAAGAAATGATATTTTCCTCAAGAATTCATTCCAACTGTTTTTATCAAAACTATTTTCCATCTAAATTGAAATTATTTAATTTTTTTATGTTTCAAGTATAATGTCCCCATTATTTACATGGTTTTATTATTCTTATGATGAAAAGATATCCATTTGTTTGGATTATATTATGATGGCATAATGTTTAAGAATGGAATTCTATTACATGGGTTATGATATGATGTATGATTTATGATTTTGTGGCACACGAAAGAATGATTTAATTATTAGAATGTTGGGACCTATATCTCCCTCCAATTAATTGGGTAAATATTTATATCTCATGATATAGACATGGCTGGAATGACAAGTTAAATCTGTTAAGTAATACAGGACTGGAACGAGGAGTGAACTAGATTCAGAAAGGGACTATGTCCACTAAGATGGTTTTGAAAGCGATGCCTTGGCTACTATGGAAATCATTTCATGTGAATAATGGTTTCCACAATTAAATGTTTTATTCCCCTGCTAATTTATCATGATTAATGTTTCTTTATGATCTATGCCTTAAGTACTTCCATGTTTTATGTCATTTTTCAAGATGTTGATGTTTAGATTTTATGCTCATGTTTTTTTTACATTCAAATGTCTAAGGATTGTTTTATGTTCTCTATTCTTACCATTACCGAGCATTTGAGATCACCCCTTTTTATGTTTTATTTTCCCCCATTAATAAAGAAAATTTTTAGGTAAAGAAACAAAAAGGGGAAGATCATTATGGGAGTTGTTGAAGATATTTCAACATGATTATAATTTTATATTACATGTTTCCAAAGACACTAAACTATTACGATCCTTGAGTTTTGTTTTTTTGTTATGTATTATGTATTCTGTACAAGTAATGTAATGTACATGTACGTCAAGATTTGGGTCTCTACAACCATGATCAGTGGAGGATATTTATATATCAATAACACTAGAGGGCTATCTCAAGAGGTATAGTAAATGAATCAATCCAATATGACGAATTTACTATTATTACTTGAAACAAGTGTCTCTGGGTACTGAGTCAACAAGTGGGTAATTAGGGTCCTCCTGAATGGATACGTCTACTATCCATACCAACACATGACCCCATGGCCTAAGAGCCTCTCTCAATACAATTCAACATTGTTTCCTTAAACCAAACTAAGACATTTTCAGGTAAATGTCTTCACAATATCCTATGGGTCAAACCACCATTGATACCACTTTTTCATAGCATGATCCATACCAGGGATCGTTCCCACACTACCATAATCCCACCTCCATAGGCCAAGGAATTTGGTTTTTGTTGAAGGAAGAACACAATCTAGGAATCTATTAACTAAGAACATTTACCCACACACATGGTCAACTCAAAGACAAAGTGTAGAGGGAAAGTAGAAAAAAAGTGAAACTAATGTAAAGTAAACATGAATGAACATCTAGAAAGTACTTGAACATAGTAGTGTAAACTAAAATGTAATAGGAAAATATAGTCACCTAAACTAGAAACATATCCCAACCTCAAGGAAACTTATAATGAGTAATAGCCGTGAGTGCCCGCTCCTGTACCCTAACTCTAACCACCATACGCAATCCTATCATCCAATATCTCTAAGATCTTCTGAGACCACGATTGACCTGTCCACCATCTTCAAAATACGTGAATCCTGTTGGGAAAATTCAATGCAGGGATGAGTATAAACGGAACCAATATAACGCCCAGAAAAGGTGAAGGGTGAATTGTAAGATATACACTGAATAGAAGTTATAGAGAGAACATGGTTTGGTAAAAGTGAATGGTATTAGTAGAGATCAACCCAACAAGAGAGTGAATGTATACTCATCCAAGAACAAGAATCAAGAATCATTGAGAAGGTGAACTCCTAATTGAATCTTCATTACTTATATTTTAATAGTAGACTCTTCGGTCTAGGAGAATCTAGACACGAAAAACATGCGTCATACCAGAAACATCTTTTCCTATTCAGAAAGGAGAGTAAAAAGACCCATGGCATGGGTACTATTACTGGATATATATATATATATATATATATATTCTCAGTCAAAGAAATCCAAACAAGGGAGTAAGGGGATCTCCATCTCACAGCCCATCCCATGAATTTGAGTAGCCAATAGTTCCAAGGTAAATCCATCTATAATGCTCATCACCTCATTATATTCCCAAGAGTCACATGTCAAAGAAGATCAAATCACCACATATCGATACTATCTTCTTTGGGCGGCATAGACTCACCAACATAGTTTTTGATCATGTTACAAGAACATGCCTCGGTGGAGAAAGAACCCCTCTTTCATGTGGTTCATTAGGTATGTCAACGTACATCTCATCTATGATTCATAGTAAGTAGGAGGTATCAAAATTGAGGACTAATGACCAACCAAGATGGAGGTTTCCACTCTAGTGTCATCGAGGACCCATTCCCAGCTTGACTAGAGGGTTCCACTCCATAAATTGTTGAGGACCCATGCCCAACCAGACTAGATGGTTCCACTCTAGCATCGTCAAGGACCCGTTCTCATCCCATCCAGAGGGTTCCGCTCTAGCATCATCGAGGACCGAAGCCTTGTACTAAAAAAGGGTTCTACTTTGAACTAAATTAAGAGCTACACTAGTAATCCCTTCTTGATGGTACCTCTCTGGAAGGACATCGAGGAACACTAGGTATCACTATTGGATGGTACCTATCAGAATGAACCAAGGAACAATGAACATCCTGGCTTGATGATATCTCTTGGAAGAATTCCACTATAGTCATTGGGTTCCTCCCTGGATTGGCCTCACAACTGGGATATCTCGAATCATAACCCATAAGCCACAATGGAGTGAACCATCGCGTTCTTTGGAGAAAAAATTCAAGATAGTCTACTGACATGCCAAAATATATATTTATAAAATCGATTTACGAGATATAGAATAATTCAAAATGTATTACACAATTCATGTGGGTCCCACATGTCATGTGTCCTTGCCTCATTTCCTGACAGTGTAATAATACATTCTTGGGTACAAAACTACAAAAAAGTTCTCATAGGTGTGCCTAGTTTCTCTTAGTACACATCACACCCGAAGTCAAAAGGTAGATGAAAACATAATTCTCATCCATGATTTGAACGTACAAAAGTTTAATTACACTGGTACACCACCGTAAATGTCTCAAGACTATTTTACTATAAAATTTTATATATCTTCTCCATTCTAACAATTGTCGAGTTTAACCCATGCCATGGGTTCTATTAAAAATATAAAAAGGTTCTTCCACTGATATTCTATCCATGCTTCAACATATAATGATTTTTTTGAATAAGTATTCACACATCCAAACAGATTCATCCATTTAGATCCTTGTAAAAAAACACAAAGGTTCGACTATGTGTTCACCCCAAATGGACATCTGATTGGAAAAGTTGTATGTGGGAACATTTCTCTTGAAAGGAATCTCATGGGGCTCACACCATGATCATGGTAGAATTATATAGATCACACCATTGAAATCCTCAATGAAAAACTCAGAATATTTACCAAATGTTCATCCAGAATGAAAACCAGGTCAAAAAGTCACCAAAATGCACAAATTAGGCCTTGTGGGGCCCACAATGTGATTTCAGTTTTAAATGGTGGAATCGGTCTTTGAATGTATGATCATGGTCTAGGGTCATGTCGATACTGACGATGTATCAATTGGAATTTACACACTAGAGTTATAAAGGGTTGTTGATTTAATAATAATACTAAATGTATTATTTCAAAAGTGTTTCATGGTCCCAGGTCACAGCTCGGAGAAAATTATCCAATTTAGTCTTGAAATGATCACATCATCAACGAGGTAACTTGGACACTGATAGCTCTTTGATCAGACACATCAAAGGAAAATTATGAGGGTTTAAATAATAAGAATTATTATTATTTTATTTATTTTTTATTTTTTTCATTTGTTTTACCCTTCACCCAAGGCATTCCCCGGTGCCCCTTCATTCCTCATGCAGCGAAAAACCTTACCCTTCCAAGATTACACCCTCCAGCATTCCGCCATCGACACCTCTGGTCGTCCGCCATCTTTGCCACAGGCCTCCTATCAGCTCTGTCATCTACTGGTCGTGCTGCCTCGCTACACTGCTACCTCATACTACCATCATGCTACTGCCTTATACTGCCACACAACTCTGCTCAAATATTTTGCTACATGCACCATCCGAGTCACACTAAAAAAAATTCATGCCACTCATGAGCCTTCCACTGCACTCACCAGACCAAGACCGAACAACTCTTCCCTCTCCTAGAGCCGCACCAGTATGCTCTATTTGGACCATACACCATCGACTCCCCAAAAATCCACACGCACACCACCACCCCTTCAACGATCCACGAAACCTTCTACTGAACTGTAAATTGTGAAACATTCATAGACCTATGAACCTTGGGTCACGATCTATGCATCACCAGTCTTCACTAGGGATATCAATGAATTTTCATCGATCCGCCGCAAATTCGTGTGCCGAATCGTGCTCAGGTCACCGGGCAATTGTCGAGTTAGGAAACCCATGGTTCAAATGGATAAGAACGTATAAAATATGGGAGAATGGAACATAAAAAATGTTTTAGATCATTTTCTAATAGTTCTTGTCCAATGGTCAATAGATTTCTTCAAGATTAGATAAACAATTGAGAAGTAACAAGTTCATAGATATTGGGATCAACAAAAGGGGAACCGATTGAAAAACTAATTATCCACATGATGAATGATTTAATCAAAGGTTAAAAACACAAATGATAAGTCCAACCTAGATTAGATTTATCTATGCATATGAGTATCACACTTTCACAACGATTAGAAGAAGGTGATGTGTTCATCACGCTTTGATCTTCCTAGATCCAACGCTTTCATTGTTGTTATTTGTCGTTTTTCAACTGGAAGGAGAGGTGGTTTTTTTGTCATTGAAAAAACCAAATTATGAGAAAAAAACTCTGCAATATGAATTTATACTCATAAATTAAGATTATGATATTAATTTCATAATTAAAAAAAATTATTTAAATATTTATTTATCCATCCACAGTGGCACATATTTCAAACTCCCAATGTCGTCAAAGGTTATACCCCACATAGTGTAAAACCTATGTTCTGAACTCAACAAATGTTTAAAATTTTTCATCAGGACTCCCATCCTGGAGTGATTCAGATTTTTAATATTAAATAAATGAATTAATAAAATAATTCATCCATTTAACATTCCACCATCGAGAGAGGGGTCCGAATATCCTGCACTGACTCATTTTATGTTTCTCCTAGGGTAAACACCAAGTTCCAGACCCACCCATGGTATCATATTTCAAATCTGATCAATCTTTTAAGAGATATGACATTTTATTTAATTAAATAAGTGTGTAATATAAAATTCATAACATATTTTTATAAAATTATTTCTGGGCACATCTGGTATCAGAATTTCAATCTATCTTAACACTGAGCTCTAGAATAATATTTTGAAATATTATAATGTATTATTAAGAAAACCTAATTCTTTATATATTTTTGATTTATTTTAGCAAAAAAAATTAATAAATTAATCGTAATATGAAGTAAATATATCTATTTTATCTATTTTAAATATTTTAAATTCTCATATTTACAACGTCTTGATACATATCACTTTAATAGACCTTTAAAATCTCTAAATGTATTGTTTACCATGGTGAGATTTTCATTGGGTGGTTCAGCATATTTGGTTTGGTCCATGATCTCGAGGAGCTTGAAATTATCCCCTAAATATTTCTCTCAAGATTATGTTTTTGGATTGAATATTCGGCTTGGTCAAGGGAAAATCCCAATTGTGTAATATCCCTCAGAAGATCTAATAAATGGGTTCACTTGGTACGTTCCTACGGTTGACTCCATAACATGTTTTTTCTGTGTTAATTAGATTTGTTAAAACCCTATATTTATACTAATCGTGTGATCACTATTAAATGAAAATATCATCAACGACACTGATGATCAATGGTATTTTAAATATGATAGGATAAAATAAACCAATGAGGTGATTTTTTCCTATAACAGTATTATACAATATGATGTTTACTAAAAACGTAATGGGAAATTTTATTAATAATATCTTGAGTCATTAAAATCTTTCGCACTTAAGAAATTTTTCCCTCAAAATTATAATTTGACACATTAAAACAGTTGATGGTAACTTTGTTTCTTCTCTTCCACCAGTTCTAATGTCGTTTGTTCAAACATGTGGTATCTTCACAACACATTGCCCTAGTGAATTTTCATATTCCATACAACATTGTCTCTATGATATAAGATAATCACTGACTGATCTTCGTAGTGATGATCATTATCCAATGGTACAACCTCTACACTAATGAAATGATTTTTGTCTGGTATGCATTTACTTAAGAGCGACCCATGTAATAATTCAAATACATAAGATTGGCTAGGTTAGAGTTCTAGTCATTTGGACACCACTCCAATTTGAACAAGGATCTCAAAGGAACGATGCATCTTGGAATAATATTTCCCTTCATTCAAAATCTAAAGATTTTATTTCATATAGATATACAGAGGAAACACATGTTTCCAACATCGAACTCTAGGTATCCTCGATGATTATCTATATAGATCTATCTCCATATATGATCATTCTTGATGTGTTGCAAGATGGCCTTGACATTTTTCACTATTTATTTAACCTTTTTAAGACATAGATGTTTTCATTTCCCAAAATCATCCCATCACGTGGGTTTTCTACACCTATTCCCATAATAGGATTCATATGGATCCATTTGGATGATTGCGAGGAATCACATATTGATTGAGAACATTGCCAGAGAAAGATGTTCATCATGTCATCTATTTATGTCTATAAAACATGATCTAAACATGTATTCTAGTTTCAAAATTGTATTCATATATTGGACATCATTTTGAGTATGATCAGATGTACTGAGGTTCAACTTAGTGTTTAGTGCATGTTGGATTCTTTTCCATTACATGGAGGTGAATCACAATTATTGATCATATACATTCAATAGTGATATTCCATTAAACATCACTAAATCTATAATGTATATCCATGATAGGTGATCCAGTGAGAGATCCTATCAAATCCCAAAGAAATGTGTAGTATTTTTAAGTCTATCCACCACAACCTAGATATAATTATTTTCCTTTGTATATCTTTTGATGTCCAGTGAAAAATTATTTAGTAATGATTTCCTATTATCATGTAGATATGGATAATGGTTATATAATCCACTTAGATTATTTCCATTCCTCATTCATATGTTGACAAACAATAAATCTTGATGTATATTCCATTACCCCCTTCTTGACATTTTCCCACCAATAGTGATGTTGGATATCTCAAAACATCATTGTGATTCTAGTATAGATAGAGATGGTTTTGATATGTGAATCATCCAACAAATCATATTTTAACAAATTATATTAGGGTACACATAGTCTTGGACCAAATTTTACAAAAGAATCTTCATTAACATTGAACATAGGGTATTTCCATTTTCTTATATTTTCTAATTTCATCTAAATTCCTATAGATTCTCATATATAAACATTTATATTATCTAGAAGAGACTTTTGAAAAGACATTTGTGAATATTTTGATGACGTTCCTTTATGATTACCATGTCCATCATTTCTAAATCTGTGATGTTTTGATCCCTCTCAATTATCATTTGTGATATAATTTCTAGATCCTTTCTACAAAGAGTGTCCCCCTCATTATTGGATTTAACATGATGATATTGAATTGAGTAGTTACAGTTCTTGATCATCTCTAACCATATTTTATGGTGCATATATGACTATGTGTGTGTGAATATATACATGAGGATTTGGTGATTTGTATATTTTTCAAACTTCTCTCCAAAGATATAATTCAACCATATTTTCATAGTAAATATCAGTGACACCAACTCCAAATCACACATTGATAAGTTATGTTCAATAATTTTTAATTACCTTGAATCATAGACTATGAATATATCATTCTGCATCAACACCCAACTCAATACCTTATTTAGATAATCATTGCTTACAATGAAAAGATATCTACTTGTAGATAGATGAGCATGGAAAAATGATATTACTTTATATTCAACTCATTTAAGATATCTTCACATTCATCATTCAATAAAATCGTAACCCCTTCTGAGTTAATATAGAAAGTGGTTTATAAAATTTTGATTAATTTCTTACAAATTTATGACATTACCCTTATAATCAAATGAAAATAAACTTATTTTTCATAGTATTTGGACTCATCCATACCCCCAATAGATTTTGTATTTAAATAGTATATAGCCATCCCATATCTTTTAAAGATATTCTCTAATAATGAGACTTCCTTCAACCAGAAACGACATTAGTTGTACTTGGAATAAAGCTTATCTTTTCATATGGTCTTTATCATAGTACTCATATACTCCTCATGATCCTCTTTTGTTTTATAGAATCTTATAATATCATCCATCAATAGTGCCAATTATTTTTCAAGGTAATCTATAAAGACTCTATTCATCAGGTGCATGAAGATTTCTAGAGCATTAGTGAGTCCAAATGGAATTATTATGAACTCAGTTTTCATGTACGTTGTATGAAATGTAGTTCAGGGCTATCCTCCGTATTCTCCTTAACTTGGTAATATCTCAACCACATATCCATGTTGTAGAAATGATGTTATCCATGTAGCTAATTTAACAAGTAATAAATTAATTATAGATGACACTTTATCTTTATTGTTTCCTGGTCATGATCATTATAATCAATGAAGAGGCACATTTTTCAATCATTTCCTTGATGAAGAGGATAGGTGCACCCCATGGAGAAGCCTAGGGGTGTCTGAAACCATTATCCAGATTATCTTGTAGTAGTGTCTTTATCTCCATAGGTTCTACAACAAAAATTATACACATAGTCGTGGATAATTATAACACCCAAGGTATAATATTGACTAAAAATTAAATCTATTGTATTGTAGGAAGTCTGGGTAATTATTGAGGAAACTCTTTAGTCTATTACATTACTAAGGACATGTATTCAAGGATGATCACATCCATTTACTCAATCATGTTATATTTAAAATGATTCTTTTAGAGAAATAATACTTATGCTTTAAATGACGGTGAAAAGGAAGATTCAACCCAATTGCACATGAATAGATTTGGAAGATGATTCGAAAAGGAAAACAGTGATTTCTATCTTGGTGAAATTTATTTTGGCTATATGTAGTAAAATCCAATCAAGGGCCGTAATTGCATCAAATTCCACAAAAATAAGAATGATATTGTCTGATGGGAAGTTCATCTTGTAAATTTTCTCTATTGTGGAGTTATGTATATCAGATGAAATAGTTTCCCTATTTTCCATTTTCAATGAAATCTCAACTTAAATTTATTTTTGTGGTGTTTGAATATTTCTATTAATGTTTCGTGATATTTAGAAATTCATGAAACCAAAATTAAAAAGTATTTTTTTTATTATTATGATGGAAAAAAGCTCACCTTTTTGACTTAGAGTTTGTCTATTGTCCTTGAAAACCCTTGGTTTAATGCATTGGTCTTCAATGTGCCCTAGTTTCTCACAGTTGAGGTAATGCACAATGCACTAAGGGTTGACCAAATCATTCTACACATACATCACATTAGTGGGTTTCTCCTTTCAAAAATCTCTTGCAAGGTTCCCTTCCTTCCCACTTTTAATGAATTTCATAACCTCCTTATGAAATTTCTATGGTGCTTCTTTCTTCACATTTGACAAATAGGATGTTGAAATTTCTTGTCACAATTATATTTAACTATAGGAGTTCAAGAATTAAACTCCACTTTCCTCTTTTTAAATTCAACATACCCTTGATATTGACCAATCACTATTTCTTCTTTGAAAGAACATGTTACAATTTCATCATAGATTTCAAAATTATGGATCACATGGGATTTTTTAGACTAGGTTTTAGCCTATTGAATAATTGCTCATCCATACATTTGAAGGTAAAAACAAACCCAATGCTGTATCATGAAAGTATTGTGGTATTTTCATAATATTCTATGATAGATTAATATTCATTTTTCTTGAAGGTGAAGAAATCCCTTTCAATTTTCATATGGACTGCGCGGGGAAAGTTTTTATCAGAAAAAATTTTCAAAATTTTCTTCCACCCCATCACATCGATCTCTTCCTCTGGAATTGTTTTCTTTATAAATTTCTAGAAAATATCAATTAATCCCTGCATATGATAAAGAGATAAAAGAACCTAATTTATGTGTGAGATTATCTGTAAAAATCTTTGGATATTCATCAAATTTCCCAACACATTAATTATTTTTCTGATTCCATTTATTTTCAGAGATTTCCTAGAATAAATTGAAAATTAGTGATGTTTATATTTAAAATATAAAATTCCAAAATAGAATCCAATGAAATTAAATAGATAACATAAAAATTACTCATAATTACTTATTTAATTAATTTTTATGCTTCAATAAATGTTATTCATGATATGTTTCTTCACATTTACTCTTATGGGATTTATTTATTCTCATAATAATGGTTTGAAATGATATTTTGGGTTTTCCAACTAATATCACCTAGATGTGTCAAACTAAGAGTGTATCAAGTGTTATTATCATGCACTAGTTCCTAGTCAAGTATAGATCAACTTGGTGTTTATATGTTTTACAACTATGCACATATGTGATAGAGCCACATCCACTTGTAATATCCAGACTAGAATTCAATAGATAGATAAAAAACAAAATCAATACTTTCCAAAATTTAGGGTTGTTTTCGTACACATAGATTTTTCCATAGGGGTTTCTAATGATTTTTTTTCACATAATCCTAAAAATAACTAAAATATTAGTTTCATACCAACTATAACATACCTTCTCTTTTTTTAAATTAATACATAATTCATTACATAAGGTTCCACTTAATGAGTCCAAGATGATCTATGAGTATAGTGTCTTCTAGAATTAAGTAGATTACATAATACTATAAAATAGGAAAACACCATCATTAATTAAAACATCCTTATGATGATTTCACTTAAAAATGCATGGTATATCCTTGGGACATACATAATAAAGTGGTTCACTATAAAGCCCGATATGGGAATAAACATTGAATAACATATACAAAATGATACATTTTATAAGATATTATTATCAATGGGGCATCAAAAGAGTAATACTAATGAACATGACCAATGAGACATTATATTGCCTGATAATCCTATTGGACACCTGGGAAATGTGGTACCAACTTATAACACTACATCCTAAACCCAGGTCAAGGATAAGTGACAAGATATCGTGATGGAAAATTCCCACAATGGAATTAGGTTTACACTATATACCAACATTAATCCCCAAGAGACTAACCATTAACAAATTTATTGGATCACTATATAATTCTGGCAGAACCCTTCACATTCATTTCATTCTCATGCTTCAGTCTACCATATAGATTTTGTATCATGGATTCATTAATCATCATATTTCATTCCATGTTGAAGGAGTGTCGAATAAATATATTTTATTCCAAATTAGAATAATTATATATTAATTAATGTGAACACCATTGATACAAAATGGGTATGGTATTCACCACATAATTGATCGTCCATGGTAAACATGGTTGTATTTTAGCTGTATAATGATGTCACATAAAAATTAATAAAATTGACTAGTGAAACAGAAATGGGTCTATAAAAACGTACTAAAAATATTATATGAAATAGTTACATGTGATAACATGTCCCAACATTTTTATTTTTAAATAGAAGGTATAAAATAATAAACAAACATGGATAAAAAAGATAAGGTGAGGTTCTCTTACATGAGTGTGTGAATCCAAATGCACAAGGAGAGATTATTGAGAGGTTGGAAGGAAAATTTGGAGAAATGCATAGAGGTTTGGGAAGATTATGGATAATCAAAAATTATTTTCAGTGAAGGTAAATTTGTTATTAGGTGTATTTATATAGTAAATGAGTGGGGATTTCATTATATTTTCTCAAACATATTTTTTGGACTCTATATAATAAAATTAACAAAACCACGAACAATACTTTTGGTTTTTCGTAAGGTTGAATCAAAATGTGAGAGGATTGAATTATTTTATAAGTAAAAGAGCATATTTTAGTATAATTATACCCTTTATTATTTTAAGTTGAGTCATACTCAAAATGAAATGATTTTAAACCCTTAAAATCTATTATACATTTTGGGGGATTCAGATTGGATTTATAAAATATATAAAAAAACATAAAATCAAATTATTTAGAAAGAAAAAAATATTTCTTGGTTTATAACATTTATAGTATAGAATATGACTCTTTTGGGTCATTATGATGTCATGATACACATTTTATATTTATATGATAATTAAATTTTACTTGAAAATTTGACAATATCATGAAAATTCTGAAAAATTAACCATTAAGTAGTTTAGATGCCATGATTCAAAAAATAATATCTATTCTAAACAAGTAATTTTATAAATATTCGAATTGTTACTTTTAAAATAATAATCACCATTTATTAATAAATGAGGTATTTTTAGTAGTAACAATTTTTAAACACTTGTAAAAATTTGATTTGACATCATCAAAATTATATGATTATTTATATTTAATACAATTTATTTAATAATAGTATTTTATTAAAATATTATATATCTCAAAAATATATTCATTATTTAAAATTATATATTTAATCGACATTTAATTTTAACAAAAATATTATTTGAGTTTTATTGTATAATAATAAAAATCATTTATAATGTAATGATAATAAGATGTATATATATACATTTTTCTATTGAAAATATTGTACATAATCATATGATTATGTTATAGATAAATACTACTTTAATGCACAATAATGTTCTCTAAGAGTATGGTTTTATATGGGGATAATTTGATTGGGTGGTTCGGGGTACATGGTTTTGGGTCCGGATATCGATGAACATAAACTTCTACCCTAAAAGGTTTCACTAATAATTGGTTTTTTGGATCCTAGTTGGGGATTAGTCAAGGGAAAATCCATGTGATTTTATATCCCAGGGAAGCTCTGATAAATGGGATTCATAGGGTATGATCTTTATGGTTGAGGAAATCACTTCCTTTTTTGTGTCAATTTTATTGTTTAAAACCCCATATTTATACTAATCACATGATTACTATTAAACTGATATATATTCAATGGAAATGATTCATAAAAATATTTTAAATATGATATGATATAATTAACCAAATATGTTCATGTTTATATATATATATATTAAATAATAAATTTTTTTTATTAAAATACAATGGGAAATTTTATTTATAATAGTTTTTTTCTATACAGTCACGGTTCTCTTACTTTATCAATGCTCAGTAGTATGAATATAGAATTGAATGTGATAGATAAATTATTAGCAATGGAATGAAAACAACATATCACTTTGAACACCTGATGTAAAATGTTTTATGTTAGATACATTGATATGGAACCAACATTGTAGAATGACACTGATATCTTGGTATGTCTCTAACATCACATTATGGCACCGATGACTTATTATATATGATTCCTTTAATTAAAACATTTGATACAACTTTCTTGGTAACCCTTTTATTTAATCTATGGGATCCTCTCATTCCTATACAGACATTCATATGGATGACCTTCATGTAATAATTGAGGATTATTTTTGGGAGGCCTTGGATCCTATCCCAGGTAGGATTAAATTACATATATATGTCTATGTATGATCATTGGAGATTGAAAGAGGGTGCCCTGGATGGTAGCCTAGGGTGTTGGACCTCACAGGATTGATTGATGAATATTCAATGTATGTCATAGTAGATTAATACTTGATATGTTGATGTAGGCACTTTTTGATTGAATATTAGTAGGCATGTCCCATAGATTATTGGTTGCTGACATGATAGTGTAGTCCTTTACTAGTAAATTACTCTATTATTTATTTAATCATTATTATAGAACACTTTTATCCCTACATTTTTTTCTAGATTAGTTTTTATTTTTATATCATTATAGATTATTTTATATTATACATAATCTCAGTTATATATTTTATAGAAGGAAAGGATTTGTTATAGACATCGTTGGTGGTGCCCTAATGAGTATATCTCAGAACCTTTATGGGTCACTGATGAGTACCCTGACATATCTCATGGTTTTAGGTTCATGATCGTGGATTATGTTGTGTGTTTTTACTATTGAACATGACCTCTTCAGTGCACATGATTAAGCTGGTTCTCAAGACACCTATGGAGATAACCCTAGGGGATTTTTTATGTTCATCTTTCTTGTATTATATTTCCACTATCTTGTTCTTTATAGGATGTTTATTCATGTTCATCCCTTTATTTTGGGAAAGAATTCAGTGATTATTATCATTTATTTATTCTATTATTTATTAGTGTCTAATGTTGTGGTATTCTTTTTTCATTACCATTGATTTCTTCGTCTATGTTTATTACTAATATGGATTGTATAGTATCCCCATTATACCACCTTAATACCCTCGATTCTAGTTAATAATCTATTGACTTTGGGGAGACATATTTGAGGCCATGTGGTGAACATTCTGGATTTTCTTAAAACACAATTGAGGTCAGGACATTTCCCATTCGATATTATAAGATAACTCATTTCTACCAAAAACCATTGAAATTGTCTTCATATTTTGGTTCATTTATGTAAATAAATTAGATGATTAGAACTACCCAACAAATATGTATATATTGATTTATGAGCTTCTTGTAGATAAAGATTTAGTACTACCTTGATAAAATCAAAATGTTTTAGTGCGCCCAATTGAGAAACATCAACTCTAGAACATTTAGGTTCTCTTCATTACTTTTTCATGGAGTTATAGTGTTTTATGAACTGATTTCTTAGTTTTATTGTTATTTAAAACCTACAGTATCCTTGATCTAATCAACCTAGTATTCAATAGTTTATTTTCCTTTAACATGATTATTTTCCATGTTTCTATCTTTTCACATGAATCTATCATTAATGATATCATATTCATAATGAATTTTGATGTCTCATTTTCCCATTTCCAATATCAAAAATGTTCATATCCACATCCAAATAAAAACATTCAATATATTAAATTTCATCATGTTTATCCCTATAATTTTATCGTAGTAAAACACCAAATTTCATAAAATTATAAATATCCGATTGTTTTCAATACCATAATTAAACCGAATGTTCCTTCCAAACTACTAATGGGATGCGTTTTTTGTTGAGATATTCCATTGTGTTTAGTGAATCCTCAAATATTAATATATCAATATCATGGTCCTATTAATTATTTCAGCTTCTTCATCATTATATTGGTATCTAGACATTGTCTTCACATGAATTATTCAATTAATTTGTAAATATTTCTATAAATGTTTTATTGTGTACTCACAATAATTATGTTCTTGGATTCACTTCCACTTCCAAATGAATAGAATTTATAAAAAGACTTCCCACTGAATAAAAAATTGAAAAGAAATTAGAAATGTTAATTAAAATGTATATCTATAATATTAGAGTATCATAAAAAATTAAAATAATTATGTAATGTGATCCTCTATAGGAATGTTAATTGGTAGGTCTATAATAATCTAAGTGAAAAGTTATAATTTGTGGTTTATATAATCATATCCATCTAAATTGAAGTACTCCCATCTCTATATCCCAATAAAAATAATTTCAAATACTCTAATATTGGGGTGATATAGTTTATAGAAACCATTATCAAATAGAATATTAATATTTATCTCACTAAGGTGATCAAATATATAATGACAAAAATAAATATCTACAGAATTTTTAATCCCAGTAACTAAAAACCCACTTGAATTACCCATCAAATAAGGAGTCCCATATGTTACCTCTACTGAACTTATAATAGATCCTTTGGTGACCTTCCAAAACACATTTATAAAAATAGTTCTATATCCTTTTTCGTCTTGTTTTTAATAGAAATATTATTTTCAATAAAAATGGGACTTGGTAATACTTTTAATGGATTGAATAATCCCACTTTCATAATCTTGAATATTAACATTCCTTTTGAAACAACATTTATGGGTTCAGAATCTATTGATATAATTTCTAAAACATTATCAATATATATATGACTATGAATATTTCATCACATGTTTTATAAAATGACTATCCAAAATAATTCACCCATGTTTTGACTAGATTATTCAAACATATAAAGTAATTTTGAATCCCTTCTAGTAAACTAAAAAACATTGGACTAATGAAGGATAAATTTTTTCTAATGCTTTCCTTACTAATACTGTTATTATTCATGATAGTCAATTAATTTCAACAATTATAGAGAAAATGGCCTATGCCATCTGACATTAATTGAATCATTTCCCAATTTTGTCATGAGAATATTTATTCTGATAGTTTTCCATCCGATGATGTGATTTTCTTCTTTCTAACATAAATATTACTTTTTTATGTTGATCCTCAAACATTCATTCATCTAAGATCACCATTTGTGGTCAAATTATAAATATCATCCATGACTGCATATATGTTTCCATAGGAGTTACTAACTATAGTAACTGTATCATACCATCATTCTAAAAGTGATGATAATAGGATTATAAACCCTAGATCATCAACAAATAATGACTTTACTAATTATTCAACCCATTGATCATATTAAAAACACACATGGATTTCCACTAGAAATACATCTAAAAACCATAAGGTGAACAAAATGTGTGACAGAAGAATTTTTTAAGATAGATTTCATTTTCATACATATCTAGAAAATCCTTCTTAAAATACATTATAATTTTATTGTGTTGAATATTGAAGTAAACTTTTCAAGATGGAAACATTCTTACCACCACTAAAGTATTTTTATAGATATTTCCCACTCAAACTTCTCCCTTGCATTATGTTTCTCTAATTTAAATGAAAATTATATAACTATCTTTATGAGGTAAAACATTCTCTACATCCTCTAGAAATAAAAAAATATTTTGTCAAATTTATCAATTCATATATTTAATTCTTCCAATTCTGTACCGATGATACTATTGGTGTGATGACTTTGCACGAAATAACCATACATTGATACCACTTATTGTGAAAACATCATGCACCTGATCTTCTGATAAAACCTATAAATACCTAAAATTTTAACAAATAGTTTTTTAAATTACTTTAATTTCATCGATATCTTGTATTACACAAAACAATGAGTTTAAATGAACCGCAATATACTATAAATATAATTATTTAAGCAATACTACTTTAACCAAGCTGTTAAAATTAAATATATGAATAGGAAATTTATTTTAAAAAAATGAAAAATAAATTTATATAAATAAAATAAATTTTTTAATATTTACATGATTTTTATAAACTTGTTTATATGATTTGATATTATTTTTTCTAAAATCTCATTTATATTGCTTTTTGGAAAAATTTTAAAAAAATTATTTTTATAAAATTTATAAAATATACATGGAAAATATTACATTTTTTTGGAATTAGAATTTTGTAATTTTATTAATTTAAATTTTTTATAATCTTCTAAAAATATAATTTTTTCATGAATAGTTATAAATATGTATTTTTATTAAACAATGTCGTCTAATTTAAAGTATTTATATGTTATATCTTAATTAAAAATGTTTTAAAAATATAAATATATTAATAATTAAATTAATAAACCAACTAAGGTCATTATAATAAAATTCATGTTAAATTTATATATTAAAACATTTTATTCTTTTTAATATTTTCTCTTTGGAAAACCACTTTTTCATCGGGTCTGTATGTTGAATTATAAAAAAAAATTTGATAATAATTTGAATATAATTTTGAAAAATGGACTCCATTTTATTAATATATAAAATTAATATTATGTAATTATTTAAAAATAAATTTATGGTTTTAATTTATTTTAAAATAGTGAAAACTAATTTTATCGGTAAAAGTTAAAATAAGTTTGTTAGGATTTTAACTAAAATGGTAACGAGTAAAATAATTGAATAACTTGTAAAATTGATATATTATGGATATATTTATAACTTCTAACCACTAATATTATATATTTAGAGGTGTTATTTTTTTTAATAAACCCACATATGATTGATTTTAGTATAAACCAAAAAGGGTTCTCCAATGAAGTGGTAAAATTCCTAAAAATGTTTTTCACTTATTCTTCCAACTAATTCAAATATTAATAAAATAGATTATATATTAAAAATAACATATCCCATATAATGATATGTTTTTAAAATAATATCATGACCAATATGTGTATTCTTTTCCATTAAATAGAAAACGAAACAGTCGACTTTGTGTGTGACATAATACCGCCTCATGAACCAATATATTTCATTTTTCATAACCACCCAATGGATATAATGATATATGTGACATATTTATCATATATTAATGAAATAATTATACTTATATAATTATTATGTCGCATATACATTTTTACTATACATTCACTGTGAAAACTATAGTGTAATACATGTGTACGACGGAGTATCATCCCCCAAAGAGATACAATTTGTTCTTAACTTATGATTTACATAGAAGTTAATAAGGATACATGTATTGAAAATATGTGATATATATAAAATCAAAATGAATTATAATGAAAATATATTAATTAAATTCTTTTCATTACTTTTATGAAAAATATAGAAACAACGGTCATGTATACATATGACATATTTTCTCCATGAACAGTATAATTAATTTTCTATCTATATTTTTTTTAGGAGTAATATTAATACATATGTAATGAATGTAAAATATTATTAACTTATATTTGGTTTTTTATTATCTTCTCTTTTATATCCATTAATTTTGGTATTGATTTTGTGTCATCCTAGGAGAAATTGTAAATTTTTTGTGGCATTTGATATCGTGAATAGTTGGAACACATTTATGAAAACTTGTGTGGTTTCGACCCCAAAACCATGCATCATTTTATTGTTATCAAGAGGGGGTGAAAGGATTTTTCAAAATAGGTGTTATGATCCTACAATACATGTGGACTATGGAAATGGGAATATGCACCTTTATCACATAGTTAACTAATCCATGCACCCCCAAAAGAGAAATAGTTCTCTCAAAGAGAAGTGGGGCACTGTTAGGGAACAATTTTTGTCTAACCTTATTCCTTATAGATACCCAGGATTATCATACATGCATATTAAATATTTTTTTTGAAAATTCTATATAATATATAATCAAATTCCTAAGGGCCCTAATAGTTTTATTACATTTGAAACTTGAAACCTAATATTACATTTTGGAGAAAGATCATCAATATCTCCCACAAAGATCGTCTAATATATTACTCTTATTAGGAAAACCCTACATATAACATTATTCAAAATATGTGGAAGGAAATATAAAAAATGGTGATATAAAATTATTATTAAAGATAATTGAAATTTATATCAATCTATGACAATATAGAAGCATAAGATAAGTATATGAGTGCACAATAATGATTATTATATGGGAAATTATTACCCAACCTGTCATAGATATTTTACAAGAATTATGGAATAACTATTGGTTGTTTATAAAAAATGGACCCTAATGAAATAAAATTACATGATCCATGATATCCTAAAATAGACATAAGAGGAATATTTAGGGAATAAACATAATCTTATAACATTGAAAAACATGTATAAAAAGAAAATGGTTCTATAATTAAGTTAAGTAAAAGAAATCAAGACCTTGTATAAACTCATGGAAATGTAGTTAGATCCGTGTATAACTCTACAGACATGAAATAATTGACTCTGCATAGCATTATCATCATGTAATCAGGTTCACACATAAAAATATGGACACGAGAAAAGGTTCCACATATAACATTGGTGTAGTCATTGTATACTCCCAAGACCATGATAGAAGACAATGTACCATAATGAAATTTGATAAATATATATTCTAGTTACATCTATCTCATGAGATATAAATATTTACCAAATTAATTTGGTGTGAGATATAATTCCAACCTATAACCTAAATAAAAAATTATTTATGGGTTCCACATGATTATAATAGTCATCATATCATAACAAATGATCTGAAATAGGTATCATAAAAGATTTATCATATAATATTCTATGGGAAAGAAATAGGTTTCATAATCAATTCATCATATTATAATCGATGAATACAATTGGGATTCCACATAATTTTTCCATGGTATTACTCGTGGAAGAGAAATGAGTTTTATAACCATCGTTTCATCGAAACAAAAACTATTTAAAGAAATAATATGAATGTTATCCTCGGATCAAATACCTAGTAAGGAATTGGTAACAAAAAAATATTTCAACTTATTTGGAAAATAATCTATAAATATAATTTATATCATTTCTTATGTCAAATATCCTTTCCCCTTTTATTCCTTTAAAACATAATACCTTTTTAAAACCATTTTTTTAAAATAATGCCAAAATATTAAAACAGAATATAAATAAACAATAAGATTTTGTAAAAAACCATTTATTTTTTTTAAAAAAATATACATAATTTATCATTTAATAAAATATTTGAATACTTTTTTATGAGAACATGTTTTTGGAAGAAAATATATTTTTGAATGAAGAAATAAATAATTTCAGATTTTTTGTAAAAATATATCTTAATTATATTAAGTTACAATGTGAGGTAATATTTTACCAGTACTTTAATATATAATTATAAACAACATGGAAAAATTTAATGACAATTATTGACAATTATTGAGAGATAGATAAAGATATTTCAACATTAGAGACCTGACCATAAATAATTCGGATGAATGCTGAGATTTTAAGAAAAAAACATTTACCACATTGGTAACATTGAACCATAATCCCTATAATGGAATAACATAATATGAAAAATAATATATCAAGAATATCAAAATATTAATGATATTACATTTCAAAGGTGATTTATATAAACTTCATGAAAGAATATAGGGTCACTATATAACATATGTATCAATGAATAAAAATTAATAAAAAAACACCTTACTGATTTATTTTATTTCAATTAGTAAACTCTAAATATGATACATAATAAAATAGATATATAAATACTAATAATTTTGTGTGTAATAATCATAAGATTCATTAATGTGAAATGTATACACCACATAAAAGAAAGATGTGGAAAATATTCCTTGTGACACATAAAAAATAAAAGTAAAATTAACATCTCTTATATTAAGTCTTGACGTCCATAAAATATATTTAGACCTCCTGAATATTAAATATATGTAAACTATTAACCTTATAAATGAACATATTCTCATATATAAAACCATTTATAATTTCCCTTTTTCTACTTTCATTACCAATTTTATAACAATTCCATTTTAAATACATGTTGTGGTTAATTGCCATCTTTTTTATTAAATGTTTTGATTTTTTTACATTTTTTGTCATATTACTATTATAATTATTGATTAATCTTCAAAATTATATCCATGATATAAATATCATATATATTCTGTATATATTTATTTATTGTAATCTATAAAATATAATGATATGAAATGAAATTCATTGTTCAGGGGGACAATAATTTTTATGTATGCATGAACGACATTATCATATTTGAAAAAATAGAAAGCATGAGGATATGTATCAAATAATAAATAAAAAATATAATATGATAAATATAATAAATATATTATATTAATAGTATTCCTATCATTATTAATATCCTTGAGAGGTGGTAATGAAAAATGAATGACATTGGTTTGCAAGGTAGTGGTCTGTCATACACATGGACAATGATTTCATAACCCATTTGATGGAAGTGTGTGTGGTTATAGGTCATAAACCTAACATATTAGCATATAATAATTTTTAAATTCTTTTTATTATATAATCATGGTATAATAATAATTTAAGTGGTGGAAAAAATAGATAAATACATTCGTTGAATAATATTACATATTCTTCGGGTATTATCCCTAGGTTTGTAATAATGCCTTCATAGGAAAGATTTGTTACCAAAATTATGCTACTAGGATTGGAGGATTTAATTTGGTAACTGATTTGAGTACATACTGGTGGATCCAAATTCATGATAAGTGTGAAGAAGTTGGGATAGTGAGTGCCCTTTTATAGTTGAAGAGGAGTGACATTCTTGTAAATACTCAAAATTATTCCTGGTTAGAAGCTTAATATTACCAAATATAGATAAAAATATGATCATTAAAGGCGTGTAGGGATGAAATGTCTATAAAAATCTACAAAACAAAATGAAACACTATTTTTATATATTTCATTCTTTAACTTCTATGTAACCCCATTTTTACTATTTTAGTTTTTAATAATGAAAACTAGTTTTCTTACATCGATAATTTATCCATAGAGAATAAATTATGTTAATTATAAATATATAATTTAGAAACATTTATTCTATATAATATATATTGTTTTTTATATTTATATCCTTTGTGTGTTATAAAAAAAATTTAACAGAAGCGCCTGCAATGTGAAAAACACCACATTAAACATATTAATGCCATGTTAGTTTTTACTATTTATGGGTCGATATAGTCACTATAAAATGAAAAATGGTCAATTAATACAACATAGTTAATATTTATTAACATTTAAAATCAAATTTAAAAATTTAGTGTTTTATATAATTTTTTTATAATTTATCAAAATATCATTTATTATTAAATAACATTATTGATAAAGTTGACCATATTCATTGGATTTTAATGTTAAAATAAAATATAAATTATGAAATTCAACTATATTAAGTCCACACATGTGTTACATGATATATTCATCCAAAAAATAATCGAATATAACAATTTATTTAATTTTCATCACTTAAAATATTTTTAGTGTTATTATTTTATTTAATTATTAGCTAAATAATTATAGTGTTGGTGTTTCTTAAGAAACTAATGTAATTATTCCATCTCTAAATATTAAATATAAATTATTAAGATGTTAAAATGAATTTTTTACTTGATAATAATATGTATAAAAAACCAATGTAGTGTTTTTATCTATCTAAAATCATTATTATTATTATTAAAGGGAATAATGGTATCTTTTTTTCATTTTATTTACATAAAGTATTATGTGGGTCATATTAAATGGAATTTGGCATGTATTTAAAATATTTTTAATAATTTTGAGGTAATGTTTGAAATAAACTTATTCAATAAAATTGGATCATATTTGAGGTCCTTTTCACTCTTATCATTCTACTTGTAACCTCGATTAATCTGTTTTTACCATAACCACAATAATTAATTTTTACTCCATTCACTATTAATTTAGGTCAAAATTTGTACTTACCTTAATATAAATTAAAAATTATGATGACTCCAAATATGGAATCAAAATTTCCATATTTGACTCACGTAAGAGGAAAAAAATAATTTAAATTTAAACCTGCTGACATGATGATAAATCATGAATTTAAAGTTAAAATGTTCAAAAATTTACAAATGATTAATATATAAATTCAATACAAAATTTATTCAAATGAACTAAATTTCATTACATGATTTATACATGAACAAATGTAACATTAATACCAACTAAAAAGAAAATTTAACGTTGTGAATAATTTAAACAAAAAGGTAGTTTCAATAAAAAATTCATTATTTTTCAATATTAAAAAAAATGAAACTTTTCTAAAAAAAACAAAACATTGCACTAAGATAATTTTCAAATTTAAATTTTAGATAATACTATTATTTTATCAATATAATTTTAAAGAAGTAATTTATTTAAATGAAATTGCGTCATAATAATTATCTTTTAGAGAATTATTTTCTTTTATTCTATCGAATCGGTCAGTGGAATCGGTAGACTCAAAGATGGGGAATATTCCAGGGATTTTCAGTGTTTTTATTGATGTTTTCCCCCAATATTTTGTGAATCTACACCCCTGACGAGATGTTTAGTGCAGGATAGAATTACAAACAAACACCCTTCCAATTTCAATGGCTCTCTATCAGATAGCGCCATCTGAAATATGAGGGTTGCTGATTCAGGTTGATGACGTGATGATGATCGGTTTTACCTGAACAATAACGTTAGCATGGGATTCTCTATTAATGTTCTCAAAGAAGGAAGATTGTGGACTTGGGCTATGCATAGAATATTGAAGACTGAATCTGGTGATAGTTAT
This sequence comes from Viscum album, assembly GCA_963277665.1. Lineage (NCBI taxonomy): Eukaryota > Viridiplantae > Streptophyta > Magnoliopsida > Santalales > Viscaceae > Viscum > Viscum album. Next base: position 304,367,485 of record OY728131.1, on the reverse strand, counting down.
GATCCATTACACCTTACTGATGATCAATGAACTTCTTTACGAGTTGAAGGGAGAAGGTTGGTTATCAATGATCAACTTATGTTATGTATATCAATCATTGAGGGTGATGGAGGGTGACATCTGAAAGACTACATTTTGGTGCAGATATGGGCACATTGAGTTTGCGGCCATGCCTCTCAACATTATGAATTCACCCATTGTGTTCATGGGGCCCTTGAACACTATTTTCTCTGAGTACCTAGAATAGTTCATGGTTATTATAATCGACAAAATCCTAATCTACTCAAGATCATTGGAGGATTAGGGTAATAATTTAAGGATAGTATTGGAAGTCCTTCAACACCACCATCTCTACAAAATTTTGTCTAAGTGAATGTTCTGTACATGATAGGTGAACTTATTTGGATACATGGGGTCCTAGTGGGAAAAAATAGTGAACCCATAAATGTTTGAAGTTCTTATTTCATGGGAAGAACACAACAATGTGGCAGAGGATTGTAGTTTTCTGGGTTTGGCTTGGTACTACTAGAGGTTCATACACGTCTTCTCTGGAGTTGCAATGCCTTTTAATACATGGACTAGAAAACAGTTGGCTATTATATGGAGTGCAAAGTTCTAGAAAGATTTCAGTTATCTGAAGGGGATGATGGTCAGTACCCTAGTATTAAGGTTTCCTGAGGAAGGTGTAATGATTGAGGTGTTCTATGATGCTTCCAAGATAGGCTTGGAATGTGTTATGATGTAGCAGTAAAGAGTAATCTCTTATGGGTATATCCAATTATGCCCACATGAACGTATCTATTCCACCCATGACCAAGAACGTGAAATGGTTGTGTTTGCATTGAGTCTGTGGAGACATTACCACATCGGGGAGTGCTTAATGGTCTTCACATATCATTGAATCTTGAGGTACATCTTATCCTAGTGAGACCTAAACATGTGAAAGTGACGGTGGATGATGTTTATTTAGGACTATGCCTTTGAGATCTCTTACACCTCAGTAAAGGGAAATGTGGGTGGTAGATTCCTTGTGTTGGAAGTCATATAAGGATGTGGTTCAAGAGTCATCAGATTCTTCGAAGGCAATCTAGGAGATGGATTGTGTACATCTAGGAATGAGAGTAGAGGATGATAGAAGATATATGTTTTAGATGATAGTGCAGTCTTCCTAGTTTGGATAGGTGGAGGAGTGTTAGTGGGGAGACTCATAGGCCGAGGTAATGCACGATCATGTTTTCTAGGGTGATGCTCTGGAAGGATGGTCGGAGGAAAATAAGAATTAGATGCTATTTCGTGGGAGGATGTGTTTCCCAAGGGTGATGTATGATGGAGTTCTCAGTGAGTTCCATAACTCAGACCTAGTGGTTTATCAAGGAGTCATTATGATGTATTAGGTATTTAGAGGTCAGTTTTGGGGCCCTGATTTAATGTGGGAAGTGGTGGAGGTTAGGGCAAGGTTCCCTGTGTGTTAGAATGAGAGGGCCGAACACCATATTCTAGACAGTCTGTTTCATCCCTTAGACATCCTTAGGTTAAATTGGGATGACTCCTCGATGGATTTAGTCACTGGACTACCCATAGAAGAGGGTGGATATGATTACATCAGGTTAGTGGTTGAATGATTGTCAAAATCAGATCACATATTAACAATTAGGGAGTCTAGCGCTGTGGATATCCTAGCACAGAAGTACGTGGGTGATGTTCTGCTGGTGCACAGTGTTCCTAGAACCATCATTTCAGATATGTATACAGGTGTTAATTATTGAGTTTAGAATGTATTACAATGTAACATTGGCACCTAGATATTCCTTAGCACACCATTCCACCCCCACATAGATGGGTAGACAAAAAGGACCATCTAAACTATGGAGGATATGTTTTGATCAATTATTCTAGACTTTAGAGGACCATTGGTAAGAAACATTCCTCTAGTGGTGTTTACCAACCAAAATACCTACCAATCCACTATTTTAATAGAACCATTCGATTCCTTGTACGAAAGACAATTTCATTTACCCGTGTGCTGGACAATGGTTGGGGAGGCATGTGTTCCTGGCCTGAAGGTGGTTCAGAGCACAACTGAGAATGTTAAAATTGTGAGTGAAAGGATGGAGGCATCTCAGGACCGGCAGAAGTCGTATTCTGATCATAGGAGGAGACCCTTAGATTTTGAGGTTGGGGACCATGGGTTCTTAATTGTCTCCCATCAGCATAGACAACATGTGTTTGGTAGGAAATTAATTTTTCTCCTAGATTCATCGGATCCTTCAAGGTGATGTGATGAGTCGGTGAGGTGGTGTATTAGCTGGCATTACCACCATTGTGGCAGAGGATTTAATGTTTCATTCATGTCTCTCAGTTCCGTCAGTATCTACAATATGACTCCCACATCCTCAACTGGGGAGAGTTGGATATCGAGGATTGTGTGATGTTCAAATATTAACCAATAAAAATCAAGGATTATAATAATAATGTGCTTCATTGATGGACCATTCCATTGGATTTTGTGTTATAGAGGCACGTTGGTCTCGAGGAGAGTACCTAGGAATGGGAGACACAGATGCATGCCAAGTACCCAGAGTTGTTTTGTGTTTTTCACTTCTGTTTGTTTGTTACATACATATGATGAAAAGTTTGACCTCACTTGTTTTACGATTAGTTGATTTCCCCATTATTTGTTTTTGTGTGAAAATTACAAACCATGGGGTGGAAATAACCTAATCCAAAATCATAACAGATTAATGTGAATTCCATTAAACACATGAAAGAGAGTCAGTGTCACCCATATTATATAGTATATTGACATAGAGAAATGAGATACCTAATCCATGAGTACATACATGTGACTTTAGATGATTGGTTGGTTAATGATGGATTCTATATTTGTTCATGATACAGATGAGAGAGGTGTTCCGGGATGTTGATGTTCCCCCTTCAGTTTTAAACTCAGGTGGTTTACTCCTGAGACGTATCATGAGTAATGGTTGAGGGGTAATATATTCTATAAGATTAATCTTGAATTCCAGAGGTCAATAATAGTTTGAGAGGTATCTAATGTAATGTCGTGTACCCTCCTGGTCTATTAATATTTTAAATTATAATGTTTGTGGTATCCTGGAGACCATCAATGAATCAATGAAGAGTTTTCTAAATTTCATGTTGCATGAACAGTGGAATTAATCGACATTAGTGGCACTAATAATCCAATGGTGGCACCGATGGACATCAATGGCACCGATCGACCAATGGTGGCACCAAACAACATCAGTGACACTGATGCGCATCATTGGAACCCGTGTAAATTAGGGGCACCAATTGGACATATGTTGCACCAATTGGACATCAAAAGAACTGATAGGCTATGGTTCCACACCCACTAGTGCCAGGGCATCAGTGCCAGGGTTTTGTGACTCACCCATTAGTGAGTTATTGCCAATTTCTCAAAGACATTCCATTTTTTACTTCCATAAAAAATCTTATAACATATAAGTGTTTTAATGCATTTTTTAAAATACTTTAAGGCCGCTTTAAATCCCATAAATGATACTTTATATTCCCTATGTGTCAAGTGACCCTTGATTTACCAATATGTATGGTATTTTTATCAATTCCACACCCTTTTCCACATGTTCCTGTTTTTCTAGATTCACCCCTATAATGTGTTCTTCTCTATTTATTGTTAATCTATCAACTCACAGTCATCCACTGGTATTTATCTGCAATTTATGAGGAGAATTATTAAATATAAATTAATTCCAACATGTGAACTCACCATTCTATGTGGTTATTCCATGATCTAAATTTTATGTACTTCGAAATGGTATCACTAATTTTAGGATCTAAGAGCTTCTTAAGCTGAGATCCTTTATTGGTTCTTCCTTATCATTTCATTAAGTGTGCCTTAAGACTTACTCCTTTGATGAATAATTGGTCCTTGATAGAGCCCTTTTCACTCGACCTGGGAGTTCTTCTTGCAAGTCGCATCACTCCCTATTCTTTTCCCAACGATAAATCTTCTATCCTTGTTCATCATAGTAGTGGTTCTTCATTCGTATCTCTTTAATGTGTGTCATGTGGTGTTGGAATGTTGATGTACCCTTAAGATGTAGATCAAAACAAACATTGAGATGAAAATAAATAGAATATTAAAGAATTAAGGGGTGGTAATGAAGATGATGTTGTTGTATTTTACGTTCATTTTAATATTGTAAATTGTATGGGTTATTGTCCATTGGAAATCGTGGTCGTTGGGTCCTTTCCTATGCACTATAGAAGATATATTATCTAGATAATATTATGATTTACGAAATATAACATGCAAACTAATGTAAACATGGTGGGTTAAATGGACTCCTAATGGATAAAAAGCCTTGTGTGGTCACCACAGTTAACTAAATAGAATTAAGAAACACAATAAAAGGGGTTGGAAAAATCAGAAAAATCATGTACTTTGTTATAGTGATATGCATGGTTGTTTTGCTTAATAATTATGGGGTGATATAGAGGTTAATGGAATCTCTGGTTGAGAGGTTGTTTATTTTTGTATATGAGACTATGTGGAGCCAGTGGTAAATGTTATGGACAAGATATTTTGTGTAATGTTTCTGTTGATGTACTTTGAGGGATCTCACGAGATCCCATTTTAATGATGTAATTTACAAGGGAAATGAGAGTGAATTCTTAAACAAATGATTGGATTTTTTTCCTTGAGTTATTGTTTTGGATATTGGTTATGCCTGTTAGTTTTCTAGTAATGAAGGAATATATAAATGGAATCATTTGAACATGATAACAAGAATGGGTACAATTGGGAACTATTTTATAGAAATGGGTTATACTTCTGTTGTGGTAGTTGTGTACTTTTCCATGTTAGGGTAACAACAAGAGAGGTTTTGTGTGGGATGGTTGTTGGTTTGGAACCATTAATTTTGGATAAATTCATGATTACCAAAATGAATAATATTTAGATCATGTGTTTCTCCTACACACCCCACCCTTGTTGAGAACTTCATACAAAACACCCCCAATTTCATTTGGAGGGTGTTTTTTCCAACATTCCTATGAGCGGATGATTATTTTTCCCATTCATCTCCCTCTCCAAGGTAGCCCAAAACTCCTCAAATATTGTTTGTTGTGGCGGCTTTCCTAGGTGTGTGGGGCCAGGTTTGTTTCCCCAATATATTCAGGATAAGGCATATGCGTTTGTAGGTTGGAAGTGTGGTTGTGGTGTCCCAGGTTTCAACATGCGGGATGTGTCATTGTGATGTCCTCAGTGTTTGTAGGACATATAAATGTGTAGTTGGGATGACCCATATGGTTTTTTGGGGGATGTCAATGCGATTACAAAGGGAATTATGGGGGAGTTTTGATGCATAGGATGTTCTAAATAACCTGTGGGAAAGCAGTGCGAGGTATCCAAATATTGATGTCTTATTACTATTATTTTACAAAACATTTGTTATTTAGGTAGTGTACTTTATTGAGTCTGGGTGGATATTTTTTCTTGATTGGTGTATTGTGTACCCATTGTTCTTCCTCAAAGGGCATTAGAATGTGTCCCCACATGTGAATGAGATATTTTTGTTTCCTTACTGAGTATACCAGTATACTAACATTGAGTATATAAAACTAGTTTCATGTTACTAGGGGGATTTGAGGACTGTTCCTGATCTTACCAGCTTGGGCATCTAGAAGATTTTCGTTACTTCTTTTCATTATTTTGGTAATTTCCATCAGAGGTTTCATGTACTTTTTATTAGTTTATATTTAACATGCATGAATGGATGTATTTTTGGAACTACTTTGAAATTTATTTCTTGGGGATGTTGGGACATACCATATTATCTCCCGATCTTGTTCTCTAGAAAGGGTAAGGCCTTCCATTTTTGCGAGATTCTATACCCTTGGTGATAGTCCCCACTATGATTCCTACTAAATGAAGTAATTGGGGGTCATTATCTGTTCTTAACCTTGAATAAGGTAATACATGACACATTTTTTCCCTTTCCCTCATCATAGAAAAGGTAGGTCGCGACACAATGTGATAGTTATCATATTAAAAAGATAATATTTTAATTTTATGTCATGTATCATTTCAACATGTTTTTTTCTGTAATGCAAGATAATATTGAGATTGTTTATAACAAAATACAAAAATAGTGTTTTGTGTAACAGAAGATATCAAATAAATTAAATATTTCAAAAAAATAATTTTTAAAAACATTTGTTTTTACATGATCATACCAAAAAAAAATTCATGTTAGATTTAAATACTCTAAAAAATATTTTTAAAAAACATCACCCCATGATTAATAATACTAATCCCACATTCGATACTAACAACATTTATTCTTCCTTAGAGGCTCCCAAGAGGGAAATTTCACCCCTCCAATTCATTTTGTTGGTGAATCGATGCAGATTAGATATTTTTCAATTTCATCTATGTAAGTGGATATCTTATTTTGTGGTTTATAATAATCTCCACTTCTCCAATTTTTATAGTTTAAAAGGATATCAAATAATTGATGGATTTATATTATGTATTATGAGACCACGATTCTAGGTTAGATTTCTTGGTTTCTGGCACCTTCATTCATCAATGGTGAATTCTGTAGTAGGTTTTGTTTTTTGGATTTATGATTTAATGGTACGTTGTTACGGAATTATTATTCTTACAATTGAATCCTTTAATATCTTGATTAAATTGAAATTATTTTTTAATTGATTTAAAAAATATATTTTGGATGACTTGATATTTAATGTTAAATAGGTGAGACATTTGAGTAAAACCCCCAATTTCAATGGTAGAAAAATTGTTTGATGAATATATGAAGAATTATTTCTTGGTTTAGAGATAATTTTAATTAAATGATTTGATTATGATATCTGAAAAATGATTAAAATGATAGATGATTTTAAATCTCAATGAATGATGAAAATATTGATTTGGTTCTTAAATGAAAAAGACTAGATCGAAACAAAAATTCTAAATCAATATTTTGAAATGATTTGAAATGGTTGATTTTAAATTAGAATAACTAATATTTTGAATCAGATTGTATTTTGGGTGGATTCAAGGTGTTTTAGAAAATCATTCTAGGATCTCGATTCCCTAGAAATATATTTATTAAGACAATACTAACTAAAATTTGTTGTTCTAGGAGGCTCGTGATGAGTTCCCCAATTGATGTGTGGATTTATTCTATTTAATGGTTTCCCCTATTAGGGTGTTGAAAAAGTATACATACTATATAGGTGTCTTTATCACTAATGATGTGTGTGAAGATCTTATATCTATTAAATAATATACCACTATTCATTTAACATTTTTATATGATTCGGTTAATTTTATGTACATTTAGTGGATTAAATGAACCATTTAATTCTTTCCAACTAATTTTTTTAAATTATTTTTTATAAAAACGCAATTCAAAATAATTTAAATGTTCATTAGATAGATTTACCGGCCTTTGATTATGAATCGCGTATTGGTTTAAAATATATAAATGCAATACCAAACCATGTTATTTTTAAATTGAGATAATTAATTGTTAATTATTATATTATTGAATATGAATGACATTCTGATATTTTACTAGTGTTTATATCACACACCTTACCATTTAATTCACTTTTTTTTAGATTATTTTTTGAATGCTTTAGAATATTTAATGTTCATCTTAGAGTTTGTGTATGTTCTTAATCAATTGGTCATAGAGTCATATAGGTGACTGATGGAGATGTCACCCAATTGAGTCTTTATATGATTGAGTATTTATCTTATTAGTTGTTGAGTACATTAATGATATAATTTATTTGTGTTTTTTATACCTATTATTTATGGTACATTCTCTTTTTAGAGTGTTGATAATAATGAATTTCAACTTTTCTCTTCCACTAGTTTGTGGCGAAATCATTATCTAATTGATCTGATATAATGACAGGTGATAGTTTTCAACCTATGAGGAATAAGAAATCCATTCATGTTATGTTGGATCTATCTTGGGTATCAAGGAACGAGGGTATTCCGGTTGTTTATTGAAAAATTTGTTTGAATGGTGCAAGTTAAGAATATTTTGTTGTCGAAAATATAAAATTTATGGTTTTCTGGTAGACATGAGGTAATATATCTAGTATATAAGAGGTATTTACGAGCGATTTCCTCACCAAAATTCATCATAATGAGACTTAAGTCACCATTTTTGTTTGTGGTAAAGTAATAATGATGAATAATTTGATTTAATTATAGTTATTTATCTATGTATCATATTTGGAATCTTTATATCCAAATCTAGAATACTTATTTGATGTGATAGATGTTCTAATTTATCTTATTTGTGTTATTGATGTGAGAAATATTCCGACGTGTTCAATGTTGTCAATTGTTATTTCATATCATCATGCCTTTAAAATGATGTGCAAATAGCCCCCCTAGAAGAATATTCATGTGTACCATAGTGATTGAATCATCCGATGGACATGAATTTGGTCGAGTTTGTTGTGAATTTGATCCAAGCTGTAGGACATCAACTTACACCCATTCTAGTTCAGGATCCAATTTTGGAACCTCAAGGGGGAGATCCTAAAAATGATTCACCTGACTTTATTCTCCATACGAAACTCGATTTCCATGCTACTAATTATTCAGAAGAGGTTGAGTATTGGTATTTTAACATCCTGACATGAGATCCCCTAAAAATGCAGAGACCCTAGTTTTTCCCTATAATACTATGGAATATTTCTTTTAATATTTCGATGTGAGAAACTATGAATTTTTTCAATTGTTATCCCCTGTGTACTGGGAGTTAATATTATAAAAATTTAATTATATTTTTATTTCGTGCACATTTTTTTCATAAATAATAAAATATCTCTAAGGGAACATTTGATTCTACAACATAGAATTTACCCAAGGAATGACAAAAATTTTGTCATCAAGGGTCATCTATTGAAAAATTAAATGATGATATAACTATAAATGAAATTATTAAATAAAATTATTTTTTAGTGGTAATCAAAATAACTCATGAACATGTAATCATATCGAAAATTTGAGACCACCATTGAGTTCTTAGTGTGGGTTTTCCCTATGTGTGACCAGAATTTGGTTGGTGCCGGGCTTTTTGATAAGATAGTCATTGGAAGTATAGTTATGTGGATTAATTGATTCACTAATTCTTCTTTAACATAATTCTATGGTTATAAATAGTATACAATGGAAAATCTATAGGGTTATCCACATAACCCTGGGAACATTTAAAGAGCTCTTATGCTCCTCTCCTTAGTGAATGATGACAAGTTTGTAGATCGGGACATTTCTGAATGCAGTGAATGTAATGACTTCCTCCAATCATTGGGAGGCACGTTCTTCATCAGCGAACTATCCAATAACCAAGTAATATTTTTCATTTTTAGTTCTCCCCCTTTTTATTAATCCATTGAATCATACTTATAATAATTTTTCTTCACATGAGACCCCTAATTTATTGATTATAACAATTATTCTTCATTTATCATTCTAACGTTGATGGATCGAGGCTATCCTGACCAATGAATGATGCTTGTTCCTTGATCATTTTTATCATGTTTTTCCCTTTTCACTCATCAATTGTTAGTATTTATTTTTTAGTGATTCAATAAGTACCCTATAATAAATCTTTCGATAACCAATCTTTGGCATGATTTTTGGAATCGAGATTAGAGAACTAGTTGTAGGGTGTTTTGAGTTTAGATTTGGAAACCCAAAAATCAAAGGAACATTAGAAATGCATCTATGTGTATGGTGGAGGTGCATTGAGGTTTTTGGGATGATGGAAAAGAGATGAACTGGTGACCAGTATGAGAGAGATGATAGCTGGCACATGTAGGTGTCTTTTGAGAGTAGGTCATGTGCAATAAAGTGTTTGTTGAAGCTTAGGTGCAGCATCATGGATATCATTCGTTAGGGTTGCATAACATTCCAATAAATAATAAGGGTTCAAATTATATTTGTTAGTAATGAAATTATTATATAAAATAAATCTAAAATCTATAAGATTTAATGGGGGTGGTTGAGGTGCGATGTACATGAGGAAAAATGGGGGAGAAAGACAAAACATATTTTTTGGTTTATATATAATAATTTTAATATTATAACATAAATTAAAATGTAAATATTATAAATGGGTGCCTCATGTGGGTGGAGATGCTTGGCATTGGGTGGATTGTATGAAAAAATAATATTATACAATAATGTTATTATTAATTTTGGTCATGAAACCTTGGTTTTGACATAAGTCTTTCAAACGATCTTAGAATGGAGATCCATCAAAGGCATCATAACACTGTAATTGTGATGGTCATTTCAATAACATTTTTGGATACATAATTTATACATGTGTATCAGGTGCATGAAATTCCTAATAATAATAATAATAATAATAATATTTTTGTTGTGAAATATTGCATATAACACAAATTTTTTGTGAAACATTAATTTGAAAACTATCATCAAATCTATAACCTTGATAATGAGGTGGTAATTTTAAGACTAATACAATGATTTGAAATATAAATATATTCACGGGAATGATGATACATCATTCGAGAGTAATATGGTGAGATATGAATTTTTCATTCGGTGTCTAATTAGAGAAAATGAATAGCCTATCTCGAGCATTTTTTATAGAGGATTGTAGTGGTGAAATATTAATATTTTATTTTGGGATCTAGATGTGGACCCCATGAGGCACAATTTATCTAGAATGTTGGGAAATGCAGTTTCTTCACTAGGCATCTGAATATGGAGAATGAATAATTTATCATTTTGGCTTGTCAGTATGGATCAGAACAGTGTTATCCATTTAGTTATCATGTGCTGTTTTTGGTGGCATTTCAATAAAATTACATTTATTCACTTTAGAGCAATGACTAGAATCTTATGGTTGATATCATTTTAGCCCAATTTTCTATGTACTCTAGTATTAGGAAGGAATGCCTTTGGGTACATTTATAGTGTTTGGTAACCATGTATCGCTAGATACGTGACCTGGCAATAATGCGGGGTCTCACATAGTGTGTTTCCTATATGAATTTTAAGCTATGTGATTGTGCTATATCCAGAATATCATTTATTTAAACTCTATTTTTTGTCATCAAGTATCATATTTGAAGTGTTCTTCCATGTAGAACACGAGGGTACCATAGTTTGAGGTTATCAAGATATGATGTAAAATTTTCAGTGTTTGGTATGAATTGACTAAACAATGAATGATGACAACGATCATACAGAATCACCAATTTAGTACTGATATTACCCTCTAGTAGGGCAGGGTAATGAATATTTCTAATGTAAGAACTAGTCTTACCCTACATATGGGCTTGGTAGTGGCATTTCCTAATGTTATTCCTGGCTTACCCTTCTGTAGAACATGGCAGTGGTGTTCCCCGATAATCATTGAAAATTACCCTCTAGTAGGGAGGGTCAATGTAGTTGCTCGACCTTCCTGGAAAAGCCTCCAGCAGGATAGCGCAGTGTGGTTCCCTAATAAAATATTCTAGGTTTAACTATCCATCTTTGATGGGTAGGGTCTTTTAATGATGACTCAGTAGGATTAAAATTCACTAGGACTGGGCAGTGGCATTCCCCGATGACTTTCCCTAGTGGTACCCTCACTCTAGGATGGGAACTGACATTCCTCAGTGACTATGATAGTAATACCCTTCATTAGAACTTGGGAATGATATCCTTTCCTAAATTTTTTCCCCTATAAATTACGATACAATGTTGATAGTGTCTTTATATACCTTGGACTTAGGAGAAAGTGGAGAGTCTTTTTTCGTAGATATACATCCTTTTGATATGATCTAGAACAATGTAAGTGAGTTAGTAACACCCAAAATTGATATTATAAATGTTTGGTGATTGATTCTTCTCAACTATTGTGTTCTGGGAAGATACATGAGGTGTGGGCATCGTAGATCGACATAGCATGGAATGGATGGAAAATATTCTTCTTGGATTGACCTTTGAGATCAAGAGCCATTAATATCTTAATTCGGATTTTTTGAGAATACATACATACATAATTATATATATATATATACTCATTATGTACCCACTCATTGGGCTTTGGTTACTTTCATAATAGGAGAGGCAAAGATGGTTGAGGTATTCCATGTGATTTCAGTGTCTACCTCTCATGGTTGGATGAGTCTACTCTACTACTATATGAAACAAAGACTCAATGTGAAGTTCATCTTATCATAGTTTTGAGATCCTTTTGTTTTGATGAGTTTTCTTTCACTGTATTTCTCGGTTGATCCTTACTCTTTTAACATACCTTGTCCTCTACTTATTTCCTCTTCAATAGTATCCCTTATTGCTCCCCTTTATCCTTTTTAGAACATTTCTAATAGGTAGGTTTATACTCACATCTTTAGGGGATTTTCCCATCATGTGTCTTTTCTTTTGAAGGAAGTGGACATGTCAATCACGTCGTTAGAGGAGCTTATGGATACAGACATCTTGGACCACATACAATGTTTGTGTCATGGGATAAATGATAAGGGATCTCTTATTGTTCTATTTTCATGTTTTTTTACGGCTGGGACACATTTCTATATGGTTGTGTATTTTTCCATCCTATTTTAAATTTCCTATACTATGCATTCTTTTATTTAGTGTTCCATTCATATTTAGGTTCATTTAGAGTAGTGTTGCATATTTTTTATCTTTCCCTATACAATTTTTCATTTATTTTCCTCTGTGCGTGTGAAAAGGTATATAGGAAATGGCCTCCCTATGTTTGTTATGCCTTCGGTGCTATTCATCATCCCTTGGCCAATTGATTTAGGCCTGGGGTAGTTGCAGCACAATCCCTAGTATGGGTTGGGTCATGACAAAAAGCATGCCCCAATATGGTTGGCAACATTGACTCAAGTATACACATATTTGCGAGAGGCCACCGACTAGTTTTGAATGAGTAATGAAGTCATGATGAGGGGAAAAGACACTCATAATTAGATTAGATCATTGGTATATCATATATAAATCATCAAAGAGTGGAATTAGTATAAATAATGTACAAATTAGTAGAATTATAATTATCAATAATGAAAATTATATAAAATGTTCAATGAAAAATATACGATAAGAAATATCCATGTGTCTAAAATATATATTTTGAAGAAATTTAATTAGTAAAAAATAAATAATACATAAAAAATAAAAAAATTTCCCAAAGGATATTTCAATGAAAATCCTAAGATCTTTCTCAGTCCTTTGTTCCTAAACTCCAATGTACAAGATTCACAATACAAGGAGAATGCAAAATCATGAACCTGCAAACATGTGGTTCTTTTTGGGAACCCTAGTGAAACGGAGGCCTAAACATATTGTCAGATAAACTCAGAAGGGAAAAATTTATGGTTTCTAATTTGGTCTAGTCCATGAATATAATATAATAAAATTTATATGTGTAGAAAATAATGAAAAACATTGAAAGCTATAAAAACATCAGATCAGGTTCTTAAGGGACACCTGGTTGACTATTCCTACTTCGAACTATGTTGGGATACATTCGGGTGTCCATATCAATATATATATAGGTGTATATATATATGAACTATATATATTTTAATTTTTATACCCATATATATATATATATATGTAGTTTTACATAGGAAATGAGTCATAACTCAATGTCCATGCATAATACTACCCATAATAAGAATAATAAGAGTCTCATAATAATAAATAAGGTATGTCCTGATAAAAGATCATAAGAAAATATTGGGCTCCATGTTTAGTACCATAATCAATATAGGAATCCATGCCACGTATGATGACTGATAATGTTGTTCATACCTAACATTCTATTAATGGGAGCATGGAACGTCATTCTCGTCAACTGATGTGATGTGAACATCATGCCAATACCCTCAACTCGGGGGTTGAAACAAGATAGAAAATGACCCAACTCAAGGTCCTTTCATCAATTATATATAACAAGGCAATCTTGATTCCCTATGAGCATGTAACCCATCATTACATAAGGTTGAAAGAGACATATCTTAAGGAAGATATAATCCTTTTTAATATAATCAATCTAAAACATAGATTCATACAATGTGTTCATAAAATATATTTATAACATTTAGTAATAAATTATAAATAAGTCCTTATCTTTAATCATGTCAAATCACCACTCATTTCATCATAATTAATTATGTCATATCATAAATATAGAATTATCATAAACCAAAAAAAAAAGAGGTAGGGACATGTATATTTATCAATTCAATTATCCGATTCAATTTAAAAAATTTATTATGGATTAGAGCACACCTCATAGGTTTATTTTATTATAAATGGGGGAAAGAATATCATGTAAAATTTGATTACTTTATTTATGTTTTCCCTTAAAATAATGATCAATCAATTTAACTCAAACATAATTAATTATAAAAAAATTCATTATGATAAAGAGCCTCTAAAAACCCTTAACAAGGTGGTTTCATTACTTAAAGAGGCATAATAGTCAATTTTTATAAACAAGTCACCCCATGAGGGAGTATATGTTGAGGGGAAAAATATCAATCAATTTAATTATATTCAAAAAAAAGTAATATAATTAATTCAATACGTATAAAATTACTAATTTATCATTTTAAGGGAAACAGATGGAGAATCTTACAGGTGGAACCATATGGTAATTTAGAAATGATAAATAATTTGGGGAAAATATATTGATATCCTACCTCATGTTCAGGATGGTTCAATCATCCAATATTGTGCTTTGATTTATGTCAGTTAAAGAAATTAATTAAATTAAAAAACTCTCTAAATGGTGGGATAATTATCTCACATGAATATAAAACCAATGGAAAAAATAAATATAAAAAAATTAATCAATAGGTGCAAATTACATATTGAGAGATCTCTGTTGTGATGGGAAACACTCAAATTTGAGGATAGAAGGAGGTTGTATCTCTTAGCCTACTATGGATGATAGAGAGGTGTTCAAGGAGGGGAGTGTACATGTTCACATAAATAAAGATAAATGGTTGAGGTATTATAAAAGAGGGTGGGAGAAAATGGATATTTTACTAATTTCAAAATATGTAAATAGTTTCACCACATGATTGGCCATATCTTGTGCGAACTGTTCATGGGATAGTGAATACGTAAGTGGCTCATAAAATTCATATGCATGGTATGAGAAACCCTATGAAAACCATGAATTTACGTTATGTGATGATTTATAAAATATTATCCTCATCATGTGGCCATGTGCCCAATGTTAAAACAAATAGTGAATAACCCACAACTGCTTTGAACAGGCCACCCGGTTTCTCGTGGTGGGTGACACAGTTTTTGGAAAACAATGTGCCTCTTTTAACTTCTCATGAAATTGGGTTTTCAATGTAATGTGTTTGTTGTCTTCAGTGATGGGTTTCTCAGAAATCACGCTGGTTTTTGGTCAGTTCATGACCGTGATGGTGGGTTCCAGTGGCGGTCGACACCAGCGTTTTATTGGTTTGGTGCTGAGGCGTCTAGTGCGTTAGGGTGTTCTGCCCGTGGGGTCTCTTTATTTCTTCTCCTTCCGACATCTTCGATGCCTTAAAGACATCGAATAAAACATCGACGATGGGTTTATGTTCTCAGTAGGGACGATGACGACTTCTTCCTCAGGGATGAAAGACTCTGATGGTGTCTCTCAACGGCAATGTTGGTGTTTATATTCAGCACCGAAGATAGATGGCGGTGCTCTACGATGACCACGACGGTGTCCTTGGAAACAATGGGGGTCTGAAGTGGTGACAATGTGATAGTGTGTGCATCTCGAGGCATTGGTGATAGAGGCGTGAAGATGGTCTCACTGCTTTTGGTTTTCAATTTTTGAATTGGTTTTTTCGGTGGAGGCATTTCGGAGTCAAGATCATTAAAGGAAATGAATTTGCGGTGTGATGCTGGATTCTTCTGAATTTGGAAACAGGCGGCGTGGTGTTAGATGCTATTTTATTTTTTGAATATGGAACTCTATTATGATTGTTTTGTGAGGGGGGTTTGGCTTGATACTATAAGAATAGATCTGTAGGTTCCCACTTACCCTTAAAGTGGGGTTTCAATAAAATAAAAAATGGATTTTGGTATCCACCCACCAAATGGATAAATTCTTGTTCCTTTGAAAATTTCACTCATTACAAAATAAAGGATGTTAAAAATCCACACCGTATAAATTATCATCCATGATAAGGATTGGGTAATGAAAAAAAGAAACTGATCTATTGAATTTGTGATGTTTGGTACAAACACTTGTGTTTCATTTATAAATGCTCGATGCACCTCCAAACAAGACATTATCATACAAATATGAGTAATGGTATCTTCGCAATCAAAAATTTTGATTCAAACAAGGACCTGGTGTTCTAATGACACTCTAGGAATGATCCTTAGTTTATATAAATTCGCAAATCCTAATAAACATATTTTATCCAGTTTGAGATGAATTTTTGAGTAAATCATCAGCTAACTCACACTACACACATCTCATTCCAACGACATGACATAAAGTAGTATGTCATAAAATGGATTTATTTTGATAAGAATAACATGATGAGACACATATATCCAAATATTTTCAATGATTATCCTAATATCTGGAATGAATAACACTACCCAAGTTATGATTCATTCTCTTAATACTTCTCCTGTTTTTTGAACACTCTCACTGAATCCCATATTTGACTTATAGTGACACCACAAGCTAAAATGTTCATTTATGTTTTTCTATCCCAACACAAACAAGGGTGTATACATGATCCAAGAAACATTAATCATCACTATTAAAGCATCTCATCTGATCCAGAATGATGTATGGGGTATCCTCTAAATCATCAACTGGTGTCCAAGGAGCCTATTCAATGTTGTCCATACTATATAATTTATAAGTGAGATGTTGGTATATAGAGAACAAGTTTTTGTATATGTTCACTAACTGAGAGAAATAATATTCATTTAAAGAAATACATGGTTTCCAAAATTCCATACAATGAAATCATACTTAATAACCCAAATATAACTTAAGACCAACCGAGCCTCTAAAATTAGTCACTCTACTGTATTAAAACACCAAAAAACTATAGTTATCAAAAATGAAAGTGAATTTTAATAAATTTATTTACCTCAGTTTATAATCAATTATCTATTAGGGAACACTAGATTATATCATGATATAGGATATGATCTCCATTATAAAGAGTACACAACGAGCATATGAAAGAATTTCCATGTATATCGAAGAAACATCTTCCATATCCTAGATGATGTGCTTTATATGGTTTCCAAGAAACAATACCTAACTAAAAGAAAGAAGATAAGTCTAACCAAAACTGGTCAATTTTTATTAAAAGAACTCAAATGTTCCATCTAATGCATCATCATTTATTTATTATGACACATTTTTCACCAATGGAATCCTATAATAACTCAATCATAAAAATTGTAGTTCACATTGACACACGTTGTCCAAAAAGGTTTCCTGCACAACCAACCATATCATCATCACGTTTCCTCAAAAGCACATACACATTTTCTAAACCTAAAAGATCAAATTGAAATCAAAAGAAACACTGAGAATGTTCAAATAGTCAACATCATTTTTTCTTGTTCTAAATGAAAGGATTCACTAAACCTACCTGACAAGATACTCCCCACCTTAGGAGTGTTCTTATCATCACATTAATGAGAACAAGGTCACATCCCATGAAATAAACTCCATAAACCACTAATAGATGTTTTAAGATGTGGAAACCATGTTATTCCAACTATCTAATTAGAAAGATATTGAAACTATCCACTGAAAATTATACTAGAAAATGTTTACTTTAGACATACACATGACACTTCTCTTTAGACACATAAAAAGGGATTGAGAATTAGGTGAAAAAACCAACAAAATTAACTACTGTGTTAAAAAACCTAATCCTCTTTAAGAGATAATACCAAGCATTAGAATGATTCAAAATTTCGTTTATCACCCAGATCACACTATATTTGGATGAATTACGATCATAGGGACCAAACTCAAGGCTTTAATGATTCCTATTAGATTCATAGGACTAGATGCACTATTATATCATCTCTATAGGTACCATTTGAATTAATGCATTCAACATTTGGATTTAATTAACAAATCAAAATATTTGAGATAATATTTATAGTCTTAATGAATCATTGAATTCTAGTATTAGTTGGATCATAAAAATTATCTATCCTGGAGTTTGATCCCTCAATTTGTGTGTTAATAGATTTTACAATATCTCAAGTCATCCACCGATAAAAATGAGAAGGTTCACATGACAAACATAGTGGTTGACCATGTCCTATTCAAGTCAATCCCACTAAAACTGAGTACTAATCAATACTGATGCCCATAAAAGGGTCCAAAGAGAGCTTGAACACTCAACAAACCCATGTAATGTCTTAGAAATGTAGAAGTCCTAATTAGGAGAAACAAAACCCAAATGACACCATCGTCTAAAAAATCTAACAATCATTTAACAAATTTTAAGGGTTCTAAGGGAGATATCAAACACATGATAAATACTTATAGAAACTAAATACATCGACCCATATCATTTTCATGAGGATGAAATTACTATGCCCTACCACCTAACTTTTAGATTTAGATCAAATTAGTAAAATTTAAATAGGATCCATAAGAAATGTCAATGATCCTATGCCTAACGTTCAACATGGAAAAGGGTAAAGATAACCTCCAAATTTGTTTTGAAACTGAAAAAACCACATAAAGGCTTCATTTAAGTTGATTAATTTTTTTCAATGATTTTTAAACATTACAAAGGTTGAATTTAAACATCAAGTGCTAGTTATAAGGACCATTTTATGTAGATTCTTTTCTTATTCCAAACAAACATAGTAATATTATATCCAAAAACACTTTTAAACATTATCTATTAGATTGAATTCCCATAAAAATTTGGTAGTTTATCTTATAAAATTCTTTTAACTATAATTTATTTATGTATAATGTTATAAAAATATGGGATTATTTAAAGAAAATGTTGATTCCAATATATATAATAATACACCTATTAGAATGTAATTGGAATTTAAATTAACTGATGCTCATATGAAATAATGACTAATAGAATATAACAAGCCTTCTACACCATTTTCTAGTATATGTTTACCCACATTAGTTTAATTAAAAAGGATTAAGAGATAAGGTGACTATGGTGGTCTTGTTAATTATTCTATGATTTTGTTACACCATTCATAGGGTTTTCTCATAAACACTAAACACTATGATTGGCCTACTTGGGTATAGTCAAGTATATATAATACAAAACAGTCCCTAACAGTCCTACATGGTTGCATTTTCTCATTTATAAATTTGGTAGTATGGGTTTTCATGACCATATGATTGAGCTAAAATACTTTTTATTGGAAAAAATTTAAAAAAAGATATAATTTTCAGAATACACATATAATCTCTATAGTTCAGTTAGAGGAATTTTAATTCTCCGGTTATACATGTATATGAACTTATAAATCCTAATTGTCATTCATATAACTGCAACCAGGATTTGACTTTGATTTCAAAATTTCATAAGTTTGTATATAATTATTTCATTATATAAGCAACCCTACTAAATTTATAACATACCATACACCTTATAAATTTATTTTGGTTCCCCATTTTATCAATTGCACATATTATATTCCCCCATGTAAGCAAGGGTCTATGTCTCAAACATTCCTAGATTGGGTAAATAAATAGAATACAACCATCAAGTAGTGTGAAAAAACACGATATAGGTTGATGTTGACCCATTAATTTATCAAATTAGTTTCATAATTACTAGAAAGAATTAAACAATAAGAAGTCAATAAAAAGAACCAAAAAATTATTTACATAATCATGATGAGATGGTAGAGATTCTAAATAATCATCAAAATGGGACAATATTCATAAAAATAGTATGTAAAAGAAACATGATAAATAAATCATAGAATCATGGAATAACACTAATAGAGAATTTCACAAGTTTAATGAATCCTATATGGAATCTCATGTGCATGGAAGGTGAATCTCTATGTGTTTATAGTGATTCACATAACACTACTTTCTTTTTATACTAGGACAAGGAAAAAATGATGTAAATATGATAAATTAGCAAGCATTTAGAAGTACACAAATCCCTTGAGGTGAAATCATCATCAACTACAAGAAAAAACATGAACACCAATATAATCCCTAGCCGCATATACTTTTTTCTATACCTAGGTTAATCACTCCCAATAATGACTATTTACCTCGGACAGACACATTCATAGTTTCAGGTAAACCATCCCAAACTATTAAGACAAAATAAAATCTAAAAGTATATGATACCAAATGGTAATTCCTGAACTCAAGATGAACTAAAACAATACTATGAGCCATTCAGTTACATGGACTCAATTTCCTTCCCCGGTGTGCAAGAGGCTACCAATGAGATGTGAGGGTCTAAGGGGTGTACGATGGGGTGAATATACCCTCATAAACAGAGTTTCACAATTGTATATCATATTAAAATAAACAAAAAATGGATGTATTATTGGTAAAGGACATGTCATTTTACAAATAATAATCAATTATTAATATAATATGAAATGGAAAACACTAAATAAAAAATAATAAATTTCAATGTGACTAAAATATAGAAGAAGAGAACAAATGACCATTACAGAAAAAATTGTATATAATGAAAAGAAAACTCCCCAAGGGCTATACTGATTAGTATCATAAGATCTATATTAGTCCTCTGATCCTATGATTCCATGTACAAGAGTCACAGCACAATAATAATCCAAAATAATTAACCAGTATTTGTGAATTCTGTTTGGGTAACCCAGTACATGGTTGGGAAAAATGTGGTTTGAGGTAAAATCAGTAGTCCACCCACAATAGTGCCTAATTCTATATGACCAGTGTGTATAAAATACAACTATGTATAAGTATAGAAAATGGTGAACAATACTTGAACAATATAAAATGGTCAGTTAAGGTTCCTAAGGGGCACCTGGATGACACTAACTGCTTTAGCCTATCCCATGATGCCTTCTGGTGTGTATATAGATGTATATGGAGAGATGTATGTATACGTATATTCACTATATATTTACGAATGTATATATCAATATATATATATATATATATATACGTATTATTTTCTCATACCGAAGGTGTACCTCAGTGTCCATGATTAATACTACTCTTAATAACAATATGAGTCTTATAATAATAAAGAAGGCTCATCAAGAATGATGATCAAATTCAATACAGGACATCGTGCCAATTGTTATAATAAGTGTAGGATTCCATTCTGTTTATCATGAATAAAAATAGGCCTCATTCACAAACTCTAAATTTAGAGGCCATGGATTGTCAATCCCAAAACAAGTTATGTTGACATCATAACAACACACTCAGCCAAGAGGGTGTAAAATGTCATATGCAAAAACCCAACAAATGGCACAGTCATTAAATATATAGAATATGTTAATATTTCATTTTCTATAGTCTCTTAGCATGACGATTAGTATATGGAAAAATATGTTGCTCTAGGCGTAGTGGATAATTTTTAATTAAATCTAGTTAAAACATACAAACATTCTATGTGTTATTTCAAGCCACTAATAACATTTACTCATAACTAATAAATATGGCCATGTCAACAATCATGCTACATCATATCTCATTAAAAAAATTAATAATTCCAAACCATAAACATACAATTATTATATACCAAGGATAAAGAATAAAGGACATCTAAATTTATCAATTCAATTATCCCATATAATTTCACCATTTTATTAAGGAAGACAAC
Source organism: Viscum album (assembly GCA_963277665.1). Taxonomy (NCBI): domain Eukaryota; kingdom Viridiplantae; phylum Streptophyta; class Magnoliopsida; order Santalales; family Viscaceae; genus Viscum; species Viscum album. Next base: position 304,345,606 of record OY728131.1, on the reverse strand, counting down.
ACAACTCAAATATGGTTTTATTATAAATGTGGTAATGGCTATGATTATAAATTATTTTAACTCTTTTATGTTTTCCATTATAAGAGGGATAACTGAACTTATCTAAGATTTAATTAATTATCAAAATAAAAGTTATGATAAAGAGTATTTAAAAACACCAAAATGGGGTGGTTTAATTACTCAAAGTGTCATAAGGGTCATGGAATATAAAAAACAAAACCCAAGGGGTGATTAAGGTTGAGATAAAAACCCTCCAAAGATTGAATACTATGCATTACAACATATTTAATTATATGAACTAGGTCTCACATATCTAATTTCACATTTCAAAATAAAATTCATAGAGAATCCATAGTGAAGCACTAAAAATAGTCTATAAAAAAGAAAAAATTTAGGGAAAAAGATATAGAAATCCAACCTCATTCTTAGGATGGTCCACTATACCAATATCAATCATTTATTTTAATTGGATTGAGGGAAATTAACGAAAAAATAAATTCCCCAAAAATAGGGTGAATTAGATAACATGAAGATTATTCCAATGAAATTAAATAAATAGATTAATGAAGTAAGGGGTTTAACAAAAATATTAATAAGATTCTATTGAAACTTTTCACACATCAAATTGGAGGTCATATGGTGGAAGTAACTCAATTCATACCATGGATGATATAGAGGAGATTTAGTTGATGTGGAGTGAATATGTGAATGTGTAGGAGCAGAAATTGGTGAGGTATTGTAATGTAGGGTAGGGGAAAATGGAAATTTTACCCCTTTTAAAGACGAACATGATTTGGACACATAGTTGGCTAAACCATTCACCAATCATTATAGGTCTACTAACTATATGCGGGTTCATAACCATTATGTGCACTATTTTTGAGACTATGAGGGACCATTAATTTATATTTTGTGAGGCCGTGTTTAATCGGTACATAGCCAGGTGAAATACTGAGTGTGGTTAGAAAAACCCACAAAACACCATCAGCCACTTTAAACAAGCCACACTATTTCTTTGGTTTGGTTGCATGATTATAGGAATATTGTTCATATCTACCACCTTATCCAAAAAATGAGTGTTCAGTTCTCAATGCATCCGAAACTCAAAAAGATCCTAAGTAATATCTCCCGAATTTAACAAATTCTTAAAAAAAATTAAGTGTTCCCATACATCTAATTGCATTACATATTTCATTTTAATGAATGAACCATCCACCAAATGGTGATATTCAAATTTCATTGGAAATATTACATGGTCCAAAAGACATGATATTATAGGATGAACAATTAAGAGTGCATATTTTGTTTCCTAGAATATCATAAGGATTATAAGATGTAATGTTCTATGTTCTAGATGGAACAGTATAGAAATAGATGGTTGGATTCAATGCCAACGATGAAGAAAAACAAGGGTTTGGAGAAAAAGGGCATTACAGTAATTATCACTAATATGTTCTCTCCAAAATATATAATATTTGACATTTATATAGATATTTTCATCCTCTAGTTTTATAAAAGGACCGTGAAATAATATGTGAACCTCATTTCTCTGTATGTGATGTTTTTATAAGATATTTTGTTGAAATAGTTGATGGATGATCGAAGGTTTGAGATGTGTCTTCGGCCTAATATCCATTAATACACTTTCTCACCGAATATCACATCATATGATAATGTAATTGTTAGGTAATATATAGTTTTGATTGATCTGGATGGTATGTCATGGTATATGACAGTTTCTATTTTTCATAATGCTTGTTCTATTAGTTCCTTTAATGGAAAGAGGAAGTGTGTTGAGTCTTGTAGTGATTGTAAATAACAAGAATCCTTTAGACCCTCTAGAGTTCATGGGTAAGGCCTTTTGATTTTCATCCAGTGTGTAATGGTGGGAAATTGAAGAAATGTTTGTGAGGAGGTGACAATTATTTGACATTCTTTTTGTCTCTCAGGACACCAAAATAAATTCATCAATTTATGTTATGCTCATCACATGTGAACAAGATCTTCAACACCTAACTGAACTGTGGTAAAAGTAGACTCTTCAAAAACAAAGGGGTTCCCTCCACATGAATCCATGACAAGGTTTATTTGTGTAGTGAAATTTTATTTAGAGGAAACATTTATAGGTCCAATGAATTTAAAAAGTACAATCAGTATAACATCATATTTAGTGACCGTATTATTTGATACTAGTGCTTGTTTTTGGTTTATATTGACTCGTATTTTGAACCTTCAATATCATTTAATGGAAATATTTTATTATATGATGTTTACTTCTAGTACCATTGGAACAATTATTGAGAAGAGAGTTTCTTTCCCTTCTTTCCTATTCCCCTTATCAGAGATTGATCTTGCCAAGAATTTTCTAGTTCACTACCTTATACCTATTAAATTCATTATTAGGTAGGATTAAATCCTTATAAATATGGCCCATAAATGACTACTATCTATGGTGGGTATCCTTTAATATGCTTGATAGTTCATTAAAATTTTAGTGGGAATGACACCCGAGTTTTATTAGGGTCATAATTTCTAATCTGGATTTGGGAAAATTAATAATAGTGATATATTTTTACTTGGAATATGTATGTTTAATTGATGAAATTTATCTAGTTTCCATCGAGTTTAAAAACATTTTTTAAAATGATTTCTCTAGGGTTCCGCTTTTAATAGAGGTAGAATTTCCAATTGACTATATTATTGGTATTCTATTATTGTTTATTCCTTATTACAGAAAGACTGTAGCTGAACTAATAATTTTGAATACTCATTTGGATGATTTATTAGAAAAAGTATTTATAAACTCATGTTTGTCACCTTGGGAGATCCCTATTCTCATTATAAAAATGATGAATTAACTCTTTTCCAATGAACTAAATAATGGAAACTCAATGAGTTTTTTTATGTAATGTATCTATTACTATGTATTGATGTTATGTTTGACTAGTAAAAAGGTGTAAAGTTATTATTGAAGACTGATTGCTGATATAGTTATCACCATTGAGAATGAAAGAATATGGAATTCAAAATACCAATTTTTAGAGTATGTATTTTTCACAACCCATCCCCCGAGGACCGGGTCATAACTACCCCAAGCCCGCCTTCCATACGCCAGGTGTTGGAGACTAGCACCAAAGGCGTAAATCTCAATAACTTGGAAGACATTGCCTTCATAAAAGGTAAAAACACATACAACCAAAGTACAAGCAGAAGAAAACACTAAGTAATGCAGTAACATGTGTGCTGAAAGTAAAAAGGGGACAAAAATACAATCTCAATAGAAAGGTATAGCTAAAACTGAAATAAGTATAACTAAAAAGACGAACAGTCGAATCGGTCAAACAGTCATCAGGTCTACAGCTACTAGGTCTCTGCAATCCATACGCTGCTCTCCAAAAGGGTCTTCTCCACAAGCTATTGGTCTTTACTTCCATGTGTCACGATATCTCACGTAGAAGTAACACAAAGGACCACCTCGTCATTGAGGTCTCAATGAAACAAATGGTGCATCAATCAGACACCCGGTCTGTGAGTTATTAGCTTTTCTATTCTAGGGTCCCGGTAGGTTATTTAGCTAAAACCAACACGACCATACTCCAATATAATATGAATCCCATGTAGAGTATTCCAAAATAAATGTCTCAATAAGTGGAATCCAAGGTAGTCGACATAATTTCAATCGGACGTCTGGTTCTCTTGTTATAAGTGTTTCGTCTCCAAGGGCACGGTTGGTTTCGAGTTCGAACCATCCGGGTCATGAACAAACCTTACCAAAACCTTGAGTGTAATATTCCAAAAAGACCGTATCGATCCTGAGGAATCCTACGCAATTGAGGGTGTGTCGATCGTAGGTCCATAACTCATGTTATGTGTGTTTAACTGAAGAAGGTCTGAAAATTAGGGGTCTAGGCCCAGTTCGACCCGGCCCAACACCCCCTGGGTCTGGCCGAACTGGGTCGACCCGAACCAAGTCCGGGTCTGGCCCGGCCCAGGCGGTGCGGCCCAGCCCACGTGGCCCACGCGGTTGGTCATGTGGCTGGCTGACCGGGGGAGGTGGCGGCACCCAGTGGGGCCTGACCTAACCGCTGATCCCAGTGGGGTAGGAGGTTTACACCCCCTTGTTCATCAAAATGGCCAGACATGAAGGCCAGATATTGGGTAACCGCGAGACCCCCTCAAATCCCGCCTCTTGGTGGCACTGGCCGCCGACACTGCCGGCCGGCCTTCCAGGATCGCTGCGGACTTAGTCCGTGGCTCTGTTCAACCAACGCGGTGCGACGGCACCGCGCCCCACCACCGTGGCCTACCCTGATAGCGACCCATGTAGCTCTGGCGTGGTGCGATGGCGCCCCGCCCCTCCCCTGCGGCCCAGCTAGGCCACGGTCTGGCTTTACTCCACGCATCACGATGAAGCTTTACCTTTGCGGTGATTTAGAAATCATGCCCTGACAATCCGCTCGTGGTCGGCCCGACGCCAGCCAGATCTTCATAGTCCGCCTCCACCATCCAAAATAAACAAATGAGAGGGGAAGGTTCGGATAGTTTTCGTGTGGTCTGAGGCCTTCCATGTTAAGTTGGTATCATGCAGCCAAACAAAACTCAAGAATTGAAGAACGATAATCAACGATATAAAAAAATGAACATAACAACCCCACCACGTGTCATTCGTCACTCGTCGGATCTGATGCGATGATGACGTCGACTTCAATGTAGTTTATTGCGCCCACAACACACTACCAATCCTTGCTCTTCTTCGGTGTCTCGTCAGAGAAGATGGAACCTCGGTGGTGGTGCAACAATGAAGGAAGGAGAGGAAGGGAATGAAGGAGAGGATGTTCTCCAGTGGATTCCCCCCCATAAAAAAGGCTCCTACCTTAACTAATTAAGGGATGAGTTACTTGAATTAATGTGGAGTTGTGGAACCCCAACATTAATTCAAATAAGTTTTATATTTAAAATAAAATAAAAAGATATTTATTTTATTTTTATTTCACGATGTTAGGATAACTAACTTCAACTCCGTCCCACCTATATTCGAGGAGAAGGCCCTCTTAAGCAAACACCAGCGCAGCGAGTTCATCAGTGCCTTGGATTTCAATTCTGAGCACCGATTAAAAAGATAGAAAATCCCACTTTTTTGTTCACTGAAAGTACACGAGCTAAACTTTAGAAAATATTATTCCAGGAACAGTGGACCTCAGAATCCGGGGCCGTCAGAAACTACGCCTCAGGGATTTACGTCACCATTAAGATACATCATAAAATAGTCGAAAAAGTTGGTACTGATCACGCATCTGAGCCTCTCGATCCCATGTGCTCTTCGGGTGGTTCTCGTGCTGCCAGCGAAAGCACACTAGAGGAAACGACCATTCACGTAGGACCTGCTCTTGTCGATCCTCAACCTCTACAGGAACCCCATGAAAGTCGCCCCGTCATCATTGTCCAGCTCTTTTTGGACGATGAGGAAAGATAGGTCATGCCCACATCTCCTCAGTTGAGATATGTGAATGACGTCGTGCACCCGGTGCAATAGTGGTGGAAGGGCCAGGTGGTAAGACACATTGCCAACTCTAATGGGAACTTGGAAAGGTCCTATGAATGGTGATGATTACTTTTCGACCTGGCCAAATCACAATTAACCTCATCAATATGTGACCCGTAACTAGACGTGGTCGTCACCCTCAAACTCCAGTGATCTCGTATCCTATCAGCATAGAACTTATGCCTTTTCTGTGCAGTCTTCATCCATCGCTGGATGATCTGCACCTTCTCCATTGTAGCATGAACCATTTATTATTCTACACGTGCTAATTCCATAAATATCCACAAAGGTTATCTAAAACGTGGCAAGTTGTTGTGTCGCCACTCCTAACAGCTGAATTCGCAATCTCCTACTAAGAGAATCTGCTACAACATTCCCCTCCCCATGAGTATATACTATCTCGAAGTCATAGTCCTAGAGTAATTCAAGCCTTCACCGCCGTCTCTGGTTCATGACTTTCTAAGAGAATATACACCTGAGACTATTGAGTTGGATAGAACCTTAAATCGTTCGCTCAAGAAAAAATGGTGAAACATGTCAATTGTAAGAACTCATCTATACCCTTCTTCGTCAACGTTCTACAAGAGTTGCTGAGATTTATCCTCTACTGAAAAGTGAAATCTAGTCTCATCACCTGGATGAAACACATTCTTTTTCTTATACAGTCAATCCTGACATGAACGGTACAATTCATGTCTTGAATGACATCGTAAGGCCTCAACGCTACTACTAAAATATCAAATAGTTACTCTCACCTCCAAGGGTTGAGTCACACTGTCAGCATAAATGCATGGATACTGTGTCTCCTTCAGTAGGAATCTCATAAGTGAGGTTCAAGTCAACAGTCTTAACTGGAACCTCTTAGTATCAACTATACAAAAAGGACATGAAAGAAAATTTCACAAGGACAAGTGTCTTTTATTACCACAAATCAAGTACAAAGACACACAAAAACAACAACCAACAACAACATGGAACTAGAAGCACCATGAAAAAAGGCCTCCATGCCTGGAACTCGTCCTGATCATGTACACCTGCTTCTGGAGTTCCATAGTTGTATGCATCAGCTGCCTGAAGCTATGATCTCAAATGTCCACCTGTTCACTGTGGTCGGGGTGGTCCTCCTGGTGTTGGTGGTGGAAACACCTTGATGTGTCGTCCACCTCAAGCTGCACGACCAGCTATTTTGTCTCTATAAAACCTCTGTCTGTTACTGGGAGGTCCTTCTTCTATCTTCAGATCATCTATATGGTAGGTCGGATAGTCACGTGCTATGGGACCGAGCCCACCGCATGAGTAACACTGCCAGCTCCTGTCATGTCTGGCTCTTTCTCCACTCTGGTTTCCCTGCACAACTGAACCTGAGTCGTGCAGCAAGCCACCAGTGGGTACATTCCTCTGAACCCCTATGTCGTCTGTCTACTGTCAGCTGCAGAATAATCCAATACAAGTCAACTAGTGGTGGGTCCCGCTACTGGAGACTGCTCATCAAGGAAACTATCTACTATAAGGGCTCGCTCCAACACTACTGTATGCGTCGGAATGTTGTGAGAACAACTGAAGCTCTAATATGTCGCATGAGCCCCTATTCGACGGTCTGGGACCTGAAGAACGGGTTACGTACCATATTTGTAGAGTAGTGTGAGAGGTCGGTGAACCTCACAGAGTATTGTGCTACTGTCATGCTGCCCTGCTGAAGATACAATAGCTCATGTATATGCACCGCTCAAATGGTGGCTGGTACAAACTCCTCCCGGAACAGGCTCCCGATGTCTACCCAGAGTAGTGACACCTCGTCGTATACCTGGAGCATCAGGCCCCACCATCATCCTGCTGCTGCCTGAAGGATTCTGGTAGCAAAGATCACCATGAAGTAAGCTGGCTTCCCTACCAGTTAGAAGACTCTTGTCATGACCTCCATCCAATCCTCATCCGCATGTGGGTCCATCTCTTCCTGAAACCTGGGTGGCCTCTGGCACTCGAACTTGTGAAGTGCGCTCATGTGGTGTGAATTACCTGCTACTAGGGTTTGTGGAATTGGTGGCCCCACGGGTGGTAGTACCACTGGTGCCTCCACTAGAAGAGGGCCCTGTACTGAGGCCTCATCGCCCGGAGGGCTGTCGGTATGTACAACTCTTGGTGATCTACCTGGTCATCCGCGGGGAGGAATCATGAAAGAAACAGATATGACACGGTCAAAGAGTATACCTGGTGAGCTGGACTGGTTTGAGCTAACTTAATGGAATCTTTTGAAAACACAAACGTAATCAGTGTTTTTATTCCCTGAGTCAGAAATTTGAAGTCAAGGTCCTGGTGTATGGATACGTCAGCCGCCCGCACCAACACTGGACTCCCTGATCTGAAAACCGCACTTAGTACCCTTAACGTTATTTTTTCACAGAAAGAAAATATCAGATTTCTATGTTCTGAGGTAGAACCGACTCCTCTGATACCAATTTTTCGTGAACCGTCCCCCGGGGCCTGTGTCGTAACAACCCTAAGCCCGCCTTCCATAGGCTAGGGGCATGCGACTAGCACAAAAGCCGTAAATCCCTATAACTGGGAAGGAATTTCCTTTATAAAATGTAAAAACACATACAACTAGAGTACAAGAAAAAGAAAACACTAAGTAAAGAAGTAACAGGTGTTCTGAAAGTACAAAGGGGTTGGAAATACTAGCCCAACAGAAAGGAATATCTACAACTGAAAGAAAGTACAACTGAAAAGATTAACAACATAATTGTGAAGCAGCTCCTGGATCGTCCTCTAGGTTTCTACCTGAAGTGTAGGTACAGATTTCCTCCTCAGCACTCCACGTATGACAGTCTCTTCTAGATACCGACTTGTTTTGAGATCCAACTTCGGGTACCGTCCAACTCTACAAGCCTCAACCACGATTAGTGCAGTCCATCATCTGCAACCAACACAACGGGGTGCGGGCATAACCCATGTAAGGGTGAGGATAACGATACTCAGTAGGGACCCCGAGACCCTCAAGGTCTCACTAAAATAAAAAAGGATAAACCACAATGAAATATCTCAATATATAACCTTTACATAGGTATATTCCCATACATATTCGTATGTTATCAAGTAACCCATCTCAATCATGAGGTAAACACACAGTTAATTGACTTAGCTCAAACCAGTATTTTTAGTCATGATATCGAAACCAAAATACGAGAAACTCCTCCTATATTGAGTACAGTGTCCCTGTCACAACTCTGAGGCACTACTCACTAACCGTAGACTAATGAGGAACTTATCCTATAGAGTACCGCGGGTCTGATGCCCAATACCGGGCACTCCGTTCATTGTGGGTCTGCCGCAAAATACTGGTCGCTCCCCCTAATAGCCTACAGTGGTACTCCTCCTGTCGAGTACCATGGGTCTTCTTCCAATTACTAGGAACTCCGTTCGCTGTGGGTCTGCCACCAAATACCAGGCACTACGTTCACCAGGCTAATCGAATCACTCCATGTCGAATCGATCAAGCAGTCGTCAAGTATACAGCTACTTGGTCTCTGAACTCCGTAAGCTCATCTCCAGGAGGGTCCACTCAATGAGCTATTGGTCATTACTTCCAACTGTCACTAAATCTCACATAGAAGTAACACAAAGGGCCACCTTATCATAGCCGACACAACACAACACACGACGCGTCAATCGGACGCCTGGTCTGTGAGTTATTAGCTTTTCTGTTTCTAGGGGCCCGGTTGGTTTTTAAGAAAAACCAACCCGACCATACTCTAATATCATCTGAATCCCATGTAGAATATGACAAAATAACCATATCAACAAGAGGAATCCAACGTAGTCAATGACAAGTTAGTAGGACGTCCAGTCCTCATGTTATAAGTGTTTCTCCTCCGAGGGCCCGGTTGGTTTCAAGTTCGAACCAACCTGGCCATACACAAACTTTCCAAAACCATGAGTGTAATATATCGAAACGACCTTATTGATCCGAGGAATCCTACGAACTGAAGGTGTGTCGATCGGAGGTCCACAACTCATGTTATGGGTGTTTACCTAAATAAGGTCCGAAAACAGGGGGTCTGGGCCCGGTCCAACCCTTCCCAACACCCCCTGGATCGGCCGGAACCGGGCCGACCCTACTCGGGATCGGGTTTGGCCTTGTAGGGAGCGACCCAGCCCACAGTGGCATGGCCCGATGCTGCCCGTCCAACATGGCCCACGCGGCTGGTCACGCAGTTGGCCGACCAGGGGAGGTGGCGGCGCCCAGTGGGGTCTGCCCCTAGCTGCTGATATGGGGGGTGTTACACCCCCTAGTTCGTCAAAACGACCAGCCCCGAAGCCGACCCTTGGGTAACCTTAGGACCCCCTTAGGTCCTGCCTCTTGGTGGTACCGGCGGGCGGCACAGTCAGCCGCCATTCTAGGTCCGCCATGGACTTTGGTCGCGGCTATCTTCAACCGGCACCGCGTGACTGCGGCACACCGCACCGACGTATCTTTCCCCAGCCGCGGCCCCCGTAGCTCTGGTGTGGAGCGATTGCACCATTCCCCTCCACCGTGGCCCGGCTAAGCCGCAGTCTGGATCTACTCTACATGGAACGGCGATGCCGTGCCTTTGTGGTGATCTGGCAATCAAGCGCTGACGATCCACTCATGGTTGGCCTACCGCAGGCTGGTTCTTCAAAGTCTGCCTCCACTATCCACAAACAAGAAACAAGAGGGGAAGGGTCGGACCGTGTTCGTGCATCTAGAGCCCTTCCTAGTCAATATGGTATCATGAAGCCAAAAAAAACTAAAGAATTGAAGAACGATGATGAACAACATTAAAACTTGAACATAAAAACCCCTAACATGTGTCATTCGTTGCTCGTCGGATCTGACACGAGGAAGACGTCAGACTCACCATAGTTTGTGGAGCCCGCACCACTCTAACTATCCATACTCGTTCATTGGTGTCTCATCCGAGAAGATGGAACCTCGGTGGTGGTGCAACAATGGAGGAATTATAGGTAGGTAAGGAAGGAGACGGAGTTCTCCAGTGGATTCCCCCCATAAAAAAGGCTCATCCCTTAATTAATTTAGGGAGGAGTTACTTGATTCAATGTAGAGTTGTAGAACCCACACAATAATTCAAATAAGTATGAAATTTAAAATAAAATAAGATGATATTTATTTTATTTTTATTTCACTAAATAATGAAAACTAACTTCCACTCCACCCCGACTGTATTCGAGGTGAAGGTCCCCTTAAGCAAACACCCGCACTGCGAGTTCATTTGTGCCCTCATATTTCAATTCCAAGAACCAGCTCAAAAGATATAAAAACCCGATAGTTTTTTCATTGAACGTACCCGACCTAAACTTTAGAAAAAATTATTCTAGGTACACCTAGCCTCGGAATCAGGTTCCGTGAAAAACTGTGCACTCGTAAAATTTGAAAGAAATTAAAAAAAATTCCCTTGAAATTTCCCAGACATTACAGTATGGAAATATGACTATATTTTCATTTTATTTGATCTAACAAATACTTCTAGTGTCTTTATGGAATTTATAAAATGAATATTCCATAGGAATCTTGATATGTTCATGGTGGTCTGTGTGGATGGAATCCTGGTTTACAATCAATACGATGAAAATAATGGGAATCCTAGAAAATAATTTATGAAAATTTTGAGAAGTTAATGAATCTAAACCAACAAATAAAATTGCATTTCTATGATTCTAGAAGTAATTTTGATTGGAAATGTGGTCTTAGAACATTGTATTTTATTTTACCCCATGAAATTGAAATCTATTATTACATTTGAGAAACCATTGAATGTTTTTGAGATTACCATATTTTTTTTATTAGTGTATTATTATCATATTTTTGTAAATGATTTCTCAATGTTTGTATCTCCAATGACCACTCTCACTCAGAATGGAGTGATATTCTAAGGGAATGAATAAAATTAGAGTTGGGTTTGTTTAGATGAAATTTATTTTTAATTTTATTCATATGTGGACTCTTATGGAAGCTGTGTATGAATATTTGGTATTTTCTAACACATCATGTATAGGTTTGGGATGCAATATTATGCAGAGTGACAACATGATAGCCTATGGTTGTGAAAAACCTAGGCTACTTGGGATGAATTATCTAACCTATTAACTAGAACTTGTACCCATGAACCATGATCTTATGAGTTGGTCGAATTAACTTTTCGGAGAATGGTTTACCCATTTATTCCAAAAACAAGATTATATGTTATAAATTATCTAAAACTATTTTATCCTTGTTAGAAGATTTGGATGGAGTACCTAAAATATATTGATTTCATCACTACCAACAACTTTGAGAAGGGAAATTTCATGGCTGATTCTTTGATTATGAATATTCTAAACTAGTCCTTAAAAATTAATATAATGAGTGGAACATGATGGCTCTATCTTAATAGTTGCATTTATGAGTCTAGGGGATATAGGGAAATGTTTTCTTGGAATGTTTTCTATTGAAGTCCTCTCATCTCAATATAGTTATTAAAAAATAGAATAATGAAGATGAATTCTAGGTAATTAGGGACTCTCTTATTGGTAGGAAGATCATTGGTGAGTGTACGTTCTCTTCTAAAGGTATCATGTACAATTGAAATTTGTTTGTTGTGCCTCTTTTATTAAATAAGTCTGTAAAGGTGGATTATTATTATTATTAGTGGGAATTGAACCCTATAACCAAAATAATGTTTTCTAATTTATAATGATGATTTTGGTGTCCATTTATTAGTTGTGTCATCATTTATTTTGTTTCAAATTGTTATAACTATATTTTTGTAAATCATGAGAACTAGATACCTTAGAGTTTTTTAACCAATTCTTGTAATGACTTGGAAGTGATATGGGATTTATTTGAAATTTTTTGTTGGGTTTCCACATTCCCATTAGAAAAATAATGAGATATAGGTTATTATTGATCTAATAATGAAATTGGCTAACTTATTATCCATTAATGATACTACCAGTGTTGAGGACATGTGGGTCCCTATGAAAAGTAGATTGTTATATTTCAGGGAGACCCTCTTTCTATAGTCTCTGATATGTGTCCCCATTTTACATAAAAATTTTGGAGAGGCACCAGGGTGGCACTGAGATGTTCTGTTCTATTGATAATAACATACCATCTGTAGATAGATGTTTAGATAGAACAAGATATAAAATATACATTTGATCAAATTTAATTCTTGAGTTGTAAATTTTTGTGGAGATTGGGATATGAATTATGCTATATTTGAGTTCAACTACAACAAAACTTATAAATATACAAATTGGATGGATCCTTTTGATTTCATATATATATACATTTTAATATCTATTTTTTTAGTTGATGATAGGTTAAATTTATTTGGTTGGGATGAGTTTGGTTCATGATATGATGAATATCATATTATTTATTATTTATAAAATTTTGATGTAAGAGAGCCAGTAAAAATATTTTTCTAACCATTAGAGGAAAACATTGTATTTTAGTAGTTGGAAACATAGTGTTTTTTAGTTTTTTATCTAGTTTGTCTCATCAATGTCTTGGGAAACATGAGATGATATCACCTCAATTTTTCGGTTGTTTTATGGTTGTTAAGAAGGTGGGGAAAGTAGATTACCATTTAAAACACCCCCAAATTATATATAGATACATATTTTGTTCCCTGTATGTAATATTTGAATGTATCATTCAGACCAATATAGTGTCTTGAAAGGGGATTTTCCTAATGTTGAGTTGGATTTATCTATAAATAAGAATCCTATAATGATTTTTTATGGGAATAATGTACTTTGTTGGATCATAAAACCTTTAGTTTGCATGATATGGAAGCATAGAATTGATTCTCATGTGGCATGGTAGCATGATAAATAAATGAGAGTTTTGTGGCCTCATCAATTCCATTTGGAAACTTCTTGACTAGATTTCCTTAGATAGTATGTTTTTATGGTGGAGTGTTTGGATCATCCCATTACCTTCTTTCATGTATTCATTGATCCATTTTGATCTCCTTAATGTTAGGTTCTAATTTTAGGTGTTCCAATTATAATTAAGAATTTTTTTGTGGTCTTTAGGACTCTAAATGGTTGGAATATGTTTAAGAAAAAACATTCAATTTTACCCTACTAACCATGAACCCTTTTATGGTTCTCTATAGGTGGCACATGATTTTTCCAAAGAATGCTGAAAGACCCTCCAAACTACGCATCCGAAGGATATGGGAATACGCTTTTTTGGTGTATGTTTAACCAAACTATGTCATCACCAAGGATAAACTATATGACATAGATAGTATTGGTGCACAGTTAGAGAACATGGTTTATTTAACCTTCTGGTCATGCCCCACAAACCATGCGCATGAGGTTTAACTATAATAAACACTATTTTGATAATTCCCTGCCATTTTATGAGAATCAATATCTACCCATTAACCCATAACATTATTTTGTCATCCTTGGAGGCTCCCAAGATTTTATTTTGGCCCCTCAAAACCGTCTTTGTTGAGGATCATTTTAGTATTGATCTCTTTCAATTTATTTATGGTATGTGTGTCTCTAATATTGTAGTTTATTTAGACATATATTTACACCATTTTTATATTTTTATATTTCACTTCAAAATTGATGGATCTGGACACCATTTTATTGGTTCTTGATTGTATGCCTGATTTATAGATCTCTGATGCTTCATTTTTCATTGGAAAATCCTATTACAGTTCTCAAATTATGGATTGTTGATTTAAATGTAGGTGCTTACATAATTATTTTCCTTATGATTTAATCCTTTTATTTATTGATTAAATAGAATCAGGTTTTTAATTTATTTGAAAATTTTATTTGTGATTACTTGATATTTGATTTGAAATTGGCATGATATTTGTGAAAAAACACCAATTTAAATGAATTGAGATTTATGGGAAATTTTAGAAAAAATATTACTAAATTTGGAAAATGTCTTGATGAAATTATTTTTTATTGATCTTGGGAAAATATCCAAAAATTTTAGAATATTTAAAATGGAATAAAATGATGAAAACCTATGACTTGTTTCTTAATTGAAAAATGCATGATTAGAACTGAAATTGGGTAATCTTATTTTAATATATATTTACAATATTGATTTCAAATTTTATTGGTTAATTTATTATTTGAAGAACATTGGATCATTTGTAGTAAGTATGTTTTTTGGCTAAGAACACATATATCATGATACCATAACACTAAATTTCTTGATGATACGAATTTCCAAACCATGTCAGCTAAGAACATTCGTGATGAATTCCCCTATTGCTGTGCAGATTGATTTTCAATAATGGGTTACTCTATTGGGGTGTTGACTATGTGTTCACAATATTTAAGAGTTATTAACAATGATGAGATGTGTTAGGATACTATAACTAGTCAATAATTACCATGTGGAATTGGACCATGGTGAAATGAGTTGTTTAATTTGATATACATGATGTTGATTTTTTGAACTGTTTTATTAATTCAAACTAATTTACATAATCTATTTTTTTTAAAATTTTCATTTCATAATATTTGGATTATCTTATGTTTAATCATCCATAGACTGATTATGAGATCATATTTTGGGTTAAAATATTTAAATTTAATTCCATGACATGTTTTTAATAATATTGATTTCACCAGTGGTAAATTATTAGGGTATATATTATAGAACACATGGTGATACACTTCTAGGATTTATAGATCGTAGTATAACTTTATCTTTTTGCATTTGTAGATTATATTTTTCTATGCTCTATCAAATGGAAAGTGACAATTGGAGGTGGTGGACTTTCTTGATTCTTTGGACCTGTGGTACTTGAGGTGATCGAGGGAGATGTCATCCAGATGAATCTTTGGATGTAAATTTATTTTTTCTTTTTACTTATCGAGTACTTTAAACAAGTAATGTCATGTGTTTCTTTATATGGTGTTTTAGGTACTTTATACTTTTTCATTAATGATTATAATAACATTTACCTATTTTCATCCACTCTTTTCTACTAAAATTATTCCTTATTTTAATTTGTATGATTCCATGTCCAATTCCCCACCCCCTGGGTATTAGGATCACCCTTCCATTTATGTTAGAGAAGAATCAAGTTTTAGAGAAATAATATATCTAGGGTTGTCATTTATAATGAATATATATTTAATTTATATAATTGTTAATATTACGGATATGATGGAACTATAATTAATATTAATAGACCAACAAATCCATATCAAAATAGATATTATAACAAAAATCACATATTACCTAAAATGTGAATTTAAAAATGAATTGTTAATAAACATGTAATAAAAGGTCATACTTAAATCATATATGGTATTATATATATGGTTATGTAATATAATTATAATAAAGAAACCTATTTTATCGAAGTTTTGAATGTGCATTAAAGAATTTGGGAGTTAAGGAATGAGATCCCTTTCTCAAATTGACTCATGTGGGACATATGATATATTATAAACCCATATTATTTTATGAGGTGTATAAACATCTCTTTTGGTATGTTATATCATGGTCATATTTTGTTCTCATTATTCTTAAATTATTATTTAAATTTATTTATTTTATGTGGTTATTAATTAAAATGATATCAAATTGGTAGCAGCTTTATGATATAATATTTCTTTATCGAAATTGCTTATGAATATACTTTTAATTATGCTATATTATGATTTAACTATTATGAAACACATAAATATTATCATCCTAATTTTATTTCATTAAAATACATGTTTTCATTTGATTTTACTCAATTTAGTTACTCAATATTATTAACAAATCATTATAAAGAAATAAGAATTTATATTTATCTTTTGTTAGAAATCCATTTTCTCCCATGTCCATGTTTTGAATAAATAAAAATTAATTTTTTTACTGATATACATTGATTATTTAATGAATTATTTTTCGAAGAATAATTTTTTTTAAAAAATAATATAGTAATTTTTTTCTTGTTTTCTGAATAATGTACTTTCATACTTTTAATTGAAAATGTGATAGAAATCAATATTATAATGCATATAACATAAATTTTATATTTATTCTTAAGAACAATCATTGTTTTAAATCTTTATATATATGTTTCACCTTTAATTTTAAATGAAAATGTATTTTTGAAAGGTTTTTTTAATCTTTTGTGTAAAAAAGATGATCCTCAATGTGAAAAAGATTTGTATAAAAAGAAATGCTCTAAGTAACCATTTAAAATAATATTTCATCTAAGATGAAATCAATTTACTATGTCCACCTGAGCCTATAATTTCACAATTAGAACATATAAATGTAGTGTATTTATTTAATAAAAAAATAGAATAAAAAATATCAATCATTTAATACATACCAATAACTTTTACCGGTCTAGGTTTTAGCGGATTAAACAATCGTGACATTTTTATTAGAAATATAGTAAAGAATAAAATAAATGAAAAATAATGACCATATGTGTGATAAATTCATAAGGGAAATGAACACATTTAGAAAACTCTAATGAAACCATGAAAAATAAATTTAAACATGGGGTGAGCTTTTAATTTCACAGTAAGGGTTTCTAAAAATGGCCAGTAAAAATATATAGCATTGTAGAATAACATTATAAAATATTATAACATACTTGAAAATAATTGTACATATAAATTGAATAAAAAAATAAAGTAATTTTTGGACAAACAATAATAATGTTTTTAAAAACCGAACACATGAGTCCACTTGAATCATTGAAGGTTATTCCAGCCATACCCACTAGTCAATAGATGAGTTCAATCCCTAATTCCCAACCATAATTCCAATGTTCTAGTGCTAGAATATGTAAAAACATTTTCATCCATCCACATATATATATATATATATACATTTATCACTCTGTTTTTATCATTAAATCCAAGCTATGTAATAATCCCAAACAAACTTCAATTTAAATATATGTACATAAGAATATGAACATTCGATTAAAATATCTACAGAGTATTGATATCACCCAAACTAATTTTATAAGGATTTAAATGGATGGTGAAAATTATATTTCAATTCCATATGTTCATACCTCCATTTATAAACTCATGAAATAAATGTTTTTTAAAGTGATAACTTTTTCGATTTTAAAAATAAATTTTGAATATTATATTTGATACATTTACTAATTTGATTCTATATGTATAATTATGACATGATAGTATTAAACCTTCTCATAGATTACTGTAATTAATAAAATGATTTTAATATATAATTTTTTTTCTAATAATAATTATATATGATAAATAATTATATTTAAGAAAAAAAATTATAAGAGAACCATTTTAAATAAAACATTTTAAAGATTGAATAAATCCATGTATATAATAATTTTGAAAGTAATCCATAAAATTTAAGTTGAAATCATGAATTTTTTTATGAATGCATTGTATTTTGATGTTTTGCATAATAAATTCCATAAACTATATGAAAAATTTATGTCCTTAACAACAAAATAACATTATGACATGCTTAGAAATCTATGCGCACTATTTTCTGAAACATGAAAATAAACATCATAGACTTATATATATATATATATTTAATAGGATGATATAATGACTTGAGATTATTTACATATATATTTAAAATATAGAAATATTGAACAAAAATATATATATGTATATATATATATATATATTTATATATACACTTGGGATTAAAAATCTTAAAATTAAATAATCATGAATGTATAATTGGTATATTTTTATATACATGTTTTTTATCAGATCTACATATATATTGTACATATATAAAAATATTCACATTTTTAATGATAAATAATACTTACCTATACACATGTCAACATATGCATTAAATTTATATATATATATATATCATAAATTACAAATATATTCATAAATTCCTTAAAAACACTTATACACCATTATATTACTAAATATAAGTATGTAAATCATGATGTAAATTATCATTGGTAATAGAAATAACAGAATCATATAACTACATATTCGAAAAAATAAAATTTTAAAAAAATACATAAATAAAAAAATCATAAACTTAGATCCTAAAATCGAAAAACTGACATTTTATAAAAATGTTTCATATTCATTATAATTTTTAAAAAAAATAAGAAAAACATTCCCCCTATTTCATAATGAATCGAAATTTAATTTTGATAAAAATAAATAAAATTCATTACATGGTATGTAGGCTTAGGATGATGAAATTAATTTGCTAATGTCGCTATTCACACACCCTCATTCTATTCGGTCTCAAAAAATATTGATTTTGTACTTTTAATTTTCACAATTGGCTGTGGGATTTATAGCCATATACTCTACAATGTGTACAATTAAGGATAGAAACCTAATTAAAAATGGCTAAAACTTTTTAATGGAGAGGATTGTATGTGATATTCAGACCTCTAAATAGTGATATAAGCGAGCTTTTAGTGAAAGATGGGTATATTAGAGTTATTAAATTAATTAAGACAAAATGATTATATATTCATCTGAAAAAAATGATATGAAACAATGAATGAAAAGAAATGAAACAAAAAATTTGATAATTCCAATATTGAGATGTTGAAAATAATATATCTAAACCAAATTGAATGATGTGTCAAATTCTAAAGAGAAACATGAAAATTACAAATAGACCATAGTTGCTGGACAACAATCGATGGATAAATTGAAAAAACGAAAGAATAAATGTTTAACCAATTGAAAATTAGTCTCCTGAAATTTAAAACCAAACCTAATTATCACTGTTATGAAATGAATCAATAGGTGATGAAGAATAGTCTGTACCATCTAAGGTCAAATGCTAACCGCACTCAGTCCACATCGACATTTCCCGGGACTCCTTCAATAGTAGTCGGTCTCATTTTACATCAAATCCACTTCTTGGATACCTTCTCATAGCTCGACGTGACTATGGGAACATTCCCCGTTCATCTACTAATCCTCAAAGCCCTCTTGTTCCATCGAATACCTCAACTCCCTTTCCTATAGCCAAGCACAACCCCCATATCCCCTTACCCTAGAATGAGACTCCCCTTAATCATGATTTCTTATCTTTTTTTAATAATTTATTTTATTCTTTCCAACACTAGTTCATTATATATATATATATATGAAACTCGATTTATTTGATATAATTATATATTCATTTATAAAATAAAAAATTTTATAAATCAAAAACCCTAATATAATTTTATATAATTATAATGATTATTTCAATTAAAAATGTTTTATACCTGATTATTACTATTACTATTACTATTATTATTATTTTTATTATCGTTAATTCATAATTATATCCTAATATTATATTATTCATATTAAATTAATTTAAATCATCATATAACCAAATATATAATAATATATTTATTCAGTATTACAACAAAATATTTTTTATTAATTATACCAATGAATTAAAAATTATCATGAACATAAATTTAATAAATCCTTATGTTATATTTATCAGTTAATATAAACCACTTAATGTTTTTTGAAAATTCCTTTTCAAAAATGATTTTACTAAAATGAACTTGTTTTATTTATACCATTTTTATAAAAATTGACAATTTTTTATAATTTTGAATATTTCTATCAAATCATAATATTATTATTTTTTAAATTATAAGTCAAATTTTTTATTAATTAGATTGAAATTTGGGGATGTTATATTCTTTCCCCCTTAAAAATAATTTCTCCCCCACTATTCATTTTTCAGAATAAAAGAATTCTGAATTCACATCTTAAGAATTATGAAAAACTAGGGATTCCAATCTTACATACTCTACCACATAGAATAAAACCTATAATATCTAATTTTTTCTATAATTTTTCTCTAATTAAAAGTATAATGGCTTGATCTCTAACTTATGAACTCAACGCAATTATATTTATTGTACATTTAATAAAATAAAATGATTAAAAATTACCCAATATTTAATACATACCAAGAACATTTCCCAATCTAGTTTTTGGTGGATAAGAAAAACCATACAATTTTATTAGAGATGTATTAAAAATTTTAAAATAACAAAAAAATGTTTGTCTACTCCATATTCGAAATAAATTCCATTGATATCCTCTACTAAACAAGTGATAAATTATTTAAAATAAGGGGTGAGAATTTATTTTGTTAGTAACGAGTTTTCAAAAAGTCCAGTGAAAAAAATACCTTTTTAGAATACCATTAAAAAATATTATCAATAATTCGAAAATAATTTTAATTTAAAAATGATTAAAAATAATCCCATAAATTTTTAAAAAACAATATTCAAGATATTCAAAAAAAATCAAATGAGTCAATTTGAAAAATTGAATAGTATCTTAGGGCTACCCATCTATCAGGGAGTGGGTTCAGTCGACAATTTCCAACAATATTTATAAATTTCAAGTGTTAGACTTTTGAAAACCATTTTAACTTTTTCTTATAGGTATATACATATATATATATATCACCAGGGTTTTTACATTGAATCATAACCATGTAATAAACAAACACATAATTTTATATATATATATATATATATATATGAAGATTTAATTTAAACAGTGAGTTTTTATATCACAAGAAACTCATGTCATAAGGCATTGCATGTAATGTTAAAATAATAATTAACTACCATTTTGTTATACCTTCATTCATGAACTCATGAAATACAAGTTATATAAATTGATAACTATTATCATTTTAAAACACAATTTTAAATAAAATGTTATACACATTTACTTAATTGATTCTATTCAAAAAATAACAAACATTATTGAATAATACCTTCTCATAAATTAATTGTAATAATAAACTATTATTCATATATTTTTTTGTCTTATTAAAATAATAATAAACAATAAATAATTATGTTCTAAAATAAAATTATAAATTATAAATTTTAAATGAATCATTTTTATGTTTGAAGAAATCCATATACTTAAAATTTTCAGATGTAAACTATAATATTTAATTGTAAAACATTAATTTGTTATGAAATCGAGGTATGTTGATGACATGCATGATACAAGACCTTGAAATTATGAAACATCGATACACTTAACTTCAAAATAAAATGATTACATGCTTAGTTTTCTATACACTCCCCTCTAAAATGATTATAAAAATTATAAACATCAAAATAAACATCACATCTTTATATATATATTCATTAAATTGGATGATATCTTGATTTGAGATGAATCTTGTATATATTTAAAATCATGTAATGATGGCCAAACCCACACACACACACAGACATATATACATGCAATTAGAAGACTTATAATTAAAAAATATTTAATTTTGTTCATATATATATATGTATATATATATGTTTTTATATAATATATACATATATATAACACATCCATAAAATTATTTTCACAGTGTATGAAAAATATTTCTTAATTATACACATGTCGAGCATATACATAAAATTTACAAACTTATTTCTATGAATCATTAATTAAAAATAAAAAACATGGAATTATTAAGAAAACACATATACCCTTATATACATAAATATATGTATGGAATGATTGAAGTAAAGAATCATTGTGAATGGATATAATACACTCATATATGTACAAATTCGAAAAACATATATTGGAATTAAAAAACAATAAATAAATTTCAAATCACGAACATAGATCCTAAAATTGTCAACCTAAAGTGTTATAAAAACATTTAATAAATATGATATTTTTATTTAAAAAAAATAACGAGAAAAACACCCTTACAAAAAAAGGAATTTAAATATATTTTTAATAAAAATAAATAAAAATACATTTATGATAAGGAGACGCATGTTGAAGAAATTAATTTCTTGATTCCTTTTCGAATACACCCCCATTCTCTCCAGTATAACAAATGGGTGGTTTTTTAGTGGTCATTTTCCCACTGGTCTACTGATTTTATATCCCCAAACTCTACTGTGTGTACAAAAAAATAGGGAAGCATTAATATACAATGGCTAAAAAATATTAGCGGGGCATACCAAAAAGGGTTTTCATACCTCTAAATAGAAACAAATGCAATCTTGTAGTTCACTTTGGGTATACAAGTGTTACTAAATTAATCGAGACACCAAAATTATAAATTCATTTGAATAAAATGATATGATACACTGACTAAACAACATTGATAGAAACAATTAGATAATAATTGTATAGGGATAATGAAAGAAACATTTATATTCCAAAAGGAGTGATTTTTTCCTAATATAAAGGCAATCTGAAAAATACTAACTATAGTGGTGGGACAATGATCAATGAAGAAATAAAAAATGAGAGGGCAACATCAATGTTTAACAAAAAAACATAGAATTATACAATGTAAAACAAAACCTTCTTATCAAAGGTCTGAAATTAATCTGTAGGTGATATAGAACAGACCCCACCAATCGCGGTGGAACCCTAACCGCACTCGGTCCCAATCGACATCACTCGTGGCTCCGTCTCCAGCATCTGGTCTCGTCTGACAACTGATCCACTTCATGAACACCTCTTTTTATCCCAACGCAGAGAAATTAGCATCCATTGGGACGTGACATAGGCACATCACCTTCATGAACCACCAAAGACCTCGACACCATCTCCCTAGGACCAGAATGATGCCTTCTCAACTATACCCTAAAATGAGACCCCCCTTAATCCTGATTTCATACCATTTAAAAAAAATATTTTTATAGTTTTCACTTAATTTCATTATATATATATATATATATGAAACTCTATCTATTTGATAAAATTATATATATTTATAAATTCCAAAATTTAATAAATGTAAAATCATAATATAATTATATTTATTTATAATGATAATTTCATTAAATTTTTTTTACCCTTAACTATTTATATATTTATTAATATTCTTATTTTTATCATTAATTCATGATTATAGCCTCCAATTAAATTATTGATATTAATTTAATTGAAAACATTATAAAACAGAATTTATAATAATTTATTGTTTCAATATTTTATAAAATTAATTTTTTACTTACTAAGATAAAAATTAAAAATATTATAAACATACATTTAATAAAATATAATATCATATATATCAGTTTATATACACCACTAAGCATTCATTATAAATACTTTTTAAAAAAATAAATTTATTAAAACATACAAGTTTTATTTATATCATGTTTACAAAAATGTATTTGTTTATAAATTTTTATATTTTTATCAAATATTATAAATATTTTATATAAAAAATTATTAAACAATCATTTATTAATTAATTGAAATTATATGATGTTAAATTATCATAAATTATTATTTACTATGATTATTAACCAATTATACCATCTTAATTACTAATATGAATGGTTTATGATTATTATGATGACATGTTTATGACACCTCTTCATTTTCTAGTGTTTATGGTTTGATGAATGTTGAATTCTTTATGAAATATGTTTATTTTGTATGGATTTTGCTATGATGAAATGTTTATGAAACATATTATATTTCAGGGGTTCATATATTTATAATGTTTTAAAATCATGGGTAATAGCTATTTATGGTTATCATAATGTGATGGTGCTTACATTATAACCATGGATAGGGGTGATGTTGTAACACCAAGATATTTATATGAAATATCTCTCATTAAATAATTTTATTTCTTCGATAGCTTGTGTTACAAACAATATACTGTTTAGATGATCCACATAAAATTATTAAAATGCTACAGTTCCATTATAAAATATCCTTTAAATTATTAAAAAATTATTAAGAAAAAATAATATATAAAATTAATATAATGGTCCATCTGAATATCAATGAATTGGTATGTATTTAAAAAATTATCACAATTTTTTTAGATAATTCATTTTATTCATCAAAATAAAATTTATTTTTTTAATTAGTTTTTTTAACTTTATATGACTGAATATTAATATATATTGTTCAAAGAGAATTTATTTATAAAATAAATACTTATTTTTTTTAATTTAACACTTAATAATTATAATTTTATTATAGTTTTCATAGAAAGATTATTTTTCAAAGGATAAAGAAAAATAAATTTTATTTTAATGTTTTTACATGGTAAAATTATTTTGGTTTTTGTTTTTATGTTTTCGAAAATTATTTTAATTTAAAATAAACCAAATATGGTTTTTATAACACCCCATGAATTTTTTAGTTTTTTTAACATATTTAATCGCTTTGATATTTTTCATTTCACACAACCCTGATAATTTATTTTTATATTAATGAATTGTGCTTATCTTTCCATATATAAAAACCCAAGGTTAGCGTATGTTACAAGAAACAATGAGTTTCCTAGAGGGCTTGAATAACACACAAGACCAAATTTGACCAAACAATAATATATTATTCCAAATATTAAAATTTAATAAAAGAAGATATAATTGTAAAGTTAAATATAGTAATATGGTTATCAATAAGTAAATTTATTAAATTATTTATAATGTTTTTATATAAAAAAAAATATTTACAATTTGACACAAAAATTTTAGTAATGTATTTATATGTTCAAAAAAACTATTTTTGCAAATAAATTGAGTTTTATGTCTTATAAAAAGTATTATAAATTTATTTTAGGAACATTTTATATTTAAATATTATAAAATAAACTCAATTTTTGAATTCATAATGTCAAAATTATCTTATGATGTGTTTTTGTAGTTTTTCTATGAAACATTTTTTTGGGATAAATAGTGAAAATATAGTGAATATTAATTCCAAACTATTTTTCACCTATTTTATATATAGTTTAATTATAATTTATATTGTTTTTTATTTATTAAAAGATCAATCATACATCTATTATTCTATCTTTTATTTTTTAATCATTTTTATATTCAATTTAGATATAAAATCTTAATGATCATTTGAACCTCCTCAACTTAAAACTAACTTTATAACCACATTTGTGGGATTAATATATAACCTAATTTCTCTATATCAATTAATTTCATTTAAAAAAATGAAAATAAATGTTTTTAATAATTATTATATTTATATTCAAATAATATCATGATAATTTTAGAAGAAAATGATTATTTAATGTGGGTAAAATTAATTACAATGATTAAGGTAATACTAATATTAAAAAGGGGATAAAACATAATATTAAGGGCCCAAATGACCTTATTATTTTCCTAAAACACATTTTATTTACCAATATAGTCTATAAACCTAGTTTTGGTAGTTTTTTATTTCTTTTTTTAGTTAAAAATGTGTGTTCACAAAACCTATTTTAATAAATTTAAATTTTGTCACATACCTCCCTTATAAAGGGCCACCTAATATACCCTTATTAAATCCTCTCAAGAAACTTATTTTTAGATAATATCATCCCAATGGAATTCCAAATGTCAATAAATTCCTTTTTGAAGCATCCCTTTCGATGAAATCCAACCAAGGAATCCATTTGATGCAAACCAATAGGATTTTCCAAAATAAGAGGCAACATCCTGCCTCAAGATCTATTCCATTATATTATTTATTCAATAAATAAATTAATATTATTTAATTATCATATAATAGATCCAATATTCTAAATATACTGAGTTGTTTTTATTATAAGGGTTCAACCTAAAATTTCATATGCTTCTATCTAATGGGTAACAAACTTATCATTCATGTTTATGGAAAACTACTACCACATGAAACAATATTGTTCGTTTTACCTTCACTCCCTCCAATGGTTTGTAGTTATTATATTAAATATTTTTAATTATGATATATTTTGTATTTATGAAATATTTATACCTATTTAGTTATTATATAAAGACTAACTTCATTCATTAAATTTTGTATAAATATAATAACTTCGATTGTGGATGTGTGGACTACCGCCTCCTCAAATCGATGTGATTAATTCACACATTGAATGTAATGTAATAAGGATATACATTGTAAAATTATATGATAAATATTATATTTATAATTCCTTTATTCTTAGGTTATTACTATATATCACATAATACAACTTCATTTGTGGACGTGTGGACTATCTCCACCTCAATGTGATGTGATCCATTCAAAAATTATATGGAATGTATTATGGATTTGTTTATTAAAAATATATGATACATAAGAAAAATAATTCTATTATAATTATATTATATATTTATATTATTGTGACCCTTACTCTTCAAACATAAACATTACAAAACTTTTGCGGGATACTTAAACATTATACAAAAAGATACCAAAAGACTATAATTGTTCATTAGCCTTAGGAAACATGGAATCAAAAAGAAAATTACATAAATGATCTACATAAGATGCCACACGGTTCTACTTGACAAACACCCTTCTTAGACACCTCAAATTTAATACATATCATCATAACCTCTGGGTAAAATAATCATAAAAAGGGTGAGCTCAAATGCTCAATAAGGGTAAATAAGGAACACATGTAAGCACAATCATGAGAATAATAGCGTAACAATGTGAGCATGAAAATAGAATATGATACCCTACATATCAAAGATCATAAAGTAAATTATGATATAATGAATGGATGTTCATTATACATGAATCCTAATGAAATGAAGAGAATACGGCATGAAATCGTGACATGGGACTAAAATATTGAATTGTGAAAGACACATTAGAATATATTATTTTTTCAATAGTATCCAAGGAATCACTTTCAAGAAAATCTTGTTAGTGTTGGATCACTCTCCAATCCATCTAGGTAGTCATGGTTATATCCATTGTCTATCATGGTAGTGTGAGTTCGCTCCTCATAACATTATGGTAGTCATTGTTTGCATGTATAGCCATATCACTAGTAATGGTTAATTCCCAATAATATATTATTATATCTCATGAGATATATATAATTACCCAATTCATTATATGGATAAGTTATTCTAACACATCTTATTGATTATTCGTTAATACATATACCAGAAGATCATAAATAATTATATTAAAATCCATGAAATGGAATTTTAGTATAAACATGTAATCATATCATATCCTATGGAAAGAGAAAAGTTTCATAATGATTTCATAATTAAAATAAACAGTGGAATAAATCAGGTCTCCAAATCATATAACCTGTGAATGAGAAACGTGTTTCAAAAACATCATTACATCAAAATATAATCCACCTTGAGAAATAACATGAACAGTAACATTGAATAATTTCTCTATAAAGGCATGAGTAATACCAGTGAATGTTATCAGATAGGGTATATAATTTCAATTGTCTTTTAAAAATGTTTCTTTTGGAAAATATCCTTTCTTCTTTGAAATATATTATTATAACTAAACACTTTTTAAACACTTTTTATTTTAATATAGACTTGAAAACTTTTAAATGAAGCTTTTCAAATAGAAAATAATGTTTAAAATCATTATTCATTGAAAATTATTTTTAGTGATCTTTTGAAAACATTTGTTTTCAATATATGGTTTTTTGAACACAATAGATTTCCGACCGAAGGGAGAGAGACAATAACAGATTAAATAAAAATTATCATTAGAATGAAATTGTGGGAAATATTGCAATAACACATTACGATATTTGAATAAATATATGATAAAAAACTCAAGATTATTATTGAGGGATGGATCAAAATATTTCATCAATGGAAACCGAAACGTAAACAATCTCGAAATGAGATGAGATGGTCTCTTATATCTTGGAAAATTGTGATAATACTCTCTATGTATGAAACCTAAATTAATTAAATCATAAAATATAATTAAAATAAGTATATTGATGATATAACAAGTAAAATGTATGAATATACACCTAAAAAATCTTAGGTTCCTAAAAAACATGAGCCTCATATAAGGAAAATTGAGACAATGGCCTTCTAATGATTTGGAGTATTTTGAATCATAAAGCACATTCATTAATGTTCATAAAATTGATATGATAGTAACCTTAAATTTAGGTAAAATATAAATATAATAAAATCATTTATAGTAATGGCACCACATTTAATGAAATAGGGGCGAACCTAGATTGTATCTCACAGGAATATAAATGAGATGAAATCCCACTACCTAGTTTCATGAATCTTTTCGTAAACATATAATATTCATGTATAATAAATCAAATATTATTATAAAATTTTTATAGAATCATATTATTATACATAATATAATACATGGTTTGATTATGACCATATATTATGTGCTTGTTAGCAATCATATGTTGAGGTTTCACATTGGGTAATATCCTCTTCATATGTCGCAAATGACAAAATTTGTTATATTGCTGATCCTTAAACTTATATAATGATTCCAGAATGTAAAAATTAAAAAAATATAATCCATATCTAGTATATTTATATTATAATAATATATAGCATAAATAAGTTTGAAATGTGATACAATATTCATAGAGATGGAAATTCTTATGTACGCATGAACACTATTTCCATTTTAATTGTCATATTGAATGAAATGGAATAAAATTTCATAATATTGTAGATATATGTAATATAAATAAATTATAATTTTAATCACATATATAAACTATAATTTTGCTAAAAAAACATTAATACATTAAATGTAGTGTGTGAACGAATCATATCCCTTTCAGGAGAAATAGTCCATACTTCCTCAAGAAACATTATCACAGTTACAAAAAATGTAAATTAAAAAAACGTGCATTGTAATATTATTAATGAATCATAAATAAATAATAAATATAATATATGACATATATAAACATATTTTTCATCTTAATTTCCAAAATAGAGATGGTAAATGAGAATTGAACAATCATTGTTTAGTGAGGTGGTAGTTCTCTGTATATAAAAATAGTATATTTGATATCCATTTGACGGAGGTGTGTTTATGTTTAATTCGAACCCTCACCATAAAATCTTTAAATATATTAATAATACTAGTTATTTTATAAAATAATGAAATAAAGAGAGTGGAGTGATGTATTAGGAAAATAAATGAATGGACCTGGGGAGTAGTAGTTACCTATGAATCTAGTAACTTATATTGGTTTGTGACAAAAGGATTCCATGACTTTCCTTCCACCCATTTTAAGGGTTCTAGGATTAAGGGAGTGAAGTTGGGATCTTATTTTAGTATATTTTATTCAATAAAACGGGATATAGAGGTGTGAGTAAATGGGTATAGGTGGTGGCCTTTTATCAATAAGGGAAATAACCACTTGGAATTTTTGAAAACAAGTTAGCTGTAGCCACATTCTTATATAAAAAGGTCATTAAAAACTAAAAACTACAGAATAATATAAGGACAATGGCCAAATAAGGTCTATAAAATAGGGTTTAGTCAAGTTTTTAGGTTTTTTTGGATCATATATTTAAGGTTTAGTACTTTCTTAACCTCATTTTTTCTCATAACTAAAGAAATTAATTTTAATCACAGTAACGAATGTTTTGGGTAAAAAGTAAATTTTCCACATTAGAAATTATATATTATGCAGATTTAAAATATGGAATCCATTTGTTCACATTTTAATCACACTATTGGTAGAAAAAAATTTAAAACTAACATTACAACTGGGTCGACAATGATTGTTTTTAAAGTAAAAATGATTAAATGTTTTCTCTGTTTTTATATCTAATTTTATTGTGAAATTATTTGCAATGAACGAAATTCTATTTATTTATAAAAAAAATTATATAATTAAACTCTGAATCCAATTTAATATATAATTTAACCATATAAATAAATTAAATAAAAAATCAGGTTTGAATATAAATAAGTTATTTTTCACTATTCATCAAAAAATGAGGTTTGTGAGAAAAATACAAATAATTTTCCATAATATAATTTATTAATTTTAAATTGAAAAATAAAAATAATTTTATCAATTAAATTCTTAAAATTTTCAATGATTAATTTTATTGTTTTTCATAAAAGGACATTAAAAAGAGTTCAATCGAGAAAAGGACATTTTTAAACATATGAGGACATTACCAGAAATAATTACTTTTTATTATAAATAATGTTTATTTATATAAAAATTTATAATAAATATTTTAAAAGTAGTTATTACTATTAATATAACATAATTTTTTGGATCGGTTATAATTATCTCATTCAAATAATTATACAAATATACTCCAAAGACTGTAGTTGGTCTAGTGCCTTAGGAAACATGGAAACATAAACTCTAGTAGATAAATGAGATATATCATGTCCCAGTATGTTCTTATTGAGTAGAACCCTTCTTAGAAACTATGAACATAATATATATCATCGTATCCTGGTGGAAAGTAAACATAATAATGGGTGAGCTTAAATGCTCATTAAGGGTAAACAAGGGAGATATGTAAGAATATACATCAGAATAAGTGTATGAGAACATGATCAGGAAAATAGAAGATTATATGTAACATATCAATGTTCATAACAGGAATAATTCCCTTTATATCGGAAGGTCATAAGACATGAATCATAATTAATAAAAGATAATATCCATGAAATTGTAAAAATGGAATAAAATATTAAATTTTCATATAAACACAAGAAAATAGATTGATTTCTATAGTATAAAAGTGATCACTTATAATACCATATTCGTAATATAGGCTCACTCCCCAAACCATCTTGGTAATCAAGGATCACTCACATGTTGATATTAAAAGTTTATTTCACTCCTCATACAATATTCGTAGTCATTATTCACTCTTGTAGACATCTTAGTAGTCAAGTTTCATTAAAAATACCATATTACTTTATCTCGTGTGATATAAATCTTTTCTTAATTCATTAGAGGTAGATATAGTTCTCACTCATCTCATAGTGAAATCAATCATGTATGTTTTAAAATATCATAAATAGTTGCTTCATAACCCCTAAAATTTAATGGTTATTATAAATATGTAATAATTCCATGACATACTGAAAAAGATAGTTTTAATAATCATTTCATCATAAACTTATCACGTAGAGATAAGTGTTTTTCAAAATAATATAACTCGTGAAAGAGAAATGATCTTCAAAAACATCATTCCAACAAAACATAATCTATTCAGAGAAATAATATGAATATAAAAATTTAATAATTTCCCTATTATAGTATGAGTAACAGCAATGGATGTTATCTTATATAAAAAATAATTTTAAATTACTTTTAAAAACATTTCTTGACGAAGAAATCCATTATTCTTTGAAAAATACTTTTTACAACATAAAGCCATTTGAAAATATTTTTCTTTGAAAATATATTTAAAAATTATAAAATAATATTTTAAAAAAATAAAAAAAATTGGGAATAATTTTCCCATCAAACTGATCTTCAAGGATATTTTAAAAATAATTAATGTATTTTTTGAAAACATGGTTTTTTGAACATAATAGAATTCTAACCAATGTGAGAGAGATGAAAGAGTTTACATCAAAACATTATCTTAAGAACCATAGAGTGGAAAAATGGTACTAACATACTATTATATCATTAATAAACACAGTAGAAGGAAACACATGAGTTTTCTTATCATATGGATTAAATTATTTCATCATAGTATGCACAAATGTAAATAATCATGAAAAGTGATGATATTGTCTCAATAGACTCTTATACCTTGTTATCATGCCATCATAATATCAATGTAAGAAAATTAAATTAAATTATACTTAAAATACCAAGAAAAATAAATATATTCAGGATATAATATATAAAATAGATGTATATACACCTAATAAATATTTTAGGTTCCTAACAAAACACGAGTCATAAAGAAGGAATATTGAGGAAAAATAGTTTTTCTGATTTGGTAAATTTGGAAACATAAACCCCCTGAATGAAATTTTATAAAATTGATATGTTAATAAACATAAATATAGGTAAATGATACATAAATAAAATCATGGTAAGTACATAAAAAATACATAGGGAAAGATTGAAAAAATAGCATGTACCTCACGAGAATAAGAAGTGAGATGAAATCCCCTTACCTTGTGTCTTGACTCTATTTGTACTCAGACATTTATCATGTATAATAATTATAAAATTATTAAAAATGTATTATAGAAGAATATTATTATAAATATTAACATATATGGATTTATTATGACCTTATATTACTCTCTTTTATCAGTCCTATATTAAAGATTCACTTTGGGTAATAGTCTCTTAGTTGTTCACATGTGTCTTAACTTGTTATATCATTGGTCCTCATACATATATCATGATTCCAGAATGAAAAAAAAAACTAAATAAATATAATTGAGATATATTATGTTTGTATTATAATAACATATAAAATAAATAACTATCAATTTAATATACCATTCACAGAGACTGTATGTCATACATATGATAGAACAATGTTTCTGTTTTAATTATCGTATTAAATGAAAGGAATGAAAATGACATAAAATTTTTCATGTGTATCGTATCATTACATGATAATTTTAATTATATATATATATTTATACATATCATATAATTTAATTAAACCCATCCATAATATATTATAATTATTGTGTAAACGAATCATGTCTCTTTGATGGGGTGATAGTCCACACTTCTCAAACAAAATTATCGCAACTACACCAAATGGAATGTAAATATTAAGTGCGTTGTAAATGGAGTAAAAAAGAATAAAATAATAATAAATATAATATATTAAATATTTAAATTGTGTTTCCATAAAAATTTCCTACCTGAGTGGAATTAAATGAGAATTGAACGATCATCATTTAGAGAGGCGGGAGTTCACAGAACGTGTAAAAAACATGTTCGATATCCATTAGTTTGAGGTGTTTTTATTTTTATGTAAAAATATATAATAGAAACATACTAATATATTTAGGAAAAAGCGTTTTTCATAAATGAATGGAAAACTTTTAGTTTAGCGGTTGGGTAAGGAAAATAATGGAAATGAGCTTGAGAGAAATCATTACCTCTTAATCGATTAACTCCTTTTCGGTTCTGCCAAATGAATTCCTTGAGTTTTTTTCTTCCCATGGGATGATTAATAGGAGGAGTAGAGGGAATTTGGTAGATTATTTGAGTATATTTTGGGGGAGGAAAGGGTCTTTATATGTGTAAGTAAATCGGTAGACATGGTGGCCTTTTATAGCGAATGGAAAAGGCACACTTGGTATTTTTTAAAACAAGTTTGGTGTACCAAAGTGTTTACCTAAAAAAAGTCCAAAAAAACCCAAAAAATTAAATAATGTATTTTTTATGGACAAATAATATTTTATAAATGGGTGTTTTACAAAATTCTATGTCTTTTTTGGGTCATATAGTTAAGGTTTAGTACTTCATTAACCCAATTTCTCTCTAAACTAATGTAATTATTTTTAATAAATTTCACGTATATTTTTTGTCAAAAACAAAGATAATAATATTATAAAATATAAAATTGGTGATTAAAAATATTAAATCCAATTTTCAAAATTATAATCATAAATTATTCTGAAAGAAATTTAAAATTAATCCCATAGTTTGGTCAATAATGCATAATTTAATGTAAAAATGATCAAATGTTTTTTATCTTTTTATATCCAATTTCAATGTTAGATTAGTTACAATTACCAAAAATGAAACACTTGTTAAAATAATTATATAATCAAACATTTAAAATTATTTAAAATATAATTTATCCTTATTAATATATTAAATTTAAAAGAAATTTTGAATTAAAATCTAGTATTTTATAAAATTCATCCAAAAATGTGGTTTGTCAAAAGAATCCCAAAAATTCACCATGAGCTAATTTTTTTATTATAAATTCAAATTGTATTTCTATTTTATAAAATAATATTCTTAAATATTTCTAGAATTAATTTTATTATTTTTCATAGAATGAAATTAGAAATGGTTCATTCATTAAATCAATATTATTTAACATATGAATTTATCAAAAATCATATATTTTATTATTAATATATTTATTAACAAAAAAAGGTTATAAAATATATTTGA
Source organism: Viscum album (assembly GCA_963277665.1). Taxonomy (NCBI): domain Eukaryota; kingdom Viridiplantae; phylum Streptophyta; class Magnoliopsida; order Santalales; family Viscaceae; genus Viscum; species Viscum album. The sequence continues at coordinate 304,311,206 of OY728131.1, read as the reverse complement.
AAAGTTTTCATTAATATTTATATAAATAATTTTAAGGTGTTATTTATAATTATACCATTTTTATAACTCCAAAAAATAACATGTATTGTAGAAAAAAAGTGTTTCATGTATCGTATGTGAACTCAATAGTTTGTGTATCATTTTCCAAGTTAATGTTACATTTAATGTACATCATATTGGTTCTATTTTAATGGATTTTTTTATCTTAGTGAATCGAATGATATAAATTAATGTTTAATTTATTTTTAAAATGACAATAAAAAATCAGGAAGTTACATATATGTCATTTATTCAATTATCTCAATACGATAATAAAAGAGAAGCAGCATCCATGCGTATGTATAGCCTACTGTCTCCATGGGTGATGTATTTTGATATATTATTTCTATTTTTATTGATCACTATAAATATTTATATACAGAATATATATGATATATAAATTATGTTTTATCTTCTTGAAATAATTCAATCATGATCTATTTATGATAATCAATAATAAAAAGTCAAACAACATATGATAAAAAAATAGTTATTTCATGAAAAATTACTATAACATGTAATTTTTAATAAATAGGTAATATAAAGTAATAAGTGAATCATATATGGTATTTTATATAATAATATGGTTCATTTAATTTTTTATAATAAACTCATTCATATTATACTGGAGGTTTTAATGTGTTCAAAGGAAGTCCATACTTAAGGTAAGGGAATATCATCCCACTTTTTATTTCTATGATATACATTCCTTATTCGAATGATATTTCTTTTGTGTTGTGTGTATACTTCACCAAAATATTTTACATGATTTTTATCATTATATTAATTTTTATTTAGATATACATTGTAGGATATTTCTTCTATGGGGTTATTGTTTCAAAAGATACCAAATCAATAATGTAACTTTTTCTTGGTTTTCCTTCTTTGAGAAACATGTCATGATATGCACCTATATTTCTCCATGTGGTGTATATAAAAAAATTTACATGTTACATAATGATTATAATTATTTTAATGATATGTTAAACTTTTTTTAATGTTATTATTTCCATTGTATTATGATTCAAAGTTACCAAATTTTTAATTATTTATAGTTATAATCTCTCAATTTATCATGATTGGTTAGTATTATTTTCCAATTGATGAATAGTTATGATCCATATCTAAATAAAAATCATTATATTTATTACCCAATAATTATTCATGTCATATACATGTTTTTTTTTATTTTTTTCATTGGTACATAAGATATTTATTAATTTGTGTTTAAGAGAAATTGACTTTACATCTATCTTTAGTTTGAAATCTACGTTCCTTCAAAAAATATTTACAATAAATTTATAAATATATTATACTATTCTTTTATTATATTGAATTTAATTTTTACATTTTTTTTAACTTTTTAATCAAAAATGGATTTTAAAAAAGAAATATTCATAACATCTTCTGGTTAAGGTAATATTCTAAACTTTTTATAGCATAAAGGAAATATTTAGTATATTGGGAATCAACTGCTGTCTTTTCTATCATTCACATGATAATTAACTAAAATGATTACAATTTATTTTTTTATGAAATTTTATTGTAATATTTTTTAAATTATTTGTATAAATTTGGATTTAAATTTAAAAGGTTTTAAAATATTTTTAATGTTAGAATGTGTTTTAAGTGATTTTTAAAACATCTTCGACAGGTTTTCAAAAGGTTGTTTTAATGAAATTTTCTTCAATTATTTTGAAGATTGTTTTATTATTTTTCATTTTAATTTTAATTAAAAAGGTTTTCAAATGGTTTTTAAGCCTTATTTCTAGGATTTGAAATTAGTTTAAAAGAATAGTGTTTTCAAAACTTCTTCCAAGATGATTTTATAAATTTTTTATGACATTTCTTTTTGAAAAATATTTAAAGAATTTATTTTATGCATTAGTATTTTTTTTAAAGAAAAATATGTTCAAATAGTTTTAAATATTCTTTTATATGTATTAAGGGGAATATTTTTTATAAATTATTTCAGGACATCTTCAATTCTTTAAAATTATTTTCAAAAAACATGGTTTTCAAATTATCTTAAAGCTTCATTTTTATTTCCTCATGGGAAAAGATTTTCAAAATGATTCCAACTGCTATTTCTATTTTCTCACTATATTTGTAATAAAAATATTTTATAAAAATGATTTATGTATTAAAATAATTATTTTGACAAAAAAAATACATTTTACTCAAGAAAATTTATAAAAGGATTATTTCAATTATTATCCATCTGAGATGACATCTATTGTGGTTCCATGTGCCTTTTTTTGAAATGATCCCTAGTTTCCAATCATAATAATTATATAAATGTTTTATTTTATGATGGAATGATGTTAGTGAAACACAACACTCTTTCACTGGTTACATGTTTATGAATCCCGATCCACTTCCATGGGTTTTTTTCTTATGAAACCCTCTTTTTTCGCGATTTAAACTCTGATGAAATGATAATGAAATAATTCTTCTTCCATAATATAAGATATAATTTCATGTTTTTGGAAACCATTTAATTTTATGGTTTATGATGGGATAGCTTTTGAAAACCATATCTTTTTAAGGGTCATGATATGAAGAACGTTTTATTATTTTATGGTACATGCATGAATGATTTTGTTATGAGATGGGTGGGACCTATATCTCCCTCCAATGAATTTTGTAACTATGGATTAATCATGGGTATAAATGTTATGCGGGAACTTGATTATGTGTTCAAAATGTTATTCATGGACCTAGTTTCATGTCCAAATGTATATGGGTGTACCTGATTACATTTTCACATTGTTTTGATTGAACCATATAATGTGTTTATAAAGTTATGTGTAAATCAAATGAAATGTTATCAATTTCATGCATAGACTAGGTTATATATCCAAAAGTTATTTAAGAACCTGATTACATGTCAAAAATGATATGCGAGAACCTGATTTCATGTTCCCAACATTATATGTGGACCATTTCCATGTTTATATGTCTATGTGAGGGCATGATGACATATCCTTAACCTAATGAGCAAACCTGTTTCCATGTTTACATGTTCACAATTTTATACATTGATGTGTGTGGAATAATTCTAGGTATTATTCATATCTTATGCTATAATTGATTATGTTCTTGATTAACTTTTTATTTTTGTGTTATGAACGACTAATATTTACGCAATTATTATGGATTACGATATATTATTTTTTTGGTATGATCATACCCATCCGTTCAAGTTATGATTTCAACTTTCTATTATTAAACCTTTCCGTGCAATTGATCTCTTACATTTCTTATGTTTCTTTTCCCCAGGTTATGAAGATAGGATTTTGAGTATAATTTCTATGGGGGAAGGACATTGTGGAATACATTGATAATTATTCACTAAGGTAGAATATTTTTTGTTGCTAAGTTCCAAAATCTCCTATCTAATACAACACATGGGCATCTATTTGTGTAATTAATTAATTATTTCACAAAATGATGTAATGTCCTCGTACATTATGCTTGGGTAATGATAGTTGATATTACAAAAAATCTTTAGGCAACAATTGTAAATTTGATTATCACAACACTTCCCAAAGGGTCCCATTCCATGACATACCCAAGACCACCTCTAATAGGCAAGGGGAAGGTGAGTTGCACTGACTAGTCATATCCCACAAATGGGAGGTGAAGCCTAATTATAGTTACACCTGCACTAATCTCCAAGCCACGAAATTCATAAATGTAAAAATGCTAAGTAAATAATTCATGGATACCACTTAAATCATAGAATAATGTAAGATAGTAGAAATTACTATAAAGTAAACAGGTCTATAATACAATCCCACCAAAATGAGTCTGTAAACACTAGTGAAATTTGAATGAAAATTGTTATTGGGACTATTGTATGAACCATATTAACACATCACATCTGGCTGGTCTTACTATAAACCACGTAGTCTTGGTCCACCTTATACTCTGTTAAATGTTTGATCAAATAGATAAGACAAGGAAATTTCAGTAAAAAGTACATGAAGGGGTGAGTATAGAAATACTCATTAGGAGACCCCAAAACATGAAAGGAAAAACCCACAAAAAAATTCCATGAAGGAAACAACACAATGTAATGTAAAGTCTGCTCTACATAGGTATATTTCTATAACACATGAAGTAATAATATCTAGATATACTCACGTAGGACACATAGTATAGAAGTAAACCCCAACCAATTTATTACCATAGGATAATGCTCGAAGCACACTCGCACCCGGGGAACTCATTTCTTGAGCCATGATATCATAACAGTGACTCAAAAATGTGTATAGGTCACTAGGAAGCTTCACAAATGAAAATGTATTGATCATGGAATTCTACTATAAATAAGGAGGGGATTGAACCCAAACACACTAGGAGATACCATGGATCACCCACAGACAAATAATGGGGTGTTAAATACCAAATCAAGATCGACACACTATGTAGGGGGTCACACCCAGAACTGGTCGTGGGATACAACATACCCAAATGGTTTGGCATTCGAGATGGACAACCGACACCATTATCTAAGAGGTTAATATGATACCACAAATCTATAAGGGGTTATATAGGATCACACATGAGTCCATGGGAGGGATAATACAATATATATTATACCCTCCCTCAAGAGGGTATTAGAATCTGAAATTTTGGATGTGGTTCCTTAATAAAACCTCAATGAATGGACCATTGAAACACTCCCTATCTATATTGATCCCCTCTGAAAACCCACCATTTCATTCCAAACGTTCGTATAGTCCCTAGGGTCCCAATTCCAGATATTCCTCATCGAACGAACACATCATTTGGATTTTCTTTAAATTCATACATTCAAATATAGGGTCACTTGTCTCACGCACCAACCATAGTGGATGACCACCAAGACCGGATTCCCTAAACCATTTGAGGTTGAAATCTATGGTCAACTTCCATAGTCATCCATGCACCTGAGATGCCACGACAATAAGGAAGATAGAGATACCCTAGTTCATGATAGACTACAATGGCCAACCATGGCCAGAATTCTACCCAGTCAACCCAGTTCATACTTGGGTATGACCCGCTTGGCCCAAACCACATTGGCTGAGCCCAACCGGACATAGTCATCCCGAACCTCTCTACCTCGGCCTAACCCATCTCCCTTGGCCCGACCCACTCATGCATGGGTTTCTTAGGCCTCCACTTTTGGCCCTTTTAGCCATGTCCACAACCCACGATCTCCAGGGAAATTGCTATGGTATTCTTTTTCTAGCTCCTACATGGATACATCCCACACAACATGTCTTTAATCCCACTGCCACCTCTGATAGTTGATGCTGTCACATCCAATGGTTGCCGAATTCACACGCCAATGCCCCTAGTTACCAACACCAGTGTCTCACCATGACGGATCACCATGCCATACCCACTCCCATTGTATGTTTCACAGACCATCAAGCTAGCTCCAATGACCACAATTTTAAAAGGTCACAGACCTAAGCTCTTCAAGTCCCAATCTATATAGACCTAACCGATTTTGTTAATTTTCCTCTAATCCGGGGGTCCGATCACATTCAAATCCAACCATCAAGTTGATCAATGACCATTATGATCTAATGGTTATGAATGAGAAGAATTAGGGGTATGAAAATTAAAAAATAACACCATTAGGAATGATCCATGAAATTTTTTCGTTCCGGCCTCAATCCATTCTCGTAAGAATGAAGAACAAATAACCAAATAAAAAACTCCAAAAATAAACCACACAATTATAAACCATCCCACATAAATTGAAACATGGATTATTCTATTTATGTATTGAACAATTTCACCATTTAAATCATGAATGTTGATACAAAAAGAAAAATCCACCCAACCTTGATTCAGTATGACCACTGATATAGAACAAAGCATTACTGTAATCGTTGGAATTGTTAATCAAATCCATAGTGCATTGTTTGATCAATATGTTGTCATCCGCCAATAGTTTCCCTATAGGTTATCTCACCAAATTATTTGGAAAATTTTAGGATCATGAGGTTAACCCAGAGTATATGACAACACATTAAAAAAAAATTAGCATTTCTGCATCAAAAAGTAATTTTAATAAAATTCTTTTACTTATGGTTACACCATCCTAGACATTTTCAATAGATGCCCCATGTTTACAGATGTTATATCATGCATAGTGTAAAATCAATTCTCTGATATCAATTGTTCCCTTGGATGTATAATATGACCACTAATTTTATAGTTATTCTATGTTTTAATGAACAATATATGCATGTTCTATTAAAAGTTTAATAATTTTCAAAACAATTATTAAGGAATCATTGTGCTTCTGAATCAAACACTGTCTCAAAACCTAGTCATGAAATAATTCCATACAATTTCTAATTACAATACATTATAAAAATACAATATGTTACATTCTCCCCACCTTTGGGTTTAATGTCTCAAAATATTTCAAATAATGGCCACTCTAACAGATGAGGGTACTACAGATAGATCTGAGCATCCCACTCCCATGTTCTCTCCTAAAGATTCTCATGCTACTACCAGAAAAATTCAAAAGGAATTGATCACCCACAAATGATCCTCTCCAACTGATCCTCAGTCTCCATTTGGTACTCAACAATATTCACCAAAACCGTTGTGTCTATCTCTCCACTTTTGATGAATTGTGAAGGGTCATGTGTGCACCTCCTCTTCTATGACCCATAGAAGATGTCGACTAACCAATCTATATAAAATGGTAAATACCTGAGGTATGGAACCTCAGAATATCTACATAGTATCTGGAATGATTCGGTGATCCTTGTTGATAGCTTGCCGCCACAACTAAATTTATGAAATCTATGTTGAGGTGACACCTGAAGGAACACAAGCCCTCTTTACTAGAACTCCAAAGGCCTCTGTTTAATGCTAGTATAAGACATATAATAGATATTTTTAGTCTTCTTACTCTCTTGAATGATCTTTACCTTATCCATAGTAGTGTAAACCAACTCAGGTACCATTAGTGTTGACTCGTCTATGCTACTATAGTAAAGCCATACCTTTCAGGGTCACCTGTACAAGGCCTCAAATGCTGTCATACCAATGGTGGAGTGACCACTGTTATTGTATCTTAACTCCATGAGTGATAGGTTATCCTTTAAACAATAGAAAAAATAAAACATAAATTCCAATAACATTTCCTCTAGAAACTGGATGGACCGCACAGTCTGGTCATCTTTCTATCATTTAAATGTTGTGCTCAAGTGCAACAATGTCCCAAAAGACTCTTGTAACCCTACCAAAAATGGGATGTAATGCAAGAATCACAATATGAAACTATCAATTATTGAATTCCATGGAGTCTAGCTATCTCCTACATGTAGAGGCATCCTATGATCTCTACTGAACTACACTCTTTGATAGGTAGGAAGTGGGATGTGTTGGAGTGTTGGTCAATGTTCATGCAGATGTCATCACATCCCCAGGATATAAATTCTAAATCCATCAAAAATTTTATCATAATCCCAAACCACTTCAATTCTATCACCTCAAAGGGGGTTGTGAAAAAAATCCCTGAACCAGGTGAACAACATTAACTTACTGAAAAATGATGCATCGAGAGACATACTCTACAACTACCTTTTAAATACATGACTACCAAAACTAATATCGGAGGTCCTGATATAGAATTTGCACACTTAGATGTACCACCAAAGGAGATGTGTGGAAATCCATAAAAATCATCTTGTAACACCAATGGTACAACTATTCTCCCACTGAAAATAACTATGTTCTCCCCACCTTTCAAATATCCATCACGGGCATGCCCGACGGAAAATAGAGAAATTATAGACTCACAGTCAGTATCCCCATGTTGTGCATCCCTAACTTGTTTTAAGATTAGAGGGCTGACAACCTCTGACTAGAGGTAAGATGCTTCATCTACATACAAAAAGGATAAATGAAACAGGGCCAACTTCTATAACACTGTGGTCATCATTTGCAAATTATATATCTCTCTAAGAGCATCTGTCACCAAATTCCCCTTCCCAGGAGTATATTCAATGTCAAATTTATTATTTTGGAGGAACTATATTCATCACCTCTATGTCATGTTCTAATAATTCTTAGATAATATTTACTTGAGGCTCTTGTGATCATAGTATAAGATAAACCAGTCACCCAATAGGTAGTTTCACCACATCTTCAAGGAAAATACTACTGTTGTTAGCTCAAGATAATTCTTCACATTGTTCACCTCATGTGCTGTAAAATAGCATGAACAATAGGCACTGACCACTTTCCCCTATATCTATACACAACCACGCCCAATCACTTATTCTTCATATAACACCATGTCCTCAACTCCTTCCTCTGGTAACTTTAGGAAAGGAGAAATCATACATCTATACCTCAATTAATGATATCACTGATGAAACTTATCTATCCACACGAATGTCTTCCCCTTTCTTGTAAAACAATTCAAGGGTGATACTACCCTATATAAGTTGGGTAAAATACTCTAATGGTATCTTTCCAACCCAAAGATACATTATAACTCAAAACAATCTTGGGTGGATCCCAATCAATAACAGCCTCAAACTTCACTGGATCCACTTCAACTCTAGCCTATGTGTTGATTTTTCCTTGAAAATAGACATCAATAATTCAAAACTTACACTTAAAGAGATTCCCATAATGTTGGTGTTATCGGATCATGTCCAAGACTATCCTTCAATGTCTTGGGTGCTCTTCCACGAATTCCGAGTACACTAGGATTTCATTAATGATGATTTCTATGAAACTATTTAACTATGTATGAATAATCATGTTCATTACTCGCATGAACACTAGTAGGGAATTATTCATGCAAAATGGAATAAATATATACTCATAGTGACCATAACGACATTTGAAATCCATATTTGTTATATCCTTTCATGTACTCAAAACTGTTGATATCCTGATACGTTTTGGATCTTCAAGAACCACACCACACCATTCAACAAATCAAAGAGGTCATTAATACTTGGTAGTGGATACTTATTCATCATGGTAATTTGGTTAATGCACCAGTAAACGAAACATAACTATATGATCTATTATACTTTATTAGTAATGAAAACTATGGACACCTAGGGTGAAACAATGGCTCTCGCAATGTTCTTCCTCAACAAGTCTTCCAATTTACCCTTCAGCTCATGATGCTCTACAAGATCTATCCGATATGAAGGTGTAAATGTTGGATCCATATTTGGGTGTATATCAATTTGGATGTCAATCTCTATATGGGTATGTAAAATTGGAACATCTTCTGGAAAGAATTTATCATACTCCACCACTATAGGAATATGGGTACTCATATCATCCACTACACCATGGGTAAGTCAATCCAAATGATAAGTAATTATATGAAACCTCCTTTGTGTGAGTCCCTCCTACACTAACTGTATTTCATTTTAGAAACAAATTTTAATATGGTTCCATCACTATGGACACCCCACACTTTGTGCCTAAAATAGCTAATTTGAGCATAAATAGTGGAAAACCATTATGTTCCATGAATGACATTTTATGGACACAACAATACTCCAATGATATTCAAACCAAGTATATTGGCTCAAACAGTCATGTCACACTATCTTAAGAACTATGTGATCCTAAAATATCTTACAATAATATTCTATAAGTGTAGGGGTCGAGTCAATGATTCAATATGAATCTACGATTCTCGAATAATGTTTGTGGAACGAACGGAATGACTGTAATCTATTTCCATTAAAACTATAGCTATTAGGTAAAATAAAAAGATGGTAACTTGTATCATCACTAGATCCTAAATTTCATATTTCTTCATCACCTGTAGATGATCGAATCTTTATCCCCTAGTTTATTGAGCCTGGTTTTGACCACATGTGGTGGTGGTGGTAATAGGTTGAACATTTGATCACCTCCTGCTTCCCTACCTTCGCCTATTCCACATAAATTTCTATATGGACCACCCTGATCCTATTTCAATATATGACTCATTGGACCCTCAAATATCTCATGATCAGATATATGGATGGTCTGGAAATTTCATTCCAAATTTCCCCTACACCTATAGGAGAAACAATGTCTATCTCTAGGGTCACTCGAACTACCCTAGGAGCCCATAACCAATGAACTTGAGTCCAATGATCACTACGCGAAGTGCCAGTCATGCTAGGATCCATGTGTCTACCAATAGATTCCTGCTTCCAAGGTCACATCTACCCAGTTCCCAATGCTAGCTCCCACCAGTCCTGTCTACACTACATGAAAACACTCTAATACCAGGGATAGCTGATGTACCCAAGCATAAATTTGAATGCCAATGGATTCTGATGATACCTGGATGTCCTAGAGTATGCCATGCTCGAATGAACAAGACTTGAAGAATAATTATTGCACCATATCCATGGATTATCATGAAAGGACAATAAACATTATAGAACACTCTACGATAATCATATTTTCCTTTTGTAGATATAGAAGCTCGTGTCTATGTACTGAATGCAACATCGGTGGATAGAACGCCTCCAAGAAGAGAGCCTTGAATTATATCCAGGGGAGAGATGTATCATCATGAGAATATTTCACTAAGACCCACAGTCAACCTATGGATCACTAAAGAAGAATCCCAGTGAGGAATTCCATCATTTTGGTAGGTTTACTAATAGGGAACAAATAATGAGGACTAAATCTGGGTAATCCTCAGCCAACTAAAGGTCTAGATCACCCTGAAACATGGGAGGTCGTTACCTCTGATACACATTCAATGAGACTATGTGTATCCTCTACTAGTAGTGCTGGTAGAACCTGTTGATCGATATGGTGTGGTATAATGGGAAAACCACCTGGGGGTTCTATCTCTAGTACAATCCCTTATACCAATGCCTCTACACTAGTCAAATCATCCTTGTGATGACATAGTGGAATCCTGAATGGCTATCTATATGGAGGCATCTAGAAATAAATCAAGGTGTACCCCAGTCAATAGATTATATCTTCATATATGAATTAATAAGGATAGTGAACACACAACAATTAATATATGATGCATGTTTCTTTTTTTCCATTCAACCATTATTTTCACATACTGATTCAAAAAGTAGGTAACTAGAGTATTAGTGTATAGATAGGTCATCCAAAACATGAAAAATGGAATCCCTGAACTAAAATCCGAACTCGAAACACTTAATACTGCTTCCCCAAACAATCCTCACCAGCCCCTGGTCCTAAGGTAGAACCAACCACCTTTGATACCACTCTGGCATGATATGTTGTTGATATGCCTCTTACATGACTAACCCAATCTCACCTCCAATTTTCCAAGGGATGGTGGCTATCACTGAGTAGGTATATCCCAATAATTAGTGGCATTATCCTACATACATATACAATCCCATACATCTCCAATCCAAAAATTGAAAAAAAAAGTAAAAACAGAAAGTAATAAAATACATGCATACCCATAATATATCACAATAGCGTACAATTGTAAAAGTACAAAGACATAAGAAGGGAAGAATAATGGGCCATAAAAAAGATTCTATATCCAAAAGTATGATCTATAAAAAAATGTGGTACTGGGACTGCTATCTGAAACCTAGGAACACACAATGCCTATTCAACATCACTATGATCTACTTGGTCCTAGTCTTTCTAGGACACCATAAAAGAGGATATCATACAACATAGGAACAAAACATGTGGGGGAAAATATCATGCAGTGGTGAATAAGTATATACTATGTAAGATAGCCCAAAACCTGGAAAAAATACCACAATTTAAATATAAAAATAAAAATTCCATGAAGGAAACATCAAAACAAAATACCATGAAGGAAACTAAAATCATATTTGCACATGTATATTTCAACAACACATTTAGAAATAATATCGAGATTTACTCAAGAAGTACACACAGTATAGAGGCAATCCAAATCCAATTTATAGCCACATTACCTTTGTTGAAGCATGATCTTTCTGGCATAACTCGGTCCTCGAGCCAGGATATTTATAGAAAAACTCAAAAAGAGGTCTATGTCTTCAGGCCCCTACCCATATGAGAACATATTTTTCATGGAATACTATAAGACATATAGAGGGGATAAAACCCAAAAACATAAGGAGATACCATGGATCACACCCATACACATTGGGGGATGCTACATACCCAAATTGGATAAAACCACTACTTATGGGCTCATGACCAGAACAGACTGGGAAAACCCACATATCACACCCTGAATGGACTGGGGGATACCATGAACCCAAATGGTGGATCCAGCTATATGGGTGATTGATTCCATACTATGAGAGGTTACCCTGATTCATGAACTCTACTTGGGGTGATAGAGGATCACACTCTAGTATCAGGTACGGATACTAGAATATAGCTAAGACTCAACATCTAGAAGGGATTGCAATCCAACAATGTGGCTATAATACCATACTAAATACTCAAGGAATAGACCAATGGATGAACTATCAACATATACCATTCTAAAATAAAGAAACACTATTTATCAAAAAACGTATGTCTCTTTACTGGGTTACCAACACTGAAAATATCTCATCAAATAGTTGTACAGTTTGGATTTTATGGCATCTCGATGTCTCAAAGGATGTCACTGGGCTCGTGGACTGACCACATGGTCAACCACCAAAAAATGGCCACCTTGTGGCTGATAAGATCGACCACGCCCTTGGCTTCCATGGTCTCACAGTGGTAAAAGTTACAATAGTTCATGGTTAACCTCCACAACATACCATGTATTGTCACATGACTAGTTGCCTTGGGTATGACTTTCATGCACCAGCCCACATGGGCTCATCCCACATGGCCCAACTCAATTTTCCTAGCATGTCTCTCCTAGCCCTGCCCACTCACACACTTTGCCACCTGGGCCAGCACAATCTTCTTTCCTATCCATGTTTGCAGCCCCTGATACACATGGTCGGGGTCGTTGTACACCCTCACTGGCTCCTACGTGACTGTTGTTGTGCACTATGTCGCTGACGCAACCACCACCTCCTATAGACACTGCCTTTAGTCATTTCTGCCCCAAGATTCCAATGTCCCACCATGCCTCACCAAACTAAAAAACCAAACCCACACTAGTGGTACCTTACACAAAACACCATGCCGCCTATGATGATCGGGATTTTAAATGACAATAGATCCCAGATCATTCGGTCCTGATCAACACAAACCTAACCTCCATTGTATGTTTTCATCCAATCTGTGGGGTACCATCACGTTTGGAGCCCCTCAGAAAGTCTAGACATAACCATGGGGGTCTAATGGTTAGGAAAACTAAGACAAAGTGGAAATAAAATCACAATGAAAAACCTAAGGAATGAACCATAAACTTTTTCTATGACATTCTTATTTCATTCTCGGTTGAATGAAGAGTGATGATCCAAATCAAGAGAAAATCCCAAAATAAATTCAGCAATTACAAACCATCCAAAAATTATTGAACAAGGGTTAAATATGTTGGTGGAATGACCCAAGATTATAATGGAAATAAAGAATGGGGAAACCAAAAATAAACATCTTCCCTACCTATATTCAGTTCAATAGCTAATGATAAATGAAATGTCGTTGTATTCAATGGCATGGTTCATTAAATCCGCAATGCATTGCTCGATCCATCTGTCTTCATCTACCTATGGTTTCTATAGGTGTAATATCTCCACGTCTCTTTGTAAATTTCAGGGTAATGTGGGTAATGAAATATTTATAAAAAATAACTAATAAAAATTAGAGTTACTGCATCAAAAAATATTTTGTATAAAATTGTTTTTTACGATTACGCACTCTTGGTCTTTTCCTACAGATGACTGTTCTGAAAAACGTTATGTCATGCGTTGGGCGATGCTACTACTCTAAGATCAATAGTTTAATTGTATTTATAATAAAAAAAACCCATTTAAATGTTATTTTACTTTTATAGGAAAACTTAACATTCATGATATTAAATGATTAATATTTCTAAACTATTGTTCATGTAACACTGGGCCCCGGAATCACACGTTGTCTTAGTCCATATTCTCGAAATCATTCCATATAGTTTTATAAATAATATATGGAAACATAAATAATTTTATAAGGATGATAAAACCATAGGGATATATCTAGGATTATTCCTGAGGATAATCTTCGGGGTTTTTATAATTATTTGTCCATTGATGAGTTAATTTTATTGAAAATGTCCAAGAATATTGTTAAATCAAAGAGTGAGGGCATTCTAGCTTTATATCCTAGTATGTATACTATTAGTGTATATAGATCTGGTATTGATGTACCTAGGGGTAATAACTCTGATGATGTTCATCGATCCAATCTTGAGCATAACCTGGTACATGGAAATGATACTTGTTGTAAAGTTAATTTGACACTCCTAAACGACATGCTTTGGGAATTCAAAAAATCATATCGAAATTACATGAATGATTTAAAAATATTTTTTCAATTAATAACCTAGGATATTAGTAATATATTATTGAATGTTTCATATAATAGTCATCTGATACGTGGTTTTTTCATTATTATGTATTTCCATAGTATGAAAAATTCTTCTCACTCTATGATTTTTGGATTTAGTCAATGGTTGGAACCCAAAAGAACCATATTAGTGATGACTATGATTGAAAATGAAATTGATTTAAACCTAGAAATCAAAATTCAATGCGATCTAGAATAATAGAATCTTATTACTATGCTCAGATATATTGCTCGATATATTATTCATGTTGAGGTTCCAAACAAGGGGTGGGAGAAATGTTTTGTCATGTCCTTCATGAGGAAACATCAACATTCTTTTAGTGTATATTCCGAACCACTTTTTTCTAAACACTAGATCCATACCACTAAAAATATATTTTTCCATTATCTAGTTCTCATATTATGAGAAATTCATTATGGGTGTTCATTGGATAGAAGGTGTAGAAAAATAGTCGTGAACTGTAACCATGAATACGAGGAAGCCAGATGAAATTTAATCCATGGATTTGGAATTGTTTATGAACATAATTTTAAATAAAAAAATTTCACTTGTTTGACATATGAAGATGGAAAAGTAGTTCCTCGTGTTAAAAAAGATGATGTATTTATCCAAATATACTAGGATAATTTCACAAGTCTTGCAAGGAACAGTTAATGTATTATCATCCAATCTGAAAGTAATGTTCATAGGTTCTTCAGTGGATTAAATCCATGTCTAGGAAGTGAATTGTTTATAAGAGACATTAGTAGATATGAAGTGACCATAATAAGTGAAATTAATTTTGAAATGGAGGTTGGAGTTATATATCTATCTCATTGGTTTAATATGAAATTGAAGATTTAGTTCAATGGAAAATATCAAAACCATTTGGAGAGAAAATTGTTCAGACTCTTACATGCCCAAACTATGGGAGAGGAAATATGGGAGTTCATAAAATGGAAGAAGAAGGTGTTTTATGTGTTGGTATCCTATAAAACTAGATGAAAAGTGATGTGAAGGGGAATTTAAATGCAATGAAAGGATAGAAAACTGAACAGAATAAACCACCCACACTTCAGCGTTTCAAGTGAATGGAGTTTGTGAATTATGAGAATAAATGCCCCTATCTAGTGGAAAATATGGATGATAAGACACAATACCCTCTATGATAAATGAAAAAATGAAAAAATGGAAATCTTATACAATTATAATGGATGAAGTGAATAATGATAATTAGAGAAAGAAATATCCTCCCAGCACCTTAGGTGGAAATTCTAGGTTTCATTTTTCATGATTAAGCCCTTTGATAATAATATTTTTTATTCTTTACTAATGTTTATTAAGATTAAATCCATAGAAATGGATTTTGGAATGATGAAATCACATCTAATGGTCTATCAGTGCATGGAAGAACCCATGTATTAATTTTTTTTATATGATCAGATAATATTGAAGGAAGAATGGTTGAATTATATTCTACATGAGTTATGTGGTTAACCATTTTTGGATTGTTATATAATAATCTATAAGTAAGGAATTAGATATGAAAATAATATATTAATATATGAGGATTTTCACATATTGGATAAGTTGTGACAACCATTTTTATTTGATAATGATTGATGGAATGACCTATTATTCAATTTATTGATCTAACGATCAACTAATAATATATGAAAGAATAATTCATCAATATTTATTGAAGTAATAGATAAAGTGGAAATAGATAATGGAACAATAAAAGGGTGAGATTGTTCATATGATATGGAATAAATTCAATTAACTATTTTTTTTGTACACAGAAAAAAAAGTTATTCTTCAAATCTAGGAATGGGATACCAAAAAACATTTATCCCAACCCCATTATTTCTGATGAATGATATGATTCCTTAGATAATAATGGATCCTGATTTTGAAAACACATATATATGTTGATAAATGTTCTCTACCTCTCTCCATTAGAAAAAGGCAACTAGATTTATCTTACATTTTATTTATTTCACTTCCCACCTATGCTATACTATGTGGGATCCTATTTATATGATAATTTGGGTAAATGTTATGCTTACAAATATCCAATTTAAAGTTAGTAATAGTAATAATTTTTATGATGTGGGTTTCTATGAATGAAACATTAATATATTAAACCATTAAAATGCCAGATGAATTTTGAGGGTGAAATTAATTTTAAGGGGGGTAGAATGTGACACCCCAAGATATGGTGAATTATTATTATTTGAATTAATTTAATATTATAGATATATTTCATTTCATAAAACACTAAAAATTGTTTTTCATATTAGTTCACTACGTTTATCATTATCTATATAGAACACCAATTCTAGATTACTTTATACACAAGACTGACATTACTTGATGGCTTCTGTAACATGAAAGACCGTGTTTTGCCGAACTATAAAATAGTATTTAAAATATTATTTGTCACTATAATATTCAATAACATAGATGTAAATCATAGTAATATAAATAGTAAAAATTATTTTTCAAAAATTATTTATAGTCGTTTTATGTAAATAAAACATTTTGATAATAATACAAACATTTTTTAGAAAAGTCATTATGTGTTTGAAAATACCATATTCTTAAAAGAATCGTCTTTTTGTCATTTAATGAAAAATAATAAAATTAATTTTAGAGTATTTTAGAAATTTAATTTAATAAGATAAATTTTATTTTTAAATTAATAACTTAAAAATTATATTTGGTTGATTTTTTTAAATTTTTCTGAGAACCATCAATTTTAGATGAATAGTGAAAATAATAAATTATAATTCAAAACTATTTTTGTCAAAATTATTTATATAGGTTAATTATATTTTATGTTATATTAAATGTCAAAAGAGTTTTGTTAAAATTATAATAATCTAATTTTGTTCATTGGAATAATTTTTATATTGAATTTATATATTACATCTTAATAAACATTTGAGCATTCTCATATTAAGAACCCATTTTGTTTCCACATATACGGGATTAGATTTAACAAAAAAATTTTGATTATGTGAATTGAATTTTGATAACTAAACATAAATATGTGTAATCATTATAATATTTATATTCTCATTGTATTATATTTACTTTTGAACAAACATATTAGTGAAAGTGATTAAAATTAATTAAATCAATTATGTTTTAATTAATCATAATAAGGGACAAAACCTAAAAATTAATAGTCAAAATGATCATAAAACAATTAAAGAAACCATTTTATAGGCACATATATTCCATTAAACATCAATTATTTAGTTTTTTTAATCTTTTTTATGAATTTTGTCAGGTGAAAACCTGGGTACACATAACATGTTTTCATATATGCTAAGTGTGTCCCCTCCCTTCATAATAAAAGGGCACCACCTCCCCCATATTCGTACCACTCAAGACACTTAAAGTAATGGTTTCATTTCCCAATTTATTTCCCTTCCTACTTGGATCATCTCTCTTTTCAAAAATCTAACTGAGGAATCACTTTAGTGCAATCCAAAATGATTAACCCAAAGAAGAGCTAACATCACTACTCAAGAACATTTTCATTATTTTCTTTCTACATACCCTAAATTATTCCTATTATAAACTCATATAATTACAAAAGTATCCTATATATAATTATATGTTGTTATTCTATTTTCTTTCCTGAACTATAACACATATCCGTCTGATAGGAAACAAACTTACATTTTTAGGGTACAATGTACTGCTGCCTCCTGAAACAATGTGGTTGATTATAACATTAACAGCAATATTGTTTGGGAATTATGATGAAAAATATGTTTCAAATTATTTTTATGATATATATGATTTATTTAAACATTTTATGTAATTATATAAATTATACATTGTTTATTTCAAATTTTTATAAATAGAATTACTTAGTTTGTGGATGTGTGGACTAAAACCTCCTCAATTTAACATTTTTCATTCAAATTTTGAATGGAATTAATTTAGGATGAATTTAATAAAATAGTAGTATATATATGATATATATAATTCATTTATGTTTATGAAATTAGTATATAAGAAACACTTTTATACTTTTAATTTTGTGTAAATAAGATACCATTTTTGTGGACGTGTGGACTGCCACCACCACAATGTGATGTGATTCAATCATATTTTACATTGAATGTATCATGGATTGGTTTTTTAATGATATATGAAATATGTAAAATAATAACAATAACAGAATTATATTATCTATTCATGTATATAATTTTATATCAATTTCCTTTTTCTTTCAATACGTTAAAAAATGAATGTATCCTTCATGTGCACGTACAATCTACCTTCTCCATGAAAAGAGTATTTCATTTATTATTTCTATGTTTAATAGATTAATATAAATATTTATATTAATAATATATATGATATATAAATCATGTTTTAAATAATGGAAATAGGTAAATTGTGATCCATTTAGGAGGATCAAAAATAACATGACATAACATGTACGATAAACAAATTAGTAATTACCTAAAACATTAATTTTACGTGTAATTGTAAATAAATGGGTAATATATAGACATATGTGAATAATTTGTGCTATTATATATAATAATATCGTTCATAGAAATATGTATAAAAACATTTATTTATCATGAAAGAGGTTTGAACGTGTATAAGGAATATTTCATCAGTTGATTTATTTCAGTGTGATACATACTTTATTAGCAACTTAATTATTTTGTGTGGGGTGTATTCTAATGATATATGTATTGGATGATTATTATACATATAATTATGAGTATTTACATATCATATTTATTACATTTTCTTCATTAGGCTTATTTTTCAAATGTTCCCTAACATGAAAAGTAATTTTGTCTCAATATTCCTTCTTTGAGACACATGCCTTGTTATGCACTTTTATTTTTAAATGGGGTGTATAAAATGATTTTGAAATGTTATAGCATGAATATAAATCATTTCATTGATATTTCAAGATTCACGTGCTTTTATTCTTTCCATTTAATTAATTTTCAATGTAAAAATATTTGTACTGGATTGTAGCTATAATCACACATTTTATCATGATTGTTTATGATTATTATACCATTGTTTAATTATTATGATCCATATCTCAAGAACTATCATTATTTTTATTAACATATTTTTCTTTAATATTATATCTAAATATCAGAACCATTTCCCCACTCTTTGTCACATAATATGATTAATAATGGGTTTTATTTATCAAAGTAGGGCTTTACCACTCTCTTTTGAAGTAAATTTGTGTTCCTTAAAATCTATATTTTATAAAAACATTTCCATAAATATTCTACTATTATGCAATGGTATTAAAAATAATTTTTTACCCATGTCTAAATTTTTATGTAAAAAATATTTTTAAACATGAATCATCTTTCTATATTCCATTCTAGTCACTATTGAAATCATTTACAATGCAAAATTATTGTTTGAAATGTATGAATTTACTCCTCTTTTTGACCTTAATTCACTTGATAATTATTTTAGAATATTTAAAATTTATTTTATGAGGGATATTTTTTCATAACATTCTATAAATTAATTATATTAATGTGATTTTCAATGAAATATGATTTTAATAATTTTTATGTTCTGAAAGTGTATTAAATGGCCATAAAACATTATTTTATAATTATTAAAAATGTCGTTTCAATGAAAAAAAATTGATTGATTTAGAAGAATGATTTATTTTTTAAAAATGTATTTTCAATGTGAATGTTTTCATATTTTTTAAGTAATTTTATGTTTTCAATGTTTTAATAATAACATGGTTATCAAAATGATTTAAATATTATTTTTTACGTTTTCAAGGAGAAAGGTTTTGAAAATAACTTCCAGCCTTCAATTGATGTTTTCAAAGTATTCCAAAAGAAAAAGGTTTTAAATAAAAAATATTTCTAGCCATCATTCAATTTTTTCAATTTATTATGAAAATGGTTTAAAAATTATTCCAACATTATTTTATAAGTTTTCATGGTTATTTTTTGTTTTTTTAGGGGAATGGGTTTTCAAAATTATTTGAAGTCTTCTTCATATTTTTTTAAAGTATTTTTAATGAAATTGGTTTTATAAAAGGATATAGGTTGTTAAATATATTTTTAAAATAAGAAAAAATAAATTCCTCAGGAATTTCTTTTAAAAGGACATTTAAAACTATTTTTTATCCACGATTAAATCCATTTTTGTTACTCCTCCCTTTATAAAAAATAATCCAAAGGTACCATTCAAATTATTTTACTAAATAGTACTTTATTTAATAGAATAGTGTTTATGAAATCCATTTTACTATCAAAGGTTATATGATTATGATGTTTTCCCCCTTCCTTAGGTTTTATGCTTATTAAACCTGATTCCATTCATAGGTTTTTCTTTTATTAAATGATTATAAAATCTATATTTTTCCATAGGTTAGGATATTATTTTGTTTTTATTACCCCAATTTATTTTCATGGGCTATGATATGATGATTATAGGACACAACTTTTTTTATCTGTCATGATATGATGAAGGTTTTATTATCTTGTTTAACTTGTATGAATGATTTCCTTATGAGATGGGTGGGACCAATATCGCTGTCTAATGAATTGGGTAACGACGGATGACTCATGGGTATAAATGTCACTCCTAAACCTAATTATATGTTCATTGTTTTATGTATGGTACTGGTTTCATGAACATCAGTTTATACGTGAATATGATTACATGTTTAAAATGTTATGATTTATCCTTATTATGTGTTCATAATGTTATGCATGAACCTGATTACTTGTTCACAATGTTTTTAATAGAACTCATTTCATGTCCAAATGTTATGTGTGCAACAAATAACATGTTTATAATATTATACATGAACATGATTTAATGTCCACAACATTATACATGGAGCTAGTTTTATGTCCATAAGTCTATTAAAGGGCCATATTTCTTCTCCTTAACCTAATTATTGAACTTATTTATACTTATACATGTAAACAATGTGATACATTGATGTGTATGTAATAATTAAATGTCTCATTCTAATATTATTCTTTAATGCATATTATTCCTGATTATCTTATGATTAATTTTATTTGAAATTATAATCTTTATTCCATGATTCATGTTTATAATCCTTTATATGTAGTTTATGATCTTCTAATGATACATTCATGTTGTCATACTGTTATGTTCATGTTATGATTATGTATTTCCATTTATTAACAGTAATGAGCATTTAATAATAAACCATTATTATGATTCATTTTCCATTGTTATGATGATTTTTTGAGTATAATTTCTATGGTGGGAGATCATTGTGGGACACATTGTATGTCTTTAACTATGTTAGATGATTTTTGGTCCCACTTATAAGGACATGAATGCAATAAAATAACATGGATTTTTTTTAATGAATTAAGTATTCCAACAAAATATATAATTTCAAAAATCATAATGTTTGGGTTGTTATGGTTTTGATGTTGATTTTGTACAAGAAATTATTATAATAAAATTCTACATTCTAAATGTGTATATTTTTAAATTATTGTAAATATGTGCATTTATATTTGGCCAATAAGATAAGAAACCTTTGTAACATTTTTCAACTGAATAAAGGTTAAAATGGGTTGAAATTGATTAAAAATAAGTGATAAGGAAATAATTTTTCATTATGTTTCTTATATTGGAGAACATACTAATTCCCCTGATACGTAAGGTAATAGGTTATGTTATATAATATACACATTCCCATGAAATTGACATAGATATTATTAAAATCAAAGAAATTGAAGAAATGTCACACACTTATTTTTAACAAGTATATTATTTTTAATATAGGGATAATTATATGATATTATAGAATACAAATATTATTTGGAATTATAATATCCATATGTTCATAATTTTGTTTTTTTTAGTTTTTTGAAATTAATTAATTACACTAAATGCATATACAATGTTGATATTGTAGTTATTTAATTAATATATAAATAAAATGAATTATAATAAAATTGTTAAAATTAATAGGATATGGGATATTTTGGGTGATCCTAGAATCATATAGATGATAATAAAATACTTAGGTTTCAATAATATAGTTATCTTTAATTTTATATGTTTTATTGATGCTTGTCAAGTCAATGTAATTAATATTTACGAAATTGAGAATAATGATTTTTTATCAAAATAATATTTTATTCAATTATTTAAAAATTAAAAACATATTTAATAAAAAAATTATTATTATATGGCTATAAATTTCATTAATTGGTAACTAACTCTCTAATTTACCCGAAATATATTAAAATCATAACTTTTAAATATTTAGAATTTTATTATCGTAGTTAATTTTAAAATAGGATAACTATGGTTTAATCAAAATGATATGGTTTAAAATAAAAATAAAACATGACTAAAGTATATTTGTTGATGATATTTATCATTATGTTATCTTATCATCAAATACATGGCCATTTTATGGTACTTTTATTGAAAATGAATTTATTATTATTTAAATTTTAGGAAATTGCAAAAGTACACATCCCCTCATTTAAAAATGGAAAATAATTCCTTAATTTTTTACACCACCTGGAATCTTCTATATTGACCATAATATTAAAATTTATCTTCTAAACCTTGCATTAACATTCATGATTTTATGGTATTTTGAAATGGCCATAATTATATCCCTTTAGAGAAGTTCAATGGTACTTGTTTCGAAGAAGAGGTAATCAATCTGACCGATAGAATTCTTTTTATACTCATCCATTCCTAATTTATATTACCAAAAAATAATATATTAATAATCTTTAATAAAATTAAATTAAAGTATTATTATGAAGAGACCATTATATATCCTATTTAAATCAAAGTATTAGTGAAAGTATCGCTAATGTGTGCGCATGACTTACCCTCTCCATGTACTGATACAATGGTTTTTTCATCACCATCATTTATGAATGGTTTTTATGAAGGATTAATATTATACCAATTATATATTTTATAAAATAATTATTCTATAAATGTGAATTATTATATACCTTTCTTCAATTCTAGCTGTCAAAAAATGAAAACAGTGTTCATGTGAACGTAGAACCTAACATCTCTATGAACAAAAAAAATTCATTTTTCTATATCTATATTATATGGAATATTTTAAATAAGTGTATAGTAGTTATATATGATTTTTATATTATTATTCCAATTCTGAAAATTATTATACCAAGATCAATGCATAATTGCCAAGACTAATGAAATAAAGTGTTCTTTGAAATCATAGTAGATACCACCCATAACATTGAATTTAATATAATTTGTTAAATGAATCAAAGATAAGATGATATAAATAAACAATCCATGGTATTATTGAATTGATTTTATGAAATAATTGGATAATAAATCTATATTAATTATACAAGATATTTTAATGTGAACAGATGAACGAAAGACTAGATGTAATGGTTTATTTCAAAATCTCATCATTATTCATGGGATATTTACATTTATATCCCCATCAGGGAGCATTTTTCATGCATATCCATGTGTTCTAAAAAACTTTCAATTTTTTTATATTATCCAAAAACTTATTAAAAACAATTTTACACATGTGTGAATTTTTACTAAATGGTTGCAAGAAAGCATTTGGTCATTTTTGAAATGTCATAATTTGTAACATCCAACAAACATATAAGGAATATTTTTTTTATCTTACACAAAATAATTATATTTTTCAATGATCATGAATCCTTAATTTCGTGAAAATTCATATATAATATTAGAATTTAATTTTCAATGATTTTTTCAATTTTGATTAAATGTATTTTACAAATATAAAAATTTAAAATGAAAGGTATATTTTACTCAAGAATTATTTCACATGGTCTTTCAATATAATTTTCCATATAATACAACATCATTTGATGTTATTAATGATTCAAAGGTGGCATGATTCAAGGATAAAAT
Organism: Viscum album; assembly: GCA_963277665.1. NCBI lineage: Eukaryota > Viridiplantae > Streptophyta > Magnoliopsida > Santalales > Viscaceae > Viscum > Viscum album. The sequence continues at coordinate 304,286,740 of OY728131.1, read as the reverse complement.
CCTTATTATTGATTTGGATAGAACATGATTATCATATATTTATTTTTATGAATCCCTTTACATTTACATGGGTTATGTATTGATTAAATGTTTATGAATCCCATTTATATTTTGTGGGTTATGATATGATGAATGATTTATGTTCTTTTATAAAAAATATGTATAGTTTTCATTTTGTGATGGGTGGGACCTATATATACCTCGAATTCGTTGGGAAAATATTTACATCTCATGAGAAATAATCGAATGGGATGGGGAATGAACCAAATTCAGTAAGACCTAGCTGGAACGGGGAGTGAACCTTGTTTAGTATGATTTGGTTGGAAATAGGAGTGAACCCAATTTAGTAAGACATGGATGGAATGGGGATGAAATAATTTCTGATAATGAAACGTGTTCTATGATAGTTTTTTGAGTATGTCTTTATTAATAAGTAAATTACTTTCTATGCTTATGTGTATTCCACATGTTCTATTTCATCTACCCATTTTATGCTCTCGTGGATAATGTTATTTGATTTCCTTTGGATTTAGATCTTATGCACTACCACATTTACTCCATCGTTCAAGATTATTTCTTTGATATTAATTATATAATCCTTAAATTATCTATCCATGTTATTAAACCATTATTCTCATATTATTCTTATCATGTAATTGATATCTCCCTTAAATAACATTAATAATTATCAGAGATGACCCTTTTATTGGGTTTCTTTCCCCAGGATATTAGGAGAGGTATTATGTATGATATTTCTAAAAGGGATATAGTTATTAGGAAATGAGTAAACGACAATTAATATATTTTTTTAATTAGTGTTTTATGATTCCATGTATCTAAATATAGTAGACCCATATGGTTCTGACATGGATTTATTATGTTACATAATTGATATTAATCTATCAAAATGTAATATTTATGTATGAAATATATAGGGTGTTGAAGTTGGTGATAGATAATTGTTTAGTTAAACTATAGAAACTAGTATGAGAAAACCATATTATGACCCATAAAGATAAATCAAAGTCTATTTTACAATCCAATAATTTTGCTAAAAATCATGAATAAGATTGGATTAAACTGAAGGTGTCATATATTGAAATTTTATAATAAATTTTCCAAGAATATATGGCTTTCCCACTATGATTAGTTTTACTCACTCATTTTATTTTTTTCAACCAATTCATAGAACATGAATGAACCACATTAAGGTTAATGTGATGAGAACGAAACAATTTTCCTCTTGGTGAACCAAAATTTATGGGTGATAACATGAAAAATCAAATTGATATACTCATATAACATTATCTGGATATGAATCATGCTAGACTACCAAACGAGGAAATGGGGGACACCATTTTTTATGTCTTTTATAAGGAACCATCCCAAAATTTCAAGTGGGTATTCGGATCATCAAGTGAATTAGAAATTAATGATTAACCCTTAAAATATATTTTCTATTCTCTAATATTCATAACAAAAGAAATTCATTTTCAATGTATATAATTTTGAAGGTGAACCAAATCAATGAAAAAACACTATCAACAATATAAGGAAATATTGTGATATTAAATCCATATAAAGGAAGGTTTTTATGAGTATATTTTCAATAAGTTATTTCCTCGCATTCTTCATAAAAAATGATGTTGGAATTCCAATACTTGAATAAAAATGTTGATGAATCTGTTGGAACCTATGATGAAAATTTTTCCCAAATTATGTGGAACACTTCATGGATTTCTATTAGACATGATAGTATGGTTTTTTGATTCATTAGTGTCTTAAAAGCATGTATCTGGTCGATTTTATCTAGAAGAAACTTCTGTAACCATAAATAAATCATTTAATGTTCCATCATGATGGAAATAGATGTTGTTGTAACACATCAATATATTGGTTTTCATAAGAAAACTAAGATGGTGTTCAAAGGGGAATATAAACACTATATATGGAAGAATATGGTAAATTCTTTATGCTCAAAATGTTCAAGGAATAATGGATAAAAGTTTCTAAACCGGACTAGTAAATTCTTTATGTTGTGAAATAAGGTTATCGATACTGTGACCCAGCCCTAGATCCTCGAAGCCGGTGTCTGTTATCAATTACATTAGCATTATTATAATGAATCATTCCCTGGAGGACTGAGAGTTTAGTAGACTTGTTAAACAAGATACATAAATATATATTTTATTAAAATTTAATAAAATAATTTCAACATAATTTTTTTATTCTAAATAATAACTTCAAGTATAACTTTATCCCATATAGTATATCCTTTCATATTCTTCATAGTAGGATTTTTAGATTCATAGGGAGTGGAAACATAATAAGTACGAGCTCAAATTCTTTGTAAGGTTAAAATATTGTGTAATAAATAATGAATCATTTATAATAAAAATTATGGAATGGTAAATAACAGAACACACATACCAAATAATCAACAAACTGGGAAAATAGTTCATAAAAAATATAGTAGGGTAAAAAAGGAAACATAATTCATTCAAATAATTATAAAAAGAAAAATCATTATGGAAAGGTAAGAAAATTAAATCACATGCCGTTTAATCAATAAACTAAAAATTAAATGCATCCATATATTTTACCATCTTAAAATACCATTTATAAGAAATAATTAATCAAAATGAAGGGAATGATTAATTTTTGGCTATTAGGTATCAGACACATGAATACCTATATATTCATGATCCAACCTATGGATAGTAAAAAAATGGATAGAAACATATTTAATTTGTTCAACTTATTTGTCTCATGGTAATGTATCGATTCATCAGGGCGCTATATAAATTGTGAACTCCACCCGTCATTGCATGTGAAATGGATTATTTATATGTTGTAATCGATTTAATTAGTAAACAGTAATCCATATCAAATATTATTATTAACTAAAGAATAAATATTAATCAATATTTACAGAAATAATAAAATGAGTATAAAAGTAGCCACTTTATATAAAAAGGTATACAATTTAGGCGGTAGTAATATCAACGATAAATGAAATTGATAATTTAGGGGAAATTCAATGTGAAATGATCATATGATATTTAATATTTCAAACAGACATGAGAATGAATCAAATAAGTGAATGTGAATAATATCCTTATTCAAATCAATGACAATCCATATAGAGTACTACTAATGATAGTTTACCAAATATATATCCCAAAAGGATTAAAATAAAATGTTGTTGTCATTGAATAAAAGAAATAAAAATATCACATAAAAGAATTTATTATGAAAATATCTATTATTTTTAAAAACAATATGTAATACATTTTCCTTAATAATCACATTATAAAATATTTCCTTAAAAAATGATTTTAAAATTTAAATTTTTTCATCAAATAAATGATAGAAGTTAAATATAAACAAGATTTACATTGTAATAAATGAACATTTCTTTTACATCGATAATTGCTAGAAAAATTCCATGTTCAGAAAAGGAAAATAATATTCCGTTGAAAACAATTGTAAAAGATAGAACTGGTAAAAACGCCTTCACCGAATCATTTCAAAAAGCATTTTTCGGAAACAATTTAACAATGAATCATTTTTAGAAGAAAACGGGTTCTCCAACTAAAGAGAGAAATAATGTCATGTTTTCTAAAAATGAATTTATAAAACATTTTGAGTATAATAGGGTAGAAAAATGGTAATTTCAGATAATAATGAAAATGAATAACCTTTGGAGAATAAAATTGAAGGGTTTATTAAAAAATGATCAAAAAAATCCCTCTAAATTAAATTCATGTGTAAGTAATCAGAAAATAAATGATATTGTAATGTAAACTCATAAAATGATTATAATGTTTTAGTGAGAATCAATCAATAAGAAAATTATGTGTATCAACTAAAAATCCAAATATAGAAGTGTAAATACATAATTAGATAGTAAAATTAATTACACACATTATAATAGAATATTAAAAACAATTAGGATGTAATATAAACCAATGAAAAGAAATTGGATTTTGAAATATCTTTTCCACATTGTTACTTTCAACTAAAATCTCCATAGATGAAATATTTGAAATTGAAACTCAAAATATCATAATGAATTATTTGATCACAATATCATATGAAAAACTGGAATTATGTTCACCATATGTAAGAAATTAGGTGCTCAAAAATAATGTTATTATTTCAATATAATGAAAAAAATTATAAAAGGAGGTGATATTAAAAATATATTCATTACAAACTTTTCATCAGCATAATAACTTTTAAACATTCCAAAGTGGCCCATAGCACAATAAAAAATTTTAAATCATAAGACTCATAAAGTTATAAAATTCAATGAATGTTATAATATCACAATATTAATGATATTAATGATATATCATGTAAGAGGGAAGTATATACACAATATAAAATAAAATTGGTGAATAACAACAAAAAAGTCTCAATGGAATGTAAATTAACAACAAATTTCTTACATTGTGTTTCCGTTATGGTCAATGTCATTTAACATCATGTATAGTAAAAATATGTTAATTATATACTTTGTTTATATTTTCACGCATATTTATCATTAATTTTATTTCACTTATTTCCATGTTGTATACAAATACTTAATCCAATATGTTTATGTCGGGTGTTTTGACCAAATTTGTTTTATGTGTCAAAACCAAAAATTTTAGGTCAACTATGAAAAAAGGGGTCATTATATAACATCTATAGAATAATAATCGTGAAATAATTATTTTTTCTTAAATCAATTATAATTTTAAAACAAATCATTAAATATGGTTTGTAAAAATCAATCAACATAACAATCCTGGAGACGGTTGACCGTATGTATACATGCGTAACGTTCTCATTTGTAAAAGATAATTATGGAATGAAGGAATGTTGAATAATATATTTCCATAATGATAATTATATATAATGATAATTATATATAATATTTACATAATTTAATTATGTAATGAATATAATAAATATTTTTTATCGTATTTTTTAATAAAAAAATATGTTATAAAATCCATGTATTGTGTGAACAATTCACATCGCTTGGAGGGGGCAGTAGTCCAAACTTCCTCAAACGATGTTATTGTATTAATGGAAAATTTATTGTTTTAATGTAATGTGTTGTTATTGGAATAAATATTTCAAGAGATAGAATAAACATAATATATATTGTATATAAATATTTTTTATGTCATAATTTTAGACCATGAATGATGGTAATGGAAAATTTAACAATCACCGTTTTGTGGGGTGGTAGTTGATAGTAAACAGAAATAGTATGTTCGTTACCCATTAGTTGGATGTGAGTGTGAGTGGTGGTTGAATTCCTAGAATTAAATCATAAAATTAAATTTATAATATTTTTATGGATATAGAAGCCTTAAATAATTATACTTTATAGATTGGTGAATTAAAATAAAACTAAAAAACTTGAGGAAGTATGTTATCTTTTATTCAGGTAACTCCATTTTTTTTGAACTAATGGATTCCTTATATTGATTTTTCACATGGGGAGGATTATATAATTACTGTAGGTATTTTGGGGAGATATTTGGTAAGATCTTGGGGAATCCATAGTTTCATGGCTTGTCTAAGGATGTGGGGGGATGTGAGGACTTTTTATAGAGGAGGAGTGTCACTTTTGTTATATTATTACAATGGAATTACAAGCACGTTTTTCATGTTTCATGAGGATAAAATAATGGTCCAGTTTATGTAAAAGATAGTATATGTCCTATATATGTCCATTAAATATCTCTTCTATATGTTCATATGTTTTTTTGGGAACTATGGTTATGGTTTCGTCCCTTATTAATCTTAATTTGATATTCATCATAGTAATTAATTTTAATCAATTAAACTAAACAATTTTAGTCCATAAATAAGTGGATATCATTATATATTATATATTTCCCTTATTTTAAAGATGTAATTAATTTTTAAAAATTACAATAACGTATAAGGATGAAATTTATTTGAAATTCATCCCACATGCACACCAACAATATGGATTTTTAATGTAAAAACGATCAAATTCATTATTTGTTTTTATAAACAATTACAAATTAAAAATGATTAAAACGAAATAAATTTTTTAATTGATAAAACTATGATCTAATTAAAAATTAAAACCAATTTAATGTATAATTTGACCTTATAAATAAATTAGATGAAAATGTTTTTTAAACAAAAATTCAGTGATTGTTACTATTCATTAAAAATGTTATGTTTCTGAAAAGTAAAAAAAAAATTCTCTAAAATAACTTTTTTGTTGATATTTCAATTAGTATGTTGATTTTTACATATTAAATCAAAAAATGTGTCATAAATTTTATTTAAAATGGTTTCCCCATTAAAGAGAGCTAAAATTGACTTGATTAAAAAAATGGGTTTTTATGTCTGAAATTAGGTTTATTCTTATATTATTCATAGAAAACACAATAGATGAATATGAAAAGTATTTTATAAAATATATAATATACATTTCATTAAAATGAATAAATAATTGTTATTAATAATATTTCTTATGATAAAACCATTTTAGAAGAAAAAATTAACTTTTATTTTTTACATTCAATTTGTTCATATTATTGTTTCTCATTTATTAGTAACTAATGAATTCATTTTATGTTAATATAAAAAATAAATTTTCAAATTTTTTATATAATATTCCTAACTTCTATCTAAATAGGTGGTTATATCATATTATATTAAATAATAATATTTTAAAAATATATCTTTTTTTTTGGGTGAGAAGGATTCTTGCGTGTAACACTAGTTGTTGACAAAAGTCTCTATTTTGTGAAATGAAATCGGACTCATTATTTTATTCATTAAAATATATATCATGTATTAGATTTATTTAAAAAGGTAAATATATAGTAGAGTCTAGTGATATTATATTCTATTAAGCACTTGGTGATATATGACATACAAGCTATCAAATACAAAGATGTAATTTAGAAATGTTGGGTGTTACAATCAATAAACGTTTATTAAATTTCATCCTATAAATTTAAACAATATTTTGGTAATTTATTTTTTGATATTTAAACCATTTAAATACCACATACTGAGAAGATTTCATAAATAGTTCCCTTGAAAAGTGATAATGTGAAGTACAAAGGTAAGATGGACTACAATGTAACTTGGACTCTATACAAGAGAACATTAGATAAATGTGAAAATATAAACCTGGAGGAAAAGAATAACTATTTATAAGTATTAAATTAGGTCATCAATAAAATCAAGTGAAGGATAAATAGAAATTGGAGGGCCAAAAATCCATAAATCTATGATGATTTATAAGAACATCAGTTGAATAGAAAATATGGTATTGGGATAAAATTTTATTTTTATATAAATGTTCTATGTTGGGTAATTCAATTACTACACAATGTTATAAGGAAGTTTACATACTTGATATATATCTATAAAAAATATCAGCTTTTTTTGTTCTTCTATTGGTTTTTTAATTCATCTCTAAGTAAATTTTGATTCCTACCATCTATAGCGACCGAACCCCATAACCTAGCAGTCAGTGTCTACTAATAATGACAATAGAATGATTATATGGATTCAAGACTCAAGAAAACTATTGTTTAGTAGTCTTGGTAAAGTTGATATATAAATGAGTCTTTTATTAAAAATTAATACACTAATTACAACATTGTTTTTTTTGTCCAAATAATAACTTCAAGGATAAATTTATTCCTATTTGTTTATCCCTACATATATTTCTCAACATGCTACATTGATTCACCATGAATTGAAAAAGAGTAAGGTTGTTCTAAAATTCTCACTAACATTAAAATATCGCAGAATAATTAATTATTCATTGAAAATATTAATTACACCATGGTAAGTAATTGAACAAACATAAAATATAATCAACAAACTAAGAAAGAAGTAAATAAACAGTATGACATGGTAAAAATAGTAACACATTCTATTCAAATAACATGAGAAGGAAAAAATCAATAATGATTGGTAAAAAATGAAAATATATACATTAAATCAATAATATAATAATTAAATGTATCCATATATTTTATCATGGGAAAATATCATGGAAAAAAATTATGATTCAAAAGAATGCGAGGCTTAAAAATGGGAAATCATGTCTCAAGAACATGAAATCCTATTATATCAAGATCCATCCACTGAATAGTTTAGAATATAGATAGAAAACCATTTAATTTATGAATATAATTTTTCTCATTAGAACCTATAGATGCATCGATCTGTTATACAATGTTTGGGCTCCACCCATCATTGCATGTCTAAAACATTCTTCAAATAAAGTATTCAATTTAATTAATATACAATATACCTTATCAAATATTCATATTGAATATATAATATAGATTTATCCACATTTCCCCTAATAAAAAAACAACTATCAAATTAGACATCATATGTAATGAGGTATATAGTTTAGGATTACGTAATATCTATAAAAAAATAAATAGATAATTTTCATAAATTCAATGTTCAATGATCATAACAGATTAAATATTTAAAAGGGACAAACAATTGAATCAAGGAAGTGACTTGGAATACTACCCTTTTCAAATCAATCGTAAACCATTTAGAGGAAGAACAAGGATGGTATGAATATAATTTTTCTGATTTATAGTGAAAAAAGGGTTATTATCATTTAATAATATAAATAGAAATATTTTATAATCACATTACTAAAGAAAATACCCATTGTTTTCAAAAACCATCTGAAATTCCATTTAATAGAAAATAACTGCTGAAAATATTTCATTAAAAGTTATCCTTTTAATCATGAAAAGTATGATTACATGATATTACTATAGATATATCCATACAAGACTTATGAGGGTGAATGAACACTCATTTTCCATAGTTAATGGTCATAAAAATTCATTGATCAGAAAATGATAATAAGATTCCATTGAAAAAAATTTTAAATGGTATGAAGGGTTAAATTTTCATTACAAAACAATTCAAAAAAAAATTGAGTCATTTTAATAATGCATGGTTTTTAAATAGAATAGGTTCTTCGACTAAAGAGAGAAATAAAGTCAAATATTCTAAAAAATATTTTTTTAATCATTTTGTGAACAAAAGAGTGGGAAATGGTATTATCACTTAATAATGGTCTAGAAGAAATATAGGATAATAAAATTAATGGTGTTATTAGATAATGATCAAATAATTCCCTCTGATAGAAATTTAACTCTAAAGAATGAAGTACAAAATTATATTGTAATGTAAACAATTAATAGTTTACAATGATGTAGTGAGAATAAATCAATGAGTAGATTATATGTATAAACTATAAATCCATATATAGACTATGAAATACATCAATATTTATTAAAATTCATTATAAAAAATAATCATAGAATATTGATGACAATGGGTATGCAATATAACCAAATGAAAAGAAATTTGGTTATGAAATCTATATTCCACTTGGAAACTTTTAACTTAAATCATGATATATGAAATAATTCAAATTGAAACTCAAAATTTCATGAAGAATGAATATATCATGATATTATATGAAACATTGGAGTATGCGAACCATATATATGAAATTAGGTTCAAATTAATAAAGTTATTGTTTAATGATAATGTTAAAAATAACCAAAGGAAGTGAGATTACATATATAATCATTAAAAATGGTTTTGAGGAGAACAATATTTAAACATTCCAGAATATTTCATGCCACCTCAAATCATTTTAAATATTAAGAATCATGATGTAATAAAATTAAATGAAAGTTATAATATCATGAGAGTAAAGAGATACATGATATATCCTATAATGTGAAATAATATTCACTATATAAAATATACTATCTGTGTAACAACAAATAATTCTCAATGGAATATAAATTGTAATGAAATCCATTTCCTTGCATTTCATTTAGGGTGAATATTGTTTAACATACTATATAAAAAACTTATGTTAATTATCTACTCTATTGAGAGCTATTTTCATATTTATCATTAATTTTATTTCAATTATTACCATGTTATCTACAACAACTTAACTAATTAAGTTTACTCCAGGTGTTTTGGCCATATTCAGATTATTTGTCAATATATACTTTCTTAGGTCAACAATGATCAAAGGGGTCTTTATATAACATCTCAATATTAATAATAATAAAATTATTATTATATTTAAACATCAATTGTACTTTTAAAATCTTTAATTAATTATGGTTATGAAAAATAAAACAACATTACAATTATAGAGACAATTGGTCGTACACATGCATGATAAACATTCTCATTTTTCAGTGATAGTTATAGAAAGAAGTTAAGTAGAAAACATTCATTGAATAATTATCATTATATCCTAAAGTCAAATTTATTAAATCATAATAATTATATATATAATTATTGTGGTGTAAAAAAACCACATCATGTTGAGGAGGTGGTAGTCCACACATCCCCGTACGATGTTATCACTATGTGTGTGAAAGGGTAATAATGAAAATGAGAGAGATATATATATATATTATATTTACTAGAGGAAATTATTTTATGAATATCATATATAGGTTATTTATGTCACATATTTTAAATTAAAACAATCCTTTACCCATTCTATGTATTGTGTGAATGAATCACAATGCTTTGAGGGGGTGGTAGTCTACACTTCCTCAAACAATTCTATCATATTAACAAAAAATAGAAAGTATTAAATGTTTGTGTAATAAAAAGACTAAACAAGTATAGTGTCAAAATAAATTTAATATATATCACATATAAATGTAGTTTCCATGAAATGTCCAACAGTGAATTTTGCTAAAGGAAAAAATTAGCAATGATCTTTTCTTGAGGTGGTTGTTTGTTGTCTACAGAAACAATATATTTGATAATGAATAGATGGATGTGTGTATGATTTTAGGTAGAACCATTATCATAAAAATATAATAGTATATATTGGATACACATTAAATGAATTAATGATATAATAATATTTTATGTATTGGATAATTTAAAAATATCTACAAAACTAGAGAAAGATTTGTACATTTTATTCGGGTATCTTCTTTTTGTTTGAACGAGAGGCTTACTTGGATTTCATTCTATACAAGGTGAGTACTCTATGATGATTGGAGGTATTTTTATAATATATATGGTCAAATATTGGTCGATCCAAAGTCGATAGGGATGTATAAAGAAGTGATTGGATATGACGCATATTTACAGTGGAGGAGGAGGGTCACTGTAACACCCCAGGTAAATAAAGAATATGACATTTCATATTTACCCATATTTGTGAATCAAATCTTAATATTACTTTAAAGGGGATGTTATGCTCGATGGCGTACCCAACACGCAACAACGAGTTTCTTGGGAATCATACGTTGCACACAAGTAATAAAATAATATTATTTTAAATGTTAGTTAATGAGTAGCCGTTGTACTGGCATGAATGGATAGAAATAACCAAAATATGATTATATATGTTTTTAAATGTTTTTACATTTACACAATAAAAGATAAAGGCTTAAAATACGGAAAGAATTCAATTTTAGGCGTATATGCCCTAGTTTTCACTAAAGGTTCACTTATCGCCTTTTAATAGAGAACTGTCATTAAATATAGTTTTGATCACTCTTATAAATTATTTTGGACAAAATAAAACTCTTATTAAGAATCAGGACATTAAATTTTACTTTGTGTAAATTTTTGGTATTTTTCTGATAAAGTTCATTTTTTAATGAATAGTGTAAAATGTTGTATTTTAATTCAAAACCTCTTTTTAATATAATTTATTTATATGATTAGATTATATTTTTAATTGGTTTTAATGTGAAATTTGAATATATTTTTACCATTAAATCCAATAGTGGTCGTTGGAATTAATTTCACTTTGAAATCGGACTTAAACTAGTATCAATCTTTTGATACTTATTGTTTCATAAAAACACGCTATTTGCTCTAACAGCGGGAATTAATTATTAAAATAATTAATATGACATATATGTTTTGAATTTTGTAAAATAGACTTCATTTTTGAATTTGGAATATCAAATATAGCTTAGGGTGAATTTTTGCTAATTTTCTGAAAACTTCAATTTTTGATGAATAGTGAAACCAATAAGTGGTACTTATAAAGACTGATTTTCCATTTAAATGAAATTTTGCCACCATTGTGTATTGAATTTCAAAAATCCGACATACATGGTTGTCATTAATGTGGTTCAATGGGATAAAAATAAGTTTTCGGTGAATAGTAACCTATTATGTTCTTAATCGCGATTAGTGGTAACTAGGTTAGTTTAAGGTATAAATAATGCTTTAATAATATGAAATGACCTAGACACATGTCCCAACATTATTGGTTGTTTCATGGCCGACCAAGACAAGCCATCGGTCATCTCGGGGACCCCATGGAGACACTTTGGTTGGGAAATGACATAAATAACTTTTTATTTAATGTAAAAGTAAAAATGACACAAACATAATATGTTTTACGAAAACAATTTTTATATGGGGTTATAAAGATCTGATTTTTGATTATAAATAGTCATTGGAAAGGTAAAAAGATTTCCTACATCTTAGTATTTGTTTTATAATTTTTAGACATTAAATAAATTAAAATATTTATGACATAATAATGATGCAGTGATGACATCATTATTTGACGATTTAAATAAAATGGAAAGATAATGTAAAATATAAGAACTTCACAAGTCCAAAACCAATTGGATGAGTGGATATCGAACCCTTATCACCTTATCCACGAATTATATCAATGTTGGACCTTTTAAAACCGAAACACATTTTCTAATAAAGTAATATTTCCTTACTTTCCAAAAGTGCCCCTCCTCTCCTCTTATAAAAGGCCCCCACCTCTACCTCATTTCACACACTCCTCAAGCCTTTGGCTCGGCCAAAACCTGCCCATTTACTCTCTCCACATCCCTATCCTCATCCTAGAGGATTACCTTTGGGCATAATCCTTTCAAAGGAAGCCTTTAGGCTCAAATCAAAAGGAGTTACACTTTTAAAGGTAATTCATTCTCTCATGTTCATTTGTTTTATTTTGTTTCTCCAACCCCCTAAAATCTCTTTATTTACTTCTTTTGTAAAAACACCAGTATCTTAAATATACTAGAATGTTGTTATAAGATTTATTCGAGCTACACTCTCACACAACTACGTCAAATGGTTAAAGAACATACGGTTTCCGTGGATGGCGAAATTCTGCCTCCCGAAACGATGATTGTTCAATACTCATTTAACACCTTCAAAGGTGGCCATTATGATGTCACTATTTTTATATATGATATATAATATGTTTATGTTTTTTCTTTAAGCTTATGTATTTTTCATTTTGGGAATAACTTTATGGTTTCCATTGTGGGTAAACACGATATCTTCATTTAAGGAAGTGCGGACTACCGCCCCCTCAAAGTGATGTGATTCGTTAATGCCATATGTGGGATGTGTAAAGGATGGATTTAAAGTTATTATATATGATTTTATACTGGAATTATAATATACCTCTATATAATTATTATTTCATTCCATTAAAGTATGAGATAGAAATGAAAGTAGCGTTCATCCGTACGTACGGCTTACCGTCTCCATGAACGGTGCATTTCATTTCTTATCCCCAAATGTAATGTACTATTATAAGTACATATATATAATGGATATATATGATGTATGATACATCTAAATGATTATTATAATTCTGGAATTAAAATATACATACCTCTCATATAGTTTTAATTCCATTAATACGACATAGAAATGAAAGTAGCGTTCGTGCGTACGTACGGCTTACCGTCTCCATGAACGGTGCATTTCATTTCTTTCCTCTAAATGATTATGTGATTTTATAAATACATTTATATGCTAGATATATATGATATATATGATATCCAAATCAGGAATGTCATTTTTGGATATGAAGAACCTTTGACCACACGAACAACATGTAATTGTAAGAAGTCCACTTTCGACTTAAGAACCAAATATCGACAAAACAAACATGATTAACTTAAATGATTAAATAATGTTTATAACATGGTAGTAAGTGATATAAAAGGAATAATGAACTTTAAAAAGGTTCTTAAGGAAGTATAAAGTAACTCAAGTTTATTATTCATGATATTAAAGAGCGATCGAGTCAAGTCGGACCCGAGGTAAGGGATCCTACACCTCTCTTTCTTTTTAAGTACACTCTTTTATGTCATTCCTTTAAACTCATCTTTATTATTATTGGGATGTTATTTTATATTAATCTTACTTTAATTTTTATTTTCATGTGATGAGAGACCTTATTCTCTCTCATCAATCCATTTTGGATGTTTTGAGTGGCGCCGATAGGATGTCTAAATTTCGTAAGAGATCTAACCTCTCTCTTTCTTTTAAAGTACTCTCATTTATGTCACTTCTTTTAAGCTCATATTTGTTATGTTGGAGGATGTTAGTTTATATTCCTCTTTATATAAACATTATGTTTATGTAATGAGAGACCCTATTTCCTCTCATCAATCCATTTTGGATGTTTTAAGTGGCGCCGTTAGGCTGCCGAGTTTTCGTAAGAGATTTTTCATATCACTTTTATTCCCATGAGATTTAGGCTACATTTGACATAATTTCCATTGAGTGGTTTATGTACTGCCCAATATTACAATCCTATTGTAATATAATTCCATTTATGGGTATTTACATATTCATTGTATGGAACTTCTTCAATGGGGTGTACTTTTCAAAAGTTACCCAAGTCGGTAAGGGAACCTTTCACCCTCCTTTTTTTAAAAGACTTCTTTTGTTGGGTCTTTTAATTTACATATTTTTATGTTGGGATATGTTATCATATATCCTTATTGATGTAAATTTTATGTCCAAGTGATGAGATACACCTTTTTTATCTCTCATCAACTCATTTTGATGTGAAACTGTTAGGCTGTCAAGGTAACTTCTTAACCCAATTTTGATTTCTTTGGGTTCAACATGTTGTTATTGAATATGTGATCCTTTGAATATGTGTGAATGAACTTTGATTATTTTACACTTAATATCCACTTATATTTGGTGTATTCATTTGTCAAACATAATTATGTAAATTGATTTATCCTTAAACCAAGGATACCGTCTTTGTAAGGGACTTCGTCTCAATCTCCTTTCATTGAGGCATATTTCGTTTTATACACAATTTTCTTTTATACGGTGTATAAACCTCTTTGAAATTTACTTTTATACAAAAGGAATCTTTTTCTACGAAGCGTTTTACAAAACAACAAAAAGGAATGTTTCTTTAAATGTACGCGGTGACAACGACCTTTTCCGCCACCGTGAGTATTATTTGGTCTTTGGCTTCCTCAACAAGCCGTAATGTATTTAGAATAAAATAAATACCATATACTCGTTTATGTGTTTTGGTATTGAAAATGGTTTTGATAAAGGATTTTATTATGTCAATATATTTATGATATATTGTAATTGAAATGTGGAAATGTTATCATTCGTTTATATTGGTTTTATGTTTTATGATTTTATATTGGTACTTGGACATTTTAACGGGTGGTTACGTTATAAACCATATGACGGGTGGTGCCGTGAGTACCAGGACGGGTGGTTACGTTATAACCTCCAATGCATTGGGTATGGAAGTCGGCCGTATGGCTATTCCATTATGTATGTATGGAAATTGGTCGTATGGATATTCCATTAAGTGATATGTGTGGGAGTCGACCGTATGGTTATTCCACTTAAGTATGTTTATGTCCCAAGTTACCTTTATATATGTTATGTGTTCTTTATATGGGTTTTATGGTAATACTTTGGTTACAAAAAGGTAAGTAATGATATATAATTCATGAATAGTTTTTACTAATTCATAAAGGTGAAAAGTATTACCTTGATAAAGTATACATGGTTTACTTTTTGTTTTGATAAACTAACAGTTTTTATTCTTTGTGTATCCCTTACTGAGTTTTTATGCTCATCCCAAGTTTTTGAAATGTTTTTCACAGGACTTAGCATGGAA
Organism: Viscum album; assembly: GCA_963277665.1. Taxonomy (NCBI): domain Eukaryota; kingdom Viridiplantae; phylum Streptophyta; class Magnoliopsida; order Santalales; family Viscaceae; genus Viscum; species Viscum album. Next base: position 304,270,749 of record OY728131.1, on the reverse strand, counting down.
TAGGTTCATGGAAGGGATCAAGTGAAAGTCATGCTACCTAAAACATGGAACTATACATGTTTCTTTTAAAGAGTTTTTATTTTATGGAAATTTAGTAGAAGCGACTACTTTGTAATCTTTTCAGATTTAATAGTTATGTTCTAATTCTCTAAAACTATAAACCTGAAAATATCCTCAATGTGAATTATTCATTTAATTCAATTTTAAGTAAGGATTAAGGCTGGGGCCTTATAGTCACTCCTGTTATATTTTAACAACGGAATTTCATGCACGTTTTTTGTGGGGCAGGTGAATCCAATAATGGTCCAATTTGGATACAAGAGTGGATATGGTAGACATATTTCCAGTAAATAACTCTTAGATGAGTGTATATGTCATTTTCTCCATAAGGTTATGGTTTAGCCCCTTATTTATCTAAATTTAACCACAATCATTGATATTATTTTTAATGACATTCACTAAAAATCATTTATAATTTATTTAATTTTATATAAATTATAAAATAATTTTATTCTAACTATGTAATACTTTTTTCCATTTTTCAATCATACTAGTTGATGAAATAAATTTGTAATTCATTCCATAAGTGAGAAGACAATGTGGGTTTTTAATGTAAGAATGATAAAAAAATTACTATGTTTTTATAATCATTTTCAATATGAAATTGATTAAAATAATATAAAATATATTAATTGATAAAAATAAAATCTATTTAAATAGGAAAAAAATATTATTATTAGTTTTTAACATTATAAATATTTTAAATGAAAAAGAATTTTGGACTAAAATTCGATATTTGTAACTACTCAATAAGGAATTACATGTAACCAAAAATATAAAAATATCAGTATAACCTAATTTTTATGTTTAAATTTAAAATATAATTTTTTTTGACATATTAAATCAATTAAATTGACATAATTAATATATATATAGTGGGTTAAAAAGTGGTAAAATTCCCTTCACAAAATATAATAATTTATGTGTGAAATTGGGTTTGTTCTAATCTTAGGCAAACCAAAACTAATTTATGAATATAAAAAATATTTTAAGGATTAAATAATATATATTTTATTAAAATAATTAATTTTTTTATTAATTAAGTTTATTAAAACAAAAATCTTTTGGTAGTGTTAAAAAATAATATTTCTTCATATATCCAATTGATTATTATTTTAATTTATAATTAATTTGTAATCAAATAATTCATTTTATATTTATATAATCAATAAATTTTCAATAGTTAGTTATTAATTTTCATAACCATTAGCATAACAGTTAGGTTAAAAATATTAAATTAAACAATAATATTTTAATAATATTTCCTTTTCGGTGAAACTCAGTCTTTCGTGTAACAGAAGCTATTCGGGAAAGTATCTATTGAGTCTGGTGAAGCTCACTCAGTGTCATGTGAATTGAAATTTATATCATGTATTTATTTTATTTTAATTTGTAAACATATAATATAGTCTTGGGATATTATATTCCTTAATAACTTGTTTATATGTGGCATACAAGCTATAAAATACAATGTTGTAGTTTAGTATTTTTGAGTATTACAATCATGCAACTGTGTTTTGAAGTGATCAGATACAATTTTTTAAAGATGTAAATACAGAGAAGGATTCATAGAATAATCATTCCACACATAAATAACACATGGGTATATATAAAAGTTATTATGATAATCAGTTCCCAAATCAAAGGGTTGACGATAATGATCAATGTAAGGAATCTCTTAAGGAAAAAGACAAAGGGAAATCTCATGAAATCACAATTAGTGATGTATATTATAACAATGAATTGGTGAAAGGTGCAGTTAGCATTCAATATAAAACATATAATGTCTTATTTGAATCTTTATCCAAAAAAATTCTATTAATAATGATTTTTCAAATTATATCACCATATCACCACAACTATTTGATGTTATGTTAGTTATAAAAAAATAATATTTTCACAACAGTCGCATCTCATGTCTATAATTCTTATAAAGTTGAATATAGTTGGAATGATTATCTGAAAAATAATTTTGTCCTTATTTTGGATAAATTCAATGTGATCCTTATCATGGATTAGATTTAACTATATAGTACTAATTCCAATTGCTGAGTATGGGAATTGAAATTTGTGATTTCAAATGATTTTATATCATCTATTGATGAAAGGATGAATATGAACGCCCAATGAAAAATACTTACATCTTGTGTGACTTAATTAAAATAAAGGATTCATATTTATCATAGATACTTGAGGTGAAACTTCAAACTATAGATACACCTATTATACAAATGTTTTGTGAGGACTTTCTTGATGAATTTCAAGTTCTTCCACCAAATAGTGAACATGAGTTTTTAATAGAGCTCATACATGGTGCTATTCATATTTTAAATTCTCCTTATAAAACTACCAAAATTGATTTGTAGGAATAAAAGTAGAAACACCAAGAGAATATTGATAAGGTATTGATACACCCTAGTGCATCACCTCAAGGTTATCTAATTCTGTTTGTTATGAAGAATGATGGATCAATGAAAATTTGTATTGATTATCAAGAAAAAATCAAGATTAATACCACGAAAAAGTATCATCTTACATATATTTATGAAATATTGGATCAACTATATGGGGATCAATATTTTTCAATTATTGATACACATTTTAAATACCATATACTGATGGTTATGAAGAAATACATACTCAATAAATCCTTCTATACATGTTATGAACACTATGTTACTATTTGAATGGATTTTGGTGTTACTAATTCCATTTATGAAAAATTTACCCATTGTAAATTTTGGATTAATAATTATTTATTTATGGGTCACATAATATCAATTGAGGTTATTTATGTGGATCCATAACATACATAGATTATTTAATATTGTCCTAGACAAACAATGGTGACTAAGATATGATTGAAGTACCGTGGTGATAAATTGTTGTAAAAATGTTTTTTTATTTGTTAATAACTAACTTTTTTTATCAAAACCTTGTTTTACTAGAATCTAGTCAATCTGCATTTTATTCAGTTCACCTGATAGAATAGAATCGAATGTAGTATATTTTTTTGGGAGTCTATATTCGCAGTAATAAGAGAAAGAATGAAGAATCTGAAGATTATTAAGTGAAGAAATTTATGTTAGGAGTTATAATGTTTTTATAAATTATAAGAAAAATGAATATTAGTATTTGTTGATCAGGATGCTTATACATGTCATGAAAAAATTCATGATAAAATATTATGTTGAAATGGTGGAGAGGTTTGAAAAAATGTCGGGTAACAAATTTTCTTAATATAAATATTTTAATATTGGGAAAATCATAATTAGAAAAGAAAATATCATAATTGGATAGTATAGAAAAATATTATAATGAGAAGAGAATGGATAAAATCATAACCATAATTTTTTAAAAATCATAAATGATATTCTTTATAAAATAATATCCAACATTAATAGAAAAGTATACCAATCATTATCATGAAGATTATAAGGATCATTCAGAAAAATATGTAACCAATATTCTACAAAAAATCATATCCATCTTTGTATGAAAATTGTAACAAGCATTCATTAAAAGATCGTAAGAAGCATTCTACAAAAAACATACTAAGAATTTTAAAAAAAAAATGTATCAATAATTTTGAGAAAATCGTAACTAGTATTCTGTAGAAGATCATTCCAGGATTAACTAGAATATCATAACTGTCACGACCCGTCCTTGGGGCCCGTGCCGTGACTACCCCAAGCCCGCCTTCCATAGGCCAGGGGCTGGCGACTAGCACCAAGGCGTAAGATCCCAGTAACAGGGAAGGCATTGCCTTTATAAGTAACAACCACACAGAGTCAGCAAGCGGAAAGTAAAGTGCAGAAAAGTAAAGGGGGCCGGAATACAAGCCCAACTGTAAAGTACAACTGAAAAGTAAAGCAGCAACTGAAGAAAAGACGGCGGCCTCGTGTCGTCCACTGGCAATCCCACCTGAAGGGTGGGTACAGATAGCCTCCAGGCTCCTCGGGTCCCACGTCCGCTCCGAGCACGTTCCGCCCAGTGGTCCACCTCCAGGTACCGTCCTGCTCCACGCCCCAACCGTGATCAGCGCTGTCCGTCGTCTGCAACCAACACAACAAGGTGCGGGCATAGCCCGTGCAGGGGTGAGTACAACTACTCAGTAAGGACCCCGAGACCCCCGAAGGTCTCCCGAAATCCACAAAGGATATAGCACAAAAGAAAGATGCAATCACGAAGTAACATCTGACTCGACTTAGGTATATGCCCATACATATACCTAAGTCCCCAATTCTAGCTCTGCTCACGAGCTCAAGAACAACTCAATCCACAAAGGAAAGCAAGACTCAAATCCACAAGGAGAGTAAATAGTAAATCCACAAAGGATAGTTCAACACAATCCACAAAGGAGAGTAACATAAGATTCAGCTCAACCAGGTATACTTTTTCAGATGACGTCAAAGACGATCACTGATCCGTCTAAGTCGTCGGACCCACGAAGGATCGATAGGTACTAACCCCCGCAGAAGACCCACACAGGATCGGGCTCACACAGAACCTGTAGGCAGTGGCTCACACAGAACCGGTAGGCAGTGGCTCACACAGAACCGGTAGTAGGACCCACATAGGATCGGGCACTGATCCGCATAGGATCGCTGAGTGCAGTAGTCGACGCAGTCCACTGAGGATCCCTGCACAGTCGTCACCGCAGTCCACGGAGGATCTCTGCTCTGCCGTCGTCGTAGTCCACGGAGGATCTCTGCTCTGCCGTCGTCGCAGTCCACGGAGGATCTCTGCTCTGCCGTCGTCGCAGTCCACGGAGGATCTCTGCTCTGTCGTCGTCGCAGTCCACGAAGGATCTCTGCTCTGCCGTCGTCGCAGTCCACGGAGGATCTCTGCTCTGTCGTCGTCGCAGTCCACGGAGGATCTCTGCTCTGTCGTCGAGGTCACAGCCAGCGCTAGGGTTCCCGCACGAAGCGAGCTCGTTTAGGAGGGTCCGCTCCACGAGCCGAGGGGCTGATACATCAACTGACACGTAGTCCGAAGTTGATGTATCCAAAAGTTCCGTATCGACAACAGGATCTCAACGCGACAGACGGCGCGTCAATCGGACGCCCGGTCTGAGAGTTATTGGCATTTTTGTCCCAGGGGCCCGGTTGGTTTTTAGGGCAAAACCAACCCGACCGTACTCCGCCTGTATCCGATCCTCGGGCGGAGTATGCCAAAAGTTCCGTCTCACTTAGAGGAAACTACCACAGCTGACGGTACGTCGATCGGACGTCCGTAGCTCAAGATATGAGCGTTTCCGCTCCGAGGGCCCGGTTGGCTTCGTGTACGAACCAACCCGGCCGAACCCAAAGTCTTCCGAAACCTTGAGTATAATATACCGAAACGGCCGTCTCGATCCAAGGATCGCGTAGCCGCTGACGGTTCGTCAATCGGAGGTCCCAGGCCCAAGATATGGGCGAAAGACCGTAGAGGGCCCGAAACGGGGGTACTGGGCCCGGGGCGACCCGGCCCGAACCCCCCCCTGGGGTCGGCCGAACCGGGTCGGCCCGAACCGGGTCGGCCCGACCCGGCCCGAACCGGCTCGGCCGGGTCCGGTCCGGCCTGGGCGCGGCCCGGCCGACCGGACCGGCTGGCTCGGTCTGCGGCCGAGCGGCCGAAGAGCCGCCGCCGCGGGGTTGACCCGCGGCTTTGAAGGAGACGCGGCCCCCGCGGGGGGCCGCCTGTCACGCGGACGCGGCCGGGCCGCCGCGTCCGTCCCGGTTCCGCGCGGCCGCGGAACCGGCCGCCGTTGCCGCCGCGGCTTCAGCCGCGGCGGGCTTCCTCCACGGCGGCGCGCCGGGCGCCGCCGCCTTCCGCGGGCCGCCGGAGATGCTCCGGTGGCCCGATTTCTTTCCCGTCTGCGCCGATGCTCCTCCCGGGGGACAATCTTCACTGCGGAGCCAACAAATTGCCCTTGCCGCACGGTTCGTCGTCGTCCGCCAAATCCGCACAAAAAGAGAAGATCGGCGGAGGGTTGTCGGGTCTTGTTCGTTAGACCCGCACCCTCCGCGTTAGTCATAATCCACGGGAGGAACAATAAAACAATCAACAACAATTTTAAATGTTAAAATTGTTCGAAGATCAAGTTCTTTACTTTAAAAGAAATAAAATCACGGGAAGGAAAAATATTCCAATCAACCCTTACCTTGTCGTCGTCGTCGGACGAGAGGTCGTCGCGGAATCGCTCGTCGCGGAGGAAGGAGATCGTCGCGTCGTCGCGGTATCCGGCGTCGCGTCGCCAATCTCCGGATCAAGATCAAACGGATTTAATTAGTTTAAATCCGTTGATATTGAAATTAAAAAAAAAGGGAGAAGAAAAGATCTGATTCTCACCTTAGTTGCCGAACGAGGATCGGCCGCGGAAGAAGAGGCGTCGCCGAAGAATGTCGCGGGTAGATCTCGTCGACGTCGCAGATCTTGGTGTGCGTCGTCGAATTCCGGTCGCCGGCGTTCTTCGCGTTCTTCGCGTTCTTCGCGTTCTTCGCGTTCTTCGCGTTCTTCGCGGAGAGGGTGGAGGAACGAAGATTCTTTCAAATCCTTTCCAAGGATTTTTGGGTTGGTCTTATTTTATAAACATGCCAACACACGAAACTGGTTAAGAAACGATCCATCAATTCGTTGAATTAATTCAACGAAAGAAACGACCCATTTAATTCACGAAGAAACAGTCCATTTAATTCACGAAATAAACCGCCCAATTAAATGGTCTGTTAAGAATTAAAGAAAACGCGTCGGTTGACTTTTCAGTTACTTTGACGGGTTTTCGCGGGTGCGTTACTTAGCGAAAGAAACGGCGTGGCTCGTGCGGGTCCCACCGCACAAATATCCTACCAAGGGGTAGGATATTTCTGGATAGCAACCTATCCAGTTCAACTCAGTTCAAGCCGTCTTTAAGTGACTTCAAGTGGCTTCCAAGCAGCTTAAGTGAAATAAAATAATGTTGTCGCACAAACTTTATTTTATTTCTGACTTAAGCCATAAAATTTAAAAAAAACCACGTCTGAGCAAACGCAACTCCGGAAGAGGCGTTTCTAAGCAAATACCGGCGCTGCGATTTCATCGGTGCCCTCAGAATTCGATTCCGGGCACCGGTTCAAAAGATAGAAAAACCCGCTCGTCCGTTCACTGAACGTACCCGAGCCAAACTTCGGAAATTGATTCCGGGCACACCGGGCCTCGGAATCAGGTGCCGTCTGAAGCTGCGCTCTTGTAAAATTCCAAAGAAAATTAAGAAAAAAATTTCCTTGAAATTTGCGGGTCTTTACATTACTCCCACCTCAGGGCTTTACGTCCCCGTAAAGATACATCAAAAACTAGGGGAACAAATGGGGGTACTGAGCACGCATCTGAGCCTCCCGCTCCCAAGTGCTCTCCTGGAGGTTCCCGTGCTGCCATCTGATGCGCACAAGAGGAATCGACCGCCCATGTAGGACCCGCTCCTGTCGATCCTCGATCTCCACTGGGACCTCCGCAAAAGTCGCCCCATCGTCCACGTCCAGCTCCCCAAAGTCGATGATGTGTGTCGGGTCGTGCACGTATCTCCTCAGCTGAGACACGTGGAAGACGTCGTGCACCCGGTGCAACTGAGGTGGTAGAGCCAGGCGATAAGCCACCTCTCCTATCCTGCTGAGGACCTGGAAAGGCCCGATGAAGCGTGGAGACAACTTGCCGCCTCGGCCAAATCTCCGTAAACCACGTCGAGGTGAGACACGCAAAAAGACGTGGTCGCCATCCTCGAACTCTAGTGGCCTCCGCCTCCTGTCAGCATATGACTTCTGCCGGCTCTGAGCTGTCCTCATCCTCTCCTGGATGATCTGGACCTTCTCTGTCGTGGCTCGGACCATCTCTGGTCCCACGAGTGCTGACTCCCCAGGGTCTGTCCAGCACAACGGTGATCTGCAGGGTCTGCCGTACAACGCCTCGTATGGTGCCATCCCAATGGTGGAGTGGTAGCTGTTGTTGTACCCGAACTCCACCAAGGGTAGGTGGTCCTCCCAGCTGCGACCAAAGTCGAGAACACATGCACGGAGCATGTCCTCGAGTGTCTGTATGGTCCTCTCCGTCTGTCCATCCGTCTGAGGGTGGAAGGCTGTGCTCAGATGGAGCCGCGTCCCGAACGCCTCCTGCAACCCCTTCCAAAGCCGGAAAGTGAAACGAGCATCTCGATCAGAGACGATAGATGATGGCACACCGTGAAGCCGTACGATCTCCTGGACGTAAAGACGTCCCAAGCTCTCCACTGAGCCCTGCTCTCTGATGGGTAAGAAGTGTGCCGACTTGGTGAGTCGGTCGACAATCACCCAAATGGAGTCGTGACCTCTGGAAGTACGTGGAAGTCCAGTCACGAAGTCCATAGATATGCCGTCCCACTTCCACTCTGGGACCTCCAAGGGCTGTACCAAGCCTGCTGGTACCTGGTGCTCTGCCTTCACCTGCTGGCAGGTGAGGCATCGTGAGACGAACTCTGCCACAGCTTTCTTCATGCCCGGCCACCAGTGCTGTCGTCTGAGATCCTGGTACATCTTCGCCACTCCGGGATGTACCGCCAAGGGAGAAGTGTGAAACTCTCTCAGCACCTCCTCTCGTAAAGCAACTGGTACAAAGGTACGCCCTCTGAAAAGGATGTCGTGCTCTGCTCCAAGGGAGAAACCATCAGGCGCCTGACCTGAGGATATCAGTGCACGCCGGGTCTCATAGTCAGCGTCCCCACGCTGAGCCTCTCTGACCCGCTGTAGAAGTGGAGGAGAGACTGTGAGAGACTGAAGAAAGGCTGCTCCGTCTCTATCCACGAAGGATATCTGCAAGGAGGCTAGCTGCTCCGTCGCCTCCTCAAGTAGCTGAATGCCCGTCCTCCTGCTGAGGGCATCGGCTACTACGTTCCCCTTCCCAGGAGTATAGACTATCTCAAAGTCATATTCCTGGAGGAACTCAAGCCATCTCCGCTGTCTCAGGTTCAGGTCCTTCTGAGAGAAGATATACCTGAGACTCTGGTGGTCAGAAAAGACTGTGAAGCGCTCGCCCATCAGATAGTGCCGCCAAGTCTTCAGAGCGAAGACCACTGCTGCTAACTCCAGGTCATGAGTGGCGTAGTTCTGCTCATGCGGCCTCAACTGACGTGATCCGTAGGCGATCACGGCCCGCTCCTGCATCAGGACGCACCCGAGTCCAGTCCTTGATGCATCGCAGTAAACTACGTACCCAACTCCCTCCTCAGGCAACCTCAAGATAGGTGCGCTGGTCAACCTCTGCCTCAGCTCCTGAAAACTCTGCTGACATCTGTCTGACCACACGAAGGGTTTCCCCTTCGTCGTCAACGCTGAGAGTGGTGCCGCAACTCTGGAGAAGTCCGGCACGAATCTCCGATAGTATCCGGCTAGGCCCAAGAAGCTCCGCACCTCTGTCACGCTCCTGGGTGGCTCACAAGCTAGCACTGCCTCGATCTTCGCGGGATCCACTGCAACTCCCGCCTCAGAAATGACGTGCCCCAAGAAATGGACCTCACGTAACCAGAACTGGCATTTTGAGAGCTTGCCATAAAGCTGGTGCTCTCGGAGTGTGTCTAGCACAACTCGCAGGTGGTAGGCATGCTCCTCCTCAGTCGTCGAGTATACCAAAATGTCGTCAATGAAGACAACGACAAATCGGTCGAGGTATGGCTGGAATATCCTGTTCATGAGGCTCATGAACACTGCTGGAGCATTGGTTACGCCGAATGGCATAACCAAGAACTCATAATGGCCATACCGACACCTGAAGGCCGTCTTCTGCACGTCCTCGTCTCGAACTCTGAGCTGATGATAGCCTGACCGGAGGTCTATCTTCGAGAACCACCGCGCTCCCTTGAGCTGATCGAAGAGGTCATCAATCCGTGGCTGCGGATACTTGTTCCTCACTGTCACCTGGTTCAGGCGACGATAGTCGACACATAGTCGCAAGCTCCCGTCCGCCCTCTTGGCGAACAAAATCGGGGAAGCCCAGGGTGAAACACTGGGTCGGATAAACCCCTTGCTCTGCAAGTCCTCCAACTGTACCCGCAGCTCTCGAAGCTCGGCGGGGGCCATCCGATATGCTGGAGTAGATATCGGGGCTGTCCCGGGGTACAAGTCGATGTAAAAGTCTACCTCTCTACGAGGAGGTAGCCCTGGAACGTCGTCGGGAAAGACGTCCATGTACTGGTCCACCACTGCAGGAAAAGCCGGACTCCGCACATCCACTGCTCCTAGGATGAGGCTAGCCAACTGATGAGAGATAGGCTGCACTCTCCTCCGCGGAAGTCCATCCTGTGCTGCAAAGGTTCCCTTCTCGCCGGTGAAGGTAAACCTGCTCCCGTCGGTACGAACACATTGCACCTTGCGCCTAAAACAGTCGATCTGGGCATGAACCGTGGATAGCCAATCCATGCCCAAGATGACGTCGTAAGGCCTCGACGCCGCTACAAGGAGATCCCAGCCGAAGCTCTCGCCTCCTAGAGTAAGCTCACACTGCCGGCACCAGTGCGTAATCGTCGAGTCTGCTCCCGTAGGAGTCTCTAGCCGTAAGGATCGAGCCAACGGCTCAGTCGGAATCTCCGAGCTCCGAACAAGGGCAGAGGCTATGAAAGAGTGACTCGCTCCTGTGTCTATAAGTACTGCAGCAAGGGTGGAATAGACACAGATCGTACCTCGAATCATCTCTGGCATGTCGGGGTCGTAGGCCTCCACTGCCTGGAGCTGGGCCTGTCCCTGCCCTCCAGCTCCCTGTGGTCGAGGTGGCCCTCCTGGTGGTGGTGGGGGTAGAGCCTGGAAGCGTCGCCCACCACCTGCTGCTCGGCCAGCTCCTCTGCCTCGTCCGCCTCCTCCCTGCGGACCGCCACGGTCGACCCTCTGCCTCTGCCTGGGTGGCCCCTCCACCGTCTGCTGCTCCTCTGGTCGGCGAGTCGGGCAGTCACGAGCCATGTGACCCTGCCCGCCGCAAGAGTAGCACAGCCTGCCTCTCGAAAGGCTGGCACTCCGCTGTGTGCCCCGCACTGCTGAGCCGGTGTCCTGAGGCCGTCTGCGAGGGGGTCTGGTCTGCCTGGACCCGTGAGTCATCCGTCGGCTGCCTGCTGCCGATGACTCAGCTACCTGCCGCCCTGCGCTAGGTCTCGCCGCTGAAGAAGGCTCTGCCAGGAAGCTCTCGATCAGGAGGGCTCGCTCCAGCACTCCCGCCTGGGTCGGAATGCTGAGAGAGATCAGCGACGCCCGAATCTCCTGTCGCAAGCCCTGCTCGAAGGTCCGGGCCCGGAAGAAGGGGTCCCGTACCATGTCGGTCGAGTAGCGAGATAGGTCCGTGAACCTCGCCGCGTACTGAGCGACCGTCATGCTGCCCTGGCGCAACTGTAGAAGCTCCTGGATGCGCACCGCTCGGAGGGTGGCCGGGACGAACTCAGAGCGGAAGAGGCTCTCGAAGTCCGCCCAGAGCAAGGATGCCTCATCGTGAACCTGGAGCATCAGGCTCCACCATCGTCCTGCCGCCGCCTGCAGGAGGCTCGCTGCGAGGATCACCATGAGATCCGCTGGTGTCCTCACTAGCCTGAAGATCCGTACCACCGCCTCTAGCCAGTCCTCGGCGGCCTGGGGGTCCGCCTCACCGCGAAACCTGGGCGGTCGCTGGCTCTGAAACTCATGCAGTGCCCTGAGGCGACGTGCATCGTCAGCGTCTGGTACTGGCAGCATCGGTGGCTCGGCGGGTAAAGCTACCGCCGGTGCCACTGCTGGCAAAGGGCCCTGCACCGAGGCCTCGTCGCTCGGTGGGCTGCCGTCGCGCCCTACACTCGGAACCCTAGCTGGCTGTCGTCGCGGGGCCATCCTGAGAACAAGAGCACCACAGTCAGAACAGTATACCTGGTGAGCTGGCACAAGTAATCACAAGGAAAACTTGAGACTTTCATAAAGCAGATCAGTATACCCGGTGAGCTGACACAAGTAATCACAAAGAAAACTTGAAACACACACGCAATCAATGTTTTCATGCATTAAGTCGGAAATCAGGAGTCAGGGTCCTGGTGTACGGATACGTCGGCCGCCGCACCAACACTGGGCTCCCTGAACTGATAACCACACTCAATACACTAAACACTATTGCTTCATATAGAAAGGAAGAACGATCAGAGTCTGCGGTAGAACCGACCACCTCTGATACCAATTTGTCACGACCCGTCCTCGGGGCCCGTGCCGTGACTACCCCAAGCCCGCCTTCCATAGGCCAGGGGCTGGCGACTAGCACCAAGGCGTAAGATCCCAGTAACAGGGAAGGCATTTCCTTTATAAGTAACAACCACACAGAGTCAGCAAGCGGAAAGTAAAGTGCAGAAAAGTAAAGGGGGCCGGAATACAAGCCCAACTGTAAAGTACAACTGAAAAGTAAAGCAGCAACTGAAGAAAAGACGGCGGCCTCGTGTCGTCCACTGGCAATCCCACCTGAAGGGTGGGTACAGATAGCCTCCAGGCTCCTCGGGTCCCACGTCCGCTCCGAGCACGTTCCGCCCAGTGGTCCACCTCCAGGTACCGTCCTGCTCCACGCCCCAACCGTGATCAGCGCTGTCCGTCGTCTGCAACCAACACAACAAGGTGCGGGCATAGCCCGTGCAGGGGTGAGTACAACTACTCAGTAAGGACCCCGAGACCCCCGAAGGTCTCCCGAAATCCACAAAGGATATAGCACAAAAGAAAGATGCAATCACGAAATAACATCTGACTCGACTTAGGTATATGCCCATACATATACCTAAGTCCCCAATTCTAGCTCTGCTCACGAGCTCAAGAACAACTCAATCCACAAAGGAAAGCAAGACTCAAATCCACAAGGAGAGTAAATAGTAAATCCACAAAGGATAGTTCAACACAATCCACAAAGGGGAGTAACATAAGATTCAGCTCAACCAGGTATACTTTTTCAGATGACGTCAAAGACGATCACTGATCCATCTAAGTCGTCGGACCCACGAAGGATCGATAGGTACTAACCCCCGCAGAAGACCCACACAGGATCGGGCTCACACAGAACCTGTAGGCAGTGGCTCACACAGAACCGGTAGGCAGTGGCTCACACAGAACCGGTAGTAGGACCCACATAGGATCGGGCACTGATCCGCATAGGATCGCTGAGTGCAGTAGTCGACGCAGTCCACTGAGGATCCCTACACAGTCGTCGCCGCAGTCCACGGAGGATCTCTGCTCTGCCGTCGTCGCAGTCCACGGAGGATCTCTGCTCTGCCGTCGTCGCAGTCCACGGAGGATCTCTGCTCTGCCGTCGTCGCAGTCCACGGAGGATCTCTGCTCTGTCGTCGTCGCAGTCCACGGAGGATCTCTGCTCTGCCGTCGTCGCAGTCCACGGAGGATCTCTGCTCTGCCGTCGTCGCAGTCCACGGAGGATCTATGCTCTGTCGTCGAGGTCACAGCCAGCGCTAGGGTTCCCGCACGAAGCGAGCTCGTTTAGGAGGGTCCGCTCCACGAGCCGAGGGGCTGATACATCAACTGACACATAGTCCGAAGTTGATGTATCCAAAAGTTCCGTATCGACAACAGGATCTCAACGCGACAGACGGCGCGTCAATCGGACGCCCGGTCTGAGAGTTATTGGCATTTTTGTCCCAGGGGCCCGGTTGGTTTTTAGGGCAAAACCAACCCGACCGTACTCCGCCTGTATCCGATCCTCGGGCGGAGTATGCCAAAAGTTCCGTCTCACTTAGAGGAAACTACCACAGCTGACGGTACGTCGATCGGACGTCCGTAGCTCAAGATATGAGCGTTTCCGCTCCGAGGGCCCGGTTGGCTTCGTGTACGAACCAACCCGGCCGAACCCAAAGTCTTCCGAAACCTTGAGTATAATATACCGAAACGGCCGTCTCGATCCAAGGATCGCGTAGCCACTGACGGTTCGTCAATCGGAGGTCCCAGGCCCAAGATATGGGCGAAAGACCGTAGAGGGCCCGAAACGGGGGTACTGGGCCCGGGGCGACCCGGCCCGAACCCCCCCTGGGGTCGGCCGAACCGGGTCGGCCCGAACCGGGTCGGCCCGACCCGGCCCGAACCGGCTCGGCCGGGTCCGGTCCGGCCTGGGCGCGGCCCGGCCGACCGGACCGGCCGGCTCGGTCTTCGGCCGAGCGGCCGAAGAGCCGCCGCCGCGGGGTTGACCCGCGGCTTTGAAGGAGACGCGGCCCCCGCGGGGGGCCGCCTGTCACGCGGACGCGGCCGGGCCGCCGCGTCCGTCCCGGTTCCGCGCGGCCGCGGAACCGGCCGCCGTTGCCGCCGCGGCTTCAGCCGCGGCGGGCTTCCTCCACGGCGGCGCGCCGGGCGCCGCCGCCTCCGGTCGCCGGCGCCGCCGCGCCGGCGACCCGCGCCGCCGCCGCCTTCCGCGGGCCGCCGGAGATGCTCCGGTGGCCCGATTTCTTTCCCGTCTGCGCCGATGCTCCTCCCGGGGGACGATCTTCACTGCGGAGCCAACAAATTGCCCTTGCCGCACGGTTCGTCGTCGTCCGCCAAATCCGCACAAAAAGAGAAGATCGGCGGAGGGTTGCCGGGTCTTGTTCGTTAGACCCGCACCCTCCGCGTTAGCCATAATCCACGGGAGGAACAATAAAACAATCAACAACAATTTTAAATGTTAAAATTGTTCGAAGATCAAGTTCTTTACTTTAAAAGAAATAAAATCACGGGAAGGAAAAATATTCCAATCAACCCTTACCTTGTCGTCGTCGTCGGACGAGAGGTCGTCGCGGAATCGCTCGTCGCGGAGGAAGGAGATCGTCGCGTCGTCGCGGTATCCGGCATCGCGTCGCCAATCTCCGGATCAAGATCAAATGGATTTAATTAGTTTAAATCCGTTGATATTGAAATTAAAAAAAAGGGAGAAGAAAAGATCCGATTCTCACCTTAGTTGCCGAACGAGGATCGGCCGCGGAAGAAGAGGCGTCGCCGAAGAATGTCGCGGGTAGATCTCGTCGACGTCGCAGATCTTGGTGTGCGTCGTCGAATTCCGGTCGCCGGCGTTCTTCGCGTTCTTCGCGTTCTTCGCGTTCTTCGCGTTCTTCGCGGAGAGGGTGGAGGAACGAAGATTCTTTCAAATCCTTTCCAAGGATTTTTGGGTTGGTCTTATTTTATAAACATGCCAACACACGAAACTGGTTAAGAAACGATCCATCAATTCGTTGAATTAATTCAACGAAAGAAACGACCCATTTAATTCACGAAGAAACAGTCCATTTAATTCACGAAATAAACCGCCCAATTAAATGTTCTGTTAAGAATTAAAGAAAACGTGTCGGTTGACTTTTCAGTTACTTTGACGGGTTTTCGCGGGTGCGTTACTTAGCGAAAGAAACGGCGTGGCTCGTGCGGGTCCCACCGCACAAATATCCTACCAAGGGGTAGGATATTTCTGGATAGCAACCTATCCAGTTCAACTCAGTTCAAGCCGTCTTTAAGTGACTTCAAGTGGCTTCCAAGCAGCTTAAGTGAAATAAAATAAAGTTGTCGCACAAACTTTATTTTATTTCTGACTTAAGCCGTAAAAGTTAAAAAAACCACGTCTGAGAAAACGCAACTCCGGAAGAGGCGTTTCTAAGCAAATACCGGCGCTGCGATTTCATCGGTGCCCTCAGAATTCGATTCCGGGCACCGGTTCAAAAGATAGAAAAACCCGCTCGTCCGTTCACTGAACGTACCCGAGCCAAACTTCGGAAATTGATTCCGGGCACACCGGGCCTCGGAATCAGGTGCCGTCTGAAGCTGCGCTCTTGTAAAATTCCAAAGAAAATTAAGAAAAAAATTTCCTTGAAATTTGCGGGTCTTTACAATAACCATCATTATGTGAAAATCATAACAAGAATTCTGAAAAAATCAGATCCATCATTCTAAGAAAATCGACACTAGAATTCTGTAAAAATAGGATCCAACATTATAATATTAAGAATGAATTCATAATTAGCTGATTATGAAAGGAGAATTTATGGGGTCAACGTGAAATTCATTTTCTTCAAAAATATATATGAAATGTAAGGATGCTTGATGAAGTTAAATATGAATTTTAAATATTAGAAATTTTTGGATTATTAAGATTTGATGAAGCGGGAATAGGATTCAAGTGTTTAAAACTTTTTATCTGAGTTCCTATAAATACATTCTCATATCAGTTGTTCATTATTAACATTTAAACATACACGAAAAAGGTGGATAATTGGAGAAAATTAAGGTAATTACCTCATCTTATTGAAGGAAAAACAATTTTTGAGTATTCTAGAAGATTTTGAGTTTTCAAAGATCGAATTTGAGTTCATTTTATATAATTAAATTGGATCCAAAATTATGTATTATTGCTTTGAAGGAAATTAGATTCAAAATCTAAATTTATTATTTTGAAATAAAAAAATCTAGAATCCATCATAATTTTATTGAATGAATTCAAATTAAAAATCATGTATCATTGTGTTGAAAGAAATCGAATCCATAATCCCACACCATTATATTGAATGATACCAGATCCACAGTCTAGCATCATTATATTGATAGAAATTTGATCTATACAAATCAGACTGAGGATGCATGCTATGCATTTGTGGAGATCTTTCAAAAATATTTTTATTCTTTTGATTGGATCAATTAATTTAAAACAAAACATTGTTAACTTACAAGAGTCTATATAATCTTTCATATCAAGATATTGAAGGTTTTAAGTGATTTTTTGAACAATTTGAATTCAATTATTCATAATAGTACATTTTCATAGACCTACGGGGTGACTATGAAAATGATGCATGTTCTCACAATGAGGATGAAACATTTAAATCTTTTGTGATATTAATTCAAACATACTTTGGCATACCTAAGTTTTTAATAAATGTTGGAAATGATATAAATCATAAGAGGTTGTTGTGGTTATGTTTCAGAATGTTTTGAAACATATTGAATGTGAATAACATATTAAATCCCCTATCAGTTGTTATTCTATCCTTTGACCTTCAATTGGTATCCAACGAAAGGTACATTTGATGAATTATTATATTGGATTATATCAATTTGGTCAAAATTAGTGGAATTCCACCATTTAATTGAAGAAATTATTATGTATGAATAAATAGAATGATTCTGTATATATGATGTCTTGGCCATGAGGATGTTGATACAACTATTATTGGTTTTCCACATATTGAGAAATATTATCCAAGGATGATTGTTGAAAATATAAATATAAAAGTTGATGGAATTTCTAGAAACGATATCATTATGTCTTCATTATATAATGTTTATTAGAATCTAATGGGTCTCAAAACATCAAAAAGTTTGTAGAACAAGATTAATTTTTTTTAATTGAATAATAACATCATCAAAGTAAATCAAAAAATCTTGCATAGTATGTAGAAATACATAAGAATGATAGATGAAGAAAAAAATGATGAATAAATAACCAAAATATATGAAACTATAATTTACATTTGAGGATTTATAGATATCATGGAAAATTATATAATTGGAAAAAAACATATGAGTAACATTATGGGCATGTTTTATTCTAAAATTTCTTCATTAGAAGATAAGTTTTACTTATCTCTTAATTAATTGCATATATTTATTGTTCTATATGAAATGAGGGAATATCCCATGTTTAAAAATAAGATGGATGATGAAATGGATTTTGAAGCTATGTGAATGATGAAAATACAAGATATTGAAGACGCCAATACCTGTGAATCTGAAGATAAATAATATGATGATCTGAATGAAAATATTATGTCTCTCATATACAAGAACTATAAAAGTTGAAGAAGAAAGTATGGATGATAAAATTAAGTAATATTTATAGAGTGTGGTGCAATATGAAACATTGCAATGAATTACTCCATGAAAAAATTCGGAGAATATCGATATGATTCTGATGAATAACCTTGATTGAATAAGTGAAAAACAATGATAAAGAAGAAAAATATTCCAACATATAAAAGAGGATTTTTACTTGAAACAAAATAAGTACGATGAGTATGAATGTTGAATTAGACACAACTAACAAAAATTCATAATAACATGAATGTTCAAAACAATTCCGAACCTTTATTTCAAATGTAAAGAAAACAAAAGATTCCTCAAAGGGTGAAGAATGTGGTCAATAATCTTATTGAGAGTATCAGCACCAAACTGAACATTTATCAAGTCTTTAGAAACATAATATCTTAGGAATGAAATTATATTAATGATGAAATATTTTCATGAAGTATTAGATGGATAGAAATATGTAATAAATTAAGATGAATAATACATCAAAGAGATTTTATGTTACAAACATAGAATTGCAGACTAGGAAAAGATGATTGAAGATCTCAGTAAGAAGCTGGAGACAAAGGATGAAAAAGATAACATGATTCCATCAAAACCATCTTGATTAAAATAAAACCTTGAATAAAATGAATGAAAAAATCTTCAATGAATAGGAAATAAAACATGATACATCTAAAATTGATAAGAAGGGTCAATACATGAATCTGGTAAAAAAATTCTCTTAAGAAAGTCAGTGTTTCATTATATTATATTAACATTTTAGGTTCTAGAATATGTATTTTAAATTCATGGGTTAAGAAGTATATGGGAAACATTTAAAATCTATAAAAGTAGAATACTCATCAGAATGAAATAATGGTCCATGTCCTGCGTATGTGAAAGCTAAAATAAGTTACTAACCTCAATAAAGTTTCAATATGGAAAGATCTTATTTCAATATAAAATCACGATTTTATAGTTATTACTGGTTTAGGGTAATCTAGAGGAACATGTATTATAATTTTTGGCAAAACATATCCTTATGTGGAAGAAGGATCGAGAAACGTAGAAGAATAAGTGAAAGTAAAATGAGAATATTTCCTAACTAAAAAAATTTAAAAATTGAATTCTCAAGACATTAGAATACTTCCAATAAAGAATTAATTTAATGCTTTGGAAGATTTTTAATGAAGGTGTGATTTATCAGGTTATCAGGGTAAAATATGTATGATAGTTATTGAAGAACATGTTTTTATTACAAAAAATTGGAGAAACCTGAAAAGAAGTTGGTTGTGGAAAGATCTTTTGTTGGTGAGAATGCTTTGAGACTAAGTAAGAGGAATAAACCATGGATAAATGATAATGTTTTTTTCTTCACAGATGATATATGACATAGAAAACATGAATTAAATCTATAGTAGTTATTTGGGAGAAGTTACCTTTGAGGATGATGGTTCCTTTAAAATGAGAGGAATCAGAATAGATGAGATTGATGCAGAGAAATTGAAATCTAATGAAGTTTTACTTATTTACAGGATAAAACATAATATACATAGTGTAGGTAATCTTTCTGATGATGGGAAATAAGTAATGTTTATAAAGGTTTCTTTTATCCTAATACATTGAATGATGTAATAGTGATTTAAAGGAGAATGAACCCTTGAAAATATCATTCAAATAGGTGAATTCAATAAATATTTGTACTTGATTAATGAAAATGAAAAAAATTGTGGACCTAAAGACTTTTCCACCTTGGGTAGAAAAACATGAATAAACATTCTAAAGTTGATGCTATCATAAATTTACCAAAATTGAAAAGAATAGATAAATTTTTTTGAATTACTTTCCTGAAAGGAAATATGAGCTAAAAAAGTTATAGGAGAATTAAGATAAAAACTACCAGACCACTTGATCTTATTCATTCCGATAATTGTGGGCTGATGAGACAACATTCAAAAAATAAGGAATTTTGAAATTATCTTTTTTATTTTTGATTTCAATGTGATGAAAAATATCATGTTTTTGAGGAATAAGTTCTAGGCCATTGAAATGATCAAATTCCTTAGATAAATGCAGAGAACTAATTGGGGGTTTCAATGAAGAAGCTGAGAACAGATAATGGTACCAATTAAAAAATATATATTTTAGACTTTTCTACAGAATCATGGTATCAAGAATAATTATAGTGATCCATATACTCCACAACAATATGGAGTAGCAGAAATAAAAAATATAATTAGGGTTGCATTGTGAAGAAATATGTGAGATGAATAAAAACATTCAATGTTCTATTAAAGAGAAGATGTTAGTACTACTCTACATGTTCAAAATTTATTTTTGTTGAGTTAAGAAACCAAGAAGACCCCTTTTTAAATCTGGTATAATAAAAAATATTCATTGATATACTTCATTGTTTTATTAAGTACTTGTTTGCTCAAAATAAAAAATTCAGATTTGGGAATTCCTGATGAGAAAACCGAGGAAATAAATTTAATGTGATATTTTATAAATAGGAGTAGTTAAAAATGTTGGAAAAAAATATTGAAAAAGTTGGTTGACTCATATGTTGTGAAGGCAATTGAAAATCAATGTTCTTCGATGAGGTCTTTCAGAATGATGTGGAAGAAAAATTTGAGATTTCCAACAATATTGAATGTAATTAAATTGTTTTTAATGATTCAAAATAATCTTTTGATGAGGAAATAATATTCAGGAGAGATTCTTAGAGATTCCCTACGATTTGAAAACATGTTGATTCTAAAAACATTATTGGGAATAAGAGTGATCTGGTTCAGATCAAATGAATGTTGAGATTAAAAAATCATACTTTACTTAACTCAAATGATGAACCATAATTAGTTTGAAATGCTATTGAACATAATGAACAGCTGGATTCTATTAATGAAATGTTGGATCATATTGAGAAAAATGAAACATGGGAACTTTTTCCAGGGACAAAAAATAAATTTGTTTTCAAAAACAGGTTTGTTTATAGGATGAAATTAATTGAACATGAAGAAGATTCAAGAAACAAATAAATGCTTGTTTATAAAGGATATTCACATGTGGAAGGTATAGATTTCGATGAATCTATTCCGCTAGTTTCATGATTTGTGACTATTAGAATGTTTCTTTTAGTGGTTTCACACTGGATTTACAATTCTTATCATATGGATGTAATGTCATATATATTAAATGGTTATATTTAAGAATTTGTTTACATTGGGAAACCTTTTGGGTTTCTACATGATGAGGATAAAAACAAAGTTTTTAAATTGAAGAATTATTGGTATGGGATAAAACAAGATCCACATACTTGGTGTTCAAAGATAGACAATTGTTGTAGAATTATGAATATTTCTAATAAAAAAGTTGATAAAAACTTGTATGTGAAAGATGATGACTTTGTAACATTAATTTTAATTGTTTATATTGATGATATAATTATTTTGGTGAAAAAGAATATAATTGGGTAGAGTTTGTTGATGAAATGATGAAGAATTTTTTAATTTCAATGTTGAGAGAATTAACGTTCTTCTTTTGATTATAAGATCATAAAAGTGAAAAATACATTTTCTTGTCCAAAGAAAAATAATATAGGGAATTTTTAATGATGTTCAGGATGGATGAATCAAAACATGTTTAAACACTTATTATATTGAGCACAGATGTGAGAGAAGATTGATCCATAATATGTGGTATTCAGAAAGACTTTAAAAATACAAAAGGAATTCTTCTTTAACATATAGATTCAAGTAATGATATAGTTTATTATTTGAATTTGTGTTCCAGGTATCAATATAGTCAAAAAAATTCACATAAGAAAGAATCCATCAAAATTCAATGATATTTCATAGGAACAACTACACATTGGTTGTTATAGAAAATAAATTATGTGGTGATGGATACAATTATATCGATTGGGTGGGAGAATATAATGTTATAAAACAATCATTGGGAGGAACATTTTTTTGGGTGAATATCATTTGACTTGGCATAGTAAGAAATATAGATTAGTAACACTATGAATAGTTGAATCTTTAACTCTCCAACCACAGAAGCCCCAAGTTAGTGCATTGTTAGGTATCATTGGCATGATCACAAAAGATCATGTCTCAAAAGACCGATTAGTTTATTAGACATGGAAGTACTAGATAAATTCATAAGGTTTACATTACATCATCAAATAGAAAAACTAAAACAACATTGTTTCCATAGACAACACTGAGATCCCATTGTTTCCTATGGAAATGGGGATGACCTCATTGGTTTATGGTTTAAACATTCCATTCAGTTTCTAACGGGTTTTTTTGTAGAACTGGAATCATCCAATGATTCTATATCCATTTGAACCTACTTTCCAAAGGAAGGTTTTGATTTGTTGTGAACCGATGAGGCTTAAGAATTTGCATTGGTCGAGAGGATGAGAGGTCAGACTCATCATACTTTTTTAGGGGAATTATTGTCTATTCTGGGAATATCTTTAGAGATTTGAGTAAATTTCGTGAAGCCATATTAAATTACCAAGTACGAAAAATAGATTTCCTTTAGATCTGACAATCAATGATTGATATGTGAGATTTAGAGAATATTTTATATGTATTTGAGGTTCTTCATCGATAGAGATTCATCTGTATTTGATAGAGATTTTTAGTCAATGGTATCCTTCAACACATTATATAGAAATATCTTGGTCATTATGATAACCAAACTGGTTTTAAAGCCACTTAGTGGGGAACTTTATGTTTATGGTCATTTCGAAGGACACAGAATATTTCAGTGTTGGGATCGTACTCCCATATGTGCTACCTATATATATTTGTTTATAAAATAAATCAGAACCAACATAGTTAGAGTAATAGAGTATGATGTTTTTGTATGATTGATGGCTCAATGAAATATGTCACAATTTCTATTACGCTCTAAGCTCACGTGATTCATTCTTGGTATGATAAACAAGAGGTATTGGTAAAACCTGATGATTGATCCCTGAAAGATGTAATCATAAGGAATGATGTGGGGATTATTTATGGACGACTACCAAAGATAGATGAGGATTTGGATTTTCATCAGAGAAGAAACCCTGAAACAAGGTACATAAAGGTATATGTGCTTTATGGAGATTTGGATACTTAACATAGGACATATCCCTGAGAAGGATTCCCAAGTTAGAGGGTAATTATGATTGGGTTTTGTTCCTGAGAAGAAAGTCCAAATCAAAAAAAATTAAGACTGGTTGAGAGAAATTATGAGTGGGAAAAAATCGTGAGAAGGAGGCCCAGGTTAAAAGGATATTAGAATTGGGGCTTACTCCTGAAAAAAGGCTCAGGATAATGGGAATTATGACTAGGGCTTACTCTTAAGGAGGATGCCCATATTTGAGAACATGGGGCTTACTCCTGAAAGGGATTCCCATATTTGGGGACTTTGGGCTTCCTCCCGAAAAGGACGCCCATATTAAAGGAATTATGATCAGGGATTACTGCGGAAGATGATTACCATATTAAGAGAACATGGAATTTGGTGCTTAATCCTGAGAAGGATGCCCTAAATTTGGGAACATGGGGCTTACTCCTAAAGAAGATGCACAAAATTAAGGGAACTTGAAGGCTGGGTCTTAGTCCTGAAAAGGAGGCTCAGGTTAGGGGACTTGGGGTTTACTCCTATGTATGATGACCATATTAATGATCTTATAATTATAAAATATTAGGATTAATGAATTAAATCTCTAACCATAGTGAAATAATGATATGTAAATCACTAGGTTTTAAGAGATGTTCCACAGAATTCCTTTCAGATAAGGAAGCCAACAAAGGAACCATGCCAAAAAAAATTGCTTTGTAGAGTGTTTTGAAGGCTAGGTTTTAAAGAGGAGAGGTGGATTTGAAGAAAAGGACTGAATAAGTAGGAGGGGAACCCAAAAATATGCAGGCGTGTAGGTCCTAGTCGCATAAGAGTACCTACATGGCACAGGTGTACCTGCGCGCTAGTCAACACATAGGGTAACACATGGTGAGACTTAGGTCAAACCATTATAATTATATCTATAGGATTAAAAAAGGGTGGAGCACATGTTATATTTAATGGATAAGGTGGCACACATGTGTGACCATTTCCCTTTAAGGGTTTGACACTTAGGCGTGTATGTGTTGGTGACTTTCAACACTTAGGCCTTGTTCCCCCTCATTAGATCTTCCATTCATGGTAGGAAATTACATTAGAAGTGTTTGGAAGACTTAATGAAGAGAATAGGGAACTGAGAGTTGAAATCTGATTTTCTGGATTTTTCACCCTCGAAATGGGGGGCCCACTGGGGGTAATTATAGGGTGCTGAAGACCTTGGGAGAAAATCAAATAGGGCACACAGGTCACCTGCACTCCCAAAATGTGGCATGCAGGTATTCCTGTGCAACCAGATTGGAACATGCACGACCCATTCATAAAGAAATCATTGTTCATGCCTTTGTCTATTTTTTATGTTTCTTCAAAGGATGAACCACTTTGTGGTTCAGGTATTTATCTTTTCATTCATTAGACTCTGTGGAAGAAAGGAGCATCAAAAAAAGTCCCCCCTCATACATGGATCTGAAATGAAGGATGATTTGAATTTGGGGTAAAGGAGAAAACCAAGGAAGAACATGGCGCAAGTTTCGAGCATGCAGGTAGCAGCCCATAGGTACGATCAGAGGATGCCTCAACACGCAAGGTTGTGGACTTGACTATAAATATGCACCTCATTCTCGCACAATGTACCAGGCTATGAATGCTTTTGAGCTCTCACCGCACAGGTTTCTCTCGTTGCAAGGCATGTCAGAACATATGGAAGATCATATATGAAGTGCCTCTAGAAGAGATGTCATCGAAGATCCCGCGACTATTATCCATGTTCATCATGTTGGTACTTGGTGGGTTTGGATATCAAAAGATCCATGCTGTGGTGAAAGAAGTCATTTTAAGGAGGGAGCAGGAGCAGAGGTACCATCAAGAACTTACCAGGGTTAGGCTGTCAGCCAATATCAGTGAATTTGAGGCTGCAGTATCCCACGATGAGGCTGATCATGTTGCCAAGTTAAAGGATCTAGAGCATAAGATCATAGAGGAAGTCGTCCAGTAGATGCATCTTCAGCAACAGTTAGATGTTGTTACTGGGAAACATGACCAACATAATAATTCACTGGAAGGAGCTCAAACAAATGGTATTAAAGCCATTAGAGATGCCAAGAAAGCACTCCATCAAGATGAAAAGAGTGAAGTTTGTCGAGTGCATGAGATTAAAGTGCCTTCTGGTGAATCTCAGGATGCTGTAAATCAAATAAAGATTTATGTGGACAACCTTTTGTAATTCTTTGAAAATAGAAGAGACTCCTGTATGTGGATGTACATATAACTCTTGTGCATCCTTGAAGAATACTTTCATCTTCTATCAGTTGTGCCTGCATTTTCTTGCTACCCGCTTTAAATTTTTACCTATACCAATCGTACTAGTAAACATAGTTTGATTTTTACTAGGATTATAAAAATAACCCTACAAACCATGAATCATTTTAATTGCTCAATATTACCTAAATCATATGAAATGTGTGTTTAGTGAGCTGGTACATAACTTTTGTTCAGAGTCACCTTGTCTTTTGTGGGTAGTTTAAATTCATGCACACCGGACATAAAAAAAGGCTAATGTTTATGGTCGAAATATCTTTGACCGAATGGATTAAAATTGACTCAATTCTTTGATAATTTATATGAAAACATATTACCACACTCAAGTATGGGGGAAAACATGTAAACTAGGAATTAAGAAATTTTGAATCAAAGGAATGATATGAGAAAGGGATAAAAGGGATTAGAATAAGTATTTCCAAAGAATGATGTTACCATTATTTAACAAACCCATTTGGGGGTTTAATTTTACAGGGCCACATAAGTGCATTGGCTGCATAGTCAAATAATAGCATCTTTCAGCTGATAGATCCGTTATGTAGACTACTTATGCAAGGCTTCCAAAGGACATATACTACCTAGTCAGGAAAAAGAACTCTCAGAAATTTACTTTTCTACTGCTAAAAAGCTATTGAATGTTTATGGAGAGTCAAATTTTCAAAAGCATAGAGTCTGTCCTATGGAGAAAGGTACTTAAATATGGAGAGGATATTTCCAATCAAGATAGTCAAAGAATTTGATGAATTTCACTCCTACTATGGTCTAACCCAAACTTAGGGAAGGTAAATATAAACCATAGACTTGAATGCATTCAGATCATGAAAAAGAACATTGGACAAATATGTTAAGGACGGCTATTTTTTCAGATCCCATCATATTGTCATTAAGAAAACTAAGGACAAAAGTGGTTTTCTTACCATGAATGAAGTTACCATAATTTAATAAACCCGTTAGAGGGTTGAATTATGCAGGGCCAC
Source organism: Viscum album (assembly GCA_963277665.1). NCBI lineage: Eukaryota > Viridiplantae > Streptophyta > Magnoliopsida > Santalales > Viscaceae > Viscum > Viscum album. The sequence continues at coordinate 304,244,510 of OY728131.1, read as the reverse complement.
TTATGGGAATTATCTGGATAGTCAAATAATACTATCAACTAGCCGACAAGTCTGTTATGTATACATTTTATGCAAGGCTGCCCAAGGGCACGTAATGCATGGGCAGGAAAAAGAACTCTCTGGTATCATACATTTTTTGACCCGAAGTCATGAAAAGGGGTATGGAGATCTGGAAATATTTAAGGTTAGGATTAGGACACATCAAAATGGTCATTTCCAATGTATAAAAGAGATAAATAGATCAATTATGACCATAATCATGTTGTGGCTGGGTCCTGAATTGAAATGCTGGAATTCAGTACATATCTCATTAGCATGAGAATCAACCCAGATGTAGTTCTTGAAATATAGTTTAACATCATGTGGGACGAGAGTGTAAGAGATCTTAGTTTAGGGTCACAGTTCCCGGACCATTATAAGGAGTACATAGTGTGTTTTATAAACCTGAACTGAATTAAGAACATGGTTTCCATACCACCTTCATGTTTTCACAGGGGGACTTTTTAGCCAAGGACAGAAAGTGGAATTTGGGGTTAGGCCCAATGAATTGGGGCTGGATTTGTAAGATGCCCAAATATTCCTACGTGTCCCACAAGGATAGGAATCAAGCCACACGTAGTTCTTGAAATACCCTTTGTACAAATTTGGTTCTTACATATGAAGGGTGAAAGGGTTCTTTAGTGCAATTATGGGTTGACCCAAGATAAAAGGTTTGGTCATTGCCATGTATGAATGTAGTCGTTATAATATAACATTATTGGAGATCAATGTAAATAATGATTTCTTCTCTGGTGAGGGTTTCAATGAATGTTGTAGTTTATTGTCGTACGTGACAAAAATGCGAACAATTTAACGTCATATAACATGGATGATGATGAACCAATTGAAAAAATATTGGTTCTCTGGATGGTTTCACGAATCAACATCAAATGAGATGGAGGTGAACTAATGTGAAGATATTAGTTTTGGGCTTGAACCTCAGGAGGTTTCCTACATACCCAGCCTAGAAGGCAAGGATCAAATTCCGTGTAGTTCAACTGAAGAATTTATTGGTGATAAAGTTGATTTTGAGAACAACGGTCAAAAAAATGGTGTTGGGACTTACGCATGGTTAGCGGACCAGAGAGGGTGTTATGGTCGATGTTTTATAAATACTCACGTGATTCATACTCGGTGTGAGAAACAGGGGGTAACAACAACCTTAACGATGCACAATTTAATGTCTTTTTGGACAATGGGGATTATGCAATTTAATGTCATGCAGTAATGACAAAAAGACAGACTATATAGTTTAATTTCGTATAGAAAGGATGGGTGATGTATAGTTTAGTGTCATGTATCTTGAACGTATGGCTATACATATTAATGTCTTGTGATGAGGACAATGGGGACGCAGTTTAACGTCATGTTGGACATATTCGGGACTTTTTAACAGTTTAACGTCATGTTGGACGTTGGGGAATTGTACAGTTTAGCATCATGTAGCTAGGACGTAGGAGGGACAATACAGTTTAACATCATGTTAGACGATGGCACACTTTAACGTCATGTTGGATGATGGGAATCGATATAGTTTAACGTCATGTTGTATTTGTATTATACAAAATATAGTTTAGCATCATGTAGCTATGACGTAAGAGGGACAATACAGAATGATGTATTTGAATTATAAAAATTAATTCTTTAGAAATCTAGCATTTGTTGGAGTCGTGATGAGTTATCCATCCATTGAGATTAATGAATAAGCTCCATTAAAGTAGACCTTAGGTATTGAGGAAGGTCCTTCCCATTTAGTTCAAGCATTGGAGGTTTCTTTCTTGGTATCATTGGAGTTTTGAGAACCAATTCCGATTCTCCCGGAATGAATGAATGAAGACAAATTTTTTTATTTAAATCTTGTAATATTCGATTCTGATAGACATCCTAGTGGTGTAGGGTGCACAATCATTTTTCATCTAATCATGCCAATTCATCCAATCGCTTTTGTGGTTATTCATCGGTAGATGACTGATCAAAAAATGGCTACTCTAAGCGAGGGTAATTGAACATTAATGGGATAGACTGCTTCCATTTCATATACCAATGAATATAGAGTTAACTGCGTTGGAGTGCAGGTGGTGGTCCGATAAGCACATAAATAATGAAAGAGTTTACCAAGGTATGATTTCGTATCTTTATCCACCATCTTTTGCAGTATGTTTGTAAGAGTCTTGTTGAAGGCTTTTATTTGACCATTGCCGCTGCATGATACCGAGATGAATGATTAGATTTGATGTTGTATTCTTGATACAACTTCCTTACCTCAGATGAAAAGAAGTTTGTGCCATTGTCCGTTAATATTGAAAGAGGGACACCAAATCTGGTAATGATGTTAGATTTGATGAAGCTAATATTTTTTTTAGAATTGAATTCTTTGAAAGGTATTGCCTCTGCCCATTTGGAAAACATATCAGTAGTTGTATGAATATACATAAACTACTTGGATGTAGCTGAAGGATAAGGTCATAGTACATAAATTACCCATGCCAAAAATTGCAATGAGTTTTTAGCTGTGTGAAGCAACTATGGCTGCTGTTGAATGAAGTTGGCACATACATGGCATGAATGACACATCTTTGTGAAATCAACACAATCTTGTATCATTGAAGGCCAAAAGTATCCAAGCCTTCGAATTTGATCAGATAGTCTATGTCCAGACTGATGGGAACCATAGACTCCTTCATGCACTTCTTTTATGACATCTATTGACTCTTCCCCATCAATGCATCTAATGAGAATTCCATCAAAACCACTTTTTTAGAGAATTTTTTCTAGGTGATTAGGGCTATCATAAAGAGTAACATTGACCACACGTCTCCAGATTTATTCTTTCACAGCTCTATTAGGTTGCAGTGTTACATTTTTAAGGTATCCCCTGATAGGTTCTGTCCATCATGTAGTATGAAAATATGGTTCAGGAATGGGACTAATTTCCTTGATTTCATGTATTCTGAGTTGAACATAAGGTGAAATTGTAAGGCGATGGGCAATACTGATGATTGTCTCATCCCGATTTTGATCTGCTAGAGCTGAGGCTATATTACCCAGTGCATTATCTAGGGAATTTTGTGATCAAGAGATATAATAAAATGTAAGTTACAATGGAAATTACACCATTAACACTCTGATGTAATCATACAAAGGGATTAACACTTCTTTTCTGATGGCATAACCCCCATTAACTTGTTTTATTACCAGGTCTGAATCCCCTTCCACCTTTAAGTGATTCACTTGTTTCGGAAGCTCCAACTCCAATCCTGCGATGAGAGCTTGATATTCAGCTTCATTATTTGTACCGCCTTCCCAAAAAAAGAAGGAATAAGGTAGAACTTCCTTTTATAGAGAAATGAGCACAATTCATAACACAACTTTCCTGAATTTAAGATCATCCATTTTTTTCCCTGTTGGACTTCTGGAAGAACCATCAATGTACATTTCCCATGTTTGATGATTATCTTGAATATAACAGACTTCTTTGTTGGGAATTTCAATATCTAAAGATGAATCTTCTACTGAAGTATGTTCAGCAAGGAAATCAGCCAGAGCTCTGCCCTTTAATGCCTTTTGAGACACATAATGGATATCAAATTACTGCAAAATAAATTCCCACCTTACCAGACATCTTGTAATCATTGGATGACTAAGGATGAATTTGAATGGTTTATTATGAGATACCAATTGGACCTCATGATGTTATAGGTAGTGTATCAACATCTGAACTACAACGATTAATGCTAGGAAGCACTTTTCAATACTTGAATATCGGTTTTCTGCTTCAAGCATAGTCTGACTGAGATAGTAGAGGTTGTTTTCATTACCAGCATCATTCTTCTCGGCAAAGAAGGCACCCAATGATCGCTCTAAATCTATCACATAAAGAATAATTGGTCTATCTTCAACATGTGGAATCAATACCAATGGACTGAAGAGATATTTGTTGAAAATATTGAATGCTTCTTGACATTACTCAGTCCACTAGTAAGTGACTCCCTTTTTCATCAATTTGGTGAAGGGTAAACTTTTTCCTGCCAAATTGGCGATGAAATGCCAAATATAGGCTATGTGTTCTTGAAGTCCTCTAAATTACATTAAATATTGATGAGGTGACATACAAAGGATTGAATATTTCTTCTACCTATCAACTTTGATGCCACGATGGTATGCAACAATGCTGAGAAATTTTCTGCAGGTTACCCCAAAAACCCATTTTATGGGGTTTATCTTCAAATTATGTAGCCGATGTTTGTGGAATATGGATTCCAAATATTCCATATGATTATAACATTACCGGGATTTAACCATAAAATTTTCCACATAACATTCAACAAATTTCCCCAAATAGGGTTTCAAGATACGATGTCTGGCACACTGATATGTTTCACCTGCATTCATTAGGCCAAAAGCCATTACCCGATAACAAAACACACCCTGAGAGGCTATGAAGGCTATAAATACTTCATATTTTGTAGACATTTGGATTTCATTATAGGAAAAATATCCATCCACGAAGGAAAGTTCTTCATAGCCAGCTGTTGCATCAATTAATAGTTCTGTGATCGGAACTAGAAATTCATCCTTAGGAAAATGATGATTAGGATCTCTGAAATCAATGAAAACTGTAATTTTTCTGTTCTTCTTTTTCACATGGACAATATTATTCAACCACATGGGATATTGAACTTCCATGATGAAGTTATATTTGACAATCTTATCCACTTCAGATTCAATTTTCAAAGCATAAGTTTAGTGTGTTCTTCTCGCGGCTTGCTTAAATCCTCGATGTTCTTCTGGAAAACCCAAACAATGAGTAGCAACATCATGACCAAGCCCTGCCATCTCTATATAGTTCCAAGGAAATATATCTTGATTTTGATTTAAAAAATAAATATACATCTCTTTCTCTTCAAGAGTCATGACCGCACTAATTAAATTGGGACGTGGATCTTGTTTTGTACCCAGATTTATTTCTTTGAGTTCATCCACAGTGGCAGAGATACCCTCTTCAAATGCTGGAGGAGCATCCCTAAGATCTTCCACTTCTTCTCTAACATTTATTATTTCTTCTGTTTCTACTTTCATAGTAAATGATGAAGCAGAATTTCCATGATCAAAAAAGATGTTAAAATTTGAACATCTTGAAGAAGAAGCTTCCATTTCGGACCCTATTGATGGTGAGGGGTCATTCTTGGGTAATAATAAAGAGGAGATGATGGATTCAGAATCGATATTATCATTCATCTATGACATTTCTATAACTTCTTCTGGCTTAGTTGTTGAAGTATAGACATTCTGGATTTCAGCGGATGAAATGAAGGAATCTACATTTGAGCTTTCATCATTGCTTGGTGAATCACCAATTTCTCCCATGTTGTATAACATGATTGTCTTAATTGACATTATGGACGTTTCGATAAGATTATTTGGAATCGGGTCTATCAAATCATTTTGACAGATAGGAAACACATAATCTATACTCACATGTGTGAATGGGTTTACTGGAATCTTTTCAAAACCATATAGAGCATTAACTTTAGTAACCACCCTTACTGTGGACTTCTCCATTCACTCCATGTGATAGAATTATTCCTCAATGTATTGAGATTCACATGTTATGAATGGTGATTTATCACCATACAATGTCCCAATTTTACCATTGAAGCATTATTTGAGACATTGATGGTATGATGACAGGATATCTGCATGTTGATATAGCCAAGGTCTTCCAAGAAAAATATTGAAGGCTGTGTCATGTCAAACAACCATGAAATATGAATTGAATACAAGATCTCCGAACTGAGTTCTGAGTGTGATATCACTAAGAGGTTCTTTTTCATTTTTATCATATCCTTGAAACATAAAAATGGAAGGAGGTAAATTAGATTCACTGAGCCCCAATCGATGAAGTGTACGGATGGGGATGAGGTTGACCTCTGAATTATTATCAATGAAAGCTCTTCGGATGACTACATCACCGACCTTTCCAGATAAGTACAAAGGTATAATATTTCAATGCACGACATCATCTTCATCTTTATCTATAAAATACATCACTGCATTGCATTCTGCAGGATCATTCTCTACATGGTAGATTTCAGCTGCAACAATTTCAGTTGCGAAATCCTGAGGACTTGACAAAGACTCAATGAGTGCCTCCCAAATTTTTTTTGATAAAATAAAGGCATCCATAACTGATAACTTGGCTGGTACTTGGGAGAAATGTTTCAAGACATCATATATTTTATCCAAAGGTCTGTATTTCCCAATCGGAACATGTAGTTTAACAGGTACCTTAGAAGTTGATGCATTGGATGTAGATTCTTCTTTATCGAGTTAGGAGTTGGAAAAACTCACGGATTTGGAAGACTAGGACAACTAGGTCTATTTACTTTCTGAGAGGAAGAATATGGAACCTCTAACGGATCCTCCAGAATAACTATACCAGGACCGAATCTGCCATGTGTTGAAGAACTTTCTTGTTCTTGTTGAGCTCGTTGAAGGGCTCTTCCATGAGTTTCTCCTGCATACATAGGTCTAGCAGGGGAAAAAATAGAATAGTGGCTTCTGGGATATCCATGCCTTCCGCTGTATCCCAGACTTCTAGAACCCCCTCTAATTCCTCTATTTGATATAGGGAACTCAGGCTCATCATGATTGAAACTGTGACTGGCATAAGGATCTGTTAAGTGAATCATGTTAATAGAACCAAAGATCAACTCTTCATTAGATGAAGACTCTTCCAGATTAGCCAATTTAGTTTGTGCCGTATGGTGGGAACGTGCCCGTGGCTGTAAATTATATGGCATATAGTCTTCTAGAGTAAAAGAAAACATGGTATTTGACACGATTTCATCTTCTTCTGATTCTTCCTCTTTCTTTGAATTATGCATCCCCATTGAGGATTTTCCCTCTGATGAAGAGGGTTTTTCTATGGAATTCATAGTAGAATACACAATTGGTTTCTTCAATTGTATTTTCAAAATGGCATTAGTATGCTTGATCATTTTCCTGACCATCCAATAATTATATTTCTGCGCTTTTTTTTTGACTTCCTGACACTCGCCTTATTCCTCTAGATCTGTAGCAGTAACACATGCTACATGAGCTGAATAACCTTTCAATTTGACTTGTCCTGAGTGCACCATTTTTTGTAGGAGTTATATGAAGACAAAACACTTCTGAATGGGATGCCCCAACATATGATGAAATGGGAAATAGTTGGGACAGTCTTCATATTCTTTCTTATTTGTCCTTTTGGTCCTTGGAAATTGAACCAAATTATTTTCTAGATATTAAATGAAGTAACCAAGAACTTTTTCATTCCGGAAAGAATAATCTTTTCTCTTCAGATCCTCAAATTGTTTCTGTCTTTGATCTCTTTGATAATCTTAATGAAACGGCCTCTTCTGTTAACATTCAGGAGGTGGATTCCTTCTATAAGATGATGGTTTTTATGTATAAGCATGTACATGTGCTTTTTTAAGCGTAATTGTAGAAGTATCTTCATTAACCATTCTCCTTCTTGGAGTTGATGGAATTACAAGAGTTTTATCTGTAGTCATTGTAAGAGAGCCTTAGATATACTGAGCGATCAATGTATGGTCTCAAAACCCTCCTATGTATTTCATAGGGATCAATATTGTGTTTAATTCATCATGAAAATTTGCCACAATGATTGGCACCAACTCTTCTTGTGGTAGTGTTATGATTAAGGAATATGCTAATCTATTCTTGCAAGATGAAACCCTTCCATTCCCCCTTTTCATAAAATTTGTAAGATAAATTTTTTTTGTCTTAGGAAATGTTGAGCTGAATTGATGAATGAATCATTGATAGAGATCCTCCCACCAGGTAATTGACCGGGATTGCAAGCTTGTATAGATGACAAAAGCAGGCCCTTGTAATTACTGTACAAAGCACATGAGCTCAACTTCTTCTTTTTTCCTTATGGGTTCCCATAATAAGATCACAAAAAGAAACAAAATGTGTTAAGTGTTGCTCTGGGTATCCCGAACCCTGAATGATCTGGAATTTGGTACTTGAAAATTTTGATTGGGGAGGAATTGCATCAACCCATTCTTGGTATGCTCTCTTATCCGGTTGTATTTGGCCATGCTTTCCCTCTATATCTTCCAACCGAGCTGTTAATGACTCAATAGTAGTTATTAACATAATATAAACATCCAGTTGAGCATGGACCTAAGCAGGTGCAGTCACTAGAGCTTGGACAGATGTGGTGGTTGGTACTGCAATGGATGATAACACCACCGGTTGTTGTTGCACCTGACCCATAAGATTAGACCTATGAGGGTATACTGGTAAATGAGGATACTCTTGATCCAACTTAGTAGCTGCAATAAATTCCCTTGGCTGATTGACTCCATCACAATTAGGAGGAAGACTACCTAGATGTAGTTCTGCATTCATACTCTTTAATTCCTCCATTTCATCCCCTTGTTGTGAGAATCTTTTCTCTAGTGAGAGTGACTGACCTTATCCAGAGGAAGGTTATGTAACAAGATTATTTATACTCCACTTTTTGGATGCCATTAGGAGAGGGGTAAGTTGTTTCCTTTAAGGAATACCTAGATTCTAGGTAAGCCTTTGGTTTCATGTACGCACACCTTCTTCATTGTCCTCTGTGTGCACAATATCTTGAGCAGGAACTTCCTCATCTAATCCCTATGAGTGAGCCTCATCTAGGGGATCATCAAAAATGGTATTGATGACATTAATTAATGTATAACACATTGCATCCCTTCTATGAGCATTTCTGTGATATTGTCTTTTTCCATGTCCTTGATGAGACATTGCATTTTGTTGATTTGATCCCTCAGGAACTTCTTGACGAAAAGTAATTTGGAGGGAATCTCCTGATAATTTTTCACTTCGTTCTTCTTGTGGCTTCTTCCTCAATCTAGAGAAGACTAACTTTCATTGAGGAATAGATTTAGGATTTGAAAAATTCCCCAGTCTTATGGATTGGGGCTGCTGTTCCTTCTCAAATCCTTGAATCCTATTTGTTGATTATGAGGGTTAGGTTAAGAGAGACCCCATTCTAGAAACCTGGGGTGGTTCTTGAGTTTCTACATCTGAGACTCTTTAAAATCTCTCATTATCTTGCGAAATTTAGTTCGGAATTTGGTTGGATGCATCATCCTACATCCACTCAAATCACCTGGCTCAATAGACCATTGGATGATTTCTGACACTTCTGTCACTTGATGAAGTGCACGCTCTAAACGAGAATCCAGTTCAACATTCTCATTTTCCTGATGCAAGAGTAATTTGAAAACTTGTTCTCTATATGCGTGACTTTGAGAAGAACTAGTTGAGGCATGTTCTTGAGCGATCTTTTGATTACAAACAATGCCAATTCGTTGTGGTTGGCCATGGGCAATAACATTGCATTAGACCATTTTCGGCGGTCTTTGTTAGCTAGAGAGTACAGTGAAATGTAGTGCTCCATGGACACCCCATCCCCTGATATGAATACCAGATAGGGCATTGGAAAATAACAAGGACAATCTTCTTAATGCGCCAAGGGATGAACGCTGAAGGGATCCTTCCTGCTTTTTAACCTTTGGATATTGATAAACAGAGAGAGAGGCTAAATCAATTTGGCGTTGTAACCCTTCTATTATGTTGACAAGAATTTCATATTCATCATAAGATAATATATTTTTTTAAATTAACAATGAGTTTTCCACATGTTGAGTCGAATATCATGAATACAATCATCTGTCAACTTCACTGGAATGTTATAATGAGAGTCAGACAAAGGGAAAAACATAACAGGTACATCAACTTTTGATAGTTGTTTTCTCATATTCAGCACTTCCTCTTTATTATTCAATGGAGATTCTTTTACCTGATTAGACCAAAGATTGTGCTTCATTGTTTCTTCATCAGATTCAACAATATTGGTAGATAATTCATTTATAAAACTTGAGGATTAATGGCCCAGGGGTGGTTCAGAGAATGACCTACATCCTAGGATATCTTCTGATTGATAATGTATTTCACCTTCTAGTGGTAAATCATCAGACATGACTGGATTCACATTTGAAAGTGCTTTTATATAAGAGGGATTTCTCGTCACTACATTGTCCATTAGAGAATTTTCAAGGAAATGTGGATTACTACTATGGAGAGGACTTTAACAGCTAAATTCATCATCACGGGGAGGACCACCATGGTGGTTTACAACAAAAGATCAAACATATTCCACCTTGATCTTCGGGCCATACAAGGGGTTCTTGTGGCTTCCATATGAAGATGAAACTTCGAGATCGACCGAACTGTCATGAAACATGCCATCATATGGAAGTGTCTGATGAAGACCTTCAGAATTAATGTTCCCACTATTGGGAAATGAGAGAGTAGAATCTTGAGTTCCAACAGATAATTTTCATATGTCTTCAAGGACTCCAACTTCGAGTAAGGCCTTATTATAGATTTTCCCTTGATTTCTTGACTGTGATGGACGAGTCTTTTTTTTAGATTCCATCTTACTCACTTTGGGAACCACTTGTTGATGAAAGTGGTTATTATGGGATTGTGTATGTTCTTGCTCAGGTGAAATAGTTGGGTTAGGCTGATTATCTCTACTCAAATCAGGTGTATGTGCCTGACTTGGTAGTCCGTATGACATGGGGGAGTATGTCCCAGAACCCTCTCAGACTGGAATAGATGTTTGTGTCTGTTCCGGAGTGATATGTGGATTAGTCACACCACTAGTAGGGATAGATTTTCATTTCTTTCCCTATGATGCTGCTGAAGCTGTTATAATATTCTGACAGGCATCTAGAATATGAGCAGGGATTTGCTTCTGCTCTTTCACCATTGTCAAAATGTGATTGGTAACTTCAGCTACCAGAACATGAATATACGATCATTCCGTTCCTGGAATAGGTGTGTATTACTGCTCCTGTCCTCCTTTAATTATTAGTGAATTCTGACAGTACTCGAGTGTGGGGGAAGAGATTTAAGTCTACTGCAAATTTGTCATCGGAGCTTTCCGATTGACATCTCTTAGTGCTACCAAATGAGGCTGTTGGTAGGCTTGATGAACATTGGCAGGTGTATGTGCCTACTGTGTATTCCTCTTCGTGTATGGTTGAAGATTATCCTTAAATACTAGAGGAATAGACTGAAAACAGAATTGTTGATTGTGAACATTTCTATGTTCTAGATTATCAGTTTACACCATATTAAATTGGCGAAATTCTTTGGTTGTTTTCAGACGACCCTGCTGACGAGATGATGAGTTATAAACAGGTGTATATGCATCCTATAGTACTCCGCCTGAATTTCCTGGCAGGATTGGCATTCTGAAGCAAGACAAGTCTACTGGGCAGTAACATCAGGACGGGGGAGTGTATGTACAGGGTCGTTGCTTGCCATCAAGTTGGCTTGATGGACTTCTCCAGTGGGGGAAGAAATAAGAACCAGCTCCACATTAAACAGATATCACCTCTAGCGGTTCGTCTTGCAGACTCGGCTCTGAGGAACCTGAGTCGAACCCCAAAAGGCGATACCCTCATCATGTTGAGGGCACACTGCCGCATTAGTCTATCAGTGATTGTTGATTAGATCCCTTGGTAAGGACTCTAATCTCCTTGACTTTTGTCCATGAGTGACCTTCTCATTCACCTCCTCATAATATGGGATGGATTGGTGATTGCGTTCCAGGGATAACCATCTGAAATGGTTGGAGATGGTGGTTGACACCACCTGCTTCATGATCACTGGTCATCGTTGTGGGGACAACCAGGGTGAATTATTAACTTTGAGGGATTTTCGAGCGGCCTCTAGAGTCGGAATGATACAGTGTCGATGGTATTAGTTAACTAGTGCATTTTATACCCAAAGTTGATGATGCTAAGTAGGTGATGTCGTCATTAGAGCGGATGATGATCCAGTAGGTGTATTATTAGAGGTATTCACAACCAAGGAATTCACAAGTGTGAAATTTAGAGAAGACATTTCTGTAACGCATATGAACATGGAAAATAGTCTCTGTTTGATATAAAATACATAATCAAGATATTATTGGCCACTACATCTTTTTTATGAGCACATATGAAATTGATTGTTTGTTTTCCCTCTCATTGAGTTTAAATATGGGACAATCAAATAAGTAAAACATCATTTTAACTTGGTTAAGGATTTTTATCAGGTTCACCATGTTTTTTCCTCTGGAAATGGGGATGACCTCATTGGTTTAAGGTTTATACATTCCAATAGGATACTAACGGGTTTGTTCGTAGAACCGAAAACATCCAATGATTCTATATCCATTTGGACCAACTTTCTAAAGGTAGGTGCTCATTAGTTGTGAACCGATGATGCTTAAGAATTTGCAGTGGTCGAGAGGATGGGAGGTCCGACTCATCAAAAAATTTTGAGGGGAATTATTGCCTTTTCGAAGACACTCATTATATATTTGAGTTATATTCATGAATCCTAATTAAATTACCAAGTATGAATATGAGCATTCCTTTAGATCTGACATTCAATGATTGATATGTATGATATTTAGAGAATATTTTATATGTATTTGAGGTTCTACATCGATAGATAATCATCTGTATTTTTTTGAGATTCTTAGTCAATGGAATCCTTTAACACATTATATAGAAATGTCTTGGTCATTATGATAACCATAATGGGTTTAAAGACACTCAGTGGGGAACTTGAATTTTATTGTCATTCAAGAGGACATGCATTATTTCAGTGTTGAGATCGTACCCACAGATGGGCTTCCTATGTAACCTTGTTTAGAAAAGGAATCTGAACCCACGTAGTTCGAGTAATGAAGTATGAGATTTATGTATGATTTATGGCTCAATGAAAGATGTCATAATGACTTTTACGCTCTAAGATCACATGAGTCATGATCGGTGTGAGAAACAAGAGGTATTGGTAAAACCTGACGATTGTACCATGAAAGATGCAATCATAACAAATGATGTGGGGATTATATATGTATGACTACCCAAGATAGAAATTGATTGGGATTTAATTCAGGGAAGAAACCCAGGAACAAGTTCCATAAAGGTATATGTGCTATACAGAGATTTGGATACTTAACTAAGGACTTAATCCTGAGAAGGATGCCAAAGTTTGAGGGGACTTCTGATTGGGTTTTATTCCTGAGAAGGATGTCCAAATCAATTTAAATTAAGATTGGTTAAGAGAAATTATTACTGGGACTTCATCCTGAGAAGGAGGTCCATGTTTTAAGGAATTCAGAACTCAGGCTTTCTGCTGAAAAGAAAAAAAGGCCCAGGTTAACGAGAATTATGACTAGGACTTACTCTTAATGAGGATGCCCATATTTGGGAAAATGAGGCTTACTCCTAGAAAGGATTCCCATATTTTGGAAGATGAGGCTTACTCCTAAATAGGATGCCAATATTAAAGGAATTATTATTGGGGTTTACTTCTGAGGAGGATGCCCATATTAAGAGAAATTGGAATTTGGGGCTTACTCATGAGAAAGAGGCCCTAAATTTTGGAACGTGGGGCTTACTCCTAAAAAGGATGCCCAAAATTAATGGAACTTCAAGACAGGGGCTAAATCCTAAAAAGGAGGCCTGGGTTAAGGGACTTGGGGATTACTCCTAAGGAGGATGCCCATATTAAAGATCTTCTCATCTTAAAGAATGAGGTTTAATGAATGAAATATCTAACCTTAGTGACATAACGATATATAAATCACTAGGTTTTAAGTGATGTTCCAAATAATTCCTTTTAGATAAGGAAGACAACAAAGTAACCATGCCCAAAAATGTCTTTGAATAGGGTTTCGAAGGCTTGGTATTGAAGAGGATAGGTGGATTTGAAGAAAATAGCTTAATAGGAAGGAGGGGCACCCAAAAAGAGGTAGGCGAGCATGTCATGGTTGCACAAGTGTACATGCGCGACATAGGTTCACTTGCGCGCTTGTCAAACTATAGGGTAATACTTGGGCGAGACTTTTCTCAAACTCTTAGTATTATCCCTAAAGGCTTACAAAAGGGTGGCACGTATGTTCTGTTGAATGGATAATGTGTCATATAGGAGTGACCATTTCCTAATAATGGTTTGACACTTAGGTGCACAAGTGTTTTTGAATTTCAACACTTAGTCCTTGTTCCCCCGTCTTTAGATCATCCATTCTAGGAACGAAATTACCATAGAAGTGTTTGGAAGACTTAAATAAGAGACTAGGGTGCCGAGAGCTAAAAGATGAGTTTCTGGAGGGGCCGAAATGGGGTATTTTTAGGGTACTAAAGACCACGAGGGAAAATAAAATGGGGCGCGTAGGTCACCTGTGGGCCCAAAATGTGGCGAGAAGGTATACCTACGTGACCAGCATAGAACTTGCACGACCCATTCTTAAAGAAATCTTTGTTCATGCCTTTGTCTATTTTTTATGTTTCTTCAATGGATGAATCACTTTGTGGTTCAGGTATTTATTTTTTCATTCATTAGACTATGTGAAGGAAAGGAGAATCAACACACACATACTATCCCTATAGGCCAGTCATAATATTCTTCTTCACATCTTGGGAAAAATAAATCTTAGAAAGGGGTGACCTAAGATTCTCATCAAGGATAACAATATTGTGTAAACTTTTTTAAATAGTCATAAACATTTATGTTAATGTATATGAAAAAACCAAAATCATTTTAACCTTGAAATTCATTATAATATGGTAAAGATAAAATCAAATAATTCCAATTACATATTCACATGGATATTATACTAGTCATATAATCACATGCAATATCAATATCCACTTTCATAATGATGGAATGCATAATTCTAAACTTTTATATCCCCATTGTCAAGGCCTTGTTCCAAGACTACAAATAATATTTTGTCATGGCCTTGTTCCAGGAAACTAGTTTGTCTAATGAGACCCACTAATGCATATAATAGATATAGTGGCCTCCACCTGTGACTTACTAATTCAAATGAATTCCTCGTATGATAATTTTGAAACATAACATAAACCTTTGTAATAAAACTAGCATAATAAATGTAAATACTTTATCCATAAACCGTGAATGGTATAAAAATAGACCTTTCACAATCAAACATAACCCATTCAATACAATATGGATGATTTTATTGTAACAGATTGACCTAAATCGAGAATAATTAAGGATATTGACGTAGATGAAAATATTCATCAATACTATTTGTAAGAAATATCCCCATTTTTCTTGAAATTATTTAAAATTCAAACTATTTTTCAAGAAGCTGTTTGAAAATATAGTTTTCAATCAAAGTGTCTCATAACACTATGAAACATTTAAAATGAATTTTAAATTTAAATCTTTAATGTCCTTATAAATAAATCCTTAAAACCATTTTTAAAACATGGACATTAATGAGAATGTTTTAGAAGTATAAATTTTTAAAACATTTAAAATGATATTATAGTTAGAGTTCCTAACCAAATGAGAGACACTTGAATAAAAATAATCGAGCTAATAAAAACTTTATAATATCTTGAGAATAATGGATTTCATGATATACTATGTGAAAGGATAGTATATACACCATATAAAAGTGAATTGGTGCAAAACAACAAAGAAGTCTCAAAAGAATGTAAATTGAGATGAAATCCCTTATAAAGATATTATCCTTTGGTAAAGGATTAATCAATGACCAAATTATGTGTGGAAAATATAAGTACACTCAATATGATTGGATATTTAGTGTAAATCAATCAGTGGACATTCAAACATATTTTTGTAAAAACAATACCAATGACATGGGTGTTTAACTCAATGAATGAAAATTAAGTTAAGATCATGTCTATATCAATGACTTTAGAAATTATCAATGGAGTGATTCTTTCTATCAAACATATATACATAGAAATGTGAGTGTAAATTAAAATATAAATAATAAATAGTGATTCAACACATAATCTTTGAGTAAAATAGTCAATGATGTACTCGTAAAGCCCACTAAGTGGAAATTGAAATCTGAAATCCCCTAACTGATTTGGTAAATTATGAAAAATACAACCCATGAAAGAAGGATTATACAATTAAGATGTAAACAACCATAAATTAAGGTATATTACACCAATAATACAATCATATACAATACATAAGTCACAAAAAAGGAAATACTGGCCAATATTGCATTAATCTCACGGGAATAAAAAGTGAGATGAAAAACCCTTACTTCATAGTAATCAATCGAGTCGTATGACCAAAAGTTAATAACCAAAAAATTAATAACAAAATAACCTTAATATAATGATAATCACAAAAATATATATCAAATGTTAGTACACAATACACCATATCCAATAAATAAGTGGCGAACAATGGAAATCTCACAAAATTAAAAGTGAGATAGGAAACCCCTTACCTTGTACTTATCCTTGGTCGAGGGAAGTTTAACCTCCACTATAATGGTGAAATAATTGTTATTAAATAATAAAAGAATCATATACATTAATATGATATCATATATGATCTTTCAAAATTTAATTGTTAATAATATTTTAGTGTTATCGTTGTTTCGGGTTTTATCTTATTTGTTTTCCTTTATATGCTTTGTTACGCAAGTATTGTTTGTTTTGGATAGGATGTATCTTATTAATATTCAGAATTATATTAAGTCGTTATAAATTATTTTTAATCATCTATTGAAAATTATTCTGGAATGGATATGATGGGGAATGAATCTCATCACGTTCGTGGAGACGGTAATCCATACGTACACATGAGAGACGATATCATTCTTTTGATACTAAAATAATATATAATTGGATGGTATATCATATATACAGAATAAATATCATGTTATATTTATTAATTACATAAATTATACATCATTATTATACCCATCCAAATAATAATGTATTCAATAACAATTACACCATGACTTGGAGACGGTAAGCCGTACGTACACACGTATGGTGACATGTCATTCAAATGATTGATAGAATAATGAATATGGTTGTAACATATTTGTAATAACATAAAACTATATATAAGATACTGGATTTATTATTTTATAATGTAGACAATAGAGAATGAGGAAGTGGAATAACAAAGGAACTTGATAGAGTTGACAAAATATTTACCACTTCATCAGGTTCATCTATATGATTTGATCAAAAGTGCTACATAGGTTGGATTTATGAATAAATAAAGGCCTCTAAGATGAAGTTAGGATAGTATATAGGGTATTTGGGCAGGGGTTGGCAGTGGAAAATGGATTTGAATGTGTAAATAAGAGATAAGGGGAAGTTCCCTTTTATAAGAGGGTTGAGGGGCACCTCGGGATAAGCTAGAAATATTATTTTATAATAAAATTATTTTAGGTTTCTAGTGACTCCAAAATGAATTTTAAAATGGATAAGGTGGGGATGGGTCGAAAACCACTCAAAAAATAGGTTTATA
Organism: Viscum album; assembly: GCA_963277665.1. Classification (NCBI taxonomy): domain Eukaryota; kingdom Viridiplantae; phylum Streptophyta; class Magnoliopsida; order Santalales; family Viscaceae; genus Viscum; species Viscum album. The sequence continues at coordinate 304,227,050 of OY728131.1, read as the reverse complement.
TAGTTTTGGGATACTATATTAACTTTATCTTTTAGATTTAACTCTTAGTTAAATAGTTGGACATTTACCATATCTCTTTGTATTTTTATATTATATGGTTAATAAACATACTATAAACATCCAAGAGAACATCAAGTTGTTCATTATTGACATATATAATATTATTTAAGACCTTTAGCCAAACCGTATAATTTTAGGAATATAATATCAATTTATAATATAATATTTGTTTTTAAAACTATTTTATGTCAATGTAGACTCTATTTGGTATTTTGTTTTTTCTAAATCCATAATTGCATTTTAAATTAAAAAAACTATATAACCAACCCTAACATGTCATGTCAACATTTAGAATTTATGGAATTCATAAAAAGTTTCAAATTACAATTATTTGGATATTTATAATATGAATTATTTCAATATTTTATTAATTAGGTAATTACTGCATCATCATCATGTCATAAATAAATAATAATATTTAATGTCTATAAAATATAACTACAATAACATTAGTTAGGAAATATTTATAACTTTCAAATGAATATTTATAGTCGAATTTATCTATTGTATAACCCTATATTGAAAATTCTTTATTTATTAAACGTTGATTTTACCTCTTTTAACTTTTTTTAATAAAATAATAATAAAAGTCTTAACCAAATACAACTTCACCTAAAGAATAATATTTTATTTATAAGGTTGTGTTTCATTGAATTACACGTATCTATTATAATTAGAACATTTTTTAGTGTATTAATAATATCATTTTTACATTTATTTACACTATTTACTTTTAACTGTGGTAAATAAAAATAAAAAGTAACTTTTCGCCAGAAATTATTTTCTTCTTTTTAAAACACTTTTTACGTACTGATATCAACTGTGTTTAGAGGAATTTTCAAATTCCACTCACAGAAGCAGTAAAATTACGAATTATGTAAATTAGCAAATGCTCTTAGGAGGTGGGTAAACGACGGTAAATAGTTCAATAAAATTTTATACATTAAATTTTATTATAAAATGAAATAAATTAATTACATTGAACATATATAGGTATTATAAATATATTTCTACTAAAAATAATTTTAAATTAAATAAATAATTATTTAAATAAATAGTCAGTTTTAAACTATAACCTAGTGTTTTTCACTATTCATAAAAAATTGAATGTTTTCAGAAAAATACCAAAAATTTACCCTATGATAATTTTGATATTCTGAATTAAAAAATGATTTCTATTTTACCAAATTCACAACATTGAAGTTTCATTTATTAATTTAAAATTAATTCTCGTCGTCAAAACTGAAAAGTGGGTTTTTAAAAAGTAGAAACTATCAAAAGATTTACATGTATTTATGTTAAATTTAAATGTGAAATAAGTTATAATTGCCTAAATTGTTTAAATGATAAAAATATAATATAATTATACTTTGAAATCATTAAAATACATAAATGAACACTATAAATTATTTCGATTAAAGAAATTGCTTTCAATTAAAATTTATTATTTTTCAGTATTCATCAAAATATAAAAGTTATTAGAAAAGTAAAAAAGATTTATTCAAAATAATTTTTTATCAACCAATTATATAGAAGAAATTAATTTCATTAAATTGAACATATAAAAGTGTCAAATATTGGTTCTAGAAAGGGTTTCCCATTAAAAGGTGTTAAATTTTCATTTTTTTTAAAATAATTATTTTTTCGGAAAAAATAATGAATATGTTCTTATATTTTGTCTAAGAAACACGTAATATGGATTCTAAAATTATATAATGTATAAAAAATTCAAAATTCAGTTAATACTATTAATAACTACTTCTGATCAGCTAGTTTGGTATGTCATGGTATGCTCGAACTCTGTGTCGCGTGTAGCGCAAGCTATTGAATTACTTTAATGAAAATAACTTAATATGAAATCGTGGGGTGCTACGTTCTTCCCCCCTTTTGGGAATTTCATCCTCACAATTTTATAATAGGTCTTAGGAACTTCATTGGATGTCCCACATTGGAAAAATATTCAATATAACTATATCTTTAAAAGATAAAGAGACAAGTTCAAAGGTCGCCCCTGATAACCCATTGTTGGATTCCATTTAAGAAAACATGGATATGTCAGATATAATAAGTGTCAGTTTCTAGTGGATAGTGATAGAAAAAATGACTAGGATAATGTTAACAATAATAAAACCACAAACTTGTGATGAGATAAATGTTCATTAGTTTCTTAGTAGCAAATGTAAACAAATAAAAAAAATTATTTTAAGTTCAATTTCATAAAGATAAAGAATTTATTTATGAAATTGACTAAGAACATAAAGAGATACACTTACATTTTAGGTAGATTTTAATCCTTTAATAAATTTATACCACTAAATATAGTTTTTTTTCAAACAATGAGTATTGAAGATGACTTGGTCACACCTGAAGCGCTAGAATCAACTTATAGAGAATCACATAATCCACAAATGATAAATAATATATATTTACCTTGTATTTATAGATTAACCAAAAACAAAATGGTTAGTACAAGATCAGATGATCTTCAAAAAGGATAATCCTTTAGGGAAAGAAATACTTATCATAATTTATAAAATTAAACCAACAACTCCCAAAGTTCAATAAATACCATTCAATAAACAATTTTCCTTAAAATCCATAAATATAATCCAAACTAATATTGAAACCCAAAACATAGAATAATTTGATTATGCAGTGTTCCAAATTAAATTATATTTCAAAATAACATCGACTACAATTAATCTCACATAATTAAAAATAATTAACCAAATAACATATTCTATATGATAGTTTAATTATTTTCATAAATAACTCAAATCACTATAAATCCACAATAAAAACCTAGATAAAAAATCACAATTACTCCTCAAATGAAATCCCATAGTATTCTATTTTCCTTAGGTATATAGTATTCCCAACAGAGAAAACTTCTTCCAAAATAATATTTATCACTTAATCCACAAATCATTTTCTTATAATAAATATATCCATTTGATAAGACATATGATCCGAAATAATCTTTTTTATTGATCAATAAAATCATTTATGTAAAAAGAATTTGGCACAATAATCAGGGACTTCACCTAGTCCAGTGGTAGCCAATAAATCCAAAATGCACTATGGTTGTGGGTTTGATTCCTATAGCTTTGTCCAAAGTTAAAGGATGTCACAAGGTCTGTGTGTTGTCCTTTTTCAAAAACTCTAATTTATAACATTCCAAAATGAGATAAATTCCTCAAAATAACTATAACATAATTTCACCCCTAATGTTATCTCATACCTCACATTTTATCCAAAAATTTAATAACAAGTAATTTCATCAAATTCAAGGATCATATAATCCCAATTGGTTATTTATAACTATATCAACAATAGAAAACAATATTCTTCCTAAAATATCATTTTCATATAATAAAATTCAGGGTTATACATAAGAGAAAAGTCATCCAAAGTAATCCCAAAAACAAAGAGCACTGAAACTTTTAAACATTTCATCATCCATTTAATTCCACATAGGTTATTCCTTGACCAAGGTGTTATCCTATAGAAAAGGGCATTCACTCAGGTAATTCCTAGGTCCCCTGCATTTACGACAAATGAATTTAAGGGATTCTTGGGATAATTATTATTTTATTCCATAGTACTATTCATTTTATTCGTGGAAATTCTTTACTTTATGCCCTTCTTTCCCCCAAAAAAATCATTTCTTTGTTACATTGATAAAAAACATCCATAGGTTTCTCTTCCACATTTCCTAGATGATGGAAATTGAGCTTTATTTTTTCCATGGTCTACACTGTTGGAGCTCTTATCATTCACCACCTTTCTCTTCTTTGTTGAGTTAGGGAGTTAGTTAATTTATATGTTGTTGATCATATTTTTGGAAAACTAATTCGACATGAACATGATATATTTTACACCTATCAACATTCCATTTCGTTTCTCATTTCCTTTAACATTCCCACCTTGTACATCATGTTCAATTTTACATTGACTTCATTGCAATCCAACCATTAAATAACACAAGATATCGTAGTGTGAATCATAAAATCATTTAGAGAATATCATGACACATTATATTCAATTTAAACAACTGAGGATTAACGATACTTATTTATTCTCATCTTATATTAAAATCCTCAAATCATTTTTTAAAGAAATATGAATTACCCTAAGAAAATATCTTGGGTGTTTCGTAACCAAGAGTGCAGCAAGGCTCGTTGTCATGCAACAGTTCCCGTTCAAGTCTAGCTCAATGCGGTGTTTTAAGGTTTTTCCCATAGGTACATCTGTTCCAGAGTAGGCTCTACCTTCTTATATCCACAAAGGGGTGTATTTCTTAGAAAACACACAAAAACACTAAAATACCAAAATTATCGAAAGTTCTTCTATACTAATCCCCAAAGTCAATCATAGGGCTATGTGCACTAATCAGAGTTTATCAAAAACTAGTTTCCAAGGTTTCTAGTAAACATCCTCTGATACCAACTTTAACTCCCGGACCTGAGATGCCAAGAGTTGGTGCATTATTACGTATCATTATCATGATAACAAAAGATCATGTCTCAGAAGAACAATTAGTTTAGTAGTTTTCTATGTACTAGATACATTCATAATGTTTATATTAGATCCTAAAATGGAAAACATCAACAACATGGTTTCCATAGACACCACTAATATCCCATAGACTATACTAGTAGGTCATTCATAAAATACTTCTTCACATCTTGGGAAAAATAAAACATATAACTGGGTGAGCTCAGATGCTCAGTAAGGATAAAAATAATGTGGAACCTTTCATAAATAAGCATAAAAATTTAAGTCAATGTATAAGATCAAAAAAAAAAGCCTTTCAAACGTTAACTTCAACATGATTTTGAAATGATAAAATCAATAATTACATTTAATTATTCACATTTATATTCTACTAGTCAAATAATCACATGCAATATAAATAGCCACTTTCATAATGATGGAATGAATAATACTAGACTTTCATAATCACATAGTCAAGGCCTTGTGCCAAGACTACAAAATTTTTTTTTCAAGGCCTTGTTCCAAGACACTAGATAGTCTAAGGAAACTTACTAATGAATCGTGGAGCTATAGAGGGCTCCACCCATCACTTACTATGTGAAATACATTCCTCATATGAAAAGTCTGAAACATAACATAAAAATTCTTATTAAAACTAGCATACAAAATGTCAATACATTATCCACAAACCATGAATGGTATAAAAATATCACATCCACAGTCAAACATAACATATTCAATATAATATGAATGATTTTATTGTAACAGATTAACCTCAATCAAGAATAATGAATTATATTGACATGGATGAAAATAATCATTACAACTATTTGAGAGAAATATCCCCCTTTTTCGTGAAATCATTTAAAAGTCACTCTATTTTTGAAGAAGCTGTTTAAAAATAGACTTTTGAATCAAAGTGTCCCATATGACTTTGAAACATTTAAAATGAAAGAATTATTTTTAAACATTAATGTCCATATAAATAAATCCTTTAAACCATTTTTAAAACATGGACATTAATGACAATGATTTAGATGAATAAAATTTTAAAACATTTAAATTTTATAATTATTTAGAGTTATAACCAAATGGGAGACAATTGATTACAAATAACTGAGGTAATAAATATATTATAATATATTGAGAATAAATTATTTCATGATATACCAAGCCAAAGGATAGTATATATCGCATATAAAAGTGAGTTAGTGCATAACAACAAAGAAGTATCAAAGTAATGTAAATTGAGATGGAATCTCTTATAAAGACAATATCCCTAAGTAAAGGATAAATCAATGACATAATTATGTGTGAAAAATATAAATACACTCAATATTATTGGATATTAAGGGTAAATCAATCTGAGGACCTTCACACATATTTTTGTAAAAACAACACCAATGAATTGGATGCTTAACTCATTGAATGGAAATTGAGTTAAGATCAAGTTTATATCAATTTCATGAGAAATTATCATTGGAGTTATTATTTGTATAAAAAATATATCAATAAAATGTAGAGTTGAAATTACTATATTAATAATAAATAGTGATTCAACACATAATCTTGGAGAAAAATAATAAAAGGAGTATGTGTAAAGCCCACTGAGTGGAAATTGAAATTTGAAATTCCCTTACCGATTTGGTAACTTATAAAACATAGCACCCATGAAACAAGGATCATACAATGAAGATTTAAATACAAATAAATTAAATTTTATTACACCAAGAATACCATCATGGACAATACATAGACCACACATAGGGAAATAGTTGTTAATATAGCATGAATCTCATGGGAATAAAAAGTGAGATGAAAAACCTTTACTTCGTTGTAATCAATTGAGTCATATGACCAAAAGTTAATAACCACAAAATTTATCACATAATACCATGAATATAAAGAGAATCATGATAATATATATCAAAGGGATGTACACAATACACTACATCCAAAAAAGTACTGGTGAATAATAGAAATCTCACAAAATTAAAAGTGAGATAAGAATCCCCTCACCTTGTACCTATCCTTGGTCGAGTGTAGGTTAACATCCTGTATAATGGTGAAATAATAATTATTAAATTATAAAATAACCATATACATTAATATGATATCATATATGATCTTCGAATAATTCAATGTTAATAATATTTTTATATTATCGTGATTTTGGGTGTTAACTTATTAATTTTCATGTATATGATTTGTTACGTAAGTAATATTTATTATGGATAGGATGTATATTAATAATATTATGAATGATACTAATTATTTAATCATTATTTTTAATCATATAATGAAAATTAGTCTGTAATTGATATAATGGGGAATGAATCTCATCGCGTTCACGAAGACGGTAATATGTACATACGCACGAGCGACTATATCAATCGTTTGATATTAAAATAATATATAATTTGATGGTATATCATATATAAATAATAATTATCATGTTATATTTATTATTTACATCTATTATAAATCAATATTATACCCATCCAAATAATAATGTATTGAATAACAATTACACCACGATGTGGAGACGGTAAGCCGTACGTACCAACGTATGGTGACATGTCATTCAATGGATGGATAGAATATTGAATATGGATGTACCATATTTATAATAAGATCAGTGTATATATAATATACTTATGTAATTATTTTAGAATTGAAACAACAATTAAAGATGAAGTGGAATACGATTGGAACTTGGAAGAGGTGAGGAAATATTTACCTCTTCTTCGGGTTCTTCCTTTTGACTTGATCAAAAGGTCTCCTTAGGATGGCTTTCTGACTAAAGGAAGGCATCTAGGATGAAGGGAAGAAAATTTAAAGGGTATTTGGGCAGGGTTTATCGAATCAAAATGGCTTTGATGGTGTGGATTAGATTTAAGAGGATGTTCTATTTTATAAGAGGGGTGAGGGGAACTTTAGGAAAAGCTAGAAATATTATTTTATAATAAAATAAATTAAGGTTTTTAATGGCTCAGAAATGAATTATTCAAATTTTTCTATGTTTTTGGGTCGAAAAACACTCAACCAACATTTATTAAACAGATTTGGGTTACAATATTAACTTTACCTTTTAGATTTAACACTTAGTTAAATAGTTTGACATTTACCTTGTCACTTTGTATTTTTTATTATATAGCTAATAAACATACTATAAACATCCAAGATAACCTAAATGTGTTCATTAATGACATATATAATATTATGTAAGACCTTTAGACTATCCATATATTTTTAGGAATAGAATATTAGTTAATAATATAATATATGTTTTAAAAACTTTTTTCTGTCAATTTTGACACTATTTGGTATTTTGTTTTTTCTAAATTCATAAGAGAATTATTGCATCGAAAAAAATTAATCTAACCAACCCCAACATTTCATATTTACCTAGAAAATTTATGGAATTCATAAAAAGTCTCAAATTACATTTACTTGGATATTTATAATAACAAATATTTAAATATTTCATTAATTTGCTAATTACTACATTATAATTCTATAATAAATAAATTAAATTATTTAATGTCTATAAAATATATATATAATACCATTATGTAAGAAATTTTGTTATATTTCTAATGAACACTTTTAGTTGAATTTATCTTATGTATAACCCTATATTAAAAATGTTTTAGTTATTAAACATTGATTTCAAATCTTTTAACTATTTTTAAAATAAAATAATAATAAATGTCCTAATCTAATCGAAGTGGATCTAAAGTATCATATTTTTTATCCTACATTTTTTTCATAGAATTACACTTATCCAATAGAATTAAGACATGTTTTAGTGTAATAATAAATTCATTTTAGCCTCAATTAAACAATTTACTTTTAACCGTGGTAAATAAAACTAATAAGTTACTATTCACCAAAAATTATTTCCTTCATATTGAACAACATTTATTTACTGATATCAACTGTGTATCTTGGATTTTGAAATTCAACTCAATGAAGCGATAACATTATGTTTTATGTAAATTTACTAATTCTCATAGGAGGTTGGTAAAATACGGTAAAAACTTCAATAAAAATTTATATATCTAATTTTACTATAAAATGACACCAATTAATTAAATTGAACATATATAGTTATTATACACCTATATTTACTTAAAATAAATTTAAATAAAATAAATAATTATTTAAATAAAATGACGTTTTTAAATTATAACGTAGTGTTTTTGACTATTCATAAAAAATTGAATGTTTTTTAAAAAAAATACAAAAAATTTTCCCTAAGATAAATTTGATATTCCGAATTCAAAATTGAGTTCTCTTTTACCAAATTAGAAACATTTAATTTTCCTTAATTAATGTATTTTAGTCAAATTTAAATGTTAAATTTCTTATAATCACCTAAATTGTATTAAATAATAACAATATAATGTAATTATACTTCAAAACCATTATAATACATAATTTAACACTATAAATAATTTCGATTAAAAAGTTGTTTTCAATTAAAATTAATTATTTTTCAGTATTCATCAAAATATAATTTTTTTTAGAAAAGTAACAAAAATTTATCAAAAATACATTTTTATTTACCTATTCTAAAAAAAAATTAATTTAACTAAATTGAATATATAAAAGTCTCAAATTTTGTTTTAAAAAGGGATTTCCATTAAAAGGTGGTGAAATTGAATTTTTTTTTAAAAAATACTTCTTTTATCTGAAAAAATGATTTTGTTCTTATACAATGTCTATGAGACACATAATATGAATTCTATAATTATATTGATTATATAAGATATGAAATTCAATTATTTCTATTCATAACCGCTTTTGAACATCAAGGTTGGTAAGTCATCGTGCTGTTAAACATGGTGTTCCATGTAGCTCAAGTTATTGAAATACTTTAACGAAAATAACATACTATGAAATAACGGGGAGTTACAGAATCAAAATATATTGTAGCTACTCAGGCTTGTACTAAAATTGTATGTATGAGTGCAAATATGGAATATTTGAAAGGGAATGTTTCTAAACCATTGATAATCATTTGTGATAATTAATGTTTAATTTATCTCTCAAGTAATCATATCCAACATTCTAGATCAAAACAAATTGATAAAATGTTTCACTTTATAATAGAGAAAGTTACTGCTAGAGATGTTTTCTAGAATAAATGTCAACAATGCATCAGATTATTAATATCGTTACAAAAGCAATGCCGAAATAATGTTTTGTGGAATTTTGAATGGAACATCATGTTTTTCTTCCACCCATGTAGTCTTAAATATATTAAGGAAGCACTTTTAACATTCCATGGATTATATTGGATGTGGAGGAGAGAATGTTAATTACATTTTACTTTATATGAAGTTTTTACTTATCTATATATTATAAATCTGATGCTTTTGTTATCATATAACAGGGGAGAAAAAAATAAAAGTGAGATAAAAATAAATTCATAAAATAAAGAATTTGGGATAGAAAAATATTGTTAGAAAAGAAATGTGAGGAGCATTTATCTTAACATGGATGTAAAATTTTATATCTACTGAGGAGTCAAATTCCATCAGAAACATTACATTGTCCAGTTGTATGGTGTTTGGACCCTCTATTTCTAAAAGTATTTGTTTTGATAAAATCCTTAAAAATTTGATGTGAGATAAAACCTATGAGTTGGAAAATTTGTTATAAAGGTTAGTAAAAAAATCTAATGGGGGTGATTGATGTATGTTTCTGATAAATTGTTTTAATAAAGTTTGTGTATTTTCTAATAACATACATTTTGACGTCAGAATTTTTTGTTTTCAAAGAATAAAATCCATTTCCTTGTATTAATTTTATCATATACAAAATAATATGATGCATGATATACTGTTTTTTTTTTATTTTAGCTTTGCTGTAATTAGATAACGATTGATGTTGCTGAAACATTTTTACAGAATAAATGTAATTCGAGAGTTATAATATTTAAATACATTCTAAAAACATAACAAGACTATTTTTCTAACTAATAAGTTCTTCTAATTCATGAAGACCTTAATGATAATATCTTTTGATAAAATGGTGGAGATTATTAATGTATTTTAGAGTTAAAAAATGTTTTTACATACCTAGATTCTTATTTTGAGAAAAGAACACACTGAAAGGAAAAGATCATAAAGGGTTAGTAAAGAAAATATTGTTCTGAGAAGAGAAAAGAAAATTTATTAACTAACATCCACCAAAAAGCATAACTAGTATTCTTAGGAAAATCATGTACATAATTTTGAGATAATATTATCCAACATTCTATAGATGTTCATAATGAACATTCTTTAAAAATATCATCTAACATTATTTAGAATATCATATCCATTTTTATTTGAAAATTGATACCGTCATCCTATAGAGGATTGTAACCATCATTTTATAAAAATTTTACTTTCATTCTGCATAAAATAATATCTCGTATTCTAAGAAAATTGTAAAAAAACATTCGGTAGAAGATCATAATAAGAATTATGTGAAAACCGTAACCAACATTCTGTTAAAATTGTATCCAACAGTCTGAGAAAATCGACACTAAAATATAAAAATATGTTATCCAACATTATTGTATTGAGAAAGTATTCATAATTAATAGATTAAAAAACATAATTTATGTTTTGAAACATTACATTCACATTTTTAAAAATATCAATGAAATATATGGGGGTTTGATGATGTCAAAGATGATGTTTAAATATGGAAGTCTTAAAGATTTTTCATATTTTAGGAAGCGGGGAATGTTTTTATGTTTCCCACTCTTGTTTTTTGAGTTTCCTATAAATACTTTCTCATATCACCTGTTCAATTGTAACTTTTCATCATTGGCTTGAAAGGTAAAGTGTTTGATAAATCAGTTGAAATATCACATCTAATTGAAAGAGAACTATTTTGAGCTTTCTATAATATTTTGAGTTTATATAGATTGAGTTTCAGTTCATTGAATTGAATGAAATTTTATCCAAAATACAACATCATTGTATTATAATTATTCAGATTTAGAATCTGTCATCATTATTTGGAAGGTAATAGGATCCCGAATCTAGAATCATTATATTGAACGAAATTGGATTAAAAATCCAGCATCATTGTATTGAATAAAATCAGATACAAAATGCATCATTATTTTATTGAATGAAATCAGTTCCAGATTATAGCATCATTTTATTAAATTAAATAAAATCTATAATTCAACTGCATTACATTGAATGAAATCAGATCTAGCCAAATCAGATTAAGGATGCATGATGAGCATTTATAGAGGAGTTTCAACATGGTCATTATTCTTTTGATTAGCTCCATTATTTTAAATGAAAATATATTAAACTGAAGAGTTTTAGTATAATAATTCATATATTGACATAAAAGGCGTTTAATGGTAGTTGGAAAACATTTTATTCACTTCTTTATTATAGTGTATTTATGTAGACCTGTGAGAGTGGTTGTGGAAAGGATATAGGTCCTCACACTGAGGAAGAACCTTGTTAATCTTGCGGGCTTTTATTTCATACCTAATTTTTGATGAATAAGTATTTACAAAAATTTAATAAGTATATAAATCTTAATAGGTTGCGAGGATTATGTTTCTAAATGTTTTAAAACTCATATAATGTTAACAAATGATTCAACCCCCCCCCCCAAATTCTTAGTTTTTATTCTATCCTTGGAAAATAAAAGATGTTTTCACGGTTTGGCTCGATATTATCAGTGAATTATGTGGAATTTATCTTGACTATCCAATCCACACATAATGTTCACTTTGGAGGGTTCCAAGTTCATTTGAATGGATGATTGTGAAGATAACCTCATTGAACTAAAGAGAGGGGTTTTCAATTCCAATTTGATTACATTACCCTATATTAGAGAAGGGTATTTAATCAATAGTTTTTTATCTATGATGGGATTTAGATGTGTTCCCATGAATATATCCTGGTTATATATTATTCCCGAGGAAAACGAAATGTCCGTGAAAAAAATTAACCAACTGATGATTTAAAGTTATCTATTGTAATCATTAAACTATTGATGTGGAGGAATTACTGTTATGGTGGAATATATGATATATATACTAATCAAAATATATTAAAGTATACATCCACATATAGATATATGAATATGCTCCAAGATTATTTTTGGAGTTCATTAAATATTGAGACTAGTCAATATATTACCATCATAGGAATGAGAGAATGGTGGTATATGCTTTAAGATGAAAGGACCATGATGGCCTATTAATGATAAGGACAAAAAAAGACCCAATTCTTCTAAATTAAAAAAATGGATATGAAAATATAAATAGAAGGGGAGGAACATTATCTTTCTCAATTCAATGTTCAATTATCAATACAAGTGTATATTATGTGGTTAAAGGACTATGTAAAGCTATAAAAGGAGGTGAAAAAATTTATTTAGTTCAAATTTCGTAGTGATGGAATAGTAAGGATCAGGAAACATGTTTTTGTCCCTCCCATACCATATTAAAAGAAGGATCTATTGGATGTTTCTCATAGTTCATTATTCTCTATTCATCCATGAAGAATAATGATTTATACATCCATGAAAAAGAATTTATCATGGGATGGAATGAATATAGATATAATAAATTATTTTTATTGGTGTTGAATATATCATAAAAAAATATTATAGAAATAAGTCTATGGGGATGTTATAATCATTACTAATAGTAGAATGGAAATGGAAGACATCACCATGGTTTTTGTCCTTTGACTACCAACACATTCTAAGTACCATAATGATAATTAGGTTATATTCAATCACCTTGTTAAATAGAAACAAATTATTACAATAAAAAAATATTTCTCACTTTACCATGTTGTATCGATATATATAAGTAGGTTGTGGTAATATTACACGGAGTACCACTTTCCATTTTATCTGATCAAGATATGAGGTTTACCTTGACGTTCTATTGAAGTACTTAGTACACTTTGAGGTTTTCCATGCTGTTTTTCCAAAGTGTTTAGAGGAAACTAGATATAGGGTTATGTTTTATAACTACATATCACACTTAGAAGGATGGTAAATCTTAATATATAATTCATAATGTATAATACATGTCCAGAACTTACTCTATGGTTCTAAATGATGGTTGGGATCAACAACCCACATTGGTAGTGTTTTCCTTTAACAATAACATTCACTATAATTGTCATATGTATTCTTAGGAAGCTAACTATTGTACAAAATTCAGTACTCCAAATACATGAATGATGTTGGGAAAACAAGCTATTATTACCTAGTTTTGTTGAAAAAATGGTTGAGAATGTTATATTCATTTTATATCAAATTAGATATTACAGGAGTATATAAAAAATAATGTTGATAGTTGTAGAAAATATATAGTTTTTGACATGGTAGAAATATAATTGCAATGAATATCTCACTGAAATATTTTGACGGTATTTTTAACAAAGTGAAATCTAATCCATAGGTATGTCACTCTTTTTTAAATTTTTTTATATGTGGGGATGGTAGCTTACCAATAATGGATTCCACTTAAACTCTCTCAATTATGTGAATTATATCATTTATCTCCCAAGATAAAGTAAATAGCTAATAAATCACATGTACTAAACTCAAAGTTGAAACCGATGGATTATGATCATTCTTATTAAGCAAATACTTTTAAGATTCTCAATCCTAGAGATACATTTTTACAAAATAAGACCGCTTGGCTGGTAATGTTTAGCGGTGAAACTACCAATTTACAGAAGCCATGTGAGGAAATGAGGGTGTGATGTGGAAAAATGTATCCTCATATGTTTTTATCCAAGTGATTATTTTCAACTAAATTTGAATTTATTTTTTTTTCTTAGAAAATGATCTAACAATTTTCTTTAGAAATGTCATTTTATTATTAAAAAATATTTCTTTCTTTATAAATGAATATTTCCCACTTTGTCACGACCCCCTCCCCACAAAGTGTACCCCTCCTGGGCCGGCAATGTGAAAAGGGAGATAATGACCCCCGAGTCCCGCCTCCAGTAGGCCCCGGGTTGGCGACTAGCACCGAGGGTATAATACACACACAAATGGGAGGCATTACCCTCTAAGAGAACACATGCAGAAGAGAGAGATAGAATAGAATCCAACCAACTCCAACTCATAACTGAAATGTAAAAGAAACCCAAGTATATATATGAAATGTCATGCAAAAGTACTACAACTGGAAGGGGAAACTAAAAGTACCCAAAAGAAAGTAAAACGATAGTGACCACAAGCCCGAACAGCTCCTCCTCCAACCGCAAGCTAGTAGTAACCAGCTTGATCTCCAACCTGCTCCAAGTGACCTGAAAAACAGTTTATATGTACATAGGGTGAGTATAACAGTATACTCAGTAGGATCCTCCCCAAGACTCTCGTGAAAAAGTAAAGAAAGCATGCTAAAGCCCAGTGAACAACAAGTGAAACTAACTCGTCACCTAAACAGGTATACTATGTTCCCAACCTCACCAAGGCTACTCTCACCAAGTAACGCATACAAGAATATAGCATGTAGTAAAGAATATCAAGGGTACCCCGCTACTACTTCCCCACTGGTTTGCCGCTTTGCCCCAACGACATACGTCCTGTGCATCTCTCTCCAAAGGCTTGCCCGTATCAACATGGGTCAAGCTCCACAATCTGCACCACGTGCACCACATAGGCTTGCCCGCAGACACCTGGGCTAAGCTCCACACAATCCTCACAACCAAAAGTAACTAGGTAGTTTCCGGAAGCCACCACAGCTCGAATAACGTGTATCATACGTCGGGTATTATACCTGAAGCCATTACAGCCCATACACCGAGTAAGGATCCTCAAGCCATCACAGCCTATACACGTTACACCTATAGTAGTCCATAGGATACTATATCCAGAATATATGTGTGTGAAATAACCACAAGCCATTACAGCCCTCTACACACATATATGGGTAAAACTAACCACTGTGCCTACCAGCACTAAGATCTACCAAGAGAAGAGAGCGGGGCCAAAGGGGGTAGTCAGCCATTCAACCTCCCATCAGAATGTTGGGGAAAACACCCCCCCAGGGCTCAGAATCCCCGGGGTGTCAGTTGCCCTTACCGACAGGGTGGAGTAGCGTATAGAAACACAAAAAGTACAGAGTATATAAGTAACTCACATCCACACTATGGGCATTACCTAGTCTTAGATACAACTGAAGCTAACGTCTCTCAGACTCCAGGCTGCTACTTCTAAGACTAGGTATCCTATAAGCACACAACCAATTGAAGAGCTTTATTAGATTACTCCATTCTTATTTATCAGTTCCACTGTACATTAGTTAATTCTTTAAGCATTAATTAAGATTGAACAATTCCTCATTTAACTGAAATGGCGTCACTTTCAAAAACAACTGCTCCTTTTTAAGATTCACATCACCTTTAAATTCCAGCATCTCCATCCCCGTGGATTTTCACCCTTTAATAAAACATTCATTACAGAAATACTTTTCCATATTCCCAGGCATTCTAGAAAAACATCCTATGCTTCTAAACACAAAGGAGGATCAACACGGTGAGTAGATATACTACCCGTCGAGTCTTTGCCGCCTATAGAAAGAGCATAGACCCATCCTCCATCGAGAGGCTAAACACGGAAAGCACGTGGCATACCCCGCGTGTCTTCGCCTCCTTCAGAATGAGGGTAAGCAAGACCAGCTGCCTTGAGCAGTGGGGAAAAGCAAAGCAGATTAACATTCAAGAAAACCACAAGCAACCATCAACCATATTCGTCCCATTCCATCACCCCCGGTGTCCTCCCTGACACCCATATGCATAAACCGATGCATCTCGCCACACTAGGCATCATCCGCTGCCACAACTATAAGGCCTCCATGCCTCCACATATCACAACAACCATCCAGGCTCACATCACAGCACAAGCAGCAGGAAAACAAACATCACAAAATGGGCTCTCGACCCTTTAACAAACAAGAGGGTAACTCAGAACCCTCTTTGAAATTCCCACATAATCTGTTCTCTATACCATATTGAATTAACAGATTTGTTATTCGTAGGTTCCAATCATGGATACCTAATCAGTAAGCTATCAAAATTAAATAACCATGCTTACTTCCCTAATTTGATTATCCTCAAATTAGAACAACTGCAACAACAGCAATAACCAGATTAATAACATGCCTCTTTATCTTTAGCCAATTAATCAACAATTAATTCCGGCTTTACGTTCATTATCAATTTCTATCATGAAGGAACGACAAAACAAAGAAACATAGATATCACTATATCTAGGAAAACATGAGGCAAACCGTCATTACGGTATAAAGCAACAGCATGCGATCTACCAATTTTTTTTAATCCGGTTCAAGTATTTAATTAGGTCAATTTCATTGTGATCCAAAGGAATAAATCATGCTAACTCTACGATTGCACATATATAATTAGGGAAGCCATGAATCCCCTACCTCGAAGAGTTCTTGATGTCCTTTATCCACACAGCAGGTCACGATCCTCCCCTCGCGACAACTTATGTGGAAGAATGATCGACACGGCTTGGTTGCATCCAACAGAGCGGGACTGATCCTAGGAGTAAGGGTTGTTTGTGCAACTCCTACGGGAAGTATTGAAAGGTTCTAGTGCCTCTTAATCGAGAACAAAGGGAAAGAACCAGGAAGAATGATATCTCGTCCCTTTTTAAGATTTAACGAGGTGATGGTTTAAGATCCGGTTAATTCTCCATTAAAAACGGATCGCATTAACCCACGCGGTTTGACCACGTAAAACATTCCAAGACTTAGGAATAATTAATATAGGACTTATGGCATTTGAAACGGCCTTAAGAGCCCTTAAAATAAGGCTTTAAATGTATTTTACGTCAAAGGAAACGTCAAAAGGGGCAAAACTGTAGGAGTCTGGAAACACTGTTCACCCACCGTTACTGTACATGAAACTGATCTGTGAAACTGATCTGTCACACCGATCTGTGAAACTGATCTGTGAAACTGATCTGTCACACCGATCTGTCTCACCGATCTGTCTCACCGATCTGTGAAACTGATCTGTGAAACTGATCTGTCACACCGATCTGTGAAACTGATCTGTGAAACTGATCTGTCACACCGATCTGTCTCACCGATCTGTCTCACCGATCTGTCTCACCAATCTGTCTCACCGATCTGTCTCACCGATCTGTCTCACCGATCTGTCTCACCGATCTGTCTCACCGATCTGTCTCACCGATCTGTCTCACCGATCTGTCTCACCGATCTGTCTCACCGATCTGTCTCACCGATCTGTGAAACTGATCTGTCTCACCGATCTGTGACACTGATCTGTCTCACCGATCTGTGAAACTGATCTGTCTCACCGATCTGTCTCACCGATCTGTCTCACCGATCTGTCTCACCGATCTGTCTCACCGATCTGTCTCACCGATCTGTCTCACCGATCTGTGAAACTGATCTGTCTCACCGATCTGTGACACTGATCTGTCTCACCGATCTGTGAAACTGATCTGTCTCACCGATCTGTGAAACTGATCTGTCTCACCGATCTGTCTCACCGATCTGTCTCACCGATCTGTCTCACCGATCTGTCTCACCGATCTGTCTCACCGATCTGTGAAACTGATCTGTCTCACCGATCTGTGAAACTGATCTGTCTCACTGATCTGTGAAACTGATCTGTCTCACCGATCCGTGAAACTGATCTGTCTCACTGATCTGTTACTGTTCATAAAACTGGAAACACTGTTCACAGAACTAGAAAATTGGCAAAGTGTTGGGGATAAGTCCCCTTGACCTCCCGGAACACCTCCAACACCAACATTTCACAAAGTAATGGACCAGAGTGGTCCGGGCCATTACATTAGATACCTCTCAAAACATTCTCGTCCTCGAGAATTAAAAACCAACCCAGAAGAAAAGAGGGGTCCGAACAACCACCCCATAAGATACCTCTCAGGGGAAAACCACCATGAGTTGTTCGAAAGATGGAACAAAACTATGACATCCGGGAACAAACAATCCATACCCAAACAATTCATTCACAACATCACATCAAAGGTACATAAACAAAACATGAAAGGTCCAACCACAGAGAAAACATCATTACATGAAAGGAGTTAAACATTAAACAGCTCTGGGTACTGAGCACGTATCTGTGACTCACGCTCCCAGGTACTCTCCTCCATGCCACCGTGTCGCCACAAGACACGAACTAAAGGAATAGAACGCCCACGCAACACATTCTCCTTGTGGTCTTGGATCTCTACAGGTCGCTCCTCGAAGGTTGCATCATCATCAATATCGATCTCTCCCCAATCGATAACATGAGATTCATCATGAAGATAATGACGGAGCTGCGATACATGAAAAACATCATGTATCCGACTCATCCGAGGGGGAAGTGCTACTCGATATGCCACAGCTCCAACACGAGCTAACACCTCGAAAGGCCCAACAAAACGGGGAGAAAGCTTACTTCCGCGACCAAACCTTCGCTGCCCACGACGGGGAGTCACCTTCAGAAACACATGATCCCCAACATTAAACTCTAAGGGTCTCCTTCTTTGATCCGCATAAGATTTCTGACGATCTTGTGCTGTCTTCATCCTCTCACGAATCACTTGAACCATCTCCGTCGTATTCTGTACTAGTTCTGGTCCTAGAATTGCTGACTCTCCGACCCCAGTCCAGCACAACGGAGAACGGCATGGCCGGCCATACAAGGCTTCAAACGGCGCCATGCCGATGGTAGAGTGAAAATTATTATTGTAAGCGAACTCTACCAAAGGTATGTGCTTCACCCATGAACCTCCAAAATCAAGAACACAAGAGCGCAACATGTCTTCAAGAGTTTGGATGGTTCGCTCTGTCTGACCATCCGTTTGAGGATGAAAAGCAGTGCTAAGGCATAGTTGAGAGCCAAAAGCATGCTGGAGACCTCTCCACACCCTCGAGGTAAAACGAGGGTCTCGATCAGAAATGATCGTCTTAGGAACTCCGTGAAGCCTCACCACTTCCTCCAGATACTGCCTCGACAAAACCTCCACTGAGCTCGACTCCTTGATTGCTATGAAGTGGGCCGATTTAGTTAAACGATCCACTACCACCCATATAGCATCATGTCCTCCCGGAGCTCGAGGTAAACCTGTAACAAAGTCCATTGAGATGTCCTCCCACTTCCACTGAGGAATCTCTAAGTGCTGGAGAAGACCACCAGGAACACGGTGTTCGGCCTTCACCTTCTGGCAGACTAAACATCGAGACACACATTCTGCAACTGAACGCTTCAGCCCAGGCCACCAAAACTGACTCCTCAAGGATCGATACATCTTCGTCACACCAGGATGTACAGCTAAGGGCGAGCTATGGAACTCTCGGAGAACCGTCTCGCGCATCGCCAGGGGAACAAAAAGCCTGTCATGATACAACACTCGGTGTTGTTCATCCTCTGACCAACCATCAGGGGCCTCCCCACAAACAACTCTGTCTCTCAAAACTTCCACCTCTAGATCACCCAACTGAGACTCTTCCACCTTTTGCATCAGGGATGACTGCACCGTCATCTGGAAAAGACAACCTCTTCCTCCAACTTCTCCCATATCAAGATGCAAAGCTGCTAGCTCTTCCATCCCTCTCCAGGAATCACCAGATTCACGTACAACATCATTACGTGACTTTCGGCTTAGTGCATCAGCAACAACATTTCCCTTCCCAGGTGTATATGATATTTCGAAGTCGTATTCCTGCAAGAACTCCATCCACCGACGCTGCCGCAAGTTCAAATCCCGCTGAGAGAAAACATACCTCAAACCCTTATGATCGGTGAAAACCACAAAGCGCTCTCCAATGAGGTAATGTCTCCACAACTTCAGCGCAAACACCACGGCTGCCAACTCAAGATCATGGGTGGCATAGTTGCGTTCATGGGTACGCAACTGCCGAGACCCATAAGAAACAACTGACCTCTGCTGCATGAGAACACAGCCTAGCCCCAGATGTGAAGCATCACAGAAAACATCAAACTGGACTCCCTCCGTTGGAAGACAAAGGACTGGAGCACTTACCAACTTCTCCTTTAGATACTCGAAAGCTGTCTGACACTGATCAGTCCATATGAACGCTTGATCCTTCCTGGTCAAAGCTGTCAGAGGAGTCGCAACTCGGGAGAAATTAGCCACAAACCTCCTATAATAGCCTGCGAGACCAAGGAAACTTCGCACCTCTGACACGGTCTTGGGGGCTGGCCAAGACACCACTGCTTCTATCTTCGAAGGATCCACAGCTACTCCCTGTTGGGACACAACATGTCCCAAGAAACGAACTTCTCGAGCCCAGAACTCACACTTGGACAACTTCCCAAACAACCGATGTTGGCGAAGAACTCCCAAAACAGCTCGTAGATGTTCTGCATGCTCTTCTTCAGATGTGGAGTACACAAGGATGTCGTCAATGAAAACCACAACAAACTTGTCCAAGAATTCACGGAACACAGCATTCATCAACCCCATGAAAACAGCTGGAGCATTTGTCACGCCGAATGGCATTACAACAAACTCATAATGCCCATGACGACAGCGGAAAGCTGTCTTCCGGATATCCTCATCCTTTACACGCATCTGATGATATCCTGACCGCAAGTCGATCTTTGAAAACCAACTTGCACCCTTCAGTTGATCGAATAGGTCATCAATCCGCGGGAGAGGATAACGGTTCTTTATTGTCACTTTGTTTAAGCGACGATAATCGACGCACAACCGCAAACTGCCATCAGCCTTTTTCACGAACAAGACTGGTGCACCCCACGGTGACACACTTGGCCGAACAAAACCACACTGCAATAGACCATCGAGCTGAATACGTAGCTCTCGTAACTCAGAAGGGGCCATCCTATACGGAGACATAGAGATGGGAGACGCTCCGGGCTGTAGCTCGATCCCAAACTCGATCTTCCGTCGAGGGGGTAAGGATACAACCTCTTCTGGAAAGACATCAGGGTACTCTTCTACGACCCTAGGAAACGCCAGCTGTTGAACCTCTGAAGAACTCAGCATCATCCCAGCCATCATGGATGATAAGGATGAAACTCGTCTATGACTCATCTGAGGATCTCTCTCACCAACAAACACTACTTCCTCTCCATCTTCATCAAAAAAAACGACCTTCTTCCTGTAGCAATCCACAATAGCCTGCACCGAATACAACCAATCCATGCCGAGGATGACATCATATGGTTGTATTCGTAAACATAGGAAATCTCCCCAAGAGCGGTGCTGCCCCAACACTAGCTCACAGTCTCTACATACTTCAAACAAGCTAGCTCGACCTCCAACTGGCGTAGTCAACGCCAAGGGCACTGGAAGCCTCTCTACCTCAAGTCCCAAAGCGTGGACAAGGGTAGGGGATATAAAGGAGTGTGTCTCTCCTGAATCAAACAAGGCATACACCAAGGTAGAAAACAAGCAAAGGGTACCTCGGACGACGTCTGGCTCGCCTGGAGCTGGCAACGCTAGAGCATGAAGCTGACCACGACCACCTCCACGGCCTCTCTGACCCTGATGACGACCACCACCACGGCCGCGCTCTGCTCTCTGAGGACGGGGAGCGTCATGGGGCTGTCCTCTACCTGCTCCATCTACCCTCTGGTGATCTAAAGCTGGTGCAACCTGCTGCTGCTGCCTCGGCTGGAATTGCCTCAACGGAGGAACCTGGAGTGGAGCGCCTGGTGCACGATGACTGCTCTGAAAAGTTGGGCACTCCCGCTGCTGATGACCACGTCCACCACAAGAAAAACAAGCGCCTGATCCCTTGGCATAGGTCTGAGAGTTGCTACCTCCGGAGAAATGAGATGGGAAGGGCCGGGACCTACCCCCAGGTGAACGGAAACTCTTCTGTCCTGAAAACCGGGAACCCCGGACCACAGCTCTGCTTCTTGAGGAATCATGACGATTCCCCTCTCGTGACGATCCGGTCCTAGCCAAAGTCCTCTCAACAACCTCTGCCCTCGCCATCACCTCAAGATATGTCTTCAGCATAAATGGGGTGACCTGACGCTGGATCTCTGGACGCAAAGCCTCCTCGAAATGCCTCGCCCTGGCCTCATCATCTGGTAACAGGTCTGAAGCATATCGTAGAAGGTTCCTGAAACAGATTCCAAACTCCCGAACACTGGAGCTCCCCTGTCGAAGGGTAAGAAGCTCCTGGCGACTGGATGCCTTCGCAGTCGAAGAAAGAAACTCGACTCTAAACCTGTCTCGAAACTCCTCCCATGAGATCGCTGACTCCTCACGATCCCCGAGGAACAAGAACCACCACTGTCTCGCTGCTCCACGCAACATCGTCACAACCAAGGACACCCAGTGTTCCTTCCGAGCACGAATCGAACTGAAGCCTATCTCGACCTCCTCCAACCAGTCCTCTGTGACTGCATCTAAAATGGAGCCCTCGTACTTCTGTAGACTCTGGCGCTGAAACTCTCGGAGTGTCTTCCTCCAAGTGTCATCTTCGTCAACCTCTACCCGGCGGCGATCTGCTGGAACAACCTGCTGGGCACCTTCTGCGCAAACCTGACGGGGACGCCGACCTGGAGCCATACCTGTAAAATAACAATCGTTAGAGCTCCTAAGCCTGGAATATGGAAGACTCAACATTAATTAATTAATTATTTTGTTTTATTAATTTTAGGTTACCTATCCCAAGGTCTACCCATTCAAACACAGGCGCAAGGAATAATGATGCATGATCCTTTCCTAGGTCTCTACCCTGCAACCAGTATCACTTTGTTTAGTAGCCATCGTAAACTTAAAGGTCCGTGCAACAGATCATAGGGGGCCCTGAACGCCTATGTCTCTGCCGGTCTCCAGTGTTTACCCCACTTGCTAACCATGAATGACACCGTTGCCCTACCATCCCATGCATCCTCACCTGTGCCTAACTCCAAACTCCATCCTATCCCTCGACCAGACCTCTGATACCACTCTGTCACGACCCCCTCCCCACAAAGTGTACCCCTCCTGGGCCGGCAATGTGAAAAGGGAGATAATGACCCCCGAGTCCCGCCTCCAGTAGGCCCCGGGTTGGCGACTAGCACCGAGGGTATAATACACACACAAATGGGAGGCATTACCCTCTAAGAGAACACATGCAGAAGAGAGAGATAGAATAGAATCCAACCAACTCCAACTCATAACTGAAATGTAAAAGAAACCCAAGTACATATATGAAATGTCATGCAAAAGTACTACAACTGGAAGGGGAAACTAAAAGTACCCAAAAGAAAGTAAAACGATAGTGACCACAAGCCCGAACAGCTCCTCCTCCAACCGCAAGCTAGTAGTAACCAGCTTGATCTCCAACCTGCTCCAAGTGACCTGAAAAACAGTTTATATGTACATAGGGTGAGTATAACAGTATACTCAGTAGGATCCTCCCCAAGACTCTCGTGCAAAAGTAAAGAAAGCATGCTAAAGCCCAGTGAACAACAAGTGAAACTAACTCGTCACCTAAACAGGTATACTATGTTCCCAACCTCACCAAGGCTACTCTCACCAAGTAACGCATACAAGAATATAGCATGTAGTAAAGAATATCAAGGGTACCCCGCTACTACTTCCCCACTGGTTTGCCGCTTTTCCCCAACGACATACGTCCTGTGCATCTCTCTCCAAAGGCTTGCCCGTATCAACATGGGTCAAGCTCCACAATCTGCACCACGTGCACCACATAGGCTTGCCCGCAGACACCTGGGCTAAGCTCCACACAATCCTCACAACCAAAAGTAACTAGGTAGTTTCCGGAAGCCACCACAGCTCGAATAACGTGTATCATACGTCGGGTATTATACCTGAAGCCATTACAGCCCATACACCGAGTAAGGATCCTCAAGCCATCACAGCCTATACACGTTACACCTATAGTAGTCCATAGGATACTATATCCAGAATATATGTGTGTGAAATAACCACAAGCCATTACAGCCCTCTACACACATATATGGGTAAAACTAACCACTGTGCCTACCAGCACTAAGATCTACCAAGAGAAGAGAGCGGGGCCAAAGGGGGTAGTCAGCCATTCAACCTCCCATCAGAATGTTGGGGAAAACACCCCCCCAGGGCTCAGAATCCCCGGGGTGTCAGTTGCCCTTACCGACAGGGTGGAGTAGCGTATAGAAACACAAAAAGTACAGAGTATATAAGTAACTCACATCCACACTATGGGCATTACCTAGTCTTAGATACAACTGCAGCTAACGTCTCTCAGACTCCAGGCTGCTACTTCTAAGACTAGGTATCCTATAAGCACACAACCAATTGAAGAGCTTTATTAGATTACTCCATTCTTATTTATCAGTTCCACTGTACATTAGTTAATTCTTTAAGCATTAATTAAGATTGAACAATTCCTCATTTAACTGAAATGGCGTCACTTTCAAAAACAACTGCTCCTTTTTAAGATTCACATCACCTTTAAATTCCAGCATCTCCATCCCCGTGGATTTTCACCCTTTAATAAAACATTCATTACAGAAATACTTTTCCACATTCCCAGGCATTCTAGAAAAACATCCTATGCTTCTAAACACAAAGGAGGCTCAACACGGTGAGTAGATATACTACCCGTCGAGTCTTTGCCGCCTATAGAAAGAGCATAGACCCATCCTCCATCGAGAGGCTAAACACGGAAAGCACGTGGCATACCCCGCGTGTCTTCGCCTCCTTCAGAATGAGGGTAAGCAAGACCAGCTGCCTTGAGCAGTGGGGAAAAGCAAAGCAGATTAACATTCAAGAAAACCACAAGCAACCATCAACCATATCCGTCCCATTCCATCACCCCCGGTGTCCTCCCTGACACCCATATGCATAAACCGATGCATCTCGCCACACTAGGCATCATCCGCTGCCACAACTATAAGGCCTCCATGCCTCCACATATCACAACAACCATCCAGGCTCACATCACAGCACAAGCAGCAGGAAAACAAACATCACAAAATGGGCTCTCGGCCCTTTAACAAACAAGAGGGTAACTCAGAACCCTCTTTGAAATTCCCACATAATCTGTTCTCTATACCATATTGAATTAACAGATTTGTTATTCGTATGTTCCAATCATGGATACCTAATCAGTAAGCTATCACAATTAAATAACTATGCTTACTTCCCTAATTTGATTATCCTCAAATTAGAACAACTGCAACAACAGCAATAACCAGATTAATAACATGCCTCTTTATCTTTAGCCAATTAATCAACAATTAATTCCGGCTTTACGTTCATTATCAATTTCTATCATGAAGGAACGACAAAACAAAGAAACATAGATATCACTATATCTAGGAAAACATGAGGCAAACCGTCATTACGGTATAAAGCAACAGCATGCGATCTACCAATTTTTTTTAATCCGGTTCAAGTATTTAATTAGGTCAATTTCATTGTGATCCAAAGGAATAAATCATGCTAACTCTACGATTGCACATATATAATTAGAGAAGCCATGAATCCCCTACCTCGAAGAGTTCTTGACGTCCTTTATCCACACAGCAGGTCACGATCCTCCCCTCGCGACAACTTATGTGGAAGAATGATCGACACGGCTTGGTTGCATCCAACAGAGCGGGACTGATCCTAGGAGTAAGGGTTGTTTGTGCAACTCCTACGGGAAGTATTGAAAGGTTCTAGTGCCTCTTAATCGAGAACAAAGGGAAAGAACCAGGAAGAATGATATCTCGTCCCTTTTTAAGATTTAACGAGGTGATGGTTTAAGATCCGGTTAATTCTCCATTAAAAACGGATCGCATTAACCCACGCGGTTTGACCACGTAAAACATTCCAAGACTTAGGAATAATTAATATAGGACTTATGGCATTTGAAACGGCCTTAAGAGCCCTTAAAATAAGGCTTTAAATGTATTTTACGTCAAAGGAAACGTCAAAAGGGGCAAAACTGTAGGAGTCTGGAAACACTGTTCACCCACCGTTACTGTACATGAAACTGATCTGTGAAACTGATCTGTCACACCGATCTGTGAAACTGATCTGTGAAACTGATCTGTCACACCGATCTGTCTCACCGATCTGTCTCACCGATCTGTGAAACTGATCTGTGAAACTGATCTGTCACACCGATCTGTGAAACTGATCTGTGAAACGGATCTGTCACACCGATCTGTCTCACCGATCTGTCTCACCGATCTGTCTCACCGATCTGTCTCACCGATCTGTCTCACCGATCTGTCTCACCGATCTGTCTCACCGATCTGTCTCACCGATCTGTCTCACCGATCTGTCTCACCGATCTGTCTCACCGATCTGTCTCACCGATCTGTCTCACCGATCTGTCTCACCGATCTGTGACACTGATCTGTCTCACCGATCTGTGACACTGATCTGTCTCACCGATCTGTGAAACTGATCTGTCTCACCGATCTGTGAAACTGATCTGTCTCACCGATCTGTCTCACCGATCTGTCTCACCGATCTGTCTCACCGATCTGTCTCACCGATCTGTCTCACCGATCTGTGAAACTGATCTGTCTCACCGATCTGTGAAACTGATCTGTCTCACTGATCTGTGAAACTGATCTGTCTCACCGATCCGTGAAACTGATCTGTCTTACTGATCTGTTACTGTTCATAAAACTGGAAACACTGTTCACAGAACTAGAAAATTGGCAAAGTGTTGGGGATAAGTCCCCTTGACCTCCCGGAACACCTCCAACACCAACATTTCACAAAGTAATGGACCAGAGAGGTCCGGGCCATTACACACTTATTATGATTAAATATAAATTTCATGAATTTCTATGACATTTATTCGAAAAATATAATATGATTTTTAATTAATCAATTCAAAATTATTTTTAATATATTCTCTGAGTATTTTATGAAAGCATTTATTTTTCTTGGAATAGAGAAAAACAATGATTTATATTGAAATATATATTCTCAATTATTGATTTACAAGGTAAAATTATATTTTATAATAGTTTTAATTTTCAATTAGACCGCATTGAATTAAAATAATTTATTATTTTTGATGTTTATTTTTTAATTGAAATTAAAATAAAAACAATTTACTATTTAAAACGTCACTTTTCGCAAAATTTTTCATAGTGATTTCCAATTATATATTTAAAAAATTGGGAATATTTTTGGTTTTAAATTCTGAATAAAAATATTATATATTTGGAATCATTGGGTCCTAATTTAGAATATTGGTCACTTTTTTAGTCAATTTGAATAGTAACAGTATTAAATTGTTTTTCCTTTGTAAAGTGTAAAATGGGTTAATATTGATTAAAATCAAGTGATAAATAAATATTCATTTATTCAATTTCTTATGGGATGAACATAACTTGGATCTTAACTCATAAGGTTCAATATTTTGTTATTTAATAGACAATTTTTCATGGGAATGACTTTGAAATTTTTAAAATTGATTAAATTGACAAAATGTCACTATATTATTTTTTTAATAAGTATAACATTTCTAATAAGGGTTAAAATGGAAGATATACCCAGATTTAAATACATTAAATAAAGTTAAAATATTTATGTTTATCATTTTAATTTATTTATTGTATTTTGGGATTATATAATTATAATAAATTCTTATACTATGCATAAGCACTAATTACTAAATTATCAAAAAAACAACTTAATGAGAATGAAAATATTATAATTAATATAATTTGAGCAATTTATTGTGAAAAATAAAATTTATAAATTAATATTGAAATTTTAAGGATATAATTAAATAGTTGGTTCAAATTTTACATTTTTCCTATAGTTTTTAATGTTAATGTAATTAATTGTTTCAAAATTTACAATAATCAGTTTTACATAATTAATATTTAATTTAATTTTTTATCAATCCTAAAATTATTTTAAAATTATAAAGTGGTTATGATATGATCTAAAATTTCATAAATGTTCCATTTGTCGTCCAATTGAAACCATATATGTTAAAATTACTTCTTTTTAACAATGAAACTTTTGTTATCAAAATTTAAATTAAAATTGGTTTTCTAAGGGTTATTCCAAATGATAAAACATTACATTACACCAAATGGTTCTAAAATATATTGGTTTAGGAGATTAAAAAATTATAGTATAGTATCTTCTAATATGTAGCTAAATGGTTATATCCATATAGAAAATTAATTTATTATATTTTAATATTTTGAGAAATTCCAAAATTCACCCTATACTCAATTTTAAAATGGAACCCCCTTCATGTATTTACACAACATGGATTATTATATTTCTTCCAAAACCATTTAATTTATCCTTTAAAATTCCCTTGACACAATATAGATGTTATTTTTTCTAAAAAAACCTTTTATCACTTTAAAAGAGATATGATGAATGTTTTTCAAAGAAGAGGTAATCAATTAAACTAACCACTTTTTTTACAAATACATACCTTATATAAATCTATAATGATTAGCATAACAAATAACATAAATATATTAAATATCTGATTTTTTTTAAAACACCAATTATACAACCTTTTTCCCATCAAACAAGAAGCTAAGGTATCACTCCTTTGTACGTGCGCCTTAACATATACACGTAGCAATACGGTTAATATTTAGTCACCATATTTTATCGATGGTTATTATAAAGGGTATATTGAATATATATGATATATTTTATATAATAATTATTCTGTAAATGTGGATTATTATTGCCTTTATTTAATATCATTAATTGAAAAATGAAATCAACGTCCATGCAAATGAACGACCAACCGTCTTCATAAACGGTGTAATTCATTTTAATATCTCTAAACCCTATAAATAATTATAAAAATGTATATAAATAATATATATTATTTTTAAAAAACTATAAAAACATTATAAATGTTGATATAAAGAACAGTTTATAAGGAAAATCACTGATAAACCAAAACATGATGGAAAAACAGGGTTGTTACCACCAAGATATGTTATTTTAATAAGGAAAATATTAAATAATGAGAATAAGATTTTAAAAATATAAAATACATGGTATTGTAGATTTTTTTGAGGAATAGTTTTTTAATAAATTCATATTTATTATAGAGGAGTTTTGGACATGAACAAAGAAAAGAGAAATAGGAGGCAATGGTTTATTTGATAGTCTAATCATTATCTAAGACAATTTTCATTTAAGCCTCAATTTGAAAAATAATACTCATCCTTGTCCATGTTTTGTACCCATGTTTTCAATTAATTTTTTTTATCATATAATTTATTAAATTCATTTTTTCCTTTGAGTAAATTTTTAATAATAATTTTGAATGGATTATTTTTATAATTTTAAAAATGAAGTACTTTTTGACATTTATGATAAAAATATTGAAGGAATATGTTTTATCTTATACTATAAGAGTTTATTTTCCCATATTCATGATTCTGTAATTTTTTTATGAATGCAATAAAATCATAAAAGAGAGTTTTCAATTACTTTTTTTCTTTTTAATTTCACATCAATTAAAAAAATTTTAAAATGGAAAGGATATTTTCCACAATAATTATTTGAAGTTGTCTCTCAACATAATTTTTTATCAAATACAATATTATTTGATGTTAAAATTTGTTTTTTTTAGGATATAATCCAATGATACCATCCTTATTATTTATTTTGATGGTTTATGTATATGATGGCATGATGTTTATGAATCTGGTTTATTTTTTATGGGTTATAAAAGGATGAAATGTTTAAGAAACACATTTATTTTCATCAGTTCAGACATGACGATTTATTTCTAGTCTATTATAACATTTTTTTATGGTTTTAATTATTCGATGGTGGGGATCTATATATCCATCTAATTCATTAGTTAAATAATTATATATCATGCGATAGCCATGATTATAATGAGGAAATAATCATATTTTGAAATACATTGATGGAATAGAGAGTGAAACTAGTTCAATAAGATGTAGATAGAATAGATTGATATCCTAGTTCAATATAACATTTATGGAATGTTGAGTAAACCCAATTATGTATTGGTCATTGTAAAATATGAGGGTTTTGGTAGTGATTTATGACTAATAAGGAAATGAATTTCTATGATTTTATGTATGCCTTAAATTCCATGTCTTCTACCAATATTATTCTCTCATGGAACATGTTCATTGATTTCCTTATGATTCATGTATTATGAAATACCAATATTTATTACATCATTAAAAATTATTATTTTTGACATATAGGGTTTAATGTCCAAATGTTTTTTTTTTCATGTTGTAAGAACCATATAATTATATTGTTCTTATAAAATCATTTATATACACATTTTATACCCTTTCTGATTACCTAATATCACCTATTTCTTATGTTTCTTTTCCTCGGATTATAATTAGAGGTATTATACATAACATTCCTAAAAGGGGTTTTTAATGAGGAAATTAGTAAGATATGATGTTGTTATTTTACGAACAAGTTGTCTACATGTTTCTATAGACAATGAGACTATATGTCTCGAGAATGGATTTTTTGTGTAATGTAATGAATAATCATATACAAATATGCAATATAAATGATTTAGAATTATGGGCCATTATAGACATTATAACAAGGATGGTTGTGGAGTTATAAAAAATCATTCTTGTTGTGTTATATCAATGGATGGGTAGGAACTACTTCTACCTCCAATGCATTATATAAAGATTGAATTTTCATGAGATTATCAAGACAATAATAGGGAGTGAATTTAGTTCTATGAGGGGCACTATACACTTGGATAGTCATTGATGTGAACCTTATCTACTTATATGTTTTGGGGAGTGGTCCCATTCCACTATTATAGGATTGGATGTGGGCCTTTAATAATAAGGAAATGATATTCTATACTTAATTTCATACCAATATTTATTTTAATATTATGATCATATGTATTATTTTCTTTGATTACATTATGATTTCTATTTTACAAGCTAACAAAATATATTCCATGACTCATATTTACGATATAATATATATAGGGTTTGATTTTCAAATTTTATAGTATATTTTTCATTCCATTTTGAAAAATGTTCTGATGATATCTCCCTTTTTTAACCTTAATGATAATTTGAAATCACTCATTCTTATGATTCATTTCTCTAAGTTATGAGGAATATATTATGTATTATAAGTCTTAGAATGGATACATATGTGATGAACTTAGAGATATATGATATACCTCACCTATGAACAAGTTATTTATGAATTTTGGTCTCAAAAAGGTAGTATAAATATATTACTATAGTAGATATATTTATTTGTTGTAATGAATTTTTATATATTAATATGTAATATAATTTTTTGAAATGTGTAGATCAATATAGTTGGTTTAAGTGTAAGGTCTAATTAAAATATTATAATCAAGAATGTGAATAGTTTAGTGAAAATCATAAGGAACAATCAATGTGTAGGAAAATATCCTTTGACCATTGTGAATGATTGATTTTATTGGTTATTGAGAAATTAAATGCCAATATAAATTCTTCATGTGGCTGGGGATCTACCATAGTTAAATGTATTGGTAATAATTCTAAATAGGGTTTATTCAGCTAAACTCGATCATCACATAGGGAACAACAATGTGCCTTTCTACATACCATACATCACACTATCACGGTTTATGATGTTCTTATTCATAAACAATTTATGAAACATCTTGATGGATTGTAGTATATAATGAAAATGTCTGTCCTATGTTAAATATAAGGTTCCATAGATCTTGATGTAGGCGTGTTGATTTAACTGTCCTATGATTTTTTTTTGATTGATTAATCTAATCATATATTACCAATGGTCTTGATAACAATTTTTGGTTCAATAAGGGATTGGAGATAGAGGGATGAAGCTGAGGTGATAATAGTTATGCACAATTATTATATTTCCACATCTGATCTTAGTCAAATGAATTAATTTATATTATGAAAATTATATATGAATGATAATTACTTTAATCAGTTATTATAATTGAATTAGAAGTGAAATCCAATAACGGTACGATGATAAGATCTGAAGCATATAATTATTATATAGTTTATATTAGTAGTAATTAGATTACTGAAGGTAATTATTCTCCAAATAGATTAATTTTATGCTATTATATGAATAGATTGAATTTCAATAAATAAATTATACATAAATAATTATGGAATATAATTAGTATTTTGTTGTTCTAAAACATATTATAATTTTCTTGTGGTGAAAAAATAAATATAAAATTCCAAAGGACATCTTTACCACTTTATGGGACATGATTCTTATTTTATATTGAATTTTATCATAAATTTTTGAGGATAAATTGGATATTGATGGTATTCCTATCGTGTAGGATTTTTTTTATTACTCTATAAAATATTTTCATTGTCTTCCACCATGTTTTGAAGTTTATCTCTCAAAATGACTCATAAATATTCTGAAACATATTTCGAAGTAACTCTATATAATGACAATGTGTCATTGTTAATAAATGAAGTTGCAACTCCATGAGAATATTGGAAAAGGATTTTTTCACCATTTGTTTTTAATATGGTTTCACATGTCCTTTTTGGTAAGAAGAATGATGGACCACTTCAACTACGTGTTTATTATTAGGAATATAATGAGATCTCAATCATGTACATGTATCCTCTTCCCCATATTGATGATATGTTTGGTGAATGATGTGGAGTTCAATACCATTCAATGATTAACCATTATTCTGGATATCATCAATTCAAGTTGAAGGAGGATATATCCAAGAAATCATTATATATATGGTACTGACAATATGAGTGTGTATTTATTCCATTCGTTCTTACTAATGCACTTAATATCTTCATGGATTTAATTAATATCATTTATAGAGATTACAATCACTACCTTATGTTGGTATTTATTATTGATATTTTTATTTATTCCAAGTGAATGTAAATCCATTAATATCTCTTGAGAATTATTCTAATGACCCTATGGAATATTCACTATATAAAAAAATTACAATGAGGGAATTTGGGATACACAAGGTTTAATTTTTGGTTTATATAACTCTTCTTTTGGTATAACAGTGGATCAATCAAATATATACACTATTGATCATTATCCATGTCTATCCATTGTGACTAAGATCAACTATTTTCATTGTTTAGTTGGATATTATGGATGGATTTTCGAAAATCCCTCATGACTGTCTAATCCACTCAATTGGTTATATGTGAAGGGAGCCATGTTCCTTTATAATGATAAATGTAATTAAAATTTCATCAAAATAAAGGGAATGTCATCATTTTCACCCATTCCAACATTACCATGAAATGGAGAAGGGGTTTTAATCAATAGTGATGCTTTATTTAGGGAATTGTGATGCGTTCTCAAGCCAAATGACTTGGTTATAGCGTATGCCTTATGAAAATTAACAAATAATATGAAAATTTAACAAAATCATGATATGGAGTTAGATATGGAAATTGTTTCATTATGACCATCGATGAATTATTTTTATAGAGTGAGGATTGATATATATATATATCAATCAATGATATTTAATGTATATATATTGATATGTATTTGAATATTTTTCATATATGATGGATAAATATGATTAAATATTTCAATTTATCAAATACTTAACACCTTTGGAAATAGAACAATGTCTATTATTCTTTGATTTCGAAGAATCATACTACCTTATCTATGATGAGGATCACAAATTTTCCAATTCTCATGGACTTAGAAATTATGGATCATTAAATATTAAATGATGCGCATAAATATTATCATTCATAGATAAGTGTTCAAACATGTATCAACATGAGGATAGAATAGTTTTAGATAGATAATATTGATATTAAAATGTAGTTGACAAATACAAATGAGTTAAACATTGGGAATTATGGAATGGTAAGGTTCAGTAAATATGTATGTGTTTTTCCCACACCATATTTTATGAACATTTTATTTGTGGAATTTCATAGTTATAAATTCTATATTCATCCAAGAGTTACAAAAATGTATATATATAAATAAGAATATGATTTTAATGGGGGAGATATTCTAGAGTTTTTATATTAGTTATTGGTATGTCATGATGTTATTTATGGGAGACAAAATTCTACGGGGATGTTATAACCATTATCCATACTTGAATAGAAATGAAGAAATCAACTACATGGATTTTGTCTTAGACTCCCCAAAACATCTAAATGGTATAATTGTATATGAATTGTAGTCAATCATCATAAAATATTATATTACATGAATCCTATCATATATTATTTCTCTATGGATCTTCATTATATAATAAATATTAAGAAAGTGGAAAGGTTGCATGAAGTATAACTTTCAATTGTATCTAATCAAGATATGTGGTTTATATCAATGATTAGGCGAAGTCTTATGCTGTATATTGATATAGAGTTTAGTTTTACGCTATGTATCGTCCTAAAATACATGTCCAGTCTAAGAGAACCATTCATTACCTAGAGGATAGGCTGATGTCTTATTTAATGGATTTAGAATTTTGTTTGAATCAACACCTTCATCAAGTTGAGTTTTCATACAATAATATATTTCACTCCATAATTTAGATGTATCCTTTTGAAGAACTATGTAGGAAAAATTATAGAACTTGAACATTATTGGAATAAGTTTGAGAATGAAAAAATTGGGACCATAGAAAAATACAAAACAATAGAGAATGTTATATTCAATTATCAACAAATAATGGTATTCCAAAGCCTATATAAAAATTATGTTGAAAATAAAAAAAATGATCTTGAAATTATATTTGGAGTTTCTATGAATTTATACATGGAATATGGTCCTTGGATAATGAAATAAGGGAAATATATAAACATATATATCTATCATGTTGAATTGTTTTATCATATCGGGACAATATCTAATCACTTGGTGCTTCAACAAAACCTATATCTCATTCATGATGTGTTACATGTATCGTTCCAAATGAAGTTAATACTTGATCCATATAATTTTATAAACCTAGAGGTTGTATCACTCAAGAATTATCTTTCTCATGAGGATGATATGGTAGAGATTTTGGATTATGCAGATAATTTCCTATGAAACAAGACCACTCACCAGGACAATGTTTTTTTGGGGAAACCTCTAACTTGAAGAATTTATGTGGGAACATGATGATGTACTAAGGTAGAGGTATTTTCATATTTCTAACACAAAGTGGTAGTTTTTTGTTGTATAATCTCATTTTATATGGGGTAGAATGTATCACCCAGAAATTATATGACATATTTTTTCAAATAAATAAAATTTAGTTGGGAACATTCATTCCATAGAACACATAGCTTTAAAAAATCATGATATATTATTTATATTTCAATTTAAACTTTATTTTTTATCCTATATGTTAAAATTGGTTGTCTAAAAAAGAAATTATTTTTTTTGAATTAATCATCATAGTAATAAATAAATACAATATATACATAAATTGATACTTAATTTTTGTTATAAAAGATTTATATGATATAAATTTTTTTTATAAAATAATATTGCTATTGATTCTTTTGAAAAAATCATAGTATTTATTTATGTCCCATTTGGAGAATTTTATTTAAAAAATCATCTTTATTTGTTAATAATCATTTCAATATTATCTTAGGGATAATTGGTTAAAATTTTGTAAAAAAAATATTATTTTAATGAATGGTGAAAATGATTGGTTTTTATTACAAGCATCTTTTTCATATAAAACATATACAAGGTTAAAACATGTTCAATTTTTTTAAAGTAAAGTAAAATTATTTATTCTATGATTTAAATAATTTAGGTCATTAGAATAAAATTCATGTTGTTTTTATATTAAATTTTTCTATGGATAAGAAAACATACTCCTTGGAAAATAGTTTTTACAACACATATGTGTGTTTAATTTTAAATTTTAAATTTTTACTTATATGAATGGAATTTATAAAATTTTATTCCACATTTGGAATATGCAGAAATTGTTTTATATAAAAAAATTAACATAATGTTTGATAAAAATGAATAGTAATGGGTTTAAAATTTAATTCCTGATATTAAATATAAAATAGGATTGGTGGAGGGTTGAACTAAAATATTAGGGGAAAAATGAATTAAAAAAATTCAAACTCCCGTTTAATATCCATATATTGAACATATCTACTCTAATGTTCTTGAATTACCCATTTTGGAATATTTTGGAATGTTCAGAAAAAAGGAACCCACTATCCTCCACTCTTTACACTCCCAAAACAGTTTGGTTTGGAATAACCCTTCAAAAATAACATACATACATTGATACCAACATTATAGAGCCCCTATATTTATTTTTAAACCCTCTATAGAAGTAATTATGTTTGAAAAATAAAGTGGTTCTCTGTAGAAAAAGAAAAATACTTAATCTTTTTTTGGGATTTTTTTCTTCTTCCAAATCCTGAAAATACTATTCAACTGTACTAATATAATAAAACTAGTGTCTATAATATAAAATTATTTTATTATATACACGGAATAAGCAATACTAATTTTTTATTCCATAAAATGTGAAACAAAACTATATATCGTGTGTACGTCAGCCTACCTAATCACGAACTGATGCATTTCTTTTTCCAACACCACCACTCATGGATAAAACTAACAGTGGGATTACTATATTTATATTATATTTATTAATTATTTACACATATAGATATATTATATTAAAAATGTTTTCTTACTTTCCAATCCCTTTAAATATTATAATGTCGCCCATATGTATGGAAAACTACCTCCTCACACAATAGTGTCATTTGTTTTTCACAAATGATTCAAAGTAAAGGTAATAGTGACAAATTTAATGAACATGTGAGATATATATAACATAATAATGAATATGTAACGGTGATATATTATTTTCTATCTATTCATTCAATATGTCATGAAAATGGAAACACTGTTCATATTTACGTACCACCTACAATATATACGAAGGGTGAAATCCATTATATATCATTAATTATTATTTATGAATTTATATACATATTTAATGAATATAAATGATATTTATATCATATTTATTTTTCTATATACGATGGTACCATCTTCAACGAAAATTTAATGAAAATACAGAATAAAAACATACATGAAAAATAAAGCAGTTATTTCATAAAAGATGATATTATCAAAGAATTGATTATAAAAAGATAATAAAAGGACATTGAAAAATAATTTATATTAATATATATATATATATATAAGAGTTGTTTTGGAATAGTTTTATAATAAACATAAATTTTTTTATATAATATTTTTAATGTGAATGAAGGATGTAAAAAGTTTTGGTAGGATGTTTTTATCTTAAAATGTCTTCATTGGGACTTATGATAGGTTATGTGCATATTTTATTATATTATGTTTATATAAATATTATGTTAAATTTTAGATAACTAATTTATCTATTCTTATGACATTTTATTTATAAATTATTGTTCTTTCATTCATTGGGCATATTATTAAAAAGTTACCAAAGTGCATGTTGCTTTACGTTATAAAATATTTTTTATGAGGATTGTTTATGATTATGCTTCCACTGATTAGATCATCTTATTTACCTCTAACGAAAAAAAATAATTTCATTTCCCCAAGATAATTTCATTATGGTATATTTTTTCATTTTATTTTTATCTCCTTACATACTTAAGACTCTAAAGGAATTCTTTTGTGTAAAAATGAATTAATTTCTCCCTACGATCTTAAATCATATTTATTCCAAGTGAGGTTTTTCTAGAAATTATTTAAATGATGTATTTAAAGATCTATTGACATATATTATAGAAACTTTTACCAATTTTTATCTTTTTACAAAATGTTTTTAATGGAATATCGTTTCAATTGTTAGAATAATGTTCTTTTGGATTTTTAATGAAATTGTGAATGAAATCATTATTTTAATCAGTATGACATAAAAAATATTTTCCACCATCATTACCACTCAATATTTTAACTATTGACTTATAATTTTCAAATATAATCTTTAATGAATATTATTTTGAAAATGATTCACGAATTTTAATTTTTTAAAAGGTTATTTTAAATGTGAAAATGTTATTTTATTTATGTTATTTTCGATCAGATACTTTAATATAATATTTCATATAATATGGAACACTTTTATGTTACATAAAGATTAATCGGTATATGATCCATGTATAATATCTTTTTTCGTTCTCAATATTTTTTATTATTTTGATGAAAATATGTTTGTGAAACATAATCCTTTAGATGAGCTATACTATGGTAAAATTATTTATTTCTTATTAAACATGTTTCTTTCCT
The DNA here is from genome assembly GCA_963277665.1 of Viscum album. Classification (NCBI taxonomy): domain Eukaryota; kingdom Viridiplantae; phylum Streptophyta; class Magnoliopsida; order Santalales; family Viscaceae; genus Viscum; species Viscum album. The sequence goes on along the minus strand of OY728131.1, from coordinate 304,188,215 downwards.
ATGGGTTATGATATAATGAAATGTTTATGAATCCCATTAATTTTAATATTCTCTGAAATGGTTAAATTATAATTATCATTTATAACACTTATGTATGGTTCTAATTATTTTTTTGTGATTACATTATAATCACGGAAAATGGTTAGTGTATAACCAAGGAAGATGATTATGTTATAACTATAGAAGTTCGTAATGTAATAACCCTACATATATGAAACCCAGATATCCTTAAATTGCATTCAGTAAATATTCAAATCCCATGAGGTAAATTAGACTCAAATTGTTAGTTTACCCATTTTAGTAAGAGACTTGTTGAAGTATGATTACATTGGGAGTGAACCTTCATAACTAAGATGGTTTGGGGAGTGAACTGATTCCATTATGAATTCCTTTGAATCAATCCTTAACTAATAAAGAAAACATATTTTATTCTTTTTTATATTGAACATATCTATTATAATATAATTCTATGATGGATTATATAAATTTATTCATATATGATTCTTGTCTTACGAAGGACCCATATTTTTTCCCTGACCCATGTTTATGATCTATGATATGAATGGTATGGCTATAAAATATTTTCCTCTTATTCTTATAAAATTATTTTCTTTTTACGCTAATATCTATATTATTTTAACTTACTGTTTATTTTAACTCACCATTTTTTATGTTTAATTAAAATAGGTTATGATGAATGGTACTATTTATGTTATTTGTAAGATGGGTGCTTGTTATAATGAATTTAGTCGGGGATAATGTAGTTAACCTACAAACTAATTATTTAACTATACATGTTTCTTAGTGAAATAGACCTATATGATTCTAGAATGAATTATTATGTTATATAATTAATATTCATCTAATCAAGTATAATATATATGTGTGAAAATTTCATGACATTATAGAACCAATGGAAGTCCAATGCATCACACCATTTGAATTTCATGAATAATAAAATAAATAGAAAATCAGATATATAGAAGATAACTTCCCACTATCATATGTGTACTAGAAGTAGGAAATCAAATATCCTTACTAATTATACTAAGTCAATATTGTGAAAACAACATACTAAACTAAAAAAATCAATAAAATTTATGTACATAAAGGATTAATTTCATATAATAGAATAAAATGAATAAAAAATGCAGGAATTCTTGCATCCAAAAACCATCATGGGTTTATGTAACACACCATTATTTTGAAAATAATTTAATAGTGAATTCATGAAAAACTAAGTCTCCAAAAATAAAACATTTTTATATACTAGCCACTAAACATAATTTTTTCACCTTTGTGATTTGTGTTTTAAAAAACTGATAAACACCATTGCATGTCGTAAGATATTTAGATTCTAATAAGACAAATATATTTTTTTGTGAATAGAAAAATACCCTTATGAATAGTAATAAGAATTTTAATATGAACCATATGAATAGGACATAGATTATTATTTTATTTTATTGAAGATATAAGATAATGTCTTATTGATTAATTTTTCAAGGTGAAATAAAACAAATTATACTTTTAAAATAATTATTTTTCAAATAATTTATGATTTTATTTAAAAATTAAATTAATAATATTTAGGAATCATTGTCCAAAAATTGAGTCTATTTATTTATTCAACGCATTGAAATGTATTTTGTTTGAATTTTTTGTATTTTTCTGAAATACTCAAATTTTGATGAACAGTAAATTGTGGTAATTTACCATATATATACATTATCCATTAAATTCACTATTACTAGAATCATGAATAATTTAAGAACACTTGGTTCGAACTCACATGATTATATTAATATTAATTGTCACAAGAATGAATAATATTGGTAGTATTTTAAAAAAAAGTAAAATAATGAGAAAAATAATGGAAAAACCCTTATCTCCTCCAATATAATAACCACCATCAGTCCCTCATCTCTTCACTCCTCGAAAGCCTTGTTCCTTGACTAAATTCAGCTGAAATATCCTCCCAATATCCTCCCCCAATTCTAGTAGCCCATGGTCTCATTAAAATACCAAAACCTCTCCCTTGATGACGCTCTCATGGAAGATTACATCAAGAAGTAAATTCCTATTTTCATTTCTTTTATTTTAAGTTCCTTTATATTCATTTTCCTTCGCCAAATACTTTAATCCAAATTTTGTGATTATGACAGTAACATAGATGTACTATAATGTTGTTATGATAAATTAATAATTCATTGTCATCTTTCATTTCCCTGTCTTTTATAATAGAACTGAAAACACAATCCAAGACGTGTTATTTTATCATATTCAAGGATGATGTGTTTTCAATTTCTATTACAATTTTCAATTCAGGTAATGAAAAAATTTTGATGGTTGAACCAGACTATAATTTCTGTGTTATAACTTTTATATGTTTTAGGAGTCATATTTTACACATGATATTAATTTATAAATCAAAATAAGTTTTTTTGATCAAGAAGCTCCAAATAACCCAAACAATTGTCAAATAATGTTTTATATAAGGATTTATATGCACTAAAAATAACCAAATGAATTTTATAACAATTTAATATTCTGTTTGTAAACTAATTAAATTATACTTCTATTTCGGACAACCAATTTCATTCTACATGTTTATCCGTACATGAATATAAGTAAACTAATCATGAAACCAAGTTAGAAAACACTCCCAAACAATTAAATTTGATCTTGTAACCCATCAAAAGACCATTAATGAACCTTTTAAGTATATTAGAAATATATTAAATGTATTGGAGGTTCTATACTCAATAATATATAAACATAAATATGATAATTATGGTAATTAAGATTCATGTGAGAAACACCAATGGACTTACGGTAAGGGTTTTCTTGAGGAGCCTCCATTTTCTTTCAGGTTACTATTATTGTATACTTAACTCAATAAGATTATTTTGTTTTTTATCTACTCCACATAAATTCTAATTGAGTGATCTATATATTCATACCTTCCCAAATCCTTCTTTAGTTTTTGTGGAGCTACACGTTTTAAAAGGAACATTCAAAATTATTTTCAAAATACAAGACCAATTTAAGAGAATTCCTCGAAATGTTACATATTTTCATTGGAAATATATAATCTAATATTATAAAACATTAACTTTATAAAATCAATCATTTTATTTCAAAAATACTAACATAATTCATTTATGGTTTTAGATAATGGCATTTCAAAAAAAACTCGTCATTTCAAAGTAAAAGTGTATTTATCTCATGATTTAATCAACGATTTTATAATCGTATTTTCATATATTTAAACACTCTTGTTTATTATAATTAATGAAATCATGAACAATAATTAATTTATTGGAATATTATTTGTTTCAATGTGGACAATCTATCTTCAAACCATTAAACAATTTACCCTAAATGGTTAGTGTTTATGCTTATTATTCAGGGAACGTTACTGAAATTTTATATGTTAGTTTCAGTAGGAATTTATATGTTGTTTATGTTTATCCCCGCTCACATTAAAAATTTATTTGACATAGTCAATTTTAGGTGGGGCCCAATTTATCCCCCTGGTGCATTGGTATGTATAATGAGACAAACTCTGATCTTGGTAGGAGGCCTTGGCAAAATGGATATTTATGGTCTTAGCATGATGGATTGGAGACATTGTTATGATGTCATGAATTATTCATTCTTCCATTAGGAAAATAGTATTGATAGTTCATGTGCTTATTCCCATAGTAGAATATGAATGAGTATGTTTTATTATGGAATTATTTATTCAACTCTTATTCATTCTATAACGTGTTCCTATTTTTTTAAAGGAATCTGTTTTAGTTATTAAACATGCATAATTATTATGTATATGATATATTCCTCTGAATTAATTTCCCTTACTAAGAGATTGATCTCACCCCATTCTAATGTTTCATTTTATCAGGGCATTCAATTGTTTATTAGGAATGAGAATAAAAAATAACCATGGAGTTATCGATGGTGGCGAAGGAATTTCTCTATTGTTTTTCATTTCATGTTTCAATACTGAACTTTTGTGTATTTCTTGTTTCAAAAATATCTAATCTAATCTATCCTTTGGGAATATTATTCCCTATTTCTATTCCACTATAATAAAACAAGGCACCGAATCTGGGAAACTTGGGTCAGGTCCTTAAAGTTGGTATCAAATGAAATTTAGTAGAAAATATGGAAACATGATTTAGAAAATATATATTAGGGAACAAATCCCCAAAATTTTATTGGAGGAAAAAAATACCAAAAAATTGTAGGATCATGGAAAATAAAAGATTATGTGAATAATTCAAGAAAATACACCCCTATCTAAATACTATAATTGGGCGTTGTTCTAGCCCAAATGTACCTAAGTGTGTAAACTCTGAGAAGATGTTTCGAGGATAACATCAAGTATCCTAGTACATGATAAGGATCCTAACTGCACACTTGGTCTGAAATTCCAAAGGGTTATTCATAGGAAACAATAAAATTTTTTATAATAGCCACTACGAAGGATTTAAATGTAAATTTTTACTCCAGGAATCCCCTTTTATTATCATGAGATTATCTATTCATTGAATTCAATTTATAATTTGTATTTCTCTATGTTGAGATTATATATAATGATTCATAACCTAATAAATTTTATTCCATTATTTAAAAATAGATCCTAGTAGAAGTAATAGAAACAACACGAATGACGGTCTCACAAGTAGGTATTTATCTCTGATACAAAACAACGATGTTGGCTCTGGTGTTCTGACTGGAGCTGAGAAAGTGATAAATATACTTGGACATTTGAGTCATGTTATGAATAATAACCTTACCAGTATTGAGCATCCAAATCCACAACGTGGGGGAGCCATGTTATATTTCTTTATGCGATAATAAACTCCATCATTTAATTGGAAAACAAATAACTTTATATTGGATTAATGGATAAGTTCATTAGAGAAGATATTTGTGGCTTTGGGATGTATTGAAAGTGATAAAGTTATCATGTAAGATGATTGACTACGGGAGATGTGGATCAGTGGTGGTATTTAATCAAAAACATGAAGGAGTATGAATTAATAGATGAAATGGAATGGAGGGATTTTAAATAAATACTTTTAAATGAATACTTTCCTAGTGAACAATGAAAATATATGGAAATCCATTTTCAAAATATGAGGAAAAAAGAGAATGATAATGTTTTAATGTATGAAGATAACTTCACAAGGATACAAAGAAATGTTGTGGACCACATACGTAATACAATGTGCAAGATTGATTGATTATTTTTTGGTTTAAAACCATTCTTCTAAAGGGTTCTAGTATCCCAAATATTATCATCATACGAAGATATAATATGAAGTGCTATAAATATAGAAAATGAATTTTGCATGTCTTATGACAATAATGGAATAAAAGATAATAATAGGGCTACTGAAAACTCTGGAAATGGAAATGAAATGAGGAATAGGGGAAGAGTTGACCTTCTATCCTATTTTAATTGTGGGATAAAACACCCTAACACTTTCCTTAAGGGAATAAGAGTCTATTTCAAGTGAAAAGAAAAATTACACCAATATCGTTATTATATGAGGAAAAAAAAATATTGCAATTTTCAATACTTCAATTATAGGGGGTTGGGAGATTATGCACATGAAAATATTAAGAATCATGGAGACATTCCATAATGGAGGCATAAAGAGAATTTCCAAGCATATGCGATCTCAACTATAGCGATTTATATTCCTAACGATATCAGGGCAGGTACATTAAATGTTTCCTCAAACAAAGCCAATGATTTATTTTATTCTGGATCACCAAATTATTTCATATCTTCCTTGTCTTCCAAGAAAATTCGATATTTTCGATTTTATTTAATAAGGTAGTTGTTTGTCGAAACTCCTAACAGAAGTATAGTAGCATCAATGTTCTGTCAAGATGTCTCCATTATGGGACATAAAAGTTATTTATCTTCTAATTATATAATAATTACAATGATTAAACTTGATATAATCCTCACCATGGATTTTCTTTTGATCCATGATGAAAAAATTTATTGTAAGAAAAAGGTTAAATTTTTTGAGGACGATATGGAAGCCCTTATCTATAGGGAAGAAACATCATCATCTTATTCTCACCTAGATCTACAACCATAAGATATAATAATTTCAAATATTTGGGTAAAAGTGAACACAATATCTATGGGTGAGTAATGAAATTTTTAAATATAGTACATACCTATTATGCAAGAATATTTTATAAGTTGCTTCAATAGGATTTTTCGGGACATCTTCTAGAGAAGGAGGATGAGTTCCTCAGTGATTTAATTCCTGGTTCAATGAATTTCTAAATGAAAAATTAGAGAATATAAACTGTGGAATTAGTAGAACTGATGAAAAAAATAGAGGAATTGAGTGATAAAAGAATTATTCACCCCACTATTTCCCCATTGGGATCCACTATTCTTTTCATCAAAAAGAAAGATGGATCTTTGAGGTTATGCATTGACTATAGGGAGATCAAGACTATAACAATAATGAAAATGTGTCCCCATCCTTTGATTGATGACTTATTTAATCAAAATCATGGATCCCATTATCTTCTAATGATTGACCATTGATCTAGATATCACCACTTGTTATTCAGGAAGAATTTCCAACGATATCATTTCAAACTAGGTATAGGAATTGCAAGTTTATAGTAATGGATTTTGGACTAACTAATGATACCTAATTTTTTATGGATATAATGAATATTATTTCCAAGGAATATCATGATAGCATTGTGTTCATATTTCTTGATGATATATTGGCATACCCCAAAAGCTAAATTGATCATGAAAATCACTTTCACAGAATCCTGTGGACTCCTAAAAAAAATTATTTATATGGGAAGTTAAAAATTATGAATTTTGGGTTCAATAAATTTCATATCATGGACACATTGTCACTAATGGAAGAATATCTATTGATCATTTTAAGACAAGGTTTGTGGAATAATGTCCTTCTCTAAATAACATAACTAAGAAGGTCCAACTCTATTGTTTCCAATAAAAACAAGGAAAAAATATCTCTATAGTGAAGGATTTGAGATATATATGGATTATAAGAGTCTGAAGAAAATCTTTTCATAGAAATAATGCAACATGTGGAAATAATGAATACTCAAACTACTCATGGATTATTATTCTTCCATACACTACCACCCAGGAAAATAAAATAATGTTGTTGACGCATTGAGCAGGAACAATCATGGAGTTTTAAACAAAATGGGGAACTAAAGTGATCATTTATTCTTGGATCTAATAATGATGGAATGAGAATTACCAAAAAAGGTGAAACATCATTACTTTTCCCATTAGTTTTCTATCCATATTTATTAGAAAGGATTAAATGTTTTCAGTCTATTAATTCGAAGCATTACAACATAATTAATTCTGTGAATGACGGGAAGTTGGATGAATTTGTATGTTAAGATGGAATTTTAAATATTGGTAAGAGGATATGTGTTCCTTATATACCTGAGCGGAAGAGGGAGTTATTGTATTATTCCCATAGATGGAAATTCTCAATACACCATGGTAGCACTAAAATATATTGATATTTTATTGATCATTTCAGGCGGAATGTAACGCCCCGACCCTAGATATCTAGATTCAGTGCATTATTACATAACATTGGCATAATCACAAGAAAGATCAAGTCTCCAATGACTGATTAGTTTAGTATCCTAGGAATAACTAGATACAGTAATAAAGTTTACATAACATCATAAAATTAAAACTACAAAAATATAGTCTCCATAGTCTACACTCTTATCCCCTCCTACTATCCCTGCATGTCATTCATAAATTACTTCTTCACATCCTGGAAAAAATATAACATAGAAAAGGGGTGAGATCAAATACCCAGTAAGGATAACAATATAGAGGAAACAATCATAAATAAGAATAAAAATATAATGCAATGTATAACTAAAACAAATGCCTTTTAAACTTGAACTTCAACATAGTATGGAAAAAATAAAATGAAATAATGTCATTTACTTATTCACATTGATATTATACTAATCTAATAATCACATGCAATATCACTAACCAATTTCATAATGATGGAATGCATAATTCTAGACTATCATAACCACATAGCCAAGGCCTCATGCCAAGACTACAAATAAGATTTTGTCAAGGCCTTGTTCCAAGACACTAGTTTGTCTCATGAGACATACTGATGCATCGAGGAGCTATAGCGGGCTCCACCCGTCACTTATTATGTCAAAAGCATTCCTCATATGAACAGGATTAAACATATCATAATGATTCGTATTAAAACTATCATACGAAATGTCAATACTTTCATCACAAACCATGAATGTCATAAAAATAACACTTCCACAGTCAAACATGTCACAAAACCATCAATACAATATAGAAGTTTTGTATCATAATAAATCAGATCAAAATAATCTCAAAATCCATCAAAGGATGTTGACATAGATGAAATCGAAACTATTTTTTTAAATAAATATCTCTTTATATTTTGAAATCATTTTAGAGTCACATAATTATAAAATAAAACTTTTACTTTGAAGATTTTATTATAAGCTTGTAAGGGAATATTCGAAGAATTTATAATGGCAAAAATAGCCGCACCCACTGTATAAGTTAAGAAAACATTCTTACCTTAATTCTGTCGAAAAGGATAAAAAGCAGCTTGTTTGGAAAACGATGGAAAGGTTCTTTAATAAACCTCTTATTAAAAGTCAAAAAAGTGTATAAATGACTTTAACCCATATTCTTGTAAATAGTAAAAATGTTTTAAAATACATTTTTAATAAACATTGATGTGTATGATAAATAAAATCCCAGTAGATTATTATGTATAAAAACCTCGAATAATGAAGAGATTGCGAAATAAACCCTTAACATATAATTTTCCTTGGTTTAGGGTAAATTAAACTCCTGTATAATGGTGAAATAATTTTTATTAAATTATAAAATAATCATATACATTAATATGATATCATATATGTTCTTTTAACACTTCTTTCTTAATAATATCTTAGAATTATCGTCATTTCAGGTGTTAACTTACTCGTGTTCTTTTATATGATTTGTTACATAAGATGTTTTTGTTATGAATAGGTTGTATCTTATTTATATCCAGAATTATATCAAGTCCTCGATCATTATTTTTAATCATCAAATGAGAAGTATACTTGAATGGATACGATGGAGAATGAATCTCATCGTGTTCGTGGAGACGGTAGTCCGTACGTACGCACGAGCGACAATATCATTATTTTGATATTAAAATAATATATAATTGGATGGTATATCATATATACAGAATCATTATCATGTTATATTTATTATTTACATGAATTACAAATCATTATTATACCCATCCAAATAATAATATATTGAATAACAATTACACCACGCCGTGGAGACGGTAAGCCGTACGTATGCACCTATGATGAATTGTCATTCAAAGGATGGATAGAAAACTGAATATGGTTGTACCATATTTATAATAATATTAATGTATATAGGAGATACTGGATTCATTATTTTATAATGGGAATAACAAAGAAAGAAGAAGTTGAAGAAGAAATGAATTTGAAAAATGGTGGTGAAAACATTACCTCTTCTTCGGGTTCTTCTTTTTGATTTGATCAAAAGGGCTCTTTAAGTTGGCTTTCTGATCAAAATAATGCCTCTAGGTTGTAGTGAGGGAAGTTGAGAGAGTATTTTGTCAGGATATGGCCGAACCAAAAGGCTTTGATGGTGTCAATTAGTGAGAAGGGGGAGTTCCCTTTTATAAGAGGGGCGAGGATAACCTTTGGAAAAAGCTAGAAATATTATTTTTTAATAAATTAATATTGGTTTTATAATTGATCCTAAGTATATTATTCAATTTTAATGTTGGGATGGTTCGAAAACCACTAAACCAATAGAATTTAGACATGTTTGGGTCATTATATTAACCTTATCTTTTAGTTTTAACACATAGTAAATTATTTTGACACTTACCATGTCACGTTGTATTTTTATAATATATAGTAACTAAACTTATTATATAACTCCAAGAGCCCCCCCATGTTGTCCATTAATGATACAACTATCATGATATATGTCTCTTGGACGATCCTTAGATCTTTAGGAATTTAATATCAATTAATAATATAATATTTTTTAAAAAAACTCTTTTATGTCATTTTTGACACTATTTGGAAAATTGATTTTTTTGAAAAACATAACATAATTATTACATCGAATAAAGTTAATTAAATCAATACTAACATGTCATATTAACCTATAAATTTATATTAATTCATAAAAAGTCTCAAATTATATTTATTTGGTTATTTATAATATCAATTATTTTAATTGTTCACTATTATGGTAATTACTACATCATCATTGTGTAATAAATAAAATAAATTATTTATTGTCTAAAAATTATAAATAAAATATAATTAGTTAGGAAATAGTTTTAGCTTTCTAATTAATATTTAAAATCGAATTTACCTTATGTATTACCCTATATTAGATATGATTTAGTAAATAAACATTGAATTTAACTCTTTTAACTCTTCTTTGAATTAAATAAATATAAAAGTCCTAATGTAATCCAAGTGGACAGAAATGATAATATTTTATTTCTAAGGTTGTTTTTGGTCAAGATACACTTGTCCAATAGAATTATTACATGTGTTAGGGTAATATTAATATCATTTTTACCCTTAATTACCCTATTTATTTTTATCCGTGGTAAAAAAAGTAAAAAGTTACTATTCACCAAAAATTATTTTCATCTCATTGAAGAAAATTTTACTCTTTGATATTAACCGTGTCTCTTGGATTTTCAAAATTCCACTCACAGAAGCGTTAAAATTATGTTTTATGAAAAATTCAGTTTTTTTAACTACCACTTAGTGGTTTCACTATTCATCCAAAAAGGAAATTTTTCAAGAAAATACCAAAAATTCACCCGAGGCTAATTTCGATATTCCAAATCCAAAAATGAAGTCCATTTTGAAAAATAAAATTTATAATTTTAAAAAAATGGGTATTAATATTCATAATGGCTAGTTTGATTGGTTGTGGTGTGTTAGAACTCCATGTTGCGTACAACACACGCTATTGCATTATTCAAAGAGAAGCATACCGTAGAAGCTTGAGGTGTTACAATCTACCCTCCTTCAAATAATTTCGTCCTTGAAATATCTAGAATACTACCACATGAAAAGACTCGGGTGGTTCTTCATCATAAGTTCCTCTGGTTCCCCTGTTGCATATTCCATCTTATGGTTTCTCCACAAGAATTTTATCAAACGAGTTGTCCGGTTTCTAAGTACTTTTTCTCTCATATCATGAATCATGACGAGCTCCTCACAATAAAAGAGATTAGGTTCCAGTTCTAATTCATCATAGATTAGTACATGCGTTGGGTCAGGCATGTATTTCCTCAACAGAGATACATGGAACACATCGTGACCTTTGGATATACTTGGTGGCATTGCCAATCGGTAACCTACAACCCCAATTCGTTCTAGAATTTCGATAGGTCTGATGTACATGGGACTCAATTTACCTTTTGTACCAAAACATATGACTCCCTTCCATAGATATACCTTCAGATAAACATGATCACCGACTTGGAATTCCATATCCTTCCTTCGATTATTAGCATTTCTCTTCTGCCTACTTTGAGATTATTTGATATGGTTTTGGATTACCTTCACCTTTTCCATCGTTTCCTCCATGTGTTCTGGTCCTACAAGTATTCTTTCACCGACATCATCCCAACAGGTTGGAGTGTGAAATCTCTTTCCGTATAACACTTCATATGGTGCCATATGAATACTCGAATGGAAGCTATTGCTATAGGAAAATTCTACCGGAGGTAAATATTGATCCCACATATCTTGAAAGTCAAGTGAGAATGATCTCTAAATGTCATCTATGCTTTAAATAGTTCTTCCTGATTGTCCATCTGTTTGAGAGTGGTAGGCAGTGCTCAAATGAAGTTTAGTATCTAAGGCTTTCTGAAGAATTTTCCAGAATTTTGAAGTAAAACAGGGATCACGATCAGAAACAATCGATAGTTGTACTCCATGAATTCTCACAACTTCATTAATGTATAGTATTGGTATTTGTTCAAGGGGTAAATCATCCCTTATATAAAGAAAATGTGATGACTTGGTAAGACGATCAACAATGACCCATATTGCATTATTCCTTTTTGGAGTCTTTGGTAGCCCCATGACAAAGTCCATCGTAATATTGTCCCATTTCCACTCCGGTATGGGAAGAGGTTGCATGACTCCTCTAAACTGTTGCCTTCCATCTTTCACTTGTTGACAAACCATACATCTTGACACAATCATAAATTTCCCTCTTCATGTTGTCCCACCAAAAATGTTCCTTCAAATCTCTATACATTTTGCTGCTCCCAGGGTGTATAGACAAATTGGAACTATGAGAATCATCCAGTAATTCCATTTTTAGATCAGTTATATCAGGAACACAAAGTCTCTTCCCCAATTTCAAAATTCCATCTTCATACACAAAGTCTCTCAATCTCCCATCATTCACAGCTTTAATCTTATTTTGAAATTCTTCATCATCAGTCTGAGAACTATTAATCCTTTCTTTTAAAGATGGGTTGACAACCATTCGAAAAAACATTGATGTTTCACCTTCCCTGGTTATTCCCATTTCCATCTTCACTAGATCCATGAAAATTAGATCCCTTTCAATTCTCTTATTGTTCAAAACTCCATGATCTTTCCTTCTCAAAGCATCTGCCACCTTTTATCCTTCCCCGGGTGGTAGTGTATCATGAAATCATAATCCTTGATTAATTCAAGCCATCTCCTTTGCCTCATGTTGAGTTCTTTTCATGAGAAAATATATTTCAAAATCTCACGATCAGTATAAATCTCACATTTTCACCATAGAGGTAGTTCCTATATATCTTCAAAGCAATGATCACAAATGCTAACTCTAGATTATGAGTAGGATAGTTTTGTTCATGAATTTTCAACTGTCTTGATCCATAGGCAATAACCCTATCATTCTGTATAAGGAAACAACCATGTCCTTTCATCGATGCATCACTATAAATAACGAACTCATGATTCCCCTATGGTAGAGTCAATATAGGATAATTGACTAATCTTATCTTCAGTTCATCGATATATACTTCACACTCTTTTGTCCAAATAAATTGAACCCCTATACGTGTGAGCTTCGTTAATGGGTTAGCCAATTGGGCAAAATTCTAGACGAAACGTCGATAATAACCAGCCAAACCAATATAACTGAGTACCCCAGTTATACTCATAGGTGCTGCCCATTTTTGTATTTCCTTTGTCGTAGAAGGATCAACAGAGATTCCATCTTTAGAGAAAATATGACCAAGAAATGAAATATCCTGAAGGCATAATTCACACTTGCTAAACATTCCATATAATTCATGTCTTCTCATAGTCTTTAGGATAATGCACACATGATTTTCATAATCTTAATAGATTTTGGAGTATACCATGATATCATCAATAAATACCACCACAAATTTATTGAGATCTTCCTTGAAAACACTATTCATTAGACCCATGAATACAGAGGGCACATTAGTCATCCCAAAAAGCATTACTGTGTACCTGGTTCAAAATGCTATCTTCAGAATGTCTTCCATCATCACACGCAACTGATGGAATCCAAATCGAAGGTCAATCATTCAAAATTATTGAGATCCATGCAGTTTTCCAAATAAATCATCAATGCAAGTTAGGGGATACTTGTTCATATTTATTATTATAGCATTGATCTCCCCGTAGTCGATACATAACCTCATAGATCCATATTTCTTTTTAAGAAAAAGAACAGGGGCTCCCCATGGAGTAACACTAGGGAGAATAAATCCCTTATTACTCAATTCATCTAGTTTTTTATTTAGTTCATCTAATTCTATAATGGCCATTCTATAAGGGGTCTTTGATATAGGCCTTGATCTAGGAATTAAATCAATAGAAAACTCAACTTCTCCTTCTGGAGGATGTCCAGGTAAAACTTCTAGAAACACATCTACATATTCTTTCATAATAGGTACATCCTCTATTTGAACATTTCTTTCCTCGCCCACTGTAATTTCATTTTCTTCCTCCCCAATAATTGAATTTAGTAGAGCTACTGGGGGTGGATATAGATATGAATTAAGTGGTGATGATTCTACTCTAATGATAAGGTGTTCCTTATCATTATCATAAAAAATCGTAACCTGCTTCTTCTTACAATAAATCTTCATATCATGGTCTGAAAACTGATCTGTACTGAGGATTATATCAAATTAAATCATAGGTATGATGATGAGATCAGCAGATAAATAACATGTATGTGATCTAATGGGGACTGATTCAGAAAACATTGTTGCAATGATACTTCCCATAGGAGTTTTAACTGACAACTCCCTTGTTAAATAAAATTATAATTATCTAATTTTCTTAGAAAACTAGTAAGATATGAAACAATGCGATGATCCAGAATCAAATAATGCATTTGCGAAACTTGGGGAAACCATTAAATCACCTACCACCATGTCTTTTAGAGCTTCTACCTCAACAGTGGTGATAGCATAAGCTTAGCCTTGATCCCATGGCATTTTATGTGGTAAGTTCACCTGACGATTAGGAAATTTATTTCCATAATGTCCCATCTCCCTGCAATTGTATCATTGTACATCAGTAGCTTCCTTCTTCCCCTTGCAATCACGAGCTTGGTGGACTTTTCCACCACACTTGTAACAGACACTCATTCCTTTTAGGAAAGTACCAGGGTGTTTCATCCTACATTTACTACAGTATGTGTAGACGCCGGAAAAGTCTGTTGCTCCCAAACGAAGCTCCGGATGCGGAAAGCGAAGTGATATTTGGAGTCAGAGGCACGTTCCGGAGGGCCCGGAGGACTTGCGCGAAATTTCAGAGGCCCGCGCGCAATGTTGAGTCTCGGCGCGCAATCCTCCCGGGATGCGCGCAATGCGCTGGGCCGGCGCGCTATTTTGCGCGCCCGTGGCCTGCGCGGCTCCCTTGCGCGCCGGGTCCTGATTCCGCGCCCGCGAAGGGAATTCCGCGCCCGAGACCGGATTCCGCGCCCGTGGTTGCCTATAAATATAAGGCGACCCCCGACGTTTTGAAAGTTTCCAGAATCCGAAGCGTCGCTCGTTCGCGCAATCCAACCCCTTCCGCGCGCAATGCCGATCCTCAGGTAACCTCCTTTCTTTCGCGCAATAGAGCCTTGGGGTTCGCCTTCGCGCGCAATCCCCTTGGCATCTTTACATTGAATAATCCTTAACCCGAAGGCCTTTGCGCGCAAAAGAAGCCTCTTGCGCGCAATTGCCCCCCGGGTGCGCGCAATCCAGCCCGATTGCGCGCACCCCCCTCTTCAAAGTGGTCGTTCGTTAGAGAATGAGCCGTTGCCCCGCGAGCTGTCCGAAGCCCGGTGCGCGCAATCTCAATCATCCGCGCGCAAAGCGCTGGCTTAATTGTGCGCCAGCCCGCACAATTGCGCGCCGACCCGCGGTATTGCGCGCAAAGCTCCTCTTTTGCGCGCAAACCACCGGGGTCGCCCCCTTTGACCCCCTGAGGGTACCCGCCTGCGTGGCGCCCGATGATCTTCGTCCTGGGTGCCCGCACCGTGTGTTGTCTTTCCGTGCGGCCCTCCAGGCTTGCGCGAAGTGTCACGGACCCATCGGCGGCAACCAACGTCCAGCATGACGTTAAACTGCACATACGTCCAGCATGACGTTAAACTGCACATACGTCCAGCATGACGTTAAACTGCACATACGTCCAGCATGACGTTAAACTGCACATACGTCCAGCATGACGTTAAACTGCACATACGTCCAGCATGACGTTAAACTGCACATTTGTCCAGCATGACGTTAAACTGCACATTCGTCCCGCATGACGCTAAACTGCATCCCTCCAACATGACGTTAAACTGTACTACGTCCAAGCTGCACGACGCTAAACTGCCTAGCCCCTATCGTCCGTGCTGCAAGACGTTAAACTGCCAAGCACCTTCGTCCTCAGCACACGACGTTAAACTGTACTTTGTCCGGCAAGACGTTAAATCGTACGCTTCGTCCTCAGCACACGACGTTAAACTGTACTTCGTCCGGCAAGGCATTAAACCGTCCTCTTCGTCTCAACACACGACGTTAAACTGTACTTCGTCCGGCAAGACGTTAAACCGTCCGCTTCGTCCTTAACACACGACATTAAACTGTACTTCGTCCGGCAAGACGTTAAACCGTCTGCATCACCCGATCCCGTGCCTCGCACGCAGGGTCCCCCCCCCCCCGGTTTGGATGTGGCCTCCACCCGCTCGTCTCTGCAGGGATGTCGGGATTGCCCCTCTTTAGGGACGATTTAATGGGAGCGGCTTTTCCCTACGGGGGTAGGGTATTACAAACCCCTAGTTTCTTGTGGGGGGCTGCAATGTGTATCTCCATTGCGCTCCCCCACTGCCGAAGCCAGTAGAGGGTGTGACTGGGATCGAGGTGTCTCCTACTTTCGGTCCAAGTCCCTTCCAACTGAGTTTTGCCGCATCCGGGCTGCCTCAAGTGCGTAAGTCCTGACAGAATGAACTACGTGGACTTTGATCCCTGTCTTCTAAACAGGGTACGTAGGAAGCCTCCATGAGGTTCAAGACCACCACCTGGTCGTCCCGGTCGTATTCACATCGGTTCGTCCATCAGTGGACCCCTCCAGGGTTCACGCTTGCGTCGATTCACCTATGAATCCGCCCTTGTGGGAGACTGCCCGTGTGTATCTCCACTGTGCCTCCCCACGGCCCCTTTTTTCTATCGTCCAGCATGACGTGAAACTGTGATCCACCCGGCCGTTCCATCCCCCTCTGTGCGAGGTGGTTCAGTTCAATCCTTCACCCGGCGGCCTCGACCCCTTCGTGAGTCGGCTTGCCGACGTCCAGCATGACGTTAAACTGTATACCCGAACTACGTTGACTTTGATCCGTGCTAACACGCGGTACGTAGGAAGCCTCTACGGGGTCCAAGCTCTTCACTCCATCATCCATCCTGATCCTTAACCGGGCCGCCACATCCCGGTGGGGTCATGCCACTCCTCTCCACTCCACATCACTTGGGAAGCCACCCATGCGCTGGCCCCAGCGTCGGAGGTTCCCCGCAAGGGGTTCTGTCATCTGATCCACTTTTCGTGTTGATCGGTCCGATGCCGTCCCCGCTGGACGTTAAACTCGCGGCATACCCCGTGTTAAACATGGGAAGCCGAGGAAAACCTCAGGTGAAACAGTTCCCCGCACCCAGTGCGGGATGCCTCAGGCCATCATGCCTTCGAGAAGCCCTATTAGGGACGGACGACAGACGTGCAGAGCCGCAGTGTTACGACATGCCCCCAGCACCCAGAGCCACCCGGCCTTCTCACCGCAGGTTGCTGCCCCGACCGGACTCCTTGGAGCGTCCGGGCGGAAGCAGCGTAATTAACCGTTGTCCATGAAGATATGGCGCCGGGAACGAGATTCACGAACATTCTTAAATCTATGAGGGAGACCCGGATTAGGCGACGAGTTCCGAGGAGACGTCCAAGGAAGGAAGAGCCGACATCCCATCATCCCGGTTTCGATCATGCAGCAGACGCCCCTGAATAAGGGACGGATGTCGCCCGCCTTTGGAAAGCGGGACTGCGGGACCACAAGCCGCGCGCCCATCCCCTCGGGTTGACGGGTGCACGCGCGAACGCGTCCTGGCGGAACAACGTAACCCGACGCACATCCGCACCGAAACAGAAAAATGGTGAACCTGACGTGAATCTCTTCTCCTCGATACGAGGACCGATGGCTTTCAGAGGTGTTGGAAGACCGGCATGTTGCCCGGCCAAGCATTCAGTCTTACCCGCCAGGGGCTGGGGAAGGGACATCGGGCACTCCGTCTCGCAACGTCGAGGGCCTGGGTTCCCCCCACGGAAGGCGTCGTGGCACTAATGGTTGGTTGTCGATTCCTTTTCCTGTCAGTGTTAATGGGTCCTTCTCCCTGCTTTCAGAAATCAGGTCGCCCGATCCAGTGCCCGATCGCCACCCGCCCACTGGCGCAGGGGTAGGGGAAACACCGACGCGGCTACTCCGCGCGGTCCCGCCCGTTCCACAGCCGTCCCAGCAGCCGCAATTGCGGGACGACCACGCCCTCTCTCCCCCTCGGAGGTCATCCAGAGAAGGGTGATCAACACCCTGGTGCGGAGATATGAGGAAGAGGGAGTCATCCCCACTAGGGACATGGCTCGCCTAGACCTTGAGGAGGCTGCGCCTCGCCACCACCGCCGCCCCCGAGGGCCGCGCAGGGAGGCACCGCTGCCCACCTCAACGTCCAACCTCTTCGGGAGCTTATCCCCGGAGCACTCTGACAGTTCCCTTCCCTATGCGGATGAGGTGGAAGATGCCCGGGATCACCCTATCCGGGATTCGCTCCAGGGATCTACGGTAAGGACTCCCGCCAGGCCACGGCGACACCACCGCCAGGCCTCTCAAGTCGAAGAGCGGGATCTCCACCTGCCCGCGCCGCTCATCCCGACTCGTTTGTCCCGACGCCAACGTCGGGCACGAGCGGAGGAGGATGCCCGCCTTGGGGCCCTAGCAACAGCGGCCGCATTGGCCCAAGCCACTGTTGGATTCAGTCGCCAGGCCCCTGCGCATCCTGAGCAGGGGAACTTCTATGCCCAACCTGGATCGAGGCCCCGACCGCCCCAAAGGCAGGTTGGGTCGACTCTCCCGGTTGCTGGTACAGGCAGTAGCCACCGCGGACCACCTCGCGGTAGCGCTATTCACCAGCGGGGTCTACTCCGTGTGGCCGATCTAGGAGGCATGGGTCATCCCACCTTCCGATCCCGGCCCGGAGGCCTGCCCGGAATCATCTCTCCCTGCGTCCCCTTTGATATCTGTCCCGGTGCCCCTCGCACCTTGGTTTCTAGTCCTCTTGGCCCCAGCACCAGTGCGGCCGGAGGACGCCAGGACAGAGATCAGCCCTGCCCCGAAGAACCACCCAGGGGCAGGAAGGCAAGGCGTCGACGACAAGGGAAGAATGTTACGGAATTCCGGACAGAGATCCGACCGGTTCGCTTCTCTGATTCAGAGGCGGAGTACGATTCGGCGACAGAGCCCTTCCCCCAATCCCGCCAGTCAAGGGCATGGGTAGGAATGCGGCACGTCAGCCTCGTGCTCCCCGAGAGCGAGATCGATGTGATCCCCGCTTCTCTCCGAAGGTATATCCGGAGTAACGAGGGCCTGGTAGACCCCCAAGGATCAAGCTTGCGGTTGGTACTGGCCCCTCCGGAAGCGCCTTCCGTCTCGATCGGAGAAGCCTGAGACTTTTTCTGGGGACCGGCGGTCGAACCACGATCTGGTGCACCCTCGGCGAGCACCGATGCTACGGCAGGATGTTCGCTCGCCGTCCCGTCCTATCGTGATGTGGTAGCCAGGGCACCGCCACCCTCAGAGGGCGGCCCGGGATATGGAGGCCAATCGGCCTGTTCGCCGTATTCACCGCCGGCCAGCCCGTCGGCCCGGCGGCCCGCCTCGGCACCACTGCCGGTTCCCCGTCCGTTCCCAGTCATTGAAGAGGACCAAGGAGACCTGGGTCCCGAGTTTGAGTCATGGAGCTTCTGGACCGCCCTTGCAGAGGGCCACTTCCCTGAGAAGTTTTGGCCAGTCGCGGGACCGGGCTTTGATGCACCCGAATCTCTCACCCCGGATGAGTTCGAATGCTTCCGCCGAACTCTCCGGGAGACTCACTCCTGTCTTCACCGCCTACAAATGCCATACCCCGGGAGTCAAGCGCACCTGGAGGATATTGGTGAGCAGTGCCGTCAAATTGACCTGGCCATGCTCCCCGCGGTTCGGCACCCCGGGTCATTTGAGCACCACGAGGCCCTCCAACGACGATGCATTGAGTGTTTTCAAGTACTCCGCAAAGTTATCGAGGAAGCCACTCCCCACGTGTATATCCGTGGATGGGGGCAGTACGCTGCCCTACGCTTCAGTGTGATTCGCCGACAGCCCGATTCACTGGGTGGCCCTGAGGGTACATCCCCAGGGACAGAAACGGTCAATATGGCTGACCTGTCGGGAGAGGGGAACGACTTGGAACTTCTCGACGGGGGCTTCCCCCCCGAAGACAAGCTGTCGTCAGAGCCATCGGTGAGAGTTACTCGTCATCAGAGGAACCTCCTGGGGCTCCCCGCACCCACTGAAGCACTGACGTTGAGCCGAAACGTCAGCAAAGGAAAAGAGCACAGCGAGGCTATAAAGCCCGCCGACCCATCTGCCTCCATGCAGAGGGCAGAGGAGGATCCCGAGAAGGCTACGATACGTCAGCAGCTCGCCGAACAGAAGAAGCTGGTTGACCAGCTCCTCGCCGAGCGCGCTGCAGAACGGCGGCCTGACTACGGTGATCCTAGGCCAGGACAACAGGGACCGGATCAACCGCTCCTCGACGAGACTCTCCCGGGCAACCGTGATTACGCCGTGTTCGCCGACAGGAGAGAGGCCATTGCCTACGGCAAGAGGGCGCGGTATGTTTCGCCACACCCTCCCGAGCGGCGTGACTACCTGAAAGACCCCACTCGGATTCCTCCTGCTGCCCCAAGGGCCGCTCCGCCCGCCATCCCACGAGCTGCCGAGTTCGACGACCCGGTCGACGACCCGATTGAAGGGCCATGCAATGCGCTCGTGGTTAGAGATCCTCGCCAGGACTGGAACCCATGTCCGGAAGATCCGATGGCGGCACTCATTGCCCGCTTGGAGGCCTTGGAGACTCGGCAGGTGTCGATCCCACCGGACGGCAAGCCCTACCCAGCATGGTTGGATGACATGCCGGCGCCTCCGGGGTTCGGGAATCCCACTTTTGCCCCCTTCAACGGTACTGGAGATCCGCCACAGCATTTAGCCCACTTCAACTCGAGGTGCGGGCCTATGTTGGGGACTCCGGCGCAGCAAGAGGCCGCTAAGCTTCGCTGCTTTGTTCAGACACTGGAAGGGCCAGCATTTGTCTGGTACAGCCAGCTCCCCGTCGGGTCGGTAACCAGCTGGGAGGTCCTCCGTAGACAGTTCCTCTACCAGTTCAGTTCCACGACCCGGAAGACAAGTATCGCAGACCTCTTCAAGTGCAAGCAGAGGCCTGATGAGCGAGTCGCGGACTTCGTCGCCCGATGGAAGGGTCTCACGTATTCCCTTGACATGCCATTGACTCAGGAGCAGTTGCTGACAATGTGCGTCAGGAACGTCAAGACCGAGCTGTTCCCTTCCCTGATCACTCAAAATTACACCGTAGGGTTCAGGGACTTCTCAGACAAAGCTCAACGTCTTGAGGAAGCCCTGCAACAGGCCATCCAGGCACACCCGCTGCCTCCTATGATTCCTGCAAGGAGAGTCAGCAGGGCTGAGCCCACTGCTGTTGCCCAGATAGAGGCCCCCAGGCCGTTGGAGCTGCTGCCGGCGAGGCCAGCTCCACAGCCTCACAGGAACCCGCCTCCACGGGCTCAGTTCCCGGCCCAGCAGCGGCAGCCTCAGAACCGGCCGACCCCTCCGCGTAATGTACCGCCGCAACCCAGGCGAGATAATCAGGGTCCACCTCCTCGGCTGGCCCCTCCAGCCCCTCGTCAAGACCACGCTCCCAGGGGCCCGCGACACCTGACTTACTCATTCCACGAGGATCAGGTCCCCGGTTATTTCTGGAGCGCCCTGGAGCAGAGGATTGTGCGATTTCCTGAGTGTTGGAGGCCAGAGGAGGCACATCTTACGAATAACCCCCGCTACTGCCCCTACCATCGGGCCCTGGGGCCCACCATCCAGCGGTGCTATGTGTTTAAGGATTGGCTCCAAGACCAGATTAACAACAATGTAATCAGGTTGGGCCCAGCTCCAGCACAAGTGGCGGGCGTGTTCGTGGGATCAGATGACGGTAGTGGCAACGAGGACGAATGGCAGCTGGTCTCCGACCGCGGATCCCAGAAGTATAATAACTGGATGGCCCGCAAGACGACCATTCACGCCCATGGAATCATCCGTGCGCGCTTGAATCAGCCTGAGCCCCCAGAATCTGCGGGTGCTGCTTCGGCATCGTCGTCCCAGCCTGCCTCTTCCAAGAGGAGCAAACGGCAGCAGCGCAAGAAGGAAGAGCGCGCCCCGCCGGGTCCGCCACTATCCCGCACTCTCGGCGATTTCATGCCCCCGGAGATGGGGGTCCCTCCTCGGATCCGCCCGGTGATGGATGATTCGTCCGATGACGGTGTTGGGTACGCTTCGGTTAACACCGTCGAGCTGGTAAATCCCTTTTCGGTTCCCGACGTTGAAGAACACCAGGTGGACCTCCCTAGTGTCCCCGGTCTTCGCCACCGTCGGAAGAACCGCAACAGCAGGAGTCACCGGGGCACAACCGTTGGTACCTCCAGCCAGGCCGTGCACGCCACTAAGACTAGGCAGCAGGCTCAAAACCGAGCACAACGTGCGCCGCCCCCCCATTCGGGGATGACGGATTCGCCTCCGCCGCTGTTTGTGGTGTGGGACCAGGCAGAACCGCCTCAGCCGCGTCACGACCAGCTCCGCCCTGCCACGGGTCCATCCCGGCCTCCTGACCCCAGTACGGTGACCATTTCCCGGACTGCAGCCAGTGAACAGTGAGATGCGCCAAGTACCAGTCGGCCGCCAATCCAACCGGCAAGGCCCGTCATGCCGCCAACCGCGGAGCAACCTCCTGCAACCAGGGGCTCACGCTTGGCCAAAAAGTATGATGTCCTGAAGCACTTGGCTGACATCCCAGCAAGACTCTCCATCCTTGAGGCTCTGCGCATGTCATCTGTGATGCGCGAGGCACTCGCTGAAGCCCTGAAAACCCCCTCCAGTTTGAGACAGAGGTTGCGGCTGCAGAGGCCTTTCACGCCAAAACGATCGAGGACGCCGAATGTCAGGAAGTTATCTCGTTCTCTGGTAAGGATGAAGACCCTCCTATACAGGGACACATTCGTCCGCTGTATGTCACTGGCCAGTTCAATGGCCTTGAAGTCCGGCGCTGTCTTGTCGACACGGGGTCCGGGATTAACATGATTCCAACTCGGACGCTCTGGAGATTGGGGTTGTCTGAGGATGACTTGATTCCCTCCGACCTCAGGATCCAGGGGTACGACCGCACCAAGCAAACCCCGGTCGGCAAGATACGTTTGAAGACCCATTTCGGTGACTTGGTTGCCAACACCGAATTCATGGTAGTCTCTCAAGACTCTGCGTATAACGCATTGATGGGCAGGCCATGGCTCCACCTTCATGCGGCGGTTCCCTCGTCATACCACCAATGCCTCATATACTCCCTTAATGGTCGAGTAGGCGTGCTTCAAGGAGATGCCTCTCCTTTTGCCTCGTGTGAAGCCCGCTATCTGGACGCGGACTATTACAAGAGCAAGGATAAGCAGATCCTTTCAGGTGAGGTTGAGCATGTCGCTGTTGCAAGCGATCCCTGGGCAAGTCTGGATGACGCTTACGTCCTCCCTATTCAACGGTTGGACGTGGCCATGGTCTCGACGGCCTGCGAGTCTCCTAATGAGATGACCGCGACCGCCCGTGCCAGCACCAGTGGCCCAGCAGGATCTGGTAGCCCCAATGCAGTTTCCAACGCAGTCTCTCCCGTGGACGATCCCTCCCCGAGTGGAGAGGACGTGGAAGACGCACCCCCAGCCTTTGAGGAGGGCGTCCCCGCCACGGTCGATGAGTTAATACAGGTGAACCTTGGAACCGAGGCTGATCCAAGACCCACATTGGTCAATGCCGCCATGCCCTCTGAGGAGCGGCAGCAGTACGTGGACTTTCTCAGGCAGCACCGTGATGTGTTCGCTTGGGGCTATGACGAGATGCCGGGGCTAGATCCTCAGGTAGCCGTCCACCGCCTTGGTCTCCCGGCGAACCATCGCGGGTTCAAGCAGCCTCCCAGGAAGATGCACCCGTCCCACGGTGCCATGGTTGAGGCCGAAGTTGACAAGCTTATCAAAGCCAACTTCGTGAGGGAAGTTCAGTACCCCAAATGGCTGGCCAACATTGTGCCGGTCAGGAAGAAGAACGGGCAGATTAGAGTTTGCATCGACTTCCGCGATCTCAACCGCCACTGTCCGAAGGATGATTTTCCCCTTCCAGTGACAGACCTGTTGATTGACGCCACGGCAGGGTTCCAAGCCCTCTCCTTCATGGATGGATACTCTAGATACAACCAAATTCGGATGGCCCCTGAGGATGAGGAGTTCACTGCCTTCAGGGCCCCCCAAGGTACCTTTTGCTACCGGGTCATGCCCTTCGGCCTGAAGAATGCAGGTGCCACCTATCAACGGGCGATGCACCGCATATTCAAGCCAATCCTTGGCACACTGGTGGAATGCTACGTCGACAACTTGGTTGTCAAATCGTTCCAGCGTCAGGACCATCTCAAAGATCTTGAGAAAGTGTTCGGCTTCCTCCGGTCTCGCTCCCTGAAGATGAACCCGTTGAAGTGTGCCTTTGGGGTCACCTCTGGAAAGTTACTTGGATTTGTGGTAAGATACCGGGGTATTGAGATCGACCCAGAGAAAATCAGGGTGATTAGCCAAATTCCTCCCCCAGGTAACATCCGGGAACTGCAAGGGTTCCAAGGCCACTTAGCCTATATACGCCGATTCATCGCGAATCTGGCCGGCAAGTGTAAGCCCTTTTCTCGGCTCATTAAGAAAGGTGCCACCTATGTATGGGATAAAGAGTTTCAGACCGCTTTCGAGGAAATCAAGCAGTACCTGCTTCAACCTCCGGTCCTGATGCCGCCCGTATCCGGAAAGCCGCTGGTCCTTTATGTGACCGCCCTGGAACGGTCCCTGGGTGCCCTTCTTGCCCAGAAGAACAACGAGGGAACGGAGAATAGCCTCTATTACCTCAGTCGCATGCACCTCGATGCGGAAGTTAGGTATTCCCCCATCAAGAAGAGCTGCCTGACGCTCGTATTTGCCGTACAGAAACTACGGCACTACTTGCAGCACCATGAGGTACAGTTGGTTTCTCGGGTAGACCCGTTGAAATATATCCTGAGCCGGCCTATGTTGACTGGCTGTCTAGCACGGTGGTCTGTGATTCTCTAGCAGTTCGACATCAGGTATGTGTCTCAGAAGCCCATCAAAGGGCAAGCATTGGAAGACTTTCTGGCAGCTCACCCGACCTCCGCGGATCAGCCGCTGGATCTAGGCTTTCCTGATGAGACCATTCTCTCGGTTGATCGAGCCGATCCATGCTGGCAGATGCTCTTTGACGGTGCCTCCCGGAGCCCCACCGGTAGAAGACTCGATAATCCTAAGCTCAACAGAGTGGGCTTGGGCATCGTCTTCATTACCCCGGAGCGAGCCGTGCTGCCGTACTCGTTCCTGTTGTCAGAGGGCTGTACCAACAATGAGGCGGAATACCATGCCCTCATCACCGGCCTCGAGTTGGCTCTCGAGATCGACGTGCCCCATCTGTGCGTGAAAGGGGACTCCGAGTTGGTCGTTAAGCAGATCAATGGCGACTATGATGTCAGGAATCCGGAACTTGTGCCATTGTTGGAGTGCACCCTCCTTCTGATGGCTCGATTCCCTTCTCGGCCAGAAATTGTCCATATTCCCCGGTCGCAGAACGGTCGAGCAGATGCTTTGGCCAGCCTTGCTGCGTCACTTGCAGAGCCTGAACAGGACAACCTGATCGTCCGCGTGACGCGGCGCAGGCTCATCGCTCCCGTTATCCTGGAAGAAGATCGCGGCCCGTTGGTAAGTAGTCTCACCACGGTTTCCCCTATGCTCGGAGCCCCAAGTACCCCAGATACGGCAGTCGAATCAGCCCCTGATTGGAGGGCGCCTTTGGTTGAGTACCTCCATCATGGCATTCTTCCATCGTATCGGGCCGAGCGCGAGCGAGTTCGGCGCCGCGCATCGCAGTTTGTCCTCCAGAGCAGTCCCAGCCTGGAGCAGATCCTCTACAAACGCGGGTTTGATGGTGTTCTCCTCCGTTGCCTTCAGGGAGTTGAGATCCCACGAGTCATGCAAGAGGTTCATGCTGGTTCATGTGGCGCCCACCAGACTGGACCGAAGCTGTCCCACCAGATTCGGAGGTTGGGATACTTCTGGCCCTCCATGATCCATGACTGCATTGAGTATGCCAGGAGGTGCCATGCGTGCCAGGTTCATGCGAACTTTGTGCATCGGCCGCCGGAGCCTCTCCATACCACCAGGTATTCTTGGCCCTTTGCAGTCTGGGGGATGGACGTTGTGGGACCCTACCCGCCGGCGACAGCTCGCCAGTTCCGGTTCATTCTGACCGCCACAGACTTTTTCTCCAAATGGGCAGAGGCGATTCCGCTCAGAGAGGTCAAATCCTGTTCGATCGCTGACTTCGTGACCTCCAACATCATTCATCGATTTGGAGTGCCTCACGCTATCCTCACGGATAACGGAACCAATTTCCGGGTAGCCGAGTTGAAGAAGTTGTACGCCAAGTATAACATTCGCTCGAACCATACATCTCGCTATCATGCGCAGGAGAATGGACAGATCGAGGCGTTTAACAAAACCCTCTCTAACATTCTGCAAAAGATGGTTGGTCAGAACAAGAAGAGTCGGCCGGACAAGCTCCCCATCGCCCTCTAGGCTTATCGGACGACGACTCGCAATTCCACCCAGATGACCCCTTATTCCCTGGTGTATGGAGCTGAGGCCGTCCTGCCCATCGAGATCCAGTTGTCGTCCTTGCGCACTGCGGTCTACGACCAGCAAGCACCGGACAGAGTTGCTGAAGCCCGTCTAGTCGAGTTGGAAGCACTGGATGAGAATAGGCTTCGCGCTTTTCACAACTTGGAGAGGCATCAAAGCAGAATGGCTTGAGCTTTCAATAAGAAGGTTCGCCTCCGCTTCTTCCTGCAGGGTGATCTAGTGCTATCCCTAAGAGCACCGATGATCCCCGGCAGGAAGCCGCCCAAGTTGGAGCCCAAGTGGGAGGGACCTTTTGTTGTCCACAAGGTCTATCCCAATGGCGCGTACTCCCTAGCGACTATGGATGGTGAGCGTGTCACTCCTCCCACCAACGCTAGGTTCCTCAAGCATTACTTTGTCTGAGTGTACCAACGTCCAGCATGATGTTAAACTGCACATTTGTCCAGCATGACGTTAAACTGCACATTCGTCCCGCATGACGCTAAACTGCATACGTCCAGCATGACGTTAAACTGCACATTTTTCCAGCATGACGTTAAACTGCACATTCGTCCCGCATGACGCTAAACTGCATACGTCCTGCACGACGTTAAACTGCATACGTCCAAGCTATACGACGTTAAACTGCCTAGCATATCGTCCGCGCTGCAAGACGTTAAACTGCCAAGTGTTTCGTCCAACATGACGTTAAACTGTACTACGTCCGAGCTACAAGACGTTAAACTGTTCAGCATTCATCCTGCATGACGTTAAACTGCCTCTCGAGAACTACGTGAGGCTTGATTCCCATCCTTATGGGATACGTAGGACCGTCTGGACATTCATGTTTCAGGCCCAGCCCCATCCTTTGGGAATTTCCATCCCATCTCGGGCCCTTGGCCCAGTTGCCTCCGGGTGTGCGGCGTATGGTGTGAACGCGGGGCTATGCCCTCATTCACGTCGGTTTGCTCGCCACGTTGTACGCCCCTCACGTTTGGGGATGCCTTCTGCTCCCCCCTTCTTTTTTCTCTATTCGTACTGCATGACGTTAAACTGCACTTCAAGAACTACGTGCGGCTTGATTCCCATCCTTATGGGATACGTAGGACCGCCTGGACATTCATGTTTCAGGCCCAGCCCCATTTCCCGGGAATCTCTATCCCACGTTGGGCCTCTGGCCCAAGTTCCCCTCCTTTTTGTGCGAGGCGTATCGCGTGAGCGGGGGATCATGTCCTCATTCACGTCGGTCTACTGGCCGCGCCGTACGCCTCCCCCGTGTGTAGTACTACCTCACACCCCTCATCGTCCTGCATGACGTTAAACTGCCTCTCGAGAACTACGTATGGCTTGATTCACATCCTTATGGGATACGTAGGACCGCCTGGACGCTTGTGTTTCAGGTCCAGCCCCGTCTCTTGGTTGATCACGGGGATCTGCCCTCTTTTGGTTGCTCTCAGGGTGAGTCCTCCGACCCTTTCCGGCGATCTGTTAACATGTTTTGGGTACTTCGGTCTATGACTTGTAGTGTCAGATTCAATCCCGACAAGTCCTGTGTTGCTTGTCAGGCCTCGCGCTTCCTCTTGTTCGAGCCTTCACTCAAAGGGATCCTCGTTAGCGGTTTGGGTATGATGCCTCAGTGCTCTCCTACCGCTCCGGGTCGATTTACTGGCGGGTCTTGGGCCGCAAATCGATATGAATCCTGCGATTGAGCGGTCGATGCTCGTTTGCTTGCCCCGTCTTAGGCTGACGCGATCGGATGTTGTGTTGCGAATATGGTCAGCAACGTCCTTGATCGCCATGTCGGCTCTTTCAGACTCTGAACATTGGTTGCGCAGTCCTCATCACACTCCGCCTTTGCGCGTTGTAGTGGAATCCCGACACTCTCTTCATACTGACTTTCAGTACACCTCTACACGTTAGGCAGACCAACCAGGGTAATGATGTCGTTCGAGGCTCCCATGATCTGAGCACCAAGGATATATGAGGATGTCCTCCCTAAGGGCCATGCGTAGCTGGACCCTCGTCACTATAAGGAGGAAGGAGTCGCCCGAACAATCGCGTTCTGGGCCCAGTATATCTGGAGGCTAGCATCTCTGTCCCTCGGGTGATGGACATACGTAGACCCCTATCCCAAGACTCTTCTCCTGGAATCGTGCGTGACCGCAGGGCTGGGTATGTTCCCACCTCCGTCGTGTCCGCCGTACCGCGATAAGCGGATTTCTCCATGGTCCGAACCACACGACCTTAAACTGTGTTGTCTGGTCCTACCACACGACCGTAAACTGTGATCGTCTTGGCCGCCCGACGAGAAACGACACTGCATCGTGATGTCCTCCTCAGGGGACACTCATGTTGGGCGCTGGTTAATAACCACGCCATTCATCAATGCCTTCCGTGGCTTGATTATTGTGGCGACGCCAGAGATTTCTCAATCACAGGAATGTCACCGCACAAAGAAAAACCATTCATCTTTAAGGACAATCAAGAAATATCAAATGCCGCTCCTTCTGTGTGCGAGGGTCAGACCCGCACTCTTCCCCGCGCTGGTGCCCGATTGTGTTGCGCCGCGCTTCAAGAACTACGTGTGGCTTGATTCCCATCCTTATGGGATACGTAGGAACGCCCGGATGTTTGAAACTTCGGGTCCATCCCCCCACCTCTTAGAGATTCCCCCTTCTCTGGGGAATCCGCTGCCTTCAGGTCACCCTCAAGGCGTGTTCCCCGACCCCTTGCAGTGGTCCACCGGTGTCAAGAGTACTCTGGTTTATTGCCAGGAGGGTCAGGATCCGCTTGGTCAGGTTTCCTCCACTTTTCAGGCTTCGTGCTCCCTTTCATTCGGACCCATCGTCTACGCCCTGGGTGGAGCCCCCGTGAACGGTTCGGACACAATGCCTCAGTGATCTCCCACCGACTCGGGCCGGTACCCCCAATGGCCTCGGGCAGCAAATCGATATGAATCCTGCGATTGAGCGGTCGATGCTCGTTTGCTGCCTCATTCCACCAACGGTTAGTGCGATATTGATGCTGCTTTTCCGCCACGGTCGGCAGTACTCCCATATCGTTACTCCGGTGCCCCCAGTCCTTGAATGAATGGCCGCATGATTCACATTTTCCACCTCCCATTCTGACCAGGCGAAACCTCGACACTCTTGACACTATCCCTCAGTGCAACTTCGCATATCCAGGGGATAGGACCACGATGTGGCGTACTTTGAGGTCCTTATGGTCCGAGCTCTAAGACCTTAAACTAATATCTCTCCTTATGGTCCGAGCTCTAAGACCTTAAACTAAGATCTCCCCTTATGGTCCGAGCTCTACGACCCTAAACTAAGATCTCCCCAAACGGGGTTCTGCGTCCTGCATGACGTTAAACTGCACTCTCAGAACTACGTGTGGCTTGATCTCCAGCTTGATGGAGTACGTAGGAACGCCCGGGCATCTCGACTCGGGTCCAGCCTCAGGGATCATTAAGTCCCGCACCTCCTCGTCGCCGGCCGTCTGGCCTGACTTCGGGTAGAGTGGTGCAGTTGTGATATTCTCCCCGATTCAGTTCGGGATGCCCCATCGCAATGATGGGAAGCGACAGTTTCCTCGTCAAAGAGGTTCTGTCTGAGAATTGGGGTGATTCACGGCCAGATTAGTGCATCCGCCTAATACGCTTTCCCCACGGTGGCGCAATTCTGAGAGCATTGGATTCTGTCCGAACAATCGTCACTTCGCCCCACGCTTCGCATGCCCTGTTGATCTGGATTTCCACCCTTGTGTCTGAAGGAACCCCCAAAGCGGTATTCATGATGACATGTGGTCCGCCTCCTGCAATATGAATGATGACCTTCGGTCCGTCTATTGCAGTTGTTATGGTCGATCCACTGTCCGCCTACCGTCTTGGGCATTTCCTGGAAGGCCGACCGTTGTGGATGTCTGGATTCGGGACACGCGATTCACCCTTTCTCATTTCCCTATGTTCGGATAAAATCTCGACGCCCCTAGCGTTGTCCCGCTCGTGTGTTGGAACAAGTTGGGGGGATGATACATTGATTAGGCTTGAGGTCTCCTTTCCTAGGAATGACCTCCCTCTTTTCTCTAGCAATCCAGGCCCAACTATGGATGCCTGATGCTTGGTTAACGCTCCCGTAAGACAGTGAATTGTGGTTGAGCATGTTAAGCCAAAAGATGCAGATAAATATATTGGTTCATACAAATGGATCAAAGTAGCGGAAGCAAATGTTTTGGGAACGGCAAAACAAAGCCCTTAGGGATTAGCGTGCTGAATGAGTCTTTCTAATGCCGCTACCCTTTGGCTGGTGGCCTCCAGAGCTGCTTCTCGCTCTCTGCGTGCCCTCTCCTCGTCGGCGGTCGCAGCACGCAGTTCTTCGATTCTGGCCTGTGCACGCTCCCGCTCGACCTGAATTGTGACCATCTGTTGGCCCGCCTCTGTCAGCTGTACCTGGGCGTCAACCAGCTGGGCTGCTAGTTGCTCCACATGCTCGGTACACGTTGCGACGAAGGCCTCCTTCTCTGCCGCCTGCCCTTCGAGGCGCCAGACTTCCTGTTCCGCCGCGAGGAGTGCCCGCGTGCTCTCCGACATGTCCCGACTTTGTGTGACGTCGGCACGCCGGCAGCTCTCGCGCATCTTTTCGGCCATGAAATCATGGACTGTCAGATGGAGGCGTTGAGCATCAGCTCCCCCGGCACACAGGAAGCGCAGCCAGGTTTGAAGTGATCCCATGCGCCCAGGCCACTCCGATGGGTCTCGCTTGAGGAAGCGCTGGATGCACTTCCACCCCCTGCGGCGCGTTATCTGGCTCTCCTCGACCGCCTCCGCGTCCGAGTCGTCTATCTCCTCAGGGTCGGCAGGCCGGTAGGCAGGGAAGGCAGCCAGCAGGTCTGCTGCAGGGTCTGCCCCTGGGAGATCCTCATGAGGGATAGGTTCCCCAACATCTGGGCGACTTTATTCTCTCTCCCCAGCGGCGCTGACACCCTCGTCAGCCCCCGACCTCTCTCCGATGTCAGCACCGCCGGCGTCCGCAGCCCCCTGATCAGCAGTTGGTGGGGCCGGCTCGGTTTGGGAAGTCTGTTCCGGAGCAGGCGGCATGTCCACCACTGGTCCACTCGTAGATGGCCCGGGTTCGGCAACCCGACGAGCCTCCAGTGTTGAGATCACTGCGCGGGGCATGCCATGGTTAGTCACGGATCGTCAACGACAGGCACCAGCAGTAAAGCAAGGAGACTTACGGGAACCGGGTTGGCACGTAAGGCTCGCAGATCACCTTCCCGTCGATCCAAGCCACGAGCACCCCACCCCGCATGTTCAGGAAGTATTCATGCTGCTCCAGCGGACCCTGCCCATTGTCGATCATCTGGCCGACGGGAGTGGGGAACGGACTGAAGTTGAAATTGGCATGATTGCCAATCCGAATCCTCACGCCCTCCTCACTTAGGGTCATCGGAGCGACCCCCGCGATGTTCAGCAGGGAGGGTCGCAGGCCGTTGCCCGGAGGAATGATGGTGTTCGGAAACGTGTACCCACCGAGGTGAGCAGCCACCCAGCCGTGGAAGAACTGAAAGGGCCCACAGATCCTTCGTGGCGACCCCCCTCGTGAGATGCGTCCCAGGATGGCATGCAGCCTCGCCAGCACTAGGACCCCGAGGTTGTATCTTTTGTTGGCGGCCATAGCGCCCGCCACCGCCAGTGTCGCCGGGCGAACGCCCATTCTCGCGTCCCGCACTGGCAGAAGCCACCCACTCAGAAAGGCGGCCAGGAACGCCGCGTACCGGACATTTGGGTCTCGGGCCTCGATGACGCGGTACCCCCATGAGCGGTAGTCGCCCGTCTCCAGGACCCGCCAGTACGACCCGTTCCGGCTCCTCTGAGCCGCGGTCGGGCACCGCTTCCCCCTGCCTGGCATCTTGACCGCTGGGTCATGCTCCAAGAACTGGCCGAACCACTCCTTGTAGGCTATGTCCTTCTGGAAGTCCTTGACCCCGAGCCGCTCTGTAGCCAGGTCCAGCAGATGCCACGTCAGGATGGGAGTCCGTGACCTGTCACCCCAGGTGTTCCTCGGAGGCAGGAACTCATCATACTGGTATCCCTCCAGCGGGACACCTCCGATGCAGTGGATGTCCCAGAGACCGATGTCGACCTCCCCATGGTGAAGATGGAAGGTGTTGGTATCCGGAGACCAGCGGGTGAACAGCTCCGGCCCGAGCTCGGACTGCTGGTAGAAGTGGAACTGCGACGTCCACACCGCCTCAAATAGGTCGATGTACCGCAGCTCCTCTGCGAAGTGATCGCAGGTGTGGCGTACCCAGAACGCCCAGGCCCACTCGCTGGTGAAATTGCCCCCAGACCGCAAGTCCCAGTCCTTCAGCCAGCCCTTGGTGTCGTCAGTGACACTCTGGCGATATGTGCTCGAGTAGAGGGCTGGAGAATTCTCCGCAGTAGGCTCACCCCCGTCAATGGTTCGCGTCCTCGGGTTCAGGACATAGACGTCCAAGTGCCTGGTCTCCCTGGCAGGATGCCCATTGTTGGTGATGTTATAGCGGGGAAGCTCGTCCTCCCGAGTCACCCAGGTCCGTGGCGCATCAACCTCGAACCCTGGCACCGGAACCTCATCTAGGACGCCGAAGTTCCAGAGCGGCAGGTTGTCCGACAGTGGATATGTCTTCTGGGCCGGCGTCAGCAAGTCGAACAGGGATTGATTGTTGGAAACAATCTCCTTGGCTCCGTAAACCTCCTCGTTCGTCGCCATCTCAGCTCTGCGAGTGGCGGCATCCCCCTCATTTCCTTGATGCGCGGCCATCTCAGAAGTTTCGGGAGTCGGGCGGGTTAAGGGATGAAGCGTGCGGGATCGGACGAGGCTGGTAGAGATGTTTGAAGGTTGGCGCGCAATCCAAGTGGACGGCGCGCAATTGGGAAGAATGTCGCGCAAAGTTCCGGGATTTCGCGCAAAGACAGG
The DNA here is from genome assembly GCA_963277665.1 of Viscum album. Lineage (NCBI taxonomy): Eukaryota > Viridiplantae > Streptophyta > Magnoliopsida > Santalales > Viscaceae > Viscum > Viscum album. Next base: position 304,154,526 of record OY728131.1, on the reverse strand, counting down.
CGAATTCCGGATGGTTTTGCGCGCCGATCGGGCGAATTTCGCGACCGGAAAAGGCAATTTCGCGCACGAGAGCGTTGAAGCTTATCGCGCGGAAGGCCTGTGTACGGAACACAGAACCCTGGACCCCTATTTATAGACGAGGCCGGGATTCCGCGCCGCGCGGAACGCTCGATTGCGCGACCGCGGCTGCGAATTGCGCGCCCGGTGCCCCTTTTTGCGCGCCTAAGTCCCGCGCAGCCCAGGACTTCAGCATTCCGGCGTCTCCCTCGGAACCCGATCGTTGCGGCCTCTCGCCGATCAGATTCCGAGGGGGGGCTTTTTTAGACGCCGGAAAAGTCCGTTGCTCCCAAACGAAGCTCCGGATGCGGAAAGCGAAGTGATATTTGGAGTCAGAGGCACGTTCCGGAGGGCCCGGAGGACTTGCGCGAAATTTCAAGGGCCCGCGCGCAAAGTTGAGTCTCGGCGCGCAATCCTCCCGGGATGCGCGCAATACGCTGGGCCGGCGCGCTATTTTTGCGCGCCCGTGGCCTGCGCGGCTCCCTTGCGCGCCGGGTCCTGATTCCGCGCCCGCGAAGGGAATTCCACGCCCGAGACCGGATTCCGCGCCCATGGTTGCCTATAAATATAAGGCGACCCCCGACGTTTTGAAGGTTGCCAGAATCTGAAGCGTTGCTCGTTCGCGCAATCCAACCCCTTCCGCGTGCAATGCCGATCTTCAGGTAACCTCCTTTCTTTCGCGCAATACAGCCTTGGGGTTCGACTTCGCGCGTGACGCACGCCTGTCGTGGGGCGTGGAAAAACAATTATTTCCTAAGTTAAAATGTAGTAATGTGGTTGACCTAGGATGTCTCCCGAAGAGGAGTGCACACAAAATGGGTTGTCACTTTGAAACGGGGGTAAAAATGTTGTGAACGGAAATTTGAAATTCAAATGATTGAAAAACAATGAAATTTAAAAGGGTGATTAGGTCGGAGTCGGTTTCCTAATTATAATGCTATCCTTGTTCAATTTAATTCAAACCTCTTCTTCTTAGTTGATTAAAGTGAGTTTCCACAATCGTTTCCTCTCACTTCCTTGGTGAAATTATTATTGTGAGAGAAAACCTTACCAAGATCTTGGTTTGGTCAACTCTCCTTCCATATGTAAAACAGTTGTATTAAATATCCTTAATTGAAATGGGCAATTCCCGATCGGGTTTTGTTTATCCCAAACAAACAAGAATATTCACTACACCTTTTACACATACTGACGATCGTCGAGTACTTCACCACTAATTCCCAATTTATTCCATCGTATATAAACCAGAAATTAGTGGAGGGAGATATTGATTATTTTACCAAGGCAAAAATAAATAACAGAATTAATATTCAAGAACGATCGCACTTGATTATAAAATCCGCTATAAGAAATTGAAAACAACTTTGAAGAAGAATGAAATTTATTCAATTGTGTTCAAGAACTCAAGCATTACAATGTAGAAAACCAACCCTTCCCCAATCACTCCAAAAGTTTACCCCACCATGGTAAGGGTAATCGAGTTGAATGGGGAATAAGAAGGCATTACAAAACTATGAAAAAGAAAATAAATAAAAGAGAAAGCCGAAAAGTTCTCCTTCTTGGTGTCCCGGAAGGAATGGGATGGAGAATGGATGCTTTGAGAGGGTGGAGCTCTCCTCCTTTTATAGCCAGAATTCTTCCCCCGAAAGTCGACGCGTTTTAGCCCCATTAAATGAAATCTTCACGCGTTGAGCCCTTCATGAATGTTGTTCATAATTCCCTTGGCCGTGTCCCCTAAAAATTTCAGCGGATTTGGACATGTATTCCGAGTGTTATAGCCGTTTTACTATGAGCATTTATTCTGTCCAGTCAGACTCTCCAAAACGAAATTCTCCGGATTAAGGTGCTTTAATGGCCCCATAAACGGCCAATTCACTCGGTGCTTCCTTCATAAAAGATGCTCCCAAACTCCTTTCGCGTCCACCCACCGAATTTCACAAGCTTTGGGCCCACAGTGGTTGATATATGGATCCCACATCAAAACTAGGCAGAACTGAAAACATTTTTCTTGATCCAACTTGTGAGCTTCTTTGGAGCTTCCATATGGCCGATTCAGATTTTGGTCCAAATATATTACATGACGCCCTGGATGTGTAGAATCTGAAAAAGAAAGAATTTCGCAATTTGGATCAGTGTAGATAATGTTATGTCCAATCTACCGAAATAATTTAAAACTGTTAAAAAATCCAAAATGGCCAATTTTTACAATTCAGCTCAAAATAACACCATTATCATAAAAATGAAACAATTCATTTTAGAAGAACAATTTTGTGGGTTTAAAACAATGATATTCAATATAAATTAATTGAAAATATTTGCTCTATCAATTCCCCCACACTTAGCACTTGGACTCCTGGACAAGTAAAAATCAAATCAAATCAAAATCAAAACACATATCAATGAGATCAATCAAATCAATTTCAAGAAACAAAAAGATATCATGCCTCATCAAAAACTGTTATTTCAAGTTCTCCATTTAAGATTTTAATATATTTCCACTTCATTTCTTATCCCATGCACACAAAACACCTACCTCACATGAATTTTCTCTCATCTCACAAATGTAAAGGCTGAACAAGGTTTTTCTCATCCAAACTCACACAAGAGTCACCATAGGTTTGATAAATTCCTAATTCTCCACCCGATGTGATTCAAGAACATGTGTTTCTCATGAGGACTTTTCAGGGTTGTTCTGTGGCTTCCGGTTGGTAGGATTTAGATGTTAAAAGTTCTGAGGCCGAAAAAGGAAGGCTTGGCTCTTATTGAAGCAAAATTGCAAGATTCTAGTTTTCACTCAAATACGGTCTCCTTTACTTCCCCTTTGTTGAAAATAGGCTCCATCATCATTCAATCAGCTCAGCAGCAAACATTTCAATCTTTTCAAACATTATTTTTTTTTAAAGCTCCAGATAGGCACAGCTTTCTTTTTACATTGGAAGCTCCAGAAAGGCACAGCTTCTCTTTTTACATAAAAGCTCCAGAAAAGGCACAGCTTTCAACAGAATAATTTTTCAGCATCACACACATTTCTTCCACAATTTATTTTCCACCCAAAGTATAACCAAATGAGGTAGTACATCAGAAGACATCTTCCCCCACACTTAAGTTCAACAAGATCATGCAATTTTACTTCAAGAGCAGATATGATAGGGAAAATTGGCTTGTAATGTGGCTAACCTAACAGGCAATTCATGGATACTAGGGGCTACAATGAAGGATAAATGTAAAGGTGGGACATAATGAAAAGGATTATTTTCAAAAGGGGGCTTTAATCAAAATAAGTGCCTCAATCATTTAAAACACACGTACCCCAACCCTCAAGTTTTGAAAGGAATAAATCAAATTCTGGTTAAAGCAAGCATGGTCTGGTTCTCTCAAGAAATGAGGTGAATGAAAAGAATATGACAAAAATGGTTCAGAAGCCTCACAGGAAAGTTATTTCAATGATATAGACAATGAAATATGGCATGGGTTTCAAAAATCAGTGTACTTTTCATGAAATTCTAAAAGATTTGAACTTGAAAAGAAGTCATTTCAGCATTCATTTAAGCTCGGATTCAGGAAATAGATTGGTTCACTCATTGACATGGGTTTCAAAAATGGTATTGATAATCTTTTCAGCTCAAAAGTTTCAGAAACACACCAAAAATTGAAAAATAAACACACAAAAATTTGAAAACACACAATTTTTTTTATTTTTTTTTTATTTTTTTGAAAACAAACATCAAATAAAAATCCTATACTACAAAGGTTCCCTCCCCCACACTTAAATGATGCAGTGTCCTCGATGCATTTAAGTGGATTTAACATGTAAGAAGAATTCTGATTGAATCACAACAGCAAGAAAATGTGAAGAAGAGGTACAACCTGATGGATCTTATTGATAAATAGGTTGGAGGAGCATGATCTCCTCCAATGGCTCTGATGGTAGGGTCCCAAGGAATTTCTTCAACCTATGTCCATTCACAGTGAATGGATCCTGCTCTCCATCCTTCATAATCTGCACAGCACCAAAAGGATATACATGAGTAACAATAAATGGACCTTCCCATCTGGAACGAAGTTTACCTGGCATCAACTTGAGTCTTGAGTTGAATAATAACACTTTGTCTCCAGGAGAGAAGTCTTTTGGTTGGATTAGCTTGTCATGGTCCACTCTTGTTCGTTCTTTGTAAATCCTTGAGTTTTCAAAAGATTCCCTTCTAATTTCCTCTAACTCCTGCAACTGCAATCTTCTTTCTTTCCCAGCTTTCTCAAGGTCCAGATTCATCTCTCTGACCGCCCAGTAGGTTCTATGCTCCAACTCCACAGGAAGGTGGCAACTCTTTCCATAGATCAATCTATAGGGACTCATCCCTATCGGTGTTTTGTAGGCCGTCCTGTATGCCCATAATGTATCATCTAACTTTTGGCTCCAGTCCTTCCGGTTGGGTTTAACAGTCTTCTCCAGAATGGCTTTGATTTCTCTATTAGAGACTTCTGCTTGGCCATTTGTTTGGGGATGGTATGGGGTAGATGTTCTATGATTCACCCCATACTTCTTCAGCAATGCTTCCATTTTCCTATTGCAGAAATGAGTTCCCTGATCACTGATGATTGCTCGTGGCACGCCAAACCTACAGAAAATGTTAGCCCTAATAAAATCACAAACAACTTTTGCATCATCAGTTCTGGTTGCTTTTGCTTCCACCCATTTTGAAACATAGTCTACAGCCAAAAGAATATATGAATTTCCAAATGACATTGGGAATGGTCCCATGAAATCTATGCCCCAAACTTCAAAAATTTCACAAAAGGTTATTGGTTTTTGTGGCATTTCATGTCGTTTGGATATGTTACCAGAAAATTGGCATTTTTCACATCTTTTACAAAATTCATATGCATCATTGAATAAGGTGGGCCAGTAGAGTCCAGATTCTAAAACTTTTCGGGCAGTCCTCTGAGGTCCAAAGTGGCCTCCACAAGATAATTTATGACAAAATTCAAACACTGATTCAATTTCACTTCTTGGCAGGCATCTTCTTATGATTTGATCATTACAAATTTTCCACAGAAACGGATCTTCCCAAATGTAAAATCTTGATTCAGATTTAAGCTTATGTTTTTGATGAGAGCTTAGATGATAGGGTACCTGAGATGTTACCAAATAGTTGACAATGTTGGAATACCATGGCACTTCACTGTTGATGATGTAGAGTTGTTCTCCAGGAAGCTCATCATTAAGTAGGTTCTGCTTTGGTATTTCTGTTTCAGCCGTGTGGGGTAGTCGACTCAGATGATCAGCCACTTGATTTTCAGTCCCCTTCTTATCATTGATTTCCAAATTGAACTCTTGTAAGAGTAGCATCCATCTCACCAACCGGGGTTTTGCATCCGCCTTTTTCATTAAGTACCTAAGAGCTGCATGATCAGAAAACACAACAACTTTAGTCCCCAGAAGATATGATCAGAATTTATCTAGTGCAAAAACGACTGCAAGGAACTCCTTCTCTGTGGTTGTGTAATTTATTTGTGTTTCATCCAAGGTCCTTGATGCGTAGGAGATGACTTGAGGCTTGCTGTCAATTCTCTGTGATAGAGCGGCTCCCACTGCTTGGTTGGATGCATCACAAAGTATCTCGAAAGTGTAATCCCAATTGGGTGGCTGCATTATTGGTGGTGTTATCAGCCTTTCCTTTAATTCATCAAATGATTCCCTACATGCACAATCAAAATTAAAGTTAGCATCCTTTAGAAGTAATCTTGAGAGAGGGAGAGAAATCTTACTGAAATCCTTGATGAATCTTCTGTAAAATCCTGCATGCCCTAAAAAGGATCTAACATGTTTGACACAAGTTGGATATGGTAAGGAATTTATTACATCAACTTTTGATTTATCAACCTCAATCCCATTTTGTGAAATTATGTGCCCCAACACTATCCCTTTTTCAACCATGAAATGACATTTTTCAAAATTTAAGACAAGGTTCTTTTCAATGCATGTTTTCAAAACTTTTTCCAAATTTCCCAAGCAATGATCAAATGAATTGCCAAAAACTGTGAAATCATCAAGAAAAACCTCCAAGCAATCCTCAATGTGGTCTGAGAAAATACTCACCATACACCGTTGAAATGTACCTGGGGCATTGCATAGCCCGAAAGGCATCCTTTTGTAGGCGAATGTTCCAAAAGGGCAGGTGAAGGTTGTCTTCTCCTGGTCTTCTGGTGCAATTGGTACCTGAAAATAACCTGAGAATCCATCTAAAAAACAGTAATGAGTATTTCCAGCTAACCTTTCAAGCATCTGATCAATGAATGGAATAGGAAAGTGATCTTTTCTGGTAACTTGATTTAGCTTCCGGTAATCTATACAGACTCTCCAGCTGTTTTGTATTCTCATGGGGATCAGTTCATTTCTTTCATTTGTGACAGTGGTCAGGCCAGTTTTCTTGGGGACTACATGAATTGGGCTGACCCATTTAGAATCAGAGATTGGGTAAATGATATCAGCTGCTAACAATTTCTCAATCTCTTTCTTAACGACCTCCATGATTGTGGGATTGAGTCTTCTTTGAGGTTGTCTAACTGGTCGAGATTCACTTTCTAAAAATATCCTGTGAGAGCATACCTTAGGGTTGATTCCAGGAATATCACCTAAACTCCATCCTACAGCTTTTACATTCCTTTTGAGAAGGTCAATCAATGTTTGTTCTTGTGAATGGGATAGGTTATTTGCAATGATTACTGGCAATTTCTCCCCTTCCATTAAGTAAGCATACTTTAAGTCACATGGCAAAGGCTTCAGTTCTAGACATGGGGGTTGTTCAAGGGATGATATTGCATTTATGTTTCCTGCATCTAATGTTGAATTCTCTGGAATAATCTTACTTCCTCTTAACAAATAATCGAAAAAGTCAGATTTTACCTCATCCTCCAACATGATATCAGAATTTTCAGGTTCATGGGAGTTATAAAATTCAAATGAAGAGTGTTCTCCCACAGATAACAAGTCATGAAGCATACCTGAGTCTTCAATTGGTTCTATACCTTCATCATGGGAGATTGCATAAAGTGAGTGATTGCTGGAAGGGTGTTTCATCGTATCAAGAATATTGAAGTGTACCGTACTATCTCCAAGCTCCATGGTGAGTGTTCCTTCATGCACGTTGATGATTGTCCTTGCTGTTTTCAGGAATGGTCTCCCTAGTATGAGGGGAGATTGGGATGGTGCTCGGTCTTCCTCCATGGTAAGGACATAAAAGTCTGCTGGAAAGATTAATCCTCTTACTCCCACAAGTACATCTTCAACGACTCCAGCTGGGAAAACGGTGGATCTGTTTGCTAATTGTACCACCACTCGAGTTGATTTTAGTTCTCCGATCTGCAAAGATGAAAACACAGAGTGAGGCATCACATTTATCGAAGCTCCAAGATCACATAGTGCATCAGTAAAATTTAATGAACCGATAGTGCAGGGAATAGAGAAAGTCCCTGGATCTTGACATTTTTGCGGTATCGGTGGTGTGATCAATGCTAAGACGCTTCTTCCTAAGTTTATTCTTTCATTTCCATCCAGCCTCTTTCTTTTAGTACATAGCTCCTTCAGAAATTTTGCATATTTAGGGATTTGCCTGATTGCATCCAGTAGTGGAATGTTAATCTCAACTTTTCGGAATATTTCCTGAATTTCCCGTTGATGTCGTTCTTCTTCTCCCTTCTTTGACTCAACCAATGCTGATGGGAATGGTGCTGGAATATCCTTTTTCTCCCTTTGTTGTTTCTGCAATGGTGTTTCTAGTCTTTCTTTCTTGAACCTTGTTCTTTCTACTTTGTTGTTGACTCCATCTTTTGGTTGGACAGGACGAGCTTCAGCAGGTTCCCTAGATTCATCCTCCTCATATTGTTCTGGTGGTTTGAGCTCCTTCCCGCTTCGGGTTGTGATTGCACTAACATTCTCTTTCGGATTGGGAATTGTTTGTGCAGGAAGCTTACCTTGGTTCTTGGTGAAAGCATCCATAATGCTTGCAAATTGATCAGCTAGCTTGTCCATCTTATCTTCTATTCCTGCAACTCTTGTCTTCAGCTGTTGGTCTTCATTTGTCGGTGCACTTGTGGATGGTTGCTCATAATTCTTCCGTTGGAAAGGTGGTGGTTGAAAAGTTTGTTGTTGTTGGAAGGTCTTCTGATAAGGTTGTTGGAATGCTATCGGGTTCTGAAATTGCTGGTGAAAAGGTGCTCTGGCTTGGTTCTGTTGAAACCCATACCCTGGTTGGGTTTGCAGTTGGTATTGCCTTTGTTGATAGGCTGCAGCACAACTTTCTGTCCCCTGCACTTCCGGACATTGATCAGTGTAATGAGAATTAGAAGAGCATAAACCACATACCTGATTCGGTCCTTGTTGTTCCTTTACATGGTTCACATCTATTTGTCGCACCAACCTGGTGAGTTCACCCATTTCATTCCTAATTAAATCTACTGAATCAGATGTTCTTACATCATGGATCCCTCTGGTGATCGTACCTCGAGTGCCAAACTGCTGTGAATTTTGTGCAATCTTTTCAATCAGAATTCATATATCTGTAGGTGATTTATCAATGAGGGCTCCTCCTGACGAGGCATCTAATAGATTCCTTTCATTGTCAAGCAATCCTTGGTAGAAGCACACAAGGAATTGGTCCTCTTCTATTTCTTGGTGTGGACAACTTGCACAAAGCTTCTTGAAACGTTCCCAGTATTCGTAGAGTGTTTCTCCAGTTGATTGATGGATGACATAAATCTCCTTCTTTATTGCAGTGCTCCTAGATGTTGGGAAGAATCTTTGTAGAAAGCATTTTTTTAGATCTTCCCAGTCACTGATCTCCCCCGGTTGTAGATTGTACAACCATTCCTTTGCTACTCCCTCTAGTGAGAAGGGGAAAGCCCTCCACTTCACATGCTCTTCCGCGACTGCTCGAGGTTTGAAGCTAGAGCAGACATAGGTGAATTCTTGAATATGTCGATTTGGGTCTTCACCTGCAAGACCATGAAATTTAGGAAGCACTTGGATCATGTTAATTTGCAATTCAAAATCATTTTCTATGGCAGGAATTGCAAGTTGATAATTTTGATTGACAAATTGAGGTGCACAGATGTCACGTAGGGTTCGGTTGGGATTTACAGCCATTATTAAAGGTTCAAAGTCTTCACTCAAGGTATCACTTGAATCGGTGAGATTGATTTCTTCAAATTCTTTGGGAAGATTTTGATTTTTCAATTTGGTTATTGTGCGCTCAATTTCTGGATCGAATTCTAATAAATTGCTATTTGAACTACGGGTCATTCAAAAGAGATTTTTTTATTTATTTTTTTTTAAAAAAAAAACATTGAGGCACTGCCTCCCCGGCAACAGCGCCAAGTTTGATGCACGCCTGTCGTGGGGCGTGGCAAAACAATTATTTCCTAAGTTAAAATGTAGTAATGTGGTTGACCTAGGATGTCTCCCGAAGAGGAGTGCACACAAAATGGGTTGTCACTTTGAAACGGGGGTAAAAATGTTGTGAACGGAAATTTGAAATTCAAATGATTGAAAAACAATGAAATTTAAAAGGGTGATTAGGTCGGGGTCGGTTTCCTAATTATAATGCTATCCTTGTTCAATTTAATTCAAACCTCTTCTTCTTAGTTGATTAAAGTGAGTTTCCACAATCGTTTCCTCTCACTTCCTTGGTGAAATTATTATTGTGAGAGAAAACCTTACCAAGATCTTGGTTTGGTCAACTCTCCTTCCATATGTAAAATAGTTGTATTGAATATCCTTAATTGAAATGGGCAATTCCCGATCGGGTTTTTTTTATCCCAAACAAACAAGAATATTCACTACACCTTTTACACGTACTGACGATCGTCGAGTACTTCACCACTAATTCCCAGTTTATTCCATCGTATATAAACCAGAAATTAGTGGAGGGAGATATTGATTATTTTACCAAGGCAAAAATAAATAACGGAATTAATATACAAGAACGATCGCACTTGATTATAAAATCCGCTATAAGAAATTGAAAACAACTTTGAAGAAGAATGAAATTTATTCAATTGCGTTCAAGAACTCAAGCATTACAATGTAGAAAACCAACCCTTCCCCAATCACTCCAAAAGTTTACCCCACCATGGTAAGGGTAATCGAGTTGAATGGGAAATAAGAAGGCATTACAAAACTATGAAAAAGAAAATAAATAAAAGAGAAAGCCGAAAAGTTCTCCTTCTTGGTGTCCCGGAAGGAATGGGATGGAGAATGGATGCTTTGAGAGGGTGGAGCTGTCCTCCTTTTATAGCCAGAATTCTTCCCCCGAAAGTCGACGCGTTTTAGCCCCATTAAATGAAATCTTCACGCGTTGAGCCCTTCATGAATGTTGTTCATAATTCCCTTGGCCGTGTCCCCTCAAAATTTCAGCAGATTTGGACATGTATTCCGAGAGTTATAGCCGTTTTACTATGAGCATTTATTCTGTCCAGTCAGACTCTCCAAAACGAAATCCTCCGGATTAAGGTGCTTTAATGGCCCCATAAACGGCCAATTCACTCGGTGCTTCCTTCCTAAAAGATTCTCCCAAACTCCTTGCGCGTACACCCACCGAATTTCACAAGCTTTGGGCCCACAGTGGTTTATTTATGGATCCCACATCAAAACTAGGCAGAACTGAAAACAGTTTTCTTGATCCAACTTGTGAGCTTCTTTGGAGCTTCCATATGGCCGATTCAGATTTTGGTCCAAATATATTAAATGAAGCCCTGGATGTGTATAATCTGAAAAAGAAATAATTTCGCAATTTGGATCATTTTAGATAATGTTATGTCCAATCTACCGAAATAATTTAAAACTGTTAAAAAATCCAAAATGACCAATTTTTACAATTCAGCTCAAAATAACACCATTATCATAAAAATGAAACAATCCATCTTAGAAAAACAATTTTGTGGGTTTAAAACAATGATATTCAATATAAATTAATTGAAAATATTTGCTCTATCAGCGCGCAATCCCCTTGTCTCCTTTCCTTTGAATAATCCTTAACCCGAAGGCCTTTGCGCGCAACAGAAGCCTCTTGCGCGCAATTTCCCCCCGGGTGCGCGCAATCCAGCCCGATTGCGCACACCCCCCTCTTCAAAGTGGCCGTTCGTTAGAGAATGAGCCGTTGCCCCCGCGAGCTGTCCGAAGCCCGGTGCGCGCAATCTCAATCATCCGCGCGCAAAGCGCTGGCCCAATTGCGCGCCAGCCCGCACAATTGCGCGCCGACCCGCGGTATTGCGCGCAAAGCTCCTCTTTTGCGTGCAAACCGCCGGGGTCGCCCCTTTGACCCCCTGAGGGTACCCGCCTGCGTGGCGCCCGATGATCTTCGTCCTGGGTGCCCGCACCGTGCGTTGTCTTTCCGTGCGGCCCTCCAGGCTTGCGCGAAGTGACACGGACCCATCGGCGGCAACCAACGTCCATCATGACGTTAAACTGCACATACGTGCAGCATGACGTTAAACTGCACATACGTCCAGCATGATGTTAAATTGCACATACGTCCAGCATGACGTTAAACTGCACATACGTCCATCATGACGTTAAACTGCACATACGTCCAGCATGACGTTAAACAGCACATTTGTCCAGCATGACGTTAAACTGCACATTCGTCCCGCATGACGCTAAACTGCATCCGTCCAACATGACGTTAAACTGTACTACGTCCAAGCTGCACGACGCTAAACTGCCTAGCCCCTATCGTCCGTGCTGCAAGACGTTAAACTGCCAAGCACCTTCGTCCTCAGCACACGACGTTAAACTGTACTTCGTCCGGCAAGACGTTAAACCGTCCGCTTCGTCCTCAGCACACGACGTTAAACTGTACTTCGTCCGGAAAGGCGTTAAACCGTCCGCTTCGACCTCAACACACGACGTTAAACTGTACTTCGTCCGGCAAGACGTTAAACCGTCCGCTTCGTCCTTAACACACGACGTTAAACTGTACTTCGTCCGGCAAGACGTTAAACCGTCCGCATCACCCGATCTCGTCCCTCGTACGCAGGGTCCCCCCCGGTTTGGATGTGGCCCCCACCCACTCGTCTCTGCAGGGATGTCGGGATTGCCCCTCTTTAGGGACGATTTAATGGGAGCGGCTTTTCCCTACGGGGGTAGGGTATTTCAAACCCCTAGTTTCTTGTGGGGGGCTGCACATGTGTATCTCCATTGCGCTCCCCCACTGCCGAAGCCAGTAGAGGGTGTGACTGGGATCGAGGTGTCTCCTACTTTCGGTCCAAGTCCCTTCCAACTGAGTTTTGCCGCATCCGGGCTGCCTCAAGTGCGTAAGTCCTGACAGAATGAACTACGTGGACTTTGATCCCTGTCTTCTAAACAGGGTACGTAGGAAGCCTCCCTGAGGTTCAAGCCCACCACCTGGTCGTCCCGGTCGTATTCACGTCGGTTCGTCCATCAGTGGACCCCTCCAGGGTTCACGCTTGCGTCGATTCACCTATGAATCCGCCCCTGTGGGAGACTGCCCGTGTGTATCTCCACTGTGCCTCCCCACAGCCCCTTTTTTCTATCGTCCAGCATGACGTGAAACTGTGATCCACCCAGCCGTTCCATCCCCCTCTGTGCGAGGTGGTTCGGTTCAATCCTCCGCCCGGCGGCCTCGACCCCTTCGTGAGTCGGCTTGCCGACGTCCAGCATGACGTTAAACTGTATACCCGAACTACGTTGACTTTGATCCGTGCTAACGCGCGGTACGTAGGAAGTCTCTACGGGGTCCAAGCTCTTCACTCCATCATCCATCCTGATCCTTACCCGGGCTGCCACATCCCGGTGGGGTCATGCCACTCCTCTCCACTCCACATCACTTGGGAAGCCGCCCATGCGCTGGCCCCAGCGTCGGAGGTTCCCCGCAAGGGGTTCTGTCATCTGATCCACTTTTCGTGTTGATCGGTCCGATGCCGTCCCCGCTGGATGTTAAACTCGCGGCATACCCCGTGTTAAACATGGGAAGCCGAGGAAAACCTTAGGTGACACAGTTCCCCGCACCCAGTGCGGGATGCCTCAGGCCATCATGCCTTCGAGAAGCCCTATTAGGGACGGAAGACAGACGTGCAGAGCCGCAGTGTTACGACACGCCCCCAGCACCCAGAGCCACCCGGCCTTCTCACCGCAGGTTGCTGCCCCGACCGGACTCCTTGGAGCGTCCGGGCGGAAGCAGCGTAATTAACCGGTGTCCATGAAGATATGGCGTCGGGAACGAGATTCACGAACATTCTTAAATCTATGAGGGAGACCCGGATTAGGCGACGAGTTCCGAGGAGACGTCCAAGGAAGGAGGAGCCGACATCCCATCATCCCGGTTTCGATCAAGGAGAAGACGCCCCTGAATAAGGGACGGATGCCACCCGCCTTTGGAAAGAGGGACTGCGGGACCACAAGCCGCGCGCCCATCCCCTCGGGTTGACGGGTGCACGCGCGAACGCGTCCTGGCGGAACAGCGTAACCCGACGCACATCCGCACCGAAATAGTATGGATATTCAAATTTTCCATTCATCCCCTTATTTCCATTCCCAGATTGATCAAAAGATCTCTTCCTCTCTTGTTTTGCTTTAAATTCATAATACATAGAGAATTACTTTTCTGTCTTGATAGCACATGAGACAATGTCTTCGTATGACGAGAAGGACTGTGAGAATAATTATCGATAGGGAAATGTTTTTAACCCATTAATGAAATGATCAATCTCACTTCTTGGGTTACGTATATAATCTCTAGCATACCTTGATAACCTTGTAAATTTAGCCACATACTTTGTGACATTCTCATCCTCCTTTTGTCTCAGACTTAGAAATTGCCTTTCCATATCTGGTCGATGGTCACGAGGAATGTATTTTTATAAAAATGTATATTTGAACTCCCTCCAATCTATATTGATACTTCATCATCTTCCTATGTGTTTTGAATCAATGAACACCATTGATCATCATCTCCAGTGAGTTGGTAAACTGCCCTGATAACTTTTTCCCTTTCACTACTTCCCAAAGCCTAAAATATTTTCTATAGTGAACTTATCCTTTTCTCAGCTACCAATGGATATGTACTCCCATTGAATGTTGGTGGTTGTTGCCTCATCAAGAGATCTAACATTGATACTCCACACTGTGGATCAGGGTGCTCCATACGGGTAAGGTTATTATTCATAACCTGGGTGAGTTTTCCCAGTATTGTGATAAGATGATCAGCACCAGTTACATCACTAGCTCCACTATAATTGTCTTGAGTAGGAGGGAAATCCCAATATGGAGTACGTTCATTGATGCAGTTTCCATTTCTTCCACTAGGCGCCATTTCTAAACAATGGCATAAACTAGATCAGTTTATGTATCAAAATACATAATTCCACCCTTATAAAACAGCTAACATAAATTGAACTATTTATGGAGTTAATCCATAATCATAAAAAAAATTCTTTGAGGAAGTATATACTTATAGACACTTCATAATGATTTGTACATAAAATGAGAGTTATCTTAAATAGATCCCCTAGGAGTGTCGTAACCAAGAGTGTAGCAAGGCCCATTGTCGTGCACCAGTTTCCGTTCGAGTCTAGCTCAAAGTGGTGTTTTCAGGTTTTACATCTAGGTATATCTGTGCCAGATCCGCCTCTACCTACTCATATCCAGACAGGGATGTATTTCTTATAAAATTCACAAAATATCTACAATACCAAAATTCTAGGATGTTCATCTATACTAATCTTCAATGTCCATCTTAGTTCTATGTGCTCTAATCAGAGTTTATCTAAATCTAGCTTCCAAAGATTGTAAAAAACATTCTCTTATACCAACTGAAATGCCCAACCCTAAATATACAGAGTCGGTGCATTATTGCATAACATTGACATGATAACATGAAAGATCAAGTCTCTAAAGACCGATGAATTTAGTTGCTTTGGAATAACTAGATAAATTAATAAAGTATATATAACATCATAAAATGAAAACTAAAAAAATATAGTCTCCATAGTCCACACTCTTATCCCCTCATACTATCCCTACAGGTCATTCATAAATTACTTCTTCACATCTTGAGTAAAATAAATCATAGAAAAGGGGTGATCTCAAATTCCCATTAAGGATAACAATATAGTGGAAACATTCATAATTAACAATAAACATTTAAGGCAATGTATAACCAAAACAAAAGCCTTTTAAACATGAACATCAACATAGTATGGAAAAAATAAGATGAAATAATTCCATTTACTTATTCATATGGATATTCTACTAATCGAATAATCACATGCAATATCAATAACCACTTTCATAATGATGGAATGCATAATTCCATACTTTCATAACCACATAGCCAAGGCCTCGTGCTAAGACTACAAATAAGATTTTTTCAGGGCCTTGTTCCAAGACACTAGTTTGTCTCATGAGACCTACCGATGCATCGAGGAGCTATAGAGGGATTCCCCGGTGACTTATTAAGTCCAATGAATTCCTCATATGAATAGGTTTAAACATAACATAAACATTTGTATGAAAACCAGAATACAATATGTCAATACTTTCTTCATAAACCATGAATGGTATAAAAATAACACTTCCACAGTCAATCATATCACAAAACCATCAATAAAATATGAAAGTTTTGTATAATAATAAATCTACTCCAAATAAAATTAAAATCCATCAAAGTATGTTGACATAGATGAAATCACAACTCTTTTTAATGAAATACCTCTTCCTATTTTGAAATCATTTAAGAGTCACATAATTATAAAATATAACTTTTACATTGAAAATTTTCTTACAATATTGTAAGGGATGCTTCAATGATTTTATAACAGTGGTAAATAGTTGTACCCGCCGTATAAGTTTAAAAAATAATCTTACCTTAATTCTGTCAAAAATGTTAAAAAGCACCTTGTTTCGAAAACGATGGAAAGATTCCTTTATAAACCTCTTATAAAAAGTAAAATAAGGGTATAAATTACTTTAACCCATATTTTTGTATATATTAAAAATGTTTTGATATACATTTTTGAGAAACATGGATGTGGATGATATAGAAATCCCAGTAGATTATTATGTATAATCAACCATGGATAATGATGTGATTGAGAAATGAACCATTACATTTTACTTTTACATGGTTTAGGGTAGGTTAAACTCCTATATAATGTTTAAATAACTGTTATTAAATAATACAAGAATAATTTATATTAATATGATATCATATATGATCTTTTAAAATTTCTTTGTTAATAATATCTTATAATTATCATCGTTTCGGGTGTTAACTTACGCATTTTCTATTATATGTTTTGTTACATAAGTCGTTTTTGTTATTGAAAGGTTGTATATTATTCATATCCAGAATTATATCAAGTCCATTAAAATTATTTCTAATCATAAAATGATAATTATACTTGAATGGATACGATGAAGAATGAATCTCATCATGTTCATGGAGATGGTAGTCCGTACGTACGCACGAGCAACAATATCATTATTTTGATATAAAAATAAAATATAATTGGATGGAATATCATATATAAAGAATCATTATCATGTTATATTTTTTTATTTACATGAATAATAAATCATTATTATACCCATCCAAATAATAATATATTGAATAAAAATTACACCACGACGTGGAGACGGTTAGTCGTATGTACACACGTATAGTGACATGTCATTCAAAGGATGGATAGAATACTGAATATGGTTGTACCATATTTCTAATAACATAATTATACAAATATGATACTGGAGTTATTATTTTATCATGGTAATAACAATGAAAGAAGAAGTCGAAGAAGAAAGGAACTTGAAAGGGGGTGGTGAAAACATTACCTCTTATTTGGGTTCTTCCGTTTGATTTGATCAAAAGGCATCCACTGGTTGGCTTTCTGATCAAACTAAGCCCTCTAGGATGATGTTAGGGAAGTTGAGAGACTATTTGCGCAGCGTTTGGCTGAGAAACAAGGCTTTTAATGTGTGAATTATTGAGAAGGGGGAGTTCCCATTTATAAGAGTGGTGAGGGGAACCTTTGGAAAAGTTATAAATACTTTTTTATAATAAATTCATAATCGGTTTATAATGGCTCCAAAGTGGATTATTTAAATGTTAATGTGGGGATTGGTCGATAACCACTAAAAAATTATAATTTATATAGGTTTTGGTTATTATATTAACCTTATCTTTTAGTTTTAACTCTTAGTTAATTAGTTTGACACTTACCATGTCACTTTGTATTTCTATAATATATTGTTAATAAAATTTCTATATACCTCCAAGAGACCCCCAAGTGGTCCATTAATGATACACCTATCATGATATAAGTCTGGTGGAGGAACCTTAGATTTTTAGGAATTTAATATAAATTAATAATATAATATTTGTTTTAAATACTTTTTTTTGTCAATTTTGACACTGTTTGGAAAAATGATTTTTTGTAAAAATCATAACAGAATGATTACTTTGATAAATGTTCATTAAATCAATAATAAAATTTCATATTAATCTATAAAATTATTTTAATTCTTAAGAAGTCTCAAATTATATTTATTTGGTTATTTATAATATCAATTATTTTAATTTTTCACTATTATTGTAATTACTGCATCATCATTGTGTCATAAATAAATTAAATTGTTTATTGTCTAAAAATTATAAATAATATATAATTATGTAGGAAATCTTTTTCTCTTTTTAATTAATATTTACAATCAAATTTACCTTATGTATAACCCTATATTAAAAATGTTTTTATAAATAAACTTTGATTTTATCTCTTTTAACTCTTATTTGAATTAAATAATAATAAATGTACTAATATAATCAATGTGGACCTAAATGATAATATTTTATTCCTAATGTTGTTTCTGGTCAAGATAAAATTGTCCAATAGAATTAATACATGTGTTAGGGTAATATTAATATCATTTTTTCCCTTAATTAGCGTATTTATTTTTAACCGTGGTAAATAAAAGTAAAAAGTTACTATTCACCAAAAATTATTTTCATCTCATTGAACCACATTTTACTCCTTGATATTAACCATGTCTCTTGTATTTTCTAAATTCCACTCACAGAAGTGGTAAAATTACGTTTTATGAAAAATTCATTTTTTTAACTACCACTTAGTGGTTTCAGTATTCATCAAAAAAAAGAAGTATTTCAGAAAAATACCAAAAATTCACCCTAGGATAATTTCGATATTCAGAATCCAAAAATGAAGTCCATTTTGAAAATTAAAATTTATAAATTTCCAAAAGTTGGTATTACTATTAATAACAGCTAGTTTGATAGGTTGTGGTGTGTTAGAACTCGATGTTGCATACAACACACGCTATTGCATTATTCAAAAAGAAGCATACCGTATAAGCATGGGGTGTTACACAGAACAACATATAGTGGGAAATTTTAGATCATGTATTAAGATGTTTAATTTATCATCATTTGAAAGATAGTTAAAAAAATCCAAGAGGATTCATGAAAAAACTACATATTCTTAAATAGAAATGGGATAACATCACCATAGATTGTTTCACTAGACTACCGAAAACTCTATGAAAGAATGATGCAATTTTGGTAATTATGGATCAACCTACAAATTATGAAACATTACTCTCTATAAGGGAGTATTTTTCATTAGAACAACTTGCACAACTTTATATCAATGGATTTCTATGATATCATTGAGAACCACATTCAATAGTATCTGATCGTGATCCTTGATTTTCATCAAAATTCTAGAATAGTCATCAGAAAGCATTGGATACTGAGATTTTTCTGAGAACTGCTTATCATCCCCAAACTAATGGGAAATCAAAAAGGATGATCCAAACTTTATAAAACATGTTGCGATCATCTTCACTTGAGTTTAAAGGTATGTGGGATCAATATTGTCCTTTAGTGGAATTTTACTACAATAATAGTTACATTTCAATTATTCCAATGGAACCATATGAAGCATTGTATGGAAAGAGATTTCATATTCTAACTTTTTAGGACAATTTTATAGAAAGGAATCATACGGGCCCAGATCTTATGTAGGAAACAACAATGAAGGTAAATACTATTCAAGTCCATATCAATGAAACTCAAAGAAGAAAGAAAATCTATGATGATAATGAAAGGGAAATTTTGAAGGACCCCAGGACACCCTGAGAGGGGAGGGTGAATCAGGGTGAAAACTTTTTCTTTTAATGTGATGGATCATATTCCCACATTGGTAGGAACATGTTTAACATGTATGATGAATATGATTAGAAAGAAAACAATCACATGCACATAAAAGACAAAACACTTTTTACTTGGTTCACCACTGAGGGCTACGTCCAAGGAGCATACGCCGACAAGTTATCGGTCGTACCCAATTCCACTAATCATCAATAGTTGTGGATTACAGAGGTTTGGGCACAAACACTCTGTCCCAGGCTCACTGCCTTTCCAAAGGTTCAGGGATAGCTCACTACTTCCCTCGGGTCACTCCCATTGACTCCCCCTGGCTCACTGCCCTTGGTGAAGTCCCACTCAGTTTATAGACATGAAGGTATTTTCAATAGATTTTCATTTATGTATGTGTCTCTGCTCAGCACGAGACTCTGCTTGCTTTGATGTCCGGAATAGATTCACTAGAATGAATAGAACCACTGCACTGGATAACCAGAACGTGCCGGCAAACTTCACTGACAATTGCGCGCAACACCAAACCATAGCGCGCAAAACCTTCTTATTGTGCACAAACATTACTTTTTTGCGTGGAAAAATATTTTGCGCACATTACCCCTTTTTCGCGCAACTGAATATTTTATGGGAGAACCCAATTTGTACGTGCAACTCTTCATTTTTCTCACATCTAGAATTTTTCCGCACAATACCGAATATTTCGCGAAAGCCCCTTTACGTGATCCTTTTTCTTGTATCAGACCTCAGATCTTCTCTAAGTCTTCAACCCCCCGGAATGACGGGGGTCACCGCAAATTTATAGGCGACCGAGACCCCCACGTGAAAAATCCCCTTCGGTGCAGAAAACCTCTCATCTGGCGTGTAATATTTCGCACATGTATTGTATTCCGCACACCTCTCCAGATATTTCGCGCAACCCACAAATTTTCCAGTTTTGATGATGTGATTCTGAAACACTATTTGCGTAAAAAACTTCGTACCGCTATTTCGTGTACCACGCTGTTTTTTGCGCCCAACTCAAGTATTTCGTGCATAGCCCTTATTTTCCGCGCAGCCCATGCCTTTTCCATTTTTCACCTATCTGGTTTCGAAAAACTATTTGTGCGAAAAACCTCGATACACTATTTCACACATCCCTCTATTTTCCGCACCCAACTTAAGTATTTCGCGCAAGTCTCTTATTTTTCGAGCACCACTTCCTTTTTGTGCGAACCGCCTTTTACAGACAATCCATGTCTTCAATCTCCGATTTTGATGCCCAAAAAATTGGCAAACACTGGGAAACAGTGCCACCTTCAATACTGTTGTCTGCTTGAACTTTATGATCACTTTGGTGGCACAAATTTGGACATTCCACTGAGGATTGACAACAAACAGAAGACAAACTCCAATTACTGCATAAAACAGACATGGTTCCAACAATATCAACCATTGGGTTTGTTGGCAATCACCAAATAAATTCAAAAAGATCACCATCCCCAATCAATCCAAAAATGAAAGGATCAACTCAGCCAACACTCTCTGTCTACATTAGCAATGCTCAGTGAAGAAAACAAGAGAGGAAGATTGAATTGGGTTCCTGTGTTTGGGAATTATCAAAGACGCTCAAGAAATTTTCTTACACTGAATACTCATCGTGTCACAGAATCATTACATATCCACAGAAAATCCTGAATTCATGAATTTATTCCTTTCCTTTCTCCCCCATTAACATATACCCAAAGGCCGGTTAATTAATCAATATTAAGCTCAGCCCATACTCCCCCTGGATAGTATCTCCCCCATAAAACTGCATCACATCCAAAAATAGATAGAAATAATTACCATAATCGGGGAGAGGGGAATTTCGGACCCTCCTTATGCAGTAGGATGTGGTTCAACACCGAGGTTCAACCGATGCCTTTCAAACACAGCTGCTGATAGTGGTTTCGTCAGGATATCAACTACATCCTCATTAGTTTCCACATGGTCCATTCTAATCACTCCTTGTTCAACCTTTTCTTTGATAAAATGATACCGTATTTCAATATGTTTTATACGAGAATGCTGAACCGGATTCTTCGTAAGATCAATTGAGCTTTTGTTATCACAGTAAATCACCATTGGTTGCGGCACCTTATCACCAATACTTGTTATTTGCTGCTTCATCCAAAGCAGTTGAGTGCATGCATTTGTGGAAGAGATATACTCAGCTTCAGCAGTACTGAGAGATGTACTTTCTTGTTTCTTGCTCAACCAGACAACACATTTATGGCCAATATACAAGGCTCCACTACTAGTAGACTTTCATTATATTACATCACCAGCCCAGTCAGCATCAGAAAATGCTGATAATTCATAGTCCCTACCTACAGCAAAAAATAACCCAAATTTATGTGTACCTTGAATGTACCTCATGATTCTTTTTACTGCCGCCATATGTTCCTCCTTTGGATTACTCTGAAAGAGGGATGCTAGGCATGTGGCAAAGACAATATCTGGTCATGTCGCTGTTAGGTATAGTAGGCTGCCAATGATCCTCCTATACATGGTGGGATCAATAGAGTCCCCATCCTCATGATTTCCAAGTTTAGTTCCAACTGCATTCAGAGTTGACATTAGTTTAGAATCTTGCATATTAAACTTATTCAGAAGATCCCTTGAATATTTTTTCTGCGAAATAAAGGTGTATTCCTTCTTTTGAATCACATGTAGCCCCAATAAATATGTGAGCTCACCAATCATATACATTTCAAATTCTTATTTCATGTGGTTGGAAAATTCATCCACTAATTTCTGCTTGCTGCCTCCAAATATGATATCATCAACATAGACTAGAACCATGAATTGATATTTTGGAGAATTCTTCACATAGAGATTGTGATCAACTCCTCCTCTTTTGAATTCCAACTTCTTTAGATATGAATCCAGCTATGAGTACCATGCCTGTGGTGCCTACTTCAAACCATATAGAGCTTTCTTCAGTTTGCTGACCTTTGTTTCATCAGTACCCAAAACAAAGCCCACTAGTTTTTCAATGTAGACTTCTTCTTCGAGTAAACCATTCAAGAATGTTGTCTTGACATCAATTTGATATACTTTATATCCTCTTTGGAGTGCCAAGGCAAGGAAGAGCCTAATTGACTCTTGTCTAGCCACTGGAGCAAAGGTTTCATCAACATCAATGCCTTCAATATGGGAGTATCCTTTACAAACTAGTCGTGCCTTGTTTCGGATGACACTTCCATGATCATCAAACTTATTTTTGATGATCCATTTGGTACCAATCATATTGTGACCTTAGGGTCTCAGGAAAAGATCCCATGTCTGATTCTTGTCAATTAGATCTAATTCATCATTCATGGCTTTCACCCAATATTCATCATTTGCAGCTTCTTCGAATGAGGACGGCTCTACAAATAATAGAAATTCATATTGCATGTTATTCCTCATCCTTCTTGTTTGATTCGGTGCACTCTTGTCCCCAATTATATTGGATGGATCAATATCATCTCCTTGATTTCTCTTGCAAGGTTCAGTAACATTCTCTTCAGCCACAGTTTCTTCTTCAGATTATTCTTCTGAGTCAACATCATGATGTGACTGCTGAGTGTTTTGAACGACATCCTCTATTTCTGCATTTGTATTTCCTTTACGTTCACTTTCTTCCTGACTTTCTATCAGATCAGTATATGACGACCTTGAAGCATTTGTACTTTTCTCTTCAATTATCTTAACATCACTACTTTCCACAATTCTTCCTAAATGATTGCTGAAACATTTGTAGGCTTTACTGTTCATTGAGTAACCGAGGAAAATTCCTTCATCTGCATTGTCACCATATTTCCCTTGATTTCCTTCTTTGTTCCTGATTAAGCATTTACTTCCAAAGACACGAAAGTATTTTAAAGAAGGCATCCACCAATTCCACAATTCATATGATGTCATCGTCTGACCCATATAATGTCCTGTTCGATTCTGAATGTACACTATAGCCTGAACAGCCTCTTTCTAGTAATGTCATGGAATACGACTCTCAAGCAGCATAGTTCGTGCCCTGTTGTTCACCTGTCTATTGCTACGTTCAAGAACTCCATTTTGTTGTGGAGTTCTCACAACATCTACCTCATTCTGTATCCCATGAATCTCCAGATAATTTTTAAATTCAATGGATGTGTATTCTCCTCCATTGTCAGATCACAACACTTTGATTGTCTATCTAGTATCATTCTCGACGATTCGCCGATATGTTTTCATGCAGTCAAGGACTTGTCATTTCCTGTGAATGACCATCAAACATGCCATTCTACTTTAATCATCTATGAAAAGGAAAAATTACCTTTCTCCATGAGTTCCAACAACATTTATTGGCCCACATACATCTGTATGAATCAGATCAAGAAGGTGAGATTCCCTTTTATTCTTTGGCCAATATGAACTGCAGACCAGCATCCCACGAATGCATGCGTCATAAGATTTTTCACGCTCATGCTTCAGGTTGAGGATGTCCTTGAAAATTCTCAATTTTGATATTTTATCCATGTCTTGTTGATTGATGTGTCCTAGTCTCCGATGCCAAAAATTGTTTTCTTCTTCAACAGTCATGTAACAGACATTTTCTTCACTATCAACCTGATACAAGTTGCCTTCTGTTATGCATCCCTTCATAAGTGGATTGCCTGTATTTCCCCAGATAGAGCAGCCTTTCTTATTAAAAGTAACTATAAGTCCTGAGTCACATTGTTGACTCACGCTGAGGAGATTATGACATAGGACATCTACGTAAAGAACTTCAGCCTTCTTTAGTTCTCCATTAGCTAATTCTATACTTCCACTCCCTTTGATTTTTAGAGCTACATCATTAACAAATAGTATTTTACCATCAACCTTTATTTTGATATCTGTTAACAGGCTGACATTACCTATCATACGAGATGAACAACCGCTATCTAGAATCCAGGTACTTTTATTCTTTGTAGCTTTGAGGTCCACCTCTGCAAAGTTGTATTTCTCAATATTCTTCCTTTCCTTCCATGAGACAATGGATTGAGTATATAGTACTGATGGCCTTTCAATAATCTCTTCCACATACCCAGGTTTATTATAGTCTAAATCTTCATATAGGGGAG
This sequence comes from Viscum album, assembly GCA_963277665.1. NCBI lineage: Eukaryota > Viridiplantae > Streptophyta > Magnoliopsida > Santalales > Viscaceae > Viscum > Viscum album. Next base: position 304,130,174 of record OY728131.1, on the reverse strand, counting down.
AGAACTAGTTTTAGAGAGTAATAATGTCTTGTTGTCGAGACCTGACATGTCTTGAACTTCGGTATGAGGTGTCCATGTCCCTTCTCTACCTGCAGTTAGAAACCTTATGACCAAAGTTATAACAATGAAGACAATATCCATAGAAATTGTCTCTTCTATAAGAATTAGGATATGAATTTTTTCTCATTTGTTGAACTTCTATATCTTCTCCATTTAGACATCTTCTTGTCTCTTTGCAATAAGACATGGTATGACCTAGATAGCCACAGAACTGAAACATCATGAGTGGAAATGTCTTCTCACTTGGATTTATCCTCATACCTTCTTCCTTGGGAGAATAGTTAGACTGTCTTTCATTTCTGAATGTTTGAGGATAACCATCAGTTCTCATTTTAGTTTGGATTGGGGGTTCCTTTTTTAGAACTTTAGGGAACATTTCAAAATGTTCAACTTTCATCTTATCTTTCCTTTGGATCTTTTAACTTCCAGTAGTTGATCTCTCAGCTTCCCAGCCAATTCCACTCCTTCCCATGCAAGCAGGTATTTGATCACTCAAGATTTTTCCAACACCATCTGAACCACACATGGCTCTTGCCAGTAATTCTGCATATGAGAATCTTCCAAACTATATTTTGTTCCTTGATTCTTCTAGAATTGATTTAGTCTCCAGTTTACTCCTTAGAGTAACCACTTCCTCCTCAAGACCCTCAGCAGTCTTGTATTTTTCATCTAGTCTGGAGGTGAGGTCATTGATGACCTTTTCCTGCTCTTCAATTCTCAGCTTCAGATCCACTACATCATCATTTTTTCAATTATTTCTGAATGTACCTTCAAAAAATATTCCAGTCATTCAATTTCAGCATCAAGTAGATCAATGTATTCAGTTTATTCTTCTACAATTGATTTCCACTTATTGAAACTCTTACAGTTAGTCTTAAACTTATTAACCGCATCCTTAAGTTTCATCTCGGGATCTACAAAAGTTATTAGTTGTTTTTCTCTACCATTATCTTTTGACTTTTCAACAGTATCCATCATGGAAGAAAGGTTCTCAGTTTTGAATTCTGGTTCTTCTTCATCAAATAATTCATTATCATCTTCTTCCTCTTCACAAAAAAAACTCTTACATTGCATTTTCATTCTAGATTTGAAGTTTACCTTTTTGATGAACCTTCTTTGAGGCTTCTCGAATCATTCATCTTCACTATCATTATCATTGATCTTTCATGTACCCTGAGAGGCAATGTTCCCAACTTTTCCACAACGAAAATATGTAAGAGGTAACTTCGCTTTGAATTTCCCTTTTCCCTTCTGGAACTTCTTTGCAATGAGAGAAAGAATTTATTTTTCTTCGTCATCTTCACCACTACTATCTTTTGAGATTTTTTGTTTTTCCATGGACTTGAATGCCATTTCCTTGATCACACGAGTCTTAGCATCTTCTGTTTTGACACTAATTTCATATGCTACCAAGTTGCTTAGAAGATCATCCAGAGAAAGTTTGGAAAGATCTCTTTCCTCAAGAGCTGACACCTTTGCATTGTACAGATGTGGAAGTCTTCTTAATATTTTCTTTACAAAATCAATGTCTTTGATTTCTTTTCCTTGACCTAGAATTTCTCCAACCACTTCAGTAATTCGATTTAATAATGAGTCTGCATTCTCATCTGGATGCATCTTCAGATCATCAAACCGATTGTGCAGCACTTGTAGCTTCGCCTCCTTCACATCGATATCTCCTTCATAATTATTCTCGAGTTTATCCCACATGGATTTTTCTGAGGTGCAATTCATCAACTTTAGGTAGATCTGATCAGAAAGGGCTGCATTGAGTACATTTTGTGCTTTAGCATCTGTATCCATAATTTTCCTATCTGTTTCAGTCATAGCTAGGCCTGTTGGATCAGTGACTTGTATTCCTTGCACAGTATAAAAAACAACTTCTATTCTAAGAGATCTTAGATAAGATCTCATTCATTTCTTCCATATCTAGAAATTACTTCCATCGAAGTGAGGGACTCCCCTGACATTGACTGCATTTTCTATGATGATAAAGGAAAGATTCAAAACCAGCAACCTCCCTCTGATACCACTTGAAGGACCCCGGGACACCCTGAGAGGGGAGGGGTGAATCAGGGTGACAAGTTTTTATTTTAATGTCATGGATATTATTCCCATGTTGGTAAGAACATGTTGAACCTGTATGATGAATATGATTAGAAAGAAGACATTCACATGCACAGAGAAGACACTACACTTTTTACTTGGTTCACCACTAAGGCTACGTCCAAGGAGCATACGCCGACAAGTTGTCAGTCGTACACAATTCCACTAATCTTCACTAGTTGTGGATTACAAAGGTTTTGGCACAGACACTCTGTCCTAGGCTCACTGCCTTTACAATGGTTTAGGGATAGCTCACAGCTTCCCTCGGGTCACTCCTGTTGACTCCCCCTGGCTCCTGCCCTTGGTGAAGTCCCACTCAGTTTATAGACGTGAAGGTCTTTTCAATAGATTTTCATTGATGTATTTGCCTCTGCTCAGCACAAGAATCTACTTGCATCGAAGTCTAGAATAGATGCACTAGAATGCACAAAACCACCGCATCGTATAACCAGAACGTGCCGACAAACTTCACTGACAATTGCGTGCAACACAAAACCTTTGCACGCAAAACCTTCCTATTGCACGCAAACTTTACTTTTTGTGCAGAAAAATATTTTGCGCACACACCCCCTTTTTCGCTCAACTGAATCTTTTATGGGAGAACACAATTTTTATACACAAATCTTCATTTTTCGCGCATTGAGAAATTTTTCGTGAAATACCGAATATTTCGTGCAAGCCCCTTTATGAGATCTATTTTTGTACATCAGACCTTGGATCTTCTCTAACTATTCAACCCCCCAGAATGAAGGGGGTCACTGCATATTTATAAGTGACTGAGACCCCCATGCGCAAAATCCACTTCGGCGCAAAAAACCTCTCATCTGGCGCGTAATATTTCATGCAGGTATCGTTTTTCGCACACCTCTCCTGATATTTCACGCAACCCATGCCTTTTCCCTTTTTCGACATTGTGATTCCGAAACACTATTTGTGCGAAAATCTTCGCTCTGCTATTTCACGCACCACACTGTTTTTCACACCCAGCTCATGTATTTTGCGCACAACCTTTATTTTCTGTGCAGCCCCTGAATTTTCCATTTTTCACCAATCTGATTTCGAAACACTATTTGCACGAAGAACCTCGGTCCACTATTTCGCACATCCCGCTGTTTTCCGCACCCAACTTAAGTATTTTGTTCAATTCTTTTATTTTTCCCACACCACTTCCTTTTTGTGTGAACCACCTTTTTCAGACAATCCATGTCTTCATTTTCCGATTTTGAGGCCCAAAAAATTGGAAAACACTCGGAAACAGCGCCACCTTCAATACTGTTGTCTGCTTGAACTATATAATCACTTTGCTGGCACACATTCGGAACTTCCACTGAGGATTGACAACAAACACAAACCAAACCCCAATTCCTACATAGAACAGCCATTCTTCCAACAAATTTTGGAGGTTTAAGTGGGAGATCATGTCTTCTTAAAAGTATCTCTATGGAAGGGTGTTATATGATTTGGGAATATATAGAAACTGAGCCCTATGTACATAGGCCGTTTTTAAATTATATAGAGAATTGGAGCTATTTCATATCATTGGGATATTCTACATAGCCTCTCTAAAGATCAGAATTTGTTCCCTGTCTCATTGCTAAGAAATTGAATGCCATACCCAACACATGTCCTCACTTATAAATGTATAGAATTGGGTAATAGATTATCATATTGTGAAGAACCTATCTATATTCTAGACACTGTAGAACAAGTGTTTTGGAATAAGACAACTTGACCTGTAACGATACAATGGAAAATTCATAAAATTGAAGAGGAAACATTGGATCATGGGGAGCTTATGATGAAGAACTAACCATATCTTTTTTAGGTAACATTCTAGTAATTTTGAGGAAGAATTTTTTGTTTGAATGGGATAATATTACACCCCATGATTTTGAAAATACATTTAATATTGAATGAATGAAACACTGAGTCTCCAAAAAACACCTCTTTGTTATAACCCTTTGAGTAAACATAATTTTTCCACCTCTCTGACTTGAATATCAAAAAATCAACATACACAATTGCATACAAGATGAAATTTAGAGCCTGAAAAGGCAACCTTTATTTTCTTTGGAATAATATCATACCCTTATCAATAGTAATATGACCCTTTCGAATAGTAAATCAATTATTATTTTATGATCTTATGTTTATATGATAATGATTTCTTGATTAATTTTTCAAGCCGATAAAAACAAATTATTGTTTTATTATTATTATTTTTTGAAATACATATGATTTTATTTATCAATTAATTTAATAATAATTTTATATTATATTAAAAAAATTGATTTAATTTTATATTTCTATCCATCAAAAAATATATAGGGTGAATTTTTTGGATTTTTCTGAAATACTCGAATTTATGATGAATAGTAAAATACGGTAATTTACTTTGAATATACATTATCCATTTAATTAACTATTCCTAGAATCATAAATGATGTAATAAAACATGGTTATAACTCACATTAACATATTAATACTCATTTTCTCATGAATCAGTACTATTGGTTGTCAATGGAAAAATAAAGAAATAATGAGTAAAATAATTAGAAAACACTCCCCGCCTCCACTATAACCCCACCTCACACTCCCTATTATATTCACTCCTCCCATGTATAGATCCTATTCTAAATATCTCAAAAATATCCTCCCAATATCCTCCCCAAATAACAACATCCCTTGGTCTCATAAAAATTCCATAAAATATCGTCTAAAGAAGCCCTTAAGGATGATTACATCCTGAGGTAAATTCTCTCTTCATGTGTTTTCCTTCAAGTTCATTTCTATTCTTGTTCTTTACTGACATACTTTCCTCCATATGTTGTTATTAATATAGTGACATAAATGTAATTTAATTTAATTATGATAATTTTTTATTCATCATCATCTCAACTTTCCCATTATTTAATACTCGAAATGAAAACACCATTTGAGATATGTTAATTTATCACATTAAAGGATGATGAATTTTAAATTTATATTTCCATATCCAATTATGATTATGAAGCCATATTTATGATTAAATCAGAATATAAAATATCTATTATAATTATTTAGGGTCCTATAATCATTTTATACACATGAAATTAATTTATAAATCCAAATTAGATCATTGTGATACTGAACTGTAAATTAACCCCAAGAATTATCAAGAAAGTTTTATATAAAAAATAATCTTCACTACCAATAACAAATATAATTTTATAACCATGTAATCCTATTTTTCTCACTAATAAAATAAATCTTCTATTATGGGCAATTGTTCTCATTATACGTGTTTATCCATACTTGAATATATATAAACTGATCCAGAAAACCAAGGAAAGAAAACACTCCCAAACAATGAAATTGGATTTCTGGACCCATAAAAAGGATATAAATGAATATAATAAGGTTATGATAAAAAAATTTATTATAGAAGATGTTCTGGAATAATTAATTTTTGATCCTAAATTTGATTATTGAGGTCATTAATATTCAAGTGAGGAACACCAACAGACTTTAGGTAAGGGTTTGTTACCCAAACCTCCATATTCATTCGGGTTGCTCTTACTGTCTACATACCTTAATGAAATTATTATCTATTATTATGAAATCCTAATAAATTCTTTGTGAGTGTTTTATATATGTTTACCAACCATAATCCTTCTCTATTTAATGGTAATGTATACATTTAAAAAGAAACTATCATTTTCTTTCAAAATACAAGCTGATTTCAAGGGAATTCCTCGCATTCCTAACTATATTAAAGGGAACCCTAGAGTATGATTTTAGAAACCATTTTCTTTCTAAAATAAATCATTATATTATGGAAATCATATATTTTAACACCCCAGGTAAATAAAGAATATGACATTTCATATTTATCCATATTTGTGAATCAAATATTAATATTACTTTAAAGGGGATGCTATGCTCGATTGTGTACCCAACACGCAACAACGAGTTTTTTGGGAATCTTACGTTGCACACAAGTAATAAAATAATATTATTTTAAATGTAAGTTAACGAGTAGCCGTTGTACTGGCTGGAATGGATATAAATAACTAAAATATGATTATATATGTTTTTAAATGTTTTTACATTTACCCAATAAAAGATAAAGGCTTAAAATACGGAAAGAATTCAATTTTAGGCGTATATGCCCTAGTTTTCACTAAAGGTTCACTTATCGACTTTTAATGGAGAAATGTCATTAAATATAGTTTTTATCACTCTTATAAATTCTTTTGTACCAAATAAAACTCTTATTAAGAATCGGGACATTAAATTTTACTTTGTGTAAATTTTTGGTATTTTTTTGATAAAGTTAATTTTTTAATGAATATTGTAAAATGTTGTATTTTAATTCAAAACCTATTTTTAATATAATTTATTTATATGATTAGATTATCTTTTTAATTTGATTTAATGTGAAATTAGAATATATTTTTACCATTAAATCCAATAGTGGTCATTGGAATTAATTTCACTTTGAAATCGGACTTAAACTAGTATCAATCTTTTGATACTTATTGTTTCATAAAAACACGCTATTTTCTCTGATAGCGGGAATTAATTATTAAAATAATTAAAGTGACTTATATGTTTTGAATTTTGTAAAATAGACTTCATTTTTTAATTCGGAATATCAAATATAGCTTAGGGTGATTTTTTGGTAATTTTCTGAAAAACTTCAATTTTTGATGAATAGTGAAACCACTAAGTGGTACTTATAAAGACTGATTTTCCGTTTAAATGAAATTTTGCCATCATTGTGTTTTGAATTTAAAAAATCCGACATACATGGTTGTAATTAAGAAGTAAAATGTGGTTCAATGGGATAAAAATAATTTTTTGGTGAATAGTAACTTATTAAGTTCTTAATCGCGATTAGTGGTAATTAGGGTAGTATAAGGTATAAATAATGCTTTAATAATATGAAATGACCTAGAAACATGTACCAACATTATTGGTTGTGTCATGGACGACCAAGACAAGCCATGGGTCAACTTGGGGACCCCATGGAGACACTTTGGTTGGGAAATGACATAAATAACTTTTTATTTAATGTAAAAGTAAAAATGACACAAACATAATATGTTTTACGAAAAAAAAATTTATATGGGGTTATAAAGATCAGATTTTTGATTATAAATAGTAATTGGAAAGGTAAAAATATTTCCTACATCATAGTATTTGTTTTATAATTTTTAGACATTATATAAATTAAATTATTTATGACATAATAATGATGCAGCGGTGACATCATTATTTGACGATTTAAATAAAATGGAAAGATAATGTAAAATCTATGTACTACACATGTCCAAAACCAATTGGATGAGTGGATTTAGAACCCTTATCACCATATCCACGAATTATATCAATGTGGGACCTTTCAAAACCGAAACACATTTTCAAATAAAGTAATATTTCCTTACGTTCCAAAAGTGCCCCTCCTCTCCTCTTATAAAAGGCCCCCACCTCTACCTCATTTCACACACTCCTCAAGCCTTTGGCTCGGCCAAACCCTGCCCATTTACTCTCTCCAAATCCCTCTCCTCATCCTAGAGGATTCCCTTTGGGAATAAGCCTTTCAAAAGAAGCCTTTAGGCTCAAATCAAAAGGAGTTACACTTTTAAAAGTAATTCATTGTCTCATGTTCATTTGTTTTATTTTGTTTCTCCAACCCCCTAAACTCTTTTTATTTACATCATTTGTAACTACAACAGTATGTTCAATATTCTAGGATTTTGTTATAATATTTATTCGAGCTACACTCTCACACAACTACATCAAATGGTTAAATAACATACGGTTTCCGTGGATGGCGAAATTCTGCCTCCCGAAACGATGATTGTTCAATACTCATTTAACACCTTCAAAGGTGGCCATTATGATGTCACTATTTTTATATATGATATATAATATGTTTATTTTTTTTCTTCAAGCTTCTGTATTTTTCATTTTGGGCATACCTTTATGGTTTCCATTGTTGGTAAACACGATATCTTCATTTAAGGAAGTGCAGACTACCGCCCCCTCAAAGTGATGTGATTCGTTAATGCCATATGTGGGATGTGTAAAGGATGGATTTAAAGTTATTATATATGATGTTATACTGGAATTATAATATACCTCTATATCATTATTATTTCTTTCCATTAAAGTATGAGATAGAAATGAAAGTAGCGTTCATGCGTACGTACGGCTTACCGTCTCCATGAACGGTGCATTTCATTTCTTATCCCCAAATGTAATGTACAATTATAAGTACATATATATAATGGATATATATGTACTATGATACATCTAAATGATTAATATAATTTTGTAATTAAAATATACATACCTCTCATATAGTTTTAATTACATTAATACGACATAGAAATGAAAGTAGCGTTCATGCGTACGTACGGCTTACCGTCTCCATGAACGGTGCATTTCATTTCTTTCCTCTAAATGATTATGTGATTTTATAAATACATGTATATTCTGGATATATATGATATATATGATATCCAAATCAGGAATTTCATTTTTGGATATGAAGAACCTTTGACCACACGAACAACATGTAATTGTAAGAAGTCCACTTTCGACTTAAGAACCAAATATCGACAAAACAAACATGATTAACTTAAATGATTAAATAATTTTTATAACATGGTAATAAGTGATATAAATGGAATAATGAACTTTAAAAAGGTTCTTAAGTAAGTATAAATTAACTCAATTTTATTATTCAGGATATTAATGAACGATCGAGTCAAGTCGGACCCGAGGTAAGGGATCCTACACCTCTCTTTCTTTTTAAGTACACTCTTTTATGTCATTCCTTTAAAGCTCATCTTTATTGTTATTTGGATGTTATTTTATATTAATATTACTTTAATTTTTATGTTCATGTGATGATGGACCCTATTCTCTCTCATCAATCCATTTTGGAAGTTTTGAGTGGCACCGATAGGATGTCGAATTTTCGTAAGAGATCTAACCTCTCTCTTTCTTTTAAAGTACTCTCCTTTATGTCACTTCTTTTAAGCTCATATTTGTTATGTTGGGGGATGTTCTTTTATATTCCTCTTTATCTAAACATTATTTTTATATAATGAGAGACCCTATTTCCTCTCATCAATCCATTTTGGAAGTTTTAAGTGGCGTCGTTAGGCTGCCGAGTTTTCGTAAGAGATTTTTCATCTCACTTTTATTCCCGTGAGATTTAGGCTACATTTGCCACAATTTCCATTGAGTGGTTTATGTACTTCCCAATATTACAATACTATTTTAATATAATTCCATTTATGGGTATTTACATATTCATTGTATGACACTTCTTCAATGGGGTGTACTTTTCAAAAGTTACCCAAGTCGGTAAGGGAACCTTTCACCCTCCTTTTTTAAAGACTTCTTTTGTTGGGTCTTTTAATTTACATATTGTTATGTTGGGATATGTTCTCATATATCCTTATTTATGTAAATTTTATGTCCAAGTGATGAGATACCCTTTTTTTATCTCTCATCAACTCATTTTGATGTGACACCGTTGGGCTGTCAAGGGAACTTCTTAACCCAATTTCGAGTTCTTTGGGTTCAACATGTTGTTATTGACTATGTAATCCTTTGAATATGTGTGAATGTCCTTTTATTATTTTACACTTAATATCCACTTATATTTGGTGTATTCCTTTTGCACACATAATTATGTAAATTGATTTATCCTTAAACCAAGGATACCGTCTTTGTAAGGGACTTCGTCTCAATCTCCTTTCATTGAGGCATATTTCGTTTTATACACAATTTTATTTTATACAGTGTATAAACCCCTTTGAATTTTACTTTTATACAAAAGGAATCTTTTTCTACGAAGCGTTTTACAAAACAACAAAAAGGAATGTTTCTTTAAACGTACGCGGCGACAACGACCTTTTCCGCCACCGCGAGTATTATTTGGTCTTTGTCTTCATCAACAAGCCGTAATGTTTTTAGAATAAATTAAATACCATATACTCTTTTATGTATTTTGGTATTGAAAATGGTTTTGATAAAGGATTCTATTATATCAATATATTTATGATATATTGTAATTGAAATGTGAAAATGTTATCATTCCTTTATATTGGTTTTATGTTTTATGATTTTATATTGGTACTTGGACATTTTAACGGGTGGTTACGTTATAAACCATATGATGGGTGGTGTCGTGAATACCAGGACGGGTGGTTACGTTATAACCTCCAATTCATTGGGTATGGAAGTCGGCCATATGGCTATTCCATTAAGTATGTATGGAAATTGGTCGTATGGCTATTCCATTAAGTGATATGTGTGGTAGTCGACCGTATGGTTATTCCACTTAAGTATGTTTATGTCCCAAGTTACCTTTATATATGTTATGTGTTCTTTATATGGGTTTTATGGTAATACTTTGGTTACAAAAAGGTAAGTAATGATATATAATTCATGAATAGTTTTTACTACATCATGAAGGTGAAAAGTATTACCTTGATAAAGTATACATGGTTTACTTTATGTTTTGATAAACTAACAGTTTTTATTCTTTGTGTATCCATTACTGAGTTTTTATGCTCATCCCAAGTTTTTGAAATGTTTTTCACAGGACTTAGCATGGAATAGGGTCAAGGATTGGATCAAGGGAAAGTCATGCTACCTAAAACATGGAACTATACATGTTTCTTTTAAAGAGTTTTTATTTTATGGAAATTTAGTAGAAGCGACTTCTTTGTAATCTTTTGAGATGTAATAGTTATGTTCTAATTCTCTAAAACTCTAAACCTGAAAAGATCCTCAATGTTAATTATTCATTTAATTCAATTTTATGTAAGGTTTAAGGCTGGGGCCTTATAGTTTGTATCAAAAGTCGGTTTAGATAACTTTAGAGGTTAGGGTGTTCTTTATGCATAAGTGACATTACCATAATGGTTAGGATTTCAGAAAGAGTCCTAGTTTTAGATAAAGTGAATGAGTAAGTGTATCTTAGTGTTTACCTTCCTCATTAGTACATGATGGTTTTGTTGATATACTCACACTGACATTTCTATTTTTAGTGAATGGATGGATCTAGCAGGCACCAAAGAGACAAAAGGTTTGAAGGAAACTGTGGTGGTTCTCTGATTAAGATACTAGATAAAATGGAGGATTCAATGAGGAAACTCATGGTTGTTCTAAACCAAATATCAAGGAGTCATGATCAACCACTTCAACCTTGGTGAGTTATCTAATGCATCATGTACGAGATGGCCAACCCGATTTGGAAATTCAGGTAATAATTATTAAGGTAACCATTAGGGTTTATATGATACTTAATTTTTAGGTAATTATGGGTTACTCTATGATATGATGGAAAATGAAAGGAATGAGATAAACTTGAGGTTAAAATATGTTATGATTATTCTTCAAGATTTTATCTCATTTTGGGGAATGTTTTAAGAAATATATAGTTTTGGAAAAAGGACAACACGTAGACCGTGTGACATCCCGTCGCGTCGGATAAAGCTGTGGGAATCGAACCCACAACCAATGTGCGACTGGTATTTATCGCCTACCACTGGACTACGTGAAGTCCCTGGTTAGTTTGACTGATTCATTCTAGTTATATGATTTTATGAATTAAGAGTAAGATGATTTTGGGTTATTTATGAAAATGATTAACCTATCATGGAGGATATGTGATTAGGTTAATTACTTTTCAAAGCGAGACTTTAGGAGCAACTGATATTGTTTGGAGATAAATGTTACGATTTATCTTGGAAGTCTATGCGACTAAATCCTTCAAATATTTGGGTTTCAATCTTATATTGGTTTACTTTGAATAGTTTTATGGACAAATTTATTATAGAATGGTCCTCGTTGAACATTGGGTTTTGTTGGACAAATTTTGGAGATTAAGAATAAATTTTCTTTTTATAAAGGGTTATCCTTTTCTGGATTATCTGATCTTGTACTAGCCTTTTTGGTTTTGGTTTTGGTTAAAGTCTAAAGACATGGGAAGTATATAGTTCTATTTTTTGGATTATGTGATTCTCTAGAAGTTGATTATAGTACTCTTAATGTGAACAAGTCTTCCTAAATACTCGTCTTTTGGATAAAATATGAGTTTGTGTAAGGAATCTAATAAAAGTTGAAAGTCAATATGATACATGATTATGTTTCCTTATGAATAAATTCCTCAATAAAAAGTAACTTAAAACAAAAATGTTTTCTATTAACTTTTCTTACTGGGGAATCGAATACCGTTTAACCCATCACAAGTTTGTGATTTTCTCGTGGTTAACTTTCTCCTAAACATGTTTTCTATCACTCTCCATCAGAACATTACCCTTGGTTTTTTCCTCCATGTCCATATTTTCATACTTGGAATCCTAGTATGGGTTAACTTGGGTGACCTTTTTACTTATCTCTCTTTATTTTAAAGTGTTTGTTTTACCGACTTTTGTTCCGATTTGGGACTTTCAAGAATTTTTCCAAGCGCAATTTTAAAATTGCGAGGACGCAATTCCCAAAAGGGGGGAAGGATGTAACACCCCAGGTAAATAAAGAATATGACATTTCATATTTATCCATATTTGTGAATCAAATATTAATATTACTTTAAAGGGGATGCTATGCTCGATGGCGTACCCAACACGCAACAACGAGTTTCTTGGGAATCTTACGTTGCACACAAGTAATAAAATAATATTATTTTAAATGTTAGTTAATGAGTAGAAGTTGTACTGGCGGGAATGGATATAAATAACTAAAATATGATTATATATGTTTTTAAATGTTTTTACATTTACCCAATAAATGATAAAGGCTTAAAATACGGAAAGAATTCAATTTTAGGCGTATATGCCCTAGTTTTCACTAAAGGTTCACTTATCACCTTTTAATGGAGAACTGTCATTAAATATATTTTTGATCACTCTTATAAATTCTTTTGGACCAAATAAAACTCTTATTAAGAATCGGGACATTAAATTTCACTTTGTGTAAATTTTTGGTATTTTTCTGATAAAGTTCATTTTTTAATGAATAATGTAAAATGTTGTATTTTAATTCAAAACCTCTTTTTAATATAATTTATTTATATGATTAGATTATATTTCTAATTGGTTTTAATTTGAAATTAGAATATATTTTTACCATTAAATCCAATAGTGGTCGTTGGAATTAATTTCACTTTGAAATCGGACTTAAACTAGTATCAATCTTTTGATACTTATTGTTTCATAAAAACACGCTATTTGCTCTGACAACAGGAATTAATTATTAATATAATTAATGTGAATTATATGTTTTGAATTTTGTAAAATAGACTTCATTTTTTAATTCGGAATATCAAATATAGCTTAGGGTGAATTTTTGGTAATTTTCTGAAAAACTTCAATTTTTGATGAATAGTGAAACCACTAAGTGGTACTTATAAAGACTGATTTTCCGTTTAAATGAAATTTTGCCATCATTGTGTTTTGAATTTCTAAAATCCGACATACATGGTTGTCATTAAGAAGTAAAATGTGGTTCAATGGGATAAAAATAATTTTTTGGTGAATAGTAACTTATTATGTTCTTAATCGCGATTAGTGGTAATTAGGGTAGTTTAAGGTATAAATAATGCTTTAATAATATTAAATGACCTAGACACATGTCCCAAACTTATTTTTTGTGTCATGGCCGACCAAGAAAAGTCATGGGTCAACTTAGGGACCCCATGGAGACACTTTGGTTGGGAAATGACATAAATAACTTTTTATTTAATGTAAAAGTAAAAATGACACAAACATAATATATTATACAAAAACAATTTTTATATGGGGTTATAAAGATAATAGTTTTGATTATAATAAGTCATTGGAAAGATAAAAAGATTTACTACATCATAGTATTTTTTTTTTAATTTTTAGACATTAAATAAATTAAATTATTTATGACATAATAATGATGCAGTGATGACATCATTATTTGACGATTTAAATAAAATGGAAAGATAATGTAAAATCTATGAACTACACATGTCCAAAACCAATTGGATGAGTTTATTTCGAACCATTATCACCTTATCCACTAATTATATCAATGTGGGACCTTTTAAAACCGAAACACATTTTCAAATAAAGTAATATTTCCTTACATTCCAAAAGTTCCCCTCCTCTTCTCTTATAAAAGGCCCCCACCTCTACCTCATTTCACACACTCCTCAAGCCTTTGGCTCGGCCATCCCCTGCCCATTTACTCTCTCCACATCCCTCTCCTAATCCTAGAGGATTCCCTTTGGGCATAATCCTTTTAATGGAAGCTTTTAGGCTCAAATCAAAAGGAGTTACACTTTTAAAGGTAATTCATTCTCTAATGTTCATTTGTTTTATTTTAATTTTCCAACCCCCTAAACTCTTTTTATTTACTTCTTTTGTAAAAACACCAGTATCTTAAATATACTAGGATGTTTTTATAATATTTATTCGAGCTACACTCTCACACAACTACATCAAATGGTTAAAGAACATACGGTTTCCGTGGATGGCGATATTCTGCCTCCCGAAACGATGATTGTTCAATACTCATTTAACACATTCAAAGGTGGCCATTATGATTTCACTATTTTTATATATGATATATAAGATGTTTATTTTGTTTCTTTAAGCTTCTGTATTTTTCATTTTGGGCATACCTTTATGGTTTCCATTGTGGGTAAAAACGATATCTTCATTTAAGGAAGTGCGGACTACCGCCCCCTCAAAGTGATGTGATTCGTTAATGCCATATGTGGGATGTGTAAAGGATGGATTTAAAGTTATTATATATGATTTTATACTGGAATTATAATATACCTCTATATAATTTTTATTTCTTTCCATTAAAGTATGAGATAGAAATGAAAGTAGCGTTCATGCGTACGTACGGCTTACCGTCTCCAAGAACGGTGCATTTCATTTCTTATCCCCAAATGTAATGTACTATTATAAGAACATATATATAATGGATATATATGATTTATGATACATCTAAATTATTAATATAATTCTGGAATTAAAATATACATATCTCTCATATAGTTTTAATTCCATTAATACGACATAGAAATGAAAGTAGCGTTCATGCGTACGTACGGCTTACCGTCTCCATGAACGGTGCATTTCATTTCATTCCTCTAAATGATTATGTGATTTTATAAATACATGTATATGCTGGATATATATGATATATATGATATCCAAATCAGGAATGTCATTTTTGGATATGAAGATCCTTTGACCACACGAACAACATGTAATTGTAAGAAGTCCACTTTCGACTTAAGAACCAAATATCGACAAAACAAACATGATTAACTTAAATGATTAAATAATGTTTATAACATGGTAATAAGTGATATAAAAGAAATAATGAACTTTAAAAATGTTCTTAAGGAAGTATATATTAACTCAAGTTTATTATTCTGGAGATTAATGAATGAACGAGTCAAGTCGTACCCGAGGTAAGGGATCCTACACCTCTCTTTCTTTTTAAGTACACTCTTTTATGACATTCCTTTAAAGCTCATCTTTATTGTTATTGGGATGTTATTTTATATTAATCTTACTTTAATTTTTATGTTCATGTGATGAGAGACCCTATTCTCTCTCATCAATCCATTTTGGAAGTTTTGATTGGCGCCGATAGGATGTCGAATTTTCGTATGAGATCTAACCTCTCTCTTTCTTTTAAAGTACTCTCCTCTATGTCACTTCTTTTAAGCTCATATTTGTTATGTTGGGGGATGTTCTTTTATATTCCTATTTATGTAAACATTATTTTGATGTAATGAGAGAACCTATTTCCTCTCATCAATCCATTTTGGAATTTTTAAGTGGCGTCGTTAGGCTGCCGAGTTTTCGTAAGAGAATTTTCATCTCACTTTTATTCCCATGAGATTTAGGCTACATTTGCCACAATTTCCATTGAGTGGTTTATGTACTGCCAAATATTACAATACTATTTTAATATAATTCCATTTATGGGTATTTACATATTCATTGTATGACGCCTCTTCAATGGGGTGTACTTTTCAAAAGTTACCCAAGTCGGTAAGGGAACCTTTCACCCTCCTTTTTTTAAAAGAATTCTTTTGTTGGGTATTTTAATTTATATGTTGTTATGTTGGGATATCTTCTCATATATACTTATTGATGTAAATTTTATGTCCAAGTGATGAGATACCATTTTTTTATCTCTCATCAACTCATTTTGATGTGTCACCGTTAGGCTGTCAAGGGAACTTCTTAACCCAATTTCGATTTCTTTGGGTTCAACATGTTGTTATAGAATATTTAATCCTTTGAATACGTGTGAATGACATTTGATTATTTTACACTTAATATCCACTTATATTTGGTGTATTCATTTGTCACACATAATTATGTAAATTGATTTATCATTAAACCAAGGATACCGTATTTATAAGGGACTTCGTCTCAATCTCCTTTCATTGAGGCATATTTCATTTAATACACAATTTTATTTTATATGGTGTATAAACCCCTTTCAATTTTACTTTTATACAAAAGGAATCTTTTTCTACGAAGCGTTTTACAAAAAAACAAAAAGGAATGCTTTTTTAAACGTACGCGGTGACAACGACCTTTTCCGCCACCGCGAGTATTATTTGGTCTTTGGCTTCCTCAACAAGCCGTAATGTTTTTAGAATAAAATAAATACCATATACTCTTTTATGTATTTTGGTATTGAAAATGGTTTTGATAAAGGATTCTATTATGTCAATATATTTATGATATATTGTAATTGAAATGTGGAAATGTTATCATTCCTTTATATTGGTTTTATGTTTTATGATTTTATATTGGTACTTGGTCATTTTAATGGGTGGTTACGTTATAAACCATATGACGGGTGGTGCCGTGAATACCAGGACGGGTGGTTACGTTATAACCTCCAATGTATTGGGTATGGAAGTCGGCCATATGGCTATTCCATTAAGTATGTATGGAAATTGGTCGTATGGCTATTCCATTAAGTGATATGTGTGGGAGTTGACCGTATGGTTATTCCACTTAAGTATGTTTATGTCCCAAGTTACCTTTATATATGTTATGTGTTCTTTATATGGGTTTTATGGTAATACTTTGGTTACAAAAAGGTAAGTAATGATAAATAATTCATGAATAGTTTTTACTACTTCATAAAGGTGAAAAGTATTACCTTGATAAAGTATACATGGTTTACTTTTTGTTTTGATAAACTAACAGTTTTTATTCTTTGTGTATCCTTTACTGAGTTTTTATGCTCATCCCAAGTTTTTGAAATGTTTTTCACAGGACTTAGAATGGAATAGGGTCAAGGATGGGATCAAGGGAAAGTCATGCTACCTAAAACATGGAACTATACATGACTCTTTTAAAGAGTTTTTATTTTATGGAAATTAAGTAGAAGCGACTACTTTGTAATCTTTTGAGATGTAATAGTTATGTTCTAATTCTCTAAAACTCTAAACCTGAAAAGATCCTCAATGTGAATTATTCATTTAATTCAATTTTAAGTAAGGTTTAAGGCTGGGGTCTTATATATATTACATTATTGATGTTTTTAGACAAATACTTTTCCCAATGAATTCTAATTTTCAATGTAAAAGAGTATTTATCTCAAGAATTACTCGATGCCTTTATAGTAGTATTTTAATCTATTTCAAAACACTTGATTAATATTATGTATGATATTATCTACCATATATAATTGGATGGATTATTTTTTTTGACTATAGTTGTTATTTCTTATAACCATTCACCAATTTACTCTAAATGGTAAGTGTGTATGCTTAATATTCGGTGGACATTATAGGTATTTCCTATGTTAGTTTTAAAATGAATGTATATGTTTTTTATTTTTATCCCCATTCATATGATGAATTTATTGGACTTAGTATGTGTTTGGTGGGGATCTTTATAGAACCATAGTGCATCGGTATGTCTCATTAGATGAACTGTGGTCTCGGAACGAGGCCTGGAAAAAATGAATATTTATGGACATAGATCGAGGCCTTGGCATTATGGTTTTGATGTCCAACATTATGCATTACCTCATTATAAAAAAAGTATTAATAGATCATGTGAATATTTGACTTGTAAAATACCCATGACTATGGTTTATTATGGAATTATTTATTCATCTCTAATTCCTTACATATTGTGTTCATGTTTATTGTTAAAGGTATGTGTTTTTGTTATTCAACTTGCTGAATGTTTATGTTTATGATATCTTCAGTGGATTTGATTACTCTTACTAAGAATTTGAGAAAATCCCTTTCTTATGAATCAATTTTTAGGACATGGAGATGTTTTTTCTGAAGGTCATGCAGAACTAACCTTGGAATTATGGATGTGGTAAACAAAATTTCTATGTTGTTTTTCATTTATTTTTGTAATGTTGAACATTTATATATATCTTGTTTCCAATTCTACTAAACTAATTGATCCTTAGGGATAAATATTCGTTGTTTATATACTAACATAATGAAATAAGGATCTAACACCAGGCAGCTTGGGTTAGGTCCATATTGTTAAATTTCAGACAGAAAAGTACTTTATTTAAAATAAACTATGAAAAACAAAAGATTTAATTAAATATTATTAACTCTATTTAAAAATAAGATTTATTATACATAATACGAATATAATATACGTTGGTTCATATATCTATTCTCATCCTTCCCCAATTTATTTATAAATATAGTCAGTCATCTTGGTCATTCGACTTACCCACTTTAATGAATTTCTTCAATATAATATTTCATTATTGATTTCATGTCAATTCATTAAGTTTGAACACATTCAATAATATGCCTATAGAGTAATTATTTGTGGAACAACCTTATATTTACCCCCACCAAACATTTTGGATTGCCCCTAGATGTCATTGGAGGACCAAAGTACCAATGGTCCCCCCATAACTCATGATATAGACTATCTCTATTTGACCACCATGTCTAACCACCCACGACTGACCCTATTTTAATAAAACATGTATATATTACATCATCTTATTATGACCAAAAACTAGGTTAAAAATATTATCTCATTTCCCATTAATTATAGAATTTTTTTTATAAATGTAATATGATTCCGTTTTTAAATTTAATCATACAAAAGTAAATTCCTTAAATCATAAGTAATTTAAATGATATATAAATCACAAATATACATCTTATTTTAATATTTATCATTTAATGGAGAAAATGTGGTATTAAATATATTTGGTGTAATCTATAAGAGATTTATAACATTTATAGAGTCCTTTGATTTTCAAGAAATCCTTGAATACCTCATATTATCCTACTAGTATGGGTGAAAGGATCGTAAAAATTTTAATCATTAAATATCCTAAATTAATAAAACATTCCTTTCTAAATTTGGAAATTTTCCACAACCATTTTAGAGTATACTTCATAAATATTCTAAATATTATCTAATATTCTTTTATAGTCTTCCATATCATTGACTTAGTTAATTACATTTTAGAATAACATAATCACCCATCTAGTAATTATAAATGTTCTTATAATATAGAAGAGTCCTAGGATCTCCTTTCTAATGATATTGGAATCCTATTATAGTATAATAATGACCTTACAAGACAGAATTCAAAAGATAGTGTGCTATTATGACTATCCAATTATGCTAATCTAGCCAATACATTTTATAATTATTTTAATCTTGATAGAAATTAAATTATTAATGATTCTTCAAAAGAGATAAAAAATATTATATAAGGAATAAAAAAATAAAATTCATATCAATTATTATAAAATCAAATAATTTATGGAACCTGGATACTATAATACAAAATATTTTACCCATGCATATATAATGAAAGAATAAGGGGTAAATTAATTATTACGTTTTTCAAATGAAAATAACCCACACCCAAATTAAATTTTATTGTTCTTTTTCAACCCATTTTAATCACTCTCATAGTATAAGAAGATATAAAGAAATAATGGAATGAAAATAATTTTTATAAAAGGATTATATCCAAATGTATATTCCAAAATTATTTTTAAAATATAATAATCCATGACACAACTTATACTAATATTTTTATAACTTTTAATTTAAAATTTAGCGATATGGTTAAATTGCAAGCTTTCCAAAATTTTAATTCTAATAAAAATTCTAGTACCATAATTTATAATAATATTAATTTAAAATAAAAATGGTCTAAATTTTATCTTTATATGATCTTGTATAAATTGAAAATCATCCAAAATTTGTGATGACAATTTTTTTACATTCAACAAAAGATTTCATCTTCTTCATTGATGAGATAAAAATTTACAAAAATGTTTGTTTGGGCCATAATGTCACATTTATCTTTATTCCAACCCATTTAATATCTAAAATTCAATAAAATAATTTAATAGTTTATCTCCATTAATTGTTTATTAATATTATTTAAATTAATTGTAAATATAAATTTCTAGAAAATGGTAAATAAGTTATATTTCCTTGAATCAAAATATAGAAATTTATGTCCCATATTTTTCTCTAAAAAATGGATGAAAATTTTAGTCTGTTATGTAAATTAATCTCATTTAATTTAAATCCATAATATAAAAATAAAATTTATAAAAATAGTTATAAAAATATCGGATATTTAACGTCTAAAAAATTCCCAAAAAAAATACATCTCTTGATTTAAACCGTTATAAATATGAATATTGAATCATATAATAATGAATTAAATATTTATCTTATCATAAAAACTATCAATATAATATTATTTAAAAAATAATTATTACCAAAAAATTGTAATGGGAAATTTTTAGAAAAATAATCACCAATTTTTTTTGGTTTTGTATGTTTCTTAGAAATATTAATCACACAATCATTTCTCCAATTATTGATCCACCTTAATGTTTTGTTAGCTAAAATAAATATCCAAACATCATAAAATATCATGATCATAAATTGTATTCTCATTTATTAATTAAATGATCATGGCATACCAAATAGTATGTTTCTATGAAAATTCAGTTAATGGATAAATTTATGCATGTGTATTATTTATATCTTCTATAATAGAAAAAGAATTAATTTTCAACATTCCACTTCTTTTGAATTTCACATGAATATTTTAATTAAATTATTTATATTATGATATAATACTATTCACTCCAATATCATCAATAATTTATTTTAAAAATGCTTATATTTTTTTAATTTACATTTTTAGAAAAATTTAATGTATCCCTCCACAAAATCCAAGGAATTAATTTTTGAAAAATTGAAATAAATTTGATATCAGAATCAAATGATTTTCTAGAATTCCCCATGAGGAAATAATTGGTACAATTATTTTTTATTTTCACAAAATAAATCAATATAAAATTATATTTACACATTATTGAACACTTTCATTAACACTCGTATGATTTATTAGGAATTATAAAACTCTTTATAGAATAAAAATTATCAAGATGAAGTTTAAATTTATGTATAAATTTGAATTGTGTAAGTGACCACAAAAATTTATATCATATAGAACATTCCTTATAGTTATGGATTGTATGTTTTATACACATGAAGATCATATTATACACTAATGAGTGTGATTTTCTTCCTCCAACTTCAATTTATTTCATCAATAAAAATAATGAACACATCCTGTAATATATGTTAATAAAACTTATATAGAATCTCATTCATATTTATGACCTATATATATTTGTTCAATGATTTAGAAAATTATTGCATGTGTATATATTTTTAAATATATTTTATCATCAATTTATTTTGAAAAAATGTTCCCTTAAACCATTTCATAAATCTTCAATAAATCCCTCCTATGTTTTTCAGAAAAAATAGATGCATCAAATAGATTATATTTTGAATTATTAAATTAACTTTCTCATTAATACATTTTTTGTGGGAATGTGGATATTATGTACATCATAACATCATAAAATAAATTCATCATACATCCTCCATACACGTGTATCATCAAGACATTTCAAACTACTGATATGTATTATCCTTTCCACATTTTAATACCTTTGTAATTGTGTCCAAAAAAATGTTATGTACATGTTCACCATGATATTAAGGCTTACCATATCCTTCAAATATTTATCACCAAATTACATGAGAAATTTACATTTTGATAAAAATTAGATCACACACTTAATAATTTTTTTTCTGAGTTTAGAGTGAATGTTATGTGTTTTAAACAAACCAAAGACAGCTGTTTAAGTCAATAAATTTATAATAAAAATCATGTATATCATAATGTAAAATATCTTATATATACAAAATAATCCACTATTATTAGAAATAATCCCTCAAAGTAAGTTTTCATTATTTGGATTTGTTTCTGTTTTTTTGAAACACAAGATTAACAACATTCTAGTATGGTTTTACCAATGAAATGTGTTTTAAGGGAGGAATCATCTTCCATTGAATTCCATATTTTCGAGACATATAATTGGGGACTATTTTAAAGAAAATTAAGGACTCCCGCATTGAAAATGGGTTGATTTCATAGCTTCAATAGGAGTTCACACTTGTATGATATTCCAATTAATTTCACTATGTAATCAGAATAGAGTGTTGGAATAACTGTAAAACCCAATAATCGAAGGAATGTTTTTTGAAAACTGATGCACTATGATAATCACAAAGGAGGACCATATTCTGTTATAAAATGGTGTGATTCAATGGAAACACATTAGGTGTTTTATTTTATGTTTAAAAGTTGTGATTTAAAGGGATCCTCAAATGATGTCTTAATTGGTGGATGATGGAGAAAATTTAGAGGATGATGCAATGTAATAATGTAATATAAAAATTGAATCAAGAGATAAGTATGTGGTGATGAGAAACCAAAAATAAGTTTTAGATATTTATTATTCGATGGTTTTGTTGATATATATTTCTATACAAATAACCCCTAATAAGGTAATTAGTTAAAGAGAAAAAGTCATAAGTTGAAATTATGACTTGGAGAATTTAGAACTGATGGAAAATAGTTTTTAGAATGATCTTTTGGTTTTTTTTAGTTTGAAAAGTATAATTGGATAAAAACATTATTAAACTATGTGGTGTAATGGTTTTCACAGTGCAATAATCCATTTAAATAAATGTTATGCAAAAGTAAAATTTTGGAAATGATAAACCTCATAAAAGAGGTTTTGTGTGAGGGATATGGGATGTTTGAGAAGCGACATTAGTAGTTTTAAAAGGATAAATAACAGTTCATGAATGTTCAATATAAAAGGAATTAACCATGAAGTGAACTGTAATGAATCTATCATGTGAAATTGATGTTTCATAGAACACTCATGTGTTAATCAATTAAGAAAATTTTCATATCAATTGAAAATATTTTGAAGGTCTAGAGTATATAATTCTACTAAGAGAGCAATGAGATTTCAAATTGGGAGTGGTTTTAAAAAATGACGGATTGTGATTCTACTCTGAACATTATAATAATAGTTCCCTTTGATAGATTTTTTACAACATATTAATTACATTGTCTGGTTCTTGGACTTATCCTAGTGGTGGTGAACCACAAAATATTGTTGTGTCTCATGTAATAATTCATTTCTATTCATACATTACTATGTGAATGAGATGGAAAAAATTTTATTTATAGATGAAACTAGGTCAATAGGGGAGGCCATTATTATCTATCATATCCTCACTCACCTCCTTTTAGGGTATCTTATCTAGTTTTTCTATAAATTGGTATCAAAGAGAAATGATAATTTTAGTGTTTCCCCTCATGGGTTTAAATTGACGTTTCCTACCATAATGGTATTCTAATATTCATTGGAAATAATTTTAAATTATTGAAATATCACATGAATATTTACTCTCTGTATTTAGATATATATTTATTTTAAATAGTGATGCCTGGTATTTTAGTTAGTTTATATAGAGTTGATTTATCAATAGATGAGAAAAGGGAATTGGATGCTGACTCTAGAAGAATCAATCCATTATGGTGACCCTTATCCGACGAAATCTAAATAAATTTTTTGTCATGTAAGTCATAAGATTCTATCTAGTAAAATATTCCAAATATATTAGATGTTGATTCAGTTTTCATAGATGACAATTATAGGATATAAAAAACAAATATGTGGACTTGAGAATTCTTCCCAATGAGTTTGTATATGCATTTTTTGAATCGGTGAATGTTGTTTTGGAAGACATGCATGGTCTCGGTGAAAATATTGAAAATGAAAATATTGTTAAGAAGATATTGTGATAACATACACATTAGTTCAATCAAAATGTTTTTTTATTAGAAGATAAAGATCCATAGGAGCTGTCATAGATTGCAAAGTACTATTGTCACATAGGAGATGAGATATATTTTTTAAAGGTAGTGTTCCGGTCAAAGACCAAAATAGAAAATTTATTATAAAAGAGAAAGGGGTTACATGAGTCGAAAGGAAGGAATTTTGTATAAATCCCAAATATAAAGAGGATGATGCTCAGGGTGAAGATCATTTCTCTTGGTTGTGTCCCTATAAACGTTCATGATGGTAAGGGAATCAGAAACACTGTTCGCTTCCCAGTAAGAGTGTGTAGCAATGAAGCTGAGGTGTCATATTAATATATTGAGACTGTGTAAAAATTTATGTCCACAGAGGTTCCCTTCATGTACATGGGGAAGATCACTATTGAAGATGGACCAAAAAATATGATATGGATAAGGTCATGTCATTTATATAATGAAATCAATAAATAGGAAATGAATGTTCCAATGGTAACATCCTAACACATGCTTCAGATGTGGAATGGTTTGAAATCATACCTCATGGATCCCTATGAACATTCAAGAAGATAACGAGGATGAAGATGAAATTCCCATGATGAAGTATTTGGATAATGTGAAAGTTAATAAAAAATTTAATAGAAGATTTAGTAAAAGAACCTTCATCCAAAATAAAAATAAATTTCACAATAATATGATGATAAATATATTGATAATTAAAAGGATCAATGATAAAACATCATGGTGGAAATTTTAGGTGGCTCCAAAAAAGGGAAGAATGAAATAATGGAGAAGAATTATTAATAGTATTTTGTGATCTCTATTGTCATGACCCATTCCTCGGGACTCGTGTCGTTACTACCGCAGGCCCACCTTCTATAGGCCAATGGATAGCGACTATCATCAAATGCGTGTTCCAAAAAACTAGTAAGGCATTTCATTTATATCCTATAAACACATGAAAAAAATCACATATCATGATACGAACACGAGTAAACTATATTGAAAGAGTGTGCGGCAAGGACGTAAAAAGGGGCCATAATACAAGGACCAAATGTCAATGTACAAGTACAAATGAAATACAATCAAATTGAAGAATGAGAAAGACAGGTACTGGGTCATCATACAAGGTTCCTACCTGAAGGGTAGGTATAGATCGCCTACTCAGCACTCTACGTCCTCCCATCTCATATGCGTACCAACACGCTGTATGGTCCACCTTCAGGCACTGACCAGTTCTGGTACCCTCAGCCTCGATCTGTGTTGTCTATCATCTGCACCAAACACAATAAGGTGCGGGCATAGCCAGTGCCGGGGTGAGTATTAAAATACTCAATAGGGACCCCGAGACCCCCAAGGTCTCACAAAATCCACGAAGGATAAATCCTAAAGCATGAAATGAACTGAATACCCTACTTAGTTTTATACCCATTCATATACCTAAGTCACAAAATTTACCCATATCAAAATGAGAAAACAAAGGGTCCAACCCAAAATCCCAAAGCACAACTGTTCCACAAAGGGAGGAATACCGCAAAGGTAAGTACCACATAGGTACTCCATACATAAGAACACCACTATGGTATTACCGCAAAGGATTGTACCACACATGTTTGAACTCATCTCACACCAGGTATAACTTAGGTATAGTTATAGAGATGATTAGATGTAACTACTAATTAATATTATTCTCTTATGAGGAAGACCCATGAAGGATCATAAATCATCATCAGTCCCACATAGGATAATAGTACATTGTTAGACCCACACAAAATCGTAGTACCTCGTTAGATCCACAAAGGATCCTAGTACATCATCAGACCCACACATGATACTAGTATATTGTCAGTACATCATCATACCCACAGAATATCCTAGTACATCATCTTTACATCGTCAGACCCACATTGGTTCCTAGCACACCGTCTGCACATCTTCATACCCACACAGAATCCTAGTAGGTCGTCAGTACATCTCCAAACCCACGAAAGATCCTAGTACGTTCTCAGTATGTCGTCAGACCCACAAAGGATCCTCGTACTTTGTCAGTACTTCGTAAGACCTACACAATATCCTAGTACAATGTCAGTATGTCATCAGACCCACCCATGATCCTAGTACAACATTAGTACATCATCAGACCAACACAAGATCCTAGTACATCATCAGTACGTCTTTAGATCTATACATGATCTTAGTACTTCATCAGTATGTCGTCAAACCCACACAAGATCATAGTACATCGGTACAACCAGATATAGGGTTCTCGCACTAAGCATTCTCATCTCTAAGAGAGTCTGCTCCTCAAGCTAATGGTTCATACTCTAACTGCCACGATGTCTCACAAAGAAATATCCCAACAGACCACCATGTAATAGGTGTCTAAATGAAATGGATGGCGTAAAAATTAGACGCTCGGTCTGTAAATTATATTCCTTTTAATCCCAAGGCCTGAATGGATTCGTGCTTGATACAACTCAACCATACCCCATCATTATCCAAATCTCAAGTGGGGTATACTAAAAGGACCATATTTCTCAAATGTTTCTAACGTCGTAGATAGTTCATCAAATGATCACTCGTAGATCAAGATATGGCTGAAAGAGAAAAAAATTGGTCAGTGTGGGTCCGGCTCCAGTCCGACCGGGCTGGACCGACCTGGCTAGACCGACCGGGCCCACTGTGCGGTTTGGACCCCATGGGTCCGGCCTGGCCCGCATGGGCAGCCCAGCCAGCTGTAGGCGGCCCATCCTACTCCGGGCCGCTCGGCCTGGCAGCCTGGATTGGGCGGTCGCGGTGGGGGGGGGGGGGTGGTCCACTGCAGCTAGCCGGATAGCCATCCATCCTCTTCGCAAAGTGCGGTTACACGTTGTGCCTTCGATGGTGGATTCCTCGCTTTTCGTATTCCACAATCGTAAAGATTTATTCAATAAAAACACAAGGGATTACGGAGTGTTCAGGCCATGTTTGTTTGTCCAACACCCTCTGTGGTAGAGCGACATCAAGTTGTTCACCAATTTTGAATCACTATGAACATCAAGAACATGTAAGGGAGGTATTGAAAACATCAATCCCTACCATGATTTCTTGTTGACGTTGGTGATGAGAGGAAATGGGGTGAAGTATGTGACATCAATGTTTCCTCTATCATCAGTTTGTTCATCATTGGAGATCCTTCTATGTAGTTCTTCTTTGGAGAAATATTCATCTAAGGAGAATATTTCTTCGTTAAATAATGTTTCTCCAATGTTCTCCCCACTCTCCCTTTTGCCAAAAATTTTCACCCATAAATAAAAAATGATGATCTAACATAAATTAAAGTAGGTTTATACATTTAATTTATGTTGGTACAAAATTAAATGCCTCAAATAATTAATTAGAGAGTTGGCATAATAAATTTGGAAGAAGTCAAT
Source organism: Viscum album (assembly GCA_963277665.1). Taxonomy (NCBI): domain Eukaryota; kingdom Viridiplantae; phylum Streptophyta; class Magnoliopsida; order Santalales; family Viscaceae; genus Viscum; species Viscum album. Next base: position 304,102,332 of record OY728131.1, on the reverse strand, counting down.
GGGTTAACTCTTCATTAATGAGGGAGATCAAGGGGTTTCTCCCATTAAGAGGTTTCGGGTGGTCCCCACATTTAGGAATTCAAAATGAGGGTTATATTTGAGGTGGTCCCCACATATTTAACATTCACATTGGTTGTTTAAAGAAAAAGTAAAATAGAAGTTTATCTTATTTTATTTATTATTTCCATGAAAAAAGGGAAAACACTCCTTCACCCTCGACCCAATGCGATCGAGGTAAAGGTCTCCTTAAGTGAATATCAGTGCTTTGAGTTCAACGGTGTCCCCAGAATTCAATTCCATGAACCGGTTTAAATTTTACAAAAAACCTCTCCAACGTTTACAGAATGTACCCGAAAAAATGTTTTGAAATTTATTCTGAGAAAACCCGTCCTCAAAATCACACACCATCAATTTTTACAGACTCGTAAAATTCCCATATATTAAAAAAAATTACATTGAATTTCCAGGTCTTTAAATTCTCCCCAACTCGGATTTTTACATCCTTGTAAGCCACAACTCAAACTAAAGAAAATAGTGGCGGTACATAGCACGCATTTGAGCCTCTATGTCCCATGTGGTCTCCTGGAGGTTCCTGTGATGCTAGAGAACGCACACCAGATGTATCGACCTCCAATGAAGGACCCGCTCCTGTCAATCCTCAATCTCTACTGGAACCTCCGTAAACATCTCCCCATAATCGACGTCGATCGCATTGTGGTCAATGATGTGAGAAGGGTCGTGTACGTATTTCCTTATCTGGGATATATGGAAGACGTCGTGCACCCGATGCAACTTAGGGGGAAGTTATAGGTGGTAAGACACCTCGCAATATCTCTTAAGGACTTGAAAAGGCTCGATAAACCTTGGAGATAACTTGCCACCCTGGCCAAATTTCGGTAGACCATATCAATGTGTGACCCGTAGAAAGACATGGTCACCATACTCGAACTCCAGAGGTCTCCCTATCTTATTGGCATAAGACTTATACCTACTCTTTGCAGTCTTTATCTACTCTTGGATAACCTGTACCATCTTCATGGTAACCCATACCATTTCTGGTCTCATGAGTACTAACTCCGCTGGTTCTGCCCAACACAGAAGTGATCTACATGGACATCCATAAAATTCATCAAAAGTTTCCATCCCAATGGTGAAGTTATAGATGTTGTTGTTTTCCAAATCCACCATGGGAAAGTGATCCTCCCAGATGTGACTGAAGTCGGGGACACAAGCACGCATCATGTCCTCAAGGGTCTGAATGGTTCGCTCAGTCTGGCCATCCGTCTGAGGATGGAAGGCAGTGCTAAAATGAAGATGCATCCCGAAATCCTCCACCAACACCTTATATATCTGTGAAGTGAAATGTGTATCACAATTGGAGACAACAGTCAAGGTTACTCCATGTATCCGCACAATCTTCTGCACATAGAGGCGTCCCAATCTCTCCACTATCCTCTGCTCTCTGATCGGCAGGATGTGGTCCGACATGGGGAGTCGTTCAACGATCACCTAGATATAATCCTGATTTCTAGATGTACTTGAATGTCCTATAATGAACTCCATCGATATCCCATCTGACATCCACTCTGGAACCTCTAATGGTTTAACTAAGCATGCTGGTACCTGATGCTCTGCCTTCATTTGCAGACTAGTGAGGCACAAGGAGACATACTCTGCAACTGCATTCATCATTCACATCCACCAGTACTATCATTGGAGGTCCTGGTAAATCTTCTCCACTATTGTATGTACAGCTAGAGGGGATATGTGGATCTCCTTCAACACATCCCTCTGAAGTGACACTTATTGCATGGTACATCCTCAGAAAAGGGTGGAGTGCTCCCCATCTTCAGAAAATTTATCAGGTGCATGTCCTGTGGATATCTGAGCACGTCAAGCCTTGCTGTCAGTGTACCCGCGTTGCACCTCCATGACTCACAGATGATGTGAGAGAGTGACTATAAAAGACTAAAGAAAATATACTCCATCTTGATTCACAAAGGATATCTGCAAAGTGGTTGGCTACTCCGTAGCCTCACCTAGTAGCTGTATACGACATCTCCTGCAGAGTGCGCTCGCTACAATTTTCCCCTTCCTAAGAGTATAGTCTATCTCTAAGTCATAGTCTCAGATGAACTCAATCCAACTCAGTTGCCTCAGGCTCAGGTTCTTTTGAGAGAATATATTCTTGATACTCTAGTGATCAGAGTAGAATGTAAAACATCCACCCATCAAGTAATGTCACCACATATTCAAGTATAAGTCCACTGTTGTAAACATTAGGTCATGGGTTGCATAGTTTTGGCCATGTTGTCTCTGCTGTCGTGAAACATATGTGATCACAGCTCGATCCTTCATCAGGAAACAACACAGTCCAGTCCCTGATTTGTCTCACTATACTACGTACCCTACTCCCTCATCCGGTAGTCTCAAGATGGGGGCACTAGTCAGCCTCTACCTCAGCTCCTAAAAATACCATTGTAATCTCTCTGACAAAACAAAGGGTTTCTCATTCTTTGTGAATGCTGATAAAGGTGATGAAACACTGGATAAATCTGGCACAATCCTCCTTAGTATCCATCCAAACCCATGAATCTTTGTACCTACATCACACTCTTGGGTGGCTCCCATGCATGTACCGCCACAATCATCCATAGATCGACTGTAAATCTAGCCTATGATATGACATGTCCCAGAATGTGAACCTCTCTGATCTATAACTGGATCTTCAAGAGCATACCATAAATTCGGTGCTCTTGGAGTGTGTCCAGAACAATCTGTAAAAGATAGGCATGCTCCTCCTCAGTAGTCGAGTAGACAAGAATGTCATCAATGAAGACCACCACAAAGCGATCAAGGTATGGATGAAATATCATGTTCATGAGTCCCATCAACATGGATGTGGTGTTAGTTATGCAAAATGACATAACCAAGAACTCATAATAACCATACCGACATTTGAAATCCATCTTCTGCACATCCTAATCTTGCACTCTGAGCTAGTGATATCTTGATCTGAGGTCAATCTTTGAGAATGACCATGATCCCTTCAACTGATCAAAGAGGCCATCAATCCTCAGAAGTGGGTACTTATTTTTCACAGTCACCTCATTCAGACACCGATAGTCAAAAAAATGTCCCTAGCTCTCATCCACCTTTTTGGAGAATATAATCAGGGCTACCCATGGGGAAAAACCGGGATGGATGAATTCCTACCCATGTAAGTCCTCCAGATGTACATGCATCTCCTGAAGCTCCATAGGAGCCATCAGATACACTGGTGTAGATATCGGTACCATCCCGTGGTAAAATTCAATGTAAATTTCCACCTCTCTATTAGTAGGTAGACCCGAAACATCATCTGGGAAGACATCCACATACTAGTCAACCACTATAGGATAACGCGGACTCTCCACATCAAATGCTCCGAGGGTAAGGCTATCCAATTGGTGAGTGATCAGCTGCACCCTCCTTCAGATATGTATGTCTTGTGATGCAAAGTCTCTCTTCTTGCCGGTGAAGGTAAAACTAGTCCCATCCATGCTGACACATAACACTTATCACCTAATACGGTCAGTCTGAGAATGGACTGTAGATAACTAGTCCATACACAAGATGACGTCCTAAGGCCTCAACACCACTATTAGTAGATCCCATCCAAAGATATCACCTCCTAGAGTAAGCTAAACAACCTGGAATAATGTGTAATCATCGAATCCGCTCTTGTAGGAGTCTCTCAGCAGTAAGGTTTGAGTCAACAGATCCATTAAAATATCCACGCTCTGAACGAGGGAATTCGAAATAAAATAATTTCTAACACCTGTGTCTATAAGTATTGTAGCTAAGTTGGAGTAGACACATATCGTAACTCGTATCATCTCCGGAGCACCATGGTCATTGGCCTAAGCTACCTGGAGCTGAGCTCACCCCTATACACCTGCTCCCTGTGGTTTGGGTGGAACACCTAGTTGTCGTGGTGGTAACGCCTCTAATAATCACCCATACCTGTTGCACGACTAGCTCCCCAACTAGGTCTTCCTGTTCCCTATAGACATCCTTGGTCAAACCACTGTCTCTGCTTGTGCAGTCCCTCGACCGGCTCTTGATCATCCATACAACATGTCTAACAGTAATTAGCCATGTGACCTTGGTCACTGTATGTGAAACACTGCATGTTCCTTGCATTATTGGCTCTGTCTCTGGTACCCCGGATAACCGATCACGAGTCATTCGATCGTCCACATGTAGGATTGGTCCTCTTTGACCTCTATGACACATGTCTGTTGAAAACTAAAAGAAGACTCCGCTATGTGACGTTCAGTGGTGCGTCTCACTGCTGATGACAACTCAGCAAGAAAAATATCCACTAAGAAGGCTCGTTCTAATGCCCCCTCTTGCATTGGGATGCTAAGTGAGGTCATTTAATCTATAATCTCCCACCTGATTCCCTGACCAATGGACTGGGTCCCAATGATTTGGCCCCACACCATATCAGTGGAGTAATGTGAGAGGTCAATGAACCTCGTTGAGTACTGAGCCAAAACCATGCTTCCCTACTGTAGATGAAGAAGCTCATGTATGTATTCTATGAGAAGAGTGTCTAGGAATAACTCGGCCTAAAACATGCTCTCAATGTCTTCCAAGAGAAGTGTCACCTCATCGTGAACTTGGTGCATCAAGTTCCACCATCTTAATGTTGCTTCCTTTAGTATATTGGCGGCTAGGATCACCATTAGATCAGATCGTGTCCCTTCAAGTTGGAAACCTCTCACAAAGACCTCCAACCAATCCTCAGCTGCATGTGGGTACATATCTCCTCTGAACCAAGGTGGCCTCTGGTGATGGAACTCATGAAACACGCTCATCTGGTGTGCACACTTTACTGCTGGGGTGGGTGGAATCGGTGGCCCAATAGGTAATGGTATCACCGGTGCCTTCATTGAAGCCTCTACTAGAAGAGGTTCTGGCACCGAGGCCTCGTCCCTCAGTGGGATATCAGTGCGTACAATACCCAGAACCATAGCTGGCTATCAGTGATGAGGAATCCGGAATGGAAACATTTTTCCCATGTTCAATATGTTATACCTGGTGAATTGACTCAAAGAGATCACAAACAATCCTTTTAGAAACACACACGTAATAGGTTTTTTCGAGCACTGAGTCAGAAATCAGATGTTAGGGTCCTAGTGTATGGATAGGTCAGTCACCGCACCAACACTGGTTTTCCAAAACTAATAACCACACTCACTACACTTAACACTATTTTAATTGAAAAGAAGATCAGAGTCCATTGTTCTACAGTAGAACCGACTACTCTGATACCAATTTATCATGACCCTGTTCCCCAGGACACATGTTGGGACTACCCCAAACTCTCCATCCCATAGCCAGGGGCTGGAAACTTGCACCGAATACATGTGCTCTAAAACTGGGAAGGCATTGCCTTTATATCATGTTAACAGACGCAACCAAGAACATGACAAGATATGAACACTAGTAAAATTTAAAGCATTCGAGTGACGAATGTAAATAAAAAGGGGCTAGAATACAAGCCCCACTATAAAGGGACACATACATATGAAATACAATACAATTGAAGAAAGAGAAAGACTGCTATTGGGTAGTCCCCCAAGGTTCATACCTGGCGGGTAGGAACAGATCACCTCTTTATCACTCCACGTTCACCAATATCCTCTGTGTACTGACACACCGTATGGTCCTCCTCTGGGCACCGACTAGTCATAGTACACTCATCCTCGATTAGTTTTTTCCATCATCTACACAAAACACAACAAGGTGATGGCATAACCCGTGCATGGGTGAGTATAACAATACTATGTAGGTACCCCGAGACCCTCAAGGTCTCCCATAATCCATGAAGGGTAAACCACAATGAATGAAATCAACTGAAAACCCTACTCCGGTATACGATCATACATATACCTATGTTATCAAATATACCAATCTCAAATATGAGGAAACACATTTTCCAATCCAAAATCCCAAAGCTCAACTGTTCCACCAAGGAATGAATACCATGAAGGTAAGAACCACATAGGTAGACCACACTAAATAATACCACCAAGGTATTACCATGAAGGAATGTACCACACATGTACTGACTCAGCTCACACCAGGTATAACATATATACAGTAGTAGTGTTGATTAGATTTAACTACTAATTCATTTTACTCAATTAAGAGGCATACCCATGATGGATCCTAAATAATCACCGAAACCACAGAGGATCATAGTACATCGTCAGACCCACTCAGGATCCTAGTACCTCGGCAGACCCACAAAGGATCCTAGAACATCTTCATACCCACACATGATTCTAGTACATCGACAGTATATTTTTAGTCCCACACAGGATCCTCGTACATCGTCAGTATGTCGTCTTACCCACACACAATCCTAGTACATCGTCAGTACGTCTTTAGACCCACACAGGATCCTAGTATATCATCAGTACATTGTCAGACCCACACAGAATCCTAGTACATCATCTGTACGTCGTCATACCCACATAGGATCCTAGTAGATCATCACTACATCCTCAGACCCACACATGATCCTAGTACATCGTCAGTACGTCGTTAGACCCACAGAGGATAAAAGTACATTGTTAATACCATGTCAAACCCACATAGGATCCTAGTAAATCATCAGTACGTCGTCAGACACACACAGAATCCTAGTACATCGTTAGCATCTCATCAGACCGACACATGATCCTAGTACATCGTCACATCCAGCTACATGGTTCCCGCACTAAGGATGCTTGTCTCCAGGAGAGTCTGCTCCTCAATCTACTGGTAGATAATCCGATACCCATAAAGTCCCATGGAGAAATATCCGAAAGAGCTGCCATGTAATAGGGGTCTCAACAAAATTGATGGTGCATCAATCGGATGACTAGTCTGTAAGCTATTAGCTTTTTAGTCATGGGGGCCCGGTTAGATTCGTGCTCGATACAACACGATCGTAACGTAACATTATCCAAATTTTATGTGGGGTATACCAATATGACCATATATCCCCAAGGTTTCTGTCACTGTAGATGGTCTCTCAAATGGATGCCCGTAGCTAATGATATGGTTGAAAGAAAGAAATTGGGTCGGCGTGGGTCGGGGTCCGTTCTGACCTGGTCAGACTGACCCGACCCGACATTTTGGATCCAGCCCAGCCCTCAGGGTCTAGCCCAGGCCGCATTGGGCAGCCGCAGTCTGCTGGGGCGGCTGTAGTGCGGCAGTCTTCCATGGCTGGCCAGATGGCCAACCATCCTCTCCACACGGTGAGGATGCATGCTGCGCCTTCGCCAAAGGCTGACTTGGTTGCTGTCTTCCTCCTTTTCAAATATTTCATCAACAATAACACAAGGTATTTTAGGGAGGTCAGGCCCTGTTCCTTTGGCCCGCACCCTCCGTGTTAAAGCGGTTGGAAGTGGTTCAAAAATTGTGAATCAGGAACAACATCAATAATGGTAAGGGATGTATTTAGAACATCATACCCTACCTTGGTTGCTCAATGACATTGGTGAGGTGAGGAAAGTGGGCAAAGTCGGTGATGTCGGTGTTTCCTCGATCGTCGGTTTGTTCATCATTGGACAAAATATGATGCAGTTATTTGTTAGATAAATATTCGTCGAAGGATAAGAGTATTTCGTTGGAGAATGTTTCTGCAATGTTCTCCCCACTCTCTCCTTTCCCAAAAATTTTCCCCCAACAATAAAAAATGAGGAGCCAACATAAACTAAAGTAGGTTTATAAATTTAATTTATGTTGTCACAAAATTAAATGCCTCAAATAATTATTTGGAGAATTGGCATAATAAATTTGGAGGAGGTTCATGGGTTTCGACATCATTAATGAGGGAGTTCAAGGGTCCCCACCTCTTTAACATTCACATTAGAGGTTTAAACATAATTTATAACAGAATTTTATATTATTTTATTTGTTATTTCAATGAAAAAGTGAAAAAATATCATTCACCCTCGACCCACTGCAGTTGAGGAAACGATGTCCTTATGCGAATACAGACACTGCGACTTCAACGGTGTCCTCGAATTTCAATTCTGAGCACCTGTTCAAATGTTACAAAAAAACCCGGATGCACCTTTTCTGAACGCACCTGAAAAAATGTTTAGAAATTCATTTTGGGAATACCAGGCCTTATAATCATGAACCATCAATTATCATTGACTTGTAAAATTCCAATATAAATAATAAAAATTTACATAGAATTTTAGTTCATTACATCTATGATTAATTTTAAGCCTCCCTCAAGGATATATATATTTGGAGAGCCCAAACGAAGAATAAAAACTAAGTGATTAATTATTTCAAACATTATATACAGTATTATGAAAAAACAAATATAGGAAAACAAGACTAAATTGAAAAGAAGATATGTTCAATTATATTGAACTGACAAAATACTAGGACTAAAAGTTAAAATTTTAGGAATTAAAAATAGGGATCGATGGTTCAAATAACAAACAAAATTGATCAAATCAAATTTATCAATGAACACAAAGACGATTTTATTAACCGATAAAGATCCCTATAAAATCATGAGGGACTATTGAGTCTCTATATGAAATTAGGAAAATAGATCACTTAAGTAACACAAAATATGGAAATCTATCATAGAGGTGAAATAAAATAGAATCATTAGTCATACTGAAAATACATGGCTAGTATAGGAACTAGTCACAAATTGAAAGCAATTATGATTGATGTTAGACTATAATAACCCACAACTAGTTTGAAAATTAATTAGTGTAAAAATAATAATTATAAGGTTCTATGAAACCATAAAATGATAATATGTGTAATAATGAATAACTATAATTCACAACATATATGATGATATTACTATGGAGAATTAGACAATACCAGAATGTAAATTCAATAGAAAAGAGGTATCAAAGGGAGCAAGAGATGTATACATTTCCACATAGAGTCCAATATTCCCTGAATAATTCTCATGTTCACTATTTTTAGTTTTAAGGATCCATTCACATGAAAATATATTTCTCATCAATAATTTTGTGAAATTTTCCAAATAAAACCCAAATGTTTTCATAATCATCAGTTCAAATAATCATCACATGATGTAGAAATGAAAAATCAACTTAAAACTCTACAAGATGATGCTTTCCTATCCTAAACTAAGGAATACCAAGAATACTACTCTACCACAGTTATGAATTTAGTGATTTGAATCAAGAACCAAAGAGATGATAAGATATTGGTTGAAGAGATTTACCATAAAGCATCAAATAGTGATGGTGAATGGATTTTTGATAGTGAATCACTTTTGGTATGATATGATATAATGACATTTATATAGGAATCAACTGAAATAGGGGAGAAGTTGTTAAATTTTGAAATGTTGAAGTCCGAATGATTAGTGTCTCCAGAAAATCCTAATTTGGGGGCACAAATATGAGACATCCTAATGTCATATTTTTCAAATATCTCATTGAAATTATTCTAATTATTAGTCAATAGTGTGACTTAGGTCATGCAATAATCATTATCAATAAGTTTAGTATTATCAAGAGATAATATAGTATAGTTATTATATAGAAATCCCATGGAGTGGAATCCATACCATGTGAGTGGGGAAGAAGATATGTGCATTCAATCTAGAGAGGAGTAAAACACTTTACGGAATAAACCACTTATAAATCTATTTCAACCACCCCTTGATGATCTTGTAAAATGTGACACAACACAAGATCCCACCAAACTATCACATGATCATTCTCAAATATTATTTTTTTCATCACGTGATCATTATTAGATAGTCTTACATGGAAAACAAACAACATTCAACTCTAGTTCTTTAGTTGGTTCATGCGGATGTGTGTTGACCTATAGCACACAAAAAATTGATGTGAAGTGGTATTATATTTTTTATTTGATGATTTTAGTAGGATGAAATTTATTACATTCATTTCTCATAAGTATTTTATGTTAAATTAAAGAAAACAATTATAATAAATATCCTAGAAGAACTCCTGAATATAAGGTTATGAAGTTTTATACTGATAATGGTATGTAATTCTCAAATATCCAAGTGGAATATTATCATTAAAAGAGGGGATAAGGAATTTTTTTTGGTAGTGAGAACTCCTAAACAATATATATTGGTTTAGAGAATAAGTTAGATAAAAAAATACATATAATGAATAATGCATATTAAAAATTAACTAATAATGAAATTGAAAAAGGAAGTAGAATGTTTCATTAGTTTATATATTCAATTAGAATTTTTTGTGCCGTAAAGAATAAATGACATTGTAGGAGATGTGGTATGAATGAAACCATCATTGAAATAATTTTCAATATTTTATATTAGTTGTTTTATTCTAATTAAGAAGGAATATATAAAATTTTAATCTCTTTGAGATGAGGGGATTTCCCTTTTCTACACAAGAAAAAGTAAATAAAATAAATACATCAATTATATGCTATAAAAAATGTTTAAATCAATGGTGTAACTATTATATATAATGAATAAATATTCAAAATCATAGTGAAATATTCATTACTGATAGTGATGAAGTGTTAATAATCTCATGGGGTGTAGAAGTTGATAATGATGACACAAAATATGATATTGATGATGATCAAAAGGAACTCAAATATGTGTTTACCTGGAATCTGAAGATTGGAGCTGAAATTAATAGAAATAATGTTATTGGTGATCAAACACTAAATGTTCAAAATTTGAGAATGATGTCATTACAGTAGGAATCCTTCATATATTTTATAGATGCTAAATATTTTGAATATGTTGATTCCAATAAGAACTAGGTTCATTCTATTAATAATGAGCTTGACCAAATTAAGAAGATTCGTAGATGGGAGATTGTTTTGAGGAATGTAGATGAATTTTTTCATGAGAACAAATTGGTATTATGGAAGAAAGTAAATGAATAAGGAACTATTATTTAGAGAAATAATAAATATTTTTAAAAGGGTACTCCTTGATAGAGTTTGTCAATGTTGATGAAATATCTTCTCCAGCAGCATGGAAAGAGGAAATCTGATTATTTGAGACCCAAATATTGAAATGAAGGTTCTAATATGTATATATGGATGAAAATTCGTAATTTTTTATGTCTTTCTAGTGGAAGAAGATTATTTTATGAATTAAGAAGGTTTTCTAATTCATGAATATGGGAACTGATATTTTCTTTTATGGAAGGCGTTATATGGGTCCAAACAAGCACTAAGAGAATGGTACTAAATTCTTGATTAGTTTTTTAAGAAGATCAATTTTCAATGCATTGGAGTTGATTAATATTTATATATCAACAATGACACTAATAAATTTATGATGGTGTTGGTTTAGGTGGATGACTTAATCATCAGTGGATCAAATTAATCCTACTTGAAAAAGTTTTCATTTTTGAGGAATCATAATTTTGAAATTTAAATGATTTGTGAACTGACAATTTTCTTTGCTTTATGAATGACCCATGGCTGGAATTGATCATTTATTTATCAATGAATATATTCCATGTAGGTTTTATGAAGATTCATAATCTTTTATTCTACGGATATATCAACCTTGGTGGATACATGGATGAACCTATCATGAAAATATAGAATAAAAGAAGTTAATTTCATAGAATAAAAGTATTTTATTGGTAGTATTCCCTTATTAAAATAAAAATAACCTAGCGTTGACTTGAAAAATGCCAAATAGAATAGTATCAAATCAACCCCAAAGGATGAAACCAACGTGCATTAAAAAATTATACTTTAGAATATCAATAGAACTGTGGATTTTAGTTTATTTTAAAATTGAAAATATCAACCAGAGTTATTGGGATATATAGATATAGATTAGACTAGTTCAGTAGACAATTGATAATAAATTGATGTTGGTGCGTTCAATATTGTATGATTTTGTATTTATTGGTTAAGAAATAAACAATTTTATAATTAATTTAGCACTATACTGATGAATATCTTGTTGTTACTCATGGTTTCATGTAGTTATTATGGATAAAGAAGAAACATGATGATATGGTAGTTGAAGATAAGTATATAATCAAAATAAAAATTATAAATTCATGTAATATAAATATTATAAATAATTCCTTCAACCACTCAATGAAAAAAACATATTGTAAAAAGGTATCATTTTATCAAGGATATGTTTATAACAACCACGCTCTTTATTTCATAATTAAACATGACTTATTACATAAATATTTACTTAATAAAACACTAATGATCAAATTTTATAGTGTTGTTTCTGATTAATAACATTACCTAACAACTTAAAATAGTAAATACAACATCACTATTGAAACCTTATTTTTCTTGGCCACAACATTCATTTGTAATTAACACAGCATGGGAAAACCTAAGGATATACATAAGAAAGGGGTAATATATAAATACCAATAATGGATAAAACAAGGAATATCATGATGAATAAAATACATGATAGTAAATAAGCATATCAGTGGAGCATAAGAGAAACATTAACACAATGGCATGATATATCTTTGTTATCATAAAATGGAAATTTGGAAAAAACATAAAACACTTCATTATAAACATAAAGGAATCAGGGAACCCCTATCCAAACTTGGTAAGAAAATGTCTTAAAATTAATCTAGTAAAACACTATCCCAACATGTCATATCATTATAATAAACCCAACCCAATGCATTGGTGAACTGTATATTTTGGGTTCACCTGTGACATTCACTTCATTCGTATTCGTAAGTGTTCCACTTAGATCATGAAACATGGATTCATTATTCATCAAAATTCATTACATGATCAAAGTGTATTGAATAAAAACATTTATGACTTAAATATAAATTTATTTGTGCATAATGGTGAACAACCTTATTTGAGGAATGGGTATGGTATTCACTACACGACAGTTTTTTCATGGAAAATCACAGTGTAATTTCGATATCATAACGACATGGCATAAAAATTCACAAAAAGAGTTTATGAGATAGAAATTTGTCTCTAATTTTACATACATTAAATTTCTAGAAATAGGGTCATATAAATACATGTTCTATCATAAGTAATATGTAAATAGAATGTGTTGCAAAATGAAGAAACCTGAAGAAATGTGATGAATAAAATAACTCTTATGGAATTTATGAATGGAAACGAGAGTACATGGGAGGGTTTAATTTTGGAGAAAGGGGTACCTAATTGTCAAACCATGATTAGTGAAGTTTTTTTGTGGTTCGGAGACCAAAACCATACTTTTTAATTGAAAATAAAAGTTTGTAAAAATATAAATAATCTTGGTAAAAAATGAGGAATGAAGGAAACTCTTCCTTGACTGTGTGACTTCAAAAGATTAATGTGGCGATTCTTGAGAGATTGGGGCTCCTTGGGAGGCTTATACTGTTTAGAATAAAGAGTAGGGACGTGACTAATGTATTTTTCTGTGAATATAAGTTGGAGGATGGGTGGGTTTATATAGGAAATGAGAGGGGAATTATTTAATATTTCACAAACATAGGTTTTGGAATCTATATAATTAATTATTAAAAAACAGAACAACAACACATGGGATTTTCCCATGTTTTTTCCAAAGAAGAGTGGAAAAAATTATGTTACAAGTAAATGGTCCAAAAATATTAAAATATTATACTTGTTTATGTGGAGGTGAGTCAAATTATTAAATAAATGAACATAAAATCCTAATATATGAAATACATTTTGGAGGATTCACTATGGAAATATGAAATACATGAAAAAAAATATAAAAACACAATATTTTATAATTAAAACGTGTATTTGGTCAATAAACTGTTTTATGGTAATTATTACGTCACTATTGGGTCATTAGGATGTCATAAACACACTATATTTGTATATATTATTTAATTTTTACACAAAAAATTTGACCATCACTGAAAATTATGAAAATTTCACTATTGGATAATTTCAACATCTTGAATCCAATTTTTTTTCTTTTTATCTAAATAATTTTCTAAATATTTGAATCGTAACATTTAAAATGAAAACCATTATTTATTAGAAATTAATTTGTTTTGACACAAAATATTTTTATACCTTAATAAAACATTTCATTTTACTTCATAAAAATCATATATCATTTATTTTTTAAAAATGTGATTTGAGAGTATTCTTTTATAAAAATATTAATTATTTGAAAAAATTAATTAATTCCATGAAATAAATTCATTAAAAATTCACTCATATTTTATTGTATAAAAACATAACTCTTATCAATTGTATTACCTAATTATATACAGATTATGAACTGATATAATAATCATTTATAAGAATTGTTTTAATCATATAATTAATAAAAATATTGTCTAATATAAAAATGTACGTATTTCTCAAAATATCCATTTTTACCTCAAAAATCAATTTGTCAAATTCATCATTTTTTACAAAATACTACTCAAATAAAGGAATTGATGGAATAAGTGTTTTATTTATATAAAGTGATTACACAATAAGTAACTACTACTTTGTTACAAAACCCACTATAACACCTGTATTGGACTTAAAGGTATAGCAGGTGAGGGTGAAAGAGTCTTTGTGTTTCTCGTATAACATCACCCAGGTGGTAACCTCTATTAACATGAAATTTCCTCATCTGCGATCCCGTTCAATCTTAACGTCTTTAAAATCAGATTGGGCTTGATCAAGAAAAAGGCACAATGACGCTACCTCTTTTCCATGCTCTAAAAAATTAGTGTCGTATGGCCTGAGTCAACTAGATGAGGCCATCATCTATTATGTCTGTGTTAAATGTATTTATTAAAACCTTATATTCATAGTAGTTGTGTTATCACTAGTCAAAGACTATATTATCAATGGTAGTGATTCTTAACAGTCATTTATTCCTAATAAAAATTAAAATGAGTGCATGTGTTTTCTATATCCATAAAACACAAATGGAATTGTATTCATAAATGATTAGGTATTTTAAAGCTTCCCCCTTAGGAAATTTCCCCCAATATTTTTTCTCCCATACTAAAAAAGATGAGGGTAACTATGCATCACCACTTCCTTGGGTTCCCATGTTACTTCTTTAGACCTATTGTTACCCAAAAACAATTTGATGAGGAGATTTTTTTTTGTTTTGAATAACTTTTTCCCTGTGATCTAAAATCAAACATGGATTCTCATTATAAGAGAGGTCATCCTCCAATGACACCACCTCAATAATGAGTACATGGGATGGGTTAGGTATATTATTTTTTAAGAGTGACACATGGAACACATAATTTACATGACAGAAGTTTGGTGAGAGTGCTAGTCGATAGAACACTACTTTGATGCGATCAAGGATCTCAAAAGGGTCAAGATACCTTGGACGAAGATTTAAATTCTTCCCATATCACATAAATCTATTTATTGGTTATATTTGGGGGAAAAAATTATCTCCAACATCAAAATAAAGGTCTCATCGATTTTCGTCAACATAGATCTCGTTCCGACATTTAGAAGATATGATGGGCTACTTGATGGTCATGACCTTATCCACCTTTTCTTCGACCATTTCTGGACCAGGATGTTTATCTCTCCATCATTAACACAACATGATGGTTTTCTACATCTATTTCCATAATGGACATCATAAGGATCCATTTGGATGATTGAGTGTAAACTGTTGTCGTAAAATAACTAAAATTGAGAATGATTTAGATCCCAACCTCTTTTTGTAGGGTCCCAAAGCTTGACGTACATGGACATTACAATACATTTGCGAAATACTTATTACATAACAAAAACAGACACACAAGGACTGTAATAGTTTAGTGTCTTTGGAAACGTGAAATGTAATCTACTAATCACAGTGAATGATATCATAATGATTTAAATAATTTCATTGAATTATTATAGAATAATATTCATTGTAATGATATCATATATGGTTCACTTATGACATTATATTACCCGTTATTTTGTATGTTTCATGTAAATTTAGAATTTTGGGTAAAATTGTATTATTTATCATATATGTTTGGACTTGTTGTTCAATATATTTTTACTTATATCCTGATTTACTTAATACTAGAATGTAAAACATGATTTATATGTAATATATATTCAGAATATACATATATATAAATATGATAGATCGATAATGGGAATGAAATACATCGTTCATGTAGACGGTAGGCCGTACGTAGGCATGAACATTGTTTTCGTTTCATTATTGAATTGAATGGAATTAAATAGATAACATACATATATATACATAAATCTAGTATCATTATTATTTCATATATTTCAGGATTACTTATTATATATACTTTATAATCATTCATGAATGGTTAACATGGAGAATGAATCTCATCGCGTCGTGGAGACGGTAGTCCCTACGTACACACGAGCTATGATATCATTCCCATGATCGTGGAATTGAATTGATGTGTATGTATAATATTTCAGAATCAATATAACATTAAAATAATCATATATAGTTATTTATTTACACCATTATACCCATCCAAGTTACGTGGTGGTCGAAAATAGATTACACCACGGCCTGGAGACGGTATTCCGTACGTACGCACACGTGGTGATTTCGTTTTCTGTAGGATGGATAGATGGTGAAATTGGGTTTTTTCATACTTATAATCACATATCGGTATATGAGTGATACTGATGTTATTACTTCATAATGAAACAACTAAAGAAGAAGAAGTATAAGAAGAAATAAAGTTGAAAGAATCGGTAACAGACATTACCTATTCTTTGAAGAGCCTCTTCTTAACCTCCTCTTAGGGCACTAAATATGGTCATTAAAGAATACCAGGACCTCTAGGATGTTTCTAGGGAAGTGGATATGTGAAATTGGCAGGGGTTGGCCGAGTTTGAAGGCTCAAAGTGGTGTGTGGAAGAGAGGGAGGAGGTGCCCTTTTATTAAGGAGGAGAGGGGAACCTTAGGAAAACATAAAATATTATTTTATTATAAAGTCATATTCAGTTTTTAATAGATAAAAATTGATTTATTTCTAATATTAGGTGGTGATGGGTCAAATCCTATCATCAAATAGAATTTATACATGTTTAGGTTTCTATTTTAACCTTATCATTTAGATTTAACTTTAAGATAAAAAATTGTACTTTTACCGTGTCTCCATGTTTACGTACACCATAAGGTAAATAAACATTCTATAACAAGGAAAACTAAACCCAAGTTGTTTATTATTAATATATATAACCTTATATAATACATTTTTCCGAAACTTAGAGTTTTAAGAATAATATAACAATTAATAATATAATATTTGTTTTAAATACTATTTTATGTCAATTTTGACAATATTTTGTAATTGATTTTTGTAAAAATCATTAAAGAAATATTAGTTCGAAAAAAGTTTCTTAAATCAATACTAACATGTCATATTACCCTATAAAATTAGTGGAATTCATAAAAAGTCTCAAATTACATTTATTTGGGTATTTATAACATCAATTATGTCAATATTTTATCAATGGGATAATTACTACATCATCATTGTGTCGTAAATAAATTATATTATTTAATGTCTAAAAATTATAAATAAAATAAAATTATGTTGGAAATATTTTTATCTTTATAATTAATATTTATAGACGAATTTATCTTATGTATTACCCTATATTAAAAAAAATTAGTTATTAAACATTGATTTTAACTATTTTAACTATATTTAAATAAAATAATATTAAATGTCCTAATATAATCCAAGTGGGCCTAAATGGACAAATTGTATTCCTAAGGGTTTTTTTGTTGAATTACTCTTATCCAATTGAATTAGGACATGTGTTTGGGTAATTTTAATATCATTTTTACACTTGATTACCCTATTTACTTTTAACCGTGGTAAATAAAAGTAAAAAGTTAATATTCACAAAAAAATTATTTTCATCTCATTGAACCACATTTCAGTCCTTGATAATAACTATGTCTCTCGGATTTTCAAAATTCAATTCACTAATGTGGTAAAATTTAATTTAAATGAAAAAGTGAGTTTTTTAACTACCAGTAAGTGGTTTCAGTAATCATTGAAAAATGATGTTTTTTAGAAAAATACCAAAACGTCAGCCTAAGAATTATTTGATATTCCAAATTCAAAATTGATGTCTATTTTGATAAATTCAAAACATATAAGTGGAATTAATTATTTTTAAAATTAATTTCCGTTATCAAAACAAATAACATGCTTTTAAGAAACAAAAACTATCAAAAGATTGATATTTATTTATATCTAATTTCAAAGTGAAATTAATTCCAATGAACAACATTGGATTAAATGGTAAAAATATATTCAATTAAAATGTAAAACCAATTAAAAAGATAATATAACCATATAAATTATTTCGATGAAAAAAGTTGTTTTTAATTAAAATATATCGTGTTTTTACTATTCCATTAAATATGAATGTTATTAGAAAAATATGAAAAATTTAACCAAAGTAAATTTTTTATATCATTATTACAAAGAAGATTTTTATTTTGTCATATTGATCTTATAAACATGTCAAAAACAATATTTAAGGTGGGTGCGCCATCAAAAGGTGGGAAAACTTAAATTTTTTGAAAAATATATATTTTAGACGAAAAAATTATTTTGTTCTCATACCATATTTGTGAAAATGTGTAAGATGTATAATAATGTTATAAAATTAAAAATGTAGTTAATACTATTCATAATGGCTAGTCCATAATAATATTATAACAATATATCTTTGTTTAGTGAAACCCGGTGTTGCGTACTACACACGCTATCGAGGTAGGTCACGATTGCGTGTAATACAAGCCGAGAATAGTGTTGCGTATACTGCAAGCTAATGTAGTTTTGTGTATAGTTCAATCTAATCAGGGTGTAGTGTATAATATAAGATCAAAGTAATTAAAAATAATATATCTCATAAAATCTTGGGGTGTTACATTCTACCTCCCTTAAAATGATTTTCGTCCTCAAAATTCATCGGAGTTATAAATCGTTTACTATTCATAGAAACCCACATCGTAAAAAAGAATCCTAAAACTTAATTTTAAAAACTAAAGTATGAAATGTATCGATTACCCAATGTAACTAATCCTTGGGTTTCCATATAAGAGATCATAGTTGAAAATATGCATATGGATGAAAAATCTAACCATCAAGTTCTCATGGAGACTGGTAGAAAAAATGGCTATGATGAAGCCATCAATCACAAAGCCATAAATATTTGATGGTCCAAGGTACCATTTGATTCATTAGATATAAGATCACTATGACAACATTTTTTGTTTTCAATATCATTTCCCTGATGTTGAGAAATTTGAATGAGAAGAAATACATGATTGATTTTGGTACAATCTCACTGTTGTTCATGCTTTGAACAATTTACACTTCATCTCTTAAAGAAATGAAGTTGAATTTGATATCTGTGAAGTATTAACAGATCATGTGATAGAATGATGGGTCATTCCATCTGTTTCAAACAAAAAGTTAAAAAAAGTTATCAAATATACACAACTCCATCTTTGGTGAGGTTAATCATATACAATTCCAAAAAAGAACTTATACTTCATATATCATAACAATTAATAAAATAAAACTAGTTTCTACTACCGAGGGACTTCCTGTAAGCCATTGTTATGCGATAAAGGCCAGTCACACTTTAGTTGTGGGTTTGATTCCCACAGCCTTGTCCGACGCGACAGGTTGCCGCCCGTCCTACGTGTTGTCCTTTTTCTAAAACTTCATTATTATACAATTCCATAAATAATATCTAAAAAATCTATAGCCATAAAAAATTATATCTGATATACAAATTAATCCATTCCAACCTTTAAGCTTATCGAAAATACTTCTGTCTAATATTATAGTATAAAAAAAGATTAATAGAACGGTCACATAACAAGAATGTGAATACCATCATTTATCATACGATATATCTTGTTGGTCACATTCCAAAGATGTGAATTCCTTAATCATGTATTATCTTGAAAAATGAATACACGTTCACCCTTAGTGAAATCATGGATGCTGTTAAAATTTAACTCTTTCCACATACCAAAATCCCAAAAATTCTATATACTCAAACCATGAAATCACTAAGTCTTTATATCAATCATGAGATCATGAATACTATTAATCATATTATTTTTTCCTTATCCGCATATCATCTTCCTTCCAAAAATATCTGAATAACCTTTCATGGTTACCGGTACCATTCAACATATACTTTAAAATACTTTAGGAAAAACAATAGTGTAATAATCCTTAGATTATTCTTAATCCATAGTATCATTAACTATACAACATAACTCTTGATAAACATACAATCATTCCACTATCTTCTTCAACAACTAACTGATTTTCAACACTTCTTTCATCTCATATATCATTTGTAGTCTCCTCATCATCTTCCACATAAATACTTCCCATATTACCAAGCTTATTCTCTTCATGAGATTTTCCCTTAGGGAATTGGTCTGCATAATTCCCATACATTCCATATTTAAAACATATAATCATTGTTGATGTCGTAGAAATACCATTATCCTTCTCTATGGTGTTAACTGAACCTTTTCTTTTTCACTAACTGGATTTGTGTCCTTCTTTTCCTCCCCCAAACCATCTTCCAGTTCCTTTTAAACATTCTCCTTGATGCCTCTTCCCACATGATTTCAATGAGGGGAGTCGAACTTTCTTTCCTCTATGATCATCATGAAACTCTATCTTTCTCTTATTAGCTGAGTCGGGATACTTACCAAAGTTGAGATTATTCATCACATTATGAGATTGCTGATTAGGCATAATAATGATTTTTGGACTTCCAGATCCAATTTCATTTGGTTTCTCATGAAGAATATCATTCCATTGTCCATCATATCCTCCATTATTGTGAATCTTCCTATTTCCAGCCATTTTCAATAACCCAAAAAGAATAGTGTGAGAGAACAAAATCATAATTAATGTAGATAACCTTCAATATCTAACATCATATGTTAAATTATTAGATCGTTACCATAATTCTAGGTCTATAACTTATACTTATACTTAAACTTAGGGACATCCCTAGACATACCTTGGAAATATCTCAAGGGATTTCACTAAAGTTTTCGCATCCTAGTTTCCAATGGTTAACTAAACCTTTCCTCTGATACAAACTGTAGAGACAAAAAACATGACATACATGGAAATTACATTACTTTTTTGGAATACTTAGTACATAACCAAAACAGACACACATGGAGCGTAATAGTTTAGTGTCTTTGGAAAATTGGAACATAATCCTTTAATCGTTGTGAAAGGACTTCAACATCACCCATAAAGATCATCCATTTCTTTTATTACCTAAAACCTTTCTTTATATGCTAGAAAAAAGAAAACATAAAAATGGTGAGCTAAAATGCTCAGTAAGGGTAATCATGGAGAAAATAAAACAAACCATATACATTTGAACATAAAAACATTAACATAATGTTTAAACATTGAAATATTGAGCAATGACATAAAACATGGTAGTGCGTATGGAATAGATCAAAATAGAACATAAATCATGATAAATAACTTGTAAATAAAACTTGTAATTGGGCAAAAACATTAAGCACATGATATTATTTCCATAGTAGCCAAGGCATTGCTGCCAAGACCATCTTAGTTGACAAAGTCCCTATCTGAATCGAGTTCACTCCTCGTTTCAGTCCTATAGCACTGAACCAGATTAACTTACCACTCCAGCCATGTCTATCTCATGAGATATAAATTTTTACCCAATTCATTAGAGGGAGATATAGGTCCCACCCATCTCATAATGAAATCATTTTTACTTGTGCCACAAAATAAACATACATCATTAATAATAACCCAAGAAATAAAATGGGTTTCATAAACATCATCCAATCAGCACATAATCCATATAAAAGAAATGAATATCATTTCATAATAAGAAAACTGAAACCAAGTAAATCATAGAGACTTTATACTTGAAACATACACATGTGAAATAATGTCATCTTAGACGGAAAATCATTTTGATAAAACACTTGAAATGAATTCTTGGGGAAAAAATCCATTCTTTTTCAAAATCATTTTCTTTTAAAAAAATGACATGAAATATTAAAATAAGAAGATTTTTTTTAAAACATTCAAGAAATATTTTGGAGGAATCTTCATGAAAATAATGCTTTATCAAACCGTAAAAATCCTTTCATGTCGTATAAGTTAAAAAAACATTCTTCTCGTTCTTTTTCCAGAAAAGTCAAAAAGTACCTGGTAAATGAAATATTCCTTACATACCATGTAATGAAATTAAAAATTGGGTAAAAATGACTTTAAACATACATGAAAACACTTTTATAAAACATGAACATGGATGATAGTAATAACCCCAGTAAATACTTACAAATGATCAATCTTGGATAAAAATGAGATTTGCAAAATTATCCCTTACCTTAGGTCCGATATGCTTCGTACGTATCCGAAACTCCTCTATAATGATTTAAATAATGTCATTTACTTATTATAGAATCATATTAATTTTTATGATATCTTATATGGTTCACTTATGACTTTATATTACCCATTCTTTTGTAAGTTCTATGTTAAAGCAGAGTTTTGGGTAAAATTGTTTTATTTATCGTAAATGTTTGGACTTGTTGTTCTTGATATTATTACTTATATCCTGATTTATATAATTCCAGAATGTAAAACCTTATTTATATGTAATATATATTCATCATATACATATATATATATTATAGATTGATAAATGGAATGAAATACATCGTTCATGGAGACGGTAGGCCGTACGTACGCATGAATGCTGTTTTCGTTTCCTTATTGAATTTAATGGACTAAAGTATATGACGTACATATATACATATAAATAAATCCAGAATAATTATTATGTCATATATTTCATGATTACTTATTATATATCTTTTATAATCATTCATGAATGGTTAACATAGAGAATGAATCTCATCGCGTCGTGGAGACGGTAGTCTTTACGTACGCACAAGCGATGATATCATTCCAATGATTGTGGAATTGTATTGAAGTATATGTATAATATTTCAGAATAAATACCACTTTATAATAATCATATATATTTATTTATTTACACCATTATAACCATCCATGTAAGGTGGTGGTCAAAAACAGATTACACCATGACGTGGAGACCGTATTCCATAAGTACGCACCCACAATGATTTTGTTTTCCGTAGGATGGATAGATGGTGAAATAAGGTTGTCAAATACATATAATAACATATCATAATATGAGTGATACTGATGTTATCACTTCATAATTAAAAAACTAATGAAGAAGAAGTAGAAGAAGAAGTAATGTTGAAAGAATCGGTAACAAACATTACCTCTTCTTTGAAGCGCCTCTACTTAACCTAGACTTAGGGCACTAAATATGGTCTTTGAAGAAGACCATAACCTCTAGAATGTTTCTAGGGAATTGGAGAAGACAAATAGGTAGGTTTTGGCCGAGCGTGAAGGCTCAATGTGGTGTGAGGATGAGAGAGAGGAGGTTCCCTTTTATAAGGGAGGAGAGTGGAACCTTATGAAAACATAAAATATTATTTTATTATAAAGTCATATTCGGTTTTTAATATCTCAAAATTAATTTATATTGATGATAAAGTGAGTATGGGTCGAAATAATCTCATCCAATATAATTTAGACAAGTTTAGGTTTCTATTTTAACCTTATCATTTAGATTTAATTTAAGTTAAATAATTTTACTTTTACCTTGTCTTCTTGTTTTATAACACTATAAGGTTAATAAACCTACTATAACAATCCAAACGAACCCCAAGTTGTCTATTATTAAAATATATAAACTTATCTTAGTAATTTTTATGATCCTTATATTTTTAGAAATAAAATAACAATTAATAATAAAATATTTTTTTAAAACTATTTTATGTCAATTTTGACACTATTTGGTAATTTATTTTTGTGAGAATCATAACAGAATGATTAGTTATAAAAATTTTAATTAAATAAATAATAACATGTCATATTAACCTTGAAATTTGTGTAATTCATAAAAAGTCTCAAATTACATTTATTTGGGTATTTATAATATCAATTATGTCAATATTTTATTAATGAGATAATTACTACATCATTATTGGGTCATAAATAAATTAAATTATTTAAATACTGAAAATTATAAATAAAATACCATTATGTAGTAAATATTTTTAAAATTATAATTAATATTTATAGTTTAATTTATCTTATATAAAAATCTATATTAAAAATGTTTTAGTTATTAAACATTGATTTTAACTATTTTAACTATTATTTAAATAAAATAATATTAAATGGCCTAATCTAATACAAGTGGGCCTAAATGGTCAAATTTTATTCCTAAGGGGTTTTTTGGTCGAATTAAACTTATCAAATAGAATTAGGACATGTTTTAGGGTAATATTAATATCATTTTTACCCTTAATTACCCTATTTACTTTTAACTGAGGTAAATAATAGTAAAAAGTTACGATTCACCAAAAATTATTTTCACTTATTGAACCACATTTGTTTCCTTGATATTAACTGTGTCTCTCAGATTTTCTAAATTCAATTCACAGAAGTGTTAAAATTTCATTTAAATGAAAAATTTGATTTTTAACTACCACTAAGTGGTTTCTCTATTCATTGAAAATTGATGTTTTTCTGAAAAATACAAAAAATTCAGCTGAAGCATTATTTGATATTACTAATTAAAAACTTGATGTCTATTTTCCAAAATTAAAAACATAAAATTGGAATTAATTAATTTTAAAATTAATTCCCATTTTCAAAACAAATAGAATGTTTTTAAGAAACAAAAACTATCAAAAGATTGATACTTGATTATATCCAATTTCAATGTAAAATTAATTCCAATTAATAAGATTGGATTAAATGGTAAAAATATATTATAATTAAACTTTAAAACCAATTATGAAGACAATCTATCCATATAACTTATTTCGATGAAAAAATTTGTTTTTAATTAAAATGTAACGTGTTTTTTGTATTCAATAAAATATTAATGTTATCCGAATAATATGAAAAATTTATCCAAAGTAATTTTTTATATATTTTTACAAAAAAGAATTTTAATTTTTCAATATGAACTTATATAAATGTCAAAAACAAGATTTAAGGTTGGTGCGCCATCAAAAGGCGGGAAAACTGCAATTTTTTAAAAAATATATATTTTTACTCGAATTTTTTTTCTCATACCTAATTCTAGAAAATGTGTAAGATGAATAATAATGTTTTAAAATAAAAAATGTAGTTAATAATATTCATAATGG
Source organism: Viscum album (assembly GCA_963277665.1). Taxonomy (NCBI): domain Eukaryota; kingdom Viridiplantae; phylum Streptophyta; class Magnoliopsida; order Santalales; family Viscaceae; genus Viscum; species Viscum album. The sequence continues at coordinate 304,077,023 of OY728131.1, read as the reverse complement.
AAAGTCCATAATAATATTAAAACAATATATTGTTGTTTAGGGAAACCCGATACTGCGTACTACACAAGATATCGAGGTAGGTCTTGTTTGCGTGTAATGCAAGCCAAGAATAGTGTTGCGTAAAGTGAAAGCTAATGAGGTATTGCGTATAGTACAAGATAATCTTGGTGTAGTGTATGATAGAAGATAAATGAAATTAAAAATAATATATCTCATAAAATCTCGGGGTGTTACACCTTTGACATCCATTGATGATGTTCTTAACATGTCCTCAAGTGTTTTGATAGACTACTCAAATTGCTTTTAATTATGTTGATGATAAGTTGTACTAATGTTAAGATAATAATTCTAAGTGTGTTAGAGACTCTTTTATAACATAGAGTTGAATCTTGGATTTTGATAGGATACAATTGATAGTGGTACACCATGCAGCCTTACCACTTATCTGATGTATATTTGTTCCTAGTCATCTAATGAGAAATCCTCTCTAATCATGATGAAGTGTGTATACCCTTTAGGTCGATCCTTAAAAAACCATATAGCATTGTTTCTGTTGAATTTATGTGGATTTCCGGAGAAAAATTCTATGGTTTTGTTCTCACATTTCCATGTTGTTGTGGGAAATTGTTGAATTATAACTATAGACTTTTGCCTCTCAACCATCAATTGTAGAAATACTGTGAACTGTTTTGTATATTCAGTAATATCCATCTTCTTGTTATATCACCAATAATTATCTTATAGATCCCAATACATCATTGTGTATCCTAGGTGAATGGGGAAATTCAAACTATATGCATCATCCAAATGTCCTTTCATTAACTTCAGATTTGATAGAACACATAGTCTTGACAGAAATATCTCAATTCCATCATCATCATGATTTAACACGAATGAATTTCCTTTTTTTGATAAACCCCACTTTCACTTGAATTCCCACATCATTTGTTTGAGAATCCTTTCACCTTTCCAAAAGAGATTATTGAGAAATCATTTGTGAAAGGATTGATGATGTTACCATTATTATGATTACCATGTCCATCTTCTTCAAATATAAGAATATTGGATTAATTTAAAATTTGATTAATGGTATAATTTTTGGGTCCTTTCTACTTAGAGCATCATCCACATTTTTTTCTTTCCCATGATGGTAATGAATTGAGAAATTGTAATACATTATTAGCTCTAACCCTCTTTGTTGGAACATGTAAATCTATTTATAATTGAATATACATTTAAGACTTTTGTTATCCAGGTATATTTCACACATTTCCCTAGAGAGATAATCCTGATATATTTGAAATGAAAAGATCATAGTTTCTAAAACTAGATCAGTTGTGGGATAGTTTTTCTCATTAATTTTCAACTACCTTGTGGCATAGGAAATTTAGTTTTCATTATGCATCAAAACACTACCCATTACGTTATTTGAAGCATCATTAAATACTACAAAAATGAACCACTTATGGGTAGTGTCAGAACACGGGCAGTGATAAGCCTCTTCTTGAACTCCTTGATGCTTTCTTCACATTCATCATTCCAGGAAAAATTTACTCCTTTCCAAGTTAGCTTGGTAAGAGGGTTTGACAATCGTGATAAGTTCCTCATAAATCAGTGATCATATTCAAATAAACCTAGGAAGCTATAGATATCCATCATAGATGTTGGCCTCTACCATTCCTCAATTTCTTTTGGTTTTGAAGTATCCACGTAAATCTCATTTGTTTTAATGATATACCATAATAATGAGACTTCTTTTTAATAGAACTCACAATTTCGGTACATTTAATAGAGATTCTCCTTTAGCAAGGTCCCTAGTACAATTATTAGATGCTCCTCATGCTCTTCATCCTCCTCCGTGGTTTTAATGTATATTATAATATCATCTATAATGACTACAAAATTTATTATAGGTAATAAATAAATAATCTATTAATCATGTACCTTATGATTTATGGAGCATTAGTGAGTCTTAAAATAATTACTATGAATTCCTAGTGTCCACACCTTGTACAAAATATAGTCTTGGTAATATCCTCCATATTAACCTTTACAGGGTAATATCCTAACCACATATCAACCTTAGATAAGTACTGTACTCTGTGTAGATGATCCAACATGTTATCAATTTGAGAAAAATGTTACTTTTCTGTTATCGTTATTTTTTTCTGCTCACGATAATAAATTAAAAGGGGCATTTTCCCATTCTTATTCTTAAAAAATAGGATTTATGCACCTCATGGTGAATCACATGGGCATATAAACCCTTTATAGAGATTCTCTTAAAGAATTTTCTATTGCTCTTAATGCTTCAAAACAAACATTCTATATGGAGTCTTGGATATGATAAATTCCCTAGGTATAGTATTTGTTGATAATTTAAAATCTCTTATAGGGATATGATAAGGTAATTCCACAAGAAACACATCAGCGAATTCCCTCACAATAAGAATATATTTGAAGATGGATCCTTCGAAAGGATCATATATATAATAATTATACGAGTGATAATAAGGATATAACATCCATGCTCGAGATTATGGTGCTAAAGAATATTAATCCTCCTCCATTCAGTTGTATAGATTGGTTGGTCAATTCACCATATAGAGATTTATTTACATCTCTAGACAATTTATGTGTGATATATATATATATATAGGTAAATCCAATCCATGACATTAATTACATCAAATTACACCAACGTATGTCTGATGAGGGTCACCAGGATGTTTAATCCACCAATTATGATAGGGCAAGAGTTATATTCATAGGATGCTATAATTTCCTCGATTTCCATTTTCACTAACATATATAAATCCATTTTTTTGATGTTTTGATTATTCTGCTAAACATTTGGGATTTAAAATAATGCGATGAACTGGAATAAAAAATCATGTACCCAATTCTTGAATGAATTACAAGCATAACTATCAGTACATCATTTCTGAGATTCCCTTATGCAGTAGTGATGGAAAAAACATGACCATACCGCCATGAAGGCTGTCAGATACCTCTAAAACCTCATGGCTTATGGATGTGGTCCCCAAAGTGACATAGTTCATTGTTTTGGTAGAAATGAACAATATGTTGAGGATCGAATAGATCATTCCATTCCTTTGTTGAAATAGTGGGATTTTCATCTCAGCAATCACTATCAGGGTGTCCCACCTTTCTGCACATAAAACATTTTCTAAACCCCTTTAGGTAATTTTATGGGATCTTATTTATACACCTTTATAAAGTGGGATACTATAATTTCATACCCATATTTGATTTATCATTCTTACCTACATATTTATGTCTATTTTCTGCTTCTTATCCCAATGATAGCCATGAGATTCAGCCATCACCTTCTCGAATATGAGGGAATATCTTCAAAATCTCCATTGTTGTCAAAGCCACTGATCTTTAGGGCTTCACATAGACTTGGTTTTAGCAATCCAAAAATGTGGATAACCGTGAATTCCAATGTAACCACAAAACAATAGGAGTATCATGAAAGTTGTGTGACATAATTCACATACACCCCAATATATTCACCATCATTTTTCTTGAGTGAAAGGAAATATCGTTTTTTTACCGAGGCTATAGGGAAAATATTTATCAAAATCATTTTTCCTGAATTCATTCCTTCCCGTAAAACTCAATCTCTTCCTCGAGATTTTTTTTTGATCAATGTTAACCATTGATCAGCTTCACCCTCAATAGAATAAGTAGCCAGAAAAACCTTCTCTTGTTTAGAATGTTTAATTATGGAGATGATCTAGTCAAAGAAGTTGATCCATTGTTCGACGATTAGGGGATCAGATGATACATTGAATGTTGGAGGCCTTTACCTCATAAATCTATATATTGTGGATTTTTCTTTCATGGAGTGGGGTGGGGGTGGATGTTCCTCTTGGCCTAGGTTTAGATTCAAAAGACAAGTTAACTGATAGAGTATCGTGATAATGTTTTTGATTACTTCTCCCTTTGGATTGAGAATCTCATTCGAATAGTAATCATATTGATCTTCACATCAATTGTTAGCTCGAGTCCTCATATTACAAAACATTGGATAGAGTAAAAGGAAAATTCCAGGTACATATTTTAAACTATTAAATACAGAATGAAAAATCCAACGAGAAAAGGGATAACATATAAATTATATTTACATTATTAACTTATTAATTTTATGCTTCAATCAATGTTACCAAAGATATATTTTCTAACATATATTCTTATGTGATATTTTTTTCTTGGTCACATAATAATGTTTTATACTATGATTTTTAAATTTAACAAAATAGATCCCCCAATAGAGTAGAACCATGAATACAACAAGGTCTATTTTATTGCAGTAGTTCTAGTTCGAGTCTAGATCAAAGCGGGTTTTTGGGTTTTACCACTTGATATATCTTTTCCAAAGCCAACTATACTTGTTTATATCCTATCAGAGATGTATATTATTGATGAACCACATAATATATAATCACAAAAAATTAGGGATATTATTTTTATACTTATTCGTATACATAATCCTTTCACTAGGGGTTTCTAATCCTTAACCCAAAAATAACAAATCCTATACTTTGATATGAACTATAACAACCCTGATCTTTATTTCATATTTCTACATTATTAATTACATAAAAATACACCTAATAAAACTCAAATGATCAAGATTACTAGTATCTTTGGGTATTAGAGACATTACATAACAACTTAATCTTGAAATACAGTATCGTTATTGAAATATTATTTTACATGACCACATCATTTCTTCGTACATAACAATGAATGGGATATCCAATGAATGTAAACAAGGAAGGGGTGAGATATGAATCCGGGTTTGGGTGTAAACTTGGATAAACATAAAGAATTAAATATCTATTTGTAAATAGTTATATCAATGAAGAATAAGTGAAACGTGAACATAATGGCATGATATATCCTGATTATCATAACATGGAAATGTGGTAGCAACTTAAAACACTATAACATAAAAATTATGAAATTTTGTAACCCATCTACCAACATGGTGAAAAAATATCGTAAATGGAATTAGGTAAATCACTATCACAACATTATGTATAATGATACTAAACATTACCCAATGCATTAAGGCAATATATAATTTGGCGTTCACCCATCAATTTCACTTCGTTATCATGCTTACGTGTGCCACATAGATCATAAAAAATGGACCAATTCATCATTATAATTCATTCCATGATCAAGGAGTGTAGAATTGATACATGAATGTCCAAAATAAAAATGTTATATTTACATAAAGGAGATTACCATTGATAGAGTAATGCGTATGGTATTCACTACACGATGATTTTGGAATGGAAAATCACAATGTAATTTTGGTAGCACAACAGCATCACATAAAATTTCATAAAAAGAGTTTATGAGAAATAAAGGGGTATATAATAATATATACACGAATTTGACATTAATAGGGTCATATAAAATCATATTACAAAAGAATGAATTTTTAAATTGATGGTGTGACATAATAATGAAAGCTGAAAAACAAGGCTGAATGAAACAACTCTTACAGAATTTCGGGATGGTAACAGGGGCACATGGGTGGGATTAAAGTGAATGAAAGGGTTATAACATCATTAAAACATAATAATGGAAGTATATGGTATGTTTTAAAAAATACCTAGTCATTTTTAATTTAAAATAAATGGTTTCAACAATATAAGGAATCATTGTTAAAAAAAGTGAAAGGAAGGAAACCCTTACATTATGTTTGACTTCAAAAGCTTAAAGAGGTTATTCTTGAGGGATTATGGCACCATGGGAGGATTATAAATAAGGGTTAATATTTTAGAAATTTGCTCCAAAGATTTTCAGTAATGATATGTTGGAATTTGGGTGGGTTTATATAGGAAATGAGAGGGGAATTCATTAATATTTCACAAACATAGGTTGTGGAATCTATATAATTAATTATTCAATAACAAAAAAAATAAATTGTGTTTTTAAAATTATTTTTTCCATAGGAGTGGAAAAATTATTTCATAAGGAAATGCGATGAATATATTAAAATAAAATCCTTTCTTTTGAGGAGGTGAGTAACATTGTTAAATAAATAAACATAAAATACAAAAATAAGTTATACATTTTGGAAGATTCTATATTTAATATTAAAATATTTAAAATATATCTAAAATCACAGTTTTATGATATTGAAACATATATTTGGTGGAATATCCATTTTATGGTATTTATTATACTACTATTGGGTCATTATGATGTCATAAAACACATTATAAACTTATATATTATTTAATTTTTTTCCCAAAAACTCGAGTGTCTTAGAAAATCATTTAAAATTCACCATTGGATAATTACATTATCTTGATTTTCCAAAATATTATTCATATAATAAAATTAATTTTCTAAATATGTGAATTATCAGTTTTAAGATGAGAACCGTCATTTACTGATAATAGATGGGTTTTCACAGAAATTGTTTTTAAACCTTAATAAAAAATTAAATTTGACATAAAAAAATTAAATAATAATTTATGGTTAAGGAATGTAATTTGATAATATTATTTTATTAAAAAATTAATTATTTCCAAAAATTAAATAATTACTTAATATAAATTAATTAAAAATGCACATTCTATTTTATCATATAAAAATAAAAGTCTTAGGAAACTAATAACCTAATTATTTATAGATAACATACTTATATAAGAATAATTTATAAGACATGTTTTAATAATATTATTAATAGGAACATATTTTAATATAATAATTCATATATTTCTGAAAAGTACCATTATTACAAAAAAATCAATTTATCAAATTCATTATTTTTACGAAAAACAACCCCCATAAAGGAATTGAAAGAATAACACTTTTATTTATATAATTGTATTACACAATTAGTCATTAAATCCTTGTTACATAACCCCTGATAAAAAGAGAAAATGATCTAAGGTTAATGTGTGAGATGGTGATCGACACTTGGCACAGCTCAGATAACATTGATCGCGTTGAAATCACTATTAACATGAACTAATCCCATATTGGATTCCATTCTATCTTAATGTATTATATACAGACTTGGGAATGGTCATGAGTGAAGCCCAGTGACCCAACCACCTCTCCTGCTCCGAGAAATGAGCTTCATGCAACTTGAGTCTACTGGATGAGACGATCATCTCCATTGTGTACGTCAAAAGGATTTGTTAAAACTTTATATTCATATTAGTTGTGTGATCAAGTTTCGATGGATATATTTCCAATGGTAATAACACTAAATGGAAAATTGAAATAAATAATAATAATAACAAGTTGCCATGTGTTTTCTATATCAATAATACAAAAAGACTATTTTATTCCTAATTGATTCGGTAGTTACAAACATGGGTCATGGGATTATGATGTGAGAGTATGTTCTCAATGAAAATTATATTAAAGATATTATAAGAAATAAGTTACTCAAAAAATTAATTAAATGTCTTCCACTGTATCAGGGTGTTCAGTTGACTTACCACACATGATGAAGTGTGGATATAGGGGCCCCTCACCTCAAGGTTGGGTGATTTTCCCATATGTGGTGATCTGGGTTTTTATAGAGATAGAACCAAAATGGACTAAAATGTTTGTTTATAGAAAAAATGGGGGCAAAATATATTGATCAATACTTATGAAGATTATAACTGGGGGAGCATCCATTTCGGGTAAGTTTAGATATTTATGATGGTAAAAATGATCATCAAAATGTTATATATAACAATAGATAAGGTTCAGGATGAGAGTAGTTCACTATATTGGGAATGAAGTGATTCATGGATTATATTTAACTGCTTCTTTTATTAATCATGATAATCAAGCCTCATGGGTTCTTAGAGTGTGATTTTGGTAAATCATTGTTCACTATTTAAAATTAATAAAACCACATTTTGGTAGAATATGATAGAATCATTACTGTGGTATTAAAGGGAAAAGAGTTATTGATAATCAAAAAGGTGGATATTGTTGGGTAAAAATAAATCATGGTAAGTCTATAGTGTTTTTAGGTTGTTTGTGTCTATTGAAAAATCTGGTTGACAACATTATATCACCTTATTTTCTGAAGCAAGTAGTTTTAAAGGTTGTTTATACTCTCATTGATTTCAATATTTTTGGGTCTGAAAAATTGGGATTTGATTTAGGGAAATGGAAGGAATTAAAAATATAAAATGGATGAGAAAAATAATGATAAAAGTATTTGGTCATGGTCTGCAATAAATCATAATTTTACATTGTGGGAATCATAGAGAGTCTATAGAACCACAATGAAAAATCAAAAAATGAACCATATCTCCATAGAATATATAATATGAATACCACAAAGGAGGCATATCATGTCTAGATGAAGACAGTGATTTAAAAGAATCACAATGGGTGTTTTCATTTGTTTTATAAGGTGATAATTTAATGGGCACCTTAAAGTATTTTTTGGTTTATAGATGAATTCAATGTTTCAAAGGATTCCATAATGGAATATTGTTCTATGAAAACCATATAGAGAGTGAAGTACATGGTGATGGATGAACCGTAATGACGTTTTCAAGAATTACAAATATCATGATTTTTTATTATCTTTTCCTTTATAAAGGACCCATAATAATGACATTATGTAGAGAGATAATTCCATCAGATAAAATTACTGTTGGAAGAATTTGGTTATTCTTTAATATATCTTGAGGAAGGTGTTTGTGGGTCATTGTAGAAAAAAACGATTTAAGACTTTCAATGTTTTTACACTACAAGATGTAAAGGGTGTCATGGAGGTTGAATTACTTGAATGAATTTTTCCACAATGGATTAATTCTGAAATGGTGATGGTTTACAAAGGAGTTAATTCATTAAAGAATCTGGGAAGTTTCGGAAGGGAATTGGGCAGTTCATAAATGAGTAGAAACAATTAAGTGATGTTCTCTCTGCAAGGTAGTCTCCACTTGGAGATGTTTACATAATAAGTTGGGTGAAATTAAAAATTAATGGAACACTCATGCGTGAAAATATTCTGAGGGGTTTTAGATCAACATGAAATCTTCTGAAGGATCAGTGTGAAGAATTCAGTTGAGAGAGTAGTAATATATAAAATTGTGAGTGGTTGTAAAATCAGAGTGAAATTGAGTCTACTCAAAAACAATAATACATAGGTTTTATTATTTTGTTTTTGGTGTATAATAATGGAATATGGTTCTTAAAAAAATAAAACAATCAATTATTCTCTTTTAATCTTATATAAACACTATAAATTAGTTTTCATTTAAAATAATGTTAGAAAATATAAGGTTCTAGTGTTATAAAAAATTCATTCAATTCTCTAGTAATATATTAAACTTTCATTCTTTATTTCAGGTTTCATTTTTTTTCTTCAACAAGATTAAAAAATATTGTTTTAATCATTTATAAAAAATGGAATATATTAAATCCCCATGTTATTCAATAAATTTCAGAAAATGATATATATGTCATATCTTCATCATAATCAATAATTGGAGGTTCAGGTGGTATGTGATGCAATAAAGATTAATCTACAGAAACATTATTCTATAGGTAGTGAGTTATGGACAAAAAATCCTAGTAATTTAAAATATTTAATTTAAGAAATTTGGAGTTTTTAGTCTCTATCTAAAGGACTAATAAGTGGACAGATGTTTCTCAATCATATTTCTCTTTTATTTGTGAGATTCTGGTTTTTGGGATTCCATTAAATTTTTTTTCATGTGTGGAGAATATCATTAGGTGTTGAAAAATAATCATTATGTTTGTGATATTATTAAAATTATATGGAGTTAGTTTTGAGACCTTGTAAATGATGAATTTCTATAATTACTTAAACTTGATAGACAAATTTTAATTCTTGAGTCAGGGAATGTTTGATAAACTCAAGAAAGATCAAATTTTGAGGCTAAAACCAATGTCTATAGATAACCATATACCCTTAGGTAATGAATTTTCATAATATTAAGTAATTAATATTATTGAATTAATTATTATTTCATGAAATGACTATAATTTTCGAAAATTATTTTAATGTTCATTCAAAATGGGGAGAAAAAAAATATTCCATGTGACCATTTAAAAACCAAGCAAGTGATAAACTCTAATCCTCAATATATTGTCTAACATCTACCAAAAACTTATTTCAAAACACTAACACATCACTCTTTGGATTTTAAAATTTCCCATATATAATCAACAATGAATTCATTATTTGTCTTATATTATAAATTTCTAAATCATTATACCCAATAAGGCTGATATGTATGGGTGAATAATCATTATGTCATATGATTTAAAGAAATTAATTCAACAAATTCCCTTACATGAACTATTCAAAATATTTCGATTAATTATTTTATTAAAATAATACTTTGGATTTAAGAAAATTTAGCTGAACCATTTCGTATATTTCAATCATATTTTTTAGCACTACTCACCAAAGAGATCCCAAAAAATTGGAGACCACACTAAACTTAATAAAACAACAATTAAAACCAATATTAAAAACCTGAAAAAATCAAAAAAAAAACATTATTATTTATCATAGATCACAATGATCAAGAAAAAAATATATAGACTTTTTTTATTTAATGTTCAAAAAACCAGTTAAAAACATTTCATTTACTATTCCCTCTATTTTTTAAGAATTTACTATTAGAAAAGATATTATATAGTTTTGGAGTGAACTATATGTTCAATTATATATGAAATTAACTGAAATGAATGATTATACAAAATGATTAGAAAATTGTGTACCAAAATTTGTATACCCTATTACATTAATTTTCAAAGATGCACAATTATCATTCTTTTTAACAATAAATATAAATCTTATAACAAAAAATATATGATAATTTTATTTATTACACTAAATTATTTAAGACATGAACGAATTAATATATAAATTTTTTGGGGTGTAAAAATTTTCTATAAAATAAAAAAAACATTAATGGTAGAAAAGACAATGGGATTTACCTTTCATATTCATCTTTGAATACTTCTACTTCATATGAGCTTCTCTCTACAACATATATTCTTGAACTCGCTTGTGAAATAAAAAAAATCAGACATAGGAGAGAATATTCCCCTAAAATATTCTCTTCCCAATTCATAACAAAAACAATATTCTAAGGGAATGATGTATCTGGTTCAGAATAAAAAATATCTCTATTTAGTTCTTGATATGAATATAAATAACTCTACTCTATTTTAAAAACACAAATTAAATCTTGAATCACCTCATAATTTATTGAAAATTATGAATAATATATATCTTTAAAAGGATTTTCCATGACCTCAAAGTTACCATATTTTTAAATGGTAATTTGTAATTCTTCTTGAGTCATGGATTATTAATGAATATGGAACTCCTAAGAATATATTATATATAATAAAAATTCATATGGTTCATTAGTAATTATTCCAAAATTATTTATATTAATTCTAAAAAATAAAATTATTTGAATATGAGTCATATATATTCAGTTCCAAAATTTTTTTATAGTTTTTTATATATTAATCAATAAATGATCCAATTAAGAATTTTAATTCATATCACAACCATGTATATAATTGATTATAATGATCTATTATACTATAAATTAGAAGCTTCTAGATGAATAAAAATGGTATTATTATTTTGATAAAATTAATTAAACTAAATAAAAATGACCACCATGATCTCCCAATTTTAACATACACAATCAAGGAATATTCATTGTAATATCTATGGTATACTCGCTTTCATCATCCTTTTGTGTATAATTAGTCATAATAGTATTCTACATATAACCCATATAATTTTTAATACCCATTAAAATAATTCATATTATAGATTTCGATCATATAAACGATATATTAGATCCCTATTAAGCTTGACCACATCCTTAAAATATATTATACATAAATCTTCAACTAATAATCACTTTTTAATGGGAAAGAAATGTGTTGAATTTGTATTCCAATACATAATTTCACAAATTGTATCATTGTTTTGTGGTGGTGTGGTAAGAACAATCAAGAAATCATTTGTAATGTTATCTATTTATTCATTATTACATGTTACATCAATTCTGTTTATTTTTATTGTAATTTACCATCACTTGTTAATATGTGAAACACCAATAATTATGTTTAACTATATTTTATTTATATCAATCCACTAAAATAACCATGCCATGTAATGAAATATATATATATATATATATATCATTTGTTAACTATTGAACTATTCTTAATAAAATATATTAAAACACAATCCTTCAAACCATAGGGAACCAATATTCTATTTTGGAAATAGATCATAGAGTAAGTTTCTAGAATTTGGTTTATTTTTCTATGAAAAAACTCTAGATCCTTACTTTTGATCAATCATAATCCACATTCATTTTATTTAATTATGTATTTTCTTAGTCAAAAACAATGAATTTGATATAGTATTAATAAACACCAGGTAAAATACATTTTTCGAAGAGATAGATCTCGCATCTTGGTCATTATCCATTAAAGGGAATCCATGGATGATCATTCATAATAAAAATCTGAGACTGAAATGGGATATGTTAAGATGGAGTAACAATAAACATTTCCAAAAATCAAATATATAAAGGATCAATGAATAAATAATCTAGCTAGGTAGTTATCTAAAATATTATAGGGATGATGACAATTTTCCTACATTCTAAAAAAATAGTATATTAATATTTATTATTTAGTAATATGAACAATTGGATAGAGAAATATAAAAATTAAAATAGTAAAGGGTGGGTTATATAAATGTCTTATTTCCATGATTTCACAACGAAGAAGAAATTTATTGGAAAATAATTATGATTCTTAAGGTTGGGTATAACCCCATGGATGTCCATATCATCCTCCCATTTATAGTCACACACTTTTCAAAACATCATATATGTCCATGATAGTTCTTTAGTGTGAAACCTAATCAATTAGATCATGATGATTTCATTTTTATGAACATCTCAATATCTATCAAATGACAAGACGTTATTTTATTGTAAATGATATTGGATTCAGAGGATATTATAGATAACATACAATCATGGAATCATAATCCTCATTACCTGATGGGTTTTTGGGAATTGTTTAAATAATAGCTTGTGACATGATAAAATATGATGAAATTTATTTACTGCATGAATTATTAAAATGTTAGGTAACCCCAAAATATTTCTCTTCCATGGTTCTAGTTATCATCCCTATGGTATGAAACTCCAATGTCCTTGGGAAACTTCAAACATTCAACTTATAAGACATATATTACAATACCATCATCTCAATTCACAAGAAAATTCATAATAAGCATTTCAGTCCTTGTATTTATGAAAAACATCGCAATTTCACAGTGGGAAGGAAAATCAATGGGGTAATAATAAAATCTCATGTGATGAAATATTTTCTTGATAAGTGGGAGGTTTGAACTAATATATCTATAAAATTTGATATAGAGAATACCAATGATTTTATAGATGAAGCTTCATCCTCGAGGACCAATGGTCATTTTGATTTTCTGTTTTTTTTGCGATATTATTTTCCATTTATTAAATTATAAATTATTTTCTATTTCTATATTGAGAATTTATTTATTTTCATTAAATCTATTTGTGTCTTATGATAATGAAATCCTCTCTTTCTATGTATTTTCTTTATTTCTAAGGGGATTTTTATACTGTGTTTGATATTAAGAATATGAAATGGGATAGTACATTTATATAGAGGTTGGTATGTGTTTATGTGTATATATCATAAATTACTTAATGATGAAATTATCATCTTCATGAATGGAAGGAAAACCAATATTCTAAATTTTAAACCGATTCTATGTGATTACATTTATATAATTACTCAACACATCAATGATAATAAAGGTAACAAATACTTTTCATAATCATATTCAAGAAGGAACTCTAATCGATTTGTGGAGAATATTTTCATCACCAAAATGAAATTTCCAATGGAATGTCATGGTTCCAAAATTTGTAATAGAAGGATATAAATACACCACATTAATGGTATTTCGATTATAATAACTTGAATGTTTTTGAATTTGGAATGTTTATTTCTATCTTTGGATGGTATATCTTTTAATCTGGTTCCAACATATATCCATACGAATTCTATCTAATATTTCATATACCAATGTCTATTAGTAATAATATTTAATGTTTGCTCAACTCATTCATTTGGACTCTCTTCAAGAGGGGACGTATCACTAGAATTCGTGGATAGGCTGGTTAAACTAGTTAATTTGTAGGGAATCTACCACAACAACATTTCATAAAACATTGTATTCATACATTCTAAGATGTCTTGGGAATAAGTCATGGGAAAATATCATTGTGAAAATATAATTAGAAAAATAAAATCCATTCACATCTTACTAAATTGATAGTTTCTTTTGATCCCACATCTTATATTTTGAAATAAATTATTTCACAAAAATTTCATTAGATGTTACTAAATTATAAAACACATATGATATTTTTAGGTTTTGTTTTTTGGAAATAAAAACATAACACAATAAATATACAAGAAACATAAAAATTATTCCAATACACTTGATATACTTCTTCATAGGATTTTCCAATTTTACTTTTACTATATCTCATATCATGGGGAAATAAATCCAAAAAAAGGGTGTGAATGAAACCCTGTATGTGAAAAATAATGGAAAAAAATATGAATGACCATTTTGGATAAAACATTTATCATATCATGATTGAATAATCCTATGTATATTATGAAGTAATATAAATGATTCTATAACATAAAAATGAGTTATTTTAAAATTTATACACAAATATCATCACAAAGGTTTCATAAAAACATATTATTGTGGATCATGTCTAAGGAATCATAAAACATTACCATGGCATGATGCCAAAGTATAATTAACCAATGATTTAGAGAGTTGTTAGAGAAAACCCTTCATATTACCATGTATGTTCACCAGGGTATCTTATAACATTATTAAGTAGTGATTCGAATGTTCCATTAAACAAATGTATTAGAGTGTGATCATGACACACCCTTCATATTACCTAGGACATACACCAAGGTATCAGAAAAATTACTAAGGCACAATATCAAGGAATCATGATCATTCCATAAATAGTGGTTAATTATTTACCAAATTAACTGCAGAGGATTAAATAATCCAATAACTATCATATCTCTTAGGAGTAACTTACCACTAGTAAACTCCATCACATTACCAAACTAATTAGAGAGCTAAAATGGGGAGTACACATCATAAAATATTTATCACTTTCACCCATGATCTGTAATTAGGCACAACCCATTATAAAAACTGTAGTAGGCTATGATATTTTTCACATATAATTTTCAATCACTATATCATAAATAAAACATTTTATGATCTAAATATTCACTATAAAAACTTTGAAAAACACTTATAAACCCTTATAAAAAACATTATTGAATATGAAAATACACTTTTCTTTTAAAACCCCATTTTTAATAACAAAAAAGTAGATAAATTTAGAAAGTGAGGTTTACCTTGAATAACACACAAATTATGGTAAAAGAATTGAAATAAAAATAATGGTTCCATTGGTGGAAGTATCCATTTTCACTACAAACGTTAAACTAAAATATTAATTTTTATCTTTTGTAATGAAAATTAATTTTTTTAGTAATGATATTACTTTTTAAAATCATTTAATTAATGTTGATGGAACTATAAAATATTACTTACTATTCATTTATGTCCATATAAATGTTTTAGTACATTGGTTATTAAGAATAAGAACATATTATCATTTTTATCCCAATAAGTTGGATTGTAGGTTTCATACATGAAAATATAAGAATAAATTAATTTGTTTATATCTATATGAATCTAATGGGTAAATAAGATTTTAGTTCTTAAAAATATTAGATTATTTATTGAAAAAGTGAAAAATCCCATGAAATAATTTATCCAGCATAACCGTATACAACATGGATTGTAAAAAATACATAATGAGAGTGAGTAGAGGCCTCCCATTGGTAAACCAATATGTAGTATAAGGAAGAAAAAAATTGTTTAAAAGGATAAAAAATTTGTTACATATAAGAATAAAAAATTAGAACTAAATGAATGAAAATGGAGAAGAGTAGAATTATTTTACATAGAAGAGAAACCACATAAATCATAGAGAGGATTACATTCATACCAGCAAAATTTTTCAAGACTAAATAGAGAGAAATGAAAATGACTCCATGCTAGGTATATGGTGAGAGTACATCAAATTGGGTTAGGGACAACGAAAAGAGTGGGTAAGAATTATTACTTGAGGATGGTGGTGTTCAGGGTTAAAAAATAATTAGTTTTCTATTAATTCTAATTGATTTTGGTGAACATTAATTAAAATGATTTTAGATGAATAATTGATGTATTTATATTTGGATTAGGTTACGCAACACATCAATTTCCAATTTATTTTCATGATACATCCAAAATGCATTTGGTTCAAGAATAATGATTAATAAATTTTAAAATTTAATAGGAAAACTATTATTGCTCATTCAATTTAATAGTTTTATATTTCCCTGATATTTTTTTTGGCCATAATATAATGTTTTTTGTGGGTTATATAATAATGTATATACATCCTTCATTTCTATAATGAAATCAATACCCATATCTTTTGGTTGAAAATAGTATAGGAAGTCAATGCCGATGTGTATTCGACTTGATGGGACAAACCATATAAATTTGGTCATAAATTTTTCCCATACATTGATTTTCCTAATATTTTGAATTATTTTAAAAGTATAAATTGTTATAATTTCATCCAACTGATAGAACATCTGGTTCAAAATTATTATCTTCGATGTTGTGTGGGATTTCAATGCATCTAGATACAATGAATCTTTCATGAAGTGGAT
Organism: Viscum album; assembly: GCA_963277665.1. Taxonomy (NCBI): domain Eukaryota; kingdom Viridiplantae; phylum Streptophyta; class Magnoliopsida; order Santalales; family Viscaceae; genus Viscum; species Viscum album. The sequence goes on along the minus strand of OY728131.1, from coordinate 304,060,097 downwards.
GTGTTAATCAATGATTCATCTATAAATTATGTAAAAATATATTTATAACGATGATAATTGAGGGTGAAAATAAAATACACAGATGAGAAACAATTCTGAAGGAAATTTATACAAAATCATCTTTTTTATTTTTTAAAAATTCATAAATATTTAGAGGACAAAATTGATGAAAATGTTTTATTAACGATAAAGAAATAATTTTCATAATGTAATACCAAATATTTTTTTATCATATTAGATAGGATGAAATTAATTTAATTTATCGTTAAAAAGTGTGGTTGTATTATAGTATGCACTGTGTAATATAATACATTAATTACAATAAAAGAATATTTTAATTTTTTTAATATATATATATATATAATATAAATTTTAATCAGTATTTATTTTAAAACACACACACATATATATAACATCTATTATTTAACATATTTATATAAAACATGTATATTAAACTATAAATTATCATGATAAATACAATATTAATGTCTAGAATAGCCTAATAAAATATATATTTATATATACTTATATTTTTTCGTAAATAAATTATATTTACTTAATAAACCGTGTCATTACATCTTTTATGGCATGTATGATAGTATTAAAACCATTTAAGAAAACACTCACTTGATCATTATAGAGACTTTTTTTTCATTTTGGATGGAAAATTGATATCGATTCTGACTTTACATCCCAATATACCTTTTTTTGAATCATGGATATTTATATGCCACAAATTTCCACTATTTGTTGGAAACATTTCTCAATGATGACACAAAATACCATTATAATAGTATTCAACTATCTAGGGAGCCAAATTACTATATTATTAATCCATATCCATTATGATCATTTATTTGAGCTTATTTTTGGGAGCCAACTCATCTTTTTCAAATCCAATATACACTTTACAACATCACATCGTTAAAAAAAAATTTCCTTAATTTTTTGATATGGTGCCTTTGGGATTAATCTCCATCAATGGAAGCCACAATCCAAAGAAAAGTCATTTAACATTATTCTAAATGGATCCATTTAACTTATGAATGTTCTGAATCAACATTACATTTATTTTTTCGATAATGATTTTTCTCAGAATATATGGTTTACCCATGGAAGAATGTATCAAGGAATTGAATCTATCTACCACTTTTTCTGGTATGTTTCTATTTTTACAAAGGATCTATTTTAAATGATCAATGATGATGCATCCTCCACTAATCAGGGTGATTGGTGATATGATATGTTCAAAACGATGTTCACAATCATGGAATTAACCCAAGTGTTATATACCACTAATTTAAAATCTCTGGTAGGGTAAAATCAATTTCCAAACATTGTAATATGGCTATAAATCCCATGGATACCATAAAGAACATCCCCACTTTTCATAAACCATCTCTCTGGGTCCCCATCCATGACTACGAGAATGCCACCTTCCACATGACAGGGGCTGGCAACTATCACTATGTAGGCTTATCCCACAAGTGGGAGTCGTTATCTCCAAGTACATGTACACACATCTTCTTCCCCATGTATGTTTGCTGAAAAAAGAAACACATCAAAAATAGTAAAAATTGAATGTAAAGGGGATTCAGTATAAGAGCCCGTCAAAAGAAATGAAGAAGATCTTACAATCCATCTGCTGAATACCCAACCTAATGGGTTAGTACAAAAATATTCATATGTCGTTGAAGTAAAACTTGACTATTGCATCTCCATCCAAGCCCCACCAAGCCCTGACCAACCAAGGACTTTGTAAAGGCTGTTGATCATTGGAACAAGAAATGAGATTTCTGGGTGATGCCTATGTAGGTGTGATTAAAACAATACTAAGGACCATATACCACAATGTTAAGACTACAAAATAAAGTACACACGAGGGGTAGTCACTATAGAAGGTACAATAGATATATGATCACTTTTTATGGTACACTAAGTAAAGACACCAAGGTAGGTACAGATAATGTATTATATGTAAACCACAATGGTATGTACACAAAGTAAGATCAATAAGGAAGGTAAACCCATGTAATCTCTGTACATGAATAGGGTATGTATAACAAGTACGGTTACGGGGTAAGGAACAGACAAGAAAACTATGTACACCACTAATGCAACACACCATGTATAGTCACTATGTACACCACTAAGGTAATTACACTATGTACGTTCACTAAGGAAGGTTCATAAAATTACTCTACGTAAAACAATAAGGTTGTACACCATGTACAGTCACTATGTGAACCACAATGGTAAGTACACCTTGTACAATCACTACATACACCACATATATATGTACACAAAGTACTGTCACTAAAAAAACTTCACAAACATACTCTAAGTAAACTGCTAATTGAATACACCAACTACATTCACTAAGTACACCACTAAGGTATGTACACCGTGTATGGTTACTATGAAAGGTACACACAAGTACTCTATGTACACCACTAAGGTAAGTACACAAAGTACGATCACTAATGAAGGTATTCACATGTATGCTATGAAAAACACTATGGTATGTACAACATGTAATATCACAAATGAAGGTACACAAAAGTATGATATGTACACTAATAAGTTAGTACACCATGTACGGTCACTACGTACACCAATAACGTAATTCAACCATGTTCGGTCAGTAAGTACACTACTAAGGTAAATACACATGAAAAACAGTCATCTCACACAGAAAAAATCTAATATTTTATATCCAGCCTATCAGATGTAATCCCTAAACTCCCAAAACTATTGATGTTGTCATCCACAATGATTCACCTAGACCCACTGAGTCATATAGACCCACTAAGTCACATTACCCACTAAGTCACTTAACCCAATGATTCACATGACCCAATAAGTCTCTAAGAATTGCTGATTCACTTAGACCCGTTTGGTGACTTATACCTGATGTGTCACGTAGAACCACTTAGTCACAAATGCATAACGAGTAACTTTTCCATGATAATTCACTTATACCTATATCCACATTCTTCTCATCATAGAAAGCCACATGATCCCCATTCATAGTTCGATTTTTCCAAGAGAACTTACTGTTCTCGTTAAAGGTTGTAATTCTACCTCAATGAAATCAAATATAGAGTATATCAATAGGAAATCCTCATAATGAGGGTCCCAGCATCGCACACTAAATGTCAATCAGACATAATGATTGGATGTTATGATATTTTTTCTAAAAAGGGGCCAATTGGGTCTGGGCCCGAAATAGCTGGGACTGAACCGATGTTCCATCCCGGCTTACTGAGTCATGGGTCCAACTAGTTGGCCTAGATAGAGAGGCCCAACTATCCATGTTCACAAGGTACAAACCAGTTCGGCCCTCCCAATGCAGCAAGTGACACATCCAACCTCCCATCCAAAGTTGTAGTTGTAGGTCCTCCACCACAGTCTAGCTAGATAGTAGACCCCAACTGCGTGATGTGTCATCCTACCGCATTAACCGAAACCCTCTACCATCAGCATGCTGACAAACCTATTTTCCAACTGTGGTGGTTGTCGTGGGAATTTCTTCCACCACTCCGTGACACTGGCACATGCCACCACCTGTACGCGGCCCCCACTGCCATCATTAGTGCACCTGTGGGCTCTTTCATGGGCCACCAGACTCACTCCAATTATCAATTTTTTGGATCCTAAAGTACCAATACGATATCTGGTCACCACATTCAATGTGGTGTGCTCTTAGATTTTTTATGACGATTCGGGTGTCAGACAAAATTCAGAACCTCCAAGTAAGAGTCTAAAACACCCATAGGGGTACTTCCGTAAAGAAAGAAAGGAGATAGAGAGAGAGATCATAAATAACATATACAGAATATTCAAAGGACATTGTTTTTTGGCCTATATACGTTCTTGTTAGTAGGATCACGAAGAACCAATTTAAAATCACTTAGATCTACTTCCTCTTTAATCACGACGATCTAAATGTGATTCATAGAAATAAAACCCAATTTTAATTCCCACATGGTTGTCGCAATTACTCAAGAATTATTAAACCACAGATGAACCTATTAGTGGGTTGAACAGAATTCATCATTTAGAAAATAAGAATATATGAAATGGAAAATCACACAAAAATAAATAAACCACTACATTGATGATTGGATCAACCACTGATGAAGAATAGTTATGCACTTACATTTCTCATCGATACTCAGTCCACAATATGTTTATATTGACAAACCAATTTAAAAATATGGTGGTATTCATTGTCTTTGGTGATTCATCATTCACCACCACTGATAATTCACAAAATAATTTCCACCATGGATTTAGAGAAAACTTTAGTATCCTACCTTATCCCATATCTCTATTAATATATTAAATAGAGGATATGTTTTTATAGGTTTATGTTACATTGTGTATTTATTTCATTACACTGTTTAATTTATGAAATGAAATAGTTGACTCAACATTTTGTCTAAGAAAAACACTTTTGAATAAAATAAAAATTATTACAAATATTTTATTTTTCTTTAAAACCCACAAAAATTAACTTTTACCCTCATCCCGCACCAGTTAAGTTTAGTTCCTTCCAATGTAAAAGATTCCATTCTGGAGGTAATAATTCCATTGGATTTTTTATCTAGACACCGGTATAGGAGTTTCCAAAATCACACAGATGCTTTATCAAAAAAAGATCATATATTATTCCAAGTATCTCAGGACTCGGAATCATGTGTCGTTGTAGTGCCTTGTTTCGAAATAATCACTCAAAAAATAACATGTAAATTTATGGGACATTACACCTTTACTTTTGAAACTATTAACACAAGTGGTTCAAGTGCACTGGTGGTTGTGTCTACTAGAATAATCCCATAAATGACTAAATCATAATAAAAATGGATCATACGTATAATGTACAATTTATGGATGATGCCTCGTTTAGGATTGGATTCTCTTAATTATCATTGATATCATTAACCAATATTTATAGGGTTCCACACTACATGTTGATGAACAAGACATAAGCATTAGTATAATAATTTGTATGCCAAAAAATATACCCATATCCCTGGTTGAGTCCAAATAATCCATCCATATCATTAATATACTGGGATTCTAATCAATTAATTGGAGCATAATAAATATCACCAGGTAATGTGTGATAATACCTTCCTTAAAAGTAGAGATCCTACATTCATGGTGAGACATGAATAATGCAATGAACCTCCTACCTTTGAAATGTGTTGACTCCATCGTGGAAATCTTTTTTTTTTTGGAATTTATGATCCTTATTTATTGATTTTATAAAAATAAAACATTGAAATTACATTGTTCTTAACAACAATATGACCCCTTACATCTATTCCTGAAACCAATCATTCCCCAATTTAAATGGAATAAATATTCAATTTCATTAAAAAATATCTACCAAATTTAATGATAACATCTATTGAATAAAAAATCTATAAATAATAGATTGGGTACTATGTAAATACAAATGTTTAATCCATATTATGTTATTAATGATTTTTAAATGAATGATAAGCTGTTATGTTGATTTTAAACAATTTCGAAGGAAATAATTGTGAATAAAAAACAATAAGATAAGAACAGTGAAGGTTCCGGGGTGTAGGGGAAGCATAATGAGTGGTTCCTAAAAAGCCTTTCTGACCACCCATTTTATTTCTCTAATGAAATAGATTTATAAATTCATTCTGAGATTCCATTATGATAATAACTTATCTATAATGAATAATTAAACTAGATAGGTCAATCATTAAATTATATTGTAATTAAATCAATATTGATAAATGTAATTGATCATTACTGACAAAATTTCATTAAGATTGAGTAATAATATAATATTAAATAATGAAGTGATCCACATGTTTACTAACAATAATTTAACATCTTTATATGGTTATCCCGAATCTGGAGTGGATTTTTCTACATATTTTAATGTTAATTTTTAATCACTGCATTAAAACCCCAAAGGGGATTATAACTATAATTTGAATCTAAAATCATAATACGTAGAAGGGTGATCACTAATTATAAAATTACATGGAGTGTTATTAAGAATATCATTATGCTGTATGAACTCTCAAGAGATACATGTTTTTCAAAAATATATTATTTTCCTATGAAATTCCCATTATTGAAAAATATATATTCATGTTTTTAGAGATATGTTGTTATAATAATATATTTTATATCCCATTTAATATTATATTTATCCCCAGAATAACCCAAATCTAAATTATATTATTAATAATAACAATAATATTTACAAGAAATTTTATAACCTGGGGAATAAAAAATAGTATATTTCAATGTAATGAAAAACATATTTAGTCAAATAAAATTCAATTCTCATCAAACCATTGAATGGTATATTCATCCTCATATTTATTTACAAACCCATGTATAAAGATAATTTATTCCAATAAATAAAAATAAATGTGTTATGAACTAAAAGATATGTAACAATCCAACCCATGTAATCCATATGAATGATTCTTGAACTAGTTTTCTATTTATGCATTGGATGTTCTCGATCCCCTGGTTCTAGCAAATGTTTTTGAGAATAAAGGAAAAAACACATGAGATTTATTTCTATAGAAGAATAATATGGAAAAAATAAAATTCAAAATAAATAAAATTCATGCATTATATCTTCATACATTATACATCCATACAAGAGAAAAATAAAGAGAGAAACAACATAATATTAAAAAATAGAAATGAAGTAAGCCACATCGACAACCAAAAACCCTCTCACAACTTTATATGCCTATTATTCAAGGAAAATTTACCACTAAAAAAGATATTATTATCTTAGTACTAAATATTTTTACCCTCCATCCATATAAATATATAGAATCTTATTTAGACAAAGAAAAATAGATAAAGAGACAAACAATGATCATTATTTGAAATTGAAATTTAGGTCCTACCAAATCATGGATTTATAAATAAAGGAAAAATATAATAAAATAAAAAAAAATCTTAAAAAAATTATCAATGAGTAGTTGGAAGAAGAATTTGGATCCTAAAAATGAGATAATAATAATGGTGTGAGTACTAGAGCACATAGTAAGCCATCAAAACCCACAAAAACTATGTAATATCATCCATATTTCAACCTAAGAATGCTAGGTTAGACTAAAATATAAAATTAAATATTATATATATATTTATAAAAAAAATAAAAAACAACATATAAAATGTTCTAAAAATAAATTTATAGGTTTTGTTTCATATAAAAACTATAACTTTGAAAGCAGTTTTCCTCATTTGAAAAAACATTCCTAATACACTGTTTTAATTTCCTACTTTAAAAACATTTTATAAACACATTTTTCGAAATATAAATTTGAAAAAACATGAGAGGTTTCAACTAATCACACATCTTTCAAAAAATTATTTTAAATCTTATCATTTATAAAAATATTCATAACTACCTAAAAATACAATAATTTTACTTTTCCCATAAGAGAATTATTTTCTAACACATTTTTAAAAATAACTTTCAAATAAATTAAAATCAATATTTTATATTACTTATATAAAAAAATTTAAAAACATTTCAAAACATTTGGAATGTAACCAACATAAATAAGGACGAAATGCTAGATGTAGACACCATTTTACCCAAGTCATACAATTTTATGAATCAAATGACTTTAAGATATCTTCTAAGAAATAAATCAAGAAACATTGGTAAATTTATAGCAGAAATAAAATCACTAAAATAATTATATAAGGATAATATTATCATGGGATATATCATATTTTCTAGTATGACAACATCCTAGATAATGGTTAAGGTGGACCAATCTTCTGGAACACTTAGTATCATAAAATTACCACTTGACTAGAATACAACCAGTGTCATCTAAATGAAACATCCAATCTAATAATATGACTAACTATAAGCTATACTATTAGTGTGTTGATACCAAGTGATGTAAAATAATACACTCCCAATAAGTCACTCGATTTTTCATTACCAATCAAAATGGACGTGAGCACAATCAAACATTTCATCATTCAAAGACAAGTCATTAAAAACAAGACAATGATCACCAAATACCCTCACCATAGTAGCCCTAATATCAAAAAACACAAACAGAATTCATAATGTATCAATATAACCATCCCATAATGTGATTAAATTCCCTTATAGGTACACCATAATCCCAATGGTCTCATGATGGTTTCAATTTTTATATTAAAACTTATTTTCAATAGAAATTTGAACTCGACATCACATTAAAACCGTCAGTGAAGACAAATTTATTTTGTAATATTTTTTAAATTAAAATGTGAAATTAATCTACCACATTTTAAAATAAATTTTGAAATTACTCAATGATACAACATGATTCAAAAATTAATTCCACATTTGTTATATAACACCCCTAATGTTTTATGTAATGTATCTTCTAAAATAATTTCATTTCATTAGATAGCTTGAATTTCAGAAAAAAATTATTTAATGTAATATAAATTAAATAAAATCACAATAAAAACACAAAAAAACATTATAAATTAAAAATGTATGAAATAATAAGTATTTCCTAGAAATTAATGAACACATACCAAATAAATAGTTACTTAACCTTTGGAATGGTAATGTGACCCTTTAGAATAGTAATTCAGCCAACATAATAAAAAATCACCGACATATGTATATATAAAATTTTTGAATCTTATAGATGGTTATATTATATAATAATATCATTTTATAAGTAAATACATGTTTTATTAATTATTAATTATGTATTGGAATTTTATTAGAACACAAATGTTTATTTTAAATTTTATAATTAATACAATTATTTAAATGAAAATTTATTTTAAAAAAATATTATAAAAAATTAATAATTTGGTTTCTAATGATTATTAGATAATTTTTATCCCTTTGTTATTTTTTCAAAGTGTTATAAAATTAATCATTTTAATAAAATCGATATTTTCATGTAAATTAACAATTTATTTAAAAAAAATTATAATATAATGATAAATATTTTCTAAAAATGGTGGAATATTTTCAATTCTAAACATTAAAAAATTATTAGGAAGAATTTTTATGATTTTTCTGAAATCTATTCATTTTTATGAATAGTAAAAAAATGGCAATTTATGATATTTATACATTATAAGATATAAACACTATTACATAAGTCATGGATGTTCATAGGACCATTGGATCAAAATAACATGCCCCAATTAATGTATTATTTTTTTATGAATAATCAGTACATCTTTTCTTGAGCCAATATAATAGAATAATGAACAAAAATTCAAAAGACACTACTCTTATGTACTATAAATACCACCCCTCACCTCCTATTCTCCACACACCACCAAATCCTTCAATCTTGTAGAATTTCTACTCAATTTCTATATAAAAACACATCCCCATGTCCAATATCCATTATTCTCAAAAAATCCTATATCAATTTCCTCCACAAAGAGAGGAATTCAAGAGGTAAATCATATTTAGTGCCCTTAATTTTTTTTTGAATTTGTTATCTTTTTATTCTATCATTACCTCTTCCTTCCAACGATTGCGAATAAATCTAGTATATTATATATACCGAATTTTTTTATGATAATATACTAATCATCATCAAACCCTTTATCCTCTCTATTATATTCAAAAAATAAAAACACTGTCAATGAGGTGATTATGAACCACCTTTGTGTATAATGTTTTATCATTATTCAATTATTTATTCATGTATGGTCATAAAACCATTTTTTGGTTTAAAATAAACTATAATATATGTATTAAAAATTATTGAATAGTTTGGAAGAAAAATATATATGTATAATAAATTCATAAGAGAAAAGCTAGTTTATGATGATTGAAAAAATGAAAATATAATTAAATCGTCTATCACTAATGCTTTAGCTCATGATTCATCATCATATCATATAACAAAATGTACTAAATAACCATTAAGTATTATTTAATTTTACTAATAATATATAAGGTCAATTCTTGATAAATGTTCCCATTTTGCATTATTTTCCATACATATATACTAGTAAACCGATCATTAAGACAATGGAAACGAATGACCCCAAATAATAACATTCTATCATATAAAACATAAAAAAGTACATAAATGAAACTAATAAAATAGTACAAATTTAATACATATATAAAGAGTTTTAAATTAATTAATATAGGGATAAATTATTATTATCCATTTTATTATGATCATGTGGAGAACACATTCTAACATAAGATATGGGACTTTTTATCAATTTCTATTTCATTGTGACATACTTCATATTGTTTATCTAAAAATTATTATGTCGTGTATCTACTACCTCTTTAAGATAATTTTTTTATTTTAAATAATATTTCTATTAAATATCCGTATTTTTTATCATTGATATGATTATTGTCTTAGTCATATACCATTTTACATGGGGTTTTTATTTTCAATGTTGTTTTAACTAGGGGATTATTGACAGATATGTATCCTCTAATAAAAAAAGTTGTTGAAAAGTTATATTTTTATTGAATTGGATTTATGTATAATGAACTATTTGGATATGTAGTGACAAGAAAGGTCTGTTATATCCTTTCGATGTATCAAAATGTCCCACGAGACAAAATAGTTGCTGACGAACCCTTCGTATTTGATTCCAAATAGAGTCAAATAGGTATCTACGCAAAAACAATAACCATATTGATGGTGAGATCATTCCGGTTCTAGATAGAAAATTTCCTAATAATAAGAGTTTATTTATTCAGTATTTATTTATTACTTTCCATGAGAACTTCACTTTGAAAAAATCTATGGATTCATTATCATTATCAGTGTATTGATAGAATTTGTTTTCTAGATTACTTACCTTGCCAAAATTTTTATTAATTATTTTATTTACATAGATTATTATTTTTTCACATAACCCTTTCTCAGTGTTAGAGCTAACCCTTTTATTTTTTTCCTTCTTTTGTTTGGGAAGATGAAATCTTTGAATAAGTGACAAGAAGGAGTTTATTTTTACTTTTTTGTCCTAGGTTTAATTACCAATGTAATAAGGGAACAATGCATGTATCCAGATTCATCAATACTACTAAATTGATCGATCCTTGGTAATTTTTTCTATTGTATCTATGAATTTTTTTTAAAAATGACCCATGACTCTGGTATACTGGGGCATAGGTTCTTATAATAGCTATCATAAGATGTTTAGTAGAAAACATTTGAACTATATTTACAAGACATACATTAGGGAATATAATATGAAAATAGACAATGATGATAAAAAAATAATGATATCATATAATTTTTGTAATGTAGCTACTATGTGGGTCTTATAAGAAATACATCAATATCATGATAATACATGTGGGAATGGTTCTAGAATTTACGTATATATGTTTAACAACATTGAGAAGTTGTCCCAACCTAGCTCGAGGAAACCTAGTACACCACAATAAGACATACTTCACACCTAGGATGACACTCATGTGATATATTCTAAGGATAATTAATATTTTCTTTACAAATCATTAAGATGGATTTAAATGTAAATAAGTCACCAAAAAACCGTTTTATGATTATGAGATTATGTATGAATAAAATTTTAATTTATATTAATTTTTCTTACATCTGAAAAATTTTCATCAGGATTGATAAGCTAATTTAGTGCATTCCACAATTTATATATTGTTCCTAATGGAAGGAAAAGAATCAATAATTGTATAAAATATAGTTATTTCCCCAATGATAATGTCAACACAGTTAGTGTCACAGTTTAGTAGATCATGACCATATTATGATATCTTACATGGATTTTGATGAATAACCAAATGAAAACTATGTTTGTTTATTTAATGTGATAGAAAACCCCTTATTTTATTGGTATTACTAATCGAGTCATTGATGTGTAGTGGATCAAGTCCCTTGAAAATATATTTCCTACATTGATATGCAATGAAAATGAATATGTAGTGATAACTGTATATTGTCTCAAGGGTTATACTACTCAATGGTGGTCATTGATCTACAATACTATGGAGGAAAAAGAAATATCAGACATGAAATAGTGAAATTTTAAGAAAACATTATTCTATAAATACTTCCTTCATAAAAAACTAATGGAAGTGAAGAGAAAATTCAGTTTCTTAAGGAAAAGTAAAGAAGAGAGTGTTGGAGAGTACGAGTCTACCTTCACAAGACTACCCTAGTATGCTATATATTATATATAATATTCACAATAAAATATTAATCAATTCATTATTTTTCTAAAACCAAGTATCTGAAGGTAAATATATTCAAAAAAAATTCATCATATTATATAATAATATTATGTACCATCAATCCTAAGAATGATTTTTATAGATCATTTATGTTCCGTGAAAATCAAGATAATAAGAGCTCTTCTAATAATCATGGAAAAGGTGAAGGGTTGAAGAATAAAAATAAATTAAATAAATTCCATTATGTTAAAACTAGGGAACGAGACATTCTGGGAAATTCTTGAATGAAAGGGGAGTTTTCTATAAGTTTAATGATATGGTAAAATTGATCTCATGATTGTTTGGGGATGAAAAAAAAATCAACTATGATAAATACCTCAACAGTAATGAAAAAATGTATTATTCATATAAATTTTTTTTGCCAAAGGGGAATTTACTTTAGATGTGTTCAAGGGTAGGTTCCTAAGCTTATTGAATCATAACTGTAGAGTTGAAGTTCGTATTGATTAGGTGGAAGGTACTTTAATTGTTTCATCAGACTTAATAATTGCTTTATTTTTTTTATGAATGTTCAGATTTATTTAAAAATTCCATGTTTTCCAATAATATTATTCATTTCCATTTTTATTAAAAAAATATATTATAGTGAAAATGATAATGGGAATTATCAGTGAAAAAAGATGTATTGATTAACCACTTTTGTGAAATATAATCATTCTCTCATTGAAAATATTATCAGCAAACCTATGGTTTGTTTTATATAGTCCTTTGTATGGATTGTATTTCAAAATATGATGTAAAAATATATTTAAGAGTATGGATGTTACAATTTCTAAAGAATATGTTGAATAACATATCTCAAGAGAATAAATGTCATCATCTGGTTATTATCTAGATCCACCTCTCGTAGCTCAACGAAATAAAATTCTTGGGGTTGAAGACCAAACAACATCTTGGTATGAAGAATGTAAAATTCAAAATAAGGATGTACTAATTATGTATGAATGTATTGATGTAATTTAATAGTGTTTACCTAGAAATCCTCTAGAGTAGGGAGTCGAGTTCTCATGTTATTTACTTTGAGGTGCAAGAATTATATCAAAGACTCCCTATAGAATAACAACTATGGAAGAAGTGGAGATGAAGAAAAAACTAGATTAATTTACTAGAAGGGGTATATTGTCCTTTGAGATTCTCAATGTGGTTACATGATTCTCTTTGACGTGTATAAATATGGATCCATTTAGCTATACATTGACAATTGATAAATCAATTATATTATAATAAATTATAAATATCCTATGTATCACATTGTTGATTTATATGATCAACATCATGATGCTAAATATTTTTTTGAAGATTAGTATTCAATCTGTATTTCAACAGTTTCTTGTGAGGATAAAAGATATTCAAATTATTGTATTTTAAACTATTTGAGGAAATTGAAAATTTACATAGATTCCAATTGGAATGATTAATGCATCCTCTATTTTAACGGATATAATGAACATTGTTTTTATGAAATATCTAGATGTTTTTTTGTATTTATTGATTATATTTTTATATTTTATAATATTTAACCACATGTGGTTTTTTATAGAGACTATAAGATGAAATGAGTTATATTGGATTTTTATTATGTGTGAAGTCTTGATTCCGTAGTTTCTTTTCATGGAACCACTTGTGGGTTGTTCGGGAGACTCTTAGAAGAAAGGAGTCATACATGATGTTTGAAAAGTGTGAATTCTAGCTTCAAATAATTTTCATTATAGGCTATATTATCTTGATGGATAGATTCATTGTTGATCCTATGATGAAAAATGAAATCCTAGAATGGACTATACTAACAAACATAACTAAGGCACCTAGTTTTACTTGAATAGATAGTTACAATCAATATTTCGTTTAGAATTTGAATGAAATGACTAACCCGCTAACAGAGATCAAATGTAAAGGGGTTGTGTTCATATAGAAAAAAGGAATGTAACAATTTTTTTTATGAATTTAAGAGAATATTTTCCAATGCTCCAATTTTGAATCATCCATCTAGAAATGATAGGTTTCAGATATTTCGTGATGGATCAATGAATGGACTGGGTTCTATTGTAATGAAAAATAATATAGTTATTACTTATGCATCTAGGAAGGTGAGAACAAATTTTTTTTTTCAAGTCATGATCTTGTGTTAGATGCTTTAATATTTTCTCTAAAATGATAGGGACATTATCTCCATGGTTAATAATGTGAGATATATTCATATCACAATAGTTTGATGTACATTTTTCAAAGAAAAACTCAAACTAATTAAAAGACTATTTCTCTAGTTACTCAAAGATTATTATTGTTTAACAAAATTCCACCAAAGAATGAAATATTAGGTAGAATATTCCTTAAGCATGAAAGATCAGGGACTTATAATATAAAAGAGGATTTAGAAGGATCCTATTTTCATGGATCTAGTAAATATGGATATGAAAAATTTTATGGAAGGGAAAAAATCATCCCATTTTCAAATTATTTATAAACTATATTTACTAAATAAGATAAACTGCTCCCAATCAGTTGATGTGAATCATAAAAAAAATTTAAACCCAATGATGATGGAAGATTGGATGACTTTATCTGCGAGGATGGAGTTTTAAAATTTTCAAAGAGGTTATGACTTTCAACAATACCTAATTTAAAAAAGGAACTATTATATTTTTCTCAAAGTATAAATTTTAGTATACCTCCAGGTAGTATGATGATGTATAGATATATAAATGAACATTTTTGGATGGATAAAAAGATATGGGAAATTGTTGTTTATGTATTAATAGGATTATTTTGTCAACAAGTAAAAGATGAGAAACGACTTCCTACAAGAGTCTTGAAACCACTACATAATCCTATTTGGAAGTGGGATGGTATTAAAATAGAAATTTTCACAGGACAACCATGGACAAAAAGAAATAATGATTAAATATAAATAATTTTTGATCATCTTACAAATTTGACACTCTTACATGATATAAGAGAATATTTACCACACAAGAGCCTAGAAAGTCTCTATATTAATGAATTTTTACTACTTCATAGTGAACCTATATTGATAATGTCTAAAATATATCCTAGATTTACTTGAAAATTCAGGATGGTTCATTAAGAGGTTGGGATACTAAGCATCATGTGAGTACTTCTTATCACCCTCCAACTGATGGATCATCTAAAAGGAATATTTAAATATTTAATGACATGTTGATATCATTATCCCATGACATTCAATGTATGTGGGGTTAGTACATACCATTTGTGTAATTTATCTACAATAATTGTTTCCATTATATTGTTCAAATGTTTCCACGTGAATCATTATATTGAAAGAGATGTCCAACTCGAAATTCTTTGGGCGATGTTGGTGAGAGGAAAATTATAGGCACACAACTTAATGAAGAGACACTAACAAAGTTAAATACAATTTACGATCATATTAAACACTCTCATACGAGAAAAAATAAGTAGTCAAATAACCCGAGAAAGAATTTATAATTTTTAGGGGTAGATCACGTCTTTCTAAAAATATCCCAATGGAATCATAGCATAAGGTTATATAGGAAGGGGAAAATGTCCCCTAGGTATATTAGACCATTTTACATTCTGAAAATAATGGGAGTTATAACATACCATTTTAGCAGTGCCACCTAGTATCTCCAATGTTCATGATGTGTACAAATGTCATTATTAATGATGTACATGTCAGACACCACACATGTACTCACCAATGAAAAAATATAATTAGAACCCGGTTTGTCTTACAATTTAGAGCTTATCTATATTCTTGACATAAGAGATAAAATATTGGGAAATTTAATGAATTGATGGGTAAGGGTTCATTAAAGAAACAATAAATTAGAAGAATCAACATGGTAACCAAAGGATGTTATTAAGAATAACCACCGTAAACAGTTTAAAAGATGATATTCATGAAAATATTATGGATGAAATTTCAATAGGGGGAAGAATATAAATGCCCAAATATATCCTGTATGTATCTTTTTAAATAATTTAATTTCATTCTATAGCATACAAAACACATAAAATAATTTCATATCATATATATCCTGAAAAATAATATATAAAACACAAAAAAACTTAAAAAATTAATAATGAATGAAATAAGAGGGTTTTAATAGTAATTAAGGTAAATATACCAATGGAATAGTTTTATGAGAACATTGTTAAAATTAATAATTTTATGTCTTAAATTAAAATATATTTTTATAAGCTAAAATCAGAAATTAATAATTTTATGTCTTATTATTATAATATAGTTTTATGAGAACATTGATAATTATTTAATTTGTTCTGAAATAACATATAATTTAAATATAAGTATTTTTGGTGTAAATAATGATTTTAATTACAAATTAAATGACACATATTTAGAAAACTATTTTAAAAATAGGAATCATTTTTGAATTCTACACATCAAAAGATCACGAGGGTGAATTTTTTTAATTTTTTTGAAATACATTAATGTATGGTGAATACTAAAATATGACAGTTTACATAATATATATACATTATAATTTCAATACATTATTCCATGAGTCTTGGATGATTTGGAAAGAATTTTTTTGAGAAAATATGAGAAATTTACTTTATGTAGTCATATAAATCATCAATAGTTCTTATCTTGAGCCAAAATAATTAAATAATGAAAAAATATTTTAAAAACATCCCTCTTCTCCACTATAAATACCTCCCATCACCGCCTCTTCTAATCACATGGAGAAGACAAGAATATTTTCTAATGTTATCGTAATAGTCTTCCTAATCCTCTCTATACCTTTAATATCCCTTGGTCTTAATAGAAGACCAAAATAAAATATCTTATGGAGGTTCTCTAGGTGAGGAATTGAAGAGGTAAATCCTTTTTATTTCTCGGTCAACTTCTTTCAAATATTGTTTTTTTATTATATAATTAAATATTATATAAAAATATAAATTATAACTCCAATATCTAATATATATTATAATTTTATTTTTATAATAGTTTATTCATTATCAAAACCGTTTTCCTCTTTCTATTATTCAAAAAATATAAACATTGTCTATGAGGTGCATATTTACCGCCATAGTGGATGAAATGTTTTCATATTCAGTTATGACATAAAAGATGATCTTAAAACCATTTTTATGGTTAATACATGATAAAATATTTTAATTACATAATATTTATTATTTGTTGTAAATTATATATAAACATAATATTAATTCATAAGTCAAAATTAGTTCACGATGATCGAACAAATGCCAAAACAATCTAAAAGTTTATTACAAACGTTTTATCTAAGGATTCATAATTATACCATATAAAAGAATGAAATATATAACTATTAAATTCTATTTATTTTTATAAGAAACATTTTATTTTAATTCTAGAAATCTATTCTAATTTTACATGATTTTCATACATATATACAATCCAACTGATCATGAAAATCCATGAATCAAACACACTGAAATGATAAAATTGTCACTTATTACTCACAAAAAGTCCATAAAATAAAATTATAAATTTAAAATATATAAAAAAAATATATTAATGGTTCTTAATTAAATAATTAATTATTTTAATATGATTATACATGACATTGAGATCATCTGAAGAATGCAATCAGACATAAGGTAAGGGACATTGTCTAATCTTCCTTATCATTGAGACATAATGGGTATTGTGCCCCTAATAATATATATGTGGTGTATCTAATTCCCCTTTGAGATCATTTTTTCATTTTAAATAATATTTATTTTAAATTTTCAAATTATTTTATTTGGTAAATGGTTAATTTCGTAGTCATATACCATTTTACCTTCAGTGTTTATTTTTAATATTGTTTAAACTGGAGAAATATTAATCAATCTTCATCATCTTTTGATTAAAGGTGTTAAAAAGGACTATTATTATTGAATTAAGTGTTTTTAAAAATAATTATTTTTAATTTTAGTGATGGGTGATGCTTGGTATACCCTCTTGATGGATTGACAAGTCTTGTGAGAAAAATGTTTGGAAACATACCCTTTATTTTTGTTTCCAAATAGAATTTGATAGGTCTCTACCCTTAGACATAGACCCTCTTAATGGTATAATGATACATATTCTATATACCTTAAATACATATAATAATCATTTTATTATTTATTATTCATTTATTGTTTTCTAGGACGTTTTCATTTTTTTAAAATCCATGGATGCATTATCATTCTCATTGTACTGGTGGCATGAACTTTCATATTACTTACATGTCATAATATATCTTCCTTATTTTATTTACTTCACATATCATTGTTTTATACAACCCTTACCGGCCATTATAGCTCACTCATTTATTTGATTATGTTCTATAGGTTGTTAATATGAAATATTTGAATAAGTGACATGGAGCAGTTTATTTTGTTTTGTTATGTTCTATGTTAAATTACCAATGTAATAAGGGAACCATTTATGTGTCAAGTTTCATTAACACTAATAAAATGATTAATACATGGTGATGTGATATTTTTTATCTATTCTATTCTAATAAAAAAACCACCCAATATGGGATATATGGGTATAGGTTGTTACAATTTGAGTCACAATTTACCAAATTAACCGAATTATATAGAAATAAAAAAAATTTAAACACCCTAAATATAGGATATCACAATAATTTAAAATAATGGTTCCAATTTTTAATATATCGGATACATTAGAAACAAAAAACCATTTTGTTTAAAAACAACTTTATTGAAAGGATTTTTTTGAAAACAACTAATTATTTCACATTACAACATTAAATCCAAAAATAATCCTTCAATGTTCTATTAGAAATATTCATAAACACAAGGAAAATATTTATATACAATTTAAATAAATAAAATAACTTTTGAAAATTTGTAATCTAAAGGGGCATATATATAATAATAATTTCAATGAAAAATCATAAAACATATTATTCAATTAAATCTATGTAATAAAAATTGAACATATAGAAAAATATACCTCTAAAAAAGAAATCTATTTGAAAAATTTTCTGGGAAATCCAAAACACATTCTATTTAAAGGCGAAATACCCCACCTGAAAAAAAAAATCATTACGAAATCTATGCACCAAAACATTAATCTAAATTTGTAATACAAGTGTGATGATGGGTTATAAAACAATTAGAAATAACAATAAGTCATTTTAAAAGTGAAAAAATGGAAGTATAGTTTTAATATTGACTATAAAAGCCTATATTTAAATATATCACATTGGATCATCCAAAATATAGGGTTCTATGTGTGTGGCATAAAACCAAGTTGTCTCATCCTGGGGTGCCACTTATGAATAAGTGGGGAGGCCATGATGGAGGTCGTTCGCTAGAATGGGGAGGTTTCTAGCTATAGGATCTCACACAAAGGAATTCCAAAATGGGAAAGAGGTAAATATGAGGAAGGCATCCATGGGGTGGTAGATGTGTTTTTATTGGATAACGGTTTAGGTGGGTGGGGTAATGTAATATTTCTAATTTTTCAGGTTATGATTTTCCAATGGATTAAAAATATTAAAATAAAACCTAAAATTTTAAATTAATAGGTAATCATCTTAATTGGGCCTCATAATTTACCTATACATGCACCAAATGTGCATATGGAACTACCCAAAAAAATCCCTCCCAATACTATTTTTCTTTGATGAAACATGATTTCCCTAAATATGCTCTAATTATTCCAAATGAAACTATACTTTTATAGAGCTAAACCACATAACTACAACATTTTTTACCTATCTATTCACATGTTGTGCTCCACTATAAATAATCATGAGATTCCTCACTACGATTCACCTAGGAAACTATTAGTTTGTTATTAACTATGAACCGAATGTGATTATAAGTAAATTTTTTATATTTTTTCTTTTATAGGATCAATATAATTGAAAAGTCAAAATGAGCATCAAAATATGAAAATAATATAAAATAAAAAATAAAATTAAATGATTGGTGTCAAAGAGTCCCCTGCACACCACATTAAACCCCAATAAGTATTAGCATTATATTTTGGTAAAAAATAGACCAAAATTAAAAAAATTACAATTACTTACAAGAATCCTTGAATAATTGAGCTACCACAACAAAAAGTACAAAAACCGAACAAATAATGAAAATAAATATCATAAGGACACAGAACATAAGTCTCCCCACTATTTAGAAATAAACTCAAACAGTGGAACACTCAAAAACCACTTACAATGAAGAAAAAAATCATTGAAGAGTAAATAATTCCCTGTAATCATCAATGGGAATAAAAAAATATTAATGGAAAATTCCAATAATAATGAGGGAAGTCATTATGAAATATACTAAATGATATAAAATCTATATCATTAAAAAATAGAATCAAACCAAGGATATGAAAATAGAAAAAATGAATCAATATTAAATGATAGGGGTCTAGAATATGGTTCAGTATTGGTAGATGAAGTTGTTTATACCCAAGTCCCTAAAACACCATCCCATAGAAACTCTGATGGAAAACCATTCCAGGTGGCTTCCAATATCCATCTAGAAATAAATACTCACCCTAAATATATAATAAACCTCCTTTTGTCCTAATCATTTCAAAAAAAAAATTGCAAGTCCGATCCGTTGTCTATACTACAAAAGAGAAGATACTAACATCCAGAAGTGATGAGGCGGGAATAAATTCACCAAAAGTGTACCGCCTATAATAAAAAACCAAAGAAGAACCCTAAATACACTATAAAGTGATATACTCAACCAGAAAGAACAATAATCAATGATAATAACCCAAAAATGTTTCATAATTTTTCAAAAATAAAAAATACCTATAAGAAGTAAGGAAAAATTATAATAAAAACTCACATAAGAGTATCCAAGAATATTTTTCACCATTAATCCCTTGAAAAATTAACGCTTCATTAGTCAAATATAATGGAAAAAATAATCTACAAAGGATCCAATAATGATTCAAAACCTCAAATAGATCCATGTCAGAGTACTTCTATAAGGAAACCAAATATTCCACACTATTCAGAGCATTGGCTATGTTAATCCAAATGACGTAGGTCCCCTACGATGAGAACTATAATTCCATACTAGAACATTCTTGGGGGGACATAAAATATCACAATACGTAGACCCTGTAGTTTCCATGTGTTTAAAATTTCACCATGATATTTGAAAATATACGTGGGCAAAAATAAAGTGTAGTTTTTCTTAATACAAAATCATTTTTCCAAATTCACGTTTAAAAAAAAGGCAACATTAATGATTTAGCCTTCTATCATTTAAAAACTATAGAATCCAATTTAGAAATATAAAACCCTTGACCCTACAGGAATGGGTTATTTTTGAGATATTTCCAACACGAGTTTCAAAATAATGACTACATATGTTGAAACCAAAAACACCAATATAGGTTTTAAAATTCATCCAAATATTTTAATTTAAGAAAAGTTTGGAACCAATTATATTTTTAAAACACACCCATAATAGGTCAACACTCAAATAGTTCCCAAAACCGATTTAAATGTCCCCAGTTTCCCCTAAAAGTGGATAATAATATTTTAAAATATTATATGTAATTAATTAGAAAAATAACTCACAAGTAAAAAATTATTAAAATTCCAAAATAGAATTAACTATTTCAAATCATTTTGTAAAATCAAACACATGATTCAAGAAGGACCAAATGACTTGCATTAAAACCAAAAACACTTTTCTGTAGTGAAATTAAATTTCACCCATAAAAAATGTAAATAATAGAAAAAACTGCATATTTAAAGACCTAACCTAATCCATATCCAAAAAATCATCCAAATATGTTAACATAACATCAGACTGTCCATGAAAGTTATGATTTTTCACTAATAAACTGACAATCCATGTTTCAATTAGACTAAATATAAAAATATACAGACACATTTTCATTGATTAATTTTCCTAATAGTTGAATAAAACAAGAAAATAATGTATTGTTTTGTAATACATGTCCATAATCTTTCATTTCCTTACCCAACATTTTAGGATTCCCTATAAGAGAACATCACTTATGAACTACTTTATTCTACACAATACTAATGGGTAACCTAAACCATAAGTAAACTAAACTATGAATATGATGGTTAACATATGGAAAATTGTTAAATCAATTTAATTATCTTGATAATAATTCAAAAATCACACCTAATAGAAATTTGAGGAATGGGTTGGAAAGAGATAGCTCAAATCTCCATAATCCTACCTCTCAAGTTATAATTAAATATATTAACTAAAAAATTTCTTCACACTCGAAATTATAAAAATATGACATCCCAAAAGAATTATGATCGTTGGGAAAGGATGGAATCAGTAATATGATTCTATTTGAAATGAACTGGAAATGGATTTACGTCTGACGTGTGCTCAAACTTGTTTTCTAGTAGCTTAATGTCAGGTCTAATCCCCAAGGGGTGGAACAATACCAGGTGAATCAATGAAGAACAAATTTGTAATGATTTATCCTGATCAATAAAAAGGAAAGATAGAAATATAATTTTTTTAATGTATAACCCATACATCATACATCCATTCTAGAGAAAGTTAAATAGAATAAAAACCAAATATCAAAACTGGGAAATAAGTGAACAATATCGAGAATGAAAAATCTCTCCCACCCACTGATCCCCCTCTCCAAGTCAAATGGATTTTCATTCCCTATAGTATATATTTATAACATCATTCTATATAACTATTTACATTCTTATCTTCCAAAGAAAAAAAGAGAAGCGCTACACACTAGGCATTGTAAGAAAAGGAAAATGAGGCCCTTATATATAATCTAATGGGTAGAAATGCCAAATAGTGTTAAATAAAATTAGATCAAAACAGTAAAATAACAACGAGGGGTATGAATAAGAATCATGAACTGACTACATATATAATAATATATCTATGAGAATGATACTTAGTAGACCCCCACAACCCACAAAAAGTAAGTATTGGGTTCTATATTACAACCTATGAATAGTAGTATAAGAATCAATATAAAATTAATAACTATATATATTATCATACGAAGGAATAAAAAACATATCAAAAGATTCGAAATATATTGTCCATGAATATTTTTTAATGAATTCTATCACTTGGAAAATAATTTTTATCAGGCTAACCAACTTGGATGAAATACCATTTTAATTTTCAACTTTTAAACAATTTCATAATCCACTATGTTTTAAATACACATTTCAAAAATCATAATAGGTTTACACTTATCATTTTTCCTTTAAATCACGATTTAAAACTACCTATTTATAAAAAAAGTAAATAATGGACTAAAATTCAATTTTTAAACCTTTAACATAATGTAACACATTGCAATCCCATTTCAAAAAATAGTTAAAAAAAATTTGAAAACAAAAATTCAATTTATTTATTTAAAAACCATTCATAAAATATTATCAAAAAATATATGTATATCACTCAAGGAAGATGACATCAGGCAAGAGTATACCACTATTCTATTTCCATACACTCAGAATAAATAAATAACTATTACATATGTCTGATGTAGAAATACATGAAAAATGAAAATCAGTCAAAGCATATAATAAATCCACTAAATGATCCAAAAGTGACTTTATTTTCATGATATATAACCTTGTTCTTAAAAAGTAGAAATCATAGAAATCTCTTAATTCCTAACAACCTGTCATTATACATTGACACATAAAACAACCACCTTAGTAGCTTTATCCCAACCATGTCAGAATGTAACAACCCATATTTCCCAATCACTAACATGAGGGTAAACTAGTAGTGTTTAGATAACTATTCATAAAAGTATACACTCCCACTTATCTGACATAATTAATATGACCAATCCAAATTGAGGAGATCACAATCATTCATTATTCCATTAAACGAGAAAAAATTTAGAAAAATAACCATCAACTCAATCCCTAAGAAATGCTTCCCCAAAATAAATAATCAAAAAACAGCATTCATAATGAATCAAAATAAACATCCCTTCATGTAATTACAATCCATCATCATAACATAAGACTCTCAATGGTATAAATAGGGTAACACATTAGTTATGACAAGTTATTGTCCATAAAAAACGAGAGACAATATAAAACATTATTATAATTACAATTCTTCTCATGAAACTCCATTCAAACCTCAAATGGGAACTTTCTCGAGCCCTTTTTAAAATCACCTATGAAATTTCTCAAATCTATAACGATTTTTAAAAATTAGACCCACATTGTTTAACTAGTAATTTTTTAAATCCCCAAACTCACTTTCAAATATCAAAAAAGGATTTAAACAACCAAAAAATCTATTACATTTATTCGAAATAAAAATTGTCATTTAAAATATAATAAATGATTTAAAAAAAAACAGTTGGTTTTAAATCATCCTTAAATTATGATATTTTAATCAATTATTGGGTTCTCACCACTTATTTTAAGAAAAAAAACATTAATTAAAGGTAGATTTGTAATTCTCACATCTATATGAAATGGATTCATATCTCATTATACAGATTGAAATATCATTCTTAAAAACATTATACTTAAGTGATATACATATAGGAATAATATAAAATAAAAATCATTTCAAAATTATAATAAATGAATAGTTAGAGAAGACATATTTCATAATCAGAGGTCGCATGGGGGGGGGGGGGTCACACGACAAGAGTGTTGTGATGAAGAGGGTGTTAGATAAAGGTTTTAATTGGTATGGTTTTAAAATTAGAATAAAATAAAAATGTAAAAATATATCCCACAAACTTTAAAACTTGGTTAAACAAAATATTTAACTAAATTTGTGCTAACCATGTGTAAGTAAAATTCTAGAAAAAAATCAAGAAAAAGGTTACTCTTAGGTTCAGCACAATTACAGTAGATGTGCTCCAACTGTAATGCCCTCACCACAGAAGCCTAGAGTCTGTGAATTATTACGTATCATTGTCATGATAAAAAATATCATGTCTTGGAAAACAGATTAGTATAGTATCCTTGGAAGTACTAGATACATTATAAGGTTTACAAGACATCATAAAATGAAAAACTACAACAACATTGTTTCCACAGACAACACAGAGATCCCATAGACTGTCCTAGCAGGTCATTCATAATATACATCATTTCATCCTATGAAAAATAAAACATAGAATACGGTGAGCTCAAATTCTCTGTTAGGATTACAATATAGCAGAAACATTAATAAATAAGAATAATCATTTAAGTCAATGTATAAGACTAAAAAATCCTTTTAAACATGAATTTCTGCATAATACGGCAAATATAAAATAGAATAATTACATTTAATTATTCACATGGATATTCTACAAGTCGAATAATCCCATTCAATATCAATAGCCACTATCATAATAATGGAATGCATAATACCAGACTATTATAACCATATACTCAAGGCCTTGTCTGATGACTACAAATAAGATTATGTCAAGACCTTCTTCCATGACACTAGTTTGACTCATGAGACCTACAGATGCATCAAGGGGCTATAGCGGGCTCCACCCATCATTTACTAAGTCCATTGCATTCCTCATATGAAAAGGTTGAAACATAATCTGAACATTCGTATTACAACTAGAATACGAAATGTCAATATTTTTACCACAAACCATGAATGGTATAAAAATAGCACATCCACATTCAAACATAACACATTCAATACAATATGGAATATTGTATTATAATAGACCAACCTCAATAAAGAATAATTATTTATAATGACATATATGAAAATAATCATTAAAACTATTTGAGATAAATATCCCCATTTTTCATGAAAACATTAAAAAGTCACACTATTTATTAAGAAGTTGTTTAATATAGATTTTTGAAACAAATTTTACGATTACACATTGAAACTTTTAAAAGGAATTTTAATTTTGAATAAATAGTTTCCAAATAAAAATTTCTTTAAAACCATTTTTTAAACCTGGACATTAATGACAATGATTTAGAATAATAAATCATTAAAACATTATAAATGATATTTTAGTTAGAGTTCAAAACTAAAAGAGAGACACTTGAATACAAATAATTGAGGTAATAAAAACATTATAATATCATGGGAATAAAGGGATTAATGATATACTATGTCAACGTACATTATATACACCATATAAAAGTGAATTGTCATATAAAAACAATGAAGTCTCGATGGAATGTAAATTTAGATGATATCTCTTATAAAGACCATATCCTTAGGTTATGAATAAATCAAGAACAGAATTATGTGAAAAATATATAAATACACACAATATTATTGGAAATTTAGTGTAAATAAATCAGAGGACATTCACACATATTCTTGTAAAAACAACACCAATGAATTGGATGTTTAACTCAATAAATTGAGATTGAGTTAAAATTACTCTTATCTTGGTCATATTATTGACATCAGAATTTATCAATGGAGTGATTATGTGTATAAGATGTATATCCAATGAAATGGGAGTGGAAATTACTAAAAAAATAATAAATAGTGATTCCACACATAATCATGGAGTAAAATAATCAATGAAGTATGCGTTAAGCCGAATGAGTGGAAATAGAAATTTGAAATTCCCTTACCAATTTGGAAACATACGAAACATACTTACCATAAAAGATGGATCATAAATTGAAAATGTAATTACTCAAAAATTTAATTATATTACACAATTAATACAATCATTGGGATGTACATACACCACATTAATGGAAATTGTGGCAGTGTGGCATGAATCTCACAAAAACAAGAAGTGAGATGAAAAAACATACTTCGTTGTAATCAATCAAGTCGAATGGAAAATATTTAATAACAAAAAAATGAATCAAAGAATAAAATTAATATAAATATAATCTTGACAATATATATATATATCAAATGGAATTAAACAATACACAACATTTAATAAATAATTGTTTAACAATGGAAATCTCACAGAATTAAAAATGTGATAAGAAACCCCATTACCATGAACTTTTATTTGGTTAGGGGAAGTATAACATTCTATATAATTGTGAAATAATTTTTATTAAGTTATACAAGAATAATATATATTAATATGGTATCATATATGATCTTTTAATATTTCCTTGTTAAGAATATTTTAGTATTATCATTGTTTCATTTGATAACTGATACATTTTATTTTATATGATTTGTTTCGTAAGTAGTGTTTGTTATGAATAGGATGCATCCTATTCATATTATGAATGATATTTATTATTTTAACAGTTTTTTTAATCATCTAATTAAAATTATACTTAAATGGATTATGATGGGGAATGAATGTCATCGCGTTTGTGGAGACGGTAATCTGTACGTACGCACGAGCGAAAATATCATTATTTTGATATTAATATAATATATAATTGGATGGTATATCATATATTCAGAATAATAATCATGTTATATTTATTATTTATATCAATTATATATCATTATTATACACATTCCTATAATAATGTATTGAACTACAATTACACCATGCCGTGGAGATGATAAGCCGTACTTACGCACGTATGGTCACATGACATTCAAAGGATGGATAGAATAATGAATATGGTGGAACCATATTTATAATAACAAAAAAGTATATAGAACATACTGGAGTTTTTATTTTTTAATGTAAACAACAAAGAAAGAGTAAGTGGTTGGAGAATGGAACTTGATTGAGGTGATGAAATATTTCTATCTTGTTCGAGTTCTTCCTTTTGATTTGATCAAAAGGGATCCATAGTTTGGATTTATGACTAAATGAATGACTCCAGGATGAGGGAAGGGTAGTTGAAATGGTATTTGGGCTGAGTTTGGCTGAGAAAAAATACTTTTATAGTGTGAATTTGAGGGAATGGGGAGTTCTCTTTTATACGAGTGGTGAGGGGTACTATAGGAAAATCTAGAAATAATGTTTTATAATAAAAACAATTTCGATTTATAATGGATCAAAAATGAATTATTTAAACTCTAAGGTTGGTCAGGGTCGAAATCCACACCTCATATATGTTTTAGATAGGTTTGCGTGAATATATTAACTTTATTATTTTTTATTTAACTCTTAGTTAAATAGTTTGACAATTACCATGTCTCTTTGTATTTTTATATTATATGGGTAATAAACATATTATGTACTTTCGAGAGAACCCCAAATGGTTCATTAATGATAAAAATATCTTTATATATGTCTTTTTTCCGAACCATATATTTTTATTAACAAAATATCAATTAATAAAATAATATTTATTTTAAAAACTCTTTTATGTCAAATTTGACACTATTTGGTATTTTGTTTTTTCTAAACTCATAACAACATTATAACATCAAAAACAATTCACCTAACCAACCCTATAATGTCATATTAACCTATTAAATTTGCTAAAAACATTAAAAGTTTCAAAATACATTTATTGAATATTTATAATATGAAATATTGTAATATTTCTTTAATTACGTAATTACTACACCATAATTGTGTCATAAATAAATTAAATTTTTTATTGTTTAAAAAATATAAATAAAATACCATTATTTAGGAAATATTCTTATCATTATAATTAATATTTATAAATGAATTTTTCTTATGTATAACCCTATATTAATAATGGTTATGTTATTAATCATTGAATTTTACACTTCTAACTCTTATTTGAATTAAAGAATAATAAATTTCCTAATCTAATTCAAGTGGACCTAAATTATCATATTTTATTCCTAAGGTAGTTTTTTGTAGAATTACACTTACGCAATAGTATTTGACATGTGTTAGGGTAATAATAATTTTATTTCGACCCTAAATTACCCTATTTACTTCAAACCACAGTAAATAAAAGATAAATGTTACTATTCACCAAAATTATTTTTATCTTATTGAACCAAATTTTAAATACTGATATCAACCATGTCTCCCATATTTTTGATATTCAATTCACAAAAGTGGTAAAATTATGTTTTATTCAAATTTGAAAATGCTCCTTGGAGGTGGGTAAAAGGCGGCTAAAAAGATCAATAAAATTTTTATATATCTAAAATTATTATAAATTGACTCCGATGAATTACATAGAAATTATATAGGTATTATGTACATATTTTTTCCTAAAATAAATTTAAATAAAAAATTATGTATTTACATGAAAATTTGGTTTTAAACAACAATTCAGTGTTTTTCACTATTCATAAAAAATTGAATGTTTTCAGAAAAATACCAAAAATTTAAAATGATCTAATTTCGATATTCTGAATACAAATATGAAGTCCATTTTCAAAGATAAAATATATAAAATTCCAAAATGGGTTATTACTATTAATAACAATTAGTTTGATTGGTCGTGGTGTCTTAGAATCTCAAAGTTGCATACAATGAAAACTATTAGTTTATTCAAAGAGAAAACATACCGTGGATGCTTGGGTTGTTACATTCTTCCCATATTTTGGAAATTGCATCCTTGAAATTTTATAATTATTTCTTGGGAACATAATTTAAAGTCCCACATCAGAAAAAGTGTAAAAAAAATATAACTTTAAAAGAAATAAAAAGAAGTACAAAGGTTACCTAAGATAACCCATTCTAGGATTCCATGTAGGAAAACATGGATATGAAAGATAAACTAAGTGTCATGTTCTAATGGAGAGGGAAATAAAAATGATGAGGAGAAAGTTAACAATAAAAAAACCACAAACTTTTGATTGGAAAAACCGTCATTAGTTTCCCAATTGGAATAGTAAACTTACAATGTTTTTTTTGTTTTATGTAACATTTCATAATGATGAAGAATTTTTTTATGAGATTGAATATGTACATAAAGAGATATAATTACTTTTTAGTGGTGTTTCATTATTTAATAAAATTATACCACTAACTCAATTTTTTCAATCGATGAGTATTCAAGATGACATGGTGACACTCGTAGAGCTAGAATCAACTTCTAGAGAATCAAATTATCTATAAAGGATAAAATATATATTTACCTTTTCCGTCACGATTAATCAAAACCAAAATTAATAGTAAAAGATTAGATGATCCCCCAAAACCATATTCTTTTAGGCAAAGAAACACCAATTTTAATTTCTAAAATTAAACCAATAATACTGCAAAGTTAAATAAATAACATTCAATAAACAATTGTCATAAAAATCATTCAATTTTGTCTAATCTAATATTGAAACCCAAAACATAGAAAAATTTGGTTATGTAGTCTTCCATGTTAAATTTCATATCCAAATGACATCAAATACTCTTATTCTCTCATACTTAAAATTAATTAACCTTATCACATATTCCCTATTATAGGTTAATTGTTTCCCTAAATAACCCAAATCACTATAAATCCATAATAAAAACACAGATAAAAATCCACCAATACTCTTCATATGAAATCCCATAGTATTCTATCTTTCATAGGCATATAGTGTTCACAACAGAGTGAACGGATTCCAACATAACATTTACCACCGAATCACCAAATAATTTTCGCATACCAAGGGTATTAATTTGATAAGAAATAAGATCCCAAATAATCTTATTATTGATAAATAAAATAATTTAACTGAAAATAATTATTCACAATAACTAGGGACTTCACATAGTCCAATGCTAGGTGAGAAATCCAAATCACACACTGGTTGTGGGTTTGATTCCCACATCTTTTTCCGAAACGACGGGTTGTCACACTGTCTACGTGTTTTCCTTTTTCAAAAAAATAATTTTGTAACATTACCAAAATGAGATAAATTCATAAAAATAACCATAACTTAATTTAACCACAAATGTTATCACATACCTTGAATTTTCATCCCAAATTATAATAACTTGTTATTTCCTCAAACCCAATGGTCATAAAAAACCAAATGGTTATTTATAACTATATCTAGAAGAGAAAAGATAATTCTTCCTCGAATATCATTTTCACATGTCAAACTACAGGGTTACAAATAAAGAGAAAATTATTCCAAAGTAATCCAATCAACAATGAGAACTAATAATATTAAACATTTCTCTAACCATTTATTTCCTCATAGCTTCTTCTTTAACCATGAAAATATCATATAGAATAGGGCATTCAACTGGGTAATGGCCAGGTCCACTACATTTATGAAAAATGACTATAAATGGATTAACAAGACCATTTTTATTTTCTTCCACTGTACTCATAATTTTTCCTCAGCAAATCTTTACATTATTTACTTCTTTCCCACATGTAATGCATTTTTTGTTCTATTGACAGACTTTCCTGGGTATCTCCCTCCACATTTCATACATGATGGTAATTGAGGATTCTTTTCTCCATGGTCTCCACTATTCTAGCTCTTATAATTCACCACATTTACCTTCTTTGTTTAGTACAGAAGTTGGTTAATATATATGTTATTTGTCATATTTTTTGAAAACTTATTAGGCATGAACATGATATCTTTTATACCTATCAACATTCAATTTTGTTTCTTATTTCCACCACCGTTCCCACTTGTACATCATGATCAATGTTACTATGACTTTTTGGATTCCAACCCTAGACTAAAACTAGAAATCATTGTGTGAGTAAGAATAGTCATAAAATAATTTAGAGAATATCATGACACCATATTTTCAATTTGAAACACCTTAGGATTAACCATGGTCAGTTAATGGAATCTTATTTTAAAATCAATCAAATCGGTTATAATGAAAATTTAAATTAACCTAAGAATATCCCTTGGGAGTGTCATAACAAAGAGTTCAGCAGGTCCCATTGTCATGCACCAGTTCCCGTTTGAGTCTAGCTTAAAGCAGTGCTTTTGGGTTTTACTCCTAGGCACATATGTGTAGAGTCTCCTCTCCTTGCTTTTATCCTGACAGGGATGTATTGCATGGAAAACTCAAAAAAATATATATTATACCAAAATATTAGGATTTTCTTCTATACTAATCATCAAAGTCTATCATAGGTATTTTTTCTCTAATCAGAGTTTATCTAAATCTAATTTCCAAGGATTGTAATAAACTTTCTCTCATACCAACTTTAACTCCCCAACACTAGAAACCCAGAGTTGGTGCATTATTACATCTCACTGGCATGATCACAAAAGATCAAGTCTCAAAAGACCGATTAGTTTAGTAGGCTTTGAAGTACTAGATACATTCATAAGGTTTATATTACATCATAAAATGGAAAATATACAATAACATTGTTTCCATAGACCACACTAATATCCCATAGACTATCTCTACATGTAATTCATAATATAATTCTTCGCATCCTGGAAAAAACAAAACATAGAAAGGGGTGAGTTCAGATGCTCATTAAGGGTATCAATATAGCAGAAACATTCATAAATAAGCATAAAAATTTAAGGCTATATATAAGACTAAATCAAAATCCATTTTAACTTGAAATTCAGCATAATATGGAAAAGATAATATCAAATAATTCTATTTACTTATTCACAAAGATATTCTACTAGTCGAGTAATCAAGGGAAGTAACAATATCCACTTTCATAATGATGGAATGCATAATTCTAGACAATCGTATCCACATAGTCAAGGTCATGTGCCATGATTACAAATAATATTTTTTCAAGGCCTTGTGACAGGACACTAGTTTGTCTCACGAGACATACCGATTCATCGAGGAGCTATAGTAGGCTCCACCGATCAATTACTAAGTCCAATGCATTCCACATATGAAAATTTTGAAACATAATCTGAATATTCATATTAAAAATATCATACAAAATTTCAATATTCTAACCACAAACCATGAATGGTATAAAAATAACACATCCACAGTCAAACATAACTCATTAAATAAAATATGGAATATTTTATTATAATATATCAACTTCAATAAATAATAATTATTGATAGTGACACAGATTAAAATAATCATTAAAACAATTTGAGTGAAATATCCCCCCTTTTATTGAAAACAATTAAAAGTCTCACTATTTATCAATAAGTCATTTAAAATAGATTTTTGAATCAATGTTTCCCATTACACTTTGAATCTTTTGAAATGGATTTTAATTTTATTACATTAATGTACATATAAATAAATCCTTAAAACCATTTTTAAAACCTGGACATTAATGACAATGTTTTAGAATAATAAACCATTAAAACACTTTAAAATGATATTTTAGTTAGAGTTCCTAACCAAAAGAGAGACAGTTTCATACAAATAATTTATGAAATAATAACATTATAATATCATGGTAATAATGGAATTCATGATATACTATGCCAAAGTAAATTATATACACCATATAAATCTGAATTGGTAGATAACAACAAAGAAGTATCAATTGAATGTAAATGGGGATGCAATCACTTATAAAGACTGTATCCTTAGGTTAAGGATAAATAAAATACATATTTATGTGTGAAAAATATAAATACTCTCAATATTATTGGATATTAAGTGTAAGTCAATCAGAGTACATTCAAACATATTCTTATAAAAACGACACCTATGAATTGGATGCTTAACTCAATAAATGGATATTGAGTTAAATTTACTCATATCAAGTTCATATCGATGACATTAGAATTTATCAATGGAGTGATTATTTGTGTAAAAATTATATCCACAAAAATGGGAGTGGAAATTAATACAAAAATAATAAATAGTTATTCCACACATAATCATGGAGTAAAACAATCAATGAAGTATGCGTAAAGCCGAATGAGTGGAAATTGAAATTTTAAATTCCCTTACCAATTTTGTAACATAAGAGACATGAATCCCATGAAATATAGATCACAAAATACAGATGTAAGTAATAATAAATTAATTTATATTACACAAAAAATACAATCATTGGTCAGTACATACACAACACTAAAGAAAATAGTGTTAGTATGGCATGAATCTCACGGAAATACGAAGTGAGAAAAAAACCCTTACTTCGTTGTAATCAATCGAGTCATATGGACAAAAGTTAATAACAACCAAATCAATCACAGAATACTATGAATATAAAGTAAATCATGATAAAATATATATCAAATCATAGTACACAATACACCACATTTAATAAATAAGTGGCAAACAATGGAAATCTAACGGAATTAAAAGTGAGATAAGAAACCCCTTACCTTGTAATTTTCCTTGTTCAGTGGTAGGTTAAAATATTTTATAAAGGAAAAATAATTGAAATTAAATTATACAAGTATCATATACATTAATATGATATCATATATAATATTTTAATATTTCATTGTTTATAATATTTTAGTATTATCGTCGTTTCAGGTGTTAACTGATTTGTTTTCCTTTATATGCATTATTTTGTAAGTAGTGTTTTTTATGAAAAAGATGTATCTTCTTCATATTCATAATGATATTAAGTCTTCAAAAAATGTTTTAGATCATTTAATGAAAATTATTATTGAATGGATTACGATGGCGAATGAATCTCATCATGTTCGTGGAGACGGTAATCCATACGTATGCACGAGTGACAATATCATTGTTTTGATATTAAAGTAATATATAATTGGATGGTATATCATATACAAAGAATAATTATAATGTTATATTTAATATTTACAATAATTAGACATCATTATTATACCATTCCAAATAATAATTAATTGAATAACAATTACACCACGGCGTGGAGACGGTAAGTCGTATGTATGCACGTATAGTGACATGTCATTCAATGGATGGATAGAATAATGAATATGGCTCTAACGTATTTATAATAACATAATAGTATATAGAAGATAGTGTATTTATTATTTTATAATGGAAACAACAAACAAAGAGGATGTCGAAGGAGAAAGGAACTTGAAAGAGGTGGTGAACTATTTACCTCTTCCTAAGGTTCTTCT
The DNA here is from genome assembly GCA_963277665.1 of Viscum album. Taxonomy (NCBI): domain Eukaryota; kingdom Viridiplantae; phylum Streptophyta; class Magnoliopsida; order Santalales; family Viscaceae; genus Viscum; species Viscum album. The sequence goes on along the minus strand of OY728131.1, from coordinate 304,025,041 downwards.
TATTGATTTAATCAAATGGGCCCCTTAGGATGTATTTCTGAATAAAAAGAAGGCCACTACAATGAAAAAAAGGTATTTTAGAGGGTATTTGGGTAGAGAATGGCAGAGACAAAAAACTTTGAAGTTGTGATGTTGAGGGAAGGGGGAGTGCCCTTTTATAAGAGGGGTGACGGGCACCATACGAAATGCTAGAAATATTATTTTATAATAAAATCATTTTTGGTTTATAATTACTCCCAAATAAATTATTTGTAGGCTAAGGTGGGGATGGGTCAAAAAACACTAAACCAATACGTTTTATATAGGTTTGGGTTAATATATTAACCTTATTTTTTAGATTTAACTCTTAGTTACATAGTTTGACATTTACAATATCTATTTATATTATTATATTATATGGTTATTAAACTTACTATATACTTCCAAGAGACCCCCAAGTGGTTCATTAATGATACAAATATCATTATATAAGTTTTTTCGCTGATCCTTAGATTACGAGGGAAAGAATATAAATTAATAATATAATATTTGTTTTAAAAACTCTTTTATGTCAATTTTTACACTATATGGTATTTTATTTTTGCTAAATTAATAAAAGAATTATTAGTTTAAATATACATAAATCCAACCCTAACATGTCATATTAACCTAGAAAATTATTGGAATTCATTAAAAGTCTTAAATTACATTTATGGGATATTTATAATATAAAATATTTTAATATTTCATTAATTCAGTAACTACTGCATCATCATTGTGTCTTAAATAAATTAAATTATTTAATGTCTAATTTTTTTTTTAAAAATTACCATTATGTATTAAATCTCTTTATGTTTATTATTAATATTTTTAATTGAATTTATCTTCAGTATACCCCTATATTAAAAATTATTTAGATATTAATCATTGAATTTATCACTTTTAACTCTTCTTTTAATTAAATAATAATAAATGTCGTATTCTAATCCATGTGGACCTAAAGGTTCATATTTTATTCATGAGGTAGTTTTTGGTCGAATTACACTTATCCAATAGAATTAGGACATGTTTTAGGGTAATAATAATATCATTTTTACATGTAATTACTATATTTACTTTAACTGTGGTAAATAAAAGTCAAAAGTTACTATTTATATAAAATTATTTTTATCTTATTGAACCAAATTTTACTTATTGATATCAATTGTGTCTCTAAAATTTTTGAAATTCAATTCACAAAAGTGGTAAAATTATGTTTTATTCAAATTTACAAATGCTCCTAAGAGGTTGGTAAAATACAGCTAAAAAGTTCAATACAATTTTTATATATCTAAAATTATTATAAACTGACTCCAATGAATTACATTGAAATTAAATAGGTATTATGTATCTATTTTGACAAAAAATAAATTTAAATAAAATAAATAATTATTTAAATTAAAATTCGGTTTTAAACTATAACTAAGTGTTTTTACTATTCATCAATCATTGAATGTTTCCAGAAAAATACCAAAAAATTCACCCCTAAGCTAATTTAGATATTATGAATCAAAAAAGGAAGTCCATTTTGAATGATAAAATTTATAAAATTTCAAAAAATGGGTATTATTATTCATAACGGCTAGTTTGATTGGTCTTGGAGTGTTTGAATCTCAATTTTGCATACAATGCATGCTATAACATTATTCAAAGGGAAACGTACTGTGGAAGCTTGGGGTGTTACACAAACAATTCTAAAAAACATCCCAATTACCTTTCCAAAAATCCCACTTATCACGTAGTTTACATATCAGTGTGAATGCCATGTAACACACACATAAATCATTAAAGGTCTCACACGATCTCTTCTAAGACTGATATGGTTTCAGAATAACGACTGTCAACCAATGAAAAAAAATGAAAACTTTTATATTTTTTCATGTTTTATAATTAATGTCTATGGAAAATAAAAATGAGCTGAAAAGAAAATTAACACAAAATAAATATAATAGTAACATATTGGATGTAAAAAAATAAATACATGTTGTATAAAAATAAACCAGATTAAATTTTTTTTCTTCATACTATAGAATAATATTTTTATATTCATATTGAAATAAAATAGTTTTAAATATAGCTTCTTGGATAAACATTTCCTATGACCCAAATAGCCATTTTGTCAGTGGAATTATTCTATGATAATAAATTTCTAAGGTTATAATCTAGAAACAAAGTAATAAAATTATTTATTTCGGTGTTAATTTTTTATTGATATTAAACCAATTTTTAATTTATACCACTTAATAAGATAGTTTTTTTGATGTTTTATGTCATGTTAGATGAAAAGAATCTGTCATTACCCTATATTCTTCAAACTCCTTATTTGACATTCATAAAAAAAAATTTATATTTACTACAATTCCCATTAATTTATTTGGATTTTGGAAATCAATTAAAGGGAATATGATATTCACATCAAATATAAGTGAAAAACAATATATCGTATTTTTAATTAATTCAATTACACTCATGAATCACCCAATGTATACTAACCCATTATTAAGATTCATCATTATTGTTTACAAAATGAATCCATGTTCACGGATCATGGAATAAATGGTGTCTTAGTGGCTTATGAGAATGATACCCCTTATAACCTATATGTATCCCATCTGATGATTTTATCTATTCATAGAACATAGAATTGGGGTGTAATTAAATATAATATTATGTATCTCATTATAACTAAGAATTACTATTTCAATTAAACATGACTAATTTCATATATCATTATCACATACATTTTCATGTATAATAGAATTTTGGAAGTGATAAGGTATTCAAAAACAATTAAATCATGAATATGATTGTAATTGAATGTACAATGACCATTTATTCAAGGGCCCCAACTCTAATATATCCTCAAATTTACTAGATCCATCTTCTGGCCCTATTGTGAGATTCAAGTCGTAAACATGATTAATTATTGTAATAGATTTTGGTCATTGGCCTATGATCTCATACATGGAACATGTTTTTATTTCCAAAATTCTAAGAGGTTGTTATAATTACCATTACATCCCACATCATAGAATATCCCTCTAGAGATGATATACCCATGTAACCACATAGATGTTTCCCTATCAAATCTTGACATCTCAATTAACAACAATGTCAACTTATTATAGTTATAAAAAAACCCAATTCATGATATGAACAATGATTTGAACATGACATCACTATACATATTTTTATGCTAGATCAGAAGCATTAATGGAGTTTGTGTATATATACATCTTCTTTACTAGATAAAAAATGCATTATTTTGAGATTACATTATTATTATAATGATACTAGACAAATAATGATCTTAAATTATGCTACATTTAAATTCATAAAAAACTTATACATCAAATTTTTCAATATATGAAAAAATGTTTTTTTCTTTCTGAAGTACTACTAAATAGTTTTTACCATTATAAAATGTAGTTTACATAGTCTAATTATATATATATATATATATATTATTTTTATTAAAAATAATAATTATAAAAGATATAATAACTCTAATTTTTTTGAACTATATTTCTAATGTACACTTAATAAGAATTATTCTATATATCATAAATTACATGTGACATTAGAGACATTTTTTCAAAATTTTACTCTCTCTTAATTTCAATACATTCTCCACATGTGTACATTACCTGGATTTTGAAAACCATTTGAAATATAGTAATAAATAATCCTACATAGAGAATTTTTTCTAATTGATTCCTTTTTAGGAAAATTTTACCATATTCTTAATTAAAATTAATTCTAATCATTTGTATTCAATATGTAATAAAAAATATAAATATTTAAAAAATATTTCTCCCACTTAACATGTGATGCATGGAACCATTTGTTCCCAATAAATATTATATGATTGTAATTATTGTTAAAACCCATAAATAGATTATAATAAAATGAACATAAAATTGGATTTGTAGAACCCCATGATTATAATAAAATAGAACTATCTTTGATAACACATATGACACAGAAAACCGATCTTAAACGTCCTAGAAATTATAATATATAAATATGAAAATTAAAACCAAGATGATAAATTGGCCAGTATATATTAGATTTAATACATTACATAATATATATAATGTACTTACCCTAAATGACTTTATAGATAAATTATTAATAAATAATCATTACTTTTTTTAATAATGTTAATTCATTCTTCATAAAAATATATTTCCCTCAAAAATGATTTCTCTTTATTTTTAAAAGAAAATATTATAATTATTTATTGGATAATTTATGAATTTTATTAATTACAACTAAAATAATTTTTAAAAATATCATATCGATATTAACATTAGGGTATAGTTTGTGATTTATCAGAAAATATTTATTTTCTAGCGAGTTTAGAAAAGTTCAACTATTTATAAAACTGTCATTTATTTTTAATAAATAAAATATTTTGAATGTATCATTATTCGTTGACATTGATTCTAAATTAAAAATTAATTCTTTATTTAGATTTTATGTAATTAATATCATTTTAATCAAAATTATACACGATTTTTAATATTATTATTTTTAGTCTTAAAAACACATTTTTGTGAGAACTATTTTTATTTGCATAATATTCCTCAATTTTACTTACATGAAATAAATAATAATAATGAATCATTTGAAATAAATATATAGATTATATTTCTGAATATACTCATTTAAATACCAGTAATTAAGATCACTATGTATATAGTTAATGAAAGGTGATATTATACATGAAAAATTAATTTTTTTGAAAAACTAATTTTCAACATGATTTAAAGGTTTATATTAGAATTAAATTATGCCTCATATATTAAATGAATTTCATAAAATTTATTAAGTATTTGGAATTAGTATTATTGAAATAATATAATAATTTAAAAACAATATTTGTGCATAATTTTTATCTTGGAATGTAAAATTTACTTATGACGATTAATTTAAAAACTATGGTTTTCAGGTTACATGTTCTTATATTAAAATTAATTTTAAATACATGTGGAATTTTTTTGATAAATTTAATTTGAAATAATAATAAATTATTTAAAATTATCTAATTGGATTAAATATAATTTTAGCTTCATAGATTAATTAACTTGGAGAAAAAAAATTATTATGGAGGAAAATAAAATTATAAAAGTATGTAGACAAAAAAGTTAAAAATGTCATTTTTAAAACAAGTTATTTTTTCTCTGGAGCTATGGATAGAGCATATATTTCCCTTAAAACCATTTTTTCATTTTTTAGGCATAAGGGATGATATTTACACCCTATTAGTGAATAGTTTTTCATATTTAAAAATTCAATGCTCTAAAAAGAATGTAGGGAACTCCCTCCACACCCATATTTACTCATCTAAATCCATTTGGATCAAAAAAATCATATGAAAATATCTATCCAACATCCATAAAATCATTCTAGAGATAATTTTCTTCCCAAAACACCAACCCTAGTGTCCTTAATAAGATATCTAAAGGGGGTTCTTCTTAGAGAAGGTAATGGAATTTACTAAGTTATTTTTTGAACAAATTTTGTATCACCATAAACAATTTCATGAAAATTACAATATAATAAAACCAATATCTACTATATATTGAGATTTTATTATTTTAATGGAATAATATTTATGTATATCCTCCCCAATAAAATGGGAAACATATCAATTGCTCTTGTGTATGGAAAACTATCACCTCACTGACCGATGTAATTTGATTTAAATCACATAATAACTTGGATAATAATTATTATTAAAATAATTAACATATATGGTAAATATGGAATATTATTAATTGTAAAAAATTAATATATCAACCTCTTACTAACTCATTCACCAATTAAAATAATGATATTGTTGGTTTAGCATATGTACGACTTACCGTCACCACAATGCTATGTGAATGATTTTCCATGACATAAATTCAATAATGTTTTTTAAAAATTGAAAAAATAATTAAATATGATAGATATAAAAATAATATAATTATTTTTAATATTTAAATATATCAGATACATGTAAAATTAATCCTTTATGATAAATGAATAATTATAAAAAAAGATAATATAAACATAAAAATATAAAAATTAGAACATGTTGTTAACAAAAGAGTAGAAATTTGTTTCACGAGTATAATTGAGGATATTGTAAAAAAAGAATATGGATATAGGATAATTTAATAACAATCATAAATTCATTATATTCTATGTTAAATTGTGTTCAATTATAATAAATAAGGAGGTAAGGGGCTTCGTCTCAATTTCCATTTAGTAATAAATTTTTAACGTTTTAAGCCTAATATATGTTCAATGTTGTATATACTGGGATGTTTTTTATGTAATATCCAGAATCAATCAGACATAATTTTCATAAATGTTTTAATTTTAGTTATTTTACATTGGGGTATTTTACATGAAAAATAACATGTTGAATTGAATTTCATAACTCAAATTATTTTCATTATGTTACATTACATCATTGTTGACTTTGATATTATAATATTATATGTTTATTGACATTTATTCTTATTATTTTATATTTTTAATTGATTTATATTGATTTATGTTATATACTTATAATTGAATCATTGATTAATTCTCAATTATTTTTATTATCATTCTAAGGGGATGGCATCCCAAATTGTATTTTTTGAGACATATGTCATGTTATAGACATATCATTTTAAATAATTGTGTGTACTATGAATTTGAAATGTTGTATCATGGATATAAAAATATTCATGGTATATAATGTTTCATTTTAATTAATTCCTTTCATCAGATTATAATTAAAATGTTACCAAAGTTGTAAGAGATTTATGTTTCAATCCCATCTTAATCAAAATTGTTTATAGTTGAATATCTATTAAATGAAATTAGTTGATTGTATTATAATAAAACCATTAAATTTTGATCATATATTGTTTTTCATGAATTTATCTTGTAATATTAAAAATTTCCCCACTTTAATTTATAAAATTAAAGAGATATTTTTTTAATAAAATCCCACATATTTTCTCTATTCTGTCAAAAATCCCATTCATCCAAATTTATGGTTTCAAAAAGAAATTAAAAAACTCTTTTCATTTTATTTTAAATCCATTTTTTCCTATAATTATAACTTTTTAAAAAAATTTACTATGGAATGGTCTTATCAGTTACCATACAAAGTATAGTTCATTTTTTTACAAAATTTTTATTGGAATATTTGTTGTTAATGTACTTGGATTGATTGGAATCTTTTTACCATGATGACCACTAATGAAAATGGGGATTCCATTATAGGTTTAAAGGGATTATTTTCATGAATTTTTTTTCTAATATTCTAGGAATTTATTGTTTTAAAATTTTATTTTTAAATTAAAATGTTTAATTTACCGATGAATGTTTTAAATTATATTTTAATGTTATATCTATTCATCAATTAAAAGAAAATTATATTTTTCATATAATCCACTAGGGATATGATTTAATGATTCCATCATTGATATTTTTATGGATGTTTTATGATCATTTTGACCAGGGTGTGTACATATATTCTCTATCTTGATTAGTATTTGTACCCAATAAATATCCGAACTGAGTATTGTTATTTATAACCAATAAAATTCCAATGATCATTGTACCTATAATTTACCATAATTATCTAAATTTTTTTTAGTGGATATTGTTATTTATTAAACCATATATCATTTAGTAATACAACATTTCAAAATAATAGTTATATGATTGACTTGGAAAATACTGATATTTAATATTTCTTATTTGATACGAACATATTCTAATAACATACATTGTTCATGGATTAAATCTGTCATTAGATATTTTTATAATGAATTGGTTATCCAATGATAGGTGGTGCCCAAAATTATATAGCTCCTTCAAGTATCTATATTCATTTAAGGATAATTGACAACAACAAATAAGTATGTTTTTTACAATTGTTTTGAACATTTTGTGGATTCGTATTAACGATGTTGATATCATGATTTCTAAGATCATGGAATCCCGTATTAATTATTTACATATTTAATAATTCAGTTATTATTATCCCTGAGATTATTTTAATGAAATTTTCATTAGATGAATTTTTTACTGAAATTATTGATTTAATGGAATGTGCCTTCATATATTTACCGTTCCAAACTGAGTATTCCATATCTTATAGTAATTGTAATGTTAGTTTTCTAATAAAATTTGTACTCCAATATTTACCTTTATATGTTGATTCATTCATATGGTTTATGATTTATTTATTAATGATAGGTTCCACAATATAGGACACCTTTTGATAATCGTACCACTCCGTTATTTTGTTTACATTAACTAGGATCTGAAAATAAATCATTGAATGAGTTCTAGTATATAAAATTTTTATCATTAAATATATTGTATTTTATTTTTTTAAATGCATGAAAAGACTCATATATATATATATAAATTACCCATACAACTAAAATATTCATTCAGTTGGGATTTAATATCTTATATTTGTATCAAATATAATAAATTAGACTCTAAATCCAGGTTACTAGGTTTGGGGTCTTTACAGAAATCCTCTAAATCAGGAATCATTTTAGTTATGTCATATAGATATCTTCCATAAAGTTACCTCTAAAGAAAAAGTTTCATTATAACAAATAAAAATCCAATTTATCAAGAAGTTATGACAAGTCAATTTTTATGTAACCTAGGTAGGAAGATTTCATCGAAACAATGATGTATAATGGGTAAAAATATGTACTTATTATTTATAATTTTTTAATGAATCCCAATAAATAATTTACATCATTAATAAAATATATAAGGGTATATTGGTTTATGATATCCATTTCAAAATTCATTAATACATTTCAATCGTGTAATTTATGCAGCATTTTTCATATATTTGGAATCAATTTTTTAAATAATAATATATCATGGAATATATTTAATATAAATAAAAAATTATATTTTAATCATAACTAAAAAATATAATTCCCCATAAATTAGTTGGTCTAAAAATACATGATTTATATATATATATTTCACATTCTTATTTTTCTAGGATACTTTTAATTCAAAGTTATAGTGAATTAGGTTAAAGATTACATATCGAACCAGTAATTTTAACACTATACCATTTAAAAAAACAAATTCTTTATAAAATAAAAATTACTTAACTCAAGGTTACATGAATATTTGGAACATGAAATTTAATAAAGTTCGTACCCTCCTTTGGATCTATTATAATTCAATTGATATTTTAGTATAAGAAAAACATATTATCATGCATAAAAGTAATGAAACTTGTTAGTCCATTTTACAACATGAAATACCCACATGAAACTATAAATCTTTTCAAATAATCCTTCGACTTAAAATATCAATTCCTTTTTGTAACACCAACATATTTTACTGTACGCATCATTAAAATTTAACATCAATGATAGAATATGCTAGCCTCAACACCTTGTTTAAAACCAGGATATAATATTAAATACTAACATTACTGTCAGAGTAGTATGTTGATTCCTTGGAATATTAATATGTATATTTGAATAAAAAAATATATCAATGTTAAAATAAAATAATGGTATGACAAAATTTAAAATATAATATATTAATATCATTGAATATGTAAGTAATTTTTTATAAATGAGAAATTATGATTATGTATTTTTTTAAATCTAAATGTTTGTATAAAATCATATTATTAATATAATGATTTTATATGAATTTTATTATAAAATAAACTCAAAAATTAATTTTTTTCATTATAATTTAAATATAAATTTACAAGACCATAGTATTTTTTTCAACATGTCGTAAAATTAGTTATATAATTAAATAAATATTTGTTTGAACAGATGATGATTTTATTAAAGAAATTACATTTCTCATATCTATAATTTTTTATTTCAAAAAATGGATTCTTGTTTTGAAATATACAGATCAAAAAATATTATGTTGAATTGTTGTTATTTTTCTATAATAGTTTAATTTTGGGTCAATATAGAAATATGTTAATTTACAACATTTTACATAAGTAAATAAAAGAATAATTGAGTCACATATTATATGTCTGTGAGGGAAAAATTATTTTGAAATAAAATTATCTATTTATTGTACATATTCATAAGAATCAACCCTACAGATAGTGTGAATCCAAAATAATAAATAAATGAATAAAATAATTGATAAACATCCCACTTCTCCATTATAAATACCACCCTCAACAAACCATATCCTAAGACATTATTATCGTTTAATATTGACTATTTTAAAGACAATTTCATTACCAAGCATCATCTCCATGTCCAATATCTTTCGGTCTTACCAAAAGCCCAAATTCGAGTGTCTTAAGGAGGTTCCCAAGGAGATGATATTAAATAGGTAAAACTATCCATCTTTATAATTTAATTTAGTTTATTTTTCATATCCTCTATTATGATAACCTATCTAGAGATTAATATTAAATCTTGTATCATAAAATTAAATTAATTTTATTGTGCTAATTGAATATTCATCACCAAACTTCTTATCCTCTCTTTATATTTTAAAAATGAAAACATCTTCTATGATGGGTTGATTCACCGCTTTCGTGGAAAATAATTTTATATATTCCATTACCACCATAATATCTAGTAATAAACCTATTATTATTGTAAAATCATATGTTAATATACCAATTATATTTATATCTTGTTCTAAATCCAATATAAAAACATCATATTATATAATATGATATGAGTTCGTGATGATCATAAAAACTGCCTAAATGAACAGTCCAAGAATTATGAAATTAAACATTGAAAATCATATAAATTGTTATAAATGATCACAATACATAAATTATTGTTTTATGTGGTTATTAATAAAGAAATTAAAGAATATAATTTCATTTTTCAAGACATTAAGTACAAGTAATGATGGCGTTTGAACAATTTGTTTGGGTTTCTTGTGTCAATTTTACTTCTATGAGATATATTATTAATTCACTCCTTATTTATTTTGTCTGTTTTACATAATACCCTTAGATATATAATATCCTCAATATATTTTCCTTTATTTTATTCATTGTGTCATTTTATGACTAATAATTTTAAGGGGCATAATGTTTAACTCATTACTATGTGGTAAGGGAATTCATATCCAAATATCCATTTTAGAGATTAAATTTTACTCCATTGATTATTTCATGACATGATTATGTGCAAAATATATTTTTTATACTATATTTATTTTCACTTTCAAATCAGGATTTATAAATTATATACAAAAATAATTCAGTTATTTAAAACTCATACATTTCTAAATAATTCTTTTTCAAATGTTTCTTTTTCAAAATCTAAAAGGAATTTTTTTTACATTTATGGAATGATATGATTCTCCCATTTTCATGACTCCTTAATTTTTTGAGGAATACATTGAATGTTTACACGTTTATTTTCATATAAAATCATTTATTTTATAATTTTACATCTTTTAAATAAATTATTTCAAATCTTATTGGAATTTATCTCTAGATTTTTCAATGATTTTTTATAGAATTTTAATCTATTTCGACAAACTTTGTTATATATTATGTATAAATTAGTTTAATAACATATGATTCACTTTTAATATATTTCTTCGAATTATTTATTAGCAATCTGACTTTGGATGTGCAATTATGATAACATTCATCGTATTACACTGGATGGTTTATGACTATGAATATTGATTGGGGAAAATTATTTAGAAATAAAAAGATAGTATAAATGTGAATTTATATTTTTATTATGTTTTAACCCTTTCATATAAGGAGTTCATATATACTAATAATGTGACGGGCGGGCCCCCGATAGCTCTACAATGCATCAGTTGGTCCCATGAGTCCAACTAGTTTCGGTATGGGTTGATTTCGTAAGTTAATATATATAGTGTATTGGAAAAATCCTTAAATGTATGTTTATGACGTTTCACATTATGAATTTTCTAATTATGCAATACGTTATTATATATATATATTATTAAATTATTATAATATACATTGTATGTTTCATTCTCACATGATTATTTTTAATGAATTATTTGATTACCTTTTATTCATTTCATATCATGCTCAAGATTATGTAATAATGGAATATGTTTTTGTTATTCACCTTGAATTATTATTTACATTTATCAATTATAGCTTCCACATTATGGATACCCTTAGTGAGATTCTTATCTCACCCCTTTCTTATGTTTTCCTTTTCTACAGGATTCCAATATATATATTATGATTTAAATGTAGGGATAATATAAGGGAATATGGGATCTCCCAATGGAGTTTTTATGTTGTATTTCAATTAATTTTGTATTGTAATACCCATGTTTTGTTGATATTTCTAAATCAATATAACTATTCGGTTCAATGGGATGTGATCACATTTACAAATTAAAAATGAAATAACGCATGTCCCCATGTTTGGGAAACTAGGGCTATTGTAATTACAATTAGTATCAATGAAAATATAGATGAAACATAGAAAAATAGATGTAGGAAACCCTTTATTAGGTAAATGTAACCCTATATCTATCATTTAAGAAAAAAAATAATGAAACATAATATTATAGTAAATAGATTTGTTATAAATAAATTTTTGAGGGTTTTCACTTTTTAAAATAAATTAATAATATAATCTAGTGTGTGCTATTGTACATAAATGATGCCTACTGGAAGAATGAAAACCGTATCAACTCACATATTCTAGGTATGTATCTCCCTCCTATGATAGATAATGAAGTTTTGTCTGGAGTTACAACTAGAGCTGACAAAAAACAAGTATATAGGGAAAACTATGTTAGGTTAATGAGAAATAACCATAGTAACACATAGAATCCTGATCAACAATGTGTTATAACAATTTTAGAATACATCACTTGACAACAACCCCATATTTAAATTTTACAACAAAACCATTTTAGTCTAGTAATTGATATGTTCCTTAGAGAAGATATTTCTTTCTCTGGGAAGTAATGATATTGATAAATTTATCATGAATGTTTATTATCTCTCACAAGGTGAATAACAATTGTGAAAATTAATTAAAAACATAAGGGTGGAAGTGTAAATTGAAAATTTGGAGTGGAAGTATATTAAAGGAGTTTTCATGGAATAATATTTTTGTTGTGAATATCTAAAATTTGTGGAGTTAATGTTCGTGAATTTGAGTTAAAAATATAATTTAAAAATGGTTATTTGTGTAGCCAACTTTTAAGGTAGACTAGGAATTCCACAAAGTACATATAAAATTTCAATAGATGGATTGACAATATATTTTATGATCTTAATCCAATTCTACAAAGGTAACTAGTCAACCAAACATTATCATCATCCAATGATATAGAATCCACTTCCATTAAGAAGGAGAATAAATTTCCCAAAACATATGTCTTTTAATGGAATAAAGGAAATAAGAGTGATATTGAGTACACTTATACAATAAGAAAAAATGTAGAAGGTAGGAATATAATTTCTAACATGCAACAAATACGGAATAAAACATCTTATAACATTCCAATTAAGAATTGGAGTTTGTTACAATCATGGAGAAAAAAAGACACCCGACCATTGAATGAAGTTTAATAAAGAAGTTTTAAATTTGAAGAGGTTTACCTATAAGAATATAGATAATATTCACATGATTGTTCCATATTTCAATGAAACATGGCCTAGAAAATTCTTATGGAATAAGGCCATGAATATATAATCACAATAACTGAGTTTTCAGTTCTTAATGATGTGGTGATAAGTGATATAATACACTCCTGAAATTTAGAGAAACATCTATTTTATTCTTGATCATCACATTATTTAAATACATCCATGTTTTATATAAAAATTAGATATATGAGATTTATTAAAAAATAGAGTTTTTAGTCAAATATCTTAGTGGAATCATTAATGAAACAAAAAATTTTAAGTGGTCCATATTATTACACAGATCAATGCTCTAATTATTGTTTTTATTTTCAAACATATGGTTGATTTTTATTTAATCCTTTGTGTGGACTAGGTTTAAATAAACAATGGAAACATTTAGTACAAAGAGAAGGAAGCTATGATTCTTGATAAAGATCTTGGATTTCATATCTTTAGTATTGAGACTTCCTCATCTGATTCATGTCTATATGAACCTAAAATATCTCTTCTAAATGATATTCTTAGAGAATAATGGTAGATAAAACCTACTAATAAAATGTGATCTTTAGTCTTATGATGTACCAATTGAATAAGAATGCAATGATGTGTTTCTGGAGGAATCAACTAGAAACCCTCTGGAGTATAAAATTGAGTTTTCTATTGATTTAATCCATAAATCTTGAACAATATCAAATAATCCAAATAGAATTTCCAGAGTGTTTTTAATAGAGTTTTAGAAACAACTATAGTAATTAAGAGGTAATTTATTTATATTCTCTAGTGTTTCAATTTATTTAACACCTTTTATTTTTGTTGAGAAGAAATATGGATCTACGACGATGTGGATTGACTCTAGATAGATCAATGTTATTAAGATAATGAATAAGTATCTTGTACCTCATTTTGATGGCTTATTTGGCTAACATCACAAAGCTCAATATTTTAATAATATTTATCTTTGTTTTGGGTATCATCAATTGCATCTAAAAAAGGATGATATTCAACAGAAAGTGGTTCGACCAAATTATGGACATTATGAGTTTACAAAAATGCCATTTGGACTTACTAATACACCTTATGTTTTTATTCATATAATATATATAATATTCATGAAAATCAAAGATATTTTTTGGTATTTATTTATTATATCATGGAGTTCCTCAAATGAAATGAGGAACATGAGAACCACTTGAAAATTGTTCTGTGGAATCATAGATGAAAATTGTTATATGGGATGTTTCACATGTTTGAATTATAGTTTCAAATAGTATCCTCTATTGGCCACATTTTCTACAAGGACAGGATCATAGATGATTTATAAATTCATAGGTAGTATAGTAATGACCTACAACAAATAACATAACCGAGTTACATAGTTTGATTGGTTTAGTAAGTTACTTTTGGAATTTTATTTACAATTCTCCCTGATTAGTGAACCCATTAACTACACATACTTGTGAAGGGGTTAGGTTTATTTGTACAATGGAATGTGATGAATTCTTTGAACAATTCAGTATGAGTTTAATGAATGATATTATCTTTAATATACCATATTGATATGGTGGATTTGTGATTTATCATAATGCATTGAAGAATGAACTTTGTTGTGTCCTCGTGTTGATTGATAGAGTTATTCCTTATGTATCATGGTACTTCTAAACTCATGAATAGAACTATCCAATGCCAGATATTGATTTAATATATGTGATATTTTCCTTGATGATTTGGAGAAATTATGTCTATTGTGGATGATGAGATATATGTATGTGGACCAAAAGAGTTTGAAATAAATCATCAAACAAAAATTAATCAATATGAGGCCACGATGCTAGATCAAGGTATAAAAATATAATTACATTTCAATACACTACCACCTAGGAAAGGAAAATATGGTAAAAGATCCATTGTGTTGGAACGAACGGGGAGTAATTAACAAAATGAGGATTAATAGGGAACCTATGTATATGGATCTAGTAAAAATTGATATGGAATAATCATGGTAGGTAAATTATCACTACTTTTTAAAATGGTTGAAATATTTTCCGAAAAAGTTAAAAGTTCTCAGCATAATGATGATAATTTTCAAAATTTAATTAATCAAATCAATGATGGTAAATTGGTAGACTTTTTATATATAGCATGAATTTTGAAATTTTTTAGTAGTATTTGTGTTTCATCTATACCCAATATAAATAGGTAATTATTGGATGATTTGCATAGATCAAATTTCACTATAAAACCTGGTAGCACTAATATGTATAGAGATTTGGGGAATCATTTTAAATGAGATAATATGAAGACATAAATTGGTGATAATGTATCAATATGTTTTTTTATTTAATGTGTGATCCATGAAACACAAAATCTGAGAGAAGTCACACCATATAAAACTATTTATATATTTAAATTGGTTGGAATTACTATGTATTTTATCTCTATATTTCCAAATTAAATAAGATTTAAATTATTCGGTATTGGTAATTATTTATCATCATACATAATATTCCCATTTCCATGTAACAAGTTTTATTTTCCACTAGAGAACCTTGCATGACACGATAGTAATGATTTTTTAAGAATTCACTGTGTGCCTTTATTGATTTTAATCTGATCGATATCCCCATTTTACATAAACATTATGGAATAGTCTATACAAGGTTTTGGATACTAAGCTTCATTTGATTACTTCTTATCACTATCAAACCAATGGAATGGCTGAAAGTAATTTTGAAATAATTGAAAACACGTTGTGATAATTCTCACTTGTCTTTCAAGGTATGTGGGATTAGTATTTACCGTTGGTACAGTTTATCTGCAAAAAAAAATTTCCATTCAAGTATTCAAATGGTAAAATATGATACATTATATGGAACGATATGTCATAATCCAACTTTTAAGAATGATGTTGGTTAAAGGGTTATTTTAGACCCAAAACATTATATGGAGACAACAACAAAGGTAAAGGATATTCTGGCTCATATTAATGTAGATAAAATTAGTAAAAATAGTTATGTTGACTACATGAGAATGGATAAAATGTTTCACATGGGGGATAATTTATTTTTAAATGTATCTCCATATAAGGATATTTTCTTCATGAAATGGAAATGTATCCCTATATACATTAGACCTTTTGTAATTATGGAATGAATTAGAATTGTGTCTTAAATTTTGGTAATTCCAGCTAGAATTACTAAAGTACATGATGTGTTCAACATCTCTTTATTATGTAAGTACATTGTGGACCAAATAAAAGAACTATCCTATGATGAAATAGAAATAGAAACTGATTTATCTTATTGTACTATTCCAGTCAAGATTCATGCCAATAGAGAATAGGTTTTGAGGAACTAGATGACTCAAATGGTAAAGGTACTTCTAAAAAATAAAAAATAGAAGAGGAAACCTGGTATCCTGAAATAATTATGATCAAGTAATACCATAATATTTTTATGTGGTGACATTCTAGAAATTTTAAAGATGAAATCTTTGAAAGAGGGAAGAATATAACACCCCAAATGTTTATATAATGTCTTTATTTAATTTATATACTATAATATCTTATGTTTCATGAATTTTTTTTTATAAAATAGGGATATTCTATAAAATAATAACATGAACTCTAGATTAGTTATGTAATACCTTATCCCTCGTTTCTCGCAGCCGGTTCCATATTTTATTTTCTTAGTATAATAAAAAATCTGGTCACATCCCAAAGGACCAAATTGTTATGTAGTTTTGGAACACTATATATAATCCTATGTTTTTAATTCAACCACGAAATAAATAACAACATTGAAACTCTTCTAAATATATACCTAACAACAAGATTATATATTCAGGTGATTCATAATGTACATCTTCACATCATTGGGAATCATAAAACATAAGAATGGGGTGAGATCAGATACTCAGTAAGAGAAAGTAAATAAACGAATGATAATATGTACATTAATTCATAATGAATAACATATAAAATATGACATTATAACATAAAATGAGGATTATCTCGAAATAAAAATTTGGAATTAATAATACCATAAAAATAATCACATGAGAATTAAGATAAACATAGATATTATAAAAGTAAAATATTAAAATAGATAATCACTTTCTAATTATAATGAGTTAATGAATATGTTATACATATGAAACAAACCATTAATACCTCAGTAATGAAATCATAAAATAAATAGTTAAGGCCTCGATAAAAACAATTCCTGAAAATTGGCAATGACTTGAGCAAATCCAAATCTGCTTTGTCTCAGGGGACCTATCGATGAATAAAGGGGATATAGTGGTCCCAAACTATTACATAATTAGTCAAATTGATTCTTTATTTCAATGGGGATAAAAACTAACAACATGTACATATGAAATTTAATCAACTTTTCATAGTTCGTAAACATAATCACAAATCGTTATAGGTATTATGGTGAATGGTATCAAGATCGATGATCCATAATAAAACTAATAATAAACCAATTAAGAAAATATAAAATATAATAGTCAAAAGATTTTAATCTTAATAATTCAAAAAATTTAATAGTTGTGGTAGAATAGATGAAAATACAATAATAAAAGCATTGAGAAATTCTTTAGAGAAAACCCCATTTTAACATTACAGAAGTACTAATTTTGGAAAAATCATTTTTATTTATCATAAGTGTTTGTACAAAACCAAAAATGAAAAAAATATATTTTTATATGAAAATATTTGATATTTTAGGAAAATATTCATTTTTATAAATAATTATGGATGATAATTGAAAATGGATAATAAAGTGATATTTTCCATTTAACCAGGCTTGCATATTATACAGAATTGAGGGGGGTAACACCCTATAAAAATTATAAAATGATCTGGAAAAATAACCCTATATTAAATAAAAATTTTCAAGAATAAATATATAAAGATAAATAATAATTAAATTTGTGTATTGTGGGAGAAAGCATAACCCAAATGAAAATAGAGGTTTGGGATGAATACCCTTACCTCATGTCTGAAACCGTTCTTCACATTACCTTAATATTATGAAAATTAAAATTAAATCCATTAATTAATTAATTAATATCATTTTAAACATGAATATGATTTATTATAATTTTACTAATTTCATTAAATGAATTTTTGATTATTTATAAAATTAATTTACATCACTAGGGAGTGTTTGTTTCCTTGATTTTCAGGATCTGTTTACTTGTATACATGTATGGTAGAACCAATAAAATGAGAATATTAATCCAG
Organism: Viscum album; assembly: GCA_963277665.1. Lineage (NCBI taxonomy): Eukaryota > Viridiplantae > Streptophyta > Magnoliopsida > Santalales > Viscaceae > Viscum > Viscum album. The sequence goes on along the minus strand of OY728131.1, from coordinate 304,006,136 downwards.
AATTAAATATATATGCTATTAATAAAAATAAATAATATCTAATTGATATATAAATCATTTTTATAGGGTCACAATGAATGATTATTTATGTTTTTAGTGATAATCATATAGACTATTTTGGATGTTTTTTAAGCATCAAAAACTAGTTTCACATGACTGATTAATAGTATGTATATATAATTGATACAAAAAACTAAAAAATGATTTATAAATATATATTAGTCTGTATTTAAGATAATAATTTATTTATGACCATCCTTCAAGGTGGAATAGATAATCTAAAACACGACGTCCATGAACACCGTAAATCAGCACATCAGAGATTGTGTTTTCATTTCTATAACAAAATAAAGAAGATTTATGAATAGATGGATAATATACCAGTAAAAAAAATTATACTATTTAAAATTTATTGGAGTTAGCATGTCACTTTTTACATGAATGGTGAGGGAAGGATAAAAATGAAATGGAATATGAATGAGAGTGGGATAAGGGTTTACCTCTTTGAGTGTTCCCTCCTTGAGTCCTCCTCAAGGGACTTAGAAGTGAAATTTTTATGAAAACAAAAACACTAAAATATTAATATGGGTGAGAATAATTTAATTTTGAAGAATATATTCATGTAATAAGGCTCATGATAATGAATTCTTCTGAATAAATGAATCTCCATTAATAATTGAGGTAGATGTAACTTAGGATTTACAGACAATAATAAAATATAATAAGGGTAATATAGGTTTTCAGACACAAAAACAACCAAATATGTGTAAAATTTATCCATTCTGACATAATATTATCTTTTTATGACATGTTCAACATTTTTACGATATTTATATAATTTAAAGAAATATATTTTTCCTTAAAAACTATTTTATTCAAAGTAAACACTATTCATAACTATAACTTCAGAAACCAGAAAAAATAGATTCAAATTATATTTTTTATTATACAATATACATACCATATTTATCTATAGGAGTAACATATTTCCTTAAAAATCCTTAATAATATTTATTTTATTGTTTTCAATATAATTTATTTATTTTCATAATTTATTAATGAATTATTGCAACATTATTGTGTAGGACATTATGGTAATTATATATTCCCAAAAAATTATAAACAATTTATAATGAATAAGATAAATTTATAATATTTTTAATGAATTTATATGTTTGAACAACACATTTAAAAATCTATATATTAAAATTTTAAACAAATTAGAATCTATAGTGTGAACAACTTCTATCTTTTAGATAAAATATTATAACAGTCTTAAATAGAACCATGGGTGTAAAAAAGGTCCCACATTAGAATAACAATGATATAGTTTCTTAAAAATACACATAAAAGAAGTTTTATTCAATTTTTTCTGTCATTTAGGGTTTCATATAATTTTAATGAAAATTAGTTTATTTATTTTTCATCTACTTGAACAAGAACTTTTTTAGCCTTGTGTAAGCATTAAAATTACTAATTTCATATATTATAAATAAAAATAAATTAATTAGGGTTTGTATAACAATTTATATTCCTTAATTCAGAATATTTACTCATATTAGTTTTGAGGAAACTTCTTTAATTTGTTAATTTGTCTTTTCATTCCTTTACAATAATTACAGAGATGTATGGATAAGACTAAAGTTATATAACAATAAAATTCAATGTTAACATCCAAAAAAATTTGAAATAAAAAAAAATTAATAAATATCTCATGTAAATATTTTTTTAGCACGAAATTATAATCTATAAGTACATAAATATTTCCATACAAGCACTGCACAAGCACTATGTTGACATCAAAAAATCATACTTGTAATTATCCTAAAATAAATTCTAATTTACATGTTCTAATATATTCTTGTAAAGTAATTATATTATAATACCATCTTTAGTCATAAATAATTTTATAAAAATGTTTTGAAGATGCTATAAAAACAACCTATTATATAAATTAACAGTGTTTTTTATTATTCAAAAAAAATTAAACTGTCATAGAATATTTCTAAAACATTATCCTAATAATTTTTTGAAAGTTTGAAAAAAAATGGTGTACATTTTATGAAAATAAGTTTTTTTAAATATGATAAATTTAATGCTTAAATTAAAACAAAATATATTTGAATTATTGAAATTTTATAAGTTTATCTAATTTTATGATACTTTCAACAATTATTTAAGGCGTTATCAAATTGTCATATGATCATAAGGGAAAAACAAATTTATGAATCTATTTCATGAAAATAAATGTTCTTTTATAAAACAAATTTATTTTTTAAATTGTTTCTTATCATTATGTTTCAAAAAATTTCTTATACCTAATTTATTAATATTTAATGATTTATTTAAATATTACATGATATAAATATATTATATTTTGAATTATAAGATTCTCGAAATTTATTTATAACATCATAGGTTATTCAACTATTATATTGGTCTAATTATTATTCATAATGATAACATTATCATTGGAATGTTCATATTGAATAGTAAATTATGATTTTAATGTCCATGTTGTGTGAATCATTAACTATTGAAGATATTAAATTTTAAAGGATGAATACCATAAAGTATTGGGGTGTTAAATTATACCCTCTTACAATAAATTACTTCCATTCAATTTGAAACTGAGTGTCAAAAATTAATGGCTGATAAAAAATAATTTATTTTGGAAATCCTACATCATAAAAAGGATTATAAAAATTCATCTTTGTGATTTTAAGAGAAACATGAAGGTCACAAAAAGAATCAATCCAAAATAAGAGAAAATTCTTACAAATATGAAAATGAAATAGAAATATAGATATAAAGTTATCATGAAGATTTATAGAGAACATGTTCATTTTTAATTTAACCATCACAAAACTATAAAAATAGAAATTGAATAAAAGACCATTTGTTTATCAGAAAGAAATTTATATAGATAATGTTTTTTTTCAAAAAAATTATTTCTATAGTTGAGGGATTATTATAATATCAATATAAAAACATGATAAAGTAAAAATGCATGAAAAATTTCCATTCCATAAGAATAATCTTATACTTTGGTTGTGTTTTGATCGATACTCACATAATCCCTTAAACATTGAAATGCACGGTAACGATGATTGTATCCCAGCTGATGCACTTTTAATGAATCGTTTGATCATTAAATCATTCCATATACCATTAAATATTTACTAAAAACTGTATTTTTTAAAATTTTATATTGAAAAATAATATACAAAGTTTAACTTGATCCATTCAACATTTAGCTAATTTCAGGACTCATCTAAAATAAGTCTATCAACAATCATTGACCAAAATGTATATATATGGTCCCTAAATACCCAAAATATTTCCCCACATAAACTAGATCATATATTGACATGAAAAATATATGAATACCTTAATACTGTATAATACATTATAAAAACGTGTGTGCTTCTAAGAGTATAATATAATGTTGTCGATTACATTCCTTAAATACCAACATGTAATAAATATTGAAAAGATAGAATAAAACATCAAATCACTAACCCATTTCTCTTTAAAAATAATTTCCTATTACAATTAGATTTTCATTTTATATAATAATTAAAAACATAGCAAGAGGTATATTTCCCCTAAGAATGTATTTTTTCAAAAGTTCCACTTAATACAGAATCACCACTTTTTTATAACATTAATGTTAAGCTTTCAAAAACCCCAAAAATAAGATAGAGAGTACTATCCTTATAAATATAGTTTTTTATAAAATTATAATATCCTAAATTAATTCTTGAAAAAAATACAAAAATATATTAATCTTTTCTCTTTGTCTGTGTTAATAAAATAAGCTTGCTTATGATCCTTAATATTATTTTTTTCTATATTCCTTTAACGATTAATACACTGATTTGTGTAGTGCATAATATCCCTATAGTTTGTGTAATTAACATTTGAATCCATTTTATTACCCTTTAAATCACAATAATGTTGTCCTTTCTCTTCATAGTTGTTGAAAACTCGCATTACTTCTCCTCAATTAACATATGAATAAATATACTTCTTTTCCACTTTTCCATCAATCATATTCCCAGTTTTCTTATTCTTTTATTTCTTCCTTAGAAATCCATAATACATAAAAAATATTTATCCTTCTTGTTAGTACAAGATAATGTCTCCTCATATGATTATAATGTTTGAGAGGCTGGTTCCCATTTGAGTGACTGGGATAATCCCATTGATGAAATGAAAAGTATTACTATTTGGATTATTTGAATTTATGTGGTACCCATTCCTTATGTTATCCATAATTTCTAGACAATGGAATATAATATATTATATCATAAAATTATGAAACATAATGTATAATCCCAATACTAGTGAAATACTAAACACAAAAAAACTTATGCATAGCTAATCTCATAATCATAAAAAAGGATTCTTTGGGGAAATTTTTAAATTTAAATCCATCATAATGGTTATTAATGAAAATGTAAATTATACTAAGAATACACATCTAGAGTTTCAAACCAGGTGGGTAATAGGGCTTAGTGTTGTGTACAAGGTCACCTAGAGCCAGGCTCGGCACACCTTGCCAATTTTGCTACACCTATTACATCTGTGACACAACCACATCCACTTGTACTATCCTTATGGAGATAAATTTCAAGTTTGACCCACATAAATCACAACCATAACAACATTATATTATATTCATATTTATTTTTCCAAAAATTCTACCTTATGGTTACATTCTCTAAAATACCTTTTCTAAATCTAGTTTCCATGACTTGGTTAAAAAATTCATTGATTCCAAGTGTAAAGACCCCCAACCATAGATTTCAAGAGTCAATACCTTTTTCTATTACATTGTTATAATAAAAAAGAAAATAACATCTCTAAAGAGAAAATAGTTTAGTATTTTTGGAAAACCAAATACAAACATAAGTATTACATTACAATTTGAAATGAAAAAATATAGTAACTTAATTGGAAATATCTATAACTCCATGAATATCCATACAAATAATTCATATTATCAATCATAGAATCCTGGGAAAAAATAAAACATAATAAATGGGTGAGTTAAAATACAAAGTTATTTTATGTCATATAGGGGAAAATAATATAAATAATAAGAAATGGTGAATAAATAATAACACATTCTATTAAAATATAAACATGGTCATAATATGAAAAAAATAAAATATGTATTAATAATTCCATAAAAATAATCACATGAGAATGAAGGTTAATCATAGATATTATTATTATTCAATATTATCATGGATAATGAATTACTAGTCATAATGGGGGAATGAATATTTTAGATATCTTAAATAAATCATTGAGGTCTTGACTAGGACGTTTAAAAATAAATGGTTAAGGCCCCATCCAAAACCATTATTGAAAATGGGCAGTGCCTCAGCCAAGTCCATATATGATATCTCTCATGAGACCATCTGATAAATCAAGAGGATATAGTGGTTACAACCCATTAATTATTATGTCCAATTCATTCATCATATAAATTGGGATAAACATAAACAACATATACATATAAAATATAATCAACTTTGCCTTATTTTTAAACAGAATCACTAATAGTTCTTAGTAGTATGCCAATTGAAATCAAGATAGAACATCCACAGTCAATGTTTCCAAACAACATTTTATAAACTATCATAAATGATAATTTTAATATTTCAATATCAATAAATAATATAATTCAATATAGGTTTTGAAATTCATAAATATTAAATAATAAAATAATTGAGGAATTCTTTAGAGAAATATCCATTCTTACTTTGCAAATAAGAGTTATTTTGGAAAAATCATTTGTATCAGTCATAATTTTTTCTATAAAACTAGAATGTAAATAACATATCATTTCATGAAAGGATTAAATATTTAATAAAAACAATTATTTATTATAAATAAATATTGATGATACTTGAAATTGGCACATGAGCCTTACCCCGGTGGGTAAGGACTCTGTAAGTGCATCCAGGAGACTGGGATCAAATCCAAAAAGAGACATTATTTCCATGGAACTATAGTAGTACATTAGCAATACTATAGTAGGTACTGTAGCAGGACCTGTGTAGTAATGTAGTAGTCACTGTAGTGGGAACTGTAGTAGGTACTGTTTGGCATAGTAGTATCCGAGAATATACCCCTTTTTGGGCCTTCAGGCTGCCAATTTGGTCCCCGAGTCCTTTAAGGCCTTCAGGCCACTTTGGCCTTCGGGTCAGAAAGGCCTTCAGGCCACCTCAAGTTATTTGGGTCACCTTATGCGTAGATGCAAACTAGAAGTCCTACAAGGAAAAAGCACTACAAGGAGGATGGGCAAGTATATTTCACCATAGGAGAAATGAACTTATTTCTAGAATTAGAGGTATTCCACCTGCCATCGGGACATGCCTATGAATGCAAGGGAATTCCTAGATGAATGACCATGCGAAGGTGGAGAGCGTATTTCATGAGGAATATGCTGGGGTGGAGCAGTTCTATGTAGTTAGTCTGGGTTGTATGTAATGTTTGAAGCGTACGAGCAAATAAATTCCACTAAGGCCTACGAACCAATTAATACTTATGCCTATGGGACTATTAAGGGTTCCACCTAACCACTTAAAAGGATTATTATAGAAAATCAATAAAAAATTAAGGCCTTCGGGCCATTGTATGGATGATAATAAAAAATGGGTATGAAATTGAGAAGATCCCCTTATTAAGGATTGTGTATCAAGAAAAAATGAGAAGGGAATCTTTTCAATCCTATAATTCTGAAGAAAAAATCTGAAATGATATGTTTAAATAATTTTTTATTAGATAAAAATAATTTTAAAAAATTATATGAAAATAACAATGAATTTTATTTTTGTATAGTGGAAGAAATCAAATCCCGAATGAAAATAGAGGTTTGGGAAGAAAACACTCATCTTATCTTCGAATGGGTCCTTCACATGACATTAAGTTCATGGATAATGTAATTGAATACATTAATTATGTAATTAATAACATTGTGTACATGTATTTTATTTTTTATAAATTTTTATGTTCATTTTTGGCCTTTTTGACACGTTATAATATTCATTTCTGTCATCCAGGTGTGTTCGTTTCCTTCCTTTCCCAAATTGGTTTACATGTCTATGTATATGGATGAACATATAAAATGGAAATATTTATCTATAATTGAAAATATATTCTAGTAATTAACATATATAAACTAATGGTTATAAAATAATTTGGTTATATGTGGTGAGGGAGATTTATTATATATGACATTAGTAATAATTGTTTAGATTATTATGGTTGGTTTTCAGTCATCAGAAACTAGTTTTATATTAGTAAGTATTATCATGTATATATAATGGTTCCAATTTTTAAAAAAACATTCAATCATATATTATAGTCTGGTTTATCCATAAGAATAATTTTATGAACATACATGATGACAGAATAGAAAAATTAAAGCACATCATCCTGAAAGGCGGTAAATCGGAACCTCATAGAAATTGTTTTCATTTTTAGAATAAAAGGAAGATGAGAAGTGACGTCCTGGTTGATATACTATTTACATGATAATAATATATTATTTGAATGTTAATGTAGTTATAATATCATTTTTATAGGGGAGGTGAGTGAAGGACAAGAAAATAAATGAAATTTAAAGGATAATGAGAGAAGGGTTTACCTCTTGGAGTGTTGCCTTATTTAGAACCTCTTTATGGGACATAGAAGTGGTATTTTGGTGAGACTATAATTACTATAATTTTACATGGATGTAGAATGAGAAAACTAGGAATAATATATTCTATGAATAAGACTATTGTTTGTGAAACAATGTGATGAAATGAGTATCCATTTATAATTGAGATGAGGGGTTACATAAGAACGACATAAAATATTAAAATATTATAACTCTAATATATGGTTAATTACATAAAATGGCCTTAAATTCATAGAATAAAAAATTTAATATATAATATTATCCTTTTTTTAATATTTATGATTTTTTATATAATTAAATAAAATACATTATTCATGGAAAAATAATTTTTTATAATAAAACACTATTAATAACATTACCTTTGGAAGCATAAGAAATTTCTTCTAAATAGACATAAATTTTTTATTATATAATAGAATTATCATAGTAATATAGAGAATTAATTAATTTTCATAAAAATCTCAAATTATATTCATTTTATTATTTTTAGTTTAGTTTATTTGATTTAATCATTAATTAAATAATTATGGCGTCATTGTTGTACAATCTATTAAGGTAATTATTTAATACCTAATTATTTAAAATAATTTTTATTGATGAATATAAATTTATGAAATTTATAATTACTATTTATGGTCGAATAAAAATTCTCTAAATCAATATATTAAAATATTTTTATAATTTGAAAATATATTGTGAACAACTTGTCTCTCTTTTAAATAAAATATTACAGAGGTAAAAATGTTATTCAAGTGGATCCAAAAAGGACCAAAATTAAAAAAAACAAATATTTAGATAATTCAGATTAAAATATTTTTATTCATATATTTTGACCATTTAAGGTTTAATATAATTTTAATTAAATTTTTTTTATGTTTTATCAAGAACATCATCAACATTGTGTAACGATTAATGTTATTTATACCATATATAAAAATTAAAAATAAATTAATACCATAAATATAAATTATTATCTCAAAAATAATTTAATTAGTTTAAATATAATAATTTATATTCATTTAGAAATCATATCTACTCTTATACATGTTTAGATAACTTATTTAATGTGTTAATTTGCCTTTTCATTCCTTGAGGAAGAATTATACTCGAATTTGGATAAAGATCTTGTTATATAACCCATAAATTTGAAGTTATTATCCAAATAAATCATTACTATAAATTAATTAAAATATATTCATTAACATAATTTTTATCATTTTATAATTATATATAACTCACAGAATTTGACTATTCTAGTGTTGTGTAGGTACTACTCCCACATTGACACTGATATTTGAATTTATCATGACATACATTTTAATTTATATGTTCTGATATGTTATGGTACAAATTTTTTTACAATAATACATTAATGTATTAATTCTTATTGTTAGAAAAATATCTGTTTGATTTCAGAAAAATATTGTATTTTATAAAAAATTGAATTTTTTACTATTCGTCAAAAACAAAACCATGTCAGAAAAATTGAAAATATTTACCCTAATAGTTTTTTTAAATTTTAAATTCAAAAAAATGATTCCATTATATTTAAATAATTTTCTAAATATGTGAAATTCAATTTTTAATTAAAATCATCCTTTATTTGTAAGATATAAATTTTAAAATGAAAACTGATTTTATGATACATTCAAAAATAAATTAAGGTCACTTTTTAATGATTCTTTTTAAAAATTTAAAAGGAATGTATTTTAAAATTATAAATAATGATAATATGTTCCCAATTTTTATGATTCCTTAATTTCTTGAGAATAATTATCAACATTTAACATTTTTTTTGAAATAAAATTTATTCTTTTAAAATTACACATCTTTCTAAATAAATTATTTCAAAGTTACATGGAATTTATTTCAATAAAATATCAGTAAGTTTATTAGCGTATTTTTACATATGTCAGCAACCTTTTTAGGATTGTATTCATAATTTATGTTGATATCTTCGAATATCATCTACAATAATCTCTTGATTTGTTAATGACCATTCGGAAAATCGATGTGCTATTTTGATACCATTTATCATATTACATTATATGGTTTATGATTAGGTTTATTATTTAAGTAATTTTATTAAAATTAATATTATAGGTCAATCATGGATTTATATTTTTATTATCTTTCAAACCATTCATATGAATAATGCGTTGAATTTAGTATGTGATGGAGAAAGCCTGCTATAGCCCCTTGATGTATCTATATGTATTAGGAGAAAAACTAGTTTGGGTATTGGATAATGTATTCCCAAATTATATATGATATTGTTGATCTAAAGATATTATATTGATGAATATGGATGAGAACCCTAAACTGGATGATTCTATTTTTCAACATGATGGTCCGGGATGAAAGGAAGTTCATGGACTAAAGGATGATGATTGCTTCAGCCACAAGGACCTCTTTAGTTGATACCCAAGTAAGACTACTAAGCATCTTCAGAATGATGGTTCAAAAAGGATATTTGTTGAAGATGTCAAAAGCACAGCTAATGCATCCTTCCATGAGTGTTAATCTTCCTCTACTAGAAGTATTTTTTATAAGGGGAATATTGCGCATGTCTCTATAAATCAATGTTCTATTGAGTAAATAATTCAGTTGTGATAATATTCAATCATTTCATATGTCATCATACCAAAGGGGGTGAAGAAATGAATGTTTAGTGAGATCACTGCTAGAATTACTGAGATCTAGTGGTTTTTTGAGTGGAAGATAATGGTGATGTGTCATGGATTTTATCACACTATCTTCCAATCTGAAGAGAGAAAATGACATGCATTGAGTTTTGGCTCGGTACCCATTAAACCTGGTTTCCTACATATTCATGAATGTGATGGTAATTTTGATCCCATTTCTATTAATAACACCTTACCACAAATATGGATAAGGGTATGTAATTTTAATTTGCTGTATTAGCACCTTCAATTTATCTGGGATATTTCTTCATCAGTTGGGAACCTAATTAGGCTTGATGGATAGCCTAAAAATCCCATGTTTGTTCATTATGCCAGAATCCTTGTGGAAGTTGATATGTCTTCTACATTAGCGGAGGAGGTAGGTTAAACTAGGAAAAATGACTACCTCACTCTTGAAATTCTATATGAAATAAATCCCTAGTTTTTCTTGATTTTGCAATTATTTTTACACATTGACTCGGATTGCATAATAAATAAATTTTTCACCCTCTACAAGGTCTGATGTCTTGATGAAGAGAACTTCAAACGAGGTTGGGGAAATAAAGAAGCTCCATCCCCCAAACCTGAGCCTTCATTCTCCAAGGAATTTATTCCTTCCACTAGGGCCGAAGGTAATGGTGGGAGTTATCTTATTAATGGGGTTGTTAATGATTTTGGGGATATTGCTATTGACTATACTATTCACATTGATGAGGCCCATTCTATTGATATAAATGAGGGGATGAATCCTCAGTAAAAAGTTCCTTAAATGGATCTTGGTTTACCAATACAAGATTCGGGGTCATACCCTATCCAAGTCTTGGTCACAAACACATATGATGTGTGGAGCCCCTATGCAGGTCCTGAAGACGGATTCTGCGGACACTCTTCTAGCTTCACAACAGAATATTACTGTTACATTGGATACATGTCATTCTAGGGAAAACACGAAAAATGGTGCTAATACAATTGAGGAACCTTTTCTCTTTCATGTTCATATTGAAAAGTCTCCAAAAAGGGCACTACATACTAGTTTTCAATCTATCCCAATTTATTCTGTGAATATGTATTCCATGATCAACAATGATGAGCCCGCAAGAGAGGAGGATGACCCAACATCGAATGATCATATCCCGGGCACCCATACTGGCATTGATGTTTTATCCTCAGATAAGGATATGATAAAATAAAATTATGGGCCTCAAACTAGCCTGAGATAAAAAAATGATTATCCTTTTTTGGAATTGTCAAGAGATTTGGAACCCTCCCACAACCAGGTCCCTTAGGCAATTAATTATGACCAACATACCCTTATTAATTTGTATTATTGAAACAAGTATGAAGTATGAAAACAAGAGGTCTTTCAAATGGGAGACTCTTGGCTATTCCATTTTTATGAATAATCAAATAGACATCAGCTCTAAATCCTTATGGGTGCTAAAGAATTATAGTGGTTCCATTAGGTCCTTACGAACTGATCTTTAATCTATTACTCTCACTTGTTCTTCATGTAATGCCTCAATTTCAATGACTTTTGGGTATGATTTCAATATATACACAAGAATATGTTATTTGTGGAGAAATATAGTCGATATTTCAGAGAATAATTCGAATAACTGGCTTTCACTTGGTGATTTCAATACTGTTTTGTGGCCCGAAGAAAAAACTGGTGAATATTTTTGTCAGGTTTCAACTGTTGATCTATCATCTTGTATTGGTATGTGTCACCTTAATGAGGTACCCGTTTCTAGATATGAATTTATTTAGACTTTATACACTATTAATGGGAGTTAGTAAATCAAATTAGATAGATGATTTGCTAAGTTTGATTATTAGAATGTGGTAGTTCATGTTTATGGGATAACTCTTCTGATACTACACTTTGATCACAATCACAATCTGGTTGACGTTTGTTTTCCTTATTTGAGGGAAACAACTATTTTCTCCATGTTCAATAATGCTTGACTTGTTATTTTGGGTTTTAGAGATATTTTTCAAGATGCTTGGAAAAATTATTACTCTAGTATCCCCGCATATATTCTTTGCTGCAAATTGAAGTTGGTCAAGGAAAGAGAGAATTAGTGGAGAAAAGAGTCCTTTTCAACCATTGATAATGACATCTGAGAGGATAAAATGGATTTGTAAAACTGTCAGAATGATAATATGCCTATGTACCTACCAACACATGATGAGAGTTAGGATGCAACAAACCTGGATTAGCTTTTGTACATGATGGAAAATTTGTCGAGAAATCAGTTTAGTATTTGGTGGTTGAAAATGGTGACAGAAATTCATGTTTGTTTCACTTCATGAATAGAGGAAAAAGGTATAATAGAAGTCTCCAAGACCTTAATATTGAGGGTAATCTCTTCTTATTTGAGAATTATATTGAGAATGATGACATAAATTATTTTGAGAAACATTATTCAGATCATGATTATGATACCACTGATAGAATTATATGGTGTTTTTATAACCCAATTGAATATGATAAAAATAAAAATATTGTTTACATTCCAAAGGAGAAATAGATACATGACGCCCCATTTTCATTGAATATAGAAAGTGTGGCATGTCTTGGTGGCATAAATTTTTTTTTATGTTCTACTGGGTCATTGTACATATTGAGGATACAAATGTTTTGAATGAATTTTTTATGAAAGCTTAAATTACTTATGGTATGAATTTGAATTTCAAAGATTTGATTCCAAAGAAATATAATGACCTTAATATTAATGATTTACGACATGATACTCTAGGTAAAACCTTATAAAAGATGATTAGAAAAATCATGACTCATCAGTTGGGCTGCATGTAAAAGAAATTATCTTGAAAAATCAATATGGTTTTGTGTCAGGAAGGAATATTAAAAAATGACTTTTCAATAATTATGACTATTCAAATTCCATGAACTGATAGGGAATGGATGCTAACATGGCTCTAAAGACTGATATCTCTGAATATTTAAACACCATAAGATGGGTCTTTCTTTTCACTCTCCTCCAAAATTCAAGGCTTTTTGTAGAAGTTCATTAATCTTATTGAATCGTTTCTCCCTAGTTCCAGATGTTCAATTCAAGTCAATGGATTTACTAGGAGATTTTCTCGATGTTCATGAGGGGTTAGAAAAGGAGACCCTCTCTCTTTTCTTCTTTTTTCTATTTTAGGAGATTACATAATATGCTTCCTTTCAAATCTTGAACATTTTGGTAGGTATGAGAGAATGAAAGTTGGGTGAGAACCGTGTTCTCCCTCACATTTTTCTATGCCAATGAAACTTTTCTCTCTGGGAGAGATAATAAAGGAATTATCACTTCTATTAAAGGAATTTTTTTGACACTATGATGCGGTTTCAGGATAGGTTATTAATTGGGGGAATGCATCTATTATGATTAAGGGAGGAATCACTACATAGAAGAATAATAGAGTTGCATTGAATCTTGGTGTTAAAATGGGAGAACCTTTGTTGACTAACCTTGGAGTGCCTCTATTCTGGGGAAGAGTTAAACAGTAACTTTTTGAAAAAATTACTCTAAAAATTAGAAACCAGTTATAATGTTGGAAGGGGAAAAACATATTGCAGGTAGGGAGGATTTTCATGGTCAATTTAGTGATTACATCAATGTTTGATTATTCATTTTCTCTATATAGATATCCTAGAACCCTTATTAATGATCTTAATTGTAATTTCAGAAAGACTATTTGGACTGACTGGATTCATGAGAGGACGATGGTAACCATTGCATATAAGGAATGTGGGAAACTGGTGTACATGGGTGGGCTGTGTGCCAATGATGTACGATTATTCAATTACATTGTGATTAGAAAAATCACCAGGAATATAGTTTCAAAATTAGATGACTCCAAGAAATTTCTTAAAAACCAAATTGGTGAGAAACTCACAATTGGGTATTCTCACTATCTTTGTTCATATATTTGGTCGCTTTAAAGTAGGACTATGCGGAGTAGATGTCCTATTCGAAATGGATTGTATGTAAACAATACCTTCTTATTATTTGGACTACTCAGTTATTGACTCAACCCATATGTGATGCCACTATTATCCCTCCTCTCCTAAAGGATAAAACCATTGATGATTTTCATAATAACTCATTAAGTAACAACAAGATTCCTAGTCATATTGACATTGAAATATCAAGGTATTATTACAATGATTGTGACACTTTGGCATGGATGATGAATTAGAATTGAATTTTCAACACAAAGGACTAATACATGTCTCTCATTGGTGTTTCTTTGGATCCTCCAGTGTAGGTAACATAATTTTATAAACCATTTATCCATCTAGACTTTATTGATCATTTGGAAAACCAGTAAAAAGAGGCTTCCATTACTGGCCTTGTTGTAGTGAGATGGAATGCACCTGGATGCGACATATATATTCTGGCTAGAGGAAAATGAAGCAATCTCTCATATTTTTTTATCTTACATATTTGGTAGCAAGTTATGGTATTATGTGAATGAAATATTCCACTATTGTATACTTAACAATTCTATTGACGAGTTGATGAATTCCATCTACATGACCAAGTGTAGTTAGTAAGTTCATGGTCTTCTTTTGGAAGTTGCTGACTGCTTGTTGGAATTCTTATGATAGGAAAGAATGTACTTGATCTTTAGCAGCACTACATAATATGTTCATGATCTTATTTTGGATATTCATAATGTGTTCCGTACTGCTTCCATCTTTCACACTAGAACCATGGGTAATTATGTTTCAAAACATGTACTGTTGAGATCCCTTGGTGTTATTGGTAGGGCGAAGAAACCACTTATGATGAAACATGTTCAATGGATTCCACCTATCTCTTTACAGATGAAGAATACTGCTGACAGAGCGGACTTTGGAACACTAGGTCCCTCTAGATTCGGTGGATTCTTCCACAATCACAGAGGTTTTGTAAAAATATTTTCCTTCCACTTCATTCTCAATGGTTCCTCTATAAGAGTAGGGCTATTTTCTATGATAATGGGAATCAGATATGCTATCCACTATAGCTGTAATAACTTATTGTATAAGTCAGACTCATTTGTTGTGGTTTAGATTATTAGAGATAGATCAAGGAAGATTCCATATAATATATTATCAGTTTGGGTTGAATGCCTCCAACATGATGAGTCTCTTTAACTTGATGTTTTACAAGTCCATCATGAAGCAAATCATGTTGTAGATGCTCTCTCCAAGAAAGAAATTAATGATGAATGTTATCGTTGGTTGTTTGTCTTACATAAGATTTGTAAAAGCCATTATCAGGACGATTCTCATGGTGATGTTTGTACTCGCCTATATAGACCGTCTCTTTGATCCACACTTTGTACACTTTTCTTTCTTATTTGATTTTATAGGGAGCATGCTAGCCTTCCTCCTGATCTTATTGGTATATATGATATCTTTGTCAAATCCTTGATGATATGTTTATGATGTCCAACATTATGCATTACATCATTATTATATATGTAATTGATGATCATTGTTAATACTCGACTAGTATAATGTACATGGTTATGTTTCATTCTCATATTACAATTAATATAGAATTATTTTACCCCCTTTTATTCATACCATGTTATGGTAACGATTATTTTTTAATGGAATGAATTTACTTTTTAACCCTAATGTATAGTTTTTGTTTATTTAATGCTACATAGAAAGTAAATAAATAACAATACATATGTATGTTTATTAATATTTGTGAATTAAATATAAATTTTACTTTAAAGGGGTTTCTATGTTCGATAGCGTACCTGATACGTAATAACAGGTTTATTTGGAATCTTACATTGCACACTAATAATATAATATTATTATCTTAAATGGTAGTTAAATCCTAGAAATTTTATTGGTGGGAATGAATAAAACTAACTAAAATTTGATTATACATGTATTTACAATAATCCAATAACTGTAAGAGGCTTAAAATATGAATGAATCTAATTTTAAGCATAATTTTCATTAAAATGTCTATTTACCACCTTTTAATGGAGAAACCTTTTTAAATCAAAATTTTTCCACTAATATATATTTTATTTGACAAAATAAAAAAAATTAGAATCGGGATATCAAATTTTTCTTTGGATGAAATTTTGGTATTTTTCTGATAATGTTCATTTTTAATGAATAATAAAAAATAATTTTTTTAATTCAAAAGTTCCTTTTAATCGTATTTATTTGTATGGATAATTTATCTTTTTAATTGGTTATAAAGTGAAATTATAATATATTTTTTCATGTTAATCTGATGTTGGACATCGTTATTAATTTCACTTTGAAATTGGACATAAACAAGTGTCAATCTTTTGATAGTTATTATTTCTTAAAAACATACAATTGGTTTTAACAGCGGGAATTAATTTTAAATTAATTTTTTAAACTTATTTGGTTTGAATTTAGAAAAATGGAATCAAAAAGAGGAATCATTAGGTCCAAATTGTGTAAATAGGTATCTTTTATTTATAGACATAATAAATATTTATTTTAGTGATTATATTATTTACCATGATTAAAAGGTAAAAATAATAAATAAGGGTAAAATATAATATTATAATAATATTAAATTACACTAACATGTGTCCTAATTCTATTGGATGTTACATATCTGACCATGGGCATCATTTGGATGACATTGGGACCCCATAGAGCCACATTGGAGTAATAATGACATTTTATATTAAATAATTTAAACTAAAGATAAAAATGACATAAATAAAGATCTTTTAGTAAATAAATTTTTTACATGGGGTTATATAAGTTATATTTTATACTGTAAATATTATTTAGAAATATAAAAGTATTTCCTAAATCATGGTATTTTTATTGTAAATTATGGACACCAAATAAATTAAATTATTATGACACATTAATGATGCATAATTTACCTAATTAATAAATGATTTAAATAAATGAGATTATAAATATTAAAACAATATTCAAAACCTCTCCAATTCATATTGGAATATATTATTTCGAAAATGAATCATCTTAACGTTTATATTATTGAAAAATTGACCTTTTGAAAATGAAGATGAGGTTATAATAAAATAATTGTTTCAAACTTTCTTAAAGAGCCCCTCTTCTCCCTTATAAAAAGACCTCACTTCCAACAAATGCATCACACCTCTCATGATTTTTGGTTCATCCAAAATCTGCTCAATTAAGCTCCCAAGATCCCTCTCTTAAACCTAGAATCCTTACATTACACAGAAAACACTTCAAGAAACCGTTTTGGTTCAAACCAAAGGGAGTTATCAGATTTAAAGCTAACATCTTCTCTGAAGTGATTTGGTTTTATTTTACATCTACATCCCCATAAACTCTTTTTATTCCATTCTATTGCAACAACACTAGTATCCTCAAAATACTATAATGTTTTTATAAGAATTATTCTAACTACACTTACACACACCTTTATTAAATGGGTAATGAACATAATGTTTCCGTGGATGGTAAACTAACGCTTCACGAAACGATGATTGTTCAATTCTCTCCTACCACCTCAAATGATGGCCATTATGATGGAACAATATTTATATATGATATAAATTTTGTTTTTTATCTTATTATTATTTATTTTCTATTTATATCAATCCTTTATGGTTTCCATAACAGGTAAACGTGATAATTTCATTTTAGGAAGTGCGGAATACCACCCCCTCAAAGTGATATGACTTGTTAATGCCTTATGTGGGACGAATAAAAGTTGGAGTTAATGATGTTATTTAAGATATTATACTAGAAATATGATATTAATATTTATCATTATGTTTTCATTGCATTAAAATATTAAATTGAAAAGAATGTAGCGTTCATGCGTACGTACGACTTTCCGTCTCCATGAACAGTGCATTTCATTTTTTACCTCCATAAGTAATGTACTGCTATAAATTTAGTTATATACTATATATACAAGATATATATGATATACACATCATTAATATCATTATTAAGATAGTTTATATTTAACCACATGGTCAACATGTAATTATAAGTTGTTCATGTTTACTCATGTACCAAATATCGATGAAACAACCATTAATAACAAAAGTGATTACATGATGTTTATAACATGTTTATAACTGATATAAAAGGAATAATAAACTTGAAAAAGTTCTTAATAAAGTATAAAATAACTTTAGTTTATTATTCAAGAGATTATAGAATGATCGAGTCAAGTCAGACATGAGGTAAGGGACTTCGTCTCAATCTTCTTTCATTGAGGCATATTTTGTATTATTCTCAACTTTCATTTATATGGTGTATAAATACCATTGAAATTTCATTTCATTCAAATTGAATATTTTTCTATTAATATTTTACTTAAAGGAAAAAAATAATGTTTCTTTTTAATGAACGCGGTGACAATGACTATTCCACTCCCGTGAGTATTATCTGATCTTTGGATTCCTAAACAAGACGCAATGTATTTTAAATGGAAACTAATTAACATATACACTTTTTATGTATATTTGTATTTAAAATTATTTTTCTAATGGATTTTTTATTTCAATATATTTATATGATATTTTGTGATTAAAATGTGGAAATTTTATCTTTTCATTATTTTTGTTTTCTGTGTTATGAATATGTTATGGTTCTTGGGCATTGTTTATGCATATGGGTGGTTCCATGATCATCCTTGGGCAGGTGACCCTGAGATAGCTCTCCAATTCCTTGGGTAACATGAAGGAGGTAAATGTGAATGTTTTTCCTAAGATATTTAGGGAATATAGTGTGATGGGTATTCCAAATGTAAATCTCTACGTAGTTGTGATAGCTATAATGTAAGAATGATATGGATGCTACAAGTTACCTTAATGATTTATGTTTTCTATTGTTTTAATCATAAGTCTTATGATATCATGTGGTATGATAATGATCTTATGTTATGTATGTAATGCTGATCTAAGGTTTTTGTTCTTTGTTTTATAACCCTTACTTTGAATTTTTATGCTCATCACATGTTTTGAAATGTTTTCACAGGATATAAAGATTAATAGGGTTAAGGATGGGATTCAAGGAAAAGTGATGATGTCTAAAACATGGAACTGGACATGAATATTTTTATTATAAGAGTTTTTTTTGTGATAAAATGGAAAATAAGTGGAAGTGTCAAATTGGTAAGCTTTTGAGATGTAATAGTTATGTCCTAATTCTCGAAAACTCTAAACCTGAAAATATCATCAATGTGAATTATTCATTTAATTAATGATTATGTAATGTTTTATGGCCATTCCTTATATTTATGATATCTTATACTATATTATTACCCTTACTCAACATCTTGGATCACTCATTTCTTATGTTTTTTTCTCCTATGATTAAAATATGTATATTATGATTGACTTGCAGGGATAATATAGTTAAATAGTTTTACTTACAATAGAGTTACTATATTTTAATACATTTCATGTTGTAATTTAATTCTTTTTTTTGTATCTATATTTCAAAAGATACTAAATTATTCATTCAATTTGGATGGGATCACTTGTACATATTATCATTGTAAGAATTGAAGGAACTAGCTCTGGGTACTGGCATTAGCGACTTCATAGATTTCCTTTAAAATAACATAATCAATAAATATAAATCTTGGATCATTTAATATTCAACACTAAAGGAAAAAAACTATAATCAAAATCGTTTTGTAGAAATAATTAAAAACCATGAATACCTTTCCAAGGAATAAAACTTTATAATCTATTTCATAAAAAATTAAGTTGATTTCCTTAGAAACTGAAGACCATTTTCTAAGAATTTTAAATCCAAATAATTAATCTATATAAAATTGAAAAAATATAATGTATGTACCCTGGGTCAATATCCTTACATGAACCCTTAAATGAACCATTACAATAACTTTATAACAAAATCACCTAAGAAAATTTTCCCCATATCTCTTAATATTAAGCAATCATTAATAAACATTATCACATTACCCAATTCATTGGAGAGTTATACCAAGACCACCAATAATGAAAACTTCACCTGGATTCAATATTAATCAAAAAAATATACAAGATAATTTTACTGATTTAAAAACATATAAAATTAATGTTAATTACAAAACCAATTTTATTTTTAATTAAATCCCATAAGAAATAACACTTTATTTTTTCTCATAATGATGAGATAAGTTATCTATTTACATACAAAATAAAAAAAATAAAAAAAATACCAGAACAATGAGGTAAATCATTTCATATGAATAACCAAAAATATAGAGGTGTATTGATAATTAATAACAGTTATGACATTGAGAATGGTAGGCAAATTAGAATTTTATAAAATAACATTATTTTTATATATTAGAAACAAATAAAAAAATAACCCATATAGAAAATGCTTAAAAGATTCATGTTTAATAAGTATTAAACCAATAGAAAAATAATTGAAAATAAAATGTATCATCTTATAGAAAATAATATAGAAAAATACTTGAATTTTTTTAGAACATTTAAATAATGTATAAAAATTATAAAAGAATACCTTGAAACATGGAGTTGGAGAAAAAAACCTTTCTTTATGCCTCGTAGAGCATCAAACTTTCTATAAATAATAAATAATAAATTTTGTTAACATTATATTTTCCTAATAAACATTTTCATTTTAAAAAACCCATTATTATTAAATATAACTCATTTATTTTAATAAATTTTTTATATTCTAAAATGATTAATTTTAATTGGATGTTTTGTGTTCATTCAGTATATAACCTCAAAACAATACTGGTTCATTTAACATCATCAAATTAATTTTTGTTCCATTACATAAAAAATATTAAACATGTAAGAGTTTTAATATTTATAAAAAATGTTAAATTTTAAAACCAATAATGCATGGTAGTCATGGAAAATGTATAATGCTGATTAAGGGAGATAATAGTTCATACATACACATGAAATTATATTCCAAAATTTCTAACTGGTGGAAAATAAATAATGCAGTTAATCATTTATATAAAAAATAAAAAATATTTTATAAATTTCATATTTATTCATTAATTAAATCCTTATCACTATTTCTACAATGTAGTGATGATAAAAAATTCTCCACACTTTATTGAGGCAGTATTCTACCGTTATACATGAGTGATGTTATCAATTCTCAAATCACATAAATGGTAGGAAATTAAGTAAAATATTATCAGTATATATCAATATAAATTTCCAAAAAACATATGATTTAATTAAATATAAATTTATAACCATTTTTGTGAGTCCATGATGAAATATGGAGTATATAGTTTCATGTAGGTGGTAGTATAAATATACATACAAGCGACATTTTAATTTACCATATCTTAGAAAATATAAAGAAATGAGTTTTTCTATATATAAAATTACATTATAGTTTATATGAGACACTTATTTAATGTTTTTATAGTGATTACAATCAATTTGATGATTATAGATGGAATAATATACATGAAATATTTCAACTATGACTTAAACCCATCACTCATACATGTCCTAGTGTATTTCAATGTATGTCCTATAGGATTAGTAATTTGTGAAGGGTATAACCAAAGGTATGTGGGTTGGGATTTTGTGGATATATTATGGAAGGATTGGATGCACTAGAGTGTCCAAAATATGTGAGGAATGGATGGGGGTGGTTTAATTTTATATATGGGGAAGAGACACACATGTAATATTTCAAAACATTTAAATTTTACTATTTTTAGGCATGGTTATGTGGATCAAAAGATATAATATTTCTAATTTGAAGAATTGGGATTAATTTTGTACCCTTATAAATTAATTTTTTACATTATTTAACCTATTTAACCCTTACCTTGGTGTTAATTTTTATCAATTATTATAATTCACAATGTCCAAAATGGAATTTTATGTAACTAAAAACATTTAAACTCTTGATAATAAATATTTAATCAATTTTTAAATGTTGAATTAATAAAAATTACATAGATTACATTTAATATAAAAATAAAAAACACTATGAATTTTTTTTTTTTTAAATTTCAATTTATGAAATAAATTAACATATACCAAAAAAATGAATGCAATACTAATTCCATTAGAAATATTTATATTATAGTTAACCAAATGTAAAATATATTACATTATAAAAATAACCTAAATATAATTTTAATTTTATATTACATTATTTAATGAAATGTGTAGAGATTTTTTAAAATTATGTATTTTCATTGTTCACTATAGAATCTATCCTTTCCAAAAAAATTAATCTATGATATATTGGATAAGATTATTCCAAATATAATTACCATTTTATCATATTCTATTGTTAAGATCAATAAATTAAAATTTCATATAAAACACCATAGTTAATGGGATAAAATTCAGTTAAATAAAAGGATTCCATTTTCAATTGACCTGTTTTTTAATGTCATTTATTAAAAAATAAAAAATATCAATCCATAAACTGAATATTTATAAATCATAAGGTTGATTTACTTGTAGTATTTCCATGTTTTATAAATTTTCTCCCATTTTTTAAATTAAATCCTAAGAATTTAGTTCATTACATAAACAAGTGTCGGTGTTTTTTATTTATTGAATTTTTCACTTCCCATATTCCTTCATAAATCATGTGATTTTTGATAAAAAAAATCATGTGAATCACTAAACATGGGAATACCTTATCCCTATAATACAAAATCTAAATTTAAATTTCCATATAAGAGATTCTATCTTATAATCGTACTAGTTGAAGACTCAAAACATGTGTTGTATCAATTACGTACAGCCTTAGAAATGAAAAATAAAACAAATAATACACATAAGATAATGTCAATAGTTAGGAAAACTGATAAGTAATTGATCTGAATTTATATATAATTTTATACTATCTAATGAATCTTTTTATTTTTATTATAATTTTACCAAAATGCATCACCCATTCCCAAGGAGATTTTTTTAAAATTCATTATTACCCACCTCAAATGAAAATTATTTACTATGGTTATCTGTATAGATCTCTATCATGATCTATGCCTTTCTCAAGTCGTGTTTAATTATCATTAGTTTCTAGACTATATCGTTCAAAAATTCGTGTCCCATCAAATTTTGATCACCAACATTATCCCAACATGCATGATTCCAAATCATTTTTCTATAAAAGGACAATAACAGCTCCATTTTTACAATTGGATGAATCCATTTATTATAAATACATAAAAAAATGATGGATTATTATCAAAAAATCCCAAACATTATAATGAAAAATCCATAATAACTTCCTAAAAATTATTAATTGTACACTCTGATTTAACACCCAATTTAGGATGAAGAGATATAATTATATATAATTATGTACCCATTGATTTGTGAATTCATTTTATCTTTAAAGATTGGATAATAAATATCTATAAATGAGAGGGTATCCACAAATAAAATTATCTATCACTTTGTGATAATTTCTATAATTTGTATTCAAATACATAAGATCTTGAATTGGATGAAAATTTATTGATGTATCCAATCGATCAAACCTAACTGAAATCATATTACAACTTCAATATTTCTCTATTATATCAACTTTGAAACTTGTGGATATGTTTTTTTATTTCATTATAGGAAATAATAAATATGAATCATCCCCTTTAGTATTAATCATTCTCTAATAAACTATTGAAAATAGAACCATTTTGTTGAAAAATCAGCTATTTTTTTTCATTTACTTCCAAAAAATATTCTTAATAGTCTCTAGACATGTTATTGCTTCCAATATCAGTGGAAAATATTTATTTATGAGGTACAACTTACAATTCCATCTTCAATTAGTAATGAACCAAAATAGATATCATCATTTCAAACCTTATAACACATATTTATCTACATTAATCTTAAGAAACATACATATTGAACAATTATATTACTAGGAAACAATGAAATTATTTATGTGTCTCTATAATGTCTAGTAAGGATCAATTCACTGATACCTAATTTAAATGGAATGGGGTTTATATATACAATATTTTTTATCGATCTTTTTTTAATTTATTAACATAATGATCATTATCAATATGAAATATAGTTGATAATTTGTTATATTTTCATATCAAGAAATATAATTCATTTTTTACTTTACATAGATGACAGTGAATTGCGAAATCCTAATCCTTAATATATTTATTCAATATTTACTACCTCATTTTCAAAAAAATTAGAGCTAATATTTAATTATATACTTTAGGATCCATATGTATTTTATATTTATCACAATTTTTTGATTCCTATAAAATTTTAAATGATAAACTAGAACAACCATATCATGGTTATGTGTCAAATAAATATTTTCATAGGGTTTAAATTCATTATCTAGATATTTAATATCAAATATTTCTACATGAAGATATAACCAAGCTCGTATAGAATAGAATCACTGGAAATTGAAATTTCACAATTTCATATTGGAAAGGATATTAATTGAACATTAAAAACCTTTTAGTCAAGTATTGGAATTATTTAACAAATTATGACATCTTGATGAAAATTTACCAATTTTCATGTTAACAATGATAGTATAATTAATAGTCATTAAATGTTTTCAAATGCCGTAATTAGTAACATTCTAATCCAATAATACGTCATTGTTTAGTCATATAGTAATTTTACACTCTACCACCACATTATTTTATTCAATACAAAAAATTATCCCATATTTAGTAACAATATTCCCAAGTAATGAATTATATTCAACAAATATTAATGTTATGTAAGTTTTCCATAAAACATATTCTGTTTTATATTGTGAAAAATAATCCTTAGGTATTTCTCTTGTCTCCAAATACATTCAGAATAAG
Source organism: Viscum album (assembly GCA_963277665.1). NCBI lineage: Eukaryota > Viridiplantae > Streptophyta > Magnoliopsida > Santalales > Viscaceae > Viscum > Viscum album. Next base: position 303,980,943 of record OY728131.1, on the reverse strand, counting down.
TGAAAATATTATAGATAAATAGAAACAAAAATTAATTCAATTTATCATGGAATTTTTTAAGATATACCTATAAATACATCATGTTGATTTTCTAAATTTAATGGAATATCTAAAAACTATGAACCAACATTAAATGTTTGAAACACCAACCTCGAAATTGTTTCATCTTTAGCCATTGACTAGTGATACCCTAAAATGAGATAAGAAAATTTAGTTTTCTCCTTTAAGATCTTCAAACATGTTATAAATATGAGAGAAAATTTATTATTTATTAAACATGAAGATATTGAGAGATCTATAATCAATGAAGTGTCTAAGGGTACCTCAAATGTTTTTACAAACAGAATAGTATCACACCAAGGTGATGTTCTAGAGTGTATAAAGCTATTAAAAAAAATAATGTGACTAATTTTCCAATTTTAACAACTTAATCAAGAACATTTTATAGAGTTGGATTGAAACTATCTTATAATAATGAACTAATTCAGTAGTGAATTCAACTTCTAGACATAGAATTAATAATTTAAAATCATCAATAAATGTATCACGATTTTATTTAGTACAAGAACATAAGTAATTTTAAATGTTCATTTATTTTTAATAATCTGTGAATGAAATCATTGAGATGCGTATTTTATAAGTTTATTAGCTTCATTATTTGTTATCAGAGGTACATATTCATTATTTTATATAATAATAAAATCAATCTAAAAATTAAAATCTTTAACTTTTAATTCTATCTTAGATTGACTAACTAAAATAAAATCCATACATAGGACGACATCATACCCTATAAATCACATTTACTTGAAAGTTACTCAGATAATAATTATTTCAAATATTATGAATAAAAAAATATATTTTCACAATCTATGTAATCAGGTATTTTACCTATGAAGACATCCGTTATGGGTCTGGAATATTCAGTTGCTGTAGTAAAAATCATTAATTCATAATTTAAATTCTAATCTTCATTACTCCCACACAAAGTATCAAACTTTAGACAATACTTTTCATAATCTAGCAACACATTCTAATTAAAACATTTCACAATATTCTTTTCATTAAATATCATACCATTAGAATTTATCTTTTTTTTAAGAGTCATGTTCATTGTATCTCAACATTCCAAATTATTGAAACATCCCATATAACATAATAAATACTCTTAAAAGTTTATTTTTACACTTATGTCATGAAGGAAATTTATTTTTCATACACTAAGGATTCTTTTAGGAATTATTCCCCATTTCCTACCGACTAGATCTCTATTAATACATATTTTATTAAATATCCACACACTCCATCATTAATATATATTAACAAAATGTAATATCTTCATAATTTACAAAATGAGTAGAAAATATATCCCATCTCAGTTTAAAAATAAATCCTAGTAAAAAAATTTTTAATTATCATGGACTACTATTAAACTTATTGTATACCTAGATTATCTTGTAAAATTATATTCATAGAAGGAAAAACATTCTTCCTCCATTTTCTGTGAATACTGGAATAACATTTCATTATATGTATAATAACATTAGTAAAATACTTTTCATGTATGTGGTCATTAAATCGATATCATTAAATGGGACTAATTTATTCCATTCCATTTGGGGTCGTAATAAAATACCACCACTGGAAATTTTACAATTTAGAACAATAACTGAAAAGGGTAACATTTTGATGATCCAATCTTTTCATATTGTTAAATATGATATCTATATAATAATCCATTAATCAAATTTTACATGGTATGATGACCCATAAATATATAGGGAATTCTATGTCATCATATTCTTAAATATAGAAATGTTACTCTATACATAACATGACCACTATAAAGATGTTTTTCATCCATTGATAGCCTATTTTAACTAATTTAACACATATATAAACTTCTCTAGTCTAATTCCAAACATTCTATGATATTTTGTCGAATGATTAGTATCCCTTATATAGATTTTACCTTAGTTTCCATATTTAATTTGTTTAAAAAACTCATAACCGACATGATTTAGTTGAAGGAACATGAGAAAATTTAAAATATTTCAAAAAAAACATTGTATTATAATATCATTAATGTTCCTTTTAATATCACTCAAACATCTAATGTTGCATGAACCTATTGTTTAATATCTACAAAATCACATTTACCATATCTAACCATTAAATAAATTATTTATAGATTGAGTTACATGTTCTTAATGTTACAAGATAATTTCATTATATATTTATAGATAATAAAGATAAAATTACTTAAAAAAATTTAATTTCCACAATGAATAAATTTTTATATTGTTCTATAATGTCACACATTATTATGTTAAGGTATCTCCAATATATATAAATAAATATTCATTAATGTTTCAACAAAAATAATTTCTTGTGGAAATGCATTTGAAAATATTAAATGTTAAAAAAATTACACTATGGGAAATAGAGAAATATATTTCCATTCTTCCATTTATATAAATAAGAATCCATAAAAATGTTTAATTTTCCATAATAATAATTTTACCTAAAATATCAATTCACTTTTCCTTAAAAATATAATAATTTATCAATACATTTAAGGAAACATTTCATTTGAAATTATAATGGAAATACCATAATCATAGGGTTTTTAATGAATCCATGAAATCCCATGAATAACTTTCATTGAGAAAAAGTATTTCATCATTTATTTAATAATAAAATTCATAAAATTTATTTAAATTTTTTTCTTCTTTTCATGACTTTTGAAAACAAATGATTTAATTTATAATTCAATGAATTCATATCATATCAGTACCTTGGAAAATTATCCTTAAATTCACCCATAAAAGAACCCATATAATGGATTCATCTAAATAAATAATTCCCATAAAAATTTTGAGGAATCCTTCAATAGACTATTTTTTTACTTTATCCAACATATTCATGTTTTATACAAGGATCCCTTATCATCGAAGATATCATAGGCACACCCACAATTAATTTATTTTAAAACATAGTTAGAATAAAACACATATAAAATTCACATTAATAAAAGGAAAATTTTGATCTAGTATTCAATACAATATGAAATATCACTTTTAGCTCGCTAATATAGATATGAAATCGTTTTTATTTCCATTGAAATATATTTTAAAACTAATAAAAAACCATAATAGAGAGAAAAGTAATTTATTAAAAACTAGTCATGTATACTTATTTAACATTATATATAATGTATAATGGGTATTATTTGGGGCAGGGGAATGGATAATGTATCATATATGATCCACAATTTTTTTACACATTTATAAAAAGTCAAAAATATACCATATAAAATATTAATTAATGGTTCCAATTTTACACCATTTAGAATTTCCAAAATAATTTAAAAGAAATTTTCCAACCATTAAATAATATTTAAAAACATTAAATTAATATTTATATGAACATTGATATAGTGGTCAATTATTTCAAAGGAATACTGCAAAATAATATTTAAACTTGAATTACCGTAACTTATGTAACTTTTAAATTTAATACACTTTTAAAAGAAACAAAAAATGCTGGTTTTCCAAAATGAATGATTTTGTTTCATAGAGTTGGTAGCTTGTACGTAAATATGAATGATGTTTTCTTTTTCAAAACAGTGAAAAAGATAAAAATTAGAAAATATTTTATATTTTAAATTCATATATTTTCAATATTTTTATATTAAATAATTAATTATATACTTATTTTAATATTTTTATGGTTTAGATGAGAAATAAATAATAGTGTTTTATTGTGGTGGTGTTCCCAACGTACATAAGGTATATGTTACCAATTTTTTAAGAATACAATTTCAAATAAAGTATATAATATATTATCAATAATGAATCATAAAAATTTCCTAATAACAATATACATTAATTAATACCATATTTATTTCCACCTATGGAACAAAGTAATGGAAAACGCAACACATTGCTTCACGGAGGTGGCTGTTCAAACATACGCACGAGCAAATATTTTATTTAACATTGTTTGGAAAAGTCCTTGAAATGAGTTTTCCATCAACATAATAAAATTTATGTATATATATAAGATGATTAAATCTATATTTTATACTTATGAGAACACATTTATTTGAGGTATAATTAGAAATAAAATTGAAATATATCGTTGTTACTTAGACCTCTTCCACAGATATTTCCTTTTGGATTTCAAATTAATACTTCATGGAATATATTTTTATAAATATAGTAACCTCTCATTTTTTGGAAGGTATTTTTGTGACTAATTTGGGTTTGTTCTATTCAATGTAATGTGCATAAATATTTTGATGAATATATGAGAGGTTGATACCTTTTATATGTGAGTGGAGTAGAACATTGGTAAGAATTCAAATCTTTTAATTATTATAAATGCTTTACTATTTTAAATGTGGTATAACAAATGCACAATTATAGTAATAAGGTGATAACGATATAAATACAATTACCCAATAAAAATTAATCTTTTATTTTGAGTCATTATCACTTTTTTTACTTTTGTTAAAATGAAGTATCTTTTACTGTGGGGGCACATTTTTATCTGGGAAACTCTTCACAATAACCAACAATGATGTTGAATGAATTAATAAATTTTATCTCAGTGATTTATAATTGGTAATAAATTTTTAATAATTTAATTTTTATAAATGGAAAATATTAATTTTAATATAATTGTCCAAAATGCAAAGAAAATTAGTTTTTATAAAATGCATTTTAAGCATAAAATTAATCTTAATAAAATATAATATTAATTTATATGGAATATTTTTATATTTATTGAAATTTATACTATGATTGTGTATAACCAAGTTGAAAATATAATGGGATATTAATATTACATTATTTTTTGAGAATAAATGACAATTTTGAATATATATTAATTTAAAATATTTCCAAACAAATAAATATTTTTATATAAATCAACGAATTTAGACATATGGAATATTAAATATATTTATTAAAAAATTGATTTATAATATTTTTATTCAATTTTGAAATATTAATATTTTACATTTTAAATAATAATATGTAATACATGAATTTTTTTTGTAAAATAAATCTATTCCATATAATATTGAAAAATTATATATAGTTATTTATAAAAATATAAAGAATATTAATAAAAATAATTACTGTTAATAATCATAAAATTTATTTATTTCAATGATTAACTTGGTTTTCACACAATATTTCATTGTTGAACCATTCCCCCAAATGACTCTTATGGAACCTATTGTACCTATTCCATCATTTGAGAATTCGAAGCATAGATATTCAAGAAATATCTTAAAACATCAAAATATACTTTATACTTTATAAAAATATAGTTTCTATGAATAATATATTCATATAATAGGTATGTTTATATCATTAGTGTATAACGTATATTTATGTGATATAATCGAATGATTTGTTCTAGAAAATTATTTCCATTGAATTAGTTTTAAGAGTGGGAATAAATCATGTATCTTTTACCACATATTTTGTTAAATATATAATCTAATGAGTTATTCTGGAAAATGTGGTCTATAATCATTAGAATAGATTAATTCATATCAATAAAAATGAGTATTTTATAATTTCATGAATATGAAACTATTCTATTAACATGAATAACCCTCTATTATCTATCAGGGAATTCATATCTCATATTCTGAGAATCTCCACTACATAAACATCACAAAATTATTATTGTTTAAACATATAAATTCACAATTCTGAATACATATCTACTTTCTCAATGAAAATATTTTTTCTTTAAAATCAATTACCCATGACTAATCTTAAATGTTGGCATTGAGAAATAGTTTTTTCATAATTCCACTGTACCAATAAAATATTTCCTTCCAAAAGTGGATATTCATCTAAATAATTTTTTTTACTCAAAAAATTATTTTATGTTGTGTCCTATTTTCCAATCATAAAAAAGGTTGGACTAAGACTATTTTTTTTTACTTTTTCCCTATTAATATCATTTTATTTTTTATTGTTTATATGTCCCATTGAGGAGACTATAAATATCTATCTAATGTAATAGAATTAATGAATGGTAATTGGACTTATCTGTACCTGAACATCTTATTCATAATTTGTTTTGTATGATCCCTTCGTATTATGGTACATTATCTTAATATTTTTTGTGCCATGTTCTTTTTTCTATAAAAGACAAATGTTCTGAGATTTAGATGGTATTTTGGATGTACCAGGGTGCTCCAACGAGGCAGTACAGATGTGGCAAGTGGTGGTTGCAAGATTAGGTGATGTTTCATTTCCATAAACTCAATGGGGTTGTCCAATAACCAGCTAGTGTACTTGTTAGTGGATCACCTAGAATACAAGAGGACACTGGATAGTTTGTGATATCCACCAGCTATCCTATAGATACAATGAAGAAAGGTAATCATTCGTATTCCTGCAGGAAAGCTAGTGAGACCCACTGGATCACTAGTGGAATCACGTAGATCAAAATTAAGAAGGGGAAGAATCATATTTTCAATTCATAAACCCCCAGTTGATCTCCTCAGATCCCCTATTTTATGATAATTAAGTTTTATGAAATTTGTGGTTTATATACGTCTTCTTTGACTTTTTCAACTCAAATTTTTTTCTTTCATTTATTATAGAATCCTAAATTCATATCCTTGGTTAGTTTTGATCAATATTTTTTATTTTCCCAATGTTCTCTACATGTATTTCCTTCTTCCAGCATAGATGGGGTGTGTAAATCCCCATCAACTATGGATCATGGTTTTTCACATTAATATATATGATTGAACATTGGAGTTATTCATTTTTACTGTATATGGTCTCATACTTATCTCTATGGTCTTCTTTTTCTTTCTAGTATGTGAAAACCATGAAATCATGATTGAAAACCATTCGAGATACCCCTTTTAAATTGAATTAAATTTTTTATTATAGATCCTCTAAACAAAAAATCTTGTAGATCAGGTTGGGTCTGTTATAATTAATACAAGTACCTACATCTACCCAAGAGGTCTGGCTACCTTTTACCATAGCTTAGAACATAGAAAGTATTAACATATAACCCTAAACTAATTTGGTAATTTCTTTTAGAATGATATAATTTTTAAATTATATTAATGTTTATATTAGAGTATTTAACATAATATGAATTAAATTGTCCTGTTGGATTATAAGAGACATAAAATTGGATATTTTTTTGAAATTGGTAATTGGGAAATTCTGATATATAGTTTAGTAAATTGTTTACAAGTAATAAATGGCTAAATGGATTGATAAATATAAAATTTGGTGAAATAACAATTATGGTTCATACTATAATTCATAACATGTTTGGTATAATGAAATTAAATCAATATTATTGAATTCTATTTTTGAAATGATAAAATCAATCTAGCATGAGAATTCATATAACGTATGATGTACCTTAAGAATATAAAAAGAAAATATCATTGGATTACAGATTGGGTCCATTGAATCATTTTTACTCGGCACATCCAAACACATTGGATACATTTATAGGGATTTATCCTTGGAATTCACATAGGGTACATTACCAAATAGATACATCATTACTGAGGGTGACTTCCAGGTAAAATGAGGCCTCAGGGCCATATAATCTATTAAATCAAACATGGAAATGGAATTTGGTACTTTTGGTCTGAATCCAATTGGTCTTAGAGATGGTTCAGTTAGAGATATCCAGTATCAACTCAACGTGATAATTAGATTACACAAGGTGTCAACCCTGTTCTCAAGGGTTGACATATAATTTTAAGTTATACTTTAACATATGAATTAATTCCTATAATTTCCATACTATTTCATGTAATATAATCTTATACTAAACTAGTTTTTATGATTCGTTTGTTAATCTACTTAGTTCCACTAACACCTACACCGAGAACCATTATTTTCCCAATTAAAATTCATAGATATGGGTTTAGTGAAAGGAATGGGGACCTATGATAGATTTTTATATGATAGATGGGATAATAACATATAGACCAGACATGAAATGTGGTTTAAGACTTTGTTTTATTTGTAGATTGTTTTTATTTTTTTTATTTTATGAAATTTTTTATGATATTTAGTTTGGAATAAGGAATTAAATGAAACGGTCAATTTAATTTGGATTATTTTGAATAGATCTATTATATTCCTGAGTTATACTTATTGACAGTTTTATCATTTTTTTTACTAATTCTACTTTGTTCATAGAATGTATAGTCTCCCCTCTATATTCACAAGACCCCCACTATATGTTCGTAATATCTGGTATGTGGGGAGGTTTTATTGATGTCACTTAATAACTATTCTATGTCACGTGTGGTGATCATGGAATGGTATATTAAAAAACAGTACTAGAACCTCATGTACATTTGTATCATTATAATATAAATAGGTTAAACATGAGGTAGGTATGTATTGGGGCTTGGAAATAGGGTCTTGAATAGAAGGAGATAACCCATGGGCTATGGAAAACCATTTTCCCAGGGATATGGTTAATCATATTAATATAGTTTCTTACAACTATTATACTATCTCACCTTGGGTGATGCAACTGTTTATGCTGTAACTATTTTAGGTGATTTTTCTCATGGGATGGTATAGAATGAGGAATGTATGAACAAATCATTTTAAGAACATATGGAAATATTTTAAAATGAATCCTTAATTCTAGGTACATATATATGGAATATGATTTCAATCCATATATAAATTATGAAATTTATTCCCGATACATATCTGGGACAAAGGGATAAATGGAACTTTTATAACTTGTCAATTCACTAGTTATGCCATGTTTTAGAGGTACCTTGTGGGGATGGTTCTACATTATCTTATTTTTCTTCAGATTTTATCTTGGTTTGTATCCTATGAAAATTTGATATTTTTGAACCATATAGAGAAAAAATTATTGGTTTTTCTATGGATTGAGCATTAAGATAGCGGTAATCAACACACATCTCACAACGCTTATCAATAACATCCTATATATGTGGGGATCTTAATTGATGTTATTTATTAAGATAGTTATATAATTTTCATGTATACTATATAAGATGATACTAATCATGTCATTAATTTAATTTCTAATTTAACATACGAGTTCCAGCTACATCTCACAACCATATTCATAATGGATAGAAGAACTCAATCAACTGAGTTTTGGATCGAGTTCATCTAGATGATCAAACCAATATGGAGACACGCCTAGATAAGATTTTAAATATTTATTTTTGTATTATATTATTACAATCCAATAGTTTGTCATATAGAAACTAATACATCAATATGAGATAACCTAGGATGAACTCAATGCTATGATCCAAACTTACTTTTATCTAGAGACACTATTGGAAGACCTGGATCAGGAGTTCACACAACTGATATAAGGAAGATGGTCAGTGATTGACTATGATATTTTGTTACCAAAATTAAAAAAAATTGGAACACATTTACTTTTCATGAAATTAGTTTTACAAAAAAAAATCATCAATTTTTATCGTTACATGCGACATAGTGTTTAAAATAACCATGATACACTGTATATTTTTTAATGTGAAATTTATATCCAAGTCTCTAAATTGGAGAGTTTGAATTTGAATAAATAAAATATGATATGTTTATTGGTTAAACATGAATAAAATATATTCACATGTAATTAATTGATTATAAATGAATGTAAATCTTAGTAGAATTTATAATAAATGTTATTCTGGAAAACTATCTTTATATAAGCTATGCATTTTTATCATAATAAATAATAATATATTGTAACAGCCTGGGATTTTATGAAAAATATTCTTTTTTATTTCACTAATGTCTTGTGTTGTACGATACACCAAAAGGAGCTTACACAACACGCATCCTTGACTTGCCTTGCATTACACGCAATCGCGACCTTCCTCGATAGCTTGCGTCGTACGCAATACCGAGTTTCACTAAACAACGATATGCTATTAAAATATTATTAAAACTAGCCGTTATGAATAATAATAACCACTTTTTGAAATTTTATAAATTTTATTTTTCAAAAAGGACTTCATTTTTGGATTCAGAATACCGAAATTAGCCTAGGGTGAAATTTTGGTATTTTTCTGAAAACTTTCAATTTTTGATGAATAGTGAAACCACTAAGTGGTAGGTTAAAAACTGAATTTTGCATAAAACTTAATTTTACCGCTTCTGTGAATGGAATTTCGAAAATCCGACAGACACGGTTGATATCAGTAAGTAAAATGTGGTTCAATGAGATAAAAATAATTTTTTGGTGAATAGTAACTTTTTACTTTTTTTACCGCGGTTAATAGTAAATAGGGTAACTAAGGGTAAAAATGATATTACTATTACCCAAACACATGTCCAAATTCTATTGGATAAGTTTAATTCGACCAAAAACAAACTTAGGAATAAAATATGACCATTTAGGCCCACTTGGGTTAGATTAGGACATTTATTATTAATTTATTTAAAGAAGGGTTAAAATAGATAAAATCAAAGTTTAATAAGTAAATCAATTTTAATAAGGGGTTATACATAAGTTAAATTAGACTATAAATATTCATTAGAAAGCTAAAAATATTTCCTACATAATGATATTTTATTTAAAATTTTTAGACTTTAAATAAATTAATTTACTTATGACACAACGATGATGCAGTAATTACCCTTTTAAGGAAATATTAACATAATTGATGTTATAAATGATCAAATGAATGTAATTTGAGAGTTTTTATGAATTCCACTAATTTTCTAGGTTACTATGATATATTATTGTTTATTTAATCAACTTGTTCCGAACATATAATTCTGTTATGTCTTTCACAAAAATCATATATCAAATAGTGTCAAAATTGACACAAAATAGTTTTTAAATCAAATATTATATTATTAATTGTTATTTTATTCCTAAAAATCTAAGGTTCGGCCAAATGACTTAGATAAGGATATATATATTAATAATAAACAATATGGGGTTCGTTTGGCATGTTATAGTAAGTTTATTAACCATATAGTGAAAGTAAACAAAAAGACACGGTAAAAGATAAATTATTTAACTTAGAGTTAAATCTAATTGATAAGGTTAAAATAATACCCTAAACTTGTCTAAATCCTATTGGTTGATAGGATTTCGACCCATACCCACTTTATCTTCGAAATAAGAACCTTTGGAACCATTAAAAACCGATTTTGACATTAATATAAAATAATATTTTTAGGTATTCCTAAGGTGCCACTCTCCTCCCTTATAAAAGGACACCTCCTCCCCCTCCTCCTCACACCAATTTGAGAACTCAAGCTCGGCCAACCCATGGAAAAATTTCTTCTCCACTTCCCTAGAAACATCCTAGAGGTTCTGGTCTTTCTCAAAGACCAATTTTAGTTCCCTAAGTGGAGGTCTCAAAGAGGCGCTTTAAAGAAGAGGTAATTACCGTTACCAATTCTTTCATCTTTATTTCTTCTTCCACTTCTTCTTCTTAGGTTGTTTGATTATGAAGTAATAACATCAGTATCACTAATATACTTATATGTTATTATAAGTATGAAACAAACCTATTTCACCATCTATCCATCCTACGGAAAAAGAAATCACCACACGTGCGTACGTACGGAATAACGTCTCCACGCCGTGGTGTAATCTATTTTCCACCACCACCTTACATGGATGGGTATAATGGTGTAAAGAATAAATATACATAGTTATTACAACATCATATTGATTCTGATATATTGTATAATCCACTCCAATTCAATTCAATATTTATGGAAATGATATCATCGCTCGTGCGTACATACGGACTACCGTCTCCACGACGCGATGAGATTCAATCTCCATGTTAACCATTTAAGAATGATTATAAAGTATATATAAGAAATAATAATGAAATATATGAAATTATAAAGCTACTGGATTTATGTATATATATATGTGTATGTCATCTACTTACTTCCATTCAAGACAATAAGGAAAGGAAAACAGCGTTCATGCGTATGTACGGACTACCGTCTCCATGAACGGTGTTTTTCATTTCATTTATCTATCTATTATATATATATATATATATATATACTGAATATATATGATATATAAATCATATTTTATATTCTGGAAGTAAGTAAATCATGATATAAGTAATAATAATGTCAAGAACAACAAGTCAAAACACTTACGATAAAAGAAACGATTTTACCCAAAACGTTTCTTTAACATGGAATTTACAAAAGAACGGGTAATATAATGTCATAAGTAAACCATATATGATATCATAACAATGAATATGATTCTGTAATAAGTCAATGACATTATTTAAACCATTATACTGGAGCTTCAGACACGTACAAAGCAAATCGGACCTAAGGTAAGGGAAATATCACAATCTAATTTTTATCCGAGATTGTTTATACTTTAGTATTTACTAGGGTGTATTTATCATCCACATCCATGCTTCCTCAATATGTAATATTATTTCCATTCACCTACAATTTTTTAAATTCTATTTTACCCTTCGGTGAGTTTTTGGAAAAAGATATGAAAGGAATCTTGTGTCGTACGAGGTACTTTTTTTTGACTTTTTCGACAAAAGTACAATGAATGTTTTTTTTAACTTATACAGCATGAAAGGATTTTTAAAACATTATTTCCAAGAAGGTTACTTTACAAGTTTTCAAGTTTATTTTTAATCAACTTCTTTTAGTTTATAATTGTATGACATGTTAAGAAAAGAAAAGTGTTTTTGAAGAAGAAAGGAAATTTTCCGCAAGAATGGAGTTCAAGTGTTTTATCAAAATTATTTTCCATCTAAGATAATAAAGGGTTCTGCTTTTATCCCTATTATTACATTGATTTTATTATGTTGTGAGCCAATTATTTTTATAAAGTCATTTACATTATATGACTTGTTTTATGATGTCATGATGCTTCAAGAATCCCATTTTTGTTACATGTGTTATGCGATGATGTATAATTTATGATTTATGTGGCACACATAAGAATGGTATCATTATGAGATGGGTGGGACCTATATCTCCCTCCAATGCATTGGGTAAATATTTTATATCTCATGAGATAGACACGGCTGAAATGGTAGGTTATACCGGTTCAGTGAAACAGGACTGAAACGAGGGCTACTCGATTCAGAAAGGGACTGTGTCCACTAAGATAGACTTGGCAATGAGTCTTGACTAACAAGAAATGATTCTCTATCATTATGTGTGTATGCCACAAAGTTTCATGTTTTAATTTATGATTATTGGGATTACATTTCACTTCTATGATTTATCCCATGTTATGATATTATGAGCTCTTTTACAGGTTAAGATTTCCAAAAGTTATGTTCTTATGAATATGATGTGATTGATTTCTCTTTTGTTTACCCTTACTGAGCATTTGAGCTCACCCTTTTATGTTTTCTTTTCCCCAGGATATAAAGAATGGTTTTAGGTAAAAAATGGGAAGATCTTTATGGGAGATATTGAGGATCTTTCACCACGATTAAAGATTACGTTCCGAGTTTCCAAAGACACTAAACTATTACGATCCTTGTGTGTTTGTTTTTGTTATGTACTAAGTATTCCGCAAAATTAATGTAAAGTCCATGTAAGTAAGGCTTCGGGTCTCTACAGTTGGTATCATAGGAAAGGTTTAGTCAACCTTTGGAAACTAGGATGCGAAAACGTTAGTGAGATCCCTAGAGATATTTCTAAGGTATGTCTAGGGATGCCCCTAAGGATAAGTATACGTATAGGATATAGTCCTAGAACTATGGTAACGATATTAGATTAAACCAAAGATGTTAGATATTTAAGTTACTCCCCCTTTATTATGATTTTTTCCTCTCACACTATTCTTTTTGGGTTTTAGAAAATGGATGGAAACAAGGTGATTCACGATAATGGAGGATATGATGGACAATGGAATGATATTCTTCATAATGAAATGGGATTTGGAAGTCCAAACATCATTATTATGCCGAATCAGAAATCTCATAATATGATCAATAAAATAAAATTTGGTAAGTTTCCTGACTCTGCATTTAAGAGAAAGATAGAGTTTCATGATGATCATAGAGGAAAGAAAGTTCAATTTCCCTTATGAAAATCATGTGGGAAGAGGCATCAAGGAAAATGTTTCAAAGGAACTGGAATATGCTTTGGGTGTGGAAAAGAAGGACACAAAGCAAGTAAGTGCCAAGGAAAAGGTTCAGTTAACACCATGGATGATTATAATGGTATTGCTACAACATCAACAATGGTTAAATGTTTTAAATGTGGAATGTACGGGAATTAGGCAAACCAATTCCCTAAGGGAAAGTATCATGAAGATAATCAGTATGGTCATATGGGTGGTATTCATGTTGATGACGATGAAGAGACTACAAATGACATGTGAGATGAAAGAATTGTTGAAGCTCGGTCAATGGTTTATGAAGGTAGTGGAATGATTACATGTTTATCAAAGTGTAATGTTGTATAAAGAATCTCATGGTACTATGGAATAAAGAGACATCTAAGGATTGTTATATTGTTTCCTTTCCTTGAGTTTTGAAAGTGTGTGATTAATGCTACCAGTATCCATGAAAGGTTATTCAGATATTTTTGGAATGATGATGATATGCGCATAATGAAGGGATAAGGAGAAAATTAAATGTTTGATAGTATTCATGAGCTCATGATTGATATAAGGACTAATTGATATCATGGTTTGAGTATATAGAATTTTGAGGATTTTGGTATGTGGAAAGAGTTAACTTTTAATAGAATTCATGTTTTCAATAAGGTTCAATTGGTATTCAAGAGAGTACAAGATTAAGGCCTTTGAATGTTTGGAATGTGACCAACAAGACATATCTTATGATATATGGGGATCAACGATCGTATTAAATCTCTGGTAATTGTTTTCACTATATTATGAGAGTGGACTGCAGTATTATGGGTAAGCCTAAAGATTGGAATGGATTATGTTGAACATAAGTTAGTCTTGTTTAAGGATAGAAGTTTTTTTTATAGAAAAAGGACAACCTGCAGGACGGGCGACAGCCCATCGCGTCGGACAAGGCTGTGGGAATCGAACCCACAACCGAAATGCGACTGGCCTTTATCGCCTACCACTGGCCTACAGGAAGTCCCTGTTTAGTAGAAACTAGTTTTATTATATTAAGCAGTATGATATATGAAGTATAAGTCCATTTTAGGAACCATATATGATTAATGTCACTATAGATCGACTTATGTATATACTTTTTTTCTAACCTTTTGTTTGAGACAGATGGAATGACCCGTCATTCTGTCACATGATCTGCTAACACTTCACGAATAACAAATTCAACTTCATTTATTTAAGATATGAAGTGTAAATTGTTCAAGGCACGAACAATAGTGCGACTGTACCAAAATAATGTAAGTATTTATTCTAATTCAAATTCTTCAACATTAGGGAAATGATCTTGAAAACCAAAAAAATGTTGTCCCGGTGATCTTATATCTGATTAATCAGATGGTACTTTAGATCGTCACAAATTTATGGATTTGTGATTGTTGGCTTTTCCATAGCCATGTTCTCTACCACTCTCCATCAGAACATGATGGTTAGATTTTTCTTCCATATCCATATTTTCATCTATGTGGAAACCCAGTGATTAGTTTATTTGGGTAACCGTTAAGTTTCATAATTTTGTTTTTAAATATTGGTTTTGGTTATCCTTTTTACTATGTGGGTTTATATTAAAGAAACTTTCAAATAGAAAACCATTTATAACCCCGACGAATTTCGAGGGCGAAATTCATTTTAAGGGGGGTAGAATGTAACAGCCCGAGATTTTATGAAAAATATTCTTTTTATTTCGCTAATGTCTTGTTTTGTACGCTACACCAAAAGGAGCTTGCACAACACGCATCCTTGACTTGCCTTGCATTACACGCAATCGCGACCTTCCTCGATAGCTTGCGTCGTACGCAATACCGAGTTTCACTAAACAACGATATGCTATTAAAATATTATTAAAACTAGCCGTTATGAATAATAATAACCACTTTTTGAAATTTTATAAATTTTATTTTTCAAAATGGACTTCAATTTTGGATTTGGAATACCGAAATTAGCCTAGGGTGAAATTTTGGTATTTTTCTGAAAACTTTCAATTTTTGATGAATAGTGAAACCACTAAGTGGTAGGTTAAAAACTGAATTTTGCATAAAAATTAATTTTACCGCTTCTATGAATGGAATTTTGAAAATCCGACAGACACGGTTGATATCAGTAAGTAAATTGTGGTTCAATGAGATAAAAATAATTTTTTGGTGAATAGTAACTTTTTACTTTTTTTACCGCGGTTAATAGTAAATAGGGTAACTAAGGGTAAAAATGATATTAATATTACCCAAACACATGCCCTAATTCTATTGGATATGTTTAATTCGACCAAAAACAAACTTAGGAATAAAATATGACCATTTAGGCCCACTTGGGTTAGATTAGGACATTTATTATTAATTTATTTAAAGAAGGGTTAAAATAGTTAAAATCAAAGTTTAATAAGTAAATTATTTTTAATATGGGGTTATACATAAGAAACATTCGTCTATAAATATTCATTAGAAATCTAAAAATATTTCCTACATAATGATATTTTATATATAATTTTTAGACTTTATATAAATTAATTTATTTATGACACAACGATGATACAGTAATTACCCTTTTAAGGAAATATTAACATAATTGATGTTATAAATGCTCAAATGAATGTAATTTGAGACTTTTTATGAATTCCACTAATTTTCTAGGTTACTATGATATATTAGTGTTGATTTAATCAACTTGGTTCGAACATATAATTCTGTTATGACTTTCACAAAAATCATATATCAAATAGTGTCAAAATTGACACAAAATAGTTTCTAAATCAAATATTATATTATTAATTGTTATTTTATTCCTAAAAATCTAAGGATCGGCCAAATGACTTAGATAAGGATATATATATTAATAATAAACAATTTGGGGTTCGTTTTCCATGTTATAGTAAGTGTATTAACCATATAGTGAAAGAAAACAAAAAGACACGGTAAAAGATAAATTATTTAACTTAGAGTTAAATCTAATTGATAAGGTTACAATAATACCCTAAACTTGTCTAAATCATATTGGTTGATAGGATTTTGACCCATCCCCACTTTAGCTTCAAAATAATACCCTTTGGAACCATTATAAACTGATTTTGACATTAATATAAAATAATATTTAGAGGTATTCCTAAGGTGCCCCTCTCCTCCCATATAAAAGGACACCTCCTCCCCCTCCTCCTCACACCAATTAGAGAACTGAAGCTCGGCCAAACCCTGTCAAAATCTTTTATCCAATTCCCTAGCAACATCCTAGAGGTTCTGGTCTTCCTCAAAGAACAATTTTAGTGCCCTAAGAGGAGGTCTCAAAGAGGCGCTTCAAAGAAGAGGTAATTACCGTTACCAATTCTTTCATCTTTATTTCTTCTTCCACTTCTTCTTCTTAGGTTGTTTCATTATGAAGTAATAACATCAGTATCACTAATATAATGATATGTTATTATAAGTATGAAACAACCCTATTTCACCATCTATCCATCCTACGGAAAAAGAAATCACCGCGCGTGCGTACGTACGGAATACCGTCTCCACGACGTGGTGTAATCTATTTTCCACCACCACCTTACATGGATGGGTATAATGGTGTTAAGAATAAATATACATAGTTATTACAACATCATATTGATTCTGATATATTGTATAATCCACTCCAATTCAATTCAATATTTATGGAAATTTTATCATCGCTCGTGCGTACGTACGGACTACCGTCTCCATGACGCGATGAGATTCATTCTCCATGTTAACCATTTAAGAATGATTATAAAGTATATATAAGAAATAATAATGAAATATATGAAATTATAAATCTACTGGATTTATGTATATATATATGTATGTCATCTACTTACTTCCATTCATGACAATAAGGAAAGGAAAACAACGTTCATGCGTACGTACGGACTACCGTCTCCATGAACGGTGTTTTTCATTTCATTTATCTATCTATTATATATATATATATATATAATGAATATATATGATATATAAATCATATTTTATATTCTGGAAGTAAGTAAATCATGATATAAGTAATAATAATGTCAATAACAACAAGTCAAAACACCTACATTAAAAGAAACGATTTTACCCAAAACGCTTCTTTAATGTGGAATTTACAAAAGAACGGCTAATATAATGTCATAAGTAAACCATATATGATATCATAACAATAAATATGATTATTTAATAAGTCAATGACATTATTTAAACCATTATACAGGATCTTCGGACACGTACAAAGCAAATCAGACCTAAGGTAAGGGAAATATCACAATCTCATTTTTATCCGAGATTATTTATACTTTAGTATTTACTGGGGTGTATTTTATCATCCACATCCATGCTTCCTCAATATGTAATATTATTTCCATTCACCTACAATTTTTTAAATCCTATTTTACCCTTCGGTGAGTTTTTGGTAAAAGATATGAAAGGAATTTTGTGTCGTACGAGGTACTTTTTTTGACTTTTTCGACAAAAGTACAAAGAATGTTTTTTTAACTTATACAGCATGAATGGATTTTTAAAACATTATTTTCAAGAAGCTTCGTTTACAAGTTTTCAATTTTATTTTTAATCAACTTCTTTTAGTTTATAATTGTATGACATGTTAAGAAAAGAAAAGTGTTTTTGAAGAAGAAAGTATATTTTCCTCAAGAATGGAGTTCATGTGTTTTATCAAAATTATTTTCCATCTAAGATAATAAAGGGTTCCGTTTTTATCCCTATTATTACATTGATTTTATTATGTTGTGAGGAAATTATTTTTATGAAGTCAGTTACATTATATGATTTGTTTTATGATGTCATGATGTTTCAAGAATCCCATTTTTGTTACATGTGTTATGCGATGATGTATGATTTATGATTTATGTGGCACACATATGAATGGTATCATTATGAGATGGGTGGGACCTATATCTCCCTCCAATGAATTGGGTAAAGATTTTATATCTCATGAGATAGACATGGCTGAAATGGTAGGTTATACCGGTTCAGTGAAACAGGACTGAAACGAGGGCTACTCGATTCAAAAAGGGACTTTGTCGACTAAGATAGTCTTGGCAATGAGTCTTGACTAACAAGAAATGATTCTCTATGATTATGTGTGTATTCCACAAAGTTTCATGTTTTAATTTATGATTATTGGGATTACATTTCACTTCTATGATTTATCCCATGTAATGATATTATGAGCTCTTTTGCAGGTTAAGATTTCCAAAAGTTATTTTCTAATGAATATGATGTGATTGATTTCTCTTTTGTTTACCCTTACTGAGCATTTGAGCTCACCCTTTTATGTTTTCTTTTCCCCAGGATATAAAGAAAGGTTTTAATTAAAATAAAGGGAAGATCTTTATGGAAGATATTGAGGATCTTTCACCATGATTAGAAGATTACGTTCTGAGTTTCCAAAGACACTAAACTATTACGGTCCTTGTGTGTTTGTTTTTGTTATGTACTATGTATTCCGCAAAAGTAATGTAAAGTCCATGTAAGTCAGGCTTCGGTTCTCTACATATATACTATTAGTGAAATATTTTAATCGTTTTTATATAACATATATTCCATCAAATTTTTTATCAGTCATAAAATATATATCTAGGAAATGGATAAGAATAAATATAATTTTATGTTAAAAAACTGTATTTTTGTAAAAAGTTATTTCATTGATATTTGATAACATATTTTAAAATTAATATTTTCAAAATTTAATAATAAACATTTAAAAATTATGGTAGGAATATTAGATGAGTAAATAATAGAATAATAAAACATAATCATTTTTATTATACTAGTAGAATAACCACATGAACCATTAATATAATTTTCATAATGAGGGAATGTATAATGTCTCGTATTCTGAAACATTTTATCAAGGCCATGACCAAGACGTCTAAAAATGATTATGGCCTCGACCAAAACCATATATAAATTAGGAAAGGTATCAACCAATTCAATGTCTAGTTGTCTTATGAGACCTTTCGATGCACCGAGGAGCTATAGAGGGCTCCACCCATCACATACTAAGTCCAATACACTCCACATATGAAATGGTTTCAACATAAAATATTCATTCTTGTTAAAACTATCATAAAAAATGTCTATACATTAACAATAAACCATGAATGAAATAAAATAACACATCCACAATAAAATATATCCCAAAACATTTAATACAATATAGATTATTTGTATCATAATAAATCAAATTCAAACATGTTTAAAATCCATCAAAGGTGGTTGACATTGATGAAAATGATTTGTAGATCTCTTTGAGAGATATATCCATTTTTCAGGAAATCATATAAAGGTCACACATTTATAAATGAATTAATTTGAAATATATTTTGGAATCAAATCATCCCATACAGCATTTAAACTTTTAAATAGAATTATCATTTCCTAAAATTCAAGTCTATATAAATAAATCCATAAAATCATTTTGAAAACATAGACATTATTTATAAGGATTTAGAGAAATAAATCATTAAAATATTTAAAATGATGATCTATTAAAATAGATCCTTCCAAATGCCTTAAAATATTACTTTTAAAAACATTTCTATGAAATTTGTGATCGATGTAAAATTATTCCTAGTAAATATGTACTCTTAAATAATCTCAGATAATAATGAGATTTAGGAAATAACCCCTACATTGCAGTTTTCTTTTGGATGAGGGTATGTTTAAACTCATTTATAATGGAAATAGTATGTTATTAAATTATAGCATAAGTGTATTCGTATTTATATTATCATACATGATTCATTTATGAATTTATATTACACATTTAATAATAATTTCCATGTTAAAATAACATTTTAGCTAATAATCACATTCATTATCATACGTGTTTTAACTCTTTATTCTCGATCATATAATTTAGATCCTGATTAAAATACATCTAGATTATAACACATGATTTAAATATTATATATATATAGAATATAAATATGTATAATTGATAGATATATGACATGGAAAACACAGTTTCTGGAGACATTAGGTCTTACATACGCATTAATTGTGTTTCCATTTTATATCGTATCGAATGGAAGTAAGCGAATAAGATATATGTAAGTGTGTATATATATATTATGTATCATTATTATTTTTTATATTACATACTTATTAATAATATATATATTTTTAATCATCTTTGAAAGGTTAATGTGGAAATGAATCTCATCACATTGTGGAGATGGTAATCTGTAAGAATGCATGAGCAAAAATATCATTATATTGATGGTGAAATCGCATGTAATTGAATTTCGTATAATATAATCATAATAATTAACAAGTTATATTTATTATTTAATTATGTTATTCTCATTATTATAAACATCCAAACAATTAAGTGTTTGAATAACAAACTACACCACGACCTGGAGACGGTAAGTCGTACGTACACATGTATGATGACATTACAAATTATATGATTGATAAAATAATGAATATTTTTGTACAATATTTATAATAACATTACATTATGTAGTAGGCGCTGGATTTATTATTTTGGTATGGAAACAACAATGAAAGAGGAAGTGGAAAAATAAAAGAACTCGAAAGAGGGTGGTGAAATTATTATCTGTTGTTCTGGTGTTTCCCATGGAGTGGATTAAAAGGGCCCCATAGGTTGGCTTTATGATCAATTTGAGGACTCTAGGACTATGTGAGGGATTTTTGGAGGATATTTGGGCCAGTTTTGGCTGATTTAAATGGCTTTAGAGCTGTGATTTTGAGAAAAGGGGAAGTACCCTATTATAAGAGAGGTTAGAGTCACTATAAGAAAAGCTTGAAATATTATTTTATAATAAAATAATATTCGGTTTCTAATGGCTACCAAATGATTCATTTCTTGGTCGAGGTGGTGTTTCTGATGAAAACCACTGAACAAATAGGTTTTGTAATGGATTAGGTCACCATATAAACCTTATCAATTAGATTTAACTATTAGTTAAGTAGTTTAACTTTTATCATGTCTTCTAGTATTCTAACACTATGTGGTTATTAAAAATATTCTAAACTTCCAAGAGAACATAAAGTGGTGCATAAATGTCATATATATTGTTATTTAAGCCCTTTGGATGAACATTATATTTTTTTGAATATTATATAATTTGATAATATAATATTTGTTTTAAAAACATATTTATGCCATCTTTGAAAATATTTTGTATTTGGTTTGTGTGAAAGTAATAACAACATGATTACTTCGAAAAAGATACTTTTAATAAATAATAAAATGTCATATTCACCTAGAAAATTATTCCATGTGATTCAAACATTGGAATTATATTTATCTTAACATTTATAATACCATTTATTTGATTCTTTCATTAATAATGTAATTACTACATCACTATTGTTTTTTAAATAAATTTAATTATTTAATACCTAAAAATTATAAAATAAATAATATGAAGTAGGATTTTGTTTCAAAATGAAATTGAATTTTTATAGTCCAATAGATAACTTATATAACCCCTTCTAAAAAATATTTTACTAATGGATATACTTTTGTGTCATTTTTGTCTTTACTTTAAATTAATTAATATAAATAGTCATTATCACTCTCAATTGGAACCATGGGTGTAAAGACCCGCAAATTTCAAGGAAATTTTTTTCTTAATTTTCTTTGGAATTTTACAAGAGCGCAGCTTCAGACGGCACCTGATTCCGAGGCCCGGTGTGCCCGGAATCAATTTCCGAAGTTTGGCTCGGGTACGTTCAGTGAACGGACGAGCGGGTTTTTCTATCTTTTGAACCGGTGCCCGGAATCGAATTCTGAGGGCACCGATGAAATCGCAGCGCCGATATTTGCTTAGAAACGCCTCTTCCGGAGTTGCGTTTGCTCAGACGTGGTTTTTAAATTTTACGGCTTTAAGTCAGAAATAAAATAAAGTTTGTGCGACAACTTTATTTTATTTCACTTAAGCTGCTTGGAAGCCACTTGAAGTCACTTAAAGACGGCTTGAACTGAGTTGAACTGGATAGGATGCTATCCAGAAATATCCTACCCCTTGGTAGGATATTTGTGCGGTGGGGCCCGCACGAGCCCCGCCGTTTCTTTCGTTAAGTAACGCACCCGCGAAAACCCGTCAAAGTAACTGAAAAGTCAACCGACGCGTTTTCTTTAATTCTTAACAGACCATTTAATTGGGCGGTTTATTTCGTGAATTAAATGGACTGTTTCTTCGTGAATTAAATGGGTCGTTTCTTTCGTTGAATTAATTCAACGAATTGATGGATCGTTTCTTAACCGGTTTCGTGTTGGCATGTTTATAAAATAAGACCAACATAAAAATCCTTGGAAAGGATTTGAGAGAATCTTCGTTCCTCCACCCTCTCCGCGAAGAACGCGAAGAACGCGAAGAACGCGAAGAACGCGAAGAACGCCGGCGACCGGAATTCGACGACGCACACCATGATCTGCGACGTCGACGAGATCTACCCGCGACGTTCTTCGGCGACGCCTCTTCTTCCGCGGCCGACCCTCGTTCGGCAACAAAGGTGAGAATCAGATCTTTTCTTCTCCCTTTTTAATTTCAATATCAACGGATTTAAACTAATTAAATCCGTTGATCTTGATCTGGAGATTGGCGACGCGACGAGCGATTCCGCGACGACGCGGCGATCTCCATCTTCCGCGACGAGCAATTCCGCGACGACCCCTCATCCGACGACGACGATAATGTAAGGGTTGATTGGAATATTTTCCTTCCGTGATTTATTTCTTTTAAAGTAAAGAAGCATGATCTTCGAACAATTTTAACATTTAAAATTGTTGTTGATTGTTTTATTGTTCCTCCCGTGGATTATGACTAACGCGGAGGGTGCGGGTCTAACGAACAAGACCCGGCAACCCTCCGCCGATCTCCTCTTTTTGCGCGGATTTGGCGGACGACGACGAACCGTGCGACAAGGGCAATTTGTTGGCTCCGCAGTGAAGATCGTCCCCCGGGAGGAGCATCGGCGCAGGCGGGAAAGAAATCGGGCCACCGGAGCATCTCCGGCGGCCCGCGGAAGGAGGCGGCGGCGCGGGTCGCCGGCGCGGCGGCGCCGGCGACCGGAGGCGGCGGCGCCAGGCGCGCCGCCGTGGAAATCTTCCGCCGCGGCTGAAGCCGCGGCGGCGGCGGCAGCCGGTTCCGCGGCCGCGCGGAACCGGGACGGACGCGGCGGCCCGGCCGCGTCCGCGTGACAGGCGGCCCCCCGCGGGGCCGCGGTTTCTCTCAAGCCGCGGGTTCAACCCCGCGGCGGCGGCAGTTCGGCCGCTCGGCCGAGGCCGAGCCGGCCGGTCCGGTCGGCCGGGTCGGGCCAACCCGGTTCGGGCCGACCCGGTTCGGCCGACCCCAGGGGGGGGTTCGGGCCGGGTCGCCCCGGGCCCAGTACCCCCGTTTCGGGCCCTCTACGGTCTTTCGCCCATATCATGGGCCTGGGACCTCCGATTGACGAACCGTCAGCGGCTACGCGATCCTTGGATCGAGACGGTCGTTTCGGTATATTATACTCAAGGTTTCGGAAGACTTTGGGTTCGGCCGGGTTGGTTCGTACACGAAACCAACCGGGCCCTCGGAGCGGAAACGCTCATAACTTGGGCTACGGACGTCCGAACGACGTACCGTCAGCTATGGTAGTTTCCTCTAAGTGAGACGGAACTTTTGGCATACTCCGCCCGAGGATCGGATACAGTCGGAGCACGGTCGGGTTGGTTTTGCCCTAAAAACCAACCGGGCCCCTGGGACGAAAATGCCAATAACTCTCAGACCGGGCGTCCGATTGACGCGCCGTCTGTCGCGTTGAGATCCTGTTGTCGATACGGAACTTTTGGATACATCAACTTCGGACTACGTGTCAGTTGATGTATCAGCCCCTCGGCTCGTGGAGCGGACCCTCCTAAACGAGCTCGCTACGTGCGGGAACCCTAGCGCTGGCTGTGACCTCGACGACAGAGCAGAGATCCTCCGTGGACTGCGACGACGGCAGAGCAGAGATCCTCCGTGGACTGCGACGACGGCAGAGCAGAGATCCTCCGTGGACTGCGACGACGGCAGAGCAGAGATCCTCCGTGGACTGCGACGACCGCAGAGCAGAGATCCTCCGTGGACTGCGACGACGGCAGAGCAGAGATCCTTCGTGGACTTCGGCGACGACTGTGCAGAGATCCTCAGTGGACTGCGTCGACTACTGCACTCAGCGATCCTACGCGGATCAGTGCCCGATCCTATGTGGGTCCTACTACCGGTTCTGTGTGAGCCACTGCCTACCGGTTCTGTGTGAGCCACTGCCTACAGGTTCTGTGTGAGCCCGATCCTGTGTGGGTCTTCTGCGGGGGTTAGTACCTATCGATCCTTCGTGGGTCCGACGACTTAGATGGATCAGTGATCATCTTTGACGTCATCTGAAAAAGTATACCTGGTTGAGCTGAATCTTATGTTACTCTCCTTTGTGGATTGTGTTGAACCATCCTTTGTGGATTTACTATTTACTCTCCTTTGTGGATTGTGTTGAACCATCCTTTGTGGATTTACTATTTACTCTCCTTGTGGATTTGAGTCTTGCTTTCCTTTGTGGATTGAGTTGTTCTTGAGCTCGTGAGCAGAGCTAGAATTGGGGACTTAGGTATATGTATGGGCATATACCTAAGTCGAGTCAGATGTTACTTCGTGATTGCATCTTTCTTTGTGCTATATCCTTTGTGGATTTCGGGAGACCTTCGGGGGTCTCGGGGTCCTTACTGAGTAGTTGTACTCACCCCTGCACGGGCTATGCCCGCACCTTGTTGTGTTGGTTGCAGACGACGGACAGCGCTGATCACGATTGGGCGTGGAGCAGGACGGTACCTGGAGGTGGACCACTGGGCGGGACGTACTCGGAGCGGACGTGGGACCCGAGGAGCTTGGAGGCTATCTGTACCCACCCTTCAGGTGGGATTGCCAGTGGACGACACGAGGCTGCCGTCTTTTCTTAAGTTGCTGTTTTTCTTTTCAGTTGTACTTTACAGTTGGGCTTGTATTTCCGGCCCCCTTTACTTTCTGCACTTTACTTTCCGCTTGCTGACTCTGTGTGGTTGTTACTTATAAAGGCAATGCCTTCCCTGTTTACTGGGATTTTACGCCTTGGTGCTAGTCGCCAGCCCCTGGCCTATGGAAGGCGGGCTTGGGGTAGTCACGGCACAGGCCCCGAGGACGGGTCGTGACAAATTGGTATCAGAGGTGGTCGGTTCTACCGCAGACTCTGATCGTCCTTTCTTTCTATGTGAAGCAATAGTGTTTAGTGTATTGAGTGTGGTTATCAGTTCAGGGAGCCCAGTGTTGGTGCGGCGGCCGACGTATCCGTACACCAGGACCCTGACTCCTGATTTCCGACTTAATGCATGAAAACATTGATTGCGTGTGTGTTTCAAGTTTTCCTTGTGATTACTTATGTCAGCTCACCGGGTATACTGATCTGCTTTATGAAAGTCTCAAGTTTTCCTTGTGATTACTTGTGCCAGCTCACCAGGTATACTGTTCTGACTGTGGTGCTCTTGTTCTCCTTTTCAGGATGGCCCCGCGACGACTGCCAGCTAGGGTTCCGAGTGTAGGGCGCGACGGCAGCCCACCGAGCGACGAGGCCTCGGTGCAGGGCCCTTTGCCAGCAGTGGCACCGGCGGTAGCCTTACCCGCCGAGCCACCGATGCTTCCAGTACCAGACGCCGACGATGCACGTCGCCTCAGGGTACTGCACGAGTTTCAGAGCCAGCGACCGCCCAGGTTTCGCGGTGAGGCGGACCCCCAGGCCGCCGAGGACTGGCTAGAGGCGGTGGTACGGATCTTCAGGCTAGTGAGGACACCAGCGGATCTCATGGTGATCCTCGCAGCGAGCCTCCTGCAGGCGGCGGCAGGACGATGGTGGAGCCTGATGCTCCAGGTTCACGATGAGGCATCCTTGCTCTGGGCGGACTTCGAGAGCCTCTTCCGCTCTGAGTTCGTCCCGGCCACCCTCCGAGCGGTGCGCATCCAGGAGCTTCTCCAGCTGCGCCAGGGCAGCATGACGGTCGCTCAGTACGCGGCGAGGTTCACGGACCTATCTCGCTACTCGACCGACATGGTACGGGACCCCTTCTTCCGGGCCCGGACCTTCGAGCAGGGCTTGCGACAGGAGATTCGGGCGTCGCTGATCTCCCTCAGCATTCCGACCCAGGCGGGAGTGCTGGAGCGAGCCCTCCTGATCGAGAGCTTCCTGGCAGAGCCTTCTTCAGCAGCGAGACCTAGCGCAGGGCGGCAGGTAGCTGAGTCATCGGCAGCAGGCAGCCGACGGATGACTCACGGGTCCAGGCAGACCAGACCCCCTCGCAGACGGCCTCAGGACACCGGCTCAGCGGTGCAGGGCACACAGCGGAGTGCCAGCCTTTCGAGAGGCAGGTTGTGCTACTCTTGCGGCGGGCATGGTCACATGGCTCGTGACTGCCCGACTCGCCGACCAGAGGAGCAGCAGACGGTGGAGGGGCCACCCAGGCAGAGGCAGAGGGTCGACCGTGGCGGTCCGCAGGGAGGAGGCGGACGAGGCAGAGGAGCTGGCCGAGCAGCGGGTGGTGGGCGACGCTTCCAGGCTCTACCCCCACCACCACCAGGAGGGCCACCTTGACCACAGGGAGCTGGCGGGCAGAGACAGGCCCAGCTCCAGGCAGTGGAGGCCTACGACCCCGACATGCCAGAGATGATTCGAGGTACGATCTGTGTCTATTCCACCCTTGCTGCAGTACTTATAGACACAGGAGCGAGTCACTCTTTCATAGCCTCTGCCCTTGTTCGGAGCTCGGAGATTCCGACTGAGCCGTTGGCTCGATCCTTACGGCTAGAGACTCCTACGGGAGCAGACTCGACGATTACGCACTGGTGCCGGCAGTGTGAGCTTACTCTAGGAGGCGAGAGCTTCGGCTGGGATCTCCTTGTAGCGGCGTCGAGGCCTTACGACGTCATCTTGGGCATGGATTGGCTATCCACGGTTCATGCCCAGATCGACTGTTTTAGGCGCAAGGTGCGATGTGTTCGTACCGACGGGAGCAGGTTTACCTTCACCGGCGAGAAGGGAACCTTTGCAGCACAGGATGGACTTCCGCGGAGGAGAGTGCAGCCCATCTCACATCAGTTGGCTAGCCTCATCCTAGGAGCAGTGGACGTGCGGAGTCCGGCTTTTCCTGCAGTGGTGGACCAGTACGTGGACGTCTTTCCCGACGACGTTCCAGGGCTACCTCCTCGTAGAGAGGTAGACTTTTACATCGACTTGTACCCCGGGACAGCCCCGATATCTACTCCAGCATATCGGATGGCCCCCGCCGAGCTTCGAGAGCTGCGGGTACAGTTGGAGGACTTGCAGAGCAAGGGGTTTATCCGACCCAGTGTTTCACCCTGGGCTTCCCCGATTTTGTTCGCCAAGAAGGCGGACGAGAGCTTGCGACTATGTGTCGACTATCGTCGCCTGAACCAGGTGACAGTGAGGAACAAGTATCCGCTGCCACGGATTGATGACCTCTTCGATCAGCTCAAGGGAGCGCGGTGGTTCTCGAAGATAGACCTCCGGTCAGGCTATCATCAGCTCAGATTTCGAGACGAGGACGTGCAGAAGACGGCCTTCAGGTGTCGGTATGGCCATTATGAGTTCTTGGTTATGCCGTTCGGCGTAACCAATGCTCCAGCAGTGTTCATGAGCCTCATGAACAGGATCTTCCAGCCATACCTCGACCGATTTGTCGTTGTCTTCATTGACGACATTTTGGTATACTCGACGACTGAGGAGGAGCATGCCTACCACCTGCGAGTTGTGCTAGACACACTCCGAGAGCACCAGCTTTATGGCAAGCTCTCAAAATGCCAGTTCTGGTTACGTGAGGTCCATTTCTTGGGGCACGTCATTTCTGAGGCGGGAGTTGCAGTGGATCCCGCGAAGATCGAGGCAGTGCTAGCTTGGGAGCCACCCAAGAGCGTGACAGAGGTGCGGAGCTTCTTGGGCCTAGCGGGATACTATCGGAGATTCGTGCCAGACTTCTCCAGAGTTGCAGCACCACTCTCAGCCTTGACGAAGAAGGGGAAACCCTTCGTGTGGTCAGACAGATGTCAGCAGAGCTTCCAGGAGCTGAGACAGAGATTGACCAGCGCACCTATCTTGAGGTTGCCTGAGGAGGGAGTTGGGTACGTAGTTTACTGCGACGCATCAGGGACTGGACTCGGGTGCGTCCTGATGCAGGAGCGGGCCGTGATCGCCTACGGATCACGTCAGTTGAGGCCGCATGAGCAGAACTACGCCACTCATGACCTGGAGTTAGCAGCAGTGGTCTTCGCTCTGAAGACGTGGCGGCACTATCTGATGGGTGAGCGCTTCACAGTCTTTTCTGACCACCAGAGTCTCAGGTATATCTTCTCTCAGAAGGACCTGAACCTGAGACAGCGGAGATGGCTTGAGTTCCTCCAGGACTATGACTTTGAGATAGTCTATACTCCTGGGAAGGGGAACGTGGTAGCCGATGCCCTCAGCAGGAGGACGGGCATTCAGCTACTTGAGGAGGCGACGGAGCAGCTAGCCTCCTTGCAGATATCCTTCGTGGATAGAGACGGAACAGCCTTTCTTCAGTCTCTCACAGTCTCTCCTCCACTTCTACAGCGGGTCAGAGAGGCTCAGCGTGGGGACGATGACTGTGAGACCCGGCGTGCACTGATATCCTCAGGTCAGGCGCCTGATGGTTTCTCCCTTGGAGCAGAGCACGACATCCTTTTCAGAGGACGTACCTTCGTACCAGTCGCTTTACGAGAGGAGGTGCTGAGAGAGTTTCACACTTCTCCCTTGGCGGTACATCCCAGAGTGGCGAAGATGTACCAGGATCTCAGGCGACAGCACTGGTGGCCGGGTATGAAGAAAGCTGTGGCAGAGTTCGTTTCACGATGCCTCACCTGCCAGCAGGTGAAGGCAGAGCACCAGGTACCAGTAGGTTTGGTACAGCCCTTGGAGGTCCCGGAGTGGAAGTGGGACGGCATATCTATGGACTTCGTGACTGGACTTCCACGCACTTCCAGAGGTCACGACTCCATTTGGGTGATTGTCGACCGACTCACCAAGTCAGCACACTTCTTACCCATCAGAGAGCAGGGCTCAGTAGAGAGCTTGGGACGTCTTTACGTCCAGGAGATCGTACGGCTTCACGGTGTGCCATCGTCTATCGTCTCCGATCGAGATGCTCGTTTCACTTCCAGGATTTGGAAGGGGTTGCAGGAGGCGTTCGGGACGCGGCTCCATCTGAGCACAGCCTTCCACCCTCAGACGGATGGACAGACGGAGAGGACCATACAGACACTCGAGGACATGCTCCGTGCATGTGTTCTCGACTTTGGTCGCAGCTGGGAGGACCACCTACCCTTGGTGGAGTTCGCGTACAACAACAGCTACCACTCCACCATCGGGATGGCACCATACGAGGCGTTGTACGGCAGACCCTGCAGATCACCGTTGTGCTGGACAGACCCTGGGGAGTCAGCACTCGTGGGACCAGAGATGGTCCGAGCCACGACAGAGAAGGTCCAGATCATCCAGGAGAGGATGAGGACAGCTCAGAGCCGGCAGAAGTCATATGCTGACAGGAGGCGGAGGCCACTGGAGTTCGAGGATGGCGACCACGTCTTTTTGCGTGTCTCACCTCGACGTGGTTTACGGAGATTTGGCCAAGGCGGCAAGTTGTCTCCACGCTTCATCGGGCCCTTCCAGGTCCTCAGCAGGATAGGAGAGGTGGCTTATCGCCTGGTTCTACCACCTCAGTTGCACCGGGTGCACGACGTCTTCCACGTGTCTCAGCTGAGGAGATACGTGCACGACCCGACGCACATCATCGACTTTGGGGAGCTGGACGTGGACGATGGGGCGACTTTTGCGGAGGTTCCAGTGGAGATCGAGGATCGACAGGAGCGGGTCCTACGTGGGCGGTCGATTCCTCTTGTGCGCGTCAGGTGGCAGCACGGGAACCTCCAGGAGAGCACTTGGGAGCGGGAGGCTCAGATGCGTGCTCAGTACCCCCATTTGTTCCCCTAGTTTTGATGTATCTTTACGGGGACGTAAAGCCCTGAGGTGGGAGTAATGTAAAGACCCGCAAATTTCAAGGAAATTTTTTTCTTAATTTTCTTTGGAATTTTACAAGAGCGCAGCTTCAGACGGCACCTGATTCCGAGGCCCGGTGTGCCCGGAATCAATTTCCGAAGTTTGGCTCGGGTACGTTCAGTGAACGGACGAGCGGGTTTTTCTATCTTTTGAACCGGTGCCCGGAATCGAATTCTGAGGGCACCGATGAAATCACAGCGCCGGTATTTGCTTAGAAACGCCTCTTCCGGAGTTGCGTTTGCTCAGATGTGGTTTTTAAATTTTACGGCTTTAAGTCAGAAATAAAATAAAGTTTGTGCGACAACTTTATTTTATTTCACTTAAGCTGCTTGGAAGCCACCTGAAGTCACTTAAAGACGGCTTGAACTGAGTTGAACTGGATAGGATGCTATCCAGAAATATCCTACCCCTTGGTAGGATATTTGTGCGGTGGGGCCCGCACGAGCCCCGCCGTTTCTTTCGTTAAGTAACGCACCCGCGAAAACCCGTCAAAGTAACTGAAAAGTCAACCGACGCGTTTTCTTTAATTCTTAACAGACCATTTAATTGGGCGGTTTATTTCGTGAATTAAATGGACTGTTTCTTCGTGAATTAAATGGGTCGTTTCTTTCGTTGAATTAATTCAACGAATTGATGGATCGTTTCTTAACCGGTTTCGTGTTGGCATGTTTATAAAATAAGACCAACATAAAAATCCTTGGAAAGGATTTGAGAGAATCTTCGTTCCTCCACCCTCTCCGCGAAGAACGCGAAGAACGCGAAGAACGCGAAGAACGCCGGCGACCGGAATTCGACGACGCACACCAAGATCTGCGACGTCGACGAGATCTACCCGCGACGTTCTTCGGCGACGCCTCTTCTTCCGCGGCCGACCCTCGTTCGGCAACAAAGGTGAGAATCAGATCTTTTCTTCTCCCTTTTTAATTTCAATATCAACGGATTTAAACTAATTAAATCCGTTGATCTTGATCCGGAGATTGGCGACGCGACGAGCGATTCCGCGACGACGCGGCGATCTCCATCTTCCGCGACGAGCAATTCCGCGACGACCCCTCATCCGACGACGACGATAATGTAAGGGTTGATTGGAATATTTTCCTTCCGTGATTTATTTCTTTTAAAGTAAAGAAGCATGATCTTCGAACAATTTTAACATTTAAAATTGTTGTTGATTGTTTTATTGTTCCTCCCGTGGATTATGACTAACGCGGAGGGTGCGGGTCTAACGAACAAGACCCGGCAACCCTCCGCCGATCTCCTCTTTTTGCGCGGATTTGGCGGACGACGATGAACCGTGCGGCAAGGGCAATTTGTTGGCTCCGCAGTGAAGATCGTCCCCCGGGAGGAGCATCGGCGCAGGCGGGAAAGAAATCGGGCCACCGGAGCATCTCCGGCGGCCCGCGGAAGGAGGCGGCGGCGCGGGTCGCCGGCGCGGCGGCGCCGGCGACCGGAGGCGGCGGCGCCAGGCGCGCCGCCGTGGAAATCTTCCGCCGCGGCTGAAGCCGCGGCGGCGGCGGCAGCCGGTTCCGCGGCCGCGCGGAACCTGGACGGACGCGGCGGCCCGGCCGCGTCCGCGTGACAGGCGGCCCCCCGCGGGGCCGCGGTTTCTCTCAAGCCGCGGGTTCAACCCCGCGGCGGCGGCAGTTCGGCCGCGCGGCCGAGGCCGAGCCGGCCGGTCCGGTCGGCCGGGCCGTGCCCAGGCCGGACCGGACCCGGCCGAGCCGGTTCGGGCCGGGTCGGGCCGACCCGGTTCGGGCCGACCCGGTTCGGCCGACCCCAGGGGGGGTTCGGGCCGGGTCGCCCCGGGCCCAGTACCCCCGTTTCGGGCCCTCTACGGTCTTTCGCCCATATCTTGGGCCTGGGACCTCCGATTGACGAACCGTCAGCGGCTACGCGATCCTTGGATCGAGACGGTCGTTTCGGTATATTATACTCAAGGTTTCGGAAGACTTTGGGTTCGGCCGGGTTGGTTCGTACACGAAACCAACCGGGCCCTCGGAGCGGAAACGCTCATAACTTGGGCTACGGACGTCCGAACGACGTACCGTCAGCTGTGGTAGTTTCCTCTAAGTGAGACGGAACTTTTGGCATACTCCGCCCGAGGATCGGATACAGGCGGAGCACGGTCGGGTTGGTTTTGCCCTAAAAACCAACCGGGCCCCTGGGACGAAAATGCCAATAACTCTCAGACCGGGCGTCCGATTGACGCGCCGTCTGTCGCGTTGAGATCCTGTTGTCGATACGGAACTTTTGGATACATCAACTTCGGACTACGTGTCAGTTGATGTATCAGCCCCTCGGCTCGTGGAGCGGACCCTCCTAAACGAGCTCGCTACGTGCGGGAACCCTAGCGCTGGCTGTGACCTCGACGGCAGAGCAGAGATCCTCCGTGGACTGCGACGACGGCAGAGCAGAGATCCTCCGTGGACTGCGACGACGGCAGAGCAGAGATCCTCCGTGGACTGCGACGACGGCAGAGCAGAGATCCTCCGTGGACTGCGACGACGGCAGAGCAGAGATCCTTCGTAGACTTCGGCGACGACTGTGCAGAGATCCTCAGTGGACTGCGTCGACTACTGCACTCAGCGATCCTACGCGGATCAGTGCCCGATCCTATGTGGGTCCTACTACCGGTTCTGTGTGAGCCACTGCCTACCGGTTCTGTGTGAGCCACTGCCTACAGGTTCTGTGTGAGCCCGATCCTGTGTGGGTCTTCTGCGGGGGTTAGTACCTATCGATCCTTCGTGGGTCCGACGACTTAGATGGATCAGTGATCATCTTTGACGTCATCTGAAAAAGTATACCTGGTTGAGCTGAATCTTATGTTACTCTCCTTTGTGGATTGTGTTGAACCATCCTTTGTGGATTTACTATTTACTCTCCTTTGTGGATTGTGTTGAACCATCCTTTGTGGATTTACTATTTACTCTCCTTGTGGATTTGAGTCTTGCTTTCCTTTGTGGATTGAGTTGTTCTTGAGCTCGTGAGCAGAGCTAGAATTGGGGACTTAGGTATATGTATGGGCATATACCTAAGTCGAGTCAGATGTTACTTCGTGATTGCATCTTTCTTTGTGCTATATCCTTTGTGGATTTCAGGAGACCTTCGGGGGTCTCGGGGTCCTTACTGAGTAGTTGTACTCACCCCTGCACGGGCTATGCCCGCACCTTGTTGTGTTGGTTGCAGACGACGGACAGCGCTGATCACGGTTGGGCGTGGAGCAGGACGGTACCTGGAGGTGGACCACTGGGCGGGACGTACTCGGAGCGGACGTGGGACCCGAGGAGCTTGGAGGCTATCTGTACCCACCCTTCAGGTGGGATTGCCAGTGGACGACACGAGGCCGCCGTCTTTTCTTCAGTTGCTGTTTTTCTTTTCAGTTGTACTTTACAGTTGGGCTTGTATTTCCGGCCCCCTTTACTTTCTGCACTTTACTTTCCGCTTGCTGACTCTGTGTGGTTGTTACTTATAAAGGCAATGCCTTCCCTGTTTACTGGGATTTTACGCCTTGGTGCTAGTCGCCAGCCCCTGGCCTATGGAAGGCGGGCTTGGGGTAGTCACGGCACGGGCCCCGAGGACGGGTCGTGACAATGGGGTCCAACAATAGACCCAAGGATGACCATGGTCAGATATGTATCATCCAATAGTAATAAGACACATGTTAGGGTAATTTAATATTATTAAAAAAATATTTCTTTTCCCATATCTACCTAATTTACTAACTAACCATGGTAAATTAAATATTTACTGAAGTAAATACTCATAATATCTAAAAATAAAAGTTACCTATTTACAAACATTGGAACTCATGAATAAAAATATGAAATCCATTTTTCTAAATAAAAAATACAGAAGTTGAATAATTTAATTAAAATTTAATTCTCGTTGTTAGAACAAAAAGATTGTTTTTATAAAATGATAACTATCAAAAGATTGACCCTTGTTTATGTCTAATTTAAAAGTGAAATTACATAAAATTACCTATATTATATTAAATTATTAAAATATAATCTGATGATACTTTAAAACCACTCAAATGTATAATTTATCATTATATAATTTTTCAATTATAATAATTGTTTTTAATTAAAATTTAGTATTTTTCATTATTCATCAAAATATAAAAGTTATCAAAAAAGTACCAAAAGGCTGTCCAAAATAAATATTTATGTCCCAATTTTAAATATAAATTTAATTTCATTAATTGAATATATAAAAGTGTCAAATATTGGTTTTAAAAAAGGACTTCCATTAAATGGCGATAAAATTTCATTTTTTTTGAAAATTACTTCTTTTATCTGAAAAAATGAATTTTTTCTTATATTATTTCTATGAAACACATAATATGGACTCTAAAATTATATGGAGTATATAATATTCAAAATTATATTAATAATATTCACAAGTTCTTTTTGAATGACTTTTTTTGTAAGTCGTGCTGCGCTCAAACTCAGTGTTCTATATAATGCAAGTTATTGAATTTCGTTGAAGAGATAATGTGCTATAAAATATTTGGGTGTTACATTATCCACTCCTTCAATAAAATGTGTCCTTTAAATTTAATTTTTTTCTTCAAAAATCAATGGTTAAAAATAGAAAAATACCTTCGTGGAAAACCCACATTTAAAATTGAGTTAATAAAATTTTGTCTTAATTAGAGGGAATGTGAAATGAACAATTAACCACCAAATCATGATCTCTATTTGTAGAACATTGGTGGAAATTATAGAAACATAATTTGGGGGAAAAGGTTAATATTTATATGGATTGATTATGGTAATCAATCAAAAACAATTGTAAAATTGAGGGCCTCAAAGCTATCAATCTATGATGATTTAAAATATCATCCATTCAAAAAAACATAAGTTATTAGGATTACAAATTTTTGGTTTTAAGATCCATTCACTAATTTTTTAGAATTTATTTATTCATTGAATAAGGGGAAAAAATATACTTGACATGTATAGTATCATCCTTCATCTAATTCCTACAACAAACTCATCTTCCACTCCAAAAGATAATAGAATTAAAAAAATTTATATTTATCCTAATCGTAAAGGGTTCCAAAAAAATTGAATTTATAATTAATTTGTCAGACTATTTAAAAAAATAAATTATAAAAACCAAGACATTACCTAGGCTAATGGTATTTGATGCACCGTTGTCACCCTTTTGTTTCCAGTTCAAGTATCATGACCTTTACCGACATGACGAGTAGTCACCCAACCTCCGGGTTATACTTTTTTTAATAATACAAAGATAATCCTTAGAAATTTTATGAACATAAAAATAGTATCCAATGTCAAACATAATCCATTTTATCCTTTATCCTTATCCAAAATAGTTCTATCCAAACTCATAGTCCAAAATTTATAAAGAAGGTTAACATAATGAATATCTCTTTTTTCCATGTAATAACTTGTGAATACCTTCATCGTGTATTCTTTTAATACATTTTAACACATTTAATTACCATAAAACCTTATTTACTCGTGCTCTCTTATTCATTATTGAATACTAGATATATTCCTTATATCAAAAAATATTAAATACACCAACAATGATGTAATAAAAAAACCATTAATCAGTTCCATGGTTGTCAAGAATATCCAATATAATTTATCCAAATCAATAATATCTTATTCCAAAATCAACAGATCAGTATCATCAACAAATTTAGTTCTATCTTTCCTTCAAACTTGTATTTTCCAAAAAAATTAACTTTCTTTTGAGTTACATTTCATTGTACCTTGTTATTTCAAATCCTTATTGAAATAGTACAACAATACAATCTTTATTTATTTCCATAATTCATATAACTGCTATATCATTGATATAACACTCAAATGACTTAATTATTTAATATCATCATAATAACAATATTCATTACTCTTCATCTGTTGTAATATAATAACTTGATTATTGTCCAACAACATCATTTGTGGTGTACTATGATGATTTGGACATTGATTCACATAGTGTCTCAACTCCTTTCAGATAAAGCATTTTACATTTGAAACCTTTTTCTTAACCTTTAAATAATGTACAAGGTGTGCTTTTTCTGCACACTTGTAACGAACTACGATTACCTTCAGGCATTTACCATTGTAATTCTTTCCATTGCTATCACATATAAGAAAATCCGTCATTCCATTATTCCCTTTATCCATATTTCCCTCTACCATCCTTTTTGTCTTTGGTTTCCCCTCAAATCCATATGGCTCAAGAAATGTATTTACTTATCTTATTAACACATGATAATATTTCTTTAAATGATTATAATATGTGGAATATGTCTTCCTTTCTTAATGATGGATTAATGACATGAAATATATGATCCTTATTACTATTTGGATCAAGCGTATTGTTGATTTTCTCATTCATTCTACTAGGTTCCATTTCAAAATAATGGCACACACTAGATTAGTTTATGATCTCAATGCATAATTCCAAACATGTAAAATTACTAACGTAATTTGAAAAGATTTTGCATAATATCTATAATCATAAAATGTTTTATTTGAGGAAGTATTTACTCCTAAATCATTCATAAAGGCTTCTAAATAAAATCTGAATTATCCTATGCATATCTGCTGAGAGTGTCATAACAAAGAGTGCAGCAAGGCATGTTGTTGTGTACCAGGATACCTCAGGTCATGCCCGAAACACCTTGTCAGTGTTTTTACTCCTAGGTACATCTATGTCAAATCCACCTCTACAAGCTCGTATCCAAACTAGGATGTATTGATTGGAAAATTTAGAAAATCTCTACATTACACAAATTCCAGGATGTTTATCTATACTAACACTAAATGTCTATCTTTGGTTAATGTTCTCTAATGAGAGTTTTTCTATGTCAAGTTTAAAAGGTTTGTACTAAACTTCCTATGATACCAACTGTAATTCCCCAACCGTAGAAGCCCTGAGCCAGTGCATTATTTTAATACATTGACTTGATTACAAGAAATCATGTCCTGATTGACCGATCAGTTTAACAATCTTGGAATATTGAATACATACATTAACGATACATTTCACATTAGAAAAATAAAACACACCATAAATGATCCTTTTAAGAATGACATTAATCCACTATCATAACCCTTATTATAAATCATAATACACATTTTTGAATCTGGAGAAAATAAATCATAAGAAAGGGGTGATCTCAAATACTCAATAAGGGTAAGCAGTACAACAGAAGATAACATAAACATGAGGCATGGTGAATAATTGAAAGCAGATTCCTTTATAAATAATAAACATGTACCCTTTTTGCAAGAATATAACTTGATTAAATAATTCCATAATAAAACATAGTCATGGTTATTATTCTTGTCTAATAACTAAATGATCCATCAATATTATTTTCATAATGATGGAATGTATAATTTCGAACATTCTAAAAGATTTTGTCAATGCCTCTTCCAATACATCTAAAAATGATTATGGCATCGGACGAAACCATATATCAAATTGGGAAATATAATGAATAATTACATGTCTAATTGTCTCATGAGACCTACCGGTTCCCCAAGGGGCTATAGCAGGCTCCACTCATCACATACTAAGTCCAATATATTCTTCTTATGAAAAGGTTAAAACAGAACATACACATTCATATTAAAACTAGCATACCAAATGTAAATACTTTAACCATAAACCATGAATGGTATAAAAATAAAACATCCACAATAAAATATATCTGAAAAAATTAAATACAATAAGGAATATTTTTATCAATCCAAATCAACATTAAACAGTTTTAAAATCTGTCAAAGGATGTTGACATAGATGAAAATGATTTCTAAAACACTTTGAGAGAAATATGCCTTTTTCATGATAACATTTAAAAGTCACACGTCAATAAAGGATGTAATTGAAAAGATATTTTTGAATCAATGTTTCCCATACCACATTGAAACTTTTGAGAAGAATTATCATTTCAAAAAATTCACGTCCATATAAATAAATCCTTACAATCATTTTGAAAACATGGA
The DNA here is from genome assembly GCA_963277665.1 of Viscum album. Taxonomy (NCBI): domain Eukaryota; kingdom Viridiplantae; phylum Streptophyta; class Magnoliopsida; order Santalales; family Viscaceae; genus Viscum; species Viscum album. Next base: position 303,941,687 of record OY728131.1, on the reverse strand, counting down.
CATTAATTAAAAGGATTTAGAAAATAAATATTTAAAATATCAAAAATGATGATCTAGTTAAAAAGAGCCTCCCATAAAACCTTGAAATATTACTTTTGAACAATATTATTATGAAATATGGGTATCGATAATAAATATGTCCCAGTAAATACTTAAACATAAACAATATTGGATAATAATGAGTTTGGGGTAATAACCCTTACCTTGCACTTCCCATTGTACGAGGGTACGTTTAACCTCCAGTATAATGACCATTATATGTTATTACATTATACTAGAACAATATTAAATTTTATTATATCATTCATGACTCATTTATGACTTTATACTACAAATTTATAGATTATTTCCATGTCTAATTAACATTTCAGGTAATAATCGCTTTATTTATCGTACGTGTTTTAACTTGTAATTTTTGATTGTATCATTTAGATCATTATATACAAAATTCTAGAATATAAAAAATTATTTATATATTATATATATTTATAATATAAATATGTATAATATATATATATTAAATTGAAAAAATAGTTTACGGAGACAAAAGGCCGTGCGAACGCATAAACATTGTTCTCATTTTAATATCATATTGAATGGAAGTAAGTGAATTAGATATATGTAAGTACAAATATATATATATATATATACATTAAGTAGAATTATTATGTCATATATTAAGTACTTCTTAATAATATATATTTCTATAATCATTTTTGAATGGTTAATGTTGAAATGAATGTTATCACGTCATGGAGGCGGTAATCCGTACATACGTGCGAGCGACAATATCATTATTTTAACGGTGAAATCGTATGTAATTGGATTTTATATCATATATAAAGAATAATTAACATGTTATTTTTATTATTTAAATCAGTTATACTCTTTATTATAAAAATCCAAATAATGATGTGTTTGATTAACAAACTACATCGCGACGTGTTGACAGTAAGCCGTACATATGCATCTATGGTGAATTTTCATTTTAAAGGATTGATAGAATAAAAAATATCATTGTAACATATTTATAACAATATCACAGTATGTAGGAGGTACTGGAGTTATTATTATGGTATGGAAACAACAAATAAAGAGGAAGTGGAAGAGGAAATGAATGTTAATGAGGGTGGTGAAAACATTATCTCTTCTTCCAGTGTTTTCTTTTGAGTTGATCAAATGGGCTCCATTGGATGGTTTTCTGATAAAAATAAGTAATATAGGATTATTTTAGGTAAGGTGGTTGGATATTTTGGTATGTTTTGGCAGATCCAAATGGTTTTGGAGATGTGATTTATAGAGAAGGGGACGTACCCTTTTATAAGAGAGGTGATGGTCACTTTAGGAAAAGATGTAAATAATATTTTATAATAAACTAATTTTAGTTTTATGATGTATATGAAATGATTTATTTCTTTTATAAGGTAGGTATGAGTCTAAAAATTATCAAAAAATAGTTTATAGATAGGTGTATGTACCATTTTAACTTTATCATTTATATTTAACTCTTAGTTAAATAGTTTAACTTTTATCGGGTCTTCTTGTATTTATTACACTATATAGTAAATAAAATTATTCTAAAATTCCTAAAGAACCTAAAATGATCCATTAATGAAAAATATAATATTATTAAATCCCTTTTTCAAAACCTTATATTTTTATGAATATTATATTATTTAATAATATAATATTATTTTTAAAAACTCGTTTATGTCAATTTCGACACTTTTTAGTTTTTGGTTTATTGAATTTCATAACATCATGATTAATTCTAAAAAGATACATTTAATAAATCTTAAAATGTCATATTCTAATATAAAATTAGTGGATGTCATAAAAACAATGAAATAATGATTATTTTAACATTTATAATACATTTTATTTGATTCTTTCATTAAAAAGGTAATTACTTAATCATCATTATGTCAAAAATAAATGTAATTATTTAATGTCTAAAAATTATAAAACATAATTACCATGAAATAGGAAATCATTTTAGATTTTAAATTAATATTTATAGTCAATGTGATAACTTATATAACCCCTTATAAAAATTATTTTACATGAGGATATATTTTTATGTCATTTTTGTCTTTAGTAGAAATTAATTAATATAATGGGTCGTTATCACTCTTAAGGGGCTCTATGGGGTCCCCTAATTGACCCAAATATTACCATGGTCGCAAATGTATTAAAAAATAGGAATAGGACACATGTTATGGTAATTTAACATTATAATAATAATACTTGATTACTCTTATATGCCTGATGTACCCTTTAGCCATGGTAAATATAAAATTTACTAAATTAAATAGTCATAATGTCAAAAAAATTAAATATACATATTTATAAAATTTGGACCTCCTGATTTAAAATATGAAATCAATTTTTTCAAATTCAAAATACATAAGTATCATAAATTAATTTAAATTTAATTCTTGCCAAAATAAAAAACACGTTTTTAAGAAATAATAAATATAATAAGATTGACACTTGTTTATGTCCATTTTAAATTTGAAATTACATCCAATGACCTAAATTATATTAATTTATAGAAATATAATCTAATTATTCTTTAAATTAACTCACATTTATTATTTAACATATGAATTATTTCGGATAAAATAGTTGTTTTTAATTAACATTTCGTATTTTTTAATATTCATCAAAATATGAAAGTTATCTGAAAAGTAACGAAAATTTATCCAAACTAATTTTTTATGTCCCAATTATAAATAATAAATTAATTAAATTAAACATTATATATAAATGTTTCAAATACAGGTCTTAAAAAATATTTTTCAATAAAAGGCGGTAAAATTGAATTTTTTTAAAAATACTCCTTTTATCTGAAAAAATGAATTCGTTATTATATTATGTCTAATAAACACATAATTTGGATTCTGAAATTATATGGATTATATATAATTTAAAATTCAGATAATACTTTTTGTAGCCACTTTTTGAATGTCTAGTTTGGTATTTTGTGGTGAGCTCGAACTCAGTGTTGTGTGTAATGCTAGTTATTGAATTTATTTGAAGATATAACATACTTTGAAATCTTGGGGTGTTATAAAAGAGAAATTGGTTTCAAAAATGTAAAACTAATTAAAGAAATATGTGTTTTATAAATAACATTGAATTAAGAATAAATTATTCATATGAAGGATATAAATGGAACATTTATTAAATTTCATATAAATTAATGAGTAAAATCATTATATTTCGTCTTATATAGAAATTTATTTTGAAATATACTCTAAAATGTTTCATTGTAAATGTATCCCTTAATGATTGAAAATGTCATTTATGACATAAAATCATTTTAAAAGAATTTTCTATGAAAATACTATGAAACCATTTAAAGAATACAAAAAATAATTTTGAAAACCATTTTCCATGAAAACATTTAAAATAAACAACAAATCATTTTGAAAAACGTTTTCGTTGAAAACACATGAAAAATTAAAAAAATTATTTAAAAGATTTAAAACCCACTACATTGATCAAAATTTAAAAACATATAAAGTAATATTAACAACATATTGAAAATAATTTGTATTGGAAACTTATAAGATAAACTTGAAAACATTAAGAAAACCATTTAATTGAATACACATTCAAAACATGAACGTAAAAGTTTTTTTCTTAAATGAACTCAATAAAACCATATATAAGTAGTTTGAACTCATCCCAAAAAAATTATTCCATGAAAATTAAATTTAAAATATATTTCATAAAGTTTAAACTTTTTAAAATGAAATGGGATCACCGAGGAAATGATGGTGGGTAAATTTATACATTTCGTACAAGGTCAAATGAACATTATTTTTTACATGGTATAAAGGATAAGAATTACCTTATTCAGAAATCAAGTTGAATGTTCCATATAAGATATTGATAAAATACAAAGAGGGTAAAATTTTATTTTATATATTATAAGGTAATGTTATAATTTTCATTGAAAACATTTTTAGAGAACATAGATTTCCGATCGAAGAGAGGTTATTTTCAGGTATACCTTATAACACTTTCTTAACTATATAATGTATAAAATATAATGAAATGGTACCAATACATTAGTATATAATGAAATAATACTGGATAAGTAAAATCATGAATATTCGGAGAGATGGATCATTTGTTCCCATCAAAGGTAGCATAAACATAAACGTTCTCGAAAAGCAATGAGATTGTCCCAAAAATTTATTATTACGTGGTATATTGGGATAATGATCTATATGTATGGAAATGATATTATATGAATCATATGATATCATGTATGAAATTAGATTTGATATATTTTAGGTAAAATGGACGTATCTGCACCTTGAGAAAGAGTTTAGGTGCATAACAAAAAATTATTGTCAAAGAAGGTAAATTGAGAAAAAACATTTTTATTGATTTGTTAACATTGGAAATTTAAATCCCATAAAAGAAAAATAATCAAGTTTTAATTTTAATTAAAATTAATTTATATTAAATATAAATAGAATACAATCATTTGTAGTACATACACTAGAAAAAAGGATAGAGTGGCGAACATAGCTTTTATCTCATAGAAATTAAAAGGGAGTAGAAATCCCATAACATTGGTTCTTGACTTTATCTATACTCATACAAGCTTACTATAAAATAAATATATGTTAATTATAAATAATATATATAATAATATTCTTATATCTATTACCACATATGTTTTTATTATAACATTTTATTACTCGATTGTTAACAATACTATGTTAAGGTTTCACATCGGGTAATATTTGCTATGCATTTCTCATTTATCTTAATTTGTTATATCGTTTTTCCTTAAACATATATCATGATTATAGAATTTTTAGAAATATTAAATGATAAATTATTTCAATTTTCTTCATATTATAATAATTTATAAAATATATATGAATGAAATTCAATACACGATTTATTGAGATGGTAATCCATACATTTGGAAGAATGTTGTCTCCGTTTTATTTGTCGTATTGAAATAATGTATTCAAATGAAATATTAATACATGTATATATAATTATTAATGTATCATGAACATATTATATATATAATATATGTTCATTAAATCCATATTTAATACCATCTATTCTGTTGGTGAATATATCACATGGCTTTGAGGGGGCAGTAGTCCACACTTCCTAAAACAGGGTTATCCTATAAATACTAAATGGAATGTAAATAATTGTGTGTTTTAAATTGAAAAAATAATCCCAAATAGATATTAAATATAATATATGAAATATATAAACAAATTTTACATCACAATTGACACCATGATTAGAGGTAAATGAAAAATGAACAGTCATCAATTCATGAAGGAGTATTTCACCACACATAGAAATAGTCTGTTCAATATAAATAAGATGGAGGTGTGTGTAATTATAGGTCAGAAACATAAAATAAAAATATTTTAGTATATAAATTACAATGGAGTTGTCCCAAAATAATGTAATAAATATCGTGGAGGTGTGGAGAAGGCAAAAATATGCACAGAGCATGAGAGAATAGGTAACCTCTTAATCAGGTAACTACTTTTGGTTTGTGAAAAAAAGATTCCATGAGAAGATTTCTACCCAAAGGGAGGATTTGAGGTAGAATATAGGATATTCTAGGAGACTAATTGTGATGTTATTTTATGAATATAAAATATTTTATATGTGTATGGAATGGGTAGATGTGGTGGCATTTTATAAATAATGAAAATGATTCATTGGGAATTTTTAAAATGAAATTACATGTATAAATGTTCTTTCCTAACAGTAGTAATTACAGCCCAAATAGACTCAATAGTTTGAGGTTGATTAATGATATATAGACAGAAAATTAGTTTTTACATGTTTATAGGTCATTTGGGATCGTAATTTCAAGTATTAGTCCATAATTATTCTTAATTTATCCTAATTTCTTTTGATTAATTTTTATCACATTTAAAAAAAAATTTGGTCAAAAAATAACATGGTATTAATAGAATCTTATATTATTCGGAATAAATTGGTTTGATATGTATTTTATAAATTCAAGTCATAGAAGTAGAAAAATTAATATTAGTGTAAATCTTGTAGATGGGACAAAATAATGGGGTTTAAAAGTAGGAAAAATATCAAAAGTATGTCATCTTTTTATATTCAGTTTCAAAGTGAAATTATTTCAAATTAATTTAAATGTATTAAAATTTGTATTTTTTTATAATTTAACATTAAATAATTTATAATATCATTAATATTTAAAAATAATTATATAAATGTAGTTTTTAATTAAAAAGAAGTATTTGTAACCATTGATCAAAAACAATGTTTCTCAAAAAAATACAAAAAAATCACCGTAGGCTAATATCGATGTCATTAATTGAAAAATTGAAATTTATTTTATAAAATTTGATTAGTAAATGTGACTAAATTTTTTATAAGAATTGGTCCATTCAAGAAAGCGATATTTTTAACATAAAAGTAATTTACCAAAAAATATCATCTTTCATTATCATAATGTTTTATTTATATAATACAATTATAAACAATATTTTTAAATTATTTTTTAATATAAATTTTACTATGTGTAATTATTAGCTTATAATTATCTCATTTAAATAATAATATATATATTTATATATGTGTGTGTGTGGGTGTTTGGTCGAATTTTAGTGTTACATGCATCGTATTCCATGTTTGTGTTTCTGGAAGTGCAAGAAAAGTAATTTTTACAAGTAGCACAAGAATAGTTGATGTTTCTCATGAATGGAATGTTTGACATAGTGTTTTCATATATATAAATATATATATAAATAACTTTTTTTTGGGACATTTGAAGATAAAAAATATTTAAAATCCAAATTAATTCAAAAAAATCCCAATATATCAATGTGTAACATTCTATCCATATTAAAATGAATTTCACCCTAAAACATTATATCGGTTATCAAAGGTTTATTACATGAATGTTTTATTCATTAAAACCCTCATTGAAAAAATGGATACTAAATTATCCCTTAAATGGTAAATATGAAACCATAACGGTTACCGAGAGAAACATAAAACTGGGTTTCCACTTAGGAAAACACAGGTTGGGTGTGAATATTGGACATAGAGTAAAAGTTTTAATATTTATAAGTATATATTGATGTCATTAATAATAAAAATTTTAATGATCAAAGGAATGATTAGATAATCAAGATCTTATATTTTTTTATGATCCTAGAATCAATTGGTTCAACAAAATTTGAGGCATTATGACAATATTGTTGTGTATCACTTTTGGAATGTTGAGTAATTGTTGATAAATTTCTCTTAAAAAATTTCATTCTGGTTTTGTGAATATAAGAAAACCTAATAAATACATTACCTCCTGTAATGAATTTCTAAAAGTTAACACTAATTAATATATCAATAGAATACAAATTTAGCATATCATAAGACCCATAAAATAATAAAATGTCTAAGTACTTGTTTCTTAAAAGACAATATGCATTAATATATAAAAATAAAATGTAACACTAATAGTTCATCCTAAATATACCTTATCATGGAAATTGTGAAGGCTAGTGATTGGGGTGAACCCCTTATTGACCTTTATAAATGGGTTCATGACCCACAACCTTACCAGACATGATTTTTTATTTCCCTATATACAAGATGTCCTTTTTTAAAACAACACTAATATATTATATAATAGGTTCATCCATGAAATTTGTTTAGTCACTCATTAACCATTTATCCATGGTCTTCAACACGAACACAATGCACCAATAATACCTCTGATGTTTAACATAAAGTTTTCATGGACAGTTGACCTTATAACACTTCTAAAATGTGAAAATAAAAAACATCAGGAGTGTCACGAAATCAACTTAACATTGATTACCTTATAAATCATAGTGTTTATAAATGTTGTAAAATTCCAAACATGTGACTACCCTTATTTTATATTCCCTTGAATCATGGAAAAATTGAAATTACAATTTTTCATTTTTGGAAATCATGCATGTTTCCGGATTCCAATGTATATAAGATCAATTACTTAAATAAAAAAAATTGTAAACTACATAAGTGGTAATATAGATGACTAATAAATAATTATTTAGTTAGTTCCTAGCTAGTCAATAATTTCTATTTTACATATTAATATCTTATGTATAGTTTTAAATACAAAATTATCTTATCATAAAGATCATATTAAGGGTTATGATGAATTAGTCAAAATATCATATTTTCCTTAAATCACATCATTATCCCATTGAGAAAATTCCACATAAACATCAAAATCCTGATGAAAGAACATAACTAGAACAATCCTTTTATATTTGAGCATTCATAACCATTGATTGAAAATACACAAATACTATGATTACATCATCCTTAATCAACTAACAATAATGCATAATTCCTTTCAAATTTCATTTTTAGTCTCTTCATCATCCAAAATGTTACAATTACTCATAAAACCATGATAAAATTCTTCAAGAACTTTTCTATTGTAGAATTTGGTTACATATTGGTGATTTTATTTACACATAAAACATTTAACCTTCAATCATGACATAGGAAGGTAAAAATTCCCATCCATTTCACTAACCAAACTCTTCATTTTCCCCAATAGTCACATTTGTTATGTTCTTCTTTTAAATAGTCAAAAGCACCTTCTGGTTCTTTTAAGACCTTTACTCATGTAATTATTTCCACATTCAAGAAAGAAAGGAAAATGAATCATCTTTCCTCTATGGTCTATATTACCCAAAATCATAGGGAACTTGTTCTTTCTCTTCTATAGTGAGTCCCATAGTTGGTTAAGATACACATTGTGAATCATGATCAGTGAAGATTGGCTATGCAAGATTAAAACATATTTCCATCCAATGATCATTCAACTAGAATGATCATCATAAAATATTCCAATACATACAACATTAAATGAGTTCCCTCATATTCCATCCATTGACTAAAACCAGAAGAATAGTGTGAGAATTACGTATCATATTTGAAAACCACATATCCATGTAAACAATAACTTATAGTATTTTTAAATCATGAAACCATATATAATATGTGACACATTTGGTTTATTATAGTTTATTCATCGATAACATATATCTAACTCCTTCATAACGGATCAAAAAGTGTATTATTTCTTAAAGAATATCCCCCTGGAGTGTTAAAATAGGTGTTCAAAATGACCTATTGTCGTGTACCAAATTACCCCAAGTCAGGCCTGGAACATCTGGTCGTAGTTTTTACCCAAGGTACATCTATTCTAGGGCCACATCCACTTGTAGTATCCTGACATGGACATGTTTCTATGGAACCACCCACTCTATCGTTCACCAAATTTCATTGAAACATTCCAAATCATTAACTCATCCTTATAATTATACTTACATAAATCCCTAGAAATATACACAAAAAATAAATTGGGATCTTAAATGTGTTTTCTCATCCTACATTCGTCAGGTTAACTATAAATTTCATCTAATACAAACTCTATTGATCCAAGATTTTCAAAACATTAACAGTAGATAACATTTGTAGAATAATTAAACATTATTCAAACAGATTTATGATGTTTGTGGTTGATGTGGTGCTATTGGAAACATGGATACATAAACAATGGAATATATGTGAGATATATCATCTCCCACTATGTTCTTATTCACTATAACCCTTCCTAGGAATATCATACCTGCTATCTTTCATCATTACCTGGGGTAAAGGAAACATAAAAGGGGTGATATCATATTCTCAATAAGGGTATGAATGGGTGACAAGTATGAATAAAAATGATCATAATGGTAAGAGTTTGGGATCACGAAAATAGAATATAATGCATGTAATAACCCTGACATTATTTTCAGGATTGTTTTTCCTTTTCTGGAGTCTTTTAGAAAAGAATAGTTTCATAAAATTTTCAAAGTACACGCCCTGTACTTTTTAAGTACACACCGCGCACTTCGATTCCATGAGAGGATGTGTGCTGGCCATGTCCGGGCCACACACATGGTCTTGTGGGGTGATGTGTATGACTATTAAAGCGGAGTACGGAAAATCCTAGTAGATGTCGTGTACTCTAAAAGTACATGTCACGTACTTATTTTCATTAAATAGACCGGGCGCGCGTCTGACCAACTGAATCATCTCCTTCTAGGTCGCATTTGACCGAGAGAAGTCGTATGACGCCGAAACTTCTCCGAGACATCGATCCTCCGTCCGTTCACCGAATCAACCATCGTTGATTGTTTTGGAACTACAGTAGTAAGCTCTTCCTTCTTCTAGAGAATCATTTTCCAATTCCTCTTTCATTCCATGTTATTTTGGGTTGAACATTTTTCGCAATTTCAAAGATCTATGATGTTATAAGGATATTCAAGCCTTTTGGTTAAATTATACTGATCTAATAGCATCAAGGTAGTTGGTTTGTGCCATTCTGTTCAAAGTCTTTGAGTATTATGTGCAAACTCCACCAATACCCTTGAACGGGGTATTGTGTGTTTACTATTTTTCCACATGTTGTTTTCCTACATTTCTTGTATGCTTGTGTAGATGTAATATGGTTTAGGATAAAGATAATTGCTATGCTTGGACGTTTTTCCCATGCCTTGTTCGGTTTATGACCTTTTGTTCTGGTTCAACCTTGGGCCGTTATGTCTATTTTCCATGCCTTGTGACCATAAGATGGAGTGTTGTTCCCTGAAATTCTTATTATGTTGTAGTCTGGTTATCCAAGTATCTCTGTAGGTTTACATTGTCCTTATAGAATTATTATGCTCTGAATGGAATGGGGCCATGAGAACCTGGTGCTATAGACTATAGGGGGATAGACTGAGTGAACATCCTCAAAGAGTCTTGGACTTTATAGACAATAGGGGATAGACTAAGTGAGCTTCCCAGGGAGTCATAGACATTATTTACCACAAAATGATAGGCCAAGTGAGCTTCCTTAGATAGCATTGAGCTTTATAGACTATACGGGGATAGACCAAGTGAGCTTCCAAAGAGAGTCTTTTTTTGAATGAATTTCCTTAAACCATTCCATGTTATAGGAGGAATTGAACGAGTTAGCTTCCTCAGAGAGCATGTGATTTGCTAGAGGATATAAGATGAATTTACCGAGTGATCTTCCTCATAGAGTCTCTAGAACTTATGGCTATAAGGGGAATTGACTATGTGATCTTCCTTAGAGAGTCACTAACTACCTTAGAATATACAGGGAATTGACTGAGCGTTCTTTCTCAGAGAGTCTTAAAATTTCATAAGACCAAACTATAGGGGATAGTCTAAGTGTACTTCCCAAAGGGTTATTGGTACTTCATGGATAGGACCAGAGGGGATGGATGTGAGTATTTCCTAGAGGGATTCATGTTTGTGGTTAGCTGTTTTCTTCACTGCTGCTTGTTGATCTGTGGATTGTTTTCTGTTTTGTATCATCTTGTTTATTACTTACTGTTTGCTGCTTACTGTGCTATTACCTTCCATATACTCACTGACTGTTAGGAATAGATCTTTGGGTGGTTACCTACTAGGATTTAGTGTCACACACTATTTTTGGTCATGCTTTTGGGCCCAAACAGATTATATTACTGCAGGTATATACAATGGAAAGCGCCCTTCGACTTTAATAACATGATTGCATTGGAGCAAGAGAGCATGGGACCAAGCCAATGCTTGCGATCATGATGAGTTACTTATATGATTTTTTAGTAATTGGTGTAGTATTGTATTTATCATTGTGACATGTTTGGATGCTTTCCAAGACATATGTATGATGCATCATTTCATATATATATATATATGTGTGTGTGGGTGTGTGTGTGTTCTCCAGTTGTTTATTGTTTTAATATTTTGATGTTGACTCTGGATGGATATTTACTGCTTCCGCTATTGTATGTGTTGTTTACTTCTGCTGTATACTCTACCAATGAGGTCATAGTTTCCCCACTAACACATCTAAGGCCATCATTTCTAGTCGGAAGCCTCTGTCATTTAGGTAAATGCTCTTGAGGCCATGTGACCAACCAAGTATGTGGCGCCTCTGGGTGACTTCCAGAATTGGGACTTTACAATGTTGTGTCAGAGGAATTATTTTCTTTTGACTTACCATTTAGATCCTATATCCAAGGATAGGATGGAAAAGATACTTGGTAACAAGCTGTGTCCAGAAGTAGCTAACCCATGTATAGGGAAAATCTATACTACCTCGTTTACTGCATTTTTACTGGTTTTCATTTTTATAGTTTTTTTTTATTTCACCGTTGGGTGATTCACATACATGTGTTTTTACCATTGATGTTATATTGGTATTATTTTTGTCACAACCCGATGAGATAATAGTATTCCATCTCATGCATCATAGAGGAACTTGTTATTAATCACATTCCATGCATCCTTGCCATGGAATCTACAATGCATTCTCAACTGCATGTTGTTGTGATATACATTGTGTAGATTATGCATGATGTTGTGATAGATGATTTGATAGAATCATTTTTGTTTGATAGAGAATTTGTTTGTATAGTAATTGGTTAGATGGATGCCATCCTATGGTTCTGGAGGTGTTATGGGCCCTCATGGATAGAAATTTGGGGGATCATTACCTGGTTGTCTTGTTTTATCTTTTATAAGATGAAAATCATTGATTCACGAGGAGTATAGGCCCTCAAAGACCATAATTTGGCTCTTTAACTCTTGTTTTCTATTTTTCCTGGGCTCTAGAGTAGTTTCTAAGGCTAATGCCTAGAAAAACCAAGAATACCCAGCGTGTACTTTATGAATACATGTTGTGTATTTTTTTAACCATGTCACTGACTGTGTGCGTAGAGACAAGGTTTAATGAAAAATATTTCAAGAACTTGTAGTGTAAAGTACGTACACACTGTGTTGTAGTGACCGTGTGTCGACCCATGTGAATAACGACATAGATGGATGAAACATTGACTATACATGTCGTGTCCTGATTCCCCAAGCCATGATGTGTAAACCAGGTACCAAACCTTGTAAATAACAACCCGGGTTGGGGAAATCCTTCAAGTACACATCGTGTGCACATGAAGTATGCCATTTAGAGTGAACTCTATAGTCGGCCGTGTATCTAACAAAACATGTTGGTTGGGACTTTGGTGTACATGCCGTGTCCGTCTGGAACAAGCCGTGAAGTGTAACCTGGGTACACAGTCCGTGTCACTAACTACACAGGCCTATGAGGCTTTTAGAGTACACATCGTGTCTACCTAGAACATGACATGTAGTATTATTTTAGGGGAGCTGTGTGGCATGACCGTGTATAAGGACTCAGGTAGGAGAGGAGGATTCAAGTACATGTCGTGTGTTTGAGAAAACGCCATGTGTTTTGGTGTGTTACACGACTAGTTTAAACAGAATTACATTCCCATGTGAATGGATTAAAAAAACATGTCGTGTAGTTTTTATACACGCAGTGTTGTCATGTCTTGTAAAAATTGAATGTTTCTTTCTCATGTTCCCCTCTTTTACTCTTGTGTTCTTAGAATTTGATAATCTTGATCTAATGTGTGCTTTGACATTTTAGAGTTATGACACCGAGACATCCTCTGGTTGTAAGTCAGTAGAAAAATGGTGATTAGACAATAGATATAGACGATCAGGGACCTCATGCAGATCCTCCTACTGTTCCAGCCTTAGCACCAGCAGTTATACCTATTGCAGGTGATGACGCACAGTTTAGGTATGATTTTTCAAAGATGATGCAGATCTTCTAGGGAGCGCCGCCTCCTGCCCCGTCGATGGAAGAGTTGATGCGGGATTTACAGTAGCATCATCCTCCTACTTTCTCAGGGTATGGAGGACCTCAGGCATCAGAGTCGTGGCTAGAGGTCACACTGATAATTTTTGAGCATATGGAGAAACCTCCAGAGAAGAGGGTGAAACTCATTACATGTATGCATTGAGTCTCTTCCAAGAGGTGGTGGGAGGTGATCTCACATTCAGGATGCCAACATAGTATGACATGGAATGAGTTTCAGCACATATTCTATGATTACTTCTACCTGGAGACCTTTAGGGTTGATCGAGCCCGCAAGTTTATATGTCTGGAGTAGGTTAATTTTTCTATTATGGAGTAATCGTCTTGCTTTATTGATCTGCAGCGTTTCACACATATTCCTTGAGATGATGAGTTGTTCTTTGTGCGGATGTTCGAGGATGGTATGAGGCACAACATCCGCTCGCAGGAGAACATCATCAAGTTGACTTTAATATCATCTATCGTCAACTAGGAACTGATCACTGGGCGCAATATGTGGAATTCTGGAGTAGTGATCTAGGTCAGTTCGACATCCAAAGTTAGTGTTAATCTTATTGATACCAAGAAGTTCCACAAAGAGTCTGGTCATGGAGAGCAGGGTAGGCAGAATATATTTTCAGGCAGCCAGGTAGTATGCTACCAATGTAGGAGGAGCATTAATACTACGCCTTAGTGCCCGAGACACCCAATGGAGTTCCGATATTGTGGAAAGATGGGCCATCTTCAGCATTTCTGTTAGTTCTGCTCACCTATAACTGGTGTTAGGGGTTCTTCTATGACCCTGCGTACAAGAGAAGCATCGCCAGTTTCTCATGAGTTTGGGAACTAGAGTTCTTCTGGTCATTCGGGCCATAGTGGTGGTCACAGATGTGGTGGTCAGTCACTAGTCTACTAGTGTTTTCAGAGTAAATCAATTCTGTGTGGTCAGGCAGGGTCACATGGACATGGTACAGGCCAGAAATTTGTAGAGGAGAAGTCCCATCAGGAGTAGGATCCCAGACCTTCTTGAGTTCGTGGTATAATATTAGTATCCTCATTTTTATCTTCATTTCTTTACGATAGTGGTGCTACACATAGCTTTGTCTCTGTTTCTTTTTTGGAGATCCTTGTTCCCTATATCTTTTCCTCTATCGATTATTTGACTCTAGACAAAATGTTGGGGACTAGAGTGGTTAGTGTACGTCAGTGTAGAGAGTTCCCTCTTGAGGTTGCATGCTATCACTTTTTATGGGACCTCTATGTCCTAGAGATGATGAGATATGATATCATTCTTGGAATATACTATCTTGTTACCTTCCAGAAAATCATCGATTGTTATTACAACAGGGTGATTTTTGTATCAGCAGTGGGTGGATCCATTCTTCATAATGGTGAGTGGGATGTCTAGGAATGTAGAGTTGGTCTAAAGAATCATGGATTGGGAGGATTTACATCCCAGATCACTAGTATTTATCTTTATGAAGAGGGAACATCACAGTTTGACTTCTATCCAGTGGTGGATCATTTCATAGAAGTGTATCCATAGGACTTTACATGTTTACCTCGGAAGCGTGAGCCAGACATCTCGATTGAGCTCGTTCCAGGAGTAGCACCAGTGTCCATTCCTCATAATAAGATGGATACACCTGAGTTGCAGGATCTCAAGTTGCAGTTGGAGGTGTTATAAGAGAAGGGTTTTTATCCAACCTAGTACTTCTGCATGGGGTTCACCTTTCCTGTTTGTGAAGAAGGAAGAAGGTACCCTAAGGCTTTGTGTGGACTATAGGAAGTTGAACTAGTTGACATTCAAGATCCAATATCCCTTGCCGAGGATTTATGATCTCTTTGATCATCTTCAAAAAGACCGGGTGTTTTTGAAGATTGATTTCAGATCCAGCTATCATCAGTTGCACGTTAGACCATTTGATATACCTCTTATGGACTTTAAGAGCAGGTATGGTTTGTACGAGTATATGGTTATGCCGTTTGGTCTCACAGACGTGCCTACAGTTTTCCAGAAAATGATTAACGGAGGGTTCCACCCATACTGACATCCCTTCGTAGTGGTTTTCATGGACGAAATATTAGTGTGCCCTCACACTCGACACGACCATGCTACCTATCTTGAGATCATTTTGAGTACACTATGGGAGCATTAGTTATATTCCAATCTCTCAAAATTCAACTTTTGGATGGACTGGATTCACTTCTTTGGTCAAGTTATCTCAGAGGTAGGAGTATCAGTAGACCCATAGTACGTGAGAGAAGTAATTTCCTGGGAGAAGCCAAAGAACGTCTTTGAGGTGAAGATATTTCTAGGGCTTTCTGGAAATAATAGACGTTTCATACCAGACCAATCATTCTTATAAGAACCACTAAGATGGATTACCAAGAAAGGGGCGAAGTTATTATGGTCATATTCTTGTGAGCCAACCATTTAGGAGCTGAAAGAGAGGTGGAATTCAGCATCGATACTAGTATTTCCCGAGTCGGCTAGTGTTATACTATTTATTGTG
The DNA here is from genome assembly GCA_963277665.1 of Viscum album. Classification (NCBI taxonomy): domain Eukaryota; kingdom Viridiplantae; phylum Streptophyta; class Magnoliopsida; order Santalales; family Viscaceae; genus Viscum; species Viscum album. Next base: position 303,925,421 of record OY728131.1, on the reverse strand, counting down.
ATGCATCATGTATTGAGCTTGGAGTTGTTCTTATGAAAGGAGATGGATTTGTTTCTTATGGGACTCGACAGTTGAGTCCACATGAGAGGAATTACCTAACACGTGATCTGGAGTTTGCGGATATTGTTCATGCCCTACACTGTTGGATACATTATCTTTTTGGAGAGCACTTTGTGGTGTCCATTTCCAACAAGAGTCTCAACTACATCTTCATTCAGCGTGATCTGAATCTTAGACAATGAGGTGGGTTGAGTACCTTCAGCCTTTTGACTTTGAGATTTCCAACACGCCCGGGAATGGAAATGCAATGGCTGATTCACTAAGCAAGAGGATTCAGATACATGCAGTTCAGGAAGCCAAAAATGAGTGGCATCTTATGGCTCTGTTCTCTAAGATGAATTTTGAGGTGCATGACAGTCTGAGGTAGACATTTCTTTATTCTATAGTTGTTACCTTTGCACTTCTTGATCGAGTTAGAATGACACAACTATGAGATTATAATGGCCTAGTCCTACAGGAAAGTGGGTCAGGAGAGGACCCTATTCCTGGATAGTTAGTTGGAAAGTATTAGATCTTTAGTTTCATGGGATGCATATGGGTGCCAACAGACATATGTGAGAAGATAATGTGGGACATTCATTCCTCGGTTTGGGTAGTTCATCCAGGAGTCACCAAGATGTATCGTGATTTACACTGTCTGTATTGGTGGACATGTATGAAGAGGGATGTTACTAGTTTCGTCACGAGGTGTTCCACTTGTCAGTAGGTGAATGTGGAGCATTAGTGACCAGGAGTGCTTTTAAATCAATTATCCTTTCCCGAGTGTAAGTGGAATGATGTCACGTTGGATTTCGTAACCAGATTTCTGAGGTCACCTCGAGGGAATGTCATAGTATGGGTTGTCATTGATAGACTCTCTAATGTTTCTTCGTTCTTGCCGATAAAGGAGAACTTAAGTGTGGATGAGATGGGGTGGTTTTACATCCAAGAGATTGTATGTCTACATGGAGTTCCACAATCCATTGTTTCAGACATGGATTCCCGTTTTACATCTTGGTTCTGGCAGGGTCTTCCAAAGGCATTGGGTACACATGTACTTTTGAGTACAACATACCATCCCCAGACAGATGGCCAGTCCGAGCGTACCATTCAAGTGCATGAGGATATGATCGAAGCATGCATCCCGGATATTATACATTCTTGGAAGAAGCATATACCTCATGTGGAGTTTTACTACAATAATAGTTTTCAAGAAACGATTCAGATGGCACCTTATGAGGCTTTGTACGGTAGGCCATGAAGATCCCCTTTATTCAGGTTGGAGGCAGGAGAGACAACTTTGCTGGGACCACATATAGTTTAGGAGACCTTGGATTGGATAGAGTTGATTCGGAAGAGGATGATTATGGCATAGTCTCGACAAAAGTCCTATACTGATAAGCATAGATGACCCCTTTAGTTTGAGGTCTGGGATCATGTTTTTTTGAGTGTTGCACCGAGGATGGGACACAAGAGGATTCAGAGACAGGGTAAGCATTCACCGAGGTATGTCGGTCCGTTTGAGGAGTGGGGGAGAGTTGGTCCGGTTTCATATTGGTTACAGTTACCTCAGAAGAACTAGCCTATGAACAACGTCTTCCATGTTTCTCAAATTCAACATTTCTTTTCAGATCTATCTCATGTCTTTCAACATGAGGAGGTTTCACTCCAAGAGGATGCATCATTTGAGTGGAATCCTATTTGGATTGACAATCAAAGTATAAAGGTTCTCTATTGCTGGTAGGTTCCTCTGGTACTCGTGCTATGGAAGCATGTGAAAGTAAAATACGAGACTTCGGAAAGGGAGGCTGATGTAGGACCGCAGTGGCCAGAGTTGTTCTGGGTTTCTTCTTCTACACCTTTCTCGGGAAATTTTGGGACAAATTTCATTAAAGGGGGAAGTATTCAAGAACCAGGACCTTCTTTTCATGTATGTTTTTTATTTTTTCCAGAGTCTATGAGAAAATATGAGTTTATGAAAAAATTTCATGTACACGCCGTGTACTTTGATGCCGCACGAGGCCGTGTGCTGGCCATGTCCGGCCCACACACACGATTAGGTGGGGTGATGTGGAGGCCGCATAAAACAGAGATCGGAAAATCCTGGTACACAACGTGTCCTCTAAAAGTATATGTCATGTACTTTTTTCATTAAACGGATGAGTCTCGTGTCTGACTGCCAGAATCATCATCTTCTAGGTCCCATTTGTCTGAGAGAAGCCTTATGGTGCCTGAACTTCTTCAAGCCCCCGAGCCTCCATCCATTCTCTGAATCGACCGTCATCGATTGCGTTGGAACCACAAAGGTAAGTTCTTCCTTTTCTAGATCATTATTTTCCAATTCCTCCTCTTTACTATGTTATCTTGGGTTGAACGTTTTGTGCATTTTCATAGAACTATGACGTTTTATGGAGATTTATGCGTTATGGTTCATGTATATTGATCTCTTATAATCATGGTAGGTTGCTTTTGCCTTTTCATTAAATGTCTTTGAGTATTATGTGAAAATTTGTCCACTACCCTTGAATGGGTTGTTGCATGTTTACCATTTTGCCCCTATTATTTTCCTGCCTTTCATGTATGCCTATGTAGAGGTAATTTGGCTATGTATAAGGATAATTGTAATGTTTGGATGTTTTTCCCCTGCCTTGTTCAGTTTACAACCTTTTGGTCTTGTTTCTCCATTGGTCGTTATAGCTGTTTTCCATGCCTTGTGACCATAGGAAGGAGTGTTGTTCCCTGACATACTTGTTATGTTGTAGACTGGTTATCCAAGTTGCTCTGTAGGTTTACTTTGGCCTTATAGAATTATTATGATCTGATAGGAATGAGGACGTGAAAACCTGGTTCTATAGACTATATGAGGATAGATCGAGTGACATTCCTCAGAGATTCTTTGACATTATAGGATATAGGGGATAGACCGAGTGAGCTTCCTAGAGAGTCTTGGAAAATATAGAACACATGAGGATAGACTGAGTGAGCTTCCACAGAGAGTATTGAGCTTTATAGACTATACGGGGATAGCCCGAGTGAGCTTCCTTGGAGAGTCTTTGTTTTTTTTGAATTTCCTTAAACTATTCCAGGCTATAGGAGGAATTGACCGAGTGAGCTTCCTCATAGAGTATGTGATTGACCTGATGCTATAAGAAGAATTGTCTCAGTAAGCTTCCACATAGAGTCTCTAGACCATGGGGCTATAATGGGAATTGACCATGTGATCTTCCTCAAAGAGTCCCTAAGAACCTTAGAATATAATGGGAATTGACTGAGTGTGCTTCCTCAGAGAGTCTTACAATTTCGTATGACCAAACCAGAGGGGTCTGGCTGAGTGTACTGCCCAGAGGGATGTTGGTACTTCTTGGATAGTACCAGAGGGGATGGATGTGAGTACTTCCCAGAGGGATTTCTATTTGTGGTTAGCTATTTTCTTCAGTACTTCTTGTTGATATGTGGATTGTTTTATGTTTTTTATCATCTTATTTACTAGTTACTGTACTATTACCTTCCATATACTCCCTGACTAGTAGTAATAAATCTTCAAGTGGTTGCCTATTGGGATTTAGTCTCACCCTATTTATGTCATGCTTTTGGTCCCAAATAGATTATATTGTTGCATGTATAGACAAGGGGATGCGCCCTTCGAATTCAGGAACATGATTGCATTGGAGTAGCAGAGAATGGGACCAAGACAAGGCTTGCGATGCTGAGGATTTGCTTCTCTGTTTTTTCAGTAATTGGTTTAGTATTGTATTCAGTATTGTGACATGTTTGGATGCTTTCCTAGACAAATGTATCTTGCATCATTTCATATATATATATACATATATATCTGTGTTTGTGTGTGATCAAGTTGGGTATTGTTTTAATCTTCCACTGTTTACGGTTGTTGGATATTTACTGCTTCTTCTATTGTATGTGTTGTTTACTTCTATTGTGTACTCTACTAATGAGGGAATATTTTCCCCACTGACACACCCAAGGCCCACGCTTCTAGTTGAGAGCCTCTGGTGTGTGGGGAAATGCGCTTGAGGCCATGTGACCAACTGGGTGCGGGGCGCATATGGGTGGCTTCCGGAAACGGGACATTAAAATGAAATTCATATCGAAGATCATAATATAGATAATGGAACAATGAATTTCATTTCAGGTGACATGAATCATAGAAAATAGTGATCAGAATCCATTAAAGCAATACATATGAATATGATATCAAATTATGGAAAATGCATAAGAATATCTTATGATTTCTGTAGAATCCAATGCATCACAACATGGACCATATTAGTGAAAAAGAACATTACTAAACCAGGTCAACCCACATTCCAGCCCTATATTACTGAACTGTCTAAACCCCCATTTTATCCAAGTATTACTAAACCATGTAAACCCTTGTTCTAGCCCTGTATTACTGAACCATATAAATCCTAGTTCCAGTCATATATTACAACAATGAGTAAACCCTCTTTCCAACCCATTATTATTGAACCTAGTAATCCCTCAATCGTGCCCTGTATTACTGAATCACGTAAACCATCATTCCATGCCTATATTATTGAACCGAGTAAACCCTCATTATATCCCTATATTAAAAAACCATGTAAACCCTCATTCCATCCATGTATTACTAAACAATGTAAACCCTCATTCCCTCCCTATCTATCTCATTGGATATAAATGTTTATGTAATTCTTTGGAAGGGGAAATAGGTATCACTCATCATATAATGAAATCGTACATACATGTGACTCTAGATCATAAATAAAAATTTCATAACCAATGAAATTAAAATGTTATCAAAACAATTTAAACATATAAAACCATATAGAAAGTATTAGTTTTCTTAATCATTTATTTATAAACATAATCCATGAAAAAATTATCTTTCAAAAACATTAACCCATGAAAGAGAGATTGTTTCATAAATATATTACCTATGAAGTAGAAATGGGTTTCATAAAACCCATGTCATTAGGAACCTCTCATAAATAGAATGGATATGAATGGATCCTTTAGTTAATTTCCATGAATGGTATGATTACCATGAATATATTTCATCATAAATGGAGAATAATTTCGAAATATACACTAAAAATGTTTCATGAGGAAAATATATTTTCTTTTTTTAATATTTTTTTATTACATATGTCCATTTAAAAATCATTTTATTATAATATATATTGATAACTTATAAATAACACATGAAATAATTTTGAAAACCTTCTTCCTTGTAAAATTTTAAAGTAAACCTCAAAAAATTTAAAAAATTTTTCTTTGAAACTATTTAAAAAATTTAAAGAATGATTTAAAATGTTTTCAAACAATTTAATTGAAAATACATTGAAATAATAAATGAAATATTTAAATAATTTTGAGAACCATTTTTATTAAAAATTTATTATTTAATATTGAATACGTTTTGAAAACTATTTATTGGAAATCACATAGAAAAAATATAAGTAAGGCTTGAAATAATATTATAAACCGTTTTCCATAAAAACATATGAAAGAATATTCAAAAGATTTTGAAAGCATTTTTCCTTGAAAATTACTTATAAAAGTTTTTTGTTAATGATTAATCATTTTAACAATGAAATATTTTCTTCAATGAAATTACAGTAGTTAAATATGTACTTGTCATTCAAGGTCAAAAGAGCATTCCATTTCAATGGAAAAAATGATAGAATAGTGACATGTTCAAGAATTTGAAAATAATATTCCTAAGAAGAATGTAGTAAAACAAAAAATGGTTAAAATAACTTTTAGATATTATAGTGAAATTGTTTTATTTTCTTTGTACACCTTTTTATAAATCATAGATTTCTGACTGAAGAGAGTGTAAAGTTGAGCAATCTTAATAAAACATTCTTAACAATGTTATGTAAAAAAGAATATAGAATGGAAAAATACATTATTATATCTTTAAATAACATAGGATAAAGAAAATCCTGAATATTATTGAGTTATGGATCATAATATTTCATCAATGGAAGCCTAAACATAAACAATATTAAAAAGCAATGAGATTGTCTCAATAAACTCTTATGACTCGGTATATTGGAATCATTAACTCCTTGTAAGGAAATGAAATTAATTATATCAAATAATATGATTAAAATATTGAAATTCATTATATGGAAAAAATATATAATTATATGGACCACAAAAAATAGTTTAGGTTCATAACAAAACATGAGTCTCATAGAAGGAAAATTGTGTCAATGAATTTCATTCTAATTTGGAAAATTTTGAAACATAAACCCCATTAAAGAAGAATCACAAAATGGGAAAGTGAATAAAGTTAATCATAATTAAAAGATACATATAATATTATTATGGTAATTACATTCTCCTCACAAAAGGTTAATGTGTAGACACTGCTTGTCTCTCATAGAAATTAAATTTAAAATGAAATCCTCCTACCTTTTTTATTAACACACTCCCTACTCATACAAGAATCATATTTAATAAATATATGATTATTATATCTATTTTAATGAATAATATTATTATATATATATTACCATGTATGGTTTTTTTATTACCATATATTACCTTCTTTTTAACGACCCTATGTTAACGTTTAACTTCGGGTAATATATGCTTTGTTTTCCCCATGTGTCATAATTTGTTATATCGTTGGTCCTTATATTAATATCATGATTTAATAATTTAGAACATTTATAAATATAAGGTATATCTTTTATATTGATATTTTAATAATGTATAATATTTAGATGTTTGAAATGGAATACACTCTTCACGGAGATAGTAAGTCGTATGTATGGATGAACACTATTTCTATTAATATTTATTGTATTGAACGAATGTATTTAAATGAAATATGTATGTTTTTGTATGAATATATATCATTATTACAGTAAGTTTACTATATTTTATATATTATATATTTAAATTATACCCATCCATAATACATTACATGAGGATTGTGAATGAATCACATCGATTTGAGGGGGAGGTAGTCCACACTTCCTCAAACGAGATTATTATATTAACAACAAGTGTAATGTAAATAGATGTGTGTTATAAAAAGAAAACTAAAAATTAAATAAATTTTAAATATATAATATGAAATATATAAATAATGTTTTTATCTCAATGGCCACGATGATTGGTGGGAAAGGAGATATGACCAATAATCGTTTCGTGAGGCAGTAGTTCGTCGTGCACAATAATATTATGTTCAACCTCAATTAAATGGTGGTGTGTGTAAGTGTAGGTTAGAACCACTGAATAAAAAAATCCTTTTATATAGAGGATACTTGTGTTTTTACACAATTATGTAATAATTATATTGTAGGGGTGTATAAGTAAAATAAATGTAAGGAGCTTGAGAGAAGACGTTACCCCTAAATCGGGTGACACCTTTTGGTTTATTCCAAGTGGCATTGTGGAGATGAATTATGAACAATGAGAGGATTCAATATCAAAGGGTGGATTTTATGGAGGATACATGGGTAGATATTGGTCTAACATAAAAGGTTTTATATGTTTTATTAATGGGTATATGTGGTGTCCTTTTATAATGAATGAAAAAGACTCATTTGTAATTTTATGAAACAAATTTGTTATTCACATGTTCTTACTTATGTAAAGTCATACCAAACAATCAAAATTCAAATTTTATATGGTATATGTCGGAATTTGGGACATAAAATGTGTTTTTAGAAATTTTCAAGATCATTTGGGCCGATAATGTTAATTTTTAGTTCTTAATTTAGATTAATTTGGCCATAACCGATGTGATTAACTTTTAATCACTTTTATTAGTCATTTTGCTAAAAATTTAACATGGTCTTATTAAAATATAATTATTATTCTAAATAAAGATTTTTATGTTAGATTTTATTTAATTCAAATCACATAATTGAAAAATTATGATTAGTGCTAATCATGCAGACAAGATGCTGTAAAGGGGGTTAAAAGTAGAAAAAAGTTCAAATGATTTGTACGATTTTATATTCAGTTTCAAATTAAAATTAATTATAATAAATTAAATAATATTAATATATGTATTATTTATAGAATGTGACATTAAAAATCGTTACAATATCATTTTGAATTAATAATTGTTCAGAAAAAAAAAGCAGTTTTTAATAAAAAATAGTATTTATCACTATTCATCATAAAATATTGTTTCTCATAAATATCTCAAAAAATAACCCAAGGACAATTTCAATGTTCTGAATTTAAAATTATTATTATTTTATCAAATTATCTTACTAAATTTGTAAAATATTATATTTATTATTAAAATCGGTCCATTCAAGAAAATGATATTTTTGATAATAAAACGACTTTACCAAACAAATATAATCTTTAATTATTAAAATATCTGATTTATATCCAAAATTTATATAAAATATTTGGAAAGAATTTTTAATATCCCTATTACTATGTTTAATTTTTATGTCATAATTATCTCATTAAATTAATTATATACATATATAATGATATTTTATAGAAACTCAATGGTGTGTGCATCGTACACAAATTCAGTGTTTCTTGCAGTGCAATAAATGTTGGTACTGCATGTAGAATATGAAAATTTTGTATTTTATGTGAATTTAATTCTATAAGTTGTGTTTTAATATATATATATATATATATATATATATATATATATATTTCTAGTTCCATTTTAAATGATAAAACATTGAAGAACTAAATTAATTCAAAAAAAGTCACAACATCTTGGGGTGTTATAGCCATAGATGGGGTCAAAACAAATTCTAATAATCCTTTGGATCCTAAGATGAGAAAAAAATAGTGATAAAACTTAGTACATGTCAAGGGATATGTATTAGGTTATGGAAAAGAATATTTAAATGTCTTGGAATTTTGGTAAAGGTTAGAGCGAGCAGTTTCCTAGAAATACATCCCTATCGGGATACAACAACTCAATATGGCCATGTTAGAGATATACATTGGGGTAAAAAATATGAAAAGATGTTCCATGTCCGACTCATGTTAATCTAGTGCATGACAATGGGCTTTGTTGGACACCTAGTTTGAGACTCCTCAGTGATATGCTTTGGGAATTAAAGAACTCTTCTTGAATAATTATGATGGATTAGAAATAGGTTGGTTCTGAATATCCTATGATAAACCTATGATTTCATAGAATAATAAAAGTGTATTAATTTAGAAATCCTATAAGTAATTTTTAATTATTATTTGATTACTAATTTTGATACTTATTTTTTACTATGTGATTTTTTTGTTAATGGATGGAACACGAAGGAACCGTGTTAATGGAGGTTGCAATGGACAATGTAAGTATTGTCCTCGTGTGCAACTAAATTCAATGGGGGATGGAATTAAAAAACTCATTTTTATGCACACATACCTTTTTCAATTAATGAATCATTGTATAATTCCAAATGAGCTATGGTGGTAACAATTTTTTATGGAGTGTTTCATGAGGAAAAGTCCATGTTATTTCCAAGGGTATTATGATCATATTCTTACTAAAAAATGTATTAGTACAACTGAAAATATAATCTGCGTTCCTTAGTATTTAGAAAATGAGAAAGTAATTAGGGATTTTATTAGTTAAGAGGTGATGAAGTTCAATTATGGAATCTAATCAAGAATATGAGGCACAGATATGAGATTGAATCCATGTATTTGGACATGATAAAGAACATAAATTCCAGAAATTATTTTATTTTAATTCTTCATACCAAAATGGATAATGATTTCCATGAGTTGATGTAAAGGTACGATAATTTTATTGGTACCTATGAGGTTAATTTCATGATATGTGCAAGCCATGATTTATGAATTATCATCCAACGTAAAAATAATGTTGATAGGTTCTCAGTGTCTTAAATCCATGTCATAGAAGGGTATTGTCCATAAGATACATTAGTATATATAAATATATTGGGAATTTTGAAATAAATTTTGAAATAGAGCTTTGAGTCACATATCAATATCATTGTTTTGATAAGAAGAGGAAGATATAGTTTATTAGTAAATCTAAATACCATGAAAAAAATAAGTTGATCATTCTATTAGGATCTATTTATGATTAGATTTATGGGGTAAATTTCTATAAGGGGCCTAATAAATGTTTTAAGTGTGGAAGGAAAGAAATCAGACATTTTATTTCCAATTTGATATGAATATGTTTCCTCAAAACTCTAATTGAAAAAATATGCACAAAATTAACATCACATGATTTAATGTTACATGTGTATGGAGACCGAGCATTGTGCTGGACAATGCCCAAACCCAAGGTATTGTGGTGATGATAAACTTCATCTTCCTATTATGTCGTGGTATACCAGTAAATCTAATGTATTTTCTATTTCTAATGATGGTTGCAAAGACGATGTGATGAAAAGGTACACTTACAATAAACTATTGAAACGTTAATGTCATATTTGATTTTGGATCCACCGACTCATTCATATATAATGAATTTCATAAGGGTTGTATGACTCCTCCAATATAATTGGACAATGATTTAGCAGTGTAGACCCCTAATAGAATAATTTTTTCATCTTAAGTCTAAGATTCCTCTCTAGATGAAGAATGGTCTTCCTAAAAATAATAACATTCTTCATTTGGTCAATCTTGTTTTCATCTTAAGTGTGGATTGGATTACTTTAAATAAATACCACATCAATTGTCAGTGCGGGGAAGTTACTATTATTGTTTCAAACCCTTCAATGATCATTTATCAATCTTATGATAAGAATGAACTACTTTTGGATATTACATCATGTATATGTGTCTTGATTACCATTAAAAAGAGTTCATGATATCAATTGTTTGAGGGGAAGATTAACATTTATAATATGGCTATTATTCATGATTTTTATGATGTCTTTCTATAAGTGTTTCATAATATTCAACAAAAATTTGATGATAAATTATGGATTGATCGTATACCTAGTTCCACAACAATTTAAAATACTCTTTATAGAATAACCCTAATTGAATAGTAGGAATTAATGAAGAAACCCCTTAAAAACTCAATAAGGGATTCATTTAGCCATGTGTGTAATCTTGGGGTACACTAGTTTTGTGGGTGAAAAAGAATGATGGATCATTGAGTCACTACATTGATTTTTGGTATTTGAACAATATTAAAATCAATAACATGTATCATATTCCCAATATTTATGAATTATTTGATCATATATGTGGTGCTAAATACTTTTCCTAGATTGACCTTAATTCATGATATCATCAGTTGATGGTCAAGAATGTCGATATACCAATGAGAACATACCGTACAAGGTATGGAAACAATTAATATATATTGATTCCTTTTGGTATTTCTAATTCCCCTGCTATCTACATGGATTAAATGAGTATAGACTTTATAGATTAGATACATATATTTATGGTAGTGTTTAACATGATATTATTATCTATTCAAAGAACAATGAAGAGAATGAATATCACTAAAGAATTATCCTAAGGACCCTATGGAAGGAGAAGCTATATGAAAAATTTAAACAGTGTGAATTTAGTCCAAAAAATGATTCATTTTTTGGGCACATAATCACAATTGATGGTATAACAGTGTATTTGTCAAAGAATTAAGCTATTGATTGTCGACTTAAAACTACCATAGAGACTGAAATCCACAGATTTCCTTCTTTAGCTAGATATTATTAATTTTTCAAGAGAATTTCTCAAAACTATATAATCCATTGGCGATGTTAAATCAGAAGAGTGTCATGTTATTATAAAATGATGAATGAGAGGAAAACTTTCAGGAACTGAAGAGAAGGTTGGTTATGGGGCTTGTTCTAACATTACTCGGTAGTGGAAAGGGGTTTGTAATATATAAATATGAATACAAGAAGGGAATGGGATGTGTTCTTATGTAGAATAACATGGTTATCACTTATTCCTAACCACAATTAATGAATCATGAGAAAAATTACTCAATTAATCATTTAGAGTTATAAATAGTACTTTTTTCATTAAAGATATGGATGCATTCTCATTAGGGGGGAATGTTTTATATATATATATATATATTATATATTAATAAAATAATGTATTCACATTTAATGTTTTTAACATTCCCAAGAGAATATGATAAGAGTTATTAAGGATTATGACTATTCAATACATTACCACCTTGGAAATGTGAATAGGGTGACCAATGCTTTGGGTTGGAAGGATCATGCAATCATATCCATGATGATGATCACAAAAGATCCAGTATTTCTGGATTTGAAAAAACAGATCTACGAAATCCTGAAGGAATGGGAAAATATTATCTTTCTCAAATGAATGATCAACCCACTATCCATGTAATTATTAAGGAGGCACATAAGTAAAATGAAGAAAGACAAATGAATGTCAGAAATTTTTCTTCTATTCCAGATTTTATATACACAATATTAGTGGAAGAATATAGGTTTTATTTCTCAATTCATCCTAGAATTATGACAACGTATAGCGTATATGAAAGGATACATCTGTGGGATGGAATTAAGGGAGGTATCACATCTTTAGTATCTCACTGTTTCATATTCCAAAATTTAAGGATATAATAAAAATGTATAATTCAATGTTGCATCGATTACCCATACCAGAATGGAATTATGAGAACATCAAAATGGAGTTTCTAATTTTATTATGAAAAACCTCAATGGATATTAATGATACATGGGTGGTATTCTATATCTTTACTATGTCAGCACATTTCATTGTTCCTCTATATCCATTTTTCCTAATTTTAAAATGACACTTGTTGGGTAAGTGGGATCTTCACAAAAAAATGGATACAATTTCAAAAATCACGTACATATAGAATTACATAAAAAACCTATCCCAAAATCCGGATTTTAATTTAAAAAATTAAAATGCATACAAGGAAACACAAAAAACCTCAGGCAGCGAGAATCCTGTAAACCCCCCCCCCCCCCATCGAGAACATCTGTCATCACCTCATCGTCCATCATTACATAACCATCAACCTCATCATTTCATCACATCAATAGATTCATTGATCTCACATGCCACATCGTCGATGACCACTGCCAAATTAATATCACCACCATCTCACAGAGCCTCTCTCATCATGCCATCATCATCACTGCTCAGTACCACACCAGAATGTTAAATCCCCCCAAATTAAATATGTCATCATCCCCAATCACGAAACCACAGACCCGCTACAAAACACCTATAAATGAGACCACAAAAAAACACCATATTCGACTCACCAATCTAGGAAAAATGCTCTAAATTGACACAGATGGTAGTGGCCATCAACATGTTGTCGAAAATCATCAAACGTAACCCCCATAACCTCCAAGATAAAAAATTGAAAGAGATTGATATATGAAACCTAGAGAAACAGCAATAATGTGGAATGTATTAAAACCCTTAGAGGATGGACCAAATCTAGGATGCTATGAAATTTTTCATCCACCATGCTGCATGACCAAAACCATGGTGAAACATGAGATCCAAATCATATATGGAGGGAAGAATAGGAACATACTATCAGAGTGCGGATAGAAGAATGTGGAGAAAACCTAGATAGTAACAGAAATCATGGACGGTGAGCGAGAGAGAATGAATGTATCTTCTTGGAGAAAAAATAAATTGAGAAAAAACCAGAAAGAGAGAGGCACTAAAACCCTAGGAAGAAGGACTAACCTCTATAGTGTCTGGAACTCATTCATCTAACATACCAATCTCCCAAAACCTAATCATATCTCGTGCTACAAATCCGACATGGAGTGAAGATAAGGAACACAATATTAGATCATAGGGAGGTTGATGAGGATAAGACCAGAGTGCTTGATAGAGGGGGAGAGGAGGGTGAGAGAGAAAAAAAAATATCAAGAGAGAATGTCTCATAGAGTGGGAGAGATACCACTAGGAGAATTCTAGACCTTATTAGAGGGTGACTAGAACAAGAGAACATGAGAACTCAAGAGAGTGACATTACATTAAACTGTTTATTTTAATTAAATGAGATAAATAAATTATAAATCAAAAAACATTCACAGGTATGGAAATTGAAAGCAAATAAGTTTATGGAACCAATATCTAGGAAATACATAATGGAGAAGATATATATTAAGGATGCTGTAATGTTTAATTTAGTATCCCATTATATTGTATCAAATCGGCATCCATGTTTTACCTCAATGTTTTGGAAAGAATTTTAGCAGGAACATGATACAGTAATGAGTTTCAGTGCTACTTATCAGCCATAGATAGATGGTCAGCTTGAAAGAACAATTCAAACCCTAGAGGAAATGTGGAGATATTTTTAGTTATATTTAAAATTTGGGTTGGATAAAAACCTTTATCATGTTGAGTTTTATTATAAAAATAGTTTTTACTCAAGAAATTGGACTGAAAAATATGAGACATCTATGGGATTCAATGTAGAGACCCAACGCGTTGGGATGATGTTTGAGAAAAACATTATTGGGACGTGAGATCACTAATGAAATGATTGGGATGGTTAGAACCACATAGCAGCATATCATGGTTTATCAAAGATAGTATGTAGTTATGTTGGTAACTATTAGTGTGATATAGAATTTTAATTTTGTTAAATGGTGATTCTATGATTCTCACAATAGCATAAAGTTATAAGATTCTAGAAAAAAGGGAAACTTATCCTTATATATATCAATCCATTTGATATTCTTGATCGTATCAGGATAATATCATATCACATGGAACATCATGAAATTCTTTATCTAGTCCACGATGTGCTTTGTGTATCTCTACATAGGAAATATATACCAGACCATTTTCATTAAATGAACATAGGGGTCATACCATATGAGAATATTCTTTTTTACAAGGAAATGCATCTTCAATTTCTGGACCAATTAGATAGTGTTATAAGAAACAAGACCATTCCCCTTGTCAAATTTTTTAAAAAATCACAAATTATAAGAACCTATTTGGTAAATTGAGGATTTGATAAAGCCTATGTATCATTAATTTTTTTACCAAGTGTTGAATTTTGATAGAAAATTTCATTTTAAGGGGGTAGAATGTATCTCCTAGATCTTTTTGGACCTTTTTAAATAAATTAAATGTTAAATTATATCTTGAAATGAATAAATTCCATATATCCTTGAACATGGAGCCTACTTGAATTATGATACCCACGAAACTGACTAGTCGTAAAATACACGCAACTATGAGTTGAAGTTTGACGAATGCAACACTGATTTCTATGAAACATCTATTTTTTATAATTATTAATATGAGAGAGTTATAACCAAAATATTAAACGTAGGTACATGATTATTTATAAATACTTTTAAAATATTGTTTTTAATTTTTTTATCCTAATAAATTATTTTGATAATAAAAGTTGAAATTTTTGGTAAAGTCATTCTTTGTTTAAATATAACATTTTCTAAAATAAACCATTTTTAATGTCCTTATAAGAAAAATAATAGTAATAGGTTTATACACATTACTAAATTTAATTTAATCAAAAACACCATTTTAATGTTTATAATTTCTAAATTATCTTACGGTTTATTTTTGAAATTTTTATAATAAACATCATTTTTTTGATAAATATTGAAGAATACTAGATTTAAAATTTAAACAAAATTTTAATTTAATTTATTTATAATGATTATTTATAGTATAAATATGTTTCATTGTTTTATTAGATAATATTATTAACAATTTATTCAATTTTGGTCATTTTTACCAATTTCATTTTGAGATTAGATATAAAAACACAGTAATATTTTAATAATTTTATATTAAAAACCCGCATTGTCAACAATGTGATTAATTTTAAATTTATTTTGTCAAATTTTTTATTTATAATATTGAAAATTAATTCCATATTTTTAATCATAATATTTAATAATCCCAAATAAGTTCAGATACTTTGAAAAAAAATAGTAGTAAAAGTGTTTAAAATTAGTTACATTAGTTTAGAAAAACAAAATTTGGTTAATAATGTACTAAACCTATTATATAAGACCCAAAATGACCTAGAAACATATACAGAACAAATTTCCTCTCCATTATTCTTAAATTAACATCCATTATTCAATATTTTCTTGTTTTAGTTTTGACCATAATTTTGTAAGTATGTGGGGACACTTATCTTTTTTTTTTAAAAATGCCATGTGATTACATTCCCTTCCAAATAAAGTGCCACTACCTCTACCAATTTTTTCAATCCTCTCAATCACTATAGATCAATAACACTATAGTAAAATAAGTTTAAAACATCCATAAATTTCTCCAATAAGAATTCCCTTTTGCATAATGTAACTCACAAAATCCTTTTTGTTCAAACCAAAAGGAGTTACCAGATTGAGAGTTGACAACATCCCTCATGCTCATTCAGTTATTTTTCATTATCCACCCCCTATAATCTCTTTCTTCATTTATTTAATGAAAAATAAATTATAATAAATATATTATAACTATATTATGATGTGTTTTATACCATCACACACACACACACCTCCTTCTAACAGATATCGAATATATTGTTTAAATATGCAGAGAAATACCACCACATTAAATGATGATTGTTCAATTCTCATTTACCAAAATTATGATGGAAAATATATTTATATATTTAATTTATTATATTTATTAGTTATTTAATCATATATATTACTTTAAAACACACATATTGTTATTTTCAATTTGGTCTAATAAATATAATTATGTTTGAGGAAGTGTGGACTATCACCACCCCAAAGTGATGTGATTCATTCACACACTACATGGAATGTATAAAGGATGGGTTTTGTGAAATTAATCGATATATATAACATTATAATGAACTTTTAATTATATTATATATACATAAACTTATTTTCTATTTTCATTTTGTTCTTTAAATTTGAAATTTAAGACGGCAACAATGTTCATGCATATATACGGCTTACCATCTAGATGAACAATGAATTCCATTTCATACTTATTTATTATATATAAAATTATAATATAAATATATATGATATTTATAAAATTTATTCAATTATTTAATTTATTTAATCATTATATAAGTGTAAATACCAATAATATAAAAGATTAATACACATGCAAAGATCAAAGTGAATATTACCCAAAGTGAAACCTTTTATTAGATTACTAAAAAGTTGGTAATATATGGTCATAATGAAATAATATTTGTTATTATGTATAATAATATTATTCTGGATAACATTTCTAATAAACTGAAATTTATTATACCATAATATTCTATGAGAATTAATAGAGTCACGACACAAGGTATAAGGATTTCATCACCCTTTTTATTCATATAAGATACATATATATTCGCCACTCTTTCATTTTATATGGTGTATTTACTAAACATGATTATGTTATATATATAATTTTTCTATATCTATTGGTATTTACATATAAATTTTATGATCTTTCATTCAAGGGATTTAATTTTCCAATGATACCAAATCGGTAAAAATGTTTTGTCTAAATTTTACTATATTGAGACCCATGTGTGGTTAAGCACCTACAAAATTTTTTAACATGTACACACTTATATTTTTCATGTTATATCATCAATATCCATATTCATATGATATTTTATGGTTCATGTAATTTCAATTTATTACATGGATAGCATGATCCGAAGTTACTATGTTATAATAGTTTATTTGGACGGCCTCATCACTTTTCGAGATTGTTTACATTTATAATTTTATGAAATCATTAGATCCATACCTCAAGAATACAAATGAGTGTACCAATACTATGATTATTAAATATATAATCATATTTTAGTACCACATTTTAAACTCATTTTTTCATACGTTAATGTTTTTATGTATTGGTCAGAATTATATTATGTTCAAAAAATCATGTTTTCAATAATGATTTCAAAATAACCTTAAAGATAATTTTCATTAACATAGGATTTAATTTTTGATATCGTTTTCAATTAATCCTTAATATCTTGTAAAATATTTTTTCATAGAAAAATGATTTCAAATTTTTTTTGTATAAAAATATTTTTTTTCAAAGAGGAAAGGATATTTTCTATAGGAAATGTTTTTAGAATACCATTAAAAATATTTCCCAACTATGATTAAATTCATTTTTGTAACCAATGACTTTATTAGAATAATATTCAACGTGTCCATTCACATTATTTCTATGAATGGATTTTGTTTTTATGTCATGATGTTTATGGAACCCATTTGTCTTTCATTTGTTACATGATTTTGAAACCTCATTTATTCAATGGGTAATGTTAATGGTGAAATAATTACCAAACCTATCTATTTTAACATGTTATGATATTATTACATGTCTATAATACTAATTTCATATCAAATGTTAGGATAAGGCTATTTATGATCATGTGGAACATGTATTGATGATTTTACTTTGATAAGGGTTAGTCTATATCTCCCTGTAATGAATTAGGTAATGATTTATATCTAATTAGATAGAAAAATATAGTTTTTTGAATAATTATTGACTAATAAGATGTCCATGGGCATGAACCATGTCTACCAAGATGGTATTGGGAGTGAACTCATTCTACCAATACGGCCATGGGAGTGAACCATGAATGCCAATATGGTATGGGGAGTGAACCTATAATACTATGATAGTCTTAGTAGTGATTCCTTAGATACTATTGAAATCATACTATATGTTTATGTCACTTACACAATTTCTTATTTTTTTCCATTTTTATGCTTTCATTAATTATGCTCTTTATTTTATAATGATTCATGTATTATTAATTTTTATTATTTATTCCATGATTCATTTTTATGATATTTTATATTCCTAGTATGATCTTATATTTTTTTATCACATTCTCATAATCTAATAGTAATGTTTTTCTTATATGTCTCTGTTGTTTACCCATACTAAGAATCAATGTTCCCCCATTTTTATGTTTCCCTTTCCCAAGTTACGATGATTTTTATTAAGTCTGAGGTTTCTAAGATGGAATCTATTCATGAAGAAACAAGTGGGAATAATGTATCTCATTTATATACTAGTGTTTATGATTCAATGATTCCAATGGTAATAGACCAATTATGGTATTTGGATGCCTTTTTGTATAGTTTTTAGGTATTCTGCGAAACATAAGTAATTTTTATGTTTTAAAAGAGAGGGTCACTAAACTGGGCTTTCACAAAGTAATTTGGCAACCCAAATCAACTATAGAATTCCCTATGCTCAAGAAGAAAGAAGATACAATGGAATATAATGAAAATTTTCCACAAAACATGTTTAAAATATCTTGTTAGGAATTTACACATTGTGTAATCTAACTATCAATCATATAAGTTTAGATAATGTAATTCTACAAAAACCCCATTTCCACTAATTTATTTTAATAAATACAATGAAAAATAACATGATGTGTAATCACTTTACAAGAGTTGTTAATGTTTTTTTTATTTCTATCCCACTTCCTTTTTGATCAACCTGGCCCCCTTTAAATATTCTCCACATACCATGATCCTTTTAAACATCTAACATATTATAACCAAAATACAATAATTCAAGAAAGTATACATCCATGTTCCTTAGTTAATTTTCTTTATAAAATGTCCTATGTATATGAAAAGGTATTATTCACCAAGGATAAAATGAAAACCCCCAATAAAGACATACCTAGAGAAATATGGGACCTTTAAAGGATCAATTGGGGGAAATCATGTAATGTAGATAGAATGTGATGCCAAAACAGCAACCACACATGGATAATATTTTATGGTGAAACCACAAAATTGATTAAGTTATGTGAGAATATGAGAATCCGATGTCGATGAAGTATCCTCAATCGTCTATACATGTGTGATAAGATATTAAGGGAGAAAGTTATTTTAAATGGCATATAATATAACACCATCATTTTGTATGGAATATTATTCCATCAAATTAATATAACTTTTTCTGATAGCATGTGGTACGCACAATAAATAGTTTAAAAGAACTATGATAAACTATTATAATATTGTTTTTTAATTCTATAGTTATAAACTATCCACTAAGTTTTATGTAATGAATTGATTTACATAAATTATTAAAATAATAAGATATAATAATTTAAATAAAGAAATCATTGGTCCTTAATTTAATATAAATTAAAATAAAACTAAATTCGATGTAAATGAAATTTTTTTTCATAAAAAATATTTTTATGTGTGCAATGAATTTTCATGATAATTTATTAAATTAATAATTATTGATCATTGATTCTAATGAAATACATATTTTTTGTATTTAATAATTTTTTTTCATTCTTCTAATTATAGTTCTAGGAAATAGATATCAATATATATAGTCTTATGCTTAAAAACATTTATTTTCTAAAAATTAGCTTCTATCTATTTTTTAAATTTATTTTATAATTAGTGTATATTAAAAATTTAAAAATTTTATTTGAAAAACGAACATAATTTTTTAAATAATAATGAACTATTAAAATTATGTTGAATCTCTTTTAATATTATAGAATGATTAATTTTTTGGGAATAATGAAAAATTCAGATTTTAATTGAAAACAATATTTTTAAAATAATTTAATAGAAAATTATGTTTTATTATAGGTTAAAAATTAACTTTTGGTCATTTATAATATTACAGTACATATTTTGTTTTTTAGAATTTATTCTTACGTTAAATTATTATATGAAAACGTTTTATTTGGAAAACCAATTTTTCGGCACATATGGGGGATAATAAATTTTAATTAAATTCATCCAATTATATGAAATATTTTTTGTAAAATAGATTTAATATTTAGAATTGGCATAAATAAATATTTTTAATTAGGAAAACATAATATTTTCAAAAACAAATATTCATAATTAGAAAAATTATTTTCTAAGGTTATGGTTAAAAGAGGCCAATCAGGCACTTAAAAAAAGATAAGAGTTAAAATTGCCTAAAACATTTATAATTTATATATTATTATCCTATAAAAATAATATATCATCTAATGAAATATAAGAAACCATTTTGGGGAAATAGTTTCCCATAAAGTGACATGGAATTATTGAAAAAATTGAAAAAATTAGTGCGCTACATGACTCATTAATAAAAATAATCCCATATCCTCTCATGTTTAGTATTAAAATAAAATTGGTTCATCCAATACCTATAATTAATAATCCATAATAATATATTTGATGTTGATATGTCACTTTCTTATCCTTATGGACATCATAGAACACCCTTTTTATTCCATTATTTTACATGATTTGGAAGAATTATGTTATCTATAATAGGTCTAAAATGTTTGAATGTTATGGTGTACCTAGTGGCATGTGGGGTAGTTCACTTCTGAACTAGTTTTCCATGTAAAAATGTCTTCAAAGGCCCTGGACCTATATGATTTTTAAATGGATCATTATGTTAGGTAATGAATATTCAAAAATTAATATGAGATATCTATGTATAAAATGTGCAGGTTACTATAATTTTTCCCATTCATTTTAAGTGTATTAGATTTCCATGGGATGTGATTCCAGGATATGACTCAATTTGAAATCATTACAGAAACGAATATATTTTAACTAAAAATAATATTTCACATAACGAATCGGTATTTCATCACTATAGAGAACTCAAAGGATGGACTGAGATTTCTGCACTTTTATCTTAGCAGGATGATATATGATCTCATCATTGAGTGTCATCAAGAGTAGTTTTTTGAATTTCATACATGGTAGTGGTATGCACGAATACCAAGGGATTGTAAACAAATCCCACAAAAGTAGGTAGGTGTAGTTGTTTTAGTATGATGATGGTAGAAATAATCTCTTTAGTTTTCCATTGATTAATTTGGAGTTCAATACATGTGCTAATTATAAAAAAATTATGTTCTTTAGGATTACATAGTAGTCAACATATTGTAATAGATAATGGTTTGAACCCTTGTATGGGAAGGGATCATCTTCCCATTAGTGGACATGTTGTTCGAGTTCCACCAGTCACATTTTCAGGGTTATGTGATTTGGTTCCTTATTATAGGAGCAGAAATATTAGTATGAGAGACACTTTCATCTGAGACATGCAACAACCTAGTTCATAAGGGAGACTCATCGACATACTATGCAGTTTAGTCCGTCAAATCTAGATGTAAGACATTCCACTATGTGAGCTATGATTCTTATGCCATTAACCAATTCCTAAATTTTGTATAATATTAGGGAATCAAGGTCAGTTATATGTTATTTATTTTAAAATGTATTTTAATTGGAGATGGTAATCATTCAGGGTGGTATGATTATCAATACACTCTTAATGGAGTGATCAAAGGTTAAGGAACAATATATAGAGTGTTCACCAATAATTTGTGGTTACTATTTCATTTTGGAGATTTTAATGTTGGAAATGGATAGATTATATTTTGGTTTGGGTATGAATTGGATAGTTTTATAGTAGGCTTAGATTTAATATTATCATTGGATATTTACATTTCTATATCTAGAAGGTGAAAACCCATTCCATCATGGGGAATATTATCTGTAGGCTTTTCTTGTATGAATACTTCAGAGTATTTTAGATCTCCTAAAAACATAGTGAGGAATGGATTTTCTTCATATTTTGATATTTCTATATATAACATTTCCTCTACTATGATACCATATTCAACACATATTTCATGAATAGATCTCCATCATACCACCCGAACATGATAAAAATGTCACAATCGACTTGGTCCCTAATGCCGAAACTATTTCAATCACAGTATAAAAAATGAAATTCGGTGTTATTTGAGTGATGAACTTATAGTTATAAGATATTTAAGACAAAGGAATTATATAGACTAGTTATTTAATCTAGGGTTCACCTATTCCTTTCTCTATGAATGCCGATGAGAATTTGTGCTCCCATTTCGACTAATAGAGGTTGAACTAGTTGCTGATCAAGTACTATTATCCAAATACATATAATGATGATCACATTGATTAGTTGAGAGGTGAATGAATTTCATCAAAAATTTAATCTATTTTACGGTTCCATGCAATGATTTTTAGACCATCATACATAACCCAAACAACATTTTTGAAAATTGTTAACATGTATGAATTCATGGTAATGTCCTTCGGTCTAATGATCATGAGGAAAATAATTATATCCATCATTAATTACATTTGACATTAGTTTATGGATCAATTTTTGGGGATTTTATTCCATGAAATTTTAGTATAATCCCATTGTAAGAATGGTCATAGATAATATATTGGAATCAACACTCATAGAGAATTAGTTATAATCCAAACTATCTAAATATAAATCTTAGATTGAAAAAATGAACTACTTATGTCATGTTATATAATATGATCGAGTTTCAATGGATATAGAGTAGGTTTACACCATGATATCTTTGTAGTAACCCAATAAATTATTTAATATTTAATTCTTTATTGGACTTCTAGGTTATTTTCATCATTTGAATAAGTACATCTCCCATATGGACTCAGTAATATCTTGGTAAACCAATAATGGGGTGAATTTTGTTTTGTTAGACACTTAAAATTAATCTAAATTAGAAATAAATATATTGATTACATCCTATGTTATCCTCACCTTACCTAACATGGGTATGTAGTCTTTTGTGTTTTAAAACACATTTGGAGTCGATCAAGTATTAGTTTTGATGTTGGAGGATCATGTAGTTTTTTATATATCACAATAGATAAGTAGACACGAAGAGAATGATTCTAATTATGATCATGAGTTATGTATAGTTTTATATGACCTTTGATTATGGTGTCATTATCAATTGGGTTGGTGTTTTGTGGTGTACACATATCTGATGAGCATAAAGTTCATGGTTTCATTGGTGGTCCATAACCATCGGTTGTGGGGGTGGGTCATGTATCTATAATATTTAGAATTCCAGTAGGAATTTAATCCATCTAAGGGAAAAATCAATGTAAATTACTTGATTAAAAACATGTTGACATTGTATGTGTGATAATTTTGGGATAAGTAGTAGCTGATTAGGCTCTTTTCATGTATAAATCATTATGTTTACGATTCCCTGAAAAATCAGATTTCAACTTCAATCCCTTCTTAGATCCATATTTTGTTTCCAATTTCCCTCAAGTTCCACTCGGTCCGAAGGTCCCAGACATTCTTGATGGGTGCCCTAATAATCATCTATCGATTGCGGTGTTGTTGGAGTCCTAGAATCTACTAAAGCATACCATTTTTGGTAGGATTAAACAACGACACCCCTTCCTTGATTTGTTTTGTGGGCACATCATTGGTGCTTGGGAGTTTCTATAGAGGGAGATGGTGACTCTTTTGGATAATAGGCACATAATGGTTCATTTTTTTCAGAGGTGAATCTCATCAAGGCCTTGTCATGCCCTCCTCGCAGCTTCAACATCATCAGTTTTTACCTATTCTTGTGGTCCTTTGATCTGCATATTAAGCATGATATAAAAATTATGGCGACATGGGTACTCATTTCCAATCTACCCCAATGATTCCATAGTCAATATATTATTATTATGATAGAGAATATATTTGGATGATATATGTACTTTGATAGTCAGACTGAGGCTCTCTATCACCCGGTTAATCTGCGTGTTTTCATGGAAATGTATGTTTCTAATACTTTATTCTAGTTTGTTTGGATCATAGTGGGTGAGGGTTATCGTTGCAAGAAGAGGGTGGTTTTGAATCCTTTACAGATTTTTTTTCAAGATATAAGCTCCTGGGACACTCATTGGTGTCCATTTTTGAGGGTCTAAGACATCTACAAGGAGTAGGTGCAGTGGTCGTAATAAGGAACCTGAGGTGTTTGATGAAGATGTGTTGGGGAAATGGCATGTTGTTTTGGATGTTAATTGGAGGAAAGAGTGTGGAGGGGGCACGCTCCACCAGTAACCTAGGTATCTACAATGCCTCCACTGAGCTAAATCTTGGCTCATCCTGACCTATGATGAAGGTTGTGGTGCATTAGATCAACCCAATAGTTTCTGAAGTATTTAGCAGATTGAGGTAGGACCAAGATAAACCTTTTTAATGACGAATGTTGATCCATAATGGTAGTGTGATGGAAAATGTAATGGTTTTCCAAGAAAATAATAGAGTGGAAATTCAGGTGTATGTGCCCAAATATGTGGGGCACAGATGGAAGATCAAGGGATATATGGTCTTGGAGAGGCTATTTTGGGGTTAGTGGGTTCTGGTACAACGTAGACATTGAGGACTCCTTCTTATGTTGAAGTTTCTATGGAAGAAAAGGGTCATTATGCAATAGAATAAAGGAGGATCAACATGAAGATGTAGGGATATCCAGGTGAAGTAGGTTTACCAGGTGAATCGGGGAAGTTGGTGAAGGGCGAGGCATAACTAATCAGAATATGACTTTTCCCTTGATTAACATCAATAACAATTTTGCTGCCCTGGGATCAGACTCTCAAGATCCAGTGTCCAATGGGGATGATTTACACTCAGGGATGGAGTTTGGGGAGGGGGATAGCGATGGCCTAACCCTGAATGAATTTTCACTAGAAGGATCCAGGGGAGGGCTCCAAACCCCTAAAAAGAAGATGTGACTGAAAGAGAATGCGAGTCTGTGTAGCTACATTATGAGCAAGAAGAAAAATTCCAAATGCTGAAAGGATTACACATATCTCCCAATTCCTTTGAAGACTATATCATCTAAAAAGGGAGGGGACAAAGTAAATAAGGGTAAAAGTTTTAAAAAGCACAGGCGGAGGAGGTTCACTTGGTGTGTCGATCTGGACTGGCTAAGGTTCCTAGGACATAGGAACAAGGACTGGATAATAAGGTTGATGTGAATAAAGATCATCCCCTGAACCAAGATGTGTTAGTGAATTCTAATTCCCCTTTTCATGCACCTTAAGAGGGTAAGGAGGATGAGGAGGAATAACCGATGGTTATCATAGCTGGAATGACGCGAGATGATGTGGAAGAAGCCATGTATGAGACATTTTACCTTCTTATTCACACTAAGGAAGAAATTATTGAGAAGGTATTGTATTTTAATGGTTCTAGAGAGGATTTAGAAAGGATAAATTGTGAACCAATTCAAGTGGACACTAACAGAGAGCAAGAATACTAGTTCACCACGAAACACCTAATTATGACCAGAGAATTCAATGCCAAAAAAATGGTGGAGGAGTTCGTGCAGACGTCGGACAAATGGATCAATCAATTTGAAGACAAAATCAAATATGATCCTGATAAAAAACAATCTTTACATTCTTGGAATTTATAAAGGGGTGATTCTTCTAATATGTTGATGTTGTTTTTGAAGGATGTTTTAGGGTCTGAAGCTTCAATTTGTATCTGATGATTTCCAAATTTCTTCCACAAAAGGGTAATTTTAAATAATTATATAAATTTAGAGGGGGAAACATTATAATTAATCTACATCATTTATTATAACCATCTATTTACATATCATTTATTTGGGATATAATCCAATGATTAAATCCTTATTTTTTCTTTGGATAGTTTCTTATAATTATATAAATATGATTATGAAATCAATTTATTTTTAATATATTAATCTATACAGCAAAATTAATATATTTTTGAAACCAATTTCTTTTTTAAGGGTTATACTATGATGAAATTATTTTGAAAATAATTTAATATTCATGGGTAATAATTATAAATATGGATTTATGATATTATGGAACAAAAATATATGTTTTTTATTATGTTAATGGTTGGTCTTGAATTACATATCACAACAATACATTGGGTAATGATTGATAAATCATAAGATAAACTGGACCAGAATTGGGAGTGAACCTAGTTTAGAAGGGGACTCTATCTACTATGATAGTATTGGGAGGTAACTTTGACTACTATGATATTTTGGTGAGTTTACCCATTCCACAATCATAGTCTTGGAATAGGTACATGACTATTATAGAAATTATTTTTAGGGTTATGTGCATAAAAAAGTATATATATTATTCCAATGTTATGATCTCATGGTGTATGTTGTTTTATTCATTTTTTGATTCATTTATTTTGATCAACACTGATTTATTCCATGAATATTGATTATTAACTATGATATGCATGCTACTATTTTCAAATGTCATTATTCTGTTCTCAGATCATTATGATCATTTCAGATTGATATATCGCTTTTCCAAACTTAAGGAACATCATATAACACCCTTTATTATTCATTAATTAACAAGATTATAATGAATGATGTTATATATAACCTTCCAAAGAAGAGTAAATGTTATAGTGTACTAAGTGGGTGATGGGGTAGTTCACTTATGAACTAGTTTTCCATGTATCCATGTATCTAACGGAATTGGACCTATATTATTTTGGAATGGATCATTATGTTATGTAATTAATATTCAACAATTAATATGTGGTATCAATGTATAAAATGTGTAGGTCACTATAGTTTTTCCAAATCATTGAAAGCTTATAATATTTCCAGGGGAAGTGCGACTAGGATAGGACTAAATATGAAAACATTTTAAAAAGGAATATATATCACCTAAATATAATATTTTACTTAATGAATCGATATATCATTACTAAAGAGAAATCAAAGGAAGGACTGAGTTATTTCGATTTTCTCTCAGTAGGATAATATAAGAGCTCTTACTTAGGTATCATGAAGAGTAGATTTGGGAATTTTATCAAATTTAGTGGTATCCATGGAAACCAAGGGTTTATAGACCCATCCAAAAAAAATTCCATGTGTAGTTTTTTTATGAAATTTTTTGAAATAATATCTTTAAGATCCCATTCTCTAATTTGGAGTTCCAATCTTGTGGTAATTATAAAAAATTGTATAGTTTATGTATGATTATTCCTTAGTCGACCTATTGTAATAGATCATGGAATGAACCCTAGTCTTAGAAGGGGTCAGCTACCCCTAAGTAGATAGGTTGTTCGAGTTCCACCAATCCCATTAGAATGTGTTGGTGATGTGGTTCCATAATATAAAATACGATATATTTTTATGGGGGAGAATTGTATGTGATACATACTAAAATCAAGTTTAAAAGGGACACTCATCATCATAATATGTAGTCCAGTCCTACAAATCTTGATGTAGGACCTTATACTCTATTAAATATGAATCTTATTTCACATAAAAATTTCTATATTTTTTTTAATACAAGTGTATCATGTTATTTTAAATATTATCAATTTGTAAATGGATTGGAATTCGATATGGGAATCTTTTAGGGGGTCATGATCATCAGTAAACTCTTAAGGGTGTGATCATAGGTTAAGTTACACAATATAGAGTGTTCACCTAAAATTTATCGATACTATATCGATTTGGATCATTTGGTGTTAGAAATGGATGGATTATAATTTGGCTGGGGTTTAATTTTTATATATTTATACTTGGATTATATTTAATATTATCATTGAATATTTACTTTTCTATATCCCAAAGGTGACAAATATTTTTATCATGGTGGATATTATCATTAGGCTATTCAAGTATGAATACATAAGAGTATTTTGGATTTCATAATAACCTAGTTAGTAATAATTTTTATCAATATTTTCTTATTTCTAAATATCACTTTTCCTATATTAGGATTCCATATTCAACACATATTTCCTTAATACTTCTCCTTCACACAACCCGAACAGGATAAAAATTTCACAATCGAGTTGGTACCTAGTGCCGAAACTATTTCAATCCCACAAAAAATAAAATTTGGTGAGCTTTGAGTGATGAACATATAGCTCTTATATATTGAATATTAAGGAATTATACATACTAGTTATTTAATCCAGGGTTCCCCTATTCCTGTCTCTACGATGGCTGATGAGAGTTTGCGTACACATGTGGACCAATAGAGGATGGACTACATACTGATCAAGAACCATTATCCACATCCATATAATGATGATCTCTTTGATTAATTTAGAGGTGAGTGAATTCCTTCCAAATATAAATTTTTTTCTCATTCTACAAAGGATTGATTTTGAGACAATTAGACATAACCCAAACTACATTTAAGGAAATGTTTGACAGGTATGATTTCATGGAAATGTCATTTGGTCTAATGATCTTGTTGAAAATATATTTTTCTTTCATGAATTACATCTTACTATGGTTTATGGGTTTTTTTTGGGATTTTAACACATGAAATATGTGTGTAATACCATTATAGAAATTATAAGAGATAATATATTGGAATCTACCCAGAAAGAGTGTTAGTTATATGTAAAACTATCTAAATTTAAATTTTTTGTTGACAAAGTGCACTTTTTATGCAGTGTTATATCATATGTTGGAGTCTCAATGGATATATAGTTGGTTTCTACCATTTAATAATTGTAATAACCCAAGAAAATTTTTAATATTGACTTCTTTATTTGATTTCAATCTTATTATGTTCATTTGAATGGGTATATCTACCATTATGGACTCTATAATGTCTTGGTAGAACAATAAAGGGGTGAATTTTGATCGGTTTGATTATTAAAAAATTTTCCACATTTGAATTAAATATAATGACTACATATTAAGTGATACTCACCTTACCTAACATGGGTGTGTAGTATGTTGTGTTTTAAAACACATTTGGAGTCGATCAGGTATTGGTTTTTTTGTAGGAGGATTGTGTAGTTTTTTATGTATCCAAAAACTTAAGGATACATGAGGCGAATGATTATAATTATGATCATGTGTTATCTATAGTGTAACATGCCCAATGATAATGGATTCAATATCAGTTTTGTGGGTTTTTTGTGGTGTACACATATCAGAAAAACCTAATGTACATGGTTTCACAGGTGGACCTGAACCGTCTGTTGTGGGGGTTGGTCATGTATCTAGAGTATTTAGAATTATAGTAGGAATTTAATACATGTAAAGGAAACATAAATCTATATTCTATGATTAAGAAGATGGATACATTGATAGAGTGATAATTTTGGGACTGGTAGTAGCTGATTGTACTCTTTTCATGTATGAATATTCATGTTCAGGGGACCCGTGGGGGAGAAACAAAGAAACCAAAGTCTGCTAATTTTTCTCCTAGATCATATAAAGAGAGGGAAGTAATCTACTCTAAAGGGTTTATCACTAATATCAAACATATTTACTGGAGGGACACCATTAGGTTGGGCTCCTTTTAGTGATGAGTTTATTTATGACCAAATCCATATATATGTTCATATATGTTTGATTTATGTGTTTAAAAGGGCATATTAGGATTATAGTTTTCTGTTACATCCCAACATGATGAATATGTATCATCATATTAATATCAATTACTTTTCTATGGATTATGAATGATATAAATGGATTTGTTTTGAAATTATTTACCTTTCAGTATGTAAAGCCCACACATCAGAGGCACGCTTGGTTATTATTTCCTTTTACCATTTTGGAAGATAGGTAGGTTGATATCAACATTGAAATCATGATGATATTACTTAGGAAACCACTGATAACGATTCAATTTGTGGGAACCTTGATTGAGAGATGATGTTAGATCACTTATGATTTATTAGGGATACAATCACCATCAATGATCTATGTAATCAGTATGTACATGACATTGTTTAGTTACAAGGACTTCTACGGATTATATTTTATAATCAAGATCTCAAATTTATATCATTGTTTTTGTTGGGCCATTATATGGAGTTTTGATCACAGGTTCATCAATTGGAAACATTCTATCCCCTGACCAATGACAAATCAATGTGATAAATTCGTATTATAGAGTAGATGTTTTGAGCATATGTTTTTTGTTTCTTTGTTTCAAGTAGATAACATATAGAACATTTGGATTTTAAATAATATAAAATACTCCATGAACCAAAAGATATTGTTATTTTTAATATTTGTATATGGGGTCATATTTTCATCCTTTATAGTCATTAAGGGATATAAATTATACACTAAATAAACCAGTATCATGTTGGACGTTTTTGAGATGACCTATATGATTAGAAAGTGGTAGGTAACCCGAAAGTGCTAACAAAAATTTATGTCGAGCATCAATGGGATGATATAGTGTTCACTGCTACTGACCACATTTTTCATCAGCTATATCCTATGTTTGTCAAACTCAATATTCATAATTTTAGAATTCTAGCACCCATGCTTGTTGGGGCCTTTCATATAGTAGAGAGTGTCGATCTAGTGGAATAGCATTAATCACTAAAATAATATTTATTTCAATGATCACCATGTTTTGTGTGTCAAAAATTCAACTACATCACCAATATACTCATCCCATAATAGATTATGATGATGTTGAGAATGATGTTGATTCATCCTTGGAGGATTATTTGTTTGTTATCGTGAACCATAGTGAAAAAAATATATATGGAAGGAAATGTCCACTTAACAGAGTGAATATGTAGAATGGGTGAATTTGTGAGGATACATGGGTGAGGAAGTTAGATATGTAGGAAAAGTGTCATGACAAGTTCTATGCTAAATTATTGTGATTCATGAGAGAATAGATTAGTGACAAGGTTATAGATAGCAGGGAGCATATATGATCCCATCATTCTAAAGGTAAATTTTTTACTTATTATTATTTTAGATAATTTTATTGTAAAATATAATTGTTTCACTCATTAAATGGTTTTATGTAGGTACCTGATGTATTAGAGAATGCTGTCTAAAAGAGGATAACTATAGTTTATAGTGTGGGTGATGTTTTACTTCAACCGGTAGGCGAGCTTGTATGATAATGGATTAAAATGTATATAATAGGAAATGGTATAGAATGTGAGACCTATCATCTAAATGGTGGAGATATGTACGAATGATATTCCTCTATTACACCTACAAGAAGGCTCATGAGACCCACTATCTAGTTAGTGTCAATGAGAGCACCTAGAATAAAAAGTGAAAGTATCATATTTTTTATATAAAACCCCTCTTTCATAACCCTAATATCAATATTTGAACCAAATTCATTTTTCATGACATCTAAGGGTTATCAATTTTAAATTATACATCACACACACCATTCTATAGTGATTTTATCCATTATTTATTATATAAAACATGAATATATTTGTTTTTATTAGTTTTTCTATTTTCTAAATCTTCTTGTTTTATATATCCCTCCTACAACATTTATGGAGTGTGAATTTCAATATCCATAGAAGAATGTGGTGTTTTTCATTTCTCTTGATTCCCATAAATTATATTTATCATAGATTCTTAAAGTAGGTGGTTTGAAACATCTCTTTATGGTATTAATTTGATTTCTGTCATGTAATGCCTATGTAAATGCACATTCTAACTTTGTGACTGACACATTATAAAAACTATTCACATGTATAGCTGGATCAATATTCCTTGACCTCCCAAAAATAATGTTGGGTCTGTTATCATTGTCGCTAATACATGATGAAACTCAATAGGTGTTCCTAACTTTGATCAAATCCTAAAATATTAAAAATATTAAACATGATCCATATATTGGATTGTGAATTACTTATGTAATTCCGTAACTTATTTACTGTCTTAACATGTAATGTTTTTATATTATTGATTATTAGTATCTTAAATTGTCATTATTTAATTGACATAAAATTGTTATTATTAGGGAAATCATAATTATCAAGTTACGATTGACAAATAAATAAATGGGTAACATTGAATTAATGATTAAATGATATGATATATGTGTAATTCAGATGAAATAGAAAATATATATTATTTTTACAAGATTTTCATGTTATAAAAATTGAAATTGATAGTCCCATGATTAATTAATTTTTAAATTTTTTACTTATCCCTAGCATTGGAATTTACATAGTGTTTGATGTCATTTGAGAATGTAAGTGGCCCAATAAGGTAATTCAAATTGGATCCACTAATATATTTTCCCTTGGAATTTCCTTGTTTTTTAGGAACATGCATGATAATAAGGAATGGGAAATCAACGAGATAATTATTACATGATAACATGATTCCTAAGTGTGATATGGATGGTAACTTGATTGATATGGGTGTGATGCGTGTTTACTTGATGCCTGAGTGTAAGATTCCTTGATAACTAATGATTGATGGAGAGATAATTCATAAAATGAATCATGAGGATGAGATGAAATATTAATTGGTACATGGAATGGTTATTTGATCCATGCTGTGAGATTTAATGTAAAATTAGTGATGGATCATATATATATAAATATCCTACATCAGGCTGATGCCTGTTTTGGCGTACCCCGATTGTTAACTCAGAGCACAAGGGTCAGTATCTTATTTATTGTTCACGATTAATTTATGAATTAATTACATTGATTATTTTTCTATTTCATGAACTATTATCTAATACTATATTTTTTTAGAATGAATAGGTGTTGAAATACTAATTTTTACATACAACATGATCATGAATCATTTCATACCATATGATACTTAATGTATGATTGTTAGGATGGGTTCAATGGGGATTTTGATACATTGTTATTATGCTGTATGCGATTGGATTATGTATAACATAAGAAATTTTGTTTTAGAGTCATTATTTTGGATTATTTATTTATCTGGTTAGTTTTATTAATGTCAAGATGATATTTAGTTTATCATAATATAAATCATGTAACTATTTATTACATTTGATTTATTTTTCATTCACCTATTATAAGCATGAGATGTTTATTCTGTTTTTATATACTCTATTTCTAAAATTTTTTATAATTTTTTTAAAATGTTATAGACTATCCACTGTATTCCATGGGCCCTCACTACTAGTTAGAATCCACCTTCATACGCGGAGTCATGCTTTAGGTCCCATAGAAACCCATCTATGTCACATGAGGTCAAATAGGGCCATAAAAATTATAAGGTTACAAACATCCTAAAATACATGAATTTTTTCTATAATAATTAATACCATCTATCACCATTTATTTCAAAATCTATATTCGAAATTATAGAATATACAACAACCATAAATCATTCATTAATTTTTATTTCATTTATTAGAGATTCCCATATATCATTTTAATTTCATTACCATGCTTTTCCACGGGTCTTCATTCTGATAAACTTTTGATTAATAGATAACGCATCATAAATTTTTTTCCTTCAATCCATTTGATTTTCATATATATATATATATCATTAAGTTGAATTATTACTTCAATTATATTATTCATTTCCAATATGTCAATGAAAACATTCATATCCAAAAACATCCTCAAAAGTTCAAGTGCATTAATACCCAACCATTCTCATTCCACCTTCTTCATTATCAATTGTTTTTCACTAGTATGTAAAATGTATATGCGTTTCTAAATGAGTTTATCTTCCACACACATCTTCCATAATTTAAGGTTTATTCCATCAATATTTTTTAACCAGAATTTTTCTATCATACAATGCCTCATCTTCTGATGTTGGTAGATCACTTAGAAATTGAGATATCATCAATTGAAGTGAGAACATGGTGAATCTAATAGCACATATTTGGAGATTACTATCTAACTATTAAATAACTAAATTAGGGATTCAATCCACTTGATTTTTGTGAACCTCTATCAATAATATTTTCAGTCTAACATACAAAAAATGGCCAACTAAAAGATTACATGACTATGTATACTAAATGTTGGTCGATATCAAAATCTACTCACCACACCATTTTATCCATTAAAAAAATAGGTAAACACTACAAAATTAATATAAATGAAAAAAATAACAAAAAGAAAAAAGAGATTAACATGATTTAGAAGATG
Source organism: Viscum album (assembly GCA_963277665.1). Lineage (NCBI taxonomy): Eukaryota > Viridiplantae > Streptophyta > Magnoliopsida > Santalales > Viscaceae > Viscum > Viscum album. The sequence goes on along the minus strand of OY728131.1, from coordinate 303,890,696 downwards.
AGTCTTATGGGAATTGGAGAAAAACAACTTCTAAATTTGTATTCACTAAATGATTCATTATATTTTAATTATATTACAATGTTGATGTAATATTAAAAATATTCTATAACCCCCAATAAATACATATATATATATTTAAACATTAACCACATTGTTAGATTTAATAAATACTGATTGCACATCCTCTTATATTATAGGTTTCATCCATCGAACAAGTTAACCAATTCCTATTAAAATCCTTATCATTACAAAATTATATCCACATATGGTATTCTAGACAACTAACCCCTTTGTATCATTGAATCTCAGTCCTTAATCACATTATGATAACTACATTATAATATTTTCACTATTGGTGGTCTCACATGAGTCAAGAGTATATCCTCTTCATACACACTACATGTTGAGTAAAGTAATATTCTTTTATCTAATATATGGTTAGAGAAGTTATTCAAAATAGTGTGATTAGTTGACAGGTTTATATAGTGTTGTATATGACTAATTGTTAAACATATTACGTTATTATTCCCTCATAATGGGTAGAGTAGGAATGAAATATGGATTTCAGATAAGGTGGATTCCTAATATTACTAGTTCAAAAAAATGTGACACTCTTATGGATTTTTAGGGTGATATTCATCTCTTAATTTGATTTGAATCTTCCTAGGTAGGTAGAAGATGCTTGAAATGTAGGTTTTATGTTGAATTATATTCTAGAATTATCAACCTCAATTGGGGTGATTGTGACATATTGATAAATTTTATTAATTGATGTTCATAAAGATAAAATATTAAGGAGGTTATTTTCCTTGATATGATGTATTGTTAGTAATTTTTATTGAAAATTAATTTCAATTATTTAGTCATGTTTAAATATTTTTTAAACATGAATTCTTGAAAATATATTACTTAATAATTTATTTTAATTAAATATTAATTTTATATCATTGAAAAAATGTATTCACTTATCACATTTACAATTATGTGGTCAGTCTAGGAACTAACATAGCATGTTTATATAATCAACCTTCATGAACATATTTATATTAAATATTATTTATTATAACATCATTAATGGTGTTGGTAGTAGTGATTGATTGAAAGTTTTTTAAATATTGAGATAATTAATGTTGAGTTATATTCACTTTCTTAAAATAGTAGAGTCTATATTGGGGATTAAATTATTGTGATGTTGATTTCATTTAATATAATAGATTTCCTATACATTATTGGAGTTACTTGATTAATTTTCTAATAATTTTTTTATTTATAGATACATAGGTTTTCATATAATTTATATCCATTATTTTGGGTTAAATTTATCTTGAAATACATCATATTCATGTGAACAATACCCTATGAACTAGTCCCCTAACTATGGTTTGTTGTTGAGAGTCTTAATGGGTAATAACTCAATATTATTGTGGGTTTAGATGGACTCATAATGATGTCACATCAGGAGATAATAATATAATATAAAGAATTTAACATAGTAAATGTCAAATAAGTCATTGGTTTTATGAGGAAAAAATATTTCTAAACATAAATATGCGATAAAAAACATGGAAATTGAAAATATATACCACTTGACATTATGATATAAAGACAGAACTCCAAATTTTTGACACATCCTATTTAAAATATAAAAATATTTATTAAAGGATCTGTAATTATTATACGATCATGCATCATAAATTTTCATGTAGGAAATAAATAAATCATTTATTTTGGTTCAAAATGTAAAAGAAAATTAATTTATTATATATTTATTTTTAAATAAATATTACTACGATGATAATTTATTTACATTAAAAATAGATCTTAGATAGACCTTAATAAACATTTAAAATATAATTATTTAATGTGACATTTAACAAATAGTCTTTAGATTTTAGGTTATTAATATGACTTACTAAATTTGGAAATATCCTTTTTAACCATGTACAAAATTATTTAATTGGTTATCAATTATTTAGAAATGAAAATTAATTCACCCAAATTTAAAAAGTGATGTTTTTTTGCATATCATATTTTATTATCAAAATGTTATATTATCTAAATAATTAAAATAAATAAAATCAATTAATTATTTTAATGAAAATTATATATATATATTCAATAAAATGTTTTCAAATACACCAATTGGTTATCCTATTCACAAAAGAACAATTGATATAGTTTTATTAATAATTGATATCTTTCTAAAAATAGTTTTTATTAAATTTTGATCCTATATTAAAATAAATTTCTACCACATATAAAAGAGAAATTTCATAAAATGGATTCCATATTTTGAATAAACTTTTGGAAATTTATTGATTAGGCCATATTCATTTTTATTCACCATAAATAGGAAAAATAAAAACAATTTATTAACACAATTAGGATCAAAATAAGAATAATCTGGAAGATAACCTATGATATAAGGGTAAAAATTGAAATTTAAACTTGTCTAAAATTTAATAGACTAATGTATTTCAATGTTATCATAACATTAAGTGTATTTATTATCCATTTATATCTATATTGAGAAGAAAATTTATAATATTTAAATATTTTATGTAATTCAATGTGTGTCCCTCTCGGCAATTATAAAATGGAACCTCTATTCCTACAGTAATAAAAACATTTATCACTCTCTATAAGATATTCCACATCTATAAAATATAACATATTAATTACCTTTATTAAAGAGCTCCTATTACTACCTCAATACAATCCAAATATTTCTTAAGGTGTATGCCAAAAGTAGAATGTTAAAGAAAATATAACCATCTTAGCTGTCCCTTTGAATTATTATCTAGTATTATACATTATAAAATAATGTTTATCCACCAAAATATTATGAATATATTTTCATAAATATATTGCAATGAAATTATGGACATGGGACTACCATTTTCGTAATATTTTCCATTAAATGGCATGTGAAATAATCGCATGTGCATAACTGTATATTATCCCATCCACAAAGTGATATGGGTAGTTTTTATTTTACGATATTTTATAGTTGATTATTATGATTCATTTAGTTATTATACAAAATATTTATAAAAATATTATTATTAAAAAATTATATGATGTTATATACCTTCATACATTCATAACCATTAGAAAATAATAACATCTCTCATATGTATGTTTGTAATACAACCTACATGAGAGATGTGATTTCATTTTCATAACATGTTTAACAAGACGGTATTATGGATATATGTAATGAATTAATATTTTAAATATAATAAAATAATTAATTTTTAAATTTGAATTAATATTTAACTTTCATTTGTTATAACTTTCAAATAGTTGAAACATAACTTCTACGTATGTACCGACTACTGACTTAACGATGTGATGCAATTAATTTACCATGAATGTGTTATATGAATAATTTTAAAGTGTATATAATGAATAATTATTATAATTATTAAAATATATATATTTAATTATTTTTTACCCATGATACAAAATATTGTTCTAGAGCAATTGAATGTAAATAAGCTTGTACAATAAAATAATTATCAACCGAATTCTCAATTTGAAAATTAAATTATTATTAAAAGGAAAGTTGAAAATAGATAGATTAATATATATATATATATATATATTATTTTATTTTTTTAATTTAGTTATGATTTTTGTTTATAATTAATATATATTTATTATAGGGTATGTTTTATCATGTAAGAAGCAGAATGGGACTTGAGGTATGAGTTTATGTTAATATCTCATTTATTTTTAGGATTTTATATGAATTGTTTTCAATACAGGTTATTATATTAGTATCATCCTTTAGAAGACACCTATATTTTACTCCAATTTTTATTTTTTTATTTTTCACCTAATTGTACAATTTTCCTCTATTTTATATATAAAATGAACGAGGAAATGTTTTCAAGAAAAAATGACCATATTTTCACCATGGTTAATAATCATTTTCATTCATATAAATGTTTATTAAAATTTATTTAAGAATTTTTTTTTATAAAAAACTATTTTAAAATATTTTTCAAAATTATTAATATATTGTTTTTATAGATTAAAAATAAAATTCTAACATGTTTTTAAACCAGTTATTTATGAAATTTTACAGAAATTATGGAAGGAATCATTGATTAAATTTTTACCAAATGAATGAATTTCCATTTTTTTTAAAAGTATTATAATTCTTTGATATTCCATTACATATTTTAACTTTTTTATTCTAGGTGACTAAATCTATAAATATTTATTATTTTTTAATGATATTAAATGAAAAGGGTATGTTCTTGTTTTTCCATTAAATCAATCAATGGTCATCCAAAGGTATATTTAACCTATATCAGTATCCACTAATTATTTTTATAATTCACTATTTATATGATCATTTTATTCCAATAACATTAAGTCTATATATTAAATAATATAACGATGATTTATTGATGAATCTATGCAATTGATTCCCTTCTTATGGGTTATTATGTTATTATGAAAAAATTATGAATCCTGATTCATTTTCATCGGTAATGATACGAGGAAATGGTGTATTTTTTATGAAAAAAAAATCATTTATATTTTTTATAGCCTTATAAATTGATTAATGTTTCATGTATGTTTTTTATTATGTGATGTGTGGTACTGTAATTGTATATAAATTCAATGAAATGAGTAAGGAATGATATCACATGAGATAATATAGAATAGTATTTGGTATAGTAATTAAGATAAGTGTAAAATCTAAGAATAATATTTTGTGACAAGCCAATGATCCCCCCTGAACTAAAATGATTGTGTAGATGGTCTCTAATACCAACAAAAAACATTTATCCTTGGGTGTGTATTTTAATGACATAAATTTAATATTATTGTACAAATGATTCAATATTTATTTTTGATACTCTAATTAGAGTCCATTGGAATTTAAGAATGGTTGATTTATTTGTGGATATGTGGATTAGTGAAATTTCTTCAAAACGCAACGTATAAGTCAAATAATAAGATAACATAATGATGCATGTGTAAAAAAGATATTGTGTTATTTTCCTATTAAATACATCCCTTTTAGTATACTATCTAGTGGATGAAGCTATAGAATTTATGAACCTATGAGTACGAATCATTAAAAAGGTGGATTAGGTATGACCTCACCCTTTACCTGTTCATGATGATTGGTCATAATATTTCCCACCCATTTGATTCCCATGGTGGAATATTATTAGGTTAATTAAATTTTTTTTTGAACCATTATGATGAATTTATGTGGATAATCTCAACATATTTCATTGGTTCAAATGAATATTTCAAATAGTGAAATTAAGAATTACAAATTTAGATATCCTGTGAATCATTTTTTTTATTTTATTATTTTTCTCTAGGATTATTAAAACTCCAACTATTATTATTAGTTTTAGTCAAAGAATAGAATTAATAGGAGTCATGTGAGTCCTGTAAATGATAGGATATGTAATGATTTTCCCCATGAGGAACCAAATTAAATAATGGTTGGACTAAAAAATAGTGTGGTTGTACCTAACTATGTATCTCAATAAATGACTACAAAGTCAATAAGGGTGTGTTTCCTAAGACACATAATTAGCGGAAAATGTATTTTTATGGTATTTTAGTTAATGAAAACCATGGGGGAAAATTAATCATTCTGTATTTTTAGAACCTGGGAAAATTCACCAACTGAAACAGCACAATGGAATGGTAATATGTTCAATAAGTAGATTAAAGGGAATTTAAAAATTAAGTATAGAGAAAAATTTAAAATTTAATGGAGGTAAATAATGTACATTCTATGGTTCCATTTAAAGATTAATTGATAATTTGTGGGGAACATATCGATAATCTCAATCAATAACATAATTCATTGGAAAATGTATAGTCCATGTAATGGTATATACTATGACAACCAGGAAAGTTTATCCTCATGGTTATGAAACACATATCCACCACATTATAATTTAGGGTGTCATGTAAATGTTTGTTCGAACACACCACAAGAAAATGATATTTAATATAAATTGGTTGAATTTGATTTGATTTTGTTCATTTATTATCTATCTACATTGAAATCCAAAATAAATATGTTCAATAACTTAATCACATTATGAATTATCCTTATATTATTTATCGATGTGAGGAAGAATATGAAATTAAAATTGAAATTATAAGGTTCTTGATTCCAATTCAGTATGGTTAATTATATCAAATTTTTGGGGATAATATCCACATTTTCTTATTTGTATAGTTTTTTTAACATCCTAAGATTTAAATGTATATATTACACAAACAAAACTATGATTAACATATTTTTCTATAGACAACACTAACCTAAAATGTAAAATTAGGTTTATATTGGTAAAATATAAAAATTATATATGATAATAGAGACAAAGATGATTAATTTTGAAGCATTAATTTGTGTATCTACCTTATGAAATATGTGCATAATGATTATAAAGAACATTTTTAACTAAAAAGAAATGATTTTTTATAGTTAAAATATAAGAATACAATTTTATGCTTAAAATTTTATTTTTATAAAATTAGCGTTTTATTTCTAAAAATCATATTATAATAAAATAATATACAAATATATTTATAGAATGAATATATATCAACAATATATTAATTTTCAATTGCAAAAAAAATTAAAATAAATAATAGTTATTCATTTAATAAACTACTTCCCAATTCAAGTAGTTTTATAATATATTTTGAGACATTAATTAAACATAAAATTCTCATTTTTATATATTTATTTTGAAAAATGGAGCATAATCTTTTTCATAATTCTTATAAATATATTCAAATGTTTATTATTTTTTATTCCCAAAAGAATTTAATTTTTATGCGAATAGTATAATATACATGTATTTTTAATATCATGGGTTTCATTCCAATAATATTATATAATTATGAATTGAAAATTTATGAATATTTTCTATAAGATTAAATTTTTATTTCATTAAGGAATTTATAGGCCCATATTTAACATTTTATAATTTAAGATGTATTTATCCAGAAATTACTTTAATAATTTTTAAATATATTATTTTAAAAATAATATTTATCACTTTTTAAATTTTAATAAATCAAAATTGAAATCAATGTCTCAATATTTTTGTCTAAATTATATAATAAGGACCATTTTTTGGATTAATGTATAAATTACATTTGAAATAGCTAGTTAATTTGGTGAAAAGTGAAATTTTAAAATTCAGTAATCATATTGGTAATGTCACTAAATTGAATCAAACAATTTTTTTATTGATTTATGGTGGTGTTTTTGGATATTATATCTTATCCAATATATTATTTATATATTTCAGAAAAATATTCTCTGAGAGTCACATTCCAATATAGATTTTTTTGACTTTCCAAAATTTCACATCTTTTTTCATATAATAATAGGACTTATCACATTCCATCCCCTTAGAAAAAAACCAGATAATATAAGAAAAAATATACCAACACATCTCATCTACCTAAATAGACACATTATTTATGTTATAGCCTTCTAAATATAACACCCCTGAATGTTTTAATCCTCTTTCAAAAAAACATATTCCACATGTGAGGTATAAGTTATATATCCTGAATTTTTTATTTTGTAATTTTATTATCAATTTTTTCATCTATAAATATCAATTTACCATCTCATAATAATAACATAGATAAAATTTTGAATCTATAATTTTATTGTATAGATTGTACAAGATATAACCATAATCAAATTTATTAGTTATGAAAAATGAAAACCTAAATCATGGATTGTGTAGAATACCTCGTCCAGAGTGAAACAAGTTTTTTTTCCATCATCACCATACAAAGAATTATATAATAACGAATTTGATATAAAATTATGATATTTATGATATATTTTATACTCAATAATAATAATCCATCTTACATGTTTCCCCTGTTCTATGCAAAATGATATCATCAACCATGTTTACATGAAGAGTGACATGTATGTTGAATGATTGTTTTCACTTTTTTATCTCATCAACACCGTACATAGATAGTCATGATAATGGTTTTATAGATTTTAAATGGTGGTAATTATATCATTAAGTATCATTTATGAAAAAATGGATTTCCTATTAATGATATGATCAATAAAAGAATATAAAAAAATTGATAACATAAAATATATATAAACATAGGAAAGTCATTAATTCCAATAGTAAAATATTTTAATATCCCTTAATTATTATTATATGTTATTTAAAAATCTGATATATCTCACTAATTAAATATATATGATACCATTTTGATGCTAGTGTAATGATAATAAAAAAATGATCTCAAAATCATCAATAGTCAGAATAATTTTGGGATTGTGTAGGTTTGATCACCACTGTAAACAATGATATTAAATTATATCATGGATGATTTGGAAAACATAATTACTTGGATAATATGGGAAAAACATTGAAATAAATATATTCTTATTCTCGAATGGATACATTTATTTTTGAATTATAATTTTTTTAAAACCATTCGTATATAAATTATGAAGAGAAAATATAATTAAATATATATACAATAATAAAATTTTTGTTTTTGAAAGGACACCTCAATATTTAACTCACCTATAAAGAACACACCCATCATTGGATGAAATTCACTAAAAAAATTCACTTTCGATTTCATATTCATGGTAATACACTAAATTACTCATAAATTTTTTTGAATACATGGGTCATTATAATTAGTAAATTAAATTAACATTAATGGAAATTTAATATAGATCATATTAATAAGAATGGATATTGAATAATTTCGTTCAAAACTATTACGAACTATTAAAACGATAACACTAGAGGTGTAAAAATATTAAAAATATAAATAATATTTTTGTAGATAGTGATCATAAATGAAAATAAAAAATAGTATCATGTATCATCTATGTCTAAATTTCAATGAAATAGTATCAAAACCGATCAGTAAATGACCTCATGCACAACTCCTTGTATGCTACAGGCTACCGATTTGCACCGAGGGTTTATGGGGGTGATAGAGGGGAAACTATACCCTAATAATCAGAGTATCATAGTGGAATAAAATTAACAAAATATTGGATAGTATTATACAAAATATAAAAAGGTAAAACTAGTAGATGATAAATGAAATATCAACTGAATATAATTGTGTCTAATTAAAAATTATAGCAATGCATATAAGATCAATGATGCATCAGGTCTTTTCAAAAAAACTATAATATGAAATACAATGTAATAACAGAATAACGTCTAAATTAATATATCCAGGAGATTCTCAAGAACAAAATTGATCATATTCTCCATAATCCCAAGTACAATAAAACCATCACAAGCAATCATATATGGTTTTAAAAACAATAGTAATACTTAAAAACCCTAGTGCAAAGGGGGACCGATAATGGTGTGAGATATAAATCTCAGATGGGAAAAACCAATGGTGTCTATCCCAATCCACCCCTTGAAAAATAATTTATGCATTGTGTAGGTATTATAGAACATTAAATAATACTAAAATGATACAACAGGTCAGCTCAGGTTCTACTCAGACACATGACTGACTGAACCGACATTGACTCAAACCCGTAATGAATGTATGATCATGTCACTATATATATATATAGCAATTTCATATATTTTATTTCGTTCTATATTAAAACCATTATAATAACCATGTCTGGGTAGATGCTTAATATCCATATACCAAGAATAATAATGTTGGACTGGACTGGGGCATAACTCTTGAATCCATTACCAGTCTAATGATCTGAAAAGATCATGCCATAAGATACATTCCAATCATGTCTATAGATTGAGAGATTTAATGAGATTTCACTAGGGGTGGTTAGCAAACCTCGATGAAAACATTTTAATCATGGAACAAGGATTATAAATCCCATCTCCAATTTATTATCTGAAGTTCTAGGCATCATGCTTAATACATGATGCAAGGGAGAATGGTTCCCCATGCTCAATCGAAATATTACCATCATTGGTAGCATATGTATAATGAATAATTAAAATTATAATATATGAAATGAGTTAATCCCTCTCATGAAACTAATTTATAATGACTATATTAGGACGTCATCATATTTATAATGCAAACTATAAGGAAATACCTATCATGCTTTACATTTATATAATGACAACATAATAATTCATCACATTTCAATTATGGAATGTACATAAAATGAAATAATCACTGTGGATTTTCCACCCTTTACATTGCATGCCATTAAACATATACCATTGATCACATTCATGGAGTACAAGCTATCATGTAAAATATATTCCAAACAATACATGTCATTTAACTAAACAAAAAATGAAAATTAAATTACAAAGAATAAAGATTCACAAAGTAGGTTCACTTATAATTTTGGAAATTACCTTGTTGGGTAATTACCTATACAATTGGGTCCAATCCATACACATATAAGGTGCAATGGTCAAATTAACACTTATAAATAGGGGGAATCATTATTTGAGAGTAACAAAAGAGGATTTGTATTAGCATGACACTTAACAAGTACTAACATGAATGCATTGAAGAAATATAATGATATGAACCAATGGTGGTCTAAATAACAAGTCATTACATTTTAAAATGGAATATAGAACACCATATTCAATGGGGGTTTATTGTAAAACAATTTATTATTTTCTCAAACAATTAATTTAAGAATTAACATGCATTAAGAAACATACGTCATATCCAATACACATTAAACAACCATTTATTCCAAATACTCATACAACACTAACTAATTAATAAGGAATGTGTGATAAGAGTTCTATTAAAGAATTAATAAATTTTAAGCTCAATGGAAATGGATCCTATATCAAGAAGAAGAAGGCCCAGATGAACACTTCGACACATGTAATTTTCATTACATGACAATCAAAGTTGTTCCTTATTACCTCCAAACATATGCACATTCTCATATAAATAAGGAAATCAAGACTATATGTAAATATTCTTATGGACATGAATACATAACAGGGGATCCTTATATATATATATCATTATATATGCATAAACTTATTTTCTCCCACACACATATTCATTTTTTATACATATACTTAAGCACATTTTCCCCAATATATATATTGATGAATCCATGGGAGAGTATATATATATTAAAAAGGGGATCCTACAAACATATAAACCAACCTATGCATACATGGGTAAGCCAACATTGGAAAAAGGAAGGCAAAACCTATGTATTAAGGTTCAAGACAACAATGAAAATTTTTAGGAACTCAAAAAATACGAAATCCACAAATAAAAATTGATCAATAATGAAGAATGAAGGAAAAAAATCAAAATTGATTATGAGTAGACCTGAAAATTCTCTCATACGGTGTTTCTTGTCAAATCAATCCTACAGATGACCAAAGAGTTCTACTTTACACCTTAATAGTATAAAAAATTATATAATTCAAAACCCTTAACCTAGGGTTTAGGTGAATGGAAATATGGTGACATGGGAGAGTAAAATAGTCCAAAATGAATGAGAATATGGATCCTAGACCAATCCTTTATAAATCAAATGAAAACCATATTATATCTATGAAAATAATGTTGTTAAGAGGAGGAAGAGAGGGGGGGTGTCATGTGTGCGGTTAAGAGGTCTGTGGGTGGGGGAGGGCTGCTTCGCTTCTTAAGGAAGGGTAAGGGGACTCATAAGGGTTTTTCATAAAACCTAAATATTGAAAATAATAATATTATTAATATGGAAATATTTCTTTTTTAAATTATTCATTTAATACAATTTAAATTATTATTTATTTTATTTTTTTATATAATTTAATTTCATAAAAATCACATCAATCAAGCAGTTTCCACGGATAGCCAAATTGTGCACAATTCATTAGATGAACTGTGTGAGCATGCAGCCTATTTGAAGCTAATAGTGCTGGCTAGGTGAATAGATTGGGTATACCATGCACGCCACGTGAGAACCTTACATTACACTAACAAAGTCCACATGGATTTCTGCAGGGGGATGTAAAGTTTTATAAAAACTGTGTGCCCTATGAAGTCCCTCAAAACATGAGATTTGTTGGGTCTGGTGCTCCCAAAACTCAACGTGACATTTTAGGGAACTCTCGGGACCTCATCCATGACTGAAAACAACAATTTGATGTTTTCCATCACTCATAATCATATTTCAAACATGAATAAATGAACTAACCATCCAATAAAAAAATTAAATTCATTTGGATTTTCATCTAGTTGAAAAACACGAGTTATTACAACCTCCCCACCGTAGAATATCTCATCCCCATGAATAAGTAGGGAATAATAGAATCATCTCCCAACCTAAAAGGGTCATGATGTCTAGTTAAAATGGCCACATTTCATTCACAAACACCAAATGCACCTTCAATCGTTTACTTAATGTCATGGAACATAGGCGACCACGACCTTAGCTAACCCACATTTTCTGAATGAAACAGTGAAATCGTGTTTTCCTGAGCTCATTTTGATAGATACATGATCATGCACTTGCCTCTTTTTTAAATTGACCAATGTTTCTCCCTACAATTGGTTTTAATAATATAAGGTTCAATTTCATAACACAAAACTTCCAATGTTGGAATTGCTTGCATGAAACTCCCTTAAGTGTTCTAATGATGCTCCCTCTGTGATTTCTTTTACTGGGTGAATCTGATTCCATCTGAGACCATAAGAAGAACCTCAGTATAAAGAAATGTTCGATCCTCGATTTACCTCAGAGAATCCACTTAGGAATTCATATATTAAAGTCATAACTAACCCTAAGACCACTGTCGCCTTAAAAAATTTACATGTTAATAAATGATTATTTACGACCATATCCAAAGAAAAAGATGGAGAAAAATATCAAGAAACTCTAGATGAAATATCACAAAGGTTCCTGATGTAGATGGTCAGATCATTATAGACTAAAACATAATTCATTACCCATGGAATCATTCATTTACAATGAACATGATTACATAATTTCATACTCCATGTGTATGAAAGAGTCCTTTGTACAAACTCAAGATTTCCACATCAATCAATTTAACTAGCTAATAGTGGGATCCTCCTTGTAGCCAATTAAAAAATGAATGGTTGGTGTCCAAGTGTTAGTCTAAGGAATTCTTAGTTGATAACCCATGGTTCACCCTTGACTAATCATTCCTTAAAATAACCCCACATTATTGTGCAATATAATGAAAAAACACAAAGAAGCCCAAAAGATTTTAAACTACTAGTGTGACGTATGACTGAATCTATTTTAGTGTATCATGTATGAATACATGATATGGGAGATGATCATATTTTTAAAAAATACAACATAACTTAGAAACCAAGAAAGAAAAATTAAAAAAGAAAAGAAAAATGGTCAACACATTACCAGTTGACTTCTCAGAAGAAGCTCCTCTTATCCTTATGACACACCACCATTGACTGATCAAAATTCATTAACACTTGAGGCACCTCATTATCAATGATGAAAAAGCCACTGATGTCTATCCAAGACCAATGGAATTTCTCAATGGTTCAATAAATTGTCACCGCAAAATCATCATTTTGTCGGGAAAGCACTGATAGTCACAAAACTCGATATCCCCAAGGGATTCAGGAAAACTAAAAATTTCTAAAGGTCATCAATGATTGTGTTCCTTCTATTTGAAAGAAAATGTGTACCAGAATTGACATGACTCTCCCCACCTTAAGAGGGTCATATTCATCGAATGAAGGTACCAACCAACCACTCACAAGTCTGCTAGGCTCAGACTCACCTTAAATGAAAGCGTATAGCATTTTTCATTAAAACAGAAACCAAACTAACCAGTGCCTCAATACTCCCGAGTCTCAAAGAAGTCATCCCAGGTATTGGGATGAACAAGATTAATATTTAATTACTAGGTCACCTAACTCTAGAAATGACCTAAGAATATTCTCAGTAACCCATGTCTCATTGATCCAACTAAACACTACATGTGTGTTACATCATCTAGAACTCAATGGGAACCGAGTAAATTAATTCATAATACCTTATGTTTAAAAAATAAAAGAGAACATATAGGATGCTATCCAAAAGCTATCGACACTATGAGGTCAAGTATCTAATGATGGAATTGGAAACTATCTCAATGTCATTCTATCTCATAAAACTATAAAACAGATTGATGACCTCCCATGACATAAAAGGAATGAAAAAATATTTCACAAGACCAATGAGGCAGCCAACCATTACCTAGGCATGTCTAATAATCAATGTAGGGGAATTAAATGATGATCAGTGTCACAGATTCCATGGTCAGGAATCCAATAAAGGGTGTCATTTAGATGGTAAGTTTCATACTGAGGGGGAATGTACTCGAACAATACCATCCAATGAAAAACTTGGGGAAATAGTAATGAATTTATGTTTGATTGGTGCTACCAACCATATTATATCCCTTTTTGAAGAATAATCATTGACCCAACCACTACGCCAAGTCAAACAAAAAATCCACCAGGATCCACATCCTATTATCGAATCCATTCCTAAGGAAAATATATTATCAAATACTCCCACAATTCCCATTAAAGGAAACATAATGTAATGATTAAACTACCCTCACAAGAAAATTTGAACAATGTACACCACTATAGGGTCCATTTGAAAAGTCCTTACATTGATTCATATTTAATTTTTAAACATTCAATGGTTATTAAACTCCTCATCAAGTAAAATTTATAAAACAAAATCACATTATTCATTATCTAACAAAGACATCAATGAATAACAAGCAAGTATTTTAAAATATCCTTTAAAACAGATTCATTTATATAAATATTATTAGGATTAGGAAATTTAACAAATAAAATCCTTTTAATTGATATGGTGACCTAATGGGTGCCCTCTAAGTTAGAATGTGTTTTTAAAAATGAAACCCAATTATAGATTCTTGATTATTAAAATAGAAACACCCATTGTGGGTTATCTCATAAAAATAAAACCCCATCTAACCTACTTGGGTCCTTTATGAATTTAGATAGGAAACCATGTAATTTTGAACAATAAATATACAACATAACTAATAAGAATTTCAAAATATTAATGATCATATATATATATATAAAGGTTCAACAATATCGGTTTCCATCTACCTATCCAAATAGATCTCATACACATTATAGGTTAACATTCAGATCCCTTTTATTTAATACAAACTCACATTAAAATTTTAACTTTTGAATAATTTAAATTTTAAACAAGGGTCTATAAATATGTAAACATGATAAAAATAAGGATTGACTATATGGTTTAATTTTCCCAATAATATCCCACCCATACACCATAGAATTAAAAACTGGTTCCCATTTAATCCGAAACAACGATATTTATCCCAAGAAACAATTCGCAAATCAAAATCACTACTAATCATGCTATCACAAGGCAAAAACCAAGAATGACACACTAAAAAGCATAAAAGCTTGACTTTTAGAAAAAAACGTGATAACTAAGTCGGTTTAATAGAACTTAATCACTTACGAATGGTATAACAACATAAATGATAATAAAAACAACAATATAGCAGATCAATCAAGGCACCAAATTAAAGTCAACAAGAAACCTATAAATACAACTACATGGAATGACCAATATATTCCATATGAATTTTCTATGTTTCTATGATGGTACATGTAATTTCACTTCATTTCCATACTGGTCAAAGGGTAAAATTACATAAATTCATAAATCATTACCTAGGGGAATTTACATTGTTCGCCCATGTAGGAATGAAAAACATTGTAATAGAAATAATAAGAACCACAATACAAAACATCGAAAATTTGAATTTCCCCCATGGGTGGGGTGATCAGTCCCATGAATGGCTATTTACCAATCCCAATAATTTTCCAAATATGATATCTAACTACCTTAATTTGTAAGACAAAATTAATAGCACTTAGATACCACTTTGTAACATCATATCCCAACGGATTTGTGAATAGTAGCCGAACACGTCACCATAAGGCCACAAGTATGCCTCCCAATAAGAAAGAAGATTACAACTAGAAAAAAGGGTTCAAGGAGGTTATAGTGGTAAGACTATATGATTATAATTAGTGTTGAATTTCTGTATTATGAAAATTGAATAACATATAGCAGTAAATGATTTATAAAAGAAAATAGTAGAGGAAGAGAAATGTAATATCAACTGAATATAAAAGTGGCCAACACCAAATTATAGAAATGCATGTATTAAAGATGATGATACATGTATAATAGTTAAAAAATAAAATAATAAATACAATGTAACAAATGAATAAATACCCAATAAATATGTCCACAAGCATTTCAGGCACCATCTCATTCATGTACTCTTAACTCCAACGTACAAGAAAATCAACAGATGCAATCTACCATGCCATGAGCATGTTTTAAAATACGAATCTCAGAAGTTTGGAATGCAGGGTGACTAGCCTAATCTGTTACATGAAACAAAAATTAAGAAGTTTTGTGGTATTATGATATAATAAATACAATTTAAATAATAAAACAAGCATGTATAGGTTCCAGTCAGACACCGAGCAGACTCCACCACCTCCAGATCACTACTAAAAACAAATTATGATTAAGTCACTATTTATATAAATATTAACACAATATATATATTATAGTGAAATATTTCATTCACTCATATGATTCAAATGCTTGAGAATTCCTGATAGCCATTTACCAGGAATACTTGTGTTGGAATAGACCTGGGGGTAACTCAAGAATCCATAACCATTCTAAAAACTCTAAAATCTAATGTCGTATGGTAAATTCATTACATCCATATTGAGTGAGAGACATAATTATATATCACATGGGATGGAGAGAGAGCCTCCATGGAAAAAATATAACCATGGAACATGGCGCTCAATTCCCATTACCCATATAGTATTACTGGTGCAAGACGTCTTGATCAGGACTCGATGTATTGGAGCACGATGCACCATTATCTATAGAATCCTTACCATCCTCTACATCCGATGTATATGTCCTAATAATACATATAATATATGGAAAGAGACAAATACTCCCATATGACTTAATTATAAAGCATATATCAGGGCATCATTATATTTTTAAAGCAATCCATGGGGAAATACATATAATGTATTGCATTTATATACACCATATATAAAAATCTATCACCATTCAAAAATTGAATTAAGAAAATGAATTTAATGGAATGTAATTTCCACACTTTACATTAAATTTTAAACAATTTGTTACATTAAAGGAATAATATCCATCAAGAGAATACAATTAAAAACATTACATGTCAGTTAATAAAATAAAAATTACAAAGTGTAATGAGTAACTTAGTTGGTTCCATTTTCATTTTGTAAATTAACTACACGGGTATTTACCATTATAGGTTAGGAAATGTCATTCAATTAGTAGGTTCATTTATCAAATTAAATATTATAAATAAATGAGAAACACTATTTTATTATGAAAAAGAGGATTTGTGCTGGTATTCCACTTAACAAGGACTAACATAAAGTCATAGGAGAAATCCAAATCCATGAACCAAGAGTTGTTTAAATAAATAAATTTTTTTTCTTAGAATATATCACACCTATTTTGATGGGTTTTATTATAAATCATGCCATTGTTTCTAATACTATTTACATAAGATAAACATGGATCAGATACTGAAGTGATATCCCAAATCATAGTGAAACTTTATTTATTTTAAAAATCATACATCACTAATTAATGACCAAGGATGGTGTGAATCGTGATGTATTAAAGAGTTTATTAATTTTATGGGAATTTGAAACAGATTATACCACAAAATGAAGAAGGACAATTTTAACACTTCCATACTTGATGTTTTCAGCAGTGACCACTCAATGTTATTCATTCCCACCAGTAGGAAAATGCACCTTCACATATATATATGGAAACATAGAACCTATGTACATATTCATGTAGGTATGAATGTGTAAAAGTGTATATCTACATAAATTCTTTTATATGAATACACCCATTTACAATCACACATGTATGCATTTTTCCAAGATATATATAAGCCCACATAGCCCCAATATATATATCCATTCCTCCATTGGACAATATATATATATTAGGGGAAGAAACATAAATACATACATACATACATACATACATATATATATATATATTCCTACCTATGAATACATGCATAAGTCTTCTTTGAAAACAACAATCCACAACGAACATAGAATGGTCCAATGAAATAATGAAAATTACTATGATTTCACAAACTAAAAAATCCCCAAATAGAAATATATCAATAATGTAGAATGAAGGATAGGTAAACCGATATTGATGGAGGTGGACTAAAACACTTTTTCATCAACAATGGTTTCCAAAACAAGGCTGAAGACGACGGGATAGTCCTAGCAAATATACTAATAATGGATAAAAACCAACAAAAATAGTTATCCCATGACATATGATTCAAAAAAATTGAAATCTAGTAATGATGGAGTATAAAATATACTAAAACAAGGGAGAAGATGTAGTTGAGGCCATCCATCCAACATTAAGATATTTTTTTATAAAGGGTCCAAAACCCAAAAAAAGTCATATGGGTGAAAGTAGTTAAGTCCCTGGGCATCATCCATCACCATACTTACACATTCATGTGGAAGGGACCCAGTGGAGGTAGAAATTGTGAACGAATTGATCAGAGAGAAATAAGAGTCCAGGAAGTCTAAACACATATTAACATCTCTCCACATGTGGGAAATAGACATGTTACTGGAAATCAAGATTCTACTTCTGAGAACAATATCGATGATAGACCAATGGATTGTGATAGCCTTTGTGGTAAACCCCTGGAGAGTAGTATAGTCTATCTCCTCCCATGAGAGCGATATATTGTGAGAACGATGTAGTTCCAGTCTCTTATTCTTGGACAATGCTTCAGAATGGGGAGAGTCTCTAGTTCTAAAAGAAACAATAAATGAAAATATGATAGAGTCGTCATGGTTGCAGACAACCCCTCCCAATCTCATCATACCATTGAGGCAAGACCCATCAATATTAATTTTTATACTAACATGAGGAAGAAACCATTGCATCCCTTTTCCCTGGAAAGAAGATCTATGAGTGATACCAGGCGAGGATTCAACCTGTAAGAGTAGACAGAGGGATGGTGATGTTTCCCAGTTCTTAAACAGATATGCTAATTCTACGACTAATGAATGATCCTGAATGAGAATAACCTTATTTGAGCTATTCTTCCCCTCATGATGCCACATGTTTCTGGAATTCTGAAGAGTCCAGAAACCTGCATCCATGAACATCTTTCATGCCCATCTTTCCTAAGAGACGACTCATGAATTGTGAAACTAGAAGTGCAGGAATTTATTAGGAGTGAAATACGGATCAAGAATTTTACAGAAAACACCAAGACTATTCCACACAACGTCCACCCATTTCCCCTCTATGAAAAGTTGATTGATAGGCTCATCAATACGACGTTGGAAACAAATTCATTATGAGTCTAGCGAGATACCTCGACGTCGAACCATATCGGCAGTCATTAAGGTATCATTATAGATATGACAGCCTAGAAAAAACTTTTCTTGCACTATAGGGATGCTTCACAACCATTGAGCTGCCACACCCTGTGGAGAAACTACCAATAAACCTTCCTTGGGATGAGCCTGGAAGAGGTGTCGGTGAAGACCAGTTGATTGGGTTCAGAACTGGGTGTGATGATGTTGATGGATAACTAATCTTGTAGACCGAGGGTCGCATGGATAAAATATGGATACATGCTAACATGTTAAAAATTGATATCAAGAATATAGAAACTCATAAATGCAAGAATCATCCCCTTCAAATTATTATTCTAGTATCTAATTGAACTACATCCAAAAATTAAATGAGATTGATGTTGGAGGAAATGTATGTGATGTCGAGTTGAGTTCCATAGTCTGGATCTCTAACCCTCTAGACCAACCGTACCATTTTCATTTTTGTTGTGAATCAAATTTTCGCACAACGATATCACTTCCATAAAATCCCATGATAATTTTTCATGGAGACTATCCATGGTAACAATGACTCAACGCAATCCAATTCCTCTGTACTCAACTTCTCAGGCTAGCCTATGCAAATATTCCTAATGGAATTTACTTTATATATGCACTTCCCAAATTAAACCATTAAGTATTTTATCAAATCTTCGTAGGACAACCTAATGGACAACAAGGACAAAAAAACATGCATGTGGATTGAGGGGAGGATGATGTTATCCTATGTTATATGAAATCCAATTGAAAGAAAATAATTTTTCAAGTTGAGAATGTGGTCGGTGATTTTATAAATTATCCCGTCAGAGTGATGAATCCAAACTCTACCTAGGGATATTAGAGCACCCACACATTCCAAAAGAAAGGATCTTATTTTGAATTCTGAAACTATCCGTAATTCTCTTTCCCATTGCAGTGAGACATTAATTACTGAGATAAACAACACTCTTCGCCCTATTGATGGACTGACCGATCCATTTATAATATAATGAAAGGACCCATTCAAGATACTAGAATGATATGATATTACCATTCCAGAAATAGAAGTGTATCATCTGCAAATAAAAGGTGGGAGGTCCCTTTTGAGTTACGTTTAAAATGGAATAAACACATGATGCCCTCTTCAATGGATTTTTTGTGATATCTGGTATACACATCCTGAACCAAAATAAGGTCACATGGCGAGAGAGGATCTCCTTGAATTACATCTCAAACATATTTGATGAAGCCATAGCTTCTCCACATGAAAGTGATGGAAAACTAGTTGGATCTAATGAATTTAATGAATAGATCAATAATATTCTTAGAGAACCCCATGCATCAAATAACTCTAAAGAAAAATCTACACTCAATCCTATCATATTGTTTTTCACTATCCATCATTATAGGAATTTATGCACTTGGTAAATTCTTATTGATATCCTTTATCATTTCATAAGCTATGGATTTTGGAACATGGGTAGATCTGCCACGAACGAAGCCATGTTGCATCTTATAAATCAACTTTTGAAGATGCATGGAGAGTCTCTTATTGAGAATAATTGATAATAATTTTTATGTAAAATTACACATGCTAATAGGCCAATAAAATATAAGAGAGGAATGAATTGAGACCTTCAGAAAGAAAATAAGGGTTGTTTCACATGCAACCCTAGTCAGATTCCCCCTCGAAAGAAGTTGTGTATGTTCCCCCCATGTTCCTTCTTAATGATATGCCATGAATTTATGTAGAATGATCCAGGAAATCTATCAAGACCCGGGGCAATGATAGCCTTTAGGGAGTATACAACGTACCATATAACCCCTCATCTAGTGTGCATTCAAACAGAAGATTAATATCTGAGGTAAATAAAGGATAATGATATCAAAGATGTGTGAATGGACTAATGGGTAACTTTCTTTCATGAATGGGTTTACATCAACAAGTAAGGATGCAAAAAAGGAAAAAAGCGTACCTCTAACAACTTGTGAGTCACTGTTGAAGGAACCATCCTCAGACAAGATGTTTGGACCCAAATAACATTTCCTTTCATGCACGCATGTAACACCATGAGATTTAATGAAAATATTCATTTCATTTCATTAATGTCTTCTATTATACACTAAACCATGTTTATCTTGTACTATACGAAACACCGTATTAGCTTTCAGTATACGCAACACTCTTCTTGGCTCGTGTTACACACAATTTCAAGTTCGTTTTTTGGAAATTATTCTACATAACATTAAGTATTGACTTTTTTAATGTATAAATGAAATAAGTTTTGATTATGTTATGCGCAACACCAACCAGAGCTTTCACTACATGCATCCCTGACTTGGCTTTATCTACATGCAATCACGACCTTCCACGATAGCGTGTGTTGTACGCAAAACTGAGTATCACAAAACAACGATATGTTACTAAAATATTATATAAAATAGACATTATGCATGGTAAAAACCACTTTTTGAAATTTTATCTTTTGAAATGGAAATTATTTTTCGATTTGAAATATCGAATTTAGCCTAGGGTTCATTTTTGGTATTTTTCTAAAAACTTTCAATTTTTGATGAATAGTGAAAACACTAAGTTACTATTTAAAAACCGACTTTTTATTTAAATATTTATTTATTTTATTTATATTTATTTGAGTTCAAAATTTATACGTAATACATATATATGTTAAATTTAATTCATTGGAGTCATTTTATTAAATTTTTCGATATATAAAAATTTTATTGAACTTTTCCCCGTCTTTTACCTACCTCATAGGAGCTTTTTGCAAACTTACAGAAAACATAATTTTACATCTTATGTGAGTGAAATTTAGAAAATCCAAGAGACACAGTTAATATCAAGGAGTAAAATGTGATTCAATAAGATAAAAATAATTTTTGGTAAATAATAACTTTTTACTTTTATTTACCACGATTAAACGTACATAGGGTAGTTAAGGGTAAAAATGATATTATTATTACCCTAAGACATTTCCTAATTCTATTGGATAAGTGTAATTCGGCCAAAAACATCCTTAGGAATAAAATATTTCCCTTTAGGTGAAGTGGGATTAGATTAGGGCATATATTATTATTTTATTTAAAGAAGAGTTAAAATGCTTAAAATCAATGTTTAATAACTAAAACATATTCAACATAGGGTTATACATAAGATAGATTAGACTATAAATATTCATTATAAAGGTAAAAATATTTCCTACATAATAGTATTTTATTTATAATTTTTAGACATTATATAATTTAATTTACTTATGACACAATGATGATGCAATAAATATCATATTAATGAAATATTAATATAATTGTTGTTATAAATACCCAAATAAATGTACTTTTGGACTTATATGAATTAAACTAATTTTATAGGTTAATATGAAATATTAGTATTGCATTAACTAACTTTTTTTGAACTAATAATCCTGTTATGATTTTTATTAAAATTAATTACCAAATAGTGTCAAAATTGACATAAAATAGTTTTTTAAAAAATATTATATTATTAATTGTAATATATTCCTAAAAATCTATGAATCGGCCAAGATACTTATATCATGATATTTGTATCATTAAAGGACCACTTGTGGGTCACTTGGATGTTTATGGTATGTTTATTAAATATATAATATAAAAATACAAAGTGACATGGTAAATGTCAATCTAATTAACTAAGAGATAAAAACAAATTTTAAGGTTAATATAATGACCCAAACCTGTCAAAAATCTATTGGTTGGGAGGATTTTGACCCATCCCCACTTTAGCTTCGAATGAAATCAATTTAGAGCTATAATAAAACGAATATTACTTTATTATAAAATAATATTTTAAGTTTTTCCTAAAGTGCCCCTCTATTCCTTTATAAAAGGGCACCCCTTCCCTCTTCTCTTCATACACTTTTAAGCCTTGAGGCTCAGAAAACCCCTGACAATTTCTCTTATCCACTTCCCGAGAAAAATTATGGAGGTTCTGGTCTTCTCAATAGTCCAACTCTACTTCTTTAAGGGGAAGTTTAAAGGAGGTGCGTTGAAGAAGAGGTAATCTCGTCTTCCGATTTTCTCAAATTTCATTCTTCTTCTACTTCTTCTTCATTAGTTTTATAATTATAAAGTAATAACATAAGTATAACTTATATACTGATATGTTATTATAAATATGAAACAACCCTATTTCACTTTCTATCCATCCTACAGAAAACGAAATCACTGCGCGTGTGTACGTACGGAATACCGTCTCCACGCCGTGGTGTAATCTGTTTTCGACCACCACCTTACTTGGATGGGTATAATGGGGTAACTAAATAACTATATATGATTATTTAAAATTGATATTGATTTTGATATACTATACATACACTTAAATACAATTCCACGATCATGGGAATGATATCATCGCTCGTGCGTGCGTACGGACTATTGTCTCCACGACGCGATGAGATTCATTCTCCATGTTAACCATTAATGAAAGATTATAAAGTATATATAATTAATAATAATGAGATATATGAAATAATAATGATACTGAATTTATTTATATATATATTTATGTCATCTACAAAATTTCATTCAATTCAATAAGGAAACGATAACATCTTTCATGCGTATGTATGGCCTACCGTCTCAAATAACGGTGTATTTCATTCCATTTATTGATATATCATATATATATATATGTAAATGATGAATATATATTATATATAATCATTTTTTACATTCTATAATTAATTCAAACAGGATATATGTAATAATATCAAGAAAAACAAGTCGAAACACGTACACTAAATGTAACGATTTTACCCAAATCCCTGCTTATACATCAAATTTACAAAAGAACATGTAATATAAAGTAATAAGTAAACTATATATGATATCATAACAATGAATATGATTATGTAATAAGTCAATGACATTACTTAAATCATTATACATGCAGTTCGAATACATAGAAATCATATCAGACTTATGTTAAGGGATAAATTTTCAATCTCATTTTTATCAGAGATAGCTTATTCTTAAGTATTTACTAGGGTTACATTTATCATCCATGACAATGTTTTCTAAAAATGTTTTCATAAAAGGTTTACTATTATACCATGATTGTTTTAAAGTAATTTTTACCCTTTATTGACTTTTTACCGCATTGTATGGACGGAATCATTTCTTTTGGTTACCATATAAGGTGCTTTTTGACTTTTCTGACAAAAGTTCGAGGAGAATGTTATTTTTAACTTATACAGAGTGAATAGATTTTTACAGTTTCATAACGCCTCATTTTCATTAAGCTTACTATAATAGGGTGCATGATTATTTTCAACAAAACATTTTTTTAATTGCATGGCATTTTTTGAAAAGAAAATGATTTTTAAGAAGAAAGCATATTTCCTCAAGATTTCATTTCAATTATTTTATCAAAACTATTTTCCATCTATAATGACATTATTTAATATGTTTTTGTTTCATGTATAATGTCTCCATTATTTACATGGTTTGATTCTTCTTATGATTAAATTGTATCCATTTTTATGGATTATGTTATGATGGCATGATGTTTCAGAATTCCATTCTCTTACATGGGTTAGGCTATGATGTATGATTCATGATTTTGTGGCACACGAAAGAATGAATTCAGTATGACATGGTTGGGACCTATATCTCCCTCTAATACATTGGGTAAATAATTATATTTCATGAGATATCAATGGCTTGAATGGTAAGTTAATCTGTTTCAGTGATACTGGACTGGAACAAGGAGTGAACTCGATTCAGAAAGAGACTTTGACCACTAAGATGGTCTTGGCAGCAATGCCTTGGCTACTATTGTAATAATAACAAGTGATGAAAGGTTTCCACAATTACATGATTTATTCACATGCTATTTTATCAATATTTATGTTCCATTATGATTCATTCCTTACGTACATCCAAGATTTTTGTCTTTGTTGATGATTTTGATGTTTAAACATTATTTTCATGTTTATAAGTTCAATTGTATATGGTTTGTTTTATTTTCTTCATGCTTACCCTTATTGAGAATATAAGGTCACCCTTTTTATATTTTCTTTTCCCTAAGATTATAAGAATGGTTTCAAGTATGAAAACCAAAAGGGGAAGATCTTTATTGGAGATGTTGAAGATGTTTCACCAAGATTAAAAGATTACGTTCCAAGTTTCCAAAGATAGTAAACTATTATGATTCTTGAGTTTTGGTTTTTGTTATCTATTAAGTATTCGGGAAAATAATTTATTTTCCACGAACGTCAGGCTTCTGGTCTCTACAGTTGGTATCAGAGGAAATGTTTAGTCAACCATTGGAAACTAGGATTCAAGAACTTTAGTGAGATCCCTAGAGATATTTCTATAGTATTTCTAGGGATGTCCCTTAGGGATAGTATAAGTATAGGTTATATTACTCGAATTACGTTAATTATCATAGAATTTAACCTAAGACGTATGATATTGAAGGTACTCACCCTTTATTATGTTGTTTTCCTAGCATAATTTTTTCCTCTTACAATATTTTTTTTGTGTTTTAGACGATGGCTGGAACCCAAAAAAACTATGTTGATCGATGTAATGGGAAATTTAATGATTGTCCTCATCAATAAAACAATGTTTTGGGATATGGATTGAAAAATATTATTTCTATAATTACACAAGCTATAAATCATTCTTGACTTCCGAATGAATAGTGAAGGGAACAATATTTTATTGAGTCCTTCATGAGGAAATGTCCAACTTCTTTCAATGGATCTTCTGATCCAATTATTGCTGAAAAATGGATCATTACCATTGAGAAGTTATTTTCCATACATCGTTGTTTAGAACATGATAAATTCATTCTATCTATTTACCATTTAGAAGGTGAAGCAGACTAATGGTGGACTCTAATTAAGAATACAAGGCCCAAAGATAAAATTGAATCCATGGAATGGGTCGAGTTCAAGAACTAGTTTTTCAGTAAGTACTTCCCTCATATTCTATGAATAGAGATGGAAAATGAGTTCCTTGAGCTTAATCAAAAGTATGATGAATCTATTGGTATATACGAAGAAAAATTTACAAGTCTTTCAAGGTATGCATTTGGATTTATCATCCAACCTCAAAGTAAAGTTGATCGATTCTTGAGTGTCTTAAAACCAAATCTTCGAAGGGAATTAGCTATAAGAGACTTTCGTAGCTATGATTAAATTGTGCATTATGATATCAAGGTAGAACTAGTTGTTCGTGTAACATATCCATCTCATGTTTTGACAAGAAATGAAAGATGGAGTTCAAAGGGAAATCTCAGAATAATGGTGAAAAGAAGGTGAATGTTTCTTTATGCTCAATGTTTGGAAAGAAGCATAGTGGGGATTTTATTAAAGGTACTATAAAATGATTTACGTGTGGAAAATAAGGTCATCGAGAAGCTGAGTGTCAAATTAATGGAAAAAGCATTGCTAATGATGTGAATAATGAAAATACTATAGAGAACGCACCACAAACACTTCAATGCTTCATCTGCAAGGAAATGGGGCATTATGCAAATAAATTCCCAAATTCAAGTGTTAATGATGATCGACATGAGAAACCACTAAATGAAAAGGACAACGGGAAGTCACATGTGATCACTATTGGTGATGTTGAATATGACAACGATGTAGTGGAATGATTAAGTTTGTTTGTAGTGGGATTCTAAAATAATGTTGTATATAGTATCATGGAATATTGGAATATTTATGTATTGGTCTATTGTGGTTTTCAATAATTTTATGGTACCAGTAACCATGGAATGTGATTGAGATATTTTTGGAATGAAGATGATATGTGCATAATGAAGGAATAAGGAGAAAATGAAAAGTTTGACAGTATTCATGAGTTCATGACTGATATAAGGAAATAGTTATATCATGGTTTGAGTATATAGAATATTTGGATTTTGGTATAGGGAAGGAGTTAACTTTTGACAGCATTGATGTTTTCAATAAGATTCAATGGGTATTCAATTTTCAAGAGAAAACAAGATCAAAGTATTCACATGTTTGGAATGCGATCAACAAGATATATCTTTTGATATATGAGGGATAATTGATGGTATTCATGTGGTTGTTATATGACCTTTTTTGTAATGGTTCTCTTTATGCTTTGAGTTTGGAAATAACTATTTTGGATAAGCCTAAAGAATGGAATGGATTATGTTGAAAATAAGTTTATATTATTTTACTCTAGAAATATTTTTTGATAATATTGATAGAATGTTATAATAGTGTAGTTTAAGAAAAAGGATAACCTGTAGAATGGGTAGCAACTCGTCACGTCGGACAAAGATGTGGGAATCGAACCCACAAACAAAGTTTGACAGGCCTTTATTGCCTACCACTAGATTATAGGAAGTCCTTGGTAAGTAGAAACTAGTTTTATTTTATTATGTTCTATAATAGATGAAGTATATGTCCAATTTAGAAACCATATACAATTACTCTCATCATAGATGGACTTTTGAATATTTAATATATTGTGCTAAACATTTTGCGATAGAAATTGATGGAATAACCTATCATTCTATTGAATAATTTGATAACACTTCAAAAAAGACATATTTAACTTCATTTCATTAAGAGATGAAGTAGAAAAATTTTGAGGCACTAGCAATGATGAGATTGTACCAAAATCATGTATGTTTTTCTATTAATTCAACAGTTCTTGAACTTTAGGGAAATGATCATGAAAACAAAAAATGTTGTGCTACTGCTCTCATATCTGATGACTATATGGTACCTTAGATCATCACAAATTTATGTCATTGTGATTGTTGTCTTTTTCATAGCCATGTCCTCTACCACTCTTCATCAGACGTTGATTGTTATAGTTCTCTTTCATATTCATATATTCAACTATGTTCTCCTATGTGGATACCCAGTAATTAGTTAATTTGGGTAACTGTTATGTTTTATACATTTGTTCTATAGTCATGCATTGGTATTCCTTTTTAGGATGTGGGTTTCTATTAAAGAAACTTTCAAGTAGTAAACCATTTATAACCCCGACAAATTTCGAGGGCGAAATTCAATTTAAGGGGGTAGAATGTAACACCCTGAGAATTTGTGAAAAATATTATTTTATTTTCATTGAGATCATATATTATACACTAAAACAAGTTTAGCTTTTACTATTCACAACACTGTATTAGCTTGTAGTATACGGAACACTGTTCTTGGCTCTTGTTAGACACAATTTCAAGTACATTTGGTGGAAATTATTCTATGCAACATTAAATATAGATTTTGTTTAATTTATAAATGAAATTTGTTTTGATTATGTTATACGCAACACCAAACAGAGCTTTCACTACACGCATCCCTGACTTGGCTTTCATTACACGCAATCACGACCTTCCACGATAATGTGTGTTGTACGTAAAACTGAGTTTTTCTAAACAATGATATGTTATTAAAATATTATATAAACTAATTGTTATGAATAGTAATAAAAACTTTTTAAATTTTATCTTTCAAAATGGACTTCATTTTTGAATTTGGAATATCGAAATTAGACAAGAGTGAATTTTTGGTATTTTTTTGAAAACATTCAATTTTTTATGAATAGAGAAAACACTAGGTTACTATTTAAAACCTGAATTTTTATTGAAATAATTATTTATTTAATTTAAATTTATTTGGGGTCAAAATTGATACATAATACCTATATAAGTTCAATGTAATTCATTGGAGACATTTTATAATAATTTTTGATATATAAAAATTTTATTGAACTTTTCAACGACTTTTACCTAACTTATAAAAGGATTTTGGAAACTTACATAAAACATAATTTTACATATTTTGTGAGTGTAATTTAGAAAATCTGAGAGACATGGAAATTAACAAGGAGTAAAATTTGGTTAAATAAGATAAAAATAATTTATGGTGAATAGAAACTTTTTACTTTTATTTACTATATTTAAAAATAAATAGGGTAATTAAGGGTAAAAATGAAATTATTACTACCCTATAACATTTCATAAATCTATTGGATAAATTTAATTAGACCAAAAACAACCTTAGGAATAAATTATTTCCCTTTAGGTGAACTTGGATTAGATTAGGACATTTATTATTATGTTATTTAAAGAAGAGATAAAATGGTTAAAATCAATGTTTAATAACTAAAACATTTTTAATTTAGAGATATAGATAAGATATATTCAACTATAAATATTAATTAGAAATTTAAGAAGATTTCATAAATAATGGTATTTTATTTATTATTTCTATATATTAAATAATTAGTTTATTTATGACACAATAATGATTAAGTAATTATCATATTAATAAAATACTTACATAATTGATGTTATAAATACCCAAATAAATGTAATTTGGTACTTTTATGAATTCTAATAATTTTATAGGTTACTATGACATGATAATATTTATTTAATTAACTTTTATCGAAATAATCAAGCTATTATATGTTTCAAAAAAATCAATTACAAAATAGTGTCAAAATTGACATAAAATAGTTGTTAAAACAAATATTATATTATTAATAGTTATTATATTCCTAAAATTATAAGGTTCTGACAATATACTTGTATCATGATAGGTGTATCATTAAAGAACCACATTAGGGTCACTTAAGTGTATATTGTATGTTTATTTTCTATATAATATAAAAATACAATGTGACATGGAAAATGTCAATCTAATTAACTAAGTGTTAAAACTAAAAGATAAGGTTAATATAATTGTCCAAACCTGTCTAAAATCTATTAGGTGGGAGGATTGCGACCCATACCCACTTTATCTTCAAAAGAAATCAATTTGGAGCTATTATAAACCGAATATAAATTTATTTTAAAATAATATTTTATGTTTTTCCTAAATTTACCCTCTGCTCCATTATAAAACGGGCACCCCTTCCCTCATCTCTTCACACACATTTGAGATTTGAAGCTTGGAAAAGCCCTGACTATTTCTATTCTAAACTTCCCTAGCAACATTCTGGAGGTTATGGTCTTCTCAAAAGAACAACTCTACTTCCTTTCGAGGTATCTTAAAGAAGGTGCGCCGAAGAAGATGTAATCTCTTCTTCCGATTCTCTCAAGATTCTTTCTTCTTCTACTTCTTATTATATAGTTGGATCATTATAATGTAATAACATAAGTATTACATATATTGTGATATGTTATTATAAATATTAAACAACCCTATTTAACCTTCTACCCTCCTATGGAAAACGAAATCACCGTGCGTGCATTCGTACGGAATACCGTCTCCACGCTGTGATGTAATCTGTTTTCGACCACCACCTTACTTGGATGTGTATAATGGTGTAAATAGATAACAATATATGATTATTGTAAATTGATATTTATTCTTAAATATTATACATATGCTTAAATACAATTCCATGATCATGGGAATGATATCATCGCTTGTGCGTACGTACGGTCTACCGTCTCCACGACGCGATGAGATTCATTCTCCATGCTAACCATTCATGAATGATTATAAAGTATATATAATGAATAATAATAAGATATATGAAATAATATAGATACTTGATTTATGTATATATATATTTATGTCATCTACTTAATTCCATTCAATTTAATAAGGAAACGAAAACAGCGTTCATGTGTACGTACAACCTACCATCTCCATGAACCGTGTATTTCATTCCATTTATCAATATATCATACATATATGTATATTTTGAATATATATTATATATAAATCATGTTTTATATTTTGGAATTATGTAAATCATGGTATAAGTAATTATATGAAGAACAACAAGTCGAAACATGTACAATAAATGAAATGATTTTACCTAAATCGCAGCTTTTACATCGAATTTACAAAATAAAAGGTAATATAAAGTCATAAGTAAACTATTTATGATATCATAACAATGATTATGATTATGTAATAAGACAATGTCATTATTTAAATAGTTATAGTGGATGTTTGGATACATATGATGCATATCGAACATAAGGTAAGGGATAAATTTTCAATCTCATTTTTATCCATGATTGCCTATATGTAAGTATTTACTGTGGTTACCATTATCATCCATGACCATGATTTCTAAAAAAGTTTTCATAAAATGTTTACTATTCTTCCATGAATGTTTAAAGTCATTTTTACCCTTTATTGACTTTTTACCACAAATTATGGATGGAATCTTTCCTTTGGTTACCATATGATGTACTTCTTGACTTTTCTGAATAAAGTACGAGGAAAATGTTATTTTCAACTTATATGGTGTGAACGGATTTTTACGATTTCATAAAACCTCATTTTCATGAATATTCTTGTAAAATATTGCATGATTATTTTCAACAAAACCCCTTTCTTTTAAAATTTCATGGTTTTTTGTGAAAAGAAAATTAATTAGAAAAAGAAAGGATATTTTCCTCAAGAATTCATTTCAAGTGTTTTACCAAAACTATTTTCCATATAAATTGACATTATTTTATATGATTATTTTTCAAGAGTAATGTCTCCATTATTTACATTTTTTTATTCTTCTTATGATAAAATTGTATGTATTTTTTATGAATTATGTTATGATGGCATGATTTTTAACAATCTTCATTCTATTACATGGGTTATTCTATGATGTATGATTCGTGATTTTGTGGCACACGAAAGAATGATTTCATTATGAGATGGGTGGGACCTATATCTCCCTCCAATGAATTGGGTAAAGATTTATATCTCATGAGATAGACATGGCTGGAACGGTAAGTTAATCCAGTTCAGTGATACAAGACTGGAATGAGGAGTGAACTCGATTCAGAAAGGGAATTTTTCCACTAAGATAGTCTTGGAAGCAATGACTTTGCTACTATGGAAATCATAAAAAGTGATGAATGGCTGCCAAAATTACATGATTTACTCCAATGGTATTTTATAAAGATTGATGTTCCATTATGATACATGACTTAAGTACTTCCAAGATTTATGTCTTTTATCAAGATGTTGATGTTTAGACATTATGTTGATGTTTTTAAGTTCAATTGTATATGGTTTGTTTAATTTTCTCCATGCATACCCTTATAGAGCATTTGATCTCACCCTTTATATTTTTTCTTTTCCCCGGGATTTCAAGAAAGGTTTTAGGTAAGAAAACCAAAAGGGGTTGATCTTTATAAGAGATGTTGAAGATCTTTCACCAAGATTAGAAGATTACGTTCCGAGTTTCCAAAGACACTAAAATATTATGATCCTTGAATTTTGGTTTTTGTTATGTATTAAGTATTCCAAAAAAGTAATGTATTTTTCATGTACGTCAGGCTTCGAGTCTCAACAATGCATGCCGAAAAAAATCCATTATTTCAGTCCCCCACCTTATGCTAAGTTGTTTTAGCCCTTTCCTTAACCGAACTTTCCTGTTGAAGGAGAATTTAAACTAGATGGGTATTTATGAAGATCAAGTTAGTGAACATGTCATCCTACCATCTTGATTCAATATCACTCTCTAACTACTCAACATCCACCTTAAGGACATTAATGACTTGAAAACGAGAGAGTTTGTTAGATTCACATATAGGAAATCACCATTCAGCCTTTAGAGTTTGTTATGAAGCCGAACCCAAGACCCATAACTCTTATTTTATCCCCATATGGTACTCACTATCTCATTATAATAATTTTTTAACACCAACAACCTTTAGTATAAATAATTGTTCTTTGATAGTGTTACCATCCAGACTAATACAGTGTGGTGAGTGATCTGACAGTGCCCGAACCAAGTGCTCAACTTTCACATTTGGGAAGAAAGTAATGGCTTGATTTTTTTCCAAGAAATGACATGAACGAAACCACATGCGATTATACCCACTTTTATTGTTACATCATGTGAATTTATCCACCATTAATCCCATGTCCAAAAGGCCGTGGTGGGATGTAAAGAGGAGGTATAGAGGAGAAGTCATGTTCGCAGTCGAGAGGTCCGTGGTGGAGGGGGGGGAGCTGTGTGTCATGTTAATAAGGGGTAAGGGGAATCATTTGGGGTCTTTTTAAAGCCTAAATAATTATAATTTTAATTATATTATTAAAATATTTTTTATTTTTAATGTAATTATTTTTTTCAATTTCCATTCAATCAAATTTAAATTTTATTTATTTAATTTATTTTCTTGAAAAAATAGTTCTCAGGGTTTGGGACACACAAATAGCTAAATCCTTCCCCAATTGTGTGATGAACAGTTCTAGCATACAACACATTTGGCACTAAAAGTTCGGGCTAGACAAAAAGTTTGGTTAAATCATGCAGAACTTGTGTACCACCTATGGTTCAATGGAAAAAGGCCACATGGTTTCCAATAGGGGGCGACACAGTTTCATACAAACCATGAACCCTATGATGACCCTCCCAATGTGATATTTCCATGTATTTGTGTTCCAAAAACTCAACGAGACATTAGGAGGACCTCTTCATCCCTCACCCAAGTACCAAAAAAACAATTGGATGTATTTCAACTATTAGAATCATGTTCTTAATCTCGCTTCAAGGAAAGGCTCATATAGTAAAAAAAAATTCAAAATCTTTCATATTTTCATCCAATTAAAAAATAAGATTCATTACATTTTATATATGAATATGGTTATGAAATGATTTAGTAATATAGTTATTATTATTATATTAGATATTTGGGTGAAGTTAATAATATAAGGAAACAAGGTAAGGGTTTGTTTGTCTGAATCATGAATCTCTTGATATATGATAAGGTTATGCCACATGATTATTTCTTACGGGATAAATATTACCCCATTTTCGTTTATTATTTGGATTATTTTAAATTTTCAGATATTTAATATTTTATTTGAATTTATTCCACACATGGAGTTTTCATTAATAACTAATAAATGATTCAGTGGGATATATTTACAACAATATTTTCTTTAGTCATAATCACGAGTTTATTTAATATGGTAATTAAATATTTATCAATTAAATCATATGATATTTAAAATTGATTTTTTAATTTTATTACGTGGAAGTATTGTTCTACATCAATGTTTTATTCATTGATGATTCTATTATTTTGAAAAAATCCATTTTTGTTAATAATTAGTCCAGTTTCTTATAATGGATTTTTCATCAATATCCTTGTTTCTTTCATCAAGTAAATGGAATATCATCCATAATATAACTATTTTTTTCATTATACAATTATAATTTTGTACCCTTGTATTTATTTTAATAAAAAAAATTTATCTATTAAATGATATGGGTTATCAATAATGGAATTTTAAAACATTTAAAATTATTTTCCTTTCCATGAATTTTTATACATTTCTTTTAAATCAATTTTTGATATATGTCTATATAATTTCCTATAATTTGAGTTTATGAATAATTTTATAAAGGGGTCTTAAATTTATCATAACTAATAATTATTTTCGGATGGTGACTCCAAAATTACAATATTTTAATGATGATAATAAATTTTATTATTTCTCGATCACTTTGAAATAATTCATCATTAATGGGGTATTGTATTGTGTTTCACCAGGAATTTTATTTTATTTTGTTATTATTTCGGATGATGATGTTTTTGATTCTAAATGATTTGATTCATAATTTTATTTTATACCATTTAGATATTTTATGCAATCCACTTTTATTTTTGTGGGTTATTTGTTAAGAAAGAAATTCTCTTATATTGGTTATCTATAATATCATGTTTATTGATTTTAAATGGTAGAAATTTATATGGATGGGTGATGGATGGTTTTTTATAAACAAAATATTGGTGGATATATTTTAATCCTAAAATGGGTGGGTCCATTATAGAGCTCCAATTCATCGATTAGGGTTTAAAATGAAATTAGATGATTTAACGTTGGGAAAATGAGTTATATGAATCTTCTTTTTCAAAATTTCATGGTGTGAGTGAGATGTATGATGATATGTTCAAAGTTTTTTATGTGAAAATATGTCAGAAATATCTTTTCATAATATTTTATTTTCATTTATTATTGTTATAAATCTTAATTGTTTATTAAATTATACTGAATAATAATGATTCATTTCAATTACATGAAATGACATTTTTATGATTACACCAATGTTATATTAAATTCCTCACATTTATGTCATGTTATCTTGTTATATGATTATTGAAATGTGTTCTGGACCCATACAATATGTTTTATTCTTCTTTAACAATATTTTTATTATATAAGGTTTCTCTAACATGTTTTATGATAATCATCTATATTATTTTGATAATTTAATATGATATTTATGCTTACATATGGAAATTTAATTCATAATACATAATTAAAAACATTGAGACTCATTGGTTATATCATTTGAAGACCTTGTTTAATTAATAATTTATAATCCTAAAGCTTCTTTTATCCTTTAGCACGTATGAATTTAAATGTAGAGATAAATTTCATCACAATCCACATATTAACACATATACATAGGGATATATTTGAGTATATATATATATTTATTAAACATATCAAAAAGTATTTATAACATTGTCTACAAATGAAAAACATATTGTTTTACAAGATTTCAATGAACACATAATAGTTCAAAAGCACGCTTTCAAAAAAACAAATATATATTTAATTCTCATATAAAACCACTAAATATAAAATTTTAAGATAATTTCAAAATTATTAATATTATTTTTTTATCATAAATTATCATTCATAAAATTTCATAAACCATTGGTGTAAACATTCAAAGCTATATTATTTTAAAGAATCTTCCAAATTAAAAAAAACACAACTTTCAATGAAAAAAAGTATTATATAATCTTATCTATTTAAATTACTTGATCATTTACAATTTAATCATTTTTAGTCAAAACATAAATGTGAAAGAAAATCAATTAATTGATCAGAAAATAATGATTCATGTATAGGGAAAATTGACATCAAATTCAATGGGGGGGAGTCCAAAACATCTAGTACATGATGAAACATACTCTAATCATGGATCACTTGTAGTAGGTTCCATAAAAACAAAATGGAATATAAAACCTGACACTATAGAGATTGTATTTCTCTAAAAATAATAAGGTAATATCAGTGAAAGTGGGAGAAAGGATGGGATTAAAGTTGAGGAGTGGATGAAAGTAAAATTTGATGGATTTTATTTAAAAACCTAATAAGAATTGCCAAAAACCGGTTAAGGAGGATGGAAATTTTGTGTGAGAGGGTACTTATAAATATATCAATCATAAAGGGTAGGAGGATGTAAGGGGATGGATTTATGGAAATATCCTATGGTAAAAAAATAAAAATTCATTTTTTTAATTATCATGGACTGATTAATTTTTTCCCCATGTGGTTTAGAAAATCATTCACCCATTACATGAAATTTTTTAACCCACATGGGCTGGTAGCATGGATTTTCAAACCATGTTCCAACAATATGAAACATATAATTAATGAGTTTTTATTTCACCTGAACGTTTTGGAAACACTTTTTAATAACCATTCACCCTTCTACAAAACTCAAAATATTGAAAATTTATTATGTTTTGGACTTGAAACTGTAAAAAGTAACACACATTACTAAATAAAAAACATATTAAGAAATAAAAGGATTATAATTTGAAAGAGGCATGGAATATGTATTTAGAAAATGTTAAATATCATATAGGATAATCTAATGATAGAAGTCATATTCTTATAATGTTGGTGTATGGTGTGATTTCATTCCATATAGGCATTTTTTCCATAATTGATGGTAGTGGTGATTGGATTTGTGGTGATGGAAAAGATTGTCATTTAGAAGGATAAAAAATATATCATTGTGATTATAATGTTTTTAAAGTGTGTATTCATTGATGTTGTTGATAATGTGATATTTATATGGTCATATTATTATAATGTACGTTGGATAATTATGTGTTTCTAAATATAGAAGATGTTGGTATTTTTATCTTGATGAGTTGTATGGTAAAAAAAATTTTAGACCCATCCTTAAACATTACATATTTTAGTCGCCATTGAGTATAAATTTATTCTTTATAAACTGAAGGATCATTATAATTGAGAGTTTTTTAGAATATGTCAAAAAACATAAATAACAAACCCATAAATTACAATGTGAACACTTCTACCTATTATCAACTACTCCCACTATATAAATTGATTAAAATGTAATAATTTTACTTTTTAGGACTAATCATCATAACATTAAACTTGAATTCATCTTTTTTGTACCCATAATTAAACACTTTGAAAATGTATTAAAAAACATTGGCTGGAAATGAAAATAATACTCTGTGATATAAAAGGAGTAACACCCCAAGCTTCCATGGTATGCTCCTCTTTGAATAATAGAGCAGCGTGTGTTATACGCAACCTCGAGTTTTAACACACCGCGACCAATAAAAGTAGAAGTTATGAATAGTAATAACCACTTTTTCAAATTATATATATTTTAAATTTCAAAATGGACTTCATTTTTGAATTCGTAATATCTAAATTAGCCTATATTGAATTTTTGGTATTTTTCTGAGAACATCCAATTTTTTATGAATAGTGAAAAATACTTAAAAACATCTTTTTTAATCGAAATAATTAATAGTGATAACATATACTGTTGAGTGTTTTTAAAGTATAATTAGAGTTTATTTTAACTATTTTATTCAATGGTTGTCATTATAAATAATTTTACATTGAAATTGGACTTAAACAATTGTCATTCTTATGATATATATTGTTTCTTAAAAAACACGCTATTTGTTGTGACCACGAGAATTAATTATAAAATTAATTAATGAAACATATATGTTTGGAATTTTTCAAAATAGACATCATTTTTGAATTCAGAGTATCAATTATAGCTTAGGGTAAAATTTTTCCACTATTCTGAAAAACATCAATTTTTGATGAATATTGAAACCCTTAAGTGGTAGTTAAATAACTGATTTTTTCATTTAAATGAAATATTACCACTTATGTGATTTGAATTTCAAAAATACGACATACATCATTGTCATTAGGAAGTAAAATGTGGTTCAATTGGATTAAAATAATTTTTTGGTGAATAGTAACTTTTATGTTTAATTAATCGCGGTTAAAGGTAATTAGTGAAATTTAAGGTAAAAATGATACTACAAAAATATGAACTGACCATGAAACTTGTCCTAAACCTATTGGATGAGTCATGGCAGAACAATACAATACATGGGTCAACTTGGGGACCCCATGGAGCCACATTGGTAGGAAAATGACATAAATATCTTTTATTTAAAGTTAAAATAAAAATGTCACAAACATAAGTTGTTTTACTAAAACAATTTTTAAATGGGGTTATACAAGTCATATTTTTGAAAATAAATATTAATTAGAAAGATAAAAAGATTTCCAAAATCATTATAATTTTTTTATAATTTTTAGACCTTAAATAAAATAAATTATTTATGACACCATGATGATGTCGCGATTACCTCATTAATTAATGATTTAAATAAAAATAAAGGATAATGTAAAATCTAAGGCTTAAACTTGTCAAAAACCAATTGGATGAGGCAATTTCGAACCCTTGTCACCTTATCCTTGAAATATATAATTTTGGACCTCTAAAATCCGAAATGTATCTCATAATAATGTAACATTTCCTTACTTTCCAAGAGTGCCCCTCCACTCCTCTTATAAAAGGCCCCCACCTCTACCACCTTATTCACACCATCAAAGCCTTTTGGCTCGGCCAACCTCTGCCCAAATACTCTCCCAACTTCCCTCCCTTAATCCTAGAAGCCTCACATTGGGCAGAATTATTCCCAAGGAAGCCTTTGCCTCAAATCAAAAGAGTTAACCGATTTTAAGGAGGTTAAAGAACGGTCGAGTCAAGAAAGGACGCAAGGTAAGGGAACTTCTTAACCAAATTTCTATTATTTGGGTTAATCTCCTAATTTCAAATTATGTCATGATATTATTATGTACTATCTTGTATTTGTACTTTATTTATGTGTACTTATAGTGAATACACATAATAGATGTACTTTATTTAAAAAAATGATCTTTGTGAGGGACTTCGTCTCAATCTCCTTTCATTGAGGCATATTTTTTGTTTTATACACAACATTTTTTTATACGGTGTATAAACACCTTTTACTTTTACTTTTATTAAAAAATGAATATTTTTTTACAAATCGTTTTACTAAAAGACAAAAGGAATGTTTTTGTCTTACGTATGCGACGACACTGACTTCTCCACCGCCGTGACCATTATTTGAGTTTCGGCTTCCCCTACAAGCCATAACTTTTTTTAAATAAAAAAACAAAAACAAAGTTTTACTTTTCTTTTATTTTGCTATTGAAAATGTATTTGAAATGTTTTTTATTATATCAATGTGTTGTATTTATATCGAGTGATTGAAATTTGGAAATGTTATGTTTCCTTTATTCATATTTTATGTGATATGATTATGTTATGGTTTATGATATGTTTAAACCTGTTCATATGAGGAATGCATTGGACTTAATAAGTGACGGGTGGAGCCCGCTATAGCTCCTCGATGCATCGGCAGGTCTCATGAGACAAACTAGTGTCTTGGCACGAGGCCTTGACAAAATCTTCTTTGTGGTCTTGGCACATGGCCTTGGCTACGTGGTTATGATAGTCGTGCATTATGCATTCCATCATTATGAATGCGGTTATTTATATTTCATGTGAATATTTGACTAGTAGAATATCCATGTGAGTTAGTAAATGGCATTATTTTATTTTAATTTTGGCATATTATGCTAACGTACAAGTTTAAAAGGATTTTGTTTTAGTTATACATTGCCTTAAATGTTAATGTATATTTATGAAAGCTTCCGCATTATTATTATCCTTACTGAGCATCTGAGCTCACCCCTTTCAATGTTTTAATATTTTTGAGGATGTGAAGAAGTATTTTATGAATGACTTACAGGAATAGTAAGAAGAGGATATGAGTGTGGACTATGGAGACTTATTTATTTTAGTTTTTTACTTTATGATGTAATGTAAGACTTATGAATGTATCTAGTGTTTTCAAGGCTACTAATCAAATCGGTCTTTCGATAAATGATCTTTTGTGATCATGCCAATGTTACGAAGTAATGCACCGACTCTGGGTAACTGGGGTCGGGGCGTTATAGTTGGTATTAGAGGTAGTTTAGTACTAACCTTGGAAGCTAGATTTAGATAAACTCTGATTAGAGCACATAGCCCGAAGATAGACTTTGAGGATTAGTATAGAAGAACGTACTAGAATTTTGGTATTATAGAGATTTTGTGAGTTTTCCGAGCAATACATCCCTGTCTGGATATGAGAAGGTAGAGGCGGCTCTGGAACAGATTTACCTAGGGGTAAAATCAGAAAACACCGCTTTGAGCTAGACTCGAACGGGAACTGGTGCATGAAAACGGGCATTGCTGCACTCTTGGTTACGACACTCCCAGGGGATATTCTTAGGATAATTCTCATTCTCTTTAAAAACCACTATGAATGGTTATGAATATATAATTTCTCAAAGAAAACATTTTTATGATTATGGATTATATCCACAAATAGTTCAATTTATGTAAAGTGTTCTACAAGTATGGAATTATGTATTTTAATTCATAAAATAATCTAGTTTATGCCATTGTTTAGAAATGGAGCCTAGTGGAAGGAATGGAAACTGTATCAATGCACGCACTCCATGTAGGGATTTCCCTCCTACTCAAGATAATTATTGTGGAGTTGGAGATACAACTGGTGCTGATCAACTTATTACCACACTGGGACAACTCACTCAGGTTATGAATAATAACCTTACTCGTATGGAGAACCCTGATCCGCAACGTGGAGGATCAATTTTAGACCGCTTCATGAGGCAACTGTAACACCCCGAGCTTCCACGATACTCTTCAATTTCAATAATGCAACAGCTTGCATTGTACGAAAGTTTGAGATTCTAACACACCGCGACTAATCAAAATAGCCATTATGAATAATAATACACACTTTTTGAAATTATATATATTTTATACTTCAAAATGGACTTCATTTTTGGATTCGGAATTTCTAAATTAGCCTATGTTGAATTTTTTTTAATTTTCTTAGAACTTCCAAATATTTATGAATAGTTAAAACTAAATAAAACAAATGTTTTAATAAAAATAATTTAGAGTGATAAGTTATACTATTGATTGGTTTTAAATTACAATTAGAATATATTTTTACCATTTTATCCAATGGTGTCCATTAGATTTAATTTCACTTTGAAATTGGACATAAACAATTGACAATCTTTTGATATATATTTTTAAAAACATGCTATTTGTTTTGACAGCGGGAATTAGTTATAAAATTAATTAATGAAAATTATATATTTAGAATTTTTTAATATAGACATCATTTTTGAATTTGGAATATCATTTATTGCTTATGTTGAAATTTTGGCATCGTTCTGAAAAACTTCAATTTTTGATGAATAGTGAAACCAGTAAGTGGTAGTTAAAAAACTCATTTTTCGTTTAAATGAAACATTACCAATTCTGTGATTTGATTTTCAAAAATCCGACATACATGGTTGTCATTAAGAAATAAAATGTGGTTCAATGGGATTAAAATAATTTTTTCGTGAATAGTAACTTTTAAGTTTAATTAATCGTGATTACAGGTAATTAGTGAAATTTAAGGTAAAAATGATATTATAAAAATATGAAAATAACTTTAAAATTGTCTTACCCCTATTGGATGTGTCATGGAACACCAAGAAAATCCATCGGTAAACTTGGGGACCCCATGGAGCCACTTTGTTAGGAAAATGACATAAATAACTTTTTATTTAATGTTAAAAAAATGTCACAAACATGAGTTGTTTTACAAAAACAATTTTTAAATGGGGTTATAGAAGTAATATTTTTTACTATTAATATTCATTAGAAACCTAAAAATATTAAATACATCATGATATTTGTTTTATAATTTTTAGACATTAAATATATTAAATTATTTATGACACCATGATGATGCAGTGAATACCTCATTAATTAACGATTTAAATAAAATGAAAAGATAATGTAAAATCTAAGACATAAACTTGTCAAAAACCTATTGGATGAGTATATTTCGAACCCTTATCACCTTATACTTGAATTATATAAGTGTGAGACCTTTATAATCCGAAATACATTGTATAATAAAGTAACATTTTATTACTTTCCAAGAGTGCTCTTTCTCTCCTCTTATAAAAGGCCCCCAACACTACCACCTTACTCACACCTTCAAGCCATTTGGCTCGGCCAACCTCTGCCCAAATACTCTCTCAACTTCCCTCCCTTACTCTTAGAAGCCTCATTTT
Source organism: Viscum album (assembly GCA_963277665.1). Lineage (NCBI taxonomy): Eukaryota > Viridiplantae > Streptophyta > Magnoliopsida > Santalales > Viscaceae > Viscum > Viscum album. Next base: position 303,847,857 of record OY728131.1, on the reverse strand, counting down.
TGGTAGAAGTCTTCCCAAGGAAGCCTTTGGCTCAAATCAAAATGAGTTACACGATTTTAAGGTAATGTCTTCTCTTATGTTATTTTATTTTATTTTTTTGTGTATCCAACCCCCTAAACTATTTCTATTAATATGTTTGGTAACAAAACCAGTATCCTAAATATACTAGGATGTTGTTATAAGACGTATTCTAACTACACTTACACACACCTACATCTAATGGTTAAAGAACATAATGTTTCTTTGGATGGTGAATTTCTGCCTCACGAAACGATGATTGTTCACCACTCATAAAACACCTTCATAGGTGGCAATTAAGATGTCACTATATTTATGTATGATATATAATATGTTTATGTTTTACTTAAGGTTCTGTATTTTTCATTTATGGCATACCATTATTGTTTCCATTATGGGTAAACGCAATATTTTCATTTTAGGAAGTGCGGACTACCGCCCCCTCAAAGTGATTTGGATCGTTAATTCCATATGTGGGATGTATAAAGGATAGAGTAAATGATATTATATATGATATTATACTGGAATTATAATATACCTTTATATCATTATGATTTCATCAAATAAATAATAGAAATGAAAGTAGCGTTCATGCGTACGTACAGCTTAACGTCTCCATGAACAGTGCATTTCATTTATTACCTCTAAACGTTTTGGAATGTTATAAATGCATGTATATAATTGATATATATGAGATATATGATATCTATATCATGAATATAATTGTGTATATAATAGATAGTTCACTACATGAACAACTTGTAATTATAAGAAGTTAATTTTTGACTCAAGTACCAAAGATCGAAAAAATGACCGTTATTAACTTAAATAATTATATAATGTTCATGACATGATAATAAGTGATATAAAAGGAAAAATTAAATTTAAAAATGATCTTAAGAAGGTAGATATTAACTCTATTTTATTATTTAGGAAGTTAAAGAGCGGTCGAGTCAAGTCGGACACAAGGAAAGGAAATTTCTTAACCCAATTTCCATTATTTTGTTTAATCTCCTTATTTTAAATTATGTCATGATATTATTATGTACTGTCTTGTATTAATATATTCATTATGTGTACTTATAGTGAATACACATAATAGATCTATTTTATTTTAAAAATGATCTTTGTAAGGACTTCGTCTTAATCTCCTTTCATTGAGACATATTTGGTTTTATACACACCATTCACTTATAAGGTGTATAAGCCCCTTTGACTTTTACTTTTATTCAAAAGGAATCTTTTTATACGATTCAATTTTACAAAATGACAAAAGGAATGTTTTTTCTTACGTATGCGGCGACAATGAATTCTCCACCGCCGTGACTATTATTTGAGTTTTGGCTTCCTCTATAAGCCATTACATTTTTTTAAATGAAAAATAAATACCACGTTTTAAATCTCTTTTATTCTGGTATTGAAAATGTTTTTGATAATTTTTTTATTATATCAATGTGTTTTATTGATATATAGTGATTGAAATGTGGAAATGTTATGTTGCCTTTATGCATGTTTTATGTGATAGGATTATGTTTACGGTTTATGATATGTTTAAACCTACTCATGTGAGGAATGCATTGGACTTAATAAGTGACGGGTGGAGCCCACTATAGATCCTCGATGCATCGACAAGTATCATGAGACAAACTAGTGTGTAAGCATGAGGCCTTGACAAAATCATATATTTAGTCTTGGAATGAGGCCTTGGATACGTGGTTATGATAGTCTGGAATTATGTATTCCATCATTATAAAAGTGGTTATTGATATTGCATGTGATTATTCGACAGTAGAATATCCATGTAAATAAGTAAATGGCATTATCTCATTTTACTTTTTCCATACTACGCTAAAGTTCATGTTTAAAAGGATTTTTTTATTTATACATTGCCTTAAATGTTAATATTCATTTATGAATGATTCCGCAATATTGTTATCCTTATTGAGAATCTGAGCTCACCCCTTTCAATGTTTTAATATTTTCCAAGATGTGATGAAGTATTATAGGAATTACCTATAGGGATAGTCTGAAGGGGATATGAGTGTGGAAAATGGAGACTATGTTATTGTATTTTTTCACATTGTAATGTAATGTATCATTTATGAATGTATCTAGTGTTTCCAAGGCTACTAAACTAATCGGTCTTTCGAGACATGATCTTTTGTGATCATGACAATGTTACGAAGTAATACAATGACTCTGGGTTACTGGGGTCGGGGCATTACAACAACAACCACCAACATATAATGGGGGTACAAATCAATTAGTAGCTGAGAAATGGATAAACTCCTTAGAGAAAATATTCCACGCCTTGGGGAGTAGCGAAAGGGAGAAGGTTATCATGACAGTCTACCACCTCACTGGAGATGCCAATCAATGGTGGTCGCTGATTCAAAACACAATGGAAGATGAAGAAGTATCAACTATGGAATGGAGAGAGTTCAAAGATCTTTTCTTAAAAAAATACTTTCCACATGAACATCGAGTAGATATGGAAAGTCAATTTCTGAGTCTCAGACAAAAGGAGGATGAGAATTTCACAATGTATGAGGTTAAGACTACAAGGTTAGCAAGACATGCAACAGATTATATACGTAACCCAAGAAGTAATATTGATCGTTTCATTGATGGGTTAAAACCATTTCTCCGTCGAGCATTAGTCTCACAAACCTGCTCGTCGTATGAAGATATTGTCTCATGTGCTATCAAGACGGAAAAGGAATTCTATAAGTCTTATGACTTTAAAGCAAAGCAAGAGAAGAAGAGATCTTCTGATCGATCTCAAAATGGAAATAAGGGGAAGAAGTAAAGAGCTGAATATCAGTCCTGTAGTAAATGTGGAAAGAAACACCCCGGTACTTGCTTGAACGGAATGGGAGTCTGTTACAAGTTTGGTGAAAAAGGCCACCAAGATCATGATTGCAAGGGAAAGAAAGTTGATGTCAATGTGGAATGATATAATTGTAGAAAGATGGGGAATTTTTCAAATGAATGTCCTAAGCATCAGGGGAACTTACCCTAGAATAGGCCATGGGATAAAGGCCAATCTTATGCTGTGACTACATTTGAAGTGGAATAATTAATGTTTTGGTGCTTTTGGACTCATGGATTATATTCTGGTTATTAGAATAATGTGATATATATATAAGGATTGTACTATAGTACTTGTTTTTTCATTGAGGTTTTAATATGATGAAGGTAATTATATTTTACGTATGTGACAATAAGAGAAACTTTACTTTGTTTGGGTAATCCGATGTTACAATTGATTTTGAAATTTAGAGTCCTTTTAGAAAATGTTTGGACAAAGGTATTGTGGATAACTATATAGGTTGGAATGGATTAAGTTGAACCTTGGATAGTATTGTTTAAGGTTAAAAACATTTATGAAGATTATTATTGGTATATTATAATACTATAGTTTTAGGAAAAGGACATCATGTAGGGTGGCGCATAACCCATCACGTCGGACAAAGCTGCAGGAATCGAACCCACAACTATAGTGCGACAGGACTTTATTACCTACCACTATCCTACAGGAAGTCCCTGGTTATTACAAAATAGTTTTACTAATGTAAATGGTATGTGTTAATATTTGGAACCTTATACAATTAGGATAAATAGAAGATTATTGATTTCTATTACATTTTAGAGTGAAAGATGGGTTTGTGGTAAAAATTTATTAAAGAATGAAAGTATACGTGACAAGTATGTATATTCCCTTACGTTCTTAGTAAATAATTTAAATAAATTCCTCAACTTTATAAAAGGTAACTTAAAACAAAAATGTTGCTGGTTAAATTTTCCAATTGTGGATTCAATGACCGTTTAAACAATCCCAAGTTTGTGATTTTCTTATGGTTAACTTTCTCTTAATCTAGTTTTCTACAACTATCCATCAGACCTTGATGGTTTGTTTTTCTTCCATATCCATATTTTCATATAATCCTACTATGGTCTATCTCGGGTGACCTTTGTACTTATCTTTCATTCTTCTAAAGTTATATTTTTATTAACCTTATTTCCGATGTGGGTTTTCCACAAAGGTATTTTCTATTTTCAACCTTTTATTTTCAAAGAAAATTTTCAAATTGCATGGACACAATTTATTAAAGGAGGGTAGAATGTAACACCCCAAGCTTCCATGGTACGCTCCACTTTGAATAATAGAGTAGCGTGTGTTGTACGCAACCTCGAGTTCTAACACACCGCGACCAATACAAGTAGAAGTTATGAATATTAATAACCACTTTTGGAAATTATATATATTTTACATTTCAAATTTGACTTCATTTTTGGATTCGTAATATCGAAATTAGCCTATGTTGAATTTTTGGTATTTTTCTGAAAACTTCCAATTTTTTATGAATAGTGAAAAATACTTAAAAACAACTTCTTTAATCAAAATAATTTATAGTGAAAACATATATTATTGAGTGTTTTTAAATTATAATTAGAATATATTTTTATTATTTTATCCAATGGTGGTCATTATAAATAGTCTAACATTGAAATTGGACATAAATAACTGCAATCTTTTGATATATATTTTTTCTTAAAAAACACGCTATTTGTTGTGACAATGGGAATTAATTATAAAATTAATTAATGCAACTTATATTTTTGGAATTTTTAATAATAGACATCATTTTTGAATTCAGAATATCAATTATATCTTAGGGTAAAATTTTGGCACTATTCTAAAAAACTTCAATTTTTGATGAATAGTGAAATCACTAAGTGGTAGTTAAATAACTGATTTTTTCATTTAAATGAAATATTACCACTTCTGTGATTTGAATTTAAAAAATCTGACATATATGGTTGTCATTACGAAGTAAAATGTGGTTTAATGGGATTAAAATAATTTTTTGGTGAATAGTAACTTTTAAGTTTAATTAATCGCGATTAAAGGTAATTCATGATATTTAAGGTAAAAATGATACTAAAAATTATGAAATGACCTTGAAACTTGTCCTAAAACTATTGGATGAGTCATGGCCAACCAATAAAATACATGGGTCAACTTGGGGACCCCATGGAGGCAATTTAGTAGGAAATTGACATAAATAACTTTTATTTAATGTTAAAATAAAACTTTCACAAACAGAAGTTGTTTTACTAAAACAATTTTTAAATGGGGTTATACAAGTCATATTTTTGACTATAAATATTATTTATAAAGATAATAAGAGTTCCTACATCATTATAATTGTTTTATAATTTTTAGACATTAAATAAATTAAATTATTTGTGACACCATGATGATGTCGCGATTAACTCATTAATTAACTATTTAAATAAAATGAAAGGATAATGTAAAATCAAAGGCATAAACTTGTCAAAAACCTGTTGTATGAGGAGATTTAGAACCCTTGTCACCTTAGCCTTGAAATATATAATTTTGGGACATGAAAAATCCGAAACGTGTCTCATAATAATGTAACATTTCTTCACTTTCCAAGAGTGCCCCTCCTCTCCTCTTATAAAAGTCACCCACCTCTACCACCTTATTCACACCTTCAATGCCTTTTTGGCTCGGCCAAAATCTGCCCAAATACTCTCCCAACTTTCCTCCCTTACTCCTAGACGCCTCAATTTGGGCATAATTATTCCCAAGGAAGCCTTTGGCTCAAATCAAAAGAGTTACCCGATTTTAAGGAGGTTAAATAACGGTCGAGTCAAGACAGGATGCAAGGTAAGGGAACTTCTTAACCCAATTTCTATTCTATGGGTTAATCTCCTACTTCCAAATTATGTCATGATATTATTAAGTCTTATATTGTATTTTTACATTATTTATGTGCACTTATAGTGAATACACATAATAGATGTACTTTATTTAAAAAAATGATCTTTGTAAGGGTCTTCGTCTCAATCTCCTTTCATTGAGACATTTTTTTGTTTTATACACAACTTTCTTTTATATGGTGTATAAACCCCTTTGACATGGACTTTTATTCAAAAATGAATCTTTTTTTACAAAGCATTTTACTAAATGACAAAAGGAATGTTTTTGTCTTACGTATGCGGCGACAACAACTTCTCTGCCGCCGTGAACATTATTTGAGTTTCAGCTTCCCCTACAAGCCATAACATTTTTTAAATAAAAAAACAAATACAACGTCTAACTTTTCATTTATTTTGGTATGGAAAATGGTTTTGAAATAGTTTTTATTATATCAATGTGTTGTATTGATATATTGTGATTGAAATGTGGAAATGTTATGTTTCCTTTATGCATATTTTATGTGATATGATTATGTTATGGTTTATGATATGATTAAACCAGTTCATATGAGGAAGGCATTGGACTTAATATGTGATGGGTGGAGCCCAATTTAGCTCCTCAATGCATCACTAGGTCTCATTAGACAAACTAGTGTCTTGGCACGAGGCCTTGACAAAATCTTATATGTGGTCTTGGCACGAGGCCTTGGCTACGTGGTTATGATAGTCCGACATTATGCATTCAATCATTATGAAAGTGGTTATTGATATTTCATGTGATTATTAGACTAGTAGAATATCCATGTGAGTAAGTAAATGGCATTATTTCATTTTACTTTTTCCATATTATGTTAAAGTTCATGTTTAAAAGGGTTTTTTTAGTTATAAATTGCGTTAAATGTTAATGTTTATTTATGAAAGCTTCTGCAGTATTGTTATCCTTACTGAGCTTCTGAGCACACCCCTTTCAATGTTTTAATATTTTCCAGGATGTGAATAATTTTTTTATGAATGACCTGCAGGGATAGTAAGAAGAGGATATCAGTGTGGACTATGGAGACTTTGTTATAGTAGTTTTTTTTACTTTATGATGTAATGTTAGACTTATGAATGTATCTAGTGTTTTCAAGGATACTAAACTAATCGGTCTCTCGAGACTTGATCTTTTGTGATCATGCCAATGTTACGGAGTAATGCACCGACTCAGGGTAACTGGGGTCGGGGCGTTACAAAAGGAATATGAAAGAATCCCAGTAGTTTATAAATAATTATAATAATATAATTATATGAAAATAATATTTGTTCTAAAAACACTAATTTTTAATCAATAAATGAACTCTCATACCTATGTTCTTTATAAAATATTTCATTAGATATATTTAATATGTTAAAGAGTCATAAATAATTCATGATTATAATAAATAAAAATGAAAACATTTTTACAATTTTATACTTTTCAACATTAATAATTTTTCTATACATTTCATTAAACGTTAGATCATTATCTTACCCTAGGAAATCATAACATATCAATAAATTCCAATAGAAAAAATAGAGTAATAATTTTTCTATAATTTGATATCACTGTCCATATCTCTATTTCAAATGGAATAGCAAATATGGTTACTTACATTCATAATGAATTGGAATACTATTATATAACCGCCCATTTTTAGTTTATAATACAATGACCCATCCTTGGACTTTTACAGAACCACCCATCCTCGGTTTAAAATGATACCACATGTCCTTCATCTAAAAATGATCCACCCATCATCATAAAAATTCCAGTGAACCATGACATAATCATAAAATAAAAAATCTTGTAATTTCCTACATTATATTCATTATAAAATTCTTACATTTAAAAATGAAACATTTATAGATATTGAAATATCTATTCAATATTTAAACAGTTTTGGAAATTGAAAAATTGCAAGTATGGTTTTTATTTTAAAAAATTATAATATTATGAAGGAATTAAAATATAAAATAATGGTTTTAAATGTAATAAATGTAATTTTCTATATATATATATAATAAAATATAACTTTTCTTTTCTTTTATATAAAGATAATCAAAATGTTATATATACACATCTTGTGTGGAAACCCATTAGAAACCATTAATGTTTGGTAATTAAATACCTAAAATATACTATATATCTCTAATATATCCATATAAAAGCAGGGATTAAATATATTTAAAATTATTGGGATTGATGAACAATATTTAAGAAATACATTAGTAAAATATTTAAAATGAGATTTTTAACGTAATTTTTCCCATATGTAAAACAATAAAATATTATCTTTTATTAATATATTTAATGACGTTAAAATATGGTTATATAAGGCCATTATAAACCATTCAATCATGAATAATAAATTTATTTGAACATTTATAAGAACATGTACATTGTATTAATGTTAAAACGGGGACATTAAAATATGATTGTATAAAAGTTCGTTACCAAGAACAAGACTCACCATGTTAATTAATTATCACATTTAATAATAAAAATAGTTTAATTATGTACATTATTAAAAAACTTTTTCATGTTTATTATTCATTTTTTCATGATATTGTATATTGATTAATAATTTATGATCATTTTGGACTTTTTGACGATATTCAAATCCCCTATCGAAAATATAATTGCTATGTTGACTACGTTCATTTTATTAATTATTACAACATTTATAGAATAATAATCATGACAAAATTATCATCTCATTTATCAAATTTAATTTTAATCCTATCTATGATAAATTTTTTAAAAAAATCACTATGTAATAATCAGGTAGACGATGGGTAGTGTGAACACATGAGTTACATTGGCATTTTATATGATCATTATAGTAAAAAAGTATTTATTATTAAAATTTTAAATAATTATAATCATATGAAAAATTCAACATAATTTATTTGAAAATACATAAATTTACAATCCATGTGTTGTGGTGATTAAAAATAAATCAAATCACTTTGTGGAGTTTGTAGTCCACATGTACAAAAAAATGACATTATAATTTTATAGTATAGGAATTATTAATAAATTACATGAAATATTTATTATATAGAATATAAATAGTTTCATTAATTTCATATATATAGTCATAAAATCTATCATTACAACCTATTGTAAGTTAAGTTGATGGAAGATGATTTGCATTGGTCAGAGAGGTGGTTCCCTACCATACACAAGAATGTTGGTTTCATTTCCATTTTTTGACATATGATATGGATATATGTTTTTTACATTAAAATAATAACATATAAATATATGCAATATACTAGTGTATTTATTTCTTCATGTATAAATAATATTTAATTTTGGTATAACACGAAATAAAAGTAAAATGATTGGTTAATAACTGTACATCTTCTTCAGAAAACCACATTAGGTTAACACCAAATGCATTATATATTATTTATTATCATAAAAAATTACCAATGACTGTGGGAGAGATTTTAACGATGAACTTGGTCTGGTATGGTCCCAATTAAATTATTGATGATCTGTGAAGAAGAGAGATGAATATGTTATTTTTTAAAAGTGATTGGATGAGCATGATTCGAATTCATTAAAATGATAAATTAATAACACTTAATTATCATTCAGAAATGGATCGTAATGGGTAGGAATATAAAATAATATGAGGTACATTAAAAATCCTTCTATTTAATAATTATTATAGGGGAATAGGTGATCTTTTAACCCTTACATATTTTTTTACCAATGTTTACCCATTTTGACAATTAGCACTGTATTGATTTTTTCTATATGTGGTCAATATATTTAATATAAAAGGAATCTTTTTCCTTTAATTAATCATAGATGATATTATTAAACAATTACAAATAAATATTCAACATATTAGATTTTTATTCCTTTTTTATCAATCAACAAAATATTATTTATTATAAAATTAAATTATTATCAATTGTGGAGCTACATTTTGAATTAGAATTTCATATCAACATTTCCACAATAGAATATGAAAATATCCATTTTAAAAATATAAAATATCCTTTTATTATATATATATATATTTTAACACATTAATTCATAAATATTACATAACTTTTAATATGTTTAGACTCATTTATTTTTTCTATTAATTAAATAAATATTGTGTCAGAATTGATAAAAATTTAAGATAATTATTTCATTATTAAAATCATAAAATTTATTAAAAAATATAAAACATAATTTATATTTTGTAATAATATTTATAAATTGAAATATGTTATTTTTTCATTCAAAAAAATATTATAGTTTTAAAAGAAAAAAGTGACAATTTTTTCTTTTCTTTAAATAAAGTATTATATTTCACAAAATCATCCCCATATTTATAAAAAGTTAATATATTTGAATCACTGTTCATTATGGATGAAATATAATCATACAATAAGACTACCTAATATGTTAAAGTCACAATATAGTATTCGTGAAATGATTTTTACACTTAATTAACCCATTTTACCATTACAAATGGAACATTTATTTTGTATTGTTATTTTACAATGGGGATAAAAATAAACGGAAAACATTTAATAATATTACACATTTTGATTTTAAATATGAAATTAATTTGTAATGATTAAATATAAAGATATTCCATAATTTAATTTATAAATTAATCCATTACATTTGAAAAAAAAAATTCTCGGAAAAATGAAATTACAATTTTAAAATAATTTATAAAAAATTGAAATAGAAAATTTATTACAAGGACTAATATAGTATTATATTTAGTAAAAATGAACAAATTAAATTTTAAAACCAATCCACTATAATATTTGAATTTGTAAACACATTAAAAGCTAAATCAGCTTTTAAAAAAGCAGTATTTATACTATTCATTTGAAAATATTTTTAAAAAATGATAAAAACTAATCTTATATGGTTTCTACTTGACATATTTAAAGTATTTATCCTTTTTATAAAATAAAATTATAAAAAATTTATAGAATTCATCATATTATCCACTAATAAATGAAATAAAAAACATTATTGATGAAAATGAATTTATATGGTATGATGAAAAGTTTCTAAAAAACATAATGACTATTAACAAAAAAATTACGAGTACTACAATGACATGGAAATTTCAAGGGAAATTTTTTCATAAGTGTTTTCATATTTTCCGAGCCTGTGGCTTCTGATTGCACCTGATTCTCGAGGCCCGGTGTGCTCGGAATTGAAATCCAAGGGCACCGATGGATTATCAATGCTGTTAATTTCTTTAGGGGGCCTTTACCATAGTTTTGTTTGTGCGAAAGGTGATGTTAAATATTTTCGATTAAATAAGAAGTAAATAAAAATGGGGAACAATTTTTATTCTATATCTAAGGGGTTATATCCTACATGGGGGAGTTTTGGTGTTCCCATAACTACCCATGTGAGGATATTTGTGAGGTGGGTCCCACATGAGCCCCAACACTTCACATTACATAAAACTACTTAAATCTCCTCCTTAAAAACTTGTTAACTCTTATTTAATGAGGAATCTTCATCCTCCTCTCTCACTCCATTAATACTTTCCAACCTATCACTTAATTAATTAGACAACTCATGGTTTAATTAATTAAGTGAAATGGAATTTAAATTTTGTAAATTTGAATGCATGGCATGATTTAATAAAATAAGGAGAAGCCTTATTTTATTTTTTGTTGGATTATTGTGTTGATATTTTGGGGAGAGATCTCTAGAGTTTTGAAGAACACTTCGTCTCCTTTTTTGAAGAACGCAAACTCTAGGATGAAGAACATCGACTGAGAAACCCCAAATTATCCATCCTCTTCTTCCTCCATGAAAAGGGAGGAGACATCGTCGCGGGAATGCTACAACGACATCATTCCTTGTTTTCTTCTCTCCATGATAAAAAGGGGAGTCACAGCTTCCTCCTCGAATGCTCTCCATTGACATCTACGAATCCTTATCTCACGACGCTGTCAACTGTGACACTGACGTTCGACATAAATTATCGAGGTAGGGGTTTACTCATGAAGGTGTATGTTTACATACCCCGTACTCATTGGAAATATTTTTCTAAATATGGTCGATTGTTATCATTTTACGGGAAGGGAGCGGGCCGAACGAACACAACCCGACCACCCACTGTTGCTCTCGTTTAATTATTCTAGAATCAGCAATCGAAGGAAAAGGAGGCACGACGCCTTCCCTCCATGGAGGGAACACATCAAAGGTGGTCGACTCCATCGCGCTGGTTGTGTGGGAAGAACCGTGGCCCGCTACACGGGCATCTTTGGTGGAAGAACCAACCGACATGTTTGCCGACCGGGCGGAGCTGGACCGCGATGCCAGGAGGGCGCCGTATTGGAAGACTGGTGGCCTGCCAATGCAGGCCGCATGCGCAAAATACCAGCCGGACTATCCAGCCGGTTTGGGAAAGGGATGCGCCACCGTTGCGGAAAACCGGGGGGGCCGCCCCCCTGGAACCCGCTCAGCATTGGCTGAGCCGCTCGTCCAGCCGACTGAGCCAGCTGGGCCGCGCCAGGTCGAGCCGAGCCGGCCGGGCCGCGCCACTTCGGGCCAGGATGCGCCACTTCAGGCCGGGACGTGTCACTTCGGTCCGAGTTTTGTATTTCTACGGACCGCCCTGACACCCCTGCTGGGTCAAACCCATCAAACTGGATCAAACCGACTCGTCGTCCCAATGGGAAAAACGGGTCGGGCATGTTAATCACTTAAACAATAATAACATAAAGACCGCATGTTCGATTGACACACCATCTGCGGAACTAGGACCCTTTTGATGAGAATGTTCTTTTGAAACACTCTAAGTGAGTTTCGGATGAATTTGGATATCATCTGGGTTAGAAACTAGTGTATTTCTAACCAGGCCCCTGGGATGGAAAATCGAATATCTTTCAGACCGGGAGTCCGATGGACGCGTCAACTATTTCATTGAGTTCCTATTTATGAGATGGAACTTTGTGATACATAAACTCTAGACTTTGTGACAGATGATGTATCAAAACCCTAGGCTCATGGAGTGGACCCTCCCAGAATCGAGCGTGCTGTGTGCGGGAACCCTATAGTTGGTTGCGACTAAGACGATGATGACGACTGTACTTGGATCCTACGTGGGTTCGGCAGTGAGGACGATTTTACTAGGACCCTATGGGGGTTTAGCATCGATGAAGACTGTACTTGGATGCTACGTGGGTTTGGCTCTTGAGTTGGAGTTGAACTGAAGTTGATGACTTCAATATATGTATGGGAATATAACTAAGTAAGTTTGGTTGATACCTTTTGTTTGTATCTTTCCTTTATGGTTTATCCTTTGTGGATTATTGGAGACCTTCGACTGTCTCGAGATCCCTACTGAGTATCGTATACTCACCCCTGCACGGGCAATGCCCGCACTACATTGTGTTGGATGCAGATGACATACAACACTAATCGAGGAGGAGTATCGTGGAGCAGGACAGTACCTAGAGGTGGACAACATGGCGGGACGTACACGGAGCGGACAACCAGACCTGAGGAGATGAGGATACCATTTGTACCCACCCTTCAGGTGGGATATTCGGAGGACGAATCAGTGGTTCTTGGTTTACTTTACTGCAGCTGTTCTTTCTTAACTTTTGTACTGTAATTTCAGTTGGGGTTGTATTCTGGCCCATTTACATTCTAGAACTTACTTTTGTACTCAGTTTACATAGTGTTTACTTCAGCATGCATACTCTGATGATTTAGTTTACTTATATAAAGTCAATGCCTTCCCTTTTTTGGGAAAGTACACCTTTTGGAGCTAATCGACTGCCCCTGTCCTATGGATGGTGGGCTTTGGGTAGTCATGACATGGGCCCCGAGGATGGGTCCTAACAAGTATATTTTTATTTAGTTGGAGAATTATAAAAATTTTAAAATTTTTCTATACCAACTAATACCCACTAACTAAATTTCTAGGTTATAACAATCGTACTGAAATCAAAATATTTTATGTTTCATATAGGCTCGGTGTTGCATGGGGTATATGATATCAAACATATTTTTTTTCAGAAATCATGGTAAGTTATATTCTACCTCTTTTTAATAAATTTCATTCATGTGATTTTAACATGTTCACATATAACAAGGTTTTGAACATTGTAAATACCATTGTGAAATACCCACAAGGTAAAATGGGTTAAGAAAACATCCACATGAAAATTAGAAAAAGAAATTTGATGGTCAGCTAGAATAACACATAAATGGTTTAGAAATAAGAAATAATTATTGTAAATCATAAATATGTACATGGAGGATAAATGTAATGTCTATATAATGATGGATATAGATAGATATCATTGATGAAAACAATGTGACTGATTATGAAAAAATCGTTGACCACAAAATCATAAACAGAATGGTGTAAAAAAGAACATAGAATCATCATAAATGTTGGTGTTAGGATAATATATTAATTCCATGATAATTTTCGTTGATTTGAGAATCTACATAACATCTATACCAATAAAATAACTAAAATATACAACCTTCAGAAGTAAAATTAAATCATTTAATAAATTTCTAATTCAATCTAATCATTTTCTCCAATCGATGAGTATTTGAGATGAATTTTTTCAGTCTTGGTAACAAAAAAACAACTACTTGTTCTTATATTCTAAGAGAGGATAAAAATAAATTACTCTAGTATTTAGAAATTATCAAATAAACAACGGATAGAAAACTGTAAAAAAAAATCAAAACAAAACATGCATATGATGATTTAATATGATGGCATTGCATTAAAAAAATATGAAAATTTCTTCATCCAATACAGGTTGACCTCATGTTGAGTATCATCAATTAAATGTCTGATTATCTTTCATTTATATGATTTTGGTTAAGACTGATCAAAACTAGTAACTTATACTATCTGGACATCTCTATTTGGCTTGCAGTTATGGGTTATTTTTTGACTACTATAGTAAATTTTCACTCGATGGGAATCATTAATTTATCACACATTATATGTTTTGGAAACATGACTAGTGCATATATGATTAATTTTTAATAAAATCTTGACCTATTTATTTATAGTTATTTGTTGATCAAATAGATAATAAAGACCTCCATTTACATAATTCCTTATGAAATCAAGGGCAGGTTCATGAATTATATCATCATTAATGGTGATAACTATTTTGTATGGGAACTTATAGAAAATTTGAAGATCTCCTAAAACATATTCAATAACAATAACATGTAGGGGAATACTAATAGATGTGCTAAATGATTGAGTAGATAATGAGTGCATCCATCTAGATTCACCATTGCATGGTGGCTCATGTACTCTAATATACCTACTAATTATTCTCTATATCATACTGGCATTAACATGTTCTCGATATATGTTCCCTGGATCCAACATATAGATGGAATATAATAACTAATCATCAATTTCTATTCTAATTTATCATTATAGACAGATTTGGATGATCTTTTTGAAATTGTATTCCATATATAAGGTGCATTTAGGGCCACATTACTACAATTACTAAGTTCACTCTCTCTATACAGCTATTGAATATCCTCCTCACAGACGTCATAGAAATAATCCAAGGGGTATAGAGTAGACAAAAAATGTTCAATTAGAGTAACTCCTTCGATCTATAGTCAAATTTTAATCTATGTTTAGTAATTATGAAAAATGAAAATTCTATTCATAATGTTTTTTTGATATCTCTATTCATGATTTTTCCATGATTAAGTGTCTTGGAATTATAGTTAATTATCTCCCTCCTACTAGAACCTTTTAATTCATGTAGATTTATTAATTTATATGATGGATAAATTGTAACACTTACGAGGAATCAATATGAATTCTTTGTTATTTTGGACATGGTTAAATATTCTTAAAAGGAATATGATTCCTTTATGACCCTTGTGAAATAACAACATATCTTGGGGCTAAAATACTTGGTATAATTAATATTTTTTTTAAATTCAAAAGAAATTATTTTAATTTAACAATTTTCTTGAATGTGATATCACAACTATTGCATAGGCTTTAAAAAAGGGAATCATTCACCTCTATTTGATGCTGACTAGTAGGTGGAGAAACTACATAAACTATAACTCATCATTTAATTATATCATCCCACATTTATATCTGAAAAACTGTTTAGATAATGGGTTGGTTAGTAAAGGGATAAAATCTTCTAAGTTTATCTTAGTCAATGATGTTCTTGATTACCCTATATCATTATTTTAATAAAGTTAAGGAAAAAACCCATTGTTTCCACACCTTTAATATTGTTTTCATTTAATAAAGGAGACATTTTCTTATTTTTCATGTACTCATTCATTCAAAAAAAAAATTAATTTACCATTTATATCTAGTCCAAATTATAAATGGATAATAGTATATACCTAAAACACATATTTCCTAATCATATAAACTTCAAAATATGATATTCATTTCTATAAATAAAATTATTCCACATAATTCACAATTAAAATAATAATTCCTAAAAAACATCATTAAACATTTTTTCAGGAATTAAATTCCCATATTATCAAAAAATATATCTATTTTCCATAATAATATAAGGATTCCCAAATAAGGAACTTCTTTTGAAATAACATTAATTTTTTGACAAACAAATCAATTTTCATTCTCATGGGTATCTAGATGACAAAATATTTTTTTCCAACATCAATATATCTGTTATTTATATAATCATTTAAAAAATTTCGAAATAATCAGAACAACACATAGTATAGTGATTATAATTTCACCCTTCTCTCCCATCATTTATATTTTTATGTCTCACATCCATTTCTTATTTGATATATTTCCCTATTAACATAAATTACATTAATAAAATTTATTTAAAATTCACAAAAATATGAAGAAACATCCTGAGAAATATCATTAATCAGAAATTTACTAATTAACATCTATGAATTTTTAGATTTCTCATAAAATAATATTAATTGACTATTATATCTATAATATTATGAACTTATTACCTAAATGTTTATTTATAAAATTATCAAATATCCATAGATGAGTGTCTCTACAAATTTCCACCTTTAACTATATCACATTAAAATGTATATTTTTCATCTATAATATGTTTTCAAATTTTTAAAATATAATCTAATATATAATGTTTCATCATTCTTATAATATTTTTAATATATTATAATATCCTTGATAAACAAATCCATTAATCAACTTATTTTGTAATCCATTAACTATGTTTCATCATATAATTTTATTATGAATTATTATTACAATATAAAAATATGAAATAAGTTTTTTTGATTCATGAATATAAACTCTCTACTGTTTCATACATAGAACATAATAAAATAATTCATACCATAAATATAAGTATTTATGTCTTGTTTTATGCTATTTATATCAGCTTTGTCATCCTTAATTTTGTCTATATCTCTAAAAAATATTTATTTGATTCCACAGTGTAATATGTTTTAGAGAATCAGATAAATCTGTTGAGATTTCGAAATCAATAACGAAATATCAAAATTCATATAGTCATTCGATAGATTAAAATGTGTTAAACAAATCAAATCATTTTTATGGTTATTTGGATGTTCAGTTTTGATAAAGGATTTGAATAATATCATTCCATGTTATTGGGGATTAAATTATCTTAAATGAGTAAGAAGGTTAGGTGACATCCTATTGCATTCATCTAAATAAATGATCCATAATATTTGAAAAATATTGTCATTAATTCTTTAAATGAGTTATTTTATTTTTAAATTAAAATCATTTGTGTTATGGAAATACCAATATAAAATCTATAATAGTGAAACCATAAAATCCTAAAAAAACATAATATCACCAACATTAATGAATGATTTAATGAAAATGGATAGATTATAATTTTATAATTAAATATCCATAAATGTTACTATATTCTTATGAAATAATATTTCATATTAAACCTAATGGTTATATATATCACTACATATATAATGTCTCCTAAAAAATCAATTACCACCTTAAAATACCATCACTTAGAACTGTAAGATAACAATGTCTATGAAATTAAAATTTTGATCAATCCTAAATATAAAAACCCATGACGGTATCCATAACACCTAAAAATAATTATCTTAAAATTTAACTAAATCCATTCTATGATACCAACTTTAAGTACTATACCTTAAATATTACATATTCCAATTACATGGGACAATAATTTTCTTCCTTATATACCATAGGATATTTTTAGTTTATTGGTTCATATAATTAGGTAATAAATTTATTGTTTCAAACCCATAAATAAAAATGTGGACACCTCTACTAAGAATCCATTTTTACTATGAATTAATAATTTAGAATGAATCATGTTCTTTTCAGGACTAGTCTTCATTAATTTCAAAATGGCTTCGTCATTGTTATTACATATCCTTTAAACTAGTGATATTTGTTTTAAAACTATTTTTATTAAATATATCATTAAGTTATATAAAAGGATATATAATTAAACATGTAAATATTTGAATACATAAAAATTCATTTTTTAAAAACAATTATTATTGTTAAATTTTTAATATTTCATTTTCATGAAATAAAATTTACTATAAAAAAATTTCATAAACACTTCATAAGATATATTTATGAAAAATAAGACTCACAATGGTTTCTTTTTTTAATAAAAAATACCTGTTTTTTTCACAAATGCATACTTTCAATCCTTAATAGGTAGTATATACATTACAATAAACATAATATAATAATTTGACCTGGAAAAAAATTATATTCCCATAAAATCCCATTGAAAGACTACATAAATAATTTTGGAAGCATGGGACATCACATACAATATCAATATTACAGATGTATTAAACCATACAGTTAAATTCCATAACAAATGCATTAGAGGGTTACCAAATTCCCACATTTCATTATATTATAATGGAACCACCATCATGATAACATTTCCCAATAATCATAACATAATCATAACACATGAAAAATTTCAATATTCAACATTTATATCTTAAAAATATTCTTTTCACAATAAAAATAATTTTTTGGATATTTAAATGTCCCATCCATTTTAAAACCCCTCCTGAAGATAAATATAATATATGGTAGTAGGGATTTTTATATTGATTAATATTTGATGCTTATACAAGATAAAAAAAATATTTAATAAATATTATAGTAGTGGGAAAAATAAATTTCTCCAAAAAGTTAAAATATTAAATTTCATTTGAATTTTATTATGGGATATAAAATATTTTGTATAAATAACATAAAAAATAATCATTTAGAAAAAATTGTGAAGGATAGTAAAAAGTGACATAAAATATAATTGATAATTATTTTATATACATATAAAAACAACCATAAAAAAATTTCAAAATCTTTAAATGGAGCGAAAATATTTAGAAATTGAATTATTAAAATAATTAAAAGTGAGATTTTAAGGTAATGGTTTCATCACATAAATAATAAAAAATATTTATTCTTAAAAAAATTAAGTAATTTAAAATACAGAAAAAAGACCTTTATAATCCATTTATGGAAATATAATAATTTTATTGAAACATTTATTATAACATGTTATTGGAAGAAAAAGAGTTTCAAGAAAAACATTAAAAAATGATTTTTAAAATTAAGTCCTTTATATTGAGTTTGATTCATCTCAAACATTATTTATCTTCATAAATAATAAACCTATATTTTTTGTTTTCGTTATTAATATTATTTTCATGTTTATTTTTTCGTTTAAAATGTTTTAATCATTAACATAATTAATTAAGTTCACATAAGATGTTCTAATTATATTTGACTATTTTTTCCAAAAAGACTTCTTTAGGTTGACTATAGTAAATTGGGTTATTATTCTAGCACAAAATGAATAATAATAGTGAAATATTAATTATTTTATACATCAATTATACATTTCAAACCAACCATGTGAAATAGTAATAAAACATGAGGAACATTACAATCATGGAGATGGTTGGTTGTACATATGTATGAATAATGTTTCAATTTTCAACATTGTTGTAAAACAATGTTTAATATTAATATATCATTAAAAATGATCATAATATCATAAATAAAATATTATTTATTTAAATATACTTATATATATCATCTATTTTATGATTTTATGAATGAAAAAACATATCTGTTCATGGAGGAGGGTGTCTATACGAACACACAAACGACATTATCATTTTTCAGAAAATGAAATTATAGGAAATTAAATGATAGATTAAGTATAGATAATGATAAATATTTCATATATATATATATACTTTCTAATTGAATTATTACAATTATCTATAATAGGATATTATTTAAAAAAATCACTTCAGTTCACAAGGTGGTAGTTCACTGAGCCCATGAACTATGGTTTCATTTCTCATTTGATACAATAGGAGATTAATATAGGTTATTCCATTAAAATAAATAAATAATAAAAATGTTAATGGTACTACTTAGAAAATTTTACCATGGTTTGAGAAAATTTAAAGTAAGGAGAAGAAGAAACAAAATGAAAATGATTGGTTAATAACAATACGCATGATAAAGATAACCACATTAGATTTACATCAAATGAATTCCTAGGTTGTGTTATCAAATCATTGATATCATATAGGAATTGTGGAGGGATGTGAAGAAATTATTTTTTCAATAATTGGATGAACCAAATTTTTCATTTTTATATAATATAATTGGATAACTTGTGCCCTCCTATAATAATGGGGATGAACATTCTATGTGTTTATAAAATTATTAAATTAATGTATATTAATTATCATAATAAAATGGATCCAAATTGGTAATATTAGAATAAAATATTAGGGTTAATTTAAATCATCTCATTTAATGATAATGGATATGTTTTGGAAAATTCTTCTCCATTATCATTTTGTTTAATCCCATGCGAACCCTTTTTTAAAATTACCTTTGTAACACATTTTTTACTCGTTAGGTGTCAATAAATTTACTATAAAAGAGACATTGGTCCAATAATTTATCGTAAATTATATTTTAAAATTAATATGACTCACATGGACTAATATATGACTTCGTAGTATTTTTAATAATTTAATAAAATGTTATATATTATAAAATATATTTAATGTCAATTTTGGTACTATTCACATAAATTTTCATTGAGAACATAATGATATAAAATATATTTTAATACACTACATTAAAACCTCTCTAA
This sequence comes from Viscum album, assembly GCA_963277665.1. Taxonomy (NCBI): domain Eukaryota; kingdom Viridiplantae; phylum Streptophyta; class Magnoliopsida; order Santalales; family Viscaceae; genus Viscum; species Viscum album. The sequence continues at coordinate 303,826,911 of OY728131.1, read as the reverse complement.
TATGGTATTTTTATACCAAAAAAATCAAAATCAAATAATTCTTTCATTTTAATTTACATTTAAGATTTTATGAGTCATATATTTTTTATTTAAATAAAAACCTTGTCTCTATTACATATGAATTTAAGGTAATTAATTAATTAATAAAAACTATAAATAAATTCTCATGATAAATTAAATTTTACATGTCAAATTATAATATAAAATCGAGCAAATTTTATTTTTATTACGGTCATTATGATAATATATTTTTAAAACGAATAAAGTGTAATTTGATGATTTTCAATTAACAAAATATTATAAAGGTACAAATCATGGAAATTTGAAATAGATATTATATATTTGAATTTTTTATTGTTATGGAATAAATACACTAAAGTGAAAAAAATAGATAAATTTTTTGAGTTACTTTTTAGTCCATAAAACATTATTATTACCATTAAGTATTGCATTTTACCTTTACTGAGGTATCACTTATTTGCTATGGTAACTATACATAATGGCTAAAAAAATGGAAAATATTTTGTTATTTTGTATGTCACAGTTCAAAATATTTGAACCATAGTTTCATGACTTACTACACATAAGTGTTACTATGTAATTAGAATATTAATCTCCGAACCGAGAAAATGATATTTTTAGAATAATGAATTATAAGTATAAAAATGAATTTTTTAAATATTCATATAAATAATATATTGAATGGAATATATATATTAAAAACTATATAATTCAATTTTTAACAAAATATATATAAAATAAAACACGATTTTGTAATTTATTAAAATAAAATACAATATTCAATAAAAATCAATATTTATCACTATTCATTGAAAATCAGACATTCAGGAAAAATCACAAAAATAGTACCAATGATAAATTTAAAATGATGATTTCAAAAATTATAATTTCCCAATGTCATAAAAATTCATTATATTATCAAATCTCAAATAATAAATAAAAATTATTTTTGAAGAAAAATCAATTTTCAATCAAAATACGAATTTTCAAAAATAATTGATGGATAATTTGGTATAAATTTATAAAAAAATATGAATTTAATATTTAATTTAAATATATTTCAGGATGTATTAGGTAATATTAATTCCATTAAATCTAACTAATAGGTTTTAATAGTCACAATAAAACAATAATATTTCATGGTTAGTTTAGGTTTGATATTGCATTACGTATATGACATCGAACATAGTTCTATAATTTAAATTAAACGGGTAATAAAATGTATATAATAGGTTATAATTTTTTTTTGATAATTATGTTGTTTTATTAATTTTTCATTATTATAGTTATTCTCTAATTATCCCAATCTAACACTTGTAGGGTCATAGGAGGATCCTCTTAATTAAGTTTATATACTCACCTAAATGTTTTCATATTATTCCATTATCATCATTTTTGGGTAATAGAGGGATATGTGAGTAGATATGTCTATAAAATTTTCGACATACTATGCCGAATAATAGTGGATAATTTTGGGGTTCGTTTGATGTATTAGTGTCAGCATTAGGAATTACACAATTTGGATTTCAATTTCATGGATAATCATATATTTATTGATTTATATTCTTGTATTTACATATTTTTTTTCTTTATTATGGGTTTAGTTTTGAATATTTTGTTTTTAATATCATTGATATATGTATTTTGGGATACTATTAAATAAATAAAAACATATAATTGAGTTAATTAATAAATATTTAGTTTAATTTTTTTAATATGTTTAAGATAGAAGATAAAAATTAAAATAAAAAAATCAATATATGTATATATATTTAAGAAATATGTAACTAATATGATTCGAAACGAATATCTATTTTTTTCAGATATTCTTGAGTCCTCTATCTCTGAAATCACACAAGATGTATATCCTAAAACCATTAATTTGAATCTCAATATCAACTTATATGTTTTCAACACTTGAAATAAAATCTACCTACCTGATGTATTAGAAAACATCTATCTATAAAAATAATAAAAATATTTTCAATTTGACTAGGTTATTTATAAAAAGAATATACAAACTCAAACTCATAACATATTATGTTTTTTTATTAAAATATACATCAAACATACTATTTTCCATCCAGGATCGGTGTAACCACACCAGGGAGGGGGATTAAATTATTATGAGAGAAATATTCCAATTAAAAAATTCTCATTTTACATATTCACGGTTATAGTTAATGGATCACTCTTACATTCTCCAAATTTATTCCTCATATATAATTCAACTATGAATGATAAAATTACGCAAAATACGATATTATATTTGGGTTTTCTCTAATGTTGATGGATTTGTACCTATTTTAGGGTTCTCATTATCCACACATACACACGGATCTCCTCCTTTAATATCTAGAAGAAAATAACTCATGGGAGTATCCTTAGAACCATTCTCATATCATCATCAAGTATAGTGCAATAACAGAGGCATAGTTCATCAATCTTTGGGACCAACAATTCATTACTTTAAAAATTAATGTTCTCTCTGAATCATATATGATGTGTTAATAGCAATGTCGGAAATATATTTTCATTAAAAAAGTATTCTAGTATCCTTCCTCAATTTTTAAAAATTTCATGTGAGGTGATATAATTCTTTAATATTTATGATATAATAATAATTTATGTTTGAATTTAAAATTTCATTTTATGGTCTAATGAATCATATACATCAATTCTTATGATATTGAAATACCATAGGCTAGAATCCTCATCATTTATATATCACCCTATAATATCATTACCATAATAATTTAAAATCTCTATAAGTTATTATTTTTCATTAATGCACATAGTTAAAATATTTAATTTGAATGTTGTATTATTCTTATTTTTGATAGAAATTTAATTTAGTAAAACATCATTAGTTCTTGATATAATTTATATTAAAAATTACATCACTTCCTTCTTCTGTTCATCATTTTCCAAAAACATTTATAAGATTATAGTTTTAATCATTGATAATCATAATGTCTTTGAATCTCAAATATAAAATTCATCATTATTCACCGTCGTAAAAAATTATTAAAAATATATCACACCAAATATATCTTAAATAAATGAATCTTTTTATCAAAATGACATATCAATAATTTTAAAGAATTCTCCTCTATTCAAAAAAATATGATTCTCATTGGGTGTGTGTGGATTCATTAATAAATAATTGTAGTTTAAATCAAATTATCATGGTGAAATCATATTTTTATCCTTTACAGTGTTTTTATGTAGTCTATTATTTCATCTTGAATCAATCGCCCATATATCACTTTAACAAAAAATCAATTCCATAATTTTATAGTTGTATTATTTTTGGGTTGAGATGTTGTTCATCTATAGTAGAAAATATTATTTTAATATATCATTATGGAATGATCCTCATACTCATGGTGTCAAATCCCTTATAACATCACAACCATCTTCATTAATTCTAATATTGATCTTGCTTGTATTAAATCATTTAAATAACATACGATCATAATGATGTTTGGGTTTTTATTACCTTCACATAATAGTCACCATTATATCTCTATTAATATTTTATATAATTTCAATTATAATTTTAATCATATTATATAATTCAAACATCGATTGAATAATCACTATGTAATTTTATTATTCTTTTGGAACAAGATCTTATGAAACAGATTTTTAACATCATGAAATATTGAAATTTTATGATGTGGAAATAACCTTTTTCCTATCTCAATTGACACTAATATGACCATTAAAAATGTAGAATGGTACCTTTTTGTATTGAAATGTAATTATTTACTTTTCCAAATCCATAGTTTGATTGAATCTTACATATCATAACCCACCCATTCAATATCTCAATGAGTGTTCTTCCATTGATTATTTTTTTAATCCATTTATGCAAACATAAGGATCTTTTAACTTTACTTATCATTTATTGTTTTTCTAATTTGATTTGTTTTATAAAAATTTTAACCCTTTCATATTATTTTTCTCACTCATATATATTACATTATAATTTTTATATTATCCAACATCATATTTTATTAAAAGAAATTATCAAACACATTGTTGCATGGATTTGTTTACGTTGTAAGATTCTAAACTAACCTCTCAACTGGGTTACATTATGTACTTTAATGGATTACATTATGAATTAGGATACATACTCTTATATATCACTGGATGATGTGGAATTTATCAAATTCAACAAATTCTATAGCATATAAATGCTACATTTCGGATAACTAAACTTATTTCTTATTATCAAATCATGTGGATAATATTAAAAGTAATCTTATTAAAGAAATATGAATAATGGAATTTATATGTAGATATAGGTAACATATATATATATTTTATATCTACATCCATGTGACTAAAATTATTCAAAGAAAATTTGGAAAGAATTCAACTAATCTTGAGTATTCCTCAGTAAATTTTTGAACGCTACACTACCTTTAAATACACCATATCATATTTCAAAAAATCATTACTACCCTAAAATAATTAAGAGAAAATTATAAATAATCCATGTATGATTATAAATTAGATATTTCCCCTCAAAAATTATTTATCCCAATTTTTTAACAACATGGATTCTTTGTAGGGATAAAATTTTCTACAGTATTTACACTCTATAGGATAAGTAATCAACTACTTAAACAATATAGTGACATGAAATATCAGGTAGTAATTTACATGATTTACACACATTTTTTATAAATCAATATACTCCACCAAATATTATTATTTTATGAAACATAAATAATCACCATTCCCACATTAATACGTCTTTAAATTTATATCTAATGGAATCACCTAACTTTTTTGTACAAATAATGATATCCACACAATCATAATCTCAAAATTCATTCATAAATACTGATGAAATGTCCCCATGACTACATATAATGGATAATTACTTAGGAACATACTCATCTTCTCATAAAAATACATGGTTACTCCATCATCCGTCATTTTTTTTATTATTTAACACATATTAACATCGTGAATACTGATTTCCATAATTCTAACAAAAAAATAAACCTCATCAACATGTCGGTTGAACAATCCCATTTTTTTGATTTTTTTCCATTATCAATTTTTTATGATCCATGTTAATATTTTCTTAGTCTATATTATTCTCTCCTCGCATTACTGATTAAAATTAAAAATAACATTGAGAGAGGGTAGTATAAATTCATTTAATATAGAATAAATTTAATTATTGATATATATATATATATACACTTTAAAAATGTTTGGTGGATAAAAAAGAGGACATAATCTTGAAATAAAAGTTTAACAAAAAGAATATTATATGTACAAATAATTCTATTCTTAGAGGGTTTTTAGATATTTTAAATTCATTCCAATTTTTTTTTTCAAATTCTCATGTGAACTTTCAACATTATTTTTTCTTCAATTACACTTTAAGTGAACTATTATTGAATTCATGTGGAGAATGAAATAATATATTCAATTATATTTTTCAAACATATCCCTCTAAATGAGGCCAGTCAAATATCAATTCATTATGGTTGTTGTCATGACCCCCTCCCCACAATGTTTTCCCCTCCTGGTTTGAAAATGTGAGAATGGAGACATTGACCTCTGTGTCCCACTTCTATTAGGCCTCAGGTTAGATACTAGAACCAGGGGTATAGTAAACACAAAAATTGGAGTCATTACCCTATAAGTGAACACATGAAAAAGAGATAGATAAGATATACACTAACCAAATCCAACTACGACTGCTATATGAAAATAAATCCCAATTACACATATTTAAAATCATTCAAAAACAAGTACAAATGAAAATGGTAAACTAAATGTACCAAAGGAATGTAAAAACAATAGAATCCAAGAATCCCGAACAGCTCCTGCAACCCCAAGCTAGTAGTAACCAACCTGATCTCCAACCTTCTCCATGTGACCAAAAAAATAGTTTATATGTACTTTGGGTGAGTATAATAGTATACTCAGTAGGATCCTCCCAAGTTCCTCTCATGAAAAAGTAAATATATCATGCTAACATATAGTGAACAATAAGTGAAATTAATTCATCACTTAAACATCTATATTAACTTCCCAGCATCCATGTGTCTATTCTCCCCAAGTATCATATACAAAATTATATTATATTATAAATAACATCAAGGGTATCCCACTACTACTTCCCCATTGGTTCGCCTCTTTGCCCCAACATCACACGTCCTAAGCATTTATCTCCAAAATGGATTCCCAGAATCACTTGGCTGTAGAACCAAAATATGATCCTCGTGAAGCACAACCACGACATCCATGTAAACAACTTAACTACGTAGTTTCTTGGAAAAAACAGCTTGCATAATATGTATCATAAGTCAGGTATTAAACCTGAATCCATTATAATCAATACACCGAATAATGTTCATCATGTCATCATAACCTATACACATTACACCTATAGTATTCCATTTGAATCAATATCACGAATATGTGTGTGTGAATGACCACAATCCATTACATCACTGAACACACATATATGGGGAAATCTAACCACTATGCCTGCCTGCACAAGTATATACCATGAGAAGAGAGTGGGGCCAAAGGGTTTTGTCATCCATTTATACTCCCACATAAATGTTAGCTAAAACACCCCTTTAAGGGCATAAATTCCATGGGATCATAGTTTCCCTACTTGACGTGGTGGATTAGTGTATAGAAACAAAAAAATTACAAGGTATAATATATCTCACAACAACGCTATGGGAATAACCTGTTCTGAGAATCAACTTCAGCTAACATCTCTCGGACTCATGAGAGCCACTTTTAAGACTATGTATCCTATAATCACACAACCATATAAAGATATTTATTACATTACTTCATTCCATTTTTATCAGTTATACTTTAAGTAAATTAATTAATTAATCATTTATTAACCATTAACATTACGACATTATATTTCACTAGCATCAGACCCAAAGCCCACTATTACATATAATTGAAACCTCATCATTGCGTCCTAGAAAGCTCTAACCCCATTTGTTAACATCATTTATTCAATAATTTAGTATCATAATTATTACAATCTTATATTACCAAGAATTATAGAAAACCCATTCTATGATACTAAACACAAGGGGTGCTCAACATGGTGGGTAGTTGAACTACCCGTCGTGTCTTTTCCACCTATAGCAAGAGTGTAGACCCATCAACCTTGAGAAACTAAACACAACAATCGCTAGGAATACACCCTGCATATTCTCACCTTTTCGATGTAATGTATGTAAGAATATCAACCTTGATCAGAGGTGAATTTAATAAAAAAAACAACCTACATGAATCATAAATCATCCAACATTCATATCCAACCCATTTCATCATCTCTTTTGTTCTCAATGACACCCACATGTATAAAATGACGCATCTTGCCACTCTAGGAATCAGCTACTACCAAAATCAATGGGACTTAATTCCCATATATATCACAACAACCATCTAGGCTCACATCACAACATAGGAAGCATGAAAAAAATATCATATCAACATGGCTCTAGGACCTCAAACATGGAATTATCCTTTCACACACAATGAGCTCTCATAATTCCAAGAATAAGGCTCTTGAACATTATAATAAATATGGTAAATCAAAACCCTACAAGGATTTATATTTTATCAAATAGTCAATTATTTAATCAATCTACAATTAACTGATTTCTTATTAGTAGGTTCCAATGTTTTGAAACGTAAACAGTAATATATCACAAATAATTAAACATGCTTACTGCATCAATTCGATGAACATCAATTTTCTACAGCAAAACCCAAATTCCTTCACAAGCCTCTTTATCTTTGAAAAATAATTTACAATTACTCTCATTTTACATTCCTTACCAATTTCCATCAATAATTTCATGAAAAACAAGGAAATCATAGATTTCACACTATCTTATAAAACTAGAGGCAATAATATATGATCAATACCAATTTATTAATGCGGTTAAATTATTTATTTTTTAAATTTAATTATGATACAATGGGATAAAACATGATAACTCTAATGTGGCATGTAAAAGAATAGATAAGTAACTAATCCCCTACATCAAGAGGTTCATGACATTCTTTTTTAGAGAACAATTCAAAAAACAGATTATGATCACCTCTACTGTGAAAACAGCATCAACCTAAGGACTTCGTGGCACAACTACAGTAAATGACCCCAAAGAAAACGCTACTAGATGAATGTAGATCTCATGACATAATATGGAATGGATAAAAAGAGGTAAAATTATCAATTAAAATACAAGAACTAAAGTAGATCATGCCTTCTTTAGATGGTAGATCGAAACATACTGCTTGCAGCAAAACAAGAGGTGTTCATGCAACATGATGAATATTCAAGAGGAAATGATCCAAGGAATAAGGATCAATCAAACCACTCCTATGGGAAGAATTAATGGTTCAAGTATATCATACTAGAGAATAAAAATCTAGAACAAGGGAGGATGATACCTTATCCCTTAATGAGATTTACAGAACAGCGGTTTAAGATACACTATGTTTTTCATTAAAAGAGGATCATATTAAACCAAGTTGTATGACCAAGTAATGGGATCCCAAGCCTTATTAATATAAATTTAAGAGTTAGGTGCTTTGAATCGCCTTAAATCCCTTTAAAAATTCCTTGAATTCATTTTATGTCAAAGAAAACATCAATGGGGACAAATTGTAGGAAGCTGGAAACACTGTACACCTACAAATACAAGAAACCCTATACAGCTACCGATGGAGGAAACGTTGTTCATAGAATGACTCATTGATACCAATTTCAATGTTCACAAATTGTCTCACTGATACCGATAACACTATTTACAATATGACTCACTGATACCGCTGGCACCGTTCACAAAATGACTAACTGATATCGGTGGAACTATTCACAGAACGAATCACCCATACTGATGTCACTATTCACAAAATGACTCACTAATAATGAAGGAATTATTTATAGAATGACTCACCAAAATCAATGGAACTATTCACAAAATGAAACACCATTAAAAATGTAACTGTTCACAGAATGAATCACTAACACTAATGGTACAATTTAAAATATGTCTCACCGATATCGATATCATTGTTCAAAAAATTAATCACTGATACTGATGAAACTATTCAAAGAATGACTCACAGATACTGATGACAGTATTCAAAGAATGACTCATTGATACCAATAGAACTATTCCCAGAATTAATCATCAGTACTGATTGAACTGTACACAATATAAATCTCTAATACCGGTGACACGTTTCACATAATGACTCACCGATACAGATAGTAGTTGTTACAATACATAAAACACTGTTCATAGAACTATAATTTTGGATTGGTGTTGGGGATAAGTCACCATGAACTCCCAGAACACATCAGACAAAATATTTTAAAAATGTAATTGATGGGATAGGTTCAGGCCATTATTGTTTTTCTCTTCCTAAAATAATATTCATTGTACCAAAAGATACATAACACCATGATGTAAATCATTGGGTTTTGTATTAGGATTTTAATTCTTTCATTTAACCTCATTTTTCTCCAAGAACACATAGATTATTATAAACTACATATATAATATAAGTATAATTTTTTTGTAGTAAGGTAGTTATCACAATCCCCTCACACGAGGTCGATAATAAGGGATGATAGATGGTGACTTCCCATGTTTATCCTCTAGTAGGCCTTGGTTTAAAAAAACGAAAAAGGGTATAATCAACATGTGTATGGTAGGAATCAAACTCTTAGAAGAAATACCTAAGATAGAGATAAGACAAAAACAAAATTCATCACCTGTTCATACATATATAAAAATGAAATCACAATTGAAATATGAAATTCTATATAGTAACATAACAATTTAAAGGAAATACACAAGTTCCAACTAGGTAATGATGATAGTGACAATGATCACTAAAAAACACCTCAAAAACTATGATCTAGTAATATCCATCCAGATGTATCAAAATTTATTGTTGACCCATAAAAATTTATATATACATTTGGTGGTAATAATAGTGTACTTCATATAATCCTCCCTAGATCATCTCATGTAAAAGATTAAGAAATCATGCCAATGAATAGTGAACAACTGTGAAACTACCTCATCACCTAAAATGATTTACAATGTTTCCAACCTAAACAATGCTAACTCTCACCATGTGTCACATACAATAGAGATTATAATCTTGTAATGGAATATCAATGATACCTTGCTTTTACTTCCCAATTATTTTTCCACTCTCCCCCAACATATCATGTCCTGACCCATCTCTCTCCAAAACAATCCTTACTGAAGACACCGAGGAAAGGCATTAGAACATGCTCCGCATGCATGAAATCATCAGATTCTCTCATCCAAATGTCCATATATAGTAACCAAGTAGTTTTCGGGAGACACTATATCACATTTAACATGTATTATACACTAGGTATTATACCTCATTACATTATTTCCCTAGAACGATTATGTATCTCAATCAATCACAACCTATGCAAATGAAACCAGAAATATTAATCCTATGTAGTTTGTATATGCTAATTCATGTGTGTGAAATAACCAAATCCATTACATCCCTCTACACATATATATTTGAATACTAACGGTTGTTCATAACAACACAACTAAATAACAAGAGAAGAGAGCAAGGCCATTAAAGGATGTCATCCATCCATCATATAACTTTGATTTTGGGGGAAAACACCCTTATAGAGTTCAATGAGTGTTAGTCAGAATAAAAAACATGGTTGGGGTATCATATGAAATCATAGAATAAAAAAGTTATAATATATATCAAAACCACAAAATGGGCGTAAACTAGTCTTAGAATCAATTGCAGCTAACTTATATCGGAATCCAAACTACCACCGCCAATAACAGATATCCTATAATCACATAACCATTAAAATAAAATATATTAACTTAATCATTAGAGTAAAGTCAATGACCTCCCAAAACAACCCAAACTAAGCCCATAGTTTATAAATAGTAACACATTTTTATAAACTGAATTTGATAAACCCAAATCCAATACAATAATAACAATTTATTCATTACTAACATCATTCCATAATGCATATAATCATGTAAGTTCATCCCAAGATACTTTTAAGAGGAATAATTCCACCACGAGCATCCATCTAACAAAAGTAAATGGTAATGGAATGTATAACTGATAATGAAACCCAACCATCATCCATTAAACAAATTCAAAATCTAGAATCCCAGTTTTGAGTATCACATCATAGGGTAAGTCTAGCTTTACTCATTCTATCCTATCTAGTACCATTCCTAACATTCGCACGCATATCCTGATGTATCTCTCTGTCACATATGTCCACTATTATAACAGTATATAGTCCTCCACACACCATAACACATCTTCCATCCCAGTATTAGTTATCCCATGATCACATTACTTCAGGGACTACCAATCTCATATCACAATGTATATAGAATCTAACAATCAAAGACAATAACATGTTATTAAAAAAATACTCGACCTGGCATTTTAGGCCCCAAAACAAAGAATTCTACCTTCACACATAAAATATAAATAAAAGCTCTAAAACAGAAGGCTGTCATATTTATTAAAAAATGTCTACCTAAATCCCAATAAATTAATATTATCGAACAAACAGTTTTCATTTCATTATGAATTTAATAATTAATTGTTTACAATATCAAACATTGGGAAACATAAGGAATCAAGCTATAATAAGATATCAAATTTTAAAAAATTCCCTCTAGTATTTAAAATTTCTCTATTAAATTGTGACGAGTATAATTATTGTTTTACATGATTTTTTATAATTAACAAGAATAAACCTAAATCACATTATTTTAAAATTACATTAAAACATGAATGATAGCATAAATTAATCATGCCCAAAGAATCAATTTGAATACCTTCAAATTGTATGATATATAAAATTATAAAATTAAACATCCTTAAATATTCTTTAACATAGAAATTATTAGTTAATTCTAAAAATATTTTATTTACTATTTTCAATTATGGAAAAATTATAATTCATATAATAAAAAAAATTCTAACAAGAATTGGATGTGTGGAACATTATCTAGAAAAACAAGAGGCAGCCCATTGTCATGGAGGAATGAATCAACATGTGATCATTAAAAATTTAATTATTAATCTGGTTAAATATTCATTCAGCTAATTAAATTTCTATCCATTTGTATAAACCATTATGTCATTCTAATTTCACATAATTAAATATGATATTCAACAAATCCCTTACTTGGTAGAAAAAATCTACACACGACCCATTCCACAAAAAATAGGGGTGCACACTATATGGGATCACCATTGGAGAACTACTAAAATGAAAATAATGGTTCTTCAACTATATTGTAAGGGTTTTTGAATGTTGATAGTCAAGAGAACTAATCTAGGAATTAATAAAGTGACGGGCCTTCACTTTCTAGTTGAATGATACCAGATAGTCTGAATTTCCTGCTCGCAAATTGATTAATTCCATGTATTTCAAACCTCATTAAATTCCACATACAAGGAAGAATTTAAAACCTCATCGAAATAAAAAAACCATGGATATAACCATATTTTAATATTGGACATGGAATTCCCATTATTTGTGATAATAAAAGGCACCTATTTCCATTTTAATGAAACTGGTAAAAAACACCATGTGTCCAATTTTACATTGCCAAAAGTACAACATATATGTTTTCAAAATTATTCTATTTGAATATATAGTTGAATTTACCATGTATATGAATTCCCCAAGTAATATAATTCCCCATAAATCCATTTTATATATGTAACCAGTTTCTCTATGTATATGAATTCTCCCCATATTAATCTAACCACGTTGTTAATTCGCATAGTGAATCCTCATAGAAGATCTGACCATGAATCTTATACACATAGATGATTCTCATAGATAAATTAATCCATTCAACCTAATTTATAATGATTGTGGATAAACGTATATGATCTCCCCACATTCATGATTCACTACACATATTCATTTTTATTGACGTGAATCATGTTATCACCAACATCATGATCATATAAATCATGATATAAAAATATTTCATCATTGAAATTTTAGTATCAAAACACTTCCAAACCATTGATGGGCCTCAAAAAATCCCCATGATCTTTAAAAAAAGCATAGGGTTGTATTACATGGATTTATGTATATACATATGCTACCTCACAAAAAATATTCATCCTCGAAAATAGAAAACATAAATCATAGTGTAATTGAAAAGGGGTCATCAAAACATCCACCTAGTGAGATACCAATCAAGGAACTCTCCATCATAGGATCTGAAGAAACTCAATACAGGAACACAATAAAACCACACAATAGATTGAAAAAATGGGACTATAATAACTAGCTCTCAAAGACTCTCTATGGAAAGATACAACTCAAATAATACTAAATCAATAAAAAGTAATAAGAGGAATCCATCCCATAAAACTAAAAAGAATACATTCCACAAATAAAAAACATTACAATAGAAGTTATAAAAATAAAAAATATATAATTACATAGAGTGAATCTACAACTCAGATTCCCATGTACTCTCATACATGCAACAATTTTTCCAGAAGACATGAACCCAAGAAAAACATAGCCACACAACACCATCTAATGTGGGTCGTGTATCTTTGTTGGAATGTCATTGATGGTCCCATCATCATCCAAATCTATATATGTCTAACAGATGACATGAATGATCTCTTGATGATAAAGTGAGAGGTTTGATAGGTGAAATATGTTGTATACTAGGAAAAGTTTTGGGGAATGTTTTCTCCAGTGCACCACATACCTAACAAGAACCAATAATTTAAAAGTCAGAAAAAACTATGTCAAAATCTTACTACAACAACCAAACACTCACTACCCAATAAAATGTGTCACAATAAATAACACATGATCTCAACCATCAAACTCCATATGTAAAATAATATAATTATAATTGGATTTATGAATATCCTACATATCCTTAATCCTCTCATGAATTAATTGTACCATGTTTGATTCATTTACATAAGTTACAATCCAATAATTTCTACCTCAGTGATTCTATTCTATAAAAGGGAGAATAGGATGGTCTGTCGTAGAAATCATCAAATGACACTATAAAAATGGTATAGTAGAATCTAATAATGTAATAAAACAAGAGAAAAGTAATATTCCTCATCCAAAATCCTCTAAATAAAAAACACAAGAACAAAAAATGCATTTATTATTTTTAATGGTCTATAATATCTGAATATCTATTTATTGATGAAAAATTTTTCTATGGAATATCTATGAAACTAAATAATGATGAAGACCTCTCTAAAAACTAGAAGTAAAATAACGAAATTGATTAGAAATGATCATACTTGATACTTTATAGAGTTACACAATCTCCTCTGGATACAAACTCTATAAAACCATAGCTGACATCGACTCCTTGAACAAAATAATGTTATTTATTTTCATCAAATGATCCATTATAACACCTATTGAATCATTTCCTCCCTGATATGAATGTTAACAGGTAATGAAGTCCATCAAAAAGTCCTCTTACACCTATATGGGCACTTCCAAAGGTTTTATAAATTAATTAGGGATGCATCTCTTGTACATTAACATTTGGTATGCCAATCATCACAAAACAAACTATGTAACAACTTACTTCTACCCATTCCATCAAAATCAGCCTCTCAATATCATGTACATCTTTTTTATTCTAGGATTAACCACAATATATGATATATTGAACTCATGGAAGACCATCTGATGGATAATAAAGGATATTAAAATACATATTAGATGAAAAAACATTGTCTTCCATAATTATATATACCATTAGTGGAAACATAAAAAAACTCGGTACCTCTAGGCTACCACATATTAATCCACCATCTGGGACACCTCCTATAGGATCCTCAAAGATTAATAAAATATCCATGAAAAAGCAAAACCACTACCTACAATCTCCTATATATCTTGATGCATCTCTCAATGTTAATATATTAATCTATGAATTTACAAAATCGTGCCCGACATTACAACGTGACTTCTTGCTCTGCCAATAAACCGAAAATCATCACCATCCTAGCATATAAATAATCTAAAACCTAGAACTCTACAATAATTCCAACAACATATATAAACTTATGTTCGTCATATTCAAGGGTAATACATAGAAGTTGATCTTATGACCTATCAAAATCCCATAACTCTCACAAATTTGGCAATTTCAACACAACATCAATGAAAACCCAAATACTATAAATATAGGATCATGGGAAGAATTGTTATTCTCTAGGGGGAATCGATCAAGACCCATAAGATACCAAAATCCCAACCTAATAAAAAAACTACCAATGGAATGTAGTGATGAATCATAGAAAATCTCAAACTGAGCTCAATCTATAGGGGAAAAATGGGATGGAATGCCGATCAAAATATCCATTACGTACTCTAATGATGATATAGATTGGTCAGTATATATGAATTCCTAATCCATTAATGTCAATATAATCACAGTAGTTGAAACCCATGAGATATCATCAATGAACCTCGTATAATAGAAAATAATCCCCAGAAAACATCACACATCTTCCACTCTGTTGGGGGGTTCCCATGACACTCCTACATATGTCATTAAAGGATATATATATTCCTTCTATTAGGACATAACATGACCCATGAAATATAGTTCATAGACCTTAAAATATATTTAAAAATAATTCCCAAACAACTTATGATGATTGATAACTCCCAAAATAGAAAGAAGATTCTCTATAGGGTCATCCTTATATGTGGTGTACACAAGTATTTCCTCAAGAAAACAACTGCGAACACATCTACCAACTCATTTAATAGTACATTCCTCAAACCTATGAAGAGGATAACTACTCATTACATTCACTTCATTAATTTGGAATAATTGATTAAAATCCACATAAATCCTTCAACCATATTTATAGACCAAAATATTATATCCCATGCTGAAAGACTCGGCCAAACAAAACCATTATATCACATATAATAAAACTATACTCAATCAATTAACAACTCATCAGGTTCCACCCAATATGGAGACAACATGATATGATACATTCCTAGATATAATTCGATCCAAACCACAATCTCTCATTAAGCAAGTAATTCAACAACCTCCCCTGTAAATAAACATTGGTACTCTTCTATTACCCAATGAAACACGAAATTCTAAACCACTAATGAGATCAAAATCAACATGTCATACAAAGGAGACAATGAATAACCCCATCTATTATGTATCCAAGGGTATCTATCACTAAATAATATCTTTGGATCTACATCCATATAATAGAACAAAACATACCTCCTGATGTAATCCATTATATCACACACCGAATAAATATATTCCTTTATGAGGATGATGTTATATGGTTCTATACATAACATAGAAAATCTATACCGGTGTGGGGATACCCCAGTATTAGGTTACTATCTTTACATATATAATTCAAGTATCCCCATCCTAAAACTGGTGTAGTCCTACCTAAGGGAACTAGAAGAATACATACATCAAGTCCTAATTAATGGATAGGGGTTTGTGATATAAAGGAGTGTGTTGATACCGAATGAAACAAAGAAAATAGCCATCTAGAAATAAGATAAGGTTACCTCTAATGATATCTATCTCACCTAATAACGTAACTAATATATTAATAAGGTGACCATGACCAACATTGCGGCCTCCCAGTCCCTTTTAAAGACCACCTCTATGGTCATGTTCTACAGTTTAAGGAAGAGTTTCCCCTCAAGTCAGTACTATTCTTAATATAACTCCTCTCTACTGATTAGAAACTAGAGCACCCTGCTAATTGAAACTATTTCCATGGATCCACTATTATATATTTCTTGGTCATAATATATTCACACACTCCCCTCTAATGAACTCATCCTCGACAAGAATGAATTGTCTCTAATTTCTTAGAAAATGTCTAGGAAGAGACACCCTAGATAAATGAGATGATAAGGGATGAGACCTACCCTAGGCTAATAGAATGCACTTATGTCTTAGAAACTAGTATCCCAAGTCCATAGATCTGATTATTGAGGAATACAATGACCCCACCCCCTTCTCATGACAATAATGTTCTAGCCACAATAGTCTCAATAATATTTTCCCTCAGAAAAAAATCAAGACACATATTTATAATAAAATGGGGTGACCTAGTAGTTGATCACCAAATGAAAATCCAATAAAAATGATTCTCCCTAACATCCACATCTTGATAAATGTCTCACACCAATCATAGAATGGTCCTTAAACATATCTATTACTCTCCCATGCTGGACTCCCCTATAAAATGCTATGACACTCCAAAATATTGGATGTATTCTCAATCATTGAATGAATCTCTTCTCATAACTGGTCATAAGAGCTATTCTGAGATACTTTCGACTCATTGTGATTACCAGGGAAAAAGAATCACCACTACGTATTTCTATATGTTGTATCTTCACAACCACTAAAACCCATTTCTCATTCTAAGAAAGGATAGAACTGAAATCATTATCGATCTCCTCCAACTAGACGTATGTGACTGAATCTAAAACAGATCCCGAATACAAATATGAACTCAATAATTAGAACTCATATAGTGTCCTCCTCTAATTGTCAACATTTTTTTACCTCCACTCTACCATGATCTATCGGTACATCTTGTAGAACATCTTCATCATGAGCCTAATGGGGATATAAACCTAGATCCATTAAAAATATAAAAAATTGTTATAGCTCCATAACATGTGTATGTAATAATTAAAATTAATTAATTGATTTATTTATTATTTAATTATTACCATTACTTTTTTTAACACATCCCATTATCTATGAAATTCAAACACTTACAAAAATAAAATTGATGCATGACCCTTTCCTAGGTCAGTACCCTATAACCAATATCAATTCATTTAGCAGGATCATTAAACATAAAATATCATGCATTAAATAATAGGGGGTCCTAAATCCACATGTCTCTATAGGTGAGCAATCTTTACATCACTTACAAAACATAGATGACATTGTTTTTCAGCAAATTTAGTAAACCTCACCTATTTCTATCTTCAAAATATATCATATCCCACACCCCCAACATATGGTTGAAATTTTTTATTACACCCTCAAACATAAAGGATACCCCTCCTAGGCCGACAAAGAGGTAATAGATATGATGATTGTTACACTCGATATTTTTATGTGAAATATTTTGTTTTTATGTTATATAAATCATCAAAGGAATCTTTCACTACACACAACACTAGATTGGCTTTCTTTACATGCATCCTCGGCCTTCCTTGATAGCTTGCGTCGTATGCAATACCGAGGTTCACTAAACAATGATATGCTATTATAATATTATTAAAACTAGCCGTTATGAATAGTAATATCCAATTTTTGAAATTTTATAAATTTTATTTTTCAAAATGGACTTCATTTTTGAACTCGAAATATCGGAATTAGCCTAGGGTAAAATTTTGGTATTTTTCTGAAAACTTTCAATTTTTGATAAATAGTGAAACTACTAAGTGGCTGTTAAAAAAAACTGAATTTTTCATAAAACATAATTTTACCGCTTCTGTGAGTGGAATTTCAAAAATCCGAGAGACACAGTTGATGTCAGTAAGTAAAATTTAGTTCAATAAAATGAAAATAATTTTTTGGTGAATAGTAACTTTTTACTTTTTTTACCACAGTTAAAAGTAAATAGGGTAATTAAGGTAAAAAATGATGTTATTATTACCCTAAAACATTTCCTAATTCTATTGGACTTGTGTAATTCTACCAAAAAAACTTAAGAATAAAATATTACCATTTAGGCCAACATGGATTAGATTAGGACATTTATTGTTAATTTATTTAAAGAAGGGTTAAAATAGTTAAAATCTATGTTTAATAAATAAATCATTTTTAATATGGGGTTATACATAAGATAAATTCGACTATAAATATTTATTAGAAAGCTAAAGAGATTTCCTACATAATGGTATTTTATTTGTAATTTTTAGACATTAAATAATTTAATTTATTTATGACACTACGATGATGTAGTAATTAACTTATTAATGAAATATAGAAATAATTGATGTTATAAATACCCAAATAAATAAAATGTGAGACTTTTTATGAATTAAACTAAATTTATAGGTTAATATGACATGTTATTATTTATTTAATTAACTTTGTTCGAACTTATCATTCTTTTATGATTTTCACAAAAATCAATTACTAAATAGTGTCAAAATTGACATAAAATAGTTTTTAAAACATATATTATATTATTAATTGTTATATTATTCCTAAAAATATAATGTTCGTCCAAATGACTTATATAAGGTTATATATATTAATAATAAACAACTTGGGGTTCATGTGTCTTGATATAGAAAGTTTATTAACCTTATAGTATAAGAACACAAGAAGACACAGTAAAAGTAAAATTATTTAAATTAATGTTAAATCTAAATGATAAGGTTAAAATAGGAACCTAAACCTGTCTAAATTCTATTGTATGAGAGTATTTAGACTAATCCCCAACTTATCCTAGAAATAAATCAATTTGGAGCTATTTAAAACCGAACATGACTTTATAATAAAATAATATTTTTAGTTATTCCAAAGTTGCGCCTCTCCTCCCTTATAAAAGGGCACCTCCTCCCTCTCTTCCTCGCACCACTTTGAGCCTTCACAATCGGCCAAACCCTGCCATTTTATCCTCTCCACTTCCCTAGAGACATCCTATAGGTCCTGGTCTTCTTCAATGTCCAATTTTAGTGCCCTAAAAAGTGGTCTCAAGAAGCACTTCAAAGAAGAGGTAATATCCATTACCGATCCTTTCCAATTTCTTTCTTCTTCATCTTATTCTTCTTTAGTTGTTTCACTATGAAGTAATAAAATCAGTATCAATCATATCCTGATATGTTATTATAAGTATGAAACAACTCTATTTAACCATTTATCCATCCTACGGAAAATGAAATCACCGCGCGTGCGAACGTACGAAATACCGTCTCCACGCCGTGGTGTAATCTATTTTCCACCACCACCTTACTTGGATGGGTATAATGGAGTGAATAATGACTATATATGACTATTATAAAGTGATATTGATTATGAAATATTATACATACACTCGAATACAATTCCATTATCATAGAAATGATATCATCACTCGTGCGTACGTACAAAATACCGTCTCCACGATGTGATGCGACTCATTCTACATGATCTTTATTTCATAATGATTATATAAATGAATTGAATGAATTAATATGATATATATTACACTAATACCATTCTGGAAATGAGCTATCTATAACCTAAAGAGAAGAATATGAATTTATTCGACAAAACACGCATAAGAACAAAAAGTTATAAACACCTGAATAACTAGTAGAAATGAAATATTACAACTAAGAATATAAGAATATGACCATATATGATATCATAAAGATATGTATGATTCTGTAATAAGTCAACAACATTACTTAAATCATTATACAGGAGGTTCAGACACTTACAAATCAAGTCGGACCTAAGGTAAGGGAAAATATCACAATCTCATTTTTATCCGAGATTGTTTATACTTTGGTATTTCCTGGGGTGTATTTTATCATCCACATCCTTGATTCATCAATATGTAATATTATTTCCATCCACCAAAAACTTTTTAAATCCAATTTTACCCTTCGGTGAGTTTTTAGTAAATGATATGAAAGGAATATTTTGTTGTTTTTCCTACAAGGTACTTTTTGACTTTTCCGACAAAAGTAAAAGAAGAATGTTTTTTAACTTATACGACATCAATGGATTTTTAAAAAATTATTTCCAAGAAGCCTCCTTTAAAAGTTTTCAAATTTATTTTTAATCAACATCTTTTAGTTATGATTTTATGACATGTTAAGAAATGAAAAGTGTTTTTGAAGTAGAAAGGATATTTTCCTCAAGAATGGAGTTCAAGTGTTTTATCAAAATTATTTTCCATCTAAGATAATATTGGGTTCTGTTTCTATCCCTATTATTAAATGGATTTTATTATGTTGTGATGCAAATATTTTTATGAATTCCTTTATCTTATATGAATTGTTTTATGATGTCATGTTGTTTAAGAATCCCATTTTTATTACATGGGTTATGCTATGATGTATGGTTTATGATTTTATGGAACACATAAGAATGGTATCATTATGAGATGGGTGGGACCTACATCTCCCTCCAATGCATTGGGAAATGATTTTATAGCTCATGAGATAGACATGGCTTAATGGTAGGTTATATCGGTTCAGTGAAACAGGACTGAAACGAGGAGTGAACTCGGTTCAGAAATGGACTTTGTCCACTAAGATAGTGTTGTCAATGAGTCTTGACTAATAAGAAATGATTCTATATGATTATGTGTGCATGCCAAAATGTTTCAGGTTTTATGTTATGATTATTGGGATTACATTTCACTTCTATTATTTATCCCATGTTATGATATTATGATCTCTTTTGGAGGATAAGATTTCCAAAAGTTATGTTCTTATGTATATGATGTGATTGATATTTCTTTTGTTTACCCTTACTGAGCATTTGAGCTCACCCTTTTGTATGTTTTATATCCCCAGGTCAGGAAGAAGTTTATTAAGTATAATATTCCAAAAAGGGACTCTAGATATGATGAAATAAATTGGAGGAAAAGTAGATTCTTTATGAACCAGTTGTTTATGTTTCCCAGTTTCTAAAGACACTATACCTATACGGTCCTTTCTTTGTTTTGTTATATGTTGTAATAAGTGTTCTTCAATTCTGATGTAATATCAATGTATGTAAAGTATGGGTCGTAATAGTTGGTATCAGAGGAACAATATAGTCAACCTTTGGAAAATAGGATGTAAAAGCCTTAGTAAGAACCCTAAGGATAAGTCTAAGCATAGAACACAATCTTAGTGTTTTAGAAATAGCCATGAATAACCTAAGATAAGACCTTAAGTGTGAAATTTTATTCTTGATTATGTGGTTTTCCTATTATAATTATTGTTGCTCACGCTATTCTTCTTGGTTTAATCAATGGTTGGAACCCAAAGGAACTGTGTTAATGAGGAATGCGACGGGAAATGCAATGATTGTCCCCATGAGCAACCAAACGTTATGGGAGATGGAATGAAAAACCTAGTAGCCATGCTCACACAACTTTCTCAAGCTAGGAATCATGCAAAACTTCCAAACGAGCAATGGAAGAAGAAACATTCTGTTCAATCCTTCATGAGACAGTGTCCACCTTCATTCAGCAGGTCTACTGATCCATTAGTTTCTGAAAAATGGATTAGTACTACTGAAAAGATATTTTCAGTTCTTCAATGTTCTGAGCATGATAAAGTCAACCTAGCAGTGTATCGTTTGGTGGGTGATGCTGATCAATGGTGGAATATTATTAAGAATACAAGGCAAAGGGATGAAATTGAGTCCATGGAATGGGACGAGTTCAAGAACTTATTTTTCAATAAGTACTTCCCTCGTATTCTCTGTAAAAAGATGGAGAAAGAGTTTCTTTAACTGAAGCAAAACGACGATGAATCTGTTGGTACCTATGAAGAAAATTTTATAAGACATGCAAGGTACGTTTCTGGTATTATTATCCAACCTGAGAGTAAGATCGATCGATTCATTAGTGGCTTAAAACACAGTCTTCGAAGGGCCTTAGCCATAAGGGACTTCAATAGCTACGAGGAAATCGTTCGATGTGCACTCAAAGTTGAGATGGAGATTGGAGTAACCCATCAGTCATATGGGTTTGATAAGAAGAGTAAAATATAATTCAAAGGAAAATTGAAAGAGCACACTGAAAAGAAGGTGATCTTTCCCTTATGCACAAAGTGTGGAAAGAAACATAGAGGGAGTTGTCTTAAAGGGACAAGTAAATGTATCAAATGTGGAAAGGAAGGTCATCGGGCATTTGAATGTCGCGATGGTGGGAAGAAGATGTCTAATGATGAAAACAAAGGAAGGGCTACACAGAATTAACCTACTACACTTTAATGTTTCAATTCAAGGAGATGGGGCGTTATGCCAATCAATACCCAGTTCCAAGGGTTGATTATGATGGTCGACGTCAACAAACTCTTAAGGATAAAGGCAAAGGAAAGTCACATTCAATTTCTATCAGTGATGTGGAGTACGATAACGATGTGGTGAAAGGTACACTTACCATCCACTCTAAAGTAGAAAATGTTTTATTTGATTCTGGATCCACCCACTCCTTTATTTCTGAAGAATTTTCTAAGGATATCACCTTTTTACCTCAACAGTTATATGTTGAGTTAGCTGTGACAACCCCTAATGGCACAACAGTCGCATCAAAAGTTTATAATTCTTCTCTGATTAAAGTTTGTGGGAAAGTGCTTCCTGCAAATCCTGTGATCCTTCCTATAGTGGAATTTGATGTGATTCTGGTCATGGATTGGAATTCTTCACATGGAGCTCATATCAATTGCCAAAGAAGGGAAGTCACGTTTCATATTCCAGATCAATCTATGATCTTCTATCGATGCAAGGATGAACATAACCTTCCAGTTGAAATTCCTTCCATCTTATGGGTCTTGATTATACTAAATGAAGGTTATTTATCTCAAATGGTTGGTGAGAAAATCACAATTAAGAATATGCCCACTGTACAAGAGTTTGATGATGTCTTTTAGGAGGAATTACCGGGTCTTCCACAGAATTGTGAAGTTGAGTTATCAATAGAACTCGTACTGGGTGCTTTGCATATTTCAAAGACACCTTATAGAATGGCCCCAATTGAGTTGCCGGAATTGAAGAAGAAACACCAAGAGAATCTTGATAAGGGGTTCATACGCCCCTGTGCATCACCTTGGGGAGAACCTGTTCTATTTATTAAGAAGAAATATGGATCAATGAGAATCTGCATTGATTATCGAGAACTTAACAAGATCACTATCAAGAACAAATATCCTCTCCCGCGCATTGATGACCTATTTGAACAACTACGCAGAGCTCAATACTTTTCCAAGATTGATCTTCATTCAGGGTATCATCAATTAAGTGTCAAAAGGGAGGATATACCAAAGACAGCTTTCCGTACAAGGTATGGACACTATGAATTTATACTGATTCCATTTGGTCTTAATAATGCCCCTTCTATCTTCATGGATGTGATTAATAGATTCTTTAGAGACTATCATGATCAGTTTGTGGTAGTCTTTATAGACGATATTCTTGTATATTCAATGATAAAGGAAGAACATGAAGATCACTTAAGAATTATATTGAAGACCATGAGAAAATTGAATCTTTATTCCAAATTTACCAAGCGTGAATTTTGGATTAAAAAAGTTTCATTTTTGGGTCACATAATCCCAAAAGAGGGGATATCTGTGGATCCAGCAAAAATAGAGGTTATCGAAAGCTGGTCGAGACCAACAACAGTGACTGAGATCCGATGTTTTCTTGGTTTGGCTGGATATTATTGACGTTTTGTGAATGATTTTTCACGATTATCTAATCCACTCATCTAGTTGACTCGGAAAGGAGTTATGTTTGTTTGGACGGAGGATTGTGAAGGGAATTTCAAGGAGTTGAAAAGAAGGTTATCCAGTGCACCTGTGCTCACACTGCCTTGTAGTGGAGAACGGTTTGTGATCTATAGTGATGCATCCAAGAATGGATTGGGGTGTGTTCTTATGCAAAATGATATGGTGATAGCTTATGCCTCACAACAGTAGAAAATACATGAGCAAAATTACCCAACTAATGATTTGGAGTTAGCTGCGGTAATCTTTGCATTAAAGATTTGGAGGCATTACCTTTATGGTGAAAGGTGTGATATTTATACTGATCATAAAAGTTTAAAGTTTATTTTCACACCAAAGGAGCTGAATATGTGCCAAAGAAGATGGTGGGAGGTGATTAAGGATTATGATTTCTCAATCCATTACCACCCTGGGAAAGCAAACAAGGTGGTAAATGCATTAAGTCGACAAGACCATGCCAGTTTATCCATGATGAGGATCAAAAAAGATCCAATATTTATGGATTTATAAAGGATGGATCTTGGAATTATAATGGAAGGGGAAAATCTTATCTTTCACAAATGAGTGTTCAACCATCTATACATGTGATGATTAAAGAGGAACAGAAAGAAGATGTCGAGTTACAAAAGAAGGTGAGAAATTTTCCTGAATTCAACCTTGATTGTGATTGGATAATAAAGTTCAGGAATCGGGTTTGTGTTCCTCCCATCCCCGAATTAAAGAAGGAGCTACTGGATGAGGCTCATAGTTCTTCATTCTCTATTCATCCTGGAAGAACGAAGATGTATAGGGACCTGAAAGAGTACTTCTGGTGGGATGGCATGAAAAGAGATGTTGCTGAATATGTCTCTCGATGGTTGTTTTGTCAGCAAGTTAAAGCTGAGAGAAAGAAGTCTAAGGGGATGTTACAACCATTACCCATACCCGAATGGAATTGGGAAAACATCACTATGGACATTGTCACATGACTTACTAAAACATCCAAAGGCAATAATGATATCTATGTCATAGTTGATCATCTTACAATGTCTGCACACTTCATTGCTATTAAAGAGGATTTCTCTCTGGATCAGCTTGCCAGGATATATGTAAAAGAAGTGGTAAGATTGCATGGAGTACCACTTACTATTATATCTGATCGGGATCTGAGATTTACCTTGATGTTTTGGCGAATTCTTCATCATAATCTAGATATAGAGTTGAGTTTCAGCACTGCTTATCATCCTCAGATAGACGGTCTGTCTGAGAGAACAATGCAAACTCAAGAAGATATGTTGAGAGCTTGCTCTATAGATTTCAAAGGTGGTTGGGATCAACACCCACCATTGGTGGAATTTTCATATAATAATAGATTTCACTCCAGTATTTAGATGGATACTTATGAAACTCTCTATGGAAAGAAATGCAGGACTCCAACTTGCTGGGATGATGTTGGGGAATGAAAGCTATTAGGACCTGATCTCATTGACGAAATGGCAGAAAAGGTCAGATCTATTCAACAACACATAAGAGCATCTCAGACTAGACAGAAAATTTATGCCTACAGCCGAAGAAAAGACCTAGAGTTTGAAGTGGGCGATAAAGTGTTCTTACAGATTTCTCCCTGGAAGAGAGTCATTAGATTTGGAAAGAAGGGGAAGTTGAGCCCTAGATATATCGGTCTATCCGAAATACTGGATCGTGTTGGGAAGGTAGCTTACCGATTGGCGCTTCCACCGAATCTTTCTCGAGTTCATGATGTGTTCCATGTATCTCTCTTGAGAAAGTACATACCTGATCCTTCACATGGACTTATCTTAGAAGTTGTACCGCTGGAGAAAGATCTTTCTTATGAAGAACAACCGATAGAGATTCTGGATCGTAGCGAAAAAGTCCTACGAAACAAGACCACTCGATTGGTGAATGTTTTATGGAGTAACCACCAATTAGAAGA
The DNA here is from genome assembly GCA_963277665.1 of Viscum album. Taxonomy (NCBI): domain Eukaryota; kingdom Viridiplantae; phylum Streptophyta; class Magnoliopsida; order Santalales; family Viscaceae; genus Viscum; species Viscum album. The sequence goes on along the minus strand of OY728131.1, from coordinate 303,800,359 downwards.
AGCTACATGGGAGCTTGAGGATATGATGAGGGAGAGGTATCCTCATCTGTTTGTTACAAAGTGACGAATTTCGAGGGCGAAATTCCTTTTAAGGGGGGTAGAATGGAACACCCTAGGATTTTATGTGAAATATATTTTTTATGTTATATAAATCATCAAAGTAATATTTAACTACACACAACACTGTCTTGGCTGGCTTTACACACAACCGTGGCCTTCCTCGATAGCTTGCGTCATACGCAATACCGAGTTTCACTAAACAATGATATGTTATTAAAATATTATTAAAACTAGCTGTTATGTATAATAATAACCAATTTTTGAAATTTTATAAATTTTATTTTTCAAAATGGACTTCATTTTTGAACTCAGAATATCAAAATTAGCCTAGGGTGAAATTTTGTTATTTTTCTGAAAAATTTCAATTTTTGATGAATAGTGAAACTACTAAGTGGCTGTAAAAAAAACAAATTTTTTCATAAAACTTAATTTTACAGCTTCTGTGAGTGGAATTTCCAAAATCCGAGAGACACGGTTGATGTCAGTAAGTAAAATGTGGTTCAATGAGATGAAAATAATTTTTTGGTGAATAGTAACTTTTTACTTTTTTTACCACGGTTAAAAGTATATAAGGTAATTAAGGGTAAAAATGATATTATTATTACCCTAACACATGTCCTAATTCTATTGGAAAAGTTTAAATCGACTAAAAACAAACTTAGGAATAAAATATGACCATTTAGGCCCACTTGGATTAGATTAGGACAGTTATTATTAATTTATTTAAAGAAGGGTTAAAATAGTTAAAATCAATGTTTAATAACTAAATCATTTTTAATATGGGGTTATACATAAGATAAATTCGACTATAAATATTAATTATAAAGCTAATAAGATTTCCTACATAATGGTATTCTATTTGTAATTTGTAGACATTAAATAATTTAATTTATTTATGACACAACGATGATGCAGTAATAATCTTATTAATAAAATATTGACATAATTGATGTTATAAATACCCAAATAAATAAAATTTGAGAATTTTTATGAATTCCACTACTTTTATAGGTTAATATGACATGTTGGTACTTATTTAATTAACTGTTTTCGAACTTATCATTCTGTTATGATTTTCACAAAAATCAATTACTAAATAGTGTCAAAATTTACATAAAATAGATTTTAAAACAAATATTATATTATTAATTGTTATTTTATTCCAAAAAATATAAGGTTCGGAAAAATGTCATAGATAAGGTTATATATATTAATAATAAACAACTTGGGGTTCGTTTGGCTTCATATATTATGTTTATTAACGTTATAGTATAAGAACACAAGAAGACACGGTAAAACTAATATTATTTAAATTAACGTTAAATCTAAAGGATAAGGTTAAAATAAGAACCTAAACTTGTCTAAATTCTATTTGATGAAAGGATTTCGACCCATCCCCACCTTATCCTCGAAATAAATCAATTTGGAGCTATTTAAAACTGATCTACACTTCCCTAAAGAAATCCTAGAGGTCCTGGTCTTCTTCAAAGACCAATTTTAGTGCCCTAAAAGGAGGTCTCAAAGAAGCACATCAAAGAAGAGGTAATATCCATTACTAATCCTTTCCAATTTATTTTTTATTCAACTTATTCTTCTTTAGATGTTTCATTATGAAGTAATAACATCTGTATCACTCATATACTGATATATTATTATAAGTAAGAAACAACCCTATTTAACCATATATCCATCCTACGGAAAATGAAATCACCGCGCGTGCGTACGTACAGAATACCATCTCCACGCTGTGGTGTAATCAATTTTCCACCACCACCTTACTTGGATGGGTATAATGGTTTAAATAATGACTATATATGACTATTATAAAGTGATATTTATTCTGAAATAACATACATACACCCCAATACAATTCCACGATCATAGGAACAATATCATCACTCGTGCGTACGTACGGAATACCGTCTCCACGATGTGATGCGACTCGTTCTACATGATCTTCATTTCATAATGATTATATAAATGAATTGAATGAATTAATATGATATATATTACACTAATACCATTCTTTAAATGGGGTATCTATAACCTAAAGAGAAGAATAAGAATTTATTCGACAAAACACGCATAAGAACAAAAAGTTATAAACACCCGAATAACAAGTAGCAATGAAATATTACTACTAAGAAGCTAAGAATATGACCATATATGGTATCATAAATTTTTTTATGATTATAGAATAATTCAATAAAATTATTTAAATCATTATACAGGAGGTTTGGAAACTTACAAAGCAAGTTGGACCTAAGGTAAGGGAAAATATCACAATCTCATTTTTATCTGAGATTGTTTATAGTTTGGTATTTACTATGGTTTATTTTATCATCCACATCTATTTTTCCTCAATATGTAATATTATTTCCATCCACCTAAAATTTTTTAATTTTAATTTTACCATTCGGTGAGTTTTTAGTAAAATATATGAAAGGAATCTTTTGTCATTTTTCGTACGAGGTACTTTTTGACTTTTCTGACAAAAGTATGAGAAGATTGTTTTTTTAACTGATACGACATGAATGGATTTTTAAAACATTATTTCCCAGAAGCCTCCTTTAAATATTTTCATGTTTATTTTTAATCAACTTCTTTTAGTTATAATTTTATGACATGTTAAGAAATGAAAAGTGTTTTTGAAGTAGAAAGGATATTTTCCTCAAGAATGGAGTTCAAGTGTTTTATCATAATTATTTTCCATCTAAGATAATATTGGTTTCTGTTTATATCCCTATTATTTCATGGATTTGATTATGTTGTGATGGAAATATTTTTCTGAATTCCTTTATCTTATTTGAATTGTTTTATGATGTCATGTTGTTTAAGAGTCCCATTTTTATTACATGGGTTATGCTATGATGTATGGTTTATGATTTTGTGGAACACATATGAATGGTATCATTATGAGATGGGTGGGACCTATATCTCCCTCCAATGCATTGGGTAAATATTTTATATCTCATGAGATAGACATGGCTATAACGGTAGGTTATACTAGTTCAGTGAAACAGGACTGAAACGAGGAGTGAACTCGGATCAGAAATGGACTTTGTCCACTATGATAGTCTTGGAAATGATTCTTGACTAATAAGAAATGATTCTATATGATTATGTGTGTATTATACAAATTTTCAGGTTTTATGTTATGATTATTGGGATTACATCTCACTTTTATGATTTATCCCATGTTATGATATTATGATCTCTTTTACAGGATAAGATTTCCAAAAGTTATTTTCTTATGTATATGATGTGATTGATATTTCTTTTGTTTACCCGTACTGAGCATTTGATCTCACCCTTTTGTATGTTTTATTTACCCAGGTCAGGAATAAGGTAATTAAGTAGAATATTAAAAAAGAAACTCTAGATATGATGAAATAAATGGGAGGCAAAGTAGATGCTTTATGAACCAGTTGTTTATGTTTCCCAATTTCTAAAGACACTATACCTATACGGTCCTTTAGTGGTTTTGTTATATGTTGTAATAAGTGTGCTTCAATTCTGAAGTAATAACAATGTATGTAAAGTATGGGTCGTAATAATGACTGCCCATGTCTCTCCTCAAGTGGGCCCTGTGATGGTAACTAGATCTGGTTGTATACAAATCATTCATATGGGAGGCATTACACTTTAATAGAAAATGGGGAAAATATATACAATATCAATACTCTATTATACAACTAATTAAATATATATATAACAGAAAAATATGATAAATAAAAAATTACCTGAAATTCTATTAAAATTGAATGTAAAATTTCAATTATACCAAATGAATAGTGGTAATTGACCCTGAATGTGAAAACACTCCTACAAACTAGTATCTAGAAATATAAAGACTGATGTATAACCTACTCTAGATGACATGAAAATAATTTATAAATTTATAGGGTGAGAATAACATTATACTCAATAGAATCCTCCCCAGACTGCTTCATAAAAAATATACAAAATGAATATGAAATAATTGAGAACAACAATTAAACTAACTTATCACCTAAAATGGTAGAAAAAAATTCTATATTCACCATAGATAAACATCACCACATATCACAAATAAGAGATATTATAATATAGTAATATAATATCAAGATTAACCCACTCTCTCTTCCCCATTGGTTTGTACCACTTCCCCCAAATCGCACATACAAAGACGTATCTCTCTAAAATAATCCATTGTGAATAAACATGGGAAATAAAACAAAAAAATACCACTCATGCATCATATCATCACATCGCCTTGTCCACATTTCATTATATATTAATCAATTATTATTTGAGATCCACCATAACCTATATTATGTGTAATATACAATAATTATTATACTATACTCCATTAAATATATACACTGAGTATCTACCCAAATTAATCATAGAATATAAATAACATGCACATAATAGTAACAATCATTTTTATTTGATATCTTGTTATACATGTTGGTGAAATTACAAAATGACATCAAGGAAAATGAAACACATGAAAGGGAAAACTAATCGATGTGCACACTTTGAAAAGTAACTACTATGACAAGAGAGTTGGTGCATAGGGGTTTGTATGCCATCCATCCCCCACTAGGATGATAAGAAAATAACCCACTAAGATTTCACTGGGTTCAAGTCTCTCAAAAAGACCTGGGTGGGGTTACATATGACCTCAAGGAATATAAGAGATATTATATTGCGGAAAACGACCCTAGGGGCATAACTATGTCTTAGATTTAATGGTATCATACATTGATGAGACTCCCAATTACCAATAATAAGATTAGATATCTTATAAGCACACAAAATTTTTAAAAATATACATTATTTAGTTAATTTTTATCTTTTTCTTCCACTAATTAATTCAATACCAATTAATTTAGTATTAAAATAATTCCATTTTACATTTCATTAATCATCCGTGTTTGGTCCATTCCCTCCATACATAATCCCATCTATGTGCATAGTCTCTCAATATTGACACATTTTCATCATTATAGTTCCTTAAACCCCAAACGGATGGGATACAAATTTTTTTTCATCACCAGAATCATTCAATAACCAAGATACTATAGGAAACAAATCACATGCTACCAATAATTGAATACATGCAACCAAAAAAATCTAGTTTCCTCAATCTGTGGTTAAATGAATATAGATATAAAAAGAGCAAGTTGTTATCCATTAAATAGATTCATAATCAAGAATCCTATATCTCAATGTTACATAAATAAGAATGTGTAGATTCAACCCATTCCATCATTTCTAGTCACATCCTTAACACCCACTTGCGTATCCAAATTCATCTCACCATCACATGGGGAAATAATTTCAACATCTTAGGGGCCTCTCCACCCCACATCACATCAGCTATCCCAAAAATGTATAACATCTACTCTACCCTACCACCTATCATATTACATATAAAATCTCTCACCTAGATAATAAACCAAGGAAATAAGAAACAATTAGAAAATATGTCAATCTATTTCCTAATTCTATGTGTTCATCCTTCATATATAAATTAGATATTGAAGCTCTAAAGGTCAAAATAGTCTCCCTTCTCAAAAAAATGAGAATGAAAGGTCTTGTTAACTCTCATTATAAAAAGTTAGTTTATTTTCATGTATTTAATTAACTAATTTATTATTCATAGGTTCCAACAATGGGAAGCATAGGACATCACACTATAACAAATTTATAAAGATTTAAAAATTTTCAATAACATTTAAATAAGTTTAATCAAACTATTAGAAGTAAAAATATAATTTAAAATGAATTATTAATGTTATCTTCAAATAGTAAACATTATTTTAATTATTTATCTACTATATGATCTAAATTACGAAAAGAAAAATTAAGCATATGGGTATAATCAATTTGATTATCTTCAAATTATATGAAACATTAGATTCTACGAGGAATTTTTATTAGATACTCTTAGGACAATTAATTATCATATAATTTCATATTTATTTTATTTTCCACTTTATATCTAGAACAATAAAGTAATCTATAACATTAAAATAATCATCAAATGTATTAGATCTATTGCACACTATCTCTAAAAATAAGAGGCCAGTTGTTATCATGATATAAATAATCAAAATCTAATCGTAAAACAAATATTTTTGTCTGGTTCAATATTCATTAATATAAAAGAAACTCCACATGAAACACTGCTCCAAAAATATGTTGCATGTCCTAGATGATATCATATTAGGAGAATAGAAGACACCAGAAAGATTGTGTCATGACTCCATGGGATGAGTTCCCGAATTTTTATTTTTTGAGAATGAATCTATGAATGATCAATGGGAGGGGCCTTTGATTTCATGTAGATAGATAAGGGATGATCATATTTTATAGTTCTCAAATTATTTAATTGAAACTATTTTATATCCCATTAAATTCCATTTGAAAACAAATCTTATCAACCTCGACCAACTCTATAAAATAAATATATATATTTTTGACATACCGCATTGGAAGACCCTTTATCCATTCCATTGGATAGTTTTAGTTTCTATTTACATGAAACTCACATTAAAAATCCATGTGCACGATTCTAGGAAGCCAATAGTCCCATGTCTCCGTTTTCTCTTACAACCAATTTCCATATGTAGAAATTTTTTCCATTCATCAAAATTACATATGAAACCAAATTCATCACATTCTAATTTTCCAGACATAGCTGATCTCCCAACGTAGCTCAATTTCCAATGTAATTGATCCAACCAACTATCTGATTCATTTAATCAATCCACATAACCAATCTATCTATGTAGATGACTCAAGTATCAAAAAAACATTGGTGAATTCATACAAATAAAATATTCCATGTAACTTATATCTATATATAACACATTGGTTAACATGCCTGATTTTCTCCACATTACTATTTCTATTTACCTTGGATCAGGTTCTCAACCATGTTTTAAACCACACCATAATAATTGAAACGTCCATTTACATCTATAATTTTTATTTAAAAATACATCCAAACCACCTCTATTCCACATCTAAGAAACACTATCTTCGTAAACAAGACAAGGGAAAGACTATAAGGAACTATTCCCCTATATTGGAACTCCATGGAACCATAGTGATAAAAACACAGTTTAGAATTATTTCTAAACTATTATAACCATTTCAATTTAGCAGTGTGATTAGGGGAACCCTTGATGTGTATTTTTTCATATTTATGAGATAGTTTTGATAATGGAAAATATGTTTGCCTTGTTTCTTTCAATGAAGTATTCATCAAAAATCAATTTTTTTATTTTATCAATATAAACATTTTTTTTTGTGATATCATTAAATTATAAGAGAGTTTATCTTGATATTACATAATGATCAAACAATCGTACGACACATGGCCATGTTAATCAAACTATCTGTAATGGTTCTCATGATTTAATAGGTTATCATTTTAAAAAAACCACTCATGAAAATTTGTTTCATTATGTGAAGTTACTTATTTCTCTGAATAATTTTTCGTAAATTATTATATTATTTTTTCCCTTTCTTTTTGATAAGAGAAAATAATTATCCACTTATTAAAACATTATGGGCTTTATTTAATACTCAATAAGTGTTTATAGAAATATACACCACCAATAGAGTCCTCAAATATATTTATTAGGTTGATTCTGTCATTTTATTTAGTTGTTACTCCATTATACCCAATACATATGGATTTCATGAAGAAGTATATAGTAAATCAAATTTATCTATTCTAAAATCAAATCCTTTATTTTTGTGAAAAACTATCATTAGTCCTCATGATTTTGTATCAGCAGTGTTACTTGTTTTCAGATATAAAGATGATTCATATTACCTTTCATACATTTTATTTCATTCTATATTTTATTTATAATATGATTCGTTCAAATAAATAATAATTAATCTCAAATATTACCACATTTATTCTAATTCCTATTGAAATAATAAATACAATATTTTTTTTTGACATATAGGCATTTTTGACATAATTATATTAATGTTCATTACATTATACTTCTAACACATTGTTGTCGTATTGGTTTTTCAACCAACAGATTAAAAATTACCAAAAATATCATTATACTTATCCCAAAATATATCACAACAACATTAGTAGTATGAAAAATCATTATCTCTACTGGCATCTATTATTGGTAGAATTTATTCAATATTGCTTTTAATAGATGTAAACAACCATTTTAGATATATATGAGGAATATATTTTTTTATACCAAAATTAACCAAATATATAATGGTGGTTTTCTTAAAAATATATTTTTTTATCATTGTACTGATTTTGATATTAAACCTTCCCTATTCATGAATCCATAATAATAATAATCATAATTGTTATAGATTTTTTTGAATTCTTATATTATTTTTAATTTTAGTTTTTACTGGATGATATAAAGATCTTCTTATTACATGATATAAGTATTACATAACAAGAATCAACTTTATAATTATTTATATAAACTAGTTTTTTCACTACATATAGTGAATATTAAAATTATTCAGTTTGAATTTTTATTATTTAACATCAATTTATAAGAACCTCATGTTAATTATATATATCTCATCCTTAGCTGGTCCAAAATTTTCATCATTTATTTTATCTGAATCTAAATATTCTTCGAATTATTTAAAACAATATTGGACTTCTCTTGTATTGGATTGGTATGATTCATTATAAAATAATGTTCCTTTTTCAGTTTTGAATTCAAGACAAAATTTTTGATTTTTAATTTTTCTAGACCGTTATTTTATAATTTGATTTTAGTATGGGATATATGCATTGGAATATCTCATATTTATTTTTATTGAAGTTACAAGAGGCCTAATTGGGGTTTTAGGTTCCCGAGTGATCACTAGATAAAAGCATGGATGTAATATTACTATATTTTAGTAGCAAGATACAATTAATTCTATGGCCCAATAATATCATATTTTACAAAATTTTGTCCGTATTGGTCCATATATTAATAGGTGTTATTTTTCGTATCTATGATGGTGGGGGTGAGGATTCACAGCATGAAGGGATGTACGAATTGAAAAGGGATTTATTCCATAATAGAATTCGAACCATATGCATTGGTGATATAAAAATAATATCAAGTTGAGAAGTGTATTACTCACACTATGAATGAGCTCTGGGTTATTTTTATATGAATTGAAAATAAAAACTTTCCATTCCATCACAATATATTATTTGTTCAAAATAGGCATCAGGAGAAGGATATTTCACTATGTTATCTACTTCCCTTTCCTCTTATGCATCCCTATTTTTGGTTATAGAGATTAGGATACTCAATTATTAATATTTCTGGTGATAATATATATGGGTTTTTCTTATGTACCTTCATGGTTGAATTATACTTAACAAAACAATATGAACGTGGGTAATTTTTGAATGATTACAGAGTTTACAGTTGTCCATGAAATAGATTGTTGATTGCGTTGAATTATTAATATGGAAGTGGAGTGACACATATGATTTTTAATATATGTGACTTATATTTGATAGGGAATTCTTGGTTTTAGTATCATGTTCCAAATATTATGAAGTAAACTCATTGGATTGTGATTTAATATTATGTTTAACTGGTACTAAATCGTACATAATTTTATTTTCATACAAGTTCGTGGTGATATAAATTGGCTACTCGTAACATATTTTGAATTGGTAATTAGTGTGAAGGCTTGTATAAGTCAATAAATAGTGGATTTTATGAAACATATGTTGGATTGGATTCCTATGAGATTTAATAAAATGATAAATTTCATTATTTTAAGAGAGGAGACTTCAAAATGGAAAATGTTTAGTAGAAAAGTCTGTTTAGGGGTTGATTCTTGCTTGATATTTCCAAGGATGATATGAGAAGAGCTTGAGGGGAGTTAAATTTGTGTGATTTTGTAACATGTTTATGTTGTCCAAAAGTAGTGGTACAAGGAAATATGTATTCTGTTCTATGTACCATTAGAGAGTAGGTTATATCACCATCATCATAGTTGAAAATTTAATTGTTGTTGAGGCTCAAATTCCTATGATCTATGATTGAGTTTCACAAGTTGATTAATGTTTAAACACAAGTGTTAGTGGGATTTTCAAGTATTTTCATTACATTTTATAATATATATAGCATGGGATACTTTGATATGACACTCATAATTGAATGTTTTTTGATACATGATGATGTTGGACATTGGATGACTGATGTGGCCCCACAATTCTATTTTGTATGTAAATATAATTTCATCAGGTTCATTGTAGATATCAAGACAATTAATTCAGATATGATACCAGATGAATTAAACACATTGGATAAATTCTTGAGATTAATTTGATATAGTCCAAAAATGAGTCAGATAGGAGGCGAACTAATTCTTGAAGTGGGAGAACAATTGTTTATACTAGTTCTCAATTTAGTATCTAATCATGAAATAATAATATATTTCATGATTTTAAATTAGTGTGAATTTTATGGGGATATTATTATTCCTTCACAAGACATGTAATTGGTATAAGATGATGTAGTGGTGAATTTATAGGTCCAAAAAAATCATTTTTATGATAACACATTCGATGGATGTACAACATGTATTTTAATATCTAATTATGTGTATTTTCATAGAAACTATACAGATTAAATAATTAGATAGTTGTTGATGTGATTTAGTAGTCCATTATAACGGTGGTGAGGACCACATGTGACAATTTTCATAATCAAACTAAAACATAATGTGGGAGATCAATTAATTAATGATGAATTGATTAATGAAATCATGGTGTCTTTAGATAGGTGAAATTGGGTAGGAATATTCTCATTCATTCAATGATGATGATGAATAGTGATTTCATTTTGTTGAATAACACAACTTGTGAATGAAGTCACATAGAGGGTGCTCGTTCTAAATTGTGATTTAGAATTTTGGTAAATAAGTATAAATTCATGATCCATGGTTGTTGAGATTTATAGATAAAGGCCATTGTGTCATCTCAATGATAAGAATTTTTATGGTTTTTTAGTTATTAAAACATATGCATTATTCGGATATGAAATCATAGGGAAATTAAAATTAATGATATTGTGTGTGCTTTATATTATGAATTGAAGATTTTATTCATAATATGAATGTTGGAACATCTTGAGTTGTTTATTCTGGGAGTAGAATAATCATTGGTTTATGCTTTAGGTTCGTAGGTCACCCTCATCAAAGGGATTAGGTGGTCAACTAGTGAATTTCAACATTGTACATTAATTCCCATCATAGTATTGCTTTGTTTTTCATTGAATGATGCTAGATAGAGTTCAAGCTATAAAATAGTGTTCTTAATTCCATTAATGGTGGTGGCTAAGTGGATTAACACAATTCAGAACCATAATCCCTCATAAGGGATTTGTTATTTGGACTGGTTCATTCTATTATAAGTTCTCTCACCAAGAGAATGTTTAGAGAATAATTTTAATATTCTATAATCCCTCATAGACTCTTATGAAATGAGATATAGATATTATTTTAGAGATGGGTAAATAATAATATTCTATTTTTTACCCATTAGTGTTAGTGAACTATGGTTGTCAGGAGATAGGGGTTTTTGTTTGATCACCCATTCCCTTTCAAGGCACAGTTACATGTGTTTAGGGTTTATTTGTATTGAATTTATATAGATATTCAATGTATTATTCTCCTCCATATTCCTTGTCTATTTATTCCCATTTATTTATATGTTTTTATGTGTGAATTGTATATCATTTTGGAATATATTCCACTTAATAAATGAGGAATTAAGTTGGGATTATGGTGCTTTTTAATAGAACAGTTATAAACTTTTTGAGGAGATATACTCAAATTATTTATACTATTAGTGTTGATGTGCATCACTATGTGAATTTATATGTCGTATTTTACTGAATAAAGAAAAAATTACTATAGGATTGGGCCTAATATTTTTTGATTTTTATGGCTTAGGTCTCAGTGTATCCAAGGAGTGTACAACACCTAGATTATCAATCCTTCAACAAGAAGTTGATGATCAGGGAGTTATCTAGAATAATGATTATTTGAATGAAGGTTAAAAGTTACTTAAAATTGATAAAACGTTACTTTAATAAATAAATAGAAATAAATATAGTTAACTTTTTGAAATATTATTTTGATATAGGTTCTTTGGATTTTTAATGTCAGTAAGAAAAAAATGAGTGAGAGTTTTATGGGTCATTATTAAAAGGGAAAATGAATTTTCAGGTTCTAGGTGGTCCATCATTCATATTTATATACTTAATTTATTTACATAAATTGTATGTGATGTTGCATCTCGCCCATAAGGATGATCAATCTTCTTCACATAAAATTAACTTTTTTCCATTTAATTGAAATTAATGAGCTAAAAGATGTTCCATGTTCTATGATGATCACTTTTGTACTCTCTTGATTTCTTAAATTAAAATATCCTATTATATGATTACATATGTTTTCCTTATGAATATTGGTGTAACACTATTGGACCAATGCATACACACATGGTCGATATGGGTAGTTAGGTCACCTCAAACACACCTCCTCATATGTAAGAGGACCGAAAATACCAATGGGGGTCTATAAAATGTTGTGGGGAGAATATACTATTAAGAATATAGATGACATAATAATTAAAATATGATATATAAATCATGTAATATACTCATTTAGATGTTATATTAATAAAACCAATAAACTAATAATTATAAACCATGTCATGCGACACAACATTCCAAATTTATTGTCATTATCAATATCATAAAAGTAAATCACTAAAAATTTACTCCACAATAAATAATCAAACCCTAATGTATGCAGCCCAAATTCAAGTCCTGTCACCATGCTACAATCCCATCCCCAAAAACCAATCAACAATAGGGTCCCTTGTACATTTCCAAATCTATATCTATAATTCCATCCTGGTTTCCAAATTGTTACTAGAACATGGTGTTTATAATTCCTAGTAGGGAGACACCCATGGTGTCAAAAAATATGTCTAGGATAAATATTACATGTTTCAGTACAATAATTAGTGTATTCAATTAATAAATTAATGGAAAACATCAACTTTATGCACTGAATGTCATGCTTACTATAAAAAGGAATTTTCTAAATATTCTTTGACATGATATCATATAACAATATCCAATGGATGATTTTCCATCATATTATGAATTTCCATACAACTAGTTCATTCTCCAACAAGGGATGAATTATCCATATATTTTCATGTAAACAACCATTTACCCTCAGTCATCATATACCCATGATATTCTGGTTTGTATACAAATTTACAAACTGGATCTATTTATGTGTTCCCAAGGTTCAAGACTGTACCATGGGAAAATATAACCACCCATCAATGTAATCTATGTAATTTTCCATTCTATACATTCATATGTGTTCCCTAGTTAAAATTTTATACGTAGGGAAAATGTATCAAGTTTCCTAGTGTGAATTCACATCATAGGGAATGTTACATATTGGAAGGACATCAAATTCTATGTGAACTCCCATCATAGAGCTAATATAACATGTTAACATCAAATTCATACTTGGAAAAATGGATTCCTTTTATAAATTATCTCAATGATTTGTTCATTTGATATATCTTTTAACACATCTATATTAATATTTATTAATCATCTAATACCGTTATTCTATGTCAATAATGATTATAATAAATATAAAAATTCCATTTCACACAACTTATATTCCAATTACCATTTCACGTATTATTATATCCATATTATATACTTCTATTATACCAATTAAAAATACATTCATATTTTCCATAGAAATGCAAATAGATTAGATATCAATTCATTTACTACAATTTAATCCATTCCATCAATAATTCATATTTGAATGAACTAACCCATGTTTATAAGTTTTTACTTCCATCATAGGGTATATAAGGACCCGACCTTAAAACATTACATAATATTGAAGTAAATGAATAATTCACATTGAGGATCTTTTCTGGTTTAGAGTTTTAGAGAATTAGGACATAACTATTACATTTCAAAAGATTACAAGGTAGACACTTCAACACAGTTTCGTTTTTTTTTCATAAAATAAAAACTCTTTCAAAAAAGTTTTTTGTCTTGTTCCATGTTTTAAACAACACGACTTTTCCTTGATCCCATCCTTGGCCCTATTTATCTTTATGTCCTGTGAAAACATTTCAAAACCTGGGATGAGCATAAAAAGATCTGTAAGAGTTATAAAACAATGAATTAATTTTTTTTAATAAATACATAAAAAACATGAAATATTTTACTTACCTTGTGAAATAATAAGATTTATGAAAGACACATAGAAATCATAAATCATAAATGTAACTTGTGGCATCAATACAAACTTACATTGTAGCTACCACTGCTACATATGGAGTTACATTGGAATATCATTCACAGTATATTCCCTATATCTCTTCGGATAAACATTCACGTTTACCTTTATCATGTTACCCAATGCATTGGAGAGCTATCTCGGGCTCACCCACCCTAGTTTTATGACGGAACCACCTGTATATGTAAATAATACCCATGAACCATAACATGATCATAACACATAACATAAGAATAAAGTAAAGATAACATTTCCACATTGCAATAACAAAATATCATTTCAAGATATTGAAAAAATAAAACCATTCTCAAAATCATTTTCAATACCAAAATACGTAAAATGAGTATATGGTATTTATTTTTCCTTTTAAAAACATTCTAGCCTGTTAAGGAAGCCAAAGATCAAACAATACTCATGGCGGCAGAAAGGTTGTTGTCACTGCTTATGTAAAAAACATTCATTTTTGTTTTTTAGTAAAATGATACGTATAAAAATATTCCCTTTGAAAGAATTGAAAAGTCAAAGGTGTATATAATGCTTATAAAAATAACTCTTCTATTAAAAAAAATATGTGTCAATGAAAGAAGATTGAGACAGAGTCCCTTACCTTGTGTCAGACATGACTTGATCGTTATTTAATATCCTGAATAATAAACTAATGTTAATTTCTACTTTCTTAAGAACCATTTTCATGTTTATTATTCATTTTATATCACTTATTACCATGTTATAAACATTATGAAATCATTTAAGTTAATAACTATCATTTTGTCTATATTTGGTACTTGACTCAAAAGTGGACTTCTAATTATTACTAGTTGTTAATGTGGTCAAAGGTCAAATATATCCAGAATGATATTCGTGATTTTTATATCATATATATCACATATATCCAGCATATACATCTTTTTATAATAGTACATAACATTTAGAGGTAAGAAATGAAAAGCACTGTACATAGAGATGGTAAGTCGTACGTACGAATGAACACTAAATTCATTTCTATTTCTTATTTTAATGGAATTAAAACATAATTATCCATAGGTATATTATAATTCTTGTATAATATCATTAACTCCATCCATTATAAATCCCAAATATGGAATTAACGAATGACATCACTTTGAGGGGGCGGTAGTCTGCACTTCTTCAAATGAGATTATCGTATATACCCACTATGGATACCACAAAGGAATGATATAAATGGGAAGAAAAGAAGAATAAGGAAATCATAAACATAATATATATGATATATAAATACATTTCAATCATAATGTCCACCATGAGAGCCGGTAAGATGTAATTGAATAATCATCGTTTCGTGAGGCGTTAGTTACCCATCCACAAAAACATTATGTTCTTCATCCATTATATTGAGGTGTGTGTAAGTGTAGTCCTAATAATTCCCATAAAAACATCCTAGTATATTGAGGATAATGGTTTTGTTACAAAATAACGTAATAAAAAGATTTTTGGGGTTGGAGAAGTAATATAAAAGAAAACAATTTAAGAGAAACTGTTACCATTAATTTGGGTAACTCCCTTTGGATCCAACCAAAAGACTTCTTCAATTGACTTATGCAGAAGGTAAGGCTTCTAGTAGGATGATATGGATGTAGGGAGCTTAATTGTGCAGAGTTTGTACAAGAAACATTTCTAGAGAGTAGTGAGGAATTGGATAGAAATGGTCTCCTTTTATAAGGGAGAGGAGGGGCTCTTTAGGAAAGTGTGAAAATATTATTTTATTATATAATCATATTCGGTTTATAAAAGCCGAAAAATAATTAAGGTAGAAGATAAGATTACTAATATTATAAATAAAATCATAAAATAATAATTGGACATGTTTTGGATAATATTTTAATCATTATAATATTATTTATTTAAATCATTTATTAATGAGGTAAATACTGCGTCATTATTGTGCCATGAATAATATAAATTATTCGATGTCTAAAAATTATTAAAAAATAATATCATCAAGTAACTACTTTTATAATTATAAAAAAAAATATTTATAGTCGAAAATAGGACTTATATAACACCATATAAAAATTAATTACTAAATGATTGTTGTTAATGGCTATTTTGTCTTTACATTAAATTAGTTAATCTAAAGTGTCATTATCCTTCATAAGTGGCTCAGTGGGGGTCCCAAAATAGACCCAAGGAAGACCATTGTTGGCCAATACCCATCCAATAAGGTTAGGGAAATTGATAATGTATGTTTGAATTATTATAATATTCTTTTATCCTTACATTTTCATATTTACCTTTAACTGTGGTAAATAAAAGTAAAAAGTTACTATTCCTTAAAAATCATTTTAATCTTAATGAACGACATTTTACTTCTTGATAACAAACATTTATGTTGGATTTTTTAAATTAAATTCAAAGAAGTGGTACAATTTTATTGAAATGAAAATGTCAGTTTTTTTAACTACCACTAAGTGGATTCACTATTCATCAAATATTGTAGTTTTTCAGAAAAATACCAAAAATTCATCCTAAGCTATATTTTATTTTCCAAATTCAAAAATTATGTCTAATTTTCCTAATTCAAACCATATAAGTGGAATTAATAATTTTGAAAATTAATTCACGTTATCAAAACAAATAGCTTGTTTTTAAAAAACAATATCTATTGAAAGATTGATAATTGATTATGTCCAATTTAAAATTGAAATTAATTCCAATGACCAAAATTGAATTAAATGGTAAAAATATATTTTTATTTCACTTTAATACCTTTTAAACAGAAAATCTAACCATATAAATAAATTTGATTAAAATTCACATTTCAATTAAAATACAATACTTTTCGTAATAAATTAAAAAATGAACTTTATCAGAAAAATTTCAAAATTCTACACAAATTAAATTTTGATGTCCCCATTCTAAATAAAAATTTTATTTGGTCATATATTATTTATAAATATAACCTACACTAGATTTAATGAGTGTTCACCATTAAAAGTTGGTAAATTGACATTTTAATGTAAATTATGCTTAAAATTAGATTCATTCTCATTTTATGCCTCTAACATTTATTGGATAAATGTGAATAAATTTTTAATCATATTATAGTTAGTTGTTTTAATTCCTTCCAATACAATGTTTAGGAGTTAAATGTCATTTAAAATAATAATATTATATTATTAGTGTGCAAAGTAAGATTTAAAAGAAACTAGTTGTTGCGTATCAGGTACGCTATCGAACATAGAAACCATTTTTAAACTAAAATTAATATTTACATCACAAATATTAATAAATATGAAGATATCATATTCTTAATTTACCTGGGATGTTACATCCTTCCCCCCTTTGGAAATTGTGCCCTCACAATTTTTAATCACTTATCAAAATAATTGGGGGTATTTATCCCTCATAGCATTTTATGATTCCCACATTGCCTCTTAAACCATATTGTTTTTCCAAAAAAACCATTACCTAGTGAATTACCATATTCTGCAACATTTTCTCTCTATGGTCAATAATCAGGACTGGTTGTTCTTCATAAGAGGGATTTTCTTCCAACTGAACTACATCTGGGCTCAAAATATTCGATGGATCTCGCATATACTTTATCATCATCGAAACATGAATAAAATTGTGTACCTGGGATAAACCTGGAGGTAAAGTCACTCTATACAAAACTGATCCAACTTTCACTAGAATTTCATAAGTTCCAATGAACCTCAGACACATATTTCCCTTCTTACAAAAATGCATCACACTTTTCCATGGAGAAACTATGAGAAAGACATGATCACCTACCTCAAAAAAAGATCCTTCCTCCGGTTATCTGCATATCTATTCTGTCTGCTCTGAACTGTTCTCATGTGCTTCTGAATCAACTAAACTTTCTCTGCCATCTCTTCTACCAATTCTGGCCCCATCAGCTTCCTTTCACCTACTTCATCCCAAAAATCTAGAGTTTGACAACTTGTTCCGTATAATTTCTCAGAAGGAGCCATCTGTATACTGGAATGTAAACTATTATTATAAGAAAACTCAACCAAAGAAAGATATTGGTCCCAACTTCCCTTGTAATCCATCGAGAAAGCACTAAACATATACTCCAAGGTCTGAATTGTCCTAGTTGACTTCCCATATGATTGAGGATGAAAATATGTAAAAAAAATTAATTCAGTACCCAAAGACTTCTGAAGTCAATTCCAAAAGTTATAAGTGAACCTGGGATCAGGATCAGATACAATGGAGAAGAGAACTCCATGAAACATGACTATCTCTTTAACATACAACCAAGCAACCTGATCTAGAGACATAGTATCTCTAATAGTATGGAAATGAGAAAATTTAGTCAATCAGTCAACTATATCCCAGATTTCATTATTACCCCGAGATGTCATTGGTAATCCCATAACATAGTCCATGGATATATTTTCCCATTTCCACTCTGGCACGGGTAAAGTCTGAAGCATTCCTTTCGGTAATTTCCTCTATCCTATAACCTGCTGACAAGTCAAAAACATAATAGTAAAATCAATAATATCTCTTTTCATTACATCCCATCAGTAATACTTCTGATGATCTCTATACATCTTTGTACTATGAGGATGAACTGAAAACGGAGAACTATGAGCTTCACATAACAACTCATTCTTCAATTGTGAATCACAAGGTGTACATAATCTCTTTCCAAATCTCAAAACAAAATCATTATCAACGTTAAAATCAGGAAACATACCCTTTTGAAGTAAGACAACCTTTTCTGTAACTCACTATCTTCCTTTTGCGCTTTCTTTATTCTGTCCGATAGAGATGATTTCACTGACACCTGAAACAAAGCAAAAGAACTTCCTGCAACAACAACTTCTATGCCAAAGTTCATCAAATCAAAAACCAAAGGATCTTATTCCAAATTTATCATGGTAAATGATGTATTAATTTTTTGACTCAATGAATCAATCACATTATTTTCATTCCCCGAATGATAAAGGATCGTGCAATCATAATCCTTGATTAATTCCAACCACATCCGCTGCCTCATGTTCAATTATTTCTGAGTGAATAAAAACTTCAATATTTTTTTTCATTATATATTTCACACTTCACTATATACAAATGATAACTCAAAATTTTTAAAGTAAAAAACAACAGAAGCTAATTTCAAATCATGTTTTGGGTAATTTAACTCTTGTAGTTTCAACCGACATGAAGTATAAGCAATTACCTGATCATTCTACATTTGGACAAAACCTAATCCTTTAAAAGAATAATCGATGTAGATAAAAATCTCACCATTTCGGGAAGGCATTTCCAAAACTAGAGCATTCACCAATCATCTTTTCAATTCGGGAAAAAAATCATCACATGATTTTGTCTAGATTAACATAACACATTTTTGAGATAACATAGTCATTGGACTAGATAACAGTGAAAAATATTCATCAAACCTCCAATAATAATCTACCAAACCAAGAAAACTATGAATCTCGGTTATATTTGTGGGTCTTTCCCATTCTTCAACAACTTTATATTTAACAGGATCAATAGTTATGCCATTTTTGAAACAAAGTAACCAAGGAAATAAATTTCTTGTAACCAAAACTCACACATGCTGAATTTCTCAAATAGTTTATTTTATTTTAAGGTTTGAAAGACAACCATTAAATGACTATCATGTTTCTCCTTACATTTTAAATAAACCAAAATATCATCAATGAACACAACCAAAAACTTATCCAAGAACTCAGGGAAAATTCTATCCATAAGATCCATGAATACATCATGTGAATAGGTTAACCCAAAAGGTATAACTAAAAATTCATAATGGCCATATCTAGTATGAAATGTGGTCTTCAGAACATCTTCTTCCTTTACATTCAACTGATTGTACCCTGACCTAAAGTCAATTTTTGAAAAATACTTAGCTCCCTGGAGCTGATCAAAAAAAATCATTGATATGAGGAAAAGGATACTTATTCTTAACAGTGATGTTATTCAATTCGTCTATAATCAATGAAAAGTCTCATTAAACCATCTTTTTTTAACATACAAGACACTGTCACCCCATGGTGATGTGCTAGGTTGAATGAAACCATTATCTAAAAAATCTTGTGATTTTTTCTTTAACTCTAAAAGTTCAATTTGAGCCACTCGATAAGGGGGTTTTGAAATTGGTTTAGAATCAAGAACTAAGTCAGTAGTAAATTCAACTTCCCGATCAGGTATAATACCAGGAAACTCATCATGAAAACATCAAGGTACTCATTTACCACTGCAACATCATTAATATGAACAGTTCCTTTATTTTGAACAATATTTTCAAGGCAAAATTCATTTTCATCTTTTACTAGTTTCTCATCTTCCTGATATTTTATCAAAAGAAAGGGTTCATTATTGTATAAAAACTGAAAATCATTCTGAAAAAAACCTCATTATCACATTATTCAATCTTATCATGATAAACAAATAGACAATCCTTACCAAAAATAACATAAAACTCTTCTTGAGGCAAAACAAATACAATTCTAGGTAGATTCTTCCCGCACACAAGGACTTGAATGTTCTTATGTTTTATTTTTCTATCAACATTTACTCCAGGTGTTTTTACCATAAGTTAAGAATACATATCATGGGATAGAATTCATAATTTACTAGAAAACTTATCAAAAATGAAAGAGTGTGTGGACCCTGATTCAAACAACACATTAGCATAATCCGAAAAAACATACAGTGTACCTGATACAACTTAATATTATGGCACAACATCTGCTGAAGTAGTTGCTAAGGATTTAACTACTACTTTCAGCATGTAGTCAGGCTACTTTCCCTCAGATTAGTTCATTGTTGGAAACTCATTTTCATAATGAGATAATATATTTCACTTAAAACATCTAACTGATTGTAAATCCGATTTTTTTGTTACCATTAACCTGATATTTTTCAGTGTAATTACGTGCCTTATGTCCCATTTTACCACATTGGTATCACTTACCTGAATTCAAAATACATTCCCCGTCATTCTTTTAACCACAATTTTCACAAACTGTAAACTTATGTTTCTTACCATCAGACTTTTTTGAAGAGTTCTTCCCTTTTGTCTACCACCTCGACCTCTTATTATGTTGTTTGTCAAAGAACACATGATCATCAGAAAACTCCATTTCCACCTTCTCCAAAAAACGAATAAGTTATTCATAACAATTTAACTCATGAGAAGCTAATGATCTTCGATACATTGGCTTTAATCCTGAGTAAAAACGGTTGATTTTACTATCAGGATCTCGTATGAAATTTGGAGAATAACTTTCCAATCGAGTGAATTTTTCTTCATAAGCATCCACTGAGTCATCCTCCTGCCACAATTCATAGAATAGGTTTTCCATTCTAAGATGAACCACCTTAGGAAAATATTTCTAAAGGAACATAACTTTGAATTCATCCCAATCGAGAGAATCAATCTCCTAACTATCCCTGATATTTTTCACCAGCGACAACCCCTGATCAGATTCACCTTCAAAACGGTAAATTGAAAGACTAAGCTTTTGATGTTATGGACAACCCATGACATTAAAAATATTAACCAATGCCATAATCCACCCTTTAGATAGCACATGGTCAGATTATCCTCCGAATGATGGGGGATGTTTCCTAATGAAATGCTCCACTACTAACATGTTCCTATGTGGTTGATCTGGCTGATCTTGTACATGGATACCACCACCATTTATATCATGATTCAACTGTTACATCACTACAACAAACTGTACAGTTCTGATTCTGACAATCTCAAGTTGTTGATTTGGAAGGTTATCTTCCTCCTGATGTCGTCCCAATATTGATGCCATGTTTCCTCTATAGAAAACCATTCTAAATGAAGAAATATCATAGGCGAAGCAACATGGTAATCCATAAATGCTATATGATATCAATATTAATATAAATTACTTTATGGATATTAATTTAAAAATACCCTAACATGTACAGTTATCTAAACTGACCTCTGGTACCAACTATAAGGACCCGACCTTATAACATTACATAATATTGAATTAAGCAAATAATTCACATTGAGGATCTTATTAGGTTTAGAGTTTTAGATAATTGTGACATAACTATTACATCTCTAAAAACTACAAGGTAAACACTTCTACACAGTTTGGATTTTTTTCATAAAATAAAAACTCTTGAAAAAAAGAGTCATCTCTACTTCGATGTTTTAGACATAATGACTTTTCCTTGATCCCATCCTTGACCCTATTAATCTTTATGTCCTGTGAAAACATTTCAAAACATGGGATGAGCATAAAAAGCTCAGTAAGGTTTATAAAACAAAGAATGAAAACATTTGTTCATAAATACATACAAAACATGAAATCTTTTACATACCTCATGAAATAATAATATTTATGAATGAAACATAGAAATCATTAATAATAAAGGTAACTTCTGGCATATATATCATACTGACATTGTAGCTATCACAACTACATTGGGAGTTACTTTGGAATACCCATCACAGTATATTCTATAAATCTATTAGGAGAGACATTCACATTTACTTCTGTCACATTAACCAATGCATTGGAGAGCTATCTCGGGCTCACCCACACTAGTTTTATCACGGAACTACCAGTATACATATATAATGCCCAAGAACCATAACATGATCATATCACATAACATAAGCATAAAGGAATGATAACATGTCCACATTGAAATAATAAAATATCATTTCAATATATTGAAATAACCAATCCATTCTCAAAATTATTTTCAATACCAAAATATGTAAAACGATTATATGGTATTTATTTTTTGCGTTTATAAAAATTCAATCTTGTTAAGGAAGCCAAAGATCCAACAATACTCATGGTGGTAGAAAGGTCATTGTCATCGCTTACGTAAAAATAACATTTATATTTGTCGTATAGTAAAAAAATTTGCATAAAAAGATTCCCTTTGAACTAAATTAAATGTTAAAGGTGTTTATATTTTGTATAAAAATAAATCATGTTTTAAAAAAAATATTCCTCAATGAAAGGAGATTGAGACGAAGTCCCTTACCTCATGTCCAACTTGACTCAATCGTTCTTTAATCTCCTGAATAATTAACTATTGATAATTAATAATTCCTTAAGAACCTTTTTCACGTTTATTATTCATTTTATATCACTTATAACCATGTTATAAACATTATGCAATCATTTGAGTTAATTACATTCATTTTGTCGATATTTGGTACTTGAATCAAAAATGGACTTCTTATAATTACATGTTGTTTAGGTGGTCAATGGTTCCTTATATCCTGAATGATATTCCTGAATTGGATATCATATATATCATATATATCCATCATATACATGTTTTTATAATAGTACATAACATTTAGATGTATGAAATGAAATGCACATTTTCATGGAGATGGTAAGTCGTACGTACTCATGAACACTACTTTCATTTCTATTTCATACATTAATGGAATTAAAACGTAATGATGTAAGATTGGTATAGAGTAAGAGGTTTCCAACCTCTGATACCAATTTTAGGATCAAAATAGTGATGTAGATGCTCAATATACAAGAGGGGGGGGGGGTTAATTGTATACTTTAAAAATTCCTTTGGAACCTTTAAAGTTAGTTAAGAATAACTATGTTTTCCTTAAGCAACGGAAAAGGCTATGTTTAACAAAGTTAATCTAAGCAAATTCACAACACCTCTTTACACCGAATGCAAACTAGGAAAGAGATTCCGAATGAGGGTTCCGGAAATATGGTTCTGGAAATTGAATCTTAACAAATGATTAAAATATGAGATTCTACCTTAAAGCGTATAGAATCTAAATGAAACAGAGTACAAATAAGGAAGTATAAGAATTTTATACTTTCCTTATAATACAAAATGAAGCGGAATATAAACAAGTAGTAAAACTACAAGTAACAAGATATAAGTCTTTTAACCCAAAGAGAAGGGTATCCAACAACCTTGGATAAAGGTCCCTTGATTTATAAATTCAAGAAAGTCTGTCTTACCCACACCAGGGTAAGCCCTCGATACGAAGATCGAAGTCTCTGTCTTGCTATCCCCGCAAGCCATCAACTTCAAGGTAGTTGGAAACCTCTGTCTTCCTCAGCAAGAAATCCCTCGAACTTTAAGGTAGTCGGCACCTCTGTCTTCCTATCCCCGGAAGCCCTCGAATGTAATCACCAACATTCGGAGTCGCACGAAGCTTTGAGAGTTAATAACAGACTCTCTCTCTAGAAATCACTTCAAGAAAATTAGTCATCCTATCAGTACTTTTTCTGCCATCATCTACGAGCTCTTTCAAATGAGATCCTATTTATAGGTAAGGTCGGCTCCTTCTCCAACGGTCATATTTTCCTTAAAGATCGGAGGGACCTATACACGTGTCACTTAGACAACAGTTAGTTTATAACAAAACAGACGACATCGTTTTATAACAAAACAAATGTAACAGAATGTACGACATCGTTTTAAACTCTAATATAAAAATTTGGAATGAAAACTTCGGAGTGAAGGTTCGGAGTGTAAGGAACAATAGTAAAGAGTAGACAAATTTTAGAAGTGTAAGCATTATAAAAGTTCAGAGTCTAAAAAGGTTATTTTTCGGAGTCTGAATTAATTCCGAGTGTATAAACCAAAGATACTCAAATTCTGTTTAATAGGTGAATTCGGAATGAGAATTCGGAATGAGAATTCGTCATCAGAAATCGTAATGAGAATTCGACACTAGGATTCATAATGAGATTTCGTCATCAGAATTCCTAATGAGAATTCGTCATTGGAATTCGTAATGAGAATTCGGAATGAGATTTCTTCATTAGAATTTGTAATGAGAATTCTTCATTAGAATTCGTAATGAGAATTCTTCATTAGAATTCATAATGAGAATTCTTCTTTAGAATTCGTATCCTGAATCTGGAATAGAACTTAGTCAGTGATCATATCCAAAATTTGGAATGAATCTTCCTTATAGTTCTTATCCATAATCCGAATCCTAAAACAGAATGCTTTATATCAATGTTTCAATGATTACGAGAAAATGGAAATGAATCCTAATTTCATACTTAAGAAAAATATTGATGAAAATAAGATAAGGATAATTTTTCTTATAAAAGCGATTTTGCTTATAAAAGCAATTTTCCTTATAAAAGCAATTTTCATTAAGAAAGAAATTTTCCTTACAAAATCGATTTTCCTTAAGAAAGCAATTTTCCTTATAAAAGTGATTTTCCTTATGAAAGCAATTTTCCTTATAAAAGCGATTTTCCTTAGGAAAGCAATTTTCCTTATAAAAGCGATTTTCTTAAAGATAAGGTGTTTGTGATTTTCAAAACAAGAAGGAATGGAAATGTCATAAGTAAAACCTTATTGACTCCACAATCTCCCCCTTTTTGGAAAGCACAAACATCCTTACGAAAAAGAAATTCTAAGAAGAAAGAAAAACATTAAGGCTTATCTCCCTCTGCTTTAAGGATATTGATGAATATGACTAACTCCCCCTTAGGCTTTGAAACTCTATGGATCGTATTCAGATTTCTGTAGTGATAAATAAGAAGGTATTCTTTAATGAAAAAGATCCCCCTTACACAAAATCTTATTAGAGTTTTTCTTTTTCTTAAGGGTCTTTTTTTTCTCCCCCTTTGATAAACTCTTATTAGATTTCTTCTTTTTCTTAAGGATCTTTTCCTTCACCCCCTTTGTGATTTTCAAAATGAATTGGAGGGAATGGAAATAAATAACAAAGTACCTGAAATATTAGTAATGACAACAAAAGAAACGAGAGGCACAAATTTCATTAGGTTTGAAATCTCGACAACGAAGAAAAAATTACAACAAAAAGATCGGATTTGGTTATTTCAGATCTTTTTCCTTTGACATGAGCCCCTTTAGAATAGTCTTGATCTTATTTTGGTCTTTATGATCTTCTTCAGCTTGCTTCTCTAGGAAAACTATTCTTTCGGATTGAGCTTCAATTTTTTCTTCCTGGGCTTTCAGTTTTTCTTCCTGAGCTTTGATCTTTTCTCCCCGAGCCTTCATCCTTTCTTCAATATAATTCCGATGACCCCTTTCAAACATCCAGTTTTGAGAAACGGAATTCAGCTTCCCATTCAGATCTCCCACTTCTTGAACCCGGAAGTACTTTTCTTCTATCAACTTCTTTTCAAAGGATGCAATTAACTCATTTAACTTCTTTTCCTTGGTCTCAAAATCATCTTTAACATTGTCTTGAAACTCATTGAGCAACCTCATCTCTTCCATAGTCTTCTTCGACCAATTTGTCATCCTCTTGCAAGATTTTCTATAAGCTTCGTAGCCAATGAAAAATGTTTTGAATTGAGCCTCTATTTCAACACACTTGTCCATAACCATAGATACAGAGTCAGTTTTCTGATTTAAAGCATGTTGGAGCATTTGGAATCTTGAATCAATACTTGAGAAGGTCGGAATGGTTCCCACCAACTTCTTCAAAGACTGGACAAAAAAGGCATGCCCCACTGAAGAGGACTCCGAATCTAAAACATTGCTAGGCGAAATTTCTTCTTCAACAAGTTCAAGCTTTCACATTGAAGAGCTACCAACTTCCTTCCTCTTCTTCACTTCTGAGCTTGGAGTATCAGCAAGAATTTTATTTCCCTTGTCTTTTTCCGGAATTGAATCCTTTTCCGGAGTTCTCTACTCACTATCAGAAACTTGAACAACATTATCTTCTTCATCAGCGACTTCCTGAACATGAACCCCTACGATTTATTTCTGAGAAACATCAAGTAAAAGATGTTCTTCTTCTCCATGATAAGAAACTTCTTCTTCTCCTTTCTCTTCTTCCATTACTGGAGTAACTAGCTTCGAAGATTCAGCTTCAGAAGTTCGGAGTGATAAGTGTTCCGAAGGTGTCCCCCTGTAATCATCTACTTGTTTCAACACATCTCCGGTTTCACCACTTCCTTCAGCACCCTCTTCTACTTGTTCCACTTGCTCAACATTCTCTACTTCCTCATCAGAAGATGATTCTTCATCAGAAGAGTTATAATACTTACTATCATAAGAATTTAAAGAAACATTGGTCAATGATTCAGCATTTCGTACCTTAGCCATAAGACAATGATTATCAATAGGTAATCTAGCTATAATACCAAGATTCTTCTGTCCTGAAGATTCATAATCAGAAGATTCATCTGAAGAGTAACCACCACTGGTTCTCCAGGTGTCATTAGCTTTTGGAACTTTCTTAGTTTTAGCTTTATAATACTACTTTTTGTTCCTGTCTGAATGTATGTCCTTCCTTTCTTTCTTTTTGAGCATAGGGCAATCTGGTCTAATATTTCCAGCTCTCTTGCATTCATAACAAGTAACTTCTCCATCTTTATTATCTTTCCTGTCATTTTTCTTATACTTAGATTGAAAATTTCTCTGGTCGGTTATCTTGTTCATCCTTCAAGTAAGATTGGATAATTCATTTTCTGAGACTTCACTCTCACTTGATTTGGATTGGAAAATAACTTTCTTAGACTTGGATCTGGTTAATCTCTCAGGAGTCTTAGCTTTCATCTGATTTGAAGTTGTAGTAAAAGCAATAGTACCATTTCCATTCTTCTTCTTGATGTTGTCAGCATCTCTCTTCATTCTAGTTTCATGTTGTAGAAGAGTTCCAAAAAGCTCATCAAGAGTAATTTGAGTTACCTTCCTGTTCTCATCTATAGCTGTTCTCTTGGATTCCCACTCATTGGGCATAATGTCAATTATCTTGTCCACAAGAGCTTCATCATCTAACCCTTTCTCTCCCATAGATTGTATAATGTTGACGATAGTCATAAATCTTTGTTGAAATTTATAGATAGGTTCTCCATAAGGAAAATTGAATCCATGATATTCAGCTCTAAGAATAGCTCTTCTAGTCTCAAACACATTAGAAGTCCCAAATTGTGTAACCTCTAACTTCTTCCATATACAATTAGCTGCTTCACAAGAAGAAATTTGGCTATATATATTTCTGGTCATTGAACATAGTAAAGTGTTGTGTACCTTATAGTTGAGTTGATATTTTTGCTTTTCCTGGTTAGTAAAAGTTTTCACTTCCTTGTCAGGAATTTTATAATCACCAGTAAGCATAACAAAGTTGTCTACTCCAGTATTGATAACAAAAGTCTTCATACGATCTCTCCAGTATTCATAGTCATTACCATAAAATATAGGTGGTCATTTCGGATTTAGATTGTCAATTGAACCAACATTAATTCCTTCCATACTTAAAATAACTTTGCACACAAACTTGTTTGTAGGAAGGAATCGTAATAACAAAGTTCGGAATGGGAAAAGTTCCGGAATGAGAAAAGTTTCGGAATGAGAAAATTCGGAATGATAAAGTGAGAAAGAAAAACTTGTATGTGAGTAAAATTATTTCAGAGACCTAATCTGATACCAAATGTAAGATTGGTATATAGTAAGAGGTTTCCAACCTCTGATACCAATTGTAGGATCAAAATAGTGATGTAGATGCTCAATATACAAGAGGGGTGGTGAATTGTATACTTTAAAAATTCCTTTGGAACCATTAAAGTTAGTTAAGAATAACTATGTTTTCCTTAAGCAAAGGAAAAGGCTATGTTTAACAAAGTTAAACTATGAAAATTCACAACACCTCTTAACACCGAATGCAAACTAGGAAAGAGACTCCGAATGAGGGTTCCAGAAATATGGTTCTGGAAATTGAATCTTAACAAATGATTACAATATGAGATTCTACCTTAAAGCGTATAGAATCTAAATGAAACAGAGTACAAATAAGGAAGTATAAGAAAGTTATACTTTCCTTATAATACAAAATGCAGCGGAATCTAATCAAGTAGTAAAACTACAAGTAACAAGATATAAGTCTTTTAACCCAAAGAGAAGGGTATCCAACAACCTTGGATAAAGGTCCCTTGATTTATACATTCAAGCAAGTCTGTCTTACCCACACCAGGGTAAGCCCTCGATACGAAGATCGGAGTCTCTATCTTGCTATCCCCACAAGCCCTCAACTTCAAGGTAGTTGGCAACATCTATCTTCCTCAGCAAGAAATCCCTCAAACTTTAAGGTATTCGGCACCTCTGTCTTCCTATCCCCGGAAGCCCTCGAATGTAATCACCAATATTCGGAGTCGCACAAAGCTTTGAGAGTTAATAAGAGACTCTCTCTCTAAAAATCACTTCAAGCAAATTAGTCAGCCTTTAAGTACTTTTTCAGCCATCAGCTACGAGCTCTTTCAAATGAGCTCCTATTTATAGGTAAGTTCGGCTCCTTCTCCAACGGTCATATTTTCATTAAAGATCGGAGAGACCTGTACACGTGTCACTGAGACAACGGTTAGTTTATAATAAAATAGACGACATCGTTTTATAACAAAACAAATGTAACAGAATGTACGACATCGTTTTAAACTCTAATATAAATGTTCGGAATGAAAACTTCGGAGTGAAGGTTCGGAGTGTAAGGAACAATAGTAAAGAGTAGACAAATTTTAGAAGTGTAAGCAATATAAATGTTTAGATTCTAACAAAGATATTTTTCGGAGTCTGAATTAATTCAGAGTGTATAAACCAATGATACTCAAATTCTGTTTAATAGGTGAATTCGGAATGAGAATTCAGGATGAGAATTCTTCATCAGAAATCGTAATGAGAATTCATCATTAGGATTCGTAATGAGAATTCTTCATCAGAATTCGTAATGAGAATTCTTCATTGGAATTCGTAATGAGAATTCGGAATCAGATTTCTTCATTAGAATTTGTAATGCGAATTCTTCATTAGAATTTGTAATGAGAATTCTTTATTAGAATTCGTAATGAGAATTCTTCTTCAGAATTCGTATCCTGAATCAGGAATAGAACTTAGTCAGAGTTCATATCCGAAATTCGGAATGAATCTTCCTTATAGTTCTTATCCATAATCCGAATCCTAAAACAGAATGCTTTATATCAAAGTTTCAATGATTCCGAGAAAATAGAAATGATTCCGAATTTCACACTTAAGAAAAATATGGATGAAAATAAGATAAGGATAATTTTTCTTATAAAAGCGATTTTGCTTATAAAAGCAATTTTCCTTATAAAAGAAATTTTCCTTAAGAAATCAATTTTCCTTACAAAAGCGATTTTCCTTAAGAAAGCAATTTTCCTTATAAAAGCGATTTTCCTTAAGAAATCAACTTTCCTTATAATAGCGATTTTCCTTAAGAAAGCAATTTTCCTTATAAAAGTGATTTTCTTAAAGATAAGGTGTTTGTAATTTTCAAAACAAGAAGGAATGGAAAAGTCATAAGGAAAACCTTATTTACTCAACAAATGATACATAGTTATATTATAATTCAAGTATAATATAATATATAATATCATTATCTTCATCCTTTACACATCCCAAATAAGGCATTGACGAATCACATCACATTGAGCGGGCGGTAGTCCACACTTCTTCAAATGATATTATCGTATTTACCCAATATGGAAACCATAACGGCGTGCTATAAATTGGAAGTACAGAAGCATAAGGAAATCATAAACATAATATATATCATATATAAATATAGTTCCATCATAATGGCCACCATGAGAGGCTGTAATATGTAATTGAAGAATCATTTTTTCATGAGGTGTTAGTTTTCCATCCACAGAAACATTATGTGTTGTAAAAGTAAAATAAAATAAAACAATTAAAGAGAAATTGTTACCTTTAATTTAGCTAACTCCCTTTGGTTTGAACCAAATGGCTTCTTGAAGTGCCTTCTTCCTAAGGTAAGGAATTCAGGTGGAGGATATGGATGTAGGGAGCTTAATTGGGCATTGTTTGGATGAGCTAAATGGCTTGAGAGGAGTGAGAAATTGGATAGAAATGGTCTCCTTTTAAAAGGGAAAGGAGGGGAAATTTAGGAAAGTGTGAAAAATATTATTGTATTATATAATGAAATTCGGTTTCTAAAGGTCAAAAGATCATTAAGTTAGAAGATAACATGACTCATATTTGAAATAAAATCATCCAACCAGAATTGGACGTGTTTTGGATAATATTTTAATCATTATAATCTTATATATTTAAATAATTTATTAATGAGTTAAATACTGCATCATTATTTTTTCATGAATAATTTAATTTATTCGATATCTAAAAATTATAAAAAAATTACTATCCTGTAGTAAATCAGTTTATATCTCTAAATAATATTTATAGTTCAAAATAGGACTTATATAACACCATATAACAATTAATTACTTATATATTTTTGTTAGTGTCAATTTTGCCTTTACATTAAATCAATTAAAATAAAGTGTGATTATCATTCATAAGTGGCTCCATGGGGTCCCCAAATAGACCCAAGGATGACCATGGTTGGAAACTGCTCATCCAATAAGGGTAATAAAAGTGTTAAGGTAAATTTGAATTATTATAATATTCTTTTATCCTTGAATTAACCTATTTACCTTTAACTATGGTAAATAAAAGTCAAAAATTAATATTAAAAAAATATTTTCATCTTAATGAACCAAATTTTACTTCTTGATAACAACCATGTATGTCGTATTTTTGTAATTCATTCCACAGAAGTGCTAAATTTTAATTTAAATGAAAAAATTAGTTTTTTTTAACTACCACTAAGGGGTTTCACTATACATCAAAAATTGATGTTTTTCAGAAAAATAAAAAAAATTCAGCCTAATCTATATTTGATACACTGAATTCAAAAATGATGTCTATTTTCCCAAATTCAAAAAATAGTAGTGGAATTATTTAATTTTAAAATTATTTCCCATTATCAAAACAAATAGCGTGTTTTTAAGAAACAATAACTATCAAAAGATTGATACTTGTTTATGTACAATTTCAAAGTGAAATTAATTCCAATGACAAACATTGGATTAAATGGTAAAAATATATTTTAATTTCACTTTAAAACAAATTAAAATTATAATCTATCCATATAAATATATTAGATTAAAATGCACTTATGAATTATAATACAATATTTTTCACTATTCATTAAATAATGAACTTTATTTGAAATATTCCAAAAATTTACAAATATTAAATTTTTAGGTCCCCATTCTAATGAAGGATTTTATTTGATAATATATAATGTATTAAATTAACCAAAAATATATTTCAAAATGGATGTCCATTAAAAGGTCGTAAATTTACCTTTTATTATAAATTATGTTTAAAATTAGATTCATTCACATTTTAAGCATCTAACCTTTTTTGGATAAATGTAAATACTTGAATAATCATATTGTAGTTAGTTTTTTCATTCCAGCCAATACAATGTATATGAGTTAACTTTCATTTAAAATAATAATATTATATTATTATTGTGCAACATTATATATCAAATAAACCCGTTGTTGCGTATCAGGTACAATATCAAACATAGAAACCCTTTTTAACTAAAATTAATATTTAATTAAAAAATATTAATACATATAAAAATCTATTATTCTTCATTTATTTGGGTTGTTACTGGGTAAATGATTAGTGCACCTCTCAAGTGGTTGAACATCCCAATCTGAAATCTTAATGACCCAATAAGGTCCAAGATTGGTCTAGGAATATGAGCCTAAAAATTCAGCAAGTAACCACCTAGATTCATTCATTGGAATGATGTTATGTTGAAGTCATATACATTGCACATATTAGGGGAATAAAAAAATCTTTTTGTAGCTATTTAACATCACGCACCTCCAGAA
Source organism: Viscum album (assembly GCA_963277665.1). NCBI lineage: Eukaryota > Viridiplantae > Streptophyta > Magnoliopsida > Santalales > Viscaceae > Viscum > Viscum album. The sequence goes on along the minus strand of OY728131.1, from coordinate 303,767,216 downwards.
TATAGAACAAGATAATATATGATCGATAATTAGATAAATTGAATTTATAATTATCCCAGAAGAATATTGATTTACACACAACATCAATGCAATAATAATATGACTCCTAGAGGAAATTATTGGATTTTAACAAATAAAATTTTGATTTCTGTATTTTGAAATCTATGACCAAACAGTGGATCAATGAAATAAGGAATATTATTATAAAATCCTAAAGATCCTTTAAAATACATAAAAATTAAAATATATATATACTTTTATTGAATTTGTTATTAGAAGGCGATTAAAAATTTGGTCGGGGTAAGAGGAAAATTATTCACCTCCTAATCATGGATATCCTGATGTTTCTGTATAGATGATGGGAACCACATTCAAGTTTCTAGTTTCCACAAATGCCACTGTACAATTGAGGACACCGACGATAGGCTATTGTGTCTAATGTTGGAGACCGCAATAGTCCATTACCCCCGATTGGGCCAATTTCATTGAGTCAATAAATTTATTTTTGACTTTTCCATTCATTAACGTTATTAAAATATCAAAAACTTTGTCAAGGAAAATTATCATTCTCTAAGAAACATTCTCTTAATGAAAAGTTTCATTGTCTAAAAAATTATTTTTATTCATCTATTGTTCTCAAGGGCTTATATAATTATTTACTAAAAAATATTTAATATCATTTTAAAATAAAATAATCATATCATTATATAAATAAGAAATGTATTTTTCCATAGAATCCGAATTCTAAAGAACTGTGACTCCGATTACTCGGGAAATGAGACTCTGATTTCATCTGAAACGTGACTCCTATTTATTCAGAAATCAGAAACTAATTTCTTCTAAAATTATACTATGATTTCTTCTAAAATTTTTCTATGATTTCTTCTAAAATCAGATTCCATTTTAATTTGAATTCATTCTTCGATTTGTTTTGAAATCAGACTCTGATTTATTCTGAAATCAGATTTCAAATTCATCATATATCAGATTCCTAATTCATCAGAATTCAGACTCTGATTCTCTATTTGTTTACAATCCAATATTCATTATTTTTAGACACATATTTTCAATATTTTATGAATCCAAATAATTATTTTCTTATAGTTATCTCATTTAAATAAAGTAATATTTCATTTTATCTAATCCTAAATTTGTAAATGTTTTATAATCATGATAGTTCTTCTAAATAATCTTAATGTTTCTCATATTTTTTTTATAATATGATGGAATCCAATCCATTTTAACATAAATGTTATCTAAGTGAGTTTTGTTTAGGTCCATCCAAAATATAAATAAAAATATAACATTTGGAGGATGAAGACCACCATGGGTATGGATGCCCATAAATACACAACCATTTCAACATTTGATATATAATAATCATGTAGAACTTCGACGTGATGTAAGATCTCATCTCATTATTCCATGTTGTAATGATCTAAACAACTTGTTAAAGCTGAAAACATATTTTTCGACAAGCCTAAAGTGATTCTGATTATTGGTGATCAATAGAGGGCTTCAAGGGATATGAGGACAGAGGTACCAATCACCTTAGAGATCAAGGGATTTCATGGATTGTAAGATTGATTTTTATCTTCATATAAAGTTCTTACCATGTGTGATTAAAATAGAGTTGCATGAAAGTATAAATTAAGGGACCATTATCTATGTTTTTGGCAAACTATTTTATTTGGGATAAAAGATCTCTTATTCTTGGCCTGTTTTGTAACATGTATTAATTCCACATAATTTTGTTAAAGAGAGGAAGTGTATCTTTATTACAACTTATTATACATTTTCTCTCCAATATAAATAAGATTCTAGTTGATTTAAGGTAAAATATTTCCCTAAATAAAATTGTATTCAGATTATTTATCAGAAACATCTATTCTAATCCTAATCAAGTCAGTTTCATTGAAAAAAAATAAAGTGGACATATAAATTCATCTTGTTTAACTATGTTAGAAATATATTTTATTCAGGATAGAATTGAATGTTTTTAAACCAACAATTCTCCCCTATTGTAATTGTTCTTTCAACATACACATTTCCATCATAAAATTGGTATCGTAGATGGTGTCAGAAATATATATACTTATAAATACGTTTTGTGGCTCGAGTTTACTTTTTCAAGTATTTCTTTAATGATTTTTAGTGTTTTTAAATATTTTCAACTTACATGTTTTTTGGAATATAATATCATTTTAAGAATGATTGTAATGAATGGTTGTTCTATAGACAATCTAAATCCAACCAGAACCCCAATCATTGATGAAAATTATTATGAATACTGGAGGTATAGAATGAATAAATATATTATCTATTCTATTGAGGATAAATTTTTTAGGCTAACTGAAGATCACAAAATTCAAGACAATGAAATGAAACAATTCCACAACCAAAAAAAAGTATCAGCATAAAATTAAGGTAATATATACATTTTTATGATCTGTTACCATGTATATCTATATAAAAATTTCATCTTTTGAAGTTTATAATTGCATATGGATGAAATTAATAGTTACACATTTTCTCACATCTACAGTTATTAAAACAAGAAGCGCTATTATTATAGCTGAATATCACGGTGTTTTGTTTCCTTATGGAAACTTATATGAAAATAAAGGTTTATGAATATTTTCATGAGCCTTCAGTATATGGGTGAGAAAGGACTCAAGGATAAGATTCTTATGGTTAAGATAATATATATTATTCCCAATGAGTGGTAATATTATTGAACTTTGATTAATGAGAATATGTATATTTCAAACATCACACATGATGAGTTATTTGGGAATCTTTTACAACATGAATCATGAATTAATAGATATGTAGAGATCAATAAAAAAAATAATGGTAAAGGTAATGTTGCATTAATTACTACATCAAATCATATGAATTCCAAGACTCCTAAAATGGTTATTAGGTCAAATGAAAAGAAATCTACAATTATATATGAATCATGTTCTAGTGATAATGTTGTGAATAAAACTTCCGATCATCCCGAAGGATGAAAATGTTTGTGGAAATGAAATATTTCCAATATAGATATAAGTAGAAAAATTGAAATGATAAGAGAGATTCAGATGTTACTTGTTACGAATATAAGAGAGCATGCCAAATCATACCAGACTGTCATATACTCTTAATGTAAGAAAGAAAGGATATGAATTCAGAATAGAATAATAACAAGTTCTAAATTCTATGTCTAGGAATGTATTGAAATCTAGTAACACCTGGAGTTTTAGTAGTGGCAAACATTCTGATTAATCTTCTATTATTGAATCGTCCATAAAGAGGAATATTGGTCTTATAGATAGAATTATTACTAAAATGCATTATCTTATAGCTAAGGGAAATACTAATAAATATTTTTCCTTTATTTCGTTGAATGAAAATTTTCCTAATGAATAATATTATGAATCAATGGATGAAGAATATTCGTCATCATAAGATAATAATTTTCCAAATTTTGAAGAATTATCTATGTTTCCCAAGTTAAATGAAAATGTAAATATTATGATAAATAAGAAACATGATATGAAAAATTCTAGAATATATATTTTAACAACATAATTATTAGATCATTCAAAAGATAATCATAAGAAAACACTTGATTTTGAAAATGATTCAAAAAACCATTAGGATGTCAATTATGAGAAGGATAAGCATTCTATGTGTATTGAAACAACTTTTTCTAAGAATTTTTTTAGAAACAAACTCATATTCTAATATTAATGTTTATGAGGATATAAAATTTTTCATAAATATATAATATGAAATTGTTTCCTTAATGTAACTTTTTTCAGAAATTATTTATTGTAAAGAAGGTTATGAATTTTTTTTCACAATATAGTTCTCTTTGGAATAGTTCTATATTTATTTATAATCATTCAAAACCAGTTTTTCTTCACTGCTATTTTTCTCCCCAAAGTTCTCCTTTTTTCCACTATGTGTCCACATGGTAGATATTTGGAGTCAAAATGTTGTTTAAACAAAATCCAATCCTCAGGAGTTCATAAAACGCATTTTTCTATGAAAATGTGGATACCTATATTTTTACATTATAACAATTATGAATCCAAGAATGTGTGTATTATGAAAGTCAAACTACATTAATTTTAGTAGAACAAAGGATGTACTAGAAAAACGCGTTGTACATGGATAGTGTGTGGCCCCAAAACCTGACTTGTAAAAAATATCTTTGAAAAGATTATAATGATGAATGGAGGAAATGTAACTTTAAGATAAAATGATCAAGGGGAAATTATTGGTATAGGTAATACTGTTTTTCATGGAAAATATTTAATTTTAAATGTTTTATTTATTAGAGATCCTAAGAACATCCATATAAGAGTAATCAAATTATGGGATAAAGGTTACCTTGTGAATTTTGGGAATGATAAATACTAGTACACAATTCCAAGAAAGATTATTTTCTACCTTACCATAGGAATAATAAAGATTATAAACACAACTTATATGAACTTAAGAGAAAAAACCTACCCTACATTAGTTAAATTTACTATAAATATTGGTTATATAATAGAATATTATAACATTGCAACCATAGGAACCTTTGAAAACTATCAATGAGAAGGTCTGTTAAAGATTTACTGGAAATTTAGATTTGATTCTTTAAAATATTGTGATCTTTATCAATATACAAAGAAACATTAATCAAGAATTAAATGAAACGGTAATGTCTCAACTTCTAATTTAATTCAGCAATTACATAATACTATTTTTGGTGAAATAGAAACTGGAAGTGTTATAGAAATTACTATGTATTTTTTAGTTGATGATTAGACTATATTAACATGATTCTATTTCTATCAAATAAATATTGAGAATTTTTTTATTTTAAATTATTTTAAGATTAAGTTAAAAATGTGAAACACGTTTCATTGATATCTATTCATAGTGATAATGGTAGAGAATTTAAAAACCTAGATTTTGAAACATCTTGTAGTAAGAAAGGAATTGCTCATAAATTCTCACCTCCAAAAACTCCTCAACAAAATGGTGTTGATGCATTATTAAATCTTATTCTTTAAGATATAACAAAACTAAAGTATGGTGAATAATATATTGATAAACAACATTGGGTTAAAGCTATTATTACTGTTTATTATTTTATAAATTGAGTTTTAATCAGAATTTATCATAACATAACTCCTAATGAATTATTGACTGATTAAAAACCTAATGTGGATTATTCAAGTTATTTGGATGAAAGGTATTCGTCCTGAATACCAAATATGATTTAGCTATATTTTCACCCAAATCTAAAGGAGGAATTTTCATTGGCTAATCACAGGTTCTAATGATTATAGTGATTTAAAAAAATATTGTACTATTGAAGAAATATTAAATATTAAATTTGATAAAAATGATCCTTTTATTAAACCACCCCAACCCACATCTTTGAATGTATTTTTTGAAAAATAATTATCAATATTTTATGTAAGATTCTTATGATAAGGAAATTAAAAAAAAATCTAAATTATTTTTTCCAAAATATTTTTTACATGATGTTGATAAAAATGTTTTAGAAAACCCAAATATGTTGTTTCTTAATAAACATCCCAATGATAATATCATTGGGGATGTAAATAAAATTGTTAGTACAAGATGTTAATTAAAAAAAGAAGTAGATAATATTTGATTTCATTCACAATTAGAACCTAAAATCAGTATTTAAACTTTAAGAGATGATAATGGGATAAAATCATGGAAAGATGAACTAAATGAATTAAAAATTAATAAAGTCTGGACATTGGTTGAAAGACCTAAAGAATCATATGGAATTTGAGTAAAGCACATCATCAAAAATATGTTTGATGAAAATGGAATGATTGTATCAAATAATGAATGATTATTTTCTAAATGATATAATTAACAAGAAGTAATAGTCTATGAATAATCATATGCTCAATTAGCTAGAATTGAATCTATTCGTATTCTAATAGACATTGTATAATTTTTCATTTTCAATCGTTTTTAAATGGATGTGAAGTGTGATTTTCATAAAAGATATGATCAGGATAAGATTACATTGAACATAATCTTAGTTTTGAAGACAGAGAACCTCCTAAAGAGGATTACAGACATTCCCAACCATTATATGGATTTAAAAAATCCCCTATATTCTTGTATGACAGACTTACATACTTCTTATTACAAATCAATCTAGTTATGGGAACAGCTCATCCATTAATTTTTATTAATAAATATATGTAAAATGTTTTTATTTTTAAAATTTATGTTATTGATGTTATATTTGGATCAACTAAAAAATCATTAACTGGTTTTTTTGTGAATCTAATGAAATATGACTTTTAAAAGAGTATGATAGGTTTGTTAACATTTTCACTTGGTTTTCAGATTTATCAAAAACTATAATAAACATATATATCTTAGCTTAATTTTATTATAAGTAATTATAAGAAGTATATACATGACAAAACAAAATGTATATGTACTCCAATAGATACCTCAAACTCACTTGATCTAGATGGTGCTGGGAAAGTAGTAGATCAAACATCATTTAGATTAATGATAGAAAGTCTATTATACATAACAAATAATAATCTTGATATAGTTATTTTACTATGTATTTGTGAAAGATACCAATCTAATGCAAAATAATCCCAATTAAATGTAGTGAAATGAAATTTTCACTTATTAAAGTGAACCATGGATTTAATAAGTTTCATTTCATCTGTAAATGATTTTTTCTAAAAATGTTTTTCAGATATAGTCTTCGGTGGTTGTAGAATTGATGGGAAAATTACAACCAGAACATTTCATTTCATATGTGATTTATTAGTTTCTAGTTCATGCAATAAACAATACAAAATCTCTCATTCTTTTGATGATGCAGAATAAGTTGCAGCTTGAAGTTGTTGTGAACAAGTATTGTGGATGGAACACATACTCACATACTATAAAATACATATTACCAAAACACATATAATGTGTGATAATACTAGTGAGATTTACCTAAGAAAAAAACCTATCACACCACTCTAATGAAATTCATATAGGAAAAAGTCATCACATTCTTAGAGATCACATAATTAAAGGAGATATCATTCTTGAAATTATCAGAACACCAGATCCACATACTGACATATTTCCAAAATCATTATCCTCTAATAGATTATAATACATTAAACTAAAATTAGTAATGATAACCATAAGGTAATCATCCATATTGATTTTTTGTTAAATGTTATCACTTTACATTAAGATATTATTTTCGTAAGGGGAGAACAAATGTTTAATGTTTTATATGTCTTTTTCCAATTTTTTTCAGAATCTAATCATTGCAATGCCTATAGTATTTTATTACCCTCATTTTTTTCATAATGTATGATTTATAAGATGAACCTAATCAATATTGTAAAATCATTCTAAGTAATCCCAATGATAGTATTCCATACATATTTTATTATAAATAAATTTTTTTGTTTATTGGTATTTCCCATATAGTTTGAGGAAAAGATTTTCTGATTAAATTTATGTAAATCTGAAACATCCTTAAAACCGAAAAACATATAAACCTATAAATAATTATTCTACATTGATATTTACAGTCAGATCAGATCAATAAAATCTCAACTTTTATAATGGTTCGAGTATCTGAACCGTCACCGCAAAGCCTATATAAAGTACTCTCATTTTCGAATCCCACATTATTCTTATCTCAGTTTTTGTGCTAAATCTCTGATGACCTTAAATATTTCTATTTAGTTATTCCCTTTTCCCTTACAGTCATAATTTCTCTTGATTTATCATTACAGACTCCGATGGCCTCAAACAAGGAACACAATGATTTTCTTATATTCTGATAAAATATGGTGGACCCAAATTTCTTATCCAAGTATGACTCTTTGAATTAAAAAATAATAAAGAAGAATGGATGGGAATGACTTCGTGTATACAAGGAGAAGTGTCAATAACTAGTATATGTGGATATAGTAATAGAAATATTTGATATAGATAATTTTTAATAACATCGAGGATGATAAATTTTTTCATTAAAAAGTTAAGGGAAGACTTATTCCTTTCCTTTCAACAAGGTTGCATGTATCCTAGATATTCCTTATGATGGAAATGAAATCATTTTCTTACATAGATTAACTAATAAAAAAAGATAATTTGAGAATGTTAATGCTATTTAATTCCTTGGAAATAATGGAGTAATGACATTGAAGATCACTCATCATTCAAGCAATCATTGATTTCTAGATCTCTAGATTCAATGCAATATAATTCTAAGAACGAGAGACATGTATTCCATTAAGATAAGTGATATCTTAATAATGACATTTTTTGCGAATGTTTGGATGTTGAACTTCATCACTTACATTTTTTGATAATCAGCAATATCAATAATGGCACCATCATGTATCAGATCATAATGCACCCTATGATATTGTCATATATTATTGTCCTATACTCAAAATACTTCAAACTTACATACAAATTAAAGGACAATGATATAAAGGTAATTTTATAAAGTGATGATAGATTTAGAATAACGATGATTTGATTCAGTGTTAAGACATTACAGTTCATTGAACATATTGAGAAATGTGATGAAGATGACAACATGGATTATGAAGTTGAAGAAAGATCCAAGAAAACATCAAATAAATGAATAGAAAAATAGTCAAAATATAATTAAAAAGAAAAATCTACTGAACCCTTACCTGTTCTACCCATGACTAAGAAACCAAAGGCTTAATCTGATGAACTAGTAGGAAAATGGAGAGCACATAAAAAGAAGAAGAATAAAGGAGAAATAGTTTTTGAGTTAGACCCTGCTATGGATAATCCTTAATACATTCAAGGTGATGTACAACTTTGGAGACAAGCTAATGAAAATGAGATGAAGAAGAATATGTCAGAATTTCAGATTGTCCAATATTTACTTAGAGATAATGATAAGTTATATGAACATGTTCAGGTACCAGAGTCCTTCATGAAAGAATAAGTACCAACTGAGGCTCTGACTATATATAAGAGAATGAATTATATTGAAATTCTGGAACCTATAGTTAAAGAAGAAGACGTTCAAAATGAAAAATAATAAAAATATTTCGAGGATGATGATGTCATACCCATGGTGGAGTAATATCAATAGAATTAGATTCTTTATGACAATTTATTATTCAGAACATCCGAAGCTAAATACAACAAGATTATTTTTGAAGAAAAATATATTCTGAATGATGTTGGTCCTTAGGATGAGGTAAATAATGCACCTTTAGATGACGAAATAAATAATAACAATTTTTTTATTCATTTTTATTAGTAGGAAAATAATGAAATTGATTATAATGGTTCTGATAAATATGTTAGTGATGATGATGATAGAATTATCAATGTATCTGATAAATAGAATGAGGATTGGTATCCTGAGATGTAATTATATATTAATGAACAATGAAAGTAAATCATTTTTGAAACACAATTCTTTTTTTTTCAAAATCATTGTAAGGTTTTGTTTGGACAATCTTGATAAATTGGGAGGAGAAAGAAAAATTTCTCTCAACAACAAAATAATCTGCTATAGAATCTGCATCTTTTATAGGACATGAATTTGTGGTCCAATCCATAAAGAAGCTATTTAATTACATTCTATTTTTTCTAATCATTCATTCCCAATGTCAACTACATCAAAAAAATCAATCAGAAGTCATATTCATAAAAAAATCCCAAGAGAAGTTTTATCAAACATGATGCTATGTTCATGACTTTTCAAATCAGTAATAAAGATCATAGGGGATAATGTAATGAAATAACTAGGTTTTCTATATTAGTAATTGATGATATTAAAATTATTGATTTGTTCACCATTTTAGTAAAAGATTAATTAGATTAGGCCATTGAAATAATAATGATCCATTCAACAATTTTTTTCAGAAAATTGATATGAAGAGAAAGCTAGCCACCAATAAGATGTTAATGATCTGAATGGGAAAATTAATTCAGTTTCTACCAATTTAAAAAGTAAATTGTAAATCAGGTAATTGATGACAGAAAAACATAATGATATGAATTAAGTGATATGGTCTAATGGAGAAATTATTATGTCTTTTTTAGGACATAATAAAAAATATCAGAAAAATCATCATTAAGAACAGTTGATCAAAATTTTTAAAAATGATCATAAGGAATTGAAGAAGTTATAGGATACCATGAAAAATATGATTCTAAAGGAGAAAAACGAGGACAAATAATTTTCTGTTAAACTCCGATCTTTTGTAGTACTACTCTTGTTAATTTTTATTCGTCTTAGTGAAATTGGTTGTCTTTCCGTTTTTTTGTTATGTTTATTCTTATCCATTGTTTTATATATTTTTTATTACACTCTATCTGTTTTAGAAAATCAAAATGGAATATAAAATAATAATAATAAAAAGTATATTATTAATGATAATTCTAAATTATGGGGTATTTCACATAAAGAAGGAATTATTATGTAAGAAAGAGTAATTTTTCTACAAAATAAAAGAATATGTTCCATAAGGATTTTGAAACCTAAGGGGATGTTAGTCATATTCATTATGAACCATAAAAAAGGGAGATAATTATTTCTTTTTATCTAAAATATTAAAACCTGGTCCCTTTATATTATTTCTTAAAATTTTTTCTATGCTTTGAAAAAAGGGATAGATTGTTTAGTCAATTTTTTTCCGTATGACATTTCCATTAATTTTTGTTTTAAAAATCAGAAATTCGTTTTGTTAAATAAAATTATCTTTCTCTAAGAAACAATATCTTCAAGAAAAAATTTCGGTGTTGAATTTTTTATGTCTTTAAATAAGTTTTTCATTGAATAATCTAATGATTTATCAAAAAAATTATTATCCATATTTCCCCAACCCCAAAAAACGGATCCTTATCTAATTTAGAACATTATAGATCAAAGAATATTAATTCCCCAGAATTCTGACATTGATTTATCTAGAAATATACTGTCATTTATTTTGAAATCAGTCTATGATTTCATTGGAATTTTGATTTGGATTTCTCTAAAAATTGGACCCAGATTTCGTTTAAAATTGCACTCTTATTTCTTCTAAAATCAGACTTCCATTTCTTCTAAAATTAGATATCGATTTCTTCTGAATCATGAATCTGATTTCTTATCAAATCTGATTCTGAATTACTCATAAATTAGATTCTGAATTCATACGAATTCAATATTTGTTTCATTATTATTTTATACTCTGATAATCATTATTTCTAGACATTAACATTCAATAACATAAGAATCTGATTAAATTATTTTCCTACAGTTATCTATTTATCTTAAAGTAAAATTTCATTTTATCATGTCTTAAATTTGATAATTTTTTTAAGCATCATAATTCTACATAATAATTTAAATTTTTCTCATAGATTGTTATATAATAATATTTCATCCAATATGTTTTAACATAACCATTGTTTGAGTGACACTTGTACAGGTACCTCTGAAATTTATGAAAACAATATGACCGTTGGAATCACTGCCTATATATACCCAACCATTTCAATGTTTGATACACCATGATCATGTGTAACTTCTACATGCTATGACACCTCTGATCAATATTCCTTGTGTGAATTATCTAAAATCATTTCAAGTTAATAACATCTAGATTAACCATCCTAGTTCAATTCTAAATGTTTGTGATCAGTTGAGGGATTCCAAGGATAGGAAGGCAGAGGTACCGATCACCTTATAGATATAGGGCTTGCCTGGATAGAAAGACAGATTCTAATATTCATATGAAGTGATTACCTAAGTGTGGGTAAAATAGAAATTCATAAAATTATTAATCATTAAATGTTTATCCAATGTTTTTTGGATACCAATCTCTTTGGGATAAAAAAATTTCCTATACATGTCTTATTTTTTTAGAAGTTTTAATTCCGCATCATTTTATTAAAGATAGGAAGTGAAATATATTACACATTCTTATAAATGTATACAATGATATAAATAAGATTTTATATGTCTTAAATTATGATATTACCCTAAGTATACTTCTTATGATGTTTCATTTTCCAATCCATCTTATCAGATCCTGTGCAAGATTGTTTTTTTGTAATGAAGTAAATAAGAATGTGAATTTATCTTGTTTATTATTGTTAAGAAATGAATTTTTTAATGATATGAACAAAAGATTTTATACCTAAAATTTACCCCTATTGTAATTGAGAAATATACATATAAATTATGATCCAACAAATAAGTCTCTATTTTCAATACCATGCTATCATAAATCTCACCACAAGCTGGTGTATCTATAGTGCGTCAAAATCAATCGACCTCCTCTAACATTCCAATAACATGGATTACCTAAGCCATGAAAACCTCAAAAAATAACCTATAACATTAATACAAGGATCTAGTAATGAGAAAATAATATTTTAAGAAAACCAAAATAGTTTCAACAAAAAACATATATTGGAATGGACCAAGAAAATGAATGGATAATACATCCTCCCAACATCATAATACTCATCCTTAAATAATGCTCCAAAGAGTATATGTGTGGTATCAAAAAAAATCCCATTCAATGATCCTTCTTAACATACTACCACTATTAGTTCTCCTCTTAAACTCACCCATGTAATTACTACAGTTGAATTAGAGGTATTTTACTCACTCAATGATTCATCACATTGTTATCCATGTTACAAATCAAATGATCCTCAAATGTAATGTCAAAATCACGATTAATATCATCAATATATATCAATGAAGGATGGTAAAAGTGATATATTTGATTCAAAAAACCATGAATCATGTCCTACATGGGACTATTACACTATGTTTGGGCCACCTAGTATGCCACTAGACTGACCCTCTTTGATAGGTAAAACATTTTGATGAACCTGGGAGAAATATTTATCTAAATTTGTATATGACATCTTCATATACAATGTAAAACTATATGTAAAATAAAATAAAACTTTTTAAACTATTAATGTTATAATTAATGGTTAGTTTATGTTTTTTCTTTCATAACCTATTCTACATCAATTTATAGATCTATTAATCCTACTCAGATATTTCATTTACATGATTATGTCTAATGATGGCTGTCTCATCCTCGTCTCACAGTGATAAAGGATAATTATGCAACCTTCGATTAAAATACTCTAAAGAATCCATTCAATTTGATTTTTTAAGTTATAGTTTAAAGAAAAATCTACTAGTTCTAGATGACCCTTTAGAAATACCAACAGTTTATGACATATTGTCACATCATATCCGACAAAATATGAATCATATACTAATATTTTTTTCAATTGGAGTATGGAATTTAGAGATCCAAAAATCCTATGATCAGAATCCCCACTAAATTTTCTTTGAAAACTATGATGTTAATGGGGGTCTTGATATTACTTGTTACTTTCTAGTTCCCCATTGAATCGTATTATCATTAGGAAAAATTGATTCCCCAAATTATTGATTTTGACGGTTTCCCTGATAGATATAAAATAATATACCTTCGTCACTCAATCCAAGACCACCCATGATGCATAAATGTTTGATGTAATATAGGGTAATAATTTCATCATTTCCATGGTGAAAAAATCCCTTATAAATTATATAATGATAAAATACTACTTCAAGCTAATAAGCCTTTAATTATTGGAATTTATCTATAGAAATGTAAAACATCATTCCACAATGGTCATTATCCCTTTCATCTCCCTCCCCACCCGTATTATTAACAAATATTATAGTATATATTCATTAAACTATGAATTAATAACCATATAGAATATTGTAATTCAGTTATCATAAACATTATAAAAAACATAAATAATTGATAATGGCTATAGACTAGTGGAATGTCACTACATCCTCATGAACAACTCGATTATGGATACCCACCATATATGATTTCCTTAGAGATAACCCTCCCATATCAGATAACTAGCTTCTCTGGATTGTATCTAGAGGAACATGAATATTGAATATAGTATATAGAGTGACATTCAACTAGTACTCCCCAACACTGAGATGTGTTTCTTCAAATACATCCATCAGATTCCACTCCTCACTATATTGTCACATTCACTCTAATAATTTATTCCTATATATAGTGATGGTAATGATGCTTCCCTTCCATGTGGTGTACTTTAAATTACTATCATAATAGATAATATACTCAACCCTCCTCCTCCAACAACGGTCCATGTCCTAATTTTAAATTATATACATTACGATCTTGGGGTCATGATATACCAAAAACCTATCACTGAAATGATAATGACCCCATAATCCTTTAGCATGTATAAATATAGTTAACTCATTATCACGAGTGGGATAATTCCTCCCATTTTTCCTCAATAATTTAAATACATAAAAAATCACTTGATCCTCATGCATTATAAATTCTATAATCCTAACTATGGACACATCATAAAACATTGTATACTCCTTAACTAAATCATCTATGGGGAGGAATGGTGCTGAGGTAAAACTAGTATTCAATTATTATAGATAATCCTCCCAAGAATCTAACCAAAAAAATATCACCATGTTCTATTTCATAATGATCAAATATTTAGTAAGATAAAATAATTCTTGAATAACATATAAGCAATATCCCAAAAATCAATAATATATAGATATATATATATATAATGGATTCATACATGGTTCAAAGGATTCCAAAAATGCCACCTTCATTAGTCTCACTAACACTCCATACACTAAAAAAACATAACACATGATGTGAACATTATCCATATAGAATTGACATTTAGGTATCAAGGAATAATGATATTTTTCCATTAATGTACTCATAATGATATCTAGATTTCGGGAATGATCATATATTTATTGGCTGTATAATATGATATCCTAAATGAAAGCCACCTCAAAATGGTCTATAAATAGAAAGAATATCTAATTCATCTAGATCATGATTATTGATAGTTTTTTCATCATTGAAAAAAACATCACCACAAACTAAAAAATATATATCTTCGTGATAAATCACTCTGGGGTATGTGAGATGGTCTCAACAATAATTTATTATAAACTTATAATCTATAGTAAATAATTATATTCAAGATCTTCAGATTACTCTTTCTAAATCGAAATATTCTCAAATTATGTCATTTAAGGGGAGTAAAAATTGGTTAAAAAACCAAAATAAAATTGATAGTGAACTCAATATCCTACTTGGGTGGTAAGATGGTGTACTCATTTGGAATGATTTATTAAAATTAATATGAAACTGGAGGAAAAATACTATAATTTTAGTGGGAATGATCAAGAAAAGGCCTTCATATTTATTCGAAGATTTTTTACAACATTCACATAATTGGTCTTGCATGTACAAATAAAAGATCCCATTCATCATGTTGAATATAACTAC
The DNA here is from genome assembly GCA_963277665.1 of Viscum album. Taxonomy (NCBI): domain Eukaryota; kingdom Viridiplantae; phylum Streptophyta; class Magnoliopsida; order Santalales; family Viscaceae; genus Viscum; species Viscum album. The sequence continues at coordinate 303,751,809 of OY728131.1, read as the reverse complement.
AATGTTTTAGAGATAGAATCGAAACCCTCCTCTCATAGTAGTATATGTGAGCCTAGAACCTAACTAGATAATCCATAAACTAAATTAAATCGTATCATAGTATATATAGAATAATCAATAGGATAAGGAATTGGTAACCACCACATTCTGTAGAACAATCATTATATAACCCGATGCACTCTGATCACTCCCCAAACAATGTTTTAAGGGTCATGAAACCTTCCTAATTTCCACAACCAATACCATTCCAATAGAAAATAAACACTATAAAAAGATATGTTATTATCCAATATAAAAATATCAATTGAATGTGTAGATGACATAAGAATTTTACCTAAGCTAGTTGAAGGTTTACATTAAGACTGTCTAGAGATGATATTATCCCAGGCATCTAACCCACCACATCTACATTAGATTTCAGGTATCTTGTACCCTACCTCAAATTTAGTAACCAATGGTTCTCAAACTAATTATATACTAAGAGGTAGCTATGTATTTAATGAGCACTGGTGTATGGCTAGATCCTATGTAATTTCTTCACTATTGATATCTCCTTCAAAACCTCTATTGACGGATAAAACCATCATTTATATGGAACTCTATAGTTGATAACTAAGACTATGTACATGTTTGGTTGTTCATTCCACATGTAACAGACATCCCATAGCCACAGTCATGAGACAAGTTTCTACTCCCCAAGATCGACTTCCTACCACTACCCTGTGGTAACTCTCACAATAATGCATATATCTTCCCGAAGAAGAGATTCCAAATTGTCCCACCAATAATTCATACCTGCTAAATACGGATTTATTTAGTTTCTATTCTTTGATCTTATCCATATTCAACATGTTAGAGAAGATTCACATATTAATGAGGTACACTGATGACTTGATCTCAAAATTAAGTCAATATTAGAAGCATTTTCCCCTCACTATCACAACTACATACATTGACATATAAAAATGTTTCAATTTTTTGAAATGTCTACTATAGTCAATCACATAAATTCTCCCTTGTTCTACATAGAAGATCTCATAAACACTATAAAAGGTGAGAATCTTTAAATATATTTGACTCTATAACTTCACCTACATGGTGATATAGTTTATCACTTATTTTTTCATAGATTTATATATGATGTCTTGATAGTTCAATAATAGACCACATTAGAGATAATTAGTAAGATTCCTAATAATATCCAAATCAATATCCATGTGCTCAAGGATCATAGGGAATAAATATATCTAGAACTCACCATCAAGGGGGACTCCATTATTAGTGAATGTGGAAGGGTGTTGTACCAAGAAATCTCTTATCATACCAGATCATGAAAACACAAAAAGTTTAATCTCCCACTCCATACACCACATAAGCCTTAGAAAACATTCAAATAGATAATCATCCCTCAATTTTTTCTAATTAATATGATGTTCTAGGATAGCTATGTGAGGCGGTGATGATTACTACTCCACTAATACTCATCCCAATGGTAACACAATGTACCTTGTTGTATCATTGTAAACAAACTCTGTATATCCTCAGATATAAAACAAGTTCTTACTCCAAATGTCTAGAAAATAATAGAGAACCTCTTGCGTGATTTTTCTCCAATGTATGGATAAACAAGTGAAGTGTAACTCTTTAATAAAATACTTCATTACGTTGTATCTATTTTTTTTAGAAATTTCATTTTATTGTTTATGTAGATAAATATTTTACATGGGATTAATATGTACCCAGATTGAACAGTTCATATAAAAATGTATCCCCTACACCCCTATCATTATGAATGCATATTCAAATCACGTCGTACTAGAAAATTACTGAAATATAATTAAATATCAACATCCAAAAATATTTGTAACCCCATGACCTGATATATAGTTATATAGATCTACAATATATTGGGTCACATGGCCTCAAGTGTGGCTTCAAATACACCAGAGTCTTCTGACTAGATGAACGGTTGTAAGTGTGGTTCAGTGGGCAGACTATATGCTCACATTTGATTTGAATAGCAAATACAAAAGTAGTAATTAACAACAAAAAAATATATAAAATAAAAAAAATATGAAAATTGTTGAAGTGTAATAAGATAACTGAATAAATATGTAGTGGATGTTTAAATATAAGTGGGTAACTGATAAATATTATTAAATCCTTTAAGGTAGTTCTTGATACACGATGCATGGAATGATAATAATAAAAAAAGGTACAAGTAGATACAAGAATATAACTCAAATTTACCAAAAAAATTATGCATAAAACAACTCTAAAAGTATCTTCATCCAATTCTCCATCATTGGATCATACACTTTAACTAGGTAAGAAAATAAACTACCCATAATATGGAATTATCCCTTATCAATATCTACAAAGTGATAATCTTTTCAGTTAATGATGAATTCCATGTTAGGTGTGAGATAAATATCTCAGTATTTCACCACCAATGGTTTCTACGTGCAATATGATTAGTGATCATAACTAAAGGGTTTGATGGTACAAACACAATAGTAAATAGTCCTGAAATTAATTAACTTCCCAATCAGGTTCTTGAAGGACACCTGGTATCTATACATGCTTCAACCAATTTATGGAAATTATATCAGATCGAGTCACTATATATATATATTTAATATATATATTCACATAGCTTAGTTCTATATTTTATCCACCAACACGAACAAATTTTATTAGTATGAATAATGGCCATCTACCTAGAATACTTGTCCTCGCTAGACCGGGGCCTAGCTCACACTTCTAGGAGCAGTCAAACAATCACCAAATCCGACACAATATGGAACATTCCCTACATCCTAATTGAGTGTGATATTCCATTGTACATAATTCAGGATGGGTAAAGAGATTCTATGGAAATAATCTAGTCATTTTATGTGGCAATAAATTCCCAATTCTCATAGCATAGCACTAGTTTGATGTGCCAAACTCCACACCTAATGTAAAGGAGTGTGATCTACTTCTTATATCAACACCCCATACCATCATATCATATCTTGTATAATGGTGAATAATTATTATAACATCTATAGGGAATTAATTCTCGTCCATCTCTTTCATACAACATATATATATATGAGTATTAATCATATAATACATAATACATAGGGAAATTCCTCCTATGAAATTAAATTTTAACATGTTCAAAAATAATTATGAAATTTTCATTCTTAATGAGAATTCATACAATTATAAAAAATGGATCTTGCCATCTCCTAAAGCATTGACCATTTCCTTATAAACCACCCATTCAGTTTAGACCTTTCATTTTTACAAAAATGAAAATTTCATTTAATAGGTATCATGTTTTAATTGGTAGGTGTCATGGTAAATTCATTTAATGGATTCCATCATATTTCATAAGACATCCTATACAATAAATTCACCCAAACCAATTCAGTAAACTCATTTATGACATGGTAAAACCATTTATAAGGCTCAAATTTCATTTAGAGAAGACATGTTTTTTAAGAAATTTCCCTCATGGGAAATTACTACCTTAAGAGTTCCAAGAACATAGAAGTTTTGTGGGTCATAGGTAATACAGAAATTATAAGGGAAATTTAATTTTGAATTAAAGATGAATGATAAATGTTGTTTCATGAATTTTCACCATCTTTCCAAATTAGACAATTCAAATGGAACACCCATGGAGTGACCATATAATCTTTGTACTACCTATTAATCACCTAGCATGGATTAGTAGACTTTTACTAATTTGAGATATTCATTTAAACATGAAAAAATTAATTTAATTGAGATTCTTCGGAATGGTCTACATGTTGAATGACAATTTAATTATTAATCGGCCAACACTCAATTGGGAATGGACGTGACCACCTATGTTAGGTACATCAATTAATCCTCAGTCAATATTGTAACACCCCGAGCTTCCATGATACGTTTCTCATTCAATAATGCAATAGCTTGCATTGTACGCAACTTCGAGTTCTAAAACACCGTGACTAATCAAAGTAGCCATTATGAATAGTAATAAACACTTTTTAAAATTATAGAAATTTTATATTTCAAAATGGACTTCATTTTTGGATTCGGAATATCGAAATTAGCCTATGTTGAATTTTTGGTATTTTTCTGAGAACTTCTAATTTTTTATAAACAGTGAAAAATACTTAAAAACAAATTTTTTAATAAAAAAAATTTATAGTGATAAATTATACTATTTAGTTGTTTTAAAGTATAATTAGAAAATATTTTTACCATTTTATCCAATGGTGGTCAGTAGAATTAATTTAACATTGGAATTGGACATAAACAATTGCCAATCTTTTGATATAAATTGTTTCTTAAAAACACGCTATTTGTTGTAACAACGGGAATTAATTATAAAATTAATTAATGCAACTTATATGTTTGTAATTTTTTAAAATAGACATCATTTTTGAATTCGGAATATCAATTATAGCTTAGGGTGAAATTTTGGCATTGTTCTGAAAAACTTCAATTTTTGATGAATAGTGAAACCACTAAGTGGTAGTTAAATAACTGATTTTTTGTTTAAATGAAATATTACCACTTCTGTGATTTGATTTTCAAAAATACTACATACATGGTTGTCATTAATAAGTAAAATTTGGTTCAATGAGATTAAAATAATTTTTGGTGAATAGTAACTTTTAAGTTCTTAATCGCGATTAGAGGTAATTAGTGTAGTTTAAGGTAAAAACAATGTTTTAATAATATGATATGAGCTTGAACCTTGTCCTACTCCCATTGGATGAGTCATGGACGAACAAGACAACCCATGGGTCAACTTGGGGACCCCATGGAGCCACTTTAGTTGGAAAATGACATTAATATTTATTTATTTAATGTTAAAATTAAATTGACACAAACATGAGTTGTTTTACTAAAACAGTTTTTAAGTGGGGTTAAACAAGTCCAAATTTTGATTATAAATATTAATTAGAAATCTAAAAAGATTTCCTACATAATAGTATTTGTTTTATAATTTTTAGACATTAAATAAATTAAATTATTTATGACATCATGATGATACAGCGATGACCTCATTATTTAACGATTTAAGTAAAATGAGAAGATAATGTAAAATCCAAGGCTTACACTTGTCCAAAGCCTATTGGATGAGGATAGTTCGAACCCTTATCACCTTAGCCTCGAATTATACAAGTGTGGGACCTTTATAATCCGAAAAGAAATGTATAATAGAATAAAATTTCATTACTTTCCAAAAGTGCCCCTCCTCTCCACTTATAAAAGGCCCCAACCTCTCCCACCTCATTTACACTTTCAAGCCATTTGGCTCGGGCAACCTCTGCCCAAATACTCCCCCAACTTCCCCCTCTTACTCCTAGAATCCTCAATTTGGGCAGAACTCTTCTCAAGGAAGCCTTTGGATCAAATCAAAAAGAGTTACCCGATTTTGAGGTAATGTCTTGTCTAATGTTGTTTTGTTTTATTTTTATTCTCCAACCCCCTAAACTATTTTTATTCATTTCTTTTGTAACAACACCAGTATCCTCAATATAGTAGGATGTTTTTATAAGAAGTATTCGAGCTAAACTTACACACACCTACATATAATGGTCAATGAACATACATTTTCCGTGAATGGCGAATTTCTGCCTCATGAAACGATGATTGTTCAAACACTCATATAACACCTTCAAAGGTGGCCATTAAGATGTCACTATATTTATATATGATATATAATGTGTTTATGTTTTACTTATGCTTCTGTATTTTTCATTTATGGCATACTTTATGATTTCCATTATGGGTAAAACACGATAATTTCATTTTAGGAAGTGCGGACTACCGCCCCCTCAAAGTGATTTGAATCGTTAATGCCATATGTGGGATGTATAAAGGATGGATTAAATGATATTATACACTATATTATACTGTAATTATATTATAAATTTATATCATTATGATTTAATTACATTAAATATGAAATATAAATGAAAGTAGCGTTCATGCGTACGTACGGCTTACAGTCTCCATGAACGGTGCATTTCATTTCTTACCTCTAAATGTTACATAATATTATCAATGAATGTATATACTGGATATATATGAGATATATGAAATCTAAATCATGAATATAATTCTGGAGATAATGGATATTCTACCACATAAACAACTTGTAATTATAAGAAGTTTATTGTTGACTCAAGTACCAAAGATCGACAAAACGACCGTTATTAACTTAAATAATTACATAATGTTCATAACATGGTAATAAGTGATATAAAAGGAATAATGAACATGAAAAAGGTTATTATGTAAATAGAAATTAACTCTAGTTTATTATTCAGGAGGTTAATGAACGGTCGAGTCAGGACAAGACGGAAGGTAAGGGAACTTCTTAACCCAATTTCTATTCTTTGGGTTAATCTCCTACTTTCAAATTATGCCATGATATTATTATGTCTTATTTTGTATTCTTTATGTGTACCTATAGTGAATACACATAATATATCTATTTTATTTTAAAAATGATCTTTGTAAGGACTTCGTCTCAATCTCCTTTCATTGAGGCATATTTGGTTTTATACACAAATTTCTTTTATACAGTGTATAAACCACTTTGACTTTTACGTTTATTCAGAAGGAATATTTTTTATACGAAGCGTTTACTAAACGACAGAAGGAAATGTTTTTGTCGTACGTATGTGGCGACAATGACTTCTCCGTCGCCATGACCATTATTTGTGTTTCGGCTTCCTCTACAAGACATCTTTTTTTAATGAAAAATAAATACAAAGTTTTAACATTCTTTTATTTTGGTATTGAAAATGGTTTTGAAAGCGTTTTTATTATATCAATGTGTTGTATTGATATCTTGTGATTGAAATGTGGAAATGTTATGTTTCCTTTATGCATGTTTTATGTGATATGATTATGTTATGGTTTATGATATGTTTAAACCTATTCATATGAGGAATGTATTGGACTTAATATGTGAAGGGTGGAGCCCGCTATAGCTCCTCGATGCATCGGTAGGTCTCATGAGACAACTAGACGTGGAATTGGCCGAGGCCCTTTCCCAATTTTATTTATGGTTTTGGCCGAGGCCTTAATCATTTTAGATGTCTTGGACGATGCCTTGACAAAATGTTTCAGAATGTCTGGCATTATACATTCCCTCATTATGAAAGTGGTTAATGATATTTCATGTGATTATTCGACCAGTAGAATATCCATGTGAAGAAGTAAATGGCATTATCTCATTTTACTTTTTCCATATTATATTTATGTTCATGTTTAAAAGTATTTTTTTAGTTATATATTGCCTTAAATGTTTAGGTTTATTTATGAAGGCTTCCGCAATATTGTTATCCTTACTGAGCATCTGAGCTCACCCCTTTCAATGTTTTAATATTTTCCAGGATGTGAAGAAGTATTTTATGAATGACCTGCAGGGATTGTCAGAAGAGGATATGAGAGTGGACTATGGAGACTTTGTTATTGTAGTTTTTCACTTTATGATGTAATGTAACGTTTGCGAATGTATCTAGTGTTTACAAGGCTACTAAACTAATCGGTCTTTCGAGACTTGATCTTTTGTGATCATTCCAATGTTACGAAGTAATGCACCGACTCTGGGTAGCTGGGGTCAGGGCATTACAGTTGGTATCAGAGGCAGTTTAGTACTAACCATGGAAGCTAGATGTAGATAAACTCTGATTAGAGCACATAGCCCAAAGATAGACTTTGAGGATTAGTATAGAAGAACTTCCTAGAATTTTGGTATTATAGAGATGTTATGAGTTTTCCGAGCAATACATCCATGTCTGGATACGAGCAGGTAGAGGCGGCTCTGGCACAGATGTACCTAGGGGTAAAACCCGAAAACACCGCTTTGAGCTAGACTCGAACGGGAACTGGTGCACGACAACGGGCCTTGCTGCACTCTTGGTTACGACACTCCCAGGGGATATGCTTAGGATAATTATCATTTTCTTTACAAACCACTATGAAGGGTTATGATTATGTACTTCTTCAAAGGAAACATTTCTTTTTATGATTATGTATTATATCCATAAATAGTTCAATTTATGTAAAGTATTTTACAAATATGGAATTATGTATTTTATTTCATAAACTAATCTAGTTTATGCCTTTGCTTAGAAATGGCGCCTAGTGGAAGGAATGGAAACCGTATCAATTCACGCACTCCGTGTAGGGATTTCCCTCCTGCTCAAGATAATTATGGTGGAGCTAGTGATACAACTGGTGCAGATCAGCTTCTCACCGTACTGGGACAACTCACGCAGGTTATGAATAATAACCTTACTCGTATGGAGCACCCTGATCCGCAACGTGGAGGATCAATGCTAGACCGTTTCATGAGGCAAAAACCACCAACCTTCAATGGGAGTACAAATCCTATAGTAGCTGAGCAGTGGATAAATTCCTTAGAGAAAATATTCCATGCCTTGGGGAGTAGTGAAAGGGAGAAGTTTGTCATGGCAGTTTACCGCCTCACTGGAGATGCTGATCAGTGGTGGTCGCTGATTCAAAACACAAAGGAAGATGATGACGTATAGAATATGGAATGGAGGGAGGTCCAAGAGCTTTTCTTAGAAAAATACTTTCATCGTGACCATCGAGCAGATATGGAAAGGCAATTTCTGAGTCTGAGGCAGAAGGAGGATGAGAATGTCGCAAAGTATGAGGCTAACTTTACAAGGTTAGCGAGGCATGCTTCCGATTATATACGTAACCCAAGGAGTAAGATTTATCGTTTCTTTGATGGGTTAAAAACATTTCTCCGTCAATCTTTAGTATCACAATCCTTCTCATCATATGAAGATATTGTCTCATGTGCTATCAAGACAGAAAAGGAATTTTCTAAGTCTTATGACAACAAAGTAAAGCCAGAGAAGAAGAGAACAGTGGAACAAGAGACAGATAAAGGGAAAAAGGGAAAGAAGGATTTTCCATTATGTGATAATTGTGGGAAGAATCACCATGGTACTTGCCTAAAAGGAATGGGAGTTTGTTATAAATGTGGAGAAAAGGGTCACTAGGCTCGTGATTGCAAGGGAAAGAAAGAGGCTGTCAAAGTTGAATGCTACAATTGTAGGGAAATGGGGCATTATGCAAATGAATGTCCTAAGTATCAAGGAAAATTACCTCAGAAAAGGCCAAGGAATCAAGGCCAATCTTAGGCTGTGACTACAGTTGAAGCGGAATAATTAATGTATTGGTGCTTTTGGACTCAAGGATTATATTCTGGTTATAAGAATAATGAGATATATATATATATATGGATTGTACTGCAGTACTTTTTGATTTCAGTAAGGTTTTAATATGATTAATGTAATCATATTTTTAGTATGTGACAATAAGAGAAACGTTTCTTTGTTTGGGTAATCTGATGTTACAATTGATTTTGGAATTAAGAGACCTTTTAGAGAAAATCTGGACAGAGGTATTTTGGATAACTATAAAGGTTGGAGTGGATTAAGTTGATCTTTGGATAGTATTGTTTAGGGTTAAAGCATTTCTGATGATTATTTTTGGAATATTATAATTCTATAGTTTTAGGAAAAGGACAACCTGCAGGGTGGGGAATAACCCGTCGCGTCGGACAAAGCTGCAGGAATCGAACCCACAACCATAGTGCGACAGTCCTTTATTTCCTACCACTAGCCTACAGGAAGTCCCCGGTTATTACAAAATAGTTTTACTAATCTAAATGTTATGTGTTAATATTTGGAACCTTATACAATTAAGATAAATAGAATATTTTTGAGTTCTATTACCTTTCTGAGTAAAAGATGGGTTTGTGGTAAAAATTTATTAAAGAATGAAAGTATACATAACAAGTATGTATATTTCCGTACATTAGTAGTAAACTTCTTAAATAAATTCCTCAACTTTATAAAAGGTAACTTAAAACAAAAAGGTTGTCGGTTAACTTTTCTTACTGGGGAATCAGTGATCGTTTAACCAATCACAAGTTTGTGATTTTCTTGTAGTTAAACTTTCTCCTAATCCTGTTTTCTACAACTCTCTATCAGACCTTGATAGATTGTTTCTCCTCCATATCCATATTTTCATAGAATCCTTGTATGGTCTATCTCGGGTGACCTTTGTACTTATCTTTCTTTCTTTTAAAGTTATATTTTTATTAACCTTATTTCCGATGTGGGTTTCCCACAAAGGTATTTTCTATTTTCAACCTTTTGTTTTCAAAGAAAAATTTCAAATTGCGAGGACGCAATTTATTGAAGGAGGGGAGAATGTAACACCCCGAGCTTCCATGATACGCTTCTCATTCAATAATTCAATAGCATGCATTGTACGCAACTTCGAGTTCTAAAACACCGAGACTAATCAAAGTAGCCGTTATGAATAGTAATAACCACTTTTTAAAATTATAGAAATTTTATATTTCAAAATGGACTTCATTTTTGGATTCGGAATATCAAAATTAGCCTATGTTGAATTTTTGGTATTTTTCTGAGAACTTCTATTTTTTTATGAACAGTGAAAAATACTTAAAAACAACTTTTTTAATCAAAATAATTTATAGTGATAAATTATACAATTTAGTGGTTTTAAAGTATAATTAGAAAATATTTTTACCATTTTATCCAATGGTGGTCATTATAATTAATTTAACTTTGGAATTGGACATAAACAATTGCCAATCTTTTGATATAAATTGTTTCTTAAAAACACGCTATTTGTTGTAACAACGGGAATTAATTATAAAATTAATTAATGCAACTTATATGTTTGGAATTTTGTAAAATAGACATCATTTTTTAATTCGGAATATCAATTATAGCTTAGGGTGAAATTTTGGCATTGTTCTGAAAAAATTCAATTTTTGATGAATAGTGAAACCACTAAGTGGTAGTTAAATAACTGATTTTTTGTTTAAATGAAATATTACCACTTCTGTGATTTGATTTTTAAAAATCCGACATACATGGTTGTCATTAAGAAGTAAAATGTGGTTCAATGAGAATAAAATAATTTTTGGTGAATAGTAACTTTTAAGTTCTTAATCGTGATTAGAGGTAATTAGTGTAGTTTAAGGTAAAAACAATGTTTTAATAATATGATATGAGCTTGAAACATGTCCTACTCCTATTGGATGAGTCATGTCCGACCAATACAACCCATGGGTCAACTTGGGGACCCCATGGAGCCACTTTAGTTGGAAAATGACATTAATATATATTTATTTAATGTTAAAATTAAATTGACACAAACATGAGTTGTTTTACTAAAACAGTTTTTAAGTGGGGCTACACAAGTCCAAATTTTGATTATAAATATTCATTAGAAATATAAAAAGATTTCATACATCATAGTATTTGTTTTATAATTTTTAGACATTAAATAAATTAAATTATTTATGACATCATGATGATGCAGCGATGACCTCATTATTTAACTATTTAAGTAAAATGAGAAGATAATGTAAAATCCAAGGCTTAAACTTGTCCAAATCATATTGGATGAGGAGATTTCTAACCCTTATCACCTTAGCCTCTAATTATACAAGTGTGGGACCTTTAGAATACGAAAAGAATTGTATAATAGAATAAAATTTCATTACTTTCCAAAAGTGCCCCTCCTCTCCACTTATAAAAGGCCCCTACCTCTCCCACCTCATTTACACTTTCAAGCAATTTGGCTCGGGCAACCTCTGCCAAAATACTCCCCCAACTTACCCCTCTTACTCCTAGAAGCCTCACTTTGGGAAGAACTCTTCTCAAGGAAGCCTTAGGCTCAAATCAAAAAGAGTTACCCGATTTTGAGGTAATGTCTTCTCTAATGTTGTTTTGTTTTATTTTTCTTCTCCAACCCCCTAAAATCTTTTTATTAATTTCTTTTGTAACAAAAACAGTATCCTAAATATACTAGGATGTTTTTATAAGAAGGATTCGAGCTACACTTACACACACCTACATCTAATGGTCAAAGAACATACGGTTTCTGTGAATGGCGAATTTCTGCCTCACGAAACGATGATTGTTCAAACACTCATATAACACCTTCAAAGGTGGCCATTAAGATGTCACTATATTTATATATGATATATAATGTGTTTATGTTTTAATTATGCTTATGTATTTCTCATTTATGGCATACTTTATGATTTCCATTATGGGTAAAACGCGATAATTTCATTTTAGGAAGTGCGGACTACCGCCCCCTCAAAGTGATTTGAATCGTTAATGCCATATGTGGGATGTATAAAGGATGGATTAAATGATATTATACACTATATTATACTGTAATTATATTATAAATTTATATCATTGTGATTTAATTCCATTAAATATGAAATAGAAATGAAAGTAGCGTTCATGCGTACGTACGGCTTACCGTCTCCATGAATGGTGCATTTCATTTCATACCTCTAAATGTTACGTAATATTATGAATGAATGTATATACTGGATATATATGAGATATATGACATCTAAATCATGAATATAATTCTGGAGATAATGGATATTCTACCATAGAAACAAATTGTAATTATAAGAAGTTTATTGTTGACTCAAGTACCAAAGATCGACAAAATGACCGTTATTAACTTAAATAATTACATAATGTTCATAACATGGTAATAAGTGATATAAAAGGAATAATAAACATGAAAAAGGTTCTTAAGTAAATAGAAATTAACTCTAGTTTATTATTCAGGAGGTTAAAGGACGGTCGAGTCAGGACAAGACGCAAGGTAAGGGAACTTCTTAACCCAATTTCTATTCTTTGGGTTAATCTCCTACTTTCAAATTATGTCATGATATTATTATGTCTTATTTTGTATTCATTATGTGTACCTATAGTTAATACAAATAATATATCTATTTTATTTTAAAAATGATCTTTGTATGGACTTCGTCTCAATCTCCTTTCATTGAGGCATATTTGGTTTTATACACAAATTTCTTTTATACGGTGTATAAACCACTTTGACTTTTACGTTTATTCAAAAGGAATCTTTTTTATACGAAGCGTTTACTAAACGACAAAAGGGAATTTTTTTGTCGTACGTATGCGGAGACAATGACTTCTCCGTCACCGTGACCATTATTTGTGTTTCGGCTTCCTCTACAAGACAACTTTTTTTAATGAAAAATAAATACAAAGTTTTAACTTTCTTTTATTTTGGTATTGAAAATGGTTTTGAAAGCATTTTTATTATATCAATGTGTTGTATTGATATCTTGTGATTGAAATGTGGAAATTTTATGTTTCCTTTATGCATGTTTTATGTGATACGATTATGTTATGGTTTATGATATGTTTAAACCTATTCATATGAGGAATGTATTGGACTTAATATGTGACGGTTGGAGCCCGCTATAGCTCCTCGATGCATCGGTAGGTCTCATGAGACAACTAGACGTGGAATTGGCCGAGGCCCTTTCCCAATTTGATTTATGGTTTTGGCCGAGGCCTTAATCATTTTAGACGTCTTGGCCGATGCCTTGAAAAAATGTTTCAGAATGTCTGGCATTATACATTGCCTCATTATGAAAGTGGTTAATGATATTTCATGTGATTATTCGACCAGTAGAATATCCATGTGAAGAAGTAAATGGCATTATCTCATTTTACTTTTTCCATATTATATTGATGTTCAAGTTTAAAAGTCTTTTGTTTTAGTTATATATTTCCTTAAATGTTTATGTTTATTTATGAAGGCTTCCGCAATATTGTTATCCTTACTGAGCATCTGAGCTCACCCCTTTCAATGTTTTAATATTTTCCAGGATGTGAAGAAGTATTTTATGAATGACCTGCAGGGATTGTCAGAAGAGCATATGAGAGTGGACTATGGAGAGTTTGTTATTGTAGTTTTTCACTTTATGATGTAATGTAACGTTTGCGAATGTATCTAGTGTTTCCAAGGTTACTAAACTAATCGGTCTTTCGAGACTTGATCTTTTGTGATCATGCCAATGTTACGAAGTAATGCACCGACTCTGGGTAGCTGGGGTCGGGGCATTACAAATATTATACTTAGATTCAATATATGTTGGATAATATATGAAAAATAGTCTAATTCCCTGAAAATAAGGGATATGTGCTTGCATATAAATAGTGATATATATATTGATATAAACTGAAATAGGGTTAGAGTGACAACATGAGATTATCAAGGCATATTTGTATCCTCTAACGGATCGAGTAACTGAAAATGGATGGACGATCTAGTTCAAAAAATATATTAGGGTGGTCATAATTTCATAGAAGGAAGATATTTATAGATATCTTATAGAGAGAGGTGATGAAAAAATAAATGTGTATAATAATTTAAATTAATGGGATAATTAAAATTTATCCTAAAAACCCAAAGAGCATTGTTTAGGCCCATGGATAGTCAAACCGTACCCCAACTACGGATGATTATCTATATGGAATGAAACCACACATGGTTCAATGCATAGTTTCACTGACCATGTATATTCCCAGAAAATTTGATTTATAAAATGTTTGAAACCATCCGTATAGTTATGCTCCCACAATCAGACGGTTGCAAACGAACCATGTCACCCAGTTCCTTTTTTCCAATTATAGGATATGTGATTTGAACAAGAACCATAATCTCGTATGACCTCTATAATTTGGCCAGAAATCATTATTTGGTCCATTAAAGCAAATCAAATTGATAAACAAATGTTCCATACATTTAATGAAAAATAGGGCACTGCGACCACCCCACCTAAATAATATCCATCCCTGAGTTGTCCATATGATTGTAAAGATGTATCTTCATTGAATAGATCTGGACACTGAGATTGTATATAAACTTCTCATTTCCAGATATCATTCTAGACATGATCATACTTCTATAGCACCCAAAACAAAGTAATTGGCCTTCCTTGTTGCGACTGCCACATGTTAATAGAATAATCATGATCTATGTTAAACATAACAAATTACAACTAGTAGGAGTGACACTTTTTTTCTGATTCACTTACAAAAAGAATAATCTAGTACTTGGCCTGATCTAAATTCACCATGAATGATAATATCGTCTAGTTTCATCATGTGGATAATGACAAGAATCATTTATCATTTAACACACATTACATGATTATTTAAAAATAGTTTAAATTATTACAAGACTAATAATGATATATAAAATATATTTTAACAATAATAGAGCCTTAACCTAGTTAATACTTCAACTGAGTTGATAATTTTGTTTTCTATTTCACTTATTTTACCTCTAGTAGATAATATTCTATATTATTAATTTGAATACAATATTCTCCATTAATAAATCATTGTTTTTACACCAAAAACTCATTAAATTCTATTGAATTAATGGTCATTGAACATTATCGCCCATAAAAGATAAACCCCTTTTTTCTGTTTTAATTTCATATTCAAATTCCAATTTATGACATTCCTAAATTTAATTAATTTTATTTCTCAACCATTACTTCTTGTTCATCTTTATTTTCATTCATTATATCTACCTATATTAATAATGAATCAATTCTAAAATTTAATGGATAATTCAAGAAATGACCCCAATATTTTCTCAAGAATAAAATAAAAAATCCGTTCTATTTTGTGGAAAAACATTATTTTCACCAATAAATGCAATTCATATTCTAAGAACATCGTTAACCTTTAAATTAATCATACTTCATCATTAAATAATACTCATATTGTTTTTTAAATGTCCTTTATAATTGAGGTGAAACAAAATATCAATCATATGATTCATTTTTCACAAATGAATTTCATTGTTTAATTCTTTTCAAGGTATTTAAACCATAACAATCATCATAAATTTATTGAATTTAGATATTATAAATTCCAATATAATTTAAATTTTTTTCTAGAAATGATACATACAAAATCCAATAAAGAATATTTTGTAATAAATAATTGACTCTTCCTAAATCTAACCTCGAATTTTATGAAATTTAATATTATATGTATTAAAAGGAGATTACCCAATTCTATATAATATTTTTATAGAAAATTTAATGAATATTTAAAATGAATATTATTTATATATTTATATGAATATTTATATTTTCCCTAATTCTCTAAAATAGATCTTAAATAATCACAAATGACAGTACTGGTAAGAGTTTAATATTCCTTATTAATAGTTTCTTTAGTCATATTATGTTCAACATATCCATAACTATAAAAACATAAAAAAATGTTTCAAAAAACATATATTGATATTTAATACTCTTTAGTAAATTTTAAAATAATTGATCCCACATCATAATGGTTTTCTCACAAGGAATTTAACATTAATTATATTGATAATATAAATCCAACATAATAAGAACATCTAAATTATTCTAAGGTAAATACTCCTCTCATAAAGAATTTCAAAATTTAGAGGGTTATAATTTATTTTCAGATCTCAGTATCAGAGCCTTCTAAATTCATGGGCTTATAAATATCCCAAAAACATTAACTTGTTTCAATAATAACCTTAACACACCATTTGTTCTAGAAAACATACCATCTGGATTTATTTATAAACCAAGTAACAGAAATAAATTTTAATCTAATTACTCTTAGTAAGGAGTAATTATTCCATAATTTTATGCTTACATGGATTCCCTTATATAATGAAACTAGAAACTTCAAAAATATCAATCTTTCCATAAATAGTGATTAACATTATTTTCATAATAGCCCTTGAAATCACCGGTCACCAACTAGTAATACATTCAAATATATATTTTACACCTAAAAATTATTCATATACTCAGTGAATAACAATTTCCAATAATATGGAAAACATTAAATTTAAAAACAATTCAATATGTATAACAAATAACACACCCACAAGAAAATCCCACATATTTTTTTGAAAAATAATAATTATAAAACATTATTCACCTAAATAAAATATCTAAACCCGTTTCATTTTAAAAAAATATATTTTCAATCATCCTAATATTTTTTTTTCACCACCTTTATATACACAATAAAAATTTAATCATAAAATTTTATGATTCAATTATACCTACCTTTAATAGAATATCCAAAGAATATGAGAGAGAGGTAAAAATGTTTTCACACCTTATCCTTGTGAAGAATGACTTTGGTCACACATTATCATTATTACAATTCAAAAGGAATCATTTTCAAGAAGGAAAGTAAATATATATTTTATTTATTCTTACTTTAGATAAAATTTTATATTTGACACATTATTCTCTTTTGGATCTTCGGTAAAATAATATTTTACTTTCATGTGAATTGACCATTAATGATGAATTATATTTCATGAAATGTTAATAAAACTGGAATTAGATGTGTTTATGAGAAGTGGGTTATTATTTTATACCATTAGTTTATCCCTTTGATATACCATCAACATTAATTTTTTTATCTATATTTGTAATTATTTATTTTTCAAAAGTAGTTCTAATTTTTACATAACATTATTTAATTTTCTGTTATAAAAACATTCACTTTAGAAGAAAATACACAAGATGTACACTTTCAATCAAATATATTTTAATCCAAATCTATATCTTCACAGGGAAACATGATTCCTTCCACTACAGTCATATTTTAATACAGATTACTTTATTCCACATAGATACTAAAGAATTATATTTCCATAAATGAATTGATAATCTGTTAGTGATCTTTGATACATAACACATAATATAATATAATATACATTATCCAATCATTCTGTAACAATGTATAAATAACATCAAATTGGTTTTGATAATCTAAATGTTCAATTCCTTTTCTTCTATCATCAGTTCATAACATTCCACTTTAAAATATGTTTCGAAACTAGTTTTTAAATCCTCTATTCCAAACATGCTTATAATTTATCGATCATATATATCTTAAAAAAATATATTTCATCTTCTTCTTACAAAATTTAAAAACATAAAAACATAACATTTATTATGGAATAGAATTTTCAAACAACATATTTATTTATAAATTAAACTATTCACGTGAACATTATTTCATTATAAGAATAAATTTATTAAATATATAATAAATAATTATATGTGATACATCACTAAAAAAATTAATGTATTGCATTTTTACACTATTCATTTCAAAAATATGATCTTTTTGAAGAAATAATCAATTATGGAAGAATATTATCATTGGAATTAGATTAAGTTATATAGATAAATATTATACCAACAAAAATGCCATTTTATCAAACAAAGAAACAATTAGGTTACTCAATGAATAGTTCATATTTGATTTCATCTTTTATTAAATCATACATGAAATCCCTTTGTAAAATCATGTAATTCCATTATACTATAACTAAATGTAATATAATTACAGTCTCTAGTGTATAAAATAATGAAATGGTCTTATTAAAATCAATTCCTTTAACCTGTGTATACCATTTTCAAACCCGTCTTTCATTTTTTCTTAATACATACCCTATATCATTTGTCATTATTTGAATCACCAATATTATTCCAATAATAATCTTGGTTCAAATATTTGTTATAAAATTGCAGGTAAATTTTATCAATTTATCTAACACAACATTAATTCAATCCTTCCACTCTTGAAACTCGAATTCCCCTTTAACATATGTTGGTTTAAAATGTGAAAATGTGAGGTGTGTCTTGCAATCACAATTTTTCTTCTATTGTGAATTAGATTTACTTCACCTATAATGACATTCTCAACCACCTCATAAATCCTCATTATATATGAGAATATTAAGGTTTCTATTCATCCCTAAAATTCATTAGTCAATATCATTATTATAATATTCTATTAAATCAAGTTATTTTCATAATTTTTCCCATATTAAAAAAACCATAACATCTTATTCATTTTTGAAAAATGTTTTTTTGGGGTGTAATTTTATTATTTTAATTTCCCATCACAACTACACAATAAATAGACATTTTTATTATGTATTTGTTATAATGATCATATAAACATCCACATATAAGATAATAGAAGAATATCCCCTCAACCCCTCCTTATTGAATCTTCACAACATTTTATGATTTCAATATGATCACAAAAGGTCTTCAAAACACCCTTAGATATTTAAAAGGTGGGAAATTATAAAAAAATATAAAAAAGAATAAAGTTGTTTTTTCTATAAAAAATGATTTTGAATTTGACCCAAAACAACAATTTCTTCAATAGAAATAACAGCATGTATCATGACCGATCAATATGGTATGGGAAATATCTATGAAATTTTATCCTTTAAAATCAGTAACAGTAATCTATAATGGTGTGTATGATTCACTAGATTCATGTTGAATAATTTTCTTATTAATATTTTCCTAAAATACTCCACTAGTAAATTCCAACCATTTTTCATTTTGATCATTTTGAAATCAAACCGAAACTATTTTAGAAGGCTACTTCAAAAATATTTGAACAATTATATAGTATCATACTTATGAATTGTAATCAATATAAAATTAATATATGTAAATACATTAATAATATAATTAAAATAATAGTATCATTTTTTGTAATTTCTATTATAGGCCTACTATTAAATTAATTTATATGATATGTGTGATGATTTATTTTAATATAAATTTCATTGGCTTGAGAATAAGCAGTATTTCCATTTTTACAAGTGGATAACATCCAATTAATTTCTTATTTTAGAAAAGTCACTACACAAAAAATCTCTCAATGGGTATGATAGTTCATGTTATTTAATTGAATGAATAGGATTTTATCAAAAAAAAATATATCTTCATCATTCACAATTTAGTAAAATAATTTTTCGCATCACCAACGTGAAAAAAAATTCCAAATTATACCTATCCTCTTCAAAATACAAATACATCATTCAAATTATTTACTAAATGTTTATATTTCTAGGTAATCACTTTATTACATTTAGATAAATATAACAAATTATGTTTTATCCCATCTACATTTTTAGTTTTCTTTTATTTTATCTTTTCATTTTTTATCTATAATGACCCAACTCCATTGATTTTAAATGAACCAAAATTTCCAAAGGCCATAAATTATTCATTGATTTTTAATACATACATAATGAGAAATAAATATTATATGATATGTGATGAATATACACTATCCAGAATCTATGGATATCCCCTTTTAGATTCATTTATTGATAAAAAAATAATTATATCATTATATTTTCATTTTTCCCTCGAATAATGAGACGTCTTGTTATTGTAATTTTTACTAATTTTAATTGGTAAGATATAATGAAAATCATCATCTATGAAACTAGCAGGTCTAACCTTCCAAAACCCTATTCTAAATGTTAAATTTTATTTTCCATAATTTGTACATAATTTTTGGTTTTCTTCCATAAATATCCCTGAAAAGCATATTTACATCACAAAACATCCTATTTTCTATATTTTTTTTACATCCCTTCCTTATTTTCATCGTTAATTAGGGATCCATATTAGTTTAAGAAACAATAATAGATTCATATCAGTTTTTTTTCATTTTATTTAACTTTTCTAAATCAACACTTATTTTAGTTTTCTCTACATGTTTTCATGTCTAAAACATATATACTATTGAGATTTATATTTTTCATCAAAAAACATGGTTATCTTTACATATTTTCTCAATATCAAATTACCAAAAATAATTAAAATATCAATATCAATCATATATAGTTTTATTATAATTAATTTTTTCCTTTATATTAATATTCAATATCGATCAAAACATTCTTCAACATACATTTAATATATTACCAAAAAATTTATAAAATAAATATTTATACTTTTATAATTTCTTTTATTAAATAATAAAATTCAATTTAATGGTCCCCGCTTTAAACACCATCATTATAACCCATTATTTTGTTACAATTTTTAAATTAATATCTTTTAATGAATGTTATTAAATATATATATCTCTTTCTTCGACAATGAATCCTTATAATCATTACTAGAATCATTGTTTCCTGATGATTAATTATCTATCTATAAATATTTTATATCCTTATAGGTATATATGCTGATTGAAAAATATTCCTTGAATTCATACCTCTTCATAAATTCCATTTCACTTTCTTATTAATTTTTGGCATCATCACTTGCATCACATGTGAATTCATTCTGGTTCAGTTTAGAAATAAGTTTTTTTAACATCCATAGAAGTCCCAAAATCCTTATTATCATCAATACTTGTATCATCATCATTTATTTATAATAGATCTCACTTTTTGTGTTTATGTTAATTATTTTTATATAATTATAAACAATATTTTGACATATCATAAATTTTTTCTTTCAAATTAGATAATTTTTTTCACCTCTTATTGATATCATCAGTATCATCTACCCTTTTAAACATTGAATAGTTTTCATAATAATACCCAATAACAAAACACTATAACCATTTCAGTGGTATATTTCATTAAAATTTTCCATTTTCCCCTTTACACAATTATAAAAATGAATTAAAGGAGTATGCTAAAAATTTAATCAACATCACTTAGTCTTTAGAATAATCATCATTCAAAAAAATTATTTCATACACATCACTAATATTTAGGTATTAACGTAAATTATATTTTCATCCTTATTCTTTGATGGAATAAATTTCCCCTAAAAGTATAATATTCTATATTTATTATATCTAAATTATATTATTCTAGAGTAACTATATAAAAATTTTTATGCCTAAAATTTTTCATCCAAAATATATGATGGGATGATTAGTGTATTATCATAAACAACAATATCCTAAATTTATTTCCCAAAATCTCTTAGAGTGATCACAATTTCATTAACTCGAGTGAACAAGTCATATACAATTAAAACATTTAACAGTTTTAATCTTCAATCATTAACAGGTAAACATTTTGTTTTGTTTCTTTTACTTTATCATTGAATTCATAGATATCTTCTAAGATATATCACATTTTAATTTTCC
The DNA here is from genome assembly GCA_963277665.1 of Viscum album. Classification (NCBI taxonomy): domain Eukaryota; kingdom Viridiplantae; phylum Streptophyta; class Magnoliopsida; order Santalales; family Viscaceae; genus Viscum; species Viscum album. The sequence goes on along the minus strand of OY728131.1, from coordinate 303,729,916 downwards.
CCTGGATTTATATATTATTTTATCACCTAATTTTATCAATTTTATAAAAGTATAATATTTCATGATGTGTCATTTTTTACATGTTTTTATATCAATTTCTATCAATGAATCACCATGAACAATGGAATTAAATTGGTTAATTGTATAAAAAAAGATAAAAAATTATGACATGTAAGGAATTTTTTATCATTACATGTATAATAAGTTTTACCATTGATAGATAAAATCTACTTATTTCTCACATAATTCTTATTTTCCTCCACTGAAATATAAATTCAATATCAAATCTATAAACATTGAATAATGATTCATCTAGAAATATAAAAATAAATATTAATCATTGATAGAAATTAAATCTATAAATAAACTTAAAAACTCCTTCATTTTTAGTTGGGAAAAATGAGAGGGATAAAGGAGATACTTTCTGTCAAATATGATTCTGATATGAAGAAACCCTTACTAAAAACTAAAGTTATATATAATATCATTATTAGTCAAAATCATTCACAAAAATTAGAGCAAAATATTTTTTTAGTGGTTCACTACTAAAAATAGTTGATTTTTTTCGATAATAAAAATTCACATGAGATCATAATATCAACTAGTCTCCTAATTAGGATTACAGTTAGTAGGTTTTATCATTTAAATAATATTACACTATAATATATTGAGACTATAAATTGAAATCATACTGATACTAGTATATATAAATGATTCTAACAATAATAGATTATTCAAATAAAAAATATGTCGACCTAGTTTCTATACTATTATTTTTTCGTTCACTTATTCTACATTATAAAGAACATAAATATTACTTCATTATTTGACTTTACACTAGACTAATTAAATTATCTAGTATGTAAGTCCAAATTTCATTATCTCACACACAAAATCACCTAATCATTATAATTTCAATTTAAATTTGAAATTAAAATTATAACTTCAATCATATTATATATTCTATTTTCTAAAAAACTATCAATTATTATTACTCTCTTTTATTCAATACATCTATCTATATATATTTCAAGTTAAATCATTGTTTTCCTCGATGCTTCGCAGCATAATAAACCAATTTTCAAAAAACTAAAATTATAACACATTCCTTATATGTGAAGAAACATTCATCATGGTGTGTACCAACATGATTTCTTGTCAATGAGAGAATTATTTTAATAAATAAGATTCATCAATTAATGATATTCATATTCAATGTTTTTATTCATGTAAAGTCAATAAACAATAATATTTCCATGAAAGAATGAATTTTATTCCAAAAGCGTACAATATGAATTCAATTAAGGATATTTAAAAAATGATAGATCAGATTAATAATTGTTAGAATTATTTAATCTGATTTTTTATTTCATTTGATAAAGTTTTTCTTCAAAAAAGTCCTTTACTATGTCCCAAAATTTCATTTTGGAAAATCAGAAAACAATCCTTTCCTAAAATTATATAACCCCCCAAATATTTAAATAACTCATTTAACATACCAAATTGATACTTATTAAATCCCATAATTACTCTAATGAAACCATAATTATTCCACTCTCTTTAATATTCTCAAAAAGACTCATATTAAATTCTAGAATGATTCTAATGAAAAAAATGATTTTAATTTCATCCATTTACCTACGAAATTTCTCATTTGAAAAGTCCCAAACCATAACACACTTATATTTTATATCATATTTCCCAAAATTAATTTTATTTCTTTGATGGATTTCATTTAATAAAAAAATAAATCTAAACAAACATTGATATACTATTAAAATATTTTTATTTAATCTGAGAGTTAAAACAAACACATTAATTCTGAATTTATGAATATGATTAAATACATTATTAAATATATATACATAAAACTAACTAAAAACATGTTAATAAAATTTTATTAAATAATCATTTAATTATTAATAATTTTACTTCAATCTTCAAAAATAAGTTTTCAAAGAATTTTTTTTATTTGGACTAAATATTTTATTTAATTTCTAAAACATTTATAATATTTTATAGAAACAACTAATTTAATTTTATATTTAATCGCATCGACATTACTTAATGATTAATTTTATAAAATTTTAGAAAATATTTATTTTTCAATGAATAGAGAAAAATAATGATTTTTATTAAAATATGTATTTTTCTTTTAAATTACTTACAAAATAAAATTATATCTTCCTCAGTATTAAGGTTTTAATATTTTCATTAATTTTTAGAGATTGAATTCTATTTTTAATTTGATATTATACTTGAATTATTTAAAATAACATTTAATATGTTAAAATGGAATTCATCTAAAAAAGATTTTTTTTTCATTTTTTCTATTTAGTTACAAATAAAACTGTTCCAATTTTTTGTATTCTCTTTATAATATTTTACTTTATATTTCTAATAATTTTTTCAATATTTAGTAAATAGGCATATTTTATTTTTGGTCAATATGAATAGTATATATGTAGTTCTTTTACCATGATAATTGGTAAAATAAGGAATTAATGGGTAATAATAAAATTATATGGATTATAATATTCCACTCACACATTAATGAACCTTATTATATTCATATAACTAATCCATAATAATAAAATTAATGAATTTATCGCCCTTTTGGGTCACATTGATGAATTATTTTGTTTTATAATGTTTTATTTACATAAAATTTAAACATGTCACCCTCTTGTTTCTAATTATTAAATATTTTCAAAATTAGGTTATTTAGTTGAAAATTCTAAATTTAAAAATTATTTTAATATATAAAATATTTATCTTCATCATGGTAATTTATTTTTAAATTTTATATATTAAACAATTAACATAAATTCTTAAACAATGCTCCCAATGTAATTTCTCAATTGATAGAAAAGTCAATGAAATTATTTAAAGATATTAAATGTATTATAATTTGAAATAAATTATTAAATTCTAGAATTAAATTTATTATCATAAAAATGTATGGATTTATTAAAAAACATAATAATTTACATTTTTTTATTACTGTTATTATAGTGAATGAAACAAATAGTGTCAAAATTCATTATAATAGTATTTTATGAAAAAATTTACCCCTTAAAATATATAAATATACTAAAATATTAAATTAGTATAAATACGATAATATATGGTCTATATGATCATCCACTATTAATTTTTTTTATATTTCTAATCATTTATATATTTAATACAATGTTTATAATTTAATCATTTGTGAAATAGGAAAATCAACCCTCACATAAATTATTAAAGGGCCTATACTCTAACAATTATTTAACCCAAATTTAGTATTATATAATGATAATACAAAACCAATTTATATTATTAAATTTATTATTCAAATTTCGGATCTTCTATGATTTCCAAAAGTCAGACTCTAGAGCACTTGAGAGGATATGAAAAGGGTCAATTAGAAGGAGAGAGAGCGACCCAAACTGATCACACTATATTTCTACTATTATTTATCCCCAAAAAATAATTGATATTAATAATAAAATAATAAATTATGTATCCTAAATATTATGAATGTTTATTATTTTTTTAAAAAACATTATATATCGTCTTTACCATAAAACAACTAGTGAATGTATTGCTTGTGTGTAAGTACGGCTTATTGTCTCCACAAAACGAGACAATTCATTTTCAATCTCCATAATTCAAGGATAAGTATTATGAATTATTTATGATTTATATATGATATTTATTAAATATTTATACTAATTAAATGATAATAGAATATCTACCTTTTTACCTTCTTAATCGTTGGATAATTATAATGTCGCTCGTGCATAAGTGTGAACTACTACCTCCATAAAGGGATTTGATTATTTTTATAATATTTTATTCAGGGATGGTTAGTAGGATAGATTTTATTAATATATATGACAAAAATTATATAATATTGACTCATTAAATATGTATTATTATTTATTACTATTTTATTTTATCATTCAATAGGTGAATATAGCATTCATGCATACACATGGCTTTCCATCTCCATGAAAAATGTAAATCATGTTCAATATCTATCTTTATTGATGAAATTAAATATGAAGATATATATATATATATATATATGTAATGAATATATTTTATATTATAACCATATAAATGTTATATATGTATAAAAAATTATATTTATTATATTGCAGGTTAAAAACACTAACGATAGTTAGACCTATTTTAAGGTATTTTCATCTCACTTTTATTTATGTGGGTTTCATTCCATATTAATTTGTATTTCTCTTCGCGTGGTGTTTATAATACCCATTAATTCTATGTATGATTCATATTATGAATTTTATTTCGATTTACATATTAATCTATGTTAACTTTTTTCTTGGAGATTATGAGTCTAATGATAACATTATGGAGTTGGATTATTTGAAAATCTCATCATTATTCAGGATAATATATTTTTTCAGATTCAACATGGGAATATTTCCATTCCATTTTAGTATTTCATAAAGAAAATTAAAATAGGTTTTTACCATTTTCATAAAGTTGTATTAAATCATTTTTATAAATATTTCATTTTTTCAAAAACTATTTTAAAGGAGTCATTTCTTATTCTCCAAAAAATATATTTGATTATTTTTAAAAATATTTGGAAGGAATGTTTTTTTACTTATAAAACACGAGTAACTTTTCCATCCAACATGACTCGTCAATTAATTTAATATCCTTTAAAATTATACATGTTTTGTAAGTAATAAAATGTTTTCATTTATATGGGAAAAAACAATTAAAATGAGAACTTATTTTAAAATTGAGAAAAAAATTTTTTTTATATTTATTCCACGTAAACATTCTAAATAAATTTCCATAAATGATTAAATCATTTAATCTTATATGAGATTTAATGGAGATGTGATCCAATGAAATTGTTCTTATTAATTATAATGATGGTTTATAATTATGATTACATGGTGTTTGTGAAACCAATTACCTTCCAAATGTTTTATATAAATGAAATAGAGAAAATATTTAAGAAACACTCTTTTTTATGGGTAAATTTATGATAACATTCTTATGAAACTAATTTGGTTTTTTTGTTGTTTTTTTTATTTTTTAATAATATTTTGGCACACATAAGGATGATTTTAAAAATTTAATCGTGTTTAAATTGTAAACAATATTGATTTTTACATTATAACTAGGGGCACTGGTAATGTTATAAAAATTTGTGGTTGAGGCATATATCTCCCTCCAATGCATTGTGTAATGATGGATAAATAATGAGGTAAAATGTTCATTTCTATACCATATTTCATGATCACAATTTTATGATGGAAAATGGATTTCATGTCCAACAATTAATGAATCAAACATAACTTTATTTCCATAATATTATGGATATACCATGATTTCATGTACCTGAGAGAATGATGTGACATGGTTTCAGGTATAAAAATTAATACATGGGTCTCCTCAAATCCATTTTTTAATTTTGAAATTACCACATTTTGGATGAGTGGGAAACATAAGAAACAATATTTTAGTTTCAGACATCACCCAAAAAAAACAACATTACATTAAATTACCTGATCCTAAAAGCCTCATTCAAATTTTAATATTCAAATTCAAAAAATCGAAGCCACAAATCACTAGAAAATTCTTCTTCCCAAGAGACTGAGCATCTGGGAAACTAAAAAAACTCAACACTATCATTATATCACTGATCTATCATCTCATCACAGTCATAGTTGTCATGGAATCACATCAAAATTCTTATCATCCTCATCAGACCTAGACCACTGCCTCTTCTCTGATGTCCATCACAAGTACTAAACATAGTAACCACCGTCACATAGGGCCCCCTTCATATTTTCTTCCTTAAACTCTCATTCACCACCACCATCATCATTGCCATTCTAAAACAATACTAAAACATCGAAACCCTTCAACAACATCATGAAAACATCCCCCACAAACATACAACATTAAAGATACAAAAGGAATATCAATAAACTAATCAAAGATCCCACCTCTTGGAACATTGATATCCACTCAAAGAGACCTTTCCAAATCATGTGTAAGGAACACCTCTCTAGAACAAATTGGGGGTGAGATTTGATAGCCAAAGCTAGAATTGATTTAAAAAATCATATGAACAGCATGTGGAGTGATGATCCTTGTTGAAATTTACTAACCAAATAGAAACCCCACCATCACCTATACGATGACTGTGAAAAATGAAACCCCTCACCATAATGCATAAAACAATGAAAAAAACTCTTATAAACCAACCCAACTGACCCACCTGTAAGGGATAAATCGATTTGGATACCCACTAGAAGTTTTAGATGTTGTATATCAATTGTAATACACAACCTAGAAAACACTATTAGACTCACCATTTATCAACATTGACAATCTTTTACTAGGAAAACATAGACCAACCCAATGGTTGGAAACACGCACACAAAAAGAAAACAAAAAACATGATGGAACAATTTCACCTAACCCAAAAAACACATATAATATAAATATATTGAATATGATTGAACAAAAAAATCAAATAAATAAATTACAAAATCATATGAACACAGTAGAAAAAATGACTATAAAAGTATCCAATGTCTCTAAGACACAATTCCAACTACAAAAGACCAAACCCAAATAGAAACTCCATGTGATGGCATGGGTGAACTCCCACCATATCACCACCAATTTCTCAAAATAGTTGGCATGACCCCTCACTGACTCATTATTGAGGCTTTCTATTTCCTACATTGGAAGTCATACAAAGGAAATATACAACCGAAGGGGTGTGTTGGGTTTTAGATAACAGGCTCAATAAGATCCCACCCAGGTGTTCCATAACAACTCTCTCTGTAAAATTTTTTGAATTCTCATTTCAAATTAAACATGCCATGATATGAAGTAATCCATTTTTATAGAAAATATAGTAAACATTACCTTTTCTATGATCTATTACTATACATGGTAAATCTATTTCGAGGAAAATTCTTCATATAAACTTTCACAAGCATGGACCTGAATATCATATATATAAAAAAATACAAGCAATAAAAATTAAATGAACATATCAGCAAAATTTATCACTATAGGAAAGGCTATCCAAATTCTCATATGAAAATCAATCAAGTGATGAATCCAATTCCTAGATCACATTTTTAGAAAGAAGAGGAATATCTAATGAGTAAACAACCCGAACCCAAAAAATTCAATATTATTCCCCCAGAATAATGGGCTTACGAACAAAAGAAATTCCTAATATGAAAACCTCATGATAATTAAATAAATTGGTATTGGAATCAAGATAAATCTTCCACCTAAATACCAAAGGTAATCTATATTCTACTTTTCACAATTAAATAAAATGGATTGAAAAACCTTTCAAGACCATTTTATAAACCCATATCATTTAATTAAAAATACCTATTTTCTTTTATTTATTTACAACTATGTGTGAACCTTTTATTGTAAAAATTATTTTCAACACCCATAAAAAAATAAATCTATTTATTTTTAGAAATATTTTTATAAATTATGAATAATAATGTGAATCAAAATAGGATTGAGAAACAACCACGTTCCTCAAAAATATGTTCGAACACACCCGCAGTGGGATCTACCAACAATAATAACTCAATGATATCAAAAATGTAAAAGAATATAATCCACTAATCAAGATAAATTAAATTTATAAAAAATTTAGGTCAGAGGAATGATATAAATCCACATACCTCCAGAACGAACACCCACACACCATAACCAACAAAGGAATTCCCTTCAGAATTAAATCACACAACATGTCTAGAAGAATAAATGAGTAGACAACAAATTATACAAATAAATCAAATTACACAACACAAGGGTGTTACCATGATTAGTGTAGATGAATAAGTGGAATGATCACTCACTCGTAGAGACACATCATAATGGAAAATAAGGCCGGTCACTGAATAGATTGGTCAGGAAGGAACCGTGTCTCTAAAAATTACCTGATGTGAACCCTTATTGAGAGAAAATGATTTTCCATGGACTAATAGACACCCAAAACGCAAAAGATACCCTAAAAATCCTTTCATGATAAATTTAACGAATTGTAATTTATTTTCACAACATGAAATCCACAGTGTTATAGTATAGCAAAAACCCCATTTCCACAAATTAAAAATCATATATTTAATTTACTCATGATGTGTAAAAATTCATCACTTCCTAACACATTTCACAGTGTGAATCTAATTAATTGATTTTACCCAGCGACCATTACACATCATGTAACCTTGTTTCACAACATTAAATTCTCTTAAAACGTCCAAGGAATCTAAAAAGTAACTTCTAAATACTCCAATCCACAAAGTGACCTTGGAGAGGGGGAAAATTGTAGTTGATAAAGGTAATCAGTTGTTACAATCTCTTTTTCTAAAAGACAATCTATCCCATGTTATCCAAGTGGAATATTTATCCCTTGGAAAATGATAAGTACTGTGTTACCTCATTAATGAGTTCTGTTCCCAAGTCTCATATGAATCTCATGAATGTTTCCCTAAAACTATAACCAATGAAATGGACTTCACACACAAGAAGTTCACTTGAGAATCAAAAACCATAACATATAGGTAGATACCCGAAGCTTGACTTACATGGAAATTACATTACTTTTCCGGAATACGTAGTACATAAAAAAAACACACACACAAGGATCGTAATAGTTTAGTGTCTTTGGAAACTCGGAACGTAATCTTCTAATCATGGTGAAAGATCTTCAACATCTCCCATAAAGATCTTCTTTTTTTATACCTAAAACCTTTCTTTTTATTCTGGGGAAAAGAAAACATAAAAGGGTGAGCTCAAATGCTCAGTAAGGGTAAACAAAAGAAATATCAATCACATCATATACATAAGAACATAGCTTTTTGAAATCTTAACCTGCAAAAAAGAGAGCTCATAATATCATAACATGGGATAAATCATAGAAGTGAAATGTAATCCCAATAATCATAACATAAAACATGAAACTTTGTGGAATACACACATAATCAGAGAGAATCATTTCTTGTTAGTCAAGACTCATTGCCAAGACTATCTTAGTGGACAAAGTCCCTTTCTGAATCGAGTCACCCTCGTTTCAGTCCTGTTTCACTGAACCGGTATAACCTACCATTCCAGCCATGTCTATATCATGAGATATAAAATCTTTACCCAATTCATTTGAGTGAGATATAGGTCCCACCCATCTTATAATGAATCCTTTCTTATGTGTGCCACATAATCATAAATCATACATCATCGCATAACACATGTAACAAAAATGGGATTCTTGAAACATCATGACATCATGAAACAAATCATATAAGGTAAATGAATTCATAAAAATAATTCCCTCAAAACATAATCAAATCAATGTAATAATAGGGATAAAAACAGAACCCTATATTATCTTAGATGGAAAATAATTTTGATAAAACACTTGAACTCCATTCTTGAGGAAAATATCCTTTCTTCTTCAAAAACACTTTTCATTTCTTAACATGTCATACAATTATAAACTAAAATAAGTTGATTAAAAATAAACTTGAAAACTTTTAAAGTAAGCTTCATGGAAATAATGTTTTTAAAAATCCATTCATGCCATATAAGTTAAAAAAACATTCTTCGTACCTTTGTCAGAAAAGTCAAAAAGTACCTCGTACGAAAAAAACGACAAAAGATTCCTTTCATATTCTTTACTAAAAACTCACCGAAGGGTAAAATTGGATTTAAACTATTGTAAGTGGATGGAAAAAATATTACATATTGAGGGAACATGGATTGGATTATAAAATACACCCCAGTAAATACTTACGGATAAACAATCTCGGATAAAAATGAGATTGTGATATTTCCCTTACCTTAGGTCTGACTTGCTTTGTAAGTGTCCCAACCTCCTGTATAATGATTTAAATTATGTTATTGACTTATTCCAGAATCATATTCATTTTAATTATATCGTATATGGTCCACTTATGTCTTTATATTACCCGTTCTTTTGTAAATTCATGTTAAAGTAGCGTTTTGTTTAAAATCGTCTCATTTGTCGTTCGTGTTTTTAACTTGTAATTATTCATATGATTACATAGATCATGATTAATTAATTCCAGAATATAAAACATGATTTATATATATATATTCAGAATATACATATATAATAAATCAGTAAATGGAATGAAATACACCGTTCATGGAGACGGTAGTCCGTACGTACGCATGAACGCTGTTTTCGTTTCCTTATTGAATTGAATGGAATTAAGTAGATGAAATACATATAAATATAAATAATTCCAGTATATTTATTATGTCATATATTTCATTAGTACTTATTATATATACTTTATAATCATTCATGAATGGTTAATCATTGATAATGAATCTCATCGCGTCGTGGAGACAGTAGTCAGTACGTACGCACGAGCGATGATATCGTTCCCATGGTCATGGAATTGTGTTGAAGTGTATGTATACTATTTCAGTATCAATAGCACTTTATAATAATCATATATAGTTACTCATTAAAAAATTATACCCATCCAATTAAGGTGGTGGCGGAAAATAGATTAGACCACGGCGTGGAGACGGTATTCCGTACGTACGCACGCGCGGTGATTTCCTTTTTCCGTAGGATGGATTGAAGGTTAATTAGAGTTTTTTCATATTTATAATAAAATATCAGTATATAAGAAATACTGATGTTATTACTTTATCATGAAACAACTAAAGAAGAAGAAGTTGAAGAAGAATGAAATTGAAAAATCTCGGTAATGGATATTACCTCTTTTTGACGCGCCTTTTATTAACCTCCACTTAAAGAACTATGGATGGTCTTTAAATAAGACCAGGACCTCTAGGATGATACTAGGGAAGTGGAGAAGAGATTTTTGCAGGGATTGGCCGAGCTTGAAGGTTCAAAGTTGTGTGAGGAGGAGGGGAAGGAGGTGCCCTTTTATAAGGGAGGAGAGGGGCACCTTAGGAATATCTGAAAAAATTATTTTATATTAAAGTCAAAATCTGTTTATAATGGTTCCAAAGGGTCTTATTTCGAAGCTAAACAGGGGATGGGTATAAATCCTATCAACCAATAGGATTTAGACATGTTTAGGGTATTATTTTATCCTTATCAATTATATTTAACTCTAAGTTAAATAATTTAACTTGTACCGTTTCTTTTTGTTTTCTTTCACTATATGGTTAATACACTTAGTATAACAAGCAAAACTAACCCCAAATTGTTTATTATTAATATATATATCCTTATCTAAGTCATGTGGTTGATCCTTAGATTTTTAGGAATAAAATAACATTTAATAATATAATATTTGATTTAAAAACTATTTTGTGTCAATTTTGACACTATTTGATATATGATTTTTGTGAAAGTCATAACAGAATTATATGTTCAAAAAAGTTTATTAAATCAACACTAAAATATCATAGTAACCTAGAAAATTAGTGGGATTCATAAAAAGTCTCAAATTACATTTATTTTGGTGTTTGTAACATCAATTATGTCAATATTTCATTAATAAAATAATTACTGCATCATCATTGTGTTATAAATAAATTAACTTATTTAATGTCTAACAATTATAAATAAAATACCATTATGTAGGAAATCTCTTTATCTTTCTAATGAATATTTATAGTCGAATTTATCTTATGCATAACCCCATATTAAAAATTATTTACTTATTAAACATTGATTTTAACTATTTTAACCCTTCTTTAAATAAATTAATAATAAATGTCTTAATCTAATCCAAGTGGGCCTAAACGATAATATTTTACACTTAAGGTTGTTTTTGGTCGAGATACACTTGTACAATAGAATTAGGACATGTGTTAGGGTAATATTAATATCATTCTAACCCTTAATTACCTTATTTACTTTTAACTGTGGTAAATAAAAGTAAAAAGTTACTATTCACCAAAAATTATTTTCATCTCATTGAACCAAATTTTACTTACTGAAATCAATAGTGTCTCTCGGATTTTTTAAATTCCATTCACAGAAGCGGTAAAATTATGTTTTATGAAAAAATCAGTTTTTTTAACTACCACTTAGTAGTTTCACTATTCATCAAAAATTGATGTTTTTCAGAACAATGCCATAATTTAATCCTAAGCTATATTTCATATTCCAAATTCAAAAATGAAGTCTATTTTACCAAATTCATAACATAGAAGTTGCATTAATTAATTTTATAATTAAATCTCGTTGTTAAAACAAATAGCGTGTTTTTAAGAAACAATATCTATCAAAAGATTGACACTTGTTTATGTCTGGTTTAAATGTGAAATTACATCCAATGACCAACATTGTATTAAATTGTAAAAATATATTATAAATATACTTTAAAACCACTCAAATTAATAATTTATCACTATTAATTATTTTTATTAAAAAATTTGTTTTTAATTATAATTTAGTAATTTTCACTATTTATCAGAATATGAAAGTTATCCGAAAAGTACCAAAATTTCACCTTAGGCTAAATTCGATAATCCGAATCAAAAAATGAAGTCCATTTTGAGAGCTAAAATTTCTAAAATTTTAAAAGGTAGTTATTACTATTTATAACGGATAGTTATAATAATATTATAATAGCATATCGTTGTTTAGTGAAACTCGGTATTGCGTACTACACACGCTATCGAGGAAGGTCGCGATTGCGTGTAATGCAAGGCAAGTCAAGGATGTGTGTTGTGCAAGATCCTTTTGGTGTAGTGTACAACACAAGAAATTAATAAAATTAAAAAAGAATAGTTTTCATAAAATCTCGGGCTGTTACATTCTACCCCCCTTAAAATGAATTTTTCCCTCGAAATTCTTCGGGGTTATAAATAGTTTACTATTCAAAAGTTTCTTTAATAGAAACCCACATCGTAAAAAGGAATACCAAAACATGGATTTAAAAACTAAAGTATGAAATGTCACGATTACCCAAATAAACTAATCACTGGGTTTCCACATAGGTGAAAATATAGATTTGGAAGAGAAATCTAACCATCATGTTCTGATGGAGAGTGGTAGAGAACATGGCTATGGAAAAGCCAGTAATCACAAATCGATAGATTTGTGATGATATAAGGTACAATCTGATTCATCAGATATAAGATCACTAGGACAACATTTTTGGTTTTCATTATCACTTCCCTAAAGTTGAAAATTTGAATTAGAATAAATACTTACTTTATTTTGGTACAATCTCACTTTTGTTCGTGCCTTGAACAATTTCCACTTCATCTCTTAAATAAATGAAGTTGAATTTGTTATTCGTGAAGTGTTAGCAGATCATGTGATAGAATGATGGGTCATTCCATCTGTCTCAAACAAAAGGTTACCAAAAATTATATACATAAGTCGATCTATAGTGAGATTAATCATATATGGTTCCTAAAATGGACTTATACTTCATATATCATACTGCTTAATATAATAAAACTAGTTTCAACTAAACAGGACATACTGTAGGCCAGTGGTAGGTGATAAAGGCCAGTCGCACTTCGGTTGTGGGTTCGATTCCCACAGCCTTGTCCGAAGCGATGGGTTGTCGCCCGTACTGCATGTTGTCCTTTTTCTAAAACTACATTACTATAACATCCCAATATTATCGAAAAAAAATTCTATCCTTAAACAATACTCACTTATGTCCAACATAATCCATTTCAATCTTTAGGCTTATCCATAATATTGCAGTCCACTCTCATAACATAGTGAAAACGATTACCAGAGATTTAATACCATCGTTGATCCCCATATATCGTAAGATATGTTTTGTTGGTCACATTACAAACATTCAAAGTACTTAATCATGTATTCTCTTGAATATCCATCGATCCTTAGTGAAAACATGAATGCTGTTAAAAGTTAACACTTTCCACATACCAAAATCCTCAGAATTCTATATACTCAAACCATGATATCACTTTGTCCTTATATCAATCATGAGCTCATGAATACTGTCAAATATTTAATTTTCTCGTTTTCCCATCATTATGCGCATATCATTCTTTTTCCAAAAATATCTCAATCACTTTCCATGGTTACTGGTACCATAAAATTATTGAAAACCACAATAGACCAATACATAAATATTCCAATATTCCACGATACTATATACAACACTATTTTGGAATCCCATTACATAAACACTTAATCATTCCACCAAATCGTTATCATATTCAACATCACCAATGGTTATTGCATGTGACTTCCCTTTGTCCTTTGCCTTAAGTGGTTGCTTATGTTGATCATCACTAACCATTGGATTAGGGCATTTATTGGTATAATGTCCCATCTCCTTTCACTTGAAACATTGAAGTGTTGGTGGTGCATTCTCTGTAGTGTTTTCTTTGTTCACATCATTAGAAACCCTTTTTCCATTACTTCGACACTCAGCTACTCGATGACCTTCTTTTCCACACTTAAAACATTTTCTAGTCCCTTTAAGACAATCTCCACCATGCTTCTTTCCACACTTTGAGCATAAGGAAACATTCATTTTCTTTTCACCATTATTCTGAGATTTCTCCTTGAACTCCATCTTTCGTTTCTTTTCAAAACCATGAGATGGATATGTAACAACAACTTCCATTTCTACCTTCATAGCACAACGCACAATTTCTTCATAGCTACTGAAGTCTCGTATAGCTAATTCCCTTCGAAGACTTGTTTTTAAGCCACTGAAGAATCGATCAACTTTACATTCAGGTTGGATGATAATTCCAGATGCATACCTTGCAAGTCTTGTAAAATTCGCTTCGTATATACCAACAGATTCATCATCCTTCTGTTTCAGCTCAAGAAACTCATTTTCCATCTTCGTTCGAAGAATACGAGGGAAGTACTTACGGAAAAACAAGTTCTTGAACTCGTCCCATTCCATGGAATCAATTTCATCTCTTTGCCTCGTATTCTTGAAAAGATTACACCATTGATCAGCTTCACCTTCCAAAAGATATACTGCTAAGATGAGTTTATCATGTTCAGAACATTGAAGAACTGAAAAAATCTTTTCAGTGGTACTGATCCATTGTTCAGCAACAAGTGGATCGGAAGACCCACTAAAAGAAGGTGGAAGTTGCCTTATGAAGGACTCAATAGAATATTGTTCCCTTCTCTACTCATTTGGAAGTCCAGAATGATTCATAGCTTGTGTAAGTATAGCAATAATATTTTCAACTCCATCTCCCATAACATTTGTTTGTTCATGAGGAAAATCACTACATTGTCCATTTCATTGATCAACACGGTTCATTCGGGTTCCATCCATCATCTAAAACCCAAAAAGAATAGTGTGAGAGGCAAAAATCATGCTAGGGAAAACAACATAATAAAGGGGGAGTACCTTCAATATCTAGCATCATAGGTTTAATTCTATGATCTTTAGCGTAGTTCTAGTACTATAACCTATACTTATACTTAACCTTAGGGACATCCCTCGACATACCTTAGAAATATCTATAGGGATCTCACTAAAGTTCTCGCATCCTAGTTTCCAAAGGTTGACTAAACATTTCCTCTGATACCAACTGTAGAGACCTGAATCTTGACATACATGGACATTACATTACTTTTGCAGAATACTTAGTACATAAAACACACACACACACAAGGATCGTAATAGTTTAGTGTCTTTGGAAACTCAGAACGTAATCTTCTAATCGTGGTGAAATATCTTCAACATCTCCCATAAAGATCATCTTTTTTTTAATCCTAAAACCTTTCTATATATCCTGGGGAAAATAAAACATAAATTGGTGAGCTCAAATGCTCAGTAAGGGTGAACAAAATAAATATCAATCACATCATATACATAAGAACATAGCTTTTGGAAATCTTAACCTGCAAAAAAGAGAGCTCATAATATCATAACATGGGATAAATCATAGAAGTGAAATGTAATCCCAATAATCATTACATAATACATGAAACTTTGTGGAATATACACATAATCATATAGAATCATTTCTCGTTAGTCAAGACTCATTTCCAAGACTATCTTAGTGGGCAAAGTCCCTTTCTGAATCGAGTTACCCTCGTTTCAGTCCTGTTTCACTGAACCGGTATAACCTACCATTCCATCCATGTCTATATCATGAGATATAAAATCTTTACCCAATGCATTGGAGGGAGATATAGGTCCCACCCATCTTATAATGAATCCTTTCTTATGTGTGCCACATAATCATAAATCATACATCATCGCATAACACATGTAACAAAAATGGGATTCTTGAAACATCCTGACATCATAAAAAAATCATATAAGGTAAATAACTTCATAAAATTAATTCCCTCAAAACATAATCAAATCAATGTAATAATAGGGATAAAAAAAGAACCCTATATTATCTTAGATGGAAAATAATTTTGATAAAACACTTGAACTCCATTCTTGAGGAAAATATCCTTTCTTCTTCAAAAACACTTTTCTTTTCTTAACATGTCATACAATTATAAACTAAAAGAATTTGATTAAAAATAAACTTGAAAACATGTAAAGGAAGCTTCTTGGAAATAATGTTTTTAAAAATCCATTCATGCCATATATGTTAAAAAAACATTCTTCGTACCTTTGTCGGAAAAGTCAAAAAGTACCCCGTACGAAAAAACGACAAAAGATTCCTTTCATATTCTTTACTAAAAACTCACCGAAGGGTAAAATTGGATTTAAACTATTGTAAGTGGATGGAAACAATATTACATATTGAGGGAACATGGATGTGGATGATAAAATACACCCCAGTAAATACTTACGAATAAACAATCTCGGATAAAAATGAGATTGTGATATTTCCCTTACCTTTGGTCTGACTTACTTTGTAAGTGTCCCAACCTCCTGTATAATGATTTAAATCAAGTTATTGACTTATTCCAGAATCATATTCATTGTTATTATATCATATATGGTCCACTTATGACTTTATATTACCCATTCTTTTGTAAATTCATGTTAAAGTAGTGTATTGGGTAAAATTGTCTCATTTGTCGTTCGTGTTTTTAACTTGTAATTATTCATATGATTACTTAGATCATGATTACTTAATTCCAGAATATAAAACATGATTTATATATTTATATTCATAATATACATATATAATAAATCAGTAAATGGAATGAAATACACCGTTCATGGAGACGGTATTCCGTACATACGCATGAACGCTGTTTTCGTTTCCTTATTGAATTGAATGGAATTAAGTAGATGACATACATATAAATATAAATAATTCCAGTATAATTATTATGTCATATATTTCATTAGTACTTATTATATATACTTTATAATCATTCATGAATGGTTAATCATTGAGAATGAATCTCATCGCGTCGTGGAGACGGTAGTCCGTACGTACGCACGAGCGATGATATCATTCCCATGGTCATTGAATTGTGTTGAAGTGTATTTATACTATTTCATTATCAATATAAATTTATAATAATCATATATAGTTACTCATTAAACCATTATACCCATCCAATTAAGGTGGTGGCAGAAAATAGATTACACCACGACGTGGAGACGGTATTCCGTACGTACGCACGCGCGGTGATTTCCTTTTTCCGTAGGATGGATATAAGGTTAATTAGAGTTGTTTCATATTTATAATAACATATCAGTATATAAGAAATACTGATGTTAATACTTTATCATGAAACAACTAAAGAAGAGGAAGTTGAAGAAGAATGAAATTGAAAAAGATCGGTAATGGATATTACTTCTTTTTGACGCGCCGTTTCTTAACCTCCACTTAAAGAACTAAGGATGGTCTTTAAAGAAGACCAGGACCTCTAGGATGATACTAGGGAAGTGGAGAGGAGATTTTTTCAGGGGTTGGCAGAGCTTTAAGGCTCAAAGTTGTGTGAGGAGGGGGAGGAGGAGGTGCCGTTTTATAAGGGAGGAGAGGGGCACCTTCGGAATATCTCAAAATATTATTTTATATTAAAGTCAAAATCGGTTGATAATGGTTCCAAAGGGTATTATTTAGAATCTAAAGTGGGGATGGGTATAAATCCTATTAAACAATAAGATTTAGACAAGTTTAGGATATTATTTTAACCTTATCAATTAGATTTAACTCTAAATTAAATAATTTAACTTTTACCGTGTCTTTTTGTTTTCTTTCTCTATATGGTTAATAAACTTACTATAACATGCAAAAAGAACCCCAAATTGTTTATTATTAATATATATATCTTTATCTAAGTAATTTTTCCGAACCTTAGATTTTTAGGAATAAAATAACAATTAATAATATAATATTTGATTTAAAAACTATTTTGTGTCAATTTTGACACTATTTGATATATGATTTTTGTGAAAGTCATAAAAGAATTATATGTTCGAACCAAGTTGATTAAATCAACACTAATATATCATAGTAACCTAGAAAATTAGTGGGATGCATAAAAAGTCTCAAATTACATTTATTTTGGTGTTTATAACATCAATTATGTCAATATTTCATTTATAAGATAATTACTGCATCATCATTGTGTCATAAATAAATTAAATTATTTAATGTCTAAAAATTATAAATAAAATACCATTATGTAGGAAATCTTTTTATATTTCTAATGAATATTTATAGTCTAATTTATCTTATTTATAACACTATATTAAAAATGATTTACTTATTAAACTTTGATTTTAACTATTTTAACCCTTCTTTAATTAAATTAATAATAAATGTCCTAATCTAATCCAAGTGGGCCTAAATGAAAATATTTTACACTTAAGGTTGTTTTTGGTCGAGATAAACTTGTCCAATAGAATTAGGACATGTGTTAGGGTAATATTAATACCATTCTTACCCTTAATTACCGTATTTACTTTCAACCGTGGTAAATAAAAGTAAAAAGTTACTATTCACCAAAAATTATTTTCATCTCATTGAACCACATTTTACTTACTGACATCAATCGTGTCTCTCGGATTTTTGAAATTCCATTCACAGAAGCAGTAAAATTATGTTTTATGAAAAATTCAGTTTTTTTAACTACCACTTAGTAGTTTCACTATTCATCAAAAATTGATGTTTTTCAGAACAATGCCAAAATTTCATCCTAAGATATATTTCATATTCCAAATTCAAAAATGATGTCTATTTTACCAAATTCATAACATTGAAGTTGCATTAATTAATTTTATAAATAAATCCCGTTGTTAAAACAAATAGTTTGTTTTTAAGAAACTATATCTATCAAAAGATTGACACTTGATTATGTCTGGTTTAAATGTGAAATTACATCCAATGACCAACATTGTATTAAATTGTAAAAATATATTCTAAATATACTTTAAAACCACTCAAATTAATAATTTATCACTATTAATTATTTTGATTAAAAACGTTGTTTTTAATTATAATTTAGTAATTTTCACTATTCATCAGAATATGAAAGTTATCCAAAAAGTACCAAAATTTCACCTTAGGCTAAATTCGATACTCCGAATCCAAAAATGAAGTCTATTTTGAGAGATAAAATTTCTAAAATCTTAAAAGGAGTTTATTACTATTTATAACGGCTAGTTATAATAATATTATAATAGCATATCGTTGTTTAGTGAAACTCGGTATTGCGTACGACACACGCTATCGAGGAAGGTCGCGATTGCGTGTAATGTAAGGAAATTCAAGGATGTGTGTTGTGAAAGCTCCTTTTGGTGTAGCCTAAAACACA
Source organism: Viscum album (assembly GCA_963277665.1). Classification (NCBI taxonomy): domain Eukaryota; kingdom Viridiplantae; phylum Streptophyta; class Magnoliopsida; order Santalales; family Viscaceae; genus Viscum; species Viscum album. Next base: position 303,710,217 of record OY728131.1, on the reverse strand, counting down.
AGACATTAATAAAATTAAAAAAGAATAGTTTTCATAATATCTTGGGCTGTTACAATATATTTCCAAAATAGAATGTTTTTTCTTTTACTAAATATCGTCACATCAAAGAATATGAGTGGGTCAGGATGATACTCATTGAGATATGATATATAGAAAACATCATGAATTCTGTTCAATCGAACTAGCAATGAAAATTGAAAAAAACCCTACCTGATCCACCTAGTGACCTCAAATGGTCTAACATACATCAGAGCCAATTTTACATATTTTACAAGGCAATGATGACCCAAATGAGGAGAATGATTCAAGAAAAGAGATTAAACAATATATAACTCCAAATTATAGATTCATCAATCCAAATACAAATTCATTAAACTATTTCCTATAACTATATAGTAATGAACATCAAAAATCTTCACTTATGTATGATTGATCAAGCACGGTCCATCCAAATCAATACCCATCATATTATCCAAAAAAAGACGTTATATGCATGGGTGATGATAAAATGCTTCAATGGGAGTCAATATGATTGTAGTCTAATAACTATTATTATAAATAACACAACATGTAAATGATTTATATACCACAATACACAAAAATCTAAGATGGAGGAATGAAGAATATCCTCTCGAAACATAATCACATGCTCTATTTGACCATCTATATTTTGATGGTAAGATTTTCTTAACTAGTCGTAAGTTCCCATAACCTCTTAAAGACTTCTCCAGAACCTCAAGGTAAACCATGGATCCCTATCTAAAATAATGGAACAATAACTCTCATTTATCCTCATAATCATCAACTCTTATAGAATACCAAGGCCTTCAAATATAGTGGTATCCTAGATCAGATTGAATTTCTATGTAATAGTTGACAAATCTACAAACACCAAGATAGAATTCATCCCTTGGGGAGACAGTGATAATTAAAAACTATATATGTATTCATCATCCCATTTCTAAACCAACACCAAAACTGGTTGAAGAAAACCCATGTGTTTCAAGTTCCCTACCTTTAACTGTTGGTAGGTGCAATAGTGGGACACATATTCTCCAATGACACACTTCATAACTTTACACCGAAATCATTGACTCATTTCATAATGCATCATTATAGTTTCATGATGAATGAACTATAAGGAATTGTGATAATTAAACATGAATAAACTACATTCATATATTGGGATGAAAACCCACATCCCAAAGAGGAGAATACCATCTGAAGAGAGAGAGAGAGAGAAACCATAAATAGTCTCCCAACAATAAATATTCTCTAAAACATTACTATAAAAATCATCCTACTACTTTAATAAATTCACTCTAGGAGTGATGGTGATAACTTAACCCTGTTTAGGAACATATAAAAAACATCCTCATGAGTATCTAGGTGAAACTTAGTAAGTATTCACATAATATTTCACTCCCCCTTTGATTCCAAAACAACATAAAATGGTACATTTCTACTATGATCATCTACAATGTAATTTCCCTCTCCATGGTGCAGGTGATATCGAAGTCAAACGTCCAAAGGTATTCTACCCATTATCTTTCTCTGAGAATGATTTGTTTCTATGAAATTATATAAATCAAACTCTTATGATCAGAAATGATTGTAAACCATTCCCCAAAAATATATCACTACCAATATTCAAGTGCATTCATGACAATAGAAATCTCTAAATCATGAGTGGGTTAAATATTCTCATGTGTCTAGATATAATGATATCTCTATGCTATAAAATCATTATACAGATTAAACAAGCTTGAAATACAAGAAAAAGAATAATAACACAACATGATGTACCCATAACTAGATATATGTATGATCATAATATGATACAATGTCAAAATTCATTATGTTCATAGAAACCAGACATACACATCTCAAAACATGCGAATTTAAATATGTTTTCTAGTAATTATAGTCAAAGGTGACACCATCTTAGATAAATCCTTAAAAAAAATTAATAGTATCTAGAATGACCTAATAATATTTGTATATCAAATAAATCATGTGGTTCATTCCATGAATATACAACATTAACCTTCTGAGGATTAACTAAAAATCCCTGTTAAAAATTAAATTCCAATAAGTGCATAACTAGTTGAATCAATAAAAAACAATAAATATTTATCCATAAAAATGATATCATGATCCTTCAGAACCAAACATATATGGTGGTCATGATCATGTTCATATTTTGAGTGAATCAAAATATCATCCATGAACACTAACAAAAAAAGTGTCACTATATTGATGACATATTCGATTCATCAATGAAATGAAAGCTACAAGAGCCTTAGTCAGATCAAAAGGCATCTGAAGAATATCATAATATAGACAACATCTCCTAAAAGATATCATTGGTATATTAGACTATCAAACATTGTGTTTATGACAACTCGACCTATGTTCAATATTTGAAAATCACATTTCCCAATTTAATTGATCCAAAAAAGAATCCAAATCAGGAAATGGATACATTTTTCATAACTGTTATCCAGTTTAACATTTGATAGTCCACATTAAACCAATGTGAAACATATTACTTCTTGTCAATGAGAACATGGGCTGACCAATGTAAAACACTAGGGTGAACAAATCATTTTTCCAATTAGTCATCCAACTGAATATTTAGCTCTTTCACCTCCATTAGTTCCATATTATTAGAGGGAATTAATAATGTCTACATACTCGACATTAGTACTATAGTAAACTCTTCCACTCTCTATGTAGGAATACTATAATACTCATCTTGGAGAATGTCAAAAAATTCATGAAAAATGATATGAAGATCAAAAATTGAAGAAACTTCATTGAATTCAATCACAAAATCCGACATCCAATTCCTGAGCTGTGGGCGGATGGCCCTGTATGAAAAAATTGTGGGTCCCACTCCACCTGAAACACACAAGATCTCTCATTTGTAGGAAGAAATAAAATAATGATGATAAAATCAAACCTCAACTAAATTAGTGAAAATCCAATCTATACAGATGATGATGTCAAACAGATCAGGATCAAGACTGAGAAAATCATAGACCAACATTGTATCATCTATCATTAATGAACATAAAGGAAAAAAAAAACCTTTCTCATTCCTCTTACTAGGAAGAATCTATAAATCCATTATGAAGTACATAAGTTACATTTAATTTTCAATAATCTCCACAAAACATGTATATATAAATGAGTGCAGGGATCTGGAATCAAATAAAATAAATTCCAAGAACGATGCAATAAACATCATAACTATAATTATTTATGGACATGCATAGACCTCCCATATAATGTCTTCTACTTAATGAAAATTTTCATGTCATGAAGTCTGTAGTTGGAGTCGTTCTGTGTATGAAGCATCTAAATGCCACATAATAGACAATTGAGCCAATGAACCTTGATCATAAAAATGTGTATTAACAGATTAATAAAAATACTATAAGTGACCAACACATCTAGAGTTGTTCCAATTATTCTAAGAAATTGGATAAGAAATTCTTGTGTGGTATACCATTCCATGCTGATAGGAAGTTAGAGGCAAATTGCAAGATAGGGAAGATGGTGCATTTTAGGCTCTTTGCTGAGTCCCAGCTTCAACTGTCCTATGATGATCTGAACACTTCTACTTAATCCATTGAACACCATTGATGATACAACTAAATAGATGAGAAGAAGTGGAAAATCTAACTCTACATGCCATATTCATCACTTTGATTATTGGCCTAAATATTATCTACATATACGTAGAAAGATTTAACATAAATACCTTTAATTTGACATCTGCACACAAACCTTATAAGTACTTTTGAGCCTTCAATTGGTCATTCATTAAAAAATTCATAGAAAAATGGATAAGGTCAGAAAAATATTATTGTACATAGATAATGAATTCTATCACTAATACAATGAAAATAACACCTAATATTTTTCTGGAATTAACAACTCTGTACAAAACTATTGAAAAACATGGTTTTTACATTCATTCAAAAAATATCCACATGTCTATCTACCTTGTGTGCTGAACCCCCCATCTCTTACCATAAACCTGAAGTCTGAATGAAAAAATCTTAACAATTATATTCATAGGTGTCTCCAAAAATATGAAGATATTAATGATCTAATCCAGTCCATCCCTTGCCTCGTGATGTTATTTGGTTTCATTAATGGATGATGGCTTATCACACAAGAATTCTGGTGATCGATCTCTCTATCCTCCTGCTCCTTGTTATTAGTCAACCACTACATTCTCAAACCATGGTAAATTAAAATCAACAATAATAATAGACCTTATTTAATACTCAGTGATATTATGATCCTAATCAATATTGTAAAATCGTTCTGGGAAATATGAATGATAGTATTACCTACGTATTTTATTATAATTAATTTTTTTTGTTTGATGGTATTTCCAGTCTAGTTTTAGCAAAAAAAATTCTGATTAAATTTATGTAAATATGAAACATCCTTAAAACCACATATGATATAAAACTATAAATAAATATTCTACATTGATATTAACGGTCTGATCAGATCAAGAAAATCTCAACTATTATAATGGATCGAATATTTGAACAGTCACCGCAAAGCCCATATAAAGTACTCTCATTTTGGATTCCAACATTATTCTTCTCTCAGTTTTTGTGCTCAATCCCTGATGACCTTAAATATTTCTATTTAGTTATTCTCTTTCTCCTTACACTCATAATTTCTCTTGATTTATCATTACAGAATCTGATGGCCTCAACCAAGGAACACAATGATTTTCTTATATTCTGATAAAAGATTGTCGACCAAAATTTCTTATCCAAGTATGACTCTTTGAATTAAAAAATAATAAAGAATTTTGGATGTGAATGAATTTTTGTAGACAAGGAGAAGTGTCCAGAACCAGTATATGTGTATTTAGTAATAGAATTATATGATATAGTAAATTTTTAAAAACATCGAGTACATGAAATTTTTTCATTCAAACATTATAGGAAGAATTATTCCTTTACTTTCAACAAGGTTGCATGTATCCTAGATATTCCTTATGATGGAAATGAAATATTTTTCTTACATAGATTAACTAATCAAAAAGGATAATTTGAGAATGTTAATGCTATTTAATTCCTTGAAAATAATGGAGTAAAGTCACTGACGATCACTCATCATTCAACCAATAATTGATTTCTAGATCTCTAGATTCAATGTGTTCTAATTCCTAGAACGAGAGACATGTATTCAATTAAGGTAAGTGATATATTAATAATGGAATTTTTGGTGAATGTTTGGAAGTTTAACTTCATCACTTACATTTTTTGACAATCAACAATATCATGAATGGCACCATGATGTCTCAGATCATAATGCACCCTATCATATTGTCATATATTATTGTACTATGCTCAAAATCCTTCAAAATTCCATGCAACTAAAAGGCCAATGATATCAAGGTAATTTTATTAAGTGATTATTGATTGAGAAGAATGATGATTTGATTCATTGTTAAGACATGAGAGTTCATTAAACATATTGAGAAATATGATGAAGATGACAACATGGATGATGATGTTGTAGAAAGATCCATGAAAACATCAAATAGATGAATATAAAAATAGTCCGAATAGAATTAAAAAGAACAAGATACAGAACCATTACCTTTTCTACCCAAAACTATTAAACCAAAGGCTTAATCTGAAGAACTAATAGCAAAATAGAGAGCATATAAAAAGAAAAATAATGAAGGAGATACAATTTTCGGGTTAGACCATGCTATGGATAATCCCTAACAAATTCAAGGTGATGTATAACTTTGGATACAAGCTAATGAAAATGATATAATGATGAATATGTCAGAATTTTAGATTGTCCAAAATTTACATAGAGATACTGATACGTTAAATGAACAAGTTTAGGTACCAGAGTCTTTCATGAAGGAATAAGTACCAACTGAGACTCTAACTGTATATAAGAGAATGAATTATATTGAAATTATGAAACTCGTAGTTGAATAAGTATAAGTTAAAAAAGAAAAGGAATAAAAAAATTTTGAGGATGACGATTTCATACAAATGGTGGTGTAATATCAAGAGAATTAGATTCCTTATGAAAATTTATTATTCAGAACATCCGAAGCTAAATCCAGCAAGATTATTTTTGAAGAAAAACATATTCTGAATGATGTTGGTCCTTAGGATGAGGTAAATAATGAACCTTTAGATGATTAAATCAATAATAACAATATTATTCTTAATTTTGATTAGTAGGATAATAATGAAATTGATTATAATGGTTCTGATAAAGATGTTAGTGATGATGATGGTAAAATTATCAATGTATCTGATAAAGAGAACGAGGATTGGTATCTTGAGATGTAATTATATATGAATGAAAAATGGAAGGAAATAATTTTGGAAACACAATTTATTTTCAAAATCATTATAAGATGTTGTTAGGAAATCCTTGATAAATTGGGATGAGAATGAAAAATTTCTCTCACTAACAAAATAATCTGCTATAGAATATGCATCTTCCATAGGAAATGATTTTGTGGTCCAATCCATAAAGAAGCTATTTAATTACATTCCCTTTTTTCTAATCATTCATTCCCAATGTCAACTACTTCAAAAAAATCAATCAAAAGTCATATTCATATAACAATCTAAAGATAATTTTTATCAAACATGATGTTATGTTCAAGACTTCTCAAATCAGTAATAAAGATCATAGGGGATAATGTAATGAAATAACTAGGTTTTCTATGTTAGCAATTGATGATATTAAAATTATTGATGTTTTCACCATTTTAGTAAAAGATTAATTAGATTAGATCATCGAAATAATAATGATCCATTCAACATTTTTTCTAGAAAATTGATATGAAGTGCATGGTAGCCACCAAATAGAAGATAAAGATCTAATTGGGAATATGAATTCAGTTTCTGTCAATTTCAAAAGTGAACTGGAAATCAGGTAATTGATGACAGAAAATCATAATGATATGAATGAAGTGATATTTTCTAATGGAGAAATTATTATGTCTTTTGAAGGAATAATAAAAAATATCAGAAAAATCAGCATCAAGAACAGTTGATCAAAATTTTTAAAGATGATCATAATGAATTGAAGAAGATAGAGGATACCATGAAAAATATGATTCTCAAGGAGAAAAACAAGGATGAATAATTTTCTATTGAACTCCGATCATTTGTAGTACTTCACTTGTTAATTTTTATTCATCTTAGTGAAATTGGTTATCTTTCCATTTTTTTGTTTTTTTTATTCTTATCCATTATTGTATATATTTTTTATTACCCTCCATTTGTTTTAGAAAATCAAAATGGAATATAAAATTATAATAATAATAATGTATATTATTAATCATAATTCCAAATTAAGGGTAATTTCACAAAAAGAAGAAATTATTATATAGGAAAGAGTAATTTTTCTACAAAAAAAGAATATGTTCCATAGGGATTTTGAAACCTAAGGGGATGTTAGTCATATTAATTATGAAACATAAAAAAAGGAACATAATTATTTCATTTTATATAAAAAATTAAAACTTGGTCCCTTTATATGATTTCTTAAAATATTGTCTATGCTTTGAAAAAAAGGGATAGATTGTTTAGTCAATTTGTTTCTGTATGACATTTCCATTCATTTTTTTTTGAAAATCAGAAACTCATTTTGTAAAATAAAATTATCTTTCTCTACGAAACAATATCTTCAAGAAAGAATTTTTGGGTTAATTTTTTTTTTCATTAATAATGTTTTTCAATGAATTAAATAATGAGTTATTAAAAAAATATTATCCATATTTCCCCAACCCCAAAAAACATATCCTTATCTAATTTAGAACATTATAGTTCATAGAATATTAATTCCCCAGAATTCTGACATTGATTTATCTAGAAATTATACTCTCATTTATTTTGAAATCAGACTACGATTTCATTGGAATTTCTCTTGGATTTCTTCAAAATATGGACCCTGCTTTCTTTTGAAATTGCACTCTTATTTCTTCTAAAATATGACTATGATTTCTTCTAAAATTAGATATCGATTTTTTCTGAAACATGAATATGATTTCTTTTCAAATCCAATTCTGAATTCCTCATAAATTAGATTCTGAATTCATTCGAATTCATTGACCTTTTCATTATTATTTTATACTCTGATATTCATTATATCTAGAAATTGACCTTCGATAACATAAGATTCTGATTAAATTATTTTCTTACAGTTCTCTATTTTTCTTAAAGTAAAATTTTATTTTATAATTTATTAAATTTATAACTGTTTTTAAGCATCATTATTCTACATAAAAATTTTAATGTTTCTCATAGATTTTTATATAATAATATTTCATCCAATATGTTTTAAAATAACCGTTATTTGAGTGAAACGGGTACAGGTACCTCTCAAATTTATGAAAAAAAATTGACTGTTGGAATCAATGCTTATAAATACCCAACAATTTCAATGTTTGATATACCATGATCATGTGGAACTTCTACATACTACGACAGCTCTGATCAATCTTTCTTGTGTGAATGATCTAAAAAAATTTCAAGTTAATAAAATCTAGGATAACTTGCCTAGTGCAATTATAATTGTGTGTGATCAGTTGAGGGATTCCAGGGATAGGAAGGCATAGGTACTGATCACCTTATATATAGAGGGCTTGTCTGGATTGAAAGACAGATTCTAATATTCATATGAAGGGATTACCTAGGTGTGGGTAAAATAGAAATTCATAAAATTATAAATCATTCAATGTTTACAAATGTTTTTTGGATACCAATATCATTGGGGAAAAAAATTTCCTATACATGTTTTATTTTGTTTCAAGTTTAAATTCCGCATCATTTTATTAAAGATAAGAAGTGTAATATATTACACTTTCTTATACATGTATAAAATGATATTAATAAGATTATATATGCATTAAATTATAATATTACCCTAAGTATACTTCTTATGATGTTTCATTTTATAATCAATCTTATCAGATCCTGTGCAAGTTAGTTTTTTTTGTAATGAAGTGAATAAGACATGTGAATTTATCTTGTTTATTATTGTTAAGCAATGGTTTTTTTAATGAAATGAACAAATGTTTTTATACATATAATTTACCCATATTTTAATTGAGAAATCTACATATACATTACGATCCAACAAATAGGTCTCTAGTATCATTACCATGCTATCAGAAATCTCACCACAAGCCGATGTATCCACAGTGCTTAAAAATAAATCGACCTCCTCTATCTTTCCAATAACATGGATTACCTAAGCCATGAAAACCTAAAAAAATACCCTATTACATTAATACAAGGATCTAGTAATGAGAAAATAATATTTTACGAACACCAAAAATGTTTCAACAAAAAACATATATTGGAATGGACCAAGAAAATGATTGGATAATACATCCTCCCAACATCATAATACTCATCCTTAAATAATGCTCCCAAGAGTACATGTGTGGTATCAAAAAAAGTCCATCCAATGATCCCGCATAACATACTACCACTATTAGTTCTCCTCTTAAACTCACCCATGTAACCACTACAATTGAACTATAGGTATTTTACTCACTCAATGATTCATCACATTGTTATCCATGTTACAAATCAAATGATCCTCAAATGGAATGTCAATATCATGACTAATATCATCAATATATATCAATGAATGATGGTAAAGGTGATATATTTGATTCAAAAAACCAGGAATCATGTCCTACATAGGACTACTACACTATGTTTGGGCCACCTAGTATGCCACTAGACTGATCCACTTTTATAGGTAAAACGTTTTGATGAACCTGGGTGAAATATTTATCTAAATTTGTATATGACATCTTCATATCCAATGTGACACTATATTGAAAAGAAAATCAAACTTTTTAAACAATTAATGTTATAATTAAAGGTTAGTTTATGTTTTTTTTCTTCATAACCTATTCTCCATCAATTTCTAGATCTACTAAATCTACTCAGATATCTCATGTACATGATTCTGTTTAATGATGGTTGTCTCACCCACGTCTCACACTGATAAAGGATAATAACGTAACCTTCAATAAAAATACTCTAAAGAATACATTCAATTTTATTTTTTAAGATATAGTTTAAAGAAAAATCTACTAGTTATAGATGATCTCTTAAAAATACCAACAGACTATGACATAGTGTCACATCATATCTGAAAAAATATGAATCATATACTGATATTTTTTTCAATTGGAGTATGGAAGGTAGAGATCCAAAGAACCTATGATCCAAATCCCCTCTAAATTTACTTCAAAAACTATGATGTTAATGTGGGTCTTAATATTACATGTTACTTTCTAGTTCCCATTTGAATCATATTATCATTAGGAAAAATCGATTCCCCAAATTATTGATTTGGATGGTTTCCCTGATAGATATAAAATAATATACCTTCATCACTAAATCCAAGACCACCTAAGATGCATCAAATATTGATGTATTATAGGGTAATAATTTCATCATTTCCATGGTGAAAACATACTATATAAATTCTAGAATGTGAAAATACTACTTCAAGCTAATAAGCCATTAATTATTAGCCTTTATCTATAGAAATGGAAAAAATCATTCCACAATGGTCATTATCCCGTTCATCACCCTACCACCTGTATTATGAACCAATATTTTAGTATATCTTCATTAAAATAGGAATTAATAACCATATAAATATTGTAATTTAGTTATCATAATCTTGATAAAACCTATAAATAATTGATAATGGCCATAGACTAGTGGAATGTCACTATATCCTCAAGAAAAACTCGATTATGGATACCCACCATAAATGATTTTCTTAGAGATAACCCTCCCATATCAGATAACTAGCTTCTCTTGATTGGATCTAGAGGAACATGAATATTTAATATAGTATATAGAGTGACATTCAACTAGTACTCCCCAACACTGAGATGTATTTCTTCAAATAGTTCCATCAGATTCCACTCCTCACTATATTGTCACATTCACTATAATAAATTATACCTTTATAGAGTGGTGGTGATGATGTTTTCCTTCCATGGGGTATACTTAAAATTACTGTCAAAATAGATAATATACTCAACCCTCCTCCTCTAACAATGGTCCATGTCCTAATTTGAAATTATGTACATTTTGATCTTTGGGGTCTCGATATACCACAAACCTATCACTGAGATGATAATGACCACATCATCCATTATCATGTATAAATTGAGTAAACTAATTATCATGAGTGGGACAATTACTCCCATTTTCCTCAATAATTTATATCCATAAAAAATCATTTGATCCTCATGCATTATAAATTCCATAATCCAGACTATGGGCACATCATAAAACATTGTATACTCCTTAACTGAATCATCTATGGGGAGGAATGGTGCTGAGGTAAAACTAGTATTCTATTATTATAGATAATCCTCACAAGAATCAAACCAAAAAAACTTCACCATGTTCTATTTCATACTGATCAATGATTTATTAAGATAAAATAATTATTGAATAAAATATAAGCAATATACCTCAAATCCATAATATATATATATATATCTAAGGGATTCATACATGGTGAAAAGGATTCCAAAACTGCCGCCTTCATTAGGCTCACTAACACTCCATACACTAAAAAAACATAACACATTATGTGAACATTATACATATAAAAGTGACATTTAGGTATCAAGGAATAATGATATTTTTCAATTAATGTACTCATAATGATGCCTAGATTTTGGGAATGATCATATGTTTATTGGGAGTATAATATGATATCCCAGATGAAAGCCACATCAAAATGGTCTATAAATAGAAGGAATATCTAATTCATCGAGCTCATGACTATTGATAGTTTTTTCATCATTGAAAAAAACATCACCACAAACTAATATATATATATATCTTCAAGATAAATCATTATGGGGTATGTGAGATAGTCTCAACATCAATTTATTATAAACTTATATTCTATAGTAAATCCTTATATTCATGTTCTTCATATTTTTCGTTCTACATCAAAATATTTTCTAATTATGTCATTTAAGCGGGGTAAAAATTGGATCAAAAACCAAAATATAATTGATAGTGAACTCAGTATCCTACTTGGGTGTTAAGATGGAGTACTCATTTGGAACGATTTATTAAAATTAGTAAGCAACTTGAGGAAAAATACTATAATTTTAGTGGTAATGATCAAGAAAAGGCCTTCATATTTATTCCAAAATTTTATACAATATTCACATAATTGGTCTTACATGTACAAACAAAAGATCCCATTCACTATGTTGAATATAACTACAATTTTTTATAGATTGAATCAAAACCCTCCTCTGGTAGTAGTCTATGTGTGCCTAGAACCTAAATAGATAATCCATAAACTAAATTAAATCATATCCTAGTATATATAGAATAATCAATAGGATAATGAATTGGTAACCACCAAATTCTGTAGAACAATCATTATATAACCTGATGCACTCTGATCACTCCCCAAAAATGTATTAAGGGTCATGAAACCATCCTGATTTCCACAACCAATACCATGCCAATAGAAAATAGACATGATATAAAGATATGTTATTCTCCATTATAAAAATATCACATGAAAGTGTAGATGACATATGAATTTTACATATTCCGGTTGAAGGTTTACATTAAGACTGTCTAGAGAAGATATTATCCCATGCATCTAACCCACCACACTTGCATTAACATTCAGGTATCTTGTACCCTACCTCGAATTTAGTATCCAATGGTTCTCAAACTAATTATATACTAAGAGGTAGCTATGTATTTAATGAGCACTGGTGTATGGCTAGATCCTCTGTAATTTATTGACTATTGATATCTCTTACAAAACCTCTATTGATGGATAAACCCGTCATTTGTGTGGAAATCCATAGTTGATATCTAAGACTATGTACATGTTTGGCTATTCATTCCACATGTAATAGACTTCCCATAGCCACAATCATGAGACATGTTTCTGCTCCCCAAGATCGAATTCCTACCACTACCCCATGGTAACTCACAATAATGCATATTGCATCCCGAAGAAGCGATTCCAAATTGTCCCACCAAGAATTCATACCTACTAAATAGGGACTTATTTAGTTTCTATTATGTGATCTTATCCATACTCAACATGTTAGAGAATTTTCACATATTAATGACGTACACTAATGACTTGATCTCAAAATTAAGTCAATCATAAAAGCATATGCCCCTCACTATCCCACTACATACATTGACATATAAAAATGTTTCAATTTTGTGAAATGTCTACTATATTAAATCACATACATGATCCCATATTCTACATAGAAGATATCATAAACACTATCAAAAGTGAGAATCTTTAAATAAATTTGACTTTAGAACTTCACCTCCATGGTGATCTAGTTTATCACTTATTTTTTCATTGATTTATCTATGATGTCTTGATAGTTCAATAATAGGCCACATTAGAGATGATTATTAAGATTAAAAATAATATGCAAATCAATATCCATGTGCTCAAATATCATAGGGACTAAAACTATCTATAACTCACCATAAAGGGGGGACTCCATTATTAGTGAATGTAAAAGGGTGTTGTACCTAGAAATCTATTTTCAGACCAGACCATGAAAACACAAAAAGTTTACTCTCCCACTCCATACACCACATAACCCTTAGAAAACAATCAAATAGATAATCATACCTCAATTTTTTCTAATGCATAAGATGTTTCAGGATAGTTATGTGAGGCGGTGATGATTATTACTCCACTAATACTCATCCCAATTGTAACACAATATACCTTGTTGTATCATTGTAAACAAACTCTGTATATCCTAGGATACAAAACAATTTCTTACTTCAAAGGTCTAGAAAATAATAGAGAACCTCCTGCATGTTTTTTCTCCAATGTATGGATGAACAAGTGACGTGGAAATCTTTAATACAATATTTCATTACGTTGTATCTATTTTTTTACGAAATTACATTTTATTGTTTATGTAGATTAATATTTTACATTTGAATAATATATACCTGGATTGAACAGTTCATGTAAACATGTATCCCATACACCCCAAACATTATTAATGAATATTCACCACATGTTGTATTAGAATATGACAGAAATATAATTAAATAGCAACATCCAAAAATATGTGTAACCCCCTGACCCGATATATAGTTATTTAGATCTACAATCTATTGGGTCACATGGCCTCATGTGTGGATTCAAATACACCAGAGTCTTCTGACTAGCTGAACGACTGTAAGTGTGGATTTTTGGTGAGACTATACGCTCACATTTGATATGAATAGCATATACAAAAGTAGTAATTAAAAACAAAAGAATATATAAAATACAGAAAATCTGAAAATTGTTGAAGTGTAATAAGATAACTGAATAAATATGTAGTGGATGTTTGATCATAATTGTGTAACTGATAAATATTATTAAATCCTCTAAGGTAGTTTTTGATACACGATGCATGGAATGATGATAATATAAAAAAGGTACAAGTAGATAAAAGAATATAACTCAAATTTGCCAAAACAAATATGCATAAAACAACTCTAAAAGCATCTTCATCCAATTCTACATCATCGGCTCATGCACTTTAACTAGGTAAGAAAATAAACTAGCCATAATAGGGAATTATCCCTTATCAATATCTGCATAATGATAATCTTTTCAGTTACTATTGAATTCTATGTTAGTTGTGAGATAAATATCTCAGTATCTCACCACCAATGGTTTCTACGTGAAATCTGATTAGTGATCATAACTAAATATTTTGATGTTACAAACAAAATAGTAAATAGTCATGAAATTAATTAACATCCCACTCAGGTTCTTGAAGGACACCTGGTAGCTATACATGCTTCAACCAATTTATGGAAATGATATCAGATCAAGTCACTATATATATATATTAATTATATATATTCACACAGCTTAGTTAAATATTTTATCCACCAATACGAACAAATTTCCTTAGTATGAATAATGTCCATATACCTGGAATACATGTCCTGGATGGACGGGGGCCTAGCTCACACTGTCCAGGACCAGTCAAACAACCACGAAATCCCACACAATATAGAACATTACCTACATCCTAAATGAGTGAGATATTCCATTGTACATATTTCGGGATGGGTAATGAGCTTCTATGGAAATAATCTAATCATTTTATGTGGCACTAAATTCCCAATGCTCATATCATAGCACTAGTTTTATGTTCCATACTCCACACCTAATGTCAAGGAGTGTGATCTCTTTATTATATCAACACCCCATACCATCATATCATATCTGTTATAATGGTGAATAATTTTTATAACATCTATGGGGAATTACTTCACGTCCATCTCTTTCATACAACATATATATATATGAGTATTAATCATTTAATACATAATACATAGGGAAATTCCTCCTATGAAATTAAATTTTAACATGTTCAAAAATAATTATGAAATTTTCCTTCTTAATGAGAATTTATAAAATTATAAAAAATGGATCTTACCATCTCCTCAAGCATTGAACATTTCATTATAAACCACCCATTCAATATAGATCTTTCATTTTTCCAAAAATGAAAATTTCATTTAATAGGGATCATGTTTTAATTGGTTGGTGTCATGGTAAATTCATTTAATGGATTCCACCATATTTCATAAGCCATCCTATACAATAAAATCACCCAAACCAATTTAGTAAACTCATTTTTGACATGGTAAAACCATTTATAAGGCTCAAATTTCATTTAGAGAAGACTTGTTTTTTAAGAAATTTCCCACATGGGAAATTACTACCATAAGTGGTCCAAGAACATATATGTTTTGTGGGTAATAGGTAATACACAAATTATAAGGGAAATTAAATTTTGAATTAAATATGAATGATAAATGTTGTTTCATGAATTTTCACCATCTTTCTAAAACAGAAAATTCAAATGGAACACCCATGGAGTGACCATATAATCTATGTACTACCTATTATCCACCTAGCATGGATTAGTAGACATTTCCTAATGTGATATTTTCATTTAAACACGAATAAATTAATTTAATTGAGCTTCTTCGGGATGGTCGACATGTTGAATGAAAAATTAATTATTAATTGGCCAATACTCAATTGGGAATTGACGTGACCACATATGTTAGGTACCTCAATGGATCCTCACTCAATATTAGACTTAGATTCAATATATGTTGGATAATATATGAAAAATAGTCTAATTCCCTAAAAATAATGGATATGTGCTTGCATATAAATAGTTAAATATATATTGATATAAACTGAAATAGGGTTAGAGTAACAACGAGAGATTATCGAGGCATATTTGTATCCTCCAATGGATCGAGTAACCAAAAATGGATGGAGGATCTAGTTCAAAACATATATTAGGGTGGTCATAATTTCATAGAAGGAGGATATTGATAGATATCCTCTAGAGAGAGGTGAAGAAAAAATAAATATGTATAATAGTTTAAATTAATCGAATAATTGAAATTTATTCTAAAAAACCAAAGTGCATTGTTTAGGCCCATGGATAGTTAAACCGTACCCCAAATACGGACGATTATCTGTATGGAATGACACCACACATGGTTCAGTGCATAGTTTTGCTGACCATGTAAATTCCCTGAAAATTTGATCTATCAAATGTTTGAAACCTTTCGTATATTTATGCTCCCACAATAAGACGGTTGCAGAAAAACCATGCCACCCAGTTCCTTTTTTCCAATTATAGGATATGTGATTTGAACAAGAACAATAATCTATTATGACCTCTATAATGTGATCAGAAATCATTATTTGGTCCATTTATGTAAATCAAATTGAGAAACAAATGTTCCGTACATTTAATGAAAAACATGTCACTTTGACCACCCCACCAAAATACTATACATCCCTGAGTTGTCCATCTGATTGTAAAGATGTATATTCATTGAATAGATCTAGCCACTGAGATTTTATATTAACTTCTCATTGCTAGATATCATTCTAGACATGATCATACTTCTATAGCACCCATAACAAAGGAACCGGCCTTCCTTGTAGCGACTGCCACATGTTAATCAAATAATCATGATCTATGGTAAACACACCAAATTACAACTAGTAGGAGTAACACTTTTTTTTGATTCACTAACAAAAAGAATAATCTAGTACTTGGCCTGATCTAAATTCACCATGAATGATAATATCTTCTAGTTTCATCATGTGGATAATGAAAAGCATAATTTATCATTGAACCCACATTACATGATTATTTAAAAATAGTTTAAATTATTACAAGACTAATATTGATATATAAAATATATTTTAACAATAATAGCGCCCTAAACTAGTTAATACTTCAATTAAGTTGATAATTTTGTTTTCTATTTCACTTATTTTACCTCTCGTAGATAATATTACATATTATTCATTTGAATACAATATTCTCCATTATTAAATCATTGATTTTACACACATAACTCATTAAATTATATTGAATGAATGATCATTGAACATTATCACCCAAACAAGATCAACCTCTTTTTTATGTTTTAATTTCATATTCAAATTCCAATTTATAACAACCCTAAATTTAATTAATTTTATTTCTCAACCAATACTTCTTGTTCATCATTATTTTCATTCATTATATCTACCTATATTAATAATGAATTAATTCTAAACTTTAATCGATAATTTACAAAATGACCCCAACATTTTCTCAAGAATAAAATAAAAAATCTATTATATTTTGTGGAAAAACATTATTTTCACCAATAAATGGAATTCATATTCTAAGAACACTGTTAACCATTAAATTAATCATATTTCATCATTAAATAATTCTCATATTGATTTTTAAATGTCCTTTATCATTGAGATGAAAAAAATATCAATGAAATGATTTGTTTCTCACAAATGAATTTCATTGTTTAATTCATTTCATGGTATTTAAACCATAACACTCACCATCATTTCATTGAATTTAGATATTATAAATTCCAATCTAATTTACATTTTTGTCTAGAAATGACACGTACAAAATCCAATAATGAATATTTTGAAATAAATAATTGACTCTTCCTATATCTTACCTCGAATCTTGTGAAATTTAATATTATATGTATTAAAATGGAATTACTCAATTCTATATAATATTTTTATAGAAAATTTCATGAATATCTAAAATGAATCTTATGTATATTCTTATATGAATATTAATATTTTCCCTAATTCTCTAAAATAGACCTTAAATAATCACAAATGACAGTACTAATAAGAGTTTAATGTTCCTTATTAATATTTTCTTTAGTCATATGATGTTCATCATATCTATAACTCAAAAACAAAAAAAAATATCTCAAAACACATATATTGATATTTAATACTCTTTAGTAAATTTTAAAATCATTGATCCCACATCATAATCATTTTCTCACATGGTATTTAATATTAATTATATTAAAAATAGAAATCCATCATAATAAGAACATCTAAATTATGCTTTGGTAAATACTCTTCTCTTATAAAATTTCAAAATTTACAGGGTTATAATTTATCTTCATATCTCAGTATCAGAGCCTTCTATATTCATGGGCTTATAAATATCCCAAAAACATTAACTTGTTTCAATAAAAACCTCAACATTCAATTTGGTCTGGAAAACATACATTTGGATTTATTTATCAAACAAGTAACAAAAATAAATTTTAAACTAATTACTCTTACTAAGTAGTAATTATTCCATAATTTTATGCTTACATGGATTCCCTTATATAAAGAAAATAGAAAATTAAAAAAAATATCAATCTTTCCATATATAGTGATTAACATTATATTTTTAATAGCCCTTGAAATCATCGGTCACCGACTAGTAATACACTCAAATATATATTTTACACCACCAAATTATTCATATACTCAGTGAATAACAATTTCCAATAATATGGAAAACAATAAATTTAAAAACAATTCACTATGTATAACAACTAACACACCCACAAGAAAGTCACACATAATTTTTTTTTGAAAAATAATTATTTTAAAACATTATCCACCTAAATAAAAGATCTAAACCTGTTTCATTTAAACCAATATATTTTCAATCATCCTAATATTTTTTTAACCACCTTTATATACATAATAAAAATTTAATCATACTAATTTTATGATTCAATTATACCTACCATTAATATAATATCCAAAGAATATGAGAGAGAGGTAAAAAAAATTCACACATTATCCTTGTGAATAATGACGTTGATCCCACATTATCATTATTACTATTCAAAAGGATTCATTTTCAAGAAGGAAAGTAAATATATATTTTATTTATTCCTACTTTAGATAAAACTAGTACTCACCCGTGCTAGTGCACGGCGTATTCGATTACTGGTTTTTCTTTTAATAAGAAAATTGTTTTGATAATAGGTTATAAGATACAATATTGTTGAATTAATTTTAATTATAAAGTAATGGTGTATTATAAGAGAATAGCAGTGCAGAGCATATGGAGAGAGCATTTAAAATGTTGACAAAGAAAAAAGATAGATTAAAATTAAATGAATTTCTTAATTTTGTGGATGGAAATTTGATTTCTTTTTCAAATTTAATCACAATTACATTAATTAATTCACTTAAATAATAAGTGAAAGATATATAACGTTTTTTTAAAGATTTCATCACCTTGAAAAACATCATGCAGGTACATTCTGTTGATACAAAATATATAATGTTATGAATGAAACAAAAAAAATGAAGTGATTAGGATGTTACCTAGGATCTGCATCATTATCTAATAATTCCCACCATATATCTATTAAATTTTATTTCACTTCACCTATGCATGACCTCATTAAGGTAGTTACATAGAATATTTCAAGTTTACATCTTAAAAATGTTAAGAAAATTATACTGCAAAGCGGAGTTGCATCAAAGAAGGAATAGAATTTTCTTCAAAAGCAATACCAGCTCCAGCATGCACTGTAAAAATATACCATTAAAAAAATGTAATTAAATATTTGTAAGGCGAAAATTATAGAATCAATGTTTTGTAAATTAAAAAAAATTATCATTTACAGCTGAGTGAAAATGAATTGAGAGAATTGGGACATACATGGACTATGGCGCTCTTTTCCTCACAGGGAGAAGATTCTGAAATATGAAATTGAAGAATTAAGAATATTATATAGTTATTAGAGAAGTCATTTGTAGAGAATTAAATAGACATAGTAAAAAAAATTAATGTTTTTCATCATTAGCATAAGAAAGTCAAAAAATCATAACCAATCATATGAAAACACTTCCAAAAGATACCAATTTTTTACCATCATGATGAAAATAAATCCACAAGCTTAATAAGAAGCATGAAAACATATTCTATCATCATAATGAACCCTACTTTCTTCCAAAAATTAATCTATTGATCAATCTAATTGTGCGCTAAAATATTAATGCCCTACATTAACCCTATGGATTCTTTAGCTTTGAGTTAATCAAGAGAGAAAATGGTATCAAAATGAAAAACAAATTTGGAATAAAAATGAAATATATCTTGAAGAGGGGTGGGTTGGAATAAATGAAATATGTTAATAAGTTTACTTGTATTTATAATATATGTATAGAAATTGTAAATTATGTGTTGGAAGAATAACAATAAAGAGGAAAGGATCAGTAAAAAATAGTAGTTTGGTATAATTAACCAGTTTCAAACATATATCTTGGTAGAAATTTCCCTTCAAGCATCACTAGATTAATTAGAGGAATTCAGAAAATATATAAAAATTCCACAAAACTGAATCCCCCAGATACTGATTATCACCTTAAATTTAGTCTCATTGGCTATCAGTGAATTGGGTAATGTCTCTGTAATGTTATCCTCATTATTTTCTAACTCCCTATCTTACTAAATGAAATATGCACAATCATGAGGATATAAAAAACACATCGACTAAAACAAAATTATATCAAGAGAAGGATAAGAATTCAGAAGTGAAATAGGGTGGTACTCACCACAACTTTGATTTTTTCAACGTTCATTAGCACTCTCCATATCAATAGTAATTTCTATGTAAAATTGTTTTCAAGAACACTACCATCTG
This sequence comes from Viscum album, assembly GCA_963277665.1. Taxonomy (NCBI): domain Eukaryota; kingdom Viridiplantae; phylum Streptophyta; class Magnoliopsida; order Santalales; family Viscaceae; genus Viscum; species Viscum album. The sequence continues at coordinate 303,689,089 of OY728131.1, read as the reverse complement.
GGAGGATAACCACTTGAATCTACTGGCACCTTATTCCATAAAATTTCATAGGAATGTCGTCACTTTCTCTTCACCTGAAACCATTCCATGACAATCTAGAATCATATTTAAGCTATGCTTGATTGCAAGTTATAGATAGATTGTGCCATGATTTCCATGATGAAAAATGTGATCAACGGTTACATGAAAAATCAACATAAAAACCTCTTATATTCACACTATTCTTTTCTAAATTGATCATATCTGGAAACAAAGAAACTACATGATATTTGAGGGGGAAAAGTTTCCCTTCAAATATAATATTAATGGAATACTAAGGGCATCTGAATGGCTTCAACATTGAAGTTAGGGTGCATAAACAATTCAATGGGGGGCCTTATTATGACCAAAACTCTAGGGGTTAGTGATGTATCGAGGAAAACCAAAAATTCCATTTCGATAGATGTGTTACGTATCAAAACTTCATAGTTTTCTAGGAAATTGATTGATAACACACCATCATTTCTATAAATACCGTTGTTGCTTCATAGTTTCTGAAATATTATAATGAAATTAAGAGTAATCTAGAAAGAAAAAATTCTTACCGGAAACCAAAGATTACCCAATTCTAGCATGATATTTCATAAAGTATGTTTCACAAAAGCTGAGAAAAAAATGAAAATGTTATACAAAACAAAGTAGCAGCATCACCAATTTCCCTGCTAAACAGAAGATATATATTCATTAATGTTTGATTCGTTAACTAAAACTTGTACGTCAGTATATATGTGTGATGGTGGAATTATTTATAAGCATTATTTTTGTAGTAATATAATGTCAATGTCCTAAAAAATCAGAAAACTCTTACCCCATAATGAAATCACTTGCCATATATGTTGCTCTCCTGTGATGTGAGATTGAATTCTCTTAATAGTATTATTTCGCAGACCAAAACATCCCCAAATATCACAGTTCAAGCATTCTCTGTAGAGAAAGAATGAACAGATTGTCAGTCTATAGTTCCTGAATCAGCAGTGTTTTCTCAGCAGTAAGTACCTACACATTTTCATGAATGGATTTTCTACATCCATTATTCCTGCTTCTTGGTTTTTTCATCCAGCACAAATAGACGTACCTTTTTTTCAGCTGATAGTGGAGGAGGGGTGCGAATTCAACATCCTGAGCAAGGAATTCTTATCCACGCCTAACTATTCTGTAGGACGTTATGGTATGAAACAAGATATTGAAACTACTGAAAATGTTTTCTAAAATGTTGAATTTTTTTTGGGCATTGTATTTGAATGCAATTGAACTGAAAATCATAATATGCAGGTGATGTACTAATCCAATGAAATTATGAAATCATTGTAACTGTTTAACGTGACTTTTCATTAAATATATTCAAATATGTCAGAATATTTATATGAAAACATTAATATATTTTTCCACAGTAGCGGAATCCATAAAAAATTAGTGAACGTAACATACTCACTTGAAACACATTAACTATGGGTTTATTGGATCATGGAAACTAAAGGTAGATGGACTTACCAGCAATGAATTCCTTGAATGATTCCATATATAAGGGATAAGGAAAATAGTACATACCACCTAAAAACCTATGTTGAAGACAATAAAAGCAGACCGTGGACGCAACTTCTGAACAAACATGTCGCTCGGAGACATGATATAGCCAAAAATTAAAGTAAGCATTCCCTAGTTCAAAGAAGATATATATCGTACCTTGGATTGTGAATCCTGAAAACATATTTCAATGGAGGCACACTGAGGTTTTACATTCATCCATAGGAAGTCTGCACAGAGGACCTTTTTCAGTTTTGCCTTCTACAAACCTAAAACCATAATCCACAAGTTAGTCCAAAAGTTGTTGAATTGTAATGAACAGATGAGAAATGAAAAAAAAAATTACATGAGCATCTATTAATTGACACTAAATTAATGAAACATAGAAGTTAGTGTCTTGAATTTTCATTGTGAATTAAGGAAAATTCATGCACAAATTACCTGCATTCATATGATGGTCAAAACGGATGTTACCTTCCTGGTTTTATGACAGAATACATGAATTCATTACCAATTCCTGTTGTTGTATTCACAACTACTGGTAAAACAGTTAGATAATAGTGAAACATCACAGTAAAATCTACCCTGACTTAGATATGAGAAGAATTGCGGTATGGGTTCTTGGGATATGTAGAAAAAATAACCTAGTTCCATTGATACAGATCCTGGAACTGGGGTCGATTAAAAGTCTAATAGAAATGGTGAATTATAGTAATGTTGAAGAAGAATGAAAACCATTATATTCTATTTTAGCCCAAATTATAAACACTTTAGATCGTTAGGAGTTATTATATACAGAATCTGGGCACTTACTCCATCAGGGATTGATGTTCAACTAAAGCTTTAAAGAACAATAGAAAATTAAGTGTTTCCCTAATGAATGATTGGAATTCATAAATTGAAATGCAAAGTATAATTAAACTTATAAAATTTAAGAATTTATTGTTTTATGAAATTAAAATATGTCTAAAATTTCATAAAATGTATAAATATACATACCTTGTCCCTACCAATTTCAATACCCTTTGGGAAATCCTTCTATGCTAAAAGATCATCTCGAGTGCAAATCATTGGTGTTTCAGATCATCTGTCGGATTAATGGACATTGAGGATAAATGCAAATAAGCATTTAATAATTTCTATAAGTAGCAAATGGATATAAAAGGATTTAAAATTTAAAGGGAACAAATTCTTAAAATTTATAGTTGTTTAAGACATGATATAGCCAGGAATTAATGTAAGCATGCCCTAGTTCGAAGAAGATATATATCGTACCTTGGATTGTGAATCCTGAAAACATATGTCAATGGAAGCACACTAAGGTTTTACATTCATCCATAAGAAGTCTGCATAGAGGACCTTTTTCAGTTTCACCTTCTACAAACCTAAAACCATAATCCACAAGTTAGTCCAAAAGTTGTTGAATTGTAATGAACAATGAGAAATGAAAAAAAATACATGAGAATCTATTAATTGACACCAAATTAATGAAATAGAGAAGTTAGTGTCTTGAATTTGCATTGTGAATTAAGGAAAATTCATGCACAAATTACCTGCATTCATATGATGGTCAAAACGGATGTTACCTTCCTGGTTTTATAACAGAATACATGAATTCATTACCAATTCCTGTTGTTTTATTCACAACTACTGGTAAAATAGTAAGATAACAGTGAAACATCACAGTAAAAGCTACCCTGACTCGGATATGAGAAGAATTACTGCATGGGTTCTTGGGATATGTAGAAAAAATAACCCAGTTCCATTGATGCAGATCCTGGAACTGGGGTCGATTAAAATTCTAATAGAAATTGTGAATTATAGTAATGTTAAAGAAGAATGAAAACCATTATATGCTATTTCAGCCCAAATTATAAACACTTTAGATAGTTAGGAGTTATTATATACAGAATCTGGGCACTTACTCCATCATGGATTGATGTTCAACAAAAGCATTAAAGAACAATAGAAAATGAAGTGTTTCCCTAATGAATGTTTGGAATTCATAAATTGAAACTCAAAGTATAATTAAACTTATAAAATTTAAGAATTTATTGTTTTATGAAATTAAAATATGTCTAAAATTTCATAAAATGTATAAATATACATAACTTGTCCCTCAACCAATTTCAATACCCTTTGGGAAATCCTTCTATGCTAAAAGATCATCTTGAGTGCAAATCATTGGTGTTTCACATCGTCTGTCGGATTAATGGACATTGAGGATAAACACAAATAAGCATTTAATAATTTCTATAAGTATCAAATGGATATAGAAGGATTTAAAATTTAAATGGAACAAATTCTTAAAAGTTATAGTTGTTTAAAAATGTAACTATCAATTTTTTAGTAAAGGAAAACCATCAAAACATCTTGCCAAAACATCACTATTATGTTCACATTGGAGTCACTATAATCATAGGGAGAAAACATTAAAAAAATATCCTTTAAATAACTACCCACAAGATCAAATGAATTCAGGAATAGAAAAGACAACTCCCTCTAGTTACGGAACATCTAAAATCTAAATTATGAAAAACTCAATCTAGATCCACCCTTTGAAATAAACAAAGAGATATCATAATATGGAACCAAAATAGAGATCTGCATCATAAAAACAATGAACCTACTAAATCAAATTAGCAAAAACATCACCATCTATATCACCAATCATCGCAACACTATTTCATTAATAAATTGATAATCAACAAACCAATAATTCTATCATCCATTACTCGTGGAGTTAGAGAGCATCAAAACATTTTTCAATGAGAGGGAATTTGAAGAATTACAAGGTGAAGTGTACCTATATTCCTATAATAATCCTAAAATAATTTGAATGAAACCCTAAAGCAATAGATCAAACTTATTTATATTTGGCTGATATCCTAATATCCTTGCTGTTGACAAGTATAAATTTCACTTTGAACCCAAACTATAGATTATTCAATTATTATTATTATTTTAGAAGAGGGAATTGAATTTCGATGCATAAATCATTCTCTCTTTGTATCTAAATACCCTAAAATGATTTATGAAATGTTCTAAAGTTAGAGATTCTTAATCTTTTTTATTCATTTAAGAAATAGCATGTACCTTGTTTGAAGACCGTCCATACCCAGAATAATTATATCTACAAACAGCCAGAGGCCACAAGATAAGTTAGTCCGTATTGATAAAAGTAGAAACAAAGAAAGGATGGATCTGAAAAACTGACCCCATCAAATTGACTTGAATATGAAGTTTGAGTTCGCATAATAGCTCAAACATTTGACCAAGATCTGCTGTATTTTCGTGAGAGTACAGAATAGTTAGGGAAGCTGATGTGTTCTTCACGTACGGCACCATAAGTGTATCTGCATCCTAAAACCATGCTTTATAGTGAAGATCAGTTTGACTTACATAAGTGTCCAAAATCATGGCAAGAAAATGATATTTATTGTCAGAATAATAAATTATTTACGCTTGAAACCCGCTGTAGTCATTGCAGCATCAATGCCGCTATCACAAAATTCCTGATGACCAATTCCATCACCCTGGAGCACAACCTCACTATAGAAAATGTTTTTAATTGAAATAACAGTATTTAAATGATATATATAAAAGAAATATGAAACAGTAAGCATTCAAAACATCTACCTGAACTGGTAAATACAAGACTGTGAGAAAATGCCTCACATGCTTGGGAATGTGAGGGTGAGACATGGAGAGAAGGAGATACTGAGTGGGGAAACAACAAACAGTAGAGCAATGGTACACCGATAAGAGGATGTGATTGCAAGAGAGGGAGAGTAACAGACGCAAATAGAGTAAACTGAAAATAGAGTCAGTGGAAACAAAAAAATAAACAACAATGAATGGTCACAAAACCAATCAACAGTTTACAATATAGTAGGGTTTGGTAAATAAAGGGTTACCTTCAATATAGCTGACAAAAATATTGAGTTGATGCTATCTCGCAATATTCTGTTGATATCGTATGATATCGGCAGTTGCTTATGCAAATCATTTGTAGTAGACAGTGCGAGATCGAATTCAAATGAAAATATTGTTGTTGGTAATAACAAAATGAACGCCAATGAATGGAAAATGAATCAATAAACAGTTATGATTTAAGAACATTCGGGTAAATGTAGGTTTACCTCTAATATTGGTGAAACAATTCCCGAGACGATGTTGTATCGATCTGGTCGATTGATTCGTATGAAATCGTCGGATACGAAGAATCCGAGAAGTAATTTGTGGGAATGGGAGAGTCGAATGCCGAGGAGACGGAGGAGAGAAGGTGAGGATGGAGAAGGTGGGAGAGATGGTAGTGGATGAGGGACCGAAATACTGAACGGGGGAGAGAATAAGCGGATTGTTGACCTTCGAGTGGGATGAAATGTCCGTCGATTGAGAGTGATGTGCGAGGAAGACGAATATAGAAGGTAACCCTAAACATGAAGTTGGGTCGCGATATTTCTCGGCTCGGAATCGATTTGGGAGGGGTATTGCGGGGTTGCGAGTGGTAACAGGAGGGTGATTCGGTAAATGGAGAAGTGGAAAAGGTGACGTGGCTTCTTCTGGTGGTGACACGTAAGCATAGAGTAACCCAAGTTTAGTAAATATAGTGGATTTTATATTTGACACATTATTCTCTATTGGATCTTCGATAAAATGATATTTTAGATTAATGTGAATTGACCATGAATGATGAATTATATTTCATGAAATGTTAATAAAACTCTAATTATATGTGTTTATGAGAAGTGGGTTATTATTTTTTTCCATTAGTTTATCCCTTTGATATACCATCAACATTAATTTTTTTATCTATATTTGTAATTATATATTTTTCAAAAGTAGTTCTAATTTTCAGAATACATTACTTAATTTGATGTTATAAAAACATTCACTTTAGAAGAAAACACATAAGATTTACACTTTTAATCAAATATATTTTAATCCTAATCTATATATTCACAAGGATATAAGATTCCTTCCACTACATTAATATTTTAATACAGAGTAATCTATTCCACTTAGACACTAAAGAATTATATTTCCATAAATGAATTGATAACCTGTTAGTGAACTTTGATACAAAACACATAATATAATAGAATATACAGTCCAATCATTCAGTAACAATGTATAAATAACATCAAATTGGTTTTCTTAATCTCAATGTTCAATTTCTTTTCCTCTATAATCATTTCATAACATTACACTTTAAAATATGTTTCAAAACTAGTTTATAAATCCTCTATTCCAAACTTGCTTATAATTTATCTATCATATATATCTTAAAAAATATATTCCATCTTCTTCTTAAAAAATTTATAAACTTAAAAACATTACATTTAGTATAGAATAGAATTTTCAAACAACATATTTATTTATAATGGAAACTATTCACGTGAACATTATTTCATTATAAGAATAAATTTATTAAACATATTAAAACATTATATGTGATATATCACTATACAAAATTAATGCATTGATTTTTTACACTATTCATTTCAAAAATATGATCTTCTTGAATAAATAATCAATTCTGGAAGAATATGATCATGGGAATTAGATTATGGTATATATATAAATATTATACCAACAAATATGTCATTTTCTTAAACAAAGAAACTATTATGTTACTCAATGAATAGTTCATCATTGATTTCATCATTTATTAAATCATACATGAAATCCCTATGTAAAATCATGTAATTCAATCAGACTATAATTAAATGTAATATAATTACAGTCTCTAGTGTATAAAAAGATGAAATGGTCTTATTAAAATCAATTCCATTAACCTGTGTATACCATTTTCAAACCCATCCTTCATTTTTCCTTAATACATACCCTATTTCATTTGCCTTTTTTGAATAACCAATATTATTCCAATAATAATCATGGTTGAAATATTTGTTATAAAATACCATGTAACTATTATCAATTTATCTAACAAAACATTAATTCCATCCATCCACTCATGAAACTAGAATTCCCCTTTAACATATGTTGTTTTAAAATGTTAAAATGTGAGGTGTGTCTTGCAATCAAAATGGTTATTCTATTGTGAATTAGATTTACTTCACCTATAATAACATTCTCAACCACCTCTTAAATCCTCTTTATATATGAGAATATTACGGTTTCTATTCATCCCTAAAAATTCATTAGTCAATATCATTAATCTAATATTCTATTAAATCAAATTATTTTCATAATTTTTCCCAAATTAAAAAAAACCATAACATCTTATTCATTATTGAAACATGTTTCTTGGGGTGTAATTTTATTATTTTAATTTCCCATCACAGCTACACAATAAATAGACATTTTTATTATGTATTTGTTATAATCTTCATATAAACATCCCCATATAAGATAATATAATAATATACCCCCAACCCCACCTTATTGAATATTCACAACATTTTAAGATTTCAATATGATCACAAAATTTCTTCAAAACACCCTTAGATATTTAAAAGATAGGAAATTATAAAAAAAATATAAAAAATAATAAAGATGTTTTTTCTATAAAAAATGATTTTGAATTTGATCCAAAACAACAATTTCATCCGTATAAATACCAGGATGTATCATGACCAATCAATATGGTATGGGCAATATCTATGAAATTTTATCACATAAATTTAGTTACACTACTCCATAATGTTGTGTATGATTCACTAGAATCATGTTGAATAATTTTCTTATTAATATTTTCCTAAAATCTTCTACTAGTAAATTCCATACCATTTTTCATTTAGATCATTTAGAAATCAAACTGAAACTCTTTTAGAAGGCTACATCAAAAATATTTGAACAATTATAGAGTATCATACTTATGAATTGTAATCAAAATAAAATTAATATAATTAAATAAATCAATAATATAATTAAAATAATAGTATCATTTTTGGTAATTTCTATCATAGGCCTACTATTAAATTAATTTATTTGATATGTGTGATGATTTATATTAATATAATTTTTATTGGATTTAGAATAAGCAGTATTTCCATTTTATAGGTGGATAACATCTAATTAATTTATATTTTTAGAAAATTCACTACTCAAAAAATCTCTCAATGGGTAAGATAGTTTATGTTATTTAATTGAATGAATATGATTTTATCTAAAAAATATATCTTCAACATTCATGATTTAGTAAAATAATTTTTACCATCACGAACATGAAACAACATTCCAAATTATACCTATCCTCCTCACAAAACAAATACATCATTCAAATTATTTACCAAATGTTTATATTTATAGATAATCACATTATTACATTTATTTTTTCACTTAGATAAATATAACAAATTAAGTTTTATCCCATCTACATATTTAGTTTTCTTTTATTTTATCTTATCGTTTTATATCTATAATGACCCAACTCCTTTGATTTTAAGTGAACCATAATTTTTAAAGGCCACCAATTATTAATTGATTTTTAATACATACATAATGAGAAATAAATATTATATGATATGTGATGAATATACACTATCCAGAATCTATGGATATCCCCTTTTAGATTCATTTTGTTTTAAATAAATAATTATATCATTATATTTTCATTTTTCCCTCGAATAATAAGACATCTTGTTATTGTAATTTTTACTCATTTTCATTGGTAAGATATAATGAAAATCATCATCTATGAAACTAGAAGGTCTATCCTTCCAAAACCCTATTGTAGTTGTTAAAAATTTTTCCACAATTTCTACATAATGTTAGGTTTTCTTCTATAAATATCCATGAAAAGAATATTTACATCACAAAACATCCTATTTTCTAAATTTTTTTACATCCCTTCCTTATTTTCATCATTAATTAGGGATCCATCTTTGTGTAAGAAACAATTATAGACTCATATCACTTTTTATTTTCATTTTATTTAAATTTTATAAATCAACACTTATTTTAGTTTTATCCACATGTTTTCATGTCTAAAACATATATACTAGTGAGAATTATATTTTTCATCAAAAAACATGGTTATATATACATATTTTCTCAATATCGAATTACAAAAAATAATTAAAATATCAATATCACTCATATATAGTTTTATTATAATTACTTTTTTTCATTATATTAATATTCAACATCGATCAAAACATTCTTCAGTGGACATTTATTATATTACCAAAAAGTTATAAAATATATATATTTACTTTTATAATTTCTTTTATTAAATAATAAAATTCAATTTGATGGTCCCTGCTTTAAACACCATCATTATAACCCATTATTTTGTTACAATTTTTAAATTATTTTCTTTTTATGAATTTTATTCAATATATATATATATATATATCTTTCTTCGACAATGAATCCTTATAATCATTAGTAAAATCATTGTTTCCTGGTGATTAATTATCTATATATAAATATTTTATATCCTTATAGATATATATGATGATTGAAAAATATTCCTTGAATTCATACCTCTTCATAAATTCCATTTCACTTTCTTATTAATTTTTGGCATCATCACTTGCATCACATGTGAATTCATACTGGTTCAGTTTATAAATAAGTTTTTTTTAACATCCATAGAAGTCCAAAAATCTTCATTATCATCACTACTTGTATCATCATCATGTATTGATAATATATCTCCCTTTTTGTGTTTATATTAATTATTTTTATATAATTATAAAAAATCTTTTGACATATCATAAATTTTTTATTTCAAATTAGATAATCTTTTTCACCTCTTATTGATATCATCACTATATTCTCCCCTTTTAAACATTGAATAGTTTTCATAATAGTACCCAATAACACCACACTATAATAATTTCAGTTGTATATTTCATTAAAATTTTCCATTTTCCCCTTCACACAATTCTAAAAATGAATTAAATGAGTATGCTAAAAATTTAATCAACATCACTTAGTCTTTAGAATAATCATCATTCAAAAAAATTATTTCATGCACATCACTAATATTTAGGCATTAACGTAAATTAAATTTTTATCCTTAGTCATTGATGGAATAAATCTCCCATAAAAGTATGTTATTCTATATTTATTATATCTAAATTATATTATTGTAGAGTAACCATATAAATTTTTTTTATGCCTAAAATTTTTCATCCAAATTATATGATTATATGATCAGTGTATTATCATAAACAACTATATCCTAAATTTATTTCCCAAAATCTCTTAGAGTGATCACAATTTCATTAACTCTAGTAAACAAGTCATATACAATTTAAACATTTAACAGTTTTAATCTTCAATCATTAAGAGGTAATCATTTTTGTTTTGTTTCCTTTACTCTATCATTGAATTCATAGATATTTTCTAAGATATATCATATTTTATTTTTACCCTGGATTTATATTTTATTTTATCACCTAATTTTATCAATTTTATAAAAGTATAAGATTCCCTGAAGTTTCATTATTTTACATGTTTTTATATCATTTTATATCAAGGAATCACCATGAACAATGGGATTAAATTGTTTAATTGTATACCAAAAAATATAAAAAAATATCACATGTTAGGCATTGTTTTTCATTGCATGTAGAATAATTTTTACCATTGATAGTTAAAATCTCCTTCTTTCTCACATAATTATTATTTTCCTCCATTGAAATATAAATTCAATACCAAATCAATAAACATTGAATAATGATTCATATATAAATATAAAAATAAATATTATTCATTGATAGAAATTAAATCTATAAATCAACTTAAAAACTCCATCATTTTTAGTTGGGAAAAATGATAGGGATAAAGGATATATTTTCTGTCAAATGGGATTTTGATATGAAGAATCTATTACTAAATACTAATTATATATATAATATCATTTTTAGTCAAAATAATTCACAAAAATTTGAGCCAAATATTTTTTTAGTGGTTCACTACTAAAAATAGTAGATTTTTTCGGATAATAAAAAATTTACATGAGATCATAATATCAACTAGACTCCTCATTAGGATTACTGTTAGTAGGTTTTATCATTGAAATAATTTTACACTATAATATATTGACACTATAAATTGAAATCATACTGATACTATTATATATAAATGATTCTAACAATAATAGATTATTCAACTAAAATATATGTCCACCGAGTTTCTATACTATTATTTTTTCGTTAACTTTTTCTCCATTATTAAGAACATAAATATTACCTCATTATTTGACTTTACACTAGAATAATTAAATTATCTGGTATATAAGTCCAAATTAAATTATCTCACACACAAAATCACCTAATCATTATAATTTCAATTTAAATTCGAAATTAAAATAATAATTTCAATCATATTATATTTATTATTTTCTAAAAAATTATCAATTATTATTACTCTCTTTTTTTCAATACATCTATCTATATATATTTCGAGTTAAATCATTGTTTTCCTCGATGCTTTGCAGCATAATTAACCTATTTTAAAAAAACTAAAATTATAACACATTCCGTATATGTGAAGAAACATTCATCATGGTGTGTACCAACATGATTTGTTGTCAAAGAGAGAATTATTTTAATAAATAACATTCATCAATTAATGATATTCATATTCCATGTTTTTATTCATGTAAAGTCAATAAACAATAATATTTCCATGAAAGAATGAATTTTATTCCAAAAGCATAAAACATGAATTCAATTAAGGATATTTAAAACATGATAGATAAGATTAATAATTGTTAGCGTTATTCAATCTGGATTTTTATTTCATTTCATAAATTTTTTCTTCAAAAAAGTCCTTTACTATGTCCCAATATTTCATTATGGAAAATCAGAAAACAATCATTTCATAAAAATATATAACCCCTCAAATAGTAATTATATGATTCCAATGATACCCATTAATAACTATTATAAAATATTTAAATAACTTATTTAACATAACAAATTGATATTAAATCCCATAATTACTCAAATGAAACCATAATTATTCCACTCTCTATAATATTCTCAAAAAGACTCATATAAAATTCTAGAATGATTTTAAGGAAAAAAATGATTTTACTTTCATCCATTTAGTTACGAAATTTCTCATTTGAAAAGTCCCAAACCATAACACACTTAGATTTTATAAGATATTTCCCATAATTAGTTTTATTTCACTGATGGATTTCATTTAATAAAAAATAATTCTAAACAAACATTGATATATTATTAAAATATTTTTATTTAATCTGATAGTTAAAACAAACCCCTTAATTCTGAAGTTATGAATATGGTTAAATACATTATTAAATATATATACATCAAAATAACTAAAAACATGTTAATAAAATTTTATTATATAATCATTTAATTCTTAATAAATATACTTCAATCTTCAAAATTATGTTTTCAAAGATTTTTTTTTATTTGGACTAAATATTTTATTTAATTTCTAAAACATTTATAATATTTTATAGAAGCAACTAATTTAATTTTATATTTAATCGCATCAAAATTATATAAAGTTGAATTTTCTAGAATTTTAGAAAATATTTATTTTTCAACGAATAGAGAAAAATAATGATTTTTATTAAAATCTGTATTTTTCTTTTAAACTACTTACAAAATAAAATTATATCTTCGTTAATATTAAGGTTTTAATAATATTTTTTTATTTTAGGAGATTAAAATATATTTTTATTTTGATATTATACATGAATTCTTTAAAATAACATTTAATATTTTAAAATAAAATTCCTCTAAAAATGAATTTCTTATTAATTTTTTCTAGTTAGTTACAAAAAAAATTTCCAATTTTTTCTATTCTCTTTATAATATTTTACTTTATATTTCTACATTTTTTTTCAATATTTAGTAAATAGGCATATTTTATTTTTGGTCTATATGAATAGTAAATATGTTGTTCTTTTACCATGGAATTGGTAAAATAGGGAATTAATGGGTAATAATAAAATTATATGGATTATAACATTCCACTCAAACATTAATAAAAAATTTTATATTCATATAACTAATCCATAATAATAAAATTAATGGATTTATGGCCCTTTTGTGTCACATGGATGAAATATTTTGTTATATAATGTTTTATTATAGAAAATTTAAAAAAGTCACCCTCTTGTTTCTAATTGTTAAATATTTATAAAAATAGGTTATTTAGTTGAAAATTCTAAATTTAAATATCATTTTAATATATAAAATATTTATCTTCATCATGGTAATTTATTTTTATATTTTATATATTAAACAGTTACCTTAAATGCTTAAACAATGCTCGCAATGTAATTTCTCAATTAAAGGAAAAGTCAATGAAATGATTTAAAAATATTAAAGGTATTATAATTTGAAATAAATTATTAAATTAGAGAATTAAATTTATTATCATAAAAATGAATGGATTTATTAAAAAATATAATAATTTACATTTTTATTGATGTTATTATAGTGAATGAAATTAATAGTGTAAAAATTCATTATAATAGTATTTTATGAAAAACATTACCCATTAAAATATTTAAATATAATAAAATATTAAATTAGTATAAATAGGATAATATATGGTCTATATGATTATGCACTATTAATTTTTATTATATTTCTAATCCTTTATATATTAAATACTGTTTTTATAATTTAATCATTTGTGAAATTTGAAAATCGACCCTCAACTAAATTATTAAAGGGCCCATACTCTAACAATTATCTAAACCAAATTGAGTATTCTATGAAGATAATGAAAACCCATTTTATATTCTTAAATTATTTATTCAAATTTTGGATCTTCTAGGATTTCCAAAAGTCAGACTCTAGAGCACTTGGGAGGATATGAAAAGGGTCATTTAGAAGGATAGACAATGACCCTACCCGATCACACAGTTTTTCTACTATTCTTTATCCCCTAAAAGTAAATGATATTAATCATAAACTAATAAATTATGTATCCTAAATATTATGAATGTTTATTATTATATTGAAAAAACATTATATATCATCATTACCATAAAACAAAAAGTGAAAGTATTGCTTGTGTGTAAGTACAGCTTATCATCTCCACAAAGCGAGACAATTCATTTTCAATCTCCATAATTCAAGGATAAGTATTATGAATTATTTATGATTAATATATGATATTTATTAAATATATATAGAAATTAAATGATAAAATCATATATACCATTTTACCTTCTTAATTGTTGGATAATTATAATGATGATCATGCATATGTGTGAACTACTACCTCCACAAAGGGATTTGATTCTTTTTATAATATTTTATACATGTATGGTTAGTAGGATAGATTTGATTAATATATATGACATAAATTATATACTATTGACTCATTAAGGATGAATTATTATTTACTATTCTTTTATTTAATCATTCAATAGGTGAATATAGCTTTCATGCATACACATGGCTTTCCATATCCATGAAAAATGTAAATCATTTTCAATATCTATCTTTATTGATGAAATTAAATATGAACATATATATATATATATATTTATGTAATGAATATATTTGATATTATAACCATATAAATGTTATATATGTATAAAAAATTATATTTATTATATTGCAGGTTAAAAACACTAAAGATAGTTAGACCTATTGTACGGTATTTTCATCTCACTTTTATTTATGTGGGTTTCATGCCATATTAATTTGTATTTCTCTTCGTGTGGTGTTTATAATACCCATTAGTTCCATGTATGATTCATATTATGAATTTTATTTTGATTTACATATTAATCTATGTTAATTTTATTCCTCGAGCTTATGACTCTAATGATAAAATTATGGAGTTGGATTATTTCAAAATCTCATCAATATTCAGGATAATATATTTTTTAAGATAAACATGGGAATATTTCCTTTCCATTTTTTTGTTTCATAAAGAAAATTCAAATAGGTTTTTACCATTCTCATACAGTTGTATTAAATCATTTCTATAAATGTTTCATGTTTTCAGAAACTATTTTAAAGGAATCATTTATTATTCTCCAAAAAATATATTTGATGATTTGTAAAAATATATGGAATGAATGTTTTTTTATCTTATAAAACATGAGTAGCTTTTCCTACCAACATGACACATCAATTAATTTAATATCCTTCAAAATTATACATGTTTTGTATGTAATAAAATGTTTCCATTTATATCTGCAAAAAAAATTAAAATGTGAACTTATTTTAAAATTGAGAAAATATTTTTTTTCGTAATTATTCCAAGTAAACATTCAAAATAAATTTCCATCAATGATTAAATCATTTAATCTTATATATGATTTAATGGGGATGTGATCCAATGATATCGTCCTTATTAATTATAATGATGGTTTATAATTATGATTATATGGTGTTTATGAAACCAATTACCTTCCAAAGGTAATATATATATGAAATAATGAAATATTTATGAAACACTCTTTTTTATGGGTAATTGTATGATAACTTTCTTATGAAACTAATTTTATTTTATTTTTTTGTTTATTTTTTAATAATATTTTGGAACACATAAGGATGCTTTAAAAAATGTAATCGTGGTTAAATTGTAACCAAGGATGATTGTTACATTATAACTAGGGGCATTAGTAATGTTATAAATTTTTTTGGATGAGGCAAATACCCCCCTCCAATGCATTGTCTAATGATGGATAACTAATGAGGTAAAATGTTCATGCTTATACCATATTTCATGCTCAAAATTTTATGAAGGCAAATGGATTTCATGTCCAAAAATTAATGCATAAAAAGTAACTTTATTTTCATAATATTATGGATATATCATGACTTAATGTACCAAAGATAATGATGTGACAAGGTTTTAGGTATATAAATTAATACATGGGTATCCACAAATCTATTTTTTAATTTTGAAATTACCACATTTTGGATGAGTGGGAAACTTAAAAAACTATATATTAGTTTTATACATCACCCAAAAAAACAACATTACATAAAATTACCTTATCCTAAAAGCCTCATTCAAATTTTAATATTCAAATTCAAAAATTCGAAGCCACACATCACTAGAAAATTGATCTTCCCAATAGACTGACCATCTGGGAAACGAAAAAAACTCAACACTATCATTACATCGCCGAAATATAATATCATAACTGTCATAGTTGTCATGTAATCACATTAAATTTTTTATCATCCTCATCAGACCTAGACCACTACCTCTTCTCTGATGCCCATCACAAGTACTAAACATAGTAACCACCGTCACATAGGGCCTCCTTCATATTTTCATCCTTAAACTCTCATCCACCACGACCACCAACATTGCCATTCTAAAACAATACTAAAACATTGAAACCCTTCAACAACATCACGACAACATCCCCCACAAACATACAACATTCAAGATACAAAAAGAAGATCAACAAACTAATCCAAGATCCCACCTCTTAGAACATTGATATCCACTCAAATAGACCCTGCCAAATCCTATGTAATGAACACCTCTCAAGAAATAATTGGGGGTGAGAGTTGATGGACAAATCTAGATTTGATTAAATATTCATATTAACAACATAGGGAGTGATGATTCTTGTTGAAATTTCCCAACCAAATAGAAACCCCACCATAACCTAAACGATGACTGTGCAACATGAAACCCCTCACCATAGTGCATAAAACAGTGAAAAACATCTTAGAAACAAAGGCACCAGACCCACCTATAAGGGAGAAATCGATCTGGATACCAACTAGATGTTTTAGATGTAGGATATCAATTGTAATACACAACCGATAAACCACTATTAGACTGACCATAAATCAACATTGACAATATTTTACTAGGAAAACAAAGACCAGCCCACTGGTTGAAACCACGCACACAAAAATCGAACAAAAAACATGATAGAACAATTTCACCCAACCTAAAAAACACATATAATATAAATATATTGAATATGAGTGAACAAAAAAATCTAATAAATATATTACATAATCACAAGAAGATAGTGGAAAAAATGACAATAAAAGTATCCACAGTCTCTACGACACAACTACAACTACAATAGACCAAACCCCAATAGAAAATCCATGTGATGGCATGGGTGAACTCCCACCATATCACCACCAATTTCCCAAAATAGTTGGCATGAACCCTCACTGCCTTATTATTGAGCCATTCTATTACCTACATTGGAAGAAATAAAAAGGTAATTATACAACCGGAGGGTTGTGTTGGGTGTCAGATAATAGGCTAAATAGGATCCCACCCATGTGTTCCATAACAACTCTCTCTGTAAAATTTTTTGAATTCTCATTTCAAATAAAACATGCCATGATATGAAGTAATCCATTTTTATATAAAATATAGTAAACATTACCTTTTCCCCTGATATATTACTATACAAGGTAAATCTATTTCGATGAAAATTCTTCATATAATCTTTCAAAAGTATGGACATGCATATCATATATAAAAAAACAAATACATGCAATAAAAATTAAAGAACATATATCAGCAATATGTATCACTATAGGACAGGCTATCCGAATTCTCATTTGAAAATAAATCAAGTGATTAATCTAATTCCTAGATCACATGCATAGGAAGCAGAGGAACATCCAATGAGTAAACACCCTGAACCCAAAAAAATTCAATATTATTCCCCCAGAATAATGGGCTTATAAACAAAAGGAATCCCTAATATGAAAACCCCATGATAATTAAATAAATTTGTATTGGAATCAAGATAAATCATCCACCTAAACACTAAATGTAATCCATATTCTCCACTTAACAATTAAATACAATGGATTGAAAAACATTTCAAGACCATTTTATAAAACCATATCATTTAATTAAAAATACCTATTTTCTTTTATTTATTTACAACTATGTGTGAACCATTTCTTATAAAAATTATTTTCAACACCCATAAAAAATCAATCTATTTATTTTTAGAAATCTATTTATAAAATACGAATAATAATGTGAATCAACATATGATAGAGAAACAACCACGTTCCTCAAAAATATGTTCGAACACGCCCGCAATGGGATCTACCAACAATAAAAACTCAAAGATATCAAAAAATTCAAGGACTATAATCCACTTATCAAGATAAATTAAATTTTTAAAAAATGTGGGTCATAAGAATGATATAAATTCACATACCTCAAGAACGAACACCCACACACCATAACCAACAAAGGGATTCCCTTTATAATTAAATCACACAACAAGTCTGGAAGACTAACTGAGTAAAAACCAAATCATACAAATAAATAAAATTACACAACACAAGGCTGTTACCATGATTAGTGGAAATTAATAAGTGGAATTATCACTCACTCGTAGAGACACATCATAATAGAAAAAAAAGAGCGGTCACTGAATAGATTGGATGGGAAGTAATCGTGTCTCAAAAAATCACCTGATATGAACCCTTACTGAGAGAAAATGATTTTCCATGGACGAATAGACAGCAAAAAGGCAAAAGTTACCCTAAAATCATTTTATGATAAATTTAATGAATAGTAATTTATTTTCACAACATGAAATCCATAGTGTTATAGTATACCAAAAAAACCCATTTCCACACATTAAAAATATTATATTTAATTTACTCATGATGTGTAAAAATTCATCACTTCCTAACATCTTTCACAGTTTGAATCACATTAATTGATTTTACCTAGAGACCATTTTACATCATGTAACCTTGTTTCACATTATTAAATTCTCTTAAAACGTCCAAAGAATCTATAAAGTAACTTCTAAATACTCCAAGCAACAAAGTGACGTTGGCGAGAGGGAAAATTGTAGTTGATCAAGGTAATCTATTGTTACAATATCTTTACCTAAAAGACATTCCATCCCATGTTATCCAAGTGGTATATTTATCCCCTGGAAAATGATGAGTACAGTGCTACCTCATTAATGAGTTGTGTTCCCAAGTCTCATATGAATCTCATGAATGTTTCCCTAAAACTCTAACCATTGAAATGGACTTCACACACAAGAAGTTCACTTGAGAATCAAAAACCATAACATATATTTCCAAAAAATAATGATTTTTCTTTTACTAAATATCATTACATCAATGAATACGAGTGGGTCAGGATGATACTCATTGAGATATGATATATCGAAAACATCATGAATTCTGGTCAATCGTACTAGCACTGAAAATTTATAAATACCCAACCTGGGAAACTTAGTGACCTCAAATGGTCTAACATACATCAGAGCCAATTTTTCCTATTTTACAAGGCAATGATGTCCCAAATGAAGAGAATGATTCAAGAAAATCGAGTCAGTAATGTGTAACTCCAAATTATAAATACATCAATCCGAATACAAATTCATTCCACTATGTCTTATAACTTTATAGTAATGCACTTCAATAATCTTCATTGATGTATGATGGATCAAACACGGTCTAACCAAATCTATAACCCCCATATTATCCAAAAAAATACATTATATGCATGGGTGACGATACAATGCTTCAATGGGAGTCAATATGATTGTAGTCTAATAACTATTATTATAAATAACTCAACAAGTACAATATTTATATACCACAATACACCAAAATCTAAGATGGAGGAATGAAGAATATCCTCTCGAAACATAATCACATGCTCTATCTGACCATCTATATTTTGATGGTAATATTTTATTAACTAGACCTATGTTCCAATCACTTCTTAGAGACTCCTCCAGAACCTCAAGGTAAACCAAGGATCCCTATCTAAAATAATGGATGAATAACTCTCATGTATCATCATAATCATCCACACTTATAGAATGTCAAGGTCTTAAACCTTAGTGGTATCCTCGATCAGATTGAATTTCAAAGTAATAGTTGACAGATCTACAAATAACAAGATAGAATTATTCCCTTGGGGAGACCATGGTAATTAAAAAATATTTGTATTCCTCATCCCATTTCTAAACCAACACCAAAACTGGTTGAAGAAAACCCATGTTTTTCATGTTCCATACCATTAACTATTGGTAGGTGCAATAGTGGGACACATAATCTCCAATTCCACACATCATACCTTTCCACCGAAATCATTGAATCATTTCATAAGGCACCATTATTGTTTCGTGATGAATGAACTATAAGGAATTTTGATAATTAAACATGAATAAACTCCATTCATATATTGGGATGACAAAACGCATCCCAAAGAGGAGCATACCATCTGAAGAGAGAGAGAGAAACCATAAAAAGTCTCCCAACAATAAATTATTTATAAAATATTTCTATAAAAATCATCCTACTAATGACTCTAAAAAATTGCCTCTAGATGTGATGGTGATAACTTAACCCTGGTTAGGAACATATAAAAAAATCCTCATGAGAATCTAGGTAAAACATAGTAAGTATTCACATAATATTTTGATCCCCCTTTGATTCCAAAACAACACTAAATGGTACATTCCAACTATGATCATCTACAATGGAATATCCCTCTCCATGGTGCAGGTGATATCGAAGTCAAATGTGCAAAGGTATTCTACCCATTATCTTTCTATGAGAATGATGTATATCTATGAAATTATATAAATCAAACTCAAATGATCAGAAATTATTGTAAACCATTCCCCAAAAATATCTCACTACCAATATTCAAGCTCATTCATGACAATAGAAATCTCTAAATCTTGAGTGGGTTAAATATTCTAATGTGGCTAGATGTAATGGTATCTCTAAGCTATAAAATCATTATACAGATTAAACAATCATCAAAAACTAAAAAAAATAAGAATAACACAACATGATTGACACATAACTAGATATATGTATGATTATAATATGATACGATGTCAAAATTTATTTATGTTCATAGAAACCAGACATACACGTCTCAAAACATGTGAATTTCACTATGTTTTCTAGTAATAATAGTCAAAGGTGACACCATCTTAGATAAATCATCAAAAACAATTAATAGTATCTAGAAAAAACTAATAATATTTGTATCTCAAATACATCAAATGGCTCATTCCATGAATATACAACATTAACCTTCAGAGGATTAACTAAAAATCCATGTTAAAAATTAAATTTTAATAAGTGCATCACTAGTTGAATCAATAAAAAACAATAAATATTTATTCATAAAAATGATTTCATGAAACATCAGAACCAAACATATATGGTGCTCATGATCATGTTCATTTATTTAGTGATACAAAATATCATCCAGGAACACTAACAAAAAAAGTGTCACTATATTGATGACATATTCGATTCATCAATGAAATGAAAACTACAAGAGCCTTAGTCAGACCAAAAGGCATCTAAAGAATATCATAATTTACAAACCATCTTTTAAAAGCTATCTTTGGTATATTAGACTCTCAAACATTGAGTTTATGACAACTCGACCTATGTTCAATATTTGAAAATCACATTTCCCAATTTAATTGATCCAAAAAAGCATCCCAATCAGGCAATGGATACATTTTTCATAACTGTTATCTAGTTCAACATTTGATAGTCCACATTCAACCAATGTGAAACATATTCCTTCTTGGCAAAGAGAACATGGGCTGACCAAGGTAAAACACTAGGGTGAACAAATCATTATTCCGATTAGTCAACCAACTAAATATTTAGCTCTTTCATCTCCATTCATTCCATATTATTAGAGGGTATCAATAATGTCTACATACTCGACATTAGGACAATAGTAAACTCTGACACTCTCTATGGAGGAATACTAGAATACTCATCTGGGAGAATGTCAAAAAATTCATGAACAATAATATGAAGATAAAAAATTGAAGAAACATCATTGAATTCAATCACAAAATCCGACATCCAATTCCTGAGCTGTGGGCGGAAGGCCATGCATGAAAAAATTGTGGGTCCCACTCCACCTGAAACACACTAGATCTCCCATTTGTAGGAAGAAAAAAATATATTGATGATAAAAACAAACCTCAACTCAATGAGTGAAAATCCAATCTATACAGATGATGATGTCAAACAGATCTTGATCAAGACTGAGAAAATCCTAGACCAACATAGTTTCATCTATTGTTAATAAACCTAAAGGACACAAAAACCCTTGATCATTCCTCTTACTAGGAAGAATCTTTAAATCCATTATGATGTACAGAAGTTACATTTAATTTTCAATAATATCCACAAAACATGTATATATAAATGAGTGCAAGGATCTGATATCATACAAAATAAATTCCAGGAATGATGCAATAATCATCATAACTATACTTATTTATGGACATTCATATACATCCCATATAATGTCTTCTATTTAATGAAATTTTTCATGTCATGAAGTCTGTAGTTGGAGTGGTTCAGTGCATGAAGCATCTGAATGCCACACAAAAGACCATTGAGCCGACGAACCCTGATCATAAAAATGTGTATTAACTGATTAATAAAAATACTGTATGTGACAAAAACATCTAGAGTTGTTCCAGTTATTATAGGAAATTGAATAAGAAATTCTTGTGTGTTATACCATTCCACACTGATAGGAATTCAGAGGAAAATTGCAAGATAGGGAAGATGGGGCATTTGAGGCTCTTTGATGAGTCCCAACTTCAACTGTCCTATGGTAATCTAAACACTTTTACTTCATCCATTGCACACCATTGATGATACCACAAAATGGATGAGAAGAAGTGGAAAATCTAACTCTACATGCCATATTCATCACTTTCCTTATTGACCTAAATATTATCTACATATAGGTAGAAATATATAACATAAATACCATTAATTTGAAATCTGGACACAAACCCTATAGGTACTTCTGAGGCATCAACTAAACATTTATTAAAACATTCATAGAAAAATGGATAATGTCATAAAAAAATATTGTACATAGATAATGAATTATATCACTACTATAATGAAAATAACACCTAATATTTTTCTATAATTAACAACTATATACAAAACTATTGAAAAACATGGTTTTGAAATTCATTCAAAAATATCCACATGTCTATCTACCTTGTCTACTGAATCCCCCATCTCGTACCAGAACCCTAAAGACTAAATAAAAAAACATAACAATGATATTCATAGGTGTCTCCAAAAATATGAAGATATTAATGATCTTATCCAGTCCATCCCTTGCCTCATGATGTTATTTTGTTTCTTTAATGGATGATGGCTTATCACACAAGAATTCTGGTGATCGATCTCTCTATCCTCCTGCTCCTCCTTATTAGTCAACCACTACATTCTGAACCCATGGTAAATTTAAATGAACAACAAGAATAGACCTTAATAAATACTCAGTGATATTATTATTAATAGGTAGGTTACTTGAGAATAAACAGCTGCATCCTCCCATGGATATCATCGAAGATGTCTCGAAGGCATATTTTTGCTCATTGAAATAGAAGAATGACTTGATAATAGAATAAATATTAATTCAAACCAGAAAAACCATAATAAAAAATAATAATTTAAAATAAATCCCAAAATTAGAGACATATATCCCAACATCCCATTAAAAACACGAATTTCATTGAAAAATGAGATGTCCAATAACTTATCGTAACATACCTCTCATGTCCCAACAAATCTATCTCAAGGAAAATAAAAATCCCAAGAGAAGGACTCGTAGGGACATACCTCCATTAATAAAACATTTTAAGAACCAGACCTGGTTTTCTAAAAATAAAGAATCTCTCCAATTTGTTCACATTCCCAAAAACATTCTTGATCCCCATGGATTGGTACCAAGCACCCGTGCATCGATGAAAATCCCAGAGGGAACGATTTCACCCAAACTAAAGAAATCACCAAGAATATAGATATACATAGTAGTAAATAACAGTAGAATGCTAATTAATATATTCTATATTCATAAAAATTTAGTGGAAACCAAATGACAATGAATGTAGCCAATGTATCTATGAGACATGTCCAAATACAAAGGAAAAAAACAAAAAAGCATCACCTTGTGATGGCATAGACGAACTCCCACCATCTCACCACTAGTTACCCAAATCATATGGTATGAAACCCCACCACCTCAATGTAACTCCCATCATTTCATTTTATTGGAAGACATATTATGGTGTATGCACCACCAAATGGGTTTCCAAGTTGTGAGATAATCATCTCAATCAGATCCCACCCATTTGTTCTATAAAATTCCTCTATAAAACAATTTTTATACGCCCATTTCAAATAAATCTTGGCATGATATGAACTAAATAATTTGTATATAAATCCTTGTATATGTTCCCTTCTTCAATGTTGTAAATCAATTGGTAGTTACATCAATTTCTATAAACATTATTCACATCATCATTCAAAATAATAAATTTGTATATGATGGCTAAAATAACTACGAAAAATAATAATAAATAAAAGCACATGTATCCGCATAAAGGATAAATATAGGTCATACTAGAAGACTACTCATAGGAAAAATAATCAAGTTTAGAATTTTGTTCCTGGGTCATAGGCCTAGGAAGTAGAGGAATACCCCATGAGTAAGCCCCCCCCCCCCCCCCCCCCCCCGCAAATTTCAAAATTAGTCCCCTAGAACAACATGCATATGAATGAGAGGAAGTATTTATGATAAAACATCTTAATGATCTCAAAAACATGGATGATGCCCTTAATCTAATCCATCACCCTAAGTACCATTGGTTTCTCATGTTCTATTTTTCATAATTCAATCCAATGCATTGAAAGTCACTTGAAAGCCATTCTGAAACCCAATTTCAATGAATTAAATATACCCATTTTCATTCATTTATCAAATAATATGGAAGAAATATTTTTCATTAAAATCTCTTTGCAAAACACATAAATAATCCTGAAAATATCATTTATAAATAAATTTAAATAATATGAACTATATGGTTTATAAACATTGGCTTGATACATGACCAAAAACATAAAAACTTAGGACGCACATGTCTGTAATGAGATTCACCAATAATGAAAACGTAGTGAGGTAAACTATGTCCATATAATCCATCCAAATCTCAAGATACATTTACTAATGAGACTGTGATGGTCTATGAATTCGAGGAAATACATATACAAAAAAAAAAACAAAACCCACCATGAAATAACTAAAAAATGAACTACATTTCGAATGTGATTGCACAATGGGTCCAAAAGATGACCCAAAGAAACACCAACCCATACTAACAAATATGATAACACAACTCATGGAAATTATCATAGTCAGTGGAAATGAGGAAAAATAACAATCAGTAACTTGGACAGATGCACTGCAACCAAAAAAATGATTGATTGCTCAATGAATAGATCAAGAAGGAATGATGTCTCAAACAATCAGTGAAGACGATCCATTAGTGATGATAAAAGGAAAATTGTTCACCTAATGGACACCCAAAACCAGAACTACACCATAGATATACCTACTCATGTAATTACAAGACATGTAATTCCTTTACACATCATTAAATTCAAAATATTGAATTACAATGATAAACATGTGAACATAGATTAAAAATACGATATTTAATTAACACATGAAATAAAAAAATTCATCAAATTGTTTAAACATTGACAACATATATCTCATTTTTACTATCACTAATCATCAAAGATCATTATTTCTAAAGATTGATTTCTCAAGTTTGTGAAGAAATGTTTTACATTTGGTACGTTTATGATGTTTTATAAATGGTGGGATATTTATAGGTGATGATGAAGATATTTCATGAAATAATTGTATTAATTATCTATTAAACAATGACTCTAAACTTCATTAGTCACTAATAATTTTTTCATACAATTTATCTAACATTCATCAATTTTAATGTAAATATTGTTTAAGAAAATACTACTGAATTATAATTTTTATAATAGGATGGTTTAATCATCTGTTACATATTAAGGTTAGAAAAACATGGAGAAACCCCTAGGGAATAGTCTATAAATTAGATAATATCTTATACTATTGTCTAGTAAGAGAATACATTATTTTTCATAATGTTTTATCCTTCTATATATACTATATGTGAATGTGTCTCTAGTATAGTTGTACCTATGGGAAATATCCATTTTAATTGAAAATTTATCTAAATTCGATCGTCAGATTGTATTGTATAATGGGCCATGAAAAACACATGTTTTGACATTCCCAGAGAATGTCATTTTTTAATCTACATTTTTTTAAGAACCATTTTGAAGAACATGAATATTTTATAATCATCGATGTCCTAGGTTAGTCCTAGGATGTCATAGATTAAACTTAATTTCTTATTATTTAGTTAACCTATTAATGATAATGTAATTTTCAATTATCATTGTGGTTCCTCCCCACAAGGAATTTGGTTTAAGATATTGGTTAGAACCAAATGTATTCAGGTTATTGGATAATATTGTGGAATATGGAATGGTATTACTTTTTAGAAACAAAGAGAATTAGGAATTATAATGAGAAACCTTTTGTTATTCCTAATAATTAATATCATAATATGATCAAAATTATAAACATAGGTGTGTTTCCTAGAGAAAATTATAAGAGTATAATTAAATTTGATGATGACCATAAATGAATTAAAACTCACTATTTATCAATAATGGAATGGGAGAAGAATCATGGAGTCGAATTCCCCAATGAAAAAGTAAAATGTTCTGGATGAGGAAAATGAAGACCTAGAGAATATAATATAAATGTAAAAGTAATGGTCTTAGTTGTCAATATATATGTGAATAATGATTTTAATAGCTATCATCAATGTTTTAAGTTATTAAATATAGAAATTATGAGTGTTATGAATATTGATGTCCTAGGGGGAAATCATGAGAAAATGATCATAATGGTTGTATGAATAATAGTTTAGACATTGATAATGAATATATTCCTAAATAATTATAAATATAAATATGTTTTATTGAATAATATGGATAATATTTGTAACTATATTAATAATGAATGGGAATGATTGAAATGATTATTTAATGGGATTTGAAATTTTTTTGAAATGTAATTTATAAATAAAATTATACATTATAAGAATAATGATGCATATAGATATTATTCTAAAATAATTTGTCCTTAAAGAATTTAATTTATAATTTTAGTGGTAACAAAAATAGAGAAATGTGATTGTCGGTCGGAGTGGATACTCAAGAGGGTGTGAATTGAGTTCCTATTAAAATTTCTGTTTAATTGATTTATATTGTAATCCCCCAATTCATAAAACAAGTTAAACTGTAGTGTATTTATACTGATTTTATGTGTTCAATTAGTTTCTCTATGATGGATTATTTCTCTATTAACTTAATATGAATATCATGTTAGAATTTTAAACTAACATACTGGCTAGCAATAATTAAAACATGTGATAGTTCAACTATCAGTGTTACTTTAAAAAATAATTGAATTTCAATGTAATTAACAATTGAATATTGAAAATAGTATAACTAAAATAAGATGCACAACAGTTTTAACCAATAGATTAATTCTAAAGCTAAGAATTAATCTTCTCTAATAGTTTATATAAAGCATTGATACACACCCATGATCTGGGTTTCCAACAGTACTTAGACTGTCCATGTCCTCAGACCTCAACCACAGTTCTATGTGGGAAAACAATAACAACAACATATAGGTTGTCCAGGTCCTCAGACCTCTACCATAGTTATACGTGGGATACAAGATGTTGTAATGATATTAGTGAGCTGATTTCAGTATCCTCCTGTTTATTTTAGTAGATAGTGTGTGTCCAAACATAAATAAGAACACACTGCTCATAATGTAGTAAAAATCATCACAATAGAAAAATAATATCGATATGAGTTTAGAATGATGTTGTATGATGTCAATACATCTCTGGACTCCTTTGTATTGAAGAAGATTAATATTTGAGTCCTTATCTGGAAGTTTTTTTGAAAACAGTGTGTCATGGTTTGCTTCCATTAAATCATATACAGGTGATCAGCTTGAATGTTAGAGTATTCCTTGTAGCACATGAAGCTCCTATTGAACTACTGTTAATGACTTTTATGAGTGTTATTAGAGTTATCCATGTGTTCTTCATGTATATCTCTTTGAACATTTTCTATGTCACACACTTTATACAAAGCATGGATATTCCTTTTATAGCTCATGCGGTGGTTCGACATAAGTCATGATTACTTCTACAGGTACGAGGTACAGTTCCCTGACATCCAACAAACATCATTAATTAATTTCAGACATAAGGTGTGATTACTTCTTAATTTATGAGGTACGGTTTGCTGAAATCCAACAAACATCATTATTTAATATCAGTTGTAGTAAAAAGACAAAATATGACCCTTGATGAGAAAATAATAGAGATATAGAGATTAGAGAAACTGTGACCGGTTTCCATCGGTATTGCATTGTATCAATGAACTTTTGTGGTGTAAATGTAACCGTAGGTCTTGCATCAGTAAATGTTACTCTCTGTAATGGTTCCTTGCTTGTATCATTAGCTCTATGTGTAGCAGTAGATCATTGTATCATTAGCTCCAACAGTCGGTAGCTCTTCATATCAGTGAACTTTTGATGGTAGATCTTCCTCGCTCTCAGTAACTCTGAACATTGGTAGCAGTAACTCTCTCTATTAGTAGCCTCCTCTATTGGTAGCTCGATTATATCGGTATCTTGTGTTAGTGACCTCGTCTATGAGTAGACTTAGTCTATTGGTGACCTTTGATTATCGGTACCTCTGTCTGTATCAGTGACATTAAAACTCGAAGGCTTATAAAGTATCTATTCTAATCAATTCATTTCCAGATTGAGTTAGTTATCAAGATTAATCATCGATACACATTTATAATCATAAATAAACATTGAAAAACATATTCAAATGATATGATATGATCATTTTGATATTCATATCAACTTATTAGTATGATGACATAACATGAAAGTATAATTAATATATAGATAGAAATTATTTGGGATTATCAAATTATATCTAAAAATAATTGAGATTATCAAAACAGGTGGGTCCAACAATAACACCCTTTTTGATAATAACAAATTATGGAATTTAATATAGAATAATCTTTAATGGATTAGAGTAAAATACATCTAATGGAATTTTTCAGTGTGTTCAGATCATAACTCACCAATGTATCAGAGTTAATCAGTGGAAGAACATAAGAGTAAAAAGAAATAGAATATATTTTTTCCCCAATGAAAATTATTATAATTTTATCTCCATTAGTGTAATTTCTTACCATATTTTAAATTTTATACCACTTGGTGATTAGAAAAAAAGAAAAAAAATGGTTCACTGCATAAAAGAAGAAGAGAGAAAACATACATTTACATTTCACATGAGATAGTACCAAAGTAATACAAGAAGTAAAATGATTAAAATCAAATTTCCTAGCCACTAATCAATAATCCTCCACAATAGGTGATTTGGATTTTTCATTGGGATCAGAAGAGGATTCAGGCTTGGTAGGCGTAGGTGAAGGCTTGGGATCACCAGTGATGATCAATGGTGGTTGAGCTACTAAAACACAGTCGAGTCTGTAATGGGTACTCTATTGTCTGATCACAGGAGTAAGACTTCTGATAGCTTGAGCTAGAGATAGCTGAGGTGTGAAAACAGACTGACTAGAGGCATACATGGCTGGAGGTACAAAAATATGGGTACTGTCCAGAAGCAGAAAGGGCACAATGAGATTCTTGGAATCCATGGTAATACCTCCCACTCTCTCCATGGAAGAGATGAATTCATCCATGTTCTCCATAAATTTTTCCAATGAAGGTGCCATCTCCCTAAGATTACTGACATGTTCTTTGAGGGCTTGAGTAACTGGGGGCCGTTTCAAATTCAATAATAGATGCTTGAAATGAATGGTCAGCTGATGCTTGGTGTCCACTCTTTGAAAATAATAACCAAGTTTGTCTTTGATTTCCTTTTAGACTGTAGTAGCGTCTCTCATATAGTTCTGAACGATTTTTATTATATCCCCGATGGTAGAAATCACTTGAGAATCAGATGAGCTACTGGAACTAACATGACAGAGTTATTATTTTATCATATATCTAAATTTTTCAACATCAACTGAAACACTAGAGGTACCAAGTGGTTTTACAGTAAAATGTACTGTTTCATTGTAGGGTTGTGTCAATCTACATATCAAATATTTTCACAACAAAATCCTGAGTACATACATCCATTTTAATGGTCTTTTTAAAATCAGCATACACATCCACAAACTATTTCACTACACCTCGAATGTAGTTGATGTCAGTATCAACTTGAAATTTAGAACTCATGACGATGTCAGATGAAGCAACAGATTTATTCATTGAATGAACAACCTCTGTCAAAATCTTAACTTGATGTTGATATTCTATTACATCATTCATCACTTCTGTCACATCACTTGACATAACACTTCCCAGAGAAGATACCAAAAAACTTTCCATATTACTTTTATCTTCTATAAAATAGGATTTCTATTTTGATTTTAGTTCCTCAGGATCTCCTTGTCTAACAATCTCTTCATCCATAGCTAGAGGATCTAATGGTTGAGTAGTAAATTCCTCTGAGAAAATATCATAAGACACATGATTCCTTCTAATGGGTGTCTCATCTTCAGAATCTATATATTATAGTACTAAAATAATAAATCCATGATCCACAGACCAATTGTCCACTTCATAGGTCACAGAAACTGATCATATCCTTACAAGTTGCACCCCCTCAACCTGAGCTTCCATCACTATGTCCATAGCAGCACCTGTACCCTCATTGGGTACTTCCTCTTCAGAAGATTTGTCTACAACCATATTTATATCCAATTTAGGTAGCACAGGCTGGGGTATGTTAGCAATAGGTATTGGTATGTATACATCAATAATCTTCTCAACGGGAACAATATAGTTCTCAATCAGAGGACTGAGACTCAACAGGTACTTCCATGTTCCGATACTTCATCCTCTTCATTATCACTATTATTGGAATATGGATCAGTCACCCTATGATCTGATCTAGGCAGGTCTTCCTCATTTATAGAGATTTCATCAACAGTTTCTCTTTGACCTGCTTCCCTTCTAGGTAGGGTCACAGGTGAACTTGCCTTTCCATGTGATACCATTTCAGCAGCTAGGACTGGTGGAAAATTAGGATCCCCTCCATCTTCTATAGTGGTATCCTCCTCAGCATCATCATCACAATATTGAGGTTCTTTCTTAACAGGTCCTAGACCTGGATATCTCTTATCTCTAAGACGATTTGGATGCTCAAAAGGTTTAAATTTATCATAAATTTTCTCATCCTCATTTACCCATTCCATTTCCATGGGTTCCAACAAATATTTATGTACTTAAAAACATTTTTTTGATTCAAAAGTTGTCTCTTAAAACCATTGTCTCATCCTGAGACATAGCCACACTTGTTACCCTGATCATCAATGAGATCATCATTGCAATGAATAGAGCATTTGTTTTAGATTTTGGCATGGTCGTATCTTTGATTTGAATGATCAGAGGCCAACACAAATTCACTTTGACACCATGCCTTTGTTGATAACAAAATAATATATCTTGAAATATGAGAATTTCAAAATCCCCTCTTCTTTGACGTAACAAATGCTAAATAAATTTGAACATCAACCGGTTTTCTCCATCCATTTATGTGCCAACTACTTTTCATAGTGTGCCAACTCCAGTGAGCTCTTCCATAGAAGTTTCATACTAAAAAATGTCTCTAATGTGAGGTACTGATTTTGAGAAATATCCATACACACCCTCATGTGGAACGTTTAAGCACTCAATCCATTTAACGGAAGAAAATGATATTATCTTGTCATTCACTACTGAAACCATTCTTTTCTCTGATTCAGATTATTCAAAATGAACAAGTTATAGAATTCCTTAACAAATATTGGATAATAAGGACCATTGTCATTCACAAAACATTTGATCCTCCCATGTTGCTCCAAAATCATAAAAATCAAGGATTTTATGTGCAGGAGCCATTCTGAACCGAGTTAATTCTAGATTACAATAATCCTATCCAGTAAGTGTGGGGTCACTGCACCCTTATCATGACTTGTTCCATGGTGACTAACATTAGATCCTTTTTCTTCCTCATTGAACTCAGTGCATCACCTTCATCTCTGACTGTCCGCCATTTTTCCCTTTCCATTTCTGAAATGAAGAACTTAGGGTTCGTAAGAAATGAGGGGGTTCTAGAAGTAAGGTTTGTACAGAAGAGAGTTTGCGGTGGATTGAGATGTGATGTAGACTAAATTTTTATCATTTAGGAATCAAGACGTAATAAAAATAAATACATTAAAAACAATAAAGGTTTCTAAAAAAACTGAAATCCAGACAGCGCAAAAACATATCGGTGACCACTACAGGTGAGAATCCTCACTGTGAGATCTCTCTAATGGTGAGGTTTATCTATCAGGGATGTTTCCATGATGGTGATATTTCTCTAATAGTGAGGTCTGACTAACAGGGAGGATTTTCCAATAGTGAGGATTCTCTAATAGGGATGTTTCACTAATGATATGGTTTCACTAACGGTGAGGATCTTCTAACAGTGAGGTTTTTCTAACAGGGAGGTTTCACTAACGGCGAGGTTTCACTAACAGTGAGGATTTACTTACAGTGAGGATATTCTAATAGTGAGGTTTAATGAATTTTCATCATTCTTATCTCATGTATAATGTAACTTAGCCGTTTTGAACTTAAAGGATTAGTGGATATGTCAGCTAATTGTTGTTGAGTGGCTATAAATTCATGAGTAATATCACCCTTTTGATAATGATCTATCCAAAAAGTGATGTATTACATCAATGTTCTTTTTCCTATAGTCAAATATAGGATTATTAGAGATAATGATCACAATAGTGTCATCACGGTTTATAGATACATTCTTAAATTGATATCCATAGTTCAATAAATTATGTTTCATCCATAGAATTTGTTCATAGCAACAACTATGAGCTATGTACTCTGCTTAAGCAGTAGAAAATACAATATAATTCTTTTTTTAATACTCTGTGATACTAAGGACTTACCTAGAATGTTACATGTTCTAGAAGTACTCTACATATCTAACTTGCAATCAGCAAAGTCAGCATCTGAATAGCTTGTTAAATCGAATTATTGTCCTTTTGGATAAAATAATACTATATTAGTAGTATGTTTAAGATATTTGAAATTATTTTTAACAGAATTAAATTCTCACTCTTTTGGATTAGCTTGAAATCATTCACACAAACACACACTAAACATAATATCTGGTTAACTAGCAGTAAGATAAAGTAAACTCCCAACCATACCTCTATAATTAGTTTGATCCACTAGTTTCCCAGTTTCATCTGCATCCAATTTACAAGTGGTACCTAGAGGTGTATCACTTTCTTTATTACTATCCAAGCCAAAACACATTAAAAT
The DNA here is from genome assembly GCA_963277665.1 of Viscum album. Taxonomy (NCBI): domain Eukaryota; kingdom Viridiplantae; phylum Streptophyta; class Magnoliopsida; order Santalales; family Viscaceae; genus Viscum; species Viscum album. The sequence goes on along the minus strand of OY728131.1, from coordinate 303,655,189 downwards.
ATCCTTTCTGTATTTACTTTGATTTTAAATAATACCATTTTCATTTTTTAAAACATGAAATCCATGAAAATATTTGAGTTCTCCCATTTAACTCATTTTAAAATCACTTTGCATACTTGTTGAGAAATCAATACATAAAGCATTTTTAGAATATCCAAAAATATTATCATCAAAATAGATTTTTTCTGTCAAACCATATTTGGAAATACTTTTGATAAAATGTGTTGGATCAGCTATCCATTTAATAAAAACTTTTGAAATAATAAAATTACTATCTATATCATACCGAGCTCGTGGAGCTTGTTTTAAACGATACAAATCTTTTGATTGCTTAAAAACTATATTTGGATAATGAGGATTAATAAAACTAGGTTTTTGTTCAACAAAATAATATTCAAATAATAATCCTTTAAGGAAATAACATTTAACATCCATTTGATATAACTTGTAATTCATATGAGCAGCATAAGCCAGTAGGATTCTAATATCTTCTATCCTAGATACAAGTGCAAAGGTTTCCTCATAGTCTATTCCGTCTTCTTGACTATATCCTTGTGTAACTAACATATCTTTGTTTCTAACTATATTCAATGAATTATCAAATTTATTTCTAAAATCCCATTTATGGACAATGGTCAAGGTGTCCATAGGTCTATCTACTAATTCCCAGACATTGTTTCTTTCAAATTGATTTAAATCTTTTGGCATTTCCATTACCCAAAATTCATCATTGATAGCATCATTAATACTTTTAGGTTATGGATGTGAAAGGAAGGCTTGATTTTCATCATGATTTCTTAGAGAAGCTCTATTTTGTGTTCCTATATCTAAATTTCCTAAAAATGTATTTAGCAGATGGTTTTTAAGGGTCCTAGTTGTTATTGAAAAAGGAGGGATAGAAATTTCAGGTTCATTTAGATGTTCATGTTCAACAGAAACAGTTTCTGGAAAAATTTTAGAAGAGGTTGTCTTAACAACATGTTCACTATTTTGGTCATTAAGTCTTAAAAATGACATATCTTCTTCAAGATTATCATGAGGGTTCTTTGGTTCATGTGGATCTGTTTCTTCAAATTTTATGTCCACAAATTCTTCCACGCATATGGTTTCCTTATTAAATACACTATATGCTTTATCAGAAATTGTATAACCTAGGAATATTCCTTCATCACTTTTGGATTTAAAAATATCAAGATTATTGCTAGTACTGAGAATAAACACTTTGTAACCAAAAACTCTAAAGTAACTAACATTAGGATTTATATTATTCCACAGTTCATAAGGGATTTTTTAATTATAGTTCTAATTAAGAATTTATTTATAATATAACAAGATGTATATACTACTTCATCCCAAAGGTAAACGGGTATGTCATACTCATTGAGCATAGTTCTTCCAATTTCCTGAAGGGTTCTATTCCTTCTTTCTACTATACCACTCTATTGAGGTGTCCTAGGGGCAGAGAAGTTGTGACTGTAGCCATTGTGTAAGCAATAGGTCTCAAAGTCATGATTTTAAAACTCACGTCCATGATCACTTCTCATGGACATAATATTATGTTCACAATGGTTTTCTATAGACTTGGAATATTTAATAAAACAAGAACAGGCATCACTTTTTTGAGAAGGAAAGTATACCAAAGTGTATCTTGAAAATTCATCTACTAGAACATAGACATAGTGCGTCCAATTTAAACTAGAAACAGTATATGGTCCAAATAAATCCATACGAACCAACTCAAGTGGTTGAGAAGTCTAAACTTCATTCTTTGATTTGAATGAAACTTTATGTTGCTTCCCCTTTTGACAAGGATTAAAAACATTGTCATTTGGGAATTGTAGTTTGGGTAGGCCGTGAACTATTTTTTTTACTCATTTTCTTAAGTGAATGAACATTTTAGTGTCTTAATCTTTAGTTTCATAGCCATGAATCTTTATGAAACGCATTTAAAGAAGTAACCATTTTTTTGGATAATGAATTCAAATCTACAGCATATAAGTTTTCATTTCTTAAAACAGTAAATAATAAAAAATATAGAATCAAATACATTGCAAGCATCATTTTCAAATATCACATTGAAACCATCATCACACAACTAAGAAACTCTTAACAGGTTGTATTTTAGTCCATCAAAAAAATAATACTTTATAAATTAATATTGAATCATTGTTACAAATTTATCCTATGCTGATTATATTTACTGTTGAGTTATCTCCAAAGGTGACATGACCTCAATAAACTTTGATTATTATCTTAAAGCATGAGTAGTCTCCTATCATATAACTTGAACATCCACTATCCAAGTACCATATCTTCTAATAGAAACATTTTAAGAAGGTTTCCTACAGAATAGATTTAGACAGAACATAATTTTGGTACAAAATTTTTCTTGGGTATAGAAAGGTTAGTATGTAAGACATTAGGCACCCATATTTGTCTAATGGGTTTCCAATAATTAACTGATTCAAATGATTTTGATAAATAAATATTATTTGGTCTATATGAATTTAAATAGCCAGATAAAGAATGATAATTTCCAGAACATGAGCTAGAAGCATACATTCCAGATTTAGGAATAAATTTATTCATAAAAATCTTTCTATATCTTGGTTGGTATCCTAAACTAGTAGTATAATTTGGTTCCACTTCATTTCCATGAATTTTAGGGAGATTTTTATTTCCATTTGTGAACTTCTCTATGACTTTTCTATGTTTCTAATTAGGCAATTTATGTTCAGTATTGTTCGTCAACAGTTGAACATTATTTTCCTTTTCTATACTAAGATCAGATTTAATAGTACTTGTCATGGTATATTGTTTCTTTAATGATTTGTACTTATATTTCATATCATTACAAGTATCTTACAATATATTGCAGTATTCAAATAATTTAGATTTATACATATTATCATCATTATTTAAATTGCTTTCATTCCTAGAATAATAATCATTGTGCATAGGGGAATTAAGTGATAAATTAGATGTTTTAGTCATGTATCACAAGGTTTGAATAATTATTTTCCTCAGAATCAAAATATTTAGATCCACTTGAGCTGTCTTCCAAAGTACTCAATTTATTTTTCATGGCTTTCTTGATTTTTTGACCTTGGAATCATATTTAATCGTAAACATCAATTTTGGACTTTCAGCCTTAACATGTCCTTTCATTTTACATTCATAATATTCTATCTCATCATCTTAATCTGTTTTCTTCCAATATCTCTTCCAATTACCTCATTAGTCATACATACCCTTATAATTTGATTTGATGACAAATTTATTCATCCTATAGAATTTCATGAATATATTTGTTATATAATCTATCTCTTCATCACTAACAGAATATGAACCATCATTTTTTGTGCATTCGACAGGTATGTGAAATATCTCATTGTCCTTGGTCTTTGAGGTAGTATACTTAAATGCCACAGACTTCTTCTTAGGTTCATCATCTTCATCTTTGTTTATCTTAGGTCTTCTTTATACATAATCAACTTACCAATCATCTCATTGACATGTAGCTTTCCAATTTCACATGATTAACATATAGAGGAAGAGGTTCCACTCCATCAACCTGGTAGGCATCTTAGTATTCACATGATTTTCCCTTTTGATGGAAAAAAATTTCCTAGTGAGCTCATTGAATTAACTATCTCATTAATCCTGAGATAAATATCAGAAATAGATCCATCATATTTCATTTTAAAATTATCATACATCCTAGTGTATGTATTTAGTTACATTTCTTTATCATTGGTTGTTCCCTCATGGGAAATTTCCAAAGTATCCCAAATTTCATAAGAAGTCTTACTAGTAGATATTCGATTAAACTCGTCATCTTTTAAAGAACAATACAGAGAATTCATTTCATCACAATAATTATTGTAAGCAAATTTTTTAAGTTCATCCCAAGTAGTTATAACAATTTATGGATTTTTATACTGAGTCTCTATGGTAGTCCCGAAGTAAAATCCCATACTTTTAAGTGGATTTGCATTTTGATTTTCCAATGGGAATAATTTACACCATTAAATAAAGGTGGTATGTTTGTAGCTACATATTGTAATCTATTATCCATAATAACTATATTTTAATAATATGTATAAAGATATAAAAATTTAGAATTAATAGATATTTTTATATCTTTAAGATAAAACTAAAATCACAGTTGAAAACTTTTAATAAATAGAGTGTTTTGAAAAACATTTATCAAAATCCTCTGACACTGAATGTTGGTCAGAGTGGATACTCAAGATGGGGGTCAATTGAGTTCCTATTAAAATTTCTAGTAAAGGATTTATAATGAAATCCCCCAGTTCATAAAACAAGTTAAACTGTAGTGAATTTATAAAGATTGTAAGTGTTCAATTAGATTCTCTAATATTGATTATTTCTCAGTTAACTTAATCTAATGTTTATATTAGCTTTTGAAACTAATTACTGGATAAAAATAATTACAAACACATGCTACTTCAACTATCAGAGTTACATTAAAAAATATTTGAATTTCAAAGTAATTAGCTGGGGAATATTGAAAATAGTTTAAACTAAAATGAATGAACAATAGTTTTAACCAAGATGTTTAGTCTCATGCTGAGACTTAGTCCTCCCAAACTATTTATCTAAAACTTTGATCCGCACCCTGGATCGGGGTTTACAATAGTACTCAAACTATCCAGGTCTTGAAACATCTACCACAGTTCTACATGGAATAACATCAACAACAACACACTAGTTATCCAAGTACTCAGACCTCTAACACAGTTCTACATGGGATACACAAAGCTGTAAAGAGTTTGGTGTGAGGATTTCAGTATCCTCCAGTTCAGCATAAGAGTCAGTGTGTGTCCAGACATACATACGCATACACACTACTCGTAATGTATTAAAAATGATCACAATAGAGGACTAATATTGATATGAATTTATAATTCTATTGTGTGATGTCAATGCAGCTATGGACTCCTTTGGATTGAGGTAGATGAAGCGTTGATTCCTTCTCTGGATTTTATCTTGAAAATAGAGTGCCAGGGTTATATTCCTTTACTTCGAGTATAAGTGTTTAGCTTGAATGTGAGAGTATTCCTTGCATCCCATGAACCTCTTCTTGAGATTCTCTTCTTAATGTTTATGAGTGTTCATCAAGTTCTTCATGTGTTCTTCTTGTATGTCTCTTTTTGCATTCTCTATGTCACACATTTTATACGGATCTTTGATCTTCCTTTTATAACACACGCGGTGGTTTGACATAAGTCATGATTACTTCTGTATGTACGAGGTTCGGTTCCTTTACATCTAACAAACATCATTAATTAATATTATTTGAATTAAAAGCTCAAATTATGATCATTGATAATAAACCAACAAAGAGATAGAGTTTAGAGAAATAGTGACGAGTTTCCATCGGTGTGTCTTTGTATCAGTAAACATGTAGGTATGGGCTCATAATGGTAGTTATTACATCGATAACTTCTATTCTTCAACACGGTAGAATGCTTATATCGGAAGCTCCATGTGTAGTGGTAGATCCTTGTAATAGTAGCTCTAACTGTCAGTAGATCTTTATAATAGTGAACTTCTATTAGCAGCTCTACCTCACTATCAGTAGTTGTTAACATCTGTTGTGGTAGCTATCTCTATCAGTAGGTTCTTCTATCGGCAGCTCCATTCTATCAGTACATTATGTCAGTGACCTTGTCTATCTGTAAAATTATTGTATCGGTGACCAGCTCTTATCAGTTACTCTATCCGTATCAGTTACTTTAATGATCAAATCCTTATAATATATATGTTCTATGAAATTCATTTCCATATTGAGTTAGTTATCAAGATTAATTATCGATAAACTTTTATAATCATAAATAGATATTGAATAACATATTAAAATTATATGATATGATATGATCATTTTGATATTCATATCAACTTCTCAGTATATTGACATAACATGAATGTATAATTTATATATAGATAGACACAATTTTGGATTATCATTGTATATCTGAACATAATTTAGATGATCAAAATAGGTGAGTCCAACAATGATTTTGTGGAAATATTATCTTTTTGAAAAAACATGATTTATGGAATGATAACTCTTGATATGTGTCAAAAGAAAAGTTCACAATGTTTAGATTCTATAAAGAGGTGATTGACATTGTTTGGATAATATTGGTATCCTTGAAATGTTTTAGTGATTTAATAACAATGTGACTAAAATTCTCATTGATAAATTTTAATGGCATTTTTGATTAAATAAATATATTCAATAGTTTGTGGTTCTTTTTAAGAATAAATATAATGTTTATTTTTTGAAGCACGAATGTTTTCATTATGGTTTTATAGTAATATATCTTATTACCTTGTTTCTATAGAACATATGACAAAGGAATTTAAATATTATCAATGTGAGTGGTCCATTCGGGCATTCATTCAGTGATATCATAAAAAGTGGGAATAAGATTTTGTCTACAGATGAAGGTCCATTGTCTACTACCCCATGACGAAGACAAAGGATGGACTATTCGTTTCTTCCAAGACTGATACAGACTCGATATTCAGAAAAGAGGAATAACGAGGTGACTGTGGCCTTTAAAAAGGGGAGAGTGGTCACGATGGTGTATCCAGACCAATCTATTGTTGGCCAGCTTAGGAGTCGGGTTGAAAGTCGAAGTTTATTAAGGCATCCAGATTGGGAATCTGCTACTGGAGAAGAAGGCTCATTCTTGGGATTTAGAGATGAATCTAGTTATTATCATGTGTAAATCCTTTTGGTTTATGGTGTTTTGCTTGTTTGTTGTTGTTTTGTTGGGGAATCGGGACCTCTTAAACCGGCTTCTGGAAATGGGCAAAAACGATTCGGCTCGGTAGTAACATTATTTTTAATTAACTAGTTCATCAATTTAATGAAACATATTCAGGAAAAGTTTATAATAATATGCTTATAAATTGGATTAAGCTAAAACATGGGTTTATGGTTGATGTTTTAGATGTAATGGTTTTTATCCATATTGGATAACATATCCTAACTATTTCCATTTTAGTTAATAAATAAATATAGGGTGAGTATCTTGTTATCCTATTTTCCATTATGTGATCGATTAGAAGTTGATCATAATTTATGAGGGATTAAATATTCATATTATTAATTGATTGGAGAAAAATATTTGATTATATTGTAATTTGGATTGTTCATGAAATTATATGTGCCATGTTTTTACAATTTATTTGCTTTACATGTTTAGATGGTAAGTGAAAATCATAAAATATTGGAAAGGTTTCATATGAAAAAAATTTATCCTATATCATTCAATTATGTTGAATTGATGGTCTTTTTTGAATCGTTTTCTTATAATTTTGGGTTTTTAATATTCCCTTAATCATTCAATTTAATGTGATCAATTAAATATTGACATTACGTTTCTTCCATGTCCACGTAATCACATCTCAATCATGTTATTCTATTTCAAAACCTTGTATTACTAATCCCACACGACCGTTATATTTCCCCTTTCTCTAATTTTAAGAGATAATTTTATTAACCCTTTTTTGCAATGTGGGATTCCAAAAATGAATTTTCAAATGTGAAATAATTGATTTCATAGCACAGGTTAAAATTTTAAAGATGGAATTTATTTAATGGGGGAGAATATAACACCCATAAATTTTTGGAATGTATTCCTCTATAAATACATTTATTTATTTGATGACATGCATTACACATAATAATGGTTTTAAATGAACTATGATAATCAATTAAAATATTGATATTTAATGTGATAGTTATAATTGAGTTGTTAATTTAACCAGAATTAATATGAATGAATAATTTATGTAAAATATATAGATACATCATATGCAATTTAAATTTATTGATTAATACATTATAAATTTTAAATTGATTTTTAGTATATTCATTTTTCTCATCATTATCTATTATCTCTGTAAATTGGATTCTAGTTTGTAAATATTGTAATATATTTATAAAAGTTTTAGAAATATTTTTTCAATAAATTAATTTAATGTTTGAATTCAAAATGTCAAAATATTTTTGAGATTAAATTTTTATAATGTTTTGAATGGAATGATTTTTCAATAAATCCCCAAAATAATAATTTTAATTGAAAAATCTATTTTTATTTTAAAATATTTACAAGATAAAATTATATATTATGAATAAAATATCTTATAATGCTTTTCATTCAATTAAATTAATATTTTTGGTTTTTGAACTGTATAATATAATTGTATTTAGTACAACGACATATTATATTTAAAATGGGATATTTAAGGAAAAACTTTTTATCATAATAGTTTTAATGATTAAATTTAAAAAAATATGTAAACTATTTTATGTTAAATTAGGAAAAATGTATTCCCTATTTTGAATCAGTTTCAAAAATTAATAAATAATTACGATTTATATTTTCTTAAACATGAATTATAAATTTAGTAGTTTTTTTATGATGGTAAAGGGTAAAAAAAGTAATTTAGTATTTCAAAAACAATGATAAGGACTATTAACTTACCTTAAAAGTTGTATAGAACGTATTTTATTATTATATATCATTAATAATAATCTCTGTCTTGAATTTATGTCCTTTTGGAGAAATTTAGATGAGATTTATACTTTAATAATATTTTCTTTAAAGAAAAGTCAAAAATGACAACCTCTTGTTAATAATAATTAATATATATTTACAATTAGGTTTTCTAAAAGACATAGTTAGCTATATAAATAAATATATATTTTTTAGAGTTAATATGATTTATATTCATCATGGATGTTTATTTATAATTTCTAGAGAAAAAATAATTTCCTTAAACTCTTATACAATGTTCACAATGTAATTATTCAATTAAAGGGAAAATAAAATAAATGATTTTAGAAATATTAAAAGTATTAAAATTTGATTTAATTTATGTGATAAATGAATTTATAGATGAAAATAAAATGATACTTATGTATTGAAGTATTTTTCTAGAGTCAATATTATTATCTTGATGTTATTAAAGTAAACGTACTGAATTGTGTGAAAGTGGAAATAATTATATTTAATGAAAATAATATTTTATTGATTTATTTAGAAAAATAATATTATTATGTAAAGAAAATTTGGTCGATATGTTGTTGAAAATTTCATTTGAGGGGCAATTTTAAGAAATTTGAGTGCCTTTGGTTGTTTAATATTCTTATTATAATTTAATCTTTTCTGAAATTCAAAAAGTGACCAACACTTAAATTATAAAAGGGGCTCTCCACCATCACTAAAATACACCTAATTGATCCTTATAGCTGGACCATACCCTCAAAAATTATCTTCTCAATATCCCCAACTGAAAATTTTATTTGGTTTCATTTCCAAAAAGACCAACACTGTAGCCATTGAGAGGTTCTCGAAATGAGTCATTTCAACAAAGATTCAATCGCCCTATCTGATCAATTTATTCTTATACTGTTACTTTACAATATATGATATTTTTCATAAATTAAGTAATAAAATATTCTTAATATTCAAAAGTATTATTATTACTATGAAAACACCATTATATACCCTCTTTCCCATCAAACAAGAATTGAATATATGTCTCAGGCATATGTACAACATTTCATACGTAGATAGAGATGCAATTCATTTCTCATCACCATATTTTTTGGATGGGTATAATGAATTTTTTAATGTTTATATATTATTTTAGTATCAGAATTATAATTCTAAAATTAAAATATCACATCCACCTTCTTACCTTATTAACTAGTGAAAAATGATAACATCTCTCATACAAACGGGAGGACTACTACCTCGATGAAGCGTAGAGATCATTTTTTTCATTTTCAATTTAAATTGATGTTAAAGAAGATTAATAAAAATAAAATATATTATATAAATTATATAAAAATTATTCAATATATTTGAATTATTATTTACCATTCTTTCATTGCATTCAGTTTAAAGTGAATATAGCATTGATTCGTACCTATAACCAACCAACTCAATGAATAGTGTGATACCTCATCCATATACATCATTATGAAAAAATTTAAACATATTAATATATGTAATGATTATATGTAATATAAAATTAATTTAAATGATATAGGAATATTTTATATAATAAAAATAATTTTATTATGTAAGAGGATATATAACATTCAATGGTAAACAGACCTAAGGTAAGATATTTTAATCTCACATTTATTTGTGTGGGATGTGTGTCATATTAAAAAGTTATGTTTTTTTCATGTGGTTTATATAATTACCATTAATTAATTTATTCATTAATATTATTAATATAATGGTGATTTTTATATTCATTTAGTTTTAATTGTTTCACGTGGCTTAAAACTGAAACGATGCCAATGTTATAAGGGCTTATCACACAACCTCGACATTATTTAATATTATTTGTGTTTAAATATCCAATAAGAAATATTTTTATTACATTTACATATTGAATAATTGTTTCACAAATTTTTATACTGTTATCATAAAACTGTTTAAAATAAATTTTACCAATTTCTGTATCTTAATTAACATTTTTTAAAGGTATCGTTCTACTTTTTTTCAAAAACGTACATACGAAATTTTATAAAAAAATTGAAATGCATTTTTATCAAATATATCTCAGTATTATTTTCTTCCCATAATGACACCATGATGGTTTTAATAATAATTTTTAAGGTAAAAAATTTATTTTCAAATAATATGTTTTTATTTATAATTATGATATTTTTTTAAAATATAAGTGATTTTTAAATTGAAAATTTATTTTTCCCTATGAATTACTCCAATAGATATTTAAAAGATATTTTTTATATTTCATGGAATCAATTGATGTTAATTATTATTTAATAGGGATATTATACAATGATATGATCCTTATTTATTATATGGATGCATTATGTTTATGATGACTTGATGTTTATGAAACCCATTGTGTAAGATCTCATTAATGTTTTCATGTATACCTAAACATTATTTTTTATCATGAATTTGATGGGTATCATTTAGGAATGCATGAGGTGAAGTTTTTAAATTTTGAGAGGTCTGATGTGATTATAAAGTTTGGATCATGATTTTCTCCAACTGTATGCCAACCCAGGGTGAACAGTAAAATTTAAAATAGTGGTGGTTTTCTTAATTGGTTCACGGTTTGAAAAAAAATTATTTAGATAGTAGAAACCATACACTCCCTCAGTAGAGAACATGTTTAGGATGCATGGTTTGAAAAACCAAGAGGCCCTCCCAAGATAACCATGTGAACAATAATTTTTAATTCATAAAATTGTTTTAAAATTCCATGAACCCTTGAATAAACTCCCTCTTGACCCTAACTCACCATATCCTAATTTTGAAGGTTGATAGGGTACTCAAGGAACCTTTTGGGTTCTTAAAATCACTATAAATGGAATATAAATTCTTGGTGACATCATTTGATTCCACTATGGTAAGATATTATATCATATTCTTGATTTAGTGAAAGAATAAGTTGTTGTGTTCCTGGAGGATTTACCCGAACATCCTCTAGAATGAGAAATTGAGTTTTCCATTGATTTAATTCATGGTTCAAGGACCATATCGAAGACCCCTTATAGAATAGCCACAGTGGAATTAGTGGAAAAAATGAAACAACTATAGAAATTGAGTAATAAAAAACTTATTCACCCTAGTGCTTCTCCATGGGTATCCCATGTTCTTTTTTGTTATGAAGAAAGATGGATCTATGTGGTTGTGCATTGACTACAAGGAGAACAACTCTATATCAATAATTAAAAAGTATCCCCAACATCACATTTATGATTTATTCGACCAACTTCATGGATCAAAATAATTCTAAAAGATTGACCTTCGATCTGGATATCATCTGTTATGTGTGAAAAAGGTAGACATTCCGAAAACAACATTTAGAACTAGGTACTAGAATTAAGAGTTTACTGTAATGAGTTTTGGATTGACTAATCCACCCTTTTTTCATGGTTCAAAGGAATAGTGTTTTGAAGGAATATCATAATGAAATTGTAGTTGTATTTGTTGATGATATCTTGGAATACTCCAAAATCTACAAAGATCGTGAAAATCACTTAGGCATTATCTTGAAGAATCTTAGATGAAATGAATTATATGCGATGCTTAGCAATTTTGAATTCTGGCTTCAAGAGATTTCTTTTCTGGTCTATATTGTCTCTAAGGATGAAATATCTATTGATCCTTCTAAGACAAAATCAATCCAGGAATTACTAGTACCTATGATTACAACTGAGGTACACAATTTTAATTCTTTAGTAGGTTATTATTTGTGTTTCGTCTAGAAATTTTCCTGATTGGATAACCAATTTACAAAGATCACACGAAAAGATGTTAAATTTGTTAGGAAAAAGATGTTTCAAGAATGTATTGAATAATTGAAGATAATATTAGTCAATACTCCCATATTTACTCTACCATTTGGGAATGATGGATTTATTGTTTATATTTATGCATTGAAGAAAGGACATGGGTGTGTCCTTATGAAAAATGATAGGGTTATTTTATATGAATCACGACATCATAAAATTCAGGAGAAAAACTATCCAACTAATGATCATGAGTTAGCATTTGTAATCATAGCTTTGATGATTTAGAGACACTATCTCTATAGTGAAAATTATGATTTTTATACTAATCACAAGAGTTTGAAGTATATTTTCAAAAAGAAAGAACTCTACATGATGAAAAAGAGATGGCTTAAACTACTCAACTATTATGATTGCATGATACACAACCACCCAGGGAAGGAAACTAATGTGGAAGATGCTTTAAGAAGAAAGGATCATGGGGGTCTAAACAGGATTTGAGTTCAAAGGGATCATATTTTCATGGATCTTGGTAATATGGATATGCGGATAACCATGGATGGTGAAACATTAATAATTTTTCAAATGGTTGCCAAACCATCTATACTAGAATGGATAAAAATTTCTCAGGTTGATGATGAGGAGTTTGAAAAGAAGATTAATGTTGTGAATTATGGGAGATTGAGTGACTTCGTATATGAAAATGGAATTAGGAAATGTGGGAAAAGACATTGTGTTCCTGATATACCTGATCTAAAATTTAAATTATTGGATGATGTTCATAGTTCAAATATCAATATACACCATGGTAGCACTAAGATGTATAGAAAATTGAAGGATCATTTTTGGTTGGACAAGATGAAGATGATGATTGATGATTTTGTGTCAAGATGTATGGTTTGTCAATAAGTGAAAGCTGGAAGAAAACAACCTTGACGATTCATGTGACCTTTTCACATATCTGAGTCGAAATAATATAATATTAAGATGGGCTTTGTCATGGGAATACCATAGTCTCCTACAAAGAAAGATGCAATATGGGTAATTATTGATCATCGTACAAAATTAGCACATTTTCTTGCTATAAGATAAGATTTACCAATTGAACGTTTAGCAGGACTATATATTAATGAAGTTGTGAGACTTCTTCGAGTACCCCATTTATTTCTTCGGATCATGATCCACGTTTTACATCAAGATTATGGAAAAGTCTTCAAAAATCCCTAGATACTGAACATCGTTTGAGCTATGCCAACCACCCACAAAATAATATACAATCAGAAGGGACTATTCAAACCTTAAAATATATGTTGAGATCTTTCTCACTTGACTTTCAAGGTATGTGGGATCAATATTTACCTATAGTAGAATTTTCTGACAATAATATCTTCCATTGAAGTATTTAGATGGCATTATATGAATCGTTATATGGAAAGAGATTTCTCACAAAAAACTATTGGGATGAGGTTGGTGAAAGAAAACTCTTAGGCCAAGAAATTATAGGGGAAATTATGTAAAATGTGAAGGTAATCCAAAACCACATCAAGGAAGCTCAATGTAAACAGAAGATATTTGATGTCAACCGAAGGATGGATTTGGAATTTCAGGTAGGCGATCATTTTTTCTTGAAGGTATCTCCTAGGAAGGGTGTTATAAGTTTCAGTAATAATGGAAAATTATGTCCCAGGTATATCGAACCATTTGATATTCTAGATCCAATTGGGGATATAGCTTACCGTTTGGCAATGCGACCAAGTCTGTCCAAAGTACACGATGTATTCCATGTATCACTATTTAGAAAATGCATTCCTGACACAACACATGTACTTACCTATGTGAAATTAGAAATGGAACCTGATCTTCCTTATTACTAAGATCATGTTAATTTACTTGATACAAGAGAAAAGTGTTGAGAAACTGGACGACTTGTCTGGTAAAAGTTCTATAATGAAACTGTAAGATGGAAGAGCCAACAAGGGAAACCAAGGAACATCTGATGAAGAACAACCTGAGTCTTCTTAGGTTTTAATACTATATAAATTTTGTGGATGATATTATTTGAAGGAGGTGAGAATGTAACACCCCAAGCTTCCATGGTATTCTTCACTTTGAATAATACAGTAGCGTGCGTTGTACACAACATCAAGTTCTAACACAACTCAAGGAATTAAACTAGCCAATATTAATAGTAATATCCACTTTTTGAAATTTTAAAAAATTTATCATTCATAATGGACTCCATTTTTGGATTCATAATATCAAAATTAGCATAGGGTGAAATTTTTGTATTTTTCTGAAACATTCAATTTTTGATGAATAGTGAAAAACACTGAATTATAGTTTAAAAATGAATTTTTAATTAAATAATTAATTATATTACTTAATCTTTTATTATGTCAAAATAGTTACATAATACCAATATAAGAACAATTTTATTCATTTGAGTCAGTTTATAATAATTTTAGATATATAAAAATTTTAATGAACTGTTATCGTCTTCTACCCACCTCCAAGGAGCATTTTCAAATATACATAAAACTTAATTTTACCGCTTCTGTTAGTTGAATTTAAAAAATCTGAGAGACACGGTTGATATCATTAGGTAAAATTTGGTTCATGAAGATGTGAATAATTTTTGGTGAATAGTAGCTTTTGACTTTTATTTACCATAGTTAAAAGTATATAGGCCAATTAAAGTTAAAATTATTATTATTATTACCCTAACACATGTCTTAATTCTATTGGATAAGTTTAATTCCACCAAAAACATCCTTTAAGATTAAAATATTATCCTTTAGGTCCACTTGGATTATATTAGAAGATTTATTATTATTTAATTCAAAGAAGAGATAAAAGTGGTAAATTCAATGTTTAATAACTAAAACGATTTTAATATAGAGTTACACATAATATAAATCCAACTATATATATTAATTATAAATATAAAATAATTTTCTAAATAATGGTATTTTATTTATATTTTTTAGGCATTAAATGATTTAATATATTTATGAGACAATTATGATACAGAAATTATCTAATTAATGAAATATTACAATATTTGATATTATAAATTTCAAAATAAATGTAATTTTAGAGTTTACATAAATTACACTAATTTATAGGTTAATATGACATGTTATGGTTAGTTATATGAATTGTTTTCAGTGTAATAATTCTTCTATAAATTTAGAAAAATTAAAATACCAAGTAGTGTCAAATTTGACATAAAAGTGTTTTTAAAACAAATATTATATTATTAATTTATATTATATTCATAAAAATTTAATCATCGTACAAAAAATATATATAATGATAGGTGTATCATTAATGAACCACTTTGGGTTCTCTTTGAAGTATATAGTATGTTTATTAACCATGTTAAATAAAAATAAAAAGAGATGTGGTAAATGTCATACTATTTAACTAAGAGTTAAATCTAAAAGATAAGGATAATATAATGACCCAAACCTGCCTAAAACATATTGGATGAGTGGTGTTCAACCCGTCTCCACCTTATCCATTAAATAATTTATTTTGGAGCCATTAGAAACCGAAAATGATTTTATTATAAAATAATATTTATTTCTTTTCCTAAGATGCCCCTCACCCCTCTTATAAAAGGGAACTCCCCCTTCTCTAAAATTCACACCATCAAATCCATTTGGCTCTGAACACCCCTTCCCAAATATCCTCAAAACTATCCTAACTTCATCCTAGAGGCCTTCGTTTATTCATAAATCCATCATATGGATCCCTTTTGAACAAATCAAAAGGATAAACCCGAAGAATATGTAAATATTTTAATCACCTCTTTTATGTTCCTTTCATATTCACATACTCTTCCTTTGTTTCTTCCATTATAAAATAATAAATCAAGATTATTATATATACATTAATGTTATTATAAAAATGGTACAATCATATTCATAATTTTATCTATCCTTTGATTGACATGTCACCATACGTACGTACGTACGGCTTACCCTCTCCACATCGTGGTGTAATTATTATTCAATACATTATTATTTTGATAGTTATAATAATGTTGTGTAATTGATGTAAATAATAAATAAAACATGGTAATGATTCTCTATATATGATATACAATCCAATTATATGTTATTTTAATATCATATTAATGATATTGTTACTCGTGCGTACGTATGGATTACCGTCTCCACGAATGCAATGAGATTCATTCCCCATCGTATCCACTCAAAAATAATTTTCATTATATGATTAAAAATAATTTTTAATTACTTAATATAATTCGGAATATGAATAAAATACATCCTATCCAAAAAAACATTACTTACAAAACAAGAAATATAAAGGAAAATGAATTTGTTAACACCCGAAACAACGATAATACTTAGATATTACTAACATAGCAATGTTAAATGATCATATATGATATCATATTAATTTATATGGTTCATTTATAATTTAATAAAAATTATTTAACAACTATATAGGAGTTTAACCTACCCTATACCTAATAAAAGTACATGGTAAGTGTTAATTTTACAATATCTTCATTATCTAGGGACATTTATACGAAATTATCTATTAGGACCTATTTATCATCCACATCCATGCTTCTTAATAATGTATTTCAAAACATTTCTACTATTTACTAGAAAATGGGTTAATGTAATTTAAACCATTATATGACATTATATGTTTTGAAAGGAATCTTTCTTTCATTTTCCAAAAAGGTACTTTGTGACATTTTTGACAAATTTAAGGTAATGATTTTCTTAAATTATACGGAGGGTGTAGTTAATTTATAATGGTATAACATCATCGAAGAACCCCTTATATGATTATAATAATATTATCTAAATATATTTTTTCCTAAATGATTACAAAATAGAAAGATATATTTCTCTAAAAAAGGTTTTGATTTCATCTAAGTTCACATCCATTGATAGATTTTAAGCATAAAAGATGTTAATTTATTATGATTTAAAACTACCATTTTGTATTGATTGTTTTGGGATATGTTTGAATATGGGTGAGTTATTTTTACTCCATTCATGGTTTATAGATAATGTATTGACATTTAGTAAGCTATTTTTAATATTACTGTTTATGTTATGTTTATACCTTTGCATATGAGAAATGCATTGGACTTAATAAGTGATGGGTGGAGCCGACTATAGATCCTTGATGCATCGGTAGGACTCACAAGACAAAATACTGTTTTGTCACAAGGCCTTGACAAAATCTTATTTGTAGTCTAGGCACAAGGCCTTGGATATGTGGTTATGAAGGTTTGGCATTATGAATTCCATCATTATGAAGGTGGCTATTTTTTATTTTTTTTGTCCTTATTAGAATGTAGAATATCCATGTGACTAATTAAATGGAATTATTTGATTTATCTTTTCCATATTATTATGAAGTTTATTTTTAAAAGGCTTTTGTTCTAGTCTTATTCATTGCATTAAATGTTGGTGCTTATTTATAAACACTTACACTATATTTTAATCCTTACTGAGCATCTAGGCTTACCCATTTCTATGTTTTATTTTTCCCAGGATGCGAAGAAGTATATTATGACTGACCTTCATGGATAGTCTATGGGATGTCAATGTTTTCTATGGAAACATTATTGTTGGAGTTTTCCATTTTATGATATAATGTAATCCTTATGAATGTATCTAGTACTTCCAAGGATACTAAACTAATTAGTTTTCAAGACGTGATCTTATGTGATCATGCCAATTATTCGTAATAATGCACCGACTCTGGGCTTCTGGGGTCGGGGCGTTAAAGTGATAAAAAATTGGCGCTAATAAAGATGAATTTTATTAGTTCCTTTTTAGAACTGATAAATAAGTATCATTATCATAATTTTGTTGGAAGAAACAATAAGAGTCTCCCGATCTATTAAAATAACCCCATATAGTTCTGATCTCATCACGATATCTGAATATTTCTATAGAAAGAACCCTTTTTGACACTTCACCTCAGTGATTCAAAGCATGAGTCAAGGCTTGAAATAGGATTCAAAAAACATCAAGGCTCAAATCCATGGATTGGATAGTTCAAGGGTCGAATTAAACCATCGCTAAAAAGAATTTATAGGTTTTTGATATCTCTACATTCTCATGGATAATACAATGCTTTAATCCATGTTATCTTATTTTATCGTCCTCCTACTAATTTATCGATTTCTTTTTTGATGATGTCTATTTATGTTTTCTAACATTATTCGTTCTTTATTGTCTACATACCCTAGTGCTCAATAATATTTATCATTGTAGTTTTCTAGAATGGATATAGGGTTATCATTTAATTCACTCTCACACTCTATTTGGTTGCCGATTCATTGCAACCTTCCCACCGTAACCACTGTTTTTTAAAATTTTCAACCAATTAATGTTTTTTATAATTATATACGTGAAAAATTTCATGTTCATCATTCCCTCCTTCAACTTAGGAAACCACTACCAACATAATACTCAAAAAGACTCTAAAAAAGTAATTTTCTTCCTATTAGACAAGACCATATGGTCTATGGAATGAGAGACCGATGCATGCCCACATCACCTATCACATATCTATATAATGATATATATATCTATTGGTATATTTATTATATAATTATATTTACACCGACAAACATATCCACAACCATCTTTATAAAAAATTTATATTTATGTATGTAAATATATATATGTGAGTGAAATATATATATATATAGGTATGTTTATATATATTATAATTATTTATTAAATCTATAAAACACAATATATATATAAATATGTTATGTATTTGTATATTAACATTTATAAATTTATAAAAATACATATACATATAAAATATAGAAATATATTAATATTATACATATATATAGACACACACACATGGATATTTTAAAAATAAAAATATACAAATACTTATATAATACCAATATATATTATAAAAATACATTATGAAATATATAAATATTAAAAAAATAAAAATATATATTATACTATAAAAATATACCTGATTCAAATATAATATGAAAATATACTTCATAAATATATTATTCAATTGTATTATAAAAATAAATATTATAAAAACATCTTATAAAAATATATTATACAAAATTATATGTATACATCTAAAAATAAAATTTTTTGATATATATATATATATTGTATTTGAAAGTAATGAAATATAAATTATATATTATATTTTTATATTTTTTAAAAATAAATATTATACGTAATGTACCATAAGTGCAGTATAATTTTTTTAACATTGTGGAATTATTTCGAGACCACTAAATCAGATGGCGTATGATTCTGAGGCACGGAGTACCTAGAATGATCTATCAATATTTTTTTAATATTTAATTATCATGCATAAACAGCTTTCATGAAAACGTGTAATAACTCTTACATGATTTACCAGATCAAAAATTTGAGGACACAGTTGCGTTCGAGATGGAAATTTTACCCTAGGTGTGATTTATTTTAGTTAACGCATGCCTCCTGTGAGAAAAACCCAAAAAAGGAATAAATGTAAATAAAATAATTAAATAAAGTTATTTTATTTTTCAGATTCTTATTACTACTGAATGATGAATTAGAATTAAAATATGAGACTATTGAAAATCTCATGAGGGTATGCTTTTTTTATGAAGATATGAACATTGGTCTATGTGGGCGTACAATGGAAGATTGTTTTTAGCAGTAAATAAAATAATTATATAACATTCATTCTATTTTAATAATCCATTACTTCTAAATAGTAACTCAGATTTAAAATCTGAGAGTACTATTGAGTCCTTATGGGTCATGTTCTCTTTAGGTGGTGCCTAATCTCAACTGGCGTTGGATGAGGGTGAATGTTAATAATTTATTGAACTTTTTTAAGGTATGTTTAGTAATCACGTGAGCTGTGTTTTCTAAATTTTGAACCATTTCATGGATTAAAAATTTGAAGCCACCATTGAACTCATACTATTGGTATTGGCTTAAGGGAGGTTTAAACTTGACCGTAGTGGGTCGAAATACGAAGGTGGGTTTTGTGCTTTTTGTGGTGGATTAAATAAAATAAATATATTTTATTTTAAATATCCTCCCTCATATCCTTTTATTTATTGGTGGTGGGAACCACTATAGGGTGTTCAAGAATTTAAATGCTATGAATTAAATGATTAGTTACACAAAATTTGTAACCACCAATCCCATTAACTAAGATTCATTAATTCCAAATAAATGAATCACCTTTTAAATTAAGAGTTATATTAACTCTTCCTTGGGGTTGGGTGTTTGTTTTTCGTTGGCGAAAGGAGGAGATGGATGTTAAGTCTCTTGAGTAAGAACATATCTCACAATTGAGAATGGATGATCTTCGATCAAGCGACATTGTTGGAAGCTTGTTGTGGAAACAACAAACACCGACCAACCTTCAATTGCAAACATTATCCAACGTACTTATGAGGTAGGATTTTATTTTGAAGTATGATAAATATCTATTTGTTGATTTTTATTTTTCCTAATTCTTTATGATAATGGCCAAACAAACATGACCATCAATCCACATATATACCATGATCATTTATATTTCGTTCATCTCATGTTCTTTGATCCTTCTTCATCACCAAATAATTAAACATGCTAAAAAAACAATGTTTCATTTATCATGACATGTTGACATAGAGATATCATGCTATGGGTTGTGAATCTGAAATTGTCACATTTTTTCTTGTATATAATGAAGATGTAGGGGCCCGCGGAAGGGGAACTTGGATGTGAAATTCCAACATGTTATCGAGGAGTAGCTCTAGGTTAGAAATGCAGTTCAACAATAGTCTCTATGGAGAGTCAAGGCAGCTTCACGTGGGCAAGAAGGGGTAGGCTGAAGGGTGGCCTACGTGCGAGAACCAGCCGACCGCGGCAGTGGGCCGAGTTTTCTAGGGGGTTTCCAGTCAGTAGATCAATGCGATAAAAAGGGGTGGTCCGGTGTGGCTGGTGTTGGGGGCGCCATGGTTAGGCAGACATAAAGGTACAATTTTCCAAGCTCTTATAAATGGGATATAATATCAGATAATAAGATAGATATTAGAGAGAGAAAAGTGTTGAATTGAAATAAAATTAAAAGGGTAGTAAATAAGAAAGTTGATAAGGGAAGGCGCCATGTGGACACCTCCTAAACAAAAGAGATACCCCGTGAAACTCAATTGGAGTT
Source organism: Viscum album (assembly GCA_963277665.1). Taxonomy (NCBI): domain Eukaryota; kingdom Viridiplantae; phylum Streptophyta; class Magnoliopsida; order Santalales; family Viscaceae; genus Viscum; species Viscum album. The sequence continues at coordinate 303,633,660 of OY728131.1, read as the reverse complement.
TGAAAATATACTTAAATAAATAAATAAATAATAATAATAATAAAATATTATTATAATTACTATTATTGATAAAACATTTATTCGTCAATAACTTATCTAGCGACCTCATTTGCACGAATCATCAGTGGAAGTACGACCCTGACGTTGAGATAGAAATTATTAGTCTAGTATTTGATCTATTTTTCACGTTTTTGGACAAGGAACCCAAAATGATCAAATAGTACTATATTATTAGTATTATTATTAAATCTTTGACCATCGATAACTCTTCTGTGTGACATTCAATTGACTTACCATCAGTAGCGACGTGATCCTGACATTAATATGGTTGATTTAAATATAAAGTTGAATATTAAATTCCAGTTTGTGAATCAGGTGCACGATACACCCAATAATAATAATAATAATACTATGTGATCTTGTATCCGACATACCTCTCTCATATGGTGTCAAAATTATGAATGATCTGCGGAGCTGAAATCCTTGAGACGAGGTGCTCCTTTTTGTGTACTCCACTTGAGTTTTGGTGAATGTTGGACTATAGAGGAGTTGGATCGAACCAAAATTCAACAGGCTCTTAGAACTAAAATGCTTATAAGTCACAGACCGTGCGTCTGATTAACGCACCATTTGTCGCATTAGAGCTCTTACAACATGGCAGCCCATTGGGATACATCTTTGTGGAACTTTGTGGAACATAGTGGCAGTTGAGGATTGACTGATGGATTGAGGAGTGGATCCTCCCAGAATCAAGCGTACTATGAGTGTGAATCCAGTGGATGGATGTGAGAAAATGGTTGGAGACAAATCGTACAATGTTTAGTATCGAGAAATCCTAAATGGGTCAGCACAAATCTTGTGTTGCTTAGATCCTATGTGGGTTACTGCTCAGTAATCCTGTGTGTGAGGGTTAGTACCTATCGATCCTGTGTGGGTCAGACTCCATATAATCAGCAGTAATTCTTCTGTATAGAATAATATGGTCAATATTCTCGAATAATTATCTATACTTAAATGCATTACCTATCTACCTGATTATCAGCTGAGTCTTTTACCTTTGTGGTGTTATCTTCGGGCTTTTACGTATGTGGTACTTCTGTCTTCTTGGTGTTACCTGTGCGGTACTTTTACCTTCGCAGTGTTGTCTTCTTGGTTTTACAAATGTTGTACTTCTACCTATGTGGCGTTATCCAAGTGGTGTTACCTCTATGGTACTTCTATTTTATTGGTGTTACTTGTGCGGTACTTCTACATTCATGGTGTTGTCTTTGTGGTGTTACTTCTGTGGTATTTCTACCTTAGTGGTTTTACCTGTATGGTACTTATATCATAGTGGTTCTACCATTGTGGTACTTTTACCTCTGTGGTGTTACAGTTATGGTATTCTTCCCTCATGTATGATATGATTATTCCTCGATAACCAATGTATATGTATTGGAATATACCTAATTAGAGTGAATGTCTATTGCTTCGTGATTTGAGAATGATATATTTCTTTGTGGTATTACCTTTTATGAACTATTGGAGACCTACAAGGGTCTCAGGGACCCTATTATGTATCATTATACTCACCCTTTCACGGGCTATACCAGCACATTGTTATGTCTTGTGCAGACGACGAACAATGTTGATCGAGGATGAGGGAGCCAACACTGGATGGAACTCGGAGGTGGACTATTTGGAACAACATGGAGATGGGACTACTAATCGTGATCTATACCTACCCATCAGGTAGGATCCTCAGTGGATGATATAATAGTGGTTTTCACTTTACAGTTGTGTTTGTACTTTATAGTTGTACCTGTAATTTTTAGTTGAGCTTGTATTCCAACCCCTTTACATTCTTCACACTTTTACTATAGCAGTTTATTTCATGGTTTCTTCTTATTGTGTTCCTAGAATGTGTGTGTGTATAGGTTAAAAGGAATGTCTTCCCATATATTGGATACACCTTTCCAATGCTAGATGACAACCCTTGGCCTATGGAAGGCGGGCTTGGGGTAGTCACGACGCAGGCCCCATGGGACATGTCATGAAAAGGTGGTATTAGAGGATTCAGTTATACCGAAGAACTATGACTATGATATTTTTAGTGGAGAAATAGTGTTAAGTGTTTGGAGTGTGGTTTTCTTGTTTAGGGAGTCCAGTGTTGGTGCGGTGGCCGACATATCGATACACAAGTACATGAATTCTGATTTCTGACTTTGCGCATGAAAACACTGATTGTGTGTGTTTGGGAAATGTTTTTCCTTGGATTTGTTGGTGCCAACTCACCAGGTTTAGCATAATGATAGTGTAACATCTATTCCATATTAATATGTCAACGCATAGAATACCAGCTAGGATTCTCGAGTGAGAACACGATGATGGCCCATCGAGCGATCCTCTGAGGATCAACATCTCATCGATCCTGTGTGGATTAGAAAAATATGCTACCAGTGGACCGTGCAAGCAGACTGGGCATGTTTCATTAGTTCTAGTGACAGAAGCCCTTGAGGTTTCAAGGCAAGACAAATCCCCAACAAGATGAGAACTGGCTGGAGGTTGTGGGAAGAGATTTTCTCTTAGATTGGACCTGAGAAGATCAAATTGCGATCCTAGATACCAGTCTTTATCAGTGTGTGACCATGAAGATGGTCCACATGGTGATGCAGATTCAGTACATGGGACATTTCCAGAGATGGTACCTTTGGGTAGTGTACCAACTATATCTGTTCCAATTGGTCAACAGTTACAATTGGTTGTACCGGTATATGACTCATGTAAGTTTAGTGCCTTACACATTTTTCAGTATCAAGTACCCCTTAGGTTCTAAGGCAATCTCGACTCACATGTGTCTAAGTACTCGCTTTAGGAGGTGGCCATGTTTCTATCTAGAGAGGGCACTATTTGAGTAGATGGTGGTCCTAGTAGAGAGCCTTCATCATGGATCAGTAAGATGATGAAAAGGTTTAGATTACCCTGATTTTTCAATGAGTTTATTGTGTTTGTAGACCATCCAGTGAACCGTCCCCAATGATGGGGGTCTCATACCATAATGATCTAATGGATGTGAGTTCCCTTGAACTCTACAGCATCAGCAAGATGACATGTCGGTAGATGAGTATTCATCGAGGTTTACCGACCATCCCAGGTACTCGATGAATTTAGTATGGTCAGTGCTTTAGGTATCAGTTTTCGAGTGAGGTGCTTTTAGGGACATCTAAGGAAATAATATTCATCTACGAATTGTTACTTATTTTAGGGTGATATAGAGAACCATTGTGGATCAATGTTCTCTGTTATAGAAGATACAACCAGTGAATGTTATTAGTGGGGAAAGAAAAAATCTAACGCCAGGTTCAGAAACATGGGCATGAAAAATGTTTTGGGAAGAGGAAGTTATAGGGACATATGATTCTGTGGGAGAGAAGATGTGAAAGTAGAGCTAGGAGAGAAAAATGAGGTGGTATACATTTTGACATGTTACAACCACCACCCCAATGTGTTCCACACTTGGCTCAGGGAGTTGGAGGACAAGGGAAGAGAGTAGCTGCATTTGGTCAAGGATTGTGACCCAAGGGCTCTAGGAATTATTAGAGGTAGGGTCTGTGTCTATACCCAGCATTCATATTAATAGACCTAGGAACTAAAAATTCCTTCCTTAAATGAATATTTTTCATGACGTAGAATTTCTTTTTAAACCATTGACTTGATCCTTACCCTTTTAGATTCCTTTGGAAGGATACTCGATAATCACACTTATGCCTACTGTGTGATCTAACCCCTGAGGTGAGAGATTTGGTTGGAATCTCTTTGTAGCAGCATCGAGACCTCACGATGTTAGTTTGGGTATGGTCTACACTTCCACTGTTCATAATTATATTGAATGTATTATGAAAAAGTATTTGAGTTTATCTACAAAATTATAATTGGGTGTTCCTTGGCCAGGGAAAAAGGAAACCAAGGCATCACATAAAAAATTATTTCATAGTAGGGTGCAACTGATCACTCTTGTGTTGGCCAGCCATAACCTTGTGGAATCAGGAGTTTTGCGAATTAATTTCCCAACATTAGTGGTAGAGTATAGGTACATCTTTTCAAAATAGTTTTCTAGGATTATCTCCCCAAAGGGAGAGGGGATTCTACATTAGCTAGGTACTACCGTAGTTTTGTACCTAACTTCTCTAGGGTAGTGACACCCTTGTCATCTTTGAAAAAGAAGGGTGGAGGCTTTCTAATGGAAGGAGATATGTCAGCAGGGCTCTTAGTAGCTAAGACAGTGAAGATGGATATAGTTCCACGAGGACTATGACTTCGAGATAGTCTGTACTTTTGGGAATGGGAACGTGGTGGCTGATGCATGTTGCAGGAGGTCATGTCCACTGATGCTGAGTGAGGAGTCATAGCATCCAGTCGCTCTTCAAATATCCTTCAGGGATAATGATGGGGAAGCTTACCACTAGTATATGACTTTCTGTCACCCAATTCCTCAGTTAATTTGGGAGGCACGAATTGGGACGTTGGGTACAAGGCTCGACGTGCTAATATATCCACAAGACTATCTCTTGAACGATTTTCTGAAGGTGGGGAGCACATCACCCTCTTCAGAGTATGCACCATGGTACCCGTGATGCTTCAGGAGATTCTATTGAGGGAGATCATTTATCCTTTCAGGTCTCTCCCTGATGAGGATGGTGGAGGATTGTCCGGGTGAAAATTTATCTCTAAGGTTCATCAGACCTTTATATATTCTCATTATAGTGGGAGAGGTGGCGTACTATTATCTCATTCCCCATAGATGCACCAGGTGTATAATTTATTCCATGCAACGCAGCAGTGGAGATGCGTGCATGATCCATCACATGATATTGACTGGGGCGAGATGAAAATTGATGACGAGGTGAATTTTAAAGAGTTCTCAGTGGATATAGAGGATTGACATGAGAGAGTCCTTCATGGATAGTAGATCCCTCTCGGGTTAGTTAGTGGTAGAACATGGACCTCTAGGAGAGTACATGGGAATGGGGGCTCCGATTCGTGCTCAGGACCCTCATATGATAGATTTTCCTTTGTTTTTGATTTCAGAGATGTAAATCACTAAGGTATGGAGAATGTAATATAAAGGAATTTCCATATAATTGTTTTTAATATTATGGAATTATTTCAAGAATGTGAAATCTGACGATGCATGATTCTTGAGGCACAGGGTGTCTGGAATGATCTGTTGATGTTTAGTTATGCTTTAATTAACGCATGTAACCATTTTTCTCAAGAAAGTAGAAATTCAGTTAAACAGTTGCACAGATCAGAAATCTAAGTGCAGTATTGCATTCAGGATGGATGTTTTACCCTAAGAGCGACTTTTTTTTTTGTCATCACAGGACTCCTATGGAAAACCAAAAAATGGAATAACTGTAAATAAAATAATTAAATAAATATATATTATTTTTCAAATATATATAACTCATGAACAATGACTCAGATTAAAAATATGTTACCACCATCGAGATCATGACCATATTCTTTCATTGGGAAGATACTGACATTGGTTTGAGCGAGCCAATAGTGGAAGTTAGTTTTTGGGTGTAAAAATAATAATTAAGTAACAATTATTTTATTATTCATATCCATAAATTTTAAATGGTAAATGTAACGCTCTAACCCGAGATACCCTGAGTTGGTGTATAATTACATAACAGTGGAATGATCACAAGTGATCAAATCCCAAAAGACCGATCTGTTTTGCAGCATTGGATGTACTAGATACCTTCATATGTTTTACATTACATCATGAATTAAAAACATCAAAAACATTTTTTCCCTTTTGAAATACACTTATACCTTTAGCATATCCTTCTAGGTCAATAATAAAATACTTCTTCACATCCTAGGAAAATTAAAACAAAGAAAGGGATGAGCTCAGACACTCAGTATGGTTTACAATATATTGGAAACATTCATAAATAGAGATAAACTTTTAAGGCAATGCATAAGACTAAAACAAAAGCCATTCAAAATTAAACATCATCATAATATGGAAAATATAAAAAAATTCCATTTACATATTCACATTTATATTCTAAAAGTCGAATAATCACATGAAATATCAATAGCCACATTAATAATGATGGAATGCATAATGTGAGACATCATAACCACATAGTCAAGGCCTTATGGAGAGACTACAAATTAGATTCAGTCAAGGCCTTGTTCCAAAACACTACATGGTCTATTGAGACCTACAGATGCATTGAGAAGCAATAGAGGGCTCTACCAGTAAATTAATATGTCCAACGCATTCCTCATTTGAAATGGTTTAAACATCACATAAACATACATATTAAAACTAGCATACGAAATGTCAATACTTTATCCATAAACCATGAATGGAATAAAAAATAACACATCCACAATCAAAAATATCTCTAAACCATCAATACAATATGGATGATCTGTATCATAATAAATTAACTTCATAATGTTTAAAATCCATCAATGGATGTTGACATTGATGAATTCAAATTTTTTTGAATGAATTACATATTTCTAATTTGAAATCATTTAAAAGACACATAATTATACAAGAAAAAATTTATTTTGAAAATATTCTTCTAAGATTGTATGGGAAGCTTCGACAATGTTGTAACGGCAGAAAATATCCGCACTTTTCGTATAAGTTAAAAAACATTCTTACCTTTTTTTCAAAAATTTCATAATGTACCTTTTTTTGGAAAACAATATAATGATTCCTTTCAAAACATATAAGGTAAAATAAGGGCATAAATGATTGTAAGCCATTGTCTAATAAATAGTAAAAATTATTAGAAATACACTTTTATATAAACAAGAATGTGAATGATAAATAGGTCCCGATAGATACTTACGTAAAAACAACATTGGATAAGAAAGAGATTTTGGAATTAACCCTTACATTGTACTTTTCCTTGGTCGATGGTATGATAAAATTCTATGTAATAGTTAAATAATTGTTCTAAAATTTTAAAAAAAACTACATATATAAATATGATATCATATATGATCCTCTAATATTTCTTGGTTAATAATATTTTCATAATATCATCGTTTCAGGAGTTAACTGATATGTTTTCCTTTATATTATCTATTATGTAAGCCATGTTTGTTATAGATAGGATGTATTTTATTCATATCCAAAATAATATTATGTTCTTAACCAATATTTTTAATCCTAAAAGTAATATTATTCTTGAATTATTACGATGGGGAATCAATCTCATCGCGTTAGTGGAGAAGCTAATCTGTACGTACGCCCGAGTGACAATATCATTATATTGATGGTGAAATAACATGAAATTGGATGGTATATCTTATATACAGAATCAATAACTTATTATATTTATTATTTACATCAGTTATACTCGTTATTACATTCATCCAAATAATGATGTGTTTGAATAAAAAACTACACTAGGATGTGGAGACCATAAGTCATATGTACGCATGTATGGTGACTTTGTCATTCATACGATGGATTAAATAATGAACATGGTTATATAATTTTTATAATAACAACAAATTATATTGAAGATACCAGAGTTATTATTTTTTAATGGAAAAAACAAACAATGGGGTAGAAGAAGAAGAAAATAACTTGAAAGATGTGTTGAAATATTTACCCCTTCCTCGGGTTTTTTCATTTGATTTGCTCAATAGGGCTCCATAAGTATGCTTTCTGATCAATGGAAAGCCTCAAGGATGAAGGGAGAAAATATGGTAGGATATTTGACAAGGGTTTGTGGAGACAAAAGGAATTGGATGTTTGAAATGGAGAGAAGGTAACGTCCCCTTTTATAATAGATGTGAGGGTCACTTTATGAAAAGATTGAAATATTATTTTATAATAAAATATGTTTTAATTTTTAATGGCTCCAAAATGAATTATTTAGATGATAAGTTTTGGATGGGTCTAAAACCACTCAATAAATATGTTTTCGATAGGTTTAGGTCACCATATTTACCATATCTTTTAGATTTGACTCATACATAAATAGTTTGACATTTACCATGTCTCTTAGTATTTTTATAGTATATGGTTAATAAACATACAATAACAATCCACGAGAACTCAATGTGGTTCACTATTAATAAATATGACCTTATCTATGTAATTTTGTAGATCCTTTGATTTTTAAGAATATTATATCAATTAATAATATAGAAATTGTTTTAAAAACTCAGTCATGTCAATTTTGACACTATTTAGTATTTGGTTTTTGTGAAAATCATAAAAGCATGATTACATCGAAAAAATACAATTTATTAAATTTGTACAGGTCATATTAACCTATAAAATTTGATTAATTATTCATATGTCTCATATTCCTTTTTATGGATATTTATATTATCAATTATTTTAATCATTCATTAATAAGGTAATTAGTACATTATCATTGTGTCATTAATAAATTAAATTATTTAATGTCTAAATATTATATATAAAACACCATTATGTTGGAAAAATTTAGAGCTTTATAATTAATATTTATAGTTGAATTTAGATGGTGTGTTACAAAATATTAAGAATGGTTTTGTTATTAAACATTGAATTTAACTCTTTTAACTCTTTTTTAAATAAAACAATAATAAATTCCCAAATCGAATAAAAGTGGAACAAAGAGGATCATATATTAGAAATATTGTTTTTGGGCAAATTATACTTATCTAATATAATTTGGACATGTGTTAGAGTAATTATGTTTTCATTTTTACGCTTATTTATCCGATTTACTTTTAACTGTGGTAAATAAAAGTCAAGAGTAACTATTCATAAAAAATTATTATCATTTTATTGAAAATAATATAGTTATTTATATTAACCGTGCCTCTTAGTTTTTTGAAATTCAACTCACAGAAGCGGTAAAATTATGTCTTATGCAAATTCTCAAATGCTACATGGAGGTGGGTAAAAGACGGTAAAAAGTTCATTAAAATTTTTATATATCTAAATTATTAATAAAATGACTTAAAATATTTAAATTAAAAATATATATGTATTATGTAACTATTTTGAGTAGAAATAAATTTAAATAAAATAAATAATTATTTTAATAAATAGTCAGTTTTAACCAATAATTCAGTGTTTTTCACTATTCATCAAAAAATGAATGTTTTCATAAAAATACCAGAAATTCACCCAAAGGAAATATTGATATTCCAAATTTAAAAATGTAGCCCATTTTGAAAAATAAAATTTATTAAATTTCAAAAAATGGGTATTACTCTTCATAATAGTTAGTTTGATTAGTCGTGGTGTGTTAGAATCTCAATGTTGTGTACAATGCAAGCTATTGCATTATTCAAAGGTAAACATACCATGGAATCTTATGGTGTTACATTATTACCTCCTTAAAATAATTTTGTCCTCAAAATTTCAATACTACTACCACGCAATATGATTCTGGTGCTTCTTCATCATAATTATCTCTGGTTCCCATGCTGCATCTTCCATCTTATGGTTTCTCCATAGAACCTTTACCAGACGAGTCATCAAGTTTCTCCAGACATTTTCTCTTGTATCAAAAATTTTGAAAGGTTCTTCACAATAAGTCAAATTAGGATCCAGTTCAATTTCCACAAAGGTGAGTACATGCGTCGTGTCATGCTTGTATTTTCTCAGTAGTGATACGTGGAACATATCCAGAACATTGGAGAGACTTGAATCCCTTTCCTAAAGATAAGAGGAAAATCTAATTAATTCTAGAATTTTGAAAGGTCTGATGTAATTGTGACTTAATTAACCATTCTTACAAAAAATATTAACCCCCTTCCAGGTAGATACCTTTAAGAAATAAGGATCTCATACCAAAAATTCAAAATCCTTTCTTTGATTATCCACAATGACCTTTTGCCTACTTTGGGATGCTTTGATGCATGTTTGGATAACTGTCACATTTTCCATTATTTTCCTAACATGTTCTAGGCCTATGAGTTTTCTTTCACCAAAATCATCCCAACAAGTAGGTGTGAATCATCTCTTTCTGTATAACGCCTCATATGGTGCCATCCAAATAATTTAAGGGAAGTTATTGTTATTGGAAAATTATTCCAGAATTAATATTGATCCCACATACCATAAAAGTCAAGTGAGAAAGATCATAACATGTCTTCTACGGTTTGAATAGTCAATTTTGATTGTCCATCAGTTAGATGGTGGTAGGCAGTGCTCAAACGACGCTCAGTATCCAGGGCATTCTAAAGACTTTTTCAGAATTATGAAGTAAAAATGAAATAATGATTAGAAACAATTGATAGGGGTACACCATGGAGACTTATAAAATCATTAATATCTTGTATATCAATATGTTCAAGTGGTAAATATTCTCTTATATCATGAAAATGTTTTGACTTGGTAAGATGATCAACATTGACCCATATTGCATCATTACTTCTAGAAGTCTTTGGTAGCACCATGAAAATGTCCATCATAATATTATCCTATTTCCACATAGGTATGGGAAGAGGTTTCATGAATCCTCCAGGTTATTTCCTTCTAGATTTCACTTGTTGACAAACCAAACATCTAGTCACAAAATCAGAAATCCCACCCTTCATGTTATCTCACCAAAAATGTTCCATCAAATATCGATACATCGTGGTACTCCCATGGTGTATAGTGAAATCATTACTATGAGAATCATCCAACAAATCCATTTTTAGATCAAGTATATCAGGAACACAAATTCACTTCCCATATATCAATATTCCATCTTCATATATAAAGTCACTCAATCTCACATCATTAACAGCTTAAAATTATTTTTAAAACTCCTTACCATCAGTCTAATAACTGTTTATCATTTATAGTAAAGAAGGTTTGGAAACCTTTAGAAAAAGTATTGATGTTTCACCTTCCATGGATATTCCCATATACATCGTTACTAGATCCATGAAAATAGGGCTCTTTAAACAACCATATTGTTCAAAACTCCATGATATTTTCTTCTCAAAGAATTTTACACATTATTTGCCTTCCCTAGGTGCTTGTGTATAGTTACACCATAATCCTTGAGTAGTTTAATCCATCTTCATTGCCTCGTGTGGAGTTCTTTCTGTGAGAGAATTTATTTCAAACTATGGTGATAAGTATAAATATCAAATTTTTCATCATATAGATAGTGTCTCCATATTCACAGAGAAAATATTATAGATTCTAACTCCAAATCAGGAGTAGGATATTTTTTCTCATAAAATTTTATCTGTCATGATGCATAGGCAATAACTCTATTATTCTGTATAAGGACACAACTATGTCCTTTCTTTTAATCATAACTATAAATAACGAACCAATCATTCCCCGTAGTTTGAGTCAATATAAGAGCATTGACTAATCTCTACTTTAGTTAGTCAAAAAATTCTTCACACTATTTTTTCCAAACAAATTTCACCCCTTTACATGTGATATTGGTTAATTGATTTTCCAATTAGAAAATATTTGGGACAAAATGCAGATAATAAACAGATAAAAAAATAAAATTTCATACCTTTGTTATACTCAAAAGTGCTGGACATTCTTGTATTGCCTTGGTCTTTAAAGGATCAGGAAAGATTCTATCCTTAGAGACGATAGGAAATCTCATGAAGCCAGAATTCACCCATGATAAACTTCCCATATATTTCATTTATTCTAAGAGTCTTTAGAATAATGTAAAAGTGATTTTCATGATATTCAATTCTTTTGCATTATAGCAAGATATCATCAATAAATACCAATAAAAAGTCAACAATATATTACATGAAAACTCTATTCATTATGTCCATGAATATAGCGGGTGAATTAGTCAATCCAAAATGTATTACTATAAACTCGTAATCCCGTACCTTCTTCAAAATGGTGTTTTTGAATGTCATCCTTTTTCACACATGACTGTGGATATCCAGATTGAATGTCAATCTTTAAAAAATATTGTGCCCTATAATGTTGGTTGAATAAATCATCAATGCAAGGTAGTCGTACTTGTTATTTATTATTGTTGCAATGATCTCCTTATAGACAATGTGAAACCACATCGATCGGCCATTCTTCTTAACAGAATGGACATGGGATCTTAATGAAGAAATACTAGGTAGAATAAATCTCTTATCATTCAATTCCTCTAGATGATTATTTTGTTCCTCTAATGACACAAAGTCCATTATATAAGAGGTCTTCGATATGGGCCTTGAACCAAGAATTAAATCAATGGAAAACCAAACTTCTCATTCTTGAGGATGTGTATGTAATTCTTCTGGAAACACATCAACATATTCAAGAACAATAGGTACGTTCCCAATTTGAAATTTCTTTTCCTCACCTATTGTTATTTAGTTCTCTTCTTCCTCCTCAATTTAATTATTAGATCTACTGGGAGATGATCTATATAAGAATCAGCAGGTGACGTTTCTGTACTAAATATAAGGTATTCTTTATCATCCTCAAAAATAGTAACCTCCTTCTTCTTACAATAAATATTCGCATCATGGTCTGAAAGGAAATCCATTCTAACGATAATATCAAATTAAATAATGGGTATGAGGATGAAATTAGTAGATATACAATATTTATACGCCCTTATGGGAACATATTCACAAAAAAATTTGTGATGATAATTTCCTTAGGTGTTTTGATTGATAACTACCTTGTTAATTCAAATTGAAAATATCTAATTTCTATGAAAAATTAGAAGATATGAAACAATGTGATGATCGAGAATAAAATAATTATTTGGCTAAAATTGAGGAAAACATTAAATTACCTGCCACAATGTCTTTCAGAGCTTCAACCTCAACAGAATTGAACACATAAGATTGGCCTTTCTCCCTTTTCCTTTTCTGAGGAATGCTCCCTTGGCACTAGGAAAATTACTTTTCATAATTCCCCTTTTATCTATAATTGTAGCATTCATCATTAACATCCTCTTTCTTCCCCTTTCAATCACATGATTGGTGGCATTTTTCATCACTCTTGTAACAGACTCCCATTCCTTTCAGGAAATTACTAGGTTGATTCATTCCACATTTATTACAGGATGGACATTCAACATTCCCTTATTCCCCTTATTTCCATTTCCAGAGATTTTAAAATTTAACTTTTTATTTTACTTTTCATTAATGTATGAATTCTTAGAGATTTTCTTTTCTATCATTATAGCACATTAGACAATATATTAGTATGATAAGAATGATTTTGTGACTAATGCTCAACAGAGAAATGGTTTTAACCCATAAAATAAATGATCAATATTACTTTTTGTGTTGTGTATATAATATACAACATGCCTTTCTATCTGTGTGAATATAGCCTCACACATTGAGAAATTATCATCCCCCATTTTCCTCAGACTCATAAATTGCCTTTTCATATACGCTCAATAGTCACGAGGAAAGTATTTTTACTAGAAAATAACTTTAAACTCCCTCCATTCCATGTTTGATACTTCTTCATCTTCCTTTGTGTTTTCAATCAATGAACACCATTTATCTACAACTCCCTTGGGACGATAAACTACGCAGACTTATTTTTCCCTTTCTCTACTTCCCAAAACATGAAATATTTTCTCTAAGGAACATAACCATTTCCGATCAACTAACAAATATGTAATCCCATTATATGTTGGAGGTTTTTTCTTCATGAATTGGTCTATAATTGAACATCTGTGTTGTGGATCAGGGTTCTCCATATGGGTATGGTTATTATTAATAACCTTAGTGGGTTTTCCTACTATGGTGGTAAGCAGATCGGCACTAGTTTCATCACCAATTACACTATAATTATCTTGAGTAGGAGGGAAATCTAGACATGGATTAAGTGGGTTGATACAGTTTCCATTTCTTCCACTAGGAATCATTTCTAAACAATGGCATACACTTGACTAGTCTAAGAATCTCTATATAGAATTCCAAACTTGTATAATAGTTAATATAAATTGAATAGTTTATGGATATAATCCATAATCATAAAAATGTTTTATTGGAGTAATTATATACTTATAAACCCATCATAATTGTTTCTAAAGAAAATGATAATTATTCTAAGCATATCTCCAGGGAGCGTCGTTAACAAGAGTGTTTCAAGGCCGGTTTTCATGCACCAGTTCCCATTTCAGTCTAGCTCAAAGAAGTGTTTTTTGGTTTTACCCCTAGGTACATCTATGCCAGAGCCACCTCTACCTTCTCATATCCAAACAAGGATGTATTACTTAGAAAACTCACAAAATTTTTACATTTCCAAAATTCTAGGAAGTTCATTTATATTAATACTCAAATTCTATCTTAGGGTATTTTTCTCTAATCCATGTTCTTCTAAATCTATTTTTCAAGGATTGTAATAACTTCCCATTGGTACTAACTATAACGCCCGAACCCCAGATACCCATAGTCTGTGCATTATTACATAACATTTGCATTATCACATGGGATCAAATCCCGAAAGACCGATCAGTTTAGTAGCCTTGGAAGTACTCGATACATTCACAAGTTTTATATTATTTCTTGAAATAAAAACATAAAAAAAAATTTCCATTTTTAAACACACATATATACTTAGCCTATCCCTTCAGTAAAATCGTAAAATTCATCTTCACATCCTGGAAAAAATAAAACATTGAAATGGGTGAGATGAGATGCTTTGTAAGGATAAAAATATAGTGGAAACATTTATAAATATGTATAAACATTTAAATCTATGTATTGGAGTAAAACAAAATCTTTTTAAACAAAATCTTCAGCATAATATGGCAAGGATAAAATCAAATATTTAGATTTACTTATTCACATGGATATTCTACTAGTCGAATAATCACATGGAATATAAATAGTATATTTAATAATGATGGAATGCATAATACTAAACTTCTCAACCACATAGTCAAGAACTTGTTCCATGACTACAAATCAGATATTGTCATGGCCATGTGCCAAGACACTAGTTCATCTCATGAGACCTACAGATGCATCAAGTAGCTATAGCAGGATCCACATGTCACTTATTATGTCTAATGTAATGGCCCGGACCTCTCTGGTCCATTACTTTGTGAAATGTTGGTGTTGGAGGTGTTCCGGGAGGTCAAGGGGACTTATCCCCAACACTTTGCCAATTTTCTAGTTCTGTGAACAGTGTTTCCAGTTTTATGAACAGTAACAGATCAGTGAGACAGATCAGTTTCACGGATCGGTGAGACAGATCAGTTTCACAGATCAGTGAGACAGATCAGTTTCACAGATCAGTTTCACAGATCGGTGAGACAGATCGGTGAGACAGATCGGTGAGACAGATCGGTGAGACAGATCGGTGAGACTGATCGGTGAGACAGATCAGTTTCACAGATCGGTGAGACAGATCAGTGTCACAGATCGGTGAGACAGATCAGTGTCACAGATCGGTGAGACAGATCGGTGAGACAGATCGGTGAGACAGATCGGTGAGACAGATCGGTGAGACAGATCGGTGAGACAGATCGGTGAGACAGATCGGTGAGACAGATCGGTGAGACAGATCGGTGAGACAGATCGGTGAGACAGATCAGTGAGACAGATCGGTGTGACAGATCAGTTTCACAGATCAGTTTCACAGATCGGTGTGACAGATCAGTTTCACAGATCAGTTTCACAGATCGGTGAGACAGATCGGTGAGACAGATCGGTGTGACAGATCAGTTTCACAGATCAGTTTCACAGATCGGTGTGACAGATCAGTTTCACAGATCAGTTTCATGTACAGTAACGGTGGGTGAACAGTGTTTCCAGACTCCTACAGTTTTGCCCCTTTTGACGTTTCCTTTGACGTAAAATACATTTAAAGCCTTATTTTAAGGGCTCTTAAGGCCGTTTCAAATGCCATAAGTCCTATATTAATTATTCCTAAGTCTTGGAATGTTTTACGTGGTCAAACCGCGTGGGTTAATGCGATCCGTTTTTAATGGAGAATTAACCGGATCTTAAACCATCACCTCGTTAAATCTTAAAAAGGGACGAGATATCATTCTTCCTGGTTCTTTCCCTTTGTTCTCGATTAAGAGGCACTAGAACCTTTCAATACTTCCCGTAGGAGTTGCACAAACAACCCTTACTCCTAGGATCAGTCCCGCTCTGTTGGATGCAACCAAGCCGTGTCGATCATTCTTCCACATAAGTTGTCGCGAGGGGAGGATCGTGACCTGCTGTGTGGATAAAGGACGTCAAGAACTCTTCGAGGTAGGGGATTCATGGCTTCTCTAATTATATATGTGCAATCGTAGAGTTAGCATGATTTATTCCTTTGGATCACAATGAAATTGACCTAATTAAATACTTGAACCGGATTAAAAAAAATTGGTAGATCGCATGCTGTTGCTTTATACCGTAATGACGGTTTGCCTCATGTTTTCCTAGATATAGTGATATCTATGTTTCTTTGTTTTGTCGTTCCTGCATGATAGAAATTGATAATGAACGTAAAGCCGGAATTAATTGTTGATTAATTGGCTAAAGATAAAGATGCATGTTATTAATCTGGTTATTGTTGTTGTTGCAGTTGTTCTAATTTGAGGATAATCAAATTAGGGAAGTAAGCATGGTTATTTAATTGTGATAGCTTACTGATTAGGTATCCATGATTGGAACCTACGAATAACAAATCTGTTAATTCAATATGGTATAGAGAACAGATTATGTGGGAATTTCAAAGAGGGTTCTGAGTTACCCTCTTGTTTGTTAAAGGGCCGAGAGCCCATTTTGTGATGTTTGTTTTCCTGCTGCTTGTGCTGTGATGTGAGCCTGGATGGTTGTTGTGATATGTGGAGGCATGGAGGCCTTATAGTTGTGGCAGCGGATGATGCCTAGTGTGGCGAGATGCATCGGTTTATGCATATGGGTGTCAGGGAGGACACCGGGGGTGATGGAATGGGACGGATATGGTTGCTGGTTGCTTGTGGTTTTCTTGAATGTTAATCTGCTTTGCTTTTCCCCACTGCTCAAGGCAGCTGGTCTTGCTTACCCTCATTCTGAAGGAGGCGAAGACACGCGGGGTATGCCACGTGCTTTCCGTGTTTAGCCTCTCGATGGAGGATGGGTCTATGCTCTTTATATAGGCGGCAAAGACTCGACGGGTAGTATATCTACTCACCGTGTTGAGCCTCCTTTGTGTTTAGAAGCATAGGATGTTTTTCTAGAATGCCTGGGAATGTGGAAAAGTATTTCTGTAATGAATGTTTTATTAAAGGGTGAAAATCCACGGGGATGGAGATGCTGGAATTTAAAGGTGATGTGAATCTTAAAAAGGAGAAGTTGTTTTTGAAAGTGACGCCATTTCAGTTAAATGAGGAATTGTTCAATCTTAATTAATGCTTAAAGAATTAACTAATGTACAGTGGAACTGATAAATAAGAATGGAGTAATCTAATAAAGCTCTTCAATTGGTTGTGTGCTTATAGGATACCTAGTCTTAGAAGTAGCAGCCTGGAGTCTGAGAGACGTTAGCTGCAGTTGTATCTAAGACTAGGTAATGCCCATAGTGTGGATGTGAGTTACTTATATACTCTGTACTTTTTGTGTTTCTATACGCTACTCCACCCTGTCGGTAAGGGCAACTGACACCCCGGGGATTCTGAGCCCTGGGGGGGTGTTTTCCCCAACATTCTGATGGGAGGTTGAATGGCTGACTACCCCCTTTGGCCCCGCTCTCTTCTCTTGATAGATCTTAGTGCTGGTAGGCACAGTGGTTAGTTTTACCCATATATGTGTGTAGAGGACTGTAATGGCTTGTGGTTATTTCACACACATATATTCTGGATATAGTATCCTATGGACTACTATAGGTGTAACGTGTATAGGCTGTGATGGCTTGAGGATCCTTACTCGGTGTATGGGCTGTAATGGCTTCAGGTATAATACCCGACGTATGATACACGTTATTCGAGCTGTGGTGGCTTCCGGAAACTACCTAGTTACTTTTGGTTGTGAGGATTGTGTGGAGCTTAGCCCAGGTGTCTGCGGGCAAGCCTATGTGGTGCACGTGGTGCAGATTGTGGAGCTTGACCCATGTTGATACGGGCAAGCCTTTGGAGAGAGATGCACAGGACGTATGTCGTTGGGGCAAAGCGGCAAACCAGTGGGGAAGTAGTAGCGGGGTACCCTTGATATTCTTTACTACATGCTATATTCTTGTATGCGTTACTTGGTGAGAGTAGCCTTGGTGAGGTTGGGAACATAGTATACCTGTTTAGGTGACGAGTTAGTTTCACTTGTTGTTCACTGGGCTTTAGCATGCTTTCTTTACTTTTGCACGAGAGTCTTGGGGAGGATCCTACTGAGTATACTGTTATACTCACCCTATGTACATATAAACTGTTTTTCAGGTCACTTGGAGCAGGTTGGAGATCAAGCTGGTTACTACTAGCTTGCGGTTGGAGGAGGAGCTGTTCGGGCTTGTGGTCACTATCGTTTTACTTTCTTTTGGGTACTTTTAGTTTCCCCTTCCAGTTGTAGTACTTTTGCATGACATTTCATATATGTACTTGGGTTTCTTTTACATTTCAGTTATGAGTTGGAGTTGGTTGGATTCTATTCTATCTCTCTCTTCTGCATGTGTTCTCTTAGAGGGTAATGCCTCCCATTTGTGTGTGTATTATACCCTCGGTGCTAGTCGCCAACCCAGGGCCTACTGGAGGCGGGACTCGGGGGTCATTATCTCCCTTTTCACATTGCCGGCCCAGGAGGGGTACACTTTGTGGGGAGGGGGTCGTGACAGAGTGGTATCAGAGGTCTGGTCGAGGGATAGGATGGAGTTTGGAGTTAGGCACAGGTGAGGATGCATGGGATGGTAGGGCAACGGTGTCATTCATGTTTAGCAAGTGGGGTAAACACTGGAGACCGGCAGAGACATAGGCGTTCAGGGCCCCCTATGATCTGTTGCACGGACCTTTAAGTTTACGATGGCTACTAAACAAAGTGATACTGGTTGCAGGGTAGAGACCTAGGAAAGGATCATGCATCATTATTCCTTGCGCCTGTGTTTGAATGGGTAGACCTTGGGATAGGTAACCTAAAATTAATAAAACAAAATAATTAATTAATTAATGTTGAGTCTTCCATATTCCAGGCTTAGGAGCTCTAACGATTGTTATTTTACAGGTATGGCTCCAGGTCGGCGTCCCCGTCAGGTTTGCGCAGAAGGTGCCCAGCAGGCTGTTCCAGCAGATCGCCGCCGGGTAGAGGTTGACGAAGATGACACTTGGAGGAAGACACTCCGAGAGTTTCAGCGCCAGAGTCTACAGAAGTACGAGGGCTCCGTTTCAGATGCAGTCACAGAGGACTGGTTGGAGGAGGTCGAGATAGGCTTCAGTTCGATTCGTGCTCGGAAGGAACACTGGGTGTCCTTGGTTGTGACGATGTTGCGTGGAGCAGCGAGACAGTGGTGGTTCTTGTTCCTCGGGGATCGTGAGGAGTCAGCGATCTCATGGGAGGAGTTTCGAGACAGGTTTAGAGTCGAGTTTCTTTCTTCGACTGCGAAGGCATCCAGTCGCCAGGAGCTTCTTACCCTTCGACAGGGGAGCTCCAGTGTTCGGGAGTTTGGAATCCGTTTCAGGAACCTTCTACGATATGCTTCAGACCTGTTACCAGATGATGAGGCCAGGGCGAGGCATTTCGAGGAGGCTTTGCGTCCAGAGATCCAGCGTCAGGTCACCCCATTTATGCTGAAGACATATCTTGAGGTGCTGGCGAGGGCAGAGGTTGTTGAGAGGACTTTGGCTAGGACCGGATCGTCACGAGAGGGGAATCGTCATGATTCCTCAAGAAGCAGAGCTGTGGTCCGGGGTTCCCGGTTTTCAGGACAGAAGAGTTTCCGTTCACCTGGGGGTAGGTCCCGGCCCTTCCCATCTCATTTCTCCGGAGGTAGCAACTCTCAGACCTATGCCAAGGGATCAGGAGCTTGTTTTTCTTGTGGTGGACGTGGTCATCAGCAGCGGGAGTGCCCAACTTTTCAGAGCAGTCATCGTGCACCAGGCGCTCCTCTCCAGGTTCCTCCGTTGAGGCAATTCCAGCCGAGGCAGCAGCAGCAGGTTGCACCAGCTTTAGATCACCAGAGGGTAGATGGAGCAGGCAGAGGACAGCCCCATGACGCTCCCCGTCCTCAGAGAGCAGAGCGCGGCCGTGGTGGTGGTCGTCATCAGGGTCAGAGAGGCCGTGGAGGTGGTCGTGGTCAGCTTCATGCTCTAGCGTTGCCAGCTCCAGGTGAGCCAGACGTCGTCCGAGGTACCCTTTGCTTGTTTTCTACCTTGGTGTATGCCTTGTTTGATTCAGGAGCGACACACTCCTTTATATCCCCTACCCTTGTCCACGCTTTGGGACTTGAGGTAGAGAGGCTTCCAGTGCCCTTGGCGTTGACTACGCCAGTTGGAGGTCGAGCTAGCTTGTTTGAAGTATGTAGAGACTGTGAGCTAGTGTTGGGGCAGCACCGCTCTTGGGGAGATTTCCTATGTTTACGAATACAACCATATGATGTCATCCTCGGCATGGATTGGTTGTATTCGGTGCAGGCTATTGTGGATTGCTACAGGAAGAAGGTCGTTTTCTTTGATGAAGATGGAGAGGAAGTAGTGTTTGTTGGTGAGAGAGATCCTCGGATGAGTCATAGACGAGTTTCATCCTTATCATCCATGATGGCTGGGATGATGCTGAGTTCTTCAGAGGTTCAACAGCTGGCGTTTCCTAGGGTCGTAGAAGAGTACCCTGATGTCATTCCAGAAGAGGTTGTATCCTTACCCCCTCGACGGAAGATCGAGTTTGGGATCGAGCTACAGCCCGGAGCGTC
Source organism: Viscum album (assembly GCA_963277665.1). NCBI lineage: Eukaryota > Viridiplantae > Streptophyta > Magnoliopsida > Santalales > Viscaceae > Viscum > Viscum album. Next base: position 303,612,875 of record OY728131.1, on the reverse strand, counting down.
TCCCATCTCTATGTCTCCGTATAGGATGGCCCCTTCTGAGTTACGAGAGCTACGTATTCAGCTCGATGGTCTATTGCAGTGTGGTTTTGTTCGGCCAAGTGTGTCACCATGGGGTGCACCAGTCTTGTTCGTGAAAAAGGCTGATGGCAGTTTGCGGTTGTGCGTCGATTATCGTCGCTTAAACAAAGTGACAATAAAGAACCGTTATCCTCTCCCGCGGATTGATGACCTATTCGATCAACTGAAGGGTGCAAGTTGGTTTTCAAAGATCGACTTGCGGTCAGGATATCATCAGATGCGTGTAAAGGATGAGGATATCCCGAAGACAGCTTTCCGCTGTCGTCATGGGCATTATGAGTTTGTTGTAATGCCATTCGGCGTGACAAATGCTCCAGCTGTTTTCATGGGGTTGATGAATGCTGTGTTCCGTGAATTCTTGGACAAGTTTGTTGTGGTTTTCATTGACGACATCCTTGTGTACTCCACATCTGAAGAAGAGCATGCAGAACATCTACGAGCTGTTTTGGGAGTTCTTCGCCAACATCGGTTGTTTGGGAAGTTGTCCAAGTGTGAGTTCTGGGCTCGAGAAGTTCGTTTCTTGGGACATGTTGTGTCCCAACAGGGAGTAGCTGTGGATCCTTCGAAGATAGAAGCAGTGGTGTCTTGGCCAGCCCCCAAGACCGTGTCAGAGGTGCGAAGTTTCCTTGGTCTCGCAGGCTATTATAGGAGGTTTGTGGCTAATTTCTCCCGAGTTGCGACTCCTCTGACAGCTTTGACCAGGAAGGATCAAGCGTTCATATGGACTGATCAGTGTCAGACAGCTTTCGAGTATCTAAAGGAGAAGTTGGTAAGTGCTCCAGTCCTTTGTCTTCCAACGGAGGGAGTCCAGTTTGATGTTTTCTGTGATGCTTCACATCTGGGGCTAGGCTGTGTTCTCATGCAGCAGAGGTCAGTTGTTTCTTATGGGTCTCGGCAGTTGCGTACCCATGAACGCAACTATGCCACCCATGATCTTGAGTTTGCAGCCGTGGTGTTTGCGCTGAAGTTGTGGAGACATTACCTCATTGGAGAGCGCTTTGTGGTTTTCACCGATCATAAGAGTTTGAGGTATGTTTTCTCTCAGCGGGATTTGAACTTGCGGCAGCGTCGGTGGATGGAGTTCTTGCAGGAATACGACTTCGAAATATCGTATACACCTGGGAAGGGAAATGTTGTTGCTGATGCACTAAGCCGAAAGTCACGTAATGATGTTGTACGTGAATCTGGTGATTCCTGGAGAGGGATGGAAGAGCTAGCAGCTTTGCATCTTGATATGGGAGAAGTTGGAGGAAGAGGTTGTCTTTTCCAGATGACGGTGCAGTCATCCCTGATGCAAAAGGTGGAAGAGTCTCAGTTGGGTGATCTAGAGGTGGAAGTTTTGAGAGACAGAGTTGTTTGTGGGGAGGCCCCTGATGGTTGGTCAGAGGATGAACAACACCGAGTGTTGTATCATGACAGGCTTTTTGTTCCCCTGGCGATGCGCGAGACGGTTCTCCGAGAGTTCCATAGCTCGCCCTTAGTTGTACATCCTGGTGTGACGAAGATGTATCGATCCTTGAGGAGTCAGTTTTGGTGGCCTGGGCTGAAGCGTTCAGTTGCAGAATGTGTGTCTCGATGTTTAGTCTGCCAGAAGGTGAAGGCCGAACACCGTGTTCCTGGTGGTCTTCTCCAGCACTTAGAGATTCCTCAGTGGAAGTGGGAGGACATCTCAATGGACTTTGTTACAGGTTTACCTCGAGCTCCGGGAGGACATGATGCTATATGGGTGGTAGTGGATCGTTTAACTAAATCGGCCCACTTCATAGCAATCAAGGAGTCGAGCTCAGTGGAGGTTTTGTCGAGGCAGTATCTGGAGGAAGTGGTGAGGCTTCACGGAGTTCCTAAGACGATCATTTCTGATCGAGACCCTCGTTTTACCTCGAGGGTGTGGAGAGGTCTCCAGCATGCTTTTGGCTCTCAACTATGCCTTAGCACTGCTTTTCATCCTCAAACGGATGGTCAGACAGAGCGAACCATCCAAACTCTTGAAGACATGTTGCGCTCTTGTGTTCTTGATTTTGGAGGTTCAAGGGTGAAGCACTTACCTTTGTTAGAGTTCGCTTACAATAATAGTTTTCACTCTACCATCGGCATGGCGCCGTTTGAAGCCTTGTATGGCCGGCCATGCCGTTCTCCGTTGTGCTGGACTGGGGTCGGAGAGTCAGCAATTCTCGGACCAGAACTAGTGCAGAATACGACGGAGATGGTTCATGTGATTCGTGAGAGGATGAAGACAGCACAAGATCGTCAGAAATCTTATGCGGATCAAAGAAGGAGACCCTTAGAGTTTAATGTTGGGGATCATGTGTTTCTGAAGGTGACTCCCCGTCGTGGGCAGCGAAGGTTTGGTCGCGGAAGTAATCTTTCTCCCCGTTTTGTTGGGCCTTTCGAGGTGTTAGCTCGTGTTGGAGCTGTGGCATATCGAGTAGCACTTCCCCCTCGGATGAGTCGGATACATGATGTTTTTCATGTATCGCAGCTCCGTCATTATCTTCATGATGAATCTCATGTTATCGATTGGGGAGAGATCGATATTGATGATGATGCAACCTTCGAGGAGCGACCTGTGGAGATCCAAGACCACAAGGAGAAGGTGTTGCGTGGGCGTTCTATTCCTTTAGTTCGTGTCTTGTGGCGACACGGTGGCATGGAGGAGAGTACCTGGGAGCGTGAGTCACAGATACGTGCTCAGTACCCAGAGTTGTTTAATGTTTAACTCCTTTCATGTAATGATGTTTTCTCTGTGGTTGGACCTTTCATGTTTTGTTTATGTACCTTTGATGTGATGTTGTGAATGAATTGTTTGGGTATGGATTGTTTGTTCCCGGATGTCATAGTTTTGTTCCAGCTTTCGAACAACTCATGGTGGTTTTCCCCTGAGAGGTATCTTATGGGGTGGTTGTTCGGACCCCTCTTTTCTTCTGGGTTGGTTTTTAATTCTCGAGGACGAGAATGTTTTGAGAGGTATCTAATGTAATGGCCCGGACCTCTCTGGTCCATTACTTTGTGAAATGTTGGTGTTGGAGGTGTTCCGGGAGGTCAAGGGGACTTATCCCCAACACTTTGCCAATTTTCTAGTTCTGTGAACAGTGTTTCCAGTTTTATGAACAGTAACAGATCAGTGAGACAGATCAGTTTCACGGATCGGTGAGACAGATCAGTTTCACAGATCCGTGAGACAGATCAGTTTCACAGATCGGTGAGACAGATCAGTTTCACAGATCGGTGAGACAGATCGGTGAGACAGATCGGTGAGACAGATCGGTGAGACAGATCGGTGAGACTGATCGGTGAGACAGATCAGTTTCACAGATCGGTGAGACAGATCAGTGTCACAGATCGGTGAGACAGATCAGTGTCACAGATCGGTGAGACAGATCAGTTTCACAGATCGGTGAGACAGATCGGTGAGACAGATCGGTGAGACAGATCGGTGAGACAGATCGGTGAGACAGATCGGTGAGACAGATCGGTGAGACAGATCGGTGAGACAGATCGGTGAGACAGATCGGTGAGACAGATCGGTGTGACAGATCAGTTTCACAGATCAGTTTCACAGATCGGTGTGACAGATCAGTTTCACAGATCAGTTTCACAGATCGGTGAGACAGATCGGTGAGACAGATCGGTGTGACAGATCGGTGTGACAGATCAGTTTCACAGATCAGTTTCATGTACAGTAACGGTGGGTGAACAGTGTTTCCAGACTCCTACAGTTTTGCCCCTTTTGACGTTTCCTTTGACGTAAAATACATTTAAAGCCTTATTTTAAGGGCTCTTAAGGCCGTTTCAAATGCCATAAGTCCTATATTAATTATTCCTAAGTCTTGGAATGTTTTACGTGGTCAAACCGCGTGGGTTAATGCGATCCGTTTTTAATGGAGAATTAACCGGATCTTAAACCATCACCTCGTTAAATCTTAAAAAGGGACGAGATATCATTCTTCCTGGTTCTTTCCCTTTGTTCTCGATTAAGAGGCACTAGAACCTTTCAATACTTCCCGTAGGAGTTGCACAAACAACCCTTACTCCTAGGATCAGTCCCGCTCTGTTGGATGCAACCAAGCCGTGTCGATCATTCTTCCACATAAGTTGTCGCGAGGGGAGGATCGTGACCTGCTGTGTGGATAAAGGACGTCAAGAACTCTTCGAGGTAGGGGATTCATGGCTTCTCTAATTATATATGTGCAATCGTAGAGTTAGCATGATTTATTCCTTTGGATCACAATGAAATTGACCTAATTAAATACTTGAACCGGATTAAAAAAAATTGGTAGATCGCATGCTGTTGCTTTATACCGTAATGACGGTTTGCCTCATGTTTTCCTAGATATAGTGATATCTATGTTTCTTTGTTTTGTCGTTCCTTCATGATAGAAATTGATAATGAACGTAAAGCCGGAATTAATTGTTGATTAATTGGCTAAAGATAAAGAGGCATGTTATTAATCTGGTTATTGCTGTTGTTGCAGTTGTTCTAATTTGAGGATAATCAAATTAGGGAAGTAAGCATGGTTATTTAATTGTGATAGCTTACTGATTAGGTATCCATGATTGGAACCTACGAATAACAAATCTGTTAATTCAATATGGTATAGAGAACAGATTATGTGGGAATTTCAATGAGGGTTCTGAGTTACCCTCTTGTTTGTTAAAGGGCAGAGAGCCCATTTTGTGATGTTTGTTTTCCTGCTGCTTGTGCTGTGATGTGAGCCTGGATGGTTGTTGTGATATGTGGAGGCATGGAGGCCTTATAGTTGTGGCAGCGGATGATGCCTAGTGTGGCGAGATGCATCGGTTTATGCATATGGGTGTCAGGGAGGACACCGGGGGTGATGGAATGGGACGTATATGGTTGCTGGTTGCTTGTGGTTTTCTTGAATGTTAATCTGCTTTGCTTTTCCCCACTGCTCAAGGCAGCTGGTCTTGCTTACCCTCATTCTGAAGGAGGCGAAGACACGCGGGGTATGCCACGTGCTTTCCGTGTTTAGCCTCTCGATGGAGGATGGGTCTATGCTCTTTCTATAGGCGGCAAAGACTCGACGGGTAGTATATCTACTCACCGTGTTGAGCCTCCTTTGTGTTTAGAAGCATAGGATGTTTTTCTAGAATGCCTGGGAATGTGGAAAAGTATTTCTGTAATGAATGTTTTATTAAAGGGTGAAAATCCACGGGGATGGAGATGCTGGAATTTAAAGGTGATGTGAATCTTAAAAAGGAGCAGTTGTTTTTGAAAGTGACGCCATTTCAGTTAAATGAGGAATTGTTCAATCTTAATTAATGCTTAAAGAATTAACTAATGTACAGTGGAACTAATAAATAAGAATGGAGTAATCTAATAAAGCTCTTCAATTGGTTGTGTGCTTATAGGATACCTAGTCTTAGAAGTAGCAGCCTGGAGTCTGAGAGACGTTAGCTGCAGTTGTATCTAAGACTAGGTAATGCCCATAGTGTGGATGTGAGTTACTTATATACTCTGTACTTTTTGTGTTTCTATACGCTACTCCACCCTGTCGGTAAGGGCAACTGACACCCCGGGGATTCTGAGCCCTGGGGGGGTGTTTTCCCCAACATTCTGATGGGAGGTTGAATGGCTGACTACCCCCTTTGGCCCCGCTCTCTTCTCTTGGTAGATCTTAGTGCTGGTAGGCACAGTGGTTAGTTTTACCCATATATGTGTGTAGAGGGCTGTAATGGCTTGTGGTTATTTCACACACATATATTCTGGATATAGTATCCTATGGACTACTATAGGTGTAACGTGTATAGGCTGTGATGGCTTGAGGATCCTTACTCGGTGTATGGGCTGTAATGGCTTCAGGTATAATACCCGACGTATGATACACGTTATTCGAGCTGTGGTGGCTTCCGGAAACTACCTAGTTACTTTTGGTTGTGAGGATTGTGTGGAGCTTAGCCCAGGTGTCTGCGGGCAAGCCTATGTGGTGAACGTGGTGCAGATTGTGGAGCTTGACCCATGTTGATACGGGCAAGCCTTTGGAGAGAGATGCACAGGACGTATGTCGTTGGGGCAAAGCGGCAAACCAGTGGGGAAGTAGTAGCAGGGTACCCTTGATATTCTTTACTACATGCTATATTCTTGTATGCGTTACTTGGTGAGAGTAGCCTTGGTGAGGTTGGGAACATAGTATACCTGTTTAGGTGACGAGTTAGTTTCACTTGTTGTTCACTGGGCTTTAGCATGCTTTCTTTACTTTTGCACGAGAGTCTTGGGGAGGATCCTACTGAGTATACTGTTATACTCACCCTATGTACATATAAACTGTTTTTCAGGTCACTTGGAGCAGGTTGGAGATCAAGCTGGTTACTACTAGCTTGCGGTTGGAGGAGGAGCTGTTCGGGCTTGTGGTCACTATCGTTTTACTTTCTTTTGGGTACTTTTAGTTTCCCCTTCCAGTTGTAGTACTTTTGCATGACATTTCATATATGTACTTGGGTTTCTTTTACATTTCAGTTATGAGTTGGAGTTGGTTGGATTCTATTCTATCTCTCTCTTCTGCATGTGTTCTCTTAGAGGGTAATGCCTCCCATTTGTGTGTGTATTATACCCTCGGTGCTAGTCGCCAACCCGGGGCCTACTGGAGGCGGGACTCGGGGGTCATTATCTCCCTTTTCACATTGCCGGCCCAGGAGGGGTACACTTTGTGGGGAGGGGGTCGTGACACTAATGTATTCCTCATATGAAATGGTTTAAACATAACATAATCATTCGTATTAAATCTATCCTAAGAAATTTCAATAATTTATCCACAAAACATGAATGATAGAAAAATAACACATCCACTATCAAAAATATCACCAAACCTTCAATACAATATGTATGATTGGTATCATAATAAATCAACTTCATTCAAGTTCAAAATTAATCATAGGATGCTGATATAGATGAAATAAAATAATTTTCAAATAAATACATCTTTCTAGTTTGAAACCATTTAAAAGTCACATAATAATAAAATAAAACATTAACTTTGAAAATAATCTTATAAGCTTGGATGGGATTCTTTGGCGATGTAATAACGTCAGAAAATAGCAGCACTCTCCATATAAGTTAAAAACAATTCTTACATTAATTTTTTCGAAAAGGTCATAAAGTACCTTGTTTGGAAAAAGACAGAAAGATTCCTTTAAAAACATATAAGGTAAAATAAGTGTATAAATGACTTTAACCCATTGACTAGTATATATTAATAATGTTTTGAAATAGGTTTTTATGAAAACAATGATGTGGATGATAAAGAGGTCATAGTTGATACTTAAAATCAACCTTGGATAATAAAGAGATTGTGGAATTAAACCTTACCTTATACATTTCCTCAGTCTAGGGTATGTTTAACTCATGTGTAATAGTTAAATAATTGTTATTAAATTATACAATAACTATATACATAAATATGATATCATATTTGATCCTTTAATATTTCGTTGTTAATAATATTTTCGTAATATAATTGTTTTGGGTGTTAACTGATCTGTTTTCCATTAAATTCTCTGTTACATAAGACGAGTTTTTTATGGATAAGATTTATTTTATTCATAAACATAATTATATTAAGTTATTAAAAATTATTTTTTATCACCAAATGAAATTGTTTCTTGAATGAATACTATGTGGAATGAATCCTATCGCGTTCGTGGAGACGGGAATTCGTACGTACACACAAGAAACAATATCGTTATATTGATGGTGAAATCTTTTGTAATTGGATGGTATAGCATATATAAAATCTGAATAAAATGTTATATATATTATATAAATTATTTATAGTCATTTTTTTACCCATCCAAATAATGACGTGTTTGATTAACAAACTACACCACGACGTCGAGACGGTAAAATATATGTACGCATATATGGTGACTTTTTCATTCATATGATGGATAAAATAATTAATATGGTTGTACCAATTATATAATAACATCACAGTATAAATAAGATACCAGAGTTATTATTTTAGAATGGGATCAACAAAGAAAGAAGAAGTGGAAGAAGAAAAGAACTTGAACTAGGTTTTAGAAATATTTACATCTTATTCATGTGCTTTCTTTTTATTTGATCAAAAGGGATCCATAGGATGGAATTATTATCCAAGGAAGTCATCTTGGATAAAGGGAAGAAAGTTAGGAGGATATTTGGGGATATTTTGGCTGAGACCAGAGGGTTTTGTAAGTGTGAAATAAAGAGAAGGGGAAGTACATTTTTATATGAGAGGTGAGGGTCAATTTAGGAAGAGATCAAATTATTAATATATAAAAAATTCATTATTGGTTTCTAATATCTCCAAAAAAATTATTAAAAGTATAAGGTGGTTATGGGTTGAAAAAATATCAACCAATGATTTTTAGACTGGTTTTGGTCACCATATTTTCCTTATCATTTAGATTTAACTCTACTTAAACAGTTTGACAATCACCATGTCTCTTTGTATTTATATATTATATAGTTAGTAAACATAATATAACAAGCCAAGAGAACCAAATTTTGTTAATTATTAATATATGTAACCTTATCTACATCATTTGGCAGATCCATATATTTTTATGAATATTATTTCAATTAATATTATAGTATTGTTTTTAAAAACTCAATTATGTCAATTTTGACACTTTTTTATATTTTCTTTTTTTAAATCATAACCGCTTGATTACTTAGAAAAAAAATTATTTAATCAACCATAACATGTAATATTAACCTAGAAAATTATTTTATTTCATAAAAAGTCTCCAATTACATTTATTTGGATATTTATAATATCAATTATTTTAATCATCCATTAATATGTTTATTATTGCCTCATCATTGTGTCATAAATAAATTAAATTATTTATTGTCTTTAAATTATAAATAAAATAAAATTATATAAGAATTATGTTTTCTTTCTAATTAATATTTATAGTTGAATTTATATTGTGTGTAACCCTATAAAAAATGGTTTAGTTATTAAACATTGAATTTAGCTCTTTTAACTCTTCTTTAAATAAAATAATAATAAATGACTTAATCAAATCCATGTGGGCCAAAGAGGATAATATTTTATTCCTAAGGTTGTTTTAGGTCGAATAATATTTATCCAATAGAATTTGGACATGTTTTATGGTAATTATGATATCATTTCTACACTTAGATACCATATTTTCTTCTAATTGTTGTAAATAAAAGTCAGAAGATACTATTCACCAGAAAATATTTTCATCTTATTGAACCAAATTTTACTTACTAATATCAATTGTGTATATTTTTTTTAATCTAAACTCACAGATGTGGTGAAATTATGTTTTATGCAAATTATTAAATGCTCTTAAGAGGTGGGTAAAAGATGGTAAAAAGTTATAATTTTTTTTATATAACTAAACATATTATAAAATGACTCCAATGAATTAAATTGAACATTTGTAGGTATTATATAACTATTTTGAACTAAAATAAATTTAAATATAATTAATAATTATATAAATAAAAATTCAGTTTTTACCAATAACATATTGTTTTTCACTATTCATCAAAAATTGAATGTTTTCAGAAAAAATATCAAAAAATCACCCAAAGCTAATTTTGATATTACAAATTCAAAAATGATGTCAATTTGAAAAAAATATAAAATATAAAAATGTGGGTATTACTATTCATACTGGCTAGTTTGATTGGTTGTAATGTGTTTAAATCATGAGGTTGCGTACAATGTAACCTCTAGCATTATTTAAATGGAAACATACCATGGAATCTTGGGGTATTACAGTAACTCGGATTGTAAATCCGAGAGTACGTTTGAATTCGTTGGGGGCATGTTCTCTATATGCGGAGCATAACCTTGACCAGTGTGGGTCCAGGGGGAACATTATTAATTTATTGATCTTTTTTTAGGTGCATTCAGTAAATTCATGACTGTAATTTTCTAAATTTTGAACTGGTGGTCGGAATAAAAATAATAAGGCACCGTTGAAAGCACAGCGTCGAGATCCGCTTAAGGGTGGTTTAACCTCGACCACAGTTGGACGAGATAAGAAGTTGGTTTTTTCATTTTTCTTGGTTGATTAAATAAAATAAATATATTTTATTATAAATACCCTCCAAACACTCATTTTAATTTTTGGTGGAGGGGACAACAAGAGGGTGGTTGAGAATTTAATGGATGGGTAGTAAATTCCTGGTTACAAAAAATGTGTAACCTCCAGTCCATTTAATTAACAGTATCCATTAATTTTAAATAATTGAATCATGTCTTTAATTATGAGTTTTATTAACTCTTACTTGGGGTTGGGTGTTGGTTTTTGGTTGGTGAAAGGAGGAGCAGGATCTTGAGGCTCTTGATGAAGAGAAAATCCCACTATCAGGAACTGAATATCATTGTTCGAGCGACATCATTGTAAGCTTGTTGTGGGCATGACAAACATTGACCCACATTCAATTACGAATGTTATCCAATGAATTTATGAGGTAGGGGGTTTATTTTGATGTATGCTAAATATCTATTTGTTAATTCCTCATGTTTATGATTCTCTACGACGATGGTAAAAAAATCCCGACTATAGATCCAAAAATATACCATTATATTTTCTATTTCGTTCTTCATGCGTTCTTCGTGCATTCCTCATCTCCAAATAATAAGGCACACTAAAAACACAATGTTTCATTAAGCACCACAAACGGACTCTAAGATCTCAGACTGAGGATAAAAAATCTGTGATTGTTACAATATTTTGGTATATAATGAAGTTACAGTGGCCCACAGAAGGGGAAATGTGGAGGTGAAATTCCAGCATGACTTTTGGGAGTATCTCTAGGCAAGATAGGCAGTGCGGTGGTGGTCCGAACGGAGAGACGAGGAATATTCAACTGGATAAGCAGGGGCAGGCTGAAGGGCAGCCTGCATGTGAGAAACATGTGACCACAGTGGTGGGGTGAGTTGGCCATGGGATGTCTGGTCAGCGGAGCGATGCAGAAGAATGGGGTATTCCGGTGTGGCTGGTACAGGTGGTTCAGTGGTAAGGTGGACAACATGGAACAGTTTTTCCAGCTTGTATCAGGGGGTGAAAAATAAGGGAAGAAGAAAGTGATTGGAGATGTAAAAGTGTTGAAAGGAAATAAAATTAAAAGTGAAATAAATATAAAACATAAAGAGGGGAAGACCAATGATGAAGCCTCCTAAACAAAATAGATACTCCATGAAACTCAATTTTAATTTGAAATTATAGTTAACTAAATTATTAATTAATAATAATAATAAAATATTTTTATTATTACTTTTGTTGATAAAACTCTTATTCATCTGTAAATTATCCTTTTAACCTTAGTTTGATGAACCGTCAACGGTAGTACGAACCTTACATCGAGACAGAAATTATGAGTCCAATATTTAATGTATTTCTTAGGTTTTGGATCAGGTTTCCAAAATGCATAAATTATAATATATTATTATTATTAAATCTTCGACCATGCATAACTGTTGTGTGCGACGTCTGATTGACTCACTGTAAGTGGCGATGTGATCTTGTAGTTAAGATGGTTGATTTAAGTCTAATGTTTAATATTAAATATTTGTTCGTGGGTCAGGTCCACGAAACACCTAATAATAATAATAATAATGCGGGATCTTGTATCTGATATACCTCTCTCATACAGTGTCAAAATGATGAACCATCTTTGAAGCTAAAATCGATGAGATGAGGATGTCCTTTTGATATACTCCACTTGAGATTTGGATAAAGTTGGTGTACGAGTGGGTTGGATCGAACCCGAATCCAATAAGGCCCTTAGAACTAAAATGCTTATCAGGCATTAACCGAGCATCCGATTGACGCACTGACTATCGTTGTACCCCCGGTTTCTGATATGTAACCCTTACTTGATGCTTTTCATGGTTTTAATGTTATGGTTGATGAATGGGAGAGATTGAAAAAAATTGAATAATGTTTTGAGGAAAAGGGGAAGTCGCACAGACGGCGCACGATTTTTCTAAGTAGTGCAGCAAAACCGTGTGTAGGTGGTCTTAGAGGTTATAGCTTCACCATAGGTGGCACACAATTTGTTTAATCGTGCATCCAAACCATGCGTGGAGGTTCTTCTGAGGTAGTGTCTAACACACGATTAGCACACGTGTTTCTAACTGTGGGAGAAAACCGTGTGGCCACTTAATTGAGATCTTATAAAAGTGGATATCACTCATTTTTTCCTCTATGTTCCTCATTTAATCTCATAAGCGGTCATAACTTGAGATTTTTCTTCCCCTAAGGTCAGGTAGAGTTCTCCCATCATTCTAGAGGTGATCCTAAGGCATCACTTGTGGAATCGAAGCTGTATTTTTTAGGTAAGTAATCATTCTTAATCATTCTTGTTTTGTTTCTAATATCTACTTATATATTCATCCCCTATTCTCTTATTTTCTTAGATCTATGCCTGTTATGGGTAGATATATGTGTTTGGATTCGAAATATGGTGATATTTGGTCTTGGTATTTCTAGGAGAAGAGATATAAGGCGTGTTTTTGAAGAAGTAACCCGATTTTCTGGTGCGTTATTCGTTCCTTGTGGTTTTCGTCAAAACCCTAAAGGTAGAAGGCTTCAGTGTCGACTCCACTTGTTAGAATTGTAGGTCTTAATTTAAAATTTGTTTACTTGAATGGAATTGATTTTGAAGATCATATAACAAGTCCTCTTTATTGATGATTTATAGTTTTATTGAAATTGTTAAATCTTGGTGAATTGTGGTGCAAGTGGTTTGGGACTCTTGAATATAAAATATTGATTATAAATTGTGGATTTTCAAAAATTGTAAATGGTTTGATGAAAAATGGGATTTTAATAAAAATGTTGTCTTATTGAAATGTTTTGAGATTAAAATGATCATGATGGAATTGGTTTTCAATTTAATGGGACTTTTATTAAAATGTATTGTATTTGAAATGGTTTGGAATTGAAATGGTTTTGATGGAAACAATTATCAATAATATGTGTTTTTCATTGAAATGGTGTCATTACATGATTGATGGGAATGTGTGGTGTGTTTTCATGTTGCATGTATGAGGCTTGGATGAAATATGACCTTTTACATGGTTCTAAATTTTTAATGGAACATGGTTACTATATGTACGATGCTTGGGTGAAATATGACCTTGGGATGAGTACCAATTGTTTAGTGGAACATGGTAACTATAAGTACACGGATTTGTTGAAATATATAGCCAAAGGAGTAATGGCACATGGAAAACCATTACCTTGTGATGACATGGTAGATCAATGAGAAATCGATCCTAAGTATTGAATTACCATAACGTAGCATGCATGGTTGGATTTTGGGTTTTTTTGAAATGGTTGGGTATGACATAAAAATGATTTTATAAAATGGATGGGTATGCCAAAAAGGTGATTTTGTGAAATGGTATGGTTTTCCAAAAAGGATGTATTGTGAAAATGTTGGTAATGCTTTTTTAGTTATGTTTTACGAAAAATTGCTCGCTGGAAAATTGGTTTCATTTGCATTTGAATGCTTTTGGATATAAGTGGTTTTTGGAAACAAGTTTATATTTAGCTATAAACTACTTTTGAGAAAAAAATTTATATGAATGTTTTTTTATATAACTATGGATAAATTTTCTATCCAAGTGTTGAGTGTAAGGAATTCATTAGGGAAACCTACTGAGTTTTATACTCACCCCTAAATTGTCACTTTAGTGCTTTTTCAGATGTCGTGTTCTGGGATATAGGTAATTGTAAAGAATATAATTGTTAGTGGCTCGTAGAGATGCATGGGATATATTGTGGAGCTTGGAGCTTTTTGATCATTGAGTATTGGTGTCTTTTGAGAGTGTTGAGTTGTTCTTCTATTGTGTACATTAATTTTTGGTTTGGTCTTCTGTTGTTGTGTATTTTATGTGGTTTGAAATAAATGAAGTTGTTTAGTTGTCATTCATTTTACCAATGATCATATACTGAATATCTGGTTATGCTTGGGTGGTTTATCGGTTTTTTTTCTAAAGGATAAATCTTCCCCCAACATGTTTTTGAAACCCTTGAGATTTTATTGCCAACCATTGGTGCCTTGGGGATGTCGCTTAAGGACTAGTAATGACTTGTTGTACTCTCAAGCCAATGAGAATTTGCAGGTCGTTAGAACTACCACATTAGAACCCTTACGACAGGGCAATCCTTTTGGAGATTTCTTCATGGAACATCATTGCTGTTGAGATATAAATCATGGATTGAGGAGTGGATCCTCCCAGAATCAAGCGTACTATGAGAGGGAATCCCATTGCAGGAAGTGAGTCAGAGGTTGGAGACAGGTCATACGGAGGTTAGTACCGAGCGATCCTATGTGGTTCACCACAGATCCTATGTGGATCAGATCATATGTGGGTCAGCACCCAGCGATCATGTGTGGGTTAGTTCATACCGATCTTGTGTGGGATAGATCATGTGTGGGTCAGCGGGGGTTAGTACCTATCGATCATGTGTGGGGCAGACTCTATATAATCAAAAATAGTGCCTCTCGAAAGAATATGATGATCAATCTTATCGACTAATCATTTGTACTTCGGTGATATACATATATACATGATTTTTAGCTCAGTCTTTAACCATTGTGTTGATATATTCAAGGTGTTAACTATGTGGTACTTCTATCTTTGTGGTGTTACATGTGTGGCATATTTACCTTCATGGTGTTGTCTTCCTGGTGTTACCTATGTGGTACTTCAACCTTCATGGTATAATCATTGTGGCGTTTAATGTGTGGTAATTATATAATCATCGTTTTTCCTTTGTTTTACATCTACATTGGTGGTGTTTTCTTTGTGGTGTTACCTATGTGGTATATCAACCATCACAGTGTTATCATTGTTGTGTTACTGGTGGAGAACTTCTTTCTTCATGCAGTTACGTGTGTGGTTCTTCTACCTTCATGGTGTTAACTTTGTGGTATTCTTATCTCATGTATTAGATGAGTATACCTTGATAACCTATGTATATGTTTGGGCGTGTACCTAAGTAGAGTTGATGTTTATTGCATCTTGATTTTATATTGAGGTTTTGCTTTGTGGTATTTCCATTTAGGAACACTGGGAGACCAATGGGGGTCTCGTGGTCCATACTGAGATTCATTATACTCACCCTTGCATGGGCAACACGTGCACCTTGTTGTGTCTTGTGTCGAAGATGGACAATATTGATTGAGGATGAGGGAGCCATGGGTGGATGGTACATAGAGGTGGACTATTTGTCATGACTTGATGTAGTGACTTCTGAATGTGTGTTGTACCTACCGTTCTGGTAGGATCCTTGGTGGATGATCCAGGAGTTGTTTTTCACATTTAGGTTACGTTTGTACTTTTCAGTTTTGCTAGTACTTTACAGTAGGACTTGTATTCTGGCCCCTTTACTTTTAGCAAACTTTTACTACAATAGTTTATTTCAGGGTTTCTTCATTTTTTGTTCGTTGAATGTATGTATATATAGGTTAAAAGATAATGCCTTCCCATTTTAGGGATACACATTTCTGGATTTAGTCGCCTGATCGTCACCTAGGGAAGCCCGGCTTGGGGTAGTCAAGGTGCGGGCCTTATGGGACGGTTCATGACATTATACAACCAAAAATATATTTTCTAATAAACAAATATATAAAATATTAATATATATTGTATAAATAATGATATATATTACAAAAATTAGTATATATACATATATATTATTAATTAATATTAAATAGTACTGATGAATATTATACAATATAGTATCAAATTGTATATACGTGGGAATAAAAATTTGATGTTTTCATTAGATACTCTTAATTTTAGGTCTACATGTATTGAATCCACCCCTATGAATTATTGATCACCATATATCAATATTAAACAAATCATTATTTATAAAAATTATTTATCATTATATTTTTATGTCATTAATTTGATCGAATGATTTTTTATTATTATCATTTATCATATTTAGGATTCTCATTACACCATAATTTCCTATATTATATTATCATTTGTATATGGAATTTATGAAAGCATAAATGGATAATTTAAAAAGAGGTATGGATAGTGTTAGTTAGAGGATTAAAATAGTTAAAATTTGGATTTCTCCTATAAATATATAATTCATAATGGCCCAAATTATTCATATCATGACAAGTCCCCAATGAGACCATATGAATCATAGAAAAGATAATTTAAATAGAAAAAATATCACATTTAATAGGCCATATGTTAATAACTATAGCCAATGGTTTAATTCTCCCAAATGGGAGGCATTGTCCCATTTTAAGAGAAAAATGTTGTACAACTGTCATCCTCATCAGTTTCATCTCTCAAAATATTGTTTCATTTTATTTATGAGACTGATCATCCATTTAATTTATTTTTCTTGTACTACTCTAAGAATTTTTCAACCTATGTATGATTACTTCGTAGAGTTTTTGTAGAAACATATGTGCATGATCACAAGACATGGATGATAGGTTTCGAACATGTAAATATAATGATATCTATTCGTGTTATAAACTGATGAGGATGATAGTAGTTTATAAAATTCACATTTTAATGAATTCAGAGGATAACACTTACCATTATGGAGAAATTATTTTTCAAAAAAATCAATTACCCTCTTTCATTATAAAATATTAATTTTGTTTTTAAACAATCAAATGTTGGTTTTCCCTTATTAAAATTATATACAATTTCACTTTTGATAATGAATATATTATTTGTATTTAATTATTTATTTTAAACTTTTAATATATTTATGATCCTAGGAGATGAATATGAATTGAATATAAATGCATTATACTAATTAGAAAAAAGTGTATGTATATTGAGTTAAATAGTTCACCATGATTTCAATAGTGCATGCATAAAACCATTCTCAAATTCATTGTTTGTGTTTACAGGGTTGTTATTTTGTAGAAATTTTTCCTCACAGGATGGATGAAAAGTTGATTTGTCACGTAATATGTTAGAGCCATACCTGATGGTCTAGAGATGAGGAAAAACCAAACATGCACCCTAATTGGGATGATACAACAGTTTATGGGTCATTTGAAATGAATACCAGTGTAAATGATGATGAATACTACATGAAGGAAATGAACAAAGGAACTAAAGATGGACATTATTATTGTACAATGTGGGTTATTAAGGTAATAAATATGCTATCACTCCATTTCATACATTTTGTAAAAAATAAAAAACATTTTCAATTGTATTGAAATTATATAATTTGAATAATTGATGCAGATGGATCTTCACCATATTTAATGATATAATTTGTATCTTAAACTACATGGTTACCAAAAAATTGAACAACCATGTTGAATAGATGATAGTACATATATTCTATGTAAAATAGTAATGATACTTAAATAATATATGATTTTCCAAATTATTAAATATTTTATATGAAGAACCATAAATCCATCATAAAATTCCCAATGTGTGGTGTGGATGGATACAAGAATAATGATTGATGCGCTTTGAAATATATATGGTACATTCATTTCATTTTGGGTTTTAAAATAATATAGTGATGTCATTAAACTGTGAAAATATTGGCATGGAATGCACATACAAGAATTAATCATGGGAAACTACTTCATCTCTTATATTATCCGTGGTAGAAGATAATTTATTATATGATTCAAGAAATTTGAATTGTGGTGAGAAGTTTTAATCTAGCATTATCTAGAGATTGAAAAAATAATTTTCATGTATAGATTATTAATCATATTTCACATATCATAATTATTATAAATTATAACATTCAACCATGGTTATGCATGATGCACAAATACATTATGTTGCCTCTGATTATATGTGAACCATTGAAACCCGATAATGAAATTGATGTTTGTTTGGATGCATTGATAGAAGATCTATAATTGGAATGGGATAATTGTGGAACATTTTTTGATGATCATATAAGGGATGAATTATAATCAATGGTAATGATTTGTGGGATGATAAATGACTTCCCCACTTATAGAAATTTATTAGGTTGTATCATTAAAGTAATTCTGGGTTGTCAAATTTGTTAAAACCTCAAAAACTCTTTTAAGTTGAAATATTCCTTGGATTTTGTATCTTTAGGACATTAAAAAGTTATATCTCGATGAAAAAATATTGAACCTAGATGACCATATTATGATGGTAATATTGAATAAGGTGCAACATTTCCTCCAATAATTGACGATCAACAGTTCGATAATGTAATAGATATTAAAAATATTTTTTATAAACCATTTTTGAAAAAACATAACAAATTAGTTTAGAATAAGTGATAAATATTTTTTAGATTATTTTATTGACAATTATTATATGTAAGACATTTTATAATTGTCATGAATATTGAAAAAAATTATTTGACAGTTTTAGTGGAATGTTAATAGATATTCCTAGAAAAAATGAAAGATGGAATTAATGAATTTTTGGAAAATATTTAAATGGGGGTAAGGAAGAGTTGGAAATAGTGAAGGGTAATGGGAATACATTTATTCCTCCAACACCCTATAATCTATCCGTACAGAAGAAATTAATATTTTTTATTGTCTTTAAATTTGTAGATGTTCTATAGTGTTTTCATACTGTTTCAAGAATTTCATTTCAATGATTAATTTGATGTTTCATGTAGTAATATATCACAAATGTAATGTTTTGATGAAATATTTTATGCATGTTTCATTCTATTTTATTATATAGAAAATTTTTAGAGCATACATTAACTAGACTCTACTTTTTTTTCGTAGCGATATTTAGAAATTTTATTGACCTGATATTATTTCTAATATTGAATAAAGAGGTTACATTCATAATATATGAATTATTTATTTTATTCCAACCATAAATATTTGGAATAATGGTCCACCTGATGGTTCAATTAGTTTTAAAGGATTAAATAAAAATTCTTCACTATTATAGAAGGATGTGCCCTATTGAACGGGTTATAGTTATTTTGAAAGGGTGTGTCAATAATAAAAGTCATCCAGAAGGTTGTAATTCATAATGATATATGGTTAAAGAAGTTGTGGGTTTCTATACTAATTTAGTATCATATGGTATGATATTAGTAAACCAACATCTCTTTATATAGTATGCTTTATTTTTGAGGGGATTTCCTAAAGAGATGTTCTTATAATTACATTGACAATGTGGTACAATCTGAATCACTAAATTTTATATAATAGCGATGATGTTAATCCAAACATTGAACCCCATAATGAAATTCTTAGATATTTGAATCCATCAAGGGTAGAATGATGGATATAAAATACACATAATCAATAGTTCAAATAATTTTTGTGAAATATATTTTATAAGGAGTTATCCTAAAGCCTGAATTCAATTATAGAATGAATGAATTTTCTTTCTAGTTGTCTGATTGAAAATTTCATATCATAAACTGGTTAATATTAAATGGTCATATGTTCTATAAAAAACAACATGTTGATTTTAGTATGATACAAAATAGTGGTGTTATATTCATTTAGGTAGTGATGCACATGTCTGGTTCAAAGGGTAGAAATCAAATTTTTGAAAATATGCCTTATTTTGGCATTATCAAATAAAAATTCGAGTTGTATTACAAAAAATTTTAATTGTAAATTTTCCATTGGAAATATGTTGGGAATATGAGTGATGTCAAAGCAGATGAATTTTTTTTCATGAAGATGAATTTCAATGTGGAAGGGGCAGCAAATGATACATTTTAAATGAATTCACAAGAAGGGAAATTATTTAATATATATGACATTGTAAAAAAATATCGGTCGATCGTCCTAATGGAATCTAAAACAAATTTCTTGTCAAATGTAAATTCAACTGAGGATAAAAATTTCATTGGGATATCACAATAAATTATTCTCATTCACATTTAAGAAATTTTCATGTACTTTAGAGGGGGCCAAAGAAAGGGTATTTGAAATCACTATTGAGGTATTGAATTGCTAAAACCATTAAAAAATAAAGAGATTTCAATGAAAGGAAAAAGTGTTTTTTATATACTAAACTTTTCCTCATAATATAATATATTATCCATTCCATTTAAATAATGTAAATTAAATGTTTGACTACTAGTATAGACAATGTATTATGAACATGATGATTTTACCAATCCCTTGGATGAGAAACTATAATGAATGAAACCCTTTCGGACGATGTGATGGTAATGTTACAATATAAATTATCTATTTAACAAAAAAATTATATAATGAATCATTGATTTATTTTTCATTATTACATGTATAGTTTGATTATTTTGGAGGAAATATATCTATATTTAATTCCTTTGTTAACCAAAACATTCACATAATTCTTCTCGATCAAAAACATTTCACCCCTGTAGTGTTGCATTAATCACTTTCCTTCAGGTTCCTTCTACTACAATTATAGAAGGAAAAACTATGACACCTCTACTTAATCAAATAGGTAATCTTTATATTTTAATAGTAAAATCATGGTTCTTATAAATAATATATTGTTTTATAATTACGTTTAATTTATTAATTTTTAGTATTACTCACATAATAATTTTTTCCTTCCATTTTTTGATTTTATTTTTCATGTTGTGTTGGTATATTTATTTTGATTCCTTTATGCACTAAACTATCCATAAAAATATACTCCATCAAATCATTTTCACTCCTAAAATGTGGGATTTTATCAATTTTTTCAGGTTATCTCTTCTACTCAATCAGAAATGTAATATTGATGTTTCTATAGTGAAATAATACTATATTTAATAATTGTATTATTCCATATATATGTTTTTTTTTTGTAATGCTCATTTAATAATATTATTAAATTGGATTGTTTTTGTTCTATTTTGGGTGGGTTATTAAAATCTTGTTAATGCTTGTAATAGAGAGGACTTTGAGCCTTCAAATGAGATAATAAAAAAAGTAAATTCATCAAGAATACATACATACAACATGTTGAAAAGATAACTACTACTAATAAAAACAAATCCATTGTTTTTATACTATTTGTATGTTAATTTCCGTAATATTTTTATCCAATAATTATTTAGTTTTTTTTCATGGATATATTAGGAAGTCATTGTTTTCCCAACCATCTCAAATAATCCACAAAAGATATAAAATTTTCCTTTTTCCAATGTTACCAAGATTTCATTTGGAATTCATTGTTGGAATCCAAAAAAATATATATTCAGTTGATGTTCATAACCTAAAAAAGAATTCTTGTTAAAAGAAATATGGTTATTGGAATTTTATGTTCCCATTCTAGTGATTTCTTGTGATATAATGGGCATTAATGTTTTTTATACTCTTTTGTATATTGAAAATGATAATGGTTTATCAATTGAGATCCTTGATCAAATATGAGATGTTAGAATTTAAAAAATAAAATAAATTTAAATCATGATAACATTGGTATTAAGGATTATTTTGAGTCTTTGGGGTGTGTAGCAATCTATTTCACCTCTATCTGATAGAAGATGTGACCTGTAAGACTCAATGTGATTCTTTTTATTTAAAAATGTCATTAATTTAAAAACAGAAGGAAAATATCATACTCAAAACCATGAAAAACAATCATACTATTTCAATACATTAATAAATTTATTTGAAATTCATTTTATATGTGTACATATCAGCCGCACCAAAATGTGGCACATGATGTGCGTGGTTTGATTGAATATTTTAGTTATCTCTTTAAAATCATTCATTTAAATTAAAAATAATTCCTTATTAAAAACCTACAAAAAATATAATATTTTATTAAAAAATTAGAAATTTGAATCAAACAATTTTTATGATATTCATTAATCAATCTCACATCAAACTAATATATGATGTTATAAATAAGTGTCAAAGTGAATGTTTCTAGTTTAAAATTAAATTTACGTAAAAAATAAAATAGATGTAATAAAAAATAATAAAACACATTCATATTATTTTTATACATTATTTATGAAGATCTATATATATTTTGATATGTGTTGGAATTATATACACGAAAATTTGACACAATGTGTGATTAGTATTACTCCAATTGTGTGTTTTTATTTTAAAATTACATTACTTATTGAAAAAATGATTAATAAACTAAAAAAATAATGAAAACACGTTTCTATTATTTTTATTCATCTGTAAAAATATACATAAGTCAATTTTTGTTGAATAAATCATCCTCACCTAAATTTGATATATAATTTCCCAATTATTACTCAATTTTTACGTAATATGATTAAAATTGACATTTTAGTTCAAAAAATCACATTAAATTACAACTTATAAAATGTACTCAGACTTTTATGAAAATTTATTAAAAATATAAAAAATTTATTTTTTTGTCATGTTGTTGTTGGTCTTGTATCCAATCGAGTCCCTATGTTACTGGTATGAGTCAAAGTGTGTGTTTCTATTTTACCAATTCATTTTAGTAAATGTTAGAAGTTAGGTACTCAAAACAAAAAAAATAAGTTTTTTTCTTTTGATATATTAGGAAAACTATTCATATATTTTTTGTGGTATGATAGAATTATGTTTACCACAAAATGATATTTTGTGTGAATGGTATGACTCAATGTGAAAATTTTTAACTAAAAATGACATTAATTTGTGTAAAATGGCCATATAACTTGCTCGAAACCCAGAAAAATAAACTATATTGTTTTTATACTTTATAAAAACTATCCTTAATAAATTTGGGACATTTATGAATTTTCATCACTTCAATCTGATACACAATTTTCCCAGTATGACTCAATGTGTCAGTTATTGATTTAAAATTGACATTTATTTCAAAATTTGTAACTCCTAGAAAATAGGGAAAATGTGATCAGATTGTCTTGATAATTTTCAAACATAACACATAATTCATTTATGATCTGTAGAAATTGGTATAACAATAAACTGACACTTGATGTGACCCATATGTATCAATGTTCATGATTCTAGAAGAAAATTTGATTTTAATTAAACATTCAGGTGACGTAATCAAAACCATGACAATTCATTTGGATTATTTTTTTATATAAATTATACATTTGTTATTTTATATATATTGGAACAAGTCTCATGAAAATTTGATGCATGTTGTGATTGGTATAACATTGAGGGTGACTTTTTATTTATAATTGAAATTAATTTTTGTAAAAAAGATATGAAACATACTCAATACCATGAAACCAAATTTAAGCTTTTTGATATTTTATAAAAATTACCCATAATTAATTTTTGGTGTGTTATTTTCAGACATACCTAAAATTGATACATGATGTTCTTGGTATGACTCATTGTGTCTATTATCATTTTAAAATTGTCATTTTAGTTAAAAAATTCTCAGTCATTGAAAATAGAGAAAACAATCTCCAATTATCATTATAATTAATGAAAGTAATTCATAATTCATTTTTTATGAGTAGTAGTTGGTCTCATATGAATCTAACCCATTTTGTGACTGGTATGAATCAAAGTTCTAATTTCTTATTTAAGATGATATTTTATTACTAATGAAAAGTTCCATACATAAAATAGTAAAAAGATCGTAAAATTGTTTAAATACATTAGAAAAACATTCCATAAGTCATCTGATACATGTTTTAATCAGAATATCTCTTATGTGATGGTCGGTTTTCTGGTATGACTCCAATTGTGTCTTTTTATATAAAATTTATATCATTTTTATTAAATTGGAAAATTGACATAATAAAAATGGGAATAAACATTTATTTGTTTTTGGATTCATTTTGTAAATGATCAATGATATATTAGTGATGTATAGGAATCATCTGATCCTTAATCAGATACATGATGTTTCAAGTATGACTCAATGGGATCATTATCAGTTTGAAATTGTAATTTTTAGTCATAAAGACTCAACAATTAAAATATAATTGCAAATTCATAGATCATCATTGTAATTTAGGAAACCAATTCATTATTGATTTTGGACTTGTAGTAATTTTTCACATTTAAAAAAACTTGATTTAACCTGTACGATACGATGAGAATGTGTTTAGTTTAAAATGAATTTTTAGTAAAATAGAGAATTGACCTATTGAATACCAAGAAAATGAATTCAGATTATTTTGATACATTATTAAAAAATCCATAATTCATTTATGATGTGTAAAAATTATTTGATTCTAAATCTGATCCACGTTGTGACCAATATGACTCTGACAACATATTTTTAATATACCGGGGCCGTTTTAGTTTCAAACATGCACAATGTTACCAATTTTTATTTGTAAATTAACATTTTCATTTAATGTAGTTCATTATATTAATATGAATATAATAATTTATTTCTTATATTGGTGTTGTATTTTTCTTGAGCAGGGGTTATTTTATTGGCAATAACATAAGTCAGGTTGAAGATAAAAAGTTAAAGAAACATTGATGTTTTTGAATGTAAGTAATAATTTTTAATTATTTAACATTACAAAATAATGTTTCGAATGTTTATAATATTTTATTTTTCTTGTATGTTCATTACAAATTTCATTTCATTTAATTTCTATATTATGTAAATTATTTGGTTGATATCTGCTAGTTTTAGGGAGTTGTAGTGTGTTGTTACAAACCATTTTACTAATACAACAATGTGTTGTTACAACACACTATATTATACTATTACAACAAACTATAGTAAGATATTACAACACATTTCAGTACATCCCATTATTGTCTCTTTTTAATTCACTTATAAAATATATATTTATGATAACTTTTAGATGAACTGATAAAGGATCAATTTATGATCTCTTATTAAAGAACTGATTTATGACACATTATCAGTTCTTTTAAAAATGTCAATATGGAATCCCTTAATGAGAGCTCATATAAGAACATATAAATTTACTGTTTGACAATGCTAAAAATAATCATTGATAAAGAGGTCCTTTATAAATGATTTTTTAGTTACTGATAAGGGACCCATTTGTATAAACATTTTTAGTGCTGATAAATGACTAGGGATTTTAATATTTCTCTAGTAGTATGTGCTTTTCTAGTGCTGATAAAGGCCATTTTATGCATTATTAATGGCATATTTGTAGTAGTGTCCGAATATAAATACCAAATTTATGGTTTGTTTTATAAATTTTTTTGGATATATAAAGCTAACAAAAATTCTAGCTAAATATATCCCTCAAACCATATGCTTTTACACATTGAGTCATCCAATACTATGCTAGTTGGGAAAGGATCCTTGGGAGAAGGACTAAAAATATGGAAAGGAGGGGGATTGGGTAATTCATGAAGGATCATTCAAGGAATTTTTTAAAATTCATCAGGGACCAGGCATGGTACCATATGGAATCTATATGCGTGTTAATAAAGTGGGATCCTATCCCCACATCAAGCACCTAAGTAGTGAATGTAAATAGATTTAATAATTGGACGTTATATACCACTCCAATGATTGATGTGAGATGAGGTAATAAAATTAATCTTTTCAATATTTACCAAAATTTCTTCTCTACGCCTCAAAACTGCTCCCCCATGCTTGGACACACTACATCTACTTCCTATCTCCCTCTTTGTTCCCAGTACACACTCTAACACACCCAAATTTTGGTAAAATTATTTTTTTCAAATAAATTTGAAATTATAAATATATTTTTTTGAAATGAAACACTTATTATGGATTCTATGATAAGTAATATTGAGTACAAATTTTTTAACATTCAAAACTATGTTTCTCTATTGATATAGAAAATATTGATTTTATCAAGTGTTATACAAAACATAATGTCTAAATTAAATGTTACATAGTATTAAAATATTATTATAGGATAGTTAAAATCTAGCCATTATAATTTTTTGTATGAGTGGGATTAGTAAATTATGAAAATATTTGGTTTAATAAAAGTATATATAATGAATTATTTGGGGAATAGTTAGATAGAAATAAAAATAAAACCTTTTGTAAATAAAATAAATCATATTATGTTGAAACATTTTTATAGAATGAAAATAATTTAACATAAAAATATTAAACTAATAAAATTTTAGGTATGATTACCCTGAATATTATATATTATATATTCTATAAATTTTTTTACATACATCTAATCTGTTGTTTAGATGTTGGATACGAATAAATGCACTTTTACTCATCAAATTGTAAAAAAAATTTGTCCACTTTGTATATTCATGATGAATAATTGTTTTCCACTATTATAAATTTTATTTAAAAAATAAACATCCCTTTTTGATATTTTAATATCAAAATTTATTTAGAGCGAATTTTTGGGATTTCAATTTGAAGATATTTTTTTTATAGTTAAATATCATAAATTTTAATTGAAAACATCATTTTTTTATTAAATTATATATAATGTAAAATAATGTTTTCATTTTATTATAAATTCTAATTAGTTTTATTATTTGTTTTTAATCCAAATTTTTTCCTCTGAATAATTTTATATTTAATTTATTTATAAAAATATGGTGCATTGGAGAACATTTCTCATTAAAAACTTGCTTTCTCATCACGCTTGCGAGATAAATTTAAAATTAATATTCCCAAATTCAATTGTATGAATTTAAAGAAATGGTTTTCAACTTCGTAATCAAAATAATATATATTTTCTTATATTGAAATCATTATTATTTACTAATATGTAATTTAAATTCTGTAAAAATTTATTATCACGATTAATGTAAAAATGGGGTTATCATGGGTCAAAATTAAATGATAATGGTACAAATGACCTATATAATTTCTTAAAAAATAGTTTTTTGATATATTTCAAGTATTAAACCAATATGGTAATATAATATCTCAATTTATATCATTTTTTGTATGAACACTTTGGATCACTCGATTATTTTAAAAAATACAAAGTGCACCATCTCTCTAACTAATAAATAATTACCACTCTCCTAAGTAAATTACACCATGAATGCATTTTGGTTAAGACAATACATACCCAAATAACATACCAATTTCTCTCCCATAATATTATAAGACTATTTGTTTCAAAATCTAATCAAAGATGTATTTCAATAAAAACATAATGTGGATACCTGAAGAAATGTAATGTTCATCACTGCGGGTTTTTAATTTATTTCCTTTACAACCTCAATAATTTCATATTATACCATGTTGATATAATAAGATCTATATATCCAAAATGAATATCTGTTTTTATATGAATTGGATGAACTAAAACCATCCCTATTTCTATTAAATGTTTTAGGAAATCTTCATTAATCTGAAATGTAGATTACCGCCTCATAATGTAATGTGATTCATTCACACATTTCATTTAAGGAATTATAAATTATTTTAATGACTATATATGATAAATATGACATGGAAAATATTATGAAATTGTTATATATCAATTATCTTTATTTTAATCATACCTATAAAAAATAGAAATAAATTTAATGAACAAATATAACCTACCATCTCCATGAATGATGTATTTCATTTTGAATCACTAAATTTTATAAATACAAATAAATAAATATATAAATAATATATATGATATTTATATAAGGTATGTAATTTTTTAAATATTTAATCATGATTATATCATGTCAGATAACATATAATTTAGCAAAACATATACAAAAAATAATGCGATTTTTGCACAAAACATATCATTAATGTGAAATAATTAACCATCAGGTAATAATAGTTCATTAAAAATTATAAAATGGTATTATATATTTTTTTTCTAAAATATATTTATAAAAAAAATTATATAATATAATGAAGGTTTGAATATATTAAATTTAAGTCAATGATTAAAGTAATAGATTTTAATATCACTTTTATTTTCTGTGTAGCACATGACATATTCACCATATATTTCTTCTATGTGGTGTTTATAACAACTATTAATGTTTATTAGGATGATTCTACATTAAATTATTCATATTTACCTACCAACTGTATTATCTCTCATTTATGGGTATTATAGTACATAAGTTACCAAATCAGTAAAGATTTTTTGTCTAAATATTAATTCTTTGAAATATATGTTATGTAATGATACTATATTCTTTAATGAGGAGTTTATAAATCTACATTGAATTGTAATAACATGAATTTATTTACTGTCATTATATATTAATTTTTAATTTTAGTTAATCCATTCATGGGGATTATAAATTTATGTTACAAGAGTGGTAAAAGTTTTATGTTACAATCATTCAATGAGAGTGATTATGATGAAGTCTTGTATACTAATGTCTCATGATATACCTCTTGATAATTCTCATAAAATTAATTATACTCAAGTTATTACTGATATAATAATGTATTAATATATTTTTTATAGTAATATTATTTTAATATAATTTATATGTAGATTTTCTTATAATTTAATGACATTTTTCTCTTTGGTTGGGAATTCGTTTTATTCCAAAACAATGCCTTCTAATGACCTTTTAAAAAAAATGTTTTATTTATTTTATGATTTTATAAAATAATTTTTTTCTCATTATTTAATTTGTTAAAAAATTATTTAAATGGAATCCTCATATCTTATTATAACTAATTATTATTGTATTTTTCAGAAATGTTAATGGAATATTCATTTTAACATGTACCACATTATTTTTTTCACATTAATAATTAATATTTCCTCTAAGAACCAATAATATATTTTTTGATATTATTTTAAAAAATAATTTACAACCATTTTTAGTTTTATACTGAGTATTTTAAAAGATGAATTGATATTTTCTTAAATACAACGTTTAAATATTTTTTCAATATTTTTTTCATGTTTCTAATGTTATTTTCAATGAAATAGTTTTTCAGTATGTTAAATTTTTTAAAAACTGATTTTTAATGAAATTATATTTTACATAGTTATGTTTCCATGTTATCAATATAAACCCTTCCCCATATATGATTACATACATTGATATAATTTATGATTTACTAGGCATATGAACAAGAAATACTATTATTATTCACTTTTTAAATGGTTTATGTTTATAATGATTATCAATCTATGAGGCATTATTACATTCCATTGCTTATATACTGATATAATACTTGGTAATCTGGATTCATATCATGGGTTATATTATGATGAAATAATAAAATTATTTTCAAACATGTCTATTTTCCATAATTTATGATAAGATGAAATGTTTATGAATCACTTTTCCAATCATGGAATATGATACAATGAAATTTTTCTAGATCTTGTGGAACACATATTTTTCATTTTTATTTTTTAATGGTGGTATAATTATAACCCTGGATAGTGGTAACATTATAAACAAATATGGTGGGACCTATATCTCTCTCCAATGCAATGGGTAATGATTTATAACTTCTTTGGATAAATGGACTTGAATGAGGTGTTCACATGGTTTAGATGGTGACTTGGTCCAAAATGATGTAATTGGGAGAAGATCTTGATTAACATTATGGGTTGATGAGTGAACCCATTGTACAATTAATAAAGGGGAACCATTAGTAATGGTGTTGTGTCCATCCCTAGAAGTACAACCACCCAAATAGATCCACTATACATTTTCAATTTGATCATAGACTACTAAAAAATTTGTATTCTAAGATTATTTATATATTACAATTAATTGAATGATTCCAATGTTATGTTTTGATAGAAACTTTTATTTTATTATCTTATTATTCTTGTATAAATATTTTATTTTCCTCCTATTAGACACTAATGTTCTATTTAAGACCTTCATGTCTTGCTGTTTTGGGATTTTTTTACTCTTGTATTGGTAAGATTATGAAGTGGGGTGAATCAATTATTTATGTGTTAAAATTTGAAGATAAATATATACGAATTAGAAAATAAGAAATTATTTAATATTATAATTTTTTTAGGGATTTTAAAGACTTTTTGAATGATGTTAATGAAATTGAAAAGTGATTTAATATAATAGTGACATTTTGATTATGAGAATGTAAACCATAATATATTCTTGATATCGAGAAAATGGTTTTTATTTTGGAGAAAGAGGCAATTTTTATTGATAATTTAAATTAGACAATGTTGATGATCTTATAAATGGGATAGCATTTTCTATAATAGGTCGGTTCTGATTTCATTAATGGAGATTACAACATTATTGTATCAATGGAATCTACTTTGTAATATGTGATTTTATTCAAGGAATAGAAAAAAATTCATTTTTTAATTAATGTTTTATGGTAATTCTTGTTTCAAAATAATAAATTATAAAGGTATTCACATGTTTCGTATTTGAAAATTATGCGCAATTTCATTTTTTTTGGGATAAATGATATTTTCAATTTGAATATTTAGTGAGATTATTACTTAATCATGGGATTTTATACCCTCATAAGACTAATATGGTTTAAAATTTATTAAATGTCTATGGTAAAACATTAAATTAGGTTTTAAATATTAATATTATATTTCACAACATGTGGATTTTGAAAAATTGGATAAAATATACTAACCATTTTGTTAAGATGATAACAAATGATAGACAGAATAAATTATGATTTTATCTATGGATCATAGCATCCGTTTGTGCTTTAAGAATAAAAAATTCACTTTTATTTCATGGATTATTATATGAAGTTTAAATTCAACAATCTAAAACCAATGGGTGATATTGTGTTTATTGAAAATAATGAAATCAATTAATTGTATCTTCCTGGGAATATTCATAAAAATAACATATTGGATATTGAAATAAAATGGTGTCTTGTTATCACTTTTTTTTATTAATATTGATCAATTATTTCAATTATTGTTATTCTATGGTTTTATGGTTACCAAAAATCACTAGATCTCAGACTTTCCTTTGATTTGTTATCTTTATCAACTTCAAAAATAAATTACTCTATTCTTCCATGTCAAAATATCCACTTCCCACATATGTTCTCCCACGTGGAAATCATGTTATGAGTTACTTTATATTTCCATTATGTCTCAAACATGTTATTTTTATGGTAAGTTATACTATTCATTTAGACAATGATGGTTCAGTGAATGAATTTTAAAATTTAAAACCTCATATTAATGAGAGAAATTTCAAGAGTTTAATTCATTTTAAGGGGTGTAGAAAGAAAAACCCCCAAATAATGTGAAATTATTTTTTCTCTAAAAAATTTATATTTTCTAGATTTATTTTTAGAAAAAACAATTCTTTAATTAAATTTAATAATGTGTTTTTCTTTCATTAAAAAACAATATTTTGTCTTGTGTTACAAAATTTACCGTGTTTATCATGAATTACATACAACACCGAATTTAAAAAAAACATGGCATACTATCATTGTATTATTATATCATTATTATCATTTAACTACAAAAATGATTGTAATAAGTAGGATTAACTAATGTATGAAATTAAATGGGTTAAACATTTATATATAATGAATTATATCATTGAAAATTAGTTTGAAATGTAAATATTAAACTTCTTTAAAAATAAATGAAATCATATTCATTAGAACTATTCTTTTCCCATAATCTTTTTTGACCTAAATAATTAAAAAATCATATTTTTTAATGAATCAATTAAATAAATATCTTTTTTGATTCTGTAAATTTTTTACCATTCATCTTATAGTTTTTCTAGACTATGGATTATAATAAATCGAATTTTTATCTTAAAACTGTAAATAAAAATTAGACATTAGAAAACATATTGTAAAACTAAATTTTAACACTTTTGGAAAATTTGTTTGAAACCCTAGATTTATTATTTTAAAATCAAATAATTAAAATAAATTAGAGTGATTATTTTTAAGAGAAGTCAAAAATTTTGATGAATTTGAAAAAATAGTGATTTTTAATTGAACAAATACTTTTCATTTTATTTATATACAAAGATAAATTATATTTTAAACAGTTTATGTTGTATAATTCATTGAAATATAAATCCTTTAATGTAATGTATGTCATTAGAATTACTTTCCAATTTTGTTTAACTTTAAAACATTATGAATATTTTTAACATTTACTCTTTGAAAACTAGATTGCTCAAAACATTTGAAGGTTTAATATTAAATTTAAATTTAATGTTTAATTTATTTGAATTACTAATAATATATTACACATTTCAATAATAATAACTAAATTTATCTAGAAAGGTCATCTAAATTTTTGAGTAAATGAATATAGAATACAAGAAACATTAATTATTGTGGTTTAGAAAAAAATTAGTTTATAGGGGAGTTAAACTAAAAATATGAGGGTAATAATTACTTATAAACTTGAATAAAAACATTTTTTTGGAATATTTAATCTCTTATATCTAGAAATTTTTTTATTGTATCATTTTTGACTCTTGTTTCATACTAATTCAGTGGGATCACTAAATTCATTTAAAAAAATGACTTGTGTGTCCTCTCGACCACTTACAAAAGGAAACCCATAATACTCTCTTATAAACGAATTAATTCTATTTTTTGTTCAACAAAGACCATACAAAATCACATATAAACATACATAAAGGATTCTTATAATCCTTATTTTATACATAAATCCAACCATGGAAGGTATTTATTGAAAACCTATAGACGATACCCAATAAATTTTTAAAATTCATCAACTTTCATTTCTGTTTTATTTCCCCCCAAACTCCATAGATTATTAATATATGATGATTATTTAGTAAATTTAATATATTTAAATTTTTTTATGTTGTTATGTTGATATAATAACCTACAACCCTTTCTACTTCCACAAAATGACTTATAAAATCCTTATTCCTTTGTACGGATGACTTCCGCCTCATGAACTGATGTCGTTTGATTTTCTATTACCACCTATCTCAATGGGAAATAATAACAGATTAATTTTTTTATATGATGATTATTATATTATTATTCTATTGGAATTACTATGTCATTAATATCATCATTATTTCAATTTTATTAGAATATGATTACACCGCTCATGTGTATGGCAGACCACAACCTCAGAAAGTTGTGTGAATCTTTCCTGATTTGCAAGGAAGGCCTTATATATGGTTTTAATTATCTTATAAGAAATATTTTTAATTAAAATATTTTTATAATAACAATATTTAATTTACACTTCTTTTTCCAATCAAATAATAAAACCATAACAACATTTATGGGTATGTACAAACAACCATCTCTATGAATATTGTATTTAATTTTCTATCACTAAATAATAATGATTACATTAAATAAATATTTAATGGATATATATGAAATTAATATCATGGTTATAATTCTTCATTTTATAGATAAATTTTTAAATTCATATGTCATAAACTATAAAAAATTCTAAATATATATGATAAACAAAGCAGATATTACATAATATAAAACATTAGAATACAATTATCAATAAATAGGAAATAAAAGGACATCATAAATTAATATATTTTATGAAATATATAAATAATTTACATTAAATATCTCTAATAAAATTGTATTATTTTTTAAGAGGTTTTAACATTTATGAGATTTGTCAACTATTGTGTTAGGATATATATTTTTCAATTTTACTTTAAGTGAGACAGAAGCCTTATTTATCGTATGGTTAATTTATCTAGTGAATATAATTAAAATTACTTTATATTATTAGGATTACACATAAAATTGTTTGTTGTTGTAATTGCCATTTTATGTAATTTATTTCATGGGGTTTATCATTCAAAATATTAATAATCCATAACACAATGTTTTCTAAATTTTCCTTCTTTGAGACATGAGATATATTATGCACCTAAGATCATTAAAAAGTTGTGTATACATCCCATTTGACATGTAATCTAAATAATTTATTTATAATCTTGATATTTTATCGTTTCATTTTATTTTATCATTTCATGGGTCTTATTTTTCAACATTACCAATGTGAACTGGGTTTTAAGAATCAATATCATCATCTATGAAGATTTTTTATGATCAAGGCTCTAAAAATACTATATCCTGATATACCATTATGTCATTCTCATGAAATTTCATGTCCTATTTTTAGGTATGATTTATTCATGTAATATCAAAATTATTTCAATTATTATTACATATTGGAAATACGATTTTTTAAAAAAACCAACATTATTTATCTAATTAGTTGTAAATCCATTTTCTTCGAAAACAATGTTTTGTAAAAACATATTAAATTTGTTTATTATAATCTTATTGTTTTATAAAATTCAATTTTAACTATGATTAATTTTTTTGATGTGAATATTCTTGTCATATTTCAAACAATAATTGTTTTGGTTTTATAGTAATTGTTAAAGTAATCTTCATATTAACATGTATTGAATAAATAGAATTTTATGTTCTCTTTACCAATAATTACATTAATGAGTAGTTTATATGTATTGGAATTTATTTTAAAAAAAATTAAATAGGTTTAGTATTATTTTATTCATGTGGAATTGGTATTTTTTCGAAATAAATGTTCTAAATGATTTTTAAGCATACATTACATGTTTTCAATTCAATTTTGAATAGAAAATATAGTGAAATTGATTTATGTTTTAAGTAGTTAGTTTCAAAGAATTGATATTTTCCTTATGATATATTCCAGGTGATCAATCAATATATTTCTCAAGCAAAAATGAAATCCATTGATATAATTTATGATTAACATGGGAAATTAAACAATGATACCATTCTAATTATTTTTATGAATGGTTTATTTTTAGGAGGAATATATTTTTATGACACCCATTTCACATCCCAATATTTATTAATGAAATTACTCAAATGAAACCTGATACATTTCAAAAGTATCACTATAATGAAATGATGAAATGATTGTGAAATTTTTTTCCAATGGTTATAATATGGTGATATTTTTATAAAAAACTTTTAATTTAATGGGATATGATATGATGAATGTTTTGTTATCTGTGACACACATATGTATGATTTTCATTATATGGTGGTGGTTAAGTTATAACCAAGGATATTTGAAACATTACACCTATAAATTAGTGAGTTCAATAACTCCCTCTAATGCATTGGGTAAATATTATTATCTCATGAGATAGAAAAGATCTGAATTTACAGTGAACATAGTTTAGTAAAGGTAATTTTCTTATATTAGGTGCTTGTGATTGAACCATGAATACAATGATGGTTGGGGATTGAACCCATTCCTCTATTAGGAAAGGACTATCACTGGGGGTGGTGCTATTTAACTACCATGGGGTGTAAATTCCAATGTACTTCCCTTATAAGTTTTTCCATTTAGCATTGAATACTATAGAAATGATTTTTATGTAAATACATTCTTTCATATGAAATTGTATTGCTATCATGGATACTTTTCTTTGATTATCTTCAAATTAATGTTTTCTAAAGTTCCAATAATTACTCGATAACATATTATTATGATATTAGTTATTTATGTTATAGTTTTAAAATGTTATGATCATTTTTGCATACCCTTATGTTCATGTTTTCCTCACATATATCATTAGTATACCATTATTGAGAATCTGGGCT
Organism: Viscum album; assembly: GCA_963277665.1. NCBI lineage: Eukaryota > Viridiplantae > Streptophyta > Magnoliopsida > Santalales > Viscaceae > Viscum > Viscum album. The sequence goes on along the minus strand of OY728131.1, from coordinate 303,577,404 downwards.
CACACTTTCTTATGATTCCATTCCCCATGTTATATAGAATTCATTTAATTAAGAGTAATAAAGGGAATGGTCCTTATAATAGATATCGAATATCTTTTAATAATGAAGAATATTATGTTCCATGTTTCTAATGTCACTATATTATTATAGTCCATTCGCATGTGCCTATATAATGCATTTAATATTCATTTAAAACAATTTAACACCATTGTTTTAAAATCCAAGGCCACTATACAACTACTATGATCAACGAGACCATCCTTGGGTGATGCGGGGAATGCTCAAACATGAGATTAGTAGCATTGTTGATACCCATATCACCGTGGATGATCTTTAGAAAGTGACGAAAAATTGATGAATCTAATTTTGAAGTGAAATTAACAATTTAGGTTGATGAAATGATCCATTTTTTCCATTGTAAGGAGTAGATATTTTTTGTAGGATCCCTAAAATATAAGATCATTCGTTATAATTTGTACTCACCAATGTTGTTTGACTGCACTGTGGATAGTGGAATGTGTCATTAATATTCCAATATTGAAAAAAGTATGTATTTGACAAAAAAAATAATAACTCTTCCATGAGAACCCTACATGCACTATATCCATGAAGTAGAAAATCACATAAGTTTATTGCTACACTTAAGCATTCACACAACCCCATGGAAGATTTCAAATAGTCAGTGTCAAATTTTTATGGTGCTTGACCAAATCTAAGGATGAAACATAGAGGACAAGCTGTATAGTTGGTATAATGAATATGATTGAGATGAGGGTTTTAGGTAAAATTGATTACACGATTCTTATACCACCAAGATAACATGGAACCATAGTGGTTCTTATTTATATAGAAGGAATATTTTTTATGGGATATAATTAGATGAATCAATGGTCGTGGAGGAATTGGTTTCACAAAATCCATGTAGTTCCATGTAGAAGGAAAAAGTAGGTGCATCTTAAGATATATCTCTATGCTATAGTAAGGGGATATTCTAAAATATTACGGATCCTAATATGAAATGGGATATTCATAATCGATATCCAAAATAATAAATAATCATTTATCATAGAAATGAAGATAACGATGATAGAAGTGATTAGAAAAGGACTCGTATCTTAATAAATGAGAGGATGATTCTGTAATTGAAAATGATTAGAGGATCGGCTAGGGGACTGTGTGAAGGGTATTTACTATATTTTCATTGACCATATTGAGTATTTCGTTTGTACCCATGAAATTAATGCCTACTTTTAAATTATTTTGTTCCATGTTTTCATATATTTAATATCACTCTCATTCTTTTTATAAAATTATTTTCATTCCATTGTAACATAATAAACTCAACAATGAGTGTGTATATTGAGGCATATCCTTGGAATTGGATGTCACTATTCCTGAATCCTACTTACAGTTATATATTCATTTCAATTTGATTGTGCTGAATATGGGAGAAAATTAAATGTTGGGTGATTTTCCACTATGACATGGATATATATTTCATATATTTTCTTTTATTTATAACACACCCATCAATTATTATAAAAACACTTCACATGACATATATTAGTTATATAATGGATAAATCAACATATGAAGGTTTTTGGGTCCTTGAATATTCCACACACTCGATTGAGGAGTGTCATCAAACCTAATTATAAGAGGGGCTGAACTTTAGTTTTCCGTAGAAACAAATAATTCACATAGAATACAATTATGTATAATATTTTAGGAAATATATTTCATAAATGAATTATAAAATTAAATTTTATAAACCATGGTAAATATTGAAGGAACCTAATACGAAAACCTTAACACATCTAGTTGATTTTATAGCTTCATTCCATTATCATTGAATTTGTTGTATATTTTAATTACCATTATTCTTTACATTAATTTTAATTGATTTCAGAAAACAATAAAATCAGAAAATGAAGTATTTTATGTGAATTAGAATTAGTCAGTGAAAATGATGAAGCTCATCATGTGGGACAAACCAAGTCCATCTATTATACTTTCTAAGGAAAATAAATTGTGGATTTTGAACATTATTATAATAATAACTCTTCAAATCATGGAACTATTTTTGAGGACCTAATAATTTATTTAATTTCTATTTCATTTCATTTGAAAAATAGTTTATCAATTCAATTTTATCACGAAACAAATTACGATGTTTTTTATGATTACTATTAATCACAAACAATTAAACACAAGTTCCTGATTAAGAGTATGTGGTTCAAAATCTGGTGGTGTCCCTCTATAAATGTAATGATGATATTTTAAATTTTTTTAAACCGATGATGAATTTCCAAGATTTTAATTCTCATGTCATGATGTAAAATATATGTTCAATAAAATCTAATGTTTCATAAACATATCAATGATAAAATGGGATGTCTTTCCCAATTACGCTAATTAATTCCAAGTGGATAAGGACTTTATTAAAGAGTATCTATTGTCAAACCATATATAAAATAAATTACATTCCTATAAAAAGATATATATATTTCTTTTTAAAGCTCACATTCTTATGTAAATATGACAGGTAAATATGATTTAGATATGTTTTGGACTGAATGGGAAAATATGGAGATTCAATATGATACCATGGCTTTATAAAAAATTAGAATCACTAATATACTTGCCTATAACATGGGATGAAAATCCAAAAGGGATGAAATTTGATTAAATGATGGCGGTTCATGAAAACCTATCTCTACAATCTACCAACCATCATCAAGAGACCCGTATCACTACAAAATACAATGAAGAGGAACCGATATTGGGAAATGATCATTTCACATCCTATATATCTTATATTTTTTTAAATTTAAAATGTGTATCCTTAACAACTAATTTTAGTTTCCATATTTTAATAACTCATATGTCTCGTTGTATTAATATGATGAAAATCTATACAGACCGTATGATGAAAACGTGGATCATCCTAATCATGTTAAACTTTTTCTTGAGGGATTCCATGAGGAGTTTCAAGAGACTATTACAAAAGAAAACAAGACTTGGTATGATTGTATTGAAGGGGGGGATATTTTTAAATTTTCTTGACTAAGTTTAAATAAATTTTATTAATATTATAACACTCTAATTTTCCATAACATTGATAAATCCCACACTCTGAAACCATTGTAAGGTCTGTAAGAGGTTTCAAAAGTGGAAACCTAGAAAGAGAATGATCTATACATCATTTTTCACTCATCATGAATAAAATAGCTTCTTAATATGGTGATCGAATTAGTTTAATATGTCTATGGATTCCTCAAAATAATTACTAATAAGTGACGTATAGAAAAAGAACCATGTGGTTGTTCAAATCAATGAAACTCCATCTACAATAAATTATGGATGACAGCTGGTATAACCTATCTGGATTACATAAAAATATAGTGTGCAGTAATTGGTTCAAATCAATATTTATCATTAAACATTCGATATACTAATTATGTTTTAAATTTCATTATTATGAATTAATTTTAAATAAAACCCATCCCTTTAGATTTTTTATCGTACTTTCACATGAAACAAAATATTATTTTTGTGATTTTTTTTTATTTTATCATGATGGAAGATGATATCCCTCCAAAAGAAAAAATTGATGTGGAATAAATATTTAGGAGAAAAGGAAGTTAATTCCTACATTATTCATCTTTTAACTTGGAGTAAATTTTAAAAAGTGTATTTTGATCTTTAACCTAGATATTACAAGACCACACCTAATTTTCTCATGTTTAACTAATCTAGGTGACATGAGTGTAATATGAATCAATGGATTCTATGAATCACATTTCAATGATTATGTGATGTAATTAGTATGTTGGTCAATTGAATAGTTATAGTAAAGTATTAAATATAGTTTAATGAATCATTATTTGATGGAAATTTCTGATTCATTTATATTTAATTTCCCTCTATTTTCTCATATATTGATTTTATAAATAACATTGGAATTGATTTTATATTATAATCTAATTCATGAGGTATTATCAAATTTCATTCATTCAATTTATGGGTGGTTTTCTAGGTCAAATATATTATATATTTTCTTCATCATATTTCATGAGTGATCTTGGGGAATGTCAACTATGAGAAAATTAAACTCATTATGTCAAATATAGCTTTGTTCAAAGAAAATTTAATATGATTGTGGAAATTGCAATGACCACAAATTTTCCATGAGGATATCTATTGTATTAATTATTTTTAACCCATAGAGGCAATGAATGACCTTGTCAGCATTGTGTAACATTTCATATAACTAATATCCATTATGACTATACTATTTGTATTTTCATGACATTTAAGAAATAATGTGTGAAGGTGTATAATTTAACGTTAAAATGGATGAAATAAATTTTAGGTGAAAAGTTTGGGTTTGTGGTTTTTCATAATGGAGAATGTATATTTATTCACCAAATTTACTCAAATTGTAATCCCTTCTTGAAATATAGATAGAGTGTTGTTCATTAGGAATATGAAGAACCTCTATTACTAGATCAATTATTGTTATAATATTTTGTGAAGTGTTGGATGGAGGCTTATTCAATGCATCAAACACAAAAAAGGAAAAAATATGAAAGTGTTGTTTGAAATAAAAATGGGGTCAAATGTATAGAAATTCCAAAAAAACTATAAAATATTTATTATGATACAATTATCCATTCCCTTTATGTTGATATTTTAAAAAGGGTTCTGACACTATTTAAAGTGGATATTTTTCTCTGAGCTTGAAAATTTGATATCCTTAATTATACATTATATATAAACCACCTCTTTTTTCTTCCTTAATATTTTGGATATCAATAACTAACATCCTTAATCTTAAAATTCATTACATCATTTATTGACAATCCATATAAATTTATTTGAATTTTTCATTTAAAAAGTACAGTAGATGTATACTTTTCAATCACATGGAAAATGGTCTTGTTAACATGATATGAGAATGTGTCTAGAAAAAATTTGTGTCACGGGTGATGAGTGAAATGAATTAAATGTGTGTTAAAACAATACTTTCCATTTTTTTTAATAATACAAAAATATTATAGAATAAATTAATAAATAAGATCAAACATTTTTAAAATAGGAGAATGTAAAATAAATGGATTCATTTTATCATCGAAAAATGTGATGTGGAAGTGATGTATTATGAGGGACATGAAAATAACATTAATAAAAATTTTATTTTATTGATTTAGAATTTAAATATTAACAATATGGTGTTTTTATTTAATTTAGTGTTACAATTCAATTCTTGAGGACTTGAGTAATTCATGTGTGGGGGTATTGGATGCATTCATTTTATCCTGAAAAAATGTAAATACTCTATATTTCTTATCGTTCTTCAATAAGAATTCTCATGTAACTAATTTCACATTAAAAATAAGGGAAATACAATTTGATGAAACAATTTAAATATAAATGAATGTATATGTTTGATTTTAATATAATTATGTTTACTTATATATTTATTGTGGGTTTTACAAATATTTGGTAACAGTTTGTTGATGAAAAAAGAATACATGTAATGAAATCTTTTAATTAATGAGATACATTCCATTTACCCTTCTTATAAATGACTTTATATGTAAGTGAGATAATTGAAAGGGCCATGAAGGTTGGTAGGGAAGAGGATTTAGTCATATAAGGTGGAACACAGACAATAGATGGTTAAAGTTCCACAATCCCATATAGGATAGCATGGACCATGATTGATTATGTGACTGTAGAAGGAGGTGATCCACACTAAAGATATATGAGTGTTGTATGGAAAAATATATCATACACACAATATATCTCCCTGCAAATATTCTATTTGGGATGAGGTTGATGTGGAATTTGGTGATTATTTACCAAAATGTCACCGTCATGGATCATCAAAACTGCCCCATTTTTGGACACACTAACTCTTCTATAGTAATACCTCAATATAGATGGATCACCTAATGTTCTGGTATTGAACTACTAGGGGTGACCCTAGGAAAGTTGTTTCCCATGCTTGTGAGCACTATAGAGGCTCAAATCACCATGGATGATCATTGAAACCATGAGAGACATTAGAGAGTCTCAATTTAAAGATGATGATTGAATTCATGCTAAAAAAAGATTCATTCATACAATATGATGGATGAATATGTTCAGGTGGATCCCAATGCCATAACTATTTTTTCATTTTCATTGACTCGCTAATAGAGTTTAGTTCTGTTGTAGCTGCATGCCTATAATTTTTAGATGTTTATATTTGAATAGGTGGGTATTTGATAAAAATTGGGAGCTATTCCATGAGAAACCAACCTGTGTCGTAGCAATGTAGAGGAAAATCGTACAAGTTCGACATTACTCCATATTAATTTCACTATCATGTTAGATAATTTAATTCAATGTGTTAATTATTTAGAATATGTGACTGGAATAATTTTTTCATTATATAGGTTGGTATGTGCCATGGAGTTTGTGAATATAGTAGTGTCGATGGTTTTATGAAATATGGTTTTCCTAGTAGCCCTTCTATAATGTAATCTTGGAATCATGGAGGTTATCATATTTATCCTTTTTGTATTTTGAGATAATATATGAGGAAGAAACAATGACTACAGTGTAATTTGATACTACATATCCTTGAATTTTCTAGTAGATAGAAAAGGTGGATGTACATCATTAAATCTATACATGATGAAGTATGGGTCGACATTGGAATATTATAAATCTAGGCATCATGGAATATATCCATATCTTATATCAAATACTAAAAAAGTGGCATCAAGTAGAAGATCGTGGATAAATAATATACAAATGAATATAGAAGAAGCCCTACCTATACAAAGGATTGGGTTTTTTTAACACATAAATGTTTTATAGGATCAAATGGACTAATGTTTGAAAGTTTTTTTAATTTTTTTCATTGAAAATAAAGATTATTTGCTGGTATTCATGTCATTCATGAATATTTTTTTAATTAATGTTTTCCATTCAATATTTATCTATATATCTATATCTGATTCTAATTATCAGTATCATTTAATTCCATTTTGAGCATTTATATTCTATGATGAGTGGCTGACCCAATTCTTGTCCTTGAGTTAGGATATCAGTAATCATTAATTAAATATTTAATTCTTAATGATTTTGAATCTATTTGTAGCATATGGAGGTGATGTGTACACATATGACAATTCATAACAACATCATGGATCTATAATTATTCTCTATGATTTTACAGACAACTTTTCAACCCATTCCACTGAATTATTTTCTTTACATGATAGTCTTGATTTTGTTAAAAAATGACAATACAACGTATGGAGGTGGGACATGAATGATGTCACGCCTCGATTAAAGAGTTTCATTATTCTTAATTATAAGGGGAGTTTGACTTCAGTTTTCATGTTAAATCGATATTTAACATCCATTAAACTTTTTAATAATAGTTTATGCAAGGAATTTTATAATTTAATTATATTATATAATATGCGCAACAATAGTGAATAATAATTAAACCCGAAACCAAAACCATGGCCCAAATAATTTCATTTCTAACTCATTTTTTTAATTTCATGTTAGGATGATATTTATTCCCTATCATCATTCCATTATTTTTTCATTGATTTCATAAAATGAAAAAAATAAAAATATGTAGTTTAGTTCAAATAGAATTTGTGATTAATGAATAATGTTTCTCCTCATGTAAGATAACCCTATTCGCCAATTGTGTTGTACAATGAATATAAATGTTATATTTTGAGACATAATAAGATATAGGCTCGTCATCATTCATTACATTATGTTAAAAGAATAAAATAAAATTTTCATCTAGATAATTATTTAGAAAAAATTAAAAAACTACATATTTATCAATTTATTATAATTAAATAGGTGGTGGGACCTAGATATATTGGTTATAATCACATCATACATTAAATATTTGGGTATATGTAGATCTTTTTTTGTTTAAATCAAGTAATTGAAAGGGACCACCTCGAGTTATTTGATATTCAAGCCTGTTGGGATTGAGTTAATGGGTGTGATATTGTGGAATGTTATACCTTGTTGTACATTGATATGGGTATCTATGGAATATATATATATATATACCCTATATAAAAACACATATATACTACATGTCAATAGATAATTTTTCAATAACTTTTACAACAATAAACGCCCATGTACTATATATGATTTTTGAATTTTTACTCTAGTTACATAAACATCAAATTTCATTTAATATATTCAATATCTCCCATAAGGAACTTCCAAAATAGTATTCTTCTAAGACATATAATACAGAATTTTGTTTACCACAACATAGGGATTGGAAACACAATAATGTTTTATCTCAAATTCTTAGTATGGGTAAAAAAAGAGATATCTTTAATCAATTCAATATAACAATAGAATACGGGTATGAAAACATGATATTAACTTTTCAAAATCCATACCAGGAAAATCATAGTTCATATAAGTGAATAAAGACATAAATCTTGGTATTTCAAAAGATATAAATGATAAATAAATAAATGTCCATTATCCATAAAATCATAACACTGGAATTAGATATTAGTTTATTGAATTTACATAGTCCTAGGAAACAAATTCATTTTTTAATGATCATTTCCAAAAATATAACAGTAGATTGGGTTTACTCCCCATTTTTATATATCCTTAGTTTTCCTTCATTCCCAAAACTATTTTAGTAGAATTATCCCTTTGTGTAACTATGTTTAATTCACATTCTAGGCTTTATTATCAAATGAGATATCCATCTAACTTATTACATTATATTGATATATAATTTCATCCCCACTCATTACATAATCATTATTCATTCATATTTATTACAAAAATTATAAATAAACCATCATATAAAATTATTTGTGGAATAGAAAATTGGTATCATAATCTTTTGAACATTTATTCATAACATAACCCATTGAAAATAAAAATGCTTCATAAAATATTATAATCTTATTCATAAAATATATTCATAATTAATATGGATTGTATAAATATAATATTGACCTAATAAAGATAAGTAACATAAAATGATGTTATATTAAATGAAAAATTATTTTAAAAGGAAACATTGAATATTTTGGGTTGAAATTAACCTTATCAAAATGATATACATTATTTTAAATCTAAAAATTAGGAAAACAATTTACAAAAACTTTTCATTAAAAATAAATATCTAAACATATAATGGATGATACAATGAATAGATTGGTCATGATATTTTGAATTTAAGTTCATTCAATTAATGATAAAACAAATATTACATTCACATTTTCTATAAAAAATGAAAAATACCTTGTATGGAGAACAGAAGAAAATAAATAATTTTAAAAATATGGATATAATTTAAATTATAGATATAATTTATCCACAAATAAATATTATAATATGAAAATCATTAATGAAAATAATTTTTAAAAAAATACATGGACACGAAAGAAATTGATTCCCAACCAAAGTGGAATTGAATTCACATTTCCAAAAACATCTCAGTAATTTAATGTTACAGAGAGATGAACGCTGTTTTATTACATAATAAAATCCATGATACATTACTGGATAAGAAAATTCATGACATTTTGAAAGGAATATCATGAAATTTTATTATCAAATCCCTAATCATAAACAATCCCGGAAAATTGTGATATGGTAATAAAAAACCATTACAACTTATATGAATATTTAATTACCAACCCCATTATATAACACCTTTTAAATGAAACATTAAATATCGTGAAATTATGTATAATAATAAAATAACATGTCAAAAGGGTAGTATATACACCTCTTAATCAATTGTAGTTTCTTAACTACATTCATTTAACAATGATTAAATATTTAGATGAAGAACACATATTGAATAGTAATGTTTGAAGAAAATCGCCATGAAAGAGAAAAAATTCTGGATTTTAAAATGCCCATAATTTTAATAAAAAATAATTGTAAAATTTATTTTTCTTTCATTGATAAAAAATTGAAACAAGTGGAGAATATTGCATATGTATTTTTGAAATAAAAGTGATGTGGTAAATATCATTATATTAAGTTCAAATTTTTAAAAAAGGGATATAACCACTTATATTATAAAACAATTCTTAATAAATTATATAAAAAACATTCACATAATAATAATAACTTATATATTGTATTTATGAAATTTTAACACATATTTATTAATAATTCCTTATTCAATTCATTATTTCTTGTTGAAAAACGTTTCATCTTTTTTTGGTGACTTTTTGCTCCGGATTTCAAATAATTATACTCTAATAGTGGTTCCAAATTATTTATAATTTTATTCACAATAAATTTATCATATAAATTTATTACATATATATTTTCATCTATAAAAGTAATAACGTGAAAAATGATTTACAATGATTATGGATTTCGTATGTCATAAATACAGATGAACACTATATTCATTTTATAATGGAATGAATGAAAAAATAAAAATATTTTTCTATCATTAAAGTAAAATTATTTTTCATTAATAACATATATATACACATTAAATAAATCCATTTTACCAAATATGTATAGCTTAAATGAAAAACGAATTACATCACATTACAGAGGTGGTAGTCCACATGTTCTCATGAACTACATTATCATTTTCAAAAATATTTTCATGTAATAAAATAGATATTATATTATAATCACAGATTTAATATAATGTAAAAAATATCATATATAATCATTAAACCCATTATTATAACTATATATGAATTATGGTGTTGTAAAATGTATTGTATCGATACATGGACGTGATAGTCTACCAATATCCATGAGTGAAACATCCACTTGACATTTTATGGAAAATATGAGTAAAGAAGGTTTCACAATAAACATAATGGTTCAGTAAATTTATATTACTTAATATATTATTTCAGGATTAATATCAATGATTTATAAAAGATATAAGAAGAAAAAAATTGACATGGCTTTGGTATGATGATTACATATTCTTTAATTGATCTCTATTATTTCCTTTCCCAATCCACATAGGAATATTATTTTATGAATTACATGACCTCTATTTCATGTACAATGAATATGATATTGTAATAGGGTTGGGTTATTTTTTATATGACCTGCATCACAATATCATCAAATAGATAAAAAAATTCAAGGATACAATCACCATACCATTTTCTTCATATATTTCAATCATTTCATTATCCAATGTAAAAATTATTAATTCAACATGAGTCACATCTAAAGTAATTTATAACAATTAATAGTGTTTTATAAAAAATATCACTGTATTAATAATTCACTAATACTATTTATAGATAACATAAAATATTTTTTTAATAATTAATAAATAACTATAGAGGAACAATAAAAACATGTTTCATGATTCATAAAACAATAATTTCATTGATATGCTACATTAATAACATAATTATTATATTACATGTCATAGAAACATAAAACCATTGAAAATAATGATTTAAAAATCATAGGCCCTTACATGACTAATTTTTGAACCCTTGGATTAGGGAATTTAATAAAATAATTTCTATGTTCCCCACAGATAAGAGACTGAACTATAAATGACACTTTAATAAGAATTTAATATGCATCGATCGAATACTTTTTTCCTCAGTAATTTCATTATTTGTTTCCATAATTTAATCACAATAAACATATTTTTATTCACCTAAGTCATTTTATTATTTGGTTCTTCATACACAATTGAAAAACATAAAACTGAATCATCTTCATTCTATGTACTTTCTATAAAAAAACTTTTATCTTACTAGTTGTGGCAGGATACTAACCCAAGTTCAGATTATTAACTACATACTGATTTACCTTATTTGTTATATTTTAAAGGTATCACATTCCATATCCTATTTCATTTACATTCCATATATGTGAATCATTCAATTACCCATCACATTTTTCATTAACTTTGATAATTCTAGTTCCATAAATTGATTAAATACAAAAATATATAATAAGAATAACATTTCTCAAACTGGTAAACCACATAATTATGAATATACATTAGTCAATAAAAATTTGGAATAAGTATTTTGAGTAAAATAATTTTAATTTTAATCTAGTATTTACATTATTAACATATATTTCAATACCTCTTAGTAGTTAGTAACGAAAATATGAATTAACCTAATAAAATCCCTCATTAGTGAAAAAATAGTAGAAAATTCAGGGAATAATCACTCTACCCAAAAATTATTTTTGAGATATATTAGATCAACTTCATTCAAGGTTCGAAACCCTTGATGCATCTTTGTAAAAACCATTACCTCTAATATCTAAATAGTGATGTGTTTCTAGGAAAACCAAATTAATCACTAATATAGAAAAATAGTATAATAGTATCACATACCAAGAATAATCATCATGGTTATATATAATGTTCCTTAATACTAAAATAGATATATTAACTAAACATAAATATGATAATAAATAAATAATTCCCATAAATTTATATATATATATATCACAACATAATAGAGGAAGATTAAATGTATTTTATATCCACAGAAGCCTATTTACACTAACGGTGTAGTGACTTTGATTACTAGATACACAATATTAATATTTATCGAAATTTTATAAACATCTCCCCAATGAACATCCCACATAGTAGTGTTCTTATATATTCACTAATTAAAACCAAATCTCTTGACATAGGGGAAAGAAACATAATAACGCATGAGATCAGATACTCAATAATAGTAAACTAGGGTTATATTAATGTCCAGTAAAACATAACTATATCATAATAATGTTAGAATATGAAATATGAATTTTATAAAATATAAACATCAAAAAACGTTCATAATTATGGATCATAGAACAAATTATGATAGTTTATAAAACACAAATCACAAATAAGTCAAATAAAATATTCCCTAGGAATATAACATTGTCATAGGAAATAATTTTTTGGCTGAAAAATAAACATATAAATATATTACATTATCAATTGTCATCTCCATGATCGTAATTTTAGATAGGGTTGAATCCCAATTCACTCATATCCAAAGTCAAAGATCACCCCCCAGGATAACATAGTGGATTCAGTACCTTACTAAATTCCATTAACTCACAATTATTGCCTTTATTATCAAATGAGATATCCATCTATACTTAATTCATATATGGGAAATATAATTATTTTCATAGCCATCATACAGTCATAATTCATTATTTTCTCTTAATGGCAATCCAAATTTATCCATCTTATATCATAACCCCCGGATTGAAAAAATAATAATCATAAGCAATTATGAATTCATCACAACATAACTAATCAAAAATAAAAAGGATTTGTAAACATTTAATATTCATAGTCATAAAAAAATATGGATAAATATAAATTATGGTATCATTGGATCATTTCCCAAATAAATAACATGTAACACAAAAAAAAATGTCATCAGAAATAAAAAATTGTTTTAAAAGTTCCCTTGGAGTATTTCAAAATTAAAATACAATTTTTCATGTTAAAATAGATTATTATAAATCTTAACATTTACCAGATATTGAGGAAACAAATCAACTAATGTTTTACATTGAAACATGTTATGTAATCTCTCAATCCTATAGTGGTGTTTATTGTGTATATTTTAATTCATGTTATATATGATAAAACCAATATTCCTTTCACATTATCTACTAAAAATTCAAAAGTACCTGATTCCAAAATATGATATGAATATTCCCTCGAATTTTCTTTTGTATTTTGAATAAGTATAACAATGGATTAAAATTTCATATAAGAGTAGAAAAAACATTCTTCGAAAAATTTGAAAAAAATCGACATGAACTAAATAGATTCAATAACAAAAGATTAAATAATGTATATTTTTCTTGAAAATATATTGTAATTATTTAAATAAAAATAGAAAAATATGGTATTACTGCATGAAAATTTATTATTTTACAATTGTATAGGAAAAATAATTATATTTTTAGAGATATATAATTTAATTTTATCATCGTAAACATAATCATAATCATTAACATTAAACATTTTGATTAGAATATAAAACACAAACTACTTTTTAAATTTTTGAATCAAAATCTATATTAAAAATGACTTAATATTAAAATATTAATATAATTAAAATAATGGGAATAATTATTCAACTTTTAAAATGAAATTTATATAAACATCATAAAAATATATTGCTCCATTACATCAAACATATCTCAACTGGACAATATTTAGATTAAGAACATTTACAACATTGGCAATATCTAAATAAAACAAATCATGATGTATAAAACCTTATATGTATTTCAAATAAACATAAATATCTTAAAAATAATTATATAATGAATTATTTTTGTAACATTCTAACATAAAAAAAATACTATTTTCAGTAGCATATATGATAGTCTACATCATTCATAAACAAAAAATTGAATATTGTTATCTAAATTTTACTGTTATAATCTAATTATTAAAATTAAGGGAATAAATCTTAATAAAAAAATTATGAAAATATGGTTTAGACACAGACAAACACACACATATATAAATATATAAAATTCATTTAATAATTAGTTATAAATGAATCAAAACCCCATTTGAAATAAAATGAATTCTAATTTCCAGAAAAACTATTTAAATGTTCACAAATTTATATTATACAAATAAATAAAAAAACCAGTCTAGTTGGATTATATTAATGATATATATATATATATTGTTAAATAAAATTTTTAAAATTCATATTATGAGTTTTCAACAATTGATATACGAACCAATACTAATTTGTGTATAAAAGAAGTATTTTTCTAAAAAGGAAGCTTTGTTTCCTTTTAGATGGTCATATATTTTAAATCTAGTTTTTTAAAACATTATTAATTATATTTTAATAAATAAAAATATTATTTGAAATACATATACCAAAATATTATTTGAAATACATATACCAAAATATTTTTTGTAATTTCTTGATATTTTTTTGATATTATTTTTTTGATGAATATTTAATAATTAATGTATTTTAATTAAAAACTTTTATTTAATGAAAAATATGTATAGAGTTAAATATTATAATTAAATGGAATAATATATTACTAGATCATGATTTTTTTAAATTATTATATTTTAGGACATTCTTACAAATTTCACATTGAATTTGGATATAAAAACCTTTCAATCATTCAGATGTTTTTAATTTAAAAACATTTTTCTCAATCGCTCAACATGTAAATTTTTTTATTCCATTCTTTAATTTCTATGCTTATAATTATAAAAAATGGATTAAATAATTTTAATAAGATATTAAATATTGATTTAACGGGTCCCTTATTTTTTGACATTTTTAAGAGAAAAAATAATTAATATTTTTTAATTCCACAATTAGGGGAAAATCATTTAATTAAAGGAAAGATCTTATAAATCTTATAAGATTACACTATAAGCAGTCATAATATTAATTAATGAGTTTATTTTGACCAAAATTATCATTGATTAGATATCAGAACTATTTTAAGAAACATGTATTGGAGTATGAAATTTGCAAAAAAATAATCATGGAAAAGTCTATATTTTCACACTCTTGTTTTTAACAATTAAAATAATTTTAATATGGGGTTATATTAGTGATATGTTCAATTATAAATTATATTATGTTATAAAAATTGTTTTTTTATATCATTAGATGTAATTTTAAATTATTTATGATAAAATAATGACCTTAAATGTTGAAACAATGACGACATAGTAGTTGTAAAATTAATGGTAGAATCAAATAAATGATTTTAAAAATATTAAATTATATATAAATAGATAGAATTAATTTCATCCATGAATTCTCTTGATAAATTTGACATATTAGATACATGATAAAATATTTGGTTATAAGATATCATTTTTATAATATTTTTATAAAATTCATTTGATGATTATATTGAAAAATGACATTATTGATATTTTTAAACAAATAATATTAAATTAAATGACACTCAATTCCAGAAAATATCAATTTCTACAAAGTTATTGGGGTATGCCAAAATATTTTATAAATAAACCAATTATTTGTAAATATTTTTATTTTAATAATATTAATCCTTAAAATGTAAATTACATAATATCAGTGTGAAAAATAAATTTTTTAAATAATGGTAAATGCTAAAAGACTAGGATTGAGAAATAGTCAAAACATATATAATTTTCATTGGATGAAGGTATTTAGACCTGATATCATCCTAAATTTTAATTTAATATGTTTGGATTCTATTTTATTAATATTGTAATTTATAATAAATTAATATTTTGATGATTTCCAAGAGTTCCCCCATCTAGAAAATGTTACCCCTTATTATATATTCTTCTCACACAAAAAATACTATTTTATTCAGCCACGATTGTAACGACCAATATATTTACAAAATAATACATTATAATATATATTAATATTTATAAATAAGATATTAATTTTATAATGATGACAAAAATTGGATCGATAGTGTACTCAACATGAAAAATTGGTTTATTGGAAAATCTTGTGTTGCACACAACATTGAGTTATACCGAAGAATAATATAATTATATAATTATATTAAGTAATAGTAAATTCATAGCCATTGTATATATGGGAATGAACATAACTAACAACATTATGTTTAAACACGTTTATTAAATGTCTTTACTTTTAGTTAAAAAAAATTAGTGAATTAAAATAATAATGAATCATATTTTAATCAGGAAATACTCTAATATTCATTAAAAGGTCAATTTATCTCTTTTTGATTGAGAACACTTATTAAATATAGATTTTATTTCACTTTTATATGTTATATTTTTTAAAATAAACTTTCTCATTAGACATGGGAAATAAAAATTTACTTTTTATAAATATTTTGGTATTTTTTTGAAAGTTCAATTTTTAATCAATAGTGATGAATACTGCATTTTAAGTCAAAACTATCGTTTCCTCTAATATATTTATATGAATATATTTTCATTTCAATTGATTTAAAATTGTTATAAGATTATATATTTATAATATAGTCCAATTTAGGTTAATGGAATTTATTTCACTTTGAAATTAGACATAATCAAATGTAAATCTTTTTGTAGTTTTTACTTCTTATAAATACGTTATTTGGTATTGACAACAGGAATTAATTTTCAATTAATTGATTCAACTTATTTGTTTTGAATTAAGAAAAATAATTTCAATATTTGGAATCAAGAGTTCAAAATTGTTTAAATAGGTCTCTTTTATTTTTAGAAATTATGAATAGTAACTTCAGAAAATATTTTATTTACCATGGTTAAAGGGTAAATATGGTAAATAAGGGTAAATATATTATTATAATAATTTCCAATTACCATGAAAATTTTATTAACTCTTTTTTGATGAGATATTTAGGACTATGGGAATACTTATTTGATACTTGGACCCCTAGAGCCAATTAGGTGTGAAAATGAAATTTATTTACTTTTATTTTAATGTTAAGGAAAATATAACACATAGTTGTATCTTTTAATAAAATAATTTTTATATGGGGTTATACAAGTGATATGTTATACTATAAATATTGATTTGGAATCTAAAAATATTTCATAAATCAATCTATTTTATTTATAATTATTAGATATTAAATAAATAAATTTAATTCTGTCACAATGATGATGCATTGATTGATTCATTAATGATGGATTCAAAGAAAAGATATAATTAATGCTAAAATAAATGTTATTTTTTTATTTCCATGTCCTCAAAAAAAAAATTGGCCATGATTTATATATTATATTTGTATTAATGTATTTTTTTCAAATCAATCATGTTGTTTTAGATTTTAAAAAATTACGGATATTAATAGTGTAAAAATGGGCATAATTCATGTTATAAAATATAAAATAATTTAATAAACATTATAAAATTTAAAAATATTACGGTTCAGCCAAATAGTTATCATAAGTATAAAATGTTATTTTTGACTCTTTAATTGGGAATTTTCTGATTTGGTAACTATTTTAATTTTCAAAGTGTTAAATGCTTGATAAAAGGGTAAGAATAAAAAAAGGTTAAATACAAAATATAAGGATTTAAAAAGATCCAAAACCTATCCAATTCATATTGGATAATTTTATTTCAACTTATATTTATATTATAGTATAATTTAATTGTTTTTTTACTTTTTTAAACCGAATATAATTTTATAATAAAATTAATCTTTAAATCCTTTTTTAAAGAGCCCCTCCTCCCTCTTGAAGAATGGAATCCCCTCTAATCCTAACTCAAACCTATCAATCCCCTTTGGATATTCATAAATCTACCAAAATAAGTTCCCAACATTTCTATATTCATTATTTAATCCTTCCCATAGTAATAATGAAATCAAAGAATGCCATTTTGTTCATACTAAAGAGAGTTAAATGATTTAAAGGTAATATCTTCTCTAAAGTTCTTTTATTTATTTTTCTCCTCCACTACCTATTTTGTTATTATTATTTTATTACATAAATAAAATAATATCCCCAATATACTTGGTTGTTGTTATTTTAAGGATTTGATCTACCCTTACACACACATCCGTCTAATGTGTATAGAAAATATTGTTTCTCTGGATGATGAACTTCTGCATCATGAAACGATGATTATTCAACATTCACATACCACCTATTATGTTTGAAATTATGATGAAGATATAATTATATTTGATAATTATGATATTTATATTATTAATATTCTTCTTCAATTCTCATTTAAAACATAACTTTATGCTTTTCATTTTGTATATATATGCTAATTTCAGTTGAGGATGTGTGGACTACCACCCCCTCAACGTGATATGACTCGTTCATGCAATACATGGAATGTATAATGTATTGAATTAAATAAATTATGTATCATAAATCATATAGATATTATAATAAAATTATAATAAACCTAGGTATTATTATTTCATTCCTTTAAATATAAAAAATAAATGAATTTAGTGTTCAAGTGTACGTACAACTTACCGTCACCACGAAGGATGCATTTATTTTCATATATCCAAAAGCTATGGACTATTATAAATATATATTGGATATATATGATATATATTATATATAAATCATGAAAATCATTCTGGGGATAATTGATTTTTTACCACCTGTACAATTTGTAATTATAACAAATTCATTTTTTTACTGATATTTCGAACATCAACAAAATGTCCGATATGAAGTAGAATATTTAACTAATGGTTATAGTAACTTAATAAGTGATATAAAATGAAAACTAAACATGAAAATTGTTTTGAAGAAAGTTAAAATATTCCTAAGTTTATTATTTATGGCGAACATAGAATATATGAGAATAGCTGAACTCAAGGTAAGGGACTTCGTCTCACAATCCTTTTGTTGTGGAATGCTTTGATAATATACACATACTTCTTTTACACATTGTATAATAAACCCATTTTAAATTTACATTCATTCAACTGAAAATAATATTCTACGAAGAAATTATCAAAATGAAAAGAGAATTTTTTTTTTACTTTTTTGGGACAATGACCTCTCCATTGCTGTAATCCTTCTTTGGATTCCTATGTAATACTTTATGTTTTTAAAATGAAATGAAATATCTTATTCCATTTTTCATTATTTTGGATTTGAAAATGGGTTTTTAATATTTATTGAGAATTTCAATATCTTTAAATGATATCTTGTGATTTTAAATTAGATGTTATTTATGAAATGTATATATCTTAAATATTTTATGTGTTATGATTATATAATGGTAATTGGAAAATTGATGGGTGGCTATATGATAAACCAAATGACGGGTTGTTACATTATAACATCCAATTCATTGGGTATGGAAGTCCTCCTTATAGCTATTCCATTTAAGGATATATGTGGTTGACGACCATATGGTTATTCCATTTAAGTATGATTATGTCCAATATAACCATTATATACATTACATTGTTTTCTATGGGTTTGATAATAATATTTTGGTTAAAAAATAAAGGTAATAAATTTTATTATATTTATTGAAGTGTTTTTTCTACTTCTTCAATCTGACAAGTATTAGTTTATGAATAAATATTCATGGTTTACATGTTGTTTTGAAAACTAAATGTTTTCCATCATTATTTATCCCTTACAGAGCCTTTAATTCTCATCCAATGTTTTTGAAATTTTTTTCATAGGACATTAAGTGGAATAGGGTCAAAGATGAGATTATGGAAAATTCATGCCGTTTAAAACATAGAACTAAACATATTTATTTTTATTTAGAGTTTTTATTTTATAAGAAAATTGATACTGAGTAGAAGTGTATTCATTTAATATTCATGTTGTTATATATATGTTATAACCTAATTCTAAAAATCTCAAAACCATAAAAGATCTTTAATGTTAATTATTATCATAATTCTATATTATGTAATGTTTAAGGTGGGGGATTTATAGTTTATTAGAGGTCAGTTTAGATAACTTTAGAGCATAATGTGTTATTAAAGAATAAGTGATATAAACATAATTGTTATAATAATAGAAAGAGTCATAGTCATTTTAGATATATTGACTGAGCCTAAGCTAATATGAATTAGTATAACATAGGGGTTACCCTCCTTATAAGATATAATATGATGATTTTACTTGTATACTCATACTCACCTTTTTGGATTTAGTAATGGGATAAGCATAGTAGAACCAAAGTAACAATGGATGTGTTGGAAACTATTGTGGTTTTCTGAAAAATAATCTGAATTAAAGTTGTGCTGCAATGATAATTCCTTTTATTACCATCATCCAAATATATGGAGTAACGATTATCTGATTGAAACATGTTGATTTCTCTAAGGCGTCATAGAAAAAAAATCCTTTTGGATGTTGAGGTAATAATAATAAAGGTATGTACATTCAAAAACTGTTTTGTCAAAAATGTGGAAAGAACCACTATGGAAAATGGTTCATATGGATGGGAATTGGTTTATATGTGGTAATTAATTCCAAAAATCAATAACCATCCTTGAAAAAAGGAAGAATCCAGTTGAATCTGTGAAAGGGATGAAATTTCTTTCTGAGTAATCAATTAATTGTTTTAAATGTGGAGCGCATGGACATTATAAAAATATATACCCAATAGAGAAGGTTTGGGAATGGGATCAGAAATACATTAAAAATATATATTTACTAATGCCAAATTCTATTCCAATTAGGGATGAAAATATTAGTAATGACCAATGGAAGGTATGGATTATATTAAAGTGTATGTTTTGATATTATTGTATCTTAGAATATTAATCATGAATTTGTTAATAGGAAATAAGTTTTATGCAATAAGGTCAAAAAATGGTTAAGGGATCATTAAAAATGTTTGAAAATTAAGATGTTTACATTTTACAAATTTGAGAGTCATGATCGATATACGGGTGATGAAATTTTTAATTGTATTAATGTTCATTTTTTGATGGAATTACATTGTAATAATTTTATCATGTATGTGTAACCCTGATTTTTTATATGAAAATGATATTTTAGGAATAATAAACATTTTTTTGTCGATATAGTTATAAAAACCCCTTGGGGTTTATATCATGCCTCTATTTGAGGCAATTATAGGTCATTACTTTTTAAGATGTAAATAAAATTTATGTAATGATATTTGAGGTTAAAATATGTTATTGTTATTTTTGATGAATTTATCTCATTTATGTGTATTTTATAAACATATATAGTTCTTAAAAAGGGAAAACAGGAGAACCATGTGACAACCCATTATGGTAGACCATGATGTGGGAATTGAACATGCAACCAATGTGCGACGCATATTTATCACCTACCACTTACATATATGATGTCTTTGGTTACTATGAATTATTATTTTTTGTTAAATGATTGTATGGATCAATAATAAGTTGATTCATAACATCTAATTTATCAAATGGATATAATTAACATAGGAAAATTGTATTGTGATTACTGATCATGGTTATTTTGTAACATGTTTTCTTTTTTAGGAACACTCCATGACAAGGAAAATAGAATACTTTGGGATTTCAATTGAGGAGTAATGGTTGAATTTTATTTTAGCTGAATCAATGTTTTTATTATTGAATTAAAAAGATTCAGGTTATTTATCTAAATGATTAACCTATCTTGGAGAATAGGTCATGAGGTTAATTACATTTTTTATGAGACTTTAAGAGAAGTAGATGTTATTTGGAGATAAATGTTATGATTTTTGTGGAAGACTATGTGATCATATCCTTCTGAATATTGGGTTTCAAACTAAGTTTGTATTATTTATAATATTTTTAAGGAAAATAATTTATTGAATGCACTTTGTTGAGATTTGATTATTTTTTGTTCAAATTTGGAGATTAAGTGTATTATTTCATTTTTATAAAAGATTGTCCTTTTTGGTATTATATGATCTTGTACTAACATTTTTTTGGTAATGTCGAATGAAAAGGGAAATATAAGGTTCATCATTTGTGGATAATGTTATTCTATACAAGTTGATTATGTAACTTCATATGTGACCAAGTCATCATGAATATTCATTGTTTGGAATATGAGTTTGTGGTAGAAATTTATTAAATAATAAAACAATACATTAAAGGTTAGTATATTTCGTTATGTTATAACTCTATGTAATAAAATAATTCACCAAATTTAAGAAAAGGAATATAAATCAAAAACGTCATATGTTTTCTTTTCTTAGTGGGAAATAAAAGACTAATTAACTCCTCACATGTTTGTATTTTTCTTGTTTTAAATTTCTCCTAGTCATGTTTTCTATCATTATCTATCAGAACACAATGGTTAGGTTTCCCCTCCATATCCATGTTTTCATGGAATCATAGTTCATGTTATCTTTAGTAAACTTTATACTTATCCATATTTCTTTTACTATGATTGATTTATAGAAACTTTTTTCGATGTGGGACTTTCAATGAGGTTTTCGAGCACAATTTTAAAATTTGGAGGACACAATTTCCCAAATGGATGAAGGATGTAATGACCCAGGTATTTATAGAATAAAAAAAATTAACTATAAATATGTGTGGATAAATTATTATTTTTATGTTAAAAATAAAACTTCATTCAGTAGCATATTCAACATGAAACAATGGGTTTCGTGGATAATATTATATTTCACCCAACATTGAGTAATACTATGAAATAATATAATAATAATATACTTTTAAATGGTAGTTAACACATATCCATTATATATCTTGGAATGAAAATAACTAACTACATTTTGATTACACGTTTTTTTAAAATGTCTTATAAATTCTATGGGCTAAAAATAACAATGAATCTCATTTAAAGTATGAAATAGTCAAAAACTCTTTTAAATGTTGATTTGTCACCTTTTGATGGTGAACATTTTTTAGATATACTTTTTGTTAGTTTTATATTTTCCATTTGATAAAATGAAACACTTCTTTAGAATAGGGACAGAAAAAAATAATTTGGGTAATTCTATGGTATTTTTATCATAAAGGTCATTATTTTATTGAATAATGAAAAATACTGCATTGTAAGTCAAAACTATATTTTCATCTAATTTATTTATTTAATTAGATATTCAATTTAATTGGTTTTATAGGTTAATTGGATTATATATTTTTAATACAATCCAATTATGGTTTTTGGATGTTATTTCAAATTGTAATTGGACATAAACATGTGTTAATATTTTTTCCATTTTTACATCATAAAAACAAGCTTTTTTGTTTTGACAACATGATGTTAAATTTAAACTAATTTTTGCAACTTATGTGATTTTAATTGTTAAAAATGACTTCCATGGTTGTAATAATGAGGTCCAAATTTTTTAAATAGATACCTTTTATTTTATTTCATTTTAAATAGTAATTTCACTGAATATTTAATTTATCATGATTAAAGGAAAAAATTGGTAAATAAGGGTAAAAAATAATAAAATAATAATATTAAATTACACTAAAAATGCCATAACCATATTTGGTGATATATTATGGATTGAGGGCGTACATGGGTCAATTATAGGACCCCATGGAACTATTTGGGTATGAAAATTATATTTAATTACATTTAATTTAATGTTAATAAAAATATAACCTAAACATGTATTATTATTAAAAAAATTAACATGGGGTTATAAAAATTATATCTTAAACTATAAATATTCATTATAAAGATAATTTTTATTTCTAAATCATTGTATTTTATTTATAATTTTTAGATATTAAAAAAAATAAATTTTACTATGATACAATGATGATGCAATGTTTGCTTCATTAAGAATGAAATCAAATAAATTATATTTTTAATGTTAAAATAAAAGTAATTTGATTATTTAGATGTCACAAAATAATAATATGGATTATAGAATCATGATATATTTTTATTAATGATTTTATTGAATCAATCATGTAGTTATGTATTTTTTTAAAAATCATGATATAAAAAGTGTCAAAATTGTCATAATTCAAATTTTCAAATATAAAATATCTAATTAATATTATAAAATTAAAAAAATATATAATATTATGCCAAATTGTTATCATGAGTGAAATAATTTATTTTTGACTATTAAATTTGATATATCACAGGTTTTGGTAACTATTGTGATTCTCAATGTGTTGAATTCTTGATAAAACAATATAAGTAAAAAAATGTTAAAAAGGATAAGGATTAAAAAAATTTCAAAACATATACAATTTTTATTTAAGGATTTTATTAAGATTTTGATTATATTATATTTTAATTTATTTAGTTTTGGACCTTTTTAATCTAAAAATCAATATATAATAACATAATATTTTCAAATGTTTCTAAAGAGCCCATCCTCCCTCTTAAAAAAAGGAATCACCTATAATCCTCACCCACACCTATAAAGCCCCCATGTCTCATACAAACTATTCACAAATAAGATCCCAAAATCCCTCTCTTATTCATATAATCCTTCCTTTAGGTATAAGGCAACTCATGAAATCCTTTAGGATCAACCCAACGAGAGTTACCTGATTTACTGGCAATGTCTTCTCTCAAGTTATTTTATTTTATTTTCGTTATCCACTAAATAGTCTATTATTATTATTTTATTACATTAAACACCATTATCCAAAATATAATAGGTTTTTATTATGATAAAGATTCAAACAACACTTACACACATCTTTGTCTGATGGGTATTGAACATACTATTTCTATGGACGACGATCTACTGCATCAAAAACCATTTCTTGTTCAATATTCTTTTACCTCCTCTTATGTTGGCCATTATGATGGAACTGTAATTATATATGATATTTAGATTATCTGCATGATTTTTAAATTCTCATTTAAATCATAACATTATTATTTTCATGTTGTATATATATGATAATTTCAGTTGAGGATTTGCGGACTATCGCCCCACAAAGTCATATGACTCGGTAATGCTATACATTCAATGATCAAAGAATTGGATTAATGAAATTTTATAACATATATTACATAGATATTATACTCTAATTATAATATACCTATTTATCTTTTAGGTTTTAGTCATTTAAATAAGTTAAATAAATGAATGTAGCATTCATGCATACGTACAACATACCGTCTCATTGAACGGTACATTTCATTTCTTATATCCAAATGATATGCACTATTCTATATATATATATAGGATATATATGATATATATGATATATAAATCATCAATATCATTCTATAGATAATTTAATTTTGACTATAGTTAAAATTTTTAATTATAAGAAGTTAACTTTTATCTCAACATACGAATATTGAAAAAAAATGACCGATATGAACAAAAATAATCAACTAGTTGTCATATCTAGGTAATAAGTTTTATAAAAGTAATAATAATAATTAAAAATCTTACAAAAAAGTATATATTTAACATAATTTTATTATTCGGGATGAACAAATAATATAAGAGAGAAGTCGGACTCAATGTAAGGGACTTCGCCTCAATCTCCATTCGTTGAGGCATTTCTGTTAATTCACACCTCCTTCTTTTACACAGTGTATAATACACCCATTTGACTTTTACATTCATTCAAAGGGAATATTTTTCTAAAAATTATTTTACTAAATGATAGAAATAATTTTTTAAACATTTGCGATGATAGTGACCGCTCTACCACCTAAATCATTATTTAGCTTCCTATAGAAGCCTTAATTTTTTGAAAGGAACAGAAATCCATTATTCCCTTTTTTGGTGTTTTTGTATTGAAAAAGGGTTTAAAATAAATATTTTATCACAATATCTTGAAATGATATTATTTTTTTTGAAATGAAATGTTATTAATAAAATTTGGATATTTTATAAATTTTAGGTGTTGTGATTATGTAATGGTAATTGGTTATTTGACAGGTGGTTGCGTGATAAACAAAATGATGGGTGGTTCTGTGATAAACCAAGGACGAGTGGTTACATTATAACCTAAAATGAAATGGGATTGGAAGTCGACTATATGGAAATTCCATTTAATGATATATGTTGAAGTCAACCATTTGGTTATTCCATTTATGTATGATATGTACCAAGTTACATTTATATGCTATAAGTTGTTTTCTATGAGTCTGATGATAATCTTTTCGTTACAAAAGAAGCGTAAGAAAAGATCTTTTATATAGTGAACTGTTTTAATACTTCTTTATGGTGGAAATTATTAATTTAAGATAAATTTTACATGGTTGATATTTTGTTTTGAAAAATACATGTTTTCCCTTTTTATCTATCCCTTCATTATATTTTTATACGCATCCCATGTTTTTGAAATGTTTTTCAAACGAATTAATGTGGAATAGGGTCAAGGATGGGATCTAGGTAAAGTCATGAAATTTAAAACATTTAACTAAGGATGTTTCCATTTTCAAGAGTTTTTATTTTATGAAAATTTGGATACTGAATAGAAGTGTATACAAGTGATATTCAATTTGTTATGTATAAGTTATGGCCTAATTATCTAAATCTATATACCTGAATAGATTTTCAATGTGAATTATTATCTTAATTCATGATTATATAATGTTTATGTATGGGGATATATAATGATTTACCCAAATGTATTTATATAACTCATCTCTATGTTATAGATCTATAATTTTATGATGAACTTCCTCCGTATAGGTTATAAGCTGTTAATCAAAGTGGCCATCCAATGAAAGGTATAGTTTTTATTTAAGTGATTCAATTTTATTTATTCTTCCACTTCATTAAAAGACATTTCATCCATGAATAAGTAATAAATTAATTATACTTAATATAATGATATGTTACTATGTTAATATAATCCCATAAATCCATCTCCAATGGTATGAAATGGTAAGTAAATTAATTCTTTATTCTTATAACAAACCCCAACCTCAAAATTGATATAATTAATTCTACATCACCATATATGATAAATGATTATAATGATGGAATTAATATTTATATTTAATATTAATTAAATAATAATCATTATATGACAATAATATATTGTTTGCATTCTTTCCATTCCATGAAAAACAAAATGATAATGTTGTCTGTGTGTGCATGTAAACATTCATCTCCACGAAGCAATGCGATTTATTTTTCATCAACAAATAAAATGAATAACAAATAAATGTATATCTAAATAATTATTATGATATTAATTAAAATTTGTTCATTTAATAAGGATAATAATTACTAACCTAATTTTCATATTGATTGTTGAAAAATGGAAAATTTACTAATGCAAACTATGGAATACCACATCCATTATAATAACATAGATCATTTTCCAAAAACATATTTAATCAATGGACATAACTGTATTATTCATTTATAATAATGATTATTATTTCATTAATATTATTCTAGAGAGGATGGACTAATTGTTACCTTGTCCATATTTAACATACCAAAGTCATTTACGACTCCTGTACCGAATATTGTAAAAACATTTAATGTGAAATCAAATATTTATGTAATTATTTTTACATGTTAATAAGTGATAGAAAAGTAATTATGGGAAATAATAGATGATTATAAATATTGATCAAATTACCCTATGTTTATTAATCCGGAATACAACGAATATATATGATGTGTTCGACTCATGATAAGGGAATGAGTTTCAATCCCATTTATTTGAGGATAATATTGATATTATCCACCCACCTTCTTTGGTGAGGTCTATAAAAAAACCATATGAATTTTAATACAATTAAAAGGCTTATAATTTTTTTTTTTTATTTGTTATATATGAATTAGTTTACCTTCATTTCAATTGATTGGAGGAATGATTTTAATGTATATAGAGACAATGAATTCTCTACCCCTATGACTGTAATTTGATATTTGGTTTCCTTTACAAGAATTAATGTTTTAAAAGAAAAAAATATCGTATTAACTATTCTACAAATTTTGGGGTGGAAAATGGTACTGAAAATGGAATTATTATTTCAAAACATTGAAATGAATTCATGTGATTGGAAATGAAATTTAATGAATGAAATGCAAGAAAATTGATAATTTTCATTGTTATGTTTATATAATGGTACTTGGACATTAGATTGGTGGTTACATAAAAAAATAATGATGGGTGTGTGATAATAGATGGATATGAAGTTACCTTTTAACATCCATTTCATTGGGTAGGTAAGTCATCCATATGAATATTCCATTTATAAGATTGACATTATGGAAGTCTACTACATAGTTATTTATGTTGAGTATATTTTGTTTCATGTTACATACATTTCTTTTACATGATTTCTTATGATATTTCACAAAAATAATATGATCTTAAAATTTTAATATAATGATATTTTTAAATAATGATAACCTTTTCATGGTAAAAATGGGTCTAAGAAAATGTAGGGACAAGGTTATGGTTATGATGAAAATTGTGAATATGTGTGATGAAAGGAAAGCATTTTTCATAAAATTGGGTTTGTTAGGTGAAAAAATAAAATAATGAGTGTAATATTCCATTTGTAATTTATGATTTTACATTATAATTATTTAAAATTTAGCTAAGTGTCTAATACTAAAAAATATTGGGAATTTAATTGGATTTGTAGTTTTAAAATAAAAAGACTATGTATTATTTAAGATCAGGTCCATAAAATTGGAATCAGAGAAGGGTTCATAAATCTTTAGATTTTGTTGTTTTATATGTGTTTGAGATAAAACAATGGGTTTTTATGTTTATGATTGATCATAATTTCAATATCTTAAAACCCCTATGTAAAAAATTATTTTATAAAACTCAAATGTGATTAATATTATTTATATAGACATTAATTATTTAGGTAATTATGGACTATTACATGCTTTGATGAAAATTAATGTTTTGTGATAAACAATAGGGTTTAGACATGTGATGGTTATTTTTTTGGAATTTATCATATTTTTTGAATTTAATATGAAATATATAGTTTCAAAAAAAGGACAACTCACCTAATAGGAGATATCGAGTAGCATAATTCAAGGTTGTAGGTTTCAAACCTAGAAAAAAGGGTGCCAATGGTGAATCACCTACCTATAACCTACATGAATTCCTTTTTTGTGTGATTTTTATTTTTAATACAACAATTATACTGACGATAAATAAGTATATTTGTGAATAAATTTTTTATCATTTTTGAAAAAAGATTTGTTGAATAAGTGATGAATATTATTTAAGAAGTCATTCTATCTTTTTGGAATCCTATTTTATAACGGTAAACTGAATACTATTGGATTTTATTTGAGATATAAAGTTTTCATTTTAATTTAGAAGGACCAATGATATTATTGTGTACTAATGGCTATTTTTATTATAAATGAAAATTATTAGAATATCCCAGATATTATCAAATTTTGGAAATTGCATTTTTTGTATGTGACATTTAGAGATATTAATTTTTTCTAAAGGTAAATGTAAAAATAAATTTATAGAAGTCCATTTTATCAAATCTGTCATAATTTTGGGTTTCAATATTAGTTTGGATTTTTTTGAAGAAATTTTTGGAATGTTTTTTTACTTTTATATATTGAACATTGTGTAATACTACAAAATTTTAATGATTTTAAATATTTTTTCAACATATAATGGGTTTTTTATGAATGTTTTTATATTATCCTAACCATTTTGGATTTGGTAAATTTCCAAATAATTGATCGATTTGTAAAAAATATATTTTTTGTATAATTTAGTTCTCAAGACATTGATGCGGTTTCTTTGGGTGTGAGAAATATATTGTAAATACTCATCGTCGGGAGAAAAAGATACGTTTGGGGATGAAATTTATTAAATTATGAAAATAAAATTTTCACATAAGTATTTTTATTTCTGTCCTTAGTGTAGGGGTAAATTAATTACTCATCTAAACAAAGAGGTTCTAAAAATGTTATTCATTTTATTTTCTTACTAATAAGTCAATGACCTTTTAACACATCATATATTTATGGTTTTGTGATTATGAACTGTCTCATAACCAAGATCTCTATCACTCTCCCTCAGATCATGATAGTTTGTTTTCTCTTCCAGTTCATAGATTTTTACATGGAACCCCAGTATATATTTTCATAGGTGACCATCATACTTCACTTCATTCTTTTTAAATAGGATGATTTCTTAATTCTTATTCTGATATGGGATTTCAATAAAGGTATTTTGAAAAGTCTAATAATAGTTACAGAGAAATAATCCAAATCTCAAGGAGTAAAATTTCTAAATGTGGGTAAAAATGTAACATACAGTGTTTAAAAATTAGAAATACTATGTTTGATAGCATGCACGATACACAATATCAAAATTAAAAAAAATAATATTTTTATTTAAATGATATTATTATAACATAGCTGTTAGAATTTATGGAATGAATATTATTAACTAAAATATAAAAATATGGTTTAAAAGTACATATAAAATAAATTATTTGTTACATTAATTATAAATGAATGTAAACCTCTCATTACAATAAAATAAAATTCTTTTCTAAAAAACTATTTTAATCTACACAAGTTTGTTTTACACTAATAAACAAAAATAATAATTCATAGTTGATTATAGTTATCAAATATATATATATAATATTTATTAAAATGTTTAAAAATTTTATAACAATTTTTCTCAACATTATCTAATAATAAAACCACCATTATGAAGAAATAATTATTATTCTAAAAAGGATGTTTTGCATCCATTTGATGGAACAACTATTTGAAATCCATTTTTTCCAAGTTTATAAATTATATATGATAATATAAACTTATTATTTACTATTATAGTATTAAAATATAGCTTGGATTAATTTTTTGTATTTTTTCCCATAATCATTTATTTTTTATGAGTAGTAAAAAATACTTTATTTTAATTGAAAACTTCTTTTTAATATAATGTCTTTATAGTGTTAATTAATATATTATATTGGATTTAAAGTATTATTATATAATATTTTAATCAATCAACCCAATGTTGGTAATTGTAATGAAATTCACATTGAATTTTAATGTAAAAACTATTTAATCTTTAAGAAGTTCATACATAAAAAACTCATTTTGTCAATAAATCAACAAGATTAATATTTTATTAATTTTTGAAATTTATGGGTTAATAATTTTGAGAAATTGATTCTGTATTTTTTATTATAATCTCAAAATTTTAAAAAAAGGCCGTTGTTTATTTAAAATATTAATATAAAAATTAGTAATAATTTTTTTCCATGGTTATAGGTAATTCAGGTAAATAAATGTTAAAATGACATTATTAATATTATCAAATAATTTTAAAACATCTTCTAAATTTATGTTTTGATTATCTATATACCAGAAAAACCATTCTTCAATGTTATTAATTTTTATGCCACTTGGATGAGGGTAAGACATTTAAAATTTAATATTAAATGATAGGTCACTATTAGTATAGTCATGTTTCTAATGAGTAAACAAACATAAATGTGAGATGATATAAATTATATGTTTGAATACAAATATTATCTAAGAATTTAAAATATTTATATATTTGATGATAATTTATTTGTAATTTTAATTGATAAAATAATTATCTTATATTGTGAAATAATAAAAATGTTGTAATTGTTTAACTGATTAAAGAATCTAATAAATGATATTAAAATATTAAAATAAATATAATCTAATATAATTATATTTACCAACCATTTTTTTAGTAAATTTACATATTAGTGATTTGCTAAAATTTTTGGTTTGATTATTTCATATTTATATTATTTTTTTGAAAAAACTCAAGTGAGGAATAATGTCAAATCAAAATTATTGTTAATTTTAAAGTAAATAATATTTTTTAAAATTGAATAAAATTTATAAAAATATCTATTCTAAACAAAAATTTTTGATATGTCTCCAGATTTTATAAATTAATCATTTACTAGTTTGTTTTAATTTTATTTTAATTATATTAACCCTCAATGTGTAAATTTCACGATATTAAGAAATACATTTAAAATCATAAAAAATTGATAATAAGACAATATACGGATAAAAAATTATCTTATTTTAATTTTTTGAAAATTTATGACCCATAACCATCCTACTGGATACATTAATATTTTTTGATCCATTTTTATAATAAAATTAATTTTTTATTTATTTAATATTTTGATGATTTCCAACAGTTCCACTCCCCTCTCTGATTAAAGGGAACCCATTTATCTCTATTATTCAAAAAAAAAGAAACCACTTTTTTGTACATATATCTACCCAAATAATTTTCTAAAATCCCTCCCAACATTTTATAGATCATATTTTGGGAAGAACACCTTCCTTAGCCGTGTTAAGCTATTAATCAAAACAGATTTGTCTAAAGATGATGTATCATTTTTAATTAAGTGTTTCTATTTTATTTATACATACACGTCCTTAAAATATTATTTAACCAAGATGAAATAATAACATTATTATCCTATATATACTAATATGATATTATTGTAATAGTAGTTACTATATCCATTTCCAATTTAATCAAATGGGAAAATAAGTATTCGTTCATGAAAACGGTGTACTACCACCTCACAAACCGATATAATTTTTTTTCCATAAATGTCTCTTATGACTAATTATAATGATGTAATTAATAGAAATATATTATATTCATGAAATATTTATCATTATTAAATACTAATAAACAATTTCCATTCATTAATTTCCTTGTACATAGAAATGATTATATCATTCATGCGTACGTGTGAACTATCACTACTATGAAGAGATGTGATTCGATTTTAATCACCACATATATTTAATAATATATAAATAAGTATATTTATCTTATTAATATGATATTAATTATATTAGTATCATTCTAAAATGTAAATAATAAAATATACCTTATTTCTATAATGACTTGTCAAAAAATTATTATGTAACTCATGGGTATGTATGACCTACTGTCTCCATGATTATAACCCATTTCATTTCTCAAAACCATATTTAATGAATGGATTTAAAATTATAAAATATTTTGAATAATATTTATAATTTAATGAATATTATTTGGATATTATGGATTAATGATAAAATTGGACACATTTGTCTTACCAATAAATTTTTTTTATATTATTCTCTAGTGGTTATAAAATAACCACCTATCCATTGTTTATCACAATACCACTAGAGAATAAGTTATGAAAGTCAACAGTATGGCTTTTAGATTTGTATGTCTAACATATATGGAAGCTGGATGAATGGTTATTTCATTTGACTATAAGTATTTCCCTTTTTACCTACGTATATTTTATATTATTTATTATAATATTTCAAGTATTTATTTCTATTTTCAAATGGTAAGATTCTGATCTTTTTTGAAATAATTATTCCTTTTTTTATACAAAATGGTTAATGGAAGAGTAGGAATAAGGATGAGGTTGTGAAAAAAATTGT
The DNA here is from genome assembly GCA_963277665.1 of Viscum album. Classification (NCBI taxonomy): domain Eukaryota; kingdom Viridiplantae; phylum Streptophyta; class Magnoliopsida; order Santalales; family Viscaceae; genus Viscum; species Viscum album. The sequence continues at coordinate 303,543,550 of OY728131.1, read as the reverse complement.
ATAGATGTGACATGAAAAGAAATCATGTTTTTTAAAAAAGGTCAATCCTTTAGTGGAAAAAGTTAATACTGGATTAAATATTCCACTGGAAAGTTAAGAGTTCACTTTATAGGAGTTGTTGTAATTATATAAAAATCTAAAGCTAATGGATCTTTAAGAAAATAATGTGATTTTTAATTTTAGATTTACCATAATTTGTAATAATTAATGATGTGTCCTTATAGTTGATCAAAATATAAACCACTCTAAATAAAAAACGATTATTATGAAATATTTCTCATATAAAAGGATGTGACATGATAAATCTAGTTACAAAAAGATAAACATGCATCAAATGTTATCTAGCACAATTTATGATAAATTTAAATGTATTATAATTCTATACATGAATGATGTACATAAAAATTAAATCATATATGATCTAATTATAAAATTTTGATAATCCTTTCTTATGACATCCTCATTAGAATCATCGTTATTAGGTGATTATTATTTTTATCATGAAAGTTTTATTTAAATTGTCCTAATCCTATACTATTGATCAATGATTCGTAATCTCCAGAATTTTATTCTAGATATTAATATAATATATATTAAATATATATATATATATATATCTGTATTAATCCATAAAAGGTAAAAATATGCAAATTATTTATACTATTCATATAGATGTAAGTCTGTACAAATGTTTGAACACAATTTTCATTTTCAAATGAAAGAATGAATGAAAAATAAATATTATTTTACCATTCTAGAAACATAATTATATCAGAAATATGACTTCGAATTTCATTATCATATATTAAATGATGATTTATTAAATTAATGCAGTATTAGTATAACAAAAAAATATCGATATTCCAAGTGTAATTGTGATATTTACAACATAAATCTCATACACAACGACATTAATGAAAACTTCTTTAACATGATCTTAAATTTATATATCTCTTTTAAAACTATACAAGATTACGTCGAGACATACATAAGATACAGGTGAGTTATAAATCCCTGAAAGGGAATAATAAAATCGTAGTATAATGTAAAGATATACATGTTAGCTATGAAGAATAACAATGTATCATAAAACGTGAGAATAAAAAACATGAATAATGAGGCCCCATATAACATGATAACATTAATGAAATAGTGGAATATAAAAAAAATAGCATCATGAAATTCTGGAACAACCACCAATGTATCATAACATGTCATTATTATGATAACCAACCATGCCCCTTACATGGAATCTGATTGGATTAAAACATTACCCAATGAATTGGAGATCTATCATGTCACACCTATCATAATTATATAATGTACAGGAAAAAGTGTGCCACGTAGATCATATAATATAATAATTGATTTCAAATCAATCAATACCATGAATGAGTGTGGGTTAAATACATTTATTCACATAGTAAAAGAATTATAATTATATATATTGGAATACTCTTGAGTGAAAATGGTTACTATATTCAACATCACAATCATTTAGTAAGAACAGTTATAGAAAAAATTCTACAGCATACCAAAATTACTTAAATAATAATATAATTATATATTGAGATTGAAATGAGTCTCTATTAATTTTTAAACCAAAATTAATGAATGAGTTACGGGGAAAAAATTTCCCAACATTAGTAATGGTAAATCCAAATTCAAAATATAGTATTAGTTTTTGGGGATACTTAAAGGATTAATAACTTTATTAAAATAACCTCCGGAAAAATTATTGTATAGGGATAAACATATATGTCATTATGGATACAATATAACGAAAATATTACATCACTTTTAGGTTATATGATGTCATAATACATATTGTTTATTTCTTCCATATAAATTTTTAGCATGAAAATTTGAATCACTCAGAAAATATTAAAAAATCAGTATTGGATAATTTCAATGCGATGAATCCAAAAATGAAATATATTTTATTCAAATAAATACCTATATATTAAAATTTATATTTATTACTAAAAATTCTTGATTATTAAAAATAATTGTTTTTCAATATAACATTATATTTTATGATCTAAAATTAATTTTTTAGTTCATTAAAATATATTATCAAATATAATAAAGCAAATGTAATAAACAATTAAATTTATGTAAATATAGTTCGTTTATAAAATTCACGACATCATCAAATGAAATATATTAATTGATATTGTTTATTACATAAAAAATACAATTTTAGTGTTTTTGTATTGTATTCTAATTTTAGATAAGATTAATTATTTTATCATTTATAATTTAAAACTAATATGGGATAATTATAATAATTATTTCATATAAAATAAGATAAACATATTTATTTTCTTAGTGACATGAAACATATCACTTTATTACTCATGAAAAATCACTAATGTTATGATGTGTGATATTAATATTTTATTATGGTGGATTGAAGAACATTATTTGGTCCACGATCAGGATGTGATTGAACATATCTAGTTAATGTATTTGATTATTATTTAGTCATTGAATCTTGGGTATTTCTTGTTTAAGGGTAAAAAATCATGTTTCAATATCAATTTGACGCTCTAATAAATATCCTTCAAAGGGTACGTTCCAACATGTCGAGGCTGGCACTTCCATTATATATGACCATAGTATGTTTCATAACCATTAATATATACTTTTCATAAGATGTATATTAATTTGATATATTATCAATGTTTATTATTCATAATGGTAATTTTAATGTTTTAGATATAACAATACCAAAAATAGTAATGTGTGTGTTTCTTCTATAACATTATTAAATAATAACGAATTAAATTATAACACATGTGTAATTTTATTTATAAATATTTAGGGAGATATATTATACCCCCATTATAAATTTCACCAATAGAAGTTTCATTTCATAAACTAATACAGATGAGGGTACTTCAATTTTTTATCCTCTTCCATTCCCCCAGCCTCCCCCTCAACCATCTGTTTCTACTATAATAGTTTGACCACACGAATATTTCTATTCTGTAGAATATTTTCTAAAAATTGAAAATTATTCATCGGCTTCTCCAAATATGAATTATCATTCTATAACTGAACCACCTATTTATTAAATACATGTGAGGGTCCTGGTATGAAATTTCACTAGATTTAATGATGGAATGAATAATATACATTAGATAGTCTATGTGGGAGTGATAGTTGATAGGGAACTACATAACTGTTATCAATAATTTAAAAGTGTCCCGTGTATCATCGACTATGATTTCTATTATAACAAAACCATATGACTTTCTTTGATGGTGGTATAATATAGGACAATTTATTATTGACCTGAAACATTATGACTGGTTGAGATTTTTATACATATATTTTTTTGTAGAATACATGTGATGATAATTATTTTGAAACATTAATGCCATATAATGGATAAGATCTAATCATATCATCCTTTACTATCTAATTTCATCCCATCAGGTCAGAGTATGACACCTTTTCACATACAGAGCCTCATAGGTTTATATTTACTGCTCAAATGAAAACTGTTGTTATATGATAAATCTACTAGAGGTCTGTGTTTTTCGAATGTCCTTTGAAATTCATTGAACATGATCTCATCATATTTTCTGAAGAATATATGATCCATTCATACAGACCATCCATCTATGGGTGATAAGGGGTTCAAAATCATAGCTTTTCATTCAATTATTTCTAAATGATTTTATGAAAAGGTGAGAAAATCCTTGATTCTCAATCAGAAAAATTGACATTGGGACTAAATATAGTATTAGCAATTAAATTAAATATATATAATGGAACGTTTGTTAAGAGATAAATCATCCTTGATGTAAATTAAAGGTAATGAATTTGAATGGTCATCAACTACCACTCAGATGTACTTATTAACTTTAGGCATCATAGGGTGTCTTAGGCTGTAATCCATGGTTATTTTTCCCAGTTCCATATCGGTAAGGTAAATTATTGTATCATGCCTTTATTATTATTTCATTAATTATTGAAAAATAGGAATACAATATATTGAGATACAAATACCATCATATATCTCTTCATGTCATCCCACCAGAATATTTCCTTGAAATCTCATTAAATATTTAGTGTTTCAAATATTAATAGATAATAATGATCTATGTGGATCATCTAGATGGTCCTTATTTATTCTGGATTGGCTGATACATATATCCATGATCCAAACCTCTTAACTCTATATTCAGTAATGTTTTACATTGTAATATCTACTACCATATTCCCTCGAAACATATAAGACTGAGGAGTGTACTTTATCCTCTCGATAATGTATGGTTAAAAAATTTCAGGACCAAGGTTGGGTGGGATCCTTTTATTATTCCTATAAATATCCATTTCATGACTAGGAAAATTGGATCCCATCCAATCCTCATCATAGATAGAGTTGTGGTATACTTTATACTCAGAGAATCTTCTACTTTGTTTGGTTTCCCATGTTGGTAATGGATTCAACAATCAAAATCATTGATCAGCTATAATTACCCCCATTTGTGCATAGTATTTATATTTAATGAATATATATATATATGGATTCATGGACTGTATATATATCATAATTATAAAAATATAGATAATTATTCCAAATATTCAATTTGATGATTACTACATATAATAATAGATCATGAGTTGGGTAGTTATATTTATAGATACTTACATGGGTAGAGGTATAGGTGAACTTATTTTAATTTTTCATGAGTACATAGATGAAGACCATTTAATATGAATTCCTATAGATCTAAAATCCTTTCCCACTACATGGTTGTAATGTCCCAAACATTTTTTATTGAAAATTCCCCTTGATCTAGTTAAATATCTTATTATATTAAATGGTTTGGATTTAGGTTTTTGGATTTTAAAATACCAATATTAAATGTTGCAATTTCTCATATATTTATTGAAAAATGATCACCTGATTAGTATTAATATATGTCTTTAACCAAAAAAATATGTAGACAAAGTAATTGATGACCTCATCTAATTGAATTGACTCGTACAAAGCCCATTCGTTAGATATTGGAAAGGATGTTGCATTACTGTGATTCGCTCTTGACCAAACCCAATCTGAGAATCACCATGTTATTCAACATCCTAGGTAAATAATAAATATAAAATTTTCATATTTATAGATATTTTTAATTAAATATTAACTTTAAATTAATGGGGATTCTATGTTCTATGGTGTACCTGACACACATAAATGGGTTTCCCTAAAATCTCATGTTTCACACAAGGGTGCGTCATTATAAAAAAATAATATAATATTTGTTTAAATGGTAGTTAACTCATAAACATTTTTTTGAAGGGAATGAACATAATTAACTAAAATATTATTATATAAGTTTTTTAAATTTTATTACATTTGTCCAATAAATGTTATAAGCTTAAAACATAAATGAATCCAATTTTTAGAAAAAACACTCTAATATTTATTAAATGGTAGATTTACCACATTTTGATGGTGAAACATTTTTGAATAAGTTTTATAACATTTTTTTGTTCAATTTGACAAAATAATATTTTCTTGGAATCGGGACATAAAAATTTAATTTGGATAAATTTTTGCATTTTTATGAAAATGTTCATTTTCTAATGAATAGCAAAGAATAACGCATTTTAATACAAAAATGCCTTTTAATATAATTTATTTAAATAGTTAAATTTATATTTTAATAATATTTAATGTGTAATTTGAATATATTTTTACCATTTAATCAAATTTTGGTCAATTGATGTAATTTAAATCTTAATTGGGATATAAAAATTCTAAATCTTTTTATAGTTATTATTTCATCAAAACATGTTTTTTTATTTTATCAATGAGAATTAATTATAAATTAATTTTTTTTCCAATTATGAGTTTAAAATTTTGAAAAATGGATTCCATATTTAAATCTAGGAGGTCCAAATTTTCCAAATAGGTATCTTCTATATTTATACATTATTATTATTCACTTTCATAAATATTTTATTAACCATGGTTAAAGGATAAATCTGGTAAATAATTGAGAAAAATAATATTATAATAATATTCAATTACCCTTGAAAATTTTGTTTCCCATTTTTATGATAAATGGTTGACCTTGGTATCCTTTTGTTGATTTAGGGACCCCGTGAAGCCTCATGGGAGTGATAATTATAATTTATATTAATTAATTTAATGTTAGGATGAAAATAACACAAACACGAATCTTTTTACTAAAAAAAATTTTATATGTGGTTATATAAGTTATCTATTAAACATTAAATATTCATTTGAAAATATCTATCAATTTACAACATCATGGTATTTTATTTATAATTATAGACATTAAATAATCAAATTTTATTATGACACAATAATGATGTTGTAATCGCATCATTAATAATTGATTCAAATAAATGAGATTATAAATACAAAAAATTAATTTGTTTTTAAGTTTTCTTCCTTACACGAATTTTAGGTATGAGTATGAATTGTAATATTTTAATTTATTTAGGTTTTTTTAATGAATCCAGGTGTTATTGATTTTTTAAAATGTCTTAATACGAATAGAATTTAAATTGACATAAATGTGTTTTTAAATCAATAAATATTTTCTTATATGATATTATAATAATAAAAATCTATAATTATATAGATAAGGGTTTTCATTTTATTAATTAATCACCTGTGGTTGGATTGTTATTTTATCGTAAATATATGAACCACATAGTATGAATGTATAAGAGAACATAATAGAAGTTAAATAAGTTTAAAAAGTGATAAATAAAAATGAAAATGATTAAAAATTATAAAAAATAGGTCAATTTATATTGGATGATTTGATTTTGGCATTTATGATCCTTATATTAGAATTAAATATGTTTTTGACCTTTTGAAACTGAAGAATAGTTTATAATAAAATAATATTTTTAAACATTTCTAACGAGCCCCTCCTCCCACTTATAAAAGTCCATCACATATAACCCTTTACACACACATCTAAATCCCCATGGTTCATCAATTCACTACCACAATGATCACCAAATATTACTATATTCCACATAGAATTCTAAAATTTGGCATAATTCACTTCAATAATGCATTTTAGTTCAAACCAAAGGGATTTACTTGGTTTAAATGTAACAGATTCCATCAATTTTTCTTCTTTTATTTTACATCATCACTCCCTATGTTATTTTTATTCATTGTTTACATTTAAACAACAGTATCCTAAATATACTATGTTTGTTTATTAGAGGGATTAAAATTAAATATTACACACACCCCATCTAAGGGGTTTATAACATAAAGTTTCTTTGGATGGTGAATTGTTGCCTCAGAAAATGATTATTGTTGAATCTTCTTCTACCACGTTTCATGATGTCCATTATGATGGAACTATAATTATATATGATATATATGATATCTATTTTATCTCTATGTGTCTATATTTCTCTTTTATAACATACTTTTATCAATATAAAATTTATTTTCGACGACATGGAAAATTTACAATTATAACAAGTTAATTTTTTTACTCAAGTTCCAAACATCAACTAAAAGATCATATATGAACTCAAATAATTAAATAATTGTTAATGAATGGTAATAAGTGATATAAACTGAATTATAAACTTGAAAATGGTTCCTAAGAATGTGAAAATTTCATTATGTTTATTATAAGTGAAATTATAATATGAACTGGTCAAGTCAGACACGGGGTAAGGGACTTTATCTCAATATCCTTTTTTAAGGAATGTATTAATAATATAAACTTGTTTATTTTATATGGTACATAATAATCCCCTTTGAATTTTATTTTAATTAAAAGGGAATATTTTTTCTAAAAATCATTTTACTAAATGTCAAAAGGAATGTTTTTAACATTTGTAGCGACAACGGCCTCTCCATCGCCGTAATTTTTATTTGGATTCCACTATAGGTCATAATGTTTTTCAATAAAAAATGAAACCCCTAATTTTGCTTTTGAGTGTTATGGTATTGAAAATTATTTTTTAAATAGATTCATTATTTTAATATCGTGAAATGATTTCTTCTGAATGAAATTGAACTATTATTAGTGAAATGTTTATATTTGCAATATTTTATGTGTTATTATTTTATAATAGTACATGAAAATTTGACAGGTTGTTGCGTGATAAACCAAATGATGGGTGGTTGCATGATAAACTTGTTTGAGTGGTTATGTTATAAACTCCAATGAATTGGGTATGGAGTTTGGCCTTATGGCTATTCCATTTAGTTAAAAGTGTGGAAGTCGACATTATGGTCATTAAATTTATATATATTTATGTCCAAAGTTATCTTTGATATGTTATATGTTTTTTCTATGAGTTTTATGGAAATATTTTGGTTAAAAAATATTAAGCAATGATCATTTATTCAGTTATGTGTATTTACTACTTCATAAAGGTGAAAACTATTATGTATGATAATGTATTCATGGTTTACTTATTGTTTTGAAAAACTAATAGTTTTACTTCTTCTTGTATCACTTACTGAGATTTTTATGCTTAGCTTATGTTTTTGTTAAATTTTTTCATATGAAATAAATATGAATAGGGTATTTTATGGGATCATGGAAAATTCATGATGTCGAAAATATGGAATTTTACATGACTCATTATTTCTTGAGTTTTTATTTTATGGAATATGGATATTGAGTAGAAGTGTCTACATGTAATGTTAAAATTGTTCTGTATATATTATAAATTAATTCTATAAAGCATGATACTAGAATAGATCATCAATTTTAATTATTAACATAATTCATGATTATGTAATGTTTAAGGCTCGAGCCTTACATTTAGTTTCAATGGTCGTTTTAGAAAACTTTGGGGATTATGAGTTTTTGTTAGATAGATGGTTAGTATTTATGTCTACCCCTTATGTTAAATCCTTATTTTGTAACTTTTTATAATTAAGGAATTTATGTTACAAATATATGGAGAAGGATAATAAATGACATTCATATCTAATCCTTATTCCTGTCTTGCATTAATTATTTCAATGTCATGTGCAGCCGATTCAGAAACATTTTCAAACATACAACTCACATGAAATAAATTTTTTGACATATTAAACACCTCTGTAATACCGCGATACCATCATGGATCATGGTTTGTATTAATTCAAATCATATCTTATATATATTCTATCTTTTTAAATGAAGGTAAATATTATCAAGGAATTTTAAAATATTTTACCTTGTCATGAGATTTTGATGAATAATTAGATATTGAAAAGGGTGCTGAAGAATGATACCCTTGTCTGACCTAATTATATTTTCTTTTATTATATTCTATCATCACATTATTTTGTAATTATAAAAATACAATTTATTGAATGTTTCAACTCAAATATGATTCAACTATTTTCTAAAAAGTATGGTTTTCAGATGTTTTGAAATTATATGTCATACCAAATTATTTTACATAACTATTTTTCAATGAGCACCCATATGACCCAAGTTGTATAGGGTGTATTTGTATATAGGGAGAAAATGATTTTGAGGGATCTCTGATTTAATGTTGCAATGCATGTTCCTTATACATATGATAACAAGATGATTAAGAATCCATATAGACACCATGATAAATGTATGATGTTCTTTATATTAAGAGTGGTTATATTTTATCATATAGAGGTAAAAATGACCATATATAAGATATTTAGGTCTTAACATTTTGGGATGAAAATGAAATGTATAGGAAATCATTTGAGGTTAAAACATGCTAGGGTTATTTTTTAGTTTCATAAAAAGGACTACATATAAGATGGGTGAAAAAAAGTCATGACCCACAAGGCCACATGAATCGAATCCACAACTGAAGGGAGATAAGAGAACATAACCAACCACTAGCCTACGTGAAGTCCCTAGTTATTATGAATTATTAGTTTGAGTTAAATGATTTAATCGATCCAGAATAAGTTGATTTTGGGATCATATTTTTTATCAAAATGATATCCTTAATATTGGAAAATTATTTAGTGATTATGTGATAAAGGATATTTTGGATGACCTTCCCTCTTTTAAAAACAATTTATGCCTAAGAAAAATAGAATGTTGTGGAATTTTATTTGTGGATAAATGATTGGAATTTTATTTTCGAAAAATCTATGTTTTTATTGTGAATATATGAGAATTTTTGTTTTTTATTGAAATGATTATATATCATAGATAATATGTGATTTGTTTAATTACACTTCATTATGAGACTTTAAGAGTACTCGATGTTAATTTGAGATAAATGTTACGATTTATTGTGGGAGACAATGTGATCAAATTGTTCTACATTTTTTGGTTTCAATATTACTTTTGATGATATTGAATAATTTTAAGGATAATTTTTCATTGAATGGTATTTTTTGAACATTGGATACTGTTTGTTGACTTTTAGAGATTTAGAGTAGAATTTTTTTAAATGATTGTCCTTTTGGAGATTATCTGATCTCGTACGAACCATTTTGGTTTTGAATGATGTCTAAAGACAAGGTAAATATATATTTCATCTATTTTTTATTATGAGATACTCTTGATGTTGATTGTAGTGTTTTTGATGCGACGTAGTCAGCTTGAATACTCATCGTTTAGAGAAAATATGTGTTTTTGGTATAGATGTAGTAACGTATTATGGTATACATGACAAGTAAGTATGATTCCATTTGTTTTAGTTAATCTCATAAATAAATTCTTAAAATTGATGAAAAGTAACATAAAAAAAATATTTTCTAATAACTTTTCTTTTTGGGGAATCAAATACTGTTTAACCCATCTTAAGTTTGTGGTTATCTTATTTTCATCTTTTTCCAAGTCATGTTTCCTATCACACTACTTCAAAACATGAAACATAGTTTCTCCTCCAAATACATGTTTTCATACATGGAATCATTGTATGTGTTATCTCGTATGACCTTTGTACTTATCTTTATTTCTTTTAATGTTATTGTTTTATTGACACTTTTTCTTATGTGGGATGTTTAATGAAATTTTGAATACATATTTTAAAATATAGAGGTCATAATTTCCAATGGTGGGTTGGACGGTTGTAACATCTCATGTAAATAATAAATATGACATTTTCATATTTGTTAATACTTGTGAATTAAATAATAATTTTACATTAAATAATAGTTAACTCATAACCATTTTATGAAGGGGAATGAATAAAACTAACTATAATATCATTATACATGTTTTCGAAATGTTTTTACATTTATTAAATAAAAGTTAGAAGCTTAAAATGTGAAATAATCCAATTTTAACCATAACCACTCTACTATTCATTAAAAGATTGATTTTCCACCTTTTTATGGTGAAACCTTATTAAATATAGTTTTTTAACTTTTATATGTTACAGTTAATAGAATAATATTTTTTTTAAAATCAGGTCATCAAAATTTACATTATATAAAATTTCGGTATTTTTCTGGAAATGGTCATTTTTTAATGAATAATGAAAAATACTACATTTTGATTTTAAAATTCCTTTTAAACAGTTTTATTTATATAGTTCATTTGTTCTTTTAATAGGGTTTAAATGGAAATTGGATTATATTTTTACCTTTTAATATAATTTTTGTTATTGAATGTAACATCACTCTTAATTTGGACATAAACAAAGTTAAATCTTTTGATAGTTATTATTTCTTATAAACTCAATTTTTTTTACAACTAGATTTAAATTTAAATTAATTTCTTCCCCTTATGTGTTTTTAATTTGGAAAAATGGATTCCATATTTGGAATTAAGAGTTTCAAATTGTGTAAATATGTATTTTTCTGAAATTATGAATAAGAACATCAGTAAAACGTTTATTAACGAATGTTAAACTCTAAATATGGTAAATAAGGGTGAAGAATAATATTATAATAATATTTATTTACCCATACACATGTCCTAACCCTATTTTATGATACATATCCATCCATGGGCATCCTTGGGTTGATTATGGGACCCCATTGAACCACATAGGAGTTATAATGACACTTTATATTAATTAATTTAATGTAAGGACAAAAATTATAGTAACATGAAGCTTTTTACCAAAACAATTGTTATATGTGGTTATATAACTTATCTTTTTTACTATTACAATTATTTGGAGAGAAAAAACTATTTCCTATGTCATGGTATTTTATTTATAAATTTCATGCATTAAATAAACCAATTTAACTATGAAACAATGGTGATGCATTAATTGTTTCATTAATACTGGATTGAAATAAATGATATTATAAATATTAAAATAAATAATTATTTAAACTTCTTATTCCATAAAATAATATTAATAATGAGTATGACTTGTTTTATTATAATTAATATATGTTTTAAAAAAATGTAAAGTTGTTATATATTTTTTAAATGTCTCAATATGAATAGTATATAAATTGACATAAATGACTTTTTAAATCAATCAATATTTTATTAAATTATATAATAATACAAAAATTCTTATATTCTGAAACATTCATTAGAAGAGGTTGATAATGTAAATAATTAACCACTTCTGGATATATTTTATTTTTAAAGTAATTATATAAACCATATAGTATGTATATATAAGAGAACATGTTAGAAGGTAAATAATTATACAAATGGTTAAATAAAAAATATAAGGATTAAAAATTGTCCAAAAACTATCCAATTCATATAGGATGATTTTATTTAAACATATATACACATTATCATCGAAATAAATTTTTTTTTGGCCTTTTGAAACTGAAAATCAGTTCATAATAAAATAATATTTTCAAACATACTTAAAGAGCCCCACATCCTTCTTATAAAAGGTCATCACCTCTATCCCATTACCCACACCACTCATGCCCATTGGATTGTCTAAAAAATATCCATATAAGCTTCCAAGATCCCTCCCTTCTACCTAGAATCATTGACATAGGAATAATGAACTTCAATAATTCTTTTCGGTTCAAACCAAATAGAGTTACCCGATTTAAAGGTAACAACTGCCCTCAATTTTTCTTCGTTAATTTTACTTCTTCACTCCATATATTATTTTTATTATTGGATTACATAAAAAAACCAGTATCCAAAATATACTTAGTTGTAGTCATGAGTTGTATTATAAATACACAAACACAAAACTTCATCTAATGTGTACAATACATATGGTTTCGGTGGACAGAGAACTAAAGCCTCATGAAATGATGATTGTTAAATCTTCTCCATCCACCTCATGTGGTGGAAATTACAATGGAACTGTAATTATATATGATATTTATGAAATATAATTTAACTATGTTCTTATTTAATTCTCATTTATAAAATACCTTTTTCCTTTTCATGTTGTATATATACGATAATTTTATTTGAGGATGTACGGAATACCACCCCCTCAAAGTGATATGACTCATTCATACCAATCATGGAACTTATAAAGGGTGATGTTAATGATATATATGATATATAAATTATTAATATGATTGTAGAGATAATTGAATTTCGACCACATGGAAATTTATAATTATAACATGTTCATTTTTGACACATTTTCTGAATATAGAAAAAATGTTACGATATGAATTGAAATAATTATCTAATTTTTAAAACAAGGTAATAAGTGATATAAAAGGAATAATAAACTTTAAAAATGTTCTAATACAAGTAAAAATTATCTTATGTTTATTATTCATGAAACTAAAGAACTAACGGGTCATGTCGGAGACAAGGTATGGGACATTGTCAAAATCTCATTTCATTGAGGCATGTTTTGATAATATACATCTCATTATTTTATAAGGAATATAATAATTCCCTTTGAATTTAAATTTCATTCAAATGGAATATTTTTCTACGATTCATTTTACTTAACAAATAAGTAGTGTTTTTAACATTTGTGGCCAAAATGACCACTCCACTACTGTAATCATTATTTAGATTCATCTATAAGCCTTATTTTTTAAAAAAATGAAAAAGGAAATACATTATTCTATTTTTGGGTATTTTTTTTATTGAATTGTTTTTTGAAAAGGATTTATTATTTTAACATCTTGATATGATATATTGAGATTGAAAATGAAATGTTATTATTGAAATTATTATATTTTCAATATTTTTTCTATTTTGATTGTATAATGGTACTTGGACATTTGATGGGTGGTTACGTGACAAACCAAAAAATGGGTTGTGTCATGATATAATAGGATGGGGGTTATTTTGTAACCTCCAATCCAATTAGTTTCGAAGTCAGCGGAATGGCTATAACTTTTATTGATATGTGTGGAAGTCAACTATAAATTTATTCCATTTGTGTATATATATGTCTCGTGTTACCTTAATATGTTATGTTTTATTTCTATGGGTTTTATTGTTATATTTGTGATAAAAAGGGGTATGAAATGATATTTTATTCAGCTAAGAGTATTCACTACTTCGTAAATATTAAAAATCTTACTTATGATAAAGTATTCATGGTTTACTTGTTGTTTTGAAAAACTAGTAGTCTTCCTTCTTTGTGTATCCATTACTACGATTTTTATGCACATATTATGTTTTTTTAAAAAATTTAATAGGACAGAAATATGAATAAGGTCAAGTATGGGATTAGAGAAAATTCATGATGTCTATCATATGAAACTATACCTGACTCTTTTTTTCTATAGTTATTATTTTATGAATAAAATGGATACATAGTAGAAGTGTCTGTGTGTAATATTCACATTGTTATGTATATGATATGAACTAATTATCTAATGATTGAATAAAGTATCCTCAATGTAAATTATTAAATTATTTCATGATTATTTAATGTTTATGACAGAGGTCTTACATGTTATGCTCGAACGGAACCACCAACAGGAGAAGTTGAAGGTAATTGATATTACTACTCGAGAAATGTTATCCATGCCAAACCAAGAGTCTTTCACCATCACACACCATAACCTTAGGAATTATGTGGGTGTTTTAGGGAGTTATGATATAGTACTCTAGAACTATGATTATATACATTAGCTCATATAATGAATATACATTCCCTTTATCATTGTTACTTTATAAATAGTTTTAAAAACACAAATAACATTTTTAGCTAATATTCAGTTAAGAAATATATTTGGATGAATTAATGGATATTTTAATTAAATTAAATTTTAATAAAATATTTTTTCTTAATTTTATTTTTTAAATATAAATGATAATATAATTTTTATGAATAGAATTATACTTTTTACTAAGGATTGAAATCCTTTTTTGTCAAAACCTGTGATTTTTTTATAAATGTTGGTTTTTATATTAAAAGTAAAAATTAACATATATAGAAAGTTATTTATATAAAAATAATATTATTTTTAGAATAAGGTTATTAAAATTATCCAATGCTGAATTTTTCAAAATATTATGAGCGTAAAATATTTGGGGATAAATCAAATACAATTTAATTCTGTAATGTGAATAATGACATGATAATGACCAAACGGTGATGTAATAAAATACTATAAATTGTATTTTCGGCCAGTATATGTTTTAATATTAAATAATGTGATTTTAGGTTTGTTTGATTTATTTTAAAAAGACTTAGTGGACCTTGTGAAACATATAAAACATTTTGTAATTTTAAAATTATTTCATTGAAAGTGTGACTCACCTTCACCAAAACAAGCCTAATATTTTAAGATGTTATTCCATTTTTCATATAAAATAATTTCTTATACTCTACTTTTGAAATAACCATTTGAAAAAACCATGGTATGGTTTTTGTTTTTTATTACATTGATGTGTGGTGACGAAAACCTAAATAATAAAGAATTTCCTCTCTTTTCCTATATAAATCCAACAAATCTCCAACTTCCTCAGCTCTCAAATAATTTTGATAATAAAAAAAATATCCCCTCATCTCTATATAATCCTCCCAAGGTTTCCCAATGATCCATGAATCCTATTTCAAGACTCTTCCAAGCCTTTGGGATCAGACATCCAAGTCTGGGATTTATTCCTTTCTCATTTTTCCCAAATTTCATTTAGTTGTTATTCAATTTTTCTATCAGTTAAA
The DNA here is from genome assembly GCA_963277665.1 of Viscum album. Lineage (NCBI taxonomy): Eukaryota > Viridiplantae > Streptophyta > Magnoliopsida > Santalales > Viscaceae > Viscum > Viscum album. Next base: position 303,527,545 of record OY728131.1, on the reverse strand, counting down.
AATGTTAGGGATTAAATTTTATCCTCCACCATACATACATAATTATGTTTTAATGATGTTTGACTTCTTTCTCTCTCATTAATTTCACCCATTTACACCTGTTACTCTGCTGAAATTCCATAATGGATTTCTCCCTTCCAATTTACATTCAATAAATTATTTAGTAATATGAATATAAATTTGATTACACATGTTGCGACATGTATCTATATTACCCCATTATTTTCCATTTCTTATAAATATGAGGATGCACCCTTTTCTCTCTCATAAATCATTTTTATTAAACCTTAAGTCATGCTGTTATTCTGAAAAAATTGCACCATAATTTTCTAAGAAAAAGTCAGTGTGTAGTGAATACCATGACCATTTCTCTATTAAGGGTATTCAACTATATGCAGATTTACATACTGAATATAGAGTATCATTTATTGATTAAAAATTCATTTATCATGGAATAATTGATGATGTTTAATTAATTTATGGTATATGATTTATGTGGCACATGTATGCATGGAATGAAATGATTAAGAAGGGTGTTCCCTAATAGTGCTACAATGCATTGGGTAAATTTTTGTGTCATGATATATCATGTGAAATAAGGGTTTATTCATTTAAATTATAGTGAAATGATGGTTTAGTCATGATCCATGTGCAATGATATTTAGATCATGCTAAAATCTTGTTAAATAATTTTGCAAGTTATCCATGTTATGATAATCATGCTATATCATGCCTTTTGGTCATTTATATCTTATGACCTATTAATATGCCTAATTTTTATCTTGTGTTGTATTCTTCAGGTTATGAATTTTTTACACCATTAATGGGCTTTATAGTTCACCATTTTCTTATACATGTCCCCAGATTAACCCATTCAATGCTATGTATAAGAGAATGTGGTGGTCGTGTAAAGGAAGGTTTTAATAAAGATGTTCTGTTTTATGTTCTAATTTGTGATTTAATGTTCTTAATATCCAAATACACAAGACCCCTTTGTCTTCTATGTTTTATAAATTGTATATTTGTATATAATAAATCATGTTCATGTGTGTAATAATGATCAGGGTTGTTATAGTTAGAATCAGAGGAAGGTTTAGTTATTTTTGGGATTAGGATTAGAAACACCTAGTGAAATCCATTGGTTTAAGACTAGGTATAAGGAAAAAATCCCTAAATTTTGGTGACTATTGATTAAGTGTTTTATTTTTAAAAATACTCCTATCTATATACTAGAATGTATAGGCTCATCTTGCATAGATGTATCTATAGATAAAACAGAAAATATGACTTTGTGCAAGACTCAAACGTGGCCTGGTGCCTAAAAATGTGTTCTACAACAATCATAATTATGAAAATCAAGGGGGATATTCTTTGTTAAATTCATAAACATGGTACTAAAAATTATTAAGGGAAAAAATTACCATATGAATATATATTGGGAATTATATCATATATAACATTAATTGATTCCAATAAATTCATATGTAATGGATATAAGTGTAATTTTTAAGCCATATGTTTTTATTTTTGGATTAACCTTTATGTGTTACCCATAACATTCATTTCATTCCAGAAAATGGTCATTAATAGGAGGAATCGAGCTAACAACTGATGAGAAGATCATTATGACGAATTTTATGATGAGATTCCCAATTTGATGGGAGCGAAAAACCACAAACTTAGTCATGATAATCTCTTAGTTAACTCATGCTATATATAGAAACATAAGTTAAGAGGAATATTTAACCCCACCAGAAAGAACAAGTCACAATTGAGATCTTCAAAAGACAAAGGCCTACAAATTTTAATGGATCATCAAATCCCTCAATCCCCAGACAATGGATCAACTCCCTTGAAAATATCATCTCTAACCTTAAATGTTCCGAACAAGAGATATTTATTATGGATTATTGTCATATAGAAGGTGAAGTTGTTCAATAGTGGACGTTGATAGAAACTTATATTCCAACAAAAGATATCAATACATCAGACTGGATTTTTTTCTAGAAAATGTTTTTTGATTAAAATTTTACTCACAACCTCTAACCTAAGATGGAAAGTGACTTTCTTCACAAAAAGAAAAAAAATACAATGAATCCATCAGATTATATGAGGAAAACATTACAAGGCTTTCATGATATTCGACTAGCTTTGTCGTTACCCCCATATGCAATGTTGACTTCTTATTTGGTGGGCTAAAACCTAGACTACGGAATGCCGTAGTGATATGTGACTTCGAGAGATATGAGGAAATTGACAGATGTACACTCAAAGTCAAAATAAAGATTGAATAATAATATGGGGATCATGGGGATAAGATATATAAGGTGTAATTTAATTCTAGTGGTCTAATTGAGGAATCCAAGGGTGAAATGAATATCCAACACCCCACATGACAATGGTGAGGAAATAAGCACCTTTGAAATTATGTGACGGGGATGATAAAATACATATGTGTGGATGTAAAGGGAAATTTGATATTAACAATCATAAAGAGAAACATGTGGCTATGATAGAGGAGAATAATTATTTATTCGATCCTTAAATCATTTTTCATTTCTTCAACTATAATGAATTGGGGAACATTTCTAACTAGTTACCTATGACAAGGGTTTTCAAGGGCAACCAACAACCTCCTAGGCAGCAAGGGGGGGGGGGGTTTCCATTACTACCAATGACGTGAACCCCCACAACTAAGTGAGGATGGGTACGCTAGTTATTAATCGATGAATAAAGAAATTACTTTTTGATTTTGGTTCAATGCATTCTTTTATAATTTGTATTTTTACAATAACAATCACAACACCACGGCAAATCAGGGAAGTAAAGATGTCGATGAGTTTATAAAATGGAGTAATTGTTAAAATCCATGAGTATAACTCCTCCCTTATCACGATTAAAGGATTGAACTTCCCAGCAAACCTCATCATACTTCCTTTGGAGGAATTTGATGAAATTACTTTCATGTATTGTCTTTCTTTATATAGATCCAACATAAATTATAGTGAAAAGTAATAACTCTCCATATGGATAATCAACCCCCTATTCATTAAAATTGAATAAAGGAGGTTGAATCTTCATTACCACAATCATCTCACATGTGGATATTATTACCCAATGAGAAAGTGTATTTGGATCACATGATTGAGTCCATTGAAGCAACCATTTATGAATAAATTCATATTGTAATGGAATTTACTGACATGTTTCTTGAGGAATTGACCAGTCTTCCTCCTATAAGAGATGTTGAATTACCAATTGATCTTATAATTTGGACATTCCAAATATCCAAGACTTTATATAGAATGGATACTTTAGTTCTCGAGGAGATGAAGAAAAAACAACATGATAATCTGGATAAGGATTTTATATTCCAAATGGCTTTACCACCGGGTGCTCCAATCCTCTTAATCAAGAAGAAGGGTGGCTCAATGCACATTTTCAATTATTATTGTGATCTCAATAAAATCACAATAAATAACAAGAATTGTCTTCCCAGAACTGATGAATTGTTAGATCATCTATGTGGAGAAAAATACTTATCCAAGGTGGATTTGCTGTCAGGATATCTCAATGTAATGGTAAAGAATTAAGATTTACACCATTCATATTTTCGTACAAGATAGGTGCACTATTAATTCATATTAATGCCATATGGACTCACTAATTATCCAGAAATAATCATGGAAATGTTGAATATAGGGATTATATATTACCACAAATTTTTTTTGTTGTCTTTATAGAAGATATTAAACTTAAAAACCAATGAGGATCATGAGGAGCATCGTGGAAACTGCAATAGAGACCTTACGAAAGGAGAAACTATTTGGAATGTACAACAAGTGTGAGATCTAGTTGAAGTAGGTCTTTTTATTGGGTAATATCATCACAAAAAGTGGGATATCTATGGATCCCTCTAAGATAGTTGCAATTGAGTGATGGCCAAAGACAACATCCATAACATATGTCCATACCTTCCTCAATTTAGCCAGATATTTCTGCCAATTTATGAGAAATATCTGATGATTTTCCAACCCTCTTACCAAGATAACTCATAAGGGGGTAATGTTTTCATTGGGTGATGATTATGAATAGAGATATAAAGAGTTGAAAATGAGGATTATCACTACACCCATTCCCACATTACACACAATTTATGATCTTTTTTGTTATTTAGTGATGCTTCGATTAAGAGAATGGGCTGTCTGTGGATGAAAAATGTCAAATTCATTTCCTATGATTCATGGAAATAAAATGTTCATGAGTAGAACTATACAACACATGATATTTAGTTGGATTAAGTGATCTTCACATTAAAAGTTTGGTTAAATTACTTCTTATGGGAGATGTTTGAAATATACATAGCTCACAAAATCATTAAGTATATATTAACCCAATAAGAGTTGTTTATATGTCAATGAATATGGTTGGAGATGATCATAGACTTTGACTACTAAATCCATTACCACCATGGGAGTGCAATCAATGTAGAAGATGATCTATGTAGAAAGGACCTAGCAATTCAATCATGGATGTGAATTGAAAATGTTCCAAACACTTTAAATTTGATGTAGATGGACATGGGAATCCTAAATAAGGGAAAACCATCAATACGTTCAAAAATTATTGCTTAACCGTCACTTTTAGAAAGGTTAAAGTATGCTTAAAAGGATGATGTGCGAATTTTAAAGAAATTTGAAATTATGAGTAATGTTGAATCCTCAGTGTTCAATGTTAATGAAGAAGGGATTGTGTGATTTGGGTCAAGACTATCTGCTCCATCAAATCTAGAGATAATTAATGAACTTTTGGAATATGCACATAGTTTAAATTTATCCATCATCCGAAGAATATCAATGATATTTCAGGATATCTAAGAGAATTATTTGTGGGATAATATGAAGATGGATATTATTGAGTATACATCAATGTTCCTAGTATTTCAGAATGTGATGGAGGAGAGATTGACATATAAGGGGATGATGCAATCATAACCTATACCATCATAGAAATGGGATAACATCACCATGGACATTGTCACTGGACTTCCAAATACATCTATTGAAGAAAATTCTATCTGGGTTATTTGGGATCGTCTTATAAAACCACACACTTCATTGAAATTCTAGGGGATTTCTCATTGGATAAACTTGAGAAAATATATATCAGAGAAGTTATAAAGATGCATGGGGTACAATTATCGATTATATCCAATAAAGATCCAAGATTGACCTCTATGTTTTGGAAGAGTATTCAACATGATATAAATATTGAGTTGTACTTTAGTACGACTTATAATCATCAAAATGATGGCCAATATGATCAGACTATCCAAACACATGATATCATGTTGAGATCATGATCAATAGACCTCAATAGTTTATGGGATCAATGTCTTCCTCAAGTTGAGTATCTTACCACGACGATTTTCACTCAAGAATCCAAATGGATTCGTATGAAGCCCTCTATACGAAGAGGTGAAGAACCCCAACATGTTGGGATTAATTGAGGAAGATAATACTCATTGGTCTAGAAATGTTCGAAGAAATGGATGAGAAGTTTAAGACCATCCATCATCACATTAACACTATTGAGAGTCCACAAAAGAGCTATACTAATAATTGTCGTGGATACCTAAAGATTGATGTTAGAGACATGGTATTCATATGCATATCACAATGGATGAATGTTATGAGATTTGGGAAGATGAAAAATCTTAGTCCAAGGTACATTATCTCTTTTGAGATCATTGATCTCATTGAAGTAGTGGCCTATCTACAAGAACTCCCACCGAACCTATCTCGAGTACATGATTTTTTCCGTGTATCACTCTCATGGATGTACATACCTGACCCATCACGTGAACTCAATCCATAGGTGATACCATTAGATATTGACCTCTCATATGAAAAGAAAGTGGGGAAGATATTAGATCATTTGAGAAACGTTCTATAAAATATTACAATTCCCCTCTTCATGGTGTTTTAGAAAAACCACAAGTTTGAAGAAGCAATGTGGGAATCAGAGGAACTGGTAAAAAATATTAACACACATCAATTTTATTATGGGAAAAAGAAATTCCAATGTAGAAAAATCTTAAGTGGAGAAGATTATAATGACCCAAAATTTTATTAATGAAAATTCCTCTCAATAAAATTAAATGTATTATTATGTAGAATGTTTTGGTTTTATGTTTTTGGATTTCAACATACCATTACAAATTATTATTGTTTCTAATATAGTCATTGAACAGTGATCACCTGATTTGTATAAATATATGGATTTAAGAAATCCAATTTACTCAGAAAAATTAAGCGATGACTTCAACCATTAGAATTGCCTCATACAGAGCCTATTTTCCAGAGCTTGGAAAGGAGGTGGCATCACTAGTCTTTACTCTTGACCAAATCCAAGATGAGCTTCAACATGTTAAGGTCAACCAAAAATGCCTACATGAAAAATGGAATTTAATAGTGATTACAACCCATGAAATGTCAAACAAACCACCCCATGAGTCTTTCAACATCACGGTACAAAAATGTAGGTTTTATGTGGCTATATTAAGGATTCATGTAACAATACCCTAGCACTACAATTATTTACATTATTTTTTATAAATAATATACATTCATTTTATCATTGTTACGACGTAAATATTTTTTAAATAACAAATAATATTTTTAGTTAATATTCAATTAAGAAATAAATTTTGATGAATTAATAGATTTTTGAATTAAATATTATTATATAAAAATATAATCATTAAGTTGTTTGTATTAAATACAAATGATCATATCATTTTTATGAATTCAATTTAAATTTTTTTTAAGGCTTGAATTCCCTTTTTGTCAAAACACATGAATTTTCAATAAAGGTATGTTTTTATTTTAAAATTAAAAATTAACATAGATAGAATTTTATTTAAATAAAATATATATTATTTATGGAATTAAAATGTAAAATTTATTTACTAGATAATTTTTCATAATTTTTTGAGACATTCGAATTTTTGGGTTAAAATTATATACCATTTAGTTATATAATGTGTTTTATGAAATCCTAATGACCCTATAGTGATGTAATAAAAACTATAAATGGTAATTTCGTCCATTATATTTTTTACCATTAAAATAATGTTATTTAATGTTTTTGTATTTATTTTAAAAGGCCTTACTTGAGCCTCTAATAATTAGAAAACATTTATTAATTTTAAAACGAATTCCTTGAGAGTTAGACTCACCTCCACATAAGAAAGCCTAAAATTTTAAAAAAATTAGCCATTTGCCTTGTAAAATATTATTTTCCACTCCCCATTGGAAAAAAACATGGGTTGGTTTATGGTTTTGATTAATTTATTATGTGGTGGAAAAAACCTAAATAATAATGAATTCCCTATATTTTCTTATATAAACCCCCCAGGCTCCCACTTCCTCTACACTCAAATTCAATGGTTCTCCACAAACCATTACCCTCCAATCTATGGAATCCTCCCATGGTGCTTTAATATTTTAATATTCCTGTCTCAATCCTCTCCCAAGACTTTGGGATCACACTTCCAAGTATAGGATTTCTTCCATTTTCATTTTTGTCAAAATTTATTTAAGTTGATATACCCATTTGATTTCAATTACAAATGTTGGGGTATGATTTCAAACCTCTCCCATACTTCCATCCATATTTTTTTAATGATTAGAGACCTCTTTATATGTCAATAATGCCTCTCATGTACACATGTTACACTTCCAAAATTATGTAAGGTATTTATCTCTTCTCATTTACATTCAATCAAATCTCTACTAGTATGAATATAAATTACATTACATATGTTGTGATATGTATCTATATGACCTTCTTACTGTGCATTTCTTGTAAATATGACGAAAAACCCCTTTTACATCATCATCAATTGTTATGAATTCATATGTCACACCATTATGCTGTTGAAATTGAAAAACAATTTTCCAAGCCAAAGTCATTGTGTATTGAATACAATTAACATTTCTCTATCATGGGGTTTCTTAATTATTCAAATTTAAATATTGATTATATATTTTCCTCTATGAATTTAATATTCCTTTATCATGTAACAATATATTATGTTTAATGAATCCCTATAATGTAATACATGTGGTACAATTATGCATGAAATGAAACAATTAAGAATGGTGTGCCCTGGCAGCGCTCCAATGCATTGGGTAATGATTGGTATCATGATATATTAATTAAAATGGGGGTTTACTAATGCTATTTCATGTTTAATGTGGATTTACTCAAAATCCATGTGAAATTATCCATGTATCATTCCAAAATAATGTAATGTGTTATTGACACATTTCCATGTTGTGATAATAATGTTATATCAATCCTTTTTGTTCATGTTTCTCTTATGACCCATTGATATTCCTATTTACTAATATTAATTTTATTCTTTATGTTATTCTTTTTTACTCCATTATTGTGATTTATAGCTCACCCTTTTCTTATTAATTTCCTTAGGTTATCCCATGAAATGATAATTAGGTGGTGATGTAGTGGTATGTAAACGATGTTTTAAATAATGTTGTTGTGTTTTATGTTCTAATTTATTATGTAATGTTCATAATCCCCATATACACTAGACCTTTCTATCTTTTATGTTTTATGAAGTGATGGTTTTTAAATAATAATTCCTATTTAAGTGTGTAATAAATATAAGGGTTGTTATAAGGAAAATTTGAGATTAGGTGTAGTGAATTTCGTCTTCTATAAATAATTTGGATTTTTTATATAATCATCATTCAAAAATTATTTACTCATTACCGAGTTAGCTATTATTTGAGGCATGAAAATTGTTAGAAGCTTCAAAAAATTCAATTATAGTGAGAAGATATTTCTTGAAATATATGTATTTAAATCACATAATATGGTATGGACCACCTTTTAATTGTCATCATTTTTGACGTGTCCACAAATATCCCTTTTCTGGTGACTATAAGACATAGGAATGTCACATGATCTAACCAAAACACACATATACTAAACTCTAAATTCATCTGTTATTTCGTCATGCTCCACAATACTATATTCAAATGTTCAACATATTCTTGAAATCATTTTTCATATATAAGAATATCAACAATAAGGACTACCAAAAATTTGTCTAGGAAATGACTAATGAATTTAATAATTAGATTCATAAATATTTCTGGAACATTCATGAGTTTTATTGGAATCACTATGAACTTATTGTTTTCACACCTTAAATAAAAATAAATCATGTTGATATCGACCATCTTCACCTTAACTTGATAATATAATTATCGATGATCTATTATAGGTAAATACTAAGATACATATATCTAATCAAACAAGTCATCAATTTTTTATAGATGATACTTGTTCTTTATCATGATCTTGTTGAGCTCATGATAATCGATGAAAAGGCACACTGACTCATCCATCTCTATGATGAATTGGACTGATGTTCCCCCTAGTGAATCACTTGTGCATATAAACCATATCTCCATATTCTTCTATTGTTGTTTATTCACCTCAATTATATCAACAACAGACATCCTATTTGGAGTATTTGATATCTATTATTATTCATGCATGTGATAGGTTAAAAACTATTCCTCTCAAATTGGAGGATGACAAATGATTTATATAGATAACCCATCAATGTATACCCCCATCTAGAATTAATTCAATGATAATATTTTCCATGGTCAAATTTATGAGAGAAATATACAATTTCACATAAATAATAATATTCAAGTATGAAATGTTGGTAGAAAACAATATTTATCCTCATACTTTTAGTATTATAGAATTGGTGCGAGTTTTTTAGTATGATAGATAATTTACTTATTTAGGAAATATACATTTTTTCAATATAAGTAATGCTAAAACATGGCTATAATAGCACCATGTTGCCTTAAATGACTATTTTAAGGTTCTATGGTAAGTATAACTCACTTATGTGGATAGGATATGTGTTATATAATTGGGATGTAATAAGTCCCCCATTTTATATTATAACCTCTAACACTACATATATGAAATCTTTTAGAGTTTTAATATTTATAATAAAAAATTGATTGATGAATACGTTATTAGAACATAAAACAAATAAATATGTTCAGTATTCTTGAATGAATAATAAGTGCACCATTAATCACTTTGATGTTTGGATCCACCTCTATGATTGTGGTGACATCTTTTCTCCCTTTCTACCCTTGAGTTTGTAGGAATTTATTGTATACAATAATCTTTATCTTCAGAAATGGATAAAATAGTTTCCCTTCTCCTTATAGTTCAAAAATTTGAAAATAATATGAGGGTTCAGTAGATAATTTCCATCTTGTATCACATTTGTGGGGTGTTTTTTATAGAAATCTCTAGCTAGGTTTCCTTACATTACACAAGTAATTCATTTCTTCATTTCCATTTATAGAATAATATGTTTATTCATCGCACACTTTGGAAAAATGTGATCTTTTAATTTCTTGTCACTATCAGATTTATCGCACACTGGAATAATTAATCTCCACATTGCCCTTTTATCTAGGTGAGACCACTGAGATTTTTGGAACTCCGTTTCAAAAATTAGTGGGGGTAAAATAATTTTCATCTAACTATAATTGTCCTAAATTACCAAGGATTTTTTTAGAATCATCATCAATCCACCATAGAATAAGTTAAAATTAAATTCAATGGCAATAAAAATTCCAAAAGCATATCATGAATGTCTTGTGTTTTTTTCATCATATTCCCCCAAAGAACCATCTTCCTTTTTATTGAGTTTATGGACATTCTCTCCATTTTAATTATATGAGTGTGAGGAATATATTTTTTAAAAATATGTTATTGTTCCTTCAACATAATTGATTGGATATCTTCCTTAGGAATTATACTCTTGATTAATATACAGCATTGATTATCCTCTCCACCCATATGATAAACAACAAATATGAAAGTTTATTCTATAAAGATATGATGGATGGAAAATATCCTTTAAATAGAGATGGTGAATTTTTCTATAATTAATGGATAACAAGATGCTATAAAAATTAGAGGATTTTTTCCCATAAAGGTCTCAATTTCAACTCTGTTAAGTTTTAGGGGGGATTTTGGTGTTCCTAATGATTTATGATTCAATTAAATATTTTATTTACTTGAGAAATTATAGTATTTCAGGTTATTGATTAATTCTCTCATTGAAATAGGTATCTTATTCGAGAATAAATCTTATTTTACCTCACAATGTTTGTTGACTAGAGTCCAAATATTTCTACCCATTGCCGATATTAAAGGGAAAACATGATCTGATAAAATGGAAATTAAAACAACCAAATATTTTGTGGATAATTAATTTCAAAATTAGTTTAATAATTTTGATATTTTTCATTACACACTGATATTGTCCTGTTTTACATTCAACACATATTTTTACTTTTATAACACAATACTATATATAACTTACAAATCAAACAACATTGAGTTCAAAAGAAATGTGACATAATATTATAATATTATTATTTAAGATTATATTGACATTGGAGTGGTATTTATGAATTTCATTATCTAAATTATAAACATATGTGGTAAAAACCGTTATATAAATTGATTTCATCTGTTTATACTTAATTTTACCTGAAATTATTAACTATTTGATGATAAAAATAATTATATTTTGAAAAATTAGACAATTCACATTATAAGAATTAATTTAAATAAATCTATTTATTATAAATTATACAAAAGTGTATCAGTCATGTTATGTTTTATCTAGACAGATATATGATGAAATCCCAATTTATGCTTTAAAATAATATTTTTCTATAGACTAATTTTTATCGATTTCCCACTTACATTAAAATTAAGTTTTTATAATTTTAAATTATAATTTGAAAAACTAAAATAAAATATGAAATCATCTTGTAAAAATTTTCTAAATGGGATTTTTATTAATTTTCTAGAAAGTTAATTTTTTATATGAATAGTGAAAAATACTCGTTTTATTCAGAATTATCATTTATATTAAAACATTTAAACACATAAAAATTGTTCTAATATGTTTTTAAAAGTTAAATTTAGTAAATTATATAGAAAATAATATAACTTTGGTTAGTGGAATCATTTTCATATTGAATTTTAATATTAAGACCTTTTAAATATTTAATAAATTTTAACGTTGAAAACTACATCCTCATCACTTTTGTATGTTTAAATTAAATTGGTTTTTCTCAAATATGTCAATGGAATAAGTAAATATAGACTAAAAATTTTGAATCATAATAATCCATATTTTCTAATAAGTTAAACAAATTTTTTTACAATATTGAATAGTAAAATTCATATATATTATACACTGGAGTTACGTTAAAATGATTTGAACATTGGTGTTAATCTAAATTGATATGGGAAAAAAGTTACCCAAAACATGAAAAATATATATTAAACATATTTCTACATTATATATTATTTTTTCAATATGTTTCCAATTTAGATATTTTTTAATTGTGAAATATATGGGCACACCATTTTTAAAAAAAAAATAAATGTGTTACTCACCTCAATTTTAAAATTCCTACACTTTATCTGTCATATTTACACATAAATTTTTTTTGATATAAATATAAATTCCAAAATATCATTATAAAAACAAAAAACACATCGTAAAAGCCTTATATTTGTTAAACATACAACCTAGTAAGGATTTTCATGAAATCTTATGTAGGTTGACAAAAGAAGATGTAACATTTTTAAACAAGGTTTTTTCGTTCATTAATTCATACTATTTTAATGTATAATTAAATTAGTATATAAAATATAATTATATATATTTAAATTTAATTACCTATAACTTCCTCTATATCCACTTAACATGATACAAAATCATCATTTGTATGTATGAGAAACTACCACCTACCGAACTGATGTTATTTGTCTTCCATCAGCACCTATCAGGGATATATATAATGATTGATTAATTTTTTTATATATTATATTAATTATATTATTATAGTTATTAAATTATTATATCACTTAAACTATATTCATTTATATTCTCTATTAATACGATAATGTTGCTCATTTGTATGATAAACTACAATCTCATGAATAAGTGTGATTTGTTCATGCTTTAATGAAATATATTAAGGATATGATTAATGAAAACCATTGATATATAATACAAAAAATGAAAATGAAATGATAATATATTATTTTTCTTCTTAACATTCAATTTACCAAGAAAATGGTATCAACGTTCATGCGTACATACAACATACATTCTCCCTGAAAGGGATATACCATTTTCCATTCCTAGCTCATAAAAATTAAAAAAATAATTATTTACGAAATATATAATAATTAAATAAGGTTTATAATTCAATATATTTTGGGACCATGACAATATTTAAAGGGATAATAAAATGTCAAATAAAAAATTCATGAAAATTAATGAATTTATTTCACAAATCATGGAATTAATATGGAAATAAAATTAAACTATAAATAAAACATAATAATAAAATTATATATGGCATGATATACATGTATATGTTTCTATAATGGATTTATAATAAAATTATATTAATTATACATGAGTTTTGAGTTTATACATCAAATGTTTGTACTAAAAGTAAGGTATGTTTGTCTAAATTTTTAATTTTTTGAGACCAATATCATATAAAACACCTTTTTATTCTATGATAGGGGAATACTACTAATGAATATATTTTTGGATTATTTTCCTGGGTATTATTGGGTGATACATAACCATTTTATAATCCATATTTCTTGGAGTTTATGGTCAAAAAGATATTAAGAATTACCAGATATTTTTTTCAATTTTTCTTCATTGAGACATATCTTATGTCTTGATCCTATCTTATTTTATGATTTTCATATAAAAAACATTTAAATTTAATAAAATTAATTTATTTATTTTTATGATAATTGATGATTCAATTAATTTTATTCTTTTATGTGGATTACGATTCATATTTACTAATTTGTTATGGATTTTATGTTACAATCACATCATTTATCAATATTTCTCATGATTTAACAACCAGTGATAAAACATTATGAAATTTATTCAAGAAGATAATGTATTTTCTTATCATATTATTAATTATATAGATTAATTTTTCATTCATTCTAATTTCTTTATGTACTCATGATTTCAAAATAATTTAATTTCTAAAAAATTACCATTATATTAGTCTCCAGCTAAATGAACTTTTAATTTTAAAAACAATATAAAAGAATTATTATAAAATTTTTTAAATTATTCAAACAATTTATTATATAAAATTTTAATAATGATTAATATTTTTCAAAATGTTTTTAAAGGAATATTCATATTATATTTCATATCATCGCAATTTGGATTTTAAAATATTTTCTAAAGGTATATATACTTATTTTAATTTGTATAACATTATGAGAATTTATTAATGTTAGGAAAATTATTTCTGATGAATCTTCCATTAATGGATTTTATGTTCATTTTCAATGAAATGGAATTTTAAGACGTTTATACTTTTTAATTTTTTTTAGAATGTGTAAAAAATATTTTACCCATGAACGTTTTTATATTATCTTAATGAATTAAATATATTTTTTCTAGGTTATTATAATTTAAATCAATTTCCATAATAATTTATGAATTTTTGGTTTTCAATTTTGATTTTCAATGATATATTATTTTTCTATGGAAATCGTCTCTATGATCATTCAAAATAATTTCCATATATTATGAAATCGTTTGATGATAATGATACATTATTAGGGATAAGATCAACAAATATCGTCCATATTCCTTATAAGGGTGGTTTTTTCTTATGATTAAAATACTTTTATGAAACTTGTATATGTTATGTAGTTTAGACAAAGCTAAAATTAAAAAAATCCCTCTTATTTTTTCATAGGTTAAGTATTGATAATATTATGAAATGAATTTGAAACATGATTATAATCAACATATTATTTTATTATGACATGTTTACGAACCTCATTTATTTTCATTGGACATGATATGATAAATATGTTATGATATTATGGACCATATATTACTGATTTTTATTTTGTGTTCTTTGTTACATTATAAGAAATTAATATGATCATGTTATAGAAAGAGATGGGTGGGACCTATATCTCTATCCAATTTATTGGATAAATATTGATATCTTATTAGATAAACAAGATGAGAAGGGGAGTGAATCTAGTTGAGTAAGGAACCTAATACACAATCATAGTCTTGTTAGTGATCCTAAAATACCTTTTTGGTTTAGGGAGTGAGCCCATTTCACTATCATAGTTTTAGAAGTGATCAATGAATACTATGGAAATTATTTTCGATTATTATGTATATGCTAAAATTATAGATATTTTGAAAATGTTAAGCTCCTATGGATCATGTTACTTGATCTACATATTTGTCATGTCCTATGAAATGATAATATTTTTTCCAATAAAGTATATTTAGATAATTTATATGTATATAAAGGTTTATCATATGTCATTATAATGTAATGATACCCATATAATGACATTAATCTTAGGTATTTTCCCTTTTTTACCTTTACCGATCATCTGATCTCATACTTTCTAATGTTTCCCTTCAATAGGTTAAAAACATAGTTTTTAATAGGGTATGTATATGAAGAGTACTAAACGGTAATATCATTGTGGGAAAGATTAATGATCTTTCACGAAATAAGAAGATTATATAATTAGTCTCCAAAGGAAGTATACCAATATGATCCTCATAATCAATTTTTTAATATAACTAATATTCATTGGAAATCCACAATATCTTTAAGAACCACCACAAATTATTAAATAATGAAAATTAATTTCAAAGTTCATTCAAATGTATTCATAGATTGAAAATAATATTTGATGATTTAGACAACCTAAAACTTCTTTTTTGTGATTATATGGATTCCCACAATGAATATTATTACTCACAATTGGAATTTTTTTGTTTTATTCAAACGTGGTATCTAGAAGAAACATAATAAACATTTGAACATGGTAATCACTATGTTGATGAGAAAATAAATGGAATGATTAATGGTTTAAATGATATATTTAATACTCATGAATTGTTTTCATGATATGTGATTAATAATAAATAATTTTAACCAACTCTTAGGCTCACTTAAAAAGAAAATGGGAGATTTTATTATGATTTTGGGTTTTTGAATCCATGGATTTAATAGGATTCAGTTTCTTATGTTCTTTAAACTAGGAATATTCACCTTAGTGAATGTATTAGAGGAACATGATGTTGTTTTGATTTTGAAAAACTAAAAGGAGATTGTAATTGAAAAAGGAAATTGGAATATTTTGTTAATGTAAAGGAGGTGAATAATAGTTTTCCTAAGAAATAATCGATGTTTCAAGGTTTTAATTGTTAAATGTATGATTATTCTACAAATAAATTTCCTAACTATATGGCTCAATGATATACTAAAAATGTTTTTCTCAGAATTTTTTTATAATGTTGATGATAAAGGGACTATGAAAGCCAAATGAAAGGAAATAATTGTCAATTAATAAAAAAGAAAATCATGGTAAATGGTTCATAATGAAAGGTGAGTGATTGATATATTTTGGAATTTGGAATGAAATAATTATTTTGTTCACCGTGTTATTTTTGTTATGAGAATCATGAAAAAAAAATGGATATCCAATTTAGTTTTCAATTAAAAAGTTTAAAAAATATTTTAAATGCTCAAGATGAAATATAAATGTGATTTAATGGAAATGTGAGATTGTGAACAAGATAAGTCATCCCTTACTATGTTCATGATGTTCATAAATTAGTGATTAGTTTAATGAAATAGGTTATTGATATGAATAATGTATATGGAATAGTAATTATTACCATGGAACTGATTATTAACATGTGGATGAAGTGGTTTATGCTATCATTGATGTAGTTTGATGATTTATTGGGTTTATGGAATGTATTCAATAATATGTGGACTTAATTAAGAAATTAATAATCATGTATTCTTCAATTTAGAATTAAACATATATTTAGTCGTTACCATGATTTTGGAGAATATATGACCATGGTTTTCACATATTTGTTATGAATTCATTATGAGTTAGTTATTTATATTTGGGGTATTAAATCTATGTCAACATTTTAAAATTTAATTAAATTCATTTAAATTTTTTGATATTTGGAATAATTATAAACATAATAGATTATGGATTGGTATATGTAGAACATTGGATGATGTTTGGGATATTACTGTATTACATTGAAATTTTAATATTTATATATCTTATATAACCTATGTAAACCATTATGTTATGATGATAACTATAAGGAAAAATAATCAAGCCCCTTTTATTTAATGATTTTTATCCACTTATTCGTATGGAATAAAATACTCATCTTAATTTTGTAACACCCCAACCCCAGAAGCCTAGAGTCGATGCTTTATTATGCAACATTGGCTTGATCAAAAAATATTAAATCTCGAAATACTGATTAGTTTAGTAGCCTTAGAAGTACTAGATGCATTCAAAAGGTTTATATTACATCATAAAATGGAAAACTACAACAACATTATTTCCATGGACAACACAGAGATCCTATAGACTATTTCTACAGATCTGTAATAATATACTTTTTCGCATCCTAGAAAAAATAAAACATAGAACGGGGTGAGCTCAAATGCTCAGTAAGGATAACAATAAAGAATAAACATTCAAAAATAATAATAAACATTTAATTCAATGCTTAAAACTAAAACAAATAGCCTTTCTAACATACACTTCATCATAATATGTAAAAAAAATAAAAATAATGTCATTTTCTTACTCACATGGATATTCTACTAGTCGAATAATCACACAAAATATCAATAGTCACTTTTATAATGATGTAATGCATTATGGTAGACATTTATAACCACATAGTCAATGACATGTTCCAATACTACACATATTATTTTGTCAAAGCCTTATTCCAAGACACTAGATTTTGTCATGAGACCAACTGATGCATCAAGGAGCTCTAGCGGGCTCCACCCGTCTCTTACTAAGTCCAATGCATTCCTCATATGAAATGTTTTATACATAACATATAAATTGTATTAAAACTATAATACAAAATGTCAATACGTTATCCATAAGCCATGAATGGTATGAAAATAACAGATCCATAGTCAATGATATCCCAAAACATTCAATACAAAATGGATGTCTGGTATCATAATAATTCAACATCAAATAAGCTTAAAATCAATCAAAGGATGTTGACATAGATTAAATAAAAAACATTTTTAGGTAAATATCTCATACTATTTTAAAATCATTTAAAAGTAATATAATTATAAATGAAAACATTTATTTTGAAAATATTCATATAAGTTTTTAAGAGATGCTTTGAAATTGTTGTAACTGCAGAAAATAGCTGCCCTGCAGTATAAATTAAAAAACAATATTCTTACCTTAAATTTGTCGAAAAGGTCATAAAGTACCTTGTTTATAAAATGAATGAAATATTCCTTTCATACCATTATACTAAAAATAAAAATAAGGGTATAAATGACATTAACCCATATTCTAGTAAATATTAAAAAAAATTTCAAATACATTTTTATTAAACATGGATGAGGATGATATAGACGTCCTATTAGATACTTACGTAAAAACAACCTCGGATTATAAAGAGATTGTGAAGTTAATTCTTACCTAGTAATTTTCCTTGGTCAAGGGTATGTTAACCTCTTATATAATGGTGAAATAATTGTTATTAAATTATACAAGAATCAAATACATTAATATGATATCATATATGATCATTTATCATTTAATTTTTAATAATATCTTAGTATTATCGTTGTTTCAGGTGTTAAATGATTCGTTTTCCTTTATATTCTTTCTTACGTAAGTAATGTTTTTTATGGATAGGATATATCTTATTCATATTCAAAATGATAATATGTCTTTAAAAAAAAATTTTATTCATCTAATGAAAATTATCCTTCAATGGATACGATGGGGAATGAATCTCATCGTGTTCATGAAGATGTTAATCTGTAAGTACGTACGAGCAACAATATCATACTTTTGATATTAAAATAATATTTAATTGGATGGTATATTATATATAAATAATAATAATCATGTTATATTTATTATTTACATAAATGAAAAATAATTATTATACCCATCAAAATAATAATGTATTGAATAATAATTACACCACAACGTGGAGACGGTAAGATGTACGTATACACAGATGGTGACATTTCATTCAAAGGATGGATAGAATAATAAATATGGTTGTTCCATATTTATAATAACATCATAGTTTATAGAAGATACTAGAGATATTATTTTATAAAGTAAATAAAAAAGAATGAGGAAGTGGAAGAAGAAAAGAACATGAAAGAGGTGATGAAATGTTTACCTCTTCTTCGGGTTCTTCCGTTTGATTTGATCAAAAGGGCTTCATAGGTTGGATTTATGACTATATTAAGGCCTCTTGGATGATGGGATGACTGTGGAGAGGGAATTAGGGTAGGGGTTATCCTATAAAAATGGAATTGAAGGTGTTAATTAGATATAATGGGAAGTGCCATTTTATAAGAGGGGTGAGAGGAACCTTAGGAAAAACTATAAATATTAATTTATAATAAAAATATTTTTGGTTTATAATTGCTTAATAATGATTTATTTAAAGTATATGATGGGGATGGGACGAAAACCACACTACTAATATTTTTTATTTAGTATTTGGTCGCAATATTAACTTTATATTTTAGATATAACTCTTAGTTAAATAGTTTGACATTTTCCATGTCTCCTTGTATATTTATAATTTATGGTTAATAAACATACTATAAACTACCAAAATAACACCAAGTGGTTAATTAATGATACAAATATTAGTATATAAGTCTCTTTTCTGATCCATATATTTTTAGGAAAAGAATATCAATTAATAATATGATATTTGTTTTAAAAGCTCGTTTATGTCAATTTTGACACTATTTGGTATTTTGTTTTTTCTAAATTCATAACAGCATTATTTCATCGAAAAAAATTGTTCTAACCAGCCCAAAAATGTTATATTAACCTAAAAAATTATTTTAATTCCTAAAAAGTCTGAAATTAAAATTATTTGGATATTTATAATATCAAATTTCTAATATTTCATTAATTTGGTAATAACTACATCATCATTGTTTAATAAATAAGATAAAATATTTAATATCTAAATATTATAAATAAAATACCATTATATAGGAAATATTTTTATCTTTATAATGATTATTTATAGTATAATTTATTATTTGTATAACCCTATGTTACAAATGTTTTAGTTATTAAACCTTGATTTTACCTCTTTTAATTATTCATTAAATAAAATAATAATAAATGTCCTAATGTAATAAAAGAAGACCTAAAGGATCATATTTTATTTCTAAGGTTGTTTTTTGTAAAATTACACTTTTCCAATAGAATTAGTACATGTGTTAGGATAATAATATTGTCATTTTTACCCCTAATTACCCTATTTACGTTTAACAGTTGTAAATAAAAGTAAAAGGTTACTATTCAACACAAATTATTTTTATATTATTGAACCACATTTTAGTTACTGATATTAACTATCTCTTTCATCATTTAGAAATTCAACTCAGAGAAGGGGTAAAAATATGTTCTATGTAAATTTGTAAATGCTCATAGGAGGTGGGTAAAAGAAGGTAAAAAGTTCAAAAAAAAATTATATATTTAAAATTATTATAAACCAACTCAAATGAATTACATTGAACATATATATGTAATGTGTTACTATTTTATCTAAAAATAAATTTATATAAAATAAATAATTATTTAAATAAAATTTTGTTTTAAAAGTATAACTCAGTGCTTTTCACAATTCATCAAAAATTGATTGTTTTCAGAAAAATTTGAAAAATTCACCCTAAGCTAAAATCGATATTCCAAATCCAAAAATTAAGTCCATTCTGAATGTTAAAATTTATAAAATTTCAAAATGTCTGTAATACTATTCATAATGACTAGTTCGATTGGTTATGGTGTATTAGAACTCGATTTTGCGTACAACACACACTATTGTATTATTCAAAGAGAAGCATATCATGGAAGCTTTTGGTGTTAAATTTTCCCCTGCTTCAAATAATTTCATCCTAGAAATTTCTAGAATATTACTACATAAAAAGACTCAGGTGATTCATTATCATATGTTCCTCAGGCTCCCATGTTTCCTCTTCTATCTTATGGTATCTCCAGAGAACTTTTACCAGACGATTCATCTAGTTTCTCAGCACTTGTTCTCTTGTATCAGGAACCTTGACATACTATTAATAAAATGACAGACCGGGTTCCACTTTTAATTCCTCATAATTACATACATGTGTTGGGTCATGCATGTATTTTTTTTAACATTGATATTTAGAACATATCATGATCATTAGAGAGTCTTGGAGGAATTTCCAAATGGTAAGCTATATCACCAATTAATTATATAATTTCAAAAAGTCTAATGTACCCGGGACATAATTTCCCCTTCTTACTGACACATAAACCCCTTCCATGGAGATACCTTCAAGAAAACATGATCTCCTACCTGTAACACCAAATCCTTCCTTCAGTTACTGACATTTCTCTTCTTTCTACATTGATCTGCATAGATGTGGGTTTGGATTACCTTCTCCTTTTCTATCATTTCCTCCACATTTTATGTGCCCAAAGCATTTTTCGCCAACATCGTCCCAACAGGTGGGTGTGCGACATCTTTTTCCATATAACTCTTAATATGTATCCATATGAATACTTGAATGGAATCTATTGTTATAGGATAATTCAACAATAGGTAAATATTGATCCCACATACCTTGAAAGTCATGTGATCATGATCCCAACATGTCTTATAAGGTTTGAATAGTCCATTATAATTGTACATCAGTTTGGGGGTGGAAGGAAGTGCTCAAATGAAGTTCAGTATATTGGTCTTTCTAAAGACATTCTAGAATCATGATGTTAAAAAGGGTTCACAATCATAAACAATAGATAGTGGTACACCATGAAGTCTTACAACATCATTAATATGTAGTCTTTCTAGACGTTAAAGTGGTAAATCTTCTCTTATAGCAAGAAAATGTGCTGACATGGTAAGATGATCAACAATGACCCATATTGCATCATTCTTTCTAGGAGTCATTGGTAGTCCCATGACAATTTCTATCAAAATATTATCCCATATTCACTCTGGTATGTGAAGAAGTTGCATGACTCTTCAAGGCTTTTGCCATCCAGCTTTTACTTGTTGACAAACCATACATCTTGACACAAAATCAGAAATCTCCCTCTTCATGTTGTCCCACTAAAAATGTTAATTCAAATCTCAATACATTTTGGTGGTCCGCAGGTGTATATAGAAATTGATGGTATGATCATCATCCCTCAATTCACTTTTTAGATCTGGTATATCGGGAACTGAAAGACTCTTCCCAAATTTCAAAATTCCATCTTCATATTTGATGTCACTCAATGTCCCATCATTCACAACTTCAATCTTCTTTTGAAACTCCTCATCACCGATCTGAGAAATATTTATCCTTTTTAGTAAATATTGTTTGGCCACCATAAGAAAACGAATTGATGTGTCAACATCCATGGTTATCCCCATATACATCTTTACTAGATCCATGAAAATAGGATCCCTTTAAAATCTCTTGTAGTTGTAAACTCCATGATCCTTTCTGCTCAAAGCATCTGCCACCTTATTTTCCTTCCCCAGGTGGTAGTGTATCGTGCATTCATAATCCTTGAGTAGTTCAAGACGTCTCCTTAGACTCATGTTGAGTTCATTCTCTGAGAAAATATATTTCAAACTCTTCTGATTGGTATATATCTCACATTTTTCACCATAGAGATAATTTCTCTATATCTTCAATGAAAAAATTACATCGACTAACTCAAGATCACAAGTAGGATAGTTTTTCTCATGAGATTTTAGATGTCGTGATGAATAGGAAATAACCGTATCATTCTGCATTAGGACATAACCAAGTCGTTTCATTGATGAAACACTATAAATAACAAACCCATCATTCCCCAATGGCAGAGTCTATATAAAATCATTGACTCATCTTTTCATCAGTTCTTCAAAACATTCTTCACACTCTTTTCTCCAAACAAATTTAACCCCATTATGTGTGAGCTTTGATAATGGGTTAACCAACCAGGTAAATTTCTAGATGAAATGTATATAATTACATGCTAAAACAAAAAAAGTGTAATTATTTATACTCATCAGTGATAGCCATTCTTGGATTCCCTTGGTGATAGAAGGATCCACAAGGATTCCATCCTTATAGACAATATGTCTAACAAATGAAATCTCTTGAATCCAAAATTTACACTTGCTAAACTTCCTATATAATTTGTTTCTTCTAAGAGTGTTTAGGATAATGCCTATGTGATTTTAATGATCTTCATAGATTTTGGAGTATACCACGATATTATTAATAAATACCACTACAAATTAATCAAGATATTCATTGAAAACTCAACTCATTAGATTCTAATAGACTTAGGGTGCATTAGTCATTCCAAAAGGCATTACTGTGAACTCATAATGCTCATAACTAGTTTGAAATTCTACATTTGGAATGCCTTCCTTCGTCACACAAAACTCATAATATTTATATCAAAGGTTAATAATTGAAAAGTATTGATCTCCATGAAGATGATCATATAAATCATCAATGCGAGTAGGGGATACTAGTCCTTTATTATTATAGAGTTGATCTTCCTGTAGTAAATGCACAACATCGTAGATACATCTTTCTTCTTATCAAAAAGGACATGGGATCTCCATTGAAAATCCCTAGGGATATTTAATCCCTTATTACTCAATTCCTATAGTTGTTTCTTTATATCCACTAGTTACATAGTGGCCATTCTATAAGGGGTTTTCGGTATATGCCTTGGTCAATGAATTAAATCAATGGAAAACTCAATTTCTTGTTCTGGAGGATGTCCAGGTTAATCAAATGGAAACACATCAACATACTTTTTCACTATAAGTACATAATCTATTTGAACATTGTTTTCCCACCCCCAGTTATTTCATTATCTTCCTTTCCAATAATTTATTTTAGTTAATGTACTGGGGGTGGATCTAGATAAGAGTTTGGTGGTGAATATTCTTCCCTAATATAAGGTGTTCATTGTCATCATCATCAAAATTAGTAACCTCCTTCTTCTTACAATATTTTTTTTCATAAATGTATTAAATCCAATCCATACTGAGGATTATATCAAATTAAATAATGGGTATGACAATGAGATCAGCAGATAAATATCATTTATATGCCCTAACGGGGGCTGATTCACCAAGCATTATTGTGATGATACGTCCCTTTGGAGTATTGACTGACAACTCCATAGTTAAATCAAATTGTAAATATCAAACTTTTTTAGAAAACTGGGAAGATATAAAACAATACGATGATCCAGAATCACATAACGCATTTTCTAAGCATGAGGAAACCATTAAATTACCTACCAATACATCTTTCTATGTTTCTACCTCAGCACTGGTGATAAAATATGCTCGACTTTGATCCCTTGGCCTTTTCTACCATACGTTCCCCTGAATCTTAGGAAATTAATTTTAATAATTCCCCTTTCTCTACAATTGTAGAATTCAACATCGACATCCTCTTTCTTCCCCTTGTAATCACGATCTTGGTGGCCTTTTCACCACACATTTAGGATAATCACACTCCCTTCAAAGAATTACAAGAGTGTTTCTTCCCACATTTACTGAATGATGGATATTTAACTTTTCCCTTCTTCCCCTTACTTCCATTTCCAGAGTGTTCAGAAAATCTCTTCCTTTCTTGCTTTGCATTAATGTCATAAGACTTAGGGCATTCTTTTTCGGTCTTGATATCACATGAGACAATATCATTGTACAATGTGAAGGATTATGAGACTAATATTAAATGGAGAAATGATTTTAACCCATATAAAATCAATATTACTTATTGTGTATTGTATATAATCTATAACATACTTTGTTAACCTTTTAATGATAGCTTCATACTTTGCGACATTTTCATCCTCGTTTTGCCTCAGACTCAGAAATTATCAATCCATATCAGCTCGATGGTCATGAGGAAAGTATTTTTCTAAAAAAATTTCTTTCATCTCCCTCCATTCTATATTTGATGCATAATCATCTTCCATTGTGTTTTGAATCAATGACCACCATTGATCATCATCTCCAATGAGGTGGTAAACTGCCATAACATATTATTCCCTTATCGCTACTCCCCAAGGGGTGGAATATTTTCAATAAGGAATTTATCAATTGCATAGATAATAATGGACTTGTAATCCCAATGAATGTTGGTGTTTGTTGTATCATGAAGTGATCTATCATTGATCATCCATGTCGTGGATCAGGGTGCTCCATTCGGGTAAGGTTTTTATTAATAACCTGAGTGTGTTATCCCAGTATGGTGTTAAGATGATCAGCACTAGTTGCTTCACCATCTCCACTATAATTATCTTCAACAGGAGGCCGATACCTACACGGAGTGCGTGCAATGATATGGTTTCCATTCCTTACACAAGGCACCATTTATATTCAATGTCATAAATTGGATTAGTTTATGAATCGAAATACACAAATCCAAACTTGAAAAACACCTAACATAAATTAAAGAGTTTATGGATATAATACATAATCCTAAAAAATGTTTTCTTTGGGGAAGTATATACTCATAAACTCTTCATAATGTTTGGTAAATAAATTGAGAGTTATCCTATACATATCATTGGCAGTGTCATAAGAATGAGTGCATCAATGCCCATTGTCGTGAACAATTTCCCGTTAGAGTCTAGCTTAAAGTTTTGTTTTCTGGTATTACCCCTAGGTACATCTGTTCCAGAGCTGCATCTACCTGCCCATATCTAGACAGAGATGTATTTCATGGAAAACTCACAAAATGTCCACAATACAAAAATTCTAGGAAATTTTTCTATACAATTCCTCGAAGTAAATCTTAGGGCTATGTGATCTAATTAGAGTTTATCTAAATCCTATTTCTGTGTTTTGTATTAAACTTCATCTAATACCAACTGTAACGCCTTGACCCTAGAAACCCATAGTTGGTGCTTCATTATGTATCATTGGCATGATCACAAAAGGTCAAATCACGAATGGCAGATTAGTTTAGTATCATTGGAAGTACTAGATACATTCATAAAGTTGACATTACATCATAAAATATAAAAATTAAAAAACATAGTTTCCATGTACTACAATGAGATCCCAAAGACATTCCCTGTAAAAAAGTCATAACATACTTTTTTCGCATCCTGGAAAAAATAAAACATAGAAACAGGTGATCTCAAATGCTAAGTAAGGATAACAATATATTAGAAACAATCATAAATAAGAATAAACATTTAAGGTAATGTTTAAAACTTAAAAAAAGAATTTTCAAAATAATCTTCATCATAATATTGAAAAAATAAATCAAAATAATTCCATGTACTTACTCACATGGATATTCTAGAAGTCGAATAATCACATGAATCATCAATAGCCACATTCATAATGATGGAATGCATAATTCTAGACATTAATAACCACATAGTCAAGGCATTGTTCCAAGACTACAAATAAGATTTTGTCAAGGCCTTGTGCCATGAAACAATTTTTTTTCATGAGACCTACCGATGCATTGAGTAGGTATAGTGGGCACCACCTATCACTTACTAAGTCTACCACATTCCTCATATGAAAATTTTTAAACATAACATAAACATTCGTGTTAAAACTAGCATACGAAAAGTCAATACATTATCCATAAACCATGCATGGTATAAAAATAACACATCCACAGTCAAACATATCCCAAAACCATCAATACAATATTAATTTTTTGTATCATAATAAATCAACATCAAATAAGAATTAAATCCATGAAAGGATGTTGACATGGATGAACTCAAAACCTTTTTAGAGAAATATCTCTTACTATATTGAAATAATTTAAAAGTAATTTAATTATAAGAGGAAAAAATTATTTTGAAAATATTCTTATAATATTGTAATGGAAGGTTCAATGTTTCTATAATGGAGTAAAATATCTGCACCCGTCATATAAGTAAAAAACGTTCTTACCTTAATTTTGTCAAAAAGGTCATAAAGTACCTTGTTTGGAAAACGACGGAATGATTCCTTTCAAACCATTTTATAAAAATAAAATAAGGGTATAAATAACTTTAACACATAGTCTAGTAAATAGTGAAAATGTTTTGAATAAATTTTTATGAAACATAGATTTGGATGATACAGATGTCTTAGTTGATACTTACATAAAAACAACCTCAGATAATAAAGACATTGTGAAATTAACCCTTACCATAAACATTTCCTAGGTAAAAGGTAGGTTAACATCTTGTATAATGGTGAAATCTTTTTTATTAAATTACAAAATAATCTTATACATTTATATGATATCATATATGATCTTTTAATATTAATTTATTAATAATATCTTATTATTTTCGTTGTTTCGGGTGTTAAATGATTTTTTTTCATTATATGCTTTGTTACATAGGTAATGATTTTTATAGATAGTACGTATCTTATTCGTATTCAAAATTATAATATTTCCTAAAATATTATTTTTAATCATCTAATGAATATTAGTCTTTAATGGATACGATGGGGAATGAATCTCATCACGTTCGTGGAGATGGTAATTCATACGTACGCACGAGCGACTATATCATTTTTTACGAAATTATAATATTATATAATTGGATGGTATATAATATATATAGAATCATTATCAGGTTATATTTATTATTTAAATAAATTAAACATCATTATTATACCCATCCAAATAATAATGTATTGAATAACAATTACACCATGACATGGAGACAGTAAGCCGTACGTACGCACGTATGGTGACATATTATTCAAAGGATGGATAAAATAATGAATATGGTTTTTCCATATTTATAATTACATCACACTATATATAAGATACTACAGTTATTATTTTAGAGAGGAAACAACCAATAAAGAGGATGTGGAAGAAGAAAAGTACTTGAAAGAGGTGATGAAATATTTACCTCTTCTTCGGGTTATGACTTTTTATTTGATCAAAAGGGCTTATTTGGTTGGCTTTATGACTATAGTAAGGATTATAGGATTAAGGTAGGACTGTTGAAAGTGTATTTGGGAAGGTGTTGGCAGAGCCAAATATCTTTGAAGGTGTTAATTAGAGAGAAGTGGATGTTCCCTTTTATAAGAGGGGTGAGGGGTACCTTAGGAAAATATAAAAATATTATTTTATAATAATATCTTCTTCAGTTTATAATGGATAAAAAATAATTTATTTAAAGTATATGGTGGGGATGGGTCTAAAACCAGTCATCCAATAGGTTTTAGATAGGTTTGGGTAACTATATTAACATTATCTTCTAGATTTAACTATTAGTTAAATAGTTATACATTTACCATGTCTTTTTGTATTTTTATATTATATAGTTAGTAAAAATAATATAAAAATTAAATGAAACTCCAAGTGGTTCATTAATGATACACCTATCAGTATATAAGTCTTTTGGAATAAACATATATTTTTAGGAATAAAATATCAATTAATAATATAATATTTGTTTTAAATACTATTTTATGAAAATTTTGACCCTATTTTGTATTGTGTTTTTTATAAATTCATAAAAGCATTTTTACTCTGAAACAAAATCACCTAAAAAACCCTAACATGTGATATTAACCTATAAAATTATTTTAATTTAGAAAAAGTCACAAATTAAATTTATTTGGATATTTATAAAAACGATTATTTTAATATTTCATTTATTAGGTAATTACTTCATCATCATTGTGTCATAAATAAATTTAATTAATTAATTTTTAAAAATTATAAATAAAATAAAATTATTTATGAAATATTGTTTTTTTCTAATGAATATTTATAGTAGAATTTATCTTATATTAGACCCTATTTTTCAAAATGTTTTATTTGTTAAAAATTTATTTTAACTCATTCATCTCTTTTCTAAAAAAATTTAATAAATGTACTAATCTAATAAAAGAATACCTAAAGTATAATATTTTCTTCCTATGGTTTTTTTGAACTAATTACACTTATCCAATAGAATTAATACATGTGTTTGGGTAACAATAATATCATTCAAACCCTTAATTACACAATTTACTTTTAACTGTGTCAATAAAAGTAAAATGTTACTATTCACCAAAAAATATTTTCAACATATTGAACCAAATGTTAGTTGATGATATCAACAGTCTCACTTGGATTTTTTAAATTCAACTCACATAATCTGAAATTTATGTTTTATGTAAATTTTCCAGTTATCATAGGAGTTGGAAAAAGACGGTAAAAAGATCCAGAAAATAATTATATATCTAGATTTATTATAAACTGACTCCAATAAATTACATTGAACTTATATATGTTTTATGTATATGTTTTTACCTCAAATAAAATTAAATAAAATAATAATTTTTTAAATAAAAATTTATTTTTAAACTATAACTCAGTGTTTTTCACTATTAAACAAAAATTGAAAGATTTTAGAAAAATACCAAAAATTCACCCAAAGATAATTTCAATATTTTGAATCCAAAAATAAAGTCCATTTCGAATGATAAAATTGATAAAAAAATTTGGGTATTACTATTCAAAAAGGAAATTTTAATTGGTTGTGGTGTGATAGAACTCGATGTTGCGTACAACACATGCTATTGAATTATTCAGAGAAGTGTGCCATGGATGCTTTGGGTGTGACAAATTTCTTGTAGTAATATATGATGTTTAAATATATCAAGAAACATTAATAAGATGATTTTTTTCAAGTGAAATGGAATGAAATCATGTAAGTATATCTTCTTGGTATATTATTCAACATAATTAAACGAATCATAATATAAAATTTTATCCTATTAATAATATTTATGGTGATATCAATTACATTTTTTGTGCCCCTAATGTTTATGTTACTTTCAATTTTTTATTTTCACATTATCATTCATTTTTTTGGATCATTGACCTCTTTCACTCTCCATCATCATTTAGACTTTATACTTATCTTCCATGTCCAAAACACCACATCCCGTCCATGATCTTATATTTTGAATCCAATTACGTGTTATTCCCGATGAATATTTCACATATATTTCAATCTTTTCAATG
This sequence comes from Viscum album, assembly GCA_963277665.1. Classification (NCBI taxonomy): domain Eukaryota; kingdom Viridiplantae; phylum Streptophyta; class Magnoliopsida; order Santalales; family Viscaceae; genus Viscum; species Viscum album. The sequence continues at coordinate 303,497,273 of OY728131.1, read as the reverse complement.
TGATGTTTAACTATACTTTTTTATGATGTCAGTTTTTCACAATAGTATTTTCAAATTTTAATCAACTAATTTTGAGGGCATGTTATAATTGTGTGGATAAAATTTATATAATGATGTCTAATGTATCACATTTAGATTATGTGATTTTTCATTAAATAAAACTAATATTATTAATAATATTTTCAAAAATCATATTTTTCTTTATATAAATGAAAAATGATGTTTATATATCATTACATACCACACTATGTGATGTTTGTGATACATGAAAATTTTAATTAAAACAAAATGTGACACATTATTAAAAAAAATTATTTTATATAGAATTAACAACCTATAAATTTGAATGGTAGGTACACATATTATTATCCAAATTATTAAAATATATTTTCTTCACATTTATATTAAATGAAATATAATGTGGCCAATTTTTTTAATGAAAAATACTATTTAAAAATGGATGAAATATATTTATGGAAATCCAATTTTGTGGAGACAAACAAATTGTTCCTCAGTAAATTAAAAAAATAAAATTTAGGAAATTATATTAAAAGTATTTATATATTATATATTAAATTAAATGACTAAAAATAATCTTATTAGTTTTTTAAAAATTATATTTAAAAAAATTCAATTTTACACTTAAAATATTGTTTTTCTAAAAAATAGTTGTTTCCCTTTTTCTCACCAACAATAAAATTCATATTAGATAATTTTTGAAAATTTAATTTATAATTTAATTGAAAATGTAATATTCAATTTCAAAATTTTAATGTAAAATTATTATATAGTAATGTTTTGAGAATTTTCTGAAAATATAAAATGTTATATGAGTAATGAAATGTACATTTTTAAGAAGTGTCAATAATTATTTGATTTAAAAAACAAAATTTTTTAAGAATTGTTTTAAAGGAAAAATATTCCAATCAAACATAAATTATTCTAATTTATGATATTGAAATCATTTTCATTTGGAATATTGATATACAAACTCATTAACAATTTAGTAATTTTATATTTGGAAAACATCATTCTCTTCGTGTTTGGGAATTTATTTATAAATAATATTTCCAAAAATTTGGGGGAAATTTTTAAAAATGCATTAAATATTTAAAATATTAATAAATTATATTAACAAATATGATCAAATTTGTTTTTTACCCTAATTAATAATGTTAGTAGAAAACTTATTTGTTGTGTTTAAGGTAAAAATCGATCTATCAGGGGTTAAAATAACAAGACATGGGTTTTTAATAACAAAAAAAAATTATACATTAACATTTTCAAGACATATCTAAACATCATTTAGTCATGGTTTTATAATTTTCTATTTTTGAAACTTATAGATTTTGAAAAACCTGGGTAAATCATTTTCTTTTCAGAAATGGCATGTTTTCCACTCACCACACTTATAAAAGAACAAACAATATCTTCCCCGCTTAAAAAATCAGGAACCATTTTGTTCACCCAATACCAAAACAAATGTCTTTCTTAAATATATTATCTTATTGTATAATCCTTTTTTGATCATTAATTCTACATAGTAAGCATTATGGTTCAATCCTATGTCGGTTACACAAAAAAATGTATCATTCCACAACCACAGTTTCTTTTTATTTAATTTCACCCAAAACCAAAAAAAATATTATTATTAAAAGATAATATATCAACTATAGTATGTTTCATATACTTATATGTTATCATGTTATGGGAATGTCCAATAATCATCTCCCCTTCCATCAAATGGGACATGAAATCATCATTTATGTGTTTGGTATACTTCAACCTCATAAAGATATTTTATTCTCATCACCACCACTCACATATGTAAATAAATATGTATTAAATTATTATATATTGTATTTTCTACATTAATATTATTATATTATTATGATATATATTATACTTTCTTACATTCATTTCAGTTGGAATACGATATCATCTATCAGGTGTACCAAGATACTGCCTTGTGAAGTGATGTGATTCGTTAATGCTTTACATGAAAGGCAATAAAGGTAATTTTAATCAAAAAATTGTGATATATATTAAATAAAAACTGTTATATAATTTTAATATATTATTTAACATTATTCATTCAATACAATGAGAAAATGTAAACAACATTCATGAGTATACATGACACCCCGTCTTCTTGAATGATGTATTGTATTTTATATCTAAAATTATTTATATTTCTCTAAATACATATATAATGATTATAATTATATTATCTATATCTTGTTAAATTCTCATGATATTATGAAACCTAGAATAGAGTAAAGAGCCCAAAAAATATAATTGCAGAACATACCTGGAAAACGTGGTAGTTATTACCCATAAAGAGACATTAACAAGGAATTTTTAACAATATTTTAATAAAAGGACATAAAGAAATTATCTATGACATTTTGTTAGTGTGTGAGGATGGTTGAAAAATAGATATACAGATTCCCAATATAAATTATATTATATGATTATAATTGTATGAATGGATATGAGACTTATTGTAAGGTATTCCCACGTACATTATTACTTATGTGATGAGAATTATATATTCACCAAATATTTCATATTGGTGGCGTATGTAATACCTAAGAATGTAAATCATCAACATTAAACAAACAATTATTCTGATTTACAAATCCATTTCATTATCTATCATTCACGTGGTTTAGAGTTCTAATGTGTCCAAATAGGTATGTGATTTTCTCCCAACTTTCCTTATTGGATACATGATTAATTATTCACATATATTATTTTATGGTGTATTTATAAATCTAAATTGACTTGTATAATCACTAAATATCATATTCTCATGATACTATATGTTTTTTTATATTATCATTTCATAGGTATTATGATTTAGATTTACAAAGGTAGTAAGGGTTTTATTTTACATGATCATTATTTATAGTGATTGCTCATGAGTATGATTACAATGATGAAATATTATGATATATCTATCAATAATAAAATGTACATTATTACCCAAATGATATTTCTATTAATAAAATTTCCCATTCATTTACCTATTTGTATGTTGTCATGAATTTTAAAAAACTTTTATAGAAATTAATATATATTTCTCACATCGAACGAAACCACTTTATCAACCAAAATATTTATTTATATCAATATCTTGAAAGACGTTTTATATTTAATAAACACAATTTACCCATGTTTTAATTTTTTCAATGAATCTACATTTCTTCTTGCAAACAATGCTAAATAGGTCTTAATGAAAAATTTAAATTGAATGTCTGTTTTAACATGTATACGATGAACAAAATATCCTAGCATCTTGGCCGTTATTTTTTTAGTATAATACCTTAAATGAATTCAAATTTATTTGTATATTAATGGGGTTTGAGAATTTTTTATGTATCAAAAATTATATTGTAATGTTTAAAGTATATTTTCCTCGAATATAGTTTTAAATGTTTATTTAAATAATATTTTATATTTTTTCAGGATTATGTAAAAAAATTAAAAAAAATTACTAGAATTATGTTTTAGTAGTTTATTTAAAAATAAATTTAATTTTCCCCATGAAATGTTTCATGTGATGGTTCAAAATCATTTTTCATCTATAATGAAAAACTTTTATGAACGATAAAAATTATTAGGGATAAGATATAATAATAAATCACTCATTATTTACCTAAATGGTTTATGTTTGTGATGACAGGATATTTATGAATATTTTCTCTCTTACATGGTTTATTCCATAATAAAATTATCATAAAAGAAAAACTTTTTTACAGGGTCTAGAATTTTATGAATTGATGAAATGATTTGGAAACTAGTTTCTTTTCTATAGGATATGTTATATTGAATTATTATGAAACCTAATTATTTTCATGGGTTGTTATATGATGAATGTTTGATGATATTTTAGAACACATAAGTACGGTTTTCATAATGTCAATTTTATTATGCTATAAACAAGTATGTTGGTCACATTTTACACAAATATATGCGATACATATATCTCCATAAAACACATTGGATAATTATTGATATATCTTAAGATAAATATGACTAGAATGTCTGGTGAATCCAATTTAGTAAAAGAATATCTAATGACCAGATCATTCCCATTTTCTAAAGAGCACAATGAGTCATTACAACGGCTTAAACAAGGTCCCCATGGTGACAGTGGCTTGAAATAAATTTCAAAAGACCTCAATTACAAGTGTGGGATGATTTAACCTTTGAGAGATAAACCAATAAACTATCATACCATAACCCAACCATTCAATAAATGATGCATTATCAAAAGAAAGGAATATAAAAAATTTCACGTATCTCAAATCAACATAAAAGTGTTTAATAGCAGAAGACCAAACAGGTGTTAATGAAAGTAATGTAAAAAACACAAAAGACTCTTGAGAGACCACAAGACTCCATGCTCCACTAGATCCAAGCTCAACAATCACCAAACAACCCAAGTATCACGAGTTAGAGCTAAAAATGTGGGAACAATTGCATTTTACCATGTATCAGATGATAGTATATACCAAAGAAACAAAGATCCAAAGAATGGTGAGTATTAAACATAGTAGGTTTTACCCAATGACATCCCTACTCACGCCACTAGGAAATAATGTTTAAAATATTATAGAATTTTTTTATATAAAATGACTTACCAAATATTTTACAAAAAAATAAAAAAACAGAAATAAAACTATTTATAACCAAGTGAAAAAATGTAAAAAACCGTTTTCCAGCAAGTTATTTTCCTAATAAAATAACTAATCAAAACTTAAAAACATATTATTGTTATCATTATAGGATACCCTTTACATAAATTAAAACATACTCACTCATGCATGCTCATTTGGTAGTTTCATACCCATGAGCAGTCTCTCGTCCAATTACCTTCTTGCCTAATAAAACAGTCCCCGGATCTAGGGTCACAATCCTTTTACCCCGACGGTACTCATCCCTTATTCTGGGACCATTAATATTGAACTCACACAAGTAGAATTAATTTCAAATATTTCAATTCCTAAAAGAAACAACTTCAATAAAACTAAATGATTATTGAATACCAAAGAAAAGCAATTTTAAAATAAATAATTCAATTCAATAATATATTCCCCTTTATTGAACACATTTAATCAAATTCATGTTCCATAAATTTAGAAAAATCACCAGTTTAAAATTCATATTTGAAAATCAAGAAGAAATGAACTCATTCAAAATCCCTAATTTTTCAAAATTTTCAATTTTCACTCAAGATGGTTTCCAAAAATTGTTCAAAAACCAAATAAAAATCATTGCATCATATTACATTCAACATGAATGAAATAAAATAAATTATTATCAATGGAATCAAGAGATAATCCTCCTACCATAATGGATTTGATGAAAACCACAATGAATGAAGAATGAACAAGTAATTCAGGTCGATTATCTATGAACATGCCTTAGATATCATCTCCTAGAATGATTAAGACCAAATCTCACAATATATGGAAACCACCAATCAATTTCTACCCATAATGGGTGTAGATTAGAGAAATTAAGAGATTAAGAGTAGTAGATCTATGTAGATCTATGAAACTGATCAAAAACAAAGAAAAACAATCACATATCTCAAAATTATGGCATCGATTAACTAAGGGAAACATTTAGATCAACTCTAGAATCGGTTTATGTGGTTATCCTACATTTAATAAAGAGAAATATTGAATTAGGGATGTTTAGTGAAAAAATGTGGGAGTTATGGAAAAAATGATCGAGATCTTATTTTTAAGGATCTCATTTTAATTCAATGAATAGTTTGATTGAATGGTTATGAAAACAGAGTACAAACCATGAGGTAGCCACTACATTCATGTATTACCGATGCACAATCACCTAAACTTTTCTCCAACCATATTAGAGTTACGAACTCAAGAGGACCGTTGCACACATTTTGGCTATATAGTTAGATAAACACTGCACTACCCGTGCGACCATAACATAGCCTTGAACACTCTTCCAATGTTCTCCAAATTCTACCTACCACCACCATTACACAATATAAACATTAATAATCAAGTAATTATTACATAATAGAAATATATTGATCAAAATTCTCCCCAATAGTGGTCATTCCATCTATGGAAGGTAGGAAACGTTTGTTTCTGTGAATGAGTTACGACCAATCCTCTTTCATTTCCTTCTCATGTTCTCATGTATCTTCCTGAATCCGACCATGCAGCTAAAAAACCCATACTGGAAGAATGGGTTTCCACTGAATAATTTCTCTTTCCCATCCACAATATATACTAGAATATGTATCAATGAAGAATATGGGTCTAGGTTAACATAATCCCTTCTGATCACACAGTCAGGATCAGAATTTTACCTTTTCAAATGAGATACATAGAATACATTATACACTTAACAAAAATGTGGTGGTAATTCCAACAATATACCCCATCTCCAACCCTTTCTAGTATCAAGAATAGTCCATTTTATATAATTTATTACTTTTCATAGTTCCCTAAAGGATGATGTCAAATCCTAGTATATATCCACAAGAAAACATTATCACCATAGGGAACAACTTTGTCTTTCGATGGTGATCTACCTAATATTGTTGATAACTTTACACGGACTACATAATTTTTCATATCAACCAGATATTCTACATTGTTTCCTAGACATGGATCCACCTAACTTGTGATGTATCACCCATCGACACCCAACACAGCTGAGAAGGATGAGGACACCCATACAGTGCTTCAAAAAGTTTCATATGTATCATGTCCTAATAGATGTTATAATATGAGAACTACACTAAGGATAATTTCTCCTCCCATGAGCCAACAAAACCCGTTACACAGGACAAAAACTGTTCTTCTAAAGATAGTATCATCCACTCATATGGGTCATTTGTCCAAGGATGATATGTAATTCTCATAGTGAACTGATTCCTAATGGTTTTCTATAAGTATTTATAGAAATTATATTTTTGCCTCAGATATATAACTTAATGTAGTGACACCAGTACATTGTTCCCCTTTATCAAAAATCAATAAAAATGAAGGCCTTCAGGACATTCAGGCTATACCACTTCTAGGATATAGATTTTGGACAAATACTCCACAATCCGAGGTTTACAAATATGTATGAAATGGGTTGTTCTGGTAAGATGATCCACCATCACCCATCTGACATCATGTTTACAGATTATTCTTGGAAAAACTCTAACAAAATATTTTGATATTGGCTCCCATTTCCACATTGGGATAGGTAATGAATAAAATATACATGCTGGCCTCTGATCCTCTTCCTTAACATTATATGAAGTTATGAATAAAGAAATGAACTCGACCACCTTTGTTTTCATGCCTCTCCACCAAAACTATCCCTTCAAATCCTTATACATCTTTTTTTGTGCCTAGATGTATAACCCATCTCAAATGGTGGTACCCTTGAAGGATTTGGTTCAAGAAATCCATTGGTACTACAATCTGGTCTCAAAAACAAAAAACAAATGTCTTATTGGGTTACTATCCCCCATTTGTCTCCCCAACATTGAGCTTAGAACTCATCACTAGATATTTGGCATCCGAGGTTGGTTCCACTTTGACCATATTTACCTAATCAAGGACAAGAATAGCTTTAATGAAAACTCTTACATCACCTCTGTCTTAAAATTCAACATGCATTCTAGATAGTATGGCCATCAACTGCCATATATCTGATGATTCTTTCTCCAAATGAGTATATCACCTTCTACTCAATGCATGTGAAACCAAATTTTCTTTTCATGCTATATACATCCTGTCAATTTAAAATATCTTTACATACTCCATCCATCTCCTTAACATCATATTCAAATCCCACTACTAGAAAATGTGTTTCAAAATTTTTCGGCCTATGAACACAGTGCATTTCTCGGAAAAAAGATAGAGTCGCCATATTTTTGAAACATGGATAACTACAACTAACTCAAAATTGTCTATTGGATAATTCCTCTCATGCACCCTCAACTTCATAGAACCATAAGAAAACACGTGGTATCTATGAATGAGAATACAACCCAAACCGGATCCTGAATCAACATCATACTAGACATAACCGTGTCCCGATTCTATAAAAATTATGATAGTGGATAATGTAGGACAAAATTTTAGATACTAGAAGGACTTCTGTCATTCCTCTATCAATTGGAATGTAGCATTATTCATTGTCAGAGCCATTATTTTCGAATCTATTTTTGAGAAATCACACACAAGGAATCAGTAGAAACTATATAGAACATGAAAACAACTTATCTTGAGGACATTCTGATATGGTTTAAATAAGATAACAACATCAATCTTTTCAGGATAAAAAGAAATGAATTTTTCATAAATTTCATGGCCAAGAAAACTTACTTCTCGTAACCAAAATCACACATTGCTTATTTGGCATACAAATAGTTATATAAAAAGGTTTGTAAAACGATTTCTAGGTGTTCCTCATGGTCAACACTTGTCTACGAATACACCAATATTTCATTGGCAAAAACAACAAAAATGTGTATATATATTGATGAAATTTTCAATTCATCAAATCCATGAATACTTCGGGTGAATTCTTTCGACAGAAAGGTATGACAACATGTTCATAGTGGTCATATCTTCTTTTCAATGATATCTTTTCAATATATTCCTTTTGAACTCTAAATTGATGATATCTTAATAACAGGTCAATCATAGAGATCTAATGAGATCCAATTATTTAATCGATCAAATCATCAATGCATGGAAGTTGATATATATTCTTTCTCGTAACTCGGTTTAGATTATGATAATGAACACCCATCCAAAGTGTTCCAAATGATTTATTAACGAACAAGACCGGTGCTTCCTAGGGAGACATAAATGATCAAATAAAGCCCTTGATTTCAAGTTCCTCCAACATCACATTAAATTCCCTTATAGCTCTTGGTGATATCCAATAAGATGGAAGGGAAATAAGACTAGTCCCCTGAAAGAGATCAATCATATACTCTACTTCCCATAGAGGTTATAACCATGATAAGTTCTAGGAAAATACATATGACAATTGATCCAAAATTATTGGAAACCCATTTCCCTTGATCTCCTCCATTGACTCCAAATTCAAAGTCTCCAACTAGTAAGATATCAGTCCCATCATCAGTGCCAAAAAACTCTTTTCAGTTTTCATTCCATCCTCTTTCCTCTAAAGAGATGTTCAATGTCGTCATTATTCATGAAACTAACTATTCTATTATAATATTCTATGTGAGCCTCTAACATTTTATACCAATACATACCTAGGATTACATTAGATACATACATTTCTAATATTGAGTAGTTCCATTTCAGCTCATCTCTATCAACTGTTACAGTACATGTTGTACACACAATGGCATAACATTCCCTTTCAACGAGAAGAGTTTGTAGCTTTAAAATAGAAAGGAATCATTTCCAAATTTCAACGAAGAAAATATAAATCACGAGAAGAAACCAAAAATTGAAATTCACTATTATCAAAGAGAACACAAACCAGGGTAGAATAAAAAAGAGTCACGCCTCTCCCCGTAGATGGTCTGACCTATTCATCGATAATCATCAACTCAACTCTATACAATTACTTCATTGTTGCACTGTTATGTTTATTGACATGTGGATATTTCCTTGGGGGAGGTGTCATGCAATTCCTAGAATAAGTATGGATATCCCTATACTACAGATGATACTAGATCTACAATCCTTTCCCTATCAAAGCATATGATGCTTATAATCGATTTGAAGTGTCTCGATCACATAACCTTGGAGGACTGCGAAAATAGAGTTGATGATTCCCCATATTCATTCATTTATGACATGATATCCGTTGTTTCATACACTCTCACTTTATGTGGTCATGGAAACCACATTGAACCCAACCTGATTTTTTCATGGTTCATAAAGGAAGGATTAATGATCTGACTATCTGATTCTAATATCCACTTACTCTGTGTAAATAGGTGACCCTTTTCCGCTTCCTCCCGGTGGTTTACTTCAAATAGTTCCTTATAGGAATCATCATACCTCCTCCCATAGATCCATAGATATCACATTCCTCCATTATATATCTAATCACAATCTATGTATAATCAATAATATAAAGTGTTTCAATCGTCAATCTAATTTCTTACATTAGACTCTATTCGAAGATGCGTGCCTTCAAGGACACACATTCTACAACATCTATGGAAAATCATAATGAACATATGAATTTAGACTCATATTTTATGATTGAGAGATTATCCAACATCACGATAATAATGTCAATAATTTTCATGGTTGTAATGTATGAGGATACATTTTTTTCAACATTTCCTCAAAATGCACCCATGATAGAACATCATCCAATTAAGAACGCACCACTAAATCCCACCACTTGTGTAAAATATCCTCAAGAATATTAATCTCTATCATGACATTTATCACCATGGATGTGCTGATGAACTCAAAGATGTGATTCATCCTACATATCCACACCCATGCCTTATCATGTTCAACATAACCACAAATGTTGGGTTAATTATAAATCTTGAATTGGATGGTATGATCCCCATGCCTTAGAATATTCTTCCAGTTACTTGTATCCACATCTTGAATGTCCTGGAAAATACTATGACACAGCTATTGTATCCCCCATGGGTAAGGTGCAACCACTTTCTCCACAACATCTTCGTGTTGGTTCTGACAAAGCCTAACAAGTGCCGTTATATAAACCAACAAAAACCTCTATCAATCCCACACTCTATCAACAGATGTCCTAACATTTCAAATTCTATCACAGAAACTTTCACAACATTGTTTTCCAAAAAAACCATTTTCCATGTTCATAAATATTTGAAAACATTCACATTAATTTTTAATATTAAACTATTATCAAAATACCACAAGCATTTCTATTTTAAAAATATTCCATTTGAAAAACAATTTCAAACATTTTATAATTTCATCACTTTTTCACAACATGAATCCTTCATTGAAATGATGTATGCACTCTTAGTGGTAAGTCATTCTTATACAATGAGTTTCATGATTGCCTCATTAGCTAAATACCTTACAATGAGATTCCAAGGTCCTAGAAGTGTATCCAAAAACATTTGTACCCAACTCCCTGGTAAAATGAACATCACCATAAAATGATTAACTACTTCTTTTTTATGTTATAAATTTCATGTTCTGAAAATCCTACTCTGGTCTAATATTTCAACCCAAAGTATAGAAAAGAAGTGAATTTATCTCCAAGATCTAGAGCACTATTGACCACTTGTTAGGAATGGACCGAATAATGTAATAAAATTTTTACCACAAGGGATGGACCAGACTGATACCCTTTGTAATGACCAACTCATTCTCATTGGATTGAGAGCACAATGATTCATCACATTCCCTTAAGAGACGTCCCCAAGGAACCAAATGATCGAAAAATCATATGGGTTTAAATTATTAGTGGGGGTTGGTTTAAAATTTTATAAATAAACCTATCAACCATAAAACCATAACCAAACCATTCACTAAATGATGCATGAAGAGTAGAAAGGAATCTAAAAATACTTGTGTATCTCCAAACCACATCAAAGTGTACAATAATGGAAGACCAAAATGGTGTCATTATAATTAGAGGATTAAAAACATAAGACACTAAAGGTATAACAAGACACTATCCTCTATATGCCCCATGCTCCAAAATCACTATACATCCCATGTATCACGAGGTACTACAAAAATGTGGGAAACATTACATTTTCCCCGGTATGAGATGATAAAATAAAAAAACACCAAATTGAATAAGCATGGGTGAGTATAAAACTGAGTAGGTTCTCCCCAATGAAATCAGCTCTCATTCCAATAGGATATAATAGTTATAAAATTATATAATGGAATTTATATAAAATAATTTACCAAAATAGTTTAAAACCACATATAAAAAAGCATGAAAAAAAATTATAACCATGTGGAAACAATGGTAAATAAATTCAATTATTAGAATGTTATTTCCTAGAAAAATAACTAATAAATGCATAAAAAACTTTTATTATTATTATAATGGAATATCCATTCCCAAGTTCAGAACACACACAAAAATGAATGCTTGTTTCACAGTTCCATACTCATGAGTATTCTCTCATTCAATTACCATGTGTCCCAATGAAACACGCCCCCAATCCATAATCGTTCACAGTGTAGCCAACTGGTAATCATCATTTATTACGTTCCCATTATCACAAAACTCACACTAACACCATTTATGCTAAATATTTTCAGAACTAAAATAAACTACATCAATAAAACTTTACTTTTATTGAAATCCAAAGCACAAAAAATTAGAATGAAACATTTCATTTAAATAATACATTCCATTTTATTTAAAACATTTAATCCAATTGATGTTCCACCAATTCAAAAAAAAATACCCAATTTAAAATCAATATTTTTAAACCAGGATCAAAACAACTCATTCACAATCTCCAAATTTCTAGATGTCTAAACAGTTACTCAAGAAGGTTTCCAGTAAGTGTTCTACAAAAAAATCAAAATAAATTCAGCACAATATATTCAATTTTAAATATTTCCAATATGTTATAATCATAGGAGTTGAGATCAAATCCTCTTAACATAATGGTTTTTTATGCTGACCTCAATGAATGAAGAAATTAGTAGAAAACGAAGTCTATTATCAATGAACCTTCCTTAGATCTCATCTGTTATGAAGATCAAGAAAAAATATAATAATATTTGGAATATACCAACCCAGTTCTACCCACAACTGGGTTAGATATGAGAAACCAATATAATTGGATAAGTAGATGTAAGTAGATCTATGAAACCGATTAAGAATGAATAAAAATGGTCACATGCCTCAAGAATCCAACTTCGAATCACCGTGGGATTCCTTCAGATCATCTCCAAGACACATTGAAGAGGTTCTCCTACCTTCAATAGAGAGTAATCTAGAATAAGGGACGTGTAGGGGGTAATGAGGGACTTACGGAAAAATTGAGTGAGATCATTTTTTAAGGATCTCATTTTTACTATGAACTTTGGTTGACCTTGTGGTTAGGAAAACCGAACACTAACCATGTGGTAGCCACTACCTGCATGACTACCCAATGCAAAGTCTCCCAAACGCTGCACCAACCATGCTAGACCTACTGCCACAAGAGGACCACTACCCACAGTTTGGCCTCATTGTTAGACAAACCATGCGCAGCCCGAGAAACATTCACATAGCTCGAAACAATCTTCCAATGTTCTCAAAACTCTCCCAAAATCCAGCATAACACATTATAACCATAACAATATCATGTAATGGTTACATACCAAAAACCAGGTGTACAAAAAAATATGTGTGTAATGATATTCATTAGAGTGAACCTTGACTACAACAAAAATTCGGTTGTAAACCCATTCCCCAATGATTTTATTAACAAAAAGGCTTGACAGCTAATGAAATGATTATCTATTATTGTGTATATGAAGAAATTCTTTGTGAAATGTAAATGTTACACTCTAATGGATCATGTTCATTTCGTACCTTATGATTCATGTTTTATTGACTTAAATATTCAAGACATGACTCAATGTTTTGGTTATTGATATGAAGGACATAGTTTTCATATTTTGTGGTCATATTCTTATACCACAATGCTCGCATTGTGATTATGTAATTTCAATTTATACCCATAAATTTCATCAGAGATCACAATTATTTTCGGTCCATTCACCTTGATTTGAAGAAGGGTTTAACTAGGTAATTGTTATTAATATTACAAAATTTAATGATCAATATTGGAAATAATAATCATCATTCATTAAATAAAAATAGTGCACACCTTGTATCTAAAGAAACTACACCATTATAATCCTCTAGAATTTGTTTTTATAATTTAATAAATATTTATATTAATGTGGTAGTATTTAGGTATAAAAATTAGTTTTCTAATAGATAATATAATCATTAAAAGTATAAATAATTAAAATCATATGTTCATCAAAACCTGAATTTCATGGATTTAATCTATAATATACGTGATCTATTTAATAACATAAACCCGAATAGTCATATTTTGATCCCATTATAAAGGGTCCTATTGTTCTTATAAATTTTATGAATCATATCCCCCCATGTGTTTGAAGTGCCCAGATCAGTGTGAATCACTGAGAGGGGGAGGGGGTGAATCAGTGATCCCTTCAAACTTTTTACTAATTGATTCTTAATCAATTAAACCTCTATGGCTGGTTAAAGCCTCGATCCACTCTTCTTGTATATCTCACCTTTCCACGAATGATGCAGTAAATGTAAAGGCACTGGACACAAGGATTTACAAGGTTCGGCACCAAAGGCCTACGTCCTTGCCATGTTGGTTATACACCCCAACATGGTTTATTCCATTATAACTTGTTAGAATTACAATGGTCGATACAGCATCCCACTGTATCTCTCTTGAGTCCCACAGGAGGGTCTTTATACTGCGTCCCACAGTGTTACCAGAGTCCCACTGGCCTGCTCCAGAATCCCACTGAAGACTTCTTCTCCCTGAGTCCCACAGGGTCTTATCCTGGCTCCTCGAGTCACACGAGTAGCTCTTCTTCTCTTTAAGCTTCTTCAAGTATCTTCAGCAGTCTGGGATAAAGACTGCTGGCCTTGCTCTGTACCTCTGATCACATGAGTTGATCAGGTCTTCTCATCTTGCTCAGGATTTATCTCCTTCTTCTAAGGATGACCTGGCCTCTCTCCAACTACTGAATACTCAGACAACTGATATCTTTAACTTCAGTCTGGTCCAGTCTCACATCAGAACAGCTTCATGCACTGAATGCATGGCAACTCTGAATCCTCATGCACTGACTACATGGCCTTCTCAATTTCTTCAAGATCCTCTGGTCTTGGTCAACTCAAATGCACACTCACTGATTTGAACTTTGATTACGTGCGCATGTGCATGCATGCATGCAGGCACTTCCCCTTTCCTCTTCTTGGTGCAGTAGACCCACAAAGGGTGTAACACTTTAAGCACACACCAACTTCTCAAACTTCACACACTTTATTCAATTTGTCTACACACATAGATTGTGTGTTCTACAATAGTGTGAGTGTCCTCTTCTCTTTCTTCTTAGTGTATACACTTTAGTTTACACATACACTAAGGTTCGGCCTTGTTGTCTTTTTGCACACACTTGTTTCACTTTGCTCACTCTTGAGACTTGGCCTATTCTCCTCTTCTTAAGGGTGTTCTTCAAATTGCATACACAAGGTGCAAGCCTTCCTCATTTTGCACACACCCAAGGCTACGGCCTTCTCTTGTTCACTTTGCACACAAGGCACTAAGGCCTCGGCCTTCCTCTTGTTTTGCACACACACAAATGTGGTGGCCTTCCACTCCTTCTTGCACACAACTCGTAGGTGTGCACTCACATAAGGGCTACGGCCTTCTTCTTCAAATTCACACACAAAGTGTGTCTTCACTTGGTGCACACACAAGGCATGAAAGCCTCGGGTCCTCTTCTCCACTTGGCACACACACACTGCCTTCTTCTGTTTTTTCACACAGAGCCCGAACACTGTAGCACACACACAAAGGTGTGGTAAATTGCCTCACTCAAAATCCCTGCCAAATGAAGGCGTGCATGGGGTGCGGCCAACCTCTTCTCCACTGCCGCACAGGGTCACAAGGCGCAAGGGTGCGCGAGTGCCGCGCAGGTGCCACTGCCGCGGGGTGCGCAAGTACAACACCCGCGTGCACTTCCTCCTACCGCGCAAGTACGCAGGCGGAGAGGGAATCAACCACGGGCGCGCAAGAATACGGCCTCGGGTTCTTCCTGTCACGCAAGGGAGGCGCGCAGGGAACTCCTTCGGGCCTCGGGTGGCACCGAGATCTTTAGCCGCGCAAGTACCTTGCGCGGGGCTTCTTTCTTCGCGAGGCAGAGAGTGCACTCACGGGTCTTCAAAAATTCAGCACATCAGCAAACATAAACGAGAGCATCGGCTCTCCTTTTATAGGCAGAGAGGCCTCAAAACTTCTGCGTGGGATAAATCTCAAATCCTCGAAGTATTCGGATCTTCAAGATTTTTCCAAATCTTGAACTTTCTCCTCGGTTCTTCGCGGGTTCTTCTCTTTTTATTTTTCTCTACGTGCATGCAACTTAGAACGCATGCACGACCTCTTCTCTTCCAATCCATGCAAAGGTATAAACCCTTCACGGCCTCGGCAGCGTTGCTTGCCTCGGCCGAACATCGAAATCCTCATTTGTTGCATGCATGCTCATTTTATAGCATGGATCTGTTAAGTAGGTCCAGACGAACTCAATGGAGCCTTTGGCTCCTTCAAAGGTGGCTGGGAGCTCGAAATCCGGTGGTCGGATGGCCTCTGGTTCAGGCGACGTCGCGGGTGGCCTTCGGCTGAGCTCGAGGAAGGAGACACACCGGGAGCCGTTGGATCTGGCGAATGAAAGACATCGGACGGCCTGGATCTGAACGGGAACGGCGAGATGCGATGAGCGGCGGAGATCTGGCGCGCGATCAATCGTGCGGCCAGGATGCGCTCCCGGGGATTTTTCCGCGTCCCACATCGAAACGGCGAGCGGTTTTTCCGCGGTTTATCAACCATCCACTCCCCTTGCCGGCTCAGTTGAATCCTCTCCCTCCACGGTGCCGCCCCGCACCGTGTTCTCTGCGGGCGCGCTCTTGCGCCCACCCCTGCCACTCGGGCGCGCACTATGCGCCCTCTATGCACGCTAACACTCTCGGGGGCGCGCTCCTACGCCCCTGCCGCGCTCCTTCGGGCGTGCCCCAGGCGCCCATGCGGTGTCTTGGGTGCGCCCTGCCGCCCTGGCTCGCCCCACAGGTTCCCCCATGGGCGTGGTGCCCTAGCGCCCATGCCTTGGGGTTAAACCCTCAAGGTGCCTTGGCTGGCCATATTTTTCGCCAAAGGGACAGAATAATACTTTGTATAAAAACGAAGTACTCCCAAGTGAAATATGCCAAATGCCACTTAATCCATCCTCCTCTAAGGCATTTATTCTCTCTTCTTCTTAGGAATTCATCAATCCTCCTCTCATATGATCTTCACTTAGGATATCGAATTCCCTAAGGTTCATCTTCTTCAACCGAACTCCTGAATCACTTAAATTCTTCAAAGTGCTTCATTGATCTAATCAGAGATCAATTGGATCTTCTTCACATTCACATGCACTAAGTGATAGTGCATGGACTTCTTTAGCTCACTTCATCCACTTAGAGATTGTGGATGGATCTTCTTCATCTCGTCATGCATTGTCAATACAATGCATGGTCTTCTAATATTGTTGTGACATTGTATCCAGTTGATACAAGTTCTTGGAACTTTAAGAATAGCTCAACAATCGTCTGATTTACATAGAGAATGTTTCAACCACAACATCCTATGTCACTTAGTAAATCTCCTAAGTGACATGCATCTTAGTACCATGGCCATTCTCCATTCATCACCATCACCATCACATCCTTTGTCATTCACATATTGAAACTCCTTGACATCCATCCATTCATTCCTTGACAACAACATACCTCATTGACAACAAATGCAACATAGTGCATTTCAGTGTTTTAAATGATGGTGTAATAAGGCCTATTGTGGGCATATGTCTAGATTCTGTCTAGATCAATACAATGTTTTTAGGGTTTTTACACCTTATTAAATTTGATCTACTTCTACATTCATATTTTTTATCTAGATATTGGTTTATTTTCTTAAAAGCCACATACTTTGTACTTTACTATAATTTAGCGATGTTCAATTTCTTTATTATTATCAATTTGGACTTTACAAATGTTTTCTATTCTTATTCTAAAAATATGTACAATTACCTTTGATACCAACTACATAAACCCTAATATTTAATTAATATTTATTTTTTATTTGTTATTTAAAATAACATAATTGTACCTAAAGGTATGAGATTCCTTGTGTATTTAAGAGATTGGGTACATAACCTATCATTATATAAATAGTATACATTGATGTTATAGAATATTTACTCGAAATACTCCAAAATTAACACCACTTCAAAAACTGCCCAGGTTAAGCTAGTGAAAATCATATGAAATGGTTGAACAATAAAGACTAGTAAGGGAATAAAAAAATAATGGATTACTGTAAGGAAACATATTGTAGCCATCATATGTAACAGTGTAACATAATATATGATAATCATATTCATGATCAATGAGTAATGTAATACGAAGATTGAATAAAGGAATTAGTGGAATGTGGAATTAACTTAAAATATGGAATCATACGTAAATGTCATAGATAACAACTAATAAATCATAACATATAGTTCTTATGATAACTACCTATTCACTTTACATTGATTCCCCTCATTATAAAACATGAACCAATTCATTAGAGCAATATATACGTTCACCCATCATAATAATAACATGTATATGTTTAAATGTATAACATTGATCATGTATCATAAGAATGTATTTCATAGTTGAATGCCTCATTATAAGAGAGTATGTATTAGTTACATAACCTATAAAATAAGTATATGTACATATATCTGATTACTATTCAGTGAAAATGAGTATGGGAATTTACTTCACAATCATTAGGAATGAATGAGCAAAACAAAATTTCAATATCATAATGGTATTTCACAGTGGTTCTAGTAATTGTTTAATGTTCGAAAAAATTCATCCTTCGTAACAAGTAAATCAAATGGAATACAGTGGATATAAAAATACATATCTTAATATTAGGAATTTGAAATCAATATGCATAAATTAATGAATTTGATTGCATAATGACGAGAATTAAAGGATATCGTACCTCGAGATTGTGTTTCCCAAACTATGGGATAAGATTTTTGAGATAGTGTGGGAACCATGGGAGGGCTATAAATAGGGAAGGGTAGAGTCAATATGTGATCGGAATTTGGTGAATTAATATAAACTGGATCTTCTGTATGTTTATCAAGGATAAGAAAGCGGATTTATTTTATTTACCAATCATATGTTTTTTACTCAAAAAAATAATTTCAAAAAACCAGAATCTCTCAAAATGATTTTATCCAAACTATAGTGGTGTTAGTAAATTTATAACTACATGAATGGAATTAATTTATATAATACCCTATGTGATGTTGAATGGAATCTAGTTTACATTAAATTGAATTTATATTTATAAATAATATTATATACTTTGGGGGATTCATATAAGCTTTAATAAATTAATCCCATAAAATACAAAATCATTAGTCAATGGGGAAAATATATATTAGGTCTTAGATACCTTGATTGATTATATTTTATCTTTATTGGGTCATTATTTTCTCACAACACATATGTAATATTCTTACCATATTTATTTTTAACCAACAATTCGTATGACTCACAAATTTTTTGAAATAATAAATATGGGATAATTTTGAAATTAAAATTCCAAAAGTATTATTTATTTTATCAAAATAAATCTATAACATAGAAGTAAATAGATTTAAATTAAATACACCATTTTTTAAAAAATACAGGGATTATAACAAAAACATATTTATATCCCTTACAAAATTATGATTGACATCATAAATATATATTATCAATTTTTAATAATTAATAAAATTTATTAATTATAATTAAATAAAACATAATTTATTTTTGAACATCATGTGTTCTTTAAAAAAATATTTTATTTTTATTTCTTATTACCCAAAAATACAAATTGAGGTTTTTAATATTGAAAAAAAAATTTTATCGAACTCTATTGTTATTAAATTATAAATGAAAACCAAGAAGGAATAAACACATAAATTATTTCATTTTAAATAATATATACATATTTATATTGTTATGGTAATGATACATAGCCCATTATGCTAATATTGAATTCTATAAGGGGATGGTGTGCGACAATGAGATTTAATTATGCGAATTCTGCAAACATGTTTTGGGTCATTATTTCAATGAGCTTGAACTAATCAGGAAAAAATTTCAATAATGATTTATTTAATGAATATATTCATGGGATTGGTAAAGGGAAAAACCTAGGGATTATATCTCCATTAGAAGCTCTGTTAAATTTGATCTAGAAGATAATATCATACAGGTCAAGGCCATCGTGTCCTTTGTGACAATTGGATTTTTCATAAAACTCAATGTATACTATTCAAAATATCAAATTAAATTATAATTTTTGTCTATAGTTATGATGCTTACAATTCTCTTAAATTATATTAGATATAATATTCAATGAAACACAATATATGTTCATGTGGATTATATTACATCATTACATAATTAATTATTTAATTTGACAAAAATTGAAATTTATTTATAAATGTTTGTGTCATTAATGAAAATAACACACACACACAGAGAGACACACACACATATATATATATATATAGATTATATTTTTCATTATTACCCTCATTGTAGTGTGTAAATAAAAATTAGGCCACATCTCTTAATATAGGGGATACACCACACATGCACACAATTGAGTTTATCATTTGAAAATAGAATTAAAGGTAAGAGAGTAGATGTAACATCCCAGGTAAATAATGAATAAAAAATTTTCATATTTATTAATATTTACGAATTAAATATTAATTTTACTTTAATGGGTTTTCTCTGTTCGATAGCGTACCTGATATGCAACAAAGAGTTTCTTTGAAAACGTACGTTTCACACAAGTAATAAAATAATATTATTTTAAATGTTAGTTAACATGTAGCCATTGTACTAGCGGGAATGGATAGAAATAGTTAATATATGATTATATATTTTTGTTAAATGTTTTTACATTTATCTAATAAAGGATAAAGGCTTAAAATACAAAAAGAATTCAATTTTAGACCTATATGCCCTAGTTTTCACTAAAGGTTCACTTATTGCCTTTTTATGGAGAACCATCATTAAATATATTTTTGGTTACTCTTATATATTCTATTGGACCAAATAAAACTCTTCTTTAGAATCGGGACATCAACTTTTACTTTGTGTAATTTTTTGGTATTTTTCGATAAAGTTCATTTTTTTAATGAATAGTGAAAAATGTTGTATTTTAATTCAAAAACTCTCTTTAATATAATTTATTTATATGATTAGATTATCATTTGAATTGGTTTTAAAGTGAAATTATAAAATATTTTTTCCATTAAATCCAATAGTGGTCGTTGGAATTAATTTCACTTTGAAATCGGACTTAAACTAGTGTCAATCTTTTGATACTTATTGTTTCATAAAAACACACTATTTGTCATGACAGCGGGAATTAATTATTAAATTAATTAATGTGACTTATATGTTTTGAATTTTTTAAAATATACTTAATTTTTGAATTTGGAATATCAAATATAGCTTAGGGTGAATTTTTCGTATTTTTCTGAAAAACATTAATTTTTTATGAATCGTGAAACCACTAAGTGGTACTTATAAAAACTAATTTTTCGTTTAAATAAAATCTTACCACTTCTGTGTTTTGAATTTCAAAAATCCGACATACATGGTTATCATTAAGAAGTAAAATGGGGTTCAATGAGATTAAAATAATTTTTTGGTGAATAGTAACTCTTAAGTTCTTAATCGTGATTAGAGGTAATTAGTGTAGTTTAAGGTAAGAATAATGTTTTGATAAAATAAAATGACCTAGACACATTTACTACCCTCATTGGATATGTCATGGCCGACCAATAAAATCCAGGGGTCAACATGGTGACCCCATGGATCCACTTTGGTTGTAAAATGACATAAATACATTTTATTTAATGTTAAAGTAAAAAATGACACAAACATAAAATGTTTTAGTAAAAAAAATTTACATGGAGTTATACAAGTCATATTTTTGACTATAAATTGTCATTGGAAAGCTAAAAAGTTTTCCTACATCATATTAATTTTTTTATAATTTTTAGAAATGATATAAATTAAATTATTTATGTCATCATGATGATGCAGTAATGACCTCATTATTTAACGATTTAAATAAAATGGAATGATAATGTAAAATATAAGACCTACACATGTTCAAAACCAATTGTATGAGTGGATTTAGAACCCACATCACCTTATCCTTGAAATACATCAATTTTGGACCTTTAAAATATGAAACTCATTTGAAAATAAAGTAACATTTTGTAACATTAAAAGAGTGCCCCACCTCTCCTCTTATAAAAGACCCCCACCTCTACCACCTTACCCACACTTCCAAATCCTTTCGATCGGCCAACCACTGCCCATTTTGTCTCTCCCCTTCCTTATATTACTCCATAAAGCATCAATTTGGGCATAAGTCTTCCCAAGGAAGCCTTTGATCTCAAACTAAAGGGAGTTACCCGATTTTAAGGTAATGTCTTCTTTTGAGTCCTTTTGTTTTATTTTGCTTCTCCAACCCCCTAAACTCTTTTTATTATTTTCTTTTGTAACAACTCCAGTATCCTAAATATACTAGGATTTTGTTATAAGAAGGATTCGAACTACACTTACACACACCTACATCTAATGGTTAAATAACATATTGTTTCTGTGGATGGCGAATTTATGCCTCCCGAAACGATGATTGTTCAACATTCTTTTAACACCTTCAATGGTGGCCATTAAGATGACACTATATTTATATATGATATATAATATGTTTATGTTTTCCTTAAGCTTATGTATTTTTCATTTTGGGCATACCTTTATGGTTTCCATTATGGGTAAACACGATATCTTCATTTAAGGAAGTGCGGACTACCGCCCCCTCAAAGTGATTTGATTCGTTAAATGCCATATGTGGGACCTATAAAGGATTGATTTAATGTTATAATATATTATGTTATACTGGAATTATAATATACCTCTATATCATTATTATTTCTTTCCATTAAAGTATGATATTGAAATGAAAGTAGCGTTCATGCGTACGTACAGCTTACCGTCTCCATGAACGATGCATTTAATTTTTTTATCCCCAAATGTAATGTACTATTATAAGTACATGTACATAATGGATATATATGATGAATGATATATCTAAATGATGAATATAATTCTGGAATTAAATTATACATACCTATCATTTAGTTTTAATTCCATTAATATGACAAAGAAATGAAAGTAGCGTTCATGCGTACATACGGCTTACCGTCTCCATGAATGGTGCATTTCATTTCTTACCTCTAAATGATTATGTAATATTATAAATACATGTATATTCTGGATATATATGATATATATGATATCCAAATCAGGAATTTCATTCTGGATATAAAGAACCTTTGACCACATGAACAATATGTAATTGTAAGAAGTCCACTTTCGACATAAGAACCAAATATAGACAAAACAAACATTATTAACTTAAATAGATACATAATGTTTATACCATGGAAATAAGTGATATAAATGGAATAATGAACTTGAAAAAGGTTCCTAAGAAAATATAAATTAACTCAAGAAATTATTCACGACGTTAAAGAACGATCGAGTCAAGTCAGACCCGAGGTAAGGGACTTCGTCTAAATCTCCTATCATTGAGGAATATTTCGTTTTATAAACAACTTTCTTTTATACGGTGTATAAAACTGTTTGATTTTTACTATTATACAAAAGGAATCTTTTTCTATGAAGTGTTTTACTAAATGACAAAATTAATGTTTTTTTAACGTATGCGATGACAACGACCTTTTCCGCCGCTGCGACTGTTATTTGGTCTTTCGCTTCCTCAACAAGACGTAATGTTTTTAAAATAAAATAAATACCATATACTCTTTTATTTATTTTGGTATTGAAAATGGTTTTGATAAAGGATTGTATTATTTCAATATATTTAAATTATATATTGTGATTGAAATGTGGAAATGTTATCATTCCTTTATATTGATTTTTGTTTTATGATTTTATATTGGTACTTGGACATTTGACGGTTGGTTACGTGATAAACCATATAACGGGTGGTGCCGTGAATACCAGGATGGGTAGTTACATTATAACATCCAATGCATTGGGTATGGAAGTCGGCCGTATGGCTATTCCATTAATTATGTATGGAAGTTGTCCGTATGGCTATTCCAATAAGTGATATGTGTCGAAGTCGACCGTATGGTTATTCCACTTAAGTATGTTTATGTCCCAAGTTACCTTTATATGTTATGTGTTCTTTATATGGGTTTATGGTAATCCTTTGGTTACAAAATGGAAAGTAATGATATTTTATTTAGTGAAGAGTTTTTAGTACTACATTAATGTGAAGTTATTACATTGATAATGTTATACATGGTTTACTTGATGTTTGAAAAACTAAAACTTTTCATTCTTTGTGTATCCCTTACTGAGCTTTTTATGCTCACCCCATGTTTTTTTGAAATGTTTTTCACAGGACATAATGTGGAGTAGGGTCAAGGATGGGATCAAGGGAATGTCATGCTATATAAAACATGGAACTAAACATGTTTCTTTTTAAGAGTTTTTTATTTTCTTAAATCTTAGTAGAAGTGTCTACTTTGTAATCTTTTGAGATTTAATAGTTATGTCCTAATTCTCTAAAACTCTAATACTGAAAAGATCCTCAATGTGAATTATTCATTTAATTCAATATTAAGTAATGTTTAAGGCCGGGTCCTTATAGTATATATATGTTATTATAATTATAGAGGAAGAATTAAGTATTAAATATATTATAAAAAAATTAGTCATAATGAAAATCCATGATTGTTTGTGATGGAAGAAGAATGACATCAAACATGGAGGCAGTAGTCTATACATTCGCGCGAGGATACATTCAGTTACCATTTCTTGGAATATTTATTGAATATATGTGGTTCTATAATCCTAATAAATTTAATGTATTTTTAGGATACTGAAGCTATAATTTTTTGTTGGATTCGATAGATATATACGATCTAGAAGAAGAAATAAATCAAAAGCAGTTGGAATGAATGATAACCTCTTCTCTAATATAACTCCATTATATCCTTTTAATGACCATTTGAATTGTATTTTTTGAATACATGTAACTATATTTCTTGAATAGGGATGTTGAAATGATAATTTCGAATAGTTTGGTATATCTATGTTTTCTAATTTTGTGTAAATAAGGGATGGTAGAATCATTTTATAACTGAGGGTAATGAATTATTTTGAATAAATAACAAGATTTAAGTATAATAAATTATTTTTCTAGTGAATATTGAACAATTTAGAACTAATTTCAATGATATAGTATGATATTGTAGAAAAACCCTTTAATAAATATATTTTTCATTTGTGTATGTGGTGTTTTAAAACATAATTATTCCTTCAACAACTTAGGTAGCTAATTCAAACATTAACTGTAGGAATGTCATTTTCAATCACAATTATTTATAATGATACATATAATGTAAAAATTGGTTCATAATTGTAATAGGGATAATATCATAGACCCTTTTACACCCCATCACGGAAGATTTCTATTATTTTTATGTGGTTTTCTAACATATATATTTTTCTATATAATATCAATAATTTTATTTTTGACAATTTAGTATAATTTGACATCATAAACATTAATAAAATTATTTAATTAAAAAATAATTTATTTAAACATCAGTTATAAATTATTATTAATTATAAAATTCATTTTGAATAACGTGTAATCTCAAAAATATATATTTTGATGTTTTTAAAATCATTTAAATTTATTTTTCAACTACAGGAATGTGAAAAGTTCCATTGTTGTGTAAGAATTTTTGATAATTATAATATTAATCAGATTTAAAAAATTAAAACATTAAAGTAAAATTAATCATGTTCAAAATAAAAAATCACATTTAGTCATAATATATTCTTATACATATCGGGAAAAAATAATTAATCACAACAAAGTGTGAAATTTTTTTTATTTTATATACTTATAATAATATAAATATCCTTATTAAGAAAAATGGTTCTAGAATAAGAATATTATAATTCCAATTTGATAATATCCAAAGAAACCATAGACTTAAATAATGGATGGGTTTTGTTTTTTTGGGACCTTATTTATTGGTTGTAACACCGTTTTACGCATTTTACCATTATCGAGGTGATAAATATTTACCAAATTTACCATTGATAATTTCAATAAGTAAAAATGAGATATTATCCAAATTCTACCATCTGACTAAAAATACTATTTCCATTTTTCAATATTCAATGTGTAGTGCTATTATAAATCAATTTTAAAAAATGATTAATATGTAGTAAAATTTGTTGTTTAGAGAAATTCATGTATATGAATAATTATTAAATTATACCAAAATCTTGATTACATTTGGTTTAAATATAATTGTTTAAATTATTATTCATCAAATGAATTATATGTAAATTTATGAATCAATTGAAAATATAATGGGACGATCAAATAACTATATTTAACGAAATGAATTTAGAGTATTTGAAAATTTTGTTTTTTTGCTATTGAAGAACCAAATATAATATTATTGGTTTATCAAACCATGTCCTAAATCAATGGGGATCATAAATAACTCCATTTGGATATTTTCAAAGTAAATTGGAATCCACTGGAATTTCCATACAAAAAAATGACATGTAACATGAAGCAATATAATTGTATCTTCATGTTAGAGGAGAAATTTTAAAGACCACTACCACAACTCTAGTGGTTTCATGACTGCACCAACACCGAGGAAGATTATTTTCATACAAGTATAACAATTATAATAGTAAAATTCATCCCTTACTAACGTCATCATGAGTCCACTTTATGATTTATTATCATTGAGTAATCCAATTTATCTTATATAGAATAATAAATTACCCTATAACATACACTAAATCTTCTTCAAAGACACATCCCCCATATGAAAATATAATCCAAAATTACTATGAGGGTTCTAAGTGAATCAAATGATCACGTTTATGGGGAACATTAAACATCAAATTTCAATCTTCACTCTTGGAACTCTTATTGTGTCATAGATTTTATAAATATTTTTTCATGTTGTTATTCTTCTAAAATATATATGAGTATTATTCTAACACAACCCACATTATCTTTCATTTTATGATACATACATTCATTTTTGTAATCATGGTGTGTAAAAATAGATTTTTTGAATAATAAATAACATTCTAATTATATTATAGAATCCTAAAAAATATATTATTATCAATACTCAAATCAACTAGCTAAACGTGGTTAAAAAACAATATTTAACTACTTATATAGCCACAACATACTATTTTATATTGAAACACATGGTAAAAAAAATTCTTAGTGTACCAGATAAGAAAACATACCTAATTAAAAAACTCCTCAACTGATGTGGATGTTCGAACTATATAGTCTCCATCACAACATGAAACAATATGTGAAAGAATGTTTAGATCCAAACTATAACTGCATAGAAACACATAATTAACTATTTCTTTTACGCATCCTTAAATTTATTTGAGTAAAAAAATTATTGAGTACCTTAGTTAAAATTGATATATTTCACATAGATTCAAATAATAATAAATATATGTTCTAGAAGTTGTGATACACAACTAGTTTTCAGTCACAATTTATAAAATATTTTCATTGACCATTTCTCTTATTTGATCATCACTCAACACCATGAAAATGTAATTTTCTGACATATATTATGATTATTTCATTTTAGGCAATATCAAAAAAAAATCGAATATTTTTATTTTTATGTTAGTAAATGATTCAGGTTATACAGTATCTATGAACCAAAAAATAAGTCTGATTCCCAATACATCAATAAGCCAAACTATTTTATTCATATCAAATGAAAAATCCACACAAAACTGACTATTATTACTAAACAAAATTTAATAATCCACATTTACTTTCACCACCATTGTGTTTGAGGTATTTGAATTTAGGTAAATGTATCTATCAATAAAAATTTGTAAATCCACATTTATTTCAAACAATCATCATTTATAGAATACTAGACCCTTGGATCATGTTTTATTCCATACAATGATTTATTAAATATATAATAAATTCTTCAATCCTTATCAAAATTCAATCATTATTGTTGTTCAATAATGAAATAATAATCAAGGCCGCAATTTAGAAATGAATACATTTAATAAATTTGAAAAAAATTATAAATATTAGGTGAAACCAGTGCCATCAATTTTATTATAATATCATCTTTGTAATCTAACGAATTTTTTTATTCAAATTTTAATCCTTCTAATTTTCCATAAGATTTATACACTATCCTATTCATATTTTTTGAATCCTATCATTCTCATAAAGTTTTTTCCTAAAATCCATTGGTAACAATCATTTTTTTTATTCTGGGATGATGTTCGAATTTGTATTTATACACAATTTTATTGAGAAATTTATTCGTAGATTATAATCATTCATTATTCTCAATAGTCTCAACCACTCTTCATGGTTCAACATTTGACCCTAGAGTCCTTTGATTTTATAATAAAATTATCCTTCTTCACATAACTATTGCATTATGTGTCAAAATTATATTCCCCATTTTGATATGTTTTCTTTAATCTTTTAAGATAATTTTTCACCACACGCACATTCTTCAAAATCATTAAAAAATACTAAATTGACAATATATGTTTTAGGACAAATTTAAAAAACATATATAGCTATTTATTATGAAATATGCTAACTGATATAAATGATATAATCAAAATATGTTTCATTTAACATATTTATTATTCCTAGATGTTGATATATATTTATTTCATAACACATAAAAAATGTATACAATATATTATTCCATCATCTTAGTACTTTCCCCTATGCTAAATAACACCTAATGACACAATCATCATATTATTCTTCCAAAATTCCTAACTAACATCAAATGAAACTAATAAAACATGGACTAAACATAAATTAAAATATTACTATTTATGATTATTTTGGATCCACTTCTCATAGGGTGTATCATTTTATTTAAGTATAAGGATACATTAATTTTAAAAGTGCACTATAATACACATTGCTAAATTATAAATATATCTTATAAAACTTTTGTCTCATACAAAATTGTTTTAACCATTTCTGAAATTATCCTAATATTTCAATCTATACAACCATTTTGATTTGGTGTATATGGTGTGTTATACTGATGGAAAATAACTTGTTTTTTAATATATGTTTTAAAATAATAACTAGTGTATTCATTCGCATTATCATATCTAAATAGTTTTATATTGAGACCACTATCATTTTCATCATGATTTCTATACATTTTGAACTTCCAAATAGCTTCAAATATATGATTTATGGAAAGTGTAAAATCAATTTTAGTTATTTTATCTATGATTGTAATGAAATATTGATCAATGTGGGTGGACTATTATTTCATGGGTGTATATATATATAATCTATTTCAAACAGACTTTGAATGTAATATCATAATTTTTATCAGTCTTTTGAGTAATATAACCCTTTTGAAAAGTTTCCTAGATTCAAAATGTATATCACATTACCACATGTAAATCTCTTACTAGTTCATTATCCATAATGATACATTGGAATGTTTGGAAAATAACCTTTAGTCTCATTTTCAATAATATGTTCTCATCTTTCCTTCTCCACTAACATGTTTTTGTAGCACCACCAATCAAAAATAAATATCCATTAGATATATTTCCATGATAAATAGTTCTTCTATAACTTGTTATATTAAATATGTATGTATTTATTTTGAATTATAATTTCTTCCCATTATAACAATATTTTCTAACAATCAACATGTTTTTTTGCCTTTCATCATAAAGATAATCATCTTATTTAATTTCTTTTCAATTAGTGATATTTAAATACCAATTATTTTAAATAAATAATTATTAACGAAATTTTGTTTTACCTTCTTCAATATTCTTAATGATTGATAAAATTTCATTAACACCATCCATGTAAGAGGAACACTCACTATCTTGTATCCATACCCTATATTTATTCATTAAATGTATCTTCTACCAAGAATGAAATTTCTTTATTACACAATATTATATATTTCCATTTATCATTTAGTGGGGACTATCTCGGTAAAGTAGTCATATATTTATTTTCTTTATGTACTTTTTAATCCCACAATCCACATATATTTTCAAGGAAATAATACATGTTTTGTGTTTTCACTTTGTATCCACTGTACATATCATCAATATCTCTTATAGTGTTTTGTTTACTATCATTGAAATATTATGTATGTTTTCTTGACATATCTATTCAAATAATTGTTATATCTACCAAAACACTCATTATGTATAGATATTCCAACGAACCCACAATAACAATGAATTCAAGAATTTTCTAGAAAAAATCATAGTCTTATGTTTATGTTTTTGAAAAATAAATAGAAATATATTGAAATTCATGGGTAAGATATTTTATTTTATTTATAATAAATTTTTTATATAATAGTCAAATTTAATATGGTACATTTGAAGACAATTTCACTATATTTTTCATATTCCACATTTTCCGAAAAATAATATTAATCGTCTATTTTTAGCCTTTATAGTTTTGGTAACATATTTTTCTAATGAGAAAATTACAAGATATTATTTATCTTCATTTAATATTTTACCTTTAAAAAAAATTTCCTATAATATACTTCTTGAACAATGTTTTATTTTTATAATATTTATGAATTATTTATTGAGTCATTAATAATATAGTATCCTTCAAAAAGAGTTCTCTTCAAGATCTGTGATCATATTCTAGAATTTTGTATCGTTTAACTAGTTATTTTTAATATATTTTTTAAGAGTATTCTCCCTTTAAGTATTCTCATCATTTTATTTTCAAATTTCTTATACTTCTTTACTGAAATATTTTTCTTTTTCATTATTATGATGATTTTGAAAAGATGTTCCTCATGTGAATTTTTTAAAAGGTATTTAAAATTTAATGATTCAATGTAATCATCCACACCTATAGACATCTCAAAAATGTTTTATAACATGGGACATAATATATATTTACATCATTTTTGTGTCATTAGTATAACCAATTCCTAAGATATGATAAGTTTCTTATTCTTTAGCTGTCCAATTTATTAATCCAGTTTGTTGAAATGGATTCTTACTTCTACCAGCCCTTGAGTCTTCAGAGTATTAATAATAAAATTAATTACATGAGTTTTACATCATTCTCATATTTATAATATTCTTTTTTCTACTTTTTATATTATTTACATATTATTGATGACTATTTTATTTATAATATATATATGAAAAAATTCATTTTTTTCTAGGAACCGTATGAAACCTTTTTAAATTAATGCAACAAGTATTTTATATTCTTAATTATTATCAGAAACACATTATTCATCAATATCATCATTATTTTAGATTATAATATTGTTCATTTCTTCAAAATCAATCTATTTTTCACATTATTTTTAAATGATGAAAATTTTCATATTTTATAAGCAAGGAGAATATTATTTTCCTCATCAATATAATAATCAACTCTATCTTTGTGTGCTAGTTTTTTTGGACCAAGACATTTTTTTAAATTTCTCATCAATTTCATCAAAATTTGATAAGCATGTGATATCTTAAAAAAATATTTCTCTCATTTTATTTTAATTGAGTTTATAAATCATCAATACATCAATCCTTTACCATTTTTATTTCATTAAAATTTCTCCTGTTGGTATATTTTTGTTCTTCATTAACTTTCATATTTCCTCGATCAATTCTCTTCAAATTTAGCCTGATATATTCTACAGTTATTTATCCTAATATTTTTGTTTATAATTTCACATATAATAATATGATAAGAGAATTTTCCCAATCTCAATATGATTATATATTGATTTCTCAAAAAAACATCAATTGATTTTTATTTCTGAATGGTTGATGGCCCACTATCATTGCTTGATGTGACTTCCAAATGATGAGAAAAATTATATGGAAACACTCGATTCATCCAAAAATGATAAATTTTTCATTAAATTTATGTCTCATCCATGATATTAAATGGATTGATATTATCAATGGATAATAAGATAATTATATGGTTCATACATAGTGGACCTTTTTTAATACCAAATGATGTTCTTAGGGGGTCAGTTTCGTCCCTATAGAAACCAAAGCTGTATCAGTTGATGGAATTTTTTGCAACATCCTTTAAAAACATATCCATTATTGGAATGTTTATGTATTATAAAGAAAAAAATCTCAACCTCCTAGGATCTTGAATAAATTTAATGATCAAGGAACACATAATTTATACATGTTTCATATACTTTGAGGGAAATTACTCCACATTTTATGGATAGTTATTCTTTATAACCATAAATACATGTCAAATTATCATCATGTGAATACCAATTATAAGAATTTGGTCATCAACCCACCACCCTTGTCAGGATTCACACACCTCATAAGAGAATAAATCTTCATTAACAAATATTATTACACAAATAATGATCTCTAGTTAAACATGGATTATTTAGAAACCGAGTATGTTGATCTACATCCATGATCCTCCAAAATTGAGCATTATATAATTTCTTATTGTGTAACATTAAATTTAGATGAACTAATATTAGTAAAATGAAATTTAATTAACAAAAAAAGTAATCTTCATTATATATTCATTACATTGACGAGCCATCCTCCACTCCAAATATTCCTCATCAACATTTTAAACCAATTCACCTCGCAAAAAATATTCCAATTCATTAATTAAAATAATGAATATAATTAAAAATAATTATAATTTTCCCAGGATCACTACAACCTTATTCAATAAACACTTCTGCATAGTGGCTTTAGTAATTAATGTACCTGATTATATAAGAATTCATAACTACCTATGTAACAACATAATACAATCCAAAAAAGTGTATTTATGAAAACCAATAGAAAATCAATATGTGTGATGTGATTTCCTAGAATTATCTATGTAGAGAATAAGTAAATAAATTAAAAAAATGGATATATAATTATCAATTCTCTATGTCAAAATTTCACTATGTGAATTATCAAATGTCTATGAGTATAGTCATTTTGTAAATTATAAATTAGAATTAATTTTTATTATCTATTTAGCTACATGAAACATAGGATGATGTGAATAAAAAATGAGCTATGATGACCCATAGGATACATGATGCATCTTGCTATGTGGACCAATCAATTACATCATTTTTCTAGGTTTTTTAAGGGACTATGTTAATAACCTACATGATTTTCTCCTTGACCAATTAAGCTACATTGATGCATTATGAAATTAAATCAAACAAAATGTCTTCATTTAACCATAATATCTTTTCAAAACACATCCTTTAACCATAAACCATTATTCAATGATATATAATTCCCTAAATATCATATCAACCACCATTATAATTATTATTTCCTTGGGTAAGGTTATCAATAATTATAATAACCCAAAAAAACCAATAAACATGGGACATTCATCATTACTCAAACCAAGCTAGAAATTTATGGGAATCATTAATCACTCCCATTCTAATTTTCAAAAAGCATTAGTATTTATACTAAATTACCATTTCCATAGTAAAAACATAGTTCTTGAAACCACCTACCTATTTCATTATCATTGAGGAGAATAATTTATGACCATAACATCTACCTAGGTGTGTTATTTACCTCACCACTACCACAATGACATATTTTAAAACCACCAGGTCAACTCCATTGGGATACAGATTTTATCACCACTAAGAATATTTTTTTGAATACCATTACATTAACTTTGTGTTTTTTTGATGGTATCATATGTCTGAAGGTTTCTATTTGATCATAAATGAATCTAAAGGGGTAGATTTAAGAAAACCATAAATTTTTTATTTTAAAAATAAATAATATTTCATGGTTATTGTTGATTTTTATTTTTAATATTTTTTGATGACCATACATGGGGATCTCATAATATTTATGGAGCATTATATATTATATAGAGTCTTATTTTTAACTAATTTATGTTTCATGATACATGTAACATCCCGGGATTTTATGAAAATTATTATTTTAATTTCATTAATGTTTTGTGTTGTATGCTACACCAAGATTACCTTGCGCTATAGGAAACACCGTATTAGCTTGTAGTATACGCAACACTATTCTTGGATCTTGTTACACACAATTTTGATAATAGTTATTCTACGCAACATTGAGTATATATATATATATATATTCAATTTATAAATGAATTATGGTTGGATTATGAAACAACGAAGGATTCTTGCACATCACGCAACCCTGACTTGGCTTGCATTACACGCAATTGTGACCTTCCTCAATAGCGTGTGTTGTACGCAATACCGGGTTTTACTAAACAATGATATATTATTATAATATTATTATGAACTAGTAGTTATGAATAGTATTAACTAAATTTTGAATCTTATAACATTATTATTTATCTTACACATTTTTTAAAACATGGTATAAGAACAAAATAAATTTTTCGGGTAAAATTAGTATTTTTTAAAAAAATGCAGTTTTGCCACCTTTTGATGGAGAACCCACTTTAAATATAGTTTTTGACATGTCTATAAGATCAATTTGACAAAATATAATTCTTATTTGGAATCATGAAATAAAAATTTACTTTGGATAAAATTTTCATATTATTCTGGTAACTTTCATATTTTGATGAATAGTAAAAACACGCTATATTTTAATTGAAAACAATGGCAATAATTTATATGGATAAATTATAATATTGAATGGTTTTAAAGTATAAATAGAATATATTTTTACCATTTAATATAATTTATGTCATTATCATTGATTCTACCTTGAATTCGTAGGATAAATCAATTCAATCTTTTGCAATGTTTTAATGAAACACCCGTTTTCTTTCGACAACGGGATTAATTTTAATTTAATTTCCGCAACTTTTGAGTATTCAATTTGGAAAAATGGATTCCATATTTGAAATTAGTGGATCCAAATTATTTTAATAAGCTACTTTTTATTTTTGGAAATTATGAATAGTAACTACGGTAAATTTTATTTACCAAAGTTAAAGGTAAATCAGGTAATTGAGGGTAAATATAATATTATAAAATTACCCTAACACGTGTCAAAATACTATTGGATGACTAAAAGTCGACCCATATCACCTAAGGTTGGGATTAGATTCATTTAATAGACTTTTTTCCATTAAAATTATTTATTTATTATTTAAATCAAAGAATGTGACAACATGTCACTTTCTTAAATATTATAAGTAGAATAATTTTACTTTAGTGATACACTTCAGGAAACTTAGAACATGAATAGTCTCCAGAAATCTAATACAATTATCTAAATCATAGGAATTTATTTATAATTTTTAGGGATTAAATAATTATCATTTATTATGACACAAAGATGATGTAGTAATTGTCTTATTAATGATATATTGACATAATTGATGTTATAATTACCCAAATAAATTTAATTTAAGACTTTTATGAATTAAACTAATTTTATAGGTTAATATGACATGTTTGTATTGATTTAATTAACTTTTTTAGAACAAATCATTCTATTATGATTTTCACAAAAATCAATTACTAAATTGTGTCAAAAATGACATAAAATAGTTTTTAAAACAAATATTATACTATTAATTGTTATTTTATTCCTAAAATATATGGTTCTCCCTAATAACATATATAATGTTATATATATTAATAATAAACAACTTGGGGTTCTTTTGTATTTATATAGTAAGTTTAATAACCTTATAGTGTAAGAAAACAAGAAGACAGGGTAAAAGTTAAATTATCTAACTTAAAGTTAAATATAAATGATAAGGTTAAAATAGGAACCTAAACTTGTCTAAATTCTATTTGATGAGATTATTTCGACCCATAC
This sequence comes from Viscum album, assembly GCA_963277665.1. Taxonomy (NCBI): domain Eukaryota; kingdom Viridiplantae; phylum Streptophyta; class Magnoliopsida; order Santalales; family Viscaceae; genus Viscum; species Viscum album. The sequence continues at coordinate 303,461,459 of OY728131.1, read as the reverse complement.
ACACCTTAGATTAGAAATTAATCAATTTAGAGATATTTTAAACCGAATTTTACTTTATAATAAAAAATAGTTTTAGTTATTCCAATGGTGCCCCTCTCCTCCCTTATAAAAGGGCACCTCCTCTCCCTCTTCGTCACACCACTTGGAGACTTCAATCTCGGTCAAACCCTACAAAATTATCTTATAAACTTTCCTAGAAACATCCTAGAGGTTCTGGTCTTCCTCGAAGAGAAATTTTAGTACCCTAAGAGGAGGACTCAAAAAGGCGCTTCAAAGAAGAGGTAATGTCCGTTACCGATTCATTCAACTTTATTTTTTCTTCCACTTATTCTTCTTAGGTTTTTTAATTATGAAGTAATAAAATCAGTCTAACTCATATACTTATATGTTATTATATGTATTAAACAACCCTATTTCACCATCCATCAATCTTATGGAAAATTAAATCACCGCGCGTGCGTACGTATGGAATACCGTCTCCACGCCGTGGTGTAATCTATTTTCCACCACCACCTTACTTGGATGGGTATAATGGTGTACATAATAACTATATATGATTATTTTAAAGTGATATTTATTCTTAAATAGTATAGATACACTAAAATACAATTCAACGACCATGAGAATGATATCATCGCTCGTGCGTACGTACGGACTACCGTCTCAACGACGCGATGAGATTCATTCTCCACGTTAACCATTCATGATTGATTATAAAGTATATATAATAAGTAGTCATGAAATATATGACATAATAATAATAATGGATTTATATATATATATATATATATATATATATGTCATCTACTTAATTCCACTCAATTCAATAAGGAAAAGAAAATAGCGTTCATACGTACGTACGGCCTACCGTCTCCATGAACGGTGTATTTCATTCCATTTATCGATCCATTATATATATTTATATTATGAATATATATTATATAATAATCATTTTTTATATTATGTAATTAAGTAATCATGATCTAATTAATAATATGAGTAATTACAAGTTAAAACACAAACGACAATTGAGACGATTTTACCCAAAACGCTACTTTAACATGAATTTACAAAAGAACGGGTAATATAAAGTCATAAGTGAACCATATATGATATTATAACAGTGAATATGATTCATTAATAAGTCAATGATATTATTTAAATCATTATACAGGAGTTTTGGAAACTTACAAAGAAAATTGAACCTAAGGTAAGGGAAATATCACAATCTCATTTTATTCGAAATTGTTTATACTTTGGAATTTACTGGGGTGTATTTTATCATCCACGTCGATTTTTCCTCAATATGTAATATTATTTCCATCCACCTAGAATTGATTAAATCAATTTTTACCCTTTGGTGAGTTTATAGTAAAAGATATGAAAGGAATATTTTGTCGCTTTCCGTACGAGGTACTTTTTGACTTTTCCGACAAAAGTACGAGAAGAATGTTTTTTTAACTTATACGGAATGAATGGATTTTTAAAACATTATTTCCAAGAAGCTTCCTTTATAAGTTTTCAAGTTTTTTTAAATCAGCTTCTTTTAGTTATAATTTTATGACATGTTAAGAAATGAAATTTTTTTTTGAAGTAGAAAGGATATTTTCCTCAAGAATGGAGTTCATGTGTTTTATCAAAATTATTTTCCATCTACGATAATATTGGGTTCTGTTTCTATCCCTATTATTACATGGATTTGATTATGTTGTGATGGAAATATTATTATAAATTCCTTTATCTTATATGAATTGTTTTATGATGTAATGTTGTTTAAGAATCCCATTTTTATTACATGGGTTATGCTATGATGTATGGTTTATGGTTTTGTGGCACACATAAGAATGGTATCATTATGAGATAGGTGGGACCTATATCTCCATCCAATTTATTGGGTAACGATTTTATATCTCATGAGATAGACATAGCTGGAATGGTAGGTTATACTGGTTCAGTGAAACAGGACTGAAACAAGGGTGACTCGGTTCAGAAATGGACATTGTCCACTAAGATAGTCTTGGAAATGAGTCTTGACTAATAAGATACGATTCCCTATGATTATTTGTGTATTCCCAAATGTTTCATGTTTTAGGTTATGATTATTGAGAATTCATTTCACTACTATGATTTATCCCATGTTATGAAATTATGCCCTCTTTTGGAGGTTATGATTTCTAAAATGATATGTTCTTATTAATATGATGTGATTGATATTTATTTTGTTTACCCTTACTGAGCATTTGATCTCACCATTTTTTGTTTTCCCCCCCAGGATATAATGAATGGTTTTAGGTAAAAAAGGAAGATCTTTATGGGAGATTTTGAATATCTTTCACCACGATTAGAAGATTATATTCTGAGTTTCCAAAGACACTAAACTATTACGATCCTTGTGTGTGTGTTTTTGTTATGTACTATGTATTCTACAAAAGTAATGTAATTTCCATGTACATCAGGCTTTGGGTCTCTACAATTGGTATCAGAGGAAAATTTTAGTCAACCGTTGGAAACTAGGATGCGAAAACGTTAGTGAGATCCCTAGAGATATTTCTAAGGTATTTCTAGGGATGTCTCTATGTTTAATTATACGTATAGGTTATAGTACTTGAATTATGCTAACGTTCATAGAATTTATCCTATGATGATAGATATTGAGGGTACTCCCCCTTTACTATGTTGTCTTCTCTAGCATGATTTTTCCTCTCACAAGATTCTCTTTTTGTTTTAGTTAATGGAGGGAACTAAAAGGAATTCGGTTAACATTGAATACAAAGGAAAAATTGGTGAATATGAGCAACAAAATTGTGTAATTCCTAGAGAGAAATATCTTGTGATTATGCTGAATCAGTCATCACGATATATGATTAACAAGGTGAAATTTAGTGGTATGTCTAATTCATCAAAGAAGAGGAAGATAAACTACTATGCATGTTCGCATGTTGAGGAGAATAAAGAAAGGAAGATTGAGATTTCTAAAGAAGGGAAGATGAACCTTGAGGAATACCTCAAATGGTGGGATCATTGTTATCTGTGTGGAGAAATGGGTCATAGAGTGACAGACTGTAATGGAGTTCAATGTCTTATTTGTGGAGAACATGGGCATTACCCAACTCAATGCCCTGACCTAAAAAGTTACTTCTAAATCAAGGAAAGACTTATTCCAGGACAATCATTGAAGTGGATGGACTGTAGTGTTTATGTATTTGTATTCAAGAATAATCTTGTTGAGGTACTTTTATGGTGTATTGAAATATTTATTGGTCTATTGTGGTTTTCAATAATTTTAAGGTACCGGTAACCCTGAAAAGTGTTTCAAATATTTTGGAAATTAGATAATATGCGCATAATGAAGGGATAAATAGAATCTAATATGTTTGATTGTATTAATGAGCTCATGAGTGATATAAGGACTAAGTGATATCATGGTTTGAGGATATAGAATTTTGAGGATTTTGGTATGTGGAAAGTGTTAACTTTTAACTGCATTCATGTTTTCACTAAGGTTCAATGGATATTCATTCTTCAAGAGAATACATGATTACGGTATTCACATGTTTGTAATTTGACCAACAATATATATCTTATGATATATGGGGGATAAATGATGGCATTCACGTGATCATTTTCTTTATATTATGAGCTTGGAACAAATTAGTTTAGATAAGCCTAAAGATTGGAATGGATTATGTTGGACATAAGTTAGTATTGGTTAAGGATAAATTTTTTTGATATTATTAATGGGATGTTATAGTAATATAGTTTTAGAAAAAGGACATCCTACAGGACGGGCGACAGCCCATCGCATCGGACAGGGCCATGGCAATCGAACCCACAACCGAAGTGCGACTGGCCTTTATCGCCTACCACTGGCCTACAAGAAGTCCCTGTGTAGTAGAAACTAGTTTTATTTTATTAAGCATTATGATATATGAAGTATAAGTTGATTTTAGGAACCATATATGATTAATCACACTATAGATGGACTTATGTATTTTTCGATAACTTTTCTAACCTTTTGTTTGAGACAGATGGAAAGACCCATCATTCTATCACATGATCTGCTAACACATCACAAATGACAAATTCAACTTCATTTCATTATGAGATGAAGTGGAAATTGTCCAAAGAACGACAAACGGTGAGACTATACCAAAATCACAAAAGTATTTCTTCTAATTCCAATTTCATCAACTTTAGGGAAATTGTCACGACCCGTCCTCGGGGCCTGTCCCATGACTACCCCAAGCCCGCCTTCCATAGGCCAGGGGCTGGCGACTAGCACCAAGGCGTAAATCCCGCTAAAAATGGAAGGCATTGCCTTTGAAAAGTAAACACGCACCACAGAGTAAACAAGAGGAATAGTAAACACTAACTAAAAACAGAGTACAACTGAAAGTGCGGAAAAGTAAATGGGCTAGTATACAAACCCAAACTGAAAGTAAATTACAACTCGAAAGGGAAAACAACAACTGTAAAGTAAAAGCCGCTACACCGAGCTGTCCACTGGAAATCCCACCTGAAGGGTGGGTACAGATAGCTCCACTACTCCTCGGGTTCCGCCGTCTGCTCCGATCACGTCTCGCCCAGTGGTCCACCTCCTGGTACCGTCCTGCTCCGCAAGCCTCAACTACGATCAACGCTGTCTGTCGACTGCAACCAACACAACGTAGTGCGGGCATAGCCCGTGCAGGGGTGAGTATAAGCTACTCAGTAGGGACCCCGAGACCCCTAAAGGTCTCCCAATAATCCACAAAGGATAAACCACAAAAGTAAGATACAATCACCAAGTAACAACCGACACTACTTAGGTATATGCCCATACATATAACTAAGTCATCAATTACAATACCCTACATCCTCCGAGCCCATGTACAACTCATTCCACACAGGAAAGTATACGTATTTCACACAGAAAAAGAAAAATGTAATCCACACAGGATATCACAACACAATCCACACAGGAAAGCAATAAGATTCAGCTCACACAGGTATAGTTCTTCGGAAGACGATAGGGATGATCACAGATCCATCTAAGTCGTCGGACCCACAAAGGATCGATAGGTACTAACCCCCACAATGACCCACACAGGATCGGGCTCACATAGGACCTGTAGGCGCTGGTTCACACAAGACCGCTGAGCGTAGACCCACACAGGATCAGACCCACACAGGATCAGGCCCACACAGGACCTGTAGCACTGATCCATGTAGGATCACTGAGTGCTGTTGTCGTCGTCGTCGAATCCACCAAGGATCTCTGTATTGTCGTCGTCGTAGTCACAGTAGCAGTAGGAGTAGCAGTCACAGTCGCAGCCAGCTCTAGGGTTCCCGCAAACAGCAAGCTCGTTTGGGAGGATCCGCTCCATGAGCCGAGAGGATGACACATCAACTGTCACTAAGTCTAGAGTTGATGTATCTCAATGTTCCGTATCGTCAACAGGAATTCAACGCAACAGACGGCGTGTTGATCGGACACCCGGTCTGAGAGTTATTTGCTTTTTCCTTCCAGGGGCCCGGTTGGTTTTTAAGGAAAAACCAACCCGACCGTACTCCACCTGCGTCCAAAACTCGGGCGGAGTATTCCAAATGATCTGTCTCACTAAGAGGAACTCAACAAAGATGACGACACGTCAATCGGACGTCCGTAGCTCAAGATATGAGTGTTTCCGCTCCGAGGGCCCGATTGGTTTCGTGTACGAACCAACCCGGCCGAACTAAAAGTATTCTGAAACATTGAGTGTGATATACTGAATCGACCGTCTCGATCCAAGTATCGGATCGCCACTGACGGTTCGTCAATCGGAGGTCCGTAGCTCATGTTATGGGCAAAAGACCGAAGTCGATTCGAAAACGGGGGTCCGGGTCCGGGCCGACCCGGGTCCAACCCGGCCCGGCCGGCGGCACGGTCCGGCACAGTGGCGCGGTCAGGTGCGGAGGCGCATCCCAACGCGGCGGCGTGGCCTGGGCGCCGCTCGGGTGCCACGTGCGGGGGGCAAAGCCCCCGCCTTCCTCTGCTGGTGGCGTGGCAAGCTGTCGCGCCTTGGATAAAACGCCCCCCCTCACGTGGGGGCCTGCCTTTGAGAAAAACGGGGGGGGGGGCGCCTGCCCCCCCTTTGTGAAACCAGCCCCCCTCATAATGGGGGGCCAATTAACTGCCCGGGAGAATTTAATTCCCCCAGTTTGCATCATCCCGGCCGTCCTGACCTGGCCGGCCGACTGTTTCTCAACAGGACCGGCAAGGGCCGGTCCTCTTTCGTCATCTGACTCCGGCGGCCCGGCTGGCCGCTGGTCATCACGTTCCAACGCGGCCCAGAACTGACCACGGCCTTCATCGTCCGGCGCGGTGCGACGGCACCGCGCCCCTCCGCCGCACCCCCGCACCAGCCGCGGCGCCTTTGGTTTCCTTCGACGTGGCGCGACGGGGTCGCGTCCATGTAATTCTTTCCACAGCGCGGCGTGACGGCGCCACGCAATAATTGTCGTGTGATTCCCATGTGGTTCGACGGCACCACGCCATCTCGTTTCATCTGCAAGAAACATTCAAGAACAAAGGAGGGGGTTTCGGCCGTGTTTGTGTGGTCTGGCCCCCCTCTCGTTAGATGATAGCACATAATCATTTATCCTCAAGATTTTCATGCTAGAACCAAGAACGAGAATAAATAAATTAAACAACAACAAACCCCTACCTCGGTTTCAAGAACAATGTTCGTCAACGACCCACGGAAGACGAGCATCACAGCGGTCGGTGTCGCAGAAAAAGGACGTCGACGTCATGAAGCGAGGATTCGAAGTTCTTTGACGGTGATTTCGTCGCGGGAAATCGTCGCGGAAGAGATGACGCGGAAGAAGTACGTCGCGTCGCGGATACGGCGTCGCGAAAGGACCGATTTCTTCGACAGAGAGGTTCTTCGTTGAATAACGGCGTTCTTCGCATTCTACGTTGAGTTTGAAGAAGAAGAAGAAAGCTCCAAATTCTCCCAAGGTGATAAGAGAATTCTAACCAATATAAAATAAGCTAAAGCCGTATTTTATTTACAAAACCAAACCATTTTGAAATTCAAAGGTTTGAAATTAAACAACTCAACCCATTTAATAACCCAAGTTGTCAAGTTAATTAAAGGGGAGTTCTAGGGAGTTTAAAAAGGGAAGGTGAAGAGTTATTCTTCTTGTGGGCCCCACCACACTTAATCCTCCCAAGGGAGGTTAAGTGGATGTGGCTCCCACCTCTAACTCCCTTTCGGAGGAGATAACCAACAAGTTTAAAATAAAATTTGTATTCCACAATTTTATTTAACTTATTCTAAAATCAAAAAAACTAACTCTCAACCCGCAATAAACGCAACCTCGGAAAAGGTCTCCTTAAGCGAATATCGGCGCTACGAGTTCATCGGTGCCCTCGGAATTTGATTCCGGGCACCGGTTCAAAAGATAGAAAATCACGCTCGTTCGTTCACTGAATGTACCCGAGCCAAACTTCAGAAAATGATTCCGGGCACTCCGAGCCTTGGAATCAGGTGCCGTCAGAAACTGCGTTCTTGTAAAATTCCAAAGAAAATTAAGAAAAAAATTTCCCTTGAATTTTACGGGTCTTTAAATTACTTCAACCTCTTTACGTCCCCGTAAAGATACATCAAAAATTAAGGAAACAAATGAGGGTACTGAGCACGCATCTGAGTCTCCCGCTCCCAAGTGCTCTCCTGGAGATTCCCGTGATGTCATCTGATGCGCACTAGAGGAATCGACCGTCCACGTAGGACCCTCTCCTGTCGATCCTCGATCTCCACCGGGACCTCCGTAAAAGTCGCCCCATCGTCAACGTCTAGCTCCACATGGTCAATGATGTGCGTCGGGTCGTGCACGTAGACCTCAGCTAAGATACGTGGAAGACGTCATGCACCTGGTGCAACTGAGGTGGTAGAGCCAGGCGATAAGCCACCTCGCCAATCCTGCTGAGGACCTGGAAGGGTCCGATGAAGCACGGAGATAACTTTCCGCCTCGGCCAAATCTCCGTATACCACGTCGATGTGAGACCCGCAAGAAGACGTGGTCTCCATCCTCGAACTCTAGTGGCCTCCGCCTCCTGTCAGCGTAAGACTTCTGCCGGCTCTGAGCTGTCCACATCCGCTCTTGGATAACCTGGACCTTCTCTGTCGTGGCCTGGACCATCTCTGGTCCCACAAGTTCTGACTCCCCAGGTTTATTTCAGCACAAAGGAGATCTACAAGGTCGACCGTACAACGCCTCGTACGGTGCCATCCCGATAGTGGAGTGGTAGCTGTTGTTGTACGCGAACTCCACCAAGGGTAGGTGGTCCTCCCAGCTACGACCAAAGTCGAGGACACATGCGCGGAGCATGTCCTCGAGAGTCTGAATGGTCCTCTCCGTCTGACCATTCGTCTGAGGGTGAAAGGCTGTGCTCAAACGTAGCTGCGTCTCGAACGCCTCCTGCAATCCCTTCCAAATTCGGGAAGTAAATATAGCATCTCGATCGAAGACGATAGATGATGGCACACCGTGAATCCGCACATTCTCCTGAACGTAAAGACGTCTGATGCTCTCCACTGAGCCCTGCTCTCTGATTGGTAAGAAGTGTGTAGACTTGGCGAGTTAGTCAACAATCACCCAAATGGAGTCGTGACCTCTGGAAGTGCGTGGAAGTCCAGTCACGAATTCCATAGATATGTCGTCCCACTTCCACTCCGGGATCTCTAAGGGCTGTACCAAGCCTGCTGGTACCTGATGCTCTGCCTTCACCTGCTGATAGGTGAGGCATCGAGAAACGAACTCTTCCACAGCCTTCTTCATGCCCGGCCACCATTGTCGTCGTCTGAGATCCTGGTACATCTTCGCCACTCCAGGATGTACCGCCAAAGGAGAAGTGTGAAACTCTCTCAGCACCTCCTCCCGTAAAGCAATTGGTACCATGGTACGTCCTCTGAAAAGGATGTCGTGCTCTGCTCCAAGAGAGAAACCATCAGGTTCCTGTCCCGAGGATATCTGTGCACGACGTGTCTCATAGTCAGTGTCCCCTCGCTGTGCCTCTCTGACCCTCTACAGTAGTGGAGAAGTGACTGTGAGAGACTGAAGGAAGTATACTCCATCTCTATCCATGAAGGATATCTGCAAAGAGGCTAGCTGCTCTGTCGTCTCCTCAAGTAGCTGAATTCCCGTCCTCCTGCTGAGGGCATCGGCTACTACGTTCCCCTTCCCAGGAGTATAGACTATCTCAAAGTCATAGTCCAGGAGTAACTCGAGCCAACAACGCTGTCTCTGGTTCATGTCCTTCTACGAGAAGATATACCTAAGACTCTGATGATCAGAAAAGACTATAAAGCGCTCGCCCATCAGGTAGTGTCGCCAAGTCTTCAGAGCGAAGACCACTGCTGCCAACTCCAGGTCATGGGTAGCGTAGTTCTTCTCATGCAGCCTCAACTGTCGTGATCCCTAGGTGATCACTGCCCGATCCTGCATCAGGACGCAACCGAGTTCGGTCCCTGATGCATTGCAGTAAACTATGTATCCAACTCCCTCCTCAGGCAACCTCAAGATAGGTGCGCTGGTCAATCTCTGTCTCAGCTCCTGGAAGCTCTGCCGACATCTGTCGGACCACACGAAGGGTTTCCCCTTCTTCGTCAAAGGTGTGAGTGGTGCCGCAACTCTAGAGAATTCTAGCACGAATCTCCGATAGTATCCGGCTAGTCCCAAGAAACTCCGAACCTCTGTCACGCTCCTGGGTGGCTCCCAAGCTAACACTGCCTCGATCTTCGCAAGATCCACTACAACTCTTGCCTCAGAGATGACGTGTCCCAAGAAGTGGACCTCACGTATCCAGAACTGGCACTTCGAGAGCTTACTATAAAGATGGTGCTCTCGGAGTGTGTCTAGTACAACTCGCAAGTGATAGGCGTGCTCCTCCTTAGTCGTAGAGTAAATCAGAATGTCGTCGATGAAGACCATGACAAATAGATCGAGGTATGGCTGAAAGATCCTGTTCATGAGGTCCATGAACACTGTTGGAGAATTGGTTACACCGAAAGGCATAACCAAGATCTCATAGTGGCCATACCGACATCTGAAGGCCGTCTTCTGCACATCCTTGTCTCTGACTCTGAGCTGATGATAGCCTGACCTGGGGTCTATCTTTGAGAACCACCGTGCTCCCTTGAGCTGATCAAAGAGGTCATCAATCCTCGGTAGCAGATACTTGTTCCTCACTGTCACCTGGTTCAGGCGACGATAGTCAACACAAAGTCACAAGCAACCGTCCGCCTTCTTGGAGAACAAAATCGGGGAAGCCCATGGTGAAACACTAGGTCGGATGAACCCCTTTCCCTGCAAGTCCTCCAACTGTACCCGTAGCTCTTGAAGCTCGGCGGGGGCCATCCGATATACTAGAGTCGATATCGGGGCTGTCCCGGGGTACATATCAATATAAAATTCTACCTCTCTAAGAGGAGGTAGTCCTAGAACGTCGTCGGGAAAAACGTCCGCTAACTGATCCTCCACTGCAGGAAAACCACGACTCGGTACGTCAACTGCTCCAAGGAAGAGGCTAGCCAACTGATGATTGATGGGCTGTCCTCTCCTCCGCGGAAGTCCATCTTGTGCTGCAAAGGCTCCCTTCTCACCGGTGAAGGTGAACCTGCTCCCGTCGGTGCGTACACATCGCACCTTGCGCCTAAAACAGTCAATCTGGGCATGGACTATGGATAACCAATCCATGCCCAAGATGACGTCGTAAGGCCTCGATGCTGCTACAAGAAGATCCCAGCTGAAGCTCTCGCCTCCTAGAGTAAGCTCACACTGCCGGAACCAGTGCGTAATCGTTGAGTCTGCTCCCGTAAGAGTCTCTAGCCGTAAGGATCGAGCCAACGGCTCTGTCGGAATCTCTGCGCTCCGAAAAAGGGCAGCGGATATGAAAGAGTGACTCGCTTCTGTGTCTATAAGTACTGCAGTAAGGGTGGAGTAGACACAGATAGTACCTCGAATCATCTTGGGCACGCCGTGGTCGTAGGCCTCTGCTGCCTGGAGCTGTGCCTATCTCTACCCGCCAGCTCCCTGTGGTCGGGGTGGACCTCCTGGTGGTGGTGGTTGTAGAGCCTCAAAGTGTCTCCCACCACCTGCTGCTCGGCCAGCTCCTCTTCCTCGTCCGCCTCCTCCCTGCGGACCGCCACGGTAGACCCACTGCATCTGCCTCGGTGGTCCCTCAACCGTCTACTGCTCCTCGGCATGGCGGGTCGGGCAGTCACGAGCCATGTGGCCCTGCCCACCGCACGAGTAGCACTGTCTGCCTCTCGAAAGACTGGCTCCGCGCTGTGTGCCCCGCACTGCTGAGCCAGTGTCCTGAGGTCGTCTACCTGAAGGTCTGGTCTGCCTGGACCCCTGAGTCATCCGTCGACTGCCTGCTGCATGAGACTCTACCAAGTGCCGCCCTGCGGTGGGTCTCGATGCTGGTGTAGACTCAGTAAGGAAGCTCTCGATCAAAAGGGCCCGCTCAAGTAATCCTGTCTGAGTCGGTATGCTGAGGTAGATCAGCGATGCCCTGATCTCGTGTCTCAACCCCTGCTCAAAGGTCCGGGCCCGGAAGAAGTGGTCTCGTACCATGTCGGTTGAGTAGCGCGGGAGATCGGTAAACCTCGCCGAGTACTGAGCGACCGTCATGCTACCCTACCGCAGCTGAAGAAGCTCCTGGATACGCACCGCACGGAGGGTGGCTGGGACGAACTCCGAGCGGAAGAGGCTCTCAAAGTCCTTCTAAAGTAGAGATGCCTCATCGTGCACCTGGAGCATCAAGCTCCACCATCGCCCCGCTGCTGCGTGCAGTAGGCTCGCAGCGAGGATCACCATGAGGTCTGCAGGTGTCCTCACTATCCTAAAAACTCGTACCACTGCCTCCAGCCAGTCCTCGGCTGCCTGGGGGTCCGTCTCCCCACGAAACCTGGGTGGTCGCTGGCACTAAAACTCATGCAGTGTGCTGAGGCGACGTGCATCGTCAGTGACTGGTGCTGGAAGTATCGGGGGATCGGCGGGTAGAGATACTGTCGGTGCCACAACTGACAAAGGGCCCTGCACCGAGGCCTCGTCGCTCGGTGGGCTGTCATCACGCTTGACTCTCGGAACCCTAGCTGGCTGCCATCGTGGGGCCATCATGAAAAGGAAATAGGTGCACCACGGTCAGAAAAGTATACCTGGTGAGCTGATATAAAGTAATCACAATGAGAAATTTGAAACACACTCGCAATCAATGTTTTCATGCATTAAATCAAAAATCAGTAGTCAGGGTCCTGGTGTACAGATACATCGGTCGCCGCACCAACACTGGACTCCCTGTACTGATAACCACACTCAATACGCTAAACATTATTTCTTCACATAGAAAATATCAGAGTTCGCGGTAGAACCGAACTCCATTAATACCAATTTGTCACGACCCGTCCTCAGGGCCCGTGCCGTGACTACCCCAAGCCCGACTTCCATAGGCCAGGGGCTGGCGACTAGCACCAAGGCGTAAATCCAGGTAAAAAGGGAAGGCATTGCCTTTGAAAAGTAAACAAGCACCATAGAGTAAACAAGCAGAATAGTAAACACTAAGTAAAAAACAGAGTACAACTGAAAGTGCGGAAAAGTAAATGGGCCAGTATACAAACCCAAACTGAAAGTAACGTAAAACTCGAATGGGAAAACAAAAAATGTAAAGCAAAAGCCGCTACACTGAGCTGTCCACTGGAAATCCCACCTGAAGGGTGGGTTCAGATAGCTCCACTACTCCTTGGGTTCCGTCGTCCGCTCCGAGCACGTCTCGCCCAGTGGTCCACCACCTGGTACCGTCCTGCTCAGCAAGCCTCAACTAAAATCAACGATGTTCGTCTTCTGTAACCAACACAATGTAGTGCGGGCATAGCCCGTGTAGGGCTGAGTATAAGCTACTCAGTAGGGACCCCGAGACCCCTGAAGGTCTCCCAAAAATCCACAAAGGATAAACCACAAAATTAAGATACAATCACTAAGTAACAACCGACACTGCTTAGGTATATGACCATACATATACCTAAGTCATCAATTCCAATACTCTCCAACCTCCGAGCCCAAGTACAACTCAGTCCACACAGGAAATTATACGTATTCCACACAGGAAAGCAAAACGTAATCCACACAGGATATCACAACAAAATCCACAAATGAAAGCAATATGATTCAACTCACACAGGTATACTTCTTCAGAAGACGATAGAGATGATCACCGATCCATCTAAGACGTCGGAGCCACAAAGGATCGATAGGTACTAACCCCTGCAATGACCCACACAGGATCGGGCCCACATAGGACATGTAGGCGCTAGTTCACACAGGACCGCTGAGCGTAAACCCACACAGGATCGGACCCACACAGGATCGGTCCCACACATGACCTGTAGCACTGATCCATGTATGATCGCTGAGTGTTGTAGTCGTCGTCGTCAAATCCACCAAGGATCTCTGTACTGTCGTCGTCGTAGTCACAGTAGCAGTAGTAGTATTAGTCACAGTCGCAGCCAGCTCTAGGGTTCCCGTGCACAACAAGATCGTTTGGGAGGATCTGCTCCACGAGCCGAGAGGCTGATACATCAACTGTCACAAAGTCTAGAGTTGATGTATCGAAAATTTCAGTATCGTGAACAGGAATTCAACGCAACAGACGGCGCGACGATCGGACGCCCGGTCTGAGAGTTATTGGCTTTTTCGTTCCAGGGGCCCAATTGCTTTTTAAGGCAAAACCAACCCGACCGTACTCCACTTGCGTCCAAACCTCGGCCGGAGAATTCCAAAAGATCCTTCTCACTAAGAGGATCTCAACAAAGCTGACGGCACGTCAATCGGACGTCCGTAGCTCAAGATATGAGTGTTTCCGCTCCGAGGGCCCGGTTGGTTTCGTGTACAAACCAACCCGGCCGAACTCAATGTATTCCGAAACTTTGAGTGCGATATACCGAATCTACCGACTCGATCCAAGGATCGCATCTCCGCTGACGATTTGTCAATCAGAGATCCTTAGCTCATGTTATGGGGAAAAGACCGAAGTCGATTCGAAAACGGGGGTCCGGGTCCGTGCCGACCCGGCCTGAACCCCCCCCCCCCCCCCCCCCCCCCGGGTCGGCCCGAACTGGGTTGACCCGACCCGGGTCCGTCCCGGCCCGGCGTGGTGGCGCGGTCCGGTGCGGCGGCGCGGTCCGGCGCGGCGGCACGTCACATCGCGGCGGCGCGTCCCATCGCGGCGGCGCGGCCAGGGCACCGCTCGGGTGCCACGCGCGAGGGGCAATGCCCCCGCTTTCCTCTGCTGGAGGCGCGGCAAGCTTACGTGCCATGGATTAAATAGCCCCCCTCACGTGGGGGCCTGCCTTTGAGAAAAACGGGGGGGGGGGGGGGGCGCCTGCCCCCACTTTGTGAAACCGGCCCCCCACATAATGGGGGGCCAATTAACCGCCCGGGGGAATTTAATTCCCCCAGTTTGCATTATCACGGTCGGCCTGACCGGGCCGGCCGGCTCTTTCTCAATAGGACCGGCAAGGGCCGGTCCTCTTCCGTCATCCGACACCGGCGGCCCGGCTGGCCGCCGGTCATCACGTTCCGCCGCGGCCCAGAACCGGCCACGTCCTTCATCGTCCGGCGCAGTGCGACAGCACCGCGCCCCTCCGCCGCGGCCCCCGCACCAGCCGCGGCGCCTTTGGATTCCTTCGACGCGGCGCGACGGCATCGCGTCCATGTAATTCTTTCCACAGCGCGGCGCGACGACATCACGCAATAATTTCCGTGTGATTCCCACGTGGTGTGACGGCACCACGCCATCTCGTTTCATCCGCAAGAAACATTCAAGAACAATGGAGGGGGTTTCGGCCGTGTTTGTGCGGTTCGGCCCCCCTCTCGATAGATGATAGAACATAATCATTTATCCTCAAGATTGTCATGATAAAACCAAGAACGAGAATATATAAATTAAACAACAACAAACCCCTACCTCGGTTTCAAGAACGATGTTCATCAACGACCCGCGGAAGACAAGCGTTGCGGCGGTCGGCGTCGCGGAAAAAGGACGTCGACGTCGTGAAGCGAGGATTCGAAGTTCTTTGACGGCGATTTCGTCATGGGAAATCGTTGCAGAAGATATGACGTGGAAGAAGTATGTCGCGTCGCGGATACGGCGTCGCGAAAGGACCGAGTTCTTTGACGGAGAGGTTCTTCATTGAAGAACGGCATTCTTCGCGTTCTTCATTGAGTTTTAAGAAGAAGAAGAAAGCTCCAAATTCTCTCAAGGTGATAAGAGAATTCTATCCAAAATAAAATAAGCTAAATCCTTATTTTTTTTACACAACCAAACCATTTTGAAATTCAAAGGTTTAAAATTAAACAACTCAACCCATTTAATAACCCAAGTTGTCAAGTTAATTAAAGAGGAGTTTTAGGGAGTTTAAAAAGAGAAGGTGAAGATTTATGCTTCATGTGGTCCCCACCACACTTAATCCTCCCAAGGGAGGTTAAGTGGATGTGGGTCCCACCTCTAAATCCCTTTTGGAGAAGATAACCAACAAGTTTAAAATAAAATTTGAATTCCACAATTTTATTTAACTTATTCTAAAATCCCAAAAACTAACTCTCATCCTGCAATAAACGCAACCTCGTAAAAGTCCTCCTTAAGAGAATATCAGCGCTGCGAGTTCATCAGTGCCTTCGGAATTTGATTCCGGGCACCGGTTCATAAGTTAGAAAATCCTGCTCGTTCGTTCACTGAACATACCCGAGCCAAACTTCAGAAAATGATTCCGGGCACTCCGGGCATCGGAATCAGGTGCCGTCGGAAACCGCGTTCTTGTAAAATTTCAAAAAAAATTAAAAAAAAATTCCATTGAATTTTAAGGGTCTTTACAGAAATGATCTTGAAAACCAAAAATGTTTTCCTAGTGCTCTTATATCTAATGAATCAGATGGTACCTTAGATCATCACAAATTTATGGCTTTGTGATTGCTAGCTTTTCCATTGCCATGTTATCTACCACTCTCCATCAGAACATGATGGTTATATTTCTCTTCCATATCCATATTTTCACCTATGAGGAAACCCAGTGATTAGTTTATTTGGGTAACCGTCACATTTCATACATTTTTTTAAAGATAGGTTTTGGTATTCCTTTTTACGATGTGGGTTTCTATTAATGAAACTTTCGAATAGTAAACCATTTATAACCCCGACGAATTTCGAGGGCGAAATTCATTTTAAGGGGGGTATAATGTAACATCCTGAGATTTTATGAAAAATATTATTTTAATTTCATTAATTTTTTGTGTTGTATGCTACACCAAGATTACCTTGCGCTATACGCAACACCATATTAGCTTGCAGTATACGCAACACTATTCTTGGATCGTGTTACACACAATTTTGATAATAGTTATTCTACAAAACATTGAGTATATATATAAATATATTCACTGTATAAATGAAATATGGTTTGATTATGAAACAACGAATTATTCTTGCACACCACGCAACCCTGACTTGGATTGCATTACACGCAATTGCAACCTTCCTCGATAGCGTGTGTTGTACTCAATACCAGGTTTTACTAAAAAACAATATATTATTATAATATTATTATGAACTAGCCGTTATGAATAGTATTAACTAAATTTGGAATTTTATAACATTATTATTCATCTTACACATTTTATAAAACATGGTATAAGAACAAAATAAATTTTTTGGGTAAAATAAGTATTTTTCCCAAAAAAAATCATTTTTGCCACCTTTTGATGGCGCACCCACATTAAATCTAGTTTTTGACTTGTTTATAACTTCAATTTGACAAAATAAAATTCTTATTTGGAATAATGAAATAAAAATTTACTTTGGATAAATTTTTCATATTATTCTGGTAACTTTCATATTTTGATGAATAGTAAAAACAAGCTATATTTTAATTAAAAACATCTTTTTTCATTGCAATAATTTATATGGTTAAATTATAATATTTAATGGTTTTAAAGTATAAATAGAATATATTTTTACCATTTAATATAATTTATGTCATTAGTATTGATTCTACCTTGAATTCGTAGGATAAATCAATTCAATCTTTTAAAATGTTTTAAAGAAAACCCAATTTTCTTTCGACAACGAGATTAATTTTAATTTAATTTCAGCAAATTTTGTGTATTGAATTTGGAAAAATGGATTCCATATTTGGAATCAGTGGATCTAAATTATGTTAATAAGATACTTTTTATTTTTGGGAATTATGAATAGTAACTACGGTAAATTATATTTACCTTAGTTAAAGGTAAATCAGGTAATTAAGGGTAAATATAATATTATAAAATTAACCTAACACATGTCAAAATACTATTGGATGACTAAAAGTTGACCCATATCACCTAAGGGTGGGATTAGATACATTTAATAGACTTTTTTCCATGAAAATTATTTAATTATTATTAAAACCATAGAATGTGACAACATGTCACATTCTTAAATCTTATAAGTATAATAATTTTACTTTAGTGATACACTTCATGAAACATCAAAAATTAATTGTCTCCAGAAATCTAATACAATTATATACATCATAGAAATTTATTTATAATTCTTAGGGATTAAATAATTATCATTTATTATGACACAAAGATGATGCAGTAATTGTCTTATTAATGAAATATTGACATAATTGATGTTATAATTACCCAAATAAATCTAATTTAAGACTTTTTATGAAATCCACTAATTTTATAGGTTAATATTACATGTTAGTATTGATTTAATTTACTTTTTTATAATTAATCATTCTGTTATGATTATAAAAAAAAAATCATTTACTAAATAGTGTCAAAATTGACATAAAATAGTTTTTAAAACAAATATTATATTATTAATTGTTATTTTATTCCTAAAAAACTATGCATCGGCCAAATAAATTAGATAAGGTTATATATGTTAATAATAAACAACTTGAGGTTCTTTTGTCTTGATATAGTAAGTTTATTAACCATATAGTGTAAGAAAAGAAGAAGACACGGTAAAAGTAAAATTATCTAACTTAAAGTTAAATATAAATTATAAGGTTAAAATAGGAACCTAAACTTGTATAAATTATATTGGATAAAAGGATTTCGACCAATACCCACCTTATCTTAGAAATGAAACAATTTGGAGGTATTTAAAACCGAAATACACTTTATAATAAAATTATAGTTTTAGTTATTCCAAAGGTGCCCCTCTCCTCCCTTATAGAAGGGCACCTCCTCCCCATCATCCTCACACAACATTGAGCCTCCAAGCTCGGCCAACCCCTGAAAAATTATCTTATCCACTTCCCTTGAAACTTCCTAGAGGTTATTGTCTTCCGCAAATACCAATTTTAGTACCCTAAGAGGAGGACTCAAAGAGTCTCCTCAAAGAAGAGGTAATGTCTGTTTCTGATTCTTTCAACTTTATTTCTTCTTCCACTTCTTCTCTTTAGGTTTTTTCATTTTGAAGTAATAACATCAGTATCACTCATATACTGATATGTTATTATAAGTATTAAACAACCCTATTTCACCATCCATCCATCCTATGGAAAATGAAATTACCGCGCGTGCGTACGTACGGAATACCGTCTCCACGCCGTGGTGTAATCTATTTTCCACCACCACAATAATTGGATGGGTATAATGGTGTACATAATAACTATATATGGTTATTTTAAAGTGATATTTATTCTTAAATAGTATACATACACTAAAATACTATTCAAATATCATGAGAACGATATCATCGCTCGTGTGTACGTACGGACTACCGTCTCCACGACGCGATGAGATTCATTCTCCACGTTAACCATTCATGAATGATTATAAAGTATATATAATAAGTAGTAATGAAATATATTACATAATAATACTACTGGATTTATGTATATATATATATTTATGTCATCTGCTTAATTCCACTCAATTAAATAAGGAAACGAAAACAACGTTCAAGCGTACGTACGGCCTACCATCTCCATGAATGGTGTATTTCGTTCCATTTATCAATCCATTATATATATGTATATTCTTAATATATATTATATAACTATAATGTTTTATATTCTGTAATTATGTAATCATGATCTATGTAATCATATGAATAATTACAAGTTAAAACACGAACGACAAATGAGACGATTTAACCCAAAACACTACTTTAACATGAATTTACAAAAGAACGGGTAATATAAAGTCATAAGTGAACCATATATGATATAATAACAGTGAATATGATTCTGTAATAAATCAATGACATTATTTAAATCATTATACAGGAGGTTCGGACACTTACAAAGAAAATCAGACCTAAGGTAAGGGAAATATCACAATCTCATTTTTATCCGAGATTGTTTATACTTTGGTATTTACTGGGGTGTATTTTATCATCCACATCCATGTTTCCTCAATATGTAATATTATTTCCATCCACCTATAATTGTTTAAATCCATTTTTACCCTTTGGTGAGTTTATAGTAAAAGATATGAAAGGAATCTTTTGTCATTTTCCATACGATGTACTTTTTCACTTTTCCGACAAAAGTACGAGAAAAATGTTTTTTTAACTTATACGTCATGAATTGATTTTTAAAACATTATTTAAAAGAAGCTTCCTTTATAAGTTTTCAGGTTTATTTTTAATCAACTTCTTTTAGTTATAATTTTATTACATGTTATGAAATGAAAAGTTTTTTTGAAGTTGAAATGATATTTTCCTCCAGAATGGAGTTCAAGTGTTTTATCAAAATTATTTTCCATCTAAGATAATATAGGGTTATGTTTCTATACCTATTATTACATGGATTTGATTATGTTGTGATGGAAATATTTTTCTGATTTCCATTATCTTATATGAATTGTTTTACAATGTCATTTTGCTTAAGAATCCCATTTTTATTACATGGGTTATGCTATGATGTATGGTTTATGATTTTGTGGAACACATAAGAATGGTATCATTATGAGATTGGTGGGACCTATATCTCCCTCCAATGAATTGGGTAAAGATTTTATATCTCATGAGATAGACATGGCTGGAATGGTAGGTTATACTGGTTCAGTGAAACAGGACTGAAACGAGGGTGAATCGGTTCAGAAATGGACATTGTCCACTAAGATAGTCTTGGCAATGAGTCTTGACTAATAACATATGATTCTCTATGAATGTGTGTGTATGCCACAAAGTTTCATGTTTTAAGTTATGATTATTGGGATTTCATTTCACTGCTATGATTTATCCCATGTTATGAAATTATGCTCTCTTATGAAGGTTAAGATTTCCAAAATGTTATGTTCTTATGAATATGATGTGATTGATATTTATTTTGTTTAACCTTACTGATCATTTGAGCTCACCATTTTATGTTTTTTCCCCAGGATATAAAGAATGGTTTTAGGTAAAAAAAAGGAAGATCTTTATGGGAGATGTTGAAGATCGTTCACCACGATTAGAAGAGTATATTCCGAGTTTCCAAAGACACTAAACTATTACAATCCATGTGTGTGTGTTTTTGTTATGTACTCAGTATTCCGCAAAAGTAATGTAATGTCCATGTACGTTAGGCTTCAGGTCTCTACAATATATGAATGTGTTTTTGGTTAGTAATGGTAGTTGTATAATGTTGTTCATTTCTAATTGAGTGAAACTTGATTAATGTATTTAAATTTATAATTGGAAAATCACATAGTCGATTAATGTGGTTTATTTTTCTACCAAAGAAATTATCTGGAAGATTCATCAATTGAACCCAATATGTCACGTAGCCAAATTTTCAACATATAAAATTTGAGTATTCACATAGATAGATATTCCACATAGTAAAATGGTGAAACATTGAATAATTTTCATTGAGAATTCTCAAAGGTAATTTTTTCACACATGATTTAGAATTCACTAATCCAATTTCCTAGATAAATTATTTATAATGACATATAAAATATTGTTACATAGATATTTGTACTCTACATATTCAATTTAAATTATTATCTATATATATATATATATTGGTTTTCAGTATGTTTTCAAAATTAATATTTTATGAGGTTATTTTATTATGATGTTTTCTGAAAAATTTACAATTCCTCTATAATAATATGAATAAGATTATTTTTCCCTAATGGATAAGTTGTATTACAACAGTTATTGTGATTATGGGGATATTATGAATACATTATCTCTTCATTATAGTGGTAGTTGAAGAATATGAATCCATTTGAGGAGGATTAGTTGTTAAAAAATATATGTGATGAAAGATATGGTTTGAGGATGGTGGTTCATTGATAAATATCTAATTACACTCATGTGTTCCGTATAAAAAAATTGTATTTGAGAATATTTTTTAGTGCATTATGAATTTTTTTTGATGTAAATTAATTTTTTAAATGTTTAGAGACACATGGAACTGGTTGTTTATCTTTTGTTTTGAAATAATCATATTTTATTTTGCAAAATTTTTCATTTTTGTTTTAATCATTTTGTGGTTTAGTATGTAGATGTTAGGCTTCATGTGATTCATGGAATTTTTGGTTGGATGAGATTGGAAGTATTATCATACAATATCACTCAGCTAATTAATGAATAAAATCTATTGTTGGGTGAATAATTTGGCATGAAAAGATGTAGGATTCCCAATTATGTATAAAATTTATAAAAAAATTTGTGTTATATTCTCTTTAAATTTATACAGGATTTGGTGAGAACTAAATGTCCTATTATGATTTGATCATAGTATAATAATTAATAGACGTTTATTTTTTCAAAAAATAATGTACAAACTACACCCCACTATTTCACACACCTTCATAATGGTGGAAATCGATCTTACCAGGCATTTCAACTTATAGTTGAAAAATAAATCATTTTAGGGAAAAAATAAAATTTTAACCCATAGTAATTTTTGATATGGTGGTTCATAAAATTATTTTAGTTTTTAAACAAAATTTAATATGATTGCATAAATTAATTATAATTTCATTGAACAAAATACAATAAAAATCACTCACAATGAAAACAGATTTCTGAAGCATAAAATTTACTCACTAAAAATATAAGTGCATATTTATTCCAAATTAATAAATAAAATAATAATGACTATAACCATTGTTAATATATTTCATAATAAAGTAACTTATATTCATACGGGCCTTTCAAATGACCATATCAAATAATGAGGTAAGGGGTATTTGAGGATGTATAGTTATAATATGGCATTAAAACACTCATGTATAGTTTACTATAGTTAGGATATCATAGAAAAATGGAGATAAATCCATCAAGACACACATGGGAGGATATGAGTAATTTTTTCTTCTATAGTCCTTATACTGACACATAAGATTCCTTGAGAAGCAGATAAATGAGTAGATAGTAATGTATTTTTATTATGTTTTGGATTTGAAAGAGCATAATGTTATAAATTGCAGTACATGGTGTATATAAAAGATGCATGTGTATATACAATGAGTTGTAGGCGGGATACATAAACAATGAAACCGTATTATAGGGGATCATTAATGGAAATTAAATTTTTTCAATAGTTTATGAAACCATGTAGTTAAACAATAAGCCTAACCCAACCATCCAACATGAAATATTTTTTATATACCTATGTGGAAAACTATATAGTGAATCCTTTCGTAGTGTAAACATTGAGGATTTATGTGTTTTATCTATTTCAATTTCACATTCAACAATCTTAAATATTCTTAATTTTCTATCTGTTCTACCTTTTATTTAATATAGTACCGATCATATTACACGACCCATGGTGATCACTTCAATGGATGCTATACCTTACCTTAAATTTGAACATCAAATAGTGTAACATGATTTCAATGATATTGTGGATTGGATGGTCTAATCCATGTTCTGTTATGGTATCCCACCATTATATAACAAATCATTTCATTAAATTTTACAAACAGAGGATCAGTAAAGTCTAGGGTATTAGAAATCAGGAACAATATACATGAAAACACATAAAATTTTTCTATTAAACTTGTAATGATTCATTATAGGTTTATCCTATGTTAAATTACTACATCTCATAACCTGGAGTCAAACATTAAAGGAAAGGTTGATTAGAAGCCCCGGTAAAGAAAACAAGTGAAACAATTTACATGTGAATGTTAGCTATATCAATAACGACATAAGGGATTAAGTAAAAAAATGTTAAATAAGAATATAATAATAATAATAACTTGACAAATATATTTAAAATGGGTCTAACACATTTAATTTAGTCATTCATGAACATTTCACCATGTATTTTCCCCAATGTTTCATACAAATTACAATGTTTATTCACCATGTTATCATAAAAATGGTCATCTCTAGAGATTAAATTCTATACACAATGAATTGGACAGCTATCGGGGCGTACCCTTAATATGTCTTTAATTTCATGTGATCAACATAGATCACAATCATACATTTCTTAAATAACCTATAGGGAATAAAATGAATGGGGTTTGTCTCAAAATAGTGATGTTTTAAAACGTGGCTAAAGACAAGATCATTATGTCCTTTATAACCCATGTAATGGGAATGAGGGTTTTATATATGTCAATTTCAGAATCAAAAATATCATTTTTATGTATTGATGTGCACCCCTATAAATGAAATAGGTTTGGGTAATCACATAAATAAAATGTGATAATTTCTTTAAAAGGAGAGACGGATTTGGAGACGAAAATTCTGCAACATAACAGTTATATTACAAGGTTATAGAAAATATTAAAAATATAGGGGACTAGGCTCACCCACTCATAATGAACTTATAATACAGAATAGGGATATAATAAAATGTAAAGAATATAATGGTGTGGTTGTTTTAATTACATCTCACGTGAAAAAGAATCTTGGGGGAAAAGAGAAGATGTGATTTGTTTATTTAAAATTAGATAGCATAATAGGGTCAATTAAAAATTCAAAAAATCAGTTGATGAGAGTATAAAGTGTATCTAATCATTTGGAAATAAAATGGTCAACTATAAGGATATATAAGATCCTACACTCACATAATAAAATGGAAACTAGAAGACATAACATAACTGAATTCCTGAATAAAAGTGAGGTGTGGAAGGTTCCCTTTCCTTGAAGTGTAACTTAAAAAACGAAGAAGGTTGGGTCCTTGGGGGGGCTTGAGGGAACCTTAATGGGAATCCTTAAAATGTAAAAGGTCCATATATTCATTAAGGAGAAATTTGGAATGAAATGAATGATGGAATGTGTTGGAATTTATTGCAAAAATGAGGGAATATTTTATTAATTCCAAGGGAAAGATCATTAGTGGTATTTTCAAAACATGGATATTTGGGACACCTATTAAAATATCATACTAAACACAAGTCAAAAATAATTATTACATCATGACGACATCACTAATAAAGTCATTAATCACATCAAAACTCAGAACTGTATTTTTACTAATCACCAATGAAGAAATTTTTTTGTAAGAATGTCATAAATTCATTTTATCCTAATATTGATGCTCAGAATTAAAAAATTAACTCCATATTATGAAAAAATATGTTCCATAATTAGATATTTAATATTTTTGTGAAAACACTTTTTACCCAAATAAATTACTATTAATAAACAACTAATTTCAGAAATACCTATTTACATTTTCTATTAAATAACATAACCATTATAGATGCCTAAATTATATATATTATTTCTTAAGTGAGTTAATATTCCATTGGTCACATTACAATTCATAAGTGTAATATTACTATTCATAATGTACTATTCACCAAAAATAAAGTTGATCTGATTAGAATCTAAATTTCTTACTGGTCACAATTCTAGAAAACATTTTTTTGAAAATCATTTATCATTATTGATTATTTAATATTGATATATATATATATGAAATTTTATGATTTCATTTCTTCCAAAATTCACTAAAAATATAGAACTTCTCTAAATTCATCCTAACATTATTTTAACATTTTAAATTAATAATTTATACCATAATAAAAAGTGTAAAATTTATTTATAAAAAAATGGATTACACAATGTATCTAAGGAATCATTACCTAGCCCCTTATAACAAATATATAGAACATATTAGTAAGGTGTGAAATGGTAACGAAATCATGGGGCTGTAGGTACAACATTTTCTAATTGGCGATTTATATCATCTTGAACTTCACCTTTAAGAGATTCCATTCAAGAATAACGTATCGGAGTCAGGATTGAGCTTGGTCTAGAGAGAAACCCAACAACTCCACCTCTTTCCCATGCTCCGATAAATGGGCTTCATATGGCCTGAGTCTACTAGATAAGGCCATCGACCCTTCTTTTGGAATTAATTAACTATGATCATTTGTAATTATAAACAATAACCCTAACATTAAAAGTAAATTTTCAAATGCTCATACTGACTAACAATAATATAACATTCGAATCCCCATGATCTAATTTTAATTATACTCACTTCATTAATTAAAGGATTTAGTTTTGTTCAGTATAAAATAAAATAACACCCAAAATTTAGAAATAGATATTATTCAAAGGTTCGGGTCATTACATTCTTATACCCTTAAGAAATTTCGACCCAGCAGTTTTAACTCGTACCCTCATAAGATAAAAAGCATGAATATGTCTGCCTCATATACTACTTTGGTTCCCACGTGGCTTCTTCATATTTTTGGTTCCTTCAGAACTGCTATTCAATGTGGGTAGTCATATTGCATTGAACCATGTCTCTATAATCCAAGATCCCCTACGACATCTCTTCATAAGAGAGGTCATGTTCCATTTGAACCCCCTTTAAATTTAATAAACATAAAGGGTCAGCTATGAAATTTCTCAAGAGGGATATGTGGAAGACATCATGGATTTGTGCTAGATTTGGATGAAGTGAAAGCTAAGAGGCCACTACAACTATGTGATCAAGTATTTCATAGGGGCCAATGTACCTACAAATAAGCTTCCCTTTCTTCCCAAACCTCATGAATATCATCAAAGGTGAAATTTGAAGAAATAAATTTTCACCAACACCAAAATTAAAGTCCTATAAATGGTTTCCAGTATAGCTCTATTACCGACTCTGAGAAGACATAATGTGTTGCGGGATGGAATGGACACTTTCAATCATCTCTTGCACAATATTAGGCCCAAGAATATTTTCCTCACCAGCTTCATCCTAACAAGAAGAAGTTTTACTTCACATCTCATATAGAGCTTCACAGGGTGCTATTTGAATGCTCGAGTGGAATATGTGGTTGTAAGAGATCTCAACTAATCGGATATGTTGATCCCATCTACATTTTACTTCTTTTGATCATGTTATCATCATTTCATCATGTGTTTAAATAGTATTTTAGGTTTTAACATATGTTTTGGGGTGACATACCATACTGAAATTCAATTCAATACTCAGATCATGTTGAAGGCATGTCAAGAATTTTAATGTGAAACTTGGATCAAAATAAAATAAAATTTAAAGTGGATCTCAATTCATCGTTACCAATTCCTACACGTAAAACCAAGAAACTTGGATAAGAGATAAATCTTCCCAAATATAAATAAAATGGGTTTTCTTGGGGAGACGGTCCATAAAAACCCATAACAAATTGTTTCCTCTAGATGTTCTCGAGACACTAAGGACAATGTCCATTTTTACATTGTCCCACTTCCATGATGTTATTGGTAGTGGTTACTATACCACTTTAGGAATTTGTCGCTCAGCTATCATTTTCATTCGTACCAAGCATCGTGATGTGTAGTCAACTGTAACAGCCCGAGATTTTATGTAAAATATTCTTTTTAATTTTATTAATGCCTTGTGTTGTACGCTACACCAAAAGGATCTTGCACAACAAAAATCCTTTACTTTCCTTGCACGCAATCACGACCTTCCTCGATAGCGTGTGTAGTACGCAATATCGAGTTTCACTAAACAATGATATTCTATTAAAATATTATTATAACTAGCCATTATGAATAGTAATAACCTCATTTTAAAATTTTAGAAATTTTTTCTCTCAAAATGGACTTCATTTTTGGATTCGTAGTATCGAATTTAGCTTAAGGTGAAATTTTGGTACTTTTCGGATAACTTTCATATTCTGATGAATAGTGAAAATTACTAAATTTTAATTAAAAACAACTTTTTTAATCGAAATAATTAATAGTGATAAATTATTAATTTGAGTGGTTTTAAAGTATATTTAGAATATATTTTTACAATTCAATACAATGTTGGTCATTGGATGTAATTTCACATTTACACCAGACATAAACAACTGTTAATATTTTGATAGTTATTATCTATTAAAAACACGCTATTTGTTGTGACAGCGGAAATTAATTATAAAATTAATTAATGCAACATATATGTTGGGAATTTTGTAAAATAGAAATAATTTTGGAATTCGGAATATCAATTATATCTTAGGGTGAAATTTTGGCATTTTTCTGAAAAACTTCAATTTTTGATGAATAGTGAAACTACTAAGTGGTAGTTAAAAAAATTAATTTTTTTCATAAATCATAATCTTAACGATTCTGTGAATGGAATTTCAAAAATCCGGGAGACAGGGATGATGTGAGTAAGTAAAATGTGGTTCAATGAGATGAAAATAATTTTTTGTGAATAGTAACTTTTTACTTTTTTTTACCACGGTTAAAAGTAAATAGGGTAATTAAAGGTAAAAATGATATTAATATTACCCTAACACATTTTCTAATCCTATTGGACAAGTTTATCTCGACCAAAAACAACCTTTAAGTGTAAAATATTATCATTTAGGCCAACATGGATTAGATCAGGACATTTATTATTATTTAATTCAAAGAAGAGTTAAAAGAGTTAAAATCAATGTTTATTTACTAAAACATTTTTAATATAGGGTTATACATAATATAAATTTGATTGTAAATATTCATTAGAAATCTTAAAAGATTTCCTACGTAATGGTATTTTATTAATAATTTTTAGACATTATATAATTTATTTTATTAATGACACAATGATGATGCAGTAATTATCTTATTAATGAAATATTGACATAATTGATGTTATAAACACCAAAATAAATTCAATTTGAGACTTTTTATGAATCCCACTAGTTTTCTAGGTTACTATGATATATTATTGTTGATTTAATCATCTTTTTTCGAACATATAATTCTGTTATGACTTTCGAAAAAATCATATATCAAATAGTGTCAAAATTGACACAAAATATTTTTTAAATCAAATATTATATTATTAATTGTTATTTTATTCCTAAAAATCTAAGGTTCGGCCAAATGACTTATATAAGGATATATATATTAATAATAAACAATTTGGGGTTCTTTTGGCAAGTTATAGTAAGTGTATTAACCAAATAGTGTAAGAAAACAAAAAGACATGGTAAAAGTTAAATTATTTAACTTAGAGTTAAATCTAATTGATAAGGTTATAATAATAACCTAAACTTGTCTAAATCCTATTGGTTGATAGTATTTCTACCCATCCCCACTTTAGCTTCGAAATAATACCCTTTGGAACCATTATAAACCGATTTTGACTTTAATATAAAATAATATTTTGAGATATTCCTAAGGTGCCCCTCTCTTAACTTATAAAAGGGCACCTCCTCCCCCTCCTACTCACACCAATTTGAGCACTCAAGCTCGTCCAACCCCTGACAAAATACCTTCTCCACTTCCCTAGAATAATCCTAGAGGTCCTGGTCTTCTTCAAAGACCAATCTTAGTTCCCTAAGTGGAGGATTCAAAGAGGCGTTTCAAAGAAGAGGTAATATCCTTTACCGATCTTTTCAATTTCATTCTTCCTCAACTTCTTCTTCTTTAGTTGTTTCATGATAAAGTAATAACATCAGTATTACTTACATACTGCTATGTCATTATAAATATGAAACAACTCTAATTAACCTTCTATCCATCCTACGGAAAATGAAATCACTGCGCGTGCGTAAGTACGGAATACCGTCTCCACGCCGTCGTGTAATCTATTTTCCGCCACCACCTTAATTGGATGGGTATAATGGTGTAATGAGTAACTATATATGATTATTATAAAGTGATATTGATACTGAAATAGAATAAATACACTTAAATACAATTCCACGATCATGGGAACAATATCATCGCTCGTGTGTACGTACGGAATACCGTCTCCACGATGTGATGCGACTCGTTATACATGATCATCATTTCATAGTAATTATAAATGAATTGAATGAATAAATATGATATATGTTACACTAATAAGATTCTGGATATAAGGTATCTATAACCTTAAATGAAGAATAAGAATTTATTCGGCAAAACACGCATAAGAACAAAAGGCAATAAAGACCTGAGTAACAAGAAACAATGAAATATTACTAATAAGAAGCTAAGAATATGACCATATATGATATCATATCAATATTTATGATTCTATAATAAGTCAAAAACATTATTTAAACCATTATACAGGAGCTTCGGACACGTACAAAGCAAATCGGACCTAAGGTAAGGGAAAATATCACAATCTCATTTTTATTCGAGATTGATTTTCCTTAGGCATTTACTGAGGTGTATTTTATCATCCACATCCATGTTCCCTGAATATGTAATATTGTTTCCATCCACTTACAATAGTTTAATTCCAATTTTACCCTTCGGTGAGTTTTTAGTAAAGAATATGAAAGGAATCTTTTGTCGTTTTTCGTACGAGGTATTTTTTTGACTTTTCCGACAAAAGTACGAAGAATTTTTTTAACTTATATGGCATGAATGGATTTTTAAAAAATTATTTCCAAGAAGCTTCCTTTACATGTTTTCATGTTTATTTTTAATCAACTTCTTAGTGTTTATAATTGTATGACATGTTAAGAAAAGAAAAGTGTTTTTGAAGAAGAAAGGATATTTTCCTCTAGAATGGAGTTCATGTGTTTTATCCAAATTATTTTCCATCTAATATAATAAAGGGTTCTGTTTTTATCCCTATTATTACATTGATTTGATTATGTTGTGAGGGAATTATTTTTATGAGTTTATTTAACTTATATTATTTGTTTTATGATGTCATGATGTTTCATGAATCCCATTTTTGTTACATGTGTTATGCGATGATGTATGATTTATGATTATGTGGAACACATAAGAAAGGATTCATTATAAGATGGGTGGGACCTATATCTCCCTCCAATGAATTGGTTAAAGATTTTATATCTCATGAGATAGACATGGCTGGAATGGTAGGTTATACCGGTTCAGTGAAACAGGACTGGAACAAGGGTGACTCGATTCAGAAAGGGACTTTGTCCACTAAGATAGTCTTGGCAATGAGTCTTGACTAACAAGAAATGATTCTCTATTATTATGAGTGTATGACACAAAGTTTCATGTTTTAAGTTATGATTATTGGGATTACATTTCACATCTATGATTTATCCCATGTTATGATATTATGAGCTCTTTTGCAGGTTATGATTTCCAAAATCTATGTTCTTATGTATATGATGTGATTTATATTTCTTTTGTTTACCCTTACTGAGCATTTGAGCTCACCATTTTATGTTTTCTTTTCCCCAGGATATAAAGAAAGGTTGTAGGTATAAAAAAAGGAAGATCTTTATAGGAGATGATGAAGTTCTTTCACCACGATTAGAAGATTATATTCCGAGTTTCCAAAGACACTAAACTATTACGGTCCTTGTGTGTGTGTTTTTGTTATGTACTAAGTATTCGCCAAATTAATGTAAATTCCATGTAAGTCAAGCTTCGGGTCTCTACAGTTGGTATCAAAGGAAAGGTTTAGTCAACCTTTGGAATCAAGGATGCGAAAACGTTAGTGAGATCCCTAGAGATATTTCTATGGTATGTCTAGGGATGTCCCTAAGGATAAGTATACGTATAGATTATAGTACTAGAATTATGGTAACGATCATAGAATTAAACCTAAGATGTTAGATATTGAAGGTACTCCCCCTTTATTATGTTGTTTTTCCTAGCATGAATTTTGTCTCTCACACTATTATTTTTGGGTTTTAGACGATGGCTGGAACCCGAAGGAACCGTGTTGATCAAGGCAATGGACAATGAAATGATTGTCCTCCTGAACAAACAAATGTTATGGGAGATCGAGTGCAAAATATTTTTGTTATACTTACACAAGCTATGAATCATTCTGGAATTCCAAATGAGCAGAGAAGGGAACAATATTCTATTGAGTCCTTCATGATGCAACGTCCACCTTCTTTCAGTGGGTATTCTGATCCACCTGTTGCTGAACAATGGATCAGTACTACTGAAAAGATATTTTCATTTCTTCAATGTTCTGAACATGATAAAGTCATCTTAGCCATATATCGTTTGGAAGGTGAAGCTGATCAATGGTGGAATCTTATCAAGAATACGAGGCCAAGAGATGAAATTGAGTCCATGGAATGGGACGAGTTCAAGAACTTGTTTTTCAGTAAGTACTTCCCTCGTATTCTTCAAACAAAGATGGAAAAGGAGTTTCTTGAGCTGAAGCAGAAGGATGATGAATCTGTTGGTATATACGATGAATATTTTACAAGACGTGCGAGGTATGCATCTGGCATTATCATCCAACCTGAAAGTAACGTTGATCAATTTTTCAGTGGCTTAAAACCAAGTCTTCGAATGGCATTAGATATAAGAGACTTCAGTAGCTATGAAGAAATTGTGCGTTGTTCTATCAAGGTTAAAATGGAAGTTGGTGTTACATATCCATCTCATGGTTTTGAGAAGAAACGATAGATGGAGTTCAAGGAGAAATCTCAGAATAATGGTGAAAAGAAGATGAATGTTTCCTTAATCTCAATGTGTGGAAAGAAGCATGGTGGAGATAGTCTTAAAGGGACTAGAAAATTTTTTAAGTGTGGAAAATAAGGTCATCGAGCAGCTGAGTGTCGAAGTAATGGAAAAAGGGTTTCCAATGATGTGAATAAAGCAAACACTGCAGAGAATGCACCGTCAACACTTCAATGCTTGAAGTGCAAGGAAATGGGGTATTATGATAATAAATTCCCTAATCTAAGGGTTAGTTATGATCAACATGAGAAACCACTGAAGGCAAAGGACAAAGGGAATTCTGATGCGATCACTATTGGCGATGTTGAATATGACAACGATGTGGTGGAATGATTAAGTGTTTATGTAATGGGATTCCAAAATAATATTGTATCAGGGAGTATTGGAATATTTATGTATTGGTCTAATGTGGTATTCAATGTGATTGAGATATTTTTGTAAATTAGTTGATATGCGCATAATGAAGGGAAAATGAGAAAATGAAATGTTTAACAGTATTCATGAGCTCATGATTGATATAAGGACTAAGTGATATCATGGTTTGAGTATATAGAATTTTGAGGAATTTGGTATGTGGAAAGTGTTAAATTTTAACTGCATTCATGTTTTCACTAAGATATTCAATATAATACATGATTAAGGACTTTGAATGTTTGGAATGTGACCATGAAAACATATCTTATGATATATGGGGATCAACGATGGTATTAAATATCTAGTAATCGTTTTCACTATGTTATGAGAGTGGAATGCAGTATTATGGATAAGCCTAAAGATTGGAATGGATTATGTTGGACATAAGTTAGTATTGTTTAATGATAGAAGTTTTATCTATATTATTGATGGGATGTTATAGTAATATAGTTTTAGAAAAAGGACAACCTACAAGACGGGAAACAGCCCATCGCTTCGGACAAGGCTCTGGGAATCGAACCCACAACCGAAGTGCGACTGGCCTTTATCGCATACCACTATCCTACAGGAAGTCCCTAGTTAGTAGAAACTAGTTATATTTTATTAAGCGGTATGATATATGAAGTATAAGTTCATTTTTAAACCATATACGATTAACCATAAGATGGACTTGTAACTTTTGCTAACCTTTTGATTGAAAGAG
This sequence comes from Viscum album, assembly GCA_963277665.1. NCBI lineage: Eukaryota > Viridiplantae > Streptophyta > Magnoliopsida > Santalales > Viscaceae > Viscum > Viscum album. Next base: position 303,428,516 of record OY728131.1, on the reverse strand, counting down.
ATGGAATGACCCATGATTCTATCACATGATCTGCTTACACATCACGAATGACAAATTCAACTTCATTTCATTAAGAGATGAAGTGGAAATTGTCCAAAGAATGACAAACGGTGAAATCACGAAAGTATTTCTTCTAATTCCAATTTCATCCACTTTAGGGAAATGATCTTGAAAACCAAAAAATTTGTCCTGGTGATCTTATACCTGATGAATCAGATGGTACCTTAGATCGTCACAAATTTATGCATTTGTGATTACTGGCTTTTCCATAGTCATGTTCTCCACCACTCTCTATCAGAACATGATGGTTAGATTTCTCTTCCATATCCATATTTTCACCTATGTGGAAACCCAGTGATTAGTTTATTTGGGTAATCGTTACATTTCATAGTTTAGATTTTAAAGCCAAGTTTTGGTATTCCTTTTTACGATGTGGATTTCTATTAAAGAAACATTCGAATAGTAAACCATTTATAACCCCGACGAATTTCGAGGGCGAAATTCATTTTAAGGGGGGTAGAATGTAACATCCCGAGATTTTATGAAAAATATTCTTTTTAATTTTATTAATGCCTTGTGTTGTACGCTACACCAAAAGGAGCTTGCACAACACACATCCTTTTCTTGCCTTGCTCGCAATTTCAACCTTCCTCGATAGCGTGTGTAGTACGCATTACCGGGTTTCACTAAATAATGATATGCTATTAAAATATTATTATAATTAGCCGTTATGAATAGTAATAACCATGTTTTAGAATTATAGAAATTATAGCTCTCAAAATGGACTTCATTTTTGGATTCGTAGTATCGAATTTAGCCTAAGGTGAAATTTTGGTACTTTTCGGATAACTATCATATTATGATGAATAGTGAAAATTACTAAATTTTAATTAAAAACAACTTTTTTAATCGAAATAATTAATAGTGATAAATTATTAATTTGAGTGGTTTTAAAGGATATTTATAATATATTTTTACAATTCAATACAATGTTGGTCATTGGATGTAATTTCACATTTACACCAGACATAAACAAGTGTTAATATTTTGATAGTTATTATCTCTTAAAAACACGCTATTTGTTATGACAGCGGAAATTAATTATAATATTAATTAATACAACTTATATGTTGGGAATTTTGTAAAATAGAAATCATTTTTGAATTCGGAATATCAATTGTAGCTTAGGGTGAAATTTTGGCATTTTTCTAAAAAACTTCAATTTTTGATGAATAGTGAAACTACTAAGTGGTAGTTAAAAAAATTAATTTTCTTCATAAATCTTAATTTTAACGCTTCTGTGAATGGAATTTCAAAAATCCGAGAGACACGGTTGATGTCAGTAAGTAAAATTTGGTTCAATGAGATGAAAATAATTTTTGGTGAATAGTAACTTTTTACTTTTTTTTACCACGGTTAAAAGTAAATAGGGTAATTAAGAGTAAAAATGATATTAATATTTCCCTAACACATGTCCTAATCATATTGAACAAGTGTATCTCGACCAAAAACAACCTTAAGTGTAAAATATTATCATTTAGGCCCACTTGGATTAGATTAGGACATTTATTATTATTTAATTCAAATAAGAGTTAAAAGAGTTAAAATCAAAGTTTATTTACTAAAACATTTTTAATATAGGGTTATACATAAGATAAAATCGATTGTAAATATTCATTAGAAAGCTAAAATGATTTCCTACATAATGGTATTTTATTTTTAATTTTTAGACATTAAAAATAATTTAATTTATTTATGACACAATGATGATGCAATAATTATCTTATTAATGAAATATTGACATAATTGATGTTATAAACACAAAAATAAATGTAATTTGAGACTTTTTATGAATCCCACTAATTTTATAGGTTACTATGATATATTAGTGTTGATTTAATCAACTTGGTTCAAACATATAATTCTGTTATGACTTTCACAAAAATCATATATCAAATAGTGTCAAAATTGACACAAAATAGTTTTTAAATCAAATATTATATTATTAATTGTTATTTTATTCCTAAAAATCTGTGGTTAGGCCAAAGGACTTAGATAAGGATATATATATTAATAATAAACTATTTGGGGTTCGTTTGGCATGTTATTGTAAGTGTGTTAACCATTTAGTTTAAGAAAGCAGAAAGACACGGTAAAAGTTAAATTATTTAACTTAGAGTTAAATCTAATTGATAAGGTTAAAATAATAACATAAACTTGTCTAAATCCTATTGGTTGATATTATTTCGACCCATACCCACTTTATATTCGAAATAAGACCCTTTGGAACCATTATAAACCGATTTTGACTTTAATATAAAATAATATTTTGAGATATTACTAAGGTGCCCCTCTCCTCCCTTATAAAAGGGCACCTCCTCCCCCTCCTCCTCACACCAATTTGAGCACTCATGCTCGGCCAACCCCTGCCAAAAGCCCTTCTCCAATTCCCTATAATAATCCTAGAGGTCCTGGTCTTCTTCAAAGACCAATCATAGTTCCCTAAGTGGAGGATTCAAAGAGGCGTTTCAAAGAAGAGGTAATATCCATTACCGATATTTTTAATTTCTTTCTTCTTCAACTTCTTCTTCATTAGATGTTTCATGATAAAGTAATAACATCAGTATTACTTACATACTTATATGTTATTATAAATATGAAACAACTCTAATTAACCTTCTATCCATCCTACGGAAAATGAAATCACCGCGCGTGCGTACGTACGAAATACCGTCTCCACGCCGTGGTGTAATCTATTTTATGCCACCACCTTAATTGGATTGGTATAATGGTGTAATGAGTAACTATATATGATTATTATAAAGTGATATTGATACAGAAATAGTATAAATACACTTATATACAATTCCACGATCATGGGAAAAATATCATCGCTCGTGCGTATGTACGGAATACCATCTCCACGACGTGATGCGACTCGTTCTACATGATCATCATTACATAGTAATTATAAATGAATTGAATAAATAAATATGATATATGTTACACTAATACCATTCTGGATATAAGGTATCTATAACCTTAAAAGAAGAATAAGAATTTATTCGGCAAAAAACGCATAAGAACAAATGGCAATAAAGACCTGAGTAACAAGTAACAATGAAATATTACTAATAAGAAGCTAAAAATATGACCATATATGATATCATATCAATATGTATGATTCTATAATAAGTCAATAACATTATTTAAACCATTATATAGGAGCTTCGGACACGTACAAAGAAAATCAGACCTAAGGTAAGGGAAAATATCACAATCTCATTTTTATCCGAGATTGTTTTTACTTTGGCATTTACTAGGGTGTATTTTATCATCCACATCCATGTTCCCTCAATATGTAATATTTTTTCCATCCACTTACAATAGTTTAAATCCAATTTTACCCTTCTGTGAGTTTTTAGTAAAGAATATGAAAGGAATCTTTTGTCGTTTTTTGTACGAGGTATTTTTTTGACTTTTCCGACAAAAGTACGAAGAATGTTTTTTTTAACTTATACGGCATGAATGGATTTTTAAAAGATTATTTCCAAGAAGCTTCCTTTACATGTTTTCAAGTTTATTTTTAATCAACTTCTTAGTGTTTATAATTGTATGACATGTTATGAAAAGAAAAGTGTTTTTGAAGAAGAAATGATATTTTCCTCAAGAATGGAGTTCAAGTGTTTTATCAAAATTATTTTCCTTCTAAGATAATAAAGGGTTCTGTTTTTATCCTTATTATTACATTGATTTGATTATGTTGGGATGGAATTATTTTTATGAAGTTATTTACCTTATATGATGTGTTTTATGATGTCATGATGTTTCAAGAATCACATTTTTGTTACATGTGTTAATACGATGATGTATGATTTATGATTATGTGGTACACATAAGAAAGGATTCATTATAAGATGGGTGAGACCTATATCTCCCTCACATGAATTGGGTAAAGATTTTATATCTCATGAGATAGACATGGCTGGAATGGTAGGTTATACCAGTTCAGTGAAACAGGACTGGAACGCGGGTGACTCGATTCAGAAAGGGACTTTGTCCACTAAGATTGTCTTGGCAATGAGTCTTGACTAACAAGAAATGATTCTCTATGATTATGTGTGTATGCCACAATGTTTCATGTTTTATGTTATGATTATTGGGATTACATTTCACTTCTATGATTTATCCCATGTTATGATATTATGAGATCTTTTGTAGGTTAAGATTTCCAAAAGCTATGTTCTTATGTATATGATGTGATTGATATTTCTTACCCTTACTGAGCATTTGAGCTCACCCTTTTATGTTTTCTTTTCCACAGGATATAAAGAAAGGTTGTAGGTATTAAAAAAAGGAAGATATTTATGGGAGATGTTGAAGATCTTTCACCACGATTAGAAGATTATATTCGGAGTTTCCAAAGACACTAAACTATTACGGTCCTTGTGTGTGTGTTTTTGTTATGTACTAAGTTTTCCGCAAAAGTAGTGTAAAGTCCATGTAAGTCAATCTTCAGGTCTCTACATTAGTAATCACTATTTTCATATGATCCCACCAATAATTGTCACAGAGTTCTCTATACATTTTTGTTCTTTTAGTATGTATAGATACTGTAGTGCTACGAGTATCATCCATCATCTCCTTGATTATTTCTAGAATAGAGGTAACACATAGTCCTGTATGAAATTATATTACACCTTCTTGATCAATATTTATATCATGAAACATCCCATTCTTCCCAATCTCGAAATTTTTCAGTAAGAAATGAATTTCTTTCTGAGCATTCTTGATCTTCACAAGTAATGATGGTTGAGAAATCATTTTGAATAGGGTTAAAGATGTACCTTCCCTTATAATTACAATTTTCATTTACACTACGACTTGGATCATTGGATCTCTTTAAATCCTCATCATGGATAGAACAACTAGGTCTTTTTTACTTAATGCCTCAATGAATTATTTTCTCTTCCAGGAAGTTAAATAAATGAAAAATAATAGTCATTAAGAAAACATAACCGTCTCCTCAGTGTCATCTTCAATTCCCTTTTTGTGAAAATATACATCAAACGTTTATCGTATGTTTTTATATCATATTTCTCCCCATAACGAAGGTGCGTCCTCATATTTAGAGGAAATATTACCACAACCAACTCAATATCATGAGTATGATAGTTATACTCACCCAATATCGTATAGAGATTCATTGTTTAGAATAAAAAATCTATCTCCACTTCTAGGAAGAGTTAACACGGGTGCAGTAACCAGTCTCTTCTTCATCTCTTATAAATATTCCTCACACTCCTTTGTCCAGATGAACTTGACCACATTTCGAGTTAACTTGTTTAATGGATTAGAAATTTGTGAATTTTTTTCACAAACATCTTATAATATCCATATAACCCATGTAAACTATGAATCATAGTTATTGTAATGGGATGAGGCCACTCCCATGTAACTTTTCTCACTGTAGGGTCATATATGATTCATTTATTGGTTACAATGTTTCCCAAGAAACGAACTGGTTGTAATCAAAATTCTCATTTGATGAACTTCCCAAAAATCATATCCTTCCGTAGTGTTTCCAAAATAACCCTTAGATGATCTTCATGCTTCTCTTGAATTTTGGAATATATCAAAATATCATCAATAAAAAGTACCAAAATGATACCAAGGTAGTCTTTAATGAATCGATTCATAAAATCCATAAAAATAGTTGGTGCAATAGTCAGTCCGAAAGTTTTAACAAAAAACTCATAATGACCATATGTTGATCGGAATGCAATTTATTGGAAATATTTTTTCTTCACCCTCAATTATTAATAACCACATCATTTATCAGTATTAGAGAATAATTATGTTACATAATGTTGGTGTAATAATTCATCCATTTGGGGAATGTGGTATTTGATCATAACTGTGATCCCATTCAGTTCCCCATTATCAAATAATAACTGCATTGATCTATCCTTCATCATCAGAAAAGAGAATAGTTTCTCCCCAAGAAGAAACATTCTATCAAATAAACATGTTATGCAAATGATCTTGGAGTTTCTTCATTAATTCCTCCACCTCCATATTTTCCGGCCATTAAAATCAGATGAGATCTAGGTACAATTTCAAAGGATAACTCAACCTCCTTTTATGGGGGAGGTATGGGTAAATTATTTTGAAATAAATCATCATATTCCTAGATGATGGGGAAATTTTCTATCCTTACATGCTCATTTTCATATTCTTCATCAAAGATTATATCCAAAAAGAAGGATATTGGAGGTTCTTCTAAATAAAGATCAGGCTGAAATATCTCTCCTTGGAATATATCAGCATGTTATCCATTCAAGACTACTAATATTTTATTACTTCATCATTTGATCTTATAATTATAAATTGAGATCCAGCCCATCCCTAGTATAATGTCAAATTCCATCATGCTAATGACAACTAGATTGGAGATAATATTGTGCTTACGAAAGAAAATACTAGAGTTTCTAATCACTATGGATTCTTAGATAATCTTACCATGAGTTTTGAAAAATAAATATATATTTATAAATTCATGGTTTGATTTTAAATTATTTACAAACATGGAGAAATAAAGGAATGTGTTGAACCATAATCAATAAAAGTACATTATATCCTTGAGTGAACAAGATGAGTACATTTTTTCACATTATTTTGCACTTAAACTTCATCCATGGTGATAGAAAAACCATGAGCTTCTTCCGATGGCTTTTGCTGAGGCTGATGGTGAATCCCCTCCACTGGAATCATATTTGGACATTGATTGGAAATGTGCCCATTTTGTTGACATTTTTAGAATTAGACCTCATGTGATGACTTTACCATATTCCCCTTGCCATAAGGGTTGGGAAGTTTAGGCTCCACCTCACTACGACAATTCTGGGTGATATGGCCATCTGTTCTACACATGTAGCACTTACCTATCTCGATCAGGCAGTTCCTCGAATTCTTCTTCCCATATTTATTACATGTGAGAGGTTTAACTTTATATCATCTTATTCCTTGATTAATGATCATCCCTAAGATTGTCTCCATAGATCTCTTCTTGTAATTGGATTTATGGGACCACAGTGACTCACCAACTCTAGTTCAACTATCATTGCACTCTATAAAATATTCTCGTAGCTATCACAGTCTCGGTTGGTGAGATTCTTCCATAGTAGAGGATATAGTACAAAAAAAATATATCAACCTTAAAATTAAGATCCATGAAAAAAAATGAGGGATAATGGGAATGTCTTGTGATGTTAATCTCATAACATCAATCATATTCATTCTCCATGTTCTTCAGCTAGAGAAATTCTATCTCTATTTTTTATCTCATCGATCGAGGGAAATACATATTTATGAAGATCCCCATGAACTATTCCTACTCTATAGAATCATCCTCAACTCTTGGACTCATGTTTTTTATCTACTCCCACCACAGTTCTATTTCTCCCTCTAAGTAGTAAATAGGAAGTGTGGCCTTCTCTTGTTCCGAAATGTAGAGGAAAAAAGAAATTCTAGATACTGTTGATAAAATATAAATTAATCAATGGGTTGATAGGACCCTTGATGGTTGGTGGTCATCAATGCATAAAATAATCAACAGATTGTTGTTCCCTTTATGGGGAGCTCAGCCTCTCAGCTTGATTGAAGATATTTCCCATAACATAAGTTAGTTGGTTCATTATTCTAATGAATGTTTCCATTCTTGCTTTAATCAGTGGTACATCAGTGCATGGTCCATTTTCTATAACCATTTTCATGGTTCCTCCTATTAACAACCATTTTCTAAAATAATAAAACCATAGTGAGAAGCTTATTTCATTTAAAAATATCTTCACTCTAATGGATTTTTATTTCATAAAACGTTATTTATGAACATATTATTGGTTAAAAACTATTACTTTTCTCTATAAATCCTTCATAATGATTCATAAAAATCATATGATTAACTAAAAATATCCCTTGAGTGTGTCAATAAAAATGTGAAGAAATCCATGTTGTCTTATTCTAGGATTCCCTTGGTCAAACATGAAACACCGTATCAGATTTTTTATTCCTAGGTATATTCTTTCTAGAGTCAGATCCACTTGTTTGTATCGATACTGGTATTTATTTTCTCAGTAACCACATAGATAAAATTTGACCAAAATACCATGAAGTTAACTTACATTTAAAACATGCTATGGGTTTCATCCTAATTTTTTCATATCATACTTTATTCAAATATGTAATCCTATACTATTATACCAAATATGACATCACTCTTATTTATTACATAACTTTTCTTTACATTTTACAAACATATGTTTTTTATAGTCTAGTGTCATTGAAATCAAAACAATATACATAAAAACACAAAGCATTATTCTAATAAACTGGTAAATCATAATCATATGTTAATCATAAGTAAAATTACATCATATCATAACATGGAGTCAGAAATCAAAGGAAAGGGTGAGTGGAAGGCCAAATATGAAATACAAATGAAACCATTTACATCAGAACATGATTGATATCAATACGAAATGAAGGATATTATAAAGGAATTATAAAGAGGAGTATCATAGAAATAATAACATCAAAAAAAACATGAAAATGTTGAAAAACAATTTAATTTATACATTTAGGAAAATATCACCAAGGTTCATTCCCAAGGTGCCATAAAAATTACAATGATTATTCACCACGGTGTCGTAAAACTGCTTATCTCTAGAGAATAAATTAGTTACCCAATGCATTGGACAGATATTAGGTAGCAACATTGATATGTACTTAATTTCATGTGATCCACATAGATATAAATAATATAATTTGTAAAAAACACATATAAATAAACGAAATGGATTTCATCTCAAAATCATGACATTTTAAAGAGCGCTTTAAAACAAGATCATTATGTTATTTATAAACCATGGAAAGGAATTGAGGGTTTTATGTATTTAAATTCTAGAAAAGAATTAATTATTTTTTTCCTTCATGAATACCCCTATATGTGATATAGGTTTTTTTATTCACATAAATTAAATGAATGAATTTCTTGAGAATGAGAGATATTTGTTGTGACACAAATTTTGTAGCATAACGACTATACAACATGGATTTATAAAAAAGTTAAAATAGAGAATTATAGGGATACCAACTCATAAACAACTCATTATATAGTACAGAAAAAATATAGTGAAAATAATATCAGGTTATGGATGTTTTAAAGATATCTTGAAAGACATTTAATCTTGAAAGAAAAGAAGATATGCAATTTATTTTTGGAAAATTTTCCTGCCTAACGACATCTCATAAAAATTAAAAAAAAATATTGCAGATAGTGGAATTCTTTTCTCATAATTTGGAAATTAGATGGATATAAATAATTATATATAATAAAATACCCTAAAACAATAAATTGCAAACTAGAAGAAAAAACATAAATGAAGTCATGAATAAAATAGGAGGATGAAAGGTTCCCTTATATTGAAGAAGAGATTCAACAACATGGAGGCTAGGACATTGGGGGGATTGAGGGCACCATGGGAAGAATCCATTGGTATTTAAAATAACATATAATGGTTGAAAAGGAATTTGGAGTGAATGGAATGAATAAATTGGGTTAGTATTTATAGAAAAAAATGAGGTAATATTTTATTAATTTTCAAGAGACACCTTATTAGTGGTATTTTAGTATTCGCTACAAGGGACAACTCGTAAAATATCATATTGTCCACTATTCTACCATAATTATTACACCCTGATTACATCATTAAATAAGTCATTAAACACATAGAAACTGAAGAGTGTATTTTTACTATTCATTGAAAACAATACATTTTATAAAAATCTCATAAAATCACTCTAAAATAATATCAATTTTTTAAATGAAAAAATGAACCCTATATTTTGAAATTAATTTACTAATTATATGATAATTATTTCCTAATCAAAAAATCTTTTTACATGAAAAAATACTAATACTTAACTAATAATTTCTGAAATAATTATTTAGTGATGATATTATATAACTTCCCCATTCAAGGTACCTAAATTATATTTAATCTTTCTTAAGTGATGTTTCAATTCCAGTGGTCACATTAATATTCATATGGGTAAAATTACTATTCATAATGTATTATTCATTAAAATTTAATTTTATTTTTCTAGACTATCAATTTCAAGCTTATTACAACTATAAAATACATTTTTGTGAAAACCATTTCACATTATTAATTAATAAATTTATAAAAAAAATATTTTAAAATACCATTTATTCAAAAATTCACCTATAATATTGAACTTCAATAAATTCACCATATTTATATTTTAACATTTGAAATTTCCGAATTTTACAATAAAAAGAAATAACAATTATATTTATACAACAACATTACACAAAGTATCTAAGGCCTCGATACATATCCCCTTATAACCCATGTATTGGTCATAAGTGTAAGGTGTGACATGCTGATAGAATCTTGGAGTAGATCTGACAATATTGCCCGAGTGGTGATTTCCTACAGCTTGAACTTCTCCCTTTTGAGATTCTGTTCATGCTTAACGTGATGGAGTTCATCTTGGACTTGGTCTAGAGTGAAGACCAGTGATGCTACCTCCTTTCCGATATTCATGAAATGGGCATCGTACGGCTTGAATCAACTCATGGAGGGAATCAAAAATTCATTCCATAGTAATTAATCATTATGATTTTTATTTATAAATAATAATAATAATGTTATGTTTATAGATTCCAATGATCATATTGACCGATGATCATAAAATAGTCGATACCCAACCATTTCATTTTAATTACACTCACATAATTAATTAAACGATATAGTTTTTTGCAGTATAAAATAAAATAACTCATGAAATCTAGAAATTAATATTATTAAAAATATCGGGTCAATACATTCATTGATTCATCCAAATCCCAAATAAGTTTTCAAAGGAATGTTTGGGCTCGATTAAGGATATTTACAAATCTATAATGTTTCATCAACATAAACGTTTATTGTTTTTAGAAACCAATGAAGCTTTGCAGGTGTATGATTTTTTTGTAGAAGAAAGAATAAAATACTGAATTTCATGAGATTCTATATTCAATTATGATGAATTAAAAAATTTTAAGTCTTTAGTGTCCTAGTGAGAATGTATTGGATTTATCTTTTCATTCAATTAAAAATAGACACACGAAGACTAAGAAATTAAGGGGATTCTCAAAATATAGATTTATAATGAAATTACTGTGGTATTTAAATATCAGGAGATTATATTCCAATAAAAAATTTAATAAAATATTTACATAATATACTAATTTTATTATGAATTTATTTATGATTTTCGCAGGATTGTTTTAGTTGATTAAATAAAACACTAACCCTAATGACCTAAACATTTAAAACCATTACATTACATAGAATCTAATAATTGATGTGTATGGTGGTGATTCTAGGGTGAATTTGGGACATTTATAACAATACAATGGTGATACATTAAAATAGTTTTCCAGATTTAAAATTTTACAATGGTGAATATTTATAGAGATGTATCCTTTTAGTGGTAATTAATTTTGAACATGACTCATCCTGGAAGTGAATCATCCTAGTAGTGACAAATCCTAATAGTGAATCCTTCTGCTGGAAACTCATCCTGTCAGTGACTCATCCAATCAGTGAATCATAAATGTAGCGTTTCATCTAGGTGGTGACACATCATGGCGATGACTCATTATAGTGGTGACTCGTTCTGGTTTTGAATCATATTTGTAGTGACTCATCTAGGTAGTATTCCATACTAGAGGTGACTCATCCTAGTGGTGACATGTCCTGATAGTGACACATTTTTATAGTTACTCAATTCTAGTGGTGAATAATGAAAAATATTTCCGATTATCAAAAATGTAATAGAATTTCCATTTTGACATCTTTTAAGATGAAAAATGGGTTTACATGACTCCATTAATGGTTTTAAAGATGTTTAAAAATTGATCAAACATATATTGAGTTTCTAAAATGTCTGGATGGATTTAAAACATTTAAATGGATGGGATTAATGTGACATTCCATTAATAGTCAACAAATCTATTTCAAATCAATTTAGTTTTGGATCTAATCATTATATGGAATAGATATTCCCTATTATTCATTCATTTATCAGTCTCATGATACGGAAGGATCCAAATCCTTTTTCCATGGAGTTGTAAAATATATTTATATATTTTATTATAGATCTCACTGATAATTAAGTAGTTTACTATTGTATGTACTCCCCATATTTTGGTGTAGCGAGTTGGTGAATGTTTTCTTTTTCCAACTTGGATTTAATTCATTTCCTTTAATGTATATCATAAAAGATTTTATTATAATTTTTTATCATTGAGTAGATGATTGAATCAATATTATGATTGAAAACAAAAGTGGTTTAAATTATATATAAAATATATGGGAATGTCAAATATAGTCTAATGTCTTTTTATTTATTTATTGATGTTATTAATTATATAGGATAAATTATCCAATGACAATAGTTTTAATTGGTTGTCCTACATCGAAATTATATCTTCTATTATATGGAAGGTATGTTGTGTTGTTTCTAAGAAACACATAATATTTAATATGATAATTATTTATAGTCAGGCATAGAATTTGATGCCCAAGGATCTAATAGCTAGTATGGTAACACCCTTAATTTGGTAATATTAACTGGATAAGAGATTATTCGAAAAATCTGAAAATATTTTGTATAGTTTTATTAGATATGGTATGTGTTGGTGTGGTGGGAATGAACTGGTTAAGTAGTTGGTGTGTGATAATAAGTGGCAGTGGGTGTGTTTCTGGGGTAGTTATAAAGTGATTCTTAATGTGTTTTATTTTATTTTAGCTTCCCAATTAGTATGGATGGTGATAATAATGATATTAAAATATAAACATATGCACAAAATTTAATTCAACACGTTCAAAATGGATAATCTGTAATTTTTTCTAATAAAAACTAAAGACTAAAATAATGTCTTTAATTTCTTTGTTCGGGGTTGTGCATTTAGACTTGGTAGTGATCATGGGTGACATTGTAGGATGGTTGGTGATCTTCTTAAAAACATTAATGTTTTGATAATGTGGATTTATATATATTGATGTATACATTTTATTTTCCTTGAATGCTTTATATACACCACACCCATGTCGAGAACGTTGTTGTAACAACCGTATAGTCTTGTGGGGTGTCATTCTTAACATTTCGGTGGCCCGATGTGTAATGCCCCGAACCTAGTTACCCAGATTCAGTGCATTATTACATAATATTTTCATGATCACAGGTGATCAAATCCTGAAAAACCGATTTTTTTCATAGCATTGATGTACTACATACACACATGTTTTACATTGCATCATGAAATAAATTTAAAAACATTTTGTCCTCATTGAACACACTCATATCCATGGCCTATCCCATTAAGTTAATAATAATTTACTTCTTCTCATCCTGGAAAAAATAAAACATAGTAAGTGGTGAGCTCATATGCTCAATATGGATGACAATATAATGGAAACATTCATTATTAATAATATACATTTCTGTTAATGTATAAAACTAAAACTAATGTATTTTAATCTTAATATTCAGCATTATATGGAAATGATAAATCACATAATTCCATTTACTTATTCACATGGTTATTCTACGAGTCGAATAATGACATGTTCTGTCAATAGCTAATCTATAATGATAGAATGCATAATGTCGGACATCATAACCACATAGTCAATGCCTCGTGCCAATACTACAAATAAGATTTTGTCAAGGCCTTGTGCGAAGACACTAGTTTGTCTAATGAGACCTACCAATGCATCGAGGAGCTATAGTGGGCTCCACCCATAAATACTATGTCCTATGTATTCCACATATGATATGGTTGAAATATAACATAAACATTTGTATTAAATCAAGCATACTTAATGTTAATACATTAACCACAATCCATGAACATTATAAAAATAACACATTGATAGTCAAAAATATCACAAAACCATCAATACAATATGGAATACATTTATCATAACAAATCAACTTCAAACAAGTATAAAATCAATTAATGTATGTTGAAATACATGAAATCAATATTATTTGATAGGAATATATTGTTCTATTTTGAAATCATTTAAATAACATGTAATTATAAAAGAAAATGTTTATTTTGAAAATATTATTATATAATTGTAAGGTAAGCTGCCAATGATTTATAATTGTATAGAATACTTTCACCCATAGTATATGTTAAAAAACATTCTTACCTTAATTTGTCGAAAAGTTCATAAAGTACCTTATTAGGAAAATGATGGAAATATTCCTTTCAAACCATTTTATAAAAACTAAAATAATGGTAATAATAACCTTAACACATAGTCTAGTAAATAGTTAAAATGTTTTGAAATACATTTTTAAGAAACACATATGTGGATACTAAAGAGTTCCCAATAGATACTTACATAAAAAACCTCGGATGACAAAGAGATTGTAAAATTAACCCATTCCTTGTAATTCTCCTTGGTAAAGGGTACGTTAAAATCCTATATAGTAGTAAATCATTGTTATTAAATTATAAAACAATCAAATACATAAATATTATTTGATATACGATTTTCTAATATTGATTGTTTAATAATATTTTAGTAGTTTCATTGTTTCAGGTGTTAACTGATTTGTTTTACATTATATGTTTTGTTACATAAGACATTATTGTTATTGATAGGATGTATTTGATTCATATCCAAAATGATAAATGTTCTTATATATTATTTTAAATAATAAAATGAATTTTATTTTTTAATTGTTAAGATGGGGAATGTATCTCATCGCCTTTGTGGAGTTGGTAATCCATATGTACGCATGGACACTACATCCATTTCATTTTTAAAAGAAATAAGACCAAAGGATACATAGGTATATTATTATTCAAATATAATATAATAATTTATATACGTTGTGTATGTTTATTAACACCATCCATTTATGTTCAATGTATGTTATTAATGGGTCATATCACATTGAGGGGCGGTAGTCTGCATTTCATAAAATGAAATTATCGTATATATACAACACTAAAAGAATAAAGGTATAATACAAAAAATATTTTAAAAAGATTATAGATAATATAAATATCATAAATATCATATATAAAAACACTCTCATCATAATGGCCACCATAATAGGTGGTAGTTGAAGAATGAACAATCATCGTTTCATGAGGAAGTAGATCGTCGTCCACAAAAACGTTATATTATATACCCATTAGATAGAGGTTTGTGTAATTTTGGATCAAATCCTTCTCATAACAACATACTAGTATATTTATTATATTGGTGTTGTTATAAAATAATGTAATAAAGATACTTTCAGGGGTCGGAGATTTAAAATAAATTAAAAGACCTTAAGTGGGGATATTAGCTTTAAATCGAGTAACCCCTTTAGTTCGAATTAAAGGGATTCTATGAATTTCTTTATTCCTAAGGTAGGGCTTATAAGAAGAATATATGGATGTAATGATCTTAATTAGGTAGATTTTGGACGAGCCAAGGGGTGTGAGATGTGTAAAAATGGGTTAGAGGTGAGGTATTTTTATAAGGGGGGAGGAGTGGCTCTTCAAAAATGATTAAAAATATTGTTTTATTATATAATTAATTTCGGTTTATAAATGTAAAAATCTCATTAAATTAGAATATATGATGTCTCATGTTCAAAATAAAATCGCCCAATAAGAATTGAATAGGTTTTGGATATTATTTTAATTTTTATAATCTCAGTTGTTTAAATAATTTATTAATGTGGTAAACATTGTATCAGTATTGTGTCATAAATAATTTTATTTATTTGATGTATAAAAATAATAAAAAATATATCTTGATTTAGGAAATATTTTTATCTTTCTAATTAATATTTTTAGTCAAAATGATAAGTTATATATCCCATTGTAAATATCATTTTACTAAACGATATTTGTTAATGTCATTTTTCCCTTTACATTATATTAATTAATATAATGTGTCATATTTGCTCTCAAGTATATCCATGGGGTTCCAAAATATACCAAAATATTCTCATGGTCAATCATATATCTTCCAATATAAATACGATGCATTTTAAAGTAATTTAATATTATTATAATAATATTTGTTTACCCTTTTACAAGATTTTTCTATTAACCAGGGAAAATAATATATTTGCTGAAGTAAACATTCATAAGGTCTAAAAAAAGATAACTATTTACACAATTTGGACCCCCATATTCCAATTATAGAATCTATTTTTCCAAATTGAAAACACATAAGTGGAAAAATTAATTTAAAATTAATTCTTGGCGTCAGAACAAAAAGTGTTTTTTTATGAAATAATAACTATGAAAAATATTGACACTTGTTTATGTGAAGTTTAAATGTGAAATTACATCCAATAACCTATATTATATTAAATTATAAAAATAAAATCTAATGATAATTTAAAACTAGTCAAATGTATAATTTAACAATATAAATTATTTAAATTAAAAAAGATGTTTTTAATTTTAATTTGGTATTTTTAACTTTTCATGAAAAAATGAAATATTTCAAAAACATAGCAAAAATTTTTCCTTCGCTAATTTTGATATTCCAAATCAAAAAATGAAGTCCATTTTTGAAAAATAAAATTGATAAAATTTCAAAAAAGTGGGTATTACTATTCATAACAGTTAGTTTGATTGGTCACCGTGTGTTAGAATCTTGAAGTTGCGTACATCCCAATCTATTGCATTATTCAAAGGAAAATGTACTATGGAAGCTTGGGGTGTAACATTCATCCCTCCTTAATATAATTTCACCCTTGAAATTTCCAGAATACTACTTCTTCAAAATATTCGGATGGTTCTTCATCATATGTTCCTTGAGTTCCCTCATTGCATCTTCTAATTTATGATTTCTCCATAGTAATATGCCTAGACGAGTCATCCAGTTTCTCAACCCTTGTTCTCTGGTATCAAGATTTTTGATAGGCTCTTTGCAATAAGATAGATTAGGTTCTATTTTTATTTCATCATATGTGAGTACATGCATTGAGTTTGGAATGTATTTTCTCAGTAGTGATACGTGGAAGACATCATGAACATTGGAGAGACATGGAAGTATTATCAAACATTAAATTAAAACTCCAATTAATTCTAGAAAATTGAAATGTTTGATATACCTGGGACTTAATTTTACTGTCATACAGGTTCATATAACACCCCCCTAGAAGAAAACATGATCTCCTAATAGAAATTCCAAATTTTCATTCAGTTATCAGCATAGATCTTTTTTTAACATTTTTGATTATTTGATGTGGGTTTAGATAAACAGCACCTTCTATGATTATTTCCATATCCATATTCACTTTATTCATGAACATTGGATCCCTTTCAACACTCATCACGTTCAAAACATTATGATACTTTCTGATCAATGCATCTTCCACCATATTTTCCTCCCTTGATTGGTAGTGTATCGTGAAATCATAATACTTTTGTAACACCCCAAAATTTCATAGTACATTTTCTCTTTAGAGATAGTCAATAACTTGTGCTACATGTTACACTTAGTTTGAGTGCACCACGACATACCAAACTAGCCGTTCAAAAAGTAGTTATGACTAGTATTAACTGAATTATAAATTTTATAATCTCCATATAATTTTAGAATCCATATTATGTGTTTCTTAGACATTATATAAGAACAAATTCAACTTTTTAAATAAATGAAGTATTTTAAAAAAAATGCAATTTTACTGCCCTTTAATGGAAAACATTTATTGGAATGAATATTTCACACATTAATATAAATTATATTTAATGAAATTAAATTATTATTTAGAATAAGAACATAAAAATTCAGTTTGGATCAATTTTTTTTACACTTCTGAAAATATTCAATTTTTAATGAATAGTTAAAAATAGAAAATTTTAATAGAAAATTATTTTTAATGAAAATAATTTATATTGTTAAATTATACATTTGAGTAGTTTAAAGTATCATTAGATTGTATTTTTATCATTCAATATAATTTAATCCATTTTATGTAATTTCACATTTAAACTAGATATAATCAAGTGTCAATCTTTTAATAGTTGTTATTTCTTAAAAACCCACTTTTTGGCTTGGACAATGGGAAATAATTTTAAATTAATTTCTGCCACTTAGGTGTTTTAAATATGGAAAATGGATTCAATAATTGGAATCAGGAGTTATAAATTTTTTATATAGGTATCTTTTTTATACATTATGATTATTTATTTTAGTTAATATTTTATTTCACATGGTTAAAGGGTAAATATGATAAATAAGTGTAAAAAATATTATTATTATAAAATTTAGTTACTCTAACATGTGTCCTATTTTTTTAGGTTGATATATTGGCGGCCATGGGAATCTTTGGGACGGTCTTGGGACCACTTGGAGCTACCTGATAGGGATAATGACACTTTATATTAATTAATTTTCTTTAAAGATAAAAATGAAATAAACATGTATCTTTAAGTAAAACACTTTTTACAAGGCGTTATATAAGTTATCTTTTCGGCTATAAATATTCATTATAAATATAAAAAATGTTCTTACTTAATTTAAATTTATTTATAATATTTATACATTAAATATTTAAATTTATTTTTGACAAAATGATGATGCGGTAAATAACTTTTTAATGAACGAATCAATGAAATTGTATTATAAATATTAAAATAGAACTAATTTCATAGTTTTTATGACATGCATGAATTTTATAGGTTAATATGACATATTAGGATTGATTAAATTTATTTTATTTGTAGTAATCATGTTTTAATGACTTCCACATTAACCAAATACTAAATAGTTTCAAAATTGACTTAAATGTGCTTTTAAAACAAATATTATATTACTATATTATATTACTTTTATAAAATTCTATGGACCGGAAAAAAGGTCAGAAATAATAGTATATATGACATTAATCAACATATTGTGGGTCTCTTGGATGTTTAGAGTATGTTTATTAACCATATAGTTTTATAAAACCTGAAGACATGGTAAAAGATAAACTATTTAACTAAGAGTTAAATCTAAAAGATAAGGTTAATATGGTGACCTAAACATGTCTAAAACCTATAGTATAATGAAATTAACATAACAAATATTATTACAAAATTATTATCTCTAGATAAACATGGATTATTTAGAAACTGAATATGTCGACCTGCATCCATGATCCTCCAAAATTGATCATGATAAAATTTCACATTATGTAACATTGAATTGAGATGAACTAATACTAGTATAATGAAATTTACATAACAAAAAAATAATTTTCAATATATATATATTACATTTAAGAACCATCCTCCACTCCAAATATTCCACATCAACCTTTTCGACCAATTCACCTAGCAAAAAATATTGTAATTCATTAATTAAAATAATGACTAAAATTAAAAATATTTATAATTTCCCTAGGATCACTACAAACTCATTCAATAAATACTTTTGCATAGTGTAATTAGTAATTAATGTACATGATGATATAAGAATTAATAACTACCTATGTAACAACATAATCCAATCCCCTAAAATTTTATTTATGAAAACCAATAGAAAATCAATCCGTGTATTGTCATTTACTAGAATCATCTATGTAGAGAATAAATAAATAAAATAAGAAAACGGATAAATAATGCTCAATTTTCTATGTCAAAAATTGACTATGTTAATTATCAAATGGCTATGAGTATAATAACTTTGTAAATTCTAAATGTGAATTTAGTTTTATTATCCATTTAGCTACATGAAACATAGGATGATGTGAATAAAAACTGAGCTATGATGACATGTAGGCTACATGATGCATCTTGCTATGTGGATCAATAAATTACATCAGTTTCCTATGTGTTTGAAGGGACAATGTTAATAACCTACATGATTTTCTCCATGACCAATTAAACTACATTTATGCATTATGAAATAAAATCTAACAAAATGTCTTCAGTCAACCACAATATCTTATCAAAACACATCATTTTACCATAAAACATTATTCAATTATGTATAATTCCACAAATAACATATCAAGCACCATTATAATTATTATTTACTTGGGTAAGGTTATAAAAAAAATGTAATAACCCAAAATAACCAATAAACATGTGATATTTGTCGTTACTCAAACTAAGCCAAAAATTTATTGGAATCATTAATCACCCCCATGTTAATTTTCAAAACTTAGTAGGATTTATAATAAATTGCCATTTTGATAGTAAAAAAGTAGTTCTTGAAACCACCTACCTATTTCATCATCATTGAGGAGAATTATTTAAGACTGTAACATCTACCTAGGTGTGTTATTTACCTCACCACTACCACATTGAAATATTTTAAGACCTCTAGATCAAATCCATTAGGCTTCAGATGTTATCACCACTAAGTATATTTATTTGAATACCATTAAATTTACTATGTGTTTTTTTGATGGAATCATATGTCTAAAGGATTCCATTTGATCATCAATAAATCTAAAGGGGTCGATTTATGAACACCATCAAATTTTTTATTTTAAAAATCAATAATACTTCATGGTTATTGTTGATTTTTAGTTTTAATATTTTTTGATGACCATACATGGGGAAATCATAATTTTGATGGAGAATTATATATTTTTTAGAGTCTTAATTTCCACTAATGCATGTTTCTTGATACATGAATATGTTTTTGGGTAGAAATGGTAGTTGGATGATGTTTTTCTTTTGAAATTGAGGGAACCTAGATTATGTATCTAAATTTATAAATGGAAAATCACATATTCGATTCATATGGTTGATTTTGCTACCAAAAAAATCATGTGGAAGATTCATCAATGGAACCCAATATGTCAGGTAGCCAAATTTTCAACATATAAAATTTTGGTATTCATATAGATAGATATTCCACATAGTAAAATGGTGAAACATAGAAGAATTTTCATTGACAATTATCAATGGTAAATGTTTCACACATGATTTAGAATTCACTAATCCAATTTCCTAGATAAATTATTTATAATGACATATAATATATTGTTACTTAGATATTTTTACTCTAAATATTCAATTTATATTATTATCTATATATATATATATATATTGGTTTTCAGTACGTTTTAAAAATTAATATTTTATGTGGTTATTTTATTATGATGTTTCGTGGAAAATTTAGAATTCCTCTGTAATAATATAAATGAGTTCATATTTCCCTAATGGAGATGTTTTATTACCACAATTATTGTGATAATGGGGATATTATGATTACATAATCCTTTCATTATAGTGGTAGTTGATAAATTTGAATCCTTTTGAGGAGTTTTAGTTGTTAAAAAATAGATGTGAGGAATGTTATGGTTTGAGGATGGTGGTTTATTGATAAACATCTAATTATACTCATGTGTTAAGTATAAAAAATGTGTTTGAGAATACTTTTTAGTGTATTATGAAATTGAATTGATGAAAATTAATTATTTTATATGTTTAGAGACACATGGAACTGGTCGATCATCTTTTGTTTTGAAATCATCCTATTTTATTTTGTAAAATTTTAAATTTTTGTTTTAATCATTTTCTGGTTTAGTATGCATATGTTAGGTTTCATCTGATTCCTAGAATTTGTTGTTGGATGAGCTTGAAATTATTGTCATACAATTTTACTCATGTAAATAATGGATAAAATCTATTGTTGGTGAATAATTTTTCATGAAAAGATGTAGGATTCCCAATTAATTTTAAAATTTAAAAAAAATTTGTGTTATATTATCTTTAAATTTATATAGGATTTGGTGAGCATGAAATGTCCTATTATGATTTGATCATAGTATAATAATTAATAGAGATTTATTTTTTCAAAAAATATTGTATAAAATACACCCCAATATTTCACACACCTTCATAATGGTGTAAATCAATCTTACTAGGCATTTCAACTTATAGTCGAAAAATAAATCATTTTAGGGAAAAATAAAATTTTAACCCATAGTAAATTTTGATATGGTGGTTCATAATGAAATGGATGTAGATAGACATATTCAGTTTCTAAATAATCCATGTTTAACTAGAGATCATTGATGACCTCAATCACTCTATATAAATATTTATGTTTTTTCTCCAATTATGTGTCTCTAATTTCCACCAATTTTCACTTAATCAAGATAAAAATTTTGTGGTGACATTTTCATTTCTCTTTCCCTGTTATTAAGATTAAATTTTATTAACCCAATTTCTAATATAGGTTTTCGACAATGGTATTTTCCTATTTTTAACTATTTATTATCAATGAAAAAATTAAAATTTCAAGTATGAAATTTATTTATGGAGGGGAGAATGTAACCTTCCATGATTTAATATTATGTTTTTTTTCAAAGTAATTCAATAAATTGCACTACACACAACACTGAGTTCGAGGGAAACACGACTTACCAAAAAAGCTGTTCCAAAAGCGGTTATGAATAGTATTAACTAAATTTTGAATTTCAAATACTCCATATAATTTTAGAATCCATATTATTTCTTTCTTAGTCACAATATATATACAATTTCTTTTTTTCAAATAAATAAAGTATTTTACAAAAAAGTCAATTTTACCGCATATTAATGGCGAAATATTTTAAAATCAATCTTTCAAACATTTATATATAGTCAATTTAATGAAATTAAATTATTATTTAGAAGTGGAACATAGAAGTTTAGTATTGATAAAATTTTTGTAGTCTTCAAAAAACGTTCAATTTTTTTATCAATGATGAAAAAAAACTATATTATAATTGAAAAAATATTTATTGGAATAATTTAGTGATAAATTTTAATTTGAGTTGTTTTAACATATAATTGGATTATATTTTTATAATTTAATACAATTTAGGTCTTTGGATGTAATTTCACATTAAACTGGACATCAATAAGTGTCAATATTTTGATAGTTATTATTTTTAAAAAACCCACTTTTTGGCTTTGAAAATGGGAATAAATTTAAAATTCCTTTCTGCCACATTAGTGTTTTGAATATGGAAAAATTTATTCCATATGTGGAATCTGGAGGCCCATATTTTTTCAATATGTATCATTTATTTTTATACATTATGAATATTTACTAAAGTAAATATTTTATTTTCCATGGTTAATTGGTAAATCAGGTGAATTATTGTAAATAAATATTATTATAATAATTTGAATATACCCAATTACGTGTGCAACTCCTATTGGATGATAAATTTTCAACCATGGGCATCATTGGTTCAATTTTGGGACCACATCGAGCCACATTAAAGTGACATTGACACTTTATATTAATTTATTTAATATAAAGACACAATGACATAAACAGATATCTTTTATTAAAACAATTTTTACAAGTATTTAAATAAGTTATCATTTTGACTATAAAAATCCATTAAAAATATAATAATATTTCCTAAATAATGGTTCTTTGTTTATAATTTTTAAACATTGAATAATTTATTATATTTATTACACAATTAGGATTCAGTAATTACCTTATTAATAAAAGGATCATTTAAATTGTGTTATAAATATTAAAAAAATAAAATTTCAATGTTTTTATTAGTTTAATGAATTTATTAAGTGAATATAAAATTTTAGGAATGATTCAACGTATCTTTTTAGAATTAATCATGTTTTGAGGACTTTCACATAATCCAAATACTAAATAGTGTCAAAATTGATATAAACAGGGTTTTTAAAAAAAATTATATTATTAAATTATATAATGTTCCTAAAAATATATAGTTAAGCCAAAGTGATTAAATAATTATATATATGTTATTAATTAACCATTGGTGGTTCTCTTGTATATTTATAGTATGTTTATTAATAATATAGTGAATATAGATCTGGTAAAATTTAATAACATACTATGGTCAATATACACGAGGATAAATGTACCCTTGGCCAAAGGAAAGTGAAAGGTAAGGGTTATTTCCTCAATCTCATTATTATATGAGATCGTTTATGTGTATGTATTTACTAGGAAATATTTATCATTGAAACCCATATTTAATAAAATGGTATTCCAATTAATTCTTTTAAGGTTTTATGGGAAGGTCTATTTAACTAGATCTACATTTTAAATGTTTTAATGATTTATATTTCTAAATCCTTTTAATTAGTGTCCATGTTTTCAAAATGATTTTACAGATTTATTTATATGGACATTAATGTATTGAAATTATAATTATTTTTAAAATCTCAAATGTTGTATGACACACTATGATTCAAAAATTTCATTAAAATTACTTCCTTTTAAAATGTGTGGCCTTTAAATATTTTCCAAAAAAAAGGTTCTTTCAATAAATTAGTTTTTCAAATAATTTTAATCTATGTAAACATCCCTTTATAGATTTTATACTTTTTTAAAGTTGATTTATTTTGATACAACTCTTCCATATTGTTTTTAATGTTTTGTGATATATTTGACTGTGGATGTGTTATTTTTATACCATTCATGGATTAGGGTAAAAGTATTGACATTTCATATGCAAGTTTTAATATGAATTTTTATGTTATCTTTTATCTTTTTCATACGAGGAATGAATTAGTCATAGTACGTGATGGATGGAGCCTGTTATAGCTCCTCAGTGCATCAGTAGGTCTAATGACACAACGTGGCAGGGAATTGGCCAAGGCCTTTCCCAATTTGATATATGGTTTTGTCCGTGGCCTCAATTATTTTTAGAGGTCTTGTCTGAGGCCTTGAAAAATGTTTCAGGATGTCTAGGATTATTCATACCCTCATTAATAAAATAATATTCATAGTTCATGTGGTTATTCGACTAGTAGAACGCCCATGACTATGTTTTCTTATAGCATTATTTACACATCTCATATTCCTCCAATAAAGTATTCATGTTTATTATTTTTAAAGGCCTGGGTTTTAAATTATTCACCAGGACTAATGTTTATGTTATCTTCAGTTTTATTGATAACCCTTTCAGAGCATTTGAGTTCACCCCTTTCTTTTTTTATTTTCCTCGGATTCCATGATGTGTATAATGATTGATAATATTGGTTAATCTAGGGTATTAATTGCATTCTCAAAGGATCATTTATTTGATGTTTTATTTTCTAATGTGTAATGTAACATTAATGTATGTAATCTATTTTACAACACTGCTAAACTGATTTCTCTTTCCAGACATTATTCCTTGTAATCATTCCTATGTATTAATATAATTCACTGACTCTCAGCTTCTAGGGTTGGGGCATTAAACCTTGAGTAGTTCGGTCCATATCCATTTCCTCATGTTGAGTTTTCTTTTTTGTGAAAATAAACATCAAACACTTGTGATCAATATAAATCTCACATTTTTCACCCTGGATATATTGTCTCCATATCTTCAAAGAAAATATTACAGCTGATAACTCAAGATCATGAGAAGGGTAGTTTTTTTAGGAATTTTTAGCTTCCATGACACATAGTCAATAACCCTATCATTCTGCAAAAGGAAACAACCTAGTCGTTTATTTGAAGAATCAATATAAATAATAAACCCATAATTCATTAATGGTAGATTCAATATATGATCATTGACTAATCTTCTCTTTAGTTCTTCAAAACACTTTACAAACTCTTTTGTTCAAAAAAAAATTTAACCACTTTACACGTGAGATTGGTTAATGGGTTATCTAATTGGTAACAACATTGGACGAAACACTGATAATACTGCTAAACCAATAAAACTAAATACCTTAGTTATACTTTTCATTTAAATACATTGCTGGAGTGCCTAGGTATTTGAAGTATCAATAGAGATTCCAACCTTAGAGACATTGTGTCGATGAAATAAAATCACTTAAATCCAGAATTTGGACTAGCAGGACAGCCCATATAATTTATTTCATCTAAATGTATTTTGAATACCGTGTAACTGATTTTCATGATCTTCATGGATTTGTTTGTATTCCAGGATATCATTAATAAATACCACTACAAAGTCATCAATATATTCCTTGAAAACGTTTTTCACTAGGTCCACAAAGATAGAGGGTTGATTAGTCAGACCAAAAGGAATTTCTTTAAACGCGTAATGCCCATACCTGGTTCAAAATGAAGTCTTTGGAATGCCTTACTTATTCAAACAGAACATATTATATGCAAATCAAAGGTCAACCATTGAAAAATATTGAGCTCCGTGAAGTTGATCATATAAATAATCAATTCTAGGTATGTGATACATGTTCATTATTGTTGTAGCATTGATCACCCTGTAGTCAATGCACAACCTTATATATCAAACTTTTCTCATAACAAAAAGAATAGGGGCTCCCCATGGAGAAAAAATATGGAGAATAATTTCTTTATTACCCAAATACTCGTGTTTTTTTAGCTCCACTAATCCTATAGTGGCAATTCAATAAGGGGACATCGATATGGTCCTTGAACAATGAATTTAATCAATGGAAAACTCAATTTCACATTCTGGAGGATGTCCATGTAAATCCTATAGAAATTTATTGATATAATCTTTTACAATAGGTACATCCTCTATTTGAACATGCATTTCCTCACCCATAGTTCATTGAATCTCTTCCTCCCCAATAATTGAATTTAGTTGACCTACAGGGGGCATCTAGATATGAATCAAATGGTGAAATTTCATATCTAAAGATAGGGTATTCTTTATCATCATAAAAAATGTTAACATCCTCATTCTAGGAATTGTTTTTGGAATCATGGTCCGGAAGCCAATCCATAATGAGGATTATATCCAATTCAATTATGGTTATGACAAAGATATCAGTGGATAAATAAAATTTATATTCCCTAATGGGGGATGATTCAGAAAACATTGTTGCAATGGTACTTCCCCTATAAGTTTTGACTGATAACTCCCTTGTTAAATAAAATTGGAAATATCTAATTTTCTTATCCAAATTGGATGATATGAAATAATGCGATGATCTTGAATCAAATAAAGCAGTGTCTAAACTTGAGGAAACTATTGAATTACCCACCATGACACCTTTCAGTGCTTCAAACTATATAGTAGTGATTGCATAAGCTTGGGCTTTCTCCCATAGACGATTATAAGGTATGTTTCATTGGCACTTATGTGATTCATTTGAATAAAGCCCCATTTCATTAAAATTGTAGCATTCAACACTGATAGCCTCTCTCTATCTATTGCAATAATGATCTTGGTGGCCTTTTTCACCACACTTGTAATAGAATCTCATTCCCTTCAGGAAAGTACCCGGGTGTTTCTTCCCAAATTTATCGTAGGATGGATATTCAACTTTTCCATTTATAAACTTATTTCCAATTTTAGAGTGCTTAATAGATCATATATTCTCTTTCATTTCATTAATGTTATAAGGCATAGATAATTAATTTTTTGTCTTGATAGATCATGAGAAAATAACAACATATTATTAGAAGGATAGTGAGACGAATGCTCGATTGAGAAATGGTTTTAACCATGTAATGAATCAGTAAAAATTACTCTATGGGTAATGTATGTAATCTAATTAATTCATTTCTAAAATGTTAATGTTTTCCAAATACGTTTTGACATTATCATTCTCCTTTTTCATCAAACTCATAAATTTACTTTCCATATCCACTCAATGGAAATGAGAAAAGTATTTTTGTATGAAAAGATCTATAAAATCCCTCAATTCAATTATTGATACAATTTCATCCACTTTTGTGTTTGGAATTAATGACCAAAATTGATCTATATCTCTCGTGAAAAGATAAACAGGCTTAAATTTTTTTCCCTTTCACTAAACCCCAAAGCATGAAATATTTTCCCTACGGAACGTATCCATTTCTCAGTTACAAGTGGATGTGTAGTATTATTGAATGTCTGTGGTTGTTGCCTCATTAATCAGTTAAACATTGATCCTCCACATTGTGGATTGGGGTGCTCATTATGGGTACGTTTTGTATTCATAACCTAAGGAAGTATTCCCAGTATAGTGATATGATCATCAGAACCACTTACATCACCAGCACCACTTTAATTAGCTTTAGTTGGTGGGAAATCCTTTCATTGATTATATGTGTTGATATGGTTCCCATTCTATCTTGACCCCCTCCCCACAAAGTGTACCCCTCCTGGCCCGAAATGTGATAAGGGAGATAATGACCGCCCGAGTCCTGCCTCCTATCCGCCCTGGGTTGGTGACTAGCACCGAGGGTATAGTAAACACACGAATGGGAGACATTACCCACTAAGAGAACACATGTGGAAGAGAGAGATAAGATATACACCAATAAACTCCAACTCAAAACTAAAATAAAAAAGAAACCCAACTGCATATATGAAATGTCATGAAAAAGTAAAAAAACTGGAAGCAAAAAACAGCAAGTACCCAATAGAATGTAAAAAAACAGCAGCAACCATATTCCCGAACAGCTCCTGCATCCCCAAGCTCGTAGAAACCAGCTTGATCTCCAACATGCTCCAAGTGACCTGAATTAACAGTTTATATATACATAGGGTGAGTATAACAATATACTCAATGGGATCCTCCTCGAAGCATCTCGTATGAAAGTAAAGAAATCATGCTAATGCACAGTGAAGAACAAGTGAAAATAACCCTTCTTCTAAATAGGCATACTATGTTCCCAACCACACCATGGATACTCTCACCAATTAACGCATAAAAGAATATATCATATAATAAATAATATCAAGGGTACCCTGCTACTACTTCCCCACTAGTTTGCTGCTTTTCCCCAACGTCGCATGTCTTAAGCATCTCTGTCCAAAAAGGCTTACCCATAGATACCTGGGCGTAGAACCACAATCGGCACCTCGTGCACCACAAAGGCTTGCCCACAAACACCTGGGCGAAGCACCACACCATCCTCACAACTAAAAGTAACCAGAATGTTACTGGGGGCCACCATAGCTTGTGTTACGGGTATCATAGGTCGGGTATTATAACTCAAGCCATTAAATCCCATAAAACGAATAATGATCCTCAAGCCATCACAACCTACACACGTTCCGCTGATAGTAGTCCATAGAAAACTATATCCAAAATATATGCGTGTGAATAACCCAAAGCCATTATATCCATCTACACCCATATATGGGGAAACTAACCAATGTGAATACCAGCACAAGTAACTACCAAGAGAAGAGAGCGGGGCCAAAGGGGGTAGTCAGCCATCCATCCTCCGACTGGAATGTTGGGGAAAACACCCCCAGGGCTCAGAATCCTAGAGGTGTCAGTTGACCTTACTAATAGGGTGGAATAGTTTATAGAAACACAAAATGTATAGAATATACTATAACTCACAACCACACTATGGGCGTAACCTAGTCATAGACCCACAGCAGCTAACGTCTCTCAAACTCTGGGCTGATACTTCTATGTCTAGGTATCTTATATGCACGCATCCATTTAAAGTGATTTATATGATTACTTCATTAAATTTTTATCAAGTCTACTGTACGTTAGTTAATTCATTAAAAATTAATTAACTATGAACAATTACACATTAAATTTCATTAGCATCACACCCAAGTAAACTGTTCCTTCTAAATTTAAACCTCATCATTATGTTTCAGCATCTCCATCCCCATAGGCTAGCACTATTTATTCAATTATTCATTAATGAATTTCATTCCCACATTCCCAGAGATTCTAGAAATACATTCTATGCTACTAAACACAAAGGGGTCAACACAGTGAGTAGATATACTACTCGTCGAGTCTTTGTCGGTTATATCAAGAGAATAAATTCATCCTTCCTTTAGCATCAAGACACGGATAGCACGTGGCATACCCAACACGTCTTTGCCTCTTTCGAAATAAGCGTAAGCAAGACCATCTTACTTGAGTAGTGGGGAAAAAGTAATGAATATAAGCAACTAATAAGAATGATAAAGCATCCAACAATCACATCCACTTCAATCCCTCGTCCCTAGTGTCCTCCCCAACACCCACATGCATAAAATGATGCATCTCACCACTCTAGACGTCATCTTCTTCCACAACCAAAAAGGCCTCCATGCCTCCACATATTACCACAACCAACCAAGATCACATTACAACACAAGAAACATGAAAACAAACACCACATTAATTGGGATCTTGGCATGTTATCAATCAAGAGGGTAACTCAGAACCAATTAAAAAATTATTAAACAGTCAATTCTATAATACATATTGAATTAACAGATTTGTTATTTGTATGTTCCATATTTGGAAAACCTAATTAGTAATCCATCAACAATAATTAAACATGCTTACTAAACTAATTTGATTGACATAAAATTACAACAAGAACCAGATTCTTTTTCATGTCACTTTAACTTTAGCCAACAATTATCTATTAATACCGGTATACGCTCTTTACCTATTTCCATCAATACCAAACAGCTATGAAAATCAAGCATCGATATCACACTATCTAGCAAAACAAGTGGAAAAACATATGATCGATATAAATTTATTTATCTAGTTAAAATATTTATTATGTAAATTACATTATCATCCCGTGGGATTAAACATGCTAAAAATATAGTTTCATG
Organism: Viscum album; assembly: GCA_963277665.1. Lineage (NCBI taxonomy): Eukaryota > Viridiplantae > Streptophyta > Magnoliopsida > Santalales > Viscaceae > Viscum > Viscum album. Next base: position 303,397,952 of record OY728131.1, on the reverse strand, counting down.
TAAAAGAAAAGAGAGGCAACAAATCCCTTACCTCAAACAGTTCCTCATGTTCTTTATCCACACAACGGGTCATGATCGCTTCCTCTCGCGACAATTGAATCCACCCAAGGATACAAAGATACGACCGCACCAACCAAAACCAAAAAAAAACTTCATTAGATGCATGGAAATTACATGCTATAAAATGGAATTGAGAAACATGAGAAGATGATCCCCAAAGGAACAATTATAAGACACACCTAATATAAAAGATTGACTGATACAGCTCGGTTGCATCAAAATAGAGCGAAACCTAGCCAAGGAGTAATGTTTGATTGTGCAACTCGTACGTGAAGTATTGAAATCTTAAAGCCTCTCATAGCTGACAACAACGAGGACATAAAAGGGAGCAAGATATCTCATCCCTTTTGATGATTTAATGGGGTGATGTTTTCAGATACGCTCGATTCCCCATTAAAAGAGGATCACATTAAACCACACGTTTTGACAATATAAAAACATCTCGAGCCTTAAGAATAATTAATATAGGATTTATGGAATTTTTAATCGGCCTCAAGAGTCCTTAAAAATAAGGCTTTAAATGTATTTTACGTCAATGGAAACGTCAATGGGGAAAAACTATTGGAAGCTGGAAACACTATTCACCTACAGTTACTGTACACCTACAGTTACTGTAAACCTACTGATCTATGAAACTGATATGTGAAACCGATCAGTGATACCAATCTGTGAAACATTTTACAGCAACCATTACTGTACAACTATCGTTACAACATACCTACCGATCTGTGAAGCTGATCTGTGAAACTGATCTATGAAACCGATATCTGAAACCAATCTGTGAAACCGATCTGTGAAACACTGTTCACCTACTATTACTGTACACCTACCATTACTATACACCTACCGATCGGTGAAACCGATTTGTGAAACCGATCTGTGAAACCGATGTGTGAAACCATTCTGTGAAACATTGTACACCAACCATTATAGCACACCTACCGTTACTGCACACTTACTTATCTTTGAAACCGATCTGTGAAACTGATCTGTGAAACCGATCTGTGAAACCGATATGTGAAACACTATACACCTAAAGTTACTGTACAACTACCATTACATTACATCTACCATTACTATACACCTACTAATCTGTAAAACCGATCTGTGAAACATTGTACACCTACCGTTACTATACACCTACTGTTACTATACACAAAATTTTACTATACACCAATTGATAGAACAATTCATAAAACAAGAAATATTGTTGACATAACTGGAAATTTGGAAAAGTTTTCGGAATAAGTCACCTTGACCTCCCTGAATACCTCCAACACATCATTTTCACAAAGTAATGGACCAGATAGGTCCGAGCCATTACATCTGATACCTCTCAAAACGTTCTCGTCCTCGATAATTCAAAACCCACCAATCGAAATGGGGTCTGAACAACCACCCATCAAGATACCTCTATAAAGAGAGAAATCCACAAAAGCAACAAAAGAAAAAATAATCATAAATAAAACATGAAAGGTCTAACAACGAAGGGAACATAATTACATGAAAATAGTTAAACATCAAACAACTCTGGGTACTGAGCACAAATCTGTGACTCACATTCCCAGGTACTCTCCTCCAGGCCACCGTGTCGCCACAAGACACGAAATAAGGTGATAGAATGCCCACGCAACACCTTCTCCATACGGTCTTGGAGCTCCACATGTCGCACCTCAATGGTTTCAACATCATCAACATCAATCTCTCCTTGATCAATGATGTGAGAGTCATCATGAAGATAACGATGAATCTGTGACACATGGAATACATCATGTATCCGACTCATATGTGGGGGAAGTTCTACTCGATACTCCACTTCTCCAACATGAGCTAACACCTCAAAAGGCCCAACAAACTGGTGAGAAATCCTACTTCGACCACCAAACCATGGTTTCCCACGACCGGGAGTCACCTTTAGAAAGACATGATCCCCAAAATTAAACTCTAAGGGTCTCCTTCGTTGATCAGCATATGATTTTTGATGATCTTGCACTATCTTCATCCAGACATTAATCACCTGAACCATCTCTATTGTATTCTGCACTAGTTTTGGTTCAATAATTGCTGACTCTCTGACCCCAGTTTAGCACAACGGAGAATGGAAAGGTTGGCCATAAAAGGATTCAAACGGAACCATACTTATGGCTGAGTGAAAATTATTATTCTATGAAAACTCCAAAAAGGGTAAGTTCCTCATCCATGAACCTCCAAAATCAAGAACACAAGAGCATAACATTTCTTCAATAGTCTGGATAGTTCGCTCTGTATGAGCTTCCGTTTGAGGATGAAAATTAGTGTCAAGGCATAGTTGAGAACTGAAAGCATGTTGGAGACCCCTCCACACCCTAGAGGTAAAACGAGGATCATGATCATAAATGATCTTCATAGGGACTCAATGAAGTCTCACCACCTCCTCCAGATACCACCTCGACAAAACATCCACTGAGCTCGGCTCGTTGATCGATATGAAGTGGGCTGATTTTGTTAAATGATACACTACCACCCCGATAACATCATGTCCTCCCAGATCACAAGGTAAACATGTAACAAAGTCCATTGAGATGTCCTCCCACTTTCACTGAGGAATCTATAATTACTAGAGAAGACCACCAGGAACACTGTGTTCGGAATTCACCTTATGGTAGACTAAACATCGAGACAAAAACTCTAGAACTGCACGCTTCAGCCCAAACCACCAAAATTGACTCCTCAAGGATCAGTACATCTTTGTCACACTAGGATCTATAGTTAAAGGTGACCTGTGTAAGTCTCTGAGAACTATCTCGCACATCTCCAAGGAAACAAAAATCCATTAATGATACAACACTCGGTGATGTTCTTCCTCCAACCAACCATCAGGGTGCTCACCACAAACAACTCAGTCTCTCCAAACCTCCACCTCTAGATCTCCCAACTAGGATTCTTCCACCTTATGCACCAGGGATGACTTTACCATCATCTGAAATAGACAACCTCTACCTCGAACTTTTCCCATATCAAGATGTAATGCTAAATGTTCTTACATTACTCTTCATGTATCACCAGATTCACACACAACATCACTACCTGACTTTCTATAGAGACCCAAATCTTGATGTACATGGACATTACATTACTTTTGTGTAATATCAAATACATAACAAAAACATACACACAAGGACCGTAATAGTTTAGTGTGTTTGGAAACATGGAATATAAACTTCTAATCATGTTGACAGATCTTCAACATCTCCCATAACGATCCTCCCCTTTTTGTTTCCATACCTAAAACCTTTCTTTTAATCACGAGGGAAAAGAAAACATAAAAATGGTGAGCTCAAATTCTCATTAATGGTAAGCATGGAGAAAATAAAACAAACCATATACATTTGAACTTAAAACATGAACATAATATTTAAACATCAAAATCTTGAGCAATGACATAAAACATGGAAGTATGTAAGGCATACATCATAATGGATCATCAATCATGATAGAATATCATATAAATAATGCATGTAATTTTTTCATCCATTATACACATGTAATTATTTCCATAGTATCCAATTCATTACTTCCATGACCATCTTAGTGGACAAAGTCCCTTTCTGAATTGAGTTGACCCATCATTATAGTCCGGTAACACTGAACCGGATTAACTTATCGTTCCAACCATGTCTATCTCATGAGATATAAATCTTTACCTGATTCATTGGAGGTAGATATAGGTCCCACCCATCTCATAATGAAATCAATCTTACTTGTGCCACAAAATCATAAATCATATCATAAACCATGTAATAAATTGGGATTCTTAAACATCATTCCATCATAACACAATCCATATAAAACAAATGGATATCATTTCATCATAAGAATAATCATACCATGTAAATAATTTAGACATTATACTTGAAACATACACATATTAAATAATGACATCTTATATGGAAAATAGTTTTGATAAAACAGTTCCAATGAATTTTTGAGGAAAATATCGTTTCTTCTGCAAAATAATTTTCTTTTCTGAAATTATCATTCAATTTTATAAGAAAATGATTTTTTTTAAAATAATCATAAAATCTTGTAAAGTATTCTTCATTAAAATGAGGCATTATGAAATCGTAAAAATCCGTTCATGCCGTATAAGTAACAAAAGACATTCTTCTCGTACTTTTGCTGAAAATGTCAAAATGTACATCTTAAAAGAAAGATTCCTTCTGTTCCTTGTGGTAAAAGTCAAAAAGAGGTAAAAATGACTTCAAATATACAAGGAATAATATTAAACATTTATGAAAAAAATTTGATAAAAAATGGACATGGATGATAAACATAAACTCAGTAAACAATTACGAATAAACAATCTCGGATAAGAAACGATAATGGAATAATTATCCCTTACCTTACATCTGATATGCTTCGTATGTATCTGAACCTCCTGTATAATTATTTAAATAATGTCATTGACTTATTAAAGAATCATATTCATTTTTATTATATCATATATGGTTCACTAATGACTTTATATTACCCATTCTTTTGTAAATTAATGTTAAAGTAACGTTTTGGGTAACATCGTTTCATTTTTCGATTGTGTTTTAACTTGTAATTATTCATATGATTACAAAAATCATGGTTAATTAAATCCAAAATGTAATGCATGATTTATATATAATATATTTTCAGATTATACATATATATAATAGTTCAATAAATGGAATGAAATACACCGTTCATGGATACGGTAGGACATACGTACGCATGAACGCTGTTTTAATTTCCTTATTGAATTGAATGGAATTAAGTAGATGAAATACATATATATATATATATATATACAGAAATCCAATATCATTATTATGTCATATATTTCATGATTACTTATTATATATACTTTATAATCATTCATGAATGGTTAATCATTGAGAATGAATCTCATCGCGTCGTGGAGACAGTAGTTCGTACGTACGCATGAGCGATGATATCATTTCCATGATCGTGGAATTATATTTAAGGGTATGTATAATATTTCAGAATATATATCACTTTACAATAATCATATATAGTCATTATTTACACCATTATACCCATCCAAGAAAGGTGGGGGTGTAAAATAGATTACACCACGGCGTGGAGACGGTATTCTGTACGTACGCACGTGCGATGATTTAGTTTTCCGTAGGATGGATAGATGGTGAAATAGGGTTGTTTCATACTTATAATAAAATATCAGTATATGAGTGAAACTGATGTTATTACTTCATAATGAAATAACTAAAGAAGAAGAAGTAGAAGAAGAAATAAAGTTGAATGAATTGGTAACGGACATTACCTCTTCTTAGAAGCACCTCTTTGAGATCTCTTCATAGGGCACTAAAATTGGTCTTTGAAGAAGACCAGGACCTCTAGGATGTTTCTAGGGAAGTGGAGAAGAGAATTTTTCAGGGGTTGGACGAGCGTTAAGTGTAAAATTGTTGTGAGGAAGAGAGGGAGTAGGTGCCCTTTTATAAGGGAGGAGAGGGCCACCTTTGGAAAAACTCAAAATATTATTTTATTATAAAGTCATATTCGGTTATTAATAGCTTCAAATTGATTTATTGAGAAGATAAGGTGGGGATGGTTCGAAATACTCTCATCCAATAGATTTTAGACAAGTTTAGTTTTCTATTCTGACCTTATCAATTATATGTAACTTTAAGTTAAATAATTTTACTTTTACAGTGTCTATTTGTTTTCTTACCCTATAAGGTTAATAAACTTACCATAACAAGCCAAAATAACCCCAAGTTTTTTTATTAATATATATAACCTTATATAAGTAATTTGGCCGAACCGTAGATTTTTAGGAATAAAATAACAATTAATAATATAATATTTGTTTTAAAAACTATTTTATGTCAATTTTGACTCTATTTGGTAATTGATTTTTTTGAAAATCATAACAAAATAGTAGTTCGAAAAATTTTAATTGAATCAATACTAACATGTCATATTAACCTAGAAAATTATTGTAATTCAAAAAAAGTCTCAAATTACATTTTTTGGTTATTTATAACATCAATTATGTCAATATTTCGTTAATAAGATAAATATTACATCATCATTGTGTCATAAATAAACTATAATATTTAATGTATAAAAATTAAAATTAAAATGTAATTATGTAGTTAATCATTTTAGATTTCTATGGAATATTTATAGTCGAATTTATCTTATGTATTACCCAATATGAAAAATTATTTAGATATTAAACATTGATTTTAACTATTTTAACCCTTCATTAAATAAATTAATAATAAAAGTCCTAATCTAATCCAAGTGGTCCTAAATGGTCATATTTTATTCCTAAGATTGTTTTTGGTCGAATTACACTTATCCAATAGAATTAGGACATGTTTTAGGGTAATAATAATAACATTTTTACCCTTAATTTCCCTATTTACTTTTAACCGTGGTAAAAACAAGTAAAAAGTTACTATTCACCAAAAAATATTTTCATCTCATTGAACCAGATTTTACATACTAACATCAACTATGTCTCTTGGATTTTTGAAATTCCATTCACAGAAGAGGTAAAATTATGTTTTATGTAAATTTTCAAATTCTCCTAGGAGGTGGGTAATAGACGGTGAAAAGTTCAATAAAATTTTCATATATCTAAAATTATTATAAATTGACTCCAATCAATTACATTGAACATATATAGGTATTATGTATCAATTTAAACCTAAAATGAAATTAAATAAAATAAATAATTATTTAAATAAAAAGTCTGTTTTTAAATAGTAACCCAGTGTTTTCAATATTCATAAAAAATTGAACGTTTTCAAAAAAATACCAAAATTTCACCCTAGGCTAATTTTGATATTCCGAATTCAAAAATGAAGTCAATTTTGACAGATAAAATTGATAAAATTTCAAAAAGTGGGTATTACTATTCATAACGGCTAGTTCTAATACTATTTTAATAATATATCATTGTTTAGTAAAACCTGGTATTGCGTACAACACACGCTATCGAGGAAGGTCGCGATTGCATGTATTGAAAGACAAGTCAGGGTTGCATGTTGTGAAAGACTCCTTTGTTGTTTAGATATAACAGAATCCATCCATTTTTCATTTTTACATTGAATATATATATATATACTCAATTTTTTGTAGAATTATTATAATCAAATGAACTTGAAATTGGGTGTAACACAATCTAAGAATTGTGTTGCGTATACTACAAGATAATACGGTGTTACGTATAGCACAAGATAATCTTGTTATAACATAAAACACATGACATCAAATAAATTAAAAAGAATACTTATCATAAAATATCTGGTTGTTACATTCTACCCCCCTTAAAATGAATTTCTCCCTCAATGTTCATCGGGGTTATACATGGTTTTCTACTTGAATGTTTCATTAATTGAAACCCACATTGTAAAATCAAATATCAAAACAAAACATTAAAAAATAAAGTATGAAACATAACAGTTACCCAAATTAACTCACCACTGGGTTTGCACATATGAGAACATAGGTGAAAATATGGATATGGTAGAAAAATCTATCCATCATGTTCTGATGGAGAGTGGTAGAGAACATGGCTATGAAAAATCCAACAATCACAATTCCATAAATTTGTGACGATCTAAGGTACCATCTGATTCATCAGATATAAGAGAAATAGGACAACATTTTTGGTTTTCAAGATCATTTCCCTAAAGTTGGAATTAGAAGAAATACTTTCGTGATTTTGGTACTGTCTCACTGTTGTTCATTCTTTGGAAAATTTCCACTTTATCTCTTAAAGAAATAAAGTTGAATTTGTCATTCGGGATGTGTTTGTAGATCATGTGATAGAATGATGAGTCATTCCATCTATCTCAAATAAATGGTTAGAAAAGTTATCAAAAAATACATAAGTCCATCTATAGTGAGATTAATCATATATGGTTCCTATAATAGACTTATACTTCATATATCATACTTCATAATATAATAAAACTAGTTTCTACTAAACAGGGACTTCCTGTAGGCCATTGGTAGGCGATAAAGGCCAGTCACACTTCGGTTGTGGGTTCGATTCCCATAGCTTTGTCCGACGCGATGGGATGTCACCCATCCTGCAGGTTGTCCTTTTTCTAAAACTACATGACTATAACAACCCATCAATAATATGGAAGAAACACCTATCCTTAAACAATACTAACATATGTCCAGCATAATCCATTCCAATCTTTAGGCTTATCCAAAATAATGCTGTCCAATCTCATATTATAGTGAAAATGATTACCAAAGAGTTCATATAACATGCATGTTAATACCATCGTTGTCCCCATATATCATGAGATATGTCTTGTTGGTCACATTCTAAACATTTGAAGGCCTTAATCATATATTCTCTTGATAAATGAATACCCATTATATCTTAGTGAAAACATGAGTGCTGTCAAAAGATAACTCTTTCCACATACCAAAACCCCAAAATTCTATATACTCAAACCATGATATAACTATTTCCTTATATCAGTCATGAGCTCATGAATATTGTCAAACATTTCATTTCCTCCTAATCCCTTCATTATGCACATATCTTTTTCTATCAAAAAATATCTCAATCACTTTAGATGGTTACTGGTACCATAAAATTATTGAAAACCACAATAGAACAATACATAAATATTCCAATATTCCATGATATTGTATACAACATTATTGTGTAATCCCATTATATAAACACTTAATCATTACAGAAATTGTTTTTCATACTCAACATCATAAATAGTCATCGCATGAGACTTCCCTTTATCCTTTTCCTTAAAAGGTTTCTCAAGTTGATCATCATTAACACGTGGATTAGGGCATTTATTATCATAATGCCCCATTTCCTTACACATGAAGAATTGAAGTGTTGGTGGTGCATTCTCTGTAGTATTTTCTTTATTCACATCATTAGAAATCCTTTTTCCGTTACATCGACGCTCATCTACTTGATGACCTTCTTTTCCACACTTAAAATATTTTCTAGTCCCTTTAAGACAATCTCCATCATGCTTCTTTCCACACTTTGAGCATAAGGAAACATTCATATTCTTTTCACCATTATTCTGAGATTTCTCCTTGAACACCATCCTTCCATTCTTGTCAAAACCATAAGATGGATAAGTAACACCAACTACCAATTCTACCTTGACAGCACAATGCACATTTTCTTCATAGCTACTGAAGTCTCTTATAGATAATGCCCTTCGATTATATGGTTTTAAGACACTGAAGAATCGATCAACGTTACATTCAGATTGGATGATAAATCCAGATGCATACATTGAAAGCCTTGTAAAATTTTCTTCTTATACACCAACATATTCATCATACTTTTTCTTTAGTTCAAGAAACTCCTTCCCCATCTTTGTTTGAATTATACGAGGGAAATAATTATTGAAAAATATGTTCTTTAACTCGTCACATTCCATGGAATCAATTTCATATCTTGTCCTTGTATTCTTGATAAGATTCCACCATTGATCAGCTTCACCTTCCAAACTATATACTGCTAAGATGACTTTATCATGTTCAGAACATTGAAGAATTGAAAATATCTTTTGTTGTGGTACAGATCCATTGATCAGCAACATGTGGATCAAAATACCCACTGAAAGATGGTGGATGTTGCCTCATGAAGGGCTCAATAGAATATTGTTCCCTTCTCTTCTCATTTGGAAGTCCATAATGATTCATAGCATGTGTAAGTATAGCAATAAGATTTTTCACTCCATCTCCCATAACATTAGTTTGTTCATGAGGATAATCATTGCATTGTCTATTGCATTGATCAACAAAGTTCCTTCGGGTTCCAGCCATCATCTAAAACCCAAAAAGAATATTATGAGAGGCAAAAATAATTCTAGGGAAAACAACATAATAAAGGGGGAGTATATTCGATATATAACATCATAGGTTTAATTCTAAGATCGTTAACGTAATTCTCGGAATATAACATATACTTATACTTAACCTTATGGACATCCATAGATATACCTTATAAATATCTCTAGGGATCTCACTAATGTTCTCGCATCCTAGTTTCCAATGGTTGACTAAACCTTTCCTCTGATGCCAACTGTAGAGACCCAAAGCTTGACGTACATGGACATTACCTTAATTTTGAAGAATATAAAATACATAACAAAAATAGACACACAATAACAATAATAGTTTAGTGTCTTTGGAAACTTCGAATATAAACTTCTAATCATGTTGAAAAATCTTCAACATTTCCCATAACGATCCTCCCCTTTTTGTTTCCGTACCTAAAACCTTTCTTTTAATCCTAAGAAAAAAAAAACATAAAAAGGGTGAGCTCAAATGCTCAGTAAGGGTATTCATGGAGAAAATAAAACAAACCATATAATTTTTAACTTCAAAACATGAACATAATATTTAAACATCAAAATCTTGAGCAATGACATAAAACATGGATTTACGTAAGGAATAGATCATAATGGATCATCAATCATTATAAAATATCATATGAATAAATCATGTAATTTTGGCATCCATTAAGCACATGTAATTATTTCCATAGTATCCAAGGCATTACTTCCATGACCATCTTAGTGGACAAAATCCCTTTCTGAATCGAGTTGAATCCTCGTTTCAGTCCTGTAACACTGAACTAGATTAACTTACAGTTCCAGCCAATTCTATCTCATGGGATATAAATCATTACCCAATGCATTGGAGGGAGATATAGGTCCCACACATCTCATAATGAAATCATTCTTACTTGTGCTACAAAATCATAAATCATAGCATAACCCATGTTATTAATTGGGATTCTTAAACATCATTCCATCATAACAAAATCCATACAAATCAAATGGATACAATTTCATCATAAGAAGAATCATACCATGTAAAAAATTGAGATAGTATACTTGAAACATACACATATTAAATAATGTCATCTTAGATGGAAAATAGTTTTGATAAAACACTTGAAATTAATTCTTGAGGAAAATATCCTTTCTTCCGCAAAATAATTTTCTTTTCTGAAATTTTCATTCAATTTTAAAAGAAAAGAATTTTTTTGAAAATAATCCTAAAATCTTGTAGAGGATGCTTCATGAAAATGAGGCAATATAAAACTGTAAAAATCCGTTCATGCCGTATATGTTACAAAAACATTCTTCTCGTACTTTTGCTGGAAATGTCAAAAAGTACATCGTAAAAGAAAGATTCCTTCCGTACCTTGTGGTAAAAGTCAAAAAGGGGTAAAAATGACTTTAAAAATACAAGGTAGAATATTAAACATTTTATGAAATCATTTTGAGAAAACATGGACATGGATGATAAACATAACCCCAGTAAATACTTACGAATAAACAATCTAGGATAAGGAACGAGATTGGAATAATTATCCCTTACCTTACGTCTGATATGCTTCGTATGTATCTGAACCTCCTGTATAATGACTTAAATAATGTCATTGACTTATTATAGAATCATATTCATTGTTATGTTATCATATATGGTTCACTTATTACTATATATTACCCATTCTTTTGTAAATTAATGTTAATGTAACATTTTGGGTAAAATCGTTTCATTTTTCGTTCTTGTTTTAACATGAAATTATTCATATGATTACTTAGATCATGGTTACATAAATCCAAAATGTAAAACATGATTTATATATAATATATATTCATAATATATATATATATATATAATAGATCGATAAATGGAATGAAATACACCATTCATGGAGACGGTAGGCCGTACGTACGCATGAACGCTATTTTCGTTTCCTTATTGAATTGATTGGAATTAAGTAGATGAAATACATATATATATACATAAATCAAGTATCATTATTACTTAATATATTTCATGATTACTTATTTTATATACTTTATAATCATTAATGAATGGTTAATCATTGATAATGAATCTCATCGCGTCGTGGAGACGGTAGTCCGTACGTACGCACGAGCGATGATATCATTTCCATGACCGTGGAATTGTATTTTTGGGTGGGTATAATATTTTAGAATCAATGTCACATTACAATAATCATATATAGTCATTATTTACACCATTATACCCATCCAATTAAGGTGGTGGTGGAAAATAGATTACACCACGGCGTGGAGACGGTATTCCGTACGTACGCACGCGCGGTGATTTAGTTTTCCATAGGATGGATAGATGGTGAAATAGGGTTGTTCCATACATATAATGACATATCTGTATATGAGTGATACTTAGGTTATTACTTAATAATGAATCAACTATGTAAGATGAAGTAGAAGAAGAAATAAAGTTGAATGAATCGGTAACAGACATTACCTTTTCTTTGAAGCGCCTCTTTGAGACCTCTTCTTAGGGAAATAAAATTGGTCTTTAAATAATACCAGGACCTCTGGGATGTTTCTAGGGAAGTGTAGAAGTGAATTTTTCAGGGGTTTTCGTAGGTTGATGGAAAAAATTGGTTTGAGGAAAAGAGGGAGGAGGTCCCCTTTTATAAGGGATGAGAGGGGCACCTTAGGAAAAACTCAAAATATTATTTTATTATAAAGTCATATTCAGTTTTTAATAGCTCCAAATTGATTTATTGCGAAGATATGGTGGGGATGGGTCGAAATCCTCTCATCCAATGGAATTTAGACAAGTTTAGGGTGCTATTTTAACCTTATCATTTAGATATAACTTTAAGTTAAATAAATTTACTTTTACCGTGTCTTTTTGTTTTCTTACACTAAAAGGTTAATAAACATACCATAACAAGCCAAACGAACCCCAAGTTGTTTATTATTAATATATATAACCTTATCTAAGTCATGTGGCTTAACCTCAGATTTTTAGGAATAAAATAACAAATAATAATATAATATTTTTTTTAAAATCTATTTTATATAAATTTTGACACTATTTGGTAATTGATTTTTGTGAAAATCATAACAGAAATATTAGTTCGAAAAAATTTAATTAAATCAATAATAAAATGTCATATTAAACTATAAAATTATTTTAATTCATAAAAATTCTCATATTTCATTTTTTTGGGTATTTATAACATCAATTATGTCAATATTTTGTTAATAAGATAATTACTGCATCATAATTGTGTCATATATAAATAAAATTATTTAAGGATTAAAAATTACAAGTAAAACTTAATTATGTTTTAAATAATTTTAGATTTCTACGGAATATTTATAGTCTAATATATCTTATGTATAACCCTATATTAAAAATTATTTAGTTATTAAACATTGATTTTAACTATTTTAACCCTTCTTGAAATAAATTAATAATAAATGTTGAAATCTAATCCAAGTGGGCCTAAATGGTCAGATTTTATTCCTAAGATTGTTTTTGGTAGAATAACACTTATCCAATAGAATTAGGACATGTGTTAGGGTAATAATAATATCATATTTACCCTTAATTTCCCTATTTACTTTTAAACGTGGTAAAAAAAGTAAAAAGTTACTATTCACCAAAAATTATTTTAATCTCATTGAACCACATATTACTTAAAAACATCAACTATGTCTCTTGGATTTTTGAAATTCCATTCACAGAAGCGGTAAAATTATGTTTTATGTAAATTTGCTAATTCTCCTAGGAGGTGGGTAAAAGACGGTGAAAAGTTCAATAAAATTTTTATATATCTAAATTTATTATAAAATGACTCCAATGAATTAATTTGAACATATATTGGTATTATGTATCAATTTTAATCTAAAATGAAATTAAATTAAATAAATATTTATTTAAATAAAAATTCGGTTTTTAAATAGTAACCCAGTTTTTTCACTATTCATAAAAAATTGAAAGTTTTCACAAAATACCAAAATTTCACCCAAGGCTAATTTTGATATTCCTAATCCAAAAATGAAGTCCATTTTGAATGATAAAATTTATAAAATTTCAAAAAGTGGGTATTACTATTCATAACTGCTAGTTCTAATAATATTTTAATAATATATCATTGTTATGTAAAACCAGATATTGCGTACACCACACGCTATAGAGGAAGGTCACGATTGTGTGTAATGCAAGACAAGTCAGGGTTGCGTGTTGTGCAAGACTCCTTTGTTGTTTCGTTATAATACAATCCAACCATTTTTCATTTATACATTGAATATATATATATATATATACTCAATGTTGCGTAGAATGACAATTATCAAACGAACATGAAATTGTGTGTAACACAATGTAATAATAGTGTGGCGTATACTACAAGATAATACAGTGTTACGTATAAAACAAGATAATCTTATTGTAGCATAAAACACATGACATGAAATAAATTAAAAGGAATACTTACCATAAAATATCGGGTTGCTACACTTTCGGCTCAGCACATCATCTACAACATTCACTTTTTAAGGTGTATACGATATTTTGAAGTGGTATTCCTACAAGAACACCATCCACTGACGCTATGGCAAGTTCAAGTCATGCTGTGAGAAAACATACCTCAAACACTTATGATCGGTGAAAACCACAAAGTGTTCACCAATGAGGTAATTTCTCCACAACATCAACGCAAACACCACGGCTTCCAACTCAAGATCATGGGTGGCATAGTTAAGTACATGGGGACTTAACTGATGAGACCCCTATGAAACAAATAACCTCTGCTGCATGAGGACACACCCTAACCACATATGCGTAGCATCGTAGAAAACATCAAACTGATATCCCTTAGCTGGAAGACATTGAACTGGAGCACTTACTATATTATCCTTTAGATACTAGAAAGTTTCCTAACACTTAATAGTCCATATGAATGCTTGATCCTTCCTGGTCAACTCTATCATAGGAGTCGCAACTCATGAGAAATTGGATGCGAACCTTCTGTAGTAGCCTGTGAGACCAAGGAATCTTCACACCTCATACACTGTCTTGTGGGATTCCCAAGACACCACTGCTTCTATCTTCAATGGATTCAAAGATAATCCCTATTGGGACACAACATGCCCCATAAACGGACTTCTCGAGCCCAAAAATCAGACATAGACAACTTCCGATATAGCATATGTTAACAAAGAACTCCCAAAATAGCATGTAGATGCTCTACATGCTCCTCATCGGATGTGGAGTACACAAGGATGTCGTCAAAGAAGACCACCACAAAATTGTCATGTAACTCAGAGAACCCATCATTCATCAAGCCAATAAAAAAATCTGGATATTTATTCATGCCGATTGACATTACAACGAACTCATAATTCCCACGATGACAGCGAAAAGAAGTCTTCAGGATATCCTCATCCTTTACACGCATCTAATGATATCCTGACGACAAGTCAATCTCTGAGAACCAATTTTCACCCTTCAATTGAAAAAATAAATCATCAGTCCACGTAACATGATATCGATTCTTTATTGTCACTTTATTTATGTGACGATAATCGACACACTACCGCAAACTACCATCAGCCATCATCACGAACAAAACTGGTGCACCCCACGGTGACACACCTAGACGAACAAAACCACACTGTAACAAACCATCAAGATATATATTTTATTCTCATATCATATAAGTGGAAGTCCTATATAGAGACCTAGAGATAGGAGACACTCCTGGCTATAGCTCGATCCCAAACTCGATCTCTCATCGAGGGTGTAATGCTACAACCACTTATAGAAAGACACCAGGGTACAACTCTATGACCCTAGAAAACACCACATACTGAACCTCTGATTAACTCAGAAACATCTTATCCATCATGGATGATAATGATGGAACGCACCTATGACCCATCCTAGGAACTCGCTCACCAACAAACACCACTTGCTCTCCATCTGCACCAATGAAAATGACTTTATTCCTGAAGTAATCCGCGATAGCTTTCAATTAATACAACCAATCCATTCCAAGGATGACATCATATGGTTCTATTCGTAAATGTAGGAAATCTCCCCAAGAGTGGTTTTGTCCCAACACTAGCTCACAATCTCTACATTCTTCAAACTGGTCAGCTCGACTTCCTACTAGCGTAGTCAATGCCAAGGGAACTGGAAGCCTCTCTACCTGATGTCCCAAAGCATGGACAAGGGTATGTTATATGAAGGATTGTGTCGCTCTAGAATCAAACAAGGAAAAAACCAAGGTAGAAAACAAGTAAAGGGTACCTCAAACGATGTTTGGATCGCCCGGAGCTAGCAATGCTAGAGCATGAAGCTGACCACAACC
The DNA here is from genome assembly GCA_963277665.1 of Viscum album. NCBI lineage: Eukaryota > Viridiplantae > Streptophyta > Magnoliopsida > Santalales > Viscaceae > Viscum > Viscum album. Next base: position 303,381,700 of record OY728131.1, on the reverse strand, counting down.
TCCTCCACGACCTCTCTGACCCTGATGATGACCACCTCCATGACCACGCTCTACTCTCTGAGGATGTAGAGCATCATGGGGTTTTCCTCTGCCCACCCCATATACCCTCTGCAGATCTATATCTAGTGCAATAACCAGCTGCTGCCTCAGCTGGAACTGTCTCATCGGAGGAACTGGAGCATAGCACATGGCACACGATGGCTGCTATTAATGGTCGGGCACTACTGCAGCTGATGAAAATGACCACCACAAGAAAAACAAGCACATGATCTCTTGGCATAGGCCTGAGAGTTGTTGCTTCTAGAGAAACGAGATGTGAAGGGCTAGCACCTACCCCCAGGTGAATGGAAACTCTCCTGCCGTGAAAACCAAGAACCCTGGACCACAGCTCTACTTCTTGAGGAATCATTTTGATTCCCCTCTCATGATGATCATGTCCTAGACAAATTCCTCTCGACAATGTATAACCTTTCCATCACCTCATGATAAGTTTTCAACATAAAAGGGGTGACCTAGCACAGGATCTCTGGACATAAATCCTCCTCAAAATGCCTCACCCTAGCCTCCTCATCTAGTAACATGTACGGAGCATATCGTAAAATGTTCCGGAAATGGATTCCAAACTCTCGAACACTGGAGATCCCCTGTCGAAGGGTAAGATGCTCCTGGCGACTGGACGGCTTCACAATCGAAGAAAGAAACTTAACTCTAAACTTGTCTCAAAACCCCTCCCATGAGATAGATGGCTCCTCACGATCACTGAGTAACAAGAACCACCGCTGCCTTGCTTCTCCATGAATAATCGTCACAACCAAGGAAACCTAGTGCTCATTATGAGCACAAATCGAACTGAATCCGATCTAGACCTCCTCTAACCAGTCTTCCGTGACTGCATCTGAAACAGAGCCCTCATACTTCAGCAGACTCTGGTGCTGAAACTCTCAGAGTGTATTCGTCCATGTGTCGTCGTCGTCAACCTCTACTCGGCGGCGATCTGCTGGCACAACCTTCTGGACATTTTCTGCGTATTCCTGATGAGGACATTGACCTGGAGATATACCTGTAAACTAAAAAACCAAAAGAGATCCTAAACCTATAATATGGAAGACTCATCATTAATTAATTTATTGTTTTCTTACATCAATTTTAGGTCAAACTATCCCAAGGTCTACCCATTCAAACAAATGCACAACGAAGAATGATGCATGATCCTTTCCTAGGTCTCTACCTTGCAACTAGTATCACCTTGTTTAGTAGCCATTGTAAACATAAAGGGCTGTACATATGATCATAGGGGGCCCTAAATGACTATGTCTCATCCTATCTCCAGTGTTTACCTCACTTGCTAAACATGAATGACACCATTTCCCTACCAAATCATGCAACCTCACCTGTGCCTAGCTCCAAACTCCATTTTATCCCTCAACCAGACCTCTGATACCACTCTGTCAGGACCCCCTCCCAACAAAGTGTACCCTCCTGTGCCGGCAATGTGAGAAAGGAGATAATGACCAAAGAGTCCCACCTCTAGTAGGCCCTGGGTTGTCCACTAGCACTGAGGGTATAATAAACACAAAAATGGAAGGCATTACCCTCTAAGAGGACACATGCATAAGAGAGATATAAGATAGACACCAATCAACTCCAAATTAGAACTGGCATATAAAGGAAACCCAATTGAATATATGAAATTTCATGCAAATGTACTGCAATTGGAAGGGAAAAACTGCATGTACCCAACAGAATGTAAAAAAAAACAGCAGCAACCAGAAGCCGGAATAGCTCCTGTAACCATAAGCTACTACAAACCAGCTTGATCTCCAACCTTCTCCAAGTGACTTGAAAAATAGTTTATATATAGATAGGGTGATTATAACAGTATACTCAGTAGGATACTTCCCAAAACCTCTCGTGAAAAAGTAACGAAAGCCTGCTAAATCACGGTGAATAAAAACTGAAACTAACTCATCATCTAAACATGGATACTAAGATCCCAGCCTCACCATGGATTCTCTCAACAAGTAATTTATACTAGAATATATCATATAATTTAAAATATAAAAGGTACCTCGCTACTACTTCCCCACATGTTTGGCGATTTTCCCCAACATCACACGTCCTAAGCATCTCTCTCCAAAGAAGGCTTTCCCGTAGACACCTGGGCGTAACACCACAATCTGCACCTCGTGCCCCACAATGGCATGCCCGCAGTCACTTGGGTGAACCACCACACCATCCTCACAACCAAAAGTAACCATGTAGTTACTGAGACCCACCATATCTCTCATTTCGTGTACCATATTTCGGGTATTATACCTCAAGCCATTACAGCCCATACACTGAGTAAGGATCCTCATGCCATCACATCCTATACAGGTTACACCTATAGTAGTCCATAAAAAAAATATATCCAGAATATATGTATGTGAATAACCAAAATCCATTCCCTCCCTCTACACACATATATGGGGTACCTAACCAATGTTCCTACTAGCACAAGTAACGACCAAGAGGAGAGAGCGGGGCCAAAGGGGGTAGTCAGCCACCCATCCTCTGACTAGAATGTTGGGGAAAACAACCCACGGGGATCAGAATCCCTGGGGTGTCAGTTTCTCTTAATGACGGGGTGGAGTAGTGTATAAGTACATAAAAATTACAGAATATACTCTAACTCACAACCACACTATGGGCATAACATATTCATAGACCCACTCCAGCTAACGTCTCTAAGACTCCGGGATGCTACGTTAAAGACTAGGTATCCTATATGCACACAACCATTTAAATAGAATTATCAGATTACTTCATTCCCTTTTTATCAGTTCCACTATACGCTAATTAACTCTTTAAAAATTAATTAACTATGAAAAATTCCACATTAAATTTCATTAGCATCATAGTAAAGTCAACTGTTCCTTCAAAATTTCAACCTCAACATTTTATTCCCTTATTTTATAACGACACCTGTATCCCCAATATAAAAAATTGTTTCTATTAGAATAATTTGAACTCCACCTACACACACCATTATTAAATTGGTAATGAACATATTGTTTATGTGGACATCGAACTACTGGCTCACGAAACGATGATTGTTCAAATATATTTAACTGCCTCTCATGGTGCCCATTATGATGGTACTATATTTATATATGATATATATTATAGTTATACTGTATCTACTTTTCTGTATGTTCCTTTTATAGAATGCCAGTATGGTTTCCATAGTGGGTAAATACGATAATCTCTTTCTAGGAAGTGGGGACTACCACCCCCTCAAAGTGATATGACTCGTTCATGCCTTATGTGGAATGTATAAAGGGTATAATTGATTTAACTATTTATGATATAATACTATAATTATAATATATTATGTATAATTAAGTTTCCATTCCATTACAATACGAAATACAAATGGAAATAGCATTCATGAGTACATACAGCTTACCGTCACCATGAACGGTGCATTTCATTTCTTGTCTCCTAATGTTATGTACTATTATAAATACATTTATATACTAAATATAATATATATATATATATATATTATATGTAATCATGAATATAATTTTGGATATAATGATCTTTTGACCACATTAAATACTTGTAATTATAAGAAGTCCATTTTTGACTCAAATAACAAATATCGACGAAACGATAATTATTAACATAAAAGATAACGTAATGTTTATAACATTGTAATATGTGATAAAAAAGGAATAATGAACTTGAAAAATTTTCTTAATCAATTATAAGTTTACTTTTGTTTATTATTTCAGATGAACAAGGAACAAACAAGTCACGTTGGACACGAGGTAAGGGGTTTCTTATCTCATATTTAATTCCATGAGATTTCCATTGTTTGCCACTTATTTATTTCATGTGGTGTATTGTGTACTTCCATTTGATATATATTATCATGAATCTATGTATAATAATTGTATCATTTTATGGTTGTTAACTTTTGGTCATACGAATCGATTGATTACAACATGGTAAGGGATTTCTTATCTAACTTTAATTCCCATGAAATTAATGCTATATTTGTCACTATTTCCTTTGTGTGGTGTACGTAATCCCCATGATTTGTACTCTTTGGGTAATAAAATTTCATTTATATTTATTTAAATCTTATTTTAATGATTCTTCTTTCAGGTGGTGTATGTTTCCTACATTATCAAATAGTTATGGGAACATTTTAACCCAAATATCATTCCTTCGGTTAATCTTCTAATTCATAATTATGTCATGCAATAATTATTTGTAAAATCACTTTTTGTTTATATATGATGTAATTTCCATTCCCATTTGTGTGGATAATATTTTGATACACATAATTACTCCATTGACAAATTATCAAGTCATCGTTATGAACTTGATAAGAGTAATTTTTACTCAAATTCCATTAATTGAGATGAGCATTCATGTCATTGGTTTTTTCTTAAAAAAACATGTGTGAATGTCTTATGATCTATTTACAATAAATATGAAATCATATTGAGTGTATTTATGTTTGTCACAAATATTTATGTAATTGTTTTATCCTTAATCTAAGGATACAATCTTTATAAGGGATTCCGTCTCAAAATACCTTCAATTGAGACTTCATTGTTGTTATGAACCAATTACCTTTTATATGTTCATTATATATAATGTCTTTTGAAATATTTTATCTTGAATCCCTTTATTATCATGATATTATAATTCTTTGATTTAATTTTATTTCTTGATTATTTTTATTCAAGCATATCTCTTTTGATTAACAACTCTTTAACTATAATATTTTTTTAATGATTTATTCTTCTAAATGTTTCTCATTAATGTCAATGTTTTAAAAAAATTTTTTAGTATTTAATTATATATAAATTAATGTTTTAAAATTTTACTTCTTTAAAAGATTCAATTTGGTATTCCACACTTTGATTCAAAAATACCTTTATTAAATGTTTTAAATGGTTTGATGAGGCATTGATTTTGTCAATATATTGAAATTATTTATTGTGATTGAAAATGAAATGTTATTAGTGAACTGTTTATATTTGAAATATTTTATGTTCTATGATTTTATAATGGTACATGAAAATTTTATGGGTGGTTACGTGATAAACCAAATGACAGGCGGCGTCGTGATAAACTAGGACAGGTGGTTACGTTATAACCTCCAATGCATTTGGTATGGAAGTCGGCCGTGTGGATATTCCATTTAGTGATATGTGTGGAAGTCTACAGTATGGTTATTCAATTTATGAATTTATATGTCCCAAGTAACCTTTATATGTTATTTTTTCTTTATATGGGTATTATGGTAATCTTTTTGTTACAAAATGGTAGGAAATTATCTTTTATTCAGTAAATAATATTTACTAATTCATAAAGTTTACAAGTATTACATATGAAAGGGAATTCATGGTTTACATGGTATATTGGAAAACTAAGAGTTATCCTAATTTATAAATCCATTACTGATATTTTTGCTCGTCTCTTGTTTTTGAAATGTTTTTCACAGGACATGAAGTTGAATTGGGACAAGGATGTGATAAATGAAAATTCATGATGTCTAAAACATGGAACTGGACATGTTTCTATATAAGAGTTCATATTTTAATAAAAATAAATTCTCGTAGTAGTGTATACTTGTAATATTAGAGTTTTTATGTAATACTTAGAGCCTTATTCTCCAAAACATTAAACCTGGAAAGATCATCAATGTGGATTCTTGACGAAATTAATGATTATATAGTGTTTCTGGTTGTGTCCTTATACATTAGACGAATGTTTGTATAAGTACAGGTACAAAAAAATATAAAAATATCATATTATATTTAGTGTACAATTTTTTTAATATAATCATGTAAAAAATATATTAGGGGATGAATAATGGAAATAAAAATAAAGTGCGTGAGGAAATATTTTATCTTTTATTTGGGAAACTCGTTTTAGTTGTCACTAAACAACTTCCATGAATTTATTAATGCACAATTTTATTCTCATAAGAATAGGGGAGGGAATTTGAGGAGATATTTATGATTTCCTTTTTTGATTCAATGTGTATTGAGAGGTATAAATAAGTGGGAGGATAAGAGGCCTTTTTTTAGTAGAAGAGGAACAATACTCTAGAAATTTTTTTTGAAGGGAATTGCACCCATTTTTTCCAAAATTAATTTAGATATAATAATGGTACAAATTAAATAAAATGGTGGATATGGTCGATATATGAATATAAAATGTATTTTGGACAATAATATAGGTTATTCTAGCCCTTAAGTGTAAGGTTTAGTCCATAAGAAAGCTAAAGTAGACCATAATCACTGTAATTATTTTTAATTAAATTCAATAATATTTTATGAAGAGAAAATATGTTGACCTTAATATAAATTTTTAATAATTATTTTTCCAAATTTTTAATACATATTTCCAAATTCAAATCAAATATGTGGATGATATTAATTTATACTTAACCCTATAGAGGGGAATACAATGAAGGGGTTTAATGCAAAAATTTTTATATGGATGCAATGTTTTTATATCCAATTACAAAATGAAATTAATTAAGATGACATATATTAGATTAAATGAAAAAAATTAATCAAATTAAACATTTAATCCAGTCAATTTTATATTTTAAACCTATAAACAAATTTTATTATAATTTAATTTTTAATTAAAATTCAATATTTTTTGTACTCTATAAAAAACTAAACTACATAAAAAATATCAAAAAATTAAAAAAACATTATTTCTATTTTTTTCTATAATATTATTTTATGACATATATAATTTAAAAATGTTCCAAATTTTTAATTTAAAATAGGTTTTACATTAAAAGTAGGTTAATGTTCCTTAATAAATATATAGGGTTATACGTACAATATTGGGTTTGTTCATTTCTTATTCCAATCAAATCTAATAAATTAATTAAAAAATTATAGATTATATATGTACATGTGTTATATTAATATCACTAATTAATTTTATTAATTAATTTCAATCTGATAAAACATCTCAATGGGCATAAAAATAGGTTTCTATAAATATGTTCTATTTATAATAAATTTTTTATTATTTTCAATTATAATATATTAGAAACCATTTTTTTGTATTTTATGAAAACCACATATTTTCATAAGTTAGTTTATACAATTATTAATGTCTATTTTATATATTATTGTATAAAACAATAATAATTTAATTACATATTATTGTTCTATAAAACCCAGTCTAGTGTGTAACATAAGACATTTAAGAAAGACATTGTTACATATGATGTATGCTAACATAGTGTCACAAAAAATTTCCAGAAATAAATTATGCTAATTTTTTAAGAACAATAATTTTTTTATAAATAATTTGGTTTCTATATTCATTACATGCTTGGTGTTGTGTGTCATACACACTATAATATATATTGTACATACTTTAGAATTTCTATGTGTTACAACCCAATTCCACTTTATGACTTCTTCCAACATAACGTATATACAATTTATACCTGACCTACGTTTACGATGTAGTTTTTAAGTTGTGTACACATTTTCCATGATACTATTGTCATTTTATATCATGTATCGTTTTTTATTTTTACGGTTCGTACCCTTTTTGTGCCCCATTGATATGCCTATTGTCTATCACGTATCACATTATACAATTTTTATTCCCTTACTAGGATTTATAAATAACCCATTTCTTATGTTTTTTATAGGTTATCCTATGAATTTTTTAAAACTAATTTTTAGAATTAATGTAAAAATGCTTTTAAAAATGTTTTCATATCCCATGATCACGATGTTATACTATGTATCTAGTTCAAAATTACACTATACTTATTGATATTCCTTTATATATAAACTGTAAATTCGTATAATTAATGAATAATTAAATTTCAATAAATAATATGGTTTTTATATTAGTTATTAATGGGATGTGTAGTTATTTTTTGGATTAGATTTAGAAAACAATAGTAAAATCCTTAGGAATAAGAATAATTATAATAAAACATTACTAAATTATCGAAATTATAGATAAACTAGTTTATCATGATAATAAATCCAAGTCTCGATAATAGAAGTGGATTTGGATCAATAATTGACATACCTTGGGGTAAAACCTTGAAAAGGTGTGTCGAGCAAGACTCGGTGTAACCTAATGCACGACAACTGGACTTACCGCACACCAGGTTTGACACTCCATGAAGATATACTATGGTGAATAAAAAAACTCATTAAAAACCATTATTAGGAAAAAAAATTAACATATGAATATATGTTGGAAAATAAATCATTAATAACACATATTGAAACATAGATACTCACAGGTTATGGAATTAAAAGTTATCAATTTAATGTCACTGGTTCTCATTTATGTGTTTAAGAATTTTAAAGACTCATAACATTTATTAATTTTATTCTACGCAATGGCTATAAATAGGAGGAATCGAGACAATAATGAATGTGACGAGTGATGTGATTATTCCCCCGACATAATTCCCAACCCAATGGGACAAAGAATCATGAACTTGATAAGGTTAGTTTATCAGAATAAATAGGTTTTAAATAAACAATTTGATCAAGGGGAGTGTCAAAATACCCCTAAAAGAGAACAAATTATTATAAAGACCTTCATACGAAAAAATCCTCTAACTATCAATGGATTATTTGATCCCTTAACCATGTAATAATGAATCAAATCCATTAAAAATATCTTTTCTGTCCTTCAATTTTTTGAACACGATAAGGTTCAACTAGTTGTTTATAGTATGGAAGGAGAAGCTAATAAGTTGTATACATTGATCACAAATAATAATCATTACGAAGTTATCGATGTTAGGGGGTGGAATGAATTCAATAAAATATTTTTTGATAAATAACATCATAACACTATATACATTTAATAGGAAATTGTTTTCCAGGACTTCACGAAAAAGTAAAGGAATCTGTTAGATCATCTGAGGTAAACATAACAAGACATTATTTATATGTGTCTAAAATTTATTACCCTAGAATTCAAGTTTGAACTATTTTTTGGTCAACCAAAACTTATGTCTATGATATTTCGTAGGAATCTATGAATTTGATATCTATTCAGAAATTCTCCATTTGAAATCTATAAAAGATTTGAGGCTGGATATCTTCAAGTTTATCATGGGGATAATAAGCTGATAGTGGAGTCTAATTATGGTAGTCTGATGGAGAAATATAATGGTTTAAATAAATTTCAACACCCCCCTAGTTAATGGTGTGGAATGACGTAACCCAAAAAATTGAATAAGGGGAATCATGAAATTCATTAGTTGTATGAAATAATAACACATAGTTAATGAATGATGATAGGATAATCCCTCTATGAGATGGATAAATGGAATACTCGGGTCAGCCTCTTCACTTTGTTCATTACTTCAACTGTAAGGAACTAGGGAACTTTAAAAATCAATTGATTGTGGCATGGTTTTTCAAAGACCACCAACAACCTCCAAGGTAGTATGGGAGATACTTTTCCATCTTCACTACTAATGTGGATCCAATCAATGAATTAGTGATAGGTACACTAGTTATAAATATTATAATGGTGAACATACTTATTGATTATGGTTATAGTTATTCCATAAATCATGAATGTTTATTAGAACTATTTAAACACAACCAAAATTTGTGGAAGTAGAGTTGTCTGTGAAAAATGAAAATGTGAAAATTATTGAATCTTGAGTGTATAACTCCTCCCCTTTCAAAATTTTTGGGAATAGAATTCTATCAAAATATAGAAAACTCCTTCTTTTGGAATTTGATGCAATTCTGTGCCTGGATTGTCTTTACTTATATAAATCTTTCATAAATTGTCAGGAGAAGGAAATCACTATATGTACTATGAATCGACCACTGATTCATAACAAGATCAATTTAGAGGATGTTATTTATTTAGTGACAACATCACAATAATGAATATTATTACTCTATGAGAAATGGTATCTACCTCAAATGATTGAATATGTGGAATGAATCATCCTTGAATATCTGCTTATTTTGATGGAAAACACTAATGTGTTTCATAAAGAATGGTCTAGTCTTCCTCTTAACCGAGATGTTGAATTTTATATAGAGAATATACATGGGAAATTTCAATTAAACAATACTCCATAAACAATGGATTTTTTGGATCTTGTGGAGCTAAAGAATCAATTATAGGAGAATCAGAGAAAATGGTCTATATACCCAATGGCTTCACCATGATGTCCACCAATCCTCTTAAAAAAGAATAATGATAGGTCAATGTATCTTTTTACAGATTTTTATGAGCTCAAAAACATCATGATTGAGAAAATGTATCCCCTACAATGTGTTGATGACATATTCGATTAGCTATGTGTACCACAATTCTTCCCCAAGGTGTATATATGATCATGATAACACAATATTATGATGTAGATGGTTGATATCCACAAGAGTACTTTTAGTATAGTGTATAAGAATTTTGAGTTCATTGTAATCCCCTTAAGACTCATTAAATATCTAGAAATCATTTGGGACTTATTTAATAGGGTCTCCAGATATTAACCCGAAAAAACTGTGGTATTCTATGTAGATGATATTATATCATACTCAAAATGTAAGGAGGAGCTTGAGGAGCATATGAGTATTGTGTAAAATACCCTGTTGAGGGAGAAGCATTATTCAATGTTAAAAAATTGGGAGTTTTAGTTGAAGTAATTCCAATTAATGCATAATATCATCACAATCAATTAGATTTTTTACTCTATAAAGACAAATGAAATAAGAAGGAAGGACCAAGCCAACACTTATGAATGTTATCCATAGTTTCCATTGATTAGATCTGTAATATAATAAATTTTTGTGAGATTTTACATGATTATGAAACCCTCTAACAATGATATATTAGAATGGAGTAATTTTTTCATAGAATTCGAAATTTGAAGAGATATTCAATGATTTTAAAAGGAGGATAATCACGACCCCTAAGCACACACTACCCATAGGTAGAGATCATTTCATTGTGTTCAGTGATTCTTTGATGATGTAATTGGGAGGTTTTTTAATTCCTAATTACAGAATAGTCTCCCTTTATTCAATAAAGTTAAATGTTCATGACTAAAACTTCATTAATGAATAATATGGTGTTAGATATAGTGATATTCTATTTGAAAATATAACAAAATAATATATTTGGCGATATGTGTTATATATGTATCTAGATATATATTTCTCGAATTGATATTCATAATGAAAGAGTTGAATATGTGACCAAGAAGATTGATAGAGATAATCAAGGACTATGACTGATCAATCCTCTGTCTTCATATTAATGTGAATAATGTGGTGAATTATAATCGTATAAATGATCTAGAAGTTCATTCATTTATGTGAATTAACGGGCATGTTATCATCTTAAATTTTAAAAGGATGTGTATGGTAATCATATAGAAAAAAACATCATCAATCCTTCCACAAATGATTTCTCAACGATCCCTAGTGTAGAGGATAAAGGATGCTCAAAAAGATTATTTAGGAATTCTGGAGAGTAAAGAAACCATACTGAAATGAAATCCTTGTATTTTACTATTAATGGAAAATGAGATGTGAGATATTGGTCAATACAATTTATAACATCAAATCCTGAGTTAGTGAAGGATTTGTTGGATGATAACCATATAGCCACTGAATATGTCCATTGAGGATGTACATTGATGTATCCAGATCTCTAAAAATATATTGGAGGGTGAATATAAATAATGGTATTTCATAATATACATAACGATGTCTGGTACTCTATCAAGTTGAAATAAAAAAGAAAAAAATCAAGGGGATGGGGAAACCATTAAATATAACAATATTGAAATAAGAAAATATCACCATGGAATTTACCACCAGAAATCCCATTATATCTAGGGGTATATTTGTATCTGGGTTGTGGAGGATCATCTTATGAGGATTAAAAAATTAATTGTTATTTTAAAAGACTTCCCACTGGATCTACATTCACTAAGATACATCAATGAAGTTTTAAGGATTCATAGAGTACCACTGTTGAATTTATCTGAATGATATCTAAGAATCACAAATAAGTTATAGAAAGGAATTCAACATGCTCTAAGTATTTTTCTGAAATTTATTATGACTAATCACCCTCAATATGATGCAAAATTTGAGTAGACTATTCCAAAACATAAATACGTGATGAGAGAATGATCTATAGAATTAAAATGAGGATTGGACCAACATCTGCATCTGTTTGAGTTTCATTAAAAAATAGTTTCCACTGAATATTCTAAATGGCCCACTATCCATCCTTTTTTAAGAGGTTTTGAATACCAACATGATGTGATAATGATGGAGGAAAAACCGCTTGGTCTAGAAATGTTAATAGAAATTTCCGAAAAGGATAAGACCATTCAAAAACCCATCAAAGCTACTCATAGCCAAGAGATAATCTATGCTGATTATCATCAAATATAGCTGTAGTTTGATGTTGGATACATAGTATTCTTCCCCATATATCCTTGAAATAATGTGATGGGATTTTTGAATAAGGTAATTATTAGTTCAGGATACATCAACCCCTTTGTGATCCTTGATAGAATTAGAGAGGTGACAAACTAAATTGCACTCCCACATAACATATTTCAAGTATATGATATTTACATGTATCCCTATATACAATGTACATACCATATACCACACATATACTCGATTTAGTAGTGGTATTGTTGGAGAATGAACATTTCGAGGAATTTAAACGAATGAAAATCATAAAATCTTGGAGAATAAGTTATTAGAAAAAAGACAGTGAAACTGGTAATTGTCATATTGAAAAACCAAATGTTTGAAGATACCAAGTGGAAACTAGTGGGGGTGATGAATTATTGGTACCCTAATCTTTATTTTTAGGGCTAATGAATAATTTGTTGGAATTGTTTTATAAGGTTTGAATGTTATAATGACCCGAACAAATTATTAAATTAAATCATTCAAGAGATTTTAATGAAATGTTTAATTATGTAATATGTTAATATAAAACATTTGAACTTATTTTGTTTTAGTATATCCACTTATATATAATTTTCTATTAATAATCATTACCATTACATTTTTTTCCTGGGAATGATGATCACATGGTTACAATAAATATAGGTCTTTAAATCCAATTAACATAGTAAAACGAAATTATGGTCTCAATCAATTTTATCATACTCTGTTAAGACCACATATTAGAGCATAAATGGGAGGGATCTTGATTTTTATTTTACCTAAAACAATCCCAGGATCAGGTCTGACAACATAAGCCTGGGTTAAGATGTTAATGGGAGAAGTTCAAGCTCATCTAGATTACGATCCAAACCATGTTTGTCTTACCAGACGATTAACGTCTCGCCATCAAACCCATTACAATTAGGGTGTTTTGGATGTATTAAATTGATATATATCAATACACCAGTAATATGAGAATTTATATAATAATAAATATATTTTCACCAAATTTTTTCAGTTTATAAATCATTTGTATTTGGATACAATATAATACCAATTGTATTACATGGTAATATTCAAATGAAATTAAAAATTTTATTTTGATGAATTAATGGATTTTTTAAATAGTAAATATCATATTAAAATATTTTTATAAAATATGTTTTATTTAATATTAATTGTTTAAAATTTATAATAATGAAAATTTTATTTTTTATACCGGTTAAAAAACTATTATTGTTAGAAAAATAACATTCATTAGTAAATGTCTATTATTATTTTAGAAGTTAAAATGAACATTTTGTTTTCATTATTTTGATAAATTGAATATAATTTTTCAAACTGGAATGTTGAAAATATCAAATAGTTAATTTTTCCAAATTTTTGTAGATAATATAATTTTTGGGTAAAAACTAAATGCCGTATAAAAATACGTTATGTATTATGGGATAATAATTACCCCAATGTTATATAATAAATACTAAAAATGGAATACATGAACAAATATATTTTGACCTTTAAAATAAGGGGTTTTTGGTTTCTTTTATTAATTTGACAAAGCCCTTATTAATGATCCAAAACCAATAATATATTTTATTGTATTGAAACCATTTTTTTAGAATATGACTCACCTTAATAGACATAAGTGTGTTATTTTATTATGTAAATACATTCGGATTATAAAATTATTACATCCAATCCCATTAGAAAGAAACCATTAGTATAAAAATTATATGGTTTGTGGTATGGGTAATTTGATTATATAGAATCCAATACCTAGTTAACTATTAAATCGCCCTCTTTTCCTCTATAACCCCATCCAAACTCCCATTTACAATCACTATAACTCCTTGGGGAATTTTCATACTCTTACCTCCCATATCAAGATCCCTACCAAGGTTCCTCAAATATCTTAAAAATCATCTCTTGGGAAGTTTCCTTAACATACTTTGTTAGTGAATCATAGATGTTCTCCACAATATTCAAGTATCTTCATTACCTGATATAATTTATAATCATTTAAATATGATAGAATATGTTATTTTATATCCACTGTAATGTATAATATGTTTAAAAATAGTTAGATAACCCTTTATTTCTCATAAATCAATTTTATGAATTTTTATGAGATGTAGTTTTGCCGCTAAAATTTCACTGCTATTTTCCATGCTTAAACAATTGTTTAGTGATTACCATACCCATTTATTATCACTTTTTTCAACAATTTATCTATTAACTACATTGAAATGGGACTTACCTGTATTTATTCTATACTCATCAATCATTGAATTAAATATGATGGTTAATGAATCTAGGTTTTATGATCTGTGAGGCACACTTAAGAATGGGAATGGAATAAAAGTGACAAGTGAACCCCAAATTTTATAGAGCTCTAATGCATTGGGTAAGGTTTAGACTCATGAGATGAAATATTTGGATATGGAGTGATCCTACTTACTTTATTAAACATTGTATGCCAAGATTTTTAGGTGGGTTTTCTTGAACTATATTTATGATGCAATATTTTACAACAGTTCCACATATTCCTTTATATGACTATTACTTTATATAATGAATCCTTGTTAATGTTTATGATTTTAACTGTTTATATTACCCCTTGATATTCCTATTTTCATACTTGTACCACATAATTCTATTTATATTACTTTATATGGATTTATATATCACCCCCTTCTTGTGTTTTTACCCCGGTCATCATGTGCAGTTTTAAATGTCTATGAATATTATAAGCATTTGAAGGATGTTTTTGATAATGTTATTGTATTCGTAGTTAAATATTTCATTATATAAAATTAATTCCAAAAAATAATATAAATTCAAATCTTCTAGGTTGTATTATGTTAAATTTTTTGTAATAAATCATTAATTAATGTGTAGTAAATAACATAGTTGTTATACAAAATTTTCTTGGGCGAACATAGAGGGATTTTCCAAGAGCATGGCATAGATAAGGTCACATGAGTATGTAACCATTAAAATTAAAAACACTCCCCTTATAAAGGGGTTATTATTGGAACCATTTTTCTTCTTTGCATAAAATGGAGTATGGTTTATGTTTGTTGTCAAACAAGTTTTGGTTGGTCATGGTTTGGGTTTGTTATTGTCATCCCTTATAGGGAATATTAGGGAGTTTTCATGGATAGGGGTCACATAGATTGATTCGAAAGCCGTATTTAATGTTTCACTCTTGTCCAATGTTTCCAAATTTTGTGGTGCTGAAAATCGTAAAATGGAGAAAAGTGTTTTTGGAAAATGAAGGTGTGCAAAAGATTTGATGTGTGAGTGGAATATTTTTTTTGCACGCATGATTGAAGGTGTTTTTGGAAATTGTGTGAAAGAAATTTTTTAGGTTCATAACATTGAAAAATTGAAATTTTGTCACGAAAAGCCTCCCAAGGCCATGAACCTTGTCATCTGACCCCATGGGTCTCTCGTAATACCTTGGTTGACATCCTTGCACACCTTATGCTATTACTCACTATGGTTTCTTATCAGACTAATGACTATCCCTATGGCGAACACATGTTCCTTCAGTGTTTTTTTTTCTCACTCACACACACCCTGAGTAACATCACATAAGATCACCCATCTGGATTACTACTCCTGACCACACATGCTTAACTGTGGAGTTCTAATGAGGTAGGCTCCTTAAAAGAAAGGTTCACCTTGTTGACATGGGTAGTAACATTTAGCCTTTTATGTCTCACTTTTCTTGGGATGTTACATTATCCACCCCATTAAAGCACAACTTCCACATTGTGGACCCCTGGCCCCAAACCCAGGTAGTGCCTATGCACTTCTGTCTGGGTATTGGCCTTGATACCATTAGTCACGACCTGCCTCCCTAGGCCATCAACCTTCCCTTTTGACCCCTTGGGTCTCTTGTAATACATTGGTTTCCTTCCTTTTACATCATAGGCTATTACTCCCTAGGGTCGCTTATCAGACTAACGACTGTCCCCATAGGCCAACACATGTTCTTTCAATGTGTTTTCTCCTGACTCACAAACACACTTGGAAACTTCCCAGAAGGTCACCCATCCTGATTACAACTCCAGACCAAGAATGCTTAACTGTGGAGTTCTAATAAGGAAGGCTCCAGAAATGAAAGGTTCACCTTGTTGACATGGGTAGTAACATTTAGCCTTTTAAGTCTCACTTTTCCAGGGGTGTTACAAATGTCATGGAGTGCGCGGTAGATGTTGTAGCATGAAAGGGTTTGTGTTCCTAGTGCGACATCAAAAGGTGTTTATCACGCACATGAAGAATCTTGCATGAACTGACAAAAATGTGTCTGGATTTTGCGTGATGGGTCATCAAGTGCCTATAAATATGTGGATACCCCAATATAAGACAAAGAAAACTTCTAATGAAAATATGGTTGCTCAGCCGCGTGAAATATTTACATACGAATAATCGAAAGAGTGTAAATCTTTAGATCAAGGTGTCCCTTTCATCTAAAAAGACTAAGATAACCCTTTAGTACAATTTCATGAAAAATAAGGGTTGTGTTGAAATTAGTTGTTGTGTGAAAGTCATCTTTCAAGGAAATTCCAAAATCAAGCGTGCAAGTTGGGGGTTTTTACGCATGTGAGGAGTTATACTTCTCACAGGTTTTTGAATATCTGGTTTGTGGGGTCAGTGCTTCCTTATGAATTAATTCAACACATTGTTGAAAGCATTTTCTCATGCCAGAATGAGAAAAAGGCTTCAATGAAAATCTATAGAGGGTACCTTCATGTCCACAAACAGAGTGTCACTTTATTGAAGGCAGTGATATTGGGCGAGTCAATGGAAGTGATCCAAGGGATGCAGCGAACTATCCCTGAACCTCTATAAAGGAATTGTAATTAGAACATAGTGACTATGAACAAACTCATGTACTCCACAACTAGTGAAGATTAGTGGATTTCAGTACGACATACATATTTTCATTGTTTCCTCCTTAGATGTAGCCCTTCGTAGTTAACCATGTAATGTTCTATGTGGCCTCTTTGCATGGGATTATTTATTTATAATTATTATCAATCATACAGGTTTAGACCATTCCAACTAACGTGGCAACAAGATCTGTCACATTCAATGAAAAAGTTGACACCTTGATTCACCCCTCCCCAATAAGGGAATCCCTAGGTCCTATAAGTCATATTATAGAGAGGTTACTAGTGTTAGATCTATCCATTTTTGTCATGGAGAAATTAGTCAATGCCATGGGAATCACTCTCTTTGATTGAAGTAATTTTTAAAACGGGTAGAATATAATGATATCTCATTTAAGATACCTATGAATGGATGTCCTTTTTTCTACTATTCATGGAATACAAGTTACTAATCCAACATGACTTGCTATGATTGATACAAATAAGAATGTTCTTGATGCAGATTATAAATCCCATAATGCTACCACACAATCTCTTTAAGATTATATATATCTAATGGTGATGAGTTTCACCACCGAAAAGTCTATGTGGGATAAAAATGAAATTATATATGAAGGATTCATCAAAGTGAATGAGGAAAAACATCATATCCTGCACATCAGGTTTGATGATCTAAAGATGCATCCTAATGAAAATTCATATTAATTCTTCAACAGAATTAATGAACTAGTGGGAGAAATATGGGGCCTTGGAGAGGAAATCAAAGACATTGATATTATAAAGAAAACTATGAGAAGACAACCATGAAAAGGTGCCAACTCATGATGAAATAGATCTATCTAAACTATCATTTGATGATATTCTAAGTATTCTAGTGTCATATGAGATTAGAGACAAAACTAAAGATGCTATGAATTGTGTTAGCAAGAAAATGGATTTCAAATCCATAGGCAAATAGTATATTTTAGGGGATTGGGCTGGTGAAGATGATGAAGAAAAAAATTATTTTTCTTATTTCCAAGAAGATGATGAAGGGAAAATGTAAATTTAATGTTCAGTTACATATGGAATTTTTTCATTCTAGAAGAGTTGGGCACATTGCCTCTCACTGCCAAATAATGTTAAATGATGATGAGAGAAAAGAAGAAGACACTAACAAGCCTAGGAAAAGGTTTCCCAAAAAGGGAAATATCAAATATGGAATGAATGTACATAAGAAGGGTTCTTTGTGAAGAGGAAGATGGTGATATTCAATTTTGTGAAAAAGAATAATTTAAAACTGGATACCATGCTTCAATTATTGTAACCACTGAAAAGTAAAACCCCACAGTTGATAAAGGAAGATATAATTAGATAACTCTTAATGGTGATCTCATGTTAAAAATTACGGATTACATTTCCTTGAATGAGAATAAATGTAGGAAAAGATATAAATAGAATGAAATTGTGGAAGAATAATCAGAATATATTGACGATCTTGAAGTTGAAATTGAACAAAAATAAATAAATTGATAGAGTTCAGTCTTCATTCCTTGAAATTACAGATGACGTTGTGGAACTGCATCTTAGAATTGAAGAAAAAGAAAATGTCATAAATAACCTTACATCCATACTGGAAGAGAATCCCAAGACTGTTGAGGGTCATGAGGAATAAGATGATACTCTTAGGAGTAAACTAGAGTGTCAGTCTACCATAAATTATTGAAAGAAGAAAATTCTTTTTGGGAGATTCATAGATGCAGAATTACTGGAAAGTGCCAAGTGTGGTTCAGATGAGGCTGAAAAAAACATGACTGATCAAATACATGTTTCAATGGGAAAGAGTGGAATTAATTGTGAACTGATACATCGACTACTGGATGTGAAGAGAGACAAAAGAAAGTCAAGATGAAAGTTGGGAATGTTGAAAATTTTCTTGAAGTTGTGAAAAAAACCCTCAATCCAAAATAAAAGAAGAACTAAAGATTATCCTAAAAAATTCAAAAATGAAAGGTATTCTAACAATTTTTTCATGGAAGAAAGAATGAGGATAATTATATGTGAGAAGACATTTCCACTAATAAATTGACAGTTTGGTGGCTATCTGGGCCATACCATGTCATATTGCAAAGAGGCGTGGAGCTACATGAATGGATATGATATGGGAACTCAAAAAAGGATACCGATTTCATATACTACATCTTACAGATGAAATATTTTCTACATATATTGTTTTAATTATTCTAACATTTTCCATAAATCTATGTATTGCATGTAGAGGTACGAAATTTGAAATTCATACAACTCTTAGAGACTGGTCAATACTCACCCTCTCGATGGTTTTGTTCTCACAAACATGATTTCTACTATAAAATAATAGTATGGATATGATGAATAAGATTATGTGGAAGAAATTATTAGAAGGCCATCAATGTCCTACACTCAATCAAATATTTCATGTAATGAAAATTGTAAAATTGGGAAATCCTAACATGTAGAACTAGCCCTCAATGATAAAAAGAAGAAGCAGTACTTGGATTCATGGTAGTTGTTTATTATACCATAGGGAATGAAATTATGAAATTTTAAAGAACATTAAAAATAATGGGGAAGGAACAATGAGGTTTTGTAATTATGTTTCATTGATGATTACAGTCAATAGAAATACTGCTCTAGATAATAGAGAGCTGAAGAAGATTGATGTTCTACATGTGGATAGTCTACATCACAATCTCCTTACTGTGAGTAATGTTTTTGAAGTGTGCTCAAAGAATCATTCAACCAAAAACGATTCTCTATAAAGGCAAAATAGAGAATTATCTTATAAAAGTTTTCCTAATAGATGGAAACTTATATTAGGTTGACAGTAAAGTGAACCATTTCTATTTGTTATTTGAAGAAGAAAACAACTTGTGGCATCGATGTATGGATCACATTAACCAACAAGACATGGAAAAGATATCTAAGATGAAGATAGTCATGGATATCCCCATTATGAAATGTGAATGGTAAAAGACTTGTGATTATTTCATACGGGTGGAGCTAGTTTGTAATTCATATCGTCCAAAGAAGAAAAGGGAATCGCACCTTCTTAATCTCATCCACGCAGACTTATGTGGCCTAATAAATGTTTATGGAACTCAGGGAGAGAGGAAATTCTCCTTTTTATTAATGATTATAATAGAATGGATTGTGTAATGGTTATTCATGGGAAGAGGTAAGTGCGTGATTGAATGAAAACATATCATCGGATTGCCAAAAATCATACTGGTCAGACAATCAAAGTTCTGAATTCAGATAATTGAAGAGAATACATGACTGTTGACTTTGATAATTACATGAAAAAACATGGAATACCGCATGAGGTGGATGCTATTAGAACACTGGAAAAAAATGGAGTTGTTGAGTTCTAGAATCAACATGTCAATAACATGTCCATGAATATGCTAATTGATATACTTATAACTCGTCATTACTAGAAAGAAGTTGTTGAAGCTATAATGCATATTTAAAATCGAACGAGGCTTTATAAGGGAGAAAAAAAAGATAGCATATGAATTTTATTATGGAAATAATCATTCTTTGAAATACTATCATGTTTTTGGATGAAAATGCATCATCCAAAAAATGGAAATCATGTGATGTTTAGTGACACTGAAGATGAAGGAATATTTCTTTAATATCCAATGAACTATAAATCATAACAATGTTTCAATAAGAACTTTCAGAGGATTTTGGAAATCAATGAGGTTATGATCATTGAAAAAGAACCCCCAAATGATTCAAATAATTCCAATGCTTATGACAAACAAGATGACGAAGAATGTGAACATGTAGTAAAAAATTAGAGAAATAGAGGAAGGTCTGCAAAAATCCCAGGTGTCATATCATGTCGATGACTTAGAATAAGAATATATAGTTGAAACCACAACTGGAGATAATTGAGTTGAACCTCATAGAAGGAATTGAAGAGAATAAATTCATCAAACCAACATCATTGAGGATTGGACTGGACCCATTCAAACGAGGATAATGAAGAGTAATGAACAATATGTATTCTTATCTACAGTGGAATAATATTCAATTGAAGAAGCTACAAAGGATGAATCATGGGTGAAAGCCATTAATGAAGAGTTATATCAGATTGAAAAGAACCAAACCTAGAATCTAGTCATGAGACCTGAAGGTCATAATGTGATTGATAAAATGTGTATTTTCACAAACATATTAGACTAGAATGGAAGTGTTATCCGAGAAAAGGAGTGACTAGAATGTAAATGATATTCATAGAGTGGAGGTGTCAATGTTAAAGATACATTTGCACCAGTGGCTAGAATGGAATCAATTAGACTTTTTCTTGATGTCAAAATCCAAAGAGGATATGAATTATACGAAATGGATTTCAATACATCATTTTAGAATGGTGTTATCCGTGAATAAGTCTACATTGAACAACCAGTGGGTTTTCTTCTTGGTACTGATGAAACAAAGGTTTGTAAACTAATGAAGGCCCATTATGGTTTGAAGCAGGCGCCACAAGCATGGTATTTCCGGCTAGATTCATATCTCAATAATCTGGAATTCGAAATAGAAGGATTAGATCACAATATCTATGTGAATAATTATACAAATTATTATTCCATTGTTTTGGTTTAGGTTCATGACATTATATTTTGTGGATGTAGGAAGAAATCAGTGGATGAATTTTCCGAACACCTAAAATCAGAATTTAAAATTTCAATGATTGGGGAGATCACATTTTTCATTGGGATGAATGTAAATAAAAATATATATTACACATTGTTTTCATAGGAAACGTATCCAAGAGAGATAATGAATAATTTTAATATGCCTGACTGGAAACCAATATCGACTCTGATTTCAGTTGGAGCCGAACATGGAAAGCATGTGGAATATACCTCTGTAGTTCCCACAAAGTACAGAATATTTTTAATAGTATATTGTACATTATAGTAACATAGCTAGACATTTTCATTGAAACATGCTTAACTGCCATCATTCATACAAAACTGACAGAATAACATATGGAAGTTGTAAAAAGAATCACAGGGTATATTCAAGGTATTCACAGTTGTGTCTTATAATCTGTTGTATGATTGGACAATGACTTTTTATCATTTTATGATGTTGACTAGGATGGATATGTAGTTGATATAATTTAAACCAATGTTGGAGAATTATATATTGGATATAACTATGTTCGATGGTTGAAAAATATACAAGAAAGTTCTTCTCTCGGTACAGCTGATGTCGATTATATCTCTACTACAAAGGAATTCACTCAACTACTATGGATGAAGCAACAACTGATAGATATTGGTGATGAGGTGAACCAATCAATTGTTATTTACTATGATAACAAAGAAAAAATTGATCTTATAAATAAACCTATTCATCATTCTCATACTAAACATATTAAAATCAGATATAACTTTATCGGGGAAAAATTTGAACAACACGTTATTAAATTGCATCATGTCACAACTTATGCCAAACTGGCTGATATCTGGACCAATCCACTATCGGTGGTTGTGTTTGAGAATCGTTATTTAAACTAATATTTTGTGCCACATCCTAGAGCATAAGAAAGATTATTATTTTCTCCTCTCTATAGATGTTTAACTGTGTTAATCTATTTTGTTGAAGTGTTTCAGGTTTACGGGTGATATACGATCCAGGGGGAGCATATTCTGAGCATTATAGTGGTTTATTATTCATCTTTGTCATTATTGAAAATGGGGGAGAAATGGATAGAATTCATTTATTTGGATGATAGAAGACAGAGATAATCATGGCTAAATATGGATAGAATAGTGATGGGATAAAACATTCTAGTATTATGAAGAAATAGATAGAGAGTTCATTTAAACTAAAGATAATGCAACCCATGTATTCTCTATTGTTTTCAACACTGAGAATTGCTCACATAGACTTTGATTTTTGGATGAATGGATTCTGGTAATTCAGGTTCTCTTATTTCTGGTTTTCAATTGAATTTATATAGTGATTTCCAACAAACCAAATGAGGGAGATTGTTGGAACCAAGGTTGTTTATTGCTGAAATAGGAGAACAATTTCCGTTTGTTGTCAATATACTTTGGGATGATCATGGTTTGGGTTTTTTATTGTCATCACATTCATGGAATATCATGGAGATTACATTGAAGGTGGTAAAACAGTTATATTCGAATGCAATATAGAAGGTGGAGTCGTTCTCCAATGTTTTCCAAATTTTTTGGGCTCAAAATTGGAAAATTGGGAAATCTGTTTTTTGAAAAGGAAGGTGTTAGAATGATTTGAAATGTGTGTGAAATATTGGTTTTTGTGTGAAAGATTTATGGTGTTTTTGGAACTTGTTCTTATGACATGTTTCAGGTTCAGAACATTGGAAAATGGAAAATTCATTGAGTGTACAGAGGATGATGTTGCGTGAAAGGGTTTTCGTGCCCAATGTGACGTCAAAAGTGGGTTTACATGCACATGATGAATCTTGTGTGCATAGACAAAAATGTGTTGGTATAATGAAAATAGGGTCATCAAGGGCATATTAATATATGCCTACCACTATATACGACTTAGTAATATTCCATAAAAAATCCAATTTCTCAGCCACACGAATGATATGCATGTGAAAGATTGGAAGAGAGTAAATCTTGTGTGAAAGGTGTTCTATTAGTCTAAAAATTCCAAATGATCCCATCGGTGCAATTCCATGTAAGATAAGGGTTTCACGGAATGTAGGTGTTGCATGAATGTATTCTTTCGTGAAAATTCACAAATTTTGCGCACAAGATGGGGTTTTACGTGTTAGTGTGGTGTTATACTTTTAACAGGGTTTTTAATATCTAGTGTGTATGATCAGTCCTTCCACGTGCATCTATTTAGGTCTTCAATGGAAGTAGTGTCTCATGGTGGATTGAGACAATTTCATCAATGAAAATCTATTGATGGGACCTTCACGTCCATTAACTAACTGTCATTTCACTAGAGGCAGTGAGCAAGGGGGAGTCAACGAAAATCATCCTAGGGAATTAGTGAGTTGTCACTGAACATTTATAATGACATTATGAGTCACACAAAGTGACTGTGAATGAACTATTTTACTCCAAAACTATTTAATATTAGTGGTATTTTGTACTCCAAAACTATTGAAGATTAGTGGTATTTTTTGTTGTTATACATCATACATGTTTCACACATTACTACCACTGTGGGAATATGATCAGTCACATTAAAAGGAAAAGTTCAAACCCTAATTCACCACTCCCTTCTAAGGGTGTACCGGGGTCCTATAGGTATAATGCTAAAAAATATTGGTTTGTGGTTCACAGGGTATAATTATATATGTGTATGTCATACAATATTTAAAATAATACTTGTCATGTCAAATGTGTCATCTTGACATGGACGACACACCAAAGGGTGTCTTCCTACGATGTTTTGATTGAATACATGTAGTATCGTGGGAATGTGTTTGACATTGAA
Source organism: Viscum album (assembly GCA_963277665.1). Taxonomy (NCBI): domain Eukaryota; kingdom Viridiplantae; phylum Streptophyta; class Magnoliopsida; order Santalales; family Viscaceae; genus Viscum; species Viscum album. The sequence continues at coordinate 303,356,841 of OY728131.1, read as the reverse complement.
TACATAAACTAGGGTGGTTTCCTAACATGTTGAATATTCTATGATTTTTCAATGATGGTGTGTCCATGATTAGTCAACTAATCATCAGACTTGTCTGGGATTTCTTCGCATGATCTATGTGTGTTTTCCAAGATGTATTGACATTATAAACCCAAACTGTCTTTAGGTCAATGCATGAAAATTTATGAATGTAAATTGATATTTCCATGATAAATATGGATTGTATAAGTCCACATGATGATCACACAAGGCTAGTAAAAAGTCATGAGATCGCATGAATCTATGAGAGTGATGTAGTGGACAATAATGAAATTTAATATGACCTCATGTGTATTCATGTTTTTAATATTCATGTACCAATGTATCAATACTCAAGTATTCATATAAAAAATCATTGGTAGATGAGTTCAAGTACAGGTTCCTTATCATGACAAAAAATCTTGGAGTTTTTTAGAAAATATGGGTTCATGTCGACAGGTTCATATGCATGTTGAGGTAGTCTTCCATGGATTGATGTCATGAAAGGGCTTCCACTAAAGGATGTTGAAATACATGGATGAGGCTCTAAAAATGGGTATTGGATGTCATGGTAGGAATGTATTTTTTGTTTATACACATCTAGGATTTCCTATATACTATTATCTCAGTATGTATAATGGTTTATGTGATTGCCTGACCTCAATGGTGTCTTGTGTGGGGATCCACAAGAATGTGTATGAGACTTTCTTTTAGTGATTTAGCAGTATTACTGTGAGGTAAATTTCCTTGATGATTTATATTCTTTGCAATTTTTTATTCCAACATTCCATAGTATGGATTTCCTTCATTTCTTATGGCTTGCACCATGTGATCAAAGAGAATAATTAGATGACCATAGTGTTCTATCTGTTAACTAGGCATAAAAACAAATCACATGTCAATGATTTATTCATATATTTCATATCATTATCTCACGTTATTATGTCAAATGATATTATATTACTCATAAAATCATGTGTCCATATAAAGGTTGGTCTATTAAGAGGATCATTGAACATGTGTAGGTGGTGCATTCAAAGTTTTCATGCATGGGAAAATGATTTCATGACATATGAGATGAACAAACAAATATCATGTACACTGATTATTATTTAAATCATATCTACGACTCATGAGATTGGAATATAGATGGTTTGTATTTGCATCAATTGGAATTCATATTTGACTTGAGGAATCTCTTCATAGAGATTTTTCATGATATCATTTTTATTCATGTGACTATGTGATAATAAGGATATCATGTGATGGATTCTTTTGTTGGAATAAAACAGTTGGTTCACATGATGGGAGTCTTGTAATAACTCAAAGATAACCTTAGATGGTTTTATTCATGTATCCTTCGATGTTTCTTTCTATGATGATCTCCCATCAACTGTTATTCATCCTTATCCCCCTATGTGGGTAATTTTTATGGGGAGGTAGTGTTTATATTGTCCTAGGAGACTATATATGTTTCCTCAATTCATAGAGGTGTATCTGTCCCCATCAAACTGAGGTAGTGGGGTGCCTCTCATGATCAATATAATATGATTGCAAGATGGGTTCATTTTATGGAACTCCTCATAACCCCCATGGATTAATGTATTCAACTCCTTGGAAGTTCATAACTACGGGGTTTTCATGTTCTATCTCTTTGGACAAACACCATGGGCTTCACGTGATGATAGAAAAAGATTTTCATGATTGAATTAATGTTATCTTCCCTTAGCATGAATGTTTTTGAGGTGGTAGAGAATGGAAATCTTCACATTATCAGTTTGAAGTCATTAGATTATCCAAATTTGATTTTTTTTCCTTGATGACCAGAGGACCTTACAATAAAAAGATACATTATTCTCAGGAAATTCCTCAACGAGGTCCACCATATCTCACATGATTATAAACATTTCTTTTCATGAGTCATAATGCTTTCTGTGATTTCCCTAATCATCTAGCATGACTAACATCACTCTATTACATGATGAAATGATAATATTCATTTGATGTTATAAATAACATCATCCAGAGAGACATAAAAAAATGTAAAACCTTATAATTGGTTATAGATACTTTGGAGGACTTTATAAGTTGGGATCATGAAAGAATCTAATGATGTAATATATATCAATCTAGTGGAATTTGGTATGTTGATGGTGAAATTTAGGATGAAAATAATGCAAGATAAGGATAATAAAACCTGTATAGACATTATTAGATGACAAAAATTTTATAAATTTTTCAATTCATGGAATGTGCTTCATTCGAAAACATCCAAATATGAATTCCAGAAATAAATATCAATTCTTACTAATCATTTAAGGATCCATTGGTCTCTAGAGGTGAATACTAGGGTATCCTTATAAATATTGTCAAAACATTCCCATGTAGTCACACTATCCTACTACATTTTTACCTTTCTATGTAGCTCTTCTCCTCTTGTGTGGGTCCATTCCTATGCACCCCCACACAACTACTACAATCTAGACATGCTAGCTCCCTAGGAATGGTTGAGGAGACTCCCACCAGAGCATGGTTCAAGATATTTTATCTAGCTAGAATTAGTGAGGTATTATTTTTTAGACAGGGGTACATTCATAAATACATAGAATATGTTCTACGTAAAATTAATAATTTTAAAAACATACACCATTACAATTAAAATCAAATCTTATTCTTCAATCATTACACTTACAAGTAATTCATTAAAAGTATATTAAAATATTTTTATGTTCATCAAAGCGATCAAATTTTCAATGGGAATGTATTTGATTACCAATTATGTATTCCAACACATGCCCCCCCCCCATAGATTTATATCCACTCAGAATGAAAAGAATAAGATTATAAGGTGAATGAAGATCACATATCCATAAATCTAAATATCTATTGATCATTGACGTTGATCCCTATAAGAAGATATTAGGAATTAACATCAAAAGAGTAGAATGTGTATAAATTTCATGATCAAAAAGGGATTAGTTGTTAGAAACATATGGATGTATCAAATAATAGTGGCATGGAAACTGTAATATTCCTTAAGTGAATCTTAATGTTTCCATATATAGTTTTTATATGAAAAATTGTGTCAATCAAACTCATGCATAGGGAACATAGGATACTGGAAGATGAAATATATGATGAATTGTTTTATTTGGATCTATCTCATATGTTATGGGGATTAAAAAAAATTTATGAAGCATTGGGTAGTGAAACATGTTTCGGTGGATGTATTGATAAGGAAATCAATCATATCAATCTATTGTGTAGTACATAAAAAACCCACACACATGGATTTTAGTTCCAATATCACACCATATATTTCAGGAGAAACACGCCTCAATTCCAACCTAACATGAAATTCATCATTGATATAACTAATCAAATTTTATTGAGATATACGTATTTAAATGTATAATTTTATTAGAATATACGTCCTATGGGGAGAATTCAACAATTTCTTCTAATGTTGGTGGATAAAGAATACAAAGAATAGTTTATTCTTGAAAAAAATAATGATCTTTACATGCTTTTCATCTTTTTATTTACATTTCCCTAACACTAGAATAATATTCATATTGGGGAAGGATTAGAATTTTTGGACTTAGATTTTTCATAGGCCTCCCTCTTATGAGTTTTAAACCTTAAATGTTTTATATCTTTCTAATTATTAGAATCCTCAAAATTTACTGGATCACATAATGTATATGTCTTGTGAGAAAGGAGTCATATTTTTCCTAGGTTCCCCTTTCATGTTTTTATCAAGTTGAAAATTGTGCCTCTTTCAGTTTGTGTATTATGGTCTTGTAATGTATATTATTGGTGTTCTCTAATTTAGGTATTTCAACCCAAACTTTCCACTGATATAGTGTAAGTTAATGTAGCTCATCAAGTATGATTCATTTATTTCCAATTCATCTATCTCAAAACTTATAATATTGTTTTTATAGTAATCAATATTATAATTTCAAATTATATTATTTTGGAGTCTTATAACATATAATTTATTTTTATGTATGTTAATAGTCTTATAGACGGAAATTTCTAATACATGTAGTTTAGATTCATTTAGCTTGGACATTCTACTTCTCATAATATTGATTCATCAAAATCATACATTCTAATCCTTATAACAAATAGTCTTCGAGCTCAGACCATATACCACTAGTATTTTTGTTTTTTCATGATCTGACCTTCTACAACTGGTATTTTAGAGTATTCTTTATTAATCATTAAGATTCCATGTAGTTTACATACTTTTCTAAAGGGAATAATTGAAGAATATTAAATTGGAATGATATAGTGGGGATGGCCTAAAATACACTATGGTGATGAGATTTATTGTTTTTTTGGCTGGGATCATCTAGATTGGAGTTACTTTTCTGTATGAATGATACACCTCTAGTTGTTAGGATATAGGCCCTTTAGAAATGTAATGTAATGGTTATCCCCATTATTTTTAATGGTGTGTGTGAATCTTTTTGAAAACTGTGTTAATGGTTGTTAAAAACAATTTTAACAAATTAGATCACACAGTGATGGTTGGAATATGTGTTTTATAAATCACATATCATAGAGTATGAACAAATGAATATGGAATGGGTAAGAAATAATGTGGATAACCCATAACACCTTAAGGTGTTGAGTTTCACCATTTTGTTAGTTTGGCTCACATGGATCATATTTCCGTACAAAAATTGAGGATATTCACCTAATTATTAGGTAAATGGACCTTATTCAATATTCTCTAAGTGTTACATGTATGTTTATGAAGGGTTTTCCCCGCACATCTCGAAGGTCCATGAAATATTTTCTATGGCACAAATCACTTGTAAATGATGTATGGAATTGAGTAAAATCTATCAATGGAGGGTTATTGAACCCTAGGGTTTTTTATATTTCTTTCAGCAGGCTTCATCTATATACTATGTGGTTTTTATTTCAGTTATGTGGGCCATAAAAAGGTTATATAACGGATTTTCCCATTCTTCCGTTAACAAAGCCTACAATATATAGTGACATAATATCTGAGATTTCAAATAAACTTGAATAATATGTTTATAGGGACCATAAATCATGAAAAAGGAATGTCTGAGTTAATTGGGGGTGGTAACTTGTGGCTAGAGGCCAACTATTGATATTGGATGATTCCCAAATTATACACAATCTGTAAAATAACCCAATGATTTCAATGTGGCCTCATCTCTATGTTCAAACATCCATTATGCTCTTTATGATTGGCATGGTTGTAAATTAACCAATTAATACAAAAGTGATCATTTATAGATTATGAAGTCCATGTGACATTCATTCTATAGGTGGGATTTATAGAAAGGGTTCTCATAGTCCATGGGTTGGTTGTGTCAACTCAAAATAAAAATACAATAAGGTGTTTATAGAAACCATAAAATTCAATAAGGGTTCATGTACCCTAAAAATTTAGTCACCTCTAAGTGAACATGCTATTTTGGTATAGTCATGTCACAGATCATTTTTATATCATTATCTTAGACTATGGAGTCTAATGTACGAGGAAAGGATATTACTAATACACAAAAATTATCCCAAGGAGATTTATGCTTTATTTATTTATTCACTAGGTAACCATGGATGGAATTGTTTTGGGAGTGGTGAAATGGCTATTTCAAAGTCTACCCATTGTGCATTATCAACCAGAAAAAAAATTAATATCTTTCTCGAGAAGTTTTAGGTCCGGTGATTTGGACCATAAAATTTTGAAGTTTAAACCCAAGTATATTTAACCAATGTGATAGAAATTAATGTTCATGACTAACATGGACCTGGTGTGGAGGCAATGTTACAGAACAATCTAACTAGGATACCCATGATCTAGAATAATCCACCATAATTTTCAGTGGTATATAGAAATATTTTAAATCATGGATCAAGGTTCTCTACCCATGAGAACTGGTATAGGAATATAATGGGAGGGAAAACCCAAAACACTCTATGGAGATACATAAAACATTTGGATTTCAATATCACAGGGATAATAAATCCCTTATTACATAGCCAATATTTCTCTATATTGTATCTTGGAGAACATATTAATATGATAACATGGTAAAAAATAGATATGTTTTCCATTATAAGGTCCACGAAAGTATTGTGGAAACATAAGTAGTTTATGAAATTAAAAATTATTTATAGGATGAGGGAATTAATAAGAGGATTGATGAACCAAATGTGTTGATTGAACTAGGTTAATTAATGGTGTTCTTTTATTGATAAATTATGAGGGGCGATAACTTATACATTTTGACGGCTTGTAGTGGGTATGTATCTATAATTTAGTTTAACATCATGTGACAAGGACATTTTCCTAGCAGTTAATCATAATGTGGAATGGATGTTTGAATTTTATTTTAACTCCATTCCATAAATAAATTATTTATGATTTGACATGCATCTAGGTCTTATTATTGGTAGTGTATTTGAAATTACCCTATGGCTGCATGATCCATGATTGGTGTAAGAAAAAAAGTACAACAAGATTTTCGGCTAAGTTGTAGAATAGTAGGACTTTAGTGGATCGTTTCATAGGTCAATACCATATGTAGTTAGGATTGATTTTTTCATTGATATTGTGACTATAACAATTATTTTCTATCATGGATCCATTATGTGTCGTATAATGAATGGTATCAAATAACATGTATTTCACTTGTGAACTCTCTCTATGCAGGTATAAATCATATGCATACATGGGTGATATTTTTACATTGATTATTGTTGTAGGACATGATATTGGAGATTAGGGTGTCACTATGTATCATAAGAGAACAAAAAATCCACACATATTTCATGAATGAGAATCTATCCACATAGGTCTAATACATATGTTGAGGGTGTGTTGTACCCAATTAATGTTGCAGTTTCCCCATGTATTGGAGATCAGATAGTCCCTTCCTATATAATGCTAATATACATGAAACCACACATTGTTCTAATATTGGAATATCCTTATTTAGGTGTAACCTATATTCATAGTTGATCGGTGTTCCAATTTATTGTTGTGGACAAACATGATGTTGGATATCTAGGAGTAACAACCTACCAGGTGATGACATGAATCAATTTATACATAGTTCATGAATGGGAAACTCTCTACCTAGGTATAACACATATATAGAAGGGTAAATTTTTCTAATTGATTGGTATAACATGACTTGTTATTTGAGATCTGGGTGTCACTACATATGCTATGATGACTAGAATAATGCAACACATAGTTCAAGAATGGGAAACCCTCTATGTTGGTATGGCCCATATAGAGAGGGGTAGTTTTCCAATTAATTGTTGTGGATATTCCCAGGATGTAATATCCTAGATTAAATACATATACTGTGATGATGAGGATCAAGAAACACATAGTTCATGAATGGGAGAATCTGAATTCTGATCAGAACCAAAGAAAGGGGGCATTGTTCAAATTTAGTGTTGTCTTTGGACCCGATAATGGTGATATGTGCATCACAATATGTCATGTGATTACAGGAATAAATCCTCAGGTAGTTTGTGAATTGTAAACACTCCACCTAGGTTTCGCCAATATACGAATGAATATTTTTACAATCGATTGTTATGGATAGGAACATGATTAGATATCTGGGTGTCGCCACATATCAAGTGATGAAAAGAATAAAGATACTAATAATTGTCTAATAGAGGTGTTGTGGGAGACCAAAAAATGAATTTTGGTGCTCTTGGGAAAGGTTTGTAGTAATGATTCATTTTATTTCATCAATAATACATCGAACATATAGTTTGACATCATTGGGGAATGAATCATGGTGTTACTTATAATTCCATTCATCATGGATTGTGATAAACATGACAAAAAAAGGTAACTTTTTCATGTAGGAAATACATTACCAAAATTTCTAATCACACATGATATATGATTGGTATGATAAATAAGGATTGAAAAAGGTATCATCCATGATAAATTATTTATTAATGGGTTGACAGACAAATATTGTTTCATGTGGTGGTTGATCTAAGATATTGAATATTTCTATCCTAGGGAATCTAATAAAAAACATAATCAATATGTATATAGTTTGGGAAAACCATTCTGTTTAGCATCATGTGGAATGTAGGTCACCCATGTAGCAGAACTTCATGTACAATTAATGTTGACCAATAATTGATGTTCCTTGTGTAGTTTAATGTCATGCAGAGAGGAATTCTTCCATGCAGTTTAACTTCATGTGGTGAAGATATATCACGTGTAGCTAATCATCATGATGTAATGATAAAACATGCAATTTTACTCCGTGAACCCAGTATTAATTCCTTTTAAATTATCATAATGATGCTAGAAAAAATTGATAAATTTATAATCATGAAACTAGGACATATTACCTAGATATTAACATAATTTGATCAGATTGAATCATTCATTTCATGATCTTGTGACTGGGAAACATTGTTAATTTTATCATCATGTAAACAAGATATATTCTGTTCATTTTAACATCATGTGATAATAGATAATCTTTCATATAGTTTAATGTCCTGTGAAAATGAAATTTTCCATGAAATTAAATATCATGTGTCTAGGACATTGGTTCGTTATGTAGTTTTATGTATTCCTTCTTGGACATTATTCATTGATATGTGCACGTTCTCAAGGATATTTTATTTAATCAATAATGGTCACCAGGTAAGCCTGGATGGTGTATAACTAAATTAGGTTATAACATAAGATTCTACGTATAATTATAATCAAAAATGTATTTATGTTTATTTAGAAATGAAACATATACATACTTCTTCTCATGAACTATGGATTCGCTAATAAATAACGCCCCCTAGTCTTCACCCATTACTATATTCAAGAGTCTAATCTAAATGAAGGTGGTTGATATGGCTTCCCCAAATAATGGAGGGTTGTTCTCAATGCCACACTATTCTACATACATATATTATTCGATATATAGATTATTATAGATTTAATGTAATACAAGGGAATCTCTACTGATAAAGAGGGGACACTGTTCATGGGAAGATAATTTGTTCAAATAAAATGTCAGAGTCATTGTAGATAGAATCTAGGGATTATTTCTTTCTTTTATAATTTAAATTTGGGAATGCGGATCCTAAACATCTGGTATGATACATACAACATCAATAATGTGTGTGGGTAGAATAGAATCATAATTTAAAACACTTAATTATAACTTTAATTAGAAATCCCCTGGCCTGAGTGATTTCCCACAACTAACCTCAAGATTTATCTTGTTGATATGACATTATAGGTTGGTGTAGCTGGGAAATTTCATTCCATGGATAGGGTTTTGAGAAATAATTAATTCTTTCCCCATCACTAGAAAATATCATTTGAATGAATTTTTCAAATCATTTGGATAGTTATCATGATGTAAATAAATCATTTATTATGTGTTTGTTATACTCTTCAAATCATGTGACTCAATCCATACAGGAGACGACCATGTCCATATAACAACATAGTTTAATTATAATATAGAGTTCACCTTAACGTCATTGATAAGATAGGTGTATATCCTTCAATATTTGAGAGTTATCACACCTATTTGGGTACAAATAAACCATTAAATACCCCTAAAATATATTTAGTGTCTTTTAATTGGATGTTTAAATGGTCCATAAATATTATGGGATATTTTTATCTAGCCACCCCTACATATATTCCTCAAAACCACTTTTTAAAAAAGACTATATGTCTTCTCCCAGTAGAACATATGGGGTTCCCCACTAGGATTCCTTCTAAACAAGATGAGGACTCCATAATGGTTCTCTGGGAAGTATTTATGGTCAACACTATAATTTATCTATTTTTTATAAATCATCAAATGTTTCGTTAACAACTCTATATGGATGAGCTTATTAGAGGGATGGTTTCCTTGTATTAGGGTGATGTCATCATAGGGAGTTGACCATGGTATATGTCAGGTGTAGATTCAATGCAATATATCTCTACACAACTACAAGGATAAATATTAAGGAAATGATTTCGTTCTATTTTTTTTCAATATTCATCTAATAATTGAGTTATTTTTATAATAATTTAAATGAATCAAAAATTCTGTCATTGTGTATACTAGGTATATTAGCCACATTTTTCTCCATTACCAGAATATATCGACCTTTTTATAGGGTTTTTTAGGTTTATGAGCCTGGTCTTTAAAGGAATCCTGAATATGATGATATCCATTAGTTGTAGTGGGGATATGAACCCATAAATGGGAATATTCTAGATTATTTTGATGATCATTTGTTTGGCCAGCAAATATATGATCATGCATATAGTTAGTTGTCGAAATATGTCAGTCAATCCTAGATGAATCAGGGATATGATCCCTATACACATGTGCATTCTCTATTTGAATATGTTGATGGACCTAAATATGAGATAATGGATAGAAGACACCTCTTATAAGATACTAGAATATTTATGGTTGATTTAATCATAGATATATAAACCTTTGGTAAGAGATGAGATACAATCACTTAGTAATTCCTAGTCCGAAGGAGGGAATGAGATGAGTCCTACACTATTGGTGTATTTCGTTGGATATTAATTGGATGAAATATGATAATTTTTAAGGGAATGTTATACTCTAACTTGGTGAACCCTGTTCAGAAAAGGGATAAATATCATTTTATGTGTCTTTGTAGTATGATGGAAGTCATTTTCGATAAGAACATGTGCCTCTCTCGAGTCATGTTCCTCTCTCATTTGGTGAGCCCATTTAGAATAGGAATTCGATCCTAATCTTATGCCTTTATAGTTTTTATCAATTATATTTGATAGGAATATTATTCTATCTAGAGGTATGTTCCACTCTAACTTGGTATTCATCGATCATAATGATGATATGTACTCCGTCCCATGTCGTTCAATTTACTAGAATATGGTAACAATCATATGTGGATAACTAAATAATGTGTTCTCACTCTGGTGTTTATATAAATTCATGGTAAAAATGTTGGTCTTTTTCTCTAGAATTTTGGATCAGAATGTTTTCATGTCCCTTTATAATCACCTGAACATATGGGCAGCGCTCCTTTGATGCTATAATAATGTACTTGATCATTAATAGGGTATGCACATGAATTTATGACAATACAATATGAGCTTATAAGATATTCTATTCGATGTCATCGATTGAAAATGGGATTTATTACAACTCATGACTTCTTTAATCCATCAGAATATGTTTATGGGATTTAAGCATAACGGTGTGGATATATGTCTTCCCCATTAGTGATACCAGAATATGATAACATAATTTGTTAAAACTATGAAGGATATGTGTTGACTACCTCTATTCTATATCCGTCAACATCATACAAGGTTTCATTGATTCAAAAATCTGAGTTTCTTGGGTGTGGCCTATCAGATAACACCGTTAGTAAGTGACTGAAGGGTATTTGTGATTTTTTGATATATCTGGTATTGAGGTTATACAACATAAATTTAAATTCATCGATCTATAATTTCCACGTGATTCTCTTACTATCTCCTAGATATTTTTATTCCTCGATGTTTACCATCTGGTGAAAAGGAAATGTTCTATGAAAATTTATGTCATTCATGAAGGAAATATTCAATGAATTTCATGACATGTGGCTAATCATATAATGGAGTTTAATCATCCTTTGACCAGGATATATTCATGCAATTTATCATCTTGCAAATAAGATATGTGAGTGATGTTTTATAATTATACAATTAAGAGAAGACCATGTTGTATAATTATCACGTGACTAGGACATGGTTGTCTAGTTTAATCAATTTCTTATCATGGAGTGGAAGTTTACTTTTGTGTCATGTGATTTAGATTTTTTTCATAAAGACTAATCATCATGAGACTTTGTTTTTTTAAGTTTATTCATCATGTTACTAGGACATGGTCATACAATTCAATCATGATTTGAAAAAAAATGTGATACAAAACCATTTAAAAGTTTTTTATTATTTATGGATATTTGGTGACTCTTATCAATATTTCATGAGATTCAGGATCCCCTTACTCTATCATCCCCACATTTACCCTTATCTCTATACAATCACAAAAAATAATTTTCTTTATTTATTGTGTCCCAAAGACATTGGTGATATTGGCAGAAATCATCTTGGACAATCAAACCCACCTCACTGATATTAATTATAGATGGTAGTTTACCAAATGAATATAAATTCCATGAACAAAATAAATGGGGGTAACTATATTTAGGAATTTATTTTTTTCAATATCATTTTGAAGGACAATCACCTATCATTGAGAGGTGTGTGGCCCATGCTCTGATACACAACACGTGAGTTTTTTTTCATATTTCTATCTTTATTAGAGTGAGGATTTAGTTATAGGTGGATACAATATACCATTTTCCTTACACACATGTATATAATCATTAATGGAAATGCATCTCCATATTTTGTTCTAGAGACATTAGTGGTAGCAGATGTGTTTTTGTGGCCTCTCAAACCTTCCTCTCTCAAACACTTTACGGATGAAATTTACATGAAAACATTATACATGTTATAATCAATATACAAAGGGGAATGATTTTATTAGATTTAATAAACTCTTTGATATCAATAATCAATAAATGGGTGACCAAGATACTTCTCTCACATTCTACTAATGTATATTTTTCAAGAGAAACGTGTTGAATTTCAATTTTTGGGTGCATAACCATAGACCAAATTGGGTGGGGGTCGTATAAAATAGAATATTCGGACATAGATGTTGTTCGAGCATCCTTATACATAATGAAACCTGAATATACAATAGGATTTTGTGACAATGAATGAGGTTAGTTGGTTATTTGTGTAACCCTAATGAGGGGGTGGAAATAATGAAATTTTCTTAGCCCATTAGGATAATGTTATTAAAAATATGAAAATCACGCCATGTATGTAGGAAAAGGTTAGGTGTAACATTGAATGGATATCAGCAGATGAAGGGATGAAAAAAATAAAAATTACCCAACTTTGTGGGATCGGGTAATTCCATTCTTGTTGTATCCCCATAGGAAGGTTCACCTATGTCATTTTGGGAAATTGATATCGGGAAAATTCAACCATTTATTTTTCATAGTAAATTATTCTCCCATTATAGTTGAGTAACCTATTCCTCTTAAAAAAATTCATTTCCATCCATATAGAGGTGACCCAAATTATCCATGACCACACCCTTTCCCATATCAATGAATGGGAAGGCTAGAAGATGATGGTAGTATCATCTTCTACCTAGTGGATTGAATTTGATGATTCCAAATTCCATATTATCCATCAATATTTCTATAGAGACCCAACCCTGGACAAACATGGACAATACATTAATTTTTTTTAATACTTAATACATAAAAAAAATAGAAACACAAGGACCATAATAATTTAGTGTCCTTGGAAACTCGAAATATAAAATTCTAATCGTAGTGAAAGATCTTCAACATCTCCCATAAAGATCTTCCACTTTTTTTATCTTACATAAAACAGTTCTTTAAATCCTGGGGAAAAGAAAACATATAAAGGGTGCTTTCAAATACACAGTAAGGGTAATCATGGAGAAAATAAAAAAAACCATATTCATTTGAAATTCAAAGCATGAACATCATATTTCAACATCAAAATCATGAGCAACGACATAAAACATGGCAGTACGTAAGACATAGATCATAATGGATCAACAATCATGATAAAATAGCTTGGGAATAAAACATGTAATTGTGGAAACCATTAATCACATGATATGATTTCCATAGTAGCCAAGGAATTGCTACCAAGACCATATTAGTGGAAAAAGTCAATTTCAGAATCGAGTTCACTCCTCGTTCCAATCCTGTATCACTGAACCAGATTAACATTTCCTTCCAACCATGTCTATCACATGAGATATAAATATTTACCCAATGCATTGGAAGGAGATATAGGTCCCACCAATCTAATAATTAAATCATTCTTACTTGTGCCAGAAAATAAACATAAATCATTCATCATAACCCAATGAATAAAATGGATTTCATAAACATCATCCCATCATAACATAATCCATATAAAATAAATGGATGTAATTTAATAATAAGTGAAGCGAAACCATGTAAATCATAGAGTCATTATACAAGAAATATAAACATATGGTATAATGTCATCTTAGATGGGAAATGGTTCTAATAAAACATTTGAAATAAATTCTTGAGAAAAATATCCTTTCTTATTCAAAATCATTTTCTTTTCACAAAATGACATGCAATTTTAAAAGAAGGGATATTGTTGAAAAAAATCATGAAATCATGTAGAATAAGCTTCATTAAAATAAGTTGTTATGAAACCATAAAAATCTGTTAATTCTCTATAAGTTAAAAAAACATTCTCCTCGTTCTTTTTTCGGAAAAGTCAATAAGTTCCTCGTATGGTAAAAAATGAATTATTCCTCTCATAACATGCGCCTCTCATAACATGTGGTAAAAGTAAAAAATGGGTAAAAAATACTTTAAATATTCATTAAAACACTTTTATAAAACATGGACATTTCTGATAACGAAAACCCATGTAAATACTTACGAATAAACAATCTCGGATAAGAACGAGATTGGAAAGGATATCCCTTACCTTATGTCCGATATGCTTCATATGTATCCGAACCTCCTGTATAGTGATTTAAATAATGGAATTGAGTTATTAATTAATAAATTATATTGTTATGATATCATATAAGGTTCAGTCATGAATTTATATTACCCATTCTTTTGTAAATTCCATGTTAAACCAGCATTATGGGTAAAATCGTTTCATTTATCGTACATGTTTTGACTTGTTGTTCTTGATATTATTACTTATATCTTAATTTTCATAATTCTAGAATGTAAAACATGATTTATATATAATATATATTCATCATATAAATATATATATATGATATATCGATAAATGGAATGAAATACACCGTTCATGGAGGCAATAGGCCGTACGTACGCATGAACGCTATTTTCATTTCCTTATTGAATTAAATGGAATTAAGTAAATGAAAAATATTTTTATATAAATCTAGTATCATTATTTTGAAATGTATTTCATGAATATTTATTATATATACTTTATAATCATACTTGAATGGTAATTCATCGAAAATGAATCACATCACGTTCGTGGAGACGGTAGTCCATATGTACGCACAAGCGATGATATCATTCCCATAATTATTTAATAGAATTGGAGTGGATGCTATAATATATCAGAATCAGTATGATGTTAAAAAAACCATATATATTTATTCTTTACAACATTATACCAATACAATCAATGTAGTGGTGGAAAAATTAGTTACACCACGGCATGGAGACGGTATTCCGTATGCACGCGTGATGATTTCATTTTCCGTAGGATGTATAGATGGTGAAATGTAGTTTTTTCATATTTATAATAACATATCAGTATATTATTGATACTGATGTTATTACTTTATAATTAAACAAAGAAAGAAGAAGAAACTGAAGAAGATCAAACCTTGAATGAATCTGTAGAAGAGATTACCTCTTCTTCAACACACCTCTTTTAAGCTTCCTCTTAAGGTGTAACACCCCAAGCTTCTATGATACGCTTCTCTTTGAATAATGCAATAGTGTGTGTTGTACGCAACATCGAGTTCTAACATACCACAACCAATCAAATTAGCTGTTATGAATATTAAAACCCACATTTTGAAATTTATAAATTTTATTTTTCAAAATGGACTTCATTTTTGGATTCAGAATATCAAAATTATCCTTCAGTGAAATTTTGTTATTTTTCTGAAAAACTTCATTTTTTGAATAATAGTGAAACCAGTAAGTGGTAGATAAAAAACTAAATTTTTCATAAAACATAATGTTACCTCTTTTGTGAGTGGAATTTCGAAAATCCAAGAGACACGGTTAATATCAAGGAGTAAAATGTGGTTCAATTAGAAGAAAATAATTTTTGGTGATTAGTAATTGTTTACTTTTATTTACCACGGTTAAAAGTTAATAGGGTAATTAAGTGTAAATATTTTGTTAATATTACCCTGAAACATGTTCTAATTCTACTGGACATGTGTATATCGACCAAAGACAACCTTAGGAATAAAATATTATCATTTAGGTCCACTTGGATTAGATTAGGAAATTTATTATTATTTAATTCAAAGAAGAGTTAAAAGAGTTAAAATCAAGGTTTATTTACTAAAGAATTTTTAATACAGGGTTATACATAAGACAAATTCGATTTTAAATATTTATTAGAAAGCTAATAACATATCCTACATAATGATAGTTTATTTATAATTTTAGGACATTAAATATTTTAAATTATTTATGACACAATGATGATGCAGTAATTACCATAATAGTTAAACATTAAAATAATTGATATTATAAATACCCAAATAAATATAATTTGAGAAATTTTACGAATTAAAATAATTTTAAAGGTAAATATGACATGTTAGGATTGATTTAATTAACTTTTTCCGAAGTAATCATTTTGTTATGATTTCACAAAATTCAATTTTCCAAATAGTGTCAAAATTGTCCTAAAAGAGTTTTTAAAATGAATATTATATTATTAATTGATATTCAATTCCTATAAATATATGTTTTGGCCAAGAGACTTCTATAATGATAGGTGTATCATTAATGGACCACTTGGGGGTCTCTTGGAGGTATATAGTAAGATTATTGACTATATATTATAAAAATACAAAGTGACATGGTAAGTGTCAAACTAATTAACTAAGAGTTATAACTCAAAAGTTAATGTTAATATAATGACCCAAACCTGTCTAACATCTATTGGTTGAGTGGTTTTCGACCCATCCCCACCTTAACCTTTAAATAAAACACTTTTGTGCCCTTATAAACCTAATATAAATTTATTATAAAATAATATTTCAGTCTTTTCAAAAGGTGCCCCTCACACCTCTTATAAAAGGGAACTCCCCCTTCTCACTAATTAACCCCTTAAAAGCCTTTTGGTTCGACCAAAACCTGCCCATATACTCTCTCAACATACCTCACTAGTCCCTAGAGGCCTTAGTTTGATCAAAAAGCCAACCGACGGAGACCTTTTGAACAAATCAAAAGGAAGAACTCGAAGAATAGGTAATGTTTTCACCACCATTTTTCAAATTCATTTCTTCTTCAACTTCATATTTGTTTGTTATTCCCCTTATAAAATAATGAATCCAGTATATCATATATATTTTAATATTTTTATAAATATGGTACAACCATATTCATTATTCTATCCATCATTTGAATGACTTCTCACTATACGTGTGTACGTACGACTTACCGTCTCCACGTCGTGATGTATTTGTTATTCAATATATTATTATTTAGATGGGTATAATAATGATTATTAATTCATTTAATAAAAAATAACACGTGATTATTATTCTTTATATATGATATACTATCAAATTATATATTATTTTAATATAAAAATAATGATATTGTCGCTCGTGCGTACGTACGGACTACGGTCTCCACGAACGCGATGAGATTCATTCTACATCGTATCCATTAAAATATAATTATCATTTTATGATTTAAAAATATTGTTTAAGGAAATGATATCAATCTGTATATGAATAAGATAAAATCTATCCATGACAGACATGGATTACCTAACAAAACATATAAAATAAAACGAGTAAGTTAACACCTGAAACAGCGATAATACTAAGATATTATTTTCAAAGCAATGTAAAAAGATCTTATATGATATCATATTAATGTATATGATTCTTGTATAATTTAATAACAATTATTTCACCATTATACAAGAGTTTAACCTACCCTCAACCAAGGAAAAGTTAAAGGTAAGGTTTATTTCACAATCTCTTTATTATTCGAGGTTGTTTATATGTAATTGTCTACTGGGACCTCTTTATCATCCACATCCATGTTTCTTAAGAATGTATTTCAAATAATTATTACTATTTTAAATACTATTAGATAAGGTCATTTATACCCTTTTTGACTATTTATATGATGTTTATAAAGTAATATTTTTGACGTTTTCCAAACAGGGTGCTTTTTAACCTTTTCGACAGAATTATGGTAAGGATGTTTTTTTAACTTATATGGCAGGTGCGGCTAATTTTCGCTGTTATAAAATATTGGAAGCTTCCCTTACAAGCTTATAAGAAAATTTTCAAAGTAAACGTTTTATTTCATAAATATATGACTCCTAAATGATTTCAAAATTGAAATATATATTTCTCTAAAAAGAGTTTTAATTTCAACTATATCAACATCTTTTGATGGATTTTATGTTTATTTGGAGTTGATTTATTATGATACAAAACATCCATATTGTATTGATGGTTTTGAGATATGTTTTAATGTGGATGTGTTATTTTTATACCATTCATGGTTTATGAAGAAAGTATTGACATTTCGTATTCTAGTTTTAATAGGAATGTTTATGTTCTGTTTAAAATTGTTCATATGAGGAATGAATTGGACTTAATAAGTGATAGAAAGAGCTCACTATAGCTCCTCGATGCATTAGTTGGTCTCATGAGACAAACTACTATCTTGGAACAAGGCCTTGAAAAAATCTTATTTTTAGTCTTGGAACGAGGACTTGGCAATGTGTTTATGATAGTATGGCATTATGCATTCCATCATTATGAAAGTGGTTATTGATATTGCATGTGATTATTCTATTAGTAGAATATCCATGTGAATAAGTAAATGGAATTATTTCATTTTATTTTTTCCATACTATGTTGGTTCATGATTAAAAAGATTTTGTTTTAGTTATATATTTCTTTAAATGTTTATTCTTATTTATGAAAGTTTCTGGTATATTGTTATCCTTACTGGGCATTTGAGCTCACCCATTTTCTATGTTTTATTTTTCCCAGGATGTGATGAACTAAATCATTAATGACCTGTAGGGATAGTATGAGGGGATAAGAGTGTGGACTGTGGAGACTATGTTGTTGTAGTTTTCATTTTTAGGATGTAATGTAAAATTTTATGAATATATCTAGTATTTCCAAGGCTACTAAACAAATCGGTCTTTCACGATTTGATTTTTCTTGTTATCATGCCAATGTTTTGTAATAATGCACTGACTCTGGGTAACTAGGGTTACGACGTTACAGTTGGTATCAGAGGAAGTTTATTACAAACCTTGCTTGCTAGATTTTGATAAGCTGTGAATATAGAACATAGATTTGAGACAGACATAGTGGATTAGTATAAAAGAACTTTCTATAATTTTGGTATTGTAGAGATTTTGTGAGTTTCCCCAGAAAGACATCCCTTTCTGGATACGACTAGGTAGAGGCGGCTCAGGCACAAATGTACCTAGGGGTAAAACCCGAAAACACCGCTTTGAGCTAGACTCGAACGAGAACTGGTGCACGACAATGGGCCTTGCTGCACTCTTGGTTAAGACACTCCTGGGGGATATTCATAGGTTAACTATCATTTTAATTACAAATCATTATGAAGGGTTTATGATTATATACTTCCTCAATGAATTTTTTTATGATTATGGATTATATCAATAAATAGTTAAATTTATGTTAAGTGTTTTATAAGTATGGAATAATGTATTTTGATTCATAAAATGATCTAGTTTATCCCATTGTTTAGAAATGGCGCCTAGTGAAAGAAATAGAAACTGTATCAATGCACGCACTCCATGTAGATATTTCCCTCCTGCTCAAGATAATTATAGTGGAGCTGGTGATGCAACTGGTGCTGATCATCTAATCACCATATTAGGACAACTCACTCATGTTATGAATAATAACCTTACACGTATGGAGCACCCTGATTGAAGACATGGAGGATCAATGTTAGATCGCTTCATGAGGAAGCAACCACCATCATTCAATGGGAGTAAAAATCCATTATTAGCGGAGAAATGGATAAGTTCCCTAGAGAAAATATTTCAGGCTTTGGGAAGTAGTGAAAGGGAAAAAGTTATCATGGTAGTTTACCGCCTCACTGGAGATGCTGATCAATGGTGGTCATTGATTAAAAACATGAAGTAAGATGATGTAGTATCAAATATGGAATGGAGGGAGTTCAAATATATGTTTTTAGAAAAATAATTTCCTCGTGACCATCGAGCAGATATGGAAAGGCAATTTCCGAGTCTGAGACAGAAGGAGGATGAAAATGTCGCAAAGTATGAGGCTAACATTACAAGGTTAGAAAGGTATGTTGGAGATTATATACGTAACCCAAGAAGTACGTTTGATGATTTCATTGATGGGTTAAAACCATTTCTCCATCGAGCATTAGTCTCACAATCCTTCTCATTGTACAAAGACATTGTCTCGTGTGCTTTCATGACAAAAAAGTAATTCTCTAAGTCTTATGAATTTAAGGAAAAGAAAGAGAAGAAGAGATTTACTAATCAATATGGGAATGGAAATAAGGGGAAGAAGGGAAAGGTTGAATATCCATCCTCTGGTAAATGTGGGAAGAAACACCCCAGTACTTGCATGAATGGAATGGGTGTCTGTTACAAGTGTGGTGAATAAGGCCACAAAGCTCGTGATTGCAAAGGGAAGAAGGAATCTACTCATGTTCAGTGCTAACATTGCAGGGAGATGGGACATTATGAAAATTAATGTCCTAAGAGTCAGGGGAACTTACCTAAGAAACGGCCAAGGGATCACGGTCAGGCTTATGCTATCACTACTACTGAGGTAGAAGCTCCGAAAGACATGGTGGCAGGTAATTTAATGGTTTCCTCAAATTTAGAAAATGAATTATTTGATTCTGGATCATCGCATTGTTTCATATCCTCCCAGTTTTCTAAGAAAATTAGATATTTAGAATTTTATTTAACAAGGTTTTTGTAAGTTAAAACTCCTAAAGGTAGTATCATTGCAACAAAGTTTTGTCAATCAGTCCACATTAGAGCACATAAATGTTCTTTATCTACTGATCTCATCGTCATACCTATGATTTATTTTGATATA
The DNA here is from genome assembly GCA_963277665.1 of Viscum album. NCBI lineage: Eukaryota > Viridiplantae > Streptophyta > Magnoliopsida > Santalales > Viscaceae > Viscum > Viscum album. The sequence continues at coordinate 303,335,833 of OY728131.1, read as the reverse complement.
ATCCTTGGTATGGACTGGCTTTCGGACCATGATGCAAATATTTATTGTAAGAATAATAAGGTTATGATTTTTGATGATGATGATAAGGACCACCTTATCTTTAGAGCATAATTGTCACCACCTAATTCTTATCTAGATTTACCCCTAGTAGCTCAACTAAATTCAATTATTGGGGTGGAAGAGAATGAAATGACTGTGGGTGAGGAATGTAATGTTCAAATAGTGTATTTACCTGTTGTGAAATAATATGTAGATGTGTTTTTGGATGATTTACATGGACATCCTCCAGAAAGAGAAGTTGAGTTTTCCATTGATTTAATTCCTAGATCAAGGCCTATATCAAAGACCCCTTATAGAATAGCCACTTAAAAATTAGTTGAAATAAATAATAAACTAAATGAATTGAGTAATAAGAGATTTATTTGACCTAGTGTTTCTCCATGGGGAGCAGCTGTTCTTTTTGTTAAAAAGAAAGATGGATCTATGAGGTTATGTATCGACTACAGGGAGATCAATGCTATAAAAATAAAGAACAAGTATCTCCTACCTCATATTGATGATTAATTTGACCAACTGCATGGAGATCAATACTTTTCAAAGATTGAACTTCGATCTGGATACCATTAGTTGTGTGTGAAGAAGGAAGACATTCCGAATACAGCATTTCAAATCTGGTACGGGCATTACGAGTTTACAATAATGCCTTTTGGGATGACTAATGCACCCTCTGTATTCAAGGATCTAATGAATAGAGTTTTCAAGGAATATATTGATGAATTTGTTGTGGTATTTATTGATGATATCTTGGTATAATCCAAAATCTATGAAGATCATGAAAATAACTTGAGCATTATCCTGAAGACTCTGAGAAGACATTATTATATGGGAATTTTAGCAAGTGTGAATTCTGGCTTCAATATTTTTATTTTCTTGGCCATATTCTCTCTAAGGAGGGAATTTCCGTTGATCCTTCTAAGACCAAGGAAATCCAAGAATAGCTTGCACCGACAATTATAACTGAGGTACGTAGTTTTATTGGTTTAATAGGTTATTATCGACGTTTCTTCTAGAATTTTGCCCAGTTGGCTAACCCATTAACAAATATCACATGTAAAGGGGTTAAATTTGTTTGGAAAAAAGATTGTAAACAATGTTTCGATGAACAGAAGAGAAGATTAGTCAATGATCCTATATTGACTCTACCATCGAGGAATGATGGGTTCATTATTTATAGTGATACATCGAAGAAAGGAATTGGTTGTGTCCTTATGCAGAATGATATGGTTATTCCCTATGCATCATGATAGCTGAAAATTCATAAAAAAACTATCCTACTCATGATATCGAGTTAGCAGCTGTGATATATTCTTTGAAGATATGGAGGCACTACCTCTATGGTTAAAAATGTGAGATTTATACTGATCACAAGAGTTTGAAGTATATTTTCTCACAAAAAGAACACAACACGAGGAAAATGAGATGGCTTGAATTACTCAAGGATTATGATTTCACGATACACTACCACCCGGGGAAGGCAAACAAGGTGGCAGATGCTTTGAGCAGAAAAGATCATAGAGTTTGGAACAATATGAGAATTTAAAGGGATCAAATTTTCATGGATATCATGAAGATTGACATGGGAATAACTAGGGAAGGAGAAACATCAATTATTTTTCAAATGGTTGACAAACCTTCTACACTAGAAAGGATTAAGAGTTCTCAGACCGATGATGATGAATTTCAAATGAAGATTAAAGCTGTGAATGATGGGAGATTGAGAGACTTTGTGTATGAAGATGGAATTTTCAAATTTGGGAAGAGATTTTATGTTCCCAATATACCTAATCTAAAAAGGGAATTGATGGATTATTCTAATAGTTAAAATTTAATTATACACCATGGGAGAAATAAAATGTATAGAGATTTGAAGGAAAATTTTGGTGGGACAACATGAAGAGGGAGATTGCTGATTTTGTGTCAAGATGTATGGTTTGTCAACAAGTGAAAGCTGGAAGGCAACAGCCTTGAGGAGTCATGCAACCTCTTTCCATAACGGAGTGGAAATAGGACAATATTATGATGGACTTTGTCATGGGGCTACCAAAGACTCCTAGAAGGAACGATGCAATAAGGGTCATTATTGATCATCTTACCAAGTCAGCACATTTTCTTGCTATAAGGGAAGATTTACCACTTGAACAACTAGCAAAACTATATATGAATGAAGTTGTGAGACTTCATGGAGTACCCCTATCGATTGTTTCAGATCGTCATCCCCATTTTACTTCATCATTCTGGAAAACTCTTCAGAAAGCATTGGATATTGAAATATTTTTGAGCACTGCCTACCACCCTCAAACAGATGGACAATCCGAACGAACTATTCAAACCATAGAAGACATGTTGAGATCTTGCTCACATGAATTTTAGGGTATGTGAAATCAATATTTACCTCTGGTAGAATTTTCCTATAACAATAGCTTCCATTCGAGTATTCATATGGCACCATATGAAGTGTTATATGGAATGAGATATCGCACACCAACATGTTGGGATGAAGTTGGTGAAAGAAAACATGTAGGCCCAGAAACGGTGGATGAAATGATGGAAAAGGTGAAGGTAATCAAAAACCATATCAAAGCAGCTCAAAGTAGGCAGAAGAGCTATGTCGATAATCGAAGGAAGGATATTAAATTTCATGTTGCTGATAATGTTTTCCTGAAGGTATCTCCTTGGAAGGGAGTCATACGTTTTGGTAAGAAAGGTGAATTGAGTCTCAGGTATATCAGACCTTTCGAAATCCTAGAGCGAATTGGGGATGTAGCTTACTGTTTGGAAATGCCGCCAAATCTCTCCAAAGTTCACGATGTGTTCCACGTATCACTATTGAGAAAATACATGCCTGACCCAATGCATGTACTCACCTATGAGGAATTAGAACTGGAACCTGATCTGTATTATTGTGAAGAGCCTGTCAAGATTCTTTCTACGAGTGAACAAGTACTGAGAAACCAAACGACTCGTCTGGTAAAAGTCTTGTGGAGAAGCCATAAGACGGAAGGGGCAACGTTGGAACCCGAGGAACTTATGATGAAGAACCACCCGAGTCTTTTCATGTGGTAGTATTCTAGAAATTTCGAGGACGAAATTATTTGAAGGATGGGAGAATTTAACACCCCAAGATTCTACAGTACGCTTCTCCTTGAATAATGAAATAGAGTGTGTTGTACGCAACATCGAGTTCTAACAGACCACAACCAATCAAACTAGCCATTATGAATAGTAATACCCACTTTTTTAAATTTATAAATTTTATTTTTAAAAATGGACTTCATTTTCGGATTCGGAATATCGAAATTAGCCTAGGGTGAAATTTTGGTATTTTTCTGAAAAACTTCATTTTTTGATTAATAGTGATACCACTAAGTGGTAGTTAAAAAACTGAATTTTACATAAAACATAATTTTACCACTTCTGTGAGTGTAATTTCAAAAATTCGAGAGACATTGTTATTATCATGGAGTAAAATGTGGTTCAATGAGATGAAAATAATTTTTGGTGAATAGTAACTTTTTACTTCTATTTACCACGGTTAAAAGTAAATAGGGTAATTAAGGGTAAAAATGATATTAATATTACCATGACACATGTCCTAATTCTATTTTACATGTGTATCTTGACCGAATACAAACTTAGGAATAAAATATTATCATTTAGGTCTACTTGGATTAGATTACGACATTTATTATTATTTAATTCAAAGAAGAGTTAAAAGAGTTAAAATCAAATTTTATTTACTAAAACATTTTTAATATAGGGTTATAAATAAGATATATTCGATTTTAAATATTAATTAGAAAGCTAAACAGATTTAATACATAATTATATTTTATTTATAATTTTTCGACCTTAAATAATTTAATTTATTTATGACACAACGATGATGCAGTAATTACCATTATAGTGAAAGATTAAAATAATTGATATTATAAAAAACCAAATAAATATAATTTGAGTATTTTTATGAATTACACTAATTTTATAGGTTAATATTAAATTTTATAACTGATTAAATTAACTTTTTTCTAAGTAATCATTCTGATATTATTTTCACAAAAATCAATTTTCAAAATAGTGTCAAAATTGACATAAAATTGTTTTTATAACTAATATTATATTATTAATCGATATTCAATTCCTAAAAATATATGGTTCGGCCAAGTTACTTATATCATGATAGGTGTATCATTAATGGACCACTTGGGGGTCGCTTGGATGTATATAGTCTGTTTATTAACTATATATTATAAAAATACAAAGTGACATGGTAAGTGTCAAACTAATTAACTAGGAGATTAAACTAAACGATAAGGATAATATAATGACCCAAACATTTCTAAATTCTATTGGTTGAGTGGTTTTAGACCTATCCCCACCATAAACATAAAATAATCCACTTTAGATCCATTAGAAACCGAATTTGAATTTATTATAAAATAATATTTTAGTTTTTTCAAAGGTGCCCCTCACCCCTCTTATAAAAGGGAACTCCCCCTTCTCACTAATTCACACCTTAAAAACATTTTAGATCGTCCAACACCTTCCAAAATACTCTCTAAACTTTCCTCACTACAACCTAGAGGAATTATTTTAATCAGATAGCCAACTTATTGATCCCTTTTGATCAAATCAATAGGAAGAACACGGAGAAGAGGTGATGTTTTCACCCCATTTTTTCAAATTCATTTTTTCTTTAACTTCTTCTTTCTTTGTTATTCCCATTATAAAATAATGAATAAAGTATCTCCTATATACTGTAATATTATTATAAATATTGTACAACCATATTCGGTATTCTATCCATTCTTTGAATGACATGTCACCATACGTGCGTACGTACGGCTTACCGTCTCCACGTCATGGTGTAATTGTTATTCAATATATTATTATTTTTATGGGTATAATAATGATTTTTAATTCATGAAAAAAATAAATCTAACATGATAATTATTCTATATATATGATATAACATCCAATTATATATTAATTTAATATAAAAAAATGATATTGTCGCTCGTGCGTACGTACGGACTACCATCTCCATGAACGTGATGATATTCATTCTCTGTGGTATCCATTTAAGTATAATTATCATTTGATGATTTACAAATAATATTTAAGGACTTGATATCATTCTTTATAAGAATAAGATACAACCTATCCATGACAAACATTGATTACATGAAAAAACATATAAATGAAAATGAGTAAGTTAACACCCGAAACGAAGATAATACTAAGATATTATTAAGAAAGAAATTTAAGAAGATCATATATGATATCATTTTAATGTATATAGATTCTTTTATAATTTAATAAAAATTATTTCAACATTATACAGGATGTTAACCTACCCTCAACCAAGGAAAAGTACAAGGTAAGGTTTATTTCACAATCTCTTTATTATTCGAGGTTGTTTATACATAATTATATACTGGGACCTCTTTATCATCCACATCCATGTTTCTTAAAAATGTATTTCAAATAATTCATACTATTTTAAATACTATGGGATAAAGTCATTTAGACCATTTTTTAATTTTTATAAGAAGTTTATAAAGGAAGCTTTTGTGGTTTTTCAAACATGGTGCTTTTTAACAATTTCCACAGAATTAAGGTAAGAATGTTTTTTTAACTTATACAACAGGTGAGGATATTTTCCGCCATTATAATATCTTTAAATATTACCTTACAAGCTTATAAAAAAAATTTAAAATTAAATGTTTTATTTTATAAATATACGACTCTTAAATGAATTTAAAATATTAAGATATATTTCTCTAAAAAGAGTTTTGATTTCATCTATGTCAACATCATTTGATGGATTTTAAGTTTATTTGGAGTTTATTTATTATGATAAAAAACTTCCATATTGTATTGATGGTTTTGTGATATGTATGATTGTAGATGGGTTTTTCTAATACCATTCATGGTTTATGAAGAAAGTATTGACATTTCGTATGCCAGTTTTAATACGAATTTTTATGTTATGTTTAAACTTGTTCATACGAGGAATGAATTGGACTTAATAAGTGACGGGTGGAACCCACTATAGCTCCTTGATGCATTGGTAGGTCTCATGAGACAAACTACGGTCTTGGACCAAGTCCTTGAGAAAATATTATATGTAGTCATGGAACGAGGCCTTGGTTGTGTGGTTATGACAGTCAGGCATTATGCATTCCATAATTATGAAAGTGGTTATTGATATTGCATGTGATTATTAGATTAGTAGAATATCAATGTGATTAAGTAAATGGAATTATTTCATTTTATTTTTCCCATACTATGTCAGTTCATGTTTAAAAGGCTTTTGTTTTAGTTATAAATTTCCTTAAATGTTAATTCTTATTTATGAAAGTTTCAGCTATATTGTTATCCTTACTGGGAATTTAAGCTCACCCCTCTTCTATGTTTTATTTTTCTTAGGATGTGAAGAAGTAAATTATGAATGACCGGCATGGATAGTATGAGGGGATAAGAGTGTTGAATATAAAGACTATGTTGTCGTAGTTTTTATTTTTATGATGTAATATAAAACATTATGAATATATCTAGTGTTTCCAAGGCTACTAAACTAATAAGTCTTTTGAGATTCGATCTTTCTTGTGATCATGCCAATGTTATGTAATAATGCACCGACTCTGGGTAACTGGTGATGAGGCGTTACATAAGGCACTAGAGTTTGTATTTTGAAAGGACCAGAACCTCTATAATATTTCTAGGGATGTGGAGAAGAGAAATTGGCAGGGCATGGATAAGAATGAAGGCTCAATGTGTTTTGAAGGGGAGAAGGAGTAGGTGCCCTTTTATAAGGGAGGAGAGGGGCACCTTTGGAAACCTCAAAAATATTAATTTATAATAAATTCAAAACCCACATATTAAATTCCTAAATGACTCCAATCCAACCCTTAGATGAGATAGGGTTGTTATATCTTCAACCAATAAAATTTAGGCATGTTTGGAATTTGTTTTCAACATTATCAACTTGATTTATCATTATTGAATCTATTTAATTTTATTTGTGGTAATACGATTCTAAATTTTAAATTGTTATAAATAATTAATTATGTGTTTTGAATTGTCCATAATTGGATAATTTAAGAAATTTTAGACCATATAAAATTTCATTTATAATTTTTAAATATTTTTGTGATTTTTAAACGATTTTATATTATTTTATTTTTATAAAATAACAATAGTGTCAATTTTTAAACAATTCATTTATTTGAATTTAAATAAAATCATCACATAAGATATATTCAAAATAAATGTTTTAATAGATTCAAAACATGTCATATGTATCTATAAAATTAGTGTAGCACATTAAATAGTTCTTATAATTTTAATTTTAATATTTTTAATATCATTTATTTGATATTTCAATCAATAAAATATTTTCAACATCACTATTGTGTCACCTTTAATGATAATTATATAATCCCTAAAAATTCTAAATAAATTTCATGATGTAGATAAATTTATTATATTTTTGGAGAATATTAATTTTCGACGATTCATGATGTTTATCAATAAATTAAAATTATAATACTTAAAATATTTAAGAGAGAGACATGTTGTCACTTTTATTGGTTTTAACAATAATTATATCATTTTCATGATCAATAGTCCCTAAAACTAATCTAACCTGTCCCTTAGGTGATATAGGTATACTTTTATTCATCCAATAGAATTTTGGAAGGTTTTAAGGTAATTTTATAATCATATTTTTACCCTTAATTACCTGATTTACTTTTGACTACAGAAAATATAAATTATCGTAGTTACCATTCATAATATCAAAAAAAATAAATGTAACCTATTAACATCATTTGGACCAAATATATTCAAATATTGAATCCATTTTTCAGAATTCAATGCACAAAAGATTCAGTAATTAATTGAAAATTAATCTCGTTGTTAAAGAAGCCGATTTTAAATGTTAAAACGTTGCAAAAGATTGAAATGTTTTTACTAATGAATTCAGTGTAAAATTAATGCTAATGACATACATTATATTAAATGATAAAAATATATTACATTTATAAATTAAACCCATTCATTATTTTAATTTAACCATATAAATTACTGTGATAAAAAAGTTGTTTTTAATTAAAATATTGTGTGTTTTTAATATTCATTAAAATATGAAAGTTATCAGAATAATATGAAAAATTTATCCAAAGTTAATTTTTATGTCATGATTCAAATGAAAAATTTTATTTTGTAAAATTGAACTTCTAAATATGTCGAATACTATATTTAACGTGTCTGCTCCATCAAAAGGCGGCAAAACTGCATTTTTTTAAAAATACTTATTTTACCCAAAGAAATTATTTTGTTCACATATCATGTTCTAGAAAATTTTTAAGATAAATAATAATTTCATAAAATAAAAAATGTATATACTACTATTCATAACGCCTAGTTCATTATAACAACATCGTTTAGTGAAACCCGATATTGCGTACAACACACGCTATTGAGGAAGGTTGCGATTGCATGTAATGAAAATAATTTTGGGGTTGCGTGTAGTGAATGACACCACTGTTGTTGCCTATAACATAATTCAAAACTTATTTTATTTATACATTAAAAAAAATCTATACTTAATGTTGCGTGAAATAACTTTTACAAAATGAACTTGAAATTGTGTGTATCATGAGCCAAGAATAGTGTTGCGTATACTACAAGATAATTTAGTGTTGCATATAGAACAATCTAATTTTGTGTATCATATAACACAAGACATATATGAAATTAAAAAGAAAAATTTTCATAAAATCTCAGGTTGTTACAATCTACCCCCATTAAAATGAATTTCTCCCTCGAAATTTTTTGATTTAATAAATGGTTTACTACATTAATGTTTCTTTCATATAAACCCACATTGTAAAATTGAATACCAAAACTTATCTTAAAAAACTAAAGTATGAATCCTAATGGTTACCCAAATTAACTAATCACTGGGATCCCACATAGGATAACATAGGTGAAAACATAGACATGGAAGAAAAATCTAACCATCATGTTCTGATGAAGTGTTGTAAAGGACATGGCTATGAAAAATCCAAAATCACAAAGCCATGAATTTGTGATGATCTATGGTGCCATCTAATTCATCAGATATAAGGGAACTAGGACACCATTTCTGTTTTTCAAAATAATTTCCCTAAAGATTAAAAGAAATACTAACATGATGTTGGTACATTCTCACTATTTTTTATGCCTTGAACAATTTCCACTTCATATCTTATAGAAATGAAGTTGAAATTAATAATCATGATGTGTTAGCAGATCATGTGATATAATGATATGTCATTCCATCTATTTTAAACAGAAGGTTAGAAAAAGTTATCAAATATACATAAGACCATCTATGGTGAGATTAATCATATATGGTTCCTAAAATGGTCTTATACTTCATCTATCATACCACTTAATAAAATTAAACTAGTTTCTACTAAGCAGGAACTTCCTGTAGGCCAGTGGTAGGCGATGAAGGCTTGTCCTACTTTGGTTGTGGGTTCGATTCCTAAAACCTTGTCTGATGTGAAGAGTTGTCTCTTGCCCTGTAGGTTTTCCTTTTTCTAAAACTATACTATCATAACATTTTTGAAATAAAAAAAAATTTATAGCCTTAAGAAATAGTATATGATGTCCATTCCAACCTTTAGGCTTATCGAAAATACTTCTGTCTGATTACTAGAAACTTCATCTACTAAGCAACTGAATTCCTTCATTTTTCCCCATATATCATAAGATATATCTTATTGTTGGTCACATTCCAAACATGTGAATACCTTAATCATGTATTCTATTGAAACATAAATTACCATTGAACCTTATTGAAAACATGAATGCTATCAAAAGTGAACTCTTTCCACATACCAAAATCCAAAAAATTCCATATACTGAAACCATGATATCACATTTTCCTTACATCAGTCATGAGCTCAATAATACTGTCAAACATCGCATTATCTCTTTATCCCTGCATTATGTGCATATCATCAAATTTCCAAAAAATATCTGAATAACCCTTCATGGTTACCTATACCATTCATCAGATACTTTCAAATATTTTATAAAAAACAATAGTGTAATAATCCTTAGACGTTTCTTTATTCCATAGTACCATTACCTATACAACATAACTCTTGATAAACAGAAATCATTTCACTACCTTCTTAAACCATTGACCGAGATTGAACAATTCTTTCATCTCACATATCATTTGTAGTCTCTTCATCATCATAAATATAAATACTACCCATACAACTATGCAGATTCTCTTCATGAGGCTTTCTCTTTGGGAATTGGTTTTCATAATGCCCATACATTCCGCATTTAAAACATTTAATTATTGTTGATGTCGTAGCAATACCATTATCCTTGTTCATGGTGTTAACTGAACCTTTTCCTTTAAACTTACTGGCTTTATGTCCTTCTTTTCCTGACCCAAATAATCTTATATTTCCTTGTAAACATTTTCCTTGATGCCACTTCCCACATGATTTACATGGGTGAAATTGAAATTTTTTCCCCTACGATCATCATGAAACACCATCTTTTTCTTATTATTCGATGCAGGAAACTTACCAAAGTTGATATTATTGATCGTATTATTAGATTTCTGATAAGGCATAATAATGATGTTTGGACTTCCAAATCCCATTTCATTTGGTTGCTCATGAAGAATATCATTCCATTGTCCATTATATCCTCCATTATTGTGAATCTTCCTGTTTCCATCCATTTTCTAAAACCCAAAAAGAATTGTGCGAGAGCCAAAAATCATGCTAGGAAAACAACATAATAAATGGCGAGTACCTTCAATATATAAAATCATTGGTTTAATTCTAATATTGTTACCGTAATTATATGTCTATAACCTATACGTATAGTAAAACATAGAGACATACCTAGAAATACCTTATAAATATCTCTAGGGATTTCACTAATGTTTTTGCATCCTAGTTTCGAAAGGTTAACTAATCCTTTCCTCTGATACCAACTGTAGAGACCCATAGCTTGTCATACATGGTCATTACATTACATTTTCAGAATACTTAATACATAACAGAAACAGACACACAAGGACCGTAATACATTATTGTCTTTGGAAACTCAGAATATATTCTTATAATTGTGGTAAAAGATCTTCAATATCGCCCATAAAAATCATCCCCTTTGGTTTTCTTACCTGAAACCTTTCTTTAAATCCTTGGGAAAATAAAACATATAAATGGTGAGCTCAAATTCTATGTAAGGGTAAGCATGGAGAAAATTATACAAACCATATACATTTGAACTTCAAAACATGAACATAATATTTAAACATCAAAATCTTGAGCAATGACATAAAACATTGTAGTAAGTAAGGAATGGATCATAATATATCATCAATCATGATAACATAACATTAAAATAAAACATGTAATTGTGGAAACCATTAAGAAAAATATATGATTTCCATAGTTGCCAAGGCATTGCTGCCAATACCATCTTAGTGGACAATGTCCCTTTCTGAATCGAGTTCACTCCTCATTCCAGTCTTGTATCATAAAACCTGATTAACTTTCCATTCCATCCATGTATATCTCATGAGATACAAATCTTTATCCAATGTATTGGAAAGAGATATAGGTCCCACCCATCTCATAATGATATCATTCTTACTTGTGCCACAAAATAAACATAAATCATTCATCATAACCCAAAGAATAAAATGGATTTCTTAAACATCATCCCATCATAACATAATCAATATAAAATTAATGCATATCATTTTATTATAAGAGAAGTGAAACCATTTAAATCATCGAGGCATTATACTTGAAACATACACATACGAAATAATGTCATCATAGATGGAAAATGGTTTCGATAAAACACTTGAAATAAATTCTTGAAGAAAATATACTTTATTATTCTAAATAATTTTCTTTTCAGAAAATTCCATGTAATTTTAAAAGAAGAGGATTTTTTTGAAAATAGTAATGAATTCATGTAGAGTATGTTTTATGAAAATAATGTGTTATGAAACTGTAAAAATTTGTTCATGTCGTATAAGTTGAAATAAAATCCCCTCGTACTTTTTTCGGAAAAGTCAAAAAGTTTCTCGTATGGTAAAAAAAGAAATATCAATTTCATAACATGTGGTAAAATAAAAAAATGGGTAAAAGGACTATAAACATACATAAAAACACTTTTAGAAAACATGGACATAGATGATAACAATAACCCCAGTTAATACTTATGTTTAATCGATCTTGGATAAGAATTAGATTGGAAAGGATATCTCTTACATTATGTCTGATATGATTTGTATGTATCTAAATCTCCTGAATAAGGATTTAAATAATGTAATTTAGTTATTAAAGAATCATATTCATTTTTATGATGTCATATATGGTTCACTTATGCCTTTATATTACATTATCTTTTGAAAATTCCATGTTAAAGCAGCGTTTTGGGTAAAAATGTTTTATTTATCGTATGTGTTTCGACTTTTTGTTCTTGATATTATTACATATATCATGATTTACTTAATTACAGAATGTAGAACATGATTTATATTTAATATATATTCAGAATATAAATATATATGATAGATCGATAAATGGAATGAAACAGACCGTTCATGGATACGGTAGGCCGTACGTACGCATGAACGTTGTTTTCTTTTCCTTATTTAATTAAATGGAATTAAGAAAATGAAAAATATATGTACATAAATCCAGTATCATTATTATGTAATATATTTAATGATTATTTATTATATTTACTTTATAATTATACCTTAATGGTTAATTAGGGAAAATGAATCCCATCGCGTTCGTGGAGACTGTAGTCTGTATGTACGCACGAGCGGTGATATTGTTCCCATAATTATTTAATAGAATTGGAGTGGATGCTATAATATATCCTAATTAGTATTATGTTATAATAACCATATATAGATATTCCTTACACCGTTATACCCATCCACGAAAGGTGGTAGTGAAAAAACTAATTACACCACGGCGTGGAGTCGATATTTCGTATGTACGCACGCGTGTTGATTTCATTTTTTGTAGGATGGATAGAATGTAAAATGGGGGTTTTCAATATTTATAATAACATATCAGTATGTTATTGACACTGATGTTATTACATTATAATGAAAAAACTAAATAAAAATATGTTTAAGAAGATAGAAACATTAAAAAATATGTACAAGAGATTACCTCTTCTTTGACACGCCTCTTTTAAGCTTTCTCTTAATGCACTACAATTGGTATTTTGAGAACACGAGAACCACTAGGATATTTCTAAGGATGTGTAGAAGATAAATGTTCAGGTATTGACCAAGAAATAATTCTCAATGTGTTGTGAAGAGGATAGGGAGGAGGTGCCCTTTTTTAAGGGAGGAGAGGGGCACCTTTGGAAACCTCAAAAATATTAATTTATAATAAATTAAAACCCCACATAAAAAGCTCCGAAATGACTCATATATGAAGATAAAATGAGATAGGGTTGTAATATAATCATCCAATAAAATATATACTTGTTTTTAATTTAGTTTAAACATTATCCATTTGATTTATCCTTACTAGTGGAAATACGGGCTTTAACGTCGTCGTAATAACGTCGGTTTTTTAAAACCGACGCGAATAGTATATGCGGGGAATTTTTGGCGTCGGTTTTACACAAAACCGACGCCAAAAATAATTATGTTTTTTTTTTCGCGTCGGTTTTTCTAAAAACCGACGCGGAAAATCCTGTTTGAAGAGGTTTTCCGCGTCGGTTTTTAGAAAAACCGACGCGGAAAATCCGGTCGAAGAGGTTTTCCGCGTCGGTTTTTCTAAAAACCGACGCGGAAAATCCTGTTTGAAGAGGTTTTCCGCGTCGGTTTTTAGAAAAACCGACGCGGAAAATCCGGTCGAAGAGGTTTTCCGCGTCGGGTTTTCTAAAAACCGACGCGGAAAACCTCTTAAAACAGGATTTTCCGCGTCGGTTTTTAGAAAAACCAACGCGGAAAATCCGGTCGAATAGGTTTTCCGCGTCGGTTTTTCTAAAAACCGACGCGGAAAATCCTGTTTTAATCGGTTTTCCGCGTCGGTTTGTAGAAAAACCGACGCGGAAAACCTCTTCGACTATATTTTCCGCGTCGGTTTTCATGAAAACCGACGCCGAAACTCATAAAAAAAATATATTTCGCGTCGGTTTTCATTAAAACCGACGCGAAAAGTCTTTTAAAAATATTCACGGACAGAAACCCTCATTTTGTTCGTCCGTCGAAATCGAGTTCCGCTGCGGCGCTTCGGACTCCCGACGACCTTCGAACTTGATTTGCGATCTTGAACGGCCATTGTTGAAGGTTTTTTGTCGTCTGCACGATTTTGGGTATGTGTTCTTCCTATTTATCTCTTGTTTCATATCCCATTGTTTATTTCTTTATCAATAACCCTATTTTGCGTGATTTGGATTATTGGTTAGATTTTAGTTGTAATTTATCATTATTTTTTGTTTGTATTATCATTGTTGGTGTAGATTTGATATTGTTTGTTTTTGGAAGTAATTATACCGGTCGCAGTTTGGATTTAACATCTCAATTCGGGTTGAATAATTATGTAAGATTTTATATTATGTTGGATTTTAAATAATTATGTAAGATTTTATTTTATTTTATTTCAAACTAGATTAAAAGGGGCTTTAATTAAAAGTTAGAAATTTTGTAAGGTGAGTAGTGGCCTAATTAGTATTTGTATACTCATGTTTATCTACATTTCAGTGTTAGGATCTTATCCAGTTCCTTTTCCCTCTTAGGATGCATTCTGTTTCAGTTTGGGTTAGTGATTAGTGGGGACATGAGCTTAGTTATTGTTTTACTTATCAAATTATCCCAAGTGTGCCTATTATAGGTTTTTTACGGATTTATTTAAATAGAATATGTGTAAATTTTTTCCATTTAAATGATGTTTTTACTACTTAAAATTATGGTTAAAAGTGTATTGAATTACTTTTGTGAGGACTAGGTGATTTAGGAGATGAAGTGTATTGAGGGAATTAGTTTATATCTATTTATAGTTATTCTTTATATTATTTCTACTGATTCAAATTTTGTGTTGATGTATAACCTATGGATAGGTCATTTCAGATTTCTGATAGAAATATGATGTTAATTACACTATGATTAATGGGTGAAATCATACCTAGTGATTGTTTTAGATGCCTATAATGCTTATTGTTAGTCTATGAGGATTAGGTACTCCCCTCAAGTATGTCATGGTCTAGTTTAGGTGTTTAATGGATAGATATCTTGGGTTGGTTCATGAAAATGGTATCAAAACCAAGATTTTTCAGAGGGTTTGGGTTTCCAAGTTCCCTTTGTTATTTGGCATTATAATGTTATTATGGATATAGGTTATAAAAAATCTAGTGCTACACATTGGGAAAAGTGTCATAATATCTTTTCCATTTGAATCCTTGAGTGTTTATGTAATTCTAGGATTTATTGTTGGATTTTGATATTGATTTTGATTGGTTTTATGTGTTTGATATAAAAATGATGATTGAATTACCAATGATGTGTAATCTATTTGGGGGTTCACTTAATATTGGGGTGATGGTGGATGAAGATTTGTAGCTATAGGTCTATCCCCCATAGTTAGGCCAACCATATGGAGCCCTTTTGAATAGTTTTAATGACTCTTCAAATCCCACAAGTAGTTTTGTTAATCGAGTTCCACATGTGTGTTTTAATACACATTGTTTTAAATAAGGATAGTTATTGCACTATTTTTCACATTAATTTTTCCATGATTCATTCATGTTACATCAAATGAATAAAAAAATAAATATAGTGTGATCAATAGTAGTCATAGTGAGAAATCATATTATCTTGTATGTCATTCATATAATATTTATATCATGAAACTTTATTTTCAAAAAATGAAACCTTTGATTTAACCATTTTGTCCTTGTATTTCAATATAACACACATGTATATAATATTAAAATTAACTGTTTACTATATTTGTAAACGTGTTTCATATTTGATGTCTTTTATCTGATTATCAATAGTTTTTATGGAATATGTTTTTGTTTACAATTTATCTGATAGATATTTAAATGTTTTTATGTTTTAATATATTCATCAATTATATTGTGATATCAGGTATTAATGGATCATAATTGGATTTATCTACGAAGAACTACTAGTGAATATGAAAGAGGAGTTGACAATTTTTTGGAATTTGCTAAACGGCATAATCAAAATATTGATTTGATTTTCTGTCCATGTGTGAAGTGTGTAAATATGAGAAAGTTAAACTTCAGAGAAATCAAAGATCATCTCATTTGTTATGGTTTTAGCCTTAATTATACACGTTGGATCTTGCATGGTGAAAGAACTGAAAATTCAACATCCAATGTTGATGACGATATTCATAATGAGGCAGAGGATCGTATTGAAGAATTAATTCATGATTTAGGTGTTGAAACCATCGAAAAAACACCAACTGTTGAACGATTGTATGGAGATTCTGAGAAACCATTATTCCCAGGTTGCAGTAAATATACAGTGTTATCAGCAGTTTTGAGATTAGTTAACTTAAAAGCAAAAAATGGGTGGAGTGATAAAAGTTTCTCCAGTTTACTTGAGCTTTTAAAAGAGCTTCTTCCAGAAGGCAATGGGCTTCCAGATTCCAATTATGAGGCGAAGAAAATATTATGCCCAATGGGTTTGGGGTATAAAAAGATACATGCTTGCCCCAATGATTGTGTACTATATAGGAAAGAAAATGAACATTTATCACGTTGTCCTACATGTGGAACATCGCGCTATAAGATGGATGAGAAAGTCAACTCAGATTCATTTTCAGGTGATGTCATGTAACGTTATGAAAAATCAATTTTTTTACTTTCCAATGATATCATCCAATATTTTTTTCAAACAATTCTGATAATTCAATTCTGGTTTATTTTTAGGTACCAAAATCAAAACTCCATCTAAAGCATTTTGGTACCTTCCAATTATTCCTCGTTTGAAGCGTCTATTTGCAAATTCAAATGATGAAAAAAGGTTAAGATGGCATTCAGATGAGCGCATTTCTGATGGTAACTTACGTCACCCGGCCGATTCACCACAGTGGAAGAGTTTTGATAAAAAATTTCATGATTTTGGAAGTGAAGTTAGAAATCTCAGAATGGGATTGTGTACTGATGGAATGAATCCATATCGGAGCCTTAGTAGCCAACATAGTTCATGGCCTGTTTTGCTGGTACTTTACAACTTGTCCCCACATCTATGTATGAAGAAAAAATATGTTATGATGAGCTTGATGATTTCTGGACCAAAACAACCAGGAAATGATATTGATGTGTATCTTACACCATTGATTGAGGATTTAAAACTGCTATGGGAGAAAGGTGTTACAGTTTTCGATGCATACAAGAAAGAGTATTTTCTTTTGCGTGCTATGATAATGTTCACTATAAACGACTTTCCTGCGTATGGAAACTTATCTGGATATAGTGTTAAGGGACATAAAGCATGTCCAATTTGTGAAGAACAAACTTCATATTATCAATTGCAGAATGGAAGAAAGACAGTGTACATGGGACATCGAAGATTTTTGCGAATTGATCATCCTTATCGTAGATTGAGAAAAGCATTTAACGGTTTACAAGAATACAACCTCCCCCCTCAACCATTGTCAGCTGAAGAATATTATGACAGAGTGAAAGATATTGATTCAACATTCGGAAAGAGAAAAAGTTCTGGTTTACAAAAACATATCTGGAAGAAGCAGTCTATTTTTTTCAAACTACCTTATTGGAGATTTTTAGAGATAAAACATAACATTGATGTTATGCATGTTGAGAAAAACATATGTGATAGTTTGATTGGAACTTTGTTAGACATAAAAGGAAAGACAAAAGATGGATTACATGCTAGATTGGACTTGATGTTAATGCGAATACGTTTGGAGTTAGCTCCCGCTGTGAAAGGAAAAAGAACATATTTACCTCCGGCTTGTCACACATTAAGCAAGATTGAAAAGATGAATTTTTGTCAGTGTCTTCATGGTATTAAAGTACCCAGCGGTTTTTCTTCAAATGTGAGTAATTTTGTGTCATTGAAGGATTGTAAATTAATAGGTATGAAATCACATGATTGTCATGTGTTAATGCAACAAATTCTACCAGTAGCAGTGCGTGGTATATTACCGAAAGCTGTCAGGAAGACAATCATCAGGTTATGTAATTTCTTTAAATCCATTTGTAGCAAAGTCGTTGATCCAAATTTGTTAGATTTGTTGGAGAATGAAGCAACTCTTATTCTTTGTCAACTAGAAATGTATTTCCCACCCACATTTTTTGATATAATGGTTCATCTATTGGTTCATTTGGTGCGTGAGATAAGAATGTGTGGGCCTGTTTATTTAAGATGGATGTATCCTTTTGAATGATATATGAAAATTTTGAAAGGATATGTTAAAAATCCTTATCGACCAGAGGCCTCTATTGTTCAAAAATATGTATCAGAAGAGGTGATTGAGTTCTGTACTGATTATTTGAATGAAGTGGAGCATATTGGTCTCCCTCTATCTCGACATATGACAGTTGACAGAGAAGGTAGAGGGGTTCGAGGCTTAAAGGTAAAGTTCATTCCACGTGATGAAGTGATGCAAGCACATTTATACATTTTGAACAACACAGATGAGGTTCAACCATATATATCCTCACATATTGCTGAATTAAAGTTACGATATCAGAAAAGAAATGAAAAGTGGTTGATGATTGAGCATAAGAAGACATTTGTTTCATGGTTTAAAGAGAAAGTCACCTCAGATATATCTGTATCAGAAACATTGAAGTGGTTATCAGGGGGACCATCTTTTAATGTGATCACTTGGTCTGGTTTTGATATCAATGGCTACACATTTTACACAAAAAACCTGGATGACAAGAGTACCGTTCAGAATAGTGGTGTGATGGTATTCGCTGAAGCAGTGCATTTTTCGAGTGCCAAAGATAAAAACCCAATTTCTGCATCAACATCATATTTTGGAGTTATTGAAGACATATGGGAAATTGATTATATTAAATTTCGAGTCACTATTTTTAAGTGCAATTGGGTTGATAGTAATAGTGGCGTGAAACATGATGAATATGGGTTTAAACTGGTTGATTTGAAAAGATTTAATCACAATGAGGAACCATTTATCTTGGCGACACATGCAAAACAAGTATTTTATGTCATTGATCCGTCGAATGATCAGTGGTCAGTTGTTTTGCAAGGGAAAAGATATCATTTGGGTGATGATGATGATTCTGATGATGCTAGTGATTTACATGAGCGTTATTCATCTATTATGCAATTTTCAGATGATTACAATGAATATAAGACAGACATAGTGCATGCAGTACGTACCGATCATGATGAAGGGACGTGGGAAAACACTATATTAGTCTCCTAATTTTTCTGGTAAATATTTATATTTTGTGTCTATTTTTAAAACTTACAAATGCATGCCTCTATTTTTACATATTTATTTTTCATTTCCTTGTTTCTAATTATTCAGTTTTCTAATGATATGCAGGTACCCAAAATTTCATTACACTTTCTAGTAGCAATGTCAAATACAGATAGAGATGAGCAGTTACCGAGGTATATCTATTTTGACATATTATTAAATATTCAGTAATATACATATTTAATGAAATAAAACTGTTAATTTATTAAAAAAAATTGCAGGACTACTGATGCGTCCTCGGCGGAGGAGACTTCTCCAGTTACTACTGAAAAATCAAGTTCTCTAGTTGGTAAACGTGGTATTACACGTTTACCAAAACTATCACTCGCTCGTGATGATAACAAATTACACATCCGTTTTGATGATAATAATAATGCAGTTGGCCCAAATGCAGTTCAGTTTGTCAGTTATATAGCGATGCAGAGCCGTTGCAGGATTAGTATTTTATATCCTGATTGGAAGTCAGTGGACAGGACGGCGAAGCAACAGCTTTGGGAGGCCGTGACGGTAAAATATCTTTATTTATTTATTTTATCTCATTTTTTTAATATTATATAGTTTAAATGACATATTTTATTTTTTCAATTACAGATGACATTCAATTTTGAGGAAACCAAAGAAATTAGGAAAAGACATCTCTCTTTAGCGGCGGTTCGATGGAGAGATTTTAAAAACAAACTGACGAAAGATTATGTTTTTGGAAAGAGAAGGTTTGAAAGCCCATGTCTTAAGTATCCATATATAGATGAAGAAACATGGAAGCGATTTGTTGACAGTCGTCAGGAAGAGAAATTTCAGGTATTGTAATTGTTTTATATTTTAAAATTTATGCTATATTTTCCTTATTACTAATGTGTTTATTTTTATGTAACAGGCCTCCAGAAGATCTCATCAGGAGATCCAGTTGAAAAACGTATACCCTCATACTTTATCACGTGGAGGATACTCGTATTTGGAGCAGAAAATTATTGAAGAAAAATTTGAAGCATTAAGAGCTCGATCAAGTAGTGGTTCAGAAGAGGTCCAGTATGGTCCTCCATCTCCTCCCACTCGCCATGAGAAATGGAAACGAGCAAGAAGAAAAAAAAATGAACAATATCTTACAGACGAAGCTCATCAAGTGGCTGATAGAATTGTAAGTAAATATTAATTCTTTGTTAACAATTTTCCTTTTTTATAATTTATAAACACTAATATAAATTTTTTATTTTTCATTTCAGGATGAACTTCAGGAGAAAGAGACACAGGGCTCTTTTATCCCTGAGGGTAGGATGGATATCCTAGCCACTGCTTTGGGAAAGACTGAACACCCCGGTCGTGTTAGAGGATATCAGGCGGGTGTTAGTATTCGGAAGGTTTTTGGTAAGAGTAAGCAACCAAGAGACCCGGAAATTGAATCCTTAAAAGAAGAGCTGCAGGATATGAAACGGTCTATGGGTGATCAAATTCAAGCAGCAGTACAGAAGGCTTTATTAGAACACTTGGCAAGACAGTCACAGTCTGCTCATCCTTCCGAGGTATATTATTTACTATTAACAATTTTTCTTTTCTATAAATTATAAACACTGATATAACTTTTTCATTTTTCAACATTCTCAGCCTACTCACTCAGACTATCATGCCTCATATGCTTACCCAACACCGTCTGGGCAGCCTTCCGAGGTATATTATTTAATGTCATCAATTTGTCTATTTTATAAATTATAAACACTGATATAACTTTTTCATTTTTCAACATTCTCAGCCAACTCACCCGGACTACCCTGCCTCATCTGCTTACCCTGCCCCGTCTGCGCAACCATTTGAGGTATATTATTTAATTTAATTTTTAATCAATTTTTCTATGTTAAAAATTTTAAACACTAATATACCCTTTTCATTTTTCTGACTTCTCAGCCTGCTCACCCTGACTACCCTGCCCCACCTGCTAACTTTGAGCCTCCACCTCCTCCATCGGATCAAACCTTATATTGTGAGTTGTTTGCGGGAGATCCTCATGTACATATTGTTGCGTTAGGACAAGTGTATTTTTTGGGGGACTCGGTACAACATCAGCCTATGCAGATGGGTCAGGTTAGAGTATCAGTACTTTTTATTATAGATCCTACTGCTCTACTACCATTTCCTACTGCGGAGATCACCAGTGTTGGGGAATGCATGGGCCATTTTTTACTTTGGCCAACTGCACTTCTTCGTTATATTTCACATGAGGTATGAGTTTTTTTAACTAGTAATTAGAAATGATTCCAAATTACTTATAATGTTTTCTGACATTTAACTTATATAGGAATATCTGAAAGCAAAAGAAACTGTACAAATGCAGCAAAATGTTCAAAAACAGTCGGCTGTAGATACTTCTGATATTTCTTCTGGGTTGAAAAGATTATCTCAGTGCTCTTCTTCCTTGAATTTTATCTATGAGTTTCGGATGACGCCCGATATATGTGGAAGAAATTATAAATTGAGAATATTGAAAGAAGATATCATGAATTTAGTTAATTTTGAAGAGATCGGGCTGAATGTGGTGCAGTTGTTTTCCATGTAAGTAAATTGACGTCTGAATTGCTATTTCTTTACTAAAATATTGTTATGTCATTGACTAACTATGTTTTCTTTTTAAATTAGGTATCTATACAGGATTCTTTTACAAAATGAAACTACAAGCATTTATAGCTTTATAGATCCAGAGTACATTTGCTCGGAAGTCAAACATGTGAAAAATGATGAAAAAGTTAAATATATATCCGAGAGATTATCACAAACAGAGATTCAGTGCTGGTTTTTGCCATTTGTTGATAAGTAAGAATATCAACATAATTTTGAACTCATGATCATTATAATGTCATTAATTATGAACTTTTTGTATTATAGGGGGCATTGGATGTTAGGTGTATTTTGCCCAAATGAATGCACCTTATATTGGTTTTGCTCTTTATTAGGAAAAGTGCGTAAAACGTTTTCCAACTTATTAAACAGGTAAGTTGTTTTTTTATTTTTAGAAGTTTGTTATGTTTAATTTTAATTGTTTACACAAGTTTTATTAGTTCTTATATAAAACAATGCAGTTCATGGAAACATTTTACAAATGAAAAGAAACCAACGAAAATCAAATATGTGGAAGTACAGGTAATTAGTTTTTATATTTTTGTTATATATTGGGTTTCATTATTAGTTAAATGTTTTATAACTGCAGTGTCATCGTCAAAATGGAAGCGTTGAATGTGGTTATTATATTCTACGATTTATGTACGAGATAATCACAACTGGGGAAACTACTGATTTTCATAAGGTTAGTTGTATTAACTTTTTTATATATTTTCATCCACTTTCTTCTATTTATTAATTTCATATCATTCAATATTATTGTAGGTATTCAATGATTCACAGTCATATTCTCAATCTGATATGATTCATATTCAATCTACTTTTGCGGACTATTTGTTAAGTCTGATTAAGATTTGAGGTATGTATACTAATATTTATAAATAATATTATATATGGGTTTAAAAAACTAACTCTTATGATATATTAGGTGTTTGAACCTACTAATAATCAAATGAATGATTCAACAATAACAAACAATGAGCATGTCATATATTTCAGGTACGTGTATTTTAATTCTGATTTACTGAGTTTTCTCAAGTGCCTCTGCAAAAACTGTTTTATTGAATCTACTAATAATCAAATGAATCCTTCAACAATAACCAACAATAAGCATGTCGTATATTTCAGGTACGTGTATTTTAATTCAGAATTAGTTATTATATTTCTTTTCATTGTTATTTCTTAAAATCATTTGTCTGTACAGTGACAAATCTGTAGGGTGGTACTTGGATCATGAACATAGAGATTCGTATAGCGAAATAACATTCACAAACACTAAAAATTGTCTCCCTTGAATGCACAGCAATATCTTCTAGGCCTTTTTATTTTTTATGCAAATAAATATCGAAAAATGATTTCCGAGAAGCATATCACATAATACCTGAAACAACGCTTAGTGGGTTTGCACAAAGATAAAATAGAAGGCGTCAATTTTTAAGGAATGTTTCTTTATGTATCTTCAATCTGCATTTGATTTCAATTTTCTAACCTATTTTTTGCACTCAAATTTATTTCTCTGTTATTCCATAACTTTCAACCGGGTTTTCCGCGTCGGTTTTTCTAAAAACCGACGCGGAAAATCCTGTTCCAATCGGTTTTCCGCGTCGGTTTTTCTAAAAACCGACGCGGAAAACCTATTCGAATATATTTTCCGCGTCGGTTTTTTAATGAACCGACGCGGAAAATAATGTCTACATGTAGCTTCGGCGTCGGTTTTATAAAAAACCGACGCCGAAGCTCATAAGCGAATTATTTTTCGCGTCGGTTTCTATGAACCGACGCGAAAACGCTATTTTTAACGTCGCCTATAAAGACGTCGGTTTATAACCGACGTTAAAAATTAAAAAAAACCGACGCGAAAAAGTGTTTTTGCACTATCTATTTAATTTTATTTATTCTAATAAGATTCTAAATTTTAAATTGTTATAAAAAATTACTTATGTGTTGTGAATTTTGAATAAATGGATAATTTACGACATTTTAGACCATATATAATTTAATTTATAATTTCTAAATATTTTTGTGATTTTAAAAGATTTTATATTATGTTATATTTATAAAATAACAATAGTGAAAATTTTGACACTATTTAATTATATGAATTGAAATAAAATCCTCACAGAAGATATGTTCGAACTAAAAGCTTTAATAGATTTAAAAAATGTCATAGGTATCTATTAAATTAGTGTAGAACAATAAATAGTTCATATAATTTTTATTTCAATATTTTTAAAACCATTTATTTGATTTTTCAATCAATAAAATAATTTCAAAAACACTACTGTGTCAGATTTAATAATAATTATATAATCCATAAAAATTATAAATAAATTTTCATGATGTATATAATTTAATTATATTTCATGATAGTATTAAATTTCTATGTTTCATGATGTTAAGAAATAAATTAAAATTATTATACTTATAAGATTTAAGAGTGTGACATGCTGTCACTCTATTTCGTTTTAATAATAATTATATCATTTTCATGGTCAATAGTCAATTAAAAGAATATAATCCTACCCTTAGGTGATATGGGTCGACTTTGATTCATCCAATAGATTTTTTCAGGTGTTAGGGTAATTTTATAATCTTATTTTTACCCATAATTACCCGATTTACCTTTAACTACAGTAAATAAAAATTACCGAATTTACTATTGATAATATCAAAAAAAAATAAAAGTAACCTTTTAAAATAATTTGGACCCACTGAATTCAAAAATGGAATCCATTTTTTAAAATTTAAAACACATAAGTTTCATTAATTAATTTAAAATTAATCATGTTGTTAAGACAATGGGTTTTAAAATTTAAAACGTTGAAAAAGATTGAAATTTTTTAACTTAGAAATTCAGAGTAAAAGTAATGATAATGACATAAATTATATTAAATGGTAAAAATGTATTCTATTTATACTTTAAAAACTTTAAATATTATAATTTAACAATATAAATTATTGCGAGGAAAAAAGATGTTTTAATTAAAAAACATTGTGTTTTTACTATTCATTAAAATATGAAAGTTATGAGAATAATATGAAAAATTTATCCAAAGTAAATTTTTATATCCTTATTCCATATAAGAATTTTTCTTTTTCAAATTGAACTTATAAAAATTTTGAAAACTAGATTTATTTTGGGTGCGCCATCAAAAGATGGCAAAACTGCATTTTTTTTAAAATACTTCTTTTACCCGAAATATTTATTTTGTTCTCATAACATGTTCCAGAAAATGTGTAAGATGAATAATAATGTCACAAAATTCATTATGTAGATACTAATTTTCATAATAAAATTATTACAATATATCGTCGTTTAGTGAAACCCATTATTGCATACAACACACGCTATTGACGAAGGTCACGATTGTGTGTAATGCAAGCCATGTCAGGGTTGCGTGTAGTGCAAGACTCCTTTGTTGTTGTGTATAAAATTATTCAAAACATTTTTCATTTATACATTAAACCCAAATCTATACTTAATGTTGCGTAGATTAATTTCTACAAAACAAACTTGAAATTGTGTGTAACACAAGCCAAGAATTGTGTTGCGTATACTACAATCTAATACAGTGTTGTGTATAGTACAAGCTCATTTTGGTGGAGTGTACAAAACAAGACATCAATTAAATTAAAAATAATAATTCTCATAAAATCTCGGGTTGTTACAATTTCTCATTAAAAAGCCAAAATTATTTTTTATATCTTGTTTTTATTAATAAACAGTATCACAAAACCCAACATCACGGGTACCAAAGGAAGATGGTAGGAAAACCTACATGGAATAAGATTACTAATGTGGGTTATAATTATTTTTTTACGTAGTTTAATCATCTAGATCAACTGATAAGTAGTCACACACTGACCCATGTTATCATTTTTTCTTAATGATTTTCAGGCATTTTTTTGCGGTCCGAGGTGAGTCTCGGACGAAGTTTTGAGTTCGTGTTAAGAAAAATATTTGTTTTATGTTGGAAATTGTTGGGAGCACGAGTGGAGTGCGTTTCAGAAACTCTGCAGGCCTCCGCTTGGGTAACTGTGCTTCCCGATGTCCTTTGAAATTTGAAATAAATTGTTTTTATATTTAAGCACACATCTATTATTGTCAATTAAAATTTTGTTTCTGTTAATACTTATTTTTATTATTACTATTAAGACAAAATGAATAATTTAATCATTTTTATTTTTATCATTATGACTATTACTATCATTATTATTTTTATCATTATGTTATAAATAATTAATTAATGACGTTCTTAATAATAGTATTATTATTATTAAATATTTTTTTTCATTAATATTTATTATTATTATTATTATTATTATTATTGTTAATATTATTTCTATTAAATGTAATGAGTAATATTATTAAAGTTAGGATTATTATTTTGTTATAAACAATATAAATGAAGTGAATGTTTGAATTAATTTTAATAATAATAATAATAATATATTTATTATTATTATTATTATCATGTCATTATAAATTTTATTTAGTGTTTTTACGTTGGGTTTAACCTAGGGTTCCCAGTTGGCCCACCCCTCCCTCACTTTCTCCCTACTCAGCCGCCACCTTCCCTTCGCACAAAGCAGACCCGATTCTCCCCTACAGCAACATCCCCATCTAGCCGCCTCAACCTAGCAGCTGACACCCACATACAACCGGTGCCCTCCTCTCCACCTTGAAACACCCTCCTCGCACTCTGTATCCTCTCCCATGGTGCCCTCTCATGCTCCTTCACGCACAACAGTGGCCCGATGTCGCCTCCCTCATGTTTTCATTTTCTACGCACCTAGGATCGGCCTCCCTGATGACCCCCCATAACCTCCCTCCAACTCAGCGCACCCCTGCACCTCCCCCATTCTGGTGCCAATCCCCCTATTCCAACCTTCCAACTAGCATGACAGCTCGATGATGCCATTCCCCTCGAACTTTTCTACCTCCACAACCCCCCATCCGACTCCATCCTGCTCAATGACAAAAACGGAGGCCCCGACCTCCCCTGCCTCTGTAACTCCTTCACCAGGCTCTCCACCAGCCGACCTCCACCATTAGTAGAAGCATTCTTCGACAGTTTCCCCCTATGAATAGCATCCAGCGACACACCTTCATCATTCGTATTCCCTTTCCCTTGTGTGGTGCATGGCCTGACCACTTCTCCTCGGTGCGCTCTCCCCTGCCCTAGCCTCCTCTACCTGTCTGACCTCTGCCCGACCAGCCCTCACCCACTCGGTGCGTGGCAATGCCTCCTCCCTCTCCATTCCTGATACCACCTCCAGTAGTCCACTTTTTGGCATGGTTCCCCTTTATCTGGTGTGCCTCACCCTTACTAGTGTGCTTTCCCCTTGCGGGGCCCTTTCTCTAGAAAACCACCTCTGGTATACAATTTTTTCACATCAGGTGTGTTTTTATCTTTATTTTTCTTATTATTAAATTATTTTTAATATTATTCATGCTTTTTTTCTTTTCTTTTTTAGTGTGTTTTTTCTATTTATGTTTTTTATGAATAATGTTTTAGAAACCACACAGAGTGATTCCGAGTTTGTGTCTTTGTCGTGCTTTAGTTTCAAGGTGAGTGTTTCTTCCCGCCACTTGGTTTTTCATACTTTAAATTAGGTTTATGTTTGTTCTTTGAGTCCATGATATTTATTATTTACAGTGCTAGAATTTATCATTATTTTTCAAATGTGCGTCGTTACATCACATCATGTATCTGAGGTAGGTTCCCATTGCACTGCTTTTTAAAATTTATGTTACATTTTCTCCTACTGTTTGCGCACATTATTTGTTCATATTAAATATTTTATAAATTTTAATAAACATGATATAATATTAGACAATTAATTTTTAAATGATCATTGGGTGTAAAAAGCTCCGTTTATTTTATACATGACACTTGAAATATTTTCTTGATGAATGGACACCCTGTAGTGATAGAATACGAGTTTGGATTTTAAACATAATTCAAGGAATTTCAAATATACTTTAGTTTTTAATGATAAATGATTTATTCTAAATCATGAAAAAGTGTTTTGGTTCTTTTTAAAGTGGTTAATGTGAAATTTATTTAATGAATATTTGAAACTTTATGGAAACCGATTAAATGGTATTGATAAAAAACCTCATAGGATAACTCTCCAACCGTGGTTGCAATTGATTGTCAGGGAGGCCATGGTTAAAGGATCCCAAGTATTTGTGTAGTTTAAAAGAAAATATGTTGTCACATGGAGTGGCTCGGGGTGATGACTATTGTGATTTATATATATATATATGATTTTA
Source organism: Viscum album (assembly GCA_963277665.1). Lineage (NCBI taxonomy): Eukaryota > Viridiplantae > Streptophyta > Magnoliopsida > Santalales > Viscaceae > Viscum > Viscum album. The sequence goes on along the minus strand of OY728131.1, from coordinate 303,307,360 downwards.
TTCTCAGTTTGCATCGGTTGGTTCATCCCATTTTCAAACACTTGAGTCATGGGAATCTGGCATATTGAGAGAATATTCTAAGAATGATTGATGCACCAGTAGGTTATGGTAATGTCCAGTAGCCCATATTCGGTAGATATATTGGGTTTATTACTATGTGATTTTCCCTCAACCATCCTAAGAAAGGATGGTTGAGTTTATTGAACATTTTGATTTTATTGTGTGTGACTTGTCCGTGAGGATTATTTCTCATGTATTGGTGTATTCTGGTTTATTCTTGATCTCCTAGGTTCACCCATGTCTGTGACTCTTCAGTTACATGTAGTGATGGTTTGATTCTGGTAGGTATTTTTACATTTCCCTCAGCGTGTACTTACTCTATGAAATATTGAATATTGTTTTCCCTTGGAAAGTGATAAAATCGTTTTGACATGGTTTCTAGAAATGGGTTTCAAATGAAAGTGTTCAATCCTTTTTTTACAAATTTGAAAATATAAATATAAATTTCCCTTTGTAAAAATCCATTAACACTAATGAAATGAACCCAATTTTGGAAATGGTTAAGGTCAATGGTTCATACATTGTTTTTAAGTAAAATATCTTTTAAAACAAACTATTATAAATTGTAGTTCATACTTGAGATGATGTTTCTATTATTTTAAAGGTAGTTCATTGGGAATAGATATCGAGCTAGCCTACTATATTTTAATACTCACGCCTATACTTCTTTTCTATTTTTAGTGGTTGTGAAGGATAGAGGATGAATGCACCCACCTTGGGCGACGCTTGATCGTTGAGTCGGAGAGTGACCCATGAGGTCGCACAAAGTTCGTTCGGACGTCGGGTTTGGTTAGTTTTATGTTTCATTTGTCCATGTTTGTTTGTTTTATTTTTTTACTTATCCTACATTTCTTTGTATTAATTATACTTCTTTATTTATTTGTATTGGGTGAAATCGTTCCCACGACCTCTGTTGATGTCGTAGCGCTTGTCTCCAGCATGGGAGGATCAGGAATGCCTCTCAGGCCATTTTGCAGACCGGCACAGGTGACCAATTCATGGTCGACCCAAGTTGGTTCACGAAAAAATGGTATCAGAGGAGGTCAGCTCTTAGCGGAACTCTTTTTTCAGAGAGCCCATTGTTATTTGGGATTTCTAGGTAGATGGAGCATGATTGTTAGGACTTGAGCTGTAGAAGCGGGAAGAGAATAACGAACCTATGCTTGTCATGATCCTTGGGTTTCCATGCGATGTCCAATTTAATTTTTATATTTGGGTTTTTATTTAAATGTTTTGTGATTGGGGTACGACAATGGGATTTGGGATAATAGTCCACCTAAGCCGCACGGTCTGGAAAGCCATGTGGAGCATGGGGAATGGTCCAAAAAGTCTCTTTGTGTCGGTGAAGTGATTGACATATGGCCGGAAACCATATGGTTAAGTCACCACGGACTCTAGATCCCTGTTTGAGATTTTTTTTATCTCCTGTGACTACTGAGAGTGGTTATAATTTAAAAAACGTGTTTTAAAAAAAATGGTTGTTTTAAGTGACATGTTTATTTTTTGGATTACATTAAAAGATGTGTAATGAATTATTTTTTTCTGTAAAATGATGTTTATTTGTTTTGTCCATGGAATTATGATGAGTACTCACATGAATATTTGGATTTTGGAAATGTGGAAGGGTTTTTAGTATGACGGATGGATTCCTGGGGTGTCACGGATACATGCATGTGAGTGAGACTCTAAAAAATACCAATGGCAGGGGTTAAACCCAGCAAGAATTTTTTTAATTAAAGATTATTTCAATTGAAATGTTTTCATTTTATAATGGGTCGTTTTCTTGTGTTTAGAGACACTTATATATGAGATGTTGGGTTTTGATGATTTTTATTTATTGAGTTGGACTGGATGGGTTTTTTACTTTTCCTTGTCCAGCAGTTAAGCCTTTGAAGCAATGATGTGTGATCATTGTGCGGTTGATCAACCTATAGATTTTAAGCTTGAGTTTCGGAAACTGGTTCCACCTCTATGTTACGGTCAAGAAAAAACTTCCGTAGAAGTGGAGTGGTTGTGGAATATTGAAAGAGGCATTAACCTATTTGAATTTCCCGAGTCATTGAAGATCATGTTTTCAACCTTCATGCTTGAAGGATCACCGTGGATGTGGTGGGAGTTAGTGTCTCGAAACAAGCCACGTCAAGAGATTACTTTAGAGTTTTTCAAGGCCTTGTTTATTCATCAGTATTTTTATGAGGATGAAATGGTGAGAAAGGGGATGGAGATGTGTTGTCTGCACCAAGGTGATGGATCCATGTTGGAATATTTCCAGTGCTTTGTGCAGAATGTACCTTATGATTCTGGGTATGCCATGAATGACCCCATGAAGGCTCGACACATCGAGGTAGTTCTCCACCCTGATGTACAATTGATGATGTCAGAGTCCAGCCTAACTTCTTTTGTCGATTTGGCAAGAAATTATATTCATGTCTAAGATGATATGGAAGTAGTTCTCGAAGTAGTTGTCCCTCATTCGATCCCTATGAGCTGTGGTAAATATTCTGGAAAAGATATGAGTACGAAAATTGAAGTGGATGGGGCGGGTTGTGGATTCAAGAGGCCTCATGATCTTTCATCAACCTCTTCATAGCGAGAGATCTTCATGTGTTATCAGTGTGGAATGTTGGGTCACAAGAATCCATTGCACCCAAGCACTCTGAAGCCCTACCAGGCATGTGGACGCCTGGTTCACATGCGACGATACAGTCACGGCTTTGCTAGAAAACGGCACAGAGGACATTCTCAGAAGTGATGTGATGTTGGGTTTTTGTTCAATGTTTCTGGTGTGCATTTCCTTTCAATGTAAGAGATCTTTTATTGTTTCTGTGTACTGATGGTGTTTTGGGTTTTGAAATGTATTTTATTATCGTGGGATTTTGATGAACTCTGTTTTTCATTGTCAGTGTGGTTTTCAGTTCAAAACTCTCTCTTTTCTTTGGTAAAATCAAAATACTTTTATTTCTTATTGAGATTATCAGAACCTAACTACGAGGAAGGATATGCTTCATCCATCAGAGCTCCAGCAAGAAGGTCTCAAAGTGAAGCTGAAGCATAGTCAGGAACTCTGGGGAATTTTAAGGAGTCTTGTTAAGGTTGTACCTCCATCATGTGGTGAGACAGTTTTCGTGTTGCTTCTCTGGTTTCTCTGTAGATGTAATTTTTCACTTGTTGCAATGTGCGCGATGGACTTATACCTCTTGTAATGTCGGTAATTGTTCCTTTTGGATGAAAGTTTTTGATCAGTGACCTTGTGTGGGCCACCCATGTGAATCTGTTGCGACTTTGGTTTGTTGTTATCTCAATGTGATGGGTCGTGAGTTGACATCCGTCATGGTTTCAGTGATCTAATCCTTGGACCCTCCTACCCCGCCCATGGGGTTAGGGTTTATAGTTCGTATGGTGTTTTCATTTAAGCTCATTTCCATTTCAAACGAGAGTGAGTGGTATGAATGTTTTCGATGTGCTTCTTTTAGATTGAGTAAATTCTGGTTCTAGACTAAGTTGTATTTCTTGTTGGTTTTTAATGGGTTAGTCCTTTATGGGGGGAGAAACATCGTGAGTCTCTTTGGGTTTTCCCTTAAGTTGTTATAGAATTCTATTTGAGTTCTTATGGTGGGGAGCCTGTTCAGGCCTCCCCTCTATTGGTGATTTATTTCGGGCAATGAGGTTCAGTCCCGCTGGTAGCCTGTGTGATGTCCATGTGTTAATAGGTTAGATCATGTTGTGTGAAATCTTTTAGTGTTGATCGATCAGCCGGTTGGTTTCATGGCATTCTGGGGGCGGAAAGCATTATGGTGGAGAGAATTTTCACATCCCGTCCCATGTTATCATTTTATTTTAATGATGTTATGGCCTTAAGGTTTTTTTTTCTGCGGTCCAGGGTGAGTCATGGACAATGTATTGAGTTCGTGTTAAGAAAAATGCATCTTTTATGTTCGACATTGTTGGGCGCACGAGCGGAGTGCGTTTCGGAAACTCTGTACAGCTCCGCTCGGGTAACTTCATATCCTCCTAACCTTGGAAATATGAAATAAATAGTTTTTATATTTGAAGCGCACATCTATTCTTGTAAATTGAAATTTTTTTGTTGTTAATAATTATTTTTATTATTAATATTATGACCGAATGAATATTTTTATCATTTTTATATTTATCATTATGACTATTATTATCATTATTATTTTTATCAATATGTTATATATAATTAATTAATGATGTTTTTAAGATTAGTATAATTATTATTAAATATTTTTTGTCATCAATAATAATAATAATTATTCTTATTATTACTACTATTATCGTCATTAAATGTTATGAATAAGATTATTAATGTTATGATTATTATTTTATTAAAAACCTTATAAATGAAGTGAATGTTTGAATTAATTTTAATAATAATAATAATAATAATATTATTATTATTATAATGTCATTATAAATTTCATTTAGTGTTTTTTAGGTTGGGTTTAACCTAGGGTTCCGAGCTGGCTCACCCCTACCACTCTTTCTCCCTACTCTGCCGCCGCGTTCCCTTCGCACAAAACAGACCTGATTCTCCCCTCTAGCGCTCTCCACATCCAGCTGCCTCAACCCTGTACCTGACATCCACGTACAGCCAGCTCCATCCTCTCAACCTTGAAAAACCCCCCTCGCACTCCGCCTCCTCTCCCCTAAAGCCCTCTCATGCTCCCTCACACGCAACAACGGCCCAACGCCGCCTCTCTCTTGTTTTCCATTTTAGCGCACCCAGGCTCGGCCTCCCCGTTGACCCCCCTTGAAATCCCTCCTACTCAGTGCACCCCAGCCCATCCCCCATTCCAGTTACACTCCCCCTTTTCCAACCTTCCAACCAGCAAGTCATCCTTATGAAACCTTTCCCCTCTACCTTCACTATATCCACAACCACCCATCCAGCTCCCTCTTGCTCAGCGATGGAACCGGCGGCCCTGGCCTCCCCTGCCTCTCAACTAATTCATCCAGATCTACACCAGCTACCCTCCACCATTCGCAATAGCATTCCCCGACTGGTTTCTCCGGTGCATAGAATCCAGCGGCACACCTTCCTTAGTCGGATCCCCTTTCCCATGCATGGCGCACGACCATACCACTTCTCCTTGGTGTGCTCTCCCCTACCCCAGCCTCCTCTTCCTGTCTGACCTCCGCCCGACCGGCCCTCACCCCGCTCGGTGCGTGGCAGTGCCTCATCACTCTCCCGGCCAGCCACCACCTCTAGCGGTGCACGTTTTAGCATTGTTCCCCTTTATTCGGCGCGCCTCAACCTTGCCGGTGCGTCATCCCCTTGCGGGGCCCTTTCTCTTGAAAACCACCTCTGGTATACCATTTTTCCACTTCGAGTGTGTTTTTATTCTGTATTTTTATTATTATTATCTTATTATTTTTATTATTCTTGCTTTGGTATTTGATTTTTAGTGGTTTTTGTCTATTTATGTTTGTTTTTGGTAGGATTAATGCTTTAGAACCCGCGCGGAGTGATTCTGGGTATGCATCTTCATCGTGATTTAGTTTTAGGGTGAGTGTTTCTTCCCAAAACATGGTTTTTCATTCTTTAAATGATGTTTACGTATGTGCTCTGAGTACTTGATATTTATTATTTAGGGTGTTGGACTTTACCTCACTTTTTTGAACGTGCGTCGTTACATCACATTGTGTATCCAAGGGAGGTTCACATTTCACTGGTTTTTAAAATTTATTTTACATTATTTCTTGATGTTTACACACACTATTTTATCTGAATAAATATTTTATTAATTTTAATAAATTTGAGATAATATATGAAGATTAATTTTTAAATGATTAGTTGGTGTAAAAAGAGCCGTTCATTTTATATAGGACACTTGAGATATTTTCATGATGAATGGACACCCAGTAGTGAAAGAATGTCAGTTTGGCTTTTAAACATAATTCATGGAATTTCAATTATAGTTATGGATTTAATGATAAATGATTTATTCAAAATCTTGAACATGCGTTTTGGTTCATATTAATGTCGTGATTGTGAAATGTATTTAATTCTCGTTTGGATGTTTAAGGAAAACGATGCTAAGGTTTTGATAAAACCCTCCTTGGATAACATTCCTACCTTTGTTGCAATTGATTGTTTGGGAGGCCACACTTAGTGGATTTTGGGTACTTGATTAGTTTAAAGGAAAGAGGTTTTCCCATGGAGTGGATCGGGGTGATGCATATTGTGATATATATATATATATATATATATATATATATATGATTGGATGCTCGGTTGGCATCGGTAGGATCACCCCCTTTCCAAACACTTGAGACATGGGAATCTGTGATATTGAGAGAATATTCTACGAACGATTGTTATACTGATAGGTTACGAAACTAACAAGTGGCCCATAGGCAGTGAATATATTGGGTTTATTATTATGTTATATTCCCTCAACCTTCCTGAGAATGGATGGTTGAGAATATTGAGAATTTTTATTTCTTCGTGTGTGACCGGTCAATGAAGATGATTTCTTATGTATTGGTGTCTTCTGGTTTATTCTCGATCTCCTAGGTAGACCCATGTCTGTGACTCTTCATTTACATATAGTGATGATTTGGTAATTTTATGTATTTAAACATTAACCATGTTCTGTACTTACTCTATTAATTATTTTATATAGTTTTCCCTTGGAGAGTGATAAATTGGTTTTTACTTGGCTTCTAGAAATGGTTTTGAAATGAAAGTGTACAATACTCTTTATACAAATTTGAAAATATAAACATCACTTTCCCTTTCTAAAAATCCATTGACACTAATGAAATGAACCCAAATTTGGAAATTGTTAAGGGAAATGGATCATACTTTGTTTTTAACTAAAATATCATGGAAAACATACTTTCATAAATTTTAGTTAAAACATGAGATGATGTTTCATTTATTTTAAAGGTAGTGCATTGGGAATAGATATCGGGCTAGCCTACTAAGTTTTATTACTCACGCCTATAGTTATTTTCTATTTTTAGTGGTTGTTTAGTCTACAACATGAGTGCACTCACCTTGGGTGACGTTTGATCATTGAGTCATTGAGTGACCCGCAAGATCGCACGGAGTTAGTTCAGATGTCGGGTTTGGTTAGTTTTATTTTTCATTTGTTCCTTTTTGGTAGTTTTGTTCCGTTTTCTTATCTATCATTGATCTATATTATTTATGCTGCTTTATTTTTTTTATTGGCTGAAATCGTTCCCACAACCTCAGTTGATGCCCTAGCGCTTGTTGCCAGCCCGGGCGAATTGGGAACCCCACTAGGGCCATGTTGCAGACCGGCTTGGGTGACTGGATCAGGGTCGACCCGGGTTAGTTCATAAAAAAATGGTATCACAGGAGGTCATCTCTTAGCAGACCTCAGTTTTTAGAGAACCCTTTGTTATTTTGTATGTCATGGTAGATGGAGTAGGAATTTCGGTACATGAGGGGTAGGAATGGGAATAGCATCGTGAACTCTTTCTTGTTTTGATCCTCAAGTTTCCATGGGAAGTCCAGTTTAATTTGTTTTTTTTTTGTTTTTTATGTAAATTTTCTGTGATTGGGGTACGATAAAGGGAGTTGGGATAATATTCATCCTAATCATCATGGTCTGGAAAGCCATGTGGAGCTAGGGTCGTGGTCCAAATAGACTCTCTATGTCGGTGACGTGATTGACATATGGCCTCCAACCATATGGTCGAGTCACCCACCGATACTAGTTCATTGTTTGAGATTTTTTGGGTCTCATGTGACTAATGAGAGTGGTTCTAATTTAAATAAATGTGTTTTGGAAAAAAATGGTTGTTTCTAATAACATGTTTAATTTGTGGGTTGTTTTAAATGAAGTGGTATGAATGATTTGTTTTTGGAAAACGATGTTTCTATGTTTTGTCCTTGGTGTTTTGATGAGTTCTCACAAGCGTATTCGTATGTTGGAAATGTGGACAGATTTTTAGTATGATGGATGGATTCCTGGGGTGGCACAGATACTTGCATGTGAGTGACACTCTAAAGAATACCAATGGAAGGGGTCAAACCCACCATGATAATTTTAAATTAAAGATGTTTTCAAAAGAAATGTTTTGATTTTATGATGGCTCGTTTTCTTGTGTTTAGAGCCTCTCATATATGCGGTGTTGGGTTTTGAGTATTTTTATTTATTATGTTGGACTTGATTGGGGTTTTGAATTTTCCTTTTCCAGTGGTTATCCCATTGAAGCTTCGATGGGTGATCATATTGTGGCTGATCAACCTAATGATTTTATGCTTGAATTTTGGAAGCTGGATCCACCTCTTTGTTATGGTCAAGCAGAAGCTTCCGTAGTAGAGGAGTGGATGTAGAATATTGAAAGGGAATTTAACCTCGTTGAATTTTCCAAGTCATTGGAGGTTAAGTTTGCGACCTTCATGCTTGAAGGTTCACCGTGGATGTCGTGGAAGTTAGTGTTTCGGGACAAGCAACGTCAAGAGCTTACTTGGTAGTTTTTCAAGGACTTTTTCATTTTTCAGTATTTCTCTGAGGAAGAAAGCGTGAGAAAAGGGATGGAGATGTGTTCTCTGCAGCATGGAAACAGATCCGTGTTGGAATATTTCCATCACTATGTGGAGCTATTACCTTATGATTCTGGGTATGCCAAGAATGACCCCATGAAGGCTTGATGTTTCGAGGTAGGTCTCCACCCTGATCTATAGTTGAAGCTGTCAGATTCAAACCTAACATATTTTGTCGATGTGGAAAGACAAGATTTAAATATTGAAGTTTAGATGGAAGGAATGCTCCAAGTAATTCTCCCTCCTTCGATCCTTATGAGGAGTGGTGAAGATTCTTGAAAAGGGACGAGTAAGAAAATGAAAGTAGATGGAGAATGTTGTGGAAACAAGAGGCCTCATCATATTTTGTCAACCTCTTCGGAGTGAGATATCATCATGTGTTATCACTGTGGCAAGCTGGGTCACAAGATGTCGTTGTCCCCTAGCACTCCAAATCCCTGCCAGGCATGTGGATGCCAGGGTCACTTGCGACCATTCTATCGGGGATTTACTAGAATTTGTCATAAAGGAAGTTCTCAGAAGTGATATGCTATTGGGTTTTTTTCATTGATTATGGTGTATGTTTTCATTCAGTTTAATGGATCTTTTATTGTTTTATTGTACTGGAGGTTTTTTGGGTTTTGAATAGTATGGGAATGTCGTGGGATTTTGATGAACTCTGGTTTAAAATGTTCGTGTGGTTTTCATTTAAAAAATCTCTCTTTTATTTTTTCAAATCAATAGACGTTTATTTTTTATTGAGATTATCAGAACCTGGCTGTGAGGAAAGATATGCTTCATCAATCAGAACTCCATCCAGAAGGCCTTGGAGTTAAGCTGGTGCATAGTCAGGAAACCCGGGGAATTTTAAAGATTCTGGTTAAGGATGTACCTCTATCGTGCGGTGATAATGTTTTCATGTTTCTTCTCTGGTTTCTCTATCATTGTAATTTTTCACTTATCGCATAGTACACAATTGGCTTATCCCTCGCGCAATGTTGGTAATTTTGCCTTTTTGATGTAAGTTGTTGATCAGTGAACATTCATGGGCCACCCATGTGAATAAGTTGCGGCTTTGGTTTGTGGTTATCTAGAAGTGATGGGTTGTGAGTATCTTCCAGTCATGGTTTTAGTGAACTAATCCTTGTCCCCGCCCTCCCCTCCCATGGGGATAGGGTTTATAGTTCGTATGGAGTGTTCTTTAAAGGTATTATCCTTTTCGGACTAGAGTGAGTGGTCTGAATGTTCTTGTTGTGCTTCTTTTATCTTGTGTAAAGCCTGGTTCTAGCCTAAGTTAGATTTCAGTATGGTTTCTAATAGGTCGGTCCTTTATGGTGGGGAGATCCACCATGAGTCTTTTTGGGTTATCTCTTAAGTCATTATCGAATTCTAATTGAGTTCTTATGGTGGGAGCCTGTTCAGGCCTCCTCTTTGTTGGTGATTTATTTTGGGAAATGAGGTTCAGTCCCACTGATAGCCAGTGTGATGTCCATGTGTTAATTGGTTGGATCGTGTTTTGTGAAATTGTTTGGTATTGATCGATCAGCTGGTTGTTGTCGTGGCTTTTCAGGGGTGGAAAGTGTTATGGTGGGGAGAATTGTCACACCCTGACCCATGTTATCATTATATTTTAATGATTTTCTGGAATTTATGTTTTTTTTCTGGGGTTCGGGGTGAGTCTCTGAAGAAGTTTTGAGTTCATGTTAATAAAAATTTGTGTTTTATGTTGGACATTGTTGGGCACACGAGCGGAGTGTGTTTCGGAAACTCTGCATGGCTCCACTCGGGTAAATGCGCATTCTGTTGTCCTTGGAAATTTGAAATAAAGAGTTTTTATATTTAAATCACACATCTATTGTTGTCAATTATAATTCTCTTACTGTTAATAATTATTTTTATTATTACTATTAAGACTGAATGAATATTTTTATCATTTTTATTTTTATCATTATGACTATTAATTTCATTATTTTTTTATCATTATGTTATAAATAATTAATTAATGAGGTTGTTAATAATAACATTTTTATTATTAAATATTTTTTGTCATCAATATTTTTTGTTATTATTATTACTATTATTGTTATTAAATGTATTGAATAATATTATTAATGTTATGATTATTTTTTTATTATAAAATTTATAAATTATGTGATTGTTTGAAATGATTTTAATATTAATATTATTATTATTATTATTATGTCATTATAAATTGTATTTAGTGTTTTTATGTTGGGATTAACCTAGGGTTCCCAGATAGCTCACCCCTCCCTCTATTCTCCCTACTCAGCCACCACCTTCCCTTCGCCCAAAGCAGACCCGATTCTCCCCTATAGCGCCATCCCCATCCAACCGCCTCAACCTATTGGTCGACACCCACATACAGCCGACGCCCTCCTCCACCCATTGAAACACCCTCCTCGCATTCCGCCTCCTCTCCCCTAGAGCCCTCTCATTCTCCCTCACGCACAATAATGGCCGGATGCCGCCTCCCTCCCGTTTTAAATTTCAGCGCTCCTAGGATCGGCCTCCCCGTCGACCCCCCTTGACCACCCTCCAACCCAGCGCACCCCAGGACCTCCCCCATTCTGGTCCACTCCCCCTATTCAAAACATTTAACCAGCATTTTAGCCCGATGCAACCTTTCCCCTCAACCTTCGTAACATCCACAACCCCCCATCCAACTCCCTCCTGCTCAGTGATGAAACTGACGGCCTCGACCTCCCCTACCTCTACAATTACTTCATCTGGCTCTCCACCAGCCACCCTCCTCCATTCGTAGCAGCATTTCCCGATAGGTTTCCCCTGTGCGTATCATTCACTGGCCCACCTTCCTCAGTCAGATTCCGTTTCCCCTGCGTAGAGCACGACCTGACAAATTCTCCTTGGTGCGCTCTGCACTGCCCAGCCTCCTTTTCCTATCTGACCTCTGCCCAACTTCCCCTTGCCCCACTCGGTGCATGGCAGTTCCTCCTCCCTCTCCCAACCAGATACTACCTCCAGTGGCGGACATTTTGGCATTGTTCCCCTTTATTTGTCTTTCCTCACCCTTTCCGGTGCGCCGTCCCCTTGAGGGGCCCTTGCTCTGGAAGACCACATCTGGTATACCATTTTTCAACATCAAGTGTGTTTTTATCTTTATATTTATTATTATTATCTCATTATTGTTATTATTTCGGAATTTTTATTTTCATTGTTAGTGGTTTTTGCATATTTATGTTTTTTATGGTAGGATTAATGTTTTAGAACCCGGGCAGAGTAATTTCGAGTTTGCGTCGTCGTCGTGCTTTAGTTTCAAGGTGAGTGTTTCTTCTCATCATATGTATTCACATACTATAATTATGGTTTATGTATGTTCTTTGAGTCCTTGATATTTATTAGGTAGGGTGTTGTACTTTACCATTATTTTTCAAACATGCGCCATTACATCACATCATGTAGCCGAGATAGGTTCCTATTGCACTGCTTTTTTAAAATTTAAGTTACATTATTTTCTGCTATTTGATTACATTATTCGAACATAATAACTATTTTATTAATTTTAATAAATGTAAGATAATATAAAAAAATTAAATTTTAAATGTTTATTTGGTGTATAAAGAGCCCTTTCTTTTATACAGGACACTTGAAATATTTTTTTGATGAACGAACACTAGTAGTGAAAGAATAACAGTTTGGATTTTAAAAGTAATTCATATAATTTCAATTATAGTTATGGTTTTAATGATAAATAATTTATTCTTATTCTTGAACAAGCGTTTTGGTTCTATTTAATGTAGTGATTTTGAAATGTATTTAATGCTCATCTGGCACTTTATGGAAAACAGTGAAAATGTTTTGATGAAAACCCTCTTAAGATAACTCTCTTTCCCTGGTTGCAATTTATTGTTTGGGAGGCCATACATAGAGGCTCCCGAGTACTTGAGTATTTTAAAGGCAAGAGGTTGTCCCATGGAGTGGCTCGGGGTGATGTCTGTTGTGCTTTATATATATATATATATATGATTGGATGCTCGGTTGGCATTAGTTGCCTCACCCTTTTTCCAAACACTTGAGACATGGGAATCTGAGATATTGATAGTATATTCTAATAATGATTGCTACACTAGTAGGATTTGGTACTGACAAGTGGCCTGTAGTAGGTGGATATATTTTGGGTTTATTGCTGTTGTATTTTCCATCAACCATACTGAGAAAGGAATGTCGAGCATATTGAGCATTTTGATTTCATTGGGGGTGACATGTCAAAGAGGATGATTTCTCATGTATTTGTGCCTTCTAGTTTATTCTCGATCTCCTAGGCTCACCCATGTCTGTAACTCTTCAATTACTTGCAGTGATGATTTTGTAATATTATGTATTTCTACATTTCCCTTGTTGTGTAGTTACTCTTTGAATTTCGTTATATTGTTTTCCCTTAGAAAGTGAATAATTGGTTTTTACTTTTTTTCTAGGTATGGTTTTCAAATTAATGATTTCAATCCTTTTTGTAACAATTTGAAAAGATAAACATCACATTCCCTTTCTAAAAAACCATTAACACAAATGAAATGACCAAAATTTTGATATGGTTATGGGAAATGGTTTGTGCTTTGTTTTTAAGTAAAATTTCTAGAAAAACATAATTTTATAAATTTTAGTTCAAACATGAGATGATTTTTCTTTTATTTTAATGTTAGTTCATTAGGAATAGATATCGGGCTAACCTTCTGAGTTTTAATACTCACTCCTATAGTTCATTTCTGTTTTTAGTGGTTGTGATGGCTATAGCTTGAGTGCGCTCACCTTGGGTGACATTTGATCTTTGAGTTAGAGAGTGACACACGAGGTTGCATGGAGTTAGTTCGGAAGTCAGGTTTGGATATTTTTATTTTTCTTTTGTTCATGTTTGGTCGTTTTTTTTCAGTTTACTTATCATCTGTTGTTATGTATTATTTCTACCGATTTATTTATTTATATTGGGTGAAATCATTCCCACAGCCTCTGTTGATGCCCTGGAGCTTGTCGCCAGCCCATGAGGATTGAGAACGCCTCTCGGGCCATGTTGCAGGCCGGCTCGGGTAACCGGTTCATGGTCCACCCAGGTTGGTTCATGACATAAGTCCCCTTCTTTGGTTCACATCATATTGGAAGAGACATAATCAGTCATCTAGTCCCCTTCATTGGAGTATAACATTTGACGGGTTAGTGATAGATATGCATCTTGATGGGGTGGTGCCTACTATACTATTTGGTGGATCCATTCCTATAGTACCATATGGGGGTTTGGTTCCCCTAGTACCATTTTTATGATGCTCGGCCTTGAATAGTTTTGAATGCTGGTTCCCATAGTAATTTTTTATGGGTCAGTTCTCACAGTGACGATGATACCATGGTTTAATATGATAAAAAAACCCACATACCTTTAGTATGAGTAATCCATTGGATTTAATTATTACCAAGGATAGCCATAATGATGTTAGATTCTCTTGGTTAGTGATTATTTTGGATTGATTTTGGGAATTTTTTTGGTGGCACTGGTGTTCCTCAGAGTTATTGGAAGTAACATTAACAGAAACCAACATTATGATTACATTATTTCAATTCCTTTAGAAGGATACCCATGTCGATGCCCCAATATGGTTTTTCAGGGTGGTTTAAATATCGTCTACGTCTCTTTGTGGAACTTCATTGAAATGTTGATGAAGATTAGTAGATGGGTGCTCTCTAAGGATAATCATGAGTGATTGAGTTGACATGGTGATTATCCTCATCCGAATACTATTTGTAGAGTAGTTATAATTTGTTTAACTAAATAAATAATTACTTATAGTTGGTTAATATGCAGTCAATAATCACATAAACTTATGTGGACAATTGTGGAAAGGATATCCTGTTGGAATTCATCATCTAAATAATTTTAGGTGCATATTTCAATTTGGTGAGGGAGTTGATGATGTTCAACTATTGTAATAGAATGTTTTCCAACACTCATTGTAGGAATTTTTTTGGTGACAACATCAGTCAACGCCTAGTGGGAAATGAATATTTTCTAAGGGGCTAGAAATCCGCTATAACATTGTACAATTTTATTTGGATATGAAAAATATGAGGAAAAATGAAGAAGAAACAAGAAACCTTATTACTGTGTAATCATGTGTGAGTACATTTATAATCGATTAACTTCATAGTTAAAAGTTAAAATGGGAGTCCTTTATTTTATAAAATGTTCATTGTAGTTAATAATATTTTGGGATCCACAATTTTTTGTAACAAAATACTAAACTAAACAGCATAAAAAGAACTACACTGTGTATCCTTTTTATTGACCCATTAAAGGGATGTCATAGTTAAAATATATCATGTTGGGTTCAAATTTTTTGTTTCATATATAGATGTGGATGGTTCCTAAATTATAGGATACATGATATCTATGGTAATAATCAAACTTCTATTATTAAATGATAATTCCTTTTGTTTTAACCATTATATTTAATGAAAAAATATTGTTTGTTTTTTTCAAAATTCCTTGTTTTTGGTGATTAAGATTGATAATAATTTTAATATAATTATCTGAAATGGAAGAAAAAAATTTATCCCACATATATAATTGAGTACGGTCATGAACCATAAATGGGGAAACCCTGAACCGGTAACCCAATCTAGACCATGACATGGATAAGGGGGAATTCTCAATATTCACATTCTGGGAATAATTGTAAAGAATCAAATATAAAACCATTTTGAATGATTTATCCAATAAATTAGTTGTGTTTGATGAAACAAAACACAATAGGATGCTTAAAAATGAAAATCCAAAAGTCATTGAATTAAAAAATGCCAAATAAAATAAAGATTCAATGATAGTAGAATGAAATAGGAAAACTAGAACAAAATAAATTAAGACCATAACCGACAAGGTCTCAATGTTAACTATGAGTAACAACCATCAACAAAACAAGCCAGCTCTATATGAAAACACGGAAAAAGACGAACCTAAAAAATAACTCATGTGTAGCGATGATGATTTGTAACACACTATGTCTTCATAATTTTTTAATCTATAAATATATTTTATTTTACTACTTTCTTTCTTTTTACGCAACACCATGTTAATCATAGGCTATAAACAATATTGAGTAGTTTTTCATTAATCTCGGGGCTTAATTATACAGAAAAACAATATAATATTATAATATTATTAATTAATATGCATCATAGATTTTAAAATTGAGGTTATGAATAATATTAACCTCATATAATTTTTTTAATAAATTTCATATAATTTTAATATTCATGTTATATGACATTATATAAAAAGAGAATAAATTTTTTTGATAAAAGAAGTATTTATAAAAAATAAATTTTTCCACCTTTTGTTAGAGAGCCTATCTTAAATGTTGTTTTGACACATTAATATGTTATATTTGAAAAAGTAGTATTTTATTTGGAATCCCGCTGGAAATGTTTGATTTTGTTGAATGTTTTGTATTTTTCAAATATATTACATATATTTATGAATAGTGAATATACTGCAATTTAATTCCAAACAAAATTTATATATAATTTATTTATACTGATAGGTTATCATTTATTTATAATTATGTGGCTTTTAAATTATTTAAATTAATAAATGGATATTTATTTAAAAGAGTTTAAATGATTTTAGTAGAATATTTTCATCTCTGTCAATATCCTTAAATGGATATATATGTTTAATTGAGGTTGATTTATTATGAGACATTATGGAATGTTGAATTTAATGATTTATGAAATGATTGGCTATTTATGTTATATTTTCATTCCATTGATGGTTTATTGTTAAATTATTATCATTTATTATGATAGTTTTAATATGGAATTTTAGGTTCTGTTTTATCTGTTTCATATAAGTAATTAATTGGACTTAGTAAGTGACATGTAGCACCTGTTATATCCCCTTATGGCATTGTTAGGTATAATGAGATGAAATTATTGAGAGAAAAACCCTTCATGTTTTTCCATGTAGTTCAACATTTTTAGTCGGATTGATCTTGAAACAAGTCAGATGGGGAAGTACCCAAAGTTAATAACTATAATGAGGATAGATAATGATAGTAGTTATCATGATGCTGTATATTGATAGGAATGATTATCGAGATTTTTTATTCCCTAATTGTGATATTAGTTATGGATATTCTATATGATTATTATAATAGTATAATATTCACGGTTATTCTTATTCAATATGGTATTGTTTATTCATTACATTTTGTGATGAATATTTTCTTTAATGAGATTGTGATTCAGTTATACATCTTGAATTATGTTTTAGGATTATTTATTCATCATAGTTTCTTTTGTATGCTTACAATTACTTAGAATCTGGACATACCCATTTCTTATGTTTTATTTTCCAATGATTCAAAGAAGCGTATTGTGACTGATATGAAGGGTTAATCTCTAAGAATAATGGAAATATAAGAGTATTATATAGGTTTTATTTTATGCTTTAAATTGTGATATAATGTTGATGAATCTTACATATTTTTTGAGAATTCTAAAATGTTCTTTCATATAGGATTTAAATTCTTTTAATCTAGATAATGTATTAAAATAATCAACAAAATCTGGGCTTCTAGGTTCGGGGCATCGTAGTTGGAATTAGAGGACATTTAGAAAAAAACATTTGAAATTATATATAGAAACCATAATACAATGGATTACATTAAGGGTAGGTCAATTTATATGATATCATCCTTTAAATTAGGAAATGGATAATATAGGATAATCCTATGAACAAACAGATTGAGAATACGAACACACCAATTAGAGATCCTATTAATGATTCCTCGTGAATAAATCACTATGATTTATGTTTTTCACATTATGCTTTCAGTTTTACTTAATTATTTTATACAATATTATGATACAATAAATGTTTATAAGGGTTATAATGAAGAGGCTAAAAAAGAAAAATTCGATGAAGGAGGTATTATGAATAAGATGTTGAAGGATTGATATTGATAAAAGAAGAATGTTGAATATTTATGGTTTTTTTATTTTTGATTCATGAATTTTTCATCAATTGTTCAATCATAATATGATTCATGATAATTATTAGAATTTTACTATAGTATACCTTTACTAAGTATTTGGATGCATGGTATATTTCATTATTAGTTTTCGATTATAAAGGAATTTTCTAATAAAATATAACTTTGGTAGTTTTGGGATTCTAATATTACGATTAATTTTTGAATATCACAGACCTTTTTTTATTGTTAATTTGGACATATGCATTTTTTAAAAGTCATTAGGTTGAAATAGAGTAACATGGAAATTGGATATTATTGTTTCATGTAAATGTATGATTTTTTGGATAAATTGGGATAACCTTTTTGTGTCTTGTAAAAATTTAGAGGGTGAATCAAGTAAATGAGGTCCTTTTGATTTATCAGAACTGCTTTTGTTGGGAAAAATTCATTTTTAACAATCATTAACTATTGTAAGGGACTAAGTGAAAATAGATCGATGCATAATCAGAGGATTACATTTATTGAATCTAGTATGATTTATTGAGTTCTTATTTTGATTGTAAAATAATACCTCTAATTGAGAAATAAGTATCAAAATAATTTTTTTATCCTAATATATTAATTTTTATGAACCAATTTTATTTTAAATAATGATTGAATTATGGATTTGAGACACTTATTTTTGAATTTATTTTTCACATTTTTGTGATTCATTACATCAATTACTCTCAATTAATATTTTCTTTTTTCCTACATGAATGTATCTCTTCATGCAACCAATTTTCTTTTATTTGAATGCTTAATTTGGTGGTTACATTCACATTTAAAATTACCGCTTATTAATATTATATTTTATTAACACTATTTCTGATGTATGTTTAACAAAATGGTATTTTCTAGTAGCACTATTTTATTTGTGTAGTATAATATTAAAACATGAGGACACATTTTTTTGATGGAGAGTAGAATATAACACCCTCTGACATGATAATATTTTAATTTCTAAATAAATTTATTCTTACTATTTTATTTATTTACGTAAGACCATGTAAATCTTATACTACATAGAACATTGAGTTGGCTTGAATTACATGCAAGGCCATGTTTTACTAATCAATAATATATTAATAAAATATTTTCTTTAATATGTAAAATTTCCATTAAATTATTGGTTATGAATTGTATTGACCATATTTTATTATATATATATATATATTGTATGTAATTTTTAAAATCTTTCTATATAACATGATATAAGAACAAAATAAATTTACTTGGATACAAAATGTATTTTTTAAATAATAAATCATCACCTACTTCTGATGGAGATCCATTTTTAAATCAAATTTCTAATACATTAATTAATTTTATTATAAAAAATATACTTTATATCCGGATGTTTGATATAAGAATTTTCTTTTGGTGATTTTTTTGTTCTTTCTGGTAAATTTATTATTTCAATTAATAGTTAAGAATAATGTATTTTAATTCAAAACAATTTTATTATATAATTTATTTACATTGATAGATTATAATTTTAATTTGTTTTAATGTATAATTAGATAATTATTTTGTCATTTAATTAAATTTTTGTTATTTTAGTAAATTTCATCTTGAAACTGGATATAAAATCACTATAAACAATTTAACAATTTACATAAAAACATCATTTTATTATTCAATCAATGGTATAAATTTTAAATTCGTTCTTCTAATTATGTGATTTAAATTTAGAAAAATGGATTCAAAATTTTGAATTAGAAGGTACAAATTATGTTAATATGTTCCTTTTATTTTTGAATATTCTAAATAATAATTTTAGTTATTTTCATTTACATCATTAATAGTTAATTAGGTAATTAAAGGTAAGGATTATATTATTAAAATATAAATATTACCCTAAAACCTATCACAAATACTATTAGATGACTGAATTAGACTCGTATCATATATTTTTATAAAATTATTCATCTAATGGAAACATTTCCAAAAATATGAAATGAATATTATTAATATCAGTAAATGTGACATATTGTCACACTCTCATTTATTATAAGTATATTAATTTTAAAATATAGGTCAGGAAGAGATAAAATTGGTAATAAATACTATTTGGAAATATTAAATAATTCTTGACATCATAGTAATTTATTTATAATGATTAGATATTAAATAATTACCATTAATGATGAAAAAATAGTGATGTAAAAATTGGATTATTAATAATAATATCAAATAAATGATATTAATAATATTAAAAAATTACAATTTTTCTTAATTAATGGCATACAAGATTTCTGTAGAAAACAATGAAATGTAAGTAACATAATTTATGTATTGGTTCTTAGTTATAATGATTTTTATATATATTTAATAATGAAAATATTGAATAGTATTAAAAATTTCCATAAATCATACTTTAAAATAAATAACATTTTAATCAATGATATAAAATTCATAAATACATATGGATTTGAAATATGACTAGTTTAATGTTAATTATTTTATAAAATATCAAACATTGGGTTTTTACATTTTTTTGTAAATATATTAACCATATATTATAACCATAGAAGTAAACACGGTAAGAGTTAAACTGTTTTACGATTGATAAAATCGAAAAGATATGGTTCATTTTACAATGTAAATATGTCAAAAAAATCATGGGTTGAGAGGATTTAGAAACATACTAATTTTTCTGACGAAATAAATCATTTTTTATTATTTTTGAAACAAAAAATTATAATAAATTATTAGTTTTTATGTTTTCAAAAGTGCACCTCCACACTCATATAAAAGGTCACATCTCATTTTATTTTTTTCACACCACTAAATCCTTTTTTCTCAGAAAAACCTACCCAAATATCCTTAAATAATCCTTCACTGCTTCCTAGATCCCATATAATGGGATTAAATTCAATCAATGGAGTCCTTTTGTGCGCATCAGAAAACGATATCAGATGAAGAAGTAATTATTTTCTCAACTATGTTAATGTTCTTTTGTAAAAATACTTCCTCTTCCTATATTTGATCCATACCAATGTAATAAATAAATTATAATCTACAAGGTAAGATTTTATTATTCATTTTTTATAACCATATTCCTCCTTTTATCGACCTTTTTAAAAACAGTAATACCATTTGTGTGGTTGTCCGACTTATTGTCTCCACATCGTGGTGTAATTTTTTATTCAAAAATATATTATTTGGATTGCTATAATGAATATTATATTGGATATAAATGATGAATATAAAATGTAATTTACATTCCAATTTTGTACCTTTTAACCATTAATGGAATGATATCGTTACTCGTTCATACGTACGACCAACCCTCTACACAACGTGGTGAGATTCATCATCCATGTTAACGATTCAAGATTGATAATAAAATTCATATGATGATTAAATATAATTTTTATGATCATAATATAATTATTAATTTGTATAAAATTTACCATGTTCATAGGATAAATGACTTACTAGAAAAAACATTTGTTGGAAAACCAAACAGTTAACACCCAAAAAATGTAATACTGAATTATTTTATGAAAAAATATATTAGAAGATTATATATGATATAAAAAATATAGATATGGTTTGTTAATAATTTAATAACATGATTTATAAATTATACATGTTGTTAAAACAACCTCAACTAATGGATTGTATAAGGTATGAGTTAATTTTTTAAATCTCTCTATTAACCTGATTGCTTTTACGTAAGCATTCATTTGGAAATATTTTTCATCCATGTCCATGTTTCTTAAAAATATATTTTAAAAAATTATTAATATTCTTTTAAAATTTAAAAATAAAATTGAACGTATTTTTTATTTTGAAATAAGGAATTGTTTTTTCTTATTTTCCAAATGAGGTACTTTGTTTGACTTTTTCTAAAAAGTGTGAGAAAAATGTTTTATTAACATACATGATATGAGCATATTTTTTTGCCTTTATGACACCTTAAATTTTTTACGCACACCGTACAATATTATAGGGATATTTTTAGATGAAATGTTTAATTTTACAATTGTACATATTTTAAATTATTTTATTTAAAAAAATGATACTTCTTTGAAAGAGTTTTATTGATTTTATTAGATTATTTTCATCATTTTCAACATCCTATAATGTAATTTTTGATTTATTGAGGATGATTATTAATAATAAAATATATTATATTATATTAAATGGATGATGATATGATGGATGGAAGATGTTAAATTTTTATACAATTCATGGTTTCTGGTTAAATTATTAACATTTTTTATTCATGTTTTAATATAAAGGGTTGTGTTATGTTTCATCCTTTTCATATGGGGAATTAATTGGATATAATAAGTAAAGGGTGGGGGCCTCGATACTCCCTAGATGCATTCTTAGTATTCTGAGATGAAATTTGTTGGAGACAATCCCTTTGTGTTTTTTATATGTAGATTAACTTTTTTATGAGAATAGATCATAATAAAAATCAGATAGGTTTCTACCAACAGATTTAAACTACAATAAGGATACATCATGATAGTAGCAATAATGATAATATATATTGACTATGTATATGTGTATAATTATTAATTATCTCATTATGATATTATTTAGGGATAATCCATGTGATTAATAAACTATTTGACTATCCATGGTTATACTTATTTTATATGGTATTATTTATTTATTCCATATTATGATCAAGATTATGTTTAAATGGATTGTGTTTCAGTTATACACCTTGACTTGTGTTTTATGACTATTTATTCTTAATAGATTCTATTTTATTATTACCCTTAATTAGCATCTATAATGACCGCTTTCATATGGATTGTTTTTCAGGGATTCTAAGAAGTGAATTATAACATATATGCAGTTGTATGCTAAGATAATAATATAGTCTTAATGGATTTTATGTGTTGTATTTTATCTTTTTAATTTTAATTTCTGGTTAATGAATGTAATCTATTTTCCAATCCAACTAAACTAATTGGTCCATTAGAATTTGATTCATTGTATTCATGCCAATGTACAAAAATAATTCACCAACTCTGATCTTCTGGGGTCAGGGTGTTACACGAGTGAAATAATTAGGGTGTGATCAAAAAACATCCAAATAGATAAGCACAATCGAATCCATAATTTTTTTTCCTAAAATAGACTATAAAATCATGATTGAAATATAGTTAATAGAATATGGAATTAACCATTTAAAATTATAAACATGTTCTTCATTATCATAAACCTAGTTTGAAGTCCAATATCATTGTTTGAAAAAATACCGAATAAATCTTAATGGATAGAAAATATAAAATTGAATGGTCATCATGGTAAAAGAAATGAGGCTATGAAGAAAAGGAAATAGTGCATGTAAAAGCATAAAAATAAAATAGAAGTAATAAATGTACTATAGAACAAAAAAATAACATACATATATGTAATAATTGGAATTTCCTAAATATCCATAGAAGAAATAACTGAATGTAGTCAATAAGGACCCACCTTTCAGTATATGGTGCACCTCCATAGTAAAAAACTGACCTAGATACACAAAATTAGTCTCTCAAGTGTAATGTTAGACATGAATTATCCTTCATTGAAAGGTTTTAATCCATTTAATAGGTACTAGAATGAAATATTCATGATACCCTATATATGAAATATATAAACCACATGATAATAGAAAAAAGTAGAATGAGGAGGATATCAAACACTTTACATTAAATAAAATACAAAAATTCCACCATCCATGCCTTACCAAATCCATGACACTATTTTTGTGAATGATATCTCCCTGGAAGGATGGCCATATTGTTTCCCATTATACGTATAACCTTAAAAAAGTTCCAACTGGGACAACACATCATATGAAATAAAAAAATAAAAAACCTCAAAAACAACCAACTGGGCAATAATATTTAAAGTTATAATCCCATTATAGTGAAAATAATGTTTTTCTCAATATAATTACCCAAACAATAGTGAAAATGTAATTCATTATTTAAAGGTTCTAAATGTGACTTTATTTTCATTTTTTTCCCAATAATACATCATTGTTTCAAATGAGTAAATTTTTTTAATAATTTTTGAATACCCAAATTGAGATCATGTGAAACCATGTGGATATATAGTAAATCATTAGGGGTTTTAGAAATCCCTTTTATATATGGAATGGAGGAGAGAAAGAAATTAATGGAATGGTGATTCGAAAATCAGGGTTTTGATGATGGAAATATTTATGGAGTAACCATTAACATGGGTTTTCCTATATATATTTTCACCCCAATTACAAAATAAATATTCCAACATTCCTCATATTATAGATGGATAACCATAAGGATGAACATGTGTCATTTTAATTTAGCACATTAACCATATAACAAAAACATAAGGATTCGTACACATGAATAAAAGATAATGAGGAACCAAAAATAAGACATAAAATTAAATATCATAAAATAGTAAAACATTACAAACTAGAAAAGGTAAAAAAATATCAATTTACTGAAATAAATTTTAAACGTAAAATTTTATTTTATCTGGAACCTTCCCAAAACATATATCTATATAACTAATAATGTCAAATGAAAACCAAATTTTCATAAACATTAAAAAATATATAGGCTATAAAAATCACATGAAAACATCCTAAAAAATAAATAAAACATTTTGAAATTTTTTAAAAAAAGATCAAGTATAGAATGGAATGTTTCAGAAAGGAATGGATGAAAAAACCTACATTAACGGTGTTCAAATGTAATGATACTCTAAAAAATAGAATAACCAGGCCCAAAAGACAATCTAAACACCCTATAAACAATTAAAACACACCTCGATATTGTCCTTCTACCTCTATATATTGTCCAAGATAGATCCAATACAAGAAGAGCCATGAAACCTAGAGGGGGATGAGATGGGAAGTTAAAAAAACCAAAACTCCCCTAAAACCAACAAAAAAAATGGAAGAGAATAAATAAAATAACGAATGAGAACTTTATAGTGGTATCAAAGCCCATTAATGTGTGAAAAATAATAAATATTATGGGAAGTTAATATGGGGTTAAAACATAAGAGGGGAAAACATAGAATATATGGTTTTTATGAATATGTGGAGGTTAAATGTTATGGATGAAAAACATACCAAACCATGCCCCAACCAGGGGAAACATTTTAGAAATAATAAAATCATTCATGATCTAGACACATGGTCTAATAATCCCTTATGATATCATGAAAATCAATTCAATTAAAATTATATAAACCCTATAAATCTTACTACATAGTATCCAGTATTCCTGCGCAAGGCGTTTGTCAATTCATAGTAACCACCAAAATGTCAGAGAGTTAGTTAGTTTGAAAGCATGATTTTAAAAAATTCGTTTATACATGGAAATAAAAATCATCAAACTACAATATGATCTTGAAACATCCTATTCACCCATTGTCTACTCAAGTCCTCCACAAACATTTCAAACTAACTATGATTAGGGGAAAAACTACCTAAACCCTAACAAACTCGTAATAAAACTCACACCTGGCCAATATGAACAAATAATAAACACCAACTAAAAGATAAAAAACAATTATATTAATGAAAAATAGTGTGGGTAATGAAAACTCACACAACAATAAAAAATCCCCAGAAATTAACACAACCTATCAAGGAACATAAATAGAGAATGAAACTAAGTGGATCCTAAAGAAATAATGATCCATGTTCTTGAAATATAACATTACATGTCACACAAAAAAATTTAAAGATAAAAACATAACAAGAACTACCATATTCATGGAAACAAAATGATCCTCCCAAATATTTAGAAACCCACTATCACAATGACACTGACACACGAAATCCCAACATGAGGGTGAGAAAATTAAAGAATAACTAACTAAACATTGAAGAAACCCATGATTAATTATATAAAAAATAAAATAAAAATTATAAAATAAATGAATAAAAAAATAACCAACTAATAAAAAGGAAAACCATTACAATATTCACATCAATGTGGAACAACTAAAAAACATTCCATGAATACAAGGATACCAAAACCCACAAAATGATAGGGTTTTTCAATTAAAAAGGAAACTATAACAATGAGAACATAAACATTACCCACTCCAATAGTGGGGTAAAATATGGGACAACACTCCAAAACCCAAAAAATTACAATTTTCTGATACTATTCACTATGGGACCAATGGTTATATCCATGGTTCCTTGAAGCATATACTCCCACATAGTCAGGAGATGGTAGACACTAAATGAGACTTTTTATTCAAAACATACATTTTTATGACATCTAGAGATGAAAATTGTGGCTACATCATCAACAAAAAATCATAGGGATATAAAAAGTTATCTTTGAATACCCAATCAAACATCACATGAAGAACATGAGCAGGAAGTCTAGAAAATATCCCCACTATAGATATTATATTTTAGTGGTTTCATTGATATTATCATTAGAGAAAATAAAAACAACACTTTTTAAGGATTTATTATTTCCGCCATAGACTTTTGACCTTTCTGAAAACATAATATTTATTCCATTATCTTTTCTATCACCGACATATGTCTGAACCACTGGATAAAGATCATCATTAAAAAATCACATGAAAACCCAACATTCAATGATGAATGGATGATCACCTTACATTAATCCAAATTTAGACTATCAGAAAATATCTCATACCCTTACATAATTGAGAGTTCCCAAAAACCTAAAATTTTGTTTGACCATCTCAATAATCTCAAAAATCTCTAATAGAACTAGTTCCTCCCATTAAACTAAAAAAACGAGAATGTTTCACTCTAATGGGAGTCTTGCAAGGACAATGAATAGTAGATCCCCAATTGAATCCTTTGGGATATTTCATGGAGGAATTATCTAATTAGAAAATAAGAATAAAATCAAAATAATAGTAACTCAAAATGTGAAAAAAAAATTATGATAAAAAAACACATAAATTAAGGCATCACAAATATAAACCATAACCTTATTTCAAACAATTATTGATTACAATAATAATATGATATCAATTTATTGTATGGCCATATTTCAATTATGAATTCCTATATCCAAATTAAATATAATAAAATAATCCAATATACAAAAATAATTTTCCATTTGAAAAACGTTTTCATAAATACTGTTCTTATGTCAAAATCATCTCAGACCAACTAAAATCATCCAATAGTATCACTGAAATCAAATCCTCTAAAACGTGGAACTAATGGATATGCATAACCCAACCACAAATATAAGAATACCAAGTTATATGTATATACTAACCATTATGTTTATTATAAACCATTAATTCAGGCTCTGCTTGGTTTATTATACCTTGTAATATCATTGTATAACATCGTATTTATTTATTTTTCATCCCCAATGAAGAAAAAAACAAGGACATTCACCCAAAAAACCCAAAACAAGAAAATTAAAAAACCCTATACTACCTCAGGTAACTTGAGGCATGGGATGAGAAAGAGTTCATTTTGATATTATTATGACTAACTTAAAAGTCCAAATGATCTGATTTCTACTAATACTAACAAAAAATAAAATAAAAATGGGAATCCATGATACCATATTGTCTTGAACTAACATGGGATAACCCTAGACAAGTCATCCAAAATACAACCATGATAGGGCATGAGAGACCACAATTATTATACTAAAAAAGAACCCATGTAATGATATCAAAGATAAATCTATTAAGAGTGATTTAGTAAATAAATTAGATAAATTGAATGAAAAAGTAGAATAAAAAACATAAAAATTAAAATATAATTATCAATTAATGACATTAATAAATATATAGAACTGGAGAAAATGATAGTAGAACCAATCCAAAAAAACTAACAAAAAACCAAAACTGAAATTATCACCATGTGACATATTTATACTCTCCATCCACAAAACCAAACTACACAACTGAAAAACCTTAAAAAATTATGATCCTTCAAAACTAATCAGGTCTACATACATTGAGTGACATTTGTAGTGTGTGAGCATAAAATATCAAAGTTTTTAAAAACCAAAAAATCTAAAAAACCATTTTTAAAATAGACTATAAATTGTAGTGTTAATTACATTTAGTATAATAAGGTTTTATTCATTTAAATTGTCCTAAAAATTATTCTTTTCTTTGAAACCATTTTGAAAAATAGAATCTACATAAAAGACATACCCAAAAAATTCTTATTGAAAAAATAATGTAAACTAGGAAAGTAAAGAAGTGGAAATAATGTAAGTCCAAGAGTAAAAGGGAATAATAAACATACATGTAGAAAAATACTCAATGAACAAATAACCAAGGTGGTGAAAAATAAAACAGAAATATATACATATGTAATCATTGGAATTTCTAAGAGATCTTTAGAATAAATCCATAGACATATTTTATTCGCACCAACAAACTAGAATATAGTGCAGCTCTAAAGTCAATAATGTGCCTAGATGATCAAAATTAGAATCACTTATGGAAAATCCAACAAGGATTATACTCATTATATCATGTTTAAATCAATATAATTGACAGTAGAATAAATTTTCACATGACCCACATGACGATGACTAGGAGTCTCAAAATAATTGTATAAAGGAAAATGAGGAGGTCATAACACTTCTGGAATCATACATAACACACATTTTCTGTTTTTCATTCCTTCCCCAACCACTAATACCAACTATGTTATGGACCTCTCATTGGAATAATGACTATATTGGTTCCCATTATAAATATTTTATTTCAAATGGTCCAATCATTCTAATACATCCTATGAATTTAAATATAATTTCTAATATATCCCTTTTCAAATTCTTTATTAACATTTATTAATATAAACTCATTTCTAAGAAAATATTAATCTTCTAAATTTCAATACTAAAACCAAGGTGAAACCAATATTAGTACTAAAAAGGATCTAAATGGTCCATTCATGTCATTTGGTCACCATATTATACATAAAATATCAAAAAATTCCCATCTTTAGAAAAAACATTTGAGTCCACATTTTAGTTTATTATAAATAAGATTCGAATTATGAAAACATTGGGGGTTTTAGAAATATTTTTGAGACATTAAATGGAGGATAGAAAGGAAATTATAGAGGGGTGTTATAGATTCCTAGTCTTAACATTGATGGATATTACTTCATTTTATAGGAATATTAAGCACATTACATAAACATACTCTGAAGGACCATAATAGTTTTTTCTCGTCAGAACCATGTAAACAAAATCTTCTAAATAGATTAATGATAATAAATATATAATTTAAATATATTCCCCATTATTATAACTACTTAAATCCTTTATTCATAACCTAGGGAAAAACATAAGAAATGGGTGATCATAAATTCGTATTATGGGCTATGAAGGGAGATATGTTTGAATAACATTAGCATACGGGTATTAGAAAAATTCTATAACATCATAAGAACATGCTCGACATATCGACGATCATAAACATGAAACATGAAATAAATAATGACAGTACATAATATGTGATTCGAAATAGAATCTAGAGAATAAGATATGAGAGAATAGAATCGGATGAAGTCACACATGTAGTGGAAAACAAATAAGCATATAAATACGATTCCATAGTATCCATTTCTTATTTCTCTGAATATATTGATAGTATGATTTCACTCAATAAGACATCATGGTAGTAATTTATTAATCCCATAATCTTTTTACTAGGTAAGTTTAACTCAGAATATCATATTAGTGGAAAACGTCCTTTACTGAACCGAGTTCACTCCACATTTTTGTAATATCCATCTCATGGGATTTTGATATTAAACTAATGGTTTAGGAGGATATATAATTCTCACCAATCTTATAATGAAATCTAAAAAAATGTTCCACAAGCTCACAAATAACAATATGATAATAATATTAACGATTTGGTTATCATAAAAAAGTCATCATATCATAAATAAGGAAAAAATGATATTTTTCATTCTCATTTTGTGAAAGAATTACAGATTAAAAAAATTTGTTTTCACACAAATATAACCAATGAATGAGAAATTTTTTCATAAAATTATAACCCATAAAAGAGATTTAGGTTTCATAAACATATAACCCCAAAATGTGAAAGTGGTTTTATAAATAAAATGCCATCAAAAAATAATCTTTTCTAAGAAAAAATATTAGTGTAACCATTGGATCATATCCCAAGTAATACATTAGTAACTCCAATGTATTTCATATTATATGGAACAATATTTTTGGACCATAATTTAATATCATTTATTTCTGAAGATTACATTTTTCTATTAATAAATTCATTTAAAAACAGAATAGTTTTTGAAAATTTTTATCATTGAAAAAAAATTATAAAACATATAATGTAATCAAAAAAAATTAGAACAAATTTTACTTGAAACCAAATATACAAATTTATAAAACTTATTGAAAACCATTTTTGTTGAAAATAATTTCAAAATATATTAGGAAATAATTAAAACATTTTTAGAAATATTTTATTTAAATATACATTAAAAAATAAAAAATAATTCTAGAAAACATTTGGAAAACATTTTTATTATGGAAATATTTTCAAAATTTATAACGAATTATTAAATTTATTTTGAAAACATTTTTTTTAAAATAAATTAAAAACATAAAAATAATTTTAAAAACATTTTTGAAAATAATTTTTTCATAAAAAATGAACTAATTTAAATATATTTAAAACACATTTTAAAAATATGACATTTTTTGAAACATTTTAATAAATCATGGTTTTGAATGAACATATATTTCTGACCAAAAAGGGAGATAAAGTAATATGTTCATAAAAACATTCTTAATTGTCATACATACAATAATGGGGAATTTTTTTCCCATTTCATGAATATTTACTAAAATACCAGAGGATAAAAAATTATATTTGTGTTATTTAAAAATAGATAATAATATTTCATTAATGGTATCATAATAGAAAAAATTCAATATAAATGATTACATTATAGTAATAAATTATTTACAGGTTGTTTTGTTTGACTCTTAATTAACTTACGATAACAAAATTACATGAATGTTAAATTATCATGAAAAAAGAATCTTTATGCTATAAAATATTAAACATAGGTATATACACCGCATATATAAATATAGGTTCATATCAAGGCATGTATCTTAATGATTGGAGATTAAGTCTAAAATTATTTTACCGATTTGGTAACATTTGAACTGTAATCTCCATGAAGTAAAGATTATATAATGGATATTGAAATACACATAAATTTAATTAAAATAGTCATAAAATACATTAATGATCAGTATATACACCATATAAAAGAAATGTGTGGTGAATAACAAATAATCCTCATAGAAATAAAAGCGAGACGAGAAAAGCCATATGAAAATTCTTCAATTTAATCACAAAAATTAAATAATAATGTATAATATATATATTTATATTATAAATATAAAAAATAATTTCATTATTATATATAATACAATATATAATTTTCTTAGGTCTTTATATTGTCTATTTTTAAAAATTTCATATAAATGTTACATTTTAGGTAATATCTGCTTTGTTTTTCATATATGTTTTGGATTGTAATTCTTGAAACACATACCTATATAATGATATAATTATTTCAATAATCTAAAAAAGAATATAAATATCATATATATTCATTATATAATTATTTTTAAAAAATAAAAATATGAAATAGAATACACTATTCTTAGAGATGGTATGTCATGCATATTCCCGAACATTATTTAAATTTTACTATCATTTTTAATGAAACTAATTTAATGGAATATTTTTTTATAATAATATAATGAGAGAATAATTTATATATCATATATATCATGAATTTGTAATAATACCTACTTTAATAAATCCCATGTTATGTGTGTCTAAATTACATTATGTTCAGGAGGTTGTTTCCTGCACATCCACAAACGATGTTATCTTATTTACCAAAAATGGAAAGTATGATGGTATATTTCATATAAAGATTATTGAAGAATAAATACATCTTCAATATCAAATAAAACATCTAATACATTATTTCTATCATAATTCCTAGACATGAGAGATGGTAGTGGGAAAATTAATGACATTGTTTCGCGATGCAACATTCTACCACACACAATAATGGAAAGATTGATAACCATTTTTTTAATTGAGTGTAACTATTTGTCAAACCCATTAGTTAAAAAAATATTGTTTTCTTTTTATGTTATTATATAATCATGTAATAATACTTATTTAAGTTGTGGACAATGAAAATAATATAGAATATCCCATTGAATGTTATTACCTGTTATTTGAGAAACACCTGTTGGTTTACATAAAATGGATTCCTTTGATGTATTTAATCTGAAATTTAGGACTCTATGATGAATGTATATAAGTTTAGAGTTTATTTGTATAGTTTTGGTTGACCCAATGTGGCTTGATATGCATTAGGAAGGGGAATATTGAATTTATTTTTATAGAGTTGGAGGGGTGGAATATATGTAATTACTAAAAGATAAACAATATAGGGATGTATCCCTCACCTAATGTGATTAATCATTAGAAAATGGTGTATTAAAGGAGATTTATGGTCTTTAAAATCCCCCTATAAATAAATAGATGTTAATTTTTTGATTTTATCATTATCATTTATGTTTCCCTAAACTTATCATTTTCATTTTTATTAAGGTTATTAGTTTTAAAAACTACATAATTTAACATGTAATGATTAATTAGAGTGATATTTATTAAAACATTTCTACCCAATAAATTGGAAATATGATATATAATTTTCAAAAAATAAATCCCATATTTGTTGGAAATTAATTTTAAAATAATGCCACATAAACTGAAAGAATTCTACATTAACATGAAACATGCTGAAATTGTGTTTTCTATTTTAATCTGAACAGGTTTATTAAAAAAATATAATTTTTTCCCTTTATAGAACATATTGGATATTTAAAAACTTATAAAAATAATTTTTCATAATAAAATATTTCTTCCAAATTGTAAATGTTTTAATATTTTTCATTTACTGTAAAATTACATTAATGTCCATTTGGAAATTATATACTAAATTTAAATTAACATGATATCAAGATAAAGATTGAATTTTAGAATATTATCTTCAAATCTATTTAAAAATATATATTTAAATAAAAAATTAAGACAATAATTCAATCAATTTACTTAACCTTTAATATTTTAAATATCACTTATTTTAATTAATTATTAACTAAATAATTTCCACATTTGGTATTCCTTATGCATTTAATCTAAATAAATGTAATATAAAATATTGTTATAAATTACTATTTTTTAAAAAACCCATTCAATATTCAAAATAAAATGTACAACTGAAATAATTCATCTTTTTTATCCTTATTAAAAGGGTTTATAAATTTTAAAGCTAAGGACGGTTCTTTTTTGGTATTTTTTATAGATAACATATTATATAGGTCACCTTCATGAAATAATTTCAGACTATATAGTAGAAATATAATATATATATGGTATTTAATAATTATTTTAATCAAATAGGAAAATTTTCTAAAACATTTTCTCCATATGATTAATGTTTAACCACTAAGTAAACTATTTTTTCATTACGATTAAGAATTAATTTTAAATATTTTCACTAATATTATTTATAAAAAAATTTACAAACATTATAAAATTTATAAAATTTTAAGATGAACACTATGGAATCCTTTTCACTAAATTTTCAACACATTTTTTGAAATATTTCATTTAAAATAATCCAACAGATATGTCATAAAAGGTGGATATTAAGAGTAAATGACTAAAACCATGAAATTTTTTAATATCCTAATTCAATGTAAATTTATTTATAATTCCTTAAATTTATATAAATTATTTATAATTTAATTAATTAAAATTTAAAAAATAAAAATAATTTAACAATAAAAATAAATTCCGTATTTTTCACTATTAATCATAAAATGATTTTTTAGAAAATAAACCACAAAATCATCCTATGAATATTCTAAAATTACGAATTATGAAATGATATTTATTTTATAAAAATAAATTTTTAAATTTTACCAAAATTAAAAATATATTTTTTTCACAAAACTACATAAAAAGTCATTCTTTTTAGAAAATATCATTTTTAATCATATATAGACTTTAAAGATAAATTTTTTTTATTATCGATATGTTATAATTTTATAGAAAAATTATAAATAGAAAGGCCATGTTTATATTAATATATTTAATTTCAATGTTATATATAGTTTTTTTAAATAATTGTAACAATAAAATTATATTTTGTAGAGACAAATTTATGTATTTATTTCAAGAAAAATCAATGCTACGTGAAATGGAAAAATTATCATGATGTAGTGTATAACGAAGGATTAACATTGTATGGAAAAATAATAATAATAGAGTACTTTTATATTAAACTACCTATATTTAATTTTTTATGAAATTAATAATATCAAAAATCATATATTAATTTCAAAAAATAATCCACAAAATCATAATTTGTTATATTAATCCCCCCATTAAAATGACTATTGTCTAAGAAATATTTTTGGGTTATGAATGTTTTAACACCAGAATTTTCATTTCATAGAATCCCAAATTATAAAAATTAATTTCAAATAATCCTTTAAAAGGTGAAATTTGGATATATAATGGTTACCCAACGTTACTCATAACTAGGTTTGCATATATAAGAACATATGTGGGAAGTGAAAACATTGAAATGGAAGAGAAATATAAGTTTCACGTAATGATCAAGAATGATAAAGAACCTTGATAGGATAAAAAATGATCAATAAGTTGTATTTAATGTGTTTTTAAATTGTCCATTGATATCATCATAAATTATGATAAAAGGTAAAAATATTATTTCATGATCCTTGTTCCTACTATTAAATAAATATCATGAAGAGAAATACTTACTTGATTTTAGAACAACAATACACATTGTTGGCACCTGATCAATTTCATCTTCATATTTTATTCAAGACAAGGATGGTAAATGTTTCATTCCAAAATCAATAAAAAGTCCCGTTATCAATGAATATAATTATAGGTGATTCCATATGACTTTAGATATCATAAAAAATGGTTATCACATGTTACCAAAAATTTAAAAACTCCTAATATAGAGAAAAATTACTTTATCCTCTAAAACATCATCTAGTGATTAATATAAACCATTAAATAAATGTTTAAACTTTTTACCATTCTAAAATATGGATGTTAAAAACATTATAAATAAGGTCACTAAATTTTAATAAAATGACACAGAACTGATCTCCCATTTATTACAAGGTTTCTCTTAGTTTTCAAATACAAAACATGTGATTACCTTTACCGTGTATACTCTTGAAATGTTTTAATAAAATTAATATTTTTACAACATTATTTAAAATTTGAATTATTTTTTATGGATATATACATTAAATCCAAAATGTTGTAAACTTTATCTATGATAACATGTTCCACTTTTTCAATAAATCCATCGTCTGATCGGAGAAAATCTTCCGCATCCAATCTACTTATTCACATCCCACGTATGCTTATCCAAACAACATTATATCAATATTTTATTCACATTAAGAGTTATCATTACCTTAATCTTATGTTTCCCACAAATATAACTAAGCCATTAAATTTGTTTTATAGTCTATCTGAAACATTTATCATATTCTAGAAATTCCATAGAGAAAAAATAAACAGACATGTTATTATATGTTTCATTATTTATAAATCTTTTATCCAAATACATAATCACATTGTTTATACTACTTTATCCATAGTCATTTGTCAAGGATACCTCATCCTATTACATAATACCACATTACATTCACATTTCATCTAGAATATCATCAACATCATCCCCATTGTAACCCTTTACTCATACCACCTTGCTTATTCTTTTCCAAATATTCCCACATGAGACATCAATTTTCATTATTTCCATTCACTCCACACATAACAAATTTAACTATTGATGATATATTATGAAAGGAAATTTTCCCATAAATTATATTAACTAAACTCTTCATTTTGTCTTTTTTTTATATTTTATTTATTTCCATAATTTCATTAATAAAAACTTCTTCTTGTTCCACAAAGACATTCACTTAGGTGATTCTTTCCACATTCTCCATAAAATATGAACCTAATATTCATTCCATTATGTACTCCATTTCTTAAAATCTCATCGAAATCTATAATTCTCTTCATTGGTGTGTTTGAGAGTATGTGAAGATACAAATTTTCAATAAAATACCATGGAAAATTGTTAGGCATGATAAAATCCTCATTAACTCAATCGATTATCACATTGGGCTACTCATTAGAAAATTATCAGACACATTCAATTGTATCCCAGTTCATTCTAGTTCCCACCATTCACTAAAAATAGAAACAATTCTTGATAAACACTTATCATAGATGAAAACCATATCAAAAAGAAAAATAACTTGTAGGATGTATAAATTATAACACATTATTTTAAATATATAAATCCTTAGGCATGTCCTAAGAGACATACATATTCATATCATTAGTAATCTCCCAACGGGGTGTCAATAATGTTTTTAAATACTTGTTACCATATGTTGAATAAACATTTCCTTTGATACCTACTATAGAGGCCCGTGATTATCATTCATAGATATCACATGATTTTTTATGAATATACAACACATTAAATAATATATGACTGGGGAATGTAATAGTTTTGTGTCTTTAGATACATGGAAAGCTAATCATCTAAATTTTTGAAATATCATAAAAATATTCAGTAAATATCTTCCCCTTTAGTAGTAAAACTTTATACATTTATTCATAACCTGAGGAAAAGAAACATAATTAATGGGTGAGCTCAGATACTCAGTAAGGGTAAATAAGACAGAAATGTAAGCATAAAAACAGATAAGGGAATGAGATTTTGACTATAAAATTAGATAATAACCCTCATATAAATTCTCATAAAAATTAATAATGAAACAAATATTGGTAGTTCATAAGAAATGAATCATAACTGTACCAATACCATAATCCATGATATTATAACATGGGAATGAGGAAACAAATTTGTGGAAGAGACATAACCCTTTAAAAATGATACCCATAGTAGTCATGGATTATTTACAAGGCCATCATAGCATTATGGTTTCACTCTTCATGACATATTTGATGTCATAGGTCACTCTAATGACCATTTTAGTAGGCAAGGACCACATTGAATACCATATTAGTGGGAAAACCATATACTAAACCATGTTATAACCCTATTATAACCATGTTTATATCATGATATAGAAATAATTAATAATGAATTGGTGGGAGATAAATGTCACACCGATCACATAATGAAATCATATATAAAATTTCCAAAATATTATAAACAGTCATATAAAGGACCATGAAATGAAAAAAATAACATAAAATTATCATCATATCATAATTAGTGGATAATAAGATGATCTAAAAATAATTTCATCAAACTATAACTCCTGAAAATAAGAAGGTCTCATAAGAATATTACACATCCAATTGAAATAGAACTCAAATGCATATAACACATTAATGAGAAATTGATTTCATAAATCTATAACCAGTGAAAGAGAAAAGGATTTCATAAATATTATTCCTTCAAAACATAACCTTTCAATGAAATAATATGAATGGAACCCATATATCATATCCTCATTAAAGAATGAGTAACACTAATGTATAAAAATATACATCAGTGATAATTGTTTTAAAATTTTTTAAAATCATTTAAAGGGGAAAATGTTCTTTCTTCTTTGAAAAAAATAATTATTAAAACATAGAAAATTAAAAAAAAAATTAAAAATATATACATGAAAACATATAATGTAATCCAAAAAAAAATTTAAAACCTTTTTCCAAGGAAACATAAAAAGTAATCTTGAAAATATTGTTAGTTAATAGTACTTTGAAAACATATAGTAGAATATTGAAATCATTTTGAAATCATTTTTCATGGAAAGTCTTTGAAAAAATATGATGAATTATAAAGAATATTATGAAAAAAATTTATTTTTAAATATTTTGATAAGTTATAATTTATTATTGGTATTATATTTAAGAAATTTTCATTGGATAAACTATTCAAAACTATAGAGAAATTTTAAATTCAATTTTAAAACCATTATATTTGAAAAAAAAATTAAAATTATAAATAATTATTTAAAACATTTCCAAAAGGTAGTTTTCATGAAAACATATAATATAATATTGAAATTTTAAAACACTTTTTATACATAACCATTTTTGTATAATCTTTTTGGAAATCATTATTCTGAAATATCATACATTTCAGACTGAAAGAATAGATAAAGTTATATTTTCTTAAAAAAACCTTATTTATCTTAATTAACAGAGTGAAAAAATGGTACCAATACATGATGATATCAAAAATAACCATAGGATAAAAATATTCATGAGATTTGTTGTTTTATGGATCATAATAGACTATCAATGGAGGCATAAGTACCGACTATACCGATAAATGACGAGAATGTATGAATAAAATGTTACCACATTGGTAACATTTACTCATAATTCACATTAGATAATAACAATAAATTAATATTACAATATCAAGAAATAAGGATTTTCATGATATAAAATGTATAACAGATGTATATAGACCCCATAAAAAACAAAAATCACATAAAAATTTTCTTTCTCAAAGAAGGCACATTGAGAAACAAATTATATTACGAACATGATAACTTTTGATCAATAAAATTGAAGACATAGTGACAATAAAATGGATTTGAAAATATTAATTAATATATTTATAAAACTAATATAATACATTCTTGGGAATTACATACAATGAAAGAATGAAATTATTTGTAAATTGGGGATATGTATTATTGAAATAAATGTGATATGATAAAACTGTTACTTTAAGCCTTGAAATTATTCATTCACATTCGAAACTCTTATATAGTGAATATAATATTATTATCAATCAACCACATAACCTAATTATTATATATAATAACATATATGATTGGATTATGACTTTATGTTACCAATTTATGAACAATTCCATGGTAATGTTATATTTTATGTAACTTCTGCATTGTTTTTCGTATATATTTTGACATTAATTGTTTATCATCTTACATATATCATGAATTAATTATTTTAGTAATTTTAAAAATGATATAAAAAACCTATATATATTATATAAGTATTTATTAACAACATAAATATTAAATTGAATACACCATTTATTTAGATGTTTGGTCGTATATATGCATTAATGTTGTTTCTGTATTGTTTCCATTTTTAATGGAATAAATTCAAATATAATACATGTACTAATATATAAAATATATTTATAGTATAATTGTTATTCCATATATATCATATACATTTTTTAAACACATAATTAGTAAATTTAATGTAAATAGATAATGAAACACACTGTCTTTAGGAGGCGGTAGTCCACACATCCACAAACGAAGTTATCGTATCTACAAAAAAGGAAATACTGAATTGATGTTTATATAATAATTTTAAAAGTATAAATAAATATTAAATATAATATATATCATCTTAAGATATTTTCATTTTCATAATTCCAAACCATGATAGGTGGTAAAGAAGAAATGATTGACATTTTTCGTGAAGTAGTAGTCTGGCATACACAAGAACGATAAGTTCGTTACAAATTTAATGAAAGAAAATGTAGTTGTAATTAGAATAATTATTGTAAAAATAAATAAGTATAATAAGGAAACTTAGGATAATATATAATCATGTAATTAAAAAATTGTTTTGGTGTAGAATGAAAATAATATAGATGTAATTGTAGAAGGAGGATGCCAATTATTTGGGTTTCTTCTCTTGGATTGAGCCAAAGGGATTCCATGGAGGTATTTATACTCAAAGTGAGTGATCTATGATGAATTTATTAATGTTGTTATATTATCTATTAATGTTTGGGATGAGGAAAATTTTCTTTATAGGGGTGATTGTGGGGAATAGTGATTGCCTTTTTGTAGAGGATGAGGGGCATCATTCTTGTAAAATGTAAAAGGTAAACACTATTGGGAGGCCTCCCTCACCTAAAATGGAACCAAAATATAAAAATTAATGGATTAAAAGGAGATTTGATTCAATACAAAACTCCCTCACACAAAAATAAATTTTTTTATAACTCTGTTCTTTAAATTCCAAATATCAACGAATTTATCATTTTTCTTTGTCGTTAAGGTAACTGGTTTTCTATCGTAAGTAATTTAACCATTAAGAATAAATTAAAATAAAATTTACTTAAAATTATATGCCCAGTTAATTATATAATTTATATTTAACTTATAAAAATAAATTTCATATGTTTTGGAAATTAACATTCAAATAAGCGTATTTAAAGCTAAAAAATACTATTCAAACCTGAACTATGATTAAAATGACTTTAATATTTAGTAGTAAATATAATCAGCATAAAAGAACAAATTTCCACTAGATAATCCAGTTTTAATACTTATTACCATATAAAAATAATATTTTATAATCTAATTTTTATGTAATTTGTATATATTTTATTACAATATTATTTATTTTACAATTTAATTATTTTCTATATTAACCTTATTTAGTGAATTTAGATTTTAAAAAAATATCCTGAAAAATAATTAATATGTATATATAAATTTCTTGTGTTATATAAATAATATTTTAATCTATCATAATAATTACAACAATTCATTGACTATACATTACTTTTAATATTTTTCATATCATTTTTTGTTACTTATTATATAAATTATTGATAAATTTGGCATACCTTATGATGTTAATCAAAATAATTCATCTAAATAATTTAAATATAAATTAATATGATAAAAAACCATTAACTTTAAGAATTATATTCACAACCAAACTAATGTTGTTTTTTCCCTTATCTCAATTCTTTATAAATGGTAAAGGTAAGGAAGGAACCTTTTTTTGACTATTTGGGTACTTAATTTATTATATATGAATCACTCATGAAATAATGTCCCAATGACTCATAAACATTAAAATTTTTATTGTTATGGGAAAAATATGGACAAAATAGATTTTATACATGTTTCTAAATCATTTTACACTTATGATCACTTTATAAACAATAAGTAATCTATTTAATGCTTTAACTGTTGGATTAATATTAATTTTCTTCACTAATCATTTATTTCAAAAAGTAATTTGACTTTACCATATATTATATATAATTATTTTTCAATTATTTATATATTTTTTACTTATTATAAATGTATAAGTTTAGAATTTTTTTTATATTAATCCCGTAAAGGTGTTGTGAAATCATTGTTTTTAATTGAGAAATAATTAAAAGTTTGAAATGATTTTATATGAATTTTAAATGTTAAATAGGTACCAAAGTACTAAATCATACTAATTTTGGTAATGTTTTTTCATTAAACTATAATAATATATATATAAATATATATAATAAAAATAAAATAAAATAGATGAAATAAAATTTTTTAGTTGAACTTCAATATTTTTCCTTATTCTTTCAAATAAAATGTTTTTTAAAAAACTTGAGACATAACAATAAGTTTATTTTAATATTTTCAATAAAAACCAATTTAATGTAACCAAATTCTATTTTTTTTGTGATACAAAATTTTATTTTATCAATTTTCATAGGAAATAAAAATTATTCCAGCTAAGAAAATAGTATTTTCAATCTTATAGAGATTCTATAGAAAAATAAATGATTTATTTTCATAACCCCTTATAAATAATATTTAGATGGTATTTAGTACTATTATTTTCACTATTTATAACTTCCATCTTATATCTATCATATTTAAATAAATAGAATTATAAAATTTTGTTTCTTATAAACTTAGTTTGGTTTATAACTCCAGCCAAGTTAGTGTTGTGTGTTGCGCAAGATCATATTGGGTGAATTTATAAAAAATTAATAACATGGGGTTGCATATAGTGAAATAAATACACATTTTTTTATATGATAGGTGTTATTTCTTATTTTTATTGAAATAAAATATATCAAAAACATTAAATTATTTCCATAGAAAATCAAAAATTCTTGATGTGTTAGAGGAATTTTGTAAATTAAATGTATCAAGATATAAATCATTATTTATTAACCATTTAATTGTGTGTTCCTTTTAGTATGTGCACAAATGTTCATATAAGCTTTTACCATGTATACTAGAAAATAAATAGATAACCATAATGTTTTCCATGGGTCCAATCAATTTAGAAAAAGAAGAATGGTGGAAAAAACAAGTATATACACAAAAGCATAAAACCACAATGAAGTTTCAAACCCCACACATAATGTTCAATTAAAAATAATCACAATATTATAAACTCAAAATATAATCAAACACTGTTTCAATTTACTTAATAAAAATTAAATGGAAATATATAATTTTACAAAACTCTGTGTATGCTTATATATAATCAAAATTAATTAAGTCCATTTAAAACCTATTTTCATCATATTTAGAAAATATTAACACCATATAAAATATTATAAACACATCACAAACATGAATAAAAAATTTATAAATTATTATATGTCCCAACCATCAAATACAATTTTAATATAAAATAATGGATTAAAACACTTATTTTTATTGTCTGTGACTGTTGTCAAACTCAATTCGAGGGAATAACCAATCATGAAAACAATACCAAACACCATAGATTCAATATAATCATAATAAAAAATCATCCCTCTACGCTTGTTGTTTTTCTAAGAGTTATCCATGATAATATAAACTATGAAACCAATAGTGGGAGGATATGATATTAGGAATGAACCAAAAAATCCAAAGAAACTCAATATATAATCATAAAGGACCTTAAATGGAGGAAGGGGAGCCAATGGGAGGCTGGTTTTATGTACCATTCATGAAAAAAATGATAATGAGTTGTGGAAGATCAATTGGGGTTAAAACATAATAGGATAAAATATGGAATTCAATTTTTTTCATGAATTTGGTCTAGTACAATTATATAGAAACTAGGATTAAAAAATTTTATCAAAAAGGTTCCCAATATATAGTAAATAATTGAAAATAGAATATTCTAATGGGACCATTAGATTAATCATTTGGCAACATTGGAAACTTTTTCTGTTAAAATGACATAACCCATCATACACTTTCTGTAGTTTTTGGACTATTCTCGAACAAGCCATTAACATTCCCTTTGGCATCGCCAACATGACTCAAGGTTAATCATTTACCTAGGATTTATTAATCCAACCTATGTATAGACCATGAAAGAAAAACTATGTAAGATAAAAATTGAAATAGAAAAAACCCCCTTGATACACCAACTAAATGGTTTCTTTCCGTAATAGGAACACATAAAACATTATAGAAAAAACAACAATAAAAAAATATTTAAAACTCTCCAAAACACAAAAAAACCTCCAACAAAAGATAAATAACTTTAAATATAAAAAATGATTAGATTCCTGAAAATTGGGGTCATTGTGTGTTAGTACGAACCTTCATTGTAATGGGAGAAACTACAATGGTGTTTCAGACCCAAAGAAGATTAAGAATTCACATTATTTGAGAATATGGGGGGTGAGTATCATTGCACCCATTGGGGGAAATTATTTCCTATTAAGGGACTATAAAAATTTTAAGACATTTTCTAAAATTCTTTTCTATGAATCGACAAGTGATTTTTCATTTTGTTTCAATGACAAGATTAAGGCCATGCACAAACATGAATACATGTGTTTTTTATAGGTTGACCCTCACTAAATAATTCATTATTGATACTTTAGTTTATAGAAATATTTAGGATATTTTAATTTTATTTCCAACCAAGGAGGTTCGTATTTTCTCATGAATGGGATTTAACCTCTATAAGGACTCATACACATACTGCAATAACATTAATAAAAAACAATGTAGTTTGTTTGGAAATTTTTAGGTTCATTTCAATGGACACTATCATGTTCCATAACATCATGTGGAAATAATATAACAACAAGGTTCGGGCCTTGATGTTTTATTCTATGTTTACTATTATGATAGTAGTGGTATTACACCATGTATTTGTGATGATTATTATTATCATAAAATATTCAAAAAAATAAATCTGTGTGTGGGGCCTATGAACATCATGATGGATAGAATTTCCTCGTTGATAGTATGATCAATCGAGTGAAATGAGATGTAAAAATA
The DNA here is from genome assembly GCA_963277665.1 of Viscum album. Classification (NCBI taxonomy): domain Eukaryota; kingdom Viridiplantae; phylum Streptophyta; class Magnoliopsida; order Santalales; family Viscaceae; genus Viscum; species Viscum album. Next base: position 303,263,561 of record OY728131.1, on the reverse strand, counting down.
TTTACATCCCAATTAAGATCCCAAATTATGTAATCCACGTCATACTAGTTGTATAACCATCATTAGTATCTAATCCCATGTGAGGGATTACCAGAGTGAATGTTGAGATAGTCAAAGAATAGACACATCACATGTGATCTTATTTGTACACTACATATACCTTCATATTTCCCCTAGATAGGTATGATTACTACTATCATGGGGAATAATCTATGGTTCCCTAGACATAGAAATTATTCTAATGTATCATGTTTTAATTAATAATCATAGTCTTCATAATTAATTTCATCCATAATGCAATGATGGGTTTAAAGTACATCAGAAAATGTTTGGGGATTACAGTTAATGTTATGACCATGTGTGATCCCTATTCTCATATGATAATGTATGAAGATGGATAATGGATAATGGATTCATTATAAAATCTATCCCTATGATCCTAGAATATTTGGGTTTCAAAGGGATTCACACTAGGGTGGAATCCAATTGGAGGCCAGACCATAGGAATGCATCGAACTAATCATGTTTGGATAGTCATCATAGTCTATGTAGTTCATTCACCTCTAGCTTATTGATGTATCTGGGTATGTGTTTACACTTAATGTAAATATTATTATCCATGTGAAATAAGTGTTATATGGTCTTAAAATAGGAATGATTCCCATATTTTATATTCATTCTCTATCATGTGATATAAAATTTTTGTCGATGACCATGAAGGTTCTTCTAAATTTTCACGGGATATCATCGAGGGATTTCTAGCATGCATGGAACAAATAGGGTCTCCAGAGTCTGTAAAACTAACACATTAAAAGCACTCCCCACATATAAGGGGTATGCGGTTGAATTTTCCTCGCCTATGGTTCATATGGTATATATCCAAATGTGTCTTTGGAAAATGGTTGACATGTTTTCTTAACATATCTGGGGTGTCATTTTAACATACCAGACATGTCTAAGGGTGTCATCCAAATAGGTTTTGATTGTCCACCTGGCATGTTCATGGTATCATCATGACATGGAAGACACACTCAATGGTGTCTTTCTAAAATTTACAATGATTGCTAAATGATTTATGTTGATGTTTCCATGATCATTCACATAACCAACTGACTTTTCTGAGTTGCCATCATGTGAAAAAATTGTTTTTTCTAGGATTTCTACTCATGATCAACCTAAAATTCCCTAAGAATATCGCATGGAAACGTAAATATTTCTATGTACATTTACCTAATCAGAATAAAATATCCATGAAATAATGAGGGTATCTTGATTCTAAAAATTATTCATGTGATCATGGGACCCTAGGGGAGTTAAGTGGTGGACTCTTGATAATATATAGAATATTATTCATATACATGTATAAATGTTTCACATAAAAATTTATCATGAATTAACGAATCAAGGGTGGTATATTTATCGAGGGAGAATTGAATTTCTAAGGGATATGAAAAGATTTTCTAACGTAGGATTTTCATGAAGTTAGAGGGTTTATTCCATTGGGTTTAGAAGCATGTTGGTGATTCCATCAAAGTACTGTAAACACGACAATGGTTACCCACCACATAGATGTTGACATACAAGATAAAAGTTATAACAAGTGGAATATCAAGTCATGGTACACATGTCTGATGGATGATTCAATGTTGAGGGGTTCCCACACAATAACATTTTAATATATTTATTTCATTATCTGATCAGATGATCTCAATGGGGTATTTTGATGGGTTGTTCTAGAATGTCTATGAAGCTCCCTATATGAATTATATGCATGATAATATGGGGAGAATATCCTTAGTGTTTTATTTTCATGGAAAGGGTTTATAACTATTGACATTACTAATGATCTGTTGTAGGTACAAGGAATTTTACAGTGTGATTGATGTAAAGCATCACTAGACCAAAGAGTTATGTCTTCCAATACTACATGGAAATGTATCTAACTTTTGTGATTTATAAATACATTTTATAATTGGAGACCACATTATTGCATCACATGATGTTATATAACTCATGTGATCACAGTTCATGAAGGGGTCATTTTCAGAGGTCTTTTGTACATGAACAAGGGGTGCACACCATTGAAATATGAATGGGTGTATATTTTCATCAAATATTACAAAAATGGATGAATATAATTTCCAATGGTTATTATTCACATAATTCCTACATGGTATTATAGGATTAACATATTGAAAGTGATGCATGTCTACAAAAAGTATTGGTTGGGTAGCCACATCACTTTTAAGAGGGTTAACATAATATTTTTTATAAATATGCTTGCTCATAATGTAATAATGAAATAGCTTTTTGTGGTGTTATCTTTTGATAGTTTCGTTTTAGGAGAGCCTCTCTACTACCTGGGGATCCTCCCTAATGTAGATATGCATATCTCCTTTACTTCATTAACGGCTTTTTCCTTCATTTTTATTTCTCACTTATCCCCCATGAATGTGTGTTTTTTATTGGGATGTAGGGTTCATCTTTGAAGAGGAATTGAATTATATATCTAATATTTAGGTAGAAGATTCTGGATTGTGGTTCTAGAGAGCATCAGATGATCAACATCATGCGATTTCTGGATGGGTTCACTTGATGGAACTCTTGAAAACTACCAATGATTTTTGTCATATGATCAAAGTCCTCACATGTTTACAGGTTTTTTATACAATTAATCATTGTACAATCTCTAACGTATATTTGTGAATTATTTGTTGGATATTCATGTTCAACATCATATGATCATGACTCAATATACATGGTATTGATGTGGTGGAGCTTGACCATATACCCATGATCATTTTCAATATTTCACATGTTCTAACTATGAATAATGTCAAGTAATACATGAGGATATTTCAATGAAAATATATATTATTTTCATGAGATTCCTAATTTTTATCTTCCTTATGTCACATAATCATATCCACTTATTCCTATAATTAATGCTACTGCTGGTGAAGTCCCCATGTATCTCTCATAATCAACATCACTCTATCAAATGATTAGATTATAATATTAATGTGGTGATGTAAATAATATGATCCATATATCCTTATGTGATCATGTAAATACATGCTTATTAGAGATGGATATTATAAAGGATGTCAAATGGAGGATTCATGTGATAATCATGAGCTACCCAATATATTAACCAGTTTTTTCCACCACGAGATATGTATGTAGGAGGTTTATGACAACACAAGATTGATATTAGAGGGTTGTTATATGATTTATCACTGGGGGAGTTTTTATCCATATTTTTAACTAATGAATAATGCTTTAATATGCTTCATCTCACATCAGTGTCTCTTTAGAAATCGTAGATTTTAATGAAAAATTTGGATCTGTCTATTAAATGAATGGAGTACTAGAGTATGCCCCAAGAAATCCTTGAGACCACCCATTTTCATCCTAATATCACACTAAAATTGCCTCCATAGGTTGTGGATCAACTCCTCCTGCATGGGTGATTAACCAGACAACCTCTTCCACATATTCTAGTCATTAGAGGTGGCTCCCTTGGAATGGATAAGGTGAATCCCTAAAGATCATGTGTTGAAATTTATTAGTAAGTAAACCTCGTTGATAATTTTTTTGGCTAAGGATGGAATTCATAAATACATTGAGAATGGTCAAAGTAAAATTAATACGTTCAAACCATTATAAATAAAAATACAATTATTTTTTGGGAGGAATAACTTTTCTATGTCCATTTTCATTGTATAATAATATTTCTATATTGTCTTTATTCATCTAAAAATTTCAATGGTAAACTGTGGGATTCTAAATTATGGACACCAAAAACTAAAAATTCATGTGGACAATATTTTGTATCCAATTTTTAGCACATTATATAATCACATTTCAATATTAATAGATTATATATTAATTGAAGGTCAATAATATATAGCAGTTGATCACATTAAACCTAATTCAACATGTCATTAATATTGGTTAAACCATTATTATGAAAATCATTACATTTTAAAATTCATTATTTAATGGCAGATACAAATTAATACATCATTATTATTAAAAAGAGTAGTTTAGTCTTATGGTGATACACTAGGGTGTATAAAAAAATTATTGAGGTCGTCCAACTGTTTCTTCATCAAGTTATCAAATTAAATAAGGGGTATTTTATATAGAGTATGTGATATAAGTATAGAACATGGAATGAGTTCTATTGAAAATTCAACAACATAATTTCTATAGAGAATAGGAAAACCATTGTAAAAACAATTAATCTATTCAGTCAAAATTATAAGTAATCAACATTGAGTTTCTACATTATAAATTTTAGTTAAATAACTATCATTATTTGGAATAGAGAACCCTACTATAGATGTAATTTACACCGATGATTCATAGAATTTTTTTTCACAAGTTTATGAACATAGTATTATTCAAGATATGAAATGTGACATACCTATTCATAAAAATGACATGTAATCATAATAAAAATTTCCAAACCAATTCCATAATCACATGATACTCAAAAAATTACATTGTAATACTATCTTTAGAAAGTAAATTCACTAACAACTCTACAAGATATAATTCATTTTATTTGGATCTAAATATAGAACACTAAGTATTATTATCTATATTTCAATACATATCCCTGTGGGGGGGGGGTTAAATAGATTCTCTTAGAAAACATATTATCTATGAAGGAGTGGAAATATATGAAATAAGATAAGATATTTATTCTTATTGACCAGATGTTAATTGTATATTTAATTGCATCTTAATCATGAAAAATATTAGTACTTGTAATTATATATGATTTTACAACCTCCCACATATTTGGAGGATGCTAACATTGATTATCATCCATAACCTTGTTATTGATAAATAAACATGCGTAATTTCTATTCTCATTATAGTTGAAGCCTTAGAGTTTGGTTTATAATTTAGGATATTAATTAATTTTATTATTAGTATCCCCTTAACTTTTATATTCTTAATGAAACTCTATTACAAACATTTAGAATTTACCCATTCCATTGAGAAAATATCCAACAGTTGTTTCCAAATTATTTTTCATATTGGGAGATAAATATTCCTTCCATTATGTATCTTATCATTATTTGTTCCTTAAAACACTGATTTCCACTTATCTGATGAATAAATAAGAATAATAGGAATATTAAATTTGTAATTCTACCATTGGAACACATCAAAAATATTATACATATCTTCCAAAGTCCTTTATTTCTAATGAAATGTATTGACTACTTTTTAATAGACTAAAAGAATGATAATTTTCCCATCATAGTCATTTATTAAATTCGAAACCACCATGAAATCAATGTGATGTCTTATTCAAAGATACAAAAGGATTAATCACCCTTTGTTTAATTTTTTTTTAATATTAATTATATAATGAATAGAGAAAGGGATAAATTTATTTTAAAAAAACATTGATAAACTCATTCCATTCTATGTGGGAAATTTTTTCATCTTCTCTCATGTTTATAATGAGTGTACACTATTTTATAGAATTATCATCCCATGTGTTAAAATTAAAAAAATATATATTCATTGTAAGTTTACAAATGAATTAAAAATGTAATTTCTATTATATTTTTCTAGGGATGAAATATATATTTGTAAGAAGAACAATTAAAGAAGGGAGAACATAGCTCCCTGATGAACTAAATGTATAGTTTTTCAACTATAGTGTGTTAGGGAAGTCAGTATGAGTCTTGTATTATTCACATATGAAAATAAATATGTGATAATCACCTTATTATTTTTCCTCTTCGTAACACCCCATTTGGTTTCTCATTTAGACATTAATTTCATTTTTTATTGCCCTAGTTTTTCTTTATATAATCATTCTTCTAAACACTAACTAAATGAAAAATGGAGAGCGTGAATAACATGTAACAATTATAAGAGTATGAAATTATATGGTAATAAAAATCATTATTAATTTATCTAAAACCATGACCTCTTTATTTCTAGTTAGTTCATTTTAGGTTCCTCCTAAATAATTTTTTGGTAAATCATTGGCTTGAATTGTTTATAACATATTATTTTTCATAATATAGTATCCAAAAATTAAAAAACAAAAATATTATATTAAATTATATGACCCAAGAACAAGATAAATATATTTTACATCTGTTCACTTGACTATTCATTACCCCCTCACAATTAATCATATCCCATAGGGTATATGTTTTTTTATTTTTGATTATCAACACATAATTTTCATATTTTATGGTCATAGTTCCCTGTCTAGCACAAATATTATTTACAAATGATACCCTAATTGGAAAATTACATACAATTATTTTCTTCATAAAGTGGGGAAATGGAAAAATAATAAATTATGAACTCATATTCATTATAAGGGTTATAGATGATATTTATTAATCATTATTCATTAGTGAGAATTAAATGAACATGTAGGTGTGTGAAAGTACTCAATTTTCAGAAAATTATAAAAATATCATTCCAAATAAAATTTGGATTTTATTTAATGAATAATGAAAAAAAAATATTGTATATATGAAATTTCATGAGTTATAAGAATTTTTAAACCTAAGACAATAATCATAATCATTGAGAAAATAACATAGGTGAATTTCACAATATATGATTTTTCACCCGCATAAGTATATAAATCCTAACTTATTAAAAATCTAATGAGGAATACATTCATTCCATAATGGAATAGGCTAAACAATTTCTCATAACACTTTGGAAATGGTGGACCACCCTATATCGATTTCATTTGTGACATGGGAAAACCATCCATGTGCCATCCAAATCAACTAAGATAAAAAACACTAACATATGAATTATAGTTCTATAATGAAGCCTACTATTATGTATTGATGAACCATAGATATGTGTGACACATGGTTATAAAAAAATAATAATTCTATCATGCCACAATTAATACTTATTAATGAAACAATTTTCATTAATGAATTTAAAAACTATGATAATATGACATATAAAATATAATGGTTCATAGAATCATTATTTAATATCCTTAGTGATGTAAAAAAACAATAATTGATATATTTAATTTTTAAAAACATTAATAAGATGAATAAATATTTTATTTAGAATGGATAAATGGTAAGCCATTAAATTTTTCTGATACAATTTAAAAATGATCATATGTTAAACCCTGGGAAGATAAATTAACTTAATAATGTATTGAAATAGATAGTGGCTGAAAAAAATTAAAACTAAATGAGACTATTATAAAATTTGTTCATATGGGAAACATTTTAAAAAGATATTCTATTCAGATCTTTTTAAAGGAAGATAATATTAGAGGGAAATAAAATTTTCATATATATTAAAAGACGAATTTTTTATAGATATGATCATTTACACAAAACAATTATTATTGAGCTATATAAGTAAAGATAAATAAATCCAGATGAAATAAATATAAAAATGATGGAAAAATATAAGAAATCAAAAAATTATATATATGTTCAATAAGTCTAACAATCATTCTCTTAGTTGAAATGTTTACCACATGGTATATAAACTATTTTGAAGAGAAAAAATGAAATAAATATAGGTGACACTAATTATCGGGGATATATATAGAATGAACAAGAAATTTATGCCACTAGATATTTAAACAAAGATGGTATCATTTTTAAATTGAGAATATAATGAAATTGTTAACATTAATATGAAACTATAGTAATTCACATTATCATCTTCTTTAAAAAATATAGTTATATTAATCACTTAATTTATAAATTTTTTTATATTTATAAATGTTTATAGTATTTAAATATAGTTTTTTATTATATATACATATGATATTAATTAACTATTTTCATCATCAAAACTTATTGGTTGATTGTTTATTATATGTTTCATATTAGAGATATCAATCCTCGGTTTTTTATAGTAAGTTAAAAATTCTTACATTAGGGAAGAATTTGAAATTATTTTTTTCTAATTTTTTATTTAATATAATTAACATATGATAAAGAGCATATGTACGGTTTTTGAGATTGAATTCCATGGTGTGCATGTTTCAAGAAATTTAACAGTGACAAAAGTTGATTTATAACAAGGATTCAATTTTTTTTGTAATCCATAACAATAATATTAACTATAAATTACATATTAATATCATATTCAACAATTATTAATGTCTATATTCATAATAATGAATAATATTGTGATTTTGGAATAGAATAATTCATGTTTTTGGTTTAAACGAACTAAAAATAACAAGTCATAATATAGAAATGGGCTGGTGTTTATTGAAATATATTAGTAGTGTTACTTTTAAAAGATCATAATTTTTTTATAGAACATAACAATGATTGTTTAATGGGATTCAGAAGTATATATGAGACGGTAATTGAAATATATGATAATGAAAATTGATACTTTCATGATAATATACACATTTATGAAATAGGTTCTTCAAAAAAATCATTTTAGGATCACTCTATTAGACCAAATGATGCATCATGTGTAACATGGATTTAAGAGAGGAGAAATATAATGTCATTTAATAAACAATTGAATTGTTTGAGTGTTCTCGAAGGGATCCGAATAATTCCATTAAGATTGTGAATGTAGGGAATTTTAATATTTCATTATTAACTAATTATTGAAGAAGGTATTATCAAAAGTTTAATTTGAATCATCTGTTTTAATAATCTAGTAAAATAAAAAACACCTCTATAGTATATTTTAAAAAAATATAATACATCATTTTAATAATATAATGAATTTTAATTTTTTTAATGTTTATTAATTGGAGACACCATTCATCGAGATAACATACTTTTATGACCAAAAATAAAATAAAAAACCCAAAATAAATTTTACATGGTGATTAAATATTTTAACAGTATTTAATATTCTTCAATTTATAAATATGAGGTATGTATAATTTAAAAGAAAACCAATTTTTTTTAGAAAAAACTATTTTTTTTAAAATAAATTTTAAAAAATTATATTTTCTAATTTCAATTTCATATCAAATAGAAATTTTTTTATACAAACTTATTTGTTATTTTATAAAAATAATCGATTAAAATTGGTTAATTTAAATTTTAAATAAACAATAACACATCATCGGGAAAGAATTTTTTATAAAATTTACTTTTTATTATTATATTCTTGTAACAAATCCCCAAACATATCAATTTCTATATTATATAAATTTAAATATTTAAAAAATGAATTTTATTCCATTACTCTCAATGGTATTTGGATAAATTTCACTTCTAATATGTTTCATGACTTTGATTTCACTCTAGACACACAACATTGAGTTTTAATGAACGAAAATATTATGACTGATATAATATTATCAAATGTGATAGTTATATACAAGTTTTTGGTATAGAGGGTATGTATATGATAAATATTTTTTGAATATATATTTTTATACAAGTATAAAATTATATAAATGAATATTAATAAGTTATAAATGATAATGAAATAATTAAAAATTTAAAAAATAGTTGATTTTTTTCTAAAAAAATGTTGTATGTACTAAATATGTTTTTATACTAATGAAGTATATTATTTGATATTATTTATTTAATTTAAATAATTGATTGTATAGATGATTCAATAAAATATTTTGACATTAATGTACTAGTTTTAATAAGGCATGGAAATAGATTTTAAAAAAACATTTCCCCTAAAATGATTTTCATTGTGTTGTAACACATAAATTAAAATAAATTTCAGGAATATATAGAAATTTAATCTGAGAAAATTGTATTTTATATTTAGAGTTGGAATTTACAAATTTATAGAGGAGTTTATTTTCTTTTTTGGTTATTATGCCTAGTAACGGAAGTGAATTTTCATTACAATGGTAGTGACTAAAATAATTTTTTTTTATTAAAAATGTATGTGACCTATAATAAACCGAACCAATCTAATTAAAGGAGTGTGAAATGGAAAAATATGAGATAATAAAACATATAAAATAATTTTACAATATATCTATTGTGTCCCAAGCTGGTGTATTATATTATTTCTTATCTGTGCCTCCCCTTGCTACCTAACACATCAGTCAAAACATTTTTGTCTCTTGATGTATGACAATTGTGAAGTCCCTCATTGATAAAATTCATTCATATCCTAACTAAATGTGTCAAATAATATGTCATACTACCCACCCCATTATAATTAATCTCTTACACTATTTTGTGTAATTAAATTTCCACTTTTTGAATATTGTTGCTTCTGTACAATAGAAGTCCAATAACCATCTCTCTAGACTTTTCTCCGATGGAATTACATAAACCTTAATATGTATTGAATACCAAGATTACCAATCTCATGATGTCTCTCACAAAACATAAACTTCTCATATACCCACAAATTCATGTACCATAATCATTTAATTCTTATCTGAAAAAGGGAGGATTCAATCTGATCCACCTTCCCTGTTTACCTCAACTTCCCTTCATGTTCTTGCACAGTCCTGAAAAGAGGAATGAATCCCACTCTTTATGTGTGCCACCATATCAACCACTAATTTATTCACAATCATTGAATATAATATAAATTACTTCATTTTTCCTTACCAATCTGGGTTTATGGGTTCCCATAGGCACAAACACCTAGTCGCAAACATCATACACTAGACCCAAACCTCTTTTCCTTGTTGGTCTTCTCAAAAAAACCACATCTTAATAACGACATAAATTGTGTCCACATAATATTTTATATTAAATAAAAAATACATTAAATCCAAAAATCCAATTTTCCACTCTATATTTTAAAGAACAAGACATGTTTTCCCTGGTGTGGTAATTTATAGCACTGACATAGTGGGGCCAAAAACCAACCCATTCATTTAGATATTCTCATTTTTTGGAAATTTTTTCTTCTTTATTAACCAAACTAGGAAATTAATCATATCAATAATGTTTTCTCACCATAATATAACTTCTCATTCATCCATCCCACTTTTTGTATGCACCATTTTCATAAAATCTTTTAAAGAGAATTTACCTGAGGTCAATGTAGAATAAAAACAAATTTTTAATTCATTAAAAAAATAACACTATCATACTAATTTATCTATTTTAGGTTCTTGATATCATAAATAATGTCTACATATAGACTAGAATTCATTAAGGATATTTATGGGAATTAAAAGAATTGATATTACATCCACTCTCCCGCCGAGTCCCTCTACCATAGATTAATTTATCCACATCCCACATTCCATTGGTCCTTATACAGCCTGACCCTCCATTTTTATTTTTTAAGATTATACTGATTCATAAATGTATAATCTAAAAATTTTGGTTTCATTGGTTTCAATATTCACTTGAATATAACATTATTATATTTTTTGGTTTTATGTATTTTCAATATGGCATCTTACCACTTTTACAAAAGGGAACTGGTTAAACTTTGTTATAAACACCACTTGATCCATTGATCATGAAAATTAACAACCCAAAATAACATAAAAAATTATTGTGGAATTCATTGAGGTTCTAGTCTCCCCAATAGAACTATAGGAGATTTCTTATGTTTTTTCTGAATGAAGTGTGCATAAGGAATATGTATTTGTTTATTCTCATCTTTTTTCTATTTCATTCCTTTTAAACATCCTCTTAATGATGTAAAAAAATATGTTTATGATTTTATAAATATATTTACTATTATAATATGTGTGTATGGTAACATATTAAATATTTATACCTCAATACCACCAAAAAAATGACAACATACCTCATATATACATGTTGACTACAACATCCATAAAAAAATTTGATTCAATTTTTATTTTGAAATTACATTGATTCATATAATGATATATTTAACGAATATAAATTATCTTAAGGATAGATTTATTTTATATAAAGGTGATATGTTATTTAATATCCTTTTTTTCCACACATTATAATGTGAATCCTACACTCCTGCAATAATAGAGACTACCATCCGCAAGAAGTGATAGATTTCATGTTTCATTTAATATTTATGTGAATTTTTATAATAGTGTATATAAGGAATAAATTTTTTAGTTATTACGTTATTAAGGTTCTATATATGAAAAAACCATGACCATAGTGTAACTAAATCATGTATACAAAAATACACTAGTTTTTACTAGAATGCTTATTCCCTTATATAATTTTTAATAATTTGATTATTATAAATTGTAGTTGACTGATAAAAAGTATTACACAAATTAATATTCTATTTTATATATTTTTAATAAATACAAATTATTCATAAATCATATTATAAAATACAAGAAGTAAGTCATGAACTGAGGTATGGGTATTGCTTACAGTCCAATTTCGTTTTCAATATTTATTGTATTAAATTTACTTTAAGAAAATTATACGATCCTTATACATCGAAAGATAAATATTTTATTATAATATTTTTATTTCTTTACTTTTATTGAAATTATTACTATTTTTCTATTACTGGTAAATAAAATTATTAAGAATATATTTTTAATTGAAAATTACAATATTTTCACTTTGGGTTTATGGTCAACTTTATCCATGTATATATACATTAAGGTTTTTTATAAGGATATATTATATGATGAAATTACTATTAAAAGTCATTCCAACCATATTTTCAAATAATTAAATTATATTAAAAGAAATTTTTATGACGTTTCAAGAAATGTTGTTTACTACTATTTACAAAAACTAAGGAATGGATATATTTTTTAACATTTACCACATGAAAACGTTTTATTACCTTTATGAATATTATTTTATTTTAAGAAACCATTACATTTTTCCATACTTATTTAAAATAAAATCAAATTCTAAAAATTCGTGGAATTATTCAGTTTTTATATACACAAAAAGAAAATAATAATTTCCCAGTTTTGATTAAAATGTTCACATTCTATTTTAACGGTATTCTTTATTAGCGTTAGAATTATCTATTAATTTTTATGATTAAATATAGTTAATATCATATTATACCATCCATATTATTTCTAAAAAAATTATTCCTATTTTTATTTAAGGTTGATTTTATAATATAGAATAATTTATCACAAATTAATTCAGGTATGATAAAATATTTTAGAATTGTGTTTTTTCATGGATTATGATATAAAAAAAGAAAAAAATGATAATGAAATAGAATTCCATTAAATGAATTTTTATATGATGAAATGATGAATGTGTTTATGATCCTTCGGAACACATATTAATTATTTTCATAATGGGATTAGTAGATCTTGAATTATATAACATTCAAAAGTAATCAATAATGATTGATCTATTACGATATAATATGGAATGGAATGGTGGGTGAACAATTATTAGTAGCAGAGTCATTCTATTATGACAGAAATGGGATGGGTACTATGTAAGTAGTCTAATTAAGAGTAAATACAATCTACTATGATAGCCCTAGCAGTGTAATGTTATTTATTGAAAGAATTTATTTTCATATATTTTTGGAAGCAATGAATTTATTTTTCTTATGATATATTCTCATGCATAATGACTGATTATTGATGATTTCACACTCTTATGAGTTATATATATTATTATGAGAAAACATTTTCTACAAAGCAGGATTAAATATAATTGATTGATTAAATATTAATTTCATAGTTGTAGTACTAATATAATATACTTATTCTTAATTTATACTTACATGGGATTACTGATTGATTTATCATTTATTTATCCATAATGAGCTTCTAATATTAAACATTATTAAATTTCCCTTAACTAGGATATTAATAATCTTTAAATGGATGGTATCTCTATGAACTGTACCATGTGAGATAAACATTATGGGAGATATTAAAGATACATCATTCAATGAGAGAATTATTAATCTACTATATGAATAAAATAAACTATTAAAGCTTATGAGAATGTAATATTATGATATAAATTGAATATTTATCAAATATTATTTAATATTTATCTATTTGATACTTGTATCACGTCACCTGGTATCATTTGATGGGATTCGTTATTTTTGGATAGTAGGATTAGAGAAACATTGTAAAAACCTGGGGAATATTTCTATGTAAAGGATATCATTATGATGCTTTTTTTATGTTGGATATTTTTTAGTTTCTATCAGTGACCTCGGTTTCTAGATACAATAAATTACACCCATCTTTGGAAAAGATGCACCCTGTGGTATGTTATCTTAATATTTACTATTGAGTATCAAATCAATCATCATTTAGTGCATGATTATTTACCCTAATAGATTATACATAGAGTTTCAATATTGAGGAATATTTTATGGTTACATTTCAATGAATTTATAAACATTATTAAGAAATAGTGGTTAAAATACATGAAAATCATTTTAAAACAAATGGGTTATGAGAAAAATAGAAAAGTGTCCTCACATAAAAAATGTATCAAAATATAAGACATTAAAGGAGTGAATTTCATTATCATATAAGACCATAATATAATTAATAATGTTTTATTCAAACACTAGGTTTTTTAAATTTGTAGAAAAAATATGAATCCACTAGATATAAAATTTAATATACAATACAATGACAATACTCATGAATAATCGGATGAAATATGGACATTGATGGGGAATCATTCAGCTAGTGTAACCCATCTCTATCAATCTATCAATGATGTGTTACCAATTTTGGACAAACAAATTGAGAGATGGATATAACAACTCACAATATATACATTAATGTGGAAACATCAACATTTGTTCAAGGGTAACTCATATCCACTAATTTCTATGAAATATAACAATGATATAGAAATGAATTTCTATATTTCTAATATCAAATACCCTGGGATGGTTTTTTGGAAATGTATTTTTTGGAGGGTGAATCTAATCAATGTTGGAATGTAATCAACTATGAGTTGAAATAGGGGGAAATTAACTCCACAACTATGGAAGATCATAATATGATTTTTTAATAATTATTTTTCTCAAACCCTTTATACAAAATTTGTAGGATATTTTATGAAAACAAATGAAGAATTATGAAGAATATAATGGTCCAATTGAGTAAAATTTAAATAATACGGCATGGTATTGTATTGATTTAATCAACAACACTGAAAGAGAGCTTGAATAGTATATTTTTCAGTTAATCCCATGTATCATAAATGAATTTCATGTAAGTGACTTTGATATCAATAGTGAAAAAAACTTTTTCCCTCTCAAGTATGATGTAGATATCAAAGACCCTCATTTTCTAATGGTTTGGGGCAAATGTATAATTATGTAATTTCATGAAAATTATAATAATAAATCCCATTGAGGGATGAAAAAAAATATTACATCGCCATAGAAATTTTAAAATAAACCATGATAAAATTTATTTAATATTTTTTATAAACATATTATATGTGGAATATATGGTCAATGAGAAATATAATACTATGGTTCAGTGATATGTCAATACAATTCAATGAATATATGTATTCTTCAATAAAATAATTAAATGACACTCAAATTAAATATTATCAAAGAATATGGATATTATGGAAATTACATCATGAATATGGGGGCTATTTATGATAATCACTGAATGTATCATTTTAATCTAACACACAAATTGAAGTCATGATCTATCAAAATTACTAAATATTGTTATTAAAATAATATTCAAATATTTATACTTATTATCCCAACATGAAAGATAATGTTCAATTTGATTTTGACTTTACCCACACTTTTATATCTATAAATCCATCTTAGGGTAACAACTCTTATCCTCAATGATTAGATCTTCAACTATTAGTAAGAATGTAACAAACTATGACGATTCTTAACATTATTGCATCTATGTGGTCGATGTTTATGGAAATATATTTCTTAATAATGTTATGATACTCCTTATAGGTGATATAAAGTTAATTTTGGGAATGAATTTTATTACATTATGTAGAGACCAAATAAATTTCCATAAAAATGAAATCATATTTAATAATCTGAATCAACCAGTGATCCTATATTGGTTTGATGATGAATATGAAAATCTAGTTGAAATTACATCTTTTTAAAGACCAGTTCTCATATTCGTGACTGATATTTATCTAATTTTTTTTGAGAAACTCAATATTAATGATATGACTATTTTAGGTAATATTTTTGTGTATTTATGAAATACATGAATATTTATTTTAAAAGTACGGATGTTTTGTTTTTATTAGAACTTGTTACTTATAATACCACTATTTAAAATAGTACATATAAATAATCCCAAATTTAGTTGGACGAATCAAATAATAAAATCTAGGGGAATTTAGGAAATGGATTTATATGTCATATTATATAATCATGGGGGTTCCTATTCATTTTTATGTTCATAAACATGATTCAATGCATATTTTTATTGAATATTGAATACATAAAATGACCATTATCATGATAATACATCAACTACCCCATATTTATGAACTATTTGATCAATTTTAGATAAATAAAAACATTACCATGATTTAAACTCATTATAGATATCTCCAATTCAGATATAACAAGGAGAATGTGCCCTTGAAATCCAATCAAATTAAATATATACATTTCTTATTTTTAGTGATACACTTTAAATTTACTAATTTACCATCTATGTTCATTGATTTCATGTATAGGATTTTTATATATTACCATTATAAATTTTAGGTAGTCATTGTACATGATATTAATATATTTTCCATGTGAATGGAATATCATGAAGATCATTATAGGATTTTGATAAATCCCCTAAAAAGAGAAATATTCTATAAATAATTTATAATGTGTAATTTTTGTATTAAGAAAGTTTCATTTATGGGTCATAAAATCTCAAAAGAGATTATATAAGTAGATCAAATCAATTTATCGAGTAATGGACTATGCCATCTATGTTGAATTAAAGTCATTGATTTATTTTGTGGTGTCTGGATGCTATGTATGATTTTGGATAAGTTTATCATGGCCATATAATCAGATAATATTGTTGAAAAGGAAGGGAACTATATTCTATTAGATAGTTTAATGTGAATAAAATTTCATGGAGAAAAAAATATGGTTGTTCATAAAACCTATACTAACAATACCATATTTTGGAAAAGGGGTTTTGATATATAGTGATTCATTAGATGTGGGATTGGGTTGTATCCTCATGTTAATGGATATTGTAAAGACCTGTAAAATTCATGGGAATTGTTTTCTTAATTTTTATTGGGATTTTAAAAGAACGAAGTTTTGGAAGGCACCTGATTCCGAGGCCCGGTGTGCGTGGAATCATTTTTCTGAAATTTACCTCGGGTACGTTCAGTGAACGAACGAGCGGGTTTTCCTAACATTTGATCTCATGCTCGGAATCAAAATTTGAGGGCACCAATGAAACTGCAGTGCCCGTAATTACATAAGAACAACTTTTCCAGAGTTATGTTTTCACGAGTGAGGTTATTAAATAAATGGGTTAACTAAAGAAAAAAATAAAATATTGTGCTACAAATTTTAATTTTATTCAAGGTAGTTTAAACCTATGCTTGGTGGTTGGAGTGGGACCCACTAATATCCTAACACCACTAGGTAGGATATTAGTGAGGTGGGGCCCACACAAGAACCACCGCCTCTATTTCCTTTTTACCTCTCACGTGCATTTAATTTGGTAACTCACCCCCACACCCTCTTAAATTCCAAGTCAACTCTTGTGTTTAATTTGATTATTAAATGCCTCATTAATTGGTCAATGCACGTTAATTAAATCGTGTTTTAATTTTGAATTTCAAATAAGTGATGGAATGAGTAACAAAATAAGGAAATTCCTTATTATATTATTGTCGTTTCGTTGTGCAAGAAGGATTGGAGATAAATTTCTCAAAGCCTTCGAATCTTCATCTTTTTCATTGGAGAACGTGAAGACGACGAAGAATGCCGGCCTCCGACGGAAGACGACGATGAACGCTGAAATCTGACAAAGGACTACGATCAAAGCTGATTCCTGGGATATTGACAGCGTGATGCAATGTACCACGACTCCAACGATCCTCTTCTTCGTGACACCGTGCACTGCGATGCCGACGATCCTCCTTCCGCGACGCCGTCTTCCGCGACGTCCCATTCCTGCGAAAAACCTTGTTTGACGACTTCATCGAGGTAGGGTGTTTGGTTTAATTTAATTTATATGGATTATATCCTCGAAATAATATTAAATTGTTGAATGTTTCTTGAATCCATAACGCAGTGGGTGCGGACCAACGAACAAGTCCAAACCCACCGATTCTCTATTCTTGATGCGTGAAATGTTGGGCGACGATGAAACAGGAACGTTGAGCGATTGGGGGACGTCATAGTAATCTACAGGTCCTGAGATGACCCCAGTCACAGACGGGAGGAAGAATAGACAACCGAAGTGGCTCCGGAGGCCCACGGTTTTCACCGGCGGTGCGGGTTTCCGGCGGCCTGCACCGGTCGGCCGCCCGCGCGACGCCCGGAGGGACCGCCGCGACGTCAGGAGACCGAGAACCTGCGGCCGCGCGGGACCCAGGGAAGACACGGTGACCCGTGCCGCGTCCTCTGGCAATAGAGCGGCCAACACGTGGGGTCCGCAGTTTCCATAAAGGGGGAAACCACCCCCCTTTTTCGCTCAGCTCGGCCAGTACCGAGCTGGCCGTTTAGGGCGCTCCCATGCCAGGCCAACCGGCCGCCCAGGTCGAACCAGCCGCACCTGGTCGTGACACCCAGGCGAGGCCGGGATACGCCGGCGGGACCGAGCCATGCCGTTTGGGATGGGCCGCACCCTAAAGGGCCAGACCCGGACCCGGTTCGGGCCGACCCAGGGGGTCTCGGACCGGGTCGGTCTCGGGCCCAAAACCCCCTAAAACCGGACATGTTCGTTCATTCCCCATATCTTGGGCTACATACCTTTGATCAACACACCGTAAGTTCCGTGGCGATCCTTGGAACGAGATGGTCATTTCGGTATATTACAATCATTGTTTTGGAGAAATTTGGGTACAACCGGGTTGGTTTGAACACAAAACCAACCGGGCCCTTGGAGCGGAAACGATTATAACTTGAGCTCCGAACATCCGATTGACGTGATGTCATCTTTGTTGGATTCCTTAAAGTGAGACGGACCTTTGGGCTTACTCCGATCGATGTTTGGACACAGTTGGAGTTCATTCAGGTTGGTTTTGACTTAAAATCCAACCGGGCCCCTCAATAGAAAAAGCCAATAACTCTCATACCGGGTGTCTGATTGACGCGTCGTCTGTCACGTTGAGTTCCACATGTTGAGACAGAACCTTGGGATACATCAACTCCGGACTACGTGTCATTTTATGTATCGAAACCCCTTGGCTTGTGGAGCGGACCCTCTCGGAATCGAGCATGCTGTGTGTGGGAACCCTAGAGCTAGCTGTGACTGCGATGAAGACTGCACTGAAATCCTACGTGGGTTCGGCAGTGATGAAGACCGTACTGAATTCCTCTGTGGTGTGTATGGTGATTAAGACTGCAATGAAATCCTACATTGGTTCGGTCGTGATGAATACTGTACTGAAATCCTCTGTCGGTTCGATGGTGATAAAGACTGCACTGAAATCCTACTTGGGTTCGGTAGCGATGAAGACCGTAATGAAATCCTATGTGGGTTCGACGGTGATGAAGACTGCACTAAAATCCTATGTGGGTTTGGCAGTAATGAAGACCGTACTGAAATCCCTTGTGGGTTTGACGGCGATGAATACTACACTGAAATCCTACGTGGGTTCGGTAGCGATGAAGACCTTACTGAAATCCTTCGTGGGTTCGACGGCGATGACTAATGTTCTTTATCCTATGTGTGTCCGACAGATTAGCTGGTTTAGTATCCTATTTGGGTCCCAACATAGATGAATCAGTGGCTATATCTGATCATATCTATCACCTTACGAAGAAGTATACCTCTGTGAGATGAGTCTTAACATTCAATCAATATCTTTGATATGATTGACCTGCATTCATATATGGACTGGGTTGTGTTATCCTGTGTGGTATGGGTTGTACTATCCTATGTATATGTGATCGAACATGGGCTCGTGTATTGGAGCCGAACTGGAATTTATGACATAGTTATATGTATGGGAATATACCTAAGTAGTGTTGGATGTTACTTCGTGATTGTATCTTTCCTTTGTGGATTATCATTTATGGATTCTGGAATACCTCCAGGGGTCTTGGAGTCCCTAATGAGTAGCGTATACTCACCCATGCACGGGCTATGCCTGCACTATGTTGAATTGGAAGCAGACGATGGATATCAATGATCATGGTTGAGGTTTGTGGAGCCAGTCGGTACCTGGAGGTGGACAACTTGGAGGAACGTACACGGAGCAGACGGATGGACCTGAGGGTCTGAGGAGGCTATCTGTAACCACCCTTCAGGTGGGAATTCCAGAGGATGACTTGACATTGCTGCTTTACTTTTAGTTGATGTACTTTCTTTCCAGTTGTACTTTACTTTCTATTTGGGTTTGTATTCTGGACCACTTACTTTTCCGCACTACATTTGTTCCCTATTTTACATAGTGTTTACTTCTTCTTGCTTACTCTCTGGTGTTTGTTTACTTTATAAAGTCAATGCCTTCCCCTTTTGTCGGGATTTACACCTTGGTGGTAGATGCCAGCCCCTGGCCTATGAGAGGCGGGCTTGGGGTAGTCACGGCAAGGGTGCCGAGGACGGGTCATGAAAAATTGGTATCAGAGGAGTTTGGTTCTACCGCAAAACTCTGGACTCTGATCCTTCTTCTATGTGAAGAAATAGTGTTAATGGTATTGAGTGTGGTTATCAATCCAGGGAGTCTAGTGTTGGTGTGCTGGCCAACGTATCCATACACTAGGACACTGACTTCTGATTTCCGACTCATTGCATGAAAACATTGATTACATGTGTGTTTCAAAAGTTTTCATTGGGATTAATTTGTGTCAGCTCACCAGGTATACAGTTTTGACAGTGGAACACCTGTTTCTTTTCAGGATGGCCCCATGATAGAATCCAGCTAGGGTTCTGAGCTTTGAGCGAGATGACAGCCCACCGAGCGACGAGGCCTCGGTGCTCGGGCCTTTGACAGCGGAGGCACCGACGATACCTCTACCCGTCGAGCCACCAATGCTAGTAGCCCAACCAGCTGATAGTGCACATTGTTTTAGTGCACTGAATGAGTTTCAGCATCAAAGACCACCCAGGTTCCACGGGGATATGGACCCTCAGGCAGCCGAGGATCAGCTGGAGGCAGTTGTGCGTGTTTTTAGGATAGTGGGGACACCTTCTGACCTCATGGAGATCCTCGCAGCGACCCTCCTGCACGCGGCAGTAGGCAAATGGTAGAGCATGATGCTCCAGGTGTATGATGCGGCATCACTCCTCTGGATGAACTTTGAGAGCCCCTTCCACTCAGAGTTCTTCCCAGCCACCCTCCGTGCGGTGAGCATCCAGGGGCTTCTACAGCTGTGATAGGGCAGCATGACAGTTGCCCAGTACTTGGAAAGATTTACCGATATCTCATGTTATTCGACGAACATGGTACATGACCCATTCTTCTAGGCCCAGACCTTCGAGCAGGGACTGAGGCATGAGATAATGGAATCGATGATCTACCTATGCATTCCGACGCTGACATGAGTACTAGAGCGAGCTCTTATCATATAGAGAATTATTGCTGAGCCTACTCCAGTAGTGAGACCTACCGCAGGGCGGCACATAGTAGGGTCGTGTGCGGCTGGCAGTCGACAGATGTCACAGGGGACCAAGCGGACCAGACCAGCTGGAAGACGACCTCAAGTCACTAGGTCAGAGGTGCGGGGCACACAGCACAGAGCCAGCCTTCTGAGGAGCAGGAAGTGCTACGAATGCGGCGGGCAGGGCCACATGGCTCGTGACTACCCAACCCGCCGTGCAGAGGAGCAGCAGACGGTTGAGGGGCCACCCAGGAAGAGGCAGAGGGTCGACCGTGGTGGTCCTCTGAGAGAAGGAGGACGAGGCAGGGGAGCTGGCCAAGCAACAGGTGGTGCGCGAAGCCTTGAGGATTTACCACCACCACCAACCAGAGGTCTACCTCTTCCACAGGGAGCTGGCGGGGAGAGACAGGCTCAACATCAGGCAGTAGAGGCCAACGACCACGACACTCCAGAGATGATTTGAGGTACTATATATGTCTACTCCACCCTTGCTGTAGTTATTATAGACATAAGAGTGAGTCATTCTTTTATTGTCACTACACTTTTTCAGAGCTCAGAGATTCCGACAGAGCTGTTGGCTCGATCCTTACTGCTATAGAATCCTACGGGAGTAGAATCAATGATTACGAACTGGTACCGGCAGTGTGAGCTTACTCTTTGAGGTGAGAGCTTTGGCTGGGATCTTATGGTAACGACATCGAGGTCGTACGACGTCATCTTCGGCATGGATTGGTTATCTAAATTCCATGCTCAGACCGACTGTTTCAGGCACAAGGTGCGATGTGTACGCACCGACAGAAGCTTGTTCGCCTTCAATGGTGGGAAGGGGGCATTTGCAACACAGGATGGACTCACGCAAAGGAGAGGACAACCCATCCCTCATCAGTTGGCTAGCCTCATCCTAGGAGTTGTTGACGTACATAGTCCTAGTTTTCCTGTACTCGTGGATCAGTATGCGGATGTTTTCCTGACGACGTTCCATGACTACCTCCTCACATAGAGGTAGACTTTTATGTTGAACTGTACCCCGAGATAGCCTTGATATCCACTCCAGCATATCAGATGGCCCCCGCTGATCTTCGAGAGATATGGGTACATTTGGAGGACTAGCAGGGAAAGGGATTCATCCGACCTAGTATTTCACCCTAGGCTTCCCCGATATTGTTTTCCAATAAGGCGGAATAGAGCTTGCGACTTTGTGTTGACTATCGTCGCCTGAACCAGGTGACCATGAGGAACAAGTATCCCCTACTGAGGATTTATGACATCTTTGATCAGCTCAATGGGGCACGGTGGTTCTAGAAGATAGACCTCAGGTCAGGCTATCATCAGCTCAGAGTTTGAGACAAAGACGTGGAAAGGACGGCCTTCAGATGTCGGTATGGCCACTATGAGTTTTGGTTATGCCTTTCAGTGTAACAAACTCCCCAGTAGTGTTCCTGGGTCTCATGAATAGGATCTTTCAACAATACATAGATCGATTTGGCATTGTCTTCATCGATGACATTTTGATATACTCAACCACTTAGGAGGAGCACGCCTACCACTTGAGGTTTGTACTGGACACAATCTGAGAGCACCAGCTATATGGAAAGCTATCGAACTGTTAGTTCTGGTTATGTGAGGTCCACTTCTTGGGACACATCATCTCTAAGGCGGGAGTTTCAGTGGATCCTATGATGATTGAGGCTATGATAGCTTAGGATCCACCCAGGAGCGTGATAGAGGTGCAATGTTTCTTGGCTCTAGTTGGGTACTTCCAGAGAATTGTACCAGGATTTCCAGAGTTGCGGAACCACTCTCAGCTTTGACGAAGAATGGGAAACCCTTTGTGTGGTTAGACATATATCAGCAGTGCTTCTAGGAGCTGAGACAGAGATTGACCAGCGTTCCTATCTTGAGGCTACCAGAGAAGGGAGTTGGGTATGTAGTCTATTGTGATGCATCAGGGACCGAACTCGGATGGGACCTGATACTGGAGCGGGCCGTGATCACCTACAGATCACGTTATTTCAGGAGGCATGAGAAGAACTAGGCTACCCATGACCTGGAGTTAGCAGTAGTGTTCTTTCCTCTAAAGATGTGGCAACACAATCTGATGGGAAATCGCTTTACAGTCTACTATCACCACCAGAGTCTCTGGTACATCTTCTCACAGAAGGAACTGATTCTGAGAGAGCGGCGATGGATCGAGTTCTTCTAGGAATATGACTTTATAATAGTCTATACTCCCGGAAAGGGGAACGTAGTAGCCTATTCTCTCAACAGGAGGATGGGCATCCATCTACTCATGAAGGTGAAGAAGTAGCTAGCCGCTTTGCAGATATCCTTCGTGGATAGAGATGTTGAAGCCTTTCTTCAGTCACTCACAGTCACTCCTCCACTACTGCAGCAGGTCCAAGAAGCACAGCGTGGGGACGCTGACTGTGAGACGCAGTGTGCACAAATATCCTTAGGACATGCAGCTGATGGATTCTGTATAGGAGGAGAGCACGATGTTCTTTTCAGACTACATACCATGGTACCAGTTACTTTACAGGATGAGGTGCTGAGAGAATTTCACACTTCCCCATTAGTGGTACATCCAAAAGTGGAAAAGATGTACCTGGATCTCAGACGATAGCACTGGTGGCTGGGTATGAAGAAGGTTGTGGCCGAGTTCATTTCTCGATGCCTCACCTTCCAGCAGGTGAAGGAAGACCACTAGGTACCAGCAGGCTTGGTACAACCCTTGGAGGTCCTGGAGTAGAAGTGGGATGAGATATATATGGATTTCGTGAATGGACCTACCCGTAATTCTAGAGGACATGACTCCATTTGGGTGATTGTCAACCGAATCACCAAGTTGGCTCACTTATTACCCATCAGAGAGCAGGGCTAAGTAGAGAGCTTGGGACATCACTACGTTCAGGAGATTGTATGGTTTCATGTTGTTCCATCATCTATCCTCTCTGATCGTGATGCTCGCTTTACTTCCCAGAATTGGAAGGGGTTTCAGGAGGCATTCGGGACCCAACTACATCTGAGCACCACCTTTCACCCTCAGACGGATGGTCAGACAGAGTGGACCATTCAGACTCACAAGGACATGCTCCGAGCATGTGTCCTCAACTTTGGTCGCAACTGGGAGGACCCCCTACCCTTTGTCGAGTCCTCGTACAACAACAGCTACCATTATACCATCGAGATGGCACCGTATGAGGCATTGTACGACCGACCTTGCAGATCACCTCTATGCTGGACAGACCCTGGGGAGTCAGCACATGTGGGACCGTAGATGGTCCAGGCCACGATAGAGAAGGTCCAGGTCATCCAGGAGCGGATGAGGATAGCTCAGAGCCAGCAGAAGTCTTATACTTACAGGAGGCGGAGACCAGTGGAGTTCGAGGATGGAGACCACATCTTCTTATGGGTCTCACCTTGACGTGGATTACATATATTTGGATGGGGCAGAATGTTATCACCACGCTTCATCGGACCGTTCCAGGTTCTCAACAAGCTAGGTGAGGGGACTTATCGTCTGGCTCTTCGACCTCAGTTTCACCGGGTGCACATCTCAGCAGAGGATATACGTGCATGAACCATCGCATATCATCGACCATGGGGAGTTGTACATTGACGATGGGGCGACTTTTGCAGAGGTCCCGGTGGAGATTGCATATCGATAGGAGAAGGTCTATGTGGACGGTCGATTCCACTAGTGTGCATTAGATGGAAGCACGGGAACCTCCAAGAGAGAACATGGGAGCGGGAGGCTCAGATGCGTTCTCACTACCCTCATTTGTTCCCCTAGTTTGTGATATATCTTTATGGGGACATAAATCTCTCAGGTGAGAGTAATGTAAAATCCCGTAAAATTCAAGGAAAATATTATCATAATTTTTTTTGAGATTTTACAAGAACACAGTTTTTGATGGCACCAGATTCTGAGACCCGGTGTACCAGGAATCATTTTTCCGATGTTCAGCTCGGGTACGTTCAGTGAACAAATGAGTGTGATTTCCTAAATTTTGAACCGGTGCTTGGAATCGAAATTTGAGATCACCAATGAAACTACAACCCCAGTAATTACTTAAGAACACCTTTTTTGGAGTTGAGTTTGCTTGGTTGATGTTATTAATTAAATGGGTTTACTAAAAAATAAAATAAAATATTGTGCTACAAATTTTATTTTTATTCTAGGTAGTTTATACCTTTGCTTGGTGGTTGGAGTGGGACCCACAAATATCCTTACTCCACTAGGTAGGATATTAGTGAGGTGGGGCCCACACGATCCCCACCCACATTATTTCCTTTTTACCTCCCATGTGCATTTTATTTGGTAACTCAGCTGCACCCCCTCTTAAATTCCAGGTCAACTCTCGTGTTTAATTGGATTAATAAATGCATCATTAATTAGTCAACACATTTTAATTAAATCGTGTTTTTATTGTGAATTTCAAATAATGGATGACATGAGTAATAAAATAAGGCAACGCCTTATTTTATTATTGTTGTTTATTTAGGCGAGAAGGATTGGAGAGGAATTTCTCAAAGCCTTCGAATATTCATCTTCTTTGTTGGAGAAATTGAAGAAATTGAAGAATGACTGCCCCTGATGGAAGATGATGAAGAACTCCGACCTCCGACGAAGGACGAAGATCAACACTGATTCCTCGGAGATTGACGACCCGACGCTGTGTACCATGACCCAGATGATCCTCCTATCCGCAACGCTGTGTACCACGGCGCAGAGGATCCACCTTCTGCGACGCCATCTTCCGCAACGTCCCTTTGACACAAAAAACGTCATTTGACGAATTCATCGAGGTAGGAGGTTTGGTTTAATTTAATTTATGTGGATCATATCCACGACATTTGATTAAATTGTTGAAAGTCGTTTGAAACACTAACGCAGTGGGTGGAAACCAATGAACAAGTCTGAACCCACCGATTCTATGTTCTTGATGGGCGGAACATTGGGCAATGATGAAATAGAATAGTTGATCGATTGGAGGACGTCGTTGTAATCTACGGGTCCCGAGAAAACCCCTGGCGCAGGCAGGAGCGAGAACGGACCACCGGTGCGGTTCTGGGGGCCCGCTATTTTCATCAGCGGAACGAGTCGCCGACGGGGTGGCGCCGGCGGCCGGAGGAAGCAGTAGGCACCGTCTGGCTTCCTGGAGGAGGAGGCGTTCCAGCGTGCCTCCAAGAGGGACCGTCGTAGCTGAAGCCCCGACGGCAGGCGACCGGGAACCCGCAGCCGCACGGGACCTTGGGAAGACGCGGCGCCCAGTGCTGTATCCACTGGAAAAGGAGTGGCCCCCACGTGGGGGCCGCAGTTTCAATCAAGTGGGGTAGCCGCCCCCCCTTTTTTTCTCGGCTCGACCCGAACTGAGTTGGACGTTTGGGGCGTGCCCTCGCCAGGCCAACCGGCCGCCCAGGCCGGGCCGGGCCGCGCCGGCAGGGCTGGGCCGTGCCGGTTGGGCCAAACCGTGCCCACCAGGCCAGGACGTTCCCTAAAGTGCCGGTCCCGGATGAAGTTCGGGCTGACCCAGTGGGTCTCGTGCCGGGTCGGTCCGGGCCCCACACCCCCTAAAACCGGATAGGTTCGTTCTTTTGTCCATATCATGGGATACAGACCTCCGATCGCCGCACCGTCAGTTGCATGGATATCCTTGTAATGAGTCGGTAATTTTGGTATATTACACTCATGGTTTCAAAGTACTTCGTGTACAGTCAGGATGGTTCAAACACGAAACCTATCGGGCCCTCGGAGCGGAAACGGTTATAACTTGAGCTCTGGACGTCTGATTGATGTGTCATCGACTTTGTTGGATTCTTATTAGTGAGATAGACCTTCTGGCTTACTCTGATCGAGGTTTGTATGTAGTTGGAGTGAGATTGGATTGGTTTTGACTTAAAAACCAACCGGGCCCCTGGAACAGAAAAGCCAATAACTCTCAGACCAGGCGTCTGATTGACGCGCCATATGTCACATTGAGTTCTTCCTGTCGAGACGGAACCTTAGGATACATCAACTCTGGACTATGTGTCAGTTGATGTTTCAACCCCCCTTGGCTCGTGGAGAAGACCCTCCCGGAATGGAGCATGCTGTGTGTGGGAACCCTAGAGCTGTCTGAGACTGTAATAACGACTACATTGAAATCCTATGTGGGTTCGATAGCGATGAAGACCGTACTGAAGTCATCTCTAGGTTCGATGGCGATGAAGACTGTACTGAACTCTTACATGGTTTCGGTAGCGATGAAGACCGTACTAAAATCCTCTATGGGTTCGACGGTGATGAAGACTGCACTGAAATCCTACGTCGTTTCGGTAGCGATGAGGACCATACTGAAATCCTATGTGGGAACGACAGCGATGAAGACTCCAATGAAATCCTACGTAGGTTTGGCAGCGATAAAGACCAAACTGAAATCATCTGTGGGTTCGGCGGAGATGAAGACTGCACTGAAATTCTACGTGGGTTCGGCAGCGATGAAGACCGTACTGAAATCCTCCGTGGGTTCGACGACGATGAATACTGTTCTGTATCCTATGTGGGTCTGACAGTTTAGCTGGTTTAGTATCTTACATGGGTCCCATCATAGATGAATCAGTGGCTATATCTGATCATCTCTATCACCTTATGAAGAGGTATAACTATTTGAGAGGAGTCTTGACATTCAATAAATATCATCGATATGATTGACTTGCGTTCCTATGTGGATTGGGTTGTGTTATACTGTATGGTTTGGGTTGTACTATCTTGTGTGGACGTGATCGAACATGGGATCAGGTGTTGGAGATTAACTGGAATTGATGACTTAGGCATATGTATGGGCATATACCTATGTAGTTTTTTATGTTACATAGTGATTGTATCTTTCCTTTCTCGATTATCCATTGTGGATTCTGGGAGACCTTCAGGGGTCTCGAGGTCCCTACTGAGTAATGTATTCTCACCCCTACACAGGCTATGCATGCACTACGTTGTGCTGGATGCAGATGACGAACAACACTGATCGTGGTTGAGGCTTGTGGAGAAAGTCGGTACCTGCAGGAGGACCATTGGGAAAAACGTACACGGAGTGGACGACTAGACCTGAGGGGATGAGGAGGCTATCTATACGCACCCTTCAGGTTGGAATTCCAGTGGATGGCTCGATGTTGCTACTTTACTTTCAGTTGTTGTACCTTATGTCTAGTTGTACTTTACATTCAGTTTGGGTTTGTATTCTGGCCCACTTACTTTTCCGCACTACTTTTGTACCTAGTTTTACTTAGTTTTTACTTCTTCTTTCTTACTCTGTGGTTTTTGTTTACTTTATAAAGTAAATTCCTTCCCCTTTTGTTAGGATTTACGCCTTGGTGCGAGTCGCCAGCCCCTGGCCTATGGGAGGCGGGCTTGGGGTAGTCACGGCATGGGTCCCAACGATGGGTCGTGAAAGATATTGTGATTTCTTGTGGCTCACTCAAATTGAAATTTTTTTATAATTGTTACCCAGATTATGATTTGGAGTTCTAAATCCTGATTTTTTATTTAATATATGGTTGAAGTATGTTATTTAAAAAAATGATATATATATATATATACATAACATAAAACATTAATGTATATATTCACATAGAAAGTGTAAAATATTCTCAAAGGGGATAGTGAGATCGGATTTAATATTATAGCCACTCTATCCATTAACACCTAGGTAAGTGAATAAGGGCGATGATGCCTTCAGTCAAAATTACCTTACTAGTTTTTCAATGATTTGGATGGAAATATATCCATTATATATTGAATTTATTGGGTAGATAATGAATTAAATGTTTATGAGGGAAAGTCAAATATTTCATTTTTAAATGACCATGACTCCATATATTTAAGGATTAAAGAGTTTAATAAATATGATATATACATGAAAATGAAGGTAAGAAATTATCTTAAATTAAATCATTATTGTGATTGAATTATAAAGTTCATGAACGAAATATTTTTCTAAAAAATAACATATTTTATGATGGTTTTCATTGATTGTGAACATAAGTCATAATTTTCTATTCATCCTCGATATATTGCAGTGACCGAAGCTGAAATAAAATAAAAAAATACCGTAATATCATTATTTAAATAATAAAACTCACAAATAGTCACATGTCCTAAATACTAAGATGATTTGGGTAATGTATATTTTCAACATAAAAATATTATTTTACAACAAAGGTGGAAATTTCCCCATTATTATTTTCCTCAATTTGCATTTCCATATATCTCAATGTAAGGACCCAACCATTAATAATATATATTTTAGTTTCAATATAAAATAATTTATGTTAATAGAGAAAATTGTATAGTTTTTATTTATTCTAAAAAATGGTTGTTGATGCAAGAACAAGAACAAATATCTTAGGGGGGGGGGGTAAACCAAGATAGTCTGCTCGCGCATCATCTGCACATTCAAGGGGAAATGAATCGCTACCAGAAATGATGGTAAGGTGGTTTATCTAGTTTTTCATAGAAACAATGGAACTTATTTCTTTGTTCGCTTCACATGGAGTGTCACATACCTTCACATGTTTATTAAAAAGGATCTTTATCAGTCAAATTATATTGTTGATGTTCTGTGGGGGGGGGGGGGCAGAGTAGATCCATGTTTTTGAGGGAGTTTAAAATTATCAACGAGTCTGTCTCGAACATATCTAGGTTTAAATTTTGGTCCTTTTCAATATTTATGGCCCTAATAATATCATTTTCTAAACTAATAAAGATTCCCCATTCTAATAGTTAACCATTATGACAATGACAAGAGATCCCATACCATTACGTACTAGACCACCTCCATGCGTTAGAATATATTTACATGCCCCGTAAGTGTTCAATTTCATATTATAAAAGGTGGAATCCATTTAATCCATCTACCCTTGATCAACATACCCTAATGAAGTGATATAGAATATCATCTAGACAAAAATTTCATCAACATAAGGTAATTTTCCTGGTGACGAAGAAGGTGGCCTAGATCGGCAACTAAGAAGTGTGATTTGACACTTAATAAAAATTGAAAATTGTGAAGAATCTCATTTCTAGAATTGTTCTTAGAATACCAAATGCTGCAAAAAATGATTTTATGTGAAAAAAACCTCAAATTATTTCTCATTATTATTATTCTGTGATTTGTTGAAGTAGTTTTTATGATAAACACAATATTTAATTCCTTATTAATTGAAACCAAAAAACTCACTGAGACTCCGCCCTGATGGATATGCATGTTCACTGTGGAAGAAGAGGTTATTTATAAATTCCTATTTTGCATTG
The DNA here is from genome assembly GCA_963277665.1 of Viscum album. Lineage (NCBI taxonomy): Eukaryota > Viridiplantae > Streptophyta > Magnoliopsida > Santalales > Viscaceae > Viscum > Viscum album. Next base: position 303,232,630 of record OY728131.1, on the reverse strand, counting down.
AACTGGTAGATTCATTAGGAAATGAGTTTTAAACCTCTTCATTGAAAATCAATATCAGTTAAAATTAATTAGGATCTTATGTCCTATATCAAGAAAATAAATTTCGTCGTTAATTCACGACACCACAATATGTCACCGCACTCATACCTGATGATTAGACCATGGTTCTATGTATGATATGATTTCCTGTCGAATATCCCAATTGTGGATCAGGGGGAATCAATTTACCATCCTCAATATTCAAAATGATTATATTGAAGATGTCATGATGCGAAATGATTAGAGTAGCTTTGGATAACACAAAATACTTAGAAGAATTATGGAAGACAATGATCGAAGTGGGATAGTCATGGAATCCCAAATCCATCACCAAATAATTATGATTCCAAAATCAAATGTCAGATGATGAATAATCTAGTGAGAATTATGGTGAATGTCATGCACATGGTTTCGAATGTTTTTAGACACCCCTAGAACTCATTTATTTACCACATCTAGAAATAGATCCATATATTTGATCAATGAAGTTTACCCATAAGTATTTTCCCTCAATAAAAATCCTATTTTAATTTTTTCTTGAATGAAATTTATATATTCTTCCAAATTTATCTTACTGATACACCTCACCTTCAAATTTGTGTTTCATTCTACACACAATGGGAATCTAGTGTCATCATCCATCCTTGTTTTAATCCCTTATAAACTTCACAAAAAACATCTTCATTATTCTAATATCTGTTTTGGGATGATATAATGACAATAAAAATATTCATGGGGATGGATTAAAAGACCAATTGACCATGGAATCACATAAAATATTTCTATTTTCAAAATAATATTTGTCCACAAGATAAAAAAATATCGTTTATAATAAAACCACCACTCTTCCAAAATATTTTCCTAAAAATTAAAAAAAATGTCATAATGGAAATGTAAAAATAATTAAAAATCATTGCAATTTTATCAATTAATGATTATTTTTCACAATGATATACATTCCAACAATAAGAAGTGGAAAATACTTATCTTTAAACATAAACCCTATTAGTTAACCTTATAAATTCAAAATATTTCCATAAAAACCATTGAATGAATTAATAAAACATGTTCATAACATGAGGCATCATTAATTATTACTCATTTGTTTGAAACACCTCATAGATTAATCATTAATTTTAATGAGACGAAGATGGGATCCAAATGATCAAACATTAGTTAATATAAATACATTTACACAAAACAACTACATTTGTTTATTTAATTCAATTAATTTCCATAATGGTGATTTGATAGAAAAAATTTGATATTTTCCTTTAATTAGGGATTAGATAAATAAATAACTCAACTTCACTTTTTATTAGATGTTTTGAGTAATTACATCAGAAATACATTAGTGTATTCTAATAAAATATGTATCATCTAAATTTGATGATTATGTTTTTTATCCATAGATTGTGTCATAACTTCTATAAGAATATCATTCTAAAGATAAAATGGATGGAGATTTATACCTTAAAAAACACTATATTTTAATCCCTTATAAAAAGTATGAAATTTTATGTCATTATGATGAATTCTACTTTTCATGGTCCATGAAATGAGTTTTTCAATTTTTTATTGAATATAATCCTTATTAATGATTATATCAAAATAACAAATATGTGAGATAATATTATCTACCAAAGTATAGTTATTTATGTGTAATAATGTTAATTGAAAAACACATATTTTTTTATGAGGATGTTTCCATTATGATTTTTCATTAAGTGGTCCATTCATATGGTTTAAGAAAAATATCCAATTTTCATGGAAAACCTAGAAGATATAAAACACTGAAAAGATCCAAACTAAAATAAATATTTGGAAAACAATTGAGGCTTTCAATATGGTACCAACCGAAATATATAGAGGATCTAAAACCTCGTTGGATGTGACTTTAAAAGCTTGACCTTATCTATTTAATATATTATATTGATAGTTTCTTTGATGTATGGGATATTTTTATTAATAATGCTTCATTTAAGTATAGTTGAGTTATTTGAGAGTTGTGGGATAATTCTTTAACAAATATTCATTGTTTATATGACCTTTATATGAACAACTTTAATTAAATACTTGCACATTATGGATTTTCCATAATGTTTATTTCAACAATTTTTTACATGATGGAAATTACATAATTTTATAATTATTCTTTTACACATTAAAAATTCCTTAATGTTTAGTGTGAAAATTCAATTCATTTTTTCCCTTAATGATATTGGATTTAAAAAATTCCATCTATAGTTTGATAGAACATAATATTATTACATCATACAATGATTTTATAGAAATAAGTGCCCATTAGATTCTTGGAATATGAGATTTAACAAAATGGTGAATCGTGCATTCTATATTAAATATGTAATCCAAAGTATTCATGGATAGTCTTGTAGAAGTATCCACATTCTCTTCAGTTTAATTTAAAATGAAGAATTTCCTCTTCATTTTAGATCAGTACTCATTGGGGAATATATTTTCTGATGAATATTATGTTAAATTCTCTCTATTACATATGTTATATTTTTTTACTCTATAGTATTTATGGTAAAAGAACACAATTGAACATCATCACATTTATATTAATATATTTCCAATATATACTTATCTTTTTTCCCATAATCCATTGTATGGGAATATATTTAAAATGGTCTTAATCTATTTCATAGTTTCCAATAGATTATTTTTAACACTAAAATATTGATTATTTTTCACATCAAATGATAAAATATTAGTGTATCACCACATGAAATATCATGTTTCCCTATATGAAAAATATTATTTTTCGTAACCTGTAATGTCTGGATATTTATTTCATAAAATTTCTAAAACAAAATCTATCATTCAAATCCTATCATTTCATTCTAATGGGATTCTTAAGAAGAAATGGTGTTTTTGAGGAGAATATTAGGATCATCTCGAGCCTCAAAAAACATGATATTGGTTGGGAAGACCGAGACACATTGGTATTTCATGGTTAGTGATGATAGTGTGACTAAATTTTGTGTATACTATAGTAAATCATATGGGGGGTCAGGGTTAGTTTGTTCCATGTACCTTAGGAAAAATGGTCATGCATGGTACTCTAGTGTGTTGGAAGGGGACATAGTGTTTTTCAAAACCATACACCCATTATCACACTCCTACTTCCACTCATCCAATGGTACACATGTTTTTAGTGCATATTTTGTCAAATTGTGTGTCCAAACCATGCACCTCTTTTTAGTATATGAAATATCAATTTTCGTAATGCCTTAATTTATTTCTCCACAATTTTATTTTCTCAGTAGTGCAGAATACATTATTTATGTCTTTTATTTTTCAATTTTAACGTCGGTTTTTAGCTGACGTTAATATGGATGACGTTATAAATAACATTTTTTACGTCGGTTATTTAAAAACTGTCATAACAAACATAACATCCCAGTTTTTATCACGTCGGTTAATTAATAACTGACATGAAAAAACCCAGGGGGGTTTATAACATCGGTTATTATATAACCGCTGTGATAATCCGAGGGGGGGGGTGTTATCATGTCTGTTATTAAATAACCGACATGATAAACCACTGGGCAATGGTTTATCATGTCGTTTATATAATAACTGACGTGCTAAAACAGTCCAAGGGGGGGTTTGTCACGTCGTTTATTTAATAACAGACGTGAAAAACCATTTCCCAGTACTTTTATCATGGTAGTTAATGATTATCCAATGTGATAAATCATTTCCCAGGTCATTTATCACGATGGTTATTCAATAACCGACGTGATAAACCATGCCACAAGAGTTTATCACATCGGTTATTAAAAAACTGAAGTGATAAAATCTTCTCGATTTCTTTATCACATCAGTTATAAAATAACTGATGTAGAAGACAAATGTTTTTAAAAAAAATATAATGCAGTCCTCTGCTGTCTCCCATAATAAACCGGAATCCAAATCAATAATTCTTACCACAAAAATTGAAGGAGATAAAAACATGAACTAATGAAAATTTAATTATTTACAATGATAACATATAAAACATACCCCACTTCATAGCCCCCACACTCATGTATACCCCCCTGGACAGCCCTCCCCCACCCCATTGGAGCCCCCACCACACCACCGGACTGCCCCCCGACCCCCTAGATAGCCTCAAACACCCCTCGACAACCCCCCCCACCATCCTGAACAGCACCCCCTCACCCCACTTGAAAGCCCCCACCACACCCATGGACAGCCCCCCCCCCCCCCCCCACGACCCCCTGGACAGCCCTAAACACCCCTTGACACCCCCCCCCTACCAACCCTCTTGAACAACACCCCCTCACCCCCTCACCCCACTTGACAGCCCCCACCACACCCCTGGACTGCCCCGACCCCCTGGATAGCTCCAAACACCCCGGGACAACCCCCCACCCTCATGTATAACCCCCATACCCTCGACATACCTCCCCCACCCCATTGGACCCCCCACCACACCCCTGGAATACCCCCCCCCCCCCCACCCTACTGAACAGCACCCCCTCACCCCACTTGACAGCCCCCACCCCATTCGATCCCCCACCACACCCCTGGACTGCACCCCGACCCCCTGGACATCCCCAAACACCCCTCTACAACCCCCCCCCCCCCACCATCTTGAACATCACCCCTCACCCCCTCACCCCACTTGACAGTCCCCACCACACCCCTAGACTGCCCCCTGACCCCGTTGACAACTCCAAACACCCCGTGACAACCCCCCCCCCCCCCCACCCCCCATCATGTATACCCCCACACCCTGGACAACCCTCCCCCACCCCATTGGAGCCCCCACCACACCCCTGGACTTCCCCCGACCCCCTGGACATCCCCAAACACCCCTTGACAACCCCCCTCCCCCCCACACACACTAATTTATACCCCCACCACATGGACAACCCCCTCACACACCTGGATAGCCCTCCCACCCCCTCGACTTCCCCCCACCCAACCAGAAATCCCTCTTAGACCCCTGGACACCTCCAAACCCACTAAACACCCCCACACCCTTGGAACCCCTCCCCCCCAGACCAAAATCCAAAACAAGAACAACCATCCTAAGTAGACCAAAAAAAGAAGTAGAGAAAAATTAAACATTCACATATATAATACTCAAAACATACACTGTAAACTTCAAAAAAAACTTAATCCAACCTAAACGACTACCAAATACAAAATTACAATGAAAATATTCAAAATTACGTTTTACATTACAAACAACTAAAATATAATAAAACCTGTAAAATAATTTGACCACTCCACTTGTAAGTGTTTGATGTCTTCAGCAGTATAAGGTTAAGGGTCATCAAAAAGATACAAATGAAAAGGATAGTAGTTAACATGTATAATGAATAAATCAAATTGAAATATTATGGCAATGTTTAAGAGGAAATATTACCAGGTCAAAATCATAATTGTCCCTGTTGTTATTATTTCATACATAAATCATAAAATATAATATATGCATTCGATGACGACTTTTTGTTAATGACAATTCTGTTTGAATGAGTGTAAATTAAATATATTATTTTTATGTAATAAATCAAAAAGTAAAAATTATAAATGAATATTTACCTTCACATTTACAAATTTGATCTTTGCATTCCTTTTCTTTGTGTTTTTTTCAAAAGAAGGCCCATTCCCTGTTAGAAAATAATACGAATGGGGTAAATTTAAAATTCATTATAATATATAAAATTAATGAGAAATTGAAACTTACTTTTCTAATATATTATTAAAACTTTCCCGCACATCATCATGGACAGAGCATATCTAATAAAGTGCTTTCTAACTTGGGAAAAAATCCATAACATTCAATGATCCCTAATAAAAAGAAAATTTAACATTAGTGGTTTTTTATGTTAAAAGATAATTACCTCTTTGAGAGAGATGTGTTTCATACCTCTCAGAAAAAGGAATCATCTAACATTGTGTGACTATATTCCTTTCAAGTATTCCGGCAATATAATCCATTCTTTGTTCCTCATCCAATGCACATGCTTCAGGGGAAATCAATTGCAGGTACATGAATCCATATACATCTGTCAACTCATTCCTCTCATAAATTTTTTAATGATACCTGATACAAAACATACATAAGTTTACATTTTTAATAAATATAATGCTGGGAAAAGGTGTTAAGACTTACATGGATAAAAATATCACCACGTTGATTCCGAACATATCTCCAGTAACAAACTCCATGTTATCAGTTTTCATAAACCCCGCATTTACTTCACGTCCACAAACATGATCTTCCATTTGAAACTCATAATGACCCGCTAATAAATTTGAATATCTTGACAATCCTTCAATACTACTAGAATCTGTATCTGATGTCATAACCATTTGTCTTTGTTGTTGTCTATAAAGTATTTCATTGCCTTTGAAGTATTCCTATAAAAATAAATTTAAAAATATATTAGTTTTCAAATGATAAAACAACTTTAATAAAAAAAATATAATAAAAGATATAATATTCATACCTCTATGGTAATGAGTCGAAGAAGTCTGGATGGCCAAATTAAAAAATGGCCGACACTATGTCGATGTTTCACCACCTCATATGTAGGTAATGGTACCCCAGCTGATCTATCTATATAATCCCATACAGTGACCCGATGATTCTTTACCAATAATTATTGATAATGAATTGTATCTACTATACAATAAACAAACCCATATGCTACTATATGATGTTGAGAATCATCAACACACAACTCAGAATAAGTAGTAAGCTATTGCGGAGGAGTAGGACAAAAAATGGGGTCTGCAGGATGAGGTGGGGGAGCGGGTGCTTCTGGCAGAGGTGGAGGATAAATAATGCGGTCTGCATGGGGAGGTGGAGGAGTGGGAGCAGCATTCTGAAATTGTATTCTCATGTCTACAAACATTGACTGTGTCGATGATCTAATCTTTTCCTCCATATTCGCATTAATATTATGAACTTAAGCCTCCAAGGATTCTATTTTTTTATAAACCCCATCAATGATAGATGTTTAAGAACATGGAAACACTTTTCTTACCGATACACCTTCCGGATATCCTCTTACATGACCAGGATGTTCGGGCCTTCCCAATGCTACAAATAAAATATCTTCCCTCCCAGTAGCTATAAATGTCCCATTTGAACTCTGATCCTCAAGAGTGTCTTGTATTAATTAATTGAACATTTATGTAATGATTGAAATTATATAATGAAAATGGTTAACATAAATAAATAAAATAGATATCTTACAATCCTCTCAGCTACGATTCTCGATTCTTCCAAAAGATGTTGCCCTTTTTTTCCCTTCTGAGCTCTCTTCAATTATTCATGTCTAGATGGAGTTGATGGAGGGGCCACCTATCCAAAGCTTGATTACTCAGCTCCTAGTTGTTGAAATATTTCTCCCATCATTTGTTCTTCCAAAAATGCATACACTCCCCAAGATAAACTATGAGGGTATATATTTTGATATTGGATCTTCTGATGAGCTTTCCTTGTTTGCTGTAAATTAAGAATAATAAATCATTATCAAAATGTTAATAAGATCATTTATATAAGAAATCTTATAAATGTTTACATTTCCCTTTACAAAAATGACTCTTTTCTTCTAATTTCAAAAAACTGTCTCCATGTGTCTTCATCTATAAAAGGATTTATATGAGATGGATTGTCATGACACTTATGACCATAAATGAAATCAGATGAGAGGGTCGATTTGAAATCCCTCCATCTCCTGGAAGCCAAAGATAAGCATTTATTCCTGACTCCTCCAGTGTCAGGAATATCAAATGTCATTTGATAAAGAAGTGGTTAAAAATATTATATATACATGAAGCATTTAAAGAATAGTTAAATAATAGAAAAAGATCTTACCAAAATCGTCTCCCATAAGTGAGAGATTATTTTTGTATCCGCACTTCTCTAGTCATCATACAGAATGAATAATTTTCTCTTTTCCTGAGTTGCTACAACACTCTTAAGATCATTTTCATTTGGACCTCTAGGAATATCATCACCATCAAACTCAACGACTATCCTCTGATCCTGCGTATGGGAAAGTGATAATTTTTGTAAATGTGTGCACCCACATTTACCAACCTTTGAACTCTTTGTCGTAATAGGAGCATGTGAATGTTCCTCTCCATAGGTATGACCAATATTCTCATCTCTAGAATCATGTGGTTGATCAACTAAATGATATGTCATTATCCTTAAAAAAACAAATGTTAGTTAACAAATATACAAATTCAAATATTTTAATACTACTGTAATCAAGAAAATAGAAAAGTGTACTATGTTACATAATAGTAAACATTTGTAATATGGTAAGAATGTTAAAAAATGGTAAATACAGACAATATGGTCAAGATGGTAAATACGGTAAACCTGGTAAAAATGGTAATGTAATTGTCACTGAACAAAAATAATAGATATATAATTCATGTAATGGTAAACATGACAAAGTAAACTAAACAAACTTAAAAAAAAAAATTTATACTTATTTTGTTTTAAAAAATGTTTTAATAAATAAAAAAACTTACAATATCTAATATTTATGAAAAAAATAAATGAAAACATGAAATAAACATAGTTACCTGTAATTTTGGGAATGTACAAATGCATTGTTTTCCCAAATTCATTGGTCGTGATAATTCCTTACGGCACAAACCATGTCTTCAACATGCTCATCATTATATTCTGTTAATATTTCCATGGAAGTAGGGATCTCACATAAATTAGCATCTTCATCAACTTCATCCTCACCAACATATTTTTTTCCCTTGTAAAACAATATCCCACTGCATATCTGATTGATCAACTACATAGATAATTTATTTTTCATGTGTTACCATTATAAAATAACTAGTGATGTCTTCCAATCTATTCAGATTAAACAAGTTTCATTCCAAATTCATCATGTCTGTCATTGTTGTTACCAATAAACCATTTACAGTTAAAAATAAGAACATTAATTTTAATGTAATCAACCTCCCATATGTCTTCAATCACTCCATAATATGAACTTGATTCATAAATTGGGTTTCTGTCCTTAGCACTCAAAAGATTCATTGCTTCTTCAAACAACAATACAAAACTATTATGTACTATACTTCTGTTGTCCTGAGCTTTCGTATGAAATGTATATCCATTAATGTCATAACCAGACCATGTTATCACATTTAAACATGGACCACCCACTATCCATTTTAATGTCTCTAATACATCTGATCTACCAACCAAAGTCTTTTTAATACATGAAAAAAAAAATTTGTTTTGCTCATTCAAAATCCACATTTCTTTCTTCTTTGGATGACATTGTTTCAACTCATTAATATAAAATGTGTTATATGTTTGACCATCAACTATGTTATTCGTGATGTATGATTCTAACTTCTTCATATGTTCAGCTGACAATGATTTGACTTTCATGCCATGAATCCCCTTTCCCTCATTTTTAACTTGTTCATGGAGAGATTAAGGCAAACCAATGTGTTGCGCCGCAACCAAGTAGCTCGTACAAAACTCTGCTACCTCCTCAGAAATATACTTTTCAATAATGGAGGCTTTAGTTCGATATGAATTTTCAATATACCCCATTAATATTTTCATATACCTTTCAAAAGGATACATCCATGGAAGATATATAGGTCCACAAACCATTATTTATTGAACCAGATAAATCATTAAATGCACCATTATATAAAAAAAAATTGGTGTAAAATACAATTCCAATTGAAAAAGTAAAAAAATTTCATCCTTTTCCAAAATGTTCAAAGCATTCACATCAGTCGCCTTATTACAAATTGAATTGAAAAAATAACACAACTTCATCATAGTATTTCTGACACGAATGGACAATATTCCCCGCAATGCAACTGGTATAATTTGTTACCTCATGACGTGAAAATCATGTGATTTAATACCTATCAACATCAAGTCCTTCAATGAGACAAATTTTTTTACATTTGAAGAATAACCTTGAGTCACATTGATATCATGAAGACACAGAAAAAATCTAATTTTCTCCCTCTTCGATAATTTATGACAAGATGGGGGAAGAAATGTTCGTCTTCCTTTAGGAGTGTGAGAAAACTCCAACCGTGTTCCCGTTGATAGTACGTCTAATCATGCATTCAACCCATCTTTAGTCTTTCCTTTAGTATCTAAAATGTTCCAATCAAACAATCACATTTATTCTTCTCCACGTGCATGACATAAATATTATTTTTATCTTCATGATACCTCCAATATGGTAGCACAAAAAATATTGACCTTTTATTCCAAATATGTCTATCATTACCAGATTTCTATGTCATTCCCAACGTCACATCATGGTTTTTCACCCTCTCAAAATACTGATCTGGGGATAAAGGTTTTGCAGCAGTATCAAATTCTTGTGAGCCATTGAATGCATTTTTTAGTCTTCTATAAGGGTGATCCATAGGAAAAACCTTTTTATGACCCATGTATAATGTTTTCCTCTCATGATGCAATTGACAATATGACGTCTGTTGTTCGCATATTGGACATTCTTTATTCCCTTTAACAGTGTATCCAGACAAATTTCCACATGCTGGGATGTCATTTATAGTTTACAGAAGCACTGCATTCATTTGAAAATATTCCATTTTATAAGAATCATACACCCTAATACCATCAACCCATAGTAGCTTCAAATCATCAATCAATGGTGACAAGTAAACATCAATATCATTGTCGGGTTGCTTTGGACCAGAGATCATTATACTCAACCTGACATATCTACGCTTCATACAAACTTCAGGTGAGAGGTTGTAAATTAACAATAAAACAGTACATGAACTATTTGTGCTACTGAGGGTTCAGTATAGATTCATTCCATATGTGCACAACCCTAGTTTGATATTTCTAATTTCATTTCCAAATTTAGAATACTGCGCAACAATTTTCTTCCATTGTGGACAATAATCTGGATGACATATTTTTCCATCACATATCCGCTCATCATCATGTCATATTAACCTTTTTGCATCATTTGAATTTGCAAATAAACGTTTAAAACGATGAATTATAGAAAGATACCAAAACTCCATTGAAGGGAGCTTTGTAATATCTACATCAGTCTGTTATTTTTCTTTCACCTTATACCGTGATGTCCCACATTTAGGACACTCTGACAGAAATTCATATTCCATCCTATATATAATGCAGTCATTCAGACATGCATGTATTTTCTTGTATCCCAATCCCATCTTGAATAATATTTTCTTGGCCTTGTAATGTGAATCTGGAAGATCGTTATCTCTTGGAAGAATGTCATTCATCAATTGTAGCAGCTCTGTAAAACTTCTGTCACTCCATAAATGTTTTTCCTTCAGATTAATCAATCTTAACACCTCCGACAAAACCATAAAATTAGTAAAACCATGATATAATGGTTTTTCAGCATCACCATATAGACGCGCAACTGTCGCTTCAATCTCAATTTGTTCTGCTACAATATCGTGAATAATTTCTTCAATTCCATTGGAGTTACCATCTTGTGAATCATCGTCATCAGTGACATTTCATCTAGTTTCACCACGCCAAATCCAAGGGCTGTAACTCAGATTAAAACCATGAAAAATCAGATGATCTTTTATCTCTCTACTTTTCAACTTCTTCATATTCAAACATTTCAGGCATGGATAGAAAAAATGTCACTACTAGGAACATTTCGTTTAGCAAATTCAAAAATTCATCAACACCTTCCTCATATTAATTGCTCATTTGATGTGTTGTAATCCAACTTCGACTCATTATTACCTATAAAAAATATAAATAAATTTATTTTTTTATGATAAGAAAAATATAAGTTTATATGAAAAAATCATAATTTGAATGTAAAAAAATTTTGAAATATAAAAAAAAATCTATGCGTATTTAAAGAAATGCATGAATATAATTATTAAAACAAAATATAGTTAAATAAAACATTTTTAAATACAATTGAATAGAAGAAAACAATGGTGCCTACATGGTTGATAGAAAATTAATGGAAATGGAATAAACCTGAGAATCAATAAATTTTTAAAATAAAAATTTAGATGTAGAAATTCATAATGTAAAGACAATCATCACGACACAATCATCATGTCATAATCTCAGAAACCATGATGTAGTAGTCAATCCCCCTGGACACCCCCAACCCTCTTTAAAGCCCCCACCCCACTAGACAACCCACAAAACCCTCTGGATAGGCCCCCACCCCCGTGGATAGCCACCCACACCCACCCACCCCCTTAGACACCCCCCTCCGAACACCCCCCAACGCTCTAGATTTCCCCCACCCCCTGGACAGCCCCCACCCCTCTAGGCAGCACCCCCACCCCTCTTGTACACCACCCTAACCCCCTACCCCCTTGGACACCCCCCTGGACACCCCCAACCCTCTGGGCAGCCCCCCCCCCCACCCGGACATCCCCCAAAACCTTCTAGACAGTCCCCCACCCCCTTGGACACCCCCCCACACACCCCCTTGGACACCCCCTGGAAACCCCCCAACCCTCTGGAAAAACCCCCCACACCCAGGTCAACCCCAAAACCCTCTAACAAAGCCCCCACCCCCTTGGATAGCCCCCCACACCCACCCACCCCCTTGGACACCCCCAACCCTCTGGACAACCCCCACCCCCTGGACAACCCCCACACCTCTAGACAGCACCCCCCACCCCTCCTGGACACCACCCCCTCCCCCTACCCCCTTGGAAACCCTGATGGACACCCCCAACCCTTTGGACAGCCCCCCACCCCCTGGACAGCACAACACACCTCCAGACTGCACCCCCACCCCTCATAGACACCACCACACCCCCGACCCCTTGGACAACCCCCTAGACACCCCCTACCATTTGGACAGCCCCCCCCCCTCCCCCCCGTACAACCCAAAAAACCCTCTAGACATGCCTACACCCCCTTGGACACCCCCCTGGACACCCCCAACCCTCTGGACAACCCCCACCCCCCAGAAAACCCCCCAAACAATGGTTTACATATAAAATCTAGGAGTGGTGAACGACTAAAAACACATGAATTTAATATATACATCAGCATGAAATAGATGGAATTAAATATTATTAAATATGGATAATTAAATGATCGTATGATAATTAAATATAACCATTTATATTCAACTAGTCAAATGATCATAAGTTTTCTCGATAACTAATATCATAATGAGGTAATGGATAATTCTAGAAATCCTAAACATATTGTCAAGGCCTTGTCCAAGGCCTCAAAAAATACTATGGTATGCCCAGAGCAGAACAATTTTTTATTTGGAATCATGAGACATAATGATGCATCGAAGGTCCATAGAGGTCAACAACCATTACATTATATGTCTAATAGATTCTAATATAAAAGTGTATTAATATAAGAAGAAACAACACATTAAATATCATTTCTGAATTCTTATATTTAATCAATAACCATTCTATGCACTAATATAGGTGAATGCGATCATTATTTGTCAATGAAAACAAAAATTACCATCAATGTCGAGCATTCGTGAAACAAAAACAGACTAAATAGAAGTAGTTGCAGCTTATGGGAATATTGAGAGTCGATATAATAGATCTAGGGATGATAAATCAGATGATTTTGGAAAAAAGAGGTAAGAGTGTTCGAAATTGAACAATCATACCTAGTTTAAGCACAAAAATCACAAAACATAAATATAGACTATCTGGGAGAAAAACAAACGAAATAAATCTATAGAAGGCTTACTTGAGTAATTCGAGTTGAGATGATAGATCCGAGGAGAGTAATTATGATAAAACGACGAAGGCAAAATGAGTTTAACGCAGTGAGATCGACGAGTTGATTAGGGTTTACCGTGCGAGAAAGACGAGTTGCCAGACTATCGATCGAAAAATCATATATGACAATCCCCAGGGATTGCTAATTTTTTAAATGTTTTATAACGTCGGTTTTTATAATAACAGACGTTATAAATGTATCAGAGATGGTTTTTTACGTTGGATATCTTATAACCGACGTAAAAAAACCATGTGTTGGTTTTTTACGTCAGTTATAGAATAAACGACATAAAAAGGACATCAGAAATGAAATTTTTTTACGTCATTTATTTTATAACCGACTTAAAAAACAACATATCTACGAGTTTTTTACATCGGTTATCTAATAACCGACATAAACAACCCCCTCTCTTTTGTTGTTTGCATCAGTTATTTTATAACCGACGTAAAAAAAATCGTAGATATCTCGTTTTTACATTGTTTATCAAATAACCAATATAAAAACCCCCCGCGCTTTCGTTTTTTACGTCGGTTAATTTATAACCGACGTAAAAAACGAACGTACAGAATTCTTAATGTTGTTTAATAAAGTAACCGACGTTAAAAATCTACTCACCACATTCTTTACGTCAGTTATAAAATAACGGACGTAAATAACCACATTTCACAGATTATCATGTCGGTTATATATAACCGATGTAAAAATGGTGACGTAAATAATGTTTTCTGCACAACTGTCTCCATAAAAACCTAAGAATACCATCTTGTTGTGGATTGTATGCCTCTTATAGAATCTGATGATTTGAGTTGGGTTCTTCCTCGAGTGTTAGATTCCTTCTTTGTTGGTTGTGTATTATAGGGAATTGTATGTTTATGATTCCTATCCCTTATTCTCTGGGGTTTACTCACCATATTTTGTTCTATTTTTTTGTGGGATGATAGTACAGCTTTTTTGGAAAATTTTAATTTCCCCAATTTTTCCTATTATACATTGAATCATATGTTGAAAAATATGAATTTTTATCTACCAATCTATGGTTGGTGGTTTAATTATTTTTTCCATAAATCATTATTTATTTATTTGGTGAGATATTTAAACGCATGTCAGATCCTACAAACAACACCTAAGAAAGAATAATTAACTAAAATTGATTATTACATTCTTATTATAGTCCTAGAAACCCACGAACCATCATCAATGGATTTACACCTCGACCTGAACAACCTCTAGGGGTGTTCCTTCTTTAATGTTCTTAAAATGTCTTGCCTTGTAATTATATTTTCCACCCATTGAGTTTTTTTGAATTACATCTCATAAATGTTACACATTTTAATTAAACCAATTGAGAATGGTTAGCCATGATTATATATAATTCATAATCTTATTTTATAATTAACAAAAAATATTAAATTAATTATCCAAAAATAATATAATTTATTGTATGAATGAGAAGAGGTTAATACCAATTATGACAATTCCCTTACCGCAAGACAATGGATAATAATGAATCCATGCTATGGATTCCATGGATGGAATCATCATGATTAACAATAAGAAATGTAAATTTAATTACGACATAACAAGAGTGATAAATGGTTCCTTTTATAGAATACCTTAGACAAGATCTCTAGGAAGATTCCATTTCATTTTTCATGAGTGATACCTTGTTCCTTGTATGATTAACATAGATGGGATCAGAGGTCATTTTCACTGTATCATGACACGATTGATAAATAGTTCCCTATGTGTTATATCATGGATGGGATTAGAGGGTTTTATATATATAACATACCATTAGGGATACTTGGGTTCATTATATGGAACATCTTGGATAGATTCCTACAATGATCTATTATATTGTGAGCATACAACGATATCAGGATTCCTTATAACCAAACTCCATGGATTGGCCCTAATTTCCAATTAATTAAAAATAAGAAATCATCACCGATGAAAAATAAAATTATTTGAATATAACCATGCATTATTATAGAATTTTATAATACCTTATTAATTTCTCCATGCTCATATTTCATGAGATTTATGAAAACACTTGTAATAGTGTATAGAAACTTTGATTATACACCTCAATTCATAGTCTATGTCGAGTATGAATATATTAAAAAATATATGATGTCACATATATGATGTGTGTGTAAATATATATATACATACATACATATAGAGGGTGACATTTCATTAGAGACATTCTATCTCATGTTGAATTATGTACTATTATTCGGGTGTCCCACATGGAACCCGATTTGATGGGTTTTATATTATATATGATTATGTATTGATTATAACAAGTACATTGGTCATTTTATATACATAGTCTAAATTGATCTAGATTCTATTGGTGGTGTCCTACTGATTTTAACTCACACCATATCTTGGTTTCTATCTGGTACCCAAAAAGACATTATGGGTGTTGGTAGGGACAAATGGAAGCTCCCAACGTTGGATTCATATCATACATTACTATTAAAGAATATGGGACTAGATGACCAATCCTATTGTCATGTTTCAAGTGGAGAAAAATTTTAGTATTTTTTCATGTCTATTATACGATGAAAATTTCATTAACATATATCCAATGTACTTCCATTTATTTATATAATTATACATAATTATCATTTTCTTTATATGATATTCATTTTGTTTACTCCTATTAATTATATTTGGATGCAATTTTTTCAATAGTTAATTTTTTATAGTATTTCCACTAATTTTTGTTTTGATATACCATTGTGCTACACTATAATCATGAGGTTATAGTTTTCTCATTGTACCACTATATTTACTTGATACTAGTCAGTAACCTTTTTCATATGGAGAGGTATGTTTGAGGTCATGTAGTTGATTGAGTTTAGTTACATATAAGTTAACAGGGTCAATGATGCTATAACATGGTATCATGATTTTTTTACTTTTGTCCTAATATTTGGATATTAGAAATGAGATTATAAATGTATCAAAATTTGGAAATGATACTATTCCATGGAGTAGCTAGACTACGTATTTTTGAATTCCATATTACATTGGTTGGTATATGGCTATTTGTTATCTGCATGTTTCAATTGAGTTGATTTCACCATTGAGTGGTGTGAATGAGTATTTATTTTCATTTACTCATGGACAGATGATACAAGGATGTATCATCTCATTCATTATTATAGGCACTTGATTACTCACATGTCATGAATATGACGGTCTATATTTTTAGTAAAACATCCATTTCAATCTACATATTATTGGTGTTATGAATATTTTATTTTGAAATGATGTAATGTCTCTTGTAGAGATAATGTAATTTGATTAATTAATATTTTTTTCATCACAGTGAATTTCATTTTTCATATATATTGTTGATGGAACTTATCTTAATAAATTATTTTGTTCTTGAGATAAAATTCCCTGGTTAAATGGCTAAAAAATTTTATGATTTTGATTATATGATTACCAATTTTAATTTATGAAGCATGTAATTCTATCAATTGGGAATTGAAATTAAATTTAAAAAATTACTTAATATGACCTTTATCATTCTATATTAGAATATAAGTATTCGGGAGAAGCTACAAGATGATAAAATAGGAACTTATACATCTTATTCCATTATAAATTGGGAATGTTTAATCCTCTCACTAGACTATGAAATCTAAATACATGCAAATGAATACGAACATAACTAAATTTAAATTGATAAATAAAAATGGTCACCATTAAAAGGTGATACACATTTAAATGTATAGTGTGTTACCCTATATACCATATAATGTAAAATCAATATAATAGGTCATCATATATGTAATCTGTGAAATTTAACCTGACCAGGTCTTAGTAGTGGGTGTAGGTTTTGAGCGTAGTAGAGGAATGAAATGGGTGGTTCCCAACATAGATTATATTGACAATGGATGATTAATTTATGATTTAACATAACATTGAACATTGTGAACCATATAATTAAATTGATGAATCACACAATATAAATGAAGCCAGAACCATAATAAAAATCATCACATATTATGTATAATTAATTTTAAATATTTTCAATTACATTTTTGGAATTCATTCTTCATTAATGAATCTCGATATAGATCTACATTTATGTTTTGTTTAGTTTTAGGAATTAAGTGCAGATTCCCTCTAGCGGTGGACCATATGTGTTCCATGAATCTACAGATATCATTGAAGGTATCTCCAGGTACTATCATGGAAGATCATTTCACTTCCATAGTTATCGAACGATTTCTATGAGAACCGATTCCATTCAGACCTCCGTGATCTCGTGGAGGATAATTTCACTATATTCGTGGGATCATTCATAGAGTAGAGAGATCTCAAGGTATGAGAGGATTATTCAAATTTTTCATGCACAACCAACTGAAATGAAATGGATTTTTGAGAAAATAACATAAATGGGTTAATATTTTTTTAAGGGTAAAATAAAAAAAATGGGAAAAGATTACTACATTGTTTATTCAATCCCTACATAACCCCAAGTAAAATAATAAGATTATTATTATTTTTTATTGACATGCTCCTAACAAGGAAATTATATTAAAAATTATTTATTTAAAGAACATTTCAATATTTATTATTTCTTATGATACCTAAAAACTCAATCCCCCATTCCTACATATTTATTAGGCATTGAATAATGAAATTTTATTTAATAATTAAATATTAATGAATTATACTCCAATAAATAAATAAATATTATATTCACTATATAATAATGAAATATTTATTAAATATTCTTCTCACATTATAATTTCTAATATACCTTATGGAAGATTAAATGTGATCAAGCATATATGAATAATTATTAATACACAAATATGAATAATATTAATTCAACATTTTTAATAATAAAAAATAACATATATTATTTAACTAAGATTCATGATACACTTAGTGTGTGACCCTTTAGGCCTATTTCTTAGTTTTATTAAGGCATGCAACCTAAAATCCAAGGTTATTTATTATTTACATGCCTATGCATCCATATATAATAAATTTAATGCTACAATTACATTATACCTCGTAAAAACGCTTACAATGTAATATACTCCTTTTTTCATGATATCTCAAATCAAGAAGGTTGTATTTAAGTTCCATCAACCTATGGGATTGATGATTCATTCATTGAAAATGTAGAAATAGAACATTACTCCAATGAAATGACCATTTTTATATTTAGAGAGATCATTTCCATAAAATGACATGAGATATCAACAACAATTTAAATAGATGGGATAAATATTTTTTCAAATTAATCATTGATTCAATATTACTAATGGTGCACCCAAAATATCCTAACTTGTTGAGAAGAATAATCAGTATGGTTTTTTCAATACATCAATGTATCTAACTCATATCACTCATTAATAAAAATCATAAAGTCTAAGGTCTAATACACAATTCTGCAGATAGGAACGTCTCATAAATCATAAAATTGTATATTTTTTACTTGTAGGTCTCATTTTCATAATAGCCTTTTAGATATTATGAACGGAGTATATCTATAGAATGTTCTTCAATGTCTAATGAGTATAAAACCCTAATATCCTATATAATTTTTTTCCAAAAATTACATCACACAGCTTTAGAACATATATTCACGATTATTGATCTATAAATTAGGTGTTCTCATCATAGAGGGGAACTGATATGACCTT
The DNA here is from genome assembly GCA_963277665.1 of Viscum album. Taxonomy (NCBI): domain Eukaryota; kingdom Viridiplantae; phylum Streptophyta; class Magnoliopsida; order Santalales; family Viscaceae; genus Viscum; species Viscum album. The sequence goes on along the minus strand of OY728131.1, from coordinate 303,213,133 downwards.
TTAGTGTGAAAAATAGTCTTCGAACATTATCATATACTATTTTATGAAAAGTAAAATCATGATTTTATAAGTATTTTATTAATATTCAAATCCATGAAAACATTTAATCATTATGTATAAAAATGTTTGTTTTGTGGAAGCAACACTAACAGACTCCAACATTCTCTAGAGCCAACAGCTAACAACCATCAGTATTCTAGTTATCAAATGATACACTTGATTCATCTATGAAATGAATTTAGTAGAGTGGTCAAAAACATTCTATTACTTTGTTACTCTTTTTATTACAAATTCTCCCTTCTAATAGAATTCCCTCATTCAGTGATACTTCCATAGTATGTTCTTTGTTTGCTGTTTTGAACTTGGATATTTTTCAAGATCCACCGATGTAGTATTATCACAATACAATGTGATGAGGTTTTTACTACTAGGTATCACAAAAAGGTCCTGGATAATGTTCTAAATTCAAATGGAATCTTTGGCTGCATCAATAGACACTATGTACTCAAACTATGTTGTTGAATAAGTGAGAACTGGTTATGTCAGACTCCTCCATATCACAAATCCTCTATTTAGATTGAAAAAATATCTGAATTTCAACGATGATCATTATAATCTTTATAACAAATAGAATCAAAATAACCCATGTTGGACATCGCCTCATCTCTTATATACACTAGTAACATTTCCATTGTTCTGCACATGTACATAAGGATAGGCTTAACAATAGTCCAATGTTGGACTCCTGGATCTTCTTGATATCATTCTATCATGCTCAATGCATTGGAGAGATAATATGTATTATATAACATGTCATACATGGTTGTCCCCATTCCTATAGCGCATGGGATCATATTCATTCCCCCAACCTATTATTGCATCTGAGGACACATGATCATAGAAATTTGTAAATAAAATGAAATTGGGACCAATCCCCTATTAGATTTTTCCATAATAAATAAAACAATTACTATTTCAACATATATTCCTTAAATAATGACATGAATCCTATTATATCTATCAAAATTATCTTAATCCCTATAATATAGTCTTTTTCATGCAAGTACATTGTGGAGAATCAGTTTTTTTTACAAGTACATAAAAGAATATAAGACTTGTGTGTTGTTTCCAATAAGTAATATGTAATCAAAAAATTCTATTAGGGTAACCCCCACAATTCCAATAATCTTTTTCTAAACTAACATATTGAGTTTATTTTTAATGAAATCAAATAATTTTAATTATTCATTTAATTGAATGTTACATGAACTGAATTCTATCTTAAATCCACAAAGTGATCTGTGTAGCCTGTAATTCCTTCATAAATTATCAACAGTCACAAACCCTATAGTTGTATCATATAGAAATTTTCCAAAAAAATTCCATTATGGAATTTACTTTTGATGATCGTCTTTTAGATCACATAGTTATGGTATAATCCAACCGAGTGAAGAATTATAATGTATTTTATCATGGTAGCTTGAAAATGGGTTTCATCATAGTCAATTTCTTTGATTTTCATTAACCAATTTACCCAATATCATTGCATTATAGTTAATTAATTGTCCTTCCATGCCCACTTTACACTAAAATACACATTCGCACCCAACAATCAGTACGTTAAATGGTACATTAAAAATAGATATTTTGGTTATAGTGATGGTTTAAAACTATTGATATAAGTCATTAAATCATGGTAATAGTTTGTAGCCATGGTTTAGTGGATCTTGGCAGAAATTGGAATGTAAATAGGAGTCTCGACAATAGAAACATATTGAAACCATGGCTGTTGGTCTATAGATTTAGTTTGAAAAATGGAACAACAACTATAGCCATGGTTATAAAATGTGGATCCAAATCAACTACCATGGTTCAAACAATGGGTATAGCTCTATAGCCAGGATTTAAAACATGGATATTGGCATATATCCTTGGTTAGAAAAGGTTTCTCTATCCATCAAATACTATAAAAAAATAAAACCCATAACACCCCCTATACACCCCACCAACACACCCCATACCAATCTCCAGGATTCCCCCTACCCTACTCTTAACAACATAACCCATCACAACCCCCTCCCCAGACCACCTGCACACCGAGGCCCCAGCACCCCCCCCCCCTCGGACAGCCCATGCTCCCCCATCACACCCCAGTCACACCCCTTGTACCCCCAAGCACACCACATTCACCACCAAGACACTACCCTACACACCCCATGCACCCCACTTCTTCACTCTCCCCACTTCCCTTGCAACAAAACACATCGCTCACCTTCCACTACCACTAGAACACCCCCTACCTCATGCCCCTCCCATTCACATCGACTCCGCACCTTTCACCCCCACCCCCACCCCTGTCCAATCCCCCTTCCCCTTGAAATATAACATAGCCATCCCCATGCACATTCCCCCATCACACCCCCTTCCCATTTCACACCCCCAACTAACTACCCTTCCCACCCCTATCACACCCCCTACCCACCCCATACACAACCCCTACCCACCCCATGCACCCTCTTCCTACCCCATACACCACCTACACACTCCCTCCCCCTACAAAGTTGTTTCACCCCATTGCACCCCATGCACCCTCCCCATTCCCTTGTAGTGGAATCTAGCACACCACATACCCCTAGTACACCCGCATCCCCTTCCCAATCCACTTCATACCCCATACCCACTACACAATAGACATCATACCACCTGACCACAAACAATGATCTGTTAGGGTTACATATTAGGGGAAGGATTGTCACCATGAACTTACTCAAAAAAATTTATTCATCATTTATTAATATTTACTGTTAGTGTTGTGGATCCTTAGAAATAGAGCCCAAAATTTTAGGGTTAATATGTCAGTACATGGAATTATGTTGAATTAATGGTGATCTTATAAATAAAAGGACAAGGAACACTATAGGAGATACCAATAATATCTTCATAAAAAAATTGAAACTGTTAAATATGACAAAATGACTCCATTGATTTGTAAATATAATAATATTCAAATAATAAGATGGAAATAAGAAAAAAAACCAGTTAAGCTAGAAATTTGAAGGAAGAATAATGTTTTTCTCATGATGAAATCATAAGAAGAAAATTGGATGATCAGGAGTTTTATGGGAGAGACAAGGCTGCTGGTCAAGATGAAAAAAACAATATTTAATTCCTACCTATACAAAAGAGAAACATGACTAAGAGGAAGCTATCATCTAGGGAAACAAGAAAATTTATTTATTATAAAATCAAATTGTTCCCATATAATAATCCTATTGAAAATATTGATTCCACCATGTTGTAAATAAAGAGAAGTAGTATAAAAATTAGGGGAAAATCCTGAAGGGTATCCCCAATGATAAAGTTGGGATGTATAGATTATCCAGGTTGATAGGAATCCCCCAACCTTCTTACTCTCAGAAATGTGATTGGTTAACCATAGTATTTACATTTTTTTATGTATACTAACATGAAAGGAATAAGAAGAAATAATAATGGGGTGGTTAGATGAGACTAAAAAACGATAAGATAAGAAGAATTATATATCCTGAAACATGATAACATTCATGATTAATATATGGTGAGTGAAAAACATTATTAAATAATGTAAATGTGATACAATTCAAAAAATCTATAATTTTGGGGACAACCTTGTAAAATTATTGATTGGGGTATTTTAATCATAATTTATACAATAGTTTTGACTATGATATATGTGTTTACAAATGGGATGTTGGTTGTTGTGTTTGGTAACAGAAAAGGGTATTTGTATCTATTTTACCTAAAATATTTAAGGGTTTTCTTATTTTGGGTGTAGAATATAGATCAGAACTTGATTAATGTACTTAAATATCCCCAATATTATAAAATTTAAAATTATAACACATCCATTGAAATATGGGATGCTTTTATTACCTTAGTAATTTACTAATTATTTTTATATCATGATGTCCCATGTGTACTTAGAGTATATTATCTAGAGGCTCATTTATATGAAATCATATTGATTCATCATTATCTCTCATAAGTGAATTGGGATGAAATAAAAATTTAAATAAGTATATGGGGATTCTATAGAAATCCCTTTGATTACAGATATTCAAGAGAAATTAAGTGATTTATAACAAATAATAATCCCTTATAATATATTTTCAATAATTTTTTTTATTAATTATAGTTAATGTAGGATGGGTTTTGGGTCTACAACTTGAATAACATATGTATAAATGTTCATGAAAATTTTCAAAATTAAATTCTAATAATTGGTTAATTGATCTAAAATAAAAATACATGTTTTAATGGGTAACAAAACCATGTCCACATCATTTGATATAATTTTTCATTCATCGAGATTGACATATAATTGAATGAATTCATTTTGAGTGGGAATTGATACTAATTTAATGTTAAATTGAGAAATAGGTTGACAGAATAATGGTAATACTTGATGTTGAGAACCTATAAAAAAGTATTATGAATCATTTGTAATAGTATGTTAGGAATTCAGTTACTGCAAAAATGTTATTTAAGCAGTATATAATGGTTCCTTGAAATTTTTTAGATTAAAAAAAGTAATTGGAGTCCTATGTAATAGCGAACTTACATTCCAAACATTTATTTGATGATTTAACTACATATGTAAAGGCATTCTATACACAGTAAATAGGACTGAAAGGAATCTATGGGATATTTAAGGTGTTAATAAGAATTGTAAATCTCATTCATGACCAATATAAAGGCCACACAAAAGAATATGAGACTATATGAATGTAATTCCAGACCTATATTAAGTTAATCTGAGAATTAAAATGTTTACATAAGGGTCATCTATGATTTTAAATATGTACATATGTTAACATTGATATTATAGAAGTAGTAATAAATTAATTTTGATCCATGGTGAAGAGATGTAAAGCATTTCAAAGGGTGTTATGAATAGAAAATGCTGCCACAACATAGTTATTTATTAAAGGGTGTTTTGGTGATTTTGGTAAGATTATATTTTTCTATGAAAAACTGTGAGTCAGAACAATTATTTTTGATGCATGTGGTGTATCAAATGAGAGAATAAGGTGGTAAGGATTATAAGGGAATGCAAAAAAATCATATCTCTTTAATGATGGATGTTTGGGGGAATTCATTATTACTAACAGAACAACACAAGGAGGGTTGTGCCACATGTTATTCCTTGGTGTTGAATGAATTAATATATTCATGGAATAAAATTTAAATTGATTTTAAGGAATGAAATTTTTGTGGATAATGAGGTTGAAATTATTAATATACAATGTGGAGAATAATTTTTGATTTCTGAGGGATTTTAGCGGGATAAATTATATAAATTATCATTGAGATTGACTATTATGTTCATGGTTGATTTCATAGCTTATAAAATCATAGAAATAATATTCATGATATTAATCTATGAATATATATATATATATATATATATGATAAATATGATAAATAAATTTGAGAAAATTATAATAATTTCCAAAAAAACATTTTAAATCTATTAAAAAAGGGAATTATAGTACATATAAGAAAGCATATGTGATGAAATGCCCCAGAAATAATTCTTGTAACCCCCAAATGCATAGAATATGAGTATAAAAGAGGAACATACATGGGGACATAGAATTTGGGCACCAATGAAAGGTTAACCCAAAGTCATAAATCATAATATATCACCTCAAAAAACCATAACAAGAAGATACCAAGATAAGTTCATTCACCTATTAATGTTAGTGATCTGTTCAATAAACCAACCCCTCATCCCACCATTCAGGTAATTACTAATTCATTCCAATTGCGACACTATAGAAATACCCTCACTATTCATTACTTTAAATTCATTGTATATTTCAAAACTTATTGCTCATCTATCATTAATATCATTATATCATGATGATATTATTTATTATATAATAAGATTCAATTTCATGAAATTAGGGGATATATGGTGTGGAAACGCCATAGTTCATTCTATTTATCCTGATATTATAAACCCTATGAACCATATTTCTAAATCACATGTTAATTGAACCATCAACCATGTCAAGAAATCAATGAGAACCAAATAAGGTTCTTACAAATGATCAAAGTAAACTAATTAGGTACAAAGTAGGGAAATCTTCCTCATAAGGTAGAAAATTTCATCTTGTTAAATTTCATTGTGATGTTATTATTTAATGTGTAAAGGATTCAATGATTATTTTTTTTGTTTGAAGAAATTAAAAAAACATTTTCTTTATGTTTTATCTTTTTATAATATTGACCAGTTCATGTTTTCTTAAAATGAGAATATTGTTATCTCTAATGTGAATGAAATTTCATATCGAGTTGGCATAAATTTACTGATGAAAAAATTTAAGGGTATTTATGAAAATTCCCAATTATAAAAACCATTTTTTAGAAAATCATGAAATTATCATATTAAAAATAATGGGCTATGTAAAGGGAACCAACCTCAACATTAAGGAACCATACATTACATGATGATAACTCAAATAATCATATTTTTCTCTTTCACTCATATTCACGTTTAAATATATATAAGGTCACCATCACATATGTAAAAATTATCATGCCCATATATGCACAAGGGGGCCCTTTTATATACCTGTATTCTTTAATATACCCATTTTTCACTTACACACACATTCATTTTTCATAACATTATACATGAAAACCAATACCCAATATATATACTCACACTTCAATAATTGAATATATATAATGGAAAAACATGTATATTTTTATGCCAACATATGAATACAAAAGTATGTCACCTTCACAAAAGACAGCGTGAATCCACCTCAATAAGATCCCAATTGCATTGAAAAAATATAGGGATTAAAAAAACAATAATTACCAAATTAAAATTGGGCCAATGAAAAAAAAATGAAGAAACCATAGATAAATTTGATGTCAAACTCACTTCCTTCAATGGTAGTGGATCGAACCTTGCTCATAATAATAAACCATCTATAAGTAAATAATCATAAATGAAGAGTGATATAATTACTTTATATATATATATATATATATATGAATAGTGTGTCAGTTGTGTGTGATAAATGACACATGACTTCATAACAAACAATGAACAAATAATATTCAGATTGATTTTCATGTGTAACAGAATAGTTTAATTAACAATAAATATTGTGAGAAATTAATTATGTATTCATTATTTTATATCTTTAAATTCATATGTTTTTATAGAAAGATAAACTTTTATTTTAATAGAACAAAGTTTGTCTGATAACTAATATAACATAAGAGTTACATAAAATCATGTATTTTAAAAAAAATCATTAAATATTTTTTATATTGGGAATAAGGATATTGTTATGTTCACATTCCACATATATTCGTCATTTTTTTATGAATTTACTATCCCCATAAATATATTATAAAATTTCAAAAAGGATTAAAAACTAAAAATCTTATTTTCATTGGAATCAAATTACATATATCATATAACCCTACATCACAAGGAGTTTTTTCATATTTATATATCAATATAGAAGTTATCATGGGTTACTCTCCATTTGACAGACTATGCATTTTTTTACCCAACTGAGGAATATCATTTAGTACATTTTCATCACATCTATAGGTTATGAACATACAGTAGAAATATTAAATATCATTTATTTTTTTACGACATGAAGTTCCATGGTAATAGATGCCTTATTTGTCTATAGGTCCAGTTCATATTATTTCGGGGTTGTGTATGCAACAATATGTGTATTTCTCATATTTTGATGGCATTGAAATTCACTAAATGATTTTTCACCATGGAAATTAGGATGATATTTTCATTGGGATTGTGTGTTATATATGTGGAAGCTTCTAGATATAGGATAATGGTTAGGTGCCACAAACAGATCTGTTTTCCATTAATTGGATTATAATGTGACTAATAATGTCACATATTGATGCTCATATATTGAATTTTAATAATCTGTTTGGGTTTCTTCTCATAGTATAAATCAATGCAACGTAATACCTCACACCAAAATATCAAAATCTAATATCAATATTTGAACAATTAAAAGATCATTTTTGGAAGAAGTTGATAGTGGTGGTTAGTAACTAAGTGTGTTATAGGTCCATTTTTGTGTATTGGTGACTAGGTAGCTGGAGATAATTGATAATTTCATGGATTATGGTAGGGGAGACACTCTTATTTGATATCTCTTGATCTAAAAATGAAATTATTTACTCAAAATATAATCACTAAAACAACACTAACTAAATAGTAATAAAAAGTGAAGGACATCTCTATGAATGAGTTTTTAATGATTACGTAAATGATAGAAGTTATATATCCTTAATAACAATTTTCAATCTTGTAATTCGATCACCATTCATATGGTTGTGAATGATTGCAATTCATCATCAATTATACGTAGAAAAAAATGATACATATAAAATATAACACAACTATATTATATTAATTAACACTAATATTACTAAATATGAACAAACCACAAGTTTAAAATATAAGGTTAATATGAGTACTATTCCCATATCATCAACTTCTGCTACCTCAAATATAGAAACAAATCAAAAAACATATTATAATTTCATCAATGAGCCTTAAAAAAATATTACATCAATGAACCTCCAACAGTTCATTAGTTTTATAAATTTCCTCAAACATATACTTCCTCAATACTTCCAAGAAGATAAAATGTACAAATTATTTACACCATGAACCAAAATAAATCATTTTATTAATGTATCATGATGGGAGGGATTACTATCTTAGTCTATTTGAATATAAAATTCTATTTTGTAAACATTAACCTTCTAGTCAATAATAATATTTTTTTTCTGTATAAAAAAGTCAACAAAAGCCAAAATATCACCATTGACCTCATTACAAATATAACGAAACCAAATATGATGGACGCAAAACTGAATATCATAACTAGTATAGTGATAACAGCGCAACTAAAAATAAATTATGGTGTTTGATACTTTAAAATATAAAAAACTCTAAATAAACACATATTGTTACACTACTGTGTGTATTAATAAGACTGACTACATGTGGGAGGAGTGTGATTCGATTAAAGGCATGGATTTAGGTTGTGTGGGTCTCACATTTTTAAATTTACTCAAACTATGATATGTATGTTATTTTAAATATTATATATGGTTTTACACTTTTCAAAAATGTGAGATTTTAGAATAATAATATATTTGGAGGAAAATTACATTCATTTATATATGACCTAATATTATTTGTTTCATATATAAAGAAATGATATTTTATAAATATGCATTTATTTAATAAAACCAATTCAAATGATCAAGGGTATATTCAATGTTATTTTGGGTCATCTACTCCACCACATAAGGATTACTCGATAATTTTAAAATTTCAGCCATTAATACCGCCTAAGATAAACCCTGTTAATCATTCATTCAAGAACATGGAATGAATGATGCAATGAAAGAAGACAAATAAAGGCATTATTTTCACGTACTTTTTACAAGAAAAAATCATGTTATGAAATAAACTATAATTTAATGAATATGTATTTTGTGGTACTGAAAATATCGGATGTATAGTTCTATTTAAAAAGTAAAAAATATGAATCACAAATTTGGAACATGTAAATCTCCAGGAAAACATACACCATGTGATGCACTTCTGTATTCAAACTATTTCTATTAAAACCCCATCCCCTTATTTTTAAATTATATAATTATATTGGGTATATATTAATGAATGTGAAGTCCATTTACACTGATATTTTATTAAGGACATGTCATTACATGAATCATCTTTTTTAATAGAACCCAATGATGGATTTTGTAAGCTATTACCAATTTGTAATATACATGCATGTAGGATTTTATTTTAAAAGTAAATGAATATGTTGTGTTATGATATTTCCATAATGTGTATTATAATTTAATAAAGATATTTTAAAAAATTAGTGATTTCACAATGTACAAGAGAGATAGTTTTTTATAAGTAAAAATTTAGTAGTGTGAAACTCATTGCAAGAACAATAATCTGCACATGATAGTTAAAATAGATATAGAAAAAAATGGGACATGAGAAATTCACGAATCTTGGACATTCAAAAAACATATATCCATGATGATAAAAAGGGAATGATTCTTGCCACTATATATATTGCCTTTTCTTACAAAATATACGATTTTATATTATTATCCAAGCATTTCACAAATCCTATAATATTTAAAATTCATATAACATACACTGAGTCACTAAAGGAAGATACATAGTAGTTGAAAAATAATTTTAATATGTTTATAATCCATTAAATGTCATAAAATGATAGTTTTTGAACATTTGATAGTATAATTTTGAAGAAATGGTTTTACAACAGATGATACCACATATCATATACAAATCACAAATATTGATGTTTTTATAATGGTTCCCCTGATTATAATAATTAAATAATCCATGTTACATCATAACAGGGCATGTGATATGCTAATACCATAATTTTGTTATAAGATTTGATTATAAAATATCATTTACTATTAAAAACACATTATAATCACGATAAAAAACAACATAATATTAAATGTAATGTTAAAAAAAATAATTTTATCTGAACAAAACAATGTTCAGGTAATTATTATAAATATTTTAGATCACATCCCAAAACAATAACATATACATATATATAATGGATTCATTTTATGGAAGAAAATATGACTTTAAATAAAAAGAGAAAAATATAACACATTTTCCCCAGAAAATGAACTCAAACTATACATGGTTTTATAATAACATAAGTAAAATAAAGGGATACCCATGTTTAGGAATTTTTTTAAATCAATCAATGTGAATCATGATCATTGAATCTTTCAGTTTCATATAACCAGAATAAAACATATAATTTTTTGATTTTAAACACAGTAATTAGTGTGTGTATTATTCCTAAGACAATGAAACATCATAATGTACATATATAAATACAAAAATCTTCTAACTAAGTGTGTTAAAATATAATTGAAATCATTGGTATATTATATTAAAATTACCATGTATAAAGGATGGTTTCATAATTCTATAATGAAATCACAAATAACCAATCCACCAACAAAAAACAACTCATGAAAAATAATGTAGAAAATAACGAGTGAAGTGAGAGAGATACAACATAAATAATATCGTTTTAGGGTTTTGAAGATGATGGATTGTCAGGTGCACTAAAGGAGGATGTGGGGAGACATCCTAGGAGCAGATTGGGTGTGGAGGTGGGGTTTCTGAGTTTGATGGTATCATTGGAGGAGTACGATCACAGAGAGGAGGTGAGGGTGGAGAGTAACCACCAAGAGGAGAGGTCAAAAGAGCGGTGTAGGGCCAACAAATGGGGTGGTCACCATTGAGAAGAGAGGACTTCATTGAGGGGAGGATTGTTTCGATGAGGACATGTCTCCACCAAGAGGAGAGGTCCAGCTAGAGGATGGGTCACGAGTGTAATTTGTTTGTGTTTTGAGGTTAATGGGTAGATTTTTATGATCGATTAAAACCCACTACCTTTTAATAACATATATCATTTGTTTTAAATAAGACAACAGACATAAACTAAGCTATTTTCATAAAATTATAAGTTTGTTTTTATAGGTATGTGGTTAAAGATCATTTTTCTTGTAGTGCATAGAACTATACCAAAACATTGTTCTGATACTAGGAATCAATTTTAAAATGTATGGATTCTATTCATATTGCATCTTATGATATATATAATACCTTCTTGTAGAGATAGGTTAATCATTTTCAATAAATAATGAGTCACCATATTTTTTTTCCAATATAGCCATATATCACTAGTTATTTGATTTCTCTAATGCTATTAAATAGTACTCGTGACTTAGGAAAAAATTCTTCCATGGGGGACCTATGGAATTTTATCATGTCAAAACTCTCATATATCATTATCATTAACATTATTGAATTCAATATTTATCCATCAATCCCCTTTTAGGATGTGATCCATCTGATGAATAAGGGGTTTAATAGATAAAACCACATTTTTATTTGAGGGGTTGTATAGGTGCTATCACATTGTTTATTTAGGATACCCTAAAAATATACACATTTTTTCCTAGGTTCTATACTGTTTCCTGAGAATGCCTTAAAAATCCCTCTAAATACCATACACATGCGTGAAATAATAGATTTTATTTTTCACTACATAAAGTTAAGGGAATTCATTTTACTACTTTATTTAGTACTCGATTTAATATGCATGACAATTTTTTTGATGAATGGCCCCAAAATAGTAATAGAATATAGGATTTACTCTTTTTGGACATTATAATTTCCAATAAAGGTACAGTTCCACATTTAACTAAAACCATTTCATAATGGTGTGAAAGGCGGACTGACCTGATAAAAAATCCCAAACACCCAAATGTATTTGATAAAAAATTGTTTAATCTATTCACCACCTCCATCTGGTAGAATATTCTATATCTTAGTACCCTATTTATTCTCTACTTCAATCATTAATTTCTAGAATTTTTCAACGTAATCTTACTTATACCTCATTACATATACACAACCATATCAACACGAGTAATTAGTAAAATTTATGATGTCAGAAAAATAAATCAATATTATAATGGAAATGGTTTACACACATTAGTTTGTACTAATCCTAGAAGTTCTATGTCCCTTTCACCCTGTCCAATAAATGTTATTTTTGTAATTTTCCTGGTAAACTGAATAAGATCATTATTTTTTCTTTAGCTCATATGATTTTAGATAACCATCTTCACAAAGGTTTCTCAAATTCATCTATTTCACCTGAACATTATAGATATTTCATAGTTGGGTATTATATGAGTCAATTAAACATTATTCGTTATATATTTTCATCACATTGTTTTCATAATTTAGTACACAATACCATTATTTAAATGTTACAAACCAAAAAACATTTTGTTCATATAAAATAAACAATTTTCTTTTACGAATAACAAAATAAACCCATCTATCACATGAAATGAAATAGAAATTATGGTCATGGTAACCATAGGTACATAATAAAATTATTTTATATTCAAAATATAACATGATGGAAACGAAATGTGGTAGATACTAATGGCCAGAGAAGTAATCCATACCGCATTATATGGTCTTGTATCCCCTTATCATCGAGAAATCTTTCAATATTTACTTCGATGCTATATTTGGATACATCTGTGAGAAGAAAAAGATATATCTAATACCCAATGTGTAGAAATTTATTGATCACACTCGATAATAAATGCACCATTATATTACACTTGATTTTAGGTGAAGAACATCTTCTAGTGGCACAACATCCAACATTCAAAACATATTGCATCATTTTCCATTCCCTACCTCTTGATCTTATTCTTATTAGCATATGGTGCTCATGAGATTTATAATGTTTATATGTTTTATGCCCTAATCTGTTGTTCATTATTTTCCTATTCACTATAAGGATTGTTGGATTATCATCCCCCATGTCCTTATCCACAAAGTGAGTAAAATAATGAAGTTATGAAAGACCCATATCATTATTTCACATATTATAATTAACAATGAAACATGATAAAGTCTTAGGATGTTTTAAAACTATGAGTTATATACAAAAATAATCTAGTAATTTATTCCCTATGATGTCCTGGTGTTCAATGTAGCTAATAATATTGACTACAAGAGTACTAGATGACAATAACAGTTGTAAAAAAGAATAAAAGATCTCATATCTTTGTTTTATTTCCTTCACTGGATAGAGATCTTAATGGTGGAAATCATTATATATGAATCAATGTCCTCATACTGATTCAAAATATCATTAAAAAGGGTTGATATCATGAAACATTGAACATATAAGGAATAATTCAAATGATTCACTTTTATTTTTAACTCTTGATCACTATCCTCCATTCCATGTTCATTTGAAAATTGTTCTTCCGAAAGAAATATTTTTCCATCATGGTAAAGGATGACATATAGGGTGTATTTCCATTCAGGGAAATATATCCTCCAAGATGGATTCTATTCTCAATTATTGATCATAATGATATGATTGAGGTAATATTATGGATGTTTTTAAAAAATATTAAAATCATACTTTTAGTAAAATATCTGATAATATTATGACATATAATTAAAATATTAAAATATTTTGGTTCCCATTATTTTATTGAAAATGATTACCCTCCCTAAATGGGTTTAGAATATAATATTTCTTCGACATTCTAGTTGAAATAATTTATATTCCCCTTCTCATTAGGACAACGTTGATTGGTCGAGAAACAATAATTGTTTTATGTAAGAAATCAAACAACCAATTTAATTAACACATAGTTCTTGATATATTTAGTGGAATTTACAATCCTGATAATCGTAATTTTATTTCCATAACCTTTCCTTTTCAATAATAGCATGTCTTTATTTTTTATTCAACCCTTGATTTGAGGTATGTTATGTCAAAAAAACATCAAGTTAGAATTCCCTGGAAATTGAAAGCAACCCAAAATTTACTGGTCAAGCCCTTTAAACACGGATTTAATTTTTTTCTATGTTAATGGAAGGCTATACATGTATAATATTTTTTAGAGGGATTCTATACTTTTATGCCTAAATTTCACATTATCAAAATTATCACATTATTTCTAATATTTAGTTGGGTTACTTATGTGATTAACCTTATATTAGAAAATATTTACACATAGTCCAGTTCATTATAGTTATGTCTTGTGTACCCATTAATTCAGTAATAATGTGATCACAGAAAAAACATTTATAATAAAATAATTATGGAACATGAAATAAATAAAATAATAAAATGGTTTGATCATGATATTTACTAGTTGTATGTTTATCAAGATGATGATAATCTAGTAATTAGCCTAAGGAAAAAAACAACATCAAACGATCAGGGTTCCTGTTATAGATTTCCAATTATCTTCCTATGTACCTCCCTTGATTTCATTGGTCTCATCTTCAATATTGAACTCCATCCACATCATGGTAGCTCCGTCCACAAAATATTCTTTTTAATCACACGTAGGTGAGGAGAAAATGAGTTTTACATAAAATAAACTAATGGAATGAACCACCTTACATAATAATAGGAGATAAGGAACCGTTGGAAAAAATTCAATTTAATTATAAATTATATTAATCCAATTACATAAAAAGGTCATGGTCTATTGTAATGAACATCCATGTCATGAAGGAAATTTTATACTTAATAAAACTAGAATTCATTTCATATTCGTTATTATTTGAGAAATATTTCACTCGAATAATTTAATTATCTTCTTATATTATTATATTATTTTTTCGTAATTATTTTTTAAATACCGTTTGTATTCTCATCCATTGTAAATTTTAAAAAATAAACATACTTAAAATTATATATGAACACAAATGCACCATGGAAGATATATGTTGAACAATCATCAGATTCTACCCAACATGTATTATAATAATTAATAGTTTTACTTTTGGAAAATATATAATATATGGATATCACACTATTTCATGAAATGTAGTATCAATAGAATGATTATAGAAATAAAATTATTTTTCTATAATGTCTCATCATTTAATTCTCATAGAATAACAATTTTAATTCAAATCATACTTGATAAGGAGATCTAATCATCACACAGATATTAATTAAATTAATATATATATATATATATATTAAAACATATCACATAGAATGACCTATATTTATGAACAAACACATGTACATATGTAATTATTTGCATATTGTAATAAATAAATATCAAATCTATGTATTTTTTTTAAAAGTTCCTGACATGTGAATCAGAGCAACACGGTGTGTAAATATTTCACCATACATCCGAGGTACACACCTAGGGACTCAGTGTGTAAATATTACCTAAAAAATGAATTACATGACCTGTCTAATGGGCCACATACCATGTGATATCCAAACTACATGGTCACCAGTCAGTTAGGCTGTTTATTGAAAGATATTTTCTCCCATCATTGACTCAAATAGAAAACATGCCATTTATATGGATGACATGGCATATACTCTGACCGACCATCTGCTAGTATGTGCTAGTCAAAATGTTGGATAGGAGTTAACTTTAAGGCATGTAATGGATAAACATAGTTTTGGTAATTTACTTTTTAACTCTTATTGAATTGACTAGGAGTTCACAACATATAACTGTGGTAACATGGCATATACCCCAATGATGTCTGGACAGAAACCTCATCACCTCTAGATGTGTTCATTGATTTTATATTAATCATAACATTAATCATTCTAAATTCATATATGATAATTTAATGAGAAATAAATAATTTAACAATTTGTATTAAAATAATGATTAATCTTGAATTGAAAAAAAAATAAATTTCATAAACCACCAATGATTTTTATATAATTAAAAGTAACAATGTGATTAATCTAATACCCATTTTATGTTTTTTGAATAGTTGAAGAGTTTGTTCGGTGATTCCCAAATATTATTTTTCCCACGAATAAGAAATATCATATATTTAACTCTACATTGAGCATCATGATCAACAATATTAAATAAAATAATTAGAAAATTAAAATTACATTTTATCTAGTGGAAGGAGAAACAAATGTAATTTTTAATTAATTTAATTTATTAAGAATCACCTTTGTATAATTTTTTCGTAATTGATAAATGTGGAAATAGAACTATTTTGTTGCATCATTTCTTTAAAGGAATAATGTCTAGGTTCTCTATTTTAGAGACCCACATGCGTACCAAGAATCTCCCGTCATCGCCCAAGGTATCTATGGGTTCTAGAATACAATGTCTTTTTCTGTGCATTATCCAAATTTTATTGGTATGAAAACCACTTCCAAAGTGTTCTCTAATATCAAGTGGAGAAATATTTCAATCCATTCAATAGTGTGTTCTTGGATAAGGGATCTCTCTTGCCTTGATAGGATTCTCCAAATCCAGTGTCCACTACCAATAGAAATGAATTGTCTATTTGAGAGAATAATATAAATGGATTTATATATTTCTAGGGATAAAATAATGTAATAGAACATGTTCTTTTCAATATTAATTTATTCCATAGAGAACCCCATGTCATATAATAGTTATAAAAATAATATTTCTCAACATTGTCATAACATAATAATAATATATTATATTATTTAATTAAATAATATTAGATATTTAATATTTCTCACCTGAACTAAAAAATAGGTCCACCATTCCACCATATTAACCAGGCCTTGAATAATCAAAATTTACATATTAGATAAATAAAATTGTATTATTATCCAATAATTAAATAAATATTATATCAATAAATATAAAATAAATATTTATTATATATTTCACTCACATTATATTCTCTAGAATAACTGGCGAAGGAATAAATGAGATAAAACATACTTGAATAATTATTAACACATTTATGGATAAAAAATTTATTCAAATTTTTAAATATTACATAATAATATATATTATATTTCTGAGACTATACATACACTTAATGTGCGAACCTCTAGGCCTATTTCATATCGGCGTTAGGTGAAGAAACCTATAGTCTAAGATTAGAGTCTAAAAAACACCATAGTACCAATAGATAAATAATTTAATGAAATAATGACACGATAACTCATATAGAAGATTATTTTGTAATATAATCACTTTATCATAATATCTCAAATTAAAAGGGTTGCATGTCGGGTTCATCAGCCAAGGTTTATAATGACTCATTCTTTTAAATATTAGAAATAGAACATTAATGTAGAATATAATGGACATTGACTTATTTATGATATATAATTTCTATAAAAGGACTATGAATATCAGAATATGTTAAAAAATAATTGATAAGTCCTTTCCCTCATTATTTGTTAATTAAATATTTCTCATGAGGCTCCAAATGTACACTACCACGCCGCAAACATCTTCGTTTATGGTTTTCATCAATATATAAAATTGTGTGACTCATAATACTCATGAGTAAACAATATAATTTTCAAATGAACAATAATAACATCCGAACATATTAACTTACAAAAAAATATATAAATGGTGATATCCTACCAGCGGGTCTTGCTCTCAAAATATTAAACTAGATTCTACCTGGGGAACACACCTTGAGAAGGTGCCTCAATGTCATATGAGTCCCCATCACTGATATAATGTATCCTTTGTGTCTATAAAATGATATCATCTTGATATAGAACATATATTTAAGAATAGTTTCGTAAAATATCTTTGTTCTCATCAAAGAGGGGAACTGTTATGACCATTTAATTCGATAGATACTCTTAGGGAATTATCTTATACTATGTCATGTAGTAGAAAAATAATGATTGGATAAGTAGTTTATTAATACTAACAACCATTAGAAAATGTTATCATAAGGTAAACATAAGTTGGTTATAGGGAACCGAATCAAAAAGGTGGTAGAATACTGCATGTCATATGTCCTTTTTTATCTTTCTTATCAACAATACTGAGATCTAGAAGTTGGATGTTGGGTGTCAATCTTATATAGTAAGTACAATACATTTACAATTATGGTATATATGATAAATAATATGTTAAATCATATTTGAGGCGTGCTTTTATCATTTTTATATCGATTTTACCCTGAGGTCAATGATTCTCATGCATGGAGGTAGCGATGAGAATACTCTTGAGGTAGTGGCCCCAGAACCACCAAAAGTTTCTTCTATAGTGCCTCATGGAAGACAGTCTACTATAAATCAATGAGATGTTGATTCTTAGATATGAGAGACCTCACTAAAGTACATAATGTATTTATTTGGGAAATCATGGAAAGAAACCTATTGTGGAATATTTGATGAGATAATTTTAGTAGCAATATCTGACAATATTTTAAAGGGATGTTTGTCCTCAGGATCATGAGTTATAGATAGATTAAATGTTATCCATCTTCAGGAATTTTTTTATGACCTCTGATTGGATTGTTGATATCAATACATATATTCATACATATTCCACTAAACAATTGTGGGATGTTATCACCTAGGTTGATAGACATCCAGGTATAGCATGGGAGGACTCCAAGACATCCTACTCTGATTACTTATTCACATAGATACCAAGAATGGAACATGAATGTGAATTTGTACTCCTAAATTAGGGTTATTTGTCTGTAATGGATTATTCTGTTCATTTTTCAATGCCTTGAAATTTTTCATGGACTCGTTCTAGTGATGAGTTCCTAAAAATGAAACACTTCCAGGATATGAGTACATATGCCAACCAATTATAGGTAAATTTTATTCTATTCACAATAATTTATGAGAGAGTAGACTAGTACCACATATATGAGTTAAACATATGTATAGATGGTTATGTGGGCTGGGGTTGTTTATCCTAATGATAGGCTGGTTCTTCATCTTAAGGTTTGAAATGTCACATTCAACAATATCCATGTGGCAACACCAGTCAGAGGACACACACTAAAAGTAATGTGGTGTGACACTAGTGCAGTTGGGTTGGCCTTAGTAAGACACAATTTATGATTGATATAATTTTTTCTTTAGATTGTCGTCTGATGATAAAATTTCAGCTATTTTAAAGCATTCTCTCTCGTGCTTGATGAGAATGGGTCTTCTTCAATTTCACAAATCAGTTTAGGATTAGTATATCGATTCTATCATATTATTTGGAATAAAACTAGTTCATCTAGTAAAGAAGGTGGATGATGATGATTTATCCATCCATTAAATATACATTGCCAATATATTATTTAATCCAAATATAGTCTTGTGGCATCACAAGGCTATGTATCTGGGGAAACCGAATTATCAGGATTAGTGTTCATAGCCTTATGCAGTTCGAGGTACTATTCTAGTATCCTATACATTAGTTTCTTCCATATTTAGTATAGGCACATGAAATTCTTTTGTATCTATGGATAATAATGAAATAATATGCTTTGAAATGTTATACTAATATTTAATAAAAACTCACAATACACCATTGGGAGTTTGAGTATGGAGAATACAAGGATGTAATGGATTTCCCCTTAATATGGTTGTTTTTCATTTTTTGAATGGGATATATTTTTAATTGAAATGATGTCCTTAGACACCATAATTGGGATTATTTTGTTTTTAGATCATTATTATTAGGTTTATAGGTAATTTCCTAGGATCTATTTCACATCACCTGAAGGTGGAATATATTTTCATATTGGTAAATGGGATTCTTAGAATGTCGAGCTGGACGAAAGCATCAAGGGCTGGGCGGAGTGGCAAAATACATTATTATTATTTTAATGACTAGTCAGGCAACATGACTTATTGATTTCCCACCATTATTATATCCTAATAATTACATATTCCATGATGGAATTTCTATGTTACTCAATTTTAATGAAGTTTATATCTATAATTAGCGTGTTTTATAAGTGACTGAAGATTCAATTTCTCCAAAAAAGATCGTACTTTTAGAGGACATGGAACGAATGAAGTAGTTTGAGAATTTGGATGCTTAGTGTTTCATATGACCTAGTATTTATTTCATGGGTTTGACCTATGTTATTATAAAATAAGAATTAAAAACCCTTTTCTATTTTTGGATTATCCCCAGTTGAATGAACATATAGTTATGAACTGTCATCCACATGCTTGAATTGAAGACAATTTTGACCAGATTTTGGGAGCAATGATTTTCTGTAATGTTTATTTGAGGTAGGGAGAATAGTAGATGTGGTCTATTATAACAAACATACCTTGTAGAATGTTCCACAAAAAATATTAGGCTAAATCATATATCTGGCAATGTCTTCTAGTATTAAAAATTCAGTTGTAGTTTTAATGGAATTTATGAGTTTGGATTTCCATGCTTTCGTATAATCATTTATGGTAGTCTTTGTGTATGATATCACAGTGTATTATAATAATTGATAATAATTTTACAAAAATATCAAAATCATGATAAATACACTTACTAACCACCAACTATATGATAAGATTTCATATACTACTTTTGGATTGATAAGGTTCACTTACAGTGTTAAATATTATCATAATTAAGAGTATATATCTTCCCATATAAAATGAGTGTTGTGGTTTCGTTGGATAATATCAAGAACATTTTCCCCTTATATTGTTTATTATGGATTTGTGTAAAATCACAGAAGAGGTTATTTGAAGACATTATAGGAATACAAACATTCAATTTGATCCAAATTAATTCATATCTATGTAGAGGAAAGAAATCTTATTTTGATGCATTAAGAACTGGTCTAGGAGTAGCTCTAATTTAAGGAGATCTAGTTGTTGAATACATGTCCTATGGTATGGGAACTCATGAGAATAATTATCCTATCCACAATGTTGAGATATGTTATGTGGTTTGGGCCTTATGGGTTTGGTTGTATTATCTATTGGTGAGTGATTCATCATTTACATGGACCAAAAAAAGACTCAAATATTATTATACATAGGATTATTTTAATATCATGAAGAAAAAATTTGTAGAGTTCCTTTAGTAATTTGAATTTTAGATTTCATATAATCTTGAATATGAACATAAAATAACAAATTCACAGAGATAGAATACGTAGATATCGATATTTTATGAGGATATAAGTATGTGAAATTTGATTGAATACGTTTTAGAGATTCCCTTTGAAGTGATGGTCAAATAGTGGAAACATGTATTCGCGTAATTATTCATGATTCCCACAATTTTTTATAATGTATAGATGATATAAATATTTAATTCATAGGGATTGTCCTGGAGGGGATACTGTCTTAGGTTGAGATCTGCCAATTTTTTCTATTATCAATGCAGGTAGAGTTTTGTGCATTCAATTGCATTTTTTGGAGCCAGTTGACATACTAGAATAATTAATTTAGGGGCCACATGCCTTTTAATGGGTACTGCGTCATGGTATCACCTTAATGAATAGAGACATAAATTATTTGTATTGGTTTCCAAATATGTAGAGGTAGGTCATATGTGTTATCACATTTTGTTCAACATATTATCTATTAAAGGCATAACACCAATGGAAAGCTTGAATACTATATCCTTTTTCTAGTCCGGAGTAATAATGGGATGAATGCAACATAGATTTTGGAGTGTTCTTATTGCAATCCCCTCAATAAGATTTTATTGTATATGTGATCGTCACAAGGTTGACCAGGGTCACACACATTATTTATATAGAGGTTAAATTTTTATTAGATGATATTGAAATGTTTTTCATTTAAGATAATATATTTCTATCATGGTATTTCTTGTTCTATCCTATCAGATAGAGATGATTAGTGTACATCACATTTTCATGTGTTCTATAATGCACTAGGTTAGTAGGTGCTTCTGATTCGAATATTAAACCACCATACTAATTATATTTCCAGGAATTTGTTATTAGTGTTATAGGACATGCTAAGAGAATATATACTTATATTTGGAGATTATAGAGAAAACATACAGTTAATTTAGATTTTCTATAAAAACAAAATATATTACAGTGTTCATATTCCTCCCTTTGAGGTCTTATAAAATATGTCATGACATTCACCATTATAATGATTTTTAGTATGTGAGGCATTTCCACTAGGAGATCATTTTTATCAGGGGACCATAGACTATGTGATGATTATTATGAATAAAAAGGCTATATCTCATTGTAGAAAAAAGTATTTTACAAATCTTCCTTTCCATCCAATGGAATTTGAGAGGAAACATCAAGTCATTAAATGTGTTTATCCTAGTTTTTCATAGATATCATACAGATAGGAAATGTTTATTCCTATTGAATTCATTCCGTTTGATATTTTGGAGAGAGTCGTGATGGTAGAAAAATAGTTAGGTGTACCACATACGCACCCCAACATGCCTGATGTCTTCCATGTATTAATTCATCAATTATATTATTCGGACTAGTGTCATTATTTTTATCAGAAGGATATATAGAATGAGTAATATGTGTCATTTATAGAGCATCCCATATGTTTCATTGAAAAGAAACAATGTATCTTAAAGGGATGTCAGTATCTATGTTACATGTACTATACAATAATGGGTGTATATTCGATGAAACCTTTGGGAGAGGGAATAATATATGTTCTCAAAGGACTAAACATTTCATCAAATTTTTTTTACCACCCTTGGATAGGGAACTCAAGGGAGTGTTGTTTTAGGGAGGATAGGTTGTAACGACCATTTTTTTGATGATTTTCAAATAATTAAACTACTTTTATGGACAACTTATTTTATTATACTAGGTTACTTGTGATTTTAAGGAATGGTTCAAGAGATTTTAGGGATCTTTTGGAACCTAAAACCCAATATTTTTGAAGGAAATAATGAGACACGTTGTTTTCACTATGATTGTAATAACAATGACCCTCAAATGTGCATGTTCTATATAATCATTAAAGGGGATCCCAATGATTTTTTACCATTCCACTCATTCTATTTAGACACGTAATGTACTCTATTGGGATGTAATATGCCATATATTTTTTAAAATTATGCACATTAGGCTGCAATATTTGTTTCTCATAACCTGTAGTCTCGTACCTCTTAGGTATATGGTTTTTCAAAAGTTGATGTTAGACTATGAACCTCATACAAATGTTTTAAATGTTAATTTTCTCCTTCCTTATTGTATGTTTTATTCTATATTTCCCCCCCCCCCACATTCTCATGTAGTACCATTCATATCAATGGTATCTCTCCCTCTTCCTCTAACCTAGTATTTGATATAGATTCTTCATCTTGTATCCAATTCATTCTCTATTGTTTGAGTAAGATTGGACATTTTATGTTAATTAGTCAACATCACTATTCTCTCAATTTACCTCACAACCTTTGGTTCATTGTTGGTGAGAGATAATATGAATTATTTTCATGGAATCTGTATATTTTTGAATTTATTTTATTCTTCTTCAAATATGAAGAGAATAATAGATTTGTGGTCATCTACCAACATAATATAGGTGGAATAGTTCCCCAAATTTAATGTAACTTTATATGGTTCACCATTATTTAGTTCAACATAACTTTATAGAATCAACTTCAAAATGTAAATTAATTATTTAAATTTAGTTTTCCATGTTTTTATTGTCATATTGACTTCTGAATCACATCAATACGAAGATCACATCGATATGATCCACCCCTATGTTTGTCACTTCGATAAAGGCCTAATAGAATCACAACATCTAATTAGACAGAAACACCAATTGAGGTGGGTTGAATGTTCTCTAGATAATATAATGTAATTGAATTAAACCAATTAATAATGGAAGGACATGTGTATAAACACCTTCCCTTATTTTTATCGCTTTACATACATACATTCAATGAATTTACCAACATGATTAAAATGTATTGTTTGAATGGTATGTGTATAATGGTAGCAATGAACAGTCCATTATATAAAATGAGTTCGATATAGGGGTCCTGATAAGGGATAACATGGATGGATTTGTTGATCATTACATTACAAATTGAAATTTATTTCAAATATTTTGAGAGGGATGCATGGTTTCTTTTATAAAATAATTTAGATGTGCTTATAAGATGGATTAATTAACATTACAATTTATTTAATCTCGGTTCCATAGTGGACTCCCTTTAACGTTCTTATAAGGAAATATTGTTATATCATGCCCCAGATGATAATTAGTTCTTTATTTGTTATTCCATAGACATGGTAAATGAGTTTTACATATAAAATATTTTATGATATAATATTTCGTTATTTATATGTAACACCATGGTTGGACACCTATAATGTCGGGTTAGTTGTGTACCTAGAGTGAAACATGGGTTCCTTTTACTGAATTCCAAGTGTGAGGATGTGATTCTAATTAATTTAATCTAATGACCTATCTATCAGGCCAATGATAATTCTTGGGTTTGATCCATGACTTGTACTTTACATTTATGACAACCTAGTTATTTCTCCATGATCATATTCCTTGAGAGTAATGAAACCCATTATAAGTATGTATATATTCCTTGGATTTACACCTTCAGTTCATTATGATTTGGAATATACATATATATATAAATATGTTATCATATATATGATGCATATATACCAACATATATGATGTCATATATTCATAGATATTCCTCCTCAGGCTGAAACAAGTAGACCTTGTCGTGTTTCCATTGATGAACCTAAATTAATGGGGTTTATCTTACTTATTATAATTCATTGATTATTTCTAAAAAAAATATTTTTTTATTCATATAATAGATAGTTCTAGATGAAATTGTTTATGGCCAACTAATTATATCTACCACCTTATTTAGACCACTTCTTGGCACTTTAATAGACCGTATTAATGAGGGTTGGGACAAAGGGAAGTGATGATTTTTGTATAATTCGAATATTATCCTAGTATATAATTTGAGAGAAGTGGAGAAAACCTATTGTCATGTTTCAATTGGAGATAACTTTTGTTCTTTTTTAACTTTTTATATATTTTTTCATATGAATGTACCTTGAATCTCATGTATATCATCATTTTTATGGAATTTTGATATTATTAGAATATTTATATGTTACAGATTATTCTTTTAGATGATTATTATATTTTTAATGTTTAATATTTATTTAATTCATTTATTATCCAATTACTTATACTTACAATGATGCTATAATATTTTTCTACACACTCATAATTATGATATAGCATCCCCACCATACTACTAAAGTCCCTCAGACCTAGTTATAAGCATCAAGTGTGTTCGAAGGTGTGTTTGAGGTCATGTAGCCAAACTTGTTATTTTACTTATAAGTGAACCAGGTCTAATATGATATATATCTCCTATCAGATAACCCAATATTTTTTTGACCTTCTCAACTCCCACACTAGTTTTATATAATTTATCATTATGAAATTCCATAAATGGTCCAAGAGTATTGAATCCTTTATTTTTATTTGGAACCATTTGTAAGCAACAGAATATGAAAAATTATCTTATAATAGTTTGAATTTTAAATCCTAATATATATTTCATAATATTCTATAATGGTTAATGTAAATTAAAAAATTATGCATTTTTAATCTATAAATAAGAAACATGTTTTTTGGTATAATTCTAAAATCATAGTAATATTTTCAAATATTTTGTAAATGATTTAAGGAAAATGTGATTTAACTCTTGAAATCTGTTCGAATTGTCAAACCAATTTATTAGTAATGAATCATTATTCATTCAGAGTAATGGTTATTATGATATATGTGACTCAATCATTTCTTTGTTATTACAATAAGATGCTACTCTGCCCAAATCATATCCACTAGAATTATAAAATCAAGGATAAATTTCTACAGAACCACCTGATATCAATCTTAGTAATGAAATTATTATATTATCCTAGAATAATACATATACACTGATTTTATATATAAAGACCCAAAGCATGAAGTAAATGGAAATTACATATCTTTTTCATAATACTTAATAAATGAGAAAAATAGATGCCCATAGACTGTTTTAGTTTAGTGTCTTTGTAAACACGAAATATAATCTTCAAATCATGGTGACAGATATTCAACATCTCTCATAAAGAGCTTCACCTTTTGTTTTATTACCTAAAACCATTATTTATATATTGGGTAGAAGAAAACATAAAAATCATGATCTCAAATGCTCAGTAAGGGTAACATGTAGAACATAAAACAATCCCTAAACACATGAACGTAATAATGTGAACATAAAACATCAATATCGTGAGTCATGACATAAATCTTGGTAGTGCATAAGGAATATATCATAAAGTAACATTAACTATGATAAAATATCATGGGAATAAAACATGTAATTGTGTAAACCATTAAAAGAAATTTATGATTTCCATAGTATCCAAGGAATTGCTTCCAAAACCATCATAGTGGACAATGTCCCTTACTGAATCGAGTTCACTCTTCGTTCCAGCCCTGCATCACTGAACTGGATTAACATGATGTTCCTGCCATGTCTATCTCATGAGATATAAATCTTAACCCAAAGCATTAGATGGATATATATGTCCTACCCATCATATAATGAAATCATTCTTTCATGTGCCACAAAATAAACATAAATCATTCATCATAACCCCTAGAATAAAATGGGTTTCATAAACATCATCCCATCGTGACATAATCCATATAAAATAAATGGATATCATTACATTATAGTAAAAATAAAACCATGTAAATAATAGATACAATATACTTGAAACATAATCATTATAAATAATTTCATCTTAGATGGAAAATATTTTTGATCAAACAATTGAGATGAATTGTTGAAAAAAGTATCCTCTCTTCTTCAATATCATTTTATTTTCACAAAATGCCAAATAAAATTTAAAAGAAATGTATTTTATTGAAAATTATCATAAAATCTTGTAGAGTATGCTTCATGAGGAAATGGAATTTGGAGACCACAAAAATCTATTCATTCCATATAAGTTAAAAAACAATATCCTCGCAATTTTACTGAAAAAAAGTCAAAAAGTGCCACGTATGGTAAAAGAAGAAATATTCATTCCATAACACAATGTAAAAGTCAAATAGGGGTAAAATGACTTTAATAATACATGAAAGATTATGAAACAATTTATTAAAAACATTTTTATGTACATGGATGAAAAATAGTACACCAGTAAATACTTACGTATAAACAATCCCGGATAAAAATTAGATTGCAAAATTTTCCCGTACCTTATGTCCAATTTATTCTGTATGTGTATGAGACTCCAGTATAGTGGGAATAAACTTATTTTTAACTTGTAAAAGTACCATAATAATATTTATTATATCATATATGATTCACTTATGACTTTATATTATTCGTTCATTTTTCAATTCCATGTTAAAGAAACATTTTTGGTAAAATCGTTTAATTTATCGTACGTGTTTGGACTTGTTGTTCTTGATATTATTACTTATAACATGATTTACATAATTCAAGAACATAAAACATGATATATATATATATATAATATCCATCATATAAATATATATTATAGATCGATAAATGGAGTGAAATACACCATTCATGGAGACAGTAGGCCATTCGTACGCATTAACGCAGTTTTCGTTTCCTTACTGAATTGAATTTAATGAAGTAAATGAAACATATATGTAAATACTTCCAGTATCATTATTATGAAATATCTTTCTTTATTTATTATTATATATACATTATTCTCATTCTTGAATGGTTAACTTGGAGAATGAATCTCATCGCGTCGTGGAGACGGTATTCCGTACGTACACACGAGCAAAGATATCATTCCCATAATTATTGAATGGAATTGGAGTGAATGATATAATATATCTGAATTAGTATTATGTTTTGATAATGATATATATTTATTCTTTACAAAATTATACCCTTCCATTAAAGGTTTTGGTGAAAAAAAATATTTCACCACGGCGTGGAGACAGTATTCCGTACATAAGCACGCATGATGATTTCATTTTCCGGTGATAGATAGAATGTGAAATGGGGTTGTTTGATATTTTTAATATCATATTAGTATATTATTTATACATATCTTATTAATTTATAATTAAACAACTAAATATTAAAAAGATGATGTAGAATGAAACTGGAATGAATTAGTAGATGAGATTACCCTTCTTCGACGCGCCTCTTCTAATCCTCCTCTAAGGGCACTAATGTAGGTCTTATGAGAAGACCTAGACCTCTAGTATGTTTCTAGGTAAGGTGATAAGAGAAATTGTTAGGGTTTGTCTGAGCATGAAGGCTCAAAATGGTGTGAGAATGAGAGGGGGGAGGTACCCTTTTATAAGGGATGACTGGGCACATTTGGATACACAAGAAATATTTATTTATTATAAATTCAAACCCCATGTAAAAACCTCAAAAAATGACTGCATTATAATATGGGATGAGATAGAGTTTTATTCTAATCAACCAATAAAATTTAGACATGTTGTGAAATTATTTTAAACCTTATCAGATATATTTATCCCTATTAAATCTATTCAATATTATTTTTGGTAAAAATATTATAAATTTTAATTTGTTATAAATATTTACTTTTCTGGTCATAATTTTCTATAATAGGATTCTTAATGAAATTATATACCATATAAATTTCAATTTATAATTTTTAAATATTTTTGTGATTTTAATCATTTTTATAATATGTAATTTTTATAAGATAACAACGGTGTCAATTTAGACAGTACTCATTTATTTGAATTTAAATATAATCCACACAAGAGATATGTTCAAAATAAAATATTTAATAGATTTATAACATGTAATATTTATATAAAAAATTCATTTATCAAATTAAATAGTTTATATAATATTTATTTTATTATTTTTAAAACCATTAATTTTATATTTCAATCAATAAAATAATTCCAACAACACTATTGTGTCATTATTAATGATTATTATTTAATCCTTAAAAATTATAAATAAATTCACATGATGTATATAATTTTATTATCTTTCTGGAGACTATTTATTTTGTAAGATTTATGAAGTTTATTACTAAATTTAAATTATTACACTTACATGATATAAGAGAGTGACATGTTGTCACTTTCATTGGTTTTAATAATAATTATATCATTTTCATGGTCAAAAGACCAGGAAATGAATCTATTCCAATCGTTATGTGATGTGGGTCAACTTTTATTCATCCAAAAGTATTTTGGCAGGTGTTATGTTAATTTTATAATCTTACATTTACTCTTAATTACCTGATTTACCTTTAACTGTAGTAAATAAAATTTACCATGGTTACTATTCATAATGTCTAAAAATTAAAAGTGTCCTATTAACATAATTTGGACCTAATGATTCCAAATAAGGAATACATTTTCCTAAATTCAAAACATATAAGTGGAATTGTTTAAATTAAAGTTAATCCTGCTATTGAGAAAACCAGTTTTAAAAGTTAAAACCTTGAAAAGATTGAAATGTTTTAACTATGAATTCAATGTAAAACTAATGATAATGACTTATATTATATTAAATGGAAAATATATATTCTATTTGAAATTTAAAACATTAAATATTATAATTTAACCATAAAAATTATTACGACCCATACTTTACATATATTGTAATTACATCAGAATTGAAGCACACTTATTACAACAAATAACAAAACCAAGAAAGGATCGTATAGGTATAGTGTCTTTAGAAACTGGGAAACATAAACAACTGGTTCATAAAGCATCTACTTTGCCTCCCATTTATTTCATCATATCTAGAGTCCCTTTTGGCATATTCTACTTAACAACCTTCTTCCTGACCTGGGGAAATAAAAGATACAAAAGGGTGAGCTCAAATTCTCACTATGGGTAAACAAAATAAATATCAATCACATCATATACATAAGAACATAACTTCTGGAAATCTTATCCTACAAAAGAGATCATAATATCATAAAATTATATAAATCATAGAAGTGAAATGTAATCCCAATAATCATAACATAAAACCTGAAACGTTGTGGAATACACACATAATCATAGAGAATAATTTCTTATTAGTCATGACTCATTGCCAAGACTATCTTAGTGGACCAAGTCCATTTTTGAACCGAGTTCACTCCTCGTTTCAGTCCTATTTCACTGAACCAGTATAACCTACCGTTACAGCCATGTCTATATTATGAGATATAAAATCATTACCCAATGCATTGGATGGAGATATAGGTCCCACCCATCTCATAATTATACCATTCTTATGTGTGCCACAAAATCATAAACCATACATCATAGCATAACCCATGTAATAAAAATGGGATTCTTAAACAACATGAAATCATTAAACAACTCATAGAAGATAAAGGAATTCATAAAAATATTTCCATCACAACATAATCAAATCCATTTAATAATAGGGATAGAAAGAGAACCCAATATTATCTTAGATGGAAAATAATTTTGATAAAACACTTGAACTCCATTCTTGAGGAAAATATCCTTTCTAGTTCAAAAACACTTTTCATTTCTTAACATGTCATTAAATTATAACTAAAATAAGTTGATTAAAAATAAACATGAAAACTTTTAAAGGATGCTTCTTGGAAATAATGTTTTAAAAATCCATTCATGTCGTATATGTTAAAAAACATTCTTGTCGTACTTTTGTCAGAAAAGTCAAAAAGTACCTCGTATGAAAAACGACAAAAGATTCCTTTCATATATTTTACTAAAAACTCACCTAAGGGTAAAATTGGCTTTAAAAAAATTTAGGTGGATGGAAATAATATTACATATTTAGGAAACATGGATGTGGATGATAAAATACACCCCAGTAAATACCAAAGTATAAACAATCTCGGATAAAAATGAGATTGTGATATTTTCCTTTACCTTAGGTCTGCCGTGCTTTATAAGTGTCCGAACCTCGTGTATAATGTTTTAAATAATGTTATTGACTTATTCCAGAATCATACTTATTTTTATGATATCATATATGGTCATATTCATAGCTTCTTAGTAGTAATATTTCATTGGTACTTGTTATTCAGGTGTTTATAACTTTTTGTTCTTATGCATGTTTTATCGAATAAATTCTTATTCTTCTCTTTAGGTTATAGATACCTAATTTCCAGAATGGTATTAGTGTAATATATATCATATTAATTCATTCAATTCATTTATATAATCATTATAAAATGATGATCATGTAGAACGAGTCACATCACATCGTGGAGACGGTATTCCGTACGTACGCACGAGTGATGATATCGTTCTTATGATCATGGAATTGTACTGGAGTGTATGTATACTATTTCAGAATCAATATAACTTCATAATAGTCATATATTTTCATTATTTACACCATTATTCCCATCCAAGTAATGTCGTGGTGGAAAATAGATTACACCACGACGTAGAGACAGTATTCCGTACGTACGCATGCATGATGATTTCATTTTCCTTAGGATGGATAGATGGTTAAATAGGGTTGTTTCATAATTATAATAACATATCAGTATATGAGTGATACTGATTTTATTAATTCATAATGAAAAAACTAATGAAGAAGAAGTTGAAGACGAATGAAATTGGAAAGGATCGGTAATGGATATTACCTCTTCGTTGAAGTGCTTCTTTGAGACCTCCTTTTAGGTCACTAAAATTGGTCTTTGAAGAAGACCAGGACCTCTATGATGTCTCTAGGGAAGTGGAGAGGAGAATATGGCAGGGGTTGTCCGATCTTGAAGGCTCAAAGTGGTGTGAGGAAGAGAGGGAGGAGGTTCCCTTTTATAAGGGAGGAGAGGGGCACCTTTGGAATAACTAAAAATATTATTTTATTATAAAGTTAATTTCGGTTTTAAATATCTCAAAATTGATTTATTTCTAGGCTAATGTGGGGATGGGTCTAAATCCTCTCATACAATAGAATTTAGACATGTTTAGGTTCCTATTTTATCCTTATCATTTAGATTTAACATTAATTTAAATAATTTTACTTTTACTGTGTCTTCTTGTGTTCTTATACTATAAGGTTAATAAACATACTATATAAAGCCAAAAGAACCCCAAGTTGTTTATTATTAATATATATAACATCATATAAGTCATTTGGCCGATCTTTAGATTTTTAGGAATAAAATAACAATTAATAATATAATATTTTTTTAAAAAACTATTTTATTTTAATTTGGACACTATTTAGTAATTGTTTTTTGTGAAAATGATGACAGAATGATAAGTTCGAAAAAATAAAATTAAATAAATACTAACATGTCGTATTAAGCTATAAAATAATTGTATTCATAAAAAGTCTCAAATTATATTTATTTGGGTATTTATAACATCAATTATGTCAATATTTCATTAATAAGATAATTACTGCATCATCATTGTGTCATAAATAAATTAAATTATTTAATGTCTAAAAATTAAAAATAAAATACCATTATGTAGGAAATCTTTTTAGATTTCTAATGAATATTTATAGTCGAATTTATCTTATGTATAATCCCATATTAAAAATGATTTAGTTATTAAACATTGATTTTAACTATTTTAACCCTTCTTTAAATAAATTAATAATAAATGTCCTAATCTAATCCATGTGGGCCTAAATGGTCATATTTTATTCCTAATTTTGTTTTTGGTCGAATTACACTTGTCCAATAGAATTAGGGCATGTTTTAGGGTAATAATAATATCATTTGTACCCTTAATTACCCAATTTACTTTTAACCGTGGTAAAAAAAGTAAATAGTTACTATTCACAAAATAATTATTTTCATCTCATTGAACCACATTTTACTTACTGACATCAAAAGTGTCTCTCAGATTTTTGAAATTACACTCAAATAAGCGGTAAAATTATGTTTTATGAAAAATTCAGTTTTTTTAACAGCCACTTAGTAGTTTCAGTATTAATCAAAAATTGAAAGTTTTTAGAAAAATACCAAAATTTCACCATAAGATATTTTCGATATTCCGAGTTCAAAAATGAAGTCCATTTTGAAATATATAATTTATAAAATTTCAAAAATTGGTTATTACTATTCATAACGGCTAGTTTTAATAATATTTTAATAGCATATCATTGTTTAGTGAAACTCGATATTGCGTACGATGCAGGCTATCGAGGAAGGTCATGGTTGCGTGTAAAGAAAGCTAAGCTAGTTTTGTGTGTAGTGAAAGATTACTTTGATGATTTATATAACATAAAAACAAAATATTTCACATAAAAGTCTCGGGTGTTACATTCTAACCCCTTAAAATGAATTTCTCCTTCGAAATTCGTCACTTTGTAACAAACAGATGAGGATACCTCTCCCTAATCATATCCTCAAGCTCCCATGTAGCTTCTTCTAATTGGTTCTTCCTCCATAAAACTTTCACCAATCGAGTGGACTTGTTTCGTAGAACTTTTTTTCTACGATCCAGAATCTCTATCGATAGTTCTTCATAAGAAAGATCTTGCTCCAGCGGTACAACTTCTGAGCTAAGTACATGTGAAGGATCAGGTATTTACATTCTCAGAAGAGATACAAGGAACACATCTTGAACTTGAGAGAGATTCGGTGGAAGCGCCAATCGGTAAGCTAACTTCCCAACACGATCCATTATTTCGAAAGGACCGATATATCTAGGTCTCAACTTCCGCTTCTTTCCAAATCTCATGACTCTCTTCCAGGGAGATATCCGTAAGAACACTTTATCACCCACTTCAAACTCTAGGTCTTTTCTTCGGCTGTCGACATAAATTTTCTGTCGACTCTAAGATGCTCTTATGTGTTGTTGAATAGATCTGACCTTTTCTGCCATTTCATCAACGAGATCAAATCCTAATAGCTTTCTTTCCCCAACTTCATCACAGCAAGTTGGAGTACTGCATTTCTTTCCATATAGAGCTTCATAAGGAGCCATCTGAATACTGGAGTGAAAGCTATTATTATAAGAAAATTACACAAAAGGTGGGTGTTGATCCCAAACACCTTTGAAATCCATAGAGAAAGCTCTCAACAGATCTTCTAGAGTTTGAATTGTTCTCTCAGACTGACCGTCTGTCTGAGGATGATAAGTAGTGCTAAAACTAAACTCTGTATCCAGAGTATACTGAAGACTTTGCCAGAACTTCGAGGTAAATCTCAGATCCCGATCAGATATAATAGAAAGTGGTACTCCATGAAATCTTACCACTTCCTTTAAATATATCCTGGCAAGCTGATCCAGAGAGAAATCCTCTCTAATAGCAATGAAGTGTGCAGACATTGTAAGACGATCAACTATGACCCAGATAGCATTATTGCCTTTGGATGTTTTAGGAAGTCCTGTGACAAAATCCATAGTGATGTTTTCCCACTTACATTCGGGTATGGGAAATGGTTGTAACATCCCCTTAGACTTCTGTCTCTCAGCTTTAACTTACTGACAAACCAAGCATCGAGAGACATATTCAGCAACATCTCTTTTCATGCAATCCCACCAGAAGTACTCTTTCAGGTCCATATACCTCTTCATGCTTCCAGGATGAATAGAGAATGAAGAACTATGAGCCTCATCCAGCAGCTCCTTCTTTAATTCGGGGATGGGAGAAACACAAACCTGATTCCTGAACTTTATTATCCCATTATAATCAAGGTTGAATTCAGGAACATTTATCACCTTTTTTGTAACTCTACATCTTCTTTCTGTGCCTCTTTAATCTTCACATTTATAGATTGTTGAACATTCATTTGAGAAAGATAATATTTTCCCCTTCCATTATAATTCTAAGATCCATTCTTTATAAATCCATAAATATTGGATCTTTCGTGATCCTTATCATGGATAAACTGGCATGGTCTTGTCGACTTAATGCATCTGCCACCTTGTTTTCTTTCCTAGGGTGGTAATGGATTGAGCAGTAATAATCCTTAATCAGCTCCAACCATCTTCTTTGGCGCATATTCATCTCCTTTTGTGTGAAAATATACTTTATTCATTTATGATCAGTATAAATATCACATCTTTCACCTTAAAGGTAATGACTCCAAATCATTAATGCAAAGATTACTGCATCTAACTCCAAATCATGAGTTGGGTAATTTTGCTCATGTATTTTCAACTGTCGTGAGGCATAATCTATCACCATATCATTTTTCATAAGAACACACCCCAATCCCTTCTTGGATGCATCACTGTAGATCAGAAACCTTTCTCCACTATAAGGCAGTGTGAGCACAGGTGCACTGGATTAACTTCTATTCAACTCCTTGAAATTCTCTTCACATTCCTCCGTATAAACAAACTTAACTCCTTTCCGAGACAACTTGGTGAGTGGATTAGATAATTGTGAAAAATCATTCACAAAACGTCGATAATATCCAGCCAAACCAAGAAAACTTCAGATCTCAGTCACTATTGTTGGTCTCGACCATCTTTCGATAACCTCTGTTTTCGCTGGATCCACAGAAATCCCCTCTTTTGAGATTATGTGACCCAAAAATGACTCTTTTTGAAGCCAAAATTCACACTTGGTAAATTTTTCATAAAGCTTATCTTTTCTCAAGGTCTTCAATATAATTCTCAAGTGATCTTCATGTTCTTCCTTTATCTTTGAATATAGAAGAATATCGTCTATAAAGACTACCACAAACTGATCAGGATAGTCTCTATAACGACAAATACATTACATACATTGTTAACACTTCAAAATTGAAGCATTCTTATTTCAACATATTCCAAAACCTCAAAGGACCGTATAGGTATAGTGTCTTTAGAAACTGGGAAACATAAACAACTGGTTCATAAATCTTCTACAGTGTCTCTCATTTATTTCATCATATCTAGGGTCCCTTTTATAATGTTCTACTTAATATCAATATTCCTGACCTGGGGAAAAGAAAACATACAAAAAAAATTAAGATCAAATGCTCAGCAAGGGCAAATAAAGGAAATAAAAATCATATCACATCTTTTTGAAAATCATAACCTGCAAAAGAGATCATAATATCTTAACATGGAATAAATCATAGAAGTAAAAATGAGATCCCCATAATCATAACATAAAACATCAAACTTTGTGGCATGGACACATAATCATGGAAAATCATTTCTTGTTAGTCATGACTCATTTCCAAGACTATCTTAGCGGACAAAGTCTATTTTTGAACCGAGTTCACTCCTCGTTTCAGTCCTGTATCACTGAACAGAAATAAACTTCCGTTCCCGCCATGTCTTTCTCATGAGATATAAATCTTTAACCAATGCATTGGAGGGAGATATAGGTCCCACCCATCTTATAATGAATCCTTTCTTATGTGTGCCACATAATCATAAATCATACATCATCGCTTAACACATGTAACAAAAATGGGATTCTTGAAACATCATTACATCATAAAACAAATAATATAAGGTAAATGACTTCATAAAAATAATTCCCTCACAACATAATCAAATCAATGTAATAATAGGGATAATAACAAAACCCTTTATTATCTTAGATGGAAAATAATTTTGATAAAACACTTGAACTCCATTCTTGAGGAAAATATCCTTTCTTCTTCAAAAACACTTTTCTTTTCTTAACATGTCATACAATTATAAACAAAAAGAAGTTGATCTAAAATAAACTTTAAAACATGTAATGGAAGCTTCTTGGAAATAATGTTTTAAAAATCCATTCATGCCATATATGTTAAAAAAACATTCTTCGTACTTTTGTCGGAAAAGTCAAAAAGTACCTCGTACGAAAAAACGTCAAAAGATTCCTTTCATATTCTTTACTAAAAACTTACCGAAGGGTAAAATTGGATTTAAACTATTGTAAGTGGATGGAAAAAATATTACATATTGAGCGAACATGGATTTGGATGATAAAATACACCCCAGTAAATACCAAAGTATAAACAATCTCGGATAAAAATGAGATTGTGATATTTACCCTTACCTTAGGTCTGATTTGCTTTATACATGTCTGAAGCTCCTGTATAATGGTTTAAATAATGTTATTGACTTATTACATAATCATAAATATTGATATGATATCATATATGGTCATATTCTTAGCTCCTTATTAGTAATATTTCATTGTTACTTGTTACTCGGGTCTTTATTGCCTTTTGTTCTTATGCGTGTTTTGCCGAATAAATTCTTATTCTTCTTTTACGGTTATAGAAAACTTATATCCAGAATGGTATTAGTGTAACATATATCATATTTATTCATTAAATTAATTTATATAATTACTATGTAATGATGATCATGTAGAACAAGTCGCATCACATCGTGGAGACGGTATTCCGTACGTACGCACGAGCGATGATATTGTTCCCATGATCGTGGAATTGTATTTAAGTGTATTTATACTATTTCAGTATCAATATCACTTTATAATAATCATATATAGATACTCATTAGACCATTATACCCATCCTTGTAAGGTGATGGTGGAAAATAGATTACACCACGGCATGAAGATGGTATTCCGTACGTACGCACGCGTGGTGATTTCATTTTTCTGTAGGATGGATAGAAGGTGAATTAGGGTTTTTTCATATTTATAATAACATATTAGTATATAAGTAATACTAATTTTATTAATTTATCACGAAACAACTAAAGAAGAAGAAGTTGAAGAAGAATGAAATTGAAAAGATCGGTAATGGATATTACCTCTTCTTTTAGACGCCTCTTTGAATCCTCCACTTAGGGAACTAAGATTGGTCTTTTAAGAGGACCAGGAACTCTAGGATTATTCTAGGGAATTGGAGAATGGATTTTTGCAGGGGTTGGCCGAGCTTGAGTGCTCAAATTGGTGTGAGGAGGAGGGGGAAGAGGTGCCCTTTTATAAGGGAGGAGAGGGGCACCTTAGGAATATCCCAAAATATTATTTTATATTAAAGTCAAAATCGGATTATAATGGTTCCAAAGGGTCTTATTTAGAAGTTAAAGTTGGTATGGGTCGAAAGCCTATCAACCAATAGGATTTAGACATGTTTAGGTTATTATTTTAACCTTATCAATTAGATTTAACTCTAAGTTAAATAATTTAACTTTTACCATGTCTTTTTGTTTTCTTTCACTATATGGTTAATACACTTTTACATGCCAAAAGAACCCCAAATTATTTATTATTAATATATGTATCCTTATCTAAGTCATTTGGACGAACATTAGATTTTTAAGAATAAAATAACAATTAATAATATAATTTTTATTTAAAAACCATTTTGTTTCAATTTTGACACTATTTGATATATGATTTTTGTGAAAGTCAAAACATAATTATATGTTCGAACCAATTTGATTAAATAAACACAAATATATAATAGTAACCTATAAAATTAGTGAGATTCATGAAAAGTCTCAAATTAAATTTATTTTATTGTTTATAAAATCAATTATGTCAATATTTCATTAATAAGATAATTACTGCATCATTATTGTGTCATAAATAAATTAAATTATATAATGTCTAAAAATTATAAATAAAATACCATAATGTAGGAAATCCTTTTAGTTTTCTAATGAATATTTTTAGTCGAATTTATCTTATGTATAACCCCATATTAAAAATGATTTACTTATTAAACTTTGATTTTAACTATTTTAACCCTTCTTTAAATAAATTAATAATAAATGTCCTAATCTAATCCAAGTGGGCCTAAATGGTCATATTTTATTCCTGAGTTTGTTTTTGGTCGAATTAAACTTATCCAATAGAATTAGGACATGTGTTAGGGTAATAGTAATATCATATTTACCCTTAGTTACCCAATTTACTATTAACCGCGGTAAAAAAAAGTAAAAAGTTACTATTCACCAAAAAAATTATTTTTATCTCATTGAACAACATTTTACATACTGATATCAACCGTGTCTATCGGAATTTCGAAATTCCATTCACAGAAGCGGTAAAAATTGAGTTTTATGCAAAATTCAGTTTTTAACCTACCACTTAGTGGTTTCACTATTCATCAAAAATTGAAAGTTTTCAGAAAAATACCAAAATTTCACCCTAGGCTAATTTCGGTATTCCGAATCCAAAAATGAAGTCCATTTTGAAAGATAAAATTTCAAAAAGTGGTTATTACTATTCATAACGGCTATTTTAAATAATATTTTAATAGCATATCGTCGTTTAGTGAAACTCGGTATTGCGTACAATGCAAGCTATTAAGGAAGGTCACGATTGCGTGTAAAGTAAGCCAAGCTAGTGTGTAATGAAAGATTCTTTTGATGATATATATATAACCTAAAAACTAAATATTACTCATAAAAATCATGGGTGTTACATTCTACCCCCCATAAAAAGAATTTCTCCCTCGAAATTCGTCACTTTGTAACAAACAGATGAGGATACTTCTCCCTCATCATATCCTCAAGCTCCCATGTAGCTTCTTCAAGTTGGTGGTTCCTCCATAAAACATTCACCAATCGAGTGGTCTTGTTTTGTAGGACTTTTTCGCTACGATCCAGAATCTCTATTGGTTTTTCTTCATAAGAAAGATCTTACTCCAGCGGTACAACTTCTGAGCTTAGTACATGTGAAGGATCATGTATGTACTTTCTCAGGAGAGATACATGGAACACATTGTGAACTTGAGAGAGATTCGGTGGAAGCGCCAATCGGTAAGCTCCCTTTCCAACACGATCCAGAATTTCGAAAGGACCGATATATCTAGGGCTCAACTTCCCCTTCTTTCCAAATCTCATAACCCTCTTCTAGGGAGATATTCGTAAGAACACTTTATCACCCACTTCAAACTCTAGGTCTTTTCTTCGGTTGTCGACATAACTTTTCTGTCGACTCTGAGCTGCTCTTAGGTGTTGTTGAATAGATCTGACCTTTTCTGCCATTTCATCAACGAGATTAGGTCCTAATAGCTTTCTTTCCCCAACTTCATCCCGACAAGTTGGAGTCCTACATTTCTTTCCATAGAGAGCTTCATAAGGATCCATCTGAATACTGGAGTGAAAGCTATTATTATATGAAAATTCCACCAAAGGTAGGTGTTGATCTCAACCTCCTTTGAAATCCATAGAGAAATCTCTCAACATATCTTCTAGGGTTTGAATTGTTCTCTCAGACTGACCGTCTGTCTGAGGATGATAAGTAGTGATGAAACTCAACTCTATATCCAGAGTATGCTGAAAACTTCCCCAGAACATCGAGGTAAATCTCATATCCTGATCAGATATAATAGAAAGTGGTACACTATGCAATCTTAAAACTTCCTTTACATATATCATGGCAAGCTGATCTAGAGAGAAATCCTCTCTAATAGCAATGAAGTGTGCAGACTTTGTTAGATGATCAACTATGACCCAGATAGCATTATTGCCTTTGGATGTTTTAGGAAGTCCTGTGACAAAGTCCATAGTGATGTTTTCCCATTTCTATTCGGGTATGGGTAATGGTTGTAACATCCTCATAGACTTCTGTCTCTCAACTTTAACTTGTTGACAAACCAAGCATCGAGAGACATATTCAGCAACAACTCTTTTCATGCCATCCCACCAGAAGCACTCTTTCAGGTCCCTATACATCTTCGTGCTTCCAGGATGAATAGAGAATGAAGAACTATGAGCCTCATCTAGTAGCTCCTTCTTTAATTCATGGATGGGAGGAACACAAACCCGATTCCTGAACTTTATTATCCCATCACAATCAAGGTTGAATTCAGGAACATTTCTCACCTTCTTTTGTAACTCGACATCTTATTTATGTGCCTCTTTAATCTTCACATGTATAGATGG
Organism: Viscum album; assembly: GCA_963277665.1. NCBI lineage: Eukaryota > Viridiplantae > Streptophyta > Magnoliopsida > Santalales > Viscaceae > Viscum > Viscum album. The sequence continues at coordinate 303,171,932 of OY728131.1, read as the reverse complement.
TTGAAAATTCATTTGAGAAAGATAATATTTTTCCCCTTCCATTATAATTCCAAGATCCATCCTTTGTAAATCCATAAATATTGGATCTTTTGTGATCCTCATCATGGATAAACTAGTATGGTCTTGTCGACTTAATGCATCTGCCACCATGTTTGCTTTCCCAGGGTGGTAATGGATTGAGCAGTCATAATCCTTAATCAGCTCCAACCATCTTCTTTAACGCATATTCATCTCCTTTTGGGTGAAAATATACTTTAAACTTTTATGATCAGTATAAATATCACACCTTTCACCATAAAGGTAATGCCTCCAAATCTTTAATGCAAAGATTACTGCAGCTAACTCCAAATCATGTGTTGGGTAATTTTGCTCATGGATTTTCAACTGTCGTGAGGCATAAGCTATCACCATATCATTTTGCATAAGAACACACCCCAATCCCTTCTTGGATGCATCACTGTAGATCACAAACCATTCTCCACTACAAGGCAGTGTGAGCACAGGTGCACTGGATATCCTTCTTTTCAACTCCTTGAAATTCTCTTCACATTCCTCTATCCAAACAAACTTTACTCCTTTTCGAGTCAACATGGTGAGTGGATTAGATAATCGTGAAAAATCTTTTACCAAACGTCAATAATATCCAGCAAAACCAAGAAAACATCGGATATTAGTTACTGTTGTTGGTCTCGAGCATCTTTCGATAACCTCTGTTTTAGCTGGATCCACAGATAACCCCTCTTTTGAGATTATGTGACCCAAAAATGAAACTTTTTGAAGCCAAAATTCACACTTGGTAAATTTGGCATAAAGATTCTCCTTTCTCAGGGTCTTCAATATAATTCTCAAGTGATCATCATGCTCTTACATGCTCTTTGAATAGACAAGAATATCATCTATAAAGACTACCACAAATTGATCAAGATAGTCTCTAAAGACTCTATTCATTAGATCCATGAAGATAACAGGGGCATTAGTAATACCAAATGGCATCACTATAAATTCATAGTGTCCATACCTTGTACGGAAAGACGTCTGTGGTATATCCTCCCTTTTAAACCATAATTGATGATACCCTGAACGAAGATCAATCTTGGAAAAGTATTGAGCTCCGCGTAGTTGGTCAAATAAGTCATCAATGCATGGGAGAGGATATTTGTTCTTGATAGTGATCTTGTTAAGTTCTTGATAATCATTGCAGAGTCTCATTGATCCATCATTCTTCTTAACAAACAGAACAGGTGCTCCCAAAGGTGACGCACTAGGGAGTATGAATCCCTTATCAAGATTCTCTTGGAGTTGCTTCTTCAATTCCTGCAACTCAATTGGGGACATTCTATAAGGTGTCTTTGAAATAGGAAAAGCACTCGGTACGATTTATATTGAAAACTCAACTTCACGATTTGGTGGAAGACCCGGTAATTCATTCGGAAAGACATCATCAAACTCACGTACGATGGGCATATTCTTAATCATGAGTTTCCCACCAACCATTTGAGATAATTAACCATCATTTAGTGGAGTCAATACACATAAAATGGAAGAAATATCCACTGTAAGGTTATGTTCATACTTGCATTGATAGACGATCATAGATTGATCTGGAATATGAAATGTGACTTCCCTTCTTTGGCAATTGATATGAGCTCCGTATAAAGAAATCCAATCCATGCCAAGAATCACATCGAATTCCACTAAAGGAAGGATCACAAGATTTGCAGGAAGCACTTTCCCACAAACGTCAATTGGAGAAGAATTATAAACCTTTTATGCGATTGATGTTCCATTAGGCGTTGTCACAGCTAACTCAACATCTAATTGTTGAGGTAATACGGTGGTAACCTTAGAAAATTCTTTAGAAATAAAAGAGTGGGTGGATCCAGAATCAAATAAAACATTTACTACTTTAGAGTGGATGGTAAGTGTACCTTTCACTACATCGTTATCGTACTCCACGTCGCTAATAGAAATCACATGTGACTTTCCTCTGTCGAAAATCCTTAAGAGTTTGTTGACGTCGACCATCATCATCAACACTTGGATTTGGGCATTGATTGGAATAATTCCCTATCTCTTTGCAATTGAAACATTGAAGTGTAGTAGGTTCATTCTATGTATCCCTTCCTTTGTTTGTATCATTAGACATCTTCTTCCCATTATCACGGCATTCAAATGCCCGATGAACTTCCTTTGCACATTTGAAACAATTACTTGTCCCTTTAAGGAAACTCCCTCCATGTTTCTTTCCACACATTGAGCATAAGGGAATGCTCATCTTCTTTTTAGTGTGCTCTTTAGATTTTCCTTTGAATTCCATTTTCCTCTTCTTATCAAACCCATATGACTGATGGGTTACTCTAATATCTATCTCGACATTGAGAGCACATCGAACGATTTCCTCATAGCTATTGAAGTCCCTTATGGCTAATTCCCTTCGAAGACTTGGTTTTAATCCACTAAAGAATCGATCGATCTTACACTCAGGTTGGATAATAATACTAGAAGAGTACCTTGCAAGTCTTGTAAAATTTTCTTCATAGGTACCAACAGATTCATCATCCCTTTGCTTCAATTCAAGAAACTCCTTCTCCATCTTAGTTCTAAGAATATGAGGGAAATACTTATTGAAAAATAAGTGTTTGAACTCGTCTCATTCCATGGACTCAATTTCATCCCTTGGCCTCGTATTATTGATATGATTCCACCATTTATCAGCTTCTCCTTCCAAACGATATACCGCTAAGATGACTTTATCATGTTCAGAACATTGAAGAACACAAAATATGTTTTCAGTGGTACTAATCCATTGTTCATCCACTAATGGATCAGTTGAACCGCTGAAAGAAGGTGGGCGCTGCCTCATGAAGGATTCAACAGAATGTTGCTCCTTCCTTTGTTCGTTTGGAAGTCCTGCATGATTCATAGCTTGAAAAAGTTGTGTGAGCATGGCTACAAGATTTTTCATTCCAGCTCCAATATCGTTTGGTTGCTCATGGGGAAAATCATTGCATTGCCCATCGCATTCCGCATTAACACGGTTCCTTCGGGTTCCAGCCATTGACTAAAACCAAGAAGAATAGTGTTAGAAACACTAATTATAATAGTAAAACCACATAATTCAAGAATAAAATTTTCATGCTTAAGGTCTTATCCTAGGTTATTCGACACTAAGATTGTGTTCTATGCTTAGACTTATCCTTAGGGTTCTTACTAAGGCTTTCACATCCTAGTTTCTAAAGGTTTACTATACCTTTCCTCTGATACCAACTATAACGACCCATACTTTACATACATTGTTAATACTTCAAAATTGAAGCATACTTATTACAACACATGCCAAAACCACAAAGGACCGAATAGGTATAGTTTCTTTAGAAACTGGGAAACATAAACAACTGGTTCATAAATCTTATATAGTGTCTCCCATTTATTTCATCATATCTAGGGTCCCTTTTAGCATATTCTACTTAATATCCATCTTCCTGACCTGGGGAAAAGAAAACATACAAAAAAGGGTGAGCTCAAATGCTCAATAAGGGAAAATAAAGGAAATAAAAATCATATCATATCTTTTTTAAAATCATAACCTTCAAAAGAGATCATAATATCTTAACATGGAATAAATCATAGAAGTGAAAATGAGATCCCCATAATCATAACATAAAACTTGAAACTTTGTGTCATGCACACATAATCATGGAAAATCATTTCATGTTAGTCATGACTCATTTCCAAGACTATCTTAGAAGACAAAGTCCATTTCTGAACCGAGTTCACTCCTCGTTTCAGTCCTGTATCACTGAACCGAAATAACCTTCCGTTCTAGCCATGTCTATCTCATGAGATATAAATCTTTACCCAATCCATTTGAGGGAGATATAGGTCCCACCCATCTTATAATGAATCCTTTCTTATGTGTTCCACATAATCATAAATCATACATCATCGCTTAACACATGTAACCAAAATGGGATTCTTGAAACATCATGACATCAAAAAAAAATCATATAAGGTAAATGACTTCATAAAAATAATTCCCTCACAACATAATCAAATAAATTTAATAATAGGGATAAAAACAGAACCCTTTATTATCTTATATGGAAAATAATTTTGATAAAACACTAGAACTCCATTCTTAAAGAAAATATCCATTCATCTTCAAAAACACTTTTCTTTTCTTAACATTTCATAAAATTATAAACTAAAAGAAGTTGATAAAAAATAAACTTGAAAACATGTAATGGATGCTTCTTGGAAATAATGTTTTAAAAATCCATTCATGCCGTATAATTTAAAGAAAACATTCCTCGTACTTTTGTCGGAAAAGTCAAAAAGTACCTCGTACGAAAAAATGACAAAAGATTCCATTCATATTCTTTACTAAAAACTCACCGAAGGGTAAAATTGGATTTAAACTATTGTATGTGGATGGAAACAATATTACATATTGAGGGAACTTGGATGTGGATGATAAAATACACCCCAGTAAGTACTAAAGTATAAACAATCTCGGATAAAAATTAGATTGTGATATTTCCCCTTACCTTAGGTCTGATTTGATTTATACGTTTCCGAAGCTCCTGTATAATGGTTTAAATAATGTTATTGACTTATTACAGAATCATACATATTGATATGATATCATATATGGTCATATTATTAGCTTTTTATTAGTAATATTTCATTGTTACTTGTTACTCGGGTCTTTATTACCTTTTGTTCTTATGCGTGTTTTGCCGAATAAATTCTTATTCTTCTTTTAAGGTTATAAATACCTTATATCCAGAATGGTATTAGTGTAAAATATATAATATTTATTCATTCAATTCATTCAGTTCATTTATATAATTACTATGTAATGATGATCATGTAGAACGAGTCGCATCACATCGTGGAGACAGTATTCCGTATGTACGCACGTGCGATGCTATTGTTCCCAGGATCATGGAATTGTATTTAAGTGTATTTATACTATTTCAGTATCAATATCACTTTATAATAATCATATATAGTTATGAATTACACCATTATACCCATCCTTGTAAGGTGATGGTGGAAAACAGATTACACCACGACGTGGAGACGGTATTCTGTACGTACGCACGCGCGGTGATTTCATTTTTCCGTAGGATGGATAGAAGGTGAATTAGGGTTGTTTAATATTTAAAATAACATATCAGTATGTAAGTAATACTTATGTTATTACTTTATCATGAAACAACAAAAGAAGAAGAAGTTGAAGAATAAAGAAATTGAAAAGATCGGTAATGGATATTACCTCTTCTTTTAAACGCCTCTTTGAATCCTCCACTTAGGGAACTATGATTGGACTTTGAAGAAGACCAGGACCTCTAGGATTATTCTAGGGAAGTGGATAAGGGATTTGGCAGGGGTTGGCCGAGCATGAGTGCTCAAATTGGTGTGAGGAGGAGGGGGAGGAGGTGCCCTTTTATAAGGGAGGAGAGGGGCACCTTAGGAATACCCCAAAATATTATTTTATATTAAAGTAAAAATCGGTTTATAATGGTTACAAAGGGTATTATTTAGAAGGTAATGTGGGGATGGGTCGAAATCCTATCAACCAATCGGATTTAGACAAGTTTAGGTTATTATTTTAACCTTATCATTTAGATTTAACTCTAAGTAAAATAATTTAACTTTTACCGTGTCTTTTTTTTTCTTACACTATATGGTTAATACACTTACTATAACATGCCAAACGAACCCCAAATTGTTTTTTATTAATATATATATCCTTATCTATGTCATTTGGTCAAACCTTAGATTTTTAGGAATAAAATAACAATTAAGTATATAATATTTGATTTAAAAACTAATTTTTGTCAATTTTGACACTATTTGATATCTGATTTTTGTGAAAGTCATAACAGAATTATATGTTCGAAAAAAGTTGATTAAATCAACACTAATATGTCATAGTAACCTAGAAAATTAGTGGGATTCGAAAAAAGTCTCAAATTACATTTATTTTGGTGTTTATAACATCAATTATGTCAATATTTCATTAATAAGATAATTACTTCATCATCATTGTGTCATAAATAAATTAAATTATTTAATGTCTAAAAATTATAAATAAAATACCATTATTTAGGAAATCGTTTTAGATTTGTAATGAATATTTATAGTCGAATTTATCTTATGTATAACCCCATATTAAAAATGATTTACTTATTAAAATTTGATTTAACTATTTTAACCCTTATTTAAATAAATTAATAATAAATGTCCTAATCTAATCCAAGTGGGCCTAAATGGTCATATTTTATTCCTATGTTTGTTTTTGGTCGAATTAAACTTATCCAATAGAATTAGAACATGTGTTAGGGTAATAGTAATATCATATTTACCCTTAGTTACCCTATTTACTATTAACCGCGATAAATAAAAGTAAAAAGTTACTATTCACCAAAAAATTATTTTTATCTCATTGAACCACATTTTACTTACTGATATCAACTGTGTCTGTCAGATTTTCGAAATTCCATTCACAGAAGCAGTAAAATTATGTTTTATGCAAAATTCAGTTTTTAACCTACCACTTAGTGGTTTAACAATTCATCAAAAATTGAATGTTTTCAGAAAAATACCAAAATTTCACCATAGGCTAATTTCGGTATTCCGAATCCAAAAATGAAGTCCATTTTGAAAGATAAAATTTCAAAAAGTGGTTATTACTATTCATAACGGCTATTTTAAATAATATTTTAATAGCATATCGTCGTTTAGTGAAACTCGGTATTGCGTACAACGCAAGATATCGAGGAAGGTCGCGATTTTGTGTAAAGTAAGCCAAGCTACTATGTAGTGAAAAATTCTTTTGATGATATATATAAAACATAAAAACTAAATATTAATCATAAAAATCTCGAGTGTGAAAGTCTCTAAAGACTCTATTCATCAGAATAATGAAGATAGTCGGGGCATTAGTAAGACCAAATGGCATCACTATAAATTCATAGTGTCCATACCTTGTACAGAAAGCAGTCTTTGGTATATCATCCCTTTTGACCCTTAATTGATGATACCCAGAACAAAGATCAATCTTGGAAAAGTATTGAGCTCCGCGTTGTTGGTAAAATAGGTCATCAATGCACGGGAGAGGATATTTTTTCTTGATAGTGATCTTGATAAGTTCTCAATAATCAATGCAGAGTCTCATTGATCCATCTTTCTTCTTAACAAACAGAAAAGGTTCTCCCCAAGGTGACACACTAGGGCGTATGAACCCCTTATCAAGATTCACTTGGAGTTGCTTCTTGAATTTCTGCAACTGAATTGGGGCCATTCTATAAGGTGTCATTGAAATAGGCAAAGCACCCGGTACGAGTTCTATTGAAAACTCAACATCATGATTCAGTGGAAGACCCGGTAATTCCTCCGGAAAGACATCATAAAACTCTTGTACAATGTGCATATTCTTAATTGTGAGTTTCTCACCAACCATTTGAGATAAATAACCTTCATTTAGTGGAATCAAAACCCATAAGATGGAAGGAATTTCTAATGGAAGGTTATGTTCATCCTTGCATCGATAGACGATCATAGATTGATCTGGAATATGAAATGTGACTTCCCTTATTTGGAAATTGATATGAGATCCATGTAGAGAAAGCCAATCCATGACAAGAATAACATCAAATTCCATTATAGGAAGGATCACAAGATTTTCAGGAAGCACATTCCCACAAACTTCAATCGGAGAAGAATTATAAAATTTTGATGCGAATGTTGTGCCATTAAGAGTTGTCACAGCTAACTCAAAATCTAACTGTTGATGTAATACGGTGATATCTTTAGAAAATTCTTCAGAAATAAAGGAGTGGGTGGATCCAGAATCAAATAAAACATTTGCGACTTTAGAGTGGATGGTAAGTGTACCTTTCAACACATCGTTATCGTACTCCACATCGCTGATAGAAATTTCTTGTGAATTTCCATTGTCTTTAGCCTTAAGAGTTTGTTGATGTCGACCATCATCATCAACCCTTGGATTTGGGCATTGATTGTCATAATTCCCTATCTGCTTGAACTTGAAACATTGAAGTGTAGTAGGTTCATTCTGTGTATCCCTTCCTTTGTTTGCATCATTAGACATCTTCTTCCCATCATTGCGGCATTCAAATTCCCGTTAACCTTCCTTTCCACATTTGAAACATTCACTTATCCCTTTAAGACAACTCCCTCCATATTTATTTCCACACTTTGTGCATAAGGGAAAGCTCATATTCTATTCAGTGTGCTCTTTACATTTTCATTTGAATTCGAATTTTCTCTTCTTATCAAACCCATATGACTGATGGGTTACTCCAATCTCCATCTAAAATTTGAGAGCACATCGAACGATTTCCTCATAGCTATTGAAGTCCCTTATGGCTAAGGCCCTTCGAAGACTTGGTTTTAAGCCACTAAAGAATTGATCAATCTTACTCTCAGGTTGGATAATAATACCAGAAGCGTACCTTGCAAGTCTTGTAAAATTTGCTTCATATGTACCAACAGATTCATCATCCTTTATCTTCAGTTCAAGAAACACTTTCTCCATCGTTTTCGGAGAATATGAGGGAAGTACTTATTGAAAAATATGTTCTTGAACTCGTCACACTCCATGGACTCAATTTCATACCTTTGCCTCATATTCTTAATAAGATTCCACCATTGATCAGCATCACCCTCCAAACGATACACTTCTAGGATGACTTTATCATGCTCAGAACATTGAAAAACTGAAAATATCTTTTCAGTTGTAATAATCCATTGTTCAGCAACTAATGGATAAGTAGACCCGCTGAATGAAGGTGAACGTTTTCTCATGAAGGATTCAACAGAATTTTGCTCCTTCCTTTGCTCGTTTGGAAGTCCTGCACGATTCATAGCTTGAGAAAGTTGTGTGAGCATGGCTTTAGGATTTTTCATTCCAGCTCCCATAACGTTTGGTTGCTCAGGGGGACGATCATTGTATTGCCTGTTGCATTCCGCATTAACACGGTTCCTTCAGGTTCCAGCCTTTGACTAAAACCAAGATGAATAGTGTGAGAAACACTAATTATAATAGAAAAAACACATAATCAAGAAAAAAAATTCACACTTAAGGTCTTATCCTAGGTTATTCATGGCCATTTCTAAAACACTAAGATTGTGTTCTATGCTTAAACTTATCCTTAGGGTTCTTACTAAGGCTTTTACATCCTAGTTTCCAAAGGTTGATTATACCTTTCCTCGGATACCAACTATTACGACCCATAATTTACATACATTTTTATTAGTTCAGAATTGAAGCACACTTATTACAACATATAACAAAACCAAGAATGGAACGTATAGGTATAGTGTCTTTAGAAACTGGGAAACATAAACAACTGGTTCATAAAGCATCTACTTTGCCTCCCATTTATTTCATCATATCTGTAGTCCCTTTTTGGCATATTCTACTTAATAACCTTCTTCCTGACATGGGGAAATAAAACATTCAAAATGGTGAGCTCAAATGCTCAGTAAGGGTAAACAAAATAAATATCAATCACATCATATACATAAGAACATAACTTTTGGAAATATTATCCTGCAAAAGAGATCATAATATCATAACATGGGATAAATCATAGAAGTGAAATGTAATCCCAATAATCATAACATAAAACCTGAAACATTGTGGAATACACACATAATCATAGATAATCATCAATTTTTAGTGAAGACTCATTTCCAAGACTATCTTAGTGGATAAAGTCCATTTCGGAACCGAGTTCACTCATCGTTTCAGTCCTGTTTCACTAAACTGGTATAACCTACCATTACAACAATGTCCATCTCATGAGATATAAAATCTTTACCCAATGCAATGGAGGGAGATATAGGTCCCACCCATCTCATAATGATACCATTCTTATGTGTTCCACAAAATCATAAACCATACATCATAGCATAACCCATGTAATAAAAATGGGATTTTTAAACAACATGACATCATAAAACAAATCATATAAGATAAAGGAATTCATAAAAATATTTCCATCACAACAGAATAAAATCCATGTAATAATAGGGATAGAAACATAACCCAATATTATCTTAGATTGAAAATAATTTTGATAAAACACTTGAACTCCATTCTTGAGGAAAATATCCTTTCTACTTCAAAAACACTTTTCATTTCATAACATGTCATAAAATTATAACTAAAAGAAGTTGATTAAAAATAATCTTTAAATAATTTAAAGGAGGATTCTTGGAAATAATGTTTTAAAAATCCATTCATGTCGTATATGTTAAAAAAACATTCTTCTTGTACTTTTTTCGGAAAAGTCAAAAAGTAACTCGTACGAAAAATGACAAAATATTCCCTTCATATATTTTACTAAAAACTCACCAAAGGGTAAAATTGGATTTAAAAAATTTTAGGTGGATGGAAATAATATTACGTATTGAGGAAACATGGATGTGGATGATAAAATACACCCCAGTAAATACCAAAGTATAAACAATCTCGGATAAAAATGAGATTGTGATATTTTCCCTTACCTTAGGACCGACTTGCTTTGTAGGTGTTCGAACCTCCTGTATAATGATTTATATAATGTTATTGACTTATTCCAGAATCATACGTATTTTTATGATATCATATATGGTCATATTCTTAGCTTCATAGTAGTAATATTTCATTTCTACTTGTTATTCGGGTGTTTATAACTTTTTTTTCTTATGCGTGTTTTGTCAAATAAATTCTTATTCTTATCTTTAGGTTATATATACCTCATTTACAGAATGTTATTAGTGTAATATATATCATATTCATTTATTCAATTAATTTATATAATCATTATTAAATGAAGATCATGTAGAACGAGTCGCATCACATCGTGGAGACAGTATTCCGTACGTACGCACGAGTTATGATATCGTTCCTATGATCGTGGAATTGTATTGGAGTGTATTTATACTATTTCATAATCAATATCATTTTATAATAGTCATATATAGTAATTATTTACACCTTTATACCCATCCAAGTATGGTGGTGGTGGAAAATATATTACACCACCGCGTGGAGACGGTATTCCGTACGTACGCACGCGCGGTGATTTCATTTTCCGTAGGATGGATAGATGGTTAAATAGGGTTGTTTCATACTTATAATAAAATTTCAGTATATGATTGATACTGATGTTATTACTTCATAATGAAACAACTAAATAAGAAGAGGTTGAAAAAGAAAGAAATTGGAAAGGATCAGTAATGGATATTACCTATTCTTTTAAGTGCTTCTTTGTGACCTCATTTTAGGGAACTAAAATTAGTCTTTGAAGAAGACCAGGACCTCTAGGATGTCTCTAGGGAAGTGGAGAGGAGAAAATGGCAGGGGTTGGCCGAGAATGAAGGCTCAAAGTGGTGTTAGGAAGATAGGGAGGAGGTTCAGTTTTATAAGGGAGGAGAGGGGCACCTTTGGAATAACTAAAAATATTATTTTATTATAAAGTCATGTTCGGTTTTAAATATCTACAAATTGATTTATTTCGAGGCTAAGGTGGGTATGGGTCGAAATACTCTCATAAAATAGAATTTAGACCAGTTTAGGTTCCTATTTTAACCTTATCATTAAGATTTAACATTAATTTAAATTATTTTACTTTTACCATGTCTTCTTGTGTTCTTATACTATAAGGTTAATAAACTTACTATATCAAGCCAAACGAACCCCAAGTTGTTTATTATTAATATATATAACTTTATCTATGTAATTTGGCCGAACCATAGATTTTTAGGAATAAAATAACAATTAATAATATAATATTTCATTTAAAAACTATTTTATGTCAATTTTGACACTATTTAGTAATTGATTTTTGAGAAAATCATAACAGAATGATTTGTTCGAAAAAAGTTAACTAAATCAATACTAACATGTCATAATAACCTATAAAATTACTGGAATTAATAAAAAGTCTCAAATTATATTTATTTTCGTATTTATAACATCAATTATGTCAATATTTCATTAATAAGATAATTACGGCATCATCGTTGTGTCATAAATAAATTAAATTATTTAATGTCTAAAAAATACAAATAAAATACAATTATGTAGGAAATCTTTTATCTTTATAATAAATATTTATAGACGAATTTATCTTATGTATGACCCCATATTAAAAATTATTTAGTTATTAAACTTTGATTTTAACTATTTTTAACCCTTTTTTAAATAAATTAATAACAAATGTCCTAATCTAATCCATGTGGGCCTAAATGGTCATATTTTATTCCTAAGTTTGTTTTTGGTCGAATTACACTTGTGCAATAGAATTAGGACATGTTTTAGGGTAATAATAATATCATTTTTACCCTTAATTACCCTATTTACTTTTAACCGTGCTAAAAAAAGTAAAAAGTTACTATTCACCAAAAAATTATTTTAATCTCATTTAACCACATTTTACTTACTGACATCAACCGTGCCTCTCGGATTTTTGAAATTCCACTCACAGAAGCGGTAAAATTATGTTTTATGAAAAAATCATTTTTTTAACAGTCGCTTAGTAATTTCACTATTCATCAAAAATTGAAAGTTTTCAGGAAAATACCAAATTTTCACCCTAGGATAATTTAGATATTCTGATTTCAAAAATGAAGACCATTTTGAAAAATAAAATTTATAAAATTTTAAAAATTGGTTACTACTATTCATAAAGGCTAGTTTTAATAATAATTTAATAGCATATCATTTTTTTGTGAAACTCGGTATTGCGTACGACGCAAGCTATCGTGGATGGTCGCGGTTGCATTTAAAGGAAGTCAATCTAGTGTTTTGTGTAGTGAAAGATTCCATTGATGATTTATATAACATAAAAACGAAATATTTTACATAAAAGTCTCGGGTGTTACAAAAATTATCTCGATGAAAAAAGTTGTTTTTAATTAAAATTTAGCATATTTTTACTATTCATAAAAATAGTAAGGATATCAGAATAATCTAAAAAATTTATCCAATGTAAATTTTTTATATCCTGATTCCAAGGTAGATGTTTTATTTGTAAAATTGAACTTATAGACATGTAAAATCCATATTTAAAGTGGGTGTTCCATCCAAAGGTGGTAAAACCGCATTTTTTGAAAAATACTTAATTTACAGGAATTTTTTTTTTCCCATACCAAGTTCTATAATATGTTTAAAATGAATTATAATGTCATAAAATTCAAAATTCTAGTTACTAATATTCATAACGGGATGTTCATAACAATATATCGTTTTTTAGTGAAACTTAGTATTGCATACAACACAAACTATTGAGGATGGTCCTCTTGCGTGCAACACAAGCCAAGAATAGTGTGTGCTAATACTACAAGATAATACAGTGTTGCTTATAGATAAAGATAATCATTGTGTAGCATAAAACATAAGACATCAAATAAATTAAAAATAATCTTTCTCATAAAATTATATGGTGTTACATTCAACCCCCCTTAAAATGAATTTCTCCCTCGAAATTCGTCAGGGTTATAAATTATTTACTACTTGAATTTTTCATTCATAGAAACCCAAATCGTAAAAAGGAATAATAAAAATAAAATTTAAAAAGTAAAGTTAGAAACATAATGGTCACCCAATGTAACATAGCACTAGGTTTCCACATAAGAGAATATAGGTGAAAATATGGATATGGAAAAGAAATCAAACCATCACGTTCTGATGGAGAGTGGTAGAGAATATGGCTATGCAAAAGCCGACAATCACAAAGTAATAATTTTGTGAAGTTATAAGGTACCATCTAATTCATCGAATATGAGGGTAATCAGACAACATTTTTGGTTTTCAATATCAATTCCCTAATTTTGATGAATTTTTTCATGAGGATAAATACTTACTTGATTTTAGTATAGTATCATCGTTGGTCATTCTAGGAACAATTTCCACTTCATATCTTATTTAATGAAATGAAATTGAATTTTTCATTCATGAAGTGTGTGCATATCATGCGATATAATTATAGGTCATCCCATGTGTCTCAAACATAAGGTTAGAAAAAGTTATTAGATATACATAAGTCCATCTATGGTGATATTAACCGTATATGATTCCCAAAATGGACTTATACGGCAACTATTATACTGCGTAATTAAATAAAACTAATTTCTACTAACCAGTAACTTTTTCTAGGATAGTGGATAGCAATAAAGGCATGTCTCACTTCAGTTGTGGGTATCATTCCAACAACCTTGTCTAACAAGACGGGTTGTCACCCATCCTGGAGGTTGAACTTTTTCTAAAACATCACCATTATAACATTTCAGAAATAATATTGAAAAACGGTTCTAGACTTAAAAAATACTATCTAATGTCCAACTTAATCCAGTCCAATCTTTAGGATTATCCAAAATACTTCTTTTTAATCTCATAGTATAATGTAAAAGATTACTAGAAATGTCATCTTCCAAGCATGTGAATACCATCATTTATTAGACGATATATCTTGTTGGTCACATTCCAAACATGATAATACCATAATCATGTATTCTCTTGAAAACTGAATATCCATTGAACCTTAGTGAAAACATCAATTCTGTCAAAAGTTAACTCTTTCCACAAACCAAAATCCCAAAATTTATATATACTCTAACCATGATAGCACATTGTCCAAATATTCTTCATGAGCTCATAAATACTATTAAACATATTATTTCCTCAATTTCGCTTCATTATGTGCATATCATCTGATTTCCAAAAATATTTCAATTTTATTTCACGATTACCAGTACCATATAATTATTGAAAACCACAATAAACAAATACATAGATATTACAATATTCCACAATAATATAAATCAGATTCCATAACATTATTTTGGAATCCAGTTACATAGACACATAATAACTCTACCACATTGTTGTCATACTCAACGCTGCCAACAGTGATCGCATGTGACATCCTGTTGTCCATTCCCTTAAGAGGCTGTTGATATTGATCATCATTAACCCTTCGATAAGGGAATTGGTTTGCATAATTCCCCATTTCCTTGCACTTATCGCATTGAAGTGTTGGTGGAGTGTTCTCTGTAGTCTTTTCTCTATTCACGTCGTTGGAATCCTTTTTCGCATTAGTTTGGCACTCAACTACTTGAATAAATTATTTTCCACACTTCAAACATTTTCTATTGCCTTTTAGAGAATCTCCACGATGCTTCTTTCCACACATTTAGCATAAAGAAACATTCACCTTCTTTTCACCATTTTTTTTGTGATTTTTCCTTGAACTCCATCTTTCGTTTCCCATCAAAACTATGTGATGGATATGTATCACCAACATAAAGTTCGACCTTGATAGCACAACACACAATGTTTTCATAGGTACCAAAGTATCTTATAGCTAATGCCCTTCGAATACTTGGTTTTAAGCCATTGATGAATCAATCAACATTATATTCATGTTGGATGATAAAGCCAGATTGATACATTGAAAGCCTCATAAAATTCAACTCGTATATACCAACATATTCATCATCCTTTTTCATAAGCTCGATGAACTCCATTTGCATCATTGTTCAAATAATACAAGGGAAGTACATAATGATAAAAATTTTCTTGAACTCATCCCATTCCATGGATTCAATATCATCTTTGGGACTTGTATTCTTAATTAGTGTCCACCACTGGTCTGCTTTAAATTCTAACCGGTAAACTGAAAAAACGACTTTTTCATGCTCTGTACAGTGAAATATGGAAAATATCTATTCAATGGTACTGATCCATTATATCGCAAAAATTGGATCAGAATACCCATTGAAAGAAGGTGGACGTTTCCTCATAAAGGACTCAATAGAATATAGTTCCTTTCTCTCCTCATTTGGATGTCTATAATGATTCATAGATTGTGTAAGTATAAAAATAATATTTTTAACTCCATCTCCCATCACATTTGGTTTTTCAGGATGATAATCCTTGTATTGTCCATTACATTGATCAACATGGTTCCTTCGGGTTCCAGCCATTATCTAAAACCCAAAAATAATACTATGAGAGGCAAAAATCATGCTAGGAAGACAACATAATAAAGGTGTAGTACCTTAAATAGATAACATCTTATGTTTATTTCTACGACCATTATCGTGATTCTAGAACAATAACCTATATGTATACATATCTTTAGGTGCTTCCCAAGACATGCCATAGAAATATATCTAGGGATTTCACTAAATATTTGGGATCCTAATTTCCAAAGTTTAACTAAACCATCACAATGATAACAATGATAATGACCCAAATCATGATGTACATGGAAATTACATTACTTTTTGGAATACTTAATTCTTGAAAAAAACATATTCCCAAAGACCGTATTAGTTAAGTGTATTTGGAAACTCGAAAAATAATCTTCTAATCATGGTGAAAGATCTTCAAAATCTCCCATAAAGATCTTCCCCTTTGGTTTTCTTACCTAAAATATTTCTATATATCCTGGGGAAAAGAAAAAATAAAAAGGGTGATCTCAAATTCTCATTAAGGGTAATCATGGATAACATTAAACAATCCCTAAAAATTTGAATGCAATAACATGAACATTAAACATCAAAATCACGAGCAAAGACATAAATCTTGGCATTGCATAAGGCATAGATCATAAAGGAACATTAACCATTATAAAATAGCATGAGACTGAAACATATAATTTTGGCAACTAGTATGCACATGTTATGATTTCCAAAGAAGCCAATGCATTACTTCCAAGACTATAATAGTAGACATAGTCCCTTACTGAATTGAGATCACTCCTCGTTCCAGTCATGAATCAGTGAATCAGATTAACGTTCCATTCTAGCCATGTCTATCTCATTTGATATAAATATTTACCCAATTAATTGGAGGGAGATATTGGTCACACCCATCTCATAATGAAATCATTCTTTCGTGTTCCACAAAATAAACATATATAATTCATCATAACCCAACGAATAAAATGGTTTTCATAAACATTATCCCATCATGACATAATCCATATAAGAAAATGGATATCATTTCATCATAATAAATATAATACCATGTAAATAATAGAGACGTTATACTTGAAACAGAAACTAGATAAATAATGTAATCTTAGAGGGAAAATAGTTTTGATAAAACACATGAGATGACTTCTTGAGGAAATTATCATTTCTTCTTCAAAATTATTTTCTTTTCAAAAAATGGCATAATATTTTAAAAAAAAAATAATTTTGTTGATAATAATAATGAAATATTGTAGAGTAAGATTCATGAAGAAAATTCATTAGGAAACCATAAAAATCCATTCAGGACGTATATTTTAAAAACACATTCTCCTCTCACTTTTACCAAAAAAGTTAAAAAGTTCCTCTTATGGTAATCAAAATAAAGAATTCTTCCATTACACAATGAAAAATTCAAAGAGGGGTAAACCTGAGTTTAAACATACATTGAATAATTTTAAACACTTTATGAAAATCCGCTTTATAGACAAGGATGAAAAATATAACCCCCGTAAATACTTATGTATAAGAAATCCCGGATAAAAATGAGATTTCAAAATTTTCCCTTACCTTATGTCCAATTTCATCCATATGTGTATGAGACTCCTATATAGTGGGTTTAAAAATATTATGAACTTGTAAAATAACCATAATAATATTTATGATATCATATATGATTCACTTATAACATTATATTATCTGTTCATTTGTCAATTCCATGTTAAAGAAACATTTTTTTTGTAAAATCATTTAATTTATCATAAGTGTTTGGACTGGTTGTTCATGATATTATTACATATAACCTGATTTACATTATTCCAGAATGTAAAACATTATATATATATATATATATAATATATTAAACATATAAATATTTATTATTGATCGATAAATTATATGAAATACATCATTCATGGAGACGGTAGGTTGTTTGTATGCTTGAACACTGTATTCGTTTCCTTATTGAGTTGAATGAAATTAATTAAATGAAACATATATGTACATCAATCCAGTATCATTAATGTGTCATATATTTATTTATTACTTATTATGTATACTTTATAATCATTCTTTAATGGTTAACATGGAGATGAATCTCATCGTGTCGTGGAGACGGTAATCTGTACGTATGCACGAGCGATGATATCGTTCCCATAATTATTGAATGAAATTACAGTGGATGATATAATATATCATAATCAGTATCATTTTTTAATAACAATATATTGTTATTATTTACACCATTATACACATCCATGTAAGGTGGTGGTGGAAAAAAAGATTTCACCATGGTGTGGAGACGATATTCCGAACGTACGCACGCGCGGTGATTTCATTTTCCAGAGGATGGATAGAAGGTGAAATTGGGTTTCTTCATATTTATAATTTCA
Organism: Viscum album; assembly: GCA_963277665.1. Taxonomy (NCBI): domain Eukaryota; kingdom Viridiplantae; phylum Streptophyta; class Magnoliopsida; order Santalales; family Viscaceae; genus Viscum; species Viscum album. The sequence continues at coordinate 303,153,540 of OY728131.1, read as the reverse complement.
TATCATTATATTATTGATACTTATTGTTTTATGTTATAATGAAACAACTAAAGAAGAGGATGTCGATGAAGAATGAAACTTGAATGAATCTGTAGATGAGAATACCTCTTCTTCGACGCGCCACTTCTAAACCTCCTCTTAGGGCACTAAAGTTGGTATTTTGAGATGACCAGGACCTCTAGTGTGGTTTTATGGAAGGGTAGAATATAAATTTTTAGGTTTTGGAAGAACATAAAGGCTCAAAATGGTGTGAGAATGAGAGGGAGGGGGTGCCCTTTTATAAGGGAGGAGAGGGGCACCTTGGGAAACGTAAGAAATATTAATTTATAAAAAAATAAAACCCCACATAAAAACCACAAAAAATGACTCAATTAAAAGTTGAGATGATATATGGTTGTAATATAATCTTCCAATAAAATTTAGACATGTTTTTAATTTATTTTAGACCTTATCATATTGATTTATCCCTATTTAATCTATTTCATTTTATTTGTGGTAATAATATTCTAAATTTTAAATTATTATAAATACTTACTTGTGTGTTGTGAATTGTATATAATTGGGTACATTATGGCATTGTAAACCATATAAATTTCAATTCATAACATGTCATATTTATCAAGAAACTTTATGGATCACATTAAATAGTTCATATAATATTTATTTTCGCATTTTTAAATCAATTTATTTGATATTTCAATCAATAAAATAATTTCAACATCACTATTGTCTCATAATTAATGATAAGAATTTAATAAATAAAAATTAAAAATATATTCACATGATGTAGATAATTTTATTAGATGTCTGGAGACTATTCATGTTCAAGGTTTTATGATGTTTATCACTAAATTAAAATTATTACACTTATAAGATATAGGAGAGTGACATGTTGTCACTTTCTTTGGTTTTAATAAAACTTATATCATTTTCATTGAGAAAAGACTAGAAAATGAATCTATTTAGTCCCTTAGGTGATATGGGTTGACTTTTATTCATGAAAAAGATTTTTTTAATGTGTTATGGTAATTTTATAATCTTACATTTACTCTTAATTACCTAATTTACCTTTAAATGTAGTAAATAAAATTTACCGTAGTTACTATTCATAATGCCTAAATATATAAAGTGGCCTATTAACATAAATTTTACCTAATGATTACAAATATGGAATACATTTTTCAAAATTCAAATCGTAGAAGTGGCAGTATTTAATTTAATATTAATCCTGTTGTTAATGAAAATGGGTTTTAAAAGTTAAAACATTGCAAAAGATTAAAACGTTTTTACCTATGAATTCAATGTAAAATTAATGAAAATGAATTATATTATATTAAATGTTTAATATATATTCAATTTATAATTTAAAACCATTCAATATTATAATTTAACCATATAAATTGTCTAAATGAAAAAATATGTTTTTAATTAAAATTTAGCATATTTTTACAATTCATTAAATATGAAGGTTATCTGAATAATCTCAAAATTTTATCCAAAGTAAATTTTTATATCCTGATTCAAAGGAAAAAGTTTTATTTGTCTATTTGTACTTATATTCATGTCAAAAACTATATTTAATGTGGGTGCGCCTTCAAAAGGCAGCAAAACTGTTTTTTTTTTAAAAATACCTATTTTACCAAAAAATTTATTTTGTTCTCATACAAAGTTATATAATATGTGTAATTTGAATTATAATTTCCTAAATTATAAAATTTAGTTAATATTATTTATAAATTATAGTGCATAAAAATATATCGTTGTTCAGTGAAACTCAGTATTGCGTAAAACACACGATATTGAGGAAGGTCGCTCTTGCATCAAACAGAAGCCAATAATAATGTTGTCATATACTACAATCTAATACATTGTTATATATAGCGCATGATAATATTGGTGTAGCATAAAACACAAGACATCAACGACATTAAAAATAATCTATCTCATAAAATTTTGGGGTTTTACATTATCATTGGGTTTTTTTCTGTAATGAATTTTTTACTAAATCTCATTCTCACGGTTTCAAATTATCATTATCTAAAAACTACTATAACACCCCTAAATATAGTATCCAAGGGTTTATGTATACAAATTTTAATATTTATTAATTTATGTTCTACCATTACAATGGATTTATTGTATGGTAGTATTTAATAAGTATATTTAATCATGTTTCTCGTATTACATTAGAAAAACAATTCATTAACCTAGTGAATGTAAATATTCTCCAACTTGGAACTCATTAAACAATTCCTTCTTCATATCCATTATAATGGAATACAAATAAGGGATATCTCAATCTAGGAATGAAATATATCATGGATAATAGAAATTTAATAATAATAGTGGTAATAAACATTTAATTCTTAAAATTTATACTATTAGACATCATGGAATCACACAGTAAGATTTCATTAATGTTAAGTCCCATGGACAAGATAGTTTAAAAAATGGTAAATTTTACACAATAAAACCCCTAAAATTGTTTTGGTCAACTATTCATCCTAATTAGAAATATATATGTATTAGGGGTGATATAATTTCTATTCCCACAAATCAATTTCATTTCTATTGTGTTCCTCATATGTTAAATCATTTAATTAATTTATATAAAATATTCATTAACAAAAAATTTTAAAATACGGTAAAGGGAAAAGGATATGATTGTTTCCCTAGTCAATCTAATAACATTCATATTATATAAATGTATTAAATGGTTAATATGTTTATTGAAATACGAATATATGTTAAACATAGAATATAGATATTTCAGAGAAATGTAAGTTCTTATGAATAATGAACCTAAAAATGTGAATGATTCAAGGGAAATTTAATGAACAGATAATCAATAAAAGGAATAAGATAACCTTTATTAAGGAAAAAGATAAGCTTTTTTAATTAATTCATGACATTCATATAAAAAAAGAGAATATAAGTGGAATATTAAGATACAATACTCTAAAATATTTTTAAACATAAATCCAATGCATATTTTTGGAATAAGAAAAATGTTATAACATAGTCATTGTAGTGGGAAATCCTATTAAAATCTCATATGATAAAAAGAAGCATTCATTTTGATATTTTGTAATGATATTTGAGATTGAATATTTCAAAAAAAATGCTAAAATGATCACATTAAAACATTTTAAAATGTCATGTATAAATAAAAATGTCTCGAAAATTTAATTTACATACCTATAAAAGAATTTTTTTAAATACAATATTTAAAAATATTAAAATCCATAGATAAATATATGTATGAAAAATAAATATAATAAAATTTATTCTTTTATTCAATTTCTATAGATATAAAATGTTCAATGAAAATGTCGAAACCACATAAACATTTAGTTTATTTTAAAATATGTTTTTTATATTTTATAATGTATATTATTCCCTAAATGAAAAATATTTGACATCCTAATAAATTTGATTGTAAAATAAATTTTTTCCTTTTTGGTAACATTCCAATTTTAGATACCGAAATGAGTAATGTTAAATAGAAACTGTTAACATCATTGAGATATATATATATATATTAATGTAAAATACATCATTCGTTTGGTATGTTCAAAAAATAATGTATATAAGGTGATAAATCCAAATATGTTTAAATGGAGTTGAAATTAGGATGAAATCAATTACCTGACATGAGGATTCTATGACCTCCTATATAATTTTTCAAAAAAAAGATAATATTTTGTAATAGAACAATATTCTTATTTTTAATATCTTATAATATATTCTTATGACATACAAACACCATTATGTTAAAAACCATTAATTATTACCATTATTTCGATTGTTAACTGCATCATTTTCTCATACATGTTTTGACATAGATGTTATAGTTCATGTATAGAGGAAATATTTTCAAAATATAAATATATTTATTAATTTTATTAATGATATAATTATTTTATAGACACATTTATTGAATCGATAATGAATGTTGGACATGGAAAATGATATGCATAAAACTTAGGAGGGGGCAGGTTGTATATGCACATGAGCGACATTATTAATTCCATAATGGGTGAAGGGGTCATAAAGTATATAATAAACTATATATAAAGAATCAATATTAATTCATAATTTTCATATGTATTCATTAGTTCATCACTATGAACATCCAAGGGAGGTAGTCATGGGAAAAAAATTATGTCAGATTTTTAGGGGGTAGTCTTCCTCACACATGAGCGATTGTAACAGCCTGAGATTATATGAGAATTCTTATTTTTAATTTCATTGATGTCTTGGGTTGTACACGACACCAGAATTATCTTGTTCTATACGCAACACCATGTTAGATTAAATTATACACAACACTAATCATGGATCATGTTACACACAATTTCAAGTTCGATTGATAGAAGTTATTTTACGCCACATTGAGTGTATATATATTTTTATTCAATGTATAAATGATATAAGGTTTGATTATATTATATGAAACAACAAATGAATCTTGCACTACACGGAACCCTAACTTTGATTTCATTATATGCAACTGCGACCTTCCACGATAGCATGTGTTATACGCAATATCATGTTTCGTTAAACGAGATATTATTATAATATTATTATGAACTAGCCGTTATGAATAGTAATGCCCAAATTTTGAAATTATATAAATTTTATCTATCAATATGGACTTCATTTTTGGATTTGGAATACCAAAATTATCCTAGGGTAAATTTTTGGTATTTTTCGGATACTTAAATTTTTTGATGAATAGTGAAAACACTAGGTTACTATTAAAAACTGACTTTTTATTTAAATAATTATTTATTTTATTTAAATTTATTTTAGGTCAAAATTGATACATAATACCTATATAATTTCAAAGTAATTCTTTGTAGTCATTTTATAATAATTTTAGATATATAAAAATTTTATTGAATATTTCACCATCTTTTACCCACCTCCTAGGAGAATTTGAAAATTCACATAAAACATAATTTTATTGCTTGTGTGAGTGGAATTTAAAATATCAGAGAGTCAAGGTTAATATCAAGGATTAAAATTTGGTTCAATGAGATGAAAGTAATTTTTGGTGAATATTAACTTTTTTCTTTTATTTAACACAGTTAAAAATAAATATGGTAATTGAGGGTAAAAATGATATTATTATTACGCTAACACATGTCCTAATCTGATAGTATAAGTGTATTTCGACCAAACAAAACCTTAGGAATAAAGTATGACCATTTAGGTCCCCATGGATTAGACTAAGACATTTATTATTAATTTATTTAAAGAAGGGTTAAAATAATTAAAATCAATGTTTAATAACTAAATCATTTCTAATATATTGTTATAAATAAGATACATTAGACTAAAAATATTCCTTAAAAATATAAAAATATTTCCTACATAATGGTATATTATTTATAATTTTTAGACCTTAAATAATTTAATTTATTTATGACAGAATGATAATGTAGTAATTATCTTCTTAATGAAATATTAACATAATTGATGTTATAAATACCCAAATATGTGTAATTTGAGACTTTTTATAAATTACTTTAATTTTAGAGGTAAATATGACATGTTATTATTCATTTAATTAACATTTTTCTAACTAATCATGTTGTTATGAGTTTCAAAAAAATCAATTACAAAATAGTGTCAAAATTGACACAAAAAAGTTTTTAAAACAAATATTAAATTAGTAATTTATAATATATTCCTAAAAATCTAGGGTTCAACTAAGAAACTTATATCAGGATAGTTGTATCATTAATGTACTACTTGGGGGTCTCTTGGATGTATATGGTAATTTTATTAACTATATAATATAAAAATACAATGCGACATGGTAAATGTCAATCTAATTAACTAAGAGTTAAAACTAAAAGATAAGGTTAATATAATGACCTAAACCTGTATAAAATCTATTTGTTGATAGGATTTAGACCCATACCCACTTTAGATTTGAAATAAATCAATTTGGAGCTATTATTAACCGAATATGACTTTATTATAAAATAATATTTTATGTTTTTCCAAAGGTGCCCCTCTTCACCCATATAAAAAGAGAACCTCTTCCCTCTTATCTTCACACCCTTTTGAGCCTTGAAGCTCAGACACCCTCTACCCATATCTCTTCTCCACATCCTTAGAAACATTCTAGAGGTTCTGGTCTTCTCAATATACCAACTGTACTTCCTTAATAGGAAGCTTAAAGGAGTTACGTCGAAGAAGATGTAATCTCTTCTTCCGATTCTCTCAAGTTTCTTTCTTTTTCTACTTCTTCTTATTTAGTTGTCACATTATAAAGTAATAATGTCATTATTTCTTATATACTGATATGTTATTATAAATATTAAACAACTCTATTTCACCTTCTATCCATCCTACGGAAAATGAAATCAACACGCGTACGTACGTACGGAATACCGTCTCCACGCCATGGTGTAATCTATTTTTGACCACCACCTTACTTGGATGGGTATAATGGTGTAAATAAATTAATTTATATGACTATTTTAAAGTGATATTTAATCTTAAATATTATACATATGCTTCAATGCAATTCCACAATCATGGGAATGATATCATCGCTCGTGCGTACGTACGGACTACCGTCTCCACGACGCGATGAGATTCATTCTCCATGTTAACAATTCATGAATGAATATAAAGTATATATAATGAATAATAATGATATATATGTCATAATAATGATACTATATTTATGTATATATATATATATTTATCTCATATACTTAATTCCATTCAATTCTATACGAAAACAAAAACAACATTCATGCGTACGTATGGCCTACCATCTCAATGAACGGTGTGTTTAATTCCATTTATCGATCTATCATGTATATATGTATATGATGAATATATATTATATATAAATCAGTTTTCACATTCTGGAATTAATTAAATTAGGATATAAGTAATAATATCAAGAACACCAAGTCGAAACAAGTACAATAAATGAAACGATTTTACCCAAATCGCTTCTTTTACATCGAATTTAGAAATGAACGGGTAATATAAAGTCATAAGTAAACTATATATGATATCATAACAATGAATATGATTCTGTAATAAGTCAATGATAATATTTAAATCATTATACATGCGGTTCAGATATATACAATGCATATCAGACATAATGTAAGGGATAATTTTTCCAATCTCATTCTAATCTGAGATTATTTATTCATAAGTATATACTGGGGTTATTGTTATCATCCATGTCCATGATTTCTGAAAGTGTTTTTATGTATGTTGAAATTCCTTTTTAACCATTCTTGACTTTTTCCACGTGTTATGGAAGGAATCTTTCTTTTTTTACCATACAAATAACCTATTGACTTTTCCAACAAAAGTACGAGGTGAATGTTTTTTAACTTATATGGCATGAACAGATTTTTAAGGTTTCATAATGCATTATTTTCATGAAGCATACTCTACATGATTTAATGACTATTTTCGTAAAAAAAAATTTCTTTTAAAATTTCATGGCATTTCTTGAAATGAAAATTATTTTAAAGAAGATTTGATATTTTTCTCATGAATTCATTTCAAGTGTCTTATCAAAACTATTTTCCATATAAGATGAAATTATTTCATATGTGTATGTTTCAAGTTTAATGTCTCGATGATTTACATGGTTTCTCTTTTCTTATGATGAAAAGATATCCATTTGTTTAATATGGATTATGTTATGATGGTATGATATTTATGAGACCCAATCTATTCATAGTGTTATGATGGAAGATATATGTTTATGGTGTGGAAAAAGTAAGAATGATTTCATCATAAGATGGGTGGGACCTAAATCTCCCTCCAATTCATTGGGTAATGATTTATATCTCATGATATAGACATGGCTGGAATGGTATGTCAATAGGGTTCAGTAATACAGGACTGGAATGAGGAGTGAACTCGATTCAGAAAGGGACATTGTCCACTACGATGGTCTTGGCAGTAATGCCTTGGATACTATGGAAATAATACCATGTGCTTAATGGTTTCAACAATCACATGTTTTATTCCCATTCTTTTTTTCATTATTGATGTTCATTTATGATATATCCCTTACATACTTTCACGATTTATTTCTTTTCTCAAGATTTTTATGTTTAGATTTTATGTTCAAGATTTTGCATTCAAATATTTATGGATTGTTTTATGTTCTCTAAGTTTTCCCATACCGAGAATTTGAGCTCACCCATTTTATGTTTTCTTTTACCCATGTTATAAAGAAAGGATTTAGGTAAGAAAACAAAAGGGAAAGATCTTTATGTGAGAGGTTGAAGATCATTCACCATTATTAGAAGATTAAATTCTGAGTTTCCAAAGACACTAAACTATTACGGTCCATGTGTGTCTATGATTATTATGTATTAAGAATTCCACAAAAGTAATGTAATGTCATGTACATCATGATATGGGTCTCTACAGTTGGTATCATAGGAAAGGATTAGTTAACCTTTGGAAACTTGGATGTGATAACTTTAATGAGATCCGTAGAGATATTTCTAAGGAATGTCTAGAGATGTCCCAAAGGTAATGTATAAGTATAGGTTATAGTACTGGAATTATGGTAAGGATCTTATAATTTATCCTAAGATGTTAGATATTTAAGTTACTACGCATTTGTTATGATGTTTTCCTAGAATATGTTTTGCCTCATACACTATTCATTTTGGGGTTTAGACGATGGATGGAACCCGAAGGAACCATGTTGATCAATGTAATGGGCAATTCAATGACTGTCGTCCTGATCAAACCAATGTTTTGGGAGATGGAGTGAAAAATATTATTTCTATACTTAAAAAAGCTATGAATCTTTCTGGACTTCCGAATGAGCAGAGAAGGGAACAATATTCTATTGAGTCCTTCATGAGAAAACATCCACCTTCTTTCAATGGGTCATCTGATCCACTTATTGCTGAACAATGGATCAGTACCATTGAAAAGTTATTTTCCATACTTCACTGTTCAGAACATGATAAATTCATTCTATCTGTATACCATTTATAAGGTGATGCAGACCAGTGGTGGGCTCTAATTAATAATACAAGTCCCCAAGATGAAATTGAATCCATGGAATGGGACGAGTTCAAGAACATGTATTTCAGTAAGTACTTCCCTCGTGTACTTTGAACAAAGATGGAAAAGGAGTTCCATGAGATTACGAAAAAGGATGATGAATCTATTGGTATATAAAAAGAAAATTTTACAAGGCTTCCATGGTATGCATCTAGCTTTATCATCCAACCTGAAAGTAAAGGTGATCGATTCTTTAGTGGCTTAAAACCAAGTCTTTTAAGGGCATTAGCTATAAAAGACTTCAGTAGCTATGAAGAAATTGTCCATTGTGCTATCAAGGTAGAACTGTAAGCTGGTGTAACATATCCATCTCATGGTTTTGATATGAAACAAAAGATGGGGTTCAAGGATAAATCTCAGAATAATGGTGAAAAGAAGATGAATGTTTCTTTATGCTCAAAGTGTGGGAAAAATCTTGGTGGAGATTGTATTAAAGGGACTAGAAAAAGTTTTAAGTGTGGAAAAGAAGATCATTGAGCAGCTGAGTGTCGAAGTAATGGAAAAATTATTGCAATTGATGTGTACAAAAAAAAGACTACAGAGAACGCACCACAAACACTTCAATGCTTCAAGTGTAATGAAATGGGGCATTATGCTAATCAATGCCCTAATCCAAGGGTTAATGATGATCGACATGAGCAACCACTTAAGGAAAAGGACAAAGGGAAGTCACATGCGATCACTATTGGTGATTTTGAGTATGAAAATGATGTGGTGGAATGATTAAGTTTTTATGTAATGGGATTCCAAAATAATGTTGTATATAGTATCATTGAATATTGGAATATTTATGTATTGGTCTATTGTGGTTTTTAATAATTTTATGGTACCGGTAACCATGGAAAGTGATTGATATATTTTTGGAAATAAGATGATATGAACATAATGAAGGGATAAAGAGAAAATGAAATGTTTGACAGTATTCATGAGATCATCACTGATATAATGAAAAAGTTATATCATGCTTTAAGTATATAGAATTTTTGGATTTTGGTATGTGGAAAGAGTTATCTTTTGATAGCATTCATGTTTTCACTAAGAGTCAATGGGTATTCATTTTTCAATAGAATACAAGATTAATGTATTCACATGTTTGGAATGAAATCAAAAAGATATATCTTTTGATATATGAGGTATAAATGATGGTATTCAGTGCTTGTTATTTGAGCTTTTTTGTAATCGTTCTCTTTATACTATGAGTATGGAAAGAAGTATTTTGGATAAGCCTAAAGATTGGAATGGATTACGTTAAACATAAGTTAGTATTGTTTATGTCTATAAATTTTTTCGATATTATTAATATAATTTTATAATAGTGTAGTTTTAGAAAAGGGATAACCAGGAGGATCGCGTCAGATAAGGCTGTGGGAATCGGACCCACAACAGTTGTGCGACAAGCCTTTATCGCTTACCACTGGCCTACAGGAAGTCCCTGGTTAGTAGAAAGTAGTTTTATTTTAGTATGCAGTATGATAGATGAACTATAAGTCCATAGTTGGAATCATATACAATTAATCTCACCATAGATGGACTTATGTATATTTAATAACTTATGATAACATTTTTATGATAGAAACAGATGTGATGTCTTATCACTTTATCGCATGATCTGCTAACACTTCATGAATTCAGCTTCTTTTCATTAAATATAGACGAAGTGGAAATTGTTCATGGAATGACCAATAATGATATTACACTAAAATCAAGTAAGTATTTCTCATTATCTAAAAGTTCATCAACGTTAAGGAAATGATCTTGGAAACCAAAAATGATGTTCTAGTACTCTCATATCTGATGAATCAGATGGTACGACAGATCATCACAAATTTATGGCTTTGTTTTTTTGGATTTTTCATAGCCATGTTCTCTTCCACTCTCCATCAAAACTTGACGGTCATATTTCTCTTCCATATCCATATTTTTCACCTATGTTATCCTATGTGGAAACCTAGGGATTCGTTAATTTGGGTAACCGTTACGTTTCATACATTAGTTTTTAAAATTAATCTTTAGTATTCATTTTTACGATGTGGGTTTCTATTAAATATAATTTCAAGTAGTAAAAGATTTATAACCCCGACGAATTTCGAGGGCGAAATTCATTTTAAGGGGGTAGATTGTAACAACCCGAGATTTTATGAGAATTTTTTTTTATTTTCATTAATGCCTTTTGTTGTACACGACACCAAAATTAGCTTGTTCTATATGAAACACCGTATTAGCTTGCATTATACACAAAACTAATCTTGGATCGTGTTACACACAATTTCATGTTTGTTTGATAGAAGTTATTTTACGCAACATTGATTATATATATATATATATTCAATGTATAATTGAAATAAGGTTTTATTCTATTTTAAACAACAACCTATAAATCTTGAACTAAATGAAACCCCAACTTGGCTTTCATTATACGCAACCGTGACCTTCCACGATAGCGTGTGTTATACGCAATTCCACGTTTCACTAAAGGAGATATTATTATAATATTATTATGAACTACCCGTTATAAATAGTAATACCCACTTTTTGAAATTTTATAAATTTTATCTTTCCAAATGGACTTAATTTTTGGATACGGAATATCGAAATTAGCCTAGGGTGAATTTTTGGTATTTTTTTGAAAACATTCAATTTTTTATGAATAGTGAAAACACTCGGTTACTATTTAAAAACCGACTTTTTATTTAAATAATTATTTATTTTATTTAAATTTATTTTAGTTCAATATTGATACATAATATCTATATATGTTCAATATAATTCATTGGAGTCATTTTATAAAAATTTTAGATTTATAAAAATTTTATTGAACTTTTCACCGTCTTTTACCCACCTCCTAGGAGAATTTGGAAATTCACATAAAACTTATTTTTACTGCGTCTGTGAGTGTAATTTAGAAAATACGAGAGTCACGGTTAATATCAAGGACTAAAATGTGGTTCAATGAGTTGAAAATAACTTTTGATGAATAGTAACTTTTTTCTTTTATTTACCGCAGTTAAAAGTAAATATGGTAATTAAGGGTAAAAATGATATTATTATTACCATAACACATGTCCTAATCCAATAGGATAAGTGTAATTATTACAAAAACATCCTTAGGAATAAAATATGACCATTTATGTCCATGTGGATTAGATTAGGACATTTATTATTACTTTATTTACTGAAGGGTTAAAATAATTAAAATCAATGTTTAATAACTGGGTCATTTTTAATATAGGGTTATACATAAGATAAATTCAACAATAAATATTACATAGAAATCTAAAAAGAATTCCTAAAAAAATTTATTTTATTTATAATTTTTAGACATTAAAAAATTTAATTTATTTATGGCACAATGATAATGCAGTAATTATCTTTTTAATGAAATATTAAAATAATTGATGTTACGAATAAGCAAATAAATGTAATTTTAGACTTTTTATTAATTCCACTTATTTTATAGGGTAATATTAAATGTTATTATTGATTTAATTAACTTTTTTTGAAATAATCATGCTTTTATGAATTTCACAAAAATCAATTACCAAATAGTGTCAAAATTGACATAAAATAATTTTTAAAACAAATATTATATTACTAATTGTCATTATATTCCAAAAAAAAACTATGGTTCGACCAAGATACTTATATAATTATAGTTTTATCATCAATGGACTACTTTTAGGTCTCTTGGATGTATATGGTATGTTTATTAACTATATAATATAAAAATACAACGTGACATAGTAAATGACAATCTAATTAACAAAGAGTTAAAACTAAAAGATAAGGTTAATATAAGGACCCAAACCTGTCTATAATATATTGGTTGAGAGTATTGAGACCCATCCCAACTTTTAATCAAAATAAATCAATTCGGAGCTATTATAAATTGAATATGTCTTTATTATAAAATAATATTTCATTTTTTCCAAAGGTGCCACTCTCCTCCCATATAAAAAGGGAACCCCTTCCCTCTTCCATTCACACACTTTTGAGCCTTGAATCCCAGCCAAACCCTGCCCATTTCTCTTCTCCACTTCCCTAGAAACATTATGGGGGTTCTGTTATTCTCAAAAGACCAACTCTACTTCCTTAAGAGGAATCTTAAAGGAGGTGTGTCAAAGAAGAGGTAATCTCTTCTTCCGATTCTCTCATGTTTCATTCTTCTTCTACTTATTCTTCATTATTAGTATCATTATAATGTAATAACATAAGTATTACCTATATAATGATAAGTTATTAAAAATATGAAACAACCCTATTTCACCTTCTATCCATTGTACGGAAAATGAAATCACCGAGCGTGTGTACTTACGGAATACCGTCTCCTGTAATCTATTTTCAACCACCACCTTACTTGTATGGGTATAATGGTGTAAATAAATAACTATATATGATTATTTTAAAGTGATATTGATTATGAAATATTATACATATGCTTCAATACTATTCCACGATCATGGGAATGATATCATCGCCCGTGCGTACGTACGGACTACAGTCTCCACGACTCGATGAGATTCATTCTCCATGTTGACAATTCATGAATGATTATAAAGTATATATAATGAATAATAATGAGATATATGAAATAATAATGATACTGTATTTATGTATATATATATATATGTATTCCATCTACTTAATTCCATTCATTACAATAAATAAATGAAAACAGCAGTCATTCGTACGTACGACCTACCGTCTCCATGAACGGTGTATTTCATTCCAGTTATCGATCTATCATATATATATATGTATATTCTGAATATATATTATATATAAATCATGTTTTACATTCTGTAATTACGTAAATAATGATATATGTATTAATATCAAGAAAAACTAGTTGAAACACGTACAATAATTGAAACGATTTTACCACAATCGCTACTTTTACATCGAATTTACAAAAAACGGGTTATATAAAGTCAAAATTAAACTATATATGATATCATAAAAATGAATATGATTCTGTAATAAGTCAATGAAATTATTTAAATCATTATAAAGGAGGTTTGGATACATATGAAGCATATAGGACATAAGGTATGGAATAACTTTTCCAATCTCATTTTAATCTTATACTGTTTATTCGTAAGTATGTACTGGGGTTATTGTTATCATCCATGTCCATGTTTCCTAAAAGTGTTTTTATGTATGTTTAAATTCCTTTTTAACCATTTTTGACATTTAACACGTGTTATGGAAGGAATCTTTCTTTTGTTTACCATACAAAGAACTTTTTTAATTTTATGACAAAAGTACGAGGAGATTGTTTTTTTAACTTAAACGACATGAATGAATTTCTACGGTTTAATAAAGCCTTGTTTTCATGAAGATTAATCTACAATATTTATTGACTATTTTCATAAAAATCCTTTTCTTTTAAAATTTCATGGAATTCTGTGAAAATAAAATGATTTTGAAGAAGAACATATATTTTTCTCAAGTATTCATTTCAATTGTTTTATCAAAACTATTTTCCATCTAAGATGACATTATTTCCTATGTTTATGTTTCAAGTATAATGTCTCTATGATTTAAAAGGTTTCACATTTCTTATGATTAAATGATATCCATTTTATTATATGGTTTATTTTATGATGGGATGATGTATATGAATCCCAATTTATTCATTGGGTTATGATGAATGATTTATGTTTATATTGTGGCACAAGTAAGAATGATTTCATTATGTGATGGTTGGGACCTATATATCCATATAATGCATTGGGTAATGATTTATATCTCATGAGATAGACATGGCTGGAAAGGTAAGTTAATATGGTCCAGTAATACAGGACTGTAACGAGGAGTGAACTCGATTCAGAAAGGAACTCTGTCCACTAAAATGGTCTTGGCAGCAATGCGTCAGCTACTATAGAAATCATATCATGTGCTTAATGGTTTCCACAATCACTTATTTTATTCCCATGCTATTTTATCATGATTGATGTTCCATTATGATAGATGATTTACATACTTCCAAGATTTATGTCTTTTCTCAAAATTTTGATGTTTAGATTTAATGTTAAAGCTTTTTCATTCAAATGTTTATGGATTGTTTTATATTCTCTATGTTTACCCTTACTGAGAATTTGATCTCACTTTTTTTATATTTTCTTTTCCCAATGATATAAAGAAATGTTCTAGGTAAGAAAACAAAAGGGTAAGATCTTTATGGGAAAAGGTTAAGATCTTTCCCCATGATTAGAAGAATAAATTCTGAGTTTCCAGAGAGACTAAACTATTACAGTCTTTGTGTGTCTGTGTTTGTTATATATTAAGTATTCCATAAATGTAATGTAATGCCAATTTACGTAAATCTATAGGTCTCTATAGCGATGTATTTGAATTCAATTTGATAAAGAATGACATGGATAAATAATACCACATAAACATATTAAAATTAATATCATGAACTGTAACATATACCTAGGTACACTAATAACTGAACATCCACATACATATATAAAAAGATTTTTATGATCCCCATACGTTGTTAAATAGAACATTTTGTCATACAAGATAAAGTGTGAATTATTTTTCATGAAAAACATATTAGAACATCTATATACATAACATAATTTTCAATGAAAAATACTGAATGATAATGTTCCAGTAGTCAAACTGGTATAACAAATCCCAAAAATTACACCATCCATGAAATATAAATATAAGAACTATGATTTATGTTCTAAAAAAATACAATCACATCCCAGAATAAGAAAAAACCCACCTCTATGTTTGGATTCTAAATTTCATGAACTTGGTAGAAGGAAATCCAAAAAATCCAAAATTCAATTGTAGGGTGTAAACTAAAATCCATGCATGGTCTCAAAAAAGTTCCATAATAATATGACCATAATAATCTACCAAATAATTAATTAAATTTTAAGTAAAATAATCATGGGAGTACAAGAAAATATTTTTAGAGAAAATTTAATTTCATTTCAATTCATGGAAAAAATTTTAAAAAAATATATTAACAATCATTTTATATAATATAGTTTATATAAGTTTCAGAGTAATATGTAATGAAATTTTAAAAAATTTAATCTATTATTATAAAAATAATTCACAAATGATAATCATTGTCATATTTTAGGAGGTATGATAGTTCTAGGTTATGAGAAATTTTCACTCTCATATAATGATAATCGAAATGTACACACATGTCCCTCAAAAACAAGTTAGAGAGGACTAATCAATTTTCAAATGGGGATTAGATATATAGTGATATGTTTTTTTATAGTTGTGAAGCATTAATATAGTATTATGTATATCACATAATATCTTGTTTTTCCCAAATAACTCCCAACAAATCTAGAGTTACATGTTCTAAACAATAATCAATAATTAGAAAATAATTTATAAACAGTTTTAAATAAAATTTCCCAATTTCAAATTCAATATTCTAATTTTTTATTAAGAACCTAATATTTTCAATCAATTTATACCTTTTTATGAAAAAATCAATCCATAGATCTTTTCAAACAAAAATTAATCAATTTTTCTCAAATAAACATTTAAAATTAATTATCCAAATCAATTACACATTTCAATAAATATCTATTAAATCTATACTACTCACCAATTAAATCGAATTAGTGGTTTTTTCTAAAAAAACATACCATTAAAATTTAATTAAAAACTCCAATGAAAGGTTTTTTCAAAAATAAAATTGAAATAAATTGAAAAATTCAATAAATTATATGATACATTAAATGTCCAAACATATAAAAAACCACCTACCTTAAATCATGGGATTATGTAACACAACACCAGCTACATAGAACTCCATTGAATATGGTAAAAAAGGGGATCCTAGAATCAATCCAAGTATAAAAATGAAAAACAAATTTTCCTATAGAAATAAAAAAAGTATATTTTTCTAAACCTTGGAAGGATTGAAATATATAGTGGGATAGAAGGATTGGGAAAAGAAATCTAACAAGGTAGAGATAAAAATATGTTCTCCTAAATTAAATCCACCTAAAAAAGAATTATAGGGGCCAAAAGAGATAATGGAGATCCTACTCATCCTACCAAATCTATAAATTATGATTTTAGAATAGCTGTTGGGTCAAATGGTTGGTTCAGTAATTTATAAAAAAATTGAATTAAAACAATTTCTTATGCATGGTTAGCTGGGTGGGGACACATAGTTTATCAATCCAAACCCCATAACCATGAACCCCTATTGAATGTTTTGTAGTTTCTCTTTGTTTTAAACATTGTTTTTGAATCATTTATCCAACAGTGGAGACCCCCAGTACAATAATTTTCATTGTTTACCTTGGTTAAGACATAGTTTGGGAAAACTATAATCTAATTGTAAAAATACAGAAAGATCCATAACATTAAATTATCTTCCCCAAAACATCATAGAAGAACCCCAAATGAAGACTGATCAAAAATAGTGGTCTAGAGTTACCATAAAATTGGAACACATTGTCATTATCACCTCAATATATAATATTTGATTCCCATAATGTCTCTTTTGAAGTATCAATTCCAAAAAGATAAGGCTGATAGTATCTAATTAGGGACTCTCTCTCCAATGTCTAATTATTATCAAAACCATGATTCCATATAATTCAAACCAATCTGTGGTCCACCCATGAAAAGTTTTTGTTTCTGAATCAACAATTATGAGTGGAATCTTAGTAATAGATAAATCAAGCTCAAGAACTAGATCACCCCAGATCAGAACATGAGATGGATCATAATGATTATTTTTTTGATGGTATATATGAGAAATGTTATTTATCAATGTAAATTTTCGAGAAAGTGATAAATTGTATATCACACTCACCACATTTTAAATAACATCCAAATGAAAAAACCAAAAAATAACATACATGGGTATTACATAATTTTTTCTAAATACTTGATGAATTGCATGAATGAAAACCCAAATATCATATAATTTTAGTGCCTTATGGCACATGAAAATTTAAACATAGCAATATATGTCAGCTAAATTATCTACAACTATGTTTACTATAACTAGAACACTTCTTATACATACCTTAAAAAATTGACATATTTATAACCAATGGAATGGAAACCTAGAATGCAGAGATCTCATATTCATATTAATGGAAAAAAATGTAGATATGTAAGCCTAACAAGTTAAAAAGGTTATGGTAAGAAGGTTGCTAAAATAAAAGTCCACACCCTATATATAAAACATCATAATCACTAGTAATCACATAAATATTAGTTGTTAATAAGACACGAATCACAAGAAAATAAAATAACATGATTAGGAAACCATAATAACGATTGATGAAATATACTTGTGGCATAAACACAGGCACATAAAAACATTCCATTTAAGTCAACCATGAAATAAATAACTTATTGTGGAAATTTATGGGGACTACACATAATATGGGGGACATACCTACATCCCCAGTCACAGTCCTTTCCTTATAAGGGGTTTTGATTCCCCATCATCTAATAGAAGATTTGTTTTCCCCATCTTCTAATAGTTTTTTGGGTTACCCCATGTTAACAGAGTGGATCGGGATTCCCTATCTTCTCATAGTGGGTCACTAAACTCCTATTTCACATTTTTGATTAGGCACCTTGTCTAATTTCTCATCCTAATCTAATGAGATATAGATATTTAAAATATTAAATAGAGGTAGATATTGGTCCCACCGAGAATATAATAAAATCATACATACATATACCACAAGATAACAAAAAAATAATCATATCATGAAACATAATAAGAGGTATGTTTCATAAACATTATATCTCAATACATTGAATGATATTGGTATCATAAACATTTGATAATACAAATAATTGTGGAAAATATATAGGTCTCATAGTAATTTACTCTTAGAAAAATCGATGAAAAAGTAATGTTTCAAAATTCATATAACCCATGGTAGGGAAACATATGTCATAAAAATCTTTCCATTAAATCATAAACCATTAAAGAAATAATATCAGTTGAATTATTTGATTAATCCCCATTTAATACATAAAAAATAACAAATTATGTCAACAAAGATGGAGGAGGTATTTTGAAATATCATATAGATCCATTCTTAAGTAAATTTCCATTCTTTGAAAATCAGTTTCATATAAAGATTTGAATAAATTTATTTGTCATACAAAATTATTTAAAAATTCTTTTAAAAATAATTTTATGGAAAATATATTTTCCATTTGAAAATAATTTTTTTTAAACGAAATTTCAAAACACTTTTCTTTTATTGATTCTTTGAAGACATATATTAGAATCCTGAAAACATTTTTAGTATCATTCTCATTGAAGATACTTTAAAAACATTAAAATAAGGATTGAAATTAGTTGTGAAACATTTTTCATTGAACATAAAATGAGAAATAAAAAATTTAGGATTAAAATAATTTTTTAATGATTTATCTTTTAAAATAAATTAAAAACATAAAAAACGGCATGGAATCATTTGGGAAAAAATTTTCTTTGAAAATAAATCAAATTAAAAATAATAAGTCTTCATGTAATGTGGGAAACATTTTTCTTGAAAATTTATTTGAAAATATATAATAAAGTATTAATATAGTTGGAATCCATTTCATTGAATTTGACAATATAAAAACATGTAAAAGAACATTTGAAAATACTTTAAAATAGTATTGTAGGCATATATTTTTTTTGAAAAAACAATATTTGAAAAACAATTTAAAATAAATAGTTTATAGAATATTTGGAAAAATAATTTCTTCAAAAATAACATTGAAATCATTTAAAGGAAGTTCCAAGGGTATAATAGTTATGATAGTGTGTAAATTCATACATGTTGTACATTATTTTTGTGTCGTATAAGTTTAGGAATGTTCTTTGATTAGAAAGCAACAAATAATGAAATTTTAAAAAAATTAATTAAAATGGAAAAATACGTGTAAAAATATAATTAAAATATCTTGGTATAATATTAAAAATAATTTTAGAACAATTTCCAAAATCACAAATTTGATAGAATATAGATTTCAGATTGAATGAATAAGTAATATCTTATTTACATTTAAACATTTTCATCATTTTCTTACATACCAAAGAGTGAGAAAATGGTACCATTATATGGATATCATAAGAATAACCAGATAATAATGAAATTAATGAGATTTGAGAGGATATCTATTATAATATTTCATCAATGGTAGCATATTCATAAACAATACTGATAAACAATGTGATTTAAATAATAAACGATTACCACTTTGTTAACATAAATTCTTGAACCCCATATCATAATGTAATTAAATGAAGCTTATAGTATCCTATAAATAATAAAATTATTGATATAAACTATCAATGGAATTATATAAGCTTCATATAAAAATATCCGTCCATAACATATCATGTATCTCAAAGATGGAAAATTGTGAAAAATTTACATTATATATGTGGTTACATTTGAAGAATAAACCCAATGAAATAAATATCATAAAATGGGTACGTAAATACCCGTTACTTTATTTATATGAATCATATAATAAATTCATGGTTAGTATATTTACCAAATGAAATAAATGGGTGGTGAATAAGTTATATGTCTCCCCAAAATTAATGTTATATTAGATAACCCTTAACTTAAGTATTAAATTTTATTGTACACCTTAAAATCACATGTATAATTGATATATGTTTGTTATAAATCAAAGAAATATACATATTATTTTATCTGACACCATATATGATTATTTTATTAAATTATATTACATGTTAATTATGAATTCCACGTTAATGATATGTCTTGGGTAATTTATAATCTGTATTTTGTTTGTTTTTTTGACTTATTATTATTTATCATTTTACATTGTTCAAGATATCTTTGTTTAAAAAAAATAAAACATGAAATAATGAGAATAAAAATTTATTACATATTAATTTAAAAAAATCTATAAATTATGGTGATATGAAATGGACCACATCGTTCATGGAGATGGTAGTTCATACGTATGCATAAACATTATTTCTGTTTTATAGTTATTTTGGAAGAAAAAAATTAAATGAAATATATAAATATTGTGTCATAACAATATAATTATTATTTCATACATATCCTATATTGTAACTAACCCCACCCTTAATATGTATTATTTAATGTGTGAACACATCATATCACTTTGAGGATGTGGTGGTCCACATTTCCACAAACGATGTTGTCGTATTTACCAAAACTGGAGTGAGTAAATATATGAATTAAAAATAAATTATAGATGAATAAATAAATTATTAATATCATATATTATATATAAAAATTGTGATTTTATCATAATTCTTGACCATGATTGGTTTTAAAGGATAAAATAAATGTTATTGTATTGTGGGGTGGTAATTCACCGTACACATGAATAGTACATTTGTTAAATATTTGATGAAAGTGTGAGAATGTGTAGGTCGAATGATTAGTGTAAAAACATATAATTATAAACATTATTAATATTTTATTATTTATGAATTTTATAATATGATTTTAGTGGGTGGAAAATGAAAATAAAGCAAAAAAGCTTAAGGAACGATGATACTTATGCTCTGAGTATCTCCTCGTGGTTGGAAGCAAAGAGATTACATGGATGAATTTATAAACATGTTAAGGATTATAGGATTTGTATAGTGTTTTTAGTGATATTTGGAATGTATTGGTTGATAAAATAGTTTCATGAGATTTGTAAATATGTGGTAGGTGTGAGTGTAGATTTGTAGTGGTGGAGGAGTGACACTCTTGTAAATTTTATGAAAATGGAATTCCACCCATGGATTTCCAATCTAATATGGCCCCAATAATTAAAATAAAGTATATCCAATAGAGTAATGGGTCTATATATTAACATAAAATGGAAATTTTTACAATATTATTGGTCATTTTTTCCAATGTTTGATGTTTATCCACTTATTAATCTAACATATATCTTAATCACATTAAATAATTTTAATTACATTCACTAATATTTTGGGTGAAAAAGTAATTTAAAATTAACAGAAATTATATATTATTATGATACCAAATACATAATCAATTTTGAAAAATTACAATCAAATAAGAGTAATTTTTTAAAAAATTAATCATGTGGAAGGGACGAAAAAGTAGTGATTTAAGGTATAAATGGTCAAATGTTTACATCGCTTTTATATCAAAACTCAATTTGTAATTATTCAAAATGAACTAAATTGTATTAACTAATATAAACATTATATAATTACCTTTTTAAAAAATATTACAACAAAAATTAAATATATATATATATATATAATCAATGAAAATGAAGTTTCAAATTAAAATAAAATTTTTCACTATTAACCAAAAAATAAAACTACACATTATAAAATTCACCAAAACAAAAAATTATAACTATGATTCCAAAAATTTATTTATTCTTTGATATAAAAATTATAATAGTGTCAAAGATTATATTTAAATTGGGATCATCATTAAAAATAAGTAAAATTACATTTATGTAAAATACATCATCTTATTAATAAAATTGGATTTATTTTTATCAAATATCGATAAAATATATTCTATGAATGTAAAAAATATTTAATGAATAACTAATAAATAATATTCATTTATAATATAAATAAAAAGGGCCTTTCTGAAATTATTATTATAAAATTGTGTGTATACTCGGAAAATAGTTTTTATAGAAATGTATATTCTTAATTTTCGAACTGTTCTATCGTTAACCTATACTAATTGATATACAAAGGATTCATGTGTAAATAGTATTTTTAAATTATTTTTAATAATATAAATTACCTTTATTCGAATTCCTACATGGTAACTATAATAATATAATAATATTATTATTTCGTTATACATTATATATTTGTTAAACTAGGACTTACTTATAATTAATGTGAAAGAAGGGACTCATAATTGTTTGTAACACATACACACCACAATTTTTCATGTTTCAAAATCTAATATATGGAGTCATGTAGTCAAATATTAACTTTTTGTCTCATATTACACTATCCAAACAGTGTACTTTTATATAAATAACTATATTCAGTGTTGAGTGAAATGAAAAATATTAAATTAAATCCAAATTTTTTATTCACAAAATATTGAGGTGTTACATTATTCCACATTAATTTGAATTTCTACATTTAAATTATTTGTAATTATTAAATTTTTTTTACATTATAGTTTCATTAATAGAAACCCACATTATGAAAAATAATACAAAAACATCCTTTAAAAAGGGAGTGTTTTTAAATATAATAGTTACTCAATGTAACACATAACTAGGATTCCACATAGGAGAATATATGTGTCTTGTGAAAACATAGAAATGGTAGATAAATATATTTTAATATTTTTAATTTTGGGTGATACATATCATGGTGTGGTGAAATTTTACTATTGAAAATCCAAAAATAAATGAATTCCTAAAAGACAATTTGATTCATCTGAAAATAATGCACTATGATATCATTTTTAGTTAAAATATCCATTCTCTAGAGATAATGAAATTTTAATTGAAGAATTACATACATTATTTCATTATAATTAGTAATCAAAATATTATCCTTTTATTGTTCCTAGAACAATTTCATCTTCATCTCATAAAAAATTAATGTGAATTTCTTTTTCTTGAAAAAAAATGGATCAATAGATTTTTAGTATTCATTCATTAAATCTCAAGTTATAAATGAAAATTTTTTATCCAGTGTATATAATTATTCCGATGGTGAACTCATTTTTTATTATATTACACCACATCCAATATCCATCTTCAATATTGCCATAAAAGCTTATCCATTCATCCCTTCTCAAATATGAAAATACAAAACATTAGAAGAGATGTCACTAAATGAAAATTGTTTTTTGGATATTAAAAAATACAATATTAAAAGGGATTATGTGTGATCAGGATCAAACCTAAACAAGATTATGTAAACTAAATGGGTTCTGGATCATCCCAAACTAGCCCAACATGAATCCCTCTACAATTCTCCTGACGTGATTACCTCAGACACCACATCTCAAAATTTTCATAACATTTTCCCCCATACATCATGATGTATCTCTTGATACATACATTCAAAACATTTCAATAACATCATATCATATTATCAGGAAGCATCATAATAACCCGAATTGCCATAAATCATTTTGAAATCATGCATGATTCATTGTTCCATAAATTTTTGAATATATTCCCTAAATATAAGATGATGTAAAATTCATCCATTATAACATGAACAAAATTTTCAAAAAATATTTTATTATTTTAGATTTCATAAATGCTATCCAATTTACAATATCCAAATATTCATATCTTTATCTATATAAAATATTATTTCTCAGCCTCATTAAGATGTTAATTGATACAATTCCTTAATTAAAAAATCCCTATTCAATGATGTTAATTTTCTATGTCCTTAAATGCATTTAAAATATTTTTTAAAACCCATAATGAAAAACATGTAATAAAAAAACATATATAATTAATTATTTATATAATAAAGTATTTGAATTCAAAAAAATTTAAAATTAAAAAATATTTCATTAATTACAAACCATTACTCTTGCATCATCATCTTATTTATTAATAATTCTTTCCAAGAATATGTAATATAATTCGATTTTAGTGGTTCTTTAACCCCAATCAAATCATGTTTCTGAAATTTATTGTAAACAACACTTGAAGGATATCCCATACCTTTTCCATGTCATTTTCACTCATTTCATGTTTAACATTATAAGAAATACTCATACATCATTCATGAATCTATTTATGATAATTCCATAGAGGTTATTTTTTTATAATTCTAATATCTTCCACATTTGAAAATTTCAATGCAAACATAGTTACTTCTAGTTACTAATATTGGCTAAGACAAAAAGCATAGTTTGAACAAAACTTATCATAGAAATAAACCACAAAATCAAAAAAATTATACATCCGATTTTGAAATCATGACATCAAATTTAATATACCACACCTTATATTTATCCTAGGTTATTCATTGTAATGATTTATTTAAATACATCCTGATTTTTCCTAATTTTTTTTTGAATTTCCTATTCATATCATACATGATTGTCAAACATTGTGTTCCAGAAGACTCGTTGTTCTGCACTAGTTCTTGATCGATTATAGCCAAATATGGTACATTCATGGTTATTACCCCTAAGTACATTTCTTTCTGAGACTTATCAACTGGTAGTATAGAGATTGGGATTTATTTCTATGAATAATTTTACTCATTCCTTTACCAAAATTCCTGGATATTTTCCTATACTTTGAATTATACTTATGTGTATCCTTACAGACCACCCTAGACATATCCCCCAAAATATCCCTAGGGATCTAATTAAATATTTTCCATCATAGACTCCAATTTTTGACTAATCCCTTTTCATTATACAAAAAATAACAACCCATGATTAATGTATATATATATTATGATATTTTTCCAGAGTACCTAATAAATTACAAAAATAGACACCCAAAGGCCTTAATCTTTTTGTGTCTTGGTAAACATGGTGACATAAACAATGGAAAATAAGTCAGCAACATTATATCCTACTATGTTCATCATGACTTACACACTTCTTGACATATCTTTTTAACCCAGGGAAAAGAAAACATTGAAAGGGGTGAGTTTATAAGAATAGAAAGTGTATTCAAGGTATATAGGTAATCATAAATTGTGGAATATAGTCTAAGAATAATATGATAAAAATATAAGTTCTAACCCTACATATCGAAGATCATAATAAGATGTTATGGAAAAAATATTTGATGTTCATAATACATGAATCATAAAAAAGTGAAATAACATAATCCATTAGGGACAAAAAATGGCATAAGACCTAGACATGTGGCATTCAGAAAATCACATAAAAACATTCTCTATAATTCAAGTATCATATCCAAAACATTTCAAGGAACTTCATTCAGGCTACACCCATAATGCAAGAGGAACCACCATCCCCAGTCACATTATTTTCAATTTAGTGGATTATATTTCCCCATCTTCCCATATTGGATAAGGGTTTCCTATCATTCTACTGTGGATCAAGTTTCTACGTCTTCTAATAGTGGATTGGGTTTCCCCGCCGTCTTTTAGTGGACCAGGACTCACATGTTACCCATTTAGGATCAAGTTCGTAAACTTGTTTCCCATCATTATATCATGATATAGAAATATTTAACTAATTGGTTCATGGGAGATATAGGTATCACCCATCACAAAATAAAATCATACAGATATCTTCCATAGGATAATAAAATTTACATATTATCTTAAATAATAAAAAATGGAATTTCAAAAACATCAAATCATAACACAAGAAATGAAATATAAATAATATTTAATTTTTGTTACCTGAACCTATGAAAATGAGATGGGTCTCGTAATCATTTCATCAATGCATAACCCATGAAAAGATTCATGTTTCAGAATAATATAACATTTGGAAGATAAAAGGGATCCATAAACATCATTCCGAATAAACTATTCAATAAAGTATATGAATGTCATTCTTGGTCATATCGCATAGTAAATCAAAAACTATATCAATTTATGGCATCATAGCTAGAGGAGGGGTTTTTAATGATCACATGGAACATTTATAAAGTAAATATACGTTCGTTGAAAATAATTCTAATATATAGAATTCAAAAATCCTTTTAGTATATGGAAAAATGATCAATTTAATTTAAAACATTTTTTAGGGAAATAACTTTTCTGTTTGAAAAATTATTTTTAATCATAATGACTTTTAAAAAGAATTTTATTTTAAAATAACATTGAAAACATATAGATGATGCGTGAAAGCATTTTGGAAAACCTATTTCAATTAAAATAATTTCATAACATAAAAATAAATATTGAAATCACTTTGAAAACATTTTTATATTTCAAAAAATTTAAAATATAAAAAATGCTTACAAATATTTTTGAATCCATTTTCATTGAAAATACTTTTAATACAAGAAAATTATGCATGAAATAATATTGACTCATTTTTCATTAATAATAATCTGAAAAAATAAAATGAAGGAGTCAAATACTTTAATATACTACTTTTAGAAAATGTATTTTGATATATGTATGGAAATATTAAAATCATTGAAATCATATGTTTTTAAAATAACCCTATTAAATCATATAAAGGATTGTTGGAAAATCCTTTAAAACATGTTTTGAAACATAAACATGCTTGAAAGCCATTTTTTTTAAAAACAATTTATGAAAATCAATTTATAGAATATTTGGAAAATATTATTTAGAAACTAAATTTTAATTTTCAAATATAATATTCAATGGAACTATGATCAAGATGGTAGGTAAATCGCTACATGTCCAACATTCCTTTATTACTATAAAATGTTAATGAAAGTTCCTAGATAAGAAAATGAAAATGACCTTACATTTAAAATAGTTTCTAAAAATATTAAACATTTGTAAAAACTTCATTTCCACCACATATAATACTGTTAAATAATTTTTGGAACAATTTTTAGAAAATACTATTCTGAATGAACACAGATTTCCAATCAAAAGCATGAATAAAGTCAAATTTTCATCAAAACTTTTTCTTAATTATCTTAAATACCAATGTTTGGATAATGTTACCATACTTTGGAATAACATGAATTTAAAAAACATAAATATATTCATGATATTCTATGACATATGTATTATAATGTTTAACACATTGTAGTGTAAACCCAAATAATCTACAAAACGGAAGAGATTAAAGCAATAAACTATTACCTATTTTTATAAAATTAAATAATGAATACCATAAAATAATTATATTAAATGAAATTTATAATATCAGTAAAAACTTAAAATTCATGATAAAACATTTCTATGGATGTATATAAATATCATAAATATATAATTTCATAATAAGGCATGTATCTCAAGGAAGGAAAAATGAGACAAATATTAATGTATTGATTCGGTAACATTTGAACCATTAAAAAACAAAGAAGTATAAAAATAGTTAAGTAAATACGAACAAATATATGTATAATAATATTATAATACTTTAATTTTTAGTCTATAAACGACATAAAATAAACAGTTTTTGAGTATGGAATTTGTCTCGCAAAAATAAAAGTGACATGAGAAAACCCTTACCTTAATTCTTGAATTTCTTCATCAACGTTAAAAACATTTATATAATAAATATAAGGTTATTATAAATATTAAATATGACCATATTACTATATATAACACCACATTGGATTTTTTTAATTTCATTATATTACCTTTTTGTTAACAACTCAATGTTAATGTCAAGATTAGGTAGTATCTTCGTAGTTTTACACATTATTCTAGATCATCTTATTTAGATCATTATATAATTTTTTATATATTGAAAAAATTTATAACATTATCATATATATTGAATATATAAGTATTTATAATAATATATAACATATAGAGATATTAAATGAAAAACACTGTTCATAGAGATGGTAGGTGGTACATACGCTTGAACATTGTTTTCAATTTATTATCATTTGGAATAAATAGTAAGTGAAATATATTTAAATATATAATATAATTTAAATATAATTATTATTTCATATATATAATATATCTTAACTGAACCCACCCTTAATAAATTCCATGTAATGTGTGAACATATCTTATCACTTTGAGGAGGTGGAAGTCCACACGTCCACAAATGATGTTATCATATATACACGAAATGGAAAGCAGAATGTTCTGTGTTAGAAAATAATTAATAATGAATAATGATATTATAAGAATAATATATATAATATAAAACTATCATATCTATCGTAACTACCAACCATGAATGGTGGTAATGGAAAAACAAATGACATTATTTCGTGAGGTGGTGGTTCACCGTACTCATGATCGGTAAGTTTGTTACCCATTTGATGGATGCGTGTGTAATTTTAGGTAAAAATATTAATATAAAAATCAATGATGATTTATAGAAAAACATAGGATATTATTTAAGAAAGGAATATGAATATTATTAGGGTAGTAGAATGAAAATAAAACAAAAGAGCTTGAGGAATGATTTTACCTCATATTTGGGTGACTCATTTTGGTTTTTACCAAAGGGATTCCATGGATAGATTTATACCCATGGTTATGCATCTAGGATGTTGGGATGTATGTTGTGTATATATTTGGGTAGGATTTTGTTGATCTACATTATCTTAAATGGTTTGATATTGTAGTTGGGGTGAGTGCCTTTTTATAATGGAGGAGGAGTGGCATTATTGTAAATTTTTTAAAAGGGAATTTCAGCAATGTTTATCCTATAAATGAAAAAAAATAAAAATAAATTTAGACAAAATATAGGATATGGTTGATATATGAACAACCAATTATTTTTTCTAGGTCATTTTGGCCCTTATGTATAATGTTTAGTCTCATGTAAAGATACTTTTTCTCAAAATTGTTGTAATTAACATTAATTACTTTCTATAATATTTTCTATCAAATGATAATTCAAATATATTAATATTATTAATTATAATAAATAAATATATGAAATTTATTTTTCAAAATTCTAAAAACATATGTGGTAATTTTTTTTAAAATTAATTATTGTATATGGGATAAGAAATAACATTTTAAAAGATTAAATGATTAGAAGTTTTTTTAGTTTTCATATCTATATTAAATGTTCAATTACATCAAATGACCCAAATTGTAATATATTCTATAAAATTAATGTACATATAAATTAAAACATAATTTAAACATAATTTAAATATATAAATTAATTATAAAAAATAACTTTTGATTAAAAATTTAGTGTTTTTCACTATTTATCAAAAAACTAAAATTTTCATTAAAATAAAATAAATCACAAAAAGTAAATATTTATATTTCAAATTCATATATGGATGATATTGTTTTGAAATAAACATTATAAAATGTCAAAAATAAGATTTATAATCAGATCTCTCTTAAAAGATTGCAAAATTACCATTTAGAAAAAAAAAATATTAATTTTCATAAAGTTGGATTTATTATTATATTATATGTATAAAATAAATTTTATGATTGTAATAAATAATTTTTTAATATATACTAAATAAATTTTATTTAAATGATTAGTCATTTTTGTAAAAATTATTGTGATAAAAATGTGTTTACACATTGAAAATAGTTATCATAGAAATATAATTTCATTATTTTCAAATAGATAATTCATTGACTTATACTAATTGGTAAAAAAAATCATGATTAAATCATATTTTCCCAATTTAGTTACATTATTCTTAACTTCCATTGAAATGGCTCGGTGGTAGCTATAATAAAATTACTAGTATGTTGTATTTTGGATGAATGAGGTCTTTTGTGTAGTGTAAGCTATCTAAGGGACTCAACATTGTGTGTAATACATTCCAAATATATTTTTTCATTTATGAAATGAAAATATATGAGTTTTTTTTGAATGATTAATGGGTTTTTTCATATAATGGGATCCAAACATTGTTCTTAAAAAACAATATTCAGTGTTTCCTAAATTAATAAATATTATATGAAATAGTTAAAATATTAAAAAAAATTAGGTTGTTACACAAAATTTCAATCAAAATGAAGAGAAATATTATCTTTCCTCTCACACCATATATGAACTAAATAATTCAGGATTTTCAATAATACCGTATCACCAACTAAAATTTATAATGGTTTTTGGTGGAGATAAGTATAATACTTATATCATCTATATCCCTTCAACATTTTTTAATGAATAAATTGATTTATTTTTCTTCTTGATCCATGATCTGATCAACCCCAAAAAATTCACATATCATCTACCCAAACAACGGTGATATATATATATGGGAATCCAAACAATCCCCAAAAGGATCTATCCTAGTTTTAAAATGGAAACAATAATTTTAGGAAAATTCAAACAATCACTGATCAATCACCCATGGGCGTCGTTAATTCCTCTAGTTCGAGTAAAATTAAAAAAATTTATGTCTCACAAACTTTATGTAACTACTAGCGGGTTTTATCGAAGAAGTCTGAGGTCGATCCGATGAAGAGAATGTTGTTCTATGGGTGAGATAGATCTAGTAATAAATCCTTTTGCAGGTTTCCTTTCAAGTTAACTATTTTTTTAGTTTCTAACTACTTTTTTTGGATTGAATAAAAGTAATTGAAGAGTGTTCGGGATCATGTCTGTGTCTTTGGAAAAAGGTGATCCTATTTATAGGCATGGGAAGGCCCTATGTTCATAGTCTGCAAAGAAAGCAGTAGTTCTAGTCAAACATGGTCTAGTATTCTAGTTAAACCAAGGATGTAGCTATTCTATAGATAGGAGGCTACCAATAGTCCTAGATGAATTAAGTATAGCTTATATTAAACAATGTTCTCTACTCTAATGGTCATAGTCCTAGTTTACTTTAATTAGGATAGGGAAATTTAATTGACCGTTTGATGTTCACAGTATGGTCGAATAAATGCGGTTTGAATATAAGTTTATATCTTGATTACTAATCCATTTACGTATTCCATTCTTAGAACAATATATTTAATTATGTTTCTAGATTCATCAAATCATGATCCCTACAACGATGCATTTTTTACTCATGATTGTAATTAAAATATTTCAAGGGATAGAATATATATTTATAACAATGATAATGGAATTGGACATTTACGGATATATAATGAAAATACAAGAATATAATAAATAAATTCTTACACAAAGGGAAGGAAATGTAATTCATACTACATTGTAATTGAAGGCATTGAATAAAAATAATTCACTGGATTGTTCATAGAAAATGAAAATAAATTAAAAAATCTAATGTGTTTATAGAGGGAAAAGAGCTGATAATTATGAAGGGAATCTGAAAATATTATATAAACCTGATCCCAACATCTCCTAATGTTCTACCAAGATGCTACTTATATAGGTAGAAATTTTCATGACATGAACTTGATCATCATGTCATAAACCCTTAATCCGAATTTTATGGATGAGGTTATATAGGATGACATACAAATATTTTATAGATTAATGATGTCTGATGATGGTAACATCATGTACCGTTGGTTCACGACATGTACCCCATCGCCCGCTAGATTTTGGGATTTAATCCTCACAGCTTTCTAGACATTCTTTTTGACAATGGTCATGATGTGTAGTATATAATCAAGACATGAAGCAGAAATTCTTCCATTCATCATGGATGGGCACAACATAAGCTTCACGACTCGATGATGGTTGTGATCATCATGTACACAATGTATACATGGCCATATAATGTGTAATTTTCCATTTTTGTATGTTTTCTTCATTTCATCCTTCAAATATTATAAAGATCTATTTTCAAAAAAATTAGACATCTACTATATGAATTATCCTGTAAATGAATGAAAAATAATGGAAGAGTTATAACAAAATATATATAACAGTTATTCTTATCAAATCCCACACAATTGAATCCTTGCATGTCCTCAAGAATTATATCTCAAAATAGATTTCAAAAGGATAAGCAGTTTGCAAAGTAAGAATTGTTCACTATATTTATGCAATAAATTTTTTTATAAGATGAAAAGTAGTCAGGTTCATGTTTTTCTCCTTCCTAGTAAACTATTTATGAATCATAATGCATATTTTCTAATAAAATTATATTGTTTTAATCATAACCATTTTACTGTTCCTTAAGTTATAAGCCTAGTTACTATTTACCTCAAATTGATTTTCTCCCATCACTTAGGCTAAAATTTATGTAAGGTATGCTCATACTCTGAGTTTATGTTCCTAACCATAGACTTTCCCTAGTTTTATCATCTCAACTATATAAGGACAAGTATAAAAAATCATGAGGAATGTTTTCAACAAGGATTTGATGTCTATGAAGTTGTAGGTTGGTATAATGAGAAAATCATTCTCCAATGGATGGTATGTTCCAATGTAAAATGAAAATGAAACAAGATAATTGTGAAAACATTCCTCTCTCTAGAGTTTCTGGTCTATATACCATCAAATCTGGTTGGATCCATATAGACTACAAATATGTAGCTAATGAATTTATCATGTTCCATTCCGTTCTTATTTTTCTTTTTTATAGTTATTCCTAAGATAGATCCCACATCCATTACCTTACAACATATCATCCTTTGAGGGATTCCTCGATCTGGAAAATGGTTATTTTGGACCCTTGTAGTATAAAACAAATTCAAAATTTATATTCTATTTTATATTTTTAAAACGAACAAAATAAAAAAGAAGATACAACAAGAAGGTATATGGATCACAACCAGGTAGTCATGTGTGTTCACTGTACATATCTTCAAGTGGAATCATCCGATGTTGTCTAAATTCCTCCCCAAAAATTGATCAATATATAATCTTCAATCTTTGAACAAAGAGTAGGGTATCTTCTAACAGTCCAATCATGGAAACTATGAGATAAACAACAGAAAGAGGTTTAGTGAGTATCAGGATAAATGGATACCAAAGGCTGCATAAATTATTTTAAATTTTCACTTGTTTAGTCATCATTTTCATTAGATATTATTTATTTTTCTAGTAGGTTTCCATGTCCCATGTATATCTCAATAAATATTTTGAGAAATGAAAATGATATGGTAGGATAAGAATGCACGTTAGTACTGAGAATAAAAAACATTCAATTACAAAGGGAATAATTTCATATGTAATGAGTCAATTAATCATGATTTAATTGTTATTGAGTTTTTATTAAACTTATATACTCATCGATCATTCTAAAATTCAAAACAGGGGTGAAACTTGGTTCTTAAATTGTTTCATTATAACGTTCTCTTAATTTACATTCGCATATTATATTATTAAAATTTGTTGAATTCTTATCAATTTTATATATTTCTCATAGAATAGTAAGAATAATATAAAATCAAGTGTCTCTTTAAGAAAAAATTATAATTCCCCCCCCCACATAAAATGAGATAGTGTATCCAATTTCCATTAAATAATTTGTCGGAGTTGTGTAGTAGTTAGTTTTTGAAACATTAATTTACATGGTAGTGATGATAGAATTTTAAAAAAAGGAATCAAGTGCTCCCTAAGATGTAGTTCTATTCAATGGGGGAGTTTGAGCAACCTTAACATTGAATTTTTGATGCCCTAGATAAATATATTACTCGAACAATTCAGCACTACAGAATAAATGTTAATACATTTGTTTAAACATTTGAATATGTGAGAAATAAGAAAGAATAAAATGAAG
This sequence comes from Viscum album, assembly GCA_963277665.1. NCBI lineage: Eukaryota > Viridiplantae > Streptophyta > Magnoliopsida > Santalales > Viscaceae > Viscum > Viscum album. Next base: position 303,119,241 of record OY728131.1, on the reverse strand, counting down.
GAATAATTGCATTTTTCTATTTATTGAATGAATATTTGTTCAATGAATGATAATTAATCACCAAAAAATCCAAGAAAAATACAAAACTTAGATACAAATATGGGTTTCCTCTAATAATGTGTTAACTTTAAAGTCATTAACAAGATAGGTGGACCAAAAAATGAAAGGGTGGGAACATCAACTCATTTTTTCATCTTGTGCTCATAGTTAATGGTTGTCATGTCCTAGAATTCATGTGGTCATTTAACTAGATTCATAACTTCAGCTGTGTGATGGCCTAAAATTAAATGTTATATAACAGGAATCATTAGTGGAGATGGTTATTGTTGCTGGTGAATTTACAATGATAATATCTGAAGTTGATTGTCGATCACTATGACACAATGGGTGACTCGTTGTAGAAAAGATGATGCTGGAATGGGTTCATCGATGACTTCAGATGACTGAGAAGAGATATGCATTTCTATAAGAAATAGTAAAAGAATTATGAAAAGTAAAAATCCATGAAAAAGCGAAAAGAAATCCAAAAATGTATATATATATATCCAGGTGTATTACCAAATAATGATAAAGAAAGCATACCCCATACGAAAATTGATCCAAATCCAAAAAAGTATTAAATGAAAATCACTACAATGGGACAAAAATTGCCACCATGGTTAGACGGGCGTCATAAGATGGATAGAACTGGGTGGCTAAATCACCATCGGTTGCAGCAGTAGTATTAGGTGGCGCTGATTCCAATGGTGGTGTGGTGGAGGTGGGTAGCTGGGATGGGGTGGGTGGTAGAGAATACATGATCCGTATGGTGGAAATGTGTCCATAAGCTGGATCAATGGAAAATAATTAAGGAGTGGGCATGGTGGTAGGTCCCTTGCCCTTCCGGTCATCCTAAACTAGAAAATCCAACTGAGTAGCAGGGTTTTTGACGTCAATAGGTCGGTCGGAGGACAAATAGGGTGAGTTAGGCATGGTGGATGAGGAAGAACCATCGGTAGTGGGTGGTTGAAGGGTGACTGAGGAATTCCCAATGAAGGTAAGGAAGAGGTGGGAAGCAAGCTAGTGCTGATTCGAAATGACACTCATGATTAGAACCGACATATCAAAAGGGGTGGGATGGGATAGTGCATGTAGTGTGAATGGGGAGGGGGTCGAGGCACATTGTTGTTGGGTAGAGAAGTCTAATTTTAATATTCCTGTTTTTCCAACGGATCAGCCGCCAGTGGTGCATCTTGTTTAGGCCCTAGATCCTAAAGATTAGGTCTCTAGAAATAGATGTCTTTTTCCTTCACCAGTATCCTCATCATGTGTAGGAGAACAAGATCAATCAGATCAACTGGGACTACTTAGGTGAGATGTTGTGAGGAGTTGAAAACATTGAGGTATCTGTCCAAAATAGTGTTGAATGATTTACCCATAATCGTGCCCTGCCTCTATTGTGCCAGCACTGTGTAATATGAATTGAACAGAGAATCATTGTGGAAGGTAAGTCCCCCCCATGAAATCAGTGGGGATAATAACTGCAAGCTAGATGAAATTTCCATGGGACTCAACTCACGTGAACCATCCATGTTCCTTTTCCTAGTGCAGTATACACATGATAGGAGTCCTCTACTAGGTGGTCTTCACCAACCTGAGGACATGATTGGTTTGGGGTTCATGAATAATAATATTCCAAAGTACAAGTGCATTCTCTTAATAAATATTTCTCTACAAAGTAGGATAGATGTATAAGATCACGAATTCTCTATGATGATACAGGGTCCTACACCAAACTATGCCACTGTGAGCTAGTGTGGCATGCTGCCTAGCCTGTAGTGGTGGGAATTCACCTAGATGTTAATGGTGGTGAGTAACTCCAACAACAACTCCATGAACCTATCCTCCAAGAAGTCAATGAAACTGTTGATGTGAAGCATCTCTAATAAGCTAAGGATGAAATTTTCAATGTTAATCTTCCCATAAACATCCATATCAAGAGTCTCTTTGGTTCTCATGGGTTTTTCCTATTGGTGAATGAGATCAATCTAGTGATGTGGGTTTACAATGTATATAACAAGGTGTAAATTAATTTTATCTTACATTGTTGGGGATAAGATTTTGTCAAGAGAGAAAGATAGAATGTAAAGATGCATTGCATGAGGCTTCTGGGTTGTGGTGGAAGAGGAAGAACATGATGATAATCGAGATACTTTAGGTGGCATTCCTTTAATACATTTCATAGAGTGGTTACATATTGGTATAAAGAAGGGATGTTGGTTGATTTCTTTGTGAGGAAGGTATAGTGGATCGTGCCACGAGGCGAGGAGGGGAAGGGAGGAGGTGTCGTGTACGGATGGTGGGAGTAGAAGGGTCACATGCATATACCTTATGGTCACCCTGTGAACCTTGCTAAAAATTGGGTCTTGGGGAGACAAATAGTTATGTCATAACCTTTCGGTTCACAACAGAAACAATGATTGTATCCTCTTATTTTTTATCATTTCTTTCCCTTATTAATTATTCTAATGAAAAAGACACTAAAAATGACATGTCTTATTCTATCTTAACTAACTCCTGACATGGGATTCCTCCCAATTAGCACTTCATTTATTTTTTAGAGCATTACTCAATTAAGGCTCATATATTTCTCACTGAATTTTTCATGAATCATCCTCAATCCATGATTATGTATTTTTCATGGTGATCTGTCTAGGTTCAACTCAGAGAGTGAAATAATGGGTAAGGAATATGATACCTATTGAAATGAGTACGTTGAGGTACATGGTTGAATGATGAATGAAATCAACGAAGTAACCATATATCTGGTGGGTGGTTCAATAATGTTACCTTTTTCGAATTCATCACCACATTCTTATTTTTTAAGTGATTCATCACATTCCAACATCTTAGTCATGTAATCTTTTTTATTATGTGTCAGATATATGTCATTACAGTCCTTTTTTCATATGATGTTTGCATGGCTCGAGTTTGGTTGAGCACAACTTCTTCTTCTCCAACTCGTAAGATATGACTTCATTGGTTCACATCAATTAGATCCTTATTGTATCTAGGAATGGTCTTCCTAGTATAATAGAGACATATCCATCTTCTTCCAAGTCTAATAAATTGAAATAAACTCAAAAGATGAACTTGCTAGACTTTACTAGTACATCTTCCAGAATGGCTCGATGGTACACGATAAAGGAATCAGATAATTGAAAAGACACTCTTTTTTCATTGATATCATATTGTCTGAGATTTTGAAAAGTATTCATTGTCATGAATTTAATTCTTGATCCAATATCACAGAGTGGTCTACCATATTTTAACTTTCCTATCTCTCAAGGGATTGAGATGCTTCCAAGGTCTCTCATATATGGGGGAATGTTCTATTGTAAAACAGTAGAGAATTATTCATTTAACGAGATTGCTGATAGGTCTTATATTTGTCTTTTATTTGATAAAATGTATTTCATTAGGTTCTGGCTATTATTCTTGATGCCTTTCTTTTTTGGGTTGTTGGAAGTCCGTACTAGTTCCACTTCTCAGCAATACTTCTTTAACTTCTTTTCATGGGTATGACTTAGTTTCACTAGGTAGGGTACTATGAAATCTTCCATATAAGGTCTTTGAGATTTGACCCATTTTCATTTCTAGGGTCCAGAGAACAACTCTCGGGTTTTTCATATCTGTCTCATGGGTCATCATTACTTGATCAGAAATTTTCACAAATGATACCTTAATGTTTTATAAGTTGTTTTGAATGGGTTCTTGATGAGTTCTAGACTGAGGTGGCTGAATTTTTAGTTCTTTTTAATGGAATAGTTGTTATTGATATTGTGTTCATGGTAACGAGTTCATCATAGGGTATCCTAGAGGTCCAAGATCTATGAATTGGTTTTTCCCTCCTCTCGGTGGAAAGTAACCCTGATTGTTCTGAGGTTGTTGTAGAGAATGTCTCTAGTGATAATACTATTGATGCTGGAGTTGCTGTTTCACATGACTGTAATTGATGTAATTAAAATTATATTTTAGTTATTCACATCCTTATTTCCTATATTGATATAAATCTATAACACTACTCATCTATCATTATTGTAATTCCATTGCAGTGGCAGGAGGGGGATGATTAATTGGTATCTGAAATGATTCTAATTTTCCTTGGGAGAACTTCCACTTGCCCTAACAGAATTGAGGTCTCATCAATTTCGTGGGTTTCTCACTATGGAGGTCCATGATTTATTATATATAGACTGAAATTGTGAGAAGATTCTTATATAATTTCTTTTCTATTTATGGGATTGTTGAACATGAGACCTCTATTAGCAGCTGCATCGACGACATTCTGTTCCACTGGCTAGATTCCTTGATAGAGTGTTTAGAGTTATATCAACAAATCTAGTTAATAATGCGGACATTTCCTCAATAGTTACATAATTCAGTCCCATGATTCCAGTGCAGATTAACCATCAATTTGATTGAAATCTTTAATTTCTTTCTGAAGCATCCATGATCCGATGGGTGGGAAGCACTTCTCCATAAATTTCATGGCTAGTTAATTCCAAGTCATAATTGACTTAAGAGAAATAATTTTTATCTAGTCTGTGGATTTGTATCATAATGATAATGGGAGGACATAGAGTCTTATTGCATCAGATGAGACTCCATCATTGCAAAAGCTATAACAGACCTCCGGAAACTGGGAATTGGTTAATGTGGATCTTCTCTCTGAAGAGCACAAAACTTCCCCATTTTCTGGATCATATAAATAATTCTAGGTTTTATTTCTATGTAATGGGTTTGGGTAGCAAGCCTAAAAATTATAGGGATCATACCATTGATTCATGGTATGCCATAATTCATGATCGTTTTCTCTAGGTTCATTGCAGGGTGTTTCCCCCTAGGTTGACTTGCTGGTTGGGGTTTGGTGGGTTAGGTCCCGTTGGGTCGAAATACTTGGCCATTGCTAATCGGTGATGAAAAGAGATATTTCATTTGATATCATGATCAAATAATAAAAAGATATGGGACTTCAATAATACTTGAATGTGTCAAAGGATATTGGTACCTTCATTGCCGTGATAAAAAAAAGAATAGATGTACGAATGTCTAGAGAAAATGGAAAGGGGTGATAGAAAGGTAATTCTAGTCCTAGACTAGAATCTTATTAACATAAAAAGCGCACCCCTCCCCAGAAATGACACCAAAATTCTAGTGGCTACACACAGGCATTGCCAATTCCTCGAGGCTCAAGTAAAATTAGTAATTTATATGTGTCCCAAAAATTACACAACTACTAGAATGTAGTATGGTATGTTAGTGAGGTCGATACCATGAGGATGAGATTGTTCTCTGGGTGAAAGATATCTGGTCTTAAATTCATCGAATGATTCATTGCAAGTTGATTATTGTTTGTGATTTTCAAAATAATTTTTGGGATTCGCATCAAGTGATTAATGATGGTCCAGAATCATGTATGTGTATCTAGATAATGATGATCTTAGTTCTAATCATGTCAAACTTCCTATGTTCTTAGTCTGTGAAGAAAGCGATAGTCGCTAGTCAACCTTGATCCATTCCTCTAGTTCATCCTAAGATATAGCTATTCCATGGTTTGAAATCATGAAATAGTCCAAGATGTAATATGTTTAGCTTATATTGTAGAATGTTCCCTAGGATAATAGACATAGTAATAGTTTACTTCAATTAGGATAGGTTCATGTTCATGACTGTCTGATGGTCATGGTAGAGTCGCATAAATGGGTTTTGACTACTGGTTTATATCTTGATTGTTAATACATTTAGTTTTTCCATGTTTATAACAATATATTTAATTAAGTGGGTGATACACCCAATCATGATTTCTACCCCAATGCATTTTCTTTTCATGCTGGTTATTAATGAAATTAAATTTATATAAGAAATCAGGATAATAGAGCTAATGGAATTGAGAATGTATTCATATGAAATGAACAACAAAAAATACATTAATTAAAATATTACTTTAATGGAATGAAATGGAATTGAAACAACATCATAATTGATGGCAATGAGGAAAAATGAATCCACAACTCTTTTATTGAAAATGAAAGGAAAATAAAAAACATATGTGCATAGATATGGAAATGAGATTTGAATTATGAAGGGAGTCAAAAGTTTGAGTGAAAAATGATCCCAATGTCTCAAAAAGTGATGTTGAGCTACATCTTATATAAGAGGAAATGTTCACGTCGTGTACGTGATCATCATGTCCTGAACCCTTCATCTACATTATATTGACAAGTATATCTAGCTTGGAATGAGGATCTTACACATATTAATGATTTTTGACCATGTTTACATCATGTACAGGTTGTTCACAAGATGTAACCCATGGCCAGCTAGCTTTTCTCTTTGAATTCTTAGTGCTTTTTCAGTGTTCGAGTTAACTGGGGTCAAACCATGTAGTAAAGAATCTTAATGTGAACTATAAATTCATCCAATCATCATTGTTGGTCACGAAATAAGCATCACTTCATGTTGCACAGTGTGATAATCGTGTACATGATGTGTATTTGGATATCACGATGTGTACATGGGCATTTTTATAGCGTTATTACCTTTCGTCCTTTGAATCTTGTGAAGCACTGTTTCCTGTAAAATTGGACATCTACCATGCACATTATCCAGTAAATGAATGAAAAATAATTAAACATTTATAGTATAATATATAAAACAATCAGGAATATCAATCACAAATGGTCATCTACATCCCAAAAAAATCAAGGATGTGGGCATAATGAATATCCTTTACAATTGGTAGATCCCTTTTCGTCTGTCTATCTAATTATGGATGGTAAGCTATACTCAAAAAAAACTATATATCATTGTTCTTCTTAAAGGATTCTCTAAAATAAATTAGTAATACGAGGATCTCTATCAGAGAATATAACAAATGGGACTAAATGAAAATGAAAATTATCTATCAGATAAATATTTTAAATCTCCCAAGAATTGGATATTCCATGAATGAGTAAAAAGTGAAAATATTTATGAGGAATATTGATCATAACCGGTATCATTTTTTTACATATCGGGGTTTATTGTAATCACACCTCAAAGACTATAGAGAACTCATACATCATCTAAGTTGTTACTAGAAGTTCATTTAGAACACTTCAAGTTCACTATTTATTTCCCTTGACCTATTGGCACATATAACAATATGAGAAAAAATCAATAATGTAGCATCACATACATGGACACCAGAATTGAGGCCACATGTCAATAATGAACATTTTAGTTTATAGGTGCACTACCCATTGGGAATTATATTAATCCCTCATCAATTAGTTAAAAAACATTAAGCTATATTATACTATTTCCAAAAACAAATATCTTCCACTATGGAGAACAAAAACTATGTAACTGTCTACCCAACATAATGAGAGACTCTAAAAACATTTAATTCATTAACAATATGCTGCTCGTAAAGAATCATATCAAGAAGAGAACAATTCATCTGAACACTTCAGAAAGAAACCACATCCCCTATTTCATGGACTCTAATATGAAACTATGAAAAAATAACCATCAAGTTACACATTTTAAATGATTCTTTCATGTCCTATGTTTCATGTTTCATGCTTGAGTAATCCACGATTACATTTCATTTCCGTGTTGTATAAGAGATGTCAAAGTCAAACTAAGGTAGATACTCCACCCAAAAACACTAGAAAATATTCATAAAAGTTAATGAAGATATAACTCATGATATTTTTGTTTGAATATACAGTAATCCTTTATCCGAAAAATGTAACGCCATAAACTCATACATTAATGCATAATATCTATGAGTTCAAGGACAATAGAAGATTATTTTTACCATGTGGCCTCTGATACAAATATCCATAAGAAACAATGTGACCATCCAACAATATAAGACTGCCCAAATAAAACCCTAATGCCTCTCTCAAGACCACACAACACTTCCCAATATAAGTAAGTGTCATCACCGTAGCAACTATCAAAAGATGTTTTAGCTCATTAAATGAACTCTAAAATTTCTCATCCATGGAAAAAATTATCCCATTATGTTTGACAATGTTCCTCAATGAAGACAAGATTGATAATTCCATTACTAACCGATGATAATACCCATCCTAAACGAATTTTCCATAAATATAGAAAACATTTTTTTTGTTCCCATGTAATATCAACTTTAATCTTCTTAAGATCAATAGATATTCCAGTGTATGACACCAAATCCCACAATAAAATCACATTCTGAATCCATAAACTATATTTTGATAACTTTTCATAAGGTCAGTGATTTCTTAATAATTCATGAATTTTTCTCATATGAATCATGTGATCCTCTTTTGAAAAAAAATTAAATAATAACTACCCCCACAAATACAATCATGAATGTATCAAGGCACTCATGGAAAATCTTTTTTAATAATGTAAAAATAGAATAAATGAGAATTTATTGAACCAAATCGAATGACAAGGTGCTCATGATGTCCATACATAGTCCATAAGATAGTTCTCTGATGTCATATTCTTTTATTATCAATTGATGATAACCAGAATCAATATCATTATTCAATAACAACTTATTCCCTTTAAAATTGTTAAATAGATCATCAATTCATGGAAATGGATAATTTAAATTTTCATACCTGGACTGGGTATTTGTTAATCATCACAAAATTAAATACGCATGTTATCTTTCTTATTAAAGAGGTCCATATTCACCGAAGATGACAAAATCGGGAATATAAAAAGTTTCTACAAACGTTCATCATGTTGTATCATCAAATATTTTATTTTATTTGGAACCATGACATATTAAGGAATAGACACTGGCTGAGAACAATTCACTAAATCAATAGAAAACTCTACCACCATTACTAAAGGAGAACCTCAGAAATTAGAAAAAAAATTGCAATCTTGATGAAAATAGGCGAGATCAACACTCATTAATTCTTACACTAGATCTTAAATGAACAATGATATTTCCTTTCAAACATCGAGATAAGAAGGTTCGAATCTACTCAACCTCGAGTCCAATTTTTCCTAAAAGACATGAAACACCACACTAGGAATTATAAAAGAGACCTATCAAATATAGACATAAATTAAAGCATAATTATAATAATGCAATCCATCCTAAACATGAAATTACGATGATTCATTTCATGAACTAGAAAATACCCTGGTAAAGCTAAAATAAAGAGAATATATGAGTATGATAATGAAGACCCCTCTCACTCAATTCTGAAGGGTGTAGTAATAACTATCTCATATGATAAAATACCCACAGTATGCTTATAAAATTCCTAGCACTGGTTAAAATTTGTGAATGAGACACACCAATATCGAATAAAATAGTCACTAATGTGGAATATATAGTCTTGGTACCTCTCATAGTTTCTAGACCAGTATCTTCTTCCACTAGAGACTCTTCTACTATATGAAAAATATTAATTTTTGATGAATTTGTATGGGACCACTATTTTGTGAAGTATCTTCTTTCAACATTGTAAATTTAGGTGATGATGATATTATTAAACTATGTGGAGTAGAATATACATGAAGAATATTCTACATGTTACTTGAGAATCAGTGAGAACCAAAACAATTTGTTCCTTAGTGCAAACCAATTTCATGATCTTGTGTTTACCACACTCATAGTAAATTAATGTTCCACTTCAGCGATCAATAAAGTTTCTAGAAGAAGCCTTCAATATCAATCCACCGCAAGACTCATCACACTCTGTATTTCTATTGAAGGTAATAATTGAAATTCAACTTGGATTAAAATGAACTCCAATCAAAACTAACACAACTTCCACGTCAAGAAAGGCCATCAATGTTGTATCATGAAAATCAGAATAAGAAGATTGATTAGGTAGTTAAACTGAAGAATGAATATCTGATTTATTTCCCATATCAAATTTTCATTTATTCATCTTCTTATTATACACTATATCTGGTGAAAACTACCTACTCTCAGAGAATAAATTCTCATATTATATCATGGTCATTTTAGCCTTTTTGATCATGAAAAAAATGATAATCTTGGAAACAATAGAGACAGTAGATATAATTGGTTAGTGAAAATGTATTAATATTATTTTCAGTATATGTCCTCAGCCTTTTTATCAATGCCCATAATATCCCATTATCACAATAAAATACCCTATAGATTGATGGTGTAACATTTCACTGTGATTTCATTGTCTATCTCCAGGAAAGCAATTAAAATATTCACCCTTTCCCAACCAATACTCATACTAATGAATATCAATTTAGAATTTGAATGCCACTCTATTCTATGGGATTAAATCCTAACTATGATTCCTTAAAACTTCTCTTGAGGTTCCCCAACAGGAGCTCTACTAGGAACTGGTGGAGGTAATGTAATGCCCCGACCCCAGTTACCAAGAGTCAATGCATTATTTTAAAACATTGTCATGATTACTAGGAAGCAAGTCCCGAAGGGCCAATCAGATTTGCAGTCTTGGAAAATAGATTACATATAATAACTTTAGATTAAAATTTCAAACATAACACAATTCATATATATTTCTTTGAGAATTCCATTATTTCTTTTAGCATAACACTACATATCAATCATAATACACTTCTTTGAATCCTGGAAAAAATAAAACATAAGAAATGGGTGAGCTCAGATGCCTAGTGAGTGTAAATATTTTAGAAAAATCTATAATATTTTATGGCAAGTTGTGTAATAAAAACAATAGCCTTTTAAATATAAACATGAACATAATATGGAAAAATAAACCAATCATTAACATATAAACATGCACATGGATATTCTACTAGTCGAATAATCACATGTAATAACTAATTTCCTCATGAGGGAATGTATAATGACGAAGTTTAATTTCTATCATAGGGAATCGTGACAGAACCGAGAGGCTAACTGTAAATAGACCCCATACCAAAGAGCCTCTGTAACTCGACTCCATCCCGGAGAGCCTCTGTGATTGGACTCCAACCCGAAGAGCCTTTGTAACCGGACTCCAACCCATGGAGACACTGTAACCGGACTCCAATCCGGAGGGTCTGCTGTAACTGGACCCCAACCCAGAGGTCATACTTTTACTGGTCCCTAACCAATAGGGAATACTTTTACTGTTCCTCAACCCAGAGTATACTAGTCCAACACATTCATCTTATGAAGAGGTTGAAATATAACATAAACATCCGTATTAAAATAGAATACGAAATGTTAATACATTAACCATAAAACATGAATGGAATAAAAATAACTCATCCATAGTCAAACATATCGCAAATCCATAAATACATTATGGAATATTTGTATCATAATAAATAATCTTCAACCAAGTTTAAAATCTATCAAAGGATGTTAGCATAGATGAAATCAAAACTATTTGAGGGAAATACCTTTTTCTATTTGGAAATTATTTAAGATTCACATAATTATAAAGAAAACAGTTATTTTGAAAAAATTCTTATAATCTTCAAATGGAAGCTTTGAGGATGTTATAACAGAATAAAATATATGTACCCACCATATAAGTTAAAAAAACATTCTTACCTTAAATTTTTCTAAAAGGTCAAAAAATACCTTGTTTGGAAAATGATAGAAAGATTCCTTTCAAAACATATAAGGTCAAATAAGGGAATAAATAACAATAACCCATTGTATATTAAATAGTAAATTTATTTTGAAATATATTTTTATGAAGAATGGATGTGGATTATAAAGAGGCCCCAGTAGATAATTACATATAAACAACCTCAGATAGTGAAGAGATTCTTAAATTAAACCTTACCAATTTGGTAACTTACAAAATATACACCCTATGAAAGAAGTATCATAAAATGAATATTTAAATACACATCAATTAAAGTTTATTACACAATGAATACAATTATGGGTAGTACATACACCACTCAAAATGTAATAGTGGAAATATGGCATGAATCTCACGGGAATAAGGAGTGAGATGAAAACCCCTTACCTTACACTTCTATTTATTCGAGGGTACGTTTATCCTCTTGTATGAAGATCATAGTATGTTATAAATTATTATATAACCATAATAATATTTATTATGTCATACATTATTCATTAATGACTTTATACTACCCATTTAATAATAATTTCTATGTTAAATTAACATTTCGGGTAATAATCGCTTTCTTTATTATACGTGTTTTCACTTGTTACTCATAATTGTATCACTTAGATAATGATTTCAATAATTCCATAATATAAAACTTGATTTTTATATCATATATATTTACAATATAAATATTCATAATAGTTATATATATTAAATTAAAAACACATTTTATGGACATGGTAGCATGTACGTACTCATAAACGATGTTTCCATTTTCATATCGTATTGAACATAACTAAGTTAATAATATATATGTAATTATATATATATATATATATATATATATATATATCTCCAATAGGATTAATATTTTATATATTACATACTTATTAGTAATATATATTTTTATAATCATTGATGAATGGTGATTGTGTAAATGAATCTCATCGCGTCGTGTAGATGGTAATATGTACGTACACACAAGCGGCAATATCATTTCTTTAAAGTTGTTGAATTGGATGGTATATTAATTTTAAAGATAAATTTATCATATTATTTTAATTATTTATATACATATTAATCAACATTATATCCATCCAAATAACATATTGTTGAATAACAAATTACACCACGGTGTGGAGAGGATATGTTGTGCGTACACACGCATGGTGACATTATCATTCATAAGATGGATAAAATAATTAATATAGATGTGAAATATTTATAATAACATCACAGTATATAGAAGAGACTGGAGTTAATTTTTTGGAATTGAAACTGCAGATAAATTGTAAGTTGAAGAATAAGAAAACTTAAAAGTGGGTTGTGCAATCAGCACCTCTTCTTAAGGTTATTCTTTTTGATTTGATCAAAAAGAAATTGTAGGATGACTTTATGACCAAAGTAAGTCCACTAGGATTAAGTTAGGATATTTGGGAGGATATTTGGGTAGGTTTTGGCCGAGCCAAATGGCTTTTAAGGACTAAATTAGAGTGATGGGGGAGTGCCCTTTTATAAGAGGGGTGAGGGGAACCTTAGGAAAATCTTATAGAATTATATTATAATTAAATCATTTTCGTTTTATAATGGATCTAAAATGTATTATTTAAATTATAATGTGGGGATAGGTCGAAAAACACCCATCCAATGGGTTTTAGACTTGTTTGGGTGACCAAATTAATCTTAACTTTTAGATTTAAATCTTAGTTAAATAGTTTGAAATTTACCATGTCTCTTTGTATTTTTATATTATCTTGTTTATAAACATATTATAAAAATGCCAATAGAAACCCAATTGGTTTATTAATGTCATATATATTATCATATAAGTCTTTTGGAATAAAATTATATTTTTATGACTTTTATATTAATTTATAATATAATATTTTTTTTTAAAACTCTTTTATGTCAATTTTGACACTACTTGGTATTTTGTTTTTTCAAAATTCATAACATCATTATTAAGTCAAAAAAAATTTATCTAAGAAATCATAATATGTTTTTTTAACATATAATGTAAGGTTAATTCATAAATAGTCTCAAATTACATTTATTTGGATATTTATAATTTCAATTATTTTAATAGTTCATTAATACGGTAATTACTGAATCATCATTGTGTCATATATAAATTTAATTATATAATGTCTAAAAAATATAAATAAAATAAAATTATGTAGGAAATATTTTTATCTTATTAATGAATATTTATTGTCAAATATATCATATTTTTAACCCAATATTAAAATTTTTGTTATTAAACTTGGAATTTAATACATTTAACTCTTCATTAAATTAAATAAAAATAAAAGTCCTAATCATATCCAAATGGACCAAAGAGGTTCATATTTTATTCATATGGTTTTTTTTGGTCGAATTACACTTTACCAATAGAAATATGACATGCGTTATTGTGAGAATAATATCATATTTACCCTTAATTACCCTTTTTACTTTTAACAGTGGTAAATAAAATTAAAAGGTTACTATTTACAAAAAATTATTTTTTTTCTTATTGAACAACATTTTTTTTACTTATGTCAACCGCGTCTCTAGTATTTTTGAAATTCCACTCATAGAAGTGGTCAAATTAAGTTTTAAGTGTATTTTCAAATTATCCAAGGAGGTTGGTAAAAGACGGTGAAAAGTTCAATAATATTTGGTATATCTAATATTATTAGAAAATGACTCAAATAAATTACATTGAAAATATATAGGTATTACATATCTATTTTGACCTAAAATAAATTTAAATAAAATAAATAATTATTTAAAATAACTGTTGGTTTTAGATAATAATTTAGTGTTTATCAATATTCATAAAAAATTGAACGTTTTCAGAAAAGTACCAAAAATTCATCCTAAGATAATTTTGGTATTTTGAATTCAATAATAAAGTCTATTTTACAAAATTCAAAACATAGAGATTTCAGTTACTAATTTAATATTAATTCCCATTGTCAAAACCAAAAGGTGTATTTTTAAGAAATAATATTTATCAAAAGATTAACAGTTGTTTATGTTGAATCTCAAAGTGAAATTACATACAATGACTAGAATTAGATTAAATGGTAAAAATATAATATATTTATACTTCCAAAACATTGAAATATATACTTTATCACTATAAATTATTTTGATTAAAAATGTTGTTTTCAGTTAAAATATAGTATTTTTCACTATGCACCCGAATATAAAAGTTAACAGAAAAACACAAAAAGTTTATTGAAACTAAATTCTTATGTCCCGATTCTAATGAAGAAGTTTATTGTGCAAAATTAAATATATAAAATTTTCAAATATAGGATTTTAAAAGGGGTCACCATTAAAAGGTCGTAAAAGTGAATTTTTGAAAAATATTTCTTTTATCAGAAAAAATGAATTAGTTCTTACATTATGTCTAAGAAACTCATAATATGGATTATAAAATTATATGGATTATATATAATTCATAATTCAGTAAAAACTATTCATAATAGCTTTTGAATGAGTAGTTTGGTAATTCATGGTGCCCTTTAACTCAGTGTTGCGTGTAGTGAAAGTTATTGAATTAATTTGATGAAAAAACGTACAATGAAATCTAGGGGTGTTACATTCTTCCCTGGTTCAATAAATTTCATCCTTGCATTTTGAAATTGTTCTTCGAAAATAAAAGGATGAAAATAGAAAATACATTTGTGGAGAACTCATATAGGAAGATGGCTTAATAAAATTCAGTTTTAATAAGAGGGAATATATATATATATATATATATACTTGACAAGTACAGTTACATATTTTAAAAAATTACTACCACAAACTCATCTTTCACTCCAAAATGATTTCAAAAAATATATTCAATATATATTATGGGGTCCACAAATAATTAAATTCTAATTCACCTATCATACACTTTAAAAACAATATATTATAACATCTAGGAACCTCATATAGTGCATTGGTAGGCGATAAATCTCAATTGTACTATGGTGTGGGTTCAATTCCCGCATCTTTGTCTGATGTAACAGATTATCACATGGTTTGGATGTTGTTATTTTTATAATAATCCAAAAATAGCCTTAACAATAATATCCAATTTCAAACATAATCTATTCCAACCTTTAGACTTCTCCCAAATACTTTAATAAAACTCACAGTCCAAAACTTATAAGGAAGTTAAATACAATGAAGATCCTTTTTACCAAGTAATAACATGTTTATACATTCATCATGTATTATTTCAAAACATGGTAACAACCTTATTTATTACATTATTTCTCCATTATTCCTATTAGAATACTATATATATTACTAATATGAAAAAATTATGAATACTCCACCAATCATGAAATAAACAAACCATTAATCAATTCTAAGATAGTCAAGTATGCCCAATATAATTTATCCAAATAGACCATCTCTTATTCAAAAAATACTAACTTAGTATCAAGACCATATGATCTCAAATTCCCCATGAAAAAGTACTGCAGTACAATCCTTATTTATTTTCATAATTCATATAACCCGTATATCATTGAATTAACACTCAAATGACATAATAATTTAATAACAACTAAAAACTCTTAATCATTCCTCTTCATCTTCGGTAGTATCATAACATTATTCTTATTTAAAATCAACATTTGGGTTATAATATGATGATTTGGATATTGATTCGTGTAGTGTCCCAACACCTTGAAGATGAAGTATAGTGCATTTGAAACATTTTTCATACCCTGGTAATCAAGTACATGGTGTCCTTTTTCTCCACACTTATTACAATCTCCCAATCCTTTCATTAATTTACTAAGGTGATTCTTTCCACAATTATCACACATGGGAAAATTATTTTTCCCTCTTCTCTTTATCCATCATCCTTTCTTCCATCCTTTTCTTCTATTTCTTCCCTTCGAATCCATAGGACTCAGAAAATTATTTACGTATCTTATTAACAAATGATAATATTTCTTTATTAGTTGAAAATACATGTGAAACTATTTCCCAATTAAATGTTTTCCTAATACTGTAAAATATATGATCCTTCTTACACTTTGGATTATACATATTTCTAGAGTTTACCTTCATTCTAATGTGCACCATTTATATACAATGGCATGCAGTAGGTTAGTTTATGAATTGAAATGAATGATTCCAAACTTATAAAATACCTAACATAAATTGAACAGTTTATGGATATAAATCAAAAAAATATTTTCATTGAGGATGTATATAATCATAAATCCTTCATAATCATTTATAAAGAAAAATGAGAATTATCCTAAGCATATCCCCTGGGAGTGTCATAACCAAGAGTGCAGCAAGGCCTATTGTCATGAACCAGTTCTTGTTCGAGTCTATCTCAAATAGGGGTTTTTGGGTTCTACTGCTAGGTACATATGTTCCAGATCCTCCTCTATATTAGGGTAACATTATCTAATCAGAGTTTATCTAAATCTAGTTTCCATGGTTATTTTTAAACATCCTCTGATACCATCTGTAACGCCCTGACCCCAGTTACCCAGAGCTGGTGCATTATTTCAATATATTGGCCTGATTACAAGGAATCAAGTAATGAAGGAACAATCTATTTTTTAGTATTGAAAAATAGATTACATATATTAACATTACATTAAAATTTTATAAATAAAAAACATCAATGATAGTTATTTTAGAATTCCATTATTCCATTTAGATGAACCCTGTTTATCAATCATAACAGACTTCTAGGAATCCTCATAAAAATAAAAACTATGAAAGGGGTGAGCATAGATGCCCAGTAAGGGTAAATAATTTAGCAGAAGCTATAATATTTTAAGGAAATATGGTTAATAATTACAATATACATTTAAGTATAAACTTAAACATAATATGGTAAAATAAATCAAACATTACAATTTAAACATGCACATGGATATTCTACTAGTTTAAAAATCAAATGTATTAAAAAAAATTTAAATGTGGGAATGCATAGTTCCAAATTTTAATTTCTATGCCATGGCCTCGTGCCAGGACCAAGGGGATAACTATAACTGGACCCAATCCCCGAAGGCCACTCGAACCAGACTCCATCCCGGAGAGCCTCTGCAGCCAGACTCCAACCCAGAGAACCTCTGTAACCGGACTCCAACCCGAAGGGTCTGTGTAATCGGACTCCAACCCAGAGGGTCTACTGTAACCAGACCCTAACCTGGAGGGATTAATTTTACCGGTACCCAACCCAGAGGGCATACTTTTATCATTCCCCAACCAAGAGTATATTAGTCCAAAACAGTCATCTTAAGAATAGGTTTAAATATAACATAAACAATCTTACTAAAACAAGCATACGAAATGTCAATACTTTAACAATAAATCACAACTTTACTAAAAATAACTCACCCATAGTCAAACATATCAAAAAATCTTAAATAAAATATAGAATTTTTGTATCATAATAAATGAACTTCAAACGAGTGTAAAATTTATCAAATTATGTTAACATGGATGAAATCAAAACTATTTGAGAGAAATACATCTTTCTATTTTGAAGTCATTTAAGAGTCACGTAATTATAATGAAAACATTTATTTTGAAAATATTCTTATAGTATTGTATGGGAAGCTTTGATGAGGTTATAATGGAAGAAAATAGCAGTACTCGAAGTATAAGTTAAAAACATTCTTACCATAATTTAGTCTTAAATTTCAAGAAATACCTTGTTTGGAAAATGACAGAAAGATTTCTTTCAAAACATATAAGGTAAAATAAGAGTATAAATTAATTTAACCCATTGTCTAGTAAATAGTAAAAATGTTTCAAAATTAATTTTTATGAAGCATGGATGAAGATGATAAAGAGGTCCCAGTAGATAATTACATATAAAAAACCTCAGATATTGAAGAGATTGTGGAGTTAACACTTACCAATTTGGTAAAATACGAAACCTACACCCCATTAAAGATGTATCATACAATTAATATGTAAATACACATAAATTTAATTTTATTATACAAAGAAAAAAATTATGGGTAGTTCATACACAACAAAAAAGGTAATAGTGTCAATACAACAGGAATCTCATGTGAATAAGGAGTGAGATTAAAACCCCTTACCTTGCACTTCTCTTTTGTCAAGGATACGTTTATAATCTTCTATGAAAATATTAGTATGTTATTAAAGTATACCAGAACCATAGTAATATTTAATATATCATACATGATTCATTAATGACTTTATACTACCCATTTAATAGTAATTTCTATGTTAAATTAACATTTCATGTAATAATCACTATCTTTATTGTACGTGTTTTAACTTGTTACATTTGAATGTATCACATAGATCATGATTTAAATACTCCCAGAATAAAAAAACATGATTTATATATCATATATATCTTAAATATCAATAATCATGATAGAAATATATAAGAAATGGAAAACACCGATTATGGAGACAGTAGTCCGTACCTACCCATACATGATGTTTCCGTTTTCATATCGTATTGAACGGAACTAAGTGAATAATACATATGTAAGTACATATATATATATATATGTAAATATATATATCTCTAGTAGAATTATTTTTTCATATATTACATATTTATTAGTAATATATATATTTATAATTGTCGATGAATGGTGAATGTGGAAATGAATCTTATCGCGTCGTGGAGACTGTAATATGCACATAGGCACAAGAGAAAATATAATTTCATTAAAGGTGTTGAATTGGAAGGTATATTAATTTTATAGAGACATTATCATGTTATTTTAATTATTTATATACTTAATACTCATCATTATATCAATCCAAATAACATAGTTTTGAATAATAAATTACTACACGACATAAAGACGGTATGTCGTACGTAGGCAAGCATGGTGACATAATCATTCATAAGATGGATATAATAATGAAAATAGATGTGCCATATTTATAATAAGATAAAAGTATATATAAGATACTAGAGTTATTATTTTACAATTGAAAAAAAATAAAGAGTATGTGGAAGAATATGATAATTTGAAAGAGGGTGGTGAAATCATTACCTCTTCTTCGGGTTCTTCCTTTTGATTTGATCAAAAGGGGACCATAGGATGGCTTCATGACAAAATTAATTCCTTTAGGATAAAGTTAGGATAGTTGAGAGGATATTTGGGCACGGGTTGGACGAGCCACATTTCTTTTAAGGTGTGAAGTAGTGTGAATGGGGAGTTCCCTTTTATAACAGGGGTGAGGGGAACCTTAGAAAAACATAAAATATTATTTTATACTAAAATCATTTTCGGTTTCTAATGGCTCAAAAATGTATTATTTAAAGGCTAAGGTGGGGATGGGTCGAAAACTACTGATCTAATAGTTTCTATACAGGTTTGGGTTCCCATATTGACATTATCTTTTAGATTTAACTCTTACTTAAATAGTTTAACATTAACCTTGTCTCTTTGTATTTTTATATTATATGGTCGATAAACATACTATAGAATTCAAATAGAACCCAAATTGGTTTTTTATTGTCATATATATTATTTTATAAGTCTTTTTACCGATTCTTATCTTTTTAGGACTATTATCTCAATTAATAATATAATATTGTTTTTAAAATGCATTAATGTCAATTTTGAAACTATTTGGTATTTTGTTTTTTCTAAATTCATAACAGCAATATTACTTCAAAAAAATTCCTCTAATCAACTCTAAAATGTCGTGTTAACCTAGAAAATTAGTGTAATTCAATAAAAGTCACAAATTACATTTATTGGGATATATATAATATCAATTATTTTAATCATTTATTAATACAGTAATTACTACATCATCATTGTGTCATAAATAAATTTAACTATATAATTTCAAATAAATATAAATGAAATACCATTATATAAAAAATAATTTTATATTTCTAATTAATATATATAGTCTATTTTATCTTATGTGTGACCTCATATTATAAATGTTTTTTTATTAAACATTGAAATTAACACTTTTAACTCTTCTTTGAATTAAATAATAATAAATGTCCTAATCTAATCCTTGTGAACCAAAGAGGTTCATATTTTATTCCTAAGGTTGTTTTTGTTCGAATTACAATTATCCAATAGAATTAGGACATGCGTTAGATTAAGAATAATATCATTTTTACCCTTAATTACCCTTTTTACTTTTAACCGTGGTAAATAAAAGTAAAAAGTTACTATTCAAAAAAAAATTATTTTTATCATATTGAACAACATTTTTTTACTGAAATCAACCGTGTCTCTCGGAGTTTTGAAATTCCACTCATAGAAGTTTTAAAATATTGTTTTATGGGAATCATCAAATTCTCCTAGGAGGTGGGTAAAAGACGGTGAAATGTTTAATAAAATTTTGTATATCTAATATTATTACCAAATGAATCAAATGAATTACAATGAACATATATAAGTATTATGTATCTATTATGACGTAAAATAAATTTAAATAAAATAAAAATTTATTAATATAAAAAGTCAGTTTTAAATAATAACTTAGTATTTTTCACTATTCATCAAAAATTGAATGTTTTCAGAAAAAAACAAAAAATTCACTATAAGATAATTTTGGTATTCCGAATTCAAAAATGAAGGCTATTTTACAAAATTTTAACCATTAATGTTTCATTTATTATTTTTAAAATAATTCATGTTGTTAAAACCAAAAGGCGTATTTTTAAGAAGAAATAACTGTCAAAAGATTGGAACTTATTTATGTCCAATCATAAATTGAAATTACTTTCAATAACCAGCATTGGATTAAATGGTAAAAATATAATCTATTTATACTTCCAAACCAAAAAAATTTATAATTCAACACTATATATTTTTTTAATTAAAAATGTTTTTTTCATTTAAAATATAGTATTTTATACTATGCCCCCAAATATGAAAGTTATCAGAAAAACAACAATAATTTATTGAAACTATATTCTTATATACCGATTTTAAAGAAGAAGTTAATTTTTTAAAATTTAATATATTAAATTTTCAAATATTGGATTTAAAAAAGGTTCACCATTAAAAGGCAGTAAAAGTTCATTTTCGAAAAATGCATCATTTATATAGAAAAAATGAATTAGTTCATACATTATATCTAATAAACTAATTATATGGATTCTAAAATTATAAGGATTATATATAGTTCAAAATTAAACTAATACTATTCATAACAGCTTTTGACCAGCTAGTTTGGTATGTCATGGGGCGCTTAAACTTAGTGTTGCATGTAGTGCAAGTTATTTAATTACTTCGAATAAATAACAAACTATGAAATATTTGGGGGGTTACAAGTATCTTTCCTAGATCATGGAAAAAAGGAAAAATAACCTCAACCAGATTCTAATAATTAGAATGATTTTATCTCTAAGGTTCATCAAAATATTCCTCCTAGATACTATTCATAAATCTTATTTTAGTAAGATTCTAGAAAACATCCACAAAAAAACTTTTAACACATCAAAGGATTACATAGATGAATGATAAAACAAGATCAACTTGGAAAATTAATCCCATTAGATAGATAAAAAGGATTTCTTTCAACCTATCTAAAAATGGAATGTATAATACTAGAACTAATCTTTAATATGTCTTACCCAAACAAAACCTTCTGACTTATGACTCATTGTGGTGTGATCAATGTTGGAACTCAATTAAAACTACCTCTTATGTCCCAACAACATTACACAATTTCATATAGACATCAATAATATAGTCTCAATCTAGATCTTTGTTACAACTTTTTCCTGAGCCAGCCTGAATAAACTTGTACAAAAATAACCGATCAAGAACAGAAATATCATGAAGGGAGTTACTAGTCCCCATGGGTTCGAGACAAAAACATATAAGCATGAAATTTTTTTGGGAACATTTCTTTCACATAAAGATAGAAGAAGAAATATATACATATTTGTATGATCCAAGAAAACCCACAAAGGAAGCATTTCAAAAAGTTATATAGGTATATGAAAACCCAAATTGTATATCATATAAGTACATTAATGATATAAATAATAGTCGAAGTCCAAACATACATAGTTATCGATTCCTTAAATATCAACAAAATCCACCTACATGTATTGCTTTACCCTTACTCGAACATGGTAGAACTAAATCTACAAACACAAAAAGGAAGAGGTAGGGCGTTCACTAAAACCCCAGTATAGTCTTACCAAGTGTTCCATAATAAGAATTCAATATTAAATAACCATATAATGATATCAATTCAAAATAAAACATTTGTGGAAATATAAAATAATTTTTAAAGCTAAAAATTATTTTAATTAAAATTGATGGAACCATTGATAAACAGTGGATTGAAAATTATTTTACATATATTAGTTAATATAAAGTCACAAGGGAAATTTAAATAAATTTTACAATCAATGGAATATATGTATATAAAATGTTTTTACAAATGTGAAACATGGTTATCATTGAAGAGGTACAATAGTTCTACGTAATGGGTTCCTTGCACACTAATATAATTATATTAGAAAATTTTAAACATGTCACCAATTTAGTGGTTTGAGAGGACTAATAAACATAATTATGTGGTTAAGATAGATCAAATTAATATTTTTAAAATTTTTAAAGCATAAAACTAGTCATTGGAAAATCCAAAATTAGATTTTTTTTCAAATCACATAGTAACTACCAAGTCATTGATTTTTCCAAACAACAATCAATATAGGGGTATTTATTTAATAATTATTCTAACTACAATTTCATAACTTCCAATTAAATATTAAAGTATCTCATTATAATACAAAACATGTTTTTTTTAAAAAAAAATTATATAATTTTCAGGATAAAATATACACATAGCCATGTTCTGAAAAATGATGAATTTTTTTAAAATAATAATTAAAAATCAATTTTACAAATAAATTTCATAATTCCATTAATTTTCATCAAATATAGATCACACCGCAATTTAGTAGAATTATGGGGTTTTACCCAAATCCATATAATTTTAATTTCAATCCCAATTTGAACAACTCAATTTAAATCAAGTAAAATAAAAAAAAAATAAAGGTTTAAGTAATTTTACAAACATATATGGAACTAACTACCTTAGATCATTGGATCACATAACACAACACCCGCAATGAGAATCTCTAATGAAGAACATTTGAAACGATGATATAATATTCAATATTGATTTATGATAAACAAATAAGTATATATCCTACAAATATAAGTATATCAAACAGAATATAGATAGGAGATAATGAGAGATAAAGAGAGATGAATCGGGATAAGAAATCATATTGTTGAGAGATTGAATGATATTATCTGAGCATTAATCTACATTACAAAGTCCATAGAGATTACAATATTTATATGGAACCTACCTTAAACATTACATAATATTGAATTAATGGATAATTCACATTGATGATCTTCTCAGGTTTAGAGTTTTATTGACATAGGCGAAAACTATTACATTACATCTAAAAATTCAATGTAGACACTTCTACTCAGTTTCAACTTTTTTTAATAAATATAAATTGTTTGATGAAAAGTTTCATGTCTAGTTCCACATTTTAGACTACATGAATTTTACTTTATCACATCCTTGACCCTATTCATAATTAAGTTAGGTGAAAAACATTTCAGAACTAGGAATGAGAATAAAAATCTAAGTAATGGTTATAAAATAAAGAAATAAATCATTAGTCCATTAATACATAAAAATGATAAACTCATTTACATGCCTCATGAAATCATAAGATTTATAAATGACATGTAGAATACATAAATCATAAAGGTAACTTGTTGCATACATAACATACTTAAATTGTATCTTTTACAGCTACGTAGGGGGTCACGTTTGGAATACCCATCACAATATATTCCTACACCTATTAGGAGAAACATTAATGTTTACATTTGTCAGATTAAAAAAATTCATTGGAGATATATCTTGGGATCATCTACCCTAGGTTTATCAAAAAACCACCCATATAGGTAAACAATGTCGAAGAACCATAACATATTCATAACATATGAAAAAATATAAAAGCATGATAAAATTTCAGCATTTCAATCACAATATATCATTTAAATGTATTGACATAAAAAATCCATTATCAAAACCATTTTCAATACCAAAATACGTAAAAGAGTATATGGTATTTATTTACCTTTTAAAAACATTACGACTTGTTAAGGAAGCCAATGATCAAATAATAATTGCGGTAGAGGAATGGTCGTTGTCACCGGTTACGTTAAAAAGAAAAATTATTTTGTTGTTGTTTAGTAAAAAACATCATAGAAAAAGATTCCATTTGAATTAAATAAAAAGTCATCTGTGATTACACACCGTATAAGAGACAGTCGTGTTTAAAACCAAATACACCTCAATAAAAAGAGAATGAGAGGAAGTACCTTACCTCGTGTCTGACATGACTCGTTTGTCCTTTACTCTCCTGAAAAATAAACTAAAGAAAATTTATAAGTACATAAGAACCTTTTCCAAGTCTATTATTCCTTTTATACCACTTAATACCTGGTTATAAACATTATACAACATTTAAGCTAACAATGGTCATTTTGTTGATATTTGGTACATGAGTAATAAATGAACACCTTATATTTACATGTTTCCATGTATCTCCAGAATGATATTAGTTATTTAGATATCATATATATAATATATATCTAGTATATATATATGTATTTATAATAGTACATATCATTTGGAAATAAGAAATTAAATGCACCATTGCTGGAGACGGTAAGTCATACGTTCACATGAACGCTACATTCATTTCCATTTCGTATTTTAAAGGAATGAAAACATAATGAAACATAGGTATATTATAATTTTAGATAATATAATATATAATATCATTAACTTCATCCTTTATACATCCCATATATGGCATTAACGAATCATATCAATTTTCTGGGGTGGTTGTATGCATTTACTCAAATTAAATTATCGCGTTTACCCATTATGGAAAACTTAATGGTAGGCTATAAATGTAAAAAATAGAAAAATAAATAAAATATAAACAAAATATATATCATATATAAATATAGTTTCATCTTAATGGCCACCATGGGATGTAGTTGGAGAAAATCAAACAATCAACATGTTGTTAGGCGTTAGTTTTCCATCAACAGAAACATTATGTTCTTCACCCATTAAATGGAGGTGTGTGTAAGTGTAGTTTGAATCCTTCTCATAAAAACATCCTAATATATTTAGGATAAAAGTGTTGTTATAAAATAAATTAATAATGAGATATTAGGTGTTTGAAAAGTTAAATGAAAGAAAATAAGTTAAGAGAAACCATTACCTTCAATTTTGATAACTTTTATTGGTTTGAAACAAAAAGATTTATTGAAGTGACTTATGCCTAAGGTAAGGATTCTAGGAGGAATAGAGGGATCATGAGAGATTATTTTGTTAGGCGTTTGATGATCTAAAGGGATTAATGGGTGTGAGTGATGAGTAAGAAATGATTCTTTTTTATAAGGGGGAGGAGGGGCTCTTTAGGAAAGTCTGAAAAAATAATTTTATTACATATTTATTTTCAGTTTCTAATGGTCAAAAACTTATTACAGTCCAACATAAGATGACCCATGGTCAATTTAAAATCATTCATTAAGAAATGTAAAACTTTTTTATATTATTTTAATCTTTATAATATTTTTTATTTATTCATTTATTAATGAGGTAAACACAACATTTTTATTGTGTCATGAATAATTTTAATTATTTTATGTCTAATAATTATAAAAATAAATAAAATGATGTAGGAAATATTATTATATTTCCAATTAATATTTATATTTTAAATGATCACTTCTATAACCCCATGTAAAAAATGATTTCCAAAAAGTTATTTGATTGTGTCATTTTTTCCTTTACTTTATGTTTATTAAAATAAATTTTCATTATCACTCCCATGTGGCCCCATGGGGTTCCCAAATCAACCCAACGATACTAATGGTTGTATCTGTATATAGAAATAGAATTCGGAAACATGTTAGGGTAATTTTATATTATTATAGTAATATTTGTTTACCCTAATTTACCAGATTTACCCTTTAACTATGGTAAAAAAAATGACTGAAGTAAATATTCATAAAGTCTAAAAATTCATGTTACTTATTTCCAAAATATAGACATCCTATTTCAAAATATTGAATCCAGTTTTCTAAATTCAAATCACAGAAGTTGTAGAAATTAATTTCAAATTAATTACAGTGGTCAATATAAAAGGCGTGTTCTTTAAGAAATAATAACTATTAAAATATTGACACTTGTCTATGTCCAATTTCAAATTAACATTAATTACAATAACCAAAATTAGATTAATTGATAAAAATATAATCTAATTACACTTTAAAACCAATAAAAAATATAATATAACCATATAAATAAATTATATTAATTCGACATTTTGAATTAAATTACATGATTTTTCACTTTTCATAAAAAAAATGAATTTTATCAGACAAATACATAAAATTTACCCAAAGTAAATTTTGATGTCCCAATTGTAAAGAAGAATTTTATTTGGTCATATAAAACATATACAAGTTACCAAAACTAGATTTAATGAGGGTTCGCCATTAAATGGCGGTAACTCATCCTTTTAAAGTAAATTGTGCATAAAATTACATTCATTAAAATTTTAAGCCTCTAAATTTTATTGGATAAATGAAAAAACATTTAACAAACATGAATATTCATATTCTAGTTTGATATTTTCATACCAGCCAAAACAACGGCTAGGCGTTAACTACAATTTAATATAATAATATTATATTATTATTATGCCGCGTATGATTTCAAAGAAACCGGTTGTTGGATATCAGGTATGCCATCGAACATAGAAACCTATTTAAAGTATAATTAATATTTAATTAACAGATATTAATAAAAATGAAAATGTATTATTTCTTTATTTATATAGTATGTTACATTCTTCCCCCCTTTTTGAAATTGTGTCCTTGAAATTTTACTCACTTATCAAAAAAATGGGGGTATTTATCCCCCAAATAATTTACAGATTCCCACATTACATCTTCTACCATATGGTTTTCCCACAAAACCTTTACCTAGTGATTCAACTTATTCAACAACACTTGCTCTCTACAGTCAATAATCGGGACTGGATGTTCCTCATAAGAGAGATTTTCTTCCAACAGAACTTTCTTTGGACTTAAAACATGAGATGGATCTGGTATATAAATTCTCAACATTTAAATATGAAAAACATTGTGTACCTAGGACAAACATGGATGCAATGCCACATTGTACGCAACATATACAACTTTAAAATGGATTTATAATGGTCCAATAATCCTTGAAATCAACTTTCCCTTTTCACAAAAACACATCACACATTTCCAAATTGAAAATTTGAGGAAGACATGATCACCTACCTGAAAAGAGAGATCCTTCTTCAAGTTATCTGCATAACATTTCTTCCTACTTTGCACTGTTCTCATGTTCTTCTGAATCTCCTGAACCTTTCCATCTATCTCTTCTTCAAATTGTGGTCCGATCAGCTTCCTTTCACCTATTGCATCCCGAAAAGCTGGTGTTTGACAACACTTTCTATATAATGCCTCACATGGAGCCATCTGTATACTAGAAGGAAAACTGTAATTATATGAAAATTCAACCAAAAAAAGATGTTGGTCCCAACTTCCCGGGTAATATATTAAACAAGAACATAACATATCATCTAAAGTCTGAATTGATCGTTCTGACTATCCATCTGATTGAGGATGAAAGGCTATAGTAAAATTTAATTCCGTACACAACGACTTCTAAAGGCCCCTCCAAAAGATAGTAGTAAAACATCAATCATGATCAGATATAATGCAAGGGAGAACTCCATGCAACCTGACTATCGCATTAACATAAAACCAAGAAAGATGATCTTCATACAATGTATCTCAAATAGGAAGGAACTGAGAGGATTTAGTCAATCAGTCTACAATAACCTAGAATGCATTATTACCTAGTGATGTCTTTGTTAATCCCAATGCAAAGTCCATGGATATATTTTCCCATTTAAACTATATAACCAGTAATGATTGAAGAATCCCTTTTGGTAACTTCTGCTCTATTTTAACCTGCTAATAAGTCAAACACTTCACAATAAAATCATCAATATCTCTTTTCATTATATCCCACAAGTAATAATCCCTATGATATTTTTACAGCTTCATACTGCCAAGATTAACTAAAAACGTGGAACTATGAGCTTCACATAACAACACATTCTCCAACTGTGAATCACCTGGAACACATATCCTTTTTTTAAAACCTCAAAACACAATAATTATCAATATTAAAATCAGTAAAATTACCCTTCTGAAATAACTCTAACTTTTTCTGTAACTCTCATTCTTCCTTCTATGCTTGCTTAATTCTGTCTGATAAAGACGATTTCACTGACTCCTGAAACTAACTAGAAAGAATTTCCAACACCAAAAAATTCACTTATAAATTTAATCAAATCAAATACCAATGGATATCATTCCAAACGTAACATTGTTATTGTAGCAGTACTTCTATGACTCAAAGTATCAACCACTTTATTTTCTTTTCTTGGATAGTAAAGGATCATGCAATCCTAATCCTTGATTAATTATAGAAATAACCTCTGTCGCATGTTCAATTATTTATATGTGAATATATACTTTAAACTATTGTGGCCAGTATATATTTCACATTTTAGACCATACAAATGATGACTCCAAAAATTTAAATAAAAAATAATAATAGATAATTAAAAATAATATGTACGGTAATTTGACTCATGAGAATTCAACTGACGTGAAGCATAAGCAATTACCTGATCTTTCTGCATAAGGAGATAGTGCAGTCCTTTCAACTATGCATCATTATAGATAACAAAAACACTAATTCTGGAATTTACTTCCAAAACTGAGGCATTTACCGATCTTCTTTTCAATTAATGATAACAATCATCACATTCTTATGTCAAATTGATCTTAACACCTTATCGAGTTAACTAGGTTAATGGGAAAGATAACCTAGAAATTTTTTCAAGAAACCACTGGTAATATCCTACAAAACCAATAGATCTACATATCTTGGTTTTCTTTGGGGGACTTGAACATTCTTTAACAACTTTGGTTTTTGCAGGATCAACAGTTATGCTATTTTTTGAAACAATGTGGACATGGAAAGAAATTTTTTATAACCAAAACTCAAAATTGATGAACTTCCCATACAATGTCTTTTCTTTTAATGATTGAAAGACAACCCTTAAATGACTATCATGCTCCACTTTAAATTTAGGAAACAAACTATCATCAATTAACAGAGCCATAAACTTATCCATGTACTCACGGAATGTTATATTCATAAGATCAATGAATACTGAAGGAGAATTATATACCTCAAAAGGCCTAACTACAAATTCATAATTACCATATCTAGAATGAAATGTGGTTTTCGGAATATCTTCTCCCATTACTTTCAAAAGATGGTACCCCAACCTCAAGTCAGTTTTTGAAAAATACTGACCTCCTAGGAGTTGATCAAACAAATCATCGATATGAAGAAAAGAATACTTGTTCTTAACAGTGATGTTATTAAATTCTCTATAATCATTACAATGTCACATTGAACAAACTTTTTTGTAACAAAAAATAGAGGTGCCCCCATGGTGATGTGCGAGGTCGAATGAATCCTTTATCCAAAAAAATTGCAATTGATTCTTTAACTATAAAAGTTGAATTTAATCCATTTGATAAGGGTGTTTTGAAATTTTCTTAGCCTCAGGATCTAAGTCAACCTTAAATTCAACTTTCCGATCATGTATATTAATATTAAACTCTTCAGGAAAAATATCAAGGTACTAATTTACCAGGGACACATAATTAATTTCAATAGTTCATTTATTTTTAACAATATGTGCATGTAAACATTCATTTCCATATTTTACTAGTTTTTTCAGCTTCCTGATATATAATAAAAATAAATTTTTCATTCATTTACATAAACTGAAAATCTTATTGAAAAAAACCTATTTAGCTTTGTAGTAAATCTTATAATGCTAAATAGAAAGCAAACCCATACCCAAAATAACATCAGACTCTACTAGAGGCAAATCAATAAGGTTTGCAGGTAGATTCTTCCTGCACACAATGATCGAGAGGTTCTTATATTTATTTACTCATCATTTATTATAGTATTTTTTACCATATATTCTGTATTAATATGTTGAGTTGGAATACCCAATTTAGTAGAAAACTTCTTTGAAATGAATGAATGTGTAGTCCCGGAATCAAACAACAATATTCCATAATATGAACAAAAAAAGTGTACCCTATACTACTTCATTCGATGACCCATCATTTGCTAAAGTATTTGCAAATGATTTCACCACGACATACTGCTTGTAGTCAGGCATCTTTCCCTCATTTGAGTTCTTTGTTGGACACTCATTTGCATAATGACCCATTTAATTTCACATAAAACATTTACTAACTATAAATCTTATTTTGTCTTACCATTACCTTGATCCTTATCAATGAAATTATGAGCCTTATATCCCAATTTAACACATCAGTAACAGTTACCATAATTCAAAAGGCATTCCCCAAATATCTTTTTACTACAATTTTCACAATCTAAAAAAATATGGTTCATACCATCATGATTTTTGGGAAAGAGTTTCCCTTTTTCCTTCAACCTTGACCTCTTAATCAACTGTTTCCTAGAGAACAGATGATCATAAGAAAAACTCCATTTCCACCCTCTCCACAAAATGAACAAGTTTTTCATAACTTTTGAATTCTTGAGATGATGATGCCCTTTGATTATTTGGCATTAATCATGAGTAAAAGAAATTTATTTTATAATCAAGGTCTCGTATTAAATTTTAAGCATACCTTGTCAATGGAGTGAATTTTGTTACATAAGTAGAAACTAATTCATTATCCTCACTCAATTCCTCGAATTGTGTTGCCACCCTACGAAAAACCACCTTAGGAAAATATTTCTCATGAATAAACATTTGAATTCATCCCAATCAAGAGCATCAATCTCCTCATTATCCCAGATATTTTTCACCATCAACCACCACTTATCAGCTTCACTTTCAAAATGGTAAAGATCGTGACTAACCTTTTAATTTTCAGAGCAGCCCATGACATAAATAATTTTCTCTTGTGCTTTAATCCAACCTTTTTACAGGAAAACGTCAGATGATCCTATGAATGAAGGGGGATGTTTCATCATGAAAAGCTACACTACAGACATGTTCCTCTATGGTTGATATGGATGATCTCGTGCATGGAAACCACCACCATTTATATCCCGATTCAACTATTCCATCACTATAATAAATTGTTCAGTTCTAATTCTAACCATTTCTGGTTACCGATTTGGAAGGTTGTCTTCCTCATGATGTTGTCCCAACATAGCTGCCCTATTTCCTCTACAGAAAACCATTCTGAACATAGAAATATCTTAGGCGAAGAAACATGGTAATTGGTAAATGATATATCATTTAAATCCTAACTTAAACAAAAAATAATTTATAGAGATTAATTTATCTATATTCCAACCCCTAAAGTTGTCTAAACTGACCTTTGATACCAACTATAAGGATTGTGCCTTAAACACCACATAATATTGAATTCAATGAATAATTCATATTGAGGATATTATCAGGTTTATATTTTTTGAGACTTTGGCAATAACTATTACATTAAATCTCAAAAATAGAATGTACACACTTCTAATAAGTTTCCATTTTTTCAGAAAATAAAAACTCTTTGAAAAAACGGTCTTGTCAAGTTCCACGTTTTAGATAGGGTGACTTTTCCATGATCACATCCATTACCCTATTCATAATTATGTCCTATGAATAACAATTCAAAACATGGGATGAGCATAAAAATATCAGTAAGAGTTATCATATAAAAAAATATATCATTAGTCCATCAATACATAAAAACATACTCTTTTACATACATCATGAAATCATAAATTTTTTGAAATACACATAGAAAACATAAATCAGAAATGTAACATGTGGCATACATATCATACCTACGTTGTAGCTTTCACAGCTATGTTGGGAGTTACATTTGGAATACCCATCACAGTATATTCCCTAAATATCCTAGGAGAAACATAAACATTTACCTTAGTTACATTACCCAATGCATTTGAGAGCGATCACAGGCTCACCAGCCCAATATTTATCAAGGAACCACCCATATACATAAAAAATACCAAATATACATTATATATTCGTATCATATGAATACAAAAAAAAAGGAAAGATAACATTTCGACATATCAATCATAATATATCATCTAAATATATAGACATAACAAATCCATTATCAAAACCATTTTCAATAAGAAAATATTTAAAAGAGTTTATAGTATTTATTTTCCTTTTATAAACATTATGTCTTTGTATGGAATCCGAAGATCAAATAATACTCATGGTGGCAGAAAGGTCATTGTCACCGCATACATTAAAACGAAACAGTATTTTTTTCGTTTAGTAAAACGCCTCATAGAAAAATATTCCATTTGAATGAAATGAAATTTTAATGGTGTATATAAACCATATAAATTAATGTGATGTGTAAAACATTATATTCCCCCAATGAATAGAGATTGAGACGTATTCCCTTACCTCACATTTGACATAACTCATTTTTCCTTTAATCTCATTAATAATAAACTACAGTTAAATTATACTTGATTAAGAACCATTTTCATGTTTATTATTCATTTTATACCACTTATTACCATGTTATCAACATTATTCAATTATTTATGTCAATAATGGTCGTTTGGATGATATTTGGTACTTGAGTCAATAGTGAAAACCTTATATTTACAATTTTTCCATATGGTCAATTTTCATTTATCTCCTGAATAATATTAATTATTTTGATATCATATATATCATATATATACAGTATATTTTTGTATTTATAATAGTACATATCATTGGAAGATAAGAATTGAAATGCACCGTTCATGGAGACGGTAAGTCGTACGTACGGATGAAAGCTACTTTAATTTCTATTTCATATTTTAATGGAATGAAAACATAAATATACATAGTTATATTATAATTCTATTATAATATCATATATAATAAAATTAAATACATCATTTTTATATACTAAATATGGAATTAACGAGTCATATCACTTTGAGGGGGAGGTAGTCCGCACTTCCTCAAATGAAATTATCACATTTACCCATTATGGAAACCATAAAGTTATTATATAAATGTAAAACACCTAATAATAAAGAATAAATAAAAAAAATACATGTCATATATATATATAGTGCCATTTTAATGGCCACCAAGTGAAGAGATAGGAGATAATCGAACCTTTATCATTTCTTGATGAATTAGATTAACTTCCATTGAAACAGTATGTTCTTCACCCATTAGATGCAGGGCTGTGTAAGTGTAGTTTGAATCCTTCACATAAGAAAATCATTGTAAATTATGGATACTTCTTCTGTTATAAAATAAAGTAATAAAAATAGTTTAGGGGTTGGAGAAGTAAAATAAAAGAAAAGAAGTTAAGAGAAACTGTTACCATTCATTTGGATAACTACCGTTGGATTGATCCAAAAGGATATAATGAAGTGACTTCTCCATAATTTATCGATTCTAGGTGGAAGATAGAGATCTTGAGAGATTATTTGGGTTGGGGTTTGATGAGATAAGGGTCTTGAGTTGTATGAATATTTAGTTAGAAATGAGGGCTTTTTATAATGGGGAGAAGGGGCTCTTTACAAAAGTGTGAAAACATTATTTTATTATATAATGATTTTCATTTTATAATGTTTGAGAACTTATTAAAGTCAATGATAAGATTACTCATAGTCAAAAAAATCATCCAATAATAACTGGACAAGTTTTGGTTATTATTTTAATCTTTATAATTTTATTATTTTAAATAATTTATTATTGAGGTAAACACTTCGTAATTATTGTGTCATAAATAATTTTATATATTTGGTGTCTAAATATTATAAATAAATAACATGATGTATTAAATCTTTTTAGCTTTACAATTCATATTTATAGTCGAAATGATGACTTATATAACCCCATGAAAAAATTAATTTTCTAAAAATTTATTTGTTTATGTCATCTTTGACTTTACTTTAATATAATTAAAATAAAGAGTCATTATCACTCCCATGTGGCCCCATGGGGTCTCCAAATCGACCCAAGTATGATCATGGTCGGATGTGTATCAACCAATGGAATTAGTACACATGTTAGTGTAATTTTATAATATTATTGTAATAATTTTTTACCCTTATTTAGCATATTTACCATTTAACCATGGTAAATAAAATATTTATTGAAGTAAATAATCATAAAGTCTAAAAATTATAGTTACTTATTTCTACAATTTGGACGTCCTGATTCCAAATATATAATCAATTTTTCCAAATTCAAATCATAGAACTAGAATAAATTGTTTTTAAATTAATTTTTGTAGTCAAAATAAAGGGTTTGTTTTTAATAAAATAATAACTAACAAAATATTGAAAATTCTTTATGTCAAATTTCAATGTGTAATTAATTAAAATATCCAACATTAGATTAAATTGTTAAAATATAATCTACAAACACATTAAAAGTAATAAAAATGAATATATGACTATATAGATAAATTAGATTAAATAAGATGTTTTGATTAAAAATAAAACATTTTTCACTTTTTATTATAAATTATATTTTTTCAGAAAAATACTAAAAATTTACACAAAGTAAATTTTAATGTCCATATTCTAAACAATAATTTTATTTGGTAAAATAGAACATATAAAAGTTACCAAAACTATTTCTAATGAGTGTTCTCTATTAAAAGGTGGTAAATCATCCTATTAAAGTAAATTGTGCTTAAAATTAGACTCAATAACATTTTAATACTCTAAATTTTATTGGATAAATGTAAAAACCTATAACGAACACGTATAATCATATTGAAGTTAGTTCAGTTCATTCCAGCAAATACAACATCTAGGCATTAACTACCATATAAAATAATAATATTATATTATTATTATTCTACGTAAGATTTCAATAAAACCAGTTGTTTCATATCAATTACGACATCGAACATATAATCCCCTTTAAGGTAAAATTAATATTTAATTTACAAATATTAATTAAAATGAAAATGTATTATTTATTAATTTAATTCGATGTAAAAAAATTGTTCTTTGGGAACCCTATAAACCAAGGAAGTCATGATATAGTGTTTTTGGGTTGATAGAAGGGTTAAATGGTGGGTTATATAATTTAAAAACATTTCTCAAAATAAAATAATTTTGTGAACATGGTTTTTTGGGATGTTCCACACTGTTTATTAAACATTGATCTTGAACTATATACTCATGTAATGGGGTGAATAGTTTCTCATTAGTAGGTGCATAGATTTTAAATATGTTTTTCAAATATTCAAACACATACTATTAGGTTTTTCAAGGTTTACTATTGGTGGTATCATGGTATGAGATAAATGTTTTTCTACCAGGCACATCCCAAAAGAGAAAAAAATTTCAATGTTCTTCCCAAAACATCCCAATATATACCCCTAAAATATTATAAAAAATGGGGTCAGCTATTATATTAAAACATTTACATGATGTTACAACATCATATATGGTAGATACAATTGTTTTAATATTTATATTTTTAGTGTATAATTGATTATCGTAAATGAATGGTGTAAAAAAGATACATCATAGTGAAGATGATTATCATATCTAATAGAATCGACCTTTGGATCAAATCCTATAGACTATATGGTGAGTCATTATGGAAAAATAAATAACTGATAAAATAGATAAATATATTTAGGAGATACTTTTATAGAGTGTTTCACAGTAAAATGTTCAAAATGTGTGATGAGTGAGGGAAAGAGGTGCCCATTTGTAATTGAGATGAGATGACCACTTGAAATATTTTAATGTTTTTTATATTATTAAGATATATTCTATGAAAAATGGATCTAATATGAACCAAATTCTATTAATATGTTATTTTGGTTGATATCAAACCAAAAAATATGTTTAAGCTAGAATTTTAGTAATTTAATTTAAGGATATTGCCTTAAATGAAACATATTCCAGTGATTTTAATCTAGAATAAAAATTATTACATTACAAGTATATTTTTAGTCTAGATGTATATTGAATTTGTACTAATCCTACAAAATAAACCCATACATTATAGGTTGAAACTTATACATTGTATCAATTTAATATACAAAAAAATAAAAAAAACATGGTTTCCCTTTGTGATCAATCATCAAAATTTTCGCATTGAACTCATCCCTGCCTCTATTGTCACATATATAATGTGAATATAATTTTTAAATTTGGAAACAATACAAAAATATCATTAAATGATGATAATATAATAGAAACTATTAGTCCAATGAAAATAAATAACAAATTTATAAAAAGTTCATTCAAAAAATTGAATATTATTATCATAAGGATCAATAGATTAAAATTTTAATATAAATATATTTTCAAGATAAATAATTATAATGAATATAATTTGTATTTTGGAATCATTGGAAATCATTTTCATTATCACTATTACAAACATCCAAATCTGCAGTTCCCAATTCATTGGAGGTTATAATGTTTCTACCCATCTTGGTTTTATTATGGAACCCCCGTAATTGGTTTATCATGTAACCAACATCAATAGGATTATCACATAACTACCCATCATCAAAAAAAATTCCCATTCAAAATAACATAAACACGAATAATGAATGACTGCATTATAAAAACACACTTTGTACAAAATAAATTTTTAGTTTTGAAATCTCCCAATTTGAAAAGGCACACACGTAAAATGAAAAAACATTTCATTGAAGTCAACAAAATAAAATTTCATAATTGTTTAACAAATATTATTGTGACATAAAATAGATAAATATCATTCAATTAATAAATTTAATAAAAATACATTTTATGGTAAGATTGATTGAATTGAGTGTAAATTAAAAGAATCAATTGTGTTAATATACGGTAATTCCACACAAAAAAAACAATAAATATAGCTTATTTTGTTAAAAATTAATTTCACACAAAATATTAACATGAATTAATTAATTAGAATATGTTAACAAGAAATAAATGAAATTTGGTTATGTATTCCCTCAGACATTGTAATTAGATGAATCATGTTCCTTGAAATGGTTAATATTATATAATAAAACATTTAATTACACGAATATAATGATATTAATGATATTATATATCAAAGATAAGGATATATATGCCACACAAATGAATTAAGTGTTTATTTATGAATATATATCACATAAGTATAAGTGATACAAAAAATCCTTACATGATTTTCAAATTTCCTAAAAAATATTCAATCCACTTGTAAAATTGTTAAACTTATGACTATAATTTATTCTATAACTATATAAATATTTAAAATATCTTATATTAAATTTTAATATCATCTTATCCTCCATTCATCAATAATATTTTATTGTATTCATTGTTT
The DNA here is from genome assembly GCA_963277665.1 of Viscum album. Lineage (NCBI taxonomy): Eukaryota > Viridiplantae > Streptophyta > Magnoliopsida > Santalales > Viscaceae > Viscum > Viscum album. The sequence continues at coordinate 303,081,123 of OY728131.1, read as the reverse complement.
TTAGGTGTTTCCATTTCATGGATTCATGGTTGACTCACTTGTGCAACATTATGGATGTCCATATAAAATTAAATTAAAATTACATAAGCATAATAAAATATTTTAAATTAATATAAATAGGTATACATTTCCCAATTTTAATTTTTTGTTTCTTGTAAGTGGATTACTCGTTAGATAAAATGTTAATGATATGTGTTTAGTTAATTTTTGTGGGTTTTCCAAAGACTGTGAATTAGTTTCATTTTTCATAAAATTATTACTATATTTTAGTTCTAGAACAATAAATTTTTTATAATATACAGTTTAAAATATTATTTTACCAGATTATTAGTTTGTTGATTTTCATGAAGGTAGTAATGAAATATGACAAATCATTATTCATGGAGATGGCTAATTGACATAATTAGTAAAATAGTGTAGTATCATTGAATAAGTGGATATGAAAAATGAAATAGATGTGAGATATTCCGTTATAAAAATTAATATATAGTATATACATGATTATTGAGTTCATATGTCTTTATGGGTTAATTTGGGGATCAATAACGAAATAGGAAAACAAATTATGTGAGGTGGTTTGGCAAAATTACCATTTGAATATCACCTCTATGAAAAAAAACCCTTGTGGACCATGGATTTAGTTTTTTGGTTAGAGAAATTGAACATGAAATTGATTATAGTGATTAGTATGTGTTTTGGTAGGTACATGCAGATTTTCAAGGCTTGTGAGGGGAAAATAGGTTGGCGAATAGTGGTATTTATACTTGTTTATTGGTGATTTTATGTTCCAATAATGATTAATTTATATTTAATAAAAAACCCGTCGAGGTGGAATAAATTACAATGAATTATTTTAATAATTAATTTATTAGATTCTTTTTTTGTTCCATATACACATCCAAAGCCCTTTTAATATTTATTCATGTAATTTCATGCTTTTAACATTCAACTGTAACCCATGTTATTATTTTAGTTACGCTACAGAAATTTTTTTTAAAATGGAAAATATCATATGCATATAAATGAAAATGATATTAAAATATAATTTAGACCCCATGATTAAAAATTGGGACTCCATTTTACAAAATTCAATTCCCATAAATAGAATAATTATATTCAAAAATAATTCAACTGAAGAGATTAGAGAGAACAGTTTTAAAGTGAAATTGTTCATAATTATGGAACATTTTTTATACAAATAAAACCTCAAAATGAGTCTAATGACTTATGTTTCACATATATATGTAAAATATTAAAAAAATTAATTTATTACAATTTAATAATATAAATTAACCTTATATATATTTATAAAAAACATCAGTTTCAAATAAAAATCATTATTTATCAATATTCATAAAAAAATTAACCATCTAAAAAAAATTCATGCAAATACAATTAAATAAATCTATAAAAAATGAAAATAATTTTTTGAAATCAAACTATAAAAATTTTATTATTTGGTTTTAAATAATTTCAAAATGAAATTTTGAATAACTACCATTAAAAAATTATGCATTTCCATGTATAAATTTGGATTAAATTTTATCATAATCCAATCAAAAACAATTTTGAACATAAAAACATTCTATAAGTCAAAAAAATATGGATGGTCATATTGAAACATTTTCTTATAATAGATATCTTATAAATGGAACATATTAATAACATTTAGTTGTTCATTTAAGCTCCTGGAGGTGTACTTATTAGGCAATTGAACATAATATTTTCTTCTAAAATATTACATTGTTAAATTATCACAAATTTTGGAAATCACGTACTCAGTATTTTAAATTCAGCATATTTAAATATGGTTATAATTTTCAAAATACCTTTATTGAAATTGAATATTAGAAATTGGATTAATAAAACATCAACCTAAAAAGAAATAATGGGAAGGAAGATGATCATTTATAATAACACATTATAGGTTTCCATGTAAGAAAACATTGACATTAAATTGTAATGATATCAACCATGTATAGATTGATATTTATAAAGGACATGGTAAAGAGAAAGTGAATGATCACATATCCATAAATCAATGATATGTTAAAAGGTCATTGATTTCCTATTAAGAAAAGTTAATGGATATTGTTTTTATTTCATGATCCTTTTTAAAATGAGGATTAATGATTTTATGTAATATAATATTTAAATAACAAATATACCTCCTAGATATGTTGAATTTTATCATTTAGTCTATTCCCACACTAATCTCATCATTTTGTCCATATGATGATTATTTATGGTGTTTTTTTATACCTGAAGCTCTAGACACAATTTTTGTGGATCCCATCCTCAAAAAAAGAGAAAAAATGTATTCATCCTTTCATTAGAAATGAACATAAATGTTTAGATAATGATAAGATTTATCACTGAAAATAATTAATGTTTCAACTATGTAATGAAACCTTAAGTAGAAAAAATCAATAGTAATAACTGATGTTCAACATAGACAATTCAATAAAAAAATGTCCTTAAAATTCCTCAAAATAGTTCAAACCATGACTGAAACCCAAATATCATAAGAATTTGATTTTAAAATATTACTAGATAAAAATAATAATTTACTTCCAAATAGCATAAAATTCTATTAATGTATCACTCTATAATGTATACTACATAATCATAAAGCCTCCATGATACACTATTCATTTATATAAATCAACAGATTTAAAAAATTTAAATAAAATATTCGTATAAAATGCAATTAAACCTTTATTCCTCATAAAAAATCACATAATATTAAATTTACCACAATCTTATTGGATTCCCAATATAATGAATGTGTTCTGAAAAACCAGTAATCATGTAATGACCAAATCATTTTTAAATCCCCTGGAAATATATTCGAGATAAAATATTTTACAAAAATAAACACATCCTTAATCTATAAAATCATTTAACAAAAATGAAAAAAAATTACTCACCATGATATCATATAGGCCAATAGTTTGTGGTTCAACCATAAAATCCTTCAGTTATGGGTTCAATTCCAACAACCTTTCCAGAAGTGGCATGTAGTCACCCATTCTATGGGTTGACCATTTATTACAAATATAATATTATAATAATCAAAAAAATTTGTTCATATAATATAAAACTAAAAAATAACCATAATATGGATTACTCTCATAGTTTATCTCATAACTTTTATTTTTCATACCACAATGTAATAACACATAATTACTTCAAAAATGAATGTATCTAAAAATTTCATTAGTCACCAAAAAATTCCATAACGTAACACCTTTATAAGGGAATAAAATACAATGATCATATTCTCTACATGAAAATTTAAAATCCGTGACGATATTCATCACTCTTAAAAAACATTATAATAGCCAAAGATGTCTAAACCATACTCAGAGACCTTAATGAAGGACCAGGCCATAAAAATTACATAATCTAGTTATTATAACTTAGAATCCACATTATAAAATTTCAAATAATATGTTTGGATTATATTTTTATCAAACTAGTACAATCATGTACAAAATAAACCCATACATTATACATTGACCATTATTAATATTATATATTTCTTCAATAAAACAAATATATTGACATAAAAGCATTATTTATTTCCATGATAAACCATAAAACTTTTCTATTTGATCTCATAATTTTATACATTCTCACATATATGCTTCGAAATAACATTTTAAAACTTTTTTCCAGAATAGAATCTCACTATGATAAAACAAATGGACGGAAACCATTGGTCTTTTGTAAATCCATATAAAATTTGATCATGATGTTTATCTTTTTATAAAAAAAGATTCATTTTTTCTATAAAATAAATATCTTACATTTTATAAATGAAATTAATTTAATGAGAAGTAATTAAAAATAACCAAAATTATAATTAAGAAGTATGGTATATCATTTTCAATCTCTCAATTATTAATAGAAAACAATATGGCTAACATCTGACTCAGAGAACCTAATACATTAGATGTTATAATATAACCACACATCCTCAATTTATAACCAACCCACCATTCATTGGTTTATCACATTAACACCTATAATAACTTTATCATGTAACCAACCATCATCATTTAAAATTATAATCAACCACAACATTTAAATAAATCATGATATATTGAATCATAAAAAACTCTTTGCTAAAAATAAACTTTTCATTTTGAAATCACCCATTTAGAAAATCAAATAACATAAAATACAAATTGTTTTCATTTAGAATATACATATTAAATATTAAGGTAATATTATTAATTTTTAAATGATAATGAGGTGGTTAATTATGTTTATTTCATACATGTAATAAACAGAATCTTTATGAAATAGGACCTCTAAAAGTGGGTTATTTAACAACTGTATCTTACAAATATCATATAATTGCAGTGACTATTAATAAAATGAATGAATTTTGTGTATGATAAGTATAAAAACATAAAAAAGAGTTATAAAACTTAATATATTCAACAGAAAATTTAGACATTGTATTTTCATGAAATAACCATGAAGTAGAAGCCTATCCCAAAATATGAAATTTGGTTAAGAAGTCCCATACAAATGGTTATAACTCAAATATTTGGCACAATAAATGTTATAATTATAAAATAAATCATATAATAACATGAATATAATTATATTAATTATATTATATTTCAATGGTTTATATATAGAGAGAAACCCAATAAATAAGTGTTGAATAAGGCCTAAATATAACAGAAGTAAAAGTTTGACGTGAAACACTTACCGCATATTCATCATCCTTAAAATCTATTCACCCTAAATGTGTAATAGTATAAACAATATTATTAATTTATTCTTGATCTATTTTCATATTTATAATTAGATTTATTACCTATTGATATCATATTTCCTCTTGTTCATTAATAATTTTTCATTATATTGTTTTTTTGCTTTTGTTTCATAGTTTAATGGTAGATTCACCTGTGTAATAATATATATGTTATTTTAATATAGAATTAAACTAATAAAGTATATTTAAATAGTTATAATTCACATATATAAGTGTAAATGGTCCAATATATCTTATTTTCTTGTATTAAGAATATTAATTTGATGAAGACGGTTAACTTCCATAATTTGGAAAATGGTTTCATTTAATAAAATAAAAGGAGATCTAAAATTAAATGGATATTATATGTTCCATTACAACCATAAAATTCCAAAATATAAATTATTTTGTGGTTATCAAACATTGATAGATGAAGGTGTTTATTATACAATAGAATACAATATAAATTAATAGAGGGGGTTTAAAAATTTACCTATGTAATTTCACCTCTTTAATGGACCCCTTGAGGACCATGAATATACTATTTTTCAGAAAAAATAAATTGGACATTGGTATGTTTGTGAATTATAGGATTAGTAGGATATTTTGGGAGCATCATTTATATTTAGGAGAAATAGGGGTTATGGGGAGTATTATTCATAAATTTTTTAGGGGTTGTTAAATGTGGTGAAATAATGATTATTTTATATTTAAACACAACAACACTGAGGTGGTACTAATTTTATATAATTATATTAACAATAAATTTATCAAAGAAAATTAATGTTTAAAAAAGTCACCCAAAAATATTAATATGATGTTTTTAGTTATATAACTTTGAACCTTTTAAAAATAAAATGTTTCATTAATTTAATTATACCATGATAAATGTTTTTTTAACCAGAGTAAATATTTTTTTTATATAAATGAAATTGACAAAAATCCATAATTTTTACCCTATTATTAAAAATATAGAATAATTTTTAACAAAAAAATATCAAAAAAAATTGTAAGAATTATATTTCAATTTAATTTAACATTTGAGATGAAATAGAAGGTTTTTAATATGACAATGCTTAAAAACTGAAATGTATTTATAAAAAAAATTACAATTAAAATGATTATAATTACATTAATAGGATTAATATGTGAATGATTGATCTAATTTGACATTGGAAATAATTAATAAAATAATTTCGCCTTCTAAATTATTTAAATGAAATGTATAATTTCAATTCCAATTCTGTATTTTTTAGAATTCACTAAAAATGAAACATCATAGAAAAATACCACAAAATCCCCCTATGAAAACATTGAAATTAAAATTTCATAAATTATGATTTTTTGTTATTTTTTGTATAAAACTATCCAAATTTTCTTTTAAAACAAGATATCCATCAAAAGGTGGAAAATTTAATTATCAAACATATATCAATTTATAAATAAAATTAGATTTATCCTTATGTTAAGACTAAAATAAATTGATGATTTTTTATAGATATTATAAATGAGTGAACAAAATATAGTTCGTCCTATTCAGTCCCACCATTCTAAATCCATGGTTATAATAGTAACATTGTAGTAATTTATATTGTTTCATCTAAGGATGATGTGTCATATATTGTATGATATCGAACAAATTATTTCCTTTTAAATTATCAAGATGTTACATTTTCACCCTTATCTTTTTATATTAGCTATCCAACAAACCCAATTTTTCCTTATCCACTATATCTATTTTTTATTTTTTAATATTCATAATGAAAAAATTATATGGATTTTATAACCTAATATTAATTAATTATATATAAATATGCATTCCATTTTATAAATTTCAATTAACATAAGTGGTATAAAATAATTTTAAAATTAACCCCCAAAGCACGAATAAAGAACTATTCTCAAGAAGTTCATTTTCAATCATAAAATTAACTTACATTTACACTATGAATACAAATAATTATTTCATAAATATTAATTAATATTATATATATAATCTATATCTTTCATTTAACCTAATATTATTATAATTCATTTTAAATAATTGAAAATTAAAATGACCACACACATGAAAAAAATTAGGAAAATATCTATTTTTACCTCTAAATGACTATTGCTTAATTTACAAAAAATATATAACCAATATTAGTTTAATTATACATATTATAAAATATGTTTACGAATAATATGGTAATTAGTTAAATAAAAAATTATAAAATATTCATAAAAAAAAATTTATCAAATAAAATCTAAAAAAAAATCCGGATTACTTTGACCATGTATCATAATAAATAAATATTCTTCCTATCAAATAATAATTTTTATGTTATTAAATATTAAAGAATTAAATTTATTATATGTTTTGGAAATAAATTTTTTCTTACCTTAATTCTTGATCGAGTGATATAAAATCTTCTCATCATAGTTATCTCTCAAACATGGGATTTGATTATTAATGAATGGACTCCATATAGCTCACCAATAATTATCGGTCCCCTTTAGTGAATCAAATGCAATTATCTTGTTGAATGACTCACATCACACTGGATATCCACTATATTTGAAATACTTTCATCGAATTCAAATTTCCATCATGAGAGTGGCCTTTCTTCGTAAAATTTGGTATAAGTATTACTAGCTTTATTACACGTTGCATTGAGAATCTTCCCACTACTTTAAATTTTAATTATCTCTCCTCAACTAAATTCAAAACATTAAATTTATAAAACCCATGAAACATGATACATTCTATCTTAAAAGATATTTTATCATGACATTTGAGGCTGATTATCACTTTCTCAAAAGAAGATCTATGTTTTTCAGCAATAGGATTATTCAAGGCAATTGTTCTCGAAAAAATGAGTCCAACAATAAATTAGACGATAAATTAAAATTTAATTTTTAATCCCATTTCAATAATGTGAATATGGTTTCTCTAAATAAAATATAACAGGTCCATTATTTTCAGGTATAACTATTAATCCTCATAATATTGGAGAAATTAAAGGTATCACGTATACATTCAAAATATAATTTATTTGAATCATCAAGGTTTAAATTGTAAAATTGTTTCTTCATAATTAATTTTCACTATATGAATGTAATTTTATATTCCATATTTTAAAATAAAATTTTGTAGAGAAGGGTATTTTTATACCACCAACCTCAAATCAGTTCATTCTCTGCATTTTATTTTATCATATGTGAAATGATTTTAGTTATGGTTTAACCCATCAAAAAGTATATATATTAAATTATCTAACTATGATACATAAACCTATAATAAATAACAATAAATTGAATCTAAAATTTATTAGACACTATTTCAAAATTTTCAACATTACATGATAGAACTTTACCATAGTCGTGATTTGTAATCTAATACTCAAGAGTTGATTTTAAAATTCATTCATGTACTATATATATATATATCCCCATGCTAACACATCCACTTTTGATTGGAAACTCAATGTACCATATTCAGATAAAAATAACTGAGAAATAGTAAAAAAATGGACAGAATCCTATATATATCCTTGTCTGTCTTTTATATCAACCGATTTAGAAACATAATTATTTTCATTACATTAATGGATTTCTTATCCTTGGATTATCCGAAAAAAATTATTCATTATCATTAAATTTTCAATGGATGTACTGCAGTTTGGATTTCTTCATCTCCAACATCGAAATTTCATAATTTATTATAATTTCTCATACCCATGAATCATCATCAAATCATTGATTCAAATATCAATATTATTCCTCATTTGTTTCATTTGTTCAGATAAAAAATTGTCAAATATTCATCAATGTGTATAAATTATCAATCTTAGTTCACCAGCATGAAAATGTTTTAACATTTATTCTATCTTAACTATGTTTTGAGAGTGATTGAAATTTTAAAAAATGTCACAATTATTAAATATTATTGAAAATGTAATCCTCTTAATCTCACAACACCGAGTTGAATTCTAGTATCTATTTTCTTGGATGTATCGCCGACTTATTTTACGAATCTTCAAAAAAAATTATATTTGGTTATTATAGAATGAATCTAAACAATCTAATGATGTTCCTTATATTTTTAGATTACCATTTACATTGTATTCTTAATAATATTACTTATCCTTAAAATTCAGTTATTTTTCTTTTGAGAAGGTATCTTTATAGATTTATTTTTATCTCCATGGAGTGAATGAATCTTTTTATACATTTGTGAATAATAACGGAATAGATGGGTGGATAAGGATTTTTTCATAAAGTATCAAATCAATCCTTATGTTTTTGCACATTTTTCAATATTTCACAAGTTTTTTTATATAAAATTACTACCAATTTTAAATATAAATACACAAATTGAATCATACCGCTCACATATTCATTGTATTTGTGTTCATTCTTCTATTAGGTATGTAGTGCATTCGTTTATAAACAAATATATATTATATTATGATTATGAGTCAATTTTAAAATCATTGTAGTATTGAAAAACTATAAATACGTAAATGAATAATAAATATTTAAAATGAAAAAATAATTATATTAAAAAATACCTCTTCATGGATTCTAGTGTTTTGATGATATAATTTCTCTTTCATAAATTTAAAAACTAAATAACAAAATCCTTTTTGGTTTGTTTTATCAGACACTTTACAAACATTGTAAAATTAAATATTATTTATATGTGGTTGGATAGTGAAATATTATTATATATACACTAATTTTTATCCAGTCAAAGTAATTTTGATGTTTCTTTTCATTTTCCACTATCCTCGTTCAATGATACATATGATATTCTGAAATCTCCATTTCAATACATTATCCTTATTAATAGATAATATAAATTATATAACTAGATGATTAGTTCTAAATTTTTTGATGAAGTGTATTAAATATTTCCAACCTCCATCTTCTATGGTCGGTCGGTATATGTGTGCAATGAATCTAGGAAAAAATTATTTGAGTATCCAAATCGACCACATTTAGAATCCAATGACTCCTAATAACTAAAATAAGAATTATTAATGAAATAAATTAAAATATATTTCATATTATTAAATTTTGTAGTTTCAAACCTTCACCATTTATGTTAATAATTTTTTTCCATCCTTAATATTTAGGTTATATGATTTCAATAGGCCTATAACTTTTCATCCTATTTATTGGATTTTATTTTTTTGTACTATATAGGTGACGTGAGAACTAATTATTTAAAAATAATTCACTAGGGAATGACTTCAATTGTTTTTCAAATATATAACTATGAAAAATATGAAAAGTATTTAGTCATAATTATCATACTATATCAGCTTTTGGAAAGTTAAATAAAGAAAACATAACTTTTTTATACATTTACAACTGAGCCACCTACCCAATCATACTCTAGTATTTAACATAAATTTTCAACAATAATGAAATCAAGATGTTCCACACTATAAATAATTTCAACATAAACTTTTGTGTGAGTACCACCAGCTTTCAACATTGTATTCACATGACCCTACAATGTTAATATATTCAGATATAAAATGGGTTGGTTTAAGGTGCTTTCAGTAGAACGTTTCGATTGGTTGGTGCATCCTTACGATAGTTTTGATCCTTTAATTATATTCACACATTTCCCTATTCTTTTCAAAAAAAATTCACTGTTTTAGTTCGTTTTCATTAAATTATATAAAAATGTCTAAAAAAATTGGAAATGAATACATCCATGTAGACATGTTTTTTACAAGATGTGATAGACATGAGATGAATGATTCATAAGCCGTGGAAACCTTATGAATATCATACCCATAAATTTGAACAGGTATCTTGGTTCTTGGTTCATGTAAAACATAATTCAACACTTGGACATGGCCTATTGGAATTTGTATGTTGTGTAGCATGATGTTCTGTTTATTGAACACTATAACCCTCGTTATAAGGTGATGGGTGATTGTTGATAAATATAAATGAAATTCATTTTCGCCCTATAGAATATCAGTATGGGAAATGGGTCAATGTCTATCTTAATAACAATTTATAGACACATTTATTATAACTTTAATTACCTCATCAATGATAGGTGTTTGAGGGTAATGTCTCACCTTAAAGCTGGTGGGGGTGAGATCTCCACGTGATTGTTGTTATTGACTTGCTTCTTCTCCCACTAGCATAAAATTTCTTATGATCTATCTCTACCATTGGATTTTTTTCCTCATTGATAGATATTTTTATCTCGTGATTTTCATTTCTTCACATGGATCCTACTGTTGTTTTTTTCTCAAACAATGTATGGGGTGTCACTTTGAAACCTAATCCTCTAATGCAACCATACTTTTTTGGAAACCTCACGACCACCAAAAGTATTTACGCATCCAATGTCGATTTTTATAAATCCTTTGACAATGCCAGTTTGAAAATATTGGAAAATATGTAATCAACATTATGTAATATCAATTTAATAAAATAAATATATTTATTATGTCATACTTTCACTTGTTTCTAGCACATTTTGTATGTTATTATTTATTAGTATCCCATCATTATTTACACGTTCCTCCTTCACTTGCACTAAGTGTTGGATGGTTGTGGTTTCGATTGGATTCATTAATCTGTATATACATATAAGAACAGAGTTGTGGTGTTGTTTTTTGTCACATAAAATTATTATGGTAAATTTAAAAAACGTACACAATTTTTTCAAGTGAAGTGTACATCATCTTTGCTTTACGGTAAGTGCATTCTATTTTTTATACTCATTTGTTATTTTCATCACACCACTGTTGTTTAAAAAATAAAAAACCATTAATCAAAGTGGTGGATACAAGTATCTTTAATTAACGTATTACCATACACAATGTACCTAAAAAGATAGCACCACACAATGTATAGTAAAAGCGTCACATGCTCTTTATGATATCACATTTTCATAAAGATGAGGTGGTTCTATGATAACTTTCTCTTCATAATCATGAAGATAATATATCATTAAAATTGAGTCAAATCCACATCGAATCCTTACCTCAACCCTTAATGAATAGACTGTGCATGACTCATCTACTATAAACGAACTATACAATGTATGGTGATGAGTATGTCAATGTTTCTTTGTTTTTTTAATAAATTAAGGAAATGATATCAGAATGTTACCATTTTTCTCCCCATAACATTTTCATTAGGCTGATGATAACATGGTTCATTAAAAATAATTGAATCACCACACAATACAGTGTGTCTATTCTAATGTAATAATTAATCATGGCTATGTTTGGGTTTACATGATGGCCCTGCTTATTTAATACAACATCATATCTAATGCATTTCAATTCATTACTTATGGTTTTTACCAAACACTTTCAATCTATGATGCACTTTTTTTCTGGGCTTCCAGTGTTTCATTTCCTTCCAATAACTCAGTTTCAAAGTCATCAAGATGTTACTCTAGAGTGTTAGCATTGGAATGTGAAGTGGCCAGTCATACCTATACACTTGGAGCAGTAGAAGTGGGATAAGAAACTTGTTGTTCATTTGTATTGCAAGCAACAATATGTTGAGAGTCAATTTATTCCTCGGTACTATGATCATCGGTAAATTGAGAGGCGTGTTGGGCCTCTACAGTGCGAGTAGCAGAAGGATGAGAGACCTGTTGTGCCTCGGGATTGGGAGTATCATCACATGAATAATTCATTGTCTATAGAAGTGGTATACAATTTAATTTAGAATAAAAAAATGTAACATCTAATAAATAATAACATTAAGTAACAAAAATTATATAATAAAAATATATAACAAATTTATTGACATGTATTTTTTAAATGGAAGACTTGATTTGACCCCTCTATAGACCAACTGAATCCCTTCATTGTGGTCTCCTCTCACGTAAACAAGTTAATCAACATTGGGTCCACTGTGAAATTTCTTAATTGTACCCATGAAAGTGTAATCCTATTTTGAATATTCAAATGAGAATCCATTGGTTTTGGAAGATTATAAAACAATTTATCATTTTCAGTTTGCGGAATTTGGATCATAAAATACTTGTACTTCTTGTGTTTCCATTATAATCGGTTTGTCATTATACATCCTTACTGAAGTCAACATTCATGAAACCAAAACCATATATTTTAATACCAATACTATTATCAACCAACCTGCATTGAAAAATAGGCTCTTGAAATTTCATTTAATCCAACTCCCATTTTTTTAGGATACCAAAGTATGTCATATTCACAAATATTGGATTTATATATTTAGTACTGGAAACATGCCTCACTTCAGTGAAAAGTGAAACTCAACTATTCTACATGGTACTGTATTCATCATGTACATTACTATATAATATATAACAATTAATTACATTATATTTATATGATAGTACATACACACTTGGTCATATTGCTAGCCGTAGATGTTTTTATGAAATTGAGTCTGGATTTTCATCTTACTCCTTAAATATATGGTCCTAAAACCATCATATAAACTATTAATTATATGTATTTGATATCCATTTTTCATTTGTTGAACGATTCATCTTCCTTATAATTTCATGGTGGGTTTTGAAATATGGTCCAACCTCTAAAAAATTTGAAAAAGGTATAGGTGGTCCTACTCTTAATATATAATATTTATTGTGAAAACATCTCCTTCAGAAAAACCATCACCCTCATGCCGACCAATGTGGTGAGATTTATCTAGACCAATGGTTTCCACATCAGTCCTATATTCAAAAAAGAATTCAATTTCATCATCAACAATATATTAATCTGCAATAGAACCCTTTTCTTGACATTTATTTTTCACATAACCATTGAAAATATTCATATACCATTAAATGGGGTACATCCATAAATTGTGTAAAGGACCACATAGTCCCATATATCCCACCATGTGATCCATCAAATGAACCATCATATAAAAGGTTTTCATCAGGAGGAACATTTTCAATTCACATAGTATGACAACAATTTCTCTTTCCATAAATGGAAATTTCACTGAGCCTAAAATATTGGTCATATAACATTGAAGAATAAACAATGATTTTTAATGTACAATGATCAGTCTTGAAAAAATATAATGTAATCCTAATGGAATTATATCTATCATCAAAACATGGATGTCTTTTGATTTCAACCCCTTTCACATTAAATTGGTCATTGACACGATGTTCTTGTTATTTGATTAATACCCCACTAGAACCATAACATCATCCTTCATTTTGAAAACATGATATATCTCCTGGATGGAATGAGTGTATGCTCTGGGAGGAAGAAAAGTATATTTTCTCCTTTCACTAGCACCATCTCTTCTGGTATTCCAATGTCAACAACTTCCAAACTAGCCTTATTTGTAGAAGTTGATTTTATGGTTTCATTTAGAAATGTGTCAATGACACAATCTCATGTATTTTTTAAACATTAATAACATCCAGAATGGTAATAAAACAAACAAAATTCTATTATGGTAATTATGAAATATTATATCTTCTTCCAGTTGGTATCCATACTATTTTTCAAAAAATAGTTCCCTAAAAGTAGTGTCTATATCTTGTACATTCCCAAACAGTTGACTGTCAGTTAGTGGAGATGGTGTGGTATATTCTTTATAGACATCCATAAAATTATTTAATTCAATATTTGAACTTATGTCATCAGGGTATAAATATGTTATGTCCAAAAACATTTTTTTGACGAATTTGTCATCATATTTGACATTGTACGTTTTTTCAGAGATGTGACCTGCATGAGTCATTTTAATGTAGTATACTTACAAATTTCCATAAGATGTAATGTCATTTAATATCCCATAAAACATGGATTTCATTTTGAAGTATTCATTTCTCTAATAATCATACAAAATAACACCTAAATCACATATTAATTTCAAGTCCTAGATCAATATTGAAAAATAAGAATCAATATCATTACCTAGTCATTTTAGTACTAATATATGCAATGATAGCATGATGTGTTTTCATTTCATACATAACCATGGTTGATTGTCATAATTTTACAACATTACTATCCATGTACTATGAGTTATATCTTGAAAACAGAAAGGATTCACTTAGTATATAGATAACACAAGATAATGGTTTCTCATCTTTATTCCAAATTCAAGATACTAATGATCGATACACTTCAAATGAGGGGAGTCTTCCAGGTGATGTGGTTTCCCATTTTTATTTCATTTATCCATGTTCCATTTGAATTTTCCTATAGTCTCATCGCGTCCATATATTCTCACAAACATTGGAATGATTGGAATGTAACATATATCTTTCATAGGTCCAGATTCATCATTCTTGTATCACGGATCACCACACATTTGGAATTATATAAGTTATTTTTGGTCCTTGCGATAAATTATACCATCATTCAGGTACACATGTATTCTTTCAGAGATCAGAACAATCAAGTGTAGGATTTTTTAGTGTCATAAGTCCATCATGGTAGATCATTATCTTCAAGGTGCATGTCATTCAACAGAGCATGTCATTCTGTTAAACATTAATCACTCCATCCATTTAAAAGTTTAAAATTATTTAGCCTCAGTATGACTAAAAATGCTATATATTTAGTGCAACCACCTTAAAATTTTATCTTTGTAGAAATCTTTAGATGCTCAATCAATTTTCAAAAATGATGAAGTTTATCTTTAGCTATAATTATCATTTCCTAAATAGTATCTTTACCAGTATTCATATCTATAATCACATCCACGAGATGGTCTTCTTTATTGGTCACACTTTTAATCATCTTATATGA
Organism: Viscum album; assembly: GCA_963277665.1. Classification (NCBI taxonomy): domain Eukaryota; kingdom Viridiplantae; phylum Streptophyta; class Magnoliopsida; order Santalales; family Viscaceae; genus Viscum; species Viscum album. The sequence goes on along the minus strand of OY728131.1, from coordinate 303,065,601 downwards.
TCCATAAAATAAATAGTTATCCTAGCCACTAGCTTCTTTCTATTTTTAATGTTTTTATTCCAAAATTTATATCATTGATATACCCTGAGACAGATCAATTGTTCTTCCAACTACTCCTCAATAACTTATCATTAATAAAAATAGCATAATCACAGAAAAAGGATTTGAGAAGGGTCATATGTATGCTCTTTTCAATCTTGATCAACTCTTTCACTCTATATCCATACTAATTTATCGATGGATTGGAATATATAAATTCATTATTCATATCCACTATATTTGATTCTGTGATATTAGTATTTAAAAAAATAAATACACAAAATATTGATATAATGTAATGGTTTTCCAAATTCATCATAAAATATTAACAGAAAAATATTGTTCTAATATCATTTGAAAACTATTAAAAAAGTCACACTTTAAATCCCATTAAAAGGAAATCCAATCACACAAATTCTTCTATAAATTAACAAACCATTTTTAAAATATTGAAATCAGTTCAATAAACTGTTTCAAAAAACCGAAATTCCTTTTATAAAACATTCATGGAAACATCGTGAACCCATAATCATAACCATTTAAAATGATAGACAACCCTTTGAGAAATATTTCATAAAACATGAAACGTTTTAAATGATCTAGATAGGCCTTTTAGAAATTTCATAGATCCCAAGAGACACACATTATAAAATATATGTAGAAAACAAGTCGATTCATCACAAATCAATCTGGTTTGTAGGATTCCATAAAACTATTCCAATGGTAGCTGTAATAATAATAATTTCTATAATAATTTGATATTGTTCTCCATACCATTGGATATCCCTTTATACATGCTCCGATTTTATATTTATATCAATTATTCTTCAACACAACACCAGTGTCCCGACGGGTTTGTTCTATAGTCAGTGACCACCGTCACAACCATGAAACACTTTTGTTACAATTTACTACAAACACTTCTGTATCTAAATAATTGTTGGATAACACCAAATAAATTGGATTTACACCCCAAAAACAATGGATATATCACTCACATGTAGTATTATTGATTCCTTTATAAACAAACCTATGAAAATCTATAAACATGAACCCATCTACTAGATCGACAGATCTCCCAACAGTCAACATATCATGTCTAATTTGTCCACATGCCTACCTAGAAATGTGTACTTTAATGTAATTTTATTATGGTTATATAAGACCCATATAGTTACAATTAATTTAAATGAATCCCCACACATTCAAATTCAGGAAAAAGATACAATTTTATAATTATGAAATAATAATTATAAATAGAGAGTAATGTTTTTAGAATAATTTTTATATTGAAATAATTTATTTTAAAGAATATTATAATCCACCTATGTAAGCATCTAAAAAATAAACCATTTAAATCCAATGTGTCTTATATAAAAATTATGTACACCCTCGACACTTTTGGTAAATCATTTTTCTTAATATAAACTATGAAAAAAGTTGCTTTGTAGACATCATGATATTAATTTCATCATACTCATTCACACTTAGTCAAATGATCCTTCACATCCCTACTAAAAAATCCTTTTAATTATATGTTAAATTCTTTTTGTTTACATATAATTAATTTTGGTTAAAGTGGAATGTGAAGATTTTATTTATTGAAAAACAATATGACTCTATACTATTTACATTATTTATAATATAAAAAAAATGGAATGTTTAATAGAAGATAAATTTTTTGTCTTCCAAGTATTCATCATGGTTTGTTGACATAATAGGACAACTTAGGGTTTCAATTTTATCAATTGATTAATAACAAATGAAAATATGTTACCTATTTATAATATAAAAGGATGTAAAAATAATCAAAAATAGTCTCCCCAACATAGACATTTATATAAAAAAATATGGCATGGGGTTCTAAGGGTAATATAAGATAAGAAATTATCTGAAAAAAACCTTAAAATGAATGATGGAATATTGAGGACCCTATTTAATACCCTATATAATTTATGTTGTGAAATATTTATTGTAATGGAGTGCTTACTTATTAATATAGAGTCTCAAGTATTGCAATTAGCACATATATTACCTATGAGCTAAGTAATAAAATTATAAAAAGTGATCAAACACCCATCCAGTTTACCATTCAACTGTTTTCCAAATAAAAAACAATTCCCCTTTACTAAAAGATCCCAAAAAACCTAGTTTATTCTTCATATGAATCACAGGGACAGGATGGCCCCTATTCACATCATTTCGAGTAATCATAATAAAAACCAAAAAAAATATTGTTAATTTATCATATAACCAAAACATATAATCCAAATATTTTCCAATATACAACAAAAAAATTTAAAATATTCTTCTGAATATGGATTTTTCTAAAATCCATTGGAACACCTAACCACACTATTATCTCATCAATATCACCAAATGTTAAATTCTATACTAAATTTGAATACCTTTGTATAGAGGCATTGAAAATGAATAAACAACCTTAATACCCAAACCTTATGTTCCTAATTTCATTTAATGAAACCCATCATTACATAGAAAACACTTTGAGACTGAAAATAGATCACACCACTTGTAAATCAAACTTTCATTTCACTCTTCACTCCCTCAAAAAGATAAATGTCACTAAAAATGACACAGTAATCATAAAATAAATAACTTTTAATCAATTCCAATACTATATATATTATAAATTTAATATTATAAAATCAATAATGCGCTAGTATGTGTAAGGCCTCCACATAAGCATCCAAATTACATAAAAATCCCACATTCCAAAACTAATTTCTTAACTACGTGTTTATAAAATACATAATTTATTCAATAAAATAAAAAATTATTTAGAATTTCATATTTTTATGTATCGATGAAAAATTACAGAACATTATAATTTTAGTGAAACTAATTTATTTGAATTTCTATAAAACCATTTCATATTTGGGTGACCCAATCTAAGTATATTAATAAAATACTATACATAAAAAGAAATTAATATGTTTCATTATATTACACCTCGCCTCTACCTCTTTGGCTTGAGGAGGCGGTGAGGGATACATGGCCTTAAGAGATGTTCCAAAGATGCCAAAGGATAAAAATAGATGTCGAGGGCTTTAGGATCAAGTTGGGGAATGATTTTCCCTTAAGAAAAAACAAACCGAACAATCTAATGACAACCACTATATGATTTCGGTCAAGAAAAAAATCAAACATGTATTCCCCAAAACAACCAAGTTGTGCCACAATACAACCCCAAACAAATACAACTAGACAAGTCCACCAACATCAGAGTACAATAGGAAACTAAATAACCAAAGCACTATGAGCCATGACACCTCCACAACTCCACACCAAGCTCCAAGCTCCAAGATTTACCAAGACATCACTATGAACCACTAAAGGAGGTTGATGCCTTACCATTTCCCATGTCACGGTACACGTCATCTGCAAAAACACCAAGGTGCCAAAGCATGGGTGAGTACTAAAACTCAGTAGTATTTCCCCAAATGACAACCCTACACACGCAACTTGGAAAAATAGTTACCACATTTATAAAAAACTATATATATAAATTAAATCAGAAGTGAACCCATATTCATAAAACTAACATGCCCTTACCAAGCCATCACACCCAAACCAAGAAACCAAGAGAAAACCAAAAAAATCACGCCACAAGCCATCTAACCATTTACACATTAGCACAACAACATCCATATTTCAATGAAATTCACAATAAACAACCAAAACGGTGGGAATTATGCCCAACACGTTCACCCATTAACATCAAAACAATCAAATTGGTGGGAATTCCGCCCAACCCGTTCACCAATTCACAACTAGCGGTACTTCCTGACCACTACTCATATGGTGGTTCTTCCGACCACTATGCATTCCAATTTATACTGTTACTTCTCACCACTTCCAAACAACATTTCAAATAAGTCGTATCCAAGAATATAACCACACTAGGTCACAACCACATGTAATCAACCAATTCCATTACAGATCCATCCACTTCAATAAATCACCCATTTATTGAAAACCATTTTCCATTCCAATCAACATTTCAATAAAACAACCCTTTTATTGAAAACCATTTCCATTAATCATTTTCACTATCAAGCATAGAATTCCATTTTAAAATTTTCATTTTAAAATCCCCAAGAATAACATATCACTATAAAACACCATTTTCTCCAAAAATCCCCAAAACATCACCAAAGTGATTTCCAACCAATTTCTCAAAACAATTCACAATTGATTTTCATCACAACAATTAATTGTAATAAGGAACTACTAGTTCTAACCAAGTAGAGTTGAGAGAGAAGCCACCTACCTTTAGGGTTCCTGAGAAATGGACCAACAAGCCACCACACCTCAAATCCGGCGAAAACACCACCGAGACCTCTCTAGATCCTCTTTCCCTAACATACACATGCCTTAATATTTACATCCAAGGCAAACACAACCCTTGATCTACATACAATAATTGTAGATCTAGATAACCCAGAATGATAGGGATGTAGATCTTGAGGAAAACAAAAGAGAAACAAGAGGAGAGACTTACCTGGGAGAAACCACCTGCAAACGGCCTTGAAACCCCTTTGAAACGCTTTCAAATCAAGTGGGAGAGCACCCTTAACCCCTGAGAACCTAAAATCAGGAGTGACGCTCTAGTGGGAGGATGATTAGAGTGAAATAAGTTATGCCTGAGGGAGCCCGAAACATAGAACCCTATTTTTATGTTCTCTCACGGTTAGCCCGCACTATAACTCCCCGACCCTAGATACCCAGAGTCGGTGCATTATTACATAACATTGGCATGATCACAATGGATCATGTCTCGAAATACCGATTATTTTAGTAGTATTGGAAACACTAGATATATTCATAAGTCTTACATTACATCATAAGGTAAAAAAACTACAACAACATCTTGTCTTCATATCCCCTCATACTATCCCTGCAGGTCATTCTTAAATTACTTCTTCACATCCTAGGAAAAATAAAACATTGAAATGGGTGAGCTAAGATGCTCAGTAAGGATAACAATATAGCAGATTCATTCATATATAAACAATTTATAACTAAAACGAAAGCCTTTTAAACTTGAACTTCAGTATAATATGGAAATGATAAAAAGAAATAATGTCATTTACTTATTCACATGGATATTCTACTAGTCTAATGATCACATGCAATATCAATATCCACTTTCATAATGATGGAATGCATAATTCCAGACTATCATAACCACATAGCCAAGGCCTCGTGCCAAGACTACAAATAAGATTTAGTCAAGGCCTTGTTCCAAGACACTAGTTTGTCTCATGAGACCTACCGATGCATCGAGGAGCTATAGAGGACTCTGCCCATCACTTATTAAGTCCAATGCATTACTCATATGAACAGGTTTAAACATAACATAAACATTTGTTTTAAAACATGCATACAAATTGTCAATACATTAACCACAAACCATGAATGGTATAAAAATAACACATCCACAGTCAAACATATCTCATTAGATACAATATAGAAGATTTTATTTTATCACATTAACCTCAATCATGAATAATGAAGGATGTTGAAATAGATTAAAATAATCATCAAAACTATTTGAGAGAAATATCCCCCTTTTTTTGAAATCATTTTAAAATTCACACTATTTGTCAAGAAGCCGTTTAAAAATAGATTTTCGAATCAAAGTGTCCCATACCACATTGAAACTTTTAAAATGAGTTTTAATTTTAAAACAATAATGTCCATATAAATAAATCCTTAAAACCATTTTTAAAACAAGGATATTAGTGAGCAATATTTAGAAGAATAAGTCTTTAAAACATTTAAAAATTGTATTTTAGTTAGAGTTTCTAACCAGAAGAGAGACACTTGAATACAAATAATCGAGGTAATAAAAACTTTGTAATATCATGAGAATAAATGGATTCATGATATACTTTGTCAAAGTACATTATATACACCACATAAAAGTGAGTTGGTGTATAACAACAAAGAAGTCTCAATGGAATGTAAATTGAGATGAAATCTCTCATAAATGATGTATCCTTAGGTTAAGGAAAAATCAATGGCATAATTATGTGTGACAAATATAAATACAATAAATATGATTAGATATTCAGTTTAAATCAATCAAAGGATATTCACACATAATCTTATAAAAACAACACCAATGAATTGGATGTTTAACTCAACAAATGGAGAATGAGTTAAAATTACTCTTATCAAATTAATATCGATGATTTGAGAAAATATAAATGGAGTGATTATGTGTATCAAAAGTATATCCACATGAAGGGGAGTGAAAATTATGACATAATCAAATGAATAGTGATTCCACACATAATCTTGGAGTAATATAATCAATGAAATATGCGTAAAGCTGAATGAGTGGAAATTGAAATCTCAAATTCCCTTATCGATTTGGTAACATATGAAACATTCACCCATGAAAGAATGATCATACAATGATGATGTAGATACCCATAAATTAATGAATATTACACAATGAATACAATCATGGGCAGTACACATACACCACATGCAATAAATAAGTGGTCAACAATGGAATTCTCACGAAATTTAGAGTGAGATAAGAAACCCCTTACCACGTTGTAATCAACTGAGTTGAATGACCAAAAGTTAATAACCAACAAATTATTTACAGAATAACATGAATATAATTTGAATAATGATAATATATATAAAATGGAAGTACACAATATACCACTTTCAATAAATTAGTGGCGAACAATGGAAATCTCATGGAATTAAAAGTGAGATAAGAAAATCCCTTACCTTGTACTTTTCATTGGTTGGGGGTAGGTTAACCGCCTGTATAATGTTGAAATAATTGTTATTAAATTATTCATGAATCATATACATTAGTATGATATCATATATGATCTTTTAACATTTCTTTGTTAATAATATCTTAGAATTATCGTCGTTTCGGGTGTTATCTTATTCATTTTATTTAATATGATTTGTTACGTAAGCCATGTTTTTAGTGGATAGGTTGTATCTATTTCATATCCAGAATGATATAATGTTCTTAAACATTATTTTTAAATCATAAAATGATAATTATACTTCATTTGATATGATGAAGAATGAATCTCATCGTGTTCGTGGAGACGGTAGTATGTACGTACGCACGAGCGACAATATCATTCTTTTGATATTAAAATAATATATAATTGGATGGTATATCATATATACATAATCATTATCATATTATATTTATTATTTACATGAGTTTCACATCATTACTATACCCACCCAAATAATAATATATTGAATAACAATTACACCACGATGTGTAGACGGTAAGCCGTACGTACGCACGTATGGTGACATGTTATTCAAAGGGTGGATGGAATAATGAATATGGTTGTAACATATTTATAATAACATCGCAGTATATATAAGATACTGGAGTTATTATTTTATAATGGAAATAACAATGATAGAATAAGTGGAAGATGAAAGGAACTTGAAAAGGGGTGGTGAAAACATTACCTCTTCTTCAGGTTCTTCCATTTGATTTGATCAAAAGGGATCCTTAGGATGGCTTTATGATCAAACTAAGGCCTCTAGGATGTATTGAGGGACGTTTAGAGAGTATTTGTGTAGGGGTTGGCCGAACCAAAATGTTTTGAAGGTGTGAAGAAATGAGAAGGAGGAGTGCCATTTTATAAGAGGGGTGAGGGGCACCTTTGGAAATGCTAGAAATATTAATTTTTAATAAATTCATATTCGGTTTATAATGTATCCAAAGTTTATTATTCAAATTTTAAGGTTGGGATAGGTCTAAAAACATTTAACCAATATAATTTAGACAGGTTTGGGTTACTATATTAACCTTATCTTTTAGTTTTAACTCTTAGTTAATTAGTTTGACATTTACCATGTCACTTTGTATTTTTATATTATATAGTTAATATAATTACTATATACATCCAAGAAACCCCGAAGTGGTCCATTAATTTAATAACTATCATGATATAAGTCTCTTGGATGACCCTTAGCTTTTTATGAATTTAATATAAATTAATAATATAATATTTGTTTTAAAAACTCTTTTATGTTAATTTTTACACTATTCTATAGTTGGTTTTTGTAAAACTCATAACAGAATGATTACTTCGAAAAAAGTTAATTTAATAAATATTAATATGTTATATCTACCTATAAAATTATTGTAATTCCATATAAGTCTCAAATTATATTTATTTGGATATTTATAATATCAATTATTCTAATTTTTCACTTTTATGGTAATTACTGCATCACCATTGTCTCATAAATAAATTAAATTATTTAATGTATAAAAATTATAAATAAAATATAATTATTTAGGAAATCTTTTTATCTTTATAATTAATATTTACAGTCTAAAATAAAAAATATATAACCCTATGTAACAATTTTGTTTCTAAAAGATATATGCTTGTGTCATTTTTGTATTCATTTTAACTTAATTAAAATAAAATGTCCCTATCACTTACAAGTGGATCCATGGGGTCCTAAAATAGACCCAAAGATGACCATGGACGACCATGTATCAATTAATAGGTTTAAGACACATTTTAGGGTAATTTATTATTATTATAATATTATTTTGTTAACCCTTGTTTACCGGATTTACCTTTTAACAATGGTAAATAAAATATTTACCGAAATAATTATCCAAAATGTCTAAAAATAAAAGTTACCTATTAACACAATTTGAAAATACTGAATCCAAATATGGAATCCATTTTTCAAAATTCAAAACACATAAGTGGCAGAAATTAATTTAAAATTACTTCCCGTTGTTAAAACAAAAAAGCGTGTTTTTAAGAGATAATAACTATCAAAAGATTGGCACTTGTTTATGTCTGGTTTAAATGTGAAATTATGGTCAATGAACAACATTTTATTACATGGTAAAAATATATTCTAAATATAATTTTAAACCACTCAAATTAATAATTTATCACTATTAATTATTTTGATTAAAGAAGTTTTTTTATTTAAAATTTAGTAATTTTCACTATTCATCAAAATATGAAAGTTATCCAAAAAGTACCAAACATTCACCCTAGACTAATTTCGATATTCCGAATCCAAAAATGAAGTCTATTTTGAAGGATAGAATTTATAATATTTCAAAAAGTAGGTGGTACTATTCCTAATAGCTAGTTTGATTGGTTGTGGTGTGTTAGAATCTCGAAGTTGCATACAATGCACGCCATTGCATTATTCAAACGGAAACGTACCGTGGAAGCATGGGGTGTTACACACACTGTATGGAAAACTGTGTGCTAATCATGTGCATGATACTACCTAAGGAGAAAGTGTTTGCACAGTTTCCTCGCACGTTTTGGAAAACCGTGCATAGGCCATGTGATGCCTACTGTCTCCCCTGTACTGTTTCCTGGGGAATCCGCACGGTATCCACTAACCATGCTCAAACTGTGCAACCTTTTAAATGCCTCCAAACTCATCCAAACCCATTCCAAAATCTATCAACCTCTTTTCCACACATCCCATTCACTTTAAACACATAATAACGCATAAAAAGGCCACATACCTCAAACCATGGGAGCTACATTCTCCCCACAATTGGAATTTCTGTCCATGGAATGTAGTGAACCCGCCCTTTGACAAAAGAGCTCGGGCCACTGCTCGGCCATCTATTTCTCCTACTCTCAAGTCTCCTCTTGAGTATGACTATGATTCCACAAAACATGTTGTAAACCGATTCTTTTACCACGTAAGACTTTCTATTGCCGATCCACAACCCGCACTGGCACGTGCACCAACAAATCATCCGGTTTAAGCTCAACATGATCCCATCGAACCACAAGGTCATGACCAGGCTGATACTTTTTAAACTTTGACACATGCCACACATTTTTCACCACACTTAACCTAGGTTTCAATGTCAAATGATAAACCACCTCACCAACCCACTCAATAATCTCAAATGTTATAATATACCTTGGAGATAAATTTCCCTGCTTCCCAAACCGAAAATGTCCCAACCTAGGAGAGATCCTCAAGAACACATGATCACTCACCTCGAATGACAATGACCATCGACGATGATCCACATACTATTTATGACAACTCTGAGCCATCTCCATTCTCTTCCTAAACAACATGATCTTCTCCATCGTTTCCTGGACAATGCTCCGTCCAACCATCGAGGACTCACCCGTTTCCACCCAACATATTGAAGAAGGACATGGTCGCCCATACAATGCTTCAAATGGAGCCATTTGTATGGCTGTCTGATAACTGTTATTGTACAAGAACTCAACGAATGACGTGTGCTCTGCCCACGAGCCACCACAATCCATCACACAAGCCCGCAACACATTCTCCGGAGTTTGTATCGTCCTCTCGGATTGACCTTCCGTATGAGGGTGATACGCCGTACTCATGGTCAATTGCGTTCCAAGGGATTGCTGTAAGGATTTCTAAAAACAAGATGTAACTATCGGATCATTGTCTGATACAATAGAAACTGCAACAATATTCCTTTTCACCACCTCCCGAATAAAGATTTTGGACTGATCCTCTACCCTATGGGATTCAAAAATCGGGATGAAATGGACCGACTTCGTTAGCCGCTCCCCTATCTGCCAGATGGAATCGTTCTTTCTGACCGTTCTAGGGAGGCCTATGACAAAATCCATCACTATCTTCTCCCAATTCCAAACAGGTATTGGTAAATCCTATAACATTCATGAATGCCTCTGATGCTCTCCCTTGACATGCTGATAGGTCAGGCATCTCAAAACAAACACAACAACTCTTCTTTTCATTCCATCCCACCAGAACTCTTCTTTCAATTCTTTATACAAATTGGGAATTCCATGATGAACAACCCACCTGGAATCATGATACGCCCTGAGAAGATCCTTCTGGGATGCAACAGGTACAACCATCATATTCTGAAAACAAAAAATTGAATTTCCATTTAGTTCCCAACACTCAATGATCTCCCCACCATTGTGTCTCGACCCCATGGTCACACACTCATAATCGGATATTTATGCATTTCTAACTAGGCCAACCAAGTTAGGAATCAACAAAACCAGAAAGAAGACAACTCTATCGCCTTAGTCCTCAAATTCCCACCGAAAATCGGCTATAAACGACATCAACTGCCACTGGTTTGATGCATGTTTCACCACCTGAGCATATGTTTTCTTAATTAATGAATTTGCCACAGAATTTCCCTTACCTGGTGTGTACATCATGTCAAAATCAAACATCTTAGATATTACATCTATCTCCTTTGCCTCAATTTGAAATCCCATTTTGATAAAATGTGTTTCAAGCTCTAATGATATGTATATACCTTGAATTTCTCACCAAAGAGATAATGATTCAGCACTTTCAAAGCATGGACCACTACTGAAAACGACAAATCATGAGTTGGGTAGTTCATCTCAATAACTTTCAATTTTCATGAGCCATATGCAACCAAATTATTCCCTTGCATGAGAACGCACCCCAACCCTGATCTCGATGCATCACAATACACTAAATACCCTTTTCCTGATTCTAGAAAAACCAAGATTGGTGCTGATGTAAGGTGACCCATTAGATCTTCGGAACACTGCTGACACTTTTTATTCCATTGGAATGGAAGATTATTTCTGGTTGAATCTCTCATTGGTGAAGCCAAACATGAAAAATAACAAACATAATGCCGATAATACCGAGCTAGAACAAGAAAAATCTGTCCCTCAAACACATTCTTTGGCGATTTCAATGAGATAACATCCTCTATCTTTTTCGGATCCACTGAAACAACTCATTAAGATATCACATGTCCAAGAAAATGAACTTCCCTTATCCAAAAGTCAAACATTGACAATTTGGCATACAACCAATTATCCCTCAAGATCCCAAGCACTATCTCCAAGTGCTACTCATGCTCTACCCTGGTCATTGAATACACCAAAAAATCGTCTACAAACACCAACACAATTGAATCTAGATATCTCTGAAATATCAGATTCCCGAATTCCATAAACACTGCTGGGGCATTCGTTAGACCAAAGGGAATAACCACATATTCATAATGGACATATGTACTTCTAAAATAAGTTTTAGAAATATTCTCCTTATTCACCAGCCATTGATGATATCCCAACCTCAGGTCGATCTTGGAGAACCAATGGGCTCCGCTCAACCGGTCGAACAAATCATCAATTCGTGGATGTGGATATATATTCATTATCATAACTTGGTTAAGTCTATGATACTCAACACAGAGAATCAAAGATCCATCCCCCTTTTTCAATAACCACACCGGCGCTGCCCATAGAGCCGTGCTAGGCCAGATAAACCCTTTGTTTTCTATCTTGTCAAAATGGACATTCAATTCCTGCAATTTATCCGGTGCCATCCGATAAGACAGAAGTGAGATAGTACTGGTCCCCGGAAAGAGATCAATCGTAAATTCCATATCTCTTATGAGAGTGAACCTAGAGAATTTTTCAGAAACAACTTCCATGAACTGATCCACCACTGCCGGAGGAACAGTCTTCTCAACACCCTCTACCGATTCCAATGAAAAAACCACCAAATGATACGATAATGTACCCACTTCTGGTGCCAATAAACACGTTGCACCCTACCTTTCATTCTTCTCTCATCTAAAGATATGTCTAAGGCCATCGTGTGTCGTAAAAGCTATCGTCCGCTCATCGCAGACGATGTGGGCCTTAAATGCCACAATACATTCCATTCCCAGGATTACATCATTGTCATCCATCTCAAGCATAGAGAAATAACACATTATCTCAATCTTTCCCACAATGATACAACATTGTCTTCACAAGAAGGCTCAAAAATCTCTTCGACCGAGAGGAGTTTGCAGTTTCCAAAATGAGGGCATTATTTCTACCGTTAAACCCAGCAAATCAACCACACGTGCAGCAATAAATGTGTTTGAAGCACCTGTATCAAACAGAAATTGCATAAAGGTTGAATTTAAAATAATAGTACCTTTCACCATCGATGGTCCTGACTGATCTTCCACCACAACCTGCTCCGCTCCAAAAACATAATTTCCTACCACACACTGCTCTTTATTTCCCTGTAGAGGCATCATGGTATTCTGAGAATCACCATGACCCACTTTACTCTGCTGACGAGGGGTATGTTGTTGTCCCCACCCCGTCGAAGTATTTGACGTCTGCGATCTCTGAGGAGTGTCACGTGCAACCTACTGTGGAGAATTCCAAAAATAACACTGCAGATGCCCCATATACTTACAATTATGACATGCTCATTGTTGTATCGTAAAATAATTCCTGATGTGGCTTGTAAAACCACACTAAAAACATCCCATCTTGCTCTGGGCCTTTGGAAAAGGATTTACCAATCATGCCATTGAATTATATGCCATATTCTTGTCCTAGGAATAAGTGCCCCTCTTCCGCTTGAACCCATCATTTGAGTTCCCAATATTCCCCATGGGTACCACCATGCTTCCTCCACCCGTAGCACCCAACAAATCCCTCTCTGCCACCAAGGATCTATTCACCATCTCTGTGTAGTCATCAATACACAACACCACTATCTATGAGTAGATTTTTTTCTTAACCCCGATTCAAATATCCTTTTATTAAAGAAAATACTACTCGCCACCTCAAGTGAAAACTACACTTATTTCATAAATGTAGCTTCATACTTCTTCACAGACACAAGTTCTAGCATCAAAATTAGGAAATCAGTTATACGCTGAATTTCGAACTTAGGTGGGAAGAATTGTTTATTAAATAATTCCTCAAAGCCTTCCCATATCATACCTAGGTTCGTCCAAGCTTGGACTACCAACTACCACTAGTGAAGGGAAAGATCTTCTAACCTATACATGGCCAACATTACTTTTAAGACTACCGGAGTTCCCATTAAATTGAATATCTTGTTCATTCTATTCAACCAAGCTTCTTCTCTCTCTGGCTATGAATCACCCCTGAAGATGGGTGGATTCTTCTTTTGAAAGTGAACCTCAAGATCTACATGCCTTGGTTCATCCATTTTTTTCCACGTTCCACATCTTGGAAAGCATGCACTTGGATTTGCACTAGCTACTGGTTCACCTCAGGATTAAGTGCTACCACATTCTTAGCAGCCTCCTCCGGTTAGTCCATATGACACCTACCCAGTGTCATTTCTATAAATAGAAAACAAACAACCATGAGTCTCACATCCGTAGAAATCACTAAATTCCATTTCAAATGACATTACACAACACTATCACAACAAGGCTTTCCACATTTTCAACATGTTCCATGGTTCACCATTTTGAAATCCAATCCATTTTCAAAATTACAATTTATTCACATTACAATTTAACGCATTCATATAATATCATAAATCATTATACCCCAATGAAATATTCATCCTAGTGGGAACTCATTTCTACCGTGCATGCCATGATCATCTCATTGGCTACACCCATGACAATGAGATATCCAATACCTAAAACAATTATCTACTCAACACCCTGGTAACTTGAATTTCATCTTAAAAGGTTCAGATATGTCCAATTATGCTATACATTCCATGTTTCGACATTCCTATGCCTCGCTGCCATCCCAACTCAAGGAATGTTACACATCGAATGTCAACACCAAATCTGAGAATCAACTCCAAAGGACCGAACAAAATGATACCACTTGTAAAACCCCACCCCAGCCTCATTTTCTTGAGAAGGCGTTGAGGGATACATGGATTTAGGATATGTTCCCAAGATTCCAAAGTCTAGAAATAAATGTTGAGGGCTTCACGATCATGTTGGAGAATGATTTTACATTAAGACAAAACCAACCAAACCATCCACTAACAGGCACAATATGATGCATGTCAAGGAAAAACCCAAACATTTATTCCAAAAACAACCAAGTTGTTCCATAATAAAACCCCAATCTAATACAACTAGACATGGCCACAAACATCAGAGTATAAGAGGAAAAAAAAATCAATGAACCATGAGCCATGACACCTCCACAGCTCCACACCTAGCTCCAAGATCCAAGCTCCACCAAGACATCACAACACACCACTAAAGGAGGTTTATGCCTTACCAATTCCCATGTCACGGTACACCACATAGGCAAAGACACCAACGTGCCAAAGAAAGGGGTGAGTACTAAAACTCAGTAGGATTTCCCCAAATGACTTCCTCCAGGATAAAATTGTTAGCTCATTTATATAAAACATTTTATATAAATTAAATCATAAGTGCAAGAATTTTCTTATGCCAAACATTCCCTTACCAAGACATCACACCCAAAACTAGAAACCATGAGAAAACATAACAAACATTCCAAAAGAAACCTCATCATTTACAATTTACTACAACAACTTCCATATTGGGAAGAAAATCCCAAAAAACAACCCAAACGATGGGACTTCTACCCAACCCGTTCACCAATTCACACCAAAACAATCTAAATGGTGGGACTTCATCCCGACCTGTTCAACCATTCACAACTAGTGGTACATCCCGGCCACTACTCATATGGTGGTTCCTATGACCCCTATCATTCCCCTTTTATAGTGGTCTTTCTTGTAACTTCCACAGAACATTTAAAACAAACCTAATCCAAGATGATAACCAACCATGGTCACAACCACATGCAATCAAACAATTCCATTGCTGATCCATCCACTTCAATAAATCACCCATTTATTTAAAACCATTTTCAATACCAAAAATATTTCAATAAAACAACCCTTTTATTGAAAACTATTTACATCACTCAATTTTACAATCAACCATAGCATCCCATATTAAAATCATCATTTTAAAATCCCCAAGAATAACATTTCACCATAACACACTCTTTTTCTAAAATATTCCCAATACATCACCCAAGGGATTTCCAACCAATTTCGCATAACAATTCACAATTAATTTTCAGCACAACAATTAACTGTCAAAAGGAACCACTAATTCTAACCATGTGGAGTCGAGAGAGAATCCACCTACCTTTAGGGTTCCCGAGAAATCGACCCACAATCCACGAAACCTCAAATCCAGCAAACACACCACCAAAACCACTCTAGATCCCCTTTCTTTAACATCCAAAAGCCATAATATTAACATCCAAGGAAACCACAACCCTATATCTACAGACAACAAGAGTAGATCAATAAAACCATGAAATAGAAGGATGTAGATCTAGAGGAAAACACAAGAGAAACTGGAGGAGAGACTTACCAGGAAGAAACCACCGTCGAACCACCTTGAAACCCAATCAAAATTCTTCAAAATCGAGTGGGAGAGCACCCTTTACCATTCAGAACACAGAAACCCGAGTGAGGCTCGATTGGGAGGAATAATTGACTGAAATAGGTTAATCCCGAGGGAACCCGAAACTTATAGACCTATTTTTAAATGGTTGCATTGTTAGCTGGCACAGATTGGAAAACCGTGTGCTAACCATAGCCACGCTCCAACCTCAGGAGAAAGGGTCTGCACGGTTTCATTACAGGGTTTGGAAAATCATGCGTAGGCCATGCGAAGCCTAATTTCTCCCATGCACGGTTTTTTGGGGATTCTGCATGGTTTCTACTAACTGTGCTCAAACCGTGAACCACTTTAAAAGCCTCCAGACTCATCCAAAACCATTCTATACTCTCCCAACCTCTACCCTACTCATCCCATGAACATTAAACACATAAAAATTCATAAACAAAGTCACAAACCTCAAACCAGGGGTGCTACACATAATATCATTGTGTAGTAATAGTGGAAACAACAATAACTGACATGCAATTCATTTAGTGAGTAAATAAGGATATCCAACGACCATGATTTTTGGTGGGGTGTTAAGCCTATACAATTCACTACATCTCCATTAATATCAAACTATAATAACATAAGAATTTTATGGATATGTGGGTAAAACTCTCTGTGGATGTCTGGTGCAGCATGCGCCGAATTTGCATTTGTGGAAGAGGAGACACGCATGGTGGATGAGTCCTCTAGAAGATGAGATTCATGTTGTAGAGTGGTCCACTGGTGGATGAGAGGTGAATGATGGAAGATATATGCAAAATAAAGATGGGTTTATGGTAGAGGGAATCATAGAGGTGTAGGATTCGATGACGGTTGAGAGCCATGCTGTAGTAGAGAACTTCGACGAAGGAGAGGTGCATGGAAGAAGAGAGTCGCACAGAAGGGGAGAATCATGTGGCGAAGGAGATTCAGGCAGTGGAGAATAGGTCCACAGTGGTGGAGAGACATGGAGATAAGTTGGGTTTATGGTGGAGGATCTAGTTGGAGAGGAGGTGGAGTAAGAGAAGGAGGTGGCGATAATGGCTGTGGGGATTAGATTCCACAGGAGTGTGAGGGGTGTGAATAAAGAAGATAATGGGGTTTGTTTATAAATCTCTAGGAACATTATATCCACGCTAGCGTAAAATATCTAATAAAGTTTTGTTTAATCATCATTGGAATGGATTGAATTGATAAAACAAGCCTTTATCAACGCATTTTTAATGCTGATAAAGATAGAAAATTATTAGCACAAAATAGAATTGATAAATAATGATTATATTATCTCAGAAAAAATAGCACTCATAAAGACACATTTTATCATCACTAAAAACCACTAATAAAATATAAGGTTAATGATTTATGAATATTCTTATATATATATATATAATTTATATACAAAATAAATATATATTTATATTTATTAAATTATATTTTAAATAATTATAAAATTATAAGAAATATAATATTTATACTAATAATATCAATAATAAATATATTAATTTTTTTAATTGTATATATTTATAAGATTAATAGGTGTATATACCTATATTTCTTCTAAATTTATAATAATTTATATGAATATATATATAATTATTATTATTATTATTATTATTATTATAAATGAACATATATTTATTTTTTTAAATAATCAATAAATAATAAAAAAATTATTTTTCTAATATTTATAATTTTTTAAATATATGTAATTAATATACTTATTATAATTTTATAATTTTTTAAATATATTTATATTTATTTATAATATTATATATATTTATTTGAATTTATTTCTCAATATTTCTATGTATTTGTATACAAATTTATAAATATATTTATTTAATTATATATTAATATTATATTTGAATATAATAAATATATTATTATGAATTAAAAATTATTTTAATATATAAATATATATTTATATTTATAATTGATAAATAAATAAATATTTATTTTTAATTAAGAGTTATAAAAAATAAATTGTACATAGATGTAATTATATATATATATATATATAACTATAACTAATATATTTATAATGTTACAAATTTATATAATTTAAAAAATTATTTATATTTTTTAATTATTTAATTATATCAACATTTATTTAGAATTATATTAATATCCATTTGTATTTATATATATTTATAAATATATAAATATATATATTTATTATATTTATTATAATTATTAAATTATTTAAATATATCTATTTTTGTTTAAGAATTATAATAAAAATTATTTGTCATTATTTTTATTTTTTAAACATATTTGTTTAATAATATATTAAAAAAATAGAAGTTGTATAATAAATATATTAATTAGAAATGATAAAATTATTTAAAATCATATATATATATATTTATTTATATTTTAATTGTAAAAACTAATAAATATATAAATATATATGATTATATTATTAATAATATATAAATATATATAATTATCAAATATGTATATTTTTATAAAATTTAAAAAATATATAGCAAAAATTAAAATTAAAAATATATATTTAAAAATAATTTGTATACAATTCAAATTTTATAATTATAAATATTATAAATATGTTTATTCAATAAATATAGTTACTAGACTATTATAAGTATTGAGAACATAATATTCTATATATATGGGTAACATGCATGATATAATCATATACACATCATAAAATATACATAACAAAAAACGAGATATCAATGGACAATATGAACAACAAGCCAAGTTTAGTGTAAAAATGAAAATTCCTGATAATACATAACATATACCCATACATGTTCAATATAATTATTGACCCAATTAAATTGAAACAGATATTTATTTAATAATATTCATTTCAGTAGTTTTTTTAAAACATTATATATATTTAAATATTTGAATTGTTAAAAAAATATATTAATTATAAACATGTAGTTCTAATTTAATGTATATATATAAGAGTAACTTTTTAATATAAATATATTAAATATTTATAAATTATTATTAAAAATATTTATCCATTGTGAAAATATCACTAATAAATTTATCAATTATCATCGTGAATAAAATCTATGATTAATGTGTATCCATTATCATAACTTTGTTAGCGCTCATAATGGAAGCATTTATCAGCACTTTTAGCTAACAATGATAAAGCACCCCTTATTAGTAATGATAAAAAATGTAACATCCCTTAATCCATTTTGTGGTAGTGATTTTATTATGTATGTAGAATATTTCTCATTATCACTATGTATATATATATATATATTGTCCTTTTTAATGGCCATAGTCTTTTATAAACCATTTTAAAAAATTTATATTTAAAAAAGTTTCATACGAATTTAATCATTCAATCCATGTTTCTTAAATTTTATCATTATATAAATTAATTTATATATTACTAGAATGAATCATCAAGAAAATAAATATTTAAGTAACTTTTTTTTATAATGGTATTGAATTTAACATACATAGTTGGTGAAATGAATTTTTTTATAAAACTTATAAAAACATTTTCTTGATTTCCATTCCATTTTTCTCACATTATTGAACATATTAATTATTAGTGAGATTAATTATATATATTCTTATATTGTATTTAATATATTTTTAGATATATATTCATATCTATAGTCCGATTTTGGATAACCGGATTCGTGTAGGTTCATTTTTTATATATATTATTTCTACAATTTCTAATAGATTTGGAATTTTTACCCAAAATATTCTATAATTTACTATCATCCTCTAAATTATTTTAGATATAAATTAATTATATTTTATGATTCATTAATTGAATATAACATATAGAATATTTAAACTCACTATACATTAATTTCAGGAGACATATAATGGTAAATAATATAATGATTTAATATCAAAACTCAAATGTATGAATGATGATGTGGAAATAAATTCATTGTGATGGTATTGAATCATTACTTCATATTTTTATATCAAAATCTACTCATAATTATTATCTTTTTAAGAAGAAATTTCTTTTATATGAAATATATACATTCCTCTATTAATTAAATTGAAATCACATTGGTAGTTAAAAAATTAAAATTACCTAAAAAAGAGATTACTATTCATGAATACATTTATTCAACATCTGAAACCTTATAATAAAATAATCAATTCATGGAATCTATATTGATATATTGATGTTATAATCCTCATTATTTGTGTAGATGATTTTACCCCATTAAAAATGTAATGAATCCCATTTATGTTTTGGTTTAAAAAAGTAATGTTATATAATTGATGTCATGTGGTTTTATATGTATGGATATATCATTATGTGATAGGTTGGAATGAAATTATGCATCCCCTAATACAATGAATAACTCATATATCCCATTATATTGCATTGGTTTTTGGGTTGTAACACCTATACCTCAACACTATGGAACATGGGTTGTGATGAAAAATCCACTGTGGTATGTGAATTTGTAGTTCAAGGTACTCCATTGTTTTTTATGGATAAATTGGTATTCTAGTCCAAAAGGATAACAGTTTATTGGTGGTTGACCATGTAATGTTCCTATGCCAATATAGGTATATGTATGTACCTAATTCATATATAATATTCATTTTTCAGATTATTTCATCTTTTATATAACTATAATTCATGATTATTACTTTCATATTCTGTTGAAATAGAATTTTTAATGATTCAATAATGTGACATTTATTTTTTATATTCAAAATATATGATATAATTTTAGGTTCATAGAAATTATGATAACTACTTTTGATTATATGATCATATAACATTAATCATGAAATTCCTCATATATATTGGAAATTTTTTATGTTACATTTTATTTCCACTTACTGAATTTTTAATATCATTCACTTTATGTTAATTTCAATCTCCATTGTATTTTTCATATAGCTATTTTCTAATAGAGTATCAATATTGAAGTTGTTTTTGGGGAGATAAATGATTTTTACAAGGTTAAAATTTGGTTATGTAAGTAATCATTATAATAACTAAACACTTGGATTCATGGATTTGTGTTTTAATGTTGAGAAAATATTTATAATATTCTACAACGATACATGTATTTTTTATCAATAGTGTTTATATTATAGTATGTTTAATTTTTTTTATTTTAGGCCAGCTCTTTGAGTGAGATAATGGGTTCACATTATTTTTAATCTGTTTCGGGTTTAATTAATTATTAGGACAAGGTTAACATGTTTTTATAATAAATCATAAATCAACCTATCGTATTTCAATAGTTACATTAGTGGGTCTAATTTTTTCAAATTTTGAACCATTATTTTTTTATGTAAATAGAAAATATAATATGTTGAATTGAAATTTTCATAGAATTAAATGAATATGTTTGTAAATAATTATTATTTAATTTATGTAATTTGTTTCAACATATTGATTAAGTTATTGTTATCTCTTAGTCACAATAAAAAAATTGGTTACAGTAAATATCAATAACTAAGAGGTATATCAAATTATATGATCACATATAGTATTTCCTAGTTATAATGTTAATAAATTAATTTTTACAAAATGGGTCATACTAATTTGGAATAAATGTGTTTTTATTCATAAAACGTGAATGTAGTTATTATTCTATTATGAAGTGGAGTGTAATTTAAATTACAATTTTAAATTGGTTATAATTCAAATACAAGGTATGTAGTAGATCCCATTGAATGTAATTAATTAAAGGGAATGTTTTATAAAATAAATTGTCTTATACTCACTAACTTAATTACTGAGATGATATCTTTAAATCAAAATGGATTTCTATTAAATTGAATATTATTATTTAAAATTCACCTGTCATGTATGATACACATATTGAAACTAATTTAAAAATATTATTCTTGTTATATTGTAATGAATAATTATTTGATGATATGGGTTGTCACAACCCGTCCCACATGGCCCTTGATGTGACTACCCAACGCCTACCTCCCCTAGGCTAGGGGTTGGTGACTAGAACCAAAAAAAATTATCCCAATACATTGGCTGTCCTATTTCAATAAAGATGTAGACACACATAAAGATCTAACTATAGAATGTAAAAAAATTAAACCAAAACTATCAATGATATAACGTCTCTGAGTATAGTACAACTCAAGACCCTACTATAAGGGTAAGTGATGTTAGATACCTATTGTGGTAGATGTATGCTCATCTATCCCATCTCACTTAGCACCACTTGGTCCCAGACCACCACGATCTCCATTGAAGCACCAATCACCTGAATGAGACACAACACATGTATACAAGCCCCATGTATTGGTGAGTAACAAAATACTTAGTACAGACCCCAAACCACAATTGAAAAATGATAATGCAATACAACATTGAAAGATCAAACATTGTGACCAAAAATCCAAGAAAACACAAACTAGGTATAGCAATACGTAGAGAATGTGTGATTAATTATTCAAAAATCTGAAACATATTGTACTGTTGAGGAACTAATCCCTAATGATCCACTGAGGTCTGCTCACCTACATGACCACTGAGGTCGACTAGTTTGTTGGACCACTGAGGACCGATTATCTACTAAACCACTATGGTATGATTTAATGCAATAATAGTATAGTATACTTGACTGCTGAACCATTAATGTATGATCTTCTGCTAAAAAATATTGGTAAACTCATCCAATAAACCACTCAAATACTTTTTTCTTCAGAACCACATAGTTATGATTTTCTACATAACAACTAAGGCTTGCTCATCTATTGAAACATTGTGGTACACTTTTCTATTGAACTACTATGGTATGAATATCAATTGAACCACTAAGGTATGGTCATGTGCTAAACCATCGAGGCACACACACCTCTTGGACTAGTGAGGTCCAATCATCTTATACTTCATGTCAAATCCAACAGTAGGATTTCTAATCTATAGTAAGCTTGATGTTGTTATAATAAACTTCTCAATCCTTCATTCATATCACATCTACTACAGAATCTCACTTTGAGTATTCTCAAAGTACTTTCTTTCCACATGGGTCCTAACGCCACAAACGACAAGTGAATCAGAATCCCAGTCTGAATGATATTGTTGTTTTATTAAATAACAGGCGGTCGTGTCCAGGCCTGATCCGAATTGGACAGACTAACTTGTCCTACCCTGCATGGGGGGTCTCACATTGACTAACTCATTCCAGTAACACGACCCAACCTGGTTGGGTCTAGGCCTAATCAGCTGTCCTGACCCGTTGTCCATGTCTATTGGGCTTTGCTGGACCCAACCCGGTTTAGTCGGTGGTCCATCATGTCATGGCGCCTAGTGACCCGGACCACATTTATTTTCCCGGTCCGACACATTCAGATTGATACAACCTCACAAGGCCACCCAGGGGCCCTGTTTTCACTCCAGATCAGGCTACATTAGTGTTCCATTTATCCTCCATCTTGATTCACCCATCATCCCAGTTTAGTTCGTCACCCGCATCACATAGGTTTTCCAGCTCGATTCCAACCCACATGCCCAAGGTGTTTAGTGCGTGCCACCACATTGCTAGTTGAGTCTGGTCGTCTCCCTTCACATGCAGTCCCGTGTAGACCGTGTGCCACCTGAACACCACATAACCCGAGCGACACCATTCGGTATCCCCATTATGGTGTCACCACATTGTTGCACCACCCTACTGTATATCCGTGGCCCCAGCTAGACATGGCCTCTACTGCCTCGTCAAACCATCAAGTTTTGGTGCCCCCAACCAGTGGCAGCCACTATGGGCCACCACCACAAGTCGTTGTTGTCATCATTTCGGCAGTGTCTTTTGTAATTCACTAAGTTCACTATAGTGGTCTCTTCATTGACCCTTCTACAACCATTAGTTTCTCGGGTCCCATCCATTCGTAAAATGGCCTCGAGGTCACCATAATGTCGATTTGTGGGTCGATGAACACATGGTCACCAAGTGGAGGAGGAATGAGGGCCTTTTTGTGTCATCCCAATTTCCACACCTTACAGTTCTGCCACAAGGGATAGGGATATAATATTATACATGAATTACCACCAGAAAAATCACCTTACTACATTATTTTTTGATCGGTATGGCACATATTTGTGTATTGACCCTAATTCTTCACTCAAATCCAAGAACGTGGAATGAATCAAATTCACATTGAATTAAACGAATTCATGAGATGGAATTGTTGATTGAGAAAAAACACAATCACGCAACTACGTTCTTCGTTCATGATATGAACCCCACCATTACTAGTGATTCTTCGATGGGTGGAATAATGTAACCCCATCATACATCATTTCCACCCACTAATGCATCATGTAATTCCTGGAATATTCCCAAAATTATGCATTTTGTCAGGAAATTAATCGAAAAAAAGTGAATTAGTGTTTCTATTACGCTACATTGTAGCATCATGATACTGACTCATTAATGAGGTTCATTGATGGGATTCATCATCTACCTATTCTAACGACATAGTGCTAACATGCCACATCTAAATGTTTAGAAAACATATAAAATAACTTTTTATATCATTTTTTATTTCTGAAATATCTGAAAATTAACATTTTCTCTCGACCCGCCCCTATAGAGGTTAGGTTCCACCTAAGGGAAGAACACCGTCACAATCTAAATGGTAATCTAATATTTCCAATCAGAGTTAACATTTAGGATTTATAAGGACATTAAAATAAAATAATAGTTATTTAATTATTTTATTTATGACCAAAAACTACTTCCCACTGTTTTCCCGTGATTACCAATGTTAAGCCCTTTCTAGGAGAATACAGATGCTCGAAGTTCAACAGTGCCCTCATATTTTTCATCATGGAAATAGTTTAAAATATATTAAAAAATTCCATCATGTCTATTTAATGAACCATATAAATAGTTAAAAAATAATTTCTGGCCACTGTGGGCTATGGAATTATTTGCATCCTTATATACCGCTCTCGAAATAATACCATTTAATTTTCAAAAAATCATGGAATTATGGTGTATTAAATTACTACCACAATTAGGGATTTATGTTCTCATAATATGAAAAATGGGTTATCAACCCATTGGGGGTACGAAGAACAAATATGAGCCACTTTTTTCCAGGTTCTCTATTAGAGATTCCCAGTACACTCGAGAGGAATCGACAATCCATAAAAGATCCTCTCTTGTCGATCCTCTATCATCACAAGGTACTCCAAAAATGTGGCCCAATTTTCAATCTCCAGCTTTTTTTGGATGATGTCGTGAGGAGGGTTGTGTACGTATTTCCTCACATAGGATACAAGGAAAATCATACACTCTCTATAACTTCATTGGTAAAGCTAAGAAGTAGATGATGTCACCCAATCTAGGCAGTATTAGGAATGGTCCAATGAAGTTCAATGATAACATTACTCGCTATCTAAATCATCATTTCCCTCATCTAGGAGATTCCCAAGGATGTTATGGTCCCCCAATTCGAACACCAAGGGTCTTTGTCATCTATCAGAATGAGAAATCGGTCAGTTTTGTGCAGTCTCCATCCACTATAATATGACCTATACCTTTTTAGTGGTATCTTTTAGTATATCAATACCCATGAGTGTTTACTACCTTAGGTCTACTTTTCGTAATAATGGTCGACATGGTCATATGTACAGTGCCTTGAATAGTGCAATATTGATCGTGGAGTGGTAACTGGTTTTTTATGAAAACTCCACCGGTGGTAGGTGGTTGTCCCAATTGATACTAAAATCAAGAATTCATGAATGAAGCATTCCATCCAATTTCTGTATGGTCTTCTCCATCGAACCATCTATATTTGGGTGAAAGGATATTCTCAAGCATAACAGAGTCCCAAATAGCTCTTGTAATCCCTTTCACAATTGGAATGTATAGTATGGAACATGATCTGAGTCTATCGTAGATGGGAGTCCATGAATTTGAACAATAAAATGTACTTAGAGGCATCCCAATCCCTCTAGTAAACCTTGTTCTTGAATAGTTAGGATCTGAGATGACTTGTTGAATCGATCTATGATCAAAAAGATGGAATCGTTCCCCCATGATGTATGTGGTAAGCCTGTTGTTATGTGAATTGATATCCCATCCCACATCCTCTATGGATCCTTGAGGGGTTTATTAAAACCCGTTGGAACCTAGTGCTTATCCTTCAATTGCCTAAAAGTGACGCATATCGAGACAAACTCTTCCATTGCCTTCTTCATCTCTGGTCGCCAGTTTAGACATCGGTGGTCCTGGAAAATCTTCACTACACATGGACATACATCCAAATGGAATGTGTGTAACTCCATCAACACCTTCTACAGAAACACCACTAGTAATATAGTGTAACACATGAAAATGATCATGTGCTCCCCTACATTAGAATAATCAATAGGGGCTTGACCAATGGGCATCTGGGAACATGTAGTCTCACAGTTGGCATCTCTAAGTTGCAACTCCCTAACTCATTGTAAGAGTGGATAGAAAATTACCATCGACTATTGATAATATGCCTCATCTCTATCCACAATGGATATCATAAGCAAGGCCAACTTCTCCAAGCCCTCATTCAGTAGTTGTGAACATGATCCTTGGTGGTGAGCATCTACCACTCTATCCCCTTTCCTAGTTGTATAGATTATATCGATGTCATGGTCTACTATAAACTCTAGTAAATGTCACTATATTAGTTTTAGATAATTTTATGAATAGATATACTTGAGATTTTGTGGTTATAGTAGAGGATGAATCATTCACCCATATGGTTTTCTTACTAGATCCTTTGTGCGAAGTCTACAACTGCCAAATCAAGGTAATGAAATAAATAGTTCTACTCATGTGGTATAAACAATCACGATACATAAGAAATCCCTACATTCCCCTATATCATAACACAACCAATCCCAGTTCATGATGCGTCATAGTACACCACATAGTGGGCGCCCTCCTATGGAAACCTCAAGATTTGAGCACTCGTCACACTCTACCTCCCCTGATGGATGCTATACAAGAATCCTTTTGTCCACACGAAGGGTTTCACTTTATTTATAAATATCTGTATGGGTGATACCACTTTGGAGAAGTTAGGTACAAATTGTTTATAGTACCCAGCCAGCCCAAGGAAACTGTGTACCTCAGAAACTCATTTGGGTGGCCCCCATGCAAGAACCGCCTCGATTTTCACAGGATCCACTTCCACTATAGCCACTGAGAAGACATTTCTAAGGAAGTGGTCATTGAGAATCAATGAATCAAATTTTGAGATATTATCGGAAATATAGTACTCTCAGAGTTTGTCCAAAACCATCATCATGTGAATCACATGCTCCTCCTCAATCACGGAATACAGTATTATGTAATCAATGAAGACCACTACAAACTAGTCTATGTACAGATGGAATATCATGTTCATGAGTCCCATGAACACTTATGTGGTGTTCTTCATGCCAAACATAATCACTATGTTCTCAAAACTTCCATAGATTCATATGAATTCCATCTTCGATATGTCCGAATATCCTATACGATGCCGATGATAGCCATATCTGAGGTCTGTCTTGGAGAATGATCATGCACACTTCAGTTGATCGAAGAGGACATCCATACCTGGTAGAGGTTACTCATTCTCCATGATAACTTGGTTTAAGAACTGGATGTCCACACATAACCTCATACTTCTGTATGACTTATTGGAAGACCACACTAGGGCTGCCCCTGGTGAAACACTGGGTATTATGAACCCATTAATCTATAAGTCCTCCAACTATACCCTCACCTTCTAGAGCTATGTAGTATCAATCTAATAAGAAGGTGTAGAATTCAGTGTAGTCATGGGGTACCTATAAATGAAAAATTCTACTTCTCTATGAGTATTTTATCCTAGAAAATCCTTTGGAAATATGTCATATTACTCATCCATTAATGTAGGAAACTATAGACTCTTCTCATCCATTTCAATGAGGGTAATGCTAGCCAACTGATGAGTATTCAGTTGCACCCTCTTACTTGTGTGTCAATCCTATGCTTCATCAGTTTCCTTTTTGCTGATAAATAAAACATTATCCCGTCTTCGTGGACATACCACAATGTGCGCCTAAAATAGTTGATCGGAGCATGGGAAAATAATTTCCATTCCATACAAAAAATTACATTGTAAGGCCTCAACACTACTTCTAGATGACCCTAGATGAATCTCTCACATCCAAGAGTAAGGTCACACTACTAGCACCAATGTTGGATTATCTAATCCCTTCACACATGAGTCAGTAATATTATGGATCAACCAATGGATCGATCAGAATCACTGAGCTATGAATGAGGTATGTTGCATGTAAACTATTCTTGGAACATGTGTCTATAATAACTACAACTATAGTAGAAAGGATAGAGATAATACCTCATAGATTATCTGGGACATCTGGTCCATATGTCTCAACTACTGAAACATGAGCCTTCCCATGTCCACTTTATTCATGGAGACAGTGGCATGCCACCTTGTGGTGGTTGGGGTAGTACCTCGTACAGATGCCCTCCTCCTACCAGTCATCCTATTCTTCTTCCACATCTTCCATGCAGCTGACTCCCATATTCGTATATTTTCTTCTTCCTCATAGGTCCATCGACTATCTATCAATTAACTACGTGGTGGTTTAGGAAATCTCGAGCCATGTTCCCTAGCCTGCTGGATTCTTAGCATACTTTTCCCCACCGATGACCCTTTCATCCCCCGGGGCATCGTACCACTGACCCCGGGTCCTAGGGTCGTCCTCCAAATGGTCAAGCCCATATTGGCCTCTACATCTTCTGTCTTTTATCCACCATGGATGACTCCACAACCATTTTCCAGATGGAATCTCCCACCATCGGTGCCTACATAAGTATGTTCAATCACCACATTTGGAATAGGGACATTGAGGGTAATCATTGACGCCCTGGTCTACCATTGGAGTCCCAAATAAATGGTTTGGGCTTTGAATAAAGTGACCCACATCATATCTGTTGTGAAACAGGAGAATAATGTGATCCTTAGAGTGTACCCAAACACTGTTAGGATATCCTCATGTATGTGAAGCAACTCTTGTATGTGCACTGATCGCAAAGTCACGGGGTTGAACTATTCTATGTGAAGTTTCCCGAAGTCATTCCAAGTGAGGGTGGCCTCCTCAGTAGTTTGGATAGTAAACCACCAACATCTCACCTCTGAGCCCAGTAGAAGGATTACAATGAGTACATCACTCTGGTCAAGTTGAATCCTCACTAAGTGGAAGACTATTGTCACAGATTCAATCCAATACTCAACAAACTATGTATCTTTCTCTCCCATGAATTTAGAAGGTATATATCAAAGGAACTCGTGTATGGAACTGAAACTATGTGCATCCTCTACCGATATCAGTAGTAGTAACTTTTAACCAACAGGTTGTGGTATCATTAGGACACCTCCCAATAGATCAGTCTCATCAAATATACCTTACATGTAAGCTTCATCACTCAGTGGGCCATCCTCAAGGTCCCACAGTGGAATTGTGGATGGTTGGGTACATTGAGGAATCCTGATTGAGATCAAGATGAACCATTGTCAATTCAAATATACCCTGTGAGATGAATTTTACTAAAATAGATCATGCGAAAACACTAAAAGATTCATAAAACCAAAGTTTTCATGTATCAAGTCCAGCTACAGAATTCATGTTGTGGGTATAGGGATCTGTCTGACGCTGTACCAACACAGGACTCTGAAGACTGAAAGAGAAAATTGAAACAGTTAACTCTATTTACCCATATATTTATAGAGACACTTTGTTTTTCTAGTTGACAAGAACTCCTATGATACCACTTTGTCACGACCCATCCCCCAGGGCTCGTGTCATGACTAACCTAATATCACCAGTAATGAGATAGTGGTTGTTCATTAGGACAAAAGGCATATCCCAAATAAGTGAAGGGATTTTCGAGTAAACATGTACACCCACCCAAAGATAAATATTGTGGAATTTAAACACAATGTTAACCAAAATTGTCACTAGGATAGCTACTGAGAGTACAGTGTAACTTAAAGTGAATAGGGGCAAGAATACAATCCAAAAAACTCAACGAAATGTAAAAAAACCATAGTATATCTGCTCAAGACCCTACATAAAGGGTCCGTGAAGGAAGTTGCCAGTAGCCATTGATATACTCCCGTGTCTCCCATCTCACTGAGAAAAACTTGTCATCAGAAATATACGGTTCCCATCAAAGCATTGATCACCTGAACGACACAAGACTCATACGTGCACAGTACATTTTTGGGTGAGTAATATATTACTCAGTAGGGACCCCAATACACAAATGAATGAACACAACACATGAACACATAGTAATATCACAAAGTAAGACCAAAAAGAAAGAAATCTCACACCATCTATAACATTATGTATTGAATGTATTTTTTTCGTAAAGATGAAACATATTGTATATCTATGGAACTCATCTTTTAGGTTACACTGTTGTCTTCTTGCCTACAAGACCACTGTGGTCCAATCAGGTGCCGGACCATTGAGGCCAACTGTTCTGATGCACCACTATGCTCCGCTCGTCTACAACACCAATAAGGTATGCTCTTCTACTAAACCATCATGGTACACCCTTCTGATGAACCAAAAAGGTATGAATGTCTATTAAAACACTTAGTTATGCTCTTCTGTTGAACAACTGAGGTACGCTCATGAGGAACGCTCGGCTTCAGAATGACTATGGTAATCTTGTATGATGAGACATTTATGTTTGATCATCTATTGTACCACTAATGTCCTATCGTCAAATCCAACATGTCAATACTATCCATCATAATTCCTCTCCCTAGTGCACTTTATTCTATGAAAATGTATACCTCAAGTCATCGATCATATATTGACTGTGATAGAATCTCACATAGAGTATTCCCAAAGAGCACTCTTTTCGCAAATTTCCTAATTCGATATGCATCATGCCAATCTAATTTTCAGTCTAGAAGATATTTGAATTTTATTAAATAGGGGTTGTTTGAATCCAAGACTAGTGCAACATGGTTGGACCGAACTGACCAACCTGTCCACAAATTCTTACATGGAAAGACCCATTTCGGTTGACCTGACCCAACCATGAAGGGTCTGGGCCTACTGAGTCTGACATGGCCATTAACTATGTCTTTCAGAAATTACTAGAATTGGCATGGTTCGGTTGTGGGCCTTTCCCACCGAGTCACCATGTGACCCATTCCACATTCTCTGGCCTGATACTACCTTTTCTGGACACCTGGTGTCTTAGTTTCTTCTCTATCAAATCCCACATTAGTGGCCTTTGTCTCCTCCAACATAGGCCACCTATCCTCATGGTTGAGATCGCCATCTCGTTCTGCATCGGTCGACCAGCTTGGTTCTATCCTGGAGGCATGGGGCATCCGGTGCAAGCCTCCATGCGGCCGACTGAGGCCTACCACCTCCCTCCACATGTGGTCCAGCCTTGACTGTGTGACACCAGCACACTATTATTCCAAAGAGTCACCAACCTACCACAACACTATGACCTAGTAGGTTGTGACATCCACTACCTCGGTGCACAATCGGGGTGCTCCGCCTCCCGCCCTTGGTCATCACACCAGCATTGTCTTTTAAAAACAACCAGATCTTCTCTGGTGGTCTGATCGTCAAAAATCCAAAAAAATATTTTTTATTAGGATTCCTTAATCCCTACTATATACTCATGGTCACCTTTCCATCGATCTAGGGATTCGTTCATTAATAAAACATGAACACCAAATGACATTGGAATCATGGCCCTGTTCATGTTGGCCCGATTTCCTCTGGTATGTGATTCGAAAAAATGGATGGGGAGATTAATATTTTTTAATGATTACCCTAATCCAAAACCCCAAGGAAAAACACCCTCAAACATTAGTGATCAATATTCAGGTCACATATTCCTGTGTTTTCCAGCATTCGTCACTAAAATCCATGAATTGGGAATAAAATGAATTCACATAGAATTAAACCCATATCTGGGATAGATTTTTTTTTCGAGGATGAAAAAAATCTTGATCCTACATTCTTCATTCTTGATCGATAGCCCACTATTACTAAATATTCCTTCCTGGAAGGAAAAATGTCTGTTTTTTGTTCATCGTCGCCACCCATGAATTCCTAAGAGAAATTCTAGTATTGTGGAAAAAATTCTACATTATTTGTTAGGTTTATTAATTGGGGGAAAAATTAGTGTTTCTGTTAGGTTGTTTTGAAGCATTATTACATTGAATCATTACTAAGGATCATTAATGAAATTCCTCAACGCCTCATCGGTACATAATATTGCTGACGTGCCTATTCTCAATAATGAAGAAAACAAATAAAATAACTATTTAAGTTATTTTATTTTTATTTTTAAAAGTATAAAAACTTGCATACATCCATGACCCGCATCAGTTTAGGATAGGTACCATCTAAGGGAAGCATTCCCTCACATGCTCAACAGTACTCTCTGATTTTTTATCTTTTTTTTCTATTTAGGAGTTATAAGTATTTGAAAATAACATAATCATTAATTTATAACTTTATTAATGGGAAAAAAACAAATTTCAATTGTTGGACTGCAACGGCTACTGTTAGGCACATTCAAGGTGATTCTCTATGCTCTGATTTCAACGGTTCCCTTGATTTTTTATCTGGTCACCAGATTTGATGTTAGAAATATCCACATTCCACATCTATTTAATGAATCTCAAAAATAGTTCAAAAATAAATTCCATGTACATCGATCCATGAAATTACGTGTTGTCTCAGAGCCTGGTCGTATTATAATTACATTTAATTTAAACAATATATTCCTGGAATTTCAGCGTATTACAGTGTTGATAGTAATTAAAATATAATCTTATATATAGTATGAAGGAATTCACATGTATCAATTTTTTCTCTAGATATTAGTGTTGGAAAATAAATTGAACTACAATATTCAGTAGTGCATATTATTTGTATACTCTCACCTATGTGTCTAGATTTATGTATGAATTTTCCTTCCCATGATTAAATTTTTTATTTAGAAATCATATGATACAATAAATGAATTAGTTTTTAAAAAAATTATGTTATAAAATATAATAACAAAAAAAGTTTAGGAATTAATGTATTTGAAACCATTAATGATTACAACCAAAATATGAAAATAAATTTTGTAAAATAATATGAAATAATAATATTTTTGACATTAGAAATTCTCTTGAATCATAATTTCCATTTAATATCATAGTTATTATTATTTCACTACTATTACATTTCTAAAATGGCCACTTTTCAGGAATATCAAATTAGGAACACTATATATATGTAGGTTTAAAATATATGTGTCCATGAAATAATTTATACATAACTAAGAAAGCATACTGCCCAGCCATTCTCTATTCACAATCCTTTTGAACTGTCAGGATGTAAAATATAAAAATAACACATAAAAATTAGATAATCACTCAACATAGAACATAAAAAAATACAAGGATAAAAATAGTACTTAATCTAAGAAAAACACAAAACCATAAATTGTTTATAAATAAGTTATTACAATCAATCAAAAGATATAAATACCCCAAAAAATTGGTTCACTCCTCTATTTATATGTTTGTAGAATTTTATCATAACTCTAAACCTAAATGAAAATATAAGCTTCAAATTTAAAATGAAATTTAACATGCGTGTGACCCTACATGACTATATGAAATATTTTTCCAATTAATGTTATATAGAGACATAATTTCCACCTCTATATTACATTCCTGTAAGAACCCTACTTTATCATTTTCAACTATAACTAATCATTTAATATACCAAATCAACTAATTCATTAAATTAATAGAGAATGGATCTGAAACTCATCCCCCAACATCTTTAGTTTTTAAAATTTTATGTTTATAACTTTTATGAAGTGTGTTTCAATTTATCCAACATGTAATTCTAAAACCATTAGTCTAAAACAAATTAATATAATTTTTCTAGATAAATCTCGAATGATTCTTTTTCAGGCCTAAACATCACCAGTTTTATGAAAAATATCCTAGAATTCACCACCAATTCCCCTAGAGAATAAGATAATTTTTTAAAAAAGATCACTCCTAGTTTTTAATGCTTCAATGATATCAATAACACCATATGAAACATATCCAACTGAATTGAAACACATCAATAAACATTCATATATTAAGACATTACACTTCACGTCAATTGTATAGGAACTTATACTCTCCTTTTTAATTTCATGGAATCCTTATACTCTAGGTTTCTAGATGATGTGTCAGTTTAGTCTGATGTGTTTCAATTTCATGTAAAATAAAAGATTAATTTTAATTTAAATCACATATCAGTTATCATAGAATATTTTTATTATTTATCTCATTATTTATAGTCCCCCCAATATAACCACATACAAACCAAAACCTTTTATACTTTCATATATATATTGTACTCAAATCTTATAGATGATAAGGATATTATAGGTTGTTGTCCAGATATCTTTCTCAATCATCATCCGATTCTAATCACAAAACCAAAGATTCTCATCAGTGGATATATATCTATTCTACTGATAGTATCCTTAAAACATTGAAAAGATAAAAATTTATGATACATAGTACATTATCAAAAGAACAATTGAAATAATTATGTATCCATTTAAAAAAATCATAATGTTTATTCTAAGGAACGTTCATATATTTTAAGGAAAATAAACCATATGTGTGATATCAATACTTTTACAATCAATAGTATATATTATATATCACATATGATATTTATGGTGAATCATTTCAATGTACAGTAAGTCATAATTGATTTTATAAATGACACATAGATAATTAAATTTCAATATAGGTGTGCTCTCACAAATTTTTCCACGCACCTTAGGAGTATTTCCAACAAAAAATAGTTATACTTTTAATTACTATGAAACAATGTTTTCATATTTAATTTTATTTTATTCATATCACTAGAATAATATATTTTGAAATAATAATTTTTTTACAAGAATAAATAGGAAAATAAAACATTAACGCGTCCAACCTTTTCATCATATGTCATGTAATGATCCAGTCTTGATCATAAAGAAGTATAATTATAAAAGAACTACTATAAACATCACCTTGAAATATTACAAATTATTTGAATTATATAAATTTTCTCCCATTGAGGAATATGAATCTATATTCACTATATTGGTGCCTACTTATGTACATACTAACTCCATTAGATACTCCACACATTACCTTCCATTTTTTCATTGATCCTAAATGATTATCCATGTAGATCTCTTCTTCTAATTTTCTATGATGGAAAAAAACCATGTATTGATTTCATGATACACACTATCCATTCCAAAAAATATCATAGTCATCTAGTTTTTTATGTACAATACCATAAGTAAAAAATTATCACTAAAATCCACTACATATGATTATTGAATGACATATATAAGAATCCATGTCTTATACTAAATAATACAATATAATTAATATATAAAATGATAAAACCATTTATTTTATAACACTCTGATGTTCAATAAAAGATATATTTGATCCCATTATTCTGAAACATCAATTTTATCTAAATCATTCATTATTATTAACTCCCACTATAAATATTATCTCACAAATATAACTATATTAAGTATCATGCGTTCTCTATCATCACTAATAGGTAGTTTTTTTAGAATAAATCATCTAAATTTGACTTTCAAAAAAATTAGAATGCCTCTGTAATGGTCCAGTCCTACCCATGATCATAACATTGTACACATTTGGTCTATCCTACACAGTTTTGATTTCCTTGTTCTCTTACCCATAGGAAACCCCAAGAAAAATTCCTAATAGTGGGAGAGGTAGCCACCCCACCTTATAAAGTGTTGATTCATGTTCATTCTACTTTGATGTAGGATTTTTATAATTATCCCCCTTAGAATGGCCCAACGTCCTCGCTAGCACATCAAGTGTACAATGGCTCTGATACCATTAGATGTTCCAGGGAGGAAATTGAGCCCTTATAGGGGGAAGATTATGGATATCCCATATCAAAGTTGGAGGATCATTAAAAAACTCTTTATAATACGATGTGGATACATCTCCCATCATGAGAAATTTTCCAGGGGGATGCCTGAGGAATAGAGACGAAGGAATGAAACCCATCTTTCCTCGGATATATCAAATTTCTATGATTTTTCAGTTAATAACGTTGAATTGATTTCATAATTGAGAGATTCACTTGTTTTGAGCTGATATCATTGATATTATTGTGGTTCTATTTCTATTTAGATCTTGATGAGGGTAGGGTATTCCATCTCATTCATCATATATACACTTTCTAGAGATCAGATTCCATGAATTCTTGTCATTCCCCTAAGGATGAATTACTAATTGAATGTCGTGGTGAAAGATTATGTTGTAGATTTGCATGTTTTTGTGATATATACCATGATTTAAAAATAATTATTTTTTTAGTATATTGGAATTTGTAATGTTTCATTAGTATGGATGCAAATATTTAGACCCTGAGGTGTTTTGGGACCTCTGCTATCAGAATTTAGTGGATCATGTTTAGACACTAAATTAAATTTTTATGATGTTATGATGTGAATATGGATGAAAAACGTTGATTTATGGGAGTACAGGATCTCATAGGATATAATTTATCAGTCCCTGGATGAAATCATATGTTTTTAAGATTTTTGGAAAATCATTAGAGGCCTACACTCTGAAAACCTAGACAACATGGATTGTTTTATTCTAAACACACGCCATGTGTTATTATGTTATGGAAGAAACATATTTTCTTATGTATGTGAAGTGTAATGTATGTACACAACATGTAGTCCTAAACCGCGTGACTAACTATGTGAGTAGGGACATGGTGTTAAATTTTTTGGGTAGAAAACGCTGTGTCTAGATTGTACATGTCATGTTGCAAAGAATAGTGTATCCAGCTCTGTGACAAATGAAACTAGTGGATGAAGCTCCAGTTGTACATGATGATTCCGATTCTTGTATTTTATGTAGATTTTACTATGTCACTGACCGTGTGAATAATGACATGGGTGTTTAGAATATAAGTGGTACACGTCGTCTGTATGGTGAAAATGCTACGTAATGTTACCCATGAGAGAAAAATGTGGTTTAGTTGTGTAGAAGTTCTTGAGTAGGAGGGAAATTCAAGTACCTTCCATGTCATAGGAGGAACACGCCATGTGAAGGTGTGTTACACAAAATTTTTGGTAGAGGTACACTGCCATTTTAAAAACATAAGGGAAAACACTGTGTATGGATTATACACACTGTGTACCACTGTTTTGTAAAAAAATATCGTTTTTATTCCCATGTTCCTTTCATTCACTTATATGTTTTAGTTGTTCATAATCTTGATATGAGGTCTATGCATGACCTTATTGGGTTATTCCACTGAGTTGTCTTATGGTTGTACGCAAGATACATGGCAAAGATCAGACATCTGAAATGGTATATCAATGAATAATATAAGATAATCTTGTCTTACATTCCATGGAACTAGATATTATAATGGAAATAGGTGTTTATGAATTATTCCAAGAAGGATTCAGAAGGTTAATGATGACCTACCAGGGAGCACCGCATCATTCCCCGTCTATGGAAGTGTTGATGTGGGGTTTTCAGCATCAGCATCCGTCCACATTCTCAAGGGATGGAGGATCTCAGGATAAATAGTCGTGGTTAGAAGAGATGTGGTCTATCATTGAACATCTCAAAACACCACTTTAGAGAAGGTTGAATCTCACAAGCTACATGCTTTAATATTCCACCAAGAGATGGTGGTATTTGATATCTCAGGTAGGACACCAACATGTTATGGGTTCAGATGAGATCTAGTAGACCTTCTAGGACTATTTCTACCAAGAGAAATTGTGGGCCAACAGAGGCCGAGAGTTCATGTGTTTGGAATAGGGTACTATTTCAGTCATGGTCTATTCTTCTCACTTTATATATCTGCAGCACTTGACACCCATTTCGGTGGGTGATGAGTTATTTCTGGACAGGAAGATTGAATATGGTCTTAGACAAGACATTTGATCCCATGTGACCATCTTTAGGTTGACTTCCTTATCTTCTTTAGTAAACCAAGCACCGATTACCAAATGTAATCTGAGAGAGTA
This sequence comes from Viscum album, assembly GCA_963277665.1. Lineage (NCBI taxonomy): Eukaryota > Viridiplantae > Streptophyta > Magnoliopsida > Santalales > Viscaceae > Viscum > Viscum album. The sequence continues at coordinate 303,027,168 of OY728131.1, read as the reverse complement.
TAGAGATGTGAGATAGGGAGGTTCGACCTCCAATGTTGTTACTCCAACTAATAGTAGGAACCAACATAGGGAGTCTACATGCCGATATCTGAGTTGATGAGATAGTCTTTTCGTTAGCTATGTGGTGTGCTCCCAGTGAAGTAAGAGTGGACATAAGAAACCCCCATGCCTGAAGAACCTAGTTGTGTGATGATCTTTCAGAAATATGGGAACACATCATCGTTTTTGAAAGGCCTTCCTTCCAATAGAAAGTTATAGAGGATCTATTTTGAGTCCTCATACCATAGAAGGACTAACAGTAACACATTATACTGAGTAATGGAGTTTATCATGCCATTAATTTTGAAGTGTTTTTCCTATCCACAGTGGGCAAACACATGGTTTTTGACAGCCTCATGGGGTATCTTCTAATGGACCTGAGATAGCTCTGATGGGCTGCAACATAGGTTAGACTATTGCGATAGCGAAAATCTAGTAGGAGTAGGATCCCAAACCCTATAGGGTTTGAATTAAAATTATAGTGGCCTAAAATTTAGCTTCTATTATTTTTAATGTATGTGATTCTTATAGTTTTAAATACATCACTGTCGTGGATAGCCTTGGGTGATGAATCATTATTTTTGATGATTTTATGATGCAAGAATCATTATTTGGGCTTAGAACGACTAGTGTACATGGGTGGAAGGAGTTCCCTATTGAGGTTGCTGGGTGTCACCTCTAGTAGTACCTTTATGTATTAGAGATGACAGATTTTATTTTATTCCCAGAATAGAATGGTCGTTCTCATTCCTGGAATTTGTAGAATTTTATCGATGTAGGGTTAGTTTCACGTCCATAGAGGGTGGGTCTTTTTATCAAAAGGAATAATGGTATGTATAAGTTAGAAGATTTGTACCCAAGAATCATGGGTTGGGAGGAATTACATCCCAAATTTCCAATCAATATTTATTTGACTTTGGGGCTTCACAGATGTTGTTTTCCCTAATGGTGGATAATATTATGGATGTCTTTCCATACAACGTTTTAGGTTTACTTCAAGTGCAAGTTGTTTATTTCACTATTCTTATTGTTCTAAGAGAATCGCAAGTGTCCTTTCATCCTTATTGGATATGTACACTATTTTTATAGGAGGTTACGAAATAGTGAGGGGAGATACATTCAAAGGGTTTAATTCGACCAAATGCTTTGTGTTGGGGTTCACTAGTCCTATTTACGAAGAAGTCGAATGGTAACCTAATACTATGTGTGGATTATCAGAAGATAAACATGTTGATGATTAAGAACTTGTATCCCTTTGTAAGGATTGATAATCTATTTGATCAGAATTGAAATTCCCAGGTGTTCTCGAAGATTTACTTGAGATATTTTTATCATTAGTTTCACATTATACCATCAGATATATCTCTTAAAACATTTCAGAGTAGGTATGGTTTACATGAGTACGTGGTAATGCCATTTGGTCCCACAAAAGGACCTGCATTTTTCATGGTGTTGATAAACTGAGTGTTCCATCATTAGTTGGATTCATTTTGGTAGACTTTGTGGATGATATCTACGTGAAGTCTCACACATGACACTACAATGCCACCAATATTCAGATCTTCTAGATTACATTATGAGAGAATAATTTATATGATATTCTATAAAAATATAACATTTAGATGTACTTGATTCTCTTATTGGGTCATGATATAATTGAGACAGATTTACCAATAGACATAGAGAATGTGAGAGCAGTAGTTTCCTGGGAGCATCTGAATAAAATCGTTGAGGTACATAGTTTTCTGGGGTGGGATGGTTAATACAAGCACTTTATAAAGGACCATTCACGCATTGAATCCCCACTGATGAGCCTAACTAAGATTGGTGTGAAGTAATTGAGGAAAGATCCATGTGATTCATCCTTTCTATTATGGAAAGGTACATTGAAATCAGCATAGATTCTGATATTTTCTGAGTTGTGAAAGAGTTTCATGGTTTACTATGATGAATCGGGTATGAGGCTGGGAGCAGTGCTTATGCATGGGGAAGGAGTTGGTTTGTGTGGGTCTCTGATATTGAGACCACATGAGTTGTATTAATAGATACACGATCTTTATTTATCTACAGTTATGCATGAATTACTCTATTGGGGACATTATTATTTGGTTGAGCATTTTATGGTGTACACTGAATAAAAAATTCTCACGTATATCATTACTAACTGTGATTTGAATTTGAGACTATGAAGTTGGGTTTGTTACCTTCATTAATTTGACATAGAGCTTCCCAACAACCTTGGTAATGGAAACTGAGTGGCTAATTAATTGATCATGAGGTCTCAAATACATGCAGTTTAGGAAGATAGAAGCGAGTGGATGATTATGGATCTATTCTCTAAGATGTATTTAGAGGTAGATGAAATAAAGTTTAAAATGTTTCATCCTTATATAGCAGTTTCCTCTACCATTCTAGATCAATTGATGTAGATGCATATATTAGATTCTTAAGGACTAGTCCTATATGAGGGTGTGTTGTGGGAGAACCCAACACTTACGTTGAATATAGAAAGTGATACTATCTTGTGTTTTCATGGTCTCATATGGGTGTTAGAATACATACGTGAATAGCTTCTATAGGGTTTTAATTCATTTCGGTGTAAAGTTCATCCGGTTTTCACCAATATGTATTGAGATGTAAAACATCAGTATTGATGTCTGTTTATAAAAATAGATTTGGTTGGTTTTTCTATGAGATGTTCCACATGTCGGTGGGTGAAGGCAGATCATCAGTGAGTAGAGGGGATATTGCAGCAGTTCCCCATTCTTTAGTGGATGTTGAATGATGTCACAATGAATTTTGTTGAAGTATTAACATGAAAGCCTAGATGCAATGATTCAATATTGGTTTTCATTGATAGACTCATTAATTTTTCACACTTCATACCGATCAAGGATTCCATTAGTGTTGATGAGCAAGGAAGGTTTTCCATTCTAGAAATTTTGTGATTGCATAAGGTTTGACACTCTATAGTTTCAGACAAGGATTCCGATTTTATTTTTCATGTCTAGAATGGCCAACAAAGGGATTTAGGTTCAGTGGTACTTTTGAGTAAAACGTACCATCCCAAGACATATGTCCTGACTGAGTCCACAATTCAAGTTTTGGAAAACATGAATCGAGCATGCATCCTTAATTTTGGAAGTTAATGGGGGAGATGTATACCCTTAAATGAGTTTTCCAACAATAATAATTTTTAGGAAACTATTTAGATAGCACTATATGAGGCTTTGTACAGAAGGCCATTCCGATAACCCCTATGTTGGCTAGAGGCAGGAGAGGTAGATATGTTGGGACCTCAACTTGTCTAAGAGACCTTTGAGAAGGTATTGTAGATTTAGAAGAGGACATATAATACACAGTATGAATAGAAATCATATGTATATCGACAGAGATGGCCTATGGAGTTTGAGGTTAAGGATCATGTACTCTTACATGTCACACCGAGGTGGGGAAGCCAGAGTATTTAGAGATTGAGAAATCTGTCAATGAGATACATTGCACCATTTGAGGTTTTTGGGAGAGTTGGGTTAGATTCATACTGATTGTAGTTACCACTAGGGTACTAGGATATGCACAATTTCATTCATTTTTCTTAGCTGCGACATTACATTTCGAATGCATCCCATGTCTTTTAACCTAATGATGTTATGTTGGAGGTGGATGCATAATTTGAGGAGAATCCTATACAGATTATGGATAGAAGCATGATGATTATCTATTTCTAGTATATTCCTTGGGTATGTGTGCTATAGAATAATGAGAAAGAACATGATGAGACATGGGAGATAGAGGTCGATGTGCGATCATAATGGCCAGAGTGGTTGGATGTTTCTTCTTCACCACCCTAGGACAGGAAATTCATGGAAAAATTTCATTACGTGGGGATGTTTTTATAAACCTGTTTCATAATTTCATGTATGAATCATGATTCCAGCCATTTAAAGGAAAAATAATGAATTTATAAATTTCATATGTACACATAGTGTACTCTGTTTCCATGTGTTGCCGTGTATTTCCCTTATAACATCTGAGTATATGGCTGTGTGGACTGCCTAAAGTAGGGGCCGATTGAGGGCAGTACATGATGTGTACATTATATGAACACAAAATGTATGTTCATATTTATTTTATTAATTGGACCGGGGTTTTGTCTCATCTCCACAACATTTTTATTCGTCTCGTGTCTCCTACATGAGAGCGACCTACGTGCAATAATATTTGAGTGCCTTCTATTCAACCGTCCATGCTCTAATTAAGGCGCCATCATTTTGTTGGATTCCCATTAGTTAGTTCTATCATTCCTAGAGACACTGTTCCTGATTTACCATCTCTCTTGCTGTATTCAAACTTGAAATATTTTGAGATTTTAAGAGATCTACATCATTATTGGTCGATTCAAGGGTCAACATTCAAGAGTGTTCACCATATACCGTTGAGGTTGGTGTTTTGTTGACTTTCAAAGCTAGTCTCTGAGTTAAAATTGTATATGTTTTGATTACACATGAATCCATATTTTCGTGTTATGGAGTTGAACCATGATATCATCTACCTTTGATTGATTGATAGATTAAGTGTTTTTGTTCTTATATTATACTAAATTTTATGTTTAGGGGAAACCCCATGGGTGAGTTTCCTTGTTTGAATGTATATGGCTGTTTGGTGCAGGATTACTATGAGGATAACTTTGTTTCCTAGCCATCCATGTATGGTAAGAAATGATTGCCTAATTTCTTTTTTTTAAATGCATGTGTTATGCATTATAGTTTCTTATCCATGTAATAGTTGTGATTACATTGGGTCGATGGATTTTGTTTGTGAACAGTTGTATTACATATGATTGTGAGAACCTAGTGTAGTTAGTCAGTAGAGGGAATTGACGTTGAAGGATTCCCCAGAGTGTCTCTTAGATTTAAATTTTATGACTGTAGGGGGAATTGATAGTGAGTGCTTTCAAAGAGTGACAATAGTATACCATTACACATCCACATGGGGAATTAACATGGAGTACATCATTAGAGAGTCTGTAGTTTATCGTTAAATGACCACATGTGGAATTTATAGTTAGTGATTCATCATGTATTATTTGTTATTGTACGAACACTTGATCATTGGGGTTAAACTGTGTGAGCCACCCAAGGGGTCAATGTGATATTTTGAATGTTGCGATGATTCTCTAAAGCCAATTTACAAGCTTCAACTCTATCATACATGATTATTATATGGTCATTTGAGATATCTTTTTGATATTGTTTTACTAGGGGATACAAATCTTATTAGAGATCCCATTTTTACATTATTCAATGGTTTGAATCATTAATAAATGTAAATTAATTTAATTGGAAACTATTGGAATTTTTACTATGAGTACTTCCATATTTATAACTTCATTACGACATATTAATATATATATATATATATTCACTGAGAGTTAGGCATAAATATTAGGGTAGTTTCATATATGGATTCATCTCACACCTTTTTGGGTCGTGATTTTGGGTCCAAACAGATTATATTGTTGCAGGTATTGAGAATAGAATGCGCCTTATTTATCAGGTACATGAGTTCTATTGGAGCTAGAGTGCATGGTACCCAATTGAGTCTTGTGATGCTTTTAGAGGTTACATACCATTCATTACATTGGATTTAGACTAGCATTTCCAGAATTGTGACTTGTTTTTCTTCTTTTTAAGTGACATGTGATATGCATCATTATATATATATATATATATTCTTTAGTGGTTTATACTACCAGTCTTACATTTTTTACTTATTGTTTGGTATTTCTGCTTCCATTACTACTTACTATATGTTTCCTTTATGTTACTCTACCAATGAGGGTATACATTCCAAAATTTCACATCCAAGGCCCTCACTGCTAGTTGGAAGGCTCTGACATTTCAAGGAAATGAACATGAGGCCATGTGACCTACTAGGTACGGGGAACCGTGGGGGGGCACTCAGATCCAGGATGTTACAACCTCAATAATTGATGTTTGACGTGTATTTTTCCCCTTCTTCTCTAATCATTGTATTCATAATCATTAAGGATTCTGATACATAATACCTTAGTAATTCAATAACATGGATAGAGGACACCATTATATAACTATGTAAAACAAATTGAACTTATTTTATCCATAAAAAAAATAAAAATACCCATCCTCTTTTCATACTATCCCCAACATGTGTTGGTTCACAATTTCTAATTACATTTTTATCATGGTTTCGATCCTTTTAATGAGTATCCACTTGAAGTGGACATTTGGTTTAATGATATCATATCATTTTTAACACTATATTGAAATATAAAATATTATTCATTATAAGGTAATCAATAATAATTTTCATTACATATATTCAACAATAAAAGTTTTCTTAACGTCAACATGGGAATAATAATAATTCAAAATATATTCAAATAGGATAAACTAGTTGAACGTCGGTTTTAGAGTTCCCCCAGTAGTTATTGAACAATCATATTAATTGTATTCTAATTCATATAAAAATCCATATAGATAACTGCTTCAGACAAATATTATTTTTTAGAGATAAAAAAAACCTTTTGTTCCTATTTCCTATATTGAATGTCCAATTCCACTTATATTCCAAAATATTGTAACTGTAGAATATATTAAATATTAAAAACATTATCAATCCACCTCTAAAAGTTTTGAAAATTATTATAAAACATTATTTTGGGATACTTGTGGAATTCATCACTGAATCCTGACCATATTGACCATGTAATTGAAAACTATTACTAAATACATTTTATAAATATCCCTTTATAAAATAAATTATTTTAAAATAAAATGTAAAATTTGGAAACCCATGTTTGAAATTTCAAATCCAAAGTGATGAATTAATTTTATAAAAGAACTAATTTTATTAATGTATAATTAAGTAAATATAATTTCTCATTATGTTCTTATAGTTTTTAATGTCACATAAATCTCCTTCGATTATGTATAATCCAATTACTGTAACATTGATGTATCACACAAATGATGTTGCTGTAAATTAATTATTTTTAGAAGTTTTATTTTTTTAAAAACAAATCATGTCACATAGATTCTAATATTGAAAGAATTTTTAGAGCCTCAAAAGTGACAGTTTTGTAATTAAATCCTTAATTAAAATATGAATATTAAAATTATTAAAAAACAACACATAAATTTTATTTTCATAAATAGAGTTACTAATAAAATAAATTGGTTGACTTGGTAATGGTAAATGAGGGGGATAAATAAATATAAAAGGATTTAAATATCACCAAAATGCCAAAAATTTATTATATGACTTTATTTTTTCCCTAACATATCTTATAAATTTATAATTGGCCTTTTGTTACAAGTTTCGTTAAAATTAATGTTTATTTTTTTATTATGGATATAATATTTACAAAAATGTCACACCCAATCACTTAATATTTTCCAATGAAAATTAAAGGGTAATAAATAAAATATGAATGAATATAGGAGACTGGAATTGTCATAATTAAATTATATTTATTTTTTAATTTATGTTTAATTTTCTACAATATTATTTTTATATAAAAATTAATGTAACATTAACCCAACACATGGTTAAGAAGTAGAAATGACAAAGAATATTGATTTAAAAATATTATTGCTATTATGTTTTTAATGAAGTAGGTCATGAAATGATTTTAAGTCATAAAACATATTGTTATGAGTTAGTTTTATTATTTATACTGAAATGTCATGGATATCTAGATACTATATATGAAAAATTAGGCAAATATTCTTGAAAATGACAAAAAATGGTATTTAATTTTAAGCAATTATTTGTTAAAAGATTTAAAAACTAATTTAGTATTATCATTGTTCATGTAAAATAAAAAAAGTTATAAGTACTGTATATGGACCATTTAAGAGCCACATAGAAATTTTTAAAATATATTATTAACTCTTAATGATTGGATACTTTTGAAAATGAAATTTATTTACAGCTATAAAATAAATTTGAATAAAACCATTATAAATATTATTATGAGATTTATTTTTTGTCAAAATTTTTAACAATTCCATCCCAAAAAATCCTATACCACATCCCCAGTCCTGTATTGTCCCTATAAACCACTCACACAATGAAATTAAAATTAATAGAATGTATGATATCAAATGTATTGGTAATCATCATTACAAAAAATATTTATTTTCACATTCTTCAGAATCCATGTCCAAATATAATATAAAAATATAAAAATAATAAAATATGTATTATTAGATTAATACATTTTATTGTGATAGTGAACTATTAAATTATTAATTTCTATATGATGGGAAAAAATATTTCTCATGTGTATGGGGGAATTACCACCTCCTAAAACTTCATATTTAATTTTTTAAAATCTCAATACATGGATCGACCTAAAAATATTTATAAATAACTATTAAAATTGTAGTACTATTTATATTCTACAAATAATTTAATTAATATAATATAATAACATGTTATTACTCGTTAAACTATTATAACATGATATTTATTTTGTCTCTTTTACTAACCAAGTGAACATTGAAATAATATTTTTCTTATGAATGGATAAGGATTGTTTAGTACAAGTAATATTATGCAACAATGATGAATTTAATTTTTTTAATCATTTTAAATTTTTACTATTTTATGTTATATTGAACTATAAAATCAATTATATTGTTAATTTAACAACCATGTAAAAATAGAATATTAATGTATTACATGTTAAATATTAGAATTAGTTCTATAAATAGACTATAAACTCTATAAAACTATAAAAAACAAAATCTAAAATTTCATAAAAAATTTCGATGATTTCACCATGAAATTGATGGAGGGGCCAAAAACCTCAAATTAGACCATTCATGGAAAACTGATTAGTTATCAAAAAATAAATATTATTTCCAGGGTAATAAGAAGTTTTTATAACATGGTTTCCATAAGGGTACAATGATTATTTTATATAACACTTAAAAATAATAAAAAATTATTATATAAGTGGTTATGGAATGTCTAACCATGTAGATGTGTAATGTAAGATGTTTTTTAACTTCATTACCCAACATTGGGTTATATCACTTCTTTATTGACTGTATTGATAAATAATTATGTGTGATATGACATATTATTAATTATAATGTATTTTTTATATGGGTATTTTTTCACATAATCCCATTATTGATTGATTCCTAATTTGAATTAAACAATCATAATATGGGTTTCTTATCCTCAATTTTTATTTGAAGTGAATATTTTTCAATTTAAAAGACTAATATTAAATGGAGTAAGTAAAACCTAAAAAGGTATTTTTTTCATATAAATTCATTGAATTCATGGTTTATATATATTCATACCATTATTATTCATTTAATTAATATTATATTAACTCATCAAGAATTTTTGAAGGGGTTTTCATCATAAAATTTATTTTTATTACATAATTTACAGTATAAAAACATTTTTATTTATATGATTTATATAATACCTATTTTATATAATATCATAAATCTATTTCAAATAATATTATTGTTACATTCTTCATTATTAATTTCTATCAAATGGAATTTTAATTTTATTAGAATGAATATATATTTTTTTAAATAATCTATTTAGAAGTTATGAATTATCATACCAAAATTCAGGTTTCCTATATCTATATTCATCAAGAAGATTGAATAAAACCATTGATTTATTAAATGAATCTCCCCTAGTTGGTGACAATATTTTTAATATTTACAAATATTTTTCTTTAAGGATAATGTTTAATTTCTTAAAAAATGTTAGTGAAAAATAATTTTGAAATATTTTATTCATAGATAAATTTAATAGCAATAATTTATATTATTTGGTACTATGTTTATTTTCCATGTTTCTGGGGGTTTTAGTGAATTTAATTTCCCCATTTTTTGTGAATTTATTATTATTAAATTTAATAAAAATTATATTTGTTTTTTGTTGAAATAATCTTATGATTTTATAATAATTTTTATAGTATATGACTACAAAATTTATTATATTCTAATTATAAACATAAAATATTTTAACAAATAGATCCAAATAGTCATATCAAAAATGGAGTGAGAAATTTCCATATTCAAATGATCCCATGTGAAAGAGGATTCCAACAAGTGGCATGTGTCTGAATGGTTTAATTGATACAATATAATTTTGGTAAAATTTATTATACAGTAGAATAACAAAAAAATTATAATAAAGAATCTACGAAGCATAAAAAAATAAACGAACATCGTCATGCTATAATAAATGGAATTTAGGTATTAATATATAAACCTAAATACCCCTAAAATGGTAACTCATATAATGGTTTATGAATAAATAAATAACCGAATACATTGAAGTAATAATATGGTGTAGATGTAGACATCACCTATTTCCTCTAAGCTCTAATTCTCAGCTCCTCAACATCGGTCCATCGCCCTTAGATGCGTCTCTGACAATAAAATGTGAATATGAATCATGTTTCTCACATAGGGTTTGATTATATAAATCGTAGGTCCCAACAAACAAATCCAGAAAAAAAATTTCACATGTATATAAAGGTGAATTTCTTAATGTAATATAAAATTTCAACATGTAACCAATAATATGGAAGGGTAAAATAATATATATATAATTCCATATTCCTTGATTTTAACATATTCAACTAGATTCTTGAAGTATTGTCTCAAATAATATATCATAATAGCTAAATCCACAATGCCAACACATTTCTCTGATCAAGGCCCACCACACCACCTTCCTTGGTTAGTCTAAAAAAATGATTCTCCCTTAGAACATACATGGTTTAAGACACATGATTATCATTTTCTTTCCTTTATTTGGTTATACCACATGAACATATTACTACATAATCATTCTCAAGTTACGAATCATGGTATTTTTATACCATTCACTTTTATCGGCTATGCCATAGGGTCAGTATACCCCTTCCATGCCTCCCAGTACTGCATTCATCATCATCACGTGTGGTACTAGTAAATCACCATAAAAAAGATCTAATAAATCAATTATTTTATATCAATTATATTTATAGAAGATAGAAACATACACATCAAATAAATTATTCTAAATAGTGAATAAAATAAAAGGTAAAATCATAGAACAAAATTTATAGGTCTCATGGGCCACTCGTGAACAATATATTAATGTCAGAAGCAATGTATATAAAGATTTTCTCCCAGAGTTATATTTGACAGAAAACTCACATAGAAACACACAAATGGATTTCATTCCATTGAACATTATATAAAGGCACAATGTGGGGAGGGAATCATTTAATAGGTCCACTAATTTCAATTTCCACATTTCGTCCCCTAATCATGCTTCTGAATCAATTATTCTTAAACCAGTACAATTAAATAAAAACTAATATTATATACTCAAGATTGTAGAAGTTGTATGTATGTTGTAAAAAATAGTAAATCAAATTAACATGTTATATATATAACAAAGGGTAAATCAAAATATCTTCATGGGATAATGATAAATCACTAGATCTAGTATCTATCCATCAGACAACCAATAATTCCACATTAGATCATAATAGAATCGATATTCCAACTTAAAAATTGTTATATATATTATTCATCCCATTATAAGGAGTGAATTATTGATATAATTTAAAAAATACCATTTAAGAGCTAAGGAAAGATTCCAATCAGGAATAGATAAAGATTGATAAAAAATATAGTTAATATTGATGAAATAGAGAACCTATGAACATTATGTGTGAATGAAATTCAACCCTAGAGAGGTATATTATATTAAAAAATTTGGAAACATTATAATATAATGACAAAGGTCTATAATATCTATAAATCACGAGCTAGTAGGTGGCTCCAATGACGAACTAGTGGATAGCCCTTTGTAGGAAGGTAGCTCTAGGATGATCCATTGGTGAAATCCTCTATCACCAATAGGACAGTGAAACATAAATCGACTGTCTATAGTATCATAGTGATTTCATGGGCTTCTACCACCTCCATTGTCTAGTAAGAGGCATTGAATCAGAAAGACATTTGTAACCTAACTATATTAAGCTACTAATTAGTCTCCCAAGTCCTTTTTTGTGTAATTTACTATCTCCAAAAACCTTGAAAATCCCCACAAATTATGAATATAACAACCAAGATATTTTGAAAATTCAACATGAAATACCTTTTAATTCCTAATATCATTCTTCCCGCCCGCAAAAATATCATATAATCCTCAAGATCTATCTCAATCGATTTTACTAAAAAAATATGGAATTATGCCTAAAAATTTTACTCTTTCTAAAATCCTAAAATAGTGGTTACATTATCCATGTACGGACTCTTTCACCCAATTCCAAAGTCTATACTAATCATTTCCCAAATGATGTTCCTATTTCCAAATCAATAACCTCACTTTCAAGTATATTTTCAGATTGGGATCATACTTTAGAAACAAAGACAAATGGGATATATTATGGAATTTATAATACCATTAAAGGGTTATCTAATTAGTTGGACAACATTCTAGGATGATCTATGATCTTAAAAAATTAATGAATCCACAATACTAACATCACATTCAATAATAATAATTGATTTGAAGATTGATTATAAAACTCAAACAAAATGTAGTACCCATGGAGAAAAAAATATTAATATCCTTTGTTCATCATAATTACCCTTCTAGGCATGTGTGATAACTAACTACTTTCAGATCAGTAGAACTCTATCAGAATTCTCCAACAACATTGATATCTATATTATGTATCCGTATTTTAATGCATTTTTTTATCCATTATAGGTAAATAAATGTTGATTTAATTTGATATTCAATAAAATTATTTAATGGTTTATGTACAGTTAATGAAGTATTTACATTTAGAGAAAAATAAATGAAAATGGTCTCTACATTTCCTCCAGAAACTAGAAAATTAATATGATTACATGATTATAAAGGAGTCAAAGAGGTCATGTTTTTCAATGGAAGAACACTCTCTATTATTTTTGATGATCACATTATGTTTCAGAGGATCAAAACTAAATTACTAGTGATCAAATAATATTTTATCTCTTGATATTAATAATAAAACACAGGTAACTGTAACATGTAATAATAAATTTTTCAGGTATGAATGTATTAAATAGTTGGAATAATGAAAAATATTGAATCAGTCATTCCCATACATTTCGTGAAATGAACAAAAGTTTCATGATATGAAAAATTCTTGATGCATCAAGATATGGAATTATCTATTATTATTCAAATGGTTTCCCACATTTTTAACTTGTAACAACAATTATAATAAATTTTTGACTAGGGTAAACCTAATGATGACTTCCATTCTTTTAAATATGGGATACATATAATGGAAATTCATTTATTTAAGGCATGGAGACTAGACCACTGGGAGGATGCCAATGGGGTTTGAACATGTAGATCATCATATCAATTTTTTCTATTATATATTTCATTACTTATTGTACTAGTGATATAACCATAATATCATTATATTAATTAAATTATCATTTTATTTTTTCTTTTCCAAGTAATTTTTTATATTCTATCTTTAATGGTTTTTGGTTTAATTGAAGTTGGAGATCACCCGAAAATGGTTCCCTAGATCCATATTAGAGAGTGATAATAGTTAAAGAGTGTGAGTACATATATATCTTGTTTAATATTTACTGTTAGATTATATTATACACTATATTTGTGTTCTGATTTAATTTATTATTTACTATTCCTTCAAATCGCTGACCAGGAACCACTATTGGTGAAATAAAACATACATAGTAAAAGATAATTACATTATGGACATTGGGTTTTGTTATTTTTTCACATTTATAATCACTCCATAATGATTCCTAGTTATTTAAAATTATATAATCATGAGGAATGATAAGATATATTAGTTTTGATGAAATTGGCAATGTTGATAGTTAATATGTTTATGATTTGTAGATATTACATATGTTTTCTCTAAATATGAAGTTAAATTAATATTAGTGAAACCACCATTGGAAACCATAATATCTCTCGTAAATGTGTCATAAAAATCAATCATTTTTATAATTATTTAAATTTTATTATTAGATTATGTAAATTAAATTTTAATAGGGATGACCTGGACATTATCAACAGCCACATGTTGTGTTTTCCGCTCTCTATAGGATTTTTCCCATACTACCACATTACTATGACTTTTTATTTGTGGTTTAGAAACTTATAAATTTATAATTTTAACACAACATGGGGATTTAATTACATCATTTGGATGATTCGACCATACTCATTATTATAATAGCTGCGTCACTTGTGGAAACCCAACAAATTACTGAATGTACCTAATATCCAAAAATAGAATTGAACATTTCCATTTTAATACATGACTGGTAAATATTACTATATTAATAAAATATGAAATACATATAGTCATTCCATGCTCCAACAAAATCCAGGGTTCATTTCTGAAACATATCATCCATAATCTAGACTATCAACACCAACATGACATTATTATAGATTATAATCAATATCCAGATTCAAGATAATCACCAAACAATTTTTAATAATTTATCAATATGGTCAAATTAATCATGAATTCCAAATAAATAAAAATCATTTGTGGAAACTAAAACCCAAAAATACAGTTTAACTAAATCATCTTGGATATATGTCTGTCAGATTTGTAAGAAATGTTCTTCATTATAATCTAACAACATCAACCCACACAACATATTGACCTCTCTTGTTCCTAGTAAATAATGTAAAAATTTATATTTTCACCTCATCCCTCTTCTTTATGGTAGAAGAATTTTTTTGAAGAAAACCACATAGTCCATGATGTTCAGTAGTAATTATAATATATGTGACACACTGAAAGGAAAAATTGGTAATGTTTATCTAAAAAGATTTACACTGAAACTATTGTGTTATATCATGATACATCATCCTTGACCCATGGGTTAACTACCCATTATGATGAATGATATTTAAACATCATCTATTTTATTATGGTAGTAGGAACCAAAAAATTATTAGGATGATAGACCATTTTATCACTACCTATATACCATCATAGAATAGGGGATTTCCCCTAGCCATCCAGACATCAATAAGTACTTGGAATTGACCTCTAGGCTAGCTTTCACATGTTATACAAATGCTATTCAAGATAAATAATGGTGCAAATTTCATCACCCATTACTGCTCATATGTTACTATAATCCACTCAGCTAATAATAGTCTAAATATCCACTCATTAACTTATGTATTCTCACTATGTACAATCATATTCCTATTAATATAATATTCAACAAAATTACCCTTTTTCTGGAGTATAATACAAATCAAGGTCAAAATTATATTGGAAGTCAATCCGAAACAACAATTAAAAACTCATTTACAATAAAGATAATATATATATTAATACCGATTTATTTGTGTTGATAAAAAAACTTAGTGAACAATTAATGGTTATAACAGTTTATGGAATGAACCTCATTTTTTAACTATAGGCCTTTCATATGGTGTTTCTTAATGCAATTTCATAGATACTGATTCGGTTATGTGACTACCTAATTTATAATTGTAAATATTAATCCCAAAAAACATAAATTTAGGTTAAAATCCACAGTATATCGAATTCATGTCATTACTATGATCCATATAATTTCTTATGTTAATATCAACATCATCTTTATAATGAGCTCAATTAACTGATAAGTTCCTTCAAACATTACCCCTTTATTTGTTATCCTAGTCATAGAAACATAAAAAATATATATGTCATCAATAAACCATCTATTGTATCTAACAAAAACAAGGAAACATCTAATAATGAACATTTTGATAGGGAATGAACAAGATATAACTTCCACAACCTTCTCTAGAACAATTCGAATTCACAACTAAATAATATCATGCTTAGGGAAACACACCTCATGCATCCTATACTGACACACCACGATCTTGTATTTGTGTTAATTTTCACATAGTATACCCAAAATGATCTGAAGGTTTCTAAAATCCTTCTCCATGGTCTGTGGGTGTATTACGACATCATCAAATAATATAATGTCAAAAAATTCATAATATGGATGAAATGTCAAATTTATGTGAGCTTCAAAACACATCTATCTCATTTAAAAAACAAAAATCCATGGCATGATACTGACATATTCCATAACTAGACCTGAAGAAATATAAAGGGACATTCCCTTCTATTAGCCAAAGCTTGTTATTTCCAAATAGAATTTCAAAATTTTAGAACAATTAGTCTAACATCAATATATCAATAAAATAATAAATCATTAGATGTACGTACATATTAATAATCATGACCTAATTACGCTTCATATATTCCACACATAATGAAAATATTCTCAAAGCCATATGACTGAAAAAATAACTAGATCCACAAAAAGTGATGGGGTTAGTACGATAAGTTTCATCACCGCAAAATCCTCATAATACATATTTAGTTCTTCCAAATCCTCCAGTGATATATGATATAAAGAAATTAATATAGTCCATTTTCCTATTCGATTTCAATCATCGATTGAATACCTATATTAATAGGATGTCATGGGAAATCATCAATAATGAAATCATTGTAATTGTAGACCCCTGAAGGAAAAGTGTAGGGATTTACAATATGACATTCCTCGAGAACCATTATTTTCTACCAGACTATAGGGTATCTATTCAAAACCTTTTTCAATTTTCATAATTATACTCTAACATTCCATTCATCGATAAAAAAACACCCCTCTATGAATAGTAATGTATTATCATATACTTTATAAGTAGATGTGTTCTTAATAATTAGTTAACAAGTCCACAATGAAAATAAAATAAATTATAGTCAACATTTAGATTATAAAATCCTATAAATTGATCTATCAAATAATTATTAATGGAAATTATTGTTTTCTCTAGAGGTGGTCTACCATTTTCATGAAGTATGTACCAAGTTAAATGAATTCTTAATAAAAATAATCATCATGTCTAAACCCGCATGGAAATAAACATATATAATTTCATTGGAAGACCATGTATCGAATATATTAACATATTATTTATAGGAAATAAAATCCATATGTAAAACAATAGAATCCCCTTGAAAATATTTATTGTAAAATAATACATGATATATAATTTTAATACAACACCCCCTTTGACATTATCATTACATCCCATATTCAATATTGTTGTTACCCATGACGAATCATGTTCTATGACCAAGATGCCCTATTAGTCACATGTCCCACTACCCACATAATATTTACATGAATATAGAATCCCATTGATGAAATCCGTGAATAAATTTTTTGGAGATACACTGTCATTTGTTATTTAATGAAAATTATATTAATATTCATTTTAAAAATATTAGATAATCTATACAATTTCAAAAAAGAAGAAGAAATATGTGGTGAAATATAATTCATCAATTGTTTGTAATGAAATCATACACCTCTATTACTACTATCTACAACCCTTTCATTTCACTTCAGCCTACCATGTTATTGTAATAGAAAATGAACCCACTACATCTCTTAGTGTTTTACTTTTTAGAGAACCAAGGTTTGAATGAATTACTAATTCTCTATCATCCTCTAAAACATTCTCGATCATTACAATCTTGTTTAACACCTCATATGATATTATTTTGTAGAATACCTTAACCTAGTGAATCATCTTTGGTCAATGACCAATCAAATAATTCATACCCTTTTGTGCAAAATTCATACATAAAAGAGATGTAATGCTATGAAACACTATAAAATGAGTTGAATGTGATTATATAAAAATCATCCCTTACTGGTTTCCATAATCTCGAGAGCTCAATCCAATATTAAAATATATAGGAAACATATCTCAAGAAATATATATAATTTTTTTTATTATCAGATCCTCATATATCCCAACCAAGTTCATTAGTCTCCACCATATCCTAGTGGTTCTTTAATATATGGAAGGAGAAATTAAAACCCATTGATACTCAAGAATATACATTTGATTACACATTCCCTTAATGATATTTATCCAATCTTCAATATATTGGTATTCACTAGTACCTTGTAATGATGCGGGGTACTGATGCTATATATCAGGATCATAATCAACATTGATCCCCAAAGATCAATCGCCATGAATAAGAATTATATGTAATAATTCATGTTGAGATAATTCCACTCTCAGAATTGATATATTATATATTATTGCATTAATACTGAAACCCTCTTTTACATTTGAAGGTACTAATGTAAATGCCCCCATGTCATATAATTTAACTGTAATTCGGCAGTAAGAGCATCAAGTAGTCTTATATGAATCATTCTATGAAATTCCAAATGTTCACATAAAAATGATTAAAACAATCAACATAATGTAACAATGAAATAATTTTTTAGGCTCACATCGTGGATTTATATTGTCTAACTTATACAAAAATAATACATACATCAACAAGAAGAGAATAGGTTAAAATTACCCATTTAATAACTATATTACCACCAATCTACATGTTATCCACATTCATATATAGTGAATAAAATTCATTATCAATTAAATTAATTGAATTATTAATATTAATATGTCACTCAAGCACATATTAAAATGCAACGATGAAATTTAATCAATTGAATTACTATGTTGACTTGTTAAAATACATGGAACACAATGATTCTGAAACACACTAGAATCCCATAAAATTTTACAACCCAACCATACCATTCTATTGTATAAAACTATAATTGAACAACTGGTTATAACAATCCCATCACATGAAACTAGGAGGTCTATCAAATATGAGTTTTTTACGAATATTTGTGGATCCTTATCTGATTTTTACATTTCCTATCTTTATTCAACCATAAAATAATCACAGTAAACAATAACTGAAAATTAGAAATAACCTCTAATAAAAATTTGTATCACCCATACCAGAATCAACTTCTCAATGATTTACTTCCCAAAAAATTCTTGTGTATCTCTCCATAAAAAACACTATACAGACTAGTGATGATTGTATGAGTAGTTTCCTGGGGAGAGTTTACAGTGGTTAAAAAAATTCCATAGACCATAATCAAAATCAAGTGAAAATAAACATCACCGAGTAATATATAAAAGTGAAAAATAATATCCCAATGCTATAGTAAATGGATTAAAGGTTATACTAGATATATTAGAAGACCCATATTGAGTTTTGTTGACCAATGTATGTAATCTAAAGAAAATAAACAATGAAAAATGTACCAATAGTTCAGATTATATTTTGGAATCACCATGTTTCTATATGTTCTTAATTTTCATCTCCATAATGCAGTCTCTTTGAAAATAGTCATTTCTATAAAAATGAAATTTTTAAAAACAACTTGACTCCTATATAGGGTGTTATTATAATCACAAAAAGCCAACACCAATGCATAATTTACATAATTTTCAGATATATATAAGGTTAAATACAAAGATAGAAATTAAATTATCAATAAGTGACCAATCTAATATATAGTGGTTCTATAATAATAAAACATTCATAATACCTGATGATACATTATATGGATATATTATTGAATAAATGTCTCATATGACATCATATATCATATCAGGTTGTAAGGCCAAAAATGTTTCAAATCACTATCCATATCCAATCAACATAATCTTTGGATATAATGATTTCATTTCACAAGAACATCCTCTGTTCTAGCCAAATGAATGTCAAACCATTAACTCTACTGTTTCAGGCTATAGGGATGTCATACCCCATATTGTATTCTAGGTCTTGGCATAAGTCCATTGTAGCCAAACCTCTGTATTGGATTATGACAAAAGCCGAATGCACCCCTACCATCTCTATAAGTCATTCCAACATTACCATTTCACACTATAAAAGATTATATTTTCCCTAAAGTGGTTAATAATTCCATGATTATCCACCCATCACCTTTATAGGAGAAACAAATCTGTATTGGCCTATAATTTATAAAATATAATTAATAAAACATAAGGTAACATTTTATGAACACAATTCATTGTTTCTATAGGGTACACATTTACACCATACAATAATCGTAATAATTCAATGTCTTAAAATAGTTCTGACAATTACGTACTCATTTCAATCATAAAATTCAAGATTAAAAAAATTTCTTATGAGGAAAGTGCATCATATCAT
The DNA here is from genome assembly GCA_963277665.1 of Viscum album. Taxonomy (NCBI): domain Eukaryota; kingdom Viridiplantae; phylum Streptophyta; class Magnoliopsida; order Santalales; family Viscaceae; genus Viscum; species Viscum album. Next base: position 303,006,947 of record OY728131.1, on the reverse strand, counting down.
ATGTACACCAGTGTCAATCCCCAAAAGTGGTCAAAAAATCACACATTCAGAACATGGATCGCTATATTAAAACCTAGTTAATCAAAAACTGAAATCTATAATAAATATTACAGAAGGGTAATGTAACTTGGGGTTAAATGATAATAAATATCACAATATAAATTAACCAACATAGCTAGATCATGATCAAATAATGGGAAGGTTTAAGACATTATACATATGAATTACATCCATCAATCAGCCAATAATTAATTATTATATCATGAATAAATTCACAGACCATTCCATAATAGATTATATATATGATAAATATTAATAAAAATAGTGTATATGATGTTGAAGGAAATAATCATATTATTTGGCAGCCAAAAGATGAATCCACATATGAAATTATGAATTGAGGTGAAGGAAATAGATAATTCAATCGAATAAGAAACCATAGGCCCATTTTATATTAATGTGTGGTGGAAATGGGAGATAGAGGTAGATAAATATAGAGATTAAATTGGTGTGTAAAATTGATATTACGAAATATACCGTAATGGATAGGATGTATGGTCCCCATCATTGACTTAATGGGCCTCTCTATTCATCCTATTGTTTTCCCCTAGATTTCCAGTATCCCAAGAAAATGTCTATTACTACAACAAATAAAATAGTTGTATAGTGGATCAATTTACATTGCTGAGTGGGTCCCATAGGGTTCATCGAGATTATTTCACTTCCATAGGTTGTCCGAACACAGAGTACTAGAAATTTTTTCAAACCATAGAACCACAATGCTACTAGTTTCTACCCTAACTCATAATCTTCAAATTCATGGATTCCAAAATTCTTCATCATCCCTCAATATAATTGAAAATAAATTTAATATATTTCAAAACATAAACATATCATACATTAAAATTTCAAAGATGTTATAGATATGTTCAAATGATACCATCCAAATTCTTTCTATGGATGGATTAAAATGCATTATTTAATCAATTTCTATTAAACTAAATTAATTTACCTTGATTAATAATCCTAAAATTGAATAATTTATTTTTATATTTCAAATTGAAATAAAATACTTATATTTTTTATGATACAGTTCTAAGATATTGTATGAATTGAAAGGATAATTTTTATTGACTGACAATGAATTAGACAATGTCTATAGAGTTATCTAGATATAACCTTCTTCTATAAAGGGGATAAAGTTAACTAGTTATTAGTTTCTCCTTTGTGGTGTATAAATATAATTTTATATCAGTTTCTCTTATGAATATTTAATGATAAATTTATTATATTGAAATTTTATTCTCATATATTAATGTCTAAAATAACTAGTTATTTTACTACACTATTATGGTTTTTATAAAAAATTTATGTCCCAAGAAACACTCAAAAAAATTCATTGGTTGTTATGTGCTTTAATAGATAACATGAGTAATGTTTTACAATAAGGCTAAATGATGTACACTTGTATGAATTTTTATGCAATGATAGGAATTATATATTTTATTTTTATTTTATTTTATCTTATATTTTAGGATGAATATGTTATAGTATACATATCGATTATGTTCATTAAACCATATTATCTTCTTTTACTCAATTATAATAATTGACTATTAATGACTATGTTTACCATTTCGGATTGTTTCATGTCATATTTCTTATGTTTATACATACATAAGATACAAGGACTAATAATACTAATATTGAGAATTATATCATGTGTGGAAATTTTTTTTGAGGTTTCGTAGACTAAACATTTAATATTATATTATTTTATGTTTTAAAAATATCTTTAAGAAGGTAAATATATTATTTTTTACCTAATGGGTATTCCTAGTACACTAAAACTATATTGTTAAAATAATTGTGGTATATAGGTAACTCAATGAAGATTATTGTTTTTTAATCAGGGATTTTAAAATTCAGGTAACACAAGAAAAAAAATATTATATAAAGAGTATTTTTAATCAAAATATTAGGGTATACCTATCTATGTTGTTATAGATGGTATCACAGAAAGGGATTATTATGATTCTGCCAAATAATGACATTTTAATAGTTTTATATACCATCATGTGTTGTTAAATAAATTTATAATTTTAATTTTAATATCATTTTTTTGTAATGATATTTAATGGTGATTAATTGTGTATTTGAAATTTTTTTATTGGGATTTAATTTATTTTTGGGGTATATATAACAATTAGTTTTTACATGTGATTCAGAGTAATGATTGTGGGGAATAATATTATTATGTTTTTGGTTATATATGTTGAAATTTATAGATATCCATTTAGGTTAGTACAACTTTTATAATGTGGGTGTCATGGTTAATTGAGATAATGTATTTTTTAGGACCATTATTTTATTATGGTGAATGAACAATTATTTAATATATTGGAATTTTATTTCCAACAAATTTTATTATTTAAGGAATAAATATTGAGTAATCATTTGGATTCATATTTGATTTTATTTTTGGTCATGGTGATTCATGTTATTCTCATTCAATTTGTAGTGTTTTTTGAGAATATATGATTAGGATATATAAATTTTTCAATGTGAATTTTTAGTGATTAATGGTATCTGAAGATAAATGTTATGTTTATTTTGGAAGAATATGTAATTAAATCTTTTTCATTTTTGAGATTCACTCTTTATGAGCGATATTTTAGAATGTTTTGTGGATATTTATTTATGGAATGAATAAATATGAACATTGGGATGTATTATTGATACATTAGAGATTAATGAATTATTTCATCATGTAGTGTTTTTTTCATTTTCCTGTAAGTATTATCATTTGTAGGGATACTAAATATGATTTTTTAAAATTTCCAGAGATATGAGGAATAACATTTCATGCCATTTATGGATTTTATAATATGTTATGTCTTAAATTTAATTCTTCAAGAGTGAATAAATCATCATCATAATTTTTGATATATAATATGATATAAAATTGACATGGGAAACTTCATAAAATATATACAATGGATGAAATTATTCATAAGGAATGAAAATAAATCAAGTAAATTTATTTTCTCATATTCTCTTTCTAGATGGTAGGTCAATTCCATAGAGAAATAAATATAATTTTAATTACATTGAGTCCTAGAAATAAAATATATCTCATATATTAAGGAATGTTATTGCAAACACATTCCAACATATGTATATTATAATGATGCATACATGGATTAGAAATTATTTATTATTTAATAATTTATATTACGATAATGTAAAAGAAATTAATTCTTATGATAAAATTGATATAACTTTTTATTAGTATGTAATTATATACTCGTTTTAATAAGAATCAATTACAGTTACATGGTTTTAAATTTTTTTTGGGGGAGTAACGTCAAAATATTTCTTTATGTAATTATATATTAAATAATAATTTGTTTGGTAAATTATGTTACAAAAAACCCGAAACTAATTTTAAAAATAAAATATTTTTGTAATGATTGATACATTAGGAATATTAAACGTTCATAAAACTCAATTAATAATGATTGGTCATTAATGAGAACTAAGGTTAAGGACACTTAACATTCAAATAGGAAATTATAACATAAATTTCGTTTTGGTTAGTTTGTTATTTTATCGTAATAAAATTTTATATAATTTTAGGAATTATAATGTGATGAAATGTGCTTCATTTTTTTATATTTTTATTTCATCAATATGTTATGGTGAAATTTTGGAATCTTTAAAAATAGAATGTTTTTTGTGAATAGTGATAATTCCATTTTTTTCAAATACATTTACAATTATAACATATTAATTATATAAGAATAATATACAAGATTATAAAATATTTTAAGAGAAAAATATATATTTATTGGTAAAAATTATATATTTTAAAATATTATGTTCTATTTTGAAATCAATGTATTTAGTTTTAAATCCAATGTGTAGTTTCATTCTAGTAAAATATATATTTTGTATCATATTATCTGATTATGTAATTATAAGGTTACATATATTGTTGTATTGATTATATATTCACATAGATATCATTTTATTTTTTATAAAGAAATAAATATCATTAGGCTGAATTTTAACATGATATTGGGATACAAATTTTTATCATAAGAGGGGAGTTTAAAAGAATTTTTTTTTCATATTGAATTTTATTATAATAATAAATGTAAACATCCAAACTACTAGAAATAAAATCTCATAAAATATATTCATATTTTGGAATCAATATACACAAATAATTTAATAATTAACATTTTTTTCCATATATGATTACAATGACCTATAATTTTGATACATTAAATTAATACTATCTTATATAGATTGTTATATATAAAACACAAAAATATAGAAAGAAAACAGAAAATAAACAATAAAATATTAAAAATACATGAATAATGTAACCATTTGTTAACAAAAAGTTATCAATTAATAAAAATAGTAATATCTTATATAATTTTTATTAGTATTTTAAAAACAATACCATTTGAAAAATAAATTTAAAATGAATTTTATAATATCAAAATAAATTATGAAAATTTGATATACATTATAATTGATAATATTTATATTTTAAAATATTATTTCAACAATAATTATTTTTTAAGGAAAATGAAATAACATTAAAAAAACTCGAAATTTTAATTGGTCATTTATAAATAAGGATAATTTTTCTAATATTTTCCTATTGAATATATATTATTACAAAAACATTTTTAATTTCATAATATTATCAAACATTTTTATGATTTATAATTAAAATAATATACAAATATAAATTTTTTATATTTTTCAAAAATTTTAATTATATATGAAGAGTGAAAATTATATTTTTTAAAAATATCATTGCTTTTATATATGTATTAATCTATAATATTTATTTAGAAAATTTGAAAATTGTTTTATCGAATATAAATTAATTTTATATATAATATTCTATTTTTAAAAATATATATTTTTGTTCACAAACAATTATTTGGTGATTAAAAACATAAAAAATAATTTTCTCAATAAATTATAATTATAATTTATGTAATAAATATTTTGACATTGATTTTTATTATGTTTAGAAATATTTTAGCATTAAAATGATTTTAAATTTTGATTGATTAGAAAAAAATTATAAAATTTAGAAAAAAAATTAATATATAAATGTAATGTTAATAGGAAAACAATTTAACATTGGAAAATCAAAAATAGTAAATGTAAAAAAAATTATATGATTAAATGAATTAGAACATGTTCTAACGAGGAATAGAAAATTCAGGTTGATTACGTTTTTGACTATATAACTTCTAATTTCCATTGACCTATATGTTTTAGAAACATGACATAAATATGACTTCCCATTATTAAAATTCTATGATAAAATAAAATAATTCGATCCATTTAAAATGTATAATAGGTTCCTTTAAAATACATTTAATATAACTTGTATAATTTGATATACTCATTGAACCTTTCCATTTTCTATCCCAAGAGTCCTATAATAATTTCATTATCTTTTTTCCATTTAATTTTATCTTATGTCCTCAACATTCAAGGTACTCACCAATGAAATCTCAAAGATAACAATATGGGTAATCCATTTCAACTAAATATGTTAAATTATATATTACCAATACTATTATAATATGCACATCCCTATATACATAAATTTAAAATGAATGTATACTAAATTATATTATGTTATGTGAATAATAACTAATAACTATCCTTGTATACCCTTATAGAAAACAAGAATGAAATCTGTGTGTGTGCGCATGCGAACTACCTCCTACACAAGGGTACATGATTACTTTTTTTATAAATGATAAATGGAATGCCCTAAAAAATAAAACTAATAAGTATGAAGTTTATGATATTATTAAATATCGGGTATGAAAATATAGAACACTTATTAATGATCTGATCAATAATCCATATTCAATGGTAGAAATATCTAAAACAGTAAGAGTTAAAAATATTATTTATATTTATCTTCATTTGTATATTCATATTCATTTTATATATAATAATTACAAAAATTAAGAATATATGAAACAAATAAACAATAAATTAAGTCATAATTCATATAGTATAATTTATTACCACTAACCCAAAAGATAACCATCCACTAATCATGATATGTTCATGTTTGGATCTGTATAACCCCTAACTTGAACAATGTAATGAATTTATGTCGTTTATGACCAATAGAAATAAATTTATAATATTTTTTATATAAATATTTAAATTTTGATTAATTTGACTATATAATGGTGTCATTATTATTAAACTCTATAATTAATAAACCACCTATCGATTTTCATCAATATTAGAAATATAATTTTTACCCGTTTCATATTCATTAATAATGAATAAAAACTCATGAATGGAATTTTTAACATTAAAAATTGTTATAAATAATACATAATAGTAATATTATTAACCGGGGAATGATTACATTTTTATTAGTAATAAATATTGACAAAACTGTTGGGATCTATTAAAAATGATCTTACTACAGACGAACAATGTTTTATAATAATTAATAAATAAATAAATAGAATTCACAATGATAAAAAATATATATATTGAGGATAAATTTATTTGGTTATATTATGGTTGAAAAATAAGTTATTAAGAAAATAATATTATATACATATGTGGTTGATGTAATTTTTTGGGTGTAAGGACAAGAGGTATGAGTTTCATGCTCCCATTTTATTATTCATTAGAGTTTTTTGATATTTCAAACCAGTATTTATTTTATGTGGTTTTATTACATCCTAATTAATATAATTTTACATAAACAAGGCATTAATGGGGTATTTATGTGCCCATACTAGTTTTAGTTCAATGATAGGGGACTGATGAATCACTGTTCCATTTATTTATGATGTTTAGAAAATATAAACCTATACAAAATGTTATGGTTTCTATAAAAACATGATATTTCTCAACCCCAGATCCTATATACTGAATATAAACAATGATCTAGATACTGGTATTTTCATGGATTCAAGTGAATAACTTGTCTATTCTGTTTTAGATATCCCCCCATATGGATTCTTTAGTTACTTATATTGGTATTATAATGTAACAGATAGAAACTAGTTATAATCCCAGTTAATCATTCATCCATTTATCTTAGGTTCATTCCCCAAGTAATCAACAATTCTATATTTGTTAGTTAAACATCCAATATTTCCACCCAGTTTCTTCATCCTTTACGAAATTTCATGAAACCTAAATAATAGTTTTTTTAGTAACAAGTTATATCCCCTTTATACCATATAATCTATCATCCAAATTATCATGTGTAGAAATATCACATTATTAACATGTTTTACCTCCACAAGCTTATCAAATCTCCATTTCCTATTTATTTATTCTTTATGATATCTAACGAATCTCTCAAGATTCCAAAGGTATACAAATTTCCATATGATATTGAAAATATATAGATAAACAAAAAACCAATTTTCTTGATCCTTATTCAAAAATATTTTGTACAAAATTATATCTAGTAATATTTTATTGAGAATACTATTTCATGTTCTCATAAATCTTTTGTGGTGTTTCAAATTAATTTCATTTATAAATTATTTAATTGTTTTTATAATCCTACTTTACTGGATTTGTTACATCATTAGTCTTACCCTCTTCCAATTCATTATCCAAATAAAATGTATATTGGGAAATCATGTTGTTTTCACTGTAAGAAAACATCATAACATCAAGAAAAAAATCACTACAAATAGATATGTCCTACACAACCTAAATATAGGTGAAATTTCTCAATAAATTAAGGATGAATTTATGGATTTTATTACAATTTACCTCATTACACAATAATTATTTTGGGAACATTAGAATCATTATAAAACATTAGGTTCAACATACTCTATTGAAGATTTCATAAAACACCAAATAAATAGTCTCATCCAATATAATCAAATTGGGATTAATGTTAGTTATATTTAATTAGAAACTAAACGAAATCACTATTTTTAAATCTATTATATATTTTATTTTTCGGAAGGAAAATATATCAACTATATAAAGATGAATAAATATCTATATGTTATGTCTTTGTAGTAATTCATCAACCAAATAGACTTTGTTGGGTACACCATAATCATCCTCTATTATATGGAATCCTAAATTTATTCCTTATCCATTATACCATTATCTGCATAAATATTAGTATGATCCATCTATTTGATAGACTCCAAATTTATCCTTTCTATGAATTTTTAATTCTTAAAGTAATTGCAAAACATTTCTTTTTTATATGGCAACAAAATTATCTATCAAATATGACTCTATTAATCTCATAGACTTGTTAAGTATGTTTGGTGATCATCATCTCTATCTTTTTATTATTATTATTCTTAATCATTTTGAAAAAATCACACTTCATTTTCATTTGATAATAAATCAATGTTCAATCATTCAATTTTTCATCACTAAATCAAAAATCAATATTCATTTAAAAAACATAGACATTATAAAAATTTAAATTAATAGAGATTGCAACATCATTACATTATAAAAATAACTTAATAAAAAATATAATTATCCTTTAACATTTCCCTTATAAAATTCATGGATCTATCTCTAGTGGTCTGTAGTTATTTACTCTGTACGATACAAATCCATTCACCCACAACAACAGCACATCATAATTTGGACATAATTCATAACATAAAATTTGAACATAGTAACACAACAACTACATCCCAGATAAATAAAAATGATATAATCCATCCTTAATACATAGTTAGAAAAAACCATTCTCCACCATCATCTTCCTTCAAATAACATCATATAGGAATCATGAATAAAAACAAATAATCATGACATTAGAAACATTTCAGATCAATTAATCATTATATGACTACCTAATTTTTCTCAATATATATAAATCAAATACCTGCCCAACATCCTAATAAATTTATTCAAACACCATGTATTTAATATTAGAGAAAAAATTCCACTGACCCATATTCAATATAAAAATATCCCTCCATGATTTAAATATAAATAAACATAGACATTAGAGTCAATATGTGTGCATAATTACTTATCCCTTATATGTGTGTTCATTTTATTTCACAACATATTTATAAACACATATAAATGGTAATATATGGGTAATAAAAATTCAAAATATTGACAACATTCCTAGACTCAATATTATTAACACAAGAATATCTAAACAGTGTGCCTTTAAGTAGTCAAATATAATTGTACATTGGATTATTGAATGTATAAAATAATATTTTCTTACTAAGGGGATCAATTTTTTACATAATAATTCTCTTTTGTAAATAAATACTGAATATTTTTCTTTAATTATTATATCAGTAAATGATGACTATGTCTGTGAAGATAAACCTTCACCCATTATAAAAAAACGTATCCCATCAATTCTTGTGAATAATCATATCTCCCACTGTATATACCCATGATCAATATTAAGCACGCCTAGAGGACCAGTTTAATATAACCATGGAAAGTGAGAATGTTATATAAATGCTTTATATTCCCAATTTGGGAATATTTGAAAGGAAACATCCATCATGGTGATCATAATTATCCATTATAGATTTCTCTTCTTTCAATAAAATGGATAAAATAATAATCATTATTCTCTAATTCACAAAAACCAATTATATTTAATTTTTTTCAAATAATCATGGAAAACTAAAATAAAGAAGGACCTAAATGATCCATATATATAATATTAATATTGAAGTATTTTACTAGTATAAAAATTTCTTTCGGCTTTGTATAAATTTCATTTGATATCACATATTATATGTAATCATCCATTGTATAATTTGAAATGCATATCATCTAATTTTATGAATATTCTGATGATGTTGACATATTCATTTAATTTTTCAAATTATCTTCCTTTACATCAATTTGAAATATGATTTTCATGACTTCCTCTCTTTCAAGAAATATATTTTATAATTATTTTCCTCTATACCCCTATTTATATAAAAAATATTTTTAAACATTGGCCCCATAAACACCCATTTTTCACCGCCTATACATGTTATCCCCTACCTAGTCCACACCCACATTCCCAAATGGGTTATTATAAAATTTAATGTTCCATTAATGCAATAACTTCTCTTTTTCATTTTTTTAAATTTAAAAATCAACGGGAAACATCATAGGAGCCCCCCTTCCAATTCAATACTCATGGAAAAAACACTTTATTTGATGATTTATAATCATGTTCCATAAAATAATGTTTTACCTTATTGACATAGGTAATAATACATATAATTTTCTCCATATAAATCTCTAGGATATTACAATCCCCCCACTCCAATTATAGTAAAAATTAACCATTTTGGGCCCTACATTCACCAGAAAGCGTTTTACTACAGATTTTTTTGGGTAATACTAACGATAGAAATGTAACAACAAGGACTCATAGTTATTCAAATTTCACTAGATTCATGTGTTTTTACATCAATAGGCCCCACCCATGTTACTAAATGGGTAATCAAACAAATATCGTTCCAACAAGACAACGCATTCTATTTCTATTATGCTTTCTGATCACCTTCAAAAACCATGGAATACATTTTAGGAGGTCTCACATCCTAATCAATAATATTGGGAAAACCTATTAATCAATGTATATCTCTTAATAAATACTAAAAAAATAAAAGTTCACATTATTGACATGGGTAATTACATTTTTCCATTTCACTTATTAACATAATATGGTCTTTCATTTCATATTTATTTTGAATCTTCATATCACCATAAATTGATTTCTTATTATCATTATTATTATTCTCTTCTGATTCTTATTTCCTAAATTTTTAGTCAATAAGATAATTCTATTACTATAATTTTCAAGCCTTGGTTTTCTTATCTAGCCAAAATTCTATGAAATATTTATTTTGATACACCAATGGTATCTGTGTATCACAATGCTCAAGTAAAAATTATAATTCATCGTCTTTTGAATAATCCATTCACCAATCTCTTATTTTCTAGAAATAGTTTGTCTTATTTTATTTTATATATCTTCATTAATTCATAAATACTTATTAATAGGGTCATATTAAATTTAAATGTGTTGGCTCTATTCCCAGCTACTCAGTAATAGTAGTAGTTTCATCTAAATCATCATATTTCATAGTGATATTAGTTCTTTTATTTATTCATTTTAACAATTTGGAGGATTAAATTTTGGAAAACATTAATGACTTCTTACCAATATTATTTCAAGAGGGTTATTTTTCATTCACCATCATAGTAATATTTTATTAAATTATAACTTTTAAAGAACAATTATTTGAAAAGGTAAATGTATTTTGAGATAGATTGGGAAATGAAAAAAATTCATCTTACAACCCTTCCTCCACCCTCTTGTGATGAATCACCCATTAAATAAATTTAGATTTCAAATCATTATAAAATATTCTTCAACTCTAATTTTGATATAATATTCACATATTTTTTCTCTATAAAATAATCTTTATTATAATAAAATACTACAAAATTTCATTTATCATATTTTTAAAATCATCAAACTTGAATTTATTTTCCATACTCTCCTCAATATGAGTGGTCAATTCATATTGATAATTTTTTAATTGGATGTTTCATCATGAATATCATTCAATTTATATTATTGAACAAGCACTCTTACTTTATTTTCTTATATCATATTATAGAGTTTCACCACTTTTTTTATATTCTCACCATTATGAAATGTTATCTCCATATATAAATTATTAAACATCTTCATATACATATTGAGATATGATATTAATTAAATAGTTACATACAAATTATGTTTTATAAAACATTATGTTGTTTTATCTTTTCTTCATCACCATATAAATTGAATGAATAATTTCTCTTTGTTACAGGAGGTAAGAGGTTGGCCAAGCTATGAGAATACTTATTATATAGTGAATCACCATTTCCTATTTTGCGTAATAAAATATATTTTTTATAATATTATTTATTTTTATATCATGAATCTAAACTTCCCAAACCACTTATCTTATTTATAAATACAAAATCATTGATCATTTTCATAGGGTTTTTTTTCAATTTCTCAACTTTCATTATAATTATAGAACATATAATATTTTTCTACAATTTTTTCCTAATTTCTAATTTTTTATATCTTTAAATAAATAAATAATCCTTAATTAAGCTCCCATAAATTCTATAAATCATATAAATCAATCCATTATTCATAAATTTTGTTTACTTAATCTTCACTTTTAACCTTTATTCAATATTTATTTCATTATTATTTTACTTTATATTGATTTTCCACCAAATTTAATTAAATAATATTATTCTGATGTTTATCTGAAGATATATCATATAGGACCTCATAATATGAAACATTAGAAAATATAATTTTGGAAATGTTTCCCATAAGTAATCTTATAACAGAATAATAATCTTCATTCTGACAAAAACATTGGACATTGTAGTCAATTTCACTTACCTTTATAAATTACTAATAAATACGATAATCACGGCCTATCATGATATATTTTAATATACACCACTGTATTTGTATCTACTACTCCATGAAATTCATGTTTACTTTATGACTACATCTCAAATAATATAATATTTCATTTAATATTGGAATCATTTAATATGTTTATAAAAAATATCATTGGGGGCCATTAAAATAGAACATTTAGGGTTTTTTTCGATTTTCAATTTTCTCATATCACCATATGGAATAGAATCCTTATTTATAAGAGAAAATCTATCTATAACAACATCTATATTTTTTAGGATGATATATTGATGGTATAGTAACATCCTATTACACTTTTTGTGATTGTTCTAGCCTTCAATTGTAGTACCACCCACGTATTTTACTAAATTTATATTCATCAACCATACAATAATTTCTGAATATAAATAAATGAATCCATATATCTAAATTCATTTGTTGTTCCCAAAACAATATGAGATAATTGATATGGTGAGTGGTTAATTGGTGATAAAAAATCTTATATAAATTATACATTATAAATAATCAATGGAAACATTTATATTTTTCATCCAGTTCATATATATGTAAACTACACAATATATATAGTAACTATTAATATAGTTATTAAAAAATTATTTTTAAATTGTTCTATATATAGACATACTAATATTCCTGTTATTTATCCACCCATGCATGGATTATTTAATATCCACATTCAGGATTAAAATGAAAAAATTAGCAATTTGGTACATTGTTATATAATAATTCCACATGTTAAACATAGTCCTTTCTTATTGATATGAACTCTTATACTGTAGTAGGGTATACTCTCTATCAATCCTTCTTATATCATATTCCTTCATGACTAGTTATACCCCGTTCCAAAATCTTATAAAACAACTGGTTATGCCCCCATATAAAATATCTTCCTTCTTATTGTTGGTCTTCTATAGAAATATATTATTCTATAGCTATTATTCCTAAACATGAATTTTGGATTGCAATATCCTCTATAAGATAACAACATGGTATTAAAAACTATCTGAAGAATATTATGGTCTCTAAACAACCACTTCATCTTGAGAATTCATGGATATAGTCATACTCACCTCCACAAATTTTTTTCCAAAAATCATTATTTGAAACAATTTTCTAAATCATACTCTTTATATTATAATACATTGAATTATCTTTAGTCCAATGTACTATATTCTATACTCGGCATTCGATACTTTCAATATTATGTAAAATTTCTGATTCAATCTATTTGGTACTCCTTACTTCCATATTTCCCTTTCTGGAGCACCATGTCATGGTTCTCCTTCTTCTTCCAACTCATATATCATCAAAACCTCATTTTATCATTTAAAATAATTGATTCATGGTTGGAAACTCATACAATTATATATCATAAAAACAAATTCATTTCCACTCCATTTTATTTATTGATATAGATACATATTAAGGAGACTACACCAAATTATATATATTATTTTACATAATATTTTTTTATGAACCATGTTATTTGATTTGAACATACCACATAACTCCATATTTCTTCGACCAGTATCATAAATTCCTATAAAATAATAGTAAATGTTATTTAAAGAATATTCCATAAAAATTGGCACAAATTGTCTCTCAAACACTATTATATACCGTTATATTTATGAAAATTGAATGAAAGAATAAGTGTCATCACTATTATTAAATATAATTTTTTTGTAATGTTATTTGAAACTTCTTTTAGTGTCAAAACATGAAGTGTTATCTATCATATGTCTCTTTATATGAAATATTATATGTGATAGAACCTATGTAGGTTACCATCATCATCTGTCCTCATGTTGGCTCACAAATTTATTATTCATTCAACATACATTTTTTTGGTCCAACTTTGTCACGAACCCCTTAAGCGATGGAAACCACGTTTATTTTTAAAAGGATATAACAATTCACTATCTGATGAAATATCATTTCATTTTCAGATGTAATTGAAATCCATAACCTATAGAACTATTTGTCTCTCTAATTCTGCTGGAGTCTCTCGATTGATTTTTATCATGTTGTTCTTTGTGTTCTTCTTAATTGTATGTCTAGAAGAATAATGAAATATTTTTTTTCATAATTCATTAAATTATTTTATAATAGTTATGCGTATGATCATAATTTTAGGGATAATTGTTTTATATAATAAACATGATAACATTTTAAGTTCATATTTTTTATAGTTTAAAATGTTATTATATATTACCATAAGTCTTTAACAAACTTTATTTGTCCTCTATTCATCATATGTAGTATTTCTTGAATCTATAACCAATAATCATCTAAGATTTTCTAGATCTAGAATAACTCCTCATATATTTCACCATATAAATTAATGTTGTTGACATTATTTACAAAAAAATATTTTATTTTTGTAACCCTATAACTCTATTTTGGATTAGTTCAACCTATTAACACAATATATTTAATCCAATTCAGTATACATTAAGTTCCACAATATTCATTCTTTAATAATCAATATCTAGGAATCCTGAATAACATAGAGTCATTATATTATTTACGGGATTATGGATCAACCATGTATCCTCTTCATACATAATATTTCTATAGACACAAAAATCTTCTCTGTCAATCCTCAAATGAAAATTCTTCTATAAACACAAAATGAAATGTTGGTAGTTAATGACACCTAAAAAATATGGTCAAAAAATTCAAATGATCTATACCTTGTTCATTAAATATACATAATTTTGTTAAAATGATTCACCGTCGGTAACCGTGTTCATGGATTTTATTCTGATTTTGGAGATATATGAAATTTTGGGATGGATATTTTCCTTTTATGTTATATTTACTACCAAAGGAAATATTTTATCTTAATTTTTTTGAATTTTATGGGATATTATTGGAAAGATAATATACCCTTCTAGAAATTACTATTGATTTAATTCTTCCACATATGTAAGGATTAATGTAATATAAATATTCATTAATTAATATATGATCTCTCAATTAAACATATATTATATAATTTTTGTTCTTTCAACCATTTCTTGAATAATTTGGTATTAAATAATTTTTTTATGGATTTATATTCCAACCCCATATATCCATTTTTAAATAATTCATAATGTGTAGAATATTTTTACCTTAAGGGATATAGATATGTCAAACATCCATATATTGAGTTATAAAAATTTATCAGGGTAATTTTTCTACAATGATATTGTTCTCCCACAAAAATAGTTTATTATAAATTGAATTTTTAATACATATAGCATTTTATTACTCATTCTACAATGTGTATTTTTAGAATAGGTATTTCCAATGTATTCAAAAATGATTCTTTATATTCAGTATCAAATGTTTTAACATTAACACTAGATTTCCTAGAAAAAATACTTCACCACCATCAAGGATCCATTTTTATATATTCTTTTCAAAATTCATATATTTAGAATATTTCAAAACATCTATTTAATTATTTAATTTTAATGTGACATGTACCTATGTATTTTAAATCAACAGTAAAAATATTTTCAAAATATTTTTTATATTCTAATATATATTTTATTGTATATATTTAAAATGATTTAATGTCAGGAAATTTTAGGTCTTATTAATATATTTTTAAATATAATATATTTATAATTTTACTGATAAATATAATGGTTTCAAATAAGATCATTTTTGGTCCCATCATGTGTGATTTTCTTCATTACATTCTTTTGAAATGTTATTTTTCATATATTTAAACCAAATTATATGTTTTATTTATTTAATTTGATATATTGTATTTTGAATTTATAAAATCTAATCTTTGTATGGATTATATATTGTTCTTTTCTATAATATATTATATTTTTCATTACATTTCTATTTGAAACCCATCCATTTGTGGTTACTAGTATATTTCATTCCATTTCAATTTCTATGTGAACAATATATATTTTATTAAATTTATTTTAAATTGTTCACCACAACTCCAGATGTCAAATGTTTTGTGAAATTATTTACCTAACTACATACCCTTTTCAGAAACAATTTAAATCGCATATGATTTCTATTTACTGAAAAATATTTACCTATTATGACTAATACTGTCATTGGATAACTATGTTTTTATCATGGGATATTCATCTTGATGATTTAATTTTCGAAAATCAATTTTAAAATAATATAAATCCAATTTTATATTGTGGGTTCCTTTTGAAGTAATTTACAATACCTATTTTCATTCATTGGGTTTTTTTTAATTGTTGAGTTAATTGAATATCCTTTCCATGGATTTATTATGAAGATATGAATGATTAATTAATTTTTACCCATATTAGTTTTTATTATTGATTTTTGGTTTCTATATAATACTTCAATACAGTGGTTAAATTCTTAAATATCATAAGATAATGCAGTTGGGTGTACATTTTTTTCTTGAAATAATGTGAACTGTTGGTGTGAAAAATTAATGTAATGATACTTATAATAATATATATTCCATAATTCAATGATATTCTACATTTTTATCTTATTCTCTGATGATGTTACTCATGAATGTAATGCACTATGAATTGATGTTTTTCAATATTTTTATTATTTTTTTCAACACTATCTCATGTACAAATGGATTCTATTTATTAGCCAATATTTTTGAATTCCATTTCTTAATTATATTTACATTATTTAAGGATGTAGGTTATATTCTATGTTGGTTATAAAATTTTTATATATGTTGATTATTCCAAAATGCTAATTTTTAATCACTTATTATTATTGATTATTTATTCTTATGTATTCAAATAATGAAAATTTCAGCTCCCTCTTACTGATGATTCATTTTCACAATGTTATGATGAAAAAAAACACAATACCCGTCATGAATAATATCTTGGTTGGAGGATTTGGAGGATATTTTGAAGAATTATTATAGATTATTCAATTTCTTATATAGATGAAAGAATATAATTGTTTTGAAAAACAAATAATATTTCATAGTTAATTTATATTCATTATTCTAAAACACTCTAAAAATGTTCTTCTGAACTTATTGTAATGAAATTTTGTTATCATAAAAATTTGATGGCACATTTTTGGGTTTCATAAATTGGTCATTGAATGTTGTTTAAATGAAATTCATTGTTATGACGTTAATTGATGAAAATTAATGGTTTTTTATGCTATTTGTGAACACAATATTATTCTTACTTGTAATTAATTTGGTTCTTCAGTTAATATTGATAATATTAGGAAATATGTGAAGGTAACATTAGTGATAAACATAGTGATATACTTAATGTTTTATTTTAGTAAAAATATAAAATCCTGAAATTTTGCTGATGTTTTGAGTATTAGGTTATCCAATATATTAGAAACCAATATGGATACTAAAATATGAAATAAGATAAAAAATATTAGTACTAAGGGTTAAAAAAATTGATAAGGTCGTGTTGTGTTTAAACTAAAATATCAAAATATATGTAACTGCAATGATATTATTTTTAGTATATTAAGTTATTTCATAGTAAATATTCCTTAATTATATATTATAAAGATAAAATAATTGTAATAATAACATGTAATGTTGGATGACTATATGAACTTACTATTTTAATGTTATTTTAGGGATCATATATCATGTTTCTAATGTAATTAAGGATCATTTATTTTGATTCTAAATTTTATTTGGAAAAAATTATGGAAGACCAACATTGAATAATTCATGATGTCAAGGTGAAAACATAACACATGAATAAATTCATATAAACATGAATTTAAATTTTACATGTTGATTCTACAACATATTGATATTGATGTGATTGTAGGAGTAATAATGAAATCATGAGTCTAATTAAAACCTATCACATGAACAATCATTAAACTGTGTGTTTGGTGATAATATTTTTTCTATTTCTTAAATGGACTACATGGAGATATTAGGTGACTAGATGATTCGACCAACCAACCAAATAAATAGAATATTAGATAAAAAATGTAAACTGAAAATATGATGAAAATAAGTGACTACATAAAGAATCAGAGTTACCATGCCATGTGATCTTGTTAATGATACCCTAGAAAGTGTCTATTTTAACTGACAATGGAATGAGATAATATTACTTATAAAACCATTTTCTATTTATTGTTAGAACATAAAAGTGACCAACAGAATTATATATAGAAAATAAAAATTCAATGTGGTTTAAATAATTTTTTACCATACTTATGTGATGTATCAGTGACCATGTCTTAAATAATGAAGGTGGTATTTTTAAATCACCAATGGATATACATTGAATAATTAATTATATTGTTGGTACATTTAAGGTTGTAATGTGTATGATTATTAAATAATTATTATTATATAATTTATAAACATATAAGAAGAACTATTTACAATGAATATCTATTAGGGACATGAAGATTGAGAATATATATGTTCACTTTCATGAGGGACATTATAACATTCCTTAACAAAAAATCATCATTGACATTCTATTTTATGATGTACGATCCATACATTTTCTAAAGATTTATCAATCTTGTTTTTAGATAATATTTTTCATTATTTTTACTATATTTAGTTTGGGATTTACATTGGAGTGTGTTTGGGATAAATTGGAATGTGTTTGATGGGTTTTGGGATGTGAACAATTGGTGCATGATTTTCAAAAACCTGACACACTACCCCAACGAACCATACAACCCCATATATATTGTATTATCCAAGTTGGAACATGGTTTTGGAAAACGAGATGCCAATTAATATAAACAACGATCGTCCCTAAGAGGATGTTTTCAGTTAGGTTCCCAACAATGCACCCCTTTCAGGAAACCATGCATACTATGTTTTACAACACTGAAAATTAGATTAAAATTTCTTGAACAACCGATCATATCCAAAAATCGACCAATGTAGATCTAAATATATTATAACATTTTTTGGAGGCACTATGATGGATTTTTGGGCCATTCGTTATCGGTTATTGATGAATAAAATCATGGATTTAAGTTATGAACCACTCCTAGTAAGAGGATCTAATCTCTTGGGGTTTTATCCCTCTCACACATGTATCTCTCATATTTGTGGTGTAACACCCTGAATCCCGTTACCCATAGTCAATGAATTATTTTCATAAATTGGTGTGATTACAAAAAATCATGTCTTGAACGACTGATCAGTATAGTAGTCTTGGAAAATAGATTACATACATGAACGTTACATTACACCATATAAAATAAAACACACTATAAATGATCATTTGAGAATGAAATTAACCCCATAGCATAACTCTTCTTATCAATCGTAATGCACTTTTTGGAATCCTAGAAAAATAAAAAATAAAAAATGGATGAGCTCCAATGCTCATTAAGGGTATACAATAATGTAGAAGATATCATAAACATTGGGCATGGTGAATAATTTAATACACATGCCTTTACAAATAATAACATAAACACATTATGGAATGACTTTGAGATGAGTAAATAATTGCATAATAAAACATAGTCGTTGGTATTCTACTATTCGAATAAACACATGAACCTTTGATAATATTTTCATAATGAGGGAATGTATAATGTGGTACATTCTGAATCATTTTTTCAAGGGCTTAACCAAGTCATCTAAAAATGATTTTGGCCTCAGCCAAAACCATATATGAAATTGGGAAAGGTCTCGACCAATACCCCGTCTAATTATCTCATGATACCTATTGATGCATCGAGGAGCTATAGTGGGCTCCACTCATCACATACTAAGTCCAATACATTCCTCAAATGGAAAGGTTGAAACATAAAATTATCATTTGTATTAAAAAAATCATACGAAATTTTAATAATTTAACCCTAAACCTTGAATGGTATAAAAATAACACATCCATAGTCAAGTATATCACAAAAACTTCAATACAATATAGATGATTAGTATAATAATAAATCAACCTCGATCAAGACTAATATCCACTAAATGATGTTGACATAGTTAAAAATTATTGGTAAAAATATTTGGAAGAAATATCCATTTTTCATGGATCATTTAAATGTCACCGAACATGTAAAGAATGTATTTTAAATAATATTTTTAAATCAAAGTGTCTCATACCACTTTGAAACTTTTTAGTGGAATTAACATTTTAAAACATTCATGTCCATATAAATAAATCCCTAAAACCGTTTTGAAAACATAGACATTAATGAGAAAAAATTAGAAGAATAAATCCCCAAAAAATTTATAATGATGGTTTAGTAAACAATCCGTTAAAAATAATTCCATTCAAAACACTTTTATAAAACATGTACATGGATAATAAATATGTCCAAGTAGATTCTTACATAAAAACAACCTTTGATAATAAAGAGATTGTGAAAATAACCCTTAGCTTGAAATTTTACATGGATGAGGGTATGTTAACCACCTGTATAATAGTTGGATCATAGTTATTCAATTATACAGGAAATATATACATAATTATTATGTCATATATTATCCTCTAATATTTAATTGTTAATAATATTTTAGTAGTATCATCATTTCGTGTGTTAACTAATTTTTTTTCCTTTATATACTTGGATTCGTAAGCCATGTTTGTTATGGATATGATGTATTTGATTCATATGTAGAATAACTTTATGTCCATAAACATTACTTTGAGTAATAAAATGAAAACTATTATTGAATGGTTATAATGGGGAAATTAATCTGATCACGTTCGTAGAGATCGTAATCCGTACATACGCACGAGGGACTATATCATTATATTGATGGAGAATCGTATGTAATTAGATGGTATATCATATATATATATTATCATTAACATGTTATATTTATTATTTACATTATTTATAGACATTATTATTCAAATACCAATAATGAAGTGTTTTAATAACAAACAACGCCATAACGTGAAGACGGTAAGTCGTACCTACAGACGTATGGTGACTTTCTCATTTATGAAATCGATAGAATTATAAATATGGTTATACCATATTTATAATAATGTCACAGTATGTATAAGGTACTGGATTAATTTTTCTAGAATGGAAAAAACAATGTAAGAGGAAGTGGAAGAAGAAAATAACTTGTAAGAGATGATGAAATATTTACCTCTTTTTAGGTTATTTCTTTTGATTTCATCAAATGGGCTCCATAGGCTGGATTTCAGAACAAAGTAAGGCCTCTAGGATGAATAAAGGAAATATGTATGGGTATTTGGGAATGGGATGGGCGATCCAAATGGTATTGGAGTAGAGATTTTGTGTGAAGGGGAAGTGCGTTTTTATAAGAGAGGTTAGGGTCACTTTATGAAAAGCTTGAAATATTATTTTATAATAAAATTATTTCCGGGATCTAATGGATAAAAAATTAATTATTTATAGTATAAGGTTGGTATGGGTCTAAAACCTCACATCAAATAGGTTTTAGATATGTTTAGTTCACCATAGTAACCTTATCTTTTAGATTTAACTATTAGTTAAATAGTTTGACCTTTACTACGTCTCATTGTATTTTTATATTATATTGTTACTAAACACACTATAAACTACCAAGAGAACCCCAATTGGTTCATTATTAATATATATATCTTTATATATGTCTTTTGGCCAATCCTGAAATTTTTATGAATATTATATCAATTAATAATATAGTAATTTTTTTAAAAAACTGAATTTGGTCAATTTGGGACTATTTAGTAATTGATTATTTTGAAAGACATGATAATTTTATCACATTGAATAAAATTTATTTTTCCAACCCAAACATGTCATATTAACTTATAATGTTAGTGTAATTCATCATAATTGTCAATTTAATTTTTTTTGGATATTTATAATATAATTTTTTTTAAATTTCATTAATATAGTAATTACTACATCATCATTGTGTCAAAAATAAATTAACTAATTTAATGTCTAAAAATTATAAATAAATTACCATTATGTATGAAATCTTTTTAAATTTATAATGAATATTTATAGTAGAATTTATATTATGTGTAACCCTATATTATAAATGGTTTATTTATTGAACATTGAATTTAACTCTTTTAACTCTTAATTTTATAAAATAATAATAAATGTCCTAATCTAATCCATGTAGACCAAAGGGGGTCATATTTTATTACTGAGGTTTTTTTGGTCGAATAATGATTATCTAATAGAATAAGGACATATTTTAGGGTAATTATGATATCATTTTTACCCTTAATTACTCTATTTACTTTGAAACGTGGTATATAAAAGTCAGAAGTTAATATTCACCATAAATTATTATAATCATATTAAACGACATTTGCTAACTGATATTAATTGTGCCACCCAGATTTCTGAAATTCAACTCCCAAAACTAGAAAAATTATATTTTATGAAAATTTTCAAATGCCCCTAGGAGGTGTGTATAAGACGGAAAAAAGTTCACCTAAATTTTTAAAAATATAAACTAATTATAAAATGACTCCAATAAATTACATTGAACTTATATAGGTATTATGTATCTATTTTGACCTAAAATAGATTATAATAAAATAAATAATTTTTTAAATTATAATTTTATTTTTACCAATAACACTAGGTTTTTTTACTATTTATAAAAAATTTAATGTTTTCAAAAAAAATACCAAAATAAATATATGTTCTTTTCATACTACCTCCAGATAATCCATTCCTTTGATGACATTCTAGAATCAAACCTGGATCATTGACCACAGCTCTTGAACTGGACATTCCACTATGAAATCCACTTTTTTTAAAAAAAATTATGTCATTGTTTTTTTTACCAATCACCACTCAGATGTCCACATTGTCAACAAACATAATCACCTCAAAAATGATTCAATGATACCTAGAGGGATTTTTTCCCAACAATTATAAATTAATTGAAGATGATAATTGTGAGAGGATTGACTTGAACTTAATCGATAAATGGGTAATATGATTTAAATATTGTAAAATTATTTAATGTTGAATTGATCATATACTATTATATGGTTAATCTGTTATACTTGGATTGTTTGGATAGTTAATATGGGATATCGTGATTAGAAATGTGATAAGAGTGTTAATTTTTATCAACATTGATTGGCGTGATAACTGTGATATTGTGATATATTTCACACAATGTTTTATGTGATAAAAAATTGTTGTAGATGGAGTGATACTTCAAAATCTCTTGTTGATAAATGAGTGTGGGGGACAGATTGCTGCTTCATAAGCTTATAATGCTAAATTACTATGGGAAATGTAATTCTAATTAAAAATACCATAGTAATAAATTATAGTAGGACATGGACTTCGAATTGAAAATAAAAATTGTTTGATTTTATTATAAAAATGTATTGGGGAATGAGCTGCTACTTCAGACAGAGATGGGGTGCAAGAAATGTATATGTAGAACAAAAAAGTTTTTATTGGACCATGGTTTTAATTTTCAACAAAATCATTTGAATTGATATGTTAAATGATATCCATGGTATTGTGATTTTCCTTATGTGATATACTATAGACTCTGTCATGGGTCGGAGTTGGTATTGAGGGTTTAAGTGTCATCAATAACCTGATAGATTGTGTGGACAAATAGAAAATATTTGAATAAATGTAAATTTATTACTTTATTAATTGTATATTACTCTTTTTAAAACAACAAACCTTGTTATTAAATGTATTTTGTTTGTTACAATATTGGTGGTGGCCTAATGATTTGTACTTACACCCTAATAGGTTGGCATGGTCAGTGCCCGAATACACATCATATATGAAATACAAGATAAGGGAAAGATTCATATGTTTGATGGATGAGTTGAGGTGGATAATGGATGAGGGAACCATATATGACATTGGACCGTCATGGGAGTTTTCAGTGTTTTTTATCATATAGACACATGAAACATATTCAAAACGAGATTTATACAGTTTTTTATATAATATTTCATATTTTGGTCATCTTGTGATACTAGTTTGGATTGATCAATTGTTATATAATTTGGTTATTCATGTTTTTTTTATTTCTATAATTTTAATATATTGATAAAGATTGTATAGGCTCTCCTAGATTGATAATAGACCATCTCTATTAATCAGTAGCCTACAGAATATAATGAGTCATGTATAAGGTCATAAAACTGTTCGGCTCGGGGCACTAGTGTGTGGGACCCCGGTTAGTATGTTAAAAATTAATAAAAATTTAGTTTTAGTTTATTTTATTTTCACATGGTGTTTGGGAATGATGGATAAGAGAATACTTATATATGTAATTTGGATTAGACCTCATTCTTGCGAGTAACTAACCATTGCACAAGGGTAAAATTTTAGTACCTTGAATGGGCTTGTTGGAATTGATATGCCTTGTTAAAATTGAATGTTATTTCACCACCAATGAATCACTAGTTATGTGTTACAGTTATTTTTTCAAAATAAGTTTTCGAGAGCCAACTCATGGAATAATTTTTCCGGATATTTGATTATGAAATAATCAATATAGTCACTCCATATTTGACTATTAGATGTATTATTCTATCCATTCATGGGAAAAGTAGGATTTGGTATCAGAATTTGGGGTGAAATTTATTTCTTTAATTGTGAGAATTTTAAATGAAAAGAGGATTAATGTGAACAAAAATATTTTATATAGATAAAAAATGTATAAAGTGGGTGTATAGTGTGGCAGTAGATATTGATAATGGTTTTAACAATGTTAACCATAATCTAGATGTTGAATTATTAAGGGTAATGGTATCACATCTTTTACAACTGTGTAGAGGGGAAAAGGGGATGACTTGTTATGGATTTCGTGAGACACTATTTTTTAAACATGTTAGAGCTATATTACATGTCCTAAGGTTCATGTTTTTCATTATAGAGTTATTCAATCATGGGAATGATTGATGACAGTACAATGAGTGTGAATGGATATAAATGTTCCTATAGTAGTGGAACCTAAAAAACTTATAATATCAGGTGAAGGAAATGGATTTTTATTTCCATGAGAATTTTTCATGTTTTGTGTATTTTATTGAATGAGACCCATGGCGGACTGTGAAAATATTATCGGATCTGAAAAAGTATTTTCCATTGTATCACCCAAAAACATTCACCTGGGAGGGTGGAACTGAGGTAGCTGAGTTCTTGATTGAGTCTATGAGGAAGAAACATGACCACCTAGAATATTACGTTGATAAAACATTCTCAATTGATCAATACATGGTACATGGAAAGGAGAAAAATTGTTTTATTATAAAAACTCAAGATGAAATTTTATATAGTATAGAGTAGAAATACAATCAATATATGTTCCTGGAGAAATTATATCTGGAGATACTCGGTCTATGTTGGGTCACTATGATAATTATATTGACTTAGCATATTATTTTGGTGATGTATTAGGCTACTCACCTTATAGATTTTTCTAACTTTTCTCCATCATCAAAAGGAGATGAGGAATATGCATCAAAATTGTATCAGGATGGACTTAAATTTGAGATCATGTCCCATGTGAATATCTCTTAGCTGAAAACGTTTTCAGATGTTGTAAATCAGGCTCTCACATTTTAGGGGAACTGTATGAATGTTTCTACTGAAGGGTAGGTAGTTTTAGACAAATGATCAGGAGGCATGAGATTTTAGATATGGAAGCGTCATTATGATAGAGTTTTCTAGAGTTGTGGAAAGAATATTTTTCAGGGGGATCAGTCACATCCAAATATAATTGAGCAATCTTTCACTAGTGTGGTTGGTAGGGTATCATATTTAGATAGTTCCCACAACCACAAATAGAAGGATGATATTGTTTAAATATGGGACATCTACAGATTTTCTTTAGTAACTCATTATATATAGGTAATTATAGTAGAGATTGATAGAACCAGAGTACTTGATGTGGGACATCTACACTATACCAATCTAATAGATAGAGTTCAAAAAGCTATGGAGACAGTGGTAGTGGATGTGGATCTTCATGGAAAGAGTAATCAAAACATTAATGTGGTTTATCTTCGGATACATAGACTATAAAATATGGAATAGGGGTAGGACAATTGCATGTTTTACCCTACACTATGGGATAGTGGGGCTATATTGTTGATAGTTATTGTTATAATTATTTTATCTTCTATGTTATATAATTCCATATTTGATACATGTACAAGTAATTATTTTATATATGAACACATTATGAATGGTTTGATCATTGAGGTGGAGTTTTTGAGTGGGACTCTGAATATAGAAATTCATTTATGTGTATAATCAAGGGACATCTCCATGTGCATGTGGTGTTCTCTCAAGGTTGGGAAGTATCATTTTAGTTAGGATATTTACCATGATGACTTGTTATGATTATACTAATTATGGGTATCAACTAAATAATATCATACCATTTCCATATATATTATTAACATAGGTGTGTGAAGTTTAAGTGTCCTGAGGGTGGCAATTTTTTTTTATCATGGTGGGTGGTATTTCTAGGAAGGAAGTGCAAGTCCTGTTCATCAGCAACTGGGGTACTTCAAAACCAATGATACTAGTCCATTTCTTGATGAAGGAGGAATAATGTTGTTTTTATTTTCAACCATATTGGAAATGTTCCATGCTGTGTTTCCTAAATAATTCTTATGGATTCTACCTGAAAGAGTTATGGAATTTACGATTGAGCTCATGTGTGGAGCTGACCTACATTCGATTCCATCATATATACTAACACAAAAAATGAATTAAAAGATAAATACTATGATATAATAATTTATTTATAAGGGGATATCATTCCATGTATATCATCTTTGGATTCTATAGTTTTGTTTCAAATGATGGAAGATTGTAGATTTCTCTTATGTGTTGACTAGTGGAAATTTTACTTGATGACTGTAAACCCAAATGAGCTCTTATTTGAATTGATACCAGTTTTTTCATGTTGAAGGGATCTAGTTTTATTCCAACGATTTAATTTTGAGATTTGTTTCAGGAGTAATGTGTTTGACCATTTTATATACTCAGTACTTCTTTTACAAAGATGTATGGCCTTTATGGGTCTATTGTGATATTTTTCTGACTAAAAAATACACTAGATGTGTTTATCTATTTTATAAACCAAATCATTCTACCAAATATGGATATATTTTTATTGTTTTTCATTATGTATTTGTGTACTCCAACTCTCATGATGATTGTGAAAAATATATTTACCTCACCCCACATTCACTAATAGAGCATCATTTATTCAAGAATCTATCTATGATTCACATATAAATTGATCAGGCACACTTCTGTCTCGCATCATCATAGAGGAAGGTGTGTCAATGGACCTGGTGAAGGTTAAAGAAGATAATTCTTAGGAACAACCAATGATATTTTTTTGATTTCCATATAATTATGGGGTTCAAATAATATTATCAAAGGTTCGTCCAAAAAATTTTCATATTGGAAGAACCATTCCCTAGCTTTACCAAGAAGGGTGTAAAGTATGAATAGTTCAGTGGATTTGGGAATGATTTGCAGGGCCTAAAGAAGTGTTCGACCATAGCTATAATCTTGATCGTTCTTGATCTGGGGGAGGAATATACAGTGTTCTGTTATGTGTCTAAAATTGGTGTTGGATTACTGTAAATGCAATGAGATTGAGTTGGATCGTATGGGTCATGAAAGTTATGGCCACATGAACATAATTACCTTGTGATTGACCATGAGTTAGTTGTAGTGGTTTATTTATTGATGTACTGGAGACAATATTTGTCGGTTAAATAGATTAATTGGTATACAACTATCAAGATCTTAATGAAATCATTTTTAGAGTTAGATATTAATCTCATACATCATATGTGGGTTAAGTATACATAGTCATTGGTTTTTTAGCAATCATATATGATAATGAATGGAAACAATGTTTCTCACACTTGATATAGGGAACATAAATAATGGGTTTTTCTTGGGATGAGAGAAAATGATGACCTTATTGGCTATGATGAATGTTTTTATTTAGGAGAAGAAACATAATACAACTATAATATCAGTTTTAGTGGTGTTTACAATATTGATTCAATTATGTTTTAGATTTGATATAATTGACCCTGAGGGAAAGCCATAATGGTGGGGAGTATCCTTTGTATTGTACCATAGATGAGGATGAGATCATCTATGTGAGGTTTCATGTAGTTTTTTCAGTGAGAATGTAGGAGGATATAATGCTTAAATATTATTCCAAGAAGTGGGAAGTGAATTCATGTTAGACCAAAATATATCATGACCTACATAGATAGTTTTGGAGGATGGTGTTGAAAATGAGAAAGCATGGTTAATGAAATGATTTCATAGCTACGAAATGGTAAATTACGAGCATCAATGGCCATATGGGTTACTATAGTTGTTCCTCATTCCATAATGGAATTGGGGTGAGGTTAACATAGACATTATGTTTATTATACAGATAAAACCTCAAAAGAATGATTCTATTGGGGTGGTTGTGATCTTTTTTAAAAAGGTTGAAAATTTATTATAGGAATGAGACACATTCTCATTGATTTCATTGGGTGACATGTATGATCCATAGATTTTTTTTATTCATGGGGGCTATAAAGTATTGTTTTATAATGTGAATCTCATATTACATCATTCTTCTGGAAGGTCTTTTTGATGATTCTTGGTACACCTGTTTAAATAAGTATGAAATTCCACCTACAGATAGATGAGAAGTCAGATCAAACAACACAAATGATTGAAAATATGATTGAAGATTATTTTTAATATGATGGGTCTGGGACATGAAAAATAATTTCGGGGAGTTCACATATAATAAAAATTATCCTAAAACTATACAGATGGAACCATATAAGGATCTATATGGTTGTCCACATAGATAACCTCTACGTTGGATAGGGAGAGTGTATCAAAACCATTTAGAGGGTGTCTTGTGTTGGATACATTAGAGCAGGTTCATCTAAATTTGAATTGTATGGTTATGGCTAAGAGTATTAAGAATTCATATACTGATTGACACTGACTACCCCTAGTTTTAAGAGGGGTGATCGTGTTTTGATTCAAGAGTCATCAAGATTAGGACACTGTATGAATCATATATAGGTAAATTTGGAACCTATGTTTGTTGGATCATTTGAGGGTGTGGATAGAATCTGGCTTATAAAAACATTATTTTTTATGATTTTGTGGGAATAAATTAGATTTCTTTGATATCATTTATCGCCCTATGTATATCAAGTTCCTTACACATGCAACGAACATGGCTTATGCTACAAACAACATCAACTTGTATAGTGTTACATGGAACACTGAGTTTCATCAAAATTACATGATATTGTTATAATTATTTAGATGAGATATTAACAACCTAGTTGTTAAACATAGTTATATGAATAGTAATAATTAATAATTAAATAATATATATAATTATTTCATATAAATAAAATATAATATTAAATATAAATATAATTTGTAGTAATATTTTTATATGGTTAAAATTATTATTTTATCAAATGAACTACCTTAGATGTCCATATATAAAAAGTAATAATTTAAAAAAATTTAGAAATATATTCAGATAAAATAAAAATAATTTTGAAATATTTAGTGTGTAAATTATTTTATTTCGAGTTTTTGGTATTTTTATGAGAAAATTAAAAATTTCATGAATAGTAAAAAATAATTCCTTGTAGTTAAAAATAAATTTTCCTTTAAAGAATTATTATAAACTAAATTTATTTTTAATTTAAAAATAAATAAAATTTATATATATTAATTCATAATGGGTAATTTCAATCGTTTTTATATTTAAATGTAAATAAAAAATTTAATGATTTTTGAATGATATTTTTACCTGCCTTCTTGCCACGACTATGGGATTAGGATTAAACATAATTTTATTTCTTCTATGGATTGAATTTTTAATAATGAACATACATGGTTGTAATCATATTTATATTTATAGTATAATAGGATGAACTATTTATTTTTGATATTATGAATAATAACAATAGTAAATTTTTATTTAGAATGATTAAGGATAAATAGGGTAACTAAAAGAAAAAATTTATATTTTAATATTATAAAATTAACCTAACACATGTACTAATTTCTATAGATCAGTGGGTTTTCAATGAAATCAACCATTTGATAAAATAATATCGATTTTCATCTAATTGGTCAAGAATAAGATAATTATTGTATTGTATTTAATGATATGTTAAAAATGTTATACCAATATTTTTAATAAATGATTCATTTTTATATATGTTGATACCATATATAAATAAAAATAAAAATAGTGATTTGAAATATAATAATGTTATCTTAATTATGATAATTTATTTTTAATTCTTATAGAATAAATAATTAAATTTAAGGCTTTCATAATGATGATATAGTGATACATTAATTGTTGTAAATATAAAAAAATTAATATAATTTTCATTAAAATAAATATAACTTTACATAAATAATGTATTTCATTAATTTTATCGATAACATTCACATATTAGTGATATATTTTAAGCATTTTTTTGATGATATAATATTAGTATGATATTTCATAAAAGTCAAAAAATGAATTGTATCAAAATAGAAAAAAATGATACATAAAAATATATAATATTTTATTAAATGGTAGAGAATTCATAAAAATCAAGACTTCATCCAAATAACTATAATAAGGAATAAAAATTCCTCAATTATCTATTTGTGTTCTATTTTTCTTATTTTTGTAATTGTATTTACCCTTATTATAAAAAGACATGTTGTCGAGGATAAAGTTAAATGGATTAACTATGGTCTAAAGACAATTGATAAGGATATAATTTTGACCAAAACGTGAAAATAAATCATTGGATGTGAGTATTTTGACCAAAACACGTCTTATATTCAAAATAACCCACTTTGAAGCTATTTAATATAAAAAAATAAATTTATATTATTATAAATATTTACGAGTTTCCAAGAGTGACCCTTCATTCTATTATAAAATATAACAAAACCATCCATATCTCACATGACATTGAGAATTATATATCAACCAAACCCTTCCCATTTCCCTTATCAACTTCCCTTTCCACATTGTAGAGGTTCTTTTCTTCTCAAATTAATATCTAGAGTTTCCCTACCTGATGATCTAGAGAGAGCTCACCGAAGAAGAGGAAATATCTATTACTAACTCTATGAAGTGTATTTCTTCTTAGATCACCACTTCATATGTTTTATCCATTATAAATTTATGTCTAGAGTTATATATATATTCTAATATTTAATTGTGACTATTCAATAATAAAATTATACCTTTTATCCTTCCTATAAAAATAAAATCACAAAGTCTGTATACATATGGCCTACCGTCTCCTTACGTTTTGTAAACAGTTTTTCATCACCACATTACTTAGACGGGTATATTGATAGAAATGATTAATGTATTTTATAATAATAACATTATATTTATTATGGGAGAAAAATTCACCATCCACTTTCATAACATTTCACAATTAAGGAAATGATATCGTTGCTTGTGTGTACCTATAGCCTACTGTCTCCATGATGTGATGTGATTCATTCTCCATGATCACCAATGAAGAGTTATTATATAAATTTATATAATGCATAAATATTTTATCCATTAAATTAATATTAGTCTATAATAACCTATTTATATCATATCGATAAAAACTAGGAAAAATATGAAAAAACCTGCATTTTTAAAGGAAGCATTTAATACTAGAAACAAGAATAATAATTAAAAATTATTAAAAAATGATTTATAATATAATCATATGTGATATACTATGAATATGTTTCTATAATTATTTAATAAAATTATTTAATCCATTATATATGATTTTTAGAGACATTAAAATGATATCAAACCTATGGTATGGGATAATCCCACAAGTTCATTATTATCAGGATAGTTTATACGCAAGTATATATTTTGAATTATTGATCATACATTTCCTCATTTAAAAACAAATATATTCCAAAATATTTTTAGAATTCTTATAAAAATTTTCTAATTATGTTTTACCCATGTGTGACAATAAATTTAATGGCTTGAAGTGAAATTTCTTACTTTTCCTATTGATGTAAATTTTTATAATTACACAAATAGTATTAGAAGATTGTTTTTAACTTATAATGTATGAATGGAGTTTTAAGCATTCCTGTTTCCATATTTCCTTGAAGATTACCTAACATGAATACAATTTTACTTTTTTTAGAAATATTTTCTTTTATAATTGAATGACATTTCATGTAATTAAAATGTTTTCAAAGCAGAATGGGTATTTTCATCATGAATTGTTTTCAAGAGTTATAACAAAACTATCTAGCATATAAGATAATAAATTTGGACATTACTTATTTTTTATGTGCTCTAAGATTTAATATTTCCAATATTATTCTTTATATGAATGGTTAATTTTTATTATGGTATTATACATATAAAACTCATTAGTTTTTTCTGGGGATATGTAATGTTGGGATAATTTTTATGAAACCCATTTTATTCCATGTGTTTTGATATGAAAATTGATTTATGATCTACTATAACACATATATATTAGTTCATTATGAGTTTTGTGGGATAAATTTCTCCTTCCAATACAGTGGGTAATGATTTATATCTCTTGAGATAGGCATAGAAGACATTGTCTACTAATATGGTCATGTGAGTGAACTATGACTACCAATATAGTATTGGATGTGAAACCATACTATGAAGATGGACATTGAAGCGATTCCTTGATTACTATGTAAATAATTATTATATTTCAATCTTTTTTCCACATATCGATGTTTTAGTCATTTTTTATTCATTCATGGATCATGTCTTTTATTTCATTATAATTTATTTTCTATGTACTACCAATATCTATGTCATGGTTCATATTTATGATCTTTGATATTCTTGGTATGATATTATAATTTGATGTTCATTTTTTCATAACCTTATTCTCATTATTATGCTTACATATATCCCTTATTTACCCTTATTTCAAATCAGATCACACCCCTTTTATGACTCCACTCACCCTAGTTATGAATATATGTATTATGTTTGATGTTACTAATATCGGTTATAGTCCAGACAAACCTAATTGGAGATAATGTATTACACTTAGGTACATTTTTATATATACATGTTTTCCAAAGGTACTATACTAATACATTATTTTGGAATTAGTGTGTTTAGTGCATTATGTATTCCACAAACATACTGCAAACTAATTTTATAAAAACAGAGGTTTGTTATATATGGTATGAGAAAAATATTTTAGATATTAATTAGAAACTACAATGAGAAATCTATATTAATTAATAGATGGTCAATTCTACAGAAAAGTATACAGACAAAGAAAAGTATAAGAAAATGTCCAGGAATATTAATAAATGATATATTTAGTGGTTTTATAGAAATAAATCCCATTTTTGGATACTACATGTTGATGTGGATATGGAACATATCTACTTAAGGGTAAAATCTCAAATATGGTGTGGTGGTATTGACTTGAAGATGACATGGAATATGACTATGAGCCTTGCTCCATGACTCATTTGATACTCGTGTTGGATATACTTTGGTAATTCACAATATATTAACAAAAAATCATGAATGATTTACATATATGGAAGCTACGAATATCTTATGATGAAGATTAGGTGTCATGGATTACTTAAAGTGATTTAATTTAGCCATCTTATCAGTGAATTTTCAGGATAATGTGGTTCCAAATTATGATAATTGTTTTATACTATATGATTAATGTATTATTCAATGTCTGAAACCTAAAGGAACTGTGTTAATAGTTATTGTGATGGAAAATGTAGTGATTTTTCTCCGAAGAAACAGACTGATATTGGATCTGGATCGAAAAATATTATTTCAATACTAACCCATATTTACAAAAATATGATTTTTGGTGGGATTACAAATGAGTGAAGGAGGGAACCACATTTTTTGACTCGTTAAGGAGGAAATTTCCGTATTCATTCAGTGGGTCTCATGATCTACTTGTTATTGAACAATAACATAGTACAATGAAAATTATATTCTCCATTCTATGGTGATTAGATCATGAGATAGTAATTCAGGGGTTTTTTATCTTTTAGAAGGCGAAACAAACCAGTAGTAGACTCTAATTAAGAATACGAGGTAGAAAGATTAAATTAAATCAATAGATTAGGACATGTTCATGTTTTTTTTGAAATAGTACATTCCATGCAATATTCAATCCAATATAGAGAAAGAGTTCCTTGAGTTGAGCAAATGGATATTTAATATATCAATTCCTATGGGGATAATTTCATGAGACCTATGAAGTAAACATCCTAAATTATAATGTAACCCAAATGTAATGTCTATAGGTTCAATACGATATTTAAGCCAATTCTCATAAGGGTGTTTTCCATACTAGAATTAAATAATTATTGAGTGACTTTGTGCTTAGAAAGAATGGTTTAAATGGAGTATAATGTAATTTAAAAATCTCATTGTTTTGAAATGTAGAGGATTATAATGTATAAATTTAATTCTAAAACAATTTATAGAAATATATGACCATTCATTTATCATATAAGTTTTGGAAAATACATGGATGAAATTGACTTAAGTGTTATAATAATTTTTTCTAGGCTGGAAAGGAAGGTCATCCAGATTTTATTTCCTAAGTGATTGTAAACAGTCATCCAAAAATGTAAATGGGGAAAATGAATCATATAATGAACCTTATATGATTCAGTTATACATGTGTAATGATAATGATCATTATTATAATCAGTTCTCAACCACATGGGTTGTTGATGATTATCAGTGTTGATAATTTATTAATACAATAGAAAATGAGTACTTTATAGTTATCTCTATTTAAGATGAGGGATGAGAAATTTTTTTCTAAAAGGTACACTTATCATCCACTCTAGAAACTCTAATATCTTACTTAATTATGGATATTTCAACTCTTTATAATGTAAATAATTTTCTAAGGGTGTTTTTATTCCATCCAAACAATTAGATGAGGAATTATAATTAAAACCCCTTATGGAATGAGTATTTCATTTGAATTATATGATTCCTCTACAGTTGATGTTTGTGTGATTTTATTTATTTGAAATCTTGTAATTATTCTTTTAGTATAATTTTATGTCATCATATGAATTTACTTACTATATTTTTATAAATACTTACTCAATTTTCATGGAATAGATGTTATATTTTATTTCTTGAACCATGTTATGATTATTAATAAATGTGACAGTATATATGAACAGACTATGGAAATTACATCCACTATATGGGTATTTATTCCCATTCAGAAGGGGTGATTATCTCAAATGGTTGGGGAGAAACTTTTTATGGGTGATATGTATATTTTTCATGAATTTTTGGATTTAATCCATGAATATTTTCCTAGTATTCCCCCAAAATGAGAAGCCGAGTTCTCTATATATCTCATACCATCTTCTACAACAATTTTAAACACACCATATAGAATTGGCCTAATTGAGTTAATATAATAGAAGAAGAAACTAGAAGAAAAACATGATAAGGGATTATTTTAGTAAGGTGTGTCACCTTGGGGTGAATAGGTTATTTTTTTGATGAAGAATGATATATCAATGAGAATCTGTATTCATTATCAACAGTTGAACAAGATCATTTTCAATAACTATTATATTCATCCCCATATTGTAGTCTAGTTTGATTAACTGTGTTGAGGTCAATACATTGCCAAAATTGACCTTTGTTCTGGATATCAACAACAAATTGTCAGGAAGATGGACATACCCAAAAAAAAATTCCGTATACATTATGGACACTATTGGTATATTTTGATTCCTTTTAGTATTAATAATATCCCTTATATCTTTATGGGTTTTATTAATAGTGTCTTCAGTGATTGCCTAGATTAGTTTTTGGAATTCTTTATAGATGATATTATTATCTATTAAAAGTGAAATGAATAGGATGAGTACACCTATGGAATTATAATAAAGACCCTATGAATAGAGAAAGTTTTTGAAAAATTTATAAATTCTGAATTTTGGATTCATATGTTTTCATTTTTGTGTGATATAATCTCAAGAGAAGGTATAATAGTAGATTCATCAAGGAATGTGGTTATTGAATGCTTGCTTATACCAACCATGGAGATGTAGATGTAAAGTGATATCTGTTTTCCTAGATATTATCAAAATGTTTGTGGAGAATTTATCATGATAATCTAATCCTCTAAACATGTTAACGGTGATGGGAGAGAAGTTTTTCTAGGTAGATGAATGTGAGAGAATGTTTAAGGAACTAAAGAGAAGGTTTTTCAGCACACCATTGCTTACATTATCTTATAGTGGTGCAGGGTTTATAATATATATTTAATTAATTAATGAAATGATTGGGATGTGTTACTATGAAGAACAAAAATGTTATCACTTTTGCCTCAAGAATGATGACGATTCGTTATAAGAATTATGTGGCTCGTGATTTTGAGTTAGAGACAATAATTTTTTCATTAATGATGTCGAGGAATTATATTTATGTAATACATGTAATATATATAAATATATCGATAAAAAAAGTATGAAATATTTATTCACACCAAATCAGTTGAAAATGTTCTAGGGATGATTGTTAGATATGATTAAGGATTATGAATTGTCAATACAATACCATCCTAGGAAAGAAAAATAGTTGGTCGATGCTTTGAGTCATAGTAATCATGCTAGATTTCCCATGACAAGGATAAAAATCATCCTATATTTTTATATTTCCAAATGATGTACAATGAAATCCGGAAGGAAGGTGTAAACCCTTATATTTCATTTGAATGTTCGACCCTCAATCCATTTGATTATTAAAGATCTACAAAAGGAATATGTCTAGATGAAAAAGAAGGTCAGAAATGTACCTAAGTATAACCTTGATCACAATTGAAAGACAAGGATATATAATCGTTCTTGTATTATAACCATGCCTATTTTGAAGAAGAATATATTAGAGGTAGCTCATATCTTTTTATTCTCTATTAATATCTGATGCATGAATGTATATATAGATAAGAAAAAGCACTTCTGGTTGCATGGAATGAAGAGAGATATTGCAGAATTTGTATATTGGTGCTTGGTATGTAGCTAGTTATGTATTAAAGACATAAATTTAATGGTGTGTTTCACCCATTACCCATACATATGTGGAAATGGGAGAATATCACCATGTATTTTTATTTAGGATCCCTAAAATATCTAATGGGATTAATGAAATAAGGGTGGTAGTCAATAACCATAATAAGTCAGCACACATCATTTCAACAACAGAATAATTCTCTCTAGACTATCATTCCAGGATATATATTAAGGAATTGTTAAGGTTCCATAGAATACCACATTCTATTATATATGATCAGGAAAAGATGTTAACCTAAATAAAATATAAATTTCTTTTGAAATCACTTGATATATAATTGTGTTTCGTCACTTCTTATCATCCTCACATGATATTATAATTCTAAAAGAACAATTCAAACCATAGAGGACATGTTTAGTTCTTATTCTCTATTTTTCAAAGTAGGTAGTGATAAACACCTTCGTATAGTTTAGTTTTCCTATAACAATATCTCTCCTTCAAGCATTTATATTTCTTGTTATGAAGCCATTTATGGAAGTAAATGATGATATGCACCATTATAGAATGAAGTTAGAGAAAGAAAGCTATTATAACCTAAGATCAGTAAATGAATGGTTGAGAATGTCATAACCAATAGGATGAATATCAAGGAAAAAAATGATGGCCTCACATTTATGTGGATAATTGATGTTTTGATATTTAATATGAGATTGGTGTAAAGGTTTTTCTACAAAATTTCTCTATGGTATAAGGTAATTTGATTTATAGAGAATGGGATACTAATCTCTAGATATATTGGTCCCTCTAAAATTCATGATTTTAAATGTATAATAGCCAATATTATGGAACATCATCTAAATATATCTAAAATCAATGATTTTTATGTGACTCCTAATATGATGTTTATAACTAACCCCTCACATGTAACAAACTCATTGATTATACCATTGGAGCAAGATATATCTTATAAAGGTCGTCTAGTTGAAATTTTGTATTGTATGGAAAAATTCCATTGAAACAAGTCCACTCACATGTTCACATTTTTATATAGAAATCACTGGTTATAAGAAGCGACATGGGAACTTGAGTATATTATGTGGTACCTATATCATCATTTGATTATATCAAAATGATGAATTATGAGGGAAAACTACATTTAAAATGGGGTAGTATTTAACACCCTTAGTTTTCATGAATGTTTTTTTGAATAAATTAGGTTTGATTTCTATATTTAATTGATGATATTCAATAATTATTTAATCAAGAGGCTGAATTGGATTTTACAACATGCATCAAAAACTTTTCATGTGTTATAAGCAACACTAAGATTGTATAAATCATCAATCTATTATTATTATTATTAAAATGAAATAATTATAAACTATCAGTCAATCATATGAATAAAAATTTTAATTAAAAATTTTATTATATTATATGGGTGTTTTTATATAAATAAAACATATTTATAATGAAAAATATTATATTTTTTTAACGTCAATATACATTTAAAAATACAGGTTTCTCAAATAAACATCTTTTCATGTCCTTCTTCGAAAAAATATAACTATTTTGGATAATTTTCGAAATTTAATTTATTAAAATAAACAACATTTTTTACTTCTTAATTTTCAAATTATCATTGGGTTTATTTTCGGTACTTTTCTAAGAAACTACATTTCTTGATGAATAGTGAGAAACACTTTATTTTAATTAAAAGATTATTTTTGATTAAAGACCTACTATTCTTTAAAAAAATTTAATGTCAAAATATATGAATTATAAATTTATTAATTAAATTTACTTTTTTTAGTATTATTAATATATAAATTATATATAAAAACTTATTGAACTTTTTAATATTCTTGTTACCCTTCTTATCGCCACATATGCAAGATAAACACTAAACAATTTTTTACTGATGATAATGAATTGAATTTTGAAAAATATACATATATGGTTTTAATTATTTATACATTTATAGTCTAATAGGTTCAACTAAATATTGTTGAATATTATGAATAGTAACATTTTGAATTTAATTTTACCATGGTTAAGTGTAAATAGAGTATTTAAATTTAAATAAAATATTATAATATTATAAAATTACCATAATAATTTCTTAATTTAATTGGATTAGTTAGTTTCTACTAATATAATACTTCTGCTAAAATTATACCATTTTCACGCCACTTGAGTTTGAATATGAATTTTTTTTAAAGATAAGTTAAAGTTTTCATACTCATATATTTAATAATTATATAATTTTTAATATAGGGTAATATAAAAGATAATTTACACTATAAAAAGTCATTTGAAATATAATAAATTTAAACTCATCATCATATTTTATTTTAAGTTTTTATAGATGAAAAAATTTAATTTAATTCGTTCATAATGATAATGAAGTAATTTATTAACTATATGTAATATCAAATAAATGTTATTAAAAATATTTAAAGTAATATATTTTGGCATAATTAATGAATTCTGATAATTTTATATAGATACTTTACATATTGTTGAGATATTAGAAGTTTTATTTTTAAGAAATGTTATTAAATGTATATTATCGAAATTAAAAATAATTAATAGTATAAAAATTTACAAAAATATGCATTAAAATTATTAATATTTTTAAAAATTATATAAAAAAATTAAAAATATTTTAATTCATAAAAATGAATAATTTTTTTAACATGTAAACAATGATCCATTTTGGATTCATTTTGAATTTTTTGTAGCTTTATTAACAGTAAAGAGTTAAAATACATGATTTGCTAGTAAAAGATAAAGTGATAAACAAAAGGTTAAACCCATAAAATATGTTTAATATTATGACATAAATATATCGAAAAATAATTGGATTAATGGTCTTAGAAACAAACTCATCTTGTCTTTGAAATAGAACTCTATCAAGCTATTTGAAATACAAATTAATTTTCTATGTTTTAATTTTTGATAGTTACCTATAGTTTCCTCCACTACTCTTATAATATAGAACCTCCACCATTATATACATACAGAAAATTGAGCCTTAGTTCTTGAAAAAAACCTTCTAATTTCCCCTCTCCACTTATATATCCTCATTCTAGTGGATCTTTTTGTCTCAAAATACTAACTCTAAAGTTCCTAAGACAATATCTAGAGGAATCTCTCCAAATAAAAGGTAATCACCATTACCAACTCTCCAAAATGTATTTCATTTTCTAATTATCTAAATGTGGTGATTCCGATTTAATTAATAAATATAGAATCACCGATATGAATATATGTTATTATTATTATGTAATAAACATATTCCACGTTTTATTCATCTTATAATAAGCCAAATAACCACATGTGTGTACGTATGGCCTACCATCTCCACGTAGTGTGGTAATCTATTTTTAATCGCCACTTTATATGGATGAGTATAATGATGAAAATAATTAATATTTATTATAATTATAACATGATATTTATTTTGAAATAATTATATCATCCACTCCCATACAGGTTCATAATTAAATGAATGATATCATCCCTCATACATACATATGACTCACTGTCTCAATGACGTGATGTGATTCGTTCTCCATGATCACCAATGAAGAATGATTATATATATTTATATAATGAAAAAATATGTTATTTATTACCTAAATATTATTCTCTAGAAGAAATTACTCTTTCCAATCCCTAAAACATGGACTAATATGAAAAACATGCATAAGAAGAGGAAGCAATCTACACAAGAAATGAGAGTAATAATGAATTAATATTCACTAACATTTTACAATATGATAATATATGATATCATATGAATATGTTTCCAGAATATGTTAATAACATTATTTATCATTTTATACAAGAGTTTTAGATATGTATAAAGGAAATCAAACATATGATAATTATTAATTCCAAAATCTCAGTATTATTTCAATTTTTCATATGTAAGTATAGGCTAATAAGAATTTAGCTTCATAGTCTATGCATCAATAATATGTATTCCAAAATATCTTCTACATTATTATAAAATCATTTAAACTCAATTTTACCATATATGAATTTATATTAAATTGTTATAAATGAATCTTTTTTAATTTTTTTAATAAGTAACATTTTGACTTTTTCATGAAATATATGAGAAATATCTTTTTTAACATATACGAAATGAACGGATTTTTATACTTTCATAGTGGATTATTTTATTCAAGGATTCCATTACATTCATGTAATGATATTTTCAATGATATTATTTAAAACTTGTGTGTTATTTCATGAAATAAAAATGTTTTCAAAGATAAATGGATATTTTTCAAAAGAAATGATCCCAAGAGTAATCTAAAGGTTATTTTACATATATGATAACATTATTAGATATTTATTAATTTTATGGGGGATATGAATCAATGTTTCTATTCATGTTATTTATATGAAGGGTTTAAATTTATGATAGAATTATATTTATGAATCTCATTTTTTTTCTATGGGTTAGGTTATGCTTCCATGATGTTTATGAATCCCATTTCATTACATGGGTTCTTATATGTTAAACGATTTATGTTCTTTTGGAGCACATGTGAATGATTTAGTTATGAGATGGGAGGGACCTATATATGCCTCTAATTCAATGGTTATAGATTTATAGCTCATGAAATATATATATAAAAGAATTTTTCCACAAAGATTGTCATGGGATTGAACTATTATAAATAATATTGTATGGGAAGTGAACCCATACTACCAATATTTAATTAGAAGTGATTACGTTAATATTATGAAAAATTATTATATGTTTATGTTTTTTCATATTTCCATGTTTTATTATTATGTTAGGTTTTCACATATCATGTAACTTATTTCATTATTATTCATTTCTTATGAAATTCCAATATCTATTCTACGAAACAGGTTCATGATCATTCATATTCATCGTATGATCTCCTCTCTTCATGATGAATATGTCATAACCTAAGCATAATTATTATGTTCAAATATCACCCTTTTTTACCCTTACCAACCTTCTAAGCTCACCCTTTTTATTTTTTTATTCACCTAGGTAATGAAGATGTGTATTATGTTTGATGTTTCTAAGAAGGGTGCTAGTCAATAAGAACATAATGGGAGATAATGTAGCTC
This sequence comes from Viscum album, assembly GCA_963277665.1. Taxonomy (NCBI): domain Eukaryota; kingdom Viridiplantae; phylum Streptophyta; class Magnoliopsida; order Santalales; family Viscaceae; genus Viscum; species Viscum album. Next base: position 302,964,246 of record OY728131.1, on the reverse strand, counting down.
ACTTAATTACAAATCTTTATACTTTTTTGTTTCCTAATTCCCTAGACTAATATTGTATTTTGGTTTTTTAGGAAATGTATTAAGTATGATTTGAAAGTAATGTCATGGTATTGAATAAAATGAATGATTTGTTATACACAATTTGTTATACTAATTGCATCATCTAATGAGTTATAGTAATATGGATTATGTCAATCATGTGTCATAATTGTGGTGGTATCACCTATACCATTCTCATTTAATCGATGTAGATGATGTTGATTTTGAGATCGATGCGTTAATTGAGGAGCATCTGATATGTGTACGGCAACGCAGTGAGAAGATGTTATGAGTAAATACAATGGTGGTAGTTTTGTATTGTGTAAACATGGGCATGTCATGGAGGAATCATGGGAGGGATAATTGGATATGATGGCATAGTGGTACTATCATTTGGCATTAGATTCGTAGATATACATGTGAGTACAACTCTTTGAATAGGTGTTGTAAGGTGTGGAGACAATAAGATATCAAACTTGCCTGGGGATATCCCATGATTATTTTACGGTAATATTTTTCATTGTTTTGAGTTTTTTTGTTTTTATCTTGTGGTTTTTTTATAACAATTTAAAAATATTTTAGGGGTTTTGAGAAGTGTATGGTTGGTACAAATGTTCACAAACTGTGATGCCTTCTAACAAATCATGTAACCCCTAAATGAATGGAATTATAATATTATAGAATGGTTTGGGAATTAATTACATCTATAATTAGGAACCATTTTACCTCCATGTAAGAGGTTCATTATTAGTTTTTTGTTTTTCAAAAACCATGTACCCCAATTAGGAAACCATGCGTATAGGATATTAAACTACCCAAAATTTGATTAAAAATTCATAATACACCAGTACTCACCCAAACCAGACATAAATAAACAGTATAGTTTATATCATATTTAGAGTTTCTAAAATGGATAATCAGGCCTTCCAACATCTTTTCATGAAGAATTAAATCCCAGATAGATGATATCCACCTCTCTTGGTAATATAATCTTATATCGTGTGTTTTTCACCCTCTCTCCCACATTTCTCTCATATTTTGGGGTATGTTTTTCTATAATGTATTTAATCTTGATGTATATTTTGATAGACCTAATGCATTTGATATTGGTTCTAGGGTTTTAATCGTTATATCATGAGTAATCATGTTCTATATCATTCCCCATTGAATTGGGGATTTCTATTGGATGGAATCTATGGTTAATTAAGAGGTATGTGGATGAAATTGAAAATCTTATATCCTTGTCTTCCAATTACATGTCAGTATAGTGAAATTTAAATTGGTAATTTTGATTAATGAATATTTAATTGAATAAATTAATTATTTATTTATTTTATGGAATCATGTAATTTGATTAATTAATAGGTGATTTAATTAATGGAATGTTGACATTATGAATGTAGTGGAATGGGACTAAATAATTGGTTTATTAATTAATTAGATGTTGTAATTGTGGAATTGATTGGATATTGGGATTATTTAATTGTTCAATTATCATTTTTATGAAGTAATTGACAATAAGAGCTATGAAAGGATTGACTTGACCTTAACGGGTTGAGGGGTCATGTGATTTGATCATAGTAAAATGGTATAATGATGAATAGGTCATTATATTCCATTAGATTCATGTATATACAATGTATTTAATTTATAATTGAAATGGAATATATGGATGTTAATTGTGATTAGAGGGTTAATGTAGATTAACCATGGTTGTTTTGATATGTGTGGTATTTTGATATATTTGACATTATGATTTATGTGATAAATGATTTCATGAAATGGAATACTACATAAAATGTCCATAATGATAAATCAATGCGGGATAGAGAACATTGCTTCAATGTTCAAGAGTGTTAAATTATCATGGGATATAGACTACTACTTCAAATTCCCACATGGTTGATTATGTGATAAATAAGTTGTGGGACATGGAATACTTTTTGAAATACCCATGGAGTGCAAAAAATTTTAAAATAGACCCAAAATATTTGAGTTGGAAAATGGTTCAAATTGACTTTACTATTAATTGAATTAATATGATAAATTATTAATTTGGTATTTTTATATTCACTATGTTATATGGTCCAAACTATAACATGTGTCAATGTAGGTATGAGGGTTTTGTTGTCCACTGGAAGCCTTGAACATGTTTTTTAATAAATAATAATCGAATAAATATAAACTAAATACATTATTCATTTTATTTTATTCCTTAAAAACAACATACAATGTGATTTATTTTATATTACTTTAGATGTCATTGGTGTTGGTCTACTGATTTGTACTCACACCATACATGGGTTTCATGATAAATGCGTGAATATGATTCATGATATTAGAACATGATAAGGGAAAGAATCATTAGTCAGATTGCTGAGTTGGGATGGAGCATGGAAGAGGGAACCAAATGTGAATCTAGACCTGCATGAGTATTTTTAGGGTCTGTATTTATTTTGTTCCCACTATATTGAAACTTAACATTTATTGGAATGAAATATCTACAATTTAGTTTTGGATATTTTATTTTCTATTTTTTCATTATGTTATAAGTGATTGGTTTGATCATAGGTAATATCAATTTTTTAACCTTAATTATTAATTTTTGTGGTTGTAATACTCTGATAGAGAGAGTATAGCCTTCCCAAGAATGATATTATAATCTCACATCTTGTTGGATAGCACTAGTATATAGGGAATTGTGAAAAAGTTCAAGTGAATGAAAAACATGGGGAATTGGTGTGTGGATCCAAGGATTGGATGTAACATCTGATATCTTATTTAACTACATTGTTAAAAATTTTAAAGGACTTATTTAAATACAAATTTTTAACAAAATATGTCCATATTGAGATACACTATAATTTCATCATTCTCATATAATACTCTATGTTTTAGATACATTTCAAATTTGATATATTTTTTCCAAATATTTAATAGAACATACTCATACATCTTGTAATAAAATATATACACTTCAATTCATTATTTTAAATCTATAATTATAGTTATAAATGTGGAAGAGGTTATTTGTATCCCATATTTCATGTGTTCAATGGTTATTTTATAGAACATGATACTAAATTTGGATAAATTTATTATGAATAAATAACTAATTGGTATTGGGTTATATCTATATAGAAAGGATTTATTCTGGATGTATTACTAAACTTATTTTTTATTATTCTATGTGTATTCTTAATTTTTTTCTCTATTTAAAAAAAAATATTTATAGTTTTAATAAAAAAATTCAAAACAAGACATTTATAGTTATATAACGTAAATTTTATATTTTAAATAATTTTTCATAAATAGAAAAATTTTAGAAGTTCAATAAATTAAAAAAAATTCATAACTTATCATTGATAAATATTAAAAAAAAATTAAAAAAATTAATTATAAATTTCTTATATTTTAGTCAATTGGGGTTTTAATAAATTTGTGTATTTATTGTCAAATGATATAAAAAAATTATTTTGAATCATAATTCACACCATCCTTAGTTGTTTACTTTGGAAAAAATGTTATTAGTGGTTTTTAATTTATTTTCTATCATTCCATTTTCAACGATCAAGATTTTATCTAAAAGTTAAAAGATTATAATTATTGTAAATTCAAATCATTATGGATTATAATATTCTTGAGGGGACTGATAAAAACATACCTCTATATTTAAATTTTAGAAACTATACTTAGTGGATGATTTATATGAATATACATATATTGAACCCTATATTTGAAATTTTTACAATAAATACGAGAAATTTTGAAAAACATTAATATTATAAAGTTGACACATTTGATTGAAATAAGGTTATTTATTATATTAATTAAAACTATATGAATTCCTTATATTTTGAATTTGGACATAATTATTTCAATAAAATTTATACTTTTCTTCTGCTTATAAAATTTTGCATACATTTTTTCCCATAATAGAAGAAAACGAAAATACACCAAAATAAATATATATAAAAAAATATTCCTCTAAAATAAATCCAATAAATATATTTATGATATGTCTCTCTGATTCAATGAAATTTTCAACATAACTCATTCAGAAGGAATGAAAACTAAATATAAGAACCATGTGTTGTGACAAACGAGACACTTACCTGATAAGTGGAGAGGAACCAGATCTCAATTAATATATCATGTTATATTATAAAATTTATGTTTTAGGAGATTAATGTAAACCCCCTGAAGTAAGAGTATGAATGGAAAGTGAACAAATTGTGTGAGTAACTGATGATAAAATCAATTTCATTCAAAACATCCCAGTCAAATATGAAAGAGGAAACTAAATATGATAATTCATGTGAAGTTGAATAACCATACAATAATTATGGGGAGATGGAACTTTTAACTAGCGTATTCAGTATGTTCTATATTTTGATGAAATTATTAATGAAATGATATTGAAGGTGACTGTATGACATAAGAGAAAACTATGAAAAAGAAAATCTACAAAGATAAGTTTCTTGTTATTAATGGAATAAAAAAAGGAATATTTATGCCTTATCTTGATAAATTATATTTAAATAAATGATATGAGAATAATAGAAAAATTACAATGTGATTGATGATAGAAAACTATTTTTCATATAAGGGTAGTTCCAATGAGTCTAACCTTAGTAGATAAGATGAGTAGGATAGAGAAACCATTTTTATTTGGAATAAAAAATATGAGGAAATATATACCATCTGTACTTGTCATATTTCTATTTATAATGTATATAAAATTTGATAATAATTATAAAAACTTGAATAATTATGATTTAATTGAATATATCAATATGTAGAGGGGAATCTTTTTATGAACATTATGATAAGTATAAAAATTTAAATAAATAGAGTTCTTTATATCTTTAAATTAAATACGATCTTTTTGATGAAGAGGAGTATATTGTTAATTTACTAAAAATGGATAATTAAAATAGAATTTAAAATTTACATCATAAAAAAATTATGAAAGATTTATTAATTGGAGAGAAAACATGACTTACATTTTTAGTAAACAAACCACAGCTAATAACACATGTATTATTGGTTTCCAGATCGATCAAAAAATAATTTTTATGAATGTATTTATTCCATGATCAATTTCATATATTTATATATAAAATTTACATTAATGTGAAAAAATTTATATTATTTCTTTAATACTCAATTTTTTTATTGTAGTCCAACTACAATGCATCTGTATAAAAATCATTTATTTATAACATCTCTACAGCTAAATCATTGTTCATACAAAAAAACTTTCTTATATAAATAAATACTGTAATTATTCTTTTAGAGTATTTGTACGAACTAATTATTTATGGATAGGGGATGTCGTAGTCACGTGAATAGAGACTAATCAATTATTAATAACCATATAAATGTGGATGGTGGACATGCCACTATAAGAGAAAACACCAAATTAAAAACAATAAAACATAGTCAAACAAGTAACACAAATTTTGTTTTAACTTATAAGGTCTTGTTTGATGAGGTTGTAAGTTATAATCATTATAGCATCTCAAAATTATGTGATTCTAGTTATCATGTCTATTTTAATAATAATTTTTGAAAAAAATATTATTTTATGCATTATTTTATCATTATTAGATTAGTAAATGACAATGTTAATGTAAATGATTTAGTTTCGTTACATTACCAAAATTTTCTTACTTAGGTGACATTCATAAAGAATCATGTCTTTTCTATATGAGACAAGGGTACTTTCACATTCATTCTTTTTTAATGGAAAACAAAAAACGTTTAATTAAGGATCTTCCAAAATAATAATTTTCAAAGAGAGATATAACATAATTTATCTTTCAATCAAAATAAATATGTTTCATTATCTCAAACCCAATAGTGGATTCACATTGGAATCATTTGAAATTATAGAATATATAATGAAATTATGATCATTATACTTCTATTCATATATATTATCATTCCACTTATGAATAGTTTTAATTTTTAGTAGACCAATGTAAATCTTTTTCTTATTTTAAAAAATATTAATAAACTATAGAAAATAATAATATACTTACAATTAATGCCTTAAAGAGTTATCATAGTCAAGCTTCTAAAAATGATGACACTGATACATTATACACACAAAATTAATATACTCTATTGATGGATCAATAAATCATAATGAATAAAAATCACCTAGTGTAGAGGAATTCATTGAACCTGGAAATGCATATGAAAATGATATACTATGTACATCTATCCCAATATATATTAGGACTCATAGAAGGGAATATTTATATGATATGGTTGTAGTTCTAGATAGAGGTACATAATTTATATCCACTCCTACAATCATAGTTTAAAATCATGGCTTCATTCCACAATATGAACAGAATAACAAAACTACTGTAAAGACCGTAAAATTCAAGGGAAATTTTTTTCTTAATTTTCTTTGGATTTTTACAAGAGCGCGATTTCAGACGGCACCTGATTCCGAGGCCCGGAGTGCCCGGAATTAATTTCCGAAGTTTGGCTCGGGTACGTTCAGTGAACGGACGAGCGGGAATTCCTAACTTTTGATCCGGTGCTCGGAATTAAAATCCGAGGGCACCGATGAACTCGCAGCGCCGATATTCGCTTAATGAGACCTTTTCGGGAGTTGCGTTTGTTGCGGGTTGAAAGATACGTTTTGGGGTTTTTCAATTAAGTTAAATAAAATTGTGTAAAACAAATTTTATTTTTAACTTATTAAAGAAAACCTACCTAAGGGGGTTGGAAGTGGGACCCACACCCACTTAACCTCCCTTGGGAGGATTAAGTGTGGTGGGGCCCACACGAACCCCTAAGACTTTTCTTTTTCTCTCAACGTTCTTAACCCCCAATTAATTGGCCTACGTTACCCTTATTTAATTAAGGAAGTTAAAGCCCTTTTTGAATTTCAAATTTTGAAATTCTTTTGTGTTGTGTTAATAAAATAAGAGGTAGTCTTATTTTATTTAGGGTTCTTTTTTTTGCCTTTGGAGAGCCTTCTCATCTTCAAGCTCTGACGAAGAACGAAGAACGTCTTCATCCTCGACGAAGAACGACAACACTTCGTCAAGGATCATCGACTCAGAGACCTAGTATCTTCGGACCTCTGCTTCCTCTTCGGACCTTCTTCGTCGGCAAACGAAGATCCGCCAACAACGTGTCGCATCGGACGTAAATCTTCGTCAACGGATTTGACGAACGACGACCGCGACGCCTGACTTCCGCGACGCCGTCTTCCGCGGAACGTAGAGGATTTCTTTGAATCTCAAACCCGAGGTAGGGGATGGTTTTTATTAATTATTTTATTCCATTCCTGAATCGTGGATTTTAGCATGACTAAACGTGAGACTTTTTAGTTATGTTATTTGTTAACGCGAGGGGAGTCGGACCGCACGAACACGGCCGAAACCCCCTCCTTCGTTCATGTTGATTCATGCGGGTGGAAGCAAGAGGCGTGGTGCCGTCGCACCACGCGGATGAACATGCTTATGATTTCCGCAATACCGTCGCGCTTCGCCGAGGAGAGACTTCAAGACCGCGACGCCGACACGCCGCGTTGGGAGGATTCTTGGCACGGCGAAAGGGGCGCGGTGCCGTCGCACCGCGCCGGACGACGAACACCGCGGCCGGTTCCGGGCCGCGGTGAGACGAGGAGACCGCGGCCGGTTCCGGGCCGCGGCGGAAGGAAAGACCGGCGGCTGGGCCGCCGGCGTCGGAAGTCAAGGGCGGGACCGGAAATTCCGGTCCCGTTGGTAAAAACCGGCCGGCCAGCAGGCCGGCCGGATGTCATAAAAACCGGGGGTTTAAACCCCCGGCCGGTCCATCAAGACCCCCCTCTTAATGAGGGGGCGGTTCTTTTAAGGAGGGGGGGGCAAAGCCCCCCCGGTTTTACTCAACCGGCCCCCATTTGCGGGGGCCGTTTTGTCTCAAACGGCGCGGCAAAGCCGCGCCGCCTTCGGAAGGGCGGGGGCTTAGCCCCCCGCGTGAGTCGCGGCCACCGCCGCCAGCGCGGTCCGCCGCCGCCAGCGCGGCCCGCCGCCGCCGCCACGCGGCCCGCCGCCGCCACGTGGCCCGCCGCCGCCGCGCCACGCGGCCGCCGCCGCCACGCGGCCCGCCGCCGCCACGTGGCCCGCCGCCGCCGTCCGCCGCCGCCGGCCGCCGCCGCCGGCCGCCGCGCCACCCAAGGGGGGGGGGGGTCGGGCCGGGTCGTTCCGGACCCGGACCCCCCCGTTTCGGACCAGATTCGGTTTTTGGCTCATAACTTGAGCCTCGGACCTCCGAATGACGAACCGTCTGCGGCAACGCGATCCTTGGATCGAGACGGTCGTTTCGGTATATCGCACTCAAGGTTTCGGTTTACTTTGAGTTCGGCCGGGTTGGTTCGTTCACGAAACCAACCGGGCCTTCGGAGCGGAAACGCTCATATCTTGAGCTACGGACGTCTGATTGACGCGCCGTCAGTCGCGTAGTGTTCCTCTTAGTGAGACGGATCTTTTGGCATACTCCGCCCGAGGTTTGGACGCAGGTGGAGTACGGTCGGGTTGGTTTTGCCTTAAAAACCAACCGGGCCCCGGAGACAAAAATGCCAATAACTCTCGGACCAGGCGTCCGATCGACGCGCCGTCTGTTGCGTTGAGTTCCTGTTGACGATACGGAACTTTTGGATACATCAACTTCGGTCTTCGTGACAGTTGATGTATCAGCCTCTCGGCTCGTGGAGCGGACCCTCCGTACGAGCTTGCTGTGTGCGGGAACCCTAGTGCTGGCTGCGACTGTTCTACTGCTACGACTGCTACTGTGACTGCGACGACGACAGTACAGAGATCCTGTGTGGATTCAACGACGACAGTACAGAGATCCTGTGTGGATTCGACGACGACGACTACAGCACTCAGCGATCCTACGTGGATCAGTGCTACAGGTTCTGTGTGAGCCCGATCCTGTGTGGGTCCTTGCGCTCAGCGGTTCTGTGTGAGCCAGCGCCTACAGGTTCTGTGTGAGCCCGATCCTGTGTGGGTCTTGCGGGGGTTAGTTACCTATCGATCCTTCGTGGGTCCGACGACTTAGGTGGATCAGTGATCATCTTTATCGTCCTTAAAGAAGTGTACCTGTGTGAGCTGAATCCCGTTACTTTCCTTTGTGGAATACGTATACTTTCCTGCGTGGACTGAGTTATACTTGATCTCGGAGGTTGGAGCGTATTTGAATTGATGACTTAGGTATATGTATGGGCATATACCTAAGCAGTGTTGGTTGTTACTTCGTGATTGTACCTTGCTTCGTGATTTATCCTTTGTGGATTTTGAGAGACCTTCAGGGGTCTCGGGGTCCCTACTGAGTAGCTTATACTCACCCCTGCACGGGCTTCGCCCGCACTACGTTGTGTTGGTTGCAGACGACGGACAGCGTTGACCTTAGCTGAGGTTCGCGGAGCGGGACGGTACCCGGAGGTGGACCACTGGGCGGGACGAGTACGGAGCGGACGGTGGGACCCGTGGAGCAGAGGAGCTATCTGTACCCACCCTTCAGGTGGGATTTCCGGTGGACAGCTCGGAGTAGCGGCCTTTACTTTACAGTTGCTGTTTTTCCCTTTTCGAGTTGTACTTTACTTTCAGTTTGGGTTTGTATTTTGGCCCATTTACTTTTCCGCACTTTCAGTTGTTCTCTGCTTGCTCAGTGATTACCTTCCGCTTGTTTACTCTGTGGTGTGTGTTTTCTTTTCAAAGGCAATGCCTTCCCTTTTTACCGGGATTTACGCCTTGGTGCTAGTCGCCAGCCCCTGGCCTATGGAAGGCGGGCTTGGGGTAGTCACGGCTCGGACCCCGAGGGCGGGTCGTGACAAATTGGTATCAGAGGAGTTCGGTTCTACCGTGAACTCTGATCTTTTCTATGTGAAGCAATAATGTTTAGCGTATTGAGTGTGGTTATCAGTCCAGGGAGTCCAGTGTTGGTGCGGCGGCCGACGTATCCACACACCAGGACCCTGACGTCTGATTTCCGACTTAATGCACGAAAACATTGATTGCGTGTGTGTTTCAAAGTTTTCTTTGTGATTACTTATATCAGCTCACCAGGTATACTGTTCTAACCGTGGCGCACCTGTTTCCTTTTCAGGATGGCCCCACGACGGCAGCCAGCTAGGGTTCCGATGGTCGAGCGAGACGACAGCCCACCGAGCGACGAGGCTTCGGTGCAGGGCCCTTTTCCAGTAGTGGCACCGGCGGTAGCTTTACCCGCCGAGCCCCCGATGCTTCCAGCAGCAGCCGCTGACGATGCACGTCGCCTCAGCGCACTGCATGAGTTTCAGCGACAGCGACCGCCCAGGTTTCGCGGGGAGACGGATCCCCAGGCAGCAGAGGACTGGCTGGAGGCAGTTGTTCGAGTGTTTAGGCTAGTGAGGACACCAGCAGACCTCATGGTGATCCTCGCTGCGAGCCTACTACACGCAGCAGCAGGACGATGGTGGAGCCTGATGCTCCAGGTGCACGATGAGGCATCTCTTCTCTGGACGGATTTCGAGAGCCTCTTCCGCTCTGAGTTCGTCCCGGCCACCCTTCGAGCGGTGCGTATCCAGGAGCTACTACAGCTGCGGCAGGGCAGCATGACGGTCGCCCAGTACTCGGCGAGATTTACCGATCTCTCGCGCTACTCGACCGACATGGTACGGGACCCATTCTTCCGGGCCCGGACCTTTGAGCAGGGTTTGAGACACGAGATCAGGGCATCGCTGATCTCCCTCGACATCCCGACTCAGACAGGAGTACTGGAGCGGGCTCTTCTGATCGAGAGCTTCCTTGCTGAGTCTACACCAGCACAGCGACCCACCGCAGGGCGGCACGTGGCAGAGTCATCTGCAGCAGGCAGTCGACGGATGACTCAGGGGTCCAGACAGACCAGACCTTCAGGCCGACGACCTCAGGGCACTGGCTCAGCAGTGCGGGGCACACAGCGCGGAGCCAGTCTTCCGAGAGGCAGACAGTGCTACTCATGCGGCGGACAGGGCCACATGGCTCGTGACTGCCCGACCCGCCGTACCGAGGAGCAGCAGTCAGTAGATGGACCACCGAGGCAGAGGCAGAGGGTCGACCGTGGCGGTCCGCAGGGAGGAGGCGGACGAGGCAGAGGAGCTGGACGAGCAGCTGGTGGTGGCCGACGCTTTGAGGCTTTACCACCACCACCACCAGGAGGTCCACCCCGACCACAGGGAGCTGGCGGGCAGCGACAGGCACAGCTCCAGGCAGCAGAGGCCTACGACCACGGCGCACCCGAGATGATTCGAGGTACTATCTGTGTCTATTCCACCCTTGCTGCAGTTCTTATAGACACAGGAGCGAGTCACTCTTTCATAGCCGCTGCCCTTGTTCGGAGCTCGGAGATTCCGACTGAGCCGTTGGCTCGATCCTTACGGCTAGAGACTCCTACGGGAGCAGACTCGACGATTACGCACTGGTGCCGGCAGTGTGAGCTTACTCTAGGAGGCGAGAGCTTCGGCTGGGATCTTCTTGTAGCAGCGTCGAGGCCTTACGACGTCATCTTGGGCATGGATTGGCTGTCTACGGTCCATGCACAGATTGACTGTTTTAGGCGCAAGGTGCGATGTGTACGCACCGACGGGAGCAGGTTCACCTTCACCGGCGAGAAGGGAGCCTTAGCAGCACAGGATGGATTTCCGCGGAGGAGAGGACAGCCCATCACTCATCAGTTGGCTAGCCTTATCCTTGGGGCAGTTGACGTGCGGAGTCCTGGTTTTCCTGCAGTGGTGGATCAGTATGCGGACGTTTTTCCCGACGATGTTCCAGGGCTACCTCCTCGCAGAGAGGTAGACTTTTATATTGACCTGTACCCCGGGACAGCCCCGATATCCACTCCAGCATATCGGATGGCCCCCGCCGAGCTTAGAGAGCTACGGGTACAGTTGGAGGACTTGCAGGGCAAGGGATTCATCCGACCCAGTGTTTCACCCTGGGCTTCCCCGATATTGTTCGCCAAGAAGGCGGACGGGAGCTTGCGACTTTGTGTTGACTTTCGTCGCCTGAACCAGGTGACAGTGAGGAACAAGTATCCGCTACCGAGGATTGATGACCTCTTTGATCAGCTCAAGGGAGCACGGTGGTTCTCGAAGATAGACCTCAGGTCAGGCTATCATCAGCTCAGAGTCAGAGACGAGGATGTGCAGAAGACGGCCTTCAGATGTCGGTATGGCCACTATGAGTTCTTGGTTATGCCTTTCGGTGTAACCAATGCTCCAGCAGTGTTCATGGCTCTCATGAACAGGATCTTTCAGCCATACCTCGATCGGTTTGTCGTGGTTTTCATCGACGACATTCTGATTTACTCTACGACAGAGGAGGAGCACGCCTATCACTTGCGAGTTGTTCTTGATACACTCCGAGAGCACCAGCTTTATGGTAAGCTCTCGAAGTGCCAGTTCTGGATACGTGAGGTCCACTTTTTGGGACACGTAATCTCTGAGGCGGGAGTTGCAGTGGATCCCGCGAAGATTGAGGCTGTGTTAGCATGGGAGCCACCCAGGAGCGTGACTGAGGTTCGGAGTTTCTTGGGACTAGCTGGATACTATCGGAGATTTGTGCCGAACTTCTCCAGAGTTGCGGCATCACTCACAGCGTTGACGAAGAAGGGGAAACCCTTCGTGTGGTCAGACAGTTGTCAGCAGAGCTTCGAGGAGCTGAGGCAGAGATTGACTAGCGCACCTATCTTGAGGTTGCCTGAGGAGGGAGTAGGGTACGTGGTCTACTGCGATGCATCAGGGACCGGACTCGGATGTGTTCTGATGCAGGAGCGGGCAGTGATCGCCTATGGATCACGACAGTTGAGACCGCATGAGCAGAACTACGCTACCCATGACCTGGAGTTAGCAGCAGTGGTCTTCGCTCTGAAGACATGGCGACACTATCTGATGGGCGAGCGCTTTACGGTCTTTTCCGATCATCAGAGCCTCAGGTATATCTTCTCGCAGAAGGACCTGAACCTGAGACAGCGACGATGGCTCGAGTTCCTCCAGGACTATGACTTTGAGATAGTCTATACTCCTGGGAAGGGGAACGTAGTAGCTGATGCCCTCAGCAGGAGGACGGGCATTCAACTACTTGAGGAGGCGACAGAGCAGCTAGCCTCTTTGCAGATATCCTTCGTGGATAGAGATGGAGCAGCCTTTCTACAGTCTCTCACAGTCACTCCTCCACTACTGCAGCGAGTCAGGGAGGCACAGCATGGGGACGCTGACTGTGAGACACGGCGTGCACTGATATCCTCAGGTCAGGCGCCTGATGGTTTCTCCCTTGGAGCAGAGCATGACATCCTTTTCAGAGGACGTACCTTCGTACCAGTCGCTCTACGAGAGGAGGTGCTGAGAGAGTTTCACACTTCTCCCTTGGCGGTACATCCCGGAGTGGCGAAGATGTACCAGGACCTCAGACGACAGCACTGGTGGCCGGGCATGAAGAAAGCTGTAGCAGAGTTCGTTTCTCGATGCCTTACCTGTCAGCAGGTGAAGGCTGAGCATCAGGTACCAGCAGGCTTGGTACAGCCCTTGGAGGTTCCGGAGTGGAAGTGGGATGGCATATCTATGGACTTCGTGACTGGACTTCCACGCACTTCCAGAGGTCACGACTCCATCTGGGTGATTGTTGACCGACTCACCAAGTCGGCACACTTCTTACCCATCAGAGAGCAGGGCTCGGTGGAGAGCTTGGGACGTCTCTACGTTCAGGAGATTGTGCGGCTCCACGGCGTGCCATCATCTATCGTTTCCGATCGAGATGCCCGCTTTACTTCCCGGCTTTGGAAGGGGTTACAGGAGGCGTTCGGGACGCAGCTACGTCTTAGCACAGCCTTTCACCCGCAGACGGATGGTCAGACGGAGAGGACCATTCAGACTCTCGAGGACATGCTCCGCGCATGTGTCCTCGACTTTGGTCGTAGCTGGGAGGACCACCTCCCCTTGGTGGAGTTCGCATACAACAACAGCTACCACTCCACCATCGGGATGGCACCGTACGAGGCGTTGTACGGCCGACCTTGTAGATCTCCTTTGTGCTGGACAGACCCTGGGGAGTCAGCACTGGTGGGACCGGAAATGGTCCAGGCCACGACAGAGAAGGTCCAGGTCATCCAGGAGCGGATGAGGACAGCTCAGAGCCGGCAGAAGTCATATGCTGACAGGAGGCGGAGACCACTGGAGTTCGAGGATGGCGACCACGTCTTCTTGCGGGTCTCACCTCGACGTGGTATTCGGAGATTTGGCCGAGGCGGCAAGTTATCTCCGCGCTTCATCGGACCTTTTCAGATTCTCAGCAGGATTGGCGAGGTGGCTTATCGCCTGGCTCTACCACCTCAGTTGCACCGGGTGCACGACGTCTTCCACGTATCCCAGCTGAGGAGATACGTGCACGACCCGACGCACATCATTGACCATGGGGAGCTTGACGTTGACGATGGGGCGACTTTTGCGGAGGTCCCAGTGGAGATCGAGGATCGACAGGAGCGGGTCCTACGTGGACGGTCGATTCCTCTTGTGCGCATCAGATGGCAGCACGGGAACCTCCAGGAGAGCACTTGGGAGCGGGAGGCTCAGATGCGTGCTCAGTACCCCCATTTGTTTCCCTAGTTTTTGTTGTATCTTTACGGGGACGTAAAGCCCTGAGGTGGGAGTAATGTAAAGACCGTAAAATTCAAGGGAAATTTTTTTCTTAATTTTCTTTGGATTTTTACAAGAGCGCGATTTCAGACGGCACCTGATTCCGAGGCCCGGAGTGCCCGGAATTAATTTCCGAAGTTTGGCTCGGGTACGTTCAGTGAACGGACGAGCGGGAATTCCTAACTTTTGATCCGGTGCTCGGAATTAAAATCCGAGGGCACCGATGAACTCGCAGCGCCGATATTCGCTTAATGAGACCTTTTCGGGAGTTGCGTTTGTTGCGGGTTGAAAGATACGTTTTGGGGTTTTTCAATTAAGTTAAATAAAATTGTGTAAAACAAATTTTATTTTTAACTTATTAAAGAAAACCTACCTAAGGGGGTTGGAAGTGGGACCCACACCCACTTAACCTCCCTTGGGAGGATTAAGTGTGGTGGGGCCCACACGAACCCCTAAGACTTTTCTTTTTCTCTCAACGTTCTTAACCCCCAATTAATTGGCCTACGTTACCCTTATTTAATTAAGGAAGTTAAAGCCCTTTTTGAATTTCAAATTTTGAAATTCTTTTGTGTTGTGTTAATAAAATAAGAGGTAGTCTTATTTTATTTAGGGTTCTTTTTTTTGCCTTTGGAGAGCCTTCTCATCTTCAAGCTCTGACGAAGAACGAAGAACGTCTTCATCCTCGACGAAGAACGACAACACTTCGTCAAGGATCATCGACTCAGAGACCTAGTATCTTCGGACCTCTGCTTCCTCTTCGGACCTTCTTCGTCGGCAAACGAAGATCCGCCAACAACGTGTCGCATCGGACGTAAATCTTCGTCAACGGATTTGACGAACGACGACCGCGACGCCTGACTTCCGCGACGCCGTCTTCCGCGGAACGTAGAGGATTTCTTTGAATCTCAAACCCGAGGTAGGGGATGGTTTTTATTAATTATTTTATTCCATTCCTGAATCGTGGATTTTAGCATGACTAAACGTGAGACTTTTTAGTTATGTTATTTGTTAACGCGAGGGGAGTCGGACCGCACGAACACGGCCGAAACCCCCTCCTTCGTTCATGTTGATTCATGCGGGTGGAAGCAAGAGGCGTGGTGCCGTCGCACCACGCGGATGAACATGCTTATGATTTCCGCAATACCGTCGCGCTTCGCCGAGGAGAGACTTCAAGACCGCGACGCCGACACGCCGCGTTGGGAGGATTCTTGGCACGGCGAAAGGGGCGCGGTGCCGTCGCACCGCGCCGGACGACGAACACCGCGGCCGGTTCCGGGCCGCGGTGAGACGAGGAGACCGCGGCCGGTTCCGGGCCGCGGCGGAAGGAAAGACCGGCGGCCGGGCCGCCGGCGTCGGAAGTCAAGGGCGGGACCGGAAATTCCGGTCCCGTTGGTAAAAACCGGCCGGCCAGCAGGCCGGCCGGATGTCATAAAAACCGGGGGTTTAAACCCCCGGCCGGTCCATCAAGACCCCCCTCTTAATGAGGGGGCGGTTCTTTTAAGGAGGGGGGGGCAAAGCCCCCCCGGTTTTACTCAACCGGCCCCCATTTGCGGGGGCCGTTTTGTCTCAAACGGCGCGGCAAAGCCGCGCCGCCTTCGGAAGGGCGGGGGCTTAGCCCCCCGCGTGAGTCGCGGCCACCGCCGCCAGCGCGGTCCGCCGCCGCCAGCGCGGCCCGCCGCCGCCGCCACGCGGCCCGCCGCCGCCACGTGGCCCGCCGCCGCCGCGCCACGCGGCCGCCGCCGCCACGCGGCCCGCCGCCGCCACGTGGCCCGCCGCCGCCGTCCGCCGCCGCCGGCCGCCGCCGCCGGCCGCCGCGCCACCCAAGGGGGGGGGGGTCGGGCCGGGTCGTTCCGGACCCGGACCCCCCCGTTTCGGACCAGATTCGGTTTTTGGCTCATAACTTGAGCCTCGGACCTCCGAATGACGAACCGTCTGCGGCAACGCGATCCTTGGATCGAGACGGTCGTTTCGGTATATCGCACTCAAGGTTTCGGTTTACTTTGTGTTCGGCCGGGTTGGTTCGTTCACGAAACCAACCGGGCCTTCGGAGCGGAAACGCTCATATCTTGAGCTACGGACGTCTGATTGACGCGCCGTCAGTCGCGTAGTGTTCCTCTTAGTGAGACGGATCTTTTGGCATACTCCGCCCGAGGTTTGGACGCAGGTGGAGTACGGTCGGGTTGGTTTTGCCTTAAAAACCAACCGGGCCCCGGAGACAAAAATGCCAATAACTCTCGGACCAGGCGTCCGATCGACGCGCCGTCTGTTGCGTTGAGTTCCTGTTGACGATACGGAACTTTTGGATACATCAACTTCGGTCTTCGTGACAGTTGATGTATCAGCCTCTCGGCTCGTGGAGCGGACCCTCCGTACGAGCTTGCTGTGTGCGGGAACCCTAGTGCTGGCTGCGACTGTTCTACTGCTACGACTGCTACTGTGACTGCGACGACGACAGTACAGAGATCCTGTGTGGATTCAACGACGACAGTACAGAGATCCTGTGTGGATTCGACGACGACGACTACAGCACTCAGCGATCCTACGTGGATCAGTGCTACAGGTTCTGTGTGAGCCCGATCCTGTGTGGGTCCTTGCGCTCAGCGGTTCTGTGTGAGCCAGCGCCTACAGGTTCTGTGTGAGCCCGATCCTGTGTGGGTCTTGCGGGGGTTAGTTACCTATCGATCCTTCGTGGGTCCGACGACTTAGGTGGATCAGTGATCATCTTTATCGTCCTTAAAGAAGTGTACCTGTGTGAGCTGAATCCCGTTACTTTCCTTTGTGGAATACGTATACTTTCCTGCGTGGACTGAGTTATACTTGATCTCGGAGGTTGGAGCGTATTTGAATTGATGACTTAGGTATATGTATGGGCATATACCTAAGCAGTGTTGGTTGTTACTTCGTGATTGTACCTTGCTTCGTGATTTATCCTTTGTGGATTTTGAGAGACCTTCAGGGGTCTCGGGGTCCCTACTGAGTAGCTTATACTCACCCCTGCACGGGCTTCGCCCGCACTACGTTGTGTTGGTTGCAGACGACGGACAGCGTTGACCTTAGCTGAGGTTCGCGGAGCGGGACGGTACCCGGAGGTGGACCACTGGGCGGGACGAGTACGGAGCGGACGGTGGGACCCGTGGAGCAGAGGAGCTATCTGTACCCACCCTTCAGGTGGGATTTCCGGTGGACAGCTCGGAGTAGCGGCCTTTACTTTACAGTTGCTGTTTTTCCCTTTTCGAGTTGTACTTTACTTTCAGTTTGGGTTTGTATTTTGGCCCATTTACTTTTCCGCACTTTCAGTTGTTCTCTGCTTGCTCAGTGATTACCTTCCGCTTGTTTACTCTGTGGTGTGTGTTTTCTTTTCAAAGGCAATGCCTTCCCTTTTTACCGGGATTTACGCCTTGGTGCTAGTCGCCAGCCCCTGGCCTATGGAAGGCGGGCTTGGGGTAGTCACGGCTCGGACCCCGAGGGCGGGTCGTGACAACTACAGTTAAAGATAATGATGTCATGGTGCCAACGAGGTCGTACTTGAGTGGTAAGGGCTCATGCAAGGCATCCATGAGTCCCATATTTAAAAGTGGGTTGTGTAGAATTTCCAGGTACTATAGTAGTGATGTATCTATACTTTAGTAGTTTCTATAGAAGGTAGTGTTTTGTACTGTAGCAGCTGAGATTGCTCACCCAATTTGGGCCTTCGAGCAACCGGTTTGGTCCTATAGGGCTCTTGGGCCTTCAGGAAATAAAAGGCCTTCGGGCCATTGATACTATAGAGTGGGACAATTAACACAGATCATGCACTAAAATATGATCAAAACATCAAAACTATCAGTCACCAGAAGCAGAGCTAACCTGATTGGAATAATGAGAGGGTATGGCAACTGCCATCAGGACCAGACACCGTGCAGATTTAATGGGGAAATGCTATCTGATCATTAATGCAAGTTGGGGAGCTAGGAAATTATTGATGCAGAAGCTGGGGAGGGGAAATTTTAGTGGGTTGGGACTACGGTTCATGTATTTTGCATGGTATGCCTCTGGGCCTTCGGGTCATGTATTGCAAGTCATGTCGGGCCTTGTGAATTGGGCCTATGGGTCTTGTAAGTGTTCCCCTTCAGCCCTAAAAAAGGTGTATTATCCATAATTAAATAAAAATAAGGCCTTAGGGCCATTAAGGAAATTCATGGTATTCGATATGAAGGAGGAGATAATTTTTTTTTTGAAATAAGAAAAGTCTTGAAACTAGTGGAATGATCTCAATACATTCAAAAACATTTCAGTAAATGAATGTTTTGGGACAATGTTGATGAATTTGAAATAATAACTATAAATAATTCTAGACTTGTGTCATAAGTATATATCCAGGAGTACGGTATATAATATAAAGAAAAAATTACATTGGAAGAAATATATAATGTTATAAGGATTATTATTCTTATAAATCAAATTTGAATCACAAACTATATCAAATGAATGTCATTTTTGAATTTCATAATGGTTATATTTGATAACATGTTGTTATTAAACAAAAAAATTTATTTTAAAACCCTAATTTTCCAAATAATGTTTTCAAATTATCAAAATCAAAATAATGTTTAAAATAATAAACCAGATCCTTGTATCAAAAGATCATTTTTATATTTCATATTTATTTTCAAAAGGAATGGATGAAACTATAGTATTCATAAAATGAAATTCCAATGATGGTTTGGTATTGGAAAATTCTGATGAATGTATTGTTTTTAGATCATCATGAACTCCATATATATTAAAATTTGTAAAATTAATCAAAATGTAATTTAAATTAATTTTAATTTGTGAGTTATAAAACATCCATAAATCTATATTTTTAAATTTTAAGGAGTAATATTTAATTAATTAATATAATTTTTTTTAAAACTATTTGTATTTAAAAGACCAAAATATGTGATACTTCTACGAATACATATTAGAAGATGGATCATGATGAAACTATAAATCTAGTTAATAAAAAATTGTATAGTGGTATGGTTGAATGTTTACAATACTCAAATTCTTGTGGATCTGGAAATATTTTTTTTTTCATGAGTTCCCAATTTTCAATTAAATTAAAAGTAATCACTTAAAAATAAAATAATAATAATTTTAAAATATCTGAAAAGTATAACTAATTTATTATCATTCTATTATATAGGATAAGTACTTGACTTAGTCATTTAGATTTTAATTTTGTTTGATGTATGTAAGACAAAAAAAATCCTTGGGATTATGTCACTATTTTATGAAATTATATAGTTTAAACGTTTTATAAAATGATGAAATATAAATAATTATCCATTTTACAACCGAGAATATATTTTTTGTTGTTTTTGTGCACAAATCATTTAGAGTAAAATGACATCATTGAAATATATATATCATTATAGACAATTTCCTATAAACTATAAAAACATATTTTATATAAACAATTTTATATTAATGCATTTCCATCAATGAAAAAACATATTTAAATAATAAATATCATTTTGAGTGACCATATACAAAAAATGGGTCTTAAATGTTATTTTATTTAAAAAATATATATTTTTAATATTTTTACAAATCCATTGAATTTTTTGATAATGAATTATGTGAAACAAGATTTATGGTTTATTTTTTATTCATAATACATTCAAATTATCATTAACTATTGTATTTTTAAAATTATTGTTATATGTTCTCATTAACAATGTGTATTATGAATATTCTTTATTAAACGGGATGCTTATTCCCCTTAATCCATAATGTTGCAACATGATTTTGTTCACATGGTTAGTTAAGTAAAAAATCTAATTATTCCCATACATTCATTTTACTTATTGTGATTGTTTGTGTTTAAAATATTTCGTTGATTTTTTAAATGGAATTAGAAAATGTATTATTATTTAAGAGTCCTAGAATTTTTATTTAATCCTCATATTGGAATTTAAAAAACCAAAAATAAATTCCATAAATATCATTTTTCTTTTCAAATTATAACTCGCCTGTCTCAATATATTTTCAATATTTCTTCTCGAACCCCTTTTTCCCCTAAAAAAGAAACAAAATTTGAATAATTCAAATTGAAACAATAATAATTAATGGAAGAAATTATCTTAATGACACAAGTTAGGTTGGATTTCCTCTTTAAATAAAATTGATAAAGATATTTGTAGCTTGAGTTCAATGGATTATCCTCACAGTCCACATATGTTAGAAAGTCATACCTATAATGAAATTGAATTTTATGTATAATATATTCAATACATAAAATATTTAGTGTGGAAATTAATAAAATGGCTTGAATAATGAGTTTCGTTAATGGAAAATGGATTTTCATTTTATCCAGTAAAATTTAAATTGTTTAATGTTGATGTTTGACAAAAATCATGGTGATAAAGACATAACATTATGTATATGAAGAATTACGAATAAAATCTCTTCAAAACTATGGTCTATGTTATTAAGAAGGCTTTACAAGGGAAAGGGTGTAGATTATAAAATCTCATTTCCTTAGGGTGATGTACCATGTTGGAGTTGGTGGTCTAGAAACCACTAATTTGTACTTTATTCATTAATAAATACATTATCACATCATGATTCTTCTTATGCTTGACAATGCATTTGATAAATTCCCAAGGATAATTCTTGCATTAAAGGGTCAGAGTATACCCCTGTTATCATGAGAACATGAAAAATCTATAAAAATATTCCTGAATATATGTTCTATGGCTGTATGATGTTATTTGAGGGACCAAATTATTAATGGACATTAGGGGTGAGTAATAAAAAAACATTGAGGCGCCTTCTCATGGTGTGTGCCCTTGGTAATATCTAGGGGGATATTATGCGAACAAGGCACGCCAGTAGGAAATCAACATTTCATGGTGTCATTGGATGTTCCAATATAATGATGTGTGAAATGGTCCTTAGACTTTAAGATTCTCATTAATTGGTATTATGACGCACTAACTTAGATGTATTGAATAAAACATTGACAAATTTTTTATTCTCATTGAGGTAGGATATATTGTGTGAATCACGAGTTACACTGCATTAATTGATAATGCAAAAAAAAGATTTTTCATTTTTGTTCCATAATGGAAGTAGATGTCTTAGACCCTTTTATGGAATTTATATAGCCATAATAAATCCATTTCCATGTTAAGAAGTGGAAATTTCAATTCCATAATGTCAATGAATGAATAATGGAGCACATGGGTTGGTGGACCTAGCAAGTAAACCCCATGATTAGAGATATTGTGACGCAGTTACTATATTAAATGGTAGTAGTAATTGGAGGTGAAATGTCATTGCAGTGTTAACTTATTTCTGTATTGGGACTTGGGGTGTTGCTATATGCTAACCTTGGTCTTTAGGTATACTCTACCTAATGCCACTGTGAAAGAGGCCTAGAGGGTCACACACAAACTGTGTCCAGGTATCTCAGTTAAATATTAATTTAACATGTTAAAAAAAGAGTATTCCAAATTTTGGTTTAATAATTATTTTAGGATTCTTGATCACATTTATTTCTACAATATTTATTCTAGAGAATATATTGTGGGATAAATAATATATTTAATATCGATTATTGCAATGATATTTATTTTAGAAATAAATATCCATTATTCAAGTAATAAAAATGTGGTGGAGGGAATAAAGAACAATGGAAAAATAAAATTACACCCCATGTATATTAAATATACACTCCATGTATTTTTTATTGTAATTTATAAAAAATAATATTATTTATTTAATTAAATAATATTTGGTGTAATTTGCTGGGCACATATCATGTTATAATAACAGTCAAATGTTATTTTTAGACATGGTGTATTAGTATGAATTTAATGAAATGAATAAATGCTTTTGTATATTTAATTCATTTTATTATTCTATGTAATTAAAATCCCAATTACATAATTCTTAATTATGCTAGCCATTTTTTTGGGTTTTGGTGCACAATGTATCCAAGAATTCTCTCAAGATTTAAGAGAGAGATCCTCCTCCACCGGATCAATGAGATCTAAGGCAGACATTGTAAGAGAAGGATCTTAGGTGTTACCTCCCAGAGATCCCTTCAGCGATGTACATATATATGTGGACCACGTGTGGATCAGTTGTGGAACACTTTTAGAGGAATCATACACTTGGATTCAATGACGCAGATATGGATCATAACGAATCGTGACTAGAAACATCAACAGAGATAGAATTACACCAAGGTAATTCTTATTAATTAATTAAATGAATTATAACCACATATGATAATTATATTAATAGTTTAGTTAATCCCCTATTTCTTTTTCTTTCTTTGTTCTATTCCAATGATCCGACATTTTATTATCGTGATGAATCTTGGATTTATCATTGTTAATGCTAAAACTAATGTTGGGTACACCCTCCAACAAGCTTCCACTGGACCCAAATCCTACAAGTTGTATTATAGGGAGTCATATCATTCATTATAATTATTTATATGTTCATTTTTTATTTAGATATTAAAAAAATAGTAGTTTCAATTAAAGTCAATAGTTCTATATATCTGAATCTTGAGATATATTCCTCCTCTCTCATTTCTCATTCACCATATAGAAACCAATTTTTCTTTTAATTTTGATTAAATAAAATAGAGGATCTCATAAAGTGGTGCCAAATGTTCCTCTCTATACAACACCATAATAAATGACCTGTATTTGGAAGTATATGCCGTGTAGTCCAGGTTCAATGCATTGGGCTGGTCCGCCAAATCAGGCCTTGTAAATGGATCCTATGTAAGTCTTTAAGACATCGTGTGTTGACCAGTAATAGGTGGCATAGAGTTTCCAGATTACAAGATGTGTGTCCCATGGAACATGACGTGTAGACCCTTCGGATTTGGGTTGGACCGTGTACCTTTTACATGACTTTCCCAGCTGGAAACTATGTAACACAGATACTACACGGCGTGTCCCACTGAAAACGTGGTGTACTCCGAAAATTTCATAAGTACATCTATATGTCGTGTCCCTGGGAGTGTACTTTAGATGGATGGTGAACAAAATTAAACATCATGTAATCATAACTACATGTCATGTACTCATCCAAATTATGCATATATGTTAAAATGTATTTTTATATTATACAAACCCTTCAGATGTGTATCATTGTGAAGGTTTAAAGATGAGGAACAAAACATGAAGGTGTTTTATATATATGTGTTTAATTTAACATCTACATAATGTTAATTTCTATTCATTGGGAAGTTGTGAACTTGAATTCACTAGGTTTCCTCTACGGTAGTAGTTACATTCATAGATAATTTTAAATGAATTTATTTGTTTAAAATTAGGATAGATGGGAATCTCATGGAAATAAAGTAAATAAATTATGACAAAAGTATTTCTTAATTAAAGAAAATTAAATGTTTTGATCATGATTTATCATAAATAAGAAATATTAATGAATTGAATGCTAGTTTGTTTATGCATATATATAGATTCATTCATGGATAATCATGATCTAGACCAAGACCATTGTATTTGAGTGGTCTATTTTAATTTATTTATTTCAATTAAATTTATTGGCCTGCAATCCTTCTCCTTATCAATATGTAGGGTTGAACGTCCAAGTTTTCTAATATGTAAAACCCTATTTTACCCCACACCTACGTTTCAAATAAAAGCATATGTAATGTATGGATCTACCTTCCTTGTGGAGGTTGCTAATGTTAGGATCCAAGGTGGATCCAATCAAAGGATATACAATGGTGGACAAGTGGAAAGATGTAAACATGAACCCAAAAGGTTCGAAGTGTTTCTTCCCTTAGTCATGGGTTTGTTTACCGACTGCTAAATAAAATAACCAATAAAAATATCATGATCATACCATTTATTTATTTCTATCAGTTTCCTGGTTTATTTATTATGGGTGTGTTTTCACGAGAACACAATCAATTAATTAAACAAGAATGCAAGATGGAACTAAAATAACACCATCTTATGCATAAAATATTATCTTAAACAAGGTTATTTTCTTAAGGATATCCTACATATTATTAACAACCATGTTATCATAGATAATAAAATGGAAATTTAAAAATAAGGATAAAATACCCCGATGAAATATTAAGTTGTTATCTCCATCCATAATATTAGTTCGAATAGAAAGATTGTTTAATGTGATTGAACAATCCTAGTTGGGTTGCTTTCAAATATAGGGGAATAATAATTCAAGGTTTTGTGATGAATTTACATGGTTCTCATAATGGGTTGACTGCCACAGTCTGACTTGGTGTGACCTAGAGGAAAAGGTTGAGGAAATCCAAAAAACAAGGATCCAAAATTGGGGAGTCCACTCAGCGGATCAAGGAGCTCCGAGTTAATGCAGTTGGTTTTTGGAATTCCTACCTAAAACCCTTCATGTATCTTTACCAACGCTAGTTGGGGTAATGGGAAGGGAAATATAGATCCTTAACACTAGAATATCCAGGCAACAGAATATTCTAATGTAAATGGTGAGGGCTACTAGATGTGGATAAAATATTGGGGGACTAATTTGTATTAATTAATTTATCTGTCTCAGTTTTATCATAACAATGTACTAAACCTTCACTCATCTTAATTTGTAGAAATGGGAAGAAAAATAACTTCAAACATATCATTACAAACCATACTCGAGATGGAAGAACTTCTCATTGGTACCAATTTCCACGAGTGGTATAGGCATTTACGCTTCATCCATCGCTACGAGAGGAAATTGTATGTGTTGAAAGTGCATGTTCCAGTAGTGCATTTACAGACCCAAATCATGACATACGTGGACATTAAAATACTTTTTTGGAATAATTAATACATAACAAAAATAGAAACACAAGGACCGTAATTGTTTAGCGTCTTTGGAAACACGGAATATAATCTTCTAATTGTGGTGAAAGATCTTCAACATCACCCATGAAGATCTTCCCCGTTTTTTCTTACCTAAAACCATTCTTTATATCCTGGGGAAAATAAAACATAAAAGGGGTGAGCTCAAATGCTCATTAATGGTAATCATAGGGAACATAAAAAAATCATTAGACATTTGAATTTAAAAAAAAACACGAGCATAAAATATAAACATCAAAATCTTGAGCAATGACATAAAACATGGAAGTACGTAAGTCATAGATCATGAAGAAACATTAATCATGATAAATTAGCATGGGAATAAAACATGTAATTGTGGAAACCATTATGCAAATGATATGATTTCTATAGTATCCATGTCATTGCTTCCAAGACCATCTTAGTGGACAAAGTCCCTTTCTGAATCGAGTTCAATCCTCATTCTAGTCCAGTATTGCTGAACCGTTTTAACTTGCCATTCCATCCATGTCTATATCATGAGATATAAATCATTACCCAATGCATTGGAGGGAGATATAGGTCCCACCCATCTCATATTAAAAATCATTCTTTCGTGTGCCAAAATATAGACATAAATTATTCATCATAACCCAAGAATAAAATGGTTTTCATAAACATCATTCCATCATAACTTAATCCATACATAATAATTGTATATCATTTCATCATTAGAAAAGTGAAACCATGTAAATAATAGAGACATGATACTTGAAACATACACATGTGAAATAATGTCATCTTAGATGAAAATGGTTTTGATAAAACACTTGAAATGAATTCTTGAGGAAAATATACTTTTTTCTTAAAAATAATTATCTTTTCACAAAATGTCATGAAATTTTAAAAGAAAAGGATTTTGTTGAAAATAGTCATGAAATATTTTGGAGGAAGCTTCATGAAAATATTTCTTTATAAAACCGTAAAAATCTTATCATGCCTTATACGTTAAAAAACATTTACCGTACTTTTGTCAAAAAAGACAAAAAGTACCTTGTAGGGTAAATAAAAGAAAGATTCCTTCCATACCATGGGGTAAAAGTAAAAATGGGTAAAAAGGACATTACAAATACATGAATAATTTTATAAAACATGTACATGGATGATAGAAATAACCCCAGTAAATACTTATGAATAAGAAATCTCGCATTAAAATGAGATTTGCAAAAGTATCGCTTACATTAGGTCTGATATGCTTCGTACGTATCCGAAACTCCTTCATAATGATTTTAATAATGTCATTGACTTAATACAGAATCATATTCATTTTTATTATATCATATATGTTTCACTTATAACTTTATACTAACCGTTCTTTTGTAAATTCCATGTTAATATAGCATTTTGGGTGAAATCATTTCATTTATCGTATGTGTTTGGACATGTACTTTTTGATATTATTACTTATATCCTGATTTACATAATTCCAGAATTTAAAACATGATTTATATATAATATATATTCATCATATACATATATATAATATATATCGAAAAAAGTAATGAAATACAACGATCATGGAGACGGTAGGCCGTACGTCTGCATGAAAGCTGTTTTCATTTCCTTATTGAATTGAATGAAACTAAATAGATGACATACATATATATACATAAATCCAGTAGCATTATTATTTCATATATTTCAATATTATTAATTATATAAACATTATGATCATTCATGTATGGGTAACATGGAGAATGAATCTCATCGTGTCGTGGAGACGGAAGTCTGTACGTACACACGAGTGATTATATCATTCCCATAATTATAGAATAGAATTAAAGTTGATGGTATAATATATCAGAATCAGTATGATGTTATAATAACCATATATAGTTATTATTTACTTCATTATACCCATCCATGTAAGGTGTTGGTGGAAAACCGGGTTTCACCACGGCATAGAGACGGTATACCATACGTACGCACGCGTGGTGATTTCATTTTCTGTAGGATGGATAGATGGTAAAATAGGGGTGTTTCATACATATAATAACATATCATTATAAAGTTTATATTGATTTTATTACTTCATAATTAAACAATTAAATAAGTATAAGTGGAAGAAGAAATAAATTTGAAAAAATCGATAACAGACATTACCTCTTCTTTGAAGCACCTCTTTGAGACTAACTCTTAGGGCACTAAAATTGGTCTTTAAAGAATACCAAATCCCCTAGGATATTTATATGGAAGTGGAGAAGATAATTAGGTAGGTTTTGGCCTAGAATTAAGGCTCAAAGTGGTGTGAGGAAGAGAGGGAGGATGTTCCCTTTTATAATGTAGGAGAGGGGCATCTTTGGAAAAACAAAAAAAAATTATTTTATTATAAATTCATATTCTGTTTTTAATAGATCCAAATTGATTTAATTCTAAGCTAATATGGGGATGGGTCGAACTAATTTCATCTAATATAATTTAGACAAGTTTAGGTTTCTATTTTAACCTTATCATTTATATTTAACCTTCTAATAAATAATTTTACTTTTACCGTGTCTTCTTGTTTTCTTAAACTATAAGGTCAATAAACATACTATAACAAGCCAAACGATCCCAAAGTTTTTTATTTTTAATATATATAACCTTATCTAAGTCATTTGGCCTATCCTTAGATTTTTAGGAATAAAGTAACAGTTAATAATAAAATAATTTTTTAAAAAACTATTTTATGTCAATTTTGACACAATTTAGTAATTAATTTTTTTGAAAATTATAAGAGAATGATTAGTTCGAAAAACATTAATTGAATAAATACTAATATGAAATATTAACGTATAAAATAGTGGAATTAATATGAAGTCTCAAATTACATTTATTTGAGTATTTATAACATCAAATTTTTAAATATTTCATTAATGAGATAATTACTACATCACCATTGTGTCATAAATAAATTAAATTATATAATGTCTAAAAATTATAAATAAAATACCATTCGGTATTAAATCGTTATGGATTTATAATGAATATTTTTAGTCGAATATATCTTATGTATAACCCTATATTAAAAATTAATTAGTTATTAAACTTTGATTTTAACTATTTTAACCCTCCTTTAAATAAATTAATAATAAATGTCCTAATCTAATCCAAGTGGGCCTAAATGGACATATTTTATTCCTAAGGTTGTTTTTGGTCTAATTAAACTTATATAATATAATTAGGACATGTGTTAGGGTAATAATAATATCATTTTTACCCTTAATTATCTTATTTACTTTTAACCGTGGTAAATAAAAGTAAAAAGTTACTATTCACCAAATATTATTTTAATCTCATTGAACAACATTTTAGTCATTTATAATAACCGTTTCTATGTTATTTTTGAAATTCAATTCTCAAAAGTGGTAAAATTTAATTTAAATTAAATAAATTCAGTTTTTAACTACCACTAAGTGGTTTCACTATTCATCGAAAATTGAAGTTTTTCAGAAAAATACCAAAAAATCAGCCTTAGAATTATTTGATATTCCGATTTCAAAATTTCTTTCTATTTTTATAAATTCATAAAATATAATTGGAATTAATTAATTTTAAATTTAATTCCCGTTATCAAAAAAAATAGCGTGTTTTTAAGAAACAAAAATAATCAAAAGATTGATACTTATTTATATCCAATTTAAAAGTGAAATTAATTCCAATGAACAACATTGGATTAAATGGTAAAAATATATTTTAATTACACTATAAAACTATTTAAAATGATAATATAACCATATAAATTATTTATATTAAAATAGTAGTATTTAATTAAAATATAGAGTGTTTTTACTATTCAATAAAATACGAAAGTTATCAGAATAATATGAAAAATTTATCCAAAGTACATTTTTATTTCCTGATTCCAAAGAAGAATTTTAATTTGTAAAATTGAACTTATATAAATGTCAAAAACAAGATTTAATGTGGGTTTGCCATCAACTGGTGGAAAAACTACATTTTTTTAAAAATATTATTTCACTCGAAAAATTGATGTTATTGCCATACCATTATCTAGAAAATGTGTAAGATGAATAATAATGTTATAAAATTGAAAATTTAGTTGATACTATTCATAAAGGGTAGTTCATATAACATATCGTTTTTAGTGAAACTTCGTATTGCGTAAAACACACGCTATCATGAAAGGTCGTGATTGCGTGTAATGCAAGCCAAGTCAGGGATGTGTTGTCACACCCCGACCGCGGACGTCCGAAATTTTTCTCCTTTCTTGGTCCCGGTTTAAATTTTTCGAAGATTAGTTGCGTTGGCGGTGTCGCGCCGTTGCGCGGTCACCGAATCGTTAGCGGTGACCGTGCGTTCAGCCGGGGTGTTAGTGTGTTCACTCGGGGTTTTAAATATTATAAATTTTTTATGTTGACATTTTATTATTATTATTATCTAAGTTGTGTATTATTATTGTAGTTATTTTCTGTGTATAAGTATATATATATATGTCTATATATGTGTATATATATATACATATGTATATGCTTTAATATGTTATGTTTATATAGATATATATATTGTATCTATGTGTATGTGTTCATATATAGGTATATATACATATATATGTTTAGGTATGTGTATATATATATGTGTGTGTGTATTTTGATTATAATAATTATTATTATAATTAATTAACATTTATTTATTTTCATTATTTTATTGTTATGATTATTATTATAAAGTGTTATTAATAATATTATGAAGGTTTGTTGTTATTATTATAGAGCGATTATTTTTATCATAAAGTTTTATTATTATTATTATAAGGTTTTACTAATATTATTGTTATAAATTTTTATTATTGTTAAGATTAGTTTTCATTGTTTTATTTATCCTTTTATTATTATTATTATCAATTATATATATATATATATATATATATATTTTTCTCCCCTGGCCTAACCCTATTCTACCCAGCCGCCACCCCGTTTCCCCACTCTCTTTTGCGCCGCACCCTCCATCTCCATCCCGGCCCTCCGGTTCTCCGCCCTCTCAGCCCGCCCTCCGGCCTCCTGGTCCCGTCCACCGCTCGCACCTCTCCGGCATCGCCCTCCCTCTCCCTGTCCCGAGCCTGCACCAGACCTTCCTCCCGTCCCGGTCCTGCTCCCATCGCCTCCGGCAACTCCAGCCGCCGTCCCGGCCTGCCGACCTCGTCCGGCGACCCTCCTCCACCGGCATCCCGGCCCCTTCACCCACCACCGCGCCTGCCCCCGTCCCAGCTTCCCGCCTCACCCCGAACCGCCGCCTCTGGCATGTCACGCCGCCGCGCCTCTGGTCTGCTCAGCCTCATCGCCGGTTGATGTTGCTTGGTCCCCACCTGCTACGTGCGCACCATCTTGTCATCGAGAGAGGCTTTATCATCCATGCCATACCGCCTCTCCCAGACACCACCGCCGCTTGGGATCTTCCTGCTCGCACCAGCCACACCCCTTGGCCTCATCGGACAACCTGAAGCCGCACCAGACTACCATCCCCGTTCACCTTGCTCGCATCGACCCCCTGCTCTCCCTCGGCCCGCCCCGCCGCCCCGCTTCACCCGCGAACCCCCCCTGCTTCCCGTCCTGCGCACCTCCCGGCTCACCCCGCTCCGGCGCGCCCCGCCCTGCTCCTCCGCCTTGCGCCGGCCCGACCCACCTTCTCCTCCGCTTTTCCCCCTCCGCTCGTGAGTTTTCTTTGTTTTATTTATTTATTATGTTAATGTTATTATATTAATAGTATTATCATATTATAATAATAATTATTATTATTATCATTATCATATTATTATTATTGGTATGATTATATTGTGTTATTATTTTATTGTTATTATTATTATTATTATTATTATTATATTATGTTAATTATTATTATTATGTTAATAAGATTACATTATTATTATTATTATTATTAATATTGTGATGTTGTATTATTATTACTACATTATTATTATTATTATAGTATGTTATTCTTATTATTATTGTTAAATTATTATTATTAATATTATTATGTTAACATTATTTTATATTATTACTATTATTATATTATTACCGTTATTATTATTATTATTATTTTGTTCTTATTATTATTATTAATATTATTAATGTTGTTATTATTGTCATTACTAATCTTATTATTATTATTATTATTATTATAATTACAATTATTACAATTATTATCATTATTATTACTCTGGCATTTACTTGTGCTTTGTTAGGGGTTTTCTTCATCAATTTATATTTGTTTTTGGTAGGTTTAAGACCTTAGGACCCGCGCAGGGCGTTTCCGAGAAAGCGCCATCGATGCGCCTTGTTTCCGAGGTTTTGTCGTCTCCGTGCCTCAGTTTCGAGAGTGTTGGACTTTATCACGTGGCTTCGGACACACGTCGTGTCATCGCTCCTTGGTTCCAAGGTCGTTTTACCGTCGCGCTTGGATCTTGAGGTAGGTCTCCCTATACACTTGCCTCTAAATTAAGAATTTATTTCTTCCTTGTCCTTTTATTGAATTTCAGTAAATTTAAAGAAAATAATATTAAGTAGTTTTTATAATGTGGTGATTTGCTGAGAATGCAAACTGTTTAATTCTAACATTTCATTAAAAGTGTTTTCCTGGTTCAATTGTGGGATTTCATAGTAATGTCGCTAAATGGTTCTTCCTGAGTAACGAAAGACATGTTGAATTGGGTTTTGAAATGTTTTTGGCATGTGTAAATTATTAAATGTACTGTTTGTGGAAAATGGTGTTTTCTTATAACCTTGATTAGAGAAGACATCGTGTGACCCTTTGAAATTGTTTTTTTTTGGAAACTTTACGTGTGGTTCTTGGTTGACGAAAGATGTTTTCCCTTGTTATGTTATTAAAAATAATGCTTTCTGGGTTGTGAAAGTTGTTTATGTTCTTGTTTGAGTGTTTCCAAAAAGGGGTTTTTGCGAAATCATTAGGTAATGACAATTATATTTTCAGAAAGGTATTTTTGACGTGCGTGAGTTTTGAAATATTGTTTGGGTGTGGAAATGGTGACTTTTGTGTGAGATATCTTATTTGGCCTGCGATATGAGGAAGAAATATACTATGTGAATGTGAAGCTTGTTTGAGCACACAGGAAACCCTGGGTATCTAGGTGGGCGGACTAGAACTAGTGCGCTAGTGAGCCGGATGGGTGTCGTCCCTGTTTCACTTAGCTGGATTGACGATTGCAACACTAACTAAACATATGATATCTGAGGGTCGTGGCCTTCTAAGCCACGTGTTCTGAGGGTCGTGGCCTTCTAAGCCACGTTTTCTAAGGGTCGTGGCCTTCTAAGCCACGTTTCACTGAGACACGAGGTTCTAGGGTCCCACGCGAGCTAGATGAACCTTAGGGGATTTACCCATAGTGCTCTACCATCTCTGGCGTGGTGCCTTCCGTCGGCATACGGGGGACCACTTGGGTGTGAGTGTGTGCGTGTGTGAGTATGTGTGTGTGTGTGTGTGAGTGTGTGAGTGTGTGTGTGTGCCCATGGTTATTGCTGATAACTTCTAGTTTATTTTTTACTTGCACTTGATTTTCCTTGCCTGTTTACCTTTACTTGCACTTGTTCCCCTGCTTGTTTGCCTTCAGTCATATTTCACAGCCTATACTGTTAGACTTTGGGAAAAATGGTTTTCAAATGAAAATGTTTTATTCTCTTTGGGTTAGCTTTGAAAATGTAATACTTTGCTTTTCAGAATGAGTTTAAAACTAATGAAATGGAACTAACTTTCGAGAAGGAATAAGGGAAATGTCTCGTGTTTTATTTTCAAGTAAAGCATTATGAAAACTTACTTTTATATATTAAAGTTCAAACCTAGATTATGTGGATTCTTTATTTACTGGCAGTGCATTGGGATTTGTTGTGGGGCTCACCTAATGAGTACTTTTGTGCTCACGCCTATCTTTTACCTTTTCAGTTGCAGGTTCCTTGTGTTCAGGTTTTCCTGGCTTGAGTCGCTCAGTGTGGGAGCGACGTTGGTTGTAGTTGGGTGGTGACCGCGAGGTCACGTGGAGGTATGTCGTGGTGTAGGTTTGTTTATGTCTTTAGTGTCTGTTTGTTTGTATAGTTTATATTCTTTCTTTCGATCTTGTTTTTTTTAGCTTGGGCTGAAATCGTTCCCAACGATTAAAGTTTCAATGCCCGGCACTTGTTGCGATCCCGGGGGGATCGGGAACGCCCCTCGGGACTTTCCGCGGACCGGCTCGGGTGACCGGTTCAGGGTCGACCCGGGCTGGTTCGTGACAAAATGGTATCAGAGGTGGTCTTGTTATTTGGGTTGTCCGGTAGAAGGAGATTAGGACTGTTGGTACTCGAGGGGTAGGTACGAGAAGAGCATCGCGATCTCTTGCTCGCACTGATCTTCGAGTTACCAGGGGTAGTTCGGGAATTGTGTCCTTGTCTTTTCTGGTTTGTCTTGGATTGAGAGATGACAACGGAGGCAAGCCGACGTTACGTCGTGATTTCACATGGAGTAGTGACCCATGTGGAGCCCGAGTACGTGGTTTGAATTCCTCCTAGTGGTCGACGCTGACTTGGGACATGGCCCACTACCATGTCGCTAGGTTGAGCGTGACTACTGGTCCCTCATTTCAGCGATTGATGCAAATTTGGATGTTGTTTTCGTTTTGGTCTGTGTGAGTGCATAGATGGAAATGAAAAAGGTTTTTGAAAATTTGACTGGTTTCTTTTAAAGGACTTTAAATGTATAAAATGGGTTTTGAAACTGAAATCTCTTGATTTGAAAATCTGTTGTTTGCTTGGAATTGGATAAGAATGATTTGGGTTGAAACCTCGGTTCCTCTTTATGAACGTTTGCACATGTGTGAGAATGCATGGAAAGTGGGTGTTGATGCACGTATGAATGGAATGTGAATAAAGACATGTGCAACAGGTCATGGGAGTACCTGGGTGTGTATTTGAAGTTAAAGTCTTGACTTTGTTTTCTAAATTGGTTTTAAATGGGAAATAGTTTTGTAATGTTTTGGTTTGAAAGTGGGTTGGTTTTTGGAAAGTGATCTTGAAAAAGGGTGGTTTTGAAATCAAAAATGAAAAGGAAATTTTAAAGAGGAGATTTTGTTTTGGGTTGTGTTGTATTTGTTTGGTCCTTGTGCTGACTGTTTTTGATGAAGGCGCTTTTATTGATGTTGCTTCGATTTGATGTTGGTTTTGGCTTTGAGTTTTATATATCGCTCAGGAAATTCTGCCCAGAAAGGTCTCTAAGGATTCGGATATGTCATGCCCAGTTTTTTTTTTGGTCCTCCTCAGACTTTGCCTATTCTCCATGGTGATCAGGGTCCGTTAGAAGTAGTGAAATGGCTCGAGGAAGTGGAACGTGTCTTTAGAATGTTGGGAACTCCCGATAATGTTAAGGTTTGTGCAATTATGGAGTTGTTTGAGGGTCCAGCTCTGGACCAGTGGAAGATGGTTACCCCACCGTCAACGCAAGGTGAAATGACGTGGGATGTCTTTAAAACTGTTTTCATCCAATGGTTTGTACCTGAGGAAGTGAAGCTGGAGAAAAGAGGGAGCTAGTGCATATTCAACAAGGCCAACGGACGGTGAAGGCGTATGTTGACCATTTCAAGGAACTGGTTTCCTTTTCTCCAGATGTAGTGTCACATGAGCTCATGAAGGCCTCTCTTTTCACTGGGGGTCTTCGTCCAGAGATCATGGAGCGAGTCCTCCCTTCTAAAGACCCTTGTTTCGAGAAGCTCGTAGAGGAAGCATTCTTGGCTGAGTTGGTTTCCGGTGTGCAGGTGGTTAATCCTTCAGCGTCCCCTGTCATTCATAAGAGTTCCCCCTCTGGTGAGGAAAAGGCGCCAGAGATACCTGTCGCCAATGAGTTATCCCCTTTGGTCCCAGCTTCCAGTTCATTAGATCATTCGATGGTATGCTTTCAGTGTGGTCGTTTTGGGCATTTAAAGGCGTCTTGTTGCAACCCTCCGAAGACGTGTCATCGATGCGGTTGTCTGGTTCATCTGGAGAAGTTTTGCAGGAAGCGTCGCATGAAGAGGACGCTGTGATGGGAGAATGTCAGTACCTGACTGTGAGGCAGAAGATGCTTCAGTCATCAGAGCCCCATCCACAAGTCTCGGGGTGAAGCTCGCGCACAGTCAGGAGTTCCCAGGGTTGCGAAGCCTTGGTCCAGGTTTTGTGTTCCGTGTTAGCAGTGGAACAATCAATATTTTTTAGTACTTGTTTTCCTGCTACAAAAGTTTCAACAGCGTTGTAAATGTGTTGTTTTTCTAAAAAGTGACAATGGATTTGTTCTGTGATAATCCAAGCAGACTTGTCGTGTGGGGGTGATATTCTAAATCGTGTGTCCTTCTTAAAAGTGTGTTTGACTCTCGTGTGGGTTGACCTCGTTTTAGTTATGTTTAAAATGTGGTTATGTTTCGTGGACTTCGGTGGATCATGTCTCCAATTTTATATTGGTTAAATGTTTTTCTATGGGTTTTCCCTGGTGTTGAAGTTGATGACTCTAGTCGTGGGTTCAAGGTTTCGACGGAGGCGTTGTAGTAATCGTGCTATAAGAGTTGGTTTGAATTGCTTGGGAGTTCCCGCGTTGACCCCCCCTTTTTCTAGGGTTTTCTATTTAAATGGTCTTCTTTTCTGCACTAGTTAAGTTCTTGTGGTGGGGAGAACCCCTTCGTGTTCTCCCCTCAATCTCGGACCCCAGTTTTCTCTTGAATCGGTCGGGTGTGACCTATGTAGAGTAAGGTCATCCCCGAGAACCTCAGTTTTTTTCAGTTCCTTTAGTTCGGTTTGGGCATAGACTTGGTTTTTGGCTGACTTGTGACCTGGTGACTTTCTGGGGGCAGAAAGTGTCTGTGGTGGGGAGAATTGTCACACCCCGACCGCGGACGTCCGAAATTTTTCTCCTTTCTTGGTCCCGGTTTAAATTTTTCGACGATTAGTTGCGTTGGCGGTGTCGCGCCGTTGCGCGGTCACCGAATCGTTAGCGGTGACCGTGCGTTCAGCCGGGGTGTTAGTGTGTTCACTCGGGGTTTTAAATATTATAAATTTTTGATGTTGACATTTTATTATTATTATTATCTAAGTTGTGTATTATTATTGTAGTTATTTTCTGTGTATAAGTATATATATATATATGTCTATATATGTGTATATATATATACATATGTATATGCTTTAATATGTTATGTTTATATAGATATATATATTGTATCTATGTGTATGTGTTCATATATAGGTATATATACATATATATGTTTAGGTATGTGTATATATATATATATGTGTGTGTATTTTGATTATAATAATTATTATTATAATTAATTAACATTTATTTATTTTCATTATTTTATTGTTATGATTATTATTATAAAGTGTTATTAATAATATTATGAAGGTTTGTTGTTATTATTATAGAGCGATTATTTTTATCATAATGTTTTATTATTATTATTATAAGGTTTTACTAATATTATTGTTATAAATATTTATTATTGTTAAGATTAGTTTTCATTGTTTTATTTATCCTTTTATTATTATTATTATCAATTATATATATATATATATATATATATATTTTCTCCCCTGGCCTAACCCTATTATACCCAGCCTCCACCCCGTTTCCCCCCTCTCTTTTGCGCCGCACCCTCCATCTCCATCCCGGCCCTCCGGTTCTCCGCCCTCTCAGCCCGCCCTCCGGCCTCCTGGTCCCGGCCACCGCTCGCACCACTCCGGCGTCGCCCTCCCTCTCCCTGTCCCGAGCCTGCACCAGACCTTCCTCTCGTCCCGGTCCTGCTCCCGTCGCCTCCGGCAACTCCAGCCGCCGTCCCGGCCTGCCGACCTTGTCCGGCGACCCTCCTCCACCGGCGTCCCGGCCCCTTCACCCACCACCGTGCCTGCCCCCGTCCCAGCTTCCCGCCTCACCCCGAACCGCCGCCTCTAGCATGTCACGCCGCCGCGCCTCTGGTCTGCTCAGCCTCGTCGCCGGTTGATGTTTCTTGGTCCCCACCTGCTACGTGCGCACCATCTTGTCATCGAGAGAGGCTTTATCATCCATGCCATAACGCCTCACCCAGACACCACCGCCGCTTGGGAGCTTCCTGCTCGCACCAGCCACACCCCTTGGCCTCATCGGACAACCTGAAGCCGCACCGGACTGCCATCCCCGTTCACCTTGCTTGCATCGACCCCCTGCTCACCCTCGGCCAGCCCCGCCGCCCCGCTTCACCCGCGAACCCCCCTGCTTCCCGTCCTGCGCACCTCCCGGCTCACCCCGGTCCGGCGCGCCCCTCCCTGCTCCTCCGCCTTGCGCCGGCCCGACCCACCTTCTCCTCCTCTTTTCCCCCTCCGCTCGTGAGTTTTCTTTGTTTTATTTATTTATTATGTTAATGTTATTATATTAATAGTATTATCATATTATAATTATTGTTATTATTATTATTATTATCATATTATTATTATTGGTATGATTATATTGTGTTATTATTTTATTGTTATTATTATTATTATTATTATTATTATTATATTATTTTAATTATTATTATTATGTTAATAAGATTACATTATTATTATTACAATTATTATTATTGTGATGTTGTATTATTATTACTACATTATTATTATTATTATAGTATGTTATTCTTATTATTATTGTTAAATTATTATTATTAATATTATTATGTTAACATTATTTTATATTATTACTATTATTATATTATTACCGTTATTATTATTATTATTATTTTGTTATTATTATTATTATTAATATTATTAATGTTGTTATTATTGTCATTACTAATCTTATTATTATTATTATTATTATTATAATTACAATTATTACAATTATTATCATTATTATTACTCTGGCATTTACTTGTGCTTTGTTAGGGGTTTTCTTCATCAATTTATATTTGTTTTTGGTAGGTTTAAGACCTTAGGACCCACGCAGGGCGTTTCCGAGAAAGCGCCATCGCTGCGCCTTGTTTCCGAGTTTCTGTCGTCTCCGTGCCTCAGTTTCGAGAGTGTTGGACATTATCACGTGGCTTCGGACACACGTCGTGTCATCGCGCCTTGGTTCCAAGGTCGTTTTACCGTCGCGCTTGGATCTTGAGGTAGGTCTCCCTATGAACTTGCCTCTAAATTAAGAATTTATTTATTCCTTGTCCTTTTATTGAATTTCAGTAAATTTAATGAAAATAATATTAAGTAGTTTTTATAATGTGGTGATTTGCTGAGAATGCAAACTGTTTAATTCTAACATTTCATTAAAAGTGTTTTCCTGGTTCAATTGTGGGATTTCATAGTAATGTCGCTAAATGGTTCTTCCTGAGTAACAAAAGACATGTTGAATTGGGTTTTGAAATGTTTTTGGCATGTGTAAATTATTAAATGTACTTTTTGTGGAAAATAGTGTTTTCTTATAACCTTGATTAGAGAAGACATCGTGTGACCCTTTGAAATTGTTTTTTTGGAAACTTTACGTGTGGTTCTTGGTTGACGAAAGATGTTTTCCCTTGTTATGTTATTAAAAATAATGCTTTCTGGGTTGTGAAAGTTGTTTATGTTCTTGTTTGAGTGTTTCCAAAGGGGTTTTTGTGAAATCATTAGGTAATGACAATTATATTTTCAGAAAGGTATTTTTGACGTGCGTGAGTTTTGAAATATTGTTTGGGTGTGGAAATGGTGACTTTTGTGTGCGATATCTTGTTTGGCCTGCGATATGAGGAAGAAATATACTATGTTAATGTGAATCTTGTTTGAGCACACTGGAAACCCTGGGTATCTAGGTGGGCGGACTAGAACTAGTGCGCTAGTGAGCCGGATGGGTGTCGTCCCTGTTTCACTTAGCTGGATTGACGACTGAAACACTAACTAAACATATGATATCTGAGGGTCATGGCCTTCTAAGCCACGTGTTCTGAGGGTCGTGGCCTTCTAAGCCACGTTTTATGAGGGTCGTGGCCTTCTAAGCCACGTTTCACCGAGACACGAGGTTCTAGGGTCCCACGCGAGCTAGATGAACCTTAGGGGATTTACCGATAGTGCTCTACCATCTCTGGAGTGGTGCCTTCCGTCGGCATACGGGGGACCACTTGGGTGTGAGTGTGTGCGTGTGTGAGTATGTGTGTGTGTGTGTGAGTGTGTGAGTGTGTGTGTGTGCCCATGGTTATTGCTGATAACTTCTAGTTTATTTTTTACTTGCACTTGATTTTCCTTGCCTGTTTACCTTTACTTGCACTTGTTCCCCTGCTTTTTTGCCTTCAGTCATATTTCACAGCCTATACTGTTAGACTTTGGGAAAAATGGTTTTCAAATGAAAATGTTTTATTCTCTTTGGGTTAGCTTTGAAAATGTAATACTTTGCTTTTTCAGAATGAGTTTAAAACTAATGAAATGGAACTAACTTTCGAGAAGGAATAAGGGAAATGTCTCGTGTTTGATTTTCAAGTAAAGCATTATGAAAACTTACTTTTATATATTAAAGTTCAAACCTGGATTATGTGGATTCTTTATTTACTGGCAGTGCATTGGGATTTGTTGTGGGGATCACCTACTGAGTACTTTTGTGCTCACGCCTATCTTTTACCTTTTCAGTTGCAGGTTCCTTGTGTTCAGGTTTTCCTGGCTTGAGTCGCTCAGTGTGGGAGCGACGTTGGTTGTAGTTGGGTGGTGACCGCGAGGTCACGTGGAGGTATGTCGTGGTGTAGGTTTGTTTATGTCTTTAGTGTCTGTTTGTTTGTTTAGTTTATATTCTTTCTTTCGATCCTGTTTTTTTTAGCTTGGGCTGAAATCGTTCCCAACGATTAACGTTTCAATGCCCGGCACTTGTTGCCATCCCGGGGGGATCGGGAACGCCCCTCGGGACTTGCCGCGGACCGGCTCGGGTGACCGGTTCAGGGTCGACCCGGGCTGGTTCGTGACATGTGTGTTTTGAAAGCTCATTTTGGTGTAGCGTACAACACAAGACATTAATGAAATAAAAAAGAATATTTTTCATAAAATTTTGGGGTATTACATTCTACCCCCCTTAAAATGATTTTCGCCTTCGAAATTCTTCGGGGTTATAAATGGTTTACTACTCAAAAGTTTGTTTAATAGAACCCACATCGTAAAAAGGGAATACAAAAACCCATCTTTAAAAACTAATGTATGAAATGTAAAGGTTACCCAAATTAACTAATCACTAGGTTTCCATATAGGAGAACATAGGTTAAGATAAAGATATGAGGAAAAATATAACCGTCAAGTTCTCATGGAGTGTGGTAGAGATCATGGCTATGAAAAAGCCATCACTCAAAAAAACATAGATTTCTTATGATCTATGGTACCATATGATTCATCGGATATAAGGGCACTTGGACACAATTTTATGTTTTCAAGATCATTTCCCTAAAGTTGATGAAATTAGAATTAGAAGAAATACTTTCATGATTTCAGTACAGTCTCACCATTGTTCGTTCTGTGGACAATTTCCACTTCATCTCATAAATAAATGAAGTTGAATTTGTCACTCATGAAATGTTAGCAGATCATGTGATACAATGATGGGTTATTTCATCGGTCTGAAACAAAAGGTTATAAAAGTTATCAAAAATAAATAAGTCTATCTATAGTGAGATTAATTATATATGGTTCCTAAAATGGTCTTATACTTCATATATCATTTTTCATAATATAATAAAACTAGTTTCCACTACACAGGGACTTCCTATAGGCTAGTGGTAGGCGATAAAGGTCAGTCACACTTCGATTGTGGGTTCGATTCCCACAACCTTGTCCGATGTGATGGGCTGCCACCCATCCTGCAGGTTTTCCTTTTTCTAAAACTACATTACTATAAAATCCCATCAATATTATCGAAAAAACTTCTATCCTTAAATAATAGTAACTTCTGTCCAACATAATCCGTCTCAATCTTTAGGCTTATCCAAAATACTTTTGTCCAATCTCATATTATACTAAAAATTATTACCAAAGAGTTAATATAACAAGCATGTTAATACCATCATTGATCCCCATATATCATAAGATATGCCTTGTTGGCCACATTCCAAACATTTGAAGGCCTTAATCATGTTTGCTTTTGAAAAAAGAATACCCATTGAATCTTAGTGAAAACATGAGTGCTGTTAAAAGTTAACTCTTTCCACATACCAAAATCCCAAAATTTTGTATACTCAAACCATGATATTACTTCGT
Organism: Viscum album; assembly: GCA_963277665.1. NCBI lineage: Eukaryota > Viridiplantae > Streptophyta > Magnoliopsida > Santalales > Viscaceae > Viscum > Viscum album. The sequence goes on along the minus strand of OY728131.1, from coordinate 302,922,520 downwards.
CCTTATAACAATCATGAGCTCATGAATACTATCAAACATTTCATTTTGTCCTTATCCCTTCATTATGTGCATATCATCTTCTTTCCAAAATATTTGAATCACTTTTCTTGGTTACCGGTACCATAAAATTATTTAAAAATACAATATACAAATACAAAAATATTCTAATAAACCATAAAAGTACCGCAACATCTCTATTCTTGAATACCAATACATAAACACATCAATCCATCCTCTTCAATGATTGTCCTGGAATAAGTCCTTCCTTGATTTAGAAGTATCTTTTTAGGTCAGGGCATTGAGTTGGGTAATGCCCATGTTCTCCACAAATAAGACATTGAAATACATATCAGTATGTCACTCTATGACCCCTTTCTCCCCACAGATAACATCTTCCCCTCCATTTTAGGTATTCCTCAAGGTTCTTCTTCCGTTCTATAGAAATCTCAATGTTCATTTCATGATGCTTCTCAACATGCGAACTTGCATAAAAGTCTACCTTACTCTTATTTGATGAATTAGGCATACCAATAAATTTTACCTTGTTAATAATATATAACGATGACTGATTCGGCATAATCACAATATCATTATCTCTAGGAATTACACAATTTTGTTTCTCATAGTCACCAATTTTTCCATTTGATTCAATGTTATCCGAATTCCTTCTAGTTCCCTCCATTGACTAAAACACAAAAAGAATTCTGGGAGAGGAAAAAATCATCCAAGGAAAATAACATAATCAAGGGGGAGTACCTTAGACATCTAACATATTAGGTTTAATTCTAATATCAGTACCATAATTCAAGGACTATAACCTATATTTATACTTATCCTTAGGGACATCCCTAGACATACCATAGAAATATCTCTAGGGATCTCCCTATAGTTTTCGCATCCTAGTTTCAAAGGTTGACTAAACCTTTCCTCTAATACCAACTGTAGAGACCCAAATCATGGCCTACATGGACATTACATTACTTTTTCAGAATAATTAATACATAACAAAAACAGACACACAAGGACCATAATATTTTAGTGTCTTTGGAAACTCAGAATATAATCATCTAATCGTGGTGAAAGATCTTCAACATCTCCCATACAGATCTTCCCCTTTTTTTCTTACATAAAACCATTATTTATATCCTGGGGAAAATAAAACATAAAACGGGTGAGCTCAAATGCTCAGTAAGGGTAAGCATAGAGAACATAAAACAATCCCAATACATTTTAATGTAAAAAAAACATGATCTTAAAATCTTAACATCAAAAACATGAGAAATGACATAAAACATGGAAGTATGTAAGGCATAGATCATGAATAAACATTAATCATGATAAATTAGAATGGGAATAAAACATGTAATTGTGGAAACCATTATGAACATGATATGATTTCCATAGAAGCCAAAGAATTGCTTCCAAGACCATCTTAGTGGACAAAGTCCCTTTCTGAATCGAGTTCACTCCTCATTCAAGTCCTGTATTGTGGAACCAGTCTAACATGCCGTTCCAGCCATGCCTATCTCATGATATTTAAATATTTACCCAATGCATTGGAGGGAGATATAGGTCCCACCCATCTCATAATGAAATCACTCTTTTGTTTTCCACAATATAAACATAAATCATTCATCATAACCCAAGAATAAAATGGGTTTCATAAACATCATTCCATCATAACGTAATCCATACAAAAAAATTGGATATCATTTCATCATTAGAAAAGTGAAACCCTCTAAATCATAGAGACATGATACTTGAAACAGACACATGTGAAATAATGTCATCTTAGATGAAAATGGTTATGATAAAACACTTCAAATGAATTCTTGAGGAAAATATCATTTTTATTCAAAATCATTTTATTTTCACAAAATGTCATGCAATTTTAAAAGAAAATGATTTTGTTGAAAATATTCATGAAATATTGTGGAGGAAGCTTCATGAAAATAAGGCTTTATAAACCCGTAAAAATCCATTCATGCCGTATATGTTAAAAAAACATTCTTCTCGTAGTTTTGACGGAAAAGTGAAAAAGTACCTTGTAGCATATATAAAAGAAATAATTCTTCCATACCATGGGGTAAAAGTAAAAATGGGTAAAAAAGAAATTAAACATACATGAATTATTTTATAAAACATGGACATGAATGATAGAAATAACCCCATTAAATACTTACGAATGAGCAATTTCGGATAAAAATGAGATTTGCAAAATTATCCCTTAACATAGGTCCGATATGCTTCGTACGTATCCGGACCCCTTTTATAATGAATTAAATAATTTCATTGACTTATTACAGAATCATATTCATTGTTATGATATCATATATGTTTTAATTATGACTTTATATTACCCTTTCTTTTGTAAATTCCATGTTATAGCATCGTTTTGGGTAAAATCATTTCATTTATCGTATGTGTTTCAACTTGTCGTTTTTGATATTATTACTTATATCCTTATTTACATAATTCTAGAATATAAAATATGATTTATATATAATTTATATTCATAATATACATATATATATATTATAGATCGATAAAAGGAATTAAATACACCGTTCATGGAGACGGTAGGTCGTACGTACGCATGAACGCTGTTTTCGTTTACTTATTGAATTGAATGAAACTAAATATATGACGTACATATATATATACATAAATAAATTAGAATTATTATTTCATATATTTAATTATTATTCATTAAATATACTTTATGATCATTCATGTATGGTTAAATGGAGTACGAATCTCATCTCGTCGTGTAGACGGTAGTCTGTACGTACGCATGACCAATGATATCGTTCCCATAATTATTGAATGGAATTGGAGTGGATGGTATAATATATCAGAATCATTATGATGTTATAATAACAATATATAGTTATTATTTACACCATTATACCCATCCATGTAAGGTGTTGGTGGAAAAACATATTTCACCACGGCGTGGAGACGGTATTCCATACGTACGCACGCATGGTGATTTCGTTTTCCGTAGGATGGATAGATGGTGAAATTGGGATTTTTCATACATATAATAACATATCGGTATATGAGTTATACTGATGTTATTACTTCATAATGAAACAACTAAACAAGAAGATCTGGAAGAAGAAATAAAGTTGAAAAAATCGGTAACAGACCTTACCTCTTCTTTGAAGTGCCTCTTTGAGACCTCCTATTAGGGCACTAAAATTGGTCTTTGAATAAAACCATAACCTCTAGGATGTTTCTATAAAAGTGTAGAAGATAATTTGGCAGGGGTCGGCCGAGCTTGAAGGCTCAATATTGTGTGGGGAAGAGAGGGAGGAGGTACCCTTTAATAATGGAGGAGAGGGGAACCATTGAAAAAACTAAACATATTATTTTATTATATAGTCATATTCGGTTTTTAATAGCTCAAAATTTATTTATTTATAAGATAATGTGTTTATGGGTCTAAATAATTAAATCCAAAAGAATTTAGACAAGTTTTGGTTTCTATTTTTTCCTTATCATTTAGATTTAACCTTAAGTTAAATAATTTAACTTTTACCGTGTCTTCTTGTTTTCTTACAGTATAAGGTTAATAAACTAACTATAACAAGCCAAAAGAACCCCAAGTTGTTTATTATTGATATATATAACATTATCTAAGTCATTTTGCCGATACTTAGGTTTTTAGGAATAAAATAACAATTACTAATATAATATTTGTTTTAAAAACTATTTTATGTCAATTTTGACACTATAGAGTAATTGATTATTATGAAAATCATAATAGAATGATTAGTTCGAAAAAAAAGTTAATTAAATAAATAATGAAATGTCATATTAATCTATACAATTAGTGTAATTCATAAAAAGTCTCAAATTACATTTATTTTAGTTTTTATAACATCAATTATGTCAATATTTCATTAAAGAGATAATTACTGCATCATCATTGTGTCATAAAAAAATTAAAATCTTTAATTTCCAAAAATTATAAATAACGTATCATTAGGTAGGAAATATTTTTATCTTTCTAATGAATATTTATTGTAGAATTTATATTATGTAAACCCCTATTTTAAAAATTAATTAATTATTAAACATTGATTTTAACAATTTTAACCCTTCTTTAAATAAATTAATAACAAATGTCTTAATCTAATCCAAGTTGTCGTAAATGGTCATATTTTATTCCTAAGGTTGTTTTTAGTCGAATTACACATATCAAATAGAATTAGGAAATGTGTTAGGGTAATAATAATATCATTTTTACCCTTAATTATCCTATTTACTTTTAATCGTGGTAAATAAAAGAAAAAAGTTACTATTCACCAAAAATTATTTTCATCTTATTGAAGCACACTTTAGTCCTTGATATTAACTATGTCTCTCTGATTTTTGAAATTCAATTCACAGTAGTGGTAAAATTTAATTTAAACTCAAAAAATTCAGTTTTTTAACTACCACTAAGTGGTTTCACTATTCATCGAAAATTGAAGTTTTTCATAAAAATACCAAAAATTCAGACTAAGAATTATTTGATATTCTGAATTTAAAATTGGAGTCTATTTTTCCAAATTCATAAAATATAAGTGGAATTAATTAATTTTAAATTTAATTCACGTTATCAAAACAAATTGCGTGTTTTTAAAAAACAAAAACAATCAAAAGATTGATACTTGTTTATATCCAATTTCAAAGTGAAATTAATTACAATGAACAACATTGGATTAAATGGTAAAAAAAATATTCTAATTACACTTTAAAACCATTTAAAATGATAATCTTACCATATAAATTATTTCTATCAAAAAAGTTTTTTTATTAAAATATAGCGTGTATTTACTATTCATTAAAATATGAAAGTTATCATAATAATATGAATAAATTATCAGAAGTAAATTTATATATCCTGATTCCATAGAAGAATTTTATTTTGTCAAATTGAACTTATAGAAAAGTCAAAAACAAGATTTAAGGTGGGTGCACCATCAAAAGGCGACAAAACTATATTTTTTTAAAAATACTTATTTTACTCGATAAACTGATTTTGTTCTCATACCATGTTCTAGAAATTGTGTAAGATGAATAATAATGTTATAAAATTGAAAATTTAGTTGATACTATTCATAACGGGTAGTTCATATAACATATCATTGTTTAGCGAAACTCAGTATTTCGTACAACACACGCTATCGTGAAAGGTCGCGATTGTGTGTAATGCATGCCAAGTCAGGGATGCGTGTTGTGCAAGATCATTTTGGTGTAGAATACAACGCAAGACACTAATGAAATTAAAATGAAAATTTTTCATAAAATCTCAGGGTGTTACAGGACATGGGAAAGAGGCCAGTTAAAAGGAAGAATCTCTCTATATGAAACATATTGATGATTCCACATATGTCCAATGATTCATGCTACCCGATATATATAATGAGCTCTTGAAGAAACATGAAAACATGGATTCAAATATCATGTTGTATCAACATAAGGATATCTAAAAATAGATGGCAAGATAAGAGAGATATGGTATCTCCAACTCTTCGTTTACAACTAATATTGGAGTGTTTGTGCCCATTGGGCCTCATGTAGTCAACCTACTTATCTACAATGGAAACCTAGACATATTAGGTATTAAGTTACTGGATAAGTTGCATACATATCCGTTACTATAATCAATTCCCATGACCCTCTCTAGATTTATTGTCAACTGTAATATGAACTACAATGAAAAGATTCTATCGAAACTTATGACCTTAATTCACCAGTTATATAATGATATGTGGCGTGAAAAAACTGTTATCATTATGGTAAATAAGAAAAGTAAGGATAAGGAAAAGTGGCCATGAACTAATAAACGGTCTGAATCCACTAAGCACAATCCATCCAAGAAGAGGATTATCCATAGGATGGGCCATGAATCAGAGGCGGTGTGTTTTGCATGTGGCAGGCAAGGCCACTGGAAGAGGAACATCACCCAAAAGAATTGAGGTTATAAATGTTCCGTTGTTATCAAGTGCAATCATTCAATTTCTACACATTAAGTATTATATAAAGCTTGTGGTTCTCACATCGGTATTCAAATACAGGAACCATATAGATTTATAAATTTTTCCCAAGGAGAGGTGGGGCTTTGAGCTACCAATGGCACGAGGATGGATACATTAGTCATTGGCGATTACCACCTATCAATGCCAACTGAGATTATTTTGGTTTTAAAAAATAGTTATTATGTTCCCAGTGTTACCAAAACATAATTTATGTATCAATTTTGGATATGGAAGGATTTATTTTCATGTTTGGAAATAAGTTTTGTTTCTTTTATATGAACAATGTATGTTATTGTATGGCGCCTTTAAACAATGGTTTTATGTATTATATAATGGAAACCAAGTGTTGGAAATCAATAACGATAAAAACTAAAATGACTCATACATAACCTAGTTGTGGCATCACCATCACGGTAATGTAAACAAAATGTGCTTGACAAAACTCTTCCCAGATTGCTATTTAGACTCGACTGAGCTAAAACAACTTGACTGATGTCATGCTTGTTTAAAAGGTAAAATGAACAAGCTTCCTTTCGGTGGATAGGGTGAAAGGGCCATAGAGCTTCAAGGAATGGTTCACACGGATAAGTGTGGACCATTTACATTAGAATCTAGAGGTGTATATTCATACTTCATTACTTTTACTGATGATTTAAGTAGATACGGATATGTCTACTTAATGATCTATAAGTCAAAATCCTTAGAAAATTTAATGAATTCTAGAATGAATTACAAAATCAGATTGGTAAGAATAGGAAGAAGCTTCGATCGGATCGAGGTGGAGAATATCTGACCCAAAAGTTCATCGATCGTATGCGGGTGTTTGGGATTCTATATCAGTTCACTCTTCCTTATACATTGTTTTAGAATGATGTTATTGAAAGGAGGAACCAAACCTTGTCAGACATGGTGTGGTTGATGATGAGTCATGAAGATCTTCCATTATATTTCTTGGGATATGCATTACCATATCTATCATACACATTAAACCGAGTACAAACTACGACACCAAATAGAATTCCATTAGTTTAATGGAATAGAAGAAACCCATTTTTTCCCACACACGTGTAAGGGGATGCGAGGAATTTTTATGACCTTCTTATGAAACAAACTTGCACCCCGGGGCACGAAGTGTATCTTTATACGAAATCCCTAGTAACTGAAAGGATATAACATATATAAACCTTCAGAAAAGAAAGTGACTCTCTCCATACAATATGTATATCTCGAGAGGGATAAAATCCTCAAAAATCATAGTGCAAGCAAGAATTAATTCGACCAAGTTGATGCTCACGATACACAAAAGATGGTTCAAGAACAATTCCCACAAGTCCATGTGGAAGAGGGTCCAGAAGCACATTAATTGCATAGGAGCTCAAGAGAGGTAGGGGAACTATAGTGATTTTATTTCCTTGATAGCATGGATTGAGAATCATTATTGATGTAAAATGATGAAACTATCTCTTATAAGGAAGCTATATAGAGCTCATAAGAATTGAGATGGATAGAATCTATGAATTCTGAGATGGATTCCATGTATCAGAACCATGTATGGGTATTATTCAATGATCCAGTTGATGTAAATCTTGTTGGATGTGAATGATTATTCTGGGAAAAATTAGGCATGGAAGGTCAATTTTGCACCTATAAATCAAAGAAACTAATGGATTCCTACATCATCAAGGAATTGACTTTGCTGAATCCTTATTGTGATTTTCCTTTTATAAATCCATAAAAATCATACTAGTTATAGAAACATACCATGACAGTGATATAAGACAAAAGGATGTCAAAAAAACAATCCTCAATGGGAAACATTAAGAAGATGTCTATATGATACAACCAGAAGGGTTTGTAATGCCATGTGAAGCCAAAAGGGTTTTCTAGTTGCAAAAATCCATTTATGGATTAAATCAAGAATCCAGGATATGAAACATTTGATTTGATGAAGCCATAAAAGAATTTGGTATCATTAATAATGAATGTGATCCATGTGTTTATAAGAAATTTTACGGGAATGCAGTCATTGTCTTAGTATTATATGATGATGACATATTTCTTATTGGAATTAATATATCGGTTTTACAGTCAGTTAAAGAATGGTTGAACAGGTGTTTATTCATGATGGACTTGGGTGAAATATCCTTCATTCATGGGATCATGATCAATAATGATAGATCCATGATGCTTCATGGACTATGTCAGGGTGCATAAATTGACCAGATACTAAGGAGATTTACTGTGGAACAATGCAAAAGGGGATTGGTTCCAGTGTCATATGACCTATATCTTGCATTGAAAATGTGTCCTCAGACACAACAAGAGAAATATAGAATGCGTAATATATGATACACGTTGGCTATAGGATAGTCATGCATTCTATGGTAGGTAACATGCATGATGTTGCTTATGCACTGAGCATGGGAGGAAGATATTAAGAAGATCCAGGAGAATAACATTAACTAATGTTAAGACTATCCTTATGTTTCTGAAAAGAACTATTGTTATGTTCATGGCATATGGAGGAGACAAGTATATTTTTATCAGCTGGTATGGTATGCTGGTTTTCAAATAGATCAGAATGATCTGATGTCACAATTTGGATATGTGTTCTGTCTCAATTGTGGAGCTGTGAGTTGGAAGTGTTCAAAGAAGCCAATTTATACTGATTCTACTATAGAGTCTGATTTTATTGCGGCTTATAATGAAACCAAGTAAGTCGTTTAGATTCGGAACATTTTCAATAACATGATGTGGTGACTAGTAGTAAAGATCATATCACGTTGTATTGTGATAATACCACATTGATGGATATTTCAAAAGAACCAAGCACACAGAAGCAGACAAAACACATAATCTAGAAGTATCACATCAAGAGGGATTTATATCAAAGTGATTATGTTCTAATGAGAATTGTTTCCACATAAGAGAATGTGGCAGACCCCTTGACTAAAATCCTATCTTAGAAGAAGAATTAATATCATGTGAGAGCTAGAAGATTAAAGGTTGATAGAAATTGACTCTTGTCCAAGTGGGAGTCTATTGGAGTAGGTGGCCTCGAACCAAATACTTTGTACTTTATTCATTTATAAATACCTTATCACCTATTTATTGTTCTTCTATTTAACAATTCATGTTATAATGTCATAATAATAGTTTTTTCATTAATGGTTCATTGTGGATACCTGCTACGATGAGAACCCATAAGTGTCATAACATTATTCTTGAATATATGATCTATGGTCGGATGATGTTATATGAGGGACAAAAATAATACAGTCCATTAGGTGGGAGGAATCATTAAACATTTAGGAACCTTATCTTGGTGTGCGCACTTGGTAATATCCATGAGGATATTATGAGAACGAGACCCTCTTGTTGGAAATCCACATTTTATACTGTCATTGGATGTTCATATATACGGAATTTTTTATTGGTCCTGAGACTTTATGATTATTATTAATGGGTATTACATCTCACACACTTAGATGCATTTATGAAAACTATGACGAAACACTATTTCAAATGAGGTAGGATACGTAGGGTGTGTCTCGAGTGATAATGAATTAATAGATAATACGAGAAAGGATTTGTCCCTACTATTCCATAACTAAATTATATATCTCAGGCCCTTTGACGAAAATGATATATCCTAAATAAATCTATACCCATGGTAAGGAATGAGGAGTTCAATTTTGGAAATTCAAAGAAAGAATAATTGATCACACATGTTGATGGCACTAGCATGCAACCCGCTTGATTTGAGATACCGATACAAAGGTATTGTATTAAAGAGTTAGCGTTCGTAGGAGGAGACACATCATTGCGGCATTAACTAAATTATCTATGGGTGCATTGGATTTGTTCTAGATGATATCCTTGGAATTTAGGTAGGCATTACCTAATGTCACTGAGAAAGAGGCCTAGAGGGTCAAACAGTAAGTGTTTCCAAGTATCATACTAAAATATTAATTTAACAAGTTTAATAAAAATTATTCTCGATTGTGGTATAATAATTATTAAAGGATGCCAGATCACATTTATTTTGACAAAATATATTAGAGAGATTATAATGTGGACGAAATAATATATGTATTAGCGAGTAATGCAGTTAAATTTTTTTAGAAATAAATATCCATTATTTAAGGTCAAATAAATGTGGTGGAGGAAAAAAATGGAAAAAATAAAATTACACGCCGTGTATATTAAATATACACACCATTGTTTTTCCTGGGAATTTATGAGAAATCATATTATTTATTTAATTAAATAATGTTAGGTTTAATTCGCTGGGTGAATGTCAAGTAATAATAATAGTCAACTGTTTTTATTAGAAACGGTGTATTTCTATGAATTAAATGAAATGAATAAATTCTTTTGGGTAATTAATTCATTTAATTATTCTATGTAATTAAAATCCTATTTATATAATTCACATTTAGCCTAACAATTTTTTGGTTTTGTTGCACAATATATCCAAGAACTCTCTCATTATTTGAGATATATAACCTCCTCCAACTGGTCAAGGAGATCGAATGTGGATATCACACATGAAGGATATACTATTCTAGAACCTAGAGAACCCTTCAGTGATGTCCAAAGATACGTGGATCCCGTGTGGATCACCGCAAGGGGAACTCGACACGTGGAATCTATGAAGCAAAGGTGTATTACATCCGATCGTGATGGGAAACATCAAAAAATAGATAATTCCATCTAGGTGATTCTTATAAATCAATTAAATTAATTATAAAAAACATATGATGATATTATTCATGGTTCTGAGACTCCTCTCTTTTATTTTAATTATATTTTCTATTATGATGATCCAACGTTTTATTATCATGATAGATCTCGGATTGATCCTTGTTAAAGCTAAATTTAATTTTGGGTACACCCACCAACTCACTTCCGTTGTTCCCAGAACCTACAAACCTAACAAATATTACCTCAAAAACAATAACCTGACCTGAATCATCACCAACCTAAAAGACATTCCAAAAACCTATCTATTGTTGACTCGCACCCACACATGTAAATATAACATAGAGGATTATTTCTCCTTAACTGTTGCCGAAAACAAGAAAAATATGAGTTCATGAAATGAATAAATTTTGAAATAGTAAATAAGAAATATATTTCATAGAATAATGGAAAAAACATTAACTATACAACTAAAAATCATAATAAATATCTCCAAGGTATGTTTCAGACATCAAAAGAAAATTATTATTTATAATGAATCATACATGTGATCCCCTATAAAAACTACCACTATCACACCACCAGTTACCTAGAAACATGTGATAGAAACTGGACAGCCTCACAACCACCCATTTCCATCTGATGAATTCAAAGACATACCAAGGTCAATGCACTAGTGAAGGTATGAAGACTGTGTGATCTTAATAGGTATAGTTGGATTCCACCCATGTGTTATAAATCATGACTTTAAACTATAATCTGGTTGTTCTCAGCATTAATGAAAACATGGAATGATAATTAGTTAAAAAATTATTATATAAAGTGGTCGTAAAATATTAACCCCTTTTTTAATTGTTACAAATAATCATGTTAAAGACATTTCAAAAAATATCACATATATACTATCATTGAAATAATAAGTCACATATCATATCAAATCAAAATAAGAACAATCAAATGAAAATGTAAATCCTTCTAAAGAACAAAACATGATAGTCAAGTTAAAACACTCATACAGAAACATAAAAAATCATGGGAATAAAAACTATAGGCATATGAATCGAATCCTGAAAGGATATAACACCCTTTAAAGTGAAACTCCCAATATGGATAAAAAGACCCTAAAATAACTGTCCTATGATGTAGAGGAATTGCCCATGATATAAAACCAAATAGTAAGATCAAATGGGGCATACTATTACACCATCAACCTATGTACCTTATTATTCCCATGTGATATGATTTCTAATCCATTTCATCAAAACCATTCATTTTAAACCCTCTATATAGATTCAGTTAATTAATCAATGAAAATACATATTGTCTGACCAAAATAAGGAGAACCCCCCCCCCCATTTCTCAAATTCATATTTCCACACCAACAATCCAATCATGAATTTTATGTTAGAATGAAATTGATATAAATGGATATATACATATCATTAAATATAGGCTACATATGGAACCATCTACCTCATATATAGCTCCCACTTACCCAAAATGAGATATAATAATATTTAAGTATTCAAATAATACATTAGTGGCCATATAATCAATCATCTAGTATCACAATCAATACACTAATTAAAATATTATATAGAGAATACAAAAACCAAGACTTCCTTATAGAAATTAACACACCAAACGACGACCATAAAGTGGACATCTTTTGTTGGAATATTTTACTAGGTATCAATAAAGTATCCGGAAAATTAACACAATGACAACCATTTATCATAAAACCCATCTCAGTGGAACTACTATAACTATGTATGAAAATGAAAATGAAAAATCACATGAACTAATATATGAAGTGAATCCACAATGAAGATTAATCATTGAAAGATATAATCTAGAAGGCGAAAAGGTATCCAAATGATTCTAGGAAATAAACTGGGTATCCTCAATGAATCCTGAATGTAAAATTAAATATGCAATTAGACACACATCATGGTTTAAACCAATGACAATGAATCATTAATTATGTGAACCCATTTCAAAATGATAATATCATGATTTTTATGATGTGTTGAAATTTATATCACCTCTAATTAAAAACAACTCTAATGAACCTTAAAATGTTGTAAACAAGTTTCAACATCTATAAAAGTCCCACACACAATACCATTTCAACGAATCATCCCTTAAACCGATTCACATCATGTGACAACTTTCTGGCGTGAAAGTTTCATATAAGATGATTCTTCATAAAAACATCGAGAAAGAAATTGGGAAGACCAAAACACCAAATAAAATACTCTTTATCCTTTTTTTACAAATTTATACCCCAACAAAATTAATTATAACATGGAATCAATTCAAAACATGTTTTAATTATAAACAAAAAAAATCATCCACCCTTTAAAATTCACTGGAACCCCAAATAAATAGGTAAATGAATAGAGAGATTAAAAATATTTGATCAATGCCACCATGGTGTTACAAAATTATCACCATTTGATATTCCTTCCCTACAAAGTCATGTGGAAGAAAGATGCATGTAAATATTTGATTACACTACTCCCTCATCAATGATAAGTGTTCCAATGTCTTATCAGATTATGATTTGGGTCCCCATAATACTCTAAATAATGTAATCAATATCCCACATAAGACAACAACCTCTAGGTAAATGATCTCCACTACTTTACCAATAATAGAAATTTTGTGTTCTAACTAGATTTCAACATAGAATAGAATTTATTTTACATCATTAGATGTGATATGTGAAAAACATCATGAATATCCATATAATACACCATAAATTCAAACCAATAAGAAACATTCCTAAGATGGTTAGTGGCATAAAAAATTCAATCATATCATAGAGCCCTATTTCATTATTTTATATGCTAAAAATGAACCAAATTAGGAAAATCATCCATGAAAACATGATCATCAATGAAATACTACAAAGTAAGAACTCGTTAATCCACTTAAGATTTCAGTAGATTCTAAGATGTAACTAGATACAGAATTTTAACTAAAATCCTAATTGATCTCTATTGATCAATAAATATTCTTAAATGAAATTCATTACCCACCCTTTCCAAAAACATGTTTTGATATCCATGGGAATCCATAAAAATCTCAATTGGGAGTGAATTTATATGGCGAATAATAGCTATTATTGTAATAATACTCAACTAGTAATTGATTTGTATACAATGATCCACAAAAATCCATGATGCATACAAGTTTTAAATCATATAGGATCTAATTAAGACACTTCTACTAATAGTTCTTATTGGTATGGTATATAGTAATCCATGCAAAATGATTCCCCATAATCTGAAATACAATCTTCTAGAATTAAGAGGGAATCCTATGATCCCAATCTGAAATAATTGAATAGGAAACCTGATGTTTCCTCACATCCTCTTACACATAAAACATTCAATGTTCGTCAAAATTAGTACTAATGTATTACATAATGAAGTGATCCTAATTTCTCACCTGGTAAATCCCCACCCATATATCATTCCCCCATCAACGATTAAATGCTAGTGTGATAAAAATGTCCATTGACTCCATGTCCCATTTCTAAAAATTTATATGAAGAGGCTAGACAAACCCAAAAAGATATATATTGTCGGTCTTCAATAATTTGTAGGTGTCACAATGGGAAAAATAATATAAAATGATATAGTATATAAATAGAAACTAGAATAACTTTCTCATGTCATTATACATACTCAAATTTCTCAAAGGAATGAATTATTAATAAATATGATTGTAACTATACTGAACTACTCATAGATACTCTAAAAACAAATGAATCCCCAAAATAAATATTACCACAAGAAGGGGGAGACCAAATAGAAATAATATCCCAACAATAGATGGATTCTTGAATTGTTTTAAACTCATATCTAATCATTTGTATGGTATAATAAATTCAAGGAATGATAATGATAACTAATGATTGGACATAAACATACTTGAAACACCATCCTGATCATCTAGTTGAATCAAGGAGAAGAGACACATAATCTTCCACTGCTCCCATGATTCTAGAATATAACATTATTTTACATCCTTATTAATATAATCTAAAACAAAATTGTTCTTCCGATGGGTTTATTAAAAGTCATATTCAAATGATTGATTCAATTCAACCCCTAACATCTCTTTGATATTCTTTTAATCCAATGAAAATATATATCTCAAACTATTTTAGTTAGAATCTATAGTGAACCTATACCAAAAATTATAATTCCAACATCATTATCAATTATGTGTCACAAATTCCATAGGAATAGACATTATTTTATGTGGATTTTTATTAGTTTACATAAAATTGAAATATATATTAGTGTGATTCACCTATATCAAATAATTATGTTTTCTATGGAGATGCAATAAATATAGTAGAAATCACTATTGTTGGACTCCCATCTACCTCAATTGGGAACTCATCCACTATATATAGGTATCTCACTCCTAAGGCCTATGGATGGAGTCCTATTGAAATGAATTAATTTTAATATACAATAAAAACCATCGGACTTTAATATCCTTGACTATTATGTGGTGTATACATGCTTTGAAAAAAAATAGATGGGCATAGTGAAAACAACTATTACACATAATTATAAGTACGATTCAAGTATACTCGGTGTTCCCAACCACTCATTGTGGATAAAAGAGCATGTGAATAATATTTGTTATATCTAAAGGTGGAGAGGAGGTATGTTGTTGAGAACTATGCCAGTAACTCAAGAGATGATTATAACGCATCCTTTCCCTCCCCTATATTTTGATGAAGCTACCACTAGGTGGAATAGAATATGCAGAATAACCAACCATACCATCTATATCCAACTCTACCATCATTAAACAATGAATATTATATATAAATATATATATATATTCATTATAAGTTATTTTGATCTAATATACAATCATAAATACTACAAGTACGTCTAAGACTTTAAAAAGACATTATTTACAAAATATAATGAAAAATTAACCTGGTTCATGGAATGATTTTTGTTCTCAACAAAGAAAAATACTCCCTAAAATAAGTATGGAATGTCTATGGACAAGTCCATCATAAGTGAGTCTAGAAAAAATAGTGAATTTAGTGGGTCTTGAATCCCTTTCATTCCATGACCATAATTCTATCTATCAATACCCTTGAATCCCAAAATCTCATTTTGATACCCTCAACTATAAATTCCATGCAATTTACCTTGATATTAATAGGTTTATCCAAGAATCTAAATATCAAATCAATATTTTACATGGATTCCTCCACTCTTGAGGAATATTTGTACCCATAAAAATGGGGTCTTCTTTCAAAAGAAATGTCATTATTGACCACTTTCTCTTGTATCTCCTACTTGTATCTCAATAACTATTATATAGAAATTTAGTACATTTTGGTTTATATAATGAACTATTTACATGATATCCCTTATAATATCATAATCAAGAGGTATATTCCCTTGAAAAGAATTTGTTTCACCCTCCTAAGGAACCCATTGATGGTTTATCAGAGACAATGAACTACAATATAAAATAGATGAAACAATTTGAAAAAACAGTAATCTTAGGTAAAAATACAACCCCGTAAATTAAAATGAGAGAATGATCAATAACTCAAAATAAGAGTCACACATCCAAGAATCCATTGGTATCATCAGTCTCGTCAAAGAGAAAGATGGACAAGAACAAAAGCAGATGTACATCTCAGGTATAGAAATTACTATCTCTAGACTACTGATATCTGAAAACTGAGAACAAATCAATAAAAATATCAATCAGTGATGAAGTAAACCTGGATACCCTCACAACCTAGAATGTGACCCCAACCGGAACATTCTTGAATGTCATTCCAAATCCCCATGTGAAGGAGACTACTACTCGATAATAAAAAACTACAAGAGAGAAATATTACACCCAAGATGAAAAAACTATGTTGAAATATTTGTATATATGAAAGGAAAAATCATTGGAATAGTAAAAAAGGTACAAATTTCAAATAAAATTGAGTAAATAAATGTGTTCCTACTCAAATGTTGTTAAATCATCTACATTGTCTATTTAAAAAATCAACATAGAACTAGAAACCAAAATATATACATTGTGTTATATATTGGGAAAACACACACAATATCTCATTGAGCTACCCATATAGAGTTGATTAAAATTTCAACACCTGACTACATCACATTCCATTTACCTAAATCCAATGAAACATAATGTTACATGGACTAATGAAGGTATTCACCTGGTATATGAAAACTATGATAAGTAGGATCTCACCCAGGTCTCCCATATGTAGTCCATGTAAAAATATTGAATAATTATAAACATTTAATAAAAAAGAATAATAAATCTTTAAGTTTTTTTATATCAAAATTTTGGTAAAATATTTGCTACTTTTTCCATAGTTCAAAATAATTTAGGTAATGTCTTTTCATGGAATATCACATAAATAAAAGTAGTAAATACATGTATATAATATCATATAAAACCCTAAGCTGTAGACACAAATGAATGGAGAAATCACACCAGGAGTAACAAAATGTCATGAAAACTAGAACATTAAAAACAATACATAGAAAACTAAGAACATCAATTATGTTGAAATATGACTCAAATTTAGAGACATCATGAAACCCTAGTAAGGGAACATCCCAATATGTCTATCAATCCTATAGAACAATGTGGATAGGGAGTAATAGAACACCCTCTGAGTGAATAGCCCGACATTATCAAAAAAGGGATATTATTACACCATACACTATAGTACATTGGGCTTCACATATGTAAACATTACAAACCATATAGTTATGTAAAAAAAATTATAATTCAATTTAATGATAATTTGAAACTGAATTTTCTTTTCCAAAAACAAATGAAAATCAAACATTCTCAAAAACTAGTTCCAACACACAAAAATATAAATACACCGACTAATATATTACCAAATTTATAATACTAGTGAAATATATTGCATGTCACATTGTCTATAGACTGAACCACCTTCCTAAAACTCAAGTCGCACATGATCACAAAGGGATCCACTGACTCAAAATGATGCAAATACATTACCAGAGGCCTTATAATCTATAATTACTTAACAAAAAATAATCATTAGGCAGTATGATTTACATAGAAGACTAAAAAAAATTTAGAACAAGAATCACCCATTCCACAACAAAATAAACAATGAGGTTAGCCTTTAGAGGAAGATAAAAAATTGATCTATAACAGATCATAAAAAATTAACCCCAAAAGAGAAACAAAAATGGAATCATTGTACAATAGCACTATTATATCCAAAAACAATGGATAAGTATAAATATCAATTACACAAAGAGCTTCACTGAAACAACATTTTTGATCATTCACCAAATGAAACAATCTAGAAAAAGAAAATATCCCCAAAATAACTTGGGAGAGCCACTATCCTTTTAGATAATAGAAGACATGGTGAATGAAAAGGGAATTATTTTAAATCATGGATTAAAACATTTCACAGAAACATTCATGATTTTAATCCATTTCATGATGTCAATTTCATGATTCATAAGATGCCTTGGAAAAGGATTCATCCTCAACTAAAATAACTCAAATAGTCATTTTCATGAAGGGAACCAGAATCACATTAGGTAAATAATTAATTCCACATAACAGTGCAAAACATCAACCAAGAAAAATATTCATGTTTCATATTAAATTCCCTAGATAAAATTGTCATGTAGGTGGATTCTGTAAAAGAACATTGAAAATGAATAAGGTCAAAATCATACCCCAAATTAAATCATATTCATCAATTTTTATGAATTTATTGATAGAGTCTATTAATTTACACAATCACGCCACGAAAAGCATATGGTCATTTTCGGATGAAAATTATCTCCATTCTTAGAATTCCATAAATGAACATGAAAAATTGGGAAATGATTAGATATTTTATAAATCACAAAAATAATGTAAAGGTGTGTTATAGATTGATTCATATCAATTTAGAATATCCTAATTCCCTTTATAATTTTACTAGGAACATGACTTTTATAAGGAAAATTTCAGTTAATCATGCTAAAGAATATAGAAAATTTAAATGTTTATCCAATATCTCCCTAGTCACATGAATGTGGACTTAAATATTTTGATTCAATATGATTTATTCGACTAATTATTCATGACTAATATATTTCATATATGTTTACAATGGTATGTCAGCAATCCTATGTATCGGTTCATCAAACCCTCCACATTTTTCAATTTTTATTTTTCTATATTAAGATTATCATTGGCCTGTTGGAATTTATGGGAATAGTTTTTTGGTGGACGAAATAGTTATCTTCCATAATTATATTCCCCTAAATAAAACTATCTGAAAGAACATGATGGATAATGTAGTCTTTAATAGAATGTAATTGTATAAGAAACACAAAATATAAATAACTTGTTTTTTTAATTTATAGATTAAGTTAGACCAAGTGGCCAAGTTGATATTGGTTTGAATCCTATTTAAATGGCTATGTATTATATTGATAATATACATGTTGATGGATAGGAAGAGTAATCAAAAGTGGAGAATCATAATAAGAAATAAAAAATAATTAGGTGGATATCAGGGATCTCTATCATAACATTTATTTTTGACCTCTTGAATCATTTTTAACACATACTTCTCATGATAATGACATGAAATTTGAATATCTTATTTAAAATTTACTGTTAGTAAATGGATTTGTTTGAGACCTATAATGGGCTACTTGGTTGGGTATGAATACAAGAATATAATGAACTAAAATATCATCAAACCTAAACCTAGTAATTGGAAATAATCCATGACCTAGTATACAAGACACACCTTATTAGAGGATGAAGTCCCCAAGATCACCATTTTATGTCTGAATTACTCTAAATCAGATGATTATATTAATGGGGGAACCTCACTAGAAAATGGTAAAAAATCTATACCATATATTATTAGAGTGCTAAATGTGTATTTTATTGATTATATTTATCGGTATATAAATGTTTAGGTATACCCACTCATAACATAAGATAACCACATTCATAATGTTATGTTTTCTCATTCACCATCGAATGATGTTGATGAACGTGTGGAAGATAATGATATGATCCCTCATGGATCAGAAAATATAGCTCCTATTGAGGTGGGGATTTTTTTTCAATAAACATAAATTTATTTAGAGATAATAGTAATTATAGGTGATTTTGGTGGTATGATGTATTACCCAGATCCATTTATATCAACACATTTTCACACCATTGTAAATACATTATAAAAAATTGGATATAAATGAATTCAAATGTGTTCAAAGGGATATTTTGAAAGATCTATATATTGATTTTTGTAACTAGATGAAACCAGTTACATATGAGGGTATATCAGGACATTTACATTGGTTATTTCTTATCTTCAACCAAGATTCAATCTCCAAATGGAAGATTTGAATAATAAAATTTAGTATTTGAGATATAATTTTGGTTCTATGGAAACAACTAATCATGATATAATTTAAATTTTAGATCAATGATATGTAAATTTAGAGTTTCATTTTATTACATCAACTGATCATATTAATATTCATTTTTACCACCTAATAATCCTATCCCATCTATTTTTAAGGAATATTAAACCAGATATCTCATATATGGTGATATGAAATATCTTTTTGAAGATATTATGTAGGTAAGAGAAATTATGATTGAATCTCTTCAATCCTATCCTGTAAATAATTACGAGTTCATAGAAGGGGATTTGAGGTAGTATATTAGTGATAGATATAAAATCACATGACTAGTTGATTTCTATCTCAGTGGGATCTCTTACAAATATGGTTTAAAGACCTTGCTTGGATCCAATTCTAGTAATATCATAATTCACCTTTTTAATCAAACCACACAGTATCCTTTTAAAGAGATATGAATTCCAAATCTAGTTTTAAATATCTTTACCATGAATGAAAAAAATTATTTTCAGGCTATAGAGAATTTTTCAAGTGATGTGAATATTTTCACAATATTTCAAGAACCCAAACATTACACAATAGGTACAGCCATATTGGTTCCTCCCGCTTTACCCATTACTTTAACCCCTCCATCTAATAAAACATTATTAATTTTGATAAGTATTGATTATCATGTTTACAAGAAGTTCATATAATTCCCCATAAAAATAAATCAAGAATGCATGAATATAATGAGTGGGAATTTAAAATGGTCCACCATAATAAGAGGAATTATGTCCTCAGAAATATGCCTAGACCGCCTATGATCATTACCACATGAACCATTATGGTAATGGACACCCACTATATCATTTTCCTCCTTATAGACATGAGTGATGGTTTAGAAAATTGATGAGATGAACTATAGTCAAATTATCCAAAGTGATATTTATATCCATGATATATGACCTGAGCCAACACTTATGGATTGAATAATATTGGTGGATTTGAACTATAAAAAAATAATATCTTATCCACCTTGATTTAATTTCTCAGTAAGCATACTGAAACCAATAATTTTATCCTCATTAGAATAAAAACAACACATGAATCATAGAAACATTCTAAAACATCTTCGTGAAGAAGTCAAAAAATAGATATGTGGCCTAATTGACCCTTGTTACATCTTCATAAACAATCATTGTCAATTTTTACCCAAACTATAAATTTTGAAAACCAACAGACATCAACAGTTCCATATTGAGGACTAAAGTTACAATTAATGTCTAGATTACTAAAGATGGAATGTTCAAGACATAAATTAAGGTAATATCTTCTTTTAGAGAGATTTACCTCTATGGAAATAACTAAATGTTTAGAGAACATTGCATAAGGCCTAATATTATCTCAATTTAAAGTCTATTTATTGAAAAAATTCCATTTAATGTGTATTTATTCCACAATAGAATTCATAAAATGTTTTAGAATATTAGAGAAAAGGGTGAAATCCAAGAATATTTAAATTAATTATTTTATTGATTTTATTTGATGAAGATGGATTTAAAAAATGTGTTAGAGGTCCTTCAAATTCATCAAGGCCATAAAACTACTGAAAAAAAAGTTTATTTATATCTTATATATATTTATGATTGATGGAACATGGAGATAAATGTGAAATACCAAATGTATGCATATATGAAAATGTATAAATTTTCTCATGAACCAACCTCCTTAAAAGAATCCAGTTGGGAGACGTATGAAATTATTATACATATTTTCATGAAACTACAGGTCCAAATTTTAGAGAAAATTAAAACTATAAAACAATAGAGGTGAATACACCATTCATAGTATGTTATGATGACCAAAAAACAATTCTGATTGAGGGAAATAATAACTGAATAGATTGGATTTAATATTATCTGAAAGAACATCTATATTATCAAATTGATCTTTGAGTGAGATCTAAAAAACAACATTCCCATCATCAAATACGAGGTATCCAACTAGTGGATCAATATTCTAATTTGTGATCCAAGAAATAAGTGATTAATATATGGAGACCAACCATCTTTAATGGGAAACAATCATAATGAAGATAGACCTAAAGGCATGGAAAATTGAGGAATCCAAATTATAATGAATCCTTGTTTTTTTATTCCTAAATCATGCACATATAAATACATTATCTTCCAACTTTCCATATATTATTTCCATATTAAATGTTCTTATAATTATTTATTAAATAATAGACGATTTCGGATTCCATGGCCCCCATCATTATAAATAGTGAATGTTTTTATCAGAGACTATGAAAAACCTCCTCTCTAGTATAATTCCATTGATAGTAAAATTTGTTATATATACATTTTAATACTTATTGTGAGAATAAATCCATTCAAAAAAATCACTTAATATAAAAATTTGTAGATGCTGACAAATTTATCATATAGACAATTCCATCCAGTGATAGAAAATTACCATTTCAGTAGGAAAGTTATCTTCTTGTATAACTAACTGTTCCCAAATTATTACATGCACCTGCCCCCCCACCTCCCCAAAACATAGGTACCACATGTAAGATTAAAGGGATGACTCCCTCTATGATTTGCAGATCCATTGTGGTGTTGATTGTCCAATATTTAGAAATACCCCCCCCCCCAATTGAAGATAAATGGGTTTTTCCATCTAACATAATGGAATGAAAATTCTTCATAATGAAAATTATATTTCATGATGGTTATAATTTTTTTTTATTTTCTCTTTGTTTTAATAAGGCAAAATAATCTACATGTAGGAGGTGATAAGTAGCATATATCCCCTTGTTAACAGTAATAGATTTTAGATTCCCCTTACCGACCATGATATATAAAATTCTACAAAGGTAGTGCTCAAAAATGAAAAAATAATAATTGATGATAAGGGATATACTTCCATGATTCCTTGAGGGTAGGAAAAGTTCCCATTAGGGGAGCCATTAATAATATCCAATACCTAGGAAAAACATAAAATGATTTTCACAAAATTGATGAAGACATTATTAAAACCAAACATAAAAATGACATTTAAATCAATCTTTAAACCCTCATATCAAAATAATATATTATTTCATGTTTAAGAGAAATGATACATCATAGGGCATAATGTTTGAGAATATTGAGACATTCAGAGGCAGTAATGAGATCGTATAGAATGGTCCTTATATAGATGAATCCAAACTGATTTGGGGAAAATATCTTGTGTGAGAGAGAGGATAACCCATCAAAAATAATTTTTCTAATACATTTCTATATAATTCTAAATACAAAAAACTAGAATAAAGGATTAAAATAATTTATATTATATAAATTTTAAATGAGGGAATGAAATAGGTAATTTAACACATCATGAAGGAAACAAAATTTATAGAGATATGTAAAATCTTGCTAACATCGTCTTGGATTATCGACTAATAGTGTTGAATAAAATAAATTGATGAATCCTTTTGAACTATAAGAACATTATTGTTTGAGACAAAAGACATCCTCCCTAATCATCGAGTCTAAAGGATGGAAAATGATACTATATTTCTCTTTTATAATAAATAGGTTTAGAATGATAACATTTAATATCTCATTGGCAGTAGAGGATACACTAATAAGGGCCTTGAAACAAAAGACCACATAAACATAGAGGGACTACCAATTTTCCATGTTCTGATCAATATTTTTATGAATTGATAGTGTCCTGGTCATCTTATTATATTTTTCAATAGAATAAAAGAACATAAAGTATTTTTTACTATATTTGATCTATTTATCTTAAAAATCATTTATTTTAAATGACACTTTAAGGATAAGAATATTTTTGAGTTTGAGTGAATTCATATCTTCTCTCACAATTCCATTCGAAAATTCATTGCATGTGATATAGTATTGAATGTGATGTAAGGAGGACTAAATAGGATTTATGTCAATATTAATAGATAAAAATTGATCAATGTTCTATGTTTTCTTCTTCCCCTTGATAAATTCATGTTTCAGGATGCATTCAATGGAATAATTCCTATCGTCAATATAACTCCAAAAATCCGTAATAGGTTTCACACCATTTGGATGAGACACCCATGAATTTTTTTGACATGAAATTAAAGGATGTTTTGGACTCATAAATCATAAAATATAATAGAAATTCATGATGATAAAAATTGAGTATTGATATTTATGTTAATGAATTTTAAACCCTGTAGTTCTAGACTACCTCAAGAACAAAATCCTAGTCTTGTTTTACAGAAACCATACCATTGAGGTCTTTCCTAAAACTAATGTATTTACCACCTACCCTGTTTATTTTAATCATCCAATTGAGTTAATTTCATTTTCAGAATTATCTAGAAGTTATGGAATTGTTAAAATAACCCATTTCATCATTAGGGATCATAATTAAATTATAATCACCAATTATGGACTATCGACACGTGATAATGTTATTATGGAATAGATCTCAATTAATAAACATCAAGAGTATTGATACCTATTATGAAATTAGTTGATGGATTTGAGGTAACAATTACCATATATTTAAAAGAACATGTCTCATTCGTACTAGTGGAATAATTCAAAGAGGATTCACCATAGATTAGTGAACGATGACCCATATATTTTTTAACATTGTTAAGCATTTTTTTAGTTTCTAATAATTGAAAACAAATAAATTACTGACTTGAAATCCTAGAGAATAATATACTTTTATTTTCATAAAACACTATTTTGATAGGATTATACTTAAATATATAAAGACCAACATATCTTTTAGTTTCATTATTGGATAACTAGTGGAATTTCTAGTAAGGTTTCCACATTTGGATTCGAATATGGGGTTGTACCTGTACACATTTTATCCCAACCAACATTTAAGAAGATTTGATAAGCCATACTTGTAACACCGTGAGATTTTATGTGAAATATTTTTTTATGTCTTATGTTATATGCTACACCAAAAAAATCATTCACAACACACAATACTGACTTGGCAGGCATTACACGCAATCACGACCTTCCTCGATAGCATGTGTTGTACGCAATACCAGGTTTCACTAAAAACGATATATTATTATGGACTAGAAGTAATGAATATTATTAACTAAATTTTAAATTTTATTACATTATTATTCATCTTACACATTTTCTAGAACATGTTAAGAGAACAAAATAAATTTTTCAGGTAAAATAAGTATTTTTCAAAAAATGCAGTTTTGCCTCCTTTTGATGCCGAATCCATATTAAATCTAGTTTTTGAAATGTGAATAAATTAAATTTGACAAAATAAAATTCATATTTCAAATCTGGATATATAAATTTACTTTGGATAAATTTTTGATATTATTCTGATAACTTTTATATTTTGATGAATAGTAAAAATATGCTAATTTTTAATAAATAAAAACTTTTTTCATTGAGAAAATTTATATTGTTAATTATAATATTTAATGTATTTAAATTAAAATAGAATAAGGTTTTACCATTTAATATAATATATGTCATTATCATTAATTTCACATTGAATTCGTAGGTGAAAACTTTTCAATCTTTGGAAATGTTTTAACTACGAAAACCCGTTTTATTAACAATGGGATTAATTATAAATTAAATACTGAAACTTATGTGTTTTAAAATTTGAAAAATGGATTCCATATTTGGAATCAGTGGGTTTAAATTAGGTTAATAGGATACTATTTATTTTTGGGCATTATGAATAGTAACTACAGTAAAAAAATTACCATAGTTAAAGGTAAATCGGGTAATTAAGGGTAAATATAAGATTATAAAATTACCCTAACACCTTCCAAATTTCTATTGGATGACTAAAAGTAGACCCATATCACATAAGGGTCATATTAGTTTATTTAATGTACTTTATTCAATGAAAATAATTTAATTATTATTAAAACCAAAGAAAGTGAAAAAATGTCACTTTCTTAAATCTTATAAGTATAATAATTTTAATTTTAGCTATAAATTTAATGAAAAATCGAAAAGTAATAGTATCCAGAAATATAATACAATTATCTACATCATATGAATTTATTTATAATTTTTAGGTATTAAATAATTATCATTAATTATGACACAATAGTGATGTTGAAATTATTTTATTAATTAAAATATCAAATAAATCTTTTTAAAAATATTAATATAAATTTTTTATGAACTATTTAATATGATCCACTAATTTTCAAGATACATATGATATTTTATGAATCTATTAACGATTTTAGTTCGAACATATATTCTTTTATATATTTTATTTAAATTCAAATAAATGAATAGTGTCAAAATTGACACTATTGTTATTTTATAAAAATAACATATTATAAAATTGATTAAAAATCACAAAAATATTTAAAAAATTAAAATTAAAATTTTTATTTTCCAAAATGTCATAATGTGTCAAATTATGGAAAATTCACAACACATATGTAATTATTTATAAAAATTTAGAATTTAGACTATTATTACCACAAATAAAATTAAATTGGTAAATAAGGATAAATCAAGATGATAATGTTTATAATAAATTCCGAATATGTCTAAATTTTATTTTTTGATGATATTAAAACCCTATCTCATTTAATCTTCAGATATGAGTCATTTTTGAAGTTTTTATGTGGGGATGGGATTTAATATAAAGTAATATTTCTTATATTTCCAAAGGTGCCCCTCTCCTCCCTTATAAAAGGGAACCTACTCCCTCTCCTTCTCACACCAATTTGAGCTTTCAATCTCAACCAAACCATTCCTATTTCAATTACTCACTTCCCTTGAAACATCCTAGAGGTCATGTTCTTTCTCAAGGACCAATTTTAGTGCCCTAAGACGAGGTCTCAAAGAGGCGCTTCAAAGAAGAGGTAATGTCCGTTACCGATTCTTTCAACTTTATTTCTTCTTCTACTTCTTTTTCATTAGTTGTTTCATTATAAAGTAATAACACAATTATCAATAATATAATGATATTTTAATATAATTATGAAACAACCCTATTTCACCATCTATCCATCCTACGGAAAACGAAATCACCGCGCGTGCGTTCGTATGAAATATCATCTCCACGTTGTGGTGTAATCTATTTTCCACCACCACTTTACTTGGATGGGTATAATGGATTAAATAATGACTATATATGATTATATAAATGTTATATTGATTCTGAAATAGTATACATACACTCCAATACAATTCCACAATCATGGGAACGATATCATCGCTCGTGCGTACGTACAGAATACCATCTCCACGATGTGATGCGACTCGTTCTACATGATCTTCATTGCATAATTATTATATAAATAAATTTAATGAATAAATATGATATATATTAAATTAATAACATTCTATAAATGATTTGTCTATAACCTAAAAAGAGGAATAAGAATTTATTCGACAAAACGCACATACGAACATAAAGCAATAAACACCATAATAACAAGTAGCAATGAAATATTACTAATAAGAAGATAATAATATTAACATATATGATATCATTAAAATAATTATGATTCTGGAATATTTCAATGACTTTATTTAAATCACTATACAGTAGGTTTAGACACTTACGAAGTAAATCAGACCTAATGTAAGGCAAAATCTCACAATCTCATTTTTATCCGAGGTTGTTTATACTTCAGAATTTAATGGGGGATATTTATCATCCACATCCATGTTTCCTCAATATGTAATATTATTTCCACCCACCTACAATTGTTTAAATACAATATTACCCTTCTTTGAGTTTTTAGTAAAAGATATCAATGGAGTTTTTTGTCATTTTTCGTACGAGGTACTTTTTGAGTTTTCTGGAAAAAGAACATGAAGAATGTTTTATTAACTTATTAGGCATGAATTGATTCTAGAACATTAATTACATGAATCATCCTTTAAAAGTTTTCATGTTTATTTTTAATAAACTTTTTTTAGTTCAAAATTATATGACATGTTAAGAAAGGAAAATGTTTTTGAAGTAGAAAGGATATTTTCCTCAAGAATGAAGTTCAAGTGTTTTATCAAAATTATTTTCCATCTTAGATAATATAGGGTTTTTTTCTATCCCTATTTTTACAATTATATTATTATGTTATGATGGAATTATTTTTATGATATCTTTTTAAGGATTATGTTATGATGATGTGATGTTTAAGAATCCCATTTTTATTACATGGGTTATGCTATTATGTATGGTTTTTGATTTTGTGGCACACATAAGAATGGTATCATTATGAGATGGGTGGGACCTATATCTCTGTCCAATGCATTGGGTAAAGATTTATATCTAATGATATAGACATGGATGGAATGGCAGGTTAAACAGGTACAGTTAAACAGGGCTGAAACGTGGAGTGAACTCGGTAAAGAAAAGGACTTGTCCACTAATATAATCTTGGAAATGAGCCTTGACAACTAAGAAAAGATTTTATAGATTATCTGTGTATTCCACAAAGCTTCATGTTTTATGTTTTGATTATTGGTATTACATTTCACTTCTATGATTTATCCCATGTTATTATCTCTTTTGTAGGATAATATTTTCAAAATGTTATGTTCTTATAAATATGATATGTTTGATATTTCTTTTGTTTACCCTTACTGAGCATTTGAGCTCTCCCTTTTGTATGTTTTCTTTTCCCCTGGTCAGGAATAAGGATATTAAGTAGGATATTCCAAAAAAGGAACTCTAGATATGATGAAATAAATGGGAGACGACGTAGATGATTTATAAACCAGTTGTTTATATTTCCCAGTTTCTAAAGGCATTATACCTATACGAACCTTTCATGGTTTCGTTATATTTTGTAATAAGTATGCTTCAATTTTGAATTAATAACCATGAATGTAATGTATGGGTAATTATAGTTGGTATCAGAGGAAATGTATAGTCAAAATTTGTAATCTAGGATGTGAAAGCCATAGTAAGAAACCTAAGGATATGTCCAAGCATAGAACACAATCTTAGTGTTTTAGAAATGGTCATGAACAACCTATGATAAGACCTTAAGTGTGAAATTTTATTCTTTATTATGTGGTTTTACAATTATAATTAGTGTTTCTCACACTATTCTTCTTGGATTTTGTCAATGGCTGGAACCAGAAGGAACCGTATTAATTCGGAATGCGACGGGAAAAGAAATGATTGTCCCCCTGAGAAACCAAACATTATTGGAGCTGGAATTCAAAATCTTATAGCCATGCTCACACAACTTTCTCAAGATATGAATCATGCAGGACTTTAAAATGAGCAAAGGAAGGAGCAAAATTCTATTGAATCCTTCATGAGGCAGCGTCCACCTTCATTCAGTGGATCTTCTGATCCATTAGTGGCTGAACAATGGATCAGTACCACTGAAATGATATTTTCAGTTTTTCAATGTTCTGAACATGATAAATTCATATTAGCAGTGTATCGTTTGGAAGGTTATGTTGATCAATGGTGTAATCATATTAATAATATGAGTAAAAGGGATGAAATTGAGTCCATGTAATGGGACGAGTTCAAGAACTTATTTTTCAATACGTATTTCCCTCGTATTCTTCGAACAAAGATGGAGAAGGTGTTTCTTGAACTGAAGAAAAAGGATGATGAATCTGTTGGTACCTACGAAATTTTTTTTACAAGACATGCATTGTACGCTTCTGGAATTATTATCCATCCTGGGAGTAAGATCGATCGATTCTTTAGTGGCATAAAAACAAGTCTTCGAAGGGCGTTAGCCATAAGGGACTTCAATATATACGGGAAAATTGTTTGATGTGCTCTCAAGGTTGAGATGTAGATTGGTGTAACCCATCAGTCACATGGGTTTGATAACAAGAGGAAAATGGAATTCAAAGGAAAATCTAAATACCACACTGAAAATAAGATGAGTTTTCCCGTATGCTCAATGTGTGGAAAGAATCATGGACGAAATTTTCTTAAGGGGACAAGAAAATGTTATAAGTGTGGAAAAGAAGTTCATCGAGATATTGAATGTTGAAATAATTGGAAGAAGATTTCTAATGATGCAAACAAAGGGAAGGATACACAGAATAAACCTACTACACTTTAATGTTTCCAGT
This sequence comes from Viscum album, assembly GCA_963277665.1. Lineage (NCBI taxonomy): Eukaryota > Viridiplantae > Streptophyta > Magnoliopsida > Santalales > Viscaceae > Viscum > Viscum album. Next base: position 302,892,259 of record OY728131.1, on the reverse strand, counting down.
GCTAAGAGATGGGGAATTATGTCAATCAATTCGAAAATCCAAGGTTTAATGAGGATGATCGATGTCAACAAACTCTTATGGACAAAGATAAAGGAAAGTCACATGAAATTACTATCAGCGATGTGGAGTATGACAACGAAGTGGTGAGAGGTACACTTACCATACACTCTAAAGTAGAAAATGTTTTATTTGCTTCTTTATCCACACACTCTTTTATTTCTGAAGAATTTTCTAAGGTTATCGCCATATTACCTCAACAATTAGATATTGAGTTGGCTATGACAACTTCTAATGGAACAACAGTCACATCAAAAGTTTACAATTCTTCTCCGATTGAAGTTTGTGGGAAACTGCTTCTTACAAATCTTGTGATCCTTACTATAGTGTAATTTTATGTGATTATTGGCATGGATTGAATTTCTTTATATTTATCTCATACCAATTTCCAAAGAAGGGAAGTCACATTTCATATTCCAGATCAATCTATGGTCGTCTATCGATGCAAGGATGAACATAACCTTCCAGTGGAAATTTCTTCAATATTATGGGTCTTGATTCCACTAAATGAAGGTTATTTATCTCAAATGGTTGGAGAGAAACTCACGATTAATAATATTCCCATTGTACGGGAATTTGATGATGTCTTTTCAGAGTAATTTCTAGGTCTTCCACCAAATCGTGCAATTTAGTTTTCAATAGAACTCGTACCGGGTGATTTTCCTATTTCAAAGACACCTTATAGAACTGCCCTCATTGAGTTTCATGAATTGAAGAAGAAATTGAAATAGAATCTTGATAAAAGATTCATACAACCTATGGAGTCACCTTGGGGAGAACCTGTTCTATTTGTTAAGAAGAAAGATGGATCAATGAGACTCTGCATTGATTATCGAGAACTTAACAAGATCACTAACAATAACAAATATCCTCTTCCACGCATTGATAACCTATTTGACCAACTACGTGGAGCTCAATACTTTTCCATGATTGATCTTCATTCAGGGCATCATCAACTAAGGGTCAAAAGGGAGGATATACCAATAACGGGTTTCCGTACAAGGTATAGACACTATGAATTTATAGTGATGCCATTTGGCCTTACTAATGCCCATACTATCTTCATGGATCTGATGAATAGAGTATTTAGAGACTATCTTGATCAGTTTATGGTAGTCTTTATAGATGATATTATTGTCTGTTAAAAGAGCATAGAAGAACAAGAAGATCACTTGAGAATTGTATTAAAGACCCTAAGAAAAGACAATCTTTATGCAAAATGTACCAAGTGTGAATTTTGGCTTCAAAAAGTATCATTTTTGGGTCACATAATCTAAAAATAGGGGATATCTGTGGATCCAACAAAAATAGAGGTTATTAAAAGATGGTCGAGACCAAAAAAAGTAACTGAGATCCGATGTTTTCTTGGTTTGGCTGGATATTACCGATGTTTTTTGAATGATTTTTCAAGGTTATCTAACCCTCTCACCAAGCTGACTCAGAATGGTGTTAATTTTGTTTGGACGGAGGAATGTGAAGAGAATTTCAAAGAGCTAAAAAGAAGGTTAGCTAGGGCACTTGTTCTCACACTACCTTGCAGTGGAGAAAGGATTGTGATCTACAATGATGCATCAAAAAAGAGACTGGGGTGTGTTCTCATGAAAAATGATATGGTGATAGCTTATACCCCATGATAGTTTAAAATCCATGGGCAAAATTACCCAACTCATGATTTGGAGTTAGCTGTGGTAATATTTTCATTAATTATTTAAAGGAATTACATTTATGGTGAATGGTATGATATTTATATTGATCATAAAATATTAAAGTATATTTTCACACAAAAGGAACTGAATATGCGTCAAAGAAGATGGTTGGAGCTGATTAAGGATTATGACGGCTCAATTCATTACCACCTTGGGAAAGCCAACAAGATAGCAGACGCATTAAGTCGTAAGACCATGCTAGCTTATCCATGATGAGGATCAAAAAAGATCCAATATTTGTGGATTTACAAAGGATGGATCTTGGAATTATAATAGAAAGGAAAAAATATTATCTTTCTCAAATGAATGTTCAACCATCTATACAAGTGAATATTAAAGAGGCACCGAAAGAAGATGTAGATTTACAAAAGAAGGTGAGAAATGTTCCTGAATTCAACCTTGATTCTGATGGGATATTAAGGTTCAGTAATCGGGTTTGTGTTCCTCCCATATCAAAATCTATGAAGGAGCTACTGGAGGAGGCTCATAGTTCTTCATTTTCTATTCATCCTGGAAGTACAATGATGTATAGGGACCTGAAAGAGTACTTCTGGTGGGATGTCATGAAAAGAGATGTTGCTGAATATGTCTCTCGATGCTTGGTTTGTCATCAAGTTAATGATGAGAGACAAAATTCTAAGGGGAGGTTACAACCATTACCCATACCAGAATAGAAATGGTAAAATATCACTATGGGCTTTTTCATTGGACTTCCTAAAACATCCAAATGCAATAATGCTATCTGGGTTATAGTTGATCATCTTACGAAGTTGGCACACTTCATTGCTATTAGAGAAGATTTTTCTCTTGATCAGCTTGCTAGGATATATGTAAAGAATGTGGATAGATTGCATGGAGTACCACTTTCTATTATATCCGACCTGTATCTGAGGTTTACCTTGATATTTTGGAGAAGTCTTCAGCATGCTCTAAACACAGAGTTGAGTTTCATCACTGCTTACCTTCCTTAGACAGACGGTCAATCTGAGAGGACAATTCAAACTCTATAAGACATGTTGAGCGCTTGCATTATGCATTTCAAGGGTGGTTAGGATCAACACCTATCTTTGGTTGAATTTTCTTATAATAATTTCTTTCACTGTAGTATTCAGATGGCATCTTATGAAGCCCTCTATGGAAAGAAATGCAGAACTACAACTTGATGGGATGATGTTGGGGAAAGAAAACTATTAGGACCTGATCTTGTTGATATGATGGCAGAAAAGGTCAGATCTATTCAACAACACATAAGAGCATCTCAGAGACGACAAAAAAGTTATGCTGACAACCGAAGAAAAGACCAAGAGTTTGAAGTGGGTGATAAAGTGTTCTTACGAATATCTCCCTAGAAGAGGGTCATGAGATTTTGAAAGAAGGGAATGTTGAGCCCTAGATATACCGGTCCTTTTGAAATTTTGGATCGTGTTGGGAAGGTAGATTACAGATTGGCGCTTTCACCGAATCTATCTCAAGTTCACGATGTGTTCCATTTATGTCTCCTGAGAAAGTACATACGCGATCCTTCACATGTACTCAGCTCAGAAGTTGTACCGCTGGAGCAAGATCATTCTTATGAAGAAAAAACCGATAGAGATTCTGGATTGTAGTGAAAAAGTCCTTTGGTACATGACAACTCGCTTGGTGAATGTTTTATGCAGGAACCACCAATTAGATGAAGCTACATGGGAACTTGAGGATATGATGAGGGAAAGGTATCCTCATCTGTTTGTAATGAAGTGACAGATTTCTAGGGAGAAATTCATTTTAAGGGGGTAGAATGTAACACCCTGAGATTTTATGAGAAATATTTTTTTATGTCTTATGTTATACGCAACACCAAAGGAATCTTTCACAACACACAATACTGACTTGGCTGGCATTACACGCAATTGCGGCCTTCCTCGATAGCGTGTGTAGTACGCAATACCAGGTTTCACTAAACAACGATATATTACTATGGACTAGATGTTATGAATTGTATTCAATAATTTTAAATTTTATAACATTATTATTCATCTTACACATTTTCTAGAACATGGTAAGAGACCAAAATAAATTTTTCCGTTAAAATAATTTTTTTTCAAAAAAATGCAGGTTTGCCACCTTTTGATGGCGCACCCACATTAAATATTGTTTTTGGTATTTTATTAGTTCAATTTGAAAAATAAATTCTTCTTTGGAATCAGGATATAAAAATTTACTTTGGATAAATTTTTGAAATTTTTCTGATAACATTCATATTTTGATGAATTGTAAAAATACGCTAATTTTTAAGTAAAAACAACTTTTTTCATTGAGATAATTTATATGGTTAAATTATAAAATTTAATGGTTATAAAGTGTAAGTAGAATATATTTTTACCATTTAATATAATATATGTAATTATCATTAATTTCACATTGAATTCATAGGTAAAAACATTTCAATCTTTGGCAATGTTTTAAATTATAAAACTCGTTTTCTTAACAACGAGATTAATTTTAAATTAATTACTGAAAATTATGAGTATTTAATTTTAAAAAATTGATTCCTTATTTGGAATAAGTGAGTCCAAATTATGTTATTAGGTAACTTTTTAATTTTGGGCATTATGAATAGTAACTACGGTAAAATTTATTTACCGTTGTTAAAGGTAAATCGGGTAATTAAGGGTAAATATAAGATTATAAAATTACCCTAAAACCTGCCAAAATCTTATTGGATGACTAAAAGTCGACCCATAACACCTCAGGGTCGGATTAGATTCATTTAATGGTCTTTGTTCCATGAAAATAATTTAATATTTATTAAAACCAAAGAAAGTGTCAACATGTCACTTTCTTAAATATTATAAGTATAATAATTTTAATTTAGTGATAAACATAATTAATCTTAGAAAATGAATATTCTACAGAAATATAATACAATTTTCTACATCATATGAATTTATTTATAATTTTTAGGTATTAAATATTTATCATTAATTATGACACAATAGTGATGTTGAAATTATTTTATTAATTAAAATATCTAATAAATGGTTTCAAAAATATTAAAATATATATTATATGAACTATTTAATGTCATCCACTAATTTAATAGATACATAAGATATTTTATGAATCTATTAAAGCTTTTATTTTGAACATATATTCTGTATATATTTTATTTAATTTCAAATAAATGAATAGTGTCAAAATTGACACTATAGTTGTTTTATAAAAATAACATATTATAAAATTGTTTAAAAATCACAAAAATATTTAAAAATTATAAATTAAAATTTATATGGTCTCAAATTTCATAAAGTGTCAAATTCTTGAAAATTCACAACACATATGTAATTATTTATAATAATTTAATATTTAGAATATTATTACCACAAATAAAATTAAATTGATAAATAAAGATAAATCTAGTTGATAATGATAAAAATAAATTCCTAACATGTTTAAATTTAAATTTTTGATGATATTACAACCTTATCTCATATATTCTTTGTATATGAATCATTTTGGTGTTTTTATGTGGGGTTTGGATTTAATATAAACTAATATTTTTTATATTTCAAAAGGTGACCCTCTCCTCCCTTATAAAAGGGAACCTCCTCCCTCTCCTAGTCACACCAATTTGATCCTTAAAGCTCAGAAAACCCCTGACCATTTCACTTCCCCACTTCCCTAGAAACATCCTAGAGGTCCTGGTCTTCTTCAAATACTAATTTTATTGCCCTAAGAGGTGGTCTCAAAGAGGCGCTTCCAAGAAGAGATAATGTCTGTTACCCATTGTTTCAACTTTATTTATTCTTATACTTATTCATCTTTAGTTGTTTCATTATGAAGTAATAACATCAGTATAACTCATATACTGATATGTTATTATAAGTATTAAACAACCATATTTCACCATCTATCCATCCTATGGAAAATGAAATCACCACGCGTGCGTACCTACGAAATACCGTCTCCACACCGTGGTGTAATCTATTTTCTACCAGCACCTTACATGGATGGGTATAATGGTGTAAATAATTACTATATATGATTATTTTAAAGTGATATTGATTCTTAAATAGTATACTTACACTCCAATACAATTCCAAAATCATGGTAATGATATCATCTCTTTTGCGTACGTACGGAATACCATCTCCACGATGTGATGCGACTCGTTCTACATGATCTTCATTGAATAATTATTATATAATTTAATGGAATGAATAAATATGATATTTATAACAGAAATACCATTCTGTAAAAGAGGTTTCTATAACCTACAAATAGGAATAAGAATTTATTCTACAAAACACACATATGAACATAAAGCAATAAACACCCGAATAACAAGTAGAAATGAAATATTACTAACAAAAATATAAGAATATGTCCATATATGATATCATAAAATAATTATGATTCTGGAATAAGTAAATTACATTATTTAAATCATTATAAAGTATGTTCGGACACTTACGAAGCAAATCAGACATAAGGAAAGGGAAAATATCACAATCTCATTTTTATACGAGATTGTTTATACATCCGAATTTACTGGGAAATATTTATCATACACGTCCATGTTTCCTCAATATGTAATATTATTTCCATCCACCTACCATTTTTTAAATCCAATTTTACCCTTCAGTTTGTTTTTATTAAAAGATATGAAAGGAATCTTTTGTCATTTTTCGTACGAGGTACTTTTGGACTTTTCCGGCCAATGTACGGGAATTATGTTTTTTTAACTTATACAGAATGAATGGATTTTTAGAACATTATTTTCATGAAGCTTCATTTAAAAGTTTTATATTTTTTTTAATCAACTTATTTTAGTTCAAAATTTTATGACATGTTAAGGAAGGAAAAAAAATTTGAAGTAGAAAGGATATTTTCCTCAAGAATGAAGTTCAAGTGTTTTATCAAAATTATTTTCCATCATAGATAATATAGGGTTCTGTTTCTATCGCTATTTTTACATTGATTTGATTATGATATGATGTATTTATTTTTACGATATTCTTTTATAGATTATGTTATGATGACGTGATGTTTTAGAATCCCATTATTATTACATGGGTTATTCTATGATGTATGGTTTATGATTTTGTGGCACACATAAGAATGGTATCATTATGAGATGGGTGGGACCTATATCTCCTTCCAATGCATTGGGTAAAGATTTATATCTCATGAGATAGACATGGCTGGAATGGAAGGTTAAACCGGTTCAGTGAAACAGGACTGAAACGAGGAGTGAACTCGGTTAAGAAAATATCATTGTCCAATAAGATAGTATTGTAAATGAGTCTTGACTACTAAGAAATTATTTTCTATGATTATGCGTGTATGCCACAATGCATCATTTTTTATGTAATGATTATTGGGATTTCATTTCACTTCTACGATTTATCCCATGTTATGATCTCTTTTGCAGGATATGATTTTCAAAATGTTATGTTCTTATAAATATGATATATTTGATATATCTTTTGTTTAACCTTACTGAGCATTTGAGCTCACCCTTTTGTATGTTTTCTTTTCCCCAGGTCAGGAAGAAGGATATTAAGTGGGATATGCCGAAAAGGGACTATAGATATGATGAAATAAATGGGAGACAACGTAGATGATTAATGAACTAGTTGTTTATGTTTCCCAGTTTCTAAAGACACTAACCTATACGGTCCTTTCATGGTTTTGTTTTATGTTGTAATAAGTATGGTTTAATTTTGAAGTAATAACCATGTATGTAAAGTATGGGTTGTTATAATACTTCCTTCATTTTATGAAATGGAAAACTTCAATGAAATATAATTATATAATTATATTTATCACATCATCAAATGATAGCTTACTATAGATAATATTAAGTTAGTATTTATCTAAGGTGATAGTATATCAATCCGTCTTTTGGCAGAAGTCCAAGACTCAATGGTCAATATGGTTGATCTAATAGATAATATATGTACCATTTTAATTTTTACTTATTTTGTGGTCCAAGGAAATAAATTCCATAGTAGAATTATTTATGATTACTTTAGATGCAATAGGATTTTTTAATGATTCATGAGCCACCAATGTATTTTCAGAATGTGCGTCAATAATTATGGGTGAATCCTTGAAGAATTTTATGTGGGTGAGTTATTTTTGAAACAATTAAACAAGATTACTGATATCCTCTATAATTAAAAATTCTAAATTATGGTCATAAATTAATTTATGAATTATATTGATCAACTCATTAATATCTTAATGAAATTCTGGGGCCAATTATTTCTAGAATATGAATTACATTCTATTTCCATATGTCCCAACGGGACCCACTATAGTAGGACATTGAAGATGGATAGAGGAGATATTTTACTTCTCCTCTTCGTCTATAATTTAATCTGAGTAACATTAAATTATACAATTGGAATATAAAGAAATTACTATGGACCACTTTAGTTCATCAATGCCGAAGATACCCCAATACAATACCAAATGATCTACACCATTATTTTTGTGATGCTTGTTGATCTGATTCCATACCCTATGATTACGAGAATCCATGACCTTCCTATGAATTACCGAGTAATTGCCTGTCATGTGGGACAAAATCCAAAATATATCACTAAAAGGATAGATTTTTTTCATTCACTTCCATGACATAAATCTTTTTTTCATTGGATGTTAGAGTAATATCATCTAGATGATTATCATATGGAATAACATCTACCATAATTTGATAAAATAACCCATTTATCCTAACAATATTTTCTGATATATATTTATAGGAGTACCTATCCTAGAGGAAAAACGATAGATGATTTTGGGGCACCAATAAACCCAAGTCAAACCATAATGAAGAATTCATATTTGATATTTCTATTTATTCTGTGTGATATAGTAAAAATGTAACTCCCATTATGGAAATTTGACGATTCCCAAAATGGGAGGTGGAAATACAAGATTCCAAAGAAAATAATATCTACAACACTATGAATGAAAACATGGATGTATCCTCCAACAATTGGAGTGAGTTTCTAAATATTAATATGATAGCAATGAGAGACACTATTATTAATATCAATGTAATACAAGGGAATGTCTCACTATGAATAAATAACATGACCATGAAATGAAAATTTACTGAGGTTAAACCATTGTTGATGTGACTCCAGACCTTCCACTACTATGTATATTCTATCTATATTTTTATATTGTATAGGATCTTTACAGGACATATTTAATTGGATCTAAGAACCCATATAAAGCTTATATTATGGAGGAACCCATTTTTGTTGAATGAGAATGATAAAAAAACTTCCAATATCTTTATCATGCTTCTTAATGGAAATCACAATTCATCCTTGATGGAAACATTATATATGGGTTAAATGATTCCATGATCAAGGTAAAATCAAGAATCATGAGTCATCCTTATCTCCATGCTGAAAATATTCATTTCACACCCATGTTATCCCCATCTTCATATCATTCATTAACAATTGTTTTTTCAAAGTGTACTGAAAATTAATGAATTTAAATGATTACATACATTTTCTATTGAAGTATTTATAATTTCCAAATTGAATTTCTATTAATTATAAAATTTAAACTGTTAATATTAACTTCAATGGATCGAATTATTATTATTTAAATACATTTTATAAATGAATTTAGTAGAAAAATTATGTTTAGAAGGGATATTATTTTTAAAACCAGGTTTAAATCACAATGAGTTGTTATGAAATATTTTCAGAATAAATTATTTTCCAATAAAATATTAAAATGAAATATTTAAAAAATTCATTATAAATGGAACCAAATTTTCTTGGTCAACACACAACACCAACTAGGGATGTGTTACACGAAACGTTGAGCTTATACAAAACATCTTTTTATAGTTGTAACTATTAAAAAATGGTAATTATAACACAACCATTAAACATTTTTATTTTAATAGTAATAAATTATTTAAAATATTATTTTCAATGGTTTTCTAATAATAAAACATTTTGAGAATGAAAAATAATTTTTTGAAAGGACTTTATATGTTTTAAAATACCATTTTCTCAAATAATTTGCAATAAAATTCTTTATGTGATAAAAAATAAAATTAATTGTATACATTTTTATTAATTAAATATGGTTAAATAAATTTAATTTTTTAATTCATAATTTCAAAATTATCTTAGGGTGAAATTTTGGGTTTTTTAATGAAACATCTTTAATTGATGAAAATTAAAAAATACAACATTGTAGTTATAAACTAAATTTTCATTTAATGAATTAGTATACATAAAATTGATTTTTAAAGTAAAATAATGTCCATTATACATATAATAATCTAATTTCATTCGTTGGAATATTTTTTAAATTGTAAATATATATACAAAATTATAAATCATTTTAATGTTCTTTTTTTTCTACCTTATCACCATAACTAACAGATTAACATTAATCTTCATGTCATAACATATGTGAATATAATTCTGAAAATTGGACATAATGAATGATATTAGTATGATATTTATAATATAACATGATAAACATTAATTTTCATAAATATTATGAAAATTAACATTCGTAAATTATTATTTTCCAATGTTAACGGTAAATAAAGTAATTAGTGATAAACAATATATTATAATATTATAAAATTACCCTGAAAAGTATTCTAATTTGATTGGATAAGTGGTTTTCTACTAAAATAAAACATGGGAAAATCTAATTTCCTTTTTAATCCTATTGGATGAGAATTGGACAATTATTATATTTTATTTAAAGATAAGATAAAAATTTCATTCTCATATTATTATTAACTATATCATTCTTAATAAAGGGTTTTACAGAATATAATTATAACTATATATAGTAATTGGAAATATAATAAATTTATCTTAATCATGATAATTTTTTTTATCATTCAGAGATGAAAGAATTTAATGAAATTATTTCACAATGAAGATGCATTAATTGATTAATTAATAAAAATATCAATAAAATAATATTAAATATATTAAAATAAAGATAATATTACGTAATTAATGACATCCATGATCATTATAAAAAAATATCATATATTATTTGGATATCTTAATTATTGGTCAGAATATATCACGTTAATGTCATATTTTTTAAAAGACAAAAAATGAATAGTTTTAAAATTGACATAAATGATAATTAAAAACAAATAATATTTTATTAAATGATATAAAATTAATAAAAATATATTATTCATAAAAATAACTATAATATGGTTAATATTTTCATCAATGAACATTTTGGATTTGTTTGGTATTTTAAAGAATCAATATTACCCCTAATGAGTAAAAAGAATAATTGTCTTGAAAAAAGTAACGGGGATTAACTATTGGTTAAGGAAAAATGATAAGGTTAATATTGTGACCTAAAAATGTCTATAAATATTTGGTTTAGAGGATTATGACCCTACTAATGTTATCATAAAAATAACTCCCATTTGAGTTATTTTAAATTGAAAATAATTTTATATGAATTTAATATTATTAGTGTTTCGAAGAGAACCTCTCACCAATCTTATAAAAGAAACCTCATACCTCATTTCCAAACACCACATTGGGACTTATAAATGATAAATATCAAGATAATATATCTTCTAAACTTCCATAGACATATTTTATAGGAGATTTTATTCTCAAAAGTCCAACTATAGTGTCCCTATGAAGAAGTGGTAATCTCTTTTACCGAATATATCAATAATATTTCTTCTTCTACATCATATTCATGTGTTATTTACATGATAAATTTATAACCCTAGTATCAATTATATTCTGAGAAGTTATTTTGTTTATGCAACAACTATATTCCACCTTTTATCCATCATCTGAAAAAAACCTCCAAATGATTGTATCTATTACATACTGTCTCCATGTCATGGTGTAATCTATTTTTTATTAGCACTATACATTAATAGATGTAATGATGAAAATAATAAATATATATTTTAATTATAACATGATATTGATTTGGAAATGCAATATATACCATCCACTCTAGAACTATTTTTCAATTAGGGGAATGATATCATTGCTCATGCATATGTATGACCTACCGTCTCTATGATGAGATGTGATTCATTCTCTAAATTACAAATAAATAATGACTAAAAGTTTTTATACTAAATAAATATGATATATATTACCATAATATTATTATTTAAATTGTTCAACGATTTTCTATCCACATAAACTATGATTTATGTGGAAAATATGCATAAGAAAAGGATGTAGGTAACACCCAAAAGAAGAGTAACAATGAAATATTTTTCACAAACACATGATAATATGATAATATGTGATATCATATGAATATGGATCCATATTAAGTTTATAACATTGTTTAATCAATTCTATAATAGTTCTAGATACATACTATAAAATTATACCTAAGGACACGGTTAATTCCACAATATCATTATGGTAGATATTATTTATACGTATGTACCTATTGTGAAATATTTATCATCCATTTATGTGATTCATAAAAATGTATTTCAAAATATCATTAGTATTATTCTGAAATATTTAAACTTATTTTAACATATGTTTGATTTTTTATAAATTATTAGAAAGGAATATTTTTTCATTTTTCTGAAGAGGTAATTTTTTTTTGAATTTTCCATGAAATATATGGTAAGATTTTTATTTATATTACAAAGAATGAATTTAATATTAACAATTCACGATGCCTTTATTGCATCCAAGTTATATTAAAATAATTAGCAGTTTTTTTAATTGAAAATGGTTTCTTTTAAATTTGTCTGTCATTTCAAGTATGTAAAAAATATTAAAATCAAAAAGGATTGTAGATATCTGGTTTCTTATGAGTAAAACTTTGGAATATTTCAATATATATTTCTATATCTAGTCCCTGAGACATCGTGTAATTATGAGGCCTAGTGATTCCAAAATATTTTTTAAAAAATATTAAATATAATTCCTATTATGTACATGACAGAAAAGAGATATCTATCGAATAGTATATCAGATACAAAATCCAAGGGAACAGTTGAGTTTTGAGTGTGGAATATAGCCATGGTGGTACATACCTTTTTTTGGACTGGGCCTTCTATAGAAAACTCCACAGAGGACATAAACATAAATAGTTTTTATAAATAAGTTTAAATTATCATAGATGTTAATTCTACTAAAATCTGAATAGATACACCAATATAAAATCGGAGACCATCGTTTCGTTTGTAGAGCAGTGTTTAGCCTATATGAAACATCATGTAAGAGGGATTGGGATGTTTGGATTCTACAACTGCTGTAGATTTACAATAAATAAGTGTTTAAGGTAATGATCAAGGTTTTGGTTCATTTCCAATCACGGTCGGTGGAGAATGATCCTCACCTTCTGATGGTGAATCGATGTTGGATTCTAAAAGGATTGTAGGGGAATTACATATAAAAGAAGATTATGTCATGGTGAACAGAACAACATATCATAAAACCATGTATGATTTTCCTGTAGGTTTTTCCCCTGATTCAACCTTTATATTTCAAAAACAATTTTCCATTTTAGCACTTTTAGAAGACATTATCGATGACCATACATACATGGTCAATAACAATTTCAACTATAGATCTCTTTTTCTTCATCAATTCTATGAATTCTTCATTGATAAACCTTTTGACATGACCCATCAATGTATGATCTTTGAATGAATCATATATTTGTGAATTTCATGATCCAAGGATTCTATACCTATGTCGGTTTAAAGTTTCAGGCACTAGAGGAGGCACATTGGTGAGCAGAAGCAATGACTACATTTTTACATGTTGAAATGTCAATAGATATTTAAGGGGGACTGATTCATTTAACATCAAGTCCTAAGGATTCTGGATCTAGTCTTGAAAAGATTATTAGAGCATCAGAGGAGTCCCAGTGGTGTACAGAAGGCACCACCAGTGCAAAGTAGTATGTTGATGGTTTGGCCGTGGAACGAGGTGACGACCACGGGAACAAGTGTGGTAGCATGGTCAGTTGCGTCACGGTGGGGGTGCACTGTGTGGCGCAAAGTATAGGGCACGAAGAGGTGACCATAGAGTGAACAGGTAGAGACGACTATTGACTATGGGGTGACGGAACCACAGGCTGCATGGTGGGCTGGTGAGGTATGTTGGCCAGGTGGCAGGGCTAGTCCATGGTGGAGAATGGGGCCGAGGTTGCGGGATGGGTACCTAGAGTATATAAGAGCGACCTACATGGGTCAGGCCTTGTTTTCCTTCTCTCTAGGGTATCATTAAACTTATATATCCTCAAAACTAGGAATCTATTTAATGTTTCGTCTATGGAAACATGATCATACATTTGAGATGGTCTTTTTAACATAGGTTTTGGAATTTAGTATTTAGGGATCATGAATCGAGCCACTGAAATTCTCAAATAAAAAAAAATATTATTATTATATAATTGACCGACCATATCTTTTGGAAATAAAGTCTGATTGATGAACATTCAGCTGAAATTCTAGAATTTATATTAGACATAAATTTCAAGAGCTAATTTTGGCACCTAAAATAAAATTGAGGTGTGACCCCCATATATCCAATTTGCGTATTTACACGGAAATGTCACCATTTTCACCAAGTTCCTATTTTTAAAACTGATTTTCCATTCCCATGTGTTTTTCCATGATGATTTCAATAGTGAAATTTGTATGATCTGTTATGGGATAATGTTTTTGGCCCCATAAAGCATCATTCATGGTTGATTCTAGAAGATGCAGCTTCTTCACTAGGAGTCTGATTCAGGTGGATGCATAGTTGATTAGGTGTATTTCATGCACATGAATGATGAAAGGGTGATTCTTTTGGTTATCCAACACCATTCAAGGTGGCATGTTTGTAGAATTACAATTTTTTACTTTTAGGACAATGACGAGCATCATGTTCTTGTTATCTGTTTAACTAGATTATCTAGGTACTCTAACAGTAAACTGGAACACCTATGGTTACTAGTTCACATTTTGGTATCCAATTATTTCTTGATACATGTCCATGAAATGAGGTTTTGTAACACATTGTGAAATCCACATACATGTTTTGTACCACTTGATAAATCTTCCCTCTCTTTTATCCTTCTTTTGGACTCAAATTTTGGAATGCGAGTACCATGTCCTGAGTTTGTTTCTATATAGAACATGATGGTGCCCACCAAAGTGGATTTCACAATATGATGTGAGATTTTCGGAGCACATTTCCAATATGTAGAAACACTCTTCATTTCCGGTGTGATGACTAATTAAGGTGATGCTCATTGATATTAGTGGCTAGGGGATGGCATCAAAAATTTATGAGCTTACCCTCATGTGAGGATGGGTATTGGAATTCCTTGATGTTTCAGGGGGTACCATACTATACGAATATAATGTCTTGTTTATCGACCAATTACGAGTGGAAACCTCATGTTGGGATGTACATGGGTCCTCTACATCACTATATTCAGACTCTTTAGCCATGATGGGAATGCGTCCTTGACCTATTCTGAGTGGAACCCCCTACCCAAGATAGTCATGAGTCTTTGACATATTCTGAGTGGAACCCTCATACTGGGCTAGGAATGGGTCCTCAAGGACACTAGCTTGTAAACATCCATCTGGTCAAGGCATAGTTCATCATCCTTGAGGAACAATATCTTGAATAATAGGATTAATGATAAGACATGGTTTGATATTCCTTTTGACACATGATAAAGAGGGACTCCATCCCCATAGAGATGCGTCCATGTTATGTAACCTAAAACCATAAGGTAATGATAGTTCCACACAAAACTGATAGTATAAATGTGTGGTGATTGAGTCCCTTCGAATAGTATGTTTTGGGAAGACATTTGGGATAATGGGCATCATTAGTTGTTACTTCTAGAACTGTTGGCTACTCTTCTGCTTAGAGTGAGATGTGATATGGAGATCCCATTACACTCTTCGTAGGGTTTTATTGAATATGAAAAAAACACACATACACACACAGATATATATATATATATATTCTATTCCCAAACACAATCCTTGGTTCTGGTTTCTCTTATTTAAAGAAAGGGAAAGACATGCCTGGTATCCAATGTGATTTCCATGACTATCTTCACATGGCTGGATGAGTCTATTATCGTAATATAGATATTTAAGACTCAACAAGAATATCATCTTCTCACCATCTATAGATCCTTGTGTTCATATTAGTTTACATTCACTCTTATATTTGTTTTATCTTCAATATATTACTATAAATTATTATAACTGCTACATTCCTCTTCAATGTATATCTTACAACTATGCCTTAACCTTTTAGGGGCATCCTACTGAGTATTTTTACACTCACCACTTCATAGGATTTTCTTTCATGCATCATTCCATATACAGATGTGAAACAGTTTGACCGTGACATAATAGGTGCTTGGGGGTATGTGTTCTTAGACTGCGTAAAGAGATCATAGCATATGATCTATGATCAGGGCTCACTAAATTGTATTACATTTTAGTTATTACCAGGATGATTAACTTTTCTATATGGGCATGTATTCTACCCATTTTCCATTCAGTTTAATTTTCTATACTTGATCTTATTAGAGTTTGATTCATGTATGTTTTTATTTTAGTGAAGTGGTGTATATTTTGTTCCTTTTCCTCTAGATTATTCATTGTGTTGGATGCGTGTGTCTATAAATGTCCATCGGAAAAGGAATCATTGATTTTAATATTCTTTTGGTTCTTTTATTCATCCCCTGGTTTATGGATGTAGTCTTGGGGTAATTGTGGCCTGAGCCCCAAAATGGGTCGGGTCATCACAAAGTGGAATCAGAGGTGGTTCGATCGTTGGTAAAAAAATTTTAAATTCCCTAAAAGTGACATGGTTGGGGTTAGGTAAATTGATTCAATGTGTCTCGTGAGTGGATCTCATGACATGAATCCAGTGATATTGTGGCAGCCAACATTCCAATTCACCAAAACCCCAATTACCCGCTCGTCACCATGGCATGCTGAAAAATTTATTATAGTGAACTTTTATAAATTCATCATATAAGATTGATTCCTTGAATATTCTTCATGAGTTATCTCCCCATTTTTGATATATATATATATATATATGTGCTCATTTGACCCCAATACCCATTGATTATTTCTAGATGCTACTACAATGACATCCAATCAGGATACATGCTCTGGTTCATGATGAAGACATTGTTTTTAATGAGGCCTTACTTCAAGATCCTTCATTTGACCTGCCTTCCTCCAGGTTGACCGGTTGCATAACCACCACCTATTGATAATATTTTGGTCCTTCCTTATCAGGCATAGGATGTTCGTAAGATGAGTGCAATCTTTGAGTTCATTCTTCAGAAAATTCAATGGTTTCAAAGTGAGCTAGATCATTAGGCAGAAGAGTATTGGATAGAGTATGTGGTCCACCTCTTCAGGAATGTTTACACACCAATGAATTAGGTAGTGGATTTGGAATCCAATCATTTCCACATAGTAGCAAGACAATGGTGGAGTTTGGTGACTCAAATTCCTGACGAGTAAATACTCTTGTGGAAAGACATCCAAAATTTGTTCATTGAGGAGAACTCTCCCTCTTGATTAAGTTTTGTAATAATTCCGGATCATCAAAAGATTCATAAATAAGGAATGATAATGGATGATTATGAGACATGGTTCGCAGACCTTTCATGCCACTCTTCAAACATGGTCCGCAATGACCACTTCCAAGCATGAAAGTTTCAGTAGGTACACCATATAGAGATCAATGTAGATGTAGTTCACATGTGAATCCCCACCTATGTCGAGTTTCAGGAGAAGGAACTGGTGGTAAAGATATTTCTATAAATGGAACCATGTTAGCTAGTTTTTTCATTGCGAATGTTAGAGAAATGATCTCTACTGAAGTAAGAAGATGTCAAGTGGCAGCGCCTCTACATTAGAGGCATTCCCATGATTAGACTAAAGAAAATGGTCAGGTATAAAATAGAGAAACGTGGAAGACCTAGGAGGGTGGATTTTATGCTTGTGATGGAAAAAGTCACATGGCCTGAGACTTCCCGACAAAAAAAGATAAAATTAGATCGCATATTGTAATTGAACCAAAAAAATATATATGACATCTTCATCTTGGATCTCCCTTGTGGGGCAAGGTGGTTCCTAGGGAGGTTTCTCTAGTAAAATATTAAGGGGATTTGTGATTGGTGGAGGACGCTACAGGGAACTTCTAGCACTATGTATCCCATGTGAGGCACAGGGAGCGGGTCGTCGGGGATGTGGGCAGCTGCAAGGATTAGATGATTACGATCCTATTGTGCATGAGATAATAATATATACTCTTTGTGTCTTCTCAATTAATTATTAGAAATTTTTACCCAATTTGTGATGTGATTTTTACCCTACTTCTTTCTTGAGGTATTATCAGGGTGATGTAGGGCATCGTTTAAACCTTGTGTCAGTGTTTCTCAACATATAATTGAATGCACGAGGAAGATGGGTCCTTCCCCCACTGAGAAGTGTTTTGGTGAGGTGAGAAAAACTGTGAGGGATGTTCTGTACCAAAAAAATCAAATAGGTTGGAGGGGTGGTGGCAGAGTCCCCTGGAATTTTTGTTCAAGGGAGGGTTGTGTTGTGGAAATTTTTAGAATGTCTTGGCATTTCCATTGGAGTTTTTCTATATGACCACTTTTTTCTTGGGATTCCACTAGTGGGTGTTGTGGTGTGTATGGATTGGGGATTACTCTTCTTCTAAGAGAAGCGAATATGTTCTGGGTATTCC
This sequence comes from Viscum album, assembly GCA_963277665.1. Taxonomy (NCBI): domain Eukaryota; kingdom Viridiplantae; phylum Streptophyta; class Magnoliopsida; order Santalales; family Viscaceae; genus Viscum; species Viscum album. Next base: position 302,873,736 of record OY728131.1, on the reverse strand, counting down.
ATGTTCATTCCAGGTATTGATTTTTTAGTTTTTATGATTTTACTCACATTCCATGGTCATTGGTACCTTTGTGTGCTCAACATCACCCTTGATACAATATTTTTCAAGTACATGTCTAGGCTATGGAGGCCACAAGAACAAGACTAATTGACCCAGTACATGGTTCTGGAGGTAGTAGTCTTCACCATGAGAATGGGGAGTCACTAACATCGAAGAGAGTGCTATGTGGTATGTTCATACCACTGAAGTCTAAAATTCATCTCTTATGAGAGATAGTTAAACCCGATATAAAGATGATAGTTTAAAATTACTAAAGGCTAATGAATTCATCATAGTCTATATGTTAGGAAAGGGAAACATCATATAATATTCCTTTTATTAGAATTACGAGGCTCACCTACTATAGGATGATTATGTTAAGTGACATTCTCAATTGCTGACCCTTTTGGATCAGTAGAGTATAATTTTTCATTAGTAGAATGTGTCGAATCCATCTATTATCATGATTGTGTGAGTTTTCTAGTTACGAGACTATGACTATGAGATCGTGCGTAACTCAGATATTCATAGGCGATGCACCAATTTGATATTCTAAATAAGGGAATCACTATATCTTTTTGATGTGACAAATAGTTCTTCCACATGAGATGTGGGAGGAGGTGACGTGATAGTTATATTCTACTCCCTTAATTGTACATCCCACTGTGTAAAGGATGTACAATTCAACAACATCATTGAAGGTATGTCATGAGATGAACCATTGTTTTTTTTCATCTCAAGATGCCTCACTTATCCGGAGGAGATGGTTGAGCATTGTGTTCCTATGGGTTGTTGAAGCCTCCTAAAATCACAAACTGGGAATAATACTGAATATCCCTTAACATCATCACAGAGCATCCACGCACAAGAAATGTTCCATGATTCCATTTCAGTAATAGTGGACTAAATCCTGAATTCATCACACTTCCAGAAGTATATTTTAGTACTAGGGTTGAGGAAGTTGTATGTATGATAGATCATCCACCTTCATGTGGAGCCTCCAAAAATTTCCTTTAATTGTGACATGTGGTTTACATTATAATTTTGCAGTGGACTAGTGGAGGAGTTTGGGATCCATATGTGTATGAGTACAACATTTCATTCCCAAACATATGGGTAGACCATGAACACAATACATGTGTTGGAGGATATGATGAGGGCTTGTATGTTCTTTTTCATCTCGAAAGTATGTTATCCCCAGGGTTCATCAGGTCATTTGAGATTGTACAGAGGGTTGGTGAGGTTGCATACCACATTTCCCTACCCCCATACATAGAGAGGGTGCATGCTTTTTTCCAAGTGTCAAAGATAATTGTATAGGTGTGTGATCCTACACACACCTTATCCAGGAGCCTACCTTATGATGATGGTTCATTCCCTTTGTTCCTGTGTTGTGGGATCACAAAAATGTGAAAGAGTGTTCTTAATAGTGGGACAACTAGGTGTGAGCCTATAATCCTAATTTGTTTCACTAGTTTTATTTTTTGGAATTAAAATACTGAATGATGTAACGATGAACATGAATATAGTTTTCCGTGATAGATATCACAATATTTCTATATATTTTAAAAAGCGATGCATTGAGACATCGTTCTATTCTGATGCTCAATGTCTCAGGAATAAATTTCATAACAATAGTAAGAATACATTACACAATGCACTTGACAGAAATATGATGTCTCTCAAATTTATCTTGAATAGAAAATCGAAGGGCACAGTTGTGTCTTGAGTGTGGTGTTTACCTTAAGGTGGGTAAAAATTTTATCAGCACATGAATTATATAGAGAACACCACTGATGATATAATATTGAATAAATTTATATAAGTAAAAAATAAAATATGATTATTTTATCTCAAATGGTAATTCTAAAATATTTTAAAAATATAATATGATTGAAACTTTGGATACCATTGTTGGGTTCATAGTGCAGTGTTTATTATAGGTGTGACATTGTGTGAGAAGTCATGTGAGGTTTAGATTCTATTACATCTGGATGATTTCTAGAAATAAAAGTTTATGGAAATGAGAATGTTTTTGACTAATTTTATCCCATGGTCGTCAAAGATCCAAAATTTCCTTCCAATGTTGAATCTATGTTGTATTGTCAATAAGTCACCCCCAAATTGATGATCTAATTAGATCGAAGCATGAAAAACACAATTAAATATCCAAAATATAGGTAGGATTATTCTTTTTGTTTATATTTTCCCCTTTTGAAGTTTTCGTAATATAAAACTTTGTTCTGGTATTTTTTGACATTGAAAACCATTATCGATGGCCATAGAAACACAACCATCAACCATTTAAATTCTGGATAGCTTGTTCACCATGTTCTTCTTCCATTCATTTCATTCTTCGTCGATAAACATTGCGCCATTTCCAAAAGACATCCAATTTTTTATAGAAGCATATATCTGGGAGGGTAATGATACAAGGATTCTGAATCGATGATAGTTACATGTTTCGAGAATTGGAGGAGACTCAAAAGTGGGTAGAAGAGATACATATGTTTTTTTCATGTCGAAATGGTGATGGATCACAGACCAGAGGGAGAGTCTGTGAAGATCTTATCTCTAGGATGTGAGATATATTCTAGAAACAATTTTGGGTGCACTAGAGGAGTCCCATTGGTCATTAATCCATCACCATTTCGAGTGGGAGACAATAGAAGATATCTTGGAAAATGGTGGACCATGGAGAAGCCTAGAAATGTGATGTGTAGTAGGATGTCAAGGCGGGAGGCCTAAGTAGCTAGGCTAGGCCATGATTGTGGTCCAGGCCTAGTGAAGAGGGCCTAAGTGGGCAGGAAGGGTTGGGCAAGGTAGGCTTTCAGGCTGGGGCATCTTTGAACATGCATATCTTCTATTCCAAGCATATGTTTTAGGTTTCATATACTGTAACATGGTCCTACTATCTGAATGGGTTTTTAGGCCTTTTGGGAATTTTATATTTCGACTTTGTGACTCAGACCCCCAAAACACTCAAATTATAATAATATGTTGTTATTATTACATATTTCACAAGCCATAAATTTATCATATTATTTATGAACGATGCAACATCAACTGTGTCATGACCCTAGATTGGAGTAAGATGTTTCTAGAACAATTTATGGTGCTTAAACCAAAATCGAGGTATAGGCCCCAAGAGGCCTGGTTTAGGCCTTTGTAGTAAAATTTACAAATTTTTACCAGGTGTATGTTTTGGAAATGTGAACATAAAATCCCATGTGTCTCTCTATGAGGATCATAATAGCGAAATTCATATGATGTGTTCCAGGATTAAGGCATGTGCCCCATTAGCATCATTCGTGTATGAATAAGGATGATGAAGCATCTTCACTTGGAGTAGGATTTGAGAAAATAAATAGTCAATCCTATCCATTTTTTTGGGTAAGGATCCTGATTGTAAGATGTTTTTAGTTAAAATTTTCCATTAAAATAGGTTAGTAATTTGAATTATGTATTTTCATTTAGAACAACATTGAGTATCATGTGCTCATTATCCATTTGAATAGATGTTTCATGTACTATAGGAGGATAATGACACACCTCGGGGTAATGGTTCATTGTTTGGAACCCTATTAGGTCCAGATACATGTCAAGGTGATGATGTAGGGTTACTCAAAAAGCGGGATCCATACATGTCATTTAAAACTTGATGAGTCTTCTGTATTGAATCACATTCATATGGACTTTGATTTTTGAATGTTATTTTCTGATCATGAGACTTTTTTCATGTTGAGCATGATTGTTCACACTATAGTGGTGTTCAATATATTATGCGAGATAGTTAAACCATGAATCTTATCTGAGGTAAAACTGGATGTTCTGAGTGTGATACATATTGGAAGAGATTCTCAACGACAGAAGTGGTCGACTGATGAAATTAGCTATTTTAGAGATTACCCTCTAGCTAGGGTGGGTAGCATCAATCATCAATGCTTTTTAAGGGGCTCCATATAGCATAGATACACATTATAGTTCCTCAACCTATTCTGAGTGGGACCCTCATGTCAGGCAGGGAATGGGCCATTGGCCTATTCTGAGTGGATTCCTCTATCTAGTTTGGGCGTTAGTCCTCAATGACATTAGAGTGGAAACATCTAGTTGGGCTGGGCATGGGCCCTCAATCATGAGGCATGACCTCTTGACTACGTGGATTAATGATGATACATGGTTTGAAATACATTTAGAGTCCTGATAATGATGGAAACTTTCCTCACTAATATGCATCCATATAATGCAACCTAAAATCATGAGGGAGAGACAGTGCCACCCAAATAGGATAGTATCATGGTGTGGTGATTGATTCTCTTTGACATGTGTGTTCAATGAAGTTGCACGAGATGTTGGGAATCAATGGTGATTAGATATGGTACTTATGGATACTCTTCTTCTAGTTATAAAGTGTGATAATTACATCCCCTTACTCTCTTTTTTGGATTTCATTGACTGTGTGTATATATATATATATATATATCATGTTTCAGAATTTACTCCATGGCTATTGTTTTCATTCCTTCTAGGATAGGTGAAGAATCATGAGGTATGGAACGTTATTTACCTGGCCAGATTATTGTGGATGGACTTGTCTACTATCATACTACATGAATCAAAGACTCAATAAAATGTTTATCTTCTAATCCTCTCATGCTCCTTGTGTTCAGATGATTTGAATTTCACTCTCTTGTTGGGTTGATCTACACTCAACTATTGTAAATTTTAATATCTTCTTCATTAATATTCTATGTGTATTTTACGACTCCACCTTCAACATTTTAGGGAAACCTTTTAACATCCTAGGTAAATAACGAATAATACTTTTTCCTATTTATTAATATTTGTGAATAAAATATTAATATCACATTAAATGGAACGCTATTCTCTATGGCGTACCCAATATGCAACAACGAGTTTCTTTGAAATCATATCTTGCACTCTAATAATAAAATAATATTATTTTAAATGGTAGTTAACTCCTTTCCATTATAATGGAAGGAATGAACAGAACTAAATAAAAAATTATTATATATGTTTGTCAAATATTTTTACTTTTATCCAATAAATTTTAGAGGCTTAAAATGCGAATGAATCCAAATTTAACTGTAAATATTTTAATATTCTTTAAAAGATCGATTAACCGACTTTTAATGGAGAACCCTTTTTAAATATACTTTTTAACAACTTTATATGTTATATTGGACCAAATAAAATCCTCTTTTAGAATCTGGACATCAAAATTTAATTTTTGTAATTCTTTGTTATTTTTCTGATAATGATCATTTTTAGTGAAAATGTTGTATTTTAATTCAAAACCTCCTTTTAATATAATTTATTTATATGATTATATAATCATTTAAATTATTTTTAATGTGAAATTATAATAAATTTTTACCATTTTTTCCAATGGTTGTCATTGGATTTAATTTCACTTTAAAATTGGACTGAAACTAATGCTAATCTTTTGAAATATGTTGTTTCTTAAAGACACGCTATTTGTGTTGACAACTGGAATTAATTATTAAATTCAATAATGAAACATATATGTTTTAAATTTTTTAAAATAGATATCAATTTTGAATTTGGAATATCAAATATACCTTTGGTTGAATTTTTTATATTTTTCAAAAAAATTTCTATTGTTGATAAATAGTGAAACCACTAAGTGGTATTAAAAAACTAATTTTTCATTTAAATGAAACGTTACCACTTCTGTGATTTGAATTTCAAAAATATTACATAAATGGTTGTCATTAGGATGTAAAATTTGGTTCAATGGGATTAAAATAAATTTTTTTGAAAAGTAACTTTTAATTTTTATTAATCGCGATTAAAGGTAATTAGTGTAATTTAAGTTAAAGATAAAGTTATAATAATTTGAAATGACATTGACACATGTCCTACCCTTACTGGATGAGTCATGGACGACCAAGACAATCCCTAGGTCAAATTGGGGTCCCCATGGAGCCACACTGGAAGGAAAATGACATTAATAACTTTTTATTTAATGTTAAAATTAAAATGCCACAAACATGTATTGTTTCACTAAAAAAATTACATGGGGTTATACAACTTATATTTCTGACTATAAATATTATTTAAAAATATAACAAGATTTACTACATCATTATATTTTTTTATAATTTTTTGACATTAAATAAATAAATTTATTTACGACACCATGATGATACAGTGATTGCTTCATTAATGAACGATTAAATTAAAATGAAAAGTTAAGGTAAACTCTAAGACTTACACTTGTCAAAAACCTATTGGATAGGTGGATTTATATCACTTATAACCTCGTCCTGGAAATATATAATTTTGGGACCATTAAAATCTGAAAACATTTTATAATAAACTAAATTTTCGAGACTTTCTAGAGTGCCTCTCCTCACTCTTATAAAAGGCCCCCACACTACCTCCATACCCACACCTCTCAAGCCATTGTCTTAGCCAAAATCGTCTCATTTTATCTCTTTACATCTCAATATTAATCATATAAGCCTTACCATAGGAATAAATCTCTTTAAGAAACATTTTTGGTTCAATCCAAAAGGATTTACTCCATTTAAAGGTAAAGTCTTCTCTAATGTTCTTTTGTCTTATTTTTCTTTTCCAACACCCTAATCTCTTTTTATTCTTTTATCATGTAACAACAACAGTATTTTTAATATTCTTGTATGTTTTTATGAGATGTATTCGAGCTACACATGCACACACCTCCATCTATTGGTTAAAGAACATACTGTTTCTGTGGGTGACGAATTACTGCCCCACGAAACGATGATTGTTCTATCTTCTCCAACCACCTCTCATGGTGTCCATTATAATTGAACTATATTTATTTATGATTTGTATTATATTTATTTACTCTCTATTCTTATTTTTTTTACATTAGTAAAACATACCTTTAAGATTTTCATGTTGTGCAAATGCGATAATTTCATTGGAGGAAGTGTGGACTACCGCCCCCTCAAATGATGTTACTCATTCATGCAATACATGGAATTTATAAATAATTAAATTAATGAACATATGTGACCTATATAACATATATATTATACATTAATTATAATATATATATATATATATATATAATATAGTTTTAATTCCATTAAATACAAAATATAAATGAAAGTAGCGTTCATGCGTACGTACGGATTACCGTCTCCATGAACGATGCATTTCATTTCTTACCTTTAAATGTTATGTAATATTATAAAAGAATGTATATACTGGACATATATAATATATATGATATCTAAATCATTAATATAATTTTGGATATAATGGATATTTTACTTCATGAACAACTTGTAATTATAACAAGTTTATTTTTGACTCAAGTACCAATGATCGACAAAATGACCGTTATTAACTTAAATAATTACATAATGTTAATAACATGGTAATAAGTGATATAAAATTAATAGTTAACTTGAATATGATTCTTGAGAAACTATAAATTAACTCTATTTTTTTATTCAGGAATATAAAGAAACGAACAAGACATGTTGGACTTGAGGTTAGGGATCCTACTTATCTCTTTCTTTTTAAGTATTCTCTTTTATGCCGTTTCTTTTATGCTCATTTTTCTTATGTGGGGGTGTTATTTTATATTCGTATTACTGTAATTTCTTTTTTTATATGATGAGAGACCCTATTTGTTTTCGTCAATCCATTTTTTGGATGTCATATGTGTCGATGTTAGGCTACCTTGTTTTCATAAGGGAATTTTCATCTCACTTTTATTCCGATGAGATTTATGAAACATTTGCCACTATTTCCATTGAGTGGTGTATATACTTACCATTATTATACTCATTGTGTAATATAATTTATTTTATGGGTATTTATATCAACGTTGTATGGTCCTTCTTTCATGGGGTAAACGATTCAAAAGTTACCCAAATCGGTAAGGGAACTTTCCACCCACCTCTTTTTAAAAGACTTCTTTTGTTATGACTTTTAATTTACATATTATTATGTTTGAATATGTTCTTATATATCCTTATTGATGAAAATTTTATGTCCAACTGATGATATTCCATTATCTCTCTCATCAACTCTTTTTCTAAAATTTGATGTGACACCGTTAGGCTATTAAATTTTTTCAAGGGAACTTCTTAACCCAATTCCAATTCTTTGGTTTAAACCTCTACGTCTTGATCATGTCGTGCTATGAATATGTGTGGATGTCATATGATTCTTTTAAACTGAGTATACACTTATATTTAGTTTATTTATATTTTTCACACATAATTATGTCATTTCTTTATCCTTTCTCTAATGGAAAATATCCTTCATTGGGATTACATCTGAATTTCTTCTCAATGAGAAATTTCTTAATAATATGAACTTTTACTCTTTTATAATGTTAATATTCAGCCTCTTTGACATTACATATCCATATTATGTCTATAAAAATGTCATTTAAATGTTTTGAAAATGATCTACTTGTATGTGGCTTATAATTTAAATGTTCAAAATGTAAAAGGACACTTTTATTAAAACATTTTTTTTAAAAGGTTTTAAAGATTTATTATTTTAAACATTTATCATCCATGTACATGTTTTAAAAATGGTTTTAAGAATTTATTTATAGGTACATGAATTTTTTAAAACCCTTTCAAAAGTTTCGAAGAGTTATGGGACACTTTGATTCTAAAATCACTTTTAAATGTCTTATATTAATATTTTAAAAGTATAAAGGGGTTTTTTTATCTCATAGATTTTTAATGACTTTATTAGATGTTTTTATTTATGATAATATCAGGATGTGATCTATATTGATTGAAATGTGGAAATTTTATGTTTCTTTTTGCATGTTTTAAGTGTTATGATTATGTTATGGTTCTTGGTCAATGTTTATGAAATCAGGTGGATCTGTGATAAACTTAGGGCATGTGAGCCCGATATAGCTCTCTAATGCATTGGGTTATGCAAAGGAGTTAAAAGATAAGGTTTCTCCAAATAGATTTAGGGAATATATTATGATGGGTAATCCAAATGTAACCGTGAGGGTTACTCCCTACGTAAGAATGTAATTAATGCCTCAAGTTACCTTTACGTCTTATGATTCCTATGAGTTATTCATAAATCTTATGATTTCACGAGGTATACTAAAGTTCTTTTGTTTTATGAGTAAAGTGTGTTTTCATTGATTCTTATGTATATGTGGACTAATCATTCCTTTATGTATTTTTATATCCCATAATGAGGATTTTGTGCTCATTCAATGTTTTTGAAATATCTTCCCCAGGACTTAAAGTGGAATACGGTCAATGACGGGATCAAGGAATTTTCATGATGTCTAAAACATGGAACTAGACATGAATATTTTGTTCAAGAATTTATATTTTGTGAAAAAATGGAAACTGAGTTGATGAGTCTACCTTGTAATCCCTAATATGTAATAGTTGTGTCCTAATTCTCTAAAACTCTAAACCTGACAATATCCTCATTATGAATGATTCAATATAATTCAATATTATGTAATGTTTTAAGGTCGGGTCCTTATAATCCTACTATGTATTTTTATACTCAACCAAACATGGGCTTTGCATGCACGTGTTACACCACAATCCGATGGTAGACAGGTTGATCATGACTTTTTAGGATCTTATGTATATTGGTTATTGGACTATGTATAGTGGTCATAGCTTGGGATCCAAGAGTGTGCCTCTCTCAGTAATATTAATTTCAATTTACTTCCAGGTTGTGGATATAAGGCCCCAGCCTTAAACCTTACTTAAAATTGAATTAAATGAATAATTCACAGTGAGGATCTTTTCAGGTTTAGAGTTTTAGATAATTAGGACATAACTATTACATCTCAACAGATTACAAAGTAGTCTCTTCTACTAAATTTCCATAAAATAAAAAATTCTTAAAAAGAAACATGTCTAGTTTCATGTTTTAGGTAGCATGACTTTTCCTTGATCCCATCCTAGACCCTATTCCAAGCTAAGTCCTGTGAAAAACATTTCAAAAACTTGGGATGAGCATAAAAACTCAGTAAGGGATACAAAAAGAATAAAAACTGTTAGTTTATCAAAACAAAAAGTAAACCATGTATACTTTATCAAGGTAATACTTTTCACCTTTATGAAGTAGTAAAAACTATTCATGAATTATATATCATTACTTACCTTTTTGTAACCAAAGTATTACCATAAAACCCATATAAAGAACACATAACATATATAAAGGTAACTTGGGACATAAACATACTTAAGTGGAATAACCATACGGTCGACTCCCACACATATCACTTAATGGAATAGCCATACGGCCAATTTCCATACATAGTTAATGGAATAGTCATACGGCCGACTTCCATACCCAATGCATTGGAGTTTATAACGTAACCACCCGTCCTGGTATTCACGGCACCACCCGTCATAATGTCCAAGTACCAATATAAAATCATAAAACATAAAACCAATATAAAGGAATGATAACATTTCCACATCACAATATATCATATTAGAATCCTTTATCAAAACCATTTTCAAAACCATTCAAAACATTTAATAAAGAGACTTTTGAATCAAAGTGTCTCATACCACCTTGAAGCTTAAAATTTTAAACCATTAATATTCATATAAATAAAACCTTAAAACCATTTTGAAAACATGGATATTAATGAGAACAAATAATTAAAACATTTAAAATGACATTTTGGTTAAAGGGTTTTTTACCAAAATTAGAGACACTTGAATACAATAATTAAGGAATAACATTTAGTCAGAACATTATAATATCATGAGAATAAATGGATTCATGATATAATACTCCAAAGGATAGTATATACACCATATAATAGTGAATTGGTGCATAACAACAATAAACCCTCAATAGAAATGTCAAATGTGATGAAATCCCTTATAAAGAAGTTATCCATAAATTAAGGACAAATAAATCTCAAAAATATGTGTGACAAATATAAATACACCCAATATAAGTGGATATTAAGTGAAAAACAATAAAAGGTCATTCACACATATTTAATGGATGGCATATTAAATGACCACATGTTGAACCCAAAGAAATCGAAATTGGGTTAAAAAGTTCCTTTGATAGCCTAACGACATCCCATCAAAATGAGTTGATGAGAGATAAAAAATGTATCTCATTACTTGGAAATAAACTTTACATCAATAAGGATATATGAGAACATATCCCAACATAACAATATGTAAATTAAGAGACCCAACAAAAGAAGTCTTTTAAAAAGAGGAGGGTGAAAGGTTCCATTACCGACTTGGGTAACTTTCGAAAAGTACACCCCATTGAAGATGTGTCATAAAATGAATATGTAAATACCCATAAATGGAATTATATTACAAAAGGAGTGTAATAATGGGCAGTACATAAACCACTCAAATGAAATTGTGGCAAATGTAGCATAAATCCCACAGGAATAAAAGTGAGATGAAAAATCCCTTACGAAAACTCGGCAGCCTAACGGCGCGACTTAAAACATCCAAAATGGATTGATGAGAGGAAATAGGGTATCTCATCACATTACAATAAAATGTACAGAAATAGGAATATAAAAGAACATCCCCCAACATTACAAAGAGGAGATTAAAAGAAGTGACATAAAGGAGAGTACTTAAAAAGAAAGAGAGAGGTTAGATCTCTTACGAATGTTCGGCAGCCTAACGGCGCCACTCAAAAATCCCAAAATGAATTGATGAGAGAGAATAGGGTCTCTCATCAAATGAACATAAAAATTACAGTAAGTTTAATATAAAATATCATCCCAATAACAAGAAATATGAACTTTAAAAGGAATGACATAAAAGTGTGTACTTAAAAAGAAAGAGAGGAGTAGGATCCCTTACCTCGGGTCCGACTTGACTCGATCGTTCTTTAATCTCCTGAATAATATACTTGAGTTAATTTTTACTTAATTAATAACCCTTTTCAAGTTCATTATTCCTTTTATATCACTTATTACCATGTCATAAACATTATGTAATCATTTAAGTTAATAATATTTGTTTTGCAGATATTTGGTTCTTAAGTCGAAAGTGGACTTCTTACAATTACATGTTGTTCATGTGGTCAAATGTTATTTATATACAGAATGAAATTCCTGATTTAGATATCATATATATCATATATATCCAGAATATACATGTATTTATAATATTACATAATCATTTAGAGGTAAGAAATGAAATGCACCGTTCATGGAGACGGTAAGCCGTACGTACGCATGAACGCTACTTTCATTTCTTTCTCATATTAATGGAATTAAAAGTAAATGAGAGGTATGTATATTTTAATTCCAGAATGATATTAATAATTTAGATGTATCATTCATTATATATATCCATTATATACATATACTTTTAATAGTACATTACATTTGGGGATAAGAAATGAAATGCACCGTTCATGGAGACGGTAAGCCGTACGTACGCATGAACGCTACTTTCATTTCTATCTCATACTTTAATGGAAAGAAATAATAATGATATAGAGGTATATTATAATTCCAGTATAACATCATATATAATAACTTTATATACATCCTTTAATCGTCCCACATATGGCATTAACGAATCACATCACTTTGAGGGGGCGGTAGTCCGCACTTCCTTAAATGAATATATCGTGTTTACCCACAATGGAAACCATAAAGGTATGCCCAAAATGAAAAAATACAGAAGCTTAAAGAAAACAATAAACATATTATATATCATATATAAAAATAGTGACATCATAATGGCCACCTTTGAAGGTGTTAAATGAGTATTGAACAACCATCGTTTCGGGGGGCAGAATTTCGCCATTTACAGAAACCGTATGTTCTTTAACCATTTGATGTAGTGTTGTGAGAGTGTAGATAGAATAAATCTTATAACAACATCCTACTATATTAAAGATACAGGTTTTGTTACCAGAGAAGTAAATAAAAAGAGTTTAGGGGGTTGGAGAAACAAAATAAAACAAATGAACAAGAGAGAATGAATTACCTTTAAAAGTGTTACTCCTTTTGAACTGAGGCTAAAGGCTTCCTTCGAAAGGATTCTTCCCAAAGGGAATCCTCTAAGATGAGAAGAGGGATGTGGAGAGAGTAAATGGGTAGGGGTTGTCCGAGCCAAAGGCTTGAGAAGTGTGTGAAATGAGGTAGAGGTGGTGGCCTTTTATAAGAGGAGAGGAGGGGCACTTTTGGAAAGTAAAGAAATATTACTTTATTTGAAAATGTTTTTCCGTTTTAAAAGGTCCCAAATTGATATAATTCGTGGATAAGGTGATAAGGGTTCTAAATCCACTCATCCAATTGTTTTTGGACATGTTTAGTTCATAGATTTTACATTATCTTTTCATTTTATTAAAATCGTCAAATAATGATGTCATCGCTGCATCATTATTATGTCATAACTAATTTAATTTATATAATGTCTAAAAATTATAAAAAAAATACTATGATGTAGGAAATATTTTTATCTTTCCAATTACTATTTATAATAAAAAATCTGAACTTTATAACCCCATATAAAAATTGTTTTCGTAAAACATATTATGTTTGTGTCATTTTTACTTTTACATTAAATAAAAAGTTATTTATGTCATTTCCCAACCAAAGTGTCTCCATGGGGTCCCCAAGTTGACCCATGGCTTTTCTTGGTCGGTCATGACACAACCAATAAGGTTGGGACATGTGTCTAGGTCATTTTATATTATTAAAGAATTATTTATACCTTAAACTACCATAATTACCACTAATCGCGATTAAGAACTTAATAAGTTACTATTCACCAAAAAATTATTATAATCTCATTGAACCACATTTTACTTCTTAATGACAACCATTTATGTCGGATTTTTGAAATTCAAAACACAATGATGGAAAAATTTCATTTAAATGGAAAATCAATCTTTATAAGTATCACTTAGTGGTTTCACTATTCATCAAAAATTGATGTTTTTCAGAAAAATCCCAAAAATTCACACTAAGCTATATTTGATATTATGAATTCAAAAATGAAGTATATTTTAAAAAATTCAAAACATATAAGTCACATTAATTAATTTAATAATTAATTCCCGCTGTCAGAGCAAAGAGCGTGTTTTTATGAAACAATAAGTATCAAAAGATTGACACTAGTTTAAGTTCGATTTCAAAGTGAAATTGATTCCAACGACCACTATTGGATTTAATGGTAAATTTTTTTTCTAATTTCACTTTAAAACCAATTCAAAAGATAATATAATCATATAAATAAATTATATTAAAAAGAGGTTTTGAAATAAAATACCACATTTTACACTATTCATTAAAAAATGAACTTTATCAGAAAAATACCAAAAATTTACAAAAAGTAAAATTTAATGTCCCGATTATAAAGAAGAGTTCTATTTGCTCCAAAAGAATGTATAAGAGTGATCAAAACTATATTTAATGACAGTTCACCATCAAAAGGTGATAAGTGAACCTTTAGTGAAAACTAGGGCATATACGCCTAAAATTGAATTCTTTCTGTATTTTAAGCCTTTATATTTTATTGGATAAATGTAAAAACATTTAAAAACATATATAATCATATTATCGTTATTTATATCCATTCCCGCCAATACAATGGCTACATGTTAACTACCATTTAAAATAATATTATTTTATTATTAGAGTGCAACGTAAGATTCCCAAGAAACTCGTTGTTGCGTGTTGGGTACGCCATCGAGCATAGCATCCCCTTTAAAGTAATATTAATATTTGTTTCATAGATATGGATAAATATAAAGATGACATATTCTTTATTTACCTAGGGTGTTACATTCTTCCCCCCTTTTGGGAATTGCGTCCTCGCAATTTTAAAATTGAGCTTGGAAACATCCTTGAAAGTCCCACATCGGAATAAGAGTCGGTAAAACAATCACTTTAAAATAAAAGAAGATAAGTACAGAGGTCACCCAAGTTAACCCATACTAGGATTCCAAGTATGAAAATATGGAAATGGAGGAAAAAACAAAGGGTCATGTTCTGATGGAGAGTGATAGAAAACATGTTTAGGAGAAAGTTAACCATGAGAGAATCACAAACTTGTGATGGGTTAAACGGTGCTGGGTTCCCCAGTAGGAAAAGTTAATAGACAACATTTTTGTTTTATGTTACTTTTTATTGAGGAATTTATTCATAAGGAAACATAATCACTTATCATGTTGACTTTCAACTTTTACTAGATTCCTTAATCAAACTCATATTTTTTTTCCAAAAGACGAGTATTTAGGGAGACTTGTTCACATTAAGAGTACTATAAACAACTTCTTAGAGGAGATCCTAATCCACAAAAAAGAACTATACACTTCCCATATCTTTAGACCTTAACCATAACCAAAACCAAAAATGTTAGTACAAGGTCAGATAATCCAGAAAAGGATATCCCTTTATAAAAAGAAAATCTATTCTTAATCTCCAAATTTGTCCAACAAAATCCTAAGTTCAACGAGGACCATCCGATAAACAAATTTGTCCATATAAATTCCTCAAAGTAAACCAATATAAGATTGAAACCCAAACATTTTAAGGATTTAGTCACATATTCTTCCATGTTAAATCATAACATTTATCTCCAAACAACATCAGTTGCTCCTAAAGTCCCGTATTGAAAAGTAATTAACCTAATCACATATCCTCCATGATAGGTTAATCATTTTCATAAATAACCGAAAAACAACTTACTCTTAATTCATAAAATCATATAACTAGAATGAATCAGTCAAACTAACCAGGGACTTCACATAGTCCAGTGGTAGGCGATAAATACCAGTCGCACATTGGTTGTGGGTTCGATTCCCGCAGCTTTGTCCGACGCGACGGGATGTCACACGGTCTGCGTGTTGTCCTTTTTCCAAAACAATATAATTCTTAAAACATTCCCCAAAATGAGATAAAATCTTCAAGAATAACCATAACATAATTTAACCTCAATTTTATCTCATGCCTTTCACTTCCATCATAACATATAGTAACCCATAATTACCTCAAAAGTAAGGATCATATAAACCCTAATGGTTACCTTAATAATTATTACCTGAATTTCCACATCGAGTTGGCCATATCGTACATGATGCATTAGAGAACTCACCAAGGTTGAAGTGGTTCATCATGAATCCTTGATAGTTGGTTTAGAACAACCATGAGATTCCTCATTGAATCCATCATTTTATTTAGTATCTTAATCAGAGAACCACCACCGTTTCCTTCAAACTTGTTGTCACTTTGGTGCCTGCTAGATCCAGCCATTTACTAAAACCAAAAAGGTCAGTGTGAGTATATCAACATAACCATCATGTACTAAAGAGTAAGATAACCACAAAGATATACTTACTCATTCAATTTATCTAAAACTAGGACTCTTTCTGGAATCCTAACCATTATGGTAATGTCACTTGTGCTTAGAGAATACCGTAACCTCTAAAGTTATCTAAACCGACCTCTGATACCAACTATAAGGCCCCAGCCTTAAACCTTACTTAAAATTGAATTAAATGAATAATTCACATTGAGGATCTTTTCAGGTTTAGAGTTTTAGAGAATTAGGACATAACTATTACATCTCAACAGATTACAAAGTAGTCTCTTCTACTAAATTTCCATAAAATAAAAAATTCTTAAAAAGAAACATGTCTAGTTTCATGTTTTAGGTAGCATGACTTTCCCTTGATCCCATCCTAGACCCTATTCCATGCTATGTCCTGTGAAAAACATTTCAAAAACTTGGGATGAGCATAAAAACTCAGTAAGGGATACACAAAGAATAAAAACTGTTAGTTTATAAAAACAAAAAGTAAACCATGTATACTTTATCAAGGTAATACTTTTAACCTTTATGAAGTAGTAAAAACTATTCATGAATTATATATCATTACTTACCTTTTTGTAACCAAAGTATTACCATAAAACCCATATAAAGAACACATAACATATATAAAGGTAACTTGGGACATAAACATACTTAAGTGGAATAACCATAAGGTCGACTCCCACACATATCACTTAATGGAATAGCCATACGGCCAATTTCCATACATAGTTAATGGAATAGCCATACGGCTGACTTCCATACCCAATGCATTGGAGGTTATAACGTAACCACCCATCCTGGTATTCACGGCACCACCCGTCATAATGTCCAAGTACCAATATAAAATCATAAAACATAAAACCAATATAAAGGAATGATAACATTTCCACATCACAATATATCATAATAGAATCCTTTATCAAAACCATTTTCAAAACCATTCAAAACATTTAATAAAGAGACTTTTGAATCAAAGTGTCCCATACCACCTTGAAGCTTAAAATTTTAAACCATTAATATCCATATAAATAAATCCTTAAAACCATTTTGAAAACAAGGATATTAATGAGAACAAATAATTAAAACATTTAAAATGACATTTTGGTTAAAGGGTTGTTACCAAAATTAGAGACACTTGAATACAATAATTGAGGAATAACATTTAGTCAGAACTTTATAATATCATGAGAATAAATGGATTCATGATATAATACTCCAAAGGATAGTATATACACCATATAAGAGTGAATTGGTGCATAACAACAATAAACCCTCAATAGAAATGTCAAATGTGATGAAATCCCTTATAAAGAAGGTATCCTTAAATTAAGGACAAATCAATCTCAAAAATATGTGTGACAAATATAAATACACCCAATATAAGTGGATATTAATTTTAAAACAATAAAAGGTCTTTCACACATATTCAATGGATGACATATTCAATGACCACATGTTGAACCCAAAGAAATCGAAATTGGGTAAAAAAGTTCCCTTGATAGCCTTACGACATCACATCAAAATGAGTTGATGAGAGATAAAAAATGTATCTCATCACTTGGACATAAACATTACATCAATAAGGATATATGAGAACATATCCCAACATAACAATATTTAAATTAAAAGACCCAACAAAATAAGTCTTTTAAAAAGCGGAGGGTGAAAGGTTCCATTACCGACTTGGGTAACTTTCGAAAAGTACACCCCATTGAAGAAGTGTCATAAAATGAATATGTAAATACCCATAAATTGAATTATATTACAAAAGGAGTGTAATAATTGGCAGTACATAAACCACTCAAATGAAATTGTGGCAAATGTAGCATGAATCTCACAGGAATAAAAGTGAGATGAAAAATCCCTTACGAAAACTCGACAGCCTAACGACGCCACTTAAAACTTCCAAAATGGATTGATGAGAGGAAATAGGGTATCTCATCACATTATAATAAAATGTACAGCAATAGTAATATAAAATAACATCCCCCAACATTACAAAGAGGAGATTAAAAGAAGTGACATAAAGGAGAGTACTTAAAAAGAAAGAGAGAGGTTAGATCTCTTACGAAAGTTCGGCAGCCTAACGGCGCCACTCAAAAATCCCAAAATGGATTGATGAGAGAGAATAGGGTATCTCATCACATGAAAATAAAAATTACAGTAAGTATAATATAAAAGATCATCCCAATAACTAGAAATATGAGCTTTAAAAGAAATGACATAAAAGTGTGTACTTAAAAAGAAAGAGAGGAGTAGGATCCCTTACCTCGGGTCCGACTTGACTCGATCATTCTTTAATCTCCTGAATAATATACTTGAGTTAATTTTTACTTCATTAAGAACCCTTTTCAAGTTCATTATTCCTTTTATATCACTTATTACCATGTCATAAACATTATGTAATCATTTAAGTTAATAATATTTGTTTTGCCGATATTTGGTTCTTAAGTCGAAAGTGGACTTCTTACAATTACATGTTGTTCATGTGGTCAAAGGTTCTTTATATACAGAATGACATTCCTGATTTAGATATCATATATATCATATATATCCAGAATATACATGTATTTATAATATTACATAATCATTTAGAGGTAAGAAATGAAATGCACCGTTCATGGAGACGGTAAGCCGTACGTACGCATGAATGCTACTTTCATTTCTTTCTCATATTAATGGAATTAAAATTAAATGAGAGGTATGTATATTTTAATTCCAGAATTATATTAATCATTTAGATGTATCATTCATTATATATATCCATTATATACATATACTTTTAATAGTACATTACATTTGGGGATAAGAAATGATATGCACCGTTCATGGAGACGGTAAGCCGTACGTACGCATGAACGCTACTTTCATTTCTGTCTCATACTTTAATGGAAAGAAATAATAATGATATAGAGGTATATTATAATTCCAGTATAACATCATATATAATAACTTTAAATACATCCTTTAAACGTCCCACATATGGCATTAACGAATCACATCACTTTGAGGGGGCGGTAGTCCGCACTTCCTTAAATGAAGATATCATGTTTACCCACAATGGAAACCATAAAGGTATGCCCAAAATGAAAAAATAGAGAAGCTTAAAGAAAACAATAAACATATTATATATCATATATAAAAATAGTGACATCATAATGGCCACCTTTGAAGGTGTTAAATGAGTATTGAACAACCATCGTTTCGGGAGGCAGAATTTCGCCATTTACGGAAACCGTATGTTCTTTAATCATTTGATGTAGTTTTGTGATAGTGTAGATAGAATAAATCTTATAACAACATCCTAGTATATTGAAGATACTGTTTTTGTTACAAAAGAAGTAAATAAAAAGAGTTTAGGGGGTTGGAGAAACAGAATAAAACAAATGAACAAGAGAGAATGAATTACCTTTAAAAGTGTTACTCCTTTTGATTTGAGCCTAAAGGCTTCCTTAGAAAGGATTCTGCCCAAAGGGAATCCTCTAGGATTAGGAGAGGGATGTGGAGAGAGTAAATGGGTAGGGGTGGCCGAGCCAAAGGCTTGAGGAGTGTGTGAAATGAGGTAGAGGTGGGGGCCTTTTATAATAGGAGAGGAGGGGCACTTTTGGAAAGTAAAGAAATATTACTTTATTTGAAAATGTGTTTCGGTTTTAAAAGGTCCCACATTGATATAATTCGTGGATAAGTTGATAAGGGTTCTAAATACACTCATCCAATTGGTTTTGGACATGTTTAGTTCATAGAGTTACATTATCTTTCCATTTTATTAAAATCGTCAAATAATGATGTCATCACTGCATCATTATTATGTCATAACTAATTTAATTTATTTAATGTCTAAAAATTATAAAAAAAATACTATGATGTAGGAAATATTTTTATCTTTCCAATTACTATTTATAATCAAAAATCTGATCTTTATAACCCCATATAAAAATTGTTTTCGTAAAACATATTATGTTTGTGTCATTTTTACTTTTACATTAAATAAAAAGTTATTTATGTCATTTCCCAACCAAAGTGTCACCATGGGGTCCCAAAGTTTACCCATGGCTTTTCTTGGTCTGTATTGACACAACCGAGATGTTTGGGACATGTTTCTAGGTCATTTTATATTATTAAAGAATTATTTATACCTTAAACTACCCTAATTACCACTAATCGCGATTAAGAACTTAATAAGTTACTATTCACCAAAAAATTATTATAATCTCATTGAACCACATTTTACTTCTTAATGACAACCATGTATGTCGTATTTTTGAAATTAAAAACCCAATGATGGCAAAATTTCATTTAAATGGAAAATCAGTCTTTATAAGTATCACTTAGTGGTTTCACTATTCATCAAAAATTGATGTTTTTCAGAAAAATCCCAAAAATTCACCCTAAGCTATATTTGATATTCCGAATTCAAAAATGAAGTCTATTTTAAAAAATTCAAAACATATAAGTCACATTAATTAATTTAATAATTAATTCCCGCTGTCAGAGCAAAGAGCGTGTTTTTATGAAACAATAAGTATCAAAACATTGACACTAGTTTAAGTCTGATTTCAAAGTGAAATTGATTCCAACGGCCACTATTGGATTTAATGGTAAAAATATTTTCTAATTTAACTTTAAAACCAATTAAAAAGATAATCTAATCATATAAATAAATTATATTAAAAAGAGGTTTTGAAATAAAATACAACATTTTACACTATTCATTAAAAAATGAACTTTATCAGAAAAATACCAAAACTTTACACAAAGTAAAATTTAATGTCCCGATTATAAAGAAGAGTTTTATTTGGTCCAAAAGAATGTATAAGAGTGATCAAAACTATATTTAATGACAGTTCGCCATCAAAAGGTGATAAGTGAACCTTTAGTGAAAACTAGGGCATATACGCCTAAAATTGAATTCTTTCTGTATTTTAAGCCTTTATCTTTTTTTGGATAAATGTAAAAAAATTTAAAAACATATATAATCATATCATAGTTATTTATATCCATTCCTGCCAATAAAACGGCTACATGTTAACTACCATTTAAAATAATATTATTTTATTATTAGAGTGCAACATAAGATTCCCAAGAAACTCGTTGTTGCGTGTTGGGTATGCCATCGAGCATAGCATCCCCTTTAAAGTAATATTAACATTTGTTTCATAGATATGGATAAATATAAAGATGACATATTCTTTATTTACCTGGGGTGTTACAGTGGAACTTATCTTTTTGTTAATGTTTTTTCCGTATTTTTTTCTATTAAGATTAAATATTTTTACGTGTACTGATTAGTGGTCAATGCATGTTTGTTTTCATTTTACAATAGCATCGTATCAATTTTTTTCTTTCTCCACTATACAGTTGCATTAATTTGAACACATTTTTGTGTATAGCTACTTCATAAAAGACCTCCATGAGTTTATTCTACCTTCGGCGCATGTCACCACCCCATAGCCCATGGGGGCTGGCCTGGGTTGATTGTTTCTCAAGCCCCGAAATGGGTTCAACCATGATAAATATATTTTCCTCAAAAAGTATTTTCATGAGTTATCTAAATTTTTTTTCCATATAAGTTAAAACTCATTTATGATACTTATGTTTTTATGACAATTCACTTCAATGATTCAATTTATATTTATTCTATAAGTGGTTTTTGTTGATGATAGAATGATATTTATGAAATACATATCGATTTCATGTGTTTTGTTATGATTTCAAGATGTTTATGAAAATGATTTCAATCCATTGTTTCTGATATGATAAATTATGTATATTATTTTGGAATACATATGCATGATATCATTATGAAATTGGTGGGACCAATACCACCCTCCAATGCATCGGTTAAATATTTATATCACATGAGATATAAATAATGGTATTTGTCTCATAAAATGGTAATGTGATTGATCTATGACTACCATAATGGTATATTGTGAACATGTAATACCATGATGGACATAGATGAAATGCTTTTATTACTAGAGAAATAATTATTATTTTCTTATGTGGTCTCTATAGTTCCATGTCTTATTCCAATTTTTTGCTTTCATGGATCGTTTTATTTATTTCACTGTGATTTATGTCTTATGAATTACCAATCACTATGCCATGTTTCCTATTTAAGATCATTGATATATATGTTATGATATATTTGTTTCAGGATGATGTTCCCAAATCCATTTTCTCATGATTATGTTTACATATCTCTATTTTACCAATTATAACATCATAACAAACCCCTTTCTATGTTTCCTTTTACCCAGGCTATAATGATATGTATTATTTTCTATAAAACTGAGAAGGGTTCATGTCAAGATGAACCTAATGGGACATAATGTTCCTCAATTATGTACCAATTCTTATGTAACAATATTTTCAAAGGCACTAGAATGATACATTCTATGGGATTTGATTATGTAATGTATAAAGTATTATAAAAATTTAATTTAATATTATTGGATGAAAATAGAGGGTTTTTATAGTTGTTATCAAAATAATATTTAGAAGTACATTTGAAACATATATGAGAAAACATTAGTAATAACCCAAAGGAAATGAATAATGATAAGTCTATGAATAATTAAAAGTATAAGAAATTGTCTGGGAATTTTTTAAAGGATAGAGCGAGTGGTTTACAATAAATGAATATAAGTCTTGATACTACAAGTGGATGTGGCTTTAGAAGAGATTTTCCTAGGGTTAAAAAAATTCTTATAGGTGCCTTGGGAATCACTCAACAGTATCCTGGTACATAATAATGGGCCTTGTTTCAAATATTTTTTGACACTCCCATGGGATATGCTATGGAAATTCACAAACCCTTCCCCAACCATTATGAAATATTGATATACATGTTGGCTATGAATAATCTATTATGAACATGCAGTGTCATATATTAATGAAGGATTCATAATTTAGACATAATATCAGTGGATTTTAATGATTATATAGTTCCTCATAAGGATAATTGTTTGTTATTCTACACTTTTGGTTTTAGTTAATTATTGGAAACCAATGAAATAATGTGAATAATGATTGTGACATATAATGAATCAATTTTCCTCTTATATAACAAAATTAAATGGGAGTTGGAATGAAAATTATTATTTTTATACTGACAAAAAATTAAAAATCTATTAATAATGGTGGAAATCCAAAATTGAAAAGTAGAAAACAATAATCTATTTATTCTTTTAGGAAGAAATTTCCACCATTATTCCATGGGTATTCTAGTTCACACGTTAATAAAAATGGATCATTACTATAGAAATGAATTTCTCCATTCATCATTGTTCGTATCATGAGAATTTTATTCTGTTTGTTTATTGGTTCTAATGAAAATCATACTAGAGGTGGACTCTAATTAAGAACATGGGTATTCAAGAAGAAATTGAATCCACAGATTGGGTGGAGTATAAGAAATTATTTTTCAATAAGTACATTACTCTTATTATTTATAGAAAAATTGAAAAAGAATTTTTTGAGTTGAATCAAAGGTATTTTGAATCTGTCGACACAAAAAAGGTAATTTAAAGGGATATATGATTCAGACATTAAGAATTATCATCCAAACCATATGTATATACGATATGATATTTAGTTGCAAAAAGCCAAGTCTCAGAAGGGAGATGGCCATTAATTAATTTAATATCAATAAATAGATTTTGTGTTGTTCAATAAAGGGCAAAATAGAGGTTGTTGTCAAGTATAAATCTCATGGTTTTTATAAGAAGAGGAATATAGAGTTTATGGTGAAATATAAAAACCATGAAATGAACAAACAATCATTACATTAATACATTACTTTGGGTATAAGCATTGATGAAATTTTTATAAGGGTTCTAATAAATATATTATATATGTAAATGTAGATCATTAGACATTTGATAGCTAATGTGATTGGAAAAATTCACCTAATGGTGAGAATGGAGAGATTGTGGAACAAAATGATCCTCCCAGGATTTAGTGATTCATGTGCAATGAGATTGGGAAATATGATAAATAGTGAACAAACCCATGGGCTGGTTATTATGATTGACATTGGAAAAAATTTAATCCTGGGACATGAATAATTCTCATGTGATCACTATATCTAACGATGGATGTGACAATGATGCGGTATGTGGTACAAAGTACATCCACTATAGAACTAATAATGTCTAATTTGATTCTAGATCTAACCAGTATTTCATATCAAAATAAATTTATAAGGGTGTTAATATTCCACCCAAATGATTATATGTATAATTATACGTGAAACTCTATAGTGGTATGATGATTTAATATCAAATCTATGATTCCTCCCTTATTAAATTTTGTCAGAATATCTTTCTAGAAAGTCATGAAATTTTTCCTCTGGTGGATTTTTCTTTCATCATAGGTATGGATTGGATGTCTCTGTATAAATTAAACATGAATGTTCAATGAACAAATGTTACATTTTAGGTTTCAATCCATCCTAATATCATCTATGAATGTGATGATACGTATGAAAATCCAATGGAAATTAAATAAGTTTTATAAGTATTAATTTCCATATAGAAGGGATGTTTATTTCAAACGATTGGGTAGAAAATTTACATCTATGATACAACTATTGGTTTGGAATTTATGTATGTATTTACAAAAAAATTACAATGCCTTTAATCAAAATGTGAAGTTGAGCTCCCTATAGAGCTCATACCGGGTTCCACACAAATTTTAAAGACTCCCGATAAAATGAAACTAATTGAGTTGTAGGATTTTAATATGAAACTCAATGAAAACCATGATAATGGATTTACTTTTCCTTTTGTGTCATCTAGGGGTGAATTGATTATTTTTATGAAGACGAAATATGATTCAATGAGACACAGCATTGATTATTTGGAGTTGAACAATATCATAGTCAAGAACCAGTATCCTCTTCCATGTATAGATGACATGCCTGATGAACTATGAGAATCTCAAAACCTATCCATATTTGAAAATCATTCTAGATATCATCAATTAAGGATAAAAAGTGGGTATAAAGAATACAAAATTACATAAATGTTGAATACACTAAGATTATATTTTTATGCAATTTTGTCTTACTAATTCACCTACCATCTTACTAGAATTGATGAATTGCTTCTTTTATGATTATCATGATTATTTTGTGTAATTATTTATAGATTATATTTTTATATATTAAAATATAATGGAAGAGCCTAAACACAAATTTAGAATTATAATAAATAACCTAAGAAATTATAAAATATATGAAAAATTAATTGAGTTTGAATATTTTATTCCAAAGAATTCATTATTCGATCTTATAATACCAGGAAAAGGTATAGAAGTGCATCCATCATTGACAGAGGATATTTAATGGAGGAATAGACCAACCATGGAGAATAATATCAATAAATTTCTTGGATGATATAGATATTATTTACTATTTTCTGGAGAACATAAATATATATCCAATTCCACCTCCAAGTTAACACTTAAGGGTTCCACGATTCTATTAATAAAGGAACGTGTGGAGAATTTCGACGTACTAAACACAAGATTAGTCAGGACACCTATTTTTACATTACCATATAGTGGTGAACGAGTTTTAATCAATATTGATACATTCATGAAAGGAATGAGATGTGTTATTATCTAGAATAATGAGGTTACATCTTATGCCTCACTACAGTTAATGATAAATGCGAAAATGCACCCAACTCAATATTTGGAGATAGATGTGGACATTTATGAATAAAAGATAGTAGGTGCTATAATTATGATGGAAAGTATGACAAATATAACAGTCATAAAAGTATAAAACATTTATTCACATAGAAGGAGTTGAACATGTTCTATTAAAGACAATAAAAGGAGATAAAGGATTACGAATTATTAATAAATTACAACTCTGAGATAGAAAAAATGGTGGTCGATGCTTTGAGTCAAAGAGATCATTATTGATTTTTCATGATGTGGATAAAAAAGATCCAACATTTATATATTTGCAATGTATTGACCTAGAATCACTGAAGGAAGGGGAAAACATGTCTTTCTTAATTGAATGTCCATATGTGAATCATTTTGATGACTAATGAGGTAGAAAAAGTATGTGTGTAGATGAAAAATATTTTATGAAATGTTCATGAGTATAACATTAATTACTATGGAATGACGATGTAAATTAACCATGAATGTATTCCCACCCATACTAGTTTTTATGTATGTGCTATTGTAGAATGCTAATAGATATTCATTATCTATTCATCATGGATGTTTAAATATTTGTAAATACATGATGCAATACATATTGTGTGATGGAATGAAATGAGATAATTCATAATTTGTATCTAGGTCCTTGGTGTGATAGATTTTTAAGGGTGAAAGAAAAAAATATATGTGATTCTTTCACCCATTACCCATTTTGTAATGGAAATGGTGGTACATCACCTTGTCTTTTTTCATTTGACACCAAATACCATATGAATTATTTATTGCTACATGGGTGGTAATCGATCACCATTTAAGTCACCACACATAATTAATAATAGAGAAGACCTATCACTGTATTAAATTTCTATGACTAAAATTAATGAAATGGTATAGTTTCATGGAATACCACATAATATAGTATCCGATTAGAGATGAGTTTTAACTCATAATTGTAGAAATTTCATTAGAAAGGTGTTGTTACAGAATTGGGTTCTATCACTACATATCATTTCAATATGGATGGTTAGTAAGAAAAAGAAAAAAACCTTAGAGGTTATGTTGATATATTGTTCTCTCAATTTCAATATTTTTTCAGACCAACGCCATCATATAGTTATGTTTTTTATAAAAATTATTTTCAATCTATAATTATTAATGATTCATATGAATCCCTCTAAGGGAAGAAATTTAGAGCCCTAACATGCTGGGATGAAGTGGGATAAAGAAATCTATTGGGACCTGAGATGGTTGAATATATAGATGAGATGTTTAGACCCATTCAAGACCATTTAGAAGGAAGTAAAATTATTATAGAAAATTATAATAGATAACCAAGGAAATTTTCTTGAATTTGAATTTATTGAGTAGGTTCTTCTATCAATATATTAATGGAAGATTGTTATTTTATTTAGGAACAATGGGAAATGAATACATAAACACACTAGAGCCTTTGAAATTCTTGTTCGTATGACGACAATAACCTATAGAATGGAACTTCCTCCATTCATATATAAATTCCATTATGTTTTCCATGTATCTATCTTAATGATGTATATACACAAACCATTATATTAGTTGGACTCATATTTCATAATTTTGGAGTTGGATCTTCCATATGAAGAACAAAAAGATAAAATTATGGATTGTATAGAGAACGTTCTATGAAACAAGAACACTCACCTCTAAATTTTTTTCCAGAAATAACAAACTAGATTATGATACATGATTAATTGAGGATATAATAATGAAAAATATAACTTCTGGTAAAGTCTTTATCTGTTTAAAATTATTATTTTCTCAAATGAACAACTTTACATATCCTATTGTAAAATACAGTAAATTAAATATTAAACACTTAGAATTATAATTTGATAAAATGAAATTCATTTTTGAATTCATAATGTCGAAATTATCTTACTGTGAAATTTTTGGATTTTTTTTAGAAACATTATTTTTTGGTCAATACTAAAAAATACTAAATTGTGGATAAAAGCATCATTTTTTTATTATGGAATTATTATAAAAAATTTTATATAAAAATTATAAAAATTATAAATATATTAATAAAATTTATTTAATTATAATGTTTTTTATATAGAAATTATATATAACACTTTTTTGAACTTTGGATTGTTTTTTCTCTCCTTCTCATCTGAATTGCAGGATTAGCATTAATCTAAATTTTTATACTTCTACGAATTTATTTTAGAATGGAAAAACAAAATTATAAATATTAGTATATTATTTAGATTATAATAAGTGATAACTAATTTTATTGTGATATTAACAATAGTAACTTTAGTAAATTTTAGTTAACCATGGTTTTTGGTAAAATGTAAAATTAAAGGAAAATATATTATTATAATACTATAAAATTAACCTATCAATTTTAAAAATATCATAGGATAAGTATGTTTTTCAACAAAACCAACCTTAAGACAAAATTTAAAATTTTTTAAGCCACATTGATAAGAATATGACATTTATTATATTTTATTTAAAGATAAGTAAAAAATGGAAACTTCGTATATTTAAAAACATAAAAATTTTAATATAGGGTTAAAAAATTGAAAAATTAGACTATAAATAGGGATTTAAAATAAAATAAATTTATCTTAATTATGATAATTTTTTTAAAAAATTATAATAAATAACTTCATTAAGGCTTTCATAATGATCATGCATTAAATTATTAACTACATGTAATATAAAAGAAATGATATTAACAATAATTATATAAATATAATGATATATAATTAATTAAATTCATAAAATTGTTAGATAAATTGTACATATTATTGAGATATTATAAATTTTTTAATTAAAATATCAATATGAAATTTGATAATAGAAAAATAATAAATAGTATCAATATTGAAATAAATGTACTTAAAAATAAATAGAAATTTATTAAATGATATTAAATTTGTAAAATAATGAAATTTGAAAATTAACTATAAAAGGTTTTAATTATTATTAATTATCTTGTTGGGGTTTATTGACATTTTCTACTAAATAAATTAACCCTAAAGAGTGAAAATCCATGTTCTCATGGTAAATGTAATTCAATTTATGTAAGGGTTGAAACCAATATATAAGGATACTATTGTGATAAAAACGTGTCTGAAAACCATTGGTTGAGATTATTTTCTCCCAAAATCATATTATCTTCTAAATAACATACATTTGTGTGATATAAATTTGAAAGTCAAATTATATCAATTTAATACTTTGAGAGTTCAGAAGAGTGCCCCTCCAATATCATATAAAAAAACCTCATCGGTCACTTCCTCTCACTACATTGATCAATATTCGTTGACCAAACCCATACCATATATATTGTAAACATTAATATCCTAATTATAGAGGATCTAGAATTTTCAAAATTCCAACTCTATTGTTCCTAAACGAATATCTAGAGGCAGCTAGCCGAAGAAGATATAATCTCATTTACCGACTCTCAAAATAGTATTTTGTATTTTACTTCCTATTCAAGTTTTTTTTAATTATTAATGAACAACTATAGTATCAACTATATTTGCATTATTTATTATGATTACTGAACTATCACATTCCAGCTTTTATTGGTCATATGAAAAATAAATTCACTATGACTATGAATGTACGACCTACCATCTCCACACCGTTGTGTAATTTTTTTTCACCACCAATTTACATGGATGAGTATAATAATAGAAATAATGATAAAATATAGTAATTATAATTTGATATTTATTTTGGAATAATATAAATACCGTACACTCCTATACCATTACCCGATTTGGTGAATGGACTTTTCACTCATGCATATGTACAACCTATAGTCTCATGGACATGGTGCGAATCATTTTCCATGATAAAAAACATAGAATGATTATATAAATAAATTTATTGAATAAATATTTTATCTAAAAACTTAATACTATTAATTAAATGATATAAAAACTTCATGTTTGTATAAACTGGGACATATATGACAAAACATGCATAATAAATGAATGCATTTAGCACCTAAAATAATAGAAATAATGAAATATTATTAACAAACATATGATAATATTATAATATTGGATATCATATTAATATTGTTCTATAATAATTTAATAACATTATTTACTCTATTATACATGATTTTTAGATACGTACGATGAAAACTATACCTACATAAGTGTTAATTCTACAATCTCATTAATATTTCAAAAGTTTATACTTAAGTGTCTTCTGAAGAAATATTTATCATCCATGTCTATGTATATTAAATTTAATTTAAAAATACTAATACTATAATTCACATTGTTTTTAATGACATTTTTACCAATTTATAACACTATTATAACCGGTTTGAAATGAATTTATTGTCAATTTCGCAATGAGGTATTTTTTTGACATTACCCAAAAAATTATGAGAATTTTTTTCTTCTTATATGGCATGAACCTATTTTTTTAAATTTAATGATTCAATAATAACAAAATTATTAACTATAAATATAATGATTAAATTTTAATATAAAATTTATTCTTTCAAAATTTCATAGCATATCAAGTAATGAAATTTTTTTCAAATCAGAATGGATATTTCTACAAAACAAAATTTCATGAGTTATCTCAAAATTATTTTAAAACTAAGATAATTTCTTTGATGTTACTAATGTTTTATTATGGATGTGATTTAATTTTTCCTTTCATATTCATTATATTAATATTTTATTTTTATGATGGAATGATATTTATGAATCCCATTTCTTTTCAATGGGTTATGTTATGATTTTTTGATATTTATGAAATCCACTTCATTATAGGGGTTTTGATATGATAAATGATTTATGTTTTAGTGGAACACATATGTATGATTTAATTATTTGATTAGTGGGACATATATATCCATTATATTTATAGGGTAATGATGTATATCCCATCAGATATACATAAATGATTTTTTCCACTAATATGGTAATGGTAATGAACATTTACTACCAATCTGGTAGGGAAGTGAACCCATACTACCCACATATCATTATAAGTGATGCATTGAGTACTATTGAAATCATTAATATATGCTTATGTGTTTTAAATTGTTCCATTTTTATATCTATGTTATGATTTCATGGATCATGATATTTATTTTCTTATGATTCATGTCTTATGATCTTCTAATATCTATGAAAATATTCCGATTTATGATCTTTGATATGTGGGTTATGATCTTATATAATCAAGATCATTTTATCATGCACTTATTCTAATGATTATGCTTATATATCTACCATGTTTACCCGTACTTATAATCTATGATCTCCACCTTTTATATTTCCTTTCACCCATGTTATGATGATATATATTATGTTTTATGTGTTATAGAAGGGTGGTTGTCAAGAAGAACCTAATGGGAGATAATGTATCCCACTTATGTACAAATTTTAATGTTTCCATCTTTCTAAAGGAACAAGGCCAATACAATATTTTGGAGTTTTCTTTTGAAATGATATAAGTATTCTACAAATATTATAGTATGAAATCTAGGGTTGTTATATTTTTCCCATGAAACTATAATTTTTAATTTTTAATTAAAATCAATTTATTATATATGGGGTTCAAAAAAATGATTTCATTATTTGGAATCATAGGTTCTATTTTTGGTAAATAGGTTCCTTTCTTGATAAAATAAATAACACTCTTACTAATTTCTATTCATATGGTAATGGAAAAATAATCTAATTAATGAAAAAACTAAATCAACATGGACTATAAAATGTCTATAAAACATTCCTAGACTTTTCTATTTGTCAATTTTTTATACACTCATCCTTGATTTGAGGAAATTTTATTTTTTTGATAATTAGGATTAAATTATGTTTTTTATTATATTATATTTAAGGAAAATTAAAAAAATCACTCTTCTTTATACATTATATTTTTAACATATATATATATAGGATATTTTCATTAATAAATATTCTTTTGAAAACTAAATGATTTATCTTTTTTGCCGCTATTTTTGGTTATTTTTTACTAATGAAATATTTACCTTCAAAACATTGAAAACAATATTGTAGTAATAATTCAATTAATGGAAATATATAATAAATGACATTAAAAAGGAATAAATTTTATTAAATTAATTTGATATATGAATTTTCATTATAAAAATGATTTGTTATCAATTTTATAATAATATTTAGTCAAATTATAATAATTTTTTGATGTTATTAAAATAAAAAATGAATAGTTCTATCAATTGACATTAATGCTACGTTATAATATATAAAATTTTAATAAATGATATATAACTCAATAAAATCATATATCTATCCTAGTGAGTAGGATATGGTTTATCATATCATATGTTGATGGTTTATTGGACGTTTATTCATTTATGGTAACTATATTTCCCCCCTACAAGTAAATATCTATGATATCACAGTATGTTTTAATTATGATAATGTATGCTTAAAAAATGATAATCATAAAAACATATAAATAACATGCTTACTTTTTTTTTAATAAATAGGATTTAGAACCAAAATTATATATAATTCAATTGAAATTAGATTACAGTTATTTAGAAAAATAAATTAATTTATATTCTCTTAGTATTTTGAGAATTCAAAGAGTTCCTCTACCTTCTCTTATAAACGGAAAACATTCTTCACATGAATTCCAACATAAAATAAAATTTAATTCAGAAATTACAAACCAAGATCCATTTATATAATCCCTACTCAAATCAACATATTCTTTTTATTAGTTTAACACCATCCTTAGTATACTTATGGTGTTGTGAAAATAAGGATGTTCAGAGAAAGAGTATCATTTTTATCCACCATTTTAGTTTTATTTTATCTTCCACCAAAAATTTTCATCTTAAAACATGAAAAAATAGTAGATAAGAAATAAAAAATATACTAATAATTAATTATGATGGCCTAATTACCTATATCAATTGTCTGTTCTATTAAAAGGGTTATGAAACTATCCTCCATGTGAATGTTGGACTACCACCTCACGATAAATGTTATTGTTTTTATTAACTATCAATCATGGGTGAATTATAATGATCGAATTAATGATTATATATTATATAATATATCATTATAGAAATATAAACATTATTTTCACTATAAAGTTAACTACCACATCCAAAAATTCCTGATAATAATGAAAATATAATTTATCATTTACATTATAAAATGCATGTTCACTAAAAAGTGATAATGTAATTTGTGTATAATTGTGGACTTCCACATACACAAAGAAATTTGATATGTTTTTCATAATCCAATTGAATGGATGTTATAAAAAAGTATATTTAATGGAGTAATATGATATATAAGATATTATGATCTTTATGCGATGATAAAATATTATATACCTACATTACACAGTGATAATTGAGAAATGGATTTGTAACTCATTAGTACGTACACTCTATCGTCTCCATGATTATAATGTAGTTCATTTTACATAACCATTATCAATGGTTGGATTTTTTTTATATAAATGATATATATAAATGATTATTCTTATATTATTATTGTCTCATGGATTATTTATTATTGAAATATTTTTCCATAGTAAACCAAGTAATGTAATTTCATGCATAAGAGTCAAATATCATTAAAAATATCATACATGAATTTAACTGATTAATTGTAAAAAACATTGTAATACATGAAATAAAATATTAATAATCATGAAAAAGGTCCATAACGAGTCATGAAATTATAATATTTTTGTTATTTATAAATATAAATATCATTCATGGTGTTTTAGACTCAAGATAAGTGATTTTATTTTAAAAAAACTCTTCGAATGTTACCCTAACAAAACCTTTTACCAAAGTTAAAAGCACTATATATTTTTACATATATGGAATGAACAGAATATCTCACCATCATGAAATATCAATGATTTAAATTTTACATTATAATTATCTATTGTTATATTAAACTGAAATAATTATTTTATTGTATTCTACGTTTTTTAAATTTTAATAAATTATTTTTTATTAGAATGTGAATTTTTTCCACTCAAGAATATTTTCAAATATTATGATGATGTAATCCTTTTAGTTAGTGTTTTAATTTCATTATAATAATTGAAATTTGAATTTTCTATTGATACCTATATAGTTAATATATATTTTCATATCTCTTTAGTCATTATATAATGTTCATCTTCCTCTATAAAGATCCATGTTTATATAAAATAAAATCCTTATTCACCCCATTTTGTTAAATGAAGAATTAAAAATCGGTTTTTTGAAAGAATGTGTTTTTTGAT
Organism: Viscum album; assembly: GCA_963277665.1. Taxonomy (NCBI): domain Eukaryota; kingdom Viridiplantae; phylum Streptophyta; class Magnoliopsida; order Santalales; family Viscaceae; genus Viscum; species Viscum album. The sequence goes on along the minus strand of OY728131.1, from coordinate 302,839,399 downwards.
ATAAAATATATTTTTTATATTGTTTATAAAATTTTTATCAAGGTTTTTATTTATTATAATGCTCATTTACATTATTTAGAGAGGGTTAATACACATTATAGATCATAGGGTATACTGATACAACTTATACAATATGTGCAACCAAATATATCTATGTGGCGTGATTGAAATTATTTAAAGGGATAAAATTGAGATAACTTCATCAAATTGGGAAATGATTATGTTCTCAGAATAATAATATTTGATTTCAACACCATAATTATAATAATTATATATTTTTTCTAACTGTTTTTAGATGATGATTGTAACAGCCCGAGATTTTATGAAAAATATTCTTTTTATTTTTATTAATGCATTGTGTTGTACGCTACACCAAAAGGAGCTTGCACAACACACATACTTGACTTGCCTTGCACGCAATCGCGACCTTCCTCGATAGTGTGTGTAGTACGCAATACCCAGTGTCACTAAACAACGATATGCTATTAAAATATTATTATAACTAGACTTTATGAATATTAATAACCACGTTTTGAAATTTTAGAAATTTTAGCTCTCAAAATGGACTTCATTTTGGATTCGTACTATCGAATTTACCCGAAGGTAAAATTTAGGTACTTCTCGGATAACTTTCATATTCTGATGAATAGTAAAAATTACTAAATTTTAATTAAAAACAACTTTTTTAATCGAAATAATTAATAGTGATAAATTGTTAATTTTAGTGGTTTTAAATTATATTTAGAATATATTTTTGCAATTCAATACAATTATGGTCATTGGATGTAATTTCCCATTTACACCAGACATAGACAAGTGTTAATATTTTGATAGTTATTATCTCTTCAAAACACGCTATGTGTTGTGACAGCGGAAATTAATTATAAAATTAATTAATTCAACTTATATGTAGGTAATTTTGTAAAATAGAAATAATTTTTGAATTCGGAATATCAATTATAGCTTAGGGTGAAATTTTGGCATTTCTCTGAAAAACTTCAATTTTTGATGAATAGTGAAACTACTAAGTGGTAGTTGAAAAAATTAATTTTTTTCATAAATAATAATTTTACCGCTTCTGTGAAAGTAATTTCAAAAATCCGAGAGACACGGTTGATGTCAGTAAGTAAAATGTGGTTCAATTAGATGAAAATAATATTTGTCAAATAGTAACTTTTTACTTTTTTTTACCACGGTTAAAAGTAAATAGGGTAATTAAGGGTAAAAATGATATTAATATTACCTTAACACATGTAATAATCCTATTGGACAAGTTTATCTCGACCAAAAACAACCTTAAGTATAAAATATTATCATTTAGGCCCACATGGATTAGATTAGGACATTTATTATTATTTAATTCAAAGAAGAGTTAAAAGAGTTAAAATCAATGTTTATTTACTAAAAAAATTTTAATATAGGGTTATACATAAGATAAATTCGATTGTGAATATTAATTTGAAAGATAAAAAGATTTCCTACATAATTGTTTTTTATTTATAATTTTTTAAAATTAAATAATTTAATTTATTTATGACACAATGATGATGCGGTAATTATCTTATTAATGAAATATTGACATAATTGATGTTATAAACACAAAAATAAATGTAATTTGAGACTTTTTATGAATACCACTAATTTTCTAGGTTACTATGATATATTAGTGTTGATTTAATAAACATGGTTCGAACATATAATTCTTTTATGACTTTCAAAAAAATCATATATCAAATAGTGTCAAAATTGACACAAAATAGTTTTGAAATCAAATATTATATTATTAATTGTTATTTTATTCCTAAAAATCAAATGTTAGGCCAAATGACTTAGATAAGGATATATAAATTAATAATAAACAATTTGGGGTTCGTATGGCATGTTATGGTAATTGTATTAACCATATAGTGTGAGAAAACAAAAAGACACGGTAAAAGTTAAATTATTTAACTTAGAGTTAAATCTAATTGATAAGGTTAAAATAATAACATAAACTTGTCTAAATACTATTGGTTGATAGTATTTAGACCCATACCCACTTTATCTTCTAAATAAGACCCTTTAAAACCATTATAAACATATTTTGAGTTTAATATAAAATAATATTTTGAGATATTCCTAAGGTGCCCCTCTCCTCCCTTATAAAAGGGCATCTCCTCCCCCTCCTCCTCACACCAATTTGAGCACTCATGCTCGGCCTACCCCTACCAAAATCCCTTCTCCACTTCCCTATAATAATCCTAGAGGTCCTGGTCTTCTTCAATGACCAATCTTAGTTCCCTAAGTGGAGGATTCAAAGAGGCGTTTCAAAGAAGAGGTAATATCCATTACCGATCTTTTCAATTTATTTCTTCTTCAACATCTTCTTCTTTAGTTGTTTAATGATAAAGTAAAAACATCAGTATTACTTACATATGGATATGTTATTATAAATATGAAAAAACTCTAATTAACCTTCTATCCATCCTACGGAAAATGAAATCACCGCACATGCGTACGTATGGAATACCGTCTCGACGCCATGGTGTAATCTATTTTCCGCCACCACCTTAATTGGATGGGTATAATGGAGTAATGAGTAACTATATATGATTATTATAAAGTGATATTGATAATGAAATAGTATAAATACACTTAAACACAATTCCACGATCATGGGAACAATATCATTGCTCGTGCGTACGTATGGAATACCGTCTCCACGATGTGATGCGACTCGTTCTACATGATCATCATTACATAGTAATTATAAATGAATTTAATGAATAAATATGATATATGATACACTAATACCATTCTGTATATAAGGTATCTATAACCTTAAAAGAAGAATATGAATTTATTCGGCAAAACACACATAAGAACAAAAGGCAATAAAGACCCGAGTAACAAGTAACAATGAAATATTACTAATAAGAAGCTAAAGATATGACCATATATGATATCATATCAATATGTATGATTCTTTAATAAGTCAATAAAATTATTCAAAACATTATACAGGAGCTTCGGAAACGTACAATGAAAATCGGACCTAAGTTAAGGGAAAATATCACAATCTCATTTTTATCCGAGATTGTTTTTACTTTGAAATTTACTGGGGTGTATTTTATCATCCACATCCATGTTACCTCAATATTTAATATAGTTTCCATCCACTTACAATAGTTTAAATCCAATTTTACCCTTTTGTGAGTTTTTAGTAAAGAATATGAAATGAATCTTTTGTCGTTTCTCGTACGAGGTATTTTTTTGACTTTTCCGACAAAAGTACGACAAAATATTTTTTAACTTATACAGCATGAATGGATTTTTAAAAAATTATTTCCAAGAAGCTTCCTTTACATGTTTTCAAGTTTATTTTTAATCAACTTCTTAGTGTTTATAATTGTATGACATGTTAAGAAAAGAAAAGTGTTTTTGAAGAAGAAAGGATATTTTCCTCAACAATGGAGTTCAAGTGTTTTATCAAAATTATTTTCCATCTAAGATAATAAAGGGTTCTGTTTTTATCCCTATTATTACATTGATTTAATTATGATGTGAGGGAATTATTTTTATGATGATATTTACCTTATATGATTTGTTTTATGATGTCATGATGTTTCAAGAATCCCATTTTTGTTACATGTGTTATGCGATGATGTATGATTTATGATTTTGTGGCACACATAAGAAAGGATTAATTATAAGATGGGTGGGACCTATAGTTCCCTCTAATGCATTGGGTAAAGATTTTATATCTGATTAGATAGACATGGCTGGAACGGTAGGTTAAATCAATTCAGTGAAACAGGACTGGAACGAGGGTGACTCGATTCAGAAAGGGACTTTGTCCACTAAGATAGTCTTGGCAATGAGTCATGACTAACAAGAAATTATTCTCTATGATTATGTGTGCAAGCCACAAAGTTTCATGTTTTATGTTAAGATTATTGGGATTACATTTCACTTATATGATTTATCCCATGTTATGATATTATGAGCTCTTTTGCAGGTTAAGATTTCCAAATGTTATGATCTTATGTATATGATGTGATTGATATTTCTTTTGTTTACCCTTACTGAGCATTTGAGCTCACCCTTTTATGTTTTCATTTCCCCAGGATATAAAGAAAGGTTGTAGGTATAAAAAAAAGGAAGATCTTTATGGGAGATGTTGAAGATATTTCACCACAATTAGAAGATTATATTATGAGTTTCCAAAGACACTAAACTATTACGATCCTTGTGTGTGTGTTTTTGTTATGTACTAAGTATTCCGATAAAGTAAAGTAATGTCCATGTAAGTCAAGCTTCGGGTCTCTACAGTTGGTATCAGAGGAAAGGTTTAGTCAACCTATGGAAACTAGGATGCGAAAACGTTAGTGAGATCCCTAGAAATATTTCTATGGTATGTCTAGGGATGTCCCATAGGTTAAGTATACGTATAGGTTATAGTACTAGAATTACGCTAACGATCATATAATTAAACCTAAGATGTTAGATATTGAAGGTACTCTCCCATTATTATGTTGTTTTCCCTAGCATGATTTTTGCCTCTCACACTATTATTTTTGGGTTTTAGACGATGGCTGGAACCCGAAGGAACCATGTTGATCAATGCAATGGACAATGCAATGATTGTCCTCATGAACAAACAAATGTTATGGGAGATGGAGTGAAAAATCTTATTGCTATACTTACACAAGCTATGAATCATTCTGGACTTCCAAATGATTAGAGAAGGGAACAATATTCTATTGAGTCCTTCATGAGGCAACGTCCACCTTCTTTCAGTGGGTCTTCTGATCCACTTGTTGCTGAACAATGGATTAGTACTACTGAAAAGATATTTTCAGTTCTTCAATGTTCTGAACATGATAATGTCATCTTAGCAGTATATCGTTTGGAAGGTGAAGCTGATCAATGGTGGAATCTTATCAAGAATACGAGGCCAAGAGATGAAATTGAGTCCATGGAATGGGACGATTTCAAGAACTTGTTTTCAGTAAGTACTTCCCTCGTATTCTTCGAACAAAGATGGAAAAAGAGTTTCATGAGCTGAAGCAGAATGATGATGAATCTGTTGGTATATATGAATCAAATTTTACAAGACTAGAAAGGTATGCATCTGACATTATCATCCATCCTGAATGTAAAGTTGATCAATTTTTCAGTGGCTTAAAACCAAGTCTTTGAAGGGAATTAACTATAAGAGACTTCAGTAGCAATGAAGAAATTGTGCGTTGTGCTATCAAGGTAGAAATGGAAGTTGGTGTTACATATCCATCTCTTGGTTTTGACAAGAAACGAAAGATGGAGTTCAAGGAGAAATCTCGGAATAATGGTGAAAAGAAGATGAATGTTTCCTTATGCTCAAAGTGTGGAAAGAAGCATGATGGAGATTGTCTTAAAGGGACTAGAAAATGTTTTAAGTGTGGAAAAGAAGGTCATCGAGCAGCTGAGTGTCGAAGTAATGGAAAAAGGGTTTCTAATGATGTGAATAAAGCAAACACTGCAGAGAACGCACCATCAACACTTCAATGCTTCAAGTGCAAGGAAATGGGGCATTATGCTAATAAATTCCCTAATCCATGGGTTAGTGATGATCAACATGAGAAACCACTGAAGGCAAAGGACAAAGGGAAGTCACATGTGATCACTATTGGCGATGTTGAATATGACAACGATGTGGTGGAATGATTAAGTGTTTATGCAATGGGATTCCAAAATAATATTGTATCATGGAGTATTGGAATATTTATGTATTGGACTAATGTGGTATTCAATGTGATTGAGATATTTTTGGAAATAAGATGATATGCGCATAATGAAGGGAAAATGTGAAAATGAAATGTTTAACAGTATTCATGAGCTCATGAATAATATAAGGACTAAGTGATATCATGGTTTGAGTATATAGATTTTTGAGGATTTTGGTATGTGGAAAGTGTTAAATTTTAACTGCATTCATTTTTTCACTAAGGTATTCAAGAGAATACATGATTAAGGACTTTGAATGTTTGGAATGTGACCAACAAAACATATCTTATGATATATGGGGATCAACGATGGTATTAAATCTCTAGTGATCGTTTTCACTATGTTATGAGAGTGGACTACAGTATTATGGATAAGCCTAAAGATTGGAATGAATTATGTTGGACATAAGTTAGTATTGTTTAAGGATAGAAGTTTTTTAGATATTATTGATGGGATGTTATAGTAATATAGTTTTAGAAAAAGGACAACCTGCAGGATGGGCAACAGCCCATCGCTTCAAACAAGGCTGTGGGAATCGAACCCACAACCGAAGTGCGACTGGACTTTATCGCCTACCAATGGCCTACAGGAAGTCCCTGGTTAGTAGAAACTAGTTTCATTTTATTAAGAGGTATGATATATGAAGTATAAGTTCATTTTTGGAACCATATACGATTAACCATAAGATGGGCTTATAACTTTTGCTAACCTTTTGTTTGAAATAGATGGAATGACCCATCATTCTATCACATGATCAGCTAACACATCACGAATGACAAATTCAACTTCATTTCTTTAAGAGATGAAGTGGAAATTGTCCAAAGAATGACAAACAGTGAAATCATGAAAGTATTTCTTCTAATTCCAATTTCATCAACTTTAGGGAAATGATCTTGAAAACCAAAAATGTTGTCGTAGTGATCTTATACCTGATGAATCAGATGGTACCTTAGATCCTCACAAATTTATGGATTTGTGATTACTGGCATTTCCATAGCCATGTTCTCCACCACCCTCCATCAGAACATGATGGTTAGATTTCTCTTCCATATCCATATTTTCACCTATGTGGAAACCCAGTCATTAGTTTATTTGGGTAATCGTTACATTTCATACATTAGTTTTTAAAGCCATGTTTTGGTATTCCTTTCTAAGATGTGGATTTCTATTAAAGAAACTTTCGAATAGTAAGCCATTTATAACCCCGATGAATTTCGAGGGCGAAATTCATTTTAAGGGGGTAGAATGTAATAGCCCGAGATTTTATGAAAAATATTCTTTTTAATTTTATTAATTCCTTGTGTTGTACTCTACACCAAAAGTATCTTGCACAACACACATCCTTGAATTTCCTTGCACGCAATCGCGACCTTCCTCGATAGCGTGTGTAGTACGCAATACCGAGTTTCACTAAACAACGATATGCTATTAAAATATTATTATAAATAGTCGTTATGAATAGTAATAACCACGTTTTAAAATTTTAGAAATTATAGCTCTCAAAATGGACTTCATTTTTGGATTCGTAGTATTGAATTTAGCCTAAGGTGAAATTTTGGTACTTTTCGGATAACTTTCATATTCTGATGAATATTGAAAATTTCTAAATTTTAATTAAAAACAACTTTTTTAATCGAAATAATTAATAGTGATAAATTATTAATTTGAGTGGTTTTAAAGTATATTTAGAATATATTTTTACAATTCAATACAATGTTGGTCATTGGATGTAATTTCACATATACACCAGACATAAACAAGTGTTAATATTTTGATAGTTATTATCTCTTAAAAACACGCTATTTGTTGTGATAGCGGAAATTAATTATAAAATTAATTAATGCAACTTATATGTTGGGAATTTTGTAAAATAGAAATCATTTTTGAATTCGGAATATCAATTATAGCTTAGGGTGAACTTTTGGCATTTTTCTGAAAAACATCAATTTTTGATGAATAGTGAAACAACTAAGTGGTAGTTAAAAAAATTAATTTATTTCATAAATCATAATTTTACCACTTCTGTGAATGGAATTTCTAAAATCCGAGAGACACAGTTGATGTAAGTAAGTAAAATGTGGTTCAATGAGATGAAAATAATTTTTGATGAATAGTAACTTTTTACTTTTTTTACGAGGGTTAAAAGTAAATAGGGTAATTAAGGGTAAAAATGATATTAATATTACCCTAACACATGTCCTAATCCTATTGTACAAGTTTATCTCGACAAAAAAAACCTTAAGTGTAAAATATTATCATTTAGGCCCACTTGGATTAGATTAGGACATTTATTATTATTTAATTCAAAGAAGAGTTAAAAAATTTAAAATCAATGTTTATTTACTAAATTTTTATTAATATAGGGTTATACATAATATAAATTCGATTGTAAATATTCATTAGAAATATTAAAAGATTTATTACATAATGGTATTTTATTTATAATTTTTAGACATTAAATAATCTAATTTATTTATGACACAATGATGATGCAGTAATTATCTTATTAATGAAATATTGACATAATTGATGTTATAAACACCAAAATAAATGTAATTTGAGTCTTTTTATGAATCCCACTAATTTTATAGGTTACTATGATATATTAGTGTTGATTTATTAAACTTGGTTCGAACATATAATTCTGTTATGACTTTCACAAAAATCATATATCAAATAGTGTCAAAATTGACACAAAATAGTTTTTAAATCAAATATTATATTATTAATTGTTATTTTATTCCTAAAAATCTAAGGTTCGGCCAAATTACTTGGATAAGGATATATATATTAATAATAAACAAGTTGGGGTTCTTTTGGCATGTTATAGTAAGTGTATTAACCATATAATGTAAGAAAACAAAAAGACACGGTAAAAGTTAAATTATTTAACTTAGAGTTATATCTAATTGATAAGGTAAAAATAATATTCTAAACTTGTCTAAATCCTATTGGTTGATAGTATTTAGACCTATCCACACTTTATCTTCGATATACGACCCTTTGGAACCATTATAATCCGATTTTTACTTTAATATAAAATAATCTTTTGAGATATTCCTAAGGTGCCCCTCTCCTCCCTTATAAAAGGGCACCTCCTCCCCCTTCTCCTCACACCAATTTGAGAACTCAAGCTCGGCCAACCCCTGCCAAAATTCCATATCCACTTCCCTAGAATAATCCTAGAGGTCCTGGTCTTCTTCAAAGACCAATCATATTTCCCTAAGTGGAGGATTCAAAGAGGCGTTTCAAAGAAGAGGTAATATCCATTTCCGATCTTTTCAATTTCGTTCTTCTTCAACTTCGTCTTCATTATTTGTTTCATGATAAAGTAAAAACATAAGAATTACATACATACTGATATGTTATTATAAATATTAAACAACTCTAATTAACCTTCTATCCATCCTACGGAAAATGAAATCACCACGCGTGCGTACGTACGGAATACCGTCTCCACGCCGTGGTGTAATCTATTTTCTGCCACCACCTTAATTGGATGGGTATAATGGTGTAATTAGTAACTATATATGATTATTATAAAGTTATATTGATACTTAAATAGTATAAATACACTTAAATACAATTCAACGATCATGGGAACAATATCATCGCTTGTGCGTACGTAAGGAATACCGTCTCCACGATGTGATGCGACTCGTTCTACATGATCATCATTACATAGTAATTATAAATGAATTTAATGAATAAATATGATATATGTTAAACTAATACCATTCTGGATATAAGGTATCTATAACCTTAAAAGAAGAATAAGAATTTATTCGGCAAAACACGCATAAGAACAAAAGGCAATAAAGACCCGAGTAACAAGTAACAATGAAATATTACTAATAAGAAGATAAGAATATGATCATATATGATATCATATCAATATGTATGATTCTGTAATAAGTCAATAACATTATTTAAACCATTATACAGGAGCTTCAGACACGTACAATGCAAATCGGACCTAAGGTAAGGGAAAATATAACAATCTCATTTTTATCCGAGATTGTTTTTACTTTGGCATTTACTGGGGTGTATTTTATCATCCACATCCATGTTCCCTCAATATGTAATATTGTTTCCATCCACTTACAATATTTTAAATCCAATTTTACCCTTCGGTGAGTTTTTAGTAAAGAATATGAAAGGAATCTTTAGTCATTTTTTGTACGAGGTATTTTTATGACTTTTCCGACAAAAGTACAAAGAATGTTTTTTTAACTTATACGACATTAATGAATTTTTAAAAAATTATTTCCAAGAAGCATCCTTTACATGTTTTCAAGTTTATTTTTAATCAAATTCTTAATTTTTATAATTGTATGACATGTTAAGAAAAGAAAAGTGTTTTTGAAGAAGAAAGGATATTTTCCTCAAGAATGGAGTTCAAGTGTTTTATCAAAATTATTTTCCATCTAAGATAATAAAGGGTTCTGTTATTATCCCTATTGTTACATTGATTTGATTATGTTGTGAGGGAATTATTTTTATGAAGTTATTTACCTTATATGATTTGTTTTATGATGTCATGATGTTTCAAGAATCCCATTTTTGTTACATGTGTTATGCGATGATGTATGATTTATGATTATGTGGCACACATAAGAAATGATTCATTATAAGATTTGTGGGACCTATATCTCCTTCCAATGCATTGGTTAAAGATTTTATATCTCATGAGATAGACATGGCTGGAACGGTAGGTTATACCGGTTCAGTGAAACAGGACTGGAACGAGGGTGAATCGATTCAGAAAGGGACTTTGTCCACTAAGATAGTCTTGGCAATGAGTCTTGACTAACAAGAAATTATTCTCTATGATTATGTGTGTATGCCAAAAAGTTTCATGTTTTAAGTTATGATTATTGGGATTACATTTCACTTCTATGATTTATCCCATGTTATGATATTATGAGCTCTTTTGAAGGTTAAGATTTCCAAAAGCTATGTTCTTATGTATATGATGTGATTGATATTTCTTTTGTTTACCCTTACTGAGAATTTTTTTTAAGGTGAAGCTTTGGTCAAAGACCAAAGAAAAAATTTATTGATAAACAAAAGACAGATTACAAGAAGCGAAAAGAAGGGATTTTTTTACAATCTCTATCCAAAAGATGAAATAAATCAGGGGGGATAGAGTCCATCCAAGTCATGCTTTGATGGACACCTTTGTTGGGTAGAGCATCAGCAACGGCATTTGCTTGACGATAGGCGTGAGTAGCTATAAACTCGATCCCACAGAGTAAATTGAGAGAGTTCAACCAGCGAGCAGTGAGCGACCAGGATAGATGAATGTTTCCAGTCCAGATGGCATTAATGATGGTGGTTGAATCACTTTCAATCCAAAGATTTCTCCAACCTCTTTGAAGAGCAAAGTCAACAGCATGAATAACTCCGAGCATTTCCACCTCCAGATATGAAGAGTGGCCACAACCAACAAAGAAACAACCATGACATTGCCCAGTTGAGTCCCTGAAGATAGCACCACAACTGGAAGGACCAAGGTTGCCTTTGGAAGCACCGTAAACATTCACTTGGATCCATCCTGGCATCGGAGATTGCCACAAAACTTCAAAGAGGCATTTTGGCTTTGGGAAGATACCAGGAACGTGAAGATGACGGAGGATCATAAGGTCACCAACCGAGTTGTTGCAACAGTCTTTTTGAATTGAGGCTGCTTCATGAATCGCAAGGAGGATTCGGGATTTCCCTGCATTAAGATAGAATGAGTGATTATTGTGAATAATATCATTTCTGAAATACCAGAGTTCATGTAGAAGTTCAGCCACTGCCGCCAGAAAAAGATTTTTAACATGCAGAGAGGCATCATGTCTAGTACAATGCATTAGAGACATGTAAATAGAATCAGTAATGGGTAATTTGCAATTAAAAAGATCAAAGATGTAATTCCAAAGGGCAGAGGCCGTCGCACAAGATAGAAAAAGATGATTGGAATCTTCCCTATGTTGGTTACACAGATGACATTTAGAACAAAGAGAGATGCCAAAAGTTTGGAGGCAAGTTTACGTGGGTAATCTGTTGTGCGCAATGCGCCAAATAAGGATGAGTCTAGAAGTCTTGATGAAGGGTTTATTGAAATGATTCACCCAAGAAAAATTGGATTCAGGATCAGAGAAATTATGCTTATAAAAAAAATTTGAATCCAGGATGCCATTGGGAGAAGGCTCCCAGACAAGGAAATCACCAGCAGAAGAAAATGCATAATTTTCAATAGCTTGCATAATGATATCTGGGAAATCCCAGTCAGAGGATTGTAAGACCTCCTTTATAGACTGTTGAGTATCATCAGGATGAAGATCCGGAGGCAACAAAGAAATCAGAGGGTTACCACACCATTTATCACACAAAAAATTAATGGAAGAGTCAGCACTGACAATCCATCTAGAATTTTGCATGATTTTGTGAAAAGAGTCCTGAATGGAAGGCCAGATAGAAGAGTTAATGAAGTTAAGATTACCTTTTGACAGCTTAGAAAAAAAATCTATGTTTTAGAAAATCAGTAGCTTTAGAAGTGGAGTTAATGATGCGCCATGTAAGGCAGGCCTGCAAGGCATCATTGAACAGCTTTAAATTTTTAATGCCCATTCCTCCATTAGAAATGGGTTTACAACAAGTATTCCAAGGAATAGTAACAAGCTTCTTTTCAAATATACTTCCAGACCAGATGAAGTTTTTGATGTAAGTGTTAATTTTTTTAAGAGTACCGATGGGCCATTTATAGGCCATAAAGGAATGAACCATTTTAGAAACAATGGTCAATGTGACCAAACAGATTCTCTCAGCCATGGAGAGAGACTTCCCTTTCCAATTAGCTAGTTGATTTGTGATATGAGAAAGGATATTAGAAAAATAGGTAGCTTTGGGACGACCCCAAAATAGAGGAACACCCAGATAGGTGAAAGGTAAGAGACCCTCCTTGATACCCAGGTAATTAATAATACCAGATTTTCTTCTCACAGGAAAATTCTTTCCAAAATAGATGAAAGATTTGTTCCAAGCGATAGCTTGACCAGAGACATCCTCATAGTGAGATATAGTTTTCTTGAGAGCATGAATTCTTTTTTGGTCCCCTTTCATAAAAAGGATAATATCATCCGCATATAAGAGGTGAGTAGGGGCATTTAAGTTTCTGGCTACCTGAATAGGATTGATCAAATTATGTTCAACATAGTAGTTTATGAGTCTGCTAAGATAATCATACGCAATCACAAAAAGAATGGCAGAGAGAGGGTCCCCTTGTCTAACACCTTTAGTGCATTTGAAAAAGCCACCAGGAGTGCCATTAATCAGGATAGAGATATGAGCTGAGTGAAAAAGGTTCTTGATTCTACCAATGAAGGAATCATTAAAACCAAAATTCCTAAGAACTTTGTAAATAAAATTACAATCAATAGTGTCAAAGGACTTTCTAATATCCAGTTTGATGGCCACGCAACCACCTCTCGATTTTTTAGTTAAAGCATTCGTGCACTCAGATGCAAGACAAATGCAGTCCTGAATGGATCTTCCCTTGATAAAACCAAATTGATTCCAAGAGACGATTCTATTGCAGATAGGAGCAAGTCTGATTGCAATAATTTTAGTGATGATTTTATAGATAGTGTTAATCAAAGCTATAGGTCTAAATTGATGGATCTCAGCAGCATTCTCAACTTTAGGAATTAGAGTTACAAATTGAGCATTGATTCCATGAGGTAAAGATCCGTGAGTGAAGAAAATCTTAACGAGTTTGCAAACATCGTTTTGAATTATATCCCAATGTTTTTGGAAAAAACCATTATTAAAACCATCCGGGCCAGGAGAACTATCAGGGTTTAGTTTAAAAACAATGTCTTTAATTTCATGATCAAGGGGAGTGCTTAATAGGTACTTATTGTCACCTTCATCAACCAGCAAAGGAATGATATCAGGTTTAAGGTCAACATTTCTGTCCGGACCATTTAATATGTTATAAAAATACGTGATAACATGATCCGTAATTGCTTCTTCAGAGTCTATGACCATGTCATTATGAATGAGCATAGAAAGAGGACGATTGGCCTTTAGAATTCTTTGAAGATTATTATAAAATTTAGTATTGCGATCACCATCAGTAATACATTTGGTTCTAAACATCTGTTTACGAATATTATCGTTAAAAGTAAGAATGGAATTATGTTTCGAGGAGATATTAGCTTCCACATGAGGATCTAAGTCGAAGTCAGAATGAGTGTTCTGAGATTGAAAGTGACTGAGCTCATCTTCCAGATGTGAGATGTCTAGATCAATTTGTAAGATTGAGTTTTTACACCAACCTTTGAGAGTCTATTTATGAACTTTCAGTTTATATAAGCAAGCAAAGTCATCCTTATGATGTTTCATGGAGTTCCAAGTGTTAAAAATAAAAGTAGCACAGTCAGGGTTCGAAGACCAAGCATTGTTGAATTTAAAAGGAAAGATAGTTTTTCGGACATTCGTAGTAAGATTTACAAGGATCGGATGATGATCAGAGTTAATTATAGGGAGAGTAACACTAGATATTTTATCCCAAGTATCAAGAGTCTTCATGTTCACAAAGGCTCTATCAAGTTTACTAGAAACGTTTTTATTGTAATGCTTTCTGTACTAGGTGTATTTGGCACCGATGAGATTAACCTCAAAGAGGTTACAATCATCAATAGTAGATTTAAACTCTCTAGAGGAAATGGGGAGATGAGCGGGACCAATTTTTTCAGATGAGGTAATAATGGCATTGAAATCTCCCAAGACAAGCCAAGAATCCTGAATGAGTTTGGCAATATCAAGAAGTTCAAGCCATAACATTCTCCTATCCTGATACCTATTTTTGGCATAAACCATAGTACAATAGATGTGCTGACCATTCCAAATGAAATCACAAGTAAACTGCTGGTCAGATGTTTTAATAATGTTAATGTTTTTTAAAGAATTATGACAAAAAATCCACATGGAGTCAACCTGAGGACCGTTTTTACAAGATCCTAGAAAATTGTAATTAAGAGCACCAAATTTCATAAAGTTCATTTTAAAATTGACCTTAGGTTCAGCAATGGACAAAAGGTATGGTTTATGAGTATTTAGAAACCTCTTAAGGGTAATGGATGTGTCATTATTGGCCACCCCTTGACAATTCCAGAAAAGAACATTCATTGCTACTTGTGTCTAGGGTTAGAACCCTTCTTTTTTGGATTTACCAGAACCCTTCTTTTTTTGGGATCTTGTAACAATTGAGGAAGAGGATAAATGATGATGACCCTCATCAGTTTCAGATCATTGAGAGGAATCAGGTTTCTGATTAGCAGTTTGAATAGTAGCAGGGTCTGATGTACACAATGAAGCAGAACTTTTTAAAGGGTGAGACTGTTCTGCTCTATGAGCAGAGGCCTTTACCAGAACAGGAGGTAGAGGTGAGCTGATTTGATTAGAATTAGAAATAACATCATGAGCAGATTGCTCATGTTGTGGGAGATGCTCAGTCTCAATCCGGACAGATTCAAGACCAGCAGGATGAAAATGATCAGATACAGGAGGAATGTTATGATCATGGTTCTGGTTGTTAATAAGAGAGTTAGAAATCATGATGTTTTCTGGACATAAATCATGGTCATGAGCAGATTCAGGAGCATACAGTGGGGTATGTGGAGAATTATGAGACAAATGAGACATAACAGCATTATCAGCATGTATGACAGGTTTACTGACAGAAATATCAACATTTCCAGCAGTAACAGAATTCAAATTATCTAGTCGTTCCTGCAAAGAATCAGAGATCTGTAAGTCAGTTAGAGGATTATATCCCTTCTTCTGAACAGTGAGATAATCAGTGTGTAAAATCAGATTAGGATCAGGAGTGTGTGATGAGGTAGGATCAACAGAACTTTTAGAAGTAACAAAAACAGACTGAGATTTAGTTATAGGAGCAGCGATACTAGAAAGGTCATATTTGACATCAGAGTTGGGAGGCACAGAGTTACCAGAACCAGCAGATTTGGTTGGAGCAACTGTAGAATCATCAGGGGCACTTTTAACATCATTAATAAACGCAGTAGAACCTGGGTCTGTAGGGAGCACATTGTCAATATGAATTATGCTGGAAGTAACCACATTCTCCTTGAGGGTACATACTGAGTCACCCAGATTCCTACAAAAATCCTCCTTTAAAAATGAAAAATCAGAGGAAGAATCATTGTTAACAACATTAGAAATAGGGGTAGTGATGCTCTTGTTAGAGCATTCTCTGTTACAGTCATCAACTAACCCTTTTGAGCCAGTGGTCTTATCCTTAATTTGAGAGTCCTCCTCTACCAAAACACCCCAAGATTTACCTTCTAAGGCTGATGAGGGATTGGGTTTCTGGACCCACTTATCGACCTTAGGTGGGTCAGATTTGACAGAAATATTTTTCCCTTTTTTAGTATTTTTAACCTCTTGACAATCATTTTTATTTGAGGGATCCAATTGCTTTCTAGCAACCCTACAGCTGGCAAAATTATGGCCAATCAGTTTTCATACTTCACAGAAGGAAGGATTATTTTCATATTCAATACCGAGTTCGACCCTGTGTTCATGGGCATTAAAAATTATGGTGGATGGTAGAGGGCTAGCTAGGTTAATCTCCACCATAACTCTGGCATATAAACCCAGATCCCCATTCAAGGTTCTATGATCGATTTTTATAGGGGATCCTAAACAAGAAGCAATGTCATTTAAGATATTTGGGTGCCAAAAGAACCAATTCAGCCTATGAATTCTAACCCAAACATGAGCCAAATGGTTTTTGTGAGTGTAAGGATTAAAAGCAGGGTCCCAATCTGAGATTCTAAAAAAACCAGGCTTTAGGTGTAAATTTCCAATCTTCCAAATCTGTTCAAGCTCAGATTGCGAACTAAAAAGAATGTGATAGTATCCCTTACCTAAGGGAACCATCTTCCAGCGTGAAGAGCTCCAACAATGAGCAATCTTATTCCTTAAATCAGAGATAGACCAAGGTTTATCACCTGTGATGTAGGAAATTCGACCGAGCACCGAGTACCTGAACATTTTCTCCCTCTGTTTCAAGGCTTCTGGATCAGCATCAACCATAAAACCTTCATCATCCAGTTTTCTGAATAAAGGTTGCCTAGGATCCTTCCCGCTACTGAGATCAGAGTCTTTTAGTGTGTGTGTTTTTGTTATGTACTAAGTATTCCGCAAAAGTAATGTAAAGTCAATGTAAGTCAAGCTTCGGTTCTCTACAATGATGTTACAAGACACCTACATTATTATTATATTACTACAAATAATTTTTCATTGATGACAATTTATTTTAAAATTAAAGATTTTTATACATTAAATGAAAAATAATTTTCATTTCATATAACAAGGAATTTTACTAAAAAATGGTGTTTATTTTTTTTATTTTTTTCAATAGATGAATATATTTCTTTTTCATGTGTCCCATATTGATTAGTTTCTCAACCCACATTTTTAAAATGATTTAATCTATGTTTTAGTCATGGTTATGAAAAAAGATATGATCAGGTTAATAATCATGAAAACTAATGATGAATTTAAATCATGTTTTATTTAAAAGGATTTATACTGTGAAAATACCATCACTAAGAATAAGTTCCATATTTTAATATTGGTGTTTTATTTATATTAAATTAAATTTTTAACACTATAAACCAAAATGATCATTAGGAAATGAAAGTTAATTTTAGTAAAAAATCAATTGAATTTGTAATTTTTAGTGTGGTTTCCTTGAATTACACATGTTGCTAAAATTGGCAGTATAATTTAGAATGAAAAAAATAAAACATATTTGTAATGGGTGTATAAAATATAAATACAATGATAAATTAAAAATAAATAAGTACTATTTTTTCAATAAAGTCAGAGTATTCTTAAATAACACATGTTCTTCAAAAAGGGTGTTTAGTGCTTTTTATTGAATATTTTAATTAGATTAGTCCAATTATATATATTTTACTTCAATTAAATATATATGATTTTTCAAATAAACATTTAAATATTATATTATTTTTAAAATTTTATTTGTTTTTAAAATGATTTATTTTTTCTTCAATAGTGTACAATACAAATCATTGAAAAAATGACATTAATTTTGATTAAAAAATACCCATAACACATTGAATTTTTTAATCATGTTACATAAATATATTTTAGATTTTATTAATATATATTACTATACAGTAATCTTATGAATACATGATTTTGGAAGAAGTTAATTTTTGTTATTAATAAATTTTTTAAACTGTTTTTTTACACATTTTCATTAAAAACCACTAAACCAAATATAGTACTTTAATATTGTTAAATTTTTTCAATATCTAGTATTATATTAATAAATATATTGTATTATTATAAACATAATTTTTTTTCATTATCAAAAGATACCAAGTTAATGATAGAGTACCATGGTGAAAATTGTTAAAATTAGATCATACATTGGGGCCATGTTTTAAAATCCATAAAAAAAATTCAATAATAATATATTATGAGTAGTTCTCAATAAAATGTGGGATTAGATAGTTAAATAATTGATTTAAAAAATAATAATTTCAAATGGGGAACCAAATCCAATGCTTTTTTATGATATGTTATATTTTATTGATATTATGGTAAATTTTTTGGGAATTTTTAAATGTTATGGACGGAAGATGTAATCCATTTTTTCTTCAAAAAATAAAATATTATTTTTATATATTATATAAAATTATTTTTTAGTCTATGTAATTAGTTTATTTCACAATGAACTATTTTTTACTCTTAAAACATTAATATTCCTTGAAAAAAATTACATGCTTTTATTGTACTTATAACAAATTAAATTTCTAAAACATTTTGAAATTGAATTTGATAAAATAAATTGACAACATTGAAGTTAATTTAATTTTTTTCAAATTCACATTTTATTTTTATTATATAATTTTGTTAAAATATTAAATTATAATTTTACCATGGGTAAGGATAAAATCGGATTAATGTATACTAATATGCAGATAAGTCTTCAATTATATCCAAAAATTCTCATCTTGTGATATGTTTTGTTTTTTCAGTGTTATAATTTCTTATGTTATAAGATGGTGTTCCCTAGTACAACATTAAATTATATATATATATATATATATAAGTTTTTAAATCTCATAAGTAATTTAAGTGTATACATTGTCTCACTTATAAAATGAAACATCATATCCACCATTGTTAACAATGTTTGAGTATTCTTTAATGAGGAATAACTATAGTGATACCCTTATATATTCTTTCCCCATGTCCTATATCTTCTATTATTTCTAAAATAACATCCAGTCGAGGAATTTCATGTAATCCATAACATATTTATCTATGAGGAGGTACAACTCTTATCCACATTAATTCAATTTTATTTCATCATATACCTCCAATTTATATAGTTTACCCAATATAAAAACATTATTACATTAGAATAAATATTATTAATATTTATTATGATTATGGAAGATCCATTAACCACCACATAATAATATTAAGTGAAAAGAAAACATCACTCATGCATGTCTGTTGACTACAACATCTACAAAATGATGCATTTAGTTTTTTATAACCATATCACCTTATTTTTATAATTATTATTTTAATTAATATATATATTATTTTACATATTATGGTACTTATCATAAAATGAATTATTATTTAGGATGATTAGAGTATACTCATAAAAATTTATAAACATCACTCATTCATACATAGAGGCTACCATCTCCACTAAGCGATGTTGTCATTTTTAATCACCACATAATAAGAACTATTATAAATGTTTATGATTGTTTAAATTTATTAATCATGAAAATGATAAAAAAATTTATGATATAACAATTATTATTTTTTAAGTTTTGGGGCTACCAGACTATAAAATTGTTTAAAAACAAAGCCTTTATCATTATGAACTGAAATTTTATAAAATAATTTTTAATAAAAAATTGTTAAGACATAATTATTATGTTTTATATGTTATTTTATATATATCATATTAGTCATAAAATATATTTATAATAAATTTATATTTATTTTATAGGAATATTAATCACATAAAATGTGTCGTAAGTCTAAATATTGGATAAATATCATTAAATGTCATTTTAATCAGAATTTATTTTTCCTGAACGTTCATTATGTTAAATAATATGGTAAATTTTTTATAAACAGCACTAGGTATTGTTATCATGTGGTTATTATTGTAGTTTTTATGTATTATAACTTATTTCTTCTCATTCATAATTTAAAAAATCTATACAATGATTTAATTATAATATGACCTTCTTTAATCCTTAGTCTACATACCATTTCTTCCAAGACCGTGAATTTTAATGTTATTTTATTAATGTTTTTACACATATATGAAAATTCCGAAAATGTTCATTTAGACTAATATTGAATTTATTTACATGGTTTTAAAATGTAATATTCCCATCATTATTTGAATATTTATCTTTCTATTTTTACAATAGAATGAATATAATGATATATATTAGCATATAACACATTCATTGATTTCTCCACCATCATTGATAATAATTACATTGAATATTAGTTTATAATATTTCGTGGTTTGTTCTATGAAAAATATTCCATTAATATTATAGTAAATATTTATTTTTTAAATTAGTGATTTCTAAATGATGATTTTCCCCTCAATAATTACTCCAATAACCTTTTAGTAGCATTCTTCATACATGATATCATTTTTTGACGTTATATATAATTTTATTTGTTTATTTTCCATTAATAAAATAATTATTCTTTCTCTATGTTCATCACAAATATTATTATGATATTTATAAGAAACATTTTTTTAAGGGCATTCTCTATGATGATTACGTGAATGATTTATGATATTGTGTTATATATTAGTGGAATCCTTATTATGTGATGGATGGGAAGGAAATTACATTTTCTACAAAAAAATTGTTCACTACATGTCATACAAGGCCCCTTATGCCATGTACAAGTTCAAGATACAACTACCCTAAGCCCACCTCTGTATACCAAGGGATAGAGATGTTAACCCAGAAAAAATAAATAATATAATATTAGTTATCCCACTTTATATCTATTCACATATTTTATCATCTCTATGAATAAGTTAAAAGGTATAATAATAAATTAAAACAACCTATAGATTAAAAACCCTTCATGTAGTAACCTCTAGGGAATAGGAAAAATTATGATAGGGTAGATCAAAATTAAAGGAAGAAATTACATGCCCAAAAATAAGATATATCCCAACATGAAAATCAATCAAAAATAAGCATTTTGAGAACACGAATATTTATCTCTATACCTCGATAGTCATACAGTTTAAAATGCACTAAAAAATAATTATGCCTCTCTTAAATTTCCACTTACCTATATATAATCTCTACAATACATGAAAATGGTGGAATAGGCCAAGAATTGGTGAGTATATACATACTGAATAGGAAACCCCCAAAAAAATTGGGGGAGAAATAGGAGACACAAATTATGTAGTCCACTTTAACAAAATTAGGAGGGAAAAAACCCCAATGACAATAATATTTTATCAAAAAATAATGGAACAACTAATGGGGATATCATTCTCAAAACGCATCCTAAGATGATAAGTGCGAATATTGCTAAAATAGGTCCATAAATTATGCCCAGAATCTCATATGTTTGTCCTATGAATTAAACATGGGACAGACCCACACCTTTGTACAAAAATGTGGCTCCTCTCATTTGGTATATATGTGAACCATGACCCATTTCATCGGTGGGTATCACTCTTTGGGTGGATGACCCCTTCCCTAGTCCATCTTGTGTGCACCACTCAATAAATAGATTACCCAATCCTTTGTTTGTAAGGGGGTACCACAACATAGGTAGAAAAAAATTCCTTTTCTAATCATGGGTTATCACTTAGTAGGTAGATTAACCACTCAATAATACATAATTGGGAACCACTTAATAGATAAAATTCATTTTATGTAGTCAGTGTGGGGGTACCGTATAGTAAATAGATAGAATACCCAAAAACTAGTTCATCAGGGGGACCAATTAGTTATTATAAGACCTGATGTCTATTCCATCAGGGGTTACCACATATTTATAGAGGACTCAAGCCATAAAATCATAGTCAGTACCACTCCATATGTAGAGGATTCACACTAGAGTCCATGAGGAGGTACCACTTTATATTATATTGGATGAACATTACTAATCACCATTTACATTGAGCATTTCAAATATGTTATTCAATCTAATAACATCTCTCATCATATAATAAAATTCACGACAAAGATAACTATTATTTCTTATTGGAAAATGAAATTCATATTGGAAACTCATAGGTCAAATTACGAGTCAATATAAAGGACATATGAGGTGTTGAAGATCCAAAACTATGTACTAAACGTGTACTAGGGGTCACACATCATATGACAATACCTATAAACATAGATGTGTCTATGCCAACACAAATACTGATTTCCATATAGTACTACACATTTGTATTTCTACTACATGGTGTGTCATAGCCTTCTTCGGTTGAGTTCTGTTCTCTTGGCCATTAATATTTCCATCATGACATGCCCTCTTACTCCTTGAGTATGTGACATGTTATCATTTTCATTCCCAAAACACTTGCCTTCATGTTTTGGTGTTTCTATACAATTTTTTTTCATTTAGAAACAATCCATATAGTCAAATGTATTCACTGAAAAACGAATTTCATTATGAGTTAATAAAAAATGATATTACACAACCATGTCCACTATTTGACCACCAAAAATTGTTCATAGTAACCTTTTAACATCGATAATATCCCTTAAATTTCCATAAATCAGATACTATTTATTTTCATGAATCTTATTTGAAACCATACATGATAATTTTCCTGAGGACTCAGTCTGGGATCATATTTCTAGAAAATTACTCACCAACATCCGGTGATCTATTTTAATCAATCCTCAAATCACCAGTTCTTTCGACAGATGTGAATATTCTAAGAATCTTGTTGTCTGATCATTCTCATGACCTCCTAGAAAAGACTAGCCATGACCCCATAGAACAAAGATGATAATTGAAAAAAAATGATGGGGTAAAATAACCCTAACAAGGGTGACAAAAAAATTTGACAAGATTTCTTGATGAATAATTTCAATGAATGGTATCAAGGGGAGAAAGTGTCATATGAAAAATTAATATCTCAACCTAAAAATTTAATTTAACATTGGTGGCTCATGTGAAGGTTGTGCAAACTCCTCTAAGAGATTATATGAACATATACATGATTTATAATTCAAAAAATATTGTCGAATTTTTTTTAAGAATCCTTCCTCAATTATGGATCAATCATTAGAGAAGAACTCATTCACTAGTGATGTTAATGATCTACACCATTAATTTTCTATCGATTTACCTTGATCTATTCACTGAGAATCATTTATTCATGATTCACTAATAAAGGTCATTTAAAATTCCCTAAAAACAGCCATTGTTTATGTGGTATACCCGGGATAAATTTTATAGAAACATATTTCAACATATTTATATTTAATTACATTATATAAAAATTTATTAATAATTAATATATTCTAGTTTGAAATTACCCCAAATGGCTGGTTCATCATAATTTTTGGTGCTATCTACATTTAGTTCAAGCATATGGTAATCCCCACACCCCAGATTTAACATTGGTCACATTATTTTTATTTTGTTATTCTTTAGGATGTATTCCATTTTTTAAAAAAACTATCTGTGTGTGATATAAAATGTATTTACTATTTTTTAAAAATTAATTCTAATCACTAGGCCTTAAAATCATGTTCCATTATAGTTCCAAGCTTCAAAAATATTCCTTAATATATTTCAAGATATTACATGTTAAAAATAGAGATTCATTTATATTTGCTCCTTCCAAAATTATGATCTCCAAAAGGTAATAAACAATGAAAAAAATTTGGGATACTGAGCCTGCATCTTACTCTCCTTCTCTATGGTTCTCTTTTACATGTTCTAATAAATTCTCAACACTCGAACTAATGAAATATTAAATCCATGTAAGATCCTCTCATGTCAATAATTGATCTACAATAGATACACTGTGAAGGTGTCTCCATCCTCATTATCTTACTCTCCACAATCAATATCATGAATATGATAATAAACACATCTCCTAATGTTACACACATGTAAAATTTCATGAATATTCTCTTTCAATTTGGGTAAATATATTTTGTATAAATCATTTCCAACTCTTTGGAAAATCATGAATGTACCAATGAAACTTAGGGGTAGCTTTCCATCAAAATTGAATCTCTTCAATACACATCATGTGATAAATCTCAATTAAATCATGGTCTCCCTACTTGAACTCCAATGTCCTATGATGTTGATCTGCATAAAATTTGTATTGTTTCATGTCTGTCCCCATCCTATTCCCTTTCTTTCAAACCTTATTTTTCATCCCATGCACCATCTAGGGATAAATAATATATGTCTCACTAGGTTCAACAGAGAATTAGGATAAATTATTGGTTATTCCTTATAATGTGTCAAACGGTGACATATTGATAGTATAGTGAGAGTAATTAATATAATAAAATTGTACCAAGGTAAGTGATCATCCATTCTTCTGCTAAAGTCTAACACACAATTGCATCGCATATCCACCAACACATGAATATTTCACATGGCCTTAAATCCGATGGGGGTGAAAAGAAATAATAATCATCAATTGGGTCCTAAATACCACCATTGTGCCTATTAAAAACCCTTACATTAACTACAAATCATGTTGAGAGACAATCATCAGGGGATGAAATGGAGGAGTATGATGATATCCATGTTCTTCTTCCAAAAACTATTCACAAGGCACTTCTCCATGATGGATAGTAAGTGTACCCACATAGTAAGTCCTAAAAGTGTCAATTATATGGAATCATACGATCTAATTTTCCATGTAATCCCTAAAAAAATATATGGATACACCATCCCACTTCTATTGCGTGATATAAAAAGAATTAAACAATCATTTTAGAGCCTAGTGATTACCCTTTACATTAAATATTGTGAGACTCT
Organism: Viscum album; assembly: GCA_963277665.1. Taxonomy (NCBI): domain Eukaryota; kingdom Viridiplantae; phylum Streptophyta; class Magnoliopsida; order Santalales; family Viscaceae; genus Viscum; species Viscum album. The sequence continues at coordinate 302,814,541 of OY728131.1, read as the reverse complement.
AATAGATATACTCAGCAATGGTCTGCCACATGATTAGTCACAAAAAGTTCTATAGTAAGTCATGTACTTTTTTTCTACACTGGTATATACAACCTATTGAGAAGTGTGAAAAAATTTCATCACCTTCACTACCATGACAACTAAAACTGATATCCATCTTAGACAAAGATAACATGATTACATCCCTCATTGAATCCATCTTTTGTATCTCCTAACATTATTTGGTCTGGAATGAATTTGGAATATATTTATAGAAACTGTGCTGGCCTCACATGTTGGATAAGTGGGAGAGTCATACCTAACATCAAAAACAAAGAATGCACATTCTTAATAACTGGGTTCTTCTTAAAGGAAACCAACTTCTTAAATTCCCCATCCACCAAACATGAACATGACTTACAACTGAGGGAATCTACCACCAAATTCCCAATCCTTGGATAATAATTTATCTCAATGTCGTAATCTTGTATGAATTAAAACTAGAACATCTTTCCCATTTTAATATATCTCTATGTGATGACATACTTAACTCTCTGGTGGACTTAACAAACAAAAAAGTTCTTTTCAGGAAGATATTCCATAAACATCCTAAGAAAAAATACCACTACTCCCAAAATAAGGTTTTGAGTCTTGTAATTATCCTCATGGGGTCTCAACTATATCAACACTTATGAGATATCTACACTCATATGCATAAAAAAATAGTCAATCAGAGATCTTGATTAATCTTAATATTCTACCTACTCCACACCCTCCATTTATAGTCTCAAAAATACGAAAATTACTCATCTATAACATTGATTTCTCAAAGGATCTCTGACAGTACTATGTCAAGGAAAATAGATTCCCTTTCTTTGTTTGTGTAGCTATGCAGTGTTTAATCCAAGAAAATTTTTCAGAGTCATTCTATCTTACCCTAGAAAAAACAATAAATCGTCACACATCAACCATGTTATAGGGTGGATCCTAATAAATCCCTTCCTCAATCATCATAGTGTCCACATATAATCCGAGAGGAGAAGTGACCTTTCCAATGACATGAACCCCATAGATCTAGATCATTCTCATCGAGATATTTCCATAATTATAGTGTTCTCGAAGCTAATATATGACCATATTCAAGTGCTATATATACTATTATTATGATATTGATTAGATGAATTTGTTATCAATAGGGAAAATAAAAAATTAATCCATGTAAGGCTAGAATATCATATTTATTATATCCTTAAACAACTTGAAGGTATTGATCCATCTAAAATGAATCAACATGAGTTCCTAATTTCCATATTGAAATTACAATAAATTTTAATGAATATCATCGATGGAAACTATAAACTGGTTGTATTTGAACAAAAGAACGACCTTAAAGCTGAATATAGTACCTCATGACTAATCAAAGTGTTTATCGATCCTTGAAAGGAAGTACATGTTCATTATCATGGATTTTTTGGGTGACGATAATCAATATAAATACATTGTACACCACCATCCATATTAATTTAAAAAATTGGAGTTTTATAGGGAACACATAAGGTCTGATAAATCCCATGTCTGAAAGGTCCTCTAACAGTACCCTCAGATATAAGAGATAATTAGGTGTTATCCAATATGCCACATAAGATATAAAAGTGGTCCCAAGGTGAATTTATATGGATAACTTCTTCTCCCACATCAGTGGATGTACATAGTTATCCTTATAGAATATGTTTGTATAATCATACATGAATAAAGAAACCTAAATGTCAGATATTCCCACTGTGATAAGGGATAAAAAATTTATCTGAAGAGTGATGTATTTCATATTATATCTTTTAAATACCCTCTAAATCCACCATGTTATGTCTCTTATGAAGAAAGAGTATCTCATCCCATATATCTAAAGACATTTTACTTGTCTGCGGTCACTATCAATATGGGATCAGACCATGGAAAACCATTCAATACCCACGATAATGTTATAAATCCACACAATGATGAATAATTTCCACCATTATAAAATATCTCTACTAAACAAAATCTCAAAAATATATCAAATAATATATATCAAAGAATATTTCATCATTTCAACATATGACCAATGCAACATGTCAAAAGTCTCTATTGGTAGCTCCAACTCTCACCACAATGGTAAATAGATTAATTAATTACTCATACAAGGGTCTAATCATACTGAAGAAATAGTATAGTATACTTATATTTCATATCCAATAATCCTTAGAGAAGTCTAGTGATAATCATCGACGATGTACAACTACCTGCGGCCCAGACCACCAGCTTCTTTTTTCTTATATGGGACACATGGTAGTAGTGGTGGATATAGTTCATAATTGTTTTCACCACCAGCTTCTCCTCCAAATCCTCATAGAGAAACACCTACTAATCAACCAGATGCACCTCCCCATGGTCCTCCCTATATATTCTTGGGAGAAAATAAATATGTTAATATCGCTATTGTAGTGGTTCTTCTACATCATGTATGCTCTCCATAACACGTCGGGTTTGGAAATAATTTTCCGTAAGTCCCCACACACCTCATTCATATAGAATCCAAAATATGGGATTATTTGATCATCATTATGGACCCTATTCTACATGAACACATGCTAGAGTATGGATATGATGAGATTTCATACGTGAAAACAAGTCCACAAACACTTGTTCGCAATTAAAGATGAATCGTACCCAATACATCCCTGGCTATTTCCAACTAAACTTCAATGTTTGGAAAATAATTTATATGTTACATTCTCCATCTCCATATCTCCATCATATGAGTTAATTAATTGGTTCCACTTAGTATCGTGGATGTCTCTATGTAGAATCTGATCATTCTTCAACCCCAGAATGTAACCATGTCATATAATACAAATTGAGTATAGTATAATATATTAAAACCTATCTACAAACATGGAAACACCCATCCCATCATATTTGAACTTATAAAATCATCACAATTAGAATTGAGAAAAATCATGAGATGTAGTACTCCTCATGAAAAAACTATTTTAATTCATAAATTGAGAGAGACCACTCATCATTCAGTATCATAACTTTTCCCCACCAGTTCCTATATTATCCATATACAATGCAGAATATAATAATAACCATATGATTTGTTGTGTTTTTAAAAATTATGAAAAATTTGATCCCAGTTTATATTAAATCCACCACTCTATGGGGATCTAGCTCACCATAGAACCTCAATGAAATCTATTGATGGAACTCACAATGTGTGTTAATATTGTGTACATTCTCATTCTATAATATAATAATAATATTTTTTTCAATATGAGGGGGTATTACTAATTTATCCCATGCTGGTACTATCTCATGATATAGTCCCTAAAACGTGTCCTCATCATTCATCAACCATTTCCATGATCCCGAATTTATGACCTAGTCCTATTTTTTCACAAAGTAGACATGAAATTTATTCATGAAGTACCACCGTCAGATTAGACTATATATAAATTGGGTTCAAATTCAAGAAATAATTTTTGAAGAACCAATTCTATATGATTCATGTACTAATTTTACATATAACCCAAATCAATATATAAAATTTTGACAATAATATTTGCAGAGTCCTAGTGAATGGAATCATCTTCCACCACACCAATTTTGAGTTCCCACACTTGAGATCAGTACTCGATACATCCTTACTATATTTCCCTAATTTACCATCCTAATCTAATATGGTAATAAATCTAGAAACATTATCATGGTTTAATTTATTCTGATAAAAACATGTCATGAAACAACAAACCATGGTCCACCCGTACAATTGAAGGTCAAGCTGCATGTAATCCCAACTGACCTCAATATGTTAATTAATTGTTATACGGTCTTAAATGGTATAAAAAAATATTTGATTACTCAACCTAATTTACCTATAAATATACACCCAACCATGTCCATATAAAAGTGTAGATGAATAATAATAAATAATAAAAACCACTAGAGTAAAAATGAATACATTTAATAACATCTTGAGACAAAAATTTGTGTGTCAAAATTATCCCTAATGAAAGAGTCAAAATATAATCCCACCCCAAAATGGTGCTCCAAACTAAGAATTATTTGAACTTCAATTCTATGATATCCCGAACCAATATCACTAAGACTCATCCATCATATCTGCCGAAAGTTCTCATGAGTAACCATATGATCTTCCAAAATCATTTTCATCTTGTCCTTCATCTACATAAGACAGAAAATATGTGGGAATTACAATGACGGGGAATATATACATACCCCGTAAGAGGCCCCAATAAATGGATGGGATGTAATAGGAGATAATATATAATTATTTAGTTAATCCAAAAAAAGATGGAAACAATAGAAAATAATAAGGATATCTAATAATAAATTAAAACCATTGTATAGAGAGAGAGATATACATCTCAAAAACTTGTCCAAGAAGATGAATCATCATGTTGCTCCAAAAGGTCCACCATTGATTCATAGAATCTTGAGAGGTTGTCTGATGAAGTATCTACATGGATGACCTACACCTTTGTGTGATAAGTTGGATTGAATATATATATATATATATATATTGGGTAACCATTTTCTATTCCATTAAGGGGTACCACTCAGTAGGGAGATGACCCACACCCTAGTCCTTCAGGGGGAAACAACCAATATATTGGGGACCCAAATCCTAGTCCATTACTAGGTACCACACAGTTGGTAGAAGAACCTTTCCATAGTGTGTTACGTGGTACATCTCTTGAGTTAGAGGACAAACACCCTATTTAGTTAGGGGTGGTTCCACACTCAGTAGATAGATGACCTCGGCCCAAGTATGTGAGGGTGTACCATTCATTAGGTAAATATAGGACAAACAACTGAATGTGTTAGATGATACCAATATGTAAATTGAGGACTCATTCCTAAGTACTTTTGATAGGAATCACTATATAGATAGAGGACCCATCTGTGATTCCATCAGGGGAACCACTATATAGGTAGAGGACCCACATGTTTGTCTTTTTATAGGGGAACCAATTTGGCCTCTCTATCTGATGATCGTTCATGAAAACATCCATTATCAAGCATCACCTAATAGAGAATCATTCATAGAGTATGTCACATTATATCTCCGAATTATATTTATGGAAACCATTATATTCCATAAGAACAAATTATAGTATAGGATTCTCCAAACCAAAAATCTATGTAAAAATGATAGATATATTAGAAGTATATGTTACAAAAATTAGTGAACAAAATTTACTAGGGGTACGACATCAAGTTACATAACATGGCCATATGTCCATATCGATTACAGTATATAGAACTTTTCCAATGTTGTACGACATGTCATGTAAGTTTAATAAATGGTGAGTATTTCCATCCCAGGGTTTATCTGTGTTCTCCTGGCCATGCCCTTGTTAGTCAATCCATGCTTGTTAACTCCTATTATTCACTACATTTCTTACCACAAGGGGTCCTAAGTTTGTGTATATAGAATATGGATTGTCCTTTTAGCAATGGTCAGATAGTATGCAGCCAATAAACATGTTTTTTGATCATTATCACCCTCAAAACCCTAGTCTATATAGATGGGTGGGGCTACACAATATATGGTCATCCAAAACACAATGTAAACTATATCTTTTAGTAAAACACATGTATATTTTGGAACACACCAGATTCACCCCCCTGCCACTAAATCCTCTGTTAGACCACCCAAATTTTTTTATCCTCATCCCCAAACATAGATTCTAGAATGGTATTTCTAAAAAATCATATTACATTGATACACATGATGATCACGTAATGCCCTATATGCTACCCATCTCTACTGCCCATTCATGGGTCAATAATAGAAATCTCTGAACCAAGTAGCCTAGAGCTAGTTCCATTATTTCATTGGTACTATGTACTAGAGATCACATCCTAAAAAACCATATAGATTTGTATACTTAGAAAACTTGATAGGAAGATAATTTTTACATTACATGTAAAAATAGAATACAACACATGGAATCATTTTAAAACATCCATATTATCCTAGATTATCCCTTTCTGTCAATCATAATAAACATCTTGGTATCTTAGGGAAACAAATTAAGTGGTGATAATAGATGGTGTAATGTTTAGAATATTTCAAAATATATCATAAATAAAAATAAAAAATGTGGCATTGTGATTAACTAAAAATACATTTGATTAAAAAATAACATTGATCATAATATTTATGAGATAAAAGATTATCAAATATTTCCATATAAATAACCACATGAGAATGAAACCTTACCATATATATTTACTAGTTGAATAATCATAATGACTATCAATAACTAATCTCATAATGAGGGAATAAATAATGTTATATGTCATTAACATATCATTAATGCCCTGACCATGATTATTATCAAAATGGGTATTTCCTTGCACATAACCCAATTAAGATTCTCTCATGGGAGCTACTGATGGATCAAGGTGTATAGTGGGTCCCACATGACACTTACTAAGTCAAATTTATTCATCATATGAATGTGGAGAAACATTATCAACATATAAATTCATATTGAAACACCTTTATAAAATGTTACTAACTTTTCCAAATCAATAAACAAAATCACAAAATATCTAGTATTATTTGATAAGTGGTTTAAAAATATCTCATTTATAGTCAAGTTAATCATAAAAAATTCAATAATGCATTTTTAATGGTATTATGGAAGATCAAACTCAATTTTTATAAATATACAAAACATAGTAGACATAAATGAAAATACTATAATAAAATCACTGAAAAATCCTTAGAGAAATACCATTTTTTATTAAAACCATTTATATAAAAAGACACAAAATTAAAAAAGAATAAATTTGGTTTCAAAAAAACTAGTGATCATGTAATGGATTCCTAAAATATTAAGGCATCATGGAAGTGGGAAAATTTGTAGATATGTATTCTTAAAAAAATTATTTTTAATTTTGAAAAAAGAAACATTTAAAAGAGAATTTTTGAATGAAATTTGGTTTCAAATTTCCTATAATTGAGGTGAGAGTTCATAAAATGCTTAAATACATAATAAACCCACATAATACAAGTGAAAATTAAACATTATATAAGAAAAATTCATTTTCACAGAATCATAGCTTGACATAATAAATAGATTATAATTATAACCCAATGAATGGAAATTGGGTAAAAAAAATCATTTCAAATTTTTTATCTGTTGAGCAGTATGCCCCATTTAGGATCATAAATATCATTCAATACCATGAATATTAATTTATTCAGGATATTATGTATCAAATTTAATGATACATAGACCACAAAAATAAATATGTTGGGAATAATTCAATCCTCACATTAATAAAAGTTAGATGAGGGAACCCTTACCAATTGAAAATTGAGGAATCAAATTCCCTATAAAATTAATAATAATAAAATAAAAAAATGAATAAATAAATATAATTAGGATTACTCATATTATTTATAAAATTTCTATACGAATACAACTTACACACAAAAAATGTAGTTGATAAGGTATATCTTATGTAAATAAAAGTGAGATGAAAACCGCATTACCATATGACTAAAAACATTCACCACCTATCCTAATGTCCAATATAATAAACTTAGAGCCATTAATAATTTCATTAATAAACTATTAAACTCGTATTTTATTTATTAAAATTTTATTATGTTCATTTATATCAATTTATAAGAGTTATAATGATTTATTTTTTTGTTCAGGAGAATTTGTTTCATGGAATTATGGTCAGTTCCTTTGTATATAAATATGAGATAACATTTCTAATGGGGAAAACTTATCCATAAATGAAATAATATGTTATTAATGAAATTAAACATGTTTAAATGTTGTAATATATAATTTTGTCATATTGTATGTGAATTATTTATTATTAAAAATGTCAATGAATATTGATTAATTTATTTTGGTGGTTTTATAACCATCATGAACTAGTATCAAATTTTAAAAATTTGTTTACATACTAGTTATAAAATTTATATAAGTTGTAATAAAAATATTATAATCATTATTAATAATAAATATGATTTTATGATGATCCATCGATGTGTTAATGTGAAATGAGAACATGCCATCCATAAAGATTGTGAATCGACACAACATAGTCGATGTTTGAATTATTTGAATATATTAATTTTAGATGAATCATGATAGTGGATACTAAAGTATATATATCATACTAGAGGTACCATGTCACTTTGTATAGGGATCTGAGTAGAGGATAAGAAAAAAAAATTTAATAGAGAATGAGGAAGTGGTTTACCTATTGAGTACCGTCATTTAGAGAACTGTTGTGCTTCTCTATTCGCAAAAATTAATCATTTTTAGAAAGATTAAAAAAATTCACCCAAATAATTTGTTTATATTTCAATTTATAAAATATACTCTTTTTAGGAGTTTTTTATAAATATGAGGAATTTAATTTTTAATTAAAATGATCATTTAGTTGAAAAATACTGATTATAAAATTATAGACATTTTAATGACACATTGAAAATTTAATTAAGGTATCATAAAAAATTAATATAATCATTATATAACAAAATATTAATTAATATATATTTTTTATAGAAATTTATTTTCAATTAAGTAATTATATTATTTATTAATATGTAAATAAATATTTATGACTTAGAAAAATACCAAATCAAAATATATATTTTTAACATATTTATTCATGTAAACCATTATTTTAATATATCATATTTTCATTTATAATATTCATCAATTATATTTTAAATTTAAAAGTTGAGATTGATATTCTATTCATTTGGTTAATATTCTAAATGATCATATTACTATTCTTGTGGTCTGGTTACAATTTAATAGTATATCCCAATTTTAAGCATGGTTTTATGTGAAACATAAGCTATTAAATGTTTAAAATTTAAAAGTGTCATAACATAAAATCATTGGGTGTTAAAAATTACTATAATAGTCATCTTCTAAATCCCAATATTTATCTAGATATATCATCAAATTTCTAATCCATTCTCTACACATGAATCCCCCTTGAACATAGAGGTTTGATCTTGCTCGAACCTGCCCGATAATGTTGAACTGTGACCCCATAAGCCAGAGGTCAAGAACATTTATAATGTAATAAAAATAACATAATATGAAATAAAGAACATTTTATAATATTTATACACAAATGATTACATAGTAGGTAATCTTTGGCGAGATCCTGATATAATAAAATATAATAACCTTAGTAGAAATTTTAATTATATAAAGGGGGTACATGCCAAATGTGTCAAATAACAAACAAGATATAAGAATATGGAACTCAATCTTTTAAAAAGTAATAAAGAGGGAAGATATGAAAAATGATTATTTCTTGTCAGATTATGCATTGATCATGGGTGAATAATGCTTTAACAAATGATGGTGTAAATGAGTTGTGATTTTTTCTACTTATTCACCATAATCTGATAATCGAGCATTATACAATCTCAATTCCTCAATGGTCGTCATCAAAGAACCTCCAAAAATTCTCCCATGTTTATGTCATTAACCCTGGATAAATTTCATAACTAGTATTTAAAGAGGATTGTATGTAGGTCTGTTAAATTAATCTAAATAAATTAATAATTCATACAAATTTGTGTACACCTCAATGTCTACCTAGTTCAAACGTTTGTTGAAAACCATATGATGGTTTCACCTCTGGTAACCCATAATCTATTGATTTAATGGTGGACTCATATGTTTTACCAATGAAACCATTCACTATATATTACATTATTTATGATAATATATGCAAACATGTATAATGAAATATTCAATATTTTTATAAAATTAATTATGGGCACATCAGCCTCATAATAAAACCACATGTCCATGAATATATTTCAATATATTACTATATATAATTAATATTATTAATGGGAATAATAAATTATATACAGTTTTAGGTAAATAATAATGTTTCATGATATCAAATGGTATATGGGATGCTATATGATTACGTAATGTGATACACATGAGGTTAACTATAAACTGAATGAGGGTACAAAATCGGTTATCCCAAGCCTGAAAGTGGGTATAAAGGAAATTAAATAAATCCTAAAGTTGGTGAATGATTTTTCATACCATATCTAACATGAAATGAATTCATGTTAGTTACATATGAAATAATAATTTTATAATTATGATTATTTTAAAAATAATATCAATATATAATGACATGATCTTAGAAAAATGTTATGCTCTGATGAAATATTTATTTTATTACTTTTTTATTCATTTCAAATGAAATTACATGAATTATGCATTCAGTAATGATTATAAAAATTCCTATGACCTTAGTAGCATAGAAGAATTGGTATCTTAAATATGTTTTTAATAAGTACTTTTGATCACATATGAAATGAAAGAATAGTTAATTATACATATAAAACTTGATATATACATAAATATGCAATTTATATCGAAAATATAATACAAAGTATTGTATTTTCATTGATAATATCATTATTACATTTAGAATATCGCTCAATTTCAATCGCAACACAGTTTCTGGCATATTAGTGTATGAAAACATAAATAGTGAGGTGATCACAGATCCTATGTAAGGGTTTTCAAACAATAGAATCAAAATGATGAATAAATAATATAATACTAATAAATAATATTAAATTAATGGAATATGAAATAAATATAGTAGCTTGAAACTTATCCTTTAAAATCATATATATTAAAATAATCAAATGGAAATAAATAATTTATTTTTTAATGAAAGAATTCATAATGTTGGAAATAAAAAAACTAATGTGGAAATCTGAAAATCATTAAAAAATTCCCTCAGGGCCTTATTCCCTGAAAACTACATTAATTTGAATATCCTCAACCAAATACACCCCATGATTTCTCTCATAATACATATCAATTAATTTAGGGGATTTATAATTCTAGGACCACCAATTACTATATAATTCCAATACATAATAATATGAATGGAAAACATAACTTAATCTACCTTCAATTGGAGATCAATAATAACCTATATTAAAAGAACTAGAATATAAAATTTTAATCATATACCATGTAAAGTTGGTCGTAAACCATCAAAAAGTAATATATTGTATCTGATTATTAGAAAATATCCTTAGTAAATTATTATATATAATAAAGGATATTTATGTTGATTAATAACCAGAAAAATTTTACATGATAATTTCTTGTGAAAAATAAAAATTCCAATATGATATTACATATCAATAAAATATTCCAAATATAAAAGAAAACATTTTCATTGAAAATACGGTTTTAAACATGTAATGTAATATTTATAACATTGACTAGTCTTGAGGAAATTAAATTATATTCATCCTTAATATGTTAAGAAATAATCATTTCACACGTTTTTAAAAAATTATTAAAGTAACTCATTCAGAAAAAAGAAAGAAGATTTAATTGAATCCACAATAAATAAATTAAAATGTTTATAAAAATTTATTTAGTAATACAATGATAAATATTGAACATGATATTAAATAATTTATTGTAATTGTTTCATATTGATGTAAGATATTTCAAACTAAGTTGATAAATAATGATTGTTTTCCATCAAAACATGATTTTTTTATTGAGTACATAACAAGTGGAAAATTTAAAGACATATTTTACATAAAAAATTTTATAAAATGAGAATAAATTATATCACGTTTAATATAAAAATATAATATAATTCTTTTAGTGAATAAATTACCAAAAACAATCTAAAATAATGATGGAATTTTGAAATAAAACAATACATATGGTCCAACATTCATTGTATGTGTTTGAAAATATAATATAATAAATATAATTATATGGTAATTATATTATAGATAAATAATAATATATATCATAAATTATATTTTTTAAATATAAAATTATTCACTCATTTTTTACGAATTCATTGTTCAAATCATTGTTATTAGTGATGGCTGCTTCGTTAATTTGTTTGTTTTGGTTTGGAAGATTTCGTCCCTACACATAAATCATGATTAAGTAATCTACTTAATGATAATTATTATATAAATATCATATTTATTCATTAAATAATAATTTAAAGTAATCTTTTTAAAAAAACATATAGAATAAATTATTATATCATTCAGACGAATGGTAAGTCATGTATACAAATTAAGGGTATTCTCACCTTTTGACAAATCAAATCAGATAAATGATGATACTAAGTCAATTATCTATAATTATAATTACATTATATATTTTATATATATTAATTAAATCATTTCTTCTGACAATTCAATTAAATTGGAAATGATAAATGAATAACATCAATTTAAGGATGTGGTCGTCCACACGTAAGAACAAGGGATATTATCATTTTAAAATGGATTGAATGGTTAAAAGGTATATATGATATTATAATTAAAAATGAATAATTATGTCACTAAAATAATATATATACATTTAACTAGTCATAATACCAATCTAAGGTTGATGATGATAAAAAATGAATTGTATTGCTATGTGGAAAAAGTAACTTGTACATTCACACATGTGATATTTTCAATTCACATATGATGGAAGTAATGGTTGATAATGATGGTTTCAAATTATAATAAATGTTAAGTATACTTATAATACTTGTTTTATTATTTTATTATAAATAACATATATTTATGTATTTTAAGGGAAAAAATAAATTGAAAGAGTTATTCTAAGATAGTCAGCTCTTATTTAGGAGACCTCCTTTAGATCCTTTTTATTGGACCTAGGGTGGGACATTCAAAATGAAATAATCCTCTAGAAACAGTCTTGTAATTTACAGAAAAAAATTTATAATACATTATATGATCTTGGATTCTTAATTTAATGCCATTATTCTAGATAAATTTCAATCTTTCTATAATATTTGGAAAGGAAACACAAAGAATTTTTTAAAATATTTAATTATAACTAAGTAGTTCTAAATCCGAATCAATAAAAATGTATATATATTTCTATAAAAATAATATTAGGTCAAAATATAATCATTATACTTATTTTTCTTTGGTTTTTAGTTCATTTTAATAATAATCTTTTTTTACCCTTTATTTAACTAATTATTATATAAATCTCAGAAATGAACTGATGTATATTAAAGTGAAATAATTTTACTTATATGGTTTAAATTTGATAATAAATTTAATTTACCTAAACCAGTAATCCTAGATGCTATGCTAAAAGTATAATCATTATAGTTATGGCTTGACACTAATTATTGTGACGCAATTTTCTTATCCAAACAGGAAAACATCAAAATGTAATATTGGATCACTTATATACACAAGGAGATTTTAGTTATAATGTATTAATGAATTCAAAAAACCCACGACAAAAGGATCTCATAGAAAAAGAAATCATTAATGATCCTCACCATCTTCAAAACAAGTAACTAGTGATAAAATGTTTCAAGACACAAATTATTTGTCATCATTCCTTACAACCTGGGGAAAAATAAACATATAAAGTGGGATTTACAATGATTACTATGGGTAAACCTAAAAATTAAAAATTAAAATTCATCAATGAAATAATGATGATCATAATGGTATGATGGCATAATCATAGTGAAATATCATATCATAAGGGAAAGACATTACCATTAAAAACTAGATCATCAATCCTAAAACATGGCATACAAAATTATCAAAATCAGGATTCATTGTTACCAATAATCATGACCCATGTGATGCCAATCATGATGATTGGGATAATTTATAACCCGTAGAAAAAACAAAAAAATAAGATAGTACAATTGACCATTTTCATAACACTCATATATATTGAATATATTTCAGGGGTAAGTGGGTTTAACATAATAGTGACACATTAAATGACCATAATGGTTACACATGGAGTAAATATCAAATATATACATTAAAAACCATCATGGTTATACTTTTAATTACCATCATGGTACATTCTCTTAATCCCAAGAGAAAAAAAATCAAATAAATATTTTTAGATAACCAATGCATTAGAGTGATATAATAATCTCACCGCTTGATTAGATTATAAAGATAAAACTCATCATTATAAAATATTCAAAATTACCATTACATGAATTTAGTATATATTGAATAATTTTTATCATAAAAATTATAGGAACGTCTGCAGTTGATATCTTCCGATTATAAAATTATTGAAATGAAATGGGTTTTATGCCAATCTCTACGAAACAATATCAATCCTTCAATATATAGATTTAGGGTGGTATCAAAAAATATCACCATTAAAGAATAATTCATATCAGTTTTTGTTAACATACATGAATGAAAATAACATTAAAATATAAATGAGTTTTTTTAGGAAAATACACATTTTCAATTTTTAAATCTCTTTTAGAAAATAAATTCACAACATATTATGAAAATAATTCTCATTTAAAATATTCTTGAAAAATTATAAATGTGTATTTATGTCAGGGAAAGTTAATAATGTTGGTAAAATATATTCAAGTTGAAGATGATTTAAATAACCCATATTTTCAAACATTATATAAAACCTGTCAAAAGTATATCATTTCAAAAGGGATTTAAATATTTATTTTAAAAACAATTAAAATATATAAAATAATAATATTTAATATTTTTATTGAATATCTTTATAAGAAAATATTTTTTTGAAATTTTATTAGAAAAAACAAGGATATGTGATCAAAGGATTCGAAATATGAAAAAAAACATACAATATGTTTACCACATACAATTGAATTTAATGTTGTCTATTTAATAAAAAATATAAGAAATTAAATTTGAAAATGTAATCCAAATTCATACCTATAATAGAATATTAAGTATGTCTTTCAATAAAATAAGATAATATTACTCCCCCCAAATGAACCTTTTCTAACATTGTGACCTGATTTATAATTAATGGACCGTCAAATTAGTTGAAAACATGGCCTCATATTGGCCTCTATGTACTCTTAAGGCTACAGACTAGAAACAAGGGTCTAATGTGGTGAAAAAGAGAGAGTATGACCACATGATCAGAGTTTCACAGAGAAAAATAATATTAATAAATAGTTCAATCAAAATAATTAATAGAATATTGTTTCTATGTCCTCTAAAAATAATATATCATGAAAAAACAGTAATAAAAAATATAAGGAGTTATCCTATGTCCAACAAAAAAGAATAGAAAATAATGCTATAAACCGAATGTATCAGAAGAGTACGTTAAAAAAAATTATTATCTCTGATTGAATCGTCATCCTCATCTAGGTCTTTCTCTCCCCTAATCTCATCAAATATAAATTTCAAGTATTATGCTTTTAGAAAATTCCCCTGAACCTACCAGTATCAACATAATCTTCCCTGGTAGAATGAGTCGCTTGGATAGGGTGTGAGATAAAATCCATAAGCCACCACAAACATTTTCATTAAATGTATAGTGAGTGCATATAATATAGTAGTGTGTATGTAATATGTATTATCATAAATGAAATGAAATGAGTATTATCGTTTTCCATAAGGACAAAAATATGACAGTACCTACCTTTTCCTCATATGGCTATGATCTGAAAAAAAACATATATACACATATATGAAGAATATATGAAGTGATGAATATAACAACATAATGGGGTACTACCACTAGCCTAGAACTAAGGTGTAACTTTGACATCCATACAATGTGAAATGAGTATCACAATTATAAAGGGATTAAATTCCCATTATCGAATGTATAGGGGACATCATGCCTGGTATCATAGTAGTAGTGATTCCATTCTCAGTGTCACTTTAAGGTCTATCTTTCCCATATATCCAAATAAGGGATTTCATTCATGTATCACATTTATAATGGGTTTCTACACCCATTTGACATATATAAAGGTTCACCATGATCATATAATTTATATAACGTGTATCCATGAAAATATCCCATTTAAAAAAGGTGACCATGTATGTAGCACATTTAGAAAATAAGACTATATGAACACACAAACACCCACAAAAATATAGATATATACAAGTATATATATTAAATTCATATGGGTCATCATTTTCATGAATCACCTTAGCATATGTGGTGTCATTCTCAAAAATATATAACATGGATCAGGGTATCCATTCCCATTTTCTATAAATTATAAGGGTCACCATACGAATTATCATTTATAACTAATAAATAGTCAAACAGGCTCTATACATGTTGACCATTCATTATAAACATGGAATATGAAGTGTCTAATTTAATTAGGTAATGTTTTTTTTTCACTCACCTCCATTCAATTCATCATAAAATGATATGTGTGTTAGTCATTCTATACTAAAAAATTGGCCATTACATTGATTATATCATAGTTTATAAGTCACGACAAAAACATTTAAATGATGTTTTTTCCATTTAGATAATTATTTCAACAATTTCATTTTGATTGGCCGACCACATGGAATGTTTATAATTTAGTAGGACATAATGTGGTCTTACAGTTATCAATTAAGGAAAATATTTTACGGAAGATTGAATTTTTGGGAAATGAATTGTGAAATTAGCATGCTGAACAAAAAAAAAATCATAACATCTCCACATTGAAGAATAAGTACTAGAACACCTGCATTATTCAAGTTGTGATGAACTCATCTAGTATAGACCTTTGGTTGGGTCTAGATTAGTGTAAAAAAGATAACTATATGAACTTTTTCAAAGTTGGATTGGTTATGCTACACATAAATAACATCTTTGAGAGAATGAAAAATGATAAAAGGCTCAAAATGAATTAATATCTTATAGATGTGCATTAAATAAGAGATATATATATATATCAAATTAAAATATGGGTATTCAACCCTTGGAATATAATTAGGGAAAATTGTTCACCCTAATTTTCCCTCTAAAATCCTCCACACTATTAGGGGAATCTATGTGGACTAGGTGGCATGGTTTTGACTAATCATGTGGCCCTATGAATACTTTCCCCATCCAGGGTTCCATGATCCAATTAAGCCATGAATAATATCAATTACACTATAACATCAAAAGAACCCATTTTAGGTAAAAATAAATAAAACGATCAGATATTAAAGGTAATATACCACGTATATGAACTAAGATCATATAGTTTCTAGAATTAAAATAAATCGTCCATGAGTTACCCTTTTATTAGTGGTGAAATATTTTTTGACAACAACTATAACCAATAAGCATGTACATCGACCTCAATGTATGATGTCCCATTTTGTACTCGGCCATGCTGCTATAAAAACAATACAAAATGGACACACCAGTCTATGAGATCCTTCATTATTTAGTCAAGGATGCATATGGGATACTCTTGAAAATATAAATTAGTATCAAACTCATCTACCTTGGGATCAAATGTATGAGATTGGTTTGAATTAGGACAACAGTTTTGATCAACACAGAAGAGGCAATGCACAGAACAATACATCATAGCTAATAGAAACAAATATTCTATTATCCAAACTCTCTGTAGAATCTAAAATGGACAAAAATTATGTGGTTATAGATTTCATTTCCTCTATAACATTCCACACCTAATTTTGGGTGATACCAGCTAGAATACATGATCCCCCACCCCGAAATCTAGTGGTTTTAAATGAAAATCGATATAGGATTTCAGAATAGACTATGTAGGATAAAAAAACATTCTGATATGTTTAACATGATCTAATGTCTCCAAAACAATATTACAACCATGTGGTTGTGTCTCTCATTCCTCTAAACTTCATGCGGGTGATCAAAATGACCTACCATATATGGCTTCATATGGAGCCATATTGATTATCTCATAAATTCTGTTATTGTATTATAGCTATATGAGATGAATATTTTTGTCCTATGAAAAGCCAAAATAATGAAAAAAATCATGAATTATATACTGTAGAACATATATAGATCGTTCTAACAAGACATCTGTGTTATGGTGAAATAATTTGAATATAAGAACATATATACCGATGGATCCTTCTTAAAAATAATTAAAAAATCGATGTAAAATTATCATACCTATCTAAAATTATATTATCAGGGACCCCATGTTGTTGTATGATGTCATATAAAGATAATTTCCCCATATCATAAACTAAGAAAGTATACTGAATTGGAAATAAGTTGTCAACTTTAGTGAGTTGATCCATTAATATAGAAAATATGTTGCTAACTTGAGGTGACCTCAATAATATGATTACAAAATAAATCTCATAATATTACCATTTCCATTCTAGGATCAGTAATGGAAATAGAAATATAATAGGCCCACAGTGTTCTAACTTCACCTACTCACATTTGGACACAATGTTATAAAACATATTTTATGACACTTCATCCATATCCACTAATACCTTTAGTGAATTTCACAAAACAGCTTAGTGATTCATTTATTCACTAACAACTGAGAATCATATGACTTTCACATCTACTCCACTCTCATTTCGATGGGGACCTATACATTATCTTTTATAGTCAATATTTCTTCATCATTGATGTGTTGAGATGGTATTTTATTATGATATACTCCATAATACCAAATGTATGATCGATATGAAACTATTGAGATTGTAAAATACAATAGGGGGGTTAATTGTATAGTAAAAAATTTCTTAAGGTAATTTAGAATAACCAAAATTCACAACACCTCTATGTTCTATTATCTTTCTTGATTCCAGAAAGTGATTGTAGAAATGAAACATAACAAATGTTTACACCAATGAAGATTCTACCACAAAGCATATAGGATCCTATAAAATTTGAGTACAAGTTTAAGAATATATATGATTGTTATACTATCCTCAACAACTAAAATACACAGTGGATAAAAATTACTACAAGTAAAAATTAGTAACTCTTTTAACCCATAAAAGATGGTATCCATCAACCCAGGATAAGAGGCCCCTTGATTTATACTTTCAAAAATTCTGTAATACCCAAACCTAGGTAAGCCCTCAATCCGAAGATTGGTATATTTCTAGCTATCCCCATAAGCCCTTGATTTGTATGGAAATAAGCACCACTTACTTCACAACCTGATGTCTCTGATTTCAACGAAATCAAACCACAACACTAAGAAAATCTACACGAAGCAATGCTTGAACAAGTAGTTCAAAACATTCAGCATAATGCCTGAGTGTAAATAAGAGCCTTTCTCTTTAGATATCACTCAACATCATCTAAGCACAATTTTCAATGTTTAAGCTGATGTTTTTGAGCTTGTTCAAATGATATCCTATTTATAGGAACACCTCCAACAGTTGACTCCCTCCTCTAACAGTCATGTTTTTATTGAATTTTGGAGGGACCTTTACACGTATCACTAAAACAATGGATGATGGGTAACTGATTGTATGACATAATTTAAGAACAAAATAAGTGTAAGAAAAACAAAAATATGATATTCAGAATATAAGAATATGATAGTTTAGAGTCAAACCAAAAATTGAATCCTGAGTCTATAATAAAAGGATATTCAAATTCTATTTTCTAGTTATCTGGAGCCTAAATTTTATTGAATTCTAGAGTATGAATTTCATAGAAATTCGGAATCTGGATTCACAATAATTCGAAACCTGAATTTAGAAAGTTCAGAGTCGGAGTTCATGAGAATTCAGAGTCTGAACTCATAAGATTTAGCAGTATGATATTTCAAGAACATGGTGTCAAGCCTTAGAGAAATTAATATCTAAAATTCGTATTTTGAATTCGGAGTCAGAACTTTGAAGAGTTCGTAACCAGAATTCTGATTAAGATTTCGGAGTCAGAACTATGAAGGGTTCGTAACCAGAATTATGAGAATTCAAATCCAAAAACATAATGCATCATATCTAAATAATAATTGGATTCTCATGTTTTGGTTTAAACCTGAATTTTACACACAGAAAAATTATGATATGAACAATAAAATGTGGAATGGATAAATTTTCTTGTGGAAGAAAAATTTTCATTGTAAAGGTAAAAAATATGGTAAAAAGAGTCTTTCCTTAGGATATGGTTTTTGTGATTTTCAAAACAATAAGGAATTGTAATGTCATAAGGAAACCTTATTGGCTAAACAATCTCCCCCATGTATGAAGGAATGGAAAAGTCATAAGGAAAAAATTATGGAATAAACAATCTACCCCTTATTTGAAAGCACAGACATCATTATGAAAAAGAATATAATGACTTAAAAAATTTCTTATCACTTGAAATATGTCTTATCTCCATATTCTCATTGGTAAAGATGAATACGACTAACTCCCCATTAGGATTTTGAACTCTAAGGTTTGTAGTCTAAATTTCTAGAATGAGAGTTTTCATTTAGCTTGAATATGGAAATATTCATAATGTGAACTCCCCATTTGATAATCACCCCCATACTTTTGGATATTTCTTCATTTACATAGAATTATTATTCCTTCTCCCCCTTTGTGATTTTCACACAGAGTATGAGGGAATGGAAAAAAATATGACACCTTCCGGATTTTCAGGAGAATTATTTGTTGTAGAAAATTCTTCCTTGAAGTAATTTTGATTTCGAAAATCTGATTACAAAAATAAACAAAATTATGAAAGATATGAGCACGAAAAGTTTCATTATATAAATATTGATTTAAAATATCCAATCCCAAAATTTTGAGTATGAAAATATTCATTAAGAAAAAAATTTGTAAACTTCATTACTAAATTTTTTTAAAATATGATTTCAAAAAATTTGAAAACATCATGAAGAAAAATTTATGAAAACATCATTATGAATTATTTTGAAAACATCATTACAAATATTATTTAAAACATCATTACAAAAACTTTTGAAAACATCATAATTAAAAATATTGAAAACATCATTATGAAGAATTTTGAAAATTTCATTATGAAATTTTTTGAAAAGTTCATTACAATACACTCCCCCTATGAAAGGATATTATTACTATATAGATATTGGTTTCAACAGGAAGTTAATATAGAATATTACCAAATGTTTATCATTCCTATATTCTATTTAATGTATTAAAATCTATTAGATGATAACGATTTTGTGAAAATATCATAAAGTTGATCTTGTGTTCTGATAAATTGATGAATAATATCCACTTTCCTATTGATAATCTTTTCAAAGAAGATTTTTTAACATGCATATTCCAAGAACATCCATTATCCATGTACCATGTATTTTTGTTGGTAACTTCTTTATCTTCCTAAAAATAAGAATGTTAGACATTTGGAATCCAAGCATTCATGGATCAATAATTGTTAGAAAACAAAATTTGTGGTATCGATTTTTTTATAGAAAAAAATTCTATATGAAACCAAAGATATTTAACTTTGTTCAAGGAGCAATTTGTCTTCGAATTCCCACCATTTTGACATATAGTGAAAAAAGGGGCTCTAGTTGGAACAAAATAGTTGTTTTTGTAAACCGATTTTTGGTGATTATAATATAATCCAATATTTTTTCCTTGAGGTTTAATTTTATAATACATCTTGTCAAAATATTCCTTCCCAGAGGTAATGTTTTCAAGAAGCTTCTTAAGTGAAAATATTTCGGATTTCAGTCTGATGACTCAATTCCTATCCTCTGGAATCACTTCCTTAGAGTTATAATTTTCCTCGAAAACTGCTATCTTTAAAATAAAATTCTTAAGATCTCTACAAAGTTCTTCCTTAACAGAATTTTCTATCTCATGGTCTTTATAATATTTTTCTAAAAAATCATATTTATCTACAAGATCTGTAGTATGATCTGAAATCACTTTTTTACGAATTTCATCCCTAGTATTTGCCTTGTCTAATTTCTTAGAAATTATATAATTTCTTGCTTCTAGTAACTTGGAAAATCTAGATACTTATTTATTTGAAGGTATTTATTTATTTTATGAGGATGAAGTATCATCATCAAAATTACTATTTCTAGTATAGTAATTCTTATTAAGGATTAAATTTGTTAAAGCCTTGACAGAGCGTACCTGGGCCATAAGACATGTATTAGGGAAATAAGTAGTAGAAATGAATCCCATATTATTCTATGCTAATAAATTATATTCATATGAATCACTTTCTAAAGAGTCTCCATATCTATCACTCCATGTATCATTAGTTTTAATATGTTTCTTGTGCTTTGATCGATAGAATTTATTCTTGTTCCTTTCTGAATTCTTTTCCTTCTTTTTCTCCTTTTTCATGAAAGGAAAATAATGTCTTATATGACCCATTCTTATACATTCCTAACACGTAAATTCTCCATCTTTATTATCTATGTAGTCTCTCTTATTTTAATTAATCTGATAGTTCTTTTGAGTAACCATTTTTTTTATTCTCATAGAAAGATTAGCTATTTCATTCTCAGAAATTTCTGTGTCACTTGATTCTGACTGAATAATGACTTTCATTGACTTTTATCTACTTACTCTTTCTCAGGTATTGGATTTTATATGTTTTGAAGTGGTTGTAAAAGAAACTCCCCAATTCCCATTCTTCTTCTTAACCTTTTCATCATCTCTCTTCATTCTGGTTTTATGCTGATGAAGAGTTCTGAACAACTCATCTAATGAAAAAATGGTGACTTTCATGTTCTCATCAATAACTATCCTATTGAACTCCCATTCATTTGGAAAGATATCTATGATATTTTCTATAAGATCCTCATCATCCAAACCTTTTTTTGAGATAGATTTTAATCTAGTCACAATAGTCATAAACCTTTGTTGTACTTTTCTTATAGGTTCTACATAAGGAAAGTTAAAGCTATGGTATTCACCTCTCAACATAGCTCTTCTTGTCTCTATGAATTTAGATGTACCAAAATTTGTAACTTCCAGATTTTTTGAGATATTGTTTGCAGCATCACACGATGATATTTGAATATAGATGTTCCTAGTCATGGAACATAACCTTGTATTTTTTGACTCTGATGTTTTCTTGATATTTTTATTTCTCTGGATTAATAAAAGTTCTCAATTCCTTACCTGGAATATTATAATCTCTAGTCATCATTATATAGTTATAAACTATGGTATTGATAATGAAAGTATTCATCCTATCTATCCAGTAATCATAATCATTTCAATTAAAAATAGGAGGTCTGGTAGTATTTATATTATCAATAGAACCAACATTTAAACTCGCCATCCTTAAGGAAATATTTAGAACACAAACTTATTAGTAGTATGAGTTTGTAAATAGGAGAAAATATCTTAAGGAACTAGATATTGTTTCTCTAATGAATAATGAATATGGACTTTATGAGTATGAAAACATGAATATAAAAATATGAAACAATGTATGAATATGAAAATATGAATCTGGAAATTCTATTTTGAAAACATTGAGCATGGAAAATATGATATGTGAATATAAGTATTTCACAGACCACCTCTGATACCAATTGTTGATATGGAATGTGAGTATGATATATTCTATAATACCAAATGTTTGATCGTTATGAAACTAATGAGATGATCAAATACAAGATGGGGGTGATTTGTATACTAAAAATATCATTAAGGAAATTTTGAATAACCAAAATTTACAACACCTCTATGTTCTATTACCTTGCTTCATTCTGGAAAAGTGATTCTGAAAATAAAACTTAACATAATATTACACAAACTATGATTCTACCTTAAAGCATATAGAATACTACAAAATTAGTGTACATGTTTAAGGAATATGAATGTTATAATTTCCTCAACAACTATAATACACAACAGAAAATAAAATACTAAAAGTAACAAGTAGAAACTCTTTTAACCCAAAGAGTTGGGTATCCAACAACCCTGGATAAGAGGTCCCTAGAATTATAATTTCATGAAAGTATGTATTACCAAAACCAAGGTAAGCCATCAATCTAAGTATCGATATCCATCTTACTATCCCCACAAGCCCTTGATTTGTACGAAAATTGGCACCTCTGAATTCACCACCAAAAGTCTCTAATTTCAAGAAAATAGAACCGCTACACTACGCAAATCTTCACGAAGTAAATTTTGAACAAGAATTTCAAAACATTATGCACGAAGACTTAGTGTTTATAAGAGCTTCTATCTCAATAAATCACTACAACATCATGTAAGTACAGCTGTCAAAGTTGAAGCATATGTTTTTGAGCTCATTCAAATGAGCTCCTATGTATAGGAACACCTCCAACGGTCAACTCCCTCCTCCAACGATCATATTTTTCCTTGAATTTCATAGGTACATGTACATATGTCACTCAAACTACAGTTAATGAGTAACTAAAATAACGACATTGTTTTATACAAAAACAATTGTAAGAAAAATTAAAATCTGATATTCGAAATGTAAGAAAATGAAAGCTTGGAGTCAAACCAAAAATTGAATTTGGAGTCTATAATACTAGGATATTTACATTATTTTTTATATGTATTCAGAACATAAATATATAGATTTCTAGAGATTGAATTTCAAGGAAATTAGGAATCTGGAATCACCAGAATTTGGAACCCGGACATACAATGTTCGGAGTTAGAGTTCATGAGAATTTGGAGTCAGAACTCATAGGATTTCAGAGTATGAAATCAGAGAACATGGAGTCAGAAATCATATAAGTTCGTATCTAGGATTCATAATCAGAATTCAAATTCATAATTCTAAAGAGTTCTTATCCATAATTCTGATTCAGAATTCAAGGTCAAAACTTAGAAGAGTTCATAACCAGAATTCTGATTCAGAATTCAGAATCAGAACACAGAAGAGTTTGTAACCAAAATTCTGAGAATTTGGATCCTAAAACAGAATTCTTTATATCAAGGTAATTATTGGATTCTATGTTTTTGGGTTCAACCCGAATTTTACACTTTGAAAATGATGATATGAAAAATAAAATGTGGTAAGGAAAAATTTCCATATGGAAGGATAATTTTCTTTATAAAGGTAAAACATAGGGTAAAAATAGTTTCGCCATTAGATATGTTGTATTTTATTTTCAAAACAAGAAGGAATTATAAAGTCATAAAGAAACCATATTGGCTAAAAAATATCCACAAGTATGATTTCTTTTGATCACCACTTATTTATTGCATGTGGTAAATTGGGTACTACCATATTATACATATAATAATTATTATCTTTAAATTAATTATATATGTTGATTCATTTTGTGGTTATTAATTTTTTTTCATACGACTCGATTGATTATAATGGGGTAAGAGGTTTTCATCTATCTTTTATTTCTTTGGGATTCAGGATATATTTTCCACTATTTCATTTTCTATGGTGCATGTACTTCCCATTACTGCACTATTTCTGTAATATAAATTAATTTACGGGTATTTACATCATCATTTTATGATACTTCTTTCATGGGGTCTATTTTACGTAAGTTACCAAATAGGTAAGGGAACCTTTCACAGTACTCTTTTGTCAAATAATTATTCATTTTTAAGTCTTTCAATTTACATTTTATTATATTGGGATATTTTATTGTATATTATTGTCTTTGTAAAATTCATTTCAAAGCGATGAGAAATATTTTTCTCTATCATCAACTCATTTTTTGATTATTAAAGTGACATTGTTAGGCTTTCGAATTTCGGTAATAGATCTTCTTAAACCAATTTCAATTAATTGGGTTAAACTTATACTTCTTGATTATACCATACTATGAATATGTTTGAATTTCCTATTATTGTTTTAAACATAATATCCTCTTATATTGGGTGTATTCTTATTTTTCCAACCTAATTATGTAATTTATATATCCTTAATCTATGGATACCATCATTATAAGGGATTTCATCTCAATTTACATTCCCTTGAGACTTCATTGTTTTCCTACACCAATACACATTTATATGGTGTTTATTCTATCCATTTGAATATTATATCTTGAATACCTTTATTCTCATGTTATTGTAATGTTTTTATGAAATTTTATTCCACGATTAATTGTTTTCAGGAATCTCTCATTTGGTTATGAAATCCTTAACTAAAATATTTTTTAAAATATTTTTTCTTCTAAAAATTTCCAAATAATGTCTATTTTTTTAAAATGGAATTATGGATTTATTTATTTGTAAATTAATGTTTTCAAATGTTATTTATTTTAAATATATCAAAGTGGTATGGGACAGTTTCATTTGAAACTCACTTTATTAAATTTTTTTAATAGTTTTTGAAAAATAATTGATAAAAAATTGATTATTTCAATATATTAAAATAATATATTATGACAACAATGCGGAAATTTTAACATTCCATTATGCTTGTTTTATGTGTTATGGATACATTATGGTTCATCGGAATTGTTTACATATATTTGTAGATTCGTTATTAACCTGGGGAGATGTGTTGAGAATGATCACTAATGCACTGGGTAACGTGATGGAGGTAAGAATTAATGTTTTTCCTAATAGATTTATCAAATATATGGTGATGAGTATTCTAAATGTCACTCTATATGTAGTTGTGATAGCTACAATATATGCACGATACGAATGACATAAGTTTCATTTAGGATTCCATATTTCTTTGTGTTATTCATAAATAATTTGATTTCACAAGGTATGTTATGATTGAAATGTATTTGTTTCATTGATTTTTATTTATTTATGGGGATTGATTTACTTCCTTATTTTATAACCCCTACTAATCTTTTTATTCTCATCCCATATTTTTTTTATTATTTTCCACATGACATAATGATGAATATCGTAAAGGATGGGATAAAGGAAAAGACATTCTGTCAAAAACATGGAACTATACATCTTTCATTTTAAGGTTTTTTATATTGTAAAAAATTGGGAACTGTGTAGAAGTGTCTACATTGTAACTTTGGAGATGTAATGTAATAGTTCTAGCCTATTTCTCTAAAAAACTAAACCTAAAAAGATCCCCACTTTAAATTATTCATTTAATTATAGATTAGGTAATAATTAAGGTCGGGTCCTTATATCATGGGCAAAGGAAATAATCCCCAAAACATGTTTTAGGAAATACACATAGTAATATAAACATTTAATGGAATAATTCAAGTCATATAAATCATATAAGGTGACTAAGATGATTCCTAATCATGTTTTTTGTTTTTATCAGTCTAATGATATAATATAATCATCAATCATAACAATAATTATCAAAAATTATTTTCAAAATGTAATGATGGATAAAAATAAATAGTAATAAAAAAATACATTACAACTTCTACCACCCAAGAAATATGGAATTTCACTATAGATAGGGTAGATACTCCAAGGAACTAATCATTTCCAAATCCTAATACATATTCTCTCTCCATATTAATAATATTAACCAATAAAATAAAATAAATGAAATGGATTTTAAACCACTTTCTTTCAACTCGACTCAGATTCCATTGAATGATGCCCTATGTTTATGGGCCACATGGCCCCAAGAATGTGCCCCATTTTTTCAGATACTTCCTACTATTAGTGAGTGTATAAGTAGGTACCTCAATGATACAATACCATCATGATTAGAGCTTTAAATCAGTGAACTAAGTTGATAAATAGTATAATCACAATAATTATATGACATTAGAATGTAAATTGTCTATAAATAAAAAATAACTAAAATCATGTACTATAAAAACATGATGATATTTCATATATCTAAAAAAGAAAAATTTGTACGTGTTATACATTACATGTATCAAATATGAAAAAATATATAAAACGAATTTCTCTAATAGCATCCTGAGCCTTCTCTTAGTAATGTTCTCCTCTACTCCCATGATATATAAAAATTATGTATCGACCATGGGAAACATTCCCACATTCCTTATTGCATCCACATGAAAACATTGGTTACCATCAGTAGCTTATATAGGGTGTCAGATAAATATCAGGGTCCATCACCAATGGTGTTCATAAAATATGTAATTATTGAATATATTTTGACAGTGTACATATAATAAGTAATAAAGAAAATTACATGTAAAGGGTCATCTCTAATTATAGAACAACACCAGACCCTTCACATGTACTCTCTTCAGATGTTGTACAACTATAGGATGATCTTTATTATGAGGAGCAACCAGTGAATATATTATATCATATCGAAAAAGATCTATGGAATAAGACAATTCCCCTCTGTAATGTGTTGTGGAAAATCCAAAAGTTTGAAGAGGCGATGTGGGAATCAGATGAAGTGATGATGATGTGTTACCCACATCCGTTTTAGTGTGGGAAATGGAAATTTGAAGGATTAAATTTGTAATGGGTGAAGATTGTAATGACCCAAAAAATCATCAATTAAAATTCCTGATGGTCTATTTAAATGTCTTCTTATGGCTATGTTAAAAGTATGAACTTATTTTGTTCCATATTTTGGATTTAAAAGTTGAATAAAGAATTGTGACAATTGCTAATACAATCATTTAAGAGTGATCATATTATTATTATAGGGCTTTAACAAATCTAATTTACTCAGTCAAAGGAAGTGATGGCCTCATCCAATAGACTTTTTGTAATGCCCCGACCCTAGTTACCTAGAGTCGGTGCGTTATTACCTAACATTGGCATGATACAAGGAAATCATGTCCTGAAAGACAGATCAATTTAGTATCCATGGAAATACTAGATACATTCATAAGGGTAACATTACTACCTGAATAGAGAAAAACACAAAATTATTCCATTAGAAACATCCAAGCTTCCTAGATTATTCCTGCAAGTCACTAATAACTAACTTTTTCATATCCTGGGAAAATGAAACTTAATGAAGGGGTGCGATCAAATGCTCAGTAAAGGTATTAAATATTGTGTATCATATTATAAACATTAGGCATGGTGAATAATTGAAAACACATGCCTTTAAGAACAATTAACATGAAAAATTTATGATAGGAATATGAGATATGTAAATAATGTCATAATAAAAAATTGTCATGGGTATTCAATTCTTCTAATAACCACATGAAATATCAATAAGAAATCTCATAATTATGGAATACATAATGCCGGATATCATAACCACACAGTCAAGGCATTGTTACAAGACTACAAAAATATTTTGTCAAGGCCTTGTGCCAAGACACTAGTTTGTCTTATGAGACATACCAATGCATCGAGAAGCTATAGAGGGATCCACCCATCACATAGTAAGTCCAATGCATTTCTCATATGAAATGGGTGAAACATAATCTAGAAATTCGTATTAAAAATAGCATACGAAATGTAAATACATAATCCAAAAACCATGAATATTATAAAATAGCACATCCCCAGTGAAACATTACTCATTTAATACAATATTGAAGATTTTATTATAATAGATTAACCTCAATCATGAATAATTAAGGATATAGAAATAGATGAAAATAATCATCAAAACTATTTGAGAGAAATATCCCCCTTTTTCTTGAAAACATTATTAAGTCACACTATTTCTCAATAAGACGTTAAAAATTAGATTTCTGAATCAAAGTGTCACATACCACTTTGAAACATTTAATAGGAGTTTTAATTTTCAAACATTAATGTCCATTTAAATAAATCTTTAAAACCATTTTTAAAAAATGTTCATTAATGAGAATGATTTAGAATAATAAGTACTTAAAACATTTAAAATGATATTTTTGTTAGAGTTTCTAACCAAAAGAAAAATACATAAATACAATTAATTGATGTCAACAATACTATATAATATCCTGAGAATAAATGGATTCATGATATACTGTGTCAAAGTACATTATATATACCTTATAAAATTGATTTAGTTTATAACAACAAAGAAGTCTCAATGGAATGTAAATTGAGATGAAATCTCTTATAAAGACAATATCCTTATATAATGTATAAATCAATGACATAATTATGTGTGAAAAATAAAAATACACTCAATATTATTTGATATTATGTTTAAATCAATCATAGGACAGTCACATATATTCTCGTAAAAACAACACCAATGAATTGGATGTTTAACTCAACAGATGAAGGCTGAGTTAAAATTAATCTTATCATGTTCATATCAATGACATGAGAATTTATCAGTGGTGTTATTATTTGCATCAAAAGTATATCCATATAAAGGGGAGTTGAAATTATGACATTAGTAAATGATAGTGATTCCACACATAATCTATGAGTAAAATAATCAATAAAGTATGCGTAAAGCTGAATGGGTGGAAATTGAAATTTCAAATTCCCTTATCAATTTGGTAACTTATGAAAAATTCAACCATTAAATAAGGAT
This sequence comes from Viscum album, assembly GCA_963277665.1. NCBI lineage: Eukaryota > Viridiplantae > Streptophyta > Magnoliopsida > Santalales > Viscaceae > Viscum > Viscum album. The sequence goes on along the minus strand of OY728131.1, from coordinate 302,784,410 downwards.
AATACAATTATAATATAAATTACCATATATAAAAGTATATTACACAATGGAAACATTCAAAGGAAGTACACACACCACATGAAATAAAGAAGTGGTGAACAATGGAAATCTCACAGAATTAAAAGTGAGATAAGAAACCCCATACATGGTAATTATTACTTGGTATATCAAATTTAACCTCATTTATAATGGTGAAATAATTGATATTACACAATAAAAGAACCATATACATTAATATGATATCATATATGATCTTTTAACATTTCTTTGTTAATAATATCTATGTATTATCATCGTTTCGTGTGTTAAGGGAATAATTTTCCTTTATATTATTTGTTATGTGAGTCATATTAGTTATGGATTGGATGTATTTTATTCATATATAGAATTATATAAAGTCTCTAAACATTATTTTTAATCTTCAAAAGAATATTATTCTTGAATAGATACGATGGGAAATGAATCTCATCGCGTTCTTGGAGACGGTAATCCGTACGTATGCACGAGTGACAATATAATTCTTTTGATATTAATATAACATATAATTGGATGGTATATCATATATGAAGAGTAATTATCATTTATATATTTTATTTACATAAATTACAAATCATTATTATACTGATCCAAATAATAATATATTGAATAACAATTACACCACGGCGTGGAGACAGTTAGTCGTACGTACGAACATGTGGTGACATTTCATTCAAATGATAGATAAATTAATGAATATGGTTGTTACATATTTATAATAACATCATAGTATATTGAATATACTTGATTTATTATTTTCGAATGGAAACCACAAAGAAATAACATGTGGAAGAAGAAAGAAACTTGAAAGAGATGATGAAATATTTGCCACTTCTTTGGGTTCTTCCTTTTGATTTGATCAAAAAGGCTTCATAGGATGACTTTATGACTAAAGTAAGGCCTATAAGTTGAAGGGAGGACAGTTGAGATGTTATTTGGGTAGGGTTTGGCAGATCCAAATGGCTTTTAAGATGTTAATTAGAGTAAAGGGGGAGTGCCCTTTTATAAGAGGGGTGAGGGACACCTTCAGAAAAGCTAGAAATATTATTTTATTATAGAATCATTTTCAGTATATAATGCTCCAAAAATGAATTATATGAAGTCCAAGGTAGGTATGGGACGAAAACCACTCTACCAATAGGTTTTAGACAGATTTGGGTCACCATAGTAACTTTATCTTTTAGATTTCACTCATAGTTAAATAGTTTGACTTTTATCATGTCTCTTTGTATTTTTATATTATATAGTTAATAAACATACTATATACTTCCATGTGGACCCCATGTGGTTCATTAATGATAAAAATATCATTATATAAGACTTTTGGCCAAGCATTATGATTTTGAGAATAGAATTCAGTTAATAATATAGTAATTGGTTTAAAAACAATTTTTTGTAAATTTTGACACTTTGTTATTTTGTTTTTGAAAAATTTATAAATACAATTATTACTTTGAAAAAATTCATTTTATCATACTAACATGTCATATTAACCAATAAAAATTGTGGAATTCATCAAAAGTCTCAAATTACATTTATTTGGAGATTTATAACAACAATTATTTTAATATTTTATTAATATGGTAATTGTTGCATCATCATTATGTCCTAAATAAATTTAATTATTTTAATTATAAAAATTATAAATAAAATAACATTATGATGGAAATATTTTTATCTTTCTAATTAATATTTATATTTGAACTTATCATATTATAACCATATATTAAAAATGTTTTAGTTATTAAAAGTTGATTTTAACTCTTTTAACTCTTCTTTAAATAAAATAATAATATGTTTCATAATCTAATCCAAGTGGGTCTAAAGGATCATATTGTATTCCTATGGTTTTTTTGGTCGAATTACACTTATCAAATAGAATTAGGACATGTGTTCAGGTAATAATAATATCATTTTTACCCTTAATTACCCTAATTACTTTTAACCTAGGTAAATAAAAGTAAAAGGTTACTATTCACCAAAATTTATTTTCATCTTATTGAACCACATTTTACATACTGAAATCAATAACGTCTCTTGGATTTTTGGAATTCCACTCACAGAAGCGGTAAAAATATATTTTATGTGAATTTATAAATTCTCTAATGAGGTGGGTAAAAGAGAGTGAAAATTTCAATTAAATTTTTATATATCTAAAATTATTATAAACATAATCCAATGAATTACATTGAACTTATATAGGTAATATGTATCTATTTTTAACTAATATAAATTTAAATAAATTAAAAAATTATTTAAATAAAAATTATTTTTTAAACTACATCATAGTGTTTTTCACTATTCATCCAAAATTGAATGTTTTCATAAAAATACCCAAAATTCACCATAAACTAATTATGATATTTCGAATCCTAAAATGAATTCCATTTTGAATGATAAAATTTATAAAATCTCAAAATGTGCATATTACTATTCAAAACGGCTAGTTTGATTGGTCGTGGTGTGTTAAAATCTCGAAGTTGCGTATAATGCAAGCTATCACATTTTTCCAAGGGTAACGTATCGTGGAATCATGGGGTGTTATACATTACCCATACAAATACAATTAATCAACGTTTGGATAGGAGGTGGCATCACTGGGATTTTCTCTTCACCATGCCCAAGCCGAGCTTGAATATGTTAAGCTCGAGCAGAACTGCCCATGAGAGATGTTGAAGTTGATAGACATTACCACTCGAGAAATGTCATTTGAGCCACCACTAATGTTTTTCCCCATCACACATCATACCCTTCAATATTATGCTGGTTTTATAAGGGGTTATATAACAATACCCTAGTTCTATGATTATGTACATTATTTCGTGGTAGATAATTTAGATTCATTTTATTATTCTTACATTGTAAAAAGATTATAATGAACAAATATTTTTTTTAATGTTCAACTAAAGAATCTATTTTTATAAATTTAAAGAGTTTTTTTAAATAAATATTATTTTAAAAAAATATTATTAGGAAATTATTTTTTATTATGTAGAAATGACCATATAATTTTTATGGATACAATTGTAATATTTTTTAAGGTTTGGAAGCTATTTTTTCAAAAGCCATGAATTTTCGATAAATGTCAGTTTTAATTTTAAAAGTGAAAATTCACATATTTAGAAAATTATTTGTATAAAATGAAAAAAAATTTGGAATCAGGACATCCAAATTATCCAATGATGAATTTCAAATAATTTTATGATACAATAATTTTTTTTGGTAAAAAGTAAATATATTTTCATATATAATTAGTTTTATGACATCATATTGTCCCAATTGTGATGTAATAAAATAATATAAACATTATTTTAGGCCAAAATATGTTTTTCCATTTGAATAAGTTGATTTTGGGTTTTTTTATTTATTTTATAAATCATTAATTGACCTTTCAATGGGTTTATAACATTTTTTTTAAATTGTATTTCTCTAAGAGTGTGACTCTCCTCCACATAATCAAACCAATTATTATAATAATATCATCCATTGGCCTTATAAAATATTTCATTCTACTCCCCTTTGGTTAAAACCATTTAAAAAACAATGGTCTTGTTTTTGGATTTGATTAGTTTAATGTGTGGTGTCCCAAACATAAATAATAATTAATTAACTCTCTTTACTATATAAACCAAACCAAGATCACACTTCCTCATCACTAAATCCCTTTTTACATCCACCAACCCCTAACATCCTCTCTATAGAATCCTCCCACGGTGCCTCAAGCTCCCAAGAAGCCTCTCTCAAGACTCTCCCAAGCGTTTGCTATTATACTTCCATGTAAGAGATTTCTTCCGTTTCATTTTTGTCTCAATTTCATTATGTTGCTATACCCATTAACATTCAATTAAAAATCATGTTTTATGATTTATAACCTCCCCCATACTTCCCAATTTATGTTTGAATTATGGGATACCCCTTTCTATCTCATTAATGCCTTCCATGTACACCTGTTACAGTTCTGAAATTATTTAAGGAATTTATCTCTCTTCATATACATTCAAAAAATATTTTCTACTTGAATTTAAAATACATTAAATATGATGGGACATGTATCTATATAACTCACATACATTCCATTTCATGTACATATGATGAGACACTCATTTCTCTCCCAAAACCATTTTTATGAATTCTTACTCATGCCGTTAGACAGCTGAAATTTCACTGATTTTCCAAGATAATGTCATTGTGTAGTTAATACCATGCCGATTTCTTTATCAATATTATTCACCATTAGGCACATTTACATAATGATTATAATGATTTATTAATGTATTCCACATCCATTTATCATGAAGGAAATGACAATGAATGATCCATGTGGAAAACTTATGAATGAAATGAAATGTTTAAGAATGGTGCGCACTGATAGCAGTCCAATGCATTTTGTAAAGTACAGTATCATGTTACATCATGTGAAATGGGTATTTAATCATGATAATTCAAGTTCAATGAGCGTTTAGTCATGCATCATATTCAATGAGCGTTTAATCATTCACTATGTGCAATGAGATTTGGCACAAGCTAATTCTATGTTATGTGTTGTTGCCAAATTTCCATGTTATGAGTATCATGCTTTATGATGCCTTTATGTTCATGTTTATCTTGTGTTCCATTGATATTCCTATTGTCTTACATAAATTTTATTTCTCATGTTATTCTATGTTTATTCCCATAGTAGGATTTATAGCTCACCCTTTTCTTATGCAAGTCGTCATGTTATCACATGCAATGCTAAGTACGAGAGAATGTAGTGGCCTTGTAAAGAATGATTTCAATAACGATGTTTTGTGTTTTATTTTCTATTTTTTTATGTAATATTCCTAATCCCAAAATTCACATGGCCTATCGATCTTCTATGTTGTATCAATAGAATTTTATGAAATAAATCATGTTTAACTGTGTAAAAAAGAGATGGGTTGTTATAGACATTGGGTATAACACATAAATCCATAACCAATCTAATGAGGTAGTTTTCTCAAGAAATGCGTACATTCAGTAAATATCATTGTGAATGTGGGACATCATTAATAATATTCAAAACATCTGAGGTGAAATATAATTTGAATCAACCTAAAAATGAACTTGGAATGTCATTCCCATTTCCCATAAAATAGTAAAATGGTGAGATTCATCATGTTAAAACATCTACACAAGGGATAGTAAAATTTCGTACTCAATAAGTCAACTGACCACCAATCTAACGCCAATATTAACAGTTTAATCATTATAGGAATAATAACTTGAAGTATCACCTAATATTATTGATCATTATCAATCCCAATATATAAATGGGTGTCAAAATTCTTATTATACATATATAAAAACATGAATTAATAGGCATTTCATTGATACCTATTTATATTAATTTTAATTAATCAATTTAATCGATTTACTTATTGAAATCCTTTTTGATGATATAGATTTCAGTTATATGTACAAAAATTCTTTTTCATGGCATGATGATAAATTAAGAGGTGCCTTGATCAACGAATAAAATATATAAGAGTGAGAAACCATATTTACAATCCATTTAAAACAACTACACAGTCATCATATCATTTAATAATTTATATATAAGGGTTATTACATGGATACATACTCAAGGGGATTTAATATTCTTGTTCATAAACATATATATATATATAAAATATGATCCTTAATAGTATATGAACGTGCATATATCAATTAATAATCACAGAACTGATTTAATGGCCACTATAGAAAATACGAACTTTATCAGTGCTAGAAAAGGGCCTTAACAATGCTAGAAATGCGTTGTTAAAATACGAGAAGATAAAGGGTGTCCCTATTATTAGTACTCATAAAATGATGGATAAACACACCTTTTATCAATTCTAAAAAAGTTCTCATAAAATGTGACTTTTATCAGCACTAAAGATAATGGCTGATAAAAATGCTATTTATATGTGCTTTATTAGAAATGATAATGACCCTTTTTATCAACTCTTTTTTTATGCACTGATAAAAGTTAAATAAAATAAAAGTGGAAAATTAGGGGGGGTGCTTTTAATACTGCTTGACCCCCCCCCCCCCATTTTATCAGTGCAATGTGGAGCCCCCTCCCTGTGACTTTACACATCCCTTACAAATGAAACTTCATCCCACATGCTCACAGTCCCTAGCTTCCACAAGAACACTAACCTCTGACCTCCCCCCTTGAACGACTTTACCATTACCACTAAGTCATTTAGTTTTTTCTCAATTTTATGATATATATATTTATATATATATATATAGTTATATTTATCCTTATATAAATATAGATTCATATTAATTAAAATATATTTAGGTATATTAATAAAAATAAATTTATTCATATATTAGTGTATATATATATATTTGTATATTAATATGTTTTTATCTATATTAATATATATGTATATATATTTTATCGTATATTAATATTGATTGATATTAATATAAATAAATTCAGTTATATTAATACACATATATTTATTTTAATATTAATATATATATATATATATTTATTTATTTTTATATTAATATATTTTATAATTTTCTATGTATATATTTTTAGATAGAATTTTTTATCTGAATATTTATTTGTATATTAATATATATTTATAATATTATTTTTAAATAAATTTATAAAATACGTTTTTATGTGTGATTATAAATAAATAAATATGAACAAACATACATATAAACAACCCACACACACGCAGACACACACATACCCACAGAAAGACAGACAGACACACACACACATATATATGAAAAAAATACTTATATATGTGTATCTCAAAATCCATAGAATGTAAATATGACCATAACATGTAATCATAAAGTCCACTTCAACTCCATAATGAGTAAAAATGTAGAAAATGATTCCATCATCAATATGATATGTGGTACAAGCCTAGAAGACATTCTGATCAAATGTTATACACGATTGATTGTAAAATAAATGGCGGTATCCTGACTAAAAACTCAGTTATAGAGGATTTATCATCCTTTTGGGTCTCATAAAATATGACGAAGGGTTTCCTTCAGTCACTAGAATGTATCTCTCATCAAAAACGTTTATTTGATATGTTGAAGAGCTTAATCGTACTCTTGGATCAAAAGTTATGGTCTTTTTAAGTTTGAGATACATTTTTACTTATTTTAGATCTTTTATTATTTTGTTTTTATTATTTCATTCTTCAAATTATTATTAAATTATTATTAATCGATGATAAATAGAAAATTATTAATTATAATATTTTTATAATATTTTATTGAAAATTTTAATAAATTTATTATATATTAAATGTAATATTGTACTAATACTTATCTATATCATATTTATAAACTATATATTATATTTATGTCAATATAAATATACATATATAATAACATATTATTTTTCACAAATTTTTTCAAAGTTTATCAGTGCATGGAAAAAACAATGATAAAGCCCACCTATCAGCACTACTAAATAAATGTAATATTGGGGCCCCTTGAAGAACTCTAAATAAAGAGCCGAAAAGGGGACCTTTAAATGTGCTAAAAAATACACTGATAATGTGTAACTTTTAATAGAACTTCATTTTCATTGTTAAATATTTCCTTTATCAGCACATTGTTTTATCCTTGTTAAAATTTGGCACTGTGGAATTACGGTATTGTGTTAGTGGGCATCCTACGATAATGGAAAGAAGGAAACAATATGGTGGTGCTATAAAAACATCTCATCATTTACGAATGAATTATATATACCCCCAAACATAGGGTTTTAAATGATTCTTTATCTAATAAATACTTCATATTTGAGTTTAGTCAGAATAAAAAATAGTAATGTTTCAACACACTAAATATATACTGAGTGAGATAACAATTAAATAGAGAATGGTATTGGAAAAAAAGTACGAATGGAAAAAAGATTTTTGAAGATCTTATAGGGAAATATCCAATAATTCTAATAAAATTTGACTATAGTAATTCAACTAGGTGATATATAAATACTTATGTGAGGAGAAATGAGTTCTCAGAGGAGGATGAAATGAAGCTCGTCTACTAGAGAAGAATTTTTGAGAATGAGGTATAATTAAAAAAATTTACATTGGAAAATTCTTCAAATAGACCATTCTATAAATATAATATGATTTAGAAGAATGGTTGGCCAAACCATTCACTAATGTTACACCATAGATCTTCCCATGGAGGACCCCACATGTGCTTGGTGCATAGTTTGGGAAACAGTAACTTAACCATGCACATTTTCTCTGTAATATTTTTGAGATAAATCGTATGGTCGTATGCAGAGGATGTCCTAGTTTTAGAAAACTATGTGGGGTACTATTGTCCACCAATTTGCCAAAAATGTTAGCCTACATGTTTTGTACAAATCACATGATAATCATGCAGCCTACCCTATTTTCCGAATCTTCAGATCTCTTGGCTACAAAAAAACCTATGACACTCTTTAAACATTCCATAGGTTGTAGGTTATGTTTTCCATGATTAAACACTGGATTTAATAAAAAAACTGATATGTACTATTTGGAAAATAATTTCCATTACATGATATGTTAAACTCAAAGAAAAGGAAATTTTTATGAAAATATTCATTTCATTTTATCATTCAACGATTTGTATAAAATTCAGAGGGTATGTATTTTGTTTAATATATTCCATGTATAGAATAAATATTCATCATAGTTCATAAATACATTGATGTTTTCTTTATATTTATGAATGTTTATTTATATTAAAAAGGATTATTTATAATGTTCATAAATTTTAAATTTTTTTAATTGAAATTTAAAATAAAAACTGGTTTCTCATATTTTTAATTTTAACAATGCTATTGAAAAAAGAATAATTTTATAGAATTTTTCACAACATGAATGTTCTATTTTAATATATATAGTGAAAATTAATTTTTCTACGTCTAGAGCCATTACATAATTTTTTAATTCAAATACTTGAATTCATGTTTTTTGAAATAAAACCTCTCTTACCTTTATTTTTATATTTTTTAATAAAAAATTGATTTTAATAAGTATTGGTATTTTTATATGTAAAATATTTTTCATATGGGTTTAAAATAAGTTTTTAAGTGATTTATTAATTAAATTTTACTTTAAAATTTCCATTGATTGAATGATCCCAAAAATATTTCATTGGTGGACTCGATACATCTTATATGTTAGTTTTTCCTTAATTGCATTGGGTTAGACCAATATAAAAATAAGGAATTGTCTACCTATATAGAAGAAAAATTATTTTGTTATTGATTATGTTATCTAGAGAATTATATTAGAACATATTAATATGTTTATTCATATTTAAAGGTTTTTTAAATATTTTTAAGATGGCGATTTCTCAAGGAATGTATATTGTTCTTATATTATAACTAATAAGTATTATTGTAAAATAATTTATTTCAAAAGGTATTAAAATAAAATTTATAATTTAAAAAAGATTATCATTTTGATAAAATGGTATTGTTCAAAAAAATTCATGGATTATATTTTTTAACTCAACTAAGAAATTTCTCCTCATTGTGTCTCTTAATTATATTTTTTTGATCATCCCATTATTAAGAAAAAATCATAGGGTTTTATGGATGGGTAAACAAAGATGTGATTAATATTAAATATAGTAATATTTTTCAGAAAATTAATTCAAGGTTTATTTAAAGCATTTAATTTATAGATAAATGGATACATAGTAGAATTATCCACTTGTAATGTATGGGTTTGTTATCTATGAGTTATGAACTAATTACATAAAAATATAAACCAAAAATATCAATTAGAAATGAAATTGGTTTATAGTATATAGTCACTAGTATATTTCTTATTTCATCCCATTTCATCACAATTGGAATCAAAGATATGTTTAGATCAAATTAGATGAAAAGATTAAATTTTAGTATGATTTGGTAGCCTTGTAAATCCACAAATGGTTAGAATGATTGGGAGAATCATAGTTATTTGGGAAATATCAAAACTGTTTGAGAGAATAAGAATGAAGATATCAAAATTTTTACTCCACTAAAATGATTTTTTAGGTTATTACACTAACACAAACATTTTCTATATTTCTAATTGGATGGATCTATTTGTAATCAAACTAAAAATGGATGTGAAGGAATATGTAGTGTTTTTATGAATGATAAATCAAACAGAGTGGGATCTATTGTGGTAACAATTTTAGTTTTTCATAATTATCTATCATGATAAATGGTTAACAACCTTGTAATTGGATGTTTTTATAATGATGTGTTGGAAATTAATCACCCTGGAAGTTCAACAGATAATGATCATGATGATAAATTTATTCAATTTTCTATGTATACAAAATGTAGAAAGGAACATTTTGATTATTTTTTCAAAAGGCTTGGAATGTGTATTATTTTTGGAAAAGGATATAATAAAGCATTAATCATTCATGGAAAAAGGATGTGTTCAGGTAACTCAATAAATGATAATTAAATTTTCCTAGTGTATAAATTAAGTTGTAAAAATTTGTGTAGATTGGTCAATATGAAAATATATGTTCTACAATGGCCTAAAGGCCTTCAATTTTATTTATTTTGATAATCCACCTTTTAATGGGTGAGGTGGAACCAAAGTCCCATGTAGATATCTCCCAATTAATATCATCTTGTTTTTGTATTGAAAACAATATATAAATTCTTAATTCCTTTATATTTAATTATTAAGAAGCATAATGTTATATATGAATTTTATGTATTATATATTGGCTTCTATTTTTAAATTCTTAATCATCAAAAAATGAATCATATTTTTTAAGAATGGTGTATTAATGAATAATTTTTTAATGCATGTTTAATGTATTATACTAAATGATTTAGGTGTCTACATATATGGGATTCCATATATATTATATATTTAAAGATAAATATATGATTTAAATAATTAAAACTCTTTTGATTACAAAAGTATATAATTATATTTTTATTGAGTTTTTACATTTTTTTGAGATATTTAAAACTATTAATATTAAAATGTGAATTTTTTAGGAATATTTTTTGAATAGTCGTATGAATAGTAGTTTATGATATTTATATCCATTAGGGTATATCATGTATTAAAAAAATTTATTGTTTATTATTAATTTTTTAATTAATTAAATTTATTTTGTTGTTTTTGTTCAACACAACACCTTAATAAGCTTGCACTATACAAAATACATAGTTTTCTTACGTAACAAACAATAATAATTTTTATAAAGACAAAGATATATTATTTTTAAATTGATTTTAATAAAACTATGATAACATAGTAGATAGATATAGTGACTTGAGAAGTGATAAAAACTTTTTATATATTAATTATAAATCATTTATATAATTAATGAAAATTAGTTAGAAAATAATATATTTTTCTGTAATGTCGTTACATGTTTTGAAAATTATATTTTATCAAAAACTTTTTCTTTCATTATATATGTTTTAATAAATAAAAATTATCACAATTTTATAATATTTTTTTTACAAAATAAAAAAATTATGAACTTGTAATATCAAAAATAGATTTGGGTGAATTTTTAGTTTTTTCATGATGATTTCCTTTTTTATGAATATTAAAAATTAATAATTTTTTATAGAAAACATCTACTTAGAATATTTTATTATATAGTTAAAATATATGTTAAATTATTTCCCATATAACAATAGTTCAATTAAAATTCAATTAATCTTATTTTATTATCTGGGATATGTTTTATATTGAATTTTGATATAAAAACATTGTAAACATTACCACATTTTATCAATGAAGGCCCTATTTTTCGTTGCATCTTTCGGATTACCGATAAATTGAAATTTTCATTTTTTATGAATCGAATTTTGAAAAATGGATTAAAAATTTGGAATCATCATAATTTATATTATTTAATAATTTACACATACATTTTCCCAAATTGAATACTAAAAACATGAAATATTATTTTTCACGGTTAAGGTAAAAATGAATTTTCCTAGGGGTTAACTAAAATGAAAAGTGGTAAAGGTATCATAAATATGTAAGGTTCCAATTATATTCCCATAATATTCATTATAAAGATAGGGATAAAGGGAATATGTGATATAAATTACATAAAAACGATTTTATAATGATATTTAATAATTTACTTTTATTTCATTTTAAAAATTTTGAAAATGGAACGATGTTCATGCTTATGTAAAACCAACCTTCTTTAAGAACTGGATATTTCATTTTAAATATATATCACTTATAGATTAAGAAAAATGAATTTATAATTAAAATATGTAATATTTATATAATTTTTTACAATATGGAGATTATTGAACCACAAGTAATTTAATATGATCAAAAATAAAAGATAAACAATTTCACAAAAATACAACGTAGTTAGGGCTCAAATCATGACATTAACATGAAATTAATAAAAAGCCATTAAAAGGCAAAAAATAGAAATCACATATAATAGTATATATTTTATGGTTCTGTATTATTTTATTTGTGCTATTATATTTACGATATATGTGTTTTGAACAAGTACGAAGGAATTTAAGGAATAATGCTCAAGATTTCCGTCTCAAATTTTACTTTCGTGGGACACATTCCTTTTTAAAAACCTAGTTATTTTATGAGGTATGTATAATTCCAATGAATATTTTTTTTATTATACCTATTGTTATTTTTATTTATATATCTTTATTTAGTATATCATTCATGGGATTTGTTTTCAAAATATTACCAATATAATAAGCTATTTTTTCTCAATTCTCCTCCTTTCTCATGCACATTATGTTGCGCCACTATATTATATAACAGTTTTTATATAAAGCTCCTCACACATGTAATATGATTAATTTATTCATACTCATGATATTTTATGTTTAGTTTTTGGTTATCGATTCATTATTCTTACATTTCCAACATACAAAAGTGTAAATGATATTATGTAACAACCTCATTGTTTATTTAGAATGTTTCTGATTATGTTTCTGATGGTATAAAATTAAAATCAAATTATTGTTAAACTCTAAAAGATTATTTTCCTATAGATATTATATATATCAACTATTAATATTATATTTTAATCAATCTTCATTACATTAAATAATTGATGATTTTTTTTAGAAAATATGGATGTATTTCATCCTCCAGTAAGGAATCCAATTTCTTATAAGACTATATTTTCGAAAAAAAAATTCAAAAAATATTTATTATTTATCTATGACTTGTAGAAGAATATTTACCCTTTTTGACTTTTTTCAAAATGTTTTAAATGGAATCTTCATGTCATTTTTGAAATAATTTCCATTTGGATTTTACAAAAAAAAGAAATAAATCTCTTTTTAAAGTGCATTGATTGAACAATGCATTACAACATCATGAACATTATTTTCATCGAATATTAAAAAATATGTTTTCATTTTTAATTTAAAATCAATGAGTTTTCAAATTTTTTAAAATAATATTTTTAAAAACAAAAATGATATTTTCACCTTGAATTTTTTTAAATAATATTTCAAAATCAATCTCCTTCTAAAATTAAATATTTCGAGGTAATATTTGATTTTACATGGATATTATACAAGGATAGCATTATTAGTAATTTTTTGAATGGTATATAATGAATTTATGTTTGTGAAACTGGTTTCTCTTCCTTGGGTTATACAATGATAAAGTGTTTATCAAAACCATTTTATTTCATGGGTTATGATATGATGAATGTTTCACAATCATGTAACACCCATGTGTCTGATTTTTATTATGTGAACACTGCAACCTATATATCACTTGAATGAATTGGGAAATGATTAATTTTTTATGAGCTCATTGGGTGCATGAGAGGATATCCATATCCCCTGTGATTCAACTTGGGAGTTCATCCCAACCCGTAGTAGGTACGTGGGTGGTGTTCCTCATACTAACTTTTTATGAATCTCTCTATGGGTAGATTTATATTATTTTTTCTATTCTTATGTTATTGACACAATTTTATTTAAAATTCTAATTTTATGACCACATGGATCATTTTCTCTGGTTCCATTATGGTTCTTGTATTATAATCATCTTATCATTATTTCATGACTCATAATTATGTTAATTTATTTGAAGGAAATGGTTTTAAATCGTTATGATCATGGTATCATACCATTATTTTCATTTTATAATTATATATATCCATTGGTTACCCTTAGAGATGACCTAATCCCAACCCTTATTTTGTTTCCTTTTTCATGGTTATGAAGATATATATTATTTGTGATATTTATATGATGGGTGGTAGTTATGAATTTCCTAGTGGGAGATGATAAATCTTAATAATGTAAAAATTATCTTTGTTTCCATGATTCCAAATATGATAAAATGTTATGGTCATGGGAAATTTATTTGTTTAATGCAATAAATATTCATCAAAAATGAAATAATATCTTTGCATGATTTTCCTGGGTAAATACTTTTTGTATTAGGGGATAATATTCATTAAACATTAGAATCATGGATGTGAAAAATGTTTTGAGATCCTAATGGACTTATATAAATATAATTCTTTTGTGAATAAAATTATTGAAAATCACCTAGAATTTTGGTAATGTATTGGGTGATTGATTTCTATGAAATTGAATCCCTATTTAGATTCTACACGTGGATATGGCTTGGGAATAACAGTACATTTGGGAAATAACTCTAAAATGGGAACATTGAGCTAGAATCAACTATTATTTTATCCCAAAAACTACCCTTGTAGTGAACCTAGTTGGACAGTCTGGGAGGATATGTTATGAAAATTACAAATCTCATTATGAACCATAATGATTGATTTATATAGTGAATTTCTATAAAGGAACATAGATATACCAAATCCAGAAAGGATTAAAAAATGTGTAAATATTTACAAATCCTATAAGTGATTTTTCATTATTATTTTGTTCCCCATCATGTTTAATATTTCTGACACAGTTTGTTTTGTTTTTAGTCATTGGATGGAAACTGAAGGATCAGGTTTGAGTTGAATGTGATATCCAATGAAAATATTGTTCTCCTGTGAATTAAATGACTATGGGAGTTAGAATACAAAATATCATTTATAAAATGACACCAAATTTTTAATATATGAACCATGACAAAGGATTCAACAAAAATCTTTTATGTCTATCATGAGAAAGAACCAACATTCATTCAGTGGGTATTCTGATTCAATTGAATTTGGAATAATGAATCTGCACCATAGAAAAATTATTTTCCATTAAGAAAATTATTTAATTTGAAAAATTAATTTGGAGTCTACCATTTGGATGGTGAAATGATCTATGGTGGAATCATATGAAGAATATGATGCAACATGATGAAATTAACTCAATATATTTAGAAATGATTAAGAACTTATTTATCAATAATTAAATTCCATAAATTTTTCATGAAATAATGGATACAGATTTCATTAGGCTAAAGAAAAATGACGATATATCTATTCATTATTATAAGTAAATTATTACAAGTCGTGTGAGGTAAACTTATATAATTATCAGCCATCATTAATGTAAGGTTGTTAAATTTTCCTTTATCTTAAATCCAATTATCCAAAGGGTTCTATCCATCAAATAATTTAGTATCACAAAATATATAGTTCAATGTGAAATCATGGTGGGAATTCATGTTGGAGTTACATATCAATCTAATGGTTGGTATAATAAGGGAAATATTGACTTCAAACAGAAATATACGAACCATAGATAGAAGAAGATGATGTTACCTTTATTTTCAATGTGTTGGAACTGGAATAATGGAAATTATCTTAAGTGGAGTTTTATTCTTTTATGGAAGGGAAGTTCATAGAGTGTATAAAAATCTATGTAATGGGAAGAAGTTAGCTATTATATTGAATAATGAAAAGGATACATATAATCCACATTCCACACTATAGGGTTTCAAATTCAATGAGTTCAAAAATTATGCTTACAAGTTCCCAAATCTGAGGGTTAATGATGGTGACCAACTCAAGTAGCCTTATACGATAATGGAAAATGGGAAGAATGTTTAATTATATTTTTTAGATGAGTGGTTTTAAAATAATGTGATGAAAGGTGAAAGTAACACACACTATAGAACTACTAATTTCTTCTATGACATGGGATATACCCATTCATTCATATATGATGCCTTTTCTAAGGGTATCAATATTTTACCAAACTAATTATATATAGAACATTAAGTTAACACCCCTAATGGTACAATGATCACATCCAATGTCAATTATTCCTCAAAATTTGATGTTTGGGTGATTTTAAATCTTGTGTGTCATTTTATTTATCCTATGGTCGAATTTTTTGTTATCCTAGTAATGTATTAAATATCTATACACAAGTTAGGAAATAATTTTTTTTGAATATATGTTATATTTGTATTTTGAAACCAACATATGATCATCCTTAAATGTGATAATATATAAAACATTTATATATATATCACATCAATTATATTATTCATAATTCTAATTACGAAGGGGGTTTTCTATGAAATAGTTTGGGAGAGTCATGACATAAATGAAATACCTATTGTTTGGGAGTTTTCTGTTGTATCATTCAAATTGTTTCCTAGAAATTCACCCAAATGTGGAGAATATTTCTCAATATAACTCATACCTGGAAATGTTAGAATTTAAATAATTCCCTTTTGAATGGCCCCAATTGAGTTGTAGGTATTAATGAAGAAACACTTTGAAAACCTTGACAAGTGATTCATTCGGCCAATTGTTTCATGATGCATTTCACATATTCTTTTTTAACGAGAAAAATGGATAACTGAGAATCAACATTTATTATTTGGAGATGTATAATAAAAATTTTGATCATGTACCATCAACTCTATATTGATGACCTATTAGAGAAACAATGTATAGAATAATACTTTTCCTTGAGTAACCTTAATTTTTTATATCATTAATGGAGGCTTAAGAAGGATGGTATACATAATAAATCATTTTATATATTCTATAGACACATATATTATATTTTGAAATAGTTTTTTCTTAATAATTCTTCAACTATATTAATTGATTTAATGAATGGAGTCTTTATAGATAACATTAATCAGTTTGAACTAGTCTTTACAAATGATATTCATATATATTAAAAGTGAATGGAATTTAATTAAGCCCATTTATAATTTACTAATGACTATATGAATGGATAAACTATATGAAAAACATAAAAACTGAGAGTTTCTTCTGAAAGAAAATTATGCTTTCTGTCATACAAATCTTATTAGTGGTTATATCCCTAGATCTATTAGTGTTAGAGGCTGTTGGTTATTGGAAAAGTCTATCAATTGTGACTGGGATTTCTAGAAGTCATGTTTTATAATTATATTTTCTTTGGTTTTGTGATAATTTATCACAAATTACTAATACAGTCAATATGTTAACTCTAGAGGGGGACAACTTATTAAGGATATATAAATGTGTGGAGAATATAAATGTACTGAAGATAAGGGTAGTTATCAGACCATTTATTACATTACACTATAGTGGATAAGGATTTTTAATCTTTATTTTTTTCTTCTAGTAAGTTATTGTGATTTTTTCTTATGTATAATGACATGTTTTAAAATTATTTTTTGTGATAATTGATGATCCAAAACGAATATTATACAACCCATGATTTAGAGTTAGCAATTGTAATTTTTTCAATTATGACGTGGATAAATAAAATTTATGTATATAAGTGTGATATATATACAAATCAAAAATTATTAATGAATATATATACAATGAAGGATTTTATTATGATCCAAAGAATATGGTTAGAGATGCTTAATGATTATGACTTCTCAAATTATTACGACTCTCTGAAAGATAAAAATATGGTCGATGCTTGGAGTCCAAAAGATCATACTTGCTTATACATGACAAGGATAAAAAAATATGAAAAATTTCATGATGTGAAATTGATTGATCTTGAAATCATTAAGGAAGGGGAAAATAATATATAGCTCCATAATATAATCTACAATCTATCTCAGGGAAATGTAAAGTTGTAAGAAAATAAGATTTAGACCTGCAAAATATGGCTACACATGTTCCTCATTTTATCCTAGATCGTAAATGACTATTATGTTTTATTATCAATGTATGTGTCACTTCCATAAAAAATTAAAGGACTTATTAAAATATATATAATAGTTCTTAATTATATATTCATCTTGGAGGTACAATGATGTACACTGATTTGGAAGAGTACTTCAGGTTGGTTGGATTGATGGTAGATATCCACAATATTGTATCTTAGATATTTTAATTTTATCATGTTAAAGATATAACAAAAAATAATAAGGGTATTATATATCTATTTCCCATACTATAATGGAAATGTGAAAACACCACTATGGATCTTATCATGGGTACCCCCAAAATGTCTAATAAGAATAATGTTATATGAGTTGTAGTAGAACTCCTTACAAAGTTAGCACATTTTATCTCTATTAGATAATACTTCTCCATGTGTTAGCATGCCATGTGATGACCCAGACCCCCCTTGGTCCCTTCCTTTGCCAAAAATCCGGTTTCCTTGCGGGGTACCAATCGGTGACACCGATCGGTGAGACCGGCCGGTGAGACCGATCGGTGAGACCGATCGGTGAGACCGATCGGAGAGACCGATCGGTGAGACCGGCCGACGTCGGCCGGCCTTGCCATGTTGTTCCAGTAACGTTCCTTTTTCACAAATAGGGTTTTAAACCCTATTCTGCCTTGTTAAAAATGTCTTGGGAATCCGAAACGCGCACAAAGGTTTTAATTAAATGCTTCATTAATTCATGGGTCGGTTAAAACCACCCAGTGCCATTAATGATGAGTCAAGCCACGTGGTCAACCCACGACTCCCTCGTCTTCCGTGGTTTTGTGTTTCATCTCAACCGTCCCCAGCTCTTATAATTAAGGGTTAGGCCGTGGTTTTCCCCCTTCTTCGATCGTGGCTCTTCTGGTGCATCGGGACCGCCGCGTCGTTATCCGTAAAGTTCCGCGCCCCCGGCCTAAACGTCGATCATCTATCAACAAGTAGGGAATTTCTCTCGTCTCTCACTTTTTGTGTATCATGCGGGGTGGGCGTTACTTTTGTTCCTATGGAATTTGTTGAACCAAACCCTAATGAAGATAATAAACGAAGTTCTAAAGGAAGTAGGGGAAGGGGTTGTGATCGTTGTTATGCTTTATCTTGTGATCATCCCTTTTGTTGTACTGGTTTATGTTTCCTGAAAATTGAGGCCGTTGGTGGTCGTGTGTGTGCACTTGAATCCCCTCATGATGTTTTAAATGGGTTGCTGAAATTGTGAACTCCTGCTATGAAATTGGTTAACCACGTATATCCGGCTGAATAATTGAAAGCACCAGGATCGGCCCTTCTGTGATAACTCCCGGTTAGAAAACACGGAAACTGAAACCATGGAGTGTGTTAAATCGTTTAAATCTGAAAATCCCTGACTTGTGTTGGTAGTGGTTAGTGGTTGTTTTCCCTTCGGGCCGTTTGCTGGAAATGTGGGAGGGGATGGGATCCCCTATTCTTTTTATACTCTCGGTGGCTGTGTGAATTTGGGGGATGGGATCTCCTGTTGGCATGGTTTCAGTGGTTGTGAGTTTTTATCACAAATTGGGGAGAGATCCTCTGTTGGAAGAACCGGGTGTGAGTGTTTTGGTTGATCTATGCTTTGACGTTTTCCTTGGTTATGCTTATGGTAGTTGCCCAGTAGTGCTTAAAATTAATTGAACATTTTGACTGAACGTGAAACAAGAATGGGACAAATGGTTTTGTGGGCAAGGGTCGTGAATTGTGACTCGGACGCTGTGGTATTGTGTTCTGTAGGTTGGCTAGGAAAACCTATGTTTTGGGTGAGTGTTTGTTACCTATATCTATACTTGTAGCTTTGTGTTTCTTATTCGCGTCCCACCCAAGTTGAGCTCTTAGTGCCGAACACCCCCATTTATGGGGGAAGGGTGTTTTTCCCAACACTATACTTAGTGGCTGGTTATTAGCTCCTTTTCTGCTCCCTTTCCCGGATAGCCCAAGTACCTTCGGGCAGGCTGTGATGGCCTGAAGTCCATTATTAGCCCAAGAACCATCGGGCAGGGTGTTGTGGTGGTTGGCCAGGTGTGTGCGGCAGGTGGTTTCCCAAGTGTCTTCGGGATGAGGTCCAGGTGTTTTCGGGCGTGGCAGTGGATCCTTTAGCCCAGGTGTCTTCGGGCGTAGCGGTGGTTGTTCTGTCCTAGGTGTTTGCAGGCATGGTTACTTGTGACAGTTGAGGCCCAGGTGTGTGCGGGCGGGATTTGGCAGTGGGACTGCGTGTGGTTGTGGCCCAGGTGTGTGCGGGCGGGATTTGGTAGTGGGACTGCGTGTGGTGGTGGCCCAGGTGTGTGCGGGCGGGTGTGGCAGTGGGACTGCGGTGAGAATGGCGGGATTGGTCCGATGCGTAGGATGTCTCAATAACCATTGGGGAAGTGGCGCGGGGTACCCAAACATCGATGTTCTCTTATATATATATTACTTGACTTGCGTTATTTGGGGAGTGAGCCTTGGTGAGGCCTGGGATGGATAGTTTGCCTTGTTAGTTGTTTGGTTCACTCTTTTCTCACGGGACTTTAGTACGTTCCCCCACTTGTGCACGAGAGTCTTGGTTTTCCCTACTGAGTGTACTTGTATGCTCACCCTAAGTTTACTTTCAGGTTTCCAGGAGGACTACCAGGGCTGCGCGGGACCCTATTAGTCGGACAGTTGGAGTTGTCGCTGTTGTCGTACCTTTGTTTTCTTTTGGTATTGTACTTGAGAGCTTTCTTTTCTTTTGTACTTGTACCTTGTTGTAAACTGTTTAAACATGCATGGGGACTTTATTTGGGTTCATTTTTATAAACTTGTTTCTTTTCCTTTTTTTGGGAGGTCGACTTGTCCTTTTTCCCGATCCTAAATAATAAAAAGGGTAATGCCTTCCATTTGCGAAAATTTTCTATACCCTTGGTGCTAGTCACCACTCCGGGACCTATTGAAGGCGGGTTTCGGGGGTCATTATCTCTCCTTCAACTTAAAGAAGGAAGGGCCTGGCAATCCGCTGACTCTTCCCTCCTTTTGGTGAAGGCGGGTCGTGACAGAATGGTATCAAAGGAAGGTTGAGAGATAGGACGGAGTCTGGAGTTAGGCACAGTAAGGATTGCATGGGATGGTAAGGCAACAGCGTTGGGTGACCTTGGTGCGTGAATTAGGCCAGGGAGGACCTGCTAGGACACGGGATTTTAGGGCCCCCCGTGATCCGATGCAAGGACTCTGGACCTACCGAACGACCAAGTGAGGCCACACTGATTGCAGGGTAGAGACCCTAGGAAAGGTACATGCATCATAAATGACTTGTGTTCTTGTGTTTCTGGGATGTCTTTGGAAATTAAGAATAAATTAAATCTTAATAAGTTTTGAGAACGGTTTTCTTTGCACTACTGGGCTTAGGCATTCCTTGTTTACCTTGCAGTTATGGCACCTGGAAGGCGACCACGTGTGGTACAGGCGATCGAGACTCCTGAGACTACTTTGGCCAATCGGCAGAGAGCTGATCGGGAGGAAGAGGACGACCAGTGGCAGAAGACTCTTCGAGCCTTTCAACGACAGGCCCTCGAGAAATATGAGGGCAGCACCTCCGACATGAAGACGGAAGGCTGGCTGGAGGAGCTAGTCATAGCCTTCGGCCTGATTCGGGCCCCGACGGAGTACTGGGTTCCTCTGGCTGTTAGCCAGATGCGAGGAGCGGCACGTCAGTGGTGGATGCTTCACCTGGGGAGTAGGAAGGAGTCTGAGGTTGCTTGGGCGGACTTCGAGAGGGAGTTCCGGGCGGAGTTCCTCTCCTCGACAATGAAGGCGGAGAAGTGGCAGGAGATACTCTCCCTCCAGCAGGGGAGCATGTCTGTGAGGGAACTTGGAATCAAGTTCAAGGACCTCCTGCGTTTTGCCCCGGACCTCTTTCCCGATGAGGAGTCTCGGGCAAGACATTTGGAGGAGGCGCTCCGACCCTCCCTCCAGTATGCTGTTACCCCCTTTACCCTTCCGACATACTTAGAGGTTCAGAAGAAGGACGAAGTGGTGGAAAGGATGCACGCTCTAGGCGGACTGTCACGAGAAGGGATCCAGCTGGGACCATCGAAGGGGAAGGCCGTCAGCACCAGGCCTCCGGCATCGGGACCCTCCAGGTTCCGACCCGCAGGGAGCAGGCCGCAGCAGTTTCAGTTTCGATCCCCTGGCCCACGTTCTTTTCCTTCAGGCTCGGGACCACTGTGCTTCATCTGCGGGAGCCCTGGACATCTTCGGAGTCAGTGCCTCGATCGGGTGCAGTACAGCAGTGTCAGTCATCCCCAGCATCCGCCGCAGCAGCAATTCCCAGCCAGACCCTTCCAGCAGCAGCAGCAGGGACAGCGAGCTCCCGCTCCTCCGCAGACAGACATAGGAGGGGGAGGCCGACCTCAGGGCGCTCCCAGGGACCTCGACCAGGGCGTGGTCGGGGAGGTGGCCGACAGCCGAGGGGCAGGGGAGCTGGGCGTGGACAGTTACACGCCACAGAAGAAACAGTTCCAGCAGGGCCAGAGGTTGTTCGAGGTACGATCAGTGTGTTTAGCACTCTTGCTTATGCTTTGTTCGATACCGGAGCTTCGCACTCCTTTGTTACACCCAGTCTAGCCCGCGCCTTGGGTCTAGATGCCGAGAGACTTCCAGTGCCCCTGGTGTTGAGCACACCAGTTGGAGGTCAGACCGACTTGCTGTTCGTTTGTCAGGGATGTAGACTGATGTTGGGGCCACATCAATCGGTTAAGGATCTCCTTCTGCTACAGATTCGGCCGTACGATGTCATCCTAGGCATCGACTGGCTATTTTCTGTGTGCGCCGTCATCGACTGTTTCCAAGGGAGGGTGGTGTTCTCCGGTTTGGACGGCCAGCGTGTTACTTTCACCGGCGAGCGGAGCTGTCCGAAGGGAAACAGGAGGGAGGAACCTCTCCTCTCCTTGTTGACCGAACTGACGATAGAATCAACAGATGGGAAAATGGTGGAAGTACCAGAGATCGTTCGTGAATTTGTGGACGTCTTTCCTGAGGAGGTGACGACTCTACCCCCTCGACGTGACATCGAGTTCGGGATAGACCTGCAGCCCGGCTCTCGACCAATATCGATGGCTCCTTACCGGATGGCACCTTCGGAGCTACGGGAGTTGCGGATACAGATTGACGATCTGATGAAGAGGGGTTATGTTCGTCCAAGTGCATCACCGTGGGGTGCCCCAGTCTTGTTCGCAAAGAAGGCAGATGGTGGCCTCAGGTTGTGCATCGATTACAGGAGGCTGAATCAGGTAACGATCAAGAACCGCTACCCTCTTCCGAGGATAGATGATCTTTTCGACCAGCTGAAGGGGGCAGGATGGTTCTCGAAGATCGACCTGCGATCCGGGTACCACCAGCTGAGGGTGAAGGATAGCGACATCCCGAAGACGGCGTTCAGGTGCAGGTATGGGCACTTCGAGTTCGTGGTCATGCCCTTTGGTGTTACGAACGCCCCGGCCATGTTCATGGGGCTTATGAACTCCATCTTTCGGGAGTACCTGGATCGGTTTGTGGTGGTGTTCATCGACGATATCCTGATCTATTCAAAGTCAGAAGAGGACCATGCAGAGCACCTGAGGACGGTTTTGGAGGTCCTCCGACAGCACCAGCTCTATGGGAAGTTGTCAAAGTGCAAGTTCTGGGCACGAGAAGTGCACTTCCTCGGACATGTAGTGTCTGAGCAGGGAGTAGCAGTCGACCCATCAAAGGTTGAGGCAATAGTTTCTTGGGAAGCACCCAAGAATGTGGCGGAAGTTCGGAGTTTCCTCGGACTGGTGGGCTACTACCGGAGATTCGTACCCAACTTCTCCCGGGTAGCAGCCCCTTTGACGGCTTTGACCAAGAAGGACCAGGTTTTCATGTGGAGCGAGCAGTGTGAGTCGTCCTTCAGCTACCTAAAAGAAAAACTGGTTAGTGCCCCAGTGTTGAGATTGCCAGAAGAAGGGATGGCCTATGAGGTATTCTGTGATGCTTCGGGACAGGGCCTGGGGTGCGTATTGATGCAGCGACAAGGGGTGATCTCTTACGGGTCCAGGAAGCTACGCCCCCATGAGCGGAACTATGCCACCCATGACCTGGAGCTTGCAGCGGTAGAGTTCGCATTAAATATGTGGCGACATTACCTCTTTGGGGAGCGCTTTGTGGTCTTCACCGATCACAAAATCTTGCGCTATATCTTCTCCCAGCGTGACTTGAACTTGCGACAGCGGAGGTGGGTCGAGTTTCTCCAGGACTACGACTTTGAGATCTCATACACTGAAGGTAAGGGAAACGTTGTGGCTGATGCCCTGAGTAGGAAGCCGCATCAGGAGGTGGTTCGGGAATCTGCTGATGCTTGGAGGGCGATGGGGGAATTGGATGCCTTGCACTTGGATGCAAGGGTGGAAGGTACTAGAGGCTGTTTGTTTCAGATGACGGTACAGTCCTCTTTGTTGCAGTAAGTGGAAGAGTCTCAGTGGGGAGATCTTGAGGTGGAAGTGTTGTAGGATCATATCGATCAGGGGAACGCCCCGGAAGGATGGTCGGAGGACAGCCGACGTCAGATGCTCTTTCATCGGAGGTTGTTTGTTCCAGAGGTGATGCGTGATGAAGTCCTTCGTGAGTTCCATAGCTCAGCCTTGGCAGTACATCCGGGTGTTACGAAAATGTACCAAGGCCTGAGGGGACAGTTTTGGTGGCCCGGGGTGACACGGGCAGTGGCAGAGTTCGTGGCTAAATTCCTGGTGTGTCAGCAGGTGAAGGCTGGACACCGTGTTCCTGGTGGTATGTTGCATCCTCTAGATGTTCCCGAGTGGAAGTGGGACGACGTCTCGATGGACTTCTTCACGGGACTACCCAGAGCTCAGGGCGGGCATGATGCTATCTGGGTAGTGGTGGATCGTTTGACAAAATCTGCTCACTTCTTGGCTATCAAGGAGTCAGGACCCGTGAGTACCTTAGCACAGAGGTACGTGGATGTGGTGGTGCGTTTGCATGGAGTTCCGAAAACGACCGTCTCAGATCGGGACACTCGATTCACCTCACGAGTCTGGAAGGGGTTACAACATGCTTTTGGCACCCAACTACGCCTTAGCACTGATTTTCACCCTCAGACTGATGGGAAGACAGAGCGGACTATCCAGACCTTGGAGGACATGCTGCGAGCGTGTGTTCTGGATTTCGGAGGATCATGGGTACGACACTTGCCTTTAGTAGAGTTTGCCTACAACAACAGTTTTCACTCTACTATTGGCATGGCTCCTTTTGAGGCTTTGTATGGAAGACCATGTCGTACACCCTTATGCTGGGCTGAGGTTGGTGAGACTGGTACTCTTGGACCAGAAGTAGTGCAGAGCACCACGAAGAAAGTCCAGCTAGTGCGGGAGAGGATGAAAGCATCTCAGGATCGGCAAAAATCTTATGCTGATCGTCGGAGGAGGCCCCTGAATATCGAGGTGGGAGATCATGTGTTTTTGAAGGTTTCCCCTCGACGGGGGCAGCGGAGGTTCGGAAAGGGGAGTAAGCTCTCCCCTAGGTTCATCGGACCTTTCGAGGTGCTGAGGCGAGTTGGCGAGGTAGCATATCAGCTGGCCCTACCACCTCAGTTGGAGAGGGTCCATGACGTCTTCCATGTCTCCCAGCTTCATCCGTACTTACATGATGACTCTCATGTCATCAACTGGGGAGAGCTAGATGTGGGAGGAGACGCGACCTTCGAGGAACGGCCAGTCAGAATCGAGGATCGCAAGGAGAAAGTGCTCCGTGGACGAACCGTCGGCATGGTTCGTGTGTTGTGGAGACATGGAGGCCTCGAAGAGAGCACGTGGGAGAGGGAAGCACAGATGCGTGCCCAATACCCCGAGTTGTTCTGAGCTTTGAACCTTTGGTGCCTGTTGTGACAGAACGTTTGACCTTTTTGTCTATGAAATGTGCTAGTTCCTTTCCTCTGTTATGTGTGGAAAGCCCCGGCTAAAGGGAAGGGGAAACCCGACCCCTAATCAGGACGCATTAAGGTGGATGCGATTAAACCCGTGCGGGCGAGTCAGTGCCGCCCAAAGCGGATAATATCTTGACATGGGGGAGGGGAACTCCCCAAACCCACATGACCGGGCGGTTTGGCGTGGTATGTTGCTTGGTTCTTGACAGGGAGTGTTTTCAATTAGCGGGGATCCACTCCTAAGAGGTATCTTCGAAGATGGTTGTTCGGATCCTCTCTTTCCTTCTGGTTTGTTTTGATTCTCGGGGACGAGAATCGTTTAAGAGGTATCTGATGTGATGACCCAGACCCCCCTTGGTCCCTTCCTTTGCCAAAAATCCGGTTTCCTTGCGGGGTACTGATCGGTGAGACCGATCGGTGAGACCGATCGGTGACACCGATCAGTGAGACGGACCGGTGACACCGATCGGTGAGACCGATCGGTGAGACCGATCGGTGACAGCGATCGGTGAGACCGATCGGTGAGACCGATCAGTGCGACCGATCGGTGAGACCGGCCGACGTCGGCCGGCCTTGCCAAGTTGTTCCAGTAACGTTCCTTTTTCGCAAATAGGGTTTTAAACCCTATTCTGCCTTGTTAAAAATGTCTTGGGAATCCGAAACGCGCACAAAGGTTTTAATTAAATGCTTCATTAATTCATGGGTCGGTTAAAACCACCCAGTGCCATTAATGATGAGTCAAGCCACGTGGTCAACCCACGACTCCCTCGTCTTCCGTGGTTTTGTGTTTCATCTCAACCGTCCCCAGCTCTTATAATTAAGGGTTAGGCCGTGGTTTTCCCCCTTCTTCGATCGTGGCTCTTCTGGTGCATCGGGACCGCCACGTCGTTATCCGTAAAGTTCCGCGCCCCCGGCCTAAACGTCGATCATCTATCAACAAGTAGGGAATTTCTCTCGTCTCTCACTTTTTGTGTATCATGCGGGGTGGGCGTTACTTTTGTTCCTATGGAATTGGTTGAACCAAAACCTAATGAAGATAATAAACGAAGTTCTAAAGGAACAAGGGGAAGGGGTTGTGATCGTTGTTATGCTTTATCTTGTGATCATCCCTTTTGTTGTACTGGTTTATGTTTTCTGAAAATTGAGGTCGTTGGTGGTCGTGTGTGTGCACTTGAATCCCCTCATGATGTTTTAAATGGGTTGCTAAAATTGTGAACTCCTGCTGTGAAATTGGTTAACCACGTATATCCGGCTGAATAATTGAAAGCACTAGGATCGGCCCTTCTGTGATAACTCCCGGTTAGAAAACACGGAAATTGAAACCATGGAGTGTGTTAAATCGTTTAAATCTGAAAATCCCTGACTTGTGTTGGTAGTGGTTAGTGGTTGTTTTCCCTTCGGGCCATTTGCTGGAAATGTGGGAGGGGATGGGATCCCCTGTTCTTTTTATACTCTCGGTGGCTGTGTGAATTTGGGGGATGGGATCTCCTGTTGGCATGGTTTCAGTGGTTGTGAGTTTTTATCACAAATTTGGGAGAGATCCCCTGTTGGCAGAACCAGGTGTGAGTGTTTTGGTTGATCTATGCTTTGACGTTTTCCTTGGTTATGCTTATGGTAGTTGCCCAGTAGTGCTTAAAATTAATTGAACATTTTGACTGAACGTGAAACAAGAATGGGACAAATGGTTTTGTGGGAAAGGGTCGTGAATTGTGACTCGGACGCTGTGGTATTGTGTTCTGTAGGTTGGCTAGGAAAACCTAAGTTTTGGGTGAGTGTTTGTTACCTATATCTATACTTGTAGCTTTGTGTTTCTTATTCGCGCCCCACCCAAGTTGAGCTCTTAGTGCCGAACACCCCCATTTATGGGGGAAGGGTGTTTTTCCCAACACTATACTTAGTGGCTGGTTATTAGCTCCTTTTCTGCTCCCTTTCCCGGATAGCCCAAGTACCTTCGGGCAGGCTGTGATGGCCTGAAGTCCATTATTAGCCCAAGAACCATCGGGCATGGTGTTGTGGTGGTTGGCCAGGTGTGTGCGGTAGGTGGTTTCCCAAGTGTCTTCGGGATGAGGCCCAGGTGTTTTCGGGCGTGGCAGTGGATCCTTTAGCCCAGGTGTCTTCGGGCGTAGCGGTGGTTGTTCTGGCCTAGGTGTTTGCAGGCATGGTTACTTGTGACAGTTGAGGCCCAGGTGTGTGCGGGCGGGATTTGGCAGTGGGACTGCGTGTGGTTGTGGCCCAGGTGTGTGCGGGCGGGATTTGGAAGTGGGACTGCGTGTGGTGGTGGCCCAGGTGTGTGCGGGCGGGTGTGGCAGTGGGACTGCGGTGAGAATGGCGGGATTGGTCCGATGCGTAGGATGTCTCAATAACCAGTGGGGAAGTGGCGCGGGGTACCCAAACATCGATGTGCTCTTATATATATATTACTTGACTTGCGTTATTTGGGGAGTGAGCCTTGGTGAGGCCTGGGATGGATAGTTTGCCTTGTTAGTTGTTTGGTTCACTCTTTTCTCACGGGACTTTAGTACGTTCCCCCACTTGTGCACGAGAGTCTTGGTTTTCCCTACTGAGTGTACTTGTATGCTCACCCTATGTTTACTTTCAGGTTTCCAGGAGGACTACCAGGGCTGCGCGGGACCCTATTAGTCGGACAGTTGGAGTTGTCGCTGTTGTCGTACCTTTGTTTTCTTTTGGTATTGTACTTGAGAGCTTTCTTTTCTTTTGTACTTGTACCTTGTTGTAAACTGTTTAAACATGCATGGGGACTTTATTTGGGTTCATTTGTATAA
Source organism: Viscum album (assembly GCA_963277665.1). Taxonomy (NCBI): domain Eukaryota; kingdom Viridiplantae; phylum Streptophyta; class Magnoliopsida; order Santalales; family Viscaceae; genus Viscum; species Viscum album. The sequence continues at coordinate 302,755,582 of OY728131.1, read as the reverse complement.
ACTTGTTTCTTTTCCTTTTTTTGGGAGGTCGACTTGTCCTTTTTCCCGATCCTAAATAATAAAAAGGGTAATGCCTTTCATTTGCGAAAATTTTCTATACCCTTGGTGCTAGTCGCCACTCCGGGACCTATTGAAGGCGGGTTTCGGGGGTCATTATCTCTCCTTCAACTTAAAGAAGGAAGGGCCTAGCAATCCGCTGACTCTTCCCTCCTTTTGGTGAAGGCGGGTCGTGACATGCCATGATATATTTAATGGGAGAATTATGGATTCATAGAGTAATATATTTCTATATCTATGATCGATATATGAGGTTTAGATTAGTATTATAGTGAATTATATAGAAATAACATGACATGGAGTTTTACTTTAGAACTGTATATCATCATCATATCAAAGGTCATTCTGAAAGAACAATTCAAACCCTAGATGACATATTGATATCTTCTTCATTTGATTTGGAATTTTGTTTTGATCAACATATTATTATGGCTTAGTTTTCGTAACATAATATCTTCTAATAATGTATTCAAATGCCTCCCCATGAATACTTAAGTTTATTGAAATGTAGATCACGAAATTGTTATAATAACATTATAGAATGGAATCTATTGGGACGTGAGATAACTAAATAAATGGTATAGAAGGATAACAACATTTATCAACCTATCAATTTATATGAGAGTCATTTGAAATGTTATGATGACAATAACCACTGTGATCTAGAATTTAAGGCATGTGGCTAGTTGTTTCAATGAATTTGTCCCTGGAATAATGTTATTGGATTTGAAAATTAACTGAAACTGTGTCTTCTATATATTAGTTCCCGTTGAAATTCATGATCATCTCAGGATAGTAAGCTATATATTTTCAATTCATCCAAACATATCTCATGTCCATGTTATATTATACGTATCCCACTAGATGATATACATACATGACCAATCCCATTTACTAAACATAGTGGCCATGAATGTAATGTAAGATCATTTATATGAGGAACAACCAATGGTGATTATGGATCACAAGGTGAAATCTATAACCAACAATTCAACTCACCATCTCATTTATTTAGTGAAACCCCCTATTTGAGGAAGCAAACATTAAAATTTCATGATATACAAAGGTCATAGTATCCTCATCTATATGTTTGAGTGTGAATAATTTTGGGAAAAAAATTCATGTATTTTTTGGTAGCATAAATAGAAAATTGATTTCAATAATTATTAATTAAAATAAAATTAATTTCATCATTATCATACATTACAAACAACACCATATTAATCTTTCACTACTCATAACCATGGGTTATCGTGTGTTTCAAACTACTCGAACTATTATCAAAACAAAGATATATTATTAATATATTTAATTAAGTGAGACGCAGATAACAATTCCATTAAACTATGAAATATAAATATTAGTGAAAAATTAGTAAAAATTAAATAAAATGGTTTTATATAAAAAAATATTTGAAAAAAATTACTTCATTTTTTTTCAAGTCATTATATGTATTGAAAATAATAATTACCCCAAAAAATTATTTATCTCCTTTTGTTAAATTTAAAAAAAAACTAAAATTTTCACACTTTTATAAAATTATATTAATATATTACACAGCACTTTTAAATTATCATATCTGAATTTCATTACTAAGAGTTTCTGGTATTTTACTAAAATGATTCATTTTTTGATCAAAAGTAAAAAATATTCAACTATAATGGAAAACAACATTATGATAAATTTATCTATAATGTTATATTATATTTTGAATTTTTTATAATGTAAATTTTTTTAAATATTAAATAAATTAATCCATGATCTATCATTTCGATCAACCTCATATTGAATTTTGATATAGAATCATTTTAATGTTTTGATTATTTTATCATTAAAAACTCATATTTCTAGTCATGTCTATAGAATAAAATTTAAATTAAATATTTTTACTTATATTAATCGAATTTATAATTATAGATTTAATATTTATAATTATTAAAATTTATATTATCTACAAATAAAAAAACAATTTCTTACTAAAATTAATATTTTAAAGAATGAAAATAATTTATCATGGTTAAGGTAAATATGTATATATTTTGTGGTGGGTTAAACTAAATTATTATGTTCTAAAAATACTTCCAAAAATGTCTAACAACAATTATCCAAACAGATATCAACCTTATCCCTTCTATAATCTAAAATATTCTATTATTGGATCTATCTAGAATGATAAAAACATGGGTAGAAATCATTATTTCGAATGATTTTAAGTGATCCGCTCAATTATCTTATAAATGAATAGCCCTTTTACCCCTAGTTATATTTTTTGAACCATATTAGTTTAGAAAAAAATGATCCAAATCACTACACAAATCCCCTAATCTCATATTTAAATCCTTATTTTGTATTGAAATTAAACCAATGATGGATTATAGTGCTAATATAAATAGGATATATAAAGAAGAGGTGACATTTATCATCATGACATTCTTGTTTTATTTATTATTCCACTCCACTAATTCATATTATAGAATTATGATATATTAACCCATGTATCTTCCACAAATTTATTGGTTTTCATTCTCAGGTAATTAACTATAACCATATCTATCATAAAATATTCCAATTGATCTCATTTACTGACTAACAAATCCCACCTCCAATAGGCCAGGGGTTGGCGGCTAGTGCCTAGTAGGCATAATACTAACAGTAGAGGGTTTATCCTTTGTACCTATACACATACATTCATATCCAAGACCTTATAATGCTAAAAGGTAAAAAAAATTAAACAACCATTAATAAATAAATCTAAATTCCACAATTAGTGTATTATAGGAAGTATAGGACTGTAAAAACACCAAATACAAGCCCTCCACAAAGAGACTAAATTGACATCCAATCTATATTTAATACTATGAATTGATTCAATATACGGTAGAAAAAAAAACAATATTTTTTGTATCATTATGAATCTTCTAGTCCTTGTCCATTCATGACACTATCAAAAGGTCAATCATCTAGACAAGACATGACACGTGTGGGAAAAACCCATTTACGGGTGAGTATAAAAATACTCAGATGAAAACCTTGAAACCAAAAATCATACAATAAAATAATAAAATTCCATATCCACATAGGCATATTTCTACCACACGTATAATAAGAATATCTTGATATACTCAAAAAAGGCACATAGTCTAAAGTTATATATCAAGTATAATGTTATTCTATGTTTTTAACTCATACATTCCCAAAAGAACAGATCTGGGAGAATACACTCCAAGAATCTGATAGAATAGGTGATGATTGTCTGGGTGTTACAGACCAATATATCTCGCCATATGAATTACACATTAATTGTTGATGTGATATGATTCACGAATGAGGACTGCACCCAAGCCGATTGGGTGTACCTTTAACTCATTATAGATTAACCCTCAATGAATAGGATCCTTTTTGGCTTAGACATGGTCATGAAGATAATAATAATTCCACATAGGTTATGAAGATGAATATGGGATCTCGTTATGGGCCTCACATTAGGTTTCCAAAAAATATATCTCAGATGTGATACTGGAGGTATCATTTTCCATGGAGTAAGAGGTGATTTCATGCTAACCACCATTCAGATTATATAGGGAATTCACCCTAATGAAACCTTTCCAAGATAATGTGCATAAGGGATCAAATATATGTTTTAAGGAGTACAGAACAAGTAGTAGGTTTAAATTTTGTGTCTCCTTGACCTAGGTTCCATCCCATGTAAATTTACTTTATCCAGTGTCCATGCTAGATTAATATTTCATGGAGTATTAGTTGCATGTGTGCATCACCCATGTACCGATAAATTTTTATTCCCATGCACACAACTAAAATCCATTATTATGAGGGAGTACATAGTATTCTTGTTCCCATGAACTCTTTATTGTGTCCATGTAACCATTATGATACGTCCTGAGCCTTAGAAATGGGTCACACAATGTGAGATAGGTGTCACGACCCAACCCCAACCAGGCTCGAGCCCCAACCACCCCAACCCCGCCTCCATAGGCCAGGGGCTGGCGACCAGTGCCGAAGGAACAATAACTCAGGGATTCCTTGACTAAGTACCTGTACACACACATGTAGCACACTCAATGAAAAAGTGCAGAGTAAAAGAGAAAAGACAAGTAATGTAAAAGGGAAACTATTATAAATAAACCACATGTGCATCAACCTCTAAGAGTACAAAGAAAGTGTTGAAGGTAAACTGAAATGAAAAGTAGAAAAACACACACCCAACCAGAAAGGTTCCAAAACCCGGAAACAGGTAAAGCAAAACAAATAGCTGGAATGGTCCCCACCTAGAACTCGACTCCGACCACCGCACACGGTCTACGATCCTGAACTCCTAAGCTCTACTGAAGTCATGACCAACCAATCTGTCGTTTTCAAGGGAACACCAAGTGCGGGCAAAGCCCAAGAAGGGGTGAGTATAAAAATAATCAGCAGGATACCCTAAAGGCTCGAGGGAGAAAAAAAGGAGGTACTGAAGGGTGAGTAGTAGAGAGAACATGGGAAAAGTAAAGGAGTACAATCAAAAGTGCAGTAAAGGGTGCAGTAAAAAGTCCAGCTCAACCCAACAAGAATAAATAAAGGTAGACTCGTCCAGACACAAGGATCTAGAAACAGTGAGAGGATGAACTTATCGTCGAGTCTTCACAACCTATAGTAGGAGAGTAGACTCTTCCAACCATGAGAATCTAGACACGGAATGCACATGGAATACCCCGCACGTCTTCCCCTCTCCTGGAAGGAGAGTAACTAAACCTAATAAGTTGGTACTAGAATAGGGTATATACAAGTCCATATGCTCTATCAAGAATCCCAAACATGGTCATAAGGGGATCTACATCCCTTTGCTCAGCCCAAGAAAAGTGAGTCACCAACAGTCCCAAAAGAAAACACCATCTATGCCCAGTATCCCACACGTCTTCCCCGAACTACAAGTTAAGGGCTAAAATCACCACACCTTGAAACTATCCACTTTGGAAGCATTGAATCTTCTGCACGGTTTTAGGTCACGTCACATGGACACGTCTTGGTCGGGAAAGCACTCCTCATACTTGAGAGTTCTAAGGGAACGTCAAACCACAACTCATCAATGCCCTGCAGTCGATAGGTCTCCTCAGAGTCGACAGGTGACACCCTTCCCAGCCCCGCTGGAAGGTCCCTCAAAGTCAACGGGTTCCCACTATAGGGAGACCCGACAAGAGTTGATGGGTGCCACACTACCGAGTCCCGTAACAGGGTAATCCACTAGAGGGTGACCAGGCTAATATCGACGATGGGACCACTGCCCAGTCCAACTGTAGGTAACCTGGCATCGGGGACCACTGCCCAGCCCAGCTGGAGGTAAGCCCGACATCAGGTACCACTTCTCAGCCCAGCTGTAGGAAACCTGGAATCGGGGACCACTCCCCAGCCTTGCTGGAGGTAAGCCCGGCATCGGGGACCACTACCCAGCCCCGCTGCAGGTAAACCTGGAATTTCTCTGGCCATACCTGCTGGATGGTAACCCACTGGCCATCCCTGTTGGATGGCACAACTGGAGAGCCCTGCTCGAAACAACCTCATCCTTGCTGGTAACAACCCCAGCCCTACTGCTAACAAACTCCTGGGTAGAGGATTGGTGCCCGCATAAAGTGTTGGTCCCACCGAATCCACATGAACTCTACCAGGGAACACGATGCAATGGGAGAAACACCCCGACCCATCAGGGTGATCACGCTCTAATCCACTGAGTCACTTTCGAAGCGGACCGAGACAACTTATCCCAGAAAGTGGTGAAAAGAACTCACACTGTACGAACACTCGTATTCGCAAACGGTGTGACAGTTTTGTGAAAGGGGAACGACACTAAAACCCCTCAAAGCTGATGATACAAAGGAACCAAACCATTTCTGCCGGCCAAAACCATCGAGAATAGAACGAGGGTGAAATCACCTAGCCCAGCTGGTCAAAACCATCGAGAAGAGGACCAGGGGAAAACTGAACCCTACTGGTCAGGAAACAAGAACAGAGGATCCCTTTACATTATGAGAGGTCAAAAGTACATAAAGAAGAACATGACACGCACATGGGGCCCACACGACATGTGGCCCCAAGTCAAACCCAATCATGCGCATAACCATTCTCAGGTACCAACATCCACATGTACCTCCCAGTATTCTCGTATACCCCCAGAGTATACCATGTTCCCTCCCAAAGGCTATCATGCACACGACACCCAACGTCAGCACGAAGGCGTAACGTAACAACTCCAACCACCCACCTCATCAGCTAAGGAACAACCAACCACATCTTATAAAATATTAACATCACTCACATGAGAGTGCACCTGATCACACGCCAAGGGTCCTCTACAATCATGGTAGAAGGACCGCCCTAGGGCACCTTCACATTTCCCCAATTAATAAGATCATGTACGAGGCTCCGCACGCCTGAAAATATTACACCTTTGTAATACTTGTAGAAAAACACGCAATATCAATTACATACTCAACTCAAACAGATATCTGATGAAAAATTCACCAACACCACCTCACGCCCGAACGGAGTCTCGTGATCCTGAGCATCAGACTTGAAAACAGTCGGGAAAATCGCATCATTGTGATCCCCTTGGGAAAACACATCAAAAAGACTGCATTCATGAGCGCAACAGATATCTGGAAAAAAAGATGTATTCCGGTGCACCACAAATGAGGGATGCTTCATGGGACCCAAAACCCGGTCCCGAAACACAATGAAGGGATTGTACTGTTGTGATACTCTCAAAAAAGTACACAAGTTCGACTGATCACTTGTCCAAAACGGACACCCGGTGATAATACTGAAAACCACAGTTATCTCCCGAAACGGTCCTCGCAGGGCTCGAACCAGCGTGCGTAATTAGAGCGTGTAGACTATGCCAAAGCGATGCCCTCAGAAAAACACCCATCATCGACTGCTCTCACGCCACGAATAGACGTCCGATGAAAAAGTTACAAAACGCTGCACACAGCTCAAATGGCGGGCCATGAGGCCCACGCCTCAACCCAAGTTTCGACACCCGAAACTACAATAGAAAACATCGCCTCGGTGTCAGGGTCCCAACGCTGCTGACGACGCTTAAAACAGACGTCTGGTGCGTCTGTGTCGTCCAATACAAAATCCCCCAGAAAAACGCCAATCCACTTAAAGACGCGTTGCACCTCCGTGGCCTCTTGTTTCCTGAATTAAATATTCCTAAAACCATCTCAAAAAGTCCACCTCGACATTAGGCCCATGCCACCGCATACAATGTGCAAATAAAACACGCGTAGCTAAAAATACGGATGTCCAAAAGTCTAAGGGGTGTTATCCATAGGCCGGACCGGCCCGGTCGGGCCGGTCAGCCCCGCTCGGGCCAGCCCGTAGAACCGCAGCCCGCTAGCCACTGCACGCTGACCCCGACCTGCCAACATGGCCAGTCCTTCCACGCAAAGACCCGCCATAGGCGGGTCTTGGTCTGGCCGCGGGGTCGCATGACACGACCCCTGTCTTCGCTCCGCGCCGCGGAGCCCCTCCGCCTCGCGCCCGCGAGCTAGTCGTGAGCCCCGGCCAACACCGAATCCCCCCATCCGCCCCCTTCGCTGAATGGCACCATGCCCCCAGCTCACCTCGCTACTCTGCCTTGCCTCGAAGCCAACCACTGCCGGTGCCACCCACGCACCGCCGCCTTGGCCTGCCACCTCCCCGGACCGCTAGAAACCCGCCTGAAACTTCAAAACCTGCATACATTGGCCAGCATTTGTGAGCTGCTCGGAACTCAGAATTCAAATCCGAAACAAGCGTCGGCGAGAGAATAAAAACTACTTCACATCCATGGTATCTGATTCGATGATCAAACAACAATAGGCGCATATAATTGACGTTTAAATAAGGTTTGTAAATTAAATCACAACCAAAACCTCCTACCTCTTGGGAGTTGACTGGAGCTTCACGGAGAGTCCGCCGTCATGCCGCGCCTTGCCGGAGACGCCTCTCCGAAGTGGAGGAGTGGAGGGGGGGCGGTGAGGGAGTTTCCGCTAGGGGAGAACAAGGGAGAGGAGGGGAAGAAGAAGGGTTTGAATTAAAAAAAATTATTAATTTAACCCCATAATTTTCCTCTCATCTGAATCCTTTGGCGAGGTCAAAATTAAACCTCCCCTAGGGTAAAAACCACCTTTAAAGAACAATGGTGGTCTTAGAATTTGATTCAAAGATTCCTTGTGAATGTTATAAAACTGAATGCCCAAAGCTGCAAATTACGAAAATGCCCATGGGGCCTTTTTTCACAAACAGCCTGCTCCCGCGAAGATTACACCCCTCCTAGGGTAAACGGCGTGCTCCAAACTCAACGGTGCCCTCAATTTTCCAATTTGAGAAACTTTTTAAGAGATACTTGAGTTTCACCATTAAATGAATAAATTAATTAATTTATTTATCCATTTAACGTACCGAAAGCGATCGAGGGGTGAAAACATCCTGCACCGACATGTTTTATTTCATTCCAAGGGTAAACACCTCATTCTAGACCCATCCGAACACTCGGATCTCTAATCTAAAGCACCATTTAAGAGTAATTCCATTTATTTGGCATTTCCAGTGTGAATGCACAAAATATTTAATTCCGGCAACTCTAGGGATCCGAATCGCACGCCGTCTGAGGGAGCTGCCCTGGAATAACATCAAAAATATTCAAAAGTCTTTCGTATAAAAAATTGGGTTCTTAAATCATTCCCCAATTCAATCTTTTCATCCCTGAAATGAAAAATCAAGGAACAACTCAAGGTACCGAGCCTGCACCTGGCTCTCCCGTACCCAGAAGAACTCTTGCACACCTCTACACCTCCTCCCATAGACCAATTGATTAATATGATCATGTGGGGTCTTCTCCTGCCGATGACGTGCATGGGAGCACACACACTTCTTCTCAGGTGAGTCACGAGGGAGACGCTATGCAACCAGACCTTCCTTTCAGGTTAGGGAAAGGCGGTAGGGAACCTTGTAATTCCTTTTCACAATATCAAATGGCCCAAAGGCTCTCGGGGGTATCTCACCTCTCCAACCGAACCCTTATGTCGCACGCTGCGACTGGAATCACCGCCCACACCGAGATCAAGGCCCATTGATTCCCTCCTTCAGAATATCCATATGGTGTAACACCCAAGGATATATGGTCACGTAATATTTCACAGTTGATGTCTCGCAGACAAGACTCTCTTACATGCTCGGAAGCGAAGGAGTCAACACCGTTGGATAAATTAAAAGGTCACACGCCTTTTATCTTACCAAAACAGGGTTACACCGACGCCCCGCACCACCCTGGTAACACCTCGAACAAGGATCAGGGAGAAAAGCATCTCACACATAGAGTCTAACAATACTACTATGAAATGGTAGATGAGATGTAGAGCATACATCTTATCACCTCATGCTCTGCAGGACAGTGGACATCCAAAGCTCGGAGCTGTCCATCGCCCCAACCGTCAGCTCCCAGAGCCTGACGTAGACCACCTAAGGGTGATGGGAAGACCTCGTAAGGTCGTCCTCCACTACCATCTCTTCACACTACTCTTCTAGAACCACCCCTCTTAGTACTACTCTGATCATGACACTGCCTCTATCGTGGTGGTGCACCTACTGCCTGCCCGAAGCTCTCTACATGCCTGGTCGGGTAGTCACGTGCTAGGTGACCATGCCCATCGCAAGAATAGCACTGACTCTCTCTGGGATGCACTGGTGACCTCCGGCTCCACTATGCTATATGACCACGACCTTGAGTCCGGTTTTCAGAATGCCACCTGGGTCGAGGTTCTGCTTGCCGACGCCCACTAGCTATGGCAGACATCTTGGCTCTAATGTGCTTGCTCCCACCACAAACTCTAGTACATGACAGGAAGCTCTCTATCACCAGCGCCTGCTCTATCACCCCATCATCTGTGGAAATGCCTAAGGGTACTATGAAAACACGAATCTCTCAGCGGAGAACCTCGTAAAACTTCCGCACTCGGATGTTGTCGTCATGGACCAGGTATGGGTAAAAGTGTGCACGGTCTGTGAAACTAGCCGCATACTCGGCCACCGTCATCCCTACCTACTGAAACTGAAAGCGCTCTAGAATATGATTGGAATGCAAGAAGGAGGGTAAAAACACTTCATGAAACAACAACTGAAAGTCTCCCCCTGAAAGCGACGACACTTCATGAAACTGATTCACCAGACTCCACCAACGCCAAGCTGCTCCAAGAAAAAAAGATTGCTGCCAAAGCCACTCTCTGATCTATCGGCATCTGAAAAAGCCTGTAAAGGAAAACCACTATCTCAAGAAAATCCTCTGCTGCCTGAGGGTATGGATCACCGCTGAACCTCTGTGGTCTCTACTGCTGGAACTCACAGAGCGTGCTCAAGCTCAGCCTACTCTGCGGAAACTGGCTACTGCTCAACAGGTGGAGGTGCTTCTACCGGCCCACCCAGAGAAAGGGGCTCGCATGATGGGTGCTGGATTGAGGCCTCATAGCTCACAGGGTCGTCATCACGAATCAAAGATGGTATCCTGGATGGCTGTCTTCGCGAAGACATCCTGAAAATTATCAATGAGTGCTGTGATCAGATGATAATATATGTATATACCAATAACAAAAACAATATGGAGCTAACTCAAGAAGGACAGTCAGGTACTCAATCATATGTGATTCACAAACCAATTTTCCCTAAAATGAGTGTCTTAGCATTCCGAGTCGACAAGCGGGTTATCAGGGTCCTGGTGAATGGATACGCCGGCCGCCGCACCATCACTGGACTCCCTGGCCTGAGAGCCGCTCTAGAGACACATTCACACTATTTCCCTAAATCTCAAACAATTATTTTTTAGGGACATCCGAACAATATACCAAGGAATGAACCACTATTGATACCACTTTTTCATGACCTGACCCTAACCGGGCTCGAGCTGTAACCACCCCAAGCCCGCCTCCATAGGCCAGGTGCTGGCGACCAGCGCCGAAGTCATAATAACTCGGGGATGCCTTTTCCTAAGTACCTATACACACACACACACGAAACACACTCAAATGAAAAAGTGCAGAGTAAACGTGAAAAGGCAAGTAATGTAAAAGGGAAAATAATATAAATAAACCACAAGTGCATCGATCTCTAATAGTACAAAGAGAGTGCTGAAGGTAAATTGAAAAGAAATGGGGAAAAACACGTGCCCAACCAGAAAGGTACCACAACCCGGAAACAGGTAAACAAAAACAAACAGATGTAAGGGTCCCCCAACTGGAACCTAACTCCGACCACCGCATGCGGTCCACGCTCCCGAACTCCTAATCTCTACTGATGTCACAAACAACTTTACCGTCATCTGCAAGGGCACACCAAGTACTAGCAAAGCCCAAGCATGGGTGAGTATAAAAATAATCAGTACGATACCCCGAAGGCTCGAGGGAGCAAAAAACAAGGTACAGAAGGGTTCACAGTAGAGTGAACAGAGGAAAAGTAAAGGAGTAAAACTGAAAGTGAAGTAAAGGGAACAATAAAGAGTCCAGCTCAACCCGACAAGAAGAAAGAAAGGTAGACTTGTCTAGACACAAGGAGCTGGAAATGGTGAGAAGATGAACTTCCCGCTGAGTATTAGCTACATATAGCAGGAGAATAGACTCGTCCAACCATGAGAAGCTTGACACAGAATGCACATGGCATACCCCACGTGTCTTCCCCTCTCCTGGAAGGAGAGTAACCAAACCCAAGAAGTGGGTACTAGAAAAAGGTATATAAAATTCCATTTGTCAATCAAGAAGACCAAACAAGATCGTAAGGTGATCTCCATCCCGTAGCTCAGCCAAAGAAAAGTGAGTCACAAACAATCCCAAAAGAAAACACCATCGATGCCTAGCAACCCACACATCTGCCCCAAACTGCAAGTCAACGGATCAAATCACCGACCCTCGAAACTATCCGCTTTTGGTGGCACTGACTCGCCCACACGGTTTTATGTCACGTCACAAGGATGCGTCTCAGTGGGGAAAGAGATCCTCGTACTTGAGAGTACTGAGGGAACGTCAAACCACAACTCATCACTTCCCCGTAGTCGAGAGGTCTCCTCAATGTCGACAGGTGACCCCATGCCAAGCCTCGCTGGAAGGACCCTAGAAGTCAACGGGTTCCCACTATAGGGAGACCTGGCATGATTTGATGGGTGCCACACTGACCAGTCCCATAACAGGGAAATCCACTAGAGGGCGACCTGGCTAAAGTCAGCGACGGGACCACTGCCCAGCCCAGATGGAGGTAACCCAGCATCAGGGACCACTTCCCAGCACAACTAGAGTTTAGTCCGGCATCGGGGACCACTTCCCGACCTAGCTGGAGGTAATCTCGGCATCAAGGACTACTTCCCATCCCAACTGGAGGTAAGCCCGACCTCGGGGTCCACTGCCCAGCCCCACTGTAGATAAACCCGGAATTTCTCTGGCCATCCCTGTTGGATGGTAACCCACTAGTCATCCCTACTGGATGGTAAAACTGGCGCGACCTACTCGAAAAAACCTCAGCCCTACTGATAACAACCTTAAACCAGCTGATAACAACCTCCTGGGTAGAGGATCGGTGCCCGCGTAAGGTTTTTGTCTCACTGAATCCACAAGAACTCTACTAGGAAACACGAAGCAATGGGAGAAACTCCCCGACCACTCAGGGCGATTACTCCCCAATCTGTTGAGTCACTATCGAAGAAGACCGAGACAACTCATCCTTGAAGGTGGGGAAACACACCCACACTATACGAACACCCATAGTCGTAAATGGTGCCGCAGTCCAGTGAAAGGGGCATGGCACTGAAACCCCTTACAACTGAATATACTGAAAAACCAAACCATCTCTACCGGCCAAAACCATAGAGAACAGAACCAGGAGGAAACCACTCAACCCTACTGGTCAAAACCATCGAGAAGAGGACCAGGGGAAAACACAACTCTACTTTTCAGCAAACAAGAACAGTGGAACCCTCAAAGTCATGAGAGGTCAAAAGTACGTAAAGAAGAAAACGACACGCACATTGGGACCACCTGACATGTGGCCCCAAGTCAACCCCAACCAAGTGCACAACCATTATTAGGTACCAACATCCACATGTACCTCCCAGCGTTCCCGTATACTCCCAGAGTATACCACGATCCAGTCCAAAGGCTATCGTGCACATGATACCCAACGTCAATGCGAAGGCATAACATAACAACTCCAACCGGCCACCTCAACGGCTGAGGCACATCCAACCACATCTATTCAAGCATTTACATCACTCACACGGGAGTGCACGTGATCACACGCCAAGGGTCCGCTACAAACACAGCATAAGGACCGCCCCAGGGAACCCTCACATTTCCCCATTTAATAAGATCACGTATGAGGGTCTGCTCACCTAAATAGATTACACCTTTGTAATCCGGGCATAAAAACATGCGAGATCAACTACTTACTCACCTCAAACAGATATCCGACGAAAAAGTCACCAACACTACCTCATGCCCGAACAGAGTTTCATGATCCCGAGCCTCGGCCCTGAAAACAATCGGGCGCATCGCACCATTGCAATCCCCTCAAGAAAACACATCAAAAAGACTGTTGTCATGATCGCAACGGATATCTGAGGAAAAAGATGCATTCTGGTGCACCGCAGATGAGCGGTGCTTCATGGGACTCACAACCCGGTCCCGAAACACAACAAATGGATCACACCGTTGCGATCCTCTTGAAAAGGAACAGAAGTTCGACTAAACACTTGTCTAAAATGGACACCCGATGATAATGCTGAAAACCACAATCTACTCCCGAAATGGCCCTCGCGGGGCCCACACCAGCGTGCAGAATTAGAGTAGGTAGACTATGCCAAAGTGATTCCCTCAAAAAATCACCCAACATCGACTACTGACATGCCCCGAATAGGCGTCCGATGAAAAAGTGACAAAACACAGCACACAGCTCAAAAGACGGGCCATGGGGCCCATGCCTCAACTCTAGTTTTGATGCCCGAAACCACAATGGAAAACTACGCCTCAGTTCCAGGGTTCCAACACCACTGACGGTGCTAAAAACGGAGGTCGGACGTGTTCTTGCCATCCAAAACAAAATCCATCTGAAAAACACAAATCCTCTTAAAGACACGTCACACCTTCGATGACCCACATTTAGAGAATAAAAAATTCCAGAAACCATTACAAAAAGTCCGCATCGACATCAGGTCTGTGCTGCTTCAGACATCGCACAAAACGGACGCCCGTAGCTCAAAATACAGGCATCCAAAAGGCGAAGGGGGGTTATCCCTGGGCCGGACCGGTCCGGTCCGCCCCGCTCGGGCAGGCCCGACCCGCCCGGCCGGCCCACTACCCTACCGCGGGTCTGGTCCACTCCACAGCAGCCTGCTGGCCGCGGCACGCCACAACCTATCGGCCGACACGGCTGGTCCATCCACGCAAAGACCTGCCATAGGCGGGTCTTGGTCCGGCCTCGGGGTCGCCAGGCGCGACCCCGGTCTTCGCTCCGCCCCGCGGAGCGCCTCCGCCTGGCACACACTTGCCGCCTGCGATCCATGGCCGACACTGAGGTGCCCCGGCCGCCTCCTCCGGTGAAGGCCACCACGCCCCCTCGCCCCAAAGCCAGCCGCTTCCAGAGCCACCCGTGCACCGCCTCCTTGGCCGGCCGCCTCCCCGGACCGCCAGAAACCCACCGGAAACATAAAAACACGCAAAATTCAGCGAGCATTGGCGAGCTGCTCGGAACTCAGACAACAAATCCGAAATAAGAATTGGAGAGAGCATAAAAACTACTTCTCATCCATGTGATTTGATTCGACGATCAAACAACAATCGACACATATAATTGAGTTTTAAATAAGGAATGAAAATTAAAACGCCACCAAAACCTCCTACCTCTTGGGCGTTTCCCGGAGCTTCATGGAGAGTCCGCTGCCACACCGCTCCTCACCAGATCTACCTTGCCGGAGTGGAGGATGGGTGGGGTGTTTGAGGGAGGTTCCACCCATGGAGAACAAGGGAGGGTTGGGGAAGAATAAGTGTTTAAATAAAAAAAGCATTTTAATTAATTTAAACACATAATTTTCCTCGCATCTGAAACCATTGTATAGGTCAAAATTAAACCTCCCCTAGGGTAAACACCACCTCCTGAGCACAATGGTGGTATCTTAATTTGATTCTGAGGTTCCATTAGAATGTTATAAAGCTGAACTCCCAAAGCCGCCAAATTACAAAAACACCTCTTGGGCCATTTTTCACAAACGCCTCGTGCCCGCGAAGATTTCATCCCTCCATGGGTAAACAGCACGCTCCAAACTCAACGGTTCCCTCAGTTTTCCAATCCGAGCCACCTTTTAAGAGATACTTGAGTTTCACCATTAAACAAATTAATTAATTAATTAATTTATCTATTTAACGTTCTGAAAGCAAGCGAGGGGTCTAAACATCCCGCACCGACATGTTTTATGTCGTTCCTAGGGTAAAAAACACAATCCGGACCCATCCGTACACTCAGATCTCTGATCTGATGCACTTTTTAGGAGTTATCCCATTTATTTGGAGTTTCTGGTGTGAACGCACTGAAAATTTAATTTTGGCCACTTCGGGGCTCAGAATCGCACACCCTCTGAGGGAGCTTCCCTGGAATAAGATCAAGAATAATCAAAAGTCTTACGCAGAAAAAACTAGGATCTTGCAATAGGGTTACCCATCATGTGAAACTTATCATTGTCAAAAATCATATTCCTTATAAGGAGGGTCCCACATAGTGTGTGGCTCTGCATTAGATTCCATTTTCTGTGGAAATTTCTATATTCTTAGTTATTCTTTCCACATACATAGTCATTAATATGCCTTTAATAAGATGACTGCCAATATTGAAAATAATGAATCATGTCTTTATGAATCACGTCATCACTAATTAACATTTCATGTCTCTTCAATCCATTCAGAAAATGAATTGAATTTGTATTATTCATTGCATGATAAATAACTCAAAATCTGGGTTCTTGCATCTTCTAATCTGCTTCAGTCTCCATTATTACACATCATTCATGTTTTTGGTTATCCTTGATCTATGATATCAAATAATAGCACCATGAAATGGGTGGGAAATGATTGATTACTTAGATTATGTAGAATATTGGGCCAAATGAATATTCATATGATGAAGGAAGTAATCAAGGAACTAAATCACTTGGAAAAGTCACGAGGATCGTAAGTTGATCAATATTCATGTCGACATTGATTCATTATTTAGGAATATAATGAACAATTAAATAGGAAAAATTCACAATAATATACTCTCAATAAAAATTGTCTTAATAAACTCATCCCACCAAACAAATGATCCATGAATCAGTCCATTAGTAGATTAATTTGATTTCTATGTATAAATAAAGACCATGGAATGATCAAAAAATTATCCTACATTGATTTGGATCGATCTCTAATGATGAAAAAAGTTTTTTGTGACTGTTGGTGAGATCCTTCAATTCAATCTCACATGTGTATTAAATCATTGATGCATTCATCATCCACCAATGATAACTCATTCATTGGCTCCCCAATGATCTTATAGATATCTAGGATTTAGAATCTAAACCATGTAATAGCCATAAACATTTATATAAATATAATTTCTTGTAGTTTCATCAATGTAATAAAATATGATAATAAAAATAATTATTTTATTCATTTGAAGCCCATAATTGATTTCTACAAACACACTACACCGATCAATGTTAGGTCGGGCCCAAGTTAACACCAACATTTGGAATACTATTATGAACCTAATTTTTGATATGTTGTCCCTCTTTGATATTACGCCACTAGTTTCATGAAAACTGTATGCACATACAATTTAACACATTTAATATATTTCATCCATTTATTATTGGAACACTGATACTCAAAATCACACAATTTTTCAATTAATTGTCTAAAATATAATCCATACAGTATCGAAAAATAATACATCGAAAATATGGGTCACTAAAGTCTCCCCACATTGGTGATTGATGCCCCTTAAAAGACAAAATAAGGGAAACAAAACCATGTGTGGGTATTAATCATTAATATAATTCACCCACTCTCATGTTGTATCTTGAATATTATTGTTGTTACCCTGAACCCACTATAAATAAATAAATCTCCCATGATGTTTCAAATCCTTCTAATAATAAGTCTTTACTAGTTACTCTACAAACGTATCTCTATACTTGAATTCCAACTATATATATTTTCAAACGTGGTGTGGGTCATGAACATTTTTCCATTTCCAAGGCACTTGGAATATGTCCTATACCCGGTCAAACTACAGAGGTATAGCTAGGTATTTCACCACCTATATAACTCTATGAAGTATATAAAAAAAAGAAACATATCATAATGATGACATTGCACCTCGAAAAAATCTATTTAACATATATCATGGTAAAACTCATATTAACACATAATATCCCTCATTGAACACAATATTCCTATGTAACCTATCATCAAAATATTTTTGATGTATCAATGAATTCCTCATATGCTCCTAGATGATCTGAATTTTTTTGGTATTTACTCACTCTAAATCTATCCCATGTGTTCATAATTTCTTGTGTTATTCCAACAAAGTGGTGACCTATATTGTCTCTCATACAAACCAAAAAATGTTTTCATACCAATGGTGGAATGGATGTTATTATTGTATGAATACTCCACCAGTGTTATGTGATCCCCCCAAATATTTCCAATGTACAACATGAAATCTAAAATAATTTATTCAAGAACATAAATGTTATTCTCAATCTTACTATAATTTTTTGGGGTGAAACAATGTGGTCATGTGTAACTAGGTCCCGAAATCCCCCTTCAATACCTTCCAAAGACGATATTTACAACCAATATCATGGTCATAAATGATCATTTATGAAACACCATAGAGAAGAATTATCATCTACAAATAGAGGTATCCCATAATCTTATGTGAACCCTTCCCCTAGATATATAATAAGTTGGATGAAAGGGTTAGTTAGTTTATGATCTCCTAGATGGAATCAAGTGTTAGCTATGTATGTGGTAAGCTCAACATGATGTCTATAGATATCTCATCACAACGACACTCTTGAACATCAATGGGTTGAGGTAAACCCACTAGAACATGGTTCCCCACTTTTAATTTCTGATATGTAAGGCATTGAGAGACAATATCTATAACTCCACTACTCATCACGGAGAAAGAAAAATAATTTTTTAGGTATCCTTACATCTTTACCTCACCTGGATGCATCTTATTTAGAGATACATTTAACTATCATGTACCCTCATACAACCAGAAAACTGGTACCATTGTGTATCCTCTAAAAATAATAAAATTATCCAATCCTTCATAAAATGCATTAATATCATGTCTAGTGGATATTGAAGTGTGATGGGGTCTCATAATCAATATCACCACATTGTGCTCCACAGCTCAAAACATTAGTGGAGGGTTGACAACCACCGACTGGAAGTATGCTACTCTATCTCCATCCACCAAAGCATAACATAAAATAGTCCCACAACTTTGATTCTGCGCTTAGTAACTACAGACAAGATATCCTATGGTGGGAATCTAAAACTACGTTCCCCTTTATAAGAGTATAGACAATTTTGAAGTAATAATCTTGGAGGAACTCTACCAACCCCTTCTATCTCAGTAAAATATCCTTCTGAGATAAGATATATATCATACTAATTTTATAATAGATGATGATAAATCAATCTCCCATCAGGTTTATCAACACATATTTATTGAGAATACTAACTCTACTAACTAATCATCATTGGTATTATAGTTCTTCTCATGGTATCTCAACTATCATGAACAATAGGAAATAACTTCCTTCCACTTCATCAGAACAAAAACAATTCACGTTACTGTTTTTTCACAAAAAATTACAAACTCATCAATCTAATTTATAAATTTTAAGATGGGATTTCTCACCAATTCCTATCACATCAGTTAATAATCATGTAGGTACCTATTTGTCCACATGAATTGTTTCCCCTTTTGGGGAAACGATGTCATGGCTGTGGATATTCTATAGAAATCTAGTATGAATATCTAACAATATCCTTACAATATAAAAAATATATATAACTTCATCACGAATTTTTGTGGATATCAATATAACCCTTCCTCAACCTTGGTCAAATCTACCGCCCTTCCATCTTCTGTGGTAACATGTCCCAAAAATGGGATTGCATGAATATAGATCTATAACATCGAGAGATCCTATAATGATGGTTCCCTCAATGTACATCACAGACCATCCTCAAGTTTTTTTCATACTCATCCTTATATACTGATTATACAAGTATATCATTGATGAAGACTACCAAAAAATAGTCAAATAATGGATGAATGTTATATAAACCATGGCCCATGAACATTGTTGGGTCGTTCATCATGAAAAAGTTAATCACCTAGTACTTGTATTTGTTGTATTGACATTATAATGACTAATTCATTATATCCTTATCCCATACTCAAAAACGGTGCTACCCAAACCTATTTTTAACCTTCTTGAACCATAATTCCCCTCTGAACTCATCAAATATGTCATCATTCCTCCGTAGTGGATACTTTTTCTTCTCAATCACCTTGTTCAGGTACTGTAGTATATTTTTAACATGAAGCTCTTACCTTCCTTCATGAAAAACAATACAGGGGTTACCATGGTGAAATATTGGGTCTAAAAAATCCCTCCTATTGTGGGGCCCCAAACATCATCCTCATAATGCAATGATCTCCATTATACTCTGATTTGAAGGTGTAGATATCTGTGCATAATAAGGTTTTGATAATTGCCAAATTATATATCATGGTAGGGAGGTATGTCCAGAAAATCCTCATAGAAGACATCATCATTCTCCACCATAATTAAATTGAACTAAAACCCTTGACATCCATTGCACTGAGAGACATTCTACCTAACTGATGAGTAATAAGATGATCTCCCCCTTGCATGAGTCCATCATGTTCTACCAGAGATTCCTTTTCACAAGCACGAGATATCCTAGACCCATCACTATGTATACATTATATCCTATGACTCAAATAGTCAATTTGGTAATGAACTATGGATGTACATTCCAAAAATAAGATGAATTCGTAAGGAATTATCACTACTACTAATATATCTAAATAGAAACTCTGTCCTTGAAGAGTGATATAAAATTGTCGACACAAGTGTGTGATAATTTACTCATTTATAGTAGGAGTATCCAAGTGTAAGGTTCGATCCACGGGTCAAGTGAAATCTATATGTATTGAACATGGTATATGGAAATAAGGGAATAACTATAACATTTGTCTATCTATAATGCATTTAAGTTATAAATGACACATATCATTCCCTGAATAATTACAATTGAATTAGGATTGTAAAACTAAATTTCATACATCAATCTTCAATTCATTCATCCAGTAGTATGAGCCTTGTATAGACCACCAAGGGTTGGTAGGGGTTACATGGAAAAGTTTCATCCACCTCCTACAATTATCCTAGCTCCTCTTCCATGTCATTTTCCCTACGAACATGCATGTTACATACAATGAATCTTCCAAAGTGGCCCATCCATTGTATCCCTCTCACACACAGAGTAGGTTGGACAATATCATCCATGATTTACCCAACCATGTCATGATTCTAACTGCCTCCCTTTGGACTGACTTTACAGACCCACTGATACCTAAACCACCGATCCTCTATGATGATACATCCTCCTAAAAAATCTCATATTTTCACGACCATAATACTGACATCATCTCCCATTGGTCATGGTCACTGATCAAGTTTTTTTTATAACCAGAAATCACTATTTTTTTTGATTATCCAAAAAAAATATCATCCACTAAGGATTTATCTTTCACACAATCATAGGTAGGAATTCATATAGGGAAAAATGGATTGGGTTTCTCTACCCACCCCTTGCTTGACGGTCTGATCCATGTAGTACTATTTATAATACATATCTAGAATGTATCTAGAATGGTTGATATACCATGATGAATACACATCTACAATAATGTCTCCCATCTAGGGATACAAATTCTATAGTATATGTACACCTCTATGTTTAGCTAGAGATAACTCACCGCTGAAAAGGTGTTCAATCACTTACCATACTAGTGTCACCTCATAATAAAACTGGATCACTTACCCCCAAAATATTCCTTCTGGGAAATTGATAGGGCCCGATTCTAGGACCACCATCTGCTCTAATTATGACCCCACCCAACAGAAAACTAGGGTCACTACCTCTGGATAGTCCTAAGATACCTAAGTTGCAGGATCACATTGGAACCTATGGGGCTATGTCACTAAAACTCATGAAGTACACCGATATTTTACACCTTATCTGCTGGTAATACGTGGGCCATTAACTTCCATAGAGGTGGTTTTATATATAGTTCACCAATAAGAAGAATCATATCTTGAATATGTCATATATAAAATCTTCATCACTGAGGGGATCATCCGTTGGATGATGACGCATAATATAATCTATTATACATCCTGGAGGCATCCTAAAATTACCCAAGAAGTACCATAGTCAAATTGTATATCTGGATAGTTGACTCAATAATAACATGGAATAAACTAAAAATTCATGTATGATGCATGTACCATTTCATTACATGTAACAATGGTTATCATGTATTGAGTCATAAAGCATGTGATCAGAGTCAATGAGTATTGCTACGTAGACCTCTAGACCAAAAAAGGTGTTACTAGAATGAAAGTAGAACACAAAACACTAATCATTAATTCCCCAAACCAATATCATAGACTCTTATGTTAAGTTATATCAGTATTTTGTAATACCTCTCAATCACAATGCTTCCAAAATGTGAAGATTCTAGAACTCCACAAGCATGACTCTAGTAGGCAACATGATAGATACTAGCAATGAGTACCCAAATAAAAAATATGGAAGTGATTATCCTAAGAATACACACACACACACACATGTGTGTGTGTGTGTGTGCACATGTCCAAGATCATGCAATGATGAAAGGTAGATAAACTATACAATCATTCATGATGACATATTCATCCCCCAACCATAGGTAAATAAAAGGAAACATGTCAAAATAAAATCCCACCAAAATGATTTTGAAAACATGTCCAACATAAATGTAAACCATATACTGCAATCAAGATACCTTATGAACAAAACTCAATCTAAATGTTCTCACTATAAACCATCCCATCTTGGTATGTTTATGAATTTATTGAATGGTTGATATTATTTTCAAGAAATGACATGTGCGGGTAAAGACCATGTAGAGACGATTATAAAAAATACATAGTGAGACACTAAGAAACCAAAAAGTAAGCAAAAAATGGATTAAATTTCTTACCTAAATAAGTATATTTCTATAGAAAATTTAAAATGAATATATAGAATTACAAAAACGGCACATAGTCTAACGACAATTTAAAACCTTAATGATAAACTATGATTCCTGATAAAATGATCCACAAAGAACTCATCTGAGAGAACACATTCCAGGTGTATGAGAGCATTACTAATTTCTATCCAAGAGGATGTGCTCATTGAGTCATTACATTGTAATTTCAAAATAAAATTTCATAGAGATACGTTGCAAAAATGGGGATTTCACCAAAGGCCACGATGTATAGAAACAAATCTATACAGAATAACATGTAATGTGGTGGATTACCGCCCATGTAGTGTTGGATATAATGATACCATGAAATCCACCTAGGATATGATGTTGAATAGAGGATATCAAATTGGTCCCCATCAAATGATTCATTAATTATGTCAATGAATTTATAATGAAGCCATTTTTTTCCACGGATTATTAGGAGATTCCATGATAACCCTCAGGGAATTGATATAGGAAACGTAATATAACTAAACTGGTCCAAGAAACAGAGGAAATGGGCTCCAATAAGTTTTTTAGTAGTTAATGATGTGTATCAGGGTTACACGTCATGTTCATATAACATTGTTTCATGCTCATGTGATCAGAGCATGTCCCATGATTGATTCAATGTAGTAGTACATGGTGAATCAGCTACCCATTTTATATACCCATGTTCCATTACACAGTAATACCATGTACACCATGACTAGTCATGTACCTATAGGTGTAAACTTCATTCTTGTGTACATGTACTACATCGCCATTCCATATATCCACCTAGGTACACACTGAGACATCATGGATGGGTCACGTTCTATTTGACAGGGTAACACACCAGGTGATACGTAACATTCTCTAAAACCATAGATGTTTCAAGGAGGTTCCCACATGGAATGGGTCTTCACGTTACACACTATATTCAATGGAATAATCCAAATTATCTGATCTATTTTTTATTAGTCATTCCTCTAACCTTTGATTTTAGGACCATCACACGTGAAAATTGTTAATCAAGTTTTGTTGAGTCACATCATCATTGATTAACACATCTTTTCCCTTCAATTCATTTCAAACACTCCATCAAATAGATTTCATCATTACATGATGAAGAATAAAAAAAATTGGGCGCCTACATCATCCAATAAGATTCCATCACCATCATCACAAAATCATCACCTCGGTCAAATCCTATATCTATCATATTAGATCATTGTGCCATAAAGAAAGTGTGAAATAATCAAATCCTCCATGTTTTCTGAACTATGGGCTAATGTATAAACACATGAGATGAATAAATAAATTTTCGAAGGAATGAATAATAAACTATTTTCAGGAATGGACACTAGTTGATGTTAGTGTAGACCTAGATTGGATTCCATTAAAACATCTAATGAAGAGACAATCAAAATTGAAAAATAAATTCTCACATTAAAAACACCCATAACAAACCCATTATTCAAAATGACTAATCCATGAATAAATATATTTGTAAATAGATTCATATTCATCATATGTATAAGTCGCAGAGAATTATTCCAATAAATACAATGTCATAACTTGATTTGGATCAACTACTGATGAAGAATGAAGTGGTTGATCATTGGTGAGATTCATCAATTCAATCTTGCCACAGTCAGTGTTCTCCAATTAGCTTATCTTCTACAAATTGAAATTTATTCTTTATTTCTCCAATGGTGCTCTGGATAACTAGTTTTTATCATATAAACCATTAAAATGCCTAAAATATTAATGTAATGGTGATTTTAGGTTCCTACACCATCAAATTAAAATAAAATAAAATAATTAATATTTTTTTCACTTAATGTTAGTGACTAATTTTCTACAAAATTCATTTTCCCAGGGTAAACGGTATTTTATAATCATAGTGGTTCCCAGATATTAATTATCAGAGTCTATAATAATATGTTATTCCACTTTTTTCTAGAAATCATCACAACCATGCTATTTATTATACTAAATATATTTATTAAATTTATTCTAGGAACACCTGGACTTAAAATCACACTCCATCTTAATGTGAATTCTCAAAAATAATTAATAAAATATCCGAAAATAATACATGGAACATGAGGCCCATTATAATATTTATATCCATCAATTTGGTTAAAAAATCATTATCCATGTGTATAGAAAACTACCACCTCACAAACCGATATCATTTATTCCTTCATTACCCCTTTATTGGATGAACAAGATGATGAATTGTTTTAATATATTATTATTATTATTATTATTATTATTATTGAATTATTTCAAAACCCATACCATCCGGTATTATAATTAATTGGAATATGAAATTTTTTCTGAGTTGTGTGGTGGACTTCCACATCATGAAACAACGCAATTCATTGACACTTTAAGATGAATGTAATAAGGATGGTTTTAATGAAAATTTATCATATATAAGATATAATAATGATTATATAATGATAATACATCATTTACCTATCTTCCATTCCATATTATGATTAAATGGAAATAATTTTTTTTCGTACGTATGACCTACAATATCAATGAATTTGGATTTCATATTTAATGAATATCATTTATTTACTACTATAAATACATATACAATGAATATATATGATTTTCATATAATGGTTAAAATTATATAGATTATGGAACATTGATCAATATATGAGGATCAAATATAATTAATAAAAACATATACGAAATACAATGTGGTTATTGCCCAAAATACGATTTAACATGGAACTCAAGACATAAAGTAATCGATGTCCATCTCAATTTATTCTTCTATGATATAGATTTTATATTTTCCACTAATTTCCTTATGTGGAGTATAAAATTACCTTGAATTTATTTTTTGATGATTATCTGGAATATTATAGGGATTAAATATCCGATTTAGGATATCTATTTCTTGATTTTTCTAGTTCAAAATCTACCAAAGAGGTTGGGGATTTTATCTCGATTTTATTTTTTGATACATAAATTATTTTATGAACCTATATTCAATCATGATGTGTTTATAAAAATCTTTTGACATGTAATATCATGAATTTATTTATCCTTGTGAAAATTTATGCTCTATTCTATGTTATTACTTCATGTGTCTTGTGATTCAAGGATACTAAATTTAAATGATTTTATGGTACAATATCATATTTTTTCCGAATATCTTACGATAATGTTTTTTATGGTAAAATATTATTATATATATCTCATGAAAATCATGAATTTTTACATCACATGGTAATTAGTTATATTTTCAAGTAATATTATCATTTATCCAATATTTATAATATAACCTATCTGAGAACATGATTTTATGATAATACAACATTATTTCTCTCTTCAAATATAAATATTTTTTCTACATATACTTTTTTTTCTAAAATGTTTTAATTATTTTTATTATTATCTAATGATTTTTAAATTTTATATTTACACATGTTTATATTCTTAAAATAAAAATTAAAGTAATCATCATGTCATTTTTCGAAACAATTACTTTTTAGATTTTATGAAAAATGTGAAAGGAATCTGTATTTTAACATGTCAGTCGTGAAATAAACATCACATCATCATGACCATTATTTTATATGAATCATCCCTAATAATTTTTCAGTTTTATTTTAAATGGAAATTATTTTAAAAACTTTTATGATTTTTTATGTTTTCTTCAAATTTTAATGTTTATTTTCCTCAAAAAGTTCATTAAACGGTCATTCTAACTCTTTTTTTTCCAAGATAAAATCAAATGATATAATTTCGGATTTTATTATTTTATGATGTAAGGAAGTTTTTTTATTAATTCTTATAATGGTTTATGATGAAATGTTTTTTATAAAAATATTTCTATTATATAGGTTATACAATGATAAAATTTAAATGAAAGCCATGAAATTTCATGGGTTATTATATGAGGACTATTTTATGAAGTTGTAGAAAAATAATTATAATATACAAATGGTTACCGATGGGCACAATATCTCTAACAAAATAACTGTGTAATGATTAATTTTATATGATCATAATGGTATTACAAGAGGATATCCAAAGCTCGATCGATGATATATAGGATGTCCAACCAAGCCTAATGATCCTACATGGGTGGTCACCCCTAACCTAACTTGTTATGCATATCTAGGTTGGTATCCTTGACATATGATTTACTGTTCTTATATCTATGAAATGGTTTTTTTTCTTATGGCATTATTATTCTCTCATGGATCATGTCCTTCTATTCCAATATGTATCATGTCTTATGAACTACCAATACTTATTCCATGACTGATGATTATTAATATTGAATGGAATTGTGTGGTTTTTAATTTTTATCCACGTATTCTTATTTTCTAAAGTTAGTATTTTGTTTACCTTTGTATGTTTTTATCCTTTTAGGTGCATATGTTCTCACACATTATTATGTTTCCTTTCCCTTGGTTTGTGATAAATGTATTATATATGTCATGCCTAAGATGGATTATTGTTATAAATATCATATTGGGAGATAATATAGTTTACCTATAGACTGATTATTTTTGTTTCCATGTTTCCAAATATTCTATCTATTATAGTCCTCAATTGTTTGTTTCTGAAATGAAATGTATTTTCATAAAAATTATGTAATATATATGTATGATAATCATGTGCCAATATATATATATATATATGAAATTTTATTTTGATGTATTTTTTCGTTACTATATTTTCGGTGACCCATAAATAATGGTATAAGATAATAGTTGATGAAAAAAATCTTTAATATTGAATATAATGAGATTATATTGAGTATGTTTATAAAATATAATGGAATGATATAATATATATAACAATAAAGTAATAGAAAATGAAAAACTCATAGTACAAGAAACAAACCATCACATCTGAAACAGTTGTGAGGGTTCCAAACACAATCGAATAGAGATAAAGCTTTTTGTCCTACCATTTGCATGTAGGTTATGTAATCCATAATAGAGTTGTTATTATCGACTTAAATGATCAGACAGATAAATGTAAAGTTACTTTTTGGGAAGAAATTGTTATTTGTATAAATAACCATGAGATGTGAATTTATTTATTGATTATAAGATTTTTGATGAAATTTTGTTTTTAGTGATTCATATATTATTATGGAAAAAAGAATGATATATAATTAAATTTGAGTAATAAAAGTAGAATTTACATTTGGAAGAATGTATGAATTTAATGTGAATTTTTATTGATTTAAGTTGTTTATGGATATGATTAGAAAATGTTAGAGATTATATGGGTAGGGTATATTCTTTATGGAATGATACATTATGAGTGATTCAAGTTATTTGGAGATAATTGATCATTTTTTGTTTTAAGTATATGTGATGAAATCATTATAATTATTTGTTTTTAATCATAAATTTTTACTTTGTAAAGAACTTTATGGATACTTACTTTTCCAAATATCCTAGTAAAACATTTTACATTTCTATTGAATTTTTCAAATTTAATTATTCCTTCTTCATATGATGGTTTATTCATCATGATGAAACAATTTTGGTTAATGTGAATGTATAAAGATAGGATGAATATCATATAAACCCTTGGTGAAATATTTTCCTTATAAATTTTTTCTCCTGTATCAGTAATAAAAAACTCACCTTGAAATTTCATCATTTATATAGTGGGAGAAATTTGTCCAAGATTTAAATATGAGTTTTCATGATTGTATATTTCCTTATTTTTTAGTAAAAATGATAAAAAAAATCAATAATTCTTTGAAAAAATCATGAAATAAAATTGTTATCTATTTTATTTTGATTTTGAGATATCAATGAACTTATAATTGATCATATATTTATGATTTTTTGATGGGGTTTTACTAGTTTTCATTATGTGGTGTAATTAATTCAATTTATGTTGTTGGATTTTAGAAATCATATTTTTGAAAAGTGAGACGCCTGGTATTCGATCAAAATTTCCAATTGTGATGAAACCATTAAATAAGTGGGGATTGATAAAGGAAATATACGATGTTTTTCAAAAAAATTTGATAGATTATGTTCCATCAATTATATGATAAAAACATAATTCTTAAATTAGAAAAATATTATTATCATTAATTAAATTTTAAACTTATAACCTAGAAATTAATTTTGTTGAAATGTGTATTATAAACTATATTATGGAATAAATAATGATCTAAATAATTTCTAAGGTATTAATAAATTTTTTTTATATATGAACTAAAAAAATTTTAAAAGAATTTTATTCTTAAATAAATTTATTTAGAAATGAAATTTTTTATGAGTAAATATTATTATGAATTTTGGGAAATTTTTGAAAATTTATTTAAATTAATTAATTTTATTGTCTACTACATCATTTAAAAATTATCATTCACTGAATATTTGAAAATTTTCTGAATTTTTTTCAATTTTATATCATTACAAATAGAAAAGGACTCCATTATTATAAAAATAAATCATGATTACATGAATCTAATTAGTGGAAATTTACAATGTTCAATTAGAATAAGAGGAATTATATCCTCTGAAATCAGACTAGACTCCCTATGATCATTACCCCAAGAACGATTGTAGGAATGGACGCCCACTATATCATTTTTCTCCTTGTAGACATAAGTGATGATGAAGAAAATGGATGAGAGTAACTATATCCAATTTATCTAAAGAGTTATTACGTTCCATGATATATGAGAAGAGCCAACACTTAGGGACTGAACATTATTGGTGGATTTGAATTATAAACAAATAATATATTGTCCGCCTTGTATTAATTTCTCAGTAACCATATTGAAACCAATAATTTCATCCTCAATAGAATTAAACACACAACATGAATCATAGAAACATCCAAAAACATCCCTATGATTAAATCATAAAATAGATCCATGGCCTGATTGACCCAAATTACATCTTGATAAACTATCATTGTTAATATTGATCAAAACTATAAAATCTAACAAACAACCGACATCAAGAATTCCATATTTAGGACTAAAGTTACCATTAATGTATAGATTCCGGAAGATGGAGAGTTTATGAATTAAATTAAGTTAATATCCTTATTTAGAGGGATTTTCTTTTATGGAAATAACATAATTTTTAGCGAACATATCTAAAGTCCTAATATTATCTCAATCATAAGCATATTTATTAAGATCATTCCATTTAATGTGGATTTATTCCACAACAGAAATCTAAAAAAATTTAAAATTTCAGGGAAAAGAGAGATATCCATGAATCTTTAAATTAATTATTTGATGGATTTTTTCTGATGAAGACGGATTTAGAAAAATGTGTTTGAGGTCAATAAAATTCATCAAGACCATGAAACTACTCTTAAAAAGATGTTTTATATCTTATATATATAGATAATTGATGGAACATGGGGATAAATATAAATAACCAAATGTATTCATACATGAATATGTGTAAATTTTCACATGAACCAACCTCTATAAAAGAATCTAGTTGGGAGCCTGATGAAATTACTATACATATTTTTATGCAACTAGAGGTCTACATTTTAGAAAAAATAGATATTAGAAAACAATAGAGGTGAATATATCATACATAGTAGTTTCTGATGCCTAGAAATCATCACATTGAGGGAAAAAATAAACGAATAGAGTAGATTTAATATTATCTGAAAGAACTCCCATATTATCTAATTGATCATTCAATGTGATATAAAAAAACCATTCCCATCATCACATACGAGGGATCTAACGAGTGGATCAATTTTATAAATAGTGATCCAAGAATTAAGTGATGAATATATGGAGACCAACCTTCTAGAATGGAAAACAATCATAATGAAGATAGACCTAAAGGCATGGAAAACTATGGAATCCAAATGATTATGATTCCCTATTTTTTGTTTATTCCTAAATCATGCCCATATAAAGACACGATCTTCCACCATTCCATATATGATTCTCCATATAAAATTTTTGTATTATTATTTATGAAATAATAGAAGATGTTGGATTCCTGGACCCCTATCATTATAAAGATTGAATTTTTTTTCCTAGAGACAATGACTAACCTCCCCTCGAGGATAGTGACATTAAAAGTAGAATTTGTTATGGATATATTTTTATTCTTATTGTGAGAACAATTCCATTCAAAAAATAATAATTAATATAAAATTTTGGAGTTGCTGACAAATTTCATCAAACAAAAAATTCAATCCATGGAGAGAGAATTATCATTTCAGTGGGCAAGTTATCTTATGGTGTAACTAACAATTCCCAAATAATTACAAGTACTTTGCCCTCCCCAAAACATAGGAACAAAAATTATGATAAAACGGAAAACTTTCTCTATGATTTCCAGTTTCGTTATAGTGTTGATTTTCCTAAAATTAGGAATACCCCTCCAATTAATGACAAATGGTTTTTTCTATCTAACATATTGGCCTGAAACTTTTTCATAATGAACAATGGATTTCATGGTGATTATAATATTTTTATTTCCCCTTATTTGAATATGATAATATCATCTACATGTAGGAGGTGATAAGAATCAAATATCTGCTTGTTAACAATAATAGATTTTTGTTTCCCATTACTGACCATGATATATAAAATTCTACTAAGTTAGTCCTCAAAAATGAAAAAATAATAATTGATGATAAGGGATATACTTCCATCATTCCATGAGAGTAAGAAATTTACCCATTAGGGGAGCCATTATTAGGAACCAATACCTGGGAATAGCCCAAAATGAATAAGACAAAATTGATGAAGACATTATTAAAACCAAACATAAAAAAGGACATTTCAATTACTGTTCAATACCTTGTATCAAAATAATATATTATTTCATGTATAGGCGAAACGATACATTATATGATATAATTTCAATGAATATTGACACATTCAGAGGTATTAATGAGAAAATATAGAATGGTCATTACATTGATGAATCCAAATTTATTTGGGGAGAATATCTTTTTTGAGTGAGAGGATAACCCTTCAAAAATAATTTTTCTAATAATTTTTTATATAATACTAAAAAAACAAGACTAAAAGAATTAAAATAATTTGTATTCAATACTTTTTAAATGAGGAAATAAAATAGATAATTTAAAACATCAGGAAGGAAAAAACTTTTATAGATATATGTATAATCATGCTAACATTGTCTTGTATGATGAACCAATAGTATTGAATGATAGAAATTTCCAAAGCCATTTGGACTAGAATAACACTATTGATTGAGCCCAGAGACAACCTCCCTAATCATCAAGTCCATAGGATGGGAAATGGCCCAAGAATAATCCTCTATAATGAAAAGGATTATAATGATACCATCTAATATCTCATTTTATATTGAGGAGACACTGATGACGTCCTTGTAATAAAAGACCACATAAACTTAGAGGGCCTATCAATTTTCGATGTTCTGATCAACATTTTTATGAATTCATAATGGCCTAGTGATTCTCTTAGATTTCTCAAGGGAATAAAAGAACATAGAGTTTTTTCCACAATATTTGGTCGGTTTAGCTTGAAAATCATTGCATATATTGGACACATTAATGCCAAGAATACTGTTCAGTTTGAGTCAAACCTTATATTCTCTCACAATTCCATTCAGAAATACATTGCATGTGATATACTCTTGAATTTGATGTAGGGAGGACTAGATTGGTTTGATTTAAATATGAATAGATAAAAATAGATCCCTGGTCAATTTTTTCATCTTCCCATTGATTAATTCATGTTTCAGGATGCATTCAACAGAACAATTCCAATCATCAATAGAACTCCCAATATCGGAAATTGGTTCTGTACCATTTGGATGAGTCACCGATGATCTTTTTTGGCTTGAAAGGAAAGGATGTTTGGAATCATAAATCAAAAAATATAATAGAAATAGATGATGATATATATTGAATATTGATATTATTGTTAATAAAATTTAATCCATGTTTTTCTGGACTACCTCAAAAACAAAAACCTTATATTGTTTTACAGAAACCATACCATTGAGGTCTTTCCTATAACTAAAGTATTTACCACCTACCCTGTTTATTTTAATCAACCTATTGTATCAATTTCATTAACATGAATCATCTAGAAGTTATGAAATTGGTCAAAACAATAATTTTATCATTAGGGATCATTATTAAGTTATAATAACCAATTATCTACAATGGACATGAAATATTGTTTATTATGGATTACCACTCTATAAATAAACATCAAGAGTATTGATACCTATTATGAAAATATTTTATGTATTTTAAGTATTCAATTACTATATATTTAAATGAACATGTCTCATTCATACTAGTGGAGGAATCCTAAGAGGATTCACCATAGAAGAGTGAACCATGACCTATATATTTATTAACATTGTTAAGAATTTTTTAGTTTCTAATAATTGAAAACTAATATGTTAATAACTTGAAATACAAGAGAATAATTTACTTTTATTGTCATAAAACCCTATATGGATAGGATTATACTTCAATATATAAAGACTAAGGTATCTAGTAGTTTCATTATTGGCTAGCTAGTGGAAGTTCTAGTAAGGTGTCTACATTTGGACACGAATATGGTGTTGTACCTGTATACATTTTATCCCAACCAACATTCAATAGTATTTGAGAGGCCTTACATCCTTAATTTTATGAAATTAATAACCATAATTTAATCTAATTATATAATTACATTGATCGCATCATCCTAATATAGCGTAGTAAAGAGAATATTAAGTTATTATTTTCATAGGTGAGAGAATATCAATCGGTGTTTTGGGGGAAGTCCAAGACTCAAATGTCAATATGGTTGATATAATAGATGATATAAGTACAATGTTAATTTTTAAATACTTGTGGTCTATGTAAATATATTCCATAGTATAATTATTTATGATTACTTTATATGAAAAATGATTTACTAATTATGTTAGATCCACCAATGTTTTGTCCGGATGTGCATCATCAATTTTGGGTGAATCCATGAGGAATTATGGGTGGGTGAGTTATTTTTGAAACAATTAAACAAGATTACTGATATCCTCTATTATTTAAAATTCTATATCATTGTCATAAATTTATTTAAGAATTATAATGATCATCTCATTATTATCTTAATGAAATTCTAGGGCCAATGATTTATTGACTTAGAATTCCATTTCTTTTCCATATGTCCCAATAGGACCCACTATCGTGGGAAACCAAAGAAGGATAGAGAGTATATTTTACTTTTCCTACCAGGCTATAATTTAATCTGAGTACAATAAAACTAAACCATTGGAATAAGAAGAAATTCTTTTGGACCACTTCACTTCATCAATGCCAAAGAGACAGCCGTACCATTCCAGTGATCAACACCCTCTTTTGTGATTCATGTTGATCTAATTCCAGTCCCTATGTTTAAGAGAATCCATGACCTTTTTATGAATCACCTAGTAATTGGAAATCAAGTGGGACAAAATCCAACACATATCACTAAAATGATATATTTTTTCATACTCTTCCATGAAAAAAGTCTTTTTTTTCACTGGATGTTAGAGTAATATCATATATATGTTTATTATATAGAATGACATCTACCATAATTTGATAAACTAACCTAATTACCCTACTAATATTTTTTGATATTTCATTATAGGAGTACCAATCTGAGAGGAAAAATGATAGATGATTTTGGTGTTCCATGAAACCCAACTCAGACCACAATGGAAAATCCATATTTGATATTTTTATTGATTATATGTGATATAGTAATAATTTAAATCCCATTCTTGAATTTTGATGATTCCCAACATGGGATGTGGAAATAGAAGATTCCAAACGATAATAATATCTACACTACTATGAATTAAAATAATGAGGTATCCTCATCCAATGGGAATGAGTTTTTAAATATTACTACGATAGCAATGAGAAACACCATTATTAATATCAATGTAATACAAGGTCATGTCTCACTTCGAATAAATAACAAGACCATGAAATGAAAATTTACTGAGGTTAAACCATTATTGATGTGACTCCACATCTTCCACTTCCATGTATCTTCCATCTATAATATTTTAGATAGTAGAGGATCTATAAATGAGCTATTTAATTGGATATAGGAACCCATATAAGGCTTCTATTAAGGAGGAAATCATTTTTATTGAATTAGAATGATCAGAAACTTCCAATATCTTGATCCCGCTTCTGGATGGTAATCACTATTCATCCTTGATGGAAAATTTTTAATATGAGAGAAATGATCTGATGATCAAGGGAAAATCATGAATCATGAGTCATCATCCTCAAGATGTTGAAAAGCTCCATATTCCACCCATGGATTTACCATCACTATATCATTCTAAAAAGATTGATTTTCCAGTGAGTCCTGAAAATAAATGATTTTAATTGTATACATACATTTTCTTTATAAGTATTTATAAATAAAAAATTAAATATAATTTAATTATTAAATTTAAATTTTTAATATTAACATCATTGGATAATATTATTATTATTTAAATACATTTTTAATTGAATTTTTTAAAAAGACTTTTTATGTTTAGAAGGGACATTTTTTAAAACAAGTTTTAAAACACCACAGGTTTTTATGAACTTTTTTCATAATAAATTAGTTTTCAATTATGTATTACAATAAAATAAGTAAAAAACTATTTATATATGGCACCAAATTCTCCTGGGAAACACACAACATCAACTGGAGTTTTGTTACACGCAACACTGAGCTTATGCGAAGCCTAATTTTGTAGTTGTAACTACTTAAACATGGTAATAATAACAAAACCATTAAACATATTTATTTTAACAGTAATAAACAATTAAAAATATTTTTTACAATGGTTTTATAAAAATAAAACATTTTGGGAATGAAATTTTTTTAGATGCCTTTATTTATTTTAAATTGCTATTTTCTCAGATGCTATGCTTTTAAATTCCTTCTATAATAAAAAATAAAATTAATTTTAGAAATTTTTATTAATTTAATATGATAAAATAAATTTAATTTTTTAATTCATAATTTAAAAATTAACTTAGGGTTATTTTTTTAATGAAACATCATTTATTGATAAAAATTGAAAAATTCTACATTTTAGTTAAGAACCAGAATTTCATTTAATGAATTAGTATACATTAAATATATTTTTTAAGTAAAATAAGATTAATTATATGTATAATAATATAATTTTTTTCATTGGAATATTTTTTAAATTGAAATTAGATACAGAAACTTATTAAAGATTTGATTGTTCTTTTTTTCTGCCTTATCACTATAACTATGAGATTAACATTAAACATCATGTCATTACATATGTGAATAGAATTCTGAAAATCGGACATAATGGATGTCATTAGTATGATATTTATACTATAATATGATGAACGTTATTTTTTTTTAATATTATGAATATTAACAATAGTAAATTATTATTTTCCACAATTAATGGTAAATAATGTAATTAATGAAAAAAATAATATTACAATATTATAAAATTACACCAAATGTATTATTAATTTAATTAGATAAGGGGGTATCAACAAAAATAATCCTTAAGAGTAATTTATTACCTTTTTAGTCCTATTGTTTGAGAATTGGAAAAATATTATATTTTATTTAATGATAAGTTAAAAATTTCATAATAATATTCTTAATAACTATATCATTTTTAATATTGGGTTATACCAAAGAAAATTTTAACTATACAGAGTAATTTTAACAATAATAAATTTATCTTAATCTTGATAATTCTTTTCACTTTTTATAGATTAAATAATTTAATTAAATGATTTCTCAATTAAGATGAATTATTTGATAAATTAACAAAAATATCAAACAAACGATATTAAATATAATAAAATAAAAAATAATATTATATAATTAATTACATCCATGAACATTATGGAAAAATTTAATATATTATTTGGATATCTTAATTATTGGTCAGAATATATCATGTTAATGTCATATTTTTAAAAAGACAAATAATGAGTAGTATAAAATTGACATAAATGAAAATTTTATTTAAATATTATTTTATTAAATGATATAAGATTAATAAAAATATATAATTCTTGACAATAACTAGAATAAGTTAAATATTTTAATCAATGAAACATATAGGATTTGTTTGGAATTTTATACTAACTATATTAACCCTATAGAGTCAAAATCCTAGTTGTCTTTCTAAAAGATATGGGAATTAACTATTGGTTAAGGAAAATTTATAATGATAATATTGTGATCTAATCTTGTGTAAAAATATGTGGTTTAAAGGATTATGACCCAATCTCATATTATCATTAAAATAACACCCTTGTGAGATATTTTTAATTGAAAATAAATTTATATGAATTTAATATTATTTGAGTATCCTAGAGTACCCCTCCCTAAAAATATAAAAATAACCTCGTCACTCAATTACTCACAACATTTTGTGCATTATAAATCATATAATACCATAGAATATTTCTTCTTAACTTCCATTGACACATTTTATAGGTTATTTTCTTCTCAAAAGTCCAATTGTAGTGTCCCTATGAGTAGAAATAGTTCATGCTCACTGAGGAAGTTGTAATTTCCATTACCAACTATCTCAACCACATTTATTCTTCTAAATCATCTTCATATGTTGTTTAAATTATAAATTGATAACCCCAATATCACTTATATTCTATGATGATATTTAGTTTACAGAACTACCATATTCCACCTTTTATCCTTCATCTAAAAAAACCAACCCAAAGTGTGTATGTAATACCGACAGTCTCTAGGAGATGGTGTAATCTATTTTTCATCAAAAAATTTCATTGATGGACATAATGATGAAAATAGTAAATATATATTGTATTTATGACATGATATTTCTTTGTTAATTCAATATATACTATCTACTCCCATACCATTTTTCAATTAGGGGAATGATATCGTTGCTAATGTGTACGTATGAACTACCGTCTCCCTGATAAGATGTGATTTATTCTCTGGATAAAAAATAATGAATGATTAAAATTGTATATAATGCATAAATATGTTACATATTACCTTAATATTATTCTATAAATTTTGTAACTATATTCATTCCACATAAACTATGAATTATAAGGAAATTATGCATAAGAAAAGGAAGTAGTTAACACCAGAATGAAGAGTAATAATGATATATTTTTTAAAAACACATAATTATATAATAATATGTGATATAATATTAATATGGTTTGATAATAATGATATAACATTGTTTAATCAATTTTATAATATATCTAGATACATAATATGAAAAATATTTCTAAGGAAAGGGGTAATTCCACAGCATCATTATTATTGATAATATTTATACGTAAGTATCTATTGGGAAATATTTATCATCCAATTCATTGGTTAATAATAATGTATTTCAAAATATTATTAGTATTTTTATGAAATTATTAATCTTATTTTAACCCATCTAAGATATTTTTTTAAAATAATTAGAAAAATATCTTTTCTGATTTTTCTTACGAGGTAATTTTTTATAATTTTCAACAAAATTTATTGGGAAATTTTTTTTATATTGTACTGAATGAATTTAATTTTAACAATTAATGATGAATTAAATACATGAAGGTTATATTAAAATATTGAATTTTTTTTAATGAAAATGGGTTCTTTTAAATTTATGTGTCATTTAATGTATGTAAAAAAATTCAAATCAAAAAGGATTGTAGAGACCTGATTTCTGCTGTGTAAGACATTGGAATATTACATTATATATTTATAGAATTATTCCTTGAGAAATCATGTAATTATGTGGTCTTGTGTTCCCAAAATATATTTCAAAAAATATTAAATATAATTATTACTATGTTCATGAATGAAACGAGATATCTCACGAAAGATAGATCAGATATGAAATCCAAGGGAATAGTTGAGATTGGGCTATGAAATTTTCCCAAGGTGGTACATACCTTATTTTGGTGTGGTCCTTATATTGAAAAATCCACAGATGACATAAACAAAAATAAGGTTAATAAATAAGTTTAATTTATCTTAGATGTTAATTCTAACAAAATCTGAATAGAGACTCCGATCTAAAATCTGACACCACCGTTGGGTTTGTAGAGGAGTGTTTACCCTAACAGAAACATCATGTGAGATGGACAGGGATGTTTGGAATCAAATAATGTAGGAGATTTAAAATTAATAATAATTTAAGAAAATGATCATGGTTTTGGTTCATTTCCTATCATGGCTAGCAGATCTCGATCCTCACCTTCTGATTGTGAATTGATGTTGGATTCTAAATGATTGCAGGGGAATTTCATGTCCAAGATGATCATATCACAATGAACATAATGACAAATCATATATCCAAGTAGGATTTTTTGGTCCCTTCTTGAAGCATTATATTTAAAAAAATGGTCATTTTAGATGCTTTAAAAACCATTATCGATGGCCATACATATACAATCATTGAGAATTTCAATTATAGATCGCTTGTTCATCATCCTTTCTATACATTCTACATTGATAATGATTTTTATAAGACCCAATGATATACGATCTTCGAATGAATCAGATATTTGTGATGTTTGTGATCCAAGTATTTCGTATCTAGGATGGTTTCATGTTTTGTGCACCAGAGGAGGCACATTAGTGAGAAGAAATTATGACTAATTTTTGTCATGTTGAAACAAAAAAAAATATTCAAGGGGGACTGATTTATTGAGGATCATGTGTCAAGGATTCTAGATCTAGTCTCGAAAAGATTATTAGTGCATCAGAGGAGTCCCAGTAGTCTACAGAAGGCACCAAAAATGCAAAATGGTCTGTTGATAGTCTGACCGTGGAAGGCGGTGACGGTAACAAGAGCAAGTGTGGTAGCATATTTGGGTGTGGCGCAGTGGGGGATCACCATGCAGATCGCGGAAAGGGTCATGCAGAGGTGGACAATGTGTGAACAGGATGAGATGACTATAGACTATGGTGCGACGGAACCACAGGCTGCATGGAGGGTGGGTGTGGAAAGATGGCCATGTGGCAGGGCTAGGCCATGGTGAAGGATGGGGCCGATGTGGAAGGCTGGGCTACCCGGAGTACGCAAGAGAGACCAGGACGGGTCAGGACTAGTAGGCCTTCAGGTTAGGGAAACATTAAACTACCATATCATCAAAACTGGGCATCAATTTTATGTTTCGTCTATGGAAACATGATCATACATTTGAGATGGTCTTTTTAACATAGGATTCAGAATTTATTATTTAGGGCTCAGGACTTAGACCACTGGAATGATCAAATAATAATATAATATTACTATTATTATTACATTGACGAACCATAACTTTTGGAAAATTAGTCTGATTGAAAAACAGTCAACTACATCTATAGCCTATATATTAGGCAGAAATGTAAAGAGTTATTTTGGCCCCAAAACTGAAATCGAGGTGTGACCCCTATATATCTGATTTGTGGATTTACACTAAAATGTCACCATTTTCACCATGTGTATGTTTTTCAAAAATTAGTAGCCATTCCAATATGTTTTTTCATGAGGATTGAAATAGTGAAATATGTATGATCTATTATGGGATCATGACATTGGCCCCACGAAGAATCATTCATCACGGGTGCTGAAGATACAGCTTCTTCATTAATAGTTTGATTCAAGCTAATGAATAGTTGATCATGTGCATTTTTTTCACATGGATCACGAATGTTCGATCCTTTTGGGTATCCAACATGATTCAAGGTGGAATTTTTTTATAATTACATTCATTAACTTTAGACCAATGACGAGCATCGTGTTCTCGTTATCCATTTTGAATGATTTTCCATGTACTGTAGGAGTAAAATGGAACACATAGTGGAACTGGTTCACATTTTGGTACCCAATTATGGATAGATACATGGACATAAAATTAGGTTGTGTAACACGTTGTTCAATCCACATACATGATGTGTACCACTTGATAAATATTTCCTATCCATCTCATTCATTGGGACTCAAATTTTGGAATTCGAGTAGCCTGTGCTGAGTGTTTTTCTATGTAGAACATGATGGTTCCCACTATTGTGTCTTTCACAATATGATGTGAGATTTTCTGAATACGATTCCAATATGAGTAAAATCACTCTGTTTTGGGTGTGAATCATATTTCAGGTGATGCTCAATGATATTAGTGGCTATTGTATGACAAAAAATATTTATGAGCTTACCCTCATGTTGGGATGGGTATTTGTATTATATGATGTTTCGGAGGGGAAACACCCTGTAGGGATGGACATCGATGTTTATCGACTAATTCCGAGTGGAAACCTCCAGTTGGGATGGGTATGGGTCATCTATATAACTAAATTGGGACTCATTAGCCAGGATTTGAATGGGCACTTGACCTATTCTGAGTGGAACCCTCCACCCAAGATAGTCATGAGTCTACATCCTATTCTGAGTGGAACTCTCATGCTGGGCAGAGAATGGGACCTCAAGGACACTAGAGTATAGTCCTCTTTTCGGGATAGGCATAGTTCATCAACCTCGAGGAATGACCTCTTGACTAGGAGGATTAATGATGAGACATGGATTGATATACCATTGGACACATGATAAATAGGGACACCATTCCCACAGAGATGCGTCCATGTTAAATATCCTAAAACTATTAGGGAAAGATAGTTCCACCCATATATTATAGTATTAATGTGTGGTGATTGAGTCCCATTGACTAGCAAGTTCTGGGAAGACGTGTAAGATAATGGGCATCATTGGTGGTTAATTCTATAACTGTTGGATACTCTTCAACTTGGTGTCTACTGTGTGATGGATATCCCATTAAACTCGTGTTAGGGTTACATTAACAATGATAATATATATATATATATATATATACATATATATATCATATTCTGGAAAACCCTCCTTGGTTTTGGTTGCTCTCCTTTTAGGATAGGTAAAGACGTGCAGGGTATGCCATGTGATTTCAATGACTAGATTCACATGGATGGACGAGTCTACTACAATACTTTAGACATTTAAGACTCAACAATATGTTCATCTTCTCACCATCTCTAGATCTGTTTTTTAGATGAGTTTACGTTCACTCTCATATTACTGATATCTTCACTATTTTACTATAAATTATCATAATTAATTCAATCATCTTCATTGTATATTTTACAACCCCCCCCCCCCCCCCTTCACCTGTTTGGGGCATCCTAATAAGTATTTTTATACTCACCACTTCATAGAAATTTCCTTCTTGTTCCACGCCATATACAGATGCCAGACATTTTGATCGTGACTTAATAGTTTCATGGGGATATGTGTTCTTGGACTGCGTATAGTGTTTATACCATGGGATCTAGTAGTAGGGATCTCCCAACTGTTTTACATTTTATTTAATTCCATGATGGGGAACATTTCTATATGGTCATGTATTCTACCCATTTTCCTTTCATTTTAATTTTCAATACTTCTACTTATTAGAGTTTTATTCATGTATGTTTTTTTTTGGAGAATTGGGGTATATTTTATTCTTTTTCATCTAGATTTTTCATTGAGTTGGATGTGTGTGTCTATAATGGTTCATGGGAAAAGGGCTCATTGATTTTTCTATGCTTTTGGTGCTTTTTCTGACCACCTAGTTTATGGATGTAGTCTAGGGGTTGTTGTGGCCAGATCCCTGAAATGGTCCGGGTCATAACAATGTAGAATCAAAGGTGGTTCTACCTTTTGTAAATTTTTGGACAATTCCATAAAAACCCATCATTGGGGTTATGTAGATAGATTCTATGTGTCTCGTGAGAGGCACTCATGATATGAATCTAGTGATATTGTGGCGGTCGACATCTCCATTCACCAGGACCCCAATTACACACTTGTCAACATGGCATGGTGAGACATTTATTGTAGGGAACTTTTATACATTCAGTATATAAGATTGATTCTATTACTATCCTTGTAGATTCATATCCCATATATATATATATATTCTTATTTCACCACAATACTCATTGACAATTTTCAAGATACTTCTACAATGACATACAATTAGGATACTTGCTCAAGTTTATGATGAAGACCCTTTGAGTGATG
Organism: Viscum album; assembly: GCA_963277665.1. Taxonomy (NCBI): domain Eukaryota; kingdom Viridiplantae; phylum Streptophyta; class Magnoliopsida; order Santalales; family Viscaceae; genus Viscum; species Viscum album. The sequence continues at coordinate 302,713,028 of OY728131.1, read as the reverse complement.
AGGCCCTAGTTCAGTATCTGTTATTTGATCTTCCTTCCTCCAGGTTGACTTGTTGAAGCACAACCACATATTGATCATCAGATTTTCCTTCTAGAGTAGGCAGAGGATGTGCATTAGTTGAGTGCACTTAGTTAGATCATGTTTCAAAAAACTCAATGGTTTAAAAGTGAGCTAGATCATTAGGATGAACTAGCTTGGATAAAGTCTGTGGTCCACCACTTCAGGCATGCTCGGACACCAATGAATTTGGTAGTGGATTTGGAAGCCGATCCTCTCCACATAGTTTCTAGATAGTGGTGGAGTTTTGTGACTCAAATTCCCGATGATTCGGTACTCTTGTGGGAATACATCCAACAGTTGTTCAATGAGGATCACTATCCCTATTGATTATGCTTTGTAATAATTCTAGATCTTTTCTAGAATCATAAATAAGGGATTATAGTGGAAGATTACGAGACATTGTTCACTGAACCTTCACACTACACTTCAAACATGATCCAAAATGACTACTTCCAAGCATGAAAGTGTTAGTAGGGACACCGTATAGATATCCGTGTTGATTTAGTTACCTTGTGCATCCCTACCTATGTCGGGTTGTGGGATAAGAAACTGGTGACAGAGATATTAATATAAATGGAACCCAGGTTAGCTAGTTTTGGCATTGGTCATGTTAGAGAAAAGATATCTACTGCAGCTTGTAAATGTAAATTGGTTGTGCCTTGACATTGGAGTCCATCCCATGATCATAATATAGAAAATGGTCAGGGATGACTTAGACAAACATGGAATCCCTAGGAGGGTTGATGTTATGTTTGTGATGAAAAGGTCACATGGCATTAGACTACCCGACCAGACAAGATAAAATTACATGGAATATATTAATTGAACCACAAAAAAAGATATGAAATCTTGATCATGGATCTCCCATGCGGGGAAAAGGTGGTTCCCGGGGAGGTGGTTCTAGAAGAATATTATGAGGAGTTTTGATTGGTGTAAGATGATACAAGGAACATCCACTACTAGGTATCCCATGTTCAGATCATGGAGTTTGCGGTTGGGGATGTGGGTAGCTGCAAGGAATGGATGTTTATGATTTTATTGTGTGTGAGATAATAAGAGGCACACTTTGTGTCTTTTAAATTATTTAGTAGCAATTTTTTTCTTCTATGTGATGTTATTTTTGTACATACTTCTTTCTGGAGGTTTTATCAGGGTGATGTTGGACATCTTTGTAACCCTATGTCAGTGTTTCTCAACATATAATTTAATTCACGAGGAAGATGTGTCCTTACCCCACTGAGAAATTTTTGGTGATGTGACAAAAAAATTGGGGGATAGTCAGTACCACCCCAAAAGAATAGTTTGGAGGTGTGGTGGAAGTGTCCCTCTGAATTTGTTGTTCTTGGACGGGTTGTGTCATGGAGTGGTGGAGAATGTCTTCGCATTTCTAGAGGAGTTTCTCTACTTGAACTCCTTTATCATGGGATTCCACTTATGGGTGTTGTGGTGTTTATAGTTTGGGGATTACTCCTCTTCTAAGAGAAGCTAATTTGCGTGGGGTATTCCATGTTCTTCCCATGTCTAGATTATTGAGTTTTTATGATTTTACTCACATTCCATGATCATTGGTACCATTGTGTTCTCAACATAAACCTTGATACAATTTCTATCAATTACAGTTCAAGGTGATAGAGACCCCATGAAGAAGACTAATTGACCCAGAATGTGCTTCTAGAGGTTGTAGTCTTCACCATGGGAATGGGGAGTCACAAACATCTGGGAGAGTGCTATGTGGTTTGTTCATACCACTGACATCTCAGATACATCTCTACCGAGAGATAGTTAAACCCAAGATATAGATTCCAGTATAAAATTACTACATGATTATAAATTCTTGATGTTACAAACATTGGTAGGGGAAATATCATAGAATAATCCATTTATTGGAATTACGAGGCTCACCATGTGTAGGATGTTTAAGGGATGTGAGACTCTCGGTTGCTGACCCTTGTGGATCAAAAGGGTATATATTTTCATTAATATTTTGTTTCAAATCATTATATTATCAAGTGTGTGGGAGTTTTATTGTAATGAGACTAGGATTTAGAGATCTTGTGTAACATAGATATCCATAGGTTATGCACCATGTATAATTTCTCAATAATGAAATCACTGTAACATTTTCAAGGGACCAATAGTTGTTTCACGTGCGATGTGGGAGGAGGTGATGTGATATTTTCATCCTACTCCCTTATGTGTATATCCCAGTGTGTAAAGGTTGTAAAATTTAGTAGACTCATTGAAGGTATTTCATAAGATGAAACATAGTTTTTATCATCTCATATTGCCTCACCTTTCATTAGGTGATGGCTGACCACTGTGTTCCTATGTGTTGTTACATCCTCCTAAAATCCCAAACTAGGAATAATATATAATAACCATGAACATCATCCTAGGGCTTTCATGCACAACAAGGATCCATGATTTCATTTGGGTAATAGTGGACTGAATCAAAAATCCATCACACTTCTTGAAGTATATTTTAGAACTAGGGTTGAAGATGTTTTATGTACGAGAGATCATCCACCTATATGGGGAGCCCCCCAAATATTGCCTCCAATCGTGACATGTAGTTTACCTCATGATTGTGAAGTGGCCTATGGGAGGAATTTGGGTTCCATATGTGGATATGTATAACCTTTCATCCCCAATGATATGGGTAGCCCAAGAACATAATCCATGGGTTGGAGGATATGATGGCTTGCATGTTGGTTTTCGTCTCGAATGTATGGTATCCAAAAGGACCATCAGGTCGTTCGAGATTGTATAGAGGGTTGGGGAGGTTTCATACCACGTTTCCTTACCCCCATATATAGAGAGGGTGCATAACGTTTTACACATGTCAAAGATAAGGGGAAACTTGTGTGATCCTACACACCCCATAGACATGAGCATACCTTATGATGTTGGGTCATTCCCTTTGTTCCTGTGTTGTGGCAACAGAAAAATTGAAAAGTGTGTTCTTAATAGTGGGATAGCTAGGTGTGAGCCAGTATCATAATTTTTTTCATTAGTTTTACTTTTAGGAATTAAAATACTGAATGAGGTAATGATGAACATGACTAGTGTTTTCCGTGTTTGGAATCAAAATATTTCTATATAGAGATATGCACTGGGACATCTTGAAACTGTGAGGCTCAGTGACCCGGGAATAAATTTCATAAAAATATTATGAATACATTATACTATGCACTTGATAGAAATAGGATTTCTCTCAAATTGTATCTAGAATTAAAAATCCAAGGGCATAGTTGAGTCTTGAGTGCGATGTTTACTTGTGGAAGGGTATAAATTTTATTAACACGAGAATTATAGAAGGAACACTATAGATGATATAATATTGAATAAATTTATAAAATTAAATTATAAAATATGATTATTTTATCTCAAATATTAATTCTCATAACTTATACAAATTTAATAAGATTTAAAATCTGATACCACTGTTGGCTTCATAGTGCAGTTTTTACTAAAGGGGTTATCTTGTTTGAGAAGTCATGGGAGGTTCATATTCTATTACATCTATAGGATTTCTAAAATAAAAAGATAACAGAAATGAGAAAGGGAGTGACTATTTTTATCCCATCGTCATTAGTGATCCATCATCTCCTTCCAATGGCGAATCTATGTTGGATTGTCGATAAATCACAGGAGCATTGAAGATCCAATTAGACCAGAGAATGAAAAAAACAATTATATATCCAAAATATAGGTAGAATTATTCATTTGAATTTTTCCCCAATTTTTGATTTTTTAGTATATAACTGTGTTCTGGTAATGTTTTCAACATTGAAAACAATTATCAACGGCCATAAAAACACAGTAATTAACCATTTCAATTTTGGATCATTCGTTCAAAATGGTCTTCATGCATTCATTGCATTATTTGTTGATAAACAATGAGACACATAAAAAAGACATGAAATCATTGATCAAAACATATATATGTGATGGTAATGATACAAGGATTCTGAATCAACGACATTTTCGTGTTTCGAGCACCGTATGAGGCTCAAATGATTGTGGAAGATACACATACTTTTTTTTCATGTCGAAATGGTGATCGACCATAGACCAGAGGAAGATTCTGTGAAGCTCTTGCCCTTAAAATTCCATATATAGTCTGAAAATGATTTTCGGTGCACTGGAGGAGTCCCATTGGAATTTGGAAGGGACCATTGATGTAGTCGGGTGTTGGATGGCAGTGAATCACAAGGTTTCTCATCATGTGGGGTGTACGGAGTCTTCTAGAGTGGGAGAAAGTAGATGATGGCTAGGAAAATGTTGTACCATGGGGAATCCGGGAAATTTTTTGTGTAGTAGGCCGTCATGGCGGGAAGTCTGAGTAGCGAGGCTGGGCCACGATAGTGGGCCAGGCCTGGCGAAGAGGGCCAGACAGGGCAGGATGGGTTGGGCCCGGTCAGACATCGGGCTGGGGAATCTTTGAATGTGCGTATCTTCTAATCCAAGATAATGATTTACAATTCATCTATAGTGAAATGGTCTTATTATCTTGATGGTTTTGGAGGCCTTTTGGGAATTTAATATTTTGACTTCCTGACTGAGGCCACAATAACACTCAAATAATAATAGTATTTATTTATTATTCAAAATTTCACAAGCCATAAAATTTTAATATGACTTTTTATAGATGTGCCGACAATTGTGTCATGACCCTAGAATGGTGGTAGATGTTTAAAGAACTATTCTGGGCACTTAAACCAAAATCGGGGTATAGGATTCATTAGGCCCGGTTAGGGCATTTGTAGTGAAATGCCCAATTTTTTACCAGGTGTATGTTTTGTAAAAATAAATAATAAATCATTTGTGTCTCTCAACGAGGATAATGATAGTAAAATATATATCATGTGGTGTGGTATTAAGGAATGTTCCCCATGAGCATCATTCGTGTTCAAAGTTAGATGATGAAGCTTCATCACCGGGAGTCGGATTAGAGAGAATTAATTGTCAATAATATCCATTTTTGTGAAAGTATCAGGATGGTGTGATATATTTTGTTAATATTATCTATTAAAGGAGGTCTGTATGTTAATTATGAATTTCACTTGGTACCAAAATTGAGTATCATGTCCTCATTATCCTTTTGGATTGATGTTTCATGTACTCTGGGAGAATAATAACACACCATGGTGTACTGGTTAATTGTTTGAAACCCAATTAGGTCAAGATACATGGCTAGCGGATGAGGTAGGGTTGCTCATCCTGCAGGCTCCATACATGTCATGTTCAACATGATGAGTCTTTTTTATTGCATCTCATTCATCATGACTCAAATTTCTGAATCTACATTTCCTATCATGAGTATTTTTACAAGTATAAGATGATTGTTCACTCTATAGTGGTTTTCAAGATATTCTGAGAGATAATTCAACCATGAATCATATCTGTGGTGACACTTGATGTTCGGAGTGTGATGCCTATCCAAGGCGATGCTCGATGAAAGTAGTGGTCAACTAATAAAATATGAAATTTTTTATATTACCCTCTTACTAGGTTGGTAGTATCATTCCTCGATGCATTATAAGGGTTACCATAGAGCATGGGTGGACATTGTAGTTCCTCAAACTATTCTGAGTGGAACCCTCCTGCCGGGCTAGGAATGGGTCCTTGACCTATTCTGAGTGGAACCATCCAACTAGTATGGGCGTTAGTCCTCAATGAAACTAGAGTGGAAACATCCAGTAGGGTAGGTCAAGGGCCTTCAATCATGAGGCATGACCTTTTGACTATGTGGATCAATGATGATATATGTTTTGAAATACCTTTAGAATCATGATAAATATGGAATATTTCCTCACTGATATGCGTCCATATAACATTACCTAAAACGATGAGGGAGATACAGTTCCTCATAATGAGGATATTATCATGGTGTGGTGATTGAGTCCATATGAAATTCTTATTCGAGGAAGTTACATGGGATGTTGGAAATCAATGGTGGTAAGATTTGGAACTTTTAGACAGTCATTTTTTAGGTATGAGTTGTGATAATTAGATCCCCATAATCTCTAGATTGGTTTTCATGAAATCTTATATATATATATATATATCACGTTTCATAATATACTCTATATGTTTTGTTTACTCTCCTTCTAGAAGAGGCGGAAAAGAACAAGGTATAGAACATTTGTTCCATGTCTAGATTCTCGGGGTTGTATGAGTCTACACTACTACTACATGTATGATAGACTCAATAAAGTGTTCATCTTCTATTCTTCTCATGCTCCTTGTGTTCATATTATTTGAATTTCACTCTATGGTTTGGTTGAGCTACACAAAATTATTATAAATTGACATACCTACTTATTTAATATTCAATTCATATTTTACGGATCCCCCTTAAACATTTTGAGGCATCCTACTAAGTATTATTTTACTCAACCCTACTTGGGATTTTCTTGCATGCGTTACTCCATAATATGACGATAAAAAAGTTGATCATCACTTCAGAGGAGCTTATGTATATTGGTTCTTGGACCATGTATAGTGGTCATAGCTTGGGATCCAAGAGTGGGCCTCTCTCTAATATTTTTTGTCTAAGTTACTTCCTTGTTGTGGAACATTTCTGGTTGTTCATGTGTTTTCAATATTTTTTCAATTAATATTAAATTTCTGTACTTATACTGATTAGTGGTCAATGAATTTTTGTATTATTTTTATAGTAGTAGTGTGTCATTTTTTTATTTTTCCTTAATACATTTTCATTCATATTAATGCACTTGTTAGTACACGTTCTTCAGAAAATACCTCCATGAGTTTATTCAATATTCACCTCATGTCACCACACTAGAGCCTATAAGGGATGGCTTGGGTTCATTTTTCCTCAAGCCCCGAAATGGGTTGGGCCGTAACATATATATTTTCCTCAAAAATTATTTTAATGAGTTCTATAAAAGTTATTTTCCATATAAGATAAAACTCATTTTTGTTACTTATGTGTTTCTGAGTATTTACTTTTATGATTCAATTTATGTTCATTCTATAAATGGTTTATGTTTATAATGGAATGATATTTATGAAATAAATACCTTTTTCATGTGATCTGTTTTGATTTCATGATTTTTAAGAAACAGATTTCATTCGATTATTTCTGATATGATAAGTAATTTATATTCTTTTCGAATACATATGAAAAATATTATTATGAAATGGGTGGGACCAATATCTCCCTCCAATGTATTGGGTAAATATTTATATCACATGAGATACAAATAATGGTATTTGTCCCATAAAATGGTCATGTGATTGAACTATGACAACAATAATTTTATAAAGTGAACCCATAATAATAAGACGGACTTAGATGATAGTCTTTTAATTCTATGGAAATTATTATTATTTTCTTATGTGTTTTCCATAATTCCATGTCTTATTCCTATTTTATGCTTTCATGGATAATGTTTTTTATTTCCTTATGATTTATGTCATATGACCTACCAATCTATATGCCAAGATTCTCTTTTACGATCATTGATACATGGGATATGATATATTTGATTGTGGATCATGTTCTCATACCCTTTTTCTCATGATTATGTTTTTCATATCTCCATTTTCCCATTATTACATCAAAAAAAACCCCTTTATCTGTTTCCTTCACTCAGGTAAGGATGATATGTGTTATTTGTTAAATTTTTGTGAAGGGTACTTTTCATGATGAACAAAATGGGATAAAATGTTCTTCAATTATATTCTAATTCTGTTGTAACAATATTTTCAACGGAACTAGAATGATAGAGTATTTGGGATTTGTTTATATAATGTATTAAGTATTCTACAGTAGTAATTTTAGTTTTATTATATGAAATTCGAGGGTTGTTATAGTTGTTATCAAAATAATCATTAGTAATAATTTGGAAACATGGATGAGAAAACATTAGTAATAACATAATGGAAATGAATAATGATAAGTCGATGGTTAATTAAATGTATAAGTAACTATCTAGGAATTTTTTAAAGGATAGAGTTAGTGGTTTACATTAAGTAAATATCAGTATAGATACTACAATTGTATGTTACTCTAGAATATAGGTTTTTAGGGGTAAAAAAACAAGGTTCATTTGGAATCACTTGACTATATCTAGGTACACAATAATGGGCCTTGTTTCACATCATGGTTGACACTCCCATGAGATATGTTATGTTAATTCAAAAACTATTCACCAACCATTATGAATGATTTAAATATATGTCGGCTATTCATAACCTATAATGAACAAGTTGTGTGATATATTAATGAAGGTGTCATAATTCAGACATCATATAGGAGAATTTTCATGATTATATAGTTCCTCATCTGGATAATTGTTTCCTAATTTACGCTGTTGGTTTTAGTTAATTGATGGAATCCAAAGAAATCATTTGAATTATGATTCGACATAAAATGAAAGATTTTTCCTCCTAAAAAACCAAATACAATGGGAGTTTTAATGAAAAATATTTTTGTTATACTCACACAACATTATCAAGCTCTAAATCATGGAGGAAATCCAAATGAGAAAAGTAGGAAACAACATTATATTGAGTCTTTTATGTGGAAATTTCCACCTTTATTCCATTGGTCTTCTAGTTCACATTGTACTAAAAATGAATCATTACTATAGATATGATTTTCTACTTTCTCCATTTTTCGTACAATGATAATGTTATTCTATTTTTTTCTTGGTTATAATGAAAAGAATTCCAGTGGTGGACTCTAATTAATAACATGGGTCAACATGAATAAATTGAATCCATATATTGGATGGAGTTTAAGAACATACATTTCAATAAGTACTGCACTATTATTATTGGTTCCGAAAATGAGAAATCGTTCTTTGAGTTGAATCAAAGGGATTTTCAATATATGGGTACAAAAAAAGTTAATTTTGTGGGGCATGTGGGGCACATTTTAGGAATTATCAACCAACCCATATATATAGATGATAGGATTTTCATTTGCTAAAATCGAAATCTCATAATGGAGCTGGCCATTAATTAATTTAATATCAAAAAATAGATTGTGTGTTGTTCAATAAAGGTCAAAATGGAGGCTGGTGTCAAGTATCAATCCCATGATTTTTATTCAAAGAGGAAGATTATGTTTGTGGTCACTACTGGAAAATTGCCCTATACCCACGGTTCAAAACCGTGGGTATAGCCCCCAAAACCGTGGGTATAGGCTATACCCACGGTTTTGGGAACCGCGGGCTGGAATGGCGTCGGGATAGGGGGGTCACCCTATACCCACGGTTTGGAGAAACCGTGGGGATAGGGTTTTGGCAGCATGGCAAGTGGGTGGCCACGCTGGCAATGCATTGACCCCACGGTTCTCAAACCGTGGGGATTTAATTTTCAAAAAATTGAGACCGCTGGGTTTTGAACCCAGGCCTCGCACAGCGCCGCCGGATATCACAACACCCTCATACCACCCGAGCCATGAATTCCATTCGTTATTAATACATATATCAGCGTATATATATTAATATAGATTATTTTATTTAAAAATGCAGGCGCGGTGATTCGAACCCGCGCTGTAACAGAGACCAGCGCACGGCCGCATCGAACCAACTGAGCTATATTTAATATCTGTAATTTACACTCATATCATTGTATATATATTAATATTGAGTATTTAATTTTAAAAAGAAGCTAGCGAGAATCGAACCCGAACTTGACTACAGATTCCCAACGGCGGTGCTGCATCTAACCAACCGAGCTACCGAAACTTTGGATAATTTTATTCGTATAAATCTATATATATTAATCATAGCCATGTTCCCGCCAATGTTTTTTTCATTGTCCCGCGTAATTTTGGTTCCCGCCTTATGGCGGCAAAGCTATACCCACGGTTCTCTAAAACCGTGGGTATAGGTCTTTCAAGAAAAAACCGCAATACCCACGGTTTTGAAGATCCGTGGGTATAGGTCATCCGAAAAAACTCTATACCCACGGTTTGGACAAACCGTGGGTATAGGTCTTCAAAAAAAATCACCTATACCTACGGTTCTCCAGAACCGTGGGTATTGGTCTTCAAATATAATCTATACCCACGGTTTTGGACAAAACCGTGGGTATAGGGGACCTATACCCACGGTTTTTGAGAACCGTGGGTATAGGTCCCCATATTAACCCTATACCCACGGTTTTGGAAAACCGTGGGTATAGGGGTACCCTATACCCACGGTTTTTTGGAAAACCGTGGGTATAGTCCTGTTTTCCAGTAGTGGGTGAAATCTAAAAACCGTGATGTGAAAAAACAATCATCACTTTAATACCATTCTATGTGTATAATCACAAAGGTAATTTTTATATGTGGTCTTATAAATACATTATATATGTAAATGTTGATAATAAGACTTTAGATAGATAAAGGGATGGGAAAAAGTCACATAATTGTGAGTATGGAGAGAATGTGGAACAAAATGAACCTCCTGATATTTATTGATTCATGTGCATGGAGAATAGGAATTATGAAAAATATTGCACAAACCTAAGGGATGGTTATGATGATTGACATTGGAAACCCCTTAAGTCGGGGACATGGTTAAATCTCATGTGATCACTATATCTAATGATGGTTGTGATAATGATGTGGTATTTGGTACAAAGACCATCCGATATAAAATTACTAATGTCTTATTTGATTCTTGATCTATCCACTCTTTCATATCTAAATAAATTTATAAGGGTGTTAAGATTCCACCCAAATGATTTTATGAATAATTATAAGTGAAACACCCTAATGGTATGATTATTTGATAATAAATCTAAGATTCCTCTCTTATTAAATGATTTCAGAATGTCTTTCCTGAACACTATGAAATTTTTCCTCTAGTTTAATTTACATTCATCATAGGCATGGGTTGGATGGATCTATATAAATACAACATAAATTATCAATGAAAAAATGTTACAATGGATGTTTCAATCCAACATATGATCATCTATGAATTTGATGATAAGTATGAACAACCTATGGAAATTGCATCATGTGTATATGTATTATTTTCCATATAGAAGGGATGTTTATCTCAAATGATTTGGGATAAAATTTGCATTAATGATACGACCATTGCCTTGGAATTTTTGGCTGTATTTCCATAAAAAATAAATTTCTTTAACCAGAAAGTGATGTCGAGTTCCCTATAGAGCTCGTACCAGGTTCAAAACGAATTTTAAAGACTCCATAAAGAATGATAATAATTGAGTTGTTGGCATTGAATATGAAACTCCATGAAAACCTTGATAATGGATTCATTTATCCTTGTTTGACATTTTGGGGGTGCATTTATTCTTTTAATGAAGACTAAATATGAATCAATGCGACCCAGAATTGATTATTTTGAGTTGAACAATATCACAGTCAAGAACCAATAACCTCTTCCATGCATAGATGCATGACTGATGAATTGTGAGAAGCTCAAAACCTATACATATTTGACCTTCATTCTGTATATCATCAATTAAGGATAATAAGTGGATATACATGAAACAAAATACCGTAAATTTTGAATACACTAAGAGAATATTTTTAGGCCATTTATTCTTACTAATTCACCTACTATCATCCATGTTAACTCTAAAGGATTTCACAATTATATTAACAAATGAATTCATTGAAACTTTCAACGAACTAAACACATGGTTAGTCAAGGAACCTATTCTTACAATACCATATAGTGTTGAACGAGATTTAATCAATATTGATGAATCCAAGAAACGACTAGGATGTGTTATTTGGTAGAACAATGAGGTTACCGCTTATGCCTCAAAATTGTTAATGATAAATACAAAAATTTCCCAACTCAATATTTTGTGATAGATAAGGAAATTTATGCGTTAAAGATAATAGGTGCTATAATTATGTTGGAATGTGTGATATATATACCAATCATAAGAGTATAAAATATGTATTCATATAGAAAGAGTTGAACAAGTTCTATTGAAGAAGATTGGAGGAGATAAAGGATTATTAATTCTCAATATGTTACAACTCTGAGATAGAAAAAACGATGGTTGATGCTTGGAGTCAAAGGTATTATTCTTTCTTTTGCATGATATGGATGAAAAAACATCAAATATTTATATATTTATAATGTATTGACCGAGAAATCTTGAAGGAATGGGAAGACCCATGTTTTTTAATTGAATGTATATATTAAATCCTTTTGATGACTAATGAGGAAAAAAATGTATATATGTAGATGAAAAATATGGTATAAAATGATAATGAGTTTAACATTAATTGTGATGGAATGATGATGTTTACTAACCATGAATGAATTCCCACCATTACATGTTTTACGTTATGAGCTATTAGAGAAAGCTCGTATATATTAATTGTCTATTCATCATGGAAGTCCAAATATTTATAAATACATGATGATATACTTATGGTGTGATGGAATGAAATGAGATAATTCATAGTTTGTATCTCAGTCCTTGGTATGATAGAATGATAAGGGTGAAAGAAAAAAATTATATGGGATTATTGCACCCATTACCCATACTGTAATGGAAATGGGGGTACATCACCTGGTATTTTGTCATTTGACTCCAAAAAACATATGATGTATTTAATTATATATGGGTGGTAGTGGATCACCATTTATTTTATATCCCTTATTTAATATTAATGAAGGCATATCACTGTATTAGATTTCCCAGATATAAATTAATTAAATGGTAGAGTTTCATGGAATACCAAATTCTATATTATCTAATTGGAGATGAGTTTTAACTATTTATTGTTGAAATTTCATCATAAAGAAGTTGATACAGAACTATTCTTTTTCATTATGTATCATCCCCATCTAGATGGTCTGTAAGAAAAAGAAAAAAAACCCTAGAGGTTAGGTTGAGATCTTGTTCTCCTGATTTAAATGTTTTTTTTGGATAAACACCATCATATATTAATGTTTCCTTATAAAAATATATTACACTCTATAATTATTATGGATTATTAATAGTCCCTCTAAAGGAAAACATATAGTGATCCAATATGCTGGGATGATGTCGAATAAAGAAATCTATTAGGACCATAGATGGTTGAATTGATAGATGAGAAGTTTAGAGCCATTTAGTACAATTTAGAAGGAATAAAAATGGTTACAGAAAAGTTGTGTAGATAAACAATGATATTATCAAGAATTTTAATTTATTGAGATGTTTTTACAATTAATATATTCATGGAAAAATGTTATTTGATTTTGGAAGAAAGGGAAATGAATCCATAAACACATTTGCGCCCTTGAAATTCTTGTTCGTATGAGGACAGTAAACAATAGAATGGAACTTCCTCCAATCGTATAAAAATTCCATTATGTTTTCCGTGTATCTCTATTAATTAATTATATAGATGAACAATTACATTTATTGGACTCATATGTCATACTATTGGAGTTGGATATTTCTTATGAAGAACAAATTGTTGAAATTATGGATCATACATGGAATGTTCTATAACACAAGACCACTCAACTAGATTTTTTTAGAGAAATAAAAATGTAGATTATGCTACATTATAAATTGAGGATATAATGAAGTTTATGTATTGTCATTTTTATTTACATGAAGGAATAATTTTGATATAGAAAATCATTTTAATGGGTGTGGAATATAACACCATTTTTTTTATTATTTTATTTTGAATATATTATTTTTCATTGATGTATTACATTGAACTTTGTCAAAAATTCATTACACACAACACAAAGTTGAATTACATTACATAAAACACCACCTTGGCCTGCATTACATGAAACATTGAGTTTCTATGAAACATCATTTTTATTGTCAAAATTATTTAAACAATAAATTATAACCTATATATTAAATTATTTTATATGAATAGTAATATCTCATTTTAAAATGTTATTCATAATGGGTTTATATGTACAAGACATGATAATAATGAAAAATATAATTTTTTAAAGACTTTATCTATTTAAAATTAATATTTTCCCAAAAGAGAAACTTTTCTTATCCTTGTGAAAAATACAATAAATTTAATATTAAACACATTGAAATTTATTTTGATAAAATAAACAACATTTTTTAATGCATAATTTCGAAATTAACTTAGAGTGAAATTATTTGATTTTTTTAGAAATATTGTTTTTTTATCAATACTGAAAAATACTAAATTGTTGATAAAAGCATCATTTTTAATTATGGAATTATTATGACATAATTTTTTATATAAAAAATAGATAAATTTTAAATATATTAATCGAATTTTGTTCATTATAATCTTATAAATATTGAAATTAGATATATTAATTTATTTAACTTTTGATTGTTTTTTCCCGCCTTATCACTCAGATTGTAGGATTTGCATTAATCTAAATGTTTCTACTTATACAAATTGATTTTTGAAAAACAGACATATATTATTCAAATTATAAAATATTTAGATTATAATATGAGAGAATTAATTTGATTTTGATATTACCAATAGTTACATTATCAAATTATGATTTACCATGGTTTTTGGTAAAATGGAAAATTAAAGGTAAAAATAATATTATAATACTATAAAATTAACCTATGTGTTTCCAAAATTTCACTAGATATGTAAGTTTTGACTAAAAAAACCGTAATACGAAATTATAAAAATTTTAATCTACTTCGGTAAGAATTTGACATTTATTATATTTTATTTAAAGATAAGTTAAAAATTGAAAGCTCATATATTTAAAAAACATATCAATTTTAATCTACGTTTACAAAAAAGAAAAATTAGACTATAAACAATGTTTTGAAATAAAATAAATTTATCTTTATTGTGATATTTTTTTTAAAAAAAATATAGAATAAATAATTTCATTAAGGCTTTTATAATGATCATACATTAATTTATTTATTAAATGAAATATCAAATAAATGATATTAATTATATTTAAATAATTATAATGAGAAATAATTAATTAAATATATCCAATTGATCGATAAATTGTAAATATTATTGAGATCTAGGAATTATTTTTTTTCGAACTAAAATGTTAATATGAAATTTGATAATAGAAAAATAATGAAAATTATCAATATTAAAATAAATAATACATAAAAAGAAAATTAATAATTATTAAATGGTATAAAATTTATAAAATATTAAAATAGGGAAACTAACTATAATAAGGTTATAATTGTAATTTATGATCTTGTTTTTGGATTTTTTTCATATTTTATAATAAATATTTTTACCCTAATGAGTGAAAATCCAGGTTGTCATGTTAAATGAAATAATATTTAAGTAATGGTTAAATCCAATATATAAGGTTAATATTGTGATTGAAACATGTCTAAATTCGATTGTTTGATATTATTTTCTCCCAAACTCATATTAGCTTCTAAATAACCTACATTGGTGTTGTATGAATTTGAATGTAAAATTATATTAATTTAATACATTGAGAGTTCATTAGATTGCCCCTCTAATATTATAAAAAAAGAACCTCCTCAGTCACTTACTCACACCACATTGATCCATATGCCTCTACCAAACCAATCACACCTATATTTTAAACATTCTGAGCCTAATTATAGAGGATCTAGAATTTTCAAAAGTCTGACTTTAGTGTTATTAAAAGAATATCTATAGGTAGCTAGCTAAAGATGATGTAATCTCATTTACCGACTCTCACATGAGTATTTCATATTCTACTTCATATTCAAGTGATTTTGATCATTATTAATTAACAACAACAGTATCACCTATATTATAATTATTTTTTAGGATTACTAAACTATCATATTCCACCTTTTATGTTTCATGTGAAAAACGAATTCACTATGACTGTGTACGTACAACCTAGCATCTCCAAACTATTGTGTAATCTACATTCCACAACAAATTTTCATGGTTGGTTATAATAATATAAATAAAAAAAATATATTAATTATAATTGTATATTTACTTTCTAACAAAATAAATACTATACACTCCTATACTATATCACAATTAGGGGAATGATCTTGTCGCTCATGCATATGTACATCCTAGAGTCTCAAGGATGTGGTGGGAATAACTTTCCATGATTATAAACAACGAATGATTATATAAATGTATATATTGAATAAATATTATATCTAAAAAGTTAATAATAATCTCTAAAAGAAATAATAATATCAGGATTGTATAAACAAAGACATATATGACAAAACATGCCTAATAAATGAACGCATTTAACACCTGAAATAATAGATATAATGAAATATTGTTGACATACATGTGATATTATGATAATATTTAATATTATATTAATATGGTTATATAATAATTTAATAACATTATTTACTACATTATACAAGAGTTTTAGATGCGTATGAAGGAAACCATATCTACACAAGGGTTAATTCTACAATTTCATTAATATCTGGATAGTTTATATGTAAGTGACTTCTATGGAAATATTTAACATCCACATCCATTTTTATTAAATGTAAATTTAAAAATATTTATACTATTATTATAAATGTTTTTTAGTCATTTTAACCATTTATTACACTATTTTAACTGGTTTGAAATGTATTTATTTTCCATTTCATAATGAGGTATTTTTTTTCTTTTCTCGAAAAAATATGAGAATAATTTTTTTATCTTAAACAGCATTAACATATTTTGACACATTAATGATTCAATAATATCCAAAATTTTACCTATGAATATAATTATAAAATTTTAAATTAAATTTATTCTTTAAAAATCTCACAGCATTTCATTTAATTGAAATTTTTTATTCAGAATGGATATTTCCACAAAAAAAATTTCATGTGTTATTTCAATATTATGTTCAATATAAGATAAATTTTTGGATGTTAAAAATGTTTTACAAGGGATATGATTAAATTTTACAATTCTTATTATTTATATGAATAGATCATTTTACTGATGGATTGATATTAATTAATCTTATTTCTTTCTAATGGGTTATGTTCTGATTCCATGATATTTATGAAATACACTACATTCTAGGGGTTATGATACGATAAATGATTTATGTTCTTGTGGAACACATATGTATGATTTAATTATTTTATGGTTGAAACCTATATCTCCCTCATATTAATATGGTAACTATTTATATCCCATGAGATATAGAGAAAAGAATTTTTCCACTAAGTTGGTAATGGGAGTGAACTTTGACTACCATGATGTTGTGGGAAGTGAACCCATACAACCCACATAGCCTTGGACGTGATTCATTGAATACTATTTAAATCATTAATATATTCTTATAGGGTTTATATTGTTCCATTATTATATATTTGTTATGATTTCATGTATCATGTTGTTTATTTCCTTATGATTAATGTCTTATGAACTTCCAATATCTATGATTTTTTCCTATTTACTCTCTTTAATGTGTAGGGTATGAACTTATATATTCTTGATCATGTTAATATACCATTATTCTCATTATTATGCTTATATATCTCCCTTGATTACCCTTAATGAGAATCTATGATCTCATCTTTTTTTGTTTCCTTTCACCCAAGTTATAATGATATATATTATGTTTGATGTGTCATTGAAGGGCGGTTGTCATGAAAAACCTAATGGGAGATAATGTATCCCACTTATGTATCAGTTTTTATGGATCCATTTTTCCTAAGGCACAAGAAAAATATAGTATTTGGATGTTCCTTTTTGAAATATAATAAGTATTCTACAAATATTATAAAATGAAAAGCCAGGTTTGTTATATTTTTTCCATGAAACTATACTTCTTAATTTTAAATTAAATTCATCCTATTATGTATGGGGTTCTGGAAAATGAATTCTATATTTGGAATCACTGGTTCTATATTTTGTATATAGGATCATTGCATGACAATATGAATTACACTCTTACAAATTTCTATTAATATGGTAATGGGAAAATAATCTAATTAATGAAAAAAACAAAACAATATGGACTATAAAATGACCATAAAACCTGCCTAAAATTTTCTATATGTCAATTTCATACACAGTCATCCATGATTGGATATAATTTTTTTATAATTAGGATAAAATTATGATTATGATTATATTATATTTATGGAAGCATAAAAAATTTCACACTATTTTTATAAATATTTTATTTTTAAAATATAAATAGAGGATATGTTCATATATAGATGTTCTTTTCAAATGTAAATGATTAATATTTTTCATGGATATTTATTGTTATTTTTTACTAAAGAAATATTGTCCTTAAAAACGTTGACTAGAATATTATTGTAATAATTAAATTAATGGAAATATAAAATTAATGATATTAAAAAAATTAATAAATTTTGTTAAATTAATTTTATATTTGAATTATCATTATTAACATGATATGTGTCACGAACCAACCCGGGTCGACCCTGAACCGGTCACCCGATCCGGTCCGCGACATGGCCCGAGAGGCGTTCCCGATCCTCCCGGGCTGGCGACAAGCGCCAGGGCATCATTAGAGACTGTGGGAACGATTTCGCCCAATATAAATAAATAAGACAGTGAAAATAATACAGAGCAGCGCAGAAAAGATAACCAAATAATGTGACTAAACAAGAACAAACAGAGAACAAACTAACCAAACACGATGTCCGAACAAGCTCCGTACGACCTCGCGGGTCGCTCTCCGACTCAACGATCAAGCGTCGCCCTAGGCGAGCGCACTCAAACTATAGCCTGCACAAACACTAAAAACAGAAAATAACTATAGGCGTGAGTATTAAAACTCAGTAGGCTAGCCCGATATCTATTCCCAATGCACTACCTTTAAAATAAAAGAAACATCATTCCAAGTTTGAACTACAATCTATAAAAGTATGTTTTTAATAATATTCTACTGAAAATCAAAGTACGAACCATTGCCCTTAGCCATTTCAAAATTCGGGTTCATTTCATTAGTGTCAATGACATTTCAGGAAAGGGGGAAAGTGAGGTTTAAATTTTCAAATTTGTACAAAGGGGATTAAACACTTTTATTTGAAAATAATTTTTAGAAACCTAATCAAAAGCAATTCACCATTTTCCAAAGAAAACAATACACCAGAATGCACAAAGTAAAACACACAGCAAGGGCAACGTAGGTATACATGTGAGTATCATAATCATTACTGCAAGCTACAAAGCTGAATAGACATGGGTGAACCTAGGAGATCGAGAATAAACCAGAAGACACCAATACATGAGAAATCATCCTTATCGACATGTCACGATGAAATCAAAACGCTCAAAACGCTCGACCATCCACTCACGGGCAGGTCGAGGGCAAATCCCATAGCAATAAACCCAATATATCCACCTACTATGGGCCACTGGTCAGTACCATAACCTACCAGTGCAGCAATCGTTCTTAGAATATTCTCTCAATATGCCAGATTCCCATGTCTCAAGTGTTTAAGAAAAAGGGGGGGTGAGCCAACCGATGCCAACCGAGCATCCAATCAGATATATCTATATATATAAAGAACAACAGACATTCCCCGAGCCACTCCATGGGACAACCTCATGCCTTTTTCCACTCAAGTACCCGGGAGCCTCTACGCGCGGCCTCCCAAACAATCAATCGCAACCAAGGCATGAGAGTCGTCCTAAGAGGGTTTTTTATAAAAAAAATTCCATCGCTTTCCATAAAGTGCCAAACGGGCATTTAATACAATTCACAATCACTACCAAAACCAGTTAAAACTATTTAAAGAACCCACAAAACACTACTTCACAGGTTGCCAATATTTTTATAAACCAAACCAAACCATTTTCTTTTTCCAAATAATCTTTAAGAGCCAACCAGGAAATTTCTCAAACGAACCAAAGTATTTGTTCATGCTTCAAAAGAAATCATTTCTCATTAAACCATAAATCCATTTTATATTCCATGAGTTATGTTTAAAAGCCAAACGGGCATTCTTTCATTATTGGGTGTCCGCCCGTCAAAAGGATGTTTCATGTGTCGTGTATAAAATAAACGGATCCTTTTGACATTAAATAACCATTTAAAAATTTACCCTCTTATATTAAAAATTAATTATCGTATATTATCTCATATTTATTACAATTAATAAAATGTTGATTTTGAACAATTAGGGTGCGCAAACAGCATGAAATAATATAATTTAAATTTTAGAAGCAGTGCAAAGGGAACCTACCTCAAGACCAAGCGCGTCGACACAACAACCTCGGATCCAAGGCGCGATGACACGACGTGTGTCTGAAACCACGTGACAAAGTCTAACACTCTGCATAAACAATTTCAAGGACTCAGACACATCCAAAACTCACCAGAGCATTCGAAACCAAGCGGCGGGAATAGATTCTCACCTTGAAACTAAAGCGCGGCGATGACGGAACCTCGGAAACAAGGCGCGGCGGTGGCGCTCACTTGGAAACGCCCTGCGCGGGCCCTCAAAAACCTCAACCTACCAAAAACGACCGTAAGTTTATAAAACCTTCTAACAAATAAAAGGCCAAAGTAGTAATACTACTAATAATAATAATAATAACAATAACAAAAGTAATAAGATTAATAATAATAATAGTAATAATAATGAAATTAATAATAATAATAATAATAATAATAACAAAAGTAATAAGATTAATAATAATAATAGTAATAATAATGAAATTAATAATAATAATAATAATAATAATAAAAATAATAATAATAATCATAATCATAATATCATAATAATATTAACAATATTAATAATAATAATAATAATAATATGAATAGAATAATAATATATTAATATTTATAATAATAACTAACATATTAATAATAATAATAAAAGAGAACAAAATGTATTATTAGATAAGTTAAAATAATAAGATAAAATGAATAAAAAGAAACAGAAAGCAACCTGCGCGTAGGAGGCCGAACAGGGGCGCCGGAACGGGAACGAAGAGGAAGAAATAAGGAAGGGAAGAAGAAGGAGAGGAGAGGAAGAGGAGAGGAAGAAGAGGAGAGGAAGGAGAAGAGAAAGAAGAAGAGGAAGAAGGAGAGAAGAAGGAAGGGGGGAAGGAGAAGAGAAGAAGGAGGTCGGGCGCCAGGTCGGGCGCGCTGTAGGCAGGAGGTGCGGCTGGGTGCGACGGCGGACAGAGGAGGTGCGGGCTGGCTGGACCAGGGGGGAGAGGAGGAAGAAAATGAAGAAGAAGAAGAAGAGGAGGAAGAAGAAGGGGAAGGCCGAGAGCTGGAGGGTGCTGCGCATACAGGGACCGGACTGCAGGGGTTCGGCCGGAGGAGGTGCGACGGCAACGGAAAAGCCCGGTGCGGCAGTGCCGGAGTGAGTTGAGTGCCGCGGTGCTACTGCGAGCCAAGGGGAAGAGTTGGCGGCCGAGGGGTGCAAGGGTGGTCGGCCGGCTGTTGAGGGGGATCGGGCGCGCTGCTGCAAGGAGGTGCGGGGCAGGCAGGGTGCTGGGCTGAGTGCGGCGGCGGACAGAGAGGAGAGCAGGTCGGGGGGCCGTGCGCTGCACCAGGAGGTAGGAGGGGTGTCGAGGCGGATAGCGGGGGGGGGGGGAGAAGAGGAGAGGAGGCGGCTGCTTCCGCGGGGAGAATAGAGAAGAGAAAAAAAAGATATAAGGGGGGCCGCTAGGGTTAGAGAGGGAAAGGAAAAAAAGAAAAGATAAAATAAAAGAAAAATAAAAATAAAATAAAATCAAATAAAATCATAATCATAATAATAATAAATCACAATAATAATAATAACAATAATAAAGATTAATATCAAATCATATTTAATAACGATTGCACTAATTTCCGCAACATTAAAAATTACATTAATTATTTATCTATAACATAATGATAAACATAATAATGATAATGATAATCATAGTGATAAATTAATAAAATAAAATAAAATAAAAACAATAACGGTGTTCCTATCATTTAATGATAATTAATTCTTAACGCACCAAAAAAATTTAACGACGCAACAATTAACGCGCGATTTAAATATAAAGACTCTATTTAAAATTTTCCAAAGACAACGGGATGCGAAAATACACCGGGCAGGGACGAGCGGGGTTTCCAGAACAGGCTCCGCTCACGCGCCCGACGACGTCGCGTCAAAAAGCGCACATTTTAACAATAACTCAAAAACCTGGTCCGATACTGAACAAGAACCGCAGCAATATAATTTAAAGTCAAAGAAATCATAAAATAAAATAAACGCGCATGTCCGGGTGTGACAATTCTCCCCACCATAACGCTTTCCGCCCCAGGAAAGCCACCACACCAACCAGTCGATCGATCAACACCTATGGATTTCACAGAACACGATCCAACCTCTTATCTCAAGGACATCATATCGACTACCAACGGAACGAAACCTCATTCCCCGAAATGAATCACCAACAGAGGGAGGTCCGAACAGGCTCCCCACCATAAGAACTCCACTAGCATTCGATAACGACTTAAGATAAAACCCAAAGAGACTCACGGTGGGTCTCCCTACCATAAAGAACCGACCAACTAACGACCAAACGGGAAAACAACTTAGACATGCATGGGACCTTATTCCAGCTAGAAAGAGCACAGCAAGGACCTTTAAACCACTTACTCTCATCCGAAAGGGGTAGAAGCTTAAATGGATACTTAGCACAACTAAAAACCCTAACCCCATGGGCGGGGAGGGTGGGCCCAAGGATCAAATCACTAAAACTACGACGTACGACTACTCACGACCCATCACTTCGGGATGGACACAAACCAGGGCCGCAACTGGTTTACATCAGTGGCCCACGCAAGGTCACTGATCAGCAACATACATCCAAAAGGCACAATTCCCGGCGTTACACGAGGGATAAGTCCATTGCGCACTTTGTGACAAGAGGGAACTACAACGACAGAGAAACCAGAGCAACAACACCAAAACTCTCTCACCACGACGATAGAGGCACGACTTTCACCAGACTCTTTAAAATTTCCCCGGGGGGTTTCTGACTACGCGCCGGCTTCACTCCGAGACCTTTTGGCTGGAGCTCTGATGGATTAAGCATCTCCTGCCTCGCAGTCAGGTTCTGATAATCCCAACGAGATACATACATCTTTTGATCTGACAGATTGAAGGAAAAGATTTTAAAATTAAAACATACCATCATTGAAAGACGAGGTTCGTCAAAAGACCCATGAAGTTCCCATACATTTTAAACCCAAAACACCACCAGTATAACTACAACAATAAAAGATCCCTTAAACTGAAAGGAAACTTACACCAAGAAGTCTGAACAAAGACCCAATAGCACATTACTTCTGAGAACACCCTCTGCGACGCTTTCTTGCAACGCCCCGACAAAATTGTCGCAAGTGACCCAGACGTCCACACGCCTGGCAGGGCTTCGGAGTGCTTGGGCATGATGACTTCTTGAGACCCCGCTTGCCACACTGATAACACACGATAATCTCTTGCTCCGAAGAGGTTGATGAAAGATCTCGAGGCCTCTTGATTGCGCGACATGATCCATACACTTCCATCTGCTTACTCACTTCCTTTCCAGAATCTTCACCAGTGCTTATAGGGATCGAGGGAGAGAGAACTACTTCGAGCACTCATACCACCACAGCTTCGACATGAAATGCTTGTCTTGCCACGTCGACAAAAGAAGTCAGGTTGGACTCTGAAACCTTCGACTGTATATCAGGGCAGAGACCCGCCTCGAAGCGTCGAGCCTTCACGGGGTCATTTGTGGCATATTCTGAATCATAAGGTACTAGCTCCACAAAGCGATGGAAATATTCTAACACGGATCCGTCGCCCTGCTGCAGACAACACATCTCCATCCCCTTTCTCACCCTTTCTTCCTCAGAGAAATACTGGCGAATGAACGAGGCCTTGAAAAACTCCCAAGTAACCTCTTGACGGGGCTTGTTCCGAGACACTGACTTCCACCACATCCACGGTGAACCTTCAAGCATGAAGGTCGCAAACTTGACCTTCAACGACTCGGGCAACTCAATGAGGCTAAAGTCCCTTTCAATCTTCCGCATCCACTCCTCTGCCACAGAAGTTTCTTCTTGACCATAAAAGAGAGGTGGATCGAGCTTCCGAAACTCAAGCATAAAATCCTTAGGTTGATCAACCGCACTACGATCACCCATCGAAGCT
This sequence comes from Viscum album, assembly GCA_963277665.1. Lineage (NCBI taxonomy): Eukaryota > Viridiplantae > Streptophyta > Magnoliopsida > Santalales > Viscaceae > Viscum > Viscum album. The sequence goes on along the minus strand of OY728131.1, from coordinate 302,688,887 downwards.
TCAAAGGGATAACCGCTGGACAAGGAAAGGTCAAAAACCCAATCAAGGCCAATTCAACGAATGAATAACAACCTCAAAATCAAACACTGCATAGGTGAAAAGCTCGAAATCCGAGAAAACAAGTTATCATAACATCAAAAAAATTTCTCTTTGAAAACATCTTTAATTTAGAACAAGCTTAGTGGGTTAAACCTTCGCCATTGGTATTCTTTAGAGCCTCACTCACATGCATGTATCCATGCCACCCAGGGCATCCATCCATCATACCAGAAATCCATCCACATTTCCAACATACCACAATGCATGTGAGCACTCATCAGAACACCAAGGTCAAAACAAAGAAACTTCATTTTCCAAAAACAATTTATTCATACCACTTCTTTTAAAACAAACCACAAATTAAACATGTCATTTCAAACAACACTTTTTTTTTCTTTTCAAAACCAACTTTTCTGGTTCAAACCACTTTCAGAAATCAACGGAAACCCAAAACAACTGAAATAGGGGACTAGTGTTAGTGGGTGTCTTGACCATATGGTTGGTGTCCATATGCCAAACACGTCATTAACACAGAGAGCCTTCTTGGACCATGCCCCTAGCTCTGCATGGCTTGCCAGGCCGTGCGGGTTAGGAGGACTAGTGGCCCAACTCCCTTTGTCGTATCCCAATCACAAAACCTTTCCATAAAAACCCAAACAAACAAATTAAACCGGACTTCCCATGGAAACCTGAGGATCAGTACGAGCAAGAGTTCGTGACAAAATGGTATCAGAGGCGTTCCCGATCCTCTCGGGCTGGCAACAAGCGCCAGGGCATCATTAGAGACTGTGGGAACGATTTCGCCCAATATAAATAAATAAGACAGTGAAAATAATACAGAGCAGCGCAGAAAAGATAACCAAATAAAGTGACTAAACAAGAACAAACAGAGAACAAACTAACCAAACACGACGTCCGAACAAGCTCCGTACGACCTCGCAGGTCGCTCTCCGACTCAACGATCAAGCGTCGCCCTAGGCGAGCGCCCTCAAACTATAGCCTGCACAAACACTAAAAACAGAAAAGAACTATAGGCGTGAGTATTAAAACTCAGTAGGCTAGCCCGATATCTATTCCCAATGCACTACCTTTAAAATAAAAGAAACATCATTCCAAGTTTGAACTAAAATCTATAAAAGTATGTTTTTAATAATATTCTACTGAAAAACATAGTACGAACCATTGCCCTTAGCCATTTCAAAATTCGGGTTCATTTCATTAGTGTCAATGACATTTCTGGAAAGGGGGAAAGTGAGGTTTAAATTTTCAAATTTGTACAAAGGGGATTAAACACTTTTATTTGAAAATAATTTTTAGAAACCTAATCAAAATCAATTCACCATTTTCCAAAGAAAACAATACACCAGAATGCACTAAGTAAAACACACAACAAGGGCAATGTAGGTATACATGTGAGTATCATAATCATTACTGCAAGCTACAAAGCTGAATAGACATGGGTGAACCTAGGAGATCGAGAATAAACCAGAAGACACCAATACATGAGAAATCATCCTTATCGACATGTCACGATGAAATCAAAACGCTCAATACGCTCGACCATCCACTCACGGGCAGGTCGAGGGCAAATCCCATAGAAATAAACCCAATATATCCACCTACTATGGGCCACTGGTCAGTACCATAACCTACCAGTGCAGCAATCGTTCTTAGAATATTCTCTCAATATGCCATATTCCCATGTCTCAAGTGTTTAAGAAAAAGGGGGGGGGGGTGAGCCAACCGATGCCAACCGAGCATCCAATCAGATATATCTATATATGTAAAGAACAACAGGCATTCCCCGAGCCACTCCATGGGACAACCTCATGCCTTTTTCCACTCAAGTACCCGAGAGCCTCTAAGCACGGCCTCCCAAACAATCAATCGCAACCAAGGCATGAGAGTCCTCCTAAGAGGGTTTTTTATAAAAACATTTTCATCGCTTTCCATAAAGTGCCAAACGGGCATTTAATACAATTCACAATCACTACCAAAACCAGTTAAAACTATATAAAGAACCCACAAAACACTACTTCACAGGTTGCCAATATTTTTATAAACCAAACCAAACCATTTTCTTTTTCCAAATAATCTTTAAGAGCCAACCGGGCAATTTATCAAACGAACCAAAGTATTTGTTCATGCTTCAAAAGAAATCATTTCTCATTAAACCATAAATCCATTATATATTCCATGAATTATGTTTAAAAGCCAAACTGGCATTCTTTCATTATTGGGTGTCCGCCCGTCAAAAGGATGTTTCATGTGTCGTGTATAAAATAAACGGCTCCTTTTGACATTAAATAACCATTTAAAAATTTACCCTCTTATATTAAAAATTAATTATCGTATATTATCTCATATTTATTACAATTAATAAAATGTTGATTTTGAACAATTATGGTGCGCAAACAGCATGAAATAATATAACTTAAATTTTAGAAGCGGTTCAAAGGGAACCTACCTCAAGACCAAGCGCGTCGACACAACAACCTCGGATCCAAGGCGTGATGACACGACATGTGTCCGAAACCACGTGACAAAGTCTAACACTCTGCATAAACAATTTCAAGGACTCAGACACATCCAAAACTCACCAGAGCATTCAAAACCAAGCGGCGGAAATAGATTCTCACCTTGAAACTAAAGCGCGGCGATGACGGAACCTCGGAAACAAGGCGAGGCGGTGGCGCTCACTTGGAAATGCCCTGCGTGGGCCCTCAAAAACCTCAACCTACCAAAAACGACCGTAAGTTTATAAAACCTTCTAACAAAGAAAAGGCCAAAGTAGTAATACTAATAATAATAATAATAACAATAACAAAATTAATAAGATTAATAATAATAATAGTAATAATAATGAAATTAATAATAATAATAATAATAATAATAATAACAAAAGTAATAATATTAATAATAATAATAGTAATAATAATGAAATTAATAATAATAATAATAATAATAATAATAATAATAATAATCATAATATCATAATAATATTAACAATATTAATAATAATAATAATAATAATAGAATAATAATATATTAATATTTATAATAATAACTAACATATTAATAATAATAATAAAAGAGAACAAAATGTATTATTAGATAAGTTAAAATAATAAGATAAAATGAATAAAAAGAAACAGAAAGCAACCTGCGCGTAGGAGGCCGAACAGGGGCACCGGAACGGGAAAGAAGAGGAAGAAAAAATGAAGGGAAGAAGAAGGAGAGGAGAGGAAGAGGAGAGGAAGAAGAGGAGAGGAAGGAGAAGAGAAAGAAGAATAGGAAGAAGGAGAGAAGAAGGAAGGGGGGAAGGAGAAGAGAAGAAGGAGGTCGGGCGCCGGGTCGGGCGCGCTGCAGGCAGGAGGTGCGGCTGGGTGCGACGGCGGACAGAGGAGGTGCGGGCTGGCTGGACCAGGGGGGAGAGTAGGAAGAAAAAGAAGAAGAAGAAGAAGAAGAGGTGGAAGAAGAAGGGGAAGGCCGAGAGCTGGAGGGTGCTGCGCATGCAGGGACCGGACGGCGGCGGTTCGGCCAAAGGAGGTGCGCCGGCAACGGAAAAGCCCGGTGCGGCAGTGCCGGAGTGAGTTGAGTGCCGCGGTGCTACTGCGAGCCAAGGGGAAGAGTTGGCGGCTAAGGGGTGCAAGGGTGGTCGGCCGGCTGTTGAGGGGGATCGGGCGCGCTGCTGCAAGGAGGTGCGGGGCAGGCAGGGTGCTGGGCTGAGTGCGGCGGCGGACAGAGAGGAGAGCAGGTCGGGGGGCCGTGCGCTGCACCAGGAGGTAGGAGGGGTTCCGATGCGGATAGCGGGGGGGGGGAGAAGAGGAGAGGAGGCGGCTGCTTCCGCGGGGAGAAGAGAGAAGAGAAAAAAAAGATATAAGGGGGGCCGCTAGGGTTAGAGAGGGAAAGGAAAAAAAGAAAAGATAAAAGAAAAGAAAAAGAAAAATAAAATAAAATAAAATCAAATCATAATCATAATAATAATAAATCACAATAATAATAATAACAATAATAAAGATTAATATCAAATCATATTTAATAACAATTGCACTAATTTCCGCAACATTAAAAATTACATTAATTATTTATCTATAACATAATGATAAACATAATAATGATAATGATAATCATAGTGATAAAATAATAAAATAAAATAAAATAAAAACAATAACGGTGTTCCTATCATTTTAATGATAATTAATTCTTAACGCACCAAAAAATTTTAACGACGCAACAATTAACGCGCGATTTAAATATAAAGACTCTATTTAAAATTTTCCAAAGACAACGGGATGCGAAAATACACCGGGCAGGGACGAGCGGGGTTTCCAGAACAGGCTCCGCTCACGTGCCCGACGACGTCGCGTCAAAAAGCGCACATTTTAACAAAAACTCAAAAACCTGGTCCGATACTGAACACGAACCGCAGCAATATAATTTAAAGTCAAAGAAATCATAAAATAAAATAAACGCGCATGTCCGGGTGTGACAATATGTCATCAATTTTATAATAATTTTAGGGCTAAATTTTAATTAATTTTTGATGTTATTAAATTAAAATAATGAATAGTTATAACAATTGACATTAATGATACATTATATTATATAAAATTTTAATAAATGATAAATAACTCAATAACATCTTATATCTATCCAAGTGAGTTGGAAATGATTTATCATATCAGATGTTGATGATTTATGGGCCATTTATTCATTTATGGTATCTATATTTTCCCCCAATGAGTAAATATCCATGATATCACAATACATTTTAATTGTGATAATTCAAGGTTAAAACAACATGATAATTGTAAAAACATATAAATTACTTATCTAATTTTTAGTTAATGAATTTTGTTTCGACCCAAAAATTATATATAATTAAATTAAAATTTGATTATAGTTATTTATAAATATAAATTAATTTATATTCACTTTTAATTTTGAGAATTGAAAGAGTTCTTATACCTTCTCTTATGGATGGAAAAAATTCTTCTCATGAATTCCAACATTAAATAAAATATGAATACAAAATTTAGAACTCAGATCTATTTTTATAATCCCTACTCAAATACATTAATTCTTTTTATTATATTAACACCATACTTAGTATCCTAATGGTGTTGTGCAAAGAAGGTTGTACAAAGAAGAGGTATCATTTTTTATCATGAATTTTTTTTATTGTTCTACGAACTATTGTCTTATTAAAAGATGAAAAAATATTAGAAAAAGAATAAAAAATATACTAATAATTAATTATATTGACATAATTACCTATATCAATTGCCTCTTCTATTAAATGGGATAAAAAACTGTCCTTCATGTGAATGCTGGACTACCACCTCACAATAAATGTAATTGTTTTTTATTGATGATCAATCATGGGTGAATTATAATGATAGAATTAATGATTATATATTATATAATATATCATGATAAGTATATAAAAATTATGTTCACTAAAAAGTGAACTACCACTACCAAAAATTCTCTATCATTATGAAAATATAATTAATCCTTTATATTATAAAATTTATGTTCACTGAAAAGTTATAATGTCATTTCTGCATACTTGTGGACTTCCACTTCCACGAATCAATGTGATAAGTTTTTCATCAACCAATTGATTGGATGATATATTCAATTATATTTAATGGTGTAATATGATATATATGATATTATGATCATTATGCGATGATAAAATATTGTGTACATACATTACACAATGCTAATTGAGAAATGGATTTGTAACTCATTAGTACATACAGTCTATCTTCTCCATGATTGTAATGCAGTTCATTTTACAAAACCATTTTTAGTGGATGGATTTAAAGGAATAATTGATATATAAAAATTATTATTATTATATTATTATCATCTAATGGATTATTTAATATCTATTTATTTGTACATAGTCATCCAACCAATGTAATTTCTTGAATAAGAGTTGAATATCATCAATACACCCCACATGTTATTAACTGATTAATTGTAAATAACATGGTAATACATGAATTAATGTAATAATAAAAATGATAAACATTCATAATGAGTCATAAAATTAATATATGTTGGTTATTTATAATTATGAATATCATACATGGTGTTTCATAGTTGAGGTAGGTGATTATATTTTAAAAAACCTCTTCTAATATTACCCTCTAAAAACCTTTTACCAAATTCAAAAGGCCTATATATTATTATATATATGAAATGAATGTAATATCTCACTATCAATAAAACTTAATGATTGGAATTTAACATTATATGTTTCCATTTATATTTTCAAATACAATGGTTTTTTTATTGTATTCACTGTTTTTAAAATTTTTACAAATAGTTTTTTACAGGAAAGTGAATATTTGTCTCTTGTATCTTTTTTCAAATATTTTGATAATGTAATCCTTTTAGGTAGTGTTTTAATTTCACTAGAAAAATTGAAATGGATATTTTCAATTTATACCTATATAGAGTATATCTATTGTCATATCAGTGTAGTCACTATTTGATTTTTTTCTTCTATAAAAATACATGTTTATATCAAATAAAACCCTATATTCCCCCTTTTTATTAAATTTCGAATTAAAAATTGGATTTTTGGGAGAAATGTTATTTTGATATCATAAATATTTTTTAATTTTTTTTAAAATATTTTATCAAGGGATTTATTTATTATAAGGTTCATTTAAATAGTTGATGAAGGGTTGATCCCCATTATAGATCATGGGTTATACCAGTAAAACTTATACAATAGGTGAAACCAAATATATCTATTTGGCATGATAGAAATTATTTAAATGGTGTACCTAGAGATAACATCAACAAATTGGGAAATGATTATGTTCTCAGAGTAATAACATTGGATTTCAACTCCAACATTATTAAAATTATAACTTTTTTATAAGTGTTTTAAGATAATGATGTCACAAGGCACCTACATGACTCTTCTATTCCTAGAAATAAATTTTCATTGATGCCATTTGATTTTAAAAGGCATGATTATTATATATTAAATTAAAAATAATTTTTATTTCATATAAAAAAGAATGTAACTAATTAAATGATGTTTATTAATTTTATTGTTTTTTAATAGATGAATATATATCTTTTCCTTGTGTCCCTTACTGAGTATTTTTCGTATCCCAGGTTTTTTTAAAAAAATTCACTATGTTTTAATCATGTTTATGAAAAATGATGTGATCATGTTAACAGTCATGATGATTAATGATGAATTTAATTCATGTTTTTTTACAGTTTTATAATGTAAAAATATCAATAATAATAATAAGTGCCATCTTTTAATATCTGGTGTTTTCTTGGTATTGAATTAATTTTTTAACACTATAAACCTAAAATAACATTGGGAAATGAAATTTAATTCAAGTAAAACCCACTTGAATATGTTACTTTTAAGGTCGTTTCCTTGAATTGCACATATTGGTAAAATTTGCATTATAAATTAGAATGAAATAAATGAAAAATATTTATAAATGGTATATTAAAAATAAATAAATTTGTAAACTAAAAATAAAAAAGTTCTAATTTTTTTATAAAGACATTTTATTTTTCAATAATACATATTATTCAAAAATGGGGTTTAGTAGTTTTTTATTTAATTTTTCAATCACATTAGACCAATTATATATATTTTTCTTCAATAAAATATATATGATTTTTTAATATACATTTAAATTTTATAATATTGTTAAATTCAGTGGAATTTTTAAATGATTTATTTTTCCTTGAATAGTGTACAATAAAAATCATTGTAAAAATGACATTTATTTTCATTTAAAAAATCCCCATATCACATTGAATTTTTTAATCAATTTACATAAATATATTTTTGATTGTATTTGTATGTATTGATAGATATTAATCATATGTATACGTTATTTTGGAAGAAGTTAATTTTTTTATTAATAACTTTTTTTAATCTATTTTTATTGTGTTTTACACATTTAAATTAATAACCACTATAACAGATATAGTAATTTAATATTGTTTTATTTTTTCAATATCTCGAATTATATTAATAAATATATTGTATTACTATCAACCTAATTTCTAGTCATTATCAAATGATACCATGGTAATGATTTTGTACCAAGGTAAAAGGGGTTAAAATAAGTCCAAACCATGAGGCCTTGTTTTGAAATATATTATAAAAATTACATTTTACTATATTAAAAGTAGGTTTCAATAAAAATTAGGTTTATAGAGTTAAATAATTTATTTCAATATTTTTTTTAAATGGTGAACCAAATCCTGAGTTTTTTGAAGATAAGATATATTTTATGGATATTAAGTTCAAATTTTTGAGATTTTTTTTATTTTTATAGATGGAAAATTTAATCCATTTTTTTCATCTAAAATAAATATATCATTTACATATATTATATAATATTATTCTTTTAGTCCATGTAATTATTATATTTCATAGTGAACTATTTTTTACTCATAAAATCATGAATATTCCTTCAAAAAAATTACATGCTTTTATTGTTCTTAAATTAAATGTAAAATCTAAATAATTTTGAAATTGATTTTGATAAAATTAATTTAAAACATTGAAATAAAAATAATTTTTTTTTCAATTAAAATTTTATTTTGGTTATATTTTTTTAATAGTAAAATTTAATGTTACCCTGGGTAAGGATAAAATGGGATTAATGTATTCTAATATGTAGATAAGGCTTAAATTGTATCCAAAATATGTCATCATGTTATAATTTTTTTCAGACCTATAATTTCTTATTTTATAATATAGTGTTCCCTTGTAAAAAATTAAATTATGTATATATATATTATTTAATCTCTTAAGTAATTTCAAGTGTATAATTTGTCTCACATAAGAAAGGGAGCTTCATATCCTCCATTGTTAATAATGTTTGAGTAATCTAGAATGAGGAATCACTATACTGATTCCTTTATATATTCCTTCTCCATGTCTTATATCTTCTATTATTTCCCAAATAACATCCATTTGAGGATTTATGTGTAATCCTTAACATGTTTGTCTATAAATAGGGACAACTCTTAACCACATTAATTCAATTTTATTTCGGCATATACCTCCAATATATATAGTTTACCCAATATAAAATAAATATTACTTTAATCAAAATATTACTAATTTTTATTATGATTATGTAATAACCGTTACCCAACTCCTTTATATATTACGGGGAAAAAATCACCCATGCATGACTGTTGAATACAACATCCACAAAACGATGCATTTAGTTTTCTATAACCATATCACATTATTTTTTATTATTATGTATTTAATTTATATATTTTTTATTTGTCATATTATTGTAATTATCATAACATAAATTATTATTTACATTGATTTTTTATACCCATAAAAAATTATAAACATCACTCATGAATACATACAGACTACCACATCCACTAAGCGATGTATTCGTTTTTAATCACCACTTTCTAAGAACAATTATAAATGTTTTAAAAGTTTACATTTATTACTCATGAAATTGTTAACATTTTTTATGATATTACCAATATTATATTTTCTGTATTGGGAGTACCAGACTAAAAAATTGATTAAAAAGATATAATTTATCACTATGAACTCTGATTTTAATAAATAATTTTTAATAAAACGGTCATAAATAATATTTATTAATTTTTATATGTTATTTTATATATATCATATTGGTCATCAAATATATTTATAATAAATATATATTTATTATATAGGATTATTAAACACATAAAATGTTTCATAATATTGAAGGTTGGATAAATATCATTCAATTTAATTTTAATTCGGATTTATTTTTCATGAACCTCCATAAAGTTTAATTATATTGTAATTAATTGATAAACCACATTATGTACTGTTATCATTTGGTTATTATGCTAATTGTAATGTATTATAACTTATTACATATTTTTAATAATTAAAATAAAGTATAAAATGTTTTTAACGGAAATACGACCTTATTTACTCTATAGTCTACATACCACTTCTTCCATAACCATGAATTATAATGTTGTTTTAATAATGTTTTTACACATACATGAAATTTCAAAAAAAATATCGTTTTAGCTAACTATGAATTTATTTACAAGGTTATAAAATGTAATTCTCCTAACATTAATTGAATAATTATTTTTATCTATTTACAATAGAATGAAAACAATGTTTTATTTTAGCATATAACACATTTATTGATTTTTCCACCATCATGGATAATCATTACAGTGAATATCCCATTATAATATTTCATTGGGTTTTCTATGAAAAACATTTCATTAATATTATTTGAAATATTTTGTTTTTGAATTAGTTATTTAAAAATGTTGATGTATTCCCATTAATAAATATTCCAATAACCTTATAGTGGAATTCTTCATCCAAGATATCATCATTTTATGTTATATATAATTTTATTGGTATATAATCTATTAATAAAATAATTATTCATTCTCTTTGTGCATTACAAATATAATGATGATATTTTTTTGAAACATTATTATTTTTAATGGTTTACTCTATGATGATTACGTGAATGATTTATGATATTGTTGTATAAATATCAGTAGAATTAATATTATGTGATGGATGTGAACTAATGTACATTTTCTACAAATAATCTGTTCATGACATGACATACTAGGGCATTCATTCCCAGTACAAGTTCAAGCATCACCTATCCCAAGCCCACCTATGTATTCCAAGGGTTAGAGATGTTATCCAAGAAGAAATAAATAATATAATATTAGATGTCCTACTTTATACGTATTCACATATTTTACAATCACTATGAATAAGTGAAAATGAATAATAATACAATCAGATAACCTATAGATTAAAACCCCTTTGTCCAATATCCTCTATTGAATTGAAAAAATTATGAAAGAGTATAACAAAAATAAAGGAAAAAATTACACTCACAAAAATAATATATGTCCCAACATGAAAATGAATCGTAAATTAGAGTTATGAGAGCATGAATCATTATCTGTAAACCTCAATAGTTATACACTATCACATGAACACAAAAATTATTATGCCTTTTTTAAATTTCCATTTACCTATCTATAATCTCTATAAGACATGAAATATGGTGGAATAGACAAAGCATTGGTGAGTATGTACATACTGAATAGGAAACCCCCAAAAATATTGGGGGTGAAATAGGAGACACGAATGAAGTAGTCAGGTCGAACCAAATAAAGAGGGAAACAAAACCCTATGAAAATAATATTTTATCATAAAATATTTGAATAGTGAATGGGGATATCTTTCTCAAAACCCATCCTAAGATGATAAATGTTGATATTGCTACAATAATTCCATAAATTAGGACCAAAATCTCATTTATTTGTCCTATTAATTAATCATGGGACATACCCACCCCATTGTACAAAAATGTGGGTCCTCTCAGTAAGTAGATATATGAACCATGACCCATTCCATCTATTGGTACCACTCAGTGGGTGGAGGAACCCTTCCCTAGTCCTTCTTGTGTGCACCACTCTATAAAAAGATAACCCACTCCCTAGATTGTTAGAAGGAACCACACCATAGGTATAAGATAAATTCCTTATCTACTCAAGGGGTCCCACTTACTAGGTACATGAACCATTCACTAGTACATCATGGGGAACCACATTGCAGATATAAGTCGATTTCCGTAGTCCGTGTGGGGGTACCATACAATAAATAGATAGAAAACACAAAACCTGGTTCATCAGGTGGACCAGTTGGTTTATATAAGACCCCATATCAATTCCATCAGGGTGTACCACTTATTTATAGAGGAAGCATGACATAGAATTTTAGTGGATACCACTCCATATGTAGAGGATCCACACTAGAGTCTTTGAGAAGGTACTACTCGAGAATCTATTAGAAGATTATTCCTAATCACCATTTTCATTTAGCACTTCCTATAAGTTATTCACACTAATAACATCTCTCATCATATCATAAAATTCACTACAAAGACAACATTTATTATCTATCGGAAAAGGAAATTCATATTGTCTACTCATAGGTCAAATTTTGAGTCAATATAAATGACATATGAGGGGTCGATGATCTAAAACTATGTAGTCAACATGTACCAGGGGTCACACATCATATGACCTTACCTATAAACCAAGATGTGTCTGTGCCAACATAAATATTGATTTCCATGAAGTACTATACATGTGTATGTGTACTACATGGTGTTTCATATTCTCCTTGGTTGTCGTATGTTCTCTTGGCCATTATCGTTTCCATAATTACATGCCCACTTACTCCTATTGTATGTGACATATTATTCTTTTCATTCCCAAAACACTAGCCATCTGAATTTGGTGGGTCTATACAATTTGTTTTCATTGAGATTCAATCCATATAGTCCAATGAATTAAAAACACCTATTTCATTATGATTTCATCACAAATGATATTCCAACACTATGTCCATAGGTTGACAACAAAAAATTGTTTATATTCACATTTTGAAATCGATAATGTCTCTTTAATGGCCACAAATTGGATACTATTGATTTTCATGAAGCATGTATGAAATCAGACATGTAAATTGTCATAAGAGCTGAGTACTGGATCATAGTTCCACAAGATTATTCGCCAACATCCATTGATCTATTATTATCAATCCACAAAGCACCAGTCCATTCAACACATGTGAAGATTCAACAAATCTGGTTTTTTAATTTGGCTCAAGACCTCCTAGAAAACACTAACCATGACCTCAAAGGCCAAAGATGATGATTGAAAAAAATGAAGGGGTAAAATTACTCTAATGAAGTTGAAAAAAATAATTTGACAAGAATTATCAACCAATAACTTCAATGAATGCTATCAAGGGGAGAACGTGGTGTAAAAAAAATTAATATATCAACTAAACAATTTAATTCAAAAATGATTACTCATGTGAAGGTTGTGCAATTTCCAAGATTAGATAATAAGAACATATACATGATTTAAAAATCGAATAAAGTGGCTGAAATAAAAATTGAACAATCCTACCTCAGTTATGGATCAATCATTAGTGATTAACTCATTAACTAGTTATTTTAATGATCAACAACATTCATTTTATATCGATTCACCATGATCTAATCATCGAGCATCATTTATTCATGATTCACTAATAAACGTCATTAAAAATCCCTTAAAACCTCTCATGGTTATGTGGTATACCCTGGATAAATTTCGAAGAGACATATTTCAATAAATTTTATATTTAATTACATTATATGAAAATTAATTAATAATTAATATATTCTAATTTAAAAACACCCCCTAATGGTAGGTTCATCATAATTTCTGGTGTTATCTAAATTTAGTTCATGCGTATGGTAAAACACACACCCCAGATTCAACAACGGTCCCATTATTTTTATTTGGTACTTCTTTAAGATGAATTCAATTTTTTTAGAACTATTATTGTGTGATATAAAATGTATTTATTATTTTTATAAAATTAAATCTATGATCACCAGGCCTCAATATCACTTTCATTATAGTTCACATCTTTGAAAATATTCGATGATATATTTAAATATATTGGATTTAAAAAATAGAGAATCATTAAAATTACCTCATTCAAATAATATGATTCCCAAAAGGTAATAATCAATGAAAAAGTTTTTGGATACTGAACCTGCATCTTACTCTCCTTCTCAATTGTTTCTCTTTTACATGTTCACATCATTCCTCAATGTATGAACTAATTGAATATTCAATCCATGTAGGATCCTCTAGTGCCAATCCTTGAACTCCACTAGCTACTCTATGAAGGTGTCTCTATCTCTAATATCTTACTTTCCACAATCAATATCTTGAATATGATAATGAACATATCTCTTAATTTTACACACATGTAAAATTTCATGCATGATCTATTTCAATTTGGGTAAATATATTTTTTATAAATCAATTCTATGTCTTTGGAAAATCATGAATGGACCAATGAAAGTCAAGGGTAGCTTTCCATAAAATCTGAATCTCTTCAATACAAATCATGTGATAAGTCTCAATAAAATCATGGACTCCCTACTCTAACTCATATGTCCTATGATGTCGATTTGCATAATATTTCTATTGTTTCTTGTATGTCCCCATCCAATTGTGTTTTTGTCGAACCTTCTCTGTCATCACCTGCACCATCTACGGATCAAAAATATATGTCCCACTAGGTACAACATAGAATTACGATAAATTGTTGGTTATTTATTAAAATGTGTCAAATGGTGACATATTGAAAGTATAGTCTGAATAATTTTTATAATAAAACTATACCAAGGGAAGTGATCCTTATATATTCTTATAAAGTCGAACGCACAATTCCATCACATATATTTAAATAGATGAATATTTCACATGGACTTATATCCGATGGGGGTGAAAAGCAATAAAAATCATCAACTGGGTCCAAAATTCAACCTTTTGGCCTCCTTAAAACCCTTACATAAACTACACATCATGGATAGAGACAATCATTAGGGGAATTACATGGATGAGTATGATGATATTCATGTTCATCTTCTAAAAACTATTCACAAAGAACTTCTCAATGATAGATAGTATATGTACCTACTTATTAAGTCATAGAAGTGTCACTTATATGGAATCATAGCCTCTCATTTTCCATGAAATCCATAACAAAAAATATATGGATACACCATCCCACATCTATTTAATGATCTCAATAAAATGAAACAATCTTTGAAAAGCCCAGTGATCACCCTTCACATTCAATCATTTGAGACACCGACAGATATACTTAGCAATGCTCTGCCAAAATATTGCTCACAAAAAGTTCAATAGTATATCGTGTAATTCATTTCTACACTGAGATGTACAACAAAATTAGAAGTGTGAAAATCCCTCATCACCTACTCTAACATAAACACTAATACTGATATCCATCCTTAGAAAAGGATGACATGATTAACAACCTCATTGAATCCATCTTTTGAAACTGCTCAGGTTATTTGGTCTGGAAAAAATTTGGACTATATTTATATAAATTGAGCTGATGACACACACAGGAAAAGTGGACGAGTTATACCCATCATCTAAAAAATGAATACACATTTGTATTCACTATGTTCTCCTGGAAGGAAACCAACTTCATAAATTCCTCATCCACTAAACAAGAACATGACTTTTAACTGAGGGAATCTACCAACAAAATTCTTAATCCCTAGATTATAAATTATCTCAATGTCATAATCTGGTATGAATTAAAACTAGAAAATCTTTCCCATAATAAAATATCTCTATGTGACGACATTCCTAACACTCTAGTGGACATAATAAACAACAATGTGCTTTTCCAGATGATATTCCATACACATCCTATGAAAGAAGACCAAAAGTCCCAATATCGGGTTCTGAGTATTATAGTTATCCTCATGGGGTCTCAACTATATCTACCATTATGATACCTCTACATTCTTATGCATCAAAACATTGTCAATCAAATATCCTAAGTAATCTCAATATTCTACATACTCTACACCCTCCAATAATAGTCTCAAAAGATGAAAAATACTCATTCATTACATCGACTCCTCAAAGGAACCCTGACGCTGCTCAGTCTAGGAAAATAGATTCCCTTTCTATGTTTGTGTAGATAAACAGTGTTTAATCTAAGAAAATTCTTCTCAGTCCTTTTATACTACCCGTGAAAAACAAGAAAACATCACACATCTTTTAAGTTGTTGGGTGGCTCCTACGAAAGCCTTGAATCAATCATCATAGCGTCCACATCTAATACATGTAAAGAAGTTAAAATACAAAAGACGTGAACCCCACAGATCTTGATCATTCAAATCGAGATATTATCATAATTATTGTGTTCTCGAATAAACTATATGGCTATATTAAACTGATATGTATACTCTTATTATGACATAGAGTAGATGAAATTCTTATCAATATGGAATATAAAAAATCTGTCCATGTATGGCTGGAATATCCTATTTATTATATCCATAAACCACTCGGTGGAATTTATTAAACTAAAATGAATCAACTGGAATATGAAATTTACTTATTGAAATTAGAATACATTTTAATGAATATCTTCCATGGAATGTATAAAATGGTCGTAGTTGAACCGAAGATCGATCTTAATGCTTAATATTGTACTTCATAACAAATCAAAGAGTATTTTTATCCTTGAAATTCAGTACATGTTCTTTACCATGGATTTATTGGTTGTCGATAATAAATATAATGTCATTGGATACCATAATCCATATTCATTAAAAAAATCAGAGTTTCATAGGGGACACATAAGGTCTGATAAAAACCTTCTGTGAAAGGTACTCTAAATGTACAATCATATATTAGAGATAATTAGGGGTTATCCATTATTACACATAAGATAAAAAAGTGTTTCAAATGTGAATTTCAATGAAAAACTTCTTCTCCCCCTAAAAGGGTGTACATGGATATCCTCAAGGAATATGTCCATATAATCATACATGAATAAAGAAACCATAATGTTAGATATTCCAATTGTGATAATGGATTAAAAATTCATCTGATGAGTGATGTATTTCATCTTCAATATTGAAATACCCCTAAATCCACCATATTATATCTCTTATGAAAAAAGTGTACCTCATCCCATTTTTTGGAAGACATTTTACTTATCTACGGTCAATATCAATATGGGATCAGACCATTGAAAAACATTATATATCCAAGATTATGTTATAAATCTACATAGTGATGAATAAGGGATTCCATTATAAAATATCTCTACTAAACAACATCTCAAAATTATATCAAATAATAGATATCGCAGAATAATTCATCATTTCAACGTCTGACCAACGCAACATGGAAAAATTCTCTACTAGGGGCTCCAACTCTCACCACACGTGTAAGGAGATGAATTAATTACTCATAAAATTGTCTAATCATACTGAATAATTATTATAACAACCATATATTGAAAATCCTATCATATATTATAGATGTCTGGTCATAATCATCGACGATGTACAACTACCTGCGGCCCAGAACACTAGCTTCTTAAGCCTGATATGGGACACACTGCAGTGGTTGTGGATGTAGTTCATAATTTTTTCAACCACTAGATTATCCTACACGTCTTCCTAGAGAAACACATACTCCCCAACCATCTCTGCCTCCCTAGGATCCTCCCTATAAATTCCTGGGAGAAAATTGAATATGTTACCATCTTTGTTGTGGTTGTTCTTCCACAACATGGCTGCTTTCTGAAACACGTCGTGTTTAGAAAATATTTCCTTCTGTCCCCACCCACTACATTCATATATTTTCCAAAATATGGGATTATATGGTCATAATTATGGACCCTATTCTACATGATCACATGTAAGTGTTTGGATATGTGGCGATCTCATATGTAAAAACATGTCCACTAACACTTGAAAGTTATTAAAGAGATTCAAAACCAATAAATCTGTGGATATCTCCAACTAAACGTCCATATTTGGAAAATAATATCTATGTTACAATCCCAATCTCCATCTGTCCCTCATACGTGTTAATTAATTAGTTCCATATAGTATTATGGATGTCTCTGTATATAATATGATCATACTTCAGCCTCAGAATGTAACCTTCTCATATCATACTAATGTAGTACAACATAAGTTAAGTATACCTAACAACGTAAATAGAAACATCCATCCCACTATATTAAAACTCTAAATTCACCACAATTCTAATTGATAAAAATAATGATAGGTATTACTCCTCATGAAAAATATATTTTAATTCAGTCTTCGGGAGAGACTATTCATCATTCATTATCTTGTGTTTGCCCCATTATTTCTTTAATTCTCCATATTCGATGCAGGATATAATAATAACCATATTATTTGGTTGGTTTTTAAAAATTATGAAAAATTAGATCCCTATCTCAAGCCAACCCTCTTCTCTATGGGGATCTAGCTCACCGTAGAACCTCAATGGAATCTATTGTTGGAACTCCCAATGTGTTCTAATATTGTGTACACTCTCATCCTAAAAAATAAAAATAATATATTGTTCGATAGGAGGGGGTATTAATATATTATCCCATGGTGGTACAATCTCATGATATATTCCCTAAAATGAGTCCTCATCCCTCATTAGATCATTTCCATGATCCTGAATTTTTGACCAAGTCATATTTTTTCACGGAGTAAACAAGATATTTAATCATGAAGTACCATCGTCTGATGATAATATATATATATTGGGTTCTAAATCATGAAATAATTTTTAGGACCCCATTCTATATGATCCATGTACTAATTTTACAGATAACCCTAATCTATATATAAAAATTTGACAATAATAGTTACAAAGTCCTAGTGAATGGATTCCTCTTCCACAACACCAATGTTGAGTTCCCAAGCTTGAGATCAACACTTGAGACATCTTTACTCTATTTCCCTGATTTCCAAACCTAATAACATATGGGAAAAACTATAGAAATATTCTTGTGGTTTAATTAATTCTGATAAAAACATGTCATGACACAACCTACTAGTGTCCACCAGTATAGATATTTTCAAGCTGCAAGTTCTCCCAATCGACCTTCATATGCTAATGGATTGTTATTAGATATGACAAGTTATAAAAAAATATTTGATTACACTACCTAATGTACATATACATACACACCCAACCATGTATATATAGAAGTGTATATGAATAATAATAAATAATAAGAACCACTAGAGTAAAAATGAAGACATTTAATAACATATTGGGACAAAAAGTTGTGCTAAAAAATTAACCCAAATTAAAGAGTCAAAATACAATCCCACCCCAAAATGGTGTTCCAAACTAACAATTATTAGAAAATAAATACTAAGAGATCCCATCCCAATATCATTAAGACTCATCCATCATATCTTCCCAATGTTCTCATCAATAACCATATGCTCTTCTAAAATCACTGTTAACCTATCCATTTCTACACAGGACACAAAATGTATTGGAAATACTATGATGGAGAATATATACATACCCAGTAAGATTCCCCAATAAATGGATGGGAATAAATAGGATACAATATATAATTAGCTAGTTAATTGAATATAAAGTGGGAAAATATCCAACAATATGGATATATGATAATAAACGAAGCCCATAGGACAAAGAATGAGATCACTATCTCATATACTTGACCAAGATGATGAATCATCTTGTAGCTCCAAAAGGTCCACCATTGATTCTAAGAATCTTGAGAGGTTGTCTGATGAAGTAACTACATGGATGACCTAAACCATTATATGATAATTTTGATCCAATATATATATATACATATAAATTGATGACCCATATCTATTCCATTAAGGGATACCACTCAGTAGAGAGAGGAACCACACCCTAGGCCTTCATGGGGAACCACCCAATATATTAAGGACCCAAATCCTAGTCCATTAGTTGGTACCACTCAGTAGGTAGAAGAACCTTGCCATAATGTGTTAGGGGGTACCACTCTAGAGTTAGATGACAGAAACCCTATAGAGTTAGGGGGTGGGTCCCCACTTAGTAGATAGAGGACCTCCACCTATGTATGTGAGGGTGTACCACTCATTAGGTAAATAGAGGAGACACAACTCAATGTGTTAGATGTTAGTAATCAGTAAATTGAGGACTCATGCCCTAGTCCTTCAATGATGAATCACTTTTTAAATAGAGTACCCATGCAAGAATCTATCAGGGGGACCACTATATAGGAAGAGGACCCATGTGTTTGTCTTTTAGGGGGAACCAATTTGGCCTCTCTATCTGATGATCGTTCGTGACAACTTCCATATTCAATCATCGCCTAATATATCATCATTCCAAGAATATGTCACATTATATATCAGAATTCCATTATAAGGAAACCGTTATGTTCCACAAGGTCTAAATATAGTATATAATTATCTAAACCAAAAATATAAGTAATAATTATAGATATATGAGAATGAGATGTTACAAAAAGAATTCAACAAAATGTACTAGGGGTAAAATGGAAAGATACCTCACTTGGCCATATGTCCATGTCGATTACAATATATATAACAATGTCAACATAGTACTAAATGTCATGTATGGGTAATAAATGGTGAGTATTTCCATCCCAGTGTTTATCTGTGTTCTCTTGGCCATGCCCATGTTAGTCAATCCATGCTCATTTACACCTAGGGTACACTGCATTTCCTACCACATGGGGTCCTATGTTTGTGTATATGGAATACAAATTGGCTTCCTAGGGATGGTCACATAGTATGTAGCCTAACTACATGATGATTGATCATTATCACCCATAAAATGGTAACATATATAGATGGGTGGGGTTATACAACATATGGTCATTCAAAAAAACATTTTCTATTATATTTTTTAGTAAAACACATGTTTATTTGGGAACTCACCAGATTCACCCACCCGCCACTAAATCCTCTATTTGACCAACCAAAATATTTCATAGTATTCCCCATACATAGATTAAAGAAATGTATTTCTAAAAAATAATATTTCATTGATACAGATGAGGAACACATAATGCATTATATACTACCCATCACTACTGCCAATTCATGGATCAATAATATAAATCCCTGACCCTGGTAGCCCAAAGCTATTTACTTATTTTATTACATTGGTAGTATGTACCAGAGAACACATACTAAAAAACCATAGAGTATAGTACCATTAGTAACCATATAGGAATATAATTGTTACATCACATGTAAAAATAGAATACAACACATAAACTCATTTTAAAACATCCATATTATCCTCGATTATCCCTTTCTGTCAATAATAGTAAGCATCTTGGTATTCTAGGGAAATAAATTAAGGGGTGGTCATAGATGGTGTAATTGAAAGAATATATCATAATCAATCATTTATAAACATAAAAAATATTGCAGAGTGAATAAATAAAATATACATTGGATTAAAAAATAACATTGATCATTATATTTAAGAGATAAAATATAATCAAATATTTTCATATTAGTAATCACAAGAGAATGAAACATAACCATATATATTTACTAGTGGAGTAATCACATTGATTTTAAATAAAAAATCTCATAATGAGGGAATAAATAATGTGGGACATCATAAACATATCATCAAGGCCTCAACCAAGACTTATATTAAAATGGGTATTGCCTTGCACAAAACCCAATTATGATTGTCTCCTGGGACCTACTGATGAATCATGGGGATATAGTGGGGCCCACATGACACTTACTATGTCAAATGTATTCATAATATGAATGTGGAGGAACATTATCAACAAATACATCCATATTGAATCAATTATATGAAATGTTATTAACCTTTTCAAATCAAATAAAAAAATTACAAAATATGAAGTATAATTTGATAAGTGGTATAAAAATATCTCATCCATAGTCAAGCTGATCATGAAAAATTGAATAATACATTGTTAATGGTATTATATGATATCAAACAAAATGAAAAGTAATATCTAAAAATAGTAGACATAAATGAAAATAATATAATAAATTCATTGAAAAAAATCCTCAGAGAAATACCATTTTTCATTAAAAACATTTATATAAAAAGAGACAAAATTTTAAAATAATATTTTTTTTTCAAAAAACCTTGTAAACATGTAATAGATTTTTGAAACATTATGGAATCATGGAAGTGGGAAAATTCAAAGATATGTTTATTAAAAGGAAACTATTTTTTAATTTTTAAAAAATAAACATTTAAAAGTTTATTTTTTAATGAAACTTTGTTACAAATATCATATAATTGAGGTAAGAGTTCATAAAATGTTGTAATAAGTAATAAAACCACACAATACAATTGAAAATTAAATATCATATAATAAAAATTCATTTTCACAGAATCATAGCTTGACATAATAAATGGATTGTAATTTTAACCCAATGAATGGAAATTGGGTAAAAAAATTAATTTGATCTTTTTTATCTGCAGAACTATATGCCCCAATAATGATCATAAATATCGTTCCATACCATGAATATTAATATATTAATAATATCATGTATCAAGTTTAACTATACATACACCACAAAAAAAATATGTGAGTAATAAATCACAACTCACATAAATAAAAGTGAGGTGAGGGAACCATTACCAATTGAATCGGATGAATCGAATTCCCCATAAAATTAATAATACTAAAATTAAAATTTTAATAAATGAAAATATTTATGATTCATCATATGATTTATAATATTTATAAACAAATACACCTTACACTCAAAATATGTAGTCGATAAGGGATATCATATATTTATAGAACTGAGATAACAAACCCATTACCATATGTATGAAAATATTCATTACATGGCATAATATCTTGGATAATAAAATTAGATTCCTTAATAAATTTATTAATAACATATTAAATACATACATGATTTATTAAAATATAATTATGTTCATTAATATCAATTTTTATGTGTTATAATGATTAATATTTGTTGTTCCGGAGTATTTGTTTCATAGTTTTACGGAAAGTTCCTTTGTATTTAAATACGAGATAACATTTAAAATGTGGAAAATTTATCCATCAGTGAAATTATTTATTATTAATGAAATTATAAAATTTTAAATGTTATAATATATAATTTTTTCATATTGAATGGGAATTATTTATTATGAATAATGTCAATGGAAATTGATTAATTTATTTTGGTTGTTTTGTAACCATCACGAACTAATATCATTTAATTTAATATTTTGTTTATATACTAGTAATAAATGTTATATAAGATGTAATGATCATATTATAATCATTATTAATAATAAATATGGTTTTATGACAATCCATCAAGGTGTCAATGTGAAATGAAAAGAGTACATTGATAATGATTGTGAATCAACACCCTAGAGACGATGTATGGATTATTTGAATAAATTAATTAGATAAGAAACATGAATGGTGGATACTCTAGTAAAATAATAACATTACTGTATATATATATATATCTTACTAGAGGGTTCATGTCACTTTTTATTGGGAGGTGAGTTGTGGATATGAAAAGAAATAAATTAATGGAGAATGGGGAAGTGGTTTACCTATTGAGTACCATATTTTAGAGAACTATTGTACCTCTCTATTCGCAAAAAAATAATCACTTTTAGACAAATTGAATAAATTAACCCAAATAATTTTTTTTGTTTTTAAATATAGAAAATTTACTCTATTATAGGAATGTTTTTTACAAATATGAGGAATGTAATTTTTAATTTAAATCAAAATTTTGTTGAAAAATACTGAATACAATATTATAGACATTTTAATGACACATTGAAAATTTAATTAATGTATCATACAAATTTATTATAATAATTATATTAAAACATATTAATTTATAGATATATTTTATGGAAATTTATTATCTATTAAATATTTATATTAATTATTAATAAGTAACTAAATATTTATGGCTTAGAAAAATAGCAAAACTAAATATATCATTTTAAAACCATTATTCACATATACCATGATTAAAATATATCATATCTTAATTTACAATATTCCTCAATTATATTTTAAATTTAATATGTGATATTACTATTATATTAGTTTGGTTAATATTCTAAATGGTCATCTTACTATTTCAGAGGTCATGTTATAATTTAATAGTATATCCTAATTTTAATCATGGTTTTATGTGCGACATAAGCTATTAAATGTGTTAAATTTAAAAGTGTCATAACTTAAAATTTTAGGTTGTTAAAAATAACTATAATAGTAATTTTTTCATCCCATTATTTTTCTTGATTTATCCTCAACGTTTAAATCCATTCTCTGTAATTGATTCTTCCATGAACATAGAGGTTCGATCATGCTCGAAACTACCCAGTAATGTTGAACTGTGACCCTATAAACCATAGGTGAAGAACATAAATAATGATAGAAAAATAATTAAACAATTAAATAGAAAACTTTTTACAAGACTTATTGGAAAATGATTACATAGTAGGTAATCTAGGTTGAGATCACGATATATGATAATATAATAACCTGAGTAGTCAATTTAATAATATAAAGGGGGTTCATGGAAAAGGTCTGAAATCACCAAAAAGAGATAAGAATATTGAATTCATGATTTTAAAAAGTAATGAAGAGGGTGGAAATGAAAAATGATTATTCTTTCTCAGATTATGCATTTATCATTGGTGAAGAATGTTTTAACCAATGATGGTGTTGATCCGTAGTGATTTTTTCCTACATATTCACCTTAATCCGATAACCGAGCACTATACAACCTCAATTCCTCAATTATGGGCTTTAAAGAACCTAAAGAAGTGCTCCTAGTGTTATGCTGACAACCCTAAAAAAAATTGATAACCACATATTTATAGAGGATTGGAATTAGGTCAGTTAAATTAATGTATATAAATTAATCATTCATACAAATTTAAGTGCCCATCTACAACTACCTTATTCAAACGTTTTTTGCAGGACATATATTTGTCTAACCTCCGGTAACCCGTAATCTATTGATTTAATGGTTGAATAATATGTTTTACCTCTGACTCCATTCATTTTATATTGAATTATTTATGATAATCAATGATAACATATATAATAAAATAACTAATATTTTTATAAAATTAATTATATGCTCATCGGCCTTAGAATAAAACCCCATGTCCTTGAATATATTTCCATATATTACTATATATAATGATAATTATTGAAGGGAACTAAATATTCTATATAGAATCAAGTAAATATTAATTTTCCATGTTCATAAATGGTATATGGGATGCTATATGAATACTTAATGTGATACACATGAGGTTATCTGTAAACTGAATGAGGGCAAAAAATATGTTTTCCCAAGCATGAAATAGGGTACAAAGGATATTATGTAAATCCTGAAGTAGGTGAATGATTAGTCATACCATGTCTAACTTGCATTGAATTCATGCTTGGTACACTTGAATTAATAATATTATAATATGATTATTTGAAAAATTATATCAATATATTTTGACATGATCTTATACCAATGTTATTATCTCATGGAATATTTGATTTTATTCATTATTTATTCATTTCAAATGATATTACATGAATTATCCCAATAGTTATGATTACGACAATTACTATGACCTTAGTATCATAAATGAATCCGTTACTTAATTAAGTTTTTAATAAGTACTTGTGATCACATATGAAATGGATGAATAGTTAATTATTCATACAGAACTAGATATATAAATAAATATGAAATTAAATTAGAAAATATAATACAAAATAAAGTATTTTCATTGATAATATCATTATTACATTTAGAATATCGCACATCTTCAATCATAACACACTTTCTGGAATATTGGGGAATAGAAACATAAACTATAAGGTGATGTAAGATCATCTGTATGGGTTATCATACAATAGATGCTAAATGTGGAATAAATAATATATTACTAATAAATAATAGTCAAATAATAGAATATGAAATAATTATATCAGCTTGAATCTTAACCATTAATATCATATCTATTAAAATAATCAAATCCAAATCAATAAATTTTATTATAATGAAAGATTTAATAATGTTGGAAATCATAAAAAACATTAATGAGGAAATGTGAAAAGGCATTAAAAAATACTCTCAGGGCCTCATTCCATGAAAACTGCATTAATTTGTATGTCCTTTACTAATACCCAACATGATTTCCCCCATAAAAAATATCAATTAATTGAGGGAATATGTAATTTTGGGACCACCAATCAATGAATATTTCAAATACATAATAATTTTTAATGAAAATATAACATAATAAATATTCAATAAAATATCAATGAAAACCTATTCCAAAAGAACTATAATATTGGATGATAATCATATACCCAGTAAAGTTGGTCATAAACCATCCAAATTTAATATATTGTATGTTATCATTAGAAAATATCCTCAATAAATTTATATATCGAATATAGAATATTTATGTTGATTAAAAACTTTAAAATTTTAACATGATAATTTCTTTTGAAAAATAAATATTTCAATTTGATATTACATATCAATGAAATTTACCAAAAATTAAGGAAATCATTTTCAATGAAAATAAGGTTTTAAATGTGTACTATTATATTCCAAACATTGATCAGTCTTGAGGACATTAAATTCTAGTCATATTTAATATGATATTAGACAATACTTTCACATTTTTGTAAAAAATCAGTAATTTACCTCATTCAGAAAAAAGAAAGAAGATTTATTTGAATCCACAATAAATAAATTAAAATATGGATAGAAAATTCTTTAGTAAATCATTGGGTAATATTAAACACAATATTTAAATGATTTGGTGTAATTGTTTCAATTGATGGATGATATTCCAAACTAAGTAGAAAAATAATGATTATTTATCTTCAAAATATGATTTGTGTTTATTGATTACATAACAAGTGAAAAAAATAATGAAATATTAAATATTATAAAATTTTAAAAAATGAAATTATTATATATCATGATAAATATATAAATATAAAATAATTCCCTTAGTAAATAAATTACCAAAAATAATCCAAAATAATGATAGAATTGTGAAATAAAACAATATCTATAGTCCAACATTCATTGTATGTGTTCAATGATACAATATAATAAATATAAATATATGGTAATTATATTATAGATAAATAATAATATATATCATAATAAATATATTTTAATTATAATATTTTTCACTCATTGTTTATGAATTTTTTGTTTAAATCATTGTTCTTGGTGATGACTGCTTCGTTATTTTGTTCGTTTTTTGTTTGGATGGTTTAGTCCCTAAACATTAATCATGAATAAGTAATATCCTAAATGATAATTATGATATAAATTTCATATTTATTAATTAAATATTAATTTATAGTAATACTTTTAAGTAACATATAGAATAAATTATTACATCATTCAAAGTTGTGGTAAGTCATATATAAAAATTAATATTATTTCCGCTTCTTGACATATAAAATCAGATAAAGTTGGATAATAAATAAAGTATCTATAATTGTAATTGTATTTTATATATTATATATATTAATTAAAAAATTTCATATTACAATCCATTTAAATTGGAAATGAAAAATGAATAACATCGATTTATGGATGTGGTAGTCCACATGTAAGAACAAGGGACCTTATAATTTTAAAATTGATTGAATGGTTAAAAGATATATATTAAATTATCATTAAAAATGAATAATTATGTCATTAATATAATATATAAATATTTAACCAGTAATAATACCAATCTAAAGATGATGGTGATAAAAAATGAATTGTATTACTACGTAGAAATAGTAGCTTATACGTTCACACATGTTATATTCTCAATTCCCTTATGATGGAAGAAATGGTTTATAATGATGGTTTCACATTATAATTATAGTCAATTTTTCTTATAATACTGATTTTATTATTTTATTATAAATAAAATATATTTCTTTAATCTAAGGGAAGAAATAAATTGAAAAAGGTATGCTAAGATATTCAGCTCTTCTTCGGGAGTCGTCCTTTAGATTCTTTTAATTGGACCTTGGGTGGGACATTGTAATTTAAATAAACCTCTAGAAACTGTAACATCATATTGATACTAAAATTTAAAATATTTTTTTATGATCTTGGATTCTTAATGAGAAGCCATTATTTTAAAGAAATCCCGATCTATTTATAATAGAGTTAAAGGAATCACAAATATTTTTTAAAATTTTAAATTATAACGAAGTAGTTTTCAATCCAAATTCAAAAAAATTTATATATATTTCAATAAAAATCAAATAAGGTCAAAATATAATCATCATATATATGTTTTTTTGGTTTTGGTTTAATTTTATTAATTATCATTTTTACCCTTTAGTTAACTAATTATTATATTAATCTCTGTATTGAACTTTTTTATATTAAAGTGAAATAATTTTACATATATGGTGTAAATTTGATATTAAATTTAATTTACCCAAACCAGAAATCGTTGATTCTATGATTAAAGAATAATCAATATAGTTATGGCTTGATACTAATTAATGTGACCAAATTTTCTTATCCAAAATAGATAACATCAAAATGTAATATTTGATCACTTATATAGCCCAAGTGATTTTAGTTATAATGTTTTAAGGAATTAGAAAAACTCATGAAAACATGGTCTCATGGAATAATAATTTTTTATGATCCACACGATTTTCAAAAAAATTAACTATTGATGAAATGTTTGAATACCCAAATCATTTATTACTATTCTTTATAACCCGGGAAAAAATAAACATATTGTGTGTGATTTAAAATGATTACTATAGATAAACCTAATTATTAAATAATAATATTCATCAAATAGATAATGATGAGAATAAGTGTATGATGACATAATCATTGTGAAATATCATATCATAAGGTAAACCCTTGACTATTATTAACATGACCATCAATCATAAAACATGGCAGAAAACATTTTCAAAATCAAGAGTCATTTCCACCAATAATAATGAACCACGTGATGCCAATCTTGATGACAAGAATAATTTATAACCCATATCAAGAACAAAAAATCATGATGGTATAATTGATCATTTTCGTAACACTCTTACATATTGATCTTTTTCTGGGGTAAGTGGGGTGACCATAATAGTTACACAATAAATAATGATAATGGTTAAAGATGGAGTAAATATCAATGATTGAAATTAAATAACCATCATGGTTATACATGTATTTACCATCACAATACATTCCTTTAATCCCACAAGACAAAAAATTCCAATAAATATTTTTAGTTATCCAATTCATTAGAGAGATATAATAATCTCACTCCTTACATAGATTATAACGTAAAAACTCAACATCATAAAAAAATTCAAAATTACCATTACATGAATTTATTATATAGAGAATAATTTTTATCATAAAAATTAGAGGAACGTATGTAATTGATTTCATCCAGTTATAAACTTTTGGAAATTAAATGGGTTCCATGGAAATTTATAAGAAACAATATTAATCTATGAAGATATAGAATGTGGATTGCATCAATAAATATCCACATTAAAGAACAATCAATATCAGTTGTTGTTAACATACATGAATGAAAATAACATTAAAATATAAATGAATTTTTTAGGAAAGTACTCATTTTCAATTTCAAAATCTCATTTCATAAATAAATTCACAACATATTATGAAATTAATTTTCATTTAAAATATTCATGGATAATTATAATGGAGTTTTGAGGTTGTGGAATGCTAATGATGTTGGGAAAGTATATTCTTGTTGATGATGATAAAAATAAACCTTATTTTCAAGCATTATATACAATATATCAAAAGAGTCTCGTTTGTAAAATGAGAATAAAATTTATTTTTAAAACGATTAAAATATATTCAATAACAATTTTTCATATTTTTATTGAATTGTTTTATATGAAATTCATTCTTTGAAATTTCTTTAGAAAACATATATATGTAATTGAAGGATTTGAAATATGAAAAAAAGATACAAGATTTTTATCACATATAATTGAATTTAATGATGTATATTTAATAAAAAAGGGAGGAATTTGAATCTGAAAACATAATCCAAATTCCTAACTAGAATAGAATAATAGAGATGAAGTTCAAGATAAAATGTTCATATTACTCACACCAAAGGAACCATTTATGACATTTGGACATGAATTCCACTGAATGGTCCTTCAAGTTAGTGGGAAACATGGCTTCATGTTGTCCTATCTATACTCTTGAGGCTACTAAATTGAAATGATGGTCTAATGTGGTGCAGAAGTGAGAGTATACACACATGATTAGAGTTTCACAATGAAAAAATAAATATATAAATAGTTCAATCTAAATAATTAACATGGTTTTGTTTCTATGTCCTCTAACAATAATATATCACAAATATCCAGTAATAAAAAAAATATACGGAGTTATCCCTTGTCCAACAAAATTGAATAGAAAATAATGCAATAATGTGAATGTATTAGAAGGGAACATTACCAAATATTATTATCTCCAATTGAATCAAGAGCCTCATCTAGCTCTTGTGCTCCCCTACTCTCACAAAATATAAATTTCAAGTATAAATAATTGAGAACATTCCTTTGAACCTATGAATATCCACATAATCTTCCCATTTAGAATTAGTGCCTTGGATAGTGTGTGATATAAAATCAACAGGACACCACAAATATTTTCTTTAAATACTTAGTTAGTTCAAATAATAAAGTAGTGTGTAGGTAATAAAAATTGTCATAAATTAAATAAATAGGGTATTATCTTATTCCATAGGGACAATAGTATGTCATTACCTACTTTTTCCTCATATGGATAGGCTCTGAAAAAGAAACCACATATATACACATATACGAACAACATATGTATTGATGACTATAACCACATTAAAGGGTACAACCACTAGCCAGGAACTGAGGTGTAACTCAGACATCCATACAGTGTGAAATGAGTATCACAAGTATAAAGGGATTCAATTCACATTATCAAATATATAGGGGACATCATTCCTGGTATCATAGTAGTAGTGAATCCAATCCCAGTGTCACATTAAGGTCCATCATTCCTGTATATCAAAATATGGGAGTTCATGCTCTTATCACATTTATAATGGGTATCTGCACGCATATGACATATATAATGGTTCACCATGCTCATAAAAAATATATAGTGTGTATCCATGACAATATCACATTTATAAAGGGTCACTATGTATGTATCACATTTAGAAAAATGAAACCATGAACACAAAAACACAAACACACACGTGAATATTTATATATATGCGTATATATATTAAATGAAAATTGGTCATCATTTTCACGAATCACATTAGCATATGTGGAGTCATTACTATATGTATATAACATGAATCAGGGTATCCATTCCAATTTTCTACAAATTACAAAGGTCACCATGCTAATTATCATTCATATTTAATAAACAGTCAAATTGGCTCTATACATGTTGACCATTCATTATAAAAATGGAATATGTATTGTCCAATTTAATTATGTAATGTGTTTTTACCACTCACCTCTATTAAATTCATCTTATAATGATATGTGTGTCAGTCATTATATACCTATAAAATTGGCCATTACGTTGATGATATCATAGTTTATAAGTCACAAAAAAACAATTTAGATGATGGTTTTTCAATTTTGTCATTTATTTCAACAATTTCATTTTGATTGGCAGACCACATGGGGTGGTTATAATTTAGTAAGCCCTAATATGTTCATAAGGATATCAATTATGGAAAATATTTTATGAAAAATTTAATTTTGAGGAAGTGAACGGTGAAATTAGCATGCTGAATAACAAAAAAATCATGAACATCTCAGCATTGATGAATAAGTTCCATAAAACCTACGTCATGCATGTAGAGGTGCACTCATCTAGTATCGACCTTTGGTTGGGTCTAGATCCGAGTAAAATAGATAAATATATGAACTCTTTTAAAATATGATTGATAATCCTATACATAAATAAAAACTCCAAGAGAAAGTCAAATGAAGTAAGGATCGAAATGAATTAAAATCGTACAGTAGTGCATTAAACAAGAGAGACATAGATCAAATTCAAATATTGGTATGCGACACTTGGAAAATGATTAGGGAAAATTGATCAACCTAATTTTCCCTCTAAAATATTTCTCACTATTAAGGGGATCATTGTAGACTATGTGGCATGGTATCGACTCATCATGTTTCCCTCTGAATACTTTCCTTGTCTGGGGATTCATGATCCAATTAAGCAATGAATACCCTCATTTACATGATATCCTCACAAGAATCCATTTTTGGTAAAAAAAAATATTACAATCAGATATTAAAAGTTATATACCTAATATATGAACTATGATCACATAGTTTCCCCAACATAAAATAAATTGTCCCCAAATTAGCCTTCTATTGGTGGTGAAATGTTTTATGAGAACAACTCTAACAAATAATCATGTACATCAACCCCCAAGTATGTTGTCCCATTCTATACTTGACCATGGTACTATAAAACCAATACAAAATGGACATACCAGACTTAGAGATTCTTCATTCTTTGGTAAATGATATATATGGGATACTCTTCAATATATGAATCTGTATCTAACTCATCTTCCTTGGGAAAAAAAGTATGAGATGGGTCAGAATCAGAACAACAAAGCAGATCAACATAGAAGTGGCAGTGCATAGAACATTACCTCTTAGGTAATAACCACAAATATGCTTCTCTCATAACTCTCAATAAAATCTAAAATAGAGAAAAATTATGTAGTGATAGATTTCATTTCCTTTATATCAATCCACACCTAATTTTGGGTGATACTCGCCTGAATACATGACCCCGACCCCAAACTCTAGAGGTTTTAAAGGGTAATCGATATACGACTTCAGTCAATACTAAGTGGTATACATAAACATTATGAAATGATTAACATGATATAAACACTCTTAAAAAGTATTATAATATATTAGTCATGTCTCTCCTTCCTCTAAACTTCATGCGGGTGATCAAAATGACCTACCATATATGGCTTTATATGGACTGATATTGATTATCTCATCAATCACATTATTTTAGTATAGCTATATGAGATGAATATTGTTCTCCCAAGCACAACCAAAATGGTGAAAAGAAGATTTAATTATATACTCAAGAACATATATAGATCGTTCTAACAGGACATATGTGTGATGGTGAAATACTGTGAATAGAAGCACATATGTACCCATGGATCATTTTTTAAAATTAAAAAAACAATGTAAAATGATCATACCGATCTGAAATTATATTATGGGGGACCCCATGTTGTCATATGATGTCATACAATGATAATATTACCGTATCATAAACAAACATATTCTACTGAATTGGAATTAATTTTTTAACTTTAGTGAGTTGATCCATTAATTTAAAAACTATGTCGCTACCTCGAGGAGACCTCAATAATATGACTAAAAATTCAGTATCCAATTCTTCCTATTTCTATTCAAGGAATTGTAATGTATATATAAATATAATAAGCCTCTAGTGTTCTACCTTCCCCTACTCACAATTGGACAAAATTTTATAAAACCTATTATATAACACCTCATTCCTATCTACTAATACTGTTAGTGCATATCAGAAAACAGCTTGGAGATTCATGGATTCACTGACAACTGAGAATAATTTGACACTCACATATACACAACTATCATTTCGCGGGGGACCTGTATATTCTATTATATACTCAGGAATTCTTCATTATCGATGGACCGATCCAGAGGGGGGTCATCACCAAAATACTCTCTCGTAGGACCAAGACATCAGGATCTAAATACATACTCATCATCACTCCCTCTATGCGGAAAGAGTTACAATATAGAGATCAACATGTAGAATAGCCCTGATGAACCTCCACCATAATGTGCATTTCATAAAATAGGTCAATATGCTACCAATATCTACTGTTCTCCAGAACATTCTACATTATAGTCCTCCTACACAAAGCATTGTAGATTTTATTTCCTTTCCCAAGAATATATAATTTCTCAAATTCAAGGGGAAATATATATCCAACCCACAATTGTTTCATCAGATTAATGTCAATCTATGAGAAAATATTACAAATAATTGTACTATCTACGAACATTACAAAACACTCTCCCAGTTGGTAATGCATCCAATAATGTAGAGAATTATAAATATTTCCCAACTTGAGATCACGAGTCTGGTATGAATGATTACGAGTCCTCAACCACCGCGACCAATTCACAATGACTCAATCTCCATGCTTCAAAACTGATCTTAACCTGATAACTAATGCATCATAGTATACAATATAGCCTTAGACCGATTTTAGAATAATTAATATTTTCACTGTATTTAGTCTCCCAATGTAAACTTCAAATGTTTTCTTTCTTGCATCAAACCATATAAAGTTTCTACCTTCTTAATCAACCCCATAAGAGGTCATATTATGCATTATAAGTCTCCATTCAAAATCTTGTAATTAAAATCTATCCCAAAAGAACTCATTATATCAAAGATATTTTAGGGATGAACCCCATCAATAATAATAATCACCATCAATAAGACCACGAAATCTCATTCCTATAATACGTTATGACCTCATAAGTGAAAATGATTGATTGGGAATTTACATTTACTTATCATAAAACAAATGTAATGATCTCTTATTACATTCTAAATGGTCTCATAATATATCACATGGTTTCTTCATATATGATAATACAACAATATTTTTTCATTGAAGCTAGACATGAAGGAATCCTGATAGATGTGGAATACCATATTCATCAAAACCAAAAATATGAAAGGTGAATTGGCGATTCTAAAATGGAATAATGAGATACACTTATAAACTGTACTAAAAATGGAATGTGTTACATGGAATATCCAAAGTCATGAATCATACACAATGATAGACTAATTATATGAAAATATTTGTGAGTACCCTCAATCCACAATTCTCATCAAAGAGACCATCTATATGAGGTAAGGGAAAATAGTTTTTCATAGTGTGCTGATTAAATTTTCTGTAATAAACAAAAATGTTCTGGGTTCCATATAACTTTTTTGAGAAATGGACCACTTCACCCTTGGTCGAAGTACTTGGTTGTATAAAACTATTTGCCTATAAATCCTATATAAGCCCCATTAGAATCTTCAATAAAATAGTATCTAATTTGAAAGTAGTAATGGATAGTGGAGCATCACCATGAAAAATCTCAATAGTTAAATATACCCCTCTCTCAATAGGTTGTCTTGAAAAGTCATCAGAGAAAAAATCCATGAAATAGTCAACATGGGAGAGAATTGATTCTAATGTAACTCTAGATCATCAATGAAATGTCTAGAAATTTATGTTGTGACTTTACCCCTACCACTATGATCAGTCTGACTATACTATCTTAGACATCCCACTCACCATTGTAAATATATGTTCCACCCTCAAGTGGTGTAAACAACAACCTCTAATGATAAAAGTCAACCAATGCATGATGTTGGACCAAACACTCCATCCGTAGAATAAAATTATAACCTACCATCTCAAGGATAAAGAATCCAAAAAAAATTATTACTACATATCAAAAGAGGACAATCCCTACACTTGTGTACACTCTCTGTTTATAATCCCAAAGAAGTATAATGTGTCATAACGCCACATGAGTAATCAAAATGATGTCCAAGTCTCCCCACAATATCTCTGGAGATAAAAAAAGTGCGGCACAAATATAAACTAAGTACAATAAAATATTACAGGAATCTAGTATATTACCTTATAGAGAAAATAGTCTGGTATAGTAATCCTTTAATAATAGTTGCACTGAATAAATAAAGCATGATCCACAAAATTTTATTACAACCTTACTACCTAGAGAGGATCCACTCTATAGGATATATATCTAAAGCTAGAATACATCAGTCACAACCTCCCACTTGACCTATATGTCTTGTAGCACTCCTGCAAAATACCAGTCATGATGATACAAATCCTTATCTTGAAGGTCGAGCAGATAAGAATCATCTGCCACTCTTAACTTATTGTAATGTCCTAAAGAAATACTAGAGATTCCCAAATATTTTATCTACTTAGTATTTTTTGGGTCTCTAGGAAATTGGTGATATATATACCCAAGTGTCAAACACTATTGAAAACCCACATAACTATCAGAGGGTTTCAACTAGATGCAACTTCTCATGAATGTAGTCTCAAAGCGTCGCATCTGACCGCTAGTCAGACAACCAATATTTCATGGTTATGAACCACCCTGTATCACACCATCTTCATCTCATATGTATATCATGAGGTTAAAATCATGGTTTACTATATTATACATTTTATTTAACTAAAAATAATATACCTATGAAGGAATAAAATGCCTAAGACCATCCTCAACTCTTGTTAGTTTCATTGTCTAATCAATAATAGATATAGGGGTGATTTAATGAAGATCTATAATGTGAGCTAACAAGACCATAATTATCATTGAACCTTGTT
Source organism: Viscum album (assembly GCA_963277665.1). Taxonomy (NCBI): domain Eukaryota; kingdom Viridiplantae; phylum Streptophyta; class Magnoliopsida; order Santalales; family Viscaceae; genus Viscum; species Viscum album. The sequence continues at coordinate 302,652,815 of OY728131.1, read as the reverse complement.
GAAACTTCATGAACTCTCTCGCATGATCATCCCTTAGGCTATCACAGAAGAAATAGTCATAAAATATCGACTAGAAATATCTCTATATCAATTCTTGATATTGACTTGTATGATTCAAAATATCCCTCCAATGTTTGGTAGATCCATGAAAAATACATGTACTAAGACCCAATATTAACTTAGTATGTGTCCAAGATGATCAATGATAGACATATCCATCTCAAGACATAAATCTTTTGACTGGGGGTTACCATCTCAAAAAAAAAATGTTAGTGGATACTACTACTTGAACTCCTATGTATACTCTCCCATATAAGATATAGATCACATTACTCCTTAGATTGTATTATTTATCCATATAAATTTCAATAATAACTGGGAATTATCACCTAGACCTGGGATAATAATATTTTCCACAGATGTCACTACCAACAGTATCACGGGTGCCTCAAGTCCCATTATCTAGGGAGAATTATTTTTTCAACCCTGTAAGAGAATGACTAGAAAAACTAGTAGGGGGAATAGCTCCCCAAATTCTAACTACATTCCTCCGATAAGATAAAATTGATGTCAAAAACTCATGAATACCATGTGCACTAGCCTTCATATGTATTAATCACACCCTTATATTGGATAAAATATCAATGTCTAGGTGAATGAACATTTATATAGAACACATGAGATGTTACCCACTATATACTACTATGGTTGTGTTAGGTTGATGAATTTCTTTTTGCAGTTCTGATCCATGTACATAGCTTTTCAATCATGATTTAATTAAGAATACACTAGCTAGAATTGAATTTGAAAATATAATTTCTCGGGACCATTTCATTTTATATTTCAAATTTATTTTACTTCATTCTTATTTTAATATACATTTTCATTAAAAATATGAACTACATAATGTGACACATCTAATTTATAAGGTCCCACAAAGCTCATAAAATAAAATGTGGAAAATTTTTAAGGAGAAAACATTATTTTATCATGACCATGCATGATGTGTTAGCACATATCAAGTGTAACATCCCAGGTAAGTAAAGAATATTAAATTTTCATCGTTATTAATATTTTTGAAATAAATATTCATTTTACATTATTAAGGATTCCATGATCAATGTTGTACCTGATACACCACAATAGGTTTCTTTGAAATCTTATATTCCACACTACGTTGAGTTATAATGAAAAATAAAAAAAATAATGTTATTTTAAATATTAGTTAACACCTAGTAGTTGTAAATGGAGTGAATGAATGAAACAAACATAAATAGTATTATAAATATTAGTTAATTTTTTTACATTTATATAATATTATTTATAGTCTTAAAATTTGAATGAATCTAATTTAAAGCATTAATACTCTAATATTCCTTAAAAGGTCGATTTACAGCCTTTTGATGGAAACCACTCTATATATCTAGTTTTGGTCCCTTATATATTTTTTATTGGAAATAATAAAATTCTTTGTTTGAATCGTGACATTGAAATTTTCTGTGGTTAAATTTTTGATAATTTTCTGATAAAATATAATTTTTAATGTATTATGAAAAATATTGTATTTAAATTCAAAAAAGACTTTTAATCAAACTAATTTATATGGATATATTATCTTTTTAAATGGTATTAAATTTTAATTAGAACATTTTTAACATTTAATCCAATGATGGTCATTAGAAGAAATTTCCCTTTGAAATATTTCATAAACAAGTGTCAATTTTTTGATAGTTATAATTTCTTAAAAAGTATGCTTTCTGTTTTCACAATAGATTTTTTTTAAATTAATTAATTCAAACTTTATTTTTTTAATTTGGTAAAATATACACTATTTGTTAATTCGGAATATGAAATATATATTACAATGAATTTTTATTATTTTTTTGAAAAACTTCAATTTTTGATTAATAGTGAAACCACAAAGTAGTAGTTTAAAGCAGACCTAATCATTTAAATGAAGTTTTTCCATTTCTTTCATTTGAATTTCAAAAATTCAACATACATGGTAGTTATTATTGTGTAAAAATTTTGTTCAATAAGATTAAAATAATTTTTTTGAATAGTTACTTTTGACTTTAATTTACCGTGGTTAAACTTAAAAAAGGTAATTCAAGGTAAAAATAAAATCATAATAATACCCAATTACCTTAATGCATATCCTAACATTATTTTATGAGTCATGGCCGACCATTGGGCATATTTGGGTCCATTTTATGACCCAATGGTTCCACTTAAGAGTGACAATGAAAGTCTATTTTAATTAACATAAAGTAAAAGAAAAATGACATAAAAAATAACATTTAGTAAATCAAAATTTACATGGGGTTATATAAGTTGTCAATGGAACTATAAATATTCATTGGAATGATTACATATTTTATACATCATGGTATTTGTTCTATAATTTTTAGACATAAAATAAATAAAATTATTTATGACAAAATAATAATGCAGTGTTTATCTCATTAATAAATGATTTAAACAAATAAGATTATAATGATTAAAATAAAACCCAATACCTTTTCAATTTTTATTGGGTTATTTTATTTTGACCATGAGTCATAGTATCTTAGACCTTAATGGATTTGGACCTTTAGAAACAGAATATAATTATATAATAAAATAATATTTTCACACTTTCCTAAAGATCCCCTCCCCCTTATAAAAAGTCCAAATTTCTAACCCATTTCTCACACTTCTAAATCCAATTGTCTGATCTAACCGCTTCCCAAAAAAGATAGCTACATCCCTCTATAAAACCTTGATGCATTACCTTAGGCATATGTCACTTCAATAAATTCATTTGGTTCAAACCAAAGTGATTTACCAGATATTAAGGTAACATTTTCTCTTAAGTTAATATTTTTTTTACTTCTCCAACTACAAAACTCTTTTTATTACATTCATTTATAAAAAAACCAAGATCCTAAATATACTAGGATTTTTTTTAATTGGATTATTTCAAAAACACTTACACAATCCTCTATCTAATGGGTAAAGAATATATTGTTTATATGGATGAAAAACAAACTTCTCACAAAACGATGATTGTTCAATTATCTCCTACTGCATCTTATGGTGACCATTATGATGGAAAAATATTTATATATTAAATTTATTATGTTTATGTTTTATTTATGTTTCTATATTTTTTATTTATATCATACCATTATGGTTTCCATTATGATTAAAAATGATAATTTCATTGGAGGAAGTGTCGTCTACCACCCCCTAAAAGTGACAGGAATCATTCATTCCATACATGAGATGTATTGAGGATGTATTTATTAATATTATATATGATATTATACTAGAATTATAATATCACTATGTATCATTATGTTTTCAATCAATTAAAATATAAAATAGAAATGAAAGTAGCATTCATGTGTATGTACAACTTAGCATCTCCATGAAAGATAGATTTCATTTATTATCTCCAAAGGTTATGTACTATTATAATCAGGGGGAGCTCAAAAACACTCTACAGAATATCTGGAAACTTGAGGTAGGAGTGACTATTCGAGAAGCAGGGATAAACCTCTTCGTCTATGAATTCTATAACGAGAAAGATAGATTAAAAATTTTGCGCAGAAGACCATGGTCCTTCGATAATAAACTCTTCCTTATGGACGGATTCAAAGGGGGGGGACGATATTCAGCGAGTGATTTTAACCCATTCCCCCTTATGGATACAAAATAAAGTTATCCCCTTCCATGTAAGAATGGATCGTACAATGAGGGTAATTGGGGACAGTTTAGGGCACTTTCTTGAATGGGACAGGTCAAACCCAATACAATGGGGCCCTGAGGTTCGATTAAAGGTGGAGATTGATGTGTCAGGGCCACTGATGAGGTGAATGTTCTTATATATTGATGATAACAATGCTTTGATATCATTTGAGTTTGAGCAACTCCCAATCTTATGCTTTTAATGTGGTCGCCTTGGCCTTCTGGAGAGAACGTGCACCACTAAACATAAAAGTGATACGGGTAACACTATCATCCAGTACAACCCCTGGATCCATGCCAAAACAAAGAAATATGCTTTCATCCCTAAGACGGAAAAACAAAAAGACTGTGACCATCTCACATCAGTACATTCCAGTCTGACAAACCCCATGCCTGAAAATGTCTTAATTCCTGGGCTAATGAATTTCCCAAAGGATGGCCCTCCCACTTAGGGAGAAGCTGGAACTCAGAGCAAAGCTGGAGCTCAACCTAAATCCTTGAGGGTAAATTCTCCATCATTAGCAATGTTGGTGACAATTAAACAAAAATCCATGTAACATTTCTCAAAGACATTGTTGATGCATGTCGAACCCCCATATATGAACCCTGACACACCTTTGACTGCAGTTGGCACTCTTACAATGAAGGACCATGTAATGTCAGGCCCTCCACTAATGGGTCCAATCACTTTCTGAATGTGAGAAAGGATGCAACGAGGTGAGAGTGATGGGCACACAAAAGACCCAAAACATAGGGTGAGTAAGAGACAAAGTGATACATGTCAATCAGGAAGGAACCTCACCAAAAGATGGAAAATGACATATGGAGAAGCATGTTCGGAGAATCCAGAGGCAGAGGCGGGAGATACCAAGCCCCTCCTAGAGAAATGATTTTCTTTTTTTGGAACTGTTGTGGGCTTCGCAGCCCTCTAACGGTTCTCATGCATTAGCGCAATTGTGCTCAAAGTCACCACGATATGGGTTTCCTGTCTAAAACCATACTGAAATGTAAGGACACCAATGGTATTGCACTAAAGTGTGGATTCCAAGGCTATATCCCAGTGCCTAGACAAGGCCATTCCAGGGGACTCTGTCTCCTTTTTAAGGTCAATGTAGACATTAAATTTTTTTCCTTTTCCCCGCACCATGTGGCAGCGACTATTCACACAGACCTTCACCCACCCTGGACTTTTGTGGTTTTCTATGACTGGCCATCCCATAATGACAAGGTGAAGTCATGGGATCTTCTTTGTAAGCTACGAGTTGACATACCGAGCCTTATTCTATTCGAAGGATTAATCAATGAGATTTTTTTCCATAAGGAATGTGGGGTGGAACCATCCGACCTTTAGCTTCGATGTCATACTTCAAGGATGCTGTTTCCAGGGCGGACCTGGTCGATCTGGGGTACTCAAAAAATCTGTTTACCTAGATCCGCGAAAATTCATATGGAACCCGTATTGTTGAGTGTCTTGATAGTTTTCTGGGCTCTACTGATTGGATTAATCTATTCAGCATGTTTCATATCAACCACATATCCCTCGACTGCTCGGGCCACTGTCCAATCCTCAATGACTGTACACGTGGTTAATATACTAGACACCTTAGCAGACCATTCACATTTGAGATCTTCTGGTCAATAGGTCAGAAATGCGAAGAGGTTATCCGATCATGTTGGAAATGTAATCACTAGGATATTTTCCTCAACCTCCAAGAGGTTGCATCCAATCTGAGGTCATGGAGCAATAAGAAATTCCAACACCCAGACTGGCACTGCAGAATCATTGAAAAGAGATTGAACCTTCCCCTAAAACAACCCACAATCAATGGAAATATCTATAAGATAGGTTCCACACAAATAGAGATGGACATGACTTTATGTATCAAGGACAGATTTTGGGCTATGCACGTGCATGACACCCATATTAAAGAAGGGGACTCTAACACACGATATTTTCACCAGAAAGCTTCATCCAAGCATCGAAAAAACTCTATTACTTGCATAACACAACACTATATAAGAAAAGAATCTTACACCAATGGTATTCACGAGGCCTTGAATGACTTTTTTCAGAACATATTCTCAGCAGGAACCCCTTTCATGTCTGCTGAGGTGGAAGAATGTATCAAACCTGTGATCACTAAAGAGATCAATAGAAATCTCTCTAATGATGTGATAGATAACGAGATACGCTTGGATCTGAAACATCATCATCCCACCATGGCTCCGAGACCAAATGGGTTATACGCTCTCTTCGTTTAAGCAATACTGGCACATAATCGGTCCTGACATCTGCAATATGATATAAAATATCTGGGTTGGGAACACCAGCATTGCGACCATCAATATAACGGTCCACATTCTCACCCCCAAAATCAAGAAACCTATGGTGATCCCTGAATTTCAACCTATCGGCCACTATAATGTCTCTTACAAGATCTTCTTAAAGATGCTGGTCAACCGGCTGCGACCTTGGCTACTAGATATTATCTCTGAAAATCAGAGCGTCTTCGTGGCCAAGAGACTGATCACTGATAATGCGATTGTGGCCTATGAAGTGTTCTACTCTATGAAATCATGCTCCATGGTGAAAGGAGGAACCATGGCCTAGAAATTGGATATGTCCAAGGCCCACGATATAGTTGAATGGAAATTCCTAAGATCTGTTATGAAGAAAATGTGTTTTTGCACTAAATGGGAAGATATGGTCATGAACTGCATTTAAAATGTCTCTTTTAAAATCAAGGTCAATGGGGAGCTCACCTGAAAATTCACCCTATCTCGAGGTCTTCACCAGGGGGACCCTATCTCCCCTTTTCTCTTCATCCTGGTGGCCGACGTGTTTTCTAATCTTTTTTACTGGGATTTTCCCTCTAAGTCTATTCATGGGACAAATGTCTGCCAAGTAGTCCCTCTAGTGTTAGATCTCTTCTTTGCTAACGATTGCCTCCTTTTTCCATAGCAACAATTAATGAATGCAGGGTGATTTTCCAGGCGATTCTCCAGTATAAGAGGGCGTCTGGTCATACAATCAATCATGGTAAATCTGAAATTTCCTTTAGTGCAGGGGTGCCTCTTTCTAAGAGGGATGCAAATTGCGCATTGGCTTGCATCCATATGGTTGTTAAACATTAGATGTATCTCGGGCTTCCCACAGTGATTTTACGATCTAAAAAATAACTATTCACATCCATCGTGGACAGGATTGAGGCTAAAATTCATGGTTGGACCCCAAAAAAATTTCGAAATCTAGCAAAGAGACCCTCATCAAAGCTGTTATCCAATCTGTCCCCAGCTACTTTATGCCACATTTTAACCTCTTGGTGGCCACCATCGACCAGATCCGCACATGCAATGCCAATTTCTGGTGGGGGAATTATGATGGAAGGAATATACCCCATTGGTTGGCCTGGGAGAAACTTTTCAAACCCAAATCAGAGGGGGGATGGTGTTCCAGAATCTTCCACTATTCAACGACACACTTTTGGCCAATCAAGGATGGTTCCTTATTAACATTCCATCATCTCAATGTGCACACATTTTATGAGCTAAGTACTTTACCCACACGGATTCTCATGCTTCCTCTCTTGCTCCCTGCCCTAGCATCCTCTGGAAAAGCATGTGGGGGGCTAAAAAGCTCATGGATAAAGGATTGGGCAGGAGGATTGGGACTGGCTCATCAGTCAAAATTTGGACTGATCCCTGGATTTTTGATAAGGATGGTTTATAGGATACATCCCCCACCCAACCAGGTCTGGAAGACGCCACTATCAGCTGCCTCCTTTCAGACCAGGGACAAGGGTGGTGTTTGGAAAATATCTTTTAATGGTTTAAAAAAATAGATTGACGAATTACCCTTACCATCCCCTGGGTACCAGACACAAGCCCTTACCGTCTCTTCTGAATCAATGACATTTCAGGTGATTAGACGGTGAGATCAGGCTACAGAAATGCTCTTGGAATGCACCCAGTTTTTAGGGATGAGGGGCCTTGAAGATTGATTTGGTCGCTCAAAGTCCCCAAAAAATTTGTCAATTTTGGTGGTAGGTTTGTACGGGAACTCTCCCAACAATGAGCCTTTTCGTTTTTCAACATATGGCATGTACCGCCTTTTGCTGTTTCTGTCCGAACACTCCTAAAACTCCACTGCATGCTATCATTTTATGCCTGGGAGCTAAGAAAATATAGAATCAATGGGGCTCGGCTTCTACAGCTTCGCTGGAATTGTTCTATGACCTACCTGATCTTTTGACGCATTGGTGCTCCTCTCTCTCCCCACCAGATGTTTGTTCACTATGCACATTGGCCTGGATTATTTGGTTTTAGCGCAACGACATTGTTTTTCATCACGTCCAATGACCCCCCAAATTCTGGAGTGAACGAGCTTCTTCTTGGAATGAAGTTTGGGAATGCCATAATGGACGTTCTATGTCGGCTGTCTCCTCGTCCCCTCTCATTCACTGGAAACCCCCAATGGACGGGATTCCCAAGATTAATGTGGACGTGTCGCTTCCAAAAGTCGGGCTTGTTGCCCTCGGCCTCCTTGCCCGAAATCATCAGGGGAAAATCCTTGTTGCTAAGTATGAACCACATCAGGCATTCTGGGAACTGATAATCACTGAATCCAAGGCCATCCTTGTTTATATGATGCACGCCTTTGATTTTGGATGGGGTGACATCATCATTGAGTCTGAATGTCTTTCCGTAATAGATTCTATCAATCACAACAATCAAGGACTCCAAGAATTGGGCACCATTATCAGGAGAATTCTCTCACCTCACCATAAGGGAATGAAAAAAGGCATCCCATCAACTGGCATCCTCAGGCCCATTCGGTACTATCCAATTCTAGATGGACAATTTCACTTCATGGCATCGCCCATGTACTTCTGCTGATCATTGTCATTAATGTTATATGCTCTTAAAATAAAGTGATATAAAAAGAATAATAAACTTGAAAAAGGGTTTTCAATAAACAATACATTATCTAATTTTTATTATTCAGGAATAACATGGAACAGACAAGTCAAGTCATACATGAGGTAGGGGATTTCTTATCTTACTTTTAACTCAGTACGATTTCCTTTGTGCACCACTTATTTATTTCATGTGGTGCATTTTATACTAACATTTGATATATATAACCATCATTCTATTTATAATAAGGGTATTTTTTAATTAATTTTGTGGTTATTAATTTTTCTTTATACGACTCAGTTGATTACAATGTGGTAAGAGGTTTTAATCAAACAATTATTACGTGAGATTCTTGATATATTTGCAACTATTTCCTTTTTTGTGGAGCATGTACTTCCCATGATTGCAATCCTTTTGTAATATTCTTTAATTTATGGGTATTTACACCTTCATATTATGATCCTTCTTTCATGGGGTGTATTTTTTGTAAGTTACCAAATCAGTAATGGAACCTTTTACAGTACTCTTTCATTAAAGAATTCATTGTTAGGTCTTTTAAGTTATCTTATATTATGTTGGGATATGTTCTTTTATATCCTTATCATTTTAAATTTTATTTCAAATTAATGAGATATCCATTACTCTCTAATCAACTCGTCTTCTGATTTTTAATGTGACACTGTTAGGCAGCCACATTTCGGTAAGAGAACATCTTAACCCAATTTCAATTCATTGGGTTAAACTAATACTTCATGATTATGTCCTATTATGAATAGTTGTGCATTTACTATGATTAGTTTACTGATAATATCTTTTTTTATATAGGTTTTATTCTTATTTTTCACACCTAATTAAGTAATTTATTTATCTTTAATTTAAGGATACAATATTTATAAGGTATTTCGTCTCAATTTACTTTCCCTTGAGACTTCATTGTTGTCACGCACCAATTCACTTTTATATGGTGTATATACTATCCATTTTCATATAATATGTTGAATACCTATATTCTCATGTTATTATAATGTTTTGATGAAATTTTATTCTCTAATTGATTGTATTAAAGCATCTCTCCTTTGGTTATGAACACCTTAACTAAAATATTTTTTTCAAGATTTTTTCTTCTAAATACTTCTCATTAATGTCTATATTTAAAAAATGGTTTTAAAGATTTATTTTATGGATATTAATGTTTTTAAATGTTAATTATTTTAAATATTTCAATGTGGTATGGGTCACTTTGATTGAAAAATATCTTTATTAAATGTTTTAATGGATTTTTATATAGGTTTGATAATGAATTGATTATGTCAATATCCTAAAAAATATATTGAGTAAGAAATGTGGAAATGTTATGTTTCCTTTATGTTTGTTTTTTGTGTAATGACTAGGTTATGGTTCATCAACATTGCTTACATATAAGAGAGGTTCCATTATAAACCGTGGACAGATGAGCCAGAAATATCTCTCCAATGTATTGGGTAATGTGATGGAGGTAAATGTAAATGTTTTTTCTAATAGATTTAGCAAATATACTGTGATGAGTATTCCAAATGTGACTCCCTGTGTAGTTTTTGTAGCTACAATGTATGTATGTTAGGATATCTGTATGTTACCTTTGTAGTTTATGATTTGTGTGTGTTATTCAAAAATCATATGTTTTCATAATGAATGTTACGATTGAAAAGCATTGTTTCATTGATTGGTATATACTGATGGGCCAATTTTTTTATTCCCTTATTTTATAACCCCTAATGATAATTTTATTCGCATCCCATGTTTTTGAAATGTATTTAGTATGAAATAAAGATAAATAGGGTCATGGATGGGATCAAGGAAAATACTTGCTCTCTAAAACATGAAACAATACATGTTTCATTTTAAGGTTATTTAATTCATGATAAAATTAGGAACTGTGTAGAAGTGTCTACTTTGTATTTTTTGAGCTGTAATTTAATTTTTATGGCCTAATTCTCTTAAACTATAAACCTGAAAAGACCCTCAATGTGGATTATTCATTAAATTCCATATTATGTAATGTTTAAGGCTGGGTACTTATATAATGGGCAAAGGAAATAATCACCAAATTATGTTTTAGGAAATACATAGAGTAATATAAACATTTAATGGCATAATGCAAGTCATATAAATCATGTACGGCAACAAAGATGATTCCTAATCATTATTTTTATTTATATCAATCTAATGATGTAATATAATCATCAATCAGAAAAATAATTATCACACATAATTTTCATAACCCAATGGTGGATTCAAATAAAGAGTAATACAAACAATATATTACAATATATACCAACCAAATAATTTGGCATTCACTACACACAGGTTAGCTACTCAAAATTACAACTCATTACCAAATCCTAATACATCTACAATCTCCAATATAATAATACAAAATAATAAAATTAACCAAATGAAATGGATTTTAAACCACTTTCTGTCTTCTTGAATCAGATTCCAGTGAATGATTCCCTAAGATGATGGGTCACATAGACCCAAGAATTATTCATATATTTCTATATACTTCCTACTATTAGGGAGTGTATAAGTTGGTACCTTAATGATACAACACCCCCATGATTGGAGATTCATATCGGTGAACTAAATAGATCAATAGTATAATAAAAATAATTAGCTGGCATCAAAAGTTTAGGCGTCCAAAATTAATAAATAACTATGATCGTGTAGTATAAAAATACGATGATATGCCAAATATATATAACAAAATTAAAAATTGACACATGTTATACATTACAAGTTTCATAAAGGGAAATATTTATAAAATTAATATCTCAAATAGAATCATGATCCTTTACTCAGTCATATTCTCCTCTGATCCCATGATATATGAAAATCAAGTATCGACCATTAGAAAAATTACCTCATCCCTACATGCATCCACATAAAAACTTTTTTTACCATCAGTAGCCTATATTAGGTGTGAGATAAATATCAAGGTATATCGTCAACGATGTTTATAAATATACAGCTAGTGGATATATTATGACTATGTACATATGATAAGAAATGAAGTAAATGACATGTAAATGGTCATATCTAATTCATGAATGACACCAGACCCATTACATGTACCCTCTCAGATGTATTACAACTAGAGGATAATCTTTATTATGAGGAGAAACTATTGAAGATCATAGATCGTAGATAAAAAGTTCTACTAAATAAGACAATTCCCCTCTTCAAGGTGTTGTGGAAAAACAAAAAGATTAAATAGGCGATGTTGGAATCATACAAAGTGATGACGATGTGTTACACAAATTTATTTTATTGTGGGAAAAATAAATTTGGAAGATGAAATTTTTATGGGGAATGATTGTAACGACCCCTAAAATCATTAATGAAAATTCCACATGGTATATTTAATTTTATTTTTATGGTTATGTTAAACGTTTGCACTTAATTTTTTCTATGTTTAGGATTTTAAAATACAGATAAAAATTGTGACCAATGCTAATATAATTGTTGAAGAGTGATCAAATTAATATTATTGGGCCTTAAAAAAATCTAATTTACGTAGAAAAAGGAAGTGATGGCCTCATCCAATAGTCATTACCCATACAAAGACCATTTATCAAAGTTCAGTTATGTGGTGGCTTCATTGGTATTTTCTAATGACCATGCCCAAGATGAGCTTGAATACTTTAAGTTCGAGTGGAACCACCTATGAAAGAAGTAGAAGTTGATAGAGATTACCAATTTAGAAATGTTATCCAAGCCACCCAAACATTTTGTCCTCATCACAAACCTTACCCTTCCGTCTTATGTGGGTGTTATAAGGGGTTATGTAACAATACCCTGGTACTATGATTATGTACATTATTTCTTTATACATAATTTACATTCATTTTATTATTGTTACATTTTTATAGTTTTTAATGCACAAATAGTATTTTTTTTATTAATGTTCAACTAAAGAATCTATTTTTCTAAATTAAAATATTTTTTTTAAAATAAACAGTATTTTAATAAAATATTATTAGTAAATTACTTCTTATTTTGTATAAATGACCATATAATTTTAATTGATACAATTGTAAATTTTATTAAGGTTTGTATGTTATTTTTTCCAAAACCAATGAATTTTTGTTAAATGTAGTTTTTTATTTTAAAAATAAAAATATACATATTTATAAATGTATTTGGATAAAATGGAAATTTGTTTTGGAATCAAGACATTGAAATTATCCAATGATGAATTTCTCACAATTTTCTGAGACAATAAAAATTTTTGCTAAAAATTAAATACCGTTTAAATATATAATTTTTTTATTACATCATAATGAGCCTATACAGTAAACTATATATTCTGAACATATATGTTTTAACATTAAAATAATATTATTTTAGATTTTATTTATTTATTTTATAATGCATTAATTTACCTTTCAAGTCTTATATAACATTTTTTCTTTTTATATTATTTTTCATTGAGAGAGTGACTCACCTCAACATAAGAAACCCTGTTATTTTAATAAGATCATCGATTTGATTTATAAAATACTTTTTCCACACTGTTTTGTATAAAACCATGGTAAAAAACAATGGGTTGTTTTTTGGTTTTGATTAGTTTAATGTGTAGTGTCCCTAACTAAATAATAATGAATTCCCTCTATTTCACATATAAACCAAACAAAGTTCACACTTCTTCCTTACTCAATGACTTCTAATTTCGACCAACCCCAGACCTCCACTCTCTAGAATCCTCCAAAGGTGACCCATACTCCCAAGATGCCTCTCTGAATACTCTTATGGATTTGGGGTCACAATTCCATGTAAGAGATTTCTTCATTTTCTTTTTTGCCTCAATTTAATTGTGTTATTATACCCTTTTATATTCAATTAAAAATGTTGGTGTATGATTTAGAACATCCCACATAAATCTCTATTAATTTTTGAATTATTGGAGTCCCTTTATCTATCATTAATTTCTTCCATGTACACCCGTTACAATGCCGAAATTATTTAAGGAATTTATCTCTCCTCATTTATAGTCAAAAAACATTTTTTATTGTGAATTTATATTCCATTAAATAAGTTGGGACATGTTTTCTATATTACTTCCATACTATCCATTTCATTTACATATGATTACACACTACTTTATCACTCAACAACCATTTTTGTGAAATCTTATGTCACGCCGTTACGCTTCCGAAATTGCTCTATTTTTTCAAGCCAATATTATTGTGTCGTGAATACCATGAAAATTTCTCTATCAATGGTATTCACCATTAGGAAAATTTAAATAATTATTATAATGATTTATGAATATATTACACATACATTTATCATTTAATAATTGGTGACAAATGATTCCATGTTGAATGATCCATGAGGCACACTTATGCATGAAATGAAATGTTTAAGATGGGTGTGCCCTGATAGGGCACCAATAAATTTTGTAAAGTATAGTATCTTGATATGTCATGTGCAATGGGTGTTGACTCATGCTAATTCAAGTGATATGAGGTTTTACTCATGCTTCTTGTGCAATGAGGGTTTAATAATTCACCATGTGCAATGTGCCTTGGCTCAAGCTAATTCTATGTTATGTGTTGTTGCCACATTTCCATGTTATGATTATCATGATTTATCTTGCCTTTATGTTAATGTTTCGATTATTCTCCATTGATGTGCCTATTTTCTAAAATTCATTTTATTCCTCATGTTATTCCACATTTATTCCATTATTTGGATTTATATCTTATCATTTCTTATGCATGTCCTCGGGTTATCCCATGCAATGCTAAGTACGAGGGAATGTAGTGGCAATGTAATGAATGTTTTCAATAAGTATATTTTTTTTACATTCTATTTTTTATGTAATATTCATAACCCCAAAATACACTAGACCTCTTGATCGTTTTTGTTGTATCAACTTTCTTTTAGGTAATAAATCAGGTTTAATTGTGTAAAAAAGAGCATGGTTGTTATAGACATGGGTTGTAACACATGAATCCATAACTAGCCTAATGAGATTGTTTTCACAAGATATGTGTACATTCCCCAAATATCATGGTGAATGTTGGACATCATTCGTAATAGTCAAAATATGTCTGGAGAAATATCATTTCCATCAATCTAAACAAATGGCCTTGGAATGTCATTCCCATTTCCCATAAAATTGTAAAATGATGAGATTTAGCATGTTCTACCAACTAAGTAAGGGAGAGTGAAATTTCATACTCAACAAGTCATCTGACCTTCACTCCAAAGCCAATATAAATAGTTTAGACATTATATGAATAATCAATTTAAGTATTACCTAGTAAGATTTTGCATTATCAAGCCCAATATATAGATGGGTATAAAAATTCATATATTACATATATAAAAACATTAAATAATAGGCATTTCATTAACACATATTTATATTAATTTTAATTAATCCTTTTAATCCATTTAATTTGTGAAATCCTTTTTGATGATATGGCTTTCAATTATATTTTAGAAAAATTCTTTTTCATGGCATGACAATAAATTAAGAGGTGACTCAATCAATGAAAAATATATATAATAGTGGGAAACCCCATTTACAATCCATTTCAAACAACTGTAATGTGTTAAAATCATTTAATAATTTTAATATAAGGGGAACTACATGGAGGCATACTCATGGATAATATATGGTCGTGTTCATAATTCTGTAATCAATAAAAATATTGTCCTTAGTAGTATAAAAACGTGCATATATAAATTAAGAATCAATGAACTAATTTGAAGGCCAGTACAAAAAATATGGCCTCTTTCCGTGCTAGATAAGGGACTTAACAGTTCTAGAAAAGATATTTTAATCTTTCAGAAGATAAGGGGTCCCATTTATCAGTACTAAAAAATGATTGGTAAAAGTGCCCTTTTATCATTGCCAAAAAAGAGATGATAAAAGGTGTATTTTATCAGTGCTAAAGAAAAGTGCTAATAAAAATCTGATTTATATGTTCTTTTTTAGCACTGATAAAGACCCATTTTATCAAAAAAAATAATTTATCCTGTTATAAATGTCAAAAAAAAATTAATAAAAGATAAATAAATAAATAATGCGTGAGGGGGGGCAATGGTGCTTTTAATAGTGGTTGCCCCCTACACCTTTTATCAGCGTAATGAAGGGCCCCCTTCATCTCACCACACACTCCCCTTGACCATGAAACTCCCTCCCACATGCCCACACACCCTTGCTTCAACAAGAACTCCAACCCGTAACCTCCCCCTTGCAGTCCTGCACCATTACAACTAATCCATTTAGTTTTTTCTCTATTTAATGATATATCTATTTATTTATAAATGTATAGTTATAATTATTCCTATATTAATACGGATTCATATTAATTTAAGTATATTAAGTATATTAAAACAAGTATATATATTCATATGTTAATATATTTTCATGTTTATTTATAAATATGTATACTTATATTTATTCATATATTAATACAAATATATTTAGTTATATTAATACATATATCTTTATTCATATATTAGTGTATATATATATATTTGTATATTATTATATTTTTATATTTATTTATGTATATATGTTTTGTTATAATTTTTTATATGTATATTTATTTGTATATTAAAATATATTTATAAGAATAGTTTTAAATGCATTTAATTTTTTTCTCTTTTTTTAGTGTTTATAAATAAATAAATATGTAGATACATACAAATATACAACACACACACATGCAGACACACACATACACACAGAAAAAATGTATGATTGTTTGAAGTTCGAGTTACATTTTTTTACTTATTTTAGATCATTTATTATTCAGTTTTCTTTAGTAAAATTATTATTAAATGATTATTAATCATTGATAATTAGATAATTATTAATTAATAATATTTTTTTTGTAATAGTTTAAAGAAATTTTAACTAAATTTGATAAATATAATTTAATAGTCTATTTATACTTGTATAAATAATATTTAAAAAATATATATTATATTTATATCAATATAAATATAAATATATAACAATATATTTTTTTCATGATTTCTTTCAAAATTTATCATTGCATGGAAGAAGAAATGATAAAGCCCCCCTATCAGTACTACTACAAACCGCTCTAATAAAGGGGTTCCCTTTAACAATGTTAAATGAAGTGCTGATAAAGGGGGCCTTTAACAACTCTAAAAAATGCACGGATAAAGGGTCACTTTTAATAACTATTATTTAGAACTGTTAAAAGTTCCCTATATCAGCACATTATTTTACCACTGTTAAATTGTGGCACTGCCAAAACCCAGTTCTCTGGTAGTGGGCATCCTGCGATAATGGCAAGAATCAATAAAAATGGTGGAGCTATTAAAACTTCTCATCTTTTTGGAATGAATTATATATACCACAAAACATCGGGTTGTAGATGACTCGTTATCCAATAAATACTTCAAATTTGATGTTTGTCAGAATAAAAAATAATAATGTTTCAATACACTAAATATATGTGCAGTGAGATCACAACAAAATAGGGAATGATATTGGAAAAAAAGTACGAATGGAAAAAATAATATTTAAAATCCTATAGATAAATATCCAATAATTCTAATAGAATTTGATTATAATAATTCATCTATGTGACATCTAAATCATTATGTGAGGAGAAATGAGTTTTCAGAGGATGATGAAATGAAGCTCGTCTACTAGAGAAGAATATTTTAGAATGAGGATTAATTTAAACAATTTACATTTGCAAATTCATAAAATAAACCATTCTAAAAATTTCACATGATTCAGAAGAACGGTTGGCCAAACCATTCCCCAATGTTACACCATGGCACATCCCATGGAGGACCCCACAGGTACTTGGTGCATAGTTTGGGTAATCGATCCATGACAATGCATATTGAATCTGAATTTTTTGAGATAAATCATATAGTCATTTAAAGAGGTCGTTCTAATTTTAGACAACTATGTGGTGTACTATTAGCCACTAATTTCCCAAAAATTTTACCCTACATGTTTAGTACAAATCACTTGATAATCATGCGGCCTACTATATTTTCTGAATTTTCTGATATCTTGGCTACAAAAAAATTCCAATGCACTCATCAAAAATTCATTAGGTTGTAGTTCATGTTTACAAAAATTATATAATGCATTTAATAAAAAATTGATATGTACCATTGGGAAAATAAGTTCCATTACATGATATGTCATAATCAAGGTAAGGGTTTTTTTATTGAAAATATTCACTTAATTTTATGCATTCAATGATTTATACAAAATTTCAGAAAGTATGGATACTTTTTAAAATAATCAATGTACAAAATAATCATTTTTCATAGTTCATCAATAAATTGATTTTTATTTGTAGGTATGTAAGGATTATATAAATTAAAATCTTTTCTTTATCATGTTCATAATTTTTAAATTTTATTAATTTAGATTTAAAATAAAAGGGGATTTCTTTATATTTTTAATTTTTATAATGCAATTGAGAAAATAGTAATTTTATATAAATTTTCACAATATGAATGTTCTATTTTAATATATATGGTTAAAATTTATTTTTCTACATCTAGAACCATTATAAAATGTTTGGATTCCTATACATGAGTTCATGGTTTTTTAAATGAAACCCCTCTTCCATTTATTTTTTTATTTTTTATTAAAAATAGGATTTTAATAAGAATTTTTTTTTGTATATGTAAAATATTTTTTCATATGTGTTTAAAATATGTTTTCAAGTGGATTCTCCATTATATTGTACTTTAAAATTGTCTTTTAATGATTGATCCCAAAAATATTTCAGGGGTGGACTCAATACATCTTATATAATAGGTGTTCCCAGATTACATTCGGTGATCCTGATATAAAAGCTAGTATTTGTGTACCTATATAGAACACCAATTAATTAGATAATGATAATGTTATATAGATAATTATATTAGATCATAATAATATGTTTAATCCTATTATAAGGGGTTTTTTATAGTTTTAAAATGATGATTTCCCAAGTAATGCATATAGTTCTTTTATTATTACTAATATGTTTTCTTGTAAATTATTTTATTAATAAATATAATGTAATAATATTTTTATTTTAAAAAATATTGTATATGGATAAAATGGAATTATTTAAAAAAACTCATGTTTTTTCTTTTTTAACTCAACTATGAAATCTCTTCTCATTTTTTCTCTTATTGATAATTTTTTAATCATCCCATGATTTAAAAAATTCACAGGGTTTTATCGATGGGTAAAGGAAAATATGTGATTTAGATTAGAGAAAATAATTTTTTTCATGAAATAAATTCATGGTTTATTTAGAACATTAATATTATAGATAAATGGATACATAGTAGAACAATCCACATGTAATGTATGGGTTTGTTACCTATGAGTTATAACCTAATTACCAAATATAATAAACCAAAAATATCATTTGAAATGAAATTCAATTGTAGTATATAGTCACTATTATATGTTATATATCATCCCATTTCATCATAATCAATATCAAAGTTAGGTTTAGATTACTTTAGATGAAAAGATTCAATTTTAGTATGATTTGGTAGCCTTCTACAACCACAATGGTCAGAATGTTTGGGAGAATCATAGTTATTTTGGAAATATCAAATGTTTTTTAGAGAAAAAGAATAATGATATCAAAATTTTTACTCCCCAAGGAATATTTTTTATGATAATACAACAACACAATCATTATTTTTATTTGTAATTCGATTGATATAGTTGTAATCAAACAAAAAATGGATGTCAAGGAATATGTAGTGTTTTTGTGAATGATAAATAAAACTAAGTGTGGTCTATATTAGAATCAATTTTAGTTATTCAAAACATTCGATCATGTTAAATGGTTAACAACCTTGTCATTGGAAGTTTTTAAAACGATGTGTTGGAAATTAATCAACATGGATGTTCAACTGATAATGATCATGAAGGTAAATTTATTCAATTTCATAGTTTTCCAAAATGTAGAAAGGAACATTTTGATTATTTATTCAATATACTTAGAATATGTTTTATTTTTGATTCAGGATATCCTAAAGCATTAATCATTTATGGAAAAATGACGTGTTCAGTCAACACCAAGAATGGGAATAAAATTTTCCTAATGTATAAATTATGTTGTTAAAATTTGTGGAGATTAGTCAATATGAAAATCAATGTCCCATGGAGATATCACCCAAATAATACATATATTATATATTTGAATAAATATATAAATTCATAATTTCATTATAGATAATTAGTATAAAATACAAAATTTTGTATGAATGGTATATATTATATATTGGTTTCTATTTCGAAATATTTTTATAATAAAAACATGAATCATTTTGTAGGAATTGTGTATTAAGGAATAAATTTATTATGCATGGTTAAGGTATTATACTAATTGATTAAGGTTTATATAAATAAGGCATTTCTAATATATTATAGATATAAAAATAATTATATGATTTAAATAATTAAATATTTTTTGTCTTTTTTGATTACAAGAGTAGATAATGTATTATCTATTGAGTTTTTACGATTTTTGGGGTATTTAAAACCATTAATATTAAAATGTCAAAATTTTATTTGAGGAAGATTTCTTGAATACTAGTATGAACAGAATATTCAGGTATGTATATCTATTAGGATTTATATTGTATTAAAACATGTTTTTATTAATTATTTATTTTTGAATGAATAAAATTTCTGTTATTGAATTTGTTCTACACAACACTTAAATATGCTAGCGCTATACAAATTACATAGTTTTCTTTCGTAACACACAACACTAAATTTTATAAAATCATTGATATATAATTGATATAGTTATTTTAATAAAACTGTTATAACATATTGGATATATATAGTGATTTAAAAATTTGTAAAATTTTTTTTATATATTAATTATAATTCATTTATATAATTAAAGTGAATTGGTATAAAATAACATATTTTTCTGTTAAGTCGTCATATGTTTTGAAAATTATATTTTTAAAAAAATGTTTTTTTCATTAAATAAGAATTAATAAATTAAAATTATTACAATTTTAGAATATTAATTTTTTAAGTAAAAAAATTATGAATTTAGAATATCAAAAATAGATTTGGAGGAATTTTTTGTTTTTTTCATGATGGTTTCCTATTTTATGAATATTGAAAAATACTTTACTTTTATTGAAAATATCTATTTAGAACAATTTATTTATATAATTAAATTATATGTTACATTATTTCGCACATAAAAATAGATCAATTATAATTCAATGAATATACATTTATTATCTGGGATCTATTTCAAATTGAATTTTGATATAAAAACATTGTAAACATCAAAACATTTAATCATTAAAAGCCCTATTTTTTGTTTCATCTTTGGGATTACCATTAAATTAAAATTTTCCTATTTTATGAATGGAAATTTATAAAATGGAATCAAAAATTGGAATCATCTTAATTTATATTATTTAATAAGTTACAAAAACATTTTTCCCAAATTGAATACTGAAATCAAAAAAAATATTAATCATGGTTAAGGTAAAAATGGATTCACATAGAGGGTAAAAGAAATAAAAATGGGTAAAGGTAACCTAAATATGTACGAAACCAATAGGATTCCAATAAATATATCTTATATTATTATTTATCAATAATGATCAATTATTTTTTGTTTTTGACCATAAAAATCATGGATTTAATTCATTATTTCAATAAATTACATGTGTGTAACTCCTCATTCTTATTATAGGCCATCACTTCACATATTTTCATTAAACATTAAAAACAATTTTATATCAATCATTCCCAAAAAATGACTTCCCAAATATCATCGTCTCATATTATATTACTTATTTTGAATATAATTCCAACCAAGGAAGTATTTTTTTGAAAACCTAAAGAGGATACACAATTTAGAATTAACATTCATCAACATGTGTTTTTTATTTTTACAAAAACTAATAAAACTCTTAGTAAAATATTATGAGATAATAACTAAATTATATACCAAATTATGAGATATTTATATGATAATTTCCTACAATTATATCCGCTTTTATCAAATGGGTTACGAAATCACTGTTCGTGTGTACGATGGACTACAACCTTACGAACCAATGACATTTTTTTCCTTTATTACAACTCATGGATTGAAATAACGATAGATTTATAATTTAAAGATGATATTTATGATATTATTATGGTTCTTGAATTTTCATATCAATAATAACATCATGTTTTTCATTTTATGGGAATACGACAATGTCACACATGCGTAAGTTAGAATACAACCTTACGAAGCAATGTGATTCATTCATGCTTCAAATAGAATGTAATAAGGGTAGGGATAATGTTAATAGGTGATATATTTGACATAAAAACGATTTTACAATGATATTTAATAATTTATAATTATTTCATCCTAAAAATTGGAAAAATGGAAACAACATTCATGCCTGTGTACAACCTACCTTCTTTAAGAACTGGATATTTCATTTTACATATTTATCATTTACAGATTACTAAAAATACATTTATACTTAAAATATGCTATATTTATACAATTTTTAACATTATGGATATTATTTAACAACAAATAATTTAATATGATCCAAATTTGAAAATATACCATTACAAAAAAAATCAAAGTAGTTATTGCTCAAAACAATACTTCAACCTGTAATTACTAAAAATAAATTAAAAGGTCATTAATAAAAATTATATAAAAAATTATATATTTTATGGTTATATATAAATTTAATTGTGTAGTTATATTTACGATATATGAGTTTTGAACATATATGATAGAATTCAAGGCATAAGGTTCATGATTTTCATCTCAAATTTAACTTTCATGGAAACATTTATTTTTTAACAACCTAGTTAATATATGAGGTGTATACAATTCCAATAAATATAATTTATGATTATTATCCTTAATTTTATATTTATTTATGTATATATATTTTTATACCTTTCGTGGGATTTTTTTTCAAAATATTGCAAATATAATAAAGTAATTTTTTTTATCATTTTCCCCCCTTTTCCATGTATATTATGTTATTGAACTATAGTCTGTCACGAGTTTTATAAAAATCACCCTAAAACATGTGATATTATTAATTTATTTATACTCATGATATTATAATTTTAGTTTTGGGTTATTCTTTCATGATTCTTACAATTCCAATATAAAAAGTGTAAATGAATTTATGTTACAACCTCATTGTTTATTAGGAATGCTTATGATTATGTTTTTGATGGTATAAAATTAAAATCAAATTATTATTAAACTCTGAATGTTTATTATAATATATATATAAAATATATCTACTATTAATAGTATATTTTATTCACTCTTCGTCGTATAAAATAATTGAGAAAATGTTTTTAAGAATGTCTAGTTGTATTCCATCCTTCAGTAAGGAATCCATTTTCATATAAGACTGTATTTTCTAAAAATGTTTCCAAAAATGATTAATTATTGATCTATGATTTGTAAAAGAAAATGAATTTTTTTTATGTTTATAAAATTCTTTCAACGGAGTCTTAATTTCATGTTCAAAGTAACTACCATTTGTATTTTTAAAAAAAATATAAAATGAATATTTTTTTTAATGTGCATTGCTTGAACAATGCTTTACATCATCATGAACATTATTTTCATTGAATATTAGAAAATTATTTTTCATGTTTAATTTAAAATAAATGCTATACTATATTTTTTGAAACTAATTTTTTTCAAAACAAAATGATATTTACCAAATGAAAATTTTTAAATGATATTTTAAAATCAATCTCTTTCTAAAATTAAATATTTCGAGGTAATATTCTATTTTAAAGGGATATTGGACAAGGATAAAATTATTAATATTTATTTTGAATGGTATATAATGAATTTCTATTTTCGAAAGTGGTTTCCCTTCCATGGGTTATACCATGATAAAATGTTTATCAAAAACATCTTATTTCATGGGGTATGATATGATGAATGTTTCTGTATCATGTGACACACATGTGTATGATTTTCAATATGTTAACCTTGTGAAAGATATCTCACTCAAATGAATTGGGAAATGATTATTTCTATATGAGCTCATTGATTTCATGAGAGGTTATCCATATCCCATGTGATGGAACTCGGGTGGTCATCCCAATCTGTAGTAGGTACGTGGGTGGTGTTCCAAAGTCTAAAATTTTATGAATCAGTTGGTGGGTAGACATTAAATTATATTTTCTATTCTTATTTGTATGACACAATTTTATTTCAAATTCTAATTTTATGCCCCCATGGCTTATTTTATGTGATTCCATTATTTTTCTTCTATTATAATCATCTTATCATAATTTCATGACTCATATTTATGATAATTGATATGATGGTAATTGTTTTAAATTGTTATGAACACGGTATCATACCATTATTTTCATTATATAATTATATATCTGCATTGAGAACCCTTATAGATCACCTAATCCCACCCTTTCTTTGGTGTCCTTTTTCATGGTCCCGAATATAAATATGATGTATGATATTTATATGAAGTTTGGTAGTTATGAATATCGTAGTGGGAGAAGATAAGTCCTAACAATGTACAAGTTGTTTTTGTTTACATGATTCCAAATATGCTAATATTTTATGGTCCTTGGCAATTTATTTGTGTAATGTAATAAATATTCATCAAAATGGAAATAATATATATGCATGATTAACCTGGGTAACTGCTTTTTGTATAAGAGGATCGTTTTCATTAAACATTGGAAACTGGAATGATAAAACCTTTATGATATCCCAATGGAATTATCTTAATAAAAGTCTATTTATGTGTCCAATTTTTGAAAATATCCAAGAATTTTGGTAAAGGCATTAGCGAGTGATTTCTATGAAACTGAATCCCTATCTGGATTCTACATGTGGATATGGCTTGGGAACCATGATACATATGGGTAATGACACTAAAAATGGAACATTGTGCTGGACTCAATTGTTATATTGTCCTGAAAACATGCCTTGCAGTGCCCCTAGTTGGACAATCCATGACGATATGTTATGAAAATTACCAAACTCGTTATGAACCATCTTGAATGAATTATATAGTTAATTTTTATGAATGAACATGGATATCCATAAGCCGACATAGATTAAAGAATTTGTAAATATTTACACGGGATATATGTGTATTTTCATTAATATTTTGTTCCCTATAATGTTAATTGTTTCCAATATTGTTTATTTTGTTTTTAGTTATTATATGGAACCTTAAAAATCTTGTTAGAGTTGAATTTGATATCCAATGAAACAATTGTTATCCTATGAATTAAAATATTATGGGTGTTAGAATAAAAAATATAATTGATATTCTATCATAACATTATTAATATACGAATCATGATATACTTTTGAAAGATCAAAGGATGAAAAAAATCTATTATGTCAATAATGAGGAAGAAACAACATTCATTCAGTGGGTATTATGATCCCATTGTTTTTAGAATAATGAATCTGCACCATTGAAAAATTATTTTCCATTATGAAAATTCCTCAACATGAAAAATTAATTTTGGTTGTCTACTATTTGGATGGTGAAAAGATAAATGGTGGAATCATATGATTAATATGATTTAACATGAAGAAATTAACTCAATAGATTGGGAAAATATTAAGAACTTTTTTTATCAATAATTACATTCCTTGAATTTTTCATACAATAATGGATAAGGAGTTCCTTGATCTAAATAAAAAGGATGATGTGTCTATTCTTTGTTATATATTGATTATTACAAGGCATGGTAGGTGCACTTCTATAATTATCAGCCATCATTATTGTAAGGTAGTTCAATTTTTTAGTAGCTTAAATCCAACTATCCCAAGGGTCTATCAATAAGATCAGTTAGTATCACAGAATATATAGTTCAAGGTAAATTCAAGTTGGAAATTTATTTTGGAGTTTCATATCCATATAATGGTTTTTATAAGAAGAGATAAATTGATTTCATACAAAAATATAAGAACCATAGATAGAAGAAGATGATATTTTCTTTATTCTCAATGCGCTGGAAGTGGATTAATGGAAATTATTTCAAGGAGGGTGGTATTTTTTTATGGAAGGGATGTTTATCGAGTGTATAAAAGACTATATAGTGGGAATACGTTAGATATTATAATGTATAATGAAAAAAATCTATATAATACACCTCCCACACTCTAGGATTTCAAATTCAATGAGTTTGGAAAATATCCTAACATGTTCCCAAATCTAAGGGTTAATGATTGTGAACAACGCAAGTCACCTTTTAAGATAAAGGACAAGGGGACGTCTCTTGCATTCAATTATTGAGATGAGAGGTTTAAAAATTATCGGGTGAATGGTAAGTTAACATAAACTATAAAAATGAAAATGTCTTATATTACATAAGATATAACCATTCATTCATATATGATGAATTTTCTAAGGGTATAATGATTCCACCAAACTAATTATATATAGAACTAGATGTGAACAACCCTAATGGTACAATTCTCACATCAGAAGTCAATTATTCCTCAAATGATGATTTTTGGGTGAATATAATTCCAATAAGTGTTTTTATTTTTTCTATGGTCGAATTTGTCGTTATCCTGGGAATGGATTAAATTTCTCTACACAAATCAAACATTAATTTTTATGAATATATGTTCTATTTGATATTTCAAACCAGCATTTGACCATAAATAAATGAGATAATATGTAAAATAATCCTATATAGGTCACATAAATTCTATTAGTCATAATTCCCATTACAAAGGGGGTTTTATATGAAATATTATAGGAAAATCATGAAATTAATTAAATACCTATTGATTGGGATTTTGTTGATGTCACTTTGGAATAGTTTCCTTGACATTCACCAAAACATGGAGTATATTTGTCAACATTACTCATACCTGAAAATTTTAGAATTTCAATTATTCTCTTTTGAATCACCCCAATTGAGTTGTAGGTTTTAATAAAGAAACTCTATGAAAACCTTGATAAGGGATGCATTCAGCCAAATGTTTAACAATGGATTTACCTTATCCTTTTTTAAATGAGAATGATGGATCACTGAGACTCAACATTTATTATTTGGATATAGACAAGATTATAATTATGATCATGTACCATCTTCCCCAAATTGATGACCTATTTGAGAAATAATACAGAGCACATTACTTTTCCATGATTTACCTTAATTTTTTATATAATTAATTGAGACATAAGAAGGAGAATATACATAATACGTCATTTTATATGTGGTATAGATACTATTATTATATTGTGATTCAATTTTTTATTACTAATTCCTCAACTATATAAACTGATTTAATGAATGGAGTCTTTATAGATTACATTAATCAGTTTGAAATAGTCTTTATAGATGATATTCTTATATATTAAAAGAGAATGGAAGTGAATTAACCAAATTTATAATTTACTAAAGACTATATGAATTGATAAAATATATGAAAATCATAAACAATGTTATTTTATTCTGATAGAAAATTCTGTTTTGTGTCATACAATCTTAATAGAGGTTATATTCCTAGATCCGTCAATGATAGAGGCTATTGATTGTTTGCCATGTCCATCAATTCTAACAGGGATTCGTTGAATTCATGGTTTATAATGATATTATATTTGGTTTTGGGGTAATTTCTCACAAATTACTAATGCTTTGAATATGTTAACTTGAATAGGGGCCATCTTCCTATGGATAGATGAATGTATGGAGAATATAAATGTACTAAAGATAAGGTTTTTATCAGAAATTTTCACACATTACCATATAGTAGAAAAGGATTTGCAATCTATATTTTTTCTTCCAGAAATTTATTGGGATGTGATATTATGTATAATGACATGGTTTTGTATTATTATTCATGATAATTGATAATTCAAAATGAAAATTATGCAACCCATGATTTAGATTTATTTATTGTAATTTTTTAAATAATGATTTTGATAAGTAATATTCATTTAGAAAATTGTGATATATATACAAATAATAAGTTATTAATTAATATATGTACAATGAATGAGTTCAATATGATCAAAAGTATATGGTTATAGATGATTAATGAATACGAATTCTCAACATATTACCACCCTCTAAAATATAACAAGTTGGTCGATGATTGGAGTCGAAAGGATCATACTATATTATCCATGACATGGATTAAAAAACATGAAATATTTTATTGTGTGAAATTTATTGATATTGAAATCATAATGAAAGGGGAAAATAATATATTGATTAATAAAATGATCAACAATCTATATTAGTGAAATTTAATGTGGTATGAATAAAATAATTATACCTGCAAAAGAAGGTTGCACATGTTCCTCAGTTTATCCTAGATCTTAAATGACTATTAAGGTTTATTATTCATGAATGAGTTACTTCCATAAAAATTTTAACGGAGATATTTAAGTAATATCATAGTTTATAATTATCTATTCATCTTGGATGTACAATGATGTACAATTATTTTTAAGAGTACTTCTGGTTGGTTGAAATGGAGATATATATCCACTATATTGTCTCTTAGATATTGTTTTTTTATTATGTTAAGAATAAATAAATAATAATAATGGTATGATACATCTGTTTCCCATACCAGAATGGAAATGTGAAAACATCCCTATGGACCTTATCATTGGTATCCCCAATATGCCTAATGGGAATAATGCTAAATGAGTTGTAGTTGAACTCCATACAAAGACCGCACACATTATCTCTATTAGAGAATACTTTTCTCTGGATTAGCTTGTAGGAATATATATAATGAGAGATGTATGAATTCATATAGTAACACAGTTCTGTATGTATGGTCGATATATGAGGTTTAGATTAGTATTATAGTATATTATTTAAAAATATCAGGACATGGAGTTATATTATAGAACTGTATATCATCATCACATGAAAGGTCAGTCTGCAAGAACAATTCAAACCATAGATGATATGTTGATATCTTTTTATTTGGATTTGAAAGTTTGTTTAGATCAAATCCTTCCTATGGATTAGTTTTCGTATCATATTTTTTTTTAATCAAGTATTCATATGTCTCCATATGAATCCTTATATTGATTGAAATGTATACCACAAAAAAATTTTAATTACATTATAGATTGAAATATATTGGGACCTGAGACAACAAAATAAATGGCATAGAAAGATATAAAAAATCATCATCCTATCAATTTATATGATAGCCATTATAAATATTATTATAATAAAAACCATTGTGATCTAGAATTGAAGTATTGTGTCATGTTGTTTCTATGAATTTGTCTGTGGAATAATGTTACATGATTTGAAAATAAATGGAAACAGAGTCCTTGGTATATTAGTACCATTGAAATTCATGTTCATCTCGGGACAATAAGCCTTATATTTCCAATTCCACCAATTATATCTGAAGTCTATGATGTATTATATTAGTCTCTCTAAATAATATACATACATGAACTATCACATTTCTTGAACATAGTAGTCATGAAATTTATGTAAGATCATTATTATAAGGAACAATCGATGGAGATTATGGATCATAAAGGGAAATATATAACAAAAAATACAACTAACAATGTCATTTATTTCGTGAAACCCCCTATTTGAGGACGCTACATTGAAATTTGACGATATACTGAGGTCGAAGTATCCTTATTGGTTTGTTTGAGAGGGAAGAATTTTGGGAAAAAATTCAACTATTAAATAGAAAGATTATTTCAATAATTATTAATTCAAATAAAATAAATTTCTTGGATATCCTAAATTACATAAAACACCGTATTAATATTTCACTACATGTAACCATGGGTTAGCTTGAGTTATACACTACTCAAAGTATTGTCAAAATGAAGATATTTTATTAATATATTTCTTTATTTGAGACTCATATAACCATGCCATTAAACGTTGAAATAAAAATATTAGTGAAAAATTGTTAAATATTAAATAATACAGTATAATATAAATAAAAATTATTTGAAAAAATTACCTCATTTTCAGTCAAGTCCTTATATGTTTTGAAAATAATATTTTACACAAAAAAATGTTCTATCTAATTTTGAAAATTTTAATAAAAATAACATTTTAACACCATTATAAAATTAGTTTCATATATAACACTCCAATTTTAAATAATCATATCAAAATTACCTTATAGTGAGTTTTTGGTATTTTACTAAAATGATTCATTTTTTTATGAAGTGTAAAAAAATAATGAATTATAATAGAAAACTACATTATAAAAAATTTATCTATAAAGATAAATTATATTTTGAATTTATTATAATGTAAAATTTGTTAAATATTAAATAAATTAAACCATGTTCTATTACTCCGATCAACCTCATATTGAATTTTGATCTACAAACATTTTAATGTATTGATTGTTTCTCTTTAAAATGCCATATTTCAGACATGTCTATAAGAATAATTTTAAATTAAATATTTTTACTTAAAAAAAAATTAATAACTATATATTTCATATTTATAATTACTATAATCTATATTATCTAAAAATATAAATATAATGTCAGAATAAAATTAATAGTGTAAAAATTTAAATAATTTATCTTGGTTAAGGTAAAAAATTATACATTGGGTTGTGGGGGTTAAACTAAATGATTAAGTTCTAAAAATACCTCAAAACATGTCTAACACCCATTATCCAGAAATATATCAACAGTACCTCTTCTATAATTGATAATTGTCTATTATTGGATCTATCTAAAATGATAAAAACAAGGGTAGGAATCATTATTTCCAAAAATTTATACTGCTCTACTCACTTCTCTTATAAATAAATATCCCTTCGACCCTCTTGTTAAATACACTGAACCCTCTTAGCTATAGAAAAACGGACCCAAATCACTACACAATTCCCTTAATCTCATATTAAAATCCTTATTTTTGATTGAAATCCTACCAATGATGGATTATATAGATAATATAAATAGGATAACAGAAGAAGCGGTGACATTGATCATCATGATTTTCTTGTTTTATTTATTATTCAACCTCTATTAATTCATATTATAAAATAATGATATAATAACTCAAGTTTTATCAACAAATTGTTTAGTTTTCTTTCTAGGGGAATTAACTATAATAATATCTATCATAACCTATTCCAATGGGTCTTATTTACTGACTACCCAAGCCCACCTCTAATATACCAGGGGCTGGCGACTAGTGCTGAGTGGGTATAATACTGGCATGAGAGGGTTTATCCTATGTACATGTACACATACATTCATATCAAAGACTATATAATTATAAAAGTTAATTAAATTTATCAACCATTCATGAATTTATCTAAATCACAAAAATAGTGAATTATTATAAGTAAAGGAATGTAAACAACACTGAATAAAATCCCTCCACAAAGAGACTAAAACCACATCCAATGTGAATTTAATACTTTTAATTTAATCAATATATGGTAGGATCAAAAGACAATATTTTTTGTATCATTAAGATTCTTCTATTCCTGGTCCATTCAGGACTCTATCAAAAGGTCAGTCATCTAGACAAGACATGACACGTTTGGGAAAAACCCATTTACGGGTGACTACAACAATACATGGATGATCACCATGAAACCACAAAGGATACAACAAAAGTATAAAATGTCATATTCACATATGAATATATCTACCACACATATAATAATAATATCTTGATATACTCAAAAAAGGATCATAGATCAAAGTAATTTCTCAAGTATAATTTTATTCTATGGTTCTAACTCAAACGTTCCCAAAAAAACACATCTGGGAGAATACACACCAAGAGTCTGATAGAACAGGTCATGTTTGTCTGGGAGTTAGTCACCATTATATATATCCATATGAATCACACATTAAATGTCTGATGTGATATGATTCACAAATGAGGATCGCACCCAAGCTCATTGGGTGTAACATTAACTCATTCTTGATTAACACTCAATGTATAAGATCAGTTCTGGCTTAGTTATGGTCATGAAGATAACATGAACACATCCTAGGTTTTGTAGATGAATATGGGATCTCTTTATGGGCCTCACATAAGGCTTCTAACAACTCTATATAAGATGTCATGCTGGAGGGATCATCTTCCATTTAATTTTTTTTAGTATTTATTAAAAATAGGATTTTAATAAGAAAGGTTATTTGTATATGTAAAATATTTTTTCATATGTGTTTAAAATATGTTTTCAAGTGGTTTCTTCATTATATTGTACATTAATATTGTCTTTAAATGATTGACCCCAAAAATATTTCCGGGGTGGACTCAATACATCTTATATAATGGGTTTTCCCATACTGCATTAGGTGATCCTGATATAAAATTTAGTATATGTGTACCTATATAGAACACCAATTAATTGGATAATGATTATGTTTAATAGATAATTATATTAGATCATAATCATATGTTTAATCCTATTATAAATGTTTTTATAGTTTTACTATGATGATTTCCCAAGTAATGCATATATTTCTTCTATTATTACTAATATGTTTTCTTGTAAAATATTTTAATACTAAATGTAATGTAATAATATTTTTATTTTAAAAAAAATTTATTTTGATAAAATTGAATTGACTAAAAAACTCATGGTTTTTCTTTTTTAACTCAACTATGAAATCTCTTCTCATTTTTTCTCTTAAATAAATATTTTTTATCATCCCATGATTTAAAAAAAATAATAGGGTTTTATCGATGGGTAAGAACAAATATGTGATTAAGATTAGAGAAAATAATATTTTTCATGAAATTAATTCATGGTTTATTTAAAACATTAATATTAAAGATAAATGGATACATAGTAGAACTATCCACATGTAATGTATGGGTTTGTTAACTAGGAGTTATAACCTAATTACCAAATATAATAAACCAACAATATCATTTGGAAATGAAATTCAATTGTAGTATATAGTCACTATTATATGTTATATATCATCCCATTTCATCACAATCAATATCAAAGTTAGGTTTAGATTACTTTAGATGAAAAGATTCAATTTTAGTATAATTTTTTAGCCTTATACAACCACAATGGTTAAAATGTTTGGGAGAATCATAGTTATTTTCGAAATATCAAATTTTTTTTGAGAGAAAAAGAATAAAGATATCAACGTTTTTACTCCCCAAGGAATATTTGTTATGATAATACAACAACAGAATCATTATTTGTATTTGTAATTCAATTGATATAGTTGTAATCAAACAAAAAATGGATGTGAAAGAATATGTAGTATTTTTATGAATGATAAATAAAACTAAGTGTGGTCTATATTCGAATCAACTTTGGTTATCCAAAACGTTCTTTCATGTTAAATGGTTAACAACCTTGTCATTGGATGTTTTTATAACGATGTGTGGGAAATTAATAAACCTAGAAGTTCAACAGATAATGATCATGAAGGTAAATTTATTCAATTTCATAGGTTTCCAAAATGTAGAAAGGAAAATTTTGATTATTTATTCAAAATACTGAGAATATGCATTATTTTTTATTAATGATATCCTAAAGCATTAATCATTTATGAAAAAATGAAGTGTTCAGACAACTCCAAAAATGGGAATAAAATTTTCTCAGTGTATAAATTATGTTGTTAAAATTTGTGGTGATTGGTCAATATGAAAATCAATGCCCCATGGATATATCTTCCAAATAATACATCTATTTTATATGGGAAGAAATATATAAATTACTAATTCCATTATAGATAATTAGTACGAAATACAAAATTTTGTATGAATGGAATATATTATATATTGGTTTGTATTTTGAAATTTTTTTTATATTAAAAACATGAATCATTTCTTAGGAATGGTGTATTATGGAATAAATTTATTATGCATGGTTAATGTATTATACTAACTGATTATTGTGTCTACAAATAAATGATTTCTTTTATATTATAGATTTAAAGATAATTATATGATTTCAGTAATTAAAACTATTTTGATTACAAGAGTATATAATCAATTTTTTATTGAGTTTTTACAGTTTTTGTGGTATTTAAAACCATTAATATTAAAATGTGAAAATTTTATTTGAGGAACATTTCTTGAATACTAGTATGAACATAAGATTCAGGTATGTATATCTATTAGGTTTTATATTGTATGAAAACATGTTTTTATTAATTATATATTTTTTAATGGATTAAATTTATTTTATTGATTTTGTTCTACACAACAACTAAATATGCTTGCGCTATACAAATTACATAGTTTTCTTTCATAACACACAACACTGAATTTTATAAAATAATTTATATATAATTTATATAGTTATTTTAATAGAACTGTTATAACATATTGGCTATATATAGTGATTTGAAAATATGTAAAAACTTTTAATATATTAATTATAATACATTTATATATTTAAATAGAACTGGTAAAAAATAACATATTTTTCCGTTAAGTTGTCATATGTTTTGTAAATTATATTTTAACAAAATATGTTTTTTTACATTAGATTAGAATTAATAAATTAAAATTATCACATTTTTAGAATATTAATTTTTTAAAGTAAAAAATTTATGAATTTAGAATATCAAAAATAGATTTGGGTGATTTTTTTATTTTTTTCTTGATGGTTTCCTTTTTTATGAATATTAAAAAATAATATATTTTTATTGAAAATATCTATTTAGAATAATGTATTTATATAGTTAATTTATATTTTACATTATTTCTCAAATAAAAATAGTTCAATTATAATTAAATGAATATAAATTTATTATATGGGATCTATTTCAATTTGAATTTTGATATAAAAACATTGTAAACATCAAAACATTTTATCATTAGAAGCCCTGTTTTTTTTTTCATCTTTGGGATTACCGTTCAATTAAAATTTTCCTATTTTATGAATGGAATTTTGTAAAATTGATTTTAAATTTGTAATCATCTTAATTTATATTATTTAATAAGATACAAAAACATTATTCCCAAATTGAATACGGAAATAATGAAAATTATTAATCATGGTTATGGTAAAAATGGATTCACATAGTGGTTAACATAAATAGAAATTGGTAAAGGTAACCTAAATATGTACGAAAATAATAGGATTCTAATAAATTTATCTCATATTATTATTTATCAATAATGATCAATTATTTTTGTGTTTTGTCAATAAAAATGATGGATTTAATTCAATATTTCATTAAATTACCTGTGTGTAACTCATCATTCTTATTATAGTCCATAACTTCAGATATTTTCATTAAAAAAAACAATTTTATATCAATCATTCCCAAAAAATTAATTCCCAAATTCCATCGTCTCATATTATATTACATATTTTGAATATAATTCCAACAATGGAAGGATTTTTGTGAAAACCTAAAGAGGATACGCAATTTAGAATTAACATTCATCAACATGTGTTTTTTATTTATTCCAAATAATCATAAAACTCTTAGTAAAACATGATGAGATAATAACTAAAATATATACCACATTATGAGATATTTATATGATAATTTCATACAATTATATCTGCTTTTATCAAATGGGTTTTGAAATCACTGTTCGTGTGTACGATGGACTACAACCTTACAAACCAATGACATTTGTTTTTTCATTATTACCACTCATGGATTGAAATAATTATAGATTTATAATTTAATGATGATATTTATGATATTATTATGGTTCTTGAATTATCATATCACTAATAACATCATGTTTTTCATTTTATGGGAATACGACAATGTCACATATGCATAAGTTAGAATATAGCCTTACGAAGCAATGTGATTCATTCATGCTTCAAATATAATGTAATAAAGGTGGGAATAATGTTAATATGTCATATATATGACATAAAAATGATTTTATAATGATATTTAATAATTTATATTTATTTCATTGTAAAAATTGGAAAAATGGAAACAACGTTCATCCGTGTGTATAACCTACCTTCTTTAAGAACTGGATATTACATTTTAAATATTTATCATTTACAGATTACTAAAAATTCATTTATACTTAAAATAATATATATTTATATAATTTTTAACATTATGGAGATTATTTAACCAGAAATAATTTAATATGATCAAAAATAAAAAATAAACCTTTACAAAAAAAATCAAAGTAGTTATTTCTCAAAACAAGACTTTAACATGGAATTACTAAAAATCCATTAAAAGGTCATAAATAAAAATTATATAAAAATTATATATTTATGGTTATATATAAATTAAATTGTGTAGTTATATTTACGATATATGAGTTTTGAACATATATGATGGAATTCAAGGCATAAGGTTCATGATTTTCATCACAAATTTTACTTTCGTGGACACATTTCTTTTTTAACAGCCTAGTTAATATATGATTTGTATACAGTTCAAATAAATATAATTTATTATTATTATCCTTAATGTTATATTTATTTATGTATATATATTTATTATATCTTTCATGGGATTTGTTGTCAAAATATTGCAAATATAATAAGCTAATTTTTTTTTATCAATTTTCCTCCTTTGTCATGTACATTATGTTATTGAACTATAATATATAACGAGTATTATATAAATCCACCCTAAAACATGTAATAATATTAATTTATTTATACTCATGATATTCTAATTTTAGTTTTGGGTTATTCTTTCATGATTCTTACAATTCCATCATAAAAACTGTAAATGAATTTATGTTACAACCTCATTGTTAATTAATAATGTTTATGATTATGTTTTTGATGGTATAAATTAAAATAAAATTATTATTAAACTCTGAATGTTTATTATCCTATATATTTAAAAATATATATTTTATTAAAAGTATATTTTATTCATTCTTCGTTATATAAAATAATTGAGAAAATGTTTTTAAGAATGTATAGTTGTATTTCATCCTTCAGTAAGGAATCCATTTTCATATAAGACTGTATTTTCTAAAACTTTTTCAAAAAATGTTTAATTATTGATCTATGATTTGTAGGAGAAAATGTAAATTTTTTTATTTTTATAAAAAAATTTCAACGGATTCTTAATGTCATTTTCAAAATAACTACCATTTGGTTTTTATAAAAAAATCAAATAAATCTTGTTTTTAATGTGCATTTCATGAACAATGCTTTACATCATCATGAACATTATTTTCATTGAATATTAGAAAATTATTTTTCATGTTTAATATAAAATAAATTGTATTCTATGTTTGTTTAAAATACTTCTTTTCAAAACAAAAATGATATTTTCCACATGAAAATTTTTAAATGATATTTTAAAATCAATCTCTTTATAAAATTAAATATTTCGAGGTAATATTTTATTTTACAGGGATATTGGACAAGGATAACATTATTATTAATATTTTCAATGGTATATAATGAATTTATATTTTTGAAAGCGGTTTCCCTTCCATGGGTTATACCATGATAAAATGTTTATCAAAACCATTTTATTTCATGGGGTATGAAATAATGAATGTTTCTGGATCATGTGACACACATGTGTATGATTTTCATTATGTTAACCTTGTGACAGATATCTCACTCAAATGAATTGGGAAATGATTATTTCTATATGAGCACATTGGGTTCATGAGAGGTTATCCATATCCCACGTGATGGAACTCGGGAGGTCATCCCAATCCGTAGTAGGTATGTGGGTGGTGTTCCCAAGTCTAAAATTATATGAATCTATTGGTGGGTAGAAATTAAATTATATTTTCTATTCTTATGTGTATGACACAATTTTATTTTAAATTCTAATTTTATGCCCACATGGCTCATTTTCTTTGATTCCATTATTGTTCTTCTATTATAATCATCTTATCATTATTTCATGACTCATATTTATGATAATTGATATGATGGTAATTGTTTTAAATTGTTATGGACACGGTATCATACCATTATTTTCATTTTATAATTATATATCTCCATTGAGAACCCTTATGGATCACCCAATCCCACGCTTTCTTTGGTTTCCTTTTTCATGGTCTTGAATATAAATATTTTGTATGATATTTATATGAAGTGTGGTAGTTATGAATATCATAGTGGGGGAAGATAAATACTACCAATGTACAAGTTGTTTTTGTTTACATGATTCCAAATATTCTAAAATTTTATTGCCCTTGGATATTTATTTTTGTAATGTAATAAATATTCATCAAAATGGAAATAATATCTATGCATTATTACCCTGGGTGAATGATTTTTGTATAAGAGGATCGTTTTCATTAATCATTGGAAAATGGAAGGATAAAACCATTATGAGATCCTAATGGAATTACCTTAATAAAACACTATTTCTGTGTCCAATTATTGAAAATATCTTAGAATTTTGGTAAAGGATTTAGCGAGCGATTTCTATGAAATTGAATCCCTATCTGGATTCTACAAGTGGATATGGCTTGGGGACCGTGGTACATATAGGTAGGGAAACTAAAATGGGAACATTGTGCTGGACTCAATTGTTATATTGTCTCGAAAGCTTGCCTTACAGTGCACCTAGTTGGACAGTCCATGACGATATGTTATGAAAATTACCAAACTCGTTATGAACCATCTTGAATGAATTATATAGAGAATTTATATGAATGAACATGGATATACCAATGCTGACATAGAGTAAAGAATGTGAAAATATTTACACAGCTTATATGTGTCTTTTCATTAATATTTAGTTCCCTATAATGTTAATTGTTTCCTATATTGTTTATTTTGTTTTTAGTCATTGGATGGAACCATAAAAATCTTGTTAGAGTTGAAAGTGATATCCAATGAAACAATTTTTTTCTTGTGAATTTAAAGATTATGAGAGTTAGAATAAAAAATATCATTGATATACTGACATAACATTCTTAATATATGAATCATGATGGGATTTTGAAAGATGAAAGGATAAAAAAATTTATTATGTCAATAATGATGAAGAAACAACATTCATTTAGTGGGTATTATGATCCCATTGTTTTTGGAATAATGAATTTTCCCCATTGAAAAACTATTTTCCATTATGAGAATTCCTGAACATGGAAAATTAATTTTGGTAGTATACCATTTGGATGGTGAAAATATACATGGTGGAATCATATGATTAATAAGATTCAACATGAGGAAATTAACTCAATAGTTTGGGAAAATATTATGAACTTTTTTATCAATAATTACATTCCTTGAATTTTTCATACAATAATGGATAAGGAGTTCCTTGATCTAAATAAAAAAGGATGATATGTCTATTCGTTGTTATATATAATTTATTACAAGGCATGTTGGGTGCACTTCTAGAATTATGAGACATAATTATTGTAAGGTTGGTCAATTTTTTAGTACCTTAAATCCAACTCCCCCAAGGGTTCTATCAATAAGATAATTTAGTATCACATAATATATAGTTCAAGGTAAAATCAAGGAGGAAATTAATTTTGGAGTTCCGTATCCATATAATGGTTTGTATAAAGAAGATAAAAATTTATTTCATACAAAAATATAAGAACCATGAAAGAAGAAGATGATATTTTCTTTATTCTCAATGTGCTGGAAGTGGATTAATAGAAATTATTTCAAGGAGAGTGGTATTTTTTTATGGATGGGAAGTTTATCGAGTGTCTAAAATACTATGTAATGGGAATAAGTTAGATATTATAATGAATAATAAAAAATATTTATATAATCCACCTCCCAAACTCTATGATTTCATATTCAATGAGTTTAGAAAATATGCTAACATGTTCCCAATTCTAAGGGTTAATGATAGTGAACAACGCAAGTCACCTTTTAAGATAAAGGACAAGGGGAAGTCTCTTGAATTCAATTTTTGAGATGAGAGGTTTAAAAATAATGGGGTGAATGGTAAATTAACATACACTATAGAAATGATAATGTCTTATATGACATAGGATATAACCATTCATTCATATATGATGAATTTTCTAAGGGTATAATGATTCCACAAAACTAATTATATATAGAACTAGATGTGAAAAACCCTAATGGTACAATTATCACATATCAATTCAATTATTCCTCAAATGATTTTGATTGGGTGAATATAATTCCAAAAAGTCATTTTATTTTTTCAATGGTCGAATTTGTCGTTATCCTGGGAATGGATTAAATTTCTATATAGAAATCAAACAATAATTTTTATGAATATATGTTCTATTTGATATTCCAAACCAACATTTGACCATCAATAAATGAGATAATATGTAATATATTCTTATATAGGTCACATAAATTTTATTGGTCATAATTCCCATTACAAATGGGGTTTTATATGAATAGTTTGGGAATATCATTACATTAATGAAATACCTATTGATTGGGATTTTGTTGATGTCACTTTGGAATAGTTTCCTTGACATTCAAAAAAATGTGGAGTATATTTCTCAATATAACTCATACCTGAAAATGTTAGAATTTAAATTATTCTCTTTTGAATCAACCCAATTGAGATGTAGGTATTAATGAAGAAACTCTATGAAAACCTTGACAAGGGATTCATTCAGCCAATTGTTTAACAATGGATTTCCCTTATCCTTTTTTAAATGAGAAAAATGGATCACTGAGACTCAGCATTGATTATTTGGATATAGACAAGATAAAAAATAAGATCAGGTACCATCTTCCCCCAATTGATGACCTATTTCAGAAATAATATAGAGCACATTACTTTTCCATGATTTACATTACTTTTTGATATCATTAATTGAGACATAAGAAGGAGGATATACCTAATACGTTATTTTATATGTGGTATATATACTATTATTATATTGTGATTCCTTTTTTTATTACAAATTCCCAAACTATATTAACTTACTTAATGAATGGAGTGGTTAAAGATTACATTAATAAGTTTGAAATAGTCTTTACAGATGATATTATTATATATTAAAAGATAATGGAAGTGAATTAACCCCATTTAAAATTTACTAATGACTATATGAATGGATAAAATATATGAAAAACATAAACAATGTTATTTTATTCTAATAGAAAATTCGGTTTTCTGTCATACAATCTTAATAGAGGTTATATCCCTAGATCTGTCAATGATAGAGGCTATTGTTTGTAGGTCGTGTCCATCAATTGTGACAGGGATTCATATAATTCATGGTTTATAATGATATTATCTTTGGTTTTGGGGTAATTTCTCAAAATTACTAATGCTATGAATATGGTAAATCGAAAGGGGCCATCTTCTTATGGATAGATGAATATATGTAGAATATAAATGTACTAAAGATAAGGTTTTTATCAAACATTTTCACACATTACCATATAGTAGAAAAGGTTTTGTAATCTATATTTTTTCTTCCAGAAATTTTCTGTGATTTGATCTTATGTGTAATGACATAGTTTTGTATTATTATTCATGATAATTGATGATTCAAAATGAAATTTATGCAACCTATAATTTCGAGTAATTTAATGTCATTTTTAAATAAATATTTTTATAATTTTATTTAGAAAATTGCGATATATGTACAAATCATAAGTTATTAATGAATATATATACAATGAAGGAGTTCAATA
Organism: Viscum album; assembly: GCA_963277665.1. Lineage (NCBI taxonomy): Eukaryota > Viridiplantae > Streptophyta > Magnoliopsida > Santalales > Viscaceae > Viscum > Viscum album. The sequence goes on along the minus strand of OY728131.1, from coordinate 302,611,617 downwards.
TGATCCATAGTATATGGTTATAAATGATTAATGAATACTACTTCTCAACGTATTACCACCCTCTAAAAGATAACAAGTTGGTCAATGAATGGAGTCGAAAGGATCATACTTGCTTATCCATCACATGGATTAAAAAACATGAAATATTTCATGTTGTGAAATTTATTGATATTGAAAGGGGAAAATAATATATTGCTTAATAAAATGTTCAACAATCTATCTTAGTGAAATGTAAAGTGGTATGAAAAAAAGATTTAGAACTGCAAAAGAAGGTTGCACATGTTCCTCAGTTTATCGTAGAACTTAAATGACTATTAAGGTTTATTATTCATGAATGTTTTAATTCCATAAAATTTTTAACGGAGATATTAAAGGAATATCATAGTTTATAATTATCTATTCATCTTGGACGTACAATGATGTACAATGATTTTGAAGAGTACTTCTGGTTGGTTGGAATGTCGATATATATCTACTATATTCTCTCTTAGATCTTGTTTTTTTATCATGTGAAGGATAAAAAAATAATAATAATGGTCTGATACATCAATTTCCTATATCAGAATGGAAATGTGAAAACATCACTATGGATCTTATCATTTGTATCCCCAAAATGCCTAATGGGAATAATGTTAAATGAGTTGTAGTAGAACTCCATACAAAGTACGCACAAATTATCTCTATTAGATAATACTTTTCTCTGGATTAGCTTGCTGGGAAATATATAATGAGAGATGTGTGACTTCCTATAGTATCACATTTCTGTATGTATGGTCGATATATGAGGTTTAGCTTAGTATTATAGTGTATTATTTAGAAATATAATGACATGGAGTTATATTTTAGAACTGTGTATCATCATCACATGAATGGTCAGTATGAATGATCAATTAAAACCATAGATGATATGTTGATATCTTGTTCTTTGGATTTGAAAGTTAGTTTTTATCCAAACATTCCTATGGATTAGTTTTCGTATCAGATTATCTGTTAATCAAGTATTCATATGTCTCCTTATGAATCCTTATATTGATTGAAATGTAGACCAAAATTTTTGTATAATTACATTATAGATTGAAATATATTGGGACCCGAGACAACAAAATAAATTGCATAGAAGGATATAAACAATCATCATCATATCAATTTATATGATAGCCATTATAAATGTTATGATAATAAAAACCATTGTGATCTAGAATTTAAGGCTTGTGGCATGTTGTTTCTATGAATTTTTCCCTAGAATAATGTTTCCTAATTTGAAAATAAATGGAAACCGAGTACTTGGTATATTAGTACCATTGAAATTCATGATCATCTCGGGATAATAAGGGTTATATTTTCAATTCCACCAATCATATCTCAAGTCTATGATGTATTATATGTATCTATCTAAATGATATACATACATGAACTATCACATTTTCTGAACATAGTGGTCATGAAATTTATGTAAGATCATTATTATGCGGAACAGCCGATGGAGATTATGGATCATAAAGGGAAATATATAACAAACAATACAACTAACAATGTCATTTATTTTGTGAAACCCCTTATTTGAGGAAGATACATTGAAATTTGACGATATACTAATGTCTAAGTATCCTTATTTGTTTGATTGAGAGTGAAGAATTTTCGGAAAAAAATCATTTATTAAATAGAAAATTTATTTCAATAATTATTAATTCAAATAAAATAAATTTATTGGATATCCTAAATTACATACAACACCGTATTAATCTTTCACTACATGAAACCATGGGTTAGCTTGAGTTATACACTACTCTATGTATTGTCAAAATGAAGATATAATATTAATATATTTATTTATTTGAGACTCATATAACCAGGCCATTAAACGTTGAAATAAAAAAATTAGTGAAAATTTGTTAAATATTAAATAATACGGTATAATATAAATAAAAAGTATTTGAAAAAAAATTACCTCATTTTCAGTCAGGTCTATATATGTTTTGAAAATAATATTTTACATAAAACAATTTTTTAGCTAATTTTGAAAATATTAATAAAAATAACATTTTAACACCATTATAAAATTAGTTTAATATATAACACACCACTTTTAAATAATCATATCAAAATTTCCTTATAGTGAGTTTTTGGTATTTTACTAAAATGATTCATTTTTTGATCAAGAGTAAAAAAATAATGAATTATAATAGAAAACTACATTATACAAAATTTATCTATAAAGATTAATTATATTTTGAATTTTTTATAATGTAAAATTTGTTAAATATTTAATAAATTATTCCACATTCTATTATTTCGATCAACCTCATATTGAATTTTGATATAAAAACATTTTAATGGTTTGATTGTTTCTCTTTAAAACGCCACTTTTCAGGCATGTCTATAAGAATAATTTTAAATTAAAAATTTTTATTAAATAAATAGAATTAATAACTATATATTTCATATTTATAATTATTAAAATTTATATTATCTAAAAATATAAACATAATGTCATAATAAAATTAATAGTGTAAAAAATGAAAATAATTTAACTTGGTTAAGGTAAAAAATTTATACATTGGGTGGTGGGGGTTAAAATAAATGATTAAGTTTTAAAAATACTCAAAACATGTCTAACACCGATTATCTAGAAATATATCAACTTTATCTCTTCTATAATTGATAATTTTCTATTATTGGATCTATCTAGAATGATAAAAACATGGGTAGAAATCATTATTTCCAATAATTTATAGTGCTCCACTAACATCTCTTATAAATAAATTGCCCTTAGACCATCTTGATAAGTCCTTCGAACCCTATTAGCTATTGAAAAACTAACCCAAATCACTACACAATTCCCTTAATCTCATATTAAAATCCTTATTTTTGATTGAAATCTAACCAATGATGGATTATATAGCTAATATAAAATGGATAACAGAAGAATTGGTGACATTGATCATCATGATTCTCTTGTTTTATTTATTATTCAACCTCTATTAATTCATATTATAATATTATGATATAATAACCCATGTATATTCAACAAATTGATTAGATTTCTTTCTAGGGGAATTAACTATAACCATATCTATCAGAACCTATTCCAATGGGTCTCATTTAATGACTACCCAAGCCCACCTCTAATATACCAGGGGCTGGAAACTAGTGCTGAGTGCGTATAATACTGGCATGAGAGGGTTTATCCTATGTACATGTACACATACATTCATATAAAAGACCATATAATGCTAAAAAGTAATTAAATTTAACAACCATGCATGAATTTATCTAAATCACACAAATAGTGTATTATTAGAAGTAATGGAATGTAAAAAACACTGAATAAAATCCCTCCACAATGTGACTAAAATCACATCCAATGTGAATGTAATAATTTGAATTTATTCAATATATGGTAGGATAAAAAGACAATATTTTTTGTATCATTATGATTCTTCTAGTCCTGGTCCATTCAGGACTCTTTCAAAAGGTCGACCATCAAGACAATACGAGACACGTGTGGGAGAAACCCATTTACGGGTGACTATAACAATATGTGGATGATCACCATGAAACCACAAAGCATACAACAAAGAAACAAAATGTCATATCCACATAGAAATATATCTACCACACATATAATAATAATATCTAGATATACTCTAAAAAGGATCATTGTCCAACAGAATGTCTCAAGTATAATTTTATTCTATAGTTCTCACTCAAACGTTCCCGAAAGAACACATCTGGGAGAATACACTCCAAGAGTTTGATAGAACTGGTCATGTTTGTCTGGGAGTTATTCACCATTAGATCTAGCCATATGAAGCACACATTAAATGTATGATGTGATATGATTCACAAATGTGCATTACACCCAAGCACATTGGGTGTACCATTAACTCATTCTAGATTAACACTCAATGTATAAGATCAGTTTTGGCTTAGTTATGGTCATGAAGATAACATGAACCCATACTATGTTTGTAGATGAATATGGGATCTCTTTATGGGCCTCACATAATGTTTCTAACAACTCTATCTATGATGTCATGCTGGAGGGATCATTTTCCATGGAGTAAGAGGTGATTACATACTAACCCCTATTAAAATGAGATAGAGAATACACCCTAATGAAACATTTCCATGATAATGAGATTAAGGGATCAAATATATATATATTAAGGAGTACACAACATGAAATAGGTAAAACGTTTGTGTCGCTTTGACCTAGGTTCCACCCCATGTAAATGTCCTTCATCCCTTATCCATGATAGATTAATAGTACATGGAGTGTCAGCTTCCTTTTATCATTACCCATGTCTCCCTAAATTTTTCTTCCCATGCACACAACTAAAAGCCATAATTCTATGGGAGTACATATCGTTCTCATTCCCATGAACTCTTTATCGTGTCCATGTACCCATTATGATACGTCCTGATCCATTGGGAATGGGTTACAAACTGTGTGACAGGGTCACCCATCATCTGAAACTTATCATTCTCAAAAATCTTATCCTCTATAAATACGGTCCCACATAGTGTGTGGATCTACATTAGATTCAATGTTCTATGGAAATTTCCATATTCTTCATTCTGGTTTCCATGGACCTAGTCGTTCCTCTTCCAAAAATACGATGTCTGACAATCTGGAAAATCATGAATCTTGTCTTGATGAATAAATTCTTCACTGATTAAAATGTCACATCCCTTTGATCCATTCTAAAAATGAATTAAGTTTTTATTATTCATTGCATACTAAATAACTCAAAAACCGGGTACCTGCATCTTCTAATCAAGTTCAGTGTCCTTCATTACACAACATTCATGTTGTTTTTATCATTGATCTATGATATCAAATCATTGAACTAGGAAATGGGTGTGCAATGATTGATTACTTGGGTTATTTAGAATCTTAGGACAAATGAATATTCATGTTATGAAGGAGGAAATCCTAGAACTACGTCACATGGAAAAGTCATGAGGAACAGACCTTGATCAATAGTCACGTTGACTTCAATTCTGTTTTCCAGAAAATGGTGAACAGTGAAATAATTATAAGTCACATGGATATTCTCTCAATAAGAATTCACTCAAAAAACACGTCCCAAAAAATAAATGTTCCATGAATCAATCTAATAGTAGATAAATTAGATTTCATTGTATAAATCCTGAACATGGAAAGATCAAGAAATTTTCCTTCCTCGATTTGGATTGATCTATAATGAAGAACAAAGATTTTTTTTGTGACTGTTGGTGAGATCCTTGAATTATATCTCACACAGGTCTTCAATCAATGATCCATTCATCATCCACCAATGATAAATCATTCATTGTCTCCCCAATGATCAGATGGATATCTAGGATTTATAAGCTAAACCATGGAATCACCCTAACCATTTCATTAAATATTTTTTTATGTAGTTTCATCAATGTAATAAAATAATAGAAAATATTTAACTATTTTATTAATTTTAAACCAATAATGGATTTCTACAAACACACTACAACGATCAATGCTAGGTCAGGACTATGTTAACACCGACATTTGGAACACAATTATGCACATAATTTTTGATATGTTCTCCCACATTGATATTATTCCACCAGTTTCATGAAAACTATATGAACATAATATTTAACACATTTCATATATTTCATCCATTAATTCGGGAACATTGAGACTCAAAATCACACAATATCTCAATTAATAGTCAAAAATATAATCCTTACAGTATCGTAAAATAATACATGGAAAATATGGGTCACTAAATTCTCTCCACTTTGGGGATTCATGTCCCTTAAAAGACAAAATAAGGGAAAAACATGTGTGGGTATTGATCATTAATATTATTCTACCACTCTCATGTGGTATCATTAATATTATTGTAGTTACCATTATCCCACTATAAAAGAATCACTCTCCCATGAATTATCCTATCCTTCTGATAATTAGTCTATACTAGTTACTCTGAAGAGGTATCTCCATCCTTGATTTCCAACTCTCTATATTTGATAACGTGGAGTGGGTCATGGACATTTTTCCTTTTCTGAGGAACATGGAAGATTTCATGAACCATGACTAACTACAGAGGTATAGCTAAGTATTTTACCACCTATCCATGTCTATGTAGTATATAAAAAAACTAATCACATTGATGTATTTCCACCTCGGCCATATCAATTTAATACATATCATGGTGGAACTCATAGGAAAACATGGTATCCCTCATCGAATAGAAAAGGCCTCTGTAACATGTCCTCAAAAGACTTTTGATGTATCAATGAATTCCTCATATGCTCCTAAATGATATGTAATTTTTTTGTAGTTCCTCACAGTAAATCTAGTCCCATGAGTCCTTACATTCCAGGGTTATTCCAAAAAATTGGTGACCTACATGGTCTCTCATACAAAACAAAAAATGGTTTCATATCGATGATGGAATGGATGTTATTATTGTATGAAAAATACACCAGTGGTATGTTATCCCCCAAATACAGCCAATGTCCAACATGCAAGCTCACATCATGTACTCAGGAACCTAAATGTACTTCTCAATCTTACTATCATTTTTTGGGGAGAATCAATGTGGTCATGTGTAACTCGGTCCTGGAAACCTCCTTTAATACTATCCAAAGATGATATTTGAAGCCAATATCATGGTCATAAATGATCTATTATGATACACCATAGATTTGGATTATCTTCTCCAAAAAGAGGTATCCCAAAATCTATTTTGAAGCCTTATCCTTAATATATAATAAGTTGGATGACATGGTGAGTTAGTTTATGTTCCCCTAGATGGAATCATGAGTCGGGTACGTGTGTGGTAAGATCATCATGAAGTCTATAGATATCTCATCACAACTACACTCTTGAACATTAAGGGGTTGAGTTAATCCTACTACAACATGGTTCCCCTATTTTACATTCTGATATATAAGGCACTGAGAGACAAGCTCTACAACTCTATTCCTCCTCACTGAGCATCAAAAATAATTTTTTAGGTCTCCTTACATCTTTACCACACCCAGATTCACCTTCAATAGAGATATATTAAACTCTCATGTACCCTCATAAAAAACATAACACGTACCATTGTATAAACTCTAGAAATAATAAAATTATCCATTACTTCATAAAATCCATTATGATCATGTCTAGTGGATATTGAAGTGTGTTGGGTCTTATAGTCAATATCACCACATTGTTCTCCGCAACTCAATACAGGATTGGAGGGGTGAAAACTATCGACTGGAGGTTTTCTGCTCTATCTCCATCCATAGAAGTATAACATAAATAAGTCCTACTACATTGATACATTGATCAGAAACTAAAAACAAGATATCCTACAGAGGGAATCTACAACTATATTCCCCTTCATAAGAGTGTAGACAATTTTGAAGTAATAATCTTGTAGGAACTCTAGTAATCCCTCCTATCTCATGTTAATATCCTTCTGATATAAGATATATTTGAGACTAATATTATAATAAATTATTATAAATCAATCTCCCATTAGGTATTCTCTACACATATTTATTGTGAATACTAACTCTACTAAATAATCATCATTGGTATCACAGTTCTTCTCATGGTATCTCAACTACCATGAACCATATGAAATACCTTCCTTCCTCTTCATAAGAAAAAAACCAATCCATGTTCCTGATGTGTCAGAAACACTAAAATCACTTCAATCTAATATCACTATTTTAAGATTGGATTTCTCATCAATTTCTATCGAATCGGTTTATAATCTTGCAGGTACCTGTTAGTCCACATATATTGTTTCCCATTTTTGGGAAACAATGTCATTGGTGTTGTTATTCTGGAGAAATCATGTATGAATATCTACTAATATCCATACAACATAAGGTACCTATATAACTTCATCACAAATTTGGTTGGATCTCAATATAACACTTCCTCGGCCATGGTTGAATATACAACCACTCCTTCTTTGGAGGTAACATGTAACAAAAATGGGTATGTTTGAATATAGAATTGTAACATTGAGAGATCCTATAATGATGGTTCCCTAAATGTACATCACAAACCATACTCCTGTTTTTTTCAAACTCCTCTTTAGATACCGATTACAAAAGTATATCATTGATGAAGACCACCAAAAATTAAACTAATAATGGATGAAGTTTCTAGTTCACATGCCCCATGAACATTGTTGTGTCATTCTTCATGAAAACGTGAATCACCTACTACTCATATTGATTGTCGTGACATTTGAATGACTTATTCATTATATATTTATCCCCTATTGTGAAATGGTGACACCCAGACCTGTGGTCCACCTTCTTGAACCATCATTCCACTCTCAACTCATCAAATATGTCATAAATCCTCCATAGTGGATACTTTTTCTCTACAATCACATAGTTCAAGTACTGGTAGTAAATTATTAACCTGAATCTCATACTTAACTACTTGAAAAAAAATATCATTGTTAGCATTGTGAAATATTGGGTCTAACAAATCCCTCCCAATGTGGGGCCCCCAAAAGCATTCTCATAACGCAACGATCTATATGAGACTCTGATTTGAAGGTGTAGATATCAGAGCATAACAAGGTTTTGATAAATGCATAATTATATATCTCCGCGGGCAGGTATGTCCAGAAAATCCACATACAAGATATCATCGTACTCCACCACCACTACATGGAACATCAAACCCTTGACATCAACCGTACTAAGAGTCATTCTACCAAACTGATGAGTAATAAGATTCTCTCCTGCACGCATGATTCCATAATTGGTTACCTAAGATACCTTTTCACAAGAAAAGAATAACCTAGCCCCATCGTTGTGGATACATCACATCATATGACTCAAATAGTCAATATGGTAATGGACTATGGTTGTACAATAAAAACATAAGAATAATTCTTAATTAATTATCACTACTACTAATATATCTAAATTGAAAATCTCTCCATGACGATTGAGCAAACAATGTTGTCACAAGTGTGTGATCACTGAGTCATTTATAATTGGAGTCTCCAAATGTAAGGGTCGATCCATGGGTTTAACAGAACTCTATATGTATCTAACATGGAATGTGGAAAGAAGGGAATAACTACAACATATGTATATTTATACTGCAACTATGTAATAAAAGACACATATCATTCCCGGAATCATTCCTAGGGAATCAAGATGGTAATATTAAATTTCCTACATCAATCATAGATCCATTTATCAATCACATTGACAGTAGTGTAGACCACCAATGGTTAGTATGGGTAACATGGAATATATTATACCACCTCCTACTGATTTCATAGCTCCTTTTCCATGTCCACTTACCTGATAACATGCATGTTACATCCACTGCCTCTTCCATAGTGTCCCATCCACTATATCCCTCTCACCCACAGAGTAGGTAGGACAATATAATTCTAGAATTCCCCTATGATCACATGATTTTAACTGCCTCCCATTGGACTTAATGTACACACCCTATGATACTTAAACCACCGATCCTTCATCCTGATATTTCCTCCTATAATATCTCATATGTCCATGACCATAAGACTGACATCATCTCCCATCAGTCGAGGTTACTGAACATGATTTTCTATAACCATAAACAACAGGTTCTTTATGATTATCCAGAAAAAAATATCATCCACCATGGATTTCTCTATCACACCCTCATAGGTAAGGATTCATATAGGGAAAAAATGGATTGGTTTTCACTACACACCCCTTTCTCGAAGGTCTGAGACATGTAGTACTGTTCATATTACATATCTAGAATTTATCTAGTATGGTTGATAAAAAATGATGAATAATCATCTACTATCATATTTCCCTTCTTAGGATAAATATTCTATAGTATATGTACACCCCTCTGTGTAGCTAGAGAAAACTCACCTCTGAAAAGGTACTATATCACTTACCAAGCTAGTGTCACCTCATAATAAAACTTTATCACTTACCCCCATAATCTTCCTTCTGAGAATTGATAGGGCCCGATTCTAGGACCACTATATGCTATACTGATGTCCCCAACCGACATAAAACTACGGTCACTACCTCAAGATAGTCTTAATCCACCTATGTAGCTTGATCAACTTGGAACCTAGGGGACTCTATTACTAAACCCCGTGAGGTACACCCATATTTTACCCCTAATCTACTGGTAATGTGTGTGCCATGTACTTTTATAGAGGTGGTGGTATATCTAGTGCACCCCTACTAAGAAGCATATCTGGAACATGTCATATATCAATGCCACATCATTAAGGGGATCATCCTTTTGATGACAATTCCTAATCTAATCAAGTATACATCTTAGTGGTACCCTAACAGTACTCAGGATGTACCATTGTCAAAGAGTATATCTGAAGAGATGACTCAATAAGAACATGGAATTCACAACAAATTCATGTATGATTCATGTACCATTGAATTCCATGTAATAAGGGTTCTTATGTAGTGAGTCGTAAAGCATGTGATCAGAGTTAGGGAGTGTGGATATATAGACCATTAAACATACAATGGTGTCCATATTATGAAATATGAACTAAAAACACTAAACATTGATTCACCAAACCAATATCATAGACTCTGATGCTAAGGTATAATAGTATTCTATAATACCTCTCAATAACAATCCATCCAACATATGAAGATTTCACAACACCCCAATCCCAACTCCAGTAGGCTACAATCTAGAATCTAGCAATGAGTAACCATATCACTAACATTGGAGTCCTTATAAAAAGTATACATACACACCCACACATGTGCGTGCACATCTCCCGGGTCATACAATGATGAAAGATAAATAAACAAGACAATCATGCATGATAAAATATACATCCCACAGCCATAGAACAATAGTAATTAAATAAATGTAACCATGGAAAAATACAATCCCACCAGAAGTATTTTGAAAACAATTCCAACCAGAATGTAAAACAAATACTGCTATCAAGATACCATGTGAACAAACCACAATCTATCTTTTCTCACTATGAACCATCTCATCTTTGTATGTATAGGACTTTTTCAAATGGTTGATATTATTTAAAATAAATGACTTTTTTTTGGTAAAGCCCGTGTAGATGCGAGTATAAAAATACATCGTGAGACACCAAGAAACCACAATTTATACAAAAAATTATAATTTTCTAATCTAAATAAGTACATTTCAATAGAAAACATAACAATAATATATATATACTCAATAAAGACACATAGTCTAATGGTAATTCACAACCGTAATGATAAACTATGATTCAAAACAAAAGTATCCGCAATTAACTCTTCCAATAGAACACGTTCTATTAGTCTGAGAGCACTGCTAATTTATATCCAACGGTTAGTGCTTGTTGGGACATTCCATATTAATTTCACTATAAAATTTCAAATAGATTCGTTCCACCAATGGGGATTTCACCATTGCCTATGGTTTATACCAACAAATTAATATAGAATAACCTACAATGTAGAGGATAGATGCCCAATTAGTGTTGGTTATAATGATACCAACAAATCCACCATGGATATGAAGTTAAATATAGTATTTCCATTTGACCCCATCAAAGTATTCACCAATTGTATCAAATAATTTATAATAATGAAATTTCTATCCAAGGATTATGATGAGATTCTTTTCTATCCCTCATGGAAGGGATATTGGTAACATACCATAACTAAACTAGTACAATCCCAAAGGAAATGGGCTCCAATAAGTGTTTTTTGGAGTGAATGATGGCTATAAAGGATACATGTCGTGTCCCTATGACCTTGGGTCCAGTTCATGTGAACAGACCATGTCCCATGTTCGTTTCCATGTAATAGTCCACGGTGTATCAACTACCAATGTGATCTACCGTTGTACCATTATAAGGTTATTCCCATGTACACCAGGACAAGTCATGTACATATTGGTGTAGACGTCATTCGTGTGAACATGTACTACATCCACATTCCATATATCCACCAAGGTAAACACTGAGCCTTTAGGGATGGGTCACATTTCATTTGATAGGGTCGCTCACCGGGTGATACATAACTCTCTCTAAAACCAAAGATGTTGTAAAGAGGTTCTAACAAGCCTATGTCTTCAAGTTAGACACTATGTTATTTTGAAATATCCAAATTATTTGATCTATTTTTTTCCTATTCATTCCTCTCACCTTTGATTTCAGGACCACCACACATGAAAATTGTTAATCATTTTTTTATGAGTCGCATCATTGTTGATTAACACATCTCGGCCCGTTGATCTTTTCCAAAAAAACAATCAAATGGATTTAATCATTACATGATGAAGAATAAAAAAGAGTTTGGCTACATCATCCAATATGATTCCATCTCCATCGTCACACTATAATCACCTCAGTCAAATCCTATATCTATTATATTGGATCATCGGGCCGTTATACATGGTTGAAATAATCAACTCTTCATGGTTTTCTGTACCATGGAATAATGAATAAACACATGTGATGAAAAAAAAATTGGAAGAAAAGAACAAAGAACTATTTGTGAGGAATGGAAACTAGTTGATGTTTGTGTAGACCTATATTTGATCCCATTAAAACAACAAATAAAGAGGCAATCAAAATCCAAAAATGAAATTCTCACATTTAAAATACCCATAACAAACCCATTATTCAAAATGACTATTACATGAATCAATCTGTTGGTAAATTGATTCATGTTCTCATAAGTATATACCCCAATGAAATATTCCAATAAAAAGAACACACTACCTTGATTTTGATCAATTGATGATGAAAAATGAAGTTGTTGATCATTGGTTAGGTACTTCAATTCTATCTTTCCCCAGTCAACGATATCCAATTAGGTTATCTAATGAAAATTGAAACTCATTCTTCATATCTCCAAGAGTCTTATGGATATTGGGATTATATTTGATAAACCGTTAAAATCTTTAAACTATTAATTTAAATATTTTTTTAGGTTTCTAGACCAACAAATTAAAATAATATAAATTATTTAATATTTTTTCACTTAATTTCATTGAATATTTTTAATCAAAATTCAAGTTCCCATGGTAAAATATATTTTATAAACATAGTGGTTCCATCCTATTTATTATCGGAGACCCTGTCAATTTGTTATTCCACTTTTTCTTGAAAACATCACACCCAAGATATTAAATATATTGAATATATTTATTAAATTTATTCTAGGAACATCAGGCCTTAAAACCACACTGCATCTTGAGGTATGGTCTTGAAGATTATAAATAAAATATCAAAAAATAATACATGGAACACAATACCCATTACAATATTTATATCTCTAAATTTGGTTACAAAATCATTATCCATGTGTATAGAAAACTACCGCCTCACAAACCAATATCATTCGTTCTTTAATTAACCCTATCATGGATGGACATAAGGATGAGTTGTTTTATTATATTAATCATATTATAGTTATTATTATTGAATTATCACATAACCCATAACATTATGTATTCCATTTTATTGGAAAATGAAAATTTTTCTCATGTGTTTAGTGGACTACCACCTCATGAAACGTTGTGATTCATTTACAATTTATGTTGAATGTAATAATAATGGTTTTAAAGAAATTTGTGATATATAAGAAATAATAATGATTATGGGATGATAATACATCATATAATTTTCTTCTATTCAATATTTTGATAAAATTCAAGTAATTTCTATGTGTATATATGACCTACCATCTCATTGAATTGTGTGATTCATTTTAAATGACGATCTTTTATTGACTACTATAAATTAATATAAAATGAATATATATGATATATATATATTGGTTAAAATTATATAGATTACGAAACCACGATCAATGTATGAGGAACAAATTTAATTAATAAAAACATACATGAAATACAATGTTGTTTAAGCCCAAAATATGACTTTAACATGAAATTCAAGACATAAAGTAAGGGATGTCCATCTCAATTTTTACTTTTATGAGACAAATTCTTTATTTGCCACTAATTTCAATTATGCAGAGTATAAAATTTCAATGATTAATTTTTTGATGATTATCATGAATATTATAGTGATTAAATATCGATTTTAGGATCTCAATTTCTTGATTTTTATAGTTTAGAAGTTTCCAAAGAGGGAGGGATTTTTTTTTTCAATTTTCATTTTTTGGTACAGAAATTATTTTATAAACCTATATTCATTAATGATGTGTATGTAAATCTCATTTGAAATGTAATATCATGAATTTTTTTATCCTTTTGAAATTTTATGTTCTATTATATTTTATTACTTCATGTGTCTTATGATTCAATGATACTAAATTCTAAATGATTTTATGTTACAATCTCATATTTTATCTGAATATCTTATAATAATGTTTTTTATGATAAAATATAATTATATATATCTCAATAAAATCATTAATATTCACATGAAATGGTTATATGTTTTGTTCTAATACTATATTTTCTAATATTTAAAACATAACATAATTTAAAAATTGTTTTTATGAAATCCCAACATTATTTCTCTCTTCAAATGGAAATATGTTTTGTTCTAATACTATATTTTCTAAAAAAGTTTTTAAATTTTTAATATAATCTAATGATTGTAAGATTTCATATTTAGAAATGTTTATGTTTTTTAAAAAAATTAATGCAATCTTCATGTCATTTTCCAAACAATGCCTTTTTGGATTTTACAAAAAAATTTGAAAAGAATCTTTGTTTTAACATGTAAGTCTCGAATTCAAAATCACATCATCAAGACCTTTATTTGAAATAAACCATTTATTATAATTTTTCTTATATATATTGAATCGAAATTAGTTTAAAAAATTTTATGATTCAAGAGTTTTTCATCAAATTTGAATGTTTATATTCCTAAAAAAGGTCTTTAAATGAAAATTCAAAATCATTCATTGTACAAGATAAAATCCTTTTCTATAATTTATAATTTTCTTATTATATTTAGTAAGGATTTAATTATTTTTAATTCTGATAATGGTATATAATGAAATGATTTTTATAAAACATATTTAAATTGCATGGGTGATACCATGATAAAATGCATATGAAACCCATGTAATTTCATGGGTTATTATATGATGACTGTATTATGAACACATGGAAAAATAAGTATAAAATACAAACGGTTACTGGTGGGAACAATATCTCTATCAAAATAACTGGGTAATGATTAATGTTATATGATCAAAATGGTATTACAAGGGGATATCCCAAGATCGATCAATGGTATATAGGATGTCCAACCGAGCTGGAAGTTTTTAAATGGGTTGATACCCAATTCCAAACTTGTTATGAATATCTAGGTTGGTATCCTTGACATATGATTTACTATTCTTATATCTTGGAAATAGTCTTATTTTCTTATGCCATTATTATTCTCTAATGGATCATGTCCTCTGATTCCCTTATGTATCATGTCTTGTCAACTACCAATACTTATTCCATGACTGAGAATTATGAATATTGAAATGAATGGTGTGGTTTTAAATTTTTATCCTCGTATTATTATACTCTTTAGTGAAATTTATGAGTATCGTTTTACATTTTTAACAATTAAGGTGCATATGTTCTCACACATTCTTAGGATTCCATTCCCTTGGTTTTTGATAAATTTATTATATATGACATGGCTAAGAAGGATTATAGTTATAAATATCATAGTGGGAGATAATGTAGTTTACCCTTAAACTGATTGTTTATTGTTACTTGTTTGCCAATATTCTATCTATTATTGTCCTCTATCGTTTGTTTCTTAAATGAAATAATTATTCAAAAACAATTTATTTAATATATATTTATGATAATCATATTCAAATATATATATATGATATTTGATTTTGAGTTTTTTTTGGGTAAATAAATTTTTTGGGATACAAAAAAAAAAGGTATAAGATAAAATTTGAAGAAAAAAATCATTAATATTTAATATAATGAGATTATTTTGAGTGTGTTTATCAAATTTAATGGAATTTTATATGAATTATATTAATATAGTTATAGAAAAAGAAAAACACATAGTACAAGTAACAAACCATCACATCTGAAATATTTGTGAGGGTTCCACCCACAATGGAATAGAGATTAAGGTGTATGTCCAACCACTTGCATGTAGGTTGTCCAATCCAGTATGACATTGATATTATCTATTTAAATGATTTCATAGACAAAAGTACTGTTCAATTTTTTTTTGAAAATATGTTCTTTGTATATATAATCACGAGATATGAATTTATTTGAAGATTGTATGATTTTGGATGAAATTTAGTTTTTTGGGAATCTTATATGATTATGGAAAAGAAAATGTTATAGGATTAAATTTAATTAATAAATGTAGAATTTACATTTGGAAGAATGAATACATTTAATGTGAATTTTTATTGATTGTAGTTATTTATGGATATGATTAGAATAATTTTGAGATTATATGGGTAGGGTATATTCTTTATGGAATGATATATTAACAGTGATTCATGCTATTTGGAGATAATTAATAAATTATAGTTTTAAGTATATGTGATGAAATAATTATGATTTCTTGTTTTTAATCATAAGTGTTTACTTATTAAAGGATTTTATGGATATTTACTCTTCCAAAGATCCTAGTAAAACATTTTATATTTCTATTGAATTTTTTAAATTTAATTATTTCTTATTCGTAAAATAGTTTACTCATCATTATAAGTCAATTTTGGTTATTGTTAATATATAAATATATAATTAATATCTTGTTAACCATTAGTGAAATTGATTCACTATAAATTTATTCTCCTACATCAGTAATAAGAAAACTCACATTGAAATTTCATCATTTAGATAGTGGGAGAAATTGGTCAAAGATTTAAATATGAGTTTAAAGAATGTATATTTAATTATTTTTTAATAAAAATGATAATTAAATTCAATAACTCTAGGATAAAATCATGAAATAAAAATTTTATCTATTTTATTTTCATATTAGGAAATCAATGAACTTCTAAATGATCATATATTTATGATTTTTGATGGGGTTTTATGAGTTTTCAATATGTGCTGTAAATAATTTTTTTTATGGTGTTGGATTTCAAAAAAGGTATTTTGAAATGTGACACCCCCCGTTATTCGATCAAAATTTCCAATTGTGATGAAACAATTAAATAAGTCATGATTGAGAATGGAAATATAGATGTTTTTCAAAAAAAATGAATGATTATGTTCCATCAATTATATAATAAAAACATCAATCTTCAATGAGATAAATATTAATATTATTAATTAAAATTTAATTTTATAACCTAGCAATTAATTTTGTGGAAATGAGTATTATTAACTATATTATGAAATAAATAATGATCTTTATCATTTATAAGGTATTAGTAAATTATTTTTTATAAGAACTCAATTATTTTAATACCATTTTATTCTTAAAAAATATTTTATATTTAGAAATGAAAATTTTTTTATGAGGGAATATTATAAATAAATTATGGATGTTTTATAAAATTCTTATAAAACAATTAATTTTATTTTCTACTCCATCATTTCAAAATTATCATTGGCTGAATATTTGAAACATTTCAGATTTTTTTTTCAATTATATATCATTCCAAATAGATCAGGACTCTTTTATTATAGAAATAAATTATGATTACATGAATCTAAAGAATGTAAATTCACAATGTTCAATCAGAATAAGATGAATTATATCCTCAGAAATATGAATAGACCTCCAATGATCATTACCACATGAACCTGTGTGGGAACTTCCACCCAACATATCATTTTTCTGCTTATAGTGACGAGTGGTGATATAGAAAATGGATGAGAGGAACTATAGTCAATTTATCCAAAGAGTTATTAAGTTCCATGACATATGAGCAGAGCCAACTCTTATAGATTGAACAATATTGGTGGATTTGAATTATAAACAAATAATATCTTGTAAACCTTGCTTTAATTTCTCAGTAACCATATTGAAACCCATAATTTCATCCTCCATATAATAAAAAACACCACATGAATCATAGAGACATCCTAAAACATCCCCGTGATGAAATCATGAAATAGATCCACGACTTGATTAACCCAAGTTACATCTTGATAAACTATCATTGTTAATTTTGATACAAACTATAATACCTGACAACAAACAGACATCAATAGTTCCATATTGAGGACTAAAGATGCCATTAATGTCTAGATTCCTGAAGATGGAGAGTTCGTGAATTAAATTAAAGTAATATCCTCTTTGTGAGGGATTTTCCTATATCGAAATAACATAATGTTTAGTGAACATAGCTTAGGGCCTAATGGTATCTCATTCATAAGTCTATTTATTGAGAGCATTCCATTTAATGTGGATTTATTCAAAAATATAAATCTAAAAAAAATAGAATATTATTGAAAAGAGAGATATCCATGAATCATAACATTTATTATTAGATGGATTTTGAATGATAAAGATTGATTTAAAAAAAATGTGTTAAAGGTCCATCCACATCATCAAGGCCATGAAAATACTCAAAAAACGATTTTTTATTCATATATATATTTATTATAGATGGAACATAGGGATAAATGTAAAATATAAAATGTATGCGTATATTCATATGTCTATATTTTCCCATTCACCAACCTCCATAATAAAATCAAGTTGGGGCCCGGATAAAATTAATATAAATATTTTCATGCAAATATAGATCCACATTTTAGAAAAAATGACAATAGAAAACAATAGATGTGAATACACATTTTATATTGGGTTATGATGCCCAGAAATCATCTCATTGAGGCAATGAATAACTGAATAGAGTGGATTTAATATTATCTGAGAGAACGACTATATTATCAAACTGATCTTTGAGTGATATCTGAAAAACATCATTCTCATCACAACATATGATCGATCCATCTAGTGGATCATTATTTTAATTAGAGATCCAAGAATTAAGTGATGAATTTATAGATACCAACCATCTGGAATGGAAATCAATCATAATGAATATTGACCAAAATTCCTAGAAAACTGAGGAATCCAATTGATTATCATTCCCTGTTTTCAGTTTCTGCCTAAATCAAGCCCATATAAAGATATGGTCTTCCATATTTCCATATATTATTCACCATATTAAATGTTCCATTAAATATTTATTAAATAATAGAATATATTTGGATTCACATACCCCCATCATTATAAAGAGTGACATTTTTCCAAGAGACTATGACTAAACTCCTCTCTAGGATAATGAAATTAAAGGTAAAACATTTAATGGATATACTTTTATTCTTATGGTGAGAATAAATCCATTCATAAAAAATTATTTAATATAAAAATTTGGAGATGATGGCGAATTTCATCAAACAGAAATATTTATCCCTGCATAGTGAATTACCATTTTAGTAGGCATGTCATCATTTCATATAACTATCATTTCAAATAAAATTAGAAGCACTTCCCCCCCAATATATAGGAACAAGCAGTAATATAAAAGGGATTACTCCCTCTATGATTTCCAGTTCCCGTTTGTTGTTGATTTTCCTAAAATTTGGAATACCCCTCCAATTAAAGATTAATGGTTTATTCCATATAACAATATATCATGAAAATTCTACATAATGAAAAATGGATTTCATGAAGCATATAATATATTATTTCATGTTTAATAGAAATGATACATTATATGGTATACTTTGGGAGAATACTGACACATTTAGAGGAATTGATAAAAAATATTTAATGGTCATTACATTGATGAATCAAAACTGATTTGGGGAGAATATCTAGTTTGAGAGAGAGGATAAACAGTCATAAATAATTTTTCTAATACTTTTTTATGTAATTCTAAATAAAAAACTACCCTAAAAAGATTTATATAATTTTAATTCTATACATTTTAAATGAGGGAATGAATTAGGTAATTTAACATATCATGAACGAAACAACCTTTATAGAGATATGGAAAATCTTGCATGCATCATCTTGGATGATCTACCAATAGTATGGAATGAAAAAAATCGATGAAGCCATTTATACTAGAAGAACATTATTGTTTGAGACCAAAGAAATCTTCCATAATCATTGATTCCAATGTATGGAAAATGAGAATAAAATTTTTCTCTATAATGAAATTTTTTTGAATGATACCATCTAATATCTCATTGGCAGTGGAGGAGACAATGATGAGGTCATTATAATAAAACCCCACATAAACATAGAGGGACTACCATGTTCCCATATTCCGATAAACATTTTTATTAATTTATAATGGCCTAGTGATCCTATTAGATTTATCAAGAGAATAAAAGAACATAGAGTTTTTTTTTCAATAATTGATATGTTTAGATAAAAAATCATTGCTTTTAATGGACACTTTAAGGCCAAAAATATTTTTGATTTTGAGTGAAACGTTAGCTTCTGTAAAAAATCCATTTGAAAATTCAGTGCTTGTGATATACTCTAGAATGATATATTGGGAGGACTAAATAGGTTTGATTTTAATATAAATAGATAAAAATAGATCCTTGGTCTATGTTTTCATTGTCCCATTGTGAAATTCATGTTTCAGGATGCATTCAATGGAATAATTCTTATCTTTAATAGAACTTCAAACAATTGTAATAGGTTTTACACCATTTGGATGAGTCACCCATAATATTGTTTGTCTTCCAGTGAATGGATGTTTTGGACTCATAAAAAATCTACTAGAAATGGATGATTAAATAGATTGAGTATTGCTATTTTTGTTAATGAAATTCAATCCCTGCTGTTCTGGACTACCTAAAAAAACCTTGTCTTGTTTTACAGAATCCATACCATTGATGTATTTCCTATAACTAATGTATTTTCAACCTACACTCTTTATTTTAACCAACAAATTTTGTTAATTTCATTCTCAGAATTATCTGGAAGTTATAAAATTTCTCATAACACCCATTTCATCATTATGGATCATAATTAAATTATAATTAAAAATTTATTGGCTATGGATCAGTGATATTGTTTTTTTATGGATTAGATCTCAAGAAATAAACATCAAGATTATTGATACCTATTATGAAAATTGATTATGGATATGAATTACTCAATTACTATATATTTAAAAGTACATGACTCATTCTTACTAGTGGTGTAATCCCAAGAGGATTCACCATATAAGAGTAAACCATGACCGAGATATTTTTTTAACATTGTCAAGAATGTGATAGTTTCTAATTGTTGAAAAAAAATATTTTAACGACTTGAAATCCTAGAGAATAATATATTTTTTTAAATAAAACCCAATATGGGTAGTATTATACTTCAATATATAAATCATGATGTATATTTTTGTTTCATTATTGGTTAGCAAGTGAAAGTTCTTGTATGTTGTCCGCATTTGGACTGAAATATGGGGTTTTAGCCGTATACATTTTATCCCAACCATCATTAAAGAGGATTTGAGATGCCATACATCCTTCATTTTATGAAATGGATATCTTCAATGTTATGTAATTATATAATTACATTGATCACATCATCCTAAGATAACATACTAGAGAGAATATTAAGTTAGTATTTGTCATTGGTGATAGTAGATCAATCTGTATTTTGGGGGAAGTCCAAAACTCAATGGTCAATATGGTTGATCTAATAGATGATATAAGTACCATATTAATTTTTACATATTTTTTGGTCCAAGTAAATAAATTTCATAGTATAATTATTTATGATTACTATAGATGTAATTGTATTTACTAATGATGCCAGAGCAACCAATGTATTGTTCAGATGTGCATCGAAAATTTTGGGTGAATCCTTGAAAAATTATGGGTGGATGAGGTATTTTTGAAACAATTAATCAATATTACTGATATCATCTATAATTTAAAATTCTAAATCTTGGTCATAGATTTATTTATGAATTATATTGATCATCTCATTAATATCTTAATGAAATTCAAGGGCCTGTGATTTCATGACTGAGAATTCCATTTCATTTCAATATGTCCCAAAAGGACCCACTATTATGGGACACAAAAGTTGGATAGAGGGGATATTTTACTTTTCCTATCCATCTATAGTTTAATCTGAGTATATTAAATTAAACCATTGAAATAGGAAGAAATTATTATGGACCACTTTACTTCATCAATGCCAAAGAGACCACCATACCATTCCAATGATCAACACCCTTATTTTTTTGTTTCTTTTTGATCTCATTCAAAACCCTAATATTTGGAGAATCCATGAACTTCATATGAATCAAATAGTAATTGGAAATAAAGTGGGATAAATCCTACATATATCACAAAAAGGATTGCTTTGTTTATACAATACCATGACATAAAGATTTTTTTCATTGGATGTTAGAGTAATAATATCTAGTTGTTTATCATATAGAATAATATCTACCATAATTTTATATAATAACCCATTTCACCTTCTAATATTTGCAGATATATATTTATAAGAGTACCTATCCAAGAGAAAAAATGAAAGATAAATTTGGGGTGACTGTAAACCAAAATCTGACCATAATTCACAATCCATATTTGATATTTCGATAGATTCTGTGTGATATAGTAAAAATTTAAATCCCAATCTAAAATTTTTACTATTCCTGACTTGGGATGTGGACATACATGATTCCCAACTATAATAATACCTACAATAATTTGAAAGAAAATATGGTTGTATCCACATTCAATGGGTATTAGTTTATGAATATTACTACGATAGAAATGAGATTCACTATTATTAATATCAATATAATAAAATGTCATGTCTCACTTCGAATAAATAACATGACCATGAAATTCAAATTTACTTAGGCTAAACTATTGTTGATGTGACTCCAGATCTACCAGTACCTTGTATATTCCATCTATAATTTTTCGGATAGTATTGGTCCTATACATGACCTATTTAATAGGACATAATAATCCATATATGGATTATATTAAAGAGGAAGCCATTTTTATTGAATGATAATGATCAGAAAATTCAAATATCTTGGTCATGCTTCTTGAGGGAAATCACTATTCATTCTTGATGGAAAATTTATAATATGGGTGAAATGATCCCATGATCATGAAAAAATCATGAATCATGATTCATCGTCATATCCATGTTGAAAATCTTCATTTCCCACCCATGGTTTCACTATCTTCAAATCATTCTAAAAATATTGATTTTTCAATGAGTGCTGAAAATTAGTTATTTTAAATGTATAAAAAAAATTTGTTTTGATTTATTTAGGAATACCAAAATAAATTTGGATTAATTAAAAAATTTAAATTGTTAATATTATTATCAATGGATCGAATTATTTTATTGAAATACATTTTATAATTGAATTTTGTAAATAACATTTTATGTTTAGTATTGAATTTTTTAAAAAACTTATTTCAAAACACCATGGGTGTTCATGAAATTTTTTAGAATAAATTAGTTTTCAATGATGTATTAAAATGAAATGAGTAAAAAATTATTTATAAATGGCACCGCCTTCTCTTGGGTAACACACAACACCTAATAGAGTTCTGTTAAATGCTACATTGAGCTTCTGGGAAACATCATTTTGTAGTTGTAACTATATAAACATGGTAATTATAAGACAACAATTAAATATATTTATTTTATCGGTAATATATAATTTAATATATTTTTTTCAATGGTTTTATAAAAATAAATCATTTTGAGTATGAAAACAAATTTTATATAATGACTTTATATGTTGGAAAAACCCATTTTCTCAAATGATGTGCTTTTCACTTCATTCTGTGATAAAAAATTAAATTAATTTTAGACATTTTTATTAATGGAATATGAAAATATAAATTTCATTTTTTAATTTATAATTTCAGAATTATCTTTGGCAGAATTTTTGGGTTTTGTAATGAAACTTCAATTGTTGATGAAAATTGGAAAATACTTAATTGTAGTTAAATAATATCTTTTTATTTAATTAATTAGTATACATTAAATAGGTCTTTAAAGTAAAATAAGGTCAATTATATGTATAATTATCTAATTTATATCATTTTAATCTTTTTTAAATTGAAATTAGATATAAAAACTTATTAAACTATTTAATGTTCTTTTTTCCGCCTTATCAACATAACTACGTGATTAAAATTAGACATCATGTCATTAAAAATGTGAATATAATTATTCTAATCAGACATATATGGAGGTTATTAGTATGATATTTATAATATAATATGATGAACTTAATTAATTTTTAATATTATGAATATTAACTTTATTATATTATTATTTTCCACGGTTAATAGTGAACAATGTAATTAATGATAAATATAATATTTTATTATTATAAAATTACACCAAAAATTTTCATAATTTCATTGGATAATTTGGTATTAACTATAATAAACATTTTGAAAAAATTATTGCCTTTTTATTCCTACTGGTTGAGAATTGGAAAATTATTATATTTTATTTAAAGATAAGTTAAAAATTTCATACTCATATTATTAATAACTACATCTTTTATAATATAGGGTTATACAGAAAAAAATTTTACCTATATATAGTAATTTGAAATATAATTAATTTATCATAATCATGATATTTTTTAAACTTTTTAGAGATGAAATAATTTAATTCAATGATTTCACAATGAAGATGCATTAATTTATTAGTTAATAAAAATATCAATCAAATGATAAAAAATATAATAAAATAAAAATAATATTACATAATTTATGACATCCATGAACATTATAGAAAATTTTAATATATTATTTGGATATCGTAATTATTGGTCTGAATATATCATGTTAATGTTAAATTTTTCAAAAACAAATAGTCAATAGTATCAAAATTGACATAAATGATAATTTAAAATAAATAATATTTTTTTAAAATATATAAAAAATAATAATAATATATTTCATCAAAATAACAATAATAAGGTTTATATTTTCATCAATGAAACATTTAGGATTTATTTGGTATTTCATAGTGAATATATTAACCCTATATAGTACGTAGCCTAGTTTTCGTTCTAAAAGTTATGGGGATTAACTATGGGTTAGGCCCCAATGATAATGTTAATATTGTGACCTAATCATGTATGACAATATGTGTTTTAGAGTATTATGAACCAAACTCGTCTTATCCTTAAAAAACTCCCATTTGAGTTATTATTAAATGAAAATAAATTTATATGAATTTAATATTATTAGAGTTATCTAAAGTCCCCCTCCCTAGTCATAAAAACATCACATCATCCCTCGTTTCCTCACACAAATTTGAGCACTATAAATCTGAAAAACCAGATAATATACATTTTCAACTTGCATAGACACATTATTCAAGTAATTTTTTCTCAAAAGGCCTACTATAGTGTCATTTTGAGAAGCACTGGTTGATGCTCGCTGAAGAAGTGGTAATATCCTTTACCGACTTTCTCAAAAATAATTCTTCTTCTACATAATATTAATGTGTTTTTTTACATTATAAATTTATAACTCTAATATCACTTATAACCAGAGTTGATATTCAGTTTATCGAACTACTATATTCCACCTTTTATCAATCATCTACAAAAACCCCACCCAATGTGTGTATGCAAGACCTATAGTATCCATGCCATGGTGTAATCTATTTTTCTTCATCACTCTACATCGATGGATATAACGATGAAAATAATGAATATATATAGTAATTATAACATTATATTGATTTGTTAATGAAATATATACCATCCACTCACATGAAATTTTTCAATTAGGGGAATGATATTATTGCTCATGCGTACTTCTGACCTACCATATGCACGATGCGATATAATTCAATATCTGGATAACAAATAATGAATAATTTAAAATGTATAAAATAAATAAATATGATACATATTACCTAAATATTATTCTTTATATCATGGAACTATATTCTATCCACATAAACTAAGAATTATATGGAAAATATACATTATAAAACAAAGTAGTTAACACCCAAAAGAAGATTAATAATGAAATCTTTTTTAACAAACACATGATAAAATGGTACTATGTGATATCATATGAATATGGATCTAGAATAATTTTATAACATTTTTTAATCAATTGTATAATATTTCAGGATGCATACTATGTAAATTAAACCTATGGAAATGGTCAAATCCACAATATCATTATTATTGATATTATTTATAAGTAAGTATCTATTTGAAAATATTAATCATCCATTTCCCTGATTCATAAAAATTTAATTCAAAATATATTATGTATTATTATGAAATTTTTAATCTTATTTAACCCATGTAAGAATTTTTTTAAACGGTTAGAAAGTAATCTTATGTCATTTTCCTGATAGGGTAATTTTTTTGAACATCCCATTAAATTTATGGGATGATTGTTTTCTATATTATAAAGAATGAATTTAATTTTAAAATTTCATGATTCCTTAATTACTTGACTGTTATATTAAAATATTGAATGTTTTTTTAAAATGAAAATCTTTTATTCTAAATTTTTGTTTCATTTCAAGTATGTAAAAAAATTTCAAATCAGAAAGGATTGTAGAGACATGGTTTATTCCCTATAAGACATTGGAATATTTCATTATCTATTTCTTGAGCTAGTCCCCGAGACATTTTGTAATTCTGAGGCTTAGTGCTCCCAAAATATATTTTAAAAATAATTAAATATAAATCATTTTATGTACATGATAGAAATGGGATATATCTCGAACAGTAGATCAGATTCCAAATCAAAGGGAACATTTGAGTTTGGTGGTTATAATTTACCCAAGGTGGTACATGACTTTTTTTGGTGTGGGCCTTCTATAGAATACTCCACTAAGGACATAATCATAAATAAGGTTATTAAAAAGTTTAATTCATTTTAGATGTTAATTCTAATACCTTTTTAATAGAGACTCTGATCTGAAATCATAGACCAATATTGGTTTCGAAGAGAAGTGTTTACCCTTATAGAAACATCATGTGAGAGGGCCTGGGATGTTTGGATTCTGCGACTACTTGATATTTCCAATAAATAAGAGTTTATGGAAATGAGCTTTGTTTTGGTTCATTTCATATCACAGTCAGTGGAGCTCGATCCCCACCTTCTAATGGTGAATCGATGTTGGATTCTATATTGATTGCAGTGGAATTACTTATCCAAGAAGATCAATAAACGGTGAAAATAATGACAAATCATAAAACTTGGTATGATTTTTCATTATGATCTTCCTTTCCCTAATTGAAGCTTTATATTTAAAAAAAATGGTAATTTCAGCACCTCTAAAAACCATTATCGATGGCCATTCTTACATGGAAATTAACAATTTCAATTACAGATCGTTGTTCTTTATCGATTCTATGAATTCTTCATTTATAAATATTTCAACACACCTCAATGATGTTTTATCATCGAATGAAGCATATATTTCTGAAGATGGTGTTCCATGGATTTTGTATCTAAGATGTTTTCTTGTTTCGGGCAATGGAGGAGGCACATTGGTGACTAGAAGTGATTACTACTTTTTTCATGTTGAAATGACAATAGATATTCAAGGGGGATGATTCTAATATGATCATGTACTTAGGATTCTGGATGTAGTCTTGAACTGATTATTAATGTATTGGAGGACATAAGGCACCACCATCGCATATCAGTCTATTGATGGTTCGGCAGTGGAAGGCGGTGACGACCATAGGAGAATGTGTGGTAGCATGGTCGGGTGCGGCATGATGGGAGAGCACTGTGCGGGTAACAACATAAGCCATGCTGAGGCGGTGAAAGCGTGAACTGGACGAGATGACGGCAAACTCTGGGGTGATGGAACAACAAGCTGCATGGCGAGCTGGTTAGGAAAGATGGCCATGAGCAAGGGCTAGGATGTGGTGGAAGATGGGGTCGAGGTGGCGGGTCGGGCTACCAGGACTATGCAAGAGCGACCTGGATGGGTCAATCATATTAGGCCTTCAGGCTAGGCTAACATTAAACATCTATATGATCAAAAATGGGCATTTATTTTATGTTCTTTCTATGTAAATAAGATCATACATTTGATATGGTTTTTTTAAAATAGGGTTGGGAATTTAATATTTACTTCTCATGGATTGGGAACTGAAATGTGAAAATAATAATATATTTTTATTATTATTCATATAGCTTTTACCAACTATAACTTTTAATAATGAGATATGATGGACAAACTATCAGATTTTTCGTTAGCCTATACATTAGGCCTAAAATTCAAGAGATATTTTTGTCACCTAAAATGAAATCGACGTGTGACCCCTATATACGTGATTTGCTGATTTACCCTGAAATGTCATCATTTTCTCCATGTGTC
The DNA here is from genome assembly GCA_963277665.1 of Viscum album. NCBI lineage: Eukaryota > Viridiplantae > Streptophyta > Magnoliopsida > Santalales > Viscaceae > Viscum > Viscum album. The sequence goes on along the minus strand of OY728131.1, from coordinate 302,583,328 downwards.
TAATTTTCAATAATGATTAGCCATTCCCATGTGTTTTTCCATGAGGATTGCAATATTGAAATCTGTATCATCTGTTACGGGATCATGTTGTTGGCCCCGCGAAGCATTTTTCAAGTGAGATGTTTGAAGATTTAGCTTCATCACTAGGAGTCTGATTCAGGTGAATGAATAGTTGATCATGTTCATCATTTGCATATGGATCGTGAAAGTGTGATACCTTTGGTTATCCAACACCATTCAAGGTGGCATATTGGCATAATTACATTTTTTACCTTTATACCAACAATGAGTATCATGTTCTTGTTTTCCTTTTAGCTCAATTTTCCATGTACTCTAAGAGTAAAATAAAACACCTAGGGGTACTGGTTCACATTTTGGATCCCAATTATGGATAGATACATGGACATGAAATGAGGTGGTGTAACACTATGTTTTATCCACATATGTGCTGTGTACCACATGGTAAATCTTTCCTCTCTAGTCTCCTTCTTTTGGACTTGAATTTTGGAATGTAAGTACCATGTTCATAGTGTTTTTCTATGTAGAACATGATGGTTCCATCTGTAGTGGATTTCACAATATGATGTGATATTTTTGGAGAACATTTCAAATATGAGGAAACACTCATTGTTTCAGGTATGATGACAATTAAAGGTGATGATCAATGATATTAGTGGCTAGGTGATGACATCAAATATTTATGAGCTTACCATTAAGTGGGGATGGGTATTGCCATTCCTTGATGTTTAGGAGGGGTACCACCTTGTAGGGATGGCCAGTGTAGTTTATCAACCAATTACAAGTCGAAACCACTAGTTTGTATGGGTATGGGTCCAATATATCACTATATTGGGACTCTTCATCCATGATGAGAATGAGCCCTTGACATATTCTAAGTGGAACCCTCCACCCAATCTAGTCATGAGTCTTCGAACAATTCTATATGGAACTCTCAAGATAGCCTGGGAATGGGTCCTCAAGGACACTAGAGTGTAAACCTCCATCAGGGATAGGCATAGTTCATCAACCTTGAGAAATGAACTCTTGACAAGGTGGTTTAATGATGATACATGGTTCGATATACCTTTGGACCCATGATAAAGTGGGACACTATCCCCATAGAGATGCTTCAATGTTATGTAACTTAAAACAGTGAGGGGAAGATTGTTCCACCCAATGATGATAATATTAATGTGTGGTGATTGAGTCCCTTTGACTAGAATGTTCTGAGATGACTTGTGGGATAATGGGCATCATTGGTGGTTACTTCTAGAACTATGTGCTACTCTTCTTCTTGGGGTGTGCAGTGATGTGGATATCCCAATACTACCTTATTAGGGTTTTATTGACTATGTAAATATATATATATACATCCAATTCCAGATCATATTGCATGGTTTTGGTTACTCTCCATTAGGGAGAGGGATATACATGTGGGCTATGACATGTTATTTCCATGACAATCTTCACATTGATGGATGATTATACTATCCTACTATAGATATTTAATACTGAATAATAAGTTCATCTTCTCACCGTTTCTAGATCTTTGTGTTCAGATGAGTTTACTTTCACTCTCATATTGGTTTTATTTTCACTATTTTTCTATAAATTATCATAACTGTCACATTCCTCTTCATTATATATATTACATCTCCCCCTTAACTTTTTCAGGGAATCCTACTGATTATTTTTATACTCACCACTTCATAGGATTATCCTGCATGTTTCATGCCATTTACAGATGCCAGATAGTCTGATCGTGACTTAATATGTGCTTGGGGGTATGTGTTCTTAGACTCTGTATAGTTGTAATATCATGGGATCTAAGAGTAGGGCTCTCTCAAATATTTTACATTTTAGTTACTGCCAGGATGGGGCACTTTTCTATATGGGCATGTAATCTATCCATTTCCAATTCATTTTAATTTTATATACTTTTACTAATTTGAGTTTGATGAAAGTATGCTTTTCTTTTAGATTAATTGAATATATTTTGATCCATTTCTTCTACATTTTGATTGAGTTGGATGTGTGTGTCTATACAGGTTTATGAGAAAATTCCTCATTGATTTTACTGTTCTTTAGGTAATTTTATCTACCCCTTATTTTATGGATGTAGTCTTGGGGTTATCATGGCCTGAGCCTCGAAATGGGTTGGGGCATGACATTGTGGAATCCGAGGTGGATCAACATTTGGCAAATTGTTCAGAAAATTCCCTAAAAAATCATGTTTGTGGTTTGGTAAATAGATTCAATGTTTCTCGTTAGTGGCTCTCAAGACATGAATGTAGTGATATTGTGGCGGATGACATAGCCATTAACCGGGATCCCAATTACCAACTTGTCAACATTGCATAATGAGACATTTATTTTAGGGAACTTTGATACATGCATCATATAAGATTGATTCCTTAACTATCCTTCATGAGTCATCTCCCCATTTTTGTTGATATATATATATATATATATGCTTATTTGATCACTATACTCTTTGATAATTTTAGAGATGCTTCTACAATGACATCCAATATGGATACTTGCTCTGGTTCATGATGAAGACCTGATGCGTGGTGAGGCCTTAGTTCATGATCTATCATTTGATCTGTCTTCCACCCGTTTGACTGGTTGCAGCACCACCACCTATTGATCATCAGTTTTTCCTTCCAGAGATGGTTGTGGACCTGCATAAGTTGAGCGCACACTATGTGTTCATGCTTCAAAAACCTTAGAGGTTTCAATGTGAGATATATCATTAGGTAACATACGTTTGGATAGAGTATGTGGTCTACCTCTTAAGGATCTTTTGGACACCAATTAATTAGATAGTGTATTTTGAATCTAATCACTTCCACATAGTATCTAGTAATGGTGGAGTTTGGTGATTGGAATTCCCAATGAGTCGGTACTATTGTTCAAAGATATCTAACTGTTGTTCAGTGAGGAGCACTATCCTTCTAGATTATGAATTGTATGAATTCTGGATCTTCTAGGGCATCATAAAGAATTTATGATAGTGGATGATTACAAGACATGGTTCACAGACCTTTCACTCTACTCTTCAAATATGATCTACAATGAATACATCCAAGAAAAAAAGATTGAGTAGGGACACTATATAGAGATTAGTGTCAATGTAGTTCCCTTATGCATCCCCACCTATGTCGGGTTACAAGAGATGGATCTGGTGATAGAGATATTACTATAAATGATACCCATATTAGCGAGATTTAGCATTGGCTATGATAGAGAAAAGATCTCTGCTACAGGTAGAAGATGTCAATTGGTAGAGCCTTGAAATTGGGGGCTTCCCCTTGATCAGACTAAGGAAAATGTCTAGGGATGACATAGAGAAACGTGGAAGCCCAGGGAGGGTGGATGTTATGCTCATGATGGAAACAGTTACATGGAATGAGACTGCCTGACTAGACAAGCTAAAATTACATGGCATATATTAATTGAACCAGAACAAACAATATGACCTCTTGATCATGGATCTCCCATGTGAGTACATGGTGGTGACCTGGGAGGTTTTTTTGGCCAATGATTAGTAGGATTTGAGATTAGTGGAAGATGGTACAAGTTAATTCCACCACTAGGTTTCCCATGTCAGGCTCAAGGAGTTGGCGGTTGGGAAAGTTGGAAGCCACAAGGATTTGATATTTATAACCCTATTGTGCGTGAGATAATAAGAGGTACACTTCGTGTCTTTTAAATTATTTAGTAGAAATTTTTATCCACTATGTGATCTTCTTTTTCACCCTTCTTATTTCATGAGGTTTCATCAGGGTGATGTAGGGAATCGTTTTAACCCTATGTTGATGTTTCTCTGCATATAATTGAATGCATGAGGAAGATGGGTCCTTCCCCCACTGAGACGTTTTTATTGATGTGAGAAAAACTGTGAGGGATGGCTTGTACCACCAAAAGGGAATAGTTTAAAGGTGTGTTGGAAGAGTCCCTCTAACTTTTTTGTTCTTGTAAGGGTTGTGTTGTGGAGTGTTGGAGAATGTCTTCGCATTTCAAGTGGAGTTTTTTTACTTGAACTCCTTTTTCATGATATTCCACTAGTGGGTGTTGCAGTGTGTATGGATTGGGGATTACTCTTCTTCTAAGATAAGAGATATGTGTGGGTTATTCCATGTTGATTAAATGTCGATATTCTTGCGTTTTTTTTTTGATTTTACTCACATTCCATGGCCATTGGTACCTTTGTTTGCTGAATAACAACCTTGATACAAGAGTTATCAAGTATAGGTGAAGGTGACAGAGACCCCATGAACAAGAAAAATAGACCCAGTACATGGTTCTGGTGGTAGTATTCTTAACCATGAGAATGGAGAGTCACTAACATCTATGAGAGTGCTATGTGGTTTATTCATACCACTAAAGTCTCAGATACAGCTCTACCGAAAGATAGTTAAACCTGAGATAGAGATGCAGGTTTGAAATTACTATAGGATTATGAATTCTAGATATTCTACACTTTGGGAAATGGAAACATCATAGAATATTCCCATTATTGGAATTAGGAGGTTCACCTTGTGTAGGATGTTTAATGGAAGTGAGCTTCTCAGTTGCTCACCCTTCTAGATCACGAGCTTTTAATTGTTATTTAGTAGATTGTGTCAAATCCTTCTATTATCAAGTGTCTAGGATTTTTCTAGTTATTATACAATGACTATGAGATATTCCAAAACTCAAGTATCTATCGGCCATGCACCAAGTCAATAATATAAATATGGGAATAACTATAACATTTTCAAGGTACAAATAGTTTTTAAACTTGGGATGTGGGAGGAGGTGATGTGAGAGTTCAATCCTGCTCCATTAATTGTACTTCCCAGTGTGTAAAGGATGTAAAATTCAGCAGTATCATTAAAGGTATGTTAGGAGATGAATCATAGTTTCGTTAATATCATGATCCCTCACCTATCAGTAGGTGATGGCTGAGTAGTGTGTTTATATGGGTTGTTGCAGCCTCTTAAAATCCCAAACTGGGAATAATACGGAATATCCATGAACATCGTCACAGGGCATCTACGCACAACAAAGGGCCATGATTCTATTTTGGTAATAGTGGAATCAATCATGAATTCATCACACTTCTAGGAGTAGAGTATAGTACTGGGGATGAGGAAGTTGTATGTTTGAGAGATTATCCACCTTCATGAGGAGCCCCAAACAATTGACTTCCATCGTGACATGCAGTTTACATCACTATTGTAGAGTTGCCTAGGAGAGGCAGTACAGATCCATATGTGGATGAGTAAAACCATTCATCCTCAAACATATGGGTAGAACATGAACAGAATACATGTGTTGGGGGATATGATGAGGGCTTGCGTCTTCATTTTCATCTCGAATGTATGGTCTCCCCAAGGTTCATTAGGTTGTTTGAGATTGTACAGAGGGTTTGTGAGGTTGCATTCCATGTTTACCTACCCCAGTATATAGAGAGGGTGTTTGATGTTTTCCTTGTGTCAAATATAAGGGGATACATGTGTGATCCTACACATGAAATAGACATGACCACAACATATGATGAGAGATAATTCCCTTTTATCATGTATTGTGGCAGCACACAAATGTGATAGAGTGTTCTTAATAGTATGATATCAAGGTGTTATCCCAGTATACTAATTTTTTTCAGTATTTTTATTTTTAGGAATTAAAATACTGAATGATTTAATGATGAACATTACTAGTGTTTTCCATCTTAGACATCACAATATTTATTTATATTTATCAGAGCTATGAAAAGACATGTCTTTATATTACGAGGCTCGATGTATGGAGAAGATATTTCATAATATTAGTTAGAATACATTATACTATGCACATGACGGAAATATTATGTCTCTCTAATAGCATCTTGAATAAAAAATTGAAGGGTAGAGTTGAGTCTGAATGTGGTGTTTACCTTAGGTAGTGTATCAATTTTATCAGCGTGGGACTTCTATAGAGAACGCCATAGATGATATAATATTGAATAAATTTAAAAAATTAAATAATAAAATATGATTATTTTATCTCCAATTTTAATTCACATAACTTCAATAAATATAATAATACTGAAAATCTGATAAAAATGTTGGGTTCCTAGTGCAGTTTTTACTATAGGGGTGACCTCAGGTGAGAAGTCATGGGTTGTTCAGATTCTATTACCTCTATAGGATTTCTAAAAATACAAGTTTATGTAAATGAGAAAGGGGTTGGGTAATTTTATCCCATGGCCATCGGAGACCATCATCTCCTTCCAAAGTTGAGTCTATGTTGGATTGTCAATAAATCACGGCTGCATTGAAGATCCAATTAGACTCGAGCATGAAAACAACAATTACATATCCCAAATATAGGTAGGACTCTTCTTTTAGATTCTTTTTTCCCCTATTGATAATTTTGTAGTATAAAACTATGATATTGTAAATTTTTCAACATTGAAAACCATTATCGATGGTAATATAAACACCGCCACCAACCATTTCAATTCCGGATCACTCATTCAACATGTTATTCATCCATTCCTTGCATTCTCTGTCAATGAACAGTGAAATAATTCAAAAAGACATCAAATATTTGTCCGAAGCATATATCTGTGAGGGTAATGATAAAAGGATTCTCAATCGATGAAAATTTCAAGATCTGATGACCAGAGGAGTCTCAAAAACGGTTAGAAGAGACACATAATTTTTTTCATGTTGAAATGGTTATGGATCATAGACAATAGGATGATTGTAAGATGATCGTGTCCCTGGGATGCCATATACAGTCTAGAAACGAATTTGGGTGGACTGGAGAAGTCGCATTAGACTTTAGATGGGTCCATCAATGCGACTAGGTGTAAAATGGCGGTGAATCACTAGGTGGATCACAAAGAGAGGTGTGTGGAGTCTTCCAGAGTGGGATACATTAGAAGATGGATTTAAAAGGGTGGACCATGGGGAATCTGGGAAATTTGTTACACAACAGATTTTCATGTCGGAAAGCCTAAGTAGCTAGGTTGGGCCATGACGGTTGGCTAGGCCCGGTGAAGCGGGCCAGATTAGGCAGGATGGGTTGGGCCAGGTAGGCCTTTGGGAAGGTGCATCTTTGAATGTTCATATATTCTAATCCAAGCATACATTTTAGGTTTCATCTACAGTGACATGGTCCAACTATGTAGATGGGTTTTTAGACGTTTTGGGAATTTAATATTTTGAATTCGTGACTCAGGCCACCAAAACACTCAAATAATAATAATATTTTATTATTATGACAACTTTTAGAAACATTAAATTATTAATATGACTTCTGATCGATGCGCCATTAACTATGTTGTGACCGTATATTGGAGGCAGATGTTTCAAGATCAATTTTCGGCACTTAAACCAAAATCGAGGTATAGTCACCGTGAGGCCCAGTTTGGGAATTTTCAGTCAAATGTTCAATTTTTTACTAGGTGTATGTTTGGGAAAAGTAAATAGACACTCCAGTGTGGCTCTTTATGAGGATATCAATAGTAAAATACATATTATTTATTCCCAGATTATGGCATGTGCCCCACGAGCATCGTTCTTTATCGAAGTACGATGATGAAGCATTTGGACATGGAGTCGAATTCGAGTGAATGAATAGTCAATCCTATCCATTTTTGTGCAAGGATCATGATGGTTTGATCTTTTTAGTTAATATTGTCCATTAATGGAGGTCTGTGGGATGAATTATGTATTTCCCTTTAGAACAACATTGAGTATCATGTGCTCATTATCCTTTTATATAGATGTTCCATGTACTCTGGGAGGATAATGATAGATCTTGTGGTACTGGTTCGTTGTTTCGAACCCCATGCGGTCCATATACATGGATAGGTGATAAGTTAGGCTTACTAATTGTGTGGTCTCCATATTTCATTTGTACAATGATTTGAGTCTTCTGTATTTAGCTCATTCATCTGGACTTGGATTTCTGAATGTGATTTTCCTATCATGAGTCTTTATTCATGTAAAACATTATTTATTAATCTATAGTGTGGTTAAATATATTATGAGAGATAATTCAACCATAAATACTATCATAGGTGACACTGGATGTTCTATGTGTGATTCCTATCTGAGGTGATGCATGATGACAGTAGTGGTCCACAGATGAAATCAGATATTTTCAAGATTGCCCTCCAACTATGGTGGGTAGCCGAATTCCTCGATTCTTTCTAAGTGGTACCATAGAGCATGGATAGACATTGTAGTTCCTAATCTTATTCTTAGTGGAACCCTCCTATCGGGCTAGGAATGGGTCCTTGACCTATTCGGAGTGGAACCCTCCAGCTAGCCTAGGCGTTAGTCCTCAATGACACTAGAGTGAAAACATTCAGTTGGGTTGGGCATGGGCCATCAATCATGATTCATTAACTTTTGACTATGTTGATCAATGATGATACATGGTTTGAAATGCCTTTAGAATCATGATAATTATGGATACTTTCTTCACAGATATGCATCTACATAACACTACCTAAAGCTACAAGGTAGAGATAGTGCCTCCCAAAGGGGATAATATCTTGGTGTGGTGATTGAGTCCCTTTGACATGCATGTTCATGGAAGTTACATGGGATTTTGGGAATCAATAGTCATTAGATATGGATATTTTGGATACTCTTCTTATAGAAATGAGTTGCGATAATTAGATCCCCATACACTCTTGTAATGATTCCATTGACTGGATATATATATATATATATAACATGTTTTAGAATCTACTCCCTCGATTTTGTTTACTCTCTATTTAGGAGAGGTGATGAAGCACGAGGTATGGCACATTCTTTCCATGTCTTGATACTTGTGGTTAGACGATTCTACTCTCCTAATACATGTATCATAGACTCAATGAAATGTTCATATTCTAATCTACTCATGCAACTTGTGTTCAAATGATTTGAATTTCACTCTCTTGTTGGGATGAGCTACACTCAATCATTGTAAATTATCATATCTACTTCATTAATATTCAAGGCATATTTTATAGCTCCCACTTCACCAATTTAGGGCATCCTTATAAGTATTTTTATACTCAACCCTACATGGGATTTTCCCACACTTGTTACTCCAAAATCTAAGGATAGGCAAGTTGATCGTGACATCAGAGGAGCTTATGTATATGGGTTCTTGGACCATGTATAGCGGTCATAGAATGAGATCCATGAGTGGTCCTCTATTTATTATCTTAATTTTACGTTACTTCCAGGTTGTGGAACTGTTGTACTTGTTCATGTGTTTTACATATTTTTTCATTAAGATTACATTTCTGTACATTTAGTGATTATTGGTTGATGCATGTTTGAATTAATTTTATAGTAGTATTGTATCATTTGTTTTATTTTTTCCTCTATACATTTCCTTTGATTTGAACGCATTTGTGTGTATAGGTTCTTCAGAAAAGACCTCCACGAGTTTATTCTACCTTTGACACTTGTCACCAGCCCATTGCCTCTGGGGACTAGCTTCGGTTCATTGTTGCTCAAGCACTGAAATGGGTTAGGCTGTGACAAAGATATTTTCTTCAAAATTTATTTTCATGAGTTCTCCAAAAGTTATTTTCCTTATTAATTAAAACTCTTTTATGTTACATATGTTTTTCTAATTATTTCATTCAATGATTCAATTTATATTCTTTCTATGAATGGTTTATGTTTGTGATGGAATTATATTTATGAAGTAAATATATTTTTCATGAGTTTTTTTATGGTTTAAATTTTTTTAATAATCCCATTTCATTCCATTATTTATGTTATAAAAAATGATTTATATTCTTATGGAATACATATGCATGATATCATTATAAAATTGGTAGGACCAATATCTCCCTCCAATGCATGTATTAAATATTTATATCACATGAGAGAGAAATAAATGTATTTTTCCCATAAAATGTTCATGTGATTGAACTATGACTACCATAATGGTATAAAGTTAACCCATAATACCAAGATGGACTTAGATTAAATGCTTTTAATAAATTGGAAATAATTATTATTTTATTATGTGGATTCCATATTTCCATCTCTTATTCATATCTTATGATTTCATGACTCATGTTATTTATTTCATTATGATTTATGTCTTATGAACTACCAATATCTAATACAAAATAACTGTTTAAGATCATTAATACATATGTTATGATATATTCGTTTCAAGATCATATTTTCATGCCCTTTTTCCCATTATTATGTTTACATATGTCGATTTTACCGATCATTACATTAGAACAAACCCCATTCTATGTTTCATTTCACCTAGGTTATAATTTTATGTATTATTTTCTATATTTTTTAGAAGGTTTCTTTCCAAGAAGAACCTAATGGGAGATAATGATCCTCAATTGAGTACCAATTTGTTATGTAACCATATTTTCAAAGCCACTGCAATGATAAAGACGTTGGGATATTTTTATATAATGTATATTGTATTCTACAAATGTAATTTAATTTTATTGTATGAAAAACAAGGGTTGTTATCATTGTTATCTAAATAATCTATAGTAATACTTTGGAAACACGGATGAGAAAACATTTGTAATAACCCCATGGAAATGAATAATGATATGTCTATGGTTAATTAAATGTATAAAAAAATGTGGAATTTTTTTAATGTTAGATCTAGTGTTTTATAATAAATAAATACCAGTCTACATACTACAAGTGTATGTGTCTTTAGATGAGGTGTTCTTAGGGGTAAAGAATCAAACAAGGTCCATTGGGACTCTTTCGATCGTATCCTGGTACACAATAATGGGCCTTGTTTCACATTTGGTTTGACAATCCAATGCTATATGATATGGTAATTCAAAAAATCATCACCAACCATTATTATTGATTTAAATAAATGTTGTCCATGAATAACCTAGTATAAAAATGTTGTGTCATATTTTAATGAAGGTGTCATAATATAGACATCATATAGGTGATTTTTCAAGATTATATAGTTCCTCATCTGGATAATTGTTTCTTAATATATGCTTTTGGATTTATTAAATGGATGGAAACAAAATAAATCAATTGAATAATGATTGCGACATACAGTGAAACAATTTTCCTCCAATGAAACCAAATAAAATTGGAGTTGGAATGAAAAATATTATTGTTTTACCCACACAAAATTATCAAGATCTAAATAAAGGGGGAAATCCATATGAGAAAAGTAGGAAACATCATTTTTTGAGTCTTTTATTTGTAAATCTCCTCTTTTATTCCTTGGGTCCCCAAGATCACATATTACTAAAAATGGATCATTAATAAAGAAATTATATTCTCCATTATCCATTGTTCATATCATGATAATGTTATTCTGTTTGTTTATTAGTTATAATGAAAATCATACTAGTTGTTGACTCTAATTATGAACATGGGTATGAAAGAAGAAATTGAATCCACACATTGGGTGGCGTTTTTGAACTTATTTTTCAATAAGTAGTTTTCTCTTACTTTTTATTCCAAAATTGAGAAAGCGTTATTTGAGTTGAATCAGTGGAATTTTGAATCTAAGGATAAAAAAAGATAATTTAATGGGACAACTCGGAACACTTTAGGAATTATCACCCAACCCCTATGTATAGATGATATGATATTCAGTGGCTAAAATCCAAGTCTCAGAATGGAGCTGGCCATTAATTAATTTAATATCAACAAAGAGATTTTGTGTTTGTCGATAAAGAACAAAATGGAGGATATTTTCAACTACCAATCTCATGGTTTTTATACGAAGAGGAAGATAGAGTTTATGGTGAAATATAAAAACCAAGAAGTGAAAAAACATTCATTACATTAATACCTTTCTATCAGTATAGGAATAAAAAAAATTATGGGGTCTAATAAATATATTATTTATGTAAATATAGATCATCAGACTTTTGATAGCTAAAGTGATGGGAAAAAGTCACCTAATAGTGAGAGTGGAGAGAATGTGGAACAAAATGAATATCTTGAGATTTAGTGATTAATTTTCAAGGATAATGTGAATTATGATAAAAAGTGCGCAAACCCAAGGGCAGGTTATTAGGGATGACATTGGAAACCCCTTATGTCGGGGACATTAATAAACCTCATGTGATAACTATATCTGATAATGAAGGTGATAATGATGTGGTATATGGCTCAAAGACCACCCACACTATAACTACAAATGTATTATTTGATTCTAGATCTTACCACTCTTTCATATCTAAATAAATTTATAAGGGTGTTTAGATTCCACCCAAATGATTATTTGGGTAATTAGAAGTGAATAACTCTAATGGTATGATGATTTCATATCAAATCTATGATTCCTCTATTATTAAATTTATTCAGAATGTCTTTCCTAAAAGTGATGAAATTTTTCCTCTTTTTGAATTTTAATGCATTTAGGCATGGATTGGATTTCTCTGTATAAATACAACATCAATGATCAATGAAAAATGTTACATTTGATGTTTAAATCCAATCAATGATCATCTATGAATGTGATGATATGTATGAACATACTATGGATATTATATCAAGTTTAGAGGTATTAATTTCTATATAGAATGGATGTTTATCTCAAATGATTGGTGTGACAATTTACATTGATGATAGGCCTATTGTTTTGGAATTTTTGCATGTATTTCCAAAAATAAATTCAATGTATTTAACCATAATGTGAAGTTGAGTTCCCTACAGAGCTCGTACCGGGTTGAACATGAATTTTAAACACTCCCTATAGAATGTCACTAATTGAGTTGTAGGAATTGAATATGAAACACCATGAAAACCATGATAATGCATTCATTTGTCCTTGTGTGTCATATTTGGGTGGATCGATCCTTTTTATGAAGACTAAATATGATTCAATGCGACCCAACATTGATTATTTGGAGTTAAAAAATATCAATGTCAAGTACCAGTTTCCTCTTCCATGTATAGATGACATGCCCGATGAACTATGCTAAGCCAAAAACCTATCCATGTTTTACCATCATTATAGATATCATCGATTAAGGCTAAAAGAGTGGATATAAAAAAACCAAAATTCTGTAAATGTTGAATACACTAAGAGTACATTATTATGCCATTATATCTTACTAATTCATCTACTATCTTCCCAGAATTGATGAATTGATTCTTTTTTGATTATCTAGAATTTTTTTAATTCATTATAGATGATATTATTATATAGTAAAATTTAATGGTAGAGCATGTACACCACGTGAGAATTAAAATAAATTACCTATTAAAGTATAAAATATATGAAAAAATTACAATGCTAGAATATTTTATGAAAAATAATGTATCTTTAGATCTTATAATCTGAGGAGAAGGTGTAGTATTACATACATCATTGACGGAGGCAATTGAATTCTAGAATAGACCAACCATGGTGAATAAGATCTAAAAATTTCTTGGATTATATAGATATTATTTACTCTTTGTGGAGAACAGAAAATTAATATCCCATTCCACCTCCATGTTAACTCTAAAGGGTTCCAAAATTCTATTAACCAATGAATGTGTTTAATATTGAAATGACCTAATGACATTTTTAGTCAAGACACCTATTTTTGCATTACCATATAGTTGTGAATGAGTTTTAATCAATATTGATGCATCCAAGAAAGGACTGGGATTTGTTATTATGTAGAACAATGAAGTTACCTCTTTTAGCTCACATTAGTTCATGATTGATGCAAAAAATTACCCAGCTAAATATTTGGAGATAGATGCAGAAATTTATGCATTAAAGATAGTATGAACTATAATTATATTGGAATGTGTGACATATAAAATAATCATAATAGTATAAAATTTGTATTCACATAGAAGGTATTGAAAATTTTCTACTGAAGATGATTGGAGGAGATAAAGGATTAAGAAGTTTCAATAAATTACTACTCTGAGATAGAAAAAATGGTGGTTGATGATTTGAGTCAAAGGGATCATTCTTGATTTTGCATGATTTGGATAACAAAAGATCCTATATTTATAGATTTGCAATGTATTAACCATGAAATCCTGAAGGAAGGGAAAATCCAAGTCTTTTTTAATTGAATGTCCATATATACATCCTTAAGATAACTAATGTGGCAAAATATTATCTGTGTAGATGAAAAATATTGTATGAAATGTTCATGAGTTTAACATTAATTGTGATGAATGATGATGTTTATGAACCATGCATGAAATCAAACCCATACCAGTTTTGATGTATGAGCTATTAGAGAAAGCTCGTAGATATTCATTATCTACTCATCATGGATGTTCAAATATATATAAATACATGACAAAATACTTATGGTGTAATGGGATGAAATGAGATAATTCATAGTTTGTACCTCGGTCCTTGGTATGATAAAATGATAAGGGTGAAAGAAAAAAATATATGGGATTTTGGCACCCATTACCCTTTCTATAATGGAAATGGGGGTACATTACCCGGTATTTTTCATTTGACTCCCAATACCATATGATGTATTTAATGCTATATGGGTGGTAGTATTTCACTATTTAAGTTATCACACTAAAATAATATTAGAGAAGACTTATCACTGTATTAAATTTCAAAGACATAAATTAATGAAATGGTAGACTTTCATGGAATACCACATTCTATAGTATTTAATTAGAAATGAGTTTTAACTCTTAATTATAAAAATTTCATCAGAAATATGTTGATACAAAAATGTGTTCTATCTATACGTATCATCCCCAGATGAATTGTCAGTAAGAAAAATAAAAAAAAAACCCTTGAGGTTACATTGAAATCTTTTTCTCCTGATTTAAATGTTTGTTGGGATCAACAGCATCATATAGTTATTTTTTCTTATAAAAATATATTTCAATATAGAATTATTATGTTTTCTTATGAATACCTCTAATGGAATAAATATAGAGCTTAAACATGCTAGGATGATATTGGATAAAGAAATCTATTTGGACCTAAGATGGTTGAATAGATAGATGAGAAGTTTAGAGCCATTAAATACCATTTAGAAGGAAGAAAAATGGTTATAGAAAAGTTTTTTATATAAAAAATGAAATTATCTAGAATTTAAAATTAGTGAGATTTTATTTATATAAATATATTCATGGAAATTTGTTATTTTATTTAGTAATAAAGGGAAATGAAGCCATAAACACAATAGATCCCTTGAAATTATTGTTTGTATGAGTCCAGTATCATATAGAATGGAACTTCCTACAATCATATATAAATCCCATTACTTTTTCCATGTATATCACTTAATAAAGTATATACAAGAACTATTAAATTTATTTGACTCATATGTCATACTGTTGGAGTTAGATCTTTCTTATGAAGAACAAAATGTTGAAATTATGGATCGTACAGTGAATGTTCTATGAAACAAGACTGCTCACCTGTAATTTTTTTTGGAGAAATAACATACTAGAATATGAGACATGATAAATTGAGGATATAATGAGGTATATGTATCCTCATTTTTATTTACATGAAGGATGAATTTTTATAGAGATAATTATTTTAAGGGAGGGAATATAACACCCTTCGTTTTTATGATTTATTTTTGAATACATTTAATTTTCATTGATGTAATGCATTGAACTAAGTACAACATTCATTACAGAAAACACAAACTTGAATTACGCTACAAAAAAACACCACATTTGCCCACATTAAATTAAACATTATGTTGCTATGAAACATTATTTTTATTGTCATAATTATTTAAACGATTAATTATAGCTTAGATATTAAATAATTTTATATGATTAGTAATATCTAATTTTAAAATATTATTTACAATGGGTTTATATGAATAAAACATGATAATAATGAAAAATATAATTTCTAGTAATTTTGTTATATGTTTAAAAGTGTTATTTTCCCAAATGGACAACTTTTCATGTCCTTCTGTGAAATACAATAAATTTAATATTAAACACATAGAAATTTTATTTTATAAAAGAAAATTAAATTTTGAATTCAGAATGTTGAAATTATCATAGAGTGAAATTATATGATTTTTCTAGAAACATTATTTTTTAATCAACACTGAAAAATAATAAATTATTGATAAAAGCATCATTTTTTAGGATTTATTATAACATTAATTTTTTATATATAAAATAGATTAAATATACCTATATTAATCTAATTTACTTCATTATAATCTTTTTATATTGAAATTAGATATAATAATTTCATGAACATGTGATTTTTTTCCCTTCCTTCTCACATGGATTGCAGGATTAGCGTTTATCTAAATTTCTCTACATCTACGAATTGATTTTAGAAAAAAAAACATAAATTATTATAATCCGTATAATATTGAAATTATAATATGAGATAATTAATTTAATTTGGATATTACCAATAATAACTTTTGTAAATTTTAATTTACCATGTTTTTTGGTAAAATGGAAAATTAAAGGTAAAAATAATATTATAATACTATAAAACTAACCTATATCTTTTTAAAATTTCATTGGATAAGTATTTTTTGACTAAAACCATCCTTAACACCAAATTATAAAAAAAAATTATCCACTTTTTTTTGAATGTGACATTTATTATCTTTTATTTGAGGATATGTTAAAAATGGAAAGCTTGTATATTTAAAAAATATATCAATTTTAATCTATGGTCACAAAAAATTAAATTTAGACTATAAATAGTGGTTTTAAATAAAATAAATTTATCTTCATTATGATGTTTTATTTAAAAAATATAGAATAAATAATTTCATTAATGCTTTCATAATGACCATGCATTAATTAATTAATTAAATGAAATATCAAATAAATGATATTTAAAACATTTCAATAAATATAATTTGAAATAGTAAACCAAATACATAAAATTGATAGATATAATTTACATATTATGGAGATATTGGAATTATTTTTTTCAAATTAAAATTTTAATATGAAATTTGATAATAGGAAAATAATGAATAGTATCAATATTGAAATAAATGATACTTATAAAAATAATTTTTTTAATGATATAAAATTAATTAAATTTAGAAATAGGAAAACTAACTATAATAGAATTATAATTGTTATTAATGATATTTTTGGGGCATCTTTGACAGTGTATACTAAAAATATTTACCTTAAAGAGTAAAAATCCATGTTGTCATGGTGAAAGTAAAACAATTTATGTAATGGTTAAAGCTAATATATAAGGTTAATATAGTGATCGAAACATGTCTGAAAACCATTGGTTGAGATTATTTTCTCCCAAACTCATATTAGCTTCTATATATCCTACATTTGTGTGATATGAAATTTAATGTTAAATTTTATAAATTTAATACATTGAGAATTCACTAGAGTGCCCCACCTATATTATATTAAAAAGAACCTACTCGGTCACTTCTTCACACCACATTGATCCATATGCCTCAACCAAACCCATCCCATATCTTTTTTAAACATTCCTACAAAAATAATAGAGGTTCTATAATTTTCAACAGACCAACTCTAGTGTTCCTAAAAGAATATCTAGAGGCAACTAGCCCGAAGAAGATGTGATCTCATTTAATGACTCTCACAAGAGTATTTCGTATTCTACTTCATATTCAAGTGTTTTTTCATTATAAATTAACAACTATAGTATCCACTATATTCTTATTATTTTTTAGGATTAATGAACTACCATATTCCACCTTTTATGTGTCATATGAAAAACATATTCACTCAGACTATGTATGCACGACCTACCATCTCCACACCACTGTGTAATCCGTTTTCCACCGCCAATTTACATGTATGGGTATTATAATAGAAATAATGAAAAAATATAGTATTTATAATTGGATATTTATTTTGGAACATAATTAATACCATACACTAAAATACCATTTCACATTTACGGTAATGATATTGTCGTTCATGCAAGTGTACAACCTATAGTCTTAAGGACGTGGTGCGAATCATTCTCCATGATCACAAACGAAGAATGATTATATAAATGTATATATTGAATAAATATTTTATCTAAAAACATAATATTATTCTTTAAATGAAATAATAATATCATATCTGTATAAACTGGGACATATATGACATAATATGAAAAATAAATGAATGCATTTAACACCCGAAATTATAAAAATAGTGAAATGTTATTAACAAATTTGTGATAATATGATATATTTGATATAATGTTAATATTATTCTGGAAAAATTTAATAACATTATATACTCCAATATATAAATTTTTTTGATATGTAGAATGAAAACCATACCTATGTAAGGGTTAAATCTACAATCACATTAAAATCTGGATAGTATATACATAAGTGTCTTCTGGGGAAATATTTATCCTCCATGCCCATGATTCATAAAAATGAATTTCAAAAAATTCATACTATTATTATATATGTTATTAAAAACATTTTTTCCATTTTATTAAACTATTTTAACCCGATTGAAATGAATGTATTGTAATTTTAATAATGTGGTCTTTTTTGACTTTTCCAGAAAAATTATGAGAATAATTTTTTTATCTTAAATAGCATGAACATATTTTTACACATTAGTGATTCAATAATAAAAAAAATTATTACCTATGAATATAATGAGTAAATTTTAAATTAAAATTTATTCTATCATAATTTCACAGAATTTCATTTAATAGATTTTTTTCAAATCAGAATTGATATTTCCTCAAAAATTGTTCCAATGTGTTCTGTAAATATTATTACCAATCTCAGTTAAATTTTTTGATGTTACTATTGTTTTACTGGGGATATGATTCAATTTATCTATTATTATTCTTTATATAAATAATTTATTTTTATGATCGAATGATATTAATGAATCCCATTTATTTTCAATGGGTTATGTTATGATTGCATGATTTTTATGAAATCCACTTCATTCTAGGTGTTCTGATATGATAAATGATATATGTTATTGTAGAACACATATGTATTATTTAATTATTTGATGTGTTAAACCTATATCTTCCTAATATTAATAGGTTAAAGATTTATATCCCAAGAGATATACAGAAAAGGATTTTTCCACAAAGATGGTAATGGGAGTGAACATTGACTACCAAGCTGGTGTGGGAAGTGAACCCAGACTACCCACATAGCCTTGGAAGTGATGCATTGAATACTATTGAAATCATTTATATATGATTTTGTGTTTCACACTGTTCTATTTTTTTATCCATGTTATGTTTTCAGGGATCAAGTTATTTATTTCCTTATGATTAATGTCTTTTGAACATCTATTTTCAATGAAATTATTCCAATCTATGATCCTTGATATACAGGGTATGATATTATATATTCAAGATCATGTTATCATTCTCTTTTTCTCATTAGTATTCTTATATATCTCCCTTGTTTACCCTTACTTAGAATCTAAGATCTCCTCTTATTATGCTTTCCTTCACCCATGTTATGATGATATATATTTTGTTTTATGTATCATTTAATGGTGGTTGTCAAGATGAACCTAATGAGAGATAATGTAGCACACTTATGTATCAGTTTTTATGATTCTATTTTTCCAAAGACACAACAAAAATATGGTATTTTGTTGATTGTTTTTGAACTAAAATAATTATTCTACATATATTATAGTATGTAAAGCCATGATCATTATATTTTTACATGAAACTATGCTTCTTAATTTTAAATTAAATTCATTCTATTATGTATGGGCTGCTGAAAAATGTATTCTATATTTAGAAACATTCTTTCCTTAGTTTATAAATCGGTTTCGTTTATTCACAATATGAATAAGACTCTTACCAATTTCTATTAATATCGTAATGGAAAAATAATCTATTTAAAGGAAAAAAATAAAAAAATAAGGACTATAAAATGACCAGAAAACCTGCCTAATCTTTCCAATTTGTCAATTTATTACACACTCATCCATGAGTTGATAAAATTCAATTTATTTGATTATTATGATTAGATTATGTTTTCATTATATTATATTTATGGAAAAGTAAAACATTTCACACTGTTTTTATATATATTATATTTTTAACATATAAATATTTGATATGTTCATTTATTAATATAGTTTTGAACTATAAATGATTTCTATTTTTCACGAATATTTATTATTATTTTTTACTAAAAAATTTTACCTTATAAAAATTGACAACACTATTGTATTAATAATTCAATTCATGGAAATATAAAATAAATGACATTAAAAAATTAAAATTTTTTGTTAAATTAATTTTATATTTGAATTTTCATTATAAACATGACACGTTATCAATTTTATAATAATATTTTGTTCAAAGTTTAATTATTTTTTGATGTTGTTTAAATAAAAATATTGAGTAGTTCTTAAAATTGACATTAATGATTTATTATAATATATAAAATTTTAATAAATGATATATAACACAATAACATCATGTATATATCCATGTGAGTTTTATATGATTTATCACATCATATTTTGATGATTTATGGGATGTTTATTCATTTATGGTATCTATATTTTCCCCCAACGAGTAAATAACCATGATATCACATAATGTTTTAATTTTGATAATGTAGGGTTAAAACAAAATGATTATTGTAAAAACATATAAATTACATGCCTAAATTTTTTTAATGAATTGTATTTAGACACAAAGTTATATATAATTCAATTGATAATAGTTTATAGTTATTTATAAATATAAATTCATTTATATTCAAATAGTATTTTTAGAATTCTAATACTTCATCTACCTTCTCTTATAATGGAAAACAATTCTTCTCATGAATTCCAACATAAAATCGAATTTGGATCATAAATTCAGAACCAAGATGCATTTCTAGAATCCCAACTCAAATCCATTAATTCTTTTTATTAGATTAAAACCATCCTTAGTATACTTATGGTTTTTTTTGAAAATAATGATTCTCAATGATAAAGTATCATTTTTATCAACCATTTTTGTTTTAGTTATTCTTCCACCAACTTTGGTCTTTTTAAACCTAGAAAATACAGTCGAAAAGTAATAAAAAATATACTACGAATAAATTACGTTGACATAATTACCTATATCAATTGTATATTCTATTAAATGGTATTGAAAATTATCCATCATGTTAAATTTTGACTACTACCTCATGATCAATGTAATTTTTTTTATTAACTATCAGTCATTGGTGAATTATAATGATAGAATTACTGATTATATATTATATAATATATCATTATGGAAATAAAAATATTATGTTCCCTAAAAAGTGAATTTCCAATTCCAAAAATTCCCTATCATTATGAAAATATAATTTACATCTACATTATAAAATTTATGTTTACTAAAAAGTGATAATTTGGTTTGTGCACAGTTTTCGACTTCAACTACCACGAAGAAATGTGATATTTGTTTCATAAATCAATTGAATGGATGATATATAAAAGTATATTTAATGGATTAATATGATATTATGATATTATGATCATTATGAGATGATAATAATTACGTACATACATTCTTCAATGCTAATTCCGAAATGGATTTGATACTCATTAGTACATACATTCTATCATCTCTATGATTGTAATGCAGTTCATTTTACATAACCATTTTCAATGGATGGATTTTTAAGAATAATTGATATATAAAAATGATTATTATTATATTAGTATCATCTCATGAATTTTTTAATATTGAAATCTTTTTCCATAGTACACCAACCAATGTAATTTCTGCTATAAGAGTCGAATAACCTCAAAATGCACCACATGAATTTAATTGATTAATTGTAAATAACATGGTAATACATGAAATAGAGTATTAATCACCTTGAAAAAGGTTCATAATGAGTCATAAAATAAATATTTTTTTATTTATAATTATAAATATCATACATGGTGTTTCAAAATCGAGATAAATTATTATATTTTAAAAACCCTCTTCTTATGTCACCCTCTCAAAACCTTTTACCAATGTTAAAAGGACTATATGTTTTTAAATATATGGAATGCACCGAATATCTCACCATCAAGAATACTAAATGATTTGAATTCTAAATTATATTTTTCCATTTTTATTTTCATATCAAATGCGTTTTTATTGTATTCAATGTTTTATAAACTATAATAAATGGTTTCTTTAGGAAGGTGCATTTTTGTCCCTTGTGACTTTTTTCAAATATTTTGATAATGTATTTATTTTAGGTAGTGCATAAATTTTATTATAAAAATTGAAAAGGAAATTTTTTATTGATACCTATTTAGTTAATATCTATTTTCATATCTCTTTTTGTCAGTATTTGATGATTGTCTTCCATTATAAGAATCCATGATTATATCAAATAAATCCCTTATTTCCTATTTTTGGTAAATTTAGAATTAAAAATTCAGTTTTTGGAAGAAAGTGTGTTTTGATATCATAAATATTTATTAAATTCATTTAAAATAGTTTATCAAGGGTTTTATTTATTATAAAGTTCATTTACATTTTCTATGAAGGGATAATCCCCATTATAGCTCATAGGTTATACCGATACAACATATACAATAGGTGAAACTTATTATATATGTTTAATGATAGAAATTATTTAAAGGGTGAACCTAGGGATACCTTCAATTAATTGGGAAATGATTATGTTCTTGGAATAATAACATTGGATTTCAACCCCGTAATTATTATAATTTTAAATTTTTTCAAAGTGTTTTGAGATGATGATGTCACTAGTATCCGACATGACTATTCTATTCCTAAAAATACATTTTAATTGGAGTCATTTGATTTTAAAAGGAAAGATTATGATATATTAAATGAAAAATAATTTTGATTTCATATAAGAAGGAATGTTACTAAGAAATGGATGTTTATTTTTTTTTCATAGTTAAATATATTTCTTTTCCTTGAGTCCATTACTGTGTATTTTTCTCATCCAACATTTTTAGAAATATTTTCATGAGGTTTTAATAATGGTTATGAACAAAGATGTGATCAAGTTAATAGTCACAAGGATTAATTATAAATTTAATTCATGTTTTATTTTAATGTTTTTAAACTGTGAAAATATCAATATGAAAAATAAGTGCCATCTTTTAATATATGGTGTTTTATTTATATTTAATAATTTTTTTAACAATGTAATCCTAAATGAACATTTGGAAATGAAAGTTATTTCTCGTGAAAAACAACTGAAATATGTAATTTTTAATGTAATTTCCTTGATTTACACATGTTGCTAAATTTGGAAGTATAAATTAGAATGAAAAAATGAAACATATTTATACAGGGTATAAAAAATGTAAATACATTGATAAATTAAAAATAAATAAGTACTAATTTTTTTATAAAGTCATTTTATTCTTCAATAATAAATGTTCTTCAAAAATGGGGTTTGTTGCTTTTTTATTGAATATTGTAATTATTTTAGAACTATTATATATATTTTAGATCAATAAAATATATTTAATATTTCAAAAAAACATTTAAAAATTATATTATTGTTATATTATGATGTGTTCTTTAAATTATATATTTTTCCTTGAATACTCTACAATACAAATGTTTGTAAAAATAACATTTATTTTTATTAAAAAATCTCTATATAGCATTGAGTTTTTTAATCAGTTTACATAAACATATTTTAGATTGTATTAATCTATATTAATAGATAGTAATCATATGTATACGTGATTTTGGAAGAAGTTAAAGTATTTTTTATTTCTTTTTACACATTTATATTAAAAACTACTTTAAAAAATATAGTAATTTAATATTTTTAAATTTTAAAAATAGCGGAAATTATATCAATAATTATATTGTATTAATATCAACCAAATTTTTGATCATTATCAAAAGATACCACGTTAATGATTTTGTACCATCCTAAAAGGGGTTAAAATGAGTTCAAACCTTGAGGCCATGTTTTAAAATCTATTATAAAACATCCATTACACTATATTAAATGTAGGTTTCAATAAAATTTGGGTTTAGAGAGTTAAACAATTTATTTCAAAAAATTGATTTTCAAGGGGGAAACAAATCGAGAGTATTTGGAAGATATGATATATTGTATTTATATTAAGTTCAATTTTTTGGGATATTATAATGTTATTGACGAAATATGTTATCCAATTTTTTCATCGAAATATAAAATATCATTATTTATATTATATAAAATTATTCTTATAGTCCATATAATTATTTTATTTCATAGTGAAGTTTTTTTTACTTTTAAAACATGAATATTCCAAGAAAAGAATTACATGCTTTTATTGTAATTATATTAAATGTAATTTATAAAACATTTTGAAATAGATTTTGACAAAACAAAATTCAAAAAATTGAAGTAAAATTATTTATTTTTTCAATTCACTTTTTATTTTGGTTATATATATTTGTTATAATAGTAAAATGTAATGTTACCATGTGTAATTATAAAATGGGATTAATGTATTCTAATAAGAAGATAAGGCTTAAATTGTATCCAAAACTTGTCATCATGTGGTATTGTTTTCAAACCTATGATTTCGTATCTTAAAAAATGGTGCTTCCTAGTACAAAATTTAAATATATATAAATATATATAATTTAATCTCTTACGTAATTTCAGGTGTATACTTAGTCTCACTTGTAAAATGGAACCTCATATCCTCCATTGATATCAATGTTTCAGTATTCTATAATGAGGAATCAATATAGTGATACCTTAATATATTCCTTCCACATGTCCTATATCTTATATTATTTCCCAAATAGTATCCATTCATGTCTTTATGTGTAAATAATAACAGGTTTGTTTATGAGTATGTACAAATCTTAACCACATTAATGCAATTTTATTTCATCATATACCTCTAATATATAAAGTTTCCCCAATATAAAATAATTATTACATTATACTAAATATAATTAATTATTATTCTGATTATAGAAGAACCTTTATCCATCTATATTTTATATTATGGGAAATGAAAAAATGACTCACTCTTTTATGTTCATTACAACATCCACAAAATCATGCATTTCATTTTCTATAACCACATCACATTGTTTTTTATTATTATGTTTTTAATTAATTTGTTTTTTATATATGATATTATTGTTCTTATCATAAGATGAATTATTATTTACCTTGATTTCTTTATACCCATAAAATATTATAAATGTCACTCATGCATACATACAGACTAACATCTCCACTAAGCAATGTAGTCATTTTTTATCACAACATTAAAAAAACAATTATAAATGTTTATAAATGTTTACATTTATTACTCATGAAATTATTTACATTGTTGATTATATATCCATTATTATTTTATAATTATTGGGAATACTAGAATAAAAAATTGATGAAAAACAAAGCAGTTATCACTAAGAACTCTGATTTTAATAAATAAATTTTTTATAAAATGGTGATAAAACATAATTATTATGTTTTATATGTTATTTTATATATAACATATTTTTAATAAAATATATTTTTAATAAATATATATTTCTTACATAGGATTATTAAACACATAAAATGTGTCAAAAGTCTGTAGATTGGATAAATAACATTCAATCTCATTTTAATCAGGATTTATTTTTCATGATAGTCCATTAAGTTAAATTATATAGTAATTATTTGATAAACCAAATTATGTATTGTTATCCTGTTTTTTTATTGTAATTGTTATGTATTATAAAATATTCCCTCTTACTCATAGTCAAAATGATAAATAAAATGTTTTAAATGGATATAAGATATTATTTACTCCTTAGTCTGCATACCTTTTCTTCTTATGACCATGAATTTTAATGTAGTTTGATTTTTGTTTTTAAAGAGACATGAAATTTCTGAAAAAGATCATTTTCACTAACATAGAATTTATTTACAAGGTTTTCAAAAGTAATAATCCCAACATTTTTTGATTAATTATTTTTATCTCTTTACTATAGAATGATAGTAATGTTTATTTCAGCATATAACACATTTATTTATTTTTCCACCATCGTGAATAATAATTAAATTGAAATTCAATTATAATATTTCATGGTTTTTTCTATGAAAAAAATTTCATTATTATATTATGAAATATTTAGTTTTTAAATTTGTGATTTCAAAATGATGATTTATTTCACATAATAAATATTCCAATATCCTATTAGTGTCATTCTTCGTACATGATAACATCATTTTATGTTAAATATAATTTTATTTGTATATGATCCATTAATAAAATAATTATTCTTTCTCTACATGCATTACAAATATAATGATGGCATTTGTAAGAAACGTTTTTTTAATGGTTTACTCTATGATGATTACGTGAATTATTTATGATATAGTTGTATATATATCTGTGGAATTATGATTATGTGATGGATGGGAATGAAAATACATTTTCTACGAAAAATTTGTTCATGACATGACATACTAGGGCCCTGATGCCCAATACACGTTCAACCTCCAGTTATCCCAAGACCACCTCCATCTACACATGGATAAATATTTTAACGATGAAATAATAAATAATATAATATTTGTTATCCAACTTTATATGTATTCACATTTTTTACCATCTCTATGAATAATTGAAAAGGAATAATAATAAATTAAAATAACCAATGGATTTAAACCCCTTCGTGTAGTAAATCATGGTGAATACAACAAATTATGATAGAGTAGATCAGAATTAAATGAAAAAAATTACATGCTGAAAAATAAGATATGTACCAACATGAAAATGATTCTAAAATAAGCGTTAATAGATCATGAATCATTATCTCTAAACCTCGATTGTTGTACGCTATCAAATTCACTCAAAAATAATTATACCTCTCTTAAATCGTGACATAACTCTCTATAGTCTATATAAGAAATGAAATATGATGCAATAGACCATTCATTGGTCAGTATATACATACTAAATTGGAAACCCCCAAAAATATTGGGCGAGAAATGGGAGACACGAATGAAGTAGTCAGCTCAAACCAAATAAAGAGGGAAACAAGACCCAATGAAGATAATATTTTATCAAAAAATAATGGGCGAGTGAATGAGGATATCTTTCTCAAAACCCATCCTGAGATGATAAGTGTGGATATTGCTCTAATATTTCAATATATTATGCAAAAAAATCTCATTTATTTTTCCTATGAAATAAACCTGGGAAGGACCCACACCTTTGTACAAAAATGTGGGTCCTCTCAGTAGGTAGATATGGGATCCATGCCCCCATTCCATCTGTGGGTACCAATCAGTTGGTGTAGGACTCATTCCCTAGTCCATCAAGTGTCCACCACTCTATAAATAGATAACCCCATCCCTAGTTTGTCAGGGGGTACCACACCACAGGTATAGGAAACATTCCTCATCTAGTCAAGAGGTACCACTTAGTATGTAGATGAACCACTCACTAGTACATCATGGGGAACCACTTAGTAGATATAAGTCATTTTCCGTAGTCTGTGTGGTGGTACCATACAGTAAATAGATAGCAGACCCAAAACCTAGTTCATCTGGGGGACCAATTAGTTGATATAAGACACAATATCTATTCCACCATGGGGTAGAACTTATTTACAGAGGACTCATGCCATAATATGTTAGTGGGTACCACTCCATAGATATAGGATCCACACTAGAGTCCATGAGAAGGTAATACTCAAGATTAAATTTGATAAACATTATTAATCATCATTTACATTGAGAATTTCTTATATGTATTCACTCTAATAACAAATCTCATCATATCATAAAATTCCATAAAAATAATGTCGTTATAATCTATTGGAAAAGTAATTTCATATTGGCTACACATATGTCAAATTTCATGTCAATATATAGGGATATGAGGGGTTGAAGATCCAAAACTATGTATTGAATGTGTACAAGGGGTCACACATCATATATCATTACCTTTAACCATAGATGTGTCTGTGCTAACATAAATATTGATTTCCATATAGTACTTCATATGTGTATGTGTACTACATGGTGTGTTATAGCCTCCTTGGGTTGAGGTGCGTTCTCTTGGCCATTATCATTTCCATCATGACATACCCAATAACTCTTAGTGTATGTGTCATGTTATACTTTTCATTCCCAAAACTCTATCCATGATATTTTGGTGTCTATAAACTTTTTTTTCATTCAGATAGATTCCATAGAGTCAAATGTATTCACAGAAACACCAATTTCATTATGAGTTCATCAAACATGATATTCCACCACTATGTACTCTGTTTGACGACAACTTTTTTTTCATAGTCACCTTTTGACATTTATAATGTCCTTTAAATGTCCATAAATCAAATACTATTGATTTTCATGAAACATGTATGAATATAGACATGAAAATTGCCAAAAGGACTCAGTCCTGGATCACAGTTCTACAAGATTAATCACTAAAATCCAGTGATCTATTATGATCAATCATGAAATCTCCAGTCCATTCAACACATGTGAAGATTCAATGAATCTGGTTGTTTGATTAGGCTCAAGTCCTCCTTGAAAATAATAATCATGACCCCATAGACCAATGATGATGATTTTAAAAAAGGATGAGGTAAAATAACCCTAACAAGGCTGAAAAAATAATTTGACAATAATTCTAAAACAATAATTTCAATGAATGGTATCAAGGGGATAACATGGAATTATAAAAATTAATATATCGACCAAAAAATTTAATTCAACAATGGTGGCTCATGCATTGGATTTGGAATCTCTAAGATGAGATAATAAAAAACATATACATGATTTTAAAATCATATAAATTGGTCAAAAAAATGAAGAATCCTACCTCAATTATGGATCAATCATTAGTTAATAACTCATTCACTTGTGATGTTAATGATCTACAACATTAATTTTCTATGGATTCACCTTGATCTAATCATCGAGAATCATTCATTCATGATACACTAATAAATGTCATCAAAATCCCTTCAAAACCTCCATTGGTTATGTGGTATACCCTGGATATATTTTATAGAGATATATTACTAGATATTTATATTTAATTACATTATATGAATGTTTAATAATAAATAACATATTCAAATTTAAAAACACCCTCTAATGGATGGTTCATCATAATTTCTAGTGTTGTCAAAATATAGTTCATGCATATGGTAAACCCCACACCCGAGATTCAAAAATGGTCCCAATATTTTTTTTTAAACTTCATATGGGTGTATTCCATTTAAAAAACCTATTTGAGAATGATATAAAATGTATTTATTATTTTTATAAAATTAATTCTAGGATCAACATGACCCAAAATCACGTTCTATTATAGTTCCTAACTTTGAAAATATTACTTGAGAAATTTCAAGATATTACATGTAAAAAATATAGATTCATTAATATTCCCTCCTTCAAATAATATGATCCCCAAAAGGTAATAAACAATGAAAAATTAATGTGAAACAGAGCCTGCATCTTACTCTCCTTCACTATGTTTCTCTTTTAAATGTTCCCATAAATCCTCAACAAATGAACTAATGAAATATTCAATCCATTTATGATCCTATCATGCCAATTCCTGATCTACACTAGCTACTCTATGTAGGTTTCCCCATATTCATTATCTTACACTCCACAATCAATATCATGAATATTATAATAAACATATCTCTTAATATTAAACACATGTAGAATTTAATACACAATCTCATTCAATTTGGGTAAATATATTTTGTGTTAATCGTTTCCAACTCTTTGGAAAATCATGAATGGACCAATAAAACTATGGGGTAGCTTTCCATCAAAACTCAATCTCTTCAACACACATCATGTGATAAATCTCAAGAAAATAATTGTCTATCTACTTGAACTACAATGTCCTATGATGTTGATAGGCATAATATTTATATTGTTTCTTGTTTGTCCCCATCAACTTTTGTTTTTTTCGAACCTTATCTATCCTCTCCTCCACCATCTATGGCTCAATAATATATGTCTCACTAGGTTCAATAGAGAATTAGGAAAAGTTGTAGGTTATTATTTACAATGTATCAAATGGTGACATATTGATAGTATAGTGAGAGTATGTAACACCGCAGGTAAATAAAGAGTATTACATTTCCATATTTATCCATATTTGTGAATAAAATATTAATATGTCTTTAAAGGGGACCCTATGCTCGATGGCATACCCAACACGCAACAATGGGTTTCTTGGGAATCTTACGTTGCACTCTAATAATAAAATAATATTATTTTAAATGGTAGTTAACATGTAGCCGTTGTATTGGCCGGAATATACTGAAATAACTAAAATATGATTATATATGTTTTAAAATGTTTTTAAATTTATCCAATAATAGATAAAGGCTTAAAATACGGAAAGAATTCAATTTTAGGCGTATATGCCCTAGTTTTCACTAAAGGTTCACTTATCGCCTTTTGATGGCGAACCGTCATTAAATATAGTTTTGTTCACTCTTATACATTCTATTGTACCAAATAAAACTCTTCTTAAGAATCGGGAAATCAAAATTTACTTCGTGTAAATTTTTGTATCTTTCCGATAAAGTTCATTTTTTAATGAATAGTGTAAAATGTTGTATTTTAATTCAAAACCTCATTTTAGTCTAATTTATTTATATTATTATATTATCATTTGAATTGTTTTTAAAGTGAAATTAGAATATATTTTTACCATTAAATCCAATAGTGGTCATTGTAATTAATTTCACTTTGAAATCAGACTTAAACTAGTGTCAATCTTTTGATGCTTATTGTTTCATAAAAACACGCTATTTTCTCTGGCAACAGAAATTAATTATTAAATTAATTAATGTGACTTATATGTTTTGAATTTTGTAAAATAGACTTCATTTTTTAATTCAGAATATCAGACATAGATTAGCGTGAATTTTTTGGATTTTTTCTGAAAAACTTCAATTTTTGATGAATAGTGAAACCACTATGTGGTACTTATAAAAACTGATTTTTCCATTTAAATGAAATTTTGCCATCTTTGTGTTTTGAATTTCAAAAATCCGACATACATGGTTTTCATTATGATGTAAAATGTGGTTCAATGGGATAAACATAATTTTTTGGTGAATAGTAACTTATTATGTTTTTAATCACGATTAGAGGTAATTAGTGTAGTTTATGGTAAGAATAATGTTTGAATAAAATTAAATGACCTAGACACATGTCTTTCCCTCATTGGATGTGTCATGGCCGACCAAGACAATCCCTGGGTCAACTTGGGGACCCCATGGAGCTACTTTGGTTGGAAAATGACATAAATATCTTTTTATTTAATGTTAAAGTAAAAATGACACAAACATGTAATATTTTACTAAAACAATTTTTACATGGGGTTATACATGTCATATTGTTTTACTATAAAGAGTCATTGGTAAAGGTAAACAGATTTACTACATCATAGTATTTTTTTATAATTTTTAGACATTAAATAAATTAAATTATTTATGACTTCATGATGACGCAGCGATGACCTCATTATTTAACGATTTAAATAAAATGGAATGATAATGTAATATCTAAGACCTAAACATCTCCAAAACCTATTGGATGGGTGGATTTCGAACCCTTATCACCTTATCCTCGAAATACATCAATTTGGGACCTTTAAAATCTGAAACTCTTTTGAAAATAAAGTAACATTTTGTAACTTTACAAGAGTGCCACTCCTCTCCACTTCTAAAAGGCCCCCTCCTCTACCTCCTTACCCACACTCCCAAAGAATTTGGCTCGGCCAACCCCTGCCCATTTTCGCTCTCCACTTCCCTCTCTTACTCCTTGAAGCCTCACTTTGGGCAGAAGTCTTTCCAAGGAAGCCTTTGAGCTCAAACCAAAGGGAGTTACCTGATTTTAAGGTAATGTCTTCACTTGTGTCCTTTTGTTTTATTTGGCTTCTCCAACCCCCTAAACTATTTTTATTCATTTATTTTTTAACAAATCCAGTACCTTCAATATACTAGTATGCTGTTATACAAAGGATTCGAGCTACACTTACACACACCTACATCTAATGGTTAAAGAACATATGGTTTCCGTGGATGGCGAATTTCTGCCTCCCAAAACGATGATTGTTCAATATACCTCTAACACCGTCAAAGGTGGCCATTAAGATGACACTATATTTATATATGATATCTAATATGTTTATTTTTTACTTAATCTTCAATATTTTTCATTTATGGCGTACCTTTATGGTTTCCATTATGGGTAAACACGATATCATCATTTAAGGAAGTGCTGACTACCGCCCCCTCAAAGTGATTTGATTCTTTAATATCATATTTGGTACATATAAAGGATATATTTAATGATATTATATATGATACCATACTGTAATTAAAATACTATTATGTATCATTATGTTTTAATTCCATGTAATTGAAATGGATGTAGTGTTCATGCGTACGTACGGCTTACCGTCTCCATGAACGGTACATTTCATTTCTTATCTCAAAATGTTATGTAATATTATAAGTACATATATATAATGTATATATATGAAATATATTACATCTAAATTATGGATATACTTCTGTAATTATATCATATATATATCTCTCTCATTTTGTTTTAATTCCATTAATATGACATAAAATGAAAGTAGCGTTCATGCGTACGTACGACCTACCGTCTCCATGAATGATGCTTTCTGTTTTTTATCTCCAAATGATATGGAATAGTATAAAATGAATATTTACTGGATATATATGGTATTTTAATCATTAATACTATTCTGGAAATTATTTACATATAACTACATGGGAAATCTTTTTTCAAACAAGTTCATTTTGGACTCATGTACCAAACATCGGCAAAAATGTCTGATGTGAACTAACATTATTAAACAATTATTATAAAATTATAATATGTGATATGAACTGAATAATAATGTCTAAATGAGGTACTTAGGAAATTATTAATTGACCAAAGTTTATTATTCAGTAATATAATGAAACGAACAAGACAAGTTGGACTTGAGGTAAGGGATCCTACTCCACTCTTTCTTTTTAAGTACACTCTTGTATGTCATTCCTTTTAAAGATAATATTTCATTTTATTGGTATGTTAATTTATATTAATCATACTGTAATTTTTATGTTCATGTGATTAGAGACCCTATTCTCTCTCATCAATCCATTTTGGAAGTTTTGAGTGGTGCCGTTAGGCTGCCAAATTTTCGTAAGAGATCTAACCTGTCTCTTTCTTTTTAAGTACTCTCATTTATGTCACTTCTTTTAAGCTCCTATTTTTTTTGTTTGAGGATGTTCTTTTATATTCCTCTTTCTATAAAGTTTAAGTTAACATGATGAGATACCCTATTTGATCTCATCAATCCATTTTTGTAAGTTTTATGTGGCGTCGTTAGGCTGCTGAGTTTTCGTAAGGGATTTTTCATCTCACTTTTATTCCCGTGAGATTTATGCTACATTTGACATAATTTCCTTTGAGTGGTGTATGTACTGCCCATTATTTTACACATTGTGTAATATACTTTATTTTATGAGTATTTACATCAATGTTGTATTTTACTTCATTCAAGAGGTGTATGTTTCGAAAGATACCCATGTCGGTAAGGGAACTTTCACCCTCCTCTTTTTAAAAGACTTCTTTTGTTGGGTATTTTAATTTACATATTTTTATGTTGGTATATGTTCTCATAAATCCTTATTGATGTAAATTTAATGTCCAAGTGATGAGATACCCTTTTTTTATCTCTCATCAACTCATTTTGATGTGACGTCATTAGGCTGTCAAGGGAACTTCTTAACCCAATTTCGATTTCTTTGGGTTCAATATGTAGTTATTGAGAATGTCATCCTTTGAATATGTGTGAATGATCTTTGATTATTTTACACTTAATATCCACTTATATTTGGTGTATTCTTTTGTCACACATAATTATGTAATTGATTTATCCTTAAACCAAAGATATCGTCTTTGTAAGGGACTTTATCTCAATCTCCATTCATTGAGGCATATTTTGTTTTATACACAACCTATTTTTATAAAGTGTATAAACCCCTTTGACCTTTACATTTATTCAAAAGGAATTTTTTTATACGAAGTTTTTATTAAATGACAAAATGTAATGTTTTTGTCGTACGTATGTGGAGACAACGACTTCTCCGCCGTCATGAACATTATTTGATTTTCAGCTACCTCTACTAGCCATACCTTCTTTTTAAAAGAAAAATAAATACCATGTTATACTTTTCTTTTATTTTGGTATTGAAAATGGTTTTCATAATGTTTGTATATCAATGTGTTGTATTGATATCTTGTGATTGAAAGGTGGAAATGTCATGTTTCCTTTATGCAGGTTTTATTTGAAACGATTATGTTGAGGTTCTTGGGCATTATTTTGAAGTCGGGTGGTTCCGTGATAAACTAAGGGTGGGTGAGCCCGATATAGCTCTCCAATGCATTGGGTAATGTGAAGGAGTGAAACATTAAAGTTTCTCCGAAGAGATTTAGGGAATATACTATGGTGGGTATTCCAAACGTAACCAAGAGGGTTACTCCCTATGTATGAATGTTATGAATGCCTCAAGTTACATTTTATATCTTATTATTTTTATGATTTATTCATGACATGATGAGTTATGTTAAAGTGATTATGTTTTATGGGTAAAGTACGATTTCATTCTTATGTATATATGAACTCATGTATCCTTTCCATATTTTTATAACCCTTACTAACATTTTTATGCTCTTCCCAAGTTTTTGAAATGTTTTTCATAGGTCAATGGAAAGGTAAATGATGTGATGATAGTGTCAAGGATGTGTCAAGAAAGAATCCATGTTTTATTTTAAATATGTTTCCGTTGATGGGAAGAATGAATACAATATTTTATGTAACCACTTTGTTTAAATGTGGAATGTAATGCAAGTTTCATGATCTAATTATCTAAAACTCTAAACCTGAAAAGATCATCAACGTGTAATCTTGTAATAACTCAAGATTAAGTAAGGTTTAAGGCTGGGGCCTTATAGTTGGTATGAATGGTCAGTGTAGACAACTTTAGAGGTTAGGGTATTCTTTAAGCATAAGTGGCATTACCATAATGGTTAGGATTTCAGAAAGAGTCCTATTTTTAGATAAATTGAATGAGTAAATATATCTTAGTGTTTATCTTCCTCATTAGTACATGATGGTTTTTTGATATACTCACACTGACCTTTTTGGTTTTAGTAAATGGATGGATCTAGCTGGTACCAAAGTAACAATGGATGTAAAGGATATCGTGACAGTTTTTTGAGCAAGCAACTGAATGATATGGGAGCTGCAATGAGAACTCTTGTGATTATCCTCAACCAACTATCTAGAGACATTATTGAACACCTAAACCTTGGTGATTTCTCTAAGGCATCATATAGGCGAGAAAGAAATCCCTACGGAAGTACAGGTAATAATCATAAAGGTAAGTGTGTTCAAAAACCTATGTGTCAAAGATGTGGAAAGAAACACCTATGAAAATGTTTCAAAGGGACAGAAATATGCTATAGATGTGGAAATTAAGGTCATAAAGCAAGAACCTGTCATCGAAAAAGGTAGCATCCAGTTGACTCGAGGAAAAGGAAAGAAGTTCTTTCTGAGGGATCAATTGAATGATTTAAATGTGGTGTGCATGATTATTATGAAAACACATGTCCTATGAAGAAGTTTCATGAATGGGATCACCAAGAGCGTACGAATGTTCATTTACCAATACCTAATGCCATTCTAATTGAGGATGAAGAAACTGCCAATGACCAATCAAAGGTATGTATTATTTCATGACTATTGTTTTCATATTTTGTAATATTAGGATATGATTCATTATTTTGTTTGTAGGAAGGAGGTATTTCGGAATAAGTTGGAATGGAATGGTTAATGGATCATGAAAAATGTTGAATGAATAATATGTCAATATATAAGGTCTTCAAGAGGTATGGTGAAATTATTAAGAGTATTAAGTCTCTTTTGATGATGGGGTTACATTAGAAGACTTTTTATATTATGTGTAACACTGATGTTTAATATATGAAAATTTTATTCAAGGAATCGTTATCATTTCTTTGTTGGACATAGTTATGAAGAACCATTTGGGTTTATATGATCCTTACTTTTGAGGTAATTATGGGTTACTATATGTTATGATTGAAGTGAAAGGCATGAGATAAAATTGAGGTTAAATTATGTTATGGTTATTTTTGATGATTTTATCCCTTTTTGGGGATTGATTTGAGAATTTTATAGTTTTGGAAAAAGGACAACACGCAGACTGTGTGACTACCTGTCACGTCGGGAAAAGCTGCGGGAATTGAACCCACAACCAATGTGCGACTGGTATTTATCGCCTACCACTGGACTACGTGAAGTCCCTGGTTAGTTTAACTGATTCATTTTTGTTATATGAATTTATGAATTAAGAGTAAGTTTATTTTGGGTTATTTATGAAAATGATTATCCTATCATGGAGGATATGTGATTAGGTTAATTACTTTCCAATACGAGACTTTAGGAGCAACTGATGTTGTTTTGAGAGAAATGTTACGATTTAACTTGGAAGACTATGTGACCAAATCCTTCAAATAATTGGGTTTCAATCTCATATTGGTTTACTTTGAATAATTTTATGGACAAATTGTTTATCGGATGGTCCTCGTTGAACTTTGGGTTTTTTTGGACAAATTTTTGAGATTAAGCATAGGTTTTCTTTTTAAAGGGTTATCCTTTTCTGGGTTATCTGACCTTGTACTAACCTTTTTGGTTTTGGTTTTTGTTAAGGTCTAAAGATATGGGAAGTATATAGTTCTCTTTGGTGGATTAGGTGATTCTCTAGTAGTTGATTATTGTACTCTTAATGCGAACAAGTCTCCCTAAATACTCGTCTTTTTGAAAAAAATATGAGTTTGATTAAGGAATCTAGTAAAAGTTGAAAGTCAACATGATAACTGATTATGTTTCCTTATGAATACATTCCTCAATAAAAAGTAACTTAAAACAAAAATGTTTTCTCTTAACTTTTCCTACTAGGGAATCGAATACTGTTTAACCCATCCCAAGTTTGTGATTTTCTTATGGTTAACTTTCTCCTAGACATGTTTACTATCACTCTCTCTCAAGAACATGACCCTTTTCTTTTTCTTGCATGTCCATGTTTTTCTACACGGAATCCTAGAATGGGTTAACTCATGTGACATCTATACTTATCTTCCTTTAAAGTGATTGTTTTACCGACTCTTGTTCCGATGTGGGACTTTTAATGATGTTTCCAAGCTCAATTATAAAAATTTTGAGGACGCAATTCTGAAAAAGGGGGAAGGATGTAACACCCCAGGTAAATAAAGAATATGAAATTTTCATATTTGTCCATATTTGTGAATAAAACATTAATATTACTTTAAAGGGGACGCTATGCTCGATGGCATACCCAACATGCAACAACGAGTTTCTTGGGAATCTTATGTTGCACTCTAATAATAAAATAATATTATTTTAAATGGTAGTAAACATGTATCCGTTTTATTGGCGGGAATGGATAGAAATAACTAAAATTTGATTATATATGTTTTTAAATGTTTTTACATTTATCCAATAAAAGATAAAGGCTTAAAATACGGAAAGAATTAAATTTTAGGCGTATATGCCCTAGTTTTCACTAAAGGTTCACTTATCGCCTTTTGATGGAAAAAAATCATTAGATATAGTTTTTCTCACTCTTATACATTCTATTGGACCAAATAAAACTCTTCTTAAGAATTGGGACATCAAAATTTACTTTGTGTAAATTTTTGGTATCTTTCCGAAAAAGTCCATTTTTTAATGAATAGTGTAAAATGTTGTATTTTAATTCAAACCCTCTTTTTAATATATTTTATTTATATGATTAGATTATATTTTGAATTGGTTTTAAAGTGAAATTAGAATATATTTTTACTATTAAATCCAATAGTGGTCATTGGAATTAATTTCACTTTGAAATCAGACTTAAACTAGTGTCAATATTTTGATGCTTATTGTTTCAAAAAAAAACGCTATTTTCTCTGATAGCGGGATTTAATTATTAAATTAATTAATGTGACTTATATGTTTTGAATTTTGTAAAATAGACTTCATTTCTGAATTCGGAATATCAAATATTTCTGAGGGTGAATTTTTGGGATTTTTCTGAAATACATCAATTTTTGATGAATGGTGAAACCACTAAGTGGTACTTATAAAAACTGATTTTTCCATTCAAATGAAATTTTGCCATCTTTGTGTTTTGAATTTCAAAAATCCGACATACATGGTTGTCACTAATAAGTAAAATATTGTTCAATGGGATAAAAATAATTTTTTGGTGAATAGTAACTTATTAAGTTTTTAATCGCGATTAGAGGTAATTAGTGTAGTTTATGGTAAGAATAATGTTTTAATAAAATGAAATGACATAGAAACATGTCTTAACCTCCTTTTATGTGTCATGTCCGACCAAGGCAATCCATGGGTAAACTTGGGGACCCCATGGAGCCACTTTGGTTGGAAAATGACATAAATATCTTTTAATTTAATGTTAAAGTAAAAATGACATAAACATGAGATGTTTTTCTAAAACAATTTTTACATGGAGTTATACAAGTCATATTTTTTAATATAAATTTTCATTGTAAAGATAAAAGTATTTCCTACATCATAGTAATTTTTTTATAATTTTTAGACATTAAATAAATTAAATTATTTATGACATCATGATGATGCATCGATGACCTCATTATTTAATGATTTAAATAAAATGGGAAAATAATGTAATATCTAAGATCTAAACATGCCCAAAACCAATTAGATGAGTGTATTTCGAACCCTTATAACCTTATCCTCTAAATACATTAATGTGAGACTTTTAAAATCCGAAACCCTGTTGAAAAAAAAGTTACATTTTGTAACTTTACAAGAGTACCCCTCCTCTCCTCTTATAAAAGGCCCCCACCTCTAGCTCCTTACCCACACTATCAAAGCCTTTGGGTCGGCCAACCACTGCCCATTTTGTCTCTCCACTCCCCTCTCTTCCTCCTTGAAGGCTCACTTTGGGAAGAAGTCTTCCCAAGGAAGCCTTTGAGCTCAAACCAAATGGAGTTACCCGATTTTAAGGTAATGTCTTCACTTGTGTCCTTTTGTTTTATTTTGCTTATCCAACCCCCTAAACTCTTTTTATTAATATATTTTGTAACAAATATAGTATATTAAATATACTAGGATGCTTTTATACGAAGGATTCAAGCTACAATTACACACACCTACATCTAATGGTTAAAGAAGATATTGTTTCTGTGGATGGCTAATTTCTGCCTCCCGATACGATGATTGTTCAATATTCATCTAACACCTTCAAAGGTGGACATTAAGATGAAACTATATTTATATATGATATCTAATATGTTAATTTTTTACTTAATCTTCTGTTTTTTTCATTTATGGCATACCTTTATGGTTTCCATTATGGGTAAACACTATATCTTCATTTAAGGAAGTGCAGACTACCGCCCCCTCAAAGTGATTTGATTCATTAATACCATATGTGGTACGTATAGAGGATATATTTAATGATATTATATATGATACCATACTATAATTAAAATACTATTATGTATAATTATGTTTTAATTCCATGAAATAGAAATGGAAGTAGCGTTCACGCGTAAGTACGGCTTACCATCTCCATTAACGGTACATTTCATTTCTTATCTCAAAATGTTATGTAATATTATAAGTAAATATATATAATGGATATATATGTAATATATTACATCTAAATTATGGATATACTTCTGGAATTATAACATATATATATCTCTCTCATTTTGTTTTAATTCCATTAATATGACAAAAAATGAAAGTAGCGTTAATGCGTACGTACGACCTACCGTCTCCATGAACGATGCTTTCCGTTTATTATCTCCAAATGATATGGAATAGTATAAAATGAATATTTACTGGATATATATGATATATTAATCATTAATAATATTCTGGAAATTATTTACAAATAACTACATGGGAAATTTTTTTCAAACAAGTTCATTTTTGACTCATGTACCAAACATCGACAAAAACGTCTGATATGAACTAACATTATAAAACAATTATTATAAAATTATAATATGTGATATGAACTGAATAATAATATATAAAGGAGGTACTTAGGTAATTATTAATTGACCAAATTTTATTATTCAGGAATATAAAGAAACGACAAGACAAGTTGGAATTGAGGTAAGGGATCCTTCTCCACTCTTTCTTTTTAAGTACACTCTTTTATGTCATTCCTTTTAAAGCTCATCTTTATTGTTATTGGGAAGTTATTTTATATTAATCATACTGTAATTTTTATATTAATGTGATGAGTGACCCTATTCTCTCTCATCAATCCATTTTGGATGTTTTGAGTGGCACCGTTAGGCTGCCAAATTTTCGTAAGAGATCTAACCTCTCTCTTTAATTTTATGTACTCTCCTTTAGGTCACTTCTTTTAAGATACTATTTTTTATGATGGGGGATGTTCTTTTATATTCCTCTTTCTATAAACTTTATATTAATATGATGAGATAACCTATTTTATCTCATCAATCCATTTTTGTATGTTTTATGTGGCGTTGTTAGGCTGCCGAGTTTTCTTAAGGGATTTTTATCTCACTTTTATTCACATGAGATTTATGCAACATTATCCATAATTTACTTTGAGTTGTGCATGTACTTCCCATTATTTTACTCATTGTGTAATATACTTTCTTTTATGAGTATTTACATCAATGTTGTATTGTCCTTCTTTCACAAGGTGTATGTTTGGAAAGATACCCATGTCGGTAAGGGAACCTTTCACCCTCCTCTTTTTAAAAGACTTCTTTTGTTGGGTCTTTTAATTTACATATTTTTATGTTGGGATATGTTCTCATATATCCTTATTTATGTAAATTTTATGTCCATGTGATGAGATACCCTTTTTTATCTCTCATCAACTAATTTTGATGTGACGCCGTTAGGCTGTCAAGGGAACTTTTTAACCCAATTTAGATTTCTTTGGGTTCAACATGAAGTTATTCAAAATGTCATCCTTTGAATATGTGTGATTCACCATTGATTATTTTACACTTAATATCCACTTATATTTGGTTTCTTCGTTTGTCACACATAATTATGTAATTGATTTATCCATAAACCAAAGATACCGTCTTTGTATGGGACTTCGTCCCAATCTCCTTTCATTGCGGCATATTCTGTTTTATACGCAACCTTCTTTTATACGGTGTATAAACCCCTTTGAATTTTACGTTTATTCAAAATGAATTTTTTTATACGAAGTGTTTATTAAAAAACAAAAGGGAATGTTTTTGTCGTACGTATGCGGCGACAACGACTTCTCCGTCACCGTGACCATTATTTGAGTTTCGGCTTCCACTACAAGCCATACCTTCTTTTGAAAAGAAAAATAAATACCATGTTTTACTTTTCATTTATTTTTGTATTGAAAATTGTATTCATTATGTTTGTGTATTAATGTGTTTTATTGGTATGTTGTGATTGAAAGGTGGAAATGTTATGTTTCCTTTATGCATGTTTTATGTGATACGATTGTGTTGAGGTTCTTGTGAATTATTATGAAGACGGGTGGTTCCGTGATAAACTAAGGGCAGGTGAGCCCGATATAGCTCTCCAATGCATTGGGTAACGCGAAGGAGTGAAACGTAAAGGTTTCTCCGAAGAGATTTAGGGAATATACTGTGGTGGGTATTCCAAACGTAACCAAGATGGTTACTCCCTACGTAAGAATGTTATGAATGCCTCAAGTTACCTATTATGTCTTATGATTTTTATGATTTATTCATGATTTGATGAGGTATGTTAAAGTGCCTATGTTTTATGGGTAACGTATGATTTCATTCTTATGTATATAGGAACTCATGTTTCCTTTACATACTTTTATAACCCTTACTGAGCTTTTTATGCTCATCCCAAGTTTTTGAAATGTTTTTCACAGGTCAAGGGAAAGGAACATGATGTGATGATAGTGTCAAGGATGTGTCAAGAAAGAATCCATGTTTTATTTTAAATATGTTTCCGTTGATGGGAAGAATGAATACTCTCTTTTATGTGACCACTTTGTTTAAATGTGGAATGTAATGAAAGTTTCATGATCTAATTCTCTAAAACTCTAAACCTGAAAAGATCTTTAATGTGTAATCTTATAATAACTCAAGATTGAGTAAGGATTAAGGCTGGGGCCTTATATATTAGTTAATATAATAACATTGTACCAAGGTAAGTGATCCTCCAATCTTTTAGTAAAGTTTAACACACAATCCCATCACATATCTTCCAACACATGAATATTTCCCATTTCCTGGTTTCTTATGGGGGTGAAAAGAAATAACATTAATCAACTAGGTCCTAAATCCCACATTTGTGCCTGTTTAAAAACTATACATTGATTAAGCATCATGGTCAAAGAAAATCATCAGGGGAAGTACATGTAGGTGTGTGATGATATTCATGTTCTTATTCTAAAAACTATTCCAAATGCACTTCTCCAAGATAGATAGTATGTGTACCTACTTAGTAAGTCATACAAGTGTCATTTATATAGAATCATAGCCTCTCATTTTACATGTAATCCATAACAATAAATCCGTTGGAACACCATAGCACTTATATTACATGATCTCAAAATAATGGAACAATATTTTCAAAGACTAGTGATCACCCTTTACTTTCAATCTTGTGATACACTAATTGATATATTCAGCAATGCTCTGACACATGATTCCTCACACAAAGATATATAGTAAGTCATGTACTTATTTTCTACACTGGGAAGTACAACCAAATGAGAAGTGTGAAAATCCATCATCACCACCACTAAAATCCTAACTAAAACTGATATCCATCACTAGAAAATCATTACATGATTACCTCCCTCATTGAATCAATTTTTTAATCTCCTAAGTTTATTTGGTCAAGAATAAATTAGAAATATATCGATAGAAACTGAGCTGAAGACACACATTGGATAAGTGGATGAGTCATACGCGTTATCTAAGATAGATAATACACAATCGTATTAACCAGGTACTTCTATAAGGAATAGAACTTCTTAAATTCTTCATCCACTAAACATGAACATGACTTCCAACTGTGGAAATCTACCACCAAATTCAGGATACCAAGACTATAAATTATCTCAATGTCATAATCTGGTATGAATTAAAACTAGAAAATATGTACCTTATTAAAATATCTTGATGTGAAGACATGCCTTACACTATGGTGGAAATAATAAACAACAATGTTCTTTTCAAGATGATATTCTATACACATCTTAAGAAAAAATACCACTCCCAATATCTTGCTTTGTGTCTTGTAGTTATCCTCATGAGGTCTCAACTATCCCAACCCTTAAGAGTTCTCTACATTCCTATGCATCAAAACATAGTAAGTCAATGATTCCGAGGAATTATAATATTCTACATACACCACACCCTCCAATAATAGTTTCAAAACAGGAAAACTGCTCATCCACAAGACTGACTCCTCAATGGATCTCAAACACTGCTCAGTCTATGAAATAGATTCCATTTCTATGTTTGTGTTGATAAATAGTTTTAAAACCATGAAAATTCATCTGGGTATTTATATAGTACACTGGAAAAACAAAAACCATCACACATCTACCATGTTGTTGGGTGGATACTACGAAATCCCTACATCAATCATCATACTGTCCACATCAAATCCATGTGAAGAAGTGACATTACCGAAGAAGTGAACCCCACGGATCTAGATCATTCACATCAGGATATATCCATAACTATAGTGTTCTAGGAGAAACTATATGACCATATTCAAGTACTGTGTTTAATTAAATTATGACATAGATTAGATGAATTTGTTATCAATAGGGAAAATAATAAATTTTTCTCTGCA
The DNA here is from genome assembly GCA_963277665.1 of Viscum album. Lineage (NCBI taxonomy): Eukaryota > Viridiplantae > Streptophyta > Magnoliopsida > Santalales > Viscaceae > Viscum > Viscum album. The sequence continues at coordinate 302,539,463 of OY728131.1, read as the reverse complement.
TTGATTTAATATTCTATTTATTATATCCTTAAAACACTTTTTGGAATTCATCCTACTGAAATGAATCAACCAAAAATACGAATTTCAATGTTGACATTAGAATTCATTTTTATCAATACCATCCATTGAAACTATAAAATAGTAGTAGTTGAACTGCAGAATGATCTTGAAGCTTAATATTGTACCTCATAACTAATCAAATAGTTTTTCAATCATTGAAATGCAGTAAATATTCATTATCATGGATTTATTAGGTGATGATAATAAATATATAGTCAATGGATACCATTATCCATATTCATTTAAAAAATAGGAGTTTCCTAGGGGACACATAATGTCTCATAAAACCATTGTCCGAAAGGTCCTATAAAAGTACCCGCATATATAAGAGATAATTAGGGGTTATCCATTATGCCACATAAGATTTAAAAGCTGTCCCAAGGTGAATTTCAATGAAAAACTCCTCCTACCCCCTCAAAGGATGTACATGGATATCCTCAGGGACTATGTCCATTAAATCATACAAGAATAAAGAAACCTAAATGTCAGATATTCCCACTGTGATAAGGGATAAAAAAATTTCATCTGATGACTGATGTATTTCATATTCTATCTTGAATTACCCACTCTATCAAACATGTTATATCTCTTATGATAAAATTGTATCTCATCCCATATATCTGAAGTCATTTTACTTGTCCTCCATCCCCGTCAATATGGGATCAGAACATGCTAAACCATTCTATACCCAAGATTCTGTTATAAATCCACGTAGTGATGAATAATTGACTTTATTATAAAATATCTCTACTAAAAAAATCTCAAAAATATATCAATAATATATATTTAAGAATAATTCATTGTTTCAATGTATGACCAATGAAACATGAAAAAAGTCTGTATTGGGAGCTCCAACTCTCACCATAAGAGTTAGGAGATGAATGAATTACTCATACAAGGGTCTAATCATACATAAGAAAGAGTATAATAAACATAGTTTGCATGTCCAGTAATTTTTAGAGAAGCTTGGTCATAATCATCGATGATGTGCAACTACTCATGGCTTAGAACACCAGATTCTTGTGGCTGATATGGGACACAAGTTAGTGGTGGTGGATGTAGTTCCAAATTTTTTCCACCACCATCTTCTTCTCCACATCCGCATAGAGAAATACCTTATCCTCATCAAGCTCCACCTCCCTAGGTTCCTCCCTATAAATTCCTGGGAGAAAAATGAATATGTTAGTATCTTTGTTGTTGTATTTCTTCCATAGTATGTCTTCCCTCCATAACATGTCGGGTTTGGAAATCATTTTCCATGTGTCCCAACCATCCACATTCTTATAGTATCCCAAATCTGGGATTCTATGTTCATCGTTATGGACCATATTCTACATGACCACATGCCCGATATTGGATGTGAATAGATATCATACATGAAAAAAAATTCCTCTAACACTTGGTAGATTTTAAAGACGACTCATACTTAATACATCCATGGATATATCTAACTAAACATCCATATTTGGAAAATAATTTCTATGTTACATTCCCCATCTCCATATCTCCATCATATGTGTTAATTAATTGGTTCCACACAGTATCATGAATGTCTCTGTAGAATCTGATCATACTGCAACCCTAGAAAGTAACCATCTCATATCATACTAAGGGAGTAAAACATAAGGTATATAAACCAAATAGCATAAATAGAAACATTAATCTCATCATATTTATACTCTAAATTCACCAAAATTTGAATTGGGAAAAATCAATAGAGGTTGTAAACCTCATGAAAAATCTATTTCAATTCAGAATTTGAGAGAGAACACTCATCATTAATTATCATGACTATGCACCACTAGTTCCTATATTCTCCATATACAATGTAGGATATAATAATAACCATATCATTTTGTGTGTTTTGAAATATAATGAAAAATTATATCATAGTCTCAAGCCAATCCTCCACTATATGGGGATCTGGCTCACTATAGAACCTCAATACAATCTATTTTTGGAACTGACAATGTGTGATAATGTTTTGTAAATTCTCATCCTACATTATAAGAATAATCTGTTGTTCGATTGGAGGGGGTATTGCAACCATATCCCATGGTGGTACGATCTCATGATATAGTCCCTGAAATGAGTCATCTTCCCTATTCAGATCATTTCCATGATCCTGAATTTGTGACCTAGTCATATTTTCTCATGGGGTAAACATGAAATTTAATCATGATGTATCATCATCAGATGATAATATATACATATATTGGCTTCTAAATCAAGAAAAAAAATTTCAGTACCCAATTCTATATGATGCATGTACTAATTTTACATATAACCCAAATCTATATATAAAAACTTCACAATAATATTTGCAGACTCCTAGTGAATGGATTCATCTTCCACCACACCATTGTTGAGTTCCAATGATTGAGATCAACACTCTAGACATATTTACTCTATTTCCCTAATTTCCCAACCTATTCATAGATGGGAAAAAACTCTAGAAACCTTTTTGTGGTTTAATTAATTCTGATAAAATCATGTCATCACAGAACCCTTTAGGGTCTTCGAGTATAGTTGAAGGTCATGCTGCAAGTACTCCCAACTGACAGATATATGCTAATTGATTGTTATAAGATTCAAAAAGGTATAAAAATATATTTCATTACACTACCTAATATACCTATACATACACACCCAACCATGTCCGTATAGAAGTGTAGATGAATAATAATAAATAATAAGAAGTGCTAGAGTAAAAATGAATACATTTAATAACAACTTGGGACAAAACATTGTGAGACAAAATTAACCCACATGAAAGATTCAAAATATATTCCCACCCCAAAACAGTGTTCCAAACTAAAAATTATTAGAAAATAAATAATATGAGATCTCGACCCAAGATCATTAACACTCATCTATCAAATCTGTCCAAATTTGTCATGAGTAACCATATGCTCTTCTAAAATAACAATCAACATTTCCTTTATCTACATAAGACACAAAATGTGTGGGAAATATTATGAAGAAGAGTATATATATACCTAGTAAGATTGCACAAAAAATGGATGGGAAGCAATTGGGGATAATATATAATTAGTTAGTTAATCCAAAAGAAAGAGGGAAAAAATATCCAACAATTATGATATATGATAATAAGTGAAACCCACAGGACAGAGAAAGAGATATCCATATCGTAGACTTGACCAAGATGATGAATCATCCTGTATCTCCAAATGGTCCACCATTGATTGACAGAATCTTGAGAGGTTGTCTGATGACGAAACTACACAGAGTAACTACACCATTGTATGATAATTTGGATCCCATATATATATATATATATATTGAGGACGTATTGCATATTCCGTAAAGGGGTACCACTCAGTAGGTAGAGGACCCAAACCATAGTTTTATACGGGGAACCACCCAATATATTGAGGAACCAAATCCTAGTACATTAGTGGGTACCAATAAGTAGTTACAAGAACCTAGACATAGTGTGTTATGGGGTAACAACATAGAGTTAGAGGACTGAAACCCTATATAGTTTTTAGGTGGGTCCCCACTCAGCTGATAGAGGACCTCAACCCATGTATGATAGATTGTACCCCTGACTATTTAAATAGAAGACACACAAACCAATGTGTTAGATGGTACCAATCAGTAAATTGAGGACTCATGCACAAGTCCTTTAGTGGGAAAACACTATCTAGATGGAGGACCCATGCGTGATTCCATCAGGGGAACCACTATATAGGTAGAGAACCCATGTGTTTGTCTTTTATGGGGGAACCAATTTGGCATCTCTCTCTGATTGTTGTTCAAGACAACATTTGTATTCAAGAATTTCCTAATAGAGCATCATTCAAAGAGTATGTCACATTATATATCATAATTCAATTTTAAGGAGACCATTATGTTCCACAAGGTCTAAATATAGTATTGGATTCTCCAAACCAAATATCTTAGAAAAATGATAGATATATTAGAAGGAGATGTTACAAAAATAATTGAACAAAAATGTACCATTGGTAAGACGGAAAGTTATCTCACATGGCCATATGTCCATGTCGATTCCAATACATAGAACCGTAGAAATGTAGTACTATATGTCATGTACGTGGTATACATGGTGATTATTTACATCAGAAGGTTGATCTGTGTTCTCCTGGCCATGACCATGTTAGTCAAGCCATGCTCATTTACTCCTAGAGTACGCTGAATTTCCTACCACATGGGTTCATGTGTTAGTGTATATGTAATATGGATTGGCTTCCTAGGGATGGTCACATAGTATGTAGCATATCCACATGATTCCGGATCAGTATCACCCCCAAAACCCTAGAGAATATAGATGGGTGGGGCTACATAATAAATAGTCATCCAAAACACATTGTGTAGCCTATTTTTTTATTAAAACACATGTTTATTTGGGAACTCACTAGATTCACCAACCCTCCACTAAATCCTCTATTTGACCACCCAAAATTTGTTATTGTCTTCCCCAAACATAGATTCTAGAAATTAATTTCTCAAGGATCATATTACATTGATACACATGAAGATCACATAATGCCCAATATGCTACCCATCACTACTACGCATTATTTGATCAATGATATAAATCCTCAACCATTGATGGCTAGAGCTAGTTCCTTACTTTATTACATTTTTACAATGTACCAGATATGAAATCATAAAAACCCATATATTTTAGTATCATTAGAAAACCAGATATATAAATATATAATTGTAACATTACACGTAAAAATAAAATACAAAACATAAACTCATTTCATAACATCCATATTATCCAAGATTATAACTTTCTGTCAATCGTAATAAACTACTTGTTATCCTCAGGAAAACCATTAACTGTGATAATAGATGGTGTAATGTTAAGAATATATCAGAATCTATCAAAAATAAACAATAAAAATACGACATAGTAAATAACTAGAAATACATTGGATTAGAAAATAACATTGATAATAATTTTAAAGAGATAAATGATGATCAAATATTTCCATATAAATAATCACATCAGAATGAAACTTAACAACAGATATTTACTTTTTGAATAATCACAAGTATTATTAATAAATAATCTCATAATGAGGGAATAAATAATGCATGACATCATAAACATATCATCAAGGCCACAACCAAGATTTCTATTTTAATGGGAATTGCCTTGGACAAAACCTAATTAAGATTGTATCATAGGACCTACTAATGCATCAAGGGGATAGAATGGGGCAAACCAGACACTTACTTTGTCAAATGAATTCATCATATGAATTCGGAGAAACATTATCGACATATAAATTCATATGGAAACAATTATATAAAATGTTACTAACTTTTCGATATCAATAAACAATATCAAAAAATATCAAGTATAATTTGATAAGTGTTATAAAAATATCTCATCAATAGTCAAGATTATTAAAAAACATTGAATAATACATTTTTAGTGTTATTATAAGATATCAAACTCAATTTATATAAATATCAAAAAATAGTAGACATAAATGAAAAATACTATAATAAAATCAGTTAAAAGAACCTTAGAGAAATACAATTTTTCATTAAAACCATTTATATTAAAAGACACAAAATTTTAAAGGAATACATTTTGTTTCAAAAAACCTAGTAAACATGTAATTGATTCCTGAAACATTATGGAATCATGGAAGTGGGAAAATTTGGAGATATATTTTATAGAAAACAATTATTTTTAATTTTGAAAAAAAATCATTTAAAAGAGTATTTTTTTTATGAAATTTTGTTACAAATATCATATAATTGATGTGTGTGTTCTAAAAATGGATTAATCAGTTATAAAACAAAATAATACTAGTGAAAAATAATTTTCATATAATAAAAATTCATTTTCCCAGAATCATGGCATGACATAATAAATGGATTATACTTTTAACCCAATGAATGGAAATTTTGTATAAAAATTATTTTAACTTTTTTATCTGTTGAACTGTATGCCCCATTGATGATCATAAATATCATTCAATTCCATGAAGATTAATATATTCATGATGTTATGTATCAAAATTAACTATACATACACTACAAAAATAAATAAGTGGGGACTAATTCATACCTCAACTAAACAAATGTGAGATTAGGGACCCCTTACCAATTGAAATATGATGAACAAAAGGCCCCATAAAATTAATAAGAATCAAATAAAACATTGAATAAATGAAAATAATTATGATTCATCATATGATTTATAAAATTTCTATACAAATAAACCTTACACACAATACATTTAGTCGATAAGGAATATCTTATATAAATAATAGTGAGATGACAAACCAAATACCATACATCTGAAAACATTCATTACTTGTCCTAATGTTCGGGATAATAATATTAGATTCATTAATAATTTAATTAATTACATCTCGTACACATATTTGGTTTATTAAAATTTTATTATGTTCATTTATATCTATTTATATGAGTTATAATGATTAATATATTTTAATCAGGGAATACGTTTCATGGTTTTATGGTCAGTTCCATTGTATATAAATATGGGATAACGTTTCTAATAGGGGAAACTACTCCATATGTGAAATTACTTATTATTAATGAAATTAAACATGTTTAAATGTTATAATTTATAATTGGGCATATGGTATGGGCATTATTTATTATCGAAAATGTCAATAAAAATTGATTTATTTATTTTAGTGTTTTTATAATGATCATGAACTTGTGTCATTTTTTAAATAATTTGTTTATATACTAGTTATAAATGTTATATATGTTTTAATAAACATATTATAATCATTATTAATAATAAATATTGTTTTATGATGATATTTCATGGTGTTAATGTGAAATGAATAAATGAAATCCATAATGATTATGAATCGACAGAACAGAGACGATGTTTATATTATTTGAATAAATTAAATAGAGATGAAACATGATGGTGGATACTCCTATAAAATAATAGAATTATTATATATATATATATATATCATACTATAGGTACCATTTCACATTGTATAAGGAGGCGAGTAGAGGATAATAAAAGAAAATAAATTAATAGAGAATGAGGAAGTTGTTTACCTATTGAGTACTGTCTTTTTAGAGAGCTTCTGTGCTTCTCTCTTCGCCAAAAATTAATCAAATTTAGAAACATTGAAAAAATTCATCGAAATAATTTTTTTATTTTAAAATTTCAAAAATGTTCTCTTTCTAGGATTATTTTTATAAATAAGAGGAATGTAATTTTTAATTAAAATGGTCATTTAGTACGAAAATTTTGATTCTAATATAATAGTCATTTTAATTACACGTTGAAAATTTAATTAATGTATCATAATTTTTTTAATAATCATTAAATAACAAAGTATTAATTTATAGATATATTTTATGGAAATTTATTTTCTATTCAGTCATTATATTAATTATTAATATGTAAATAAATATTTATGACTTAAAAAATACCAAAACTAAATTTATCATTTTAAAACATTTATTTAGTTATACCATGATATAAATATATCATATTTATATATATAATATTCCTATATTATATTTTAAATTTAATAGGTTAGATAACTATTATATTACCTTAGTTAATATTCCAAATAGTCGGATTACTATTCCAGCTGTCATGTTACAATTTAATTATATATCCAGATTTTAAACATGGTTTTATGTGTACCATAATCTATTTAATGTGTTAAATTTAAAAGTTTCATAACATAAAATATTTGGGTGTTAAAAATAACTATAAGAGTAATATTTTAGATCCCATTATTTATATAGATCTATCCTAAAATTTGTAATCCATTCTATGCACATGAATCATCCCTGAACATGGAGGTTCAATCATGCTCGAACCTGTTCAGTAATGTTGAACTTTGACCCCATAAGCCTAAGCTGAAGAACATAAATAACGTTATAGAAATAAAAAAATGAAATAAAAAAATTTTAAATGATATATCAGAAAATAATTACTTAGCAGGTAATCTTGGATGAGATCATGATATAATAAAAAATAATAACCTGAGTAGAAAATTTAATTATACAGAGGGGGTTCATGCTGAAGGTGTGAAATCACGAACAATAGTTATGAATATTAAATTCATGATTTTAGAAAGTAATGAAAAGGGAGGAAATGAAAAATGATTAGTCCAACTCAGATTATCGATTGATCTTGGGTGAAGAATGTTTTAACTAATGATGGTGTAGATCAGTTGTGATTTTTTCCTACTTATTCACCTTAATCTGATAACCCAGCATTATACAATCTCAATTCCAAAATTATGGTCATCAAAGATACTCCAAAAATGATCCCAGTGTTATGTTGTTAACCCTGGAAAAATTTGATAACCAAATATTTATAGAGGATTGGATTTAGGTTAGTTCAATTAATATAAATAAATTATTCATTCATACAAATTTATGTGCACCTCAACAACTACCTAATTGAAATGTTTCTTGAAAACCATATATTGGATTCACCTCCGGTAACCCATAATCTATTGATTTAATGGTGAAATAATATGCTTTACATATGACTCAATTCACTAAATATTCCATTATTTATGATAATCTAATAAAAAATGTATAATAAAGTATTTAATATTTATATAAAATTAATTATAAGATCATTGACCTTAGATTAAAATTCCATGTCCATGAAAATATTTCAATATATTAGTATTTATAATTAAAATTATTTAAGGGGACAATAAATTCTATATAGTTTTAGGTAAATGATAATGTTTCATGGGCTCAAATGGTATATGGGATGATATATGATTTATCAATGTGATACACATGAGGTTATCTATAAACAGAATGTGGGTAAAAAATAGGTTATACCAAGCCTAAAACATGATACAATGGATATAATATAAATCCTAATGTAGGTGAATGATTTGTCCCACCATGTCTAACTTGAAATGAATTCCTGGTTGGTACACTTGAAATGATAATTTTATAATGATGATTATTTGAAAAATTATATCAATATATTTTTATGTGATCTTATACCAATATTATGCTCTCATAGAATATTTTATTTTATACATTTTTTATTAATTTCAACTGAAATTACATAAACTATTCCATCATTAAAGATTACTACCAATATTATGACCTTAGTAGCATAGAGGAATTGGTAACTTAATTATGTTTTTAATTAGTACTTATGGTCACATATAAAATGGATGAATAGTTAATTTTTCATATAAAACTAGATATATACCTAAATATGAAATTAAATTCGAAAACATAATACACAATATAGTATTTTCATTCATAATATCACTATTACATTTAGAATATCGCTCAACTTCAATCATAACACACATTCTATAATATTGGGGTATGAAAACATAAATAATGAGGTGATCTCAAATCCTCTGTAAGGGTTTTCATACAATATATGATAAATGGGGAATAAATAATATAGTACAAATAAATGATAGTAAATAATGGAATATGAATTTTCTACATCAGCTTGAAACATATACTTTAATAACATATCTATTAAAATAATAAAATGGAAATCAATAAATTATTTTTTAATGTAGGAATTCATAGTGTTGTAAATCATAAATTTTTTTATGATGAAATGTTAAAAGGAATTAAACAATACTCAGAGGGCCTCATTCTATGAAAACTACATTAATTTGTATGTCCTCTAATAAATACCCACCATGTTTTCTCTAATAATACAATTCAATTAATTGAGGGGATATTTACTTCTGGGACCACCCATCACTGAATAATTATAATACATAACAATATGAATGAAAAATATAACATAATCATCATTCAGTAGAAAATCAATAATAACCTATATTAAAATAACTAGAATATGGAATGTTAATCATTTACCCAGTAAAGTTGGTCATAAACCATCCAAAAGTAATATATTGTATGTTATAATATGAAAATATCCTATGAAAATTATTATATCAAACAAAAGATATTTACGTTGATTAAAAACCTTAAAATTTTTACATGATAATTTCTTGTGAAAATTAAAAAATGCAATTTGATATTACATATCAATTAAATTTTCCAAATGAAACGGAAATAATTTTCATTGAAAATAAGTATTTAAACATGTAATGTAATATTCAAAACATTGAGCAGTCTTGAGGATATTATATTCTATCCATCCTTAATAAGTTATGAAACAATCCTTTCACACATTTGTAAAAAAAGTAATAAGGTACCTCATTTAGAAAAAAGAAAGATGATTTATTTAATCCATAATTAATAAATAAACATATGGATAATAATTTCTTTAGTAAAAAATTGGGAAATATTAAACACATCATTTAAATCATTTGGTGTAATTGTTTCATATTGATGGAATATATTCTCAACTGTGTAGAAAAATAATGATTATTTTCCCTCAAAACATGATTTTTGTTTATTGAGTACATAAAAAGTGGAAAAATTAAATAAATATTTTAATATAATACATTTAAAAAATGTGAATTAATTATATCAGTTTTAATATATAAATATAAAATAATTCCATTTGTGAATAAATTCAGAAAACAATCCAAAATAATGATGGAATTGTGAAATAAAACAATACCTATGGTCCAACATTCATTGTATGTGTTCGAAAAAAAATATAATAAATATAAAAATATTATAATGGTATTATAGACCAATAATAATATATATATTAATACATATTTTAATTATAATATATTTCACTAATTTTTTATGAATTCGCTGTTAAAATCATTGTTATGGGTGATGACTGCTTTGTTATTTTGTTTGTTTTGGTTTTGATGATTTGGTGCCTACACATAGATCATAATTAATTAATTTCTGTAATTATAATAATGATATAAATATCATATTAATTCATTAAATATTAATTCATAATAATAATTTTAATTGAAATATAGAATAAATTATTACATCATTCAAAGTGATGGTAAGTCATATATACAAATTAATAGTATTTACACTTTTTGATAGATCAAATCAGATAAAGGTGGATAATAGATCAAATATCTATAAATATATTATATTATATATATGAATTAAATCATTTCTTATTAAAATCTTTTAAAATTGGAAATTCAAAATGAAAAACATCTGTTTATGGATGTGGTAGTCCCCACGTAAGAACAAGGGGAATTATCATTTTAAAATGGATGGAATGGTTAAAATGTATATATGATATTATCATTAAAAATGTATAATTATTTCATTAATATAATATATAAACATTTAAGTAGTCATAATATCAATCAAAAGTTGGTGGTGATAAAAAATGAATTGTATTGCTATATGGAAATGGTAACATATACGTTCACATATGTGATATTTTCAATTCCCTAATGATGGAAGAAATGGTTGATAATGACGATTTCAAATTATAATAAATGTTATGTATACAAATAATACTGATTTTATAATTTTATTATAAACAACATATAATTCTATAATTTAAGTGAAGAAATAAATTGAAAAATGTATGTTAAGATAGTCAGATTTTCTTCAGGAGACCTCTTTTAGAACATTTTTATTGGACCTTTGGTGGGAAATTGTAAATTAAATAATCATCTAGAAATTGTCACAACATATAGAGAATAAAATTACTAATACATTAGATGATCTTGGATTCATAATTTGATTCCATTATTTTCGTCAGATTTCAATGTTTTTATAAGAGAGGGAAAGGAAACAAAAATAATTTTTAGAAATATTAAACTAAAACTAAGTACTTCTCAATCCAAATTCATAAAAATGTATATATATTTCAATAAAAATCAAATTACATCAAAATATAATCATCATATATATATTTTTTTGCATTTGGTTTCATTTTAATAATTATATTTTTACCACTTAGTTCATAAATTATTATATTAATCTCGGCAATGATCATTTTTATATTAAATGGAAATTATTTTACATAAAAGGTGTCAATATTATAATAAATTTAATTTACCAAAATTTGTAATCCTATATATTATTCTATAATAATAATTATTATACTTATGTCTTGATACTAATTAATGTGACTCAATTTTCTTATACAAAACAGACAACATCAAAAAGTAATATTGGATCACTAATATACCCAAGGAGATTTTAGTGATAATGTTTTAAAGAATTATAAAAACACAATACAACATGGACTCATTGAAAAAATATATTTAATGATCCACACCATCTTCCAAAAAATTATGTAGTGATGAAATGCTTCAAGACACAAATCATTTATCATCATTCATCATAACATGGAGAAAAATAAACATATTAAGTGTGATTTGAAATGATTACTATGAGAAAACCCAAAAATTAAAAATTAAAATTCATCAAATAGATTTTGATGCATATAAGGGTATGCTGACATAATCATTGTGAATTATTATATCATAAGGGTAACCCATTAACATTAATAACTATATCATCAATCACAAAACATGACATAAAATATTATCAAAATCAAGTGTCATTGGAGCCAACAATCAAGAACCATGTTATGCCAATCTTGATGATAAGAATAATTTATAACCCATAACATGAACAAAAAAACCTGATTGTATAATTGATCATTTTCATAACACGCTTACATATTGAATCTATTTCAGGGGTAAATGGGGTGACCATAATAGTTACACATTAAATAACAACCACGTTTACACATGGAGTAAATATCAAAGATATAAATTATATAACCATCATGGTTATACTTGTAATTACCATCATAGTACATTCCCTTAATCTCATAACACAACAAAATAAAATAAACATGTTTATTTAACCAATGAATTAGAGAAATATAATAATCTCACGCCTTAATTATATAATAATTTTACAACTCATCATCCTAAAAAATAAAAAATTACCATTACATGAATTTATTATATAGAAAATGTTTTTTTCATAAAAATTTGAGGAACGTATGTAATTTAATTCATGTTGTTATAAACTTATAGAAATTAAATGGGTTACATATCAATCTCTAAGAAACAATATTAATCCATCATGATATAGAATTTGGATTGTATAAATATATATCCCCACTAAAGAGTAATTAATATCAATTTTTGTTAACAAACATGAATGAAAATAACATTAAAATATATTAATTTATTTATGAAAATATTCATTTTCAATTTTAAAATATCAATTAAAAACTAAATTTACAACATATTGTGAAAATAATTTTCATTTAAAATATTCATTAAAAATTATAAAGGTGTATTTATATCATGGAATTTTAAAGATGGTGGGAAATATATTCTTGTGGAAGATGATTAAAATAAACCTTATTTAATAACATTGTATAACTTCTGTCAAAAGTGTCCCATTTTGAAAATTATAAGAAAATTTATTTTAAAAACGTTAAAAATAAATTCAATACCAATTATTACTATTTTTATTTAATTTCTATATAAGAAAGGTATATTTGGAAATTTCTATAGAAAACATGGATATGTAATTGAAGGATTTGAAATTTGAAAAAAAAAATGATATAAGATTTTTATCTCATAAAATTGAATTTAATGATGTTTATTTAATCAATAAGGGAGGAATTTGAATATGAATGGGAAATCCAAATTAAAAACTACAACAAAACAATAGAGATGTGGAAAAAGATAATAAGATCATATTAATCTCCTCAAAGGAACGTTTTATGACATTTGGACCATAATTCCACTCAATAGTCCCTCAAGATAGTGGGTATCATGGCCTCAAGTTTTCCTTTATGTACTTTAGATGCTACTGACAAGAAACGATGGTCTAAAGTTGTGTAGAAGAGAAAGTATACCCACATGATCATAGTTGCATATAAAAAAAATAAATTTATAAATAGTTCAATCAAAATAATTATCAGAATATTGTTTCTAGGTCCTCCTACAATAATATATCACAAACATCCAGTAATAAATAATTATATGGAGTTATCCTATGTCAAGAAAAAAGGAATTATAAATAATGATATAAAGTGAATGTATTAGAAGTGAAAATTACCAAAAATTATTATCTCTAATTGAATCATAAGCCTTATCTGTGTCTTGTGATCCCCTACTGCCAGACAATATAAATTTAAAGTATCAAGCATTGGGAACATTCCCCTGAACCTACCAATATCCACCTAATCATCCCAAGTAGGATCAATGGTTGTGATAGGGTGTGAGATAAAATCAATAGGCCACCACAAAAATTTTATTTAAATATAATGTTATTGAATATTATATAGTACTGTGTATGAAATAAGGATTGTTGTAAATGAAATGAAAAGGTTATTATATTATTCCCTAAAGAAGAGAGTCTGACACTACATGCATTTTCTTCATATGGATAGGATCTGAAAAAGAAACCACAAATATACACATATATGAACAATATATGTAGTGATGAATATAACCACATAAAAGGGTAATACCGCTATCCTGGAACATAGGTGTAACTCAGACATCCATACAGTGTGATATGAGTATCACAACTATAAAGGGATACAATTCCCATTATCGAATGTATAGGTGACACCTTGCCTGGAATCATTGTCGTAGTGATTCCATTCCCAGTGTCACATTAATTTCCATCATTCCCATATATCAAAATAAGTGAGTTCATTCCCGTATGACATTTATAATGGGTATCTATCCCTATATGACATATATAATGGTTCAAATTACACATATAATTTATAGAATGTGTATCTATGACAATATCAGATTTATAAAAGGAGACCATGTATGAAACACATTTATAAAAAATGACACCATGATCACACAAGCACCCACACACACACACACACATATATATATACATGTATATATATTAAATTCATATGGGTCGTCATTTTCATGAATCACATTAGCATATGTGGAGTCATTCCCATATATTTATAACATGCATCAGGGTATCCTTTCCAATTTTCTATAAATTACAAGGGTCGCCATGATAATTATAATTTATAATTAATAAACACACAAATAGGTTCTATACATGTTGACCATTAATTATAAAAATGGAATATGTAGTGTCCAATTTAATTAGGTAATGTGTTTTTAGCACTCACCACCATTCAAATAATCGTAAAATGATCTGTGTGTTAGTCATTCTATAAAAAAAAATATTCCCTCTAATTTGATGATATCATAGTTTAGAAGTCACAGAAAAATCATTTAGATGATGGTTTTTCGATTTAGTCATTTAATTCAACAATTTCATTTTGATTGGCAGACCACATGGGATGGTTATAATTTAGTAGGGCCTAATATGGTCTTATGGTTATCAATTAGGGAAAATATTTTACGAATGATTTAATTTTGTTGAAATTAACTGTGAAATTAGCATGCTGAACAACATCAAATATCATGAACATCTCAACATTGAGGAATATGTACTATATCACCTACGTTATGCATGTAGAGGTGCACTCATCCAGTATCGACCTTTGGTTTGGTATATATCTGAGTAAAATAGATAAATATATAAACTCCTTAAAATAGTATTGATTATCCTACACATAATTAACAACATCAGGAGAATGACATATGACGAAAGGCTCAAAATGAATGAAGATCAAACAACTCTGCATTAAACAATAGATACATATATCAAATTCAAATATGGGTATGTGTCCCTTGGAAAATGATTAGGGAAAATCGTCCGCCCTAATTTTCCCTCTAAATTCCTCCACACTATTAGGGGGATCTATGTGGACTAGGTTGCATGGTTTTGACTCATCATGTAGACCAATGAAAACATTCCCCATCCGGGGTTCCATGCTCCAATTAAGCCTTGAATAACCTCATTTAATCTATAAATTCACAAGAATCCATTTTATGTAAAAAAATATTGCAATCAGATATTAAATTCTATATACCTCGTATATGAACTATGATCATATACTATCTAAAAATTTAAAAAAATCATCCCCGAGTTACCCTTATATCGATGTTGAAAAGTTCTCATAGAACATCTCTAAACAATAATCATGTACTTCGACCTCTATGTATGATGTCCCATTTTGTACATGACCATGCTACTATAAAACCAACACAAAATGGACAGACCTAACTCAGATATCCATCCTAATTTGGTCAATGATGTATATGGGGTACATTTCAAAATAATAATCGGTGTATTACTCATCTTCCATGGGATCAAAAGTATGAGATGGGTCTAAATCGGAACAACAAATCTGATCAACACAGAAGTGGCAGTGCTCAGAACAATACCTCTTAGGTAATAGTAACAAATATGGTACTATCCTTACTCTCAATAGAATCTAAAATGGACCAAATTATGTTTTTATAGATTTCATTTCCTCTATATCAATCCAAACCTAATTTAGGGTGATACTCGCCAGAATATCTAATCCCAGGCCCTAGAGTCTATAGGTTTTCAATGGAAATCGATATTTGATTTCAATCTAGACTACCTGGTTTACGTAAACATTATTATATGTTTAACATGATATAAATAATCCTAAATAATATTATAACCTAGTTGATATGTCTCTCATTACTCTAAACATCATTCGATGATGAAAATGACCAACCATATATGGCTTTATATAGAGCCATATTGATTATCTCATGAATTCTGTTATTGCAGCTTAGCAAGATGAGATGAATATTGTTGTCCCAAGCACATCTAAAATGATGAAAATAAGCTTGAATTATATACTATGGAACATATATAGATCATTATAATTGGGCATTGATGTGATGGTGAAATATTTTGAATATAAGCACATATGTACCCATGGATCTATTTAAAAAAATTAGAAAAAAATGTAAAATGATCATACCTGTCTGAAATTATATTATGGGAGACCCCATGTTTTCTTATGATGTCATATAAAGATAATTTACCCATAATATAAACTAAAAAAGTCTACATAATTTGAAATAAGTTGTCAACATTAGTGAGTTGTTCCATTAATATACAAACAATGTCGCTACCTTGAGGTAAGCTCAATAATATGATTACAATATCAATCTCCAAATCATCCCATTTCTGTTATTGGATCAGTAATGGCTATAGAATTCTAATAGGCCCCTGGTGTTATACCTTCACCCACTCACATTTGTACAAAATGTTATAAAACTTGTTATCTAGCAGTTCATCCTTATCCATTAATATTGTCAGTGCATATCACAAAATAGCTTGAAAAATCATGGATTAACTATCAAATGAGAATCTTATAACTCTCATATCTACTACAATCCCATTTTGGTGGGACCTATATATTCTCATCTATAGTCTGGATTTCATCATCATCGATGGACCGATGTAGAGGTGGGTTATAACCAAAATACTCTCTCATAGGACCAAGACATCAAGATCTCAATACATACTCATCATCTCTCCCTCTATGTGGTAAGAGTTCAAATATAGAGATCAATTTGAAGAATATATATGATGAACCTCCACCGCAATGTGCATTTTAGAAAATATGTCAATATGCATCCAATCTCTAATGGTCTCTAGAACTGTCTTCATTAGAGTCCTCCTACACAAATTATTGTCGATATTATTTCCTTTCCAAGTCATATATACTTGATCGAATTCAAAGGACAATATGTAGTCAACCCACAATTGTTTACTCAGATACAAGTCACACTATGAGGAAACATAACTATGAATTTTATATACTATGAACATCAAAAAAACCTCTCTCATTAGGTAATGGATCCAATAATACATGTAATTAACAATAGTTTCCATCTTGGGATCACGAGTCCTCAACTACCATGACCAATTCAAAATGACTAAATCTCCCTACAACAAAACTGATCCTAACCAGATAACTACTGTATCCTAGTCTACGATATAGAATTATCCTGATTTTAGTATAATTATGATTTTCATAGTATTCAATCTCCCTTTTAGTTCTTGAAATGTTTTATTTCTAGCTTCAAACCATATAAATTTGACTACCTTCTTAGTCAACCCTGTAAGAGGTGCTTCTAGTAATTATATGTCCTCTTTAAAACTCTTTAAATATCCATATTTCCCCAAAAAATCACTATATCAATGAAATTTTATGGATGACCCACAACAATAAAAATAATCACCATCAATAAGTCCACTGAAAATCCTTCCTCTGAGATTTTATGTCATCATAAATGAAATTTTTTTACTGATAAATGACATTTACTGATCATAAAATAAATGTAATGATATCTCTGGGAATTGAGAATGGTCTCAAAATATGTCACAAATTTTCTTCAAGTAAGACAATACCACAAGAATTCATAATTGACGATAACCATGAAGGAATCCTAATAGAGGTGTAATACCATATTAATCAAAACAAAAAATATTAAAGGTGAATTCACGAGTCCAAAATTGAATAATTAGATAATCAAATAAACATTACTGACGATGGAAAGTGTTACAAGGAATATCAAATGGAATGATTCTCACATGATGATACCCTAATCATAAGACAATATTTGAGAGTACCCTCAATCATCAATTTTAGTTGAAGAGACCATCTATACGAGGTATGGGATAATAGTTTTTCATAGTATGCTAATTAATGTTTCTCTAATCAACATAAATATTTTGGGTTCCTTAAGCCTTCTTTAATAAATAGACCACTTGACCTTTGGTCGAAGTACTTGGTTGTATAAATCCATTGGCCTCTAAATCCTCTAGAATCCTCTTGATTATCTGCAACTCAATATTATCCATTTTGAAATTAGTAATGGATAGCAGTGCCAAAACATGAAAATTCACAATAGTAAACTTTACCCCTCTCTCAGGAGGTTTCCTTGAAAATTCATTAGAGAAAAAATCCATGAACTAATTGACATGAGAGTTAATTGATTCTGATCTTACCCTATATCATCTATGTAATGTCTAGAAATCTATGTGGTCACTTCACAAATAAAACTACGATCAGTCTGACTCAACCATAGTAGACATCCCACTCACCCTTGTAAATATATGTTCCACCCTCAAGTTGTGTAAAAAACACCCTATAATTATAAAAATCAGCCAATGTATGATATTGGACCAAATAGTCCATCATTAGAATAAAATTAGAGCCCACCATCTCAAGCATAATGATGTAAAAAAATAAATGAGGACTGCCTATCAAAATAGGAAAATCCCTACACCAGTGTACACTCTCTGTTTATAATCCCAAAGATGTATAATGTGTCATAATGCCATAAGAGTAATCGACATAATGTTTAGGTCTCTCCACAATATAAATGGAGATAAAAAAAGTGTGTCACTCATATAAATTATGTATAATACAATAGTATAGGCAACTACTATATTACCTCAAAGAGTAAATGGTCGGGTACCTTACTCCTTCTATAAAGGTTACACTGAATAAATAGGGATTGATCCACAAAATTGTATTATAACTTGACTACCAAGAGTGGCTCCACTCTATAGGATCTATATATGTAATGCCTAAATTAATCAGTCACAACCTCTCCCTCGACCTATATGGAATGTATCACTCCGGCAAAATTACAGGCCAGATGATACTGATCCTTATCCTAAAGGTCGAGAAGATAAGGATCATCAGTGAATCATCACATATGATAATGTCCTATAAGAATAATAGAGATTGCCAAATATTATATATCCATATAAGTTGATGTGGTCTCTTTGAAATAGGTGATAATTATACCCTAGCATCCCACACTATTGAAAAACCTCATAAGTATCATAGTGTTTTAAATGGATGCAACTTCTCATGAATTTCATCTCAAAGCGTTGAATCTGAAAATTATTTAAACAACAGATCATTCTTTGTTCTGAACCACCTTACCTCAAACAATCTTTATATCATAGGTAATTCCTATGGATAAGATCATGATTTACTATATTATATATTTTACATAACTAGAAAACATATACCTATGATGGAATAGGAAGTGTAAGACCATCCAAAAATCATCTCAGTTTTATTATCTCATTAATAATATATATAAGGTCAAATTAATAAAGCTCTATATTGTGATATAAGAAGACCATAATTGTCATTGATACTTCTTGCAGCATCATGAACACTCTAGCATGATCATCCCATAGGGTCCCAGGGAAGAAATATTCATAGAATTTCGACTAAAAATCCATCCAAATCAGTTCCTAACATTGGCCTGTATGATTCAAAATATCCCACCATTGTTTGGTATATCCATGAAGCATACAAGTTGTAAACCCCATTCTCCACTTAGGATGTGTCTCAAGATGAACAAAGATAGAAATAATGATCTCAGGACATAAAATCTTTAGACTAGGGGTTATCATCTCAAAAAAAATGTTTTGTGGATACAACTACTTGAACACCTATGTAAACTATTCCATAAAAGGTATAGATATCATTGTTCAATAGATCGCATTCTTCAGACATAGAAATTTCACTCATAACTGAGAAATATCAACCACACACAGGATAATAGGATGGTCCATAGATGTCACTAATGAAGGTATCACTGGTATATCAAGGCCCACTATCTAGGGATAATCGTTTATTCCACCCTGTAAGAGAATTACTAGAATATTTAGTGGGTGCATAGCTACACAAATTTTTAGTACATGACTCTTATAGGATAAAAAAATAATGTCAAAAATACATGAATACCATATGTACAAGCCTTCATATGTAATAATCACACCCTTATTTTGGAAAAAATATCCAGGTCAGGGTGAGTGAACATTTATATAGAATACATGGGATGTTACCCACTACCTACTACAATTTTTGTGTTATGTTGAAGATCTTTATTTTTCAGTTTTGATCCAAGTACATAGTGTTTCAATCATGAATTATTTAGGAAAACACCCGTTGGTATTGAAGATGAAATCATAATTTCAAAGGACCATTTCATTTTAGATTTCAATTTTTTTTTAATTCATTCTAAATTTTATAGAAATTGTCTTTAAAATGAAAAACTACATAAATCAACACTTCTAATCTATAAGGGGCCACAAACCTCATAAATTAAAATGCAGAAATTTTTAAAGGGAAAAAATTCTTTTATCGTGTCCCTACTTGATGTGTTAGAACATATCAAGTGTAACATCCCAGGTAAATAAAGAACAATAAATTTTCATATTTATAAATATTTTTTAATTAAATATTATTTTACATTAATATGTATTCTATGATCAAAGTTGTACTTAATACGCAACAATAGATTTCTCTTTAAATATTACATTGCACACTACGTGGAGTTATAATAAAAAATAATAAAATGTTGTTATTTTTAATTGTATTTAATGCCTAAACATTGTAATAGAGAGAATGAATAAAAAAATACACCAATATGTTTATAAAGTTTAGTTAAATTTTTTAACATTTATCAAATAATATTTAGAGGCTTAAAATTTGAATGAATCTAATTTATAGCATAGAAACTATAATATTCATTAAAAGGTCGATTTATAGCCTTTTGATGGAGAACCATCTTTAAATATTGTTTTGGACACTTATATATTTTCTATTTGACAGAATAAAATTCTTATTTAGAATCGGGACATCAAAATTTAATTTTGTTAAATTTTTGGTATTTTTCTGATAAAATTCATTTTTAATGAATAGTGAAAAATATTGTATTTTAATTCAAAACAACCTTTTAATCATACTTATATATATGGTTAGACTATATTTTTAAATTGTATTAAATTTTAATTAGACAATTTTTACGATTTAATCCAATACGGGTCATTGGGTGAAATTTCACTTTGAAATTTGGCAAAACAAGTGTCAATCATTTGATAGTTATTATTTCAAAAAAAAAACTTTTTGTTTTGACAAAGGAAATTAATTAATCCAACCACTATGATTTTGATTTGGAAAAATAGACATCATTTTTTTATTTAGAATATCATATATAACATAGGCTGAATTTTTTGTATTTTTTTGGAAAACATAAATTGTTTATGAATGTTGAAACCACTAAGTAATAGTTTAAAATAGTCTTTTTCATTTAAATGAAATTTTACGATTTATGTGAATTGATTTTAAAAATATGACATTTATGTTTTTTATTATCAATTAAAATTTTTTTAAATAAGAATAAAATAATTTTTTTGAATAGTAACTTTTAACTTTTATTTATCGCGGTTATAGGTAAATATAGTAATTAAATGTAAAAAGGATATCATAATAATAAAAAATTGCCTTAATGAAAATACTAAAATTATTTAATGAGTCATTGAAGAATATGGGCAAACTTTTGCCTATTTTGGGACCCCATAAAGCCACTTAAGAGTAACAATGACACTTTTTTTAACTAACTTAATGTAAATGCAAATGTCAAATAAACAAATATTTTTTAGTATATTAATTTTTACAAAGTGTTATATAAGTTATCATTAGAATAATAAATATTCATTTTAAATCTAAATAGAGTTCCTACATCATGGTATTTTTTTTATAATTTTCAGGAAACAAATTCATTAATTATTTATGACACAATAATGATGTAGTGTTTATCTCATTAATAATTGATTTAAACAAATAAGATAATAGAAATTAAAATAATATCCAAAACCATTCCAAATATAATTGGGTGATTTTATTTCGACAATGTGTCATCGTATCTTTGACCTTAATGAGTTTTGGAACTTTATAAATAGAAAATCATTACATAATAAGATAATATTTTCACACATTCCTAAAGATCCCCTCCCCCTCTTATAAAAAGCCCTCAATTATATCACTTTTCTCACAATTCTAAATCCCCTTCACTCATCCAACCACTTCACAATTAAAATCCCTACATCCCTTTATTAAATATAGAAGCATAACATTAGGCATAAGGCACTTCATGAAATTCTTTTGTTTAAAAACAAAGGGAGTTACCTGATTTTAAGGTAATGTTTTCTCTTATGTTCATTTCATTTATTTTACTTCTCCAACCACAAAACTCTTTTTATTACATTTTTTATAACAACACTAGTATCCTTAATATACTAAGATGTTTTTATGTGGATGATTTTCACTTATCTTACACACACCTCCATCTAATGGGAAATTAACATATTGTTTCAGAGGATGGAAAACTAACTTCTCATGAAATGATGATTGTTCAATTATCTCCTACCTATTCTTATGGTTCCCATTATGATGAATATATATATATATATATATATGATATATATTATTTTATGGTTATCATTTGGGTTCTGAATTTTCAATTTATATCATACCTTTACGGTTTCCATTACGAGTAAACACAATAATTTCATTGGAGGAAGTACGGACTACCACCCCCTCAATGTGATATGAATCGTTCATTCTATACGTGGGATGTATAAAGGATAGAGTTATAGAAATTATATATGGTATTATACTGGAATTTTAATATAACTATGTATCATTAAGTTTTTATTCAATTCATAAACAAAATAGAAATGAAAGTAGTGTTCATGTGTATGTATGGCTTACAGTCTCCATGAATGGTGCATTTCATTTATTATCTCCAAATTTTATGTACTGTTATAAAAATATATATATATATACACTAGATATATATGATATATATGATATCTATATCATGAATATAATTATGGAGATAGTGGACCCTTGACCACATGGTCAACTTGTAATTATTAGTTGTTCATTTTTTACTCAAGTACCAAATATCGAAAAAACAACCATTATTATAATAAATTATCACATAATGATTATAACATGGTTATAATATATATAAAATGAATTATAAACAAGAAAATGGGTTCTAATTAAATAATTAATTAACCTAAGTATATTATTTAGGAAGAATAAGGAACAAACAAGTCAAGTCCGACACGAATTAAGGGATTTCTTATCTCAATTTTAATTCTATATGATTTCTTTTGTGCACCACTTATTTATTACATGTGGTGTATTGTGTACTCCCCTTTGATATATTTAATCATGACTTTATTTATATTCATGGTATTTTTTGATTCATTTTGTGGTTACTATTTTTTGTTCATACGACTCGATTGATTTCAATGTCGTAAGAGGTTTTCATTTAACTTTTATTTCTTTGAGATTCAAGATATATTTACCACTATATCCTTTTGTGTGGTGCATTTACTTCCCTTTATTTCACTCTTTGTGTTATATACTTTAATTTCTGGGTATTTACCTCTTTATTTTATGATCCTTCTTTCATGCGGTGTATTTTTCTTATGTTACCAAATAGGTAAGGGAACATTTCACCGTACTCTTTCGTCAAAGGATTCATCTTTGTTATGTCTTTTAATTTACATTATATTATGATCGGATATGTTCTTATATATCCTTATCTTTTTAAATTTTATTTCAAAGTGATGATATATCATTTTCCCTCTCATCAACTAATGTTCTGATTTTTAAAGTGCCACTGTTAGGCTATCTGATTTCGGTAAGAGAACTTCTTAAACCAATTTGAATTCATTCGGATAAACATATACTTCATGATTAGTCCGTAATAATAATATGTGTGAATTTAATCAGATTATTTTACACATAATATCTTCTTATATTGTGTGTATTCTTATTTATCACACATAATTATGTTATTTATTTATCCTTAATCAATGAATACTATATTTATAAGATATTTCGTCTCAATTTTCATTCCCTTGAGGCTTCACTATTTTCACGCACCAATTCACTTTTATATGGTGTATATACTATCCTTTATAATATTATATCATGAATAAATTTATTACTATGTTATTATAATGTTTTGATAAAATGTTATTCCACATTTATTTGTATTGAAGCATCTCTCATTTGGTTATGAACTCCTTAACTAAAATATTGTTTTAATGGTTTTATCTTCTTAATATTTATTATTAATGTCTATGTTTTAAAAGTGTTTTTAATGATTTATTTATATAGACAGTAATGTATTCAAATTTTAATTCCTTTAAAAATTTTAAAGTGGTATGGGACCCTTTGTTTCAAAAATCTATTTATTAAATGTTTTAAATGGTTTTTGTAAAGTGATTGATAGACAATTTATTATTTAAATATATTGAAATAATATATTGCGGCAGTAATGTGGAAATTTATCTTTCCTTTATTCTTATTTAATGTGTTATGACTTTTTTATGGTTCTTCAACATTGTTTACAAATACGAGGTGTTCAGTTATAAACCACGGGTGGATGAGCCCAAGATAGCTCTCCAATGATTTGGGTAGCATAACGATAGTAATGATTGATATTTTCCTAATATATTTAGTGAATATACTATGATAATTATTCCAAATGTGACTCCCTATATAGTTGTGATATGTACTATATAATTATTTTATGAAAGCCATAAGTTACATTTATGATTTTTGATTTATGTGAGATATTAATAAATCATACGATTTCAAAAGGTGTGTTATGATTAAAATGTATTAGTTTCATTGATTTGTATTTATTGATGGGACAATGTTTTTTTCCGTATTCTATAACACTTACTGGGCTTTTTATGCTCGTCCCAAGTTTTTCAAATGTTTTCCAAAGGACTTAAAGATGAATATGTTCAATGATGGGATCATGGAAAAGTCATGAAGTCTAAAACATGGAACTAGACATGTTTTTTAAGGGTTTTTATCTTCTAAAAAATTGGGAAATGAGTAGAAGTGTCTACTTTGGAATTTTTGATATTTAATGTAATAGTTATGGACTAAGTCTCTAAAACACTAAACCTGAAAATATCATCAATAGGATTTATTCATTTAATATAAGGCCTCGGCCATAAACAATACTTAATCATGAAATAAATGAATAATTCACATAGAGTATCTTTTCAGGTTTATATTTTTAGATAATTAGGTCATAACTATTACATCTCAAAATATTACATAGTAGAAACTTCTACTATGTTTCCATAAAATAAAAAAACAATTAAAAAGAAACATCTCTAGTTCCATTTTTTAGATAGAATGTATTTCCTTGATTCCATAATTGACCCTATTCATCTTTAAGTCCTATGGAAAACATTTCAAAAACTTGGTATTAGCATAAAAATCTTAGTAATGGATACACAAAGAAGGAAAACTGTTAGTTTTTCAAAACAATATGTAAACCATGAGTACTTTACCAAAGTAATACTTTTCAACTTTATGAAGTAGTAAAAACTCTTCACTGAATAAAAGACCATTACATAACCTTTTGTAACAAAAATATTACCATAAAACCCATATCAAGAACACATAACATATAAAGGTAACTTGGGACATAAACATGCTTAAATGGAATAACCATATGGTCAACTTCCACAAATATCAATTAATAGAAAATCCATACGGCCGACTTCCATACCCAATGCATTGGAGGTTATAATGTAACCACCCGTTCGGGTATTCATGGCACCACCCGTCATATGGTTTATCACGTAAAAACCCGAGAAATGTCCAAGTACCATACAAAATCATAATACATAAAACAATTATTAATGAAACAAAAGATTTCAATATTTCAATCACAATATATCACTTAAATATATTGAATTAACAAATGAATTATCAAAACCATTTTCAATAAAAAAATACATAAAAGAGTATATGGTATTTATTTACTTTTAAAAAAATACTACGGCTTGTTGAGGAAGCCAAACATCAAAGAATACTTGTGGCAGCGGAAAGGTCGTTGTCACTGCATACGTTAAAAGAAACATAATTTTTGTCATTTAGTAAAATGATTCATATAATAAATATTCATTTTTAATAAAATTAAAAGTAAAAGTTTTTTATACACTGTATAAAGAATGTTGGGTATAAACGAAATATGCCTCAATGAAAAGAGATTGAGACGAAGTCCCTTACAAAGACGGTATCCTTAGATTAAGGATAAATAAATTACATAATTATGTGTGACAAACGAATACTCCAAATATAAGTGTATATTAAGTGTAATACAATCAGATTTCATTAAAACATATTCATATAACGACATATTCAAGGGGTACACGTTTACCCCAACGAACCAAAATTAGGTCAAGAAGTTCCATTGCAAAAATTCGACAGCCTAACGACGTCACTTCAAAATTCAGAAAATGAGTTTATGAGAGATAAAAATGTTATCTCATCGCATGGAAATAAAATTTACATCAATATGGATATAGAAGAACGTATCCCAAAATAATAGTATGTGAATTGAAAGACATAACAAATGAAATCTTTTAGAAAGAGGATGGTGAAAGGTTCCCTTACCGCCTTGGGTAAGTTTCGAAACGTACACCCCACGGAAAAAGGGTCATACAATGAAGATGTAACTACCGATAAATGAGAGCATATTATTCAAATAGTAAAATAATTGTATGTACATATACCAACCAAAAGGAAATAGTGTCCAATGTAGAATGAATCCCACAGGTATAAAAAGTGAGATGAAAATCCCCTTATGAAAATTCGGCAGCCTAACAGCGCCACATAAAACTTCAAAAATGGATTGATGAGATCAAATAGGGTATCCCATAATATTAACATAAAATCTAAATCAAGAGGAATATAAAATAGCATCCCCCAACATAAGAAATATGAGCTTAAAAGAAATGACATAAAAGAGAGTACATAAAAAGAAATGGAGAGGTCAGATCCCTTACCTCATGTCCGACTTGACTCGATCATTCTTTAATCTCCTGAATAATAAACTAGTATTAATTTATACTTTCTTAAGAACCTTTTTCATGTTCATTATTCTTTTTATATCAATTATTACCATGTTATGCACATTATGTAATCATTTAAGTTAATAAATGTCGTTTTGTCGAAACTTGGTACTTGAGTCAAAAATAAACTCTTTATAATCACAAGTTTTATCATGGGGTAAAATATCCATAATATCCAGATTTATATTCATTATTTAGATATCATATATATCATAGATATCCATTATATACATGAATTTATAATTTTACATAATCATTTAGAGGTATGAAATGAAATGCACTGTTCATGGAGACGGTAAGCCGTACGTACGCATGAACGCTGCTTCCACTTCTATTTCATATTTAATAGAATTAAAACATAAAAATCCAAAATAGTATTATAATTACAGTATGGTATCATATAAAATATCCTTAAATCTATCCTTTATATGTACCACATATGGTATTAACGAATCAAATCACTTTGACGGGGCGGTAGTCCGCACTTCCTAAAATGAAGATATCGCGTTTACCCATAATGGAAACCATAAAGGAATTCCATAAATGAAAAATAAAGAAGCTTAAGTAAAACAAAAAAAATATTATATATCATATATAAATATGGTGACATCATAATGGACACCTTTGAAGGTGTTAAAATAATATTGAACAATCATCGTTTCGTGAGGCAGAAATTCACCATCCACAAAAACAGTATGTTCTTTAACGATTAGATGTAGGTGTGTGTAACTCTATATCGAATCCTTCTTATACCAACATCCTAGTATATGGAAGATACAGTATTTTTTAAAAAAGAAATTATTAAAAAGATTTTAGGGGGTTGGAGAAGAAAAATAAAACAAAAGAGCACAAGTGAAGGCGTTACCTTAAAATCGGGTAACTCCCTGTGGTTTGTACCAAAAGGGTTTATTGAAGAGCTTCCTGCCTAAGTTAAGGCTTATAGGATGAGTAAAAGGATTTTGAGAGACCAAAGGATCAGATCTCGGACGATTCAAATGCTTGATAGGTGTGTGTAAGGAGGTAGAAGTGGGGGCCTTTTATAAGAGGAGAGGAGGGGCACTCTTGGAAAGTCAAGAAAGGATACATTATTTTCAAATGAGTTTCAGATTTTAAAGGTCCAACATTGATATATTTCTAGGATAAGGTTATAAGGGTTATAAATTCTCCCATTAAATAGGTTTTTGACATGTTGAGGTCTTATATTTTACATTATATTTTTATTTTATTTTAATCGTTAAATAATGAGGTAATCGCTGCATCATTATAATGTCATAAATATTTTAATTTATTTAATGAATAGAAATTATAAAAAAACTACTATGATGTAGGAAATATTTTATGATTTCCAATAAATATTTATATCCAAAAATATGACTTGTATAAACCCATGTAAAAATTGTTTTATTAAAACAATACATGTTTGTGTCTTTTTTACTTTTACTTTAAATAAAAAGCATTAATTTCATTATCATACCCAAGTGGCTCCATGGGGTCCCAAAAATTGACCCATGGGTTTTTTGGTCGGCCATGAATCATCAAATAGGGTTAGGAAAGGTGTCAAGTTATTTTCATTTTACTAAAATATCATTTTTACCTTAAATAACACTAATTACCTTTAATCGCGATTAATAAAACTTAAAAGTTACTTTTTATAAAAAATTATTTTCATCCCATTGAACCAAATTTTACTTAATAATGAAAATCATTTATATTGGATTTTTGAAATTCAAATCAATGAAGTGGTAATGTTCCATTTGATCGATAAATCAGTTTTTGTAACTTCCACTTTGTGGTTTCACTATTCATCAAAAAATATGGTTTTTCAGAAAAATACCAAAAATTCACGATAAGCTATATTTTATACTCAAAATTCAAAAAAGTTGTCTATTTTACCAAATTCATAACACTGAAGTTGCATTAATTAATTTTATAATTAAATCCCGATGTCAAAACAAATAGCGTGTTTTTAAGAAATAATATCTATCAAAATATTGACACTCGTTTATGTCCAATCTCAAAGTGATATTAATTTCAATGACCACCATTGGATAAAATGGTAAAAATATATTCTAATTTTACTTTAAAACCAATTACAAATATAATCTAACTATATAAATAAATTTAATAAAAATGAGGTTTTGAATTAAAATACAACACTTTTCACTATTCATTAAAAAATGGACATTATTAGAAAAATATCAAAAATTTAAAAAAAGTAAATTTTGATGTCCTGATTCCAAATGAAAATTTTATTTTGTCATATATAACATATAAAATTGTCAAAAGTATATTTAAAAATGGTTTTCCATCACAAGGCGGTTAATCAACCTTTTAAAGAATATTAGAAGATTTATGCTTAAAATTGGATTCATTGTAACAGCCCGAGATTTTTTGAAAAATATCCTTTTTAATTTTATTAATGCCTTGTGTTGTACACTACACCAAAAGGATTTTGCACAACACACATACATGACTTTCCTTGCACGCAATCGCGACCTTCCTCGATAGCGTGTGTAGTACGCAATACCGAGTTTCACTAAACAACGATATGCTATTAAAATATTATTATAACTAGCCGGTATGAATAGTAATAACCAATTTTTAAAATTTTAGAAATTTTAGCTCTCAAAATGGACTTCATTTTTGGATTCGTAGTATCGAATTTAGCCTAAGGTGAAATTTTGGTACTTTTCGGATAACTTTCATATTCTGATGCATAGTGAAAATTATTAAATTTTAATTAAAAACAACTTTTTTAATTGAAATAATTAATAGTGATAAATTATTAATTTTAGTGGTTTTAAAATATATTTAGAATATATTTTTAAAATTCAATACAATGTTGGTCATTGGATGTAATTTCACATTTACACCAGACATAAAAAAGTGTTAATATTTTGATAGTTATTATCTCTTAAAAACAAGCTATTTGTTGTGACAGTGGAAATTAATTATAAAATTAATTAATGCAACTTATATTTTGGGAATTTTTTAAAATAGAAATCATTTTTGAATTTGGAATATCAATTATAGCTTAGGGTGAAATTTTGGCATTTTTCTGAAAAACTTCAATCTTTGATGAATAGTGAAACTACTAAGTGGTAGTTTAAAAAATTAATTTTCTTCATAAATCTTAATATTACAACTTCTGTGAATGGAATTTCAAAAATCAGAGAGACACGGTTGATGTCATTAAGTAAAATGTGGTTCAATGAGATGAAAATAATTTTTGTTGAATATTACCTTTTTGTTTTTTTTACCGCGGTTAAAATTAAATAGGGTAATTAAGGGTAAAAATGATATTAATATTACCCTAACACATGTCTGAATCCTATTGGAAAAGTTTATCTCCACACAAAAAAACCTTAAGTGTAAAATATTGTCATTTAGGCCCACTTGGATTAGATTAGGACATTAATTATTATTTAATTCAAAGAAGAGTTAAAACAGTTAAAATCATAGTTATTTTACTAAAACATTTTTAATATAGGGTTATACATACGATAAATTCGATTTTAAATATTCATTAGAAAGCTAAAACGATTTCCTACATAATGGTATTTTATTTATAATTTTTAGACATTAAATAATTTAATTTATATATGACACAATGATGATGCAGTAATTATCTAATTAATGATTTATTGACATAATTGATGTTATAAACACCAAAATAAATGTACTCACACTAATTTTATAGGTTAACATGATATATTAGTGTTGATTTAATCAACTTTTTCGAACATATAATTCTGTTATTACCTTCACAAAAATCATCTATCAAATAGTGTCAAAATTGACACAAAATAGTTTTTAAATCAAATATTATATTATTAATTGTTATTTTATTCCTAAAAATCATAGGTTCGGCCAAATGACTTAGATAAGGATATATATATTAATAATAAACAATTTGGGGTTCGTTTATCATGTTATAGTAAGTTTATTAACCATATAGTGTAAGAAAACAAAAAGACACGGTAAAAGTTAAATTATTAAACTTAGAGTTAAATCTAATTGATAAGGTTAAAATAATAACCTAAACTTGTCTAAATCCTATTGGTTGATAGGATTTTGACCCATCCCCACTTTATCTTCTAAATAAGAACCTTTGGAACCATTATAAACCGATTTTTACTTTAATATAAAATAATATTTTGAGATATTCCTAAGGTGACCCTCTCCTCCCTTATAAAAGGGCACCTCCTCCCCCTCCTCCTCACACCAATTGGAGAACTCAAGCTCGGCCAACCCCTGCCAAAATACGTTCTCCACTTCCCTAGAATAATCCTAGAGGTCCTGGTCATCTTCAAATACCAATCTTAGTTCCCTAAGTGGAGGATTCAAAGAGGCGTTTCAAAGAAGAGGAGCTTCGGACACGTACAAAGAAACTCGGACCTAAGGTAAGGGAAAATATCACAATCTCATTTTTATCCGAGATTGTTTTTACTTTGGCATTTACTGGGGTGTATTTTATCATCCAAATCCATTTTCCCTCAATATGTAATATTGTTTCCATCCACATACAATAGTTTAAATCCAATTTTACCCTTCGGTGAGTTTTTAGTAAAGAATATGAAAGGAATCTTTTGTTGTTTTTCGTACGAGGTATTTTTTTGACTTTTCTGAAAAAAGTACGAAGAATGATTTTTTTAACATATACGGAATTAATGGATTTTTAAAAAATTATTTCCATGAAGCTTCCTTTACATGTTTTCAAGTTTATTTTTAATCAACTTCTTAGTGTTTATAATTGAATGACATGTTAAGAAAAGAAAAGTGTTTTTGAAGAAGAAAGGATATTTTCCTCAAGAATGGAGTTCAAGTGTTTTATCAAAATTATTTTCCATCTAAGATAATAAATGGTTCTGTTTTTATCCCTATTATTACATTGATTTTATTATGTTGTGAGGGAATTATTTTTATGAAGTTATTTACCTTATATGATTTGTTTTATGATGTCATGATGTTTCAAGAATCCCATTTTTGTTACATGTGTTATGCGATGATGTATGATTTATGATTATGTGGCACACATAAGAAAATATTCATTATAAGATGGGTGGGACCTATATCTCCCTCCAATGCATTGGGTAAAGATTTTATATCTCATGAGATAGACAAGGCTGGAACGATAGGTTATACCGGTTCAGTGAAACAGGACTGGAATGAGGGTGAATCGATTCAGAAAGGGACTTTGTCCACTAAGATAGACTTGGAAATGAGTCCTGACTAACAAGAAATGATTCTCTATGATTATGTGTGTATTCCACAAAGTTTCAAGTTTTATGTTATGATTATTGGGATTACATTTCACTTCTATTATTTATCCCATGTTATGATATTATGAGCTCTTTTGCAGGTTATGATTTCCAAAATCTATGTTCTTATGTATATGATGTGATTGATATTTCTTTTGTTTACCCTTACTGAGCGTTTGAGCTCACCCTTTTATGTTTTCTTTTCCCCAGGATATGAAAAAAGTTTGTAGGTATAAAAAAAAGGAAGATCATTATGGGAGATGCTGAAGATCTTTCACCATGATTAGAAGATTATATTCCGAGTTTCCAAAGACACTAAAATATTACGGTCCTTGTGTGTGTGTTTTTGTTAAGTACTGAGTATTCCGCAAAAGTAATGTAAAGTCCATGTAAGTCAAGCTTCGGGTCTCTACAGTTGGTATTAGAGGGAGGTTTTGTCAACCTTTGGAAACTAGGATGCGAAAACGTTAGTGAGATCCCTAGAGATATTTCTAAGGTATGTCTAGGGATGTCCCTAAGGTTAAGTATATGTATAGGTTATAGTACTATAATTACGCTAACGATCATAGAATTAAACCTAAGATGTGAGATATTAAAGGTACTCCCCCTTTATTATGTTGTTTTCCATAGCATGATTTTTTCCTCTGAAACTATTCTTTTTGGGTTTTAGACGATGGCTGGAACCCGAAGGAACCGTGTTGATCAATGCAATGGACAATGCAATGATTGTCCTCCTGAATAAACAAATGTTATGGGAGATGGACTGCAAAATATTATTGCTATACTTACACAAGCTATGAATCATTCTGGACTTCCAAATAAGAAGAGAAGGGAACAATATTATATTGAGTCCTTCATGAGGCAACGTCCACCTTCTTTCAGTGGGTCTTCTGATCCACTTGTTTCTGAACAATGGATCAGTACTACTGAAAAGATATTTTCAGTTCTTCAATGTTCTGAACATGATAAAGTCATCTTAGAAGTATATAGTTTGGAAGGGGAAGATGATCAATGGTGGAATCTTATCAAGAATACGAGGCCAAGAGATGAAATTGAGTCCATGGAATGGGATGAGTTCAAGAACATGTTTTTCAGTAAGTACTTCCCTCGTATTCTTCGAACAAAGATGGAAAAGGAGTTTCTTGAGCTGAAGCAGAAGGATGTTGAATCTGTTGGTATATACGAAGCAAATTTTACAAGACATGCAAGGTTTGCATCTAGCATTATCATCCAACCTGAATGTAAAGTTGATCAATTTTTCATTGGCTTAAATCCAAGTCATCGAAGGGCATTAGCTATAAGAGATTTCAGTAGCTATGAAGAAACTGTGCGTTGTGCTATCATGGTAGAAATGGAAGATGGTGTTACATATCTGTCTCATGGTTTTGAAAAGAAACGAAAGGAGGAGTTCAAGGATAAATCTCAGAATAATGGTGAAAAGAAGATGAATGTTTCCTTATGCTCAAAGTGTGGAAAGAAGCATGGTGGAGATTGTCTTAAAGGGACTAGAAAATTTTTTAAGTGTGGAAAAGAATGACATCGAGCAGCTGAGTGTTGAAGTAATGGAAAAAGGGTTTCTAATGATGTGAATAAAGCAAACACTGCAGAGAATGCACCATCAACACTTCAATGCTTCAAGTGCAACGAAATGGGGCATTATGCTAATAAATGCCCTAATCCAAGGGTTAGTGATGATCACCATGAGCAACCACTGAAGGCAAAGGACAAAGGGAAGTCACATGCGATCAATCTTGGCGATGTTTAATATGACAACGATGTGGTGGAATGATTAAGTGTTTATGTAATGGGATTCCAAAATAATATTGTATCATGGAGTATTGGAAAATTTATGTATTGGTCTAATGTGGTATTCAAAGTGATTGAGATATTTTTGGAAATAAGATGATATGCTCATAATGAAGGGAAAATAAGAAAATGAAATGTTTAACAGTATTCATGAGCTCATGATTGATATAAGGACTAAGTGATATCATGGTTTGAGTATATAGAATTTTGAGGACTTTGGTATGTGGAAAGTGTTAAATTTTAACTACATTCATGTTTTCACTAAGGTATTCAAGAGAATACATGATTAAGGACATTGAATGTTTGGAATGTGACCAACAAAACATATCTTATGATATATGGGGATCAACAATGGTATTAAATCTCTAGTAATCGTTTTCACTATGTTATGAGAGTGGATTGCAGTATTATGGATAAGCCTAAAGATTGGAATGGATTATGTTGGACATAAGTTAGTATTGTTTATGGATAGAATTTTTTTCGATATTATTGATGGGATGTTATAGTAATATAGTTTTAGAAAAAGGACAACCTGCAGGACGGGCAACAGCCCATCGCTTCGGACAAGGCTGTGGGAATCAAACCCACAACCGAAGTGCGACTGGCCTTTATCGCCTACCACTGGCCTACAGGAAGTCCCTAGTTACTAGAAACTAGTTTTATTTTATTAAGAGGTATGATATATGAAGTATAAGTTCATTTTTGGAACCATATAGGATTAACCATAAGACGAACTTACAACTTTTGCTATCCTTTTGTTTGAAAGAGATGGAATGACCCATCATTCTATCACATGATCTGCTAACACATCACGAATGACAAATTCAACTTTATTTCTTTAAGAGATGAAGTGGAAATTGTCCAAAGAATGACAAATGGTGAAATCACGAATGTATTTCTTCTAATTCCAATTTCATCAACTTTAGGGAAATGATCTGGAAAACCAAAAATGTTGTCCTAGTGATCTTATACCTGATTAATCAGATGGTACCTTAGATCGTCACAAATTTATGGATTTGTGATTACTGGCTTTTCCATAGCCATGTTCTCTACCACTCTCCATCAGAACATGATGGTTAGATTTCTCTTCCATATCCATATTTTCTCATATGTGGAAACCTAGTGATTAGTTTTTTTGGGTAATCGTTACATTTCATACATTAGTTTTTAAAGCCATGTTTTGGTATTCCTTTTTACGATGTGGATTTCTATTAAAAAACTTTCGAATAGTAAACTATTTATAACCACGACGAATTTCGAGGGCGAAATTCATTTTAAGGGGGGTAGAATGTAACAGCCCGAGATTTTATGAAAAATAATCATTTAAATTTTATTAATGCCTTGTGTTGTACGCTACTCCAAAAGGAGCTTGCACAACACACATCCTTGACTTTCCTTGCACGCAATTGCGACCTTCCTCGATAGCGTGTGTAGTACGCAATACCGAGTTTCACTAAACAACGATATGCTATTAAAATATTAGTATAACTAGTCGTTATGAATATAAATAACCACGTTTTAAAATTATAGTAATTTTAGCTCTCAAAATGGACTTCATTTTTGGATTCGTAGTATCGAATTTAGCCTAAGGTGAAATTTTGGTACTTTTCGGATAACTTTCATATTCTGATGAATAGTGAAAATTACTAAATATTAATTAAAAACAACATTTTAATCGAAATAATTAATAGTGATAAATTATTAATTTGAGTGGTTTTAAAGTATATTTAGAATATATTTTTACAATTCAATACAATTTTGGTCATTGGATGCAATTTCACATTTACACCAGATATAAACAAGTGTTAATATTTTGATAGTTATTATCTCTTAAAATCACGCTATTTGTTGTGACAGCGGAAATTAATTATAAAATTAATTAATGAAACTTATATGATTGGAATTTTTTAAAATAGAAATCATTTTTGAATTTGGAATATCAATTATATCTTAGGGTGAAATTTTGGCATTTTTCTGAAAAACTTCATTTTTTGATGAATAGTGAAACTACTAAGTGGTAGTTAAGAAAAATAATTTTTTTTCATAAATCTTAATTTTACCGTTTCTGTGAATGGAATTTCAAAAATCCGAGAGACACGGTTGATGTCAGTAAGTAAAATGTGGTTCAATGAGATGAAAATAATTTTCGGTGAATAGTAACTTTTTAATTTTTTTTACCACGGTTTAATGTAAATAGGGTAATTAAAGGTAAAAATGATATTAATATTACCCTAACACATGTCCTAATCCTATTGGACAAGTGTATATCGACCAAAAACAACCTTAAGTGTAAAATATTATCATTTAGGCCCACTTGGATTAGATTAGGACATTTATTATTATTTAATTCAAAGAAGATTTAAAAGTGTTAAAATCAATGTTTATTTACTAAAACATTTTTAATATAGGGTTATACATAATATAAATTCTATTTTAAATATTCATTAAAAAGAAAAAAAGATTTCCTACATAATGGTATTTTATTTATAATTTTTAGACATTAAATAATTTATTTTATTTATGACACAATGATGATGCAGTAATTATCGTATTAATGAAATATTGACATAATTGATGTTATAAACACCAAAATAAATGTAATTTGAGACTTTTTATGAATCCCACTAATTTTCTAGGATACTATTATATATTAGTGTTGATTTAATCAACTTGGATCGAACATATAATTCTGTTATGACTTTCACCAAAATCCTATATCAAATAGTGTCAAAATTGACACAAAATAGTTTTTAAATCAAATATTATATTATTAATTGTTATTTTATTCATAAAAATATATTGTTCGGCCAAATGACATAGATAAGGATATATATATTAATAATAAACAATTTAGGGTTCGTTTGGCATGTTATAGTAAGTGTATTAACCATATAGAGTAAGAAAACAAAAAGACACGGTAAAAGTTAAATTATTTAACTTAGAGTTAAATCTAATTGATAAGGTTAAAATAATAACCTAAACTTGTCTAAATCCTATTGGTTTATAGGATTTCGACCCTTCACCACTTTAGCTTCGAAATAAGACCCTTTGGAACCGTTATAAACCGATTTTGACTTTAATATAAAATAATAGTTTAAGATATTCCTAAGGTGCCCCTCTCCTCCCTTATAAAAGGACACCTCCTCCCCCTCCTCCTCACACCAATTTGAGCACTCAAGCTCGGCCAACCCCTGCCAAAATCCCTTCTCCACTTCCCTAGAATAACCCTAGAGGGCCTGGCCTTCTTCAAAGACCAATCTTAGTTCCCTAAGTGGAGGATTCAAAGAGGCGCTTCAAAGAAGAGGAGCTTCGGACACGTACAAAGCAAATCAGACCTAAGGTAAGGGAAAATATCACAATCTCATTTTTATCCGAGATTGTTTTTACTTTGGCATTTACTAGGGTGAATTTTATCATCCACATCCATGTTCCCTCAATATGTAATATTGTTTCCATCCACTTACAATAGTTTAAATCCAATTTTCCCCTTCGATGAGTTTTTAGTAAATAATATGAAATGAATCTTTTGTCGTTTTTCGTACGAGGTATTTTTTTGACTTTTCCGACCAAAGTACGAAGAAATTTTTTTTTAACTTATACGGAATGAATGTATTTTTAAAAAATTATTTCCAAGAAGCTTCCTTTATATGTTTTCAAGTTTATTTTTAATCAACTTCTTAGTGTTTATAATTGTATGACATGTTAAGAAAAGAAAAGTTTTTTTGAAGAAGAAAGGATATTTTCCTCAAGAATGGAGTTAAAGTGTTTTATCAAAATTATTTTCCATCTAAGATAATAAAGGGTTCTGTTTTTATACCTATTATTACATTGATTTTATTATGTTCTGAGGGAATTATTTTTATGAAGTTATTTACCTTATATGATTTGTTTTATGATGTCATGATGTTTCAAGAATCCCATTTTTGTTACATGTGTTATGCGATGATGTATGATTTATGTTTATGTGGCACACATAATAAAGTTTTCATTATAAGATGGGTGGGACCTATATCTCCCTCCAATGCATTGGGTAAAGATTTTATTTCTCATGAGATATACATGGACGGAACGGTAAGTTATATCGGTTCAGTGAAACCAGAATGGAACGAGGGTGACTCGATTCAGAAAGGGACTTTGTCCACTAATATAGTCTTGGAAATGAGTCTTGACTAACAAGAAATGATTCTCTATGATTATGTGTGTATGCCACAAAGTTTCATGTTTTAAGTTATGATTATTGGGATTACATTTCACTTCTATGATTTATCCCATGTTATGATATTATGAGCTCTTTTGCAGGTTAAGATTTCCAAAAGCTATGTTCTTATGTATATGATGTGATTGATATTTCTTTTGTTTACCCTTAATGAGCATTTGAGCTCACCCTTTTATGTTTTTGTTTCCACAGGATATAAAGAAAGGTTGTAGGTATAAAAAAGTAAGATCTTTATGGGAGATGTTGAAGATCTTTCACCACGATTAGAAGATTATATTCGGAGTTTCCAAAGACACTAAACTATTACGGTCCTTGTGTGTGTGTTTTTGTTATGTACTAAGTATTCCCCAAAAGTAATGTAAAGTCCATGTAAGTCAAGCTTCGGGTCTCTACATTCATTTTCATTTTTAATCCTCTATCATTTATTGTAAGATGTAAAAATATTTGACAAACATATATAATCATTTTGTAGTTAGTTCTGTCCATTCCCTTCATTACAACAGCTAGGTGTTAACTACCATTTAAAATAAAATAATTTTATTATTATAGTGGAACGTAAGATTTCAGAGGAACCCGTTGTTGCGTATTGGGTAAGCCATCAAGCATAGCGTTCCCATTAAAATAATATTTATATTTTATTCACAAATACAGATAAATATATAAATTTCATATTCTTTATTTACCTGGGGTGTTACATCCTTTCCCCCTTTTGGGAATTGCGTCCTCGCAATTTTAAAATTGGGCTCTGAAACATCCTTGAAAGACCCACATCGGAAAAGAAGTAAATTAAACTATCACATTAAAAGAAAGAAATGGAAGTACAAAGGTCACCCGAGTTAACCCATACAATGATTCTATTTATGAAAACATGGATATGGAAGAAAAAAAAGGGTCATGTTCTGAGGGAGTGTGATAGAAAACATTTTTTTGGAGAATGTTAACCACCATAAAATCACAAACATGTGATGGGTTAAACGGTATTGGATTCTCCAGTCGGAAAAGTTAACGGAAAACATTTTTTTAGTTACTTTTCCTTGAGGAATTTATTTTTGAGCTTACCTAAAACATAAGGATACATACTTACCTGTCATGTTGACTTTCAAATTTTACTATATTTTTTACACGAACTCGCATTTTCTCCAAAAATGATTATTTAGGATTAGATGTTTACATTAAGAGAGATATAATAAACTTCTAGAGAATCACCTAATCCACAAAGAGAACTGTATACTTCCCATGTCTTTAGACCTTAACCTAAACTAAAACCAAAAAGGTTAGTATTAGATCAGATAATACCCAAAATGGATAATCCTTTATAAAAAGGAAATATATTCTTAATCTCCAAAATTTTACCAACAAGACCCAAAGATCAACAAAGAACAAAAGTAAACCAAACTAAGATTGAAACCCAAAAATTAGAAGGATTTAATCACATAGTATTCCATGTTAAATCATTACATTTATCTCCAAACAACATCAGTTGCTCTTAAAAGCTCATATTGAAAAGTAATTAACCTAATCACATATCCTCCATGATAGGTTAATAATTTCCATAGATAACCCCAAATCAACATACTCATAATTCATAAAATCTTCTAACTAAAAAGAAATAGTCACACTAACCAGGGACTTCATGTAGTCCAGTGGTAGGTGATAAATACTAGTCGCACTTTGGTTGTGGGTTCGATTCCCGCAGTTTTGTCCGACGCAAGGGGTTGTTACACAGTCTGTGTGTTGTTATTTTTATAAACTATATAATTCTCTATTCATTCCCCAAAAAGAGATAAAATCATCATAAATAACCATAACATAATATAACCTCAATTTTATCTCATGCCATTCACTTTCCATCATAACATATAGTAACCCATAATTACCTCAAAAGTAAGGATCATACATTCCAAAATGGTACTTTATTACTATGTCCACAAAATTATAGATAACTATTCCTTGAATAAAATTTTCATATATCAAACATCAGGGTTACACATAATATAAAAAAAGTCTTCTAATGTAACCCCATTATCAAAAGAGACTTAATACTCTTAATAATTTCACCATTACTCTTGAAGCCCTTATATGTTCACTTCTTACTCATTCAACATTCTTCATGATCCATTAAACATTCATTTCCAACTTATTCTGAAATACATCTTTCCTACAAACAAAATCATGAATCATATCCTAAGAATCCAAAATAGGAAAACAAAAGTTACGAAATAATCCATTCTTTTGATTGGTCATTGTATGTTTCTTCATCCTCAATCGGAATGGAATTAGGTATTGGTAAACGAATATTTTCACGACCTTGGTGATACCATTCTCGAAACTTCTTCATAGGACATGTGTTTTCATAATGACCATGCACACCACATTTAAAACATTCAATTAATCCCTCAGAAAGAACTTCTTCCCTTTCCTCAAGTCAACTGGATGCTTCATTTATCCATTGTAGATTCTTGATTTATGACCTTCATTTCCACATCTGTAACATATTTCTTTACCTTTGAAACATTTCCCTAGGAGTTTCTTTCCACATCTTTGACACATAGGTTTTTGAACACACTTACCTTTATGAATATTACCTATAGTTCCGTAGGGATTTTTTTCTCACATATATGATGCCTTATAGAAATAACCAAGGTTTAGGTGGTCAATCATGACTCCAGATAGTTGGTTGAGGATAAACAACAGATTTCTCATTGCAGCTCCCATATCATTTAGTTGCTCTCTCAGAAAACTGTCACAGTTTCCTTCACATCCACTATTACTTTTGTTCCTGCTAGATCCAACCATTTACTAAAATCAAAAAGGTCAGTGTGAGTATATCAACAAAACCATCATGTACTAACGATTATGATAAACACTAAGATATACTTACTCATTAACTTTATATAAATCTAGGACTCTTTCTGTAATCCTAACCATTATGGTAATGTCACTTATGCTTAGGGAATACCCTAACCTCTAAAGTTATCTAAACTGTCCTCTGATACCAACTATAAGGCCCATACATTAAACATTACATAATCATGAATTAAAATAATAATTCACATAGAGGATATTTTCAGGTTTAGAGTTTTAGAGAATTTGGTCATAACTGTTACATCTCAAAATATTACATAGTAGACACTTGAACTAAGTTTACATAAAATAAAAAAACACTTAAAAAAACATGTGTAGTTAAATGTTTTATATAGGATGTATTTCCTTGATCCCATCCATGACCCTATTCATCTTTAAGTCCTTTGGAAAATATTTCCAAAACAAGGGATCAACATAAAAATCCCAGTAAAGGATACACAAAGAAGGAAAACTGTTTTTTTCAAAACAACAAGTAAACCATGAGTAATTTACCAATGTAATACTTTTCACCTTTATGAAGTAGTAAATACTATTCAATGAATAAAAGAACATTGCATACCCTTTTGTAACAAAAATATTACCATAAACCCCATATATATAACACATATCATATAAAGGTATCTTGGGACATAAACATACATAAATGGAATAACCATACATTCGACTTCCACACCTATCACTTAATGGAATACCCATTCATCCGACTTCCATACCCAATGCATTGGATGTTATAACGTAACCACCCATCCTGTTATTCACGGCACCACCCATCATATGGTTTATCACATAACCACCTGAAAAATGTCCAAGTACCATCACAAAATCATAATACATAAAAAATTGTAAATGAAAGAAAACATCTCCATATTTCAATCACAATATATCACTTAAATATATTGACTTAAAAAATCCATTATCAAAACCATTTTCAATACCATAATAAATAAAATATTATATGCTATTTATTTACTTTTAAAAAAATATTATTTCTTGTTGAGGAAGCCAAATATTAAACAATACTCGCAGCGGCGGAAAGGTCGTTGTCATCGCGTAAGTAAAAAGAAACATACTTTTTGTCATTTAGTAAAATGATTCGTATAAAATGATTCCTTTTGAATTAAAGTAAAATTAAAAGGGTTTTATACACTGTATAAAGAAATTTTGGTATAAATGAAATATTCCTCAATGAAAAGAGATTGAGACGATGTCCATTACAATGATGGTATCATTAGATTAAGGATAAATCAATTACATAATTATGTGTGACAAACGAATACACCAAATATAAGTGGATATTAAGTGTAAAACAATCAGAGTTCATTCATGCATATTCATAGAATGACATATTCAAGGAGTACATGTTTACCCCAAAGAATCATAATTGTGTTAAGAAGTTCCCTTCCAAAAATTCGACAGCATAACGGCGTCACTACAAAATTCAAAAAATGAGTTAATGAGAGATAAAAAGGGTAACTCATCACTTGGACATAAAATTTAAATCAATGAGGATATATAAGAACATATCCTAACATAATAGTATGTGAATTAATAGACATAACAAAATAAGTCTTTTAGAAAGAGGAGGGTGAAAGGTTCCCTTATCGACTTGGGAAACATACGAAACGTACACCCCACTGAAGAAGGGTCATACAATGAAGATTTAACTACCCATAAATGTGGTTATATTATACAAATAGTAAAATAATGGGCAGTACATATACCAACCAAAAGGAAATAGTGGCCAATGTAGCATGAATCCCACAGGAATAAAAAGTGAGATGAAAATCCCCTTATGAAAATTCGGCAGCCTAATGACGCCACATAAAACTTCAAAAATGGATTTATGAGATCAAATAGGCTGTCCCATAATATTAACATAAAATTTAAAGAAATAGGAATATAAAATAACATCCCCCAACATAAGAAATACGAGCTTAAAAGAAATGAAATAAAAGAGAGTACTTAAAAAGAAAGGGAGAGGTCAGATCCTTACCTCATGTCTGACTTGACTCGATCATTCTTTAATCTGCTGAATAATAAACTTGAGTTAATTTATACTTTATGAAGAAACTTTTACAAGTTAATTATTCCTTTTATACCACTTATTACTATGTTATGCACATTATGTAATCATTTATGTTAATAACCGTCGTTTTGTCGATACTTGGTACTTGAGTCAAAAATAAACTCTTTATAATCACACGATTGTTCATGGGGTAAAATATATATTATATCAAGAATTATATTCATTATTTATATTTCATATATATCATATATATCCATTATATACATGCATATATAATTTTACATAATAATTTAGAGGAAAGAAATGAAATGCACCGTTCTTGGAGATGGTAAGTCGTACGTACGCATGAACTCTACTTCCATTTCTATTTCATATTTAATGGAATTAAAACATAATGATACATAATAGTATTATAATTCTAGTATGTTATCATATATAATATCTGTAACACCCCGAGCTTCCACGATACGCCTCTCTTTCAATAATGAAATAGCTTGCATTGTATGCAAGTTCGAGTTCTAACACACCGCAACTAATCAAAGTAGCCGTTATGAATAGTAATAACCACCTTTTAAATTTATAGAAATTTTATATTTCAAAATGGACTTCATTTTTGTATTCCTAATATTGAAATTTTCCTATGTTGAATTTTTTGTAATTTTCCGAGAACTTCCAAATTTTTATGAATAGTGAAAAATACTTAAAACAACTTTTTTAATCAAAATAATTTATACTGATAAGTTATACTATTTAGTGGTTTTAAGGTATAATTAGAATATATTTTTACCATTTTATCCAATGGTGGTCATTAGAATTAATTTAACATTTAAATTGGACATAAACAATTGCCAATCTTTTGATATAAATTGCTTCTTAAAAACACGCTATTTGTCGTAACAGCGGGAATTAATTATAAAATTAATTAATACAAATTATATGTTTTGAATTTTGTAAAATAGACATCATTTTTGAATTTGGAATATCAATTATAGCTTAGGGTGAAATTTTGGCCTTATTTTGAAAAACTTCAATTTTTGATGAATAGTGAAACCACTAAGTGGTTGTTAAAAACTGATTTTTCGTTAAAATGAAATATTACCACTTCTGTGATTTGATTTTCAAAAATCCGACATACATGGTTGTCATTAAGAAGTAAAATGTGGTTCAATGAGATTAAAATA
Organism: Viscum album; assembly: GCA_963277665.1. Taxonomy (NCBI): domain Eukaryota; kingdom Viridiplantae; phylum Streptophyta; class Magnoliopsida; order Santalales; family Viscaceae; genus Viscum; species Viscum album. Next base: position 302,494,475 of record OY728131.1, on the reverse strand, counting down.
ATTTTTTGGTGAATAGCAACTTTTAAGTTCTTAATCGCGATTAGGGGTAATTAGTGTAGTTTAAGGTACAAATAATGTTATAATAATATGAGATGAGCATGACACTTGTCCTACTCCTATTGGATGAGTCATGGCCGACCAAGACAACCCATGGGTCAACTTGGGGACCCCATGGAGCCACTTTAGTTAGAAAATGACATAAATAACTTTTATTTAATGTTAAAGTAAAAAATGACACAAACTTAAAATGTTTTACTAAAATAATTTTTAAGTGGGGTTACACAAGTAATAATTTTGATTATATATATTCATTAGAAATATAAGAAGATTTCCTACATCATAGTATTTTTTTTATAATTTTTAGACATTAAATAAATTAAATTATTTATGACATCATGATGATGCAGCGATGACCTCATTATTTAACGATTTAAATAAAATGGGACGATAATGGAAAATCCAAGGCTTACACTTGTCCAAAGTCAATTGGATGAGGAGATTTAGAACCCTTATCACATTAGCCTCGAATTATATATGTTTGGGACCTTTAGAATCCGAATAGCATTGTGTAATAATGTAACATTTCAATCTTTCCAAAAGAGCCCCTTCTCTCCTCTTATAAAAGGCCCCCACCTCTCCCACCTCATTTACACTTTCAAGCCATTTGGCTCGGCCAACCTCTGCCCAAATACTCTCCCAACTTCCCTCTCTTACTTCTAGAAGCCTCACTTTGGGCATAACTCTTCCCAAGGAAGCCTTTGGCTCAAATCAAAAAGAGTTACCCGATTTTGAGGTAATGTCTTCTCTAATGTTGTTTTGGTTTATTTTTCTTCTCCAACCCCCTAAAATCTTTTTATTCAATTATTTTGTAACAACACCAGTATCCTCAATATACTAGGATGTTGTTATAAGAATAATTAGAGCTACAATTACACACACCTACATCTAATGGTTAAAGAACATACGGTTTCTGTGGATGGCGAATTTCTGCCTCACGAAACGATGATTGTTCAACACTCATATAACACCTTCAAAGGTGGCCATTAAGATGTCACTACTTTTATATATGATATATAATATGTTTATGTTTTACTTATTCTTCTGTATTTCTCATTTATGGCATACTTTATGATTTCCATTATGGGTAAAACGCGATAATTTCATTTTAGGAAGTGCGGACTACCGCCCCCTCAAAGTGATTTGAATCGTTAATGCCATATGTGGGATGTATAAAGGATGGAGTAAATGGTATTATACACTATATTATACTGTAATTATATTATACATTTATATCATTATGATTTCATTCCATTAAATATGAAATTGAAATGAAAGTAGAGTTCATGCGTACGTACGGCTTACCGTCTCCATGAACGGTGCATTTCATTTCTCACCTCTAAATGTTACGTAATATTATAAATGAATGTATATACTGTATATATATGATATATATGATATCTACATCATTAATATAATTCTGGATATAATGGATATTTCACCACATGAACAACTTATAATTATAAGAAGTTTATTGTTGACTCAAGTACCAAAGATCGACAAAACGACCGTTATTAACTTAAATAATTACATAATGTTCATATCATTGTAATAAGTGATATAATAAGGATAATGAAATTGAAAATGGTTCTTAATAAGTTATATATTAACTCTAGTTTATTATTCAGGAGGTTAAAGAACGGTTGAGTCAAGTCAGACACGAGGTAAGGGAACTTGTTAACCCAATTTCCATTCTTTGGGTTAATCTCTTACTTTCAAATTATGTCCTGATATTATTATGTCCTATCTTGTATTTTTACTTTCTTCATGTGTACCTATAGTGAATACACATAATAGATCTATTTTATTTTAAAAATGATCTTTTTAAGGACTTCGTCTCAATCCCCTTTCATTGAGGCATATTTGTTTTTATACACTATTTTCTTTTATACGGTGTATAAACCCCTTTGACTTTTACGTTTATTCAGAAGGAATATTTTTATACAAAGCGTTTTGCTAAACGACAAAAGGGGATGTTTTTCTTTCCGTACTTATGCGGCGACAACGACTTCTCCGCCGCCGTGACCATTATTTGAGTTTCGGCTTCCTCTATAAGCCATCTTTTTTTTAATGAAAAATAAATACAAAGTTTTAACTTTCTTTTATTTTGGTATTGAAAATGGTTTTGAAAGCATTTTTATTATATCAATGTGTTGTATTGATATCTTGTGATTGAAATGTGGAAATGTTATGTTTCCTTTATGCATGTTTTATGTGATACAATTATGTTATGGTTTATGATATGTTTAAACCTATTCATATGAGGAATGCATTGGACTTAATAAGTGACGGGTGGAGCCCGCTATAGCTCCTCGATGCATCAGCAGGTCTCATATGACAAACTAGTGTCTTGGCACGAGGCCTTGACAAAATTTTATTTTTGGTATTGGCACGAGGCCTTGGATACGTGGTTATGATAGTCTGGCATTATGCATTCCCTCATTATGAAAATGGTTATTGATGTTGCATGGGATTATTCGATTAGTAGAATATCCATGTGAGTAAGTAAATGGCATTGTCTCATTTTATTTTTGCCATATTATGCAAAAGTTCAAGTTTAAAAAGGCTTTTGTTTTAGTTATACATTGCCTTAAATGTTTATGTTTATTTATGAAGGCTTTCGCAATATTGTTATCCTTACTGAGCATCTGAGCTCACCCCTTTCAATGTTTTAATATTTTCCAGGATGTGAAGAAGTATTTTATGAATGACCTGCAGGGATTGTCAGAAGAGGATATGAGTGTGGACTATGAAGACCATGTTATTGTAGTTTTTCACTTTATGACGTAATGTAACGTTTATGAATGTATCTAGTGTTTCCAAGGCTACTAAACTAATCGGTCTTTCGAGACTTGATCTTTTGTGATCATGCCAATGTTACGAAGTAATGCACCGACTCTGGGTAGCTGGGGTCGGGGCGTTACAGTTGGTATTAGATGCAGTTTAGTACTAACCATGGAAGCTAGATTTAGATAAACTCTGATTAGAGCACATAGCCCAAAGATAGACTTTGAGGATTGGTATAGAAGAACTTCCTAGAATTTTGGTATTATAGAGATGTTATGAGTTTTCCGAGCAATACATCCCTGTCTGGATACGAGCAGGTAGAGGCGGCTCTGGCACAGATGTACCTAGGGTTAAAACCCGAAAACACCGCTTTGAGCTAGACTCGAACGGGAACTGGTGCACGACAACGGGCCTTGCTGCACTCTTGGTTACGACACTCCCGGTGGATATGCTTAGGATAATTCTCATTTTATTTACAAACCACTATGAAGGGTTATGAGTACATACTTCCTCAAAGAAAACGTTTCTTTTTATGATTATGGATTATATCCATAAATAGTTCAATTTATGTAAAGTGTTTAACAAGTATGGAATTATGTATTTTGATTCTTAAACTAATCCAGTTTATGCCATTGTTTAGAAATGGCGCCTAGTGGAAGGAATGGAAACCGTATCAATGCACGAACTCCGTGTAGGGATTTCCCTCCTGCTCAAGATAATTATTGTGGATCTGGAGATACAACTGGTGCTGATCAGCTTCTCACCGTACTGGGACAACTCACGCAGGTTATGAATAATAACCTTACTCGTATGGAGCACCCTGATCCGCAACGTGGAGGATCAATGCTAGACCGTTTCATGAGGAAACAACCACCAACCTTCAATGGGAGTACAAATCCTATAGTAGCTGAGCAATGGATAAATTCCTTAGAGAAAATATTCCATGCCTTGGGGAGTAGTGAAAGGGAGAAGGTTGTCATGGCAGTATACCACCTCACTGGAGATGCCGATCAGTGGTGGTCGCTGATTCAAAACACAAAGGAAGATGATGACGTATCGAATATGGAATGGAGGGAGTTCAAAGAGCATTTCATAGAAAAATATTCTCCTCGTGACCATCGAGAAGAGATGGAAAGGAAATTTCTGAGTTTGAGGCAGAAGGAGGATGAGAGTGTCGCAAAGTATGAGGCTAACTTTACAAGGTTAGCGAGGCATGCTGCCGATTATATACGTAACCCAAGGAGTAAGATTGATCGTTTCTTTGATGGGTTAAAACCATTTCTCCGTCGAGCTTTAGTATCACAATCCTTCTCATCATACGAAGATATTGTCTCGTGTGCTATCAAGACAGAAAAGGAATTCTCTAAGTCGTATGACAACAAAGTAAAGAAAGAGAAGAAGAGAATGGTGGAACAAGAGACGGATAAGGGGAAAAAGGGAAAGAAGGATTTTCCATTATGTGATAATTGTGGGAAGAATCACCCTGGTACTTGCCTAAAAGGAATGGGAGTTTGTTATAAATGTGGAGAAAAGGGTCACCAGGCTCGTGATTGCAAGGGAAAGAAAGAAGCTGTCAAAGTTGAATGCTACAATTGTAGGGAAACAGGGCATTATGCAAATGAATGTCCTAAGCGTCAAGGAAACTTACCTAAAAAAGGCCAAGGGATCAAGGCCAATCTTATGCTGTGACTACAGTTGAAGAGGAATAATTAATGTATTGGTGCTTTTGGACTCAAGGATTATATTCTGGTTATAAGAATAATGTGATATATATATGGATTGTACTGCAGTACTTGTTGATTTCAGTAAGGTTTTAATATGATTAAGGTAATCATATTTTTAGTATGTGACAATAAGAGAAACTTTTCTTTGTTTGGGGAATCTGATGTTACAATTGATTTTGGAATTTAGAGACCTTTTAGAGAAAGTCTAGACGGAGGTATTTTGGATAACTATTAAGGTTGGAATGGATTAAGTTGAACCATGGATAGTATTGTTTAAGGTTAAAGAATTTCTGAAGATTATTTTTTGAATATTATAATACTATAGTTTTAGGAAAAGGACAACCTGTAGGGTAGGTAATAACTCGTTGCGTCGGACAAAGCTGCAAGAATCGAACCCACAACCATAGTGTGACAAGCCTTTATTTCCTACCACTAGCCTACAGGAAGTCCCTGGTTATTACAAAATAGTTTTACTAATCTAAATGGTATGTGTTAACATTTTGAACCTTATACAATTAGGATAAATAGAATATTTTTGAGTTCCGTTACCATTTGGAGTAAAAGTTGGGTTTATGGTAAAAATTAATTAACGAATGAAAGTATACATAACAAGTATGTATATTCCCTTACGTTCTTAGTAAATCTCCTAAATAAATTCCTCAACATTATAAAAGGTAACTTAAAACAAAAATGTTGTCGGTTAACTTTTCCAACTGGGGATTCAATGACCGTTTAACCAATCACAAGTTTGTGATTTTCTTGTGGTTAAACTTTCTCCTAATCCTGTTTTCTATAACTCTCCATCATACCTTGATGGTTTGTTTCTCCTCCATATCCATATTTTCATATAATCCAAGAATGGGCTATATCGGGTGACCTTTGTACTTATCTTGCTTTCTTTTAATGTTATATATTTATTAACCTTATTTCCGATGTGGGTTTTCCCCAAAGGTATTTTCTCTTTTCAACCTTTTATTTTCAATGAAAATTTTCAAATTGCGAGGACACAATTTATTGAAGGAGGGGAGAATGTAACACCCCGAGCTTCCACGATACGCCTCTCTTTCAATAATGCAATAGCTTGCATTGTACGCAAGTTCGAGTTCTAACACACCACAACTAATCAAAGTAGCCATTATGAATAGTAATAACCACCTTTTAAATTTATAGAAATTTTATATTTCAAAATGGACTTCATTTTTGTATTCCTAATATTGAAATTTGCCTATGTTTAATTTTTTGTAATTTTCCGAGAACTTCCAAATTTTTATGAATAGTGAAAAATACTTAAAACAACTTTTTTAATCAAAATAATTTATACTGATAAGTTATACTATTTAGTGGTTTTAAGGTATAATTAGAATATATTTTTACCATTTTATCCAATGGTGGTCATTAGAATTAATTTAACATTGAAATTGGACATAAACAATTGTCAATCTTTTGATATAAATTGCTTCTTAAAAACACGCTATTTGTCGTAACAGCAGGAATTAATTATAAAATTAATTAATACAAATTATATGTTTGGAATTTTGTAAAATAGACATCATTTTTGAATTCGGAATATCAATTATATCTTAGGGTGAAATTTTGGCCTTATTCTGAAAAACTTCAATTTTTGATGAATAGTGAAACCACTAAGTGGTTGTTAAAAACTGATTTTTCGTTTAAATGAAATATTACCACTTCTGTGATCTGATTTTCAAAAATCCGACATACATTGTTGTCATTATGAAGTAAAATGTGGTTCAATGAGATTAAAATAATTTTTTGGTGAATAGTAACTTTTAAGTTCTTAATCGCGATTAGGGGTAATTAGTGTAGTTTAACGTACAAATAATGTTATAATAATATGAGATGAGCATGAAACTTGTCCTACTCCTATTGGATGAGTCATGGCCGACCAAGACAACCAATGGGTCAGCTTGGGGACCCCATGGAGCCACTTTAGTTAGAAAATGACATAAATACCTTTTATTTAATGTTAAAGTAAAAAATGACACAAACATAAAATGTTTTACTAAAACAATTTTTAAGTGGGGTTACACAAGTCCAAATTTTGATTATAAATATTAATTAGAAAGCTAAAAATATTTCCTAAATCATAGTATTTTTTTTATAATTTTTAGACATTAAATAAATTAAATTATTTAAGACATCATGATGATGAAGCGATGACCTCATTATTTAACGATTTAAATAAAATGGGAAGATAATGCAAAATCCAAGGCTTAAACTTGTCCAAATCCAATTGGATGAGGCGATTTAGAACCCTTATCACCTTATCCTCGATTTATATAAGTGTGGGACCTTTAGAATCCGAAAAGCATTGTGTAATAATGTAACATTTCAATCTTTCCAAAAGAGCCCCTCCTCTCCTCTTATAAAAGTCCCCCACCTCTCCCACCTCATTTACACTTTCAAGCCATTTGGATCGGCCAACCTCTGCCCATATACTCTCCCAACTTCCCTCTCTTACTCCTAGAAGCCTCACTTTGGGCATAAGTCTTCCCAAGGAAGCCTTTGGATCAAATCAAAAAGAGTTACCCGATTTTGAGGTAATGTCTTCTCTAATGTTGTTTTGGTTTATTTTTCTTCTCCAACCCCCTAAAATCTTTTTATTCAATTCTTTTGTAACAACACCAGTATCCTAAATATACTAGGATTTTGTTATATGAAGTATTCGAGCTACACTTACACACACCTACATCTAATGATTAAATAACATACGGTTTCTGTGGATGGCGAATTTCTGCCTCACGAAACGATGATTGTTCAACACTCATATAACACCTTCAAAGGTGGCCATTAAGATGTAACTATTTTTATATATGATATATAATATGTTTATGTTTTACTTATGCTTCTGTATTTCTCATTTATGTCATACTTTATGATTTCCATTATGGGTAAAATGCGATAATTTCATTTTAGGAAGTGCGGACTACCGCCCCCTCAAAGTGATTTGAATCGTTAATGCCATATGTGGGATGTATAAAGGATGGAGTGAATGGTATTATACACTATATTATACTGGAATTATATTATACATTTATATCATTATGATTTCATACCATTAAATATGAAATTGAAATGAAAGTAGCGTTCATGCGTACGTACGGCTTACCATCTCCATGAACGGTGCATTTCATTTCTCACCTCTAAATGTTACGTAATATTATAAATGAATGTATATACTGTATATATATGATATATATGATATCTACATCATTAATATAATTCTGGATATAATGTATATTTCACCACATGAACAACTTATAATTATAAGACGTTTATTGTTGACTCAAGTACCAAAGATCGACAAAACGACCGTTATTAACTTAAATAATTACATAATGTTCATATCATTGTAATAAGTGATATAATAAGGATAATGAAATTGAAAATGGTTCTTAATAAGTTATATATTAACTCTATTTTATTATTCAGGAGGTTAAAGAACGGTTGAGTCAAGTCAGAAACGAGTTAAGGGAACTTCTTAACCCAATTTCCATTCTTTGGGTTAATCTCCTACTTTCAAATTATGTCCTGATATTATTATGTCCGATCTTGTATTTTTACTTTCTTCATGTGTACCAATAGTGAATACACATAATAGATCTATTTTATTTTAAAAATGATCTTTTTAAGGACTTCGTCTCAATCCCCTTTCATTGAGGCATATTTGGTTTTATACACAATTTTCTTTTATACGGTGTATAAACCCCTTTGACTTTTACGGTTATTCAAAAGGAATATTTTTATACAAAGCGTTTTGCTAAACGACAAAAGGGAATGTTTTTCTTTCCGTACTTATGCGGAGACAATGACTTCTCCGCCGCCGTGACCATTATTTGAGTTTCGGCTTCCTCTATAAGCCATATTTTTTTTAATGAAAAATAAATACAAAGTATTAACTTTCTTTTATTTTGGTATTGAAAATGGTTTTGAAAGCATTTTTATTATATCAATGTGCTGTATTGATATCTTGTGATTGAAATGTGGAAATGTTATGTTTCCTTTATGCATGTTTTATGTGATACAATTATGTTATGGTTTATGATATGTTTAAACCTATTCATATGAGGAATGCTTTGGACTTAATAAGTGACGGGTGGAGCCCGCTATAGCTCCTCGATGCATCGGAAGGTCTCATGAGACAAACTAGTGTCTTGGCACGAGGCCTTGACAAAATTTTATTTGTGGTATTGGCACGAGGCCTTGGCTACGTGGTTATGATAGTCTGGCATTATGCATTCCCTCATTATGAAAATGGTTATTGATGTTGCATGGGATTATTCGATTAGTAGAATATCCATGTGAGTAAGTAAATGGCATTGTCTCATTTTATTTTTTCCATATTATGCTAAAGTTCAAGATTAAAAAGGCTTTTGTTTTAGTTATACATTGCCTTAAATGTTTATGTTTATTTATGAAGGCTTCCACAATATTGTTATCCTTACTGAGCATCTGAGCTCACCCCATTCAATGTTTTAATATTTTCCAGGATGTGAAGAAGTATTTTATGAATGACCTGCAGGGATTGTCAGAAGAGGATATGAGTGTGGACTATGAAGACCATGTTATTGTAGTTTTTCACTTTATGATGTAATGTAACGTTTATGAATGTATCTAGTGTTTCCAAGGCTACTAAACTAATCGGTCTTTCGAGACTTGATCTTTTGTGATCATGCCAATGTTACGAAGTAATGCACCGACTCTGGGTAGCTGGGGTCGGGGCGTTACAATATCATTAAATCAATCTTTTATATGTACCAAATATGGTATTAACGAATCAAATCGCTTTTAGGGGGCGGTAGTCCGCATTTCCTAAAATAATGATATCGCGTTTACCCATAATGGAAACCATAAAGGTATTCCATAAATGAAAAATACATAATATTAAGGAAAAAATAAACATATTATATATCATATATAAATATGGTTACAACTTAATGGTCAGCTTCGAAGGCGTTAAAATAATATTGAACAATCATCGTTTCATGAGGCAGAAATTCACCATCCATAGAAATAGTATGTTCTTTAACCATAAGATGTAGGTGTGTGTAAGTGTATCTTGAATCCTTCTTATAACAACATCCTATTATATTTAAGATACTGGTGTTGTGACAAAAGAAATTAATAAAAATAGGATAGGTGGTTGGAGAAGCAAAATAAAACAAAAGAGCACATGTAAAGACCTTACCTTAAAATCGGGTAACTCCCTTTGGTTTGAACCAAAAGGGATTCTTGAAGATCTTCCCGCCTAAGGTAAGGATTTCGTGGATGAGGAGAGGGATGTGGAGAGACCAAAATATTAGATCATGGCTAAGCCAAAGGCTTGAGAGGTGTGGGTAAGGAGGTAGAGGTGGGGTCCTTTTATAAGAGGAGAGGAGGGGCACTCTTGGAATGTCAAGAAAGGTTACATTATTTTCAAATGAGTTTCAAATTTTAAAGGTCCCAAATTGATATATTTATAGTATAAGGTGATAAGGGTTCTAAATACACCCATAAAATCTGTTTTCGACATGTTTCGGTCTTTTATTTTAGATTATCATTTCATTTTATATAAATCGTTAAATAATGAGGTAATCATTGCATCATCATGATGTCATAAATAATTTAATTGATTTAATGAATAAAAATTATAAAAAAAATATTATAATGTAGGAAATCCTTTTATATTTCTAATGATTATTTATAGTCAAAAATTGGACTTGTATAACCCCATGTAAAAATAGGATTATTAAAACAGTACATGTTTGTGTCATTTTTTACTTTTACTTTAAATAAAAGAATTAAATGTCATTATCATACCCATGTGGCTCCATGGGGTCACATAAATCAACCCATGGTCTTCCATGACTCATAAAATAGGGTTAGGACAAGTGTCAAGATATTTTCATTATATTATAATATCATTTTTACCTTAAATCACACTAAATACCTTTAATCGCGATTTATAAAACATAAAAGATACATTTCATCAAAAATTATTTTCATCCCATTGAACCACATTTTATTTAATAATTAAAATCATTCATATTGGATTTTGTAAATTCAAATCACCGAAGTGGTAATGTTCCATTTAAATGAAAAATCAGTTTTTGTAACTACCACTTTGTGGTTTCACTATTCATCAAAAATTAAGGTTTTTCAGAAAAATACCAAAAATTCACCCAAACATATATTTGATATTCCAAATTCCAAAATGATGTCTATTTTACCAAATTAATAACATAAAAGTTTCATTAATTAATTTTATTATTAAATCCTGCTGTCAAAACAAATAGCATGTTTTTAAGAAACAATGTCTATCAAAAGATTGACACTCGTTTATGTCCAATCTCAAAGTGATATTAATTACAATGACCACCATTTCATTAAATGGTAAAAATATATTCTAATTTTACATTAAACCCAATTAAAAATATAATCTAACTATATAAAAAAATTAAATTAAAATGAGATTTTGAATTAAAATACAACACTTTTCACTATTCATTAAAAAATAAACACTATCAGAAAAATACCAAAAATTTACACAAAGTAAATATTGATGTCTCGATTCCAAAGAAGAATTATATTTTGTAAAATGCAACATATAAAATTGTCAAAAGTATATTTAAAAATGGTTTTCCATCAAAATGTGGTTAATCGACCTTTTAATGAATATTAGATTTATGCTTATAATTGGGTTTATTTGAATTTTTAATCCTCTATCATTTATTGTAAAATGTAAAAATATTTGACAAACACATATAATCATTTTTTAGTTAGTTATGTTCATTCCCGTCATTACAAAAGCTAGGTGATAACTACCATTTAAAATAAAATTATTTTATTATTAGAGTGCAACGTAAGATTTCAAAAGATAATCATTGTTGCGTATTGGGTAAGCTATCAAGCATAGCGTTCCATTTAAAGTAATATTAATATATTATTCACAAATATGGATAAATATAAAAATGTCATATTCTTTATTTACCTGGGGTGTTACATCTAATTCTCATGCAATGAATCATGCAGGACTTCCAATCGAGCAAAGTAAAGAGCAACATTCTATTGAATCCTTAATGAGGCAGCGTCCACCATCATTCAGTGGGTCTTCTGATCCATTAGTGGCTGAACAATGGATTAGTACCACTGAAATGATTTTCTCAGTTCTTCAATCTTTTGAACATGATAAAGTCATCTTAGTAGTGTATCATTTTGATGGTGATGTTGATCAGTGGTGGAATCTTATTAAGAATATAAGGCAAAGGGATGAAATTGAGTCCATGGAATGGGACGAGTTCAAGAACTTATTTTTCAATAAGTATTTCCATCATATTCATCAAACAAAGATGGAGAAGGAGATTCGTGAACTGAAGAAAAAGGATTATGAATCTGTTGGTACCTATGAAGAAAATTTTAGAAGACTTCCAAGGTATGGTTCCAGAATTATTATCCAAAATGAGAGTAAGATCGATCAATTCTTTAGTGGCTTAAAAACAAGTCTTAAAAGGGTGTTGTAGGATCGAAATAATAATGTAGATGCTCAATATACAAGAGGGGGGTTAATTGTACACTTTAAAAATTTCCTTAAACAAAGGAATGATCTAAGTTTAACAAAGTTAAACTAAGAAAATTCACAACACCTATAACACCAATTGAAAAATCAGAATAAGGAATAATGATATAAACCTCAAGTTCTATGTACATGCTTAAAACTAGAAAGAGATTCCAAAAGTAGGTTCCGGAAATATGGATCCGGAAATTGAAACATAAACTAAATATTACAATATGAGATTCTACCTTAAAGCGTATAGAATCTAAATGAAATAGAGTACAAGTAGGGAAGTATAAGAACGTTATAATTTCCTTACAATACAATATGTGGCAGAAAAAAAAAACAGGTAGTAAAACTATAAATAACAAACAATAACTATTTTAACCCGAATAGATGGGTATCCAACAACCTCGGATAAAGGTCTCTTGATTTATACATTCACGAAAATATGTCTTACCCACACCAGGATATTCCCTCGATACAAAGATTGGAATCTCTACCTTGCTATCCCTGCAAGCCCTCAACTTCAAGGTAGTTGGAACCTCTTTCTTCCTCAGCAAGGAAGCCCTCAAACATTAAGGTAGTAGGCACCGCTGTCTTCCTATCCTCAGAAGTCCTTGAATGTAATCACCAACATTCGGAGTCGCACGAAGCTTTGAGAGTTAATAAGAGCCTCTCTCTCTCTAGAAATAACTTAAATTATGTAATCACATGAGTTGAATATCAGTCTCGAGCTCTTTCAAATGAGCTCCTATTTATAGGTTTGGTCGACCTCCTTTCCAACGATCATATCTTCCTTAAAAATCGGAGGGACTTGTATACGTGTCACTTAACCAATAGTTAGTTTATAACAGAATAGACGACATCGTTTTATAACAAAACAAGTGTAACAGAGAGTACGATATCATTTTAAGTCTAACAAAAAAGTTTGGATTAAAGGATCAGAGTGTATGAAAAAATATTAAAGAGTAGAAAAATTATAAAAGTGTTAGCAAAATGAAAGTTCGGAGTCTAACCAAAAATAATATTCGGAGTCTAAATAAATTCGGAGTGTTTATATCAAAGATGATCAGATTCTGTTTAATAGGTGAATTCAGAATGAGATTTCGGAATGACAATTCGTCATCAAAATTCGTAATGAGAATTCATAATCAGGATTTGTCATCAGATTTCAGTGTAGAACTTCAAGAGATTTCGTATCCAGAATTCAGAGTAGAACATTGTTAGAGTTCATATCCAGAATTCAGAGTGGAACATCATTATAGTTCTCATACAGAATTTGGAACCTAAAACAGATTTCTTCATATCACATTTTTAAATGATTCCGAGAATATAGAAATGAATCTGATTCCTATACTTAAGAAAAATATGGATATAGATAATGAAAATATTATAAGAATAATTTTCCTTATACAAGTGACTTTCCTTATCAAAGTAATTTTCCTTCTAAAAGCGACTTTTCTTTTAAAAGAAATTTTCCTTATAAAAGCGACTTTCCTTATAAAAGAAATTTTTCTTAAAAAAGCGATTTCCCTTGAAGATAAGGTGTTTGTGATTTTCAAAACATGAAGGAATGGAAAAGTCATAAGCAAAACCCTATTAACTCAACAATCTCCCCCTTTTTGGAAAGAACTAACATCCTTATGAAAAAGAAAGTCTAAGGAAAAAAACATTAAGGCTTATCTTCCTTTGCTTATGGTTGTGGATGAATACGACTAACTCCCCCTTATGCTTTGAGACTCTAAGGATCGTATTCTAGATTTATGTAATTATATTTCATTAAGAATAAGAATATATTCTTTAATGAAAAACTCCCCCTTAGATAAAATCTATTAGAGTTCTTTTTCTTTCTCACCCTTTGTTACGGTTATTTTTCCTTTTCCCCCCTTGTTAGGGTTCTTTATCCTTCTCCCCCTTTGTGATTTTCAAAAATAATTCGAGGGTATGGAAAATATAACAGAGTACCAGAAAAAATAGTTACAACAACAAAAGAGACAAGCAAGAAAGACTTTCATTAAGTTTGAAAGTTCAAAAACAAGAAAGATAATATACAACAAAAGATTGGATTTCTTTATTTTGGATATTTTTCCTTTGAGATGAGACCCTTGAAAATAGTCTTTATCTTCTTCATGTCTTTATGGTCTTCCTCGGCTTGCTTCTCTAACACAACTATTCTTGCACTTTGAACTTCAATTTTTTCTTCCTAGGCCACCAGCTTTTCTTCTTGATATTTCAAAACATGTTCTTTCTTTAACAACTTCTCTTCAATCTCAATCTGACGATCACTTTCATTCCTCTAGTTTTGAGAAACAGAATTCCACTTCCCATTCAAATCTCTGTCTTCTTGAATTCGGGAATTCTTCTCGGCTGTCAACTTTTCTTCCAATGAAGAAGTAATATCATTTAGCTTCATGTATTCTATCTCAAATTCATCTTTAACATTATCTTGGAATTCATAAAAGATCCTCATCCCTTCTACAGTTTTCCTCGACCAACTAGTCATTCTCTTACAAGACCTTTTGTGGGCTTCATAGCAGACAAAAGAAGTTTTGAACTGATAATCTACCTCAACACATTTTTCCGTAACCATGGATACAGAGTCTGTTTTCTGATTCAAAGTATGTTGAAGCATCTGGCATCTTGAATCAATACTTGAGAAGGGCGGAATAGAACCCACAAACTTCTTTAATGACTGAACAACAAAGTCATTCCCCAACGAAGATGATTCCGAATCCGAGACTTTTCTTGGATAATTTTATTCTTCAAATTGCTTATCCTTATTCTTAAGAGAATCACAAACTTCCCTTCTCTTTACAGCCACTGAGCTCTGGGTATCGACAACAAGTTTCTTTCCTTGTCCTTTTTTGGAATGGATTGTTGTTTCAGAGTTTTCTGATCACCACTAGACACTTGAAAAATATTTTCTTCATCATCAATAACTTTTTTAGCACCATCATCTAAATTTTGCATTTGAGAAATGTCATTTAGATGTTGGTCTTCCTCTACATGATAAGCTACTACTTGTTCTCGTTTCTCCTCATCCTTTCCTGGAGTGACTAACTTAGAGGACTCAACTTCTGAAGTTCGGAGCGACAAATTTTCCGAAGGTGTCCCCTTATTATCTTCTACTTGCTTCAATAGATCTATGGTTTCACCACTACCTTCAGCAACTTCTTCTTCCTCTTTCACTTCCAAAAACTGCTCATCTTCCTCAACATGCTTAGCAACTGCCTCTTCCAGAGTGATATAGTTTCTTCCTGGATTCTCAGGTAGAGATTCCATAGAAAATGATCTCAGAACAGTAATGTTTGCAGAAACCATCTCATTAAACTTCAACAAAGTCTGAGCTACCTCAGCTTCAGACATCTTCTTCTTAATCTTTTTTTGTATCACTTGTTTTTCAAATTCATCCGATATTTTTTCCTTCATGTCCTTACCCTCCGCAGGATCCAAGCCAAACTGAGGCTCCCCTTGCACTCTTTTCTCATTGATTTCCCTCCACTTTTCAACTACCACATCAGGATATGCTTTCTTCTTCTTTAATTTGGGAGGGGCGGAATGAACTTCTTTAGATTTGGGATTCCCTGATTCAACTTCAACTTAATTTAACTTTCTCTTCTTCAATGGCTTAGTAGATTCAGGATCAGAAACTTTCGGATCCGCTTCTTCTTGAAATGGTAAATCAACGAACTCACCAGTCTTCTTGTCGAAGACAACATTCATCCTTTTGAGGGTACCATCACTCACCAACATAATTTTGAAAAATCATTGCATAGACTTGCAAGCCTCCTTGAATGACTCAAGGCACTGAACTATTAACTTCGAGATTATTGCTGGATACATTATGATCTGAGCTCTCAGATTCCCTTTCATAACATTCTCAATTGTAATAAGAATGTGTTTCATTAGATTAATCTTCCTTAGATTTTTCAAAAAATCTAAGATAAGATAGTGATCTCACTCTTCTTCAAACTGTATTTATCACCCTTTCTCGGCACGATAAAGCCTTGTACCCATAATTATAGAATCTGAAAATTCATAGAAAGAGTAGTAATCTTCAGAGCCTTTTCATATGATTGTCCGAGAGTCTCCAAAGCCTTTTTCTTGTTGAAACGTCCTTTTGAATCTGGGAAAACATGATTGATGAACTTGAATTCCCCTTCATTGTTTAGCCCTACCAAGCTGGCTACCTTGGCATAAGAAAGCTTATAAGTCTTTCCATAAGACATAAACGACAATTTCTCCCAACCATATTCCATAAAAAGGAAACTATCTCCTAGAACTCTGAAAGAAGCTTCGAATATACCTCATCTTGATTCCCGGTCTTAGACACAGCAATATCTTCCCATCTGTTAAGCATTATGTTCTTTGATATAAGAGAATCATACATGTTGATGAAATCAGGATGAACCAACCTTTCTCTATATACTAACCAATTGGAAATCGTCTTAGTTGATGACATGTCTTGAGAAGATACTTCCACAGACATTCGGATCTGAATACTTTTGAGAAGTACCGAACGGAAATTGCTGAATATCGAAACGGCCTTAAAACAGAGAGAGAGAGCTTCGGGATGATGCAGCTTGAAAAACTGATGTGGGACGAACATTTGGGGTCTCCTTTAAATATGCAACAATATGATGGTTCATCTTCCTCGGTAGATCAAATGGTTGTAAAAAGCTGTGATCGGATCTGATGGTTGAAAACCAATTCTCAAGAAAACTTGAATCTGATCATTTCAGGTTTTTATTAAAACAATGATTTAAGAAAAACTAAAATTTGAAAACAAAATATAAGAAAATAGCAGCTGGTAAAGTATTATTACAAAAACATGAGTAAGGATGAACATTTGGGGATGCTTCAGCTTGAAAAACTGATGTGGGATAAACATTTGGGGTCTCCTTTAAATAGGCAACAATATGATGGTTCATCTTCCTCGGTTGATCAAATGGTTGTAAAAATCCGTGATCGGATCTATGGTTGAAAACCAATTCTCAAGAAAACTTGAATCCGATCATTTAAGGTTTTTATTAAAACAATTATTTAAGAAAAACTAAAATTTGAAAACAAAATATAAGATAATAGCATCTGGTAAAGTATGATTACAAAAACATGAGTAAGGAAATCATACCTTTCTGATTGGCTTAGGAGGATTATTCGTAATGGATAATATTTTTCTTGATGAATAAAATTGACTATGAAAAATATTTACTATGAAAAGACATAGTTCGCAAAACTCACTACGAAAAACTCAACAAAGAAAACGAAAAATTATTACAAGATTTTCAGCATGGAAATTTCTTAACAAAAGTTTGAATACGAAAATCTCATTATGAAAGTCTCGGTACAAAAATCTCGTTACGGAAACACCAGTATGGAATTTTCCATTCTGGAATTTTTCAATACAAAAATGTCCATTCCAAAATTTTTCTATACGAAAATATCAATTCTGGAAAATTTCAGTTCCAGAAATTCCTATTCCAGAAATTTAGTTCCGAAAAGTTTGAAAAACTAACTTTAAAATTTTTAGTTATTCTAACAATCAAATGTACCCCCCCTATGAAAATGAGTTTATTACTGTAAGGAGACTTTTTCAACAGGAAGTTAATTAAGAAATATTACCTTACGGTTATCATTCCTAACTTCTTTTTAATGTATTCAAAATCTTTCAAAAGGAAAACATTTTGTGAAAATATCAGCAAGTTGATCTTGTGTTCCGATAAACTTAAGAATGATATCTCCATTTAGTGTGTGATCCCTAACAAAGTGATGCCTAATATCTATGTTTTTTGCACGTGAGTGATGTGTAAGGTTCTTACTTAGGGTAATGGAACTTGTGTTATCACAAAAAATTTGAGTTTTAGTAAAACTCAAGCCATATTCTGAGATTGTGTGTTGCATCTACAACACTTGAGCACAACAACTTCCAGCTGCTACATATTCAGCTTCAGTAGTGGAAAGTGCTACAGAATTTTGCTTCTTTCAAGACCAAGAATCTTGTGAATCTCTTAAGAAATGACAAGTTCCGGATGTACTTTTTCTATCCATTCAACATCCACCAATTTCAACATCAGAAAAACTTTTTAGAACAAAATCATTTCCAGAAGTATAAAATAATCATAGATCCATGGTTCCCTTAAGGTAGCGAAAAATTCTATTTACTACCTTTAAATGAGATTCTTTAGGATTGGATTGATATCTTGCACATAAGCATATTGAGAACATTATGTCCGGTCGACTAGCTGTTAAGTAAGGTAAACTTCCTATCATACCTCTAAAAGATATTTGATCTACTGGTTTCCCAGCTTCATCAAGATCTACAGAGTTTGAGGTACCAATGGGAGTACATATACTCTTAGTGTTGTCATAACCATACTTTTTTAGAAGAAATTTAATATACTTATGTTGAGATATATAGGTTTCTTCTGGTTTTTGAGAAATTTGAAAACCGAGGAAATAAGTTAACTCACCCATAATACTCATTTCAAACTCATATTTCATTATACATGCAAAAGAGTCGGTTAATGATTGCTGAGTTGAACCAAATATAACGGCATCAACATAAATTTGAACAATCAAAAAATTATTCTTATCATTCTTTATAAAAATGGTTTGGATTTGTATTTCCCTTAACAGAGTTATTTTGAAGCAAATATCCTGTGAGTCTATCATACCATGCACATGGGGCTTGTTTAAGACCATACAGAGCTTTGGTAAGTCTAAAAACATGATCAGGATGTTTTTTATATTCAAATCCAAGAGGTTGTTCAACAAAAACTTCCTCTTGGACATAACCGTTAAGAAAAGAACATTTCACATCCATTTGAAAATGTTTAAAATTAAAGAATTCTGCAAAGGCAAGTAGAATATGAATAGATTCAAGTCTAGCTAATGGAGCATAGGTTTCATCATAGTTTATTCCCTCTTACTCATTATAGCCTTTAGCAACATGTATAGCTTTATTTCATACTATGACTACATTTTCATCACATTTTATTTTGAAGAAACACTTTACTGCAATAACAGAAGTTTCCTTAGGTCTTTCAACCTAGATACAGACTTTGTTCCTTTCAAATTCATTTAGTTCATCTTGCATAGCTTTGATCCAATCATCATTACCTAAATCATCATCAGTTCTTTTTGGTTCTAATTGGGAACGAAATGCTAGATATTATATTTAATTTCTTAAGGAACTTTTAGTTCTTACAGTTTGATTTACATCACCAATGATACTATCACTGGGATGATTCTTAAGAAACACCTGATTTGGGTTTTGAAAATCATGTTCATTAACATAGGGTAGAAAGTCTTCTGGGGTAAATGTTTCGGAAGTAACTTCTTGAACATTTCTCTTATCAGAAGGATCTTCTATCAAATGTTGACAATCAGTTTTTGAAAACACATCCGAGGATGTAGGTTTGGATAGTTTAAAAACAAAAGGATTAGACTCGTCAAATTTTACATGCACTGTTTCTTCAACAGTACTAGTATTTTTATTAAAAACTCTATAAGTCTTAGAAGTTGTGGAAAAAACTAATAAAATTACTTCATCGGACTTTGGTGCGAATTTATGTAAGTTATATTTAGTATTCAAATTGAATACTTTGCAACCAAAAACCTTGAAGTAGGATAGTCTTGGTTTTCTACCATTCCATAACTCATAATGAGTTTTATTAAGAAAAGGTCTAATCAAAACGTGATTTATCGTATAGCCAGCACTACTTACAGCTTCATCCCAGAAATGTCTAGCTATAGAATATTCACTCAACATGGTTCTAGTTATCTTCTGAAGAATTCTATTTCATCTCTCAACTACACCATTCTGCTGAGGAATTATAGGTGCGGAAAAATTGTGAGTAATACCTTTTCTAATACAAAAAGTTTCCAAATCATAATTTTGAAATTCTCCTCCATGATCACTATGAATAGTTTTCAATGGAAGGTTTTTCTAATTTTTATCTTGACCACTAAATCATTTGAAATACGAAAAATCTTGAGAATTATTTTCTAGAAAATAAACCTATGTAAATCTAGTGTAATCATCTACTAGAAATAACATATAGTATTTGCCTCCAATACTTCCAGTTTGTGTTGGACAAAAAAGATACATGTGCACTAACTGTAATGTATCAGTTTTTGAGACTTCTCCGATTAATTTAAAACTAGATTTATGTTTCTTTCCATATTGACAAGGATCAAAAACTTTAGAATAATCAAATCTAAGCTCTGGTAGATCCTTAACTAGTTTCTTCTTAGAGATTTTGCATAAGTTTCTAAGGTTACTATGACCTAGTCTTCTATTCCATAACGAGGAATGATCTTCCATTGCACTTAGGCAAGGAAAATCTTGGCTCTTGAGGTCTTTTATATTTAATGTCTAAAAACTCTCTTGCCGATTGGATGGCAGAATTAATTCTTCCTTGGAATTGTGAACTAAGAACTTATCATTCCTAAAATTCACAAGGTATCCTTCATCACATAACTGTCTTATGCTAATGACGTTGTGCTTAAGACCCTTAACAAAAATAACATTTGAAATAAAAGTTTTACCTAGAAGAACAATATTACCAATACCAACTATTTGTCCTTTAGCATTATCTCCAAAAGTTACCTTTCCTCCTTTCGTTTTGATAATCTTTTCAAAATCGCTTTTGTTACCAGTCATGTTCCGGGAACATCCACTATCCATGTACCATGTGTTGCTGTTGTTACACTCTTTATTTTCCTGAAATCAATAAGAGAATTAGACTTTCGGAATCCAAACTTTTTTGGATCCGAGATTTCCAGATAACAATATTTTAGGTACCCACATCTTCTTAGAGAATTAAACTTTGTGAAATCATAGAGATTGAGTTTTGTTTAAGGAACAATTCATTGCCCAGTGACCACCACATTGACACTTGGTACAAAATGGGTCACCTTGAGGAACAATATAATTGTTACTAAAACTAGGTTTTGCATGGGTATAACCAAATCCGGATTTATTTCTTAAAGGTCGTATTTGGGAATACATTTTATCAAATTTTTCCTTACCATGGGTAATGTTTGATAAACAATTATTTAAGGAAAAAATTTCAGACTTGAGTTTTATAACCAAGTTTTTATCCTCAAAATAATTAGTTTTAGAACTAGATCTAGGCTCGGAAACATTTTTCTTAGAAATTACTCTTTCTAACTCTTTATAAAGATTGTTCTTCTCAGAACATACTTCCTCAAGATTTTTTGAAATAATTTCAAAATCATCATTTTTTCTATCAAGATCTTTAGAAAGATCTGATATTTCATTCGTAAGAATATTATTCCTAGAGTTTTCCTTACCATGTTTTTAATTGAGTTTGGAATTCTCAATTTTATGAAGATCAGCAAACCTAGAATCTTTTTCATAAGTAGGTAAAGTTTTTTCTTCACCAGAAGAGGATTCTTCATTTGAAGAATTATAATATTTACTGTCATTATAATTTAAAGAAGCATTGTTCAATGATTAATCATTTAATACCTTAGCCATAGAACAATGATTGTTAATAGGTAGTCTGGCTACAAGACCACGATTCTTCTGTCCTGATGATTCATAATCAGAAGATTCATCTGATGACTCACCACCACTGGCACTCCAGGTGTCATTTGCTTTCAGAACATTCTTAGCTTTGGATTTATAATACTTATTTCTGTTCCTGTCTGAATGCCTTTCATTCCTTTCATCCATTTTGAGAAATAGAAATCTAGTCTAATATGTCCAGCTCTCTTGCATTCATAACACATGACTTCTCCATATTTCCTATCTTTCCTTTCCTTTTTATATACTAAGATTGTAAATTTCATTGGCCAGCTATCTTTTTCATCCTTCGAGAAATATTTTCTAACTCATTTTCAGATACTTCACTTTCACTAGAATCTGATTCAAAAACCATCTTCTTATACTTGGATCTAGTTACCCTCTCAGGAGTCTTAACTTTCATTTGATTTGATGTTGTTGTAAAAGAAACAGTACCATTTCCATTTTTCTTCTTGATGTTATTTTCATATATCTTCATTCTTGTTTCATGTTGGATAAGAGTTCCAAATAACTCATCAATTGAAATTTGAGTGACCTTCTTGTTCTCAACTTTAGCTATTCTTTTGGATTCCCACTCATTGGGAATAATATCAGTTATCTTATCCACATGTGATTCATCATCTAAACCTTTCTCTCCCATAGACTGTAAACGGTTGACTGTAGTCATAAATCTCTGTTGAACATTACAATTGGGTTCACCATAAAAAAAATTGAAGCCATGGTATTTAGCTCTATGCATAGCTCTCTTAGTCTCAATCACATTAGAAGTTCTAAAGTGTGTAACCTCTAACTTCTTCCAAATACAATTAGCTGCTTCACAAGAAGAAATTTGGCTATATATATTTCTAGTCATTGAACAAAGTAAGGTATTTCAAACCTTATAATTCAGTTAATACTCTTGCTTTTTTGGTTAGTTAATGTTCTTACTTACTTATCAAGAATTTTATAATCTCCAGTAAGCATAACAAAATTTTCCACACCAGTATTGATAACAAAAGTCTTCATTCGATCACTCTAGTACTCATAGTCATTACCATCAAAGATTGGTGGTCTTGTAGGATTTAGATTATAAATGGAACCATCATTTATTCCTACCATACTTAAAATAACCTTTGGCACAGAAACATTTTAGTAGAAGATGTTCGTAATAACAATGTTCAGAATAACAATGTTCGTAATGACAATGTTCGGAATGACAAAGTTCAGAATTACAAAGTTTGGATTGATAAAAAAACAATCTAATCAAGTATGAAGAATAAATTAAAATGAACAAGAAAAACATAAACGTTAGTATTAGTATTTCAGAGACCTTCTCTGAAACCAATTGTAGGATCAAAATAATAATTTAGATGCTTAATATACAAGAGGGGGTGAATTGTATACATTAAAATTTTCATTAAACAATGGAAAGTGGTAAGTTTAAAAATGTTAAAATAAGAAAATTCACAACACCTCTATCACCAATTGAAAATTCAGAATAAGGAATTAAGTTATAAACTTCATGTTCTATGTACTTGCTTAAAACAAGAAAGAGATTCCGAATGTAGGTTCCAGAAATATGGATCTGGAAATTGAAACATAAACTAAAGATTACAATATGAGATTCTACCTTAAATCATATAGAATATAAATGAAACAGAGTACAAGTAAGAAAGTATACGAAAGTTATACTTTCCTTACAATACAATATGCAGTGGAAACAAACAGGTAGTAAAACTAAAAATAACAAACAACAACTCATTTAACCCAAAAAAACGGTATCCAATAACCTTAAATAAAGGTCTCTTGATTTATACTTTCAAGAAAGTCTTTCTTAACCACACCAGGATAAGATCTCGATAGGAATATCGGAATCTCTTTCTTGATATCCCCATAAGCCCTCAACTTCATGGTAGTTGGAACCTCTGTCTTCCTCAGCAAGGAAGCCCTCGAACTTTAATGTAGTCGGCACCTCTATCTTCCTATCCTCGGAAGTCCTTGAATGTAATCACCAACATTAGGATTTGCATGAAGCTTTGAGAGTTAATAAGATCCCCTCTCTCTAGAAATCACTTCAATCATGTAATCACATGAGTCTTAGATCAGTCTTGAGATCAATCAAATGAGCTTTTATTTATAAGTTCGGTGGACATCCTTTCAAACAGTCATATCTTCCTTAAAAATTGGAGGGACCTGTACACGTGTCACTTAACCAATGGTTAGTTTATAATGGAATAGACGAAATCATTTTATAACAAAACAAGTGTAACAGAAAGTAAGACATCATTTTAATTGTAACACAAAAGTTCGGAGTGATGGTTCAGAGTATAAGAAAAAATATTAAAGAGTAGACAAATTATAATAGTTTAAGAAAAATGAATGTTCGGAGGCTAACCAAAAATAATATTCGGAGTTTAAATAATTTCGTAGTGTATAAAGCAATGATGATCAGATTATGTTTAATATGAGAATTTGGAATGAGAATTTGGAATGACAATTCGTCATCAGAATTCGTAATGAGAATTCGTAATCAGGATTTGTCATCAGATTTTGGTTTCAATCTTCATGAGAGTTCGTATCCATAATTTGTAGTAGAACTTTATTAGAGTTCATATCCAGAATTCTGAGTGGATCTTCATTACAGTTCTCATCCATAATTCGGAGCCTAAAACATAATGCTTCATATCAAAGTTTTAAACGATTCCGAGAATATAAAAATTATTCTAATTCCTATACTTAAGAAAAATATGGTTATAGATCATGAAAATATGATAAGAATAAATTTCCTTATAAAAGCGATTTTCCTTATAAAAGTGACTTTCTTTATAAAAGCAAATTTCCTTATAAAAGCGACATTCCTTATGTAATAAATTTTCCTTTTAAAAGCGAGTTTCCTTATAAAATCAATTTTCCTTATAAAAGTGAATTTCCATAAATATAAGGTGTTTGTGATTTTCAAAATAAGAAGGAATGGAAATGTCATAAGGAAAACCTTATTGACTCAATAGGTGTTATCCATAAGGGACATAAATACCTACGAGGAAATAGTTCGATGTGCTCTCAAGGTTGAGATGGAGATTGGTGTAACCCATCAGTCACATGGGTTTGATAAGAAGTGGAAAATGGAATTCAAAGGAAAATCTAAAGACCACACTGAAACTAAGATGAGTTTTCCCTTATGCTCAAAGTGTGGAATGAAACATGGAGGAAATTTTCTTAAGGAGACAAGTAAGTGTTATAAGTGTGGAAAAGAAGTTCATCGGGAAATTGAATGTCAATATAATGGGAATAAGTTGTCTAATGATGCAATCAAATGAAGGGATACACAGAATAAACCTGCTACACTTGAATGTTTCAAGTGCAAGGAGATGAGGCATTATGCCAATCAGTGCCCAAATCAAAGGGTTGATAATGATGATCAACTTCAACAAACTCTTAAGGCCAAAGACAATGGAAAGTCACATGTAATTTCTAAGGGTATCTTTATATTACCTCAACAATTAGATGTTGTGTTGGTTGTGGCAACTCCTAATGGCACAACAGTCGCATCAAAAGTTTACAATTCTTCTCTGATTGAATTTTGTGTGGAAGTGCTTCCTGCAAATCTTGTAATACTTCCTATAGTGGAATTTGATGAGATTCATGGCATGATTTTGCTTTCTTTATATGGAGTTCATATCAATTTACAATGAAGGGAAGTCAAATTTCATATTCCTGATCAATTTATGATCGTCTATCGATGCACGGATGAACATAAACATACAATGGAAACTTCTTCCATCTTATGGGTCTTGATTCCACTAAATGAATGTTATTTATCTGAAATGGTTGGAGAGCAACTCACGATTAATAATATTCCCATTGTATAGGAATTTTATGATGTCTTTTCGGAGGAATTTTCAGGTCTTCCACCAAATCGTGAAGTTGAGTTTTCAATAGAACTCATACCGGGTGCTTTGCCTACTTCCAAGACACCTTATAGAATGGCCCCAATTGAGTTGCAAGAATTGAAGAAGAAACTCCAAGAGAATCCTGATAGGGGATTCATACGCCCTAGTTCATCACTTGGAGAGCACCTATTTTATTTTTTAAGAAGAAATATGGATCAATGAGGTTCTACATTGATTATCGAGAACTTAACAAGATCACTATCATGAACAAATATCCTCTCCCACGCATTGATGACTTATTTGACCAACTACGCGGAGCTCAATACATTTCCAAGATTGATCTTTGTTCAAGGTATCATCAATTAAGGGTAAAAAGGGAGGATATACCAAGGACGGCTTTCCGTACAAGGTATGTACACTATGAATTTATAGTGATATCATTTGGTCTTACTAATGCATCTTCTATCTTCATGGATCTGATGAATAGAGTCTTTAGAGACTATCTGGATCAGTTTGTGGTAGTCTTTATAGATGATATTCTTGTCTATTCAAAGAGAAAGGATGAACATGAATATCACTTTAGAATTGTATTAAAGACCCTAAGAAAGGAGAATCTTTATGCCAAATTTACCAAGTGTGAATTTTGGCTTAAAAAATTTGCATTTTTGGGTCACATAATCTCAAAAGAGGGGATATCTGTGGGTCCTGAAAAAACAGAGGTTATCGAAAGATGGTCGAGACCAACAACAGTAACTGAGATCTGAAGTTATCTTGGTTTGGCTGGATATTAACAATGTTTTGTGAAATAATTTTTCAAGGTTATCTAACCCACTCACCAAGTTGACTCGGAAAGGAGTTAAGTTTGTTTGGATGGAGGAATGTGAAGAAAATTTCAAATAGCTAAAAAGATGGTTAGCCAGCGCACCTGTGCTCACACTACCATGCAGTGGAGAAAGTTTTGTGATCTACAGTGATTCATCCAAGAAGTGACTGGGGTGTGTTCTCATGAAAACTGATATGGTGATAGCTTATGCCTCATGATAGTTGAAAATCCATGAGAAAAATTACCCAACTCATGATTTGGAATTAGTTTTGGTAATCTTTGAATTAAAGATTTGGAGGCATTACCTTTATGGTGAAAGGTGTGATATTTATACTGATAATATATTTTCACACTAAAGGAGCAGAATATGCATCAAAGAAGATGGTTGGAGATGATTAAGGATTACGACTGCTCAATTAATTAGCACCTTGGGAAAGCAAACAAGTTAGCATACCCATTAAGTCGACAAGATCATGCTAGCTTATCCCTGATGAGGATAAAAAAAGATCCAATATTTTTGGATTTACAAATGATGGATCTTGGAATTATAATGGAAAAGGAAAAATATTATCTTTCTCAAGTGAATGTTCAACCATCTATACACGTGAAGATTTAAGAGGCACAGAAAGAAGATGTAGAGTAAGAAAAGAAGGTGATAAATGATCCTGAATTCAACCTTGATTGTGATGGGATATTAAGGTTCAGGAATCGGGTTTGTGTTCCTCCCATCCCTGAATTAAAGAAGGAGCTACTGGACGATAATCATAGTTCTTCATTTTCTATTCATACTGGAAGTAAAAAAGATGTATAGCGACCTAAAAGGGTACTTCTGGTGGGATGGCACGAAAAGAGATGTTTCCAAATCTGTCTCTCGAAACTTGTATTGTCAGGATGATAAAGATGAGAGACAGAAGTCTAAGGGGATGTTATAACCATTACCCATACCAGAATGGAAATTGGAAAACATCACTATGGACTTTTCCACTACACTTCCTAAAACATCCAAAGGCAATAATGCTATCTGGGTTATAGTTGATCGTCTTACGAATTCGGCACACTTCATTGCTATTAGAGAATATTTTTCATTTTGATAAATTTGCCAAGATATATTTAAAGTAAGTGGTAAGATTTCATGGAGTACTACTTTCCATTATATCTGATTTCGATCTGAGGTATACCTCGAAGTTTTGTGGAAGACTTCATCATGCTCTAGATACGGAGTTGAGTTTAAGCACTGCTTACCATCCTCAGACAGACGGTCAGTCTGAGAGGACAATTCAAACTCTATAAGACATGTTGAGATCTTGCTCTATGGATTTAAAAGGAGGTTGGGATCAACACCTATCTTTGGTGGAATTTTATTATAATAATAGTTTTCACTCCATTATTCATATGTCTCCTTATGAAGCCCTCTATGAAAAGAAATGCAGAACACCAACTTTCTAGGATGGAGTTGGGGAAAGAAATATATTAGGACCTGATCTTGTTGATGAGATTCCAGAAAAGGTAAGATCTATTCAACAACACATAATAGTAGCTCAGAGTCGATAGATAAGTTATACCGACAACCAAATAAAGGATCTAGAGTTTGAAGTTGGGGATAATTTGTTCTTACAAATATCTCTCTGGAAGAGGGTCATGAGATTTAGAAAGAAGGTAAAGTTGAGCCCTAGATATATCGCTCCTTTTGAAATTCTGGATTGTGTTGGGAAGTTAGATTACCGATTGGCACATCCACCGAATCTATCTCATGTTCACGATGTGTTCCATGTATCTCTCCTGAGAAAGTATATACTCGATATTTAAAATGTACTCAGCTCAGAAGTTGTACCGTTGGAGCATGATTGTTCTTATGAAGAACAACTGATACAATTCTGGATTGTAGTGAAAATGTACTAAAGAACATGACCACATTCTTGGTGAATGTTTTATGGAGGAACCACATGTTTGAAGAAGCTACATGGGAACTTGAGGATATGATGATGGAGAGGTATCCTCATCTGTTTGAAATGAAGTGATGAAATTCGAGGGAGAAATTCATTTTAAGGAGGGTAGAATGTAACAACCTGAGCTTTTGTGAGAAATATTTTTTTTATGTCTTATTTTATACACAACACCAAATGAATCTTTCACAAGACACAATACTGACTTGGCTTGCATTACACGCAATCACGACCTTCCTCGATAGCGTGTGTAGTACGCAATACCGAGTTTCACTAAACAAGGATATATTATTATGGACTGGCCATTATGAATAGTATTAACTATATTTTTAACATTATTATTCATCTAACATATTTTCTAGAACATGGTAAGAGAACAAAATAAAATATTTGGGTAAAATAAGTATTTTTAAAAAAAATGCAGTTTTGCTGCCATTTGATGGCGCACCAACATTAAATCTAGTTTTTGACATTTTTATAAGTTTAATTTGACAAAATAAAATTCTTATTTGGAATAATGATATAAAAATTTACTTTGGATAAATTATTGATTTTTTTCTGATAACTTTCATATTTTTATGAATAGTAAAAATACGCTTATTTTTAATTAAAAACATCTTTTTTCATTGAGATACTTTATATTAGTAAATTATAATATTTAATGGTTTTTAAGCATAAATATAATATATTTTTACCATTTAATATAATATATGTCATTATCATTAATTTCAAATTGAATTATAAGGTAAAAACATTTCAATCTTTGGCAATGTTTTAACTTCTAAAACCCATTTTCTTAACAACGGGTTTAATTTTAAATTAATTACTACAACTTATGTGTTTTGATTTCTGAAAAATGGATTCCATATTTGGAATCATTGTGTCCAAATTATGTTAATAGGATACTTTTTATTTTTGGGCATTATGAATAGTAACTGCGGTAAAATTTATTTGCCATAGTTAAAGGTAAATCGGGTAATTAAGGGTAAATATAAGATTATAAAATTACCCAAACAGATGCCAAAATCCTATTGGATGACTAAAAGTATACCCATATCACATAAGGGTCGGATTAGATTCATTGAATGGATTTTCTTCCCTGAAAATAATTAAATTATTATTAAAACCAAAGAAAGTGACAACATGTCACTTTCATAAATTGTATAAGTATAATAATTTTAATTTAGTGATAATCTTAATGAAACATCAAACATGAATAGTATACAATAATCTAATACAATTATCTACATCATATTAATTTATTTATACTTTTTAGGTATTATATAATTCTCATTAATTATGACACAATAGTGATGTTGAAATTATTTTATTAATTAAAATATCAAATAAATGGTTTTAAAAATATTAAAATAAATATTATATGAACTATTTTATGTGCTCCACTAATTTTTTAGATACATATGATATTTTATGATTCAATAAAATCTTTTAGTTCGAAAATATCTTCTATATATATTTCATGTAAATTCAAATAAATGAATACTGTCAGAATTGACACTATTGATATTTTATAAAAATAACATATTATAAAAATGTTTAAAAATCCAAAATATATTTAAAAATTATAAATTAAAATTTTTATGGTCTAAAATGTCATAAAGTTTCAAAATATGAAAATTCACATCACATATGTAATTATTTATAATAATTTAAAATTTAGAATATTATTACCAAAAATAAAACAAATTGATAAATAGGGATAAATCATGTTCATAATGTCTAAAATAAATTCCTAACATGTCTAATTTTTTTTGAAGATATTACAACCCTATCGCATTTAATATTTGGATATGAGTAATTTTGGATGTTTTTATGTGGGGATGGGATTTCATATAAACTAATATTTCTTATATTTCCAAAGGCGCCCCTCTCCTCCCTTATAAAAGGGCACCTCCTCCCTCTCCTCCTCACACCAATTTGAGACTTCAAGATCGACCAACCCCTGCCCATTTCTTTTTTCCACTTCCCTAGAAACATCTTATAGGTCCATGTATTTTTCAAAGACCAATTTAAGTGCCCTAAGAGGAGGTCTCAAAGAGGCACTTCAAAGAAGAGGTAATGTATGTTACCGATTCTTTCAACTTTATTACTTATACTACTTCTTCTTCTTTAGTTTTTTAATTATGAAGTAATAAAATCAGTATCAATAATATACTGATATGTTATTATATTTCTGATACAACCCTTTTCAACATCTATCCATCCTATGGAAAATGAAATCACCACGCGTGCATACGTACGGAATATTGTCTCCACGTCATGGTGTAATATATTTTCCACCACCACCTTACTTGGATGGGTATAATGGTGTAAATAATAACTATATATGATTATTATAAAGTGATATTGATTCTGAAATAGTATAATTACACTCCAGTACAATTCCACAATCATGGGAACGATATCACTGCTCGTGCGTACGTACGGAATACCGTCTCCACAATGTGATGTGACTCGTTCTACATGATCTTCATTGGATAATGATTATATAAATGAATTGAATGAATAAATATGATATATATTACAATAAAACCATTTTTAAATTAGGTTTCTATAACTTAAATAGAGGAATAATAATTTATTTGACAAAACACACATACAAACATAAAGCAATAAACACCAGAATAACAAGTAACAATGAATTATTACTAATAAAAAGCTAATAATATGACCATATATGATATCATAAAAATAATTATGATTCTGGAATAAGTCAATGACATTATTTAAATCATTATACAGGAGGTTTGGACCCTTATGAAGCAAATCGAACCTAAGGTAAGGGACAATCTCGCAATCTCAATTTTTATCCGATATTGTTTATAATTTAGAATTTATTGGGGAATATTTATCATCCAAATCCATGATTACTCAATATGTAATAATATTTATATCCTCTTACAATTGTTTAAATACAATTTTACCCTTCGGTGAGTTTTTAGTAATAGCTATGAAAGGAATCTTTTGTTGTTTTTCATACGAGGTACATTTTGACTTTTCCGACATAAGTACGAGAAGAAATTTTTTTAACTTATACGTCATGAATGGATTTTTAAAAAATTATTTCCAAGAATCTTACTTTACAAGTTTTCATGGTTATTTTTAATGAACTTTTTTTAGTTTAAAAATTTATGACATGTTATGAAAGGAAAAAAAATTTGAAGTAGAAAGGATATTTTCCTCAAGAATGGAGTTCAGGTGATTTATCAAAATTATATTCCTTCTAAGATAATATTGGGTTATGATTCTATCCCTATTTTTACATTGATTTGATTATGTTATGATGGAATTATTTTTATTATGTCCTTTTATCTTACATGGATTATGTTATGATGGCATGATGTTTAAGATTCCCATTTTTATTACATGAGTTATGATATGATGTCTGATTTATGATTTTGTGGAATGCATAAGAATGGTTTCATTATGTGACGGGTGGGACCTATATCTCCCTCCAATGCATTGGGTAAAGATTTATATCTCATGAGATATACATGGTGGAATTTCCGGTTAAACTATTTAAGTGAAACAGGACTGAAACGAGGAGTGAACAAGGTTCAGAAAAGGTCTTTGTCTGCTAAGATAGTCTTGGCAATGAGTCTTGACTACTAAGAAATGATTTTCTATGATTATGTGTTTATGCCACAAATATTCATGTTTTATGTTATGATTATTGGGATTACATTTAACTTCTAGGATTTATCCCATGTAATGATCTCTTTTCCATGATAAGATTTTCAAAATGTTATGTTCTTATAAATATGATATGTTTGATATTTCATTTGTTTACCCTTACTAAGAATTTGAGCTCACCCTTTTGTATGTTTTCTTTTCCCCAGGTCTGGAATAAAGGTATTAAGTAGGATATGCCAAAAAGGGACTCTAGATATGATGAAATAAATGAGAGACAATATAGATGATTTATGAACCAGTTGTTTATGTTTCCCAGTTTCTAAAGACACTATACATATATGGTCCTTTCATGGTTTTGTTATACGTTGTTATAAGTATGATTCATTTTTGTAGTAATAACCATGTTTGTAAAGTATTCGTCATTATATTATAAATCATGAAAAACAAGAGAATCAATCTTCTCAATGTCCATTGACAAATTTTATCGGTGATTTTCATCTGAAAAGGCCAACTATAGTGTCCCTATGAGAAAGAATAGTTGATGCTCACTGAAGAAGTGGTAAAATCCTTTTCCGACTATCTCAACAATATTTCTTTTTCTACATAATATTCATGTGTTATTTACATTATAAATTTATAACCCTAGTATCACTTATATTTTGAGATGTTATTCTATTTATAGAACTACCATATTTCCCCTTTTATCCATCTTCTTAAAAAACCCACCCAATGTGTGTATGTAAGTCATGTAGTCTCCATGATATGGTGTAATATATTTTTCTTCAAAACATTACATTACTGTATATAATGATAAAATTAATTATTATATACTGTAATTATAAAATTATATTGATTTGGTAAAGAAATATATACTATCCACTCCGATACCATTTTTCAATTAGTGGAATGATATCATTTCTCATGTGTATGTATGACTTACACTCTCCGCGATGCAATGTGTTTCATTCTCTGGATAAAAAATAAAGATTGATTATAAATGTATATAATGAATTAATATTATATATATCACCCTAATAATATTCTTTATATTTTGTAACTCTATTCAATCCACATCAACTACGACTTATATGGAAAATATTCATAAGAAAAGTTAGTTGTTAACACCTGAATGAAGAGTAATAATGAAATATTTTTAACAAACACATGAGAATATGATAATATGAGATATCATATGAATATGGTTCTAGAATAAGTTGATAACATTGTTTAATAAATTTTATAATCATTCTAGACACATAATATGTAAATTATGCCTAAGGAAAGGGTTAATTCGACCATATAATTATTATTGATTTTATTTATACGTAAGTATCTGTTGGAAAATATTTATCATCCATTTATGTTATTCATAAAAATTCATTCCAAAATATTATTAGCATTCTAATGAAATTTTTAATCTTATTTTAACCCATGTATGAAATTTTTTAAAATTGTTAGAAAATATTATTTTCTCATTTTCCTGACGAGGTAATTTTTTTTATTTTTCTAGGAAATTTGTTGGAAGATTGTTTTTTATATTATACAGAATGAATTTCATTTAAAAATCCATGATTCCTTAATTTCATCAAGGTTATATTTAAATATTTAAAGGTTTTTTTAAATTAAAATTGTTTGTTTTAAATTTTTGTGCCATTTCAAGTATGTAAAAAAATTTCAAATAAAATAGGATTTTAGAGACCTGGTTCCTTCTGTCTAAGTCATTGCAGTATTTGATTATATATTTCTAGAGTTAGTCCCTAAGAAATCGTGGAATTCTGAGGACCGGTGTTCCCGAAATATATTTTAAAAAATATTAAATATAATTCTTATTTTTTATATGATAGAAACAAGATATCTCTTGAACAATAGAACAGATTCGAAATCTAAGGGAATAGTTGAGGGTGGATTGTAGAATTTACCCAAGGTGGTACATACCATTTTTTTAGTCTGGGCCTTCTATAGAAAACACCATGGAGGACATAAACCTAAATAAGGCTATAAAATAAGTTCAATTTATCTCATATGGTTATTCTTATAACTACTGAATAGAGAATCCTATATGAAATCTAAGACCACCGTTGGGTTTGTAGAGTAGGGTTTACCCTAGAGGAAACTTCACGCATGAGGGCCTAGGAAGTTTGGATTCTGCGATTCCTAGAGATTTCCAACAAATAATATTTTAAGGAAATGAGCTATGTTTTGGTTCATTTCCTATCATGGTCGGTGGATCTTGATCCTCACCTTCTGATGGTGAATCGACATTGGATTCTAAATGGATTGCAGGGGAATTACATATCCAAGTATATTATATCAGGGTGAATAGAATTAAAATCATAAAACCATATAGGATTTTTCATTATGATTTTTCATTCCCTAATTGTATCTTTATATTTCAAAAAAATTGGTCATTTTAGATCCTTTAAAAACCATTATTGAAGTCCATACATACATGGTCATTAATAATTTCAATTTTAGATCACTGGTTTTTCATCCATTCTAGGAATTCTTCATTGATAAACATTTAGACATAAACAAATGATGTATTATCTTCAAATAAATCATATATTTGTTATGTACTAGATCCAAGGATTCCATATCTATGATGATTTCAAGTTTTAGGCACTGGAGGAGGGTCATTAGTGAGCATAAGTGATCAAAAATTTTCATCATTTTGAAAAAACAATAGATATTCAATGGGGACTGATTCTATGATGTTCATTGTAACATCCCAAAATGGTAAACGGTTAAATGACTAAATGATATGACTCGTGTCAACAAGGTGCACCTTCCTTTTCACGATCCTGTCTGATTAAAACTCCACGGTTAAGCGTGCTTGGCCTGGAGTAGTTATTAGGATGGGTGACCCTCAGGGAAGTTTCTTAGGGTGTGTGTGTGTGAGGACAAAACACACTAAAAAGGACATGTGTTGGCATATGGGGACTATCGTTAGTCAGATGACCCCTTCAGGAATGTGGGTGGACCCTGGGGTGGGCCCCACAAGTCTGTGCGGCAACTGGTGGTACCTGGTGGGCCAGGACTCGATGACCATGTTAAAGCAGGGTGGTTGGGCTGTCACCGGGTCCCAGTTGTCACATTTGGTATCAGAGGAGGAACCCAGCCTTAAGTGCGGTGCACTACCTAGGTTGAGATGTAGGGCCCATAACGAGGGCGTTGTGCTCTAAAGGGGGGGGTGATTTTAACATCCCCAAATGATAAATGGTTAAATGACTAAATGATATGACTCATGAGAACAAGGAGCACCTTCCTTTTCATGATCATGTCTGATTAAAACTCCACGGTTAAGCGTGTTTGGCCTGGAGTAGTGATTAGGATGGGTGACCCTCTGGGATGTTTCTCAGGGTGTGTGTGAGTGAGGATAAAAAACACAGTAATGGACATGCGTTGTCCTGTGGGGACTATCATTAGTCAGATGACCCATTCAGGCATGTGGGTGGACCCTGGGGTGGGCCCCACGTGTCTTCGGGGCAACTTGTGGTACCTGGTGGGCCATGAATCGACGACCATGTTATGGCGGGGTGGTTATGCTATCACAGGGACCCAGTTGTCACAATCATGTCCTGAGGATTTCAGATCTATTCTTGAAATGAGTATTAGTGCATTAGAGGAGTCCAAGTGGACAACAGAAGGCACCACCAACGCATAGTGGTCTATTGATAGTCCTGCTGTGGAAGGAGGTGACGACCATAGGAGCATGTATGGTAGCATGGTCGAGTGTGACACGGTGGGGGAGCACTTCCCAGAGCGTAGCATGGGGCATGTAGAGGCGTCTAAAATGAATGGTGAGCTGGGAAGGAATACTCTCCATGTGAGAGGGCAAGTGTAATGTCCCAGTTCCGGAATCCACCCAAAGGGACCCAATACCTGCTAGGTCACATGGACTCAAGCGCATTTCCACGAAGGGAAAAGGCTTCTGACTAGCAGTGAGGGCCTTTGTTTTGATAGGGGGGAAACTATGCCCTTATTGGTAGAGTACATAGTGTAAGTACACAAATACATACAATGGTGGAATCCGTTAATATCCAACAATATTAAACTACATAATACTGATAAATAACAAACTGGAACAAAATATTAAAATGATGCATGAAAGAAATGCATCTGAGAAAGCATCCAAACTAGTCAGAATGATGAATGCAGTACTAAACCCAAATACATAAAAAACAGATAAAGTACTCCTCAGCATCGCAAGCCTCAGCTTAGTCCAATGCTCTCCACCTCCAGTGCAATCAAGAACCTGATGTAGAAGGGTTCTTTCCATAATATATACCTAGAACAATATAATCTGTTTGGGCCTAAAAGCATGACCCAAACAGGGTGTGATCCAAAATCCGAGTATGCAACCACTCGAATATATGTGGCTAATAATAAGTGAATATATGGCAGGTAAAAGGATAGAAATCAGTAAACAGGAAACTACATAGCAGCAAATAGTCCATAGTCTCTAGTATATAATTTACAAACAAGAAATAATCCACTCAAGCAAGTATAACAAACAGGTAACCCTCTGGGTAGTTCTCACAACCTACCCCCTATGGTTCAACTATCAAGTACTAGAATCCCTTTTGGAATCACACACTGTCTCACCCCTTTGCTTCTGCCAAAGAATAGACCCTCTAGAGAAGCACATACCATCAATTCCTCTTATATTCTCATATCGTACTAAAGTCACTCTAGGGAAGCTCACAATGGTTCATTCACCCTATGTCCCACATCGAGGAACTTCAGAAACTCTGATAAAGCACTCAACATCAATTCCCCTTGGGGTCTCGCATCGTATCATAAATACACTCTGGATAAGCCCTTACTTCTATTCTTTTTATGGACTACTACAATAGGTTCTCACAACATTGGGTAATGTTATCATGTGTCTCATCGCGTAATGGACAAAGTATCCTCATGAACAACTTGGGTAGCATTCTACCGCATCTCAGCATGGAAGAACAATATTCACACAATCCTACAAACTAGGCATGGAACTCGCAAAATCATAATAGGAAAAACTAGAAAAAACGATCTTAAACTGGAAAAACAGGCATGGGAAAACATCCAAACCAAAGTAAATTTCCTTATTGTAATGCCCCGACCTCATTTACCCAGAGTCAGTCCATTATTACAAAACATTGGAATTATAACAAGAATGATCATGTCTCGAAAGACTAATTAGTTTAGTAGCCATGGAATAACTAGATACATTCATAATGTTTACATTACATCATAAACTAAAAAACTACAACAATATAGTCTCCCTAGTCCACACTCTTATCCCCTCATACTATCCCTGAAGGTCATTCATAAAATTCCTCTTCACATCCTGGGAAAAATAAAACATATAAAGGGGTGATCTCAAATGCCTAGTAAGGAAAAAAATATAGAGAAAACTTTCAGAAATAAGAATGGACATTTAAGGCAATTTTTCCCTAAAAAATCCTTTAAAAACATTATCTTCTGCATAATATGGTAGAATTAAAATGAAATAATGCCATATAACTATTCACATGGATATTATACATGTCGAATAATCACATGCAATATCCATAACCACATTCATAATGATGGAATGAATAATTCCAGACTATCATAACCATATAGCCAAGGCCTCGTTCCAATACTACAAATAAGATTTTCTCAAAGCCTTGTTCCATGACACTAGTTTGTCTCATGAGACCAACCGATGCATTGAGGAGCTATAGCGGGCTCCACCCGTCACTTATTAAGTCCAATTCATTCCTCATATGAATAGGTTTAAACATAACATAATCATTCTTACTAAAAATAGCATACGAAATGTCAATACTTTTTCATAAACCATGAATAGTATAAAATAACACATTCACAGTAAAAAATATAACAAAACCATAAATACAATATGGTTGATTTGTATCATAATAAATCAACTCCAAAAAAACATAAAATCCATCAATGGATATTAACATAGATGAAATCAAAACTCTTTTTAGAGAAATATCTCTTTATATTTTGAAATAATTTAAGAGTCATATATTTATAAAATAAAACAATTTCTTTGAAAATATTCTTATTATATTTTAAGGGAATATTTGACGATTTTATAACGGCAGAAAATAGTATCACCCTCCGTATATGTTAGAAAAACATTATTACCTTAATTCTGTCGAAAAGGATAAAAAGCACCTTGTTTGGAAAAAGACAGAAATATTCCTTAATAAACAACTTATAAAAAGTCAACTAGGGTATAAATGACTTTATCCAATAGAATTTAAAATAGTAAAAATTATTTGTAATACAATTTTAAGAAACATGGATGTGGATGATAAAGAAGTCCCAGAAGATAATTACGTATAAACAACCTCAGATAATGAAGAGATTGTGAAATAAACCCTTACCTTGTACTTTTCCTTGGTTGATGGTATGTTAACCTCCTATATAGTAGTTAAAAAATTGTTATTAAATTATAGAAAAATCATATACATTAATATGATATCATATATGATCTTTTAAAATATCTTTGTTAATAATATCTTTTTATTATCGTCATTTCGGGTGTTAACTTACTCGTATATGTTTTGTTACGTAAGGCATGTTTTTAGGGATATTTTTTAACTTATTCATTTAAAGAATGATATTAAGTCCTTAAACATTATTTTTAATCATCAAATGATAATTATACATGAATGGATACGATGGAGAATGAATCGCATCGCATTCGTGGAGACGGTAGTCAGTTAGTACGTACGAGCGACAATATCATTCTTTTGATATTAAAATAATATATAATTGGATAGTATATCATATATAAATAATAATTATCTTGTTATATTTATTATTTACATGAATTACATATCATTATTATACCCATCCAAATAATAATTTATTGAATAACAATTACACGACGACATGGAGACGGTAATCCGTACATACGCACGTATGGTAACATGTCATTCAATGGATGGATAGAATACTGAATATGGTTGTACCATATTTATAATAACATAACAATATATTTAAGATACTGGAGTTATTATTTTATAATGGTAATAACAAAGAAAGAAGAAGTTGAAGAATAAATGAACTTGAAAGAGTGTGGTGAAAAAATTATCTCTTTTTCGGGTTCTTCCTTTTGATTTGATCAAAATGGATCTGTTGGTTGGATTTCTGATCAACCTAAGGCCTTTAGGTTGAAGTGAGGGAATTTGAGAGAGTATTTAGGTAGGGTTTGTATGAGCCAATGGGATTTGAATGCGTGAATTAGTGAGAAGGGGGAGCGACCTTTTATAAGAGGGGTGAGGGGCACCTTCGGAAAAGCTAGAAATATTATTTTATAATATATTCATATTCGAATTCTAATGGCTCCAAGGTGGATTATTTAAAGTTTAATGTGGGGATGGGCCTAATTCCACTCAAACAATAGAATTTAGATAGGTTAGGGTCATTATATTAACCTTATCTTTTAGTTTTAACTCTTAGTTAATTAGTATGACACTTACCATGTCTCTTTGTATTTTAATATAATATAGTAAAAATACTTACTATATACCTCCAATAGACCCCCCAAGTGGTCCATTAATGATACAACTATCATGATATAATTCTTTTGGCCGAACCTTTTATTTGAAGGAATTTAATTTAATTTAATATTATAATGTTTTTTTAAAACACTTTTATGTCAATTTTGACACTATTGGTATTTTGTTTTTGATAAATTCATAAAAACATTATTACTTCAAACAGAATATATATAATCAATCTTAATATTTCATATTAACTTATAAAATTAGTTCAATTCATATAATGTATCAAATTACATTTATTTTGATATTTATAATATCAAATATTTTAATATTTCATTAATTAGGTAATTACTGCATCACCATTTTGTCATAAATAAATTAAATTATTTAATGTCTAGAAATTATTAATAAAATACCATTATGTAAGAAATATTTTTATATTTCGAATGAATATTTACAATCGAATTTACCTTATGTATAACCTTATATTAAAAATGTTTTATTAAATAAACGTTGATTTTAACTCTTTTAACTCTTCTTTAAATTCAATAGTAATAAATTTTCTAATCTAATCAAAGTGTACCTAAATGATAATATTTTATTCCTAAGGCCTTTTTTGGTCGAGATAACTTGTCCAATTGAATTAGACATGAGTTAGGGTAATATTAATATCATTTTTACCCTTAATTACGCTATTTACTTTTAATCGTGGTAAATAAAAGTAAAAACGTTACTATTCATAAAAAATAATTTTCATCACTTTGAACCACATTTTACTCCTTGATATTAACTGTGTCTCTCGGATTTTCGAAATTCCACTCACAGAAGTGGTAAAATTATGTTTTATATGAATTTCCAAATTCTCCTAGGATGTGGGTAAAAGACGCTAACAAGATCAATAAAATTTGTATATATCTAAAATTATTCTCAAATAACTTCAATTATTTACATTGAACCTATATAGGTATTATGTATCAATTTTGACATTAATTAAATTTAAATAATATAAATAATTATTTAAATAAAAATTCGGTTTTAAACTATAACTCGGTGTTTATTCACTATTCATAAAAAATTAAAAGTTTTCTGAAAAATACCAAAATTTCACACTAAGCTAATTTCAATATTCCGAATCCATAAATGAAGTCCATTTTGAAATATAAAATTTATAAAATTTCAAAATGTGGGTATTACTATTCATAACGGCTAGTTTGATTGGTTGTGGTGTGTATGTTAGAACTCGAAGTTGCATATAACACATGCTACTGTATTATTCAAAGGAAAGTGTATCGTGGAAGCTTGGGGTGATACATCTATTCTCAAACAATATCTTCTAATTAGGCATATAAGAAAAGCAGGAAAACAATAATGGAAAAACATGAAAACACAATACCCTGTTAAAGGGTATTGGTGAAATTTTCACAAAATACTCAATGACTTTCAACAAAAACACACATACCACCTACCATGATGTTAGGACATCTATATACATGAACCATGGAGCCTGAATCACCATACAATGTCAAATATCTACAAAAAATCAAAAACATTCAAGCCACGATAACATGGAAAAGAGAAGAAATTGGAAAAAGAAGCTCTTGGAGAAGGAAGAGCTTACCGTTGCGGTTCCAACGCAATCGATAGCGGTCGATTCAGAGAATGGACAGAGGCTCAGGGGTTCGTCGAAGATCTGAGGCCATATAGTCTTTCTCGAACAAATAACACCTAGAAGAAGACGGTTCTATCTGTCATACATGACCCCAGAGTGTTTAATGAAAAAAAAACAAAATACACGATGTGTAATTTTTAAGTACACTACATGTACTCGCCTTTTACATACTCCTCATTAAGTAGCCACCAAACACCCTTACACGACCATTTTTGTGGGCCCTACATGGCCAACACATGACCTTAAGCGGCTAAGAAGAACACGGTGTCTAATCATAATGTACACGGCATGTACTTCAAAAATTTCCAAAAACCCCTCTTTTCTAAAAAAATACATAAAAAGTAAAAACATACCTCAAAAGAAGATCCGGGTTCTTACAAACTTCATTCCTTAATGAAATTTTTCCCCGAATTTCCCTAGCGCGGTGTAGAAGAAGAAACCACAAACAACTCTAGCCCCTGTGCATGCACCTCAGCCTCCCACTCCTATGTCTTGTCCTGTACCCGCCCGTGCTGCCATAGCACTCATACCAGAGGAACATACCATCTATAGAGAACCTTTGTAATGCAATCAACAATCAGGATTGGACGATCCTCGAACGATGAATCCACATCAAGCTCAACATCCTCTGGTTGAAGGGCATGAGATGAGTCTAAAAAGTAAAATCAGAGTTGAGAAATGTGGAAAACATTATGCATAGCCCAATACCTCTAAGGTAACTACAACTGATAGGAAACCATCCCAAATCTCTCCAATCCTCAAATGGCTTGACATAACTCGGTGAAAGCTTACCATGCCTCCGAATCTTCCTATGCCCCAACCTCGGTGTGACACACAGGAAAACCAGATCCCTGACCTCGAACTTCAGAGGTAGTCTCCGCTGATATACATAAGACTTATGACGAGATTGAGTAGTAGCCATCCTATTTGAATCAACTCTATCTACTTTGTCGTCTACTGGGCAAGACGAGGTTCCAACACACCTTCTTGTCCTGCCTCCATCCATAACAAGGGTGATCGGAATATCCTACATTACAAAGCCTTAAAAGGTCCTATCTGAATAGATGCATGGAAAATATTGTTGTTGGAAAACACCACAAGAGGTATATGTTTCTCCCAAGAACCTCCAAAATCTAGAATGTGTGCCTATAGAATGGACTCGTGCACCTAAATCGTAGGCTCGGACTGGCCATCTGTCTGTGGATGGTATGCTATACTCAAAATTACATGTGCACCCAAAGCCTTCTAAATCCCCTACTATAACTAAGAAGTAAAACCTGCATACCTATCTGACATGATGGAGTGTGGTACTCCATGCAGGAGTACAATCTCTCGGATGTACAACTGTTCCTGCTCATCAACACTTATGGTCTCCATGATCAGAAAGAAGTGAGAAACCCTCGTAAGCCTGTCGATGACAACCCAATCTACATCGTTACCTCGAAAAGACCTCGACCTCCCTGTAAAAAAATCCATCGTGATGTCGTTTTACTTCCACTTAGTGATGGGTAGCTGCTGTAAAA
This sequence comes from Viscum album, assembly GCA_963277665.1. Taxonomy (NCBI): domain Eukaryota; kingdom Viridiplantae; phylum Streptophyta; class Magnoliopsida; order Santalales; family Viscaceae; genus Viscum; species Viscum album. The sequence continues at coordinate 302,451,810 of OY728131.1, read as the reverse complement.
GCCCTGTTGGTCGTTGATGCTCTTCTTTCACCAGATAACAAGTGGAACACCTCATGACAAAACCACAAACATCCCTCGTCATCCCTGGACACTAATACTGATGGTGTAGGTCATGATACATTTGGGGACACCAGGATGAAATGCCCAAACTGAGGAATAAAAATCCCACATCAGCTCCTCGCGTATATCTTCTGGCACCCATACCCATCCCTGGAAACACAATATCTCATCCTTGCCTATGGTCCACCTAGGAATAGGGCCCTTTCCTAACACGCTTTCCGGAAAGACTAGGCCTTCAGAATATGATATCATCCACATTCGAACTCGGTCCAGAAGCGTAGAGTTAACAGCTACAGAAGAAGGAAACATTTGCCCCATGTCTGTTGTGGACATCCAAATGCATCTTACAGAATATAGCCATAAGATGCCACTCACTTCTGGCCTCCTGAACTACCTGTAATTGAGTCATTCTTCTCAACACATCATCCATTGTGTTACCCTTTCCCGGCATAAAGGAAAGCATAAAGTCAAAGGACTCCAGTTACTCAACCCACCTGCGCAGTCTCAAATTCAGATCATGCAGAGTGAAGATGTACTTGAGACTCTTGTGGTTGGTGAAAACAACAATGTTCTCTCCCATATGAAAATGTCTCCAAAAACACAAGGCATGAACAAAATCTTCCCACTCCAAATCATTTTTCGGTTATTTCCTCTAACGAGGCCTCAACTGCCGAGACCCCTACGCAACGACCCCATCTCCCTGCATAATCATAGCTCCCATCCTGATACCTGAAGCATCACAGTAAACAGTGTAGCTCTTGCCCAACTCTGGCAAGATTAGTATCGGTGCTATAGTCATCCTCCCTTTCAGAAACTGAAAGGATGACTCACAACATCTGCCAACTCCAGAACTTTCGTCAGGTAGTTCCTCTCATGTGGCCTCATCTGCCGAGACCCGTACGCAATGACCCCATCTCCCAGCATAATCATAGCTCCCATCCCAATACCTAAATCATCAAAGTAAAAAGTGTAGCTCTTTTCCCATCTCTGACAAGATTAGTATCGGTGCTATAGTCAACCTCCCTTTCATCTCATGAAAGGCTGACTCACAAGAATCTGACCATAAGAACCTCGTACCCTTCTTGGTCAGACCTGTCTGTGGTGCTGCTAAGCGTGAAAAGTCTTGCATGAAGAGTATGTAGTATCCAGCCTATAATTCCCAACCCTAATTACCAAGATTCGGTGCATTATTACATTACATTGTACTGATCCCAAATGATCAAGTCTCGAAAGACCGATTAGTTTAGTATCCTTGGAACCACTAGATACATTCAAAAAGTTTACATTACATCATAAAGTGAAAAACTACAACAACATCTTGTCTCCATAGACCACACTCATATCCCCTCATACTATCCCTGCAGGTCATTCATAAAATACTTATTCACATCCTAGTAGAAATAAAACATTGAATGGGGTGAGCTCAGATGCCCAGTAAGGATAATAATATTGTGGAAACATTCATAAAAAAGAATTATCATTTAAGTCAATGTATTACTAAAAAAATCCATTCAAACTTGAACATCAGTATAATATAGAAGAAATAAAATGAAATAATTCCATTTACATATTCAGATTGCTATTATACTAATCGAATAATCACAGGCAATATCAATAACCACTTTCATTATGATGGAATGAATAATGCCATACTATCATAACCACATAGTCAAGGCCTTGTTCCAAGACTACAAATAAGATTTTATCAAGGCCTGGTGCCAAGACAATAGTTTGTCTCATTAGACCTACAACTGCATCGAGGAGCTATAGTGTGCTCCACCCGTCACTTATTATGTCCATTGCATTCTTCATATGAACAGGTTTAAACATCACATAAATATTCGTATTAAAAATAGAAAACAAAATGTCAATACATTATCTATAAACCATAAATGGTATAAATATAACACATCCATAGTCAAACATATCACAAAACCATCAATACACTATGGATGTTTTTTATCATAGTAAATCAACTTCAAATAATCTTAAAATCCATCAAAAGATTTTGACATAGATGAAATCAAAACTATTTGTGAGAAGTATCTATTTAATTAAAATCAATTAAATGTCACATAATAATAAAATTAAACATTTAAATTGGATATATTATTATAAGATTGTAATGGAATCATTGAACATTTTATAACAGTGGAAAATAGGCGCACCCGCCATATATGTTAAAAAAAGACATTCTTACGTTAATTTTGTCGAAAAGGTTAAAAAGTACCCTGTTTGGAAAACGCGGAAATATTCCTTTATAAACGTCTTATAAAAAGTCAAAAAAGGTAATAAATTACTTTAAACCATAGTCTGTAAAATAGTAAGAATTATTTGAAATACAATTTTAAGAAACATGAATGTGGAAGATAAAGAGGTCCTAGTAGATAATTACATATAAACAACCTCGGATAATGAAGTGATTATGAAATAAACCCTTACCTTGTACTTTTCCATGGTATAGGGTAGATTAGCCTCTTGTATAATGGTGGAATAATTGTTATTATGTTATAAAATAATCATATAAATTAATATGATATCATATATGATCTTTTAACATTTCATTTTTAATAATATCTTAGTGTTATCGTCGTTTCGGGTGTTAACTTACTCATATTTTTTTATATGTATTGTTACATAAATCATGTTTGTTATGGATAGTTTTAACATATTCATATCCATTATGTTATCAATTCCTTAAACATTAATTTTAATCATCAAATGAGAATTAGACTTGAATAGATATAAAGGGGAATGAATCTCAACGTCTTCATGGAGACGGTAGTCCATACGTACGCACGAGCGACAATATCAATTTTTTGATATTAAAATAATATATATTTGGATGTTATATCTTATATAAAGAATCATTATAATCTTATATTTATTATTTACTTCAATTAAACATCATTATCATACCTATCCAAATAATAATATTTTGAATAACAATTACACCACGACGTGGAGACAGTAAGCCATACGTACGCACATATGGTGACATGTCATTAATTGGATGGATAGAATAATGAATATTCTTGTACCATATTTATAATAACATCATTGTATATAGAAGATACTTAAGTTATTTTTTTAGAATGGAAATTACAAAGAAAGAAGAAGTGCAATAAGAAAGGAACTTGAAAGATGGTGGTCAAAACATCACCACTTATTTGGGTTCTTCCTATTGATTTGATCAAAAGGGATCCCTAAGATAGCTTTAAGATCAATCTAAGTCCAATAGGATTAATTTAGGGAAGTTTAGAGAATATTTGGTCAGGTTTTGGACCATCCGAAAGGCTTTTAAGATGTGAATTAGAGATAAGGGGGAGTTCCCTTTTATAAGAGTTGTGAGGGGAAACTTTGGAAAAGCTAGAAATATAATTTTATAATAATTTAATATTCGTTTTATAATGGCTCAAAAGTATGTAATTTAAAGGTTAAGGTGGGGATAGGTCTATAACCACTTATCCAATAGGTTTTAGATAGGTTTGGGTCACTATATAAACGTTATCTTTTTTATTTAACTCTTAGTTAAATAGTTTGACATTTACCATGTCTCTTTATTGTTTTATATTATACAGTTAATAAACATAATATATACTTCCAATATACCCCAAATTGGTCAATTAATGATACAAATATCTTTATATATTTCCTTTGGCTGATCCGTATATTTTTAGGAATATAATATTAATTAATAATATAATACTTGTTTTAAAAACCCCTTTATGTCAATTTTGACACAATTTAATAATTGATTTTTGTTAAAGTCTTAACAAATTTTTTAATTAGAAAAAAATTCATTTAAGAAATCATAAAATTTCATATTAACAAATAAAATATGTGTATGTCATCAAAAATTTCAAATTATTTTTAATTTAACTTTTATAATACCAAATATTTGATTGTTTCATTAACAAGGAAAATAATGCATCATTATTGTGTCATTAATAAATTTAATTATACAATGTTTAAAAATAATAAATAAAATACCATTATGTAGGAAATTTTTTTAGATTTTTAATAAATATTTATAGCACAAAATATAACATATATAACCCTATGTAAAAATTGTTTTTCTATAAGATATATTCTTATCTCAATTTTGTATTTACTTTAACTTTTTAAATCTAAATGCCATTATCACTTACCTGGGGCTCCATGGGGACCCAAAATCAACCCAAGGATTTCCATGGTTGGAAGTGTTTCAGTCAATAGTTTTAGGACATGTTTTAGGGTAATTTAATATTATTATAATATTATTTTTTTACCCTTATTTACCTGCATTACCCTTTAATCATGGTAAATAAAATATTTACCGAAATAATTATTCAAAATGTCTAAAATTAAAACAAACCTATTAACACAATTTGGACCTCATCATTCTAAATATTGAATCTATTTTTATAAATTAATAACACAGAGGGGCCATAAAATATTTTAAAATTAATTCTGGTGTAAAAAAACCGTGTTTTTAAGAAATAATAACTATCAAAATATTGGAACTTGCATATGTACAGTTTAAAGGTGAAATTATTTCCAATGTCCAACATTGAATTAAACTCAAAATCATAACTTATCACTATTAATTATTTCGATTAAAAATTTTGTTTTTAATTAAAATTTAGTTTTTTTGACTATTCATCAAAATATGAATGTTATCAGAAAAGTACCTAAAATTCACCATAAGCTAAATTCGATATTCCGAATCAGAAATAGAAGTCCACTTTGAATGATTAAATTTATAAAATATCAATAATTGGGTATTACTCTTCATACCGACTTGTGTGATTTGTTGTGGTGTGTTAGAACTCGAGGTTGCGTACAACACATGCTACTGTATTATTCAAAGAGAAGTGTACCATGGAAGCTTGAGGTTTTACATTCTCCCCTCCTCCAAATAATTTGTTCCAAGAAATTTCTAAAATATTACGACAAAAAAAGACTCAGGTGTTTCTTCATTAAATATTCCTCAGGTTCACACATTACATCTTCTATCATATGGTTTCTCCACTGAACTTTTACCAGATGAGTTGTCCGGTTTCTCAGAACATGTTCTCTAATATCATGAATCCTAATGTTCTCTTCGTAATAAGATAGATCAGGTTTATATTCTACTTCCTCATAGGTTAGTACATGTGTAGGGTCAGGCATCTATTTTCTCAACAGCGATACGTGGAACACATCATGAACTTTGGAGAGACTTGGTGGCATTACTAAACAGTATGCTACAGCCCCAATTAATTCTAAATTTCAAAAGGTCCTATGTACTTGGGACTCAATTTACCCTTCTTACCAAAACATATAACTCCCTTTCATGGATATTCCTTCAATAAAACATGATCTCCTACTAGAAATTACAAATCCGTTGGTTATCATCATAACTCTTCTGCCCACTTTTAGCTTCTTTGAGATGGTTTTGGATTACCTTCACCTTTTCTATCATTTCCTCCACCAATTCTGGGCCTATAAGTTATCTTTCACCAGCATCATCCCAACAAGTTGGTGTGAGACATCTCTTTCCATATAATGCTTCATATGGTGCCATCTGAATACTTGAATGGAAGCTATTATTATAATAAAATTACTCAAGAGGTAAATATGGATCCCACATACATTTAAAGTCAAGTGGTCATGATCTCAACATTTCTTCTAAGGTTAGAATAGTCTGTTCTGATTGTCCATCAGTTTGGGGTGGTAGGTAGTACTGAAATGATGTTCAGTATCCAGCCATTTCTGATGAATTTTCCTAAATCTTAATGTTAAACATGGATGACGATCAGAAACAATCGATATGGGTACTCCAAGAAGTCTCACAACATCATTAACATACAGTCATGCTAGATGTTCATGTGGTAGATCTTCTCTTGTTGCATGAAAATGTGCTGACTTGATAAGACAGTCAACAATGACCCATATTTCATTTTACTTTATAGGAGTCATTGGTATTTCCATGAAAAAGTCCATCATGATATTAACCCATTTCCACTCAGGTATGGGAAGAGGTTTCATGACCCCTTCAGGCAGTTTCATTTCAGCTTTCACTTGTTTAAAACCATACATCTTGACACAAAATCAGCAATCTCTTTCTTCATGTTGTCCTACCAAAAATGTTTCGTCAAATCTCTATACATTTTGGTGCTCCCACTGTGTATATAGAAATTGGAGCAATGATAATCATCTAACAATTCCATTTTAAAATTAGGTATATAGAGAACACATAGTCTCTTTCCAAATTTCAAAATTACATCTTCACACACAAATTCACTCAATCTCCCATCATTCACAGCTTTAATATTTTTTTTAAAGTCTTTATCATTGGTTTGAGAACTCTTTTTCTTTTCTAGTAAAGATGTTTAGCAACCATTTGAAAAATTATTGATGTTTCACCTTCCATGGTGATTCCCATATCCATTTTTCTAAATTCAAAACACATAAGTGGAAGAAATTCATTTAAAATTAATTCTTGTTGTCAAAACAAAAAACATGTTTTTAAGAAATAATAACTATCAAAAAATTAGCACTTGCTTATGTCCAGTTTAAATGTGAAATTACTTCCAATGACCAACATTGGATTAAACTCAAATTCATAATTTATCACTTTTAATTATTTCGATTAAAAATTTTGATTTTAATTAAAATTCAGCAATTTTTACTGTAAATCAAAATATCACTAGTGTAGAAAACGTTTTTAATGTCACTATTTTTTACATCGGTTATATATAACCGACGTAAAAAATGAGGCGAGTAGATTTTTAACGTCGGTTATTAAAATAACCAACGTTACAAATCGCACCTGATCAGTTTTTACATCGGTTATTATATAACTGACGTAAAAAACCTATTCACGCGGTGTTTTTTACGTCGGTTATTTGGAAACCGACGTAAAATACCTGATATCTATGATTTTTTTACGTCGGTTACCAAATAACCAACGTAAAAAACCAAAGTGCTGTGTTTTTTATGTCGGTTATTTGATATCCGACGTAAAAAACGACATGTCTACGGGTTTCTTACGTCGGTTATTTTATAACTGACGTAACCCCCCCCCCCCCCGTGCTTTGGTTTTTTACGTCGGTTATTTGATAACTGATGTAACAAATGCGTAGATATCAGGTTTTTTACATCGTTTTCCAAATAACCGACGTAAAAAACCCCCCACGCATTGGTTTTCTACGTTGGTTATCTTATAACCGACGTAAAAAACCAAAGTGCAGGTGCTTTTTACGTCGCTTTTAAAATAACCGACTTTATAAATTTAAATAATAGTTTATAACAACGGTTATATAATAACTGACTTTATATAACTTTTAAAGAAATTAAAGCCCTATGGACTGTCATTTACGATTTTTCGATTGACAGTCTGTCGGCTCGTCTCTCTCATGCGGTAAACCCTAATCGGCTCGTCAATCGACCTGCGTTAAACTCATTTTGGATTCATTATTTATCTTCTTCACTCCTCTCGGATCTATCATCTCCACTCGCAAAATTCAAGTAATCCTTCCACGAATATATTTCTTTCATTTTTCTTTCACAGATATTCTATAATTATGTTTTGTGATTTTTGTACAATTAATGTAAACAAGATGTAGTGGTTTCCAAGTATGCACCTCATAACTATTTTGATAAGATGGTGATGAGATAATCTAAGATACATATGATTCAATGATGGAAGTGATACAATTTCACATGGTGTAGGATGATTTATGGGCGGGGTGAGACCATGACATTAACATTGGGGTGTGAGAGGAAAAGTAGTGGAGAAGTGGTATCCGAGAACCTTAATTTTAATATATATATATATATATAATTTTTTATATGAAAGGATTATTTATATGAATTATTTTTTGAGTGATCCATAGTGAGTATATGAAACTATTTTTCCTTATTTAGGTGATGATTTAGATTCCTTTTTTCATAGGGCTTTAGTCTTCTTCTTCAACATTTTCATGAGATGTTTTAGGGAGGATCTTACTATGTATACATGGTATGCCCACCATACATAAATATAAACAAATTTTTTGGCTTTTAAAATCAATTTGTAGTTTTTTATAGATGTTAGTAGCATGGAAGTGTTGTGGAGTAGCGCATTGGGGTGTGAGAGGAAAACTAGTGGAGAAGTGGTATCTGAGAACCTTAATTTTAATATATATATATATATATATAATTTTTTATACAAAATCGTTTATTTATATGAATTATTTTGTGAGTGATCCATAGTGAGTATATGAAACTATTTTTCCTTGTTTAGGTGATGATTTAGATTCCTTTTATCATAGGGCTTTAGTGTGCTTCCTCAACATTTTCATGAGATGTTTTAGGGAGGATCTTACTATGTATACATGTTATGCCCACCATACATAAATATAAATATTTTTTTGGGTTTTTAAAAGCAATTTGTAGTTTTTTATAGATGTTAGTAGCATGGAAGTGTTGGGGAGTAGCTTTCATGAGTATATAGAGTTTATTGTTTCTTCCTATTTTTACTTTTAGTACTAATAATCATCTTTTTGGTTTATGTACAACAATACATGTATGAATTCATTCATAATTATCTAAATTTATTCATTTCGAACTGAGGAGGGTTACTTTTGGTGGGAGCATATCCTAAATGATATGGTATGAATTCGTTCTATCATAACCAAAAATAAAATATAGTTGTATTTTATTTATCATATACATCAACTTATACTCTTCTTTTTCATCACAAACCCTTTGAGAATAAAAAACCAAACTAAGGGCTTTGGTATCCACATTGCCTTTTGTTATAGAATATGGGAAATCAAAATCAAATGATTGAATATATTCCTCCCAAAAACACTTCCATTGATTTTTATAATTGTGTGAGAATATTTACCAAATGGATTTAGGGTCTATAGAAACCATTAATAACATGTTAAACAGGTAGATTATCTAAAATATTAAAACATCAAAACCACAATAAATATTAAACTATGTATGAGTCATGGTTTTCTTTGATTCAATAAAATTTAAAATTTTTATATCTAACTATATTTTGTTTTAAAAATAATATTCAAGCATATTGTTTTAAATACTTATAGATTTGTATTATATGTTAAATTGTTTTACATTGAAATTATGATTTTTTCATATAAAAATATATTTGTCTTATCTTAAAAATATATATTTTTTGTTGATATTTGTTATAGGTAATAATGAGTTGAATTTGGATTACGGCACATCGAATGAGCAATGAATTTTAAGAAGGTGTTGATGCCTTTTTGGAATTTTCAAAATGAAATTTTCCAAGTAGTGACATTTTTTTCTGTCCATGCCTGAAATGTTTGAATATGAAGAAGTTGAAAAGTAGAGAGATAAAAGATCATCTGATTTGTGATGGTTTTAATCTGAGTTACAGCCCTTGGATTTGGTATGGTGAAATTGGACGGAATGTCACTGATGATGATGATTCGCAAGATGGTAACTCCGATGGATTTGAAGAAATGATTCGTGATATTGTAGCAGAACAAATTGAGATAGAACCGACATTTGCGCGTCTATATGGTGATGCTGAAAACCCATTATATCCTGGTTGTACAGATTTTACAGTTTTGTCGGCAGTGTTAAGATTGATTAACCTGAAGGCGAAGCATGGATGGAGTGACAGAAGTTTTACAGAGCTACTATAATTGATGAAAGACATTCTTCAAAAAGATAATGATCTTCCAGATTCCCATTACAATGCCAAGAAAATATTATGCCCGATGGGATTGGGAAACAAGAAAATACATGCCTGTCTGAATGAATGCATTATATATAGGAAGGAATGTGAATTTCTGTCAGAGTGTCCTAAATGTGGGACATCACAGTATATGGTGAAATAAAAATCGCATGCTGATGTAGAGATTACATATCTCTCTTCAAAGGTATTTTGGTATCTTCGTATAATTAATAATTTCAAACGTTTATTTGCTAATTCACATGATGTAAAAAGGTTAAGATGGCATGCTGAAGAGTGGGTATGTGATAGAAAAATATGTCATCCAGCTGATTTTCCACAATGGAAGAAACTTGATGTGTAGTATTCTACATTTGGAAATGAAATTAGAAAGCTTAGACTTGGGTTATGCATAGATGGAATGAATCCATGCCGAATACTCAATAGCATACATAGTTCATGGCCTGTTTTATTGGTAATTTACAACCTCTCTCTAGATTTTTGTATGAAGCTCAAATATTTCATGTTGAGTACAATGATCTCTGGTCCAAAGCAACCCGGTAATGATATTGATGTTTACTTGTCACCGTTGATTGATGATTTGAAACTGTTATGGGCTAATGGTATTAGGGTGTATGATTCTTATAAAATGGAATATTTTCAACTGCATGCAGTGCTTCTGTTCACTATAAATGACTTCCCATCATATGTAAATTTGTCTGGATATAGTGTTAAAGGGCATAAAGCATGTCCAATTTGCAAACAACAGACGTCATATTGTCAATTGCATCATGGGAGGAAAATAGTGTACATGGGTCATCGAATGTTTTTGCCTATGGAACACCCATATAGAAGACTAAAAAAGGAATTCAATGGATCACAAGAATTTGATACTGCTCCAAAACCTTTATCACTTGATTTTTATTTTGAGAGGGTGAAAAACCTTGACGTGACATTGGGAAAGTCACATAAATCTGGTAATGATAGACATATTTGGAAGAAAAGGTCAATTTTTTTTGAGCGACCATATTGGAGGTATCATAAAGTTAAACATAATATTGATGTCATCCACGTGGAGAAGAATATATGTGATTCTTTGATTGGAACATTGTTAGATATTAAAGGAAAGACTAAATATGGGTTGAATGCAAGATTAGACTTACTATCAATGGGAATACGTTTGGAGTTAGCTCCCACTCCTAAAGGAAGATGAACATTTCTTCCCCCGGCTTGTCATACATTATCGAAGAGGGAGAAAATTAGCTTTTGTCAGTGTCTTCATGATACCAATGTGCCTCAAGGATATTATTCTAATGTAAAAAATTCTGTCTCATTGAAGGACTTGAAGTTGATAGGTATGAAATCACATGATTGCCACGTCATGATGCATCAAATTCTACCAGTTGCATTGGGTGGAATATTACCCATTCGTGTCAGAAAGACTATAATGATGTTGTGTTATTTTTTCAATTCAATTTGTAACAAGGCAATTGATGTCAATGCTTTGAACATTTTGGAAATAGATTCAATTTTTATACTTTGTCAATTGGAAATGTATTTTCCTCCGAATTTTATTGATATAATGGTGCATTTATTGATTCATCTGGTTCGAGAAATAATGCATTGTGGACCTGTATGTCTTTGTTGGATGTATCCTTTTGAAAGGTATATGAAAATATTAAAGGGCTATGTTAAAAATATATATCGACCGGAATCCTCCATTATTGAAAAGTATATTTCTGAGGAGGTATCAGTGTTTTGTACGAGCTACTTGGTTGTGGTGCAACACATAGGTTTGCCTCCATCTCGCCATAACTGAGTTAATAATGAGGGAAAGGGGATTCGCGGCTTGAAAGTCAAATCATTTTCAGCTGAACAGATGAAGAAGTTAGAATCATACATCTTGAATAACATAGCTGATGCTCAACTGTATATCACAATGCATATTAATGAGTTGAAACAATGTCATCCAAAGAAGAAAGAAATGTGGATTTTGAATGTGCACAACAAAACTTTTTTGTCATGGATTAAAAATACATTGCTTAGTAGATCAGATGTATCAAAGACATTGAAATGAATAGTGGGTGGTCCATGTTTAAATGTGATAACATGGTCCGGTTATAACATTAATGGTTATACATTTCATACAATATCTCAGGACAACAGAAGTGCAGTTCAGAATAGTGGTGTATTGGTGTTTGCAGAAGCAATGCATTTTTCGAGTGCTAAGGACAAAAACCCAATTTCTGCATCAAGTGCATATTATGGAGTGATTGATGACATATGGGAGGTTGATTACTTTAAAAGTAAAGTTCCCATTTTTAACTGTAAATGGTTTAACGGTAACAACAGTGTCAGACACGATGAATTTGGAATAACACTTGTTAATCTGAATAGATTGGAAGACACATCTGATTCTATTATTATGGAAACACATGCAAAAAAAATTTTCTATGTAGTAGATCAATCAGATATGCAGTGGGCTGTTGTTTTACAAGGGAAAAAACAATATGTTGGTGAGGATGAACTTGATGAATATTTTGATTTATTTGAGATCCCTACTTCTATGGAAATATTAACAAATCATAATGACGATCATGTTGAAGACATAGTTTGTGCCATAAGGAATGATGACAACGAAGGAATTTGGGAAAACAATACATTTGTACATTCTTAAAATTACAGGTAACATATGTTTATTTCTTGTTTACATTTATTTTTTCCATAAATGTTAGATATTTTATGTTTTTTATTTATTAAAACCTGTTTTAAAATAAAATAAGTATATTTTTTTGTTTGTTTTAAGTTTGTTTAGTTTACTTTATAATGTTTATAACCATTACATGAATTTTAAAATGCTTATTTTCATTCACTGACAATTACTTTACCATGTTTACAATGTTTACCAGGTTTACCATTTTTAGCATTTTTACCATCTTGACCATCTTGACCATCTTGACCATCTTTTCCATCATTACCATTGTTTAATGTGCTTACAATATTACCAATGTTTACTATTATGTAACATAGTACACATTTCTATTTTCTGATTACAGTAGTATTAAAATATTTGAATTTGTATATTTGTGAACTGACGTTTGTTTTTTTGATTTGAAGGATAATTATAGATCATTCAGATGATCAACCACATGATTATGGATAGGAGCATATTGCTGGTCATACCTCTGGGGATGAACATTCACATGCTCCTATTACGACAAAGAGTTTAAAGGTTGGTAAATGTGGGTGTACACGTTTATCAAAATTATCACTTCCCTGTATGTAGGAACAGAGGATAGTTGTTGAGTTTGATGATAATGATATTCCTAGAGGTCTGAATGCCAAAGATTTTAAGAGTTTTGTTGCAACTCAGGCTAAGACCAAAGTAAGCATTATATATGATGATTGGAGAGGTGTGGCTAAAGCGATTATCTCTCAGTTGTGGGAGACGATTTTGGTAAGATCTTTTGTCATTGTTTGACCATTATTTTAATGTTTCTAGTATATATAATATGTTTAACCTCTTCATTATCAAATGAGATTTGATATTCTTGACACTGGAGGAGTCAAGAAGAAATGCTTATCTTTGGCTGCCAGGAGATGGAGGGATTTCAAATCAACCCTCTCATCTGATTTCATTTATGGTCATAGGGGTCATGACAATCCATGTCTTATATATCCTTTTATAGATGAAGACACATGGAGACAGTTATTTGAAAGTAGAAAAAAGAGTCATTTCTCGTAAGGGCAATGTAAAATTTTATAAAATTTCTTATATAAATGATTTTATTAATGTTTTGTTAATGATTTCTTATTCATAAATTACAACAAAAAAGGAATTCTCATCAGGAGATCCAATCTAAAAATGTATACCCTCATAGTTTATCTCGGGGAGGGTATGCATTATTGGAAGCACAAATGATGGCGGAAAAATTTCAACAACTAAGAGCTGAGTCATCAAGCTCTGGAGAGGTGGCCCCTCCATCCCCTCCATCTAGACATGAAAAATGGAAGAGAGCTCGGAAGGAAAAAAAGGGCAATATCTTGTGGAAGAATCGAGAATCGTGGCTGAAAGGATTGTAAGATATCTACTTAATTTATTTAAGTAAATTTTTTTCTTCATATAAGTTTCAATCATTACAGAAATGTTCAATTAATTAATACAGGACTCTCTTGAGGAGTAGAGTTCAGCGGGGAAATTTATAGATACTGGGAGGGAAGATATTTTATTTGCAACATTGGGAAGGCCAGAACATCCTGGTTGTGTAAGAGGATATATGGCATGTGTATCGGTAAGAAAAGTGTTGCCACATTCTTCAACTTCTAACATTGAGGGGGTTTATAAAAAAATTGAATCCTTGGAGGCTGAAGTTCAAAATATTAATGCGACGATGGAGGAAAATATTAGAGAGTCGGTGCAGTCTATGTTTGCAGAAATGCAAAGAGAATTTCAGATTGCAGCTCCCACTCCTCTACCTCCCCCTGCAGACCCCATTATTTATCCTCCACCTCCTCCAGTAGCTCCCACTCCCCCACCTCAGCCTGCGAACCCCATTTTTTATCCTACGCCTCCACCGCAGCTTTCTACATATTGCGAGTTGTATGTTGATGATTCTCAACATCATATGGTAGCATACGGGTTGGTATATTGTATAGGATATACAGTTTAACATCAACAATTAGAGGTAGAGAATCATAGGGTCACTATACAGGATATTATAGATAGATCAGCTAGGGTACCAATACATATAGATGAGGTGGCAACAATTGGACAGAGTATCGGCCATTTTTTATTTTGGCCATCTAGACTTCTTCGACTCATTACCATAGAGGTATGAATGTTACATATTTTATTTTATTTTATTATTAAAGTTGTTTTATCATTTGAAAACTACTATATTTTTCAATTTTTTTCACTGGAATACTTCAAAGGTAAAGAAATACTGTATAGACAACAACAAATACAACAGGCTATGACATCAGATACAGATTCCAGTGGTCTTGACAAATTGTCAAGATATTCAAATTTTTTGTTGGGTTTTTATGAGTTTCCAATGGAATCTCATGTTTGTGGATGTGAAATAAGTGTGGAGATTACAAAAACTGATATCATGGAGCTTGTTACTGGAGATAAGTTGGGCATCAACATGGTGCAAATTTTTTCCATGTAAGTCTTAACACCATTTCCATGCATTATATTTATTAAAAATGTATACTTATGAATGTTTTGTATTAGGTATCTTTATAATATTTGTGAGAGGAATGATCTGACAGAATTGTATGGATTCATGGAACCGCAATTGATTTCCTCTGAAGCATGTGCATTGAATGAGGAACAAAGAATGGTTTATATTGCTGAATGATTTGTAAAGAATATAATCACACAATGATGGATGACGCCTTTTTGTGAGAGGTATGAAACACATTTCTCACAAAGAGTTAATTACCTTTTAACATAAAACCCCACTAACATTAAATTTCAATTTTTCAGTGATCATTGGATGTTAGGGGTTTTTTTCCCAAGGGAGAAAGCTCTTTATTTGATATGCTCTGTTCATGGTGATGTGCGGGAATGTTTTGAGAATATATTGGAAAAGTAAGTTTCAATTTCTCAATATTTTTATATATTATAATTAATTTTAAATTTACCCCATTTGTATTATTTTCTAACAGTGCATGGGCCTACTTTCGAAAAAAACACAAAGAAAAGATCAAATATGTAAATGCGAAGGTAAATTTCCATTTATAATTTGTACATTTTGATTTATTACATAAAAATAATATATTGAATTTACACTCATTCAAACAGAATTGTCATGAACAACAAGGCGTCATCGAATGATGATATTATATGTTAATATTTATGTATGAAATAATAACAACTGGGACAATTGTGAATTATGACCTGGTACAATTTCCTCTTAATCATTGCCATAATAATTCAATTTGATTTATTCATTATACACGTTAACTATCATCTTTTTCATTTGTAGCTTTTTGATGACCCACAACCCTATACTAATGAAGACATCAAACATGTACAAGTAGAGTGGTCAAATTATTTTACAGGTTTGATTGAATTTTAGTTGTTTGTAACATAAAATGTAATTTTGAATATTGTCGTTTTAATTGTGTATTTGGTAGTTGTTTAGGTTGGATTTAGTTTTTTTTTTGAAGTTAACAGTGTAAGTTTTGAATGTTATATAAGTGAATGTTTAATTTTTCTCTACTTTTTGTTTTGGTCTACTTTTGATGGTTTTTCTGGATGGATTTGGGTCTGTGGGGGAGGGGTTCCAAGGGTGTGGGGGTGTGTTCAATGGGGTTGGGGGGTGTCCAGCGGTCTGGGAGGGTTGTCCGGTGGGGTGGGGGGACAATCCTGGGGGGTGGCAGGGATGTCCATGGGTGTGGGAAGGTGGTCCAGGGGTGTGGGAGTGCTGTCCATGGTGGGGGGGGGGGGGTTGTCTAGGGGTGTTTGGGGCTTTCCAGGGGTGTGGTGGGGGCTGTCAAGTGGGGTGAGGGGGTGTTGTTCAGGCGGGTGGGGGTTGTCAAGGGGTGTTTGGGGGTGACCAGGGGTCGGGGGGCAGTCCAAGAGTGTGGTTGGGGCTCCAATGGGGTGGGGGAGTGTTGTCCAAGGGGTATACATGAGGGTGGGAGCTCCAATGTTGTGGGGGAGGGCTGTCCTGGCAGTATACATGAGGTTGAGTGCTCCAAAGGGGTGGGGGAGGGCTGTCCATGGGGTATAAATGAGGGTGGGGGCAGTGTAGGGGGAAAGTTATATATGATATCAATGTACATGTTTAATTTTGATCTACTTCTATTTTGTGGTACGATTTCACGATTTGTTTTCCGGTTGATTCTGGTGGAGAGAAGATGACTGCATTCTGTTTAAAAAAAATTGGGTTTATCACGTCGGTTATTTAAACCGACGTGATAAAATGCCTGGAAAATAGTTTATCACTTGGTTATTTAATAACCGACGTGATAAAAGGCCAGAAGGATGGTTTATCACATCGGTTATTTAATAACCGATGTGATAAAAGGCTTGGAGAATGGTTTATCACGTCGGTTATTTAATAAACGACGTGATAAAAGGCCTGGAGAATGGTTTATCACGTCGGTTATTGAATAACTGACGTGATACAAGGCCTGGAGAATGGATTATCAAGTCAGTTATTTAATAACTGACGTGATAAAAGGCCTTTACAATGGTTTATCACATCAGTTATTGAATAACCGACATGATAAAAGTCCTGGACAACAGTTTATCACATCGGTTATTCCATAACCTACGTGATAAACCCCCCCTCCCCAGGTTTTCCACGTCGGTTTTATAAGAACTGACGTGATAAACCACGATCACCCCAGTTTACCACGTCGGTTCTTATAGAACCGACGTGATAAACCCCCCTCACCCCAGTTTATCAAGCCAGTCCTTAAACAACCAACATGATAAACCCCTATCCCCTCGGTTCATCGTCCTTTTCTCACGTCGGTTTTTTAATAACCGACGTGATAAACCATTTTCCAGGCATTTTATCACGTCGGTTGTTAAATAACCGACGTGATAAACCATTCCCATTTTCTTTATCATGTCGGTTCTAAAATACCCAGCGTGATAAACATCGCGATTTTATGTTTTTGACGTCGGTTTTTAAATAACCGACATCAAAAACCTTATTTATAACGCCGCACGTATTATTGTCAGCTAGAAACCGACATAAAAAATGAAAAATAACCGATGTAAAACATTTTTTCCGCACTAGTGTATTAATGTTAACAGAAAAGTACAAAAAATTATGCCTACGAAAATTTTGTTATTCCGAATCAATTAATAAATTCAAATTTTTATAATAAAATTTATACAATTTCAAATATTGGGTATTACTATACATAATGACTAGTTTGATTGGTTGTGGTGTGTTAGAACTAGAAATTGCATACAACACACGCTACTGTATTATTCAAAGGGAAGCGTACTGTGAAAGCTTGGTGTGTTACACGGCCAACCCTAGAAAACTCTGCACCTCAAATATTCTCTTCAACTGCTACCAGGAAACTACTACTCTTACTTTCTTTGGGTCTTCTGGAACTCCTATCTCTGAGATAACGTGGCCCAAAAAGAGAATCGGGTCCATCCAAAAGTGGAATTTTGAGAGATTAGAATATAACTGATTCTCTCTTTGTGTACTCAAAATGATCTCAAGAAGGTTATAATGGTTGGGTCATGAGTGAGAGTACAATAAGATTTCATCCACGAAGACCACTACGAAATAGTCCATGTATGGACGGAACACTCGGTTCATCACTTCCATGAAAACTACAGGCGTGTTCGTGAGGCCGAACAATATAACCATGTACTCATATAGACCATACCAGCTCCGAAAAGCTGTAATAGGTATATCAGATGGTATAACGCACAACTGATTATAACTGGAAATCAAATCGTTCTTCGAGGACACCAAGGCACCTCAATGTAGATCAAAGATGTCATAAATCTTGGTTAAGGGATATTGATTCAAGACCATAAAATGGTTCAGCATATGGTAATCCACACAATGCCTAAGGGCTTAATCTACCTTCTTGGAAAACAGGACAGGAAAACCCCATAGATAAGTACTGGGTTAGATGAAACCCTATTCCCGCAACTCCTCCACCTGCTTCTTGAGCTCCTACAACTCAGGTGTATCCATCCTATATAGAGGAATGGACAATGGTGCCGCTCTTGGAATGAGATTAATAGAAAAGTATACCTAACGCCTCAGTGGGAAACATGAACAATCCTATAGAAATACATCCTTGAAATGAGCCCCCACTAGTGGAAAGTCTAATTGTGAAGTCCCCTGGACGTCCAGATATAGACTAGAAATTTGAGATGTAACTCCACCTAACACATGATGCTCGGGTCCTACTCTACTCACCTGGAAATCCCACTCACACTTATGAAGAAAAAATCCACCCTCTGGTGATATGAAACTCACCCTACGGCTGACGACTGTCTTGAAAGGATGTAGCCAGTCCATTCCAAGAATGAAATCATTGATTTCCTATTCTATGAAATAATGATTCCATATTAAGTGATACCTAGCCACCTCTAGAGGGAACTCCTTGCACAAACATACACTAGCTTTCCTAGTCCCCAATAGTGTGTCTAGAGTCAATGTATCGGTAGATGAATATCGCATTGTCGAACGCTCTCCATAACAACAACAGAGATAATTCTATGGGAAGACCCTATATAAAAAACATAAAAAGATAAAACTGAGGCTACTATGATCGTACCCCATACTATAGAGGGTCCAGGTTCTTGAACCTGTTGGGTCTACTCTAATGCAATAGCCTGACCTATACCATGACCCTGTGACCCTGCCTAACTACTCTGAGCTGATATACCCTGTAGTTTCTAAATGACCGGTGACTAACCACCATGGCCTCGACCTCCACCTCTACCCAAACGGCTGGAAAAACTCCAGTTCCCAGTTTGGTGAGAAAATGGATGTGCGGCCCCTGAACGAGGAGTCATGGATGAACCTCTATCACCAGCTACTGGTGAGAAAACTGGATAGAAGCACTGAAGGTGACCCATCTTACCAGAATATCATCACTCTACTCAGTCCCTGTGGCACTGCTGCCTCATATTTCTATCCCTTCCACACTGGTAGCATACTACTTGGCTACATAAATATGTGTCTCGCTGCCTCGGATCACCATGCGTACACTCCCTACGTCGCTTCCTACTGTCAGTTAGTGAAGTACTAACTCTAGAAGCAGAACCAAAATGGATCTCAGCTCAAGAATCTCATAGATTTCCCTCTGCAATCAATGTCTGGTTGACGATGGAAGTGATGGAAGTCAACCTGAAGATATTCACTTGATAGCGGATCTCCCATCTAATACCATCCCCAAACTTTCGTTCCAGGAACAACCCATCTCTGTGCTGGAGGGGTGTGACACGCTGAATCTTGGTGAAATGAGAGGAATACTTCATGACAGAAAGAGTACCCTTCTTTATTCTCATGAACTCCCAGGCTTGGTTGGTCCTCAGGGTCTACGGATATAAGTAATCATAAAGAATGTGCTAAAACTCATCCCATGCCATAACCTAATGATGACCTGCCTGTGAGATCACATCCCACCACCTATTGGAGGTGTCTCATATCATGTAGGTATCAATCTTGACCAGCCTCTCTAGAGGTGTCTCCAGGTGCTTGATGATCTTTATTGTGGTTTCAATCCATGATTCTGTAGCCTGAGGTCCTCCTTCAATTGAGAAGGTGGGAGGATGCTTCTTCTGGAAAACCCACGTCAATTCTGCCATAGTAGAGGTAGGAGGCGGAGCTCTTAAGAAGGTCTGCATGATCCAAAAAAATCCTACCATAAATTGTGCATCAACGCCTATAACTGGCATAACTACAAGTGTCAATGATGGGACAATAAAAGGATCTGCAAGATGTCCTTGATCAGCCATATCCAGCGTCTGATCACCGCCAGGAAACTGGGGTGCAACCGGGGGTCGTCTCAGTTCCATGACTCTGCAAGGTCAAACACATACTTTAGATCACATTATCAGGGACTGAAAACTAGGAGCGTACGAAGTGAATAGGGGAAAGAAAGCATTCGAAATTTACAAAACATGCAGACACGACGTGTATAAAGACTACACAGAGTGTTCCATTATGTCATTTACAGGGGTATGTACTCTTGCCAAAATTGGTCATGTAACACCCCAAACACTTGGCTTATTATCCTAACACATGGCAATTATATGAATCCTCTTCCCATATCGAGTCATTCTACACGGTTATGTAACATAGATCTCCTATGACAAAACTACATGACGTGTTGAAGGTAGACAAGGCATGTACTCAACAAGCTTCACAAGGTCCGTGTTGTTAGTGAAATGGCATGTGTAACCAGGTCACACTACACGGCGTGTTCCAAAAGGGTACGAAATATACTAAGAAGTCCCATCAGACTGTGTGGTTAGTTACACAACTGACCACATGGTTGACACTACACAACATGTTCCAGGAGGACACGACGTTTAAGAGAAAGGATGACATCGAACCTTGTTGTTCGTGACATGGACGGGTTCCTAGTTTAGACTATATAGCATCTTCATGGTGGAAATAGTGTGTATAAGAAGATACTCCACCGACTGTGTTGTTAACTACATGGTTATAATCCTAGGATTACATGACACGACATGCAAAACAAGTACACAGAGTGTTCCCACAATGTTTTCTTTATCTCGTGTCTCTTCCCACACAGCCTGTGACACAGTTAGAGAATACACGGCATGTACATAAAGTACACAGCGTGTACATAAGAAAAACTGTTACTTTCAGAACAATAGAACATAGGGCGTGTAGTCAAAACTACACGCTGTGTATTCAGGGATTTTTCGGACACTAAGACTCAAAAACTACTCTGGGGCCCAGAAAACTCTGAAACGAACATTGAAAGTGCCAAATTCCAATCCATGAGGGCCCATACTCCCTACGAATCAATGGTTGACATCTTATACAAGTTATAACAATGAAAACAAGAAATGATCAACCATATTCTGGTCCATGAGGGCCCATAACACCTCAAGAACCAAATTTTTCCATCCATCTAAGCAAAGCACTATACTAAAAAATTCCCTATCAAATAGCAGGTATTCTATTAAAGATTAAATCACAACAACATGAATATTCTACACAAAATCTATCAAAACAATATGAAATTTCTAATGCATCCAAGATGACATAGCAAGAATGCATGAAATGTGATTTCTACCAAGTGCCGACATGATGCATGAGATGGAATACCCTCATCTCATCAGGCTGCAACAGAAATAAAACCTCAATAAAATCATTGGTAATAGCACAAAATGTGTGATTCACACAAGGTGAAACCAAATAAACTGTAACAATTGAAAACCAGAAAAATTGCAATAAACGAGGTAGATTGGCTTTTCCTTGTACACGAGTTAGCTACACCCAAGAAAAACTTATTACCAAGTATCTATTCCATCCTATCCCAGGCTAAGAGATCCAAACAGTAAGTCAAGAGAAAAGAATTCCTATTATACAACTTTGTAATATCCCAGTTCTGGAATCCACCTAAAGGTGCCCTGTACTCGGTAGGTCACATGGCCTCAAGCACATTTCCCTCAACGCCAAAGGTAGCCAACTAGCATTAAGGGCCTTGGTTGGTATAGTGGAGAAACTATTCCCTCATTGGCAGAGTACACAATGGATGTACACAAATATATAAAATGGTGGAAGAAGTAAATATCCAACAACATTAAACAACTGGAGACTAAAAAATAACCAACTATAGAAAAATATATTAATGATGAATGATACAAATGCATCTAGTAATGCAACCAAACAATTCACAATGATGAATAGAGTACTAAACCCATGTACAAATGGAAAACAAATAAACTACTCCTCAGCATCACAAGCCTCAGCTTGGTCGCATGCTCTCTAGCTCCAGTGCAATCAAGAAACTGAAGTAGAAGGGCGCTTTCTCTTATCTATACCTACAACAATATAATCTTTTTGGGCCCAAAATCGTGTCCCAAATAGGGTGTGAGACAAAATCACAGTAGGAAACTACCCGAAGATATGTGCTTAATAATCAGTGAAAATATGGAAGGTAAAAGTATAGAATGTCGTAAACAGGAAAATACTCAGTAGAAAACAATCCACAGTTTCAAGCTTATAATTTACAAACAACAAAAAAGACACTTAATAAAGTAGAACAAACAGGTAACCCTATGGGTAGTTCTCACAGCCTAACCCCTATGGTAAAACTGACAAGTACTAGCAACCCTCTGGGAGGAACACACAGTCTCACCGCTCTAGTTCATCTAAATAATAGACTCTCTGGGGAAGCACTCACCATCAATTCCCCCTATAGTCTCGTATCTTAAAATAGGTGATTTGGGGAATCATGCAATATCTCATTCCCCTTATGGCCCATGTTGAGGAACTACAGACACTCTGAGGAAGCACCCAACATCAATTCCCCATGTGGTCTCAAATCTTATTATAAAGACACTCTAGAGAAGCCCTTACATCCATTATTTCTATGGTCTACTACACTAGGTTCTCACAGCCCTGTATAAAGTCATCATGTATCACATCTCATGACACCAAAGGTAACCTTATGAACTACTTGGATATAATTATACCACATCATAGTATGGAAGACCAATAGTCACACCATCCTACAAACTAGGCATGGAACTGGAAAAATCCTAACTGGAAAAATCGGACCAAACGATCAAAAATAGCTTAAACATGCATGTTTAAAACATCCAAAGCATAGTAAATGACCCTATTAAAAAAATATAACCTCTACTCTGGAATATATGAAAAGAAGTAAAAAAATGGAAAAATAGGAATCATGAAATACCTCATTCAAGGGTATTGGTGGAATTTGAAAAAAATACAAAAAGACCTTCAACAGAAAGGCACAAACCACCTACCATATTATTTGTAGATAGATATACTTGAACCACAGGTCCTGAATCTCCATAGAACGTTGAAGATCTACAAAAAAGTCTAAAATGTTCAAACCGCAATAACATGGAAAAGAGAAGGAATTGAGAAATGATGCTCTAGAAGAAGGATAAGTCAACCGATGCAGTTCCAACACAGTCGACGATGGCCGATTTAGAGAACAGACAGAGGCTTGGGGGTTCGTCGAAGATCTACAGTTGTACGAACTTTCTAAGACAATGAACACGTTGAAGAAGATAGTTATGTCCGTCAGACGCGACCCTGGGGTGTTTAATGTTAAAAAATACACTGTTTGTTCTTTTGGAGTAAGCGGCGTGTACTCACCCTTTCCATACATCGCATTCAGCAGTCTCCAAACACCCTTGCATGGTCGTGTGTATGGCCCCTACACAGCCAGCACACAGCCTTCAGTGGTGGGGAAGTACATGGCATGTACTCATAATTTACATGGTGTGTACTTCAAAAATTCCAAGAAAATCTTCTTTTCTCAAAAAAATCAGGTATTGTAAAGACATCCTGGAAAAGAAGATCTGGGTTCTTATATCTAGGCCGTGGTGGAGGATGCGGCCGATGAGGTGGGATGGGCTACTCAGAGAATGCAAGAGAAACCTGGATGGGTCAGGATTAGTAGTACTTCAAGCTAGGGTGGCATTAAACATCCATACCCCCAAAACTGGGCATCAATTTTATGTTCCTTATTTGGAAACATGATCATACATTTGAGAAGGACTTTTTAACGTAGGTTTTTTGAATTTAATATTAATCGCTCATGACACGGGCCACTAAAATTATCAAATAATAATATATTAATATTATTATTATAGCTTTGACCAACCATAACTTCTGGAAATGATGTATGATTGAAGAACTATCAGCTACATCGCTAGTCCTAAATTTAAATCGAGGTGTGACCCCCATTAATCCGATTTGCGGATTTATGCAGAAATTTCACCATTTTCACCAACTGTATGTTTTTCAAAAATTATTATCCATTCCCATGTGTTTTTCCATGAGGATTGAAATAGTGAAATCTATATGATCTGTTACTGGATCATGTTGTTGTCCCCACGAAGAAACTTTCATGTGAGATGTTGGAAGATTCAGCTTCTTCACTAAGAGTCTGATTCAGGTGAATGATTAGTAGATCATGTGCAATTTTTGTGCATGGATCATGAATGTGTTTTTAGGACCAATTGGGGCCTATATACCATGAGGGGGGGGGGGGGGGTGAATCAGGGTATATATATTCTTCTTCGAAATTCTATATACCACACTGAATCGTGACCTCTTCATTACATGGGTCACTTTGTTTCCCCTTGTGTGTTTATTATCATCACTTCTTTTCTTCTTTATCATATGATGATGCTTTGAATGAAATTCAGGGAAGCAATCAGGTAGACACATAGTGTTTTTAATTGGTTCACCCTCACTGGGCTCGTCCAAGGACAATACAACGACGATATGCCACTGTACCAAATCCACTAAGGCTAACTGACAAAATGATTGGGACAGATCAATTATATGCCCAGTCTCACTACCTTTATAATGTTTAGGGTCAGATCACTACTTTCCTAAGGGTTACTCCATATTTCTCTCTCTCTGGATCACTACCGGTGGAGAGGATCACTTTCTTCCACGTTCTTAGCTCACAGATCTAGGAAGGATCCACTCAAAGTTTATAAACCTGTAGTTTTTTATGATCACTAATGAATACATCCTCTATTGTATGTAGATACACTGTTGAAGTCCAACTTTCACCCATAAATGAATCTCACATTGCACTGAATGTATTGAGCAATCATCCAGCTTTCTCACATCCCTAAAATGAATGGAATGATACTACCATATCTAGTTTATAAACCTGTAGTTTTTTTATTATCACTAGCGTGACACTCGCTTCGTCAACTCCAAACTTGGGTGACTCGCACCCTTTTACGCCCAAACCAATTTTAGTGTGAAACTATCAACTGTCACACTTCTTGAATTCCTGGCACACATGTTTCACCAAACCACCAGTGTGACACCCCCTTCTTTAATTCTATACTTGGGACACTCACGCCCTTTCTCACCCAAACTACATTGGGCGCGCAACAATCAACTGGTGTGCATCTTCTGAATATCTTTATACATGCGCGACAACACAACCTGGACAATTGGAACTCTAATTTTCACTAAAAGTGAACTCACTAACGAATGAGGAGGGTTTGACCTCTATTTATAGGCATTTGAACACCATGAGAATCGGCGCACGGGTTTCCTCTCAACTCACAAGTCCAGTCTCCCAAGTCTCTATTGGCCTGGTCACTTGCATGACCAAACCTAAAACTTTGGTGCCCCTTTTCCCGTTGCCATTTTTTTATTTTCTGATCATTAATAACAAGTTGTGTGCATGTTTCCAAGCCTCTAAGACAATAGGGCTCATGCCCCTTTTCCAAAAATAACTTTTCTCCATTTGTCGATTTTGAGGTGCAAAAATTTGGCAAACACTTGAAAACAGCGCCAACTTGTATCTTCTCTTTTTGAGAAACCTCCAGATTGACAATTAATTTGTCGACATTCATGAATCAATCATGGATTGTTAAAAAAATCCCTTGAACTTTACATGCCACCATGAAATCCCCTTTGTCAACAAATCTATACGTCAAGGATTGCTTTGTGAACAAACACAACATGACGTCCCACTTTGTCAACAAACACAATCACCTCAAAAAATGATTCAATAATATCTTGAGGTATTTATTCCAAAAAGAGTGATACTTTTGGTAATCCAATACCATTCAGGGTGGAATGTTGGTAGAATTACATTTTTTACATTTTGACTAACATCGAGAATTGTGTTCTCATTATCCTTTTAGCTATATTTTCCCTCCCTTTTCTCCTTCTTTTGGACTTGAATTTTGTAATGTGAGTAACATGACATGAGTGTTTTTCTATGTAGAACATGATTGTTACCTCTATAGTGGATTTAACAATATGATGTAATATTTTTGGAGCACATTTCCAATATAAGGAATCATTCATTGTTTCGTGAGTGATGCCTATTTAAGGTGATGCTCACTGATATTAGTTTCTAGGTGATGACATCAAATATTTATGAGGTTTCCCTCATGTGGGGAAGGGTATTGGAATTACTTGATGTTGTAGAGTGGTACCACCATGTAGGGATGGCCACTGCAGTTTATCATCCTATTTTGAGTGGAAACCTCTAATTGAGATGGGCATGGGTCATCTATAACACTATATTGGGACTCTTCAGCCAATATTGTAATGGGACGTTGACCTATTCTGAGTGGAAAGCTCCACCCAAACTAGTCCTAAGTCATTGACTAATTCTAATTGAAACTCTCAAGATAGGCTAGGAATGGGTTCTCAAGGACACTAGACTTTAAATCTTCTTCCGAACTAGGAATAGTTCATCTACCATGAGGAATGACCTCTTGACTATGATTATTAATGATGAGACATGGTTTGATATACCTTTGGACACATGATAAATATGGGTGACATCCCCACAGAGATGTGTCCAGGTTACGTAACCATAAACTATGATAGAAAGATAGTTCCACCCAAAGATGATAGTATTAATGTGTGGTGATTGAGTCCCATTAACAATCATGTTCTGGGAAGACGTGTGGGATAATGAGAATCATTTTTGGTTACAACTAGAACTGTTGGATACTCATCCGCTTCAGGTGAGCTATGAGATGGTGATCCCATTACTCTCTTGTTAGGGATTCATTGACTATGTAAATATATATATACATATATATCATATTCCCGAACATAATTTTTGGTTTTCGTTAGGCTCCTTTAAGGAGAGGGAAATACGTGCGGGGCATGCCTTGTGATTTCCATGACTAGCTTTACATGGATGGATGAGTATAATATAATTCTACAGATATTAAGGACTCAAAAAGAAGTTCATATTCTCACCATCTCTAGATCCTTGAGTTCAGTTGAGTTTACATTCACTCTCATATTGGTTTTATCTTCACTATTTTACATTAAATTATCTTAATTGCTACATTCCACTTCATTGTATCTATTACAGCTCCCCATTCACCATTTTAGGGCATCAGGCTATGTATTTTTATATTCACCACTTCATAGGAGTTTCCAACATGTTTCATTCTATATACAGATGCCAGACAGTTTGATCATGAATTAATTGGGGCTTGGGGATATGTGTTCTTGTACTGCGTATAGTGGTCATAGAATTTGATCTAGGAGCAGGGATCCTAAACGATTTTAAATTTTAGTTTCTGCAAAGATGGGGTACTTTTCTAGATAAGATTGTATTCTACCCATTTTCCTATAATTTTAATTTTCTATACTTGTAATTAGTAGAGTTTAATGTATGTATGTTTTTCTTTTAGAGAAGTGGGGTATATTTTGTTCCTTTTCCCTTAAATTTTTCATTGAGTTAGATGCATGTGTCTATACAGGTTCATGGGAGAAAGCCCCTTTGATTTTACAGTGCTTTTGGTGCTTTTTCCAACCCCCTGGTTTATAGATGTTGTCTTTGGGTTGTTGTGGCTTGAGCCCCAAAATGGGTCGGGTCATGACAAAGTGGAATCCCAGGTGGTTCAGATTTGGTAATTTTTTTGGAAAAATACCTAAAAATCATGTTTGGGGTTTGGTAAATAGATTCAATGTGTCTCATGGGTGGCTCTCAAAACAAGAATCCAGTGATATTGTTGCGGCTGACATAGCCATTCACCGGGACCCCAATAACTCGCTTGTCAACATGGAATGTTGAGACATTTATTTTAGATAACATTTATACATGCATCGTATAATATTGATTTCTAGACTATACTTCTTGACTCATATCCCCATTTTTGTTTATATATATATATTCGTATTTCACCATAATAATCTTTGATAATTTTCAAGATGCTTCTGCAATGCCATCCCATTAGGATACTTGCTCTAGTTCATGATGAAGACCTTGTGAGTGATGAGGCCTTTGTTCATGATCCGTCATTTTATCTTCCTTCATCAAAGTTGACTTGTTGTAGAAAAACCACCTATTGATCATCAGTTTGTCCTTCCAGAGTATGCTTAGGATGTGCATAAGCTGTGCACAATCTTTCAGTTCATTCTCCAGAAACCTCATAGGTTTTCTTGTGAGCTAGATCATTAAGCAGCAGAGGTATGGAGAGAGTTTGTGGTCCACCACTTTAGGCATGTTTGGATACCAATGAAATAGTTATTGTATTTTGAAGCCAATCATTTTCACATAGTATATATACAATGGAGGTGTTTGGTGACTAAAACCCCAATGAGTCGGTACTCTTATGGGAAGACATCAAACAGATGTTCAGTGAAGAGAATTATCCCCCTAGATTATTCATGGCATGAATTACGGATCTTCTGGAGATTCATAATTAAGGGATGATGGTGGATGATTATGAGACATGTTTCACAGTCCATTCATGATACACTTCAAACAAGTTCCACAATGACTACTTCTAAGCACGAGAGTTTGAGTTGGCACGGGTGATAGAGATATTTCTATAAATGGCCCCCATGTTAGCTTGTTTTGGTATTGGACAGGTTAGAGAAATGATCTCTATTGCATCTTGAGATGTAAATTTGTAGCACCTCTACATTGGAGGCCTTCACATGATTTAACAAAGGAAAATGGTTAGGGATGACATAGAGAAAGGGGGAATCCCTAGGAAGGTGGATGTTATGGTTGTGATGGAAAAGGTCACATGGCATGAGACTGCCCGACCAGACAAGAAAAAATTACATGGAATATAGTAATTGAACCACAAAATAAGATATGGAATCTGTATCATGGATCTCCAATGCGAGGACAAGGTAGTGCTCGGGGAGGTGGTTCCGGAAGAGTATTAAGTGGAGTTGTGATTGGTGGAAGATGCTACAAGGCACTTCCACCACCAGGTATCCCATGTCAGGCTCAAGGAGCTGGAGGTCGGGGATTTTGGAAGCTGCAAGGATTGGATGTTTGCGATCCTTTTGTGAATGAGATAATAAGAGGTACTCTTTGTGACTTTTCAATTATTTAGTGGAAATTTTTATCCATTATGTGATGTTATTTAACACCCGAATTTTATCTTGAGTTTTTTTAACTATGATTTAGTGCATCATTGTAACCCTGTGTCGATGTTTCTCATAATATTACCGAATGCACATGGAATATGGGTCTTTCCTCCATGGAGACATGTTTTGGTGATTTGAGAAAAGTTATGCAGGATGGTTAGTACCACCGAAGGAGAATAATATGGAGTTGTGGTGGATGAGTCTCTCTGAATTTTTGGATATTGGAAGGGTAGTGTCGTGGAGTGTTGGAGAATGTATAGGCATTTCCAGTGGAGTTTTTATACTTGAACTCTTTTTTCTTGGGATTCTACTAGTCGGTGTTACAACATGTGTGGGTTGGGGATTACACTTCTTCTAATAGATGCGAATATGCACGGGGCATTCCATGTTCTCTACATGTCTAGATTCTTGTGTTTTTATGAATTTACTCACATTCCATTGTCATTGGAACCTTTGTGTGAAAAACATCAACCTTGATACAATAGTTATCAAGTACATGTTAAGGCAATGGAGACCCCATGAACAAGACTAATTGACCTAGTACACGATTCTGAAGATAGTAGTCTTCACCATGAGAATGGGGAGTCACTATCTTTTAGGAGAGTTCTATGAGGTTTGTTCATATCATTGATGACTCAGATACATATCTACTAAGAGATTGTTAAACCTGAGATAGAGATGCTGGTTGGAAATTACTATAGGATTATGAATTCAAGATCATCTATACTTTGGGAAAGCGAAATATCATAGAATATTCCTTTTTCTAGAATTATGAGGCTCACCTAGTGTAGTATGTTTAAGGTAATTGACCTTCTCAGTTGTTGACCCTTGTGGATCAGGAGGGTATAGTTTTTATTTTGTTGATTGTGTCGAATCCTTATATTATCAAGGGTGTGTTGGTTTTTTGGTTATGAGACAATGACTATATGATCTTGAATAACTCATATATCCATAGGCGATACACCATGTGGATATTCTAAATAAGGTAATAACTATAACGTTTTCATGGGACAAATAGTTGTTCCAATTGCGATGTGGGAGGAGGTGATGTGAGAGTTCGATCCTACACCCATAGTTGTACATCCTAGTAGGGAAAGGATGTGCAATTCAAAAACATCTTTGAAGGTATGTCATGAGATGAAGCATATTTTTGGTCATCTCATGATGCCTCACTTATTAGTAGGTGATGACTAAGAACTGTGTTCCTACGGGTTGTTATGGCCTCCTGAAATCCCAAACTGGGAATAATATAGAATATCCATTAACATCGTCACAGGGCATCCACACAAAAAATGTCCCATGATTCCATTTGGGTAATAGAGTACTGAATCATGAAGTCATCAAACATACAATAGTAGAGTTTAGTAGTAGGGTTGAGTAAGTTGTACGTACGAGAGATCATCCACCTTCATTAGGAGCCCCCAACAATTTCCATCAATCATGACGTGTGATTTACATCACGATTGTGTGGTGGCCCTGGGGAGGAGTTTGTAATCCATATGTGGATGAGTACAACCACCCATCCCCAAACATATGGGTAGAAAAAGAACGCAATCCATGTGTTGGACGATATAATGAGGGCTTGTGTGTTCATTTTCATCTTGAAAGTATGGTATCCCCTAGTTTCATCAGGTCATTCAATATTGTACAGAGGGTTGGTGAGGTTGCATAGGGTGTTTCCCTACACCCATATATAGAGAGGGTACATGATATTTTCCACGTGTCAAAGATAAGGGGA
The DNA here is from genome assembly GCA_963277665.1 of Viscum album. Classification (NCBI taxonomy): domain Eukaryota; kingdom Viridiplantae; phylum Streptophyta; class Magnoliopsida; order Santalales; family Viscaceae; genus Viscum; species Viscum album. The sequence goes on along the minus strand of OY728131.1, from coordinate 302,420,747 downwards.
TACTTGTGTGATCCTACACATTCCATTGATATGAGCATACCTTATGAAGAGGGGCCATCCCATTTGTTCATGTGTTGTGGTAGCACAAAAATGTGAAATAGTGTTCTTAATAGTGGGACAACTAGGTGTGAGTCTAGTAACCGAATTTTTTTCACCAGTTTTATTTTTAGTAATTAAAATACTGAATGTGATAATGATCAACATGACTAGTTTTTTCCATAGTAGACATCACAACATATCTATATATTTTTTAGAGCATTTCCAAAAGACGTCTTGCTATTCCGAGGATTGGAGTCCCATGAAAAATTTTCATAAAAATAGTAATAATACATTATAATATGCACATTAATGAAATTTTATGTCTCTCAAATATTATCATGAATAAAAAATTGAAGGGCATAGTTTAGTCTTGAGTATGGAATTTACCTTAGGCTGGGTATAAATTTTACCAGCATGAGACGTCTGTAGAGAACTCTATAGATGATATAATATTGAATAAATTTATAAAATTAAATAATAAAATATTATTATTTTATCACCAATTTTAATTTTCAATACTTCTAAATTTATATTAAGATTGAAAATCGGATACCCTTATTGGGTTCGTAGTTCAGTTTTTACTATAGGGGTTACCACCTGTGAGAAGTAAATGGCGGTTCTGATTCTTTTACCTCTAGTGAATTTGTAAAAATACATTTTTATGGAAATTATAAATTTTTTTACTAATTTTAACCCATCGCCTTTAGGAGATCCATCATCTCCTTCCAAAGTTGAAACCATTTTGGATTATCGATAAATCATGGCAGCATTGAAGATTCAAATAGATATGAGCATGGAAAATGCAATTACATATCCTAAATACATTTAGGATTCTTCTTTTGTATTATATTTTCCCCAATTGAATATTTTTCAGTATAAAACTGTGTTCTGGTAATTTTAATAACTTTGAAAACCATTATTGATGGCCATATTAACACGTCCGTAAACCATTTCAATTCTGGATCACTCGTTCATCATGTTCTTAATCCATTCATTGCATTCATTGTCGATAAACATTGATAAATTTAAAAAAACAAATCAAATCTTTGAGAGAAGCATATATCTATGAGCGTAATGGTACAATAATTCTGAATCGAAGACCATTCAATGTTCTGAGCACCGATGTTGTCTCAAAAAAGGGTGGAAGAGACACATAATGTTTTCATGTAGAAATGCTGATGCAGCATAGACTAGAGGAAGATTATATTAAGATATTTTCCCTAGGATTCTATATAGATCCTAGGAACGATTTTGGGTTCACTAGAGGAGTCCCATTGGTCTTTCGAAGGGTTTATTGACTCCGTCGGGTGTCAGATGACGACAAATCAGACGGTGGATAACAGTGCGGGCTGAGTGGAGTCTTCAAGAGTGGGAGAATGTAGAAGGTGACTAAGACAATGCTGGACTTTGGGGAAGTAGATAAATGTGTTGTGCAGTAGGCTGTCACGGCGGGAAGCCTTAGTAGCTACACTGGGCCACGGCGGTGGTCCAGGCTGGGCGATGTGGGCTTGAATGGGTATGACGGGTTGGGCCAGGTTTCCCTTCAGTCCAGGGCATCTTAGAATGTGCATATCTTATAATCAAAGCATTAATTTTAGGTTTCATCTATAGTGACAGTGTCCTACTATCTCAATGGGTTTTGAGTCCTTTCAGTAACTTAATATAAAGTATTCGTGACACATGCCACCAAATCAGTCAAATAATAATAATATGTTATTATTATTTCAAATTTCACTAGTCATAACTTCTTCATATGATTTATGATCAATGCACCATCAACTCTGTTGTGACCCTAGAATGGAGGCCTACATTTCAAGAACAATTTTGGGTGCTTAAAACAAAAGTGATGCATAGGCCCCATGATGCCTGTTTTGGGCATTTTTAGTGAAATGTCCAATTTTTTACCAGGTGTATGTTTTGTAAAAATGAATAGAAAATACTGTGTGTCTCTATATGAGGATCACAATAGTAAAATATGTATGATGTGATCCAAGATTAAGGCATGTGCCCCAAGAGCATCGTTCATGATCGAATTAGGATGACGAGCATCTTCACCGGGAGTCAGATTCGAGCAAATAAATAGTCAATACTATCTATTTTTGCACAATTATCATGATGGTGTGATCATTTTATTTAATATCTTCCATTAAAAGAAGTTTGTATGTTGAATTATGTATTTACCTTTGGACCAATGTTGAGTATCATGTGATCATTATCCTTTAGGATAGATGTTCCATGTACTCTGGGAGGATAATGACCCACATTGGATTACTGGTTCGTTGTTGGGAACCCAATTAGGTCCAGATACATGGATAGGTCATGAGGTAGGGTTACTAATCATGCGAGCTCCATACTTTTCATGTAAAACTTGATGATTATTCTCTATTTCATCTCATTCATCTGGACTCTGATTTTGGAATGTAATTTCCATATCATGAGACTTTTTTCATGTATAACATGATTGTTCATTATATAGTGGTGTTCATGATAATATGAGAGATAATTCAACAATGAATCCTATCTGAGATGACAATGGAAGATTCGATTGTGATGCCAATCCGAGGATATGCATGATGACAGTAGTGGTCAATTGATGAAATTATAGATTTTCGAGATTACCCTCCAACTAGGGTGGGTAGCAGCATCCCTCAATGCTTTTAAGGGGTACTATACTGCATGGATTCGCATTGTAGTTCCTTAACCAATTCTGAGTGGAACCCTCCTGGTGGGTTGGGAATTGGTCTGTGACCTACTCTGAGTGGATCCCTCAATCTAATCTGGGCGTTAGTCCTCAATAACAAAGGAGTAGAAACATCTAGTAGGGCTAGGCATGGGCCCTCAATCATGAGGCATGACCGCTTGACTATGTGGATCAATGATGATACATGTTTTGAAATACCATTAAAATAATGATATAGATGGACACATTACTCACCGATAAGCGTCCATATAAAACTACCTATACCCATGAGGAAGAGACAGTTCCACCCAAAGTGTATAGTATCATGGTGCGGTTATTCAGTCCCTTTGACATGTGTGTTCAAGGATGATGCACGAGGTGTTGGTCATCAATGGTGGTTATATATGTAACTATAGGATACTCTCCTTCAAGGTAAGAGTTGTGATAATTAGATCCTTTTACTCTCTTTTTTGGTTTTCATTGAATGAGTGTCAGTCTGTGTGTCTATAAATATATATATCATGTTTCAGAATCCACTCCCTGCATTTTGATTACTCTCATTCTAGGAGAGGTAAAGAAGCATGAGGTAAGTCACATTCATTCAATGTCTATATTATCGGGGTTGGACAAGTCTACTCTCCTACTACATGTAACATAGACTCGATGAAATGTTCATATACTAATCATATCATTCTCCTTGTGTTCAGATGATTTTAATGTCACACTCTTGTTGGGTTGAGCTACAACGAATTATTGTAAATTGTAATATCTAATTCATTAAAATTCATTTCATATTTTACGGCTCCCCCTTCACCACTTTAGGGCATCCTACTATGTATTTTTATACTCAGCCTTACATGGGATTTTCTCACACATGTTACTCCACAATCCGATGATAGATAGGTAGAACATGGCTTTTGAGGAGCTTATTTATATGGGTTCTTGGACCTTGTGTAGTGGTCATAGCTTGGGATCTAATAGAGGGACTCTCAAAGTTATTTTAATTTTATGATTCCTCTAGGTTGTGGAACTTTTCTAGTTGTTCATGTTTTTTACTTCTTTTATCCATTAAGATTTCCTTTATGTACTTGTTCTAATATTTGGTTGATGCATGTTTGTATTCATTTTATAATAGTATTGTATCATTTGTTTCTTTTTTCTCTGTACATTTTCATTGATTTGAACGCATTTTTTTGTACTGGTTCATCAGAAAATACTTCCATGAGTTTATTCTACCTTCAACACTTGTCACCACCACTTAGCCTATGGGGGCTGGCTTTGGTACATTGTTGCTCAAGCCCTGAAATGGGTTGGGTCGGGATAAAAATATTTTCCTCAAAAATTATTTTCATGAGTTCTCTAAAAGTTATTTTCCATATAATTTAACACTCATTTATGTTACATATGTTTTTATGAGTATTCACTTCAATGATTCTATTTATATTCGTTCTATGAATGGTTTATGTTTATGATGGAATGATATTTATATAATAAATATCTTTTTCTTGTGTTGTGTTATGATTTCATGATGTTTATGAAACCCACTTCATTCCATTGTTTCTGATATGATAAATGATTTATATTCTTTTGGAATACATATGCCTGATATCATTATGAAATGTGTGAGACCAATATCTCCTTCCAATGCATTAGGAAAATATTAATTTTTCATGAAATACAATTAAAGGTATTTGTCCCATTACATATTCATGTCATTTAACTATGACTACTGTAGACTCCGGAAAACGCATTCCGGAAATTTCCCAAATGTTTCCATACACGATCCAAGATCGTAGAACATTTCTTGAGCATCAATTTGGTAGGTCACAGGGCCCTAATGGAGCTACGGATTAGGAGTTATGGACGTTTGAAGTTGATTTGGAAATCTGGTTCGCGAAGCCCATTCGCGAAGCCCCCTCCGTGATCGCGGAGCACTGCCGCGAAGAAATGAGGCGAGAGGCTCCGCGAATCCGTTTGATGTTCTCGATGTGCTGCGAAGACCCCTCGCGAAGCACTGATGCGGAGCACCAATACGAAGAACCCGAGTAGCGCGGTCCCGCGATGCTCCGGAGGCGGTAACTCTCGGCGAACGAATTTGACGTTCGCGAGCCCGCCGCGAAGCTCCGGAGGCGGTAGCTCTCCGCGAACGAATTTGACGTTCGCGAGCGCGCCGTGAAGTACCTGAGGCGGCGCATGAGTTCTTCTTCGTGGCACCCCTTGCATATAAATACCCAGCTCACCGCCATTCACTCGAGGACGGCCATGGCCACTTCGCCCCGTGGGAGGCCGAGTGGAGCTCTGCATTGCGGCTCCACGAGTCCATGCTCCGCGAGCCAATGCTCCGCGATGCTGCTCCGCGAGACCGAGCTCTGCGAGACCCGTTTTCTCCGCGAGACCAAGCTCCGCGAGACCCCTATGCTCCGCGAGCCTATGCTTCGCGATGCTGCTTCGCGAGACCATGCTCCGCGAGACCCCTTTGCTCCGTGAGATCAACCTCCGCGAGACCCCTATGCTCCGCGAGCCTATGCTCCGTGATGCTGCTCCGCGAGACCCAGCTTCGTGAGAGTCCTTTGCTCCGCGAGACCCCTTTTCTCCATGAGAGACCATTGCTCTGTGAGGCCATGCTCCGCGTAGCTGCTTCGCGAAGACCTATCCTTTGCGAGGATCCTACCTTTGCGCCCACCGGTCCATACCGCGGGGCCTGCGCCCCCCCCCCCCCCCCCCCCCGCTCGGGGTCAGTGTCGGGGTATGGTCCCGGCCCTCCGGGCCGGTCCATTCGCTACCGTCACAGACCCCCATAAAAGAATTGACAGTCTCACCGCGAACTTTTCGGGCTGGGATGCCGGGATTTTCCATTGCGCCCTTATGCGCTCCCACCTTCAACCTATGGAATAACATGATTTGATACACTCCTCCACAAACCATGAAACACATTGAGTTTATGTATTCCACTTGGTTTGTTTCCTATGTCGTGAGTTGAGGTTCTCATCATCAATTCCCCGAGTACCTTGAGTCGAACCATTCCTCAGGACACTCCTCCAAACCCAATCACTTGGATCCTATGCCAGGTTGAACTAGAAAGGGCCGCCCTTACATAAGACCCAAAACCTACCATTTATAGTCACCTTCGGCCTAACATTCCTATCTACATGACTATAAACTGTAGTACTCCCTATGTTCCTAACCTAGGATGCCTCTTTCCCTATACGAGAGATGCCTTATGCTCCAAGCATGAGATTCCAACAGTCCTATCTACATGACTCTAAACTATAGTTCCCCCTGTCTAACAAATTATAGGATGCCTTTTGCTCCAAGCATGAGATGCTAACAATGCTATCTACATGACTTTAAACTGTAGTAATCCATATGTTTAAAACATAGGATGCCTCTTGCCCAATACAAGAGATGCCTTATGCTCCTAGCATGAGATGAAAACAGTCCTACCAATAAGACTATAAACTGTAGTATTCTCCCTATGTTCCAAACATAGGATGCCTCTTGTTCCAAACCAGAGATTCCTTATGCTCCAAGAATAAGATGCCTAATGCCATGATTACAGTTGCATGATTCCAACGCCCCTTGGCATTATCCCACTTGTGCACCAGTGCATAGTTGAAGGACTCAACTCCCCAGTGAGTTGGGATGCCCTCATGTCCTGACATGAGGAAGAAATTATGGGAAGCTTCTTGCATAAGCCCCCATTCACCAGTGCCGCTCCATGGTGGTACCCGGGAATCTTCCTTGCGTAGTCCCCATTCACCAATGCCGCTCCATCGCGGCACCCAAGCAGCTTTCTACCATAAGCCCCATTCACCATTGCCGCTCCATAGAGGCACCCGGGCAGTTTCCTAGCGTAAGCCCCATCCACAGTTGTTGACATCCCTTTCTAGCGGTAAGTCGTTGTGACCCCATTTAGTGGTAAGCCGTTTCGACCCCATTCAATGGTAAGCCGTTCACATCCCCATCCAGCGGTAAGCCGTTGTGACCTATCCAGTGGTAAGCCATTGTGACTCAATCCAACGGTATGCTATTGAAACCAACCAATCAGCGGTAAGACATCATCAGAAGAACTACGTGGTCTTTGATCTATGTTAAGGCATGGTACGTAGGAAGCCTCTTCAAGGCTCAAGCCGAATTTTCTCGTCTGAGCTGCAGGACGTTAAACATCCAAGCACAACGTCCTCAACACATGACGTTAAACTGTGAACCGACCCTGGGCCTCCACCCTGGAGTAAGTCCCAGTACTATGGGCTGCCTAACGCGTAAGCCCCTTGTCGCTTCTCACGGACGCATCCTTCGCGACGTGATCGTCAGGTCCTTGCAACCTCTTGTTTCTCACACGGAGCATGACTCACGTGGGCTTAGAGTGAGCACTGACCCTGACCTGCATCCATAGCGAACTACGAGGAATTTGATCCTTGTCAAGGCATGGTACGTAGGACGCCTCCCTGAGGATCAAGCCCACCCATCATTTATTCACGTCGGGTCACACCCGCGGTCAGCATGACGTTAAACTGCATTCTGGTCCGATGGCATGCCATTGTGACTCACATTCCTGTCCGACGACAAGCCGTTGTGACGCATCCCATATAAACTATGAGGAATTTGATCCATGTCAAGGCATGGTACATAGGAAGCCTCCATGAGGTTCAAGCCACAAGCCACATTTCTCGGTCATTCATTAACGTCGAGTTTCAACCCCGTCCAGCATGACGTTAAACTGTATGCCTCTCTTTGTCCCGCATGACATTAAACTGCCTACCCATTTCATAGTGAACTATGAGGACATTGATCCATGTCAAGGCATGGTACGTAGGAAACCTTCCTGAGGTTCAATCCCACCACAAGTGGACCAAGGTCCACATTCACGTCGGTTCACCGGCAAAGCCCCATCCGAACTATGAGGACTTTGATCCATGTCAAGGCATGGTACGTAGGATGCCTCTATGAGGTTCAAGCCCACCATCCGGTCGTTCCGACCTCATTCACGTCGGTTCACCCATGTCCCGCATGACGTTAAACTGTATTCCACCCTTTGAACTACATGGTATTTGATCCATGTCAAGGCATGGTACGTAGGAAGCCTCCCTTGGGTTCATGACCATATCTCATCAGACCAAGGTCCACCATCACGTCGGTTCGCTGACGATGCCCATCGGACCAAGGTCCACCCTCATGCTGGTTTACCGGAACCATCCCGAACTACGCGGACATTGATTCCCTGCCACGGGGATACGTAGGAAGCCACTTCAAGGCTCAATCCCAACTTCATCGTCGCCCCTGTGATGGTCCCATTTCACTCTCCCTCCACTTCATTCATCCATCCATCAACCATCCTGATTCTCACCCGGGCCACCACATCCCGGTAGGATCATGCCATCCACCTCCTCGCCGCTCCTAGCGGCGCACGGGCCACTTTCCACATGTAAGCCCCATCATACCTCCGGGTCGTTTTCCTATGTGTACACCCCGATTCATCACCCCTTCAAACTATGTGGGTTTTTATCCCTGTCCCCTACACAAGGTACATAGGAAACCTCCAAGAGGTTCAATCCCAACCAATTGTAATGTACCCCATCCTAGGGTGCACTTCCCCTGATCTGCCATCAGTGGTGTTTAGATCAGCCATTACGGTGTGACATCTCCCCTCTACGGGGAACACCACCATTGATCTGTCAATATGGGACGTTTTGATCACCCTTATTTCATCTTCGCAGGACGTTAAACATGCTGCATACCCTGTGTTAAACATGGGATGCTGAGGAAAACCTCAGGTACATGCCTATGGCATATGATTCCCCGCATTCGACATGGGATTCCTCGGGATATGCACCCTTATGATGCCCTCTTATGAGAAAAAATACAGGTTCCCCAATGTCCATGCACCCAGAGATGCCCTGACATGCCTGATGTTGCCGTCTACTCCAATCGAAGGTCACTGCCATGTCAAGACCCCGTGGAATGCCATGACGGATGTAGTGTAATTAATCGGCATCCATGAAGATATGGCACCAGGAATGAGATTCATGAACAACATATTAAATCTATGAGGGAGATCCGGACTAGGTAATGAGCTCCGAGGAGGAATCCACGGAGGGAAGAGCCGACATCCCATAATCCCGTTTCGATCAAGGTGCAGACATCCTTGAATAAGGAACGAATGCCTCCCACCTTTGGAAAGCGGGAATGTGGGGCAACAAAGCCGCGCGTCCTCCTCCGCGGATGGACGGATGTGCACGCGCCTCGGAGAAAGCATCGGAAACAACTACCATAATGTTATAAATTGAACCCATAATACCATGATGTCCTTAGATGCAATTATTTTACTAATATGGAAATTATTATTATTTTCTTATGTGGTTTCCATAGTTTCATGTCTTATTCTGATTTTATGTTTTCATGGATCATGTTATTTATTTCCTTATGATTTATGTCGTATGTACTACTAATCTCTTTTCCAGGATTCCCGTTTAAGATCATTGATACATTCGGAATGATATATTTGTTTTAGGATCATGTTATCATAGCCTTTTTCCATGCTTATGTTTACATATCTATATTTTACCAATTATTACATCAAAACAAATAACTTTGTATCGTTCCATTCTCCTAGGTTATGATGATATGTATTATTTTCTTTATTTTTGTGAAGCGTTCGTGTCATGAAGAACCTAATTAGAGATAATGTTCCTCAATTATTTAACAATTCTAATGTAACCATATTCTCAAAGGCACTAGAATTATACTATGATATTCTTTGTTTATGTAATGTATTATGTATTCTACAAATATAATTTAATTTTATTTTATGAAAAATGAGGGTTGTTAGAGATATTATCAAAATAATCTTTAATATTAATTTTAAAAAATGGATAAGAAAACATTAGTAATAACCTAAAGGAAATGAATAATGATAAGTCTATGGTTAATAAAAAGTATAATAAAATGATTAGGAATATTTTAAATGATAGAGCTAGAGGTTGACAGTAAATAAATATCAGTCTAGATACTACATGTGAATGTTGCTCTAGAAGAGATGTTCATAGGGGTAAAAAATCCATGATGGTGCATTGGGAGTCACTCTACCGTATCCGAGTACACAATAATGGCCCTTGTTTCACATCTTGGTTGACACTCCTATAAGATATGAAATGGAAATTCACAAACTCTTCACCAACCATTATGAAGTATTTAAATATATATTAGATATTAAAAACCTAGTATGAACTTGCAGAGTCATATATTAATGATGGTGTCATAATTTAGACATTATATATGTGAATTTTAAAGAATATATAGTTCCTCATCAAGATAATTGTTTCCTAATCTACGCTTTTGGTTTTATTTAATGGATCGAAACCAATGAAATCACGTGAATAATGATTGTGACATACTCTGAAACATATTTCTTCCTATGAAACCAAATAAAATGGGAGTTGGAATGAAAAAATATTAATGTTGTACTCACACAACATTATAAAGCTATGAATCATGGAGGAAATTCAAGTGAGAATAGTAGGAAACAACATTATATAGAGTCTTTTATGAGGCAATGTACACCTTTATTCCATGGGTCTTCTAGTTCACATTTTACTAAAAAATGATCATTACTACAAGAAATTATTTTCTCCATTATCCATTGTTAGTGTCATAAGAATTTTATTATGTTTTTTTATTGGTTGTATTGAAAATTATACTAGTGGTGGAATCAAATTAAGAACATGGGTCTAAAAGAAGTAATTGAATCCACATATTAGTTGGAGTTTGGAAAAAAATTCAATAAGTACTTTCCTCTTATTATTTTTACCAACATTGTGAAAGAGTTATATTATTTGAATCAAAGGGATTTTGAGTATATGGAAACAAATAAATCTAATTTAATTGGATATGTGAGGAAAACTTTAGTAATTATCATTGAACCCAGTAGTATAGATGATATGATATTCAGTTGCTAAAATCCAAGTCTCATAAGGGATCTGGCCATTAATTAATTAAATATCAACAAAGAGATTGTGTGTGGTTAAATAATGGTCATAATGGAGGCTGGTGTTAAGTATCATTCTCTTGGGTTTTAAACTAAGAGTAATATAGAGTTTATGGGGAAATCTAAAAACCATAATGTGTAAAAATAATCAGTACTTTAATAATGATCTGTGGGTATAAGCATAAATTTTTTTATAAGGGATGTAATAAAAATATTATATGTGTGAATGTAGGTCATCAGACTTTCTATTGATAATGTGATGGTAAAAAGTCACATAATGGTTAGGATGGAGGGAATCTTGAACAAAATGAACCTCCCGGGATTTGGTGATTCATGTGCCAGGAGAATGAGAATTATGATAAATAGTGTGGAAACCCAAGGGCTAGTTATAATGATTGAAGTTGTAAACAACTTTAGCTGGGGACATGGATAAATCTCATGTGATCACTATATCTAATGATGGATGTGATAATGATGTGGTATATGGTAAAAATACCATCCAGTCTAGAACTACTAATGTCTTATTTGATTCTAGATCTAACTACACATTCATATGTAAATAAATTTATAAGGATGTTAAGATTCCACCCAAATGATTATATGTTCAATTATAAGTGAAACACCCTAATGGTATGATCATTTCATATCAAATCTATTATTTCTCTCATATTAAATTTTGTCAGAATGTATTTGTTGAATGTCATGAAATTTTTCCTCTGGTTGAATTTGCTATCATCTTAGGCATGGATTAGATGTATCTGTATAAATACGACATCAATTATCTATGAAAAAATGTTACATTGGATGTTTCAATCAATCCTCTGATCATCTATGAATGTGATGATAAGTATGAACATCCTATAGAAATTTCATTATGTGAATAGTTATTAATTTCCATATAGAAGTAATGTTTATCTCAAATGATTGGGGAGAACAATTACATCAATGATACATTTATTGATTTGGAATTTTTGGATGTCTTTCCAAAAAAAATCATAGTATTTAACCGAAATGTGAAGTTTAGTTCCATATAGGGAACATACCAGGTTCAACACAAATATTAAACACACCCTATAGAATGAAACTAATTGAGTTGTAAAAATTGAATATGAAACACCATTAAAACTTTGATAATGGATTCCTTTATCCTTGTTTGTAATATTGGTGTGCATCAATTATTTTTATGAAGACTAAATATGAATCAATGCAACCTGACATTGATTATTTTTAGTTGAAAAATATCACAGTCATGAACCTGTATCCTTTTCCATCCATAGATGAAATGCCTGATGAACTATGAGAAACTCAAAACCTATCCATATTTGACCTTCATTCTGGATATCATAAATTAAGGATAAAAAATGGATATAAAAAAAATTATGTAAATTTTGAATACACTAAGAGTGTATTTTTAGGCCATTTTGTCTAACTAATTCATCTTTTTTCTTCGTGGAATTGATTTATTGATTCTTTAGCGACTATCTTGATAATTTTGTGTCACTATTTATAGATGATATTTTTATATTTTAAAATATAATGGAAAAGCATAAACACAACATGGGAATTATAATAATTAACCCAAGGAAGTATAAAATATACGAAAAATTTACAATGATTGAATTTTTTATGCAAAATAATTCATTTTTTGATCTTATAATCTTAATAAAATTAATAGTAGTATATCCATCATTGAAGGAGGCTATTGAATGCTGGAATAGACCAACCATGGTGAATAAGATCTATAAATTTCTTGCATTATATAGATATTATACACTATTTGTGGGGAACATAAAATAAATATCTAATTCCACCTCCATGTTAACTTTAAAGGGTTCCATGATTCTATTAACAGAAGAATGTGTGGAAAATTTTAATGAATTAAACACATGACTCTAATATTTACATAACCATATAGTGGTGAATGAATTTTAATCAATATTTATGCATCCAATAAAGGACTGGGATGTTGTACTATTTAGGAAAATGAGGTTACAGCTTATGCCTCACAATAGTTCATGATAAATGAGAAAAATTACACAACTCAATATATGGAAACTGGTACGGAAATTTATGCATTAAACATAGTAGGCTCTATAATTATGTTTGAAAGTGTGATATATATACCAATCATAAAGGTATAAAATTTTTATTCACATATAAGGAGTTGAACATGTTCTATTAAAATTGATTGGAGAAGATAAATGATTAAGAATTATCAATAAATTACAACTCTGAGATAGAAAAAATGGTGATCATTTCTTTGAGTCCAAGAAATCATTCTTGATTTTTCATGATGTGCATCACAAAAGATCCAATATTTATTGATTTTCAATGTATTGACCTAGAAATCCTAAAGGAAGGGGAAACCATGACTTTTTAATTGAATGTCCATATGTAAATCCTTGTGATTACTAATGATTCAAAAAACTATATGTGTAGATGAAAAATATGTAATGAAACGTTCATGAGTTCAACATTAATTACAATGGAATGATGATGTTTATAAATCGTGCATGAATTACCACTCATACCAGTTTTGAAGTATTAGATATTAGAGAAATCTCGTAGATATACATTATCTATTCATATTAGAAGTTCAAATATTTATAAATACAAGATGAAATATATATGGTGTGATGGAATTAAATGAGATAATTCAATGTTTGTATCTTTTTCCTTGGTATGATAGAATGTTAAGGGTGAAAGAAAAAAATATAATGGATTCTTGCACCCATTACCCATATTGTAATGGAAATGGGGGTACATCACCTGGTATTTTTTCATTTGACTCCCAATACCATATGAAGTATTTAATGCTATATAGGTGGTAGTATATCACCATTTAAAACATCACACATAATTACTATTAGAGAAGAATTATCACTATATTAAATTTCCAAGACATAAAATAAAGCAATTGTAGAGTTTCATGGAATACTACATTCTATAGTATCTGAATGGAATTGAGTATTAACTCTTAATTATTTAATTTTACTCAGAAAGATGTAGATACAAAACTGTGTTATATCACTATATATCATCCCCATATGGATGGACAGTAATAAAAAGATAAAAATCCCTAGAGGTTACATTGAGATCATGTTCTCCTGATTAAAATGATTATAGGGATCAATACAATAACAACCTGAATCTGGAGCCACTCAAATGGTTCCACATACCCAGTTCGCCACATGACCTCAAGAGCATTTCCCAAAATGCCATAGGCTTTCGACTAGAAGTGAGGGCCCCTTGTGATCCATTGGGGAAACTATGCCTTCATTTAGTAGGGTATACAAGGGAGAAGAAATAACAGTCAATAGAGGAAGAAGTAAAAAACATATAAGAACTGAAACTAAACAGTGGAAGAAACGAATATATAGAAATGATGATAATAATGCAGAAGGTACAATTATCTAAAGAGAGTATTAAACACAACAATGTGATGAAATACAATTGAGAAGCAAAGTATGATAAGTAAATAGCAACTCCAGTAGCATCGCAAGCCTATGCACGATCATATGCTCTCCAGTGCAAAACAACAATCATGTACCTGAAGTAGAAGGTCCAAAATCCATATCCATTCTAGCTTCTATATAACATGTTTTTTTAGAAAATCAGGACTCAAACAGGGTGTGATACTAGTCCCAGTAGGCCACCACCACAAGATCTGTGCCTTACTGTTAGTGAGAAATATATCGAAATTAAAGGAAATAAATACAGTAGAAAAATAGGTGTAAACTAAGTAAAAAAATACAAAAAATCTCCATTTAAATTTATTTATTAATTTAGATCAATCATTAAATTATCATCCATGGAAACTAGGTAACAAATCTATATTCCCAAGACATAACAAGTAACACAATAGGTATCTCAGAAGACTACCTAAACAACAAGCTGTAAAAAACCCATGATTGTTCTTTTGGCTTGGTGAAATCATCACAAACGACCAAACTATATTCACAATGACTCTCTAGGTGGAACGTACTGCCAGAACCATCAAGTCAATAAACCTACAAAGGCACAGACACTAAGGGAAGACCTAACCATCAATTCCCCTGCGATCTGGCAACGATAGCTATAGACTCTCTAAGGAAGCATGTTCGTCTAATTACAAATTTAGACTCGATATGTAACTAAGGAAACTATGAGGGTTCACAAAGTCCAATTCTCGTAGGTCCTGCGTACAATAATAATTTACAACAGACTCTCTAGGGAAGCCCTTAATCGTCAATTCCATCTTTAGTCTACCACATCCGGTTCACATATCCCTGAGAAGTCTTTCCCTATGTAATCAACTATCAGAATCCCTAAGTAAGTTCAAAAAACTACTTGTATAATAGCTTAAAATCATCAAAAGCATATAAAAAGTATGAAATACATGCAATCAATTATGTCAAGGCGAGCAATCAATGCAACATGGTCTGTCTCACAGGCAACCTAAACCAAATGGTGATAAACATCCAATAAAAGGGAAACAACCATGGGGTGATTCTCAAACATTCTAACTAGAAACCATTATTCATCTAATAGCTTCAATAATTCAAGCAATCTATGGTAGTTAATAATGCCGGATCAACACCGTAACCTAAGATACCTGAAACATGGGAATCCATCACTTTTGGACAAAAACTAAAAGACATTCAACATAAGAAAACAAACCACCTACCTCGATCCAATGATATCGATATTCTTGAACCTCTATCGATAAATCGGCCTAGAATGGCGTAGATATGCCAAAAAGTCAAAAATGTTCAATATAAAATTACTCTTATAAGATAAAGAATTAGGAAATGTGGCCAAAGAATAACCAAGAACTCACCGATGTGATTCTATTGCAACTGACGACATTCAATTCAGATAACCGGTGAAGGATCGGTGGCTCAGAGAGGATCTACGGCAGCACCCTCACTCTTAGTCGATGAACCTGTAGATGAAGACATTTTTGGGGTTAGGACGCGACCCTGGTCCGTTTAATGAGAAAAAAGTACATGGTGTGTATGTTTGGAGTACACGGCGTGTACTGAGATTTTCCGTAAACTGAATTATGCTGCCTCCACATCACCCCTACATGCTTGTTTGTGTGTCCATAACACGGCCAACACACGACCTCATGAAGCATCACAATACATGATATTCACTTATAAAGTACACAACATGTACTTGGAAAATTTCCATATTGTCCTATTTTTCCAAAAAAATTACTAGAACATGAAAAATATACCTAAAATAAGGTCCAGTTTCATAAAAACATCCCCCCGGAAATAAATTTGTCCTCGAATTTTCCTAGAGCGGTGCAGAATAAGAATCCCCGAACAACTCCGGCCACTGTGATCGCATATCGTCCTCCCTCTCCCAAGTCTCATCCAATACACGTATGTGCTTCCATAACACCTATACCAGATGAACATACCTTCCATTGAGTACCTTTTCACTACGATCAACAATAATAATAGGATGGTCCTCGAATGATGCATCCTGCTCCAGCTCAACCTCCTCAGGTAGAAAAACAAGAGATGAGTCTAAGAAATAGCGTCGATGTTGAGAAACATGGATGACTTTGTGCATAGACTGGTACCTCTAAAGTAACTGCAACCTATAAGAATCCAGCCCGACTCTCTCTAGAATCTGAAATAGCCCGACGTATCTTGGTGAAAGAATTCCCTATCTCCTGAACCTCTTGTGTCCCAAAATCGGGGTAACACGTAGGAAAACATGATCTTCGACCATAAACTCTAATGGTCGTCTCCACTGATCAACATAATATTTCTACAGAGACTGTGCAATAGCCATCCTTTTCTGAATCAACTCCACCCATTCTGTAGACTCCTGAACATGATGGGGTTCCCACATAGCTGCCTCTCCTGCCTCAATCCAACACATGGGTGATCGGTATGGCCTACCGTACAAATCCTCGTAAGGTTCCAACTAAATAGTTGCTTGAAAAATATTATTTTAGGTGAACTCAATTAGATTTATATGTATCTCCCAAGAACATCCAAAATCAAGGATGCATGCTCGAAGCATGTCCTCAAGAACATGAATAGTGCACTCTGACTTGCCATCTATTTGGGGATGGTAAGTTGTACTCAGAAGTTCCTATGTACCCAAGGACCTTTGTATCTCTTTCCAGAAATGCGACGTGAAGAGGGAGTCCCAATCTAAAATGATAGTGGTCAGAACCCCATGAATGTGTACAATCTCATAGATGTATAACCGTCCAAGCGTATGAACACTAAAGGTCTCCTTAATCGAAAAAGGTGATCAACCTTCGTGAGCCTGTCAATGAAAATCCATACCACGTCATTCCCTCGAGGCGATCTTAGTAACCCTATCATGAAGTCCATCGCAACATCATTCCACTACCACTTGAAAATGGACAGCTGCTGTAAAAGCCCTATTGGTCGTAGTTGTTCCACCTTCACCTGCTGACAGGTGGAAAACCTAATGAAAAAATAGGAAACATCTCTATTTATACCTGGACACCAATTCTGATGGTGTTGATCATGATACACCTTGGTGACGCCAGGATAAAATTCCCAAACAGATGATTGAATGCCTCACATCAACTCCCCATTTATATCTGCTGGTACCCATATGCATCCCTAGAAACACAAGATCCAACACTTGTCTACGGTCCATCCGGGAAGATGGTCCTCTACTGACACGCTTTCCCATAGGACTAGGCCTTCATAATATGATGGCAACCTCATTCGGACTCAGACAATAAGGTTAGAGGTAACATCTAGATAATAAATAAAAGTCTGACCTAGTCTGTCATGCACCTCTAAATCCAATTTAGATAATAGATCCTTAAGATTCCAATCGCTACTAGAATCCTAAACTTCTTATATTTGTGTCATCCTTCTCAGTGCATCTACCACAGCATTGCCTTTCCCAGGCGTATTAGCAAGCACAAAATAGAATGACTGTAGGTACTCCACCCACCTCTCCTGTCTCAGATTCAAGTCACACTGTATGGAGATATATTTGAGACTCTTGTGGGCAATATATATTACAAAATGCTCTCCCGGAAGATAATGTCTCCAACAACGCAAATCATGAACAATTGCAGCCAACTCCAAGTCATGCGCAGGATAGTTCATCTCATGTGGCCTCAAATACCGATATCCATTTGCAACAAAATGATCCTCCTGCATAAGCACATCTCTAAGACTTATTCCACATGCATCACAAAAAAATGTATAACTCTTTTCCAGCTCTGGAAAAACGAGAATCAGTGCGTTATTAAATCTCCCCTTTAAATCCTGAAAAGATAAATCACATGCTTCTAACAAATCATACTTCACCCCCATCTTAGTCAAGCCCGTTAACGGTGCTTCTAAGTGTGAGAAGTCATGTATAAATCGCCTATAGTAACTATCCATCCCTAATAAACCTCGTACATCGAAGACATTATTTGGCTTCTCCCAGGTAACTACTGCTCTCACCATCTATGGGTCTACTGATACTCCTGTCTTTGAGATGACATGAACTAGGATGTGAATCTCTTCCATCCAAAAGTGGCACTTTGAGAGCTTAGCATATAACTGATGCTCTCTCAGTGTTCTCAAAATGATCTCATGATGGGTAGCATGGTCGTGTCGAGTGTGAGAGTACTCCATGATATCGTCCATGAAAACAACCCTGAATAAATCTAAGTAAGGATGGGACAGTTGGTTCATCAATTCCACGAAAACCATAGGCACATTCGTGAGGCCGAATGGCATAACCATATACATGAATAGACAATACCTGCTCAAGAAAGCTATACGAGATATATCAAATTTTCTAACATGAAAATGATGATAACCAGACCGCAAATCGATCTTCAAGAAAACACGTGCTCCTCGAAGCTGATCAAAGATGTCATCAATCCAAGATAAGGGGTATTGGTTCTTGACCATCAACTGGTTCAACTTCTGATAATCCACACAATGTCTATGGGTTATGTCTGCCTTGTTCGCAAATAGGATAGGAGAACCGCAAGGAGAAGTACTGGGTAGGAAGAGACCCTTTGCCTGTAACTCTTCCAACTGCTTCTTGAGATCTTGCAACTTAGGTGTAGAAAATTTATAAGGATGAATGGGAAGCAGTGCCACTCCTGGAACAAGCTCAATAGAAAAGTCAACCTCAGGCTCTAGAGGAAAACCTGAAAAGTCATCTGGATAGACATCCCTGAAACGATCCATCATTGGATGAATGTATAACTGTGAGGTCCCATGGTCATCCAGATACACACTGAAAATATGAGTTGTAACTCCGCCTAGCCCATGATTATATGGTCATGCTCTACTTGCATGTACATCCTAATCGCCCTTATGATGAAAAGATTAACCCTTCGGTGATATGAGTGTAACCCTGCAGATATAACAGTTGACAACTGCCTGAAAGGGAACAAGCAAGTCCATTAATAGAATGAAATCATAGCATGTCATCTCTATGACATAGAGGTCCCATAGAAAGTGATACTCAGCCACCTATAGAGGGCATACCCTGCACTGACATACACTAGCTGTTCTAGTCTACAACGATGAGTCTAGTGTCTCTATTCCCTTAGAAGTACAGACAGTAAATCTAAGGCATTTCATAGTATGCACATAAATAATGCTATGAGAAGCTCCTCTATCTAAAAGTGTTGAGAACAAAACTGAGGCTTCTAAAATCGTACCTCAAACTGTAGAAGGTCCAGGATCCTGCTCTTGATGAATATGCTCTACCA
The DNA here is from genome assembly GCA_963277665.1 of Viscum album. Taxonomy (NCBI): domain Eukaryota; kingdom Viridiplantae; phylum Streptophyta; class Magnoliopsida; order Santalales; family Viscaceae; genus Viscum; species Viscum album. Next base: position 302,401,325 of record OY728131.1, on the reverse strand, counting down.
CAAAAGTATGGCCTCCACCACAGCCCTGTGTAGCATCCTAAGATCCCTATGATGACCCTCCCTGAGCCTCACCAGTGAGTCCATGGATTCTACCCTAGCCTGAATGACCTGAAGATCTCCAGAACCCAGTTTGCTGCAGAACTGGTAATCCTACTCTTGTACGTGGAGTCAAAACCGATCCTCTTTCACTAGCCACTGGAAGGAGAACCTTTCCGAAATGTTGCAGATGACCCATCATGCCTCAAGATCTGAACTCCACTAGGTCTATCAAGCACTGAGGAATCTTATTCCCACTTTTTCCACACTAATAGCACATCACATGGTTTCTAAATGGATGATCCCATCTACCGGAAGGAATAACCCCCTTCTTCGGGTCACCTCGTTTAGACTCCCAGTGGCACTTCCTGCTGTCTATCTGTAATGAAACTGCCCTGGATGCTGAACTTCCCTTGATCACAACTTTAGTCTCCTTAATATTTCTCTCTGTGATAAGCTCATTGTTGACTATCAGAGTAATAGAAGTCAACTCAAAGACATTCACCTGTGATCTGATGTCCGGTCTAAGGCCTTCCTTAAACATCCTAGCTAAAAATATCTCTTCATTCCATAGAAAGGGAGTGAAACACTGTAAATCTTTGAAACAAGAGGAATAATCCATAACCGTTAGAGTACCCTACTACAGGTTCATTAACTCTCGGGCTCTGTCATCCCGCAGTATCTCCGGGAGAAGTAGTCATAGAACGTACGTTGAAACTAATCCCAAGCCATAACCTATTGGCCCCTACCTTCGAAACCACATCCCACTATCTCTTGACAGAGTCTCGTAGCTTGTAAGTAGTAAACTTCACTCTCCTCTCCAGAGGAGTATCCAGGTTCTCGAAGATTGATATCATGGCCCCTATCCAAGATTCCATAGCCTGTGGTCCTCCATCCCCTATGAAGGTGGGAGGATGTTGCTGTAGAAAAACCCGCATCAGATCTAACATAGACGGGGCAGGATGTTGAGATCTCTGGAATGTCCACATAAATCTCATGAAGCCCCCTCTGAACTGAGTGTCTACATGAGTGTCTGGGATCAATTCAGTTTCCTTGTCTGAATCAATAGGTAAAACTACTGGTAGTCCATGATCTGTTGTATCAGGCGTACGGTCAGTACTGAGTTCCTGACCTGCAACGGGAGGACGTCTCTGTGCCATGAATCTGAAAGGTCAAAATCACACCTCAGATTCAGGATTAACAAAGATAGGAAAACTGAATGAACAAGAAGGAACAAGGAAAATAAGGCATTCATGTTGTAAAAAACATGACTCCACAACGTGTTCTTTCCCTACATGGCGTGTTCCCTTAGGTCATTCACATGGGTGTGTATGTCCACCTAAACTGGTCATGTAACACCCCAAATACACAATGTGTTGTCCAAACACACAACGTGTACTTGAATCATCTTCCCTGCCTGAGTCCTTCTACATGGTTAAGCCACACAGCTCCTCTAGGAAAAAACAACATGGCGTGTTTAGGGAAGACATGTTGTGTACTAGACATGCCTTACATGTACCGTGATGATAGTGACATGGCCTGACACATAGTCAACAGTACACGGTGTGTTCCGAACGGACACAACGTGTATGAGGAAGGGAAACACTGACCAATGTTTTTCGTGACACGGTAGGGTACCTAGATCTTTCTACCCAGTGTGTAAGATTCAAACCCGACGTATATGTGAAAAGATAACATGACCTGTGTTGTTCGTGACACAGCTGGGGTATCTATTTCATACTACATGGTGTGCTAACCTAGTACACGACGTGTTCCTACATGTTTTTTCAGAACCTTGTGTTTCTTCTCACACAGTCAGTGACACGGTTTAAAAACTACACGGCGTGTATTAATAAAATACAAGTCGTGTACTCTGGGACGTTCCGGGTAGTAGCTCAAAAATTACATTGAAGCCCAGAAAACATTGAAAACAGGAGTTAAGGTTCCATATGTCGATTTGTGAGGGCCAATACTCCCTGCGAATCAAAGCTTGGAATCTTATACAATGCATATAACTAGTAAACTGTATAACTAACTCACGATCCACCAATTTCTGATTCTTGAAGGCCCATAAAACCTATAAGACCAAAGTCTAGCATCCTTGATAAAGAATATATAAACAAACAATACCCAATCAACATAGAAGGTATTCTATAATTGAAACTATCACAACAACATGCATAGTCTATCACAAATTCTACCTCAATAGCATGAAATTTCTAATACAATTTAGATGGCAAGGTGAAATTCATGACATGGGATTTTCTAACACGTGCCTATATAATGCATGAGATGGAATACCCACATCTCACTGGGATTAATAAAAATAGAACCATAATCATATAAATATTGACGACACAAAACAAGTGCACCACCCAACGGTGAAGTCAATTAAACTGTAAAATTTGGAAAACTCGAAAACTCTAATATTTGAAGTAACCGGGCTTTTTTCCCTATACACAGGTTTTAGAATCCCCAGTCACAACAATTTACCATTTACCTATTCTGTTCTATCCCTGTCTAATGTCGATAAATAGTATGTAAATAGAAAATAAACAATCCTCCTCTGATACCACTTTGTAATGACCCAGATCCGGAGCCACTCAACGGGTGCCCCATACGCATTTCGCTACATGAATGCAAGAACATTTACCCAAATTCCAGAGGATTCCGAATAACTGCAAGGGACATGGTGAGTCATTGGGGAATCTATGCCCTCATTTGGTAAGGTATAAAAGGGTAAGGAAATAACAGTCAATAGCGGAAGAAGTAAATAGCATACAATAACTGAAACTAAACAACGGAAGCAATGAATATATAGAAATGATGATAACGACGCAGCAGGTAAATGTATCTAAGGAAAGAAAAAATAACAATAACGTACTGAAATACAACTGAGAAACAATGTATGAAATATAAATAGAAACTCCAGCAGAATCGCAAACAGACACTCGGTCTTATTCTCTCCAGCTCTAACCAGCAATCATGTAACTAAAGTAGAAAGGGCACAATCCCTATCCACACCTGCAACAATATAACCTATTTGAGCCAAAAAGAAAGACCCAAAAAAGGTGTGAGGCTAGTCCTAGTTGGAAACCACCATATGATTAGTTCCCTACTATTAGTGAGCAATATAGAAAATGTAAAGTAAATAAATGTAACAGAGAAACATGAGTACACTAAATTAAAAAATCATACAAATATCCATTAACATTTATTTATTAATATAATAAAATAATTTAATTATCAACCAAGGAATCTAGAAAATAGCTCTATATTCCCAAGGCATAGCAAGTAACACAACATGTTTCTCAGCAGATTACCTAAACTACGAGCATTACAAAACCCATGCTTGTTTATTGGCTTGTTGAACTCGTCACAACCAACCAAACAATATTCACACTGACTCTATGGGTGGATCATACTGGCAGACCCCTCTAGTCAAGTAATCCTACAAAGGCACAAACACTCTGGGAAGCCTCACTGTCAATTCCTCTATAGTATTGCAAAATAGCTTTAGAATCTCTAAGGAAGCACTTATGTCTTATTCCCCCTATAGTCTCGATGCATAACTAAGGACACTCTCAGGAAGCACAATGTCCAATTCCCATTGGTCCTTTGAACAATAAAAACTTACAGCAGACTCTCATGGGAATCCCTTAGTCATCAATTCCCTCTTTAGTCTACTGCACTAGGTTCACACAGCCCTGAGCAATCTATTTGTGTGTAATCGATAGTCAGTATCCCTAATTAAGTTCAACAAACTACTTGGCTAATAGCTGAAAAGCATCAAAATCATATAAAAAATGTTATATACATGAAATCAATTATATCAAGGCAGGAAATCAATGCAACAAGTTCTTCCTCACAAGAAACCTAAGCCAAAAATAAATAAACATCCAAAACAAGGGAAACACCCATGGGGTGATCCTCAAATATGGTAACAATCCACCATTATTCATGTAATATCTTCAATCATATAATCAATCTAAGGAAGATAATAATATAGGATCAAAAACCTAACCCAAGATACCTGAAACATGGGAATGCAACACTTTTTCACAAAAACTCAAAGACATTCAAAGTAAGAAAACAAACAACCTACCTCGATCCTAGGAGATCGATATATATCAATCTCGTCCCTTGAATCATCCAAGAACGGAGTAGATATGAAATAACATCTAAAAAGTTCATCCTTAGATAACTCTTAAATGAGAAATAATCAGGAAAATGGCCAAAGAAGAACCAAGTACTCACCACTTCGATTCTTTTGCAATATACGACGTTCGATTCAGATAACCGATGACAGATCAGTGGTTCTGAGAAGATTCGGGGTCTTACCCTCTCTCTTAGTCAATGAAGTTGGAGAAGAAGATGTTTTTAGGTTATGAAATGACCCTGATCCATTTAATGAATATAATAAAGTACATGGGGTGTACTTTTGGAGTACACAAAATGTACTAGGATTCTCTGTACTTCGCATTAAGCAGCCTCCACACCACCCCTACATGGTCGTGTGTGTGGCCATGAAACGACCACCACACATCCTCGAGCGACATCAAATTACACAGCGTGTACTTATAAAGTACATGGAGTGTACTTAAAAATTATCCAGATTCTCCTATTTTTCTAAACAACGACCATAAAAGAAAAAACATACAAGAAAATAAGGTCTATTTTCTTAAAAACACCATCACATAGTTATGTTTTCTTATAAAAATATTTTTCACTGTAGATTTATTATAGATTCTTATGAATCCTTCTATGGGAAGAAATATAGAGCTCCAACATGCTGGGATGAAGTTGGATAAAGAAATCTTTTTGAAACCGACATCATTGAATAGATAGATGAGATGTTAAGAGACATTCAACACCATTTAGAAGGAAGAAAAATGGTTGTAGAAAAGTATTTTTAATATCCAATGATATTATCTAGAATTCTATTTTATTGAGATGTTTTTTCTATGAATATATTCATGGAAGAATGTTATTTGATTTTGGAAGAAAGGGAAATGAAGCCACAAACACACTAGAGAAATTAAAATTCTTGTTCGTACGAGGATAAAAACCTATAGAATGGAACATCCTTTATCATATATAAATTCCAATATGTTTTCCATGTATCTCACTTAAATACGTATATACACGAACCATAACATTTATTGGAATCATAAGTCTTACTGTTAGAGTTGGATATTTTTTATGTAGATCAAAAGGTTGAAATTATGGATCGTACAGAGAAAGTTCTATGAAACAACACCACTCACCTAGATTTTTTTTTGTAGAAATAAAAAACTAGATTATGATACATGATAAATTGAGGATATAATTAGGTATATTTATCCTCATTTGTATTTACATGAAGGATGAATTTTGATGGAGAAATTCATTTTATGGGTGGTGGAATATAACACCCTTAGTTTTAATGATTTTTTTGAATATATTATTTTTCATTGATGTATTACATTGAACTAAGTCAAACATTCAATACACAGAACACATACATGAATTATGATACATAAAACACCACCTATTCCTGCATTATATGAGGCATTGAGTTTATATGGAACATCAATTTTATTGTCATAATTATTTAAACGGTTAATTATATCCTAGATATTAAATAATTTTATAGGAATAGTAATAGATAATTTTAAATATTATTTATAATGGGATTATATGAATAAAACATGATAGTAATGAAAAATATATTTTCTGGTAAAGTCATTATCTGTTTAAAAGTAATATTTTCCTAAATGAAAATCATTTCATGTCCTTCTTTAAAATACAATAAATTTAATATTAAACACTATGAAATTTAAGTTGATTAATGAAAATTCATGTTCTAATTAATAATGTAGAAATTAACATAAAGTGAAATTATTTTATTATTTTTGAAACATTATTTTTGGATCAATATTAGAAAATACTAATTTGTTGATAAAAGCATCATTTTCTATTATGGAATTATTATAACATAATTTTTTTATAAAAAAAAGATAAATTATATATATATTAATTTAATTTAGTTCATTATAATCTTATTTATAATAAAATTAGGTATAATAATTTATTGATCATTTGATTGTTTTTTTCCCACCTTCTCACCCAGATTGATGGATTAATATTAATCTAAAATTTTCTGCTTCTACAAATTGATTTTTGACAAACAGACATAAATTATTCAAATAAGTATAATATTTAGATTATAATATGAGAGAATTAATTTTGCTTTGATATTACCAATAGTAACATTATAAAATTTTAGTTTATCATCTATTTTGTTAAAATGGAAAAATAAAGGTAAAAATATTATAATAATAATATAAAATTAACCAATAAGTTTTAAAATTTTCATTGGATAATTATGTTTTGACTAAAACAAACCTCAATAAAAAAGTATAAAATTATTAATCCACTTTGGTATGAATATGACATTTATTATATTTTATATAAAGATAAGATAGAAATAGAAAGCTTGTATATTTAAAAAATATATCAATTTTAATCTAGGTTTACAAAAAAGAAAAATTAGACTATAAAAAGTGATTTGAAATAAAATAAATTTATCTTATTTATAATATATTTTTAAAATAAATATAGAATAAATAATTTCATTAATGTTTTTATAATGATAATGCATTAATTTATTAATTAAATGAAATTTCAAATAAATGATATTAAAAATATTTAAATATTTATAATGTGAAATACTTAATTAAAAACATCAATTTTATTACAAAATTGTATATATTATGGAGATATTGGAAATATTTTTTTTGAAATTAAATTTTAAAATGAAATGTGATAATAGAAAAATAATGAATAGTATCAATATTGAAATAAATGATACTTAAAAATAAATATAAATTTATTAACGGATATAAAATTCATAAAATATTGAAATAGGAAAACTAACTATAATAAGGTTACAATTGTTATTAATGATCATGTTGGGGATTCATTGACATTTTATACTAAATATATTTTCCCTGAAGAGTAAAAATCCATGTTGTCATGGTAAAAGTAAAACAACTTATGTAATGGTTAAAGATAATATATTAGATTAATATTGTGATCGAAAAGTGTCTGAAAACCATTGATTGATATTATTTTCTCCCAAACACATGTTATATTCTAAATAACCTACATTGGTGCAATCTCAATTCTAAAGTCAAATTATATTAATTTAATACATTGAGAGTTACAAGAGTGCCCCTCCAATATCATATAAAAATACCTCCTTAGTCACATCCTCACACCAAATTGATATATATACCTCTACCGAACCCATTAAATATCTATTGTAAACATTTCTAGATTAACTATAGAGGATCTAGAATTATCAAAAGACCATCCCTAGTTATCCTAAATGAATATCTAGAGGGAGCTAGCTGGAGAAGATGTAATCTCATTTTCAGACTCTCACAAGTGTATATAGTATTCTACTTCCAATTAAAGTCTTTTATTCATTATAAATTAACAACTATGGTATAACCTATATTCGTATTATTTATTAGGATTTATGAACAATCATATTCCACCTTTTATGTGTTATAAGAAAAACCAATTCACTAAGACTGTGTACGTACGAGATACCATCTCCACACCATTGTGTAATCTGTTTTTCACCACCAATTTACATGGATGGATATAATAATAAAAATAACGAAAAATATAGTAATTTTAACTGTATATAAATTTTGGAACAAAATAAATACCATACAATCCTATACCATTTCACAACTAGGGGAATGATTTTGTCGCTCATGCATATGTACAACCTATAGTCTCAAGAACATTGGGGGAATCATTCTCCATGATCACACACAATGAATGAGTATATAAATGTATTTATTTAATTAATATTTTATCTAAAACTTGTTATTATTCCTTAAAGGACATAAAAATATCATTTATGTATAAACTAGGACATATATGAAAAAACATGCATAATAAATTAATGCATTTAACACCTAAAAAAATAGAAATAATGAAATATTATTTATGAAATTGTGATAATTTATTAATATTTTATATCATATTAACATGGTTATAGAATAATTTAATAACATTTTTTAATCCATTATACATTAGTTTTAGATACGTATGAATAAAACCAAACCTATGTAAAGGTTAATTATATAATCTCATTTATATATGGATAGTTTATACGTAAGTGTCATCTAGGGAAATATTTGTCATCCATGACCATGTTTCTTAAAAATGAATTTCAAAATATCAATACTTTTTTTCTAAATGTCTTTAAAGTAATTTTTACCCATTTATTACACTATTTTATCCAGTTAGAAATGAATTTATTATACTTTTCATAATGAGGTATTTTTTTGACTTTCCCAGAAAAATTAAGTGAATAATTTATTTATCTCAAACAGCTCGAAAGTATTTTTTACACATTATTTATTCAGTAATACCAAAAACATTAAAAATGAATACATTGGGAAAATTTGAAAATAAAATTTATTCATTCCAAATATCAAAACATTTTGAGTAATGGAAATGTTTTCAAATCAGAATGGATATTTCCAAAAAAAATAGTTTTCATGACTTCTTCTAAAATTATTTTCAATCTATGATAAATTCTTTTTGATGGTACTAATGTATTACTAGAGATGTGATACAATTTTTCCATTATTAATCTTTATATGAATAGATTATTTTTATAATGATATGATATTAATGAACCCCATTTCATTTCAATGGGTTATGTTATGATTTCATGATGTTTATAAAATCCACTTCATTCTATGGGTTCTGATATGATAAATGATATATGTTTATGTGGAACACATATGGTTGATTTAATTATTGGATAGGAGGGATCAATATCTCCCTCATATTAATATGGTAATGAATTATGTCCCATGAGATATACAGAAAAGAATTTTTCCTCTTTGTTGGTAATGGGAGTGAGCATTGACTGCCAAGCTGGCGTGGGAAGTGAACACATACTTCCCATATCGCCTTGAAAGTGATGCATTGAATACCATTGAAATCATTATTATATTCTTATGTGTTTTACATTGTTCTATTTTTATATCAATGTTATGATTTCATGGATCATGTTTTTTATTTCCCTATGATTCATGTCATATAAACCTCCAATATCTATGTAATTATTGATATTTACAATATTTTTTATGTAGGTTATGATATTATATATTCAAGATCATGTTATCATACCCTTATTATCATGATTATGATTCAATATACCCTCTGATTACCCATAATGAGAATCTAAGATCTCCACATTTTATGTTTCCTTTAACCCAAGTTATGTTGATATATATTATGTTTGATGTGTCATAGAATGGTGTTTTTAAAGAAGAACCTAATTGGAGATAATATATCTCACTTAAGTACAGGTGTTTTTGTTTCCATTTTTCAAAATGCAGAAGAACAATATGGTATTTGAGAGTTTGTTTTTGAAATGAAATAATGATTCTACAAATATTGTAGTATGAATATCCAGTGTCCGTATATTTTTTCCTTGAAACTATACTTTTTAATATTCAATTAAATTATTCCTATTATGTATGGGGTTATGAAAAATGAATTCTATATTTGGAATCAATGGTTTTATATTTTTTAAATATGTTACGTTCTTCACAATATGAATAACAATTTTAATATTTTCTATTAATATGTTAATGGAAAAATAATCTAATTAAAAAACAATATGGACTATAAAATTACCAAAAAACCTACCTAAAATTTTTTATATGTCAATTTCATACATACTCATCCATGATTTGTTAAAATTTTATTTTTTTGGTAGTTAGGTTTAGATTATCTTTATTATTATATTATTTTTATTGAAAAGTATGAAATTTGACTCTATTTTTATATATATAATATTTTTAAGATAAAAATATAGTATATGTTCATTTATAAATATTATTTTAAAATATTAATGATTTATCTTTTTCACGGATATTTATTGTTATTTTTTACTAAAGAAACAAATTACCATAAAAACATTGACAACATTATTGTAGTAATATTTAAATTAATGGAAATATAAAATAAATTACATTAAAAAATTAATAAATTCTATTAAATTAATTTGATATATGAATTTTCATTAGAAACATGATATATTATAAATTTTATAATAACATAGTATGAATATTTTATTTACATTTTGATGTTATTAAAATAAATGTAATGAATAGTTATAACAATTGAAATTAATGATACATTATAGTATATAAAATATTAATAAATTATATATAACTCAATAACATCATATATCTATCCATGTGAGTTGGATATGGTTAATAAAATTAGATGTTGATGATTTATGGTCCCATTATTCATTTATTGTAACTATATTTTTCCCCAACATGAAAATATCCATGATATCACAGTATTTCTTAATTGTGATAATGTAGGGTTAAAAATGATTATCATAAAAACATATAAATTATATGTCCAATTTTAATTTATTGAATGGGATTTAGACCCAAAATTATATATAATTCAATTTAAATTTGTTTACAGTAATTTAGAAATATAAATTAATGTATATTGTCCTTGTATTCTGAGAGTTTGAAGAGTTCCTCTACCTTCTCATATAAATGCAAAAAATTATTCTCATGAATTACAAAATTAAATCAAATTTGGATCATAAATTCAGAACCAAGATCCATTTCTATAATCCTTACTCAATTCCATTAATTATTTTAATTATATTGAAACCATCCTTAGTATCCATATGGTGTTGTGAAAATAAGTATGTTCAAGGAAAAAGTATCATTTTTATCAACCATTTTATGTATTATTTATTCTTCCACCAACTATTGTCTTATTAAAATAAGAAAAAATAGAAGAAAAAAATAAAAAATATACTATGAATTAATTATGTTGACATAATTACATATATCAATTGTCTCTTATATTAAATGGGATACAAATTGGTCCTTCATTTGAATGTTGGGCTACCACCTCACGATCAATGCAATTGTTTTTTATTAACTATCAATCATGGGTGAATTATAATGATAGAATTAATGATTATATATTATATAATATATCATTATGGTAATCTAAATATTATTATTAATAAAATGTGAACTGCTACTTCCAAAAATTTCCTATCATTATGAAAATATAATTAATCATTTACCTTATATAATTTATGTTCACGAAAATGTGATAATTTCGTTTGTGCATACTTGTGGACATCCATTTTAATGAAGCAATGTGATATGTTTTTCGACAATGAATTTAACATATGATATATAAAAGTATACTTAATGGATAATATGATATATATATATTATATTAGTATCATTATGCGATGATAAAATATTATGTACCTACATTCCACTATGCTAATTGAGAAATGGTTTTGTAACTCATTAGTATGTACACTCGATCATCTTCATGATTATAATATAGTTCATTTTACAAAACCGTTTTTAATGGACAAATTGTTAAGAATAATTGATATATAAAAAGGATTATTATTATATTATTATCATCTCATGGATTATTTAATATTGAAATCATTTTCCATAGTCCACTGACCAATGTAATTTCTTTCATAAGAGTCGAATATCATCAAAACACCAAACTAGAATTTAATTCATTAATTGAAAATAACATGGTAATACATTAAATAAAGTAATTATAAAAATGATAAAGTTTCTTAATGAGTCATAAAATAATATTTATTTTATTTATAATTATAAATATCATACATGGTGTTTCAGACTCGAGATAACTGATTATATTTTTTAAAAACTCATCTAATGTTACCCTCTCAAAACCATTGAACAAAGTCAAAAGAAATATATATTTATACATATATTGAATGAATATAATATCTCACCAATAGGACTCCTCAATGATTTTAGTTTTACATTATATTTTTCCACTGTTATTTTCAAATTAATTTATTTTATTGTATTCACAGTTTTTAAAATTTTAATAAATGGGTTTTTATTAGTAATTGAATTTTTGTCTATTGTGAATTTTTTCTAATATATTTAGAATGTAATAAGTTTATGTAGTGTTATAATTTCATTAAAAATTGAAATGGTAATTTTCTACAGATACCTATATAGTGAATATCTATTTTTATATCTTTTTAGTCATTATTTGATGTTTTTTCTTCCCCTAAAATAATACATGTGTATATAAAATAAAACCCATATTTTACCCTTTTTGGTAAATTTAGAATTAGAAATTCTGTTTTTGTAAGAAGGGGTGTTTTGATATCATATATATTTTTAAAATTGTATTAAATGTTTTTATCAATGGGTTTATTTATTATATGGTTTATTTATATTGTTTTTTGAAGGGTTAATACCTATTATAGTTCATAGGATATACTAAAAAAACGTATACAATAGTTTCAACCAAATATATATATATGTAGAATGATGTATATTATTTAAAGGGGGAACCTATAGATAACTTAAACAAATTGGGAAATTATTATGTTCTCAGAATAATAACATCTGATTTCAACCCTATAATTATTATAATTATAAATTTTTTCTAAGTGTTTTATGATGATGATATGACAAGGCACCTACATGACTCTTATTTTTAAGAAAATTTAATTTTCATTAAATTCATTTGATTTTAAAAGTCATGATTATGATATAATAAATGAAAAATAGCTTTTATTTCATATAAGAAGGAACGTTACAATGAAACAAGTGTTTAATTATTTTATTTCTTCCGAATTGATGAATATATTTATTTTCCTTGTGTCCCTTACTGAGTATTTTTCTCATTCCACATTTTTAAATTAATTTCACTAAGTTTTAATCATGGTTATGAACAAATATGTGATCATGTTAATAGTCGTGAGGATTAATTATGAATTTAATTCCTGTTTTATTTTAATGGTTTTATATTGTGAAAATATCAATAATAATAATAAGTACCATATATTAATATATAGTTTTTTATTTTTATTGAATTAATTTTTAACACTATAGACCGAAATGAAAATTTGGAAATGAAAGTTAATTCAAGTAAAACCCACTAGAATAAGGGGTTTAGTGATTTGTATTAAATAATTTATTTAAATTAGACCAATTATATATATTTTACTTCAATAAACTAAATATTATTTTTCAAATAAATATTTAATATTATATTATTGTTAAATAATGAAGTGTTTTTAAATGTTTTGTTTTTCCATGAATAGTGTACAATACAAATATTTGAAAAAATGACATTTATTTCCATTAAAAAAAGTCCATAACGCAATTAATTTTTCAATAAATTTACATAAATATATAATAGATTGTATAAATCTATCTAAATATATAGTAATATTTTGTATAAGTGATTTTGGAAGAAGTTAATTTTTATAATAATATCTTTTTTATAAAACTGTCTTTTATTGAGTTTAACACATTTCAATTACAAACCACTATTCCAAATATAGTAATTAAATATTGTTATATTTTTGCAATATATGTAATTATAATAATAAATATATTGTATTATTATCAACCTAATTTTTGGTCATTATCATAAGATACCATGGTAATCATTTTGTATAATGGTAAATGTGGTTAAAATGAATTCAAACATTGAGGCCAAGTTTTAAAATATAATATAAAAATTCTATTATAATATATTAAGATTAGTTTTCAATAAAATTTGGGTTTGGAGAGTTAAATAATTTATTTTAAACTTTTTAATTTAAGTGGGGAACCAAATCAAGAGTTTTTTTGATGATACGATATATTTTATTGATATTAGGTTGAATATTGTTTGGAATTTTTTAATGTTATGGACAGAAAATGTAATCCATTTTTTCATCAAAAATTAATATATCAATATTTTATATTATTTAAAATTATACTTTCAGTCCATGTAATTATTTTATTTCATAGTGAACTATTTTTTACTCTTAAAACATGAATATTCCTAGAAAACAATTACCTGATTTTGTTGTTATTATATTAAATATAATTTCTAAATAATTTTAAAATTGACTTGGATAAAATTCATTCAAAACATTGAAGAATATTATTTTTCAATTCTCATTTTACTTTGGTTATATAATTTAATTATAATTGAAAAATTTAATGTTACCATGGGTAATGATAAAATGGGATTAATGTATTCTAATATGTAGATAAGGCTTAAATTATATCCAAAACATGTCATAATGTGATATTTTTTGTTTTTTTCAGACCTATAATTTTGTATCATATAATATTGTGTTCCATAGTACAAAATTAAATTATATATATATATATATTATTGAATCTCTTAATTAATTTCAATTGTATACATTGTCTCACATATAAAAAGAAACCTCGTATCCTCCATTGTTAACAATGTTTCAGTATTCTAGCATGAGAAATCACTATATAGATACCTTTACATATTCCTTCCTCATGTTTTATATCATCTTTTTTTCCCAAATAACATCCATTCATGGCATTATGTTTTATCCATAACATGTTTCTCTATGGGGAGGTACAACTCTTAACCACATTAATTCAACATTATTTCATCATGTAACTCCAATATATATAGTTTACCCAATATAAAATAATTTTTAAGTCATACTAAATATTATTAATTTTTATTATGAGTATGGAAGAACCATTATCCACCACATCTCCATGTTATGGGAAAATAAAACATCACTCATGCATGCCAGTTGACTACAACATCCGCAAAATGATGCATTTCATTTTCTATAACCATATCACATTGTTTTTTATATTTATGGGTTTAATTTATATATTTTGTATTTATGATATTATTGTACTTATCATTACATGAATTATTATTTACATTGATTTCATTGTACCCATAAAAAATTATAAATATCACTCATGCATACGTACAGACTACAATCTCCACTAAGTGATGTAGTCGTTCTTAATTACCACATTATAAGAACAATTATAAATGATTATAAATGATTAAATTTATTACTCAGGAAATTTTTAACATTTTAGATGATATATTTATTATTATTTTATAAGTATTGGGACTACTAGAATAATAAATTGATGAAAAAAGCAGTTATCACTAAGAACTCTGTTTTTAATAAATAATTTTTTATAAAATTGTGATAAAACATTATTATTACGTTTTATATGTTATTTTATATAAATTGTATTGGTTATAAAATATATTTATAATAAATATATATTTATTATATAGGATTACTAAACACATAAAATGTGTCATAGGTCAAGAGGATGGATAAATATCATTCAATATCATTTTAATCAGCATTTATTTTTCATGAATGTCCATTAAGTAAAATTATCAGGTAATTATTTTATAAATTGAATTAAGTATTGTTATCATGTGTTTATTATTTTAAATGTAATTTATTATAACTTATTTCATCTTTTTAATAATGAAAATGATCTTTTCAATGATTTTAAAGAATATAGGACCTTCTTTAGACCTTAGACTACATACCATTTTTTCTATGACCATGAATTTTAATGATGTTTTATCAATGTATTTAAACATACATGAAATTTCAGAAAAATATCATTTTCACTGACATTGAATTTATTTAATAGGTTTGAAAAGTAATATTATCAACATTCATTGAATAAATTTTTTTCGTTTTAAAATATAGAAAAGATAATGTTTTATTTTTTCATATAACACATTTGTTTATTTCTTCGCCATAATGGATAATAATTACATTGATGATTCCTTTATAATATATAATTTTTTTTCTATGAAATACATTTCCTTAATATTATATAAAATATTTAGTTTCTAAATTATTGATTTCAAAATGATGATATCTTCCCCTCAATAAATATTACAATAACCTTTTAGTTGAATAATTCATCCATGAGATCATCATTTTATTTTTTATATAATTTTAGACGGATATGATCCATTAATAAAATAATTATGATTTCTCAATGTGCATTACATATATAATGATGACATTTTTTAGAAACATGTTTATTTTTAATGGTTTACTCTATGATGATTAAGTGAATGATTTATGATATTGTGGTATATATATTAGTGGAATTATGATTAGGTGATGGATGGGAATGAAATTACATTTTCTACAAATAATTTATTCATGACATTACATACTAGGTCCCTCATGCCTAGAACAAGTTCAAGCTGCAGCTACCCCATGCCCACCGCTGTATACCAAGGGTTAGAGATGTTAACCATGAAAGAATAAATAATATTATAATAGTTATCATAATTCACAAGTATTCACATATTTTACCGTCTCAATGAGTAAGTGAAATAGAATAATAATAAATTAAAATAACCTATAGATTAAAACCCCTTTGTGCGTAATCATCTAAGGAATACAAAAAATTATGATTTTGTAGATAAAAATTAATGGAAAAAATTACATGCCCAAAAATAATATATGTCACAACAAGAAAATTAATAAAAAAATAAGTGTAAAGAGATCATAAATCTTTGTCTATAAACCTGGTTAGTCATACACTATCAAATGCACTCAAAATTATTATTCCCCTCATAAATCACCACTTACCTATCAATAATATCTATAATTCATGAAATTTGGTGGAATAGACCAAGAATTGGTGAGTATATACATACTGAATAGAAAACCCCCATAAATATTGGGGGAGAAATAGGAGACATGAATGATGAAGTCAGCTCAAAAATAAAATAAAAAGGGAAACCAAACCTAATGACAATAATATATTATCATAAATTAATGGAAGATTGAATGGGGATATAATTCTAAAATCCCATCCTAAGATGATATGTGCTGATATTTCTCCAATAGGTCCATCAATTATGCCCAAAATCTCATTTGTTTGTCCTATGAATTAAACATGGGACAGAACCACACCATTGTACAAAATTTTTGGTCCTCTGAGTATCTAGATATGGGAACCATGCCCCATTCCATCTGTGAATACCACTTAGTTGGTGGAGGATCCCTTCCCTATTCTATCTTGTGTTCACCACTCAGAAAATATATGACATTATGCCTAGTTTTTCAGGGGGTAAAAAAACCATAGCTATAGAAAAAAAAATCCTTATCTAATCATGGGGAACCACTTAGTATGTAGATAAACCACTCACTAGTACTTCATAGGGAACCACTTAGTTGATATAAGTCCTTTTCTGTAGTCTGTGTGGGGGTACCATATAGTAAATAAATAGAAGAACCAATACCTAGTTCATTTGGAGGACCAATTAGTTGATATAAGTCCCAATCTCTATTCTATATGGGGGTACAACATTTTTATAGGGGACTCTTGCCATATTATGTTAGTGGGTACCACTCTATTGCTAGTGGATCCACACTAGAGTCCATGAGGAGGTACTACTCAAGATTCTATTTGATGACCCTTCATAGTCACCATTTACATTGAGTAATTCCTATATGTTATTAATAATAATAACATCTCACATCATATAATAAAATGTACTATGAAGACAACTATTATTATCTACTGTAAAATTAAATTCATATTAGCTACTCATAGGTGTTATTTCAAGTCAATATAAAGGACATATGAGGGGTTGTATATCCAAAAATAAGTACTCAATGTGTACCAAGAATTCCACATTATATGACATTACATATAAACCTAGATGTGTTTGTGCAAACACAAATATTTATTTCCTTGTAGTACTACACATGTGTATGTGTACTACATGGTGTGTTATATCCTCCTTGGGTTGAGGTATGTTCTCTTGGCCATTATCGTTTCTATCATGACATGCCCACTTACTCCTAGTGTATGTGACATGTTATCCTTTTCATTCCCAAAATAGTAGCCATAAAATTTTGGTGTCTTTATACAATTTGTTTTCATTCAGATATATTACATATTGTCAAATGTATTCACAGAAACACCAATTTCATTATGAGTTCATCAAACAAGATATTCCACCACTCTATCCACTGTTTTACAACAAAAAATTAATCATAGTCAAATTTTTTCATCAATAAGGTCCATTAAATGGAAATTAATCAGATAATATTGATTTTAATGATGCTTGTATGAATCCAAACATAAAAATTGTAATAAGGACTCAGTCTTGGATCACAGTACCACAATATTAATCACCAACATCTAGTGATCTATTCTGAATGATCCTAAAATGTCTAGTCCATTAGATACATGTGAAGATTCAATTAATATGATTATTTGATCTGGCTCAATTCCTACTATAAAAGACTAACCATGACCCTACAGACAAAAAATTACTATTGAGACAAATGATGGGGTAAAATAACCCTAACAAGGGTGACATAAATAATTTGACATGAATTATCGACCAATAATTTCAATGAATTGTATCAAGGTGAGAACGTGGCGTATGAAAAATTATTATATCGACCAAACAATTTAATTCAACATTAGTGGATCATGCGATGGTTGAGAAATCTCCAAGAAGAGATAATAAGAACATTTACATGACTTAAAATCAAATAAAGTGGTCAAGTGAATATTTGAAGAATCCTACCTCAATTATTGATCAATCATTAGTGATGAACTCATTCACTAGTTATGTTAATGATATACCATAGTCATATTCTATCTATTCAACTTGATCTAATCACTGAGCATCATTTATTCATGATTCACTAAAAATGGGCATTAAAAATCCCATAAATACCCTCTCATGGATATGTGGTATAACCTGGACAGATTTTAGAGTTACATATTTCTAGATATTTATATTTAATTACATTATATGAAAATTTATTAATAATTAATATATTCAAATTTCTAAACACCCCTTAATGGTTGGTTCATCATAATTTTTGGTGATGTCCAAATTTAGTTCATGCGTATGGTAAACCCCACACCCCAGATTCAATAATGGTACCTGTATTTTTATTTTGTACCACTTTAGGATGTATCTCATTTTTTTAAAAACTATTTGCGCGTGATATAAAATGAATTTATTAATTTTATAAAATTAATTATCTGATCACCAAGCCTCAAAATAATGTTCTATTATAGTTAATAGATTTTAAAATATACCTTGATATATTTCTAGATATTACATGTAAAAAAGAGAGATTCTTTAATATTACCTCCTTCAAATAATAGGATCCACATAAGGTAAAAATCAATGAAATTTTTTTGGGATACTGATCCTACATCTTACTCTCATTTTCCATGTTTCTCTTTTACATATTCTCATCAATCTGAAACTCTAGAACTAATGGAATCTTCAATCCATGTATGATCCTCTCATGCCAATCCTTGATCTCCATGAGCTACTCTGTGAAGGTGTCTCCATCCTCATTATCTTACTCTCTATAATCAATATCAAGAACATGATAATAAAAAATATCTCTTAATGTTACAGACATGTAATATTTTATGATTAATATGTTTCAATTTGGGTAAATATATTTTGTATAAAACATTTCCAACTCTTTAGAAAATAATGAATGGAACAATGAAACTGAGGGGTATATTTCCATCAAAATTGAATCTCTTCAATACACATCATGTGAGAAATCTCATGAAAATCACGGTGACCCTACTTGAACTCTAATGTCATATGATGTTGATCTGCATAATATTTATATTTTTTTACGTTTTCCCCATCCACTTGTGTGTTTGTCAAACCTTCTTTGTCATCACCCGCACCATATAGGACTCAAAAATATATGTCACACTAGGTTTAGCAAATAATTAGGATAAATTGTAGGTTATTCTTTACAATGTGTCAAATGGTGAAATATTGATAGTATAGTGAGAGTAATTAATATTATAAAAGTGTACTGAGGTATGTGATCCTCCCAGATTCTGCTAATGTCTAACAAACAATTCCATCACATATATTCCAACACATGAAAATTTTTCATGGTCTTATATCATATGCGGTTGAAAATCAATAAAAATCATCAATTGGGTCCTAAATACCACTATTGGGAATCTTTAAAACAATGACATTAACTATGAATCTTGGTCAGAGAAAATCATCAGGGGAATGACATCAAGGTGTATGATTATATTCATGTCTTCTTCCAAAAAATACTCACAATGCACTTCTCCAAGGTAGATAGTAAGTGTACCTACTTAGTAAGTCATACTAGTGTCACTTATATGGAATCATAGCCACACATATTCCATGTAATATATAACAAAAAATCCATGGATACACTATATCACACCTAATACATGACCTCAAATTAATGAAAAAAACTTTTTGGATCATAGTGATCACCTTTTACTTTAAATCATGTGAGACGCTAATAGATATACTCAGCAATTCTCTGCCACATGAATGCTCACAAAAAAGTTCTATAGTTAGTCATGTACTTCTTTTATACACTACAACGTACAACCAAATGAGAAGTGTGAAAATCCCTCATCACATCCACTAACATCACAACTAAAACTGATATCCATCCTTATAAATGGATGACATTATTACCTACCTCATTGAATTCATCTTTTGAATCTCATGAGGATATTTGGTCAGTAATAAATTTTGAATATATTTATTGAAACTAAGCCGAAATCACATGTTGGATAAGAGGATGAGTAATAACATTCATCTAAAACAAACAATACACATTCATATTCACCAGGGTCTTTTGGATAGAAACCAATATCTTAAATTCCACATCCACTAAACATGAACATGACTTCCAACTGAGGTAATATACCACCAACATCCTAATCATTGGATTACAAATTATCTCAATGTCGTAATATGGTATAAATTAAAACTAGAAAAAATTTCCCATGTTAAAATAGCTCTCAATGAAGACATAGATAACACAATGGTGGATTTAATAAACAACAAAGTTCTTTTCAAGATGATATTTCATACACATCCTATGAAAAACACAACCACTCCCAAAATCAAGTGTTGAGTCCTGTAGTTATCCTCATGTGGTCTCAACTATCTCCACCATTATGAGATCTCTACATTCGTATGCATCAAAACATATAAAATCATAGATTTAGTGGAAAATAGATTCCCTTTCTATATTTTTGTAGATAAACAGTGTTTAATAGATTAAAATTATTCGGGGTCGTTCTATAGTACCCTAGAAAAATAAGAAAACATCCCACATCTACCATGTTGTTGGGTGGATCCTAAGAAATCCCGACATCAATCATCATAGTGTCCATATTTAATCCATGTGAAGAAGTGACATTTCCAAAGAACTGAAGCCCACAGATCTAGATTATTCACTTTGAGATATTTACATAATTATAGTGTTCTCAAAGAAACTAGATGACCATATTCAAGATCTATGTATACTTCTATTATGACATAGAGTAGATGAGTTTTTTTTCAACAGGGAAAATAAAAAATTAGTCCACGTATTGCTGGAATATCCTATTTACTTTGTTTGTAAACCACATGGTGGAATTCATCCAAATTAAAGGAATCAACAAGAATTCCAAATTTCCATATTGACATGAGAATTAATTTTAATGAATTTCATCCATGAAAATTATAAAATGGTGGTAGTTTAACTGAAGATTGATCTTAAAGCATAATATTTTACCTCATAACTAGTGAACGAGTTGTCCAATCATTGAAATGTAGTAAATTTTATTTGTCAATTATTTTCGGGAGGCGATAATCAATATAATGTCATTGGATATCATCATCAATATTCATATAAAAAACATTAGATTTCAAGGGGACACATAGGGTCTGATAAAACCTGTGTCAGAAGGTCCTCTAATAGTACCCCGATATATAAGAGATAATTAAGGTCTATCCAATATTCCACATAAATATAAAACCATTCCCTAGGTGAATTTCATTGAAGAAATCCTTCTCCCCCCTCAATGGATGTACAGGGATATCCCCATGGAATATGTCCATATATTTATACATCAATAATGATACCTATATGTAAGATATTCCCACAGAGATATTCGATAATATATCCATATTATTAGTGATGTATTTCATATTCTCTCTTGACATACCTACTCAATCCACCATGTTATATATATTATGAAAAAAGAGTACACATCCCATATATCTGAAGACATTTTACTTGTCCGTGGTCACCATCAATATTGGATCAGACCAAGGAAAACAAATCTATACCCAAGATTATGTTATAAATCCACATAGTGATGAGTAATTGATACCATTATAAAATATCTTTACTAAAAAAGAACTAAAAATATATTAAATAATATATATCAAGGAATAATTCATCGTTTCAATGTCTGACCAATGAAATAAGGCAAAAGTATCCACTAGGAGACACAACTCTCACCTTAGGTGTAAGGATATGAACGAAGTACTCATACAAGGGTATAATAATACTGAATAAAGATTATAATCATTGAAGATTGAATATCCAATAATCTTTAGACTAGTCTGGTCATAATCATCGATGATGTACAACTACCCTCGGCCAAGACCACCAGCTTCATGAGCCTGATATGAGACACATGGTAGTGGCGGTGGATGTAGTTCATAATTTTATCCACCACCAGCTACTCCTCCACATCCTCATAGAGAAACACCTTCTCATAAATCATATCTTCCTCCCCATGGTCCTCCATATAAATTCCTGGTAGAAAAAAAGAATATGTTATTATCTTTAATGTAGTCATTCTTCCACTGCATGTCTTCCATCCCTTACCCGTTGGGTTTTGAAATAATATTCCATGTGTCAACACCCATCAAATATATATAGTATTCCAAATATGGGATTCTATGGTCATAAATATGGAAACTATTCTACATGATCACACTCAAGAGTTTGGATATGAGGAGATCTAATGCATGAAAACAGGTCCACTAACACTAGTTTGCTATTAAAGACGAATCGTACCCAATACAACCATGGCTATATCCAACTATTCTTCCATATTTGGAAAATAATTTCTCAGTTACATTCCCCATATCCAATTCCTCCATCATATGTGTTAATTAATGGGTTTTAAATAGTATCATGGATGTCTCTGTGTAGAATCTGATCATACTTCATCCCCAAAAAGAATCCATCTCATATCATTCTATGGGAGTACAACATAAGCTATGTAAACCTAATAACATAAATACAAACATATATCCCATCATATTTAAACTCTAAATTCACCCCAATTCGAATTGATAAAATCATGGGAGGTATTACTCCTCAGGAAAAATAAATTTCAATTCAGACTTTGAGAGAGACCACTCAACATTATTTATCATGACATTGCACCACTAGTTACAATATTCTCTATATATAAAGATGGATAAAATAATTACTGTATGATTTAGTGGTTTTTGAAAAAATATGAAAAATTAGATCCCAGTCTAAATCCAATCCTCCACTCTATGGGGATCTAGCTCGCCATAGAACCTCAATGGAATATATTTTTGGAACTCACAATGTGTGAAAGTATTGTGTACATTTTCATCCTACAATATAAGAATAATATGTTGTTCAATAGGAGGGGTATTACTACCTTATCCCATAGTGGTACGATCTAATGATTTAGTCCAGAAAATGAGTCCTCATCCCACATCAGATCATTTCCATTATCCTGAATATGTGATCTAGTCATATTTTTATATAGAGAAAACATGAAATTTAATCATGAAGTACTATCTTCAGATGAGAATATATATATATTTTGTTCAAATTCATGAAATAATTTTTGAAGACCCAATTCTATATGATGCATGTAAAAATTTTATATATATCCCAAATATATATATATAAAAGGTTGAAAATAGTATTTGTAGAGTCTTAGTGAATGGATTCATCTTCCACCGCACCAACGTTGAGTTCACACTCTTGAGATCATCACTCGAGACATCTTTACTCTTTTTCCGTAATTTCCCAACCTAATCACACATGAGAAAAAACTCTAGAAATATTCTTGTGGTTTGATTATTTCTGATAAAAACATGTAACGACACAACCCACTAGGGTCTTCCAATATTGTTGATGGTCACAATGCAGGTACCCACAACTGACCTCCATATACTAATGAATTGTTGTAATATCTGACAAGGTAGAAAAAAATATTTTATTACTCTACCTAATGTACCTATACATACATAGCCAACCATGTCTATATAGAAGTTTAGATGGATAATAATAAATAATAAGAACTGCTAGAGTAAAAATGAATAAATTTAATAACATATTTGGAAAAAAGTTGTGCGGAAAAATTAACCCAAATGAAAGAGTATAAATACAATCCCAACCCAAAACGTTGTTCCAAATTAACCATTATTAGAAAATAAATACTACGAGATCCCACCCCAAGATCATTAATACTCATCAATAATATATTCCCAAAATTCTCATGAGTTACCATATGATCTGCAAAAATCACTGTAAACCGGTCTTTTATCTAGATAAACCCAAAATGTGTGGGTAATATTATGAAGGGGAATATATACAGACCCACTAAGATGCCCCAATAAATGGATGGGAAGCAATAGGAGACAACATATAATTTGATAGTTAATCTAAATGAAAGAGGGAAATAGTATCCAACAGTAATGATATATGATAATAAATGAAACCCATAGGACAAAGAAAGAGATCCCCATCTCATAGACTTGAGCAAGATGATGAATCATCTTGTAGCGTCAAATGTTCCACCATTGATTCACTAAATCTTTAGAGGTTGTCAGATGATGTAACTACATGGAGGACCTCCACAATATTATGATAATTTGGATCCAATATATATATATAAATTGAAGACCCATTACCATTCCATTAAGGGGTACCGCTCAGTAGGGAGAGGACCCTCACTATATTCCTTCCGGGAGAACCCCCCAATATATTAAGGACTCACATCCACCTCATAGTGGGTACCACTCAATAGGTAGAAGAAACTTTCCATATTGTGATAAG
Organism: Viscum album; assembly: GCA_963277665.1. NCBI lineage: Eukaryota > Viridiplantae > Streptophyta > Magnoliopsida > Santalales > Viscaceae > Viscum > Viscum album. The sequence continues at coordinate 302,376,469 of OY728131.1, read as the reverse complement.
GGGTACAAATCAAGAGTTAGAGGACCGACAAAATATTTAGTTAGGGGGTGGGCCCCAATCAGAAGATAGAGGACCGCAGTCCATGTATGTCAGGGTGTACAACTCATTAGGTAAATAGAGGAAACACAACCCATTGCGTTAGATGGTACCAATCAGTAAATCGCGGACTCATTTTGGAGTCCTTCAGTGGGGAAACACTATATATATAGATGACCCATGCATGATTCCTTCAGGGGGTCAACTATATAGGTACAAGAATCATGTGTTTTTCTTTTTTGGGGGAACCAATTTGGCCTCCCTCTCTAATGATCATTCATGGAAACATCCATTTTCAATCATCGCCTAATAGAGCATCATTCATAGAGTATGTCACATTATAACTAAGAATTCTACTATAAGGAAAACATTATGTTCCACAAGGAATAAATATAGTATAGGATTCTCCATACCAAAAATCTAAGTAAAATTGATAAATATACTAGAAGGAGATGTCACAAAAAGAAGTGACCAAAATGTATTAGGGATAAGACATGAAGTTACCTCACTTGGCCATATGTCCATATCGATCCCAGTACATGGACATTTGAAATGTAGTACTAAATGTCATGTAAGTGTAATACATGTTGATTATTTCCATACTAGGGTTGATTTGGTTTCTCTTAGCCATGCCCATGTTAGTCAATCCATGCTAGTTTACTCCTAGAGTACACTTCATTTCCTACCACATGGGGTCCTAAGTTTGTGTATATGGAATATGGATTGGCTTCCCATGGATGGTCAGATAGTATGTAGCCTATCCACATGATGTTTGATCATTATTTCCCTCAAAACCCAAGCCTATATAGATGGGAGGGGATACACAACATATGGGCATCCAAAACACATTGTGTAGTCAATTTTTTAGTAAAAAACATGTTTATTTTGGAACTCACCATATTCACTCACCATCCACTAAATCCTATGATTGACCACCCAAAATTTTTTATAGTCTACCCAAAACAAAGATTATAGAAATGTATTTCTCAAAAATCATATTAAATTGATACAAATGAAGATCACATGACACCCTATACGCTACCCTTCACTGCTTCCCATTCTTGGATAATTATTATAAATCCCCAACCATTGTAGCCTAGATCTAGTTCTATACATTATTACATTGGTACTATGTACAAGAGATCACATCCTAAAAAACCATATAGGTTAGTATCATTAGAGAACCATATACAAAGATATTTGTTACATTACATGTAAAAATAGAATACAACACAAAAACTCAATTGAAAACATCCATATTATCCTAGATTATCCCTTTCTTTCAATCATAATAAACAACTTCGTTTCCTAGGTAAAAAAATTATTGGGTGATCATAGATGGTATAAGAGATAGAATAAAACAGAATCTACCATAGATAAAAATAAAAAATATGGCATAGTTTATTACTAAAAATACATTGGATATAAAAATAACATTGATCATAATATTTTAGATATAAAATATGTTCAAATATTTCAATATAAATAACCACGTGTGAATAAAACATAACCATAGATATTTTCTAGTTGAATAATCACAACGATTATCAATAAATAATCTCATAATGAGGGAATACATATTGTTAGACATCATAAACATATCATTAAGGCCTCGACCAAGATTTATATTTAAATCGGTATTAAATTGGATGAATCCCAATTAAGATTGTCTCATGGGATCTACAGATGCATCAAGGGGATATACTGGGGCCACATAAAACATAATAAGTCAAATGAATTCATCATATGAAAAGGGAGAAACATTATCTAAATTTAAATTAAAATTTATAAATTATATGAAATGTTACTAACTTTTCCAAATCAATAAACAAAAACCCAAAATATCTTGTATAATATGATATGTGGTATAAAAATATCTCATACATAGTAAAGATGATCATAAAAAATTCAATAATACATTGTAAATGTTATAATAAGATATTAAACTCAATTTAGATAAATATCCAAAAAATTTAGACATAAAAAAATGTAATCAAATCATTGAAAAAATCCTCAAAGAAATACCATTTTTCATTAAAACCATTTATATAAAATTCACAAAATTTTAAAAGAATAAATTTTGTTTCAATAAACGTAGTAAACATGTAATAAATTCTAGAAACATTATATCACCATGGAAGTGGTAAAATATTGAGATCAGTTTTTAAAAAACATTTATTTTTAATTTTGAAAAAAGAATTATTTAAAAGAGTATTTTTGAATGAAAATTTTGACAAATATCATAAAATTCAGGTGTGAGAAAATAAAATGGATTAATCAGTAATAAAAAAATATAATACAATCGAAAATTACTCTTTATATAAATAAATTCATTTTCATGGATTCATAGCTCGACATAATAAATGGATAATAAATTTAAACCAATGAATGGAAATTGGGTAAAAAAAATTCTTTTGAACTTTTATTATCTATTGAATAGTATGCCCCATTGATGATCATAAATATCATTCAATACTCTGATGATAAATATATTAATGATATTCTATATCAAATTTAACAATACATACATCTAAAAAATAAATAAGTGGGGAATAATTCATACCACCCATATATAAAAGTGAGATGATAGAACCCTTACCAATTGAAATCTGTTGACTCAAATAACCCATAAAAATAAAAATCATCAATAAAACATTGAATAAATGAATATAATTATGATTCTTCATATGATTTATAATATTTATATACAAATAAACCTTACACACAAAATATGTAGTGGATAAGGAATATCTTATATAAATAAAAGTGATATGAAAAACCCATTTCTATATGTATGAAAACATTCATTATCTGTCAAAATGTCCTGGATAATAAAATTAGATTTATTAATAATTTAATTAATAACATCATAAATACATATTTGATCTATTAATATTTTATTCTTTTAATTTAGATCAATTTATATGATTTATAATGATTACTTTTTTTTGTCCAGGAGAATTTGTTTCGAGGTTTTAAGATCCGTTCCTTTGTATATAAATATGGGATAACATTTATATTGAGGAAAAATTCTCCATAAGTGAAATTATTTATTATTAATGAAATTAATCTAGATTAAATTTTATTATTTATAATTTTTTCATATGTTATTGGAATAATTTATTATGAAAAATATAATTGAAAATTGATTAATTTATTTTGGTGGTTTTATAACCATCAAGAACTAGTATGATTTTATTTATTAATTTGTTTGTATACTTGTTAGAAATGTTATATAACTTGTAATAAATATATTATAGTAATTATTAATAATAAATATGGTTTTATGATGATCCTTCGAGTTGTTAACGTGAAATGAAAAAAATGCCATCCATAAAGATTGTGAATCGACTCCACAGAGACGTTGTTTTCATTATTTGAATAAATTAATTAGAGAAGAAACATGATGGTGGATAAACCAAGAAAATAATAACATTATAGTATATATATATATATATATCATACTAGAGGTACCATGTCACTTGGTATAGGGAGGTTAGTAGAGGATAAAAAAAGAAAATAAATTAATATAGAATGAGGAAGTGGTTTACCTATTGAGAACTGACTTTTAGAGAACTGTTGTGTTTCTCTATTCGCAAAAAAAAATTCAAATTTTTAAATATTTAAAAAATATACACAAATAATTTCTTAATGGTTATATTTTTAAAATGTACTCATTTTTTGGAATGTTTTTTTATAAATATAAGGAATAGAATTTTTAATTAAAATAATAATTTAGTTTAAAAATACTGATTATAATATTATAGATATTTTAATGAAACATTGAAAAATTTATTAACGTATCATAAAAATTTATTATAATCATTATATAATAAAATATTAATTTATAGATATATTTTATGGAAATTTATTTTCTATAAAGTCATTATATTAATTATTAATATGTAAATAAGTATTAATGACATAGAAAAATACCAAAACTAAATATATCATTTTAAAACATTTATTCACTTATACTATGATATAAATATATCATATTTTCATTTATAAAATTCCTCAATTAGATATTTAATTTAATAGGTTATATTAAAAAACTATTATTTTGGTTCATATTATAAATGGTCATATTACTATTCGAGAGGTCAGACTATAATTTAATAGAATATTCTGATTTTAAACACGTTGTTATGTGAAACATATGATATTAAATGTGTTAAATTTAAAAGTGGCATAACATCAAATCATTGGGTGTTAAAAAACAATAAAACTTGTATTTTACACCCCAATATTTTTCTAGATATATACTCAAATTTAAAATCCATTCTCTACACAGGAATCATCCGTGAACATAGAGGATAGATCATGCTCGAACCTTCCTGGTAATGATGACCTGTGACCCCATAATCCAGTGGTGATGATCAAAAATAATATTTGAAAAATAACTATAAAATGAAATAGAAAAAAATTTACATGATTTATATTAAAATGATTACATTGTATGAAATCTTGGGTGAGATCTCGACATAATAAAATATAATAACCTATGCAAAAAATTTAATTATATAAAGGGGGTTCATGCCAAAGGTGTGCAATCACCGACATGATATAAGAATATTGAATTCATGATTGTAAAAGGTAATGAAGAGGGAAGAAATGAAAAATGATTAGTCCCTCTCAGAGTATGCATTGATCATTGGTAAAGAATGTTTAAACCAATGATGGTGTACATCAGTTGTGATTTTTTACAAATTATTCACCATAATCTTATAACTGAGCATTATAAAATATCAATTCCATAATGATGGTCATGAAATCTCCCCCAAAAATGTTCCCAGGGTTTTACTGTTAGCACTGAAAAAATTTGATAACCACATATTTATAAAGGATTGGAATTAGGTCAGTTCTATTGATCATTCAAACAAATTTCAACACACCTCAATGACTACCGTTTTCAAACGTTTGTTGCAAACCATATATTGGTTTTACCTATATTAACATTAATATATTGATTTAATGGTGGAATAATATGTTATACCTATGACTCCATTTACTATATATTCCATTATTTATGATAATCTAATTAAACATGTATAATAAAATATTTAATATTTTTATAAAATTAATTATGGGCTCATCAGCCCCTGAATGTTACTCTAGGTCCATAAATATATTTCAATATATTACTAGATATAATTAAAATTATTAATGGGAAAAATAGATTCTATATAGTTTTAGGGAAAAATTTATGTTTCATGAGCTCATATGGTATATGGGATGCTATATGAATACTTAATGTGATATACATGATGTTTTCTATAAGCTGAATGAGGGTCAAAAATAGGTTATCCCAAGCCTGAATGAGGGTAAAAAAGACACAATATAAATCCTAATGTAAGTGAATGATTAATCATACCATGTCTAACATGCAACGAATTCATGGTTGGTACACTTGAAATAAGGATTTTATAATTATGCTTATTTGAAAAATTATATCAATATATTTTGACATGATATTATACCAATGTTTTTCTCCCAAGGAATATATTAATTTTGTTCATTTTTTATTCAATTCAAAAGAAAATACATGAATTATGAAATCAGTAATGATTACTACAATTACTATAACCTTAGTAGAATAAGGGAATTAGTAACCTATTTGTGTTTTTAATATGTACTTGTGATCACATACCAAGTTGATGAATAGATAATTATTCATATAAAACTAGATATATAAATAAATTTGAAATTAAATTCAAAAACATAATAAACAATATAGTATTGTCATTGATAATATCATTATTACATTTAGAATATCGGTCAATTTCATTCATAACACACTTTCTGGAATATTGGGGTAGGAAAACATAAATAATGTGGTGATCTCAGATCCTCAATAAGGGTTTTCATAAAATAAAATATAAATGAGGAATAAATAATATAGTACTAATAAATTATATTAAAATAATGGAATATGAAATAAATGCATCAGCTATAAACTTATCCTTTAATATCATATCTATTAAAATAATCAAATGGAAATAAATAAATTATTTTTTAATGAAAGAATTCATGATGTTGGAAATCATAAATTTTTTGGTGAGGAAATGTGAGAAGGCATTAAAAAAATACTCTCTGGGCCTCATTCCATGAAAACTGCATGAATATGAATGTCCTCTACCAAATACCGAACATGATTTCTCTCATAATACATATCAATTAACTGATGGGATATTTAATTCTGGGACCATCAATCATTGAATAATTCTAATAGCAAATAATATGAATAGACAATATAACTTAATTAGAAATCAATAGAAAATCAATAATAACGTATATTAAGAGAACTCGAATATTGAATGTTAATCATTTACCCAATAAATTTGGTTATAAACCATCCAAAATTAATATATTGTATGTTATCATTAGAATATATCCTCATTAAATTATTGTATTGAATAAAGGTTATTTACAATTATTAAAAACCATAAATTTTTTACATCATAATTTCTTGTGAAAAAATTTTTTCAATTTGATATTACAAATCAATAAAATTTATCAAATATTATGGAAAATTTTTTTATTGAAAATAAGGTTTAAAACATGTAATTTAATATTCAAAACTTTGAGCAGTCTTGAAGACATTAAATTCTATTCATCTTTAACTTGTTAGGAAATAATCTTTTCACACATTTATTAAAAAGTAATAAAGTACCTCATTCAAAATAAAAGAATAATGATTTATATGAATCAAAAATCAATAAATTAAAATATGGATAAACCTTTCAGTAGTAAAACTATGGAAAATATTAATCCAAATATTTAAATAATTTTGTGTAATTGTTTCATATTGATGGAAGATATTCACAACTGAGTACAAAATTAATGATTATTTTTCTTCAAAACATGTTTTTTGTATATTTACTACAGAACAAGTGGAAAAATTAAAGAAATATTTTACTTTAAAAATTTTAAAAACTGAGAATAAATTGTATCCAATTTAATATAGAAATATAAAATAATTCCCTTGTTGAATAAATTACCAAATATAATCGAAAAATAATGGTGGAATTGTGAAATATAATAATACCAATGGTCCAACATTCATTGAATGTGTTCGAAAAAAAGAATATAATAAATATAAATATATGGTAATTATATTATAGAATAATAATAATATATATCATAATATATATATTTTACTTATAACATTTTTCTCTCATTTTTATTAATTCGTTGTTAAAATCATTGTTGTTTGTGATGACTACTACATAATTTTGTTTGTTTTGGTTTGGTTGATTTAGTCCCTACACATTGATAATGATTAAGTAATTTATTTAATGATAATTATGATATAAATATCATATTTATTCATTAAATATAGTAATCTTTCTAAATAACATATAGAACAAATTATTAAATCATTCAAAGTGATGGTAAGTCATATATACAAATTAATAGTATTTTCAATTTTTGGCCGATCAAATTGGATAAAGGTGGATAATAAATCAATTATCTAAAATTATAATTGTATTATATATATTATATATATTAATAACATCATTTCTTATTACAATCCATTTGAATTACAAATGAAAAATTAATAACATCGATTTATTGATGTGGTAGTCTACACGAAATAACAATGGACATTATCATTTTAAAAAGAATTCAATGGTTAGAAGGAGTATATTATATAATCATTATAAAAGAATAATTATGTCATTAATATAATAGATAAAAATTTAACCAGTCATAATACCAATCTAAATTTTGTGGTGAAAAAAACTGAATTGTGTTGCTACATGGAAATGGTAACTTCTACGTTCACACATGTGACATTTTAAATTACCGTAAGATGGAAGAAAGTGTTGATAATGATGGTTTCAAATTATAATAAATGTTATGTATAATTATAATATTGATTTTATTATTTTATTATAAGTAACATAAATTTATGTAATTTAATTGATGAAATAAATTGAAAGTGGTATGCTAATATTGTCATTTCTTCATCGAGAGACCTCCATTAGATCATTTTTATTGGACCTTGGGTGTGACATTGTAAATTAAATAATCCTCTATAAATTGTCACATTATATTGAAAATAAAATTTATAATAGACTAGATGATCCTGGATTCTTAATGTGATGCCATTATTTTAGAGAAATTTCGATCTTTTTATAAGAGAGGGAATGGAAACACAATGAATTTTTAAAAATATTAAATTATAACCAAGTAGTTCACAATCCAAACTCATAAAAATATATATATATTTCTATAAAAATAAAATAATTACAAAATATAATCATCATATGTATGTTGATTTGGTTTTGGTTTCATTTTAATAATTATCTTTTTTACCCCTTAGTTAAAAAATTATTATATTAAACTCGGTAATGAAATTTATTATATTAAAGTGAAATAATTTTACTTGTATGGTGTAAATTTGTTAGTAAATTTAATTTACCTAAACTAGTAATCCACGATTCTATACTAAAAGAACAATAATCATAGTTATGTCTTGATACTAATTAATGTGACCCAAATTTCTTATCCAAAAGAGACAACATAAAAATGTAGTATTGGATCACTTATATTCCCAATGAGATTTTAGTTATAATGTTTTAATGTGTTAAGAAAACAGATGAAAACATGGACTCATAGAAAAAAAATTCCTTTATTATCCACACCATCTTTCATAAAAATAACTAGTGATGAAAAGTATCAAGACACAAATCATTTATTATTATTCTCTATAACCTAGGTAAAAATAAACATATTAAGTGTGATTTAAAATTATTATTATGGGTAAACATAAAAATTAAAAATTAAAATTCATCAAAGTGATTTTATTGAGCATAAGGGTATAATGACATAATTGTAGTGAATTATCAAATCATAAGGGAAACCAATGACCATTAATAACTTGATCATCAATCATAAAACATGTCATAAAACATTATACAAATCAATAGTCAATGGATCAAATAATCATGAACCACATGATGAAAATCATGATGATAGGAATAATTTACAACCCATAACAAGAATAAAAAAACATGATGGTATAATTGATCATTTTCATAACACTGTTTCATATTGAGTCTCGGGTCCTACGAGGCTTTCAGGCCACAGGAATGCAGGCCCCACACACACTACAAAAACATGAGCAGCCCTAGATAAGGATTCAGAGCAGGTACACTAACCAGAGCATAGCCAAATGCATTGTCACAATGAGAGGGTATGGATATGTCATCGGTACCAGCCTGTGCTTTCATGGGAAGCCTAGACATACGGTCATGAAAACGTGGAGAGAAACTATCTAGCTGCTGATGCTGGGGAGGGGCATTTCCTTGTAGATAGTCTGGTTTAATTACCTAATACCTTCAGGTCATGTAATCTTCTAAGCCTACGAGCCATGTTATCTCTGAGCCTACGGGCCTTGTAAGGGTTCCCCTCATCCCTTGAAAGGAGGGTTATCAAAAATCAATAAAAATGAAGGCCTTTGGTCCATTCTGGTCTTAATCCAATTAGACAACAATAAAAAAAATATTTTTAGTAAACCAATGCATTAGAGAAATATAATAATCTTTCCCCTTACTTGGATTATAAGGATACAACTCATCATCATAAAAAATTGAAATTTACCATTACATAAATTTCTTTTATAGAGAAAACTTTTTATAATAAAAATTAGGGGATCGTCTATAATTTATTTAATCCAGTAATAAACTTACGAAAATTAAATGGTTTCCATATCAATATCTATGAAACAATATTAGTCCATAAAGATATATAATGTGGATTGTATCAATAAATATCCCCATTAATGAATAATTAATAGTAGTTGTTGTTAACATACTTGAATGAAAATAACATTAAAATATAAATGAATTTTTTTTAGGAAAATACCCATTTTCTATATTAAAATGTTGTTTAAAAAATAAATTCACAACATAATATGAAAATAATTTTCATTTAAATATTCATGGAAAATTATAAATAAGAATATAGGTCATGGAAAGTTATTGATTGTGGTAAAATTTAATCATGTGGAAGATGATAAAAATAAACCTTATTTTCATACATTATATAAAATTGATCAAAAGTGTATCATTTGGAAAATGATAAGAACATTTATTTTAAAAAAATTATAATAATTTCAATAGTAATTTTCACTATTTTTATTGTATTGTTTTATAATAAACGAATTTTTTGAAATTTCTTTAGAAAACATGGATATGTAATTGAAGGATTCTAAATATGAATAAAATATACAAGATTTTTATCAGATACAGTTGAATTTATTGATGTTTATTTAATCAACAGTGGTGGAATTTGAATTTAAAAATTTAATCAAAATTCATAACAATAATATTATAATAGAGTTGTGGTTCAAGATAATAAGATCATATTACTCCCCCAAAAGAAAACTTTTATGACATTTGGACCCTAATTCAACTAAGTGGTCCCTCATGTTAGTGGGAAGCATGGCCCCAAGTTGGCCTCTCTGTACTCATGAGGCTAAAGACAAGAAACAATGGTCTAAAGTTGTGCAGAAGAGAGAGTTTACCCACATGATCATAGTTTCATAGAGAAAAAATAAATTTATAAATAGTTCAATCAAAATAATTAACAGAATATTGTATCTATGTCCTCTAATAATAATTAATCACAAACATCCGGTAATAAAAAAATATAAGGATTTATCCTATGTCTAGAAAAAAGGAATTTAAAATAATTCTATAAAGTGAATGTATCAGAAGGGAATGTTACCATGAATTATTATAACTAATTGAATCATGAGCCTCATCTAGGTCTTCTACTCCCCTACTCCCACACATTATCAATTTCATGTATCAAGAATTTGGAAAATTCCCTTGAACCTACCAATATCTGCATAATCATCCAACGTAGAATCTGTTTCTTGGATAGGTTGAGAGATAAAATCAATAGGCCACCACAAATATTATCTTTGAATGTATAGTTAGTTCATATAATATAGTTGTGTGTATGTAATAAGGACTGACGTATATTAAATGAAATGGTTATTCCCTTATTTCAAAAGGACAACAGTATGAGAGTACCTACTTTTTCCTCTTATTAATAGGATCTAAAAAATCATCCACATATATACTCATATATGAACAATATAAGTAGTGATGACTACAACAACATAAAAGGATACTACCACTAGCCTGGAAATCAGGTGTAACTCAGACATCAATGTAGTGTGAAATGAGTATCGAAATTATAAAAGGATGCAATTCCCATTATTTAATATATAGTGGGCACCATTCATGGTATCATAGTAGTAGTTATTACATTCCTAGTGTCACATTAAGGTCCATCATTCCCATATATCAAAATAAGGGGGTTCATGACTGTATCACATTTATAACGGGTTTCTACGTCCATATGACATATATAATGGTTCATCGTGCTCATATAATGTATATAATGTGTATCCATGAAAATATCACATTTATAAAAGGTGACCATGTATGTATCACATTTAGAAAAAATGAAACCATGAACACATAACCCCCCCCCCCCCCACATACATATATACATGTATATATGTTAAATGCATATGGGTCATCATTTTGATGCATCACATTAGCATATGTGGAGTCATGCCTATATATATATAACATGCATCAGGGTATCCAATCCCATTTTCTATAAATTACAAGGTTCACCATGCTAATTATCATTTATAATTATTAAAAAGTCAAATAGGCTCTATACATGTTGACCATTAATTATAAAAATGGAATATGTAGTATCCAATTTAATTAGGTAATGTGTTTTTACCACTCACCTCCATTCATCTCATTAGAAAATGATATGTGTGTAAGTAATTCTATACCAACTAATTTGGTCATTAAATTTATGATATCATTGTTTAGAAGTCACATAAAAACCATTTGAATGATATCTTTTCCATTTAGTCATTTATTTCAACAATTTCATTTTGATTGGAAGACCACATGGGGTGGACATAATTTAGTAGACAATAATGAGGTCATAAGGTTATCAATTTGGGAAAATATTTTACATAAGATTGAATTTTTGGGAAATGAATGGTGAAATTAGCGTGATGAACAAAAAAATCATCACCAACTCAACATTGAGGACTAAGTACTAGAACACCTATGTTCTGCATGTAGTCGTTCCGTCATCCAATATTGATCTTTTTTGGACTAGATCAGAGTTAAATAGAAAATTATATGAACTCTTTAAAAATATGATTTAATAACCTACAAATAAATAACAGCATCAGGAGAAGGAAAAATGATGAAAGGATCGAAAGGAATGAAGATCTTATAGCTGTGCATTAATCAATAGAGACATAGATCAAATTAAAATGTGGGTATGCGACAATTGGAAAATGATTAGGTAAAATCATTCACCCTAATTTCCCATCTAAAATCCACCACACTATTAGGGGTATCTATGTGGACTAGGTTGCATGGTTTCAACTCCTCATGTGGCCGAAAGAATACTTTCCCCGTCTGGGTTTCCACGCTCCAATTAATCCATGAATACCCACATTTAAGCTATAACCTCACATGAATCCATTTTTGGTAAGAATATATTACAATCAGATATTAATGTTTATATACCTTATATATGAACTAAGATCATATAGTGTCTCCCCCTTAAAATAAATTTCCCCCGAGTTACTGTTCTATATGTAGTGAAATGATTTTTTAGAATAATTCTAAACAATAAGGATGTATGTCAACCCCCAAATATGCGGTCCCATTCTGTACTCGGTCATGCTACTATAAAACCTACACAAAATGGATAGACAAGACTCATAGATCCTTCATTCATTGGTCAATGATGCATATGGGATACTCTTCAAAATACGAATCAGTATCTTACTCATCATCCTTGGGATTAAAAGTATGAGATGGGTCAAAATTAGAACAACAAAGTTGATCAACATAGAAGTGTAAGTGCATTGAACAATACCACTTTGGTAATAGAAATAAATATGCTACTATCCTTACTCTCTATAGAATCTAAAATGGACCAAAATTATGTGGTGATATATTTCATTTCCTCTATATCAATCCATAGCTAGTTTTGTGTGATACCCACCAGAATACATGATTCCCCGACCCTGAACTCTATTGGTTTTCAATGGAAATCGATATATGATTTTAGTCTAGACTAAGAGGTATAGATAAACATTATAATATGTTTAAAATGATCTAATGACTCCTAAACAATATTGTAACCTTGTAGTAATGTCTCTCGTTCCTCTAAACATCATGTGTGTTATCATAATGACCTTTCATATATGGCTTCATATGAAGCCATATTGATTATCTTATGAATTATATTATTGCATTATTGCTAGATGAGATGAATATTATTGTCCCAAGCATAGCCAAAATGACAAAGAAATAATCTTGAATTATATACTCTAGAACATATATAGATCATTCTAACCGGAAATCTGTGTGATGGTGAAAAACTGTGAATAAAAGCACATATGTACCGATGGATCATTTTAAAAAAAAATAAAAAATTGATCTAAAATTATCATACCTATCTGAAATTATAATATGGGGACCCCATTTTGCCGTATGATGTCATATAAATATAATCTCCCCATATAACAAACTATGAACGTCTACTAAATTAAAAATAAGTTGTCAACTTGAGTTAGTTGATTCATTGATGTAGAAACTACATCGCTACGTTGAGGTGACCTCAATAATATGATTACAAAATCAATATCAAAATCTTACCATTTCCATTCTAGGATCTGTAATGGATATAAAAATCTAATAGGGCCATGTTGTTCTACCTTCACCTACTCACATTTGGACACAATGTTATAATACCTGTTATCTAACACTTCATCCCTATCCACTACTACCATCAGTGCATATCATAAAACAGGTAGATGATTCAATGATTCACTAACAATTGAGAATCATATGACTCTCACCTCTAATATACTCTCATTTCGGTGAGGACCGTTACATTCTCTTCTATAGTCTTAATATCTTCATCATTGATGGACTGATCCAGAGGTGGCTCATCAACAAAATACTCTCTCATAGGACCAATACATCCGGATCTGGATACATACTCATCATCAATACCTCTATGTGGTAAGAGTTCAAATATATAGATCAACATGTAGAATATCCATGATGAACCTCCACCACAATGTGAATTTCAAAAAATAAGTTAATATGCTTAAAATCTATATGGTCTCCAAAACAGTCTAGATTAGAGTCCTCCAGGACAGAGCATTGTCGATATTATTTCCATTACCAAGCATATATACTTTCTCAAATTCAAATGATAATAGATATTCAACCCACAATAATTTCCTCAGATCTAAGTCAAACTACGAGAAAATATATCTCTGAATTTTATGGTCTATGAACATCACAAAATTCTCTCCCAGTTGGTAATGCATCCAACAATCCAAGGAATTTACAATAGTTTCCAACCAGTGATCACAAGTCTTGAATGAATGATCACCAGTCCACAACTACCATGACCAATGCACAATGACTCAATTTCCCTACATCAAAACTAATCCTAACCTGATTACTACTGCATCACAATATATAGTATATCTTTAGCAAAAATTTAGGATAACTAAAATTGGCATTGCAATATTAGTCATCTTTCAAACTCTTTTAATTACTATCTACACCAAAAAACCCAATATAACAAAGAGATTGTATTGATGACCCTGAGTAATAAAAATAATCACCATCAGTAAGACCACTGAAACTCCTTAATCTGATATTTTATGACCTTATAAGTGAAACATTTTGATTGATAAGTCACATTTACTGATCATAAAAAAAATTAATGATCACTCAGGGTATTCGAAAATTTCTCATAATATGTCACAGGGTTTCTTCAAGTAAGATACTAAAACAAGATTTCATCAATGAAGATAACCATGAAATAATACTGATATAGGTGGAATACAATAGTCATCCAAACCAAAAATATGACAGGTGAATTCGCGAGTCCAAAATGGAATAATGAGATTCTCAAATAAATTGTAATGAAAATGGAAATTGTTACATGGAATATCAAAAATCATGATTCTCACATGATGATTGCTTAATAATTAGACAATTTTCTAGAGTACCCTCACTCCATAATGCTTGTTGAAGAGACCATCTATATGAGGTAAGGGATATTAGTTTTAGATTGATTGTTGATTAAACTTTATCTAATCAACACAAATATTCTGGGTTCCATATAGCTTCTTTGATAAATGGACCACTTAAACCCTTGTAGAAGTACTTGGTTGTATAAAATCATTGGCCTCTAAATCATCTAGATGCATATTGGGCATCTTCAGATCAAATAGTAACTATTTTGAAAGTTGTAACGTCCCAGTTCCGGAAGCCACCCAGAGGCTCCCCGTACCCGGTTTGTCACATGGCCTCAAGAAAAATTCCCCAAACGCCATAGGCAGCTGACTAGAAGCAAGGTCCTTGGGTGTGATAGTGGGGAAACGATGCCCTCATTGGAAAAGTACATAGTAGAAGTAAACAAGGCTGAAAAATATAAGAAACCGTAAATATACAACTACAATAAACATCGAAAGACTAAAATAATAAACAGGTGGAGCACACATGTATATATATGAAATGATGCATGATACATATGTCTAGAAAAGATTCCAAACAAGTCGCAATGCTGAATAAAATACTAAAACAAATTACCAAGAAATGTAAATAGATAAGCAACTTCTTAGCATCACAAGCCTCGACTTGGCCCCATGCTCTCCTGGTCCAAAGTAGTCATGTACTAGAAGTCGAAGGGTGATTTCCATTGCCTATACCGGCAACAACATAGTCTGTTGGGCCCAAAATCTTGGCCCAAATAAGGTGTGAGACAAAATACCAGTTGGAAACCACCCAATGATCTGTGCCTAATAGTCAGTGAGCATATGGCAGGTAACAGTACAGTAAGCAGTAAACAGTAACAGTAACAGCATCCAGTAAATAGTAAAAGTAAATAGTAAACAGTATCAGAAATATATACAATATTAATAAAACCACAAAACAACTAAAAATAGTAACGAAAATAGCTAGCCAAAATAGGAACCCCACTGGTCCTATCCAAGAAAGTACCACCAACCCTCTGGGCAGTGCACTCAGCCTAACCCCTCTGGTTTGTTCATACGAATAAAAATTATATGAATCTATAGGGAATCTCGCTCGGTCAATTACCCATATATTCCATGGTAGTTAGGGAATCTATGAGAAAGATCACGCGGTCTAACCCTCTTATAGCCCCAAGGTCTATAATCTCTCTATAGAAGATATCTCGGTCAATTCCTCCTATAGTCTCTGGTCTATCACAGACTATCTTAGGAAGCTTCCTCAGTAAATTCATTCTCTATCCTGGAAATGCTTTAATGAAATTAAAACAATGTAAAGACTCTCTAAGGATGCTCACTTAGTCTACCCTCCTACAGTCTATAACATGCAAGACTCTCTATGAAGCTCACTCAGTCTATCCCATGTAGTATATATTGTCTAATACTCTATGAGGAATCTCACTCTGTCTATCCCCATGTTGCCTATAATATACAGGACTAACTAGGAAGCTCACTCGGTCTATCCCTTACAGCCTATAGCACCAGGTTCCCACGGTCCCATGCCAGTCAGTGTATAATAATGCTATAAGTCAGAAGTATAATATAGAGTTACATGGCTAACCAGTCAACAACATAGAAATCATGTCCAGAAATATCATTCCACACTACAGTTATAAGGCATAGATAACAGGTATAACATCCAAAGGCTAACAAGGCCCAAAGGTCGTAACAAGAACATGTCATGGGTAAAACATACAAGCAAAGAAATTATCCACAAACAAGATCATATTACCTCTACACAAGCATACAAGCATGGAATGAAAACACAAAGCCAAAAAGGTAAACACGGAATACCCCATTCATGAGTATTGGTTGAATTTACACAAAAAACTCAAAGACATCAAAAGGTAAGGAATAAATAACCTACCTTGATCCCATTGGATCAATATACTTAAACCACAAGGCTTGATTCTCCATAGAATGGTGTGGATCTACAAAAATGAAAAAAAAACGTTCATCCCAGGATATCTTGAGAAAGAGGAGGAATTGGAAAAAATCTCTATGAGAAGGAATAGCTTGCCTATTTGGTCCCAATGCCATCAACGATGGTCGATTCAAATAATGGAAGGAGGCACGGGGGCTTAGAGATGTTCTGAGGCCATACGAATTCTCTCAGATGAAGACGACCTAGAGGAAGTTAGTTCTTCTGGTGCAACCCCGACATGTTTAATGAAAAAAATAAACTACACGGAATGTACTTTGGGTGTACACGGCGTGTACTTGGCCTCTACGTACTCCGATTTAAGCGGCCTCCACATCGCCCCTATACACAGTGTGTGTGGCCGGGACATGACCAGCACACGGCCTGGCGCTGCATCAAAGTACACAGCGTGTACTTATAAAGTACATGGCGTGTATTCTGAAAATTTCATGATTTTCATCTTTTTCCCAAAAATGACCAGAAAAGGAAAAACATACCTGAAACGAAGACCTTAATTTTTAAAAACTTCCCCCACTAAAGTAATTTGTCTTCAAATTTCCCAAATGATGGGTAGACGAAAAACCCCAAATAGCTTCGACCACGGCGATCGTACACTGGCCTCCCTCTCCCAGGTCTCGTCCTGTACTCGCTCGTGCTGCCATTGCACCCATACCAGAGGAACAGATCGGCCATGGAGAACCTTCATATTGCGATCGAAAAATCCTGATAGGATGCTCCTCAAATGACGCATCCTCTTCAAACTCAACGTCCTCAAGTTGAAAGACATTAAACGGATCTGAAAAGTAACGTCATATCTAAGAAACGTGGAAGACATCATGCATATTCCGGTACCTATGAGGTATCTGAAATCGATAGGCAACCGGCCCAACACTCTCCAACGCCTGAAACGGCCCAATGTATCATGGTGAAAGTTTACCTTGTCTCTAAATCCTAATGTGTCCCATCCTCGATGTGACATGGAGGAAAACCGGATCCCCAACCTCGAACTCCAGAGGTCATCTCCGCTGATCATCATAAGACTTCTGTCTAGACTTTGCTGTAGACCTCCTCTTCTGAATCAACTCTATTTTCTTTGAGGTCTCCTGAACAAGACGTGGTCCCAGCAATGCTTCCTCTCTTTCCACTAGCCATCAAAAAGGTGATCGGCATGGCCTACCATACAAAGCCTCTTAATGTTACATCTGAATAGTACCTGAAATTTTTTGTTATAGGAAAGCTCCACAAGAGTAATATAATTCTCGGAAGAACCTATGATGTCTATAATGAAATCACGGAGCATATCCTAAAGGAAGTGAATTGTATTCTCAGACTGGTCATCTGTCTAGGGATAGTATGTAGTACTCAAAAGTTCCTATGTAGACAAAGCCTTATGAAGCACCTGCCAAAACCATGATGTAAAATGAAAATCCCTATCAGAAACACTGGAGTGTGGAAATCCATATATATGTACAATATCTTGGATGTACAACCTCCCCAATTCATCATCATTGAAAGTATCCTTGATAGGAAAAAAGTGAGCAACCTTCGTAATCCTGTCGATGGAAACCCAAACAGTATCACTCCCTCGAGGTGACCTCGATAACCTGATCCGGATGTCCATCGCGACATCATTCCACTTCCACATATAGATTTGTAACTTATGTAAAATCCCTGTTGGTCCCTGATGCTCCGCTTTCACATGCTGACAAGTAGAACATCTAATGATGAACCCATCAACATCTCTCTTCATACCTTCCCACTAATACTGGTAGTGTAGATCACGATACATCTTGGAGATGCCAGGATGATCTGCCAAAACATCAGAATGAAAATCCCGTATCAGATCCTCACATATGTCTACAGGCACCCATACACATCCTTGGTAATAAAATATCTCATCCTTTCCCACTGTCCATCCAGGAATAGATTCCTCTACTGACACACTCTCCTGCAGAACTAGGCCTTCTGATTATGATAGCTGCATCATCCATAACCGATCGAGAAGAGATGAGGTAATAGCTATAGAAGAAAGAAAATTATTTCTATGTCTATCCTGCACCTCGAAGTGCATCTCAGAGAACAGAGACATAAGCTACTACTCACTACTAGCCTCTTGAACTGCCTAAATATGAGTTTTCCTACTTAATGCATCAACCAGTGGGTTAACCTTTCCCAGCATATAGGGAAGTTCAATGTCTAAAAACTGAAGATATCTGACCCACATACGCTGTCTTAGATTCAGATCACACTGAGTGAAGATGTATTTGAGACTCTTGTGGTCGGTGAAAATAACAAAGTTCTCTTCTAAACGGTAATTTCTCCAACAACTCAAGTAATGAAAAATAGCTTCCAACTCCAGATCGTGTGTAGGGTAGTTCCTCTCAAGTGGCCTCAACTACTAAGACCAGTACGCAATGACTCCATCTCCTTGCATAAGCACATCTCCCAATCCGATGTCTGGAGCATCACAGTCGACTGTATAGATCATTCCTGGCTCAGGAAAGACTAGTATCGGTGCTGATGTCAATCTCCCTTTCTTCTCCTGAAAGGATAACTCATAGACATCTGACCATAAGAACTATACACCTTTCATGGTCAGACCTGTCAATGGTGTTGAAAGGCGTAAAAAGTCCTGTATGAAACACCTGTATTATCTAGAAAGCCGTAGAAAACTCCACACCTCAAAGACATTCTTCGGCTGCTCCCAGGAAACTACATCTCTTACTTTCTTTTTGTCCACATATATTCCTACCTCTGAGATAATGTGACACAAGATGAGAATCTGACCCATCCAGAAGTGACATTTAGAGATTTTAGAATATAACTGATACTCCCTCTGTGCACTCAGAATAATCTCAAGATGGGTAGCATGGTCGTGTCGATTATGAGAGTACACCAATATTTCGTCCATGAAAAACACAATGATTTAATCCAAGTATGGATGGAACAATTGGTTAATTAGTGCCATAAAAACTACTGGCACATTTGTGAGACAGAATGGCATGACTGTATACTCGTATAGACCAAACCTACAACTGATGGATGTAAGAGGTATATCTGATGGTCTAACACACAACTGATGATAACCGGACATATTATCGATATTTGAGAACACCTGGTCTCCTCATAGATGATCAAAGAGGTCATAAATCCTCGGAAAGGGATATCGATTCTTGACCATCAACTGGTTCATCTTCTGATAATCCATGAAAAGGCAATGTGTGTTGTCTATCTTCTTCGCGAATAGGACATGCAACCCCAAGGAGAAATACTGGGTTTGATGAAACCTGTTGCTTGCAACTCCTCCAACTGCTTCATGAGGTCCTACAACTTAGGTGTAGCCATAACATAAGGAGGAATGGACACCAGTTCCACCCATGGCACAAGCTCAATCGAGAACTCAAACTCATGCTCCAGAGGAAAACATGAAATGTCCTCTAGAAGGAAATCCCTGAAAATGATGCATCACTGGAGGAAAGTCTAACTGCGAAGTCCCATGGTCATTCGGATAATGACTGGAAATATGTGTGGTAACTCCCCCTAGCCCATGATGCTCTGGTACAGCTCTACCCACATGGAAACTCCACTCACCTCTATGAAGAAATGATCTGCCCTCTGGTGATACAAAACTCACCCTACAAAGATTGAAATCTTCGACTGGATGAAGGGAACTAACTAGTTCATTCCATGAATGACAACATAGCCTGCCATCTCTTGGACATAGAGGTCCCATAAAATGTGAAACCCTGCAATCTCAATATGGAACTCTCTGCACTGACGTACTTTATACATCCTCATTACCAATTGTGTATCAAGAGCCAACAAGTTGCAAGATGAATAGATTCAAATCCCAAGGTTCTCCACAACAGAAATAGAGATAAAAAAATGTGGAGAACCAGTATCGAATAGGGATGCAGATAAAACTAAGGCTGATAAGATCATACCTTGAACTGTAGAATGGATGGGATCCTGCTCCTGATGGGTCTGCTCCATGGTGAAAGTATGTACTGTACCGCAACCCTGCGCCCCTGGCTATCCACTTTGAGCTGATCTACTCTGTTGTTGCTGGTATCCTGGTGACTGACCACCACGGCCGTGACCCCAACCTCGGCCCGAATGGCCGGAAGAACTCCAGTTCCTAGACTGGTAAAAAACTGGCGATATATCTCCTAATTGTGGGGTCATAGAAGAACCTGTACCACCATCTGTAGTCAAGAAGATCTGATAAAAACGCTGAAGATGGCCCATCTTGCCGCAAGATATGCACTCCATCATGTCTCTCTGACACTGAGGCCTTGTATGTCTACTCTTACTTCCCTGGTATCATACTACATGGTGGCCCCAAGATACATTCCGCCTACCCTTCTCTCCTCGAGTAGAGTCCCTGTGGTGCTTCCTGCTATCTATAGGAGGAACAATGACTTTGGATGTCGAACTACCCTGGCTCTCTACTCTAGAATCTCTCAGATTGCACTCAGTGATCAACACCTGGTTGAGGATAGAGGATATCGAAGTCAACCTGAAGATATTCACTAGGGAATGGATCACATACCTAAGACTGTACTCAATATTCCTAGCAAGGAACTACTAATCACCTGCTGGAATCGACATGAAGCGCTGCAGCTCAGTAAAGTGAGAACAGTACTCCATAACAGAAAGAGTACCCTGCTCAAGACTCATAAAATCCTAGGATCGGTCAGCCCTCAAGGTCTCTGGATAAAATTAATCATAGAAGAAGCACCGAAACTCATCCCAAGTCATACTCTACTAGCATCTGGACTGTGAGATCACCTCCCGCCACCTCTTGGCGGTGTCTCTGACCATATAAGTTTCAAGCTTCATCCTTTCCTCTGGAGGTATCTCCAGGTGCTCCATGATCATTAGCATGGGATATAACCATGACTCTGCAACCTAGGGTCCTCTATCCCCTGAGATGGTAGGAGGATTCTACTGATGGAAAACCCACGTCAACTTAGCCATAGACGGGGTAGGAGGCAGTGCTCCCTGAAAGGTATGCATCATTCTCAGGAAGTCCTCCCTGAACAGCACATTGGCGCTAGCAACGGGTATAACTACTGGTTCCAAGGCTGGAAAAATAGGACGATCTGCAGTAGGATCTGCAGGAGATGCCTGATCGGCCATATCTGGTGTCTGATCACCGTCTGGCAACTGACAAACAACCAGAGGATGTCTCGGAGGCATAGTTATGAAAGATCAAAGAACACCTTAGATCAGGATTCTCAAAGACTGAGAACACATGTGTACGAGATGAGAATAGGAGAAAAGAACAAAAAAATCTAGAAAACACGACTACACATCATGTATAAAACTACACGGCATGCACTTCTTCCATGTCTGGTCGTGTAACACCCCTGACTACACGGCCTATTGTCACCACACACGGCGTGTATTGGATCTCAATTCCTTTTCCCGAGTCTCCTTAAAAAACTATCCCACACGGTCTTCTTAACCCTATACTACACGGCGTGTTCACTAAGGACACGACGTGTACCACAAAATGTTTTGGAAACCCTTTTTGTTAGTTACACGGCCGACTAAATGGCTGACCCTTTCACGGCGTGTTCCGAACAAACCTGGAATGTATAAAAGAAGATAACACTAACCAGTGTTGTTTGTGACAGGACCGAGTACATAGGACAGGGCTACGTTTCATGTTCGTACAAACACAGCGTGTACTAGACGAGCTTCCCCGACCCGTGTTGTTAGTGACACATCCGAGTACATGACTCACTTCTACACGGCATGTAACCACCGTACACGACATGTTCTTTTAATCTTTTTAACCACCCCATGTTTCTGCTCACATAGTTAGTGACACATTTTAATAGTATAGAGTGTGTAGTCAAGTACACACCATTTATTCTGTGATTTTCCAGGTAGTAGCTCAAAAACTGCAGTGAAACCTAGAAAACACTGAAAAAGAAGCATGAAGGTGCCAAATTCCGATTCATGAGGGCCCATACTCCTCGAGAATCAATGCTTGAAATCTCCCACATATCAAATACAAGAGAAACACACCAATGATCCAGAAAACTCCGATTCATGATGGCCCATAACACCTCCAGAATCAAAATTTGCTGTTTATTTAAGTAAAGGTATAATACAATCAAATTATCCATTAAACTATAGGGATTCTATTGAGAATCTATCATAATAGCAAGCAATATCTACACAAATTCTATCAAAAAAACATGAAATCGCTAATTAACCCTAGATTCCTTGGAAATAATGCATTTCATGTGATTTCCAACAAGTGCCTATATGATGCAAGAGATGGAATACCCTCATCTCATTGAGTTAGGACATAAATAGAACTTAAATATCATCAATAATAACAACACAAGGCATGTGAATCACTACAGGTGAAATCATATCAACTATAAAATCTCAAAACCAGAAAACTACAATAAACAAGGTAGATTCGATTTTCCCTGTACATAGGTTAGCTACTCCCAGTTACAGCTTATTACAAAGTACAAAATCAGTCCTATACATTGCTAAAGGCTCCAAAGAGTGAATCAAGTGAAAATAATTACTCTAATACCACATTGTAATGCCCCAGTTCCAGAATCCACCCAGAGGCACCTCATACCCGGTTGGTCACATGGCCTGAAGTGCATTTCCCCAAATCCAGAGGATGTCGACTAGATGTGAGGGCCTCGGGTTTTATAGTGGAGAAACTATGCCTTCATTGGTAAAGTACACATCAGAAGTAAACAAGGTGTACAAATAGTGGAAGAAGTAAATATCCAACAACAATAAACAGCGAAAGACTGAAACAAGAAACAACTGGAGCACCCATGTATATATATGAAATGATGCACGATACATATATATAGGAAAGCATCCAAACAAGTCACAATGTTGAATACAATATTAAACCAAAGTATAATGAAAAGAAAATAGATAAGCAACTCCTCAGCATCTCAAGCCTCGGCTTGGTCACATGCTCTCTTGCTCTAAAGCAATCAAGTACCAGAAGTCGAAGGGCGCATGCCCATGTCTATACCTACAACAACATAGTCTGTTTGGGCCCAAAATCATGGCCCAAATAGGGTGTGAGAATAAATCAAAGTACGCAACCACCCAAAGATCTGTGCCTAATAGTCAGTGAGCATATGGCAGGTAATAGTAAAGTATGTAGTAAACAGTAACAGTAATAATTGTCAGTAAACAGTAACATTGAATAGTAAACAGTATTAGGAAGATATAGAAAATTAATCAAACCACAGAAAAACATGCAGTAGTGAAGCAAACAGCTAACCACAACAAGAACCCCTCTGGTCCTATCCATGAAAGTACCAAAAACCCTCTGGGCAGTGCATTCAGCCTAACCCCTCTAGCTTGGTCATACAGAAAAAATTATAAGACTCTCTCGGATGCTCTGTCAGCCAATTCCCCTTATAGTCCATGGTAGTCAGGGAATCTTTAAGGAAGATCACACGTTATAACCCTCTTATATACCCAAGGTCTAGAAACACTGTGAGGAAGCCCACTCAGTCAATTCCTCCTATAGTCTCAGGTCTATCACAAACTCTCTAAGGAAGCTCACTCAGTCAATTCCTTCTCTATCTTGGAAATGTTTTAATGAAATTCAAACAATGTAAAGACTCTCTAAGGAAGCTCACTCGGTCTACCCACCTAATTTCTATAATATAGAAGACTCTCTGGGAATATCACTCAGTCTATCACCTGTAGTTTATATTGTCTAAGAATCTCTGAGGAAGCTCAATCAGTCTATCTCCGTGTAGCCTATAATATCCAAGACACTCTAGGAAGATCACTCAGTCTATCCCTTGCAGTCTATAGAACTAGGTTCTCATTGTCACATTCCAGTCAGTGCATAGTAATTCAATAAGGCCAAAGTACACCTAAATATCTACAGTGCTTTCCAATCCATAGTATAACAAGCATGTCCAGAAATATCATCACATCCTACAGTCACAAGTCATATAGAACAGGTATAACTGACAAAGGATAACAAGGCCCATAGGTCATAACAAGAACAAGGCATGGGAAGAACATCCAACATAGCAATTTTCCACCAACATGATCAAATCACCTCTACACAATCATACAGGCATGGCAGGAAAACACAGAGGCAAAACGGTAAACACGCAATACCCCGTTCACGTGTATTGGTGGAATTTGCACATAAAACTCAAAGAAATAAAAAGGTAAGGCACAAACCTCCTACATTGATCCTATAAGATCAATATACCTGAACCACGATGCTATATTCTCTATATAATGGAGTAGATATATGAAAACACACAAACGTTCAACCCATGATATCTTGAGAAAGAGGAGGAATTGGGAAACAAAGCTCTAGGATAAGGAAGAGCTTACCTCTGCCATCCCAATGCAATCAACGGAAGTCGATTCGGAGAAAGGACAGAGGAACAGGGGCTCGGAGAATTTCCATGACTGTACGGGTCCTCTTGGATGAAGACGACCTAGAAGAAGCGAGTATTGTCTGTCAGGTGCGACCCCAGTCCGTTAAATGAAAAAAGTAAGAAACTACATGGCATGTACTTCTGGGGTACACAGTGTGTACTTGGCCTCTATATAATCTGCTTTAAGAGGCCTCCACATCACCCCTACACACCGTGTGTGTGGCCGGGACATGGCTAGCACACGGCCTGGTGCTGCAACAAAGTACACGGCGTGTACTTATAAATCAAACTGTGTGTATTTCGAAAATATCCTAATTTTCCTCTCTTTCTCATAAACTATCAGAAAAGTTAAAACATACCTAAAATGAAGATCCGGGTTCTTATAAAAGTATTAATGTATAACGGTGCAACACCAGGAAAAATATCAACAGTAAAATCTACCCCTCTCTCAAGAGGTTGTCTTGAAAATTCATCAGAGAAAAAACCCATGAACTAGTAAACATAAGAGAGAATTGATACTAATTTTACCCTATATCATACATGTGATGTCTAGAAATTAATGTGGTCACTTCACCAAGACCACTCTGATAAGTCCAACTCTACAATCTTAGTTATCCGACTCACCCTTGTAAATATATGTTCCACCCTCATGTGGTGTAAACAACACCCTCAAATGATAACAATCAACCAATGCAATATAGTAGACCAAACAGTCCTGCTTAAGAATAAAATTAGAGCCTATCATCTCAATGATAAAGAAGTAAAAAAATATATGATGACTACATATCAAAAGAGAACAGTCCCTACGCTGGTGTACACTCTCTATTTATAATACCGATGATGTATAACGAGTCAAAACACCACAAGAGTAATTAACATGTTTTCCATGTCTCTCCCCAATATCTACAGAGTTAAAAAAGTGTGGCACCCATATAAATTATGTTCTATAAAATATTAGTGGAAACTGGTCTATTACCTCAAATAGTAAACGGTCGGGTACCCTACACCTTCAATAATAGTAGCACTGAATAAATATGGAATGATCCACTCAATTGTATTACATCTTGATTACCTTGAGAGAATCCTATCTATTGGATCAATATATCTAAATCTGGAATAAATCAATCACAACCTCCCCCTCAAACTATAAGGCATGTAGAACTCCTGAAAAATACCATGCAAGATGATATTGATCCTTATCATGATGGCCGAGTAGATGAGGATCATCTGACACACTTAACATATGTTATGGTCCTATAGAAATTATTGGGATTCCAAAATATTTTATTTCAATAGTACTTGATGGGGTCTCTATGAAATTGATGATACTAATACCCTATCCTCCCACACTACATAAAAAACCACATAACTACTAGAGTGCTTCAACTGGATGCAACTTCTCAGGAATGTAGTCACAAAGCACCGCATCTGACCGCTAGTCAAACAACCAATCATTATTTTTTCCGAACCACCCTATCTCACACCATATTCATCTCACTGGTAAATCCTGGGGATAACATCTTGTTTTACTGTATTATACATTTTAGTTAACTAGAAAACATATACCTATGAAATAATAGAAAATTTTTGACCATCCAAAAATAATCTATGTTTCATTTTCTCATCAATAATATATATTGGCAATGTAATGAAACTCTATAATGTGAGATAATAACACCATAATTTTCATCGAATGATGTTGCAGCTTCATGAACTCTCTGGCATGATCATCCCTTTGGGTCCTATGGAATAAATAGTCATTGAGTATCGACTAGAAATATCTTCAAATTAGTTCCCGATATTGACTTTTATGATTCAGAATATCCCACAAATGTTTGGTATATCCATGAAGCATACATGTAGTGAACCCCAATCTCTATTTAGGATGTGTCTCAAGATGAAAAAAGATTGACATAACCATCTCAAGACATAAAGATTTTGACTGGGGGGTTACCATCTAAAAAAAATGTTGGTGGATACTATTACTTGAACTACTAAGTAAACTCACTCATATAATATATAGATCACATAAATCCCAATATATTATTTTTCATCCACATAAATTTCACTCATAACTGAGAATTATCATCCCCAACCGGGATAATAGTATGGTCCACATATGTAACAACCATAGGTATCACTGGTGCCTCACTTCCCACTATCTAGGGAGAATATTTTGTTCCACCCTATAAGAGAATGACCATAAGATGTACTGGTGGCATAGCCCCCAAAATTATAACTACATTCCTCTATTTAGATAAAAAAATAATTCCAAAAATACATGAATACCATATGTACAAGCCTTCATATGTAATAATCACACCCATATTTTGGAAAAAATTATCCAGGTCAGGGTGAATGGACATTTATATATAAACAAATGAGATGTTACCCATATCCTACAACTATGGTTTTGTAAGGTTGATTCTTTTTTTTTTCGGATCCAAGTACATAGTGTTTCAATCATGATTTAATTGGGAAAACACCCATTTGAACTGAATTTGAAATCTTAATTTCCCAGGACCATTTCATTTTAGATATCAATTTTATTTTACTGCATTCTTATTTTTAAAAAAATTGTATCTAAAAATATGAACTATATAAAGAGACACTTATAATCTATAAGGTCAAATAGACCTTATAAATTAATGTTTGTAATCATTTGAAAGAGAAAAAATTCATTTATTATGTCCATGCATGATGTGCTGGCACATATCAAATGTATAATCCTAAGTAAATAATTATATAACATTTTCATATTTATTAATAGGTTTGAATTAAATATTAATTTTACATTGATAGGGATATTATGATTGATGTTGTACCTGATACGCAACAGTGGGTTTCTTTGAAATCATATATTGCACACTACATTGAGTTATAATGAGAAATAATAAAATATTGTTATATTGAATTGTAGTTAACACCAAGCTGTTGTAATGGAGGGAATGAACAAAACTAACAACAATATGATTATAAAGGTTAATTAATTTTTTTACATTAATCTGATAATATTTAGGGGCTTAAAATTTGAATGAATTTAATTTAAAGCATAAAGAATCTAATATTCAATAAAAGGCTGATTTACAGCCTTTTGATGGTTTACCCTCCATAAATATATTATTGGTCACTTATATATGTTCTATTTTTAAAAATAAAATTATTCATTAGAATCTGGACCTCAAAATTTACTTTGTTTAAAATTTTTGTATTTTTATGATAAAATTTATTTTTTAATGAATAGTAAAAAATACTGTATTTTAATTCAAAACTGCCTTTTAATCACAATTATTTTTATGGTTTGATTGTATTATTAAATTGTGTTAAAGTGTAATTAAAACATTTTTTAATTTAATCAAATGATGGTCATTGGAATAAATTTCCCTTTAAAATTGGGCATATACATGTGTTAATCTTTTGGAAGTTATTATTTTTTAGAAAATAGGCATTTTCTTTTGACAATGGAAAATAATTTGAAATTAATTAATCAAACCTCTATATTTTTTATTTTGTAAAATAGAAATAATTCTTTAATTCAGAATATCAAATTTATCTTAGGCTGAATTGTTTTGTATTTTTTGGAAAATCTTCAATTTCTGATGAATACTGAAACCACTAAGTAATAGATTTAAACCGAATTTTTCAATTGAATGAAATTTTATCATTTCAATGAATTGAATTTTGAAAATATGACATACATGGTTGTTATTATTATGTACAAAATCTTTAAAAAAGATTAAAATAAACTTTTGTGAATAGTTACATTTGACTTTTATTTACTGCAGGTAAAGATAAATAGGGTAATTCAAGGTAAAAAAAATATCAAAATAATATTTTTGGTTGGAGAGGAAAATAAAAGAGGGGGGTGAATTGGGTTCCTCTTAAAATTTATGATTTAAAAAATTATATCAAAATTCCTTCAAATTAAATAGCAAGTTAAACTATAATGAATTTTTAATATAGTAAAGGTTCAGTTAGATTCTGAAGAGATCGATTAGTTATCATTTAATTAAGCCAAGAGATTAAATAATCATTTGAAACTAACTTACTGATTTAAAATAGTGAAAAACAATTGGATGTTTATCTATCAGATATAGTTTAAAACAAATTTATATTTAATGTACTTAGCAGTATAATATTCAAAATAGTTTTAACAATGGAAAAATGCAAAACAGTTTTATAACAAGAGGTTTAGTCTCAAGCTGATACTTAGTCCTCTAAAATTGTTTATATAAACTATGATCCACACCCTGGATCAAGTATTTATAGCAGTACTCAGACTATTCATGTCCTCATACTTCTACCATATTTCTACATGGGTAAACAACAAAAAAAACACTCATACTTTCCAGGTCACGCATGACTTTTTCCAGAATTCATAGTGGGATACAATAAGGTATAAAACGTTTCGTGTGAGGATTTATTATCCTCTAGTCTATACCACAAGTCTGTTTGTGTCTATATAAAAAAAATGCACTCACACTACTAAAAATGTTAACCAAAGGTATACTATAGAGGAAATAAAGGGATAATGAGTTTATAATGCTCTATATGATTGAAGATGAGATATGGATTCATTTAGATGTTGCAGATGTTATTATAATACCTACTCATGAAGATGAGACAAAAAATATTGTTTTTATTCTTCTTAGATACAGTTATTCAGCCTTGATCATATGATGTTCAGTAAGGCACAACAACTCAGATTCAGTGTTTCTTCCAGGTGAATGATATTCATGAAGCTCTCTGGTTTTCACAGGTGTTCTTGATGTTCTTCTTTTGTTTCATGAACTTTCACACATATGTATGCTCCACATTTCCTTGTGTGTCTATGTCTATTTATATTTGTATTTTTTTCAATGATGATTGGTCTTCCATTTTATTCCTTGAGATTCGGTAAAGGGAATTATTACTTTTTGACAGGTACGTGGTACGGTTACCTAAAAACCAACAACTAACATTAATTAATAGTAGGTGCATTAAATTTAAAAAATTTGACAATTAGAAATAAATAAGGGTTAATAAAAATTCAAACAGTTTTCATGACTATCGGTGAGTCATGAGATCGGTAGGTCATTTTAATTTCCATCGGTATCAGTAGGTCAGTTGATCAGTATCATCTTGGTTAGGTCATTTGATCAGCATCGGCTTTGGTAGGTCATTTGATTATAATTATCTTCAGTAGTTAATTTGTTCAAAATCGGTTTCGTTAGGTCATTTTATCAACATCGATATTGGTAGGTCATTTTATCAGCATCAGTTTTTGTAGGCCATTTGAACAACATCGGTTTCAGTAGGCCATTTGATCGGCATTGGTTTCAGTAGTTCATTTAATCAGCATCGGATTCGGTAGGTCATTTGATTATCATCATTTTCAGTAGGTCATTTGATCAACATCTATTTTAGTAGGTCATTTGATCAGCATCGGCTTTGGTAGGTCATCTGATCAGCATCGGTTTTAGTAGGCCATTTGATTTGCATCAGTTTCGGTAGGTCATTTGATCAGCATCAACGAGACAGTTGTATCATCAGTATGACTTTTGTCATCGTTTTGACCATTGTAATTGATGCGACCATTGCCATTTGTTTGTCATGTCAATGACTCGTCTATTATTTTTTCACATAAGTATCTCATTTATTTAACTGTCATTGACTCAAGAATATAACTAACGGTGAGTCAGAAACATAAAATTCTCACAAAGTGTATGTTTAATCCATAATACTTCCAGGTCAATATTAAACAATGAATTATCATAGAAAAACATATGTTGATATGATTAAACATATATAAAAACATTTAAAACAGATTTAATAATTGAATAAATTGACATATAAACAAAAACAACATTTATTTGTGATTATTAAAATAACTATCTTAGAGAGGGTTCCACAATCTACCCATTTTTTGATAATCAAAAATCTATGGCATAAATGAAGAAGGAAGATGATATAACACTCAGTATGATCCCCCCATGTATAAAAAATATTTGTCAAAAGGTAAACATGTCATCATATCATGGTATCAGATCATAAACATAGTTATAGTATATCAACATATCATCAGAGCTATATACCTATTGGAGCTCATATAATCTATATCATGACATCAGAGCATAATGATTATTTAGAGATTATATATTGGTATCCCCTTAAGATATTTCTTATACATATATATACTATTATCCCCCTTAGATATAAATTTATACTATTCTCCCCCTTTAGGATTATCAAAAATAAAAAATAAAGTAGAGAGAGAAAAAGAAGAAGGATTCATTGAAATAACATCTGAAAAGATACAAGGAAAATACACCATATAAAAAATGACAGACACAACTATTTATGGGAGTGTAGAGGTGATTTCCCTTTAGCAGAAGGAGGAATGGATGGCCCAGAAGGTGGGTTGGTGGATGGTAGGTCTGGCCGGATGGATATAAGAGGCAAGACAACTCTGGCTTGATGTAGACTGGGTGTTAAGGTTACATTCTGGTGAATAGATGATTCTCTTGAAGGTGGCTGCTGAATGACTTTCCGAATATTGGATAAGGAATTGGAGACTGCTATCTGACCAGAAGAAACACTGGATGGACTGAGAGGATCAGTAGTTGGAAGAACCATTTCCTTTTCTTTCACATGACGATATGGTTTGAGCAGATTGATAAAATCCAGAATTACTTCACCACCATATTTCATGGCCTTCTCATAATAATCTTTGTTCTACATGAAACACACTAGAGTGGGAGTAAAATCCTTAAACTATTGGAGCCGAGCCTTAATGTATTGAGTTACTAGAAGTCGCTTCAAATTATTATCCATGACATTAAACTTATGGTTCAACTAATGCTTTGTATAAATTTTAGAAAAATAGTGATCCACATTTTCTATGATATCTTTTTGGGCTTTAGTAGCATTAGCTGAATACAACATAACCATTTTGTGAATATGATCAATATTTTGTTTAAATTTTTTTAAAAAATCCTAATCCAAAATCTGTCCAATGGTCGCTAACTCTTCTATTACAACATCTCGCAATGAATTAATCTCTTGTACAGTTATCTTGGTCACTTTGGAGGTGCAATATTGAGCAACAATATGATTTATCTTAGCCTTCAATCATCTCAAATCAGATTACATCATGTGATCTATAATGTATTACAAAACATACATCATACCAGTGATGGTTGATCTAAATTCATGTGACATAGATACTAAGTCACTGCTCAAATCCTTGAGCACTTGATTTAGAGGGGAAATGTTCCTGCCAATTATCTCACTAGTATTGGACAGGTCTGGCTTAATAATATTTACCACTCATTGAGTTATATCAA
Source organism: Viscum album (assembly GCA_963277665.1). NCBI lineage: Eukaryota > Viridiplantae > Streptophyta > Magnoliopsida > Santalales > Viscaceae > Viscum > Viscum album. The sequence continues at coordinate 302,343,640 of OY728131.1, read as the reverse complement.
CCATAGTAGCCTCATATAAATTCACAGGAGCAGGTGAATTTGATAATTACTCTTTCAGTGTTTGTCGTACTGTGTGGAGAAAATCATCTTTATACTTGTCAAAATAAGATTAAGAAACAGAAGAAATCGGTCTTTCTACAGTCACATTAATTTCCTCAGCAACTGGTCTAGCCTCAACTAGATGGCTTACTCTTGCAATATTCACTTCATACTCTTCCTATATATAATCCAACCCTAGAACCAGAAAACCTAGGTGGGCTCCCCATTAAGTTGTACAAGAGTTATACCTGGAATTTACAAAATCAACCTCACAAAAATTTGCAAGAGTCTTCCCCATGTACATCAATCATTGTCTGCACTACCCTTTCAGACTCAGGAACAGTTTCTTGCTCAACTGATTGTGGTTATGGATCAGCTTGAATCATATCGTGACCATGCACTGGTTGAGTACATGCATCAATATCATCATCATCTCCATTACTATTTCCATTATTGTTTATAGAAGTCTCATTGGTAATGTCTTTTTAACTGGATTCATACTGGTCAAAATGGGATACTTTAGTCTCAACAACTTCTTTATCACCTAGAAGTGGTTCTGACTTAGGTAACTCAAGGGGTGGAATTGTTTTTCTAAATTCCATTATTTTGTTAGGACATAATATATCATGGTCACTCGTGTCATCTAGAGATGACTCAGGTTCATTGTCAGCATCAACATCATCATCAGCTTCAGCTTCCTTTGTTCCCTTCCTACTAGACGCTCTAGTGTCCTTATAAACTTCTATCTCTTCTTCCTCATGAGAACAAACAGTTTACTCATCAATTTTTAAACCATGATATCTCATCCCCTTGGTCTCTTAGAGTTGTAAGAAGTATTATAGGATTCATTTAACATATCATCATCAGCATCCCATGTCTTCCCCCATGGATTCCAGATAACATTCATTCTTTTTCAGATATACATTCTAATACAGAAACCACAACTAGATGAGTTACACTCATCTCCATCTTCATCACATCCCAAAAACATTATCATGGAAGAGACTTGCGTAGAATAGAATAATATTGTAGCCTTCTTGGAAGGATTTACCATCTCAGCAATAAGAACATCAATGCATCTACACAAGTATATCTTCTCATCATTTATCAATAAATATAACAATAAAACATCTTGATACTTTAGAGAAGAGAAATCACCCTTTCTAGGACAGATTTGGTGCAAAATAAACTTAAAAACGAATAAAATTTCTCCATCTAACTCAGAAGATGTTATTCATATGGATTCATATTTTCTAGTCAACATCCTCATAGCATACCCATACAAAAAATATTCAGTGGTAGGATGAATTTTATCAGTGTAATACTCATATTTACCTTTATGCGGTACCCCCAAACACTCAGCCCATTGATTAAAGGAAAAATTTATCCTTTTTCCTTTAATCAATGAAGATAATTTTGCATCTTATGCACCATCCAATGCAATACAAAAATTCAAATAAAACTCATGCACTAGGTTTTGGTAGTAAACTCGGTTATTATTACAGAACTAGTCTTTCCATCCTTGCATTTCCAACAATTTCAAAAGAACAGAGCTTCTCGATAACACCCATTTTTACTCACATCCTTTTTTGTAGTGACCACTCGAGTCTTTAATCTCAGATTCACACACTTTTGACTCTTGATACTCGATTCTCCATGTGCTCGTTTCAAACATTAAGAGTTTTCAAATTCCTTGCCATACCGCTTTGGCTTTTCCATTTGGAGGGTCGTGAGATTTGAGAGGTGTCAATGTTCGGGATTCAGAAGATGTGGAGTTCGGTGGGAGGTGGAAGGTCAACAGTTCTTTGGAATATATAAAGTTGTGGGTCATTAATTTTATCATTTAGGGTTACAATATTAAATAAAATATCGATAATGTAAAACAACATAATTTTGATAAACATTAATTTATTAATATTGACTGTATAACACAATAAATAGCATAGATTGGTTTCACCAATCAGTTTCACTGATATGTTTCGCTGATCGGTTTCACAGATCGATTTCATGGATCGGTTTCACCATTCATTTTCACTTATCGGTTTCACTTATCAATTTCACTAATCGGTTTCACTAATCAATCATACCTAACTCTTGTTTAATAAAATCTAACAATTCTGAGGTAAAAGGCATGGTATAAATTTCTTCCAATTGATGTTCAGGGTTAATAAATTCTAGATAAATACCACACTTTTGATAATGATCTCTCAAAAAGTGATGTGAAACATCAAGGTTCTTAGTCCTAGAGTGAGATACATGATTCTTAAAGATGTTAATTGCACTATTGTTATAAAAATTTATAGAAACATCTCTAAATTGATATCTATAGTCCAATAATGTGTGTTTCATCCATATAATATGTGCACAACATCTACCAGTAGCAATGTATTTTTCTTTAGCATTAGACAACACAACAGAGTTCTGTTTCATACTACACCAAGAAACAAGGGACTTTCCCAATAGATGACATGTTCCATATGTTCTCTTGTTATCTAACTTGCAACCAGAAAAGTCATTATCTGAATATCTTATTATGTCAAAAGGCTGTCCTTTTGGATATAATAATCCTATATTGGTAGTATGTTATGATATTTGAAAATCCTTTTAACAACAAGAAAATGAGATTCTTTAGGATTAGCTTGAAATATTGCACACATGCATACACTAAACATGATATCAGGTCAGTTAGCAGTAAGGTAATGTATGCTTCCAACCATACCTCTATAATTGGTTTGATCAACTGGTTTCCCAATTTCATCGTCGTCCAACTTATAGGTGGTACTCATAGTTGTATCACTTCCCTTATTACTATCCAAACCAAAATGTTTTAAATGATCCTATTTTATATTTACATTGATTTAAAATAATAACATTTTAATTTGTAAAAATTTGAAATCCAAGAAAATACATGAGTACTCCCATTAAAATCACATAAAATTCATTTTTCAAAATCTTTGAAAATCAGTACATAAAGAATTATTAGAAGATCCAAAGATAATATCATCAACATAGATTATTCAATCAATATATCTTTAGAAATTATTTTAATAAAAAGATTGGGATCAGTAATTCTTTTATTGAAACCTTTAGAAATAAGAAAATTTGTAATTCTATCATACCAAGCTCTTGGAGGCTGCTTTAAACCATATAAAACTTTGGAATATTTTAAAATAGGTTTTTGAAAATTGGGGTTGGTAAATCAAGATGGTAATTCAATAAAAACATCTTCAATTATAAAACCATTTAGAAATGCACTTTTCCATCCATTTGATATAAATTGAAATTCAGATGAGATGCGTAAGAAAGTATGATCCTAATGGCTTCTAATCTATCCAAATGTGTAAAGGTTTCTTTATAGTCTATTCCTTATTATTGATTGTATCCTTGTGAAAGTAATCTAGTTTTGTTTTGAATGATGTTTCCAGATTCATCAAATTTATTCTCGAACACCAATTTAGTACCCCTGATCAAAGTGTCCTTAAGCCTTTCTACTAATTACCAGACTTTGTTTCATTCAAGTTGATTTAACTCTTCGGGCATAGAAAATAACTGAAATTCATCATAGATTGCATCATTTATATATTGAGGTTATAGCTTTGAGAGAAAGGCTTGATGTTCAACCTGATTTATTAGAGAGGCTCTAGTTTGTGTTCCTCAATCCAGGTTACCTATTTGAACTAGTAAAAATAGGACTAGAAATTTCAGGTTCTTCCCTAGGTTCAAGTTCAACCGAAGCATGTTCTGGTGTATTTCCAGAGCTAGTTGTCATTACAACAGGTCCACAATCTTTATCATTAGGATTTATAATAGAAAAGTCTTCTTTAGGATTTTCAACAGCAGGTTTTGGTTCATGTGGATCACTTTAATCAAATTTGAAGCGAACAGATTGTTCCAAACATTTGGTTCTTTTATTAAACAGTCTATAGGCTTTTATAATAATTTAATATCCTAGAAATTATCCGTCATCACTCTTGGATGAAAACTTTTATATATTATCTTTATTATTAATAATAAAGTCACTGCAACCCAAACCATTGTAGTAACTATGATTAGGTTTCCTATTATTCCAATGCTCATAAGTTGTTTTCTTAAGAAAAGGTCTAATCAAGACTCTATTTATAATATAACAAGCTGTATTTATAGCATCAACCAAAAAATAAATAGGTAAATCATATTCATTTATCATAGTTATTCTAATTTCTTAAAGGGTACTATTTCTTCTTTCTACTTCATCATTCTGTTGAGGTTTCCTAGGGGAAGGAATGTTGTGATTATTACCATTATATGAGCAGTAAGATTCAAACTCAAGATTTTCAAACTCACGACCATGATCACTTTTCAAGGGTTTAAACTTAAGACCACTTAGGTTTTCTACATACTTGGAGTATTTAGTAAAGTAAGAGCAATCTTCACTTTTGTGAGATAAAATGTATACCCAAGTATATCTTGAAAATTCATATACTAGAACATAATCATAGTGCTTCCCATTTAAACTAGAAACTATAGAAGGTCCAAAAAAGTCCATGAGAACCTACTCGAGAGGATGGGATGTTGAAACTTCTTTCATTGATTTAATAGAACTTTATGTTGCTTTCCCTTGGACATGGATTACAAACTTTATCAACTGGGAATTCATGTTTATGTGGGTCTCTAACTATGTTCTTGCCAGTTTGTTTTCTAAGTGAATTTATATTACAGTTTCCTAATCTTATATTCCAAGGCCTTGATTCTTTATGAAATTCATTTAAACATGTAACGTTCTTCTTAGCTAATGAATTCAAATCTACAGCATGTACATTTTCATTTCATAGGGAAAAAATTACTAAAACATTTTTAGAGTAAAAAACAATAAAAGAATCATTTTCAAATTTAACATTGAATCTGTTATCACATAACTAAAAAATACATAACAATTTATATTTTAATCAATCTACAAATAATACTTTAGAGATTAAAATTGAATTACTGTTACCAATTTGTATTAGGCCAATGATTTCCCCTTAAGAGATATCACCAAAAGTGACATATCCTACATCAACCATGATTAAGATTTTGATGTAGGAAAAGTATCATGTCATGTGTCTTGAACATCCACTGTCCAAATACCATGTTTTCCTATATAAAAATTTTAAGAAAGTTTCCTATAAAACAATTTTAGAAAAAAAATGATTTTGGTACCCAGATTCTCATCGGTCTAGGCTTGTTAGCAAGCAAAACATTTGGTACCCATATTTGCCTAATGGGTCTCATATACTTAATAGAATCAATATTTTTTGATAGATAAACCATATTTGATCTATAAAAATGCGAATAGCTAGTTGAGGCATAGGAATTTTCAGAACTAGACTGAGCAGCATTCTGTCTATATTGAGGAGTAAATTTAATCTTTGTAATCTGTGTTTGACCAGGATGATAAATTAAACTTGTAGTATACACTAGTGCCACTTTTTCCCTAGATTTTTGTAAGTGTGTCCTTTATATTTGTAAATTATTCTAGATATTTCCTGATTTTCTCATTAGACAATTTCAGTTTAGTATTATCTTTGAGTAGTTGAGCATTATTTTCTTTTTCAACATCATGTACAGATTTAATAGTGCTAGTAAATGTATGATGCTTCACTAATTTTATATACTTTTCCTTGATCTCATTGAAATTATCTTCTTAAATGTTAGAGTATTCAAATAATTATTCCCGATACATTTTTTCAGAATTAGAATCATCTCTGGAGTACTAAGAATTTATAGCCGGAGTATCTGATATTAACTCAGAAGTGTTTTCCATGAAACAGAAGCAAGCTTTTAGATATTTTTCGTCCTGAGGTGAATCCAAATCACATGAACTGTCTTCTGAAGAACTCTACCTTCCTTTCATAGCATTCTTGTATTTATTGTCATTATTTTCATATTTCATCTTGAACATTAATTTTGGACAGTCAGCATTCACATGCCCTTTCCTTTTTCATTCTTTGCAGTCTTTGTCATCATTCTCATCTATTCTTTTCCAATATTTCATCAAATTTCCTTTGTTTTCATAATTTTTCCTATATTTTGATTTTGGAAAAACTTCTTCTTCTTATAAAATTTATTAAATCGTCTGGCTATCCTAGTCATCCCAACATCACTCTCTAATGAACATTCTTCACATCATGAGCTATCACCTTCATTTTAAATTTTTTCCTTTGTCCATATTTTTTGAATCAAAAGACTAGAAAGCTACAGACTTCTCCCTCAGTTCATCATCTTCTTCCTTATTTACTTTCAGTTCTTCCTCAGACATCATTAACTGACCAATGAGTTCCCTAATAGGAGAATCACTAATGTCACAATATTTTCTAATTGAAACTGATGTGCCTCTACATCTTTATGGAAAGCATCTGAGTAATCTAAATAATATGCTCCTTATCTAGAAAAACCTTTCCAAGTGAGATCATTATATTTATAATTTCTTTTAATCTGAGATACATGTCAGAAATAGGTTCATCAGGTATCATTTGAAAATTATTATACGTAACAGTGTAGGTATTCAATCTTATTTCCTTAACATTATATGTTTAGTCATGGGAAATAGATAAAGTATCCCAAATTTCAAAACCAGTTTTACAAGAAGATATCCTATTGTATTTCCTATCTCCTAAAGAGAAATATAAGGCATTCATAACATTACCATTATTATTGTACTCAGTCTTGGTGGATTCCTCCCATGTAGTTCTAACAAGAGTGGGAATATTATATTGAGATTTTATAGTAGTCCAGATATCAAAACACATACTCTCTAAATGAATTTTCAATTTAGTATTCCACTGAGCATAATTTAAACCATTGGAAAAAGGTGTTCTATTGGTAGCAACCCATTCATGTCTATTATCCATAATGACTAATTTAGAGTTGAAACATTAAAGAGATAATGATTTAGAAATAACAGAAATTTTAAGATCTTTACTATACAACTAAAATCATAGTTAAAAACAGAGTAGTTTTGAAAAACTTTATTCCCTATGATACAAAATGTTTGTCAGTGTGTAAAACTCAAGAGGGGGGGGGGGGGTGAATTGAGTTCTTATTAAAATTTATGATTTAAATTTTTTTATTAAAAACACCCAAAGTAAATTGAAATCTAAAATGTAGTGAATTTGTAATATTGTAAAGTTTTAGATAGATTTTCAAGATATTTATTAGATCTTAGTTAATTCAATCAGAAGATTAGATTATCTTTTGAAACTAAATTACTGATTTACAATAGTTACAAACACATTCTAGTTTAACTATCATAGAAAATTTAAAGAAAATTTATATTTAAAGTACATAGCAGTAGAATATTCAAAGTAGTTTTAACAAAGGAAAATTGCACAACAATTTTAAAATAAGAGGCTCAGTCTCATGCTGAGTCATAGTCCTCTCAAACAGTTTTTATAAACTATGATCCACACCCTAGATTGAAGTTTTACAATAGTACTCAGAATTTTCAGGTCCTCACACCTATACCACAATTCTCTTTAGGTAAACAACAACAAAAACACTAAATCTATCTAGGTCACACTTGACCTCTTCCACAATTCATAGTTGGATATAATAAGGTATACAATGTTTGGTGTTAGGATTTAGTATCCTCGAGTTCATCCTAGGGGTCAGTGTGTTTATAAATAGAGATATGGACACCCATTTCTCAAAATGTTAAAAATAGGTATACTACAGCGAAAATAAATGGGGAATGAGTTTAGAATGATCTTATTGATTGCAAATGAGATCTGGAATCATTTGTATGTGGAAAATGTTATTCGAATCCCTTCTGATGAAGATGACACAAAACCAAGTGTCTTTGTTTTTCCTAGCTATAGTTATTCAGCCTTGTTCATATGATGTTTAGTAAGGAAAAACAACTCGGCTTCGGAGTTTGTTCCAAGTGAATGATCATCTTGAAGCACTCATGTTTTCACAGGTGCTCTCTAAGTTATTCTTCTATTTTCTGAACCTTCACACACATGTACGCTATACTTTTCCTTGTGTGTCTCTGTCTGTGTATATTCGTATTTTTTATCAATGCAGATCAATATTCCTTTTTATTCCTTTAAATTGAGTAAAGGGAATGATTAATTTTTGACAGGTATGAGGTACATTTTTCTAACATCCAACAACCAACATTAATTAATAACAGGTTCATTAAATTAAAAAAATATGATCGTTGGAATGAAATAATAGTTAATAAAAATTAAAATAGTGTTCATGACTATTGGTGAGTCATGAGATTGGTAAGTCATTTAATTTTCATCAATATCTGCAGGTCAGTTCATCAACATAGGATTTAGTAGGGAATTTGATCATCATCAGCTTCGGTAGGTCTTTTGATCAGCATCATCTTCGGTAGGTCATTTGATTAGCATCATTTTTAGTTGGACATTTGATCATCATCAGTTGTGGTAGGTCATTTGATCAGCATCAGTTCTGGTAGGTCATTTGATCAACATCAGTTTCTGTAGGTCTTTTGATCATCATTAGTTTCGTTAGGTCATTTGATCAGCATCGGTTTCGATAGGACATTTGATCACCATCAGTTTTGGTAGGTCATTTGATTAGCATCGGTTTTTGATGGTCATTTGATCACCATCGGGTTTAGTAGGTCATTTGATCAGCATCGGTTTCAGTATGTCATTTGATCAGCATCAGTTTTGGTAGGCCATTTGATCAGTATCGGTGAGACAGTTGTATCATCAGTGTGATTGTCATCATCGGTGCGACCATTGTCCATGTTTTTCATATCGGTGACTCGTCCATCAGTTTTCCACAACAGTGTCTCATTCCTTTAACTATCAGTGACTCAAGAATATAACTAATGGTGATTCAAAAGTATAAAATTCTCAAAAAGGGTCTGTTTAATATAGAATACTTTAAGGTCAATAGTAGACCATGAATAATCATAGATAGATATATGTAGACATGATTAAGAATATAAAAACACATTCAGAACAGATAGAATATTTGACTAAATTGACTTACAAACAAAAATAATAATGACTTTTGATCGTTAAAATACATATCTCACATAGGGTTCAACAACACCCAATTACCTTAATGCATATCCTAATATTATTTTTTGAGTGATGGCCGACCATGGGCATTCTTGGGACTATTTGGGACCCCATGGAGCAATATAAGAGTGATAATGACACTTTATTTTAAATAAAATAGAGTAAAGGAAAAAATGACAGAAAAAATATCTTTAAGTAAATCTATTTTTACATGTCATTATATATGATACAATTTAATATATACATATTCATTGGAAATCTAAATATATTTCCTACATCATGGTATTTTTTATAATTTTTAGACATCAAATAAATTAAATTATTAATGACACTGTAATGGTGAAGTGTTTATCTTATTAATATATGATTTAAATAAATTAAATTAAAAAGATTTAAATAATATCCAATACTGTTGCAATGATTTTTAGGTGATTATATTTTGACCATGATTCATTTTATCTTCGACCTTAATGAATTTTTTACATTTAGAAACTGGAATTTATTATATAATAAAAAAATATTTTCACACTTTCCTAAAGATCCCCTCCTCCCCCTTATAAAATTCCCTCACCTCTAACCCATTTATCACACTTCTAAATCCCATTGTCTCATCAAAACACTACATAATTATAATACCTACATCCATCTATTACACCTAGAAGCATTAGCTTAGGCATAAGGAACTTCATGAATTTCATTTGGTTCCAACCAAAGGGAGTTACCCGATTTTAATTTAACGTTTTCTCTTATGTTCATTGTTTTTATTTTATTTCTCCAACCAGTAATCTATTTTTATTACATAGTTTTATAAAAAAAACTAGTATCTTCAATAAACTTGGATTTTATTATGTGGAGTATTTGAACTATGCTTATACACACCACTATCTAATGGGTAAAGAACATACTGTTTCTGTGGATGGAAAACTAACTTCTCACGAAATAAAGATTGGTCAATTATCTCATACTGCTTCTTATGCTGGCCATTATGATGGCTCAATATTTTTATATGATATATATTATGTTTAGGATTTCTTTATTTTTCTCTCTATTTTTTATTTATTGCATACCTTTACAGTTTCCATTATGAGTAAACTCAATAATTTCATTGGACGACGTGTGGACTACCACCCCCTCAAAGTGATATGAATTGTTCATTCCATGCATGGGACGTATAAAGGATGGAGTTATTTAAATTTTATATGATATTATACTGGAATTATAATATAAGGATTTATCATTATGTTTTAATTCAATTAATTTACGAAATCGAAAAGAAGGTTGTGTTCATGTATACGTACAGCTTACCGCCTCCAAGAACGGTGCATTTAATTTATTATCTCCAAATGTTATGTAATGTTTTAAATATATATTTTTATATATATACTGGATATATATGATATATATTTTAACAAAATCATGATATAATTCTAGATATAATGGACTCTACACCACTTGGACAACTTGTAATTATTAGTTGGTCATTTATTATTCAAGTACCAAATATCAACAAAACAACAATTATTAAAATAAATTATTAAATAATGTTTATAACATGATAATAAGTGATATAAAAAATAAAAAAATTTAAATAAGGTTCTCAATCATGAATAAATTAGCATCAGTTTATTATTCAATAAAAACAAGGAACACAAAAGTCATGTCGGACACGAGGTAAGGGATTCCTTATCTCATTTTTAATTCTGTATGATTTTCATTGTGCACCAGTTATTTATTTCATGTGATTTATTGTGTACTACCATTTGATATATATTATCATGATTATTTTTATATTCATGGTATTTATTTATTTAATTTTTGGTTGTTAATTTATGTTCATACAACTCGATTGATTACAATGTGGTAAGAGGTTTTCATCTAACTTTTATTTTCGTGAGATTCATGATATATTTTCCACTATTTAATTTTTAATGGTGAATTTACTTTCTATGATTGCACTCTTTGTGTAATATACTTTAATTTATGGGTATTCACATCAACTTTTTATGATCTTTCATTCATGGGGTGTATTTTTTGTAAGTTACCAAATCGATAAAGGAACATTTCACCGTAATCTTTCATCAAATACTTATTCTTTGTTAAGAATTTTAATTTACATTTTATTTTGTTGTGTTATGTTCTTATAGGTCCTTATCATTGAAAAATTTATTTCCACGTGATGAGATACCATTTTCTCTCTCATCAACTCATTTTCTGTTTTTTAATGTGACAATGTTAGGTTATTGAATTTCGGTAAGAGAACTTCATAACCCAACATTAATTCATTGGGTTAAACATACACTTCTTGACTAGGTCATACTTTAAATATGTGTGAATTTACTCCGATTATTTTACATATAATTTCCACTTGTATTTGGTGTATTCTTAATTTTCACACCTAATTAGATAATTGATTGATCCTTAATCTAAGTATACCATCTTTATAATGGATTTCAAATCAATTTACATTCACTTGTGACATCATTGTTTTCATGCACTAATTAACATTTATATGGTGTATATACTATCATTTGGAATATTATATATTGAATACGATTATTCTCATGTTATTATATATTTTTTATAAAATGTTATTCCTCAATTATTTGTATTCAAGAGTCTCTCATTTTGTTATGAACTCCTTAACTAAAATATTGTTTTAAATATTTTTACTCCATAATATTTCTTATAAAGGTCTTTGTTTTAAATTTATTTAGGGATTTATTTATATGTACATTAATGTTTTAATATGTTTATTTCAATAAAAGATTCAAAGTTGTATGGGTCACCTTGATTTGGAAATCACTTTATTAAATGTTATAAATGGTTTTTGAAAAATGTTTGATGAATAATTTACTATGTTAATATCATGAAATAATATATTGTGACAGCAATGTGGAAATGTTATCTATCTTTAATGCTGGTTTTATGTGTTATGAGTACGTTATGGTTCTTCACCATTATTTACATATACGGGTGGTTCTGTTATAAACCTAGGGTGTATGAGATTGAGATAGATATCCAATGCATTGGGTAACATGATGGAGGTAAACAGTAATGGTTTTCCTAATAAATTTAGAGAATATATTGTGAATAGTATTCCAAATGTGACTCTATATATAGTTGTGATAGTTACAATGTAAGTATGTTTTGAATGTGATAGGTTACCTTTTTGATTTTTGATTTCTGTGTGTTATTCATAGATTATATGATTTCATAAGTTATGTTTTGATTGATAAGTATCAGTTTCATTGATTTGTATATATTGATGGGCCATGGTTTTCCTTCTTCACATTATAACCCTTACTATGCTTTTAACAATCATCCCATGTTTTTTAAATGTTTTCCACATGACATAAAGATGAATAGTGTCATGGATGGGATCATGGAAAAGTCATGATGTCTAAAACATGGAAGAATACATGTTTCTTTTTATTGGTTTTTATTTTTTGATAAAATTTGGAACTGAGTAGAAGTGTCTACTTTATAATTGTGGAGATATAATTTAATTGTTATGGCCTAATTCTCTAAAACTCTATACCTGAAAAGATACTCAATTTGAATTATTCATTTGATTCTAGAATATCAACTGATTAATGCCCTGTCCATATATCATGGGAATGGAAATCATCACATAAACATGTTTTAGGAAATACACATAGTAATATGAACAGTTAATGTCACAATGAATGTCATATAAATCATTTAAGGTGAATAAGATTACTCCTAATCATGATCATTATTTGTATCGGTCTAATGATATAATATAATCATCAATCATATGAATAATTATCACACATTATTTTCATAACCCAATTATGGGTTCAAAAAAATAGTAATTAAAAAATATATTACAATATATTCCACCCAAGTAAGTTGGCCTTTCACTATACATAGGTTAGATTCTCAATGGAACAACTCATTACCAAATCCTAATACATCTGCTATCTCCAATATAATAATACTATCCAATAAAATTAATGAAATGCAATGGATTTTAAACCACTTTCTTCCATCTCGAATCAAATTCCAGTGAACAATGCCCTAAGTTAATGGGACACATGGCCCCAAGAATGCGTCCCATTTTTTCAGAGACTTCCTACTATTGTATAAGTAGGAACCTTAATGATACAACACCTTCATTATTAGAGCTTAATATCAGAGAACTAAATGGATAAATAGTATAATTAAAATAATTACCTAACATCAGAAGGTAAAGCATCTAATAATAATAAATAACTAACAATATGTACTAAAAAAATATGATGATATGTTATATATTTACCAAAAACAAAAATGCATAAATGTTATACATAACATGTTTCAAATTGGAAAAATATATAAAATGAATATCATTAATTGAATCATGAGCCATTGCTTAGTCATGTTCTCCTATGATCCCATGATATATGCAAATCATGTATCAACCATTGGAAACACTCCCCCATCCCTAACTGCATCCACATAAAAATATTGGTTACCATCATTTGCCTATATAGGGTATTAGATAAATATCAGGGTCCATAACAAATGGTGTTTATAAATATATAGTTAGTGAATATATTATGAAAGTGTACATATAATAAGGAATGAGGTAAATGACATGTAAAGGGTCATCTCTAGTTCTACAATGACATCGGGCTGATGGTACATACCTCCACCTAAGCATGATAGTCTTTTAACAAGTAACCCTATGTATAAAAATTTATGGATTTTATACTTAGGGATTTATAAAAGAATATATATTGATACCAACACTAGCTTTGACCAGAGGAGTAATCCAAACATCCATAATATATGGCAGGTGTATCATAAATATAAAGGGACACAATTCCCAATATCACATGTATAGGGTTCAACATCCCCATATCACAACTATAGAAATGTAATTCTTGTATCACCTTATGGTTTGTAATGACTTGGATGGGGTCCCACACAACTGTTCCCCGAACTAGTTGTTCACATGACCTCATGCGTGCCTCCCTATATGTAAGAGGATAATGATATGAAGAAATGGACTAATATTGATCATGGGAGACTATGCCCTCGTTTATTAGAGTAATACACAACTGGAAATTACTAAAAGATATCATCATAATAAACAAATTATATCATAATTATAATGATTCCCATCTAACAACATAACTAAACCATGAAATTAAATATCAAATCGAAGAAAAATATATGACGTGACAAAATATGTGTTAAATGTCAAAATCCAAACTCAATCAAAAGACACTAATGACATCAAAATAGGTCATGAATCATATCTAGTTCCCTCAGCCATGATCTGTCATCACACAACAACCTAACATAGTGACCTTGTATTTATCATGTCCTGCAACCATGAACTCTATTCTGGTACCGATCATATAGCCCAAGTATGGTGTGAGTAAAAATCAGATGGCTCATAATATTGGCGTCTAACACTATATCCTATAAATAATAAATTTAGGGTGTTTTAAAAAAAGTAATTACACAGAATAAATTACCAGTTATCATACTTTCAAATTAATTGTTATTTGAACACATATGATCCTCGGGTTCCCGATGACAGTTGAACCTCAACACCAACAATGGCCCATGCAAGAAACTAAACTATCTCGAAGAGATTTCATGTCATAATATTCCTCTATTACAATTCAATGTGTCATATAATTCTCATAATTTCATTTTTATCATTCTAGATATCATTACTCATTGAATTTTTTACTATAATTCATCAAAATAATTATTAATTTATGAATTAATTAATTATTTCCTTCCTATAAATTAATGCAACAACTAATTAATCTTTATAATCTCATTAATTATCTCAAAAATTAATTAATCATCTCAATATTATTAATTATCTCAAAAAGTAATTATTCATCTGAATCTAATTAATTAATTCAATAAATAATTAATCTTATCATTCTCATTGATTAACTCAATAAATAATTTTTAATATTAATCATACTAATTAAATCTCTAATAAATTAATATTTTCAATCATATTAATTATTTAAAAAAATTAATTAATCTTCTTAACCGCATTAATTACTCAAAAATTAATTAACCATATCAATAGTTTTATCGATTTAACAATTACATTATCATATAAATTCCCTTAATTACTCTTTCATTTAATTATTCAAAATAAAATATACCTAATTATATCATAATTAATTAATTTTTTATTTATTTATTCAATTCACAATCAAATGATCCTATAAATAATTCTTCAATTAATTATTCAAATCAACAATCTCAATATCCCAAAACAAATTCCATAATTTCATATTTATGATCTATAAATAAAATATCCCCAATTTCTGATTTTTCCAGCAATAAGAAATTCACCATTTTAATTAAATCAATCATGATGTCAATTTCCAAATATTTAATAAAAAATATACATGTACATTCCAATAATTTAAATTAACACTTTGGGATTGAATTATACACCACATACCACAATTCTTTAACAAATGATTTCCCGAAAAAAATCACAAAACAATAAGTGGCCTGATGATATAGAATGAGATCTACATAAATAACTCTAAAGTAAGATTAAGAAATTAAGATATATTATAACTATATCTAGATATAATATCATAGATCTAGATCTACAAATCCATATCTATATATAACCAAAATAGTAATAACAACAACTTTCTTGATTGGAGAAGTGAGGAAGAAGAATGTGAAACCATGCAGGATGAGACCCTCTTATCTGGAGGGGAGATGATACTCAATATGGGATTTTAATTATACAAATGTAGTATGGGAAGGTTTTGAATCTATTATAGAGGCTCTAAAATCATGATAGAACTTTTATGGTCAAATTTGGTTAGATTTTGGTGAGTTTGGGGGGTTCAAGTAATCTAAAAACTAATTTTTGGTTTACTTAAAAAGCATTTCGGGGTTTGTCGGTTAGAGGCCCATAGTTTTCCCTAATCGTGAACCTATTTTAGGGGTATGAACAGTTACTATATAAAAGATTAATGGTTTTTTAAAAAAAGGATTCAATTCTACAATTCCCCTCTATCTAGGGTTGGACGATTTGTTGGGCCAAGGAGCACTATTATGGAAAATCGTACGACACCGATGCAATTCCCTCCCTCTACAAAAAATAGTCATTTTTACCCAATAACACATCAAGGTAAAATAAAACCAAATTAAGATGAATGAATTAAATAATTATACATGAAATAATAATGGATTAATCTATATAAATGGATGGTATCTTACAATCTAACCACCTTATAATAGCTAGTCCTCAAGTTGTAATCCAAAAAATCTCTAATATTCTGAGAAAAAAAGACAACACCACTAAGAACGCATATCTATTTCTCTATACCATGTTTTATCCTATTCATTTCTATGTTTCCAAAATATACAAAATATCATCACTGTATTTCCAACAAACACAATCTCACTATGATCCAGAAAACATATTATTTGATACTCAAATTAAACACCATTATCAAGCTCAATATCATTGACATAAATACATGAGATGTTTGGGGAGATTCCATTGACACCATGAAATATGAAATCCACTTGAATAACACATTATTTCTAAGAGCCAATCAGTATTCCACTTTTCGGATTCATTCCAAAATAACAAACAGTCCAACGAACCTGGGTGCCAATATTACCTATCTCTATATCCTGGGATGTCTCATCCAATGAGAGAAACAAATGAAAAATAGATCACCATAGTTAAACTATTTATGTCATCATAATTTATCATCATATGACTTCTTCCATCTATGATACATAACAATATGTTTTTAAATAAACTTTACCTTCTCTAACATCTATGATATGAGACACGGTCCAAAAAACTACTACTCACCTACCTCTATCCAACATAGAGGTGATATTAATGACTGAATATAAAGTGACATGTATGGTTCCTTATTAACTGTATCCTAATTACAATTATTATAGGATAATTGAACCAATTCTATGTTCCTTTGACAAGATGCACTGAATTCTAGAACATGTTCTCACTGCATATCCTTAAACACATGTATAGTACGGTCTGACTGCCCATCATTCTATGGCTGGAAAGCATTACCCAAAAAAATTCGTGAACCGTGCACAATCAGCATACTCTTCCACATGAATTATGTAAATATCATGTTCCAGTATGAAAAATAGTATGGGGCACCCAGGGAAGACAAAATATATATCAATGATACAAGTCTCCCAACTTCTCCTTTGAGAATGTCTCTCATATATTAATGAAATGTTCTAAATTATTTAGTCTATCCAAAGCAACCCAAATAAAATAATTCATATGAGAAATCCTCAGGATACCCACCAAAAATTCTATGGTAACATCATCCCAATTCCACTTCAGAATGTGACCAGGCTTTAGTAATCAACCTGGTAATTGATGCTTGGTTTTCACTAGTTGATATGTGTAGCATTGTGTCATAAAACCTACTATATCATATTCCATGATCGAACACAAAAAATATCATCGTATATCATGATACATTTTGGTCAAAGTTAGATGTACCACCCACATTGAGGCATGAAGTTCCCGCATCAATACCTACCAAATACCCACAGTTGAAAAAAACTAATTTATGACATATATAATCTCATTCTCATATATAAACCATTATGAAGGTTACATTCCACCTTCAAAAATTTCCCTCAATGATAAACATTTCTGATATTCATAATTCCTCTCCCTAATTTTATTGAAAAAGAGAGGACTATACAAAAAGTTATACCATATTAACATGATTCCAGCTCACTTAATCCACTGTATAAACCACAACTAGTAGAGTAATCTTCCTCCAATCATCAGTAGTCTTATAAACATATCGAGTTTATGTTTTAAAACATAAATAATCTAAAAACACAGTTCCCCATTATGGGCATGTATGATAGATCAAAATAAAATGAGTGGATATACTCAACTCATCATCACTACTGAATATTCCTATATCAAAGTGATAAGATATTCCTTCATCTATTCTAATCTATAAAGATAGAAACCATATGACCCAATATATGATTCTACCAACACATTAATTCAGTAACCACAGTAGCTAACTTTCATTCATGCATAGTTAAATTTCATTCATGTTTCCTCAAGTGCGGAGACACATACACCATATCCCAGTCTCCTTACATTAAAGCATCTCCAAGACCTATCCTATAAGCAATCCAATACACTATATAATCCTCACGCATCATATATAGGGTCATTATATATTATAATATCAAAGCCTTCTTCAAATCATAGAAATAATTCTCACATTCCACTGACCATTTAATCTATATACACTTGTAGGTCAATCCTAAAAGTGGGTATTGTAAAAAAGGTAATGTCTTGAATAATCCTCCAAAAAAATCCAACTAATAAAAAAAGCCAAGAATACTGAAAATATTCCAATTATGATCCCAGGATACAACGTTTTTAACATTCATGGGGTCTATATAAACACATTCCTCCAAGATAACGTGACAAAATAAGTGTACATAATCCTTCCAAAATTTAAACATAGATAAAATTTTATCTAGTTTATTCACTATTGGGGTACTCAAGATAATTTAAAGACATTGGGAATGATCATCATAAGTCTTGGAGTACACCATGATGTCATCCAAAAAAACTACATCAAACTGATCCTAGTATGGATAGATGATTTTGTTCATCCGGTTTATAAACATTGTTAGTGTGTTATTCAACCCAAAAAAATATGAAAAACTAAAAAAATGAATAAATTCATCTTAAATAAGTCAATAGTATATGTCATGTTCGGTATATCAACTGATCATACCTTGATCCCCTATAAATAATTGAAAATATATATTCTCCTCCAAACTAGTTAAAACTGTCCTCGATTTGCAGAAGAGGATACCAATTCATCACTATCGTTCAATTCATCTTCTGGTAATCAATAAAAAAACAAACTCCTATAATCATTCATTGTAAACAAAAAATATTAACCCCAAGGTTATGTACATGGATGGATAAATCATGTAGCATCTGACTCCTCTAATAGATTCATGATCTCATGGAGCACTGTAGGTTTTATTTTGTATGGTGGAATTGAAACTGGTTCAACTCCCAATAGGATCTCAATAATAAATTCCACATCACTCTTAGCTGGAAAAATTTATATGTCTTCAAGAGACCCATCATAATAAATGTCAAATTGATATGGAAAATAAATCCTTCTTTACAATTCCATCATATAGAAATGTAATAGTGACATGGTCTACATGCAATCTCAGTTTCCAATTAGATGTTCCAGTTCAGATATCTTGGATATTCTTATCTCGATGATGAATATACTTGTCACCATTAGGAGTCCTAAAACTTAATATATTTTTGTAACAATCAATGGTGTATTGGTATGATACTAATCATTTCATACCAATAAATCTGGTTGAATTGTGACATATATATGATGTCGGTATTCCATAGAAAATAATACTTGTGAGTGTTTAGAGAAAATCCATTGCACCGGTATATGTTCCTACACTACACTACAAATAGTGTATATATCATCAAAACCCTAATCCAAAAATCCAAATCTAGACTAAAACCATTCACACATTTTTATTAAATAAATAAATGATAGAAACAAGTTCAAAATAACCAACTAGCTAGTGTAGAATCTACAAAAAATTGTATCTCTACCTATTGATAGTCCATCCTTAATTTCTATAAGAGTATGTTTATTGGTGTAAATCTATGATTCCATTATTATTTGAAATGCATTTTGTGTCCCCTGAGCTACACCAATCTGTTGGTATGGGTGACTTTACATAGATGTACCATAACTACTACCCCTACCACCATAACTAGTCGAACTCCAACTCCCATCGTGATATTGTGTAGAATTTCCTCTCCCTACACATTGATTCTAACTAGCTACCATATCATTACCATTCAGTTATATATTCTAGAAGAACATTAAAAACATCTCATTATTCCATAAGAGCGTGAAACTAATAGATCATCAAGAAATTGTCTATAACAGTGGAATGCCCTACAAATCTATTGTTAAATCACTAAATAGAGGCCATGATTAAATGAATCTTCTCTTTCCCCACCTTATTTTCAACATATCTAGATATATCTCCCATAATGATGCTTCATTATTTCCAAATGTGTACCCCTTCATCTACTCACAACATCCATTTTTTTCTATCACTGGTGGCCTCTTTGAGTTTCCCCGAAACTATGAGATCCAGATTCACCACTTAAGAAAAATTCTTCATCTAAGAGATGATCACCTAGGGATTAGTTTCACAAATAAGTCCATCCAAATATAACATTGTTGAAGAAGACTCATCCCCTTCAAATAGTGGAAAATGGTGCTTCAAATATATAAATAATCCAACATACAATATCCCATAAATACACATATGAGTCGACCTCATAAACTCAACTACTATATCCATTCTCAGTGTCTCTAGATAGAAGTGCTCCACCAACCTTTCTACGAAGACCTTGCATAAAATACAATTAGTCTATGCATTAAAATCCTGAATTCCCCACCATAACTTCTTTAATGGTCATAGCATATAATAATCGATCCTAACATTATTCTCAACGGGATACTCTATGTGGTCAAGTATTCTAGCAATAAACCCAATCTTGAACTCATCCCCCAATATTACACATTAATTAAAATAAGATAGAGGTTTCGAAACATGAAATTCCCTCTTCATGTCATATATTTTCTACAAAACCTACAGTAGGTCTCTCTCTAGGAATTCCCTGAACTTAGACAAGTTCCCCAAAAACTGATGTCCATATTCATTGGTCACCATTATCAGTGCCTCAAGTAATAGAATTTATGTTTAATCTCAATCTATTTCATTTTATCATCCACTCAACAGGTTTCATCATAGAGGAATTTATCAACAATTCCATACACAGAGATTAATACACATTTCAAAACATTACCAAATTTACAAGAAGTATAATATGTCACAATTAGTTATATCCCAAACCCAGATACATTGTAAAATTATAGGATCTATTAGTACACATAAAATTCATACCCCTAAAATGTGGTAAATATAAGGCCATGACCTGAATTATTAAATATTTTTGAATTAATATAATAATTCACATTGATGATATTTTTCGTTTTAGATCAATAGAGAGTTAAGTCATGATTTTTTCATAAAAACATAATTATTATTAATTATACACTTTTACTCACTATCCATAAAGAACTTTTAAAAAAGAACATGGTTTAGTTTCATGATTAAACATCATAACTTTTCCATGATCCCATACATGACACTATTCATCATTAAATCCTATGAAAAACATTTCAAAACATAGGATATGAATATAATGCTCAGTAAGGGATGCACAAAGAAGTAAAAATGTTATTATTTCAAAACAACATATAAACCATGAATTATTTATCATATCTAATACTTTTATCATTTATGTAGTAGTAAGTAATCTTCACCATATAAAATATCATTTCATACCCTTTTGTAACCAAAAAATCTCTAAATGACCCATAGAAATAAATATATATCATATAAAGGTATCTTCGAACATAAAAATTCTTAAATAGAATAAAAATACGATCGACTTCAACAGATAAAACTAAATGGAATAGTCATACAACTAACTTTCATACCCAATGAATTTGAGGTTATAATGTAACCACCCGTCCTTGGATTATCACGAAACCATCCATCATTTCGTTTATCATCTAACCACCCATCAAATGTCCTTGTAACATTACATAATCATAACAAATAAAATATTGAAAATAACATCATTTTACAATCACAAGAACTCATTTAATGATATTTAAAGACTCAGTCCATTTCAAAATGAATTTTCAATAAGAAAACACCCAAAAAGGTAATAATGTATTTATTTTCCATTTAAAACATTAAGGCTTAAAGAGGAATCCATATAAAGATTATGACACTGGAGATGTCACTGTCACTGAAAACTTTAAAAACAATCCTTTTATTATTCAGTATAAAGAATAATAAAATAAATATTCCCTTTGAATGAATGTAAAAAACAAATTGTTTTATTATACACTATCTAAAAGAAGGAGGTGTATATTATCAAAACATGCCATAATGAAAGTATATTGATATGATGTCTGTCACCTCGAGTTTGACTTGTATCGTATGTTCCTTTTTATTCCTGAACAATAAATTATGTGGATTTCTACATTATTCAGAAACATTTTAAGGTTATTATACCTCTTATATCACTTATTACCATGCTAAAACAAATAGTTAATTATTATAGTTTATATCATAAATTTTTCTGATGTTCTGAGCTTCAGTAAAAATGAGATTTTTATAATTAAAAAATTTCTATGTGGTCAAAATTACATTATATACAGTATTATATTCATTATTTATATATGATATATATAATAAAAATCTAGTACATATGTATTTAAAATAGCGCATATAATTGAAAAGCATTGTTCATGTAAATTTTTACTCGTCCCAACACAAGAACGCTACATTCATTTCTTTTCAATATTTAAATGATTGAAAACTAAATGAAAAATAGGTATATTATAATTCCAGTTTAATATCATATATATGTTCATTAACTCCATCGATTATATGTTCCATATATGGAATAAATGAGTCATATCACATTGAGGGGTAGTAGTCTTCACTTGAATGAAATTATCCTATTTATACTACATGAAATGCATAAAGCGATATTGTAAATTAAAATTACAGAAGAAAATAAATAAAATAAATATCAGAAATCTAATATATAATTATATTTCTATCATAATGGCCACCATTATTGGTCATAGGAGAAGATTGAACAATCATCATTTTAGGAGGCAGTAGTTCGTCTTCCACAGAATCAGTATGTTCTATACCCATTAGACAGAGGTGTGTTTAAGTGTATTTTGAAACCTTCTCATTAAAAATAAATTATATTGAGGATAACTATTTTATATGAAATAATTAATAAGAATAGAATAGTGTGTGGTGAAGGAAAAATAATGTAATGAATCATGCAAGAAGATTTTACCTCAAATCGGGTAACTTCTTTTGATTTAAGCCAAACAGCTATCTGGAAATCCCTTTTCCTACGGTAAGGCATCTCGGAGGAAGAGAGATATGTTGGGAGCTGATTTGTTCCATGGATGAATTATTCAAGGGGTATTGAGTGGTGGGACTAAGTGTTATAGGTGATTTTGTTTTTTAAGAGTGAGTAGAAGATCATTATGAATATTTGAACGTATTATTTTAATAGTAACTGATTACAGAATTATATTAACAACAAAGTGATATATATATATATGATAAGATTAGTATGGGTATAAATTATCTCCTTAAATAGGTTTTATACATGTTTAGGTCATAAATATAACCTTATCATTTAGCCTTAACCCTTAGTAATCTTTTTTAACTTTTATCGTGTCTTCTTGTATAATAATACTATATGGTTAATATAGTTACAATAAAATGGAAATGGAAACCCAAGTGGTTCATTAATGATATTTTCAACCTTATCTAATTCATTTTTCAGAATTGTATATTTATAATACTATTAAGTTATTTAATAATATTTTATTTGTTTTAAAAACTCTTTTTTGTCAATTTTATTCTATACATATCATGTCTTTTTTTAAAATCCCTTAAAACAATATTATTTCTAAATAACATAATTATTTCAAATATAATATGTAACAATTAATCCATAAGATACATTTATTACTTAAAAAGTTTCAATTGAAATTTATTTCAATATTTATAATTTCTTTTAGTTAAATCATTCAATAATAATTTAATCACTACATCACCTTTGTGTCATAAATAAATTTATTTATTTAATATTTAATAATAATAATTAAAATAAAATGATGTGGGAAATAATTTAATATATATATTGAATATTTATAGTCGAAAATATTAATTACATAACCCCATATAAATTTTTTTTACTAAAAGATACCTGTTTAAGTTATATATTCCATAACATTACATTAAAAGTAATTAATTGAAATTTGCACACACAAGTTGCTCCATAGGGTCCTAAAATCGACCCATTGATGACCATGGTGGGACATATCACATAAAATAGGGTTAGAAACTATTCTAGGGTAATTTAATATTATTATAATTTTATTTTTTTACCCTTATTCACTAGATTTACCATTTGTCCAGGGTAAATAATATATTTACTAATGTTACTATTCATAATGTCTAAAAATGAACGTAATCTATTTACATAGTTTTTAACTCCTGATTACATATATGGAATCCATTTTTAGAAATTAAAAACATATAATTTGTATAAATTAATTTAAAATTAATTCTTGTTGTTAAAAACAAAGAGCGTGTTTTTGAGAAGAATCCACTACTAAAAGATTGATTCGATTTTATGTCCAATTTCAAATTTAATTACTTCTAATATCCAAAAATTGGATTATATTATAAAAATATAATATAATTAAACATTAAAACCATTTAAATGTACAATTTAATCATATAAATAATCCAGATAAACTGACAGATTGGAATTAAAATGCAATATTTGTCACTATTCATTAAAAATGATCTTTATCCGAAAAGTAACAAAAATTTACCTAAAGTAAATTTTTATGTAACAATTATAAATAGGAATTTTATTTTTTAAAATAGATCTGATAACGGTGTAAAAACTATATTTTAAATGGGTTCCATATCAGAATATGGTAAACCAACCTTTTAAAAAATATTTGAGTATTTCATGTTTGAAATTTGAATTATTCTTATTTTAATCCTCTAAAACATATTGGATTATTGTAAAGTCATTTATCAAAAATGTGTTATTATAATGTTTTTAGTTATGTTAAATCCCAAAAATACAATGGATATGAATTAACTATAATTTAAAATAACAATAATAATAATATAATATTTTTCGGTATAACACAAAGATGTGTGTAATATCAGATTTCAATGAAACCCTTTGTTATTTCTTGAGTACGATATCAAAAAAATTTACTAATTTAAAAAAAATTAATATCCTATTCATAAACACTAATTTATATGGAAACATATTTTTCTATAAATACCTAGGTCGTTACATCCTTACCCTCCACCATTTAGAAATTTTGTCCTTATAATTTTAAAACTGGGATCAGAAACATCAATGAATGTACCTCATCAGAATAAGAGCCAATAAAAATATCACCTTAAAAAAATTAAATTGAAGTACATAAGATACCAAAGATAACACACACTATAATTCCATTTTGTAAAACATGGATATGTAATAGAAACAAACTCTAAAAGATTATTAGAGAGGGATAAAGAACTTGATAGTGAAAAGTTAACCACTATAATACCATAAATTTGTGGTTTGGTATAAGTCTAATGATAAATGAATTAGTATAAAAGTATTTCTTCAAGGTAATTTTCATATAGTTGAATAATTTCATTACTACCTTGACTAAGATCATGGCGATGTATACTTGAAAACCTGTGTTTCATATTTTAATCAAATTTCTACTAAAAATCACTTTTTCTCCAAACGATGAGTATTCGAGATGACTTGGTCACATCTAAAGCACTAGAATCAACTTCTAGAGAATCACATAATCCAAAAAAATCAACTATATATTTTATATGTCATTATACAACAACCAAAACAATAATGGTTAGTTCGTGAGAAGATAATCCTCAAAAATGATAATACTTTAAAAAGATAAATAATACTCTTAATATCCAAAATTCCCCAAACAATAACCAAAGTTTAACCAATACAATTCAACAAAAAATTGCCATTAAAATTATTAAAATTAATCCAAACTAATATTGAAAACCTAAAATTAGAAATATTTAATCCTTGAGTCTTCCACAGTAAATCATAACATTTATCGATAATATACATTGAAAATTTTAAAAGTCTCATACTGAAGAGTAATTAACCTAATGACATATTCTCTATGATAGGTTAGTCATTTTTGTAAATGAATTAAATCACTATATGTCGATAAAAAATATATAGATTGTTCCCTATTTAAATTTAAACCATTACTCTACAAATGAGATCCCATAGTTTTATATTTTTTGTATGTATATTGTGTTCCAAAAGGAGAAAATTTCTTCCAAAATAACCTTTTTCACTTAAAACCCAAATCATCTTCTTATAATAAGGATATCTATTTGATAAATTATAAGTTCAAAAAATCAACATATTCTTGATACATATTGTCATTTAACTAAATATAATAAGTCATACTGACCAATTTCATCACATAGTTTAAAAGTGGGTGCTAAATCCCAATTATAATATGGTTATCAGTTCAATTCCTGCAGCTTTGTCTGACGAAATGGGTTGTCACATGGTCTTCTTGTTTTCCAATTTTCAAAAACAATAAAATTTTATAATATTTCCAAAAACATTTATACAATCATAAAATATAACCACATAATATTTTAACCACAAATTTTATCTCATACCTCACATTTTCATCTAAAAACGTTATAACCCATAATTTCCTCAAAAACAAAAGATCACAAGAACCCATAAGGTTATCCATTATGTACACACATGAAAAGAAAATTATTTATTGAATACATGTTTCAAAAAATAAATTCTAGGCTTACACATACTAGAAAAATTCTTCCAAAGTAATCATATCATCAAAATAGACATAATACTTTATAGAATTTCATCATCCAACAATCTACCATAACTCTAGAATACCTTATATGTACAATTATAAGTCATTAAATGTTCTTCATGACCCACTAACTATTCATTTACAACTTATTCTGTAATAATTTGTTCCTACACAAAAATCATGAATCATATCCTATTATTCAGTAATGTCAAAACAACAGCTAAGAAATAATCCTTACTATTCATGGGTCATTGTCAATTTCAGCATCCTTAATTTTAATGGAATTAGGTTATGATAAACATATATTTGTATAGTATTGCTGACCAAATTCCCGAACCTTCTTCATAAGAGAACTATTTTTATAATGATCATGCACACCACATTTAAAACACTCAACAGATCCCTAAAAAACAACATCTTTCTCTTCCGAGGAGTCAACTAACTACATAGTTTTTACATCGATGGTTATTTCATTATGACCTACATTAGCAAATCTATAGCATATTCCGTTCCATTTTTAGTATTTTACTGGCTATTTATTTCCACATCTTTAACAGATAAGTTTTTTAATATACATAACATTATGATTATTTCCTAAATATTTATAGGGATTTGTTTCTCACATATATGATTCCTTATTAAATTCACTAAGTATCAGGTAGTAAAACCGGAATTCATTTTGTTATTTGAGAATAAACAAAAATTTTCTCATTTCAGCTTTCATTTCATTCAGTTTATCATTCAAAAAACTATCACAGTTTCATTTACATCCATTTTATCATTGGTGCCTACTATATCTAGTAATTTTCTGAAAGAAAAATGGACGGTGTATTTATATATTTAAAATCATAATATACTATATTCTTTTGAGTTCATTGAAAAATATAATCTTAATTCATGTTATTTTAAACTCATTCGATATATCTAAAAAAATTATGACTCTTTATAAAATGATAAACATTATGGTTATGTCAATTATGCTTAAATAACACCCTAACCTCTTAAGTTATCTAAACTGAAATCTGATACCAAATATAAGGCCCCAAACATGAACATTACATAATCATTAATTATGTTAATAATTCTCATAGATGATCATTTTAGGTTTTGAGCATTAGATAATTAGTTCATAACATTCATATAACAAAATTATTATTACAAGGTAGACATATCTACCCAATCTCCATAAATCCAAAAACTTCTAAAAAAGTGCATAATTTCGTTTCATGATTAAACATTACAACTTTTCCTAAATCCCATCATTTACTCTATTTACATTTAAAACCAATGAAAATAATTTCAATACATGGAATTCCCATATATATCTTAGTAAGTGATATACAAAAAAGTAAAAATGCTACTATTTCAAAACAACATGTAAACTATAAATTAAATATCATATTTAATAATTTTCATATTTATGAAGTATTTAATGTTACTCAATAAATAAAATCTCATTTACTACCCTTTTATAACTAAAATATTACCATAAAATCCATATAACACAATACATATCATATAACGGTATCTTGGGACATGAACATACATAAATGGAATAATTATACGGCCGACTTCCACACTTATCACTAAATAGAATAGTTATATGACTGACTTCCATACCCAATCAATTTGATGTTATAAAATAACCCCAATTCCTTTGTTAATCATGCAACCACCAATTAATAGGTTTAACATGTAGAAACCCGTCAATTTTACACATACCATTACATAATCATAACACATAAAATATTATAAATATCAACATTTTTCAATCACATGATTTTATATCAAGATATTGAAATAATCAATCCATTTTTTGAACCATTTTAAATATGAAAAAAATGAAAAATGTGAATAAATGATTCCATTTCATTTTAAAACATTGAGGCTTACAGAGGAAGACAAATAACGAGTACGGTGACAGAGAGGTCATTATCACTGCAGTTGTTAAAAAAATCCTTTTGTCGTTTAGTAAAACACTTTGTAGAAACATATTTCCATTGAATGATTGTAAAAATAAAAGGGTTTTATGATACATCAGGTAAAATAAGCAGGTGTATTTTATTAAAACATTACCCAGTGAAAGGAGATTGAGTGGAAGTTCTTTACATCGAGTCCGGATTGTCCTGAATGTTTATTGTTCTTACTGAAAAAATCAACATATTTAATTTCAACTTTATACTGAACCTTATTCATGTTTTTTATTATTGTTATATCACTTATTGCCTTTCTATAACAATTATTTAATTATTTGACCTCAAATCGGACGTTTTTCAGATGTTCAAAACATGTGTCCAAAATGAACTTGTTATAATTACAAATTTTCCAAGTTGTAAATATTAAATTTTCTCCAGAATTATATTCATGATTTAGATATCATATATACCATATATATATATATATCATGTATATATGTTATTATAATAGTCCATATTGATATGATATATGAAATAAAAACACAGTTCATGGAGACGGTAAGCCTTACGTAAGAATGAACACTACATTCATTTCATTTTCATATTTAAAATAATAAAAACTAAATGATATAAAGTTATATTATATTCCAAGTATAATTCCATATATAATTTCATTTACTCTATCTTTTATACGTTCCATGTATGGCATGAATGAGTCATATCATTTTGAGAGGGCGGTAGTTCACACTTCCCCAAAGAAATTTTCATATTAATAAGACATGAAACGAATAAGGCATGTTTTAAAGAGAATTAAAGAAGAATATAGAAAAAATAAATATAATAAATATCATATATAATTGTAGTGAAATCATAATGGCCAACATATTACATGGTAGGAGTATATTTGACAATCATCGCATCATTAGATAATACTTTGTTGTCCACAGAAACAGTATGTTTTATACCCATTAGACGGAGGTGTGTATATGTGTAGTTAAAATACATATCATAAAAACAACCTAGTATATTGAAGATACTGATTATGATATTTAATCAAATAATAAGAAGATAATATCGAGTGGAGAAGGAAAAATAATGGAAATAAACATGAGAGAAAATGTTACCTAAAATTGGGTAACTTCTTTTGATATGAGCCAATGGCTATCTTGAATTTCCATCTTCCTTGGGTAAGGATCCTAAGTGGAAGATATAAATGTTTGGAGAATATATTGGCAATGTTCGGATGATCCATTGGGGATTGAGAGGTGTGAGTAAGGGTTAAAGGTGATTTCCTTTAATAGGATGGAGGAGGGGCTCTATAGGAAGGATTAAAAGTATTATTTTATTATTAATTTAGTTTGAGATTATATTAACAAAATAAGTGATATTTTTCAGTAATAAGATGAGGATCAGTTGCAATCATCTTAGAATATTTGTTTTATACATCTGTAGTTCATAAAATTAACTTTAACTTTTACCATTAACACTTAGTAAAATTATTTATCTTTTACCATGTCATCTTGTATATTCATACTATATTGTTAATATAATTACTATAAAATGCCAATATAACCCCAAGGGTTTAATTAATGGAATTTTCATCATTTTATAATTCATTTGGAGGAATATAATATTTTATGACTATTAAATTATTTAATAAAATATTTTTTTTCAAAACTCATTTATATCAATTTAATACTATTCATATCATGACTTTTTAAAAACCAATAAAAATTATATTATTTCGAAAAATAATAATTAATTCCAATATAACAGGTAATAATCTTCCATAAAAATATTTGATGATATTCAATTTTTAAAAATTATTTTATTTTAATATTTATAATCTCATTTTTTAAATAATTTAGTAATTATGTAATCATTGCATCATTATTTGTTCATTGTTCTCAATGAATAATAAAATGAATTTAATTTCTACATGTTTCAGAAAAATTTTCTGGTTTATTTTTCCTTTTATATCTTTTATTACCATGCTATAACAATTAGTTAATTATTTGAGTTCAAATGAGACATTTTTCCAATGTTCAGAACTTGAGTCCAAAATGAACATGTTATAATTATAAATTGTCCATGTTGTAAAATGAAAATATTATCCTGTATTATATTCATGATTTGGTTATAAAATTTATAAAATATATCCTATAAATTTTTTTTAGAAAATCCCATAGAATTTGGATATATGAAATGAAATGCACTATTCCAGGTGACAGTAAGCTGTATGTTAGCATGAACACTAAATTAATTTCATTTTCATATTTAAATGAATGAAAAAAGAATTATACATAGTTATATTATAATTCCAATATAATTTTATATATAATTTCATTAACTCCATCCTTTGTACATTCTGTGTATGGAATAAACGTTTCATATCACTTTGAGGGGGCAGGTGTCCGCACTTCCTAAAATTATATTATCATATTTATACAACATGAATAGAATAAAGGTATGTTCTAAATGATAATTACAGAGTCATATAGATATAATAAATATTATAAATATCATATATAATTATAGTTCTATCATAATTTCCACCATAAGAGGTAGTTGGAGAAGATTAAACAATCATCGTTTTTTTTGAGGTAGTAGTTCTCCATCTCCAAAAACATTATGTTTTATACCCATTAGAGGGAGGAGTGTGTATGTGTAGTTATAATATATATCATAAAAAAATCTTTTATATTGAGAATACTGATTTTTTTATTTAATGAAATAATAAAAAACACATAGGGAGTTGATAAGGAAAAATAATTGAAAGAAATTATAGAGAAGACGTTACCTCAAATCGGGGAACTTCTTTTGATTAGAGCCAAATGGATCTCTTGAATTTCCATATTCCTAGAGGATGTCTTATAAGAGGAAGATATTTATGTTGCGAGAATATATTGGAAGATTATGTATGACCAAAGTGTTCTTGAGGGGAGTGAGTAAGGGTCAGATTTGATGCCCATTTATTAGAGGGACGGGGTTCTTTTTAGGTAGGTTTGTTAGAATTATTTTATTATTAATAGATATTCGATTATATTGACACAAAGTTTATGAATTTTGAAGATAAGATAAGGATCCATCATAGTGCATTCAATAAATATGCTTTATTCATGTTTAGGTAATAAAATTAAACTTATCTTTTGGAATTGACACTTTGTAAACTTATTTAACATTTAACATGCCTTCTTGTATATTCATGCTATATGGCTAATATAAAAACTAAAAAATCTCTATATAAACCCAAGTGGTTAATTAAGGAAATTTTCATCATTATATAAGCTATTTTGCAAAATGTTTTATTTTTTGGACTATTAAATCATTTGAATATATATTATTTGTTTTAAAACCCCATTTATGTCAATTTTATAATATTCATATAACCACTTTTTTTAAAATTCATATAGAATTGATTTGTTTGAAAAAAAATCAGTAATTAATATATAACAAGTAATAATAATACATAAAATTCGTTGATGACATAAATATATTTAAAATATATTTATTCTAAAATTTATAATCTCATTTATTTAAATCCTTCATTAATAAGGTAATCACTACATCAACATTGTGTCATAATTAAATTTTTATATTTATTATATAAAAATTATAAATAAAATAACATGATATTAAAAATATTATTATATTTGAAACTACTATTTATAGTCAAATATTTTACATATATAACACCATATACATATTGTTTTAGTGGAAGATACATGTTCAAGTTATATTTTCCTTATCTTTAAATAATTAGTAATTAAATGACTTTTTCACACCTAAGTTGCTCCATGGGGTCCTAAAATAGACCCAAGGATTTACATGTTTTGACATATCTCATAAAATAAGGTTAATACATAATTTAGGGTAATTTAATATTATTATAATATTAATTTTTATCATCATTTAACAGATTTACCTTCATACCATGTTAAATAAAATATTCACTAAAGTTAGGACTCATAAATTATAATTATTAAAGTTACCTATTTAAAATATTTACACCTCATGATTCAAAATATGGAATATATTTTTCCAAATTCAAAACACAGAATTTGCAGAAATTAATTTATAATTAATTACCATTTTCAAAACCAAAAAAACGTGTTTTTATGATGTAAAAACTACCAAATTATTGAAATCTTTTATGTACATTTACAAGGTGAAGTTACCTATATTTTTTGAAAATTTAGATAAATGATAAAAATATAATCTAATTACACATTAATACAATTTGAAATGACAAT
This sequence comes from Viscum album, assembly GCA_963277665.1. Lineage (NCBI taxonomy): Eukaryota > Viridiplantae > Streptophyta > Magnoliopsida > Santalales > Viscaceae > Viscum > Viscum album. The sequence goes on along the minus strand of OY728131.1, from coordinate 302,310,806 downwards.
CTAATCATATAAATAAATTAGATGGAATGTTTGTTTGAACATAAAATGTATCATTTTTCACAATTAATTACAAATAAACACTATCAGAAAAGCACAGAAAATTTACCCAAAGTAAATTATTATGTACTTAATGTAATTCCCCAACCCTAGATTACCAGAGTTAGTGCACTAAGATATAACATTGGAATGATTATAAGGAATCATGTCCTAAAAGACCGGTCAGTTTAGCTATCATGGAAAATAGATTGCATACATGAACTTAACATTAAACTATCTTACATACAACACTATAAAATACATTGAGAATGCCATTTTTCCCTTTTCTTAACCATGCATCTCAAACATAAAATACTTATTGGGATCTTTCGAAAATAGAACATAAGAAAGGGGTGAGCTCAGATTCTCAGTAATGGTAAATAATTTATTTGAAGCTAAAATATTTTATGGACGATGTGTAATATATAAAATATCCTTTTAAACATAAAATTGAAAATAATATGGAAAAAATAAATCAAAAATTACCATATAAACATGCACATGGATATTATACTAGTCAAATAATCACATATAATAAATAATTTCATGATATGGGAATGCCTAACACCGGACATCATTACCACATAGTCAAGACTTGTGCCAAGACTACAAATAATTTTTTTGCCAAGGCCTTATGCCAAGTCACCAGTTTTCTCATTAGTCCTACTGATGCATCAAGGATCTATAGCGAAATGCACATGTCACTTACTAAGTCCACTGTATTCCTCATATGAAAAGGTTGAAACATAACATAAACATTAGAATTAAAATTCGCATACGAAATGAAAATACAGTATCCATAAACCTTGAATGGTATTAAAATAACACATCCACAGTCAAACATTTCACAAATACTTCAATACAGTATAGAATATTTTTATCATAATAAATCAACTTCAAACAAGATTAAAATCCAACAAATGATATTGACATAGATAAAAATCATTTGTAAAACAATTAGAGAGAAATATATCTTTTTAATGAAAACATTTAAAAGCCACACAATTTAAAACGGGAGAAATTTAAAGACATTTTTGAATTAAAGTGTCACATAGAACTTGGAAACTTTTCAATGTATTTATAATTTAAAAAAAATTCATGTCCATACAAATAAATCCTTAAATATCATTTTAAAAACATGGATTAATGAGAATCATTTAGAATAAAAAATATTTAAAACATTTAGAATTATGTTTTTGACACAATTACCTTGAAAATATTCCCATTAAAAACTATTTTATGAAACATGGACATAGATAATAATTATGTCCCAGAAGATACTTATGTAAAAACAACTTTAGATAATAAGGAGATTGTGAAAATAACCCTTACCAGGATGATTCGTTTAGTCTATGGTACATTTAACCTCTTGTATAATGACAATTTTATTTTATTATATTATACATGAACCATATTAATATTAATGATTTCATAAATGATTCATTTATGACTTTATAATACCCATTTAATAATAATTTCATGTTAAATTAATATTCCGGGTAATAATCGCTTTCATTATCGTACTTGTTTTTACATGTTACACTTGATTGTATCACTTAGATCAAGATTTAAATAAATATAGAATATAAAAAATGATTTATATATCATATATGTATATATAGAATAAAAATTTGTATAATAGACATATATATGGAATAGAAAACACCGTTTATGGAGATGGAAGTCCGTACGTAATCATAAACATTGTTTCCATTTTCATATCGTATTGAACAAAACTAATTGAATAAGATATAAGTACACACAAATATATATATTTATATCTCAATTAGCATTATTATTTCATATATTAAATACTTATTAATTATATACTTTTTATAATCATTGTTGAATAGTGAACGTGGAAATGAATCTCAACACGTCGTGGAGATGGTAATCCATACATACGTACGAGAGACAATATAATTATATTGATAGAGAAATAAAATGTAATTGGATGGTATATAATATATACCAAATAATTAACATTTTATATTTTTTGTTTGCATCAGTTATACTCATTATCATACCCATCCAAATAATGAAGTGTTTGAATATCAAGCTACACCACGATGTGGAGACAGTTATCTATACGTACGCACGTATGATGATTTTGTCATTTATAGGATGGATAGAAAAATGAATATTGTTGTATCATTTTTATTATAACATCTAAGTATATATATGATACTGGAGATATGATTTTAGAATGTAAACAACAAAGAAATAGGAAGTGGAAATATTAATTAACTTGAAGAATGTGGTGAAATCATTACCTCTTCTTCGGGTTCTTACTTTTGATTTGATCAAAAGGGCTCCATAAGATCGATTTATGACCAAGGTAAGGAGTATTGGATAAATTTATAGTAGTTGAGAGGAAATTTGGGCTTGGGATGGCCAAGCCAAATGTCATTGGAGGTTTGAATTTGAGAGAAGGGGAAGTTCCCTTTTAAAAGAGGGGTGAGGGGAACCATAGAAAAACATAAAATATTATTTTATAATAAATTCATTTCGTTTTCTAACATCTCCAAAATAAATTATTTATAGGATATGGATGGGATGGGTCTAAAACACTCAAAAAATAGGTTTTAGATAGGTTTATGTTACCATATTAACCTTAACTTTTAGATTTAACTCTTAGTTAAGTAGTTTGACATTTACTATATCTTTTTGTATTTTTATTTTATACGGTTAATAAACATACTCTAAAATTTCAATCAAACACCAATTGGTTAATTAATGTCATATATATTATTATATATGTCTTTTTATAGAATAATATATTTTTATGACTATTATATCAATAAATAATATAATATTTTTTTAACAAAATATTTTATGTCAATTTTGGAACTATTTGGTATTTGTTTTTTGTTAAAATCATAACAGCATGATTAATTCATATAAAATTGATTGAATCAACCCTAAAATGTCATATTATCCAATAAAATTATTTTAATTCATCTGAAGTATCATATTACATATATTGGGGTATTTATAATATCAATTATTTTTATCTTTTATTAATAAGGTAATTACTGCATCATCATTGTGTCGTAATTAAATTTAATGATATAATGTATAAAAATTATAAATAAAATTAAATTATGTAGGAAATAGTTTTATCTTTCAAATTAATATTTATAGTCAAATTTTTCTTATGTATAACCCTGTATAAAAAATGTTTTAGTTTTGAAAACATGAATTTAACACTTTTAACGCTTCTTCAAATTAAATATTAATAAATGTTCTAATCTATTCCAAGTGGACCTAAAGGATCATATTTTATTTCTAAGGTTGTTTTAGGTCGATTTAAAGTTATCCAATAGAATTAAGACATGTATTATGGTAATAACAATATCATTTTTACCTTTAATTACTATATTTATTTTTAACTGTGGTAAATAAAAGTCAAAAGTTACTATTCACCAAAAATTATTTTTATCTTATTGAACCAAATTTTACATACTGATATCAATAGAATCTATAGTATTTTTGAAATTTAATTCACAGAAGTGGTAAAATTATGTTTTATGAAAATTTTCCAATGCTACTAGGAGGTGGGTAAAAGACAATAAAACGTTCAGTAAAATTTTAATTTATCTAAACTTATTATAAAATAAATGTAATGAATAATATTGAACTTCTATATCTGTTATTTATATATTTCTACATAAAATAAATTTAAATTAAAAAAATAATTATTTACATAAAAAGTCGTTTTTAACCAATAACTCAGTGTTTTTCACTAATCATCAAAAATTGAAAGGTTTTAGAGATATACAAAAATTTCACCCTAAGATAATTTTGATATTATGAATTAAAAAATGAAGTATATATTACCAAAATCTAAACATATAAGTTTCATTTATTAATTTAAAATTAATTTTCGTTTTCAAAACCAAAAAACATATTTCAAGAAATAATAACTACCAAAATATTGACACATGTTTATGTTTAATTTCAAAGTGACATTTCATATAATGAACAAAATTGGAATAAATAGTAAAAATATAATCAAATTATACATCCAAACCATTAAATTGAATAGATTAACACTATAAATTATTTTGATGAAAAATGTTTTTTTCAGTTAAAATATAGTATTTTTTACTATTCACCCAAATTTGAAAGTTATCAGAAAAACACAAAAAAATTATTGAAACAAAATTCTTATTACCCGATTCTAAAAAATAAGTTTATTTTGTCATATTGAATATATAAAATTTCAAATATTATATTTAAATAGGTTTCTCAATTAAAAGGGAGTAAAATTGCAATTTTTTTTAAAATACTTCTTTTATCTAAAAAATGAATTTGTTTTTTCCTTATGTCCACGAAACTCACAATATGGGTTCTAAAATTATAAGAATTATAAAGACATACAAATTCAGTTAATACTATTCATAACCTCTTTTTAAGGGCTTGTTTGGTAAGTCTTGGTGCGCTTAACTCAGGGTTGCATGTAGTGAAAGTTATTGAATTATGTTGAGAAATAACATACTATGAAATCTCAGGATGTTACATTATTATCTCCTCCAATAAATTGTGTCCTTTCTATTTGAAATTGTTCATCGAAAATAATATGATGAAAATAGAAAATACCTTTCTAGGAAAGCCCACATTGGAAATTGGGATAATAAAATTTAGTCTTAATAAGCAGAAAATATTATATATATATATATATATATACTTGACAAGTAGAGTTTCATCCTTCTACTAATTTCTACCACACTGTCTTTTTTTACTCTAAAATATTTCAAAAATATATATTATATTTTTCCAAATCTTATAGGGTTTCAAAAATAATGAATTTATAATTCATTTTTTAGACTATATAAAAAACTAAATTATTCAAACCAGTACATCACATAGTCCATTCATAGATGATGCACCCTTGTATCTCTTTGGTTGGGGGTTCATGTCTCGCGGCCTCGCTGGACACGACTAGTTGTCACCCGAACACTGGGTTGTCCTTTTTATAAAAATAAAAAAACCTTAACAATCGTATCTAATTTCGAACATAATTCATTCCAACCTTTGGAGTTATCCAAAATACAATTATCCAAACTCACAGTCCAAAATTTATAAGGTAGTTAAAAACAATGAATATTATTTTTTCCATGTAATTACATGTTAACACCTTCATTATGTATTATTTTAAAACATGGTAACACCCAAAATTACCATAAACCCTTATTGACTACATTCATGCACCCTTATCCTTTATGTAATATAGTATATAATCTTTATATCCAAAATTTTTGAATATTCCAACAATGATGAAAAAAAACTATTAATCAGTTCCATGGAAGTCAATACTATCCAATAATATTTTTCCAAATCAACCATCTCTTATTCTAGAATCACTACCTCATTATCAGGACCATATTAAGGATTACCTTTCCTTCAACGATGTATTTTTCCAAAAAGTGTATCTTACTATTAAGCCACTTTTCATAGAACCATATAATCTCAATTCCTCAGCAAAATAGTACTGCAGTACTTTCCTTATTTAACACCATAATTCATATAACCTGTATATTGTAGAAAAAACACTCAAATGAAATAATTCTATAATAAAATTAGAAGAAAACAAGTCATTCATATTCATCTTAGGTAATATCATAACGTGATTATTATCTAATAGAATCATTTTCAGTATACTCTAATGAGTGGGACACTGATTCACATACTGTCCCAACGCCTTGCAAATGAAGAATTGTACATTTGAAACTTTTTTCTTACCATTGCAATCACGTACATGGTGTCCTTTTTCTCGACATTTATAACAAACTCCCATTCACATCAATCTTATACAAGGGTGTTTATTCAAACATTTACTATAGGATGAATATTCAACATTTCCCTTATTCCCCTTACTCTAATTCATTCTACTAGGTTCCATTTCTAAAAAATGGCATAAACTATATTAGTTTATAAATCACTATACATAAATCCAACATTGTAAAACACTTAACATAATTTGAACAGTTTATGGATATAATCCATAATCATAAAAAAATTTCTTTGAGGATGTATATACTCATAAACCCATCATAATGGTTTGTAATGAAAATGAGAATTATCCTAAGCATATTCCCCGGGAGTGTTGTAACCAAGAGTGCAGCAAAGCCCATTGTCGTGCACCAGTTCCCGTTCAATTCTAGCTCAATGCGGTGTTTTCTGGTTTTACCATTAGGTACATCTGTGCCAGATCCACCTCTACCTACTCTTATCCAAATAGGTATGTATTTCTTGGAAAACTCACCAAATATTTATATTGGCAACATTTTGGAAAGTTCTTTTATACTAATACTCAAAGTCAATCTTAGGGAAATGTGCTCTAATAAATGTTTGTCTAAATATAGTTTCCAAGGTTATTGATAAAAAAATTATTATTCCAACTAAAATTCCCCAACCCTAGATTCCAAGAGTCGGTACATTATTTTAATAAATTCGCATGATTAAAAGGAATAATGTCATAAAAGACTATTCGGTTTTGCAGTCTTTGAAAATAGATAGCATACATGAACATTACATTATAATTTCATACAAAAAAAAAATCCATTGATAATTCCATTTTTCCTTTATCTTAACTCTACATCTCAATCATAAATCACTTTTTGGGATCTTGGGAAAATAAAACATAAGAATGGGTTGAGCTCAGATGCTGAGTAAGGGTAAATATTTAGCGTAAGCTATAAACATTTAAGACAATATGTGTAATTACAACAATACACTTTAAAAATAAACATGAACATAATATGTCAAAAATAAATCAAACATTACCATATAAACATGTGCATGGATATTCTAATAGTTGAATATTCACATGTTATAAATAATTTTATAATGAGGGAATACCTAACACCAGACATCATTACCACAAAGACATGGATAAGTACCAAGACTACAAATAAAATTTCTATCATGGCCTTGTGCCCAGACAATCATTTGTCTCATGAGATCAACCGATGCATCGAGGAGCAATAACAAGCACCACATGTCATTTAATAAGTCCCCAAAATTTCTCATATAAAAAGGATGAAACATAACATAATCGTTCGTATTAAAACTAGCATACAAAATTTCAATACTTTATCAATAAATCATGATAGGTATAAATATAACACATTCAAACATCTCACAAATTCTTCAATACAATATAGATGATTTGAATCAAAAAAAATAATCTTCGAAAAATTTTAAAATCCATCAAAGGATGTTGACATAGATGAAAATGATTTGTAAAAATCTTTGAGAGAAATATCTCTTTTTCATGAAAACATTTTGAAGTCACAAAATTGAAAAAGGAAGACATTTAAAGACATTTTTGAATCAAAGTATCCCATTCCTCATTGAAACATTTCAATGGAATTAAAATTTTAAAAACATTCAGTCCATAAAATAAATCCATAAAAACAATTTTGAAAACATGGACATTAATGAGAACGATTTATAATATTATATATTTAATAAATTTCGATTGATGTTTTAGTAAAAATACCCTTAAAAATAATACCCTTTTAACACTTTTATAAAACATGGACATGTATAATTAATATTTCCCAGTATATACTTATTGAAAAACAACCACGGATAATAAAGAGATTGTGAAATTAACTCTTACCATGCACTTTCCTTTAGTCAAAAGTACGTTTAACGTTATATATAGTGAAAATTGTATGTTATTATATTATACTAGACCCATATTAATATTTATGATATCATACATGATTAATTTATGACATTATACTACCCATTTAATAATAATTTCCTTGTTAAATTAACATTTCAGGTAATAATCGCTTTCTTTATCGTAGGTGTTTTCACATGTTACTCTTGATTGTATCACTTTTATCATGATTTAAATAATTCAAGAATATAAAACACTTTTTTAATATCATATATATTAAGAATATAAATATTTATACTATACATATATATTAAATGGAAAACCCCTTTTATGGAGATGGTAGTCCGTACGTACGTATAAACGTTGTTTCCATTTTCATATCGTTATGCACGGAACTAAGTGAATAAGATATATGGATATATATATATATATATGAATACATATATCTCTCCAGTAGCTTTATAATGTCATATATTACAAACATATTAATGATAAATATTTTATAACAATAGTTGAATGGTGAACGTGGAAATTAATCTCATCGCATCGTGGAGACCATATTCCGTACATAAGCATGAGGGACATTATCATTATATTTATAGAGAAATCGTATGTAAATTGATGATATACCATATATAAAGAATCATTAACATGTAATATTTATTATTTACATCAGTTGTACTCATTATTATACCCATCAAAATAATGAAGTGTTTGAATAAAAAACTACACCACGATGTGGAGACGGTAATCCGTATATACATACATATAGTTACTTTGTAATTTATAGGATGGATAGAATATTGAATATTTTTGTACCATTTTTATAAAAACATCACATTATATAAAGTATAATGGAGTTATTATTTTATAATGTAAAGAACAATGATATAGGAAGTGTATGAATAAAAGAATTTGAAAGAGGGTGGTGAAATCATTACCTCTTCTTCAGGTTCTTCCTTTTGATTTGATCAAAAGGGATTTTTAGGATGGATTTCTGACCAATTTATGGCCTCTATGATGATTTTTGGATAGTTAGGAGGATATTTGGGCAGGTTTTGGCCGATCCAAATAGCTTTGGAGGTGTGAATTTGAGAGAAGGGGTACATCCCTTTTATAAGAGGGGTGAGGGGCACCTTAGGTAAATCATAAAATATTATTTTAAAATAAATTAATTTACTTTTTTAAATGGCTCCAAAATGAATTATTTAAAATCTAAGGTGAGGATGGGTCAAACATATTTCAACCAATAGTTTTTTGATAGTTTTAGGTTTCCATATTAACCATAACATTTATATTTAACTCCTAGTTAAATAGTTTGACATTTTCCATGTCTCTTTTTTTATATTATATGGTTATTAAACTTACTATAAAATTATATCAGAAGATCAATTGTTTCATTTATTTCATATATATTATTATATAAGTCTTTTGGGTGAACCTTAGATTTTTACGACTATTATATCAATTATTAATATAATATTTTTTTTTTATACTATTTTATGTCAATTTTACAGTATTTGGTATTTCTTTTTTGATAAAATTATAAGTGCATGATTAACTCAAAAAAATGATATAATAGACACTAAAATGTCATATTATCATATAAAATTATTTTAATTCATCAGTAGTCTCAAATTACATTTATTTGGGTATTTATAATATCAATTTATTTAATATTTTATTAATAATATAATTATCCATCATCATTGTGTCATAAATAAAATTAATTTTATAATTTATTAAAATTATAATTAAAATACCATTATGTAATAAATAATTTTATCTTTCTAATTAATATTTATCGTCAAATTATTCTTATGTATAAACCTATATTAAAAATGTTTTAGTTTTGGAAAAAATAATTTAACACTTTTAACTCTTCTTTAAATTTTATAACATTAAATGTCCTAATCTAATAAAAGTGAACTTAAAGGATAAAATTTTATTCATAAGGATGTTTATGGTATATTTAAACTTAACAAATAGAATCTAGATGTGTGTTAGGGTAATAATAATTTCAGTTTTACCATTAATTACCATATATACTTTTAATTGTGGTAAATATAAGTCAAAAGTTACTATTCACCTAAAATAATTTTTATATATCTATACCTATTCTAAAATTACTACAATGAATTATATTTAACATATATAGGTATTATGTATCTATTTTGACCAAAATAAAAATAAATTAAATAAATAATTATTTTAATAATAAGTATGTTTTATCCAATAACTCAGTGTTTTTCAATATTAAATAAAAATTGAAATTTTTTCAGAAAAATACCTAAATTTAACCCTAAAATAATTTTGATATTATGAATTAAAAATAGAAGTAAATTTTACCAAATTCAAATCATATAATCTGATTTTATTAATTTAAAATTTATTCTCGTTGACAAAACCAAAAAACGTATTTTAAGAACTAATAACTACCAAAAGATTGACACTTGTTTATGTCCAATTTCAAAGTGAAATTGCTTTCAATGACCAAAGTTGGATTAAATGGTAAAAATGTATTCTAATTATACTTCAAAACCATTAAAATTTATATTTGAATAGTATAATCTATTTTGATTAAAAAGTGTTTGTTTAGCTAAAAAATAATATTTTTAACTATTCACCCAATTATGAATGTTCTCAGAAAAACACCAAAAATTTATTGTCACGATCCCCTACCACCAAAGATGCCCCTACTGAGCTGGTGATGGTAAAACGGAGCTAATGACCCCCGAGTCCTGTCTCCAGTAGTCCCCAGGGTGGAGACTAGCACCAAGGGTATGAGTTTTCACATATATGGGTGGCATTACCCTTTATATTTTTAAGATTGGTAAATAGGACTAGTCAACCACCAAAAAGGAAAAAACTAGTGTATAGAAATAAACCCAAACTAGTCCCACATGCATGTTTAAATTGTTCTGAAATAAGGTACAAGTAAAAGAAAGCTCAAAAGTACAATATCAAAGGAAACAACTGTACAACAACTACAACAACTCCAACTGTCCTGACTAGTAGGGTCCCGCATGGCCCTAGTAGTCCTCCTGGGAACATGAAAGTAAATGTTGGGTGATCATACAAGTATACTCAGTAGATTAACCTAAATCTCTTGTGCATATGTGGGGAGACATCCTAATGTCCCGTGAGAAAAATAGAAGAAACCTCGCAAGGAAATATTTCCACCGAACCTCACCAGCCACACTCACAAAAACACAATCACAACAGGTAGTAGTATATAAGAACATGATTATTGGGTACCCCGCACCATTTCCCATTAGTTAGATGCTCTTCCTAATGGAGAACGTCCTGACGCTACCACACTCTTCCCGCACACACACACTTGGTCCTCACAAACCACACATCACGCCCGCACACACCTTGGCCTCACAACCACATATCCCGCCCGCACACACCTAGTCCTCACAACCACATATTCCGCCCGCACACACCTAGGCCTCACAACCACGTATCCTACCCGCACACACCTAGGCCTCACAACCACGTATCCTGCCCGCACACACATGGGCCTCATCCCAAAGATTCTCGAGAAATATTAAATCATACCCGATGTGTCTTGGGCTAAAACCACCCCAATCGAATCCTACCTGAAGGGTCTTAGGTGTAAGGTCGCCACAAGACATCACAGCCTATGGATGAAGGAGAATTATGGAGATAGTAACTAAGGGGAAAACACCCTCTCCCACGAAATTGGAGTCTTCCGCACTAAGTGCTCAACATGGGTGGGGTGAAATAATACACAAAGATACAGATATATATATATACCAAACACTCAGCCCAACCCGTGGCTTTTAATCAGAGAACTGAGTATGTGCCACAACACTGCTACTATGAAGCATGCATACCACAAACAACCCCAACAACATTGAGGTTTTCACGTTTCAGGAAAATTAGTTTTTTAGTTCCTTAACTGCTGGGAAACTATCCACAACCAACCACATCAATCGTTCGTAAAGCATAACCCTGCCATCCAAAAATCAAGTTAGGAGAACACAAACAATACAACAAATCTCTTCTTATTAACCTACAAACCCCTTGATTATTAATCCCGTTCAATTAACATGACCCACCATTCATCAACTCTTCCACTTTTTATTTATTATTCACAATCCATAGTTCGCTCACATTCATGCCCATCCCTGCGGCCCCGCTTCCAACCACCATAACCACAAACACACCAAATCTCGTACATCATTATCCCTTTAATACCATTTATCGCAGCCCCACTGCCCATCTCTAACATAGTATTCACACCAACCCATAATCAATACAACTGAATCCCCGTTTCTCACCCTATCCCCAACAACCCACAAAACACATGCATCACATGCCACGAATCCAATCCAACACCCACATATTCATTTTTCCATTATGTTCAACCGGGGTCATCAAACAAGGGTTCCAGATTTTAAATCATCCAACATTATGTGATTAAAAAAATTCCATATTCAACAAAGTTCCATTCAAAAAAACTGTATAGAATGATAGGATAACATTTAATTGCGCAAGCAAAGGCCCCCAACGACCGTGATTTTCAGTAGGCATAAGCCTATTAAATTCAAAACATAATATCACAGGACATAAAAATAATGTAACAGTAATCACAAACTTCCCATCCCCATTATATAAACCAGTTATTATCTTTATTAAACCTGTTCAAAAGTTTTTCACATAAACAAGAGGACACCCACCCCGCATAATGCACAATCTTGAGAGACAAAGGTAATATCTCTACCTCAACAGGTACTGATCACAATGATCCCCCGCGTCAACATTAGAAGACGTCCGTCGGTGTCCGTCACTTCTGTCATGTCTTGGAAAAACCACCTCAGGTGGAAGTTGGAATGGAAAGGCTGATGTAAAGACAACGAATCCAAGCTTAGAAGTTCCGCCTCGTCGTTACGATCCTGTGGCCACTGATGGATCATAAATCGGAGCTCGGATGAAGAAGTTATGGAAGAAAAGGAGACTTCGATTCTCTTAGGAGAGCTCTGCTCAGAGGAAAGGGGAGGAGAGGAGTGAGATGGAAAGGAGGAGGGGACCCCTCCTTTTATAGTAGTGGAAAAAAGTACATTGTATGTACTTTATGGTACACGGAGTGTACTCGGCCATTTCACACAGTCACCACGCGGCTTCCAACACGGCCTTCAACATGGAACGTGGCCGTTGACAGGGTAACACACGATTTGAAGGTAACGCATACGAGGGTAGGGACTACACGACGTGTAGTATTGGGTACATGGTTTGTACTCATTTATTTCACATGGAAAGGACACCGATCCAACACGGGACACAGCTATTGACTGGTCAACACATGGTTTGAGGGTAACGCGTACGCGTGAAGGGATTACACAGCGTGTCGTGTTGGCCACACGACGTGTAAAAATTTATTTCACATGGCATAGACATGACCATGAACACGGGGTATACCTGACGAGGGGGTACACAACGTGTACTCACAATACACGGTGTGTAATTTCAAAATTATGGAAACTGTGGGAAAATTCCATTTTACTCTCCAAAACACTTCGTTACCTTTTTTTGACAAAGGAATGGGTCTAAGAGGTATGGGACATTACATCAAATACCTCTTAAAACATTATCATCCCTGATAATTCAAAACCTAACCTAGAGGAACCAAACAAGATAACTCTTAGGGTTCTCATTATAATAGGAACCCAACCAATAACCCTAATCATATGTGGTAGGAATTCATTCTCCTATGTCAAGATTATCCCCTTTAGGCGACACTGACTCTCCTACATGGGTTTAATCGCATCTGCATTAATGCGTCTTGATTAAGGATTAAGCCTTCCAACTTTTATATATTAGGATTTTCCAATATACACTGCCCCCAACACCGTACAACCCACACATTTCCCAAACACGTGGTTTTGGGAAAAAAATTTCTCCTATGTCGAGATATTATCTGCTTTAGGAGGAACAGACTCTCCCGCACGGGTTCAATCGCATCGTCATTAATTCTTCTCGATTTAGAGTCATCTTTTCCCCTTCCCCACACATCCGTACATGCTACACACTTCCATAGAACAAAGAAACAAAAGGTCTCATAACTGACAATCCAAGCATTCGATATCAAAGGAACAGAGTATAACATCAACACAAAGATAAGAAGAACAAGAAGAACACAAGTCAAGAAAACTCCGGGTACTGCGTGTGCATCTACGCATCCCGATCCCAAGTGATCTCCATGAGGCCGCCATGCCTCCACAACACACGACCAATGGAATAGTTCATCCATGGAGCACATTCTCCTTACGATCCTCGATTCTGACTGGTTGTTCCTCGAAGGTCGCATCGTCTCCCATGTCTAAATCTCCCTAGTCGATAACGTGGGAGTCGTCAGTTAAGTATCGACGTAGCTGGGAGATGTGGAGGACGTCATGAACCTTCTCCAATTGAGGTGGCAGGGCTAGCTGATATGCCACCTCACCGACTCTCCTCATGACCTCAAAAGGTCCAATGAACCTAGGTGAGATCTTGCTCCCTTTCCTAATCCTCTCTAGCCCCCGTCGAGGGGAAACCATCAAGAACACATGATCTCCAACCTCGAACTCCAAGGTCCTCCTCCAACGATCATAATAAGACTTCTGTCTATCTTGGGATGATTTCATCCTCTCACGTACATTCTGGACTATCACTGTGGTGCTCTGTACTACCTCTGGCCCAAGAGCACCTGTCTCACCAACCTATGCCCAGAAAATGGGTGAACAACATGGTCCTCCACACAATGCCTCAAACGGTGTCATGCCAATAGTAGAGTGGAAACTGTTGTTGTATGAAAACACTATTAAAGAAAAGTGTTGTACCCATGATCTTCTGAAATCCAGAATGCATGCTCACAGCATGTATTCCAACATCTGGATAGTCCGCTCTGTCTTCCCATCAGTCTGGGGGTGGAAAGCAGTGCTAAGGCATAGTAGGGTTTCAAAAGCATGTTATAACCCCCTCTAGACTCACAAGGTAAAATGAGTATCCCGATCTAAGATGATAGTCTTAAGAACTCCATGGAAATGTACCACCTTGTCTATGTACCTCTGTGCTAAGGTACTCACCGGGACTGACTCCTTAATTGTTAAGAAGTGAGTTGATTTCTTCAGTCGATCAACCACCACCCAGATAGCATCGTAACCACCCTGATCTCTGGGTAGTCCCGTGAAGATGTCCATTGATATGTCATCCTACTTCCACTCGGGGACATCTATATGATGAAACAAACCACTGGGAACACAGTGTTCAACCTTCACTTGCTGACAAGCTAGGAATTTAGCCACAAACTCTGCCACTTCCCATTTCACCCCGGGACACCAAAACTGTTCCCTCAGGCCTCGGTACATTTTTGAAATTCCTGGATTTACTGCAAAGGATGAGCTATGGAACTCATAGAGAACTCTCTCACACATCTCCTCCAGAACAAACAACCTTCTGTTGAAAAGAATCTGATGTCGTCTGTCATCTGACTATTTTTCTAGAGTGTTCCCCTAGTCGACATGATCTCGCATTAAATCCCCCTCAGCGTCCCCCTACAGAGACTCTTCCACCTGCTGCAACAAGGAGTACTACACCGTCATCTGAAACAAACAGCCTCTAACACCTTCTACTCTTGCATCCAAGTGCATGGAGGCCAACTCTCCCTTCACTTTCCAAGCATCAGTGGATTCACAAACCACTTCCTTATGCTACTTCCTGCTCAAGGCATCAGCCACAACATTGCCCTTACCTTCAGTGTAAGAGATCTCGAAGTCATAGTCTTGTAGAAACTAGACCCATCTGTGCTTCCGTAAGTTCAGGGCACGCTATGAGAAGACATAACACAGGCTCTTGTGATCTGAGAAGACCAAAAATCACTCCCCAAATAGGTATTGTCACCACAACTTCAGTGCGAACTCTACTGCTGCAAGCTCTAGGTCATGGTTGGCATAGTTACGCTCATGAGGGTGCAACTTCCAAGACCCATAACAGATCACACTCTTCTTATGCATTAGTACGCACCCCAAACCAAGGCCAGAAGCATCAAAAAAACACCTCATACAAAATCCCTCCCTCTAGAAACCTGATCACGGGAGCAATGACCAACTTCTCCTTCAGGTTGTCGATAGATTTCAGGCACTGCTCGCTCCATAGGGATACTTGGTTCTTCCTAGTCAAAGCTGTCAATGGAGCAGCAACTTGAGAGAAGTCTGAAATGATCCTTCGATAGTAACCTGCTAACCCCAAGAAACTACGAACTTCTACCACACTCTTGGGTGCTGCACAAGAAGCAACTGCCTCCACCTTCGACGGGTCCACTAAAACTCTATACTGAGACACCACATTCCCAAGGAAGTTTACTTCTTCCATCAAGAACATAAAGTTAGACAGATTACTGTAAAGCTGGTGGTGTCGAAGGACTTCCAAGACTGCCCTGAGAAGCTCAATGTGTTCCTCCTCTGATCTTTAATAGATCAGGATGTCATCGATAAACACAACGACGAACCGGTCCAGAAACTCTCATAAGGAAAAGTTCATAAGTCCCATGAACATAGCTAGTGGATTTGTAACTCCAAACGACATCACTACAAACTCTAAGTGCCCATACCTTCACCTGAAAGCCATCTTCGAGTTGTCATTTTCCTTCATCCTCAACTAATGATATCCAGATCGTAGATCAATCTCGGAAAACCAATATTATCCCCTCAGTTGGTTGAAGAGATCATCTATCCTTGGAAGGGGGTAATGGTTCTTGACCATTACCTGTTTAAACCTTTGATAGTCTGTGCATATACTAAGACCACGATCTTCCTTCTTCACGAACAAAACTGGAGCACCCCATGGAAATACGCTGGGTCAAACAAAACCCTTCTCCATCAGATCATCAATCTGAATCTGCAACTCCTGCAACTCCGATGGTGCCATATGATAAGGGGCCATCGAAATCAGATGGGCATCGGGCCGTAAGTCTATCCCGAACTCAATGACATGTTGGGTGGGTCAAGTCACAACCTCCTCAGGATAAATATCGAGTAACTCCCCAACAACCCCTGGGACATTAATCATATCTGTATCAGATGGAACCATTGATATCCCTCCTAACAAGGAATAGAGGGGCTCCACACATCGGCTCCCCACCTGATAGCTCCTCTCGCCAACAATAGATACACGCTTCCCGTCCACGTCGGAGGACACAACTCTTCTCTGGAAGCAGTCGATAACGGCACTAACAGAAAATAACCAGCCGATGCCTAGGATGACATCGTACGACTACATCTGTAACAGAAAAGGTCCCCACTAGATCGATGTGGTCCCAACATTAGACCACATCCCCGGAAAACACAATATACATTGGTCTGGCCTCCAACTGGTGTACTCAGCAATAGTGGTATGTAACGTCTCTCTACGTCTAGTCCCAAAGCATGGGCTAGACCAGGTGCAACAAAGGAGTGCGAAGCTCCTGAATCGAACAAAGCAGAAACGAGAGTGCTGAACAAAAAAAATCATACATCACATGTAGAGACCCGATGCTTGACATACAAGGAAATTACATTAATTTTTAGGAATACTTAATGCATAACAAAAAAACACACAAGGACCGTAATAGTTTAGTGTCTTTGGAATCTCGGAATATAAAAAACTATTCATGTTGAAAGATCTTCAACATCTCCCATAACGATATTCCCCTTTTTGATTCCTTACATGAAACCTTTCTTTATTTCCTAGGGAAAATAAATAATAAAATTGGTGAGCTCAAATGCTCGGTAAGGGAAAACATAGAGAACATAAAACAATCCATAAATATTTGAAAGCAAAAACTTGAACATGAAATCTAAACATTAAAACCATGAGCAAAGACATAAATCCAGGAAGTACGTAAATCATATAACATAAAGGAACATCAATCATCATAAAATAGCATTGGAATAAAACATGTAATTGTGGAAACCATTCAGCACTTGTTATTATTTCCATAGTATCCAAGGCATTGCTTCCAAGACCATCTTAGTGGAAAAAGTCCCTTTCTGAATCGAGTTCACTCCTCGTTTCAGTCTTGTAACACTAAACCAGATTAACTTACCATTCCAGCCATGTCTATATCATGAGATATAAATCATTACCTAATTCATTAGAGGGAGATATAGGTCCCACCCATCTCATAATGAAATCATTCTTACTTGTGCCACAAAATAAACATATATCTTTCATAATAACCCAACGAATGAAATGGGTTTCCAAAACATCATCCCATCATCACATAATCCATATAAAATAAATGGATATCATTTAATAATAAGAAAATTAAAGCCATGTAAATCACAGAGACATGATACTTGAAACATACAAAAATGAAATAATTTCATCTTATATGAAAAATGGTTTTGATAAAACACTTGAAATGAATTCTTGAGGAAAATAACCTTTCTTCTTAAAAATAATTTTCTTTTCACAAAACGTTATACAATTTTAAAAGAGAGATGTTTTGTTAAAAATAGTCATGAAATATTTTGTAGGAAACTTCATAAAAACAAGGCTTTATAAAACCGTAAATATCCTTTCATGCTGTATAAGTTAAAGAAAACATTCTTCTTGTACTTTTTTTGGAAAAATCAAATTATGTACCTCGTAACATAAAGCAAAGAATGATTCCTTAAATACAATGTAGTAAAATACAAAAATGGATAAAAAGGAATTTTAACATACAATAAAACACTTTATAAAACATGGCCATAGATGATTGAAAAAACCCCCAGTAAATACTTACGAATAAGCAATCTCAGATAAAATTGAGATTTGCAAAATTATCCCTTACCTTATGTCTGATATTCTTTGTATGTATCCGAACATCCTGTATAATGATATCAATAATGTCATTGACTTATTACATAATCATATTCGTTATTATTATATCATATATGGTTCACTTATAACTTTATATTACCCGTTCTTTTGTAAATTCCATGTTAAAGAGTGTTTTGGGTAAAATCGTTTCATTTGTTGTCCGCGTTTTGACTCGTAATTATATATTTGATTACATAGATCATGATTAATTAATTATATAATATAAAATATGATTTATATATAATATATATTCAGAATAAACATATATATAATAGATCGATAAATGGAAATAAATACACTGTTCATGGCAACGGTAGGCTGTACGTACGTATGAAAGTTGTTTTCGTTTCCTTGTTGAGTTGATTGGAATTAAGTAGATGAAATACCTATATATATATACACATAAATATAGTAGCTTTATAATGTCATTTATTCATTATTATTGCTTATATATACTTTATTATCATTCTTAAATGGTTAACATGGAGAATGAATCTCATCGCGTCGTGGAGACGGTACTCCGTACGTACGCACGAGCGATGATATTGTTTCCATAATTATTGAATTTAATTGGAGTGGATGATATAATATATCAGAATCAGTAGGATGTTATAATAAATATTTATAGTTATTCGTTACACCATTATACCCATTCATGTACGGTGCTGGTGGAAAAACAGATTACACCACGGCGTGGAGACGGTATTCCATACGTACGCACGCGCAATGATTTTGTTTTCTGTAGGATGGATAGAAGGTGAAATTAGGTTGTTTCATATTTATAATAACATATCAGTATATTAGTGATACTGATGTCAGTACTTTATAATGAAACAACTAAATAAGAAGATGTTTAAGACGAAATATGCTTGAAGGAATCGGTAGAAGAAATTACCTCTTCTTCGATACGCTTCATTGAAACCTCCTCTCAGGGCACTAAGATTGGTCATTAAAGTATACTAGTACCTCTAAGATATTTCTAGGGAAGTGGAGAAGATAATTTGGCATGGGTAGGCCAAGTTTTAAGGCTCAAAGTGGTGTGAGGAAGAGAGGGAGGAGCTTCCCTTTTATAAGGGAGGAGAGGGGCACCTTTGGAAATATTAAAAATATTAGTTTATAATAAATCTAACCACAATTAAAAACCACCAAAAATGACTAATATTGAAATATTAGATAATATAGGGTTTGAATATCATCAACCAATAAAATTTATACATGTTAGGAAGTTATTTTAAACATTATCAACTTGATTTATCCTTATTTAATCAATTTTATTTTATTTGTTGTAACAACATTCTAAAGTTTAAAATATAACAAATAATTACTTATTTGTTGTGAATTGTCATAATTTGATAATTAATAACATTTTAGACTATATTAATTTAAATTTATAATTTTTAAATATTTTTGTGAATTTTAAACAATTTTTATAATATGTTATTTTTATAAAATAACAATAGTGCCAATTTTGACACTATTCATTTATTTGAATTTAAATAAAAGAAATACAGAAGACATGTTCGAACTAAAAGATTTAATAGATTCATAAAATGTAATATGTGTCTTGAAAATTAGTGGAGAACATTAAACATTTCATATAATATTTATTTAATTAATTTTAAAACCATTTATTTGGTTTATCTATTAATAACATAATTACTACAACATATTTGTATAATTATTTAATATACTTATTTGTTGCATAAAAATTAAAAAAAATTTAATGATGAAGATAAATCTATTATCTTTCACAATAACACATTTACTCTAATTTATCACCTTAAAATCAAAATATTTAAATTGTTATATTTATTAACTTATGAATGTGACAACTTTGGCTTAATTTAAAATAAAATAATATAAGTGTCATAATCGCTTTTATAATTCACCAAATTGTCAAATATTATACCATTGGATCACTATAGTTTAAATTTAAATAACCAAATATTTTTTTTCAGGGTTTTGTGCCATTTATGGTCACTATTAGTTTAATAAAAACTATATTATTGATTTTTCACTAGAGAAAAAATTTCTTCATCACTATTGTGTCACAATTAATGATAATTATTTAATCCCTAAAAAGTATAAATAAATTCATATGATGTATATAATTTTATTATATTTCTTTATACTATTGATTTTTGATGTTTCATGAAGTTTATCACTAAGTAAAAATTAAAATACTTATAAGATTTAAGAGATGACATTTGTAACTTTCTTTGGTTTTAATAATAATTAATTTATTTTCATGGAAAAAATCCATTAAATAAATCTAATCCCACCCTTAGGTGATATGGGTCGACTTTTAGTAATCCAATAGGTTTTTGGAAGGTGTTAGAGTAATTTTATAATCTTATATTTACCCTTATTTACCCGATTTACCTTTAACTATGGTAAATAAATTTTACCGTACATACTATTCATAATGCCCAAAAATAAAAAGTAGCCTATTAGAATAATTTGGACCACTAATTACAAATATGGAATACATTTTTCCAAATTAAATACACAAAATTTGATGAAATTAAATTAAAATTAATCCCGTTGTCGAAAGAAAATAGGGTTTTGTTAAAAACATTGCAAAAGATTGAATGATTTAACCTACGAATTCAAGGTAAAATAAATGGTAGTGACATAAATTATATTAAATGGTAATAATATATTCTATTTATACTTTAAAACAATTAAATATTATAATTTAACAATATGAATTATTATGATGAAAAAATTTGTTTTTATTTAAAAAGTAGCGTGTTTTTACTATTCATTAAATTATGAATGTTATCAAAAAATATCAAAACGTTATCCAATGTAAATTTTTATATCATGATTCAAAATAATAATTTAATTTTGTAAAATTTAACTTATAAACTTTTCAAAAATTATATTTAAAATGGGTGTGCCATCAAAAGGCAGCAAACCTACATTTTTTTAAAAATACTTATTTTACCTGGAATATTTTATTTTGTTCTCATAACCTGTTCTAGAAAATGTGTAAGATGAATAATAATGTTATAAAATTTTAAATATAGTTAATACTATTCATAACGGCTAGTTTATAATAATATTATAACCATATAACGTTGTTTAGTGAAACCCGGTAGTGCGTACTAAACATGCTACCGAGGAATGCCGCGATTCATTGTAATGAACGCCAAGTTAGGGTTGCGTGTTGTGCAAGACTCCTTTGTTGTTGCGTATAACAAAATCCAACCATATTTCCTTTATACATTGAATATATATATACACACTCAATGTTGTGTAGAATGACTATTATCAAACGAACATGAAATTGTGTATTACACGATCCAAGAATTGTGTTGTGTATACTACAAGCTAATACGGTGTTGCGTATAGCACAAGATAGTCATGGTGTAGCATAAAACACTTGACATTAAAAAAATTAAAAAGAATACTTATCATAAAATCTCTGGGTGTTACATTCTACCCCCCTTAAAATGAATTTCTCCCTCGAAATTCTTCAGGGTTATACATGTTTTACTATTCGAAAGTTTCTTTTATATAAACTCACATCGTAAAAAGGAATACCAAAACTTATCTTTAAAAACTAAAGAATGAAATGTAATGGTTACCCAAATTAACAAATCACTCGGTTTCAATGTAGGAAAACATAGGTGAAAATATGGATATGGAAGAGAAATCTAACCGTCATGTTTTGATGGAGAGTGGTAGAGAACATGGCTATAAAATAGCCAACAATCACAAAGCCATATATTTGAGATGGTCTAAGGTACCATATGATTCATCGGATAAAGGAGCACTAGGAAAACATTTTTGGTTTTCAATATCATTTCTGTAAAGTTGAAAATTTTGAATTAGAAGAAATACTTGCTTGATTTTTGTACAATATCACTGTTGTTCGTGCTTTGAACAATTTCCACTTTATCTCTTAATGAAATGAAGTTGAATTTGTTATTTGTGAAGTGTTAACAGATCATGTGATAGAATGATGGGTCATTCCATCTATTTCATACAAAATTATTGAAAAAGTTATCAAATATATATAAGTCTATCTATGGTGAGGTTAAACGTATACGATTCCAAAAATGAACTTATACTTCATATATTATACCGTTTAATAAAATAAAACTAGTTTATACTAACCAGGTAATTCCTGTAGGCCATTGGTATGCGATAAAGGCCCGTCGCACTTCGGTTATGGGTTTGATTCCCACAGCCATGTCCAACGCGATAGGTTGTCGCTCGTCCTGCTGGTTGTCCTTTTTCTAAAATTACAATACAATAACATCCAATCAATAAAATCGAAGAATGTTCTATCCTTAAATAATACAATATTATGTCCAACATAATCCATTCCAATCATTAGGCTTATCTAAAATACTTCGGTCCAAGCTCATAGTATTAAAAAATGATTATTTGAAATGTCACATAACAATCACGTGAATTCCGTCATTTCTCCCCCATATATCATCAGATGTATCTTGTTGGTCAAATTACAAACATTCTAATACCTTAATCATGTATTCTCTTAAAGAATGAATACCCATTGAAACTTAGGGAAAACATGAATGCAGATAAAAGTTAACACTTTCCACATACCAAAATCCTAAAAATTCTATATACTCAAACCATGAGATCACTTAGTCCTTATATCAATCATGATCTCGTGAATACAATCAAACATCTCATTATCTTCTTATCTCTTCATTATGCACATAACATCTGCATTACAAAATATTTGAATCACTTTTCATGGTTACCGGTACCACAAAATTATTTAAAACCACAATAGACTAATACAAAAATATTCTAACACACCATAAAAGTACCTCAAATACATTATTATTGAATACCAATACATAAACACATCAATCCATCCTCTTCAATGATTTTCCTAGAATATGTCCTTCCTTGATTTAAAAGTAAGTTTTTAGGTCAGGGTATTGAGTTTTGTAATGCCCATGTTCTCCACAAATAAGACATTGAACTCCATTACAGTCTGTCACTCTATGACCCTTTTCTCCACACAAATAACATATATGCCTCCAATTGAGGTATTCCTCAATTTTCTTTTTCCCTTCTTTAGAAATCTCAATCTTCCCTTCTCTATGCTCCTCACTAGGTGAACATGCATAACATTCCATCATTCTCTTATTTTATGACTTATTAATACCACTAAATTTCACCTTGTTAATCATATATCACGAGGACTGATTCGGCATAATCACATTATCTTTCTCTCTAGGAATTACACAATTTTTTTGATCATAGTCACCAATTTGTCCATTGGATTCAATGTTAACCGAATTCCTTCTGGTTCCCTCCATTGACTAAAACATAAAAAGAATTATGTAAGAGGAAAAAATCATTATAGGGAAAACAACATAGTAAAGTGAGAGTACCTTCAATATATAACATATTAGGTTAAATTCTACGATCATTACCTTAGTTCTAGGACTATATACTATACATATACTTATCGTTCGGGACAACCCTAGACATACCGAAGAAATATATCTAGGGATCTCACTAACGTTTTCACATCCTAGTTTTTAATGGTTGACTAATCCTTTCCTCTGATACCAACTGTAGAGACCTGAAGCTTGACGTACATGGACATTACATTACTTTTGTGGAATACTTAATACATAACAAAAACACACACAAGGATCGTAATAGTTTAGTGTCTTTGGATACTCGGAATATAAAAAACTAGTCATGTTGAAATATCTTCAACATCTCTCATAACTATCTTCCCCTTTATGTTTCCTTACCTAAAACATTTATTTATTTCCTATGGAAAATAAAACATAAAAAGGGTGAGCTCAAATGCTGAGTAAGGGAAAACATAGAGAACATAAAACAATGCATAAATATTTGAAAGCAAAAAACATGAACATGAAATCTAAACATTAAAAACTTGAGCAAAGACATAAATATTGGAAGTACGTATGGAATATAACATAAAGGAACATCAATCACGATAAAATAGCATGTGAATAAAACATGTAATTGTGGCAACCATTCAGAACTTGTTATGATTTCTATAGTAGCCAAGGCATTGCTACCATGACCATCTTAGTGGACAAAGTCCCTTTCTGAATCGAGTTCACTCCTCGTTTCAGTCTTGTAACACTAAACCAGATTAACATACCGTTCCAGCCATGTCTATCTCATGAGATATAAATATTTACCCAATTCATTGGAGGGAGATATAGGTCTCACCCATATCATAATGAAATCATTCTTACTTGTGCCACAAAATAAACATACATCATTCATAATAACCCAACGAATGAAATGGGTTTCAAAAACATCATCCCATCATCACATAATCCATATAGAATAAATGGATATCATTTCATAATATGAAAACTGAATCCATGTAAATAATAAATACATGATACTTGAGACATACACATATGAAATAATGTCATCTTAGATGAAAACTGGTTTTGATAAAACACTTGAAATGAATTCTTGAGGAAAATATGATTTCTTCCTAAAAATCATTTTATTTTCACAAAAAGTCATGCAATTTTAAAAGAAAGAGATATTGTTGAAAATATTCATGAAATATTTTGGATGAAGCTTCATGAAAACAAGTATTTATAAAACCGTAAAAATCCTTTCATGCTGTATAAGTTAAAGAAAACATTCTTCTCATACTTTTGCCAGAAAAATCAAAAAAAAGTACCTCGTAACGTAAACAAAAGAATGATTCATTTCATAACATGTAGTAAAAGTAAAAAAATGGGTAAAAATTACTTTAAACATACATGAAAACACTTTTATAAAACATGGACATGGATGATAGAAATAACCCCAGTAAATACTTACGAATAAGCAATCTCAGATAAAAATGAGATTTGAAAAATTATCCCTTACCTTATGTCCGATATGCTTTGTATGTATCCTAACCTCCTGTATAATGATTTAAATAATGTCATTGACTTATTACAGAATCATATTTTTTGTTATTATTTCATACATGGTTCAGTTATGACTTTATATTACCCGTTCTTTTGAAAATTTCATGTTAAAGATTGTTTGGGTAAAATCGTTTCATTTGTCGTCCGTGTTTTGACTTGTAATTATTCATATGATTACTTAGACCATGATTACTTAATTCCAGAATATAATATATGATTTATATATAATATATAATCAGAATATACGTATATATAATAGATCGATAAATGGAAAGAAATACACCGTTCATGGAGACGGTAGACCATACGTACGTATGAATGCTGTTTTCGTTTCCTTATTGAGTTGAATGGAATTAAGTAGATGACATAAATATATATATACATAAATCCAGTCTCTTTATAATGTCATATATTTAATTATTATTTCTTATATATACTTTATAATCATTCTTAAATGGTTTACATGGAGATTGATTCTCATCGCGTAGTGGAGATGGTAGTCTGTACGTACACACGAGCAATGATATCGTTTCCATAATTATTGAATTGAATTTGAGTGGATGATACAATATATCATAATCATTATGATGATATAATAACTATGTATAGTAATTTTGTACACCATTGTACCCATCCATGTAAGGTGTTGGTGGAAAAACAGATTACACCACGGCGTGGAGACGGTATTCCGTACGTATGCACGCGCGGTGATTTTGTTTTCCGTAGGATGGATAGAAGGTGAAATGGGTTTGTTTCAAATTTATAATAACATATCAGTATATTAGTGATAATGATGTTATTAATTTGTTATAAAACATCTAAAGAATAATAAGTTGAAGAATAAATAAGCTTGAAAGAATCGGTAGAAGAAAATATCTCTTCTTCGATACGCCTCTTTGAAACCTTCTCTTAGGGCACTAAGATTAGTCTTTGAAGTATACTAGGACCTCTAGTATGTTTCTAGGTAAGTAGAGAATAGAATTTGGTAGGGATTGTCCGAGCTTGAAGGCTCAAAGTAGTGTGAGGAAGAGAGGGAGGAGGTTTTCTTTTATAAGGGAGGAGAGGGGCACCTTTGGAAATATTAAAAATATTAATTTATAATAAATATAACCCCACATAAAAACCACCAAAAAAGGCTCATATTAGAATAATAGATAATATATCATTTTAATATAATCAACCAATAAAATTTATACAAGTTGGGAATTTATTTTAAACATTATCAACTTGATTTATCCTTATTTAATCAATTTAATTTTATTTGTGGTAATAATATTATAAATATTAAATTATAACAAATAATTACTTATTTGTTGATAATTGTCCATAATTGGTTACTTAATAACATTTTAGACCACATTAATTTAAATTTATAATTTTTAAATATTATTTTGATTTTTAATTTTTTTTTTTAATATGTTATTTTTATAAAATAACAACAGTGTCGATTCTGACACTATTCATTTATTTGAATTTAAATAAAATAAATATAGAAGATATGTTATAACTAAAAGCTTATATAGATTCATAAAATGTCATATGTTTCTATAAAAGTATTTGAGCACATAAAATAGTTCATATAATATTTATTATATTATTTTTAAAACCATTTATTTGGTTTATCTCTTAATAAAATAATTACTACAACATTTTTGTATAATTATTAAATATACTTATTTGTTGCATAAAAATTAAAAATAAAATCCTATGATAAATATAAATCTATTATCTTTCACAATAATACTTTTACTTGAATTTATCATCTTAAAATCACAATATTTAAATTGTTTTATTTATGAACTTATGAATGTGGCAACTTTGGCATCATTAAAAATAAAATAATATAAGTGTTATAATAGCTATTATAATTCACAAAATTGTCAAATATTATACCATTGGATGATTATAGTTTAAATGTACATGAAAAATAACTTTTTTTCAGGGTTTTGTGCCTTTTATGTTCACTATTAGTTTAATAAAAACTATATTCTTTATTTTTCACTAGATAAACAATTTATTCATCCCAATTGTGTCATAATTAATGATAATTATTTAACCCCTAAAAATTATAAATAAATTAATATGATGTATATAAAATTATTAGATTTCTGGAGACTATTCATTTTTGAAGTTTCATGAAGTTTATCACTAAGTTAAAATTTAAATACGTATAAGATTTATGAGAGTAACAAGTTGTCACTTTCTTTGGTTTTAATAATAATTAATTTATTTTCATGGACAAAAGACCATTAAATTAATATAATACGACCCTTAGGTGATATGGGTCGACTTTTAGTCATCCAATAATATTTTGGAAGGTGTTAGAGTATATTTATAATCTTATATTTATCCTTAATTACACGATTTACCTTTAACTAGGGTAAATAAATTTTACCGTACTTACTATTCATAATGCCAAAATATATAAAGCTGCCTATTAACATAATTTGGACCCACTAATTCCAAATATGGACTCAATTTTTACAAATTCAATACACAAAAGGTGTATAAATTAAATTTAAATTAATCATGTTGCCGAAAGAAAATGGGGTTTTATTTAAAACATTGCAAAAGATTGAATTGATTTAACCTACAAATTCAATGTAAAATCAATGACACTGAGAGAAATTATATTAAATGGTAAAAATAAATTCTATTTATACTTTAAAACCATTAAATATTATAATTAAACCATATAAGTTATTACGAAGAAAAAAAATATTTTTAATTAAAATAAAGGGTGTTTTTACTATTCATTAAAATATGAAAGTTATCAAAAAAATATCAAAACATTATCCAATGTAAATTTTTATATCATGATTAAAAATAATAGGTTTATTTTGTAAAATTTAACTTATAAACTTCTCAATAATTATATTTAAAATGGGTGCGCTATCAAAAGGCGGCAAAACTTCATTTTTTGAAAAATACTTATTTTACCCGAAAATATTTATATTGTTCTCATACCATGTTCTAGAAAATGTGTAAGATGAATAATAATGTTATAAAATTAAAAATTTAGTTAATAATATTCATAACGGCTAGTTTATAATAATATTATAACAATATATCGTTGTTTAGTGAAACCCGGTATTGCGTACTACACACGCTACCGAGAAAGGTCGCGATTGCGTGTAATGAAATCCATGTTAGGGTTGTGTGTGGTGTAAGACTCCTTTGTTGTTTCATATAAAAAAATCCAACCATATTTTATTTATACATTGAATATATATATATATATATATATACATGCAATGTTGTGTAGAATGACTATTATCAAATGAACTTGAAATTGTGTATAACACGATCCAAGAATTGTGTTGCATATACTGCAAGCTAAAACAGTGTTTCGTATAGCACAAGATAATCATGGTGTAGCATAAAACACATAGAATCAATTAAATTAAAAGTAATACTTATCATAATATCTCTGGGTGTTACATTGCACCACCTCTGGTCCCGCCAGAGCTGTCAACTCTAATGCATGCAACAGTCCACACCCAGCTCCTCTACCTCTCTAATGTCATCCACCTCCCTGGAGATGCCTTGGTTGAGGTCCCTGAGGAGCACCCTAAGGTTGGACTCCTCTCGCAATGTCTTCCCTCGGAGAAGCATGGTCCTGCTAATGCCGGAAGGGCCTCACTAGAAACTGGTGCTGCAGAGGTGGGTGCTGAACCTACCCACCTCCACCGTACTGAGCTCGGGTCGGGCACCGACTCTGAATGTGCCTAAAATCTCCACAAGAAAAACACTTCGGTCCTGGGCTCGTGAAAAAGGTACGGGGACCTGATGATCCGAACTGGAACGGCTGGGGCCTACTCCCCACTGTCCTGAACCTGAAAGGTCCTGTCACAGGAGACCTACTGCTGACTGCCATCCCTTTCGACGAACCTGGATGGATCCCCTCATGTGGTCCACCTCCATGCGAGTGCATACTCTCTACAACCTATTCCTTCTTCTGTAATGCCATGTACGTCAGAAGGGTGAAGGGTGTGACAACATACTGGAGTGAAGGACGAAGTGCCTCCTACAAACGTCTCGCCCGAGACTCCTCATCCGGAAAGAGATTCGTAGAAAAACGCATGAGATCCTTGAACATGATCCCAACTCTCATACTGACATACTCTCCTGCTGAAGGGAGAGTAACTCTGGCCACTTCTCCACCTTGATCATGGAAGAAAGGAATTCCTCTAAGAATTCCTTCTCAAAGTCAGCCAATGGAACCTCTGCCTCTATCCTCTCTCCAAGGTAGAGAGTCCACCACTGTTGTGCCTCACCTCTCAGCTGATTGACTACTAGGTTAACCCAGTACTCCCTCAAGGCACAGATCAATGTAAAACCGATCCATAGCTCCTCAAGCCACCCCTCCGTCTCTATATCTGAAGTACTAACATTGTACTTCAAGAGGGTTTTCCACTGGAAAGAATGGAGTGTCTTCTGACACTAGCTATCTTCCTCCTCTCGGTCAATCCTCAACGGATCAACCGCCTGAATTTGCTGGGTCTCGGCCATCTGAGACACCTAGGGATGACTCCCATGTACCATAGGTATATGGTAAACAAAGATCGCCTAATACCAAGTATTAAGGAAATTTCTCAGGGTTTCATTTTATCATTTTATTTCAATTTCATTCCCAGAACACCCATATCAAGTAAAACACAATCATGATGATGCATGTACCTTACCTAGGGTCTCTAACCATAAATCAATGTAGTCTAACTTGTTCGTTCGGTAGGCTCAGAGTCCTTGCATCCTATTATTGGGGGCCCTAAAATCCCATGTCCTAGCAGGTCTTCCCTGTCTTATGTCACACACCAAGATTAACCAACACTATTTCCCTACCATCCCATGAAATCCTCATTGTGCCTAACTCCAGACTCCATTCTATCTCTCAACCATCACCTCTGATACAATTCTGTCATGACCCCCTCCCACCAATGATGTCCCTCTTTAGCTGGCGAAGGTGAAGGGGAGATAATGACCCCCGAGTCTCGCCTCCAGTAGGCCCCAGGGTGGCGACTAGCACCAAGGGTATGAGTTTTCACAAATATTGGAGGCATTTCCGTTTAAATTTTTACGATCGGGAAATAGGACAAGTCAACCACAAAAAAGGAAAATAACTAGTGCATAGAAATAAACCCAAACCAATCCCACATCATTTTTAAATAGTTCTGATACAAGGTACAAGTAAAAGAATGCTCAAAAGTACAATACGAAAAGAAACAAGTGTACAGAAACTACAACAAATCCAACTGTCCCAACTAGTAGGGTCTTGCACGACCCTGGAAGGCCTCCTGGAAACCTGATAATAAATATATGCTGATTATACAAGCATACTCTGTAGGGAAACCTAATGCGCTCGTGCACAGGTGGGGAGACATCCTAATGTTCCGTGAGAACAAAAGATGAAACCATCAAGGAAATATATCCACCCAACCTCACCAGCCACACTCACCAAAAACACAATCACAACAGGCAGTAGTATATAAGAACAAGAGTATTGGGTTCCCCGCCCCATTTCCCATTAGTTAGAAGCTCTTCCTAATGGCGATCATCCTGATGATACCACACTCTTCCCGCCCGCACACACCTGTACCTCACAAACCACACATCCCGCCTAAACACACCTGGGCCTCACAACCACGTATAATGCCCACACACACCTGGGTCTCACAACCTCGTATCCCTCCCACACACACCTGGGACTCACAACCACGTATCTCGCCCGCACACACCTCAACCTTATAACCACGTATCCCGCCAGCACACACCCGGGCATCGTCCCGATGATTCTTGGGGACAGTAAATCCTGCCCGAAGAGTCTTGGGGTAAAACCACCCCAATCGAAACCTACCTGAAGGGTCTTAGGTGTATGGTCGCCTCAATCCATAACAAACCATGGAAGAAGGAGCATGAATGAGCCAGTAACTAAGGGGAAAACACCCTCTCCCATGAAATGGGAGTGTTCGGCACTAAGTTATCGACATGGGTGGGGTGCGATAAAACACAAAGATACAGATATATATATACTAAACACTCAATCCAAACTATGGTTTCTAATTAGAGAACTGAGCGTGTGCCTCGGCACTGCTACTACGAAGCATGCATACCACAAACAACCCCAACCCCATTTAGGTTTTCACATTTCAGCAGAATTAGTTTATTAGTTCCTTAACTACTGGGAAACTATCCACAACAAACCACATCAATCATTTGTAAAGAATATCCCTTCCATCCACAAATCAAGTTCAAAAAACACAAGCAGCACAAAAATCTGTTCTTATTAACCATCCAACCCATTGATTATTAATCCTGTTCCATTACCATGACCAACCATTCACCAACTATTCCACTTTTTATATATTATTCATAGCCCATAGTTCGCTCACATTCAAGCCCATCCCTACAGCCACTCTTCCAACCAAAATAACCACAAACACATTGAAACTTGTACATCATTATCCTATTTAATACCATTTATCACAGCCATGCTTCCCATCACGAACATAGTATTCACACAAACCCATAACCATGCCAACCACAGCATCGCTGCTCACTCTATCCACAACAACCCACAAAACACCCCCATCACATTCCACATATCTAAGACAACACCCACATGTTCATTATTCTATTTTGTTCAACCAGGGAGATCACACATGGGTTCCAAATTTTAAATCATCCAACTTTACGTGATTATCCATTTTCCACATTCAACAATGTTACATTCACAAAAACAGTATAGAAAGATAGGGAATCATTTAATTGCTCAAGAAAAGGCCCCCAAAGACCGTGATTTTCAGTAGGCATAAGCCTATTCAATTCACAACATAATATCACAGGATATAAAAATATTGCAAAAGTAATCACAAATGTCTCAATCCCATTATATAATCCAGTTATTATCATTATTAAACCGGTTCAAAACTGTTTCACAAATACAAGAGGACACCCTCCCCACATGATGCAAAATCTATAGAGACGAAGGTGAGATCCCTACCTCAATAGGTCCTGATCACAATGCTCCACCGAGTCAACTTTAGAAGATGTCCTTCGGCATCCGTCACTTCTGTCGAGTCCCATAAATCCTCCTCAGGTGGATGTTGGAAAGGAAAGGCTGATGGAAAGACAACAGATCCAAGGTCAGAAGTTCCTCCTTGTCGTTACGATCATGTGGCCGCTAACAGATTGTAAATCATAGCTTGGACGAAGAAGTTATTGAAGAAAAGGAGCCTTCAAGTCTATTGGGAGAGCTCTGCTCAAAGGAAAGGGGAGGAGAGGAGTGAGAGAAAAGAGGAGGGGACCCCTCATTTTATAGTCAAGAAAAAAATGTACACGGCGTGTAGTTTATGGTACATGGCATGTACTCAGCCATTTCACACGATCACCATGCAGCTTCCAACACGACCTTCAACGCGGAACGCGGCCGTTGACTGGTCAACACACGGTTTGAAGGATACGCATACTCGGGGTGGGACCACACGACGTGTAGTATTGGATACACGGGGTGTAATAATTTATTTCACATGGTAAGGACACATCTCCAACATGGCACACGACTGTTGACTGGTCAACACACTGTTTGAGGGTAATGCATACGTGAGGAGGGATCACACGACATGTAGTATTGGCTACACGGTGTGTACTAATTTATTTCACACGGCAAGAACAGGACCTTGAACACAGGGTATACCCGGCGAGGGGGTACACGACATGTACTCACACTACACGTCGTGTAGTTTCAAAATTCTGGAAAGGGTCTGAAAATTCTATTTTACCCTCCAGAACACTTCGTGACCTTCTTTTTGACAAAGGAATGGGCTGGAGAGGTCCGGGCCATTACATTTATTAAAACTAAATTCTTAATTCCCAATTCAAAATAATTAGTTTATTTTATCAAATTTAATATATAAAATTTTCAAATATTATATTTAAATAGAGTAAGCTATTAAATGGAAGTAAAATTGCAATTATTTTTGAAAAATACTTATTTTATCTGAAAAAAGAAGTTTTCCTTACATTACATATAAGAAATGAAAAATATGTATTCAAAAATTATAAGGACTAAAAAATGTTAAAAATTTAGTTAATACTATTAATAACTTCTTTTGAACGGCTAGATTGGTATGTCATGGTGCGCTTGAACTCAGTGTTGCGTATAGTGCAAGTTATTGATTTACATTGAAAAAATAACATACTATGGAATCTTGGTGTGTTACAGTAGTAAATAATAAGATGATTATTTTTTCAAATGGAACATTTAAAAGTACCAAAACCCTAATTTAATAAGAGGTCACCATTAAAAGTTGGATAACTAACATTTTCATGATTATTAGAGTATTTCATGTTTAAAATCATATTACTTATTATTTTATACCTCTATAATTTGTTGGGTTATTTAAAAGAAAATTAAAAAACATGTTTAATCATAATGTAGTTAGTTATGTTCATTCCCAACAATAAAATGACTATGCGTTAACTGCCGTTTAAAAGAATAATAGTATAACATTATTTTCGGTATAACTCAAAGTTGTGTAAAAATATAAGAATTCCAAAAAACACATTATTGTGTGTTCAGTACTATATCCAACAAACTATCCTATTTAACATAATGTTAATATCTCATTCATAAATACTATTATATATTAAAAAATTTATTCTATAAAAACCTTAGTGGATACAGTTTATAAGGGTAACTCATTTTCCTTAATAATGGTTCTCATATATACTTCTTATTATCATCATCTTGCATCATATTTGGACAATAAATTTTTTATTAGCTACCATTTTCAATTGAATTTCAAAATAATTGGATAAAAATTATGGCTCAACAACATACCTGTAACCTACTTTTCAATGAATGCCTAAAATGTTTCATGTCACACAAATAATTCATGATTCCAATAATTATTCATGCATAGTCAACTCTCATGTTATACTAGGCCATGATAAAAATATTATAAAATCCTTAAAAAATTACAACTCACATTAATTGAGTCATGGAAGTATAAATAATATTCAATTATAGCAGAAAACATCAATAACAATAATCACACTCTAGGAATTAGGGCTTCCCCAATTCCTCGATTAGCCACTCCCATGAATGAGTTCATAACTAATGACTATATCTTCCTATACTCTTGTATACCAATTAAAAATTGCAAGGGAAATTAAAAAAACAAGAAAATTGGGATATGATACCACATTGTAACATCCCAACTAGGGTGACACACTGATTCCATGATCTGTCTAGTCACATGACCTCAAGCATTACTCCCCATACACTAGAGGCTGGAGACTAGTATTGAGGGTCTAACATTGATCATGTGGATAATATACCCTAATTTATCAGAGTAATACACCTATACAAATATGTTGAAAATAGAAATATAACAACTAAATTATATCATAACTAGAATAATACTATTATAACATGATTACCAAAACTGGATATACAATATCAAAAAAAAATGTAGATATTCCTTAACACAACACTTGTATAATGTAAAAATAAAAAGTTAATGAATATAACAAAGGAATCCAAAATGGACCATCAACCACAATGAGTTCCCTAAATAATGCTTCATCCTTACTCAGTCATATGACATAGTGCACTTCCCCTTATCCTATCATGAAAACTTGAAATCTATTTGGGTATAGATTAACAAACATATTTAGGGTGTTAATAAATTTCAATATTCCACCACTAATGACTTATCGCACCATATCCAGTCAATAATAATTGTATGCAGTGGTATAAAGAAATAAGTACAATGCATAAGTAAAATGTTTTCACATTATCAAAAAATTCATTATCTAACAATATAAACATGTCAGGTTACAGAGAAAAAAAACCTCAATACCATTATCATCCAATGTTGGATGCTAAACTATACCCAATGGATATAATTTAAAGAATACCATTATTACCATTCTATATCTAATATCAATCTTACTATTCCATTATTTCAAATCTAGATATCAATTATCTTTTGAATTCTACTGTGACCATTTATTAACTCATTAATTAATTCAATAATTAATTATTCTTCAATATCCCTTTAATTTCCTCAACAATTAATTAATCTTCTCAATATCAATAATTAACCCTACAATTAATTAATCATTTATATATTATTAATTAACTCAACAATTAATTATTCATATAAATATCATTAATTTACTTAATAATAAATTAACCTTTTCAATGTCATAAATTAACACCACAATTAATTAATATTATCAATATCATTAATTAACATAATAAATAATTAATCGTCTAAATACTTATAATTAACTCAAAAAAATAATTATTCTTCTCAATCGTATAAATTAACCCAACAATTAATTAATCTTTATATCTTATTATTTAACATAACAATTTATTAGAATTATCATTCCAATTAATTAACTAAAATGTTAATTAATATTATCAATCTCATTACCAATTCAATAATTATTTTGTCACATTAATTCCACAAACTAATATCCCAATTCGTCAATAAATCTCTATTATCCCAAATAATACCATAATTAATTCATTATTTCATTTTCAAATTGACAATATCTTTATCTTATAATAAGTTACAGAATTAATTATTCAGATAAAAAATCTCAATAACCCATACTTTATTCCCTATTTAATTACTCAGAATACATTTTTCCAATATCCACAATTACCCATATTTTCTTAAATAATTAATTTTAAAATCAAATTTAATCAAACATTAAATCAATTGAGGAAAACCATTTAACATGTGAAATATTAAAATCACACTACTGAAATCAATACATTGGGATTTTAATTATATAGAAAATACCTAATTTAGTTGATGAACGATCTCTTAATGGAAGTCCACAACGTTTTAGTGACACAATGATGTAGAATGAGATACAAATATAAAACCACAAATCAATATTAAAAAATAAAGATCCCATAATGTGATATCTCGAAAAAAATCACATATATATTTAATCAAAATTGGAATAACAACCCATTAATAAAATATAGAATGATGGATAAAAAATGGTATACTAAGAAATACGAGGTCCTCTTACCAGGAGGGTTGCAGATTTTTATCCAAGATTTGAGTGCATCAAGGTGGTCGGTATGGCATTGATTCCATCTGGGAGGATATAGAATCATGTAATAATTCCTATGATATTTTGTGGTTCGATTTGGTTGTGTTTTAGGGGTCTGGGTAATTTTAAAAAAAATTGTGACTTTAAACTTCTTACATTGTCTTCTAGGTAAGAGTGGATGATTTACACTAATGCACACGTAAACATCATGCCTATTTTATAGGGGTTCATGGTTATGCCTAAAAGTGTACATTGTTCGACAAGGCATGTTCCAATAATCCATTTCACCTCTATCTACGGTTTCAATATTTTCTGGACCGAGGTGCACGGTTTGGGAAAACTGTCCCCCATCCATGCACTACCCTCCATATTTCAGTTTTTCTCAATTTTCACCCAAACATAACCCATGGTAAAAACCAACCAATTTATCCTAAAAAAAAGAAAAAATAATTCCTGATATCAATCATATGCCATCTGTTCCAATGTTATGGATATTACAAGGGTCTACTTTCTGTATATAAATATCTTGGACATCCTTCCCCTATATCATTTATAAGGGGTCACCAAGATTGTTTCACATATATAAATCATCACAATTACCTTATCACATTAATAAAGGGTCTTTATGCATGTATCTCATTTTCTAGAAGGGAATCCATTTCAATATATATATATATGACATGTATTGGGGATTTCATGCATATTTTCACATTAGTATAATGGGATCCATTCCCATATATATATAAGTTGTATAAGGGTCTCTATGTCAATTTTCTATAATAAAAAAGGTTCTTATTTCACATTATAATTTAGTATTAATAAAAATTTAAATTGTATTTAGACATATTTATCATTCATTATTTCAATTATGTAACCATTGAAAAATTTAATTAGGTAATGTGTCTGTATAACTAACATCAATTAAATTCAAAATAAAATGTTACATGTGTTTGTCAGGCTCAAACTAAATGATTATCAATTAAAATTTTGAAATCAAAATTTAAATTTCACACTGAAACCATGTAGATGATGGTTTATAAATTTACTCATTTATATCCAAATTCAATTTTGATCAGCAGACCACGAGGTGGGGAAATAATTAAAGAGGACATAAGAAGGTCTTATGTTTCACCAATAAGGAATCTATTTTAGGGAAGATTAAATATAGGGGAGACAAATGGTGAAACTATTGTGAGATTTATCACTAAACATCGGAGGAGGATCTTAAAAAAATTAATTTAAAGACAATGTGGTCCTTTATTCTATAAGGAAGAAAACATTAAGAGGGGTATACATTAAAAGTCAATATAGGAATTTGTTGATTCTTACTAAAAAGAATGTGGTCACATAATTTGTCCACAAGGTTTTTCAAACTGTGCACCAACCATTGACCTCCAATTGTCTATTGAGGGACCCTGCATGATTTGCTTGTACAACTTGAGAAATGATGTTTCGGTCGTTCTATATGGATTTGGGGAAAATTTCAAATAACCTCCATGTGCGTATTTAATTGGCCACATTGCCAGGTAAAGTCATGAACCATAATTTTCAATTTAAAATTACCAAAAATTGTATTGGGATCTATGTGGGTTGGGATTCACTGTATCGACTAACAATGCGGCCTTGTGAATTATTTCACTGGTTGAGGGTTCAAGCTCTGATCAAGTCTCATACTCCCCTATTTCAACTATAGCCGCCTCATTATTAATCCATTTTATTACATGGAAATGGTCTAATCCTGAAATTAATGGATCCTTGGTTCATATAAAAACCGGGTTCTTAGACACTGAACATAAATAATCTCAAAAATATGTGAGATTGAAACACACTTCCTTTAATGCTTTGGTATCTTTTCAACTATATTCCCTATGAAAAAATTCAAATAATACAGTATATTTAATGAATATAAGGTGACACATGATATATAATTTCTTTTTGGGAGTCTAAAAAACTCATAGATAACAAAGACTAATATCATAAAAAAATGTCCTAAAAAGTGTTATTACTCACCTAAAGGAAACTTTACTATGAAACCCATTATCACATGGTAAAATTCAATTGAAATTACAATAGATAATTTAATTAAAATAAAAATATATGATGTAATTAATTATTTGTCATTATTTTTATAAAATTAATATGATTAATATAAAAACTATAGATTATAAAATGGTTCATGACACTAAAATATGACTTCATGAAAGGAAAATAAAACATAATCCATTACCTCGAGTCCAGACATTAATTATATGTAATCTTCTACCTATATAATGAATATATAAAAAAATTTAATAGTTTATGAACCAATTTATGACTTATTTAAATTTCATTAAACCCCTTGTAATGTTTTTTACAATGGAATATTATGTTACATAATCATTTAATTCCACATTATCTATTTTCAGTATGTTCCATTCCTAATTTTAAAACTACATTGGAGTGTGGAACATTTTTAATTGGGTAATAACTATATAAAATCAAGAATAATAATATTGGAAGAATTTTCATTTTTATAAATAAATAATATTTTTAAAACTAATAATTAATGATTGATATGAATATTTAAAGATTTTATAATTATATAGATAGTGGGTCATACATATTCTAGAGTAAGACATAAAGTTTTCATTAATATTTATAGATTAATGGTATGTTAAAAAGTATCATTATAAAATCAATATTATTTAATAAATACAATACTATTTCATTTATTCCATATACAAATATACATCATGTAGCATGGATTGGGAAAATGAATCACATCACCAAATAGAGGTGGTCGTTTACACATATGAACTAACGTAGTTATCATTCTTCACTAGCGTGAATGGTAATAATTTATATCATATATTATATTCCCAAAATGATATATATATATATATATATATATCATTAGTATCATACATACCCATTAATTGAATCATTATAAATATCCCTAAGAAGTTGTAGTGGATAAAGAAATATTTTAGCCCATAAGGTTGTAGTCCATCATAGACAGGGATGATGAATTCCAATCCCATATAATGAAGGATGGAGGTGGATATTTTATTACAATTTTATAATAAATTCATAATTTATTTATAATATTTATGTTATTATATAATTATCTTTTGATAAAATTCGAAGGTGATGGAAGAATAAATAAAAGAAAATGCGTGGTAAAAAATATACCTCTTCATTAAAATTCCTTCTTTACCTTACACATTAATATCTCTATAGGTGGGATTTTCTGCAATATTAAAATTAAAATGTATCGGAAGTGTTTATTGGATGGTATTTGAGATGATATTTTCTGAATCAATTTCATTATTTTTTATGAATAAAAGAGAAAAAAGATCCATTTTATAAGATAGGTGAAGTCCTTTTTTGAAAATTTAAATAATATATCTTTTATAAATTTATTTTAATTATTAAATATCTCCAAATAAGTATGATTTTAAAAAATGACACATATGTGTATAAATAATCTCATATAATAATATTTGTACATTTTTTATCACCTTATTACATTTTAAGTAAAATATTAATACCTTAAATCAATAAAAACCCATAAAAAACACGGATGATGTCATCAATCATATCACTTCACTCGGATTATTATAATATTTCTATAATTTGAATTTCATTTAATCATATATTATTTATATAATATATAAATAAAATTATTTTCATATATAATTAATTACACTGAAATTAATAACATCAATAAAAAATTAAATTCAAATATGATCTTCTAATATACCCATAACATAATATTTTATCAATAAAACTCCTAGATCAAATTAATTATTTCCAATTATATTAAATCTATTATTTATAAAATAATTTAATTTTATTTTCCATTATCTAAATAGTTAATGCATCACCATGTAATAAACCGTCATGGAAATTATTTCATAACTAAAAATTAAAAATAAATTACCATATTAATAATATAAAATTTATCTGTACATATACTATTTAAGGATGAACATATATTTAAGTTTTTTCTGTTTGATTAATTTATTATTTTTAAAAACCAGAGTAAATTTTTAATTTTGTATAACTAATATATAATAATATCATAATCCCCTCAAAATTTAAAATTGATTATATTACTCGATCTTTGATTGGAATGGGTGAAATTGAATTATCAAATAAAAATGAGGTAATTGTTCTAGTCGTTTTATAGGACTTATGATTTTAATTTAATCTTGTTTACCAAATTCACATTTTATAGTGGAAAAAAATTATTAGAGTTACTATTCATAATTTAAATACATTAAATATACTTATTTAACAAATATAGACCCCCATATTCAAAACTAGTAATCCTTTTTTGATATTTATATTTCTAATATTGACATAATTAACATTTAATATAATTGCATAAAACACAACATAAAACATTTTCTGGCTAATTGT
The DNA here is from genome assembly GCA_963277665.1 of Viscum album. NCBI lineage: Eukaryota > Viridiplantae > Streptophyta > Magnoliopsida > Santalales > Viscaceae > Viscum > Viscum album. The sequence continues at coordinate 302,269,883 of OY728131.1, read as the reverse complement.
GTTTCAAGCCCAAAAATTATGTTACAAAAAAAATAGAATATAATTATTATTAAAATATAGATTATAATATTTTATCTAATTATATATTATTTATGATACAATAATATAAAAATAAAATCATTATGATATTTTTTAATGTAAAGAAAACGGATGTTTTAGAAAAATGGGTTTTTTCACAATTTAATCATAAATCACTATTTTTAGAAAAAGGATAACAAATAACCCAAATGTAATGTTGAAAGAGTATTTTAAAGAATGACATTTATTTTATCATATAATATATATAATGTTTTGTGAAATTAATTTTAATATACACTCACAAAAAACATCCTTTTTAAGATAACATACCATTGAAGAATTCAATTTATTTGAAAAATATTATTTTCTTATTACCTAAGAAGTAATGAAAACATTATATTGTGTAGTTAATTTATATATATATTTTTAGAGTTTTGATAATTCTATTTATACCATGTAATTCAATTTCTAGGTTGTGAAATTATCTCATGATATGGTTATGCTTGATGTTCCGGGTCACATATAGTATTAACTATAATTCCTTTCAATGAAAATATCTGGATATTACATTCTCCGCACCTTAATAAATTTCATCCTCACTATTTGTACATGGGGTTTTAGACATGGGTTTTGAATTTTCAAAATATATTTTTGAAATCCTATATCTTCCAAAGGATTAACAAAACATACTCTAGTAAATATAGAAATGGATGTATGAATGTCATATTGAATAACACATACTGGGTTTCATAATAAGAAACAATATTTTAAAAGTGAACATATATATATATGGAAGAAAATATAATATAAAAATGATGTTGGAATGTGATATATAACATTATTAACAATAAGTTTAGTGATCTTGATACAATTAACATCCATAAACCAATTAATATTTTATTGATTAAAAGATAATTTATTCATAAAAAATGATTGTAATATGGTATGAATATTGTTTTAAGATCATTTAGCCTATATTTGTGGAGTAAATATTAGATATAGACAATAAAAATAAGGAAATATACATACCTGACTATATGAATTTAATACTATAATAATTTATCACTATATTATCATCATTATCTCAAAATGAGGAGTATTCATGATGAATTTTTCTTTCTGGAAGTAATATATTCAACTTCTAATAGATCACATAATCCCCATAAAATGGAAAAACTCTACTCATATCATCTTTATATATTATACAAAATCCAAAATTTTACGCACTTTTTTATATAATTTACAAAATGAATAAACCTTTAAATAATGAAATAAAATATTAATCTCCAAAAATTAAACACAAATACTATAAGATCGATTTAGATAATTCATTGAATAAATAAAAATAAAATACTCCAATATGTTATCAACAAATGTCTAAACCAATAATCAGATGATTTTGATAACATATTTATCTAGGATTAATTTAACTGTTATCTCCAAATAACATCAATAAGTAATAAAGTCCTCACCAATATATTAATATTTTATTAATATTTAAAAAAAAATAAATAAATCCAATGAGTATTGATGTATTGAAGGAAAATTTTCATCAGATATTATATAATTTACCCAAATAGGGTTGAGGGATCCCAAAATAAAAAATATAATATAGTGATTACAAACTTCTCTCTTTAAAGTGAGATAGTCAGCTACAAAATTACCTTTATTCAAGATATGGTTCAAAAATTACTAATCTATTAGATTATTTCTTATATAGATAAGATAAACAATGGACCAAGGGGATCATAGCTTTCTCGGAGGGAGTTTCAGATATCCAAATATTCAGTTTCAATTTTTTAAATGGAATTTTTAGAAGAAAGTAAAATATACTGGTAATTGAGAAAATAATTCTCCTCTATCATAAGAGTGTCACATTATCAATAGATTGTAACAAAAGAAATGAATTATTATATAATTTATTCATGAAAAAATCCTCCAAATATCATGATATCATAATGAAATAAACCATCAATGTTTATTTAGATGCTATTTTTGAGGGTTGCCATGAACCCATATACACTGTTGAAAAACCCAAGGCGAGATATTCATAGGTATGATGCCACTAATGACCATCCTCATGGAATGTGAGTTATACCATTATATCAAGAGTGATTTATGATCAATTTCCAGTCTCATAGACATGATTTTCATGGATAAGATTGATATTAATTTTCCTAACACCCTCCCCTTATTTATGATGGCCCTGATAATCAAATTTCACAAAGAAATAAGAATGAAACATTCCATATTCTATAGAACATTCTCCACCACTACTTGAAAAAAATAATGAATAAAAATATTTACATTTCCCTCCATATTAATAATTCCAATGAGTTTCTTATATCTACTCAACAAATGTATTTCTCAATCACTCATAAAAAACAAATATGCCTTTTCTTATTTGTATCTATGAATACATAAATATTTGGAGAGTAGAAAAATTCACATTTTCTTGATCTCCTCATATATAAGGATTTATTGATTAAAAAAATTATAAATGACAAATATTAAAGTTGATCATAACACCCTCACTCCGACGAAGATTTACCATTACAATTATAAGTCCTTCTTAGATAGATATATTATAGTCCAAAGGAAAAAATTCTAAATGAAGTCTAGGTGAAAAAAAGTATATCTCATTTAGTAGACAATAATTTTTTTTCAATACATCATAATATTGTTGTTCATGTGTAATGTAAATGAGCATTGAAAAATCCAACTCCAATGAAAATGAGATCTCATGTTTAGGACATCCCTAAAAATCGAGGGATACTCCCACCTAATTATCTTTCCAGTAGCTATTCTCTGTGAACCCAACAATCCAACTGGATTGACTTGGATAATTCAAAATATGCCCCCCAAAAAATTACAACTGTTAGAATCCTTTGGATTAATATTTCATAAATATATTGTATTCATCAAAAATATTAATTTTTATCATTTAGAACACCATTCCAGGACCTCTGAATCAATATTAGATTAAAATATTTTCATGGTATCAATAAAATTTCTGAATAAAATTCCTACTTCCTCAATATGTTTGACCATTCTATCCAATGATGCCTAGTAAAAGTGGTGATCACTACAGGTGACAAAACCAATGTATGTGATGATTTTTTTCAATGATATTAACCACCATTTTGTGGTGTTGAATAATTAAAGAACAATTATCATAATGGAAGTGAAAACAAAATTAAACCACATAATCCAACCCACGAATGATATGAAAATACCATTATAGTTTTTGATGCATCCAATAATTTTTAAAAATTATACTATCAATGTTTTGAATGAATATGAAACATGGGATGTTCGGGGATCCCTGGTAATCCATTCGAAGGTATTTCCACTTAAAACATAGTTAGTCTTAAATTTCATTGCCATGAAGATATTAATAGGAAATTGGAATATAAGAACAACTATTCAAATAAATATATCTATTGATCGCTCCATTTTAAATATTCCTTCATAATTTTTATCATACTCGGGTGAGATCTATATATACCATTCATGAAGGGAAGGATTTAAACTGCAAAACTGATGTAATAGAATATATGAATGTGACTTATGCATATGAGAAGATCGTCCTTCAAGCAAGAATGTTTCTAAATAATAGTTTTCTAATAGTTCATTGAACAAAAATGAAGAGAAATTGAGATATAAGGACCCCATTTAATAGAACATTTCATATATATTATGTAACCACATCTATTACAATTTACCCTCACCGTAACAAAATGTGGAATGTAGAACCTAAATAATAAATGAGACACCCATTCAAGGAGACTCATGCTAGAGATCTCCCTTCGAATAAATCCCCATTTATGTCTTTCATATGAATTTTCCTTATCAATTTTAATAGAAATGTTACAAATAGGGGATTTTATGTTCCTATCTCCAATTATATGTTGGTAGTGTTCAATGGAAACCTGGGTGGATATCATATTGAATAATTCATGTATGTCTTCTACAACCAACTCAAAGACATTCAATAATAGTTTCCTGTTGAGAACACTATTTAGTAAATTATATAAAATGTTACACATTAAAATTGTTAAATAAACCTTAATAAAAAACGGTTAGACACCGTAGGAATATTAATATTATTTTTTTCTCAGAACACTCATGGCATTCAATCTTCACGAAATAAATTAGGAATGAAATCCACATGTTCTTGTTTAATATGATTCTAAGAATCCACATAGAAGGAGACTTGAAGCCCAACCAATCCTAGAGATATCTCATGTTTGATAGATACCACCACATCTAAAATCAACCCTCATCAGGAATTATCTCATGCACCTTTTCAATGCACAAAATATCATAGTCAAGATAACATCACACAATATAGATTCTCCATTTAGATGTCCCATATATATGGTTTGGTTGACAAATACAATAAAATTTAAGGATATTTTTCATGAATTATTCCATAATATTAATTTTAATGTTAAATTAACTATCGTATAATCTGATGTTAGTGGTAACCATCCTCTTCATCTCAGATATATATTCCTGAGAAAATAATTTTTTTTCTTTCTAAATCCTTCAACCAATTATATTTTGATTTCTCACTAGAAATGGCATCCTTCTCTAGAATACATTTTTATATGTGATTCATAATTTATAGTATCTCTGTAAATAATTCATAATTCAAAATCATAGAGGATCGGATGATAGATCATGATCCATTCCTGGAGATCACCTTCAAGCCACTTGATTTATTGGAAGGATGTTTAATGAAATATCATAATGTGTTTCATACATGATTTTTTATCAAATAATGATTGTCCAAATATAGAATTTTTTTCTTAGAATATTATAATATTAAAATATTATCATCTCTAGGAAATAGTAGAACTCAAAGTAGTGATCACTAATCCAGACTAAACCATGTATGCTGGACCACATTATGATTTTTATGCTAGGTAAACCTTTCCGCGATAGACCCCAAATCATTAAGACCTTTCCTAGCCCAAAAAATATGAGAAACCTTCATCATTCCATTGATATAATACTACATGATTTTTCTTAGAGTAATCCAAGGTCATATTGAAGTCATATCCTATCAACAAATTCATCTTCCACAGTTCAGATCCTTTATGATCATTCCATAAAAGTTATATAGTTGATGGATCATATTTTTTATAACTGAAGGGGAAGAAACACATATCATTCCCATCACTAACCTTAATCCTGTGATGCTAGTCAGAGACCTCCATAAGATCTAATTTTTATTTTTTTCAAATTATCCATATATGATGAACCATGGGTTCCATATGTATGATGTTTTGTAATCCCCTCCTTTGAGAAAAAATATTAATTTTTTAGGGAGGTTATTGTGATTCTAGTACTATGACATGATAAATTTTATTCCTTGATATTCTTTAGACTGGATTTCATTCATCTCTCATACATTAAGGATGATGGGACTCCAAAAATGAATTAAATATTCTAAAAAGATATTCCTATTTTTTCCATTAGCATTGCACTACTGGTAGAATAATGTGACAGAAATGATGAATGTTTCTTAGATAAGGATAAGGTGAAAATTACATTGTAATTGAATCAAGGGAATAAGAAAAGTAATGGAATCATCCTCTTGTAAATATGATAATACATAGTATGGGTTCATGATACTTATATGAAAAACCATATGAGGGGCTTGATTCAAAGTGGTAGATATGTAATCCATATTCAAGGAATAAATATAAGAGTTGTGCCCATACAATGATGTTTCCAATGATATCTTAGAATGACATATCCAACATAAAGGGAATGAATGGGAACAGAAAATAGAAGGTCATACTTCTTTAATGGAAAATGAAATCTATTGATAATTGTAGAGTATATCAGTACCACACATATCGATTTAAATTGATATATACTTCATTAGAATGTTAACAAATTCCATTAAATGGGTTTTCTATATGGTAATCATTTTTAATATGTGGAGGAAGACCAAATAAGTGGGTAGAAACCAACGCATTAAGGGGAGGGGTAGCATGGATGACACTAGAGGGGTTTGTTAGAACTATATATATGGACATAAGGGGACAGTTAATGAATTTTGGTTATGAATTCTCATGGTTGGTCGAGGTGTCTTTTCACCCATCTTATGTGAGATTCGCATGTATTACACAAAGGATTAAAATGGCGATACCATTGACATTATTATATGTGAGGAATGAATAATGGTATTTTAATTTAGTGATTTTAGAGATTCATTACCTCATTCAATCCTAATAATGTATAGGGATGGAGGATCCTAGTTGAGGTCCCTAGTGACACATATCTAGGAGACTGGAATTTCTGGTAATAGGGGAGTAGGTGATGGTTTTGAGGGATGATTAGGATGGTTTATATCTTCATTGAGAGAAGGGAAAGATGTCCCCACTATCATATCCCAAAAGAAACGTATCCAACAGTATATCAAAAGCATAATAATATATGAATTATGGAGAGTGAAATTCATCCATATATCCAAAGGATGAAGTAGTGTATCTGGAGCGCCCATAGTCACCATGATGGTTGGGGGAAATTAATCAACATGTGGTGTGTATGGTGCATTAAACCACACAAAAAATGGTAAATCTATTTCCATTATCATTAAATCCAACATGAATTGATATAAGATAGAATCTATATACATGAAATTAAGCCATCATTTCAATATGATATTTCATAACCAATCCAATATATAATTATAGATGTGGTGAGGTCATGCACTTATTAAATTTGTTATCTATATATTGGATATATGATTAATAAAATAAAACCATTATGATCTTGTAGTGGATGATAAGGATACCATTCACCATGTTTATAGTAACATCTTGTTGTACAATAGTAATATTATGAGATTATATTTATCCCATTGGATTCATTTGTAGCATGTTCCGTTGAAATTTTGGGAATCATATGTAATAGTTCCCCATCCCTTTAAATGTAAATCATTGTACATTAATATATTATCTCATAACATTTTATTCAATAGATTTATATCCTATTTCACTAAACATGATTCAAAATCCATTTCCTTTTTAACATGTACAAATATGTCTCCTCCCACAAGTAACACATACTAGAATATTACTTATTCATTTCTTCCCCTTGTATATTTTTTCTCTACCATCATATAATTTATCATATTTCTATTAATACCGAATGTCCGGAAAAATTCTTTCAATATCATGATATATCATGATACTATATCCGCATATGATGAGAAGGTATGGGGTAGAGCTCCATTTGATTTGTTGACATTACACCATAAAATAAATCCTCAATCATACCCTTTATATTAGGTACTTATTATTCTTCATGTATTCATAATCATATGTTGTTATAGTCCTAAATATAAATATTTTCCACTTCTAAAAGTCTTACAGTCAATAAATTTCTCTCAATACACACACAATGTTCATACAGAAGTTATTTTTTATTGAAAATTTCCATACAATCCATCCATTCAAGGATAACTATTTGATCCACATCCTTAGTGTTTTGAATCAATTATATCTTTCAACCTATATCCCCACAGAGATGATAATAATTCATGATAACATTATCCCTTTCATTGATTCTTAATAAGATAAATACCTTCTATAGGGATACTTATCTAATTCTTTTATATGAATGGATTTGTAGTCCCATGGAATAATATATGTTGAAGAATCATGATGTGGTATAACATTATTAATCTATTTTTTGGATTTATTGATTTCTCTATATGGTCATTTTTGTTTCTAAGTACATGAGCTAACATCACCAATAATTATATATTTTATTTAAATCCAACCGAATCTCCATCGAAATATTTATTATCATTAAATGGAGGTTTATTTTTATATGGAATATTCTAATTGAAATAATTTACATTCATTCTTCTGTAAACAATTTTTATATAAAATCCTTCACTGTATTATATAATAATGTTGAAAAATATATTTTATATTATTGAATCTGGGGTAATAGTGAAAAAAAATTGAATTTGTTTGCATAACTAATCACATTATCATAATCATGGTTTCTCTAAAAATGCTGAAAAATAATAAATATACACCAAAATATTTCATACTGATTTTAAAAAAAAATTTAATTTATCCTAATACATATAGTGAGTTTAAAAATAGATGTATATTAATGACAAAATAACCATTAACCGTAATAATGGGAGATATATAATAAAAACCCATTTTCCAGGTTATTTCCCTTCTATGAATCAACACCCATACAATATTAACATATAGTATCCATTGTGGGATGTAATTTATTGAAACCCACATAACCACTACCTTAAAAAATTTTGGTTGTTTTGAAATACATAGAATTATCTAGAATGTCGTTGAGGTTTTTATTTTCCAAAATTTATGTTTTCGTCAATCTAGTTTCCAAAATTTCTACTAAAACTATCATATACAAATATTATAGGCCGCGACCTAAGTATTATAGATCTTGTAGTCACTTTTATTCATTTTCACTAAATACAAGTGATCGCATCCCAATGGACATAATCATTTTTTTCCATTAAAACATTAAACATTATTGATCAAGACATTATAATTGAAAACATAAAATAAATATATTATTCTCATTGAGAAAATCATTAATTCATTTAAAATATTCGTACATTTCAATCATAATACAAAACCTATGATCCTTGTAGATGAAAACATGAAAAAATAGAAATTGTAGATTGTAATTATGACTACTAAAATTTTAGTAATAATATGGTAAATATAAATGAAAATAAAATATTACAATATAAATAAATAAAATGGAAATGGATCATTCCAGTAGATATATTTTTTATTCCAATATTCTAATTAAAATTAATAAATAATTACATAATTATGTAATTCATAATGTATCACATCTCAAATAAATGTCCAACCATCTAACAATATGAGGAATAAATAGGAATAGTAGGATAATGTGGTTCCATAACGGAATGGGATTTATGCTACTGAGATCGACCATGATTCCGATAAAACAATAATGATTAGGTATAAGGTATGTTTCATTTCAATAAAATACCTAAATGCATAGTTGATGGATAACATCAATTATTCATCATTCTCTATTAAACAATTATGTAAATATATATATATATATATATAATGATCTGAGAAAATATATTTTTCAGACAATATGAATTTTTTTTTTCATATTTCATATCATGATTCAAATTATGTGAACAAATAAATTCAACATATAAACATTTAGTTAGATAATACAATGATTAAAAATTCTTGAATTTTATTTTGATAACAAAACATTGAATTTTTTATTATATTCCATGAAACAAAAAAAGTTTGTGATGCTATTTCTGTTGTAGTTAATTGTCTCATAATTTTATTATAGTTTTTTTATTACCCCATATCCGGTAACATAGAGACAATTCCGACATTATTACATTGGAAAAATATATAAGGAATCACATCCTGAATGAATGATTTCATTTTTAGTATGGGTAAACTAGTTACATACTTTAAATTCACATAACATTTTCAAATATAAAAATATTATTTTCTTTGATATTTCCACTATTACCTTTTCAATATCCTAATATATCAACATATAACATATCATACTATCCCTTGTAAAATAAAACATACAAAATGGGAGAGTTGTGATGATAAGTTTTGGATTTAATACAATTGATGATGTCATGAAAAAATTGGATAACCATCATGGGATGTTAGATAACAGAAACACAAGGAAATTTATTAAAAAATTATTCATAATATTGAATTATTAAATAATAAAAAAATAAAGACTTATATATAATCATGTGATCATGAATCTTATCCATGAATATTATAACGAATAAAATAATAAAATGGAACTCAACAACCAATCTCATAATAATGGAATTCATAATGTCGGAAATCATTATCATATTATCCATACTCTTCAAAATAATGTTTAAATCTATATGTATAAACATATATAATTGTCCTAGCATATTTTCTCTTGAGAAAAACTCATACATTGAGTTTCTATCGATAATCATGAACCAACCACCACATACTATGTCTAATGTAATCATCATACGAATGGGATGAAAAAAATAGCAATAACCAGTCATATTCAAATACAAACATATATAGTATTAATACATACCCTAATCGAATAAACATTATTATAAAATCTCCAAATTAATATAATGAATTTTTATAAAAATTATTCATCCTCAAGAAAAATGTTCTTAGAAAATAGAAAATTATAAGGATGATATAAATACAACTTATAGAAACTATATTATAATTAATATTAATTTTTTAGTCATTTATGACTATATATTACAAAAAAATTTCATTAAAAATATTTTTTTAAAGAAATATTTCACATAGATTTTTTTAAACATCATGTTGACACATATTTTTATTGAAAATAATTTTATTTGAAAATAACCATTAATGATTATAATGGATTCCTTAATTCATTGAGTGGTTATTATGGTAGTAAATTAATTTCACATGATAAATTTAAAATCAATGATTCTATTTTGTATTTTGATAAAAGCCAAATGGGTCTTCTTTTGAAAACAACATAAAGAATCAATTCAAAAAAATATTAAATGATAAAAGTGGGTAAAAAATTATTTAAGAAATATATTTTAAAGGGGTAATAACCTTTTTGAAAATATTTTAGGAATACATGGATTTTAATAGAAGATGACTTTTGATCAAAGAGAGAAATAATGTCAGAATTTCCTAAAAACAATTCTCAATAATGTTATGGACCAATGCGCGGGAAATGAGACGATTTGAAGAAAAAATTAATTTATAAAACATCATGATGGAAGTATATTTATTTTATGATAGAAATATAAAATAATTCCCACAATGGAAAATTACACAAAAATAATATTGAATAATTAGGAGACTATAAAATAACCCCATAAAACTTTAATATCATCTGAATCGCAATCCCTACAAAATAAATAAAATAAAATTAAAGGTTAAATAACATTTTGATAGTGATATTCTAATTATAAAATTTCAAGGGAGGGGGGGTATATACACAAAAAAATTAAATTAGAAGAGAATATGTAATATGTCTTGTGGATTTAATTTTGATACCAGAAACCCTTACACGAGGATCAAATTATTTCAAACGCTACATAACATCATGTATACTAATTACATTTTTTAAAATATAAAATAATAATTAATATATATCTAATACCTTTTGTGATTTACTTCTAATATTTTCTAACTAATTTATTAAAAATTATTTTCTAAAATTATAGTTTTGGATGATAATTGGTTATTTTTCACATATGTATTTGGGTAATTTTGGTCCTTTTACATTGATCTTGGTTACCTGATTTAAGGAATTTTAACTATTATATAAATTTTATATGTATTTCTTGTATATTTATTATGATTAATCTTATAATATTTTATTTATAAAATATATTACACTATTCATGGAGATGGAATGTCATATGTACACATGAACGTTGTTTATAATTTTCATAACGGATAAAATAAATGAAAATTAAATATTAATTTACCATTGTAGAATCATCATTATTTAACATATATCATTTGTACAAATAAAATACATCATTATTACCATCCATGTAAAAATAAAATGAAAAACATTTCATATCGCTTTGTCGAGGGGGTAGTCCACGAATACACATGGGAAATGATATTGTTTACTAATTGATTGTAAGGTATGAAAAATGTAATATTATAATTTTTATCAACTTTTAGACAATAAATGATGCATACATCATCAAACATTTACCTTAATACATTTTATTTATTATTACAATGAAAAATGAAACAGACATCTTTGCAATGCCATAGTCCATAGTACACACATGTTATGATTGCATTTCCCCAAAAAAATGGAATAGAATAATATATATGTGCTATAATAATTAAAGAATTATAATAATCACCTCATTTTTATATAAATAAGATAAATACATCATTATATCAATCCATGATTTGTGGTGACATAAAATGAATTATCGAGGTCCATGAGGCCTTATATAACCCTAAACATGATAAATACTTTCATTTCCAATTTCATTAAAGTGAATATTGATTGGGTTATTAAAATAACATTAGAATATATATATATATATAATAAATTATTATTTTATTATATTTTCATGGTTTAATATGATTTCAGTGAGGTGAATAATGATAAAAATGAAAATACACATTTAAAAAAGTTACATCTTCTTTGGAGATCACATTTAGGATTACACATAATTCAATCTTAGTAGGGATTTCAAAATAAATTTAAATATTTTATTTTGAGTGACACAAGGAATAAATTTGTTATTTTCTTGTAAAATCATAATTGTATGTATGTGTAAACAGGGGGGGATAGGTTGTGGCATTTTATATGCAGGGAGAGGATAAAGATGATTTTTGAAAAGACCGTGCGATACCAACATTTTCTCATGCCAAAAGCCTAATAAATTTTTAATTATAATATATTAGTTACTATATAGTCAATATAATTTTTGATAATGTGGTTTTGACATGTATTAGGACATTTTTATCACGTATCTTCTTAGTTTAACCCGTTGTAAACCTAATATTACCTTAGTTATAAAAACTAAATTTTATTGTTTCACTATTAATTATGTTAAAAAACTAGTTCATCTTAATAAATAATATAAATAATATGATTCGTAATCTTTAATCAATTTTTCATAATTAATTTCATATGTGATTAAGAAATAAATTTAAAATTAAGTAGATAATGTGATGAAAGAGCTATTTTCAAATAACAAACATCTCATATGTATATATTGTTTTAAATCATTAATAATAATTAAAATGATTTAAATTACATAAATTAGTTAATTTAAGTATTTTTTAACAAATTTTACAGAAAAACCAATTTGAAATATCTTTTATTATATTAAATAATTTTATGAAAAATACTGGTTTTATCAAAAACCATTATTTTTAACATTTCATTAAAATAAAACCATTATAGAAAATTTGATACAACTAACCCAATGAAAAAATTAAAATACATAATTAAATAATATTGTTTATATTTTCAAATAATTTTTCCACAGTGGGAAAAAATTAATTTGAAATTGAGTTCACAACGCATACTGATATACCTTTTAGAAAAATATAATTTTTTAAGAAAACATTTATTTATCATTAATGATGTCCTTAAATTATTTATAATGATCGGATTACCATTTAATGTATATTATACATTTTTAGAGCATATTCCTTTCCTGATTTATTTATTATTACTCATACACGACATCTTAACGACTAGGTTATAATCGTCATGTTTATATATTAATATTTTTTTATAGTACTATGTTTTGTTTAAAACAAGTGTAGTGTGCATAAAAAGCTATAAAAAATAATTTATCAAAATATTTTATAATGTATTAGGTTTTTTTCTTTTTTAAAATTTTAATTAATTTCATATAGTGTATCATACATGAAATTCCACATAAAATCATGTGTTGTTACATTTATTTCTTTGTAATAAATAACATCTGCACTATTAAATCCTCTTGTTTGTAATAAAAAATTCTAAATTTTAAAATATCCCACTTGAAACCATGCATGTAAAAAAATAGTAATATATAAACCACATTATATTAGTTGAAAGGAATTATGATGATCAACTAGAATAAGAATTACCAGGTTTTTAAATAGGATAATATTTTTGGAATGTGATGAAATGCACATGGATGAAAAGCATAAATAATTAGAGATATTTGTAGAGATAATTTATCACATGTAAATGAATAACTGTTAAAATTAAATGTCTATATATCCATATATCTTTTATGGATGAAAAGACCATTGATTCAACTAAAATGTAGTTATTATGCAAAAATTATTCATTTAATATAATTTTTCATTGAGTTGATGAAATCATTTACTATACAGTATAAGAATATATCAAATATAATTACTTATAATCTTTCTATATAAATGACAAATTTTCATCCTTTTTTGGTGATTTCATCCATTCCGACATTATTAATTACTCTATGTAACAAATATAGAAAATAAATTTTTATACCTAAATCACATTTAATTAATTATATAATTTCAAATCATTCCTTCCATCACTATATATTTTTGATGATCAATATTTTTAAAATAAAGTTATCAATTAACACCCAATTTTCAATTCAATCCATTATACATAGATTTAATGGAAATGCTCTCCCAAAAAATTTTTGTTCAAATTCAAGACCAAATTTTTTTGAAGGATTGTCACTAATTCAACATTATATTCCAAAAAAATATAAAGTGGCTCTTAATGTACCATTCAGATTATTTGAATACATTAATCATATTAAAACCATAATGAAATCATACATTCATCTTAAAATTTAATCTCATGTTGTCAAACATATTCCATATATCTAAAAAATGAATTTGGATCTAGAAAATTTAACATTTAATATAAAATAAATAAAAAAAATTATGGGTACCATTAAGATCCCAAAAAATTATTTATATTTATTATATAATCCTTGGACAAATATAAAAATTCTTTCCCCTAAATAATGTGTTATAAAAAATCATTAAATTACCACAGATACACTTTTCTTGATAATTAGTGATATTCAAAATATTTAGTCAATTCATTAATGATAATATACTATTGTACAACCATTATAAATTTATTAATTCTTTGAAATATAATATAACAGTTAATAATATACCTAAAAGATAATTTATGATTAAAAAAAATACCATTAATAATTCCACTTCTTCTGTGATAGCATCATAAACCTGAAAATTATCACACTGCTTCATATGAGTTATATTACCTTCAATCATTGGAAATATTTATCTGTACTGAACCATATCATTACATTTAAATAATTGAATATTGAAAAAAATTATTTCTCTTACAATCATGAACATGGTGGACTGACTATCCATACATATAAAATACTATTGTTCCCTTCAAATAGGCAGTAGGTTTAAAATATTCACTATTATCGTATGTTGGAAAATTCATCTTCCCTTATTCCATTTATTCATATTTTTATCATCAATTCTTTTCTTCTATTGATTACCTTCAATGCAAAAATATATAGAGAATTATTTATCATTCCTTATTCAAGATGATACTATATACCCATATGATGGGAATGACTGAGATACTTGTACCCTTAAATGAATTTCCTTTAACTAATAAATGAAAAAAATAATCATATTCATTGTATTATGTATATTTTCCATCTAATTATATTCCGACCATGTAACATTGGAATCATACAATACTAAATATTTATCCTTCTTTTATCATAGTCTAAGGAAATGACTCTCCACAACCACATGAATAATATGAGGAAAATAATTATCTAATAAGAGTATCAAAAATTCATTTCATTCCATGTTCTATATTTTTTGAAATCCTTAATTTTTCAAAAAATGAAACCATTGATCTATATTTCCTGAGAAATGATAAACTACCATAACAATATTATCCCTTCCATTACGTAAAAAATTCAAGTAATATGTTCTCTATGAAATATACCATTTACTCAACTAAAAATTGATATATAGAACTTTTTAATGTTGGATTCTGAAAACATATAAAGTGTTCTATCATTATTATAATCACTAGTAGACTAGTAGGATTTTCCATTGAGGGTAGGTTATTACTCATAATTTGATTCAACTATCCGAATATGGATAAAATTTTTCAGTTCTATATGCAACTCATCCTTCAAATTAATTATATTTCCTATAAGGGAAATCACAACATAGGTTATGTTCATGGATATAGATTCCATTACATTACAAGGGATTCCATTTAACAAAATTGTATACATTACATTAGATCAAAACATTATGATAAATAATGAAGAATCCCAAATATTGATAAAAACATAGAAAAAATTGAAGAAATTATGCATAGATGATATCATAATAACTAAGGTTGTTTCTTTGGGAAGTTTTTACAATATTTAAATTTTTTTAAAAGTAATTATAATGGATTATAAAGAACATAAATTAAAAAAATAATATCACATGGAAGAGTCAAACCAAATGTGTATTAAAGTCCATTTTTGATACTATATAATTTTTATGTTAAAACCAAATCACATTTTAATTTTTTTATGATTGGAGACATATTCTCTTATAGATACCTGAGATTTATGGATTTCTACATTTGATAATTCTTCATAAAAAATTCTCATAATATTTCATAGATTATAATAGAAATTCCCCTAAACCATATAACAATAATTGATTTTTATAACTAGTCAATTCATCGAAGAATAAGGGTTTTTACCTAAGGAAATGATATTGGTGGAGTTCATAGTAGTTCAATTTGTGGAAGAATATTAAATATATAATTAATTAAATATAAAAATATTCATGCGGTTTTTGGTGACCATATCATTTTAAGAATGAATTAGATTGAGATTCTAACTCTATGGTTGAGTCCAAAATGGGGTTTTTCATATGTGAGGTATAAAATTTCATCGATTTAGGATACTCAGGATGACTATTAAGTTGGTGTTTAATTAGTAAGTCAAATTACTTAATAAATTGAATAAATCAATCCCCTCCCTGATGTGGTTTATACACATAATTTATTTGGAAGGGATCTAGCTTGGCCACGATGTATGTAACTGGAGAGGTAGGAGATAGTCTTGCCTCTAGACATCATCCATGGTGTAGATCGGGAACATATCATGGTATAACATCTAATAGGCATATATTTAGACCCAAATCATTGGTGTTTATGCCATTAGGTAAGCCATGTTTTACGATTTATTCACCTATCCATGTAGAATATAATTTTTATCATTTACACCCTTAGTATGACTACTAAAAAACCAATGGGGCCGATATGTGATTATTTGTAAAAAATTAGGTGTTTTAGGTTGTTTATTTTGGTATCCCATTTGGAAACCCCAACCACATCACTTGTGGAATAAGTAACACATGCTAAGTGTTCTTCATTTTTAAGGAAGATGATAAGAAAGAAACTACAACATGTTTAGTATGACATACATGCCCGTGTGGTGTCACATGATGTGTGGTTGAGTACATGGTATGATTAATGGTTTATTGGGTATATTCACGTTTAGGGAATATGACTAGGGCCTATGTGGGAGAAATGTCTTGTATGAGTACATAACCATGTAGTGACATAAGGCTATGCTATTTGGGCACACCGGAAGATAACCCATGTGGGGTACATGTTGTGTACCCAACACACACATCTTGTAACTGGGTTTTACATTCCATGATCAGTTGGAGTATATTCACATGTTGTGCGATTGGATTACAAATCATGTACTATAATAGAAACGAAATTTATTTCCCCTTCATTACAATTTTGTGGGTTTTCGATGTTTGACACCTCAAAGACAAATGTGGATATGATTGGAGTACATTATGATTTTTTCCATATAGATGCCAATAGTGGTATCCTTTTAGCATATAGATGTCATATTGGGAGTGTATTGAAACATTTATAGTTCCGTTGAGAATTTTCTTTGATATAAGTATTCAGAATCCTCTAATGTGTTTTTTTCAATGGGTCATGGGAGAGGACAATGAGCTCCATGATTTTTCTAGAGATACTGTTACATTTTGAGTTGGTTTATGTTCATTTGATGGATTCTATAAGGTGGAATCAAGTAGAATCACTTGTGAGATATTGTATTTTCCTTTTATATAGTGAATTGTTTCACAATGTTAGATCCATGGAGGACTTATAGTTGTGTTTGAGGATTAAGGAGGTTTGATCATTTAGGAATGGTTGACATTATTGGATTACAGTTATGGTTGAGTTTCATTTTGGAGTTATGTTGAGTCTGAGTGACTATAGAGAATTATCTAATGGGATGGATTCAGATCAAGTGATCATAGGATGATGGGGATGGATTTTGACATCATCAAGGGTAACAATATTTCTATTAAATTCCTTGGGTCATATTTTTAAAGAATGATCAATTGGAGGAAACTAAGGGTTTCTTGGGGGTATTTATTATGAAAGGAAATAGATGGAATTTTGGTTGTTGCATATGAATGGGAGGGGATTGCTTCCCATGATATCTAGTTCTACGATATTCCTCTTTTATGTGTGCATTCAGATGAACAAAGTGCATTCCAAATTTATCAGAAGAATCTAAGACAGTGCGTGAGATTACATAGTATGGTTATAGTTGTTTTCTTGGTACCGAGGAGAATGTATAATATGATGGGGAAGAGATGCTGCAGGATTCGATGGACATATAGATATCAACTATTTTGATTTATTGGTGGAGGATGATACCTGTGTTCTGACCACAAGGTGTGTTCGATATGGTTGAGTTGTCATGTTTTAAAACCTAGTTAACTAGTCAGGTTTGTGATGTGTATGAGATATAAAAAATGATGCACATGTATGGTCTTAGATATTCGTGATTGAGACTGACAGTCCGAGGATTCATATTAGTATTGATAGATAGTATATTGTTTGAGTGCTATACTGAGGATCCAAGAACATTGTTTGATATTGTTGTGTATAGTGTTGTAACAGTATAGGAATTTGGTATGGTGCTTTAATAAGGTTCCAGGAACATGAAGTATATTACTGGTATTGTTTCAGAATGATTCTCTAGACACTAATTGTATACAACATGGATACTGATCAAGACTAAGGCTCTGAGAAATGATATAATTCCATATAAAAAATGATGTTGGACTGATGTTCAATCTTCTTGGTTTTTGGTTACACTATTTCTATATGCCCCATTGATGTCATATTATTGATGGTTATTGGACTGAGGTTTGAAGAACATGAATTATACTACTGAGATGGTGTCGAGATGAGGCTCAATACCCTGATAGTTTACATCACGGATTGTGTTCCAGATTGAGACTCTACGAATTATTCGTATAACAGATGGAATTGATGGTGTATTGATGCACCACATACATATTTTATATTTAATATTGATGATCTATAAATGATTAATTTGATATAAGTTAATGGTTTTGGATTGAGGATTAGGGAATTATTATTTTGACACTTCATATTGAGTTTAGATATATGGTCAAGGATGGGAAATACCTTTCTGTGATTCTCTGGGTCATATTTGACATGGAGTCGAGTATGAGATGGTGTTTGGGTCATGATGACATGTTTTGGGGTTAATTATATTTATACCAAATAATATAAATTTTCTCAGATGGTTCTCTAGTTTTGTGAGGTATTTGATGTGGCTTCCTTGGGTATAAAGCCCAAATATCATTCATGATTCTAGACCCTTGAAATGTGAATTATGATTTTATAACATCGGTCAAAGTAGTTGTGGTAAATTGATATATCTAACCAACATATCAAAGATTATTGTATTTCTTATTCGGTAGGGGTATCAGATAGGTTGATTATATTTTATGATCATGAACTTATGATAGTAGATTATAGGTTCACCAATTTGGGTAGCTTAATGAGATTTATTTAAAACCATATGTATGTATACCTCAGTGTGTGTGTGTGTGAGTTTATATGTATTCTGTCTGCATTCATGTTGAGAATAGATTCAACAAGGATCTGGACGGGGATCCAAATGTTATGCCGGAATAGAATGATTTTGTGGAGTTGACTGGTAGATGTAGAGTCGAAAGCTAAGGTAATGGAGACTATGAATGTGTTAAAGATAGGGGTTGGAAAATAGTATTTATTTATATACCTAACATTTTTTAAATATTTTATATGTGATTAATCATTTTGGAAGTCATTATTTTATATATGAATTTGTAATTGTTTTCATTTTATACATATATTAATTTTTATTACATGTTTAGTTTTAGATTATTTATTCTTCCATGCTCTCTGCGGGGATTGGTATTTGGGTTTTTTAATTATGGTTGTTTAATCTGACAAGGTTTGTAGTGTCCTCAATGTTTCAACATTATACCTCCACTACTAGTTGGTAGAATATCTAATATGAGTATGTTCAACTGATGCCTTATGGCTAACCAGATTTGAGCAACTATTATAGTGTCAGCCTGAATTGGGTGTAACAGTTCAAACACCACATTAAATTTTTGTTTATATAAATGGATATATTTTGTAATAACCATCATTGAATCTATGTTACAAAACCATTAGGACTTTTATCGTATACATTGAATCATACATAAAATAATTCATATGGATATATATCATAATCTATGTTATCATAAATATAGCTCAAATTGATTACAAAATAAATATTTTGATACCAATTATTATGACCATGAATATAGTAACCCAAAGCTAATATCTACATTATTAAATTGGAATATAATTCAAGGAATGATGTATTAAAGGGCCAAAAATTTTTACATTGTAGTTAAACTAGAAACATCAAAAATAATCTAATTATATTTTGAAACATCAGATACACAATTTTTCTTCTCTGAGAATATCATTATTCCCCTTTCATATTTTTACGTTTCAATCAAAAAAATCATAGTGTAGGGGGTATACTAAAATATATGAAATAATTAATCATAGATGATTGGTATGAGTAAGAATGGTAATTATTATATTGTAAATAAATAATAAAAATCAAAATGGAATGGTAAATAAATGAAACACATTCCAATTATTCAATAAACTAAGCATTATTTGGTTGGAATGATTTATGATAAAATAAATCCATACTAAAATCAGATGAACTTGAAAAATTTAATAATAAATTTTTGATTAATAGAATAATCACCTAAAAATCAATAACTAATATCATAATATTGTAATGAAAATTTTTTGGATATCTAAAACATTTTGTCAATAACATTCTTAATATAGTTTAAATCGATGGGTAAAAACCCATTGAATTATTAAATCTGACATGTCCCTTGAAAATTATCGATTCATTGAGGAAAAATATATAATATTTCACTTCCCATAACAAACTATGTCATATTAATGATACAAATGAAATGGGAGAAATATAATCGACACAAACATAATTATTGAAAAATAAAACAATAAATATATTAATACATACTCATTGAAACCAGAAACATTCATAAACAGTCCATAATAAATGTGACCGGTAATAAAACTTCACATACTCATTCTTACAAACCATAACCCTCCAATTAATGAATAGGGATGATAAGAAGACAACATATCTGTAGAGGTTAAGAGTAACAATGACTTTTTATTATATAGAAATACAATAAAAATTTCTTAAAGTATTTTTGAAAAACAATTCTTAATATATATAATATAATTAAAAAAGTACATTAAATATGTTATAAATCCAAGACATTGAGTATAATCTTTGAAATATATAAAGGTTAATTTTTTCCTTTTTTCAGATGGTGTGAAATTAGATACATGTTCTAAATTATAAAACAATGAATCTATAAATATTTTTTATAAAATACAATCATTATTTTTTTTGAAAACAATATGGATATTAATTTTAAAAATCCTAATTTTAAAATATCAATACGGATAAAATTTTCAATAATAAATAAGTTTTAATTTTTTTTAAATAATTTCATAAAAGTCTTAGAAATCATAGATTTTGATGAAAAAGTATTTTTCAGAGAACAGAAAAATAAATTCAAAATTTCATTACAAATTATTTTCAATAATTTAAAGACCCAAACGCTAGAGAAATTTAAATATTACATGAAAATTTTAAGGTATTACAATAATTTGTTTTAATGATTTTAAGATGGGATTATCAAATATTTCCCATAAGAAGAAACTTTCCCAAAAACCATCAGAAATTATGATGACATTGTAAAATAAAATATTACTAAGTTGGTAACATTTAAATAACATTTTACAGAAAAGAAATAACATTAAATAAAAATTTATATACCTTATAGATAAAAATATTAATACTATAACATATCAAAGATGCATTATATACAAAACAAAATATAAATATGTAGATAACATGGTATAGGTCATAGTGAATTAAAAGTGATATGAGAAAACTTTTCCTATGGTATATATATTTGTGTGTGTATATATATTTCACTGTGTGTGTGTGTGTAAACCCCATTTATAATAAATATTGCTATTTTTAAAATGTAATATATAACCCAAAAAATTTATATCATTGAATAAATTATTTACTCATAGTCTTTTTTACATAATTATTAACAAATAATTGTTAAACTAAGCCTTGTGGGTGACAATTGCTTCATTTTCAAGTATGCATTAGTTCAATAATTTTGATCATTTAGATATTATAATGGATAAATCATCTCAAGGTTAATAAATATGATATAAATATCATATATATTCATTATATTGGAATTTATATTAATTTATAAAATTTATATATTGAAAATGCATTAGAATGTTAATGGACAAGGTAGGTAAAATGTATGCATGCACGCTGTTTCAAATTTTCGAGCTGGATAAAATAAAAGTATAATAAATACTATTTAATATTTATAGAAAAATTAGTATCATAATAAATAAAAAAAATATTAATCAAATACATTTTTTCGATCCATGTAATAATTATACTATAAACTACTAAAAAAAATACATGGAGGATGTAGTCCACACATTTTCATGAGAGACATTATAATTTATCAAAGGATTGGAAGATAAAAATGTTATGTTTGATATTATATTTCAAAACTAATTTTATATTAAAATATAACATATATTAATTTATTTTAAATATTTAACATTTTATGTATATCTTAAGTATAAAAATTAATTGAATATCATGGTGAGATTGTTGTCCACCGTATACATGGGTGACATTATCATATCTCCCATACAATGGATTGAAAAGGAATATGTTATATAATAAGTACATATGTATAATAATTTCATAAATATCATATAAAAATGTTAAATTCATCAAAATATCTAAACATGAATGATGGTATGGGAAAAAAATTACCTCAGTTTGCAAGGTGGTAGACATCTACAAACACTATCAAAAAGTTCACATCCAAATTGATGGAAGTGGATATTATTATATGTTGTTTTAATTACCTAATAACATAAAACTATATAGGATATAATTTTATTAATGTATTTTAGTAATTTTTTTGAAGATGTGGAAGAATAAAAAATAATAATACAGAAATTTATGAATTTTACAATTTTTTTAGAGATCTAATGTATGATTATATGTAAAGAAATCATTGGATATATTACTAAAAAATATAAGGGCTAAAATATTTTATGAGGGAATTATGGAAGGGAATATGGTATGGAATGTCTTAACTAAATTGTTTTTTATGAGATTAGTGCGGGAAGGATGGTGTGGCAATTTATTAATAGTGGTAAAGGACACAAAAGAAAATTTCCAAAATGATATAGGGATACCCATATTATATCCATTCCAATATACATCGAATTAGGTCATTCATTAATAATAATTAGTATAGTATCAAATTATGGAAATCCCTTATTTGTGGGTAAGGATTTAGGATATTTTTAAAATTTATAATTTTAATTTAACCCCTAGTAAACAAAATATTACCATAACCATGATGAATGTTTTTTTCTATTTATACAATTAATTATTGAAGAAATTATTTATTCCTTATTAGATAATAAAAATATTCTTCATCCAAATATGTAGTATTTTCCTTATAATTAAATTCAATTAATTTTAAAAATTCCATATAAAATTAATATATATACATTATAAATGATTGGTTTTCCAATAAAAAATTCTCATTAGAATAGAAATCTCTAAGAATAATGAGCCCGTAAGGGGCGACACAGCGCGAGGGTTTTCTCTCCCAGTGCCGCCTCCTTGTTCCACCCTGGTCAGGCGCTGCTTCCTCCCCTTCCTTGTTTGTGGTTAGTGGAAGGGACTTCCTTGGCTCGGTCGCCATGATGGTGCACTTGATTCAGCCTTCTTTCACGGTGGCGCAGGCGTCGAACGACCGAGTCCTAGAGCCCGCGGGATGAGGGAGTCTTACCATTCGTGGTCGCAGGCATCTGGTGAGGGGCGTGGCTACCGGGGGTCTGAAGGTTGGTGGCGCTGGGGTTTGGAACTAGATCTGGTTTTTTATGGGTCCTTTTCCAGTTTTGTTCGTTTTTTTACTTTTTTCTTCCTGTTCTTCCTGCTTCTGGTTCCTGGATGGGTGAATTTGTGTTGCTGTTTCATGGATGGATCTATTGGTTTCATGCCGCAGTTTAAATGTTCATGTGTCTTCACGAGCATGGGATGATTCTGTTCCTCTTTGTTTCAAGGATGATGTTTTTGTGTGAGTAGATGTTTCCGTATGTTGTGATTTCTTCAGCCTCCACTGATGATTTGGTGTGAGCCACTGATGTTTGTACCAGCAAGGTCGATGGACGCTGAAGGTCTGATGTTGGTGACGACGACGGTCGATGGTTGACAATGACGGTCGACGGTGGCCGACGACCGTCGCCAGTGATGGAGTCGATAGGAGCCGGTGAACCTCGCCGGTGTCCCAGTGAAAGTGGGTTTTCCGGTCGCATCGGGGGCGTATCTCGAGGATGATGAGGCGGTGGCAGGTGATCCTGGGTTTCGAGGCGGCGCGTGGGCTCGCGGATTGAGGAGTTGCGCGGTTTCCTTTGATGGGTGGTTTTTTTAATTTTTCAATGGTTTTATTGTATCCTTGGGTCCCGACAAACACTATAAACCTGCTTTCTGATAATGGGAAAAAAATTATTTTCGGCGGAATGCTCTGAGATCATAATTCTATATGAAATTAACTCAATTGACCTAAAATAGTCGAATATTATATTTATTTAAAATATTCTCCATTAAAAACAATTTAAAATTTTATTCATCATGGTATAAAATTTAATCGAATTCCATTTCTTCAATAAAAAATTAGTATTTTTCCATATTTATCAAAAAGATAATATTTTTTTAAAATTCAAAAAACAACTACATATAATTGTGACAAATAGTCTTCAAAATTAAAATTTAATTTTATGTAAATTATTAAAAAAGTGGTATTAATTCATTTAAAATTATTATCTGAAAAAATTATTAATCCACTTCTTAGTGAAATACAAATTTTGGAGATAATTTCATTCAAATTATAATGGTTCAAATTTGTTTCTAATCAATAGATAACCATTGAATTTATTTTATAAAAATCTAAACAAAATAATTTTCATGATTGAGTTATTATAATTCATTCCTTATATCTTTGTTTCTAGGTAATAATTTTCATGTATCAATAATAATATTTTAAATGAGTATTAAATTTCATTTAAACTCATAAATATAAGCACTAAAATATTTTAATGATATTTAATGTAATGAAATATGTCTAATTAGATCTAGTTTTTATTTTATATTATAATATTTTTATTTCATATTATACACTCTATCTAACATGTTGTTAATCTTTTAAAAACTTATGGTGTAACACTTTAATTCCATTGATGAAACATTCTCTGTATATTAGATTGAATGGATATATGTTAAAGATGTATAATGATTTATTGAATATAGAAATATGAAGTACAAAATTGTGGTACTTGTTTAATTAAATATTATAGATAAGTAATTAAAAATATTTGGTTATTGAAACTTGATTCAGTATTTCATATCTTCCTCTAATTGATTTATTGTATTAGAGGATCGTCGAAACCCTAGAAGACATGTTGCAATCATTATATATTGTTTGAAAAATTGGTATGAATAAACGTATTCTATTTCTGTAATATTACTAATACTATAGATTTCAATCGACCATTTAAATGTCTTCATATTAATTATTGTGTGATAGGTTGTTGGAAAAAAACATGAGGGGATGATATTGTAGAAGTAATTTGGTTTAGGCCAGAGATATTGAAGTGTATGTCATTGAATGTTGTTGATATTAAGTATAACATAATGGTATACAATTACCAAAAGACAAGGTATGTTGAATATCAGTAATGAGATCTAGATTTTGATGTTGGTGATAAGTTATTCCCATGAATATCGCATTCGATAAATGTTATGAGATCTACAAAGAACATAAGATGACATGTTGATATATCGCACTATAATAATTTCACTATCATATGCGGACTTTATATAAACATGTATGACATCCAATTAATCACTCATATGTTCATAAAACTAGATAATGACATTTCACATGATGTATAACTATCAAAGATTCATTAAAATATTGGATATGTTATTTGAAATAATATTACTGAAATCATAAATATTGGTTGTGAGGACATACAATAGAGGATAGTTTATGGAGACCCAAGGATTCAATGAGGTGGAATTATCCTATATTTGTTTAGTGGAATGGAATTTAGATGGTGAAATTATTATAAATTTTGTAAAATTTTACTCCACTATAATTTATGATATTTATATTTTTAAATTAATGTGTTTTTATGATATATA
Organism: Viscum album; assembly: GCA_963277665.1. NCBI lineage: Eukaryota > Viridiplantae > Streptophyta > Magnoliopsida > Santalales > Viscaceae > Viscum > Viscum album. Next base: position 302,243,545 of record OY728131.1, on the reverse strand, counting down.
TCTTTACCCATAACATCGAATTTAAACAAACCATTCTATAAATATTAATACTTAAACGTGACCATTTTATAGTAGCTATTAATTTTTCTGTATTCATAGGAATAAAAATATTACGAAAAATATTTATATAATTTATTTATAAAGAGAAATCATATATTAAACCATTATATATTTAAATATTCATTTTACTGCAATTCCATTTTATGATTTAGAAATAAAGATTAATGAAAAAATGATTTTTATTTTTTTTATAAAGAGATTGTATAATTATTTTATTCACCTTTTATAAAAGAATAAATGATTAAATGTTTTTAAATTTTCATCTGTGCATAACCAAAAAATATATTGTGACATTTTTGAATTTTTATTAAAAAAATATATATAAATGAATAGTGAAAAATACATATTTATTTCGGAAACACTAACTTCCATTATAAAAAAATTTCCTTAAATTAATGGAAATTTATCTTGAATTATAATAATCCAACTTTATTTATAAATAATATAATTATAAAAATAGTAGTTATATTTAAACCTTGTTTTGTATAAGTTCAATATTGTGACAAAAATATTTTTTTTCCCATACAAATGTTTTTCAATGAATGTTACACATTTATATAAAGATTTATATTTGAAAATATTGAAATTGAATCATTTAAAATGTATTATACATTTAAAATTATAATAATAATTATAATTTAATATAATCAATGTATCTTTTGGTCATTAAAATTAGTAAAAATGGTAAAAGTTTTTCATCATAATAAAATAGGAAAAAAATAATGCTAAAAGAATTAGGTAAAGCCTTAAAATCCTTTTGAAACCATACATCCTCATATTGGTAGAATTTATAAAAAAATATAATAATAAGATATTAAATAATGTATTTAAAAAATATTTTTGAAATAAGAACCCCTGTCATTTTCTATTTGAAGATAACTTGTTTTTTATTCAAATTTCATACTATTTTTGTGTTACTAAATATAATGGAATGGAAGTAATATTTCATATATTTATGGAGATATAAGATTTTTTGTAAAAAATAATTTATATTATTTAAATAAAAAATAACTGAATCAATTATATTAAATTATTTTAATTTGAAATTAGATGTAATATGAAATGACTAATTTCAAAAGAACCTATTTTTTGTGTTTTCTATTGTTTTATTAAATTTTATTTCTAAAACCTATATAAATTCAATACAATAAAATGTATTCTAAATAATGAATTAGTTATTCCAAAAAATACAACTATCCTTTAATATGTCATCATATATGTTTATAATCATGATTAATCTTAATTGTGGTTGAACTTTGTTTAATGTTGTTTAACATGAATATATTTAATATGATGTATTTTAAACATGTATAATTATGATTAAATGAGTACTTATTTATAGCTTATAACATATTATTTTGGAATTTACAGTTTTCTATTCCCACTTATTATGATTATCATATATATAAATATATAAATATATATATTATTTTTTTGTGATGTAATTATATGGGTGTCTTTGTCCTCACATATAAAAGGGAGAATAATCTAGGACCATACTCAATAGGTTCTATAATATATCATGGAAAATAACTATTATAATAAATTCATATATTCCTTCCTTACATCGTAGATCTTTTCTTCATTTCAAATCACAATCTTTTAAAGTATTAAAGTGAAATCCCAAAATAGTTTCACGATGAAGAGGTAAAACATTTAACCAAGTACATTCATTATTTTTTCATATTATACCAGATATAAATATACATTATCCATTAAAAAATAATAAAATTAGTTCCATAAATATTTTTTTATGATGACAAAACAACAATTTTTACCTTTATTTCATCCAATGTGATATGAAAGCATCACTCGTGAGTATTTTTGTACTACCACCACTATGAGAAAATGCCTTTCATTTTTCATCACTATATCATATTAATGTTTCAAATAATGGAATTAATAAATATATAAATGTCTATATATTATTTATGTTATTATTATAATCTTTTAAATATTCAACATTAATTACTTTTCCCTGTTTCCATTCTTCAAAACATTGAAACATAACTTCTTAAAATTTATGGAATACATTCTCCATGATGTGAAATAATAAATTATTATTCAATGATTTAGATTAAATGTTATAAAATAGTATACAATGATTAAATATGACATTAAAAATTATTAAAATTATAGATTTTAAATAACCATACTAATACAATAGTCATACGGTCAATCTAACTGAAATGTATATTGTGTGATTTGATTTTTGAGGAATTTTCTTATTTATTTTTGTATCCTATCTATTTGATATATTTTATGGTGTTTTGGGGAAAATATATTTTTTAACAAGATATTTGGTGGTACATGGTTGGAACATTGTTAGTAGAAACTGTGTTCCAACCTTTGAGAGATAGTGAACACAAGACATTGGAACTGTCTAACACACCAGTCCATGCACACGGGTCTGAGGCTAACTGAGAGATCTGAATAATTTCTACATTTGAGTCCAATTGTAAAAAAACATGATTAGGAATCATCTTATTAGTGACCATTCAAAATTATTTTCTATATGAAGGAGATTCTTCATGTTTATAATTCAATATTTGGACAAATGTTTAGCCAAATCGTGAATCCTATCCAAGTTATTTTAATTATGGATGTTTTACTTTCACTAATTGAACATATTATCCCCAATCATTACAATTATTTCCCACATAGGACTTTAATCTCTAGGTGTATATCCCTCAATTGTTATCTCCCTTCAATATTCATTTTAATGGAACATTTGTTGTCAAATATCCAAGAATCGTTATGTAAATGAATCCCGCTTGAGTTTATTCCTTCTTCATGGTAAATTTTTTTATTAATAAATTTGTACATCTTTCCCCAATACATAGGTTAACAAAAGTTTGGTTGAACCTTGTCTCTTTTGATATATTTTTATGATTTTTGACATGATAATTCCTTTTTATGGTCTACTAGTGGAAAGGTTGGGGTTTTTAACCAGATTCTAGAATCATACTTGATTAAGTCATGTGGTTCAATGCATTAACATTATTAGATTATTTTTTTATTCTTTTTTTTATTCTTAAATTTCTTCATTGTATTGTTTGTGTGGTGAAAATAATTATTTGAAAGGTTTTTAGTTTGTGAATGGGAGGAAATACGATTTTCCAAATGGAAATGGTATTTTTTCTTGGATGTTTCAAATGAAAGAATTGTGTATGAGTAATGGAAATATTTGAAATGTATTTTGTACTGATAAATGGATGTTTGGATTGTTTATTTTCAATTTTGTACTTACTTTTTATAAATTTGGTGGATTTTGATGATGTTTTATTTTGTGGATTGTTTGAATTCTTATGTTCTGTTTCATATAACATGAAATGTGGACATTTAGCACAGAGGGAATCCAAGGTGACAATATATGAGGACTAAGACTAGTATCATAGACATATCAGTGGGAATGAGGATTGATTACTATATGATAGATTGATGCTACTACACTAAAAACCATGTGATGAATGGAGACCACTAGAACGTAGGATGCATTCCAATTTAGTGGTTTGTGCATGGAGATGTTGTGGGTTACAGATTCTATACTATGTTCACTAATATACGAGGTTCCTAGTATCCCACTAACAATAGTTCATATGGATTAAACAAGATTATCATGTGATGAAATTTATTTCATTGGTATATGGTTGAAGTTGCATATCAATTTTGATTTGAAATCATGTTTCCCATGAATGTTTAACATTAAATTTTTTATCAGAAAAATTCATTCAAAATGGTATCTTTCTAATTTTTAGAAATAATATAGTGATTTTTCATATAATAAATTGGTATGGAATCATTCTATTTGGGTGATATACTGCTATTAATTCTCCCACACCCTTTATATACCCTTGGTTATGGGTTGACCATGTTAGGTCTGTCCTAGGTGGAGGAATGACCCTGTAATGTTCCATTATTTTATTAATTAAATCTAATTAATATTATTTGGCATTTTACAATAAGCATAAAATATGAAATATAGTAGACAATAAAAAACATTTAAATTAATAATTCGTAAAACAAAAAGTATATCTAGACGTTAAGAAATGTATACATATGAAATTTTTAGTTGACCATAAATAGTAATGTGACCCTAATGACTAGTAAATTGGCCAATATAATAGGTACCTCACAAATGAATCTATGATAAAAATTTATAAATCCTATAGGTGGAACCTTATATAGATATTTCATTTTATATATAATGAAATATTTTAAAAATTACTAATTATATATATGCATTTTTGTAAGTCATGATTATTTAATTACAATTTTACGATTATAATAATAATTTAATATAAAATATAATATCATAAAATGTAATCATAAATAATTATTTTAATGAATTATGAGTATAAAATATTCTTAGTATACCTTAGGTAATTATTCAAAGTGTAATAAATGCATTTTTAATTTTTTACTTTTTATATAAATTTTTTTTTACATTAAAATTAAAATTCACATATTTGAAAAATTATTTTCATAAAATAGTGTTTAGTTTTTAATTATAAATTTTGAAATATGATTGGGTTAAACTTTTGGTAATTTTATAAAATACATGAATTTTTGGTGAATAGTAATATACAATAATTTATGATAATTGGTAAATAGATGAATATCTGCATCATGCTTGTGTCATGGAAGATTGTAATGGAGATTATTTTGAAATCACAGAATATATTTATGTTTTATTGTCAAAATAATGCAAAATATTTATAGTCTTGAACAAATACATTATACAAATAAATAGAATAATGAGACACCCCTCCTCTCATCCACAATAAATACCACCCCTCATTATCTCTTCTCATTAATCCTATCAGGATTATATCATATCCAAAATTATGCTAAAATATATATCAAATACCCTATCCTTAATCCATGAGCTCATGGTCTCATAAAAATTCAAAAACATCTACCATAAAGAGGCTCTCAACAATGATATACTCAAGGGGTAAATTCCTCAATATATTCCCTTTATTTTCTATCATGTTCGTTTCAATATTTTTCATTCATCACCTCCATTAATAATAATGTTATGATAAATATAGTAACATACATGTATGTGAATTTTATTATCATAATGGTTTAATTCATCCTCATCTCTCATTTCCCTTCCTTTTATACTAGAAATGAAAACACCATCTGGGATGTGTTAATTCATCCCATTTGAGGTTGAAAGGTTTTCAATTTATTTTACCATAATTAATTATTGTCATGAAACCATTTTATGGTTCAAATATACTATAATATATTTATTATGTCTTAGGTAATCTTCTAGAATATTTTCTCACTTGATATTAATCTATAACAAAAAATGTTTTTTTTGTGATAAAATATCAACCATTAACCAAAACTATTTCAATTAATGTGGTACGTAATGATTCGTATTCATAAAAAATAACCAATTGAATTTTATAACCATATAATATTCTGTATGTTAAATAATATTATTCCACTTCAATTTTGGAGAACAATTCTAATCTTACTTTTTTATCCATAAATGTATATAAGTAAATCAATTATGAAACTCATAGAATAAAACCATACCAAATGATGAAATTGAAGCTCTTATCCCATTAAATAGGTCACGAATTAACATATAAAGGATAAACTAAATAATTTTCCATTATAAGTAGTTTTAGAAATAATAATTAATGAATTATGTTTTTTTATCCATGATATTAAGATCATTTGAAGGAAACCTTCATACTTAAGTTAAGGGATTCTACTCGAACCTCATTTATACCTTCCTGATGTTCTATCGTTCCTTTTACCAAATGAATTTATCTAATATTTTTTTTGAACATTTTATAAATTTTTTCTATATGATCTAATATCATGTATCATGATCCACCCATCATTCTCTTTCAGGCAGATATATGTTTTTTAATTATACCCACCTTAATTAATCCTGATAAGCATGTCCGTTTTAGGAAAACTTTCCGAATTCATACCCATTTTCATGTACACTATATAATATATTTGTTAGAAACCATTATTTTCCTAAAACAATTATTTTAATAATGAATATCTTATTATTTCACATCAGGTTTTACATAGAAGATTATCCCCTTTTATGTTTAAAATGACTTTCGATATTTTTTTACAAGAACTAAAATGTTTTATTTCAATGTTTTATTAATTACACTTTTTTACATGATAATACCTCAACTTGACTACAATTTTCTTGATACATATTTATAAAAAACTATTAATTTCCTTTAATTATTTAACTCTTTTCCTTTATGGAAATTTTTATGATACTCTCAATTATTATTCTTTATGACACTATTATGATACCCAATTCAAACAATGTTTAACCCTTATGCTTTTGTTTTATTGGTTATATATGATTAAAAATTTGGAAAGAATATTCATTAACATTTTATGATGGGTTCAACCAGAAAGCACTCTAATGGATTGGGTAATATTGTGTCTCATGACATGTTATGTAAAATTGTCTTTGCAGTTAGCCTTGACTCATGCTACCATGTGAAATGGTCTTGGTGCTTAACCTTGACCTTCGTCCACTATGTTCAACAATACTTGACTCATGATCAAAATATATTTCATTTTTCAATCCAATTATTAAAAATACAAGTTTATATGATCCCATGTATATATGTTATGATTACATATGTTTCTTGCCTTTTTATATCATTATTCTAGGCCTTCTAACCCATGTGATAATGAATAATTATTATGATTATCCTCATACTTAGATTTTAGATCATAACATTGCGAATGTTATCCCTATGTTACCGTGTGAATATATATGAATACAATGGACATTAGTATATCATTATAAGTAAGAAATAATGATTTTTTGGTCCCTTGTTTTTCTTTTTTTTTTGTTCATAGTCTTCCAAGACACAAGACTTTGTGATCCTTTTCCAGAAATATGATAAATATTTATGGTTAAAATCATGTAATGATATGTGTAAAGGTCTCGGTTCTCTATATTTGGTATTAGAGGAAATGATTTTTGGGATATTAGGAAAGGATAAATTCATTAAGAGACTTCAGGATGTGACTATGTATAAGAAAATAATAAAATTTTATTGATAAGTATATAATAAGTGGGTTTTCAAGAAAATACACCCATGTATGGATACAAACAAGTGGATGTGGATCTAGAACAGATGTATGTAGGGGTAAAACATGAAAAAACCACTTTGATCTAGACATGAATGGGAACTGATTATTGAAAAAGAGCATTTCTTCACTCTTGGATTGACACTCCTTGGAGAGATGATTTGGTAATTTCATAAGCATAGGGAAAAGTATTTTCAGTGGAACAAAAGAATAATCTCATAGGGATAAATTTGATGAAAAAAGTATTGGGTAACGTTGTTTAAAACCTTGGGAATCACGAGTAATGATATTCATTTACATAAATTGTATATCCACTTACCATAAAAGTTTTCATTTTAAAATTATTATATATGTAATTAGGACTTCTAAATATACATTAATTTTCTTTGTTATTGGATTTAAATAAAAGAACACGTGCCTAAAATTAATTTGATTGGCGATGTGATGATGTCTTTAATGATATTCCTGATATGATGGGACTATGTGGTCAACCCATTATTAAAGTAATTGCTCGGCTAGCTCCATTTATGAATACTATCATGAATCATTTTGAATACCCTACTCCTCCAGGGAAATAATAATCTTTCATATAATCTTTCATGTAGATAGGGCCACCCATGTTTAGTTGATATTTTTATCCCATCTTCTTTTAAAAAATTATTTACTACATTGAAAAGACATTCTTTTTAAATATATTCTTTGAATAAGAGAATGTATTACGGGTGTTCTACTATTATGATGTTGAATTTGATTAGTGGTTGACAATGATCTAGAATAAGATGTTCTAAGATGAAATTGATTCCATGGATTTGAAGTAATTCAAGAGAATGTTTTTCAAAAAGTATTTTCCACGAACCCTCTACCGAAATTTGGAATGAAAATTCCACATTGTAAATATGATGGAATATGAGTCCATCAGGGTATATTAATCAAATATCAATATTAATGAATGTTATTACTTTACAATGTCATGAACATCAAAATTAAGGTGGATTATTTCATTATCAAACTAAAGATAAGCCTATGAAAAATATTGTGATTCAAGACTTTGACAATTATGAAGAAATATTCCATAATTCCCTTAGAGATTAAATTGATATTGGAGACTCTCAATGGTTTCATGGTCCTTGTGACAAAAAGTGAATAATAGAGTCTGATGTGGTTTTTTTGAAAAATATCTCCCATGATGGAATAAAGATCAAACATTCCACCTATCCAAATTTGGGGAAAATCATACACGGATGTTTATAAAGTGAACAGAGGATTTCTTTAAATTGGGAAGAATATTGAATGTATCTATAAACTGGAGAATCGATTTGAATAATGAATCAAATGTGTATGAATAGAGGAAGATTAATATTAATGATCATATAGTAATTAATTGTTCCAACTATAAGAAACATGGGAATAATGCAAATAATTTCCCTAATCCATGGGTTGTTAGAGCCAATCAACAATAACCTCCAAGTAATCAAGTAAGGACTCATTCTATAACTACTATTGGGGTGTATCCGGACAATGATGTGGTGACAGTTACACTACATATTCATTTAATAATTTAGAAATTAGTACTTGATTCTGGTGCAACTAATTTTTGAATATCATTCTTGTTTTGTAAAACAATTCAAACACTGCATAAAAATTCTGGGATTGAGTTTTATCTGAGAACAAAATTTAAGGGAATTATTGTATCCCAATTTCATAACTCCTCCTAGGATAACATTTGTGTATTGAACCTCCCAAAAAATCTCTTCATACTACTTTTAGAGGAGTTTGATGTTATATTGGGCATGTTTTGTTTATATTTATTGAAAGTCAACATCAATTTTCGGGAATGGTAGATTACTCTTCAAATCTAGAAGCATCCTAAAATTCATTAAAATTATATGGAGGAAGATGAACATATTTTTAAATCTTTTTCATAATTCTTTATATTAAATCCTCATGAGCAATAATATTTAGAATAAATGATAGAGACAAATAAGTTAATCATGATTGAATAAATTTCAATTTTAAGGGACGACACTAATATATTTCCCAAATAATTGTTTGGTCATCTACCCGATGGAGAGGTTGAGTTCCAAATTGAACATACTCATAGATATATACCTACATCAAAAACACTATATAGAGTAGAAACTTTATAGTTAAATGTTTATAAGATGTAATTATAGAATAATTAAGATTGGGGGATTATATGGCCATGTGATTCACTCTATTCAGCACCATTCCTCTTTGTTAAGAATTAGGATGGATCAAGACACCGCTAAATTGATTATTCATATCCCCATAAGATCACAATAATGAAGAAGTATCCACAGACTTGAAATGATAAATAGTTCGATCAGCTATGTGGGTCCAGTAATTTCTCTATGGTTGGACCTTCTGTTAGGATATCACGAATGGATGTTGAGGTAGGAATATATTATAAAAATGCCTTTTGAATAAGGTATGTACAATATGAGTTTATTTTGATATCATCGAGACTCACTAATTCTTAATAAATATTAAAGTATTAAATTAATTAAGTCTTTATATATTTTATTATCAAATTTTTTGAAATTTTTATTGATGATATTCTAATCAACTTCAAGAGGAAACTGGAACATGAGGGGAAATTGAATATTTTTTTGATGACATTTAGATGGGAGAAAACTTTTTCTATGTACATTAAAAGAGACTTATTTATATTGATATTATCAATCATGTTGAATTTTATCACTATAGGAAAAACATATATGGAAACTTTTATGACATATGAAATTGAAGTGTGGCCTATGACAACATATATAACAGAGATGCACATATTTGTAGGTCTAGATGGATAATTTCAATGATTTTTGAATAAATTATATTGAATGTCAAACCTATGACCAAGATAACACAACAGGTGGTTATGTTCATTTGTACTCAAGAATGTGTATCAATCATTATGGAGTTTGAAAATAGGATTATTAATACACTAGTTTTCAGACACCCGATAAGTGGAGAACTATTTTTTTGGGTATAGTGATGATACAAAAAACCTTAGGATTTGTGCTAACTAAAAATAATATAGTGATATCCTAAACCTCAAAGAAGCTAAAAATGAATGAGAAAATTTATCCCAGGCATGATTTGGAGTTTGTGGTTGTGATATTTGCTTTGAAAATCATAGGGTATTATATAATTGAAGTGAAGTTTGAGATAAACAATGATCACAACAGTCTAAAATATGAAATAATAATAATGGTTAGAGGTCATCAAGGATTATAACTTATCAATCCCCTACCACCCCTGTAAATAAAATATGGTGGAAATTGATCTAACTGGAATAGATCCAACATCATTATCAAAGTTGATAATTTTAATGATCCCATCTTATATGATTTTCCAAGAATGGGCACGGGAATCATTAAGGGATGAACATCATCAATCCTTTGTAAAATGACATCTTAACCATCCCAAATTAAGAAAATAAAGAATGGTCAATGAAATGATGTGGATTTTAGAAAGGGTTGGACGCTATCAGAAATGTGAAATTCAATGACTTCAAGATTTATGAAGAAGAATATGATTGATTTGGGTCACAATTATGTGTATCTTCCAATACTGTGATAAAGAAGGATATTATTATTTACGCACATAGAACAAGAATATCTATTCACGTAGGGAACACAATGTTGTATATTGATCTATGAGATAATTTTGGTGGCATAATATGAATAAGGAGAACATTGAGAATAAATTAATGTGTTTGGTACGTCACTATGTGAAGGATAAAAAAATAAATAATATAGGGAAGATATTATTGAGCATAAACTGATTGGACCTGAAATGGTCGACAAAATGTTGGAGAAGGTGTAAACCATTCAGTAGCACAATAATGCACCCCTAATAAAAAACTAGATATGTAGACAATCATCTATGAGACAATGAGTTTGTAGTGGCATAAATGATATTCCTCCACATATCTCTATGGAATAATTTCATGTGGTTTTTGATGAAAGGAAAGCTAATTCCATGTCACATCAACCCTTTTAGGATTCATGATCATGTTAGACATGTGACCTATAGAATAGTACTCCCCCTACCATATCTAATGTGCACAATTTATTCCATGTATCCCTCTAAAGGTAGTACATACTAGATACTTCACATGCACTCTTGTCAGAGGAGGCATAGTTGGAGAATGGGATTTCTTGAGAAAAGAAACTATTTATGATCTATGATCATAGAGAGAATGTTATACACCATAATACTACACCCCTACTCAATGTACTATGATGGAACTAAAAGATGAATGAGGAAATAATGGAACTACAGGAACCAATGAAGGAAAAGTACCAACACCTGTTTATGGAATAGAATTTAAAATGGAATTTCTAGGGAGAAATTTCATAAGGGGGGAAGAATGTTACGACCCAATGTTCTATCAAAGGAATTAAATTCTAATATTTTTTTTCATAAAGTATAATCACATACTATGACATAATGAAAGAAATACAAACATTATAAATAAATAATGAAAAAAATATAAGGTATCACATGTTGATTAGGAATGTACACCGATGAAATATTTTCTTGATCATTAGAATAGTAATGTGACCCTTATGAATAGTAAAATGGATAATTGAATATTAAAAACACTAATGAATGAATAAATAAAACTTATCAAACTTATGGTTGAAAATATGATATAAATATATCGTAGTATATGTATGTAAATATTTAAAAATTATAAATTAAATGTTTTCATTTTTTGAAGCCATGTATATTTAATTAAAATTTTGTGATTAATTTAATAATTAAAATGAAAATATATTTCCATAAATTTTAATCATCAATAAGTATATTTATGACTTATAAATATATGAAAATATTAAGAGAGATTAATTTATTTTTCTATATGCTAGGAATGTCGTTTTAGTTTTAAAATTTTTATTTATGATGTAATTTATAGAACTAAATAAAATTAAAAATTTGTTTATTTAGAAAATCATTTTCATAAAATGAATTTAATTTATCAATTCTACATTTCCAAAAAATGCGGTTAATTATATAGATTTTTTAAAAATATATGAATTTTTGGTGAATTGTGAAATATGATAATTTACGATAAATGCTAAATAAATTAATTTCTACATCATGCGTGCTTCATGGATGATGTAAATGTCCATTAACTCTAACTCACATGAAATATTTATTATTTCTGTTTCATGAATCATGGAAATTAATAATCTTGATCAAAAATATTAAAATAATGATTAGAATATTGGGAAACCCCTCTTCTCCTCTACTAAAAATACCACCACTTTTTTCTTCATTTCCTCAAAAATTTCATGCATCGTTCCTAGACCAAATTCTTCTCATATAACACAATAATAATAGTTCCCACTTCAAGGATATATTGGTCTCATAAAAAACAATATATCTTAAATAGGATCTCAAGGATTACATATTGATGTGGTAAATTCCACATTTCATTTATATTATTTTATATCATGTTCCCTTCATTCTTTTTCAATCCATACAAAACTTAATCAAAAATGTTATGATATTTATATTAAAATGATTTTATGTAATATTTTTTTTATTTAATAATTAACCATCATCTGTGATTTCCAATACTTTTATAATAGAAATGAAAACACCATCCGAGTTTTGTTAATTAATAAAATTTGAGGATGAACAGTATTCAATTTCTTTTAAAATTTTCAATTCGGGACATCTAAACAATTTTATTGTTTAAAGAGAATATAATTTATTTATTATGTATTATTTAATTTTATTTCATCTTTTCAACACATGATATTTATCGATAAAGAAAAATGATTTCTTTGTGATAAAGAACTGCCAATTATCAAAAACAACTCTCATTTATCTTTTATATAATGATTCATCTAAAATCAAAATCACCAAATGAATTTTATGAACACATAATAATTTAGATATTCCCTGATAACATACCACTTCAATTATATAAAACCATTATCTTCTTAAATGTTTATCATTACATGTATATAATTAAACCAATCACAAAAACCAAGGAAAATTCACTAGAAAACAATGAAATAAAACCTATTAATTCAATAAAAAGGTAATGAATTAACGTAAAATGCATATAATTAAACTATTTCATGTATAATAGGTTCTATAAATACATATTAATGATTGTAATTTGGGTAACCAAGGCATTAATATTATTTTAATGACTCCTTCAAACTAAAGGTATGGGATTCTACCCGAACATCCATTATTCCATCATGTTGTTCTATCATTCTTTTTTAGCCAAATTGTGTTATATAATATTTTTATTCATATAAAATAATGGATTTTTATATGCTTGAAATAGATTTATCAAGATCCATTCATCATTCAGTTTTAGTGATATTTATATTTTTAATGATCCCCACCACAATTTTTCATGGTAAACAACCCCATTTTATGGGAACGTTCTGAATTCATACCCATTTTCAAGTACAATATAAAATTTTATGAAGCCACAATTACATTACATAAATATTATTTTTTTTATGAAAACATTCTTGGTTCACTTTTTATTTTATATAAATGATAAATCCCTTTTATATTTTGAATTACCTATTATATATTTCTCTAACAAAACTAAAATGTATTAATTATAATGTTTATTGAGTACTATTTTAACATATTATTACATAATATTGAAAAAAAATCATGATATATTACTATAGTAACCTATGTTTTTTCATGCATATTTTAATTCCTTATCTTTATTGAGAAATTTAGGATACTTTCATTTGTTATTCATTATAACATGATTATTATACACAATTCTTACCATGGGTAAACCTTATGTTTATGTTTTAATGGTTACATATGAACTTAAATATTGGATAAATATTAATAAAAATGTTATTATGTGTTCACCAAGATATTGATCTAATGCATTGGGTAATGTTGAGCCACATGGGACGTTATGTTCAACGCTCCTGGTAGTTAGCCTTAACTCGTGCTACCTTCTGCAATGATCATGGTGGTTATCCATGACTTGTGCTCATCTCTGTGGCATTTGACTAAAATAGTGATTAAATCATGTTATAGGTTACTAGAAAATTATTAAGACTCCATTTTTATTATATCCCTAGTTAATATGTAATGATTGAATATGATCAATCCATTTTTATATCATTATGTGATTCCTTATAACCCATGTGCTAATGCTTTATTATTATGATTATACCCATAATGGGATTTTGGAAAATCATTTTAATCATGTCATCCCTTGCTGAATGTACGATGATATATGAGGAAAATAAAATTTAGCATCTTTTTATGAAGATTAAATAAATACATGTTTTATATATCCCCGTTGTTTCTTGTTTTTCGTACCATGTCTTTCAATAAAAGAGACTTTACGATCGGTGCATTTTAATATGAAGTTTTATTATTATTAAAATCATGAAATTATATTTTTAAATAGATAATTTCACTATAATAAATATCATGGTGGTGATGGTGGTTTTAGTTTCAATTGGTCCACATATTATTTGGGTTGGTGGAGGTGGATTGGGGGTATTGGCCCACTAATTACATTGAGGTTTTGGGTTGTTTCGTTGGTTCCCATCCTCATTTTATTTGTTTTTATTTATAATTTCGTTAATTTTGATAGTTTTGATATTATTATTATGTATATTCTTTATTTTAAAATTCATGATACATGTGAATAGTTTATGGATATTTATATTAGGTGCAATCATTCCCTAAAAGTTTATTTTAAATACATAGGGAATACTTTCCATCTTATTTGAATTGGGAATATCCTATTAAACATGCCATGTTTCATGTCAGGTATCGAGTTAAATGGAATCACCGACTGGTTCATGAAAAAATGGCATCAGATCATGGGTTTTCGCATTCATTTTCTCATATTACGTTAGAGAGTTTGGATTTAAAGGAAATTTTAATTTTTATTACTGAAGTTCTATTTTCATGTGGGGTGTATGTCCAAAAAACATCATAACAGACCTTGGGTAACTATGGGATTTTCATAATTAGGTTGACTTATCCTTTTGGTGAGACATAAAGGATTGATATTTTTCCTCAAAACTGGGAGGGGGTAAATGGGTTTGGTTTGTTATTGAATTTTTGATGCATTTGTTTTTATCATTGGATTCTTTTGAAATTCATTATTTGTTTTTTGTAATTTTTTAAAAAAATTAATGAATATTTTAGTGATGGTTTTGTTTTGTTTATCATTTTTTTAGAATCATACCACACCATATAATTCAATTCTTCTATGGGAAATGGCTATAGAGAGTTATCTATTACCAGTAGTTGAGTGGTTAGTAAATGTAAAGTTAATGGTTTTCCATGAATTGGGATAGGGAGAGGGCCCTATCCCTATATAGGTTAAGGAATCAAAACAATTTCATGTAATGTAAAAGGATCATGATTTTCTTGAGAACAGACTTCCAACCATAAAAGGTAGCACAAATCCCTAAGAGGAAGAAGAGTGGATTTATAATATAGAGAAGTTTTTTGGGTTTCATTATACTCTTGATGCTGATAATGTAATGTATTATAAATTATTATTAGCATGTCCCATTAAAAGGAGGTGGTACATAGTGGTTCTCATTGGGAATCATGAGATTATGTGTTGGAGGTATTTTAAGTTCTTCTTTTACAAAAATTAATATTTAGATATCTTATTCATCCACAAGACCTTATTGGTTCTGGATCTCAACCAGGGGATTAAAATATGTTGGTTTAGGCCAACAATTTTGAAAAGTTTGTCCAGGTCACACCTGAAGTGGTTTTCAATGAGTAATTGAAGGCTAAAATGATTGAGATGGGGTTTCATGCAGATATTCAATTCTAGTTATTCTTATTATTATTTTTTTCATATTATAGGATTGTAGATCATTATTTAATTGTTTAGATTGACCACTCTAGTGTTTTTAGTCTATATGGACAAGTTTTTGTAGAGTTCGTGTTTATGACAATTCATTTTAAAAGAGAAAATAGAATGTTGAGAAAGAGAAGATGACAGTTGGTAGTTCAAGCCATTATTCAAGAATGTTTTTGTCTGTGGATTCAGATGAGAGACCATTCCTCTAGAATCAATTTGGGATGTCCTAGAATATACGATGAATATGGTCATTTCTACCAAAACATTATCATCAGTGTGGAAATGTTGGGAATTGGAAGTGATTTTTCAATGTGATTCACACCTTTTAGTGTTATATTGGTTCTACATCCCCAAGAGACATGTCATATATGTCAACTTAATCCGTGATAGTAGGTTCTTGTTTTGGTGGTTGTAGAATAAGGGACATATTTTCTTCATGAAAATTTCATATTAATGAATATTCGTAGGTCATTGGTTATTCTCATGTTCAAGAATATATTAGGTATATTAATTATATTGAACAAGAACTAGAGTAACTGATGTAATGGTTGCAATGGATTCAGGTATGATTCTTATTGAATCATCTAAAGCTATAGTTAATTTTTACCAAAGTTTCTCTTTGTAATTTATTTCATCCAAAAAATTTAATTAGTTAATGTTTCCAACTAAAATCATATCATATACGATAGAGTTAGTGATGACGATTAGAAAGAGAAAAGAACAGAGTGTCATGTGAAAATATTTCCAGCTCACCATGTATGGAGTCAAACTAGAGTTGGATTTTAAGGTTTTGGAAATGGGGAACATTTACATAATCCTTGGTATGGGTTTGATGGTGAATTTCCATGAAAAAAACTAATTGTTATCGATACTGAGTGTGCTTTGTGAACCCGATAAAAACGCTCTTGTATTTCAACGTGAATGGGATCCTTTATTAGGTCGTGTAAGACCAACAATTCAAGAATAGAATAATCTTATTTCCTGTATATTTACACTATTGTTAGAGGAATGTAGTGGTAGACATGGATTTTGGTTACCACCTATAGAGGATGAGTTTCTAGAGGTGTTTCCTAATGATATTTTGCGACTCTTCATGATCAAGATCTGGATTTCACCATTAACATGGAAACGAGAACACAACTGATATATCTCCCCATAAAATGTATGTCTCCAACTGAGTTGAGGGAATAAATTATACAACTGCATGACATGGAATAAAAAGGTTTTATTCAATAGAGAATCTCAAATTGGGCCATCCCAAATTTTTTGGCAAACAAGGTCCATCAATGTTTCATATTTTTAAGGGATTTTGATAATTTTAACAATTTAATGATAAAAAAATAAGTATCCATTTCCCCGGGATGGGTCTCCTTTTTTATCTAAATAATATGAAAATGTGGTTCTTCAAAATTTATTTATGTTTTAGGTGCCCCTAGGTATGTTTTATAGAGGAATATGTTTCTAAAATAGTCTTCTGAGACATGTATATCCACTTTGAGTTCTTTTCCTACCATTTGGGTTGAATAATTCTATAGTTGTATTTTATGGAACTTATGTATGGGGTGTCCCATATGTAAATTTATTATTCTATTCTGGTATTGGTGGAATGCATCCTAGATTAGACTAAAACTAAGGAAGAGCATGAGTGGCATTTAGTGGTTATTTTGGGGCTAATTCAATAATATCCCTTCTATACAGGGCATTATGAGTGATCTTTCTAGATTTATGAATTAATGTTCATAAGTATATTGATCTCAGAATGGTTAGTTTAGATGGACCGTGAGATTATTTGTGTATTTGATTCATGGAAGAATCCAAAGAGAGTTCATGAAATCAAAATTATTATAGAAATGGAATGGAACTACATGAAATTTGTTGGATATTTAAATCAAATATATCTTCCCATGATAGTGATTACCTAGAAAGGTGTGATAATTGAATGGGGCCATGAATATTAGGAGTCCATTGAGGGATTTTGAGATAGTTGAAAATTTACCATATATTGATTTTTCTATAATATAGAAATGGATACACGGTCTATAATGATTCCATTTGTATGGGTCATTAGTATGTGCTAATTTAGGTGAAGCATGTGGTGGCATATGGTTCTCAAGTGTTATTTTTGAGACATCTACTTCCACACATAACAGCTGACAAACCAGATGGCAGTAATCACCTTTTCTCATATTAGTGAAAAAATATCTACCAACAAGGATTATCAACATCCTCAAGATAACGGGGTTCTGAAAAGGATGAGGGGGTTCTAGGAAACTATCAATAATTTTAGTTGTAAGTGAGTCACATTACAAGTGGAAGTCAATTTACCATCAAAGTTGATATAAATGTTGACCATGACAACTGTGTGGGGGCACTTGACCATGCTTTAACTAGATCCTTCACTAACACAATGTGAATCCAAATATGCATGGAATCAAGAAAACTCATTGTCGCTCTATCTTAATGGTTCCAATACCCAAATATGTGCCTATAGAAGTAATCCAGTGTGGGACTCCACTATTTGAAATGAGCAATTATGGAGGAATTTAGTAGAACGGAAGCCTCCCTGAACTCCAAGGGAGAGATCAATAGGATTAGAAGGCCATTTTTTAAATATGGGACTTTAGGAATAAGAGAAATCGAAGGAAATTAGGGAAGAATAGGGGGATTCAAGAAGGAGAAGAAATATAAAGTCATTCCTGTGAGAGACATCAGAGGTCCCCACCCTAATGAGGGAGGAGGGACCAACCCGGGAGTCACTGCCATCACTGTTGGGGGTAGGCCTTGTGAGTCATCTGACGGAATAGTTCCCTACGTTGCTACTTCCAAGTAACACTATATCAATATAACACTACCATATATACATTTAGATTAGTATACAATTGATGTTGCTATAATAAAGGATGGATTTATTTTAACCTAAATTATTTATATTTTTTTGTAATTTTGTTATTTGGTAATTTAATCATGATGTTTTTTGTGATGTTTAATTCATTTTATAAATATATTTAAACACTAAATGTATTCTATATTTATGAACTACTAGATCAAGAGAAAATTTGTCTTTTTAATGAATGTATGATTTTATAAAAATGTAATGTCTTGGAGATTCATATGGTATTATAAAATGTTTATTTTGTAGAATTTATGATTTGGGTAAATACACTGTTGTGTAGAAGAGACTTTGAAATGTTAATATATTATGTTGAATAATATTTATATTTTTATATCAAATTAAATGTAACAAATATTTCACATCATTAATTATAAATATATTTTGAATACCCTTTCATACAGTAATCATTGAGTAATAATTAATATTGGTAGAAAACAAGTTATTTAAGGTGATGAATTTAATAACCTGAGATTTTAAATCCTTTAAATACGTACTAACTTTAATATATCTTGTCACAGACAAAACCATACTAATAAAACATAATACTAGAATATACTCTTCCATTTTAAAATGTCATTATTTATATAAGATGTATTAAATAAAAAAGAAAATAATTAATTAAAACAATTATACTATTTTAAAAAGATAAGGATTCAATGAGAAAAATACAAATGTATAGAATTCTTCCAAAATATATTCAATTTGTCATAGTTAAATGTTAATTATTATTGTTAATATTTATTTTTATAAACTAATATGTGACTATTCTATTATTTATAAATCTAAATAATATGTGCTGAAAAACACATGATGTTTACAATGTTCATATTTCATAATAGAAATTTTTTACTATAATTTTCTTCAAAATATAATATTAAAATTATATAATTTTAATTTTATATAAATATCTTAATTTTATCAATTATATGGGAAATATTATCTTTAAATGAATTTCTTATATATTGTTTTTTAAAATATATTTTTTGTGAATAACGAAATATTATTTTTTCAAATTTCATGCATCTAGTTGAATTTATGGTTTATAACAATGAATTGAAAATATTTGAAATAATTTTAGAATTAAATATTAATTTAATGGTTGTATCATGAATTAAAAAATATTTATTGTTGTTTACAAACAAATATTTATTGTTTAGAGAAATAAATAATTTTTTCACGTTTTTTTATCATATAATTATTATTTTAATGTTTATTTTAAAGAAATCATGAAATTTAGTAGAAATCATTATATTTTAAAATTTTAATCTCTAGATCCAACATATACAATCATGACTCGTTTATTATATTTATCTATAATTTCTACATTAATTAGATAAAAATAGTAACCATTATAAAATTTGGAATGGTAAAAGTAAAGAATCTAAAAGTAATTAATTCCCATGATGCTTTAAATGTTTGGGAATTTATGGTGGGGGACTTCCTAATAATTATCACTTATCAGCTATATTATTTATCAAATATGGATCATGTCTAATTGATTGGACATTAGAATTTTTAAAATGTTGTTAGTTTTTTTAAATATTATATTTTCAACAATCAGTTGATAATCTCCCCCTACATAATTAGTACTACTATGATTAGTATTCCTCCTATAAAAGTAACTTGAAACATCACAATAAATATTATCTTATTTAAACATTGTTAGGGTAAATAAATTCATCCCAAACCATCTATTTAAAAGGTTCCCTCAAATGCAATCTCAAGATTCTCAATATGAATAATCATTTTAAATAACATGTTTAAATTATATGTATACATACAAATTATATTTTGTATTCTCTTATTTTGAACAAAATTATTGGTCATATAATGAAATTTATTTCCCTAAGAGAATATTTATTATCAATATTTCATGTATTCTATTAAGTAAAACAAGAATGATAGTCATGAGTTAATGCAGACATTTTACTCCACAGGGTGTCATGTTTCTTTATCTTTATTCACCTTACACAGGTGGTACTAACATTAATTTTAAAAGAAAAATATTTTAAAAAATAACTTATTACATTTTTAGGTGAAAAATCATTGAACCTAAAAATGACATGGTCAAAAAACCCTCCTCGTTAAATCAATCAATCAAAACCACTCTAATAACATAAAAATATTTTTATCACATTATATAATATATTTATATAATTTAATTATTCATAATTATAAAAAAAATTAAAAAAATGTATGTAACAAACACTAAATGATATAATTATTTTTCTAATTTAATTAAATTACCTCTAAACCAGAACATAATAATAAATTAATCATGGGTTTTTAGTATTCAGGACATTATTGGAACCCACTTGAACAATGTTGTGAATTTATATCATGGATGACTATGGAAACATTATTTAAAAACAAAATATGGTATAAATATTTTTAAATGAAATTTTTTAGGTTCTAAATAGTAAAATAATTATTAAAATCAATAATTAAGAAAATAGTCTTGGTTAATTAAGAATCACAAAATATGTTTGTTATCAATTTACTATTCATGGATAAGGACTAAATTAGTCATTAAAGTTATTTTATCCAAAAAAAATATTAAATACATAATTTTAAATTTAAGGTCTTATTAATTATTAATATTTAATGGTAATGAATAAATACATATTAATTTTGAATCCATTACAAACTATAAATAGAAAACTATCATTATTAATGAAATGTAATAAAGAAACTAAGTAGAATTCATATAGGATATGAATTTATTTTAAATTCACAAATGAATTAATTTTTTTTCAATTATTTATGTTAAAATGATAGATATTAGTTTTCTATAGGTGAGGTTTTCTTGGTCACATTTTGAAATTTGTGAGACTTGTTTGGTATTGTGTACCATAATTTATTTTATAGGGTGACAATAAATCCTTAAAAATGTATTTACCAAATTTCATGAAATTATTGTTTATTAATTTAACTTGTGTTTATGTTTAGTTATATGAACTAATATTTGAATTATAGAAAATATTTTGTGTTTTATTATTTTTTATTCTAATTCATAGTGAAAAAATCCATCAATTCTATGATATTTCGATTTCATGATGTATTTTCTACACAATGATATGTGTTAATAATAAAATTATTATATTTCATGTGATAAAATAATAATAAAATCCATTAATTAAATTGGTATTGAATCATTTTTTACCACAATTGTAAGGAATTTTAGTATCTCAACATTCCTTCATTGAATTATGGTCATTCTCTTAAACATTGTTCAAATAATTTGGGTACACAATACCCTTTATTGGATTACATTGTATTATGCATTTTTTAATAAATAATTTTATTCCTACCACATAAATCCTTGTTGTATATTTATAAAAAAAATTATCATGTTTCCCATATGTGAATTTGATAGCTCAAATATTCATTGATTGAGATATATAGTTTAATCTGGAACATTTTTATTATATTATTGGGTTCTCCCAATGTAATATTCATTTAATTAAATACTGATTTAAGACATATATATTTTATTACCCACCTAACATCGTGAATTTATAAATTATATTTTAAATAAATTGAAAATATTATATTGATTTTTTACCATAAGTTTTATATTTTTATCCTCAATTCATATTGATACATTTACATCATTTTCAAGGATCCATTATTGGTAATTAGATTCATAAAGAAATGTTTTGATAATATTTCACATCACTATTTCAAAATAAAAATTTTGAAGCTAACAAGAAAGGGAATATTCTATTTTAATTTTATAAATACTTTCTAAATGGTCTTTCAGATTTTTTTTTATTTTTTATTTCTTGTTTTAATGTATTTAGTATCGCTGGATTAATATTTCATGATATAGAAGATAAAAAATATATATTATTATAAATTTTGTGATTGAACTATAGGTATAAATTATTTTCATTATTAATTTAATTTTTTGTGATACTATAGAATGAATTATTTTATAATGTTATTTCTCATCTGCATCGACATTACATTGAGTTAACTATATTAAAATGAGGATATTTCTATTCAAAATCATCCACATTCTATCACTAGATTTACTATGTTATACTATGTTTAATAAATGGAAATTATGATCATACTGATTATGTTTTCTAGAAATACAACGTAAAATACCATTTCTTCCAATGCATATTATTTTTTTGAAAATATATTCTTTTATCCATTAGTTGAAGGTTGCTCACCATTATTTTAAACATTAAAATATTGGTGAAATTATTAATGTAATCATATTTCCTTTTTATATTTGTTTTACACGTACTATGAATTATCTTAATTGATGTGACTTAAATAAAATTATAATGAATCACTTGGGATACGAAGTTACTTTCCCTGGGTTTAACATGATAGTGATTTTCATATGTGAATATTTTATATAGGATATTAAACACATATAATTTCATGGGTTATTTTTTTTGGTAAATTTAATACATTTTCATTCAATGGGTTCATTGGGATTTTTGGAATAAAACGTATCTTATTTCTATGGGAACTTTATTATATAATTATTTTTTTATTTCTTATAGCATATTTATGTATAGATGAATGACATGTGTGGTCATATATAACACAAATATGAATTAGTTAAAACATTTAATCACATAAAGTATAATAATCATGAGTATGTTTAAGTTTCTCATAATAATAGAAAATGATAGTGGAGATAATGAAATTAATAATTCCTATAAAAATATATTTTCCATATTAGAATGTTTTTCTGTATTATTATCTTATGCTTTGCTGATGTGCACTATTGAAGAAATTGCCCCAATAAAGTTGTTTGATCATAGTTTTATTATTATTATAATGATTATATATTTATTACAAAGGTATTCTTTATTGGGTAATATTTCTATAAAATTTTGATTATATTTATTCCTTAATCCAAAATATTTAATATATGATTTTTTGGTAAAAATTTCTAGTATATGATTATTAGGCCAATATTCTAATCATAAGATAAAATTTGACAATTGATTATTATCGATTATATTGAAACATATTATTATTTAGAGATTACTCATTATTTGGTTTTAATATCTCTAGTTTACGAGGAATGTTAATATGCAATATTTAATAAGAAAAGTTTAATTTGTTGATGATTTATGAGAGATATTGAATAATATTTAGGGATTATGTTGGTTCCTCTATAGTAAGTGAAATATCAAATAGTTAGAAAATATGTGAGTTTTGTTAGTCAATATTTTGATTAAAAACTATAAAACTATCATCCAAATGGGTAATTATAATTTATTGTAATGAATTATATTTATATATTTTATTATATTTAATTAACTAGTTTTTTGTATTATCTTATGAATACATACCATGGTTAAAATTATTCCCATCACGTTTATGGTAAAAAAAATGATGATGTGTAAGATAAAAAAATATGTCTACATATCTCATTAAAAAATACTACACCTTAAATGCTTGGGTAGAAACATATGAATTTATTAAAGATTTTTTTTTTCAAATAAATTTAATGTCACTAATATCTTACATTACACACTACAATGAGTAAAAATGAAATGTGTTAAACAATTAAGATGTTACTATTTAATGTGGAATTTCGGACCAATACCTTAAATTGGTCGGTATGAATATGACAATAAAATTTATTACTATTATATATTTTATTAAAGAATAAAAAACCGAATTTGGTATCGATGTATTAGAAATAGAAAATAAAATCCTTTTAATGTGAATTATTTTTTTTTCAAAAAAACTATTTTTATACAAACAATGTTCCTTTATCTTTATAAATAATTTTATTTAGTATTAATGGGTGGTTGTAATGAAATTTATATAATATATATTTAATTAAATATTTTATCATTCATAAAATATTATTTCTTTGATTGGGACAAGAGTAAATCCATTTATCTGCATATAATAATATTTTCTTATAAACACTGTTTTGTCGAGCTTGATCACATTTATTATAAAAGTACTTTTTTACCAATTTTAGAAAATTTATTTTAAAAAATAAACATAATATTCAGTATTATTGTCTTATTATTATCATTTATTGAGTTTTTTAAAATATTCTAAAAAGATTGAGTTTTTATGATATGTGACATATACTGATTCTTATTGAAAACTGAATTTTCACTTCAAAAATTAACGAGGTTACATGTTATTATAAAATATATAATTAACAAAATAAATTTTTTTATTTTATAAATAATCCAATTTAACTCATTTATATAATTCTTATGTTGACTTTTTATTTTTATCATACATATGCAATCTTTTTCATTGGTAATTCGCTTTTTCATCATGTCTTCCAGTTTAATGATAGATTATTTTCTCACTATGATGTCAATTTAAATTTTTAATATCTATTTAATATTTTGACTAATTTAAATTAATATTATATAATATGTTCAAAAATAATTTTTTTTATAATAAATATTATAAATATTGTACAATAATTATCGTGGTTAAGGTTTAAACGAGTTATTGCGAGGGGGGGGGGGGGGTTAAACCATTATATAATGGTATGTTTTCCAATATAAAAATTATGAATTCAATTCAACGAAAATATTAAAGATTTTAACTATCAAAAACGTGAAACAATTTTCATTTGGAAGAAATTTTTATCAGATCATCTTTATTATTTTTTATTTTTAATAAATTTCTATATTGATTCAAAATAGGTGTCTACCCCCACATAGAAAATGAAATCTATTATCCACTTTAATCTCTACATAAAAATTATTTGTTTAAAAAAAAATATCTAAGTCCCTTCACAATATCCAAAATCACCACCTAGAACAATTATTTAGATCGTAATTTTAATTTGGTAATGTGTTAGGTATAATAGTAAATAGGTTATATGATGAAGTGGTAACATTCACAACCAAACATTTTTTATTTATTTATTCATCCATCACCAAAAAAACATAAAAAAATATCATGAAATAATACAACCATTTTGAAATGTAATAATATGTTTGTATGTTAATGTAATAACTTATATCCTTCACCGCTTCTTTCAATAGGAAAACAAAATGGTTGAATGTGTGTTAAGTGGACTACTGCCTCACATACAGATGTCATTTTTTTCCATCACTGCCTTCCATGAATGAATTTAATTATCTATTCAAAGAATATATATTAGTTATATTTATGAAATAATAATACTTATTTAATTATAATATCACATATAACCTCTTACCATCCAATCATTTGAAAAATTATAACATTGTTGTTCCATACATGTGGACAACTTTCTCAACGAAGTGATGAAAACCATTTTTAATTTATGTATTACATGGACATAAAAAAATAATGATATCATGAATATATATTATTATATGATTCAATTGTCTCAAAAATATAATTAGTACTAATATTCTATCATTTTAATCTATCACAAAATAAATAAATGGGTTCATGTTAACGTACAATGCAACGTCTACATGAACATTATAATTAATTTCATTATATCTATATTCTATTGATGAATATAAATATCTATGTTATTAAATTTTATGATATTTATATCATGATGACCATTATTTATATGATTTTACCATTCACACATATTAATGTCCTAGTCTATCGAACAAAAACATACAAAAAACACAATTGTTTTTACCAAGATTATATATTTTAAAAAAGATTTATTAATAAACAAGGTATGAAAGGTAATATGAAAATACTATGTTGGATTATATATATTATTATGGTTCAATAATAAATAAATAATAATAATTTATTTATTATATGAGAGGTTCAAATTCATATGAAGAACGTCGAGACATTATGTATAAGATTTTTGTCTCATTTTTATCATTTTGAAACACCTTCCATATTCACAACCTATTTCATATTTTCTATTTTATAAAATGAATATTAAAAAAAATTATGATTATTATTATAAATATTATGTGGATTTATATATATTTATATGTTTTTATTATATGGGGCTTATTATTCAAATAATGATAATGCGGTAAGGGTATTGGGATACAATAACTTTATTCATGAAGATTGATTATGAATATTTTTTTTGATAAAGAATTCATATGATATATCTCATAAGAAACCAATAAATTTTATTTCTCTCTGTTTATATCTGTATAATACTTATTTTCCATTCATCTTCTTATCAGTAATAACCAAATATGCCAATAAAAATTTTGTAAGGATAATATACTTTATTTCCCTCTTTGAGAAAATTTCAATTATCCTCAATTTACATGTCTCTAAAAATGTTAAAAATAATGTTTTTAATATTATTTTATTACTAATAAAATAATAGTTAATATTGATCAATTTATTTAAAAACTATATTGAATGAATCACCCTTTTGTTTTATAAGTGAATGCTCTTTTTTAATTGTTACCGAAAATGTGACTCAATTCATTTTTTTCAGGTATACAATGAATAATATATTCTGCCATCATGAAAATCAATGAATTAAAAATACCCTTTAAATTTTCAAATTACATTTTAAAATAAATTTTCTTCAATAATATTTATGACATTACATGGATTATTATTAATTAATTTCTAAATTGAAAATTTATTTTCCTTAATAGTGTCTCATTGGTTATTTTTGGGAATTTATATTCATCAATGTCAACAACCATGGGTGTTACATATGATTAAAATGGAATATGATCCAATAATATTATATATTTTATTCTTATGGATGGTTTGGATTATAATGTATTTATTTTTAGGAAAACCATTCATTTTCCATGTGTAATGGTACCACAAAATGATGAAATATTTGTATACCCTATTTTAATTGCAAGTGTTATGCTATGATAAAAGTATTATAAAACCATTTCAATTTCATGGGTTATGATATGATTAATGGTTTATGTTATTTTGTAACACATATTTATTATATTAATTATGTAATTGATGGCCTTGAAATTATATATCCCTCCAATTAATTAGTTAATGATGGATAACTGATGAGTTAATTATGTCACATCTGATCCTGATTTCATTTACACAATGTCATGTGTGTAACTCGATTCATGTTCATAATGATATCAATTAGGATATTTTATGGTGCAAATAAGTATGTGTGGACTTGGTTTCATGTCTATAGGGTTATGGGTGGACCGATGTTTTTGTTTACATGGTAATGCATTGACATAGATTCATTTAGATGAGTTTTTTAAATATAATAAATTTTATTTCATCAACTTATTTATTAATATTGTTTCTATTTATAGAAGTTCACAGTGTTATATAAATAGTTTTTTTATCATTACTATTTATATGTTATTAAATCATTTTCATGGTCACTTTTATACTTTAGGATTCATGTATTATGGACAACAAATATTTATATCATGACTGAAGATTATAATCTACATAATTCTTGGTATAGATTTCAAAAGTGGAGGTCAAGTTCTCATATACATATACTAATGTTATAATTATGTTGACATTGAAATCAAATTTGTTTTCCCTTACATAGAATTTTATCACAGCATTTATTTTCTCCATTACAAGTTATTTGGTGAATGATTTTAAGAACACTATGCCTTTGAATAGTACTAATTGGGATGATCATTATGGTATTTGTTTATGAAATTTTATGAAAAAAGAATTGTGTGTATCTAAACAGAAATCACTCTAAAAATATATGATCTTTGTGTGCATATTTTAATTTAATTTATTATCCTTCTATAAATATGTAATATTTATTTTAGAATATACCTTTTCACTATAGATGTAATAAAAAATAAGATTATATAATCTTTAGAGAGTAGGTTTTGAAAACTTTTGTGTGAACCCTTTATAAATGATAATATATATGAATATTTACATGAATTTTTGTGATGGATAGAGAGATTGTTTTCAATGAAATTATATCATTGCCTATATATTATATGTGGATGTGGAAATGGTATAGTTTTTTCTATAGGTTGTAACATTTAAAGGGGATCATTTCAATTTGACTCAATCATCTTTTGGTGCACAAAAACGTACCTTCAAAAAACGTGAATTGAATATCCATAGGGAAAATTTTTAAATTTAAAAAACACCTAAACAACAATCATGACGGATTTAGATACATTATAAGAATGTATGAAAATTGTGGAAAATACATTAACATTGTATGAAGTGATTCTATTAGGGTATAATAATTCTATAATTGATTTTACATGATTTTTTTTGCCCACTATGATCATTGTAATTAACATTATTTTTTTCTGGTTTTTACTAAATAAATATAACCCAAATGATTCAAGTGAATATCGATGTAGATTTAAAATTAAATAAATATTCTCATGTGTATCCAAATGAATATTAATATGGGATGAAATATTTTGTGACAATGGTCACTCAACCCTCTAAAGCTATAAGTTATAACACAAGGCATGTGGAACATTTAAATTATAATAGCGATAGAAACAATAGTATGATTCTATTATATGTCATTATTCAACCTCCTTATATGGTTTTCCTATTGTATATGTATTTGAGAAGTATATTAATCAGATGAATGAGTTCTTTTCAATTATTTAGTGCTAGTACCATAAATAATTTTCCCTATGCATTTTATTTAGGAAGGAGAATCACATTATTGATGGAATATTGTTAACAATATATGGAAATGGGATCAAATTGAATCCTTGTAATGTTTTTCACATAATAGGTTCTTTTATCAATTTCACTTTGTTTATTTTAGATAGAAATAATGTCAAAGTTATTCCTGGATCATAGGAATAAGGACATTGATTCCATCGGTATATAAGAGGAATATTCTAAATGATATTTACAGTATGGTTATGAATTAATCATTATTCTTGAAATAAAATATGATAAATTAATGTTTGGTTCAGAGTATGATATTTGAAAGGAATTATACAAAAATTAAATTGGATTCAATGATTAAATTTTTCAATGTGAACTCGATACAGAAATGAAACATATAATCATATTAGGTTTAGTAGATTATAAAAAGAATATAGTTTTTCATGGAATTTCCAATTGAATATAATAAAGATAAAAGAAAATTTTTTGACCTCCTAAATTTGAAACATAGGGTAATGGGAATTCAAGAGAATTCGTGATTGGAATTTGATGATTTATCATGTTTTTTATTCCTAAAAATCAATAAATAATATATCGATTTAATGTAAAGAATCTAGTTAATTGAGTGAACTAAGAGTTGTTTTAATAGTATACACCACCCAGCCTTCACAGCTACATACATAATGAGTATTGGAATTATTGTAATAAATTATATAATCCAAGGAAAAATAACTATAATATGTGTTTGTAATCATTGAATATAATGAGGAATGTGATTGATTATGAAATCACATAATATAAATTAAAACATGTTTAATTAACCACACTTATCCTCCAATAAATTATTTGGAATTTCATGTTGGTACATACTGACACATGTAATAATATATATTTTACCTACCCATGGCTCATCTGTCCTCATGCATTACTTCCTGTATGTCATAGGATGAATACTAGAATCTAGGGACTATGATGTGTCTCTTTGGGGGCTACACAATTATTTTAGAGTTTAACAAAGTTTTATAAACATAATGTAAACAAATAGAGAATAATAGAAATCACAAAAAATAAGTAATGAACTACATGAATATGTAAATAATACTAAATAAATCATAAAAAATATTCTTATCATTTCATGTCTCTAAAAAAGGATAATTAAAGAAAATGCATCCATACAATAAATTTTCCAAATGGTAAAAAATACCCAAAATAAAAGTCTCCAAATTTCATCAAGATACTTGATTGGTCTTGTGAACCACTACTATCAATAATATATAAATAAAGCATTATATAGTGGGAACTTTTCATGGTCCTTAACTTCTTTCTAGAATTCCGTATGGGTACTAATTTGAAGCTCAAACAGTGTTTGACAAGACAATCAATAGGCCCCAACTAGCAGTTCCTATAACATTTCAGTTTCAGTAATATAAATAGAATTATTGTTCAATATATGTATATATATATATATATCACATGTATAATAGTAATGACAGTAATGTGTGATAAGTTCTATCAAAATATGGATCCCTATAAAAAAATTTCAATATCCCACTAACGAAGTAAAGTTTTAAATCAAACATAGTTGGTGGGATATCTGTAGATACTAACAACTATAATCTGATACTCATACCAAGTCTATCAATAAATTATATCCAAAATATCAACATTTTTTAAGGTAAATAATCAATTGTAAAATAAATATTTTCATCTCTATGTGATCCCTTTTCTAACAACATATGGATGGATCTAAGGTATACAGCATATGGAATCATCGTTGAGGCTTTGGAACACCTCGATAGAGGATAAACAATAATTTATGTGGATTCCATGTCGAATTTCAATAGTTCATTTCCAATGAAAGTCCATTAATGTTAGATATAATTGGAATCAATGTCCTTGTTATCCTATAGGATTAGGATCTATTGAGAAAATAGTTCCAAAGAATCTATCATCAGAATCAAGATCATTTGGGTTGTAACATCCATGTCATCTATGAGATACCATAAAAATCCTCAGTGAGATGCATACAAACCATGCACTAACCATCCAATTTTTAATCACCAAGTGATACTATACATTAGACTTCAAATTCCAGTTTATGACAACTTAAAATAAACTACACATTTTCGTTTTAAGAGAAATCCACATACAAATCCTGATAAACTGGAATATGAATCCACATATACTGCACATTCTAGTTTATTAGAATGTGGATGGAGACTACATAACCATGGGATACTACACAAACCATGCACTGGCCATGTAATCTGTGGGATACTACATCAACAAGATCCATGGGGTTGACAAGGTTTGGTTGCATAGTTGTATTAACAATGCACACTTATATTAATCAATTGGTAACATGGATGATATATGGCACATGGAGTGGAAAACCATGCACTAATCATGTGATAAAAATCTTGAAAAATTTCATATCCTACACATGGATGTTCACCCAAAGGTGTTTGGTTTTCCTAAAACCATGTGGATTCTTAGTACCCATTATCCAATTATACACAGCTACTCCTAACCAAGAATATTTGGTTGAAAAATTTCTCCTGAAACTATTTCAGATATTTTTTTACTTAAAAATTTGGCTTTGGACTTTGAAGAAGTCCCAGACATCCCTAAAACTACAATTACCTCATTTTTTACTCAATGTAGATCGAAAATAATGATTTTAACCTAAATTCAATGAATCTATAACTCATAAGAAAATTAGAGATCATAAAATCCTCTACTAATTAATAATTTAATCAATGAAATTCCTTTCCAAGGGTGGACAAGAATTTCATGATAATTACTCTATCCACGTGGCACAATCATCGGCCTACCACTCCCAAGTCTTATCTTATAAAAAATCCAACTACCATGACATCCATATTAGAATAATTGAAACACATTATAAAACATCTGTAAGAACCCAGTTTTTGCTGTGAAAGACTTTGGAATATTCTTGATGTTATTCCAGAGCAGCGCCTTCAGACGGCGTGCGATTCTGAGCCCCGGAGTGGCCGGAATTAAATTTTCAGTGTGTTCACATTGGAAACTCCAAATGAATGGGATAACTCCAAAATAGTGTTTTGGATCAGATATCTGAGTGTATGGATGGGTCCAGAATGGGGTTTTTACCGTAGGAACAACATAAAACTTGTCGGCGTGGGATTCTTGGAACCCTCGTTCGCTTTTGGAAAGTTAAAAAGATTAATTAATTAATTAATTAATTCGTTTAATGACTTAACTGAAGAATCTATTATACGGTGGCTCGGATTGAAAAAATGAGGGCACCATTGAGTTAGGAGCGTTCCATTTACCCTAGGAGGGGTATACGTTTCACCGGCGCGGGTCGTCTGTGAAAAATAGCCACGAGGGCGTTTTCGTAATTTGGTAGCCTCGGTCGCTATGTTTAATAACTTTTGAATGGGGCCTCAGATTAAAATTCTGAGACCACCATTGTGCTCAAGAGGTGGTGTTTACCCTAGGGGGCTTAACCTCGACCTCATCGAGCTTTTCGGATACGGGTGAATTTGGGAGTTTTAAATTAATTAAGTGCTTTTAATTAATTTTTTCTATTTAAAACCCCTCCTCCCATCATCCTCCATTGTTTTTTCTCTGTTGGAAGGAAGCACCCAAAGGGAGATCTCCCTCTCATCTTCTCTCCTCCCCCTCTCTGGCGAGGCGCGGCTCCGACGGGTCGTGGCGAAGCTTCGGGTGAAGACCATCAAGGTAGGTGGTTGTTCTTTCGTTTTTAATTCTCGAGCCTCCTTTGAACCCCAACTATAGAGTCTAATTGTTGATATATCTTTGAGAAAATTCCATGGTTTCATAGCACACATTTTGGGCTTTCAAACTTTTGTTTCGGATATAAAATCTGAATTTCGATGTGTTCGCAATCGTTTGCCGAAGGTTGCGGAAATTTGGGGGTTTTTGGTGTTTTCAGCCAACCCGGGGCGGTCCGGCGAGCTTTTATGGAGGCGCGACTCCGGTCTGAGGCGGCTGTGGTGGGTTCCTCTGACGGCAGGCAGCGGCTTCGGCTGCGGGCGATGGCATGAGGCCGAGCGGCGGCCGAGCTCTAGCGGGGGTCATCGGCAAGCGCTTGGGGCACGAGGTGCAGATGACCCGGGGTCTTCATGACCCTGGTCAGCGGACAGGACCCACGTCGCGGGGGTCCACGCGGAGACCAGACCCGCCGAGTGGGTCCGAGCGGTTCAGGGTGATCCGCGTAGTGAACCGCGGACCGCCGGTCCGGAGTACGGGTGGGCCGGCCGAACCGGCCCGGCTCACCAGTTTCGGTCCCTAAATACAAAAACGCTCCTAAAACCCAAACCGTAAATCGGATATGTGTACCTTCTATGGAAACAGGATCCTTGGATCGAGACGGAGATTTTGAGATTGTTTCGGGGATTTTTAATCCCTGAAACGAGGGTCTGGGTGGCGTGACACACCGTTAATTGTTTGATCATTTTTCTCAGGGTTATTGTTTTGGACGGTGTGGACATGTCTAAAGTCCGTTTTAAGCATCGTCAGTGGCATTGGATCCCTGGCACTGGGGAGAACCTTTCCATGGTGGTTTCGGGCATTGAGGCCAATGTTGAGGCGCATGCCTCACGACCTGCCTTTCAAGTTGCGTGCAACGTTTTGTAACTTGTTCATCAGACATCTCTTCGGGGCGTGCAAGCAGTCGTTTTTGGGTGTTTTTCCGACAGTATTGCAATGGTGCAGTCTGCCCACTTTAATTCGGCACGATGGTGCGGGCCCCACGGGGGCCGTTCGGGAGTTGACGGTGAATTCCGGGTTTATCACCGGGTGTCTATTTTGGACAGGTGATTAGTAAAACTTGTGTACTTTTTCCTGAGGATCACAATGGTGTGATTTGTCCGTTGAGTTTCGGGACTGGTATGCGGGTCCCACATATCACCGCTCATGTACGGTAAGCCGAAATGCATCTTTTTCTCCGGATATCTGTTGCGCTCAAGTGAGCAGTATTTTTGACATGTTTTCCCGAGGGGATCGCAATGGTGGGATGCACCCGACTGTTTTCGGGACCGAGTCTTGGGATCACGGGACATATTTCGGGCATGAGGCGGTGTTAGCGACTTTTACATCGGATATCCCTTTGATGCGAGTGAGTAGTTGATCTCGTGTTTTTTTTCACTAGGATTAAAACGGTGCGATCCATTTGGTTGTGCGGAGCCTCTTGCACGATCTTATTAAATGTGGAAATGTGAAAGGTGACCTGATGGCTGTTCTTCTCGATGTGTTTGTAGATAACACTTGGCGTGTGATCGCGTGTACTCCCATGTGAGTGAAGAGTTGTGATTGGTTGTGCCTCAGCTATTGAGGTGGCACGTTGGAGTCGTTATATCATGCCTTCACAATGACATTGGGTGTTGTGTGCATGATAGCCTTTGGTCTGGAACGTGGTATGCTCTGGGACTATACGGGAATGCTTGGACGTACATGTGGTTGTTTGTACCAGATGACGTTTGTGCGTTCAGTTGGGGTTGACTTGGGGCCACATGTCGTGTGGGCCCCATGTTCATGTCATATTCTTCTTTACGTACTTTTGACCTCTCTCAATGTCTAGGGTTCCTCTGTTCTTATTTTTTGATCAGTAGGGTAGAGTTTCCCCTAGTCCTGTTCTCGCTTGTTGACCAGCAGGGTTTAGTGGTATCCCCCTGGCTTCGTTCTCGACGGTTTGGCCGAAAAAGATGGTTTGTTCCCCTCTTTCTTCAGCTATGAGGGGTTTCAGTATCATGCCCTTTCAGCGGACTGTGGAACCATTTGTGACTACATGTGCTCGTACAGCATTGCTGCTTTCCCACTTTTTGGGATGAGTTGTCTCAGTCCACTTCAACAATGACTCAGTGGATTGGAGTGTGATCGCATTGAGAGGACTGGGGAGTTTCTCCCATTCATTCGTGTTCCCTGGTAGGTTTCTTGTTGATTCGGTGTGACCAACACATTACGCAAGCACTGATATTCTAACTAGGAGGTTGTTACCAGTAGGGATGAAGTTGTTACTAGCAGGACTGAGGTTGTTACCAGTATGGCTGAGGTTGTTTCCAACATGGCTTACGTTGTTTCCAGTAGGGCTGAGGTTGTTTCGAGCAGGGCTATCTAGTGGGATACCACCAAGTAGGGATGGCCAGAACAGCGGTATTCACCAAGTATTACCGTCCAACAGGGACGACCAGAGCAGTTCCAGGCTTACTTCTTGCTAAGCTGGGCAGTGGTCCCCGATGTCGAGATTACCTCCAGCGGGGCTGGGCAGTGGTCCCTGATGTCGGGCTTACCTTTAGCTAGGCTGGGTAGTAGTCCCTGATGTCGGTCTTACCTCCAGTTGGGCTGGGCAGTGGTCCCTGATGTCGGGTTTCCTCCAGCTGGGCTGGGCGGTGGTCTCGTTGTTGATATTAGTCTGGTCTCCCTCCTGTGGATTACCCTATTATGGGACTGGGCAGTGTGGCACCCGTCGACTTTCCGGGTCTCCCTGTAGTGGGAACCTATCTACTTCCAGGGACCCTCCAGCAGGGCTGTGCAGGGGGTCGCCTGTTGACTTTGAGCAGACCTCTCGACTGTGAGGCAGTGATGTGGTGTGGTTTGACGTTCCCCCAGAACTCTCAAGAAAGAGGAGTGCTTTCACCACCGAGACGCGTCCTTGTGATGTGACCTAAAACCCTGCGGGCGAGTCAGTGCCACCAAAAGAAAATATTATTGAGGTGCGGTGATTGAGCCCTTGAATTGTAGTTCGGGGTAGACGTGCGGTATGCGGGGCATCAATGGTTTTTTTTTCTGGGACTATTGGCTACTCTTTTCTCGGGCTGAGCTACAGGATGGAGATCCCCTTACGACCTTGTTCGGGCTTCTTATTGAGAATAAGTATTTTGTATATACCTTGTTATGGTACCCACTTCATGGGTTTGGATACTCTCCTTCCTGGAGAGGCGAAGAAACATGGGTTATGCCACGTGCTTTCCGCGTCTAGCTTCTCATGGATTGACGAGTCAACTCTCCTGGTATAGGTTGCGAAGAATCGACGGGAAGTACATCTTCTCACCGTTTCCAGCTCCTTGTTTCTGGATGAGTCTACCTTCTTTCCTCTTATTGGGTTGTGCTGGAATCTCTACTGTACTATTTACTGCCATCTCAGTTGTATTCCTTTACTATTCTCTGTTCGCTAAACTTCTCACACTTCGGTACCTCCTTTGTTTCTCCCTCGAGCCTTCAGGGTATCCTACTAATTTTTTTTATACTCACCCCTTCTTGGGATTTTCCCGCACTTGGTGTGCCCTTGTAGACGATGGACAGGTTGGTCATGACGTCAGAGGAGCCTAAGAGCATGGGAGCTTGGACTGTGTGTGGTGGTCGGAGATGGGCTCTAGATGGGGGACCCTTCCAGCTATTTTCTTTTTGTTCACCTGTTGCTGTGTTGTGGAACTATTCTGGTTGGGAGCGTGTTTTGCCCCTTTTTTTCATTTCATCACTTGTACATTGTACTGTTTCAAGGTTGATGCACATTTTTGATATATATATTCTAGTTTATCTTTTCTTTACTTGTATATTCTTTTACTCTACACTTTTGCATTTAGTGTGCTGCATGTGTGTGTACAAGTACATAGGCAAAGGGATCCCCTAGTTATTGTGCCTTCGGAGCTAGACGCCAACGCCTGGTATATGGAGGCGGGCTTGGGGTAGTTGCGGCTCGACCCCGGGTAGGTTCGGGTTGTGACAAAGTGGTATCATAGATGGTTCGTTCATTGGGATGCTGTTAGGAGATCCCTAAAATAGGAATTGGTTGGGATTTAGGGAAACCGTGTAAACGTGTCTCGAGAGTGGCTCTTAGGCCAGGGAGTCCAGTGATGGTGTGGAAACCGATGTATCCATTCACCAGGACCTTGATAACCCTCTTGTCGACTCAGCATGCTGAGACACTTTTTGCAGGGAAAATTTGTTTGTGCATCACATAGGATTGAGTCTTTCACTGTCCTTCTTGAGTCAGCTTCCCATCGTTGTTGTTATTGGTATATACATATATGCTCATCTGATCGCAACACTCCATCATAATATTGAGGATGTCTCCATGAAGAAATCCAGCCAGGATACCAGCTTTGGTTTGTGACGACGACCCTGTGAGCTACGAGGCCTCATTCTAGGACCCATCATGTGAGCCCATTTCTCCGGGTGGGCAAGTAGTAGCACCCCCACCCGTTGACCGGCTGACATCTTCAGTAGAGCAGGCGGGGCTTGAGCACAGGTTGAGCACACTATTTGAGTTCCAGTGATAGAGACCTATGCGGTTAAGTGGGGATCCAAACCCTTAGACATAAGAGGTTGGGCTAGTGGCAGTGGTTCACCTTTTAAGACTTGTGAAGATTCCTACAGATCAGAGAGTGTCTTTGGCAGCCAACGTTTTTCAGGGGGCAGTATGGCATTGGTGGAGTCTGGTGACTCAGTTTCTTGACGATTTGTCGCTTTCATGTGGAGACTATCAGTTTTTGTTTGGTGAAGATTTTTTCCCCTCCTGCTTATGCTCCGATCGAATTCAGGAGCTTCTGCAGTTTCAGTAGGGAGGGAAGATGGTGGCCGAGTATGCGGCTAGTTTTGCAGACCATGCATGCATTTACCCGAAATTGGTCCATGATAGCAACATCCGAGCGCGTAAGATTGAGCAGGGTCTCCACCAAGGAATATGTGTTGCCATAATACCTTTGGGAATTTCTACATATGCCGGGAGTCAGATCATGCACTGGTGATAGAGGGATTCCTGTCACGTTCTAGAGTTCGTGGTGGAAGCAGGCGCGTCTGAGCCGAGACGTCTGCTGCAGCTAGCGGGCATCGGGAAACAGAACCTCTACGCAGGTGGCTTCCTTATGACCGAACTCAGAGGTGAGGTCGTACACCACAGTTGCACTGGAGGGCACCAGTGCAGCCCAGGGAGAGTCGGTGCTATGCTTGTGACAGGCGAGGTCACATGGCACGGGACTGCCCGACCAGGCATGCGGAGAGCTTCGGGCAAGTAGCAGGTGCACCACCAGGACAGAGGCAGTGCTGTGATCGGAGTAGTACCCAAAGAGGTGGTGCTAGTAGAGGAGCTAGAGGTGCTAGTGGTAAGGGATGAGTTTACGATATCTTCCGATCACCACTAGGCGGTCCACGTCAGGCTCCAGGAGATAACAGTTGGGACCATGGATAGCCACGAGCTTTGGATGTCTACGATCCTGCAGAGTATGAGGGGATATGAGGTACACTCTACAGATATTCTACTTTTTACAGTAGACTTG
The DNA here is from genome assembly GCA_963277665.1 of Viscum album. Classification (NCBI taxonomy): domain Eukaryota; kingdom Viridiplantae; phylum Streptophyta; class Magnoliopsida; order Santalales; family Viscaceae; genus Viscum; species Viscum album. Next base: position 302,204,826 of record OY728131.1, on the reverse strand, counting down.
TTATACTATGTGTGTGTAATGCTTTCCTCCCTGCTCCTTGTTGAGATGTTACCAGTGTGACGAGGGCGTCGGGTGTAACCATGTGTTGGTAAGGTAAAAGGCGTGGGACCCTTCTCTTTTTTCGATGGTGGTGAATCTATCTCTTTCTGAGCGTGTAAGAGAGTCTTGGTTGCGAGACATAGACTGTGGAACCTTGTGTGACCAGATATCCTCGGGTGTTTCACCATATGGATATTCTGATGGCGGAAATCACGGGGCCTTGTTCTAGGTGCGGGAGGTGATTCCAGTTGCGGCATGCAACATGGAGGTTTGGTCGGGGAGGTGAGCAACCCCCGAAAGCATGTGGACTGTTTGAGATCGTCTGAAGGAATAGCGAGGTTTCCTACTGCCTTTCCCTAACCCTAAAGCCTGAAGTGTTTGAACGACATCGGCGAGGGTTGACCTCGCGTGAACAGATCAATCCTTTGGTTTGTGTGCGGTGGCCCAGAGCTGTGCGAGAGTTCTTCTGGGTATGGGAAAGCCAGGTGTGGGCTTAGTACCCTGTGTTGCTCCCTAGTTTTTCTTTTCGGGGACAAAAAGCTTGAGGGAGGTAATGATGTAAGAACCCATTTTTGGCTGCGAAAGACTTTGGAATATTCTTGATGTTATTCCAGAGCAGCACCTTCAGACGGCGTGCGATTCTAAGCCCCAGAGTTGCCAGAAATAAATTTTCAGTGAGTTCAAACTGGAAACGCCAAATGAATGGTATAACTACTAAATGGTGTATCAAATCAGATATCTGAGTGTACGGATGGGTCCGGAATGGGGTGTGTACACTAGGAACGACATAAAACATGTCCGCGCGGGGTGTTTAGACCCCTCGCTCGCTTTCGGAATGTTAAACATATTAATTAATTAATTAATTTATTTGTTTAATGTCTTAACTAAAGTATCTCTTAAGTGGTGGCTCGTATTAAAAAACTGGGGGCACCATTGAGTTCGGAGCGTGCCGTTTACACTAGGGGGTATAAGTTTCACTGGTGCGGGCCATCTATGAAAAATGGCCCTGGGGGTGTTTTCGTAATTTGGTGGCCTCAGGCACTAAGTTTATTAACACTTGAATGGGGCCTCAGATTAAGATTATGAGACCACTATTCTTCTTGGGAGTTGGTGTTTACCTTAGGGGAGGCTAAACCTCAACCCTTTCGGATGTTTCGGATACGGGTGAATTTCAGAGTTTTAAATTAATTAGGTGTTTTTAATTATTTATTTCAACTTAAAGCCCCTCCTCCCATCTTCCTCCCTTGTTCTTTCTCTCGTGGAAGGCATCAACAAAAGGGAGCTCTCCCTCCCGTCTCTTCTCCTCCTCTTATCTGGTGAGGTGCGGCTCCGACGGATCGCAGCGAAGTTTTGGGCAAAGCCCATCGAGGTAGGCGGTTGTTGTTTCGTGTTTAATTCTCGAGCCTCCTTTGGACCCCAAATATACTGTCGAATTGTTCCTATTTATTTGATAAAATCCCATGGTTTCATAGTACCCATATTGATCATTCAAACTTTTGTTTCGGATATTAAATCTGAATTCCGATGTGTTCGCAATCGTTTGCCGAAGGTTGCAGAAATTTGGGGGTTTTTGGATGTTTTCCGGCAACCCAGGGCGGTCCGACGAGCATTCTAGGGCGGCGCTGCTCCGGTCCGAGGTAGCAGCGGCAGGTTCCTCTGATGGCAGGTGATGGCTTCGGCTGCGGGTGACGGTGTGAGGTGGAGCGGCGGCCGAGCTCCAGCGGTGGTCGTCGGTGAGCGCTTGGGGCGCGAGGTGCAGAAGACCCAGGGTCTACGTGAACCCGGTCAACGGACAGGGCCCACGCTGCACGGGTCCACGCGAAGACCGGACCGACCGATCCGGTTCGGGCAGTTCTGGGCAGTCCGCACAGTGAACCGCTGACCACCAGTCTAGAGTACGGGTGGATCCGCCGAACCGGCCGGGCTCACCCGTTTCAGTCCATAAATACTAAAATGCTCCTAAAACTCAAAATGTAAATCGGATTTGTGTGCTGTCTATGGAAACACGATCCTTGGATCGAGAAGGAGTTTTTGAGATGGTTCTGGGGATTTTTAATCCCCAAAACGAGGGTCTTAGTGGCGTGACACACCGATAAGTGCTTGGGTGTTTTTGTCAGGGTTTTTTTTGGACAGCGCGGATGCGTCCGACGTCTATTTTGAGTGTCGTCGATGGAGTTTGATCCCTAGGGCCGGGCGAAACATTCTAGAATGGATTCAGGCATTGAGGGCGATGTTGAGGTGCAGGCCCCACTGCCCGTCTTTCGAGCTGCATGTAGCATTTTGTAACTTGTTCATCAGACATCCATTCGGGGCATTTGGGCATTTATTTTTGGGTGTTTTTCCAAGGGAATTGCATTGGCACTGTCTTCCCGCTTTAATTCAGCACGATGGTGTGGGCACCGCATGGTCCGTTTCGGGAGTTGATAGTGAATTCCGGCTTTATCACCTGGTGTCCATTTTGGAAAAGTGATTAGTCAAACTTGTGTACTTTTTCGAGAGGATCACAACAGTGCGATCCGTTCGTTGAGTTTCGGGACTGGGATGCGGGTCCCACATATTATCGTTGGTGTGCGGTGCTCCGGAATGCATCTTTTTCTCCGGATATCTGTTGCGATCAAGTGAGTAGTCTTTTTGACGTGTTTTCCTGAGGGGATCGCAATGGTGCGATACGCCCGACTGTTTTCAGGGCCTAGTCTCGGGATCACGAGATGCGTTTCGAGGGTGAGGCGGTGTTGGCATCTTTTACGTCGGATATCTGTTTGAGGTGAGTAAGTAGTCGATATCCCATGTTTTTTCAGGAGGATTACAATGGTTTGATACGTTTTTTTGTGCTGAGCCTCTTGTGCAATACTATTAAATGTGGAGATGTTAAAGGCACCCTGATGGAGGTTCTTCTTGTCGTGTTTGCAGAGAACCCTTGGCTTGTGATCGCTTGCACTCCCATGTGAGTGAAGAGATGTGGTTGGTTGTGCCTCATCCGTTGAGGAGGAAGGTTAGAGTTGTTACGTCATGCCTTCACATTGAAATTGGGTGTCATGTGAACGATTGCCTTTGGGCTGGAACATAGTATGCTCTGCAACTATACGGGAACGCTTGGAGGTACATGTGGTTGTTTGTACCTGAGGAATTTTGTGCGCACAATTGGGGTTGACTTGGGGCCACATGTTTTGTGGGCCCCATGTGCATGTCATGTTCTTCTTTTCATAATTTTGACCTCTCGTGACATAGAGGGTTCCACTATTCTTGTTTATTGACCAGTAGGGTTCATTCTCCTCTGGCCTTATTGTCGCTTGTTGACCTGTAGGGTTGAGTGGTCTCCCAATGGTTTCATTCTCGATGGTTTGGCCGATAGAGATTGTTAGTTCCTCTATTTCTATAGGTGTGAGGGGTTTCAGTACCATGCCATTTCACCAGAATGAAACACCGTTTGTGACTACGTGTGCCCGTACAGTGTAATTATTTTCCCTCATTCTGGGATTATTTGTCTCAGTCTGCTTCGACGGTGACTCAGTGGATTGGAGCGTGATCATCGTGAGAGGGCTAGGGAGTTTCTCTTGTTCTTTTATATTCCCTGGTAGAGTTCCTGTGGATTAAGTGTGACCAACACTTTACGCGGGCACCGATACACTACCCAGGAGGTTGTTACCAGCAGGGCTGAGGTTGTTACCAGCTGGGCTGAGGTTGTTACCAGCACGGCTGAGGTTGATTCCAGCAGGGTTGAGGTTGTTTCCAGTAGGGCTAAGGTTGTTTCGAGCAGGGCTTGCCAGTGGGTTACCATCCAACAGGGATGGCCAGTACAGCGGTATTCACCGAGCAGTACCATCCAGCAGGGATGGGCAGAGCAGTTCCGGTCTTACCTCTAGCTAGGCTGGGTAGTGGTCCCCGATGCTGGGCTTACCTCCAGCGGGTCTGGGCAGTGGTCCCAGATAGCAGGATTACCTTTAGCTGGGCGGGTATGTTGTCCCCGATGCCGGTCTTACCTCCATCTGGGCCGGGCAATGGCCCCCAATGCTAGGTTAACTCCATCTGGGCTGGACGGTGGTCCTGTCGTCGACATTAGTCGGGTCTCCCTCTAGTGGATTACCCTATTACAGGAATGGGTAGTGTGGCACCCATCGACGTTCCTGGTCTCCCTATAGTGGGAACCCATCGACTTCCAGGGACCCTCTAGCAAGGCTAGGAAGGGGGTCCCCGATCGACTTTGAGCAGACCTCTCAAATTCGAGGTAGTGACGTGGTGTGGTTTGACGTTCCCCCAGAACTCTCAAGTACGATGAGCACTTTCTCCAATGAGACGCGTCCTTGTGATGTGATCTAAAACCGTGCGGGCGAGTCAGTACCTCCCAAAGCGGATGTTGTCGAGGTGTGGTGATTGATCCCTTGAAATGTAATTCAGGGAAGATGTGTGGTATGCTGGGCATCGATGGTGTTATTTCTGGGACTGTTGGCTACTCTTTTCTTCAGCTGAGCTTCGAGATGGATATCCCCTTACGACCATGTTCGAGATTCTTATTGAGCATATGTATTTTTTATATACCTTGTTCTGGTACCCACTTTTTGGTTTTGGTTACTCTCCTTACAGGAGAGGCGAAAACGCGTGGGGTATGACACATGCTTTCCGTGTCTTGATTCTCGTTGTTGGACGAGTCTACTATCCTGCTATTGGAAGGAAAGACTCGATGGTAAGTTCATCTTCTCACCATTTCCAGCTCCTTGTGTCTGGACGGGCCTACCTTCTTTTCTCCTATTGGGTTGAGCTGGACTCTCTACTATACTCCTTACTGCACTCTCTGTTGTATTCCTTTACTATTATCGGTTCGCTATACTGCTCACCCTTTGGTACTTCATTTTTTTCTCCCTCGAGCCTTCGGGGTATCCTACTGAGTATTTTTATACTCACCACTGCTTGTGCTTTGCCCACACTTGGTGTCCCCTTGTAGCTGACAGACAGGTTGGTCGTGACATCAGTGGAGCTTGGGAGCATTGGAGCTTGGACCACATATGGTGGTCGGAGATGGGCTCCAGATGGGGGACCCTTCAAGATGGTTACTTTTTGTTCACCTGTTGCCAGGTTGTGGCACTTTTCTGGTTGGTCACGTGTTTTGTCCCTTTTCATCCTTTTCATCACTTGTATTTTGTACTGTTTAGAGGTCGATGCACATTTTTGGTATATATATAGCATTCTCTCTTTTCTTTACTTGTATTTTCATTTACTATGCACTTTTTCATTGAGTGTGCTACGTTTGTGTTTACATGTACTTAGGAAAAGGCCTCCCTGAGTTATTGTTCCTACGACGCTGGTTTCCACCCCCTGGTTTATGGAGGCGGGCTTGGGGTAGTTGCGGCACGAGCCCAGGTAGGGTCGGGTCGTGACAACGTGGTATCAGAGGTGGTTAGTTCCTTGGGACGCTGTTCGGACGTCCCTAAAAGAGGAATTGGTTGGGATTTAGGGAAACAGTTTTAACGTGTCTCGAGAGAGGCTCTCTGGCCAGGGAGTCGAGTGATGGTGTGGTGGCTGACGTATCCATTCACCAGGACCTTGATAACCCGCTTGTTGACTTGGTATGCGGACACACTTGTTCCAGGGAAATTTTTTTTTGTGCATCACATAGAATTTAGTCATTGAATGTCATCCTTGAGTCAGCTCCCCATTTTTGTTGTTATTGGTATATACATATATGCTCATATGACCGCAGCACTCCTTGATAATATTCAGGATGTCTCCGCGAAGACAGCAAGACAGGATACCAGCTTTGGTTCGTGACGATGACCCTATGAGCTACGAGGCCTCAGTCCATGACCCATCATGTGAGATCCTTTCTCCAGGTGGTCCGGTACCATCACCCCCACCTATTGAGCAGCAGACCGCTTCAGTAGAGCAGGTGGGGCTTGAGCGCAGGTTGAGCGCACTCCGTGAGTTCCAGCGGTAGAGACCGCTGAGGTTTAGTGGTGATCCAGACCCCCAGGCAGCAGAAGTTTGACTAGTGGTAGGGGTTCACCTTTTCAGGCATGTGCAGACGCCGACAGATAAGAGAGTGGCTTTGGTAGCCAACATTTTTTATGGAGCATCTTGTCATTGGTGAATTCTGGTGACTCAATTTCTTGACGAGTCTGCGCTTTTGTGGGGAGACTTTCAGTTGTTGTTTCATGAGTAGTTTTCCCCTCCTACTTACACTCTGTTCGGATTCAGGAGCTCCTACAGTTTCAGCAGGGGGGATGATATTGGCTGAGTACGCAGCTAGTTTTGCAGACCGTGCACGCTTTTACCTGAACTTGGTTCATGACGACAACATCTGAGCGCAAAAGTTTGAGTAGGGTCTCCTCTGAGAGATTCATGTTGTCGTAGTACCTTTGGTAATTTACACATATCCCTAGGAGCTAGAGCAGGCACTGGTGAAAGAGGGATTCTTATCACATTCTATAGTTTGTGGTGCTAGCAGGCATGTCGAAGCCGAGACGTCTGCCACAGGTAGCGGCTGTTGGCCAGCAGAACCACGATGCAGGTGGTTTCCTGATGACCGGACTCTGGGGCATGGTCGTACACCACAATGGAATCGGAGGGCACCAGTGTAGCCTAGGGAGAGTCGGTTCTATTCTTGCGACAGGTGAGGTCACCTGGCACGAAACTGCACGACCAGGCATGCAAACAGTTTCTGGTAGGTAGCAGGTGCACCACCATGACGGAGGCAGCTCCATGATCAGAGTAGTACCCAGAGAGGTGGAGCTAGTAGAGGAGTGGGAGGAGCTGGTGGGGGGGGGGGTGACTTTACAAGATCTTCTTGTCACCACAAGGTAGTCCACGTCAGGATCCGGGAGCTGACAGTTGGGACCATAGACAGCCGCGAGCTTTAGATGTCTACGATCCTGTAGAGCATGAGGTGATAAAAGTTACACTCTACAGCTCTTTTACTCTTTGTAGTAGACTTGTTAGACTCTGTGTGTGGAATTCTTTCCTCCCTGATCCTTATTGAGGTGTTACCAGGGTGACATAGGGCGTCGGGTGTAACCCTATGTTGGTAAGGTAAAAGGCGTGGGACCCTTCTGTTTAGTCGATGGTGGTGACTCTATCGCTTTCCGAGCGTGTAAGAGAGTCTTGGTTTCAAGACATCGACTGTGGCACCTTGTGTGACCAGATATCCTTGGGTGTTTTACCATATGGATATTCTGATAAAGGTAATCACTGGGCCTTGTTCCAGGTGCGGGTAGTGAATCCAGTCGTGGCATGTGACGTGGAGGTTCGGTCTGGGAGGTGAGCTACCCCCGAGAGCCTTCGGGCCGTTTGAGATCGTGCAAAGGAATGAAGAGGTTACCTACCGCCTTTCCCTAACCCCAAAGGCTAGAGTGGGTGTAAGACATTTTCAAGGGCCTCCCTCGAGTGAACATATCAATCCTTTGGTCTGTGTACGATGGCGTAGAGCTATGTGAGAGTTCTTCTGGGTACGAGAAAGTCAGGTGTGGGATTAGTACCCTGTGTCTCTCTCTAGTTTTTCTTTTTTGGGGATGAAAATATAGAAGGATGGAATGATGTAACAACAAAGTTTTTTCTTCAAAAGAAATTGGAATATTCTTGATGTTATTCCAGAGCATCCCCTTCAGACGGCAAGCGATTCTGAGCCTCAGAGTGGCCTAAATTAAATTTCCAGTGTGTTCACACTATAAATGAAAAATGAATGGGATAAATCCTAAACGGTGTTTTGGATAAAATATCTGACTCTATGGATGGGACCATAATGGGGTGTTTACCCTAGGAATGACATAAAACATGTCGGTGTGGGATGTTTGGACCCCTCGCTCACTTTCGGAACGTTAAATAGATAAATTAATTAATTAATTAATTTGTTTAATGTTGTAACTTAAGTATCTCTTAAAAGGTGGCTCGGATCGGAAAACTGAGGGAACCGTTGATTTCGGAACGTTCCATTTACCATAGGAGGGGTATAAGTTTCACGGGTGCGGGCCGTCTGTTAAAAATGGCCCCGGGGGCATTTTCGTAATTTGGTGGCCTTGGGCGCTTTGTTTAATAACTTTTGAACTGGGCCTCAGATTAAAATTCTGAGACCACCGTAGTGCTCAGGAGTTGGTTTTTACCCTAGGGGAGGCTTAAACTCGACCACGACGAGCGTTTCAGATACAGGTGAATTTGGGACTTTTAACTATATTAAGTGTTTTTAATTAATTTTTTCTACTTAAAGACCCTCCTCCCATCATCCTTCCTTGTTCGTTCTCTGGCAGAAGGCAGCAACCAAAGGTATATCTCCCTTCCATCTCCTCTCCTCCTCCTCTCCAGCGAGGCATGGCTCCGGCGGATCGTGGCGATGCTTCGGGCGAAGCCCATCAAGGTAGACAGTTGTTGTTTTGATTTTAATTTCTGAGCCTCCTTTGAACCCCAACTATAGTGTTTAATTGTTTCTATTTCTTCGATAAAATCCTATTGCGGCATAGTACACAATTTGAGCTTTCAAACATTTGTTTTGGATATGAAATCCAGATTCCTATGTGTTTGCAATCGTTTGCCGAAGGTTGCGGAAATTTGGGGGGTTTTGGTGTTTTCCGGCAACCCGGGGCGGTCCGGCGAGCATTCCAGGGCGGCATGGCTCCAGTCCGAGACGGCGGTAGCGGGTTCCTCTGACAGCAGGCGGCGGCTTCGGCTGTGGGAGATGGCGTGAGGAGGAGCGGCGGCCGAGCTCTAGCGGGTGTCGTCGGCAAATACTTGGGGAGCGAGGTGCAGAAGACACAGGGTCTTTGTGATCTCGGTCGGTAGACAGGACCCACGCCACACGGGTCCATGCAGAGACCGGACCGGCCCCTCCGGTTCGGGTAGTTCAGGGTGGTCTTCCGGATGAACCATGGACCACCGGTCCAGAGTATGGGTGGGCCGGCCGAACCGTCCCAGCCGACCCGTTTCGGTCCGTAAATACTAAAACGCTCCTAAAACTCAAACCATAAATTGGATTTGCATGCCGTCTTCGGAAAAACGATCCTTGTATTGAGAAAAAGTTTTTGAGATGGTTTTGGGGATTTTTAATCGTTGAAACAATGGTCTCGGTGCCGTGACACACCGTTAAGTGCTTGTGCATTTTTCTCCTGGTTCTTGTTTTGGACGGCGTGGACACGTCCAACGTCCGTTTTGAGCGCTGTTAGTGGCGTTGGAACCCTGGCGCTGGGGAGAAGCATTCTAGTGTGGTTTCGGGAGTTTAGGTGGAAGTTGAGGCGCGAGCCCCACGGCCCGTCTTTCGAGCTACGTGCATTGTTCTGTAACATGTTCGTCGGACATCCGTTCGGGGCGTGCGAGCAGTCATTTTTGGGTGTTTTTCAGAGGTCATTGAATTTGCACAGTCTGCCTTCATTAATTCAGAACGATGTTGCAGGCCCCACGAGGGACGTTTTGGGAGTTGACGGTGAATTCCGGCTTTATCAATAGGTGTCCATTTTGGACAAGTGATTAGTCAAAATTGGGTACTTTTTCGAGAGGATTGCAACTGTGTGATCCGTCCGTTGAGTTCAAGGACAGGTATGCGGGTCCCACATATCACCTCTCGTCTGTGGTGCACCAGAATGCAGCTTTTTTTCTGGATATCAGTTGCGATCAAGTGAGCAGTCATTTTGATGTGTTTTCCCGAGGGGATCGCATTGGTGCGATGCGCCTAACTATTTTCAGGGCCGAGGCTTTGGATCATAGGACGTCGTTCGGGTATGAGGCAGTGTTGGTGACTTTTACATCATATATCTGTTTGATGTGATTAAGTAGTCGGTCTCGCGTGTTTTTCCACAATGATTAAAATGGTGTGATCTGTTTGGTTGTGCGGAGCCTCTTGAGCGATCTTATTAAATGTGGAAATGTGAAAGGTGTCATGATGGCGTTTCTTCTCGCCGTGTTTGTAGAGAACCCTTGGCGTGTGATTGCATGCAGTCTCGTGTGAGTGAAGAGATGTGGTTGGTTGTGCCTCAGCCATTGAGGTGGAAGGTTGGATTTGTTACATCATGCCTTTACATTGAAGGTGGGTGTCGTGTGCACGATAGCCTTTGGGCTAGAACATGGTATACTATGGGACTATACAGGAACGCTTGGAGGTACATGTGGTTGTTTGTACCTGAGGACGTTTGTGCGCTCAGTTTGGGATGACATGGGGCCACATGTCATGTGGGCCCCATGTGTGTGTCGTGTTATGATTTACGTACTTTTTACCTCTCGCGATGTAGAGGGTTCCTCTGTTTTTGATTTTTGACCAGTAGAGTGGAGTTTCCCCTATTCCTATTCACGCTTGTTTACCAACATGGTTGAGTGGTCTCCACCTGGTTTCGTTCTCGAAGGATTGGCCGGCATAGATGGTTTGTTCCTCTGTTTCTTCAACTATGAGGGGTTTCGATACCATGCCATTTCACCAGACTGCGTCACCGTTTGTGACTACGTGTTCCCATACCGCGTGGTTGTTTTCCCACTTTCTATGATGAGTTGTCTCAGTCCTCTTCGACAGTGACTCAGCGGATTGGGGCGTGATCGCCATGAGAGGCCTGGGGAGTTTCTCCCATTATTCTGTGTTCCCGAAGAGAGTTCTTGTGAATTCGGTGTGACCAACACTTTACGCGGGCACCGATCCTCTACCCTGGAGGTTGTTAACAGCATGGCTGAGGTTGTTACCAGTAGGGCTGAGGTTGTTACCAGCAGGGCTGAGGTTGTTTCCAGCAGGGCTGAGAATGTTTCCAATAGGGTTGAGGTTCTTTCGAGCAGGGCTCACTAGTGGGTTAACATCCAGCAGGGATGGCCAGTACAGCGGTGTTCACTAAGTAGTACCATCTAGCAGGGATGGCCAGAGCAGTTCCAGGCTTACCTTTAGCTGGGATGGGCAGTGGTCCCCGATGCCGGGCTTACCTCCGGTGGGGCTAGGTAGTGGTCCCCGATGCCGGGCTTACCTCCACCTAGGCTGGGCAGTGGTCCGTGATTCCAGGCTTACCTCCTGCTGGGCTGGGCAGTGGTCCCAGATCCCGGGTTACCTCCCGCTAGGCTGGGCATTAGTCCTATCACCGACCTTAGCCGGGTCTCCCTTTAGGGGATTACGCTGTTACGAGACTGGGCATTGTGGCACATGTCGACTTTCCGGGTCTCCCTGTAGTGGGAACCCATCAACTTCCATGGACCCTCTAGCAGTGATGGGTAGGGGGTCGCCTATCGACATTGAGCAGACCTCTCGATTGCGGGGTAGTGATGTGGTGTGGTTTGACGTTCCCCTAGAACTCTCAAGTACGAGGAGCGCTTTCCCCACCGAGATGCGTCCATGTGATAGGACCTAAAACTGTGGGGGAGAGTCAGTGCACCCCAAAGAGGATAGTGTTGAGATGCGGTGATTGAGCCCTTGACTTGTAGTTCGGGGCAGACGTGCGGGATGCTGGTCATTGATGGTGTTATTTCTAGAATGGTTGGATACTCTTTTATTGGGCTGAGCTATAGGATGGAGATCCCCTTACATCCTTTTTCGGGATTCTTATTGAGCATATATATTTTGTATATACATTGTCCTACTACACACTTCTTGGGTTTGGTTACTGTCATTCCAAGAGAGGGGAAGACGCGCGGGGTATGCCATGTTTTTTCGTGTCTATATTCTCGTGGTTGGATGAGTCTACTCTCCTACTATAGGTAGCGAAGACACGACGTGAAGTTCATCTTCTCACCATTTCCAGCTCCTTGTGTCTGGACGAGTCTACCTTATTTTCTCTTGTTGGGTTGAGCTAGACTCCCTATTGTACTCTTTAATGAAATCTCGATTTTATTCCTTTAATATTCTCTATTCACTCTACTACTCACCCTTTTGGTATATCCTTTTTTTCTCCCCTGATCTTTCAGGGTATCCTACTATGTATTTTTATACTCACCCCACCTTGGGCTTAGCCCGCACATGGTGTGCCCTTGCAGATGACAGACAGGTTGGTCGTGATGCCAGAGGATCTTGGGAGCTTGTGAGCTTGGACTGTGTGTGGTGGATGGAGATGGGCTCCAGGTGGGGGAACCTTCCAGCTGTTTACTTTTTGTTCACCTGTATCCGGGTTGTGGCACTTTTCTGGGTGGGCGCGTGTTTTGACCCTTTTTTCTTCTTCAGCACTTGTACATTGTACTGTTTAGAGGTCGATGAACATTTTTGGTATATATATAGTATTTTCTCTTTTATTTACTTTTATTTTTGTTTACTTTGCACTTTTGCATTCAGTGTGCTGCGTGTGCGTGTACAGGTACTTAGGCAAAGGCCTCTCCGAGTAATTGTGCCTTCAGTGCTGGTCACTAGCCCCTGGCCTGTGGTGGCATGCATGGGGTAGTTGCGGATCGAGCCCGGGTAGGGTCGGGCCGTGAAAATATCAATGATAATGTCAATGATATGAATAAGATTCTATATATAGAAGACATAAAATTATAACTCAACCTCATCCTACAGAAGATAATGATAAAGATTTTAGTGATAATAGTGTAGCTATGATACATGGAAGATGTTGTGTATAACTCGGTACATATGTGTTCAATACAACTAAAAGGAATCTAGACTGAATCATTCTAGTATATAAAACAGATCAAAATATCAGAACAAAATAATAAATTTTCTCCTTATTCATTTATGTCTCTTCCTCGTTGAGATGCATACAAAGACATGATCTATTACTTTGTGTTCTTAAGGTCATGAGTAGTGATAAAAATAGAAATTCAGTCTTGAATTTTCAATATCCACCCACATTCTAATAAACATAAAATGCACTGAAATATGTTGAATTATATGTGGTTTTTGAATCACTACCTCTCCAAACTCCAACCAACATGGGTGTGATCAACATGGGATACTATACAAATCTGCATACGGTGTCTTCAACATCATCACCTATTTGCTACATTTGTTTTAGAAATCTACTAGTGTATACACCTATCAATAGATAAAAAATCAAGGAAAAGATCTCTAATCATGTCCTCGATAACATGAACCATGTGCTCTCATTGTCCATCATTCTGAAGGTCATATTCCATTCTCATATGATTGTGTGTACCAAATTCCCTCTCTAAAATATTTTGGAAATCGATATGTAATACCTATATATATATATTAGATAAAATTGAATGAGGAACCTAATGAAGTTGCACTATCTCATGGATATAACATCTCTGAAGCCCATATACTATGAATGTCTCCATAATTTGATGTAAATGTGTTACCTTAAAGGAAATGTCAACAAAAAAACATATCCCATCACCACATCGAGCTATCCTAGGCCACATAGTTACAATATCGATTGAAAACTATTACCATTTTCACCAAAACATGATAACTATAATAAATGTCAATATAGTTATAGATTTATTTAATTATCCCACTTATAAGATGGAAAACACATGAAATAACCAACTACCTCATGTTTCATCCCCATACTCAAATACTAACAATGTAAATCAATATAAATATTTGTAATGCTAGGATGTACTTCCTGAACTATTGGATGAAAATATTGAATCAGCTCCTTGGGTATGTATAACGACCCATGCTTTACATACTAGGTTATTACTTCAAAATTGAAGCATACTTATTAAAACATATAACAAAACCATGAAAGGACCATATAGGTATAGTGTCTTTAGAAACTGGGAAACATAAACAACTGGTTCATAAAGCAGCTACATTGCCTCCCATTTATTTCATCATATCTAGAGTCCCTTTTGGAATATCCTACTTAATAACCTTCTTCCCGACCTGGGGAAAGAAAACATACAAACGTTTGAGCTCAAATTCATAGTAAGGTTAATCAAAATAAATATCAATCAAATCATATTCATAAGAACATAACATTTTGGAAATATTAACCTGCAAAAGTGATCCTAATTTCACAACATGGGATAAATCATAGTAGTGAAATGTAATACAAATAATAATAACATAAAACATGAAACATTGTGTAATACACATATAATCATAGTGAATCATTTCTTATTAGTCAAGACTCATTGCCAAGACTGTCTTAGTGGACAAAGTCCATTTCTGAACCGAGTTTATTCCTCGTTTCAGTCATGTTTCATTAAACTGGTTTAACCTACCGTTCCTGCCATGTCTATCTCATGGGATATAATATCATTACCTAATGCATTAGAGTGATATATAGGTCCCACCCATATCATAATGATAGCATTCTTATGTGTGACACAAAATCAAAAAAAAATCGCACATCATTGCATAACCCATGTAATAAAAACAGGATTCTTAAAAATCGTGATATCAAAAACAATTCATATAAGATAAAGGAAGTCATAAAAATAATTCCATCACAACATAATCAATTCAATTTAATAATATGGATAGAAACAGAACCCTATGTTATCTTAGATGGAAAATAATTTTGATAAAACACTTGAACTCCATTGTTGAGGAAAATATCGTTTATACTTCAAAACATTTTCCTTTCTTAACATGTCATGAAATTTTAAACTAAAAGAAGTTTATTAAAAATAAACATGAAATCTTGTAAGGTAAGCTTCTTGGAAATAATTTTTTCAAAATCCATTCATTTCGTATAAGTTAAAAAAACATTCTTCTCGTACTTTTGTCGGAATAGTCAAAAAGTACCTCATAATAAAAACGACAAAAGATTCATTTCATATGTTTTACTAAAAACTCACTGAAGGGTAATATTGGATATAAACAATTTTAGAAGGATATAAATATTACATATTGAGGAAACATGGATGTGGATGACAAAATACACCCCAGTAAATTCCAAAGTATAAATAATCTTTGATAAAAATGAGATTGTGATATTTCCCATACCTTAGGTCCGATTTGCTTCATAAGTGTCCGAAAATCCTCTATAATGATTTAAATAATGTCATTGACTTATTCCAGAATCATATTCATTGTTATGATATCATATATGGTCGTTTTATTATCTTCTTATTAATTATATTTAATTGTTACTTGTTATTCGGGTGTTTATTACTTTTTGTTCTTATGCGTGTTTTGTCGAATAAATTCTTATTCTTATTTTTAGGTTATAGATACCTCATTTATAGAATGGTATTAGTGTAATATATATCATATTCATTCATTCAATTCATTTATATAATCTTTATGCAATAAAGATCATGTAGAATGAGTCACATCACATCGTGGAGACGGTAGGTCGTACGTACGCACGAGCGATGATATAGTTTCCATTATCGTGGAATAGTATTATACTGTATGTATACTATTTCATAATCAATATCACTTTACAATAATCATATATATTCATTATTTACACCATTATACCCATCCAAGTAAGGTGGTGGTGGACAATAGATTACACCACAGCGTGGAGACGGTATTCCGTACGTACGCACGCGCGGTGATTTCGTTTTACGTAGGATGGATAGATGGTGAAATAGGGTTGTTTCAAACATATAATAAAATATCCGTATATGAATGATACTTATGTAATTACTTCATAATAAAACAACTAAAGAACATGAAGTGGAAGAAGAAATAATGTTGAAAGAATCGGTAACAGACATTACCTCTTCTTTGAAGGGCCTCTTTGAGACCTCCATTTAGGGAACTAAAATTGGTCATTAAAGAAGACCAAGACCTCTAGGATGTGTCTAGGGAAGTGGAGAAGAGAATTTTTCAGGTTTTGGCCGACCATGAAGGCTCAAAGTGGTGTGAGGAAGAGAGGGAGGAGGTGTCCTTTTATAAGGGAGGAGAGTGGTACCTTTGGAAAAAAAATATTATTTTCTTATAAAGTCATATTCAGTTTTAAATAGCTCCAAATTGATTTATTTCGAGACTAAGATGGGTATGGTTCGAAATAATCTCATAAAGTAGAATTTAGATAAGTTTAGGTTCCTATTTTAACCTTATAATTTAGATTTATCTTTATTATAAATAATTTTACTTTTACCGTGTCTTTTTGTGTTCTTACACTATAAGGTTAATAGACATACCATAAAAATCTAAACGAACCCTAAGTTGTTTATTATTAATATATATAACCTTATTTAAGTCCTTTTGCCAAACCGTAGAATTTTAGGAATAAAATATCAATTAATAATATAATATTTGTTTTAAAAACTATTTTATGTCAATTTTGAAACTATTTAGTAATTGATTTTTGTGAAACTCATAACAGAATGATTAATTCAAAAAAAGTTAATTAAATCAATAAAAACATGTCATATTAACCTAGAAAATTAGTGTAATTCATAAAAAGTCTCAAATTAAATTTATATGGGTATTTATAACATCAATTATGTCAATATTTCATTAATAAGATAATTACTGCATCATCTTTGTGTAATAAGTAAATTAAAAATATTTAATGTATGAAAATTACAAATAAACTACCATAATGTAAGAAATCTTTTTATATTTCTAATTAATATTTATAGTCAAATATATCTAATGTATAACCCTATATTAAAAATTATTTCCTTATTAAACATTGATTTTAACTATTTTAACCATTCTTTAAATAAATTAATAATAAATGTCCTAATCTAATCCAAGTAGGCCTAAATGGTCATATTTTATTACTAAGGTTGTTTATGGTCTAATTACACTTATCCAAAAGAATTAGGACATGTGTTAGGGTAATAATAATATCATTGTTACTCTTAATTACCCTATTTAATTTTAACCGTGGTAAATAAAAGTAAAAAGTTACTATTCACCAAAAATTATTTTCATCTCATTGAACAACATTTTACTTACTGACATCAACCATGTCTCTTGTATTTTTGAAATTTCTCTCATAGAAGCAGTAAAATTATGTTTTATGTAAATTTTCAAATTCTTCTAGGAGGTGGGTAAAAGACGGTCAAACGTTCAATAAAATTTTTATATATCTAAAATTATTATCAAATGACTCCAATGAATTGAATTGAACTTATATATGTATTATGTATTGATTATGACCTAAAATAAATTTAATTAAAATAAATAATTATTTAAATAAAAAGTCGGTTTTTAAATAGTTACTCAGTGTTTTCACTATTCATCAAAAATTGAATGTTTTCAGAAAAATACCAAAATTTCACCCTAGGCTAATTTAGATATTCCGAATCCAAAAATGATGTCAATTTTGAAAAATAAAATTTAAAAATTTTAAAAAAGTGGGTATTACTATTTATAACGGCTAGTTTTAATAATATTTTAATAGCATATCGTTGTTTTGTGAAACTCGGTATTGCGTACGATGCAAGCTATCGAGGAAGGTCATGATTGCGTGTAAAGAAAGCCAAGCTAGTGTTGTGTGTAGTGAATGATTTATTTTATGATTTATATAACATAAAAAACACAATATTTCTCATAAAAGTCTTGGGTGTTACAATCTACCCCCCTTAAAATGAATTTCTCACTCGAAATTCGACACTTGTAACAAACATATGAGGATTAACACTACCTCATCATATCCTCAGGCTCCCATTTAGCTTCTTATAATTGGTGGTTCCTCCATAAAACTTTCACCAAGTGAGTGGTCTTGTTTCATAAGACTTTTTCACTATGATCGAGAATCTCTATCGGTTGTTCTTCATAAGAAAGATCTTGCTCCAGCGGTACAAATTCTGAGCTGAGTACATGTGAGGGATTAGGTATGTACTTTATTAGGAGAGATACATGGAACACATCATGAACTTGAGAGAGATTTGGTGGAAGCGCCAATCGGTAAGCTACCTTCCCAAAACGATCCAGTATTTCGAAAGAACCGATATACCTGGGGCTCAGCTTTCCCTTCTTCCAAAATCTCATTACTCTCTACCAAGGAGATATTCGTAAGAACACTTTATCACCCACTTCAAACTCTATTTCTTTTCTTCGGTTGTCGACATAACTTTTTTTGTCTACACTGAGCTTCTCTTATGTGTTGTTGAATAGATCTGAAATTTTCTGCCATCTCATCAACAAGATCAGGTCCTAATAGCTTTCTTTCCCAAAATTCATCAATGCAAGTTGGAGTCCTGCATTTCTTTCCATAAATAGCTTCATAAGGAGCCATCTGAATACTGGAGTGAAAACTATTATGATAAGAAAATTCCACCAAAGGTAGGTGTTGATCCCAACCACCTTTGAAATCCATAGAGAAAGCTCTCAACATATCTTCTAGATTTTGAAACGTCCTCTCAAACTAACCGTCTGTCTGAGGATGATATGCAGTGCTGAAACTCAACTCTGTATCTAGAGTATGCTGAAGACTTCACCAGAACATTGAGGTAAACCTCGGATCTCGATCAGATATAATAGAAAGTGGTACTCCATGCAATATTAACACTTTTTTTACATATATCATGGAATGATTATCCAGAGAGAAATCCTCTCTAATAGTAATGAAGTGTGCATACATTGTAAGACGATCAACTGTGACCCAGATATCATTATTTCCTTTGGATGTTTTAGGTAGTCCTGTGACAAAGTCCATAGTGATGTTTTCCCATTTCCATTCTGGTATGGGTAATGGTTGTAAAATCCCCTTAGACTTCTATCTCTCAGATTTAACATGCTGACAAACCAAGCATCGAGAGACATATTCAGCAACATCTCTTCTCATGCCATCCCACCAGATGTACTCTTTCAGGTCCCTATACATCTTCGTGCTTCCAGGATGAATTGAGAATGAAGAACTATGAGCCTTATCCAGTAGCTCCTTCTTTAATTTGGGGATGGGAGGAACACAAACCCAATTCCTGAACATTATTATCTCATCACAATCAAAGTTGAATTCAGGAACATTTCTAACCTTCTTTTGTAACTCTACATCTTATTTCTATGCCTCTTTAATCTTAACATGTATAGATGGTTGAACAGTCATTTTAGAAAGATAAGATTTTCCCCCTTCCATTATAATTCCAAGATCCATCCTTTGTAAATCCATAAATATTGGATCTTTTTTTATCCTAATCATGGATAAACTGGCATGGTCTTATCAACTTAATGCATCTTCCACCTTGTTTTCTTTCCCTAGGTGGTAATGGATTGAGTAGTCATAATCCATAATAAGTTCCAACCATCTTCTTTGGCGCATATTCAGCTCCTTTTGTGTGAAAATATAATTTAAACTTTTATGATCAGTATAAATATCACACCTTTCTCCATAATGATAATGCCTCCAAATATTTAATGCAAATATTACCGCAGCTAACTCCAAATCATGAGTTGGGTAATTTTGCTCATGTATATTCAATTGTCGTGAGGCATAAGGCATCACCATCTCATTTTTCATAAGAACACACCCCAATCCCTTCTTGGATGCATCACTATAGATCACAATCCTTTCTCCACTACAAGGCAGTATGATCACAGGTGCACTGGATAACCATCTTTTCAACTCCTTGAAATTCTATTCACATTCCTCCGTCCAAACAAACATAACTCCTTTCCGAGTCAACATGGTGAGTGGATTAGATAATCATGAGAAATCTTTCACAAAACGTCGATAATATCCTACCAAACCATGAATACTTTAGATCTCAGTTACTTTTGTTGGTCTCAACCATATTTCGATAACCACTGTTTTTGCTGGATCCACAGATATCCCCACCTTTGAGATTATGTGACCCAAAAATGACTCTTTTTAAAGCCAAAATTCACACATGGTAAATTTGGCATAAAGCTTATCCTTTCTCAGGGTCTTCAATATAATTCTCAAGTGATATTCATGTTATTCCCTGCTCTTTGAATATACAAGAATATCGTCTATAAAGACTACCACAAACTGATCATGATAGTCTCTAAATAATCTATTAATCAGATCCATGATGATAGTAAGGGAATTAGTAAGACCAAATGGCATCACTATAAATTCATAGTGTCCATACCTTGTATGGAAATCCGTCTTTTCTATATCCTCCCTTTTGACCATTAATTGATGATACCCTAAACAAATATCAATGTCGGAAAAGTATTGAGCTCTGCGTAGTTGGTCAAATAAGTCATCAATGCGCGGGAAAGGATATTTGTTCTTGATAGTGATCTTGTTATGTTCTCGATAATCAATGTAGAGTCTCATTGATCATCTTTCTTCATAAAAACAGAACAGGTGCTCCCCAAGGTGACACACTAAGGCATATGAATCCCTTATCAAGATTCTCTTGGAGTTGCTTCTTCAATTCCAGCAACTCAATTGGGGCCATTCTATAAGATGTCTTTGAAATATGTAAAGCACCTTGTACGAGTTCTATTGAAAACACTACTTCAATATTTGGTGGAAGACCTGACAATTCCTCAGGAAAGAGATCATCAAACTCCCGTACAATGGGCATATTATTAATTGTGAGTTTATGACCAACCATTAGAGATAAATTACCTTCATTTAGTTGAATCAAGATCCCTAAGATGAATGAAATTTCCAATGGAAGGTTATGTTCATTCTTGAATTGATAGACAATCATAGATTGATCTGGAATATGAAATGTGACTTCCCCTCTTTGGAAATTGATATGATCTTAATATAAATAATTTCAATCCATCCCAAGAATCACATAAAATTCCACTATAGGAAGGATCACATGATATTCAGGAAGCACTTTCCCAGAAACATCAATCAGAGAAGAATTATAAACTTTTGATGCAACTGTTGTGCCATTAGGGGTTGTCACAGCTAACTTAACATCTAATTGTTGTGGTAATACGGTGATACCCTTATAAAATTCTTCATAAATAATAGAGTGGGTGGATCCATAATCAAATAAAACATTTTCTAATTTAGAGTGTATGGTAAGTGTACCTTTCACCCCTTCGTTATCGTACTCCACATCGCTGATAGAAATTGAATGTGGATTTCCTTTTTATTTATCCTTAAGAGTTTGTTGACGTCGATCATCATCAAGAACCCTTGGATTTGGACATTGATTGTCATAATGCCATATTTCCTTGCACTTGTAACATTGAAGTGTAAGAGGTGCACTATGTGTAGCCTTTTCTTTGTTCGCATCCCTAGACATCTTCTTCCCATCATTGCAGCATTCAAATGGCCGACGACCTTCCTTTCCACATTTGAAACATTTACTTTTCCCTTTAAGAAAACTCCCTCCATGTTTCTTTCCACATCTTGATCATAAGGGAAAAATCATCTTCTTCTCAGTGTGCTCTTTAGATTTTTCATTAAATTCCATTTTACTCTTCTTATCAAACCCATATGACTGATGGGTTACTCCAATCTAAATCTCAACTTTGAGAGCACGTCGAACGATTTCCTCATAGCTATTGATGTCCCTTATGGATAATGCCCTTCGAAGACTTGGTTTTAAGACACTAAAGAATCGATCGATTTTACTCTTAGGTTGGGTAATAATACCAGAAGCATACCTTGCAAGTCTTGTAAAATTTGCTTCGTAGGTACTAATAGATTCATTATCCTTTTGCTTTAGTCAAGAAACTCCTTCTCCATCTTTTTTTGCAGAATACGAGAGAAGTACTTATTGAAAAATAAGTTCTAGAACTCATCCCATTCCATGGACTCAATTTCATCTCTTTGCCTCGTATTCTTGATATGATTCCACCATTGATCAACATCACCTTCCAAACTATACACTGTTAAGATGAATTTATCATGTTCAGAACATTGAAGAACTGAAAATATCTTTTCAGTAGTACTGATCCATTTTTCAACAACTAATGGATTAGTAGACCCGCTAAATAAAGGTGGACGTTGTCTCATAAAGGATTCAAAAGAATGTTGCTCCTTCATTTTCTCGTTTTGAAGTCTAGCATGATTCATAGATTGAGAATGTTGTGTGAGCATTGCTACAAGATTTTTCATTCCATCTCCCATAACATTTGGTTTCTCAGGTGGACAATCATTGCATTGCCCGTCGCATTCCGCATTAACATGGTTCCTTCGGGTTCCAACCATTGACTAAAACCAAGAAGAATAGTTTGAGAAACACTGATTATAATAGTAAAACCACATATTCAAGAATAAAATTTCACACTTAAGGTCTTTTCCTAGGTTATTCATGGACATTTCTAAAACACTAAGATTCGGTTCTATGCGTAGACTTATCCTTATGATTCTTACTAAGGCTTTCATATCCCAGTTTCGAAAGGATGACTATAACCTCCCTCTTATACCAACTATAACGACCCATACATTATATACATGGTTATTAATTCAAAATTAAAGAATACTTATTACAACATATAACAAAACCATGAAAGGAACATATAGGTATATTGTCTTTAGAAACTGGGAAACATAAACAATTGGTTCCTAATGCATCTACATTGCCTCAAATTTATTTCATCATATCTGGAGTCCCATTTGGCATATCCTACTTAATAACCTTCTTACTGACCCGGGGAAAGAAAACATACACAAGGGTGAGCTCAAATGCTCAGTAAGGGTAATTAAAAGAAATATCAATCACATCATATTCATAAGAACATAACATTTTGGAAATCTTAACCTGCAAAAGAGATCATAATTTCATAACATGGGATAAGTCATATTAGTGAAATGTAATCACAATAATCATAACATAAAACATGAATCTTTATGGCATACACACATAATCATAGAGAATCATTTCTTATTAGTCAAGACTCATTTCCAAGACTATCTTAGTGGACAAAGTCTATTTCTGAACCGAATTCATTCCTCGTTTCAGTCCTATTTCACTGAACTGATTCAACCTGCCATTCCAGCCATGTCTATCTCATGAGATATAAAATCTTTACCCAATGCGTTGGAGGGAGATGTAGGTACCACCCATCTCATAATTATACCATTCTTATTTGTGCCACAAAATCAAAAAAAAATTCATACATCATTGCATAACACATGTAATAAAAATGGGATTCTTAAACATCATGATATCATAAAACAATTCATATAAGATAACGGAATTCATAAAAATAATTCCATCACAACATAATCAAATCAATGTAATAATAGAGATAGAAACAGAACCCTAAATTATCTTAGATGGAAAATAATTATGATTAAACACTTGAACTCCATTCTTGAGGAAAATATCATTTTTACTTCGAAAACATTTTTACTTTCTTAACATGTCATACAATTTTGAACTAAAATAAGTTGATTAAAAATAAACTTGAAAACATGTAAAGGATGCTTCATGGAAATAATGTCTTAAAAATCCATTCATTATGAAAAAGTTAAAAAACATTCTTGTCGTACTTTTTTCGGAAAAGTTAAAAAGTACCTCGTACGAAAAATGACAAAAGATTCCTTTCATATGATTCAATAAAAACTCTATGAAGGGTAAAATTGGATATTAAAAATTTTAGAAGGATATAATTATTACATATTAAGGAAACATGGATGTGGATTATAAAATATACTCCAGTAAATTCCAAATTATAAACAATCTCGGATAAAAATGAAATGTTATATTTCCCTCATCTTAGGTCCGATTTTCTTCGTAAGTGTCTGAACTTATTGTATAATGATTTAAATAATTTCATTGACTTATTTCAGAATCATACCTGTTGTTATGATATCATATATGGTCATATTCTTAGCTTCTTATTAGTAATATTTCATTGTTACTTATTATTTGGGTGTTTATTACTTTTTGTTATTGTGCATGTTTTTTCGAATAAATTATTATTCTTATTTTTAGGATATAGATACCTCATTTACAGAATGATATTATTGTAATATATATCATATTAATTCATTAAATTCATTTATATAATTATTATTTAATTAAGATCATGTAGAACGAGTCACATCACATCGTGGAGACGGTAGGCCGTACGTACGCACGAGTGATGATATCATTTCCATGATCTTGGAATTGTATTGGAGTGTATGTATACTATTTCAGAATAAATATCACATTAAAATAATCATATATAGTCATTATTTACACTATTATACCAATCCAAGTAAGGTGGTGGTGGAAAATAGATTACACCACAGCGTGGAGACTATATTATGTATGTACGCACGCGCGGTGATTTCATTTTTTGTAGGATGGATATATGGTGAAATAGGGTTGTTTAATACTAATAATAACATATCAGTATATGAATGATACTGATGTTATTAGCTCATAATGAAAAAACTAAAGAAGAAGAAGTGGACGAAGAAATAAAGTTGAAAGAATCGGTAACAGACATTACCTCTTCTTTGAAGCGCCTCTTTGAGTCCTCCTTTTAGGGAAATAAAATTGGACTTTCAAGAATACCAGGACTTCTAGGATGTTTCTAGGGAAGTTTAGAAGAGAATTTGGCAGGATTTTTCCGAGCTTGAAGGCTCATGGTGGTTTGAGTTATAGAGTGAGTAGGTTCCCTTTTATAAGGGAGGAGAGGGGCACCTTTGGAAAAACTAAAAATATTATTTTATTATAAAAAAATATTCGGTTTTAAATAGCTCCAAATTGATTTATTTCGAATATAAGGTGAGGATGGGTCGAAATACTCTCATCCAATATAATTTATACAAGTTTAGGTTCTTATTTAACCTTATCATTTAGATTTTACTTTAAGTTAAATAATTTTACTTTTACCGTGCCTTTTTGTGTTCTTACACTATAAGGTTAATAAACATACTATAAAAATCCAAAATAACCCCAAGTTGTCTATTACAAATATATATAACATTATCTATGTAATTTTTCCAACCCTTAGATTTTTTTTGGAATAAAATAACAATTAATAATATAATATTTGTTTTAAAAACTATATTATGTCAATTTTTACACTATTTAGTAATTGATTTTTGTGAAAATCATAATAGAATGGTTAATTCTAAAAAAGTTGATTAAATCAATTATAACATGTCATATTAACCTATAATTTAATTTAAATTCATAAAAAGTCTCAAATTACATTTATTTGTGTATTTATAACATCAATTATGTCAATATTTCATTAATAATATAATTACTTCATCATCATTGTGTCATAAATAAATTAAATAATTTAATGTCTAAAAATTACAAATAAAATACCATTATGTAGTAAATCTATATATATTTCTAATGAATATTTATAGTCTAATTTATCTCATTTATAAACCTATGTTAAAAATTATTTACTTATTAAACATTGATTTTAAATATTTTAACCCATCTTTAAATTAATTAATAATAAATGTCCTAATCTAATCCAAGTGGGACTAAATGGTAATATTATATTCCTCAGGTTGATTTTGGTCTAATTACACTTATCCAATAAAATTATGACATGTGATAGGGTAATAATAAAATCATTTTTCTCTTAATTATCCTATTTACTTTTAACCGTGGTAAATAAAAGTAAAAAGTTACTATTCATCAAAAATTATTTTCATCTCATTGAACAACAGTTTACTTACTAACATCAACTGTGTCTCTCAGTTTTTTGAAATTCCACTCACAGAAGCTGTAAAATTATGTTTAAGTAAATTTGCAAATTCTCCTAAGAGGTGGGTAAAAGACGGTAAAAAGTTCAATAAATTTTTTATATATCTAAAATTATTATAAAATGACTCCGATGAATTTCATTGACCTTATATAAGTATTATGTTTCAATTTTGATCTAAAATGAATTTAATTAAAATAAATAATTATTTAAATAAAAAGTCGGTTTTTAAATAGTAACCCATTGTTTTCACTATTCATCAAAAATTGATAGTTTTCAGAAAAATAGCAAAATTTCACCCTAGGATAATTTCGATATTCCGAATCCATAAATGAAGTCAATTTTGAAAAATAAAATTTACAAAATTTCAAAAACTGGGTATTACTGTTCATAACATCTAGTTTTAATAATATTTGAATAGCATATCGTTGTTTAGTGAAACTCGGTATTGCGTACGACGCATGCTATCGAGAAAGGTCGCGATTGCGTGTAAAGCAATACAAGCTAGTTTTCTATGTAGTGAATGATTCCTTTGATGATTTATATGACATAAAAAAACAAAATATTTCTAATAAAAGTCTCGGGTGTTACAGTATGTCTAATGGATCCCACACATGGACACAAATACAAATAATTATATCCTCTTAGATATTCTAATAAAGAGGCGGGTCCTCACCTATCTCACTCTCTTATAGGAAATTTCCATCAACAACATTTAAATGCCTCATCATCATTATTTCCAATATAGTGTTAGTCTCCACCGTTTATGAAGGAAAAGTCTCCCTGAGACTATCTTTCATCTCCAAGTACATCTAAAATAACAATGAAATAATCTTCTACTCTCTACTAGCTTCTCAACCTACATTTGTCATTTTCTTCTTACTCAGTGCCTCAACAACTGCATTTCCTTTACTAGGCTTATGTGAATTCTCGATTTTGGAGTAATATAATCCATCTTCATTTAACCAAATTCATGTCACACTCTGATAATATGTACTTGGTGATTTTGTGATATTTTCATAGAAAAAATACTCTCCCAATAATAATTCCTCAAACAACACAAGGCATGTTCAATAGTTTCTATCTCGAGATTGTGTTTCAGGTAATTCCTATCATACTGCCTCACCTATTGAGACCAATTATCCAAAAATTATATTCCATACATCATAAGTTCTCCTAGACTAATACATGATTCATCGTAGTACACAATGTAGCTAATACCATTTTCATGAAGTATCACGAAATGATATGAAGTTAGTCTCCCTTCAAACTACTAGAAGGGTCTTTCGTAGGTGTTTAACTGTACAAAACTCATTCCATTATTATTTAATCTATTAAGATATAATTTTCAGTGTGAGACGTCATGTTTATCATTTCTGTAATACCCATCAATCCACAATAAACATTGTATATCAATGACTTTATTTGGATGATAATAGGAAAATATATCTCTCATCTTCACTAGGTCAAATGATACACAAGAATATGAGATAATATGTCCTAGTAAGTGAATCTTTTCAATATATACCTGGAAAATGTTCATCCTAACATATAAATGATTCTCTCTTAGTGTATCCAAAATTATTTTTATCTATTTGGAATTATATTGCTGACTGTGAAATTACTACTACATATCCTCCATGAATACCACAAAACAATATCCAAATAAGGTAAAAAATGTTGTTCGTGTGCACTATGAGAAATGTTGTTTCATTTTAGAGAATGGGGTTCACAAATAAATTATCAAATAGGCCATATCGTCTATAAATTTCTACGCATTATGTGATTATAGGTCTAACACGCACCTGATGATAACCATTCCTCGAATCCATAATTGAAAACACCGGATATCCTCAGATCTGATCGAAAAGGTCATCTATCAAATGAAAGTGATATATTCTCTTAATCATCAACTAATTAAACTTTTATTAACCCTACCAAAGAATAATCATACAATCAATAGTTCTAAAAAATGTAAATGTGATCTCCAAGGAGATGTGTTGGGTCATATAAAACCCTTCACTTATAATTTCTCTAGCTTCTCCTTGAGCTCCTAAAACACTATTATCTACATCCTATAATGAGGAATGTATATAGATGTATCACTTATCATTATATCTATATATAACTCAACCACTCTCTCATGAGGTAATCTAGAAAAGTATTCTAGGAAAATTACCCTCAAATGATCTACCAATTGGGGATTGTATGCCTGACACATTCCCTATTAATCTTAAAAAAACTTGAAATATAGACTATCTTAACACCTTTCCCATGATTATTTTTTACAACTACACTCACATGGACATCCCATCCTCCGATATGAATAAAAAATCATACCTACGATAAAGTAAAATCCAACCTATATTAAACAATTATAATATTGTATTATATGGTTCTATAGTGACTACACTATATCAATTAATTTTATTTATTTTCACATAAATAATATGATATTTAACGTGAACTTTCGTTTAAATTTTTTTTTAAAAAATTCCCTTAAAACCATCTTTTTCATCAAATTACATTTTATCAAAATATATATTTGAAAAATACATTAATATGATATTTTTATTTTCAATAGAATTTTTACACATATTTTAATATTTACCATATGGTTATATTGGAATTTGTTATTATTTTCTAAATTGGGTTTATTTTTTAAATTTTATACAAAAATATGGGAATATTATTTTGAAAAATAATTATGAATTAGAGGATTATACAACCATCATAATTCCATTATTCCATAATATATCATTTAAAATATTCTAATTGTTTTTGAAAAAAATTCTTTTATAATTGTGTTTCTTTTTATGATGAAGTTATTTGAAAAACGAGGTGTTATTTTCCAAGACATATTTAAAGTTATATATTAAATATAAATTACATCTAAGTTAGTACTATGTAATGGAACATATTATTTTCATGATAATTATTCACTTATATTATCCTTACTATATTTATGGTTGGTTTATGATTAATATTTAACGATATTTATGAAAAAAAATTAATTTCAAGGAATTATATTATGATGAGATGTTTTTTGAAACTCATTTTTTGAATGTATTATGATACTATGATTGCATTTTGTTTTTGTGGAACCCATATGTATGGATTTTAATATCTCACTGTGTTTATTTTATAACCACGGATGGTGGTTATGTTACAACTATTGATATTTGGAACTTATATTTCCTTCTAATTCATTGGGTAATGATTCATATTTCAAAATTCATAGAGGGCCAAAATAATAAGATAACTCAGTTCACTATGATAAAACTACAAAAGGATGTGAAAATTTCTCATTAAGTGAATTTCTCCACCATGACAGCATGGGGAGTGAATCTTGACTTCTATGATGGTATTGGGAGTGAACATATACCACAATTATATTCATTGAGATGAACCTTTATTATTAACTAGATTACATTCCATTCTTATTTGTATGAAAATATTCAATGTATGATGATAATATTATAATCTCATTGATAAAATTATCATATGATTCATGTCTTATGAAATTATATAATTTATTAACTACATCATGATTTTGATACTTGATATGTATGGTATAATTTTCAACTATTATTCTCATGTTCATATTGCCTTATATTAATGTTATTATTGATATACACCTCATTTACCCTTAATAAGCTTCTATGCTCACCCTTTTCTTATGATTCTTTTCCATAACATATGAATAATGGTATTATATTTGTTATTAAAAAAATAGTTATAGTTATGATGAAATAAGAGGGAGATTACCTTGATATTTTATAAATAAATTTTTAATTTTTATATGTTTACGAAGACACTAAACCAATATGATTCAGGTGTAGTTTTATTATATTATATACTTAATACTAATCTATTTATAAGTAATATATTTGTATGATAATAATGTCCATTATAATTGGTATCAGAGAAAGGATTAGTTAACCATTGGAAATTAGATAGAAAAAATATTATGTACGATCCATAAGGATAAATCTAAGCATATGATAAAATACTATAATATTGGTAATTATCATGAATTTCCAATGAATAAACCTTTACGATCATATATTGAAATTTTATGAGTATTTTAATTGATTTTGATGTTTTAAAACAATTATAAGTGTTTCTCACACAATGCATTTTAGGTTTTAGACAATAATTAAAATTCGGGGGATTGATATAAATGGTGAATATGATGGACAATGGAATAAAATTATTCAGGAGACACCAATTAAAGTGTGATTCTAAAGGATAGTTTTTTTGCATAATCTAAAATCCCATAATATGATAAATAATACAAACATTTGGGAGATTCATGATCTATTTAATAAGAGATTGATGGAGTTACATGTTTACTATATAGGATAGAACGTTCAATTTATCACATGTAAATTATGTAGGAAGGGGCATCACAGAGATTTTTTCAAAGGAAGTGAAAGAATATTTGGCTATGTAATAATAGTAACAAATGAATATACATTTAATGTAAACGTTTATTTTTAGTTATGGTACTGGATGATAATAATTGTATACATATACCACCATATATAGTAAAATATTTTACATGTTAAATGTATCCGAATTATGACAATTGATTCCCTAAGGGTAGATCTCATGAAGAGGATAAATATGGTTATATTAGTGATGATAAGTTGAGGATTATTAAGAGACTATAAATGAAATAAGGGATTGAATAAGTGTAATAGAATAAAATTCAAATTTTTGGAAAATGGATTAAGAATGTCATTGAATGACTGAGTCTTTATGTATCATAATTCATGAAAAATGTTGTAGAATTAAATTTATGATGTCATTGTATAATGAAACATATAAGGATTATTACACTATAGTTTTTTAATATGTATTTTATGGTATATGTTAAATGGAACTGGTAACCATGTGATGTGATTTAGGTGGAAATGGGATATTTTTAAAATATGCATGATTATGGAAAAAGAGAATCTCAACATGCGTTTGATGATGAGAAAATAATGAGACAAAGAGGTTCTTCTGTGAGAAAATTTCTTAGAATGTATTGATGAACTTGGAACAAATAAGTAATATTATTACATCATAGTTTATAGATTGTGATAATATAATTATTGGATTTATGGTATAAGGAAGGTGTTAATTTTTAAACTAATTATTTTTTTCACTAATGTTTTATAGTAAATCAGAATATTTAAATGTTTTAACAAAATAAATGAAAATTTTAATCAAATGTTCTATATGTGAAAATGGAGAGAAAGGACATTTTTTTGTGGATTGATGATAAGTCAATTTTTCCAATTTAGTGACCACCATTACAATGATTTTTATTTTAGTATTTTTGGAAGGCTCAAAAGGGTAATAATTTACAAAATTATTTTTGAACAACATTGGATGATTTTTTAGCTATTAATATATTACACAATAATAATATTATTTAAGTGTTTTTAATAAATTTTTCTAACAATTTTTTAGGATAACAAGATATAGAAGCGATGACTTGTCATCCAAATATGGACTATATGATCAACTTGCACTACTGACATGAAAATTTGAAAATCATTTCATAGAGTAAGAAATGATGGGGGAATTATTGAAGTAAAAAAATAGTGATATTGTACTGTTGAGACTAAATAATGTATTCTTATCATATATAATACTTCTGAAATAAAATTTGATCTTATCACCATCATTTTAGATGATATCAATGAAATTTCCATACCTATTTAGTCTAAGGATTTTTATTATTAACCTTATAATAACCATTTTCTCTATAATTTTCGATCAGAACTTGAGAGTTATATTTATAAACCTTTACCATATTCCCACATCCTACTAATATACTCTTAATCAGAATACTAGTTTTTTTCCCAACATCGCCTTTCATATTCCCTCTTTTTCTGACAAAATTTTATTTACCCTTATTTTGATGCTTTATTCCGATAATGGATTTTTAAAATATCCCCCTTATATTTTCAAGGTATTATTTTGAATTAATTTTTTTTTTAAATTATTGATAATTTTGGGATGATGTCTTACTATTTGGTGCCTCCACCAAATCTCTCTCAAGATAATGTTGTGTTTTATGTATCACTCTAGAGGAAATATATATGTGGTCATTCACCTGATATAATCTCATAGGTCATCCCCCTATAGCAATATTTCTCATTTGATGAACACACAAGATATATTATTGATCATAGAGATATCATTCTCTAAAATGGGACCACTCAGTTGTTCAATGTTCTAGGGTGAACCTACCAATTTGATGATGTTATGTAGAGATATGAGGATGTAATGAGGAAGTGGTATCCACATCTATTTTTATTAATGTGATGAATTTTTATGGATAAATTCATTTTAATGTGGGATTAACATGCCACCCCAATAATTTATGGTAATTTTTTTAAATAAATTTACTTTCATTAATATCATACATTTCACCTGACACTATGATTAAATGAATTCCAAAAAATATTATTATTTTAGCACTAAAAATATATCCAAGAACTTAAATTGGAAACAATAATTTATTTTTTAAAAAAATTATAAACTATCTAATTTTAAATTTCCTTCTTAATACATTAATTTAATCACATGAAATAATCAAATAAATTGTATTAACGAAATTTGGTTCTTTAAATTTTTTGAAAAATGAAAATTTTATTTCATTCTTTTTGAAAAAATATATAATGGACTTTTGAAAATTTTATAAAATTTTATTTACCTAATGATAATATAATCTTTATTTATTATTCGAAAATTATATTTTGAATAATTTTTTATAATATTATTAAATGATGAATTTTATAGTGAATAGTGAAAAATATAATTTTTTCAAAAAAGTACATGTATTTTAAAAAAATTATGAAATTTAAAATCCTCTTATGTTTAGAATATAATTTAATGTAAGAATAGTATTATTTAGATAATTTGAATAAATATTTATCATCTTGTATCAATGTGAAATTTTATTTGAGATAATATTATTTATATGGATACAAACTTGATTTTATGAATGTTTTTATATTACATAAATTTCTTTTTTTAATTAATTGAAATAATAATTTATGGGTAAATGTTTAAATTAAATTTTTAGAATATATATCATTATATGTAAATTTATTAACATAAAATGATTATTATTAATCATTGAGTTAATATAAATTTATCTTCATATTGAAAAATAAAATTCATGATAACATTATTTTCCTCGTGTATGTGGGTTTTGTTTTAATTATAATTTTTCTAAAAATGTAAATAGAATTTGAAAAAGGTATTATATAAAAAGAATCACAATTTTAAAATTTGGTTATAAGTTTATTCAATTTTGAGTCATAAAATATTTACCATGTAGAAAATGATATACCCTAATATATGAAAAATAATGTCGTGGGTTCATATTAAAGGTTAAAAGTGTAAAATAACTAATAAATTCATCAATAATTGGGTGCTTGAAGTATTTATAGAACATAACCAGACATAAATAATTTTTTATCATTCAAACTCATTGGAATTAAATAAATGAAAATTTTTGATGGATTTAACTATATAATAATCTTAATTTCAACACTTAAGACAATGCCTAGTCAAGTATAGAAAACACTCATCACCACCATCACCCCCCCACCCACAAGCCTTGAAACTACTAAAATATTGTAAATACCATGTTTTCATCACTATTAAAATTTATATACTCTTATTTCCCTCAAAGAGGTCATCCTAGAGGTCTTTAAGTGTTCCATGAATGATTAGATATTCAAGAGATAAATTTCACAATTCACATCTCTTAATTTCTATAATTTTTTTTACCTTCTACACTCATCCTTCATCAATCAAGGAATAATTAATACTATATAATTTTTATAATATATTTTTATTTTTGTAATGGAATATATTATATCCAACCCTTAAATTATCTCCTCTTCTTCAAAGAAACAAATCCATTGTCCAAATTTTGGAAAATGACCATCTACAAGAATAATGATTTTTTTCATCGTCTATTACCAACTTAAAGTGTGCTAATTAAAGTATTATTAATGTAAAATAATATTAAAACAGTAATATTATAACCTAATTCATATTATATTACTATTACATAGACATAATATTAAAATAAATGAAACTATTTATTGATGGTCTGAATGCCCAAAATATGACCTAAAAATTTGTCACTACTATTTCATCCAATGAATCATACTCATGTCAATAATATAAATGATATCATAGAAAATTTAAAATTTTGGATGTGAAGGAGTAAATTTTCATTTAAAATATAAAGTTTTATTTCCATTTAAAATGATAATCCATTGTTTAACAAAAATGAATACGTTGTGAAATCATGAAATAAACGCACCAAGAACAATGAAATCAATGACATATTATTAATTAATGGATGGTATGATGTTATTTAGTTATTTTATAATGTATTATAAATAAATCTATTTTTTTATAAAAAATTATTAACATTATTTAGTCATTTATAAATGTGGATAATGTACTCAATTCTAAATGGAAGCGCGAGGAAAAGGTTTCTCATCACCGTCATACTCATGTGAGATATATGTCAAATTCACCAAATATTTCTTCTAGGGTGTGAGTATACAAACACATAATATATAATATAATGAATCTAATTATTTTAATTATATTTAATTTCCATATGATAATTATAGCATTTATGTCCCATATGATTCAATAGATTATATAGTGCATAGGGGAATCTTAAGAAAATTTATATTCTTTGGGTTAAACTACTCCATCATTGATTATTTAATGGTAATATTAATTATAGAATGAATTTTTATTAACTTTTGATAGTATTTATATTATTTTTTATGGATTCTAAATTATTAGGCCTAATTGAATAATTTTATTAATTCCAACATCAATGATATGATATTTATAAGGGACTTTATTTTTAAAAATATATTTATAATTTATCACTTAAAAATCACATTTCATCCATTTCAATTTTTTCTAAAATTATTTAAAATACACAATTTTTACTATTCTATTATTGTTTTTTGACGTCATGATTTATGATTTCGGAATTTCTAGAAAATATTTTAAGTGATTCATTTTTCATTTTATAAACACGGTTTATTTGTGATATTTCTTTACAAAACATGGATGGTATTTTTTTCTATTATAAAAAAAGATTAATTCCCAACCCCATTATGATTATTTAATGATTTTATGTAACTCCCCAAGAAACCACGATACTCTTTCCGTTGAATAATATAGTAGCGTGTGTTGTACGCAACTTCGAGTTCTAACACAGACACCACAACCAATCAAACTAGTCGTTCTGAATAGTAGTATCCACTTTTACAAATTTTATAAATTTTATATTTCAAAATGGACTTCATTTTTGGACTCAGAATATCGAAATTAGACAAGGGTGAAATTTTGGTATTTTTCTGAAAATATTCAATTTTTGATGAATAGTGAAAAAACACTGAGTTATAGTTTAAAACCAAATTTTTATTTAAATAATTATTTATTTTATTTAAATTTAATTATTTTCAAAATAGATACATAATACGTATATATGTTCAATTTAATTTATTGGATTTAGTTTAGAACAACTTTAGATATATAAAAAAATTTATTGTACTTTTCAACATCTTTTACCCACCACCTAGGAGAATTTGGAAATTCACATAAATTTTTTTTACCCTTTCTATGAGTGGAATGTCGAAAATCCAAGAGACACGGTTAATATCAAGGAGTAAAATGTGGTTCAATGAGATGAAAATATTTTTTTTTGAATAGTAACTTTTTACTTTTATTTACCACAGTTAAAAGTAAATAGGGTAATTAAGGGTAAAAATGATATTAATATTAACCTAACACATGTTCTAGTTCTATTGTACAAGTATATCTTGACCAGAAACAACCTTAGGAATAAAATATTATCATTTAGGTCCACTTGGATTAGATTAGGACATTTATTATTATTTAATTCAAAGAAGAGTTAAAAGAGTTAAAAACAATGTTTATTTACTACAACATTTTTAATATAGGGTTATACATAACATAAATTCGATTGTAAATATTCATTAGAAATCTGAAACTATTTCATACATAATGGTATTTTATTTATAATTTTTATAAATTATATAATTTAATTTATTTATGACACAATGGTGATGCAGTAATTACCTAATTAATGACATATTAAAATATATGATATTAAAAATATCAAAATAAGTGCAATTTGAGACGTTTTATGAATTAAACTAATTTTCTAGGTTAATATGACATATTATGATTTATTATATAAATTGGTTTTGAAGTAATAATGCATTTATGAATTTATCAAAAACAAAATACCCAATAGTGTAAAAATCGACATAAAAGAGTTTTTAAAACAAATATTATATTATTAATTTATATTCACTTCCTAAAAATCTATGATTCGTCCAAGAGACTTATATCATGATATTTTTATCATTAATGGACCACTTGGGGGTATCATGGAGGTATATAGTATGTTTATTAATGATATAATGTAAAAATACAAAGTGACATGGTTAATGTCAAACTAATTAACTAATAGATAAAACTAAATGATAGGGTTAATATCGTGACCCAAACCTATCTAAAATCTATTGGTTGAGTGGTTTTCGACCCATCTCCACCATAACCTTTAAATAATTTACATTGGAAGCATTATAAATTGAATATGAATTTATTAAAAAATAATATTTCTAGATTTTCCTAAGGTGCCCCTCCTCCCCCTTATAAAAGGACACCACTTCTAACCAATTCTTCACACCTTCAGATCATTTTGGAACGGAAAAACCCTTCCTAAATACTCTCTAAACTTCCCTCACATCATCCTAGAGGCCATAATTTAGTCATAAAGGCATCTTAAAGAGTTATTTCGATCAAATCAAAAGGAAGAGCCCGAAAACGAGGTAATGTTTTCACCACCTTTTTTGAAGTTCATTTCTTCTTCACCTTATTCTTTAATTTTTTTCCCATTATAAAATAATTTATCCAGTATCTCCTATATAATATGATATTATTATAAATATGGTACAACCATATTCAGTAATATATCCACTCTTTAAATGACATGTCACCATGCGTGCGTATGTACAGCTTACCGTCTCCACGTCGTGGTGTAATTGTTATTCAATATATTATTTTTTGGATGTGTATAATAATGATGTGTAATTAATGTAAATAATAAATATCACATGATAATGATTCTGTATATATTATATACCATCCAATTATATATTATTTTAATTTCAAATGAATGATGTTGTTGCTCGTCCGTACGTACGGACTACCGTCTCCACGAACGCGATGAGATTCCATCCCCATCATATCCATTCAATTCTAATTATCATTTTATGATTAATAATAAATTTTATGGACTTAATAACAAACAACCAATCCATAATAAACATGGCTTACGTAACAAAACATATAAAATAAAATGAGTAAGTTAACACCTGAAACGACAATAATACTAAGATATTATTAACAAAGCAAAGTTAAAAGATCATATATGGTACCATATTAATGTATATGATTCTTGTATAATTTAATAACAATTATTTCACCTTTATAAAGGAGGTTAACATACCCCCAACCAAGGAAAAGTAAATGGTATGGGTTATTTCACAATCTCTTCATTATCTGATGTTATTTATACCTAATTATGTAATGTGACCTCTTTATTATCTACATCAATGTTTCCTAAAAATGTATTTCAATTCATTCTTACTATTATAAAGACTGTGTAATAAATTCATTTATACTCTTGTTTAATTTATATAATAATTTTATAAAGGAATATTTCTTTCATTTTCCAGACAAGGACCTTTTTAACCTTTTCGACAGAATTATGGAAAAATGTTTTTTTAACTTATACGGTGGGTGCGGATAATTTTCGCCATTATAAAATCGTCAAAGCATCCATTATAATCTTATAAGAATATTTTCTAAGAAAATGTTTTATTTTATAAATATATGACTCTTAAATGATTTGAAAATGGAAAGAGATATTTCACTAAAAAGAGTTCTGATTTCATCTATGTCAACATCCTTTGATTGATTATATGTTTATTTGAAGTTGATTTATTATGATACAAAACTTCCATATTGTATTGATGGATTAGTGATATGTTTGACTATGGATGTGTTATTTTATACCATTAATTGTTTATGGAGAATGTATTGACATTTCGTATGCTAATTTTAATATGAATGTTTATGTTACGTTTAAACCTGTTCATATTATAAACGCATTGGACTTAATATGTGATGGGTGGAGCCCGCTATATCTCCTCGATCCATCGGTAGGTCTCATGAGATTAACTAGTGTCTTGGCACAAGTCCTTGACCAAATCTTATTTGTAGTCTTGGCACGAGGCCTTGACTATGTGGTTATGATATTCCGGCATTATGCATTCTGTCATTATGAAAGTTGTTATTGATATTGCATGTGATTATTAGACTAGTAGAATATCCATGTGCATAAGTATATGATATTACATCATTTTTTCTACCATATTATGCTAAAATTCATGTTTAAAGGACTTTTTATTAGTTATACATTGCCTTAAATGTTTATTATTATTTATGAAAGTTTTCGATATATTGTTATCCATACTGGGCATTTGAGCTCACCCCCTTCTATGTTTTATTTTTCTCATGATGTGAAGCAGTATTTTATGAATGACCTGCAGGGATATTATTAGGGGATATGAGTGTGGAGTTAAGATTTTGTTGTATTT
This sequence comes from Viscum album, assembly GCA_963277665.1. NCBI lineage: Eukaryota > Viridiplantae > Streptophyta > Magnoliopsida > Santalales > Viscaceae > Viscum > Viscum album. The sequence goes on along the minus strand of OY728131.1, from coordinate 302,166,741 downwards.
TTTACTCTATGATGTAATATAACATTTATGAATGTATTTAGTTATTCCAAGGCTACTAAAACAATCGGTATTTCGAGACTTTATCGTCCTTGTGTTCTTTTCAATGTTATGTAATAATGCACCGAATCTGGGTAACTGGGGTCGGGGAATTAATTTTAGTATCAGAGGGAGGTTTTGATTATCTGACCTGTGGGTTATGGGCCCACCATGCTTCCACCGTACAACTCTGATTAGAGCACATTGACCTATGATGGACTTTGAGGATTAGTATAGAAGAACTTCCTAGAATTTTGGTATTGATAAATTTTCTGAGTTTTCCAAAAAATACATCCCTTTCTGGATATGACCAGGTAGAGGTGTCTCTAGAATAGATTTACTGAGGGGTAAAACCCGAAAACACCGCTTTGAGGTAGACATGAATGGGAACTGGTTCATGACGATGGGCCTTGCTGCACTCTTGGTTATGAGACTCCCAGGGGATATGCTTAAGATAACTCTCATTTTTATTACAAATCATTATGAAGGGTTTATGATTATATACTTCCTCAAAGAAAACATTTTTAGGATTATTTATTGTATCCATAAATAGTTCAATTTATGTTAAGTGTTTTATAAATATGGAATTATGTATTTTGATTCATAAACTATTCTAGTTTATGAGATTGTTTAGAAATGGCACTTAGTGGAAGAAATGGAAATTGTATCAATGCATGCACTCTGTGTAGGTATTTCCCTCCTACTCAAGATAATTATAGTGGAGCTGGTGATGCAACTGGTGCTGATCATCTAATCACCATATTGGGAAAACTCACTCAGGTTATGAATAATAACCTTACCTGTATGGAGCACCCTGATCGGCATACTAGAAAATAAATGTTAGATCGTTTTGGGAGGAAAAACCCACCAACGTTTAATGGGAGTACAAATCCCTTAGTAACTAAGAAATGGATAAGTTCCCTAGAGAAAATATTTCAGGCTTTGGGGAGTAGTGAAAGGGAAAAAGTTATCATGGCAGTTTATCGCCTCACTGGAGATGCTGATCAATGGTGGTCATTGATTCAAAACACAAAATAAGATGATGAAGTATATAATATGGAATGAACAGAGTTCAAAGATCTTTTTTTAGATAAATACTTTCCTCGTGACCATTGACCCGATATTGAAAGGCAATTTTTGAGTCGGAGACAAAAGGAGGATGAGAATTTTGTAATGTATGAGGCTACCTTTACAAGGTTAGCAAGTTAATCTAGATATTATATACATAACCCAAGAAGTAAGATTGATCGTTTCTTTGATGGGTTAAAACCATTTCTCTGTCGAGCATTAGTCTCAAAATACTTCTCGTCGTACGAAGACATTGTCTCATGTGCTATTAAGACATAAAAGGAATTCTATAAGTCTTATGAATTTAAATCAAAGCAAGAGAAGAAAGGATCTACTAATCAATTTGGGAATGGAAATAAGGGGAAGAAGTGAAAAGTTAAATATCCAACCTGAAGTAAAATTGGGATGAAACACCCTGGTACTTTCTTAAAAGGATTGAGAGTCTGTTACAAGTGTGGTGAACAGGGCCACCAACCTCATGATTTAAATGGGAAGAAGGAAGCTACCGATGTCCAATGCTACAATTGTATGGAGATGGGGCATTGTGAAAATGAATATCCTAAGCGTCAGGAGAACATTACTCATAAAAGTCCAAGGGATCAAGGACAAGCTTATGCAATCACTGTTGCTGAGGTAGAAGCTCCAAAAGACGTGGTGGCAGAGAATTTAATGGTTTCCTGAAGTTTAGAAAATGCATTATTTGATTTTGGATCATCGCATTGTTTCATATCTTCCCAGTTTACTAAGAAAATTAGATATTTCAAATTTTATTTAACATGGGAGTTGTCAATTAAAACTATTATGTGAAGTATCATTGCAACAAAGTTTTGTGAATCAGTCCCAATTAGAGCACATAAATGTTATTTATCTACTGATATCATCGTCATACCTATGATTGAGTTTGATATAATCCTCAGTATGGATTGTCATTCAGACCATGATGCGATGATTTATTGTAAGAAGAAGGAGGTTACGATTTTTGATGATGATGATAAGGAACACCTTATCTTTAGAACAGAATCATCACCACCTAATTCTTATCTAGATCCACCCCTAGTAGCTCACCTAAATTCAATTATTGGGGAGGAAGAGAATGAAATGATTATGGGTGAGTAAATGAATGTTCAAATCGAGGATGTATCTATTGTGAAATAATATATAGATGTGTTTTTGGAAGATTTACCTGGACATCCTCCAGAATGAGAAGTTGAGTTTTCCATTGATTTAATTCCCATATCATGGCCTATATCAAAGACCCCTTATAGAATGGACACTATGGAATTAGTTGAACTAAAGAAACAACTAGAGGAATTTAGTAATAAGAGATTTATTCTCCCTAGAGTTTCTACATGGGGAGCCCCTATTGTTTTTCTTAAAAAAAGATGGATCTATGAGCTTATGTATTGAATACAGGGAGATTAATGCTATAACAATAATGAAAAAGTATCCCCTACCTCACATTGATGATTTATTTGACCAACTGTATGGAGCTCAATACTTTTAAAAGATTGACCTTCGATCTGGATACCATCAGTAGTGTGTGAAGAAGGAAGAAATTCCGAAGACAACATTTCAAACAAGGTACAGACATTATGAGTTTATAGTAATGCCTTTTGGGCTGACTAATTCACCATTTTTATTCATGGATGTAATGAATAGAGTTTTCAAGGAATATCTCGATGATTTTTTGGTGGTATTTATTGATGATATCTTAGTATACTCCAAATGCTACGAAGATCATGAAAATCACTTGGGCATTATCCTGAATACTCTGTGAAGACATGAATTATATGGGAAGTTTAGCAAGTGTGAATTCTGGCATCAAGATATTTATTTTCTTGGCCATATTTTCTCTAAAGATGGATTCTCGGTAGATCCTTCTAAGATGAAGGCAATCCAGGAATGGACCGCACCTACGAGTACAACTGAGGTATGTAGTTTTAATCATTTAGCAGGTTATTATTGATGTTTCGTCCATAATTTTTCCCAGTTGGCTAACCCATTAACAAAGCTCACACGTAAGGGGGTTAAATTTGTTTGGACACAAGTGTGTGATGAATGTTTTGAAGAATTGAAGAGAATATTAGTCAATGGTCCTATATCGACTGTACCATCGGGGAATGATGGGTTCGTTATTTATAGTGATGCATTAAAGAAAGGACTTGGTTGTGTCCTTTTGCAGAATGATAGGGTTATTTCCTATGCATCACGATAGTTGAAATTTCATGAGCAAACCTATCCTACTCATGATCTTGAGTTAGCAGCTGTGATATTTGCTTTGAAGATATGGATACACTACCTCTATGGTGAAAAATGTGAGATTTATACTGATCACAAGAGTTTGAAGTATATTTTCTCACAAAAAGAACTCAACATGAGGAAAGGATATGGCTTGAATTATTGAAGGATTAAGATTGTACGATACACTACCACCAGGGGAAGGAAAATAAGGTGGCAGGTGCTTTGAGTAGAAAAGATCATGGATTTTTGAACAATACGAGAATTGAAAGGGATGCAATTTTCATGGATCTAGTGAAGATGGACATGGGAATAACCATTGAAGGTGAAACATCAGTGCTTTTTAAAATTGTTTCCAAACTATCTTTACTAGAAATTATTAAGAGTTCTCAGACTGATGATGAAGAATTTCACAAGAAGATTAAGGCTGTGAATGATGGGATATCGAGAGACTTTGTGTATGAAGATGGAATTATGAAATTTGGGAAGAGACTTTGTGTTCCCAATATACAAGATCTAAAAAGGAAATTTTTGAACGATGATCATAGTTCCAATTTCTCTATACACCCTGGGAGCACCAAAATGTATAAAGATTTGAAGGAACATTTTCGGTGGGACAACATGAAGAGGGAGATTGTTGATTTTGTGTCCAGATGTATGGTTTTTCAACAAGTGACAGTCGGAAGGCAACAGCCTAGAGGAGTCATGCAACCTATACCCATACATGAGTGGAAATGGGATAATATCAGGATGGACTTCATCATGGGGCTACCAAAGACTCCTAGGAGGAACAATAAAATATGGGTAATTTTTTATCTTCTGACCATGTCAGCACATTTTCTTTCTATAAGAGAAGATATACATCTGGAATGCCTAGAAAGACTATATATTAATGAACTTGTGAGACTTCATGGAGTACCCCTATCGATTGTTTCTGACCATGATCCTCATTTTACATCAATATTCTGGAAGAGTCATCAGAAGGCCTTGGATACTGATCATAGTTTGAGCACTGCCTACCACCCTAAAAAAGATGGACAATAAGAATGGTCTATTGAAACATTATAAGACATGTGAGATCTTGCTCACTTTACTTTCAGGGTATGTGTGATCAATATTTACCTCTAGTATAGTTTTCCTATAACAATAGCTTTCATTCAAGTATTCAGATGGACCATATGAAGCATTATACCGAAAGTGATGTCGTACACCAACCAGTTGGGATGTCGTTGGTGAAAGAAAACTTGAAGGCCCAATTCTGGTGGAGGAAACGTTGGAAAAGGTGAAGGTAATCCAAAACCACATCAAAGCATCTCAAAGTAGGCACAAGAGCTATGCCGATAAGATAAGGAAGGATTTAGAATTTCAGGTAGGAGATCATTTTTTTGTAAAGTATCTCTATGGAAGGGAGTTATAAATTTCGGTAAGAAGGGTAAATTGAGTCCTAGGTACATCAGACCATTTGAAATTCTTGAATGAATTGGGGATATAGCTTACCGTTTGGCACTGCTGCCAAGTCTCTCCAATGTTCACGATGTGTTCCACGTATCACTGTTGAGGAAATACATGCCTGACCCAATGCATGTACTCACCTATGAGGTATTAGAACTGTAACCCAATCTATGTTATTGCGAAGAGCCCGTCAGGATTCTTGATACGAGAGAAAAAGTATTGAGAAACCGGACGACTAGTCTTGTAAATGTTTTGTGGAGAAACAATAAGATGGAAGAGTCAACATGGGAACCTATGGAACTTATGATTAAGAACCACCTGAGTCTTTTCATGTGTTAGTATTCTAGAAATTTTGAGGATGAAATTATTTGAAGGTGGTGAGAATGTAACATGACATGATTCCATGGTACGCTTTCCTTTTAATAATACAGTAGCATGTGTTGTACGCATATTCGAGTTCTAACACACACACCACAACCAATCAAACTAACCGTTATAAATAGTAATACCCACTTTTTAAAATTTTATCAATTTTATCATTCAAAATGGACATCATTTTTGGATTCGGAATATCGAAATTATCCTAGGGTGTAATTTTGGAATTTTTCTGAAAACTTTCAATTTTTGATGAATATTGAAAAAACACTAAGTTATAGTTTAAAACCAAATTTTTATTTAAATAATTATTTATTTTATTTAAATTTAATTAAGGTCAAAATAGATACATAATACCTATATATGTTCAATGTAATTCATTAGTGTTAGTTTAGAATAATTATATATATATAATTTTATTGAACTTTTCACCGTCTTTTACCCACCTCTTTGATGAATTTTGAAAATCACATCAAACTTATTTTTACCGCTTCTGTGAGTGGAATTTCGAAAATCTGAGAGACACAGATAATATCATGGATTGAAATGTGGTTCAATGAGATGAAAATATTTTTTGGGGAATAATATCTTTTGTAGTTTTATTTACCACGGTTAAAAGTAAATAGGGTAATTAAGGGTAAAAACGATATTAGTATTACACTAACACATGACATCATTCTATTGAAAAAATGTATCTCAACCAAAAAAAAAAATTAGTAATAAAATATTATCATTTAGGTCAACTTGTATAAGATTAGAACATTTATTGTTTTTTAATTCAAAGAAGAGTTAAAATCAATGTTTATTTACTTAAACATTTTTAATATAAGATTATACTTAAGGTAAATTCAATTGTAAATTTTCATTAGAAATCTAATGCTATTTACTACATAATGGTATTTTATTTATAATTTTTAGACATTAAATAATTTAATATATTTATGACATAATGGTGATGCAGTAATTACTTAATTAATAAAATATTAAAATAATTTATATTTTAAATATCAAAATAAATGTCATTTGAGACTTTTTATGAATTCCACTAATTTTATAGATTAAAATTACATATTAGGATTGATTATATAAATTTTTTTCTATGTAATAATGCTGTTATGAATTTATCAAAAACGAAATACCCAATACTGTCAAAATTGACATAAAAGACTTTTTAAAACAAATATTATATTATTAATTTATATTCAATTCATAAAATATATGATTCGTCCAAGAGGCTTATATAATGATAGGTGTATCATTAATGGACCACTTGGGGGTATCTTAGAGTTATATAGTAATTTTATTAATGATATAATGTAAAAATACAAATTGACATGGTAAATGTCAAACTAATTAACTAAGAGTTAAAACTAAATGATAAGGTTAATATAGTGACCCAAAACTGTCTAAAACCTTTTGGATGAGTCATTTTAGACGCATACCCACCTTAAAATTTAAATAATATACTTCTTAGTCAATAGAAACCGAATATGAATTTATTATAAAATAATATTTCTATCTTTTCCTAAGGTGCCCCACCCCCCTATAAAAGGACACCACTTCTAAGAAATTATATACTCGTTCAAAGCCTTTTGGTTCGGCCAAGACTTGCCCAAATACTCTTTAAACTACCCAAAATTAATCCTAGAGGCCTTCCTTTAGTCATAAATCCACCCTATTAAGTCCTTTTGATCAAATCAAAAGGATGAACCCGAAGAAGAGATAATTTTTTCACCACCCGTTTTCAAGTAAATTTCTTCTTCAACTTCTTCTATCTTTGTTATTCAAATTCAAAAAAACAAAATCCAGTATCTACTATATACTATGATATTATTATAAATATGTTACAACCATATTCAGTATTCTATCCATCCTTTTAATGACATGTCACCAAACGTGCGTACGTACAGCTTACCGTCTCCACGTTGTGGTGTAATTGTTATTCAATATATTATTCTTTGGATGGGTATAATAATGATGTGTAATACATGTAAATAATAAATAAAACATGATAATTATTCCCTATATATGATATACAATCCAATTATATATTATTTTAATACCAAAAGAATGATATTGTTGCTAATGCGTACGTACGGACTATTGTCTCCACGAACTCGATGAGATTCATTCCCCATCGTATACATTCAAGAATAAATCTCATTTGATGATTAATAATAATGTTTAAGGACTTAATAAGATACAAACTATACATAACAAATATGTGTTATGTAAAAAAACATATAAATGTAAATGAGCAAGTTAACACCCGAAACGCCAATAATATTTATATATTGTTAACAAAAAAATGTTAAAAGATCATATATGATATCATATTAATGTATATGATTCCATTATAATTTAATAAAAATTATTTCACCATTATACATGAGGTTAACCTACCCCCCACCATGGAAAAGTACAAGGTATGGGTTATTTCACAAACTCTTCATTATCCAAGGTTGTTTATACGTAATTATCTACAGTGACCTCTTTATCATACACATCTATGATTCTTAAAAATGTATATCAAATCATTCTTACTATTTTAAAGACTATGGGATAAATTCATTTATTCCCTTTTTGGATTTTTATAAGATCTTTATAAAGGAATCTTTCTATCATTTTTCAAACAAGGTCCTTTTTAACCATTTCGATAGAATTAAGGTAAGAATGGTTTTTAACTTATACGGCAGGTGCAGTTATTTTCAGCCGTTATAAAATTGTCAAAGCTTCCCATACAATCTTATAATAAAATTTTCAAAGAAATTGTTTTATTTTATAAATATATGACTTTTAAATGATTTCAAAATAGAAAGAGATATTTCTCTAAAAAGAGTTTTGATTTCATCTATGTCAATATCCTTTGATGTATTTTAAGTTATTTTGGTGTTGATTTATTATGATTCAAAACATACATATTTTATTGAAGGTTTAGTGATATTTTTTACTATGGATGTGTTATTTTTATATGATTCATGGTTTATGGGGAATGTGTTGACATTTCGTATGCTAATTTTAATACTAATGTTTATGTTATGATTAAACCTGTTATTATGAGGAATGCATTGGACTTAATATGTGAAGAGTGGAGCCAGATATAGATCTTCGATGCATCGATAGGTCTTATGTGACAAACTAGTGTCTTGGAACAAGGCCTTAATAAAATATTATTTGTAGTCTTGGCACGAGGCCTTGACTATGTGGTTCTGATAGTCTGACATTATGTATTTTATCATTATGAAAGTGGTTATTGATAATACATGTGATTATTCGACTAGTAGAATATCCATGTGAATAAGTATATGTAATTATTTAATTTTATTTCTACAATATTATGCTGATGTTCATGTTTAAAGGGCTTGTGTTTTAGTTATACGTTGCCTTAAATTTTTATGCTTATTTATGAATTTTCTGCTATATTGTTATCTTTAATGGGCATTTGAGCTCACCCATTTCAATGTTTTATTTTTCCTAGGATGTGAAAAAGTATATTATGAATGACCTACCAGGATAGTATATGGGGACATGAGTGTGAAGACAATATGTTTTTGTATTTTATCTTTATGATGTAATATAACATTTATGATTGTATATAGTTATTCCAAGGCTACTAAACCAATTGGTCTTTCGAGACTTGATCTTTCTTGTGATCATGCCAATGTTATGTAATAATGCACCAAATCAGGGTAACTGGGGTCAAGGCGTTACATTTTATACATCCATGACATGATTAAATGGTAATTTTTGAATAATTTTATTCTTTTATTGTTTTGTATCTCAATAAAAAGAACTTATTTTAAATTGGAAAAGATATTTTTAATGAATTATTTTAAGAGATATTTAAATACTATTTTCCATATAGGATAACATTTGTTGGTTTTACATATGATTTATTTAGAGTATTATTTAAGGACAATATGCATATTATTATTTATTTGGTTTATATTGTGGTATGGTATTTTTTAAACCAATTTGATTTCTATGAGTTATGGTTTTATGATATTTTTATGAATCTCATTTCCTTAAATTGGTTATGATACAATGAATGATTTTTCTCTTGTAGAATACAAATGTATGGTTTTAATTATGTGGTGTTTGTTAAAATATAACCATGTATGTTTTTTAATTGAAATAAATAACATTTGGGGCCTATATCTCCCACCCATGAATTGGGTAATGATTTATAACTCTTTAGACATATAGCCCTAGAATGGGATGTTAACATAGTTCAGTAATACTACACTATAATTTGATGTGAAATTAGTTTAATGAGGGAATTTTTCAAATATGATATTCTACGTAGGGAACTATTACAAAAAAAATGTCTAGGGAGTGAACTCATTCCACTATTAATGTCTTAGAAAAAATCCTTCACTAGGATGGAAGATATTAACCTTGCTTATGTGTATTCCACTATTCGATGACATACGAAAATTTTATCATATCATTGATCATTTTTTATTATGATTAATTCCTTTTGAGTTTCTTTGATTTATTTCTTATATCAATATTATTATCTTTGATATAAAGAGTATAGTTTTCAAATTCTATTCTCATGTTATTATGTACCAATTTTTTGTGTTTCTATATTTCCAAATATTATAAACCCAAATAGTTCTAGAGTTTTTTTCATATATTATGTAATTAATATTCATCTATATAAATGTAACAACTATTTATTAAAAGAATATGATGTTATAGTTGTTTTTATAGAAGGATTTAGTTAACCTTTTGAAATCAGTACGATCAAAACATAAGTATGATTCTATAGGGTATGTCTAACTAAAAATTAAAATCCAACTATTTTGGTAACAATCATTTAAAATAAAGTATTAAACCTATGGTTTCATAGATTACAATCACATAATCAATTTCCCATTATTTCACAATATTGTTAGTGTTTCTCATATTATTCTTATTATATTATAGACTAGGGATGGAATTGGGATGAATATTTTTAATAGTGAATATTATGGAAAATACAATGATCTTTCTCATGATTATCCAAATGATTTTTCTCATGGATGTCGGAACCATGTTTCTACACATAATCAGTAATATTATGATATAATAAATAATATCAACATTGGTGATTTTAATGACCCATCAAATATGGTAATGATGAAGTTACTCAATTAACATAGTGTAATTAATGTTCAATTTTCCTCATCTAAAGCATTTGGGATGTTCCATCAAGAAGAACGTTTCAAAGGAAATTGAAGATTAATTGGGTGTAGAAAACAAGCACACCACGTAAGTTATTAAAAAAGGAACATCGAAATTTTTGATTAATGTAAGTGATGATAATAATAGAATTCATAATGTATCATTGAGATTTAAATGTTTTAAATGTGAAATGTATGGAAATTATGAAAATTAGTACCCTTGGGGGATGTTCATGAATATAATTGGATGTGCATTATGAGTGATTCTTATATTGTGGACAAAGAAGCGACTATGAATAAAATACGAGATGGAAGATATGTTGTGGGAAAAAACAGCTGATCATGATTTATTGTTTAACACGTATGTTGAATAACTGATTATTTATGAATTAGAATTACAGAATAATATTCTTCAAGTAATTATATAGTATTAAAAACAATGAAACAAATACAAATTTTTCCACTATAGTTATTTATTATGTATTTCAAAGTATAATTTGAATAATACTAGTAACCATAAAAAGTGATTCATGTGGTAATGTTATATATTTGGGTTACATGTTATTAAGAGAAAGATAAGACTTAATATGTGTGTGATGAAGGGATAACAATGGGATAAATATAATTATTTTTAAATTAAATCTTATAGTTTTGATCTCCCTGGAACTGATTATTTATATGATGACATGGTGTTTTATTTAGTTAGATTATAGAAGTTCTGGATTTTTTAATGAGGAATGAGTAAATAATTTAATGAATTCATTCTTTCAATAATGTTTTTGATACATTATATTATTAATATGTTTTTTAGAATATATTACAACGATAATCATTTATTTTATGTGTGATAATGAAGAGATAGATCATGTTTTTCTATGAGATTAATGATAATTTTATATTAAAATCATATTGTTCTTCACTCTAAGGTTTTGGATTTTTTATTGATTATTCATATGTGTAACCATTTATGAAATTTTTCATGTTCAAAATTGAATGAGGATTTATAGATTAATATATCACATAGCTATATTAATACTTATTCATATTGAATAATATTTTATAACAATATTTTTATTATTCATACAGAAAGAATGAATGAAATTTCATCCCATTATATAACATATGATCCTCTAGTTCCCCAGGAATTACAATTTCAAATCTATTTTGTGGGGTATGAAATGATGTCGATACCAATCTAGGAACAGAAGAGTGAGATGGTACATATGAGTTTCATTCATGTATGAACATCTTCTCAAATATGTTTTAAATAAAATTTTATCTTATTACTATTTTTTGTGATTATAATTTCCATTTTGACCAATTTGTTCTTTGATTTTGTGAAAATTGAAATACTAATGAAAATATTCTCAATAATTCTCTATTAAAAATTATAGTTATAATTTCCCTCTATGTGTACATTTTCACATTCCACTAATATTCACGTAATTAGAATCCTTGTTTTGTGGTGATCTTTAATGTTGACGTTCTGTATTTTTTAGAGAATGTGTTATTGACCCTAATTATGATGTTGTCTCACCATAAAGTAATTTTAAAATATCCTTCTTATTTTTATGTACATTTTCTAATTTGGAGAAGACATTTGGTTGAAATTATTGATCATATTGGAATGGTGGATTATCGATTGGCACTTCTATTGAATCATTTTGATGATCATGATTTAACATAAATATCCTTCCATAAGAATTATATAAATAATACATCCCATGTACAAAACATAGTGTTCGTACATCCCAAGAGGGATATTTTTTATGAAGACTAAATTTGAAATATTTTGGGTTGTAAAAATAATTCCCAAAGAAAAAATACTACTCACATATTATTTTTTAAAAAAAATGTAAAATTTTTTGGAAGCTATGTGGTATCTTGAGAATGTTATGTGGATGAGGTATCCTAATCTATCTCTAAGTATGTCCAAAATTTCATTGGTAATTATTCATTATAAATGGGTTATAATTTTAATCCTCGTGATTTTATAATATTTCATTTTTGTTTTAATTAAATTTAATCACTTCGACAGTTTTGGTTGCCTGAAAAACCAAATATAAATGAACACTATTTTATTATTATATTATCCTGACCTTTGTAACTAAACTTACAAATTATATTGAATAAAAATATTTAACCACATTATGAAATATATAAATGTAAAAATAATTTTTAATATATTAATATATTATAAAGAATTAATGAAATATTTCCTTGTAAGGGAATTTTTTCATCAAATATATATCTTCTTCAAAAATAACATTTTATTTAAATATTTTAAAAATATTATTAATTGATTTTTTTCCTCTTATAAAATATAATTGATACAATTAGCATCATATTTTTACTCTTAATGTCAAAATTATTTTCGGATTATTTTTTTCAATCTGCCGAAATGATTTATTTTTATATGAATACTGAATAAAATAGATTTTAAAAAATTGTCATTTATTCATAAATAACGAATATAAAATTTCATTAGGTTTTTGAATTTAGTTTCTTGAAAAATAGTTAATTTAGTTTTTATATTTAACCAGTTCAATTATTTTGAATCCTCATTATAATTTATTTTATAATAAGTTTATTTCAATGTTTAGAATTGAGTATATTCAAAAAACTATTTTAAAGTACATAATATTTCAAAATTTTAAAAAATTTCATCCATCAATAATGGGTATCATTTTAAATGAAATATATATATTATATTTGAGTAAATGTTAAATTATTTTAGTAAAATGAGTATTATTTATCATGGATTTAATATAATGTCATTTTTTATTGAAAAAATACATTTCGGAAAAAACATATTTTCTTTGCGAAATATGTGGGTTTTTATTTCAATATAATATTCCCAATTAGTTGAGTATTATTTGGTGAAATTAATTTTATATTTTTATATAGAGAGTAAAAATTATTTTTTAAAGTCATATTCATATCTATTCATATAAAACATACTCCAGTACAAATCGATTGATGAATTATAGATAAAATAATGAAGTGAGTCATAGTTTAAAGGTAGAAGCGTAAATTATAAAAAAACTACAACATTAAAAGGGTGCTTTATGTTTTTATATACAGGAATGTTCCCTTGAAACTTTTATTATCATCATAATTTATAATAATTAATGCGAAAAAATGTTGTGGGATTTAAATATAAAATAACAATTATATATTCACCTAATACCACCCATAATAAAAGTATAAATACCGAACCTAACCCAAATATTATCCACACAAGACATTAAGTACCATAAATATTAGAAAAAGAACCTCTTCATCACCCTACCGATGTACAAGAGTGTTTGGTATCAATAAAATTCTAATTCCATGGACATTTAGGGTTCCGTTAAGGTAGTGATATTGAAGAGATAAAATTTCCCAAATCACCTCTCTTAATTATTTTTTCTACATCGTAAAAACATACTTCATCCATCAATGGATAATAAATCATGTTTCATTTATATAAAAAAATATTATATTTCTAATGTAATATATTGTACGCAACCCAAATAATCACCCAGATTTCTTAAATGATAATTGTTATTATAAAATGGGTATTATATTATACTAAAAAAACAATATCTCATTAATAACAAGGAGAGTATAAATTCCAATGTGACCACCACATCTCTACCATTATATTAACATTTTTTAATTTTACCTTTGGAAAAAATAATCTTAATAATAATTTAAATTTTATAATTAGTTCATTAAGAAGAAATCATAATGATTAAATAACGTAGGAATGAGAAACAATTCCCTCAACCAGACGATTTTTGTCATGTGAAGCATATTTTTTGAGATTCAGAATGAGTTAGAATCATTTGAATTTAATCATTATCATGACTAATCCTAGCTTCAGAATATTAATCTCGAATGAAATATCCTACAAGAGAAGGTCATATTAGTATAAATTACCACTCGAGCGATGTTATCTGAGTTGCCCGACGAATTTATCATCATCACACAACATACACCGAGGTTGTATGTGGATTTTATATGAGAATATGGTTTGAAACCCTAGTCAAATAAATTTTAATGACATTGAATAAATAAATATTTTATTCCTTCAATTTTATTTTATGAGATATTTTACTTGATAATATTTAGTTTGAATATGATAAATTGAATTTTATTAAAGAAATCATACAATCCAAAAATGATATAAATATTAAAATAATTTTATTTATTATGAATAATAATTATTTTAATGAAATATAATTCATGAAAAATGTCTGTTTAAATAAAAAATATTAAATCATTTTATTTTTCCATGTGTTAGAAATTTCATAATGAAATTTTACTACAAATTTCTTATCCACTATTTTTTTTAATAAAAAATAAATTGAATATTTAAAGAATAAAATATTCATATTTAGATTATTATTTTGACAAAAAAAATATATTTTTTGAAATTTGAACATCTAATATAGTTTATGGTGAATTTTTGAGAATTTTCTCATATAGAATATTTATTTTGTACAGAAACAAAATACAGATTGAGTTTTTTTAGAATGTTTTATTTCATCATAAATATTGTATATTAATGTATTAAATAAAAATCCAAAATACATGACTACTTATATCTCTTTTTAGTAATATTAGTTATTTTAATATTTTTTAATCAATTTCGATGTATATAATTTATATTCCTAATTTTAAAATTGAAACATTATCATTAAAAATTTTATTTGGCGAAAAAAATAATTTTGTTCTTTAGAATATGTAATATAAAAATCAGGATTACTGTTATAGATTAAAATATCACAAAACTTTTCCCATATCTACAATACCATGGGAAAATACTATGGTATTCCCATGGTTTTTAAATTACCACTATCGATGTGTCCATGGAGATTAATATACAAATCCTCATCTTTTTCATTTAATATCCTTCTTTCTAAGAAGTTAATTTCACTTAAATATTTTACCACATGAATATATTAATGTTTTACCATCTACGGATTCCTTCCAATGTGTCCTTAAATCCCACCATGTTCCCAATTATTGAGTTTTATGGGTTAATCATCAAGGTAAGGTAAATCTCAACTTCTTTTTTTCCTTCCAGTTCTATTTTAATGTGGTATGTGTTTCAAATTAAAAAGAAATGTTCTTTTTTTACATTTGTTAAATGAATCTAAGTTATTATGCATATTTTTTTATACACTTTTCCACTATCTTTTTAATGCTTTTGAAAACCATGATTTATACCTATTATGCTGGAGTATTTCTCCCTCAAAAGATCTCCCTTTTTCTCATGAAATTATATTTTTTATTTTTTGAATACCTATCCCACATTATTTTTACGGGGTACTACAATATTTTTAAAAATAATATATTTTATAATGTTACTAACATATATGAAACCTATATTCATTTTTCATAGGTTAATAACAACATAAATATCATATAATGATGCATTATGTTTAATAACAACATGATTTTTATTTGAAATCAATTTCTTATATTTTTTATAAGTAATTTTTGAAATTATTTATTATGAAATATGTGGTGAAGATTAAATAATTGATATTAATTTTTCCCCTTGGTATCACTATAGTTCATTTTGTATTAAATTTTATAGTAATAGATGACATGTTATACGATTCCTTGGTCAATAACCAAATTAGTTCTTATGACTCCTCGATTATAAAATAGAGTGATATTCTTATAGATGCATCAAATAAATATTTTTTCCACATTTACATGTTATTATTCATCTTATTTTTACAATTATATGTCTCTTGTTCATTTTCTAATTCCTTTTTGTTTTTCTACCTATTATAATTGATAATTAACATGATCATATGTAAAATATTTTACATATTATCTCTTAATGGGCCTTCAACTCATCACAACATTTAATTTATGTACCTAATTTATTATATTTAGTAAATGTACATAATATGAACATGTTATAGAGGCTTTCATGTGTATTAGAACAATGTTGTAAATTTTCATGTATTATATACCTCTTTTTAGGAAATTAAGAATTAAAATAATCTTTGTTTGTACAATTTAAATGAAATGTTATTTATAAAAGGTGGGATTCTATAGTTGGATTAAACGGATGGTCTAGTTATTTTTTGATATTAGGAATTTAAAACATTTAGTAGAATCAAATGTAAAATTTTAAATATTAAAAAAATCATACTAGTTTGGTGCAGTTTTAAGTTAGTGGGTTTTTATCAATGAATTCACTATATCGATACAAACATGTCAATCTAGTTCTAGAACTGATTTACCTAGGAGTAAAAAATCTAGCAAGGTATGTCAGTCCTAAATCAACATAACCTAGAACAAAAAATATTTCATACTGTGAAACTAGATTAAAACTCTTGGGGGATATGTTTTGTTAATCGCAGGAGTTTTATGAACCAAATTGAGCATTTATAAAAAAATAAATTGATGTTAAATAATAACACATATTTGCTTGATATTTTAAGAGATTAAATTCCTATTATTATCAATACTGATTTATTTTTGTTATAAAATATAATGGAATAAGAAAATAGAATTTAATAGTGAGCGCAATGGACCAGGAACTGACGAAAATATAATGGAAATAGGATTGGAAAATTTATTGATAATGATGAATCAAAAAACTCAAATTATAAGAAATAAAATGAATCAATATAAGAAACTTGGTTCACATCATTGGAAATAAATATCCATTGATTCCATTATGGTTCAAAAAACACCTTCTTTTAGTCGATATACTAACCAATTGATTTTTTAATAGTTAATAAACTCTATAAAGACATATTTTTTATACTCCATTCTTCAGAATAAGAGAAAGGCACCATGGATATGTTCTACATAGAGGGAGAAGGTGATCCGTGGTGGAAACTAGTTATTACATGAATCTGAAAGTAGAGATTGATGAAATTGATTGGCATGTATTTAGGGGATTCTTTTCAAAAAATATTATCCCATTCAATGAAAACGAAAATTGAGATGGTATTATTAGAGCTGAAGAATAATAAAGTTGAATTTCTGGGAAGATATGAGATAAATAAACCAAGACATTACCGTTACACCTCTATCTTTTTCAGGGATCCTAATGGGATGTTTGATAAAATCGTTGGTAGACTAAGACCCCATATACAGAGTAATCTTTCAAACTGAGACTACGAAAAATATAAAAAGTTCATAAGGGGGGATATGAACATTGAACTACATTTTTGATAGATATATGTGTCCCATTGATTGAATGAGATGAAGAGATATTAGAAGCCAAACATGGGGAGGATATTTGATCATGGAGGAGGAGGAAAAAATTATCAAATTCCCATGTGTATCAAATTCCCATGTGTATCAAATTCATGAATAATCATTCAGGGATCTGTATGAATATGATCCATAAATAATACATTTTTATAATAAATGACAATATTTCTCGCATCCTTCAGAGTGACTTGAAATCTCAAATTCTAAACAATATCCAAAAAAAGGGAAAATGGCCCATGCCTAACCAGAATTTTATTTCTTTATATGTTAATATCATGAGAAATAATCCATTTATTATAAAAATACACATATATTGAATTGGAATCACAATGAACCTTATCATATCACTTGAGAGAAAGGAAATTCTTTTTATATCAATATAGCTAAATTTGAATCTTTGAATGATATGGTGGAAGGAAGTCTCATTGTTATCTAAAATCTTGAAATTTCATTGTTTGATTCTAGTTAAATTAATTCATTTATTTCCTCCATGTTTTTAATGAATATTGAATCAATCTATGAAGTAATAGAAGTATAACGATTAGTAAATACTATTGGAGGTATTATACAGGAATCAACAGGGTATAGAATATCTAGTATTTTCATTGGGTTGAATAATGTCATCATAAATCTAATATTCCTTCCCCTCATGAATCCAACATTGTACTTTGGAAGGACTAGATATTAATGTATAATTCTAATATAAACTTCAAAAGTAATGAAATCTCAATATTTATGAATGTACAACCAATAGTTGTTTTCAAATGAGTGATATCATATCCATAATTTTGTCTAGAAGCACCAGTCATAGCTTTATTTATAGAGTTGATTAGTTAACATGAAAAGGAAATAAAATTATATGAATAGACTATCTCAAGATTGTACATGAATATATTGACGTATTTTCTAAGGGGTCAGCAAGACATTACAGAGAAAGTGAGGGATACTTATCTATTGAGCTCATTCTTAGTTTTAAGATGATTTCGAAGACCCTGTATAGATTGGAAAATGAGAACCAATTGGATTTAAATAAGAAACACCATGATTTACCTATAAAGGGGTTTATCTGACTATGTTTTTCTACATGGGATAAAATCGAGCTCTTTATAAATCAATTGATTGTACAATGCGACTATGAATTGATTATTGTGAACATAAAGGGATGATAGTGATGAAAAGATACTATATTCATCGAATTTATTATTTATTTTACTAGATTCATGGAGATCAATAACTCTCTATTATTGATCTTCGATATGGTTACCAAAATTTTTGGGTGATAAAAGAATATATTAGAATGACTACCTATTGACAAAGATATATCAATTATGTATTTTTTGTTATTCTGTTTTCCATTACTAATGCTCCCACTATATTTATAGATTTGATGAATAGAGTCTTTAATGTATGCGTTGATATGTTTTTGGTAGTTTTAATTGATTATATTTTGATATAATCAAAATTTCATTAGGATCATGAGGATCATATAAGAGATATATTGAAAATTATGTGGAATAACATGCTGTTTTGGAAGTTAATTAAATTTTAATTATTGTTATAGAAAGATTCTCCCATTATGAAAATTGTACCCAATGAAATACTATTATTTTATACATCAATGAAAAAGTTTTTGGATGATATTTCTCATCCAAAAATAGTAATTAAGACTCATATTTTCCATGGAATTGTGGAATCTTGGAGAAGGGTTGTGGAAAAAAATTAACAATATGATAATATACTAACAATGTTCAGTCAGAAAGGGGTCATTTTCTTCTAGACGATGGAGTGTGAAGAATGGTTCCAAGAGAAAAGAAGATATTTGATACATCACCAATCTAATCTCTGCCCCATATTGGATATGGACAGGTAATTTTTAGCAATGCTTCTCTTATATTTCTTGGTTGAATCCTCATGAAATATGATAAGTTGATTTCATATGTATCTCAATAGTATAAGAATCATGAGAAACATTTTCAAACAAATGACATGTAGTAGGTTGTGTTAGTTCACTCATTAAGGATTTATAGACACAATCATTATGGGGTGAAATGTGGTATACACATAGAACACCAATGTTTGAACTATATTTTCACCCTAATAGTATTGGAGAAGAGGCAATTGAGATAGTTGGAACTTCCTAATGACTAATATTATTCAATACATTACCACACTAGAAGATTAAAAAGTGTTTCTAATACGTTAAGTAAGAAATACATTTATTTTTGGGAAATTATGTGTATTAAAGGAGACAATTTGTTCAATTACTTAATTAAATTATACATAGTAATTTTCTTGTAAGGTACATCATCAAAATTATCCAAAATTATTTCTCATCCTTTATTAATTGAAATGATTTTGAAATATAAAAGAGATGATCATTTGTCAAATGATAAGATCAAGGATGAAAGCGATGGAATGCTTTTGGAGTTGAATATTAATCAAGAAGGTGTAATTAAATTTCATACAAGGAAATGTCTTCCATATATTCCAGTAACAATTAAATAACTAATGCATGATTCTCATATATCTACATTCCCCATATATCTGAGAGGCCCTAAATTGTATAAGGACCTCCGTGATCATTTTTGACTGGATAACTAGAAAAAAGAGGCTACCAAATATGCTACAGGTTTCCTAGGGTATCATCATGTAATGTTTGAGAGACAACTCTGTAACGGGGTATTAAAACCACAAACAATACATATATGGTAGTTAAATGATATCAATATGGACATTGTTACTTTCCTCCCAAAAATATTTGAAATGAAACAATGTGATATGGGTTATAGAGCCTTGTCTCACCAAGAATCCCCTTTTAATATCTATTCAGGTTGATTTATATCTTGGCCAACTCTCCATGATTTACATAACAGAAGTGGAATGGTTTCATAGAGTGACCCTTTATATAATTTTGTATAATATTCCCATCATCACATCAATGTTTTAGAGAATCCTTCAACATGATCTATTTGATGAATTGAATTTTAGTATGACCAATCACCCACAAAAGAATATCTAATCTAATAAAACTATTCATCCACATTATAAAATAATAAAAACATGATCATTTGAATAGTGTTATGGGATCATTTTCTACAATTAGTCGAGTTCCCATAAAAGGATAGATTCAATTAAAGTATTCAAATTTCACCCTATGATGCTATACATGGATGCATTAAAGAACTCCTACTTATTTTGAAGAAACTAGTGATAGAATGTGTCTTGGACTTAATTATGTGCATGAGATGATATAACAGGTTCATGTCATTCAATAAAAAAGGAAGGTTACTCAGAATCGGTAGAATAGAAATGCTAATAATTTTTGAAGGTACATTGATTATGATGTTAGAGACAAATTATTCCTTTGAATTTAAACTTGGAAGAATGACAGGTGGTTTGGGGGAAAGTCGAAGATCAAGCCTAGGTACAGTTCCTCTTATTAAATCATAGATCTCATATAAGATTTAGCCTATTGTCTTACACATCAACCAATCGTAGCACAATATCATGATATTTTACATGTGTCTCTCTTGAGAAATTACATACCTGAAACTTCACATGTAATGAATCATATGTTGGTACAATTGAAACATGACCTTTCTAATTAAGAGTAACCATTAGTGATCACGGACTGTAGAGACAAGGTTCTACTTTATAATGCTACCCACCACATTAATGTTGTGTGAAGTAATAAAAAACATGAATAATACTCATGTGAACAAGAGAAATTTTTTTGAATAAATACACACACCTTTTCTCAACCAAGGTAACAAATGAAATATGGGTGATGAAATATTTATGGGGTGAAAAATGTTACAACCTGAACATTTTGAATGATAACTGTTTCCAGAACAAGTTTGATATATTTAAATCAAAATAACTGTATCTCAATTATAATAATGTATATATATATATATATATATATATTAAAATGTGTCCATCAAGTTTCATCCATTATATGACTATTTGTTAAAATGACTCTTGGAAACAATAATCATAAAAATAATTTTCACATTATAATTATTGTTATATATAAAAATGAAAATGGTTCTTTAATGCATAAAATATAAATGATGGCCTTCTCTAGTATTTTGGGGACATAAGAAGACCATTTATTGATTCTTGGTAATGAATTAGACTCATTGTGATTCATTTTCGACGATGGCCTTACTATGATTCAACAAGATAAACTTGAATTAAATCACCTACTGGACATGTTCATGTCAGTGTAAATTACCACTCGAGTGATGTTATCTGAGCCTCCATCAAAATATATTACAATCAAACACCATACCCTTAGGTTATATGAGGGTTTTATAATGGGTTGTTTTTTAGTTCATAATTGATTAAAGTGTAATGATAGTTTATAAATAATGTTTTTCTAAGAATTTAGTTTTATGAATAGTTTTTCATTTTAAATTTTATTGGGAATTTGATAAAATTATTTTTCAGATAAAAATTGTACGTATCATAAAATATATAAATACTATAATAAACAAATAAATTATGGATAAAATTTATTTTAATGATATACTATGGTTAGAACACTCTAATTTAAGTAGATTTCATAAGATACTATTTTTTTGGTGTCAAAAATTTCACTATGTATTTTCACTATGATTTTTATATCCGCTAATTTTTAAATAAAAAAGAATTTAAATATTAAAAATATTAAATTATGAAATTTATATGATTATTATGAAAAAATATATATCATTTTTTAAATAATCATGTCAAGTTGGGTTTGGGTGAAATAATGATACTTTTCCAAAATACATTATTTATTTGAATATTAAAAATAATGTGGGAGTTTTTCATTAGGTTTAATGTGATCATATTTATGTCATAATAATTCTTAATTAATTAAATTTTATATAAGTACTAATATTATTTTATTTATTAATATAGATAATTTTAATATATTATAATCATTTTCAGAATATATAATTAACTTTCATATTATTAAAATTGAATCATTTACTTTAGAAATGTAATTTTTGGAAAACTCTAATTATCATTCAAAATAATTTATGTAAAATTCCAGTTAACTATTTTGGATTAAAATATCATAATAATTGTCCAAAGTGTTATATTCGTCTGGAAAATATAGTGGTCAAACCCATGGTTTTTCAATTACCACTACCTAGGTGTCCATGGAAATTAATAAAAAAATCATCATCATTTTTTATAAATTCCCACCTATTTCAAACAAACATTAACATAAAATTCTTATTCAACAAATCTATGTATTTTTTACCCCAATGAGTACCCCCAATGTGTCCTTAGGTCCTCAACATCCCAATAACTGTGTTTTTTGAGTTACATTTCATGGTAAGTGAAATCTCAACTTTTCTATTCCTTCCATGTTCATTTTCATGTGGAATATATTTCAAATTTATATAATATGTTCTTTATTAAATTTTATTAAATATATTTAAAGTATTTAGAGTCATTTATGAATGGGATTCCCTTTTCCCATACCTCTCTAATGTTTTATAGAACCATTTTTCATACTTGTTATGTTACCATATATTTTTCTAAAAATTTATCAATTTTTGTCAATAAATTACATTTTGTTCTTTTGCGAATACCCAAAACAAATTTATTTTCCTTGGGTATTAACCAAGATATAAAAATTATCTATTATATTTGTGTTAATAGTAATGAAATCCACATTAAATTATATTTGGATAATAATTTCTTAGTGATCTTACTATTAATCATTTTATTAAAATGCCATGGTTTTGATATGAAATAAATTTAATTTATTCTCCATAGGATATTTAGGAATTTTTCTATAATGATATATGTAGATCAAATTAATTATGAAATATTAATGGTGTTCTTAGATATCCCTCTATGGAATTGTATAATGAATCGAATATCTAGGGATAACATGTTTTATGATAACATAGGGAATACAATTTTTAATTTTTTTGGCACCTTAGTGATAATATAGGTTGATATTTTTATTAATTACTAAAATAAAAGTGTTTTCTTATTTAAATGTTTTTATTCATCTTATTTTACTATGATATGTTTATTTTTCATTTTCTAATTCATGTATGTTATTCTTCTAGTTCTTATCAATAATTATCATGATCGTTAGTGAACTATTACTCTTTTTTTCCCTGACTAGGCCATATACTCACCCGTTCTATTGACTAATTTACCGGGATTATTATATGTATTAAATGTATATCTTAGGAACATATGATGAAACCTTACAACTGGGTTAGAATAATTTTTAATGTTATCAGGTTTTATAATCCTTTTTCACAAGATACAAAACATTAAAAGATACTCTATTTTTACCATGTGAAAGAAAATTTATGTAAATAAAAACAAGGATTATATAATCCATTTATTATATCATATTATTCAAGGAATCAAAACCTTTATCAAAAAATATGGTGGTTATCCATCTCTGAGAATAATGATTATTTTATTTTTTGATTAATTCCTTAATATATTTTCCGAAATGTATTATTCAGGTTAAATCAACTTTTAATAGGTATATTATAACATATTTAATGTGTTGGTACTAATATAAGGACATAATATTAAATAAAATTATAATATCTTCTTATTTTCAGAATAACCACCAAAATGATCTAAGCATTTAACTTTAATAAATTATAAAAGTTATCATCCTCCTGTTAGTTATAAAAAAGATATATATGAACATTAAAAAATCTATATATTTTTTGAATTGCCTTTAATTTCAATTTTAAAATTTTACATCCATTTGAAATAAAAATTAATAATTATAAACAAATGAACCGACCATGAAATCATGAAACTAATGCACCTGATACAATGAAAATAATGAAATCATAGTAATGAATATGACTTATGATGTTATAAAAGTATCATATTTGGAATTATTAATATTAAAATGTTTCTATAATGAATCAATATCATTATCTAACCATTTATAATGGAGTTTAACTTATGAATAATAGAATGGATGAATAAGTTAACTGTTTCTCATATAACATTTACTTCTTTGAGATACATTCCTTATTGACGACAAATTTTTTATTTTTGATGCATTTAGCTCCCATTAATATATAATGTCATTAATATAATTATATTAATGTTATTAAATTTATCATTTGACAATTATTTCTTTTGTGGGGAATCCTATTCCACTGATTACAATGGGGAAAGTGTTGTCTTTATCCAATTTCCATTATTTGGGTTAAACATAATCTTCGTTATGTATGTATAGATATGATTTTGTATAGAATGGATTTTTATTATCTTATGATTATTCAACATGTTATTTTATGTGGATTTATAGTGAATAAACATAACAGATTTATTTTATTATTCCACACATCAATGATATTATATTTATAAGGTACATTCATTTAAAAATTATATTTTAAATTTATCGCTTAAAAATCAAATTTTTTTCAACTCAATGGATTATAAATTGATTGATTTTTTTACAATTATATTGTTATTTTTTAAAACAATTTTTTCTCATGTTTGTGTTTTATAAAATGGTATAGTGGATTGTTTTATTTTTTTCTAAACAAGTATTATTTGGTGAGTTTTCTTACAAAAATATTGAATGAAATTTTTTATCTTAAAAAACATGATGTAAATTTCCCACTATCATGATAAATTATTGACATGTTCTATCAATTACATAATTGTAATGTAATTTTGAATTAAAATATTTTATATTGTAACTGTACAACTCTTTCAAACTAAATTATTTGAACATTATAATGATCTTTTTCATCAATTATTTCATGTGATATTTAAAAATTATTTCTATTTAGGTTAACATTATTTTATGTCACATGTTCTATAATGGTGATATTATTCAATGATACGAACCTTATTCTCTATATGGAAGGATTTTATTTATAGGGGCATGATATTTATAGAACCCTTTTTAATGATGAGTAATGTTATGAAGTGATTTTTTAAACTCAATTTTTTATGGGTACAACTATGATGAATAACAAATATTCTGATGGTAAACTTATGTTTTTCTCCTTCTATTATTCTGGTTATGTTATAACCATGTAATGTGGTTACATTATAAATAATGACATGTTTGACAAAAATCTCCAACCATTTAATTAGCTAATGATTTTTATCTATTGATATATGTAGTACTAAAATTATAAGTGAAATTGGTTTTGTAAGATAAGACTAGAACAAGATGTGAAGCCGTTTCAGTGAGGGACTTTATCTGCAGAAATTGTCTTGGGAGTGATCCTTGAATAAAACTATTGTATGGGGATTTTTCACCATCCTCTATTATATGCTTGGAAAAGTTCATTGAAAAATAATTAAATAATTTACTAATCTTAAGTGTATAGAATTGTTCAATATATTTATCTATTTTCATACTCTCATAGCTCATGATCTCTAATAATTCTTGACTTATGAACTTCTAGGCTATATTTATTGACTCATGATTATGATCATTGATATAATGGTTTTAATTTTTAATAGTCACTTTCAGGTTCTTATTCCCTTATTCTTATGATATCATTGATATATCTCATGATTACACTTACTAACCATCTAATGTAACACATTTATTACATTTCATTTTCCCAGCATATGAATAATGGGATTATTTATGATATGAAAAAAAGTGTGACAATTATAAAGGAATAATAAGGATGTGATATAAATGATATCGAAACCATATTATTTTGTTTCTAGGTTTATAGATATATAAAACACATTAAGTTTTGGTGGGATTATGTAGTGTTATGTAATTATAATTCATCTATTTAGATGAAATATATGTGTATGAAAATAATGTGTCAAGATAATGATAACTTAACTAACAATAGACAACTATTCTCTTAGATCCTCAGGTTTTTGTGGTATCGAAAATGCCTTGTCTTAAACTAGGACCTATAAAACATCATCACTACCCAATGTAGTGATATTATAATCACTAGAAAAAAAATTCATGGATACCTACCCACATTAACCACCCCAACCTGAATTAATGGCACTCTTCTATTTCATGGCATAGTATGAAGCATTAAATCCCACTCAAGAACCTATATTATAATTCTATACATATCCACTGAATACTGGATGGATGACCATATAGAAACACTATATGTAGTCCATCATACCAGAATATTTGCATTCGACGAGGAATATATATAACAGTTTCCGAAATATTCCTTATTCCCACACAAATGAAATAAGTAATAACTACCATCAATGACATCATGATAGGTATTCCACTCACAAGAATAATTGAAACCACTCATCCTTCAACTATTATATGAACCACAGGGTTGGGGGTTTTAACTACAATACACTATTACAACAGATTCCCTCATATTATTCTCTGTAATGAACACCTAATTTTATATCTATATAATATAATTCATCCAAAACATGTTGACATACAATAGAACCTCATGATTGTGACCTTCTTTAAAGCTTCTCTCCCACGATGGATGATTAGCAAGGTAGATCCCTATAATATATATTGTCACTCTAAACAATGAAAAATAATCCATAATAGTCATCACACCCATATTGAAAAATAATAAATTACTATACCATTTCATCTCTTAGGGTCTAAGGAAGAGTAGTAGTCCTAAAACCAAAATTTTAAATCCATAAAATCCATACCTCAATGTTTATCATCTTGGTATAGAACATCCCACCAGTTTTTATATTATACCAAAAGAATGTGTTCTGTGATATTTACAATCCACTAAAAAGTTTTCTTAAGAAGTAAAAAGATTATATATATAGTCTCATTCCACATATTTATATCCTGTGTACCACCATCCCTTAAAAATTTGGGAGGAAATATATATTTAGAAACATGTGTCAGCATAGTTATAGACATGGTAGGCTGATGTGTTCCTTGAATAGTGTATAGAATGTGCATGAAAGACTCAATGAAATATGCTCTAACACCCATATCTCAAACTACTACTATGTCAATAGATTGGGGTATAGGAGGATCTACTATTAGCCTATGGTAGACCACCTTTGGAGCATGGTTGTCACAACCTTCCATGTGTATGACTGGAAGTCGTCGATGATTCATTCCTCAAAAATTCCAAGACATGCCACTATTCATGCTCATAAATCTAGGATTGTGTAAGACGGAAAAGGTGTAAGTAGAGTGAATTCCAACCATCCACTCTAACATCAGTTACTTAGGTGTGTGGGCCCTTGTAAATCAGATGTTGTCGTCGATGATTCATTCCTCAAAAATTCCAAGACATGCCACTATTCATGCTCATAAATCTAGTATTTTCGTTAAGCAAGCCTAGGTTTAAATTATTTTCAAATCCAAATAGTTTTATAATTTTTTGGCTACTATCTCAAAATAGTATTATAACTATGAAATAACAGAATAATCCATTACAACATTGTAATATTCTATATCACCTTCTTCTAAATGGTTCATCATTCTATTGGGTGACATGTCCTCAAACATTCCTTCTCATATGCCAGAGGCTTCTAAATAACAGCTAGGTCCTAGGGCATGTTCTTGGATAGATAACCAACTCCTGTTAGATTTTTATGAAATATTATAAACATATCATTTTATAGAAAATGAATAATATTAAACCGTTATATAATAGAATCAACTATAAGACTAAAATAAATAATAACAAATAAGTCATATTAAATTTTTTGATCACATCATTACTGAACAATGAAAGAAATTATTTATATAAAATCCATACAGTAAATGTAAATAAATTAAAAAACACAAAAGTACTACCTATTGATTATATCTTTCACCATAGTGGGTCATGTTATTCTCTAATCCTATGAAGAAAACCATTAACCATCATACAGTGGGGGAATTCCCCAGTCTCTACATGTATCCATGAATACTATACGATTACTAATTTGAAACCTGAAAAAGGTGAGATATTATAACCAATAAGCCACCACCAATAGTATCTTTAACTTTTACAATTTGTGTAACAAAAACAGAATCAGTGCACAATATATATATATATATATCATAGGACTTGTAATAATGAATGTAATATGTAATCATATCCATCCATATATGGATTGTTAAAAAAAGTATCCATGATCCCATAAACAAGTTTAGTTGTAAATCTAAAAAATTTGGTGAGATATATGTCAAGTCTAACTATCATAATTTGATACATATACAACAGATATCAATAAAGCATAGAAAAAACATCGACATCATCCACACCATATATTTATATATAACATCTATAATATCATCACCATGTAATCTAGTATCATTTCACCATAGGCCATATCTATTGTATAATGGACGGCATCATCCTCATCGAGTCCAAGGATCCTACTGATGGATGCTATAAAATGAATCTCGTGTAGTCCAAAAAGCATGTACAATGAAAATATTTGATGCAAGTCCATGCAATCTAGATCAACATGGATGAAATTTCCTTTTAATCCTATTAATTTGGGAACCACAGAGAAAATAGTTCCATGACATCCTCTATTATATAAATAATCCATATAGATGGAACATCCATTGAATCTATGGAATTGGGATACAAGGAGCTCAATTAGGGAATTCACTACCATTTATATTACCCAATAATTTCATATATTATTTCATAACCATTCACATTCCTTATGTTCATCTAGATATTATAAAAATATCCCATTAAAAAATTTAATTGTCTCACATTATTTAATAACTTAGAAAGGAGGCATAACCATCTCAAAATCACTTATTAATTTCACTTTTAGTTTCTTAAGGCCCCATAATTTGGGACGAGCTTAGAT
Source organism: Viscum album (assembly GCA_963277665.1). Taxonomy (NCBI): domain Eukaryota; kingdom Viridiplantae; phylum Streptophyta; class Magnoliopsida; order Santalales; family Viscaceae; genus Viscum; species Viscum album. Next base: position 302,137,399 of record OY728131.1, on the reverse strand, counting down.
ATACCCTACATGGTTGTATAAAATTGTGTCTACGTAAAGAAGAAACCCATGGTTAGGAAATTATAGGGAAATCAACGTCATAAATTAAAAAAAATACTAGAGGTAACCCTATACAGGTCCTAAATAATTATATCATAACTATCAAATAAATTTCATGGAAACACTTGAAAATTTGACATGTGGGACTATGATAACAAATTTTCTAAAGCCTCAAATATTGTGGGAATGGTATATACCACATACCATATGTATGTGGTAGAAAAATAGTCCAGTATCGGCCTCTAATTCGGTATAGACCAGATGAAGATGTAAAAATTGGGGAAAATCTACCAAATTTGGAAAATTAGATTTTTCCAAAATAACCTGGTTGAAGTGATGATAAATGATTAATGGTAAAAGGGTAACACATTATATACATGTACAGATACAATGATATTATCAATACATGAATCTGGCAACATCTGTTGAATCGAAAGGATGCCCAATATCAAACATTGAAGAACACACCAATGGAAGAGACAAATACCACCACTAGTGGAAAATAAATAATATAAGAGGTGCATTTTGTAATTTAAACTAATTAATAGAAAATCATACATTTCCCCCCATAAATTTTGTTGCATTGTTTGTCGACATGATAAGGGAAACAACGTTGAAACATTGATACATTTCCAACCATGATGGATGAATCACCTCATAATGTAACACATAATCAAAAACCTTGGACCATCTAAGAGATTAGCCTTATATAACAATTTTATATCCCCTGTAAAGGCATGTAACCTTTCAGGAAACATGGTTTTCCACAAACCATGGTTCCTACGATATCCCAAATTCATATATCACATGATTACTCCTCAATATTACTCTTGGGTTTCATAATTTCTCTTAATTTTGTATCTTGTCTATTTCTTCTAGAAAAGTTAGGACCCATGCTCAGAACAAGTGCCAGATTCCCATGAAAATCTTGTAATCCCATTTTGTAATCACAGTACACCCAAACCAGTGTGTTTTAAAAAATTCATAATATCATTACCTCATATGATAAACTATGATCATATAATTTGGGTGTTTGTATTTATTATCCATATGAAAATCTTATTGTTCATCCTTTAATAAAATTCAATGTCATTTTGAGCATTGATTTTGTCTCTCTATGTAGATTCTGGAAAAATGAAATCATATTTGATATTATAAATAAAACTATAATCTTATATCTGTCTATGGATGAGCTCAATATTTCAATGAATTTTTTTCTATAATTTCATTGTATTTAATGAATAAGGGGAGAATTTTCTTTTTTAATAACATATTATAACATTATTTCATTATTTTTGAAAGGATAAGTGTATATAGATCTTAGTATAATACATTATGTTTGACTAAAATTATTCCAAGATAATTATTAAATTTATCATGGAAGGATATGAGATATAATAATTCAAATATTTGGGATTAAATTTTCATAATACTTATATTTTAGAATCCGTAAGTTTGACAATTTATAGAATGCAAAATTTTTTATTTTATGAGTTGATGTTAATTCTTTATAACTCAATGAATTATATATATAAGAATTAGATTACATAAACATACCATTTTTATTTTAATAATTTCTTAGATATGGGATGAATATTTTTTCATTATTTTATGGATATTATGATCAATTAAATTATAATTTAAGTCTTCATGAATTCAAAATGCATCTCAAATAAACATTTTAAAGAGAATGAGACAAAATTAAAATTTATTGATGTATTACAAAATGATGGAATTATTCTTATAGTGTAATATGAAATCACATAATTATATGTTATCCTAAATGTTAATCAACATTTGGAAGATGAATAATGAACAATGTTGTCTTTTTATTAACCTTAGTCACAATGTATTTTTTTAATTTTTCTCACCATATTGGTTTATTGTATTGTGGTTGTTTACTTTTTCATAGTCATTAAATTTTATTGTGATCAATGATTTATGGGCATTAATTTTCCACCAGGTCCATAATTTCACATCAGGATAATATTCTCCCATTATTAATTATATTTATACATTATTCTAGAGGACCATGATATCTTCTTTCAGTTTTTATGAGATTTTTTTTACTGTTTTATGACCTAAATTTTCAAAAAAGGAATTTTAAAATGTAAAACCATTATTTACTGTAAACAATTTAATATTTCAAGGATTTAATAATTTAAATTTTGGAGAGTGTAACACATTGATGTTTTTGGAAATATATTTTTTGATGTAAAATTAACTTCATCGTCAGATTTTTTTTACACACAACACTGAGTAAAATTGAACTATGATATAGTATAAAAATAATATTATTTACTGGGAATGTTATAACACATCTATTAACTTTGTGGTAGGGATATAAATAACTAAAATATGAAATTTATATTCTTTATAAATTGATAAAATAAATTTACTTGTTATCAATTTGTTATTAATAGATATTAATATCCTTTGAATTTAAAATAAATTATTTTAGAAAAAAATAATATTATGTGCCCTATATGTGTTTAATATAAATAATAATATAAATAAATATTACAAAATGTTTTTATTTAAATAAATAAATATATATATATATTACATATCCACACATATTTTTATCACCCATAAAATAATTTTTCATTAATGGGATATTAATAAATATAGATTTAAGGATAAAAATTATTTTTTATACAAATTGGTTTCATCGTACAGTGCACACTTATTTTAAAATAATATTTCCAATTTTAAAAAAAATAAAAAGAATTATAATTATTTAAATAAAGATTTATATAATATCATTGAGATAATTTATGATAATTTTTTTAATGATTTATTTATTGAGTAATGGTGTAAAATACATATTATTATACAAATATTCCATTTAATTTATCACATTTATAATGTTTTATTTTTATTTTTGAAATTATTTGAAAAATAATTATTTCACGTTATTATGGTTAATTATAAATTAATTTGTTCCTCATTTATGAATAGAATTTTTAAAAATTGTTTTCATATATAGAATAATAAAAAATAACATTATATAATAGTTAAAATTAATTTCTCATCATAATAAATTGTAAATACAGTATAATTTAATTACTATGTTAAGGAAAAAATTATTTTACTAGTGGTTAATCAAAAAAATGATAATACATCATCCAATAAAACATGTCAAAACCATATTTTTTTTGTATATTTATACATTTTATTATCCTAATATTCATTCAATAGTCTTTGAGAAACATTTTTTTCAAATCAAATTTATCACATTGTATTCTTTTGTGAAACATTAAAGGGAATTCCATGTTAGAAAATTCGCCCACTTGTAAATGGATAAATCATATACTCTCTTAAAATACATAAAATGATTTTTATTTCTTTAAATTGATACCATAATACATTTTATACACCCATTCTCCTATCCACATAATCTTTTTTAGTTAATTCATTTTTTGATATTATTATGTATAATTATGAAGAGGTTGTCTGATGGAGAGGTACACTTAATAATTGAGAATTATTGCTATATTTCATATTTGAAACCCATAAAATCTACATAATATATTTTTAAATAATAACACTTCTATCTTTCATATACATTGATGTTATTATAATTTTTATAGTACTGAGATCCTTCTACTATTATATCAAACCTGATACTATACCATCGATCGTGTGAATTGTGGAGTACCATCTATGAAATTAATGTAATTAATTTAACATTACCACATATCAATGATGAATATAATGATCTATTAAATGATTCATATTTGTGGTATAATTATACTCTTGGAATTATAATATCACATATACATTATTTCCTTCCAACCCATTGATAAATGACAATGTCCCTCCCACATATGTAGAGACTACAACATCTATGAAGCAATTTTACTTGTTTTCCATTTAAATTTTCACATGGATTTTATTAAGTATAGATTATAGGTATATATAATATTTTTATCATATAAAAATTATTCTACAATCATGAATTATTATTTATAATTATTACATTCCATTCATCAAGATATTCAAATGGTGTTCTTGGGCAGATACGAACTACTGTCTCCATGAATGGAGTAATTCAATTAATTTTCAGAAATATTTTTGTTTACTATAAATATGTATATAAAAAATGTATATTAAATTTAGATCATGATTAAAATTATATATATGATGTTTCAATGACCATATTTTAATGTCCAAGTCAATCAATCCAAAACATACCTGAAAAACATTATAGTTATCATCCCAAACAATGTCTGTAATAAAGAACTATAAATAAATGGTTGATAATATGTTATAATTAAGTAATATTTGGTATTATATATAGTATAAATATTCGAGAATAAATATATAAAAAATAAATATTTTGTATATTGTTATTTTTTTCAATTTTTATTGATGAATGTCGAAACATATGGTCTGGGATTTTTGGCTTTATTATTATTTCTATGGGACACATTCCATATTCTCCAAATGATTAAATTATATAGAGTATATAATTCCAATGAATAACGTTTATAATGATTATTTGGAATTTTATATGGATTTTAATATCCTTCGTTTTTTATTCAATTCATCGTTCTTAAGATTTAAAAGTAAAAAAACATTGATGTGGTTTATATTATAATAATATTATTTATAAGGATTATTTATTACAATTATTTTGAGTAGGAAATATTATGATCTATATATCAAGAAGCATGTGAAAATTATTCTCATATGGTTATTTATTCAGTAAACATGATTTCTTTTAGTTTTCATTTCTTCATAAACTAATGATTCTAATATAATGATTTTATAGAAAATTGACATTAGCATTCACTTCAGTAAAAAATTGTTAATCATAAATGTCCATGATTCTAAAAATGTTTCAAATATTTGTTTATTATTTATCAAATATATATTAACTTTATTGTTAACCACAATCGATATTTCTAAAAATATTTTAAATTTAACATTCGTGTCGTTTTCTAAAATAAGGTAATTTTTCATTTATAGAATAATTGAAATGAATATGTTTCAAAAAAAATTATTGATATAAATAGTATATTAAATCACCATGGAAAAAATTCTTTAAAGCATCCCATATATGTATAAATTGTTATTTTCAAATAAATTATAATATATTAATATTTGGTAAATATTTTCATATTAATGAATTTATTTCAAAATCGATATGAAATTTCCAAAATAAAAAAATAATGATCATTATATTTTGATTACATTAATCATTGATGAAAATAATTGATGTTTCCTGTTTATTTCAAGAGATATGATATAATATAACTAGACTTACTCTTTCTCTTTATTTTTTATGATGATGATGATGAGATGTTAAATAAAGATTTAATTTTATATGGGTTATGGTATAATGAAATTATGAAATGATTATGAAATCGGTTTATATTCCCTGGGTTATACTGTGAAAAATCTATAAGAAACAGAATAAATTTTATGGGATATGATTTGATGATTTTGTTTTGGCCTTAAAGAATTCAATTTTATGTTCTTATTTAAGAGATTGGGGGCCCTAAATTATATACCCTTCCAATGAATTTATCAATTATAAATTACACTTTATTAAATTATATTGGAGAAACCCAAATTCATGTTCAACATGATAGGTCTGGACCATGTTTCCTCTCTATGATGTTATTTATGGACATAGTTATATGTCTATAAAGTTATGTGTGGACCTGATTTCTTATTTATATGGTTATGTGTGGACCTAGTTTCATGTTCATAATGTTATTCATGGACCTATTTTCTTGTCCATATTTTTATGTGAAGACCTGATTTCATGTCCTAAACAAAACGAGTGAACCTATTTCTATTTATACATGATCAAAATTATATAATCTTGTGTTTTTTATAGATTCATATGTTTGTGTTATGCTCTATTTTCTAATGTTTTCCAATTCCCATTAAGTTTCATGACTTATGATGTTCGAAGATTTATTCCATGACACAATAGTATGAACTATTTTATAAAGTTTATGGTTATATAATTTTATATTCATATCATCATACTTTAATACTCATTTTATGACTAATTTATCTGGGGAATCACCCATGTTTTCCCTTACTAGGAATCTGTTTTTAAATTTTCGTATGCTTCTATTAAAAATTTGTTTAGGAATGTTTTTATATTGGGTATGTATGTGATGAGTAATAAAATGGAATATATATTATGGAGATGTTGATGTTATTTCATGAAATAATATTATTTTGTGTCGGGTATCCCATGTCACTAATAAAATACGGTGATCTAGTGTGTTTTTTTATGTGTAAGAACCAAGTTTTTTTAATGTATGTATCCATTAAATTTAAATCTAAATACTAACTTAGGACCTATTATTGAAGTATAATGTGTTAGAAAATGTTATGAGGGTGTCAGGGGCTTGTTTGGTGCTCCGAAAACCTCTATTTTGGAAAACATGCCAAGTCGTATAGTTTGGGAAAAGTTTACCTAACCGTGCTTATTATGTTTTTCTAGAAAGAGACACCACACACAATTGGCACATGGCCATATGGCCAAACCCTAGGAGCAATACATTTTCTGACGTACCTGTCCATGGTTAGTTCATGGGTTTTCATACTGTGAATACAAACCATTCACATGTTATTTTCTTGATATATTTACAGTTTTTCAATTAATTATATAATTAGAAACCCTATGATTCTGTAATCTATGATCCAATGGGATTAACCCCATTCTCTCTCAATTTTGAGTGTTTTTAAGGAAAAAGTAGTTATTCAAGGATATCCATCATCCAGTATCTGATCGAGCTTTTGGCCATCAAGTTGGATCTGAAATGGTATGTTCTTGAGTCCCCTTTATTCGTTCTACCTCTCTCGTTCTCTCACTTGATTTATCGGTGTATTAACAATTTTTACTTTTTCATATATCTATTTTTATCAGATCCAAATAATGGTCCAATACTAGAAGATAAATATCATACAACCCTATGTTAGGTAGACTGTAACTTATACCTAATGTTCGTTTGTTTTGGATTTGTTTTCTGGGGCCCACCGATTTCATGAGGATCTATTTATTGAATTTATATGCCATGATAATAATCATTTGAACCAAATTTCATTGATATTTTTATATATGTGATCGATTATTTTTTATTATTAATACAACTCCATCCCTTCCATGTTTAAGGTTATTCCATTATTGGGTTTTTATTGTTTTCACACATTTGAGCCATCGTTCGTGTGTTCCTTGGCTGGACTAATATTAAGGAATTATTATCTATTTTAAATGGATTTTTTTATTATGATAATTGCATTATGTATGTTATGATGTGTGAGTAAAACATTTCCCACCTGAAATAATTTTATTCAATTGATAATTAAATTTGAAATGTGAATTGGCCAGTATGTTTAGTATATGTCTTGACCAGATTAAATATGAATGATTAATTGGTTTTATATCTGTTGTACATGATACCACATTAATGGTAGGGAGTAGAATTATCCTTGAATATGGAATAATCCTTAAATGTATTAAATGGTTGAAAGAAACATTTCCTTGTCACACTATTGAAAGGGAAGGCATGAACCAAATATTTTGACTAAAAGTCTTAATTCAAAATTACCATATTACAGTAATGAAAGGCACGGCTTGTACTGAATGAAATATTACGTGACTTCATAATTAAATACAAGTCTCTTAACTTAATCTCACCTTGGATTCTAATCAGAGATTTCCATGAGCACTTGGGAACCACAGTTCGATTCAGGGATAAGACATGCATAGGTTGATACCCATATAGATCCAGATCACTATAAATTCATCAATTACTAGTATTGAAAAATAGGATATGTCCATATTATTACAGTATTCCTTAGATAAAATTCTTGGATCCATCACTGACAATTAGGTTTTGAAGTTACAGCCCATAGGACCCTATCTCGGTCAACCCCATCATACAGTTCATGATCTCCATGAATTCTCTAGGAATTTTTTTAAGGAATGCCTAGGAATATTCCCCTTGTATTAAAATCTATCCACATTCCAGGATACAATTATTACTATGTCTGTGACCCTAGAAGGCTATGTATCCTTGTTTATTACATTGGGACATCATTATTATATAACATAAATCACGGTTACCTTGTTATATCTTAGAGCCATAACTATTTAAACTACCATGAGGTGATATTACAGTTGTATTTGATAATGAGTCCTAAAAATGTTCTATTGGTAATAAATAAATAAATGAACACATTACATGTTTAGTCACCAGCCGAGTGCTAAATCAGGTACATGGATATTTAATTACATAATACATATTTACATTATATAAGAATGCTTGAATAATATAATATTTCCATTACATGGTCTGGATGTTATAGATTGAATTGGTGTTGTACCACTAAAATATATCTCACACCCTCTATGGGAACCATTTGGTTATCGGGGAAGATTATATGGTTGACGTGTTGAAAAAGGAAGCAAATGGGTTCAAAAACTTGTTCGATTACTATTTGTTATAGAGCATGATAGAAGATTACCAATCAAGAGCATAGTATTCTTTGGATATAATTTTTATTCCTTCATACATTTTTGTAACATTTTATGCACACTGATTTTTATCCGTGTATTCTCGTTTTCTAGTGACACAATATACCAACAGTTGTTGGATTATATTCTAGTTGTTTCTGTTATTTTCATTGTTGCCTCTTTTTTCTATTTATCCATCAATTTACATATATTTCATTTGATGTTTTTTTATAGTCATCCTCTATTTTACAGTTTGGTAATTAGGGCATAGTCTCCCCATGGACACACCCTAGGCCCTCACAACACATCTCCATCCTTTTGCATTCGAGGATATGTGTTTGATACCACGTGACCAACCAGGATGGGGGAACCCATAATGTGGAATATTGGAATAGGACTTCACAACGTGGTATCAGTGATATTTCATTTCATGATTATATATTTAGAGACATTATAATAGAGATTAGGAATTCTTGAGAATTGGTTATAATTCGTTACTGGGCATCAGAAAACCATGTTCATGATAAAAAAAATGTAGCGTAAATTATATTTTTTGTTCTTCATTATCCTACTACAGTTTAAATTATTTCACCATTGGGTGACAGACAAGTTGTGAGGAATGGTTTATTATTAATATTTTTGAGGATTTTCATTCATTATTGGCCAAATGATATGATGGAAAGGATCATTGTTACATGTATCATTACAATCATCTAGATTCTCCTATCAATAATATTTCCAAGACATATAGTTTTATTTCACTAGTTTTCATTAATTTATTTTCCTGTGATTCCAGAGTGATGACTCGATAGTTACCTTATGCCTGTATTAATAATTGTTTTGATTGATAGATTTCGTGTATCAATTCATGAGGAGTATGGGCCCTCACGGTTTGGGATGAGTAATTTATTGAGTTGAGAAATTAAGTCCTAAAAATGGATGTTGTTTCTAGTGATTGGTGTATTTCCAGTGATTCGCACGAAAGGAAAATCTGTTTTAATTTAAATCATTAAATATAAAATGAAATTATTGCACCAAATTATCCCACCTAGTCATTATTATGATATGTAAATGAGTGATCTTGTAAATTAACTATAAAATGAAATAAAACAAATACATGAGAACATACAAATAACTTTCCATCTATTCAGGTATTTTGAGTAGTATACCAAGGGATCTGTGTTTTCTTACATTCATCTTCTGCTAGTGATTATATCATTCTTCTAAGGAATGTATTGTGGAATTTTTTGGAAATTTATAGAACAACTCCACAACTCCATCCTTGTATCATACAATGTGAAGGGGAAGATGAAAATGATTCATATATAGTGGGCCCTAAGCTACTTGTCTTACCTGTAGAAGTGCCACTCGAGGAACAACCTTTTTTAACAAATTTGGGATCTCATCCGTAATTTCGTGATAATTCTCTACATCGGATGAAGTCCAGACATGTTGGAACACAATTTTTATGTATGATGGTTGATCTTACTCATGAGTTCTAGTAGAAACATCCATATACCTTTTAGGGGATGGAGGAACAAAAGATACTATGTCTTGGATAGAGTCCATCCAATATATAAATTATAATCAAGAAACTTCTTCATAAAAGATAGTAATTCTTTCTTCAAACATAATTTTGGATTTGGCCAAACGTTGGTGGGATGTGATTATACATGCCAGTCTTCATCCATGAATTTTATGGTTTGATTTCCATACTACGTTCTATGAACAGTTAGTACCTCATATGTTGAGAGATGATAGATCCTGAGGGTTTATAGATTTCGAGTTGGGTTCTATATCAATTATTGAGTATTCATCACATTTCATAATGTTTTAGTGCTTCTACACCACTTCTATACATTGATGAACATTCAAGAGAAATTTGTTTTGATGATGGGGATTAGTACACCATCTGTACATAGTTAAATGTCTTATTCCAACATACGTTATCGTAGAAAGTCAATCAACCTCTTATCAAAGATAAACCCTTGTGGCACTGGAATATTATTTTCCATAGAGGAATAGTGCGATGTAATGTCAGGAGATCATTTAGTGGAAAAAAAATGTTCTCTCATGGTTTCTCTTCAATGTCGTGAAAACCAGAGTACATGATTCAATAGATCATTGGGGTTTCATCAATTTGGATGATGGGTTATCAGGGTTCTTCTGTGTGATAGATACCCATAGGAGTGCCGGTCTAGTGGCCATATTGGGAATCTTCAACTTGTCAGTATGAAAATTCCACCAGCATCATGTGGAAAAGGAGTTATGCCATCTCCACCATGAGAGGAATGATCATCAACGTCTCCACATGAACGGAGTGGGAATAGTAGAGGAATGTATGGTTGAGGAGGAGGATATTGTCATGGTTTAACAAGCCCTGATAACCTGCAATGCCATTAGTGCATTTTTGATCTTGATAGTTCATCATCTTCAGAGGGTCATGGACCATTTCAGTTGCAAAAACTACATCCAATCACCGAGGAGTAGGCTATGAGACCTTCTATTGTATAAGTTACTATTATATTATCAAATACTATTGTATCTAATTTGTTTGATACTTGTTTTTGAAACTATTTTATCTTCGTAAGCATTTCAAAATGTTTCAGAAAAGATATACATTATCACTATGGTTTAATAACCCTAGATATGTTTTCTGGGTTGTGAAAGATGTTAATACACTTGTGTTGAGACTTTCCCCTTGTGGTAGGTAGTTACCCTTTCTTATGGAACCACTTTTTTTCAATATTATGATATTCATAGTCATCCTCAGAATTGATGGGTTGGTTCACTATCATGCTATTGTAGACTGCTACCACCGCACAATCTCTTTTAAACCACTAGAAGGCATCACTTTTCATCATAAGTGTCAATATGATGTCAAGTCTAGTAGATCGAGACCAATGATTCATTGCCTAGGTGGGGAATCTTCCCAGATCACAAATCTCTTCATGGGGGATTGGGTTTTATGAAATGCGAATTTTCCCCTAGTGGTAGATTGTTTTTGTGGTATCTTTCCTGATGGTTTTTCATACTCACCACATGAAAGAGTGGTATATTTTAGAATTATTATTATTCTAGGTTTATCTATAGTTTACATTCCTCCTTACATAATGGAACCTATAGGGCCTCATAAGCTCAACTGGATGTTTTAGGATTTACAGGCCAAAGGATTTATATGGCCCAATACTTCCTCTTGGGGTTCATTTGTGTTTTTTCAATCAAGGTGGATGGAAAGATATGTGTATATATGGATTACATATGGTTGAACTAGATTATAGTATTGAACTGATATCCACTTCCACAAATAGATGATCTATTTTAAAATATCCTAGGAGAAAAGGACTTCTCCATGATTGACATGAGATTATTTTATCATCATGTGTGATTCAAAACATCAGACATACCACTTACATTATTCTGTTGCAGGTAAGGTCTGTATGAGTTCCTTGTTATGTTGTTCGGTCGTACAAATAAATCCACTGTTTTCAAACCTATGATGAATAAGGAGTTCAACCTCTATTTGTATTATTTTCTCATGGTCTTTTTGGACGAAATCTTGGGGTATTCTCGCACTCGTAGAGAGCATGCCAAACATCTTGAGATCATTCAATAGAAATTTAGAGAGAAAATTCATTACACCATGATTTCTATTTTCCACTTCTTTTTCCAATATTCAATTCCACGGTCATATTATCTTAGAATGAAGAGTCCTTATTGAACCAAAAAAGGTTAGTACATTAGTTTTCAGAGAGAATCCCAAGTATGTGATTAATATAATGAGTATCTTAGGGAATATGGGATATATCTAAGACATCATAAATACAATTTTACATCTTTATAAACCTTTTACATCACTTTAAAGTAATGGTGTATTGTTAATATTTTAAGAATCATAAGAAACATCATTTCTATTGATGAAATGGAGGTTTTTATCGACACATATTCTAACACTTCTAGAGTCATGCATATGTTATATCATGTTTTGTGATACATCAGGTATCTACCTTGGACTAGTGATATTGTAGAAAGAAAAATAGATTTCATATGGATCTCGACTGTTGAGACCTCTAGAGAGATCCTAATCGATGCATGACCTTGAACTAGAAGATGGTTTCCATTCCTTGGTTGCTGGAGACATTATATAATGTGTGAGTGCATCGAGCTATACATGGACCACAAGAGAATCAAATATATATATTCATTACATGACATGATCCACAAATAGTGAATATGGCCCGAATATCTTTAGTCTTAAGATTATGATATTGGATATATGCCTAGAATATGAAATTTAGTCACTGATGCATTGAGTTGGAAATCTCAATAACATATCATACGAGAATCTCGCTATGAATGTAAATTAGGAGTAACTAACATCCAGATTGGTTTGTGGAAAGAGACGAAATCCAATGCATTTGTGGACATTTGTGTGTTCCCAATGAGATGCTATTTTATTTTATGAATGAGTCAGACACTTCTTAGTGAGAATTTCATCATGAAGTCTCCAGGATTTATCAAGATATATGATGCCAATATTGGTTTTGTGGGAAGAAGCATCGATTTATCACTAGGTGTTCCACATGTCATCAAGAAAAGGAAGAGAACCAGATACCTATATTCTTGTTATAACTACTTCAAATACCAAAATGGATATGGGGAGATGCTTCCAGGGTTTTTTTGGTTATCATATCTAGGTCACTTACGGGTAATGATGTTATCCCTATTTTCATTTACCGAATAAGCAAATCATTCTACTTCTTTCTTATATGATAAAATATCAATGTCAATGAGCTGGGAATACATTATGTCTATAAGATCATATGACTACACATGGTTCCATGTAAAATCTATTTAGATAGGGATTTTCAATTCATGTCACAGTTCTGGTAGGTATTGTAGAAGGCTAAGGGAACTCAGGTCCTCCTATGCACATATTTTCATCCCTAAAATGATGGAAATTCAGAATGTGCAATATAGGTTCCAAAGGATATGATTTGTGCAAGTGTCCATGATTTCAGAAGTTATTGGGGGAAGTATATCCATCTAGTTTATTTCGACTATAAAAACAACACTCATTCAACAATTCTAATGGATCATTTTGAAGCACTGTATGGTATACCATGTCGTTCACCGCTGTGCTGGAAATATATAGGTGGGGAATCACTACTAGGTCTTCGTCTTGTTCATGAGACATTAGAGAAGGTTCAGTTGATCAGAAATCATATGACTACTACTCAGTCTACATAGAAATCTTTTACCAATTGTCATCGATGACCTATTGAGTTTGAGGTCTGGGATTATATTATTCTTTATGTCTATCCCAGTCTATGGAAGAGACTATTATGAATGCTGGGAAATCAATCGCTTGATATGTTATGGATGTATGAGACCATATATAGAGATAAGATGGTAGCCTATAAATTTCTACAACCACAGAGTTACTATTCCATGAATGACGTATTTCATGCTTTACAGCTTCTGTAATATCATTTCGACCCATCTCATATATTTTTCTCCAAAATGTGGAGTTATATTCTGATGTTACCTTTGAGTATAATTCAATATGTATCATTGATCAGAGCATAAATCCACTTTGAGTCTATTATATCCCATTTATTATTGGTTATATCCTATCATGGCCAGGTATAGGATGAGTCATGGGAGAGGGAAGTTGACGAGTGTTCCAATAACCAATGTTTTTCTTAGACAATTTTTCTTCAACCTTGTAAGGTTAAATTGGGGGTGAGTTATTTTTTGGGGGAAGACAATATAACAAGATTTTTCACTTAATTTTGGATACATTAAAATTCACTCTAAAACTTTACATTGGACCTATTATAGATTCCCTATGAATTAGAAATGTTTTGAGGGTGTTCGAGGCTTATTTGGAACTTAGAACACCAAATTTTGGGAAAAGAGGCCAGGTCGCATGGTTCACACATTTTTCCAAGACTTATAGATTGGGTTTTTCTGACTATGAAACCTTTCATGGTTGGCATGACCATGTGTCTTAACCTTGCGAGGGGCCTATTTTCCTATGTACATGTGCATGGATTGAATATTGTTTGTCAAAACGTGTGGAGAATCCTTCCACATGCTATTTTCTAGGTATATTTACATTTTTCTCTTAATGATCAAATTAGAACCCCTCTTTTTCCCTAATCATGGAAACCTCAAGATTAACCCCATTCCATCTTAATTTGTATCGTTTTTGTCCAAACATTGGGATTTAATGATCTTTTTCATCCGAGATCAGATCGAGCATCTATTCATCACATTAGATGCACAACAGTGTGTAATTTAGTCCTCTTGAGTCCTTCTCCACCCCCTTAGTCTCGACTATGTTATTAGGGTGTGATAATTTTTCTAAATTCCATAGATTTACACTGATAGGAGCTGAATCAAGTTCCAATACTGGAGGATAATGGCCATACAACCCATAGGTGGATGCACTATAACATACCCCTCATCTATGTTGATTTTGTTTTTGTTGTGTTGGGCCCACCGATTTCATTGAGAGTCAGTAATTTAATATATAGGCCATGATAATATTCATTTGAACTATATATATATTCTCTTTCCGTTTATGTGATTAATTATTGGTGGTTATGACCACACCTCCACCCCTTCCCTGTGGAGAGTTATTCCATAGTTTGGTTTTTAGTGTTTTGGCATTTTTGAGCCACTGTTCGGGTGTGTCCAAGCCGGAACACTCTAAGGGTATGATTTTCATTGTTAAAGGTAATGTTTATAATGAGAATTTCATAATTTAAAATACCATCTCTGTGTACTACTTGACCTACTTAAGATAATTGCTTCAATTTATAATTAAATGAGAAATTTGAAGGAGAATGTATATTGATTCATGAATTGATCAGATTAAATGTGAATGAATAACTGGTTTCAAATCCTTAACACCCCATACTAAATTTATTTAAGGTAGTTGAATTAATATTGAATATGTTATATGCCTTAAATTGATTAATTGGATGCATTCAACTTGGCATTTCACACTAATGAATGGAAATTCTTGTACCAAATGATGCTATTAAAATGTATCATGCAACTTTAACAAATCACAATAATGAATGAAAAGGCTTAGAACGAGTGAAATATTAAACACCCTCATAATTAAATATAAATTTATTTACCGAAGACTGCCTTGAATTATGATTGGATAATTCCAAGAGCACATGTGAACCCCTATTCAATTCAACTATAAGGATTTCATAGGTTGATACCCACATAGATCCTCTTCATTGGTTGTTCTCGAATGCCTAATATGACAACATAGGATTCATCAATATTGTTATGCGATTTCGTGGATACACTCCTTATATCATATACTGAAAGTATGTTCCATAGATACAGTCTATAGGGCCCTATCTCGGCTTAGCCTCATCTTACCTTGGACTATCACCAAGGTCATCGTAGGCACATTATTATGGAATTACCTTGAATATTGCCACTGTATTACACACTTAATCCATTTGAGGATATATTTTTTACGTATTTAGAGACTATGGAGGTCAATGTCATATTGGTTATTACATTGGGACTTCATTATTAATTACCACAAATCATGGTTTCCTTGTTATATATTTGAACCATAACTATTTATACTATCATGAGGTGTTGTTTGTGTTGGTTATGCCTCATTATACCTACCAATAAAATGTTGGTAATTATTTATTAAATAAACTTGAAACAAGTTAAAAACCTATTTGATGGATGATGTAGGTACTAGGGTATTTAGATACCTTGTATTGCATAATTTTATATTTGCATGTCGGCACACTATTCCATTTCCATCACATGGTCCAACTGTAATTGAAATAATTTTTTTGTAGAATATTTAGATTTATCTCACACCCCCTTTAGGCACTATTTTGTACCCTGGGAAGATTACATGGTTTCTATTGTTGACAAAGGGAATCATACGGCTTCCAAAGCTTGATTGCTTGCTGTTTATTGTGGAGCATGTTAGCAGATTACCGAGATAGATCTATAGATTCTTAGTATACAATTTTTACTCATTTATACATTTGTGTATCATGTGTTTCTAGCTATTTTAATCCATATCTTCAATATTTCATGTGACATTAAATAGTTGGAATCCTATAGCATTCATGGGGATTCACTTGAGACCATGTCGACCACCGAGCAACGATCACCTGTTGAGTGGCACCCTGGTTCAGGGAGTCACATTTTGAATATTAATATAAAAATATATAATATTTAATTTTGTAAAGACAAGGACCCTATAGAATGTGTATATTTAGAAAATAAATTATCATATTCATGAAAATTCTCCCATATGGTTCCACACTCATTCATTATGACTTTTCAGTAATTAATATTTTTAAAAAATTCACAATCGATCACATAATAATCTTTGAAGATAAATAAAATTTCAAATAAATTTTTTAATGAATATACATTTAAATAATGATAATAATGATAATATATTTATGGTATTAATTATTGTTTTTATTTTAGTAATTAGTATATTTATTTTAAAATTCATATACAACATTTAAAATTGATTATGAATGTATAAGATAAGTAAAAATAAATATTTTTAAAAAATAATAAAAAATAATATTTGAATGAATTGGATACAATAACTACTATTAGTGATGATAAATATTAACATTAAATATTTTTTATAACTAAATTGTAATTGGAGGGTTATAAATAGACCATTGAAGACAACTTATTTGAATTCATCATAAAATGAATTTAAAGGGTATTAAATGGAAAAAATATATTATTAATTAAATTGAATATAAAAAATAATATCACATTCCATGTGCTTGATTAATTATATATAATATGACGAATGATACATTTATGAGAAAATTTCAAATAACAAAAATAAATTATTCACCATAAAATTTTAAATATTTGTGAAAAAGCCATTTTTTCTAAAAAATAGAAATCAATATTCCAATTACAATGACTCATATGGGTATAATTTTCTATCATAATTCTACTCATATCACATTTAAATCTTATAATAAAACTTCTTGAACCCCATGATGTGAAAATTAATCTATCTTGTAATGGATACATGATCAAAATAATGTCAAATACCAAATTTTGTGTTAATCCACATTACCCAATTATTTTGAATTTTTTAATCATTTTAATGCTACTAAAATTATTCATCAAAAATATTAAAGAAATATCATTATAATCATTTGTTTATATAAATGATATCATAGAGATGGGAAACCCATCATCTACCTCCATTTCATGATTAGGAAAATGAAAACATCTCTTATTATTATGTTTGGACTATAATCTTCCTTGAAAAATGTATATTAATATTAATGAAATATTTCAATTAATTATTCTATAAATTTATTAATAAAATAATTTTTTTAATAATGACATTATTAGGATTCGGAAAAATATAAATTACAATTGTATATTAACATGTTCTTACCTGTTCAGTTGTTATAACATGTTCTTGTTATTTTCCATTTTTACCACTAATTAAACATTATGATAATATTTATATAATGAATGTTTATTCAATCCTATGTACTGGAATTATTATATAATAAAGATGACATAACTATTTCATAGGAATTCATGAGTGTTAATATTCAAATATATATTTACCCATAAAAAAATTAATTTGTAAATTCAATAATCACCAAAAAGGTATTTTTAAGCATTCCAATATAAACGTTCTGAAAATTTCTATAAGGTTTATATGAATGTATATGAATATTTCAAACACATGTGATAAATTTTTTTGATATTTATGATGAATCTTAATTTATGGATAGTTTTCCATTATTATAACCATTAATTAGTATTATTCATAAACAAATAGTAGTTATCATAATAACGTTGATTTAAATACACCATTACAACAACTCAGAAAAGAAATTTAAATTTTATATTGTATGAAAAATTAATAAATGGTTATATTACAGATATATAATAAATTAAAATTTATCAAATAGTAGGTTAAAAATTATACCACATAGTAGAACTCCACGGTAAGGGGTCTTCAAACATAATTTCCATTAATTTGGTAATATAAATTCTTTAATGGCTATGTTATTAAATTATTTGTTTTTCAAGGTATATAATATTATTATATGTATATAATCATTTTATGCCAAGAAACATTTGTTTCAAATTATCACATAATTGATTATTTCTTTCATTAAATGTTAAAATATTTATAAGGGTTTCATATTCTCCAATTCAACTCCTTGACTCATGTTTCATGTAGTGAATCCTAAATTCTATTATCTGATTTAACTGTTATCTAATGGATCATGATTTCTCTTATAATAATATACAAAAAACAATAGATAACAACAAATACATGACAATAGAATAACAATAGAAAAATAATATATATAATAATATATATTACAATATATATAGACAAGTATAAAAAATAATATATATATATATATAACAACAAGCCTATAAATATAATTATATAGAAATATTTATATACATATATAACAATTCATGTATATATATAATAAAAATATAAAATAAGTTTTATTTGATAATATTATAACTATATATAACTATATATTTTTTTACAAAATAATAACAATATATAACAACATGTAACAAAATATAACAATATAATTTCTATATAAAATAATAGAAAATAAATATTAATAATAAAAATATATACTAATAAATAAATTACAAAATAATAATATTTAAAAAAAACAATATGACAATATCATATTATAATAATAATTATTATAATAGTTTAATAATAAATTTAAGAATATAAAAATAAATCTGATAACCATAAATATAAAATTTTATATAAGAATAATACAACCTTGTAAAAACAATATTTTTAATGTTAATGTAATCATTTCAAACACTATAAAAAATAACATAATAAATATATTATAATATGGATTATAAATACTATTTTAAATTTAGATTAAAATAAATATAAATATAATATATAATGATATCATAAAATAATAATATTTTCTAAACTCAATATAATATAATATTTTTTTCTAAATATATTAAAGGAAATATAATTAAAATATTCATTTTATAATATATATATATAATTTAAAAAATAAATTTTTAATAATTTTTTGAAATTAATTTATTTATAATATTATTATATAGTTTATTAATAAAAAAATTAATATTCATTTTCATGAACAATGACTATTGGTTTGAATTCCCACATTGATAATCGAGTTGGGGTGATTGCCACATAATAAAAAATGATGGTGCAACTTGTTATTCACCCTCCGTGGGCGGTGGAGAAAATGATAGTGGTCAGTGAAGTGGTTGGTTTTGGGAAAGGATTGTCATTATTGAGGCATAATATTTTTTTTCAATCTTGCGTGATATATATGTGGGTTATCTTTTTGAGTATTGGAAGGCGGTGGTGGTGAGTTACCATTGTAGAAGTGGGGGGCTCATCTGGTGAGTGCTGTAGGGAGAAGGTTGAAGGTGGGAGGTGTTCATGTGAGGGGGTGATTCAGTTAAAGTAGAGGATTAATTCAAACTAAAAAATTTAAAATTATAAATTTTACATATTTTTAATGAATTTTGTTTAATATGAAATTAAAAAAATTTCATAAAACATTAGTAGATGGCTACAAATTGTATGAGTAAATTTACAACAACAAAAAAATGTATAAAATAATATTTAGAAATATTTTTAGAAAGAGTGACATGTAATATTTATTTACCGAAATTTTCAGAAATAAAATTAAATAAATAATTAAATAACTTTTGAAAAATTTATAATTAATGACATCAAATTTTCATACAATTGTTGGAAACATAAATGTAGCTAAAAAATATAGATAATTTGTCAATTTTTATAGTTTTTCTGAACATAAATTTTTATCCTCAAGATATAATTCATTTTATTCATATATTTTATTTTATATGGATTATATACAACCTCTTAGACTTATAAAATGATGAATCCCTTTGTAATTATTTTATATTAAGTTACTTTTCATGTACAGCACTCTAAACAGTATTATAATTTTTATTTTAAAATATGTTTTATTTGAAACAATTGATTTAAATGTTATTAATTATTTTACCTAAACACATTTTCATCCAGGTTAGTATTAAAAAGTATATTTTAGGAATTATCTTTTTCAAAAATAATTTATTTAATAATTTTATTTTCTAATGTATCTGACATTCCTACGACACATTGTAAATTCCTTCCATCAATGGATTTTTTCACATTAAACAAAAAATTGTTACATGAATCTAGTTTAATAGGTTTTCAAATGAACCCTTTTAATAGTTGTTCATTATTATGTTTAATTTCCATTTTTTCATTATTTTTTGAAGAATATCATTTTCTGATTTTTTTTAATTATTAAATTTTAATTGTTTGAAAACTAAAAGTGTATTTATTTTTATTTAGAAATATATTTTTAAAATTATTTTACCATTGAGTTTTTTTATATGTCAACATTCATTTTTTATTTCTTATGATCCATTGAGTACATGAACATATTTGCTAGTAAATTTTCTCTCTAGATTTATTATGATGATGTATCAAGGAAATATGATGTAATGTCATACATATTCTATGTTTTTATACTCATATAAATGAATGATTGTTGGAGTTATTAAATTGTTGTCAAATGAAGAACCCAAGATTTTTATTAAAGTTATGGTTCTTGAAAATTTTATATAAAAATTGGTGGGTTTTTTATATCCATCCAATGCATTGGGAAATGTTGAAAGAGTTAACTGGTTATAGGTTAATCATATAACGTTGAGGATGTTATATAATTATTAGTTAATTATATGGAGTTCATAATGTTATAATGATCTATGATAATGCATTAAATATTTAATGATAACAGATATTGTTAAACATAAGATTCTCCTATGAACAATATATAATTAAATATGTCAGTTATTCCAGTTAGGGGGAAATTGTATGAGTGTGATATCACAATATTTTATCATGATTTTCAATTATTAGAATGTGTTTCAATAGTTATTTGTGATAATATATTTCCCAATTATCATAATTGTAGGATCATATTGATTCTGTATTGTATTCCAAAAAATGAGTATCCCTTGACTCATGACCTATAAATCTAGTTATATTAGGTATACATCTATTATACTATACATTTTTTTTATAACAAAACACTTATTCTAATCTTATTATATATTATTATCATCCATTTTGAAAGTATATTTTTACCCATACTGAGAGTTTAACCAGAGCAATCTTATTGATCAATTCCCCATGATTAAAAAATATTTTAATATATAGGATATATCTAGAGAGGTATTATGTGTGGATAAATTTTAGGATATGTTGATGAATTATTATAGGATTATATGAACATTGTATTATGGGGTAATGTCCCCTGTTTGGAAATAATTCATTTATTTTAAGTGATGATTTTATTTATAATATATAAACTTTAACCGAAACATTCTTGTGATTGAATGTAAGAGAATATATTGGAATAGATAATTTAATTTTGAGAGTTAAATTAGGGTAGATTCATTTTTAATAAAATCCTGTATGAAAAGAGTTTATTTTAGAAACATATTTATGTGTTTGGGTCAATGGAAGTACAAATTGTATCACATTAAGGGTTTTGATATAATTATATGTTAAAATATCTTCAAATGGTGATATTGACATAGATTAAGATAAACCCATGTTTTAATAAGACTATGGATGACCATAATTTTCATGGAATATAAAATATTTTTAGGTTTTATGGAATGGGATTTTAGAGTGATTAATGATATTTTGGGAGATGTTTGATGACTTATAATAGATTATTACTGTATATGTGGCCAAAATTTTAAACATGCTATTGATTTTGATAGTTATTTTGGTTGTATTTTGTTATTTTTTGGGGAATAAAACAAAACGTGTTGATAAAAATTTGGTGTAATATAAATTTTTTTGATGATGTAATATGGTATATTGGGATAAATTTCATTTGGGTGATATATAGGATTATGTTGATTAGTAAATTATTGACTATTATAGGATTTACTATGAATGGTGATTATATTACATAAATTATTCAAATTGAATTAACTATTTGAATAATATAAGATATATATTTAGGTCATGTCCATTTATGTTTTTTTAAAATTGTTTTAATATTTTCGTCAGAATATTTGATTATGGTATATATATTTTTTCTGTGTGAATATTTTGGTAGAAAATCAATGTTTGGAGAAAACTTTTATGGTTACAATTGGATAATAGATGACCAAATAATTCATATTTTGTAGTTTCAATATTGGTTTGACTAATTATGATTATTTTGAATGTAATTTATTTATGGAGTGATTTTATTTTATCATTGGATGTAATTTATGAGGCTTTGTAGATTAGTGTATTATTTATTCATATAAATGATTATTTATATTTCATTTGGTATTATTATTACATGTCCTTGTATAGGGTTTTAATAAATCTATATATTAACGAGGAATAAATATTCATCCCTTTGGAGGATCTTATGATCCATTATTGGTAAATATTAGGGATTTAGCTATGAAAATTTATCATATTCATTTATTATTTTTTATATGGGATGACGCAGATATGGGAAATTGATCATAAAATATTAAAGTATTAAAATTTACAATTATATAGAATTAAATCATGCATGTATAACTTCTCGAATTATATATGTATATAGTAATGGAATTTATTATCCCAAGAAATAATATAATAAATTGTTAAAGTCATATGTAGAAAATTGTACTCATCTATTAGTGTAGGATTTCAGAAACTCAATAAAATGTACGAGTCTTATAATGATATATTCATGGTTGTATAAATATTTATATTAAGGAATACTATTTTTTTAGTATTTTGATACATATTAATAATCAATATAATATATAAATCATATCTTGATAATATGACATGATACACTCCTTTTGTAATGAACAAAATAAAATTTCAACAACTTAATTTATTTAACGGGGAGAATGTGGTGACACTATATATCTATATTTAGTTTAATTTTATAGAATATAATGTTTCATAGATTATGTTACATGCAGAAATAAAATAAATTTAATAATTATTTATTTAAATTCATGGTAAACAATGATAAATTATGCATTGGATCATATCAGTTTCACAGTGCATCACTATTTATATTTTTTTGATGTCTCATTCAAATTTATAATGATGTTTATAACCTTGTTAAGGATCCTTATATCATATTAAATATTCAATTCGTAGGTATTCCAAGGATCGATTAATCCAAAATAGAGGTGGATAATTGTGGTTGGTATTGGTGTGCAGTATGGTGAACACCAATGTACCACCGACTAGCTAGTGTGGCTCACCAGACAGCTGGTGGGCAATGAAGGAGTAGAAAAATCTTATAGAAACCTCACTTTCTTGCTGGTGAATACAACTAACCAAACAGAGGGTTTATGAAGAATGTGGTTGAATATTGTAGACCCACTGACAATCTGATATGGTCCAATATCCAACTGATAAAGTCTCTAAATGCATAACCTTTCTAAAGGAAACTACAAACAAGTTGATGATGCCTACTATATTGATTAATGTTTTGGGATGTCTCCAAATTAAAAGATACATAATGGTATTTCTAACCACAAAACC
The DNA here is from genome assembly GCA_963277665.1 of Viscum album. Taxonomy (NCBI): domain Eukaryota; kingdom Viridiplantae; phylum Streptophyta; class Magnoliopsida; order Santalales; family Viscaceae; genus Viscum; species Viscum album. The sequence goes on along the minus strand of OY728131.1, from coordinate 302,113,235 downwards.
CTTTTAATCACATTTTAATGTCGAATCCAATCCTAAAACTGTAAAATATAATTTTGAATGTTTTCAAGAGGTATTTAGAAATATCCAAGATCATTTTTCCCCATTAGATATTTTCATCCATTAATTGATTGCAAATATATGTGTTATTCTTAGTTTTTATGAAAACCATTATTTACTCATTATATACCCTTTTTAAATAATGAAGGCATGTGTAGAAATATATACATATTAGATTACATTCATTTAAATTGATAAAACACTCAAACATGGAAATCATAACCTTCACTTCTTGAGGTGGGTGGTTAGAAAAAATATATAAGTCATTTTATGATTTTTCTAGTATGTGAAATTTGTGTGATTCTGATGTAATTACATGCAAAAAACCTATATTAATTGGAAAAAAACTATTTTGATAAAACCACATTCTATTTAGTCACTCATATCATGATGGATATTTCAATATTTGGACTAGGAAATGCTACACCATGAAGCCAATTATATCCTTTAACATTATTTTTAATGTGAATTCAATGACCCTAAAACCCCTTAATTTTGTAATTTTTTTAAAATAAATTTGTTTTAAAAATGTCAATTTTTTTAAAAAAAATTTGAATTTTTCTTGATATAGAATTGAAAAAACATGGAAATTTTTATTATTCAACTAAGAATGAATTATATTGAATAAAATAGATACTTTTATATTTATCTGGAATATGAAATATTGAATGATGAAATAGGGATATGATTATTTGGTCATTTTTAATTGAATTTAAATTATATGTGAAAATGTAACAGTTATAACTATAGTGATAATTTTTAAATTTGATTAAGTTTACAATTGGATTGGTTATTGTTATTGTTTTGAATTTTTTAATTGGATAAAAGGAATTAACTATAGTTATATGATGAATTGACCAATTCAGATTATATCAAAATATATTTATGTTTAGATTTTTGTATTATAATTTAATTATTTAACATATTATTTTGAAATATAATTGATAATGTTGATTTGTGAGGATTTGGGGAATGTTAATGTACCCCCTGAGTGTATGATTCCTGGAAACATACAGAAAAATTATAGATTCTAGGTTTTGTACTGCATGAGGTCTAAATGAATGGTACACACTAAATCAGTGATGAATACATGGGAACTTTTTTAATAAGGACATGAAGCATGTGTACATAACACCTAAGGGGTAGATTTATTGTTAATGGAATCCTTCTGTTGTGACCTATATTATATTTCATTCATGATAGTGAGATTCCATGTTTGTGATATTCATACTCTATATGAGAATCCAAAGTATTTATAATTGATTCATTATAGGAAGAAGAATCAATATCATGAATGAGATATTTGGAATTATGGAAAATTGGGTTTGGGTGAGCCTCGCTGTCAATAAGAAGATCTTGAGTTTGCTAGTTTTTTTGGAATTACATATTATTTATGTCATAAATATACTAGTTAATAAAACTACTACTTACACTATATATTTAATGTATTGTTTTTTGAAAATTTGAATTTTTTTACAGTATTTTATAAACAAACCTTATTCGGGTGTTGTTTTGTACCTAAAATACTAAATGGATAAAGTTACTAACATGTGAAAGGGTACGTGTACATAATTTATTACATTACTGGATAATATGGGAAAATTGTGAGAGGTCGTAGCATAGGGTTCTGAACATTTTTTTTGATTCCATTATTAGGATTATGCTTACTATTATAATTATGTGACTTCATCCAAAAAAATTATTAGAATAATATATGAAATGACAAGGTTGGTGAATATTGTTTTTATTTTTGGAATCTAATATATGTCTAGTATGATATGAATTATATGATTTTATACTAGTTGATAATATTTTCTCATTTATATTAATTTTCATGTTATTATATATTTGTAAAATAGCATATACTCTCCCCCACTATATTCACAACACCTTTAATGATAATTTGATTCCTATGGTATATTCAAAGACACACTTTTAGACTGATAAAATGAAACACATTAATGTTGATGAGTACCATGCTTAGGATGTTATAAAATGTTATCATGGAAAAGGTATTTTTTGTTTCATTAGTATTTTTGAAAGGAATATATGGCTGAATGCAGTGTTATGGTGTGGTAATGAGTATGTTCATGAGATTTGGATAACCCATTCATTTTGGATAATCTATTCCACCATGATATATTTTTCGTCTTCAATGTCTTATAGGTATAATTTTATTGCTATTGAGCCATGGGTGATTCAAAATCATTCTAATGATTCTATTATATGATATATTACTCATGGATCAGAATTGTATGAGGTTATAACTCAATCATCTTAATAAGAATGTAGAGAAACTAGTTCAAATGTATTGTTGATTCTAGTTAAAATTTATCTCTTATGATATATCTAACTATCTAATCTACGAAATGTAATCCTTTAATGTATATATGATAAATATTAATAAATGGAGCTTTTAGGAAAATTCAATTGAAAAGTAATCCATGTTATGAATATTCATTTTAATAGATATTCTATGTCAATGACATAACCATAGAATATGATCATGGATTTTATCATATTCTTTATGTATATTATAACCGTAATAGAAGAAATTCATCTTTTTTATATTTATGTTAATCTTGTGGTGAGTGGTAATTATCTCATACCCATCATAGCTGAGATTCTACATCAAATGACTCCATATAACAAGTTGGATGATCATCATTGAAATAGTTTCTATGGGAATATTAAATACATGGAAGGGTAGGATAATCATACCTTAACATTGATTTCCAATATTTACATGGAATTTAATATACAACATCTACATATATTCAATGGGTTGGGAGTACCTCATGCATATCTGTTATTGATTGAGTTAGTCAATAATATCATCATGATCATATAGACTCTAAAAATAAAATATGAATATTTAATCTTATATAGGCCATAAAATTTTATTTTTTTGGTTAATCATAGATAAACGTATAAATAAAAATATCATACATGGAAGGAAATTGAGGTTATGTTTGTGAGAAATAATTTTTTAGAGATTCTAGGGGTGAGGGTAAAGGATCTGGATGTGGTGGATGTGTGTGATGGGTCATTCCAAACATTTTTTTCTAATCAATAAATTATCATATAATTTCATGTAAAAACATAGTGATCAAGATGGATGTATCAAAGAATTTAGTAAATGGATAAACACTGAACTAAAGAGCAGTGTCATCACATATTATTTATAATTAATAAATAGAATTAACTATTTACCATATATGTATTATTTTATCATATATTAATGTTGAATTTTATCTAATTAATATATGAATTTAATTTTAGGAATATATATTATTTTCCCTATAGAGAGGATCCACAAATAGTCCACAAAACCATGAATGTCTTAGTATGAATCTCATGGAGTTAGAACGGTAGATCTGATCATTTTCAATATTTTTCTTTCATTTCCCTTCAGAATCACTTCCTAAAATTTTATGTTACATATCCATACTTTAGATTGGAAGGTGTAGAAATGACACTCTTATTTTTTGAAATCATTTTTTGATAAGGGAGCCCTCTAAGACATCAATAGGATTCTCTAGATTTTGTTTTTCACAAATACAAAAATTATTTTACCATTTAGAAAAATACAATGAAAATTATTATATTCTACTAAGGAAAGAAATAAATAAATTTACATCTTCCTTTTATTAGTTAACTAATCATTTCATAACACCAAATCTTTAAAAATATAAATTAAAATTTTCTTAAAATTCACTATACTTGTTAATTGACATAAATATTATTTAATATTTTATTATTCAATTTTTATTATTTATAATGTGACATATAAAATATATCCTCCAGTCCCCCAATATATTTATCGAGAATTGAAAAATTTAATATTTAATCAATAAATATATAAAACTTCATTATTCAATAATAAATTATACCCTCGTCATATGAAAAACAAATAAGCTTATGGATTATTCCATGTTATAAAGAACCATTATATCTAGATCATTGGGATTATGTGCTGACATGAACCTAGGCCATCAACATGCACATGTTATTAAGGAAACATTGATGAAGAGAATTTGGATGTGATACATAATCAAAAAAAATCATGTAAGGACTGTTAAGGAGGGTCTCAATGAAGTGAAATTCCCTTAGTTTGAAAAAATAGATCCTTGAAAATATAAAGATATAACTAATGGAATTTTTATTTCCATGAATATTTGAAAATTAGGGATCTCTTATTATCTAAAATTATAATGATATTTGAATGGAATCCCTAATATGATGATGGAATTAAAATATTACTTTTTGATGTCTTACATTGGGAATGAAGAGGTTGTTGTTATGCTTGATTTTAATAGAGTTATTTTCTAAATTCATTATTATAACTACATGACCATCCATGAATATTAGGTTCATTACTATAGTGTTCATTTTTAAAGCGCCAACGTCCAGCTGTTATAGGGTTTTGAATTTGTGACATGCTTCTTTTAGTCATATATTTATAAATGAGGGACGTCTCAATGGGAATTAGAAATTCGCAGGAGAAATTAATATTTCACTGATGGATTTTGATTGATATTTTCATTTTCTGAAATAGTTTTTTTATAGTCAACTACATATAGTTTTTTAATATATCCTGGCTTTCAATAAAACAATTAACACCATCATGGAAGATGTTTTATTTCACTACACATGATGATGTTTTTTATTTTTTGTCTCCAATTTTATAATCTCATTATTTCAAGTTGTTTCAAATAAAATGTAGGTCGAGTTATCAGAATGTTACTGAATTTAATTTTAATAAATTTTAGGGGGTATGATTTGGGTAACGGACTTATGCTTGATTAATATTGGAAATATATAAATTGATAATATAAAAATTAAATAGAATATAAATATTTATTATATATCTAACACACATAATATTATCTCCAATAATAGGAGAAATAATATATGTGATCATGGAAAATGAATAATTATTAAACCATGGGCATAAATAATATTTATTCAACATGTTTAACAATAATTAAAAACATATTATTAACTCTGATTTCATACGCACATAGTGTGCGACTATGTGGGCCTCTTTCTCGTTTTTATTTGGAAAATCATTATAACCCCTAATGATAATATCTATCAATAATCTTGGGAACTCATATTAGAAGTAGTTAATGGAACAATAGTATAATGCCGCATAGAAAAGATTAATATGTAATATTATCATATAGGATTCTTTTTGGTGCCAAAAACATAGGGGATCAATGAATCAATAATTGAATTTTAGAAAATAGACCATTTTTTTAAAAAAAACATGGATATGGGTTTAATTAGGATATATAATGTCATTGAAATGTAAACAGATATCAACTTTCATTAATGAATAGAAGATAAAAATCATTTTGATGTTATGTATTAAGGAAATATTACTTTCGGGGAACACGATTTGTGATGCCGCATCGTGAACATATGACATCAGAGTTTTCAACAATACATCAAAGTAAAAAACTTATAACACTCATTAATATTGACCGTGATGTATATGTTTCGTTACATGCTACTATAGATAAGAAAATAAAAAGAAAAAAGAAATTGTAGATTTCATACTAGTGGTTATTTTTCACATTATATCATAATGGAGACATTAACAATGGTGTACACCAATAAAAGGTGATTCAATTTACTATGAATCTCCATCCATGGTAGCCTATATAATATTTAACACTAAAATTATTTCATATAGATATAGAAAATATATATTAGAATACTGTCATGGATTTTTTGGGTTCACATCAAAGTGAGAAACTAGTATGACCTTTCAATGAGAAAACTAATCTTAGGACATTAACATGTATTATTACACATCTAAGAAAGATCACAATGTGATTTGGAGGTAATTAATATTAAAAACAATGAGTATAGGTTATAATAAAGTATACAAGTGGTTTATACATGGAACAAACTCTAACAAATTGGCACTTTAAATATACCTAATAGCTGACAAACATTACTTCCATAGCTCTCACAATATAATCATGCTTACACTAAGATATTCCTTTTTTCAAGGGGTCCACCAACTTTTTCATTTGGATGTATCAATATTAAAATTTCAACCATTTGAAAAAAATACATCAAGAGATGATATTTCAAAAAAAATTCATTGCCACTTGGAGTGACCTTGTATCTTTTTCAAGAGCCATCAGAGAAAATTTATCAGAATACAATGTTTTTATGTTCATGCTGTTAGTTACCACCTAACGATCCTAGAAAAGGTTACCGATCAAAATTTATTCCTTGGATGTATCAAATGTATTATATACTCTAACTATATTGTACAATAAACAAAAACTAGCATCATCCAACTCTTCTAACATATAGATCCTCCTTTGTGCTAAAAGGAATATCATGATAATGTATTTAGATCAACAAGTACCATTTCAATAGAAACATTAGTGTAAGCTCTAATGACTATGTCTATGTGTCCTCCATAAAAAAATACCTACTTTTCTTCATAGATATATGACAATATCCTTAATAGTTGACCAAGGATGTTCTCCTAGATTATCATGATATCTTCCTAGCATGATAAATCTATCAGAAACATCATTTATTTATAAATATCATGAATTCATGATTGATCCTATTAGTGAAGCATGTGGGATATTAATCAATCTCACATTCAATAGTAATTTTTGAAGAAAATTTTTCTATGATGGATGTATACCAGGTCACACCACAACCAATCCACTCTTGTATTATTTAATATTGAATACATTTAGAATCTATTCAATGATTTTACATTGATTTAGTCTGTTTATCCTCTTGGATCTATCACAAATGTTCATTATCAAAAGAATATGGGCCTCTTCACCCATATCCAATATCGAGAAACACTTTTTTACCATTCCTTATAAAACTATAATACTGTTGTGTCATTTCAAATAATTAATTTTTTATATTCATATAGTACTTGGTGAATGACCACATTCCTACAAATCCTATAGTAAACACATGGATTAAATTCGATCATAATGAAACCAAATGATTTTATACCACCATAAAATAAATTGATCTACAACCTAAATGCGTACTTCAATTGATAATTGGATATTACAATGTTGAAAATATGTAATCCAACAACGAGAGTCACAATCCATTTTGGTTCTGTCTTATAGATATCTTCATTATGATTCTCATTAAGGAAGTATGTTTAGACATTCATCATCAAAATTTTAGTGTCGCGGTAAAATAATATACAAAGTATAATTCTGATGGATGTAAACATAGAAACTACTGATATGTTTCAATTATATTCAATTACTCGATTATATTTAAATCATTTAGAAACCAGCCTTAGTTAATTGTTATATAACTTACCATAAATGTTTAGTTTAAAAAAGAATATCCATTTTTATAATATAAGATTTAATTAATTTGTACATCAACCAGAACCAATATATTATAATGATATATGGAATCCATTTTATACTTCCATGCTTCATGCATTCGAAGAGCTTATGATATTTTTCACCCGGTTTTTAGCAGATAGATTCTTCATTGTCAATCGATAATAATTCACCATCATTTGTGATAATAAAACCGTATATATCAATTTATTTTCACTCACTAGTGCCCATATATAGTAATTGGGTACCAAGATTTTTTTCTTCATTAGGGACCCACTACATCAATTATTTGACAAACATTTATGTATATTAAGCATCATTATCAAAGAATTCAACCATTTTTCCACATCCTATTTTGAGGATGTCGTCCGTCTCATGAAATATGTATTTTCAAGATACAATCATATTATATAATAAGGATTTGTATATATAGTACCCCATGGATTCCTTCGGTACCCAATTTAGAGACACATTGGTCCAAGGTTCTTCTTTTTATCCTAATAAGGCATTAATAAATTCCTCTTAACCCAACACAGATTTATGCAAAAATAACATTTTTCTTTCTATTCTCTATCTATAAAGTTATTCCATTTACTACATTAATGGGTACATTTTTTAATATACATGTTATTGTTTGTAATGAATATATAAAAATAGATAATGGATGATCTACATGGCTCATCAATGAACATTCAATATATAACAAGGTACAATTCCTCTATTCACTAACACCCTTCCACTACGGTCTATAAGGGGTATTTAGTTGAAAAAGAATACCAAACTCCTATAGAATGTTGATAAACTATTGGTTATGAAATTATCCACCATGATATGATCATGTTTCACTATATTCATTCCATCTTCATTCTCTACATTATTGAAAATTTGATTAAATTTTTCAAATGGAGTAGACTTATACAACATTTTGTAGATATACCAATATATAGAAAAATCAAAATAAAAAGTAATGATGTATAAATACCCACCAACAAATTCATATAGTAATAGACGTCACACATCACTGTATACCAACCGATAAATTTGTGTGTCCCTTTCATGTTAACCACCAGATGGTGATTTTATCATCATGACTTGGAAACATTGCAGACATATTTCATGTAGTTTTACCTCAAAAGAATCTATGTAATTTTCATGATATATCTTTGTTAAATCCTTAATTTTTAAAAGACCAAGATGGTGATACTATAGTCAGTTGTTATATGATTCATGTGGACATGGTTCATTAACATTTTCTATTACCCATTTTTCATAATTTAAGATTTAAAAATGCATATTTAAATTATCCATTCCATATAATATCTTCACTTTATTGAAAAAACAACATTAATTTCCAAAAATGAAAAAAAATCATTTGCATTTCAGAATGAAAGAAATATTTTTTTCATTGTAATATTAGGTACATAATAGCATTCTCTTAAAAAAAATATCATCTATATTATAAATGAATGTTAGTACTAATCCACTGCTATAGAAGTCGAACTCGCACCATTGAATGCCCATAAATCCACATATCTTCCAAATATCACTCATCATATACATTTTTTTTTCATTTTGGATACAAACGTGAGTAATAAAAGATGAATTTATTTAACTATGTCTGTATATATAAATAATATTCCAGATTAAAATCAATCCTTTGGATTCCCCTTGCTTTTGTTTGTAGTTTTTTCTTGTTGTGTTCTTACATTCCAAATAAAAAAATATTTTATATTAATTATTTCCCAACATATGTATCTTCATATTATTTGGAGTATAAGGCCACAATCATAAACATTACTTAATCTTGATATATATTAAGAATACACATTGATGATCTTTTTAGGTTTAGAGTTTTAAAGAATTAGATCATAAATCATGCATTACATTCTATATTTAAACAAATTGGTTACATAAAAGATAGTATTCATTTTCCCCATCAATGGAAAAATATTTAAAATAAAACATGGATTAATTCTTGACATATCCTTGACAATATAATCATATCATGTACCATTCCCATGACCTGTGAATTTTTTTAAAAAAACATGGGATGATCATAAGAAGCTCAGTAAGGGATATAATAATATGGAAAGGAAACATTAGTACATGTATACATAAGAATCAATGAAATATTACAATACTCATAAAACATAAGTAGGTTAACATACATCATGAAATCATAATATTTTTGAATAACTCATAGAAATGATAAGACATAAATGTAACATGAGGCATTCATAACATTCTTACGTAGGGAGTGACCCTCATCGTAACGTTTGGAATACCCATCACATTATATTCCCTAAATATCATCAGAGAAACCGTAACGTTTAACCCCATAGCATTACCCAATGCATTGGAAAGCTTTATCGGGCTCACCCTCCAATAGTTTATCACGGAACCATGTGTCTTCATAAACAATTCACAAGAACCATAACATAATCGTATCACATAAAACATGCACAAAGGAAACATAAGATTTCCACATTTCAATCAAAAGATATCAATGACACATTGATATAATAAAAAACATTATCAAACCAATTTTCAATACCAAAATAAGAGAAAATTAAAACATGGTATTTATTTTTCATTTTTAAAAAATGTTATGGCTTGTAGAGAAAGCCGAAACTCAAATAATGGTCACAGCTGTGGAGAAGTCATTGTCGCGGCATACATACAACAAAAAAAAACATTATCTTTTTTCATTTAGTAAAACTATTCGTATTAAAAATATTTATATTGAATAGATGTAAAAGTAATTGGGTTTTATACACTATATAAAATAATGTTGTGTATAAAACAAAATATGCCTCAATGAAAGGAGATTGAGACGGAGTCCCATACCTCGGGTCCGACTTTACTCGATCGTTCTTTAACCTCCTGAATAATAAACATGAGTTAATTTATACTTTCTTAAGAACCTTTTTAATGTTAATTATTCCTTTTATATCACTTATTACCATGTCATGAACACTATGTAATTATTTTAATTAACAATGGTCATTTTTTCGATCATTGGTACTTGAGTCAAAAATAGAGTCTTTATATTTACAAGTTTGTTCATGTGGTAAGATATCGATTATATTCAGAATTATATTCATTATTTAGATATCATATATATCATATATATCCAGTATATAAATGTATTTATAATATTACATAACATTTAGATGTATGAAATGAAATGCACCGTTCATGGAGATGGTAATCCGTATGTACGCATGAACGCTACTTCTATTTATATTTCCTATTTAATGGAATGGAATAATAATGATATTAAGGTATATTATAATTCCAGTATAATATCATATATATTATCATTAACTCCATCCTTTATACGTCCCATATATGGCATTAACGAATCAAATCACTTTGAGGGGGCGGTAGTCCCCACTTCCTAAAATGAAGATGTCGCGTTTACCGATAATGGAAACCCTAAAGGTAAGCCATAAATGAAAAATAAAGAAGCTTAAGGAAAACATTAACATATAATATATCATATAAAAATATAGTGACATCTTAATGGCCACCATTGAAGGTGTTATAATAATATTGAACAATCATCGTTTCGTGAGGCAGAAATTAGCCATCCACGGAAACAATATGCTCTTGAAACATTATATGTAGGTGTGTGTAAGTGTAGATAGAATAATTATTATAATTAAATCCAATTATATTTATGATACTGGTGTTTTTACAAAATAAATGAATAAAAAGAGTTTAGGGGGTTGGAGAAGCAAAATAAACCAAAAGAACAGTAGAGAAGACGTTACCTTTAAATCGGTTAACTCCTCTTGCTTTGAACAAAAAGGGTTTCTTGAAGAGATTTCTTCCTATGTTAAGGCTTCTCAGATGAATAGAGGGATGTGGATAGATAAAATGAGTATAGTTTGGCCGATCCAATGTCTTGAGAGGTGTGGGTAAAGAGGTAGAGTTGGGGGCCTTTTATAAAAGGGAGGAGGGTCACTCTTGGAAATTCAAGAAATGATACGTTATTTCAAAATGAGTTTCTGATTTTAAAAGTCCCAAATTGATATATTTCTAGGATAAAGTGATAAGGCTTAAAAATATACTCATACAATAGGTTTTTTTTATAATTTTAAGTCTTAGATTTCACATTATCTTTTCTTTTTATTTAAATCGTTCATTAATGAGGTAATCGCTGCATCATCATGGTGTCATAAATAAATAAATTTATTTAATTTCTAAAAATTATAAAAAACTATTATGATGTAGGAAATATTCTTAGATTTTCAATGAATTTTTATAGTCTAAGATATCATTTACACAGAAAAAACTAAAAATGTTTTACTTGGGTGATACATTCTTTAGTGATATTCTCATTTCTTTAAAAATAAAATGATAGAGTGTCACTTTCACCCAAAAGTCATTCCATGGGGTACAAAAGTTTTACACAAGGAATCCCATGGTCAGAAATTACACATCCTATAGAATTAGGATACATTTGGGGTCATTTTCTATTATTATGATATTATTTTATTATCCTTAACTACCTGATTACCAATTAATCAAGACAATTAAAGATAATTACAGTCGTTAATATTCATAACATCCAAAAACAAAACAGTCTTAATTACATAATTTGTACCTTATGATTCCAAATATGGAATCCATTTTACCAAAGTCCAACCAAATAAATTGCAATAATTAATTTAAAAATAAATATCGTGGTCAAAACAAATAGCGGTTTTTTTTAAATAATATCTATGAAAAGTTTGGCACTTGTTTATGCCCAATTCCAAAGTGAAATAAATTATAATGACCACCATTGGATTAAATGTTAAATGTATATTCTAATTACACTTTACTACAAATTAACAGATAATCCAACCATATAATTTAATTAGATGAAAAGTAGTTTTGATGTAAAATGCTGTATTTTTCACTTTTCATTAAAAATGAACATTGTCAGAAAAAAACAAAAAATTTATCCAAATTAAATTTCAATGTCCCAATCATAAAGAATAAGTTTATTTTGACAAATAGAGTTTATGAAATTGTCAAAAGTTTGATTTAAAAATGGTTTTCCATCAAAAGGAAGTAAAAAAATCTTTTAAAAATATTAGTGTATTCCATGCTTAAGATTGGATTTATTCTCATTTTAAGCCTCTAAAACACAATCTAATTCATAAATAGTCATATATTAGAATATCTATTATTCATTTATTACATGTGATGTTACATCTTTCCCCCCATTTGACAATTGTGTCCCCGTAATTTATTTACTTATTGAATATGTGGAGTATTTATCCCTCATTGCATTTTCAGATTCTCATGTTGCCTCTTCAATCATTTGGTCATTCCACAAAAAGCTTACTTGATGAATCAACTTATTTCAAAACACTTTCTCTATGTGGTCAAGAATTTGGACTGATTGTTCCTCAAAATATAGGTTCTTTTCCAACTGAACTACCTCTGGACTCAAAACATGAGAAGGATCTGGCATGTACTTCCTTAACATTGAAACGTGAAAAACATTGTGTACCTGAAATAAACTCGGATGTAAAGGCACTCGGTATGTAACTGATCCCACTCTCTCCAGAATTTCAAATGGTCCAATGAATCTTGGACTCAGTTTTCCTTTCTTACCAAATCACATTACACTTTTCCATGAGAACACTTTGAGAAAAACATGATCACCTACTTCAAAAGAGAGAGATCCTTCCTCTTATTGTCCGCATAACTATTTTGCCTGCTCTTAGCTGTTCTCATGTATCTCTGTATCAGCTGAGCTTTTTCTGCCAACTCTTCTACCAATTTCGGTCCCATCAACTTCCTTTCACCCACTTCATCCCAGAAAGCTGGAGTTTGACACTGCTTCCCATATAATGCCTTAAATTGTGTCATATTTATACTAGATTGAAAAATGTTATTAAAAGAAAAATCAACGAAATAAATATGTTTGTCCCAACTTCCCGAATAATCTAGCGAACAAGCAAGTAGCATATCCTATAAAGTCTGAATTGTTCGTTCTGACTGTCCATCCGATTGAGGATGAAAAGCTGTACTAAAATATAATTCTGTACCCAACGACTTCTGAAGGCGTTTTAAAAAGTTAAAAGTGAACCTGCAATCACGATCAGATACACTGGAGAGAGAAACTCCATGTAAAATGACTATCACTTTAAGAAAAAAATAAGAAAGTTTATCCAGGTAAAAACTATCTCGTATAGAAATGTAATGGGAAGATTTAGTCAAGACATCAATAATAACTATGTTTTAATTATTAGCTTGAGGTGTCTTCAGAAATACCACAACGAAGTCCATGGATATATTCTCCCATTTCCACTTTGTAACTGGTAAATGCTGAAGCATCCATTTTGGTAACTGCCGCTCTGCTTTAACATATTGACAAGTCAAACACTTCACAGTAGAATCAACAATGTCTCTTTTCATTTCGGCCTACCAGTATTACTCCCGAAGATCTCTATACATCTTAGTACAGCCTGGATGAATTGAAAATGGAGAACTATGAGCATCACATAACAACTCTCTCTTCAACTGTGAATCACAAGGCACACACAATCTTTTCCCAAATCTCAAAACACAATCATTATCAATGTTGAATTTAGGAAACTTTCCTTTCTGAACCAGCTTTACCTTTTTCTGCAACTCACTGTCTTGCTTCTGTGTTTGCTTAATTCTGTCTGATAGAGATGATTTCACTGATACCTGAAACAAAACAGAAGGTTATCGTGCACCAACAACTTCTAAGCCAAATTTCATAAAATCCTTAACTAAAGGATCACGTTCCAAATGTAACATGGTTAATGAAGCAATACATTTTCGACTCAAAGCATCGACCAATTTATTTGGTTTTCCTGGATGGTAATTAATTGTACAATCATAATCCTTGATTAATTCTAGCCATCTCATGTGTCTCATGTTCAATGATTTCTAAGTGAATATATACGTTAAAATTTTGTGATCAGTATATATTTCACACTTTAAACCATAAAAATGATGGCTCTAGATTTTTAAAGGGAAAACAATAGTTTCTAATTCCAAATAATGTGTAGGGTAATTTACCTCATGAGTTTCAACTAGCGTGAAGCAGAAGAAATTACCTGATAATTCTTTATTAGGACGCAACCAAGTCATTTCAATGAAGTATCTCTGTATATAAAAAAATCCACATTCCTAGAAGGTAGTACCAAAACTGATCATTCACCAATCTTCTTTTCAACTCCTGAAAACAATCATCACATTATTTTGTCCAGATAAACTTAACACCCTTCTGAGTTAGGTTATTAATTTGACTAGATAACCTAGAAACATTTTTAACAACCCTTCGGTAATAGCCTACCAAACCAAGGAAGCTACAAATCTCGGTTAAATTTGTAAAGACCCAAAGCATGAAATACAAAGACATTACATTACTTTTTTGGAATACTTAGTACATAACAAAAATAGACACACAAGAACTGTATTAGTTTAGTGTCTTTGGAAACTCAGAATATAATCTTCTAATCATGGCGAAAGATCTTCAACATCTCCCATAATGATCTTCCCCTTTTTGTTCTTACCTAAAACTATTCTTTATATCCTGGGGAAAATAAAACATAAAATGGGTGAGCTCAAATCCCCAGTTAGGGTAAACATAGAGAACATAAAACAATCCATAATCATTTGAATGCAAAAACGTTAACATAAAATCTAAACATCAAAATCTTGAGCAAAGACATGAACCAAGGAAGTGTGGGAGGCATATATCATAAGGGAACATCAATAAGGATAAAATATCATGGGAATAAATCAAGTAATTGTGGAAACCATTAATCACTTATTATGATTTCCATAGTAGCCAAGGCATTGCTGTGAAGACCATCTTAGTGGACAAAGTCTCTTTCTGAATCGAGTTCACTCCTCATTCCAGTCCTGTAATACTGAACCGGATTAACTTACCATTCCAGCCATGTCTATATCATGAGATATAAATCATTAACCAATGCACTGGAGGGAGATATAGGTCCCACCCATCTCATAATTATATCATTCTTACTTGTGCCAAAAAATAAAAATACATCATTCATAAAAACCCAATAGATAAAATGGTTTTAATAAACATCATCCCATCATCACATAATCCATATAAATGAAATGGATATCATTTCATAATAAGAGAATTGAAACCATGAAAATTATAGAGACATTATACTTGAAACATACACATATGAAATAATGTTATCTTAGATGAAAAATGTTTTTGATAAAGCACTTGAAATGAATTCTTGAGGAAAATATAATTTTTTCTTCAAAATCATTTTCTTTTCACAAAAGTTCAAAAAAATTTAAAATAAAAGTATTTTTTTTAAAATAGTAATGAAATATTTTGGAGGAAGATTCATGAAAACATGGCTTTATAAAACTATAAAAATCCTTTCACGCCATATACGTTAAAAAAAATTATTCTCGTACTTTTGTCGAAAAAGTCAAAAAGTACATTGTATGGTAAATAAAAGAAAGATTTCATTCATACCATGGGGTAAAAGTAAAAATGGGTTAAAAGGAATTTAAACATACATGAATACAATTTTATAAAACTTGTTCATGGATGATAGAAATAACCCCAATAAATACTTACGAATAAGCAATCTCGAATAAAAATGAGATTTGAAAAATTATCCCTTACCTTAGGTACGATATGCTTCGTACGTATCCGAACCTCCTATATAATGATTTAAATAATTTCAATTGACATATTACAGAATCATATTCATTTTTAGGATATCATATATGTTTCACTTATGACTTTATATTACCCGTTCTTTTGTAAATTACATGTTAAAGCAGCGTTTGGGGTAAAATCATTTAATTAATCATATGTGTTTCGACTTGTCGTTCTTGATATTAATACTTATATCATGATTTACATAATTACAGAATGTAAAACATGATTTATATATAATATATATTCATCATATACATATATATATTATAGATCGATAAAAGGAATGAAATACACCGTTCATGGAGACGGTAGGCTGTACATACGCATGAACACTGTTTTCGTTTCCTTGTTGAATTGAATGAAACTAAATAGATGAAATACATATATATATATATATATGTAAACATAAATCCAATAGCATTATTATTTCATATATTTCATGATTACTTATTATATATACTTTATAATCATTTATGAATGGTTAATCATTGAGAATGAATCTCATCGCGTCGTGGAGAAGGTATTATGTACGTATGCACGAGCGATGATATCATTCACATGATTATTGAATAGAATTTTAGTGGATGGTATAATATATCAGAATCATTATGATATTATTATAAACATATATAGTTATTATTTACACCATTATATCTATCCATGTAAGGTGTTGGTGGAAAAATAGATTTCACCACAGCGTGGAGATGGTATTCCGTACGTACACACACGTGGTGATTTCATTTTCTGTAGGATGGATAGATGGTCAAATAGGGTTGTTTCATACATATAATAACATTTATGTTTATGAGTTATACTGATTTTATTACTTCATAATGAAACAACTAAATAATAAGATGTGGAAGAATAAATAAAGTTGAGAGAATCAGTAACAAACATTACCTCTTCTTTGAAGCCCCTCTTTGAGACCTCCACTTAGGGCACCAAAATTGGTCATTGAAGAAGACCAGGACCACGAGGATGTTTCTAGGGAAGTGCAGAAGATAATTTGGTAGGGAATGGACGACCTTGAAGGCTAAAAGTTGTGTGACAAAGAGAGGGAGGAGGTTCCCTTTTATAAGGGAGGAGAGGGGCACCTTTGGAATAAAAAAAATATTATTATATTATAAATTCATATTAAGTTTTTAAAAACTAAAAAATGAGTAATTTCTAAGCTAAGGTTTGGATGGGTCTAAATACTCTCATCCAATATAATTTAGACATGTTTAGGATTCTATTTTAACATTATCATTCAGATTTAACATTAAGTTAAATAATTTTTCTTTTACCGTGTCTTCTTATTTTCTTACACTATAAGGTTAATAAACTTACAATAACAAGACAAACGAACCCCAAGTTGTTTATTATTCATATATATAACCTTATCTAAGTCATTTGTCCAATCCTTTGATTTTTTGGAATAACATAACAATTAATAATATAATATTTGTTTTTAAAACTATTTGAGGTCAATTTTGACACTATTTGGTAATTGATTTTTCATAAAATCATAAAAGAATGATTAGTTCTAAAAAAATTTAAATAAATAAATACTTACATGTTATATTATCCTAGAAAATTATTTTAATTCATAAAAAGTCTCAAATTACATTTATTTGGGTATTTATAACATCAATTATGTCAATATTTCATTAAAAATATAATTATTTCATCATCATTGTGTCATAAATAAATTAAATTATATAAAGTCTAAAAATTACAAATAAAATAACATTATGTAGGAAAGATTTCTATATTTCTAATTAATATTTATAGTCTAATTTATCTTTTGTATTACCCTATATTAAAAATGGTTTACATATTAAACATTTATTTTAACTATTTTAACCCTTCTTTAAATAAATTAATAATAAATGTCCTAATCTAATCCAAGTGGGCCTAAATGGTCATATTTTATTCCTAAGATTTTTTAAGTCGAATTACACTTATCCAACTGAATTAGAACATGTGTTAGGGTAATAATAATATCATATTTACCCTTAATTACCTTATTTACTTATAACTGTGGTTAAAAAAAGTAAAAAGTTACTATTCACAAAAAATATTTTCATCTCATTGAACCAAATTTTACATACTGACATCAACTGTGTGTCTCGGATTTTTCAAATTACACTAACAAAAGTGGTAAAATTATGTTTTATGTGAATTTTGAAATTCTACTAGGAGGTGGTTAAAGATGGTCAAAATTTCAATAAAATTTCTATATACCTAAAATTATTATAAAATGACTCTAATGAATTACATTGAACATATATATGTATTATGTGTCAATTTTGACCTAAAATAAATTTTAATAGAATAAATAATTATTTAAAAAAAAGTTGGTTTTTTTAAATAGTAACCCATTGTTTTCACTATTCATCAAAAATTTAATGTTTTCAAAAAATACAAAAATTTCACCCTAGGATAATTTCGATATTCCAAATCCAAAAATGAATTCCATTTTGAAATATAAAATTTAAAAAATTTCAAAAATTGGATATTACTATTCATAACAGCTAGTTTTAATAATATTCTAATAGCATATCGTTGATTACTGAAACTCGGTATTGCGTACAACACACACTATCGAGGAAGGTCGCGATTGAGTGTAATGCAGCTATGTTAGGGTTGCGTGTTGTGAAAGACTCCTTTGTTATAGCATACAACACAAGAAATCAATAAATTTAAAAAGAATATTTTTCAAAAAATCTTGGGGTGTTACATTCTACCCCCCATAAAATGAATTTCTCCCTCGAAATTCATCAAGGTTATAAATGGTTTACTACTCGAAAGTTTCTATAATAGAAACACACATCATAAAAAGGAATACAGAAACTAATATTTATAAACTAAAGTATGAAACATAATGGTTACCCAAATTAACGAATCATTGGGTTTCCACATAGAAGAACATAGGTGAAGATATAGATATGGAAGAGAAACCTATACATCATGTCCTGATGGAGAGTGGTAGAGATCATGGCTATGAAAAAGCCAACAATCACAATTCCATAGATTTTTGATGGTCTAAAGTACCATCTGATTCATCAGATATAAGGGAACTAGGACAACATTTTTGGTTTTCAATATCATTTCCCTAAAGTTGATAATTTTGAATTAGAAGAAATAATTGATTGACTTTGGTACAATATCACTATTGTTCTTGCTTTGAACTATTTCCTCATCATTTCATAATTAAATGAAGTTGAATTTGTTATTTGTGAAGTGTTAACAAGTCATGTGATAGAATGATGGGTCATTGCATCTGTTTCAAACAAAAGTTTAGAAAATGATATCAAATAAACATAAGTCTATCTATAGTGAGATTAATCATATATGGTTCCTAAAATGGACTTATACATCATATATCATACTACTTAATATAATAAAGTAGTTTCTACTAAATAGGGACTTTCTGTAGGCCAGTGGTAGGCGATAAATGCCAGTCGTACTTCGGTTGTGGGTTCGATTCCCACAGCCTTGTCCAACGCGATGGGTTGTCACTCGTCCTGCAGGTTGTCCTTTTTCTAAAACTACATTACTATAACATCCCATCAATAATATCAAAAAAAATTATCCTTAAACAATACTAACTTATGTCCAACATAATACTTTCCAATCTTTAGGCTTATCCATAATACTACTGTCCAATCACATATTATAGTGAAAACAATTACTAAAGAGTTCATATAACAAGCATGTTAATACCATCATTGATCCTGAAATGCCTGGATCGGTTGTGATCACTGAGAGGGGAGGGGTGAATCAGTGATAACTTTTTCTTTTTTATGAATTGTTCCCTTTGGATTATCAATTCAACCTCTGCAGCTGGTTAAAGCCTAGATCTACTCTTTTAGTGGTGCAGTAATAATGAGAGCACAGAACACAGAGATTTACAAGGTTCGGTACAAAGACCTACTCCTTGCCGTGTTGGTTACACCCCCCAACACGGATTCTTCACTATTCCAAAAGATGATTACACAGTAATTGGTTACCCCCCCCCCCAATTACAAGTTGGTTAAACCCCCCAACTCCACAGCATCATCTTCATCATGGCTCCACTTCACTTCATCAAAGGTGTTGTTCAAAACTTCAAGTAGCTTCAACAGTCTTCAAAAGATCTCGTTGGTCTTGCTCACCAAAAACCCAATCACTTAGAATGATTAGTTCTTTTGCAATCACACCTTAAGTGTGTACTCTTCTTCTCAAGGTTGGTCTTCTTCACTTGTGCACACACAAGGGATAAGCCTTGGCCTTTTCTTCACATCTCACACACACAAAATATGGTATGGCCTCGGGTCTTCTTTGGTGCACACCCACTTCCCACAAAAGAGGCGTGCTAGGTGCAAGCCGCGCAAGTCCAATGAAACACAAAGTGGCGCGCAAGGTCTTTGCAAGGGGCAGCCGCGTAAGCCTTTGTGCAAAGCACCTCAACCGTGGGCGCGCAAATCTTCTTCTTGTCACGCAGATGAGTTGCGAGCAAGGGACTCCTTCGGGACCTCGAGTGATCCCGAGAACTTCAGCCACGCAAGAGGTATTTGCGCGGAGGCTTCAAAACTTCGCGAGGCAGAGAGATGCGCTCACGGGACAGCAAATATCCAAAGGATCAGCAGCAAATCCAGAGGTCTCGGCCTCTCTTTATATAGGCGGAGGAATCCTCAAAACATCCGCGGGATATAAATCGTGATCCACCGAGATTTTCGGTTCTTTGAAAACTTCAACCGCGGGCCGAGAATCTCGTTCTTTCTCTCTGCACAACGCGGACTTCTTCTCCTTCTCCTTTATCCACGTGCATGCGTTTTAAAACGCATGCAAGCCTCTGTTTAATCCATCCCATGAAAAACATGAACACCGTGTGGCCTCGGCACTTCGTTTGCCTTCGGCCTTCATCGAATTTCTCCACTGGTAGTATGCATCCTCATTTTAAGGCATGGTTGTGTTCGATATGCTCAGACGATTCCAATGGACGTCTTGGTTTCGAAAATGGTGGCCGGATGCTCGAGAACAGGTGGTCGGATGGCCTCTGGTTCAGCGGCGTCGCGGGAGTTGCCTCGGCCGAGCTCGAGGTTGAGGATGAGCTCTCGGCCGTAGGATCAGGCGTTTGAATATCCTCGGACGGCCGCAATCAGGAGATCTCGCGCGGGATGCGATGAGCGGCTGTGATCAGCCGCGCGATGAGTCGGACGGCCAGGATGCGCTCCGGGTGAAAAATGCGCGTCCCACATCGAATCTGCGGCCGGTTTTTCCGCGCTTTATAAGCATGGCGCTCCCTCAACCCGCCAGTTGAATCTCCTCCCCTCTCGGTGCCGCCCGCACCGAGTTCTTTAGCGGGCGCGCTCTTGCGCCCACCCTCTACTCCTCGCGGGCGCGCCACTGGCGCCCACCTTGCACACTGCGCTCCTCCGGGCGTGCCCCTGGCGCCCTTGCGGTGTCCTTGGGTGCGCCATGCCGCCCTGGCTCGCCCCACGGGGTTCCCCCGGGCGTGGTGCCCTAGTGCCCATGCCTTGGGGTTGAACCCCCCAAGGTGCCTTGGCTGGCCAATTTTTTGGCAAAGGGACAGAATAGGACTTTGTGAAATACAAAGTTCTTCTCCATATAAAACATGCCAAATGCCAAGTGCCACTTCAAGCCTTCTTCCTCATTTATCCTTCTTCCTTTCTTCTTCTTCATGTATTCATCACTTATGAATGGAATTTCAAATGGTTTCTTCTTAATCTTCTTCATCTCCTCTTCCATATGTGTTCAATACTTAGGAGGGACTTCTTGAAGGTTTTTCATCTTCAACCGAACTCCTGAATCAAATAACTTCTTCAATTCTCTTTGTTGATTTAATCAGAGATCAAATTGGAACTTCTTCAAATTCTCATGCACTAAGTGATAGTGCATGGACTTTATTAATCCACTTCATCCACTTAGAAGTTGTGGATGGATCTCTTCAACTCCTCATGCATTGTCAGTACAATGCATGGTCTTCTAATCATGTTGTGACTTTGTATCCAGTTGATACAAGTTCTATGAACTTAAAGAACAGCTCCACAATCGTCTGATTTAATGCTTCTGAAATCATCAATCTTCAAGATGTACTTCATCAGATGGCACACCATGACAAGTTATTGACAACAAATGCAATTACTTCACTTGGGCACAACAATCTCCCCCTTTGTATTTGGTTGTCAATACTCCGAAGCACACTGATAGAATGTCGTGTGCCTTGTGCCTGATGATTTCTCCCCCTTATTGGCCAACAAATGCAAAGGGATGAATGAAAGCCATACTCATAGTATAGAGCTTCTGGAACCTGCACATCTTCAACTACCAATGCTCCCCCTCAGGGGATGCACTCATCTCCTTCAATTCCCTGCATGTAAGTACAAGAATATAAAAAATTTAGGGAATAAGGAGGGACCTTCTTCTTCCTCAAGTGAGAGTAGAAGGCTGAACATGATGTTTCAGCCTCAATTCAACAAATCTTTCTGTAGGCATAGCTTTGGTGAAAATGTCTGCCACCTGATCTTGAGTAGGAATGTAGTCTAGCTTGATGTCTCCATTGGCGACCCTTTCTTTGATGAAATGATATTTTATATCAATGTGCTTGGATCTGGTGTGTTGGATAGGATTCTTAGACAACCCAATTGCACTTTGATTATCACATAAGATCCTCAATGGTTTTTCAGCTTTAATCCTCAAATCTGCTAGCTGCACCTGCATCCAAATCATTTGAGTACATGCATGTGTAGCGGCCACATACTCTGCTTCAGCTGTGCTCAATGTTACAGAATTTTGTTTCTTGCTGTACCAGCTAACACATCCTTCTCCCAGAAATAAGGTTCCACCAGATGTGGATCTTCTATCAGTGAAATCACCAGCCCAATCAGCATCTGTGAATCCCAACAACTGTATGTTTGTACTGTGTTTGTATAAGAGTCCATAGTTGAGGGTTCCTTTAACATATCTCAGGATTCTTTTGGCTGCAGTTAAATGAGATTCTTTTGGGTCACTTTGGAATCTGGCACACAAAGTCACTGCATATGCTATATCTGGCCTTGAAGCAGTGAGATAAAGTAGACTGCCAATAATTCTTCTGAACTCTTTCTGATCAACATTGTTTCCTTCTTCATCCTTACATAGCTTGGTTCTGACAGAAATGGGTGTGGAGACTTCCTTTTAACTTTCCATTCCAAACCTTTTCACTAAGTCCCTTGCGTACTTTTCTTGTGAAAGAAATATGGAGTTTTGTCTTTGTTCCACCTGAAATCCTAGAAAATATGTCATTTGACCAAGCATCGACATTTCAAAAGTTCTTTTCATCTGCTCAGCAAATTCTTCACATAGTCCTTCCTTGTTACCAGCAACAATGATATCATCCACATAGATAATGACTATGAGGGTACCATTGGCCATTTCTCTGACATAGAGGTTACTGTCAACTGTTCCTTTGACAAATTTCATGTCTTTAAGACAACCATCCAATTTTGAGTACCAGGCTCTAGGGGCCTGCTTCAATCCATACAAGGCTTTTCTCAATCTGCACACCATACTGCCATATTTGTCTAGCAAAAATCCCTCTGGTTGTTCAATATACACCTCTTCTTCAAGATCTCCATTTAGAAATGCAGATTTCACATCCATCTGATAGACCTTGTACTGCTTGTGTGCTGCAACTGCTAAGAACATTCTGATAGTTTCCAGTCTTGCAACTGGTGCAAAGGTTTCCTCAAAGTCGATTCCTTCCATTTGTGAATATCCTTTGCATACAAGTCTGGCCTTGTTTCTGGAAACTTCTCCCTTTTCATTGAGTTTGTTTCTAAACACCCACTTTGTCCCAATAACATTTTTATTTTTGGGCCTTGGCACAAGATCCCAGGTGGAATTCTTTTCAATTTGATTGAGTTCCTCATGCATAGCTTGTATCCATTCCTCATGTACAACTGCTTCAGCCACTGTGTGAGGTTCAACTTGAGAAACCAGTGAAGTCTGATCTTCCAATCTCAATCTTCTTCTAGTTCTTACTGAGGACTGTAGGTCTCCAAGGACATTTTCTGTATCAACATGCTTCTTCAATTTGTTGTATCTTCTTCTTCCATTTTCATTACCTTCATCTTCATCACTGGTATATTCAGAGTTGATCTCACCAGCAGTTGGTGTTGGCTCAGGTAATTCTGCATTCTTCTGTTCCAAGGCTGTGTCATTCTTTGAGTCATCATCATCCACAGTGTATGGTTTGGTGTTGTTTTCAATTATTATGACATCACTGCAGTCAATCGTTTTATTCAACCTCTTATTCCAGCATCTGTAGCCTTTTCCATTAGGTAGGTAACCCATAAAGATTCCTTCTTCAGCTTTTTCTTCAAACTTTCCCAGATTGATGTTTTTAATCTTGATGATGCAGGGACTGCCAAAGACTTTGAAATATTTAACAGTTGGTTTTCTGTTAAACCACATTTCATAGGCTGTCGTTTGTGTTTCTGGTCTCAGGAGACATCTGTTCTGTATGTGTATAGCAGTGCATACTGCTTCTCTCCAGAAAAACATAGAGATATCATGCTCAGCTAACATAGTCCTCCCCATTTCAACTATGCTTCGATTCTTTCGTTCAGCCACTCCATTCTGTTGTGGAGTATATGGTGTACTATATTGATGTTTGATTCCATGCTTGACCAGATAGCTTTCAAAGACATCACCGGTATATTCTTTTCCGTTGTCTGATCTTACTTTCTTGATGCAGAGCTCTAGTTCCTTCTCAGCCTGCCTTCTGAAAGTCTTGAACATCGTGATTGCCTCTGACTTGTGTTTCATGAACATAACATTGGTCATCCGAGTGTAATCATCAATGAAGGTTATAAAATAGAAATCTCCTCTTGTAGACTTCTGTCTCATCGGTCCACATATGTCTGTATGGATGAGTTCAAGAGGCCTAGTAGACATGATATCAACTCCTTTGTGTGACCTATGGGTCAGTTTTCCCTTTTGACAAGTGTCGCAGACTTCATCTCTTTCTCTCTTTAATTTGGGTAGATCTCGTACAACATTGTACTTCAGAAGTTTACTCATACTCCTTTGACCAAGATGGCCAAGTCTTCTATGCCAGAGGTTGTTTTCATCTTTAGAGCTAAGAAAACAAGAATTGATGGGATCACCAATTTGAAATAGATTTCCAGTGGTTCTTCTTCCTTGGGTGATGATTTTTCCATCCTTTGAGCTCTTGATGATGCATGAGTCCTTCTGGAACAACACCTCATGTCCATCATCACATAATTGACTTACACTCAGTAGGTTGTGCTTTAATCCTTCAACAAACAACACATCATTGGACTTTAGATTTGTTGTTGCAATCATAGCCTTTCCAACTCCCTTGATTTTCAGAGAACGATCATTTCCAAACACCACGGTTCCTCCCTCATGACTTTCAATGTTGCTTAGAATTTTTGTATCACCAGTCATGTGGGATGAGCATCCACTATCAAGAATCCATGACTTGGTTTTACTGCTGGCTTTTAGAGCCACTTCAGCAAAGCATGTGATTTCATCATTGGTTTCTTGAATTCCTTTCCCTTTCATGTCTTTGACTTTTTGTTTAGGAAGAGTTGTCATACATTTATCAGCTCTATGACCTTGTTGGTCACATCTTCCACAAGCTTCACTCAGGCAGTCAAATGTGTTCTGAGTTGGTGGTTTTGATGCTTTCTGCAAAACACTCTGGGTTTCAGGATGTCTCCCCCTTGACTCATGCCTCATGTTTGGACGAGACATGTTATACCAGCATGCATAGGCCTTATGTCCAAACACACCACAACACCAGCAGTAGCCTCTGAACCTTGACCTTCTTTGTTGATAAGAGTCATGTTGTAGTTTTCTGTACAAGATTTGAGTAGTCCTTCCTGAGGATTTCCTTTCTTCCATTGAAGATGATTTTACACAAGTTGGTTCATGCCATGTTTGTCTCAATTTTATCTTTGAACCTGCATTGTTAGAAATAACAGATGTATTTAGAGATTTACTTGGTGGTAAATTGACCTGCCTCTGAGCACCAGCATAAGATGATTCTGCCTTGACCTCAACAGCCTTGTTGAAGTCTTCTCTCATCTTTGTCAAGCTATTCTGTGCTTCAATCCACTTGGAATATGTCAGTGATTGCTCTTCTTCTTTGAGGTGAAGTTTCTCCTCAAGATCTTTTGCTATCTTGTCCAGCTCAGCTACCTTCAGTTTATGTCTCTTGATTTCTTCAATGTACATTGTCTCTTTCTTCATACATTCTTCCAACTCCTAAGTCATTCTTTTAGTTTCCTTTTGTAACAATTTCTTTTCTTTCTTGAGTTTAATGTTTTGCTCAAGGCAAGCCTCTAATTCATCTTTCAATATGTATTCAAGCTCTGTTCGTTCACTTCCATCATCTTCACTGCTGCAGGTATCAAACCCTTTTTCCACATGAGCCATAAAATTCGTTTCTTCTTCTGATTGACTGGCTGAAGTAGAGTCTGATTCTTCCTCTTTGCTTACATAGCTTCTTCTTTCACCTGGAACGAACCTTTTCTTTCTTACACCTTATTTGTTTCCTTCTCTTGGGTATCTACTCCATTTCTTCTTTTGTGACTTCTCATCTTCAACTTCTGGAGCACTATATCTCTTCTTGGGGCAGTTTACAGCAAAGTGTCCGATGTTATTGCAATTGAAACATCTTGATGGTGATTTCCCTTTTCCCCTGAATTTAGTTTTTCCAAACCTTTTAGAAAAAAGAGAAATAATCGTGTTGAGATCTTCATCCTTTTCTTCATTGTCAGTATCACTTGATTCTAGGACTTCGTCATCTTTTATCTTGAGTTGTCTCATGGCCTCAAAAGCCATCTCATCCTTGATCTTCTTCTTGAATACTGGGATCTTCCTCATTTCATATGCAATGAGAATGTTGTGTAGTTCATCAAGAGAGAGATCATCTCTGTCTTCTAATGCTGAGACTTTGGGGTCAAACCTGTCAGGAAAATTTCTCATTAGTTTTTTAACAATAGTGGAGTCCTCCAACTTTTCTCCAAAGCCCCGAATGTTACTGACAATTTCATTGACTCTTGTGAAATAATCATCAATATTTTCTTCTTCTCCCATCTTGACATCTTCAAACTTGCTTCTCCAAATCTGTAATTTGGCTTCCTTGACTTTCATGTTGCCTTCATAACTACTTTCCAATTTGTCCCAAATTTCTTTAGCATTCTTGAGTCCCATGACTTTTGTGTATACCTTTTCTGAGAGTGACATAAGAATGGCATTTTGAGCTTTACCATAAACTTCCATATTTCTTTTCTCATCGAGTGTCATAGCAGCTTCATTAGCAAGAGGAGGGAATCCAAATAAGGCTGCATTTATAACTTCAAGGCCGAGAGATAGAAGGTAGGGTAACATCCGATTCTTCCAGCTGTGGTAATTCTTTCCATCGAATGTAGGAACACCCCTACTATTAACATAATTCAGATTGTCCATCTTCTCAGAAGTAGATCCTTACAGAGGTAACCTCCCTCTGATACCACTTGAAATGCCTGGATCGGTTGTGATCACTGAGAGGGGAGGGGTGAATCAGTGATAACTTTTTCTTTTTTATGAATTGTTCCCTTTGGATTATCAATTCAACCTCTGCAGCTGGTTAAAGACTAGATCTACTCTTTTAGTGGTGCAGTAATAATGAGAGCACAGAACACAGAGATTTACAAGGTTCGGTACAAAGACCTACTCCTTGCCGTGTTGGTTACACCCCCCAACACGGATTCTTCACTATGCCAAAAGATGATTACACAGTAATTGGTTACCCCCCCCCCCAATTACAAGTTGGTTAAACCCCCCAACTCCACAGCATCATCTTCATCATGGCTCCACTTCACTTATTCAAATGTGTTGTTCAAAACTTCAAGTAGCTTCAACAGTCTTCAAAAGATCTCGTTGGTCTTGCTCACCAAAAACCCAATCACTTAGAATGATTAGTTCTTTTGCAATCACACCTTAAGTGTGTACTCTTCTTCTTAAGGTTGGTCTTCTTCACTTGTGCACACACAAGTGCTAAGCCTTGGCCTTTTCTTCACATCTCACACACACAAAATATGGTATGGCCTCGGGTCTTCTTTGGTGCACACCCACTGCCCACAAAAGAGGCGCGCTAGGTGCAAGCCGCGCAAGTCCAATGAAACACAAAGTGGCGCGCAAGGTCTTTGCAATGGGCAGCCGCGTAAGCCTTGGTGCAAAGCACCTCAACCGTGGGCGCGCAAATCTTCTTCTTGTCACGCAGATGAGTTGCGCGCAAGGGACTCCTTCGGGACCTCGGGTGATCCCGAGAACTTCAGCCACGCAAGAGGTATTTGCGCGGAAGCTTCAAAACTTCGCGAGGCAGAGAGATGCGCTCACGGGACAGCAAATATCCAAAGGATCAGCAGCAAATCCAGAGGTCTCGGCCTCTCTTTATATAGGCGGAGGAATCCTCAAAACATCCGCGGGATATAAATCTTGATCCACCGAGATTTTCGGTTCTTTGAAAACTTCAACCGCGGGCCGAGAATCTCGTTCTTTCTCTCTACACAACGCGGACTTCTTCTTCTTCTCCTTTATCCACGTGCATGCGTTTTAAAACGCATGCAAGCCTCTGTTTAATCCATCCCATGGAAAACATGAACACCGTGTGGCCTCGGCACTTCGTTTGCCTTCGGACTTCATCGAATTTCTCCACTGGTAGTATGCATCCTCATTTTAAGGCATGGTTGTGTTCGGTATGCTCAGACGATTCCAATGGACGTCTTGGTTTCGAAAATGGTGGCCGGATGCTCGAGAACAGGTGGTCGGATGGCCTCTGGTTCAGCGGCGTCGCGGGAGTTGCCTCGGCCGAGCTCGAGGTTGAGGATGAGCTCTCGGCCGTAGGATCAGGCGTTTGAATATCCTCGGACGGCCGCGATCAGGAGATCTCGCGCGGGATGCGATGAGCGGCTATGATCAGCCGCGCGATGAGTCGGACGGCCAGGATGCGCTCCGGGTGAAAAATGCGCGTCCCACATCGAATCTGCGGCCGGTTTTTCCACGCTTTATAAGCCTGGCGCTCCCTCAACCCGCCAGTTGAATCTCCTCCCCTCTCGGTGCCGCCCCGCACCGAGTTCTTTAGCGGGCGTGCTCTTGCGCCCACCCTCTGCTCCTCGCGGGCGCGCCACTGGCGCCCACCTTGCACACTGCGCTCCTCCGGGCGTGCCCCTGGCGCCCTTGCGGTGTCCTTGGGTGCGCCCTGCCGCCCTGGCTCGCCCCACGGGGTTCCCCCGGGCGTGGTGCCCTAGTGCCCATGCCTTGGGGTTGAACCCCCCAAGGTGCCTTGGCTGGCCAATTTTTTGGCAAAGGGACAGAATAGGACTTTGTGAAATACAAAGTTCTTCTCCATATAAAACATGCCAAATGCCAAGTGCCACTTCAAGCCTTCTTCCTCATTTATCCTTCTTCCTTTCTTCTTCTTCATATATTCATCACTTATGAATGGAATTTCAAACGGTTTATTCTTAATCTTCTTCATCTCCTCTTCCATAT
The DNA here is from genome assembly GCA_963277665.1 of Viscum album. Taxonomy (NCBI): domain Eukaryota; kingdom Viridiplantae; phylum Streptophyta; class Magnoliopsida; order Santalales; family Viscaceae; genus Viscum; species Viscum album. The sequence goes on along the minus strand of OY728131.1, from coordinate 302,083,583 downwards.
GTGTTCAATACTTAGGAGGGACTTCTTGAAGGTTTTTCATCTTCAACCGAACTCCTGAATCAAATAACTTCTTCAATTCTCTTTGTTGATTTAATCAGAGATCAAATTGGAACTTCTTCAAATTCTCATGCACTAAGTGATAGTGCATGGACTTTATTAATCCACTTCATCCACTTAGAAGTTGTGGATGGATCTCTTCAACTCCTCATGCATTGTCAGTACAATGCATGGTCTTCTAATCATGTTGTGACTTTGTATCCAGTTGATACAAGTTCTATGAACTTAAAGAACAGCTCCACAATCGTCTGATTTAATGCTTCTGAAATCATCAATCTTCAAGATTTACTTCATCAGATGGCACACCATGACAAGTTATTGACAACAAATGCAATTACTTCACTTGGGCACAACAGATCCCCATATATCATGAGATATGTCTTGTTGGTCACATTTCAAACATTAGAAGGCCTTAATAATGTATTATCCGTTGAATCTTAGTGAAAACATGAGTGCTATCAAAAGTTAACTCTTTTCATATACCAAAACCTCAAACCATGATATAACTATTTCCTTATATCAGTCATGAGCTCATGAATACTGTCAAAAATTTAATTTTCTCTTTATCCCTTCATTATGCGCATATCATATTATTTCTAAGAATATCTCAATCACTTTCCATGGTTACTGGCACCATAAAATTTTTGAAAACCACAATAGATCAATACATAAATATTCCAATAATCAACGATACTGTATACAACATTATTTTGGATTCCCATTATATAAACACCTAATCATTCCACCACATCATTGTCATATTCAACATCTCCAATAGTGATCGCATGTGACTTCCCTTTGACCTTTTCCTTATGTGGTTGCTCATGTCGATCATCACTAACCCTTGGATTAGGGCATTTATTACCATAATGCCCCATTTCCTTGCACTTGAAGAATTGAAGTGTTGGTGGAGAGTTCCCTGTAGTATTTTCTCTATTCACATCATTAGAAGCCTTTTTCCCATTACATCGACAATCAACTGCTAGATGACCTTATTTTCCACACTTAAAACATTTTCTAGTACTTTTTAGGAATTATCCCCCATGCTTCTTTCCACACATTGAGCATAAAGAAACATTCATCTTCTTTTAACCATTATTCTGAGATTTCTCCTTGATCTCCATCTTTAATTTCTTGTCAAAACTATGAGATGTAAAAGTAACACCACATTTCATTTCTACCTTGATAGCACAACACAAAGTTTCTTCATAGCTACTGAAGTCTCTTATAGCTAATTCCCTTTGAAGAATTGGTTTTAAGCCACTGAGGAATCGATCAACATTACTTTCAGGTTGGATGATAGAGCCAGATGCATACCTTTCATTCCTTGTAAAATTCACTTCGTATATACCAACATATTCATCATACTTTTGTTTTAGTTCAAGAAACTCCTTCTCCATATTTTTTCGAGGAATACGAGGGAAGTACTTATTGAAAAATAAGTTCTTGAACTCATCCCATTCCATGGACTCAATTTCATCTATTGGCCTCGTATTCTTGATAAGATTCCACCATTGATCAACATCACCTTCTAAACGATATACTGCTAAGATGACTTTATCATGTTCAGAACATTGAATAACTGAAAATATTTTTTTACTGGTACTGATCCATTGTTCAGCAACAAGTGGATCGGAAGACCCACTGAAAGAAGGTGGACGTTAACTCATGAAGGAGTCAATAGAATATTGTTCCCTTCTCTGCCCATTTGGAAGTCCAGAATGATTCATAGCTTTTGTAAGTATAGAAAGAAGATTTTTCACTCCATATCCCATAACATTGTTTTGTTTAGGAGGAAAATCATTCCATAGTCAATTACATTGATCAACACGGTTCCTTTGGGTTCTAGCCATCGTCTAAAACCCAAAAATAATAGTCTGAGAGGCAAAAATCATGCTAGGGAAAAAACAAAATAAAGGGGGAGTACCATCAATATCTAACATCTTATGTTAAATTCTAATATTGTTACTGTTGTTCTAGGAGAATATCCTATACGTATACTTTTCCCTAGGGACATCCCTAGACATACCTTAGATATATTTCTAGGGATCTCACTAATGTTTTCGATTCCTAGATTCCAAAGGTTGACTAAAATTTTCCTCTAATACCAACTGTAATGAACCGAAGCATGACATACATGGACATTACATTAATTTTTCGGAATACATAGTACATAAAAAAAACAGACACATATGAACTTTAATAGTTTAGTGTCTTTGGAAACTCCGAATATAATCTTCTAATCATGGTGAAAGATCATCAACATCTCCCATAATGATGTTCACCTTTTTTTACCTAAAACCTTTCTTTATATCTTGGGGAAAAGAAAACATAAAAGGGGTGATCTCAAATGCCCAGTAAGGGTAAACACAGAGAACATAAAACAATCCATAAACATTTGAATGCAAAAACCTGAACAAAAAATCTAAACATCAAAATATTGAGCAAAGACATGAGCCTTGGAAGTACGTAAGGCATATAACATAAGGGACCATCAATAATGATAAAATATCATGGGAATAAATCATGTAATTATGGAAACCATTAAGAACTTGTTATGATTTCCATAGTATCCAAGGCATTTCTTTCAAGACCATTTTAGTGGACAAAGTCCCTTTCTGAATCGAGTTCACTCCTCGTTCTAGTCATGTAATACTGAACTGGATTAACTTACCTTACCAGCCATGTCAATCTCATGAGATATAAATCTTTACCCAATTAATTGGAGGGAGATATAGGTCCCACCCATGTCATAATGAATTAATTCTTAATTGTGCCACAAAATAAACATACATCATTCATAAATACACAAGGAATAAAATGGGTTTCATAAACATCATCCCATCATCACATAATCCATATAAAAGAAATGGATATCATTTCATAATAAGAGAAGTGAAACCATGTAAATTATAGTGACATTATACTTGAAACATACACATATGAAATAATGTCATCTTAGATGAAAAATTATTTTGATAAAACACATTAAATGAATTCTTGAAGAAAATATCCTTTTTTCTTCAAAATCATTTTCTTTTCCCAAAATGTCTTGCAGTATTAAAAGAAAAGTATTTTGTTGAAAATAGTCATGAAATATTATGGAGTAAGATTCATGAGAACAAGTCTTTATAAAACCGTAAAAATCCTTTCGTGCCGTATACGTTAAAAAAACATTCTTCTCATACTTTTGTCGAAAAAGTCAAAGAGTACCTTGTAGGGTAAATAAAAGAAAGATTCCTTCCATACCATGGGGTAAAAGTCAAAATGGGTAAAAAGGAATTCAAACATACATGAATACTCTTTTATAAAACATGGACATAGATGATAGAAATAACCCCAGTAAATACTTACGAATAAGCAATCTCGAATAAAAATGAGATTTGCAAAATTATCCCTTACCTTAGGTCTGATATGCTTCGTACGTATCTGAACCTCCTGTATAATTATTTAAATAATGTCATTGACTTATTACAGAATTATATTCATTGTTATGATATCATATATGGTTCACTTATGACTTTATATTACCAGTTCTTTTGTAAATTCAATGTCAAAGTAGCGTTTGGGGTAAAATCATTTTATTTAACGTATGTGTTTTGACTTTTCGTTCATGATATTAATACTTATATCCTGATTTAAATAATTCCAGAATGTAAAACATGATTTATATATAATATATATTCATCAAATACATATAAATATTATATATTGATAAAATGAATGAAATACACCATTCATGGAGATGGTTGGCCGTACGTATGTATGAACGCTGTTTTCGTTTCCTTATTGATTTGAATGAAACTAAATAAATGACATAGATATATATATATACATAAATACAGTAGCATTTTTATTTCATATATTACATGATTACTTATTATATATATTTTATGATCATTTATGAATGGTTAATCATTGAGAATGAATCTCATCGCGTCGTGGAGACGGTATTCCGTACGTACACACGAGCGATGATATTGTTCCAATGAATATTGAATAGAATATTAGTGGATGGTATAATATATCAAAATCAGTATGATGTTATAATAAAAATATATAATCATTCTTTACACCATTATACCCATCCATGTAAGGTGTTGGTGGAAAAACATATTTCACCACGGTGTGGAGACGACATTCCGTATGTATGCACGCGTGGTGATTTCATTTTCCGCAGGATGGATAGATGGTGAAATAGGGTTGATTCATACATATAATAACATATCATTATATGAGTTATAATGATGTTATTTCTTCATAATGAAACAAATAATGAATAATAAGTGGAAGAAGAAATAAAGTTGAAAGAATCGGTAACGGACATTACCTCTTCTTGGAAGCGCCTCTTTCAGACCTCCTCTTAGGGAACCAAATTTGGACTTTGAAGAAGAACATGACCTCTAGGATGTATCTAGGGAATTAGTGAAGAGAATTTTTCATTGTTTGGATGAGATTGAAGGCTCAAAGTGGTTTGAGGAAGAGAGGGAGGAGGTTCCCTTTTATAAGGGAGGAGAGGGGCACCATTGGAATAACTAAAAATATTATTTTATTATAAAGACATATTCAGTTTTTAATAGCTCCAAATTGATTTATTTCTAAGATAAGGTAGGTATGGGTCGAAATCCTCTAATCCAATAGAATTTAGACAAGTTTCGTTTTCTATTTTAACCTTGTCATTTAGATTTAACTTTAAGTTAAATATTTTTTCTTTTACCGTGTCTTCTTGTTTTCATACACTATAGGGTATATAAACTTACTATAACAATACATACGAACCCCAAGTTGTTTATTATTAATATATATAACCTTATGTATGTAATTTAGCATAACCTTAGATTTTTAGGCATAAAATAACAATTAATAATATAATAATGTTTTTAAAAAACTATTTGATGTCAATTTTGACATTATTTGGTAATAGATTTTTTTGAAACTTATAATAGAATGATTAGTTCGATAAAGGTTAACTAAATCAATTATAACATGAAATATTAACCTATAAAATTATTTTAAATCATAAAAAGTCTCAAATTACATTTATTTGGGTATTTATAACATCAATTATGTCAAAATTTCATTAATAATATAATTACAGCATCATCATTGTGTCATAAATAAATTAAATTATTTAAAGTCTAAAAATTAAAAATAAAATACCATTATATAGTAAATCTTTTAATCTTTATAATGAATATTTATAGTTGAATTTATCTTTTTTATATCCATATTTTAAAAATGATTTTCTTATTAAACTAGTTTTTATCTATTTTAACAGTTCTTTAAATAAATTAATAATAAATTTTATAATCTAATCCAATTGGACCTAAATGGTCATATTTTATTTATAAGGTTTCTTTTGGTCGAATTACACTTATCCAATCGAATTAGGGCATGTGTTTGGGTAATAATAATATCATTTTTACCCTTAATTACCTTATTTACTTTTAACCGTGGTAAAAAAAGTAAAAAGTTACTAATCACCAAAAATTATTTTCATTTAATTGAACCACATTTTACGAAATGACATCAACTGTGTCTCTCGGATTTTGAAATTCCACTCAGAGAAGCGGTAAAGTTATGTTTTATGTGAATTTGTAAATTTTCCTAGGAGGTGGGTAAAAGACGGTCAAAAGTTCAACAAAATTTTTATATATCTAAAATTATTATAAAATGAATCTAATAAATTATATTGAACTTTTATAGGTATTATGTGTCAATTTTTACCTAACTTAATTTTAAATAGAATAAATAATTATTGAAATAAAAAGTTGGTTTTTTTATTTAGTGACTCGGTGTTTTCACTATTCATCAAAAATTGAAGGTTTTTAGAAAAATAACAAAATTTCACCCTAGGCTAATTTCGATATTCCGAATCCAAAAAATGAGTTCCATTTTGAAAGATGAAATTTACAAAATTTCAAAAAGTGTTCATTACTATTCATAACGGCTAGTTTTAATAATATTTTAATAGCATATCGTTGTTTAGTGAAACTCGGTATTGCGTACAACACACGCTATCGAGGAATGTCACGATTGCGTGTAATGTAGCCATGTTAGGGTTGCTTGTTGTGAAAAAAGCCTTTGTTGTAGCGTACACCACAAGACATCATTATAATTAAAAAGAATATTTTTCATAAAATCACGGGGTGTTACAACATTTGTGGGTCTTGGCCATTCTTCCACAACCTTTGTTTTTGCAGGATAAACAGTTATCCCATCTTTAGAAATAATGTGACCAAGGAAAGAAATTTGTTTCAATCAAAATTCAAACTTGCTGAATTTCCCATACAATTTCATTTCTTTTAAGGTTTGAAAAATAATCCTTAAATGTCTTTCATGCTCCTCATTACTTTTAGAAAACACCAAAATATAATCAATAAAAACAACCACAATATTATCCAAGAACACTTGGAAAATTCTATTCATAATGTCCCAGAATATAGAAGGTTCATTAGTTAGCCCAAAAGGCATAACTAAAAATTAATAATGTCCATATCTTGTAAGAATGCGGTTTTCATAATATATTCTTTCTTTATCATAAACTGATGGTACCCTAAAATCAAGTCAATCTATGAAAAATACTGAGCTCCCTGGAGCTGATCAAACAAATCATTGATATGAGGAAATTGATGTTTGTTCTTAACATTTATGTTATTCAAGGCTTGATAATCAATGCAATATCTCATTGAATCGTCTTTCTTTTTAAAAAATAAGACAGCATCACCCCATGGTGATGTGCTAGGTCTAATGAATCATTTCTCTAATATATCATGGAATTACTCCTTCAACTCTAAAATTTAAATTTGAGCCATTCAATATGGGGGTTTTGAAATTGGCTTGGCATCAGGAACTAATTCAACAGTAAATTCATCTTCCCGATCTGGTATTATTCCAGGAAACTCATCAGGAAAAAAATCAGGATACTCATTTACCACTACCACATCATTAATCTGAATGGTTCTTTTGTTTTCAACAATATGTGCAAGGTAACATTCATTTACATCTTTTACATGTTTCTCAGCCTCTTGATATGTTATCAACATTAACGGTTCATTCTTGTACACAAACTGAAAGTTTTTCTGAAAAGAAACTTTTTTAGATCTACAATCAATCCTAGCATGGTAAAGAGAGAGCCAATCCATACCTAGGATAACATCAAACTCTACTAGAGGTAAAACAATAAGGTTTCAAGTAGGTTGTATCCAAAGATAAGGATAGAAAGACTCTAATAAATTCTTATTTCCTCAAAATTTCTCCCAGGTGTTTTTACGACAAGTTCAGGAGTCATTTCTGGAGATGGTTTTCCCAATTTACAAGAAAATTCTTCAGAGATGAAAGAATGTATAGACCATGAATCAAACAGCACTATGGAATAATCTAAAAAAACAAACAAAGTACCTAATACCACTTCATTTGATAGCCCAACATCTACTGAAGTAGTTGCAAAGGATTTCACCAACCCTTTCTGCTTGTAGTCTAACTGCTTTCCATCACTCGAGCTCTTTTTAAGACAATTGTTTGCATAATGACCCATCTCATTGCACTTGTAACATTTCACTAACTGTAAATAAAATTTGGTCTTACCATCACCCTGATCTGTTTCACTGAAATCACGAGCCTTATGTCCCGTATTACCACATCAGTATCACATTTTAGAATTGAAAAGACATTCCTAAGCATGATTTTTACCACATTTATCACAAACTAGAAACTTAGTTTTCTTACCATAAGACCTTTTTGAAGAATTCTTCCCTCTCTCCTGCCACCTCGGTCTATTCTTCTATTGGTTTTTATAGAACACTTTATCATCAGAAAACTACATTTCCACCTTCTCAGCACATCGAACAAGCTTTTCATAACTATTGAAATCACGAGAAGCCAATGCCCTTCGATATTTTTTCTTTAATCCTGAGTAAAAATGATTGATTTTACTATCAAGGTCTCAGATAAAATTTGGAGCATACTTTTCCATTCGAGTGAACCTTTCTTCATAAGTAGCTACTGAGTCTTCCTATTTCCCCAATTCCATGAATTGTTTTTCTATCCTATGTCAAACAGCCTTAGGAAAATATTTCTCAAGAAAAATACTATTGAATTCATCCCAGTCGAGAGCATCAAGCTCATCAGCATCCCTGATATTTTAACCATTGACCAACATTAATCTGATTCACCCCCAAAGGTAAATATCAAGACTAAACTTTTGATTTTCTGAACACCCCATGAAATTGTAAAACTTCTCCAGTGCATTAATCCACCCTTAAGCTAGCACATGGTCAAGATGATACTCTGAATGATGGGGGATGTTGCCTCATGAAATGTTCCACCACTGACATGTTCCTCTACGGTTGATCTGGCTGATCTCGTGCATGGATAACACTACCATTTATCACTTGAGTCAACTGCACCATTACTGCATCAAACTGTTCATTTCCAATTCCACCATCTCAAGATGCTGATTCAGAAGGTCATTTCATTTTGTATTCCCTCCTAGAACATCATCCCTATTTCCTCTATAGAAAACCATTCTGAACAAACATGTCTTAGATGAAGCAACATGGTAATATTTAAATGATGTATCATTTCAATTTGACCATAAAAAAATATTTTTGGATAATCATTTAATAGAATTCTAACTCCTAAAGTTATCTAAACCTCCATTTGATACCAACTACAAGGCCCCAACCTTAATCATTACTTAATATTGAGATATTTCAAGAATACACATTGAGAATATTTTCAGGATTAGAGTTTTAGAGAATAAGATCATAAATCATGCATTACATTCCATATTTAGACAAAGCGGTTACATAAAAGATAGTATTCATTTTTCCCATCAACAGAAACATATTTTATATCAAACATAGATTCTTTCATGAAAATTCCTTGACACTATCATCATATCATGTACGAATCCCTTGACCTGTGAAAAACATTTCTAAAACATGGGATGAGCATAAAAAAGGTTAGTAAGGGTTATAAAAATACGGAAAAGAAACATTAGTACATGTATATATAAGAATCAATGAAATCATAATTTACTCAAAAAACATAAGTACATTAACATAATTCATGAAATCATAAGATTTATGAATAATGTATATAAATCATAAGATATAAAGGTAACTTGAGGCATTCATAACATTCTACATAGGGAGTAACACTCATGGTTATGTTTGGAATACCCATAACTGTATATTCCCTAAATCTCTTCAGAGAAACCTTAACGTTTAACCACTTCACGTTACCAATTTAATTGGAGATCTATTTCAGGCTCACCCACACTTAGTTTATCACGGAACCACCCATATTTATAAACAATGCCAAAGAACCATAACATAATCATATCACATAAAACATGCATAAAGGAAACATAACATTTCCACTTTTTAATCATAAGATATCAATAACACATTGAAATAATAAAAACCATTATCAAAACAATTTTCAAAACCAAAATAAATGAAAATTAAAACATGGTATTTATTTTTTATTTTAAAAAATGATATGGATTGTAGAGGAAGCCGAAACTCAAAAAATGGTCACGGTGGCGGAGAAGTTGTTGTCTCCACATACATACGACAAAAAACATTCCCTTTTGTCGTTTAGTAAAACGCTTCATATAAAATAGATTCCTTTTTAATAAATGTAAATGTCATAGGGGTTTATACACCATATAATATAAAGTTGTGTATAAAACAAAATATGCCTCAATTAAATATGATTGAGACTAAGTCCCATACCTCATGTCCAACTTGACTCGATCGTTCTTTAACCTCCTGAATAATAAACATGATTTAATTTCTACTTTCTTAAGAAACTTTTTCAAGTTCATTATTCCTTTTATATCACTTATTACCATTTCATGAACAAAAAGTAATTATTTAAGTTAATAATGGCCGTTTTGTCGATCTTTGGTACTTGAGTCAAAAATAAACTATTTATAATTACAAGTTGTTCATGTGGTAAAATATCCATTATAAACAGAATTATATTCATGATGTAGATATCCTATATATAATATATATCCAGTATATACATGTATTTATAATATTACATAACATTTAGAGGTATGAAATTAAACTCACAGTTCATGGAGATAGTAAGCCGTACGTACGCATGAATGGTACTTCCATTTCTATTTCCTATTTAATGGAATGTAATCATAATGATATAAAGTTATATTATAAATCCAGTATAATATCATATATAATATCTGTTGGTCGGAGAGGATTACTCAAGAGGGGGGTGAATTGAGTACCAATTAAAATTTCTGTATTTAAAACCAATGTCTTAACGACCCCCAAACAAAATAATAGATTAAACTGTAGTGAATTTATATTAATGTAGAGATTCTATTAGGTTCTCAAGGGATTGATTAATTCCCAGTTAATCAACACAGGAGTGTGTGATTATCTTTTGAAACTAACTTACTAATCTACACTTAACATAAACACTTGCTAATTTAATTATCAAAGTAACTTTAAAAACAGTATTGGGTTTAAAGTGATTAGCAGCGGAATAAAACTTTGAAATAGATGGCACAACAATGTAACCAAGAGGTTCAGTCTCAAGCCGAGACTTAGTCCTCTCAAAATTTTATATAAAAATGATCCACACCCTGGATCGGGGTTCAACAGTTTACAACTGTCCAGGTCCAAGACCTCTACCACTGTTCTTCGTGGGAAACAGTACAACAACAACCAGCTGTCCAGGTCACACACGACCTCTACCACAGTTCTTCGTGGGAAAGAAAGAATGAAAGAGTTTTGTAAGGATTTACAGATCCTTCAGTTTGAGTACAGGAGACAGTGTATGTGTTAGATATAGAAGATAACACACACTGCTCGAAATGAATGGTAATAAATCACAGAACAAGAGATGTAGTGTTTAGAGATGGTTCTGGTGATTTCAGTATAGCTCTGGACTCCTTTGGATTTTATTAGAAGTGAGTCTGAGTCCTCTTCTCATTTCTGTTGAGAAACAGAGTGTCGTATGCTCCAGGTTCACAGGTGGTGAGAATATAGTCGATGAAGTTCTTCTTGTATGCACAGAACACTCCTCGAGTATGCTTGATTGTCTATGAGCTCCTCTATGTTCTTCTCATGCTTGTGTCGTTTTTGGTATATTGGATGCACCGCACTCTTTGGTTCGCTTCTTGTTGTTTTGTTTTCTTCACACGTTCGCACATATTTCTGGTATGTAGTCTTCTCGTATTTATCTCCCATCAGGGGACAGAAAAGATTTCTTTTCAGCAGGTACGAGGTATGGGTTCCTGAAATCCGACAACCTTTATCAGATATTTGACAAAACATTAAAATGTATGATATGACCGTTAGATACATTAAATAATGGAAATAAAGAAATTCAAACAGTGAGTCGAGTGATCGGTAGGTAATCAGCATTGGTAGCTTGAACATCGGTAGCTTGAACATTAGTAGCTTGAACATCGGTAGCTCAAACATTAGTAGCTTGAACATCGGTAGCTCAATGTCATTAGTTGCTATGACTCTATCGGTTTCTCCATGCGTCGGTAGGTACATGCGTGTATCAATGACTGTTTATCGGTAGCTCCATGCGCCGGTAGGTACATGCATCGGTAGCTCCATGCGTCGGTGGCTGTGAGTCTATCGGTAGCTTTGTCCATCAGTGACTTCTTCCATCGGTAGCTATTTATTCTTACACCGGTAGCTCTACGTTTGTATCGGTAGCTCTGTGTTAAGTCTATCGGTAGCTGTCTGTCGGTAGACTAAGTCTATCGGTAGACTGGTTACCGGTAGCTCTTTATCAGTAGCTATAGACATATTACTTATCTGTTTTATGCAGAACACATCTGATTGTGTTAGAATCAATTTATAACTTGTATGAACATGGATAAATGATTATTAACATATTCCAAAGACTATTTTTAAAAAGTGTTATTGATTTGATCACAGATTGGAAAGAATTAAAGTATAGATCAACAATACTTAACAATATCATAGAGAATGAAAACATAATTGGGATTTGCAACACAAATAAATACATGATTGAGATTATCAAAATAGGTGAGGTCAACAATATCATTAAATCGATCCTTTATACATCCCACATATATCATTAACAAATCAAATCACTTTGAGGGGCGGTAGTCCGCACTTCCTAAAATGAAGATATCACGTTTACCCATAATGGGAACCATAAAGGTATGCCATAAAGGAAAAAATAAAAAATATTAAGGAAAAAATTAAAATATTATATATCATATATAAATATAGTGACATCTTAATGGACACCATTGAATGTTTTAGATGAATACTGAACAATCATCGTTTCGTGAGGCAGAAATTCGCCATCCACGGAAACAATATGCTCATTAACCATTAGATTTATGTGTTTGTAAGTGTATCTAAAATACATATTATAAAAAAACCAGTTATATTGAATATACTGGTGTTGTTACAAAAGAAATGAATAAAAAGAGTTTAGGGGGTTGGAGAAGCAAAATAAGACAAAAGAACATTAGAGAAGACTTTACCTTTAAATCGGGTAACTCCTCTTGGTTTGAACCAAAAGGGTTTCTTGAAGAGATTTCAACTTAAGTTAAGTCTTCTAGGATAAATAGAGGGATGATGATAGATAAAATGAGAAGATCTTGGCCAAGCCAATGGCTTGAGAGGTGTGGGTAAGGAGGTAGGGTGGGGGCCTTTTATAAGAGCGAGGAGGGGAACTCTTGGAAATTCAAGAAATTATACTTTATTTCAAAATGAGTTTCGGATTTTAATGGTCATGATATTATTTTATTATCCTTAACTACTTGATTAATAATTAATCAAGATAATTTAAGATAATTATCGTCGTTACTATTCATAATGTCCAGAAACAAAAGAGTCTTAATAAAATAATTTAAACCTTCTGATTCTAAATATGGAATCAATTTTACCAAATTACAAAAATATAAATTGAAATAATTAATTTAAAAATAAATACCGTTGTCAAAAGAAATAGTAGGTTTTTTTTAAACAATATCTATGAATAATTTGCCACTTGTTTATGCCTAATTCCGAAGTGAAATTAATTCTAATGAACAGCATTGGATTAAATGGTAAAAATATAATCTAATTAAACTTTAAGACCAATTAAATTATAATATAACCATATAATTAAACTAGATGAAAAAGTAGTTTTGTTGTAAAATGCAGTATTTTTCACTATTCATTAAAAAATGAACATTGTCAGAAAAATACCAAAAATTAATCAAATGTAAATTTCAATGTACCAATAAAAAAAATAAGTTTATTTTAAAAAATAAAGCTTATAAAATTGTCAAAATTTTGATTCAAAAAAAATTTTCCATCAAAAGGTAGTAAAATAATCTTTTAAAAATATTACTCTACTCCATGCTTAAGATTTGATTTATTCTCTTTTGAAGCCTCTAAAACCCTATCTAATTCATAAATGGACATATAAAAGAATATCTAAAAATTCATTAATTACTTGGGATGTTACATGGAGGATACTTTTTGAGATCTTGGTACTTAGTAGAAATATTGAGCAACATTTCCATGTTATTTGATTTCACAGTCAACATAAAAACCACTTATTGTTTAAACCCCCATATCCTAATCCATGTGGGGAATCAATGATATGAGTTATTAAATAATCATATCATTATTTTTTGATGTAATAATTAAAAAAAATATAAACATTATTATGTAGTGAGGTATGTATGCGATACATGCGCAACAGATATGGGATTTCAATCCCTATATTGTCAATGAATTGATTAAAAAATGCATTTAACTACATGAGACCCATATATTGTAGACTCCCCCAACAACGTTGAAACGAATCAATTGGGGAGTTGGTATTTCTATTATCTCACATTCTATTAATTGAGATCCCGAAGGTGCGAAATCATGATGTAGAAATCCATGTCCTCATGTTCAATTATATGTTCCATGTGCATTAATGATACCATCAATCACTGAATATGTATAGCATCGTTACTAAAATAATGATAACTATTCGTTAATTGACTCATTACTAATAATATTATTAATAAATCCTTACACCATATATAATTTCCTTTCATAGAATATGATATTGTGTATGTGCCTTTTCCACTCTTGGTAATTAATGATGGTGAGAAATGTATCCTTATGAATTATAGATCACAATGAAATGCTTCAATTAATTTTTTAATCATGTTTCAAAAAATACTAACAGAATAGTATTAATACCTTATCTGAAAAAATATAGGAAAATAAAAAAATATTATATTTATTAATCTAGAACCATTTTATCAAAATCACAAAATCTTCCATTATAGTATTCAAAATAAACTATTATATCAGAATTACAGTGGAAATGATACTTATTCCACATCCCATTAACACAAAATTTTGTTGTAATAAACTTTTATGGTTTTTAAGTAGGAAATCTAAATACCAACTGCATTAACAAACAGTTCCTTGTTATATTTAGTAGAATCCGCAATCCTAATGTACATATATTGGATTTGCATAACCCTTTAATATCCATCACACCAAGTCCTCCTTTGAATGTCAACCATTTATGTCAAATAATTTATGTCAACCCAAACGTCATGTTTTAATTCCATGAAAATGCAACGAACCCCAACATTGGATGGTCATTCAATTTGAACCACAATTCAATTGTAATTAAATTAAGGGATGTATACACCATATAATTATACATAACTGATTAATATTATAATTTATTCATAAATTCAACATTATTACCAATATTTCAAGATTTTCAATATTCAGTGTGTTTAATTGCATGATTAACCAAGTCTTATATAATATCTATGCATAATTTAATTTATTTTAGTACTATCTGTCCTAATTTTTAATTAATTAATTCATGTGGTCATGAAAATACATCACTAATGAAATAAAAATCTCAATTTATATATGTAAAATAATAAATTAGTCTGATAATTAGATTTCACTAATAGCTAGTTTATCTAGTAGATGATATGAAAACAATCCACCTATGGGTAGAACATCTAAAACCAATTATCGTTATTGTTTTAGCAATCCATATGTCCACTAGTGTATGTATCATGGATTGGTTTTTCCAATGCTTGAACCAAAATATATGTTAATGGGTTTAAAAAAAGATGTCATTGGCTCATAGACCCTTCTATATTGATATAAGAAATAAATCATAGGTTTATAAATAAATTTTATAATAAATTAAAAAATCAATCACATTATATGATTTTTATAGGCTTTTGATCATCCATATTTTGGATAAAAATTACTCATTTAATAAAATTTGTATTAAATTGTAATCATTCTCTTTTAAGATAAATCATGTTTTAATAAATTAATTATCTTCTTCAATTAATAATTTTTCCCTTAATTCTCCTCTGAATTTCATGACATTTTCATCCAACTTAATTATTAATGTATTTAAGGAGTTTATATGAAATTAATTTTGTGTAAAAATTCATTGTGGGGGAAACATAGTGATTACCCATCCCAATTACCCATCATGTGTTACACTAATATATAATTTATTATTGTGGAAAGTATCTCACAATATCGATCACTTAATATCTTGATGTGTACTATCAACATACTCAACACATGATTTCCAATAATTTTAAATTTTACATAGAATTGAAAGCATCAACGTGTGTAGGGTAATAACTATCAAATGAATTAAACATGATATATTTAAATGAATATTTCATAGAAATTAATTAATCATTTTTATATAAAAACATGTCACATGGCTAGTCATATCATCAAAATGACCACAAACAAGTACATGTTGATAATTGTTTTAATATTATAATAAATAAATACTAATTCAATAAAATATGATAAAGATACATATCATGTGAATTTATGATACATTTAATGTATAATTCTTTTTTTCTATCCACTGAATGCACCCATGGACTCAACATGTAACCATGAAATTTAAAATGTTGCAGTATATGGTGTGTACATGGGCTACAGAACATGTTATCTTCTACTTACATGGACATCATTCATGTGGGATATGTAAGAAGATACATGACCTTTATGGTACTAAATAACTGCACACATTTTTTCGAAATTGAATGAAATATACTATGGATAAACATGCACATGGATAGCCTAATAAAATCATGGAGTATAATTAAATTCAACAATGGTAATGAATACCACCAACCTAAATTAATTATGAATTAATATTTTTATTAAATAGATATTAGTTCAGAGTCTATACCACCGGGTAACAAGGTGCGTACTCTTGTTTTACCTAGCCAAACTAGTTGGAACCTCCAGATTAGATCAATGAATTTATTTTATTTGTAATAATACTTGATTTCATTATATATATGAGAAATGAAGAAGATGAATGAAATATTGTGATTTGGATTATATAACGACTAATATATAATTAAAAAGTAATAATAAATTATGAAATCAATCAAGGATAATTAAATAAAATGAAATTATTATACAACCTCCCTTATACCACTTCAATGTTCTAGGAATAGTATAATCATGTGGTGGTCCATTACCATCATTTATTTTTTTCCTGAATGATGATTAATCTGAAATTTACCCGACAATAAATTTTGTGATAAAAAATTGAAATAATAATTTTAGGAACCAAATAAATGACGAAAATAGATCTCCATATCATATATTAACATTTTTATTAATTCTAATCACTTAAATAATTAGCTTATGTTACATCCTTCTTCATCGATGGGATCATGATTAGATTCCCAATATAGATGATCCACACATGTTCTAAAACTCAACAATCATTGAAGTAGGATTCTCTAGATGATAGCATGGTTGACTCTATTGCTTGAGTCATTTGCATTCGATAACCCCATTAATCACTTCAAAATTATTCTACATGATCTATATATAAATGAGTGTGGAAGGTGGTAGAATAAATTAATCTGCTCATGAAAGTGTTATAGGATAAGGGAGTTATCTAATGGTTCAAGATGGTTTAATGGATTTGTTTTTTCACAACAATATTAAAGAATTAAATTCAATCAAAAATAATTCAATTTGGTTCATTTAAATTAAGGATATGAAATAAATAACTTTACTTGTTATCTTTATAAATTAACAAATATCGAGAAAAACTCAATCCAAAAAAATATTATTATTATTAATTCTCGACATGTGCTAATCATTATAATGAGGAAAGATATTATTTATTCAAATAATAATATATATATATATATATATTATTTCTCATAGATGTATTAAAGTCATTTCACCATTCTCAAAAATATTTATCTTCCATTCAATAATGAATATATTTTTAATAAATAATTATCAATTCAATATTCATCAGTAAATAAATAAATTCAATATTTAGTAAATTGAAAAAAAAAATTATTAATTATTATTCTGAAATAATATTTTTTTAAGTAACTGGTGTAAAAATATATGTGATCAAGTAGAAATGAATAATTATTAAACCAAATGCATGGATAATATTTATTTAACTTGTTAAATAATAAATTTAATTATATTATTTAATTGATATTATTGACAGACATATTGTGTGGCCCTCTAGGACTCTTTCTTTCTATAGGTAGGAAAGGTTCCAGAAGTCTTATGTTGGCATCTAGAAAAATTGTAAGGAACCCATAGTGAATGAAGATGATGTTGGAACAATATAATACCACATATAGATGCTTATTGTATAATATAATACTTTTATCAAATTATCAATTTTAATGAAAGTCACATGATGGATCCATAAACTTTTGTGCATTATGTCATTTCCATTGTTTTTATGGAAAAAAATATTCCCAATAGAACACCATTGTAATAGATTAAATTAATATATATAATTTTTATCAATGTTCTAGAGATATCTTTTTCCATTAATTAATCAATGAGGGGAATCCTTTATCATAAAATTTGTTAATTAAATATTACTCAGGAAACTCCAATAATTTCATACCTCACTGTGAATATATTTCATCACGGGTTTCATCAATACATAAAATTACTAATCCTGTAACACTATTTAATAATAATCTTATATTATAGAGATTAATAAAACATTCGACATATATGAACATCCAAGGACATATATGAATGTGGATTTCATATTGTAATGTCTCATTGTCATAATTTCACATCATGTATATTATCAATGTCATACATAATTATAAGGTGACTCAAATTATTACAAATATCCACACCAAATTTATTGTGTCATTTATGTCCCTAAATTTCTTTAATATTTCTACATATCATATATCTAATAATTCAACTTTTTACCTTTTGGGTTCTCATCATAGTAGTGAAATTCTATAATCATTCATTATAAAAACAATACTCAATTGATATTATCACATACTATGTCACGTAAGTGAAAATTAATGATTTAGTATTGATTTTTTTAATATTTAAACAATTAATACCAATTAACATAATATAAAAAATGTTGTTTCAAGGGGTAACACACCAATATAGGGAGCATAGGTTTCATGAACTTTTTAGATGGTATCATATATTAAATGAACTAAGATAAATGTTTTGATAACCTTAAAATTCATTGCACTTACATGGTTGAATGTGAAACTTATAAGGTGAAAGGATTATAAGATAGTTAGTTTTATTAGATCACATCACAGAAGAATTTCTTTGACCTGATAAATATCACAAATGTGTTGATTCTGACTCTCATCATTGAAGATAACTTCATACAGGATGTGTGTAGTGGGATGTTACAAACATGATTATTATAATCTATCTCATTAAAAGTTACTAGTATGAACCTATAAGACAGAAATTACTGGGGAATTTATAGTAAGTGTATTAACAGAAGCATAGAAAAAACTTTGGAGAATGATTAGGTGCATTGATTATTGTGTGGCAGTGCTGACCATAAGGGCCCATATGGCTATTACCCCATATGGTAGTGAATATCTTTCAATAGAATGATCCATCAATCGATTTTATGAAAACATAGTTGGTATTCATGTGGTTGGGGTCAGGGTAGGTTCCATGGAATGGAATATACTCAACTATCCCTTAACAGATTGTTTGCATGACATCCACTAGATGACCTGGATGATGTAGGAGACATGTAACCATGACTTAAGAGTAGGATTATCAAGAAGAATATGAATCAAACTATGTTCTATTTGGTGCCTATGAAATAGGGTCTTAAATTATACATGTTATAAATTCTCTTATGAATCGTATGGATATTAGTCCTTCAACCATAGAAGGTGTTATTGTTATTTCATCAACCATTTCGATCATTTTTTATTTTAAAGATTTGGATTCCATTTTACATATTCAATATTCTAACCAATAGGGTTTGGATGTGGAGATATCACATGGGTTTCTAAGAACCAAGAAAACGTTTTTTGTGTGTTCAAAGGGAAGCTGTTGCAATATGAAATGTTCTCTTGAAATTTATGGCTACTGTTACATAAGGGATTCCTTTGATAGGGCCATTGAGGTATTTGGTTTTATTTTAGTTATAGATTGGATAGTTATAAAGTAAGATCATAACTTTTATTATCAATGTATGTTCACCTTTCAATATGTATATGGGGGTTTCTACTTTAGTCATGGGTAATTTGATATTTACAAAATCCAGGTAGGGCCAATTTAGTATTGATTAGAATTTTTAGTAATTAGGATAGCCTGACTTCTTCCAGATTAAATTATTGTACTTATCAACTAGTAGTTTTTCATTTTTATGATTCCTTTCATAATGAGTATTACCTATTACAACACAAGGGGTTGATCATGTTCATTTTTGAGCTAGTTTTGGAAGTCAACCATGTTTCTATCACACCACGTTAGATGGAAACACCAAATCATGATTATTTGAATATATAGTTGGTAGATCTAGAATATTTTGATTTATACAGACCTTTTTCACCACTAGGGGGTTATTCAATGATGTGAATGATTAATTTAAATTTTTATTTTTTCTTATCTTTGGAATATCAGAGACTAATGTAGATAACATTCACAAATTATAATTCACATCTCCATAACATAGAATAATTTAACTAGCAAAGAGTATCTAATATATTCACCATAACTGACATGAGGTGATGGTATTATATGTTTAGGGTGATTCTAAAAAATATTAATTGATATCCATTGGGAGTATATGTGTCTTGTATATATGAATACATGTAATATTTGGTTTAAATAATGCACCAATAGTATTCACAATAATGATGAATTTGATCTTCCATCAATTTCAATATCAGTTTTCTATTGGATTTCATTATTGATAGGTTTCTTTAATCACTTTCCATAGATAATAATTCCCAATATCATGGAATAATCCTATATAAATTGAGTGAAAATTGGATTTTTCTATCTTGTATTTATGTAGTTTCTATATTAATAGTGTGATGTTTTTATTTCATTCCATCTTAGATAATGGAGTTTCAATAGATCAAGGGATGGTAAAAACACTGTTATCTGTTGAGATTCTTAACAATAAATACAAAATTGGGTGAATTCTTGGTCTAGTAGGATATTTTCATCATTTCATCTTGTACATATCCAATATGAAAATGTTGTTTCCAGGCCAGACAAAGAATGTGGTGATATTTGATTATAATGATGATTCTAACAAAGATTTATTAGTCTTAAAGAGAATTCCATCATTAATTACAATCCTAAAATTTCATTATAAGAGTATAGCGCATAAAATGTACAATTATAAATTATTATTCGAGATCAAAGTTTTCATAAAAAAAGAGAAAAAAGTGGTTAAATTAGGATCTATATAGTTGTATTCTCTTGAATGGAATTATTCTACTCATGATCTAGAGCATTTTGTGGTTGTATATAGATGATTGTGAAAATAACGTTTTATAGAGAGGTATGTGGTGTATATAGACCAAAATAGACCAATGCAACTATTTTCATAGATAGATGTGAGTCTTTTACAGAGTAGTTGGATGATATATCATCTATTTATTGACATTGAGATAACCAACACAATAGTAAATGGAAAGGTTTTAATTGATTCCTTGAGTAGGAAGTCACAAAAAGTGGCATTGTAGATGTATACTGACGAGTGAATGATGATGGATCTCTTTATTGATATGATATTGGTTATTAATGATTCTCAAGGATGAGCATGTATGACTTCATCATCTATTTGATCCCTTCATTCTATATTGGATCAAGAGAGAGAATTTATCTATCCAAATGAGATTAGATTCAAGGGAGAACATTTATGGTTGGGATCCTCTCATATATTTACCTAATGATACTGTTGACATTATTATAATCCATTCATTTGTTTGGGTTCATATGGTTTTTCAAGAGGAGATGATGACAGAATTCTATAATTATAAATTGGTGATACATCATGGTCTCACCACTAATGCACCTATTGTGATTGGGAAGTGGTAGCATGTGAAAGAATAATTTGGGACCTTGGAGTTGGAGTCTTATATGGGGAACCAATATCATGAGTTGTTATTAGATTCCCTTTTCTGATTCATGTCATTGTATATTAGTGATGTAAAATTATATTGTGGGTGGTTTATTTATCCCACCATTTCTAAATTATTCGTTGTTTATTTATTAGGTTGACTCTCCATATGTTTTTTTAGTTTTTCAGGACATTCAAAATGATCCCCATTATCATAATAATTATCTTATTTATATGTCATCATGGGGCCATAAAATCTAAAGTAATTATACATATCAGTGGATATCAATTTTTTATAGTTTGAAAAACAATTTAGTACCATCGACTAGATGGTGTAGTCCACAGAACAAATTGTGGGTTGTATATGAGGCCTTGTTTATATTTAGAGCCTCACCATCCATCCAAGGTGTTTCAGTCTTAATGGGTAACCTATATGTGACCCCCAATCTAGAATATGTTGTCTTAACTACATTTTATTGGTTTATCGTGCATTATTTGATTACTGGAGTACACCAATAGTTTCTTATTGGTGTCCACTAGCCTACCTTTGGTGTCATGATGGGTGGAGATTAATAAAGTAGAAATCAAATATCTACACCACTAAATAAACATTAAATTACCTTTAACCTCAAATAAAAACCATATATGAAATTGTAAAATATTTATTTTTCACTTGAGTTCCAACATCTAGTCCCATGGATGTTCTTCTCATTTATATATGTTCTTCAATATACTTCTTCATAGTTTTCTAGTTCTTTATATTTTTATTAGATCATCTTGTTCCTTAAGCCGTTCCTTTAATTTCACCCTTAATGAGATGTGATATGTTATATCCATTAGATATTAGATTGATTCATTGTTATCTTGTGTTCCAACATGGATCTAATACAAACTGTTTCTTGAGGTTAGAGGACTAGACAAACTTTTTAAATTCAGAATTTATTTTTCTAGTATATACAATGTGTGTGACCGTGATGACATGTGGAGAATACATCATATCTTAACTGTTAACCCAAAATTTCAATTACAAAACATGATTAGACCTCCATGAAATCCAATTTGAGATATTAGTGTTGAGATTGGGACTTGAGGCTATCTGAGAGGTATGTAAAACATTGACACATAGTTGGAACAAGAATTGAATGAAAAAAAACCCATAAATAAATAAAATATTATTTTGATTTTAAAAAAAATATGAATTAGTTTATCATGTTAATTATGTGTTCACATAAACAATGAATATCAATAACATGGTAATTTTTTTATTGTTTTTATTGTAAATTTAATTTCATAAGAAATTTAATATTCCATTTAATCGGAATTGGAATATTATAATGATTGAATATGTATATGAAAGTATGTGCTTCGATAAATGTTCATAAATGATATGTCAAATGCGAGTTGGTTATAATTGAGTTAAAAATAGTAACATTTCATAAATTTACAATTGGACTGTATATTATTGTTTGTATGAAATTTGGAATGGAATAAATTGGAAGATAATATATTAAGTGGTGAAATGAAAAATATTTATTATATGATCATTTTTGAATGTTTTTGGTTTTGTAATTTTAATGGATTTTTTTCCATATTATCTAATCAGATTCATGATTAAATTAATTCTTGGGGATTATAGGCATGGTAATGTACCACCTAAGGGAATCATACATTGTATCATTCCACCTCAAATATGGACACTTGGTTACACAACACACGAGCGAAACATAAATGGATTCATAATGCATGAGGGGTAGATTAATTATAGACACCAATTAAAGGATGAATTCACATGTATGTACAATCTAAGGAAATGAAACATAGATAAATGATTCTTGAGGGGTGATGAATAAAATATTTGATCCATAAGAGAATGATCCAAAATTTTTGGGTGATAAATACTTAGTTGGAGGGTCCTCTTATGATATGGTTTATTCAAACTTGGTAGATGAATATAACTATTAAATGAAATATTATACATCATAATGAATTAGGGTTTGTTAATCCATGTCTTTCAACATAGTTCTTGAGGATCATTAGGGTTATATGGTGATCCACATTAATTTATGAATTAATTCCATTATTTTTCAGGTTGTATAATTCCATTTATATATATACCAATCGTTTTATACAATATGGATATGATCTAACCATATTGTACTCACACCTATCATGGGCACCAGTTGGTATCTGGGAAGAATTCATGGGTATAAGTATAGACATGGGAATTGGTCACTATACATGATATATTGTTTTTATATTTGGAATTAGAGGTTTTATATTCTTCTAGTCATGGGGTTTGGTACTATTTTTTGAAACATTTATTATTGTGTATGTAATACATTTCCTAAGGTGCTTCATTGTGAATTAAATATTTTCATACTGTATGGAATGACATGGTTTATTATTATGATATAGATATTTTTCATATATATTTATAGGTATATATGTTGAGATGAGTATGTATTCTTATCTATAGGTTTATTTTTTATATGCTTAAATTATTTTAATTTTTATTTCCATTATTTACATAGATGGATAGGCACAAACATATACTCCTTATACCCATGATGTTAGTTGGATACCTTTAATTTTTGAGGAGGTGTGCTCGATTTATGGTAAATAATCATTTTTAAAATGTGAGGAGGTACCTCACTTGTGACATTACATTATTATAATATAGAGCTCAAAAAAATAAATTAAAAATTATTGGTAATTGATATGAAATTAAGATAAGAAAACATAATGATAAAATTTCTATATCTATAAAAAAGTGTGATTATTTTTTCTAAATATTAATCTAAATAATAAATTTACCAATATTATTTTTTATATGATGAAGTAAACACAATTATTTAATACAAGATATCAAAATTAGCATATAGTAAATATTATAGATGTTTTTGGAATAAATCTTGATTATTTTAACAGTGAAAAACTATTTTTACAAATATTATCACTTTTATCAAATCATAATTATAGATTTACTACTTAATATTCTATAAATTTATTAAAATAGAAAAAAATTATATATTAAATGGAAAAACAATAAACAATATGTTGAATTTGTTAAACTAAATAATAAATTGGAAATGCTATGTGATTTTTATATATAAAATAATTTCTTTCATTTGATTTAATTATTTATGCATTTTTAATGTTACAATTGTATTTGGATTGGATTTATTTTAAAATTAAAATCCTATATTTTTAATAAACCAATTAATATAATGGATATTAATTTTATTCATGATTTTGTTGTATGTTTATTTTAATTCGTAAAATGGGGAATTAAAAAAATGATTCCATTTAATTTGTAATTTAAAGTAAATGTAAATTTTAAACTGCAACCTCGTGTTCTCTATAATGATTTGGAGAAATATAATTCCACATGACTAGAGGAGTGCCTCAACATATCATAGAGGCTACATCCTTATAATGATGGTCTCAGAAGGTGTCATAGGGAAACAATGCCTCCAAATATGTGATTGTAATCATAAATAAATATCCTAGAATCATACATATCATTTTACATAAACATTAAAAAGAATTACATACTATATAAAAATGAAATTATATTATATTTATTTATATTAGCAATCAGCCTATCGGAAAATCACACATAATGAATATGGGAAATATAAATACTGAAATAATCCTTGGTTTCTTCACCAATATAATTCACATCCCATATTCTGTAACCTCTCAATATACATCAACTAAAACATCAATATCATGATTCCCTAACAAATGTGTTCCCATAGCTACTTTAAGTGATTCTTGGGTACACTAAGTAAATTGGAACCACATCAGCTTATGAGTATAAGAAATAGTATAGAATCAAAAACATATAATCAAACACACTAAATATATTTTTATTTTAATGTCACATTATTTTTAAAAAAATGCTAAATGTAAATAAATAACAAAAAAAAACCAATCCTCATGTAAATTACCACATTAAATCCTACTTCTTTCATCTAGTGTCAAGGTTTCTCATATCATGTAGAAATGAACATCACAACCAGATTGAGGTTAAATACACAAATATTATATTTTCATATTTTGTGACAATATGCTATTCTTGTATTCAGAATATATTATCAAACTTTAAAAGGTATCCACAATGGTGTTCTTTTAATAAGGATCCATGTTAACCATAAGGTGTTAATCATAGTAACTATGTATCCATGGGAAAAATCCTTTAAACAATGTGTTCTTTACCATGGCGTTAGAAAATATCAGGTGACATCACAGAACCCATGGAGAATCAGCCATGACATTCCAAAATAGTTGGCATCGATACTAAACCCTTGGGGTATCACCCTTATGATTATAAAATATCCAAAATCATAGATTATCCTTAGGTTTTAATCATAAAAATTCAATCATTATTTAACACCAATACAATTATTAATTGGATGACATTAGGAATCAAATATCTTCATGCCACAACTTGCTATATCAACGATCCTCATTATAATGTGACACCTATTATCATCAATTTCGATTTCATATGAAGCTTATCACTAAGTTAAATAAATTTCACTTGGATTCCCATTTAGTTACCATAAATATAATCACAAAATATTCACTGATCACCTGTTTCCATAAATGAAATACATGTACCATGTCAACACCCATCATTAAAAGGGGACTACATCAGTCTGTATCATTGACCCCCATCAGGTGTACATTATCATTTTAGGAAAATCTGTAAAGGAGACTATATTGGCAGATCCATCAAGTCCCTTCTTATAACCCATGTAACTACATAGTCAAAAAGAATATATATTCTACACATTTGTTTCATCGTGGTCTACCCACCCATGTGATCAAGTCATAGGGGGATGTAATATCATCCATATGGTCATCTCAACTATATTAGGTGATTTGGAAAATATAATGTCGCCAAAATTGATTTCATATGTCTCATATAATTAGAAATATCTTCTTATAGATCTTTAATGGATCTGAGTATAAGGGATGCTATGTTAGGTTATTCATATTTAGTTAACAACCCAGATTGAGTCTTTGTGTCCCAAGGCATACATAATCATAATCACGACCATCACCATATGTCACTGGGGATAGCCATCTAGTTCATTGGGTCTCATGTGTCCATGGAATTCTATGCAATTATAACCATGGAATTTCATGAAAACTAATAAAAATAATTTATTTAAAAGGGTTCATTACACTTAGTGGAGATTAATCAAATCATATGTATTAGAATACATGTTTATCAATAAATTGGAATGTATGACAGATGTCCTATATCTCATATTTAGCATAATCAAAATCTAAATTCTCATATATACATATCTTCCACGGATCGGTTACACCCATCCATGTGAGTCCATGATCAACCTACCACAACCAACCCATGTTTGCCCAAAACCCATAAAAAATAACCCATATTAACATATTATAATCATTGTTTAATTAGCAAGATGGTTACTATCAATATTTATATTAATTTTGTTTAAATAGACATCGCCAATGAAAATTGAAAATAACCCCTCGTCACTAGAGATATGTAAATTGTGACATGCCACTACCCTATGTTATTCTCCTGAATTAAATATGACTAAAATTAATAAAATGTGCTGATTGAAATATTCTCAATTGAAATCATATTTAAATGAAAAATGTTATTAAACCCATTACATGATACAATTTTTTTTAATTATTTGTGGTGGTGGGCATGCATTGTCTTTGTATATCCTCCATCTTAGAATTTTGAAATCCATATTGTAAATAATTGATTTCACAATCCAAAGATAAATATATATTTTATCCCCAATGATATTGATTCAAATATTGTTGGAAATTTTCTGAAAAAATAAATTAAGTATAGATAAAAGGACACACCATATATAGTGATTGGCCCCCTCATGCACCAGTACCTAAGATGAATGTTGATGGTGGTCCAAGACCCAAATTTATGTAATATGATTACACATCCAAATTTTGAAAAAATTTACATATATGTTCAGGAATAAGACATAGTATATTCACATTGATATCTTGGATAACCCTCATTCATAACCTATAAAATCATCTGAAATCGATTCAGTTCCTGAATCACAATTAATGGTGTGAGTAGTATTCTATTGGTGTTTTTAACATCAGTACCCACATATTACACCCCAATTTATCACCCAATCCCAAATAAATAAAATTAATCTCAATAAACAAATAATAACACCTTTTTATGTCATTCTAATAATTTGAATCTATTTTTACTTTGATATTATCAATCAAAACCATTCTTTACATGAAAAACATGATTTACTTATAGATGTTTCTATATAGTGCTATCACAGGGTATGAAAATATATCTTCAATAAAACATCTCATACATGGACAATCATAGAAACCATTGAATCAAATAACCCACAACACTTAGGATGACAACTCATGATCATCCTATCATTCTTGATCCCCAAATGTTAATCACATTTTCACAATTCCCTCAAAAGACAAGGCACGTGTTTTATGAAAGAATAATCCATAACATATACAAGAATATACAACCACCATATGAAAATCCATAAAACCTAACAATCATGAGACAACACTCTATCTTTAAAAATACAGTCACCAAGATAAGAGATCTCTACCACATAAGTCGTCGGTCATAGTTGATATTTCTGATCAAAATTTCATTCCATCATTGGAAACACAAAGTGAAACACATACTAAAACACTCCAATAACCTCCCATACATTTCATAGTCCTCACTCCTCAAATTCTTTCCATTTAAATATGTCAAACACAAGGAAAATTTGTAATAATATTTCTCCAATATAAATAGAAATGCAATGATAATTTTAAACCTCATCCACATTATCAAATTAAAATATTACCTGAATCTTGTTATTTTAATTAATGACCCTTACATAATGGTTCACACTCATTACTCAAAATACAAAACCATAATCCCATGTAAGTCTTAAATTTTAACAAATAAATGACTCCTTATTATGTTTCAGTTAAAGATTCAAAAATTTAACCGTATGATAAAACTAGATTTCACCCCTAGATCTAAGGGAAGTAATTAGTTCACTACTATGACTATGTCACAAAATAGTAGTTCACCCCATAAAACATCATGAATCATAGATACATCAATGAATTAGTTGTGAACTGTAAAATGAGCTCCTCGCTACCAATTCCATTACACCATCTATAGTTATAACCATGTCAAAAAAATAAAATTTGGTCTTCATCATCAAACAATATCAAAATAGATATTATCACATACCATTAGACCAATGTAACCTTTATAGAGTAATGATCACTCTAAACATCTTCTAACCATTCAACATGATAGTAATTTTTCCATGATTGGTATGATTATTCTCATAATCAATGTATCGTTATATAATCATAAAGAATCCAATCAATCATTACTAGTAACCCATAAATATTCCTTATATATATATATAAAAATTGATGTTTCTATGATTAGTCATAACTGAGCACTTACTATAGGAATATTTTATTTCCCACTCCTTGATCATGTGAACATTTATTTTCAACAGTTTCAAAAATACTTATTTTCATCCTGGGGAGAATAAAACCTAGAATGGGGTGAGCTCAGATGCTCAATAAGGATAACAATATAGCAGAAAATACCATAAACAGGCATAAATATGTAAGGAAATATATAAGACTAAAACAAAATCCTTTTAAACATTAACATCATCTTAATATGGAAACGAAAAAATCAAATAATTCCATTTAGTTATTCACATAGATATTCTACTAGTCAAATAATCAAATGCATTATCAATAGCCACTTTCATAATGATGGAATGCCTAATGCCAGAGTTTCTTAACCAAATAGTCAGGGCCTTGTGCCATGATTACAAATAATATTTTTTCATTGCCTAGTTCCAAGACACTAGTATGTCTCATGAGACCAAAAGATGCACAGTGGAGATATAGCAGGCTCCACACGTCACTTACTAATTTTAATGCATTGCTGATATGAAAAGGTTTAAACATAACATTAAGATTTGTATTAAAACTGGCATACGAAATGTCAATACATTATCCATAAACCATGAGTGGTATGAAAATAACACATCCACATTCAGACATATCACAAAACCTTCAATAAAATGTAGAAGTTTTTATCATAATAAATCAACATCAAATAAGCTTAAAATCCATCAAAGGATGTTGACATAGATGAAATAAAAACTTTTTTAGAGAAATATCTATTTCTATTTTAAAATCATTTAAAATTCATATAATTATAAAAGAAAAAATTTATTTTGGAAATATTATTATATGCTACTAAGGGAATATTTGATGAATTTATAACGATGGAAAATAGACGCACCCGCTGTATAAGTTAAAAAAACATTCATACATTAATTTGGTCGAAAAGGTCATAAAGTGCATTTTTTTTGGAAAAAAACAGAATGATTCCTTTCAAAACATATAAGGAGAAATAAAGGTATAAATGTCTTTAACCCATTGTATTGTAAAAAGTAAAATGGTTGAAATACATTTTTAAGAAGAATGGATGTGGATGATAAAGAGGTCCCTATGGATAATTACATATAAACCACCTCATATAATGAAGAGATTGTGAAATTAACCATTACATGTACATTTCCTTCGTCGTGGGTAGGTTAACCTCATATATATTGGTTAAATAATTGTTTTTAAATTATTCATGAATCATATACTTTAATATGATATTACATATGATCTTTTAACATGGATTTCTAAATAGTATCTCAGTATTATCGTCATTTTGGGTGTTAACTGATTCGTTTTACATTATAGGATTTTTACGTAAGTACTATTTATTATGGATATGATGTATCATATTCATATTCAGAATAATAGTAACTCTTTAAACAATATTTTCAATCATATTATGAAAATTAGTCTTTAATGTATAAGAGGGAGAATGAATCTCATCGCATTCGTGGAGATGGTAATCCGTACGTACACACGAGAGACAATATCATTCTTTTGATATTAAAATAATTTATAATTGGATGGTATATAATATATATAGAATAATTATCATTTTATAATAATTATTTACATTAATTACACATCATTGTTATATTCATTCAAATAATAATGTATTGAAGAACAATTACACCACAACGTGGAGACGGTAAGCCGTACGTACTCATGTATGGTGACATGTCATTCGAAATATATATAGAATAATGAATATGGTTGTAAAATATTTTTAATAACATCAATGTATATAGTAGATACTCGATCTATTATTTTAGAATGTAAAAAACAATGAAAGATGAAGTGAAAGAAGAATGGAACTTTAAAGAGGTGATGAAATATTTGCCTCTTTTTCAGGTTCTTCCTTTTGATTTGGAAAAAAGGGCTCCTAAACTAGTCTTTATGACTAAAATAATGCCTCTAAGATTATGGGAGGATATTTTAGAGGGTATTTGTTCAGGTTTTGTGTGATCCATGTTTATTTGAAGGTGTTAATTAGATAGAAGGAGGAGTTCCCTTTTATAGGAGGGGTGAGGGGAACCTTAGGAAAAGCTATAAATATTATTTTATAACAAAATAATTATTGATTTATAATGGCTCCAAAATGAATTATTTAAAGTATAAGGTGGGTATGGGTCTAAAACCACCAATCCAATCAGTTTTTGAAAGGTTTTTTCACCATAGTAACTTTATATTTTAGATGTAACTCTTAGTTAAATAGTTTAACATTTATCATGTCTCATTGTATTTTTATATTATATGTTTAATAAACATATTATAAACATCCAAGAGAACCTCAACTGGTTCATAATTTATACACCTATCATTACTTAAGTCTTTTGGCAGAACCAATGATTGTTAGTAATAGAATATCAATTAATAATATAATATATGTGTTGAAAACTCTTTTATGTCTATTTTGACACTATTGGTTATTTTGTTTTTGCTAAATTCATAACAGTATTATTACTTTGAAAATAAATAATATACCCAACCATAATATGTCATATTAAACTAGAAAATTAGGGGAATTCCTAAAAAGACTCAAATTACATTTATTTGGATATTTATAATATCCATTATTTTAATCTTTGATTAATATGGTTATTACTGCATCATTATTGTGTCATAAATAAATGAAATTATTTAATGTCTAAAAAAATATAAATCAAATACCATAATGTAGGAAATATTTTTAGCTTTATACTGAATATTTATAGTTGAATTAATCTTATGTGTTACCCTATATTAAAAATGTATTAGTTATTAAACTTTTAATTTATCACTTTTAACTCTTCATTGAATTATATAATAATAAATCTTCTAATCTAATACAAGTGGACCTAATGGATCATATATGATTCCAAAGGTAGTTTTTGGTCAAATTACACTAATACGATAGAATTAGGACATGGGTTTGGGTAATAATAATATCATTTTCACCGTTCATTACCCTATTTACTTTTAACTGTGGTAAATAAAAGTAAAAATACACCATTCATCAAAAATTATTTTCATCTTATTGAACCACATATTAATTAATGATATCAACTTTATCTCCCTGATTTTTGAAATTCAACTCACAGAGGCTGTAGAATTATTTTTTATTTAAATTTGAAAATGCTCCTATGAGGTGGGTAAAAGAGAGTAAAAAGTTCAATACATTTTTTATATATCTAAAATTATTATAAACTGACTCTATTGAATTACATAGAATATATATAAGTATTATGAATCAATTTTTACCTAATTTTTTTTTAATTAAAATAAATAATTATTTAAATTAAAATTTAGTTTTAAAATATAACTCAGTTTTTTTAGTATATATCAAAAACTGAATGTTTTTAGAAAAAAAAAATCAAACTATGCTAATTTTAATATTTAGGATTGAAAAATGAAGTCCATTTTGTAAGATAAAATTTCTAAAATTTCAAAAAGCGTGTGTTACTATTCATAACGGCTAGTTTTATAGGTTGTGGTTTGTTAGAAAACGAATTTGCGTACAACACATGCTATTGTATTATTCAAAGGGAAATATACCGTGCATCCTTGGGATGTTACATTTCCGCCTCCTTCAAATAATTTATTCCTTGAAATTTCAAGAATATTACTGCATAAAAATATTTGGGTGGTTCTTAAGTATAAGTTAATCGGGTTCCTACGTTTCCTCTTCAATATTATGCTTTCTACATAGAACATTTACTAGAAGAGTCATCTGGTTTCTCAACAGTTGTTCTCTTGTATCAAGATCATTGACAAGATCTTCACAGTAAGACTGATCAGGTTCCAGTTCTAATTCATTATATGTGAGAATATGTGTTGGGTTAGACATGTATTTTCTCAATAGTGATATGTGGAATACATCGTGGACATTGGAACGACATGGAAACATTTCCAAACAATAAGCTACGGCCCCAATTCTATATAGAATTTTGAATGTTATGATGTACCTAGGACTTAATTTTCCCTTTCATACCGAAATGTATAACACCATTCCATGAAGATACCTTCAAGAAAGCATGATCTCCTACATGAAATCTCAAATCTTTCCTTTGGTTATAGACATACCTCTTCTGCCTATATTGAAGTTCTTTGATGTGGGTTGGGATTACATTCGCATTTTTCATCGTTTCCTCCACAAGTCCTGAGACTACATGTTTTCATTCACCAACATCATCACAATATGTTGTTGTGAGACATCTCTTTCTGTATAATGCTTCATAAGGTGCCGTCCGAATACATTAATGGAATCTATTATTATAGGAAAAATCTACCATAGGTAATTAGTGATCCCATATACCATGAATGTCAAGTGAGAATGATCTCAAAATGCCTTCTAAGGTTTGAAAAGTACATTATAATTGTCCATCAGTTTGAGGGTGGTGCGCAGTGCTCAAATGTAGTTTAGTATCCAGGGATTTCTGATGATTTTCCATAATCATGATGAAAAACGTGTATCACGATCAGAAACAATCGATAGGGGTACTCCATGAAGTCTCACAACTTCATTAATATATAGCCTTGATTGACGTTCAAGTGGTAAATCTTCCCTTATAGTAAGAAAATGTTTTAACTCTCTAAGATGATCACAAATGACCCATATTACATCATTAATTCAAGGATTCTTTGGTAGTCCCATGATAAAGTCCATCGTAGTATTATCCCATTTCCACTCAGGTATGGGAAGAGGTTTCCTGACTCCTCCAGGTTGTTTCCTTCAAGCTTTCACTTGTTGAAAAACCATACATCTTGTCACAGATTCAGCAATCTCCCACTTCATGTTCTCCAACAAAAAAAGTTCCTTTAAATATCTATACATTTTGGTTCTCCCAGGGTGTATAGAGAAATTGGAAGTATGAGCCTCATCCAAAAAATTCCTTTTTAGATCAGGTATATCGGGGACAGAAAGTCTCTTCCCAAATTCTAAAATCCCATCCTTATATACGATGTCACTCAATGTTTTATCATTCAAATCATTATTCGTCCTTATAAAATCATCATCATGAGACTAAGAAGGTTTTATCCTTTCTAGTAATTATGGTTTTGAAGCCATTTAAAAAAGTATTGATGTTTCAAATTCCAGGTTTATTACAATATCCATCATTACTTGATCCATGTATAAATTATCCTTTTCAACTCTCATCATATTCAAAAATCCATGATCCTTTCTACTGAAATCAGTTTCCACCTTATTTTCCATCCTCGGGTGGTAGTGTATAGTGCTATCATAATCCTTTAGTTGTTCAATAAATCTCCTTTTCCTTATGTTGAGTTCTTTCTGTGCGAAAATAAACTTCAAACACTTGTGATCTGTATAAATCTCACATTTTTCACCTTAGAGATATTTTATGAAAATCATCATAGCAATGATTGTAGCTGAAAACTCAAGATCATGTGTTGGATTGTTTTGCTCATGAAATTTTAGCTGAGGTGATGCATAGGAAAAAACCCAATCATTCTACATAAGGACACAACCAAGTCTATTCGTTGAAGAATCACTATAAATAACAAACCCCTCATTCCCTAACCATAGAGTCATGATAGGAGCATTGAATAATATACTCTTCAGTTATTCCAAAAATTATTCACACTCTGTTGTCCAATCAAATTTAACAACTTTTCGTTTGAGCATTGTTAATGGGTTAGCCAACTGGGAAATATTCGGGTCAAAATGTCGATAATAACCTGCTAAACCAATAAAACTGCATACCTCAATTATACTTGTTGGTTTAAACCACTCTTTTGCACCCATGGTCTTAGAAGAATCAACATATATTCCATCCTTAGAGACAATATGTCCACGAAATGAAATTTCATGATGCCAGAATTCACACTTGCTAATCTTCCCATGTAATTAGTGTCTTCTAAGAGTTTTCAGGATAATGGAAAACTGATTTTCCCGATATTCATAGATTTTAGATTATACTAAGTTATTTTCAATAAATACAACTACAATGTCATCAAGATATTTCTTGAAAATTATATTCATTAGATCCATGAAGACAGAGGGTGAATTAGTCAATCCAAAAGGTATTACTATAAACTTTTAATTCCCATACCTAGTTCGAAATAATGTTTTATGAATGACTTTAGTCTTCACACACAACTGATGATATCCAGATCGAAGTTCAATATTTGCAATTTATACAGGTCTATGACGTTGGTCAAATAAATCATCGATGCGAGGTAGGGGATACTCATTCATTATTGTTATATCATTTCTCTCCATGAATTCAATGCACACCCTCATAGATCCATCATTCTTCTTAACAAAAAGGATAGGGGTTCCCCTGGAGAAACACTAGGGAGAATAAATCACTTATTACTCAATTACACTATTTGTTTCTTTAGTTCCACTAATTCCACTTTGGCCATTCTACAAGGGGTCTTCGATATGGGCATTGAACAAGTAATTAAATCATGGGAAAACTCAATTTATCGTTCTAGAGGATGTCAAGGTAAATCTTCTAGAAACACATCAAAATATTCATTCACAATAGGTACATCCTTTATTTTAACATTAAATTCCTCACCAACAGTTATTTCATTCTCTACCTCCCCAATAACTAAATTTAGTTGAGCTACTGGGGGTGGATCTAGATAAGAATTAGGTGGTGAAATTTCTTCTCTAAAGATAAGGTACTCTTTGTCATCATCAAAAATTGTATCCTCCTTCTTCTTATAATATTTTTCGTATCATGAACTGAAATCCAATCAATACCGAGGATTATATCAAATTCAATAATGGGTAGGATGATTAGATAAGCATATAAAGAACATTTATATGCCCTAATGGGGACAGATTCATAATAAATTTTTGCAATGATATTTTGCTTATGAGTTTTGACTGACAACTCCGATGTTAAATCAAATTGGAAATATCTAATTTTCATACCAATCATGGATGATATGAAACAATACGATGATCTAGAATCAAATAAATCATTGGATAAACTTGAGGAAACCCTTAAATTACCTACCACTACATCATTCGGAGCTTCAAACTTAACAGTAGTAATAGCATAAGCTTGTTCTTGATCCCTTTGATTTTTTTGAGGTAAGTTCCCATAATGGTTATGAAATTCATTCTAATAATGCTCCCTCTCTCTAAAATTGTAGCATTCAATATCGATAGCCTATTTCGTCCACATGAAATCATGAGATTGGTGGCCTTTTTCACCATAGTTGTAAATGACTCACATTCCCATCAGGCATGTACCAGGGTGCTTCTTCCCACATTTACTACATGATGTATATTAATCTTTTCCCTTCTTCTCCATATTTCCATTTCCAGAGTGTTCATCAGATATCTTCTTCTCTTTCTTTTCTTTAATGTTGTAAGACATAGAGAATTATTTTTCTGTCATGTAAGCCCATGAGACAATATCTTCTTACGACGAGATGGATTGTGATACAAATTCTTTATGGTGAAATGGTTTTTACCGATCAAAGAAACGAGAAATCTTACTTCTTGGGGTACATATATAATCTGCAGCATGACTCACTAACCATGTAATTTTATCCTCATACATTGCGACATTCTCATCCTCCATTGGCCTTAGACACATAAATTGGCTTTCTAGATCCGCTCTATGGTCATGATGAAAGTATTTTTCTACGA
This sequence comes from Viscum album, assembly GCA_963277665.1. NCBI lineage: Eukaryota > Viridiplantae > Streptophyta > Magnoliopsida > Santalales > Viscaceae > Viscum > Viscum album. The sequence continues at coordinate 302,046,997 of OY728131.1, read as the reverse complement.
AAAGATCTTTAAACTACTTAAATTCCATATTTGATACTTCATCATCATTCGTTTTTTTTTTGAATCAATGACCACCATTTATCAGCATCTCTAGTGAGGCAATAAACTTCCCTGACAAATTTTCCCTATCGCTACTCCCGAGGGAATGAAATTTTTTCTCTATGTAATTTATCCATTTCTCAGCTTCTAGTGTATTTTTACCCCAATTAAATGATGCTGGTTGTTTCCTCATTAGGATATCTTACATTGATCCTTCACACTGCGTATCAGGGTGCTCCATAAGAGAAAGTCTATTATTCACTACCTCTGTGTGTTATCCCAGTATGGTTATTAGTTGATCAGCACAAGTTGCATCAACAGCTCCACTATAATTATCTTGAGAAGGAGGGAAATCCCCACATGGAGTGCGATCATTTATACAGTTTCCATTCGATCAACTAGGTGCCATTTATAAATAATGGCATAAACTAGATTAGATTATGAATCACAATACATACACCCAAATGTGTAAAACACTGAACATAAACTGAAAAGTTTAGGGATATTTTCTATAATCATAAAAAAAAGTTTTCCTTGAAGAATTATCTACTCATAAACTCTTTATAATGGTTTGTAATATAAATGAGAATTATCCAAAATACATCCCACGGGAGTGTCGTAACCTAGAGTGTAGCAAGGCCCATTGTCGTGCACAAGTTCCCTTTTTGAGTCTAGCTCAAAGTATTGTTTTTTGGTTTTACCCCTAGGTAAATCTTTACTAGAGCTGCCTCTACCTTCTTGTAACCAGACAAGGATGTATTACTTCGAAAACTCCCAAAATATTATTAATACCAAAATTATAGGATGTTCATCTAATGGAATCCTTAAAGTATATCTTTGGTCTATGTGCTCAAATCTAAGTTTATCAAAATCTATTTTCCAAGGTTTGTACTAAATTTCCTCTAAAAAAACTGTAACGCCCCGAACCCAGAACCACAGAGTTGGTAAAATATTACATATCATTGGAATGATCACAAAAGATCAAGTATCGAATGACCGATTATTTTAGTATCCAAGGAAGTACTAGATACATTAATAAGTGTTACATTACATCATAAAATGGAAAACTACAACAACATTGTTTCCATGGATAAAACTGAGATCCCATAGACTATCACTAATGGTCAGTCATAATAAACTTCTTCACATCCTCGGAAAAACAAAACATATTAAGGGGTGATCTCAGTTTCTTAGTAAGGATTAAAATATAGCGCAAACATTCATAAATAAGAATAAAAATTTAAAGAAATCTATAAGAATAAAACTTCTTCTTTTTATACATGTACTTCAACATAATATGGGAAACATAAAATTAAATAATTCCATTTTCTTATTCAAATGGATACTCTAATTGTCTAATAATCACATGCAATATCAATAGCCACTTTCATAATGATGGAATGCATAATGCGAGGCTTTAATATCAACATAGTCAAGGCCTTTTCCCAAGACTAAAAATAATATTTTTCATGGTCTGGTTCCAACACAGTAGTTTGTCTCATGAGACCAACCGGTGCCTCGAGGAGCTATAGAGGGCTCCACCCATCACTTAATAAGTCCAATTCACTCCTCATATGAAAAGGATTAAACATAACATAAAAATTCGTATTAAAAATGGAATACGAAATATCAATACTTTATCCATAAACAATGAATGGTATCAAAATAACACATCCACAGTCAAAAATATCACAAAACCATCAATACAATGTGGATGTTTTGTATCATAATAATTATATTTCAAGTAAAATTAAAATTCATTAATGGATGTTGACATCTATGAAATCAAAACATTTTTAAGAGAAATATATCGTTCTTTATTTAAATCATTTAAAATTCATATAATTATAAATGAAAAAATTCATTTTGTAAGTATTCTTATAAACATGTAAGGGATTCTTTGATGATTATATAACGACGGAAAATAGTTTCACCCGCCGTATAAGTTAATAATAATCTTAGCTTCATTTTGTCAAAAAGGTCACAACGTACTTTGTTTGGAAAATGACAGAAAGATTCCTTTCAAGACATATAAGGTCTAATGAGGGTATAAATTACTTTAACCCATTGTCTTGTAAATAGAAAAAATGATTTTAAATACATTTTCTATGAAGCATGGATGTGGATGATACAGAGGTCCCAATAGATAATTACATATAAACATCATCGAATAATGAAGAGATTGCAAAATTAACCCTTAAATGTACTTTTCCTTGGTCAAGGGTAGGTTAACCTACTGTATAATGGTGAAATAATTGGTATTAAATTATAATAGAATCATTTACATTAATACGATATCATATATGATCTGTTAACATTTCATTGTTAATAATATCATAGAATTATCATTATTTTGGGTGTTAACTGATTCATTTTCTTTTATATGATTTATTATGTAAGTAATGTTTGTAATGGATAAGATGTATCTTTTTCGTATTCGAATTTATATTAGGTCTTTAAAAATTATTTTTATTCATCTAATTAAAATTAGTCTTGAATGGATATGATGGGGAATAAATATCATCACGTTTGTAGAAATGGTAATCCGTACATATGCACGAGCGCCAATATCATTCTTTTCATATTAAGAAAATATATAATTGGATGGTATATAATATATACATAATTATTATCATGGTATATTTATTATTTACATCAATTTGACACCATTATAATACCCTTCCAAAAAATAATGTATTGAATAACAATTACACCACGACGTGGAGACGGTAGGACGTACGTACACTTGTATAATGACATGTCATTGAAAGGATCGATAGAATAATGAATATGATTATACAATAATTATAATAAAATTACAGTATATATAATATACTGGAGTTATTATTTTATAATGGAAACAACATAGAAAGAGGATGTGGAAGAAGAATGGAACTTGAAAGTGGTGATGAAATATTTACCCCTACTTTGGGTCCTTATTTTTGATTTGATCAAAAGTGCTCTATAGGATGGCTTTCTGAATAAAATAAGGCCTATACGATGAAGTTAGGACAGTTTAGAGGGTATTTTGTCAGGGGTAGGGCGATCCAAATGTATTTGATGGTGTGAATTAGAGTGAAGGGGGAGTGCTCTTTTATAAGAGGGGTTAGGGGCACATTAGGAAATGCTAGAAATATTAATTTATAATAAAATAATTTTCTATTTATAATGGATCCATAATTAATTATTTAACGGTTAAGGAAGGGATGGGTCAAAAACCACTCAACCAATAGGTTTTAGACAGGTTTGGGTCATTATAGTAACTAAATCTTTTATATTTAACTCCTCATTAAATAGTTTGACATTTACCATGTCTCAATGTATTTTTATATTTTATGGTTAATAAACATACTATAAACATCCAATAAAACCTCATGTGTATCATTAATGATACAGCAATAATTAAATATTTATTTTTTCCAAGGATTATATTTTTAGGAATAGAATATCAATTAATAATATAATATTTGTTTTTAAAAACTCTTTTATGTCAATTTTGACATTATTTGGTATTTTATTTTTTCTAAATTCATTACAGAATTATTACATTGAAACCAATTCATATACCCAACCCTAATAGGTCATATTTACCAAGAATTGTTTTTGGAATTCATTAAAGTCTCAAATTACATTTATTTGGATATTTATAATATCAACTATTTTAATCATTCTTTTATATGGTAATTAATATATCATCACTGTGTCATAAATAAATTAAATTATTTAATATATAAAAAAATATAAATAAAATACCATTATGTATGAAACCATTTTATATTTCTAATGAATATTTATTGTCGAATTTATCTTATGTGTAACTTTATATTAAAAATGGTTTAGTTATTAAACATTGAATTTATCACTTTTATCTCTTCTTTGAATTTAATATTAATAAATGTCCTAATATAATCCATGTGGACCTAAATGATCACATGTTATTCCTAAGGTAGATTTGGTTGAGTTAGACTTATCCAATAGAATTAGGACACGTGATATGGTAATAATAATATCATTTTTACCCTTAAATACCCTATATTCTTTTAACCGTGGTAAATAAATGTACAAAGTTACTATTAAAATTATAAATATTGATATCAACTGTGTCTCTTGGATTTTTGAAATTCAACTCACAGAAGCAGAAAAATCAAATTTAATGTAAATTCGCAAATGGTCATAGGAGATGGGTAAAAAGACAGTAAAAAGTTCGGTAATCATTTTTTATAACTAAAATTATTATAAACTGAATCCAATTAATTTAATTGAACAATTATAGATATTATGTATCTATTTGGAATTAAAATAAATTTAAATTAAATAAATAATTATTTAAATAAAATTTGGTTTGAAACTATAACTCATTGTTTTTAATTATTCATCAAAAAATTGAATGTTTTCAAAAAAATACGCAAATTTCACCCTAAGCTAATTTCGAAATTCCGAATCCAAAAATGATGTCCAATTGGAAAGATAAAATTTAAAAAATTTGAAAAAGTGGGTATTACTATTCATAAAGGCTAGTTTGATTGGTTTTGGTGTGTTAGAGCTTGATGTTGCGTACAACACACATTATTGTATTATTCAAATGGAAATGTACCTTGGATGATTGGGATGTTACATATATGATTAATATTCTATAATAAAATATATAATTTATTTATGAGACACATTTTATTTTTTAAAATTATATTCCTGCTCCATAAACATTGTATAACTTTAAAATTTCCTTATTTTTTGTGTAAAATGTTTGACTCAATCAATCCATTAAAAAGAAATGAATGATTTTTTTCTCTCTCAAACATCATAGAAATTCCCTCTTCAAAAACATTAAAAATGTTTCACATTGAGCTTTTTGTGGTCATTATCCTTTCCATTAATTATTATATGATTATTTGAATGGATTTTATCAAAATAATATGTTACAACATTTATAGAATTATTTAATGTTGTATATTTGTTAAACAACCACAAAATATTATATATCCATAATGATATTATAAAATAAGATTCAATGGTTTACCTGAAAAAATATTATTTCCATGGATCAAAAAATCTACATGCATTCAATATATTATAGATATAAAATTTTACTCAACATTACATGAAATGTGGAACCTCCAAAAACAATTTATTTTATATTTCATTATCATTTTTCAGGGATTCGTATTAAAATGGATTTAGGAATACATATTGTATTTATATAATGTTTAAAATAATATATATGTGATATTATCATTATATAATTTCTTGTTATTAGTCATTCAAATGTTATAATGTGTTCATGTTTTGTTCAATTTCACAACATTCATGAACATCATTAATTAAGGTCATTCTATGGGAGGTTTAGTGTTCGAATCCTGGGAGTCTTATTTCGGGGTGAGCCTCTCCCCAGGGATCTAACCTCCTTGTTGGGTCACCCGGACTCCTTTGGGCGGGAAAAATGCGGTGAAACCCAATTACTGACGGATCGCTCTGACGAACCATCGCTGTCGGGTCATTACCCTTAGAGACACTCTACCATTTCAGCTGGCAACGACTCTTTCACCGGCTGGGGAGCTTCCTCCAGGTTCTACCACTTCATTGGGGAGGGAGGCTTCTATGGGTGGAGGGTTTGAAAAGGCCAAACTATGAAATTCCCTTTTAAAGAAAGATGAACATTATTAATTTAAGAACCCATTTTTTTCTACGGAAGACTTTGGAATATTCTTGATTATATTCCAGAGCAGCTCCTTCAGACGACGTGCGATTCCGAGCCCTGGTGTGGCCGGAATTAAATTATTAGTGCATTCACATTGGATACACAAAACAAATATGATAAATCCAAAATGGTGCATCAGATCAGAGATCTGAGTGTACGGATGGGCCCGGAATGGGGTTTTTACCCTAGGAATGACATAAAGCATGTCAGTGCGAGACATTTGGAAAACCGAGGGCACCATTGAGTTTGTAGCGTGTCGTTTACCCTAGGAGGGGTGTATGTTTTGCGGGCGCGGGCCGTCGGTGAAAAATGGCTCTAGGGGCATTTTGGTAATTTGATGGCTTTGGGAGTTCAATTTTATAACATTCAAACGGTTTTTGTGAATCAAATTCGGAGACCACAGTTGTGCTCGGGGGGTGGTGTTTACCCTAGGAGAGGATAAATTTTGATCTCGCCAAAAGTTTTAGAGGCGGGTTAAAATTGGGGATTAAATTAATTAAAATTTAATTAATTTAAATTTTGTTTAAACACATAATCACCCCCTCCTCCTCCCTTTCCTCCCTGTTGGGAAACCTTCGAGCCCCCTCTCCTACTCCACTCCAGCGAGGTAGCTCCGACGAGGCAGCTCCGGCAAGGCGGCGGTTCGGCGGCGAAGCTCCGGGCAACGCCCACGAGGTAGGAGGATTTTGTTTCATTTTTATTCCCAAAAAACCTTTGAATCCCAATTATTGCATTGAATTGTTGTTTGATCCTCAAAAAAATACCATTTATGCGTAGTACATATTATAAGCTCTCCGACGCATGTTTCAGTTTTATTTTTGGAGTTCCGAGGCGTCCGCGGTTGCCGGTCAATGTTCGGGGTGTTTTGGGGGTTTTCTTGGTGGTTTTGGGGTTCCAGAAATTCAGCACGAAGGACCAGAGAGCGGCAACGGTGGTCGGCGCGAACTTCGGGCGGTGGTGTGTCTTCAAGGTGAGGCGACGCAGGCTGGGTGAGCTGGGAGCATCAGGCGAGCGCGGTGGAGGTGGCTCTGGACGGCGAGCCGGCGAGCCGGCGACCGCGGCTTTGGGGTTGACCGGAGGCGGCGAGCACCGGTGGTGCGCGAGGTCACGGAAGACCGGGGTCGCTGACCCCGACCGGCAGACAGCGGACCTTCTTTTCTAGGTCTCTGTTTTAAAGAAAGAACGGCCTTCGAACAGGTCCGGTTTAGTGGACCGCGGTCCGCACGGGTGAGCTATGGGCCGGCCGGCTTGAGCCGGTCTAGGGGATGCAGATCGGCCGGACCGGTCCGGACCACCGCCCTCTTACGTCTGGTGATGTTTAAAAATGTTGTAACTTCCAAACGGCGCGTCCGTTTGCTGTGCTGTCTATGGAAGTAGATCCGTATCGACGAGACGGCCTTTTGGAGATGGTTTCAAGAATTTTTAATTCCCGAAATGAGGGGCTTCGATAGCACGAATCGTGCATTAAGTATGTTTGATGTTTTTCCGGGGAAATTGTTTTGGACGGCGTGGACGCGTCTGACATCTGTTTGGAGCGTCGTCTATGGCGTTGGGACCTTGGCACCGGGGCGAAGCTTCCCAGGGTGGTTTCGAGCACTGAAGCAAGAGTTGGGGCATGGGCCCCACAGTCCTTCCTTTGAGCTGCGTGCAGCGTTTTGTAACCTTTTCATCGGACGTCCGTTCAGGGCATACGAGCAATCGATTTTGGGTGTTTTTCTGAGGTTATTGCATTGGTTCAGTATGCCCGTTTTAATTCTGCATGATGGTGCGGGCCCCATGAGGGCCGTTTCGGGAGTTGATGGTGATTTCCAGCATTATCACTAGGTGTCTGTTTTGGACAAGTGATTAGTTGAACTTTTGTACTTTTTTGAGAGGATCGCAACGGTGTGATTCGTCCATTGAGTTTCAGGACCAGGTTGTGGGTCCCATGTAGTACCTCTCGTGTGCGGTGCGTTGGAATGTATCTTTTTCTCTAGATATTTGTTGCACTCAAGTGATCAGTCTTTTTGACGTATTTTCTGGAGGAGATCTCAATGGTGCGATGCGTCCAACAGTTTTCATGGCCGAGGCTCGGGATCACAGGATGTCGTTCGGGTGTGAGGCAGTATTGGTGACTTTTCCATCGGATATCAATTTGAGGCTAGTAAGTAGTCTATCTCGTGTGTTTTTTTTGTGAGGATTACAACGATACGATCAGTTTGGTTGGGTGGAGTCTCATACGTGATCTTATTAAGTGTGTAAATATGAATGGTGCCCCGGTGGCGGTCCATAAGCGGTGTCTGTAGCGGACCCTTGGCGTGTGATCGCGTGCACTCCTGGGAGAGTGAGGTTGGTGTTTAAAGAGATGTGGTTTGATGTACCTAATTTATTGAGGTGGCAAGTTAGAGATGTTATGTCACGCATTCACGTTGACGTTGGGTGCCATGTTCGTGCTGTGTTCTTCTTTGCGTACGTTGACCTCTCACGATGTAGAGGGTCTCTCTGTGATCATTGGTTTGACTAGCAGGGTTGAGTGGTCTCCCCCTGGTTTCATTCTCGATGGATAGGCCGGTAGCGATGCTATTGACAGCCAGTGATGGAACAGGTGCTGAACCTCTTTTGGGTGAGTTGTTCTAGAGTTGGTTGGTTGCGCGATACCCAGTCCAGGTTTTGTTGGCTTGTGTTTTACCCTCCAGTAATGATGGAAAGAGCAGTTCTGAGTTTCACCCTCCAGTGGGGCTGAGCAGTGGGTTACTCATCGTCTTCTTGGGTTTACCCTCCAGTAGAGACTGGGCAGTGGGTCACCCGACGCTCTCAGGGTCTACCCTCCAGCAGATACTGGGTAGTGGGTCACCCTGTGGTATTAGGGTCTACCCTCCAGCAGAGACTGGGTAGTGGGTCCCCCAATGACCTCTTAGGGTCTACCCTCCAGCAGGGATGGGTAGTGGGTCAACCGTCATCTAGTTCTAGGTCTACCCTATAGCAAGGCTGGGCAGTGGGTCTCTTGATGATGTATAAAGGTCTACACTCCAGCGGGGTTGGGCAGTGGGCCGCCTGATGATGTATTAAGGTCTACCCTCCATCAGGGATGGCAAGTGGGTCGCCTGATGATGTATTAAGGTCTACCCACCAGCGTGGCAGGGGAGTGGGTCACCTGATTATGTATTATGGTCTACCATCCAACGGGGTGGGACAATGGGTCTCCTGATGATGTATTAGGATTTACCCTCCAGTAGGGTTGGGAAGTGGGTCACTCGATATCAGGATTTGAATTACCCTCCAGCAGGGCTGGGCAGTGGGACCCCTGTTGGCATTCCAGGCTCATTGCTTTCTACTAGGATAGTCTGAGGCTTTCCTCCGTGATTACCGGAGCGGGACTCTTGGTTATACGGGTCAGTGTTGTGATGGCTTTGACATTGATAAGACATCTCAACTACAGGGCAGTGACGAGGTGTGGTTTGACATTCCCTAGAACTCTCAAGTAGGAGGGGCACTTTCCCCACTGAGATGCGTTCTTGTGACATGATCTAAAATCGTTCGGGCGATTCAGTTCCGCCCAAAGTGGATCGTGTCGAGGTGTGTTGATTGAGCACCTTGGCTTGCGGTTCGGGACAGACTTGTGGGATGCTAGGAATCGATGGTGTTACTTCTGGGACTATTGGTGACTCACTTTTCTTGGGCTGTGCTACGGGATGGAGATCCCCTTATGACGTTGTTTGGGCTTATTTCTAAGCATATGGATATGTATATACCTTGTTCCAGTACTCACATATTGGGTTTGGGTACTCACCTTCCAGGAGAGGTGAAGAAGCACGGGGTATGCCACGTGCATTCCGTGTCTAGCATCTTGTGGTTGGACGAGTATACTCTCATGCTATAGGTAGCGAAGACTCGACGAGAATTTCATCTTCTCACTATATCCATCTCCTTGTGTCTGGACATGTCCACCTTCTTTCTTCTTGTTGGGTTGAGCTGGACTCTTCATTGTACTCTTTACTACACTTTTAGTTGTACTCCTCTACTATTCCATGTTCGCTCTACTGCTCACCCTTTGGTACCTATTTTGTTGCTCCATGGAGCCTTCGGGGTATCCTACAGAGTATTTTTATACTCACCCTTTCTTGGGCTTTTCCCGCACTTGGTGTTCCCTAGTAGTCAACGGACAGGTTGGTCAAGACTTCAGTGGAGCTTAGGAGTTCAGGAGCATGGACCTGTGTGCAGTGGTCGGAGTTGGGCTCCAGGTGGAGGAACCTTCCAGCAGTTTTCTTATTTATTTACCTATTTCTGAGTTTTGGCACCTTTTCTGGTTGGGTGCGTGTTTTTACCCTTTTTCCTTTTTATCACATTAATTGTATTGTTTAGAGGTCGATGCACATGTGTGGTATATATATAGTAGTTTCCCTTTTCTTTAGTTTTCTTTTCCTTTACTCTTCATTGTTGCATTGAGTGTGCTGTGTGTGTGAGTACAAGTACTTAGGAAAAGGAATCCCCGATTTTTTGTGCCTTTGGCGCTGGTCGCTACCCCTGGCCTAAGGAGGCGGGCTTGGGGTAGTTGCGGCTCAAGCCTGGGTAGGGTCGGGTCGTGACAAAGTGGTAACAGAGGAGGTTCGTTCCATGGGACGCTGTTTGGACGTCTCTAAAATAAAAGGAATTGGTTGGGATCTATGGGAAACAATGTTAACATGTCTCGAGAGCGGCTCTCAGGCCAAGGAGTCCAATGATGGTGCAGCGGCCGACGTATCCATTCACCAGGACCCTGATAACCCGCTTGTCAACTCGGCATGCTGAGACACTTGTGCAGGGAAATTTGTTTGTGCATCACATAGGACTGATTCTTGACTGTCCTTCTTGAGTCATCTCCCCATCGTTGTTGTTATTGGTATATACATATATGCTCATCTGACAGTGGAACTCCTTGATAACATTTAAGATGTCTCCGTGAAAGACAACCAGCCAGGATACCAGCTTTTGATCATGATGACGACCCAGTGAGCTACGAAGCCTCAGTCCAGGACCCATCATGAGATCCCTTTCTCCGGGTGGGCTGGTAGTAGCACCCCCAACTATTGAGCAGCAGACTGCTTCAGTAGATCAGGCTGAGCTTGAGCACAGGTTGACCTCGTTCTGTGAGATCCAGTTACAGGGACCACTGAGGATCAGTGGTGATCCAGACCCTCAGGCAGCATCGGGTTGGCTAGAGATAGTGGTTCACCTTTTCAGGCTTGTGTGGACGCCAACAGATCTTAGGGTGGCATTGGCAGCCGACCTTTTTCATGGAGCATATCGGTGTTGACGGAGTTTGGAGACACGATTTCTAGATGAGTCGTTGATTTTGTGGGGAGAAATTCGGTTGTCATTTCGTGAAGAGTTTTCCCCTCCTACTTGCGCTCCGTTCGGATTCAGGAGCACTTGTAGTTTCATTAGGGAGGGATGACAGTGGCCGAGAACGCGGCTAGTTTTGCAGACCGTGCATGCTTTTACCCAGACATGGTCCATGGCGACAACATCCAAGAGCGGATGTTTTATCATGGTCTCCAACGAGAGATTTTTGTTGGCATAATACCCTTGGGAATATCCAGATATTCCAGGGTTCCAGAGCAGGAGTTGGTGACAGAGAGCTTCCTGTCACATTTTTCAGTTGGTAGTGGCAGTGGGCATGATAGAGCCGAGACGTCTGTCGTATCTAGCAGGCACAGGAGGACAGGACCTCGATGCAGGTGGCCTTCCCACTTCCTGTTTCGTAGATGTGGTCGTATTCCACTATGTTAGAAAAGTGCAAGGCCTCACTTGAGGGTTCCCTTCTGTTAGTGGGCTCCGGGCCCTGGTCGTACACCACAGTGGCGTCGGAGGGCACTAGGAGAGTTTCAGGCAGGTGGCAGGCACAACACCACGGTAGAGGCAGCACCGTGATAAAAATAGTACCCAGAGAGTTGGTTCTATCAGGGGAGAGGGATGAGATGGAAGTGGAGAATGACCCTACGAGGTCTTCCCATCACCACTAGGTGGTCCACGTCAGGCTCCATGAGCCGAGAGTTTGGACCGCGGATAGCCGCGAGTTTTGGATGTCCACGATCCTGTAGAGCATGAGGTGATAAGAGGTACGTTCTATGTCTCTTCTAAATTTTTTTAGTATAATTGATAGGCTCTGTGTGTGGAATTCATTCCTCCCTGCTCCGTGCTTGGGGTGTTACCTAGGTGGCGCGAGGCGTTTGTGTAGCCCTGTTTTTATAATAAAAGGCATGTGACCTTTTCCTTTAGTCGATGGTGTTGACTCCTTCGCATCCGAGCGTGTAAGAGGGCCTTAGTAGTGATACATCGACTCTATAAGATTGTGTGACCAGATATCCTTGGGTGTTCCACCATATGGATATTCTGAAAGAAGGGAATCAACGGCGCTTGTTCCAGGTGTGGGCGGTGATTCCAGTCGAGGCGTGCGACGTAAGGGTTCGGTCGGGGATGTGAGCTACCCTCGAGAGCCTTCAGGCAGTTTGAAACCATGAAAAGGGATGGAGAGGTTCCCTGCCACCTTGCCCTAACCCCAAAGTCTTAAGTGGGTTCACGACATCAGAAAGGGCTGACCTCGCGTGAACAGATCAATCCTTTGGTCTGAGTGCGGTGGCGCAGAGCTATGCGAGAGTTCTTCTGGGTACGGAAAAGTCAGGTGTGGGCTTAGTACCCTATGTTTCCCCCTAGTTTTTCTTTTCAAGGACAAAAAAAATGAAGTAGGGAATGATTTAAGAATTGATTTTTTTCTGCGGAAGACTTTGGAATATTTTTGATGATATTCCAGAGCAGCTCCTTCAGACAGATTGCGATTCCAAGCCCCGGTGTGGCCGGAATTAAATTTTCAGTGCGTTCATAGTGGAAACACAAAAAAATGAAATAACTCCAAAACAGTGCTTCAGATCAAATTTATGAGTGTACAGATTGGTCCAGAATGTGGTGTTTACCCTAGGAATGACATAAAGCGTGTCGGCGTGGGAAGTTTGGACCCCTCGCTCACTTTCGGAACGTGGAACAGATAAATTAAATAATTAATTTATTTTTTTAATGGTGAAATGAATGTATCTCTTAAACGGTGGCTCGGATTGGAAAATCTAGGACACCGTTGAGTTCGGAGCGTGCCATTTACCCAAGGAGGGGTGTAATTTTTGTGGGCGCAGGTCGTCGGGGAAAAATGGCTCCAGAGGCGTTTTCATAATTTGACGGCTTTGGGCGTTTAGTTTTATAACATTCAAATGGAAGCTCAGAATCAACTTCTGAGACCACCGTTGTGCTCGTGATGTGTTTTTTACCATAGGGGAGGTTAAATTTTTACCTCGACAAAAGTTTCGGAGGTGGGATAAAATTGGGGATTAAATTAATGAAAATTTAATTAATTTAATTTTGTTTTTTTAAACCCTTAATCACCCCCTCCTCCTCCCTTTGCACGCCCTGGCGAAACCCAAAATCCCCCTCTCCTCTTATACTCCGGCGAGGTAGCTCCGACAAGGCAACTCCGGCAAGGCGGAGGTTCGGCGGCGATGTTTCGGGCAACGCCCACGAGGTTGGAGGTTTTTGTTGCGTTTTTATATCCCGAACCTCCTTTGAATCCCAAATTTAGCATCAAATTGTTGTTTGATCCTCGAACAAAGCCCATGTATGCGTAGTACGTATTCTAAGATATATGACGCATGTTTCGGTTTTATTTTGGAGTTTTGAGGTGTCCGCATTTGTAGGTTGATGTTCGGGGTGTTTTGGAGTTTTTTCCGGCGGTCGTGGGGTTCCAGCGATTCAGCACGGCGGACCGGTGAGCGGTTGTGGTGGTCGGCACGAAATCTGGGCGATGGAGGGTCTTCGGGGTGAGGTGGCAGTAGCCGAGTGAGCTGGGAGCGTCGGGAAAGCATGGCGGAGTCGGATCCGGATGACGAGCTGGCGGCCGCGGCGGCGGGGTCAAGTGGAGGCGGCGGGCGCCGGTGGGGCGCGAGGTCACGGAAGTACGGGGTCGCAGACCCCAACCAGCAGACAGTGGACCCGCTTTTGTGGGTCTCCGCATGGATGAAAGACTAGACTTCGGGCCGGTTCAGTTTAGTGGGCCGCGGTCCACGCGGGTGAGCAACAGACCACGGCGGCTCAGCCGGCTGAGCTGCGGGCCGGCCGGACCGGTCTGGACCACCCCCCTCTTACGTCCGGGGACGTTAAAAAATGCGTAACTTCCAAACGGCGTGTCCATTTGAAGCGCTATCTGCGGCAGTAAATCTGTATCGATGAGACGGACTTTTGGAGATGGTTTCTAGAATTTTTTATTCCCGAAACGAGGGACTTCGGTAGTACGACTTGGGCGTTATGTAAGTTTGACGTTTTTCCCAAGAAATTGTTTTGGACGGCGCGGACGCGTCTGAAGTCCGTTTTGAGCACCATTAGTGGTGTTGAGACCCTGGCACCGGGGTGAAGCATCCCAGTGTGGTTTCTGGCGCTGAAGCCGGAGTTGGTCTGTGGGCCCCACGACCCGTCGTTTGAGCTGCGTGCAGCGTTTTCTAACTTTTTCATCGGACGTCCGTTCAGGGCGTACGAGCAGTGGATTTTTGGTGTTTTTCTGAGGGCATTTCATTGGAATAATATGTCCACTTTAATTTTGGATGATGGTGTGGGCCCCACGAGGGCTGTTTTGGGAGTTGACGGTGATTTCCAACTTTATCACCAGGTGTCCGTTTTGTATAAGTGATTAGTCAAACTTGTGTAATTTTTCGAGAGGATCACAACGGTGTGATCCTTCCGTTGTGTTTCGGGACTGCAATGCAGGTCCCATGTAGCACCGCTCTTGTGTGGTGCGCCGGAATGTATCTTTTTCTCCAGATATCAGTTGTGCTCATGTGAGCAGTCTTTTTAACGTGTTTTCCTGAGGAGATCATAATGATGGAATGCGCCCGACTGTTCTCGGGGCCGAGGTTTGGGATCACGGGACATCGTTTGGGTGTGAGGCGGTGTTGGTGACATTTCCATCGAATATCTGTTTGAGGCCAGGAAGTAGTCTATCTCGCATGTTTTTATACGAGGATTACAATGGTACAATTCATTTTGTTGGGCGAAGCCTCATATGCGATCTTATTAAATTTGGAAATATGAAAGGTGCCCCGATGGCGGTCCTTCTACCGTGTTTGTAGCGGACCCTTGGCGTGTGATCGCGTGCACTCCTAGGATAGCGAGGTTGGTGTTTAAATAGATGTGGTTGGTTGTACCTTAGTTGTTGAGGAGAAAATTTGGATATGTTTTGTCACACCTTCGTGTTGACGTTGGGTACCATGTGTGTGTCGTGTTCTGCTTTGCGTACTTTGACCTCTCACGACGTATAGGGTCCCTCTGTTATCGTTTGTTTGACCAGCAGGTTTGAGTGGTCTCCCCCTGGTTTCATTCTCGATGGATCGGCCGGTAGCGGTGCTAGTTACACCTAGTGATGGAACAGGAGATGAACCTCTTTTGGGTGAGTTGTTCTGGAGTTGGGTGGTTGCACGATACCCTCTTTGTGTTTAATTGGCTAGTGTTGTACCCTCCAGTATAGTTGGCCAGAGATGTTCTGAGTTTTACCCTCCAGCGGGGCTGGGCAGTGGGTTACTTATGGACTTCTAAGGTTTACCCTCCAGCAGAGACTAGGTAGTGGGTCACCCGACGCTCTTAGGGTCTACCCTACAGCAGAGACTGGGCAGTGGGTCACCCTATGGAATTATGGTCTACCATCCAGCAGAGACTGGGCAGTGGGTCCC
This sequence comes from Viscum album, assembly GCA_963277665.1. Classification (NCBI taxonomy): domain Eukaryota; kingdom Viridiplantae; phylum Streptophyta; class Magnoliopsida; order Santalales; family Viscaceae; genus Viscum; species Viscum album. The sequence continues at coordinate 302,031,544 of OY728131.1, read as the reverse complement.
CCGACGACCTCTTAGGGTCTACCCTCTAGCAGGGCTGGGCAGTGGGACACCCGTCGTCTAGTTTCAGGTCTACCCTCCAGTAAGGTTGGGCAGTGTGTCGCCTGTTGATGTATTAAGGTATACCCTCCAGCGGGGCTGGGGAGTGGGTCTCCTGATGATGTATTGAGGTCGACCCTCCAGTGGGGCTGGGCAGTGGTTCACCTGATGATGTATTAAGGTCTACCCTTTAGTAGGGATGGGTAGTGGGTCGCCTGTTGATATATTAAGGTCTACCTTCAGCAGGGATGGGTAGTGGGTCTCCTGATGATGTATTAGGGTTTACCCTCCAGTATGGCTGGGAAGTGGGTCACCCGATATCTGGATATGAATTACCCTCCAGCAGGGCTGGGAAGTGGGACACCTATCGGCATTCCTGGATCAGTCCTTTATACTAGGCTAGTCTGAGGCTTTCCTCCATGATTACCGGAAGGGGAACCTTGGTTATACGGGTCAGTGTTGTGATGACTTTGACTTTGAGAAGACCTCTCGACTAAAGGGCAGTGACTAGGTGTGGTTTGTCTTTCCCATGAACTCTCAAGTACGAGGGGAACTTTCCTCACTGTGAAGTGTTCTTCTGATGCGATCTAAAACCGTGCAGGCGAGTCAGTGCTGCCCAAAGAGGATAGTGTCGAGGTGCGGTGATTGATCCCTTTGGCTTGAGGTTCGGGCAGACGTATGGGATGCTGGGAATCAATGGTGTTACTTTTGGGACTGTTGGCGACTATCTATTCTTGGGATGAGCTACAGGATGGAGATCCCCTTATGAAGTTGTTCAGGCTTCTTGCTGAGCATAAGGATATGTATATACCCTGTTCTAGTACCCACTTCTTGGATTTCGTTAATATACTTAGAGGAGTGTAGAAGACGTGAGGGATATGCCACATGCTTTCCGGGTCTAGCTTCTTGTGGTTGGAAGAGTCTACTCTCCTTCTATAGGTCGCGAAGACTCGACGGGAAGTTCATATTCTCACCATTTCCAGCTACTTGTGTCTGGACGAGTCAACCTTCTTTTCTCTTGTTGGGTTGAGCTTGACTATCCACTGTACTCTTTACATCACTTTCATTTGTACTCCTCTACGATTCCCTGTTCGCACTACTGCTCACCCTTCGATACCTTTTTTTTCTCCTTTGAGCCTTCGGGGTATCCTGATGAGTATTTTTATACTCACCCCTGCTTGGGCTTTTCTCGCACATGGTGTGCCCTTGTAGATGATGGACAGGTCGGTCATGACTTCAGTGGTGCATAGGAGTTCCGGAGTGTGGACCACGTGCGGTGGTCGGAATTGGGATCCAGGTGGAGGACCCTTCCAGCTGTTTTATTTTTTGTTTATCTATTGTTAGGTTGTTTCACCTTTTCTAGTTGGGCGTGTGTATTGCCCCTTTTTCCTTTTTAGCACGTTACTTGTAATGTTTAGAGGTCGATGCACATTTGCGGTATATATATAGCAGTTTCACTTTTCTTTACTTTTCTTTTCCTTTACTCTGAACTATTGCATTGAATGTGTTGCATTTGTGTATACAGGTACTTAGGAAAAGGCCTCCCCGAGTTGTTGTGCCTTTGGCGCTGGTTGCCAGTCCCTGGCCTATGGAGCCGGGCTTGGTGTAGTTGCGGCTCGAGCCCGGGTAGGGTCGGGTCGTGACAATTAAAATGTTAATGTGAAGAATGACTAATAAATTTAGTATATTGGTAATATCATGAAATAATTTTTAATTAAATTTGTTTTTATAATTATATATTTTGAAGGTAAAAATTTATATATACCAATAAATGAATTCCTTTTTTTAGTAGAATAAAAATATTGAAATATAATTGTTAATCATTCACTATGAACCATTAACATATATTTCAAATTGTACTATTGAACCCTATAACATTATTAATTACATGGTTGGAAAATTCATAATAATAATATATAAGATGAACCATGACTACAAATCATGGAAAATAACTCTTGAATTAGAATATGTGTAGAGAATTCAGTAGTAGACATAAACATATTTATTTTAAAAAAATAAGTGTTTATATGTGAAAAAATATATTATAGCAGAATAGTATCAAGTATGATAATTATATGAATTTTTCATGTAGATTTATAAGAATTTTAAATTAATTGAAATATAGTTTTTATTGTATCAAAAGAAGCTGAAGTTTGAGCTACAGGGATTTTTAACCCTATTTCCTTTAATTAGGTTATATGGGTCCTCATTTTACTATATTTTGATAAGATTATATGAATTATCACATATGATTATTTAATTATTTATTTCATATTTTCTTGTGGATTTAAATTTTATTCCATGAATTACATAATTGATTTATTCATACATCAAATGTTATATTATTATGAATGGTTTTCAATGCTTAATTTCAATTGGTTATGAAATGCTCCAACTTTTATGACATGATTTCCTTTAAATTTTCTCTATTCCAATGAATGATCTAAATTTAAAATTATATTTAATTATAATCACGTTAATTACACTATAATTTCATGTTATCTGATTCAATATATTTTTGATTCCTACATTATCAAATTATTAATTGTTTTATGTCTCACATTTCATTCAAAGGCACATGTTCTGTACTATGCATCTATATTCAATTATATTGTGTATATATTTACTATTTTTCATATAATATTTTTAATCTCATTCTATTCTTATAATTTAATGTTCTTTCTAAAATAATTTAATTATGAATGTTTTTTATTGATTTGAAATGCTAGAATAAGATATATATAAAATATTTGATAAAAAATATTTAAATTCATTCCTAAAAAATATCATTATTACCTTCCCATATTATCCAAAATGATTCAGTAATGTTAATTTCTAAAAAATAATTTATTCATTATATTATTTTCCACAGTTTATTTATATTTGGAAGGGTTTTTAATGTCTGATATAGGGGTAATTTTCAACATTCATTACTAATGTTGGAAATGAGTAATTTGTAAAAGTTTTCAAGAACACCATGAATTCATGAATTCATGTCCATTCTTATTTGTATTTTCCTTTTCTATGGCATAATGTTTTATTAAAATACAAAATTTCACAATTTTATTATAGAATTTTCTATTTTAAATTTTAACTAAAATGTATAGTTTTTTATTTCTCAAAAAAATATTTATAATGATTTTAAAAATATATTTTTAATATATATCTAAATACATTTTTTCCTTATTAAATTATAATAGGGAAACCTTCATAGGAAATAATCCACCTTACTTTTGATGAAAAATTATGATGAACTTTTATTGATATAATTATGAATCCAATTTATTTTTCATAGGTTAATAAAATTCTATATATTAAATTTAGTTATTTATGAGTTTTATGTGATATAACATCCTTATATGTTATTTATAGTTCATTGAAATTGTATATGATGATTGGTGGTCCCTCTATATCCATCCTGATCATTGGTTAGTGTATACTAATTTTTATAGCTACAATTTACTCATATAAAGTGGTGGAAGTGAAAAGGTATTAAGAGGATCATATAGGATGAATAGAAATAATAGGATAATAATTACATTCATTGAGATATATTTATGATAATTATTATTTAACAAAAGATGATCTAGGAAGAAATATATAATTAATGGTTTATCAAATTAAATATTTAGATATATAGTAAGATTCTAATATCCTAGTATACCTTTGTCATTTTTATATTACTTATATATGTATTAATATATTTATTTTGAATGATTTTATATTAAATTTATCATGATTTATATGTCATAAGAATTTTATCTTATGTTTCAAGAAGTCATAATTTAAAAAAATCATGAATTATGAATAAGTTTATTTCAAAACGATTCATTTATATTAGGATTTGTATTTATCTTCTGATTCCCTAGTTTTCAACATGTACTTAGTTATTATCATATATGAATTACCAAAATGTTTTCCCCTTATTAATTGTTTAAGATCACCATTCCAATGCCTCTTTTCCATAGATTTTTATGATATATAATACATATGACAAATCGTTAATTATATCAAATGTGGTTCATTCAGTATAAGAATCGGTAGACTTATTACATAGTAATAAAATATGTGAATTATTAAAAAAATATCTTTTGTTAGATATACATAATATTTGTTTCAGCAAATTATTTTTCTAATAATAAAAATATATTAACCAAAGTTGACTTTATTATTTCTGTTACTAAATATTTATTTTAGGTTTTTAAATTATTGATGATCATATCTGGGTCTCTTTTTCTAGAATCAGACCTACTTTGTAAAGAGTGTGTTTTTATCCCTAGATCTAGGAGTATAATAATAGGATATTATTGATTCCTTTAATAATCTATATAATAATTTTATCTTATACTATTCTAATTTCAATCAAATGTCTTTATACTAGGGAGGATTTTGGTTGAATCACATAGTAATATTGTGGCTGAATTACCTATGATAGGATATGTTTGTGTAATTATTATCATATTACATAAAAACGTAGAATAATTAATTTATTAAAATTTTACATTAACAAGTTTACCATTGTGTTAAATAATCAAACATAATAATCTTATAAGGAAACATATCGAAATGAATGATGATTAGAATTTCACATACATAATGGAAAATGTCACATCTTAGGTATGTGGGGAACCCTTCATGGATTATGATGGAATTAAAGCCCAATACGTAAAATGTATGGAATGTGAGATGGTGTCAAAATACATTCATTTTATTCATTAGAAGTACAATAAATTTTCTTAAAATAATGTGTTATATTATATATATTTGTATTATCTTAATTATGTTTTGATGAATGACTAAATAAAATATCATTACAATGAAGGGTAGTAATCTAATGAATTAAAGATACTTTTTTTCATTTTTTTCAATTTTGTTGTTATAGAAGACATTTCATGTTCATTTATTTTAATAAAACAAAATAAATAATTGGAATTATTTTACATGGTTATTATCGGATGATTTTAAGATGGCATATATTTCATATTATTTGACTTTTATAAGCTCTTTTTCAGAATGCCTACGGTCTTGTAGAAAGTTTCTATTGATAATTATCATGAAAAAAAATTTAATTTATAATATTATATATCTTTATATTAATAAAATGATGTTTATAACATTTCAATTGTTATTTATATATAATAATTTTTAGTGAATTCTTGGATAAATAAGGATATCCAATGGAATCACGTAATTTCAAACACTACTTTGTTATAGAGTATCAAAACAATAATAGATGAGAATGTATCATTTAATTTTTTTCAAAATATTTAAATAATACATGTACACATATTTCTTTTTTGAAATATCATTTCAATATTCCTTGGTTATAAATGAATAATGTGAGATATCTAGTTTGATTAATGATTATATTGTTTAATTTCCACAGAATAAAGATGTATGTTTTATGAATTAACACAAAAAATTATTAATGATCGAAATTTAATTATATGTTTTTGTTATAAAATCAAATTATAAATTATGTTCATTCCATCTAAAATATTAAATAAAAATAGGGTTGGATAAAAACCAGTCAATGTGAGCCTCAATATCGAAGAATTACATTTTGGATCTTGTTTGAGGAATAATGATGTACTATAATATGACAGGGGTGAGTAATCGATAATCTATACCACTTATTTTTGGTAATTCACATATTTAAATTTCATATTTGTACACTATATAGGATAAAAATCAATTATTGGCCATAAATTTCTTGTTGATGATTACACGGTAAATAGTACTATTAATGATTAGTATTTTCTTATTTTGATTTATTGTACATGGGTGTTACCATGATAGAGTGTTTCAGATACTAGATTTTGGGGAATGAAAATCTTTGAACTTGATAAAATATTGAAAAATATTGGGAATTTAAGGATTAATAATTTCATAAATTCATTATTATTTTCTTCATATTATGAATTTTTTTTGTAGTGTATTATCATTTACAGTACATACATAAATACACTAAAATTGAATAAAAATATCATACTTTATAATTTTGATATATGTTTCCATATTAATTTTTTTACGACTAATCTAATACAGAATAAGGAGTTTGAAATTCTAAATAAATACAAACAAATATAAAACTATCAACATAATCATTTGGTTGATAAATAGAGGCTTATATATACCATGTAATAATTTGAAATTCCTATATTTTTTATTTTTGTTATATTACTATGATTTTTTGATATTATAAAATTGATTGGTTTTAATGTAATGACATACATTTTTTAACTATAAATGTATTTGTTATTGAAATAATTTTCGTTTTGTGGGAAATTGATTAATTCAATATTTCTTTATAAGATTAGTACCCTAACAAATGAATCATTTTTATTGGAGGAAATAATGTTTGATATGTGAAAAAAAAAACAAATAAACTTATTTAAAATATTCAATATTATATTTTACCACCATGTTTAAAAATGATAAGTTTAAATTTCCTATATTTCATCTCATTTTAGCACGGATTGTATTATTTAGTAGAAACACTTAAATGATACATTAAATTGAAATATATTTACAATTTGGTTGATATGTTAATATCTAATGTTAATTTAATTATTATAAATTTACATAACATTGGAAGAAATATTGAATGATGGTGTTGAGAATCACAACATATATTTGTTTGTTGAATGTTGTACATTCTGGTTAATAACCAAGGGATGTGATGATTTGTAGACTTTATATAGAACTATATAACACTTATAAATTTACTAGTGGACATTTCATTTATTTAAAATTTATATGGATAAATTATATACAGTAGATCATTACATTATTACACAAAAAAATAAATATCAAAATTATATTCAATGGGAATGATATAATTATTTCTATATTATTATATCATTTCTACAATACAGTGTATAAAATGAATGAATTGTGAAATAATATTTTTGGTGTGAATGTAACGTATTCATTAACATATTAATTCTCTCATAACTATCAACATGAAATAAAAACCACCTTAAATAGGGTATAAAATATCATTTATTTAATATTTTTGGAGATGGTTTATTGAACCACCACATAATATAAATAATTTGTGAATTGTTTTTAATTATTTATTCCATTGATAATGAAATTCTAAAATGTTGGGATAAATTTAAAATACGTTTTGGTTTAGATAATAAATAGCAAACAAGAAAACCACCAATGAATTTCTATTTTTTGAAAAATGAAGAATACTACCATGGTATTACATGATATACAATGAATATTATGTTGAAATTAAACATTGTTGATATTGATAAAAACAATAATCATTGTTTCATTTTATAGTTGTGTAAAAAATTTATTTTTGTTATTTGAAAAAGTAAATTTGATAAATAATATGAAATAATGAATTTGGATACAGTAATATGGGACACTGTGAATTATTTTATGTCCTATTATATTATAAAAAATTCAAGGATAGATTGGGGATAATATTTTAATGTGTTATTTGGTTTGGGGGGTAATTTTAGTTATGGTACCTTCAAATAATCCTAAATCTATAGTAGGGAGTTAAAATGGTGTAATATGAGTCCAACATCGAGATTGGTAATAGTACATGTTTTCCTTTATATTTATTATGTGAAGTCACATTTATGTATGATATGCATCATCAAGATATTGAAAAAAGATTGAGCTTATAATGATAATAAAGTTTATTCCATATTATTGGAATCATATTCATGATAGTGATGATGATGACTATATAAAATATATGTTTTCACTACATAATATATAATATATTAATAACACAATGATGAATATAATGATTTAATTATATATGCACAATGATGAAATAATTAGGATCAATATTCTAATTAATTCGATTAAGAAAATGGTGAGAAGTAGAATATGGTTAATTGGTGAAAAATGAGGAAAAATTTATGTTGTTATTAGATTTGTGTTGATGATACTTTTTAAAAAAATAAAATAATTTTATTGATCTATATTTTTTTTAATAACTCTAGTACATGAAAATTTTATATTGTATCCCTGGAGGTATTTCCATACTGGAGTGCACTATGATTATTTTGAAGATAATTTTGACTTGATTCCCATGGGTATTTTCATACAACCACTATTGGTTATGTTTATGTGTATTTAGTATATGATATGAGAGTGTAATGATTGATGCTAGTAAAAGTACCACTAGGATCTATATCATATCATATTAGTTAATCATTTAGCTTATCCATGGTTTTTATATATCCACATGAGAATTTTAGGGGAGTACGACCAATGTTTTCATATAAAATACATGTACTGACTCTTCATTATTTAAATATATATAAGTAAAATGTGGGATTTTTGTGGGGGTACAATTTATTTTTTAGTTTTACCATGATGAAAGAAATCTTTGTTATCAATTTTAAAAGATATTATTTCTTCTAATATGATTACTAATCCATACACAATGAAACATAAGGGTGGATTTCATGGGTGTGACACATCATACACTATGTTGCTAACTACTATGATTCCAAATAGTCATAGGTAGTTCAATCCCCCTATTGTAATATATATAAGATTATGGAAGTCAGTAGTAGATGTTAATGAGGTGTTTCTCCTTTATGATTTTGATATGGGGTGATGTGTTATTCTAGAATGGATGGTAGAAGTAAGAAATTAGATGTCAGAACTATTGGATACTTTTTTAGATAGAGTATTTAAGGGGAAGCATTATCAATAATATTATTGTTATTATCAAAAAAAATATTTACTTATTCTGATAGTTTAAAAGACATTTATTTATTACTAACTAGGAAATATCATCATGAGTATATAAATAATATGGTTATATGGAAAAATATGTGATTACCTAGATGACCCATGGGTTGAGATTGTAGAATAATGATATAAATGGGATAACATGGTGATTGCAATTGATTTAGTATTATACAAGGATGATATTTTCTAGAATGTTCGATCCTTTTGGGGATTTCTTTTAAAGTATGTTAATATACACAACACTATATTTATAAAAAACATTATTGGTTCAAGTTGGATGAGTATTAGGGTTCGGTTAGTTGAATGATGGATGTTGGTACTATGTTCATTGTTTTTGAGGATTATTTCAAATATATTGGAGGAATAATGGATTATAGGTTTTATTCAATTGTTTTGATTTAATAGTTTTTATTTATAGTTTTTATATATTTTGATTATTTTATATTACATTAATGAGTTTCTTTTTTTTACTTTGGAATTTTTTTATTCCTCAATTTTCATGATATGGGGGGGGGGGGTCATTTGACCCTGTTGTTCTATTTTGTGTTCAAATATGAAAAAACTCTTATTTTTTATCTTAACACAATTGATGTCAATCAACCTACAATAACCTCTTATATTTTGGATCGATATGTTATAATTGGTACCAAAATCGATCCATGCTGGGTTAATTTCATGAAAAAGAGGTACTATATCATATAACTAGGATCTATTATAGAGTAGAAAATTATAATCATGAGATGCTTCAATAAATTGGTTCTAAAAGAAAAAAATTATTTATTGGTAAGCCATACATGATATGTAATTAAAAATATGTTTTAGAGAACATAAAATTATATAATAAACAATAATTTTATGATGATTGAGTCAATGAATTATTGTATTAATTATTTTGTATAGATAGATTGGTAAATGAATCCCATTGCTTTCATATAATTGTTTGGGGAAACTTATATTTGTGATACACAACTAATTCCATAAAAAAATTGAGTTTTATTGAATTTGATATATATAAATCTTGTGATATGTTGTGATATGTGTTGGGGGGATTCTGTGTGACTATAGATGACCTATTGTTATATATATTAAAAAAGTACCTTTTTAAAATGTATATATTTTTTCATATGATTCGGTTTTCAACTTATTTGACATGAATACCATGTTCAATTAACATATTTTATTTTATTAATAATGTGTCAATATCAGCTTGATGTGTCAGAACAAAATTTAATATTTCAATGTTCGATGTGTTGTGACATTGTTATGTATTATGAGGCAAGATTCTTGGGGGATCAACAACATATTTTTAATGTTGATGTGGAGTGTCCTTTCCACATAACCTTTTCATGTATAATTTTGATAAAAAACCAAAATATATAGTTTGATGAATATTTCACCTTTTTTTATTTTTTATGGATTCATGCTTTCGGTTATGTATTAATATCAATTTTAGATATTCTATTAAATATTCCATTCAACCTATAATAATATGATGATGAGAAATTACCTCATAATACCAACTCGTAATTGGATACTAAGATCAAAAGATATTATCATTAATTTTTTTTAATAACCTAATATTTTATTCTCTTCAATAAATATGACATTAAAAAATATATTGGAGGATTATTTCAAGAATATTAATATTATTAATTCAAACCATATTGATTTGGTAATGAGTTTTCTACATAGAAGAAGATATATATCAGATTATGTATTGGTCCATAAAGGTGGATGTTATTATGATGACTGTTTAATTCCTTTAATTATATGGATTAAAATTGAGCACATCGAGTTGTTTTTGGTAGTTTATATTTTTTATTATTGTGGTATGGGAAGCCAATATGAAGGAATCTGAATGATTTCAATACATATATGTGATGAAAATTTGAAAATTTATACTAATTGGTTTTTTTATTTTATTTATATTAACATTCATGCGAGTGGTGATTATGATTTATCATTATTAGTTTTTTTATTTTTAAAAATAAAAGGATTATATGAGATAATTAACCTATATTATACATTGTTTCCCTCAGAATTCGGGGATGACCGCCTTTGATGGGAGGTTCAAACATTCCGATCGGTTTCTAATGGGTTTGTTTGTAGAACCGGAAATTTCCAATGATTCCACATCCATTCAGACATACTTTCCAAAGGTAGGTGCTCATTAGTTGTTGACTAATGAGGCTTAGAAATTTTAATTGGTCGAGAGGATGGGAGGTCGGACTCATCACTCCTTTTGGAGGGGAATTATTGTCTACTCTGAGACTCTCTTTATTGATTTAAGTTCTGTTCGTGAATCCTTATTACATTACAAAGTATAAAATAAGTTTTCCTTTAGATCTGACAATCAATGATCAATATGTAGGAAATTTAGAGAATATTTTATATGTATTTGAGGTTCTTCATTGATAGAGAGTCATCTGTATTTATTAGAGATTCTTGGTCAATGGTACCCTTCTGCACATTAATATAGAAGTCTCCTGGTCATTATAATGACCATGATGATTTTAAAGCCACTTAGTGGGGCACTTGACGTTTATTGTCATTCAGAAGGACATGGATTATTTCAGAGTTGGGATCGAACCCGCAGACGGGCTACCTATGTGTCCTTTGTTTAGAAAAAGAATCAGAACCCACGTACTTCGAGTAAGGGAGTATGATGTTTATGATGGATGGCTCAAAGAAGGATGTCATAATTACTTTTATACTCTAAGCTCATGTGAGTCATGCTTGGTGTGAGAAACAAGAGGTATTGGTAAAAAATTAGGCAATTCTGCCATGATAGATGCAATCATAAGAAATAATGTGGGGCTTAGGTATGTATGACTGCCTAGATAAATGAAGGAAAGGATTTACATTAGGGAAGAAATCCAGTCCATAATGGTATATGTGCTTTATGGAGATTTTTTATACTCTAACTTGGGGCTTACTCTTGAAAAGGAGGCCCAAATTAGGAGAGGACTTATGATTTGGGTTTTACTCTTGAAAAGGAATCCCAGATCAAAGGTAAATTAGGTTTGGTTAAGAGAAAATAAGACTAGGGCTTACTCTTGAAAATAAGGCCCAGGTTATGAGATTTGAAAAATTAAGGGACATGGGGCTTACTCCAAAGGAGGATGCCCGTGTTTGAGACTGGGGATTACTCCTCAAAAGGAAGCCCAGGATAAGAGAATTATGGTTGGGGCTTACTCCTGAGGAGGATGCCCAGATTTTAGAATTATGATTGGGGCATATTCATGAAAAGGAGGCCCAAGTTAGGGGATCAGGGGCTTACTCCTAAAGAGGATTCTAAAATTAGAGGACTTGGGGCTAACTCTTAAAAAGGATTACAAAGGTTAAGGATTCTCTCATCTTAATGGATGACGTTGAATAATGAAATCTTAATCTTTAGTGACATAAAGATGTGTAAAACACTAGGTTTTGAGAGATTTTCCACAGAATTCCATTCAGATAAGGAAGTAAAATTAAAAAATCATGCCATAAATGGCTTTTAAGAGTGTCTTGAAGACTGAATCTTTAATAGGAAAGGTGGAATGGGTTAAGAGTGGTGAAATGGGAATGAAGGGCACCCAAAAAGGAAGGGTGTGCAAGTCCTGGCAGGCGCGCAGGTACTGCGTGGGCGCGCGCAAGTCCTGGTCGCGTAGGTATGCATGCGCAACATATGGGGTACGTGCGCGACATTTAACCAGCAGGGTAATACTTGAGCGACTCTTGATTAAATCCTTTAGAATCCTCTTGAGGTTCTTCCAGAAGTGGGGCGCACAAGTTCTATTGATGGAGTAAGGAGGCGCGCATGTGTGGCCTTTTCCCTTAAGGGTTTTCCACTCAGGCGCGCAAGTGTTTATGAGTTTCAACACTTAGGCCTTCCTCCCCCTCTTTAGATCATTCATTATATGTAAAAAATTACCTTTGAATTGATTCGGATGCTTTGAGAAGAGACTAGGGCGCCAGGAGCTCAAATCTGAGTTTCTGGAAAAAATACTCTTCGAATGGGGGGACCACATGGTCTATTTATAGGTAGCAGAAGACACCGGGTGGTTATCACATAGGTCGTGCAAGTGACTTATGCAACCATCATCATTCACGCAAGTAGACTTGCACGACAGTGATATAACTTGCGCGACACATCTTCTCTTGATCCTTTGTTCATGCCTTTGTTCATTTTTGGTGTTTTCTTCAAAGGATGAATCAATTTGTGATAAGTCATCTCCCTTTCCATTCTTTTAGACAATGTGACGAAAAGGAGCGTTAACAAAAGTCCCCCCTCAGAGTTGGATCCAAAAGAAATGCGGATTTGACTCTAAGGAAAAGAAGAAAACCAATGGAAAGGTGGCACGCATGTTTGGGCACACAAATGAGCTTCGGGCATGCAGAATCCGATGTGTAGGGGTACAACCATTAGTCTCCCAGGATATGGCATGCAGGGTTCGGGCTGCTTCTATTAATAGATGGCCTCCCTTTTGTACAAAGCATCCAGATTTCCGGACATCAAAACTTCAATATCTCGCCGCACAGGTCACCTTAACTGCGCATGTTGCTCTGTTTTCTAGTGTTTCCTTGAAGGCACGCTAGTGTCAAGGTAAGTTGGCTTGTGTGCTGATACCTGCGCACAAAATATTTGTGTGGCACACCCATACTTGCTTGCCATAATTCCTTTTCCATTTTTCTGAATTTTATTCACAAGTTTTATGAAAAATAAACCCATTAAAGAGTTAGTTTATTCAACTTTTGTGAAGATTCAACGGCTCCCAGGAGAATTCGAATGGCTGATGAACTGGCTATAAAATGGATTGATGACATGATGAACGTTGTTATCCGTGATTACTATGATATCTGCGACATCACTTTCCCAGATTTGGCTATGTAATTGAAGAAATATCATCTTAATTTCCCACAGTCAATCTACCCGTCCCTTTATGTTCATGGTAATCTGCAAGGAGTCAATGTTCCAAATGCAAGGAACTATACACCTGAAATGCATCTGCACTGCTACTCCTCTATTTCGGTTATGCTGTGCATTAAGAGCAACAACAATGGTGTGTACTTTAAAATTCTCCATCCAGGCCATTTCCTTGCAGATATGAAAATGGAAAACCCATGGGATAAAATGTTTACCACTGCTGGTTGGTGGAGGGAAGAGAAACATGTCATTAGAGCAATACCTGAAAAGAGTACACTCTCCAAATGACACTTTACTTCCAATTATCCATTCTCAAATCCATGTATCCATCTTCCAAGTTTCTTGGACCGAAATAGAGTCACTATTTGATCAGCAGAAATTTTTCTCAAACCGCACTCCAGAACATTCTTTTACAACTGTTCCAATAAAAGCTGGTATCACTGCATCTCTTATTGTATCCAGTTGAATGAATGAATTCCAGGTGGTTTCGGATGAAGCTCGGGATGCCGAAAATCAAATTAGGACTTATGGTGAAAGCCTCTTGTAATTCCTGAAAAAGAGAAGAGACTCCAGTATGTGGATGTCCTTCTAACTCTTGTGCATCAATGAAAAACACTTTCACCTTCACTCATTTGTACCTACATTCTCTTTTGCTAAATTCATTAGATTTTACCTAAGCCAATGGGCCTAGTAAGCATAGTTTGATTTTTACTAGGATTAATATAAAAAAAGCTACAAACTTCAAACCGTTTAATTGCTCAATGTTACCTAAATCATACAAAATATATGTTTAGTGAGCTGGGATCTTGACTTTTATTCTGAGTTCCCTTGTCATTTGTGGGAAGTTTAAAGTCATGTACTTCGAACATAAAAAGGCTAATGTTTAAGGTCAAAATATCTTTGACTAAAATGGATTAGAATTGACTCAATTCCATGAAAATTCATCTGAAATAATATTACCAAACTCACGTATGAGGAAAAATATGTAAGCTATGACTTAAGAATATTTGAATCTAACAAATGACATGAAAAAGATCTAAATGGAATTATAAGAAGTATTTTCCCAGAATGAAGTTACCATTATTTAACAAACCCGTTAGGGGGTTGAATTATGCAGGGCCACCTAAGGGCATTGGTTGCAATGTTAAATAAAATAGTATCTTTTGGCTAAAAGTCTGTTATATAGACTGTTTATACAAGGCCTCCTATCGGCACGTGCTACATAGTCAGACAAAATAACTCTCAGAAATTTACTTTCCTAGTGCTAAAAGCCAGTGAAATTTTATGGAGATTCTCATCTTCCAAATTATAGAGTTTGCTATATGGAAAAAGGTACTTGAATATGGAGAAGATATTTAAAAACAATATTATTGAATAATTGGATGAATATCACTCCTATGAATGTCTGACCCAAATGTAGGGAAGGAAAATATAAACCATAGACTTGAATTCTTTCAGATCATGAAAAAGGATATGGGACAAATATGTTAAGGATGGGTATTTTTGTGGATCCTTACATATTGTTATTTAAGAAAAATAAGAACAAAAGAGGCATTCTTCCCATGAATGATGTTACCACAATCCGAAAAACCCATTAGGGGGTTGAATTATGAAGGGCCACCTAAGGGCATTGGCTGCATAGTCAAATAATAGTATGTTTTGGCTAAAAATTCTATTATGTAGACTGTTTATTCAAGGATGCCTATGGGCACGTGCGGCATAGTTAGGAAAAAGAACTCTCAGAAGTTTGACCTTTTTGTGACTAGAAGTCATGAAAATGGTTATGAGGATCTGAAAATATTTATGGTTAGGATTATGGCACATAAAGATGGATATTGTTCAATGTATAAAGAGATACAAAGATCAATACTAACCATAATCATGTTGTGGCTGGGTCCTGAATTGAAATGTTGGACTTCACTACGTATCCCATAAGGATGAGAATCAAGACATACGTAGTTCTTAAACTACAGTTTAATTTTGTGTCGGACAAAAGGATTAGAGATCTTAGTTTAGGGTCATAGAACTTGGACCATTGTAAGAAATAAAAAGTGTTTGTTTTCATGGGTTCTTTTCAGCCAAGGTACTGAAAGTGGAATTTGGGGTTTGGCCTAAAGAATTGGGGCTGAATTCGATGGACACTCAAATGTTCCTATGTATCCCATAAGGATGGGAATCAAGCCCACGTAGTTCTAGAAATACCCATTGTACAAATTTGGTTCCCTCTCAGGTGAGGGTATCAAAGAATATTGTTGTTTATTGTCATACTGGACAAAAGTGTTGTATAGTTTAACGTCGTATAATAAGGACGAAATTGAACCAATGTAAAGATATTGATTCTAGGGGCGGTTTTACGAATCAACATCGTATGAGATGGAGGTTAACCGATGTGAAGAGATTGGTTTTGGGGTTGAACCTTGGGAGGTTTCCTACATACCCAACCTAGAAGGCAATGATCAAAGTCCGTGTAGTACAATTAAAGAATGAATTAATGATCATGTTGTTCTTCCGGACAACGACCTAAAAAATATGTTGTTGGGACTTACACATGTTTAGCGACCCAAAGAGAGTGTTATGGTTGAGGTTTTCTCTAAGCTCATGTGAGTCATACTCGGTGTCAGAAACAAGAGGTAACAATAACCTTAACGATTCATAGTTTAATGTCATGTAGGCCATATAAAGGGACTATGCAGATTAGAGTCTTCCAGTTAGGACAATTGGTGCTGCACAGTTTAATGTCATGTAGCAGGGACAAAGTACAGTTTAATGTCATGTAGTACATATCAAGGACTTTCTTTACAGTTTAGCGTCATTTAGTTATGACGATGGGGACAATAGACTTTAACATAATGTTGGACGAAAGAGGTACTGTGCAGTTTAATGTCATGCAATGGGGACAAAAGAGTATACCATTTATCGTCATGTTGGACGCATTGAGGATTTTTTCCACAGTTTAGCATCATGTTGGATGAATGTGCAAATAGTTTAAGGTTATATTCATGGACCGTGGATGATGTAGTTTAATGTCATGTTGGACAAAAGTGTAGTTTAAGGTCATACATGACCATTGATGATTATGTATTTTAAACTCTTTCTGGACATAAGGGACTTTTATACAGTTTAGCGCCATGTAGTTAGGACATCACAGTATAATGTCTTGCGGGACGTAAGGGACTTGAAAAAAGTTTAGGGTCATATGCATGGACCGTTGATGATGCAGTTTAAATTCATATTGGACCATTGGTGTAGTTTAAGGTCATACACGACCTAGTTGTAGTTTAAGGTCATACTAGACTATTTAGGAATCTTTTTCACAGTTTAATGACGTGTGGGATGAAGATGTATTTTAAGGTCATACTGGAACATTTCTGTATAGTTTAATTTCATATAGCAATGAATGTTTTATACAGAGTTTTATGTCATGTTGGATGAAAGTGCGAATAGTTTAAGGTCATACTGGACCATGGGGGAGTTTAAGGTCATATTGGACCATTGCTTTATAGTTTAACGTCACATAGCAATGACGAATTGGTGCTGCACAGTTTAATGACTTGTTGTAGGGACAAACAGGTGATGCACAGTTTAGTGTCATGTTGTAGGGACAAACTGGTGATGCACAATTTAGTGTCATGTTGTAGGGACAAAGTGCATACTTTGTAGCTTATACAAAATACTTCTTAAAAAATCTGGCATTGGTTGTAATAGTGATGAGTTCTCCATCCATTGAGATTAATGAATAAGCTCCATTAGAGTAGACCCTATGTATTGAATAAGGTCCTTCCCATTTTGGCTCATGTTTGGGAGGTTTCTTTCCTGAAATCCTTGGAGTTCTGAGAACTAATACCAATTCTCCCTGATTGAATGAACGAAGATGAACTTTTTTGTTAAAAGTTCATTCTATTTGATTCTGATAGACTTCCAAGTGGTGAAAAGTTCACATTGTTTTCTCATCTAACCATTCAAATTCATTCGATCGATTTTGATATTGTTCATCTGTAGATGATTGATCACAAATTTCAACTCTAAGCGAGGGTAGTTGAACTTCAATGGGCAAGATGACTTCCATTCCATATACCAATGAATATGGAGTTGACCGATTTGTAGTGTCGGTGGTAGTCCAATAAGCCCATAAATCATGAAAGAGTTTATCAGGCCATGACCTATTATCTTTATCCACCATATTTTGTAGTATAATTGAAAGAGTCTTGTTAAAGGCTTATATCTGGACATTGGATGCTGCATGATACCTTGATGAATGGTTGGATTGGATGTTGTATTCTTGATACAACTTCTTCACCTCGGATGAACAAAAATTGGTGCCATTGTCCATCAATATGGTATGAGGGACACCAAATCTGGTAATGATGTTAGACCTGATGAAGCAAACAATGCATTTAGAACTGACTTCCTTGAGAGGTATTGCCTCTGCCCATTTCGAAAAGACATCAGTAGCAGTAAAAATGTACTTAAACAGCTTGGTCGTAGCTGAAGGGCAAGGTCCCACCACATCCATTCCCCATTTGGCTAATGGCCATGAGTATTTAGCTATATGTAGCAACTCTGGAGGCTGATGAATGAAGTTGGAATGTACTTGGAATGAATTACACTTCTTTGTGAAATTGACACAATCTTGTATCATTGAAGGCCAAAAGTATCCAAGCCTTCGAATCTGATCAGACAGTCTATGTCCAGATTGGTGGGCACCACAAACTCTTGCATGCACTTCTTTTATGATAGCCATTGTCTCTTCACCATCAATGAATCTGAAGAGAACACCATCAAAACCACATTTGTAGAGAATTTTCTCTAGGAGATTTGGGCTATCATAAAGATTAAAATTAACCACATGTCGCTGGATTTGTTCATTCTCATCTCTATCAAGTGGAAGTGTTCCATTTTGAGTGTATTCCCTGATAGGTGACATCCATCCTGTAGTATGACCATACGGTTCAGGAATCGGAAAAATTTCATTAATTTCCTCTTTTCTGATTTGAACATAAGGTGAAATTGCACGACGGTGGGAAATAATGATTGTTGTCTCGTCCCGATTTGGATCTGCCAAAGGTGTGGATATATTAGCCAATGTATCAACTTGAGAATTTTGGGATCTTGGGATTTAAGAAAATATCGGTTCCAAAGGGAATTCTTCAATTAAATCTCTGACGTAACCATACAAAGATATTAGTTCTTCTTTTCTGATGGAATAATCCCCTTTGACTTGTTTGATTACCAGTCTAAATCACCTTTCACATTTAAGTTCTTCAGTTGTGCTTGAAGCGCTAATTCCAAGCCTACGATGAGAGCTTGGTATTCTTCTTCATTACTGGTACCACCTTCTAACAATAAGTATGAATAATGTAACACTGACTTTTCTGGAGAATTGAGCACAATTCCTAATCCAACTTTTTTGAATTTGGGATTTTCTATTTTCCTCCCTGTTGGACTTCTAGAAGCACCATCAAAATACATTTCCCATGCCTGAGGACATTCGTGAATAGATAAGACATCCTCATCAGGGAGTTCAATATTTGAAGATGTATCTTCCACTGAAGGGTGTTTAGCCATGAAATCTGCCAGAGCATGGCGCTTTATCGCCTTTTGAGACACATACTGAATGTCAAATTGCTGCATAATAACATTCCACCTTGCCAGACGTCCTGTAAGAATTGGACGACTAAGATTAAATTTGAGAAGGTTATTGCAAGATACCAATTGGACCTCGTGATGTTGCATGTAGTGTCTCAACATCTGAACTGCAAAGATTAATACCAGGAAGAACTTCTCAATACTTGAATACTGGGTTTCTGCTTCAATCATGGTTTGACTAAGATAGTAGAGACTGTTTTCATTCCCAGCATCATTCTTTTGAGCAAGAAAGGCACCCAATTATCTCTCTAGAGATGTCACGGAGAGGATAAGTGGACTTCCTTCAACTGGTGTCATGAGAACCGGTGGACTCAAGAGGTATTTCTTGAGAATATAGAATGCTTCTTGACATTTTTTAGTCCACTAGTAAGTGACTCCTTTCTTCATCAATTTGGTGAAGGTTAAACTTTTGCCTGCCAAATTTGCAATGAAACACTGAATATAGGTTAAGTTTCCCTAAAGTCCTCTTAATTATTTCAAATTTTGAGGAGGTGACATACCAAGGATTGACTGGGTCATCTCAGGATTGACTTCAATACCACAATGGCGTACAACAAAGCCGAAAAATTTTCCTGAGTTTACCCCAAAAGAACATTTTAAGGGGTTCATCATCAAATTATGTTGTCGAAGCTTGCAGAAAATGACTTCCAAATCAGCCAAGTGATTAGAAAGTTGTTTGAATTTAACTACAAAATCATCTACATATCATTCAAAAAATTTCCCTAAGAAGGGTTTATGGATTCGATGCATGGCATGCTGATAAGTTTCACCTACATTCATTAAGCCAAAGGGAATTACCTGTTATCAAAACACACCCTGAGGGGCTCTGAAGGCTATAGAGTCCTCGTCCTCTGGGTGCATTCGGATCTGATTATATCCTGAATATCCATCCATAAAATAATGTGCTTCATAGCCAGCTGTTGCTTTAATTAGAAGTTCTGTAATCGATATATGGAAATCATCCTTAGGACAATGCCGATTAAGATCTCTGAAATCAATGAAAACTCTAATTTGTCCGTTGTTTTCTTATAGGGACAATATTAGCCAACCATTTGTGATATTGAACTTCCCTGATGAAGTTAGCTTTGATAAGCATATCCAATTCAGCTTCAATTTTGGAAGTATATGTTGGGTGTGTTCTTCTCACGGCTTGCATAAATCCTCGATGTTATACTGGTAAACCCAAATGATGTGTAGCAACATCAAGATTAAGACTGGGAATTTCCATATAGTTCCCAGGTAATATATCTCTATTTTGCTTTAGAAAAGAAATATACATCTCTTGCTCTTCAAGAGTCATTGCCACACTGATTAAAGTGGGGCGTGGATATTCTTTTGTACCGAGACTTATTTCTCTGTGTTCATACACAGTTGTAGAGATACCTTCTTCAAATGTTGGATGAGCATCTCTGAGATCGTCCTCTTCTTCTTCTTCATGTGTTATTTCTTCCTTTTCTACTATCATAGTAGATGATAGAGTAGAATTCTCATGATCCGATAAGATGTCAAAAATTGCATATCTTGAAGAAGAAGCTTCCATTTCTGACCTGATTGATGATTAAGGGTCTTATTTGGGTAATAAAGTGGAGATTGTGGATTGAGAATCGACATCAATATTAACCTCTGATGTTGCTATAACTTTTTCTGTTCTAATTGGCGAAGCCTAGAATTGATGGATTCTAGCAGATGAAATGAAGACGTCACCATTTGGGCTTTCATAACAGCTTGGTAGATTACCAATTTCTCCCATGTTGTCTGGCTCGATTAACGTAATTGAAATTATGGGTCTTTCTATAAGAGTATTTTAATTTGGATCATTCTTGTCAATTAGACTGATAGGAATCACATAATCTGTACTCACATGTGTAAATGGATTTACTAGAATTTTTTCCAAACCTTATGGAGCAATAACTTTGGTAATCACCTTTGTTATGGATTTCTCCCTTTGCTTCATTTGATAGGATTCTGCCTCAATGTATTGAGACTCACATGTCTTGAACGGGGCCTTATCACCATACAATGTTCCATCTTGACCATCAAAACAATATTCGAGACATTGATGGTATGTGAAGGGATAACAGCATGTTGATGTAGCCAGGGTCTTCCAAGCAAGATGTTGAAGGCTGAGTCATGATCAACAACCATGAAATC
Organism: Viscum album; assembly: GCA_963277665.1. Lineage (NCBI taxonomy): Eukaryota > Viridiplantae > Streptophyta > Magnoliopsida > Santalales > Viscaceae > Viscum > Viscum album. The sequence continues at coordinate 302,010,069 of OY728131.1, read as the reverse complement.
TGAATTGGATACAAGATATCCAAACTGAGTTCTGAGTGTAACCTCACCCAGTGGTTCTTGTTCATTTTTATCATATCCTTGTAACATCATGGTAGAAAGAGATAAATCAGATTCCGTGAGGGCTAATCGATCATGTGTACGAATGGGCATGAGGTTGATTCCTGAACCATTGTCAATGAAAAATCTTCGAACATCCATGCCATTGACCATTCCAGACAAGTACAATGGTCTAATATGTCCATGCACAACATCATCTTCATCTTCATAATTAAAAGATATTATTACATGGCATTCTGCTGGATTATTCTCTATGTGATAGACTTCAGATGCAGCAATTTTAGTTTCGAACTCCTGAGGACTTGAAAAAGCCTCGATTAGTGCTTCCCTAAGATCTTTTGATAGATTCAGAGCATCCAGAATTGATAACTTGGCTGGCACATGGGCCTAGTGTTTCAATATATCATACTTTTTATCCAGAGGTATGCTTTTCCTAATAGGAATATGTGGTTTAGAAGGTACCTTGGAAGCAGATGCTTTGAAGTTCATGCATCATGTATTGGGATAGGAGTTGGCAATATTCCTGGTTTTGGAAAATTAGACCGAATAGATACATTTATTTGGTGATAGTAAGAAGATGGAACCTTAAACCGGTCATCAAAAATAATTGTTCCAGGACTGAATTTGCTATTGTTAGAAGAACTTTCTTGTTCTTGTTGAGCTCGCTGAAGGGCTCTACCATGAGTTTCTGCCGCGTACACAGTTCTAGTAGGGGTAGAATTAGAATAGTGGCTTCTGAATGATCCATGTATTCCCCTGTATCTTGAGCCCCTGGAACTTCCTCTGATTCCTCTGTTTGATAAAGGGAATTAAGGCTCATTGAAATCAAAACTGTCACTGGCATATGGATATGTTAATTGAATCATATTAACAAAACCGAAGATTATCTCTTCATTTGATGAAGACTGCCTGATTAGCCTGTTTAGGTTGTTCCGTTTGGTGGGGCGATGCCCGTGGCTTTGAAGTAGATGGCATGAAGTCTGCCAATGTCAAAGACAACTTTGGATTTGACCCATACTCGTCTTATTCTGATTCTTTTTCTTTCTTTGAATCATTCCGTTTCTTTGAGGACTTTACCTCTGACAAAGAGGGTTTTGCCGCAACATTCACGGCTGAATAAACAATGGGTTTCTTTAATTGTGTTCTCACAATAGCATGAGTTCGATTGATTGTATTTCTGACCATCCAATCATCATAATTTTGTGCATTTTTGTTTTTGACATCTTTCCATTCACCTTCCTCCTCTGGAACTGTAGCAGTGACACATGCTACCTGGGCTGAGGAGACTTTCAATGTGACCTATCCCGAGTCAACCATCTTTTGAAGGAGGTCATTGAAGACAAAACACTCATGGATAGGATGCCCCATAATTTGATTAAAAGGGAAATAATTGGGACGGTCTTCATATCTTTCATGTTTGGCCTCTTGGGCATTGGAAATTGAACCAAATTGTTTTCCAGATCCGAAATGAAATAACCAGGAACTCGTTCATTTCAGAAAGAGTATGTTTTTCACATCAGATCCTCAAATTGTTTTCATCTTTGATCACTTTGAATGTGTGGATGAAAAGGCCATTGTTGTTGGCGCTCAGAAGGTGGAGCCCTTCAAGAAGATGAAGGTTTTGAGGTAGAAACAGGTACATGTTCTTGTTTAAGCATTACTGTAGCAGTTTCTGCTTTACCGATTCTCTTTCCTGGAGTTGATGGAATTACACGAGATTTAGCCTTAGCTTGTATAGGGGAATCTTCAATCTGCTAAGAGATTGAAGTAAGGTCTCGAAACCCTCCTGTGTATTTCACAGGGATTAATGGCATGCTTAATTCGTCATGCAGATTTTCTATACAGATTGGCAACAATTCTTCTTGAGGGAGTGCTAATCACAGGGAATATGTTAATCCCTTCCATTGAGCATTGAAATCATAGACCCTTTCATTATCCCTTTTCTTACATTTTGTATGATCGAAAAATGTTGTCTTTGGAAATGTTGAGCTGAACTGAAGGAGGAATTTTTTGCAAAGATCCTCCCATCCAGTAATTGACCGGGATTGAAAACTTGTATACAAAACAAAATCTGGTCCTTGCAAGGTTCGCACGAAGAATCTGAGTTCCACTGCCTCTTGCTGCTCCAATGTTACCATCATAGGATCGCAACAAGACACGTAATGCATCAAATGCTGCTCAGGATCACCTGATCCATTGAAAATAGGGAATATAGGGTTCCCAAAACCTGATGGAGAAGAAATTGAATCTACCCATTCTGGTTAAACTTTCTTTTATGGTTGAACTTGCGCATTTTTCCCTTCCATAGTTTCTAACCGAGCTGTTAATGACTCAATAGTAGTTATTAACTTTTGAGAAACATCTGGTTGAACTTGGACTTGGGTAGGTGCAATGACTGGAGCTTGGAAAGATGTGGCGACTGGAGCTGCGACTGATGGTAGCACTACCAACTGTTGTTGCACTAGACCCGTAGGATTAGACATGTGAGGGTGTACTGATAGAGGAGTATATTCTTGATCCATCTCAGTAGCTGCAATAAATTCCGTAGGCTGTTTGACTCCAGCATGCTTAAGAAAAAGACTACTCTGAAGTAGTTCTGCATTCAACCTTCTTAATTCCTTCATTTCTTCCTCCTGTTGTGAAAACCTTTGCTCTAGTGAGAGTGATTGACCTTCTCCAGAGGAAGGATATGTATCTTTGTTCATTTCATTCCCTTTGTTGGATCCTTTTCGGAGAGGGGGAAGTGGGTTACTCGAAGGATTACCTAGGTTATGAGTAATCCTTTGACTTCATGTACTAACCCCTTCTTCATTTGTGTCAGTGCATACAACTTCTTGAGTAGGATCCTCTTCATCTGAGTCCCCTGAGTGAGCCTCATTTGGTGGATCAGCAACAACGACATTGATGACATTGATTGATGCATAACTCATCGCATCTCTTTTATCAGCATTTCTATGATATTGTCTTATTCCATGTCATTGATGAGACATTGCCTTTTGTTGATTCGATCCCTCCAGAAATTATTGACGAACCGTAATTTGGGGGGTATCTCCTGATAATTTGGATCTTCGTTCCTCTTAAGGTTTCTTCCCCAATTGAGAAAAGACTGACATTCTCTAAGTAGGGGATTGATGATTTGAAAAAGTCCCCACTCCAGTGGACTGGGGTTTTTCCTTCTGTTCTCGCTCAACTCCTCGAATCCTATTTGTTGATTCTGAGGGTTGGTTTAAAAGAGTCCCCAGTCTGGCGAGCTGGGGTGGTTCTTGACTTGCTATGTCTGAGACTTCTTGAAAGTCTTCCTGATCTTGCGAACCTTAGTTTGGAAATTAGGTGAATGCATTAACCTATATCTGCTTTTATCACCTGGTTCAAAAGACCTTTGGATGATTTCCGACACTTCTGTCACTTGGTGACATGCTTCTTCCAAACGAGAGGCCTGATTAATATTCTCATTTTCTTGATGCAAGAGTTATTCATCAACATGTTCTCTGTATTCTTGATTTTGAGAGGAACTATTTTAAGCCTGTTCTTAGGCAAGATTTTGATTTCAAACAAATCCCATTGACTGTGGCCGATAATGGGCAATAACATTGAATGAGACCATTTTTGGTGTGCTTTACTGATTGGAGAGCACCATGAAATACAATACCCCATGAACACCCCATCCTTTGACACGAATACCAAATCAGGCATTGGAAATTAACTGATGCAATTTTCTTAGTCCACCAAGGCATGAACGTTAAAGGGCTCGCTGCTACTTTTTAGCTATCGGATATCGAGAGACTGATAGAGACTCAAAATCAATTTGACATTGTAACCATTCTATTATCTTAAGATTATTTTCATATTCATCATAAGATAATACATTATTTTTCAACTGACCAAAAGTTTTCCATATGTTAGAAAGATCTTATGATACTATGTTCAATATGTAATTCTTCAATGTGATTACATCAAAAATTGTCTTTCATTATATAGTGTTATACCATTGAATCAATTGTTATGTTTCTATATAATTTAAACATAATTGATTCTATTTTTTTCACATTACTATTTAAATATTGGCCATTTTATAAAATTAATTTTTAGGATCTCCAATGGATTTTTGATGTCCTTATATAGAATTAAATAATGTTGTCATGGTTTTGGTTCAATTGATTTAATAAAGACCTAGTCTCTCAAAGATGTTGCACCATTGTGGACATATTTTTATTATTATTGGATATTTATTTTTATATATCATGTAATAATACTCTAGTATCCATAATCATACATGGAATAATATATTCCAAAAATAGTGTTTGTAACTCAATGAAAGAAAAATGTGTTGGTAGATACCATTTTAGATTTTGTGATTTTTTTCCAAAACGTTATAAGGGAAATAAATTATATTAGAAATTTAATATCATGATATATAATAGAATGGTGATAAAAAATTAGTGGATAAAAGTATAAAATTAAAATGAATGCATGGAGTAAAATGAAAAATATGAATCATGGATAGATATTTTAGACTTGAAACCCTTAATTTTATTATTTACATCTACTAAAGTGCTTGAACCATCATTATAGGGAAATAAATATTCTAATTATATATATTAAAACTGTATTCATAACTATTACCATCTATATTATTAATTTAAACTTACTACATGTATATTAGTTAGTTATTGTCTTTTTTCAATATTTATGACACTTATATTAATCATTATCAATTGTTTCAATTAAATTTGGTTTATTGTGTATTCATATAGAAAATATCATCATTACTATATCAATTAAGGATGTGGAATAAAAAATATATATATATTTTTAAATCTCTTATATCATTCCATTGTATTATTATTTCTGTTTTGTGAAAACTGAATTAGTGTCTTATTATTTTTATAATTTAACTGATCAATGATGATATTTTAATCAAATGTTAATGACATAATATATATATATTTTATAACCCAAAAATAATAAATATTTTATTTTTAACAAATAATAGATTTTTTAAACTTAAAAACATTATCCATGGATTATTTTTATAATATTGCACATATAGGTGGTTAGACTGACCAAAATATTTACATTCCACAATTTGAAGGCTGAGTATAGTTAGGAAATTTGTTGTTTTTTATAATATCAATATAACATACGAATAAGTAAATTATTTATACATTTTTTATTTTATTCATATTTTAGGTGGATATCATATGAAATTGAATCAAAGATGAAAATTAAAAATGTTACTCCGTGGAACCAGCAATCCACACAATGAAGAATTAACATTTCAATTTCCTGATGAATTAGAGGAAACTAAGTGGGATTATAATATTCACTTTCTATTAATAATTATTTGGTATATTCTATATTGATTACGTAATTTTATTACTTTTATGAAGATAATATATTTGCTGGATAAAAATGGAATGTGGCACTTTGTAGAGGTGGCAGGGTTTAAAATAGGAAATCGATGATCTTTTATTCATCAATGGGGATGAGAAGGAATAAATAATTGAATTTTCATTAATATAATAATACATTGGTATAGTTAATATATTTGGGATATTATTTTCAAATGTCTGGGACAATTTTGAATGTAATTATTAATATATATATATGGAGTAATTAATAATAAAATAGACTGTTTTGTCTCAATGGATCTACTAAAATCCTAGAACATAGTCCTTCGTGTAATGAAAAGTGTATTTTGTACATTTAGTAGAATTATCTTATATGAAAATTTTTTGGTTCCCAATTATATTTCCAATTAAAAGATGATAATTTAATGGCTTTCATAGATCCCATTTTATAAGGGATGATGTGTGCTCTATTTTTATTACCCATTACATTTCAATATTTCAGTGACACTATATAGGAAAAAATGACTCAAATTTAATATATAAATGACTGTGGTGTAATATGGGGTTGATAAAGCATTTCACAAGAAATTAAAAATGTATTTAGATATATTATAATTTATTCACTATTATGTTTATACATAGAGTTGTCTTTATTGGGGTATCTTTATTTTATCTTAGTATTATATTTTATGATTGAAAAATAAAAATAAATTCATTCAAAATTTTGATGTGGTGATCCAAAAATTAATCTCTATTTAATCTATTGCAATTTCAAAAAAAAAAATATTATCTTTTAAAGTTGATAAACTATATATAATAATTATGATTTAAAAATTCATTATTTTCAACATTTTGTATTGGTAAAAATATTTATAATATATTAATTTTTGAATAAATTATAAAATATTTATATAATGGATAAAATTTTATATTTATGTAAATATTAGGTAGATTTAATTTTTATGAATTATTAATAATTCCCATCATTAAAAATATTTTTAGAATATAGGTTTTAATAGTATCATGGTGATTCACATTAATCATAGTAAACATAAATTGATGCGAAAAAATAGAATTAGGCACATTAATTAATAATTCATAATTTTTAAAAATATAAAATCAATTTTTAAGGATTTAGTTTCTACATCTGATGAAAAATTATATTTAATTTTGGGGGAAAATTAGTTTTTAACAAATAATATCTTTTATGATTATGAAACTATAAAATAGAGTATTTTAAATAATAAATAATATTTTTATGTGAAATATTTTATTGTTAGACACATTTATATATTCTTGGTACTGCAATCAAAACAATTAATTCATTCATTTTTTTGATAATTTAATTAAAATGATATCTTTATAAAAAATTGTATTTAATCACAATTCACTTAAAAAGAAATTGTTTTATGAAAAAATCTCATTGAAATGATAATAAGATAATAGTAAAGATAGAAATATTTTATTAAAATTTATTTTATCTGATTTAGACTATAAATATTTTTAATTTAATAATTTGTTCAAAAAAAGAAGAGAAAGAATATTTTTATAGAAAATGTTTTTCCATTAGAATGAAAAATAAAAAATGGGCCAAAAAAGGTAAAAATACCATATCAAATCAATAAAATATTTATTATATCATATTTATTTCGATGTAAACATATCATCAATATCTTTATATATGATCTATAAATAGGGTATGTATGGGTGGAAGACATGTGTGGTGATTCCAGAAGTATAGATCATGTTGAAATTTCCACAATCTTGAATCTTGATTGTATAAAATTTACCTCTAACATATTTTTTAGAGTTCAGCTTATTATTTATCAATATGATACTATAATTATCATCAATTTAACACCATAATATATTATTATACATTTCTCTTCAAATCAATTTAATTTCTTCAATATCATGAAATCCACTCAACTTTGAGTATAAAAATACCACAACATATTATATTTTTATCACTTATTTATTAATATGACTGATTTTAATTGAATAAAATAATTTTGAAAATAAATATAATTGTTTTAGATAAATTAAATATATTGAAAAATTTGTAAGCAGTTTTTGGTGGTGTCTTTATATTCATTTTAAATAAATAATTAAATTAAAAAAGGATCAATTCCATTTAATACAATATTATTAATTATTTATATAAATTAAAATAAATGTACAAAAAATAATTATATTTAATTTTTAAATAATAAATGTTAATTTATTTTATAGTACCTTATTTGATATTTAATGAAAAGAATTCTTTTGAAATATTAAAATTAATGAGTTTTGTTGAAAAGTATTTTTTTCATTTAAAAAATTTAAATGTTTATCATAAACAGTATTGATGAACCATTATTTTATTTATATTAATAATAATCAAAAAAATTTCATTATAATTAATTATATGTCACATTTTGTAATAAAAAAATATACTTATGAAAAAATTCATGGAAAACTACTTTTCATCGTGTTATGTGGGATTAATATTACATGAAATTATTCCACCTCTATGAATTCAAATTTTTCACTATATTACATAATGTGAATATTCATGTACAGATTTTATGTGTATTCCTCGTTAATTTAGTTCTAATGAATAGTGTTACCATTAAATTTTTTTTACCATGGTTATTTTTAAAATAGGTTTTTCATGCGTTAAACCAAGGGATAATTATGTAAATTTTAGTTAAAAACAATAATTTTATATGATGAATAGTAGTTCTATTTTAATTAATCCCCCCAATGAACATGTTTCCATTATTATTCATTGGTCTGGTGTATGATATTATGATATTATGATATTATGATATTTTATGAAATTCAAAATTTGTTCTCTCTCTCACTCATAAAATGAAAACCATCATTTCACATTATAGCACCAGAATGAGGAATCATGGGGGAAACCCCCATAATAACATATTCACAAATTCTGTAGATTTTAATTACACATTTGGGTCTTATTAAAATTATATTCCTTGGTTCCTGAGGAATGGATCTATTGGAGGCCAACCAATGTTTATGTAATCATCCTACCTGACACCATTCAAATAATTTTTGAATATTACTTCTCTAAATTTGAATTATTTGTTATAAAATAATATCCTTTATATCCTACATATATCAAAATATTATTATCATTATGGAATCATAATTATTCCACATCTTTTATGTCAAAAGTAGAGTGGAATTATCGCTCATGTATATGTGTGGACTACCACCTCCACATAGAGATACAATTAATTTTCGATCACCGTCATTCAATGATGGTTGTGATGATATGTTAAATTATTTTATCTGATATTTATATTGTAATTATTATTTTATAATTGTTATAAAATAACAAAATTTCCTCCTACCCAAACATTAGATGTTGATAATGTTGCTTGTGAGTACCTATACACTATGGCCTTTATGAGGTGATGTAATTAAATTTTTATTTCTCCATTATATGGATGGAAATAAGAATATATTAAATATTAATATTTTTAATATTTTAAATAATTATGTTTTCTGAATGTTAAAAAAATATTCATATTTCATTCGTTTTATTTTAGAGAATGAAATCATTTTTTATACATTTGTATGACCTACCTTCTCTAGTAATGGTGTAAATACATTCTCTATATCGAACATTTATCTATGACTCAAAAAATTTATCTTCATATTATCTACGATATTTAAATCATGAATAATATATCTCACTTTTAAGGAGCCATGATCAATGGTAAAGGATCATAATTACATTACAAAAATGACCACAGAATAACAAAATAGTTAATATTCAGAAACAAAAAATTTATTTAGAAATCGTTAACAAATGGGAGGAGAAATGTTATAATATGATCATATATGATATTATAAGGATATAATTTATTTTAATATTATAACAAATTAACAATTTTTATATATAATTATAGTGTGCTTACAAATCATGTTAAACATGTTTTAAGGGATTTAATCTCAATTTTAGTTCATTTTGATGTGTTATAATATTATAGACCTAGTTACTCTTACATGGTTCATATACATCCCATTTTACATGTAAAATCATGAATCCATTAAAATTCATGGTATTTTATGAAACATTTAAAATTATTTCAATAAATGGTTTTTAGATAAATATTTCTAATATTATCTGGGATTTATGTTCATTCTCATTCTATTTGGGACTATATATGATTAAATTTAAGTTGAGAAAAATTATATGATCATTTTCTGATCAAAATCATTCAATTTTTTATCTTATATTAATATATTAAATTTTATAGTTATAGAAATATTTTTATCTCTTTGGTACATAAAATTACTGGTGATTTGTTTTTATGAAAAAATAGGCTTCAGTTCTCCTTTTTCCAAGAACAATTTTCATCCATACCAATGATTTATTTAAAATAATATCATAATTATTTATATTATTATATGATAATATAATAAAATTTCACAAAAATTTTTATTATATAAAAACATTATGATGGATACTTCAAGGTATTTATTATAACAATGTTCTATTAATTATTCAATAAAAATGTGAATGGAATATTTGTTTGATTTTACCTGACGAAAACATAACGAACCACCATCATAAATTTCAAATTTATTAAATTTCATTAAAATGATTCATGTATTTGTTAAATGAAAATTCATTCATTAATATTTAGAAAAATTATATCATAAATTTTATATTAGAATATGAATAGTGTATTTTCATCATTAATTAATATAGTGATCATTTGAAATAATTTTTCAACTGTGATAACATTCCTTTTTATTTATTATGAATTACTATGGATATGAACTAATTATATCATCCATGTTATTTCTCTTGGTATTAATTGATTATGATAATGTGTTGCTTATGAAAACTGATTTTCTTTCATTGTTTATTGTCTAATGATATGATGAATGATTTACCATATTATGATATGAACATAAATGTTTCATAATAATTTTATGATTATGATTGGAATAATATAGTCATTATACTCCTTGGTGATTGATTAATTTCATATGTGGTAAAGGTGTATATTGGATGTTATCTCAAGTCCAAAAGATTGTTCCTATGAGGTCGTCCCAATGTCGAAAGATGGTGAACATGAGGTTATCCCAGGATAAGTGTTGGTGAATTGATATTTCTCATAATATAACCATTCAATTACATTCTAGGAGTGTATTTTAAGGAGTTGTCGTGGGCTCTCTAAAAAGGTGTATGATTTTTTGGGTACTTCAGTGTAGCATAGTGGCTAATCAAGGTCATCTCGAAAAGGATGAAGTAAATTAACAAAACAACATAATGGAATTCTAAAAATAATATATAAGACAAAAAAACTAATTGGGGGATGGGTGTTGTTTACCATTAATAAAACTAGAGGTAGTTCTCTGGAAGAAGATTTCATTTTTATATGACGTTTGACTAAAAAGTCACAACAATAAGATGTTTTATTGAAAATACCTTAAAAAAATAATTATAGTTATACCTCTTCACTCAATTATTTATCATTATTATTTAAATTAATAGCCACTTAATTATAATCCCCCATTTTAACCCCATTTCTTCATGAATGTTAACACAACCACAATGATGAAATTACATAAACCCTAGGCTAGCTTCAGAATATACAATCACATCACCATTCATTGATTGATGTTCTTAGGAAAATATAAGGACAATTGTCAATTATAGAACTTATAAACTCGGGATATTTGGATTAATTGGATTTATGGATTATATTTGAACTCTACATATTTATCCATTATGATCTTGTACTACCAATTAAGATTCCACTCTAACAATTTACACAAATCTAAACCTCACATGTTATTGTGTTAGTTGATCATCTTCGTTCGTAGTTTCATTTAAATTGTTAAAATAAATTAAAATATCACATTAAGGGAATTAATGTATCACATTAATTCTACTTAAATTAATGAATAAGGTATGTGATAGATCAATTACTAAGATATATAATCTTTCATGGGAGGTGTAGTAATCATAAAAAAATATTGCATTTGAAATGATTTAGAAAGGGAATAACCCAATATCATTACTAATCATGAATTCTAGACTAGAGAGGAAGATTAAAAAAAGATGATATTTGGAAAAAATAGAAGAAAAGAGAATACATAAAAGAGAATCAAATAACTTTATTACAAAAATTAATACATTACAACATGGAGAAAAAGAAGAAGGCTTTGATGAGGGGATCCATGCTTCAAGAGATTCCCCTCATACAATGGTCGGAGAATTTAATTGGAACTAATTATATTGTACCTTCAATATTCTAATGTATTTTCAACCCCTCCAAATGAGAAAAATCACATTTTATTGACTGGAGGGGAGGCTAGGTTGAATGTGGATTAATGATTGAATGGGGAATCTCGGCCCAATATATTAGTACTAATTACATCACCCATTTGACTACAAAAAATAATGAACCAGGTATACTTACAAAAGAATGATTTGTTTGAAAATGAGTCCTAGATAGCCTCTCAAAATAATGTCCAAATAAGAGAAATTTTGATGAAGTTATTTTCCAAATAATGAACCAATGTATAATATGAAACATCATACCACAAATTGACTTCAATGCCCATTTTCACCAATATAATCCATTATTTATCTTAGATGTATATTGTAAAAATGTATACAATTCAAATATAAATATATTTACAAAATATTATGTTAAAATAATTATAAAAAAATTATTTCTATTCGATATACGACACCAGAAGTTTAAAGCGTAGAAATTTAATTTACATCATATTTTCAAATTAATGATCAAGTCCCAAATATTCTATAAATGAAAACAGTTACCACAATGTGAGGAAGTAATAAAATTTATTATAAATAAAATATTCCATAAATATTTGTTTTATCGACTCCCCCACACTTACCCTTTTTCACTCTTGGGGAAAACCTCATATCACGTATTCCAAAAAATTGTGACATGTAAACAACAATAAAAAAATCACAACAAATTTTTAATCAAATTTCTTTGAGATCTAAAAATTTCGAAAAAAGAAACAAAATATATCGTGCCCTGTAAAAACAATAATTTCATGTTCTCCTATAATATCATTCAATATATTTCCACTACATTTATCCTTCCATGCATAAAACACTTACCTCACTTGATTTTTTTTGACACATATGTAAATTTTGAATCAATGTATTTCTCATCCAAACTCATACAAGGGTCACCATAAGCTTCATAAATTCCTACATAGCCACATTATGTGATTCAGTGATATATGATTATCATGAGTATTTTTTGGATTGTTCTATAGATTTCTGTTTGTAGGATTTAGATGTGAAAAATTCTAAAGATAGATGATGTGGGGCTTGACTATTTTTGAAGAAAAATCATATTATTCAAATTTTCACTCAAGTATGATCTATTCTATAATCCCCTTACTATAAATTCAGCTACATAATTATGAAAACATAGGAAATTTCACATCATTTATCATTTCAGCAACATAAATGTCAATCTTCTTAAACATAGTTCTTTTTCGTGAAATCTCTAGATAGGCAAGACTTTCTTCCTTCAGTGGAAGCTCTAGAAAGGAATAACATTCAAGAAAATGATTTTTTAGTAGGAAACAAATATCTTTGGAATAAAATTATCTACCCATTTTATAAAAAAATGTGGCAGCACTACACAAGATAGCTCCCCCCACACATATGTTCGACTAGAATATGAAATTTCACTTCAAGTGTTTTTTGGATTGGGTAAATTAGCATGTAATATCGGTATCCTAATAGGCTATTTATGGATTCTATGAGAAACAATTATTACATGTCCAAGGTAGGCCATTATAAAATTATTCTTTTGAAATAAGGGATTAAATACCAATCAAATGTCATAATCATTTAAAACATAAGTCACACAAACCCTATAGTATTGATAGGAATAAATTATGATTTTGTTTAATAAACCATGTTTGGTTCTCTCATGAAGTGATATAAATTTAATGAATCGGATAAAAATGGTTCATAAGCCTCATACGTACTTGATTTCAAATATAATGATAGTGATATGTGTAATGGGATTCAAAATTCAGAGTATTATTTATAAAATTACTATTGAATTTAATTTGAAACAAAGTCCTTTTCAGTATTAATTTAAGATTAGATTCATGGGATAAGTTTTTTCTCTTATTTATATCTATTTGAAAAAGGTGATTACAATAATTTAATTGAAAAAATTTCAAAAACACACAACAATTAGAAAAATAAACAAAAAAAATTTAAAAAACACAGAATGTTTTTATGTAAATATTTTGAAATCATGAAAACATATGAATGTAATAAAACTAAAAGGTTCCCTCCATCATATATAAAATCATGAATTGTACTGAAATTAAACCCATGATATTATATATACCCATGAAATGTATAATTTTAAATAAGTCAAAGATTTAAAAAGTGTTAGGGTTAGGAACAACGTGATATGCTTATGTGGTGATGGGGTCATGCAGTGTGATGAAATTCACTACATTGATATGAATCCCTAAATGTATTTCATCAATGGATTCTCATTGAATATAAAGATCCTTAATGTGTCTTCATGTGTGATCTCCACTACACCATAAGGGAAAAAATTAGTCACAACATTAGGACCTTACCACCGGGACTGCAACTTACCAGGAATCATCTTGAGTCATTAACGATAAAGAAAGTCTTCCCCTCAAAAACGAAATTCCATTTACTAGATCATTTTTTCATGAGTTTTTTATTACCTTTCCTTTTAGTTCCTTGATATCCCTTGTCAAGATAATTGAATCTCCACAATATCTAGATTTTGTTCCTTCTTTTTTATTCTATCTTGGGAAAAAAACCATTTGTTATTTTATTATAGCCCAATAAGATGGAAGTTCGACTCCCACGTGCACATGACACGCTTTCCAAAAAACAACCAGGATTGGGGACATAACGTTGGGAGCCTTGTATGTTATCCTATAAACACTGAGTACATCATCTATGTGCATTCTCCAATCCTTCATATTTGATTTCACAGTTTTCACCAAAATCTGTTTCAACTGAAGATTTAAAGTCATAACCTGGTCATTTGTTTGGGGTGGTATGGTGTTGATGTTTTTTCTGTCTCCCCATACATCAATCGGAGGGAATCCCAATTCTAATTGAAGAAGTGTGTCCCCGAGTTATAAATTATGGCACTTTGTACTCCAAAACTATAAAAAAAATTGTCTTGACAATGTACACAAGAACATGAGAATTAATAGTCTGAATGGACTTAGCCTCCAACCATTTCCTCGCATAATCCGTATCAATCAAAATAAATAAACAAATTTAACTATGAAAAGGTCCTTATAAAATCAATTCCCCAAACATCAAAATACTCACATAATAATATGGGTTGTTTGTTTATCTCTTGTATCCTATAAATATTACTAGTGTATTGTCAAGGTGGGAATGACTTACAAAACACATGAGAATCATGAAATAAACCAGTAAAATACAATCTGGAGTCCAAAACATTCCAATCTGTCTGTTGGGGTCTAAAGTGTTTACCACAAGAAATTGAATGAAAAAAAATGTAAAATAGATTCAAACTCATGACCAGGTACACACCTCATAATAACATGGTAACTAAACAACTTCTATATGTTGGGATCATCCCACAGATAAAATATAGAATCAATATTTAACATATGAATATTAATTTTCATTAAATTTTTAGGAATTTCACAAGAAACAAGGAAGTTAACTAAATCATTATACCAAGGATCTGTACATGAAATGGAATAATGATTCTCATCAGAGAAAGTGTCCATAAGTGGTACGTGTTCGATGTCATCATCCTCAAGTGTGTGAATAATCCTACTCATGTGGTTCACCACTAGGTTTTTTGACCCCTTATTTTCCATTATCACAATGAAAAATTATTGAAAAAGGAAAATCCATTGGATATTTCTAGGATTTTCATCTAGATTATAAATAAATACCTCAGAGCATCCTGGTTATAAAATATAACTACTTTAGATCCTAATAAATTTTAACAGAATTTATCTAAAAAAATATTAGAGTAAGAAAATTCTATTATGTTTTTGGGAAGTTTGATTGGACTGAATCCAAAATCCTCGATTCATATGAAATCACATGTGAACATCCCTCAATACTCTACGATAAGAAAACTACAACCGCAATGTTAGTGGCATCACACATAAGCTCAAAAAGAGTCTCCAAAAATGGGGGTTGTATGATCTTTGGAAGGGTCAGTAACATCTTTATCTCATCAAAGGAAGTCTTATAGGAATCATTAAACCCAAAATCTAAATCTGTTTAATGTAATTAGGACATAGGATGAGAAATCATACAAAAATATTTTATGAAGTGTCGATAAAAACATTCATACCCTATGAAATATCTAACATCATACCCACATAAAGGATATGGTAAGGATTAATCAATATCTACCTTTGATCTATTATCATGTATCCCATGTTTTGGAACTACATTCCCTAATACAATTCCTTTATCTACCATGAAATGACACTTTTCAATGTTCCATACTAGAATCTTCTCCATACAATGATTAATAACCATTCCCAAACTATAGATACAATCAACAAATGAATACCTGTACACATTAGAATCAACCATAAATACCTCCATGCAGGACTCAATGAAATATGAAAAAATACACACCATGCATCTATGGAAGGTACCGGTTGCATTGGAAAGTCCAAATGGAATCTTTCTGTAGGATAACACACCAAATAGACAAGGTAATGTTGTCTTATCCTAATCCATATGAGAAATAGGAACCTGAAAATATCCAGAAAATCCTTCCATGAATCAATAGTGTGTTTTCCCAGATAGTCTCTCGTGAATCTAATCAATAAATAGAGGGGGGAATGGTACTTGCGAGTGGACTCATTTAGTTTCCTAAAATCAATATACACATGCCTACTATTTTGTACCCTCATCAAAACTAACTCATATTTATCATTTTTATTATTAGTAACACCACTTTTCTTAGGTACAAACTGAATATGACTAACCCACTAGGAATCTAAAATGGTATAAATTATACCTTCCTCAAGTATTTTTTCAACATGTTTTTAACACCATATAGAATATTTTTCTTGATTATACTTTGTGGTTACCAAACCGGTTTATCCCCATCCTCAAAAATATCATATGCATTCAAATTATGGGTATAATACCTGATAAGTCAGCCAAGGTCCAACTGATTCCTTAATGTTCTAGCTCAAAAGATTGAATTGTTTTTCATCACGTTTAAAAGGGAGATTTTTAGAAATGTTAATAAGAAATTTCTCACCACATAACAAGTATGTGTATTTGAAACTAGGTGGAAATGGATTGAGATCAAATGTTGGGGTTGATGTATGGAGGGATAAATTGAGGGCACTAAAATATGTGCACAATAAATATTAGTATAAGAATTTACGTAATCAAAATCAGAGAATAAAGCATCAATCCCATCAGCCTACTCAATTGTCATGTCATAATTAGAGTTCACTTGATCAAAATAAGAATATGAATCCATTTAAAAAACAAATCTAAGAGAATCTTGTGAATTAAAAACTGGAGTGGATGTACTCATAGACATCAAACTAGATCTTAAAATCATAATATTCATAAAAATAGGATAATTAAATTCCATTGGGTTTTTTGGGTGGTTCAAAATGGGAATTAAAAAATGAAGAATGGTCCTCTGTGGGGTACATTAGGGAGTCCATAACATTAATTATCACAACATTATCCCCAACCTCCATGGAAAATTTACCACCACTGACATTTATGATAGTTTTTTCAGTTTTGAGGAAGGTCCAACCAATTATAATGGGTGAATTGTAACTTACCTAAATGTCCTCCATTTTAAGAATGTATATACCTACAGGAAAGATAATGTCTCTTAACCAAAAAAGTAGATCCTCAAGGACTCTTATTGGATATGTTGTAGCTCCATTTTCCGAATGCACCACTAATCATACCAGCTTCATCTCACCAACCAATAAAGAATAATATATAGATTGTGGAATTTCATTTTAGAATGATTCTAAATCACAAATTGAATCTGAAAAGTGTAACACCCCTATGGTTCACATTATGGTGAATGTCTTGAGTCCCTTTCATTGTTGTTATTGATATATTTGGTGTAATTATTGATGAAACATTCCTTCTATGATTGATCCTCCCATTTCTGTTTATCCATTTTCGATTGTGGAGAAGTTCATTAAAAATTTGTCATACATTTTTTTTTGTTTAATGGTATCATGTAAAGGTGCGTTGATCTCCACATGCTTGAATGTATCCAATAAATCTTTTTCCATTGCCTCTTCAGCCATCATTTTGGTTTGAAAAACTAATTTTGGAAAAATAAGGGATATAGGAGGAATATAATCAATATTTTTCTTAACTTTAACATTATTCTTGGGTATCTAAATAGTTGGTGTGGAATGGGACCTTTCTTGAAATGAGGTGAATCCCAAGGGAATGGTAGGTACAAATATATCATACATTTTCTCACCACATCCCAATGTGCTGGAACTAACATTACCTTTGGGATTTAGAGTAGGTTGGGAATGAATATTTCAAGAGTTCTTACATTCCAGTTCATGGAGGGTAGTGTAAATCTGGGTCATTTGATTGTTCAACTCGCTCAACTTTGAACCATGACTCTCCATCTCTTTCTGTTGATTAAGAACAATTTTTTTCAAAAGCTCATTATGATTAAATCTACCTTTGGTTTAGTAATCCATTTTTGTTGGTTTTTTGGGCTTGAGCTTCAAATATTTATTTGGGTTTTTGGAAACCCTGTTGGTAAGGTGGAGGCATATGGATATTTAGTTGAAAAGGGGGGCCTTTGTTTTGGTCCAAAGCCATAACTCATGTCTAATAGATCCTTCCGCCCTTGGTTGTTTCTTGGAGAAAATCAGTAAAACATTACTTGGGATTATGGGTATTGTTGCAGCACAAAAAGTCTCTCTGGGAATATTATTGCACAATATTCAGTCTATTGTAGTAGAGGGGAAAAATAATTTTAGGGGTCTACTTTAGTGAAAATGCCACAAGACCTTATAGTAGTGCTTTGGGATGTCTTTTGATACAATGCAATCATCCTCACTATAGTTTTCAATTATTCCATGATAGTATCTATAAAAATACATTTAGCAGAAGAAGAAAATAACTGATGTACTCCTCTAAAATATGGTGTTCCTCGATCAACAAATTGATTGCAGTTTTGTTCCATCTTATTTATCAATACACGTGCAACTATTGGTGTTCTTTCAACCAATTCACCTCCATCCATAACATCCACCATGATCCTCTCCATCGGTGCGAGTCCTTTATAAAAGTATTGGATGAGTATTTTCTCATTGATTTTGTGATGTGTGTAAGAACCGAGAACTCTTTTCAGGTATGTTTTCCCTTTTTATGGAGTTTTTGAGAAAAAGATGAATTTTCAGGGAATATCAGAAGTACATGCCGTGTACTTTCTGAGTACACGCCATGTACTCTGTTTCGGCTCGAATGTGTGTGTTGTCCATGTCCGGGCCACACACACAGTGTGTAAGGCTGACGTGGAGGCTGGTTATTTCAGAGTACAGAAAAATTAGAAGTACACGCTGTGTACTTTCTTTTTTTTCATGAAACGGATTGGGGTCGCGTCTAACCCTCATATTCACCATCTTCTACAGTTTTCGGCCGTCCGAAGTGACCCGTACGACCAGATTTTCGATAGACGACCGCCTCATCGTCTGTTCTCCGATTCGAGCATGGTCAGTTGCCTTGGTAGTGCAGCAGTGAGTTCTTCCTTCTGCTTTAGCCTTGTTTCTTGATTCCTCCTGGTTTCCATGTTATCGTGGGATGAAAGTTTTCTGTGTTTTCTCAGATCTACGTCGTTCTAAGGGGAATCTATCGTCGAGGTTCACGTATATCGGTCTCCTAGGATCAAGGTAGGTGGTTTGTGCCTTTCTGTAGAATGTCATTGAGTATTTTGTGCAAATTCCACCAATAACCTTGAACGGGGTACTACGGGTTTCCTGTTTTGCCCTTATTTGTTGCCTGCTTTTCTTTATTGCTTTAGTAGAGGTTATTGAATGTGATTAGAGTATTTTGTTTGTGCTCAGTTTTCTTTGCCATGCTTGTTCTTACTGTTTGGCGTTTTCCTGCTGCCATGCCTAGTTGTAGGATTGTGGACTGTTGTTTTATTTTAATGTGGATCCTTAGTTTATAGCCAATTAGTTCATAAAGTTCACTTAGATGATACACACGCGCTGAGAATGTTTAGTTACTCAGGACTGTGAGAACCTAGAGTAGCAGACCAAAGGGAGAACTGACAGAAGGGCTTCTCCAGAGTGTCTTTTAAATCACGATGTAAGACCAAGTGGAGAATTGATTGAAGGGCTTCTCCAGAGATTATTTTAATTACGACGCGGGCTATAGAGGGAATTGAGGTTGAGTGCTTCCCCAGAGAGCATTTAGAACGATACGAGACTATAGGGGGAATTGACGGTGAGTGCTTCCCCAGATATTCTGCTTAATTTACGTAGCTGAACCAGAGGGG
This sequence comes from Viscum album, assembly GCA_963277665.1. Taxonomy (NCBI): domain Eukaryota; kingdom Viridiplantae; phylum Streptophyta; class Magnoliopsida; order Santalales; family Viscaceae; genus Viscum; species Viscum album. The sequence continues at coordinate 301,990,100 of OY728131.1, read as the reverse complement.
TGAGACTGTGTGTTCCTCCCATAGGGTTGTTAGTACTTAGAGGATGAACCATAGGGGTTAGACTATGAGATCTACCCAGAGGTTTACCTATTTTCTTCTTGTTATTGACTGCTTACTTGTGTGCTATACTTGTTAGAACTGTGGTTTGTAGCTATTGTGATTTTCTTTTTACTGCTTCTTGTTTTAGTACTGCCATGTATTCATTGAATGTTAGGCACATATCTTTGGGTGGTTGCCTTCTGGGATTGTATCTCAAACCCTGTTTGGGACATTCTTTTGGGCCCAAGCAGACTATTTTGCTGCAGGTATAGATAAGGGAAAGCGCCCTTCTACTTTAGGATCTTGATTGCACCGGGTGCTGGGGAGCATGGGACCAAGCCGTGGCTCGTGATGCTGAGGATATTACTTTTTTTTCTTTTGCACTTGGTTTCAGTTGTATTTCAGCACGCTGTTGTGTTTGATGTTTTCTTTAGATACTTGTATCAGCTGCATCTTTGTCATCATAGTTATATATCTACATTGCTTCTGCTGTTTGATTTCTGTTGTTCTACAGGTCGTTACTGCTTCCACTGTTTATTGTTGTTTTCATACCTTGTGTACCTTACCGAATGAGGGAATAGTTTCCCCAACGACTCATCTAGGCCCTCGCTGCTAGTCGGTAGCCTCTAGAGTTCAGGGAAACACACTTGAGGACATGTGGTGAACCGGGTACGGGGCAGCAGTGGAGGGGCTTCGGACTCAGGATGTTACAATGTGGTATTAGAGGGAGGTCTTTTCTCTTGCTTTACTGTTTGGAGACTTTAGACAATGATAGGATGGATTCGTTACTTAGTATTAAGTTGTGATCGGGAGTAGCTAACCCGTGTATAGGTAAAGGCCATATTACCTCGTTAAATTGCAGTTTTCTGGTTTTGAGTTTTATAGTTGATATGTTTTCACCTAGAGTGATTCACATGACTTGTGCAGTTATTGTTTTGATATTTCAGTTATATTTCTGTCACAACCCAATGTGATGAGGGTATTCCATCTCATGCATCATATAGACACTTGTATAAATCACATGTCATGCATTCTTTCCATTCCATCTAGGATGCATTAAAGATTGCATGCTGTTGTGATAGACATTTTGAAGATTATGCATGCTGTTGTGATAGTTGCACAATAGATTATATGATTCTATGTTAGAAAACTGTTGTTCTGTTTCTTTCTTAAAATGAACGCCAATTTTTTGTTCTTGAGGTGTTATGGGACCTCACAGATCCGAATTTGGCATCTTTTCCCTTGTTTTAGTGTTTCTGGAATTCTGGGCAGTTTCTGAGCTACTGCCCAAAAAAACCCAGAATACACAGCGTGTACTTCTCGGGCACACACCGTGTAGTTTTTAGGTCATGTCACTGAATGTGTGAGGAGAACAAGGTGTCGTAAGAGTAACTTCAGGAACATTCCGTGTAACATTGGTACACACCGTGTGAGTTCGAAGCCTTGTACCCAGCCGTGTCACTAACAACACGGCTGGGGAAGCCCAGGTAGAACCCACTCTGTCTGTAGGGATCATGCTGTTTAGTCCTGTCCAGGTACCCGACCGTGTCACAAACAACACGGGTCGACGTGACTTTCATTCCCACACGTCGTGATTGTTTGGAACACGTCGTGTAGTCCTGCCTAGGTACCCGGCCGCGTCACGAACAACACAGGATGGTGTTGCCCTCGCCTATGCACATCATGCTTGTTCGGAGCATGACATGTAAGGTCCATCCATATAGATGGCTGTGTACTCAACAACACGGACCGCCAGAGCCTTGTCTAGTGCACCCCGTGTTTTTTTCGAACATGCCGTGTAGCCTCGGGTTGAATCTGACCGTGTAGGTTAGTCGTGTAAGGATACTCGGGCAGGGGAATTGTTTTCAAGTACACTCCATGTTTGGGGAACAACACGCCATGTAGTTAGTAGTGTACATGACTTGTAGGGAAGGGGTACATGCCCATGTTAGTGGTTTCAAAAGACACGCTCTGTTGTTTTATACATGTCGTGTTGTCTTGTTTTGAAATCTTGTGTGTTTTACTTCCACTGTTCCCATTTTGTACTCTTGTGTTCTCTGTCCTTGTTTTCCTGATCCAAGGTGTGCATTTAATCTTTCAGAGCTATGCCTCCGAGACGTCCTCCAGTCGTACGTCTATCGTCGGGCAGTGATCAGACGCTGGATATGGCTGATCAAAGACTTCATGCCGATCCCCCAGCAGAGCCATCTTTGGCATCGGTTGTTGTACCAGTTGTAGGCGCTGGTGTGCAGTTCATGGAAGGTTTCATGAGGATGATTCAGGCCTTCTAGGGGGCACTATCTCCTACCTCGTCTATGGCAGACTTGACGAGAGTTTTCCAGCAGCAGCATCCTCCCACGTTCTCAGGGGAGGGAGTACCTAAGGCTGCATAGTCATGGCTGTAAGCCATGATGACTATATTCGAGCATCTGGAGACGCCTCCAGAGAGGCGGGTCATGCTCTCTACCTACATGCTCCAAGACTCCGCCATGAGGTGGTGGGAGGTGATCTCACAAGCTGGTCAGTAATAGTCTATGACTTGGGAGGAGTTCCAGCGCATGTTCTATGACTACTTCTACCTAGAGACCCTGTGGGCCGATCGATCCCATGATTTCATGAGCTTAGAGCGGGGTACTCTATCTGTAATAGAGTATTCATATCATTTCATAGTGCTGCAGCATTTTACAGCCCTTCGGGATGGGAGTGGGGGTGTTCTTGGCAAGGATGTTTGAGGATGGGCTCCGACGGGAGATCCACACTCAGGTGAACATCTTCTAGCTGACTTCCATTACTTCCATCGTCAACCTGGCACTGATTGTGGAGCGCAATATGAGAGACTCTTGAGCTGCGAGCCAGTGTGGTTCTGCTCCCAGAGCTAGCTTTCCTTCAGATAACAGCAAGAAGTGCCATAGGGAGCCTATGCGCGGTGATTCGAGGAAGCAGGACACATCATCAGGAAGCCAGGTGACATGCTACCAGTGTGTCTAGACATGGCACACGAGGCTGTAGTGCCAGAGAGACCCCATGGAGTGCCGATCATGTGGAATGTTGGGTCACCTTCAACGTTTCTTCCAGGTTTTCCCACAAGCAGCAGGTGACCGCGGTTCTTCGATGACTACTCGTTCAGGAGCGGCCCCACCGGTCACTCACAAGTCCGGGAACTGGAGTTCTTTCGGCCGTTCGGGCCAAGGTGGACGTCATGGTCGTGGCGGTCAGCCACTAGTCTCTCAGCACTAGCAGGGAGGTTTAGCTCAGAGTGGTCAGTCAGGGGTGCAGGGCCGCGGTGCAGGCCAGTCTTTTGCATGGAGCATACTTATCATGAGCAGGATCTCAGCCCTTCTACTATTCGAGATACGATTTTAGTAGCCTTAGTTTTATCTTCAGCCCTTTCCAATACTGCTTCTACGCATAGTTTTATCTATGTTGCCATTATGGAGAGCCTTCGACTCTACATCTTTTCTTCTGCAGACTCGTTGACACTAGACACACCTTTGGGAATGGGGACATCTAGTGTACGTCAGTGTATAGAGTGTCGTCTTGAGGTTTCATGGGTATCACTTCTTATGGGACCTCTATGTCCAAGAGATGATTGGCTATGATGTCATCCTTGGCATGGAATGGTTGATTCCCTACCAGGAAATCGTCGACAGCTATCGCTGTAGAGTCAGTTTCATTTCACCAGAAGGTGAATCTTTCCTTCATAAAGGCGAATGGGATGTTAGGGTGAGTCGGGCGGGACTCAAGCATCTTTGGCTAGGAGGAGTGACAGCCCAGATTGGTAGTCTTTATATGGATGACCAAGGGACTCCACCGTTAGACTTTCCTCCAGTGCTGGATCACATCAGGGATGTCTTTCCAGAGGACTTTTCAGGTTTTCCTCCAGAGCGTGATGTTGACTTTTCTATTGAGCTTGTGAAAGGAGCGACACTGGTGTCCATTCCTCCCAATAGGATGGCCACACCTGAGTTGCAGGAGCTCAAGAAGTAGTTGGAGGAGCTACAGTCTAAGGGTTTTATCCGACCCAGTACTTCTCCTTGGGGTTCACCTGTTCTATTTGTGAAGAAGGCAGACGGTACCCTTCGGCTTTGTTTAGATTATCAGATGCTGAACCAGTTGATGGTCAAGAACCGATATCCTTTGTCGAGGATTGATGATCTTTTCGACCAGCTTCGAGGAGCACGGGTGTTCATGAAGATCGACATGAGGTTCAGTTATCATCAGTTGCGCGTTAGACCATCAGATATACCTCTGAAAGCCTTCAGGAGCAGGTACAGTCTTTACGGGTACATAGTCATATCGTTCGGCCTCACTAACACACCTACAGTTTTCATGGCACTGATGAACTGTGTGTTCCATACATACTTGTAATCCTTCACTGTGGTCTTTGTGGACGATATCTTAGAGTACTCTCACACTCGACACAACCATGCCACACATCTTGAGATCGTTCTGAGTACACTGAGAGAGCATCAGATTTATGCTAAACTCTCGACATGCCACTTCTGGATGTACCGAATTCAAGTCTTGGGTCACGTCATATTAGATGTAGGAGTATCAGTGGACCCAGAGAAAGTGAGAGTTGTATTTTCCTGGGAGCAGCCGAAAAACGTTTTTTAGGTACGGAGCTTCCTAGGGCTAGATGGATATTATAGACGTTTCATTCAGGACTTTTTTCATCTAGAAGCACCTTTGAAAGGTATGACTAAGAAGTGGGCGAAGTTCATATGGTCAGATTCTTGTGATTCATCCTTTAAGGAGATGAAGGGAAGTTTGACATTAGCACTGATACTAGTCTTACCAGAGCCGGGCAAGAGATACACTGTTTACTGTGATGCTTCGGGTATCGGGCTGGAAGCTGTACTTATACAGGGAGATAGAGTCGTTGCGTACGGGTCTCGGCAGTTGAGGCCACATTAGAGGAATTACCCTGTGCACAATCTGGAGTCGGAAGTTATTGTTCATGCCTTGCGCTGTTGGAGACACTATCTTTTGGGATAGTACTTTGTGGTCTTCACCGACCACAAGAGTCTCAGGTATATATTCACTCAGCGTTATCTGAATCTATGGCAACACAAGTGGGTCGAGTATTTTTAGACTTTTGATTTCGAACTTGCCTATACGCCGGGAAAGGGCAACGTTGTGGCCGATGCATTGAGCAAGAGAACTCAAATTCTGGCAGTTCATGAGGCGAGTAGTGGGTGGCAGCTGATGGAACTGTTCTTTGAGATGCATCTGGAGTTGCACGACAGACGATAACAGACTTTTCATTCTTCTATAGCTGTTACCTCCATGCTACTTGATCGGGTACGGATGAAGCAGCTGTCAGACTCGGATGGCTTAGTCCTGCAGGAGAGTGTGTCAGGAGAGGACCCACTTCCTTGATGGACAGTGGGCGAGGATGAGATCTTGCGTTTCCAAGGACACGTATGGGTGCCAGTAGAAAAACGTGAGGAGCTGATGCGGGATTTCCATTCCTCAGTTTGGGAAGTTAATCTTGGAATCACCAAGATGTATCGGGATCTTCATCGCCAGTACTGGTGGCCAGGTATGGAGAAGGATGTTGCTGGTTATGTCTTGAGGTGTTCTACTTGTCAGTTGGTGAAAGCAGAGCATCAACGACCAGTAGGCCCTTTACAGCAGTTACCCATTCCAGAGTGGAAGTGGAATGATGTTGCGATGGACTTCGTGACCGGGTTGCCGATGTCACCTCGGGGAAACGATGTTGTTTGGGTTGTCGTAGACAGACTTATGAAGGTTTCTCACTTCTTGTCGATCAAGGATACCTTCAGTGTCGATGATCTGGGACAACTTTACATCAGAGAGATTGTGCGTCTGCATGGAGTTCTGCGCTCTATTGTTTCATACAGAGATGTGCGCTTCACCTCTCGGTTCTGGCAGGGATTTCAGAAGGCCATGGGTACACAGGTACTTTTGAGTACAACATACCATCCCCAGACTGATGTCCAGTCCGAGCGTATGATCCATGTGCTTGAGGATATGCTCCGCGTTTGCATCCTTGACTTTGGCGTTTCTTGGGAGAAAAATTTTCCTCTGGGAAGGTTTTCCTACAATAACAGTTTCCAGGCGACCATCCAGATGGCGCCATACAAGGCTTTGTATGGTAGGATATTCCAATCACCCATATGCTGGATAGTGGTAGGATAGGAAGCATTGCTGGGACCTCTTCTTGTTAAGGAGACTTCAGAGAAGATAGATCTGATTCAGAAGAGGATTGCTACAGCGCAATCTCGGCAGAAGTCTTATGCAGATCAGCGGAGACGAACTCTGGAGTTCGAGGTCGGTGATCAGGTCTTCCTATATGTCGCACCGAGGTTGGGACACAAAATGATTCGGAGATAGATTAAGCTCTCACCGCAGTACGTCAGTCTGTTTGAGGTCTTGGAGAGAGTGGGGTCAGTCACCTTTCGGGTGTAGCTACTTCAGAGGTATCGGGCCATGCACGACATCTTCCACGTCTCTCAGCTCCGATGATACTATTCAGACCCATCTCACACCTTTCATCCCAATGAAGTGGAGGTTGAAGCAAATGCGTCGTTCGTGGAGAATCCTATCTGGATTGTCGATCGTAGGACGAAGGTTCTCCGCGGGCGGTTTGTTCCTCTAGTATGGGTGCTATGGAAGCACAGACGAGTATAGGATGAGACCTGGGAGAGGGAGGCCGATGTTTGATCGTAGTGGCCAGAGCTGTTTGGGGTTTCTCCTTCTCCGCCTCGTTAGGGAAATTCGGGGAAAAATTTCTTTAAGTGGGGAAGTTTGTATGAACCCGGATCTCATTTCAGGTATGTTTTCCCTTTTTCTGGAGTTTTTGAGAAAAAGATGAATTTTCTGGAAATTTCAGAAGTACACGTTGTGAACTTTCTAAGTACACGCCATGTACTCTGTTCCGGCTCGAAGCCGTGTGCTGGCCGTGTCCGGGCCACACACACGGTGTGTAAGGATGAGGAGGAGGCCGATTACTTAGTAGTACAGAAAAATTATAAGTACATTCCATGTACTCTAAAATTACACGTCGTGTACTTTTTTTTTTCAGGAAACGGACCGGGGATGCGTCTAACCCTCATAATCACCTTCTTCTCCAGTTTTCGGTTGTCTGAAGCAACATGTATGGCCAGATCTTCGACGGACGACTGCCTCGCCGTCCGTTCTCCGATTCGAGCACTGTCAGTTGCATTGGAAGCGAATTGGTGGGTTCTTTCTTTTACTTTAGCCTTGTTTCATGATTCATCCGGGTTTCCACGTTATCATGGTATGAACGTTTTGTGCATTTTCTCAGATCTACGTCATTCTAAGGGGAATCTATCACAGAGGTTCACGTATATCGGTCTCCTAGTGTCGAGGTAGGTGGTTTGTGCCTTTATGTAGAATGTATTTGAGTATTTTGTGCAAATTCCACCAATAACCTTGAAAGGGTTATTGCGGGTTTCCTGTTTTTCCCTTGTTTCTTTTCTACTTTGCTTGATTAATTTACTAGAGGTCATTGATTGTGATTAGAGTATTTTTTGTGTGCTCAGTTTGCATTTCCATGCTTGTTCTGCCTGTTTGGCATTTTCCAGTTGCCATGCCTAGTTGTAGGATTGTGGACTGTTGTTTTATTTTACTGTGGAGCCTTAGTTGATAGCCATGTTGTTCTTGTGGTTTACTTGGATGATACACACCCACTGAGCATGTTTAGTTACTCAGGACTATGAGAACCTAGATTATCATACCAAAGGGAGAATTGACGGATGGGCTTCTCCAAAGTTTCTTTTAAATCACGATGTGAGACCAAGTGGAGAATAGATGGATGGGCTTCTCCAGAGAGTCTTTTAATTATGACACAGGCTATATGGGGAATTGATTTTGAGTGCTTCCCCAGAGAGCTTTTAGCACTGTACAAGACTATAGGGGGAATTGATGGTGAGTGCTTCCCAAGAGAGTCTACTTAATTTACATAGCTGAACTAGACGGGTGAGACGGTGTGATCCTCCCAGAGGGTTGTTAGTACTTAGAGGTTGAACTATAGGGGTTAGACTATGAGAGCTACCCAGAGGGTTACCTGTTTTCTTCTTGTTGTTGACTGCTTACTTGTGTTCTATACTTGTTAAAACTGTGGTTTATAGCTGTTGTGCTTTTCTTTTTTCTACTTATTGTATTAGTACTGCCCTGTATTCATTCACTATTAGGCACAGATCTTTGTGTGGTTCCCTACTGGGATTTTATCTCACACCCTGTTTGGGCCATGCTTTTGGGCCCAAGTAGACTATGTTGCTGCAGTTATAGATAAGGGAAAGCGCACTTCTACATTAGGATGTTGATTGCACCGAGAGCTGGGGAGCATGGGACAGAGTCGTGCCTCGTGATGCTGAGGAGCTTACTTGGTTTTATTTTTCACTTGGTTTTAGTTGTATTTCAGCACGTTGTTGTGTTTGATGCTTTCCTTAGATACTTGTACCTGCTGCATCTTTTTCATCATAGTTATATATCTACATTGCTTCCACTGTTTGATTTCTGCTGTTATGCATGTCGTTACTGCTTCCGCAGTTTATTTTTGTTTTCTTACCTTGTGTAGCATACCGAATGCGGGCATAGTTTCCCCACAGACTCACTCAGGCCCTCACTCCTAGTCGGCAGCCTCTAGAATTCGGGGAAATGCGCTTGAGGTCATGTGGCGAACCGGGTACGGGGCACCAGTGGAGGGGCTCCAGACTCGGGACGTTACAATGCATATAGCTAGCGCACCACTTTATGAATCGCTTTTAGTACTCTTACATTGACTCCCCTTGTATTTTCCTAATCCTAGAGAACTCCTTTATAAAGAAACTGTATAGTGATGCTAGAAAAAATCTCAGCAATAAATAAAGTTTCAGATATTTCTAACAAGTAACATCTTATGGTTGTAAAAAATAAATATAAACTATTTCAACCCCATCAAGTGAGAATGGGAAGGCACATAGTTTGATTTGATCATTATAAAAATTAATTGGTGTTGTGGTGGGAAAAAACACATTAAAGTATTTTAAATGTCTGTTTGGATCCGCAGCAAATAAGCCAGGAAATTTTTTAAGAAGGTGAATTAACCAAGATTTCAGTTCAAACTCTGATTCGAGGTTTTGGGTATGCAATACAATTTAGTTTACAATTAATATCTACTGCATCCAATTTTATGATGGTTCTATTATGTACATTTACACTAATTTCAGAAATTGTTTCTTGTATTATGTTTCATTATAATGTTTATCCAATTTCTATGTTCCCATAATGGATAAATTATCAATTTTTATGAATGTTGATACTTACCTTATACTAAGAATGAATGATTCAATCCCTGAGGTTGTGTTCAATATTAGGGTCAAGATCTATAAGATTCTCAGGATATGTTCCGATTATAAAAAAAATAAAATTAAAATGTAGGAAATTGGATCATAATAAATATGAAAATATTGAGTTTATGGTACAAAAATAAAAAGATGAAATTAAAATAAGGAAAACAATCAGATTGGGTAAAAAAGGATGAACAGATAGAGTGATATATTAAAAGGAAAAAATAACTCCAATTGGTTGAAATAATTACTTTCCTCCCTAGAAATGGTGCCAATTTTAAATTCCCTATCTTGGGCACTATAAAATGAAGTGTGAATTATATTGGTACTTCAGAGCAACCGAGTGGCAGATCAAGGTCATCTCTCTAATGGGGAAGTAAATTAAAACAACTTCTTTAAGGTATTATAAAAATAAAATGAAAGAGAAAAAAACACTATTTGAAAGGATGGGGTTTTTTACCATTTATAAAAATTGAAGATGTTTTTTGGAAGATAATTGTATTTTTTTCGTTTTTGTTTTTGAAAAGATTTTTGATTAAAAAGACACAGCAAAATGATGTGTATTTTGAAAATATTTTAAAACTTTAAATAATGTAACTCATCCACATCAATCAATTATTTATCATTATCATTTAAATTATCATCCACATAATTTTGATCCCTTAATTTTTTAACCCTTGATACATATGATAGTTATCATAACCGCAATGATGAAATTACTTAAACCCTTTTCTAGATTTAGAACATGCAATTGTAATACCCTGATTTGATTGATTTTCATAGGTTAGCTAATGGTCACTGATTAATTAGAGAACATATCAACTCTAGAAATGAGGATTAACTAGGTATAGGGATTATATTTTTGCTCAAAAAATTTACCCTTATTATCTTGAATTTCTGATTATGGTCTCACTCTCACAATTTACACAAATCACGACATTGTGTGTTTTTTGGTAAATTTTCAATTTCTTGATTGGTTAAATAAATTTAATATTCATTTAATAAATCAAAATAAGTGAATTATATTATCTCATTTATTCATATAATTTAATGTTGATGGTAATAGGAAGATCAAATACTATTAAAACTACTCTTCCATGGGCATCGTAGTTAATTCGAAACATACTGCATTTGAAATGATTTAGAAAGGGTATAATACCATCATATTTCTACCCATGAATTAAAGAATAATGTGGAAGATAAATAGTAGAAAAAATTTGAAAAAAATAGAAAAAATGATAAGAAATAAAATAATAACCAAAATTTTAATTTCACAAATAAAAAAATTACAACATGAAAAATGAGAAGACGACATAAATGAGGGTATCCTTCCATCAAGAGCTACATCTCATACAATGGATGTAGAAATGGAGTGGAACCAATTACCCTCTGAATTCAATGTATAATGTACATCCAATCCTCTATAAATTATAAAAACACTAGTTTACAGAGTGGAGGGGAGTCTAGGTTCAATGTGGTTTCATGAGTGAATTTGGAATCTTGGCCAAACAATTTAATCCACCTTGAACCGCCCATTTGAACACCAATATGTGTGAACCTACTCCCATCAAGGAAGTTGAGTTTTGTGAAAATGAGTCCTATAGTTCTTCTAAAAATTGGGACATAATCCTATCATGTAAAAGATATTATTTTCCAAATACAGAACAAATTTACAGTCAAGAGAGTTCATCCCATCTTGTACTTCACAGACCATTTGCACCAAACAAATGCATGAACTAACTCTGAGGTCCTGAATAAAAGTTCTATAAAAATAAGGTATGAACACATTTACTAGATGTTAATATCAAAAAATTCAAATAAAATTACATATATTTTAAACAATACTATGATGTTTTAGTGGATAAAACTGTAATTTTCATCAAATTATTAAATGAATGATCTAGTCACAAATATTTCATAAATGAATATTTTTACCACTATGTTAGGAAATTATATAATTGATTATCAATAAAATACTCAATAAATTTTTTTTATCAACTACCCCACACTTACCCTTTTTCACTCCTGGGGAAAAACCTCATATAATGTATTTAGATGTTTTGACAAGTAAATATCAATATAAAATCAAAAACAATTTAAAGCACATACCCTTTAGATCCAACATTTCCACACCAAGAATAAAAGATATCATGAACATAAAAAAAATTATTTCAATTTCAAAATTTATATCTCTCAATACATTTCCACTTCATTTATACACCCATGAAAAATGCACATACCTCAATTAAATTTTCACTTATCAAACAAATGTTAATTTTTTTAGGATTGTATTTCTCATCAAAACTCATAAAAGGGTCACCATAGGGATGATAAATTCCAACATCACCTCATGAGGTGGGACATGTACATATGTTTAACATGAGAAATCTTTAGAGTTATTTTCTTGATTTTGGTGGTCGGATTTGGATATGAAAATTTTAAAGGCTGTATGAGGGTGACATGACACATTTGGAAGAAAAATTGTATTATTCTAATTTTCACTCAAGTATGGTCTCCTACTCACTCCCCATAGTATCCACTATGCTCCATCACCAATAAATCTCAGGGAATCATTACAACATTCATAATTTTATAAAAAAATGTCACTCTTCTCAAACATTGTTTTGTTTGTGAAAACTCCTTATGGGAACAACATTCTTTCTTCAATGGAAGCTCCAAAGAAGCAGAGCATATTCTATCATGAAATCTCTGGAAAGGAAAAATATTCAACATAATGATCTTATTATGTCTCAAACACATCTATTTCGAATTTAATTTTCCCCCAAAATATCCCAAAATGTGGTTTCAGAGCATAAGACTACTTATCGCACACTTATGTTCAACTAGACTATTCATGTTCTATTCAAGAGTAGGATCGATATGGAAAATTTGATTTTAATGTGGCTATCCTAAGAGGATTTTCATATATTATAAGGTAAACAATGATTAAATTTCATGATAGGCTATTATAAAAAGTATTATTATTAGATAGGGGCTATAATACAAAATAAATGCCCCAATCATTTATATTCTATATACCTCAAAACCACATGTTTTTATAGGAACAAATAAAATTCTAGTTAAATCAAGCATTGATTGGTTCCCTCAAAAAATGATGTAAATGTAATGAATATGAAATTAATGGTTCATAAGACTCACAAGAATGTGATTTCAAATAAAAAGATATTGAGATGTATCTTGGGATTCCAAATTTAGAATAATTTTCATGAAATTACTAATGATTTTAAATGTAAACAAAGTCATTTTTAGTATTTATTTAAGCCTAGTTTCGTGAGATAAATTGTTCCACTTATTGATATGGATTTTAAAATGGTGATGGGAAAAATTTAAGATCAAAAATTTCCAAAACACATAAAAAATGGGAAATAAGCACACCAAAATGAAAAAAAAACATTTTTTTTAAAATCATTGAAAAACTGGAAAATAATTGAAATTACTAAAATAAATGTTTCCCTCCCACACACATAAAACATTTAATTTTCCTCAATATGACCCATCATATGATATATTGACAAGAAATGAAAAAATTTAAATAGGGAAAAGAATACAAAATTGAAAGGGTTTTGAACATCCAGATATGCTTAAGTGATGATGGGGTCATGTAGTGTGATGAAATCCACTACATCAGTAGTAATACCCTTAATTTTTTTCATCAATCATTTCCCATTGACAGAAAATATCCTTCTTTTGTCCTTGTATGAGATCTCCATTTCTCAATATGGAAAATAATTAGTCATAACATAATGACCCAACCACCTGAAACACAACTTACCCAGAATCATCTACAGTCGTGAACTATAGATCAAGGCGTTATTTCCTTCTTAAAATTCAATTTAATGGATCATTTTTTCATGAGATTCTTTTGATGATTCCATTTATAGCCTTGAATTCTCATAATAAGACAATCTAATCTCCTCAACATCTTGAATTTTCTACTTCCATTGGAATCTAGCTTGGGCCAAATCCATGTTTCACATTTTTATAGCCCGATAATCCTGATGTTTGGAATCCATGGGGTGATGATTGGATTTCCCAAAAACAATCTAGAATGGGTACATACCATAGGGTGTCCTGTAAATTGTCCTATAATCCCATAACACATCGACCAATGGATTTCACCAATCGTTCCAACTCTGTTGCATTATTTTATCCAAAAAAAATTTGAACACGTTATTCGATTCATTAACCTATACATTTTATTGGGGGTGGTATGATGTTAATGTTTTTTGTGTCACCCCATACATCCAAAGGAGGGAAGAAAAAATACTATTACCGAAGTGTGTCCCATGGTCACTGATGATGCCCTTTGGTACTCCAAACCTACAAAAAATATATATCTTGACAAAGTCCACTACAACAAAATAATCACCAGTCCTGGAGGCCTTGTACTACACATATTTATATATATAATAAATAGACATAAAAATATTCAAGAACCCAAATTAACTAGGAAATGTTCTCAAAAAACTGATTCCCCACACATTAAAAATCTCCCAGAAAAACAAGGGTCATTAGAGAAACTCATTTCTCCAAGAAATATTTCCAGCATCTTGGAAACATGAGAATGTATTAAAAACAGATGAGAATAAAGGAATAAACTAGGAAAATAAAATATTTATTTCAATACATTCCTAGAATTCCATTGGTGTCCAATGTCTCCACCACATGTAGGTGTATGATAAAAATGTAAAATAGACTCCAACTAATGATCGAGAACACACCATCTAATAACTTGGTCACTACACATGCGCCTTTAGTATGGATCATCCCACATTTAAAATTTAGACTCACTCATTATCTTTGGAATATTATGATTCATTAAATTTATTGAATATCATACAAAACAATGTTGTTAATTAAAGCACCATACCATGGTTGTTTACCCGAAATGAAATAATGATGCTCATCGGGGAAAGTGTCCTGAAGTTATACCTAGTTCAAGGTGTCATACACTAGTGTGTGAGCAATCCTATTCATGTGGTCTGCCACCATGTTTTTAGAAACATTTTTTTACATTATCATAATATATAATTCATGAAGTAGAAGCATCCATCATATTTTCCTAGATTTTAATCTTGCATCGTCAATAAGTACCTCAGAGCTGCATGGAAAGAAAAAACAACTACATTAGAGCCCAATAAATATGAAAATAATTTATCTAAAGAAAATATAACCTCATGAAACTTATTTTCTATGGTTTTTAATTTTCATTGGGCCTAATACAATTTCGTTGATGCATATGAAATGATATGTGAACGTCCCTCCTCTATATGTGACAGGACATCTACAACCGTGAAATTCGAGGCATCACACATAATATCAAAATAATGTTCCCACCATGGGGGGTCTATGATCATTAGAGTGGTTAGACACATTTTTAGCTCATAAAAGGAATTCCTACAATACTCATAAAAAAATCATAGTCCTTTTGAAGTAATCCAGACATAGGAAGAGAAATCTTACTAAAATCATTGATGATGCGCCGAAAAAATATTGCATGCCCTGGGAAAGATCTAACATCACACACAAAAGAATAATATCATAGATATTAAATAATATCTACCTAGGAACTATAAACATATTTCCCTTGTTTTGAAACTACATGACATACCACAATGCCATGATATACCATTAAATTAGACCTTTTAATGTTCAAGACCAGATTTGTCTCAATACTACAATTCAAAGCATTTCCCAAACTACAAATACAATCATCCAATGAAGACCCGTACACTATAAAATCATCCATAATTACCTCCATACAAGACTCAAGGATATATGAAAAAATACTCACCATGCATATATGGAAGGTACCTAGGGCATTGCGATGTCCAAATGGAATCCTTGGGTATGAAGATATACCGAATGGAAAAGTTAATATCTTCTTCTCCCAATCCCTCAGAGAAATAGGAACCTAAAAATATATATAAATTTTATCCATGAAACAATAGAGTGTTTTACCTGCTATTCTCTCAAGCATCTGATCAATAAATGGGAGGGATAAATAGTCCTTGCTATTGGACTGATTTAGTTTCCTATAATCAACAAACACAAGCCCACTGTTTTGTATCCTCATTATAAGAAACTCATCTTTGTAATTTTTATTAACATAAACACTACTATTCATTGGAAAACCCAGAATAGGTCTCACCCACTAAGAATCTAAAATGGGATAAATTATTCTTTCCTCAAGTAAATCTTCAACGTCTTTTTTAAAATCTTCAATAAGGGTTTGATTGACTCTCCTTTGTGGATTCCTAACTGGTTTTTCCACATCATCCATAATAATCATATGCATGAAAATGGAGTGGCTAATACCTGATATGTCCGCAAAAGTCTACCTGATTGTCTGAATGTTCTCCCTCAAAATATTCAAAAACATTCTTCATGTTCAAATGAATGATTTTTATAAATGATAACTTTTAATTTCTCACCACATAAAAAGTACATGTATTTGAGATTAGGTGTAAATGTATTGAGTTACAATGTAGGGAGTGATGTATGGATGGATAAATTGAATGAACTTATATATATGAAAAATAAACATCAGTATCAAAATATAAATCATTGAACTCAAATAATAAATCATCATATCCAATAACATGCTTAACAATAATATCATAATCAGAGATCACATGATCAAAATCAAAATATGGATCCATTTAAAAATCAAATCGTAGATATTCATTTGTATTAGAAATAGGTGTTTAAGCACTCTTAGACATCAAACTAGAGTAAATAATCATAATATCCATAATCATTGAACAAAAAAATTCCATGGGGATTTTATTTTGGGGATAAAAATGGGAGTTAAGAAAGGAAGAATGGTCTTATGAGGGATACTTCATTGAGTCCGTGAAATTAAACATCACAACATAATCCCCAAACTCAATGGAACCCGTACCCTCATTACCATTTATGATATTATTTTGTTCTGAGGAAGGGCCTACCAATGATAATGGGATCATGATAACTTACCTGATCATCCCCCATTTTTAGTACGTAGAAACATATTGCAAAGATCATGTCTTTTACTGCGAAAATTACATCCTCTAGGAAAACCACTGAATATGTTATGGCTATATTTTCCAATTTCACCACTACCCTTGTAGGCTTCAACTCAACAACCTATAAAGAAGAAAATTTAGAGAGAGGCATTACATTCATGGATTCTCCTAAATATGAAAGAGTATTTGAAAAGTGAAACTCCTCTATAGATCATGGTACATTGAATTTATCATTATACGTTATCTTTGTTTGTATTTATAGGGTTGTTTTAAGGAGTGTTGAAAAATTCCTTCCAATAATGATCCTCTCATTTACCTTGATCCCACAACGATTGGTACAATGTAATTTTAAGAATTCAGAATAACTTCATATTTGATTAATGGATTCATGTAAAGGGATGTCAATCTCCACACTCTTGAATGTATCATAATATTGTATTTTTCATCACCTCTCTAACCATATTTTCTGGGATGGAACAACTATTTTTTTGAAAAGAATGGGATTATTAGAAATATCATCAATATTTTTCATTACATTATATGTATCCTTGGATTATTCAATAGTTGGTTTAGAATAGGGCTTTTTTAGAGTTGAGGTGAATCCTGGTGGAATGGTCAGTACACATGTATCATTAATTTTCTTCCCATTTCTCAATGTAATGGTATTAACATTACACAAGTGATTTGGAGTATCTTGGGAAGGACGATTTCCAGAGTTCATAATTACTATTTCATGGAGGGTAGGGGAAATCTGGATGATTTGAGTCTTCAACTCCATTACCTCTGATCCTTCACTATTCAGAATAGTAAGTTGATTAAGAACAATCTATTTCAAAATATCATAAGTATTAGATTATACCTTTGGCTGAGAATATTATTTTTGATGATTTCATAATACATGAGCTTCAAATCTACATTGTCGTCATTAGATACCTTGATGATAAGGCTGAGGCTGTTAGATGTTTTGTTAAAAAGGGAGGCGTTTGTTTTCTAGAGCCATAACTCATGTATGATTGATCCTTCCGCCCATGGGTATATTTTGGAGCAAATGAATCACACTTTTTTGGCGATATGACCATTTTGTTTGTAGATATGGTCTCCTAGGGAATATTTCTACACAATCATCCCTCTCTAATAGATGAGGGAAACAATCATTTGTGTGGTATGATTTAGTGAAAATGACCCATGGCCTTATAAGACTGGGTTTGGATGAATTTTGGGTCAATTAAACCTTCCTCTCCATAGTGGTCAATTTTTCCAACATAGTATCAATCAAATGAATTTCAATAGAATGAAAACATACCTGATTTACTCCTCTTACGTGTGGTGTACATCTTTCACAAAATTATTGGGATTTCTGTTCCATCATGTTTATGAATGCACCGGTATCTATTGGTGTTTTTTCAACCACTTACAAACTAATTATGGAATCCACCATACTCTTCTACATAGGTGTGAGTCTTTTATATAAGTATTCGATGAGGTGTTTCTCCTTGATTTGGTGATGTGGATAGCTTTCACAAAACATCATGAATCACTACCAATACTCATACATTTACTCCCCTTATGCTTGATTCATCCCAAATATCCCCTTATGAATGTTAGTGTCCCGTGATGATTGAAAAATCTATGCAAGAAAATATGTCTCAAATAGTTCTTCCAAGTTACATCTTGATGTTGTGAATAATAAATCCAATCTTTCATATAACCATCAAATGTGAATCAGAATGCACTAATATTGATTTTATCTTCAAAAAAATTTCATGGTTTTAACGTTGAGAAATACAAACTAAATTCTTTTACTTTTTTTGGATCCTCAACAGATAATTCATTCAATTTTGGAAGAAGGTTACTTAACCCAGATTTTTGTTCAACATCTGATTTGAGGTTTGGGTATGCAATAAATTTTGGTTTACAATTAATATCTGGTGCAGCCAATTCTAGAATGGTTCTATTAAGTTAATTTCCATTATTTTCATCCATAGGTTCTTATTTTCTGTTTTATTTATAAGTGTTTCCAATTTATGTGTTCCCATAATGAAAAAATTCTACATGTGGTTGAATTCTCACACTTCCTGTGTACTGAGAATGTATGATTCGAGACCTAAGGCATCGTTCAATGTGAAGGTCTAGATCTAACAGATCTCCAAGATTACTTCATATCATAAACCGAATAAAAATAAAAATAAGGAAAGTTAACAGAATAAAAATGAGATGTTTCAGTTTATGGTCCAAATAGAATAAAAATAAAATAAATGTAGAAGAAACAAAATCAGATAGGGTAAAGAATTTTGAACGAAGAGAAAAAGAGAATAAAATGAAAAAAATATAAAAATACTTATAATTGGATTAACTAATTACATGCATCCTAGGAATGGGTGCCAATTTTAATGTCACAATCGTGGGCACTCTCAAATGAAGTGTGATTTTTTTGAGTACTCAGGTGCAGTAGAGGGGCTAGTCAAGGTCATCTCTCAAAGGTGGAGGTAAATTAAAAACACATCAAAAAGGAATTCTGAAAATAAAATCAAAGAGAATAAAATAACTAAATTAATTTAAGGAGTTGTTTACCATTTATAAAACTAGACTAAGTTTTCTGGAAGATAGTTCCATTTTTTTGTTTTTCTTAAATGATGTTCGATTAAAAAACACGACAAGAAAGAGTTTTTTTATAAACTATTTTAAAAGGTGTAATCTATCTGACTCTACCACATCAATCAATTTTTTATAATTGTCATTTAAATTGAAATTATCTTAATTATAATCTCTTAATTTTTTATCCCTTGAGCCCTACGAGATTTAACATAACCATAAAGATAAAATTACTTAAACACTAGGCCAACTTCGGAACATGCAATGGAAACACCTATCATCGAATGATGTTCTTAGGATCACTTATGGTCAAAATTTAATTAGAGAACATATGAAATTTGGAAATGGTTATTAATTGATTTTAGGGATTATATTATTTTTTAAAAAATTATCTCTTATGATCATTTATTACCTATTAAGACCGCACTCTCACAATTTACACAAATCTCGACCCAGCCTGTTTTTGGGTCAGTTGATAAATTGCATGAGTAGGTTTATTTAAAATGAAAAAACATTAATAGATAATTTAAAAGGAATTAAAATATCTCATTTATTCAAAATATTTTATTGAAGAATGTAATAGGTGTATCAATTAATAATAAAACTATTATTCCATGGGAAGCGTAGTTACCATAGAAACAGATTGCCATTAAAAAGATTTATAATGGGTATAACTGAATCTCATTTCTACTCTTGATTTCCATCATATATTGGAATATTAAGAAAAGATAAAATTTTAATAAAATATAGAATAAAAGATATGAAATAATAGAAGAACAAAGAATATTTTTACACAAACTCAAGCATTACAACATTAATAAGAAGAATGATTAGATGAGGGGATCCTTGCTTCAAGTGATTCCCATCTTATAATGGTTGGATAATTTGAGTGGAACCTATTATAATATTCCTTATATCTATTAATTCACATCCCAACCCCTACAAATGTGAGAAACACATATTTATAGATTTGTGGGGAGGCTAGGTTCAAAGTGGATTCAAGTGTGAATAAGGAATATGGGGAAAATATTTTAATCCAATTTTCACCACCAATTTGAAAACAAAAATACATGAACTATCCCTCCATCTAGATGGATGATTTGTTAGAAAATGAGTCCTCTAGATCCTATTAATATTATGGCCAAATCAATGAAATGATTAAGATGATACAACACAAATATAGAACCAATGTTCAATATGGTGTTTCCAGCCCAACTATAATTTCACGTCCCATTTTCCCAAACCAAATGCATGATTTTACTCTGATGTTCTGAATAGTTGTTGAATAGAAATAAATCATGAACACATTTAGAAAATATTTATTTCAAATATTTCATTTAATATTATATATGTTCAAAATAATAATGTGAGTTTTTATTGGATAAAAGTAAAATTTTCGTCAAATTTTCTAATGAATGATGTACTTCCAAATATTTCATTAATTAACATAGTTACCACAATGTGGGGAAATTATATCACATATTATCAATAAAATTTTTAATAAACTTTTTTTATCCACTCTTTACACTTACCCTTTTTTACTCCCGAGGAAAACCTCATTTCATGTATTCCTAAAAATTCTGACAAGAAAACATTAATATCAAATCATTACAAATTTTAAAACACATATCCTTGAGATCCAACAATTCCTCACCATGAAACAAAAGATATAATACAACATATAAACCATTATTTCAATTTATCAATTTATATCATTCAATATATTTCCATTTCATTTATCCTCCCACGAAAAAAAACTAACCCAATATGAATTTTCTCTTATCATACAAATATCATTTATTTCTAGAATTTTGTTCTCATCCAAACTCATACAAGGATTAACATAGGCTTGATAATTTTTAAAATATACACCCGATGTGAGTCAAATATATATGTTTATCTAGAAAACTTTTTATGTTTTTTAGGTGGCTTTCAGTGCGTAGGATTTATATGTGAATATTTCTGAGGCTGAATGAGGGGGGCTTGACTCTTTTTGAAGAATAATTTCATTATTATGATTTTCTCACATGTATGGTCTCCTCCTCACCCTCCCAAGTATCAATTCAGCTCCATCATCATAAAAAATAAGGTAAAGTTTAATACATTCTTAAATTTCATCATAAAATGTCAATATTCTAAAACATTGTATTTTGTAAAAGAATTAGATAAAAAACAACTTTCGTTCTTCAGTGGAAGCTCCAGAAAAGAAAAACTTATTTTATCATGAAAGATCCAAAATGGAATAAAATTCAATAGAATGATTTTTTAGTGGAAAACACATCTCTATTGAATTTAATTTATTGTACAATGTTTCCTAAAATGAGGTATCACAATAGAATACATGTTTCCAACACTTATGTTTAGCTACTTTGTGAAAGTTCAGATAAAGTTGCAGTTGGATATGGAAAATTGATATGTTATGTGTCTATCTTAAAATGTGTTTCATGGATTACATGGGATAAATGGATTAAATTTTAATGGTAGGTCATTATAAAAAGGAGTCTTACGAAATAGGGGATGTACTGCCATACAAATGCCACAATTTTTTAAAACATAAGTACCTCAAACTATAATGTTCTGAAAGATATAAATCAATTTATCATTAAATCAAGAATGGTTTGTTCTCTCTTAAAGAATGAGGTAAATTTATAGAATATGAAAATAATGTTTTAGAAGCCTCATAGGAATTTCATTTCAAATATAAATATAATTAGACGTGGCATGGGATTCAAAATTCAGAGTACTTTTCATGAAATTTATATAGTTTTGAACATGAAACAAATTCATTTTAAATATTCACATCTGCTTAGATTAATGGGATAAATTGTTTCACTTATTGATAAGGATTTCAAAATGGCGATGAGAATCATTTCAGTTCAAATTTTTTAAAAACATATAAAATGTAGAAAAATAAACTCAGAAATTTTTAAAAACACAATTTATTTTGAAATTCATTCAAAAACCAGAAAATAATTGAAATTACAAATCTAAAAGGTTCCTTCCACCACACATAAAATATATAATTTACTCTAATTTGAACCAATGAGTTGATATATTAACATTACAAGTATAATTTTAAATAGGAAAAAAATAAAAAGTGAAATGGTTAAGAACAACCTGATATTCGATACTAATGATGTGTTTATATAGTTTGATGAAATCCCCTCCATCTGTAAGAAGTCCATCAATGTATTTCTTAAAACATTTCCCACTGACTATAATGATCCTTATTATATCTTATTGGGTGATCTCCATTATATAATAAGGAAAACAATTAGTCACAACATGAGGACTAAACCACTTGGAACAAAATTTTGTAGTTATCAGCTTCAGTTGTGAACTATATTGTAAGACTTTCTCTCCATCATGAATTATATTTTCTAGATAATTTTGTGATGAGATGGTTTTGATATTACCTTGTAGAGACTTGAGTTCTAAGATAAATACAATTTAATCTCATCATGCTCTTGAATGTGAATCTTCTATTTAAATATTGATTGGTCTAATCCATGGTGCATTTATTTATTTCCCAATAAGACCGATGTTCATGTTCCATGAGGAGATGACTGGATTTCACAAAAAATAGCTTGAATGGGGAAATATTTATGTGTGTTGTGTATACTATCAAATAATCCCATAACATATAATCTATTTTCTTGCTCCAATACTTCTTATTCAGATGCCCGGTTTTCTCCAAAATTTATTTCAACTAACGATTTAAAACCTCATCCTGGAAATATTTTGGGGATTGTATGTTGTTGATGTTTTGTGTGTAACCCCATAGATCTGAAGGGGGAAACCAAATTCTGATTATAGTAGTGTCTCTCTTTGTCACTGATGATGGCCTTTAGTAATCCAAACCTAAAACAAAATTTTGTCACGACCAAGTACACTACAACATGATAGTCATTAGTCATGGGTTCTTTAGCCTCTACCCATTACTCACATAATCCACAATAACAAAAATATATAAAAAACCAAATTAACTAGGAAATAGTCTTATATAATCGTTGCCACACTCATATCAAATCTCATATAATAATATGAGTTGTTGGGGCAACTCGTGTCTCCTAGAAATATTTCTAGTGTGTTGGAAACGTGATAATGACTTACGAAACACATGAGTATCACAAGAATATACTAGAAAAATAAAATCAAGAGTCAAAAACATTCTTAGTTGTCCATTGGGGTCCAAAGTTTTTTCCACAATTAATTTTATGACAAATATGTAAAATAGACTCCATCTCATAATCAGGAACACACCTTCAAATAACAAGGTCACTACAAATTCTCCATATGTTGGGATAATCCCATACATAAAATCTTGAATCCATATTTTACATTTGGACTTTTTGTTTCATTATATTTAAAGGAATTTCATGTGAAATATTGTAGTTAACTAAATCAAAATACCATGGATGGGAAACATAGATGAAATAAATATGCTCATTAGAAAAAGTATCCTGATGTGATACCTCGTCCAAGGTGTCATCCTCTAGTGTGTGTGAGTAATCCTACTAATGTGGTTCACCACAATGTTTTCAAACCACACATATACCAACTAAATAAATATAATCATTTTCCCATCAGTGAAACTCCCACTAGCTATGTTTAATAGACAAATAAGGGAAACTATGTACTTTGTAATCTGATCTACCCATGAAACATCTAATTACATCACACATAGTACACAAATATTTCTAATTGAATAAATAATTTATTTCGATCATGATTTTAGTGCCTTAGAACCCAGTATCCTGGATCTAGTGCCTACATTATTACATTTTCATGAGAAACAAGAATCACATGACGATGGAACAAATACTTCAATAGTCTTGTTAAAATTGATACATTGTGGAAATGAATGAAAGAATTTAATACATAAAATAGAGAAAAAAATTCTTTTAAAATTATATGATTCTCATTATCCAATCCCTATATATCAATCAGAAAAAACATCCTCTTACTCTGGGGAAAATAAAAAATAATAATGGGGTGACCTCAGATTCTCAGTGAAGGTTAGTGTAAAATGGTAGCTATAAACAAATATGGAATTTTCAATATTTAAAGGTAAATAACAAAAAAAAATACATTTATCCAAAAACATGAAAATAATATCAAAGGAATAAATGAAGATAAAATAATTCTTATTGTTAATCACATGATCTAGAAACATAAACATCAATATTATATAAATTTGAATAATTAAATGGAATATCAATAAATTAATTCAAAGTGATGCAATTTATAATTATGGATATATAAGACATACCTTCAAGGAATTTTACCCTGTCATCTGATACTGTCATAACTTTTTCCATTACATCTAATATATCTATGGACATGGTAAAATACATCTATATAGGAAAAACCTAGTCTAGTTTGTCTCTTGAGTCCTATCAATGCTTCAAGGATCTATAGTGGGCCCCTCCAATCACATACATTATCTAATTCAATTCTCATAAGAATTGGGTGAAACATAACCAAAACATATATACTTATTTAAAATCCTAAAAATGATATATTATTTCATTCCAAAAAAAAATCTATTTATAAAAAATCCTAAATAAAATAAATGGTAGGAAATTAGGGTATCCCCAGAATAAAAAATGATAAATCATCCTTACAAAAAATAAGGATGTGATCAATATAACATATTACAATGGTATCATAAGAAAAACAATGGGTTGATTTCATTAAAGAATATAAATGCTATCAAATGTATTTAAAAACATTTTTTCTTGAAAATAAATATATCATTTTACAATTTGCCAATAAAAAGACAAAAATTTCACAATATTTTTTTAAAATTAATTTTTTAAAAAATAAAATTAAAATAAATTAAAATAATTTTTTAAATTTTTTTAGTGGAGGTGGAAATATTCCTTCATGAAAAAACTATTATAATAATGATTATATTGAAATATTTAGTGAAATCCAAATGAAAATTTTCACTAAAATGACTTGAATATTCCATTAAAAACGTATTTCAAAAGTGAAAATTGTAAAAAAAATTTATCTTAATATTATTTATATTGAATAAAAATTTATAAAACATTTTATAGAAAATATATTTTAATGAGATATGACTTCTGACTAGAAAGATAGATAAATTTTTATTTTCTAAAAATAATTCTTACCCATTTAATGTAAAAAATATGGGAAAATAAATCTATAAGTATATAAGGATTATGATTAACCATAGTATAATAACATAGATTTATTTCATGACATATATATCAAACCTCCAAGGGAGACATAAAAAACAAATAATACTGAATAATTATGATATTTTTAAATAAAAAAGTATAACATTTTTAAATTTTGAATCATAAGAAACATGAAGGAATGAAAATTAAATAAAATAGTAAATACCTTTAAATCAAAATAGTTAATGAAATAACATATGAATGGGTAAATACATACCCCGCAAATAATAATATTTAGTGAATATGGAATATATCTAATGGAATGACAAGTTAAA
Organism: Viscum album; assembly: GCA_963277665.1. Classification (NCBI taxonomy): domain Eukaryota; kingdom Viridiplantae; phylum Streptophyta; class Magnoliopsida; order Santalales; family Viscaceae; genus Viscum; species Viscum album. Next base: position 301,964,637 of record OY728131.1, on the reverse strand, counting down.
AAAGAAGCCCTTAACATGAGTTAGAATCATCATGTAAATTCTATAACATCCTAAATAATAAAATTATGTCATAAATTTTAAAAATTAGCAACATATTTTATGTTTACTAGTATTATTATTAGTATTGTTTAATTTTATAAATTTTTATGTATTCAATTATGATTATGTCGGATGTTCCAATGATATTGTTATTCTATGTCTAAAATTACTCTCATAGGTTTACTATGTTTATTGTGGTATTTATTTAATCATGATAAGAATAATTTCCGTAACAGATTTAAAATCTGCATAATTTAATTAATCGTCTAAAAAAACATTGAATTGTTTTTATTAATATTGTACTATGTTACCATCATGGAGAACATAGGTCATACATATGCATGAGTAACATTCCCATTTAATAATGATCATTGTGGATTGATGTTAAGTAATATTTTACCATTTTTGAATTTCTATTTTTCCACTTATAACATTTTATATCATTAAATATTCTAATATATATCATTCATGTTAGGTGTTGACGAAAATATATTCACATTACATTGTGAAGGCTGTAGTCCACACAAACACGATTGGTATTATCTTTTTTAAGTGAAATAATGAGAATGATATGTTATTTTTTAATATTTAAAAATATTATATGAATATAACTGATATATTATTTATATCACATATATTCATTATCATTATCCTTATTACATTCCATGTAATTAATGAATTTGAAATGAATCATATCACTTTACAAGGTGGTATTGTAACGTAAACATGAGGGATGTTATTATATCTCAAAGGAATGGATAATAAAGAAGTTTTTTATTTTAGAGTGAATAAAAATGTATAATAATACCAAAAACAACATAAATTTACTTTAAGTATTACATTATTCCCATCCACGTGATTTGGAAATGGAAAAAAGGATGACATTGATTTAGGGGGAATTAGTCCAATTAACACATGAATGATTATCTCAAAACCCATTAAATGTATTTGAGGTTGGTTGAAAATCATATAATTAATATAAAAATAGGTATGTAAATGAATAGTACTTAGTTATGTATATCATCTTTGTTTTATAAAATTTTAATAAGGGGGAGGATAAAATAATTAAAAACTCCAATTGAAAAATGTTATCACTTCCCCTGGTAACATCTAATGGATTCCACAAAAATCCTTACAAGATGAGTTTTGTATCGAAATTATAGGTTTTAGGATGAGGTTGTGTATTTTTTTAGGATTTTGTTATGGATTGGACAAATAAAATTTTATTGAATGCCCGATGAAGACAAAATAAGTCATATCTGTTTAAATGTAAGATGGGTTGAACACTTGTAATTTTTGAAAATAAAAATGTGAACCCTTGTTTCTCTTATGAATCAATGGTTAAAAATAGAATATTACTATGACTTATAATCGATATGGTCAAAAAATTTACATCTATTGTATTTTTGAAAAGTGATTAGGTCAGTTTATCCCTTTTCTTTTTAGTTTATGTGCCCTGGTAAACCAATTTTAAACATTATATTGGTAATTAATGTATACTACTTTAACTATTTATTATTTTTATTCCATGATCAAATATGGTTCGACCTGTGACTTCCCCAATTTCTCCATAAATAAACTATTTGCAGGAGATGATCACTGAGTATAAATATCTCAAAAATTGGAAGAATTATCCTTATATACATGTATACACACACCTATCTAAGATCATGATGTATTGTAAAATAACATAAAAAATCCATGCATAAATATATAATCCAAAAAACTGTACAATATTAACATACTAATAGAATAATGTGGGGCCAAAATCATGCCTAATCAAAAAACTGAAAAGGTTCCATCATTTTCCTAGGGTGGGTACTATTATCAAATGAATAATCAATGAATTAACCTTGTTCTATCGAACTTGGACTAAGCTCCAATAAATGTGAATCCTCCTATAACACTGTCAAATGGGAAGTTGTCTAAATATGACATGATATGTTCCGGAATATCCCATGTTGGGTGTGCATAAAAATAATCAGTAGGACACCCCAAAAACAATAAACATGAAGCATCAGGTATATCAAACTCCATAAAATTATTTAACAATTAATCTGTAACAAAAAAAACTAATTTATTTGAGATGGACTCCATGCCTCCAAGAGGTCACAACAAACTACAATCAATAGGATTATTCTAGAAGCAATTCATGTTCCTATAAAATCCACTACATGAGCCATTATAGCACCAGAGACACTTATCCAAGTGGTCATGAACATTGGGCCACCCCCATTAAATATCACTGGTCAACGATGACGCTGATACACAGATACAGGTTCATACCCATAACTATTTCATGAAACCATTAACCCAATTTGAATTAACCTACAATATAGTGGATCAAATGATAATGATACCGTGAACCCTACTGATATGGTCTGGTATAATGAGGCTCAATTAACTACTCAAGGATGTTACTATAATTAAAAAAACTCACCTAGAAAAATAATGGGGATAGAGGATCTCACTTCAATATCATGTAGATTCTTCAATAATCCTATTTAAGACTCATACTATATAGGGTATTTCAATCTATTGATGTGGATTTAATGATACATTGTACCCTCAAGGGAAATGGACCGGGGAAACACACTCAATCGAGATTTGTCCAAACTAATGAAATGAAGATATGAAAATATCCTCATGAGGTTAAATGGTGTATCCGGGGAACAAATGGAACATTATTATTTCCCAACAACATTTGATTTCATTTAGGAATTAATATGTTTATCTATGCACGTCCATATATGATCCCTTATACACATGGACATGTCTAATTCCATATAAACTTCTTGCCCGTGGATATATACTTATTTTCATGTCTGTATACCATCCAATGTACATGACCATCCATAATGGGGGTCACATGGCACGAGACGTTGTCATAAGGCATGACATACTTAAGTCCATCTACAACCCTAGCATGGTAGTTAGGGGTCCCACGATACATTAAATCCCAAAATAAATGTTCTCTTTATCATAATATTCCAGATCTACCGGATCTCAGTCTGTATCATTAAATAAATCATTAGAGCCACCTCCACATTGAATCCTATAAATATAGGGTTTCAAAACCTCAATAACATCACTATTTGTTTTCAATGTTTAGATCTACTTAAAAAATGATCTTCTGGGCCTTTTGTAGCCTCTTGTCAAAACCGAGTAGAACGTGAACCAATAATTCCACTAACCAACCTCTTATCATCCTTTTCTATTGTATATTGTCATATGAACCATTATTCTTGATCAAAACAATGGATACCAATCAATTTCATTGATGAATGGTTTCATAATGATCAAATATTATCTATTCTAGGAACCAGGGGACCAAAAAAATGCATATGATGAACATGCAATGAAGATGAGAGTAAAACCAAAATTGTTCAAATGTGTGTACCAAACCTCTACCATTTTTCCAAGATTCTCAATACAATATCATAGAAATAACATAATCAAATATGAATAAAACAAAACTAAAAAAAATCCATTATATTTATTAAATCAGTGATGTGTGTATCAATAAAATTCATGGAATTGATCTACATTCATCAATTATGATAGGATATGATGAAAAATAAATCACCATGATACCGGATGTTTGGATTGGTGTTTGATGATGAATTTTTTTGTGGTATCTTTATTAATGAGATCCATAAATTCCCTTGGCAGATCAATCATCATTCTAGACTTGATATATCATCAATCAACAAAAAATAATTGCATCAAATGTCTACATCATTAGAGTTTCAGCAACCATCCCTGATGAAATTATCATAACCATTCAATTAATAAATATCTAGTAACTTCATAGAAATAAATTAAATGAGTTTACTTAATTTATTTAATTAATTATACACCCCCATCTATTTTTTACAAACTCCCCATTTCTTTAAATGTTATATCACATCATGAGTAAAACCAATGCAATGTAATCAATGGTTCCTACTCACTTCTGATCCAGACCCAATTCAAGATTTATTCCACCTTTTCAGGAAAAAATGACCCTATATATTGTTTAGTATTTTTAATATATTTCAAATATTTGATCATAGAAAACCATGCCTACTAATCACATTTCATCTTATTGTCTGGTCTTGAAAATTATTTACATAATATCTGAATAATTATACATTGAAAATATGAGTAATTATGTTCTCCACAACATAGGGATTCTCTTACCATAAATAGAAACCATATAATAAATATGAGGGTAATAGGTTAAAATTTGGGTCTCCTAATCACATGTACTCTCTTGATGATTATTATTCTTCCAAATGACATGAACCAATGGAATTGATCACCCACAATAGATCCCCTCCTGATCATCCACAAAATCATATAGGAACTAAGAAAGGGTAGCTCCAATTTTAATATCCATCTTTCCATAGTAGAAAACATGTGACAAGTCATGAACCTACATCCTCAGTTGTGAAACGTGGAATATGACCTGTACTCAGTCCAACGAAGGTGGTAGAGCTAAGAGGTATGACCCCTCTCCAACATTATATAATATTTTTAAATAGCCTTTAAATCTCATAGAATTATTTTTGTCACAAAAAAATATCCACACCATACAGTGAGGTACCCTCAAGAACATATTGTCTTGCTCCTCAAACACCAGATGTCCCTTTCATCAGTCCATATAAGACTTATGACAAATTTATGTTTTCATTATCCACTATTGGAAGGTCTACACATTCTATATAGTCACTCTCACCAACTCCAGGACAATGACTGCTGACTCACCTAGATTAGTCAAATAGAGTGGGGACCTACAAGGTCACCCATATAAGATTTTCAATGGTGAAATCCCAATGGTACAATGATATTTGTTTTTGTATGAAATCTATAACTAGGATAGATAAACCTCCCATATTTGAAAAAATTACATCATACAAGCCCACAACATGTCTATTTTGACATGGATGGTTCCCTCTATCTGTCCATCAGTCCGGGGAGAAACACAATACTCAACCATAATATTTCCCCAAAGGACTCATGTTACATTGTCCATAAATGTTATGTGAAGCGAGTGCCATTATATGAAATTTCTATAAAGGGTACTCCTTGGAGTAGGACAATTCCTTTCACTTAGAGGTATCCCGAGATATCTACTAAAATCTTATCCCGAATAGTTATGATGTGGGAAAACATGTTATTGAGATCTATCTTATCATAGTTGGAATCATGTCCCAAAGTCGTACGTGGTTACCCGATAATGATTTCCATTGATGACCCTTCCCACTTCCTCTCTAGAACATCATGTGGTTGTGAAAAAAACATTGTAACATGGTTCTAAACCTTCACTTCCTATCAAATAATCCTTCATGATAATAACTCCACAACATTACATTTCATGTCTGGCTACTAAAACTGATGTTGATGGTCATGGATTTTATTTTCCACTATAGGATATACAGTAAATGGGTGTGTATGAGACTCAAACATCAACTCCTCCTACAACCTCTATGGTACTGTTGTGCTCCATTTAAAAGGGATAAAATTCTCCAAAACAATAGAATATTCATCAACTAAATGTCCATTGGATATCTGATTATGTAAGGTTTCAAAGTCAACATCTCCATGTTGATTGTTATGGACACAATTTAAATGAAAAGGTATAAAAATGGTTGAAATTGTATATGATACATCATCCCTTTTCAATAAGGAAAAATATATTAAGGCTAAATTCTACGACATCTTGATAAACAAATGAAATCATGATCTGCTAAAAAGAACATTTTTGACTATATTATATTTTCCAAGGGTTTAAAAATTCACAATGTCATAGATGTACCCATAAAATATACCTTATAAAAATATCCATCTTATATAATATATACTTGAGACTCTTATGGTTATATTAAATGATAAGATTAATTACAATATTGTATTCTCGCCAAATGATCTGTGCAATGACTACCACTACTAACTCAATAGTGTGGGTTACATAGTTCTTAATGTTTGTTCTCATCTAACTTGAGTCATAGGGAATAACCGCCTAATTCTATATCAGAATACAAATCATACCAGTCCTATACTCATCAAAAATAACTACATACTTGACTTCTTATAATGTAAAATTCAATATGGTGTTGCTCATTATCCTCTACATCATATCATGAAAGTACTTTTTTCACCATTCCATCCATATTAATGGATGACCATTTCATGTCAAAACTAGAATTGGTTATTCCACATTGGAAAAGTCATGTACAAACCAATGATACTACCCTACAAACCATTGGAATCTCATAGTGATTGTAGTAACATATCTATTTCATCTTTTTTATAACCACATAGTGTACATGAAGATGGTGATAGAATAACATGATTTTAATATTCAAGAACCACAATGCCACTATAAACTGATTTTTGTGGTCGTTTTTCCTCAGTAGTGGATACTTATTCTTCATGGTAACCTAGTTAATGTTCTCGTTCTTCATATATTAACTCATACTCCTTTCCTCCTTCTTGGTTAATGACACTAGGACTTCATAGGGTGGAATAGTAAGTCTCACCAATCCCTTTTACTACATTTCCACCATCTGTAACCTCACCTGATGAATAACCAACCAATATGTTGTTGTAGATATTGGTGCCTTTCTAGGATCATGTTAATTTGGATATATATATATCTTAGAGGGTAGAAACCTAGTATTTCCCCAATGAATATGTCTTCCTACTACCCCACCAACATAGGAATGTAGAATTCCATAGTATCCATGGATCCTATAGTCATGTTATCTAAATTAGGAGTCATTGGATGCACTCTCCTATTAATAAACTCATCATTCTATACCACGGTTTCCATTTAACCAATAATGGATAACATTCTCCAATCATCATGGATAAATTCCATCGAACAACTAAAATTGTAAACATAGGGATAAATTGTTGACAAACAGTCCATACATAAGTTGATGTCATAATGTCTCAACACCACTATAATGTGAATCTATAAAAATTTCTAACCATCTAGCATCAAAGTTCACTTTCAAAAAAAGTGTGCAATCATTTAGCCTCCACTTTTTCAGAGTATCCTACCATAATGTTTGGTTCAATATGTCAACTACAATATCTATCTCTCTAACTCTATATGTGGAAAATAATGAATGAATCGAACATCACCCAACAGACACTGTAGCTAAAGTTGAAAAGGTGGAAAATTTACCTCATATCAATCATGAATCCCTGAGATCATATTCCTCCAAATAATTAACCATTCAATTTTCCTAAACACCATCTATTTTAAAATTTCATTGACCACCTTAGGGAGGGGGTGGTAATAGTTGAAACCGATGATCACCTCTTAATACTCAGATGGCCCCACTTCCATTTTAGTTTCCTAACATACCATCCTTCTCCTACCTATACCTATTCCACATTAGTCCCTCTAGTTTATTTCGATTAGGTGAATGATTTTTTGAACAATCTTATGGAATATTTCTCTAATCGCAGAGGAGAAACACCTCCTCTACCCCTACTGAATCAAACAATCCTGAGATCCCTACACCACTAACCCTATCCCTTATGATTTACTTAGGAAATGTCTAACATTATTGGTTCTTTGTGACTATTGTTAGCGAAAATCTGCCAAGGTATCAAATGTTGGTTTCCCACCATCATCACCCACTATTGACACCGGCTCTTCCAAGAACCTCTAAACAACCATTGTCTACATAAGAACCCCAATATATGTGGAAATATAATACGATATCACTAATACCTAGAAATTATTTCATATTCTGTTCTTAGTGGTTTGTAATATGATGAATGGATCATTCACCATATCCAATGATAAATGTGAGATATTAGAAAACATTGTTATGAACTCTACCATGGTCAAAATACCCTAAAACAGATGCATATGCTCATTTATTCTCTTGGATCATAATGTTTCCAAATATAATTAAACCTTACAGAGAGGCTCAAACTCTAAAAGGGTTGGTCGGTCTTGTCATGTGACCGAGACAATGAAATCCAAAGACTTCCAAAAGATCATTGAATATTAATAAACTCACAGACTACTAGCTTATATTTAGGGGTTATCACATGGAAGAAAACATATGAAACAACCTCTAGAAAGTCTTCAGCAACATTAGGGTCTGAATAACCTAGAAAACATGGGGTGTTAACCTCTAGAAGTCATAATGTACACTCATTATATGTACATAATATGATTTCACTTTCAGTTCTAGCTTCACCATAATGGGTTGTGGTATAGAAGTTAAACCATCTTGAGGTGGTATCTTATGTAAAGGACAACATACTAAAACCTTATTACATTATAGGACATAATCAGGATCATGTTCTATAATCATGAATAGCATTCTACATAGAGGAATCCAAATATAAAATTAGGATGTACCACATTCAAAAGTGTATATATATGGAGTTGACACAATAATGAAATGGAAATAAAAACCCATTATTATATGATCAATGATCCCTAATTTTACCTACAACTAATATCAATATAAACCGAGATGAATGGAAGGTGATCCGAGTCCATGGGAATGAATAATTTTTCCACAACACGAACACTAGATTCCATGGAATGATAGATGAACAAGAAATAGTAAACATTTTCACCCAATCAAATGTACACATCTCTAGTACTAAAGTTGAAATAAATGGGCAGATACCACTGTATCTTCTCTCAGCCCATAAGGGTTTTACCCTCGACGACCCCATGCCCGGCTCTAATATGCCAGGGTTGATGACCAGTACTAATGAGGAATATACTATAAATGGGTAGAAAGAGACTAATGTACATGTACACAGACAAAAATATCAAATTATATAAAATTATGAATTTTAAAACAAATAAAACATATGAATCCATACATCTATAATCCCATAACCATAGTAATATTGAAAATTAAATTAACTGGTAAAGGGTCCAAATACAACCCCAACCATAAACTATAAAGGGTAAAACTTTCTCTAAAGGGCAGAAAATAATATAAAATGTAGACTCCCTAAAATCACCTCATCATGTAGATATATCTATAATAACAACCTTTTATGTTTCCTCCTAATACACATTCAAAAGGGACTCCATCAGTACAAGAGATGACATGTGTTGGTAGATCCCATATGGGGGTGAGTATAACAATACCCAGTAAGACACCCCAAAAACACTAACCATGATGAATCCAATATATTTATATCAATAAAAGATATAACAATGAATTTATAACATAAAATGGGTATATATACAATGGATGGAGGGCAGAACACAATGATGTCACACCCAAATTCGAGACAAAAGATGTTTCTCAAAGCATGGCATATTGTGATAACATCCACTCCAAAAGCCAATTTAACACTGTTGACACTATTATGAGGGGTCATAATCATTAGGGACAACCTAATATGTCTCACTGTTCTTTGAATACCCCCTATAAATAGATAGGGGTCATTCCTAGAACCATTGTGGAACCCAAATAAAAACTAGATCAACCCACTGTGCATGGGTCTCCTGACAAGGATACAATGAAACCTTCCAATATGTCTTTCTAAATAGAGGATCAATTCCCTACTCAAAGAGGTCACTCTAATTCGATAATCACAACTTCTGTTATTAATATGATAGATGATCACACTCTAGTCTCACAGAGGGACACTGATAACTCTATTTGAGACCCATCCTCTAGAGGGGATCATAATCCTCTCATGTGGATGTAATGTTTCACGGCACCCTTGAGGAAAATGTACCAAGTGAACATAATCAACAATTAATTGTATATACTAATGCGAAAAAGGTCTATAAAAACCTTCAAAGGGTGTAATTTATTATGTACTATGATTATATGGAATTTCTAGCTATCTCCCACTATTCTAGTGTGGTAGTTCCTCACACAACATGTAAGCTTGAATATAAAAACTGTGTCAGTAGAAGAAACATTGTATATAGGTTTCCTGACACCAACCCATTTCATTTTTCTATGCCAGTGTATCTCTAGTTATGTATGTATATTATCACATGTAAACTTATCCCTATATGTCTATGATTATACAGTGTGTCCATTTCCGTGTACTCGTGGCCATGTTGGTGTACCTTACAATGTACACACAAAGTGACCACAGGTGGTCATAAATAATGTGATGTATAACTCCAAATGACACCCAATCACCATAGGTAGGGGTACCACATGGCGTGTAATCCCATATTAATATGGTCTGATAAGGGTTTTAATGACCTTTAATATATGCCTCTATGACATCTCATACACCACTAGAGGCACCAACCCACTACAACACATAGGTTGGTGGTTTGTCGAGCCATTCCATCATCGCTGACTGAATTCTGATTTCAGATCTTCTAGGAAAATGATACTTTCATACATCCTTCACCAAACATAAAAACAAGGAATAATTGGAATTGTAAATCCACCTAACAGACTGTTAATCATCCATCGGTATCATAAAACATTAATTCCACCATCAATCATGATCTTTATAAGAAAACTCAATTTTTATCTAAAAATAAAAGTTTCATATTTTTCAAATTCACTGTATTTATTGAACCCGGGAAAAAATAATTTCACATGGTAAAAATTAAAATAATGAGGGAGGAAATCCATAATCAATAAAACATGGGGTGAGAACCTTAGCCTTTTCTCATTGTGCCTCGATTATTTATTGTTGAAATGGGATAATCTAAGAGGAATAAAACAGTGGGAAAATATAATTACATCAAATTAAATAACCATATCATTCCTGTAATAATAATTTTCTTGTAATTGATTTGTGTTCATCTTGAATAAATGATAGTGATAGAAAAAAAAATATTAATTGGAATCTGGATCAATTATTGATGACGAATCATTTGGAGCGAAAATTATTGATGTGAACCATAAACTCTGTCGATGCGGTGATCCTTGATCTAGTATTGAACCATTATATTTCACCAATATTTATCACCAACAATCATCTAGATCACCTGAGATTGAGTATCCAACACTGAGGAAATTATGATAATATTGTATTTAAAAGAAATATTATCAATTCATCAGACAAAATAAATTTAATATGATTAATTATATTAATTTATTATTTCTTGTCCCACAATTATTTTTCAAAAACACAATACAACAACAAATGTAATGTCCCACCAATGGAATAACCCATCTTTGAAACTCAACAGTGTCCTCGAAATTTTGATATGGTATCCAATTCGGGAGTTTTTCAACTATTTTCTAGAAAACTATAACGTGTCTTATTAAATAGATTTAATACATATAAAACACTTATTCTGGGTACCCCAATTCAAAGAATAACATGTCATATATTCATCTGGTATCAAAAATAATCTATATAACATCCAAAGATAATGCACATAAATTTTGTGCCGTTAAAATTATGGTAAAAAATTATGGTCGTGTTATTAGAATGTTTTAATTAATATTATACTAAATATTGAATCCAGTTTTCCAAATTCAATTCAACGAAGTGGAAAATTTTGATTAATATTATTTCCACTTTCATGATGATAATATAAGGTTTTAAAGATAATTTGATAAACAAATTTAATAGTTTTTGTATCATAATACATCATGATAATGATTTAATTGATCTAAATTGTATTAATATATGTATTGTTAAACTTTTTTAAATTAAAAACTAATTTAAAATAAAATTTAACATTATAAATAATTTAATAAAATTTATTTTTCAATTATAATTAAATAATTTTCACTATTAATTAATAAAATGAATCCTTTCCTTAAAATAAGAAATTAACTGTAAAATAATTTTGATGGGGGTGATTTACATATTTTTGTTTATTTAAAAAAATTAATTCCAAAAAATATTGAAAATTAAATATAAATTAAGTTCGAAAATCACGAATAAAACATCTCATATTAAAAAAATTCTAAAAAAATAATTAATTTTCGTTGAAATGGATTTTTTATTTTATATAATAAATTTATATCCATTTTATTATTTTGAAAAATCTATACTGAAGGGTAATTTTATTCTATAATTATGAAAATTATTCTTATTAATTTAACTGTTCGGATAAATTGGATGTGTTAATATGATATTATTTTAATATAATATAACATTTTGGTCAGGTTTGATGTTTTGAGAATTGAATAGAATCGATGATATTAAATTAATTTTAATTTTAATTTACCAAAATATCATGGGATGTTATATTCACTTATATTCTCTGTGTATCATATCATTGAAGCTATCAAATATGATGTACATATTCCAAAATCTCAATGTGTTATATTCTACCATGATTTAAAAAATTATATCTGTGCAATTTAATCCTGATCTCAGTATTCAAGGGTTTTCCATTTTAGAATACCATTACCAAAATACCACATTTTGAGAGGTGTTAATAAAACCCCATATTGATAAAATATATTATAAATAAAATAGGAATATGGAATAACTCATCACTAGATGTTTAATTAAGATAACGTTTGTGGGAAATGAAAAAATTAACACAGAAGAGAATACTAATTCCAAAGAATTAATATATACTCATAGACATCATTTATCATAATAATGATAGTTACCTGTAGAAGGATGACAATCAAAACATGATAAAAATACAATGACTTGAATGACCATTTCATTCATCACATATGAAGATATAAAGGTAATTTTTTTCTTGATCCTTTTCATAGTGATGGGGTATTATTTTACTATATAATAATATAATGAAAATGCATACATTATACATTACTATTTCATAGGAACATCATCTTTTTTGGCTTAAAAAATATTCAATTCATCACTCACTATAAGAAATGAATATCCCAAATTTATTTTTTTACCTAAATCACAATAATTCATTTTTACCATAACATAAAATCCTTAATAGTCTGATAAGTAATTTAATAAATCTTTAGTTATATTTATAAAATCACATTTTGTACAAAATATCCTATCTGCCCAAATCCTTATGTCGTTATTTCACACATTATAATCTAAACCCTTGTCCACGGTTCACCTTAATGCATTTTTTAAATTTTTAATCATATAAGCCTTAAAATTTATTTTGATCTAATACTTTGTAAACAAGGTCACTAAATTTCCAAAATTAACCTTTTTAAAATCTCTATAATGAAATGAACTATCTTATAATCACCACATACATAACATGTGAATATCATCGTCATGTATTCACATCATAGATGGTAATAATAAGAATTACCATAAATCCTTATAGAAAACATGAATTATTCCTTATTACATAATTAAATAATTGATTACAATAAATATTCATTAAATCCAATAACACACATTTCTCCATCAATGACTGCATAAATGACCTCATTAAAAAATCACAAATTTGTTCAAATGTATTTAATACTATTAAATTTATTTTATCTCTTGTAATATTCTTTTTATTCCAATATAATTATCTCAACATCATGAAAATATTATGGATTATATTTCTTTCATTCATGTGATTTATATAAAATTTACATACCGCTACGTAATATTCCATTGTAATCAGTACTATTCAAAAAATGCTCAAAAATCATTTACGAAGAGGCACATGAGAAAAATAATTATTTTTAATGGTATTTATATTGAGAGTGACAAAATAATTATTTTATAACATTTTTCATGGATCTAAATGCACAATATCAATATCCATTCCACTATTTGTATCAATAAAATATTCATAACACTTTCCCATTTCTCTACTTGAGGTATTTCCCATTTATGCCTAGGGAATTCGTTTAAATAGTCCATCATCTCCATACAGTGGATGAATTTTCATGGGTAGATTCTTTTATTAAAATATAATCCATATAATGGTGTCCTTTTACACCGAACATGATGTAATATTAATTATATTGTAATCATTTACCATGACATTTCAATTCAAATGTATCACATGTTAGAATGTCCTTCATTCCCTTATTCCCTTAGCCTTCTATTTTCTCAATCTTCTATATTGTTTATAACTTGTATTCAATACCATAATTCTGGGATAATTATTTCTCTATTTTCATTTCACATGATAAGTTAATAATGGAATGATTATAATTTTTGGTAGATTAGTTCCCTTTATATGATTATCTTAATCCGCTCAAAGTAAGGGTCAATAAATATCTATGGATTATATATATTGTCCGAATGTATCCTTGAAAACCATGAAATATTAACAACATCTATAAATATACATTCATCTTCAATGTGTAGTATACTCAAGAACAATCCTTAAATATCTACTTATTGATAATGAGAATGTATTTTAATTAGAATGTTATGTTGAAATCCATCTATTCCAAGCTTTTTATTTATCATCAAACTTAGTGCTTTGAATTAATGACCAAAAATAATCTTCACCTTCTAAGAGATGATAATCTTCGATGAAATCAGTATTCCATTTACTACATCCTATAATGAGTGATATATTCTCTAATGGACATATCCATTTCTTAGTAAAAAATGGATTTGTAGTCCAATTGAATAATGGAGGATACTAATGCATGATGAAATCTAAAAAAGTATCACAGTATGATTGATTACTGAAAACAATATAAAATAAAGGCTATTACATATCATATCTGTAAGATATCCCTAGATGGTTTCAATTTATTTATCCCCATATATTTCTCTATCTTCGGAATCATTAAATTTCCTAATAGGTTTATCCTATTATGATGTATGTTCATTGAAATAGTTCACATTCATCCTGTTAGGGCCAATTCCAAAAAATGAAATAATCTATATAATATCATATCATTATAAAAAGTAATTTACAATAAAAAAACTAGTTATGAACATAACATAAATTACTAAATTTATTCATAGATAGTCTCATTATCATAAACATGGTTTCATTGGTGTGTCGTTACTTTCAAATCCTTCAGAATAGTTTTTAAATAATAATTTAATTATGTTAATCAAATCCATAAGGAGGGTCAAACCAGCTGTATAGTAGAGGATATTTTATTGCACCATTTGATGTATAAGTGATGAATAATTTATCTTTTAGGAGTTATTATTATTACATACATATACTCTAGAACCATGTCTACTTAGAGTCAACAAACATGAATGTATTTATAGTAAAAACCACTTAATATATTCCTTAAACAAACAATTGGGTGTTTTTCTATATTGTCATCAAATTTAAGACATGTGTTATGTTCCCATGTCTGTGTTTTTATAAATCATGTTCACTATTTTGTAATAAAATTCATTGATACCAATCATAGCATCCTCGAACCCAGTAGCTTGGAGCCAGTGTCTACATTGTTAAATATGAATAAGATAAAAAGAGTTTCAGCCAAAATGACAGAATAGTTTAATATTATTGTCACATTAGACACAAAATATAAATATACATTAAATTTTACAACTTAAAATGAAAAATAACTTTTCAATTATAATTACCTTATTACCCATATTATATTTTTTTATATCAATTAGAAAATTATTCCTCATTTCCTTGGAAAATAAATAAAGAAGAATTAGTAAGAAATAGTAATAAATAAAAAATATTTCATTTAATCAATGACTTCATCATAATATTACATGAATAAATAATTATCAAATTACTCAATATAAATAAAAACATAGGCTTAAAACATAAACATGAATGATCTAAATAATTGAAGAATAACAGATAAAATTAATTAATGAATTAATATAGATGGAATGCATAATTTTGGACATCTATATCAAACTGTCTAGGACATGTTCTTGGAAAACTTATATTGTCATTTCAATGTGCAGTACATATATAGAAATTGGTATGGTGGTAGCTAAAACCTAATAATTGTTATACATTCTAACAGGTCATGTACGTGTACCTAAAACCTAAATGGATTCCACATGATTGTCATATTCTATCTCAGAAGTATGATGATATTTTTTTGGAATCCATGGATTGTTTTCATATACCCCATAGAAGAAGAACATAATATAGGTTGTGATTGTTATGATAACCAAATCATCTGACCTTATTTCAATCGTTGATACATACAATATTTAGTACCTCAGAATAATGTATGTATATGAGGTTATTATTTTTCAGGGTGTAATATATGGGATAATAACTAGTATGAAAACTTCTTATAGTTCTCATTTTTTGAGAAACACCTAATATGTAATTGGATCATAGTGTAGATTGTGTATGACATATCATCTACAAAAGGATGGGTAAATTGAACATGTTTTACATATTTTGGAAGACAAGCTTTATGAATAAATCATTAAATTTTGTGGAGCATAGGATAGCCACATATGGATAGTTTAGTATTCATGCAATAATAGATACCATTCAAGCATTCATTTATATCCAATTGATGACTTTTATGGGAACCCGTGTAAATATATGTTATGTGTGACAATGAATGGTAAATCTTCCTTGGATTGACAATGATTGGTCCAATACAAAATAAATAACATTAAATTGATTTTTCATATATTGATGACATAATAGATCTTATGTAAATATTATGATGATCATTGTCTTTGTCCATGGATGTACTCTGATAGAGATTAGGTGTTTCTGAGAATTTGAAAACCGTTGGGTCACCGAAATTTCTAAAATAGGGAATGATTGAATTGAGGTTCTTGTGTACTTTTTTGTTTGTAGAGCGGGCGTGGAAAGTATCTTACCATTTATAACATCCCAAAATTTAGACATATATCCAAAATATATTCAATGTATCGAAGATTTTGAATTATCTATTTTACCCTTTGAACATCCCAAGATTATATGATCTTGATGTTGTGCCTGATTATACCATGACTAATAATATATTTTGGATTTTTGATTCTAAAGAAAGCATTCTTCATGGAAAGTGATACCTCTGAATTTTGTGATATGAAATCATGGGTTTTATTCATATCTAATTTATAATGAGTATACAATAATCAGACACTAGTGGCCTCTCCTCATTTTTTTAGATATTTTTAAAAATATTTGCGGGGAATAAATTTTTTTGGAGAGGTGGTTGTCCCATATTATTACATTCTTTCATTAATTATTTGAACCTTGATTTGAACCCCTTACTATACAGTCTTGTTCTAAGGATCCTCATGTGGTCTTTTTTAATTTTGGAAGCCATTTCTATTATGCATGGCTAGAACATGGTTAGAGAAAACCATGTAGTTTGTCCAAGAATACTGTGACCCAATTTATCATCCACAAGAAAGGGTCACATGATATTTCTAATAATGAAGACAGACCCCCTAAACCCCGAATCCACGTACATTGATGGTTTTCATAGTTGTAGCATGGTTAATCAAACCATTCTTCAAAACCAAGCACTCCATCCATTTGTCTAGTATGGGTGTGTTTTGAGGGAACAGACATTTTCAAGCCAGAAATCCCTACCCAAAAAACATTATGTGTTGTTTGTAATTACATTGAATTTTATAAATTCCTGAATATCATGTTTAAGATGATAAACATCCCCTTAAGACCCAAAATCAAACCCTTGTCCAATGGAGGATCTCATGAAGTGATTTCAGCTACTCCAACCTCCTACTTTGGTGAATCAGAGTACAAGTAGTAGATTTGATGCCTCATCTATAATGGATCTCTATTTGTGTTATTTCATTTGATCGTCATTATCTCATTCGTAGAGATATTTAGATCATAGTTCCCAATAGGGATACAAACTTTACTTATTTGTATATAATCATTCAATTGATATATAATTTTTGTTAGATTAAAATTTTAGATATTACTCACCTACATTCATCATTGGAGTTCCCATTGTGTGTTTTGATCATTTGAGCCCATGAAAAAAGGTAGGTGGATCCATTAGATATTTTCCATGAAATTTAATCCATTCCTATCTTTATTTATTTTAAAATTAATTGAATTTATTTATAACTATTATATATGAAATTATTTTATTATGAAATTATGAATGGCCTAGATTTTCAGAAAAATCATTAAAATCAATTAGAATTGGAATTGTGAGTTTATAATTGAGAATAAAGACTTGATTTTAAAACAGTATTTTTTGGTCGATTTGATGAAATCCTTTGATATTTTTTTGAGATAATGGATTCATCTAAAATGATTAAAATGCATGTTTGGATTGGGATATAAATGGATTGAAATGGTGATGGACATATGTTCATGTTTATTAAATTATATTTTGATTTTAAAAATAATAAATGAGTAATTAAATTATTATTTATCATTTGATTTGTAATTTAATGATTTTAAATTAAATATTTATGGACTGGGAATGTTATATTAGAGGTGGTAAGTAGGTTATTTTAGATATGAACTAGTGTATCATGATTTTCTATAAATGGTATTGTGATGAAAACACTAACCAACTCCATGTTTGACATGATTATCCTTGATGGGATGTTGATGAATCCTATTCATAATGATCTTGAGGTAATGATCATTGTCTTGAAATGAGGGAGGACCCTAAACCTCAATAAACATACATCAGGGAAGATGACTATGGTTCATATGTTTTTTTATTTTATTATAAGTTCAATTATTTATAAAAACATTTTAATTAAGAAAAATTATATATAAAAATTAATTTATATAATTTTTTTTTAATTATTGTATAAAATTTATTACATATATTTAATACACAAAAAAATCCTTAAATATGAAAATTATATGTTGTTTCATGGACTATTTTATTTATATTGGAAGACTGATTGGTTTATTATTATTGCGTCAATTATGGAACAATTGTTATGAATCTACTTGGATTTATATTTTACATCATACCTTTCACTTAGAACTTTAAATATTTTCTTATTCCATTTCCAATAAAATAAAAACTGCCTGTCAAAGGTGGTTTATGTTATTGATCTTCGGGAAAATGTTGTATTAATGATGACCAGTTCAGCATAAGTCCACTTATTAAATTATTTTTTTCATAATTACTTACTTTTTTATGGTAGATCTGGTTGATGTATCATTGATTTTTTCATCTAGCTTCTTCTATCTTGTTTACCTATTTGACTTCTGAGACTGCCTCTAAATGTCTGTAAATTTTACACCATAATTTATTTTTCATGATTCTATGTTCTGGTCATGATCCTGGTGGGATAAATAAATCCCTTTGATCTAGTTTCTATTTTGATTTTCATATTATATATAGGGTACCTGGGATGGTCTTGAAAAATAAAAAGACATTATTAAAAACATAATTAACATGACCCTAAAAACAAATTTTCAAGTAAAAAATGGGATAAAATGAGGACATACATATGAATGGGGGAGCTATAAATCATAGTATGGAAATTAAAAAAGAATATAATAACGTAGTGTGTCCACAAGATCAACAATAAAATAATGGTAATATAATATGACTTAGAGTAATAATCTTTTAAAATGAGACAAGATATAAAATTATGGCCTAATGTAAACACTGGAATTTGTAAACAATATAAAACATGAAATCAAAATAAATATGTCATGTATACATGCTAGGAAAAAATAAAATTGAATTTTAATGGTCAGTATCCATGAACAATAATTGAAACCTCAGTAGGTAAAATCGTTACACATTTCATTGGATGGAAATATAATTCGGGTCATTCCCCTTAATTTCGTATCATGTAATGCATAACTATGGAATATAGATCATTTAGTATAGGAATGACATTCCTAACTTTTAATCCCAGAACAAATGGGTGTTTCATACATATATGTAAGTCCCTAATAAATAATTAATAGTTACATTTAGGTGAATATCCTTGAGTGTAAATGAGGATGGGTATTCACTACACAATTGATTATCATGAAATGGTCAAAGATAATTTCAATAACCTAACTGTAGTATATAAATGTTCATATACGGTAATGTAGGGATATAAATGGTTATTTCAAAGATTAAAAATAATAAGAATAGTAAGAGTAATATTTATGATCAAAACCCAAAAAGAACTATGGGTAATTAAAATCATAGTTGTATGAAGGATCTTGACTAAATAGTTGAAGGAGAGGATCACTCAAGTTTAGTTGGGTCCTCAAAAATCATGGGAGTGACTTCTAGTGTGCTTTATAGGAACATTGGAATAATATATAAATGGATTTTTATACTATTGTAATGATATAAGGGTGTTTATTTAAGAGTAATGTGGAATTGTGTGGGATTTTATACAAAAAGAAAGGATAATTTGTTACTTATTTCCAAAAAAATGTTTTGGACTCTATATGACAATTTAATCTAGAAACAATATTCCATCATTTTTTCCCAAGGATTCATCCAAAGTTGTGTTTTTCTCAATATTTTAACTATTTATGAAATGGGATGATTAATATACCACACATGATGATGTGGAAGTGAATAATTTTTTCTACGAATTTAGCTTCCAAAATTAAATTAAAAATATCTGATTTGGAGGATTCATTAAGGTTTAGAAATATAAGAAAATTACATAAAAACATTTCATTGTAAATTTTAAAAAAATATTTTTAGTTTTAAACACATTATGGAATATATTACAGCACATTTAGGTTATTCTGATGTCATAATACATAAAATATTTTTACGATGTAAACAATTTCTACATGATAAAATTACTGCCTCAAAAAACTATTTAAAATTAACTATTTGAAAATTTGAACATGTTGATTTTAAAAATTACATATATTTTATCAAAAATAATTCCCTCTATATTACAATTAATATCATTAAAAATATCATTTATTGAAAAGGACACGTGTTTTTGGAGAAAAATCAAACCATTCTACAATAACATTTGAATTCCTAAATATATATTATAATTTATTTAATAAATATAATATAATATTGATATTTTATTATAATATATATTTTGTTTAGAAAACACATAAATTCATTAGAAATAGTTTCCTCGGTTTAACATTATATTTCATTAAAAATAAAAAATATTTTTTTCATTGTATTTGAATTAGTTTGTATCAAACTCATTATTTTATCATTTAAAAGGAAATATTACAAAGGAAAAAATACAATCCCTGATTTATTAAAAAAAATATATTAAAATATGTAATGTTGGGGTCGAGATGCATTTCCAGTTATTACACCAACTTATTCCCTATGGTTAAGGTGTGTGATTGTGAGAATTTATTATTTTGGGTTCATTGATCATTGATTGAGTCATTTTCATTATGAGAAGGAAATTATCCCATAATTTTTTATGAAGATCATTCTGATTAATACCATTAAGGGAATAGTCACGTTTAAATCATGATGATTTAATAATCTTCATAATATCTAATAAATTCTATTTGAATTGTATGATCCAACTCGTCAAGTCTATCATTTCATTTTTATATGTCAAATGAATATAATCATAACACTGAATATACTAATCCTAATGGACCTTGGACAATAGATATAAAAAAATTTATTATAATGAATAATTATCTTTTAAATTTGAAAGATCATATAATGGTCCCAAATTACCAATGTAATGCCTTAGTTTTGGATAATATCTATATAATATGAGTTATTTAGTATTTGAAAAAAATTAATTTCACTTATTAATGATTAGGCCATCAAATTATTCAACCATTCAAGAATACCAACCAAATATTTCATATCACTCACTATAATAGATGACATAAAATCATTACCTTCAACTCATGCAATTCTGGTGTAGATTTCATAAACATTTTGTTCTACCATACCACATTCACATGGTGTGTTTCCTTATTTCATAGATTCATGTCTCTATTATCTATGATATTCATCAGTTTATCCTCATAAGGTAGATAATTCTCTAATTCTACAACATCAAGATTCAAGTCATGTATGTGCTTCCACTAGAAGGACACATGGAACACAACATGTAATTGAGATAGGCTAAGTGGAAGAGATAGTCTATATGCCCCATTTCTGATGTGATCAATGATCTCAAAGGGGGATATGTATATGGGATTAAGAATTCCCTTATTTAAAAAACTCATGAAATTTATCCGCAATGATATATTATGGAACACATTTTCTTCGACATTACTTTTCATGTTCTGTTGATGACTTTTTACATATATTTTCAATCAACATTGTGTTAATATTACATAACAATAATTAGTTTGAACCTTCTCATTCATTTCATTGATAATATCATCTCACATTAACTTCTACTCACCATCATCATTCCATCATATTGAATTCTAACACCACATACCATATAGATCATCATAATGTTCAATTGGAATGATTTAATAGAAAATATTTTTATTTGGGAAATACACTAGAGGAATGTGTTAATCCCAAAATCATTTTAAATCCATTGAATAAGATCTGAGAGAATCCTATAGAATTTTTATAGTTGTTTCAGATTGAACATCCCATTGAAGTTGATAAGTAATTATAAAGATCAATTATGTATCAAACACTTATGGGGGGATTCTCCAAAACCACTAAGTAATCCTAGAATATCGATCAGTTTCAATAGAGATCAGATCCCTATATAAACATATTTCTTACCTTATGTATATTTCAAAGAGTTTTTCAGGTGAGAAATCATTCCTGATAAAAGTTGAATGTGCATACACAAAGAGGTGATTGATTACGACCTTGATGGGGTTATTTATTTTTTGTCGAATTAGGGAATCCAATGATGAAATAAATAGTTCAGTTATAACATATCCATATTATTATAGTAAATATATGCCTCTTACACGTAAACATTCGTTTCTCTTACTTGACTTACTGTAATACCATGAATCAAGATAAAAACTATGCTATCTCTCACTTCATTTAGTGATAAAATAGATTTTCATGAACACATTATACATCATAGTTCATAATATATGAATATAGATGGATGCGTTATCTGCATCATCCTAAAGTACAATTATAAGTTATGGATTTAATGGAGAAGATATACTTGATCTGTGCATTAGAAGTCCATCTTTAATAATGGTGACCTTTAATATATCCACTATATTCTTCTGTATAAAATAAATATATTAATATGATTCCTTCATCCTATAATAAATATATGGTTATGATGTTATTTGAAAATGGTCGGACGAATAACAATTTTTTCATTACCATACCCATCCTTTTCATGCACAATAATACTGAATTCCATTTAATCCTTGTCATTCATATGTTAGTGGGTTCCTTTCTACCCTCTGCATCTACCACACTGTTTTCCTTCCTAGAATGGTAATGGATTTAAATATAAAAATAGTTGTTCATATCTAGCGACCTTTGTTTATTTTTATTTTGATCATTTTGTTTTAATATATATATAATCTATCTACGATTCATATATTTTTTCACACTTTTTTCTAAAGTGATAATATAAGAAAATAATCTATTTGAAGAACACTACTACCACATAAATATCATGTCTTGGGTAATTATTCTCATTGATATTTAATTGGTGGGTTTTATAGTCTATCTCTTTTTTCATCATTATTTCTTAAAAAACACAAAACCATTTTGGTTGAATTGATATATATATATATATATATAATCCTCTATAAATGTTATGAAATTTCAGAATGGATATTGTGATTAATATATGAATGATACTCTTGTTCCTATTTCCTTAATAAGTATATAATAATATCATTTATAAATACATCCACACCTTCTTCGAGGTAAACCATAAAAAATCTATTCATCATGTCCAAAATGATTTTTGGATCTTTTACGATTACAAATTGATTCAATGTTAACATGTATTCTCGTACCATTTACAAAACATTCCCTTAGGTATATCAACCATTTTCACCATTTCATGAAAATATTTTAATTGTATTTATGACTTATACAAGTACTGGTATCTACATTGTTTCTCAAAAAAGTCATCAATCCATGGTATGGAATTATTTGAATTTATTTTTTTATTAATGGGATCATGATAATTAATGATTATGGGAAGTGAACAATCATTTTTCCTGGTGATGAGGATTATGGTAAACCATTGTAAATTTGATAGGTTTATAAACCCTTTATCCAGATACTCCTATAATTTTCTTTTCTTCTCATTTATAAAAAATACCACAATCTTATGATAAATTAAAAATTGAAAAGCTTAAGGATTTTTCTCAGTTTAGAAATCAAAATAACATAAGGGTTCAATACAATGGAATTCATTATGAAACACATTTTTGAATTCCTTTATAATATTAATGTCACATAGGACGGTAATTTTATTTTTTTCTGATCATTTAAAATCAAAACATTCCTCAATATGTAATAATAAATATGATATATATTTTGGAATAAAATAAGATTCATCACAATTATTCAAACATGTATATAATTATAGGATGATACACAATACATAGTGTGATATCTTTATCATGAGCATTTATGTTTTCAAGATATAAAAAAATTCAATCCCTGAAAACAAAATTTATTAAATTCTTTTTAAGTGAGTACCCCAATTGTAAGTTGAAATTTAATCAATGAAATATTGAAATGGTATGAGTTGTCTTATTTGGAACAAACAATTAAATGATTTTACATTTTCACTAATAACTCAACATCTATAATTTGAGGTTGTGATTGAATAATTATATTAATCATTTACTAAAGGATTGAATGTCTAAACCATAGTAAAATGGTATTATTAATATCATGGAATGAATATCTAGCATACTTATCAAAAATGTTTTGGTACGTTTCAAAAATATATTAATGATGGCATATTCTCACCCATTATCTCATGGACTTTAATGATTTTTTTCATCAGTTAATATTGATAACACATGTCTTAGGGAATTTATTATCGTAGTTTTCATGTTCCGTATCATTGAGTTAATAGATGACTGATAATGGGTTGAGTACACAATTCCTTTCTTCCCTCGTATTGGTGGGTTTCTCACATCAGCAATCAGACATTGGATTCCCATAAAATTTTCACCAAAATATTTCATCATCACCTTCATCCAATTTATGGGATATTTCCTCCAAAATTTTTGACAAGTGGGATAATATAATTTCATTAAACTATGATTTTTTTTGATTCACTTCCAGAATTTAAATCTATTATCCACTTCTTATCTCGTCACCAATGAGACCCTAGATATTTATTAATTTTCATTTTGATTCTGGGGTAATATTGGAATATTTCTAAATATTTATCTATGTTTTTGAAATTATTATAATTATTATACACTCATATTTATCCCAAAAAATATATAGTAAAAGAATTATAATCATGGGTAATAACTTTGTAGAATGTATATAGTTCACATATTATGATTGTTTCCTCATACTCTTTGGTGGATTCATTATATGTTTTCTTATGGATAAGTTTGTACCGATCAATTTAATGTCCAAAATCACGAAGAAAATATATTTTTTCAATAAAATTATAGACTTTCTATGATTATATAACTTCATTCTCCTAATAAAGTTCAATTTTTAACAACATCCACTATAGAATTAATTCATGGTCCATATGATAAATAGTTATCATGTCATTAATATTCTTTGAGAATTATATCATAGATAATATATTTTCAAAGTATTTGATATAATGTTCCATATTTATTGGATTGGTAGATCCACCAAAATTAGGAGGCCTTTGTTTCAAAATGTTATCAATTGGGAAGTGAGATTTTTTAGGGGGGGTCATGTGTTCCTTAAGATTCATGATTTGGTTCATATCATGGTTTAATTGAAAACTTATTGAAAATAATACCCTAATAATTTCCCCTATACTATTTTCTATCATATTGGATAGCCATTATATTCTCATCACATTGGTTGTTTATTTTGTTTCTCCAATATTAAGATATTTTACAAAAAAATGAAAAATTATGGATTACTATTTTTAGACAATTATAAAAATAAAAATAAAATTATTAACATTAATTGGATAACCCAAAAAAAATTACATATATTATTTATCCAATGAATTTTAGGGATTCAATATCTATATTCCTTGATCAGATTTCTAAAAAAAATCCCAATAGGAATTTCTCCCATAATAATGATATGTAATGATCCAGAATGATTACCAATGCATATCCTTTTGGAGTTTTAAACATGGTTTAGAGTAATTACCATTGTTTTGAACTTGGTAACAAATGATTTTATCTCAATTCACCCCTTTCAAGGTTATTACCCTTATCTACATCCATTTCCAATCCAAATCAACATGTCGTTTCTATATAGTGAAAAATAATTTTAAAATCAACATACTGAAAAAATTAACAACAATTATGTATTATTCAATATATTTAGTATTTTTTCAAATGAATTCAATAGATTATTCTAATCCTGGTCAAATAAAAAATAGAATTTTCACTAATATAAGCATTTAAATGTTTTTTTTAAATGATTTCATTCACGATTTATTACATAACGGTACAAATAATACAATCCAAAATATTCATGAATCCTAGTTTCATTGCTAAATTAGTAAAACCGTATTACACCTTCTAACATGAATATAATTAAATTACGAGAATCTTTTTTCACATGATCGTAAATTTTAATCATTACTCAAAAATCGACAACATACCCTAGGGATGTATATACGAATTAGGTGACATATAAAGCATAGTAGTGGAATGAAAATGATTTGAACAGGGTAATACTATATATTTGATCCCACAAAAATATCATGGTAACATAATAGGGGTGAAAATATGAAAATTTAATAATGAGGAATGAAAAAACATGATAGGATAATAGTGACATGGTAATGTGGAAACAACACAAATCAGGACATCATAGAAATCATTCAATATTAAATACTATGAAAAAATAACATGGTGTGCATAGTACAACCTATCATGCACCATATATGGAATCTCATGAGAAAAAAAAGATTACAAAATGAATTTAATGGCCATATTATTTTAGGTCCACCCATCACTTTCATATAATGTATATTCATATGTGTTCCATATAGATCATACATCAAAAATATTCTTTTAATAAATTTTAATACCCAAATTATGGAGTGAAAAAATGCATATATTTATATCCCTAATCATTTAATAGTATCTAGATCTAGTTCAACAACATTTTATTGAAATGATGATGGATATTCAATAAATAGTTTATTAACAAGATAATTCACAAGAAAATGTAGGCAGCATAAATAGGATACATAATTATTCATATAATGTATTAATGACCGTGGTGGATGAATATACACACATTATCTCTATTATAAATGAATAAATTTTATGGAAGAATATACACAAATATGAATAATCGAAAATTTAAACTCATAGTACAGTGAATCTGACTATATAAATAGTATAAATAGAGGATCCCTTACCTTGAGGGGGCATCTCTGAAATAATGGTAGGAGCTTCTAAAGAGATTTTGGGTGTCTTGGGAGGAAAATAGAGAGTGAAGATAATATTAAAATATTGATCCATGTGCATTAAATAAACAAATGTGAGTTTGTGTGGGTTCATATATCCAAATATAAGAGTGTTATTTATTAGATTCCAAACATAGTTTTTGGACTTTACATGATAATATAATCCAAACCACAAACATGTCCCATGGTTTCCCCCATAGATTCATTTAAAGTGAAGTGGATTCACTGGATTATGATTTTATGATTCATGATCAATAATATAATACCCATTGTGATGTTGAAATGGTTTAGGTTTACAATGAATTGATTTTAAGATATCAAGATATAAAATAGTGTTTGGAGGATTTGTTAAGGTCTTATAAATATAATGAAATAATATAAAAAATCAATTATTTATTTGTTAGAATTTATATCTTGTTGTAAAATACTTGTGTGGAATATATTAAAGGACTTTTAGTTCATTATTATTTCATAATATGTATCTTACATTTATATCGTCATTATTTGTTTTCCATAAATTTGACACTCTTATAAATTTATGAAAAATCCGGTTAGGAAAATATAAAGATATGAATTCATGAAAAGGTATTAATATTATAAGTGTAATTATATATATTTATTAGAATTTAAATTTTTATATCAAAATAAACATTTATAAAAATATAATTACATTTTAACAATAACAGTTTTTTACCCTTACTATATTTACATTTGACTACACAAAAGTTTATTATCCTTTATATTAATTAAATTAAATTTTATATTAAATTTTTATTAAATAATATTGTATTTTAAAAATTAATAAATTAATAAAAATAGTGGTATTTTTTAATTCAATATATTTTCCAAAAAATATAATTTTTTTTTATTATATCATAGTCTAATTTTTTATCAAACTCGATATTTAATTATTTAAAATGTAATATTCAAATGTGGTAAATATAAAAATTATTTTATATAAAACAACATAATGATTCATATTTCTTTTTTCTATGTTCATATCCCTTTTTTATATTAGTGAATTTACTTTGGGTATCGTGGGTGGTAGTTTGATTTTCAAGTGGTGGTTTGGTAAAAATGTTATTGGCCTTGATCTGGATGAGATTGAGCTTCTTATGTAAGTGGTATCATTCAAGCCTCAGTTTTTTAATCTCGATAGGAGCTTGGTTAAGGGTAAAACCGATTTACGCTATGTCACTTCTATAAATTGATAAATGGGATTCACATTGTATAATTGTACTTGTTGAGACTATTGAATAATTTTTATATGTCAAAAGGAATTTATCATAAACATTATTATTCAAATCCTAATAGAATCTATAAATTGGGTATATAAAAACAATTTACGATATTAAACTCTCTTTTAAATTTTATACACCATATAAAAGTAGAAAATAAACAATATTTTTCATTATTTCTATCAACAATCATTACATGATGATTTATTAAATAATATGAAAATGGATTCTAATTTATTAGATTTTTGGGTCATTATATTTAATTAGTAATCTGTCCAAATGCGATATAATAAATGGGTAACCAATAATATATAGATAAATAATCACTAAAAGAGTTATCCAAAGTAGATTTAAGATTCTAAAATGGATATAATAATACATGTAAGAATATTTAACAACTCAGTAGGACACCAAAACCCAACCAATCAATGAAAAAAATGACTAAAACATTTTTTAACCGTCTAGTTTTATCTTAATGTATAATTTAATTTTTTTCCTATGCTCAATAAAACCATATCAAAAACATAAATTACGACATCTATCCTTTATACAGAACAAAAATAATTTTTTATATTTTTTTAATGAAATATGTAAAACAATGAATGAAAACAACACTATTCCACTTTTTCAAACTCTTCAGGAAATACCATATGTATAAAAAATAATGTAAAAATCGTTTTATAAAAACTCTTAATGAAATACCAAAATCCATACCCATTTTTTCAAATATTAATTTAAAACCAATTAACAATCAAAAAATTAAAATTTAATCCAATAACCAACATAAGGGGATGACATTCATGTAATAAGTAGGAAAAATAACTGTTTATGGTAAACCAAATAATGATAAATCTCAATCATAAAAGAACCCATATTTCAGAACATTCATAATATTAAATTTAATAAACTAACATCCTCAATAAAAACATAAGGCATAATATATCATCCATATCCATAGGGAGAACATAAAGACTACTAAGAATGGTATATGACATAAAAAGGTGGAACAACATCTGTAAGGTTATTAGCCACACATCTACCAACTGAATCAATATAATCCTTGTCCCGTCAGTGACAATCCCACTAGCTATGTTTAATGGATAAATATGGGAAGCTATGTAATTTGTAATCTGATATACCCATGAAACATCTAATTACATCCCACATAGTACACAAATATTCCTAATTGAATAAATAATTAATGTGGATCATGATTTTAGTGCCTTAGAACCCAGTATCCCGGATCTAGTGTCTAAATTATTACATTTTCATGAGAAACAAGAATCACATCATGATGGAACAAATACATCAGTAGTCTTGTTAAACTTGATACATTGTGGAAATGAATGAAAGATTTTAATACATAAAATAAAGAAAAACATTATTTTAAAATTATATTATTCTCATTATCGAATCCCTATATATCAATCACAAAATAAATCCTCTTACACTGGGGAAAATAATAATAATAATGGGGTGACCTCAGATTCTCAATGAATGTTAGCATAAATGGTAGCTATGAATAAATATGGAATTTTCAATAGGTAAAGGTAAATAACTAAAAGAAATACATTTATCCAAAAACATGAAAATAATATCAAAGGAATAAATGAAGATAAAATAATTATTATTGTTAATCACATGATCTAGAAACATAAACATAAATATTATATCAATTTTAATAATTAAATGGAATATCAATAAATGAATTCAAAGTGAAGTAATTTATAATTATTGATATATAAAACAGACCTTTGAAGAATTTTACCCTATAATCTGATACTATTATAACCTTTTCCATTACATATGATATATCTATGGACATGGGAAAGTACATCTATATAGGAAAAACCTAGTCTAGTGTGTCTCATGAGTCCTATAAATGCTTCAAGGAGCTATAGTGGGCACCTCCAATCACATACATTGTCTAATTCAATCCTCATAGGAATTGGGTGAAACATAACCAAAAAATATATTCTTATTTAAAATCCAAAAAATGATATATTATTTCATTCCCAAAAAAATAAATATAATTATAAAAATTCTTAAATAAAATAAATGGTATGAAATTAGGGTATCCCAAGAATAACTGATGATAAATCATCTTTTCAACAAATAAGGACATGATCAATATAAATTATTACAATTGTATCATAAGAAAAACCATGGGTTGATTTCATTAAAGAATATAAATACTACCAAATGTATTTAAAAACATTTTCTTGAAAATAAATTTATCATTTAAAAATTTTCCAATAACAAGACAAAAATTTCACAATATTTGTTGAAAATTAATTTTTTAAAAATAAAATTAAAATAATTTAAAATAAATTATAAATTTTTTTTGGTGGAGGTGGAATAATTCCTTCATGACAAAAATATTAAAATAATGATTATATTGACATATTTAGTAAAATCCAAATGAAAATTTTCTATAAAATGACTTGAATATTCCATTAATAACGTATTTTAAAGGTGGAAATTGTAAAAACAATCTAACTTAATATTATTTATATTTAATAAAAATTTATAAAACATTTTATAGAAAATATATTTTCATGAGATATGACTTTTGACTAGAAAGATAGATAAAGTTTGATTTTCTAAAAATAATTCTTACCCATTTAATGTAAAAAAAATAGGGGAAAATAAATCTATAAGTATATAAGGTGTATGATTAACCATATTATAATAAAATAGATTTATTTCATGAAATATATATCAAACCTCCAAGGGAGACATAAAAAACCAATAATACTGAATAAATATTATATTGTTAAATAAACAATTATAACATTTTTAAATTTTGAATCGTATGAAACATGAAGGAATGATAATTAAATAAAATATTAAATACCTTTGAATCAAAATAGATAATGAAATAAAATATGAATAGGTAAATATATAACCCGCAATAAATAATATTTAGTGAATATGGAATACATCTCATGGAATGAAAATTTAGACATGAAGCCCTTAACATGAGTTAGAATCATCATGTAAATTCTATATCATTCTAAATAATAATATTATGTCATAAATTTAAAAAATTATCAACATATTTAATGTTTACTAGTCTTATTATTTGTATTATGTTAATTTTAAAAAGTTTTATGTTTTCAATTATGTTTATGTCTGATGTTCAAATGATATTGTTATTCTATGTCTAAAATAAATCTCATAGGTTTACTATGTTTATTGTGGTAATTATTTAATAATGATAAGAATAATTTCCATAACAGATTTAAAATTTTTATAATTTAATTAATCTTCTAAAAAACATTGAATTATTTTTATTAATATTGTACTATGTTACCATCATGGAGAATGTAGGTCACACATATGCATGAGTAACATTCCCATCTAACAATGATCAATGTGGATTGATGTTAAGTAATATTTTACCATTTCTGAATTTCTATTTAACCACTTATAACATTTTATATCATTAAATATTCTAATATATATCATTCATGTTAGGTGTTGATGAAAATATATTCACATTACATTGTGAAGGCTGTAGTCCACACAAACACGATTGATATTATCTTTTTTAAGTGAAACAATGAAAATGATATATTATTTTTTAATATTTAAAATATTATATGAGTATATCTGAAATATAATTTTATCTCATATATTAATTATCATTATCCTTATTACATTCCATGTAATTAATGAATTTGAAATTAATCATATCACTTCACAAGGTGGTATTGTAATGTAAACATGAGGGATGTTATTATATCTCAATGGAATGGAAAATAAATAAGTTTTTTATTATAGAGTGAATAAAAGGGTATAATAATACCAAAAACAACATAAATTTACTTTAAATCTTACATTATTCCCATCCACATGATTTGGAAATGGAAAAAAGGATGACATCGATTTAGGAGGAATTAGTCCAATGAACACATGAATGATTATCTCAAAACCAATTAAATGTATTTTAGGATGGTTGATAATCATATAATTAATATAAAAATAGGTATGTAAATGAATAGTACTTAGTTATTTATATCATCTTGGTTTTATAAGATTTTAATGAGGGAGAGGATGAAATAATGAGAAACTCCCATTGAAAAATGTTATTACTTCCCCTGGTAACATCCAATGGATTCCAAAAAAATCCTTACATGATGAGTTTTGTATCGATATTATAGATTTTAGGATGAAGTTGTGTATTTTTTATGGATTTTTTTATGGATTGGACAAATAAAATTTGATTGAATGCCTGATTAAGACAAAAGAAGTCATATCTGTTTAAATGAAAGATGAGTTGAACACTTCTAATTTTTGAAAATAAAAATGTGAACCCTTGTTTCTCTTATTAAACAAGGGATAACAATAGAGTATTACTATGACTTATAATCGATATGGTCAAAACATTTACATCTATTGGATTTTTGAAAAGTTATTAGGTCAGTTTATCCCTTTTCTTTTTAGTTTAAGTGCCCTGGTAAACCAATTTTGACCATTATATTGGTAATTAATGTATACTACTTTAACTATTAATTATTTTCATTCCATGATCATATAATGTCCGACCTGTGACTTCCCCAATTTCATCATAAATAATCTATGTGCAGGCGATGATCACTGAGTATAAATATCTCAAAAATTGGAAGCATTATCATTATATACATGTATACACACACCTATCGAAGATCATGATGTATTGTAAAATAACATAAAAATTCTATGCAAACATATATAATCCAAAAAAACTATACAATATTAACATACTAATAGAATAAAGTGGGGCCAAAATCATTCCTAATCAAAAAACTGAAAAGGGTCTATCATTTTCCTAGGGTGGGTACTATTATCAAATGAATAATCCATGAAAGAACCTTGGTCAATCGAACTTGGGCTAAGCTCCACCAAATGTGCACCCTCCTATAACACTATCAAATGGGATGTTTTCTAAATATGACATGATATGTTCCAGAAGATCCCATGTAGGGTGTGTATAAAAATAACCAGTAGGACACCCCAAAAACAATAAACATGAAGCATCATGTATATCCAACTCCTTAAAATTATGTAACAATTAATTTGTAACAAAAAAGTAATTTATATGGGATGGACTCCATGACTCAAAGAGGTCACAACAAACTACAATAAATAGTATTATTCTAGAAGAAATTCATGTTCCTATAGAATCCACAACATGAGGCATTATAACACTAGAGACACTTATCGAAGTGGTCATGAACATTAGGCCACCCCCATTAAATATCACTGGTCTATGATGACGCTAATACACAGATACAGGTTCATAACCATAAATACTTCATGAAACCGTGAACCCAATTTGAATTAACCTACAATATAGGGAATCAAATGATAATGATACCATGAACCCTACAGATATGATCTGGTAGAATGAGGCTCAATTGACTACTCAAGGATGTTACGCTAATTCAAAAAACTCTCCTAGAAAAATAATGGGGATAGAGGATCAAACTTCAATATCATGTAGATTCCCCAATAATCCTATTTAAGACTCATCCTATATAGGGTATTTCAATCTATTGATGTGGATTTAATGATACATTGTACCCTCAAGGGAAATGGACCGGGAAACACACTCAATCGAGATTTGTCCAAACTAATGAAATAAAGGTATCAAAACATCCTCATGAGGTTAAATGGTGTATCAGGGGAAAAATGGAATTTTATTATTTACCAAAACTTTTTATTTCATCTAGTGATTAATATGTTTATCTATGAATGTCCATATATGAGCCCTTATACACAAGGACATGTCTAATTCCATATAAACATCTTGCCCATGTATAGGTACTTATTTTCATGTCTGTATACCATCCAATGTAAATGACCATCCATAATGGGGGTCATATGGAACGAGACGATATAATAAGGAATGACATACTTAACTCCATCTACAACCCTATCATGGTAGTTAGGGGGTCCCACGCTACATTAAATCCCAAAATAAATGTTCTCTTTATCATAATATTTCGGATCTACCCGATCTCAGTCTGTATCATTCAATAAATCATTAGTGCCACCTCCACATCGAAACCCATAAATATTGGGTTTCCAAACCTCAATAACATCACTAGTTGTTTTCAATGTTTAGATCTACTTAAAAATGATCTACTGGGCCTTTTGTAGCCTCTTGTCAAAATTGAGTAGAACGTGAACCAATAATTCTACTAACCAATCACTTATCATCCCTTTCTATTGTATATTGTCATTTGCACCATTATTCTTGATCAAAACAATGGATACAAATTGGTTTCATTGATGAATGGTTTCATAATGATCAAATATTATCTATTCTAGGAACCAGGTGTCCAAAAAAATGCATTTGATGAACTTGTAATGAATATGAGAGTAAAACCAAAATTGTTCAAATGGGAGTACCAAACCTCTACCCTTTTTCCTAGATTCCCGATACAATATCATAGAAATAACATAATCAAATTTGAATAAAACAAAACTAAAAAACATAATTCCATTATATTTATTCAATCAATGATGTTTGTATCAATAAAATTCATGGAATTCATCTACATTCATCAATTATGATAAGATATGATGAAAAATAATTCCACATGATACCAAGTGTTTAGATTGGTGTTTGATGATGAATTGTTTTGTGGTATCTTCATTAATGAGATCCAGAAATTCCATTGGCAGATCAATCATCATTATAGACTTGACCCATCATCAATCAACAAAAAATAATTGCATCAAATGTCTACATCATTAGAGTTTCAGCAGCTATCCCTAATGAAAGTATCATAACAATTCATTTAATAAATTTCTAGTAACTTCGTAGAAATAAATTAAATGAGTTTACTTAATTTATTTAATTAATTCTACACCCTCATCTATTTTTCACAAACTCCCCATTTTTTAAATGTTATTTCACATCAAGAGTAAAACCAATGCAATGTAATCAATGGTTCCTCCTCACTTCTGATCCAGACCCTATTCAATATTTATTCCACCTTTTCTTGAAAAAATGACCATGTATATTGTTTAGTATTTTTAATATATTTCAAACATTTGATCATAGAAAACCATGCCTAATAATCACATTTCTTCTTAGTGTCTGTTCTTGAAAATTATCTACATAATATCGGAATAATAATACATTGAAAATATGAGTAATTATGTTCTCCACAACATAGGGATTCCCTTACCATAAATAGAATCCAAATAATAAATATGAGGGTAATAGGTTAAAATTTTAGTCTCCTGATCACATGTACTCTCTTGATGATTCTTATTATTACAAAAGACATGAACTAATGGAATTTATCACCAACAATAAATCCCCTCCTGATGATCGACAAAATCATAAACGAACTAAGAAAGGGTGGCTCCAATTTTAATACCCATCTTTCCATAGTAGAAAACATGTGACAAGTCATGAACCTACATCATCAGTTGTGAAACGTGGATGATGACATGTACTCAGTCCAACGAAGGTGGTAGAGCTACAAGGTATGACCCCTCTCCAACATTATACACTATTTTTAAATATCCTTTAAATCTCATAGAATTATCTTTGTCACAAAAAATATCCACACCCTACAGTTAGGTACCCTCAAGAATGTATTTTCTTGCTCCTCGAACACCAGATGTCTCTTTCATCAGTCCATATAAGACTTATGACGAATTTATGTTGTCATTATCCACTACTGGAAGGTCTGCACATTCTATATAGTCACTCTCACCAACTATTGGACAATGACTGCTGACTCACCTAGATTAGTCAAATAGAGTGGGGACCTACAAGGTCACCAATATAAGATACGCAATGGTGAAATCCCAATGGTACAATGATATTTTTTTTATGAAATCTATAACTAGGATAGATAAACCTCCCATATTTGAAAAAATTACATCATACAAGCCCAAAACATGTCTATTTTGACATGGATGGTTCTCTCTATCTAGCCAACGGTCCGGGGAGAAACACAATACTCAACCATAATATTGCCCCAAAGGACTCATGTTACATTGTCCATAAAAGTTATGTGATGTTAGTGTCATGATATGAAATGGAAATAATGGGTAATACTCAGAGTAGGACAATTCCTTTCACATAGAGGTATACCAAGATATCTACTACAATCTTATCCCGAATAGTCAGGATGTGGGATAACATGCTATTTAGATATATCTTCTCATAGTTGGAATCATGTCCCATAGACGTATGTGGTTACCCCATAATTATGTAAGGTCTCAAAGTCAACATCTCCATGTTGAGTGTTATGGATACAAGTTAAATGAAAAGGTATAAAAATGGTTCAAATTGTATATGATACATCATCCCTTATCAATAAGGACAAATATATTAAGGCTAAATTCTACGACATCTTGATAAACAATTGAAATCATGATCTCCTAAAAAGATCATTTATGACTATATTATATATCCCAGGGGTATAAAAATTCACAATTTCGTAGATCTACCCATCAAATATACCTTATAAAAATATCCATCTTATATAATATATACTTGAGACTCTTCTGGTTCTATTAAATGATAAGTTTAATTACCATATTGTATTCACGCCAAATATTTTGTGCAATGACTACCACTACTAACTCAACAGTGTGGGTTACATTGTTCTTAATGGGTGTTCTCATCTAACATGAGTCATAGGGATTAAATGCCTAATTCTACATCAGAATACAAATCATACTAGTCCTATACTCATCACAAAAGACTACATACTTGACTTCTTATAATGTGAAATTCAATAAGGGGTGGATCATTATCCTCTACATCATATCATGAAAGTACTTTTTTCACCATTTCTTCCATATTAATGGATGACCATTTCATTTACAAACTAGAAATGGTTACTCCACATTGGAAAAGTCATCTACAAACCAACGATATTACCCTACAAACCATTTGAATCTCATAGAGATTGTAGTAACATATCTATGTCATCTTTTTTATAACCACATAGTGTACATGAAGATGGTGATAGAATAACCTGATTTTAATATTCGAGAACCACAATGCCACTTTAAACTCATTTTTTTGGTCGTTGTTCCTCAGTAGTGGATACCTATTCTTCATGGTAACCTAGTTAATGTTCTCTTTCTCCATATTTGAACTCACACTCCTTTCCTATTTCTTGGTTAACGACACTAGGACTTCATAGGGTGAAATAGTGGGTCTCACCAATCCCTTTTACTACATTTCGACCATCTGTAACCTCGCCTGAGGAATAACCAACCAATAAGTTGTTGTAGATATTGGGGTCTTTCCAGGATCATGCTAATATGGATATATATATATATATATATATCTTAGAGGGTATAAACCCAGTATTTCCCCAATGAATATGTCTTCCTACTAACCAACAAACATAGGAATGAAGAATTCCATAGTATCCATGGATCCCATAGTCATGTTTTCCAAATGAGGAGTCGTTGGGTGTACTCTCCTATTAATAAAATCATCATTCTATACCAAGGTTTCCATTTAACCAATAATGGAGATCATTATTCAATCATTGCGAAAAAATTCCATCCCAAAACTAAAATTGTAAATATAGGGATGAATTGTGGACAAACAGTCCATACATAAGTTGATATCATAATGTCTCAACACCACTATAATGCAAATCTATTAAAATGTCTAACCATCTAGCATCAAAGTTCACTTTCAAAAAAAGTGTGCAATCATTTAGCCTCCACTTTTTCAGAGTATCCTACCATAATGTTTGATTCAATATATCAAATACAATATCTATGTCTCTAACTCTATATGTGGAAAATAATGAATGAATCGAACATCAGTCAACATATACTGTAGCTAAAGATGAAAATGTGGAAGTTTTACCTCTTATAAATCATGAATCCTTGAGATCATATTCCTCCAAGTAATTAACCATTCAATTTTCCTAACCACCATCTCTTTTAAAATATCATTGACCACCTTAGGGAGGGGTGGTAATAGTTCAAACCGATTATCCCCTCTTAATACTCAGATGGCCCCGCTTCCATTTTAGTTTCCTAACATACCATCCTTCTCATACCTATATCTATTCCACATTAGTCCCTCTAATTCATTTCGATTAGGTGAATGATTTTTTGAAAAATCCTAAGGAATATTTCTCTAATCACAGAGGAGAAACACCTCCTTTACCCCTACTGAATCAATCAATCCTAAGATCCCTACACCACTAACCCTATGCATTAGGATTGCCTTAGAAAATGTCTAACATTATTGGTTCTTTGTGACTATTGTTAGAGACAAGATGCTAAGGTATCAAATGTTGGTTTCCCACTAACATCACCCACTATTGACACAGGCTCTTCCAAGAACCTCTAAACAACCATTTTCTATATAATAAACCCAATATATGTGGAAATATAATACGATATCACTAATACCTAGATATTATTTCATATTTTGTTCTTAGTGGTATGTAATATGATGAAAGGATCATGAACCATATCCAATGATAAATGTGAGATATTAGTAAACATTGTTATGAACTCTACCGTGGTCAAAATACCCTAAAATAGATGCAGATGCTCATTTATTTTCTTGGATCATAATGTTCCCAAATATAATTAAACCTTACGGAGAGGCTCAAACTCTAATAGGGTATGTCGGTCTTGTCATGTGACCGAGACAATGAAATCCAAAGTATTCCAATAGATCATTGAATAATAATAAACTCACAGACTACCAGCTAATATTTAGGGGTTCTCTCATGGAAGATAACATATGAAACAACCTCTAGAATTTCTTCAGCAACATTAGGGTCTGAATAACCTGGAAAACATGGAGTTTAAACCTCTAGAAGTCATAATGTACCCTCATTATATGTACATAATATGATTTCACTCCCAGTTCTAGATTCACCATACTGGGTTGTGGTATAGAAGGTAATCCATCTTGAGGTTCTATCTTATGTAAAGGCAAACATACTAAAACCTTATCACATTATAGGCCATAATCTGGATCATGTTCTATAATCCCGAATAACATTCTACATAGAGGATTCCAAATATAAAATTAAGATGTACCACATTAAAAAGTGTATGTATATGGAGTTGACACAATAATGAAATGGAAATAAAATCCCATTACTATATGATGAATGATCCCTAATTTTCCCTACAACTAATATGAATATAAACTGAGTTGAATAGAAGGTGATCCGAGTCCATGGGAATGAATACTTTGTCCACGACATGAACACTAGATTCCATGGAATGATAGATGAACAAGAAACATTAAACATTTTCCGCCAATCAAATTTACCCATATCTGGTACTGATGTTGAAATAAATGGGCAGATACCACTGTATCTTTTCCCGGCCCATAAGTGTTTTACCCTCGACTACCCCATGCTCACCTCCAATAGGCCAGGGTTGATGACCAGTACTGAGGAAGAATATACAATAAATGTGTAGAAAGAGACTAATGTACATGTACACAGTAAAAAATATCCAATATATAAAATGATGAATTTTAAAACAAATAAACCATATGAATCCATACATCTATAATCCCATAACCATAGTAATATTGAAAAATAAATTAACTGGTAAAGGGTCCAAATACAACCCAAACCATAAACTATAAAGTGTAAAAATTTCTCCAAAGGGCAGAAAATATTATAAAATTTAGACTCCCAAAAATCACCTCATCATGTAGAGATATTTATAATATCAACCTTCTATGTATCCTCCTAATACACCTTCAAAAGGGACTCCATCAGTACAAGAGATGACATGTGTTTGTAGAGCCCATATGGGGGTGAGTATAACAATACCCAGTAAGACACCCCAATAACACTAACCATGATGAATACAATATATTCATATCAATAAAAGATATAAAAATGAATTTATAACATAAAATGGGTATATATACAAAGGATGGAGAGCACAACACAATGATGTCACACCCAAATTCGAGAAACAAGATGTTTCTCAAAGCATGGCATGTTGTGATAGCATCCACTCCAAAAGCCAATTTAACACTATTGAAACTTATATGATGGGTCATAATCATTAGGGAAAACCTAATATGTCTCACTGGTCTTTGAATACCCCCATAAATAGAGAGCGGTCATTCCTAGAACCATTGGGTAACCCAAATAAAAACTAGATCAACACACTTGCTGGGGTCTCCCTGACAAGGATACAATGAAACCTTCCAATATGACTTTCTAAATAGAGGATCAATGCCCTACTCAAATAGGTCACTCTAATTCGATAATCAAAACTTCTGTTATTAATATGATAGATGATCACACTCTAGTCTCACAGAGGGACACTGATAACTCTATTTGAGACCCATCCTCTAGAGGGGATCATAATCCTCTCATGTGGATGTAATGTTTCACGGTACCCTTGAGGAAAATGTACCAATTGAACATAATTAACAATTAATTGTATATACTAATGGGAAAAAGGTCTATAAAAACCTTCAAAGGGTGTAATTTATTATGTACTATGATTATATGGCATGTCTAGCTATCTCCCACTATTCCAGTGGGGTAGTTCCTCGCACAAGATGTAAGCATCAATATAAAAACTGTGTGAGTGGAGGAAACATTGTATATTGGTTTCCCGACACCAACCCATTTCACTTTTCTATGCCAGTGTATCTCTAGTTTTGTATGTATACTATCCCATGTAAACTTATCCCTATATGTCTACGATTATACAGTTTTTTCATTCCCGTGTACTCGTGGCCATGTTGGTGTACCTTACAATGTACACACAATGTGACCACAGGTGGTCATAAATAATGTGATGTATAACTCCAGATGAAACCCAATCACCATAGGTAGGGGTACCACAGGATGTGTAATCCCAATATATAATATGGGTTGATAAGGGTTTTCATGATCTTTAATATATGCCTCTATGACATCCCATACACCACTAGAGGCACCACCCCACTACAACACGTAGATTGATGGTATGTCGAGCCATTCCATCATTGCTGACTGAATTCCTGTTTCAGATCTTTTGGGAAAATGATAATTCCATACATCCTTCACCAAACATAAAAACAAGGAATAATTGGAATTGTATATCCACCTATCCAACTGTTAATCATCCATCGGTATCATCAAACATTAATTCCACCATCAATCATGAACATTACTGGAAAACTCAATTTTTATCTAAAAATAAAAGTCGCATATTTATCAAATTCACTATATTTATTGAACCTTGGAAAAAATAATTTCACCTGGTAAAAATGAAAATAATGAGGGGGGAAATCCATAATCAATCAAACATGGGGGAAGAACCTTTTCCTTTTCTCATTTTTCCTTGATTATTTATTGTAGAAATGGGATAATCTAAGCGGAATAAAATATAATTGACAAATATAATTACATCCAATTATATAACCATATGATTCCTGTAATAATAACTTTCTTGTAATTGATTTGTGTTCATCTTGAATAAATGAAAGTGATAGAAAACAAAAATTAAAATCTTAATTGGAATCTGGATCAATTATTGACGACGAATCATTTGGCGCGGAAATTATTGATGTGATCCATGAACACTATCGATGCGGTGATCCTTGATCTAGTATTTAACCATTATCTTTCTCCAATATTTATCACCAACGATCATCTAGATCACCCGAGATTGTGTATCCAACACTGAGGAAAGTATGATAATATTGTATTTAAAAGAAATCCAATCAATCCATCAGAAAAAATAAATTTAATATGTTTAATTATATTAATTTATTATTTCTTGTCCTGTAATTATTTTTCAAAAACACAATACACCAACAAAGGTAATGTCCCACCAAGGGAAAAACCCATCTTCTGAACTGAACAATGTCCTCAAATTTTTGATATGGTATCCAATTCGCGAGTTATTCAACTATTTTATAGAAAACTAGTAATGTGTCTTATTAAATATATTTAATACATATAAAACACTTATTCTGGGTACCCCAATTCTAAGAATAAAATGTCATATATTCATCTGGTATCA
Organism: Viscum album; assembly: GCA_963277665.1. Lineage (NCBI taxonomy): Eukaryota > Viridiplantae > Streptophyta > Magnoliopsida > Santalales > Viscaceae > Viscum > Viscum album. Next base: position 301,922,128 of record OY728131.1, on the reverse strand, counting down.
AAAATAATCTATATAATATCCAAAGATAATGCACATAAATTTTGTGCCGTTAAAATTATGGTAAAAAATTATGTTCGTGTTATTAGAATGTTTTAATTAATATTATTCTAAATATTGAATCTAGTTTTCCAAATTCAATTCAACGCAGTAGAAAATTTTGATTAAAATTATATCCACATTCATGATGATAATATGGGTTTTTAAAGATAATTTGATAAACAAATTTAATAGTTTTTGTATCATAATACATCATGATAATGATTTAAATGATCTAAATTGTATTAATATATGTATTGTTAAACTCTTTTTAATTAAAACCAAATTTAAAATAAAATTTAACATTATAAATAATTTAATAAAATTTATTTCTCAATTATAATTAAGTAATTTTCAATATTAATTAAAAAAATGAATCTTTTCCTCAAAATAAGAAATTAACTGTAAAATAATTTTGATATTCTGATTTACAAATTTTTGTTTATTTAAAAAAATTAATTCCAGAATATATTGAAAATTAAATATAAATTATGTAAGAAAATCACGAATAAAACATCTTTTATAAAAGAAATTTCTAATAAAATAATTAATTTTCATTTAAATGGATTTATCGTTTTCTATAATAAAATTATATCCATTTTATTTATTTTAAACATCTATACTGAAGGGTAATTTCATTCAATATTTATGAAAATTATTCTTAGTAATTTAACTATTAGGATAAATTGGAAATGATAATATGATAATATAAAAATATAATATAACATTTTGGTCAGGTTTGGTGTTTTGAGAATTTAATAAAATCGATGAGATTTAATTAATTTTAATTTTAATTTACCAAAATATCTTAGGATGTTATATTCACTTATATGATTTGTGTATCATATCATTGAAGCTATCAAATATGATGTACATATTCTAAAATCTCAATGTGTCATATTCTACCAAGATTTAATAAATTATATCTGTGCAATTTAATCCTGATCTGAGTATTCAAGGGTTTTCCATTTTAGAATACCATTACCAAAATACCACATATTGAGATGTGTTAATAAAACACCATATTGATAAAATATATTATAAATAAAATAGGCATATGTAATAACTCATCACAAGATGTTTAATTAAGATAACGTTTGTGGGAAATGAAAACATAGACAGAGAAGAGAATACTAATTCCAAAGAATTAATATATACTCATAGACACCGTTTATCACAAGAATGATAGTTATCTGTAGAAGGATAACAATCACAATATGATAACAATACAATGACTTGAATGACCATTTCATTAATCCCATATGAAGATATAAAGATAATTTTTTTCACGATCCTTTTCATATTGATGGGGTATTATTTTACTATATAATAATATAATGAAAAATACATACATTATACATTACTATTTCATAGGAACTTCATCTTTTTTGGCTAAAAAAATATTAAATTCATCACTCACTATAAGAAATGAATATACCAAAATGATTTTTTACCTAAATCGCAACAATTAACATTTAGCATAACATAAAATCCACAATAGTATGATATGTAATTCAATAAATCATTAGTTATATTTATAAAAACACATTTTTTACAAAATATCCCATCTACCCAAATCTTTATGTCGTTATTTCACACATTATAATCTAAACCCTTGTCCACGGTTCACCTTAATGCATTTTGTAAATTTTTAATCATATGAACCTGAAAATTTATTATGATCCAATACTTTGTAAACAAGGTCACTAAATTTCCAAAATTAACCTTTTAAAAATCTCTCTAATGAAATGAACTATTTTATAATCACCACATACATAACATGTGAATATCATCACCATGTATTCATATCATAGATGCTAATAATAAGAATTACCATAAATCATTATAGAAAACATGAATTATTCCTTATTAATTAATTAAATAATTGATTACAATAAATAATCATTAAATCCAGTAACACACATTTCTCCATCAATGACAGAATAAATGACATCATTGAAAAATCACAAATTTGTTCAAATGTATTTAATACTATTAAATTTATTTTATCTCTTGTAATATTCTTTTTATTCCAACATCAGTATCTCAACATCATGAAAATATTATGGATTATATTTCCTTAATTCATGTGATTTATATAAAATTTACATAATGCTACGTAATATTCCATTGTCATCAGTACTATTCAAAAAATGATCAAAAATCATTTACGAAGTGGTACATGAGTAAAATAATTATTTTTAATGGTATTTATATTGAGAGTGACAACAAATTTATTTTATATCATTTTTCGTGGATCTAAATACACAATATCAATAGTATTTCAACTATTTGTATCAATAAAATATTCAAAACATTTTTCCCATTTCTCTGCTTTAGGTATTTCCCATTTATGCATAGGGAATTAGTTTAAATAGTTCATCATCTCCATACAGTGGATGAATTTCCATGGGTAGATTCTTTCATAACAATATAATCCATATTATGGTGTCCTTTTACACCGAACATGATGTAATCTTCATTATATTGTAAACATTTACCATGGAGATTAAATTCAAATGTGTCACATGTTAGAAAGTCCTTCATTCACTTGTTCCCTTAGTTTTCTATTTTCTCAATCTTTTATATTGTTTATTACTTATATTCAATGCCATAATTCTGGGATAATTATTTCTCTATTTTCATTTCACATGATATGTTTATAATGGAATGATTAGTATTTTTGGTATATTAGTTCCCTTAATATGATTTTCTTAATCCTCTCAAAATAAGGGTCAATAAATATCTACGGATTATATTTATTTTCTGAATGTCGCCTTGAAAACCATGAAATATTAACATCATCTATTAATATACATTCATCTTCAATATGTATTATACTCAAGAACTATCCTTACATATCTACTTATTGATAATGAGAAAGTATTTTTATTAGAATGTTATGTTGAAATCCATCTATTCCAAGCTTGTTTTTTATCTTCTAACATAGTGCTTTGAATTAATGACCAAAAATAATCTTCACCTTCTAAGAGATGATAATCCTCGATGAAATAATTATTCCATTTACTACATCCAATAATGAGAGATATATTCTCTGATGGACATATCCATTTCTTAGTAAAAAATGGATTTGTAGTCAAATTGAATAATGGAGAATAATAATGCATGATGAAATCTAAAAAAGTCTCACAGTATGATTTATTACTGAAAACAATATAAAATAAAGGCTATTACATATCATATCTGTATGATATCCCTAGATGGTTGCAATTTATTTATCCCCAGATATTTATATATCTTTGGAATCATTAAATTTCATAATAGGTTTATCCTAAGATGAAGTATGTGCATTGAAATAGTTCGCATTCCTCTTATTAGGGCCAATTCCAAAAAATAAAATAATCTATATAATATCATATCATTCTAAAAAGTAATTTACAATAAAAAAACTAGTTATGAACATAACATAAATTACTAAATTTATTCATAAATAGTCTCATTATCATAAACATGGTTTCATTGGTGTGTTGTTACTTTCAAATCCTTCAGAATAGTTTTTAAATAAAAATTTATTTATGTTAATCAAATCCACAGGGAGGGTCAAACCAGCTGTATAGTAGAGGAAATTTTATCGCACCATTTTATGAATAAGTGATGAATAATTTATCTTTTAGGAGTTATTATTATTACAGAAAAATACTCTATAACCATGTCCACTTAAAGTCAAAAAACTTGAATGTATTTATAGTAAAAACAACTTAATATATTCCTTAAACAAAAAATAGGGTGTTCTTATATAATGTCATCAAATTTAATACATGTTTTATGTTCCCTAATCTCTGTTTTTATAAATCATGTTCACTTTTTTTACTAAAATTCATTGATACCAATAATAGCGTCCTCAAACCCAGTAGCCTAGAGCCAGGGTCTACATTGTTAAATATGAATAAGATAAAAAGAGTTTCAACCTAAATGGATGAATAGTTTGTTATTATAGTCACATTAGACACAAAATAGTTATATACATTAAATTTTACAACATAAAATGAAAAATGACTTTTCAATTATAATTACCTTATTACCCATATCATATTTTTGTATATCAATCATAAAATTATTCATCATTTCCATGGAAAATAAATAAAGAAGAATTAGTAAGTAAAAGTAAATAAATAAAAAATATTTCATTTAATCAACGACTTCATCATAATATTACATGAATAAATAATGATCAAATTACTCAATATAAATAAATACATGAGCATAAAACATAAACATGAATGATCTAAATAATTGAAGAATAACCGAGAAAATTAATTAATGAATTAATATGGATGGAATGCATAATTTTCGACATCTATATCATACTATCTAGGCCTTGTTCTTGGAAAAATAATACTGTCATTTCCATGTGCAGTACATATATTGAAATTGGTATGGTGGTAGCTAAAACCCAATCATGTTTTTATTACGAGACTAATTGTTGGATTGAGGGGCTATATAGGGCCTCATACATAAATTAATATGTCTAATTCATCACACAAATTAAATTGGTGAAACAAAATAAATATATTCATTCGAATAAAAAATACAACATATGAAATTTTAATACATACACAAACTAATAAACATAATAATTAACAACCCAATGTAATATAATTGGTAACAAATTGTAATATACCAAATAAAAACCATCTAAAAATATCCACGAATTGAATATTTTAGCTATAAATAAAACAAATCCATAGTGTCTCATAAGTAAAATGATGCATTGAAGTTGATGATGAGTTGAAATACCATTGAATATATTTTATCTATTATTAAAGAAATTAACTATTTCATTTTCAAGAAATCTTTTTTGAAAATTAATGGTTCATAAAACATTTTTCAATTTTTATTTAAAAAATAAGAATGAATCCATATAATACAATTTTAATCACATTAAGAAGCTATGAAGTTCTAAAATACCCTCCTGGTCATTCACATTATTGAAATGATTACATTCATGATTTCATTAAAAAAACCATAGAATGGTTTTGAAAATTAAAATAATATATTATTCATTAGAACAAGTAAAAAGTAAAAAAATGTAAAAATTAATTAATTAAATTAATTTATGAAGGAATAATTTTATTGAAAATATTCATAGAAAATGGATTTTTATAAAAAATGATTCTTGAGAGAAGATAGAAATAGTATGAGATTTTCTACAAAACAATTTATTCATTTAACATAACAAAGAGAGATAAAATGGTATTATTACATGATTCTATGAGTGAATAATAATATGGTAATTAATGTGATTGAATTTAAGAAATATATATCAAAAATTCCCCAACTGGAAACCTAAAAAAAATCCTAAATAATGATGAGATTATGAAACAAACCCATACCACATTAGATAATTTGGTATCATAACACTAGTTTGATAAATAAAATTATATAAAACATTAAATAACATGAGGGTAAAATAAATCAGGTTATAATATATAAATTTTAAGTAAATACATAACAAAAAATAAATATGTGTTGAATATGGCGTATGTATCATGAATGTAAATGTTAGAAGATAAACTCTTACCTAGATTATCACAGATCACATACATGTTTTATATTCTAAAAGATTAAATGAAATTTAATTAATTACACATTTTTTTCAAAAAACATTATTATTCCATTTATTTCTCTTTTTACCATTTTATAAATTATTAGTTAATCAATTATGTTTATACAGGATGTTTCGATGATATTTGGATAATGTGTCTAAAATGACATTGGTAGGTTGAATTTATTCAAAGTGTTCATTATTTTGATGTATGTAGAATAATAATAATACTTACATAATTTTCATATTTATACATAAATTCAAATTTTAAAACCATCCTAAAAAGTAGTTTAGGATAAATGAACATTATTACAATCATGGAGATGGAATATCATACCTACGCACATGTAATGTTTCCATTTTTCAATGTTAATTATAATAAGAAGATATTTAATATATTTTGATTATTGAATAATCATAATATCATACATTCAATATTACTTATTTAAATATTCTTATATATATCATCTATGTTCTGGGGTGATGTAACAAGATTCACATCTCCTAGTGATATTTGTAGTCCATATATACATGAACGATGTTATCATTTTTCCTTATAAGAGTTAAAATATTATATATTAATTCTGTAATAATAAATATATCTATAATACAATAAGTTTTCTATTTATATAACAATTTTTCAATACAATTATACTTATTACATTCCTATTGAAGTGTTTTTGAAAAATGGATCTCATCACTTCATTGGACTTTAGTCCTCTACACAAACAAGTAACATTATTATATCCTATTATAAATCAATAGTAAATAATTTATATATTTTATAACTACTACATATGCATTATTATGTAATAAATTATATATATATATACTTTGTCTCCATCATCATAACCAACATTGAGAGTTTGTAATGGAAAATTAAATTACATTGGTTCACAAGGTCATAATCCTCCGTACACACAAATGATGATTTACATCCCCTTTAATTAATGATGGGATGGATTTAATTAATGACAATAAAATAAGAAAATAGTATATGGAATATAAATATGGTTTTACATCATCATGGTAGGATAATAATTGAATGTGGTGGAGGATCAAATTAAATAAGAATTGTATTTAAAGAACCTTAACTATTCTTCATGTAACCTCCTTAGACTTGTACCAAATGACACCATGGGTTGGATTTATGGGCAAAATATGGATTATAGGAATATTTAAAGTAGTTTTGGAAGTTATTATTATAAATATTTGTAACAGCTGAATTTTTTTATGAAATATTTTCTTTAAATAATTTTTATTTTTCAGTATCTTGATTCACACACAACTGTGAGTTTATAAGAACTATGAGACACCCTTATTATAATATTATGTTTATATCATATCCATTAGGTTAGCTCATTTAATTTTTACTGACCTATAAGTGTTAATTGTGAATTTATTGGCTATCATTTATTTACGAATAAGACAAATCAATTAGAAATTCGTATTTTTGAGTGAATTACATTATATTATGAAATTAAAAAGATATATATGGGTTATATACTTAATATTTTTTTTATTCTTCAATTAGATATTATTTTCAAAATATATGAATAAATTCTATTTGTTGTATAAAAACAAATATATTTTTAAAGTATGATTTTCCACCTTTGAATGGAGAACCAAATTTAAATATACATCTTGACATATTAATAATTTTATATGAACACATAATCATGTTATTTCAATGAGGGATATAAAAATTTACTTTGGATCAATTTCTGATATTTTTCTAATATCATTAATGTCTTGATGAATATTGAAAATATGATAAATTTTAATTGAAAATAACATTATTCATTGAAATAATTTATATGGTTAAATTATATTTTTTAATGATTTTATTGTATAATTATAATATATTATTACCATTTAATATAATTTATGTCACTGGTATTAATTTTACATTTAATTCAGATGTAAAAACATATCAATATTTTTTAATATTTTAACTTTTAAAACGCATTTTTTCAATTCTTCATCGGGATAAATTTTAAATTAATTATTACAACATATCTATTTTTAAATTTAGAAAATGGAATCCATATTAATAAATATTAGGTCTAAATTATTTAAATTGTTTTATTTAATCAAGATGAATAGTTACATTATTAAATTTTATTAAAATGATAAAAGGTTAAATCAATGAGTAAGGGTAAAAATAATTTAATTAAAATACCATTAAAATTTTCTTAATATAATTGGATAATTATTATTTTACATAAAACATGTTTCAGATGAAATGGTATCTATTGGAACCCACTTAGAGAGATTAGGTAATTTAGTTTATTTTATTTAGAGAATAGTGAAATATGTATCACTCAAATAATATTTAATAAATTATTTTTAATATAAATATATAAAGAAGATAAATTCAATAATAAACAGTAATTTTTAATCTTAAATGTTTTTATTTATCATGAAAATTTGTTTCCAATTTTTGTGGAATAAATAATTACCTTAAATATTTATACTTGGATGATGTGAAAAGTAATATTTTTTTGAAAAATAAATGAATAAATTTTTATTAAAATATTATTTATCAAAAAATTCCCAAACACTTGACCAAACAGTATTAGTAGAGTTTATCTAGACTATAAGGATCACATGGTAGACATATTTTTCATGACCCGACCCTACCCGTGCTCGAGCCGCAACTACCCCAAGCTCACCTCCATAGGCCAGGGGCTGGCGACCAGCGCCAAAGGCACAAAAACGTGGGGAGGCCTTTTCCTAAGTACATGTATATACACATGCATCCCACTCAATGAAAAATTGTTGATTAAAAAAGTAAAGTAAAGTAACAACTGCTATAAAATACCACAAAAGTTTATCGACCTCTAAACAGTACAAAGAAAGTGTTGTAGGAAAACTGAAAAGAAAAGGGGAAAAATAGGCGCCCAACTAGAAAAGTGCCACAACCCGACAACAGGTAAACAAAAGAAAAAACCTGAGTGTGTCCCAAACTAGGAACCCGACTATGACCATCGCACACGTTCCATGCTCCCAAACTCTTAAGCTCCGCTGAAGTCACGACTAACCTGTCCGTCTTGTACAAGGTCACACCATGTGCGGGAAAATCCCAAGAAGGGGTGAGTATAAAAATACTTATTAGGATACCCCGAAGGATTGAGGGGGTAAAAAAGGAGGTATCTAAGGGTGAGCAGTAGATTTAATGGGGGAAAGTAAAGGAGTACAACCGAGAGTGTAGTAAAGATTATAGCTCAACCCAACAAGAGGCATGAAGTATACTCATCCAAACGCAAGGAGCTAGTAACGATGAGAAGATGAACATCTCGTCGAGTCTTCACTACCTATAGCAGGAGAGTACACTCATCTAACCACGAGAAGCTAGACACGGATATCAAGTGTCATACCCCGTGTGTCTTCGCCTCTCCTAGAAGGAGAGTAACCAAAACCAAAGATGTGCATATTGGAACAAGGTGTATACATATCCGTATACTCAATCAAGAATCCTGAACAATATCGTAAGGGAATATCAATCCCATAGCTTGTCCTATGAAAACGAGTAGCCAATAGTCCCAGATGTAACCACCATCGATGACCAGCATCCCTCACGTTGACCCAGAACTACAAGTCAATGTCTAAATTTATCACACCTTGACACTGTCCGCTTTGGGCGGCACTAACTCCCCCACACGGTTTTAGGTCATGTCGCAAAGACGTGTCTCGGTCGGGAAAGTGCCCCTCATACTTGAGAGTTCTCAGGGAACGTCAGACCACACCTTGTCACTGCCTCGCAGTTGAGAGGTCTCCACAAAGTCAATGTTGTCACAACACTGACCCATAAAAACAACGGTCCCGCTCTGATAGTCACAGAGAAAAGCCACAGACTAGCCCAGTAGGAAGGATTGAGTCTGAAATGCCAAAGGGTGACTAACTACCCAGCCCTACTGGAGGGTAAACCTTAATACATCATCTGGTGACCCACTGCCCAGCCCTGGTGGAGGGTAAACCTGGAACAATTCAACATGCGACCCACTACCCAGTCTCTGCTGGAGGGTAGTCCAGGAAGAAGTCGACAGGCGACCCACTATAGAGTCTCTGCTAGAGGGTAAACCCTAATACATCATCAGGTGACCCACTGCCCAGCCCCGCTAGAGGGTAAACCCAGAACAAGTAGATAGGTGACCCACTACCCGGTCTCTGGTGGTGGGTAGACCTGTAAGTAGTTGGCAAGAGACCCGCTACCCAGCCCCGCTGGAGGGTAAACCCAAAGAAGTCGCTGAGCAACCCACTGCCCAGCCCCTCTGGACGGTAAACCCGAATATGTTGATGAGAAACCCACTGCCTAGCCCCATTGGAGGGTAAAACCGAAGATTTCGATGAGAAACCCACTGCCCAGCCCCGCTGGAGGGTAATCCCAAAACTGCTCTAGCCATCCCTACTGGAAACATCTCCTAAGTAGAGGATCAGTGCTCATGTAAAGTATTGGTCACACTAGAATCCACAAACCCTGCCAGGGAACTCGATGCAACTCTGCTGGCCAAACCATTGAGAATAGAAACAGGGGAAAACCACTCAACCCTACTGGTCAAAACCATTGTGAACAATACCAGGGGGAATCCCACTCAACCATTCTGGTCAAACAAATGAGAACAGAACCAGGGGAAATTCAACCCTACAGGTCAAACAAACAAGAATAGAGGGTCCCTCTATGTCGTGAGAGGTAAGGTGTATGAAAATCAGAACATGACATGCACATGGGGACCACACGATGGGTGGCCCCAACTCAACCCCAACCAAGTGCACGAACGTTCTCAGGTACAAACATCCACATGTACCTCCTAGTATTCTCGCACACTCCTAGAGTGTTCCACATCTCCAGCCCAAAGGGATAACGGGAACATGACCCCCGACGTCAATGCGAAGGGTGTAAACGTAATTCACCAATCTGCTTCCTCCACAGCCCCGACACGGCTAAACACATCTCTTAAAACATCGACTCCACTCACATGGGAGTGAACGCGATCACACGCCAAGGGTTCCATATAAACATAGTAGGATGAACCACCACCAGACCACCTTACTTGCTTCCGCATTTAATGAGATCTTGGAAGAGGCTCCCCTCCTCTAAACGGATCGTACCCTATTAATCCTCATGAAAAAACGTGTGAGATATGATATTTACTCGCCTCAAACAGATATCCAACGGAAAAGTCGCCAATACCGCCTTGTTGGGTCGGAAGAAACCCCAGGAGAGTGATGGCAAGAAGGGGGTGAATTGCCTTTTAAAAAATTGATTAACAATTTAAAAATCAAAGTATAAATGCAGTGGAAAGTAAAGAGGCAATCACACAAGAAATTGATAACGGAGTTCGGCCAAAACCCGGCCTACGTCTCCGCTCCCAACTCAACCGTTGAGAGATTCCTACCGCTTGCTTTTCAATGGTTGTAGCAAGAAACCCACTAGGCTTTGAGGTAGCACTAGGACCTATTACAGCTTGCTTTTAGTGGTTGAGCAAGAACCCAATGCTTTTAGTGGTTAAGCAATAACCCACTAGCCTTTTTACGGGTGAAGGCTAGCTCACCGATCTCAAGCCTTTTACAAGGTAAGGCTTGTGAACCTCTTCACACCTTAGTGGTGGTGTGAGAACCCAAAGAAAGAGGGGATGAAGAAAAGGTTGGGGTTTGTAAGCACAAACCCAAAATTAAAGCTCAAAATAAATATACAATAAAAAACCGTATATGAGAAGCCTTGGGCGCCTTTGATTGGATGGAGATGTTGAAGGCCGCTTCCAAGCTTCTTTGGAGGAGCTCCTTGGATGTGGAATTGGATGGAGCACTTGGGGTTCCCTTGGAGGAATGCACCGGAGGTACGCCAAATGATCAACAAGGTGTCCGTGGGCTTCCGTATAGTTCCGGTTCGTGTCCGGGGCTTCCTTGGCCTTTATTTATAGGCATGGAACCCTTGGGGAGGCTTCGGAGCCGTTGGAGAGGCTTAGAGAGCCGTTGGGAGCCAAGTGGACAGGCTGGTCAAAAGCCCAATGGCTAGTTTGACTGGATCCACCGGTTGGCCGGTACAGTCCCACCGGCTGGCCGGTGTGTGCAAAAAGGCATAGGATTCTTGTCCAGGGGCCACCGGCTGACCGGTACATCTCCACCGGCTGGCCGGTGCCTTGGTAGAGAGGAAGAGTCTTGATCCAGGCTCTACCGGTCGACCGGTGAGGAGCCACCGGCTGGCCGGTGGCAAGACAGTAGCAAACACTATTTGGGCTCGGTGCCACAGGTCGACCGGTGACAGAGCCACCGGTCGACCGGTGGAACCTGGCAGTGGGCAATCCCTCTGCCAGTTCCACCGGCTGGCCGGTGCTATCACACCGGTTGGCCGGTGGAACCTGGCAGTGGGCAATCCCTCTGCCAGTTCCACCGGCTGGCCGGTGCTATCACACCGGTTGGCCGGTGGACTGAATTTCAGTCCATTTGATGTCCATTCTTGGGCCAACTTCTTGGCAACCTTGTGCCTTTCAATCAAAAACACTTCAAACAATGTTAGATAAACATGAAAGTGATTGTGATCATGAAAATTAAACCACGAGGGGATACGAGAGGTACAACAATCTCCCCCTATTTTGATGATCACAATCACCGTAACAATCAAAGTAAAATACTGAAATTAAAGACATTCTTAAAGGATAATTTGAAAATAAATCAAAGCATGATAGAGAAGACTCTCCCCCAATCAATCAAGGAATTTCTCCCCCTTTGTGATTATCAAAATAGAATGGGGCATAAAACTTGATTGAGGGAAGTAATAAAAAACGAGATTTTAAATCAATTGAAAATGATATCAATTGTTGAAAATTTTGAAATGAAAAATTGAATTGAAAAATTTGAATAACAGTTTGAATTGAAAGTTTTGAATCAAAACCAATTGAAATTTGAAATTTGAAACCAAATGAAATTTTTGAAAGTTTGAATCAAAAATTGAAGAACAATTTGAATTGAAAGTTTTGAATTAAAAAAAATCGATACCAACTGATGGAAATTTAGAAAAGAAAATTTAATAGAAAATTTTGAATTGAAAGAATTGAAACCAAGAGTTGAAAATGAAATGAAAAATGTTGAAAACACAAAAAAAGCTTAAAAGATCCTAACTCCCCCTAAATAAAAACAATGAATCACCGGGGAGAGGGATTTTGAAAAGAAACAATTTTAGGCCCGGAGAGACTCGCTAGAAGGGATTTTTCAATCCATACTTGTCTCATAGCGGGTCTTCTCCTATAGAATTCATCGGAATAGAAAATCGGTTTGGGTTGGCCGTACCGGGCGTTTTTACAATTACATTCATAAATGAGATGCCCGGGTTTTTTGCAATAGTTACAAAATTTAAAGCAAGAGCTCCCCCTTACAAAAACAGTGGGTGCATGGGAGGAGGAGGCTTGGTTGGTATAGCCAAGTCCATTGGTGGTTCGGGAAACCCTTTGTGAACCAAGCAAATTGTTCAAATTTTGTTCACCTTGGGTGAACTTGGCTAGGGTCTCTCTAAGGTCTTTGATGGTTGATTCCATGGAATCAACATTTGGAAAATTTTGGATTTTAAGGGAGAGTTCCTCCTTCTCTTTGAGAAGTTGGTCTTTTTCGGAGGAAAGTTTTTTGAAAGACTTTTTTAAAGAAACAAATTTTGAAGATAATTCATGAAAACCTTTTTCTAATTGGTCTCTAGCAAATGAGAGTTCTTCATAAGATAAATGATTTAAAGAATTGGAATTTGAAGAGCAAGAGGAGGAAGAGGAGGAAGAGGAGGAAGATACCTCATGTTTTGCCATTAGGCATTTTTTACCTTGGTCGCTCGAGGAGAAGGAGGAGGATGAAGAGGTGTCACTCCATGTGGCCTTTAGGACTTTTTTCTTTCCTTTCTCCTTTTGCGTGGCCCGTTTCTTGTTGAGTGGGCAATCGGGCTTGTAATGCCCCTTTTCGCCGCACCCGTAGCATTTTACCTTGGGCTCAGATCTTGCGGTGGGTTCTTGCTTTCGTGCCTTGCGAGATTTCTTCTTCTTCTTGTGCTTCTTCATAAATTTTTGCATTTGGCGGGCTAGGTTCTCCATTTCCGAATCGCCGCTTGATGAGGAAGAAGATGAGGAGGAAGAGGATGATGAGGAGGTGCTTACTTCTTTTTGTACCTTGAGGGAAATGTTCTTTGGTGTCTTGATTGGAGTGCCCTCCTTTTGAGCTTGCCTCCTCATCGTGATCTCATAAGTCATGAGGGATCCGATGAGCTCCTCTACCGGCATATTTTTGACGTCCTTAGCTTCTTGGATCGCCGTCACCTTTGGTGTCCATGAGCTCGGAAGGACCCATAGGATCTTCTTGACCATCGTCTCGGCTGAAACATTATCACCAAGAGATTTCCTTCCATTGCACACGTCAGTAAAGCGAGTAAACATATCGGAAATAGACTCATTTGGATGCATTGAAAATGACTCAAAATCTTGCCTATACATGTCCAATCTAGTGTCTTTGACTTTATTGGTGCCCTCATGAGTTACTTCTAAAAGTTTCCAAATTTCATGTGAGGAGGTGCAAGTAGACACTCGATTGAACTCATTTCTATCTAAGCCGCAATGTAGAGCGTTCATGGCTTTGCCATCAAGCTCGAAATTCTTTATATCGGCTTGGGTCCATTTGGATTCATCGGGAGAGGAGAGGGTGTAACCTTGCATGACAATTTTATATATGGGATACCCTATACTTCTAAGAAAAGTAGTCATGCGGGTTTTCCAATAGTTATAGTCGGTCCCATCAAAAAATGGAGCCCGACCCAATGAGAGGCCCTCGGGGGCGAAAGAGGTTGAAGCCATCTTAATGGATCTTAAATTTGAAACCGGGTTAGGGTATTACTCAAATTTCCCTCTGATACCAATTGTTGGGTCGGAAGAAACCCCAGGAGAGTGATGGCAAGAAGGGGGTGAATTGCCTTTAAAAAAATTGATTAACAATTTAAAAATCAAAGTATAAATGCAGCGGAAAGTAAAGAGGAAATCACACAAGAAATTGATAACGGAGTTCGGCCAAAACCCGGCCTACGTCTCCGCTCCCAACTCAACCGTTGAGAGATTCCTACCGCTTGCTTTTCAATGGTTGTAGCAAGAAACCCACTAGGCTTTGAGGTAGCACTAGGACCTATTACAGCTTGCTTTTAGTGGTTGAGCAAGAACCCAATGCTTTTAGTGGTTAAGCAATAACCCACTAGCCTTTTTACGGGTGAAGGCTAGCTCACCGATCTCAAGCCTTTTACAAGGTAAGGCTTGTGAACCTCTTCACACCTTAGTGGTGGTGTGAGAACCCAAAGAAAGAGGGGATGAAGAAAAGGTTGGGGTTTGTAAGCACAAACCCAAAATTAAAGCTCAAAATAAATATACAATAAAAAACCGTATATGAGAAGCCTTGGGCGCCTTTGATTGGATGGAGATGTTGAAGGCCGCTTCCAAGCTTCTTTGGAGGAGCTCCTTGGATGTGGAATTGGATGGAGCACTTGGGGTTCCCTTGGAGGAATGCACCGGAGGTACGCCAAATGATCAACAAGGTGTCCGTGGGCTTCCGTATAGTTCTGGTTCGTGTCCGGGGCTTCCTTGGCCTTTATTTATAGGCATGGAACCCTTGGGGAGGCTTCGGAGCCGTTGGAGAGGCTTAGAGAGCCGTTGGGAGCCAAGTGGACAGGCTGGTCAAAAGCCCAACGGCTAGTTTGACTGGATCCACCGGTTGGCCGGTACAGTCCCACCGGCTGGCCGGTGTGTGCAAAAAGGCATAGGATTCTTGTCCAGGGGCCACCGGCTGACCGGTACATCTCCACCGGCTGGCCGGTGCCTTGGTAGAGAGGAAGAGTCTTGATCCAGGCTCTACCGGTCGACCGGTGAGGAGCCACCGGCTGGCCGGTGGCAAGACAGTAGCAAAAACTATTTGGGCTGGGTGCCACAGGTCGACCGGTGACAGAGCCACCGGTCGACCGGTGGAACCTGGCAGTGGGCAATCCCTCTGCCAGTTCCACCGGCTGGCCGATGCTATCACACCGGTTGGCCGGTGGACTGAATTTCAGTCCATTTGATGTCCATTCTTGGGCCAACTTCTTGGCAACCTTGTGCCTTTCAATCAAAAACACTTCAAACAATGTTAGATAAACATGAAAGTGATTGTGATCATGAAAATTAAACCACGAGGGGATACGAGAGGTACAACACGCCTTACGCCCAAACAGCGTCCCGTTGTCCCGAGCCTCGGCCCCAAAAATAGTCGGGCACATCACACCAATGCGATCTCCTCAATAAAACACATCAAAAGGACTTCTCGCATGAGTGGAATGGATATCCGGAGGAAGATATCCATTTTTCCAAATCACGCACGTGTAGTTCTAAGTGGGACCCACACCCTGGTCCCGAAGCACAACGAATGGATCGTACTGTTGAACTCCTCTCAAAAAAGTACACAAGATGGACTATTCACTTGTCCAAAATCGACACCCGTTGATAAATCTGGAAAACACCCCCTACTCCTAAAATGGCCCTCGTGGAGCCAGCACACTTGTGTAAAATTAAAGCGTTCGGATTGCTCTATTGAAATGCCCTCGGAAAAACACAAAAAATATACACATCACACACCCCGAAAAGACATCCGATGAAAAAGATACAAAACACTACTCAGAGCATAAAAGACGGGTCATGGGGCCCATGCCTCAACTATAGCTTCAATTCATGAAACCACCCTGGATATCGTTGCCTCGGTACTAGGGTCCCAACGCCGTTGAAGGCACTCAAAACATACGTCGAATATGTCTGCGCCGCTCAAAACATGAACCCCTGGAAAAACGTTAATCCACTTAACGTACGTATCGTGCCACCGATGCCCCCATAGTGGGAGTTAAAACACTAGAAAACATCTCAGAAGCATTGCCTTGACATCTGGAGTACACTTCCATAGACGACATGAAAAACGGACACCCGTAGTGAAAATGATGGGTGTCCGAAGTTGGAGGGGGCGAACCCCTCCCCCTGGATAAGAGTGGTCTGGTCCGATAGGTCTGGGCCGGCCCGCAGCTCATCTGCGTGGCCCAGCTATGGAATTTGGGTCCACGAGGTGCCGACTGGAAATGAGGCTAGTCACGGACTTCCACGGTGACCCTTCGAACGCGGGTCTCTACCACCACGCGGGGTCCCGTGTCGCGACCCCGCCTCACCGTCGCGCCCCCCGACCTCACCACCCACGCCTACTGCCGAACGTCGTGTTGCCCACACCTTCTACCGAAATCTGTGCCGCCCACCTGAGCTACCGCGTGTCACCGCCGCCTGCCGCCGCATCAGCTCTCCAGACCGCCGTGCCCACTCCCCGGAGTCCCAAGATCCACCGGAAAAACACTCAAAATCATACCAGACATCACCGGATCACTGCGATCACTGAGGGACATGGATTTTCAATCTGAAATTTGTGTTACAAAGCTTTTAACATAATCAAAGAAATCATGGGCCTATCTCGAAAATCAAATAACAATTCGACGCTATAATTAAACTTTAAAGAAGGATTCAGAATTAAAACTCAATCAAAAACTCCTACATGTTAGGGCGTAGCCAGACTCTTCGTGAAAATCTGCCGGACTGCCACGCCTCGCCAAGGAGGTGGAGGAGAGGGGAGGAGCTCCTCCTTCTTCATTGGGAGGGTTTGAGCCAAGGGGAAACAAAAAAAGGTGGGGGAGGTGTGTTTAAATAGAAAACACTTAAACCTCCACCCGTTGGTCCCATACATGAACCCTTAGCATGGTCGAGGTTAAGCCTCCCCTAGGGTAAACACCTCCTCCCAAACACAATGGAGTTCTCGAAATTTTAATCTAAGGCCCCGTTCAAATGTTATTAAGATCAACACCCAAAGCCACCAAATTACAAAAGCAACCCTGGGGGCATCTTTCACAGAAGACCCGCGCCCACAAATCTTACAGCCCTCCTAGGGTAAATAGCACGTTCTGAACTCAACTATGCCAATGGTTTTCTAATCCAAGCCACATTCTAAGAGATACTTGAGTTTAACCATTAAACGAATAAATTAATTATTTTAATTATCCATTTAACGTCCCATTAACAGGTGAGAGGTCCCAACATCCCGCGCCGACACACTTTATGTCATTATTAGGGTAAAAACCCCATTTTGGAACCATCTATACACCCATATTTCTGATCTGTGTTACCGTTTAGGAGTTATACTATTTATTCGGCGTGCCAAGTGTGAACTCACTGAAAATTTAATTCCGGCCACACATGGGCTCGGAATCGCACTCTGTCTAGAGACACTTCTCTAGAATAACATCAATAATATTCCAAAGTCTTTTATTGCAAAAACCGGGATCTTAAAATATTAACCATTTTGAGACATATATAATTGATTAGAATAGTTATATTTTTTTATTTAATTCAATAATAAATTTGTAACATTATTGTTTTAAAAGAGTATTGAATTTTTGATGTTTTGTTTTTCCAATTATAGATTCAAATAAATGAATTATTCTAAAATAATATCGATTTATATTCAAAATATAATTTTATGATTATTTTTTACAACAAATAATTATATTAAATAATTTAACATAAATGAGGTAGTAATTATATAATAATGAAGAGACAAAAAATTTGGTATAAAAAATATTTTAGTAAATACAAAATTGGATAATTATTATTTCAAATGATTTTTCTAGATTACCTTGACACCTTAAGTATATAATACAATATTTTTATCTAGTTTTACATCTTATTTTTTTTCATTTTATGAAATCCTTGAAATAAATAGTGTACTATATGAAACTATTTATATTTTTTCCAAATGATCATTTCATAAATTATTTAAAAATACTAAAACATGTGTAAAAATATATAATTATTATCAAATGGTATAAAATGTTCTAAATTATTCATTTTTGGTTTCATTTACTTCAAATAAGTAAATATAGCACCCTGTTAATATTAAAATATTTGTTTCCCTAGTTAAAAATTAAATATATTATGCAAGTGTTAATTAAAATGATATTTTTAATGTTCAAAAAAGTGCCCCCACATCAATTATACAATGGTACTTCCTCCCACAACTCTTCACATATTTTTTAGCCTTGAAGATTGACCAAACCATTCCCATTTCCATTATTAAAATTTCGAGAAATATTCTAGAGGTCCTGGTCTTCTTCAAAAACCAACTCTAGTTTTCAAAAGTGAGATTTAGAGAGAGGCATGAAAGAGAAGAGGTAATATAATTTACCAATTCATTCAAAATTAATTCATCTTCTACATTCAGCGCATGAGTGGTTTCATTATAATTTAATATCTCCATTAGTACTTATATAATGAGAGGTAACTATTATTATTTTGAAACACCCATATTCTACCGTATACCTAGCCTATGAAAAATAAAATCCCATCGTGTGCGTACATATGGCTTTCCGTCGCCATCTGTGGTGTAATCCATTTTACAACCCCACTATACATGGATGGGAATAATTGTGGAATTAATATTTTTATAGAGGATTAATATTAAATTATATTTATTTTGAGATTCTATACACCATCCACTTTAATACCATTCAACAATTATTGATATGATATCATCGCTCGGGTGTACGTACAGCATACCCTCTCCATGATGCGATGTGATTTTTTATAAAAAATATTAATTGAAGAATAAATATATAAATGAATTTAATGAATGAATACGATAAATATTATAATAATACAATGCATTATATTATATAACTATAACCTAAAAATAGGAAAAATAATAGATTTGACAAAACATGCATAAGAACATAATGGAGTTAATACCTGAATAACAAGTAACAATATAATTTTTCTAACAAAGGGATGAAATATTGAACATAATTGTTATAAAAAAAAATATGAATTTGGAATGAATAAGTAACAATATTAAAATCATTATACATGTGGTTCTATTACAAATGATTCATATCATATCTATGTTAATGTATAATTTTACAATGCCAATTTAATCTGAGGTTTTCTATATGTAAGTATTTATGGGGATATATTTATCTTCCACATCCATTTTTCCTAATTTGTTAATATTATTTATTTTCTTATAAATTTTTGTAAATTTAAATTTAATTTCATTTTATTTTTTTAAGTGGTATGAAGGAAGCCTTTTTTTCATTATTCGATTTGAGGTAATTTTTACATTTCTGAAAGAAGTACGAGAATAATGTTTTTTTAACTTGTATAGAATGAAGGGATT
This sequence comes from Viscum album, assembly GCA_963277665.1. Taxonomy (NCBI): domain Eukaryota; kingdom Viridiplantae; phylum Streptophyta; class Magnoliopsida; order Santalales; family Viscaceae; genus Viscum; species Viscum album. Next base: position 301,902,288 of record OY728131.1, on the reverse strand, counting down.
TTAGCACTTTCATAAAACCTTATTTAAATTATTATTCCCCAACAATTATACAATTTACGTTTCACAAAAAATCATTTCATCTAAAATTATGTTTACTTCAGAGGAAGTAATACTTTTTTTAATAGGAAAGGATATTTTCCTCGGGAATTAATTTCTAGTTCTTTATCAAAAATATTTTCCATATAAGATGAAAAATTCTAAATATGGTTATGTTTCTAACAATATAATTACCATGATTTTCTTGTTTTTTATTTTAGAAATCCATTTATATTGTATCATTTATGATTGGATGATGTTTAATAAACCCATTTTATTTCATGGGTTATGCTATGGTTAATGTTTTTATGATATAGTGGCACACATAAGACTGGTTTCATTATAAGAAGATTAGTACCTATATCTAACCTCAATACATTGGGTAAATATTTTGATATCATGATCTAATGATCACTGGAATGGAAGGTAAATCGAGTTCTGTAATACAGGGCTGGAACGAGGAGTTATGTCGGTTCAGTAATGGACTTTGCCCACTATAATAATCTGGAAAATGATAATTCACTCGTATGAAATGTTTTTTATTTGATTATGTTTGTATTCCATATAATTTAATATTGTTTTTTGGTAATATTTTGATTGAATTTCACTATTATGATTTTTCCCAAGACATGATATTATGATATTTAATATGCACGATAATATTTTTAGATGATATGTTCTTCTGATTATGATATGATTGATATTTTCATTATATAACCTTACTGAGCATTTGAGCTCACCCTTTAATATGTCTCTTTTCACTAGGTCATAAATAAAAGAATTATGCAAGATATGTAAAAAAGGGTTCTAGATATGAACAAAGAAACATGAGACAATTTGGATGTTTTATGAATAAATTGTTTATGTTTCAAGTTCTTAAAGACACTAAACCTATACGGTCCAGGCGTGGTTTCTGTTATGTTTTAAATTTTATATTATTCAATTTTGAGGTAATATCATTATGTAATTTATGGGCCTTTATAGTTTCTATTAGAAAAAATATATAGTTATCCTTTAGAAACAAGGATGAGATATCTATAGTAAGAACAGAAAGAATGTGTCTATGTATAGGATACAATCGTATCCTAGCGTTTTTGACATGTTCATGAATGACATAGGTTGAAACCAAAATTACAATAAATTTAAATTTTTTACATTAATTATGTGGATTTCTCATTATGATTACCCTTTCTCAGACTATTCCTCTTGGTATTTTTCAATAGATGGAACCTGATGGAACCACGTTTATACTGAATGCGATGGGAAATACAATGAATGTCCCCCAGAGCAACCAAATGTTATGGGAGATGGAATGAAAATCCTATTAGCAATTATCAAACAACATTATCAATATATGAATAATTCTAGAATTAGAAACATGTAAAGGAGGGAGAATCATTCTATTTAATCCTTTGTGAGGCAATATCCACCTCTATTTGGCCAGTCTTCTTATCTATTAGTGGCTGAAAAATAAATCAGTACTAGTGAAATGTTATATTCAGTTCAAAAATGTTATAAATATTGTAAATTCATCTTATCAGAATATCATTTGGAAGGTTATTCTGATCAAACGTTTAATCATCCCAAGAATACAATGCAAAGAGATGAAATTCATTCCCTAGAATTTGATGAGATCAAGAACAAATATTTTCACAAAGTACATTCCTTGTATTCTTAGAACAATGATGGACAAGGAGTTACTTCAACATATCTAAATGAATGAATAATCCCTTGGTACCTACAATTGTTTATTGAAATACATCCAAGGTACACATATAGAATTATTATCCAACCTGAGAGTAAAATTGATCTAATCTTTAGTGACCTAAACACAAGTCCCTTATTGGAATTGGTCATAATAGACTTTAGTAGCTATGAGGTAATCGTTCTTTCTATTCTCAATATTCAGATGGTTATTGGAGTAACCCATCAAAAATATGGGTTTGATAAGAAGAGAAAAATGGAATTCAAAAAAAAAATATAAAGACCACACTAAAAAGAAGATTACTTTTCCCTTATGGTAAAAGTGTGGAAGGATACATGGGGGGAATTCAAAAAAATGGACTACTAAATATTTTCTGTGTGGAGAAGAATGTCATCGGGTAGTTTAATGATAAATTGAAAGGAAAAAATCTATATACTGATGACAACAATGAAAAGGAATCATAGAATTCACCTCCAACACATAAAAGTTACATGTTCGTGAAAATGGGGTATAATTCCATCCAATTCGTAAATACAAGGGTTATTGATGATGACTGACATCAAAAAACTCTTATTTCCAAATAAAAATTAATGTCACATGAAACCACTATTGGAGACATGGAGTACAATAATTAAGTGGTGAACGGTACACTTATCATCCACTCTAACGTAGAAAATGTTTAATTTGATTATAGATCCACCAACTATTTAATTTATGAATAATTTTCTAAGGTTATCATTGTATTACCTCAACAATTTGATGTTCAGTAAGAAATGAAAACTCTTAATGTCACAACAGTTGCATCAAAATTTTATAAATTTTCTCTGGTTAATGTTTTTGGGAATTTTCTAACTAAAATATTGTGATCCTTCTTATATTGTAATTTTATGTGATTATTTTCATGGATTGGATTTCACTATATAGAACTCATATCAAATTTCATGTAAGGGAAGAAACATTTCATATTCCAGATCAATTAATGATCATAAGTAGATTTAATGCCGAATATAACGTTTCAGTAGACATTTATTCCATATTATGGGTCTTGATTAATATAAATAAAGGAAATATTTTAAAATGGTTGGGTAGAAACATATGATTAATAATACACCCATTTTACAAGAGTTTGATGATATATTTCTAGAAGAACTTCCATGTCTCCCACCAAATTGTGAAGCTGAGTTTTCAATATAGCTTGTAACGGTTGATAGAGCTATTTTAAAAACACCTTATAGAATATCCCCAATTGAGTTTTAGTAAATAAAGCAGATACTCCTATATAATCTTAATAAGGGATTCATATGCCAAACTATGTCACCTTAGGGAGCACCTATTGTATTTTCTGAGAAGGTAGATTGATCAATGAGACTCTATATTGATTATCGAGAACATAAAAAGATAAATATCATAAACTAATATCATATTTCCTTCATTGATGTCTTATTTGACCAACAACATGGTGCTAAACATTTTTTATTGTTTTATCTTCAATTATTATATCATCAATTATCGGTCAAAAATGAGGATATACAAATGAATAAATTCTGTACAACTTATGGACACAATGAAATTATAGTGATACATTTTATTCTTTCTAATGAACCCTCAATCATCATGGATCTAATGAATAGATTATTTTGAGGATATCTTGTTCATTTTTTGTTAGTATTTATACATGATATTCGGTCTTATTCAATAAGGAAGTAATAACATGAAGGTCAGTTGAGAATTGTACTGAATGCCCTATGAAAGGATAATCTTTATTCCAAATTATGAAATTGTAAAATATTTCTTTATAAAGTTTCATTTTTATGTCACTTAATCTTAATATAGGGGATATATGTGGATCTAGTAAAATTGAAATTTATTGAAAGATGGTCGAGACCAATATTGGTAATTGAGATCTGAATTTATCTTGGTTTGGCTTGATATAATTGATGTTTTGTGAAATTGTTTTTCTAGATTATCTAATCCACTCACCAAGTTGACTTATAATGATATAAGTTCATTTTAAGAGATAAACATGAAAATAATTTCAAAGACCTAAAAATGATATCCAGTACACCTATGCTCACACTATAATTTAGTGCAAAAAGGTTTTTGACCTATGCAAAATGATATACTGATATCTTATACCTCATGGCAGTTAAAAATCGAAGAGAAAAATTACCCAACTTATGATTTGGAGTTAGTTGTGGTAATCATTGCATTAAAGATATGAAGTCATTATCTATAAGGAAAAAGGTGTGATATATATACTTATCCTAAGTGATTAATGTATATTTTCACACAAATGGATTTGAATATGCACCATGTACATTGGATAGAGTGGATTAATGAATATGACTATTCAATACATTACCACCCTGCAAATGTTGACAAGGTGGGAGATGCATGTCCCAACACATGGAATTTGAAAATAGATGGAATAGAATATTAAAGAAACATGAAGAAATATGAGAAATGAAATAACTCTTACGAAATTTTGGCCTGATAACAAGTGTACATGGAAGGAATTAATTATAGAGAAACTGGTCACTCATTGTAAAAAAATATGGAGGGATGTTTGTTGGAGGTTCAATATCATATTTCAACATTTTTATTTGAAAATACAATTGTATAATTACCTAATGAAACATGGAAAAAATGAAAAATGGTAAAATCCTATTTGTAATTTCTCCATGTTAATTGGTGTACATGGGAGGCATTAATGAGAGAGAAAGGGGTCTCTCATTATTCCAACACAAAGAGGGATATGACCTAGAATTGAGAAATCATACCCTATGTTTTGTTATTTTAAATAAAAGGGAATAAAAATAAATGATATCTGGGACAAAAATAATGTATGAAGGAATGTGAGGATCGCTTACTTGAAGTGGGACCCCTAAATGTGTGGAAGAGGATTCTTGAGAGCTTGGGGCACCTTTGGATTATTCTAGAGAGACAAGGGAATAGTTGGGACATGCTCTAAGGGTTTTTAATTATGTGATGCTGGATCTTTGGTGGGGTTATATAGGAAAGGAGAGGTGAATTCTTTAATATTTCACAAACTTTGTTTTTTGAATCTATATAACGAAATATTTAATAACAAAACCCAACCCAGGTTTTTTCACAAGTTTTGTTTCCAAAGGTGAGTGGAAAAAATTATTTTATATGAAAAAAGGTCGAACTTATTATAATATATGGCTTTTGTTATGTGGAGGTGAGTAACACTCTCTTGTAAATCAATTTATAAGGTTAAAATATTTTATATGTACTGGAGGATCCACTAACATGTCGTATATTATATCAAAAAAAATTCTAAAATCATAATATTTTAAAAATAACACATATTTTCTACAAATATACCTTTCATAGTATTTTACTACATTACTGTTGGGTCATTATGATGTCATAAAACACAATATATATTCATATTGTCTTTAATTTTTACAAAAAAATTCGATTTCCTTAGAAAATTATAAAAAATACATCATTGGATAATTTATACATCTTGATTAAAAATATAATATTGATTTTATCTAAATAATTTTTGAAATATGTGAATTTTAAATTTAAAAATAAAAAATTTCTTTTATAGAAATTTCATGGGGTTTTTAAAAAAAATGTTTTCAAGTAATAAGAAATTTTCAATTGTATCCAAAAAAATTTTACTATTATTTATATTTTATACAAATTAAATTGATAAAATATTTTCAAAATATATTAATTATTTAAAAATCATCTTAATTCATCAAAATATGTTTCTTAATTGAATATAAATATTAACAAAATATACTAATTGTGATTTACAACCTATTTTAAAAGTAAGAATAATGAAATGAGTCTATTTTATTTAAAAAATAATAATGCACCAAATCATAGTGCTAGGGTTTTTTACATAACACCTTATAAAACCTACATAAAACCTAAGAGTAAGATGTCAAATGTTGAGAGACTCTTGGGGTGTCTTAGATAACAACACTCGGGTGGTAATCTCTATTAATGTCCACTTCTCTTGTAGGCGATTCTATTAAAGAATAACTTGTTGATGCTCTGCTTAGGATTGGTCAAATGAGAAGGCTAGTGTCCCTATATCTTTTTTGAGATCTAACATATGGGATTCATATTGATCAGTTCTTCTTGATGAGGTCATCACTTCCTTTCTCTATTTAAATTTGATTTGTTGAAGCCATTTATTTATACAAATAATGCGATCATTGTTCAATGGATATATTAGTAATGGTAAAAATTCATACTAGTATTTTGAAATAAAAAAAACAAGGAATTTAATATGATATATATAACCATATTACATAATAATAAATTAATTTAGAGTAAGATTAATTTTCATTAATATAATACTGGGTCATTACAATATTCCCCCCTTAAGAAGATTTTCCTTCAAAATTATCTTTTCCCACTCTAAAACAGATGTGGGTAACTTGTCCTCATCACTTAATTTTGTTCCCACATTGCTTCATCCAACTTGTTGGTTCTCCATAACACATTGATAAGGGGAATTGTCTTATTTCGTAGAAATTTTTGCATATGATATAATATCTTTATTAGAATCTATTCATAAATGATTTCATTATCCAATGGTACCACCTATGGATAGATTACATGTGATGGCTTAGGTATGTACATCCTCATTAGTGATACATGGAATACATCATGTACCTGAGATAGGTTCGGTATAAGTTCTACTCAAAAGGCCACTACTCCAATATGATGAAGGATCCCAAAAGCGCCAATGTACCATGGACTAAGCATTACCTTCTTAACAAATCTCATAACTCTCTTCAACAGTGATATGTACCACAACCCCATGTCTCCAACATCAAACACAAGGTGTCATCGATTATTATTTGCAAATATATTTTGTCGACTCTGATCAGTTTTAATTTTCTTCTGGATGGTCATAACCTTCCCCAACCTTTTTTCAACCATTTCTAGACATAAGATTTTTTCTCCCAAACTTCACCCCATCATTATAGGGTTCTATACCTCTCTCCATAAAGGTCTTCATAAGAATCATTTTGGATTATGGAGTGTAAATAGTTGTTGTAAGAGAACTCAAACAGAGGAAGATGTTGATCCCATCCTCTTTTGAGTTCTATGGAGCATTCTCTCAACATTCCCTCAAGTTTTTGGATAGTCCACTCAGTTGTTTGGTATGTTTGGGAATGATAAGTAGGTCTTATGTTAATATCAATATTCAGAGTGTGTTAGATACTATTCCAAAACTTATATGTTAATCTAGGATCATGATCATATACAATCAATAGTGGTACTCAATGTAGCCTTACCACTTCTCTAATGTAAATCTCTACTAGTTGATCCAATGAGAGATCCTCTAGGATTGAATTGAAGTTTATAGTCTATAAAATATGGTCCACAAAAACCTAGATATCATTTTTTCTTTTAGATGTCTTTAAATGTTTGGGGGAAAAGTTCTTGGTGATGTTCACACATTTTTATGTTGGTATGGGTAATGGTTGCATCATCCCATTTGACTTCAGCCTCCCAGCCCTAACTTTATAGAAAACTCCGCAATTTTATGTATACTCAATGATCTCATCCTTCATTTAATCCCACTAATAAAAATCTTGAAGATCTCGATTCTTCTTTTTATTACCATGGAGAATGGGAAAATTCAAACTATGTGCATCATCCAAAAGTTATTTCTAATACACCAGATTTGAGAGAACACATCATCTTGACCCAAACATAAAAATTCCTTCTTAATTATCATTGAACTGTGAGGACTTCAATTTTTTTGATATTTTTTATATTTTTATGAATTCCCACATCATTATTTTGAGAATGTTTTATGCTTTTCAAAAGAGATGTTTGAGATATCATTTTTGAAAGGATTGATGATATTCCATTCATTATGATTCCTAATCCCATATTTATCAAATCTAAGAAGACTTGATCCTTTTTAATTCTCAACAATGAATGTGTTGTTGGATCCTAACTGATTATCATGTATTCCACTGTGATCACTTTCCCGAGATGGTATCTAATTGGGGATTCAGAGTCTTTGATCAGCTCTAACCATATTTGTTGGCGAATAGCCAGCTCTTTCTTTGGGATTATATATTTGAGGATTTTGTGATCCATGTATATTTAACACTTCCCCACAATGAGGTAATGTTGCAAAATTATTAAAGAGAAGGCTACTGAAACTAACTACAGATCATGGGTTGAATAGTTTTTCTCCTGAAATTTCAATTTTAGAAAATAATATGCAATGGAATCATCATTTTTCATCAACACTCAACCCATACCCTTCATTGAAGCATCACTGAATACAAAAAATAATTCTACACTTATGGCAATCTTGAGAATGGATTCATTGTTAATCATCCTTTTTAAATCCATGAATTTATATACATATTCATCACTCCATAAAATCATGACTTCCTTCCAAGTTATCTTGGTAAAAGGGTTAGGTAATCATGTGAAATTTTTCACAAATCAGTAATAATATCTTGCTAATCCTAATAATCTATGTGTATTCATCACTGATGTTGGCCTCCGCCATTCCCAAATTGTAGTTGTCTTATAGGGATCCATAGATATCCCATTGAATGTGATGTTATGTCCCATGAATTGGAACTCCATCAAATAGAAGTCAAACATGTTGTAATCATCAATGATATTCACCATTCACAGGATCTCTTGTACAATGGTTAGATGCTCTTCATGATCCTCCTTGGATATGTAATATATTAGAATATATTCTATAAATAATTCATCAAATTGGTCTAGATAATCTATAAAGAATCTTTTCATCAATTCTGTGAAGATTCATGGAGCATTAGTGAGTTCAAATGGAATTACGAGGAATTCATAGTGCTTGTACCTTGTACATAAAGCATTATTGTGGATATCCTAATTCTTCACCCTTATTTTGAAATATCTAGATTACAGATCCACCTTGGAAAAGCATTTTTCTCCACATAGTCGACTTAATAAATAGCCAATGTGTGGTAGAGGATACATGTTCTTCATTTTGATTTTGTTGAGCTCAGGATAATAAATGTAAAGTATGACTGACCCATCCTTCTTATAGAGGAAGAGGACTAGTGCACCCCATGATGAAGCAGTTGGGAGTATAAACCCTTCATCTATATTCTCTTATAGTTGTTTATTTAGGTTCTTGAGATCCAAAAAAATCACTCCATATGTAGTGATGGATATTATCAAATCTCTACGTACAATATCAATTGATAATTCAATATCTCTTCTAGGAGGAAGACCAGAAAATTCATCAAAAAACACTTCAACGAATTATATTATAATAGGTATGTCTTCATGGATGGTATCATCCTTAGACTCAATCATATGAGTAAGATACATGTTCTCATAAGGCATTAATATCAATTCTTGTGATGATAGTGCTTAAAAAGATTGATCCTCCTCCATGAAGTTGTATAGAATCAGGGGTCAATTCTCCATACTGAGTGTGATTTCCCTCTCAAAACAAAGAATGTTTGCTATATATAGGGAAAACCAATGAATTCCATGAGTTGCACCAAATTCCACTAGAGGGAGTATGATGAGGATAATCGGGCAGTTCAATCCTCAAATTGAGATAGGGGAGGATTTATATTCATGGGATACGATGATTTCCCCATTTTCATTATAACTGACATCTCTTTTTACTAGAATTTTGGTGGTTGTTGTATTATTCTACAAAAATGTCTAAATATAGAAAAATGTGTAGAACAAGAATCCAAAATACATTATATATTCATGAATGAAAAACGTGTGTACCTGTTTCCACATTGTTGTAGGGGTTTACATTGGTGATAGTGATGGAAAAATATCACCTTTTTTAGCTCATTGTTTATTGGTTTCCTCTGAAAACCATTAGAATATGGCACTTGTTTGCAAAGTCCCTTGGATCTATTTAGTTGAAGCAATGAAAAATGTGTTTTTAGGTGAATTAAGTGTTAATCTCCCCTGTCATAGAAGAAGTTTTTTCATGTTGGCAGTAATTGTCTAGGTGCCCTTCTCTTCAACACCTAAATCATTTCCTCAACACCTCCAAACAATATATGTGTGATTTATTCAATACCATTAGCAATTGGGGTGCTGGAATTCCATAGAAAAATTGGATTTACCCATTGGACCACTAGAAATAATTTCCACATTCCTATTCTAATCCCCATGATACCCCTGAGATTCTCCAATTTCCATTTTGACTTCGAGGGCACATAAGGCAATTTCATCATAACAATGAATGTCATGGATAACTAGGTCTTTTCAAAGGCTACGTTTTATCCCGAAAAATAAGTGTTTAACCTTGAATTTGGAGGTAACAGCCAAGCCAGAGGCATAACGTTCAAGAATTTTGATTTTTTTCAAAAATGATCTTATTGATTCATTGCCTTTTTTCTTGAGGTAAAAGTAGTCCCTTTCGATCATAATTAGGTGTGTGCAAGGGAAATATTTTAAATTTTTTCGGAAATCCATCCATTTGAACCCCACAATCTTTTTCCCATGCTATTTGTTTTTTATCAATATCCACCATTGATTATCGTCACCCTCAAGATGATAAGAATCTGGAAGAATCTTCTCTTGTTTTGAAAATTGATATATATAGAAGATCTTCTCAATGGACGTGATCCATTTTTCTAAAATTGAGGGATCATTTGATCTATTGAATTTATGATGTCTTTGTCTCATGAATCTCTAGAGGGTAGCTAGTTATTTCATCAGGGGATGGTGGATGATCCTCTTGAACCATGTTTCATTTCAAAACTTGAGTCCACTAAGAGAGTATCATGACAACGTTTGTGATTCCCACTTCCATCATATTGGGCATCACATTAGAACAGACATCACATTGATCATCACATTGGTTGTCAGCAAGAGTCCTCCTATTACCGACCATTGGAATGAATAAAAAAATGATATGGGTAACACATAAAAGTGAATCCAATGAATAAAAGGGATGAAATATAAATTACATTTATTTTCTAAACATTTGAATTTATAAACACCAATATATGTTATCGATGATCTATTTCCAATTATATATTATTAGGAATTTTAATTCAATTAATAATGGTTCATACTAAGATTGTAAATTTACCAAATCATTTCCCCTGGGAGTGTCAATACAAGAGTGTAGAAAGTTCCATTGACGTGTATTAGTCCCATTCGAGACTATCTCAAAGGGGAGTTTTCTTGTTTTACCCCTAGATACATCTGTTCCAGATCCAACTCTACTTGTTCGTATCTAGACACAGATGTATTTTCTTATTAAAACGCTTGATATATATTCACAAAAATATAGGGATGTTTTTATTATACATAGTTTTATCTCTACAACTTTCACATGAGTTTTCTAATCCTAATCTTTAAAATAACCAAACATATCCTTTGATACCAACTATAGGAAACCTTCTAATTAATATTCACATAAACACGATTTGTTACATAAACATGAATTAATGCATCTTTGAGGATTGAGGGTTCTAGTGTCTTGGAAAAATAAAATATATTACATGAAATCATAAGACATAAAAATATGTCAACATTATTGAAAACAACTTTTACATGTCCATAACATTATTTCGTACTCAGAATTGCATGTGATAAACTGAGGGAAAACATATGTACATGGTCATCTATAAAGCCTAGTAAGTGTGTAAACAATGCGAAATATGAAGAATAAAATACCTGTTAGGAAATAGTAATATCAATGGATAATAAGAGAAACATGAACATAAAGGCTTGATATATCATGATTATCACAACATGGATAAGTGGCAATAATATTTATCATTATATTTTCATGATCCAAGGCCCATTGCACATGGTACATGAGTAAAAACTCATTGAACATGAATTATCGTGACTAAAACCTCATTAAACTTGAATTATCATGAGTATACCCTAATTGCACATGATGTATCATGATACTACTCTAAACCCACTGCATTATAGCGCAATTCGGGCACACCCTTAATAATCATTACATTTCCTGCATAGGTGTGCCCTATGGATCATATAACACAGAACCATTCAACATCATAAGCTATTCGACGATAAAATACAATGGAAAAAATATTTGTAAGTTTCATTATATATGTGTATCTACATTATGGTGAATTCCTTTAAATGTGAAATGGGTCTGTTATTCACTCAACTATATGTTCATCTTGGAAAATTGTAGTGGAATTTTAGAAGAATAACGGCGTGACATTAGGATTCATAAAAATAGTTGATGAGAGAGAAATGGGTATCTCATCAAATGTACGTGAAAAATATAGTAAGGTATTCAGATAGATATATGTTCCATCACAAGAAATTCTTAAAATGGAAGGCGTAACATAATAATGAAACATGAAGGATGAGGAGAAATGGAATAACTCTAATTAAATATTGTCATGGTAATGGGTGTACATGGGATAAATTAATGAGAGAGAAAGTGGTATCTCATTATTCAAAAATAAATAGGGTAGTATAGGGGAGAGGGTAAATCAGACCACAACATTTTCAATTGAAAATATAAGGGAATTTCAACATAAAAAAACATGGAAAATGAGAAAGGAAGAAATCCATTCTAGAATAATGTCAAGGTAACAGTTGTACATGGGGAGAATTAATTATAGAGAAAGGGGCCTCTCATAATTAAAACATAATGAGGGTAGTATAGGATAGGTTAAAAATCATAACAATATATTTTTAAATGAAAATATGATTGCATAACAATATAAGGAATGTTGGTAAAAATAAGGAAGGAAGGAAAGTGTGGATTCTTTATATGGAAGTGTGATCCCAAATGCATGGGAGAAGCTTTAGAGTGGCTTCGTGGGATCATGGGGCACCATTGGATGATTCTAGTGTAAGGGGACCATAGTAGGGATGCGAATAAATGTTTTTTAGTGAAGATAATTGTGATATTGGGTATGTTTATATTGGAAAAGAGAAGGAAATATTTTAATATTTCACAAACATATGTTATGGAATCTATATAATTAAATATTTAAAACCACAAAAAAACTACAGTTTTGGCCGATTATTTTTTCCAATGGGAAGTGGAAAAAATATTTTTATAAGGCCAATTATAGAAATTATTAAAATATTAGGCTTGATTATGTGGAGGTGAGTCACACACTCTTGGAAATCATTTTAAAATGATGAAATATTTTGTAAGTCTTGGAGGATCCATTAAGGAATCATAAAATTAATTAAAAAAATATAAAATCACATTATATTAAATGTATAACATTTGTTTTCCAAATAATATTTTTATAATATTTTATTACATTACTATTGGGTAATTATGATGTCATGAAACGGATTATATATTTATACGATATTTAATTTTCACTGAAAAATTTGTTTGTCTATGAAAATTATGAAAAATTTACTGTTGCATAATTTTAAAATCCTGATTAAAAAACAATTTTCATTTTATCTAAGTAATATTATAAATATTTAAATTTTTAATTTGAAATAACTACAAAATTTTATTGAAAAATTAGGTTTTTTGGAAAAAGTTGTTTTCAAACCATAATAATAATTTCAATTATATTCAAAAAAAATGTACAACATTTTTTAATTAATAAAAAGTAATTTATATTGAATATTTTCTTAAAATATTTGATAATCAAAAATCCATTAATTCATCAAAATAAATTTCATTATTGAATTTAAATAATAACAAAAAAATTATTATCATTTCATTAAAATCTATTTACAAAGTAATAATAATAAAATGAATGTATATTCCTTATACAAAAATAAGGCACATAATCATAGTGCTAGGGTCTTATTACATAATGACTTATAACACCAACATAAGACCAATGTGTAAGGTATGTGATGTTAACATAATCTTAGGGTGGATCAGATAATATAACTCGGGTGATAATCTCTATTAACTGCCACTTCTCCCATAGGTGGTTATATTCAAGCATAACACGTTGAAGTTAGGATTGGTCCCGGTCATGAGTGATGCCCATTGAAGCTACATCCTTTTCGAGCTCCGACCCATGTGTTTCATATAGTGAGATTCTAATGGATGAGTCCATCACGTCTTTTTCTGAGTAAATTGGATTTATTAAAGCACTATACTTATACTAATCAAGTGATAACTATTAAATGGCTATATTATCAATGCTAATAATTCATAGAGGTTTTGTGAATTAAAATAACTGAAATCCTAGGATCATCATATGTTTTATATAACCACTATTCATAACTGTTAATTTTATTATATTGAGATGAATGTTCATTAATAAAATTTTGAATCATTAAAACCAAATCTCATATAAAAATTGTTTAATTAAATAAACCCTCATTTTTTGATGAGAATATAATTTGATATCATAATACAACCATTTTAATCATTTAAAATCCGTTAATTTTTTCATCAAATTATTTAAATTAAATTTTTTAATAAGAAAATAGTTACTAAAAATATATTTTACCAAGACCCATTTTATTAAATTAATTGATAAATTTTTTATACCAATTTAAGACTAAGACATCTGCTCCGAAGAAATACCAATGTAATAATAAAATTATGTCACTATGCAAACAATTTTTATGGGCATCATGGGAACTTATGAATGATCCTGGAATGTGTCCTAAGGATATTAAAATTATTAATCACTATATAATCCCACTATGTCAAAAGATCCTGGAATATGTTTTATATAACCAATTTTCATGGTTCTCTGAGATTTATATGACATCAGAAAAACTGGGTCTAACATGAACTGATTACGATATCATAATAAAATGGATGTATTGAATTGAATTTTAATTCTACTGGAAAATTATTTTAGTCACCGGCAACTAAATCAACTAATTATTGTTTTTTGAAACTAAGAAATAAAATGCATTCACTACTGGGGATGAAAATATGAGATGATCATATTTTTACCTTTCGAAACCAAAATTATCCTTCAAGAATCCAATTTCATCAAAATTTACTACACACCTAATATCTTCCAATTTAATAGGAAAACTAAAACATGAATGGTTGAATTATACAAATCATATATCTATTCCGTAATGAAAACAGATTAAATATTAATAGAAATTGGATTTTTATCCATAGAAAATGATATATCGCAAACTTATACCATAAATTTATCTTCTCAATTCACCTTCAAATTATAGTCATCATGTTCATAATTATATAATGTATAAAAACAGATTTAAAAATATTCCATGATATAAAATTTTCATTTTCCCATTCTTAGCCATCGAAATATTTTTATAATTAAAAACCGATTTTGATATAACAACTTATAAATTTGATCTCAAATACATCCTATAAAATATTTATTATGTTTAATTGATATTAAAGCTTCATCCCTTGATGGATTTAAATATATAAGAATTACTTTATGGGATTCAATGTATTGATCAACATATTCATTACTATATAAAATGTGACGGGGCACCTGCTCCCACTCAATGAATGTTATTATAATATCATCTCTTCTTGAAATCGATTCACTGAAAATGCATCTATTGTGATGACACTTTGTGATACAAATGTTTTAAATATATAACAGGTGATATCTATATAATTCAATAGTTTTTTTAAAAATATATCATTCTACAATACAACCTTCGGTCCGATATTGATTCTTTATATACCAATTCAAAATCATAATATACCATTCATTGGGGTTCATCCCTCATTATTGGATAGTACCAAATAGTTGAACATCTCTAACCAATTGAATCAATAATTTTAACATAGTATAAAATAATAATGGTGGAAAAAACACATATAATTCATATAATAAGATTGAAACACCCTTATTCATGTTTGGAAACTTCATCAGGTATATAACATTACTAAATTTGGCTTTGAGAATGAAGAATAATATGGTTAATATATGCTATATAATATTTGGTAGAATGGATTGGAATGAAAAAGGAATAAAATATTATATAAAAAACATAAAATTCATTAGATTTAAGTCCTTGTAACATAAAATTATTAGTTAACACGCAATTCATGATATTTTATTGATGCCCCAATGGATGTTTTATACCATTTTTTACAAGGAGTAATTTCAATTTTTTTATCTTGATATAGTGTAAACTAAGGGATAATGAAAAGTCCAAAATTTGCACATCTTCAATGAGAAAACATCCCTTATCCCCATGTAAATCATGACGAACATATCTATAATTCCATCGTTAATTTTAAATGAACATTTAGTGATATCATAATAACTATATCAAATACATTTTCTCTGTATTCATGAAATCTAGAATATTTCTAACATACAAACTATTCCAATATGAAAATTTAATGAAATTTGAACTTTTATTTCAACCGGATTTCATAATGTTTTATGAAGATAATTTTAAAAAAAATTCAATATCATTTATTGTATAGAACAATTGATCACCCATTCGTGGTGATAGTGTGGTGCCTAAATCAATATTCTCATTGAATTCTATAATCCATAATTATTATTTATGTAATCAAGGAAAAAATTAATGATGTTCCAGGAACATAGTAATCGAGTAATGTTTAAATCGATCTATGTTTGTGAATTCATCAAAAATGACACATCCCAACATTCATTTAATGTTATTTATTGATATATTTGCTTAATTCGGGATATTATATATCATCCCATAATACAAGGCCTTCAATGTGGATTCTTCACTTCTATGATAATCACACATTTTAGCACATATATCCCATATCAATTGTAGATCATTGATCAATGAATACAAATTGAAATTAATATCATTACTACGATCACTTGTTCTAAATAGGAGTAGAGACAATATAATATATTTTAACTGAATGGATTACCATGGTAAAAAGTTTCACTTTACCAAAATGATATAAATTTCACTAAGAGTACTACTCTGTATAGAAAATTATTTATTCCATCTCCAAATAATGCAAGATTAATTTTTACTATATCATTTCTAAAGTTAGAATACTCAAAATAAATTTTCTTACACTATGGAAAATCTGACACATGATATAGGTTCCCACGTTTAATTGGTGTATCCGCATGCAAATTCAATTGTTCCATATTATCGTGACATCCATATACTCTTTTATATTGTCGGATTATTGGAAAGTACTGCAAAACAATTAGAGGAATTGATTCATTTTAATTATATCAATTTACACCACACATACGAAATTTTATTAGGGATTCTTGTTTCCTGGGAAACATAATTGAATCATTTGGAAAATTGAGTATTTTTTAGAGATCATTTACATTAAATGTAACATTATTTTAGAGTCATATGTTTTACATGGTGGTTTATTTTCTTTTAGCATCATGTAATTTTGGTTAACATTTTGTCTTATAAGGCTTATGTTGGCCCATCTATTTCCATATTTCTGTTGACAAAACATCAATAAAACTAAATTTTTTGTCTACTTTGTACAAAGTATAAATTATTGTGTCATATAAATACTAATTATCATGCCAAATAACATTGAACAGTATCAAATTTCTTCATTAATATCCATTATCCTTTCTTAAATTCAATCTCTTTAATCATTTAAACTAGTATTAATAAAATTAGTCTATAAAATTAAGTATCGTCACAATGGGTAAGCATGTCCAGTTTTCACCATTTTTATTCAAATATTTAAGACACTCATCTATTTTGTGAGAAATCAATTATTCTTATTACAGATATGGACTAATTTTTCATTTAATACCAACATTTTAAAATGTGAAAAATAATTTGAGAAGGGTCGTATACTTGTTATAATTGAAACATTATAAAGACTCCATATTTTCACTCTATTGTCATATGATTAGTGTGAATAAATTTAAAATTCATATCTACCCTATTAGGTTCATAAAACAGTCATTATATAATATTAATAAATAAAAACACATAAGATATTAATAATAACTGATGACTGTTATATAAAATTATAATAGGGTAATCCAAACATTGGATTGATTCATATAATTTTAGTATGATTTCAATAAAATGGGAAATTCAATTTATGTAAAAAATTATTCCACTATGGTAGGTGTTATCTTATGAATTCATCCAAAGGTGAACCTTATAGAAATTTCCATCCTCATAATTCTAAAATCCTGAATAGTTATTAAAAAATGTGTTTGTCTAAAACTCATCCTACCCTTATTGTGGACATTCACCTATATTAATTGAACTACAGTCAAAATTAGTCATCCATGGGATGATAACTAAGTAGAGTTTTTCGTTAAACATTAAATATATCGGGGATGAGTCTCACACAAAAAAGTTGTAAAAATAATAGTTTGGGATAGGAAGTAGGTGAGGATGATTATTATACTCCATTGTGTTTACTAAACCGGTTAATTGTACCCATTTGTGATAATTACCCCATTCAAACTAGTTATTTACTCATTTTATATTGATCGTGAAATTTGAGGGTTGTGAACTTTTTTTATGTGATTCAATTGGTCTTGGATTTGTCATGTAGTGAAATATGAATCCAGTGGGCCTATTTTAATTCTATAAGTATTTGAAAAATCCTACATTGAATACATTCAATATTACAACTGATCCTAGTCATACCTCTATTAATATGACCCCAAAATTCATAATTGAATCACCTCAACAAATTAAAATATAACATAAGAATTTAAGGAGTATTAACAAGACTATATATGATAAAAATAAATAATAATCTATCATTATATTTATTGGATATTTAAAAATGTATTTATAAAAAATATAATAAATAAAATTCTATTTCCTATACATGGTTGTAATAAAATATTCATATGGGGGGAGCAGTACATGTAAACCAGAAAACATGAATATCAGAAAATATTTTTTAATACTTATTTCCACATATATAGAATTTGATAACCTCCATTTTATTTGTTTCTAAAAATATGTAAAACCTATGTTTTTTTACATTTAATATTAATCGTATATCAAATATCATTAATATCAATAACTTCTCTTAATAATGTTTTTTAACTTATTAACTAATATTTTAATTAATGAAGAAGCTTATAAATTTTATAAATATTATAGGGTAATTTGATATGTCTCTTTATAATAATAAAAATGAATAATAGTATATAATAATAAAATGAAATGTTATTTATAAAAATAAATAAATCAATATAAAATAAAAAAAAAATGAAAACTAGTCTCATGATAAGTGATCTATTTTAAATTTGGAGTAAGAAAGAAATAATATATATGTAAAAATTAATAAATGAAGAGACAAAATAAATATTTTTATTAATAGAAATCAGTTTATGGATAAATTGGAAAACTAGTAAAAAAATAAATCATGAAATCAACTTACATCATAATTAGTTGAAGAATCCATGAATCGATGTTTAATATTATTGGAAGGCTTACCACTATGTAAACTCTATTGTAAATCAGTTGCCTTACCATTTGGATTATCACTAAGGAATTCCTAAACATTGAGTGATATCTTCATCCAAGCATGTATAATATCTTTTTTAGTAAAATTTGTTTCATCGAAATGATGGGGAAATAAGATAAGATGTTTTATGATCCAGGTACCCTTCTCCTTATTAAATATGGCACATTTTTACCTCCAAATATTCCATTAAAACTCTTTTAGTATAGCCTTGACATCTTGGGAATTATCTAAAAACTCGTCATTGCAACTAATTAAGGTTTCCCACTCATCACAATCTATCATTTTCTTGATATTTGGGGGTGGTGGAATTTGAAATCATGACATCTATAGTAACCAGATGATTGGGAAGTGATTCCCCTTCTTGAGATTAATCAACATGCTTGTCGGTGACTTTTCAATTACTCATGGAGTTGTTTCCTACTATATTAGAATCCTTTGGAGATAGTTTACCATTACTTTGGGACCAATTAACATGAAGAATAGGTATGTTAGAGTAATATTTTCTTCCACATGTAATTCAGTTATGCGTAATAAAACCTTCAAATCCGTAATGGTGTTTCTTCCCTTCCATGAAGAGGATTTAAGATAGTCAACTATAATGAACACTTGTTGGACTCATTTCGGGAGTCTGATGAGATATTTGAATCTTCTTTGATAGCCACCATCCCATAGAGGAGTCCTCACCCTAGCCACCCTCCCTCTCATTTCCTTCCCCAAGAGCATGAAAATATTCAAATAGTACTGATAACCAATTTTGAGAAATTTTAATCATTACTCTAGATTCATCCTTCTGAGTATAATATGTTTGGTCTTCCATGTCTTGCACTAGAAATTTTTAACACATTGGATATATTAATCCACAACTCGTGTATAGAAATTACTTATAATTTTCCTCACTAGTGTCTAGATCTGCTCTGAATACCTCACTAATCCTAGCATCATTGTGTGTATAAGATGAAGATAATAGCATAACCATATCTAAATCCAAATGAAACTCCCACTCTTCAGTTACAACCACATTCTCATCAACAAGTTTAGAATTATTGAACCCATCACCCCTTCATCAAACATATCCTCTGAATGCAAGTACCCCCAGAATCTCATTTCCATCGATTAAATATTTCAGAGACATTTTTTCTATGCTAAGTAAACTTTGATGACTTCCAAAAATAATTAACTTCTTCACATGAGACCTGAAATAAGGAAATATTGGTCAAACATTACCTAAGTACCACCAACATTAATATATTTCTATACATTCCACATCTAGAGAAAATCCATAATCAGTTTGAACAATATAATAGCTTAAGGGCCAGTGAGTTTCACAAGTACCAGTTGTCTTCTCCCATTTGAAGAGACTATCATTTATTCCAAAAATAATGAGAAAGATTTCCCATGGGGAAATAATAGTTATCATAATTGCATCTATGACTAAAAAAATAATGTTTTTCTCCACTGTAACTCTTCTCTTATAAAATATCCCAATCCATTCGACCTAAGGTTATGAAACGTTGACTTCAGCAAAAATATGTAGTGAGATTGGATAGAAAACAACATAGGTTCTCAAGTCCAAAACTAGATAAAGACGGACCGAGTTCCCTAGAACTCATATTACTTATGGGTTTAAAATGGTAAGAAGGAGATAAAGATATCATAACAACATAGATATTGTTGGTTTGACTAGCTTCCTATGAATATCGAATGACCATTGTAAAAGATGGATGTGGAATCTATTGCAAGATCGAGTAGCCCTAGACCATGCAGTGTTCAAATCATCCAATGTTGAGAAATGAATCAAGATATCCCACTTGTTATGGAGTCCTATAATAGAATTTTTCTAAACCCCCCATTATGAAAAAACAAATCAATAATATTTTTCAATGGATTAGAGCCCTGATCTCAATCGAGTAACTATGGTCGGGTTAATGAGACACGGACCCTTCGTAAATTTTGTGTTCAAAAGCTCGGGCTAAGGGAATCCATCACGTAGATCTGGGACCATAGGGAAAAATTGTATTTTTGGATGTTGAGGAATCCATATGGGTTTTGAATGTTGGATAAAATAGGGAGGATGCTCTACTGTAGAAGGGTCCCCCCCCCACCGACGGGTAGGCGGTGGAGGCGGTAACCATCGCCTCCTAGTTTCATGGTCTACGAAAAGTGTTGTGTCTGGAATTAAGGACACTTAGTTAGTATATTATTCTTTTTTAATTATAGTAAATTCCAAAAAAAATCATTGAGTTTACTCTGGTCGTACATGGGTTCGATCCACCAATAAGCAAGATGGGAAGTTCTTATGTTTATAACTGTTAAGATGAATAATAAAATCCTACTATATTGGAATCTAATATGAACATTGATACAATTAGGTATCCATGCATTCGAATCTGGATTAAATTGTAACTAAATATTATACAAGACTAAGTTTCAAATGATCTGTCTTACTACAGTATTCATAAGTATTGATGACTTTTTAGAAAACATATCAATCAATGGTCTACATAACCTAAATATTACACTTCAAACTTCCTTCCAACACCCATCAATTCATTTTATGTATTTAAAATAAAAAAAATTTTACCTCATCATAAATAAAAAATAAATATTCCACGTATGGTGATAAATTTTTATAAAAACCATTTCATTGTACTAATTCTGTTATAACACATGATACAACTTCTAATTATCAATAAAAAACTTATTTGTTTCATTATTATACAAAAAAATAGATTGAGAATGAAATTATTATTAAAGAGTTCTGTACATGAATTAAAGTAAAACTTTTCAAAAACACACAGTAATAGTGTCTCATAGAATGCATTTTTAAACTATATAATTTAATTAAATTCGGATATTTTGAATGAATCCAATCTATATTTCATATGACTACATTCTGAAATATATACATAGAATTATGTGTTCATATATATCTATATATATCTTTGTGTGTGTGTGTGTGTGTGGATGTTCATATATGATATCGAAAAAACGATATAACATTTAAGATGCATTAATAAAAGAAAAATAATGATATAATACCAATAATTAATCAAAATAGGAAAAAACATATTAGAAACTTCACATCAAATTCATGAAATCAATACATGAAATCCATTTTGATAAATTAAATATAAACCTTAGGTGGAATTTTCACAAACCAATTTATTGTGTTATTTTTATGTTTGGATGTTCCAACTATCTTAAATTAATATTCTATAAGTGTCAAATTAGTGTGTGTAATTCTTAATACACTAAAAAATAGTAAGAAAAGTCCATAAATGGTCAATGAAATCCCAAAATCATAGAGACCACCGATTTGAAAAGTATTGTAGAAGGGAAATTGGTGAAGGATAATGAATAAAAATTGATTATAAAAAACAAAAATAGACCTCACTAAACAAGAAATAAAAAACTATCGAGGAGGGGAAAATAAAATACCATTGATTGAAGATTTGAATAGTTTGGGAGAAATTATAGAAACCTCCAACTCTTAGAATTATTCGAGCCTTGTATTCATTAAATCATTGAATTATTTGATCATTGGATTCAATATTTTTAATTGTTTGAGCCTTGATTTGATATTTTATTCAACGTGGAGGATCATCGACAGCAGGTTGAATCCAAAGACTATTTCGGATATTGCGACTAGTCTGTGATTGGTTTGGGATCTTTAAATAGATTAGGTAGACTTTTATGAGAACTTTTAAAAAGTTCTGCTAAAGATAGTGATTTTTCATCTTTTATAAAATCCATATTTTTATGTTCTAAAGTTTTAGGGCACATAAAATACATCCTTATCATCGCTAAAACCATAGAAATGATAAAGGATTTATATTTATAATTAGGAATATTTTTTTTGTAAACATAAATATATATAATATATAATAAAATAAATATAGTTAATATATTCATTATTTAAATATTTTAATTATAATATTATATTTATAAAAATATATAATTATTTATTTATAGTTATAAAAATACATTTTTAAATATAATATTTGTATATTTAGATATTTATATATTTGTGTCATTCTTTTATTTGTGTAATTATATATATATATAATTATTTTATAACTAAATATAAATATAAATATATTATTTATATAAATTATTTAATTCAATATATTAAAATTTTTATAATAAAAATACGGATTCACTTAAAAGAATGTAAATACTTTTTAAATAGAACAATTGAATTATTTATAATTAGAAATTTGTAAATGTATAAATATATTAAATATACACTAAAAAATATGTTTATTCATTATTAATGAATATTTAATTTAAAGTTCATGAATGTGTAAAAATGAGAGAAATTGAATAATTAAAAATGAGTACACTTTAACAATATTGAAAAAAGTGTAATATTTATTAATTAAAAATAAATTATAATAACAATACAACTATATATTGAAATAAATATTAATATATATTCATATTATTAAAACATATTTAAATAAATATAATATATTTAAATAACAAAATATATTTAAATTCCAAGAAAAAATTGTAAAAAATATAAAATATAAAAAATTTATAATAACATAATTGTAACAGAATTAAAAATTACAGAATAATTTTTTTTTAAATTGAATGAAAATTCTATTAAATGTATAATTTTATAGTGAAATTTTAAAATGAATAAAATTTCTGAATAAATTAAAAAAATATTAGTTGTATTTTTTATTATATAAGATTACATGAATTAGATAAACATTTATGTTTGTGCATTATATATATGAATAGATTAATTATGTATATATATGTGAAATCAATATGACATATATTTGATATTTGTTTTATTGAAAATTCAAATGATATTCCATAATGCCTTTTACTCGATGGAATTAGTCTGTATTTTTTATTCATATTAAATTTAAGTTATAAACCATTCTTCATCCAATATATATGACTAATTTATTATAAATCATAAATATTTTTTTCTATAAATCATATTTTTTAAATTATATATTCATTCATATATATATTTAATATAAATTATTTACAGTTATTTATAAGAAATATATTTTTAAAATTAATGTCTTCATTTTTATGCATAATTATTTAATGAATAAAATGTTCAATTTTTTCCCTGAACAAATTAGTTTTAATTTTTAATTTTCTTATTTTTTTTATTTAACATATCAACATAATTAATACATTCTATTTGTTAATGTTTATAATTAATATATAATATGTCACATTTATTCACTTTATCCTTAATTATTTAACTAATAAAAAAATAATAATTTTTTATTACACTCATTTTTTTCTATTTAGTTAATTATAAAATACTCTTCAAGGCCTTTATTAGCACTTAAAATATAATATAAATGATCTCTTTATAAGTAAAATATTTAATTACAGATAATGGATACCTTTTAACAACACTACAGAAAAGTACTGATAAAGGATACCCATTATAAGCTCAAAATAGAGGTGCTGATAAATGATATCCTTTGTCAGTGAAAAAAAATTACAAATAAGTGGAACCCTTTATCAGCATTTTTATGTAGCACTGATAAAGTATTGCATTGTTAAAATCATATTCAGTAGTAGCGTTTCATTAATATTTTTTTAGGATTTATTCACTATATTTTGAAAAACAAAATATATGATTTCTTTTGATGATGAACGAACCAAGACTCGATATTGGACATGTGTGTTAACCATGGTATAATTTAGGTGGACTAATTTTTTCCCACAAAAGGATTAGTGTTTTAAAATTATTATATTGTGTGATCTGTTGGTCATTCCATGTGATGCCTCTTAAATGACAATTTTAAATTAGCAGAACCTAATACCCTTAATATAGTAGCCATTGGGTATTTATTTTGGCCTTTTCTATTATTCTTGATATTCAAAGTGGAACCTATTTTAAGGGAAGATTCCACGAATACCATAAATTAATAATTTCTATCTAACTATACCCCTCAATGAGTTGTTGGGCCTTCTAATATAAAATGGTTTTAAAATTTTTAATGTGGAAGAGGGTATCCCTCAACTATGTTAACACCTAGTGACCTAACCACCTCTAGATGATTTGGTCATCTATCTTTTTAAATAAATTTGGATGATTTTATCATGGTATTATTATTGGAATGAACTTTTCCTAATTTATTTAAATATTCAAAAGAACTATAGAACACTTTTAATGATACTCAGGTGCCAGTTATATAATTTCTTGGATGGGTTGATATAATACTAGTGGTTACATGTGCTATGGGAGAAACTTGTTTCTCGTTAATGGACCATTATAAATAGTTTCATCAGTTACATTTTGATGTGATACTCCATGAGAGATACATGGTATTACTATAATGGGAAAAAATCATTTCCTCCCTCCTTGAGTGACACCAGTTCTTTAGGGGAGAACCTTAGGATGGTCTTGGGGTTACTAAGATTAGACAATTCCATGAGCAATACTCACACCCTCGGTGAGATAACATGGATGGAATCACAGTTTAAGGATTTTATCCCATTATGAGATTTATACTTCAGATTCCATTTATATAATTACTATGGTGGAATTTGGAAGTGGTGGTTTTTATAGGTTGATGGAGAAGTACATGGGATTCATTTTAGTATCTCCATGGAATTGTCAAGGGTAACTGTTATTAAATCTAGTACTGAATATTATTTTAGAAAAATGATACTTCATAATTTTTGTCCAGGTATTCATTATACAATCAAAATCATATTCATGTGTTCATTCAATCATATGTAACATGGACTGGAATTTTTTCTCCATTACACCCATTTAATGTTTGTTTAGGTTCACTGATGTTTAGAGGCATCCTAGCATAGGCCAAATCAAGTATAGTCAGCCATGTCTCCTTTAAGAACCTAAACTAACTTGGCTACCATAATTTAATTATATCATTACCTATTATATATACACTCCATCTTAATTTATATTCCCATACATGATTATGTAATATACATCATTGGTTTTCTTATACTGAGAATATCGCATGCCCAATTCGGTCCTCTATTTAGTTAGGGTAACTAAAAATATCATCTTGTCCAACATTCCATGATTTATTGCATGTGTTGTGCATTATACAAGGGAGATTATGAGTATTTATATGGTCTTTTACTCTATATTCTCTAAGATATCATCTTTTAGGATTTTATCATTATCTTATTTATGTATTGTATTGTTATTATAACTTTTGTGTCCAACTATAGTTTTTGTAGCATCATTTTTACATACGTTCATCAGTGTACATTATTGGATGTGGTAATTTTCATTTAGTTTAGGTACTTATAAATTGATGTATGTATTTGAATTATTTAACTTCATATATTGAATATTTTATTTATGAGCTATCACATAACAATATAACTCTGATCAGGATGGTACAATCACTTCATCATGTATCCTTTAGACCCTCACTACTACATGGTTTCCTCTAGCTCACGAGGTGGCCCACTTGAGGCCCTATAATGACACGTCTAAAAACTCTTATACTTGTCAGTCGGGCCAAGATGATTCATGGTGTCCAAAAAAATGGGTCACACTATCATTTTTTTGGAAAATATTTCTAATTAATGTGAATAAAAAATTGATAGGGTAAATATTTTTTAAAAATATTTTAACCTTCAACAATTTTTTTTTTGAAAATTAAATCATTGGATTTCAAAATTTCCAATACATTAATTAAGGATAATATTGGTACTAATTTTCTAATTTACAAGTTATCTACCTAGGATATGAATGTAGAAAAGGCTGAAGAGAACTAGATTGGTCGATTTTCAAATATGATGTTGATAATTACGGATAAGGTGTCTGGTAATATTCTTGTGAGAGTTAATTTGACCCACTCTCTCATTAGAAAGATTTAATTAAAGAAACAACATGATGTTTATTTAAAAATATTCTATGATTCATTGTATAGTGGAGAGATCATCAATTTTTAGTATATTTCCCTATAGTTTATTCAATTCTCCCAGAAAAAACATGTTTTCCCTTTAACTATGATTAAGGTTGTTTTTGGATATTTTTTCGTTGACTATGGTTTGTCTACCCATGAACCAAAATGATGTTCTATGACATGAATCCTCATTTTTTATGGCCTCATTTTAAATATACAAATACATGTGTATTTATTTATATTATATATCCAAATAGGTTAAAGATCCTCAAATAAAATTATATAGTAATCATCATCTTATTTTTATGAAAATATTGATATAGACTTGGATTTGAATGGATTTTATCATGGGGCTACAATAAATGAGATGAGTTAAGAATTCCATTTTGAAGGGGATCTATTTGTTAATGAAATCAACTTGTTTCATACTAATCTACAACACATATTTATTGTAGTAACAATAAATGTTTTATATGTAAGTGGTTTTATATTAGAATGGAGTCCCAATTCTATTGTCAATAATTTGGATCCATGTCTAACCTAATGGTTTTTTGATGCTAATATATGTGGTAATGGGAACTCATTTCAGTTTTAGAAAAACATATAATTCTGATTTTGATAGGAAATTTGAAAGGGGAAATTTGATTATTCGAGATTTGATTTTTTTCCTTTATTATACAATTAAATGTTTGATAGGTTATCCAACTATTGATGGTGGAAAATGAATATAATAATTATTACCAATAATATTTTAGAATAACATATTTTAATGATTTATATTTCTATCCGTGCATATTTCCTCATCATTTGTCCACAGTTTGAGTGGATCCAACTATTACATTGAGTGTTATTTAGTATAAAATTGGGATGACCCAATTGGGTTTTCTTCCAGTTTTGATTAGTTAATGATGTAACATGTCTTATCTGGATAAATATATTATTCCATTGGAGTTACTATTTTGTGAACAAGTGTTCTTGAATTACATTCCAGTGTTGTTCACTATCATCTGAGATATCATGGGAATCTTAATGAAAGGTATTTGATATCATTTCATATGTTTTAATGGCTTGTATGTATAAAATATATCATTGATTTACCAACTAGTTGTCTTTGATCCACATTGTGTACCTTTTTTATTTAAAATAATATCAGTATGACCTATATCATATATTAAAATGTTAAGGACCTGACATTGATTGTGATGTGTTTATGACCAAACAATCACATTATTGTTTTGACTCATAAGAGAATATTATACATGGAAACTATGGAACTATATTTGGATTATTATGGAATTATTGTTGTGACTCTCATATAACATGGTATTAGAAATGTTTGATGATGGTGTGATTGACACGACTCTTTATAGAAAAATATTTATCAGGATCTTTTGGTGGGGGGAAATGAATTTTAAAAGTATAATTGCAAGATCCCCATAATATTCTTGCAGTAACATTACTCATTTTCAAATTCTTTACAGTTGTCTATTCATATCCATTGAACAAATAATGTTTTTTGATTTTTTAGAAAAAAATTGTATGAATAAATACTTTATTTATTTTATAATATGTAGGGAGGATTTCCATTTGCCTTATCATAGGATGGACTTGTACCTATTTCAATTAAACACATATATATATTATACCATATTGCCTATGTGACCCACTAGATGAATGTTGGAATTTTGTTTGAATGAGTATTATAAATGAATTAAAATAAATTGATTTTAATAACCAACATTTATTTGGAGATGTAGTGGAATAGTATTATTCATAAATGAATAATACTGACCACCCATTGGTGGTTATATGGGCTTATTCCTTCTATATAGAACCGTCTTCTTGTAGGTGGAAGCCTACTATTAGACTTGGATGCCGATCTGGACAAGAATGTCTGGAGAGGATGTATTGTCCTAATAAAAGTCTTTATTCAATTATTAATCACTTAATATCAACACTAATTCATCCAATAACAACACATTGTATATATTAATACATGTTTGGATCTCTAAACTCTATTTAATAATGTTTATATGTGTCGATGAATGCTCTACTACCCTACTTATAAGTTTATATTTTTTAAATCTAGTATCTTATTCTTTCTTGAATTCATATAGATCTCTCAAACGATTCACTTTTTCAATAGTGTGAATTATTAATGGAATTTATCTATTAATATTTATTTTTATATCGACTTTGAAATTGAGGGTTATTGTTCAGATCAATAGTACACATGATTCATAGCTCAAAAATTATGTTGGTATTTATTCCCTTTGGATTTAAATATTCTAAAACAAGTGAATTTAATGATTTATGATTTGGAATCAATATTCTAGGATTATTTATACATTTATAAGGCCATCTTATCTCCAATTTTTTTTAAATGAACAATAAAATTACATGTGGTTTAAGGATGATAGTTTCTTGTTGTAGATTATTTTTATGATAAATTTTGTCTTTCAATTTGAAATTTATTTCTATGATTTATTATAAGCTGGAAATGGGTTTTGATAACATTTGATTGTTTTTGTTATGGTTTTGAAAATGAATTTCCTTCATTGTGTAATTAAGAAAAATGATTTTTAATTATGTTTTAATGGTTTCAAAGATGATATCCCCCTTTTATAAATCAATTATGGTTACTCTAAAGTACATTGATGAGGATGTAGAGATCCATCCTTGTGGGTGTAATAATCCCCATAGAATTATTTAACTAGTGTAACATGGTCTCTATTTTCCAAATGTTTTCACATATATCCACCCTCGAGAGTGAACACCAACACCATAGACCTATTCAATTTGGGTAATATATATCATTTAGTGGACTTCTAATCATTATGTTTTTATGTGGATCCTCATTGACAATGAACTGTTGATACACATGCATTTTTTTCTCCATTCATTATCCATGATATGATTATTTGGGATGTTTATGGATGCTCTGTGGAAACCTATTTATTTTTATATTATTTTGAAATTTGAATGTGTGATTTAACTATGATTCTTTAGAAATTGATTCCCATGAATAGTATATAACTATAGGAGTTTAATTTCGTTATGTTATAAATTCTACTTTTGAATGATTTTGTTAGATCATCGTAGTTTGTTTTTTGTACAGCCTTTAGACAATAGTGGGTGTACATAAATATTTATTTCAATGACTTTTGTAGGTGTAAGTATCTCTATGAATATGGTAAGATTGTTTTTTGTATGGTGTGAGTGTATGGAGGTGATGTATTGTCAATTAGAGTTAAGAATTAATTATTTTGAGTATTGTGCTTTCTATATGTATGTTGCCATTTTATTTTCATGATAATTATCTAATTTCTAATATTTTTTTTAAATACTAATATTTTTCTTCACCATTATATGACCAGGTTAAATAACCATGGAGGTAAAATAATTCAATATTATTGTTCATGTCACCTATATAATTTTTAGAAACCTTTTGGGATCAGGAATGCCTTGTGGTTTATGATAATACAAATTTGGGTAACATGCAGTTGGGAAAATAATGATGGATCAAGAAAAAATTCAAGGTTCTTTTTACTGTTGATACAAACAAATATTGGTATCTGTATAATATATTCAATGTTTCCAAAGTGTTCCAAAGTTGATTAATATATAATGAACAATGTTTTATCATATATATAATAAAATTTAATAATTTTTGTTAGTGTGTACATTCATTAGATGGGTTCCCAATATCTTATTCAGACTGAATATAATTATTATGCGACAATATTAAAATTTTCATAAGAAACTTTAAATGTTTTTTTAAACATTTCTTATATTTTTAGCAGTAATTCACATTAAATTTAAAGGAATTTACCCCATGATGTTTCATGGAGATATAAATAGAGAATTATACTTAATTCTCATTAATTTATGTATTTCCTTATTGTATAGTTTGTTTATGTATTAATTTCATTGAATTTTAGTTGTTGATATTTTCCAGAAGTGTTTAATTTTACCCAATGCGTCTTGTTAGGGATATTTTTCAAATTTAAAAATGAATATTGATGGAAGTATATTGATGTGTATAATAAATAACTAAGATATTTGGTAATAGTAATGAACTATTATCAAGGCGTATAGGTTTTCATCATTCATATCTTTTAAAGAGGTTAATTTTTTTTTCCAAATATTGGTTAGTGGTCATGATAACATTATGCGAGGGTGATGGGGAACAACAAGTCAACATATAAATTTATTATCTCTATGGATTTTTTATTTTCATGATGATATCTTTAAAGATTACTAATCTATCATGGGATTCCATGGTTTTTATGAGCCTGATATTCTATGAATTATTAGCATAATTATGGTGGTGTTTATGATTGTATCCTACCATATTCAATAAAATATATGGGAAAACCGTGTGTTGGAGAGGGAATCATGATAATTTTTTTATAATAGATACAAACGATTAATTAATCCATGGGTATGGTCTATAAATGTGAGGATTATTTCAATGGTCATGTTGTATCTCAATATAGTGTAGTGGGTTATCTATCAAATGTAATGGTTGTTGTTTTATGGGAATAAAATATTTACATTTCCTAGTTCTATAGTTTGAGTGGTCTTTTAGGCAATTAAATGTTATTTATTTTTTATTTCTACCAGATTTTAGATCATATGATGTAATCATCATTTAAGGGAAAGGATTTTATATATACTAATAATGGATAGTTATAAATTTATTATCTATAAAATATATAATAAATTCTTCAATCATTTTGATAAAAAATAATTTCTTATTTTTACAAACATTTATAGTGTTTCTCGTCTAGGTGTATTTTTTTAAATTTATGAAAGATAAACAGTTGATATATTTTTGTTTTATTTATTTGTATTCTCATGATTAAAATTATTCCACATATTTTCATGGGTTGGTGATAGTTCTGAAATATATAGTTTCATAGTAAAAAACACATTAGAGTGGTATTTATTATCTTCAATAATCCCAAGTGTCAATAATTTATCATTAATCAATAATATAATAAAATATTTAAAATATTGATGGGGTTTGTATTTGATTTATACTTATTTATAGCATATTTAATATGAAATTCAAATTTGTTCAATGATGATTTGTTTTTGAATATGACGAGTGATATTTGTAATGATTCTTGAAATGAGTGGTGTTATGATCCAGTGATTGTTAGTAAGATTTTTTCCTAATTAAAATTATTTTGCATAATATTATACAAGAAAAATGTATAGAGAAAGAACAAATTCATTGTTATTAAATAAAAAAAATTAACACGCAATGAAACTCAATTAAAATTACAACCATTATAACTGAATTAAAAATAAATATTAGAAAATATATAATGGGAAAATACAAATTCCCCAATCCACTAGAGTCATCACCACCCTTGAAGACACAGTAGTAAAGAAAAAATATATTAGTAAAACAATAAACATATTAAGAAAGTTAAATATAGAAAATTTAGAAAAATTATGTTAAGTATTGAATGCATGAAGGATGTTATATTTATGGTAGATTATGTATCCATTGGAATAGTATTTTGACCATATCAATAGTAACCTGGCCATTCACAATAGTAACATGACTATTGGAATATCAGTCATACATCAAAATAAAATATTATGATATAAATAATATTTAACATGATTAATTTATGTAAATAAAAATTTAATAATGAAAAAAATATAATTATTCAAAATCCTAATGTAAATAAAATAATTTTTTAATAAAAAGTTTTTAATGGATTTCATAAAAGTAAAAAATATATATATAATAATTAAAATTACCTATTTTATAATATAATTTTGAAAAAAATTTATAACCTTTTTTAAATCATCACATCAATATTATTAGAGGATAATTTTTTGGAAATTTAAAAAAATACATCATTTTCCATGTGGGTTGTAAAAGTTTATTTTTCACAATACCTGTGTTTCTTAAAATACAAAATTCATGATATAAGTGGAGGAAATAGGTTCTCGATGAGTGAAGGGCATTGGCGGTGATGGTGGCTATTCCAAGGGGGAATATGTCTAGGATTCAGCTTCATTGGCTTCCTCCAACCATGAGAGTTTCTCAACATGGCTCGGGTCTTTAACCGATAACGTCACTTAGTGGACGAAAGGGTGGTTCTTGACATAATAGTCAGCTTTCAGTGGCGGTGGCATTATTTGTTCTTAGTCTTTGTCTTTTAATGGCAATGATGGTTCATGGACCATCAGATTTCGATTCGGATTTTGTCTTTCAGCGGTGGTGAGTTCAATTTTTCACCATAGTGTTATCTTCTTCTTCTTCCCTATAGTTGGTGCAGATCTTGTTTACATTGTTTTGGATCTGGTTATGAATTTTATGGGTCTAATTAGGGGTATTATTTTTCTATGAGGGTTAAAAAAATACTATGATATTTATTACTCATAATTTTAAAATTTTACTAATGATGTTAAGTTATTTTAATTTTCATAATTATAAGAATATAGAGGGCATAACTCCCTTCCCGGAACATTCAACAACGTCCCATTAAAGTCCAGTTAACCATCTACATAGACTTTTCAATTTTAATTCATATAACCAAAATATTGGATAGAAATAAAAGTATACAAAACATATAAACAAGTAATTATATTAATTATATTATTTTGGAGTTAAATATACTAATATATAAATTACATTGAATGGAATCGAGAAATCAAAGAGGAAATGGGATTTTTTAAGATGAACATGTTATCAAACAATTCAACTTTGTCAAATAAAATTATAAAATATAACTCACTGATTTTAATGGAAAAATAGTGGAATAAATATATTCCAATTATAGAACAATTTCATAGTAAATATAATTTTATTTCTCATTAGGTTCTAGAGAAATGAAATAAATCGAGGATTATGGAAAGGTATTCTTGAACAGAACACCATTTCATTGGGTTAACTCTCATTCATGAAATATTTGATATGAATACACTTATAATGATTATTAAATATCACATTACTATTCTTCACTTTTCATTATGAGGATATACATGTTTCATATATTATTTGATATCAAATACAATGATTTTCCAAAAGATATTTTCTTTGAAAACTCATATTTTACACCTCTCGAGTTGTTTGTTCTTCAATTAAAAATGATGATTATTATTCAAAAAAATTCACTTAATCTTTTGGGTTCCCAATATTTATTCATTAATTTCTTTTAACAAAATCCTTATGAAACCAATTTGATTCCATGGGTAATTTCATGATTATTTTTATAGTACTTTTTATGTATCATGCATGATTCTATAAATATTATGTTGTGATGGTTGGTCCCTAAATTTTATTGATCCGTAATAGATTGGGCAATGTGATTTATCTCATTAGATAATATAAACTATGTTTGGACATGATGCTATGTTAATCCAAAAATATGTGTGTGGATTGATGACTATGAAATGGAGTTTCATTTTAATGTACTGTCACTATCCATTATTTTATAAGATGTTTCTCTCATGATATCAATTTTGAACCTATGCTTATAAAATTTTGATTACAATTAATCATGTTATATTAACTCATGTTCTTTATTCATCCTCTTTCTATAATTTTTGGTGACCCTTTTTATTTATCTTTATCTATAGGTGATTACATAATCTATTGAAAAGGTGGGATTTTTAAAGGATTAAGAAGAATAATTTAAATAGATGTTTATGATTTATTATGTATGAGACTACTTTTCACAACACACTAAACCATTTTGATCTAGTACATAACATCCTGACCCGGATGCCACTAACCGGGGCTCCGAGTCGATTTGCCATAAGGCCTCAAGCACATTTCCCCAAATGCCAGAGGCTGATGACTAGTAGTGAGGGCCTTGGGTGTGATAGTGAGGAAACTATGCCCTCATTGGCAGAGTAAA
This sequence comes from Viscum album, assembly GCA_963277665.1. NCBI lineage: Eukaryota > Viridiplantae > Streptophyta > Magnoliopsida > Santalales > Viscaceae > Viscum > Viscum album. The sequence continues at coordinate 301,867,407 of OY728131.1, read as the reverse complement.
CAGCAGAATAAAAATAAACATGCAATATCGGAAGTATTATAAACCAACAGTATAAACAGTGGAAGACTAGATCAACAAACTGGAGCACAAATATATATAATAAATGATGCATGATACATATCATTGAATGAATCCAAACAAGTCACAATACTCGAAAACACCACTGTCCCAAAAAAAAGTACAAAAGAAAATAAAATAGCTCCTCAGCATCGCAAGACAAAGCTTGGTCTCATGCTCTCCTACTCCAAGAAATCAAATACCAGAAGTCAAAGGGCGCTTGCCCTTGTCTATACCTGCAACAATATAGTCTAATGGGGCCCAAAAGCATGACCCACACAAGGTGTGAGATTAATCCAAATAGGCATTCAACCGAAGATCTGTTCCTAACTATCATTGATTATATTGCAGGTAAAAGTACAATAAGTAGTAAATATAAACAGCAATGAAGTGGGCAGTAAATAGTAAGAAGTAAAGTAGGATGATACACAATAGTAATCAATCCACAACCAACAATAGTTGTGAAGCAAACAGTTAACAAGCTGAAAAAACCCTCTGGGAAGTACTCGTAGCCCTCCCATCTGGTCCTATCCAAGAAGTAACACCACCCTCTAGGCAGTGCAATCTGCCTAACCCCTCTAGTTTGGTCATACGAATTTATGAGACTCTCTGGTGAAGCACACTAGGTCAATTACCAGTATAGTCTAGGATAGCCAAGGACTCTCTATGGAAGTTCACGCGGTCTAACCCTCTTAGCCCCAAGGTCTAGAGACTCTATGAGGAATTTATCTCAGTCAATTCCTCCTATAGACTCAGGTATTCAACAGACTCTCTGAGGAAGCTCACTAGGTCAATTCCTTCTTTAGCCTGGGAAGGTTCTTAAAGAGAAATCAACAAGGTAAGACTCCATGAGGAAGCTTGCTTGGTCTACCCTCTCGTAGTCTATAAAATCTGAAGGCACTCTGGGAAGCTCACTTAGTCTATCCCATGTGGCCTATAATGTCTAATAATCAATAAGGAAGCTCACTTGGTCAACCCTCCAATAGTCTATAATTTCATAGACTCTCTGGGAAGTTCACTCGGCTTATCCCTTATAGTCTATAGCACCATGTTCTCTCAGCCCCATGCCAGTTAGTACATAATAATGCTATAAGGCCACAGTGAACCTATAGAGCAACTTGGCTAACCAAAGTACACCTATAGAACTACTTGGCTAAATAGTCTACAAGGCAACAAGCATGTAATGCAAAACATTCCATCCTATAGACACAAGGAAAGGCAACATTTCTAAAGGCCAAAGGCTAACAAGAACCAAAGGTCTTAAACAGAGAAAAGCATGGGCAAAACATCCAAGAAAAAAAAATTTCTTCCAACATTATTTATTTACCTCTACACAAGCATACAAGAAAGGAAGGAAAAAAACAAGGTCAAAAAGGTAAACATGCAATACCCCGTTCATGGGTATTGGTGGAATTTGCACATAAAACTCAAGTAAATTGAATAGTAATGCGCAAAACACCATCCTCGATCCTTGAAGATCGATATACTTTAACCACAATGACTGATTCTCCCTTTAATTTCATAGATCTAAGAAAATGTCCAAATTCTCAAACCACGATAACATGAGAAGGAGGAAGAATCAAGGAATGAAACACAAAAAGAAGGAATAATTCACCGATACGGTTCCAACGCAATCGACGTTGGTTGAATCAGAAAACAGATGAAGGCTCGGGAATCTGAAAATGTTTTGCGGCCGTATGACGTCTCTCGGTCGAACCAGGACATGGAGAAGAAGTTTTTTCCGATCAGGCACGACCCTGATTTGTTTAGTAAAAAAAGAATATAGGAAGTGTACTTTTAGTATACACAGCGTGTAGTAAGTCTTTCCATACTCTTCCATAATTACCTCCACCTCACCCCTACACACCGTGTGTGTGGCCCGGACATGGCCAGTTTTCTGCTTCGAGCAGGAATAGTGTACATGGCGTATACTCAAAAATGTACACGGCGTGTACTTAAAAAATTTCCAGAAACATTATTTTTCACAAAAACTAAAAAAAATAGAAAGCATAATTGCAAACAAAGATCTGGGTACATACAAACTTCCCCCCTTAAAGAAATTCATCCCCAAATTTCCCTAGAGATGCATAGAAGAGGAATCCCCGAACAGCTCTGGCCACTATGATCGATCCTCAACATCCCTCTCCCAAGTCTCATCATATTCTCACCCGTGCTTCCATAGCACCTGTAACAGAGGAACATACCAGCCTTGGAGAACGTTCATACTGCGATAAACAATCCGTATGGGATGCTCCTCAAATGATGCATCCTCTTCAAGCTCAACCTCCTTGGGTTGGAAGACATGAGACATGTCTAAAAAGTAACGTCGGAGATGACAGACATGGAAGAGGTCCTTCATAGCCCGATACCACTGAGGTTGCTGCAACCGATAGGTAACAGGCCCAACTCTCTCCAATATCTCAAATAGCCCAACGTACCGCGGTGAAAACATACCCTGTCTCTGAATCCGCTTGTATCCCAACCTCAGTGCAACACACAAAAAATCCTGATCTCCGACCTCGAACTGCAGAGGTAGTCTCTGCTGATCAGCGTAAGACTTCTGCCAAGACTGTGTTGTAGCCATCCTCTTCTGAATCAACTCTATCTTCTTTGAGGTCTCCTGAACAAGACGAGGTCGCAACAGAGCTGCCTCTCGTGCCTCCAGCCAGCGTAGGGTTGATCAATGTGGCCTACCATACAAATCCTCATAGGGTTCCATCTGAATGGTCTCCTGAAAACTGTTGTTGTTGGAGAACTCCACTAGAGGTATATACTTCTCCCAAGAACCACCGAAGTCTATAATGAAAGCTCTAAGAATATCTTCAAGAACCTAAATCATGAGATCAGACTGGAATTCAGTCTGGGGATGGTATTATGGTCTCAAAATTACCTGTGTACCTAAATCCTTCTGAAGTCCCTTCCAAAATAGAGAGGTAAAACGCGCATCCATGTATGAAACAATGGAGTGTGGAACTCCATGTAGACGTACAATCTATCAGATTTACAGTCATCCCAGATCATCAACACTGAGGTCTCCTTGACCGGAAAGATGTGTGAAACCTTCATAAGCCTATCTATGACAAACCAAATAGTATCACTCCCCCAAGGATACCTCAGTATCCTAGTCACGAAGTCCATCGCGACATCGTTCCACTTTCTCTCAGGAATTGGTATCTGATGCAAAAGCCTCGATGGTCGTTGATGCTATCCTTTCACCTACTGACAAGTAGAACATCTCTGGAAAAAACCAGCAACATCTATCTTCATACCTTGCCACCAGTACTAGAGGTGTAGGTCAAGATACATCTTGGTGACGCCAGGATGAACTGCCCTAACTGAGGAATGAAAATCCCGCATCAGCTTCTCGCGTGTGTCGGCTAGCACCCATACGCATCCCTAGAAATTCAAGATCTCATCCTCACCCAATGTCCATCCAGGAGGAGGGTCCCCTATTGAAACACTCTCCTACAAGACTAAGGCCTCCGAATCTGATAGCTTCCACATACGCACCTGATCATGAAGTGTAGAGGTAACAACCACAAATGAAGGGAATGTCTTTCCCCGCCTGTCGTGCACCTCCAAATACATCTCATAGAATAGTGACATAAATTTCCTCTCACTACTGGCCTCCTAAACTGCCTGAATCTGTGTTCTCTTGCTCAAAGAATCAGCCACAACATTGTCCTTTCCTGGCGTATAAGCGAGCTCAGAGTCAAAGGACTGATGATACTCAACCCACCTGTGTTGTCTCATATTTAGATCACACTAGGTGAAGATATACTTGAGACTCTTATGGGCGGTGAAAACCACAAAGTTCTCTCCTAGAAGGTTGTGTCCCCAATAGTGTGTGGAATGAACAATGGCTGCCATCTCCAGATCCTGCATAGGGTAATTCCTCTCGTGTGGACTCAACTGTTGAGACCCATATGCAACGAATTCATCTCCCTGCATTAGCATAGCTCTCAGCCCGATACCTGAAGCATCACAGTAAACATTGTAGCCCTCCCATTCAGCTCCTGAAAGGATGACACACAACGATCTGACCCTAAAAACATCGCCCCCTTTCTTGGTCAGACCTTTCAATGGTGCTACTAGACAAGAGAAGTCGTGTATTAAATGCATGTAGTATCCATCTAGCCCTATAAAACTATGCACCTCAAAGAAATTCTTCTGATGATCCCAAGAAACTACAGTTCTCACTTTCTCTTGGTCCACTGAAACTCCTTTCTCTTAGATAATATGACCCAAGAAGTGAATCTAATCCATGCAGATGTGGAATTTCAAGAGCTTTGCATATAACTGATGCACTCTCAGTTTACTCGAAATGATCTCAAGATGTGTGGCATGGTCATTTCGAGTGTGAGAGTACACCAAGAAATCATCCATTAAGACCACGACGATGGAGTCCACGTACGGATGGAACACTTGGTTCATCAGTGCCATGAAAACTACTGGCGCGTTCAGGAGACCGAACAGAATGACTGTATACTCGTATAGATCATACCTACTCCTGAATGCTGTAAGAGGTATATCTGATGGTCTAACGCAAAACTGATGATAACCGGACCTCAATCCGATCTTCGAGAACACATGGGATCCTCGAAGATGACAAAGAGGTCATCAATCCTTAGCAAGGGATATCGGTTCTTGACCATCAATTGTTTCAGCTTCCGATAATCCACACAAAGTCGAAGGGTGCCGTCTGCCTTTTCTCAAACTGGACAGGTGAACTCCCAGGAGAAGTACTGGGTCGGATGAAACCCTTTTCATGTAACTCCTCCAACTGCTTCTTGAGCTCCTGCAATATAGTTGTAGCCATCCAATAAGGAGGAGTGAACACTGGTGCCGCCCTAGGCACGAGATCAATGGAATGTCTTCTTCCCACTCCGGAGGAAAACCTGAAAATTACTCTAAAAAGAAATCCCCAAAACGATCCACCACCAGGGGAAAGTCTAACTGGGATTTCCCCTGGTTATCTAGATAACAACTGGCAATCTGGGCTGTAACTTCCCCTAGCCCATGATGCTCGTGTCTAGCTCTACCCAGATGGACATCCCACATTCCTCTATTAAGGAAAGATCCTCCCTCCGGTGATACGATACTCAACCGACAGTGATAACAATCGACGACTGCATGGATGGGAACCAACCAGTCCATACCGGGAATGATGACATAGCCTGTCATCTATAGGAAATAGAGGTCCCATAAGAAATGACACCCCACAACCTCAAGAGGGCACTCTCTGCACTAATGCACACTAGATGTCCTCGTTCCCAACAGTGTTTCAAGAGTCAACAAGTCGACAGATGAAAAGATATAGATCCCAAGGCTAACCACAACCACAATAGAGATATAGTTATGGGAAGCACTAGTATCAAAAAGAGAGGAAGATAAAACAAAGGATACTAAGATCATACCTCGAACTGTAGAAGGGTCGAGATCCTTCTCTTGATAGGTCTGGTCAATGGTGAAAGAATGGTCAGCATCGCAACCCTGCGCCCCTGGATGATCACTCTAAGCTGATCCACTCTGCTGTCGCTGATGAACAGGTGACTGGCCACCACGGCCGCAACGTCCACCTCGGCCCGGACGGCAGGAAGAACTCCAGCTCTCGGACTGGGGTGAAAATGGTGAAGCATCTCCCGAACGTAGGGTCATAGAGAAACCCCTTCCACTAGCTGAAGGTGATAAGATGTGACCGAAGCGATGAAGATGGACCATCTTGCTGCAGGATTGGAACTCCATCGGATATCTCTGGCATTGAGTCATAGTATTCCCACTCCTACCGCACTGGTAGCATACATCATGGATGCCAGAAGACGCATCACGTGAACCTTGATATCCTCGAGAAGACTCTATGTGATGCTTCCTACTGTCCATAGGAGTAACAGTAGCTCTGGATGTCGAAGCACCCTAGATCTCTACTCCACAATCCCTCAGATATCTCTCAGTAATCAGCGCTTGGTTGATTATAGAGGATATAGAAGTCAACTAGAAGATATTCACCTGGGAACAAATATCCTTCCAGAGACCGTCCTCGAACTTCCTAGAAAGAAACAACTCATCACCTGCTAGGGTTCAGTGTGAAACGATGCAGCTCAGTGAAGTGAGACGAGTACTCCATTACATAATGAGTACCCTTCTGTAGACTCATAAACTCTCGGGCTCGATCAATCCTCAAGGTCTCCGAATAGAAGTAGTCATATAAGGTGCGTCGAAACTCATCCCAGGACATACCCTGTTGATGCCCTGAATGTGAGATCACCTCCCACTACCTCTTCGCGGTGTCTTGAAGAATATAGGTGGCTAGCATTACCCGCTTTTCTGGGAGTATCCCCAGATGCTCAAAGATAGTCAGGGTTTCCACGAACCATGACTCTGCAACCTGGGGTCCTCCATACCTTAAACACGTAGGATGATGATTCTGGTGAAAAACTCTCATCAACTCAGCCATCGAAAGGGCACGAGCAGCGCTCCCTGAAATGTCTGCATCATCATCAGGAAAGCCTCCCTGAACTGTACATCGGCTCCTACGACGGGTATAACTACTGGTTCCAATGATGGAACAGCAGGAGGATCAACTGGAGGTTCTTGATCGGCCATATCCAGTGACTGATCACCATCTAGTAATTGACGCACGACTGGAGGACATCTCGTAGGCATAGCATTGAATGATCAAAAGACACATTAGATCAGGATTAACAATGACTGAATACACATGAGTACAAAATGAAAATAGGGGAAGGAAACTATCATGTTTTACAAAACATGACTACACGGCGTGTATAAAAACTACACTGCGTGTACTTTTACCCATTAACATGGGTGTTTACTCCTGCCACTACTGGTCGTGTAACACCCCAAACTACACGGTGTGTTGTTCCCACACACGGCGTGTACTTGAACTCTAAACCCATGCCTGAGTCTCCTTAAATGGCTAACCCACATGGTCCAACTAACCCCAGACTACACGGCGTGTTCCCTAGGGACACGGCATGTACTAGACACGGTCTCGATGGCCCGTGTTGTTAGTTACATGGCCGTCTACACGGCATCCCTTAAAGGGCGTGTTCCGAAAAAGCACGGCATATATTGGAGAAGATTACACTGACCCATGCTGTTCATGACACAACTAGGAAACTGGGACAAAACTACGTGGCGTGTTCTTTACCCACACGACATGTTCTACTGAAGCTTCCATGGCCCGTGTTGTTAGTGACACGGCCGAGTACACGGCTCCAAACTACACGGCGTGTTCTTTACCAACATGACATGTTCCTAAAGTTATTTTCTAGACATCGGTTTCTTCCCACACGATCAGTGGCACGACCTGAAAACTACACGACATTTATCCAGAAAGTACATGACATGTATTCTGGGTTTTTTTGGGTAGTAGATCAAAAACTGCACAAAACCGCAGAAACACTTAAAACCAGGAAAAGAGGTGCCAAACTCTGATCTGTGAGGGACAATACTCCCCGCGAATCAAAGCATGGCATCTCCTACATTCATGTAAAAGAGAAAATAGGATCTTGATCCAACAAAATCTGATTCAAGAGGGCCCATAACACCTGAAGATTCAAATTTTGGCGTTCATTTAAGAAAAGTACAACACAATCAATTTCACTATCACAACAGTAGGGATTCTATCAAGAATCTATCACAACATCATACATAATCTATACCGAGTCTATCACAACAACATGTAATCGCTAATGCACCCTAGATGGCATGGAAAGATTCTGTGGTATGTGATTCATAACAAGTGCCTATATGATGCATGAGATATCATACCCTCATCTCATCGAGTTGCGACCAAAATAGAACCATAATATCAAAACAATTATAGCACAAAGCATGTGAATCACTCTAGGTGAAATCATATCAACCGTAAAATCTCAATACCAGAAAACTACAATAAATGAGGTAGAATGGCTTTTCCCTCCACACGGGTTAGCAACTCCTGGGAACATCTTATTTCCAAGTACCGAATCCGTCCTATCCCTGACTAAAGTCTCCAAATAGTAAATCAAGAGAAAATAAATCCTATGATACCACTTTCTAACGTCCCGACCCGGATGCCACAAATCGGGGCTCCGATCAGGTTCTCCACAAGGCCTCAAGATCATTTCCCAAAATGCCAGAGGCTACCGAATAACAGTGAGGGCTTTGGGTGTGATAGTGGGGAGACTATGCCCTCATTGGAAGAGTACACAACTAAAGAAAAATAAATATGCAATAGAGAAAGTAGTAATAACCAACAGTATAAACAATAGTAGACTAGATCAATAAACTGATGCACATATGTATATAAGAAATGATTCATGATACGTATCTAGGAATGCATCCAAACAAGTCACAATGCTGGAAAACACCACGGTCCCAAAACAAGTACAAAAGAAAATAAAATAGCTCCTCAGCATCACAAGCCAAAGCATGTTCCCATGCTCTCCTGCTCCAAGAAATCAAGTACTGGAAGTCAAAGGGCGCTTTTACCTGTCTATACATTCAACAACATAGTCTATTTGGGCCCAAAAGAATTACCCAAATAGGGTGTGAGACTAAATCCCTGTAGGCATTCACCCAACGATCTGTGCATAATAGTAAGTGAGTATTTGGTAGGTAAAAGTACCATAAGCAGAAAACAACAACAAAAAAGAAGTAGGCAGTAAACAGCAAGCAGTAAAGCAGGATGATACACAACAAAAATCAATCCACAACCAACAACAGCAGTGAAGAAAACAGTTAACAAGCTGAAAAAAACCTCTAAGATTTACTCGCATCCCTCCTCTCTGGTCCTATCCAACAAGTTCCACAACCCTCTTGGCAGTGCACTCAGCTTATCCCCTCTGGTATGGTCATACGAATTTATGAGACTCTCTCGGGAAGCACACTCAGTCAATTCCCATTATAGTCAAGGGTAGTCAGGGACCTTTTGAGGAAGATCACGCAGTCTAACCCTATTATCCCCAAGGTCTAGAGACTCATTGAGGAAGCTATCTCAGTCAATTCCACCTATCGCAGTCTAACCAATAAGTTAAGAATCTCTAAGGAAGCTCGTGTGTTCTACCCTCCTGTTGTCTATAAAACTTGAAGGCACTCTGGGATGCTCACTCAGTCTATACCATGTGTCCTTTAATGTCTATGACTCGCTGAGGAAGCTCACTCGGTCTACCCTCCTGTAGTATATAATGTCAAAGACTGTTAGGGAAGTTCACTCGGCCTATCCCTTATAGTCTATAGCACAAGGTTCTCTCAGCCTCGTGGCAGTTAGAGCATAATAATTCTATAAGGCCAAAGTACACCTATAGAGATACTTGGCTTACCAGAATACACCTATAGAACTACTTGGCTAAACAGTCTACAAGGCAACAAGCATGTAATGAAAAACATTCCATCCTATAGACACAATGAAAGGCAACTATCATAACGGCTAAAGGATAACAAGACCCAAAGGTCTTAAATAGAGCAAAGCATGGAAAAAACATCCAATCACGAAAAATTATCCTCCATACTGATTTATTTACCTCTAAATATGAATAAAATCCAGGAAAGAAAAACTAAAAGGGAATAAAGGTATACACGCAATACCCTGTTCATGGTTATGGGTGGAATTTTCACATAAAACTCAGGGACCTTGAACGGTAAGGTACAAACCACCTACCTCGATCCTAGTAGATCAATTTACTTGCATGAAAACGACTGATTCTCACTTGAACATCGTAGATTTGAGAAAACATCCAAATGATCAAACCATGATAACATGAGAAAGAGGAAGAATCAAGCATTGAAACTCAAGAAGAAGGAAGAACTCACTGTTGCGGTTCCAACACAATGGACAGTGGTTGAATCGGCCAATAGATGGAAGCTCATGAATCTGGAGAAGTTTTGTGGTCATAGGGCGTCTCTCGGTCAAACCAAGCCTAGAAGAAGACGTTTTTTGGCTATCAGGAATGACCCAGATTCATTTATTGAAAGAAAAAGAAATGTACACGGTGTCTACTTTCAGAGTACACGACATGTACTAGGTCGTTCCGTACTTCGCAAAAATCGGCCTACACGTCACCCATACACACTGTGTGTGTGGCCCGGACACTGCCAGCACAGGGCTTCGATAGGGAAAAGTGTACAGGGTGTGTACTCAGAAAGTACATGACATGTACATCAGAAATTACTAGAAACATTATTTTTCTCAAAAACTCCAGAAAAAAGAAAACATACCGAAAAAAAAAGATTCAAGTTCTTACATAGTACTTGAAATGATATTATGTTTTTTATATTAAATTGAAGTAACGGTCGTATAAAAAGGGAAATGTATCTAAATTTGGTATCATAACATGAGTTTGTTAATTTTTTATATAAAATTAGTGAACTTTATTGAAACCCCATAAAGAAAAGTATAATTTTATATAAACATCCAAGAAGATAAATTTTTTAAAATTATAAACATTGGGATCCCATTAGATATTCATTTAGTGTTTTTTTCATAAAATAATAAATTCATCATTCGTTGTTGACTTACTTTTTGTTCAATCGTTTTATATTTTAGAAAATGGTGGGAAACAAATGTAACATGGCCAACAACCCATGTGAGGGACAGTGCAATGATTGTACAAATGAAATAGCAGATTTCATGGGTGGTGGAGTTCCAAACCTCATGTCATTGCTTATACAACTATATTAGGCTATGAACTATAACCTGAACTATATAGAAATTCCACCTTCACCCATGAAGCATCAACTATAAATTGATTCCTTTATGTAGAAACGACCACAAACATTTAGTGTAATATCTAATCCATATTTCATTGATGAATATGTTATGTTATTCAAAAAGAAATTTTATATGATACAATTTTATGATATAGAGAAGGTCACTATTTACATTTATAATTTAGATGGATATACTAATCAATAGTGGGTAGCGATAAATAACACAATGACAAAAGATTTAATATAAATTATTGAATGAGAAGAGGTAATGAAATGATTTCTTAACATGAATTTTCCCCAAAATATTCCCAAAAATACATATAGATTATTCATAGAGATGATAAAAAATAAGGTATGTTTATTATGTATTTTGAGGAAAACATCTAAATTATTATAACATATACCATAGGATTTGTTATGAACAATGGTAGAATAATATATTGATTATTTATTATATTACAACCACACTATCTAAATGAACTTTCTATTTGAGTATTTGGGAGTTATGAATTAGTTATTTGTTATGCTCTCAAAGTAGATATGGTTTCTGGATAATGGTCATATAGTTATAAGGATAAAAATATAATTATGTAGTTCTCTGATGGTGGGTAAAATAATAGTAGTTTAATGGGTATCCAAATATCCACACATCAAAAACGTGGAATGAAACATCATGTAAATTTCCTCTATACGATGTGGAAATGATTCTGGTGTGTGATTAAAGGACATGATTATATTCAATATTGAATATAAATATAATGTCATACAACATGATGTAGGAAATCAAGGAACCTTATATTTCACCACTCCTAGTTGAGAACTTCTAATATAGGGAGAATGAGATTTATGAAAGTCGTTGCACTAAACCATGCATCCTTGAGGATTTTCAATGTTATGAACCACCAAATCCAAAAGTGAAACATGATATTATTCCATTATTTTTATGATATGGTTTGAGAAAATGATGTCATACAAGTTACACATACTATTTAAATAGGAATTAAAAGGTTCATACTTTATTCTGGTTCTACTCATTAAATATTATTTTTCATGTTTTCATGATCTTTTTAATAGAATCGTTGATAAATTAATGTTGATATATCCTTATGAATACTTAGTGGGGAAATCATTACTACCCATGTATTGTAATCTTATCCTGTAGTCATCTTAATAAATATACATCCATGGAATCTCATAATAGATCCCTTAGTAAAATTATCTATTATATTGGGCATATTTTGTATCTGATTATATAAATCACAAATCAACTATAACGGAAAGGAAATCCATATTGAAATTGTAAACCATACCACACTCCTCAAAAAATGTTGTGACAATCATGGATTTCATTTGTTAAATCCATCATTGAAGTGGTTATTTATACCCTGTGGATATTCTTACCTTTCTTAAATGGTTTTGTTGAAGGAGGTGTCATCCTTAATAAAATTTCTCCATTACATGGGAATAAACATTTGTATTTCCTCATGTGCTACCCAAAAATCTCCAAAACCATGGGCAGGAGTTCTCAGTAGAATGTATAAATGGTGCCACTCCTATATCTAAATTTCCCTACAAGATAGACCAAATCAATCAAGAAGAGTTAATTAAATATATACAATATCATTTAGACCAAGGGTCTATATGACAGAGTGAATCGCCTTTGTGTGTGAATAAAATATTTTTAAAGAATATGGATTGTTCATAACAGTTTTGTAACAACAAACGGGAACTCGACAAGATCACCAAAAGGAAAAAATATAATCTTCTAATGATTTATGATTAGTGTTTTAAAATATTATATTCTCAATAATTCTAAAAGGTGGAGTTTTTTAATGATATCATTAACAAAATCTGAATAAGGAAGATATATAGATGAATAACGTCCATAAATGGAATTGGTACATTGAGATTAAAGTGATTCCCATCGGGTGTATTAATTCCCCTACAATCTTCAAGTATATTATGAATAGGGAATTTAGAGATTACATCAAAAAAATTTAAATTTTAACACTGATATTAATATTTACTCTTATATATAAGTGGAGAATTAAAAGAATCTCTAAGGATTGTGAAAGAAATATTTTGGAATGAGAAAATATTTACTCTGTTCATAACATGTGAATTTTGGATTCCTTGGGTTGTATTTTTAGTTATGTGATAACATGTGAGGGATGTTATATGGTCCCTTTAAAGACAAAGTATATTTTTCAATAGAATATACCATCAGTTTCTGGAAATCCATATTTTTATATGGTTAAATGGTTACCTGAAATTTATCCTGATTTTCTATCACAATAACAATGATAACCTGGAATGGTGTAACATTTCTATTGATGAAATAATGTGAGGAAATAATGAAAGAGATAATGAAGAGGCTTATCACTGCACTTTTACTTGTACTGAAAACAAATAGAGAAGGTTTTATGTTATATAATGATGATTAAATGAATGTATTGGGTTTTTTACTCAATAATAATTATAAAATGATAGATTATACCTTATGATAGTTGATAATACATGACATATACCAAAAAATGAACTGGATTTAGATGTTGCGATCATCACTCTAATGATTTGGAGGCACTATCATTCTGGGGTGAGGTGTGACAAATATATTGATGATACAGTTCTAGAGTATTTATTCACACATACAAAGATAAACATGCACCAATTAAATGATATGATCTTTTAAAGAAAAAATATTTTTCTATTCACTATAATACTAGAATGGAGACCTTGGTTGCTGAAAATCATAGTTGATAATAACATGATACTCTATCCCTAATGTGGATTGAGAAAGATCGTATCTCTATGAATATTCATAGGACATATATTGTAATAATTAAGACATTATATACATCATACCTTTACCAAATGATTTTACAACCAAATTTCATAAAAAATACCAATGTGGCACAAAGGTATGATCATTGTCTTAAAAAGAAGGCAAAAATGTTATAGGAACAAAATTTACATGAGTTCCACATTCATGAATATGGAATCATCCTATTTAGAATAAAGTTTTTTTATTTTATCACCTTGGATAAATAAGGATCTACAAAATATTTTATATAGATTATCATTATCTCTCCATCCAGGAAGTTCCCAAATGTTCCTTGATCTTTAATAAAAAAATCCACCCGAACAATATGAATAAGGTAATATTGGATTATATTTCAATGTAATTGGTATTTTAGATCGTAATATAAGAGGAATATTATTATAGATAAATGATGAAACCATTTCCTATCCCACATTAAAAGGAGGTAATATAACTGTTGATATAGTCACTGGACTCTTAAAGGAATCCAAATAAAACAATACAATATGTTTTTTGTTTGATCAACTAAACATGACTACCCACTTCATTTATATTTGATAATATTTCATAGATAAAGAACATTAAAATATATATGTCAAGGACATGGTGAGGTGATATGGGATTCAACATTCTGTTGACATTGAACATGATCGTGTGTTCATGTATAAATTCATGAGATGTTATCAACATGCTTTGAGTAATAAATTTAAATCTATTATGGCCTATCACCCAAAACTGATGGAAAATCTTAAAGGAATATTTAGACTATTGAGGACATGCTAAAAGCCTTCTCAATGAAATATAAATGTAGATGGGATCATCACTTACCATTGGATGCATTCTCATATAATAACATCTTAAACTTTTTTAGTAAATTGGCTCTACGTGAAGATCAATATATTATGTAATGTAGAACAAAAAGTAGATAGGATGAATTTTGGGAAAAAGGATACATGGAACTGATATTTGGGAACCATTGATAGATATGGATCATGTAATACAAAAACATATAAAAAATTCTTAGATTTAGAGAAATAGCTTTGTTGACAACAATCAATGAGACTTGAATTTCAATGTTGGAGACAATTTTTTCATTATAATATCACCAGGTAATATTTTCATTCAATTGGGAAAAAATGGGATTCTTAGACTCTAGTACATTGGCCTCATTGAGCTCTTTTTTCCCTTAAGAGAAGTGGCATATGATATTTTTCTTCCACTGAGTTTTCCTTAAGTTCATGAAAAGATCTACATATCACACAAAAGGATATAAAAACATGATCCCTCCCATATACTGAATCGAGAGTGGGTGTATCACCCCAAGGTTTTGAAAATAAATTCATTATTAAATATATTATACATTTAGTCTCTACACAAAACACATTGTAATAACCCATCAAAATAAATATAATTTATTCACTTCTAAAATTATAATTTCAAAAAACATACATACATTGTTATATTAATGTTGATATATGGTGTCTACTTTGAATCTACATAAGTTTTTTCAATAGTAACATACCCTTATGAAGAGTAATATACCCTTATGAATATTAATATTAACCTTACGAACAATAACCTCACTAATGAATGTATAAATAAACTTTCAGCACCTTATAAATGGAATAGAATATTTTATAAATTATTAATAAAGTATTCACATTTTTGTGACTGGTAAAATAATAATTAAATTTTTAAATAAATAATTTAATTAATATTAAAAAATTAGTTTCATAAATAAATATTTTTTATCCTTTTATATTTCAATAATGTAATAATACATTATTTAAGTTTTCAATAAATTATGAAATAAGTTTTCGTATTAATACAATAATTTTCATGTAAATAAATATTTAATTTTAAAATTATATTTCACAAAATTAGAAAATTATTTTGATAATGGGGAGTGTATGTTTGGATTATACACATTAAAAAATGGAAATGGTGAATTTTGGGGATTTTTTTTGAAATATTGGATTTTTTTTGTATCCTGAAATACGATAATTTATTATATATATTCACTATAGGTTTAATACACTACACCTTTCATCATGGTTGATATAAGAAACCAATAGTGTGTACCCACATGCACATATTTATATTCTTGGTCAGAATAATCAAAACTATATCTTATATTAATAAAAATAATACAATAGTGATTAAGATATTCATTAATCACTCCTCTCCTACATTATATTCCACCCTCAATCCGTATTATCATCACCCATCTCATGATTTATTCCATGTCCATGTTCATCAAAATAATATTGCCAATCTTGTTCCCATTTTCCATGACCTACTAGTCTCACCAAAAGGCCACGACTAACATCTTTTAAGAGGTTCACCAATGTAACACCCCAAGCTTCCATGGTACGCTCCTCTTTGAATAATAGAGCACCGTGTGTTGTACGCAACCTCGAGTTCTAACACACCGCGACCAATAAAAGTAGTAGTAATGAATAGTAAAAACCACTTTTTGAAATTATATAAATTTTACATTTCAAAATGGACTTCATTCTTGGATTCGTAATATCGAAATTAGCCTATGTTGAATTTTTGGTATTTTTCTGAGAACTTCCAATTTTTTATGAATAATAAAAAATACATAAAAACAACTTTTTTAATAAAAATAATTTATAGTGATAATTTATACTATTGAGTGGTTTTAAAGTATAATTATAATATATTTTTACTATTTTACCCAATGGTGGTCATTATAATTAATTTAACATTGAAATTGGACGTAAACAATTGTCAATCTTTTGATATATATATTGTTTCTTAAAAACACGCTATTTGTTGTGAAAACAGGAATTAATTATAAAATTAATTAGTGCAACTTATATATTTGGAATTTTTTTAAATAGACATCATTTTTTAATTTTGAATATCAATTATAGCTTAGGGTGAAATTTTGTCATTGTTATGAAAAAATTAAATTTTTGATGAATAGTGAAACCACTAAGTGGTAGTTAAATAACTGATTTATTTCATTTAAATGAAATATTACCACTTCTGTGATTTGATTTTAAAAAATCCGACATACATGGTTGTCATTAGTAAGTAAAATGTGGTTCAATGGGATTAAAATAATTTTTGGTGAATAGTAACTTTTAAGTTTAATTAATCGCAATTAAAGGTAATTAGTGAAATTTAAGATAAATATGGTATTATTAAAATATAATATGACAATTACACTTGTCCTACCTCTATTGGATGAGTCATGGACGACCGATACAATCCATGGGTCAACTTGGGTACCCCATGGAGCCACTTTGGTAGGAAAATGACATAAATAACTTTTTATTTAATGTTAAAATAAAAATGTCACAAAGATGAGTTGTTTTACTAAAACAATTTTTAAATGGGGATATAAAAGTCATATTTTTAACTATAAATATTAATTAGAAAGCTAAAAATATTTCCTACATCATGACTTTTTTTATAATTTTTAGAAATTAAATAAATTAAATTATTTATGACACCATGATGATGCAGCGATTACCTCATTAATTAATGATTTAAATAAAATGAAAATATAATGTGAAATCCAAGGAATACACTTGTAAAAAACCTATGGGATGAGTAGATTTAGAACCCTTATCACCTTAACCTAGAAATATATAAGTGTGGGACCTTTAAAATCTGAAAAATCATTTCATAATAATGTAACATTTCAATCTTTCCAAGAGTGCCCCATCTCTCCTCTTATAAAAGACCCCCACCACTACCACCTTACACATACCTTCAAATCCTTTTGTCTCGGCCAAAATCTACCCAAATACTCTCTCAACATCCCTCCATGACACTTAGAATCCTCACTTTGGGCATAAGTCTTCCCAAGGAAGCCCTTGGATGAAATCAAAAGGAGTTACCCGATTTTAATGTAATGTCTTCTCTAATGTTGTTTTGTTTTATTTTGCTTCTCCAACCCCTTAAACTATTTTAATTAATTTTTTTTGTATCAACAACAGAATCTAAAATATACTAGGTTGTTATTATGATATGTCTTTGGTTTACACTTACACACCCATTCGTCTAATGGTTAAAGAACATACTGTTTCTGTGGGTGTCGAAATACTGCCTCACGAAATGATGATTGTTAAATATTGTTTTAACACCTCTAATGGTGGCCATATTTATGACACTATTTTCATATATGATATATATATTATGTTTATATTTTCCTTATTCTTATTTTTTTCTCATTTATGGAATACTTTATGATTTCCATTATGGGTAAACGGGATAATTTCATTTCAGGAAGTGCGGACTACCGCCCCCCCCAAAGTGATTTGAATCGTTAATGCCATATGTGGGATGTATAAAGGATGTCGTAAATGGTATTATACATTATATTATACTGTAATTATATTACAACTTTATAATATTATGATTTCATTACATTAAATACGAAATAGAAGTGAAATTAGCATTCATGCGTACGTACGGCTTACCGTCTCCATGAACGGTGCATTTCATTTATTACCTCTAAATGTTATTTAATATTATATATGAATGTATATAATGGATATATATGATATATATGATATCTACATCATGAATATAATTCTGTATATAATGGATATTTCACCACATGAACAACCTGTAATTATAAGATGTTTATTTTTGACTCAAGTACCAAAGATCGACAAAATGACCGTTATTAACATAAATAATTACATAATGTTCATAACATGGTAATAAGTGATATAAAAGGAATAATGAACATGAAAAAGGTTCTTAAGTATGTAGATATTATCTCTAGTTTATTATTCGGGAGGTTAAAGAGTGTTGGAGTCAAGTCGGGCGCAAGATAAGGGAACTTCTTAACCCAATTTCTATTCTTTGGGTTAATCTCCTACTTTCAAATTATGTCATGATATTATTATGTCCTATCTTGTATTTGTACTTTATTTATGTGTACTTATAGTGAATACACATAATAGGTGTACTTTATTTAAAGAAAAGTCTTTTTGTAAGGTTCTTCATCTCAATCTCCTTTAAATGAGGCATATTTTTTATTTTATACACAACTTTCTTTTATACAGTGTATAAACCCCTTTGACTTTGACTTTTAAACAAAAATGAATCTTTTATTACAAAGCGTTTTACTAAATGACAAAAGGAATGTTTTTGTCTTACGTATGCGGCGACAATGACTTCTCCGCTGTCGTGACCGTTATTTGTGTTTCGGCTTCCTCTACAAGACAAAACTTTTTTTAATGAAAAATAAATACAAAGTATAAAATTTATTTTATTTTGGTATTGAAAATGGTTCTGAAAGTGTTTTTATTATATCAATATGTTGTATTGATATCTTGTGATTGAAATCTGCAAATGTTATTTTTCCTTTATTCATGTTTTATGTGATATGATTATGTTATGGTTTATGATATGTTTAATCCTATTCATATGAGGAATGAATTGGACTTAATAAGTGATAGGTGGACCCTGCTACAGCTCCTCGATGCATTGGTAGGTCTCATGAGACAAACTAGTGTCTTGGAACATGGCCTTGACAAAATCTTATTGTAGAATTGGCACGAGGCCTTGGCTACGTGGTTATGATAGTGTGGAATTATGCATTCCATCATTATGAAAGTCGTTATTGATATTTCATGTGATTATTCGACTAGTAGAATATCCATGTGAGTCAATAAATGGAATTATTTCATTTTACTTTTTCCATATTATGCTAATGTTCAAGTTTAAATGGCTTTTGTTTTAGTTATACATTGCCTTAAATGTTAATGTTTATTTACGAAAGCATTCGCAATATTGTCATCCTTACTGAGCATCTGAGCTCACCCCTTTCAATGTTTTAATATTTTTCCAGGATGTGAAGAAGTATTTTATGAATGAATTGCAGGGATAGTCAGAAAAGGATATGAGTGTGGACTATGGAGACTTTGTTATTGTAGTTTTTCACTTTATGATGTAATGTTACATTTATGAATGTATCTAGTGTTTCTAAGGCTACTAAACTAATCGGTCATTCGAGACTTGATCGTTAATGATCATGAAAATGTTACGAAGTAATGCCCCGACTCTGGGTAACTGGGGTCGGGGCGTTACAGTTGTTATCAAAGGCAGTTTATTACTAATCGTGGAAGGTAGATTAAGATAAACTCTAATTAGATCACATAGCCCGAAGATAGACTTTGATGATTAGTATAGAATAACTTCCTAGAATTTTGGTATTATAGAGATGTTGTGAGTTTTCCAAGAAATACATCCCTATCTAGATACGAGAAAGTAGAGGTGGCTCTGGCACAAATGTACTTAGGGGTAAAACCCGAAAACACAGCTTTGAGATAGACTCAAACAGGAACTGGTGCACGATAACGTGCCTTGCTACACTCTTGGATACGACACTCCCGGGGGATATGCTTAGGATAATTCTCATTTTTTTTCAAACCACAATGAAGGTTTATTAGTATATACTTCCTCAAAGAAAACATTTTTATGATTATGGATTACATCCATAAATAGTTCAATTTATGTTATGTATTTTACAAGTATGGAATTATATATTTTGATTCATAAACTAATCTCATTTATGACATTGTTTAGAAATGGCTCCTAGTAGAAGGAATGGAAACCGTATCAATGCACGCACTTCGTGTAGGGATTTCCCTCCAGCTCAAGATAATTATTGTGGAGTTGGAGATACAACTGGTGCTGGTCAACTTATTACCATACTGGGACAACTCACTCGGGTTATGAATAATAACCTTACTCTTATGGAGCACCCTGATCCGCAACGTGGAGGATCAATGTTAGACCGCCTCATGAGGAAAAAACTGCCAATATTCAATGGGGGTACAAATACATTAGTAGCTAAGCAATGGATAAACTCCTTAGAGAAAATATTACATTCCTTAGGGAGTAGATAAAGGGAAAAGGTTGTCATGGCAGTCTACCGCCTCACTGGAGATGCCGATCAATGGTGGTCATTGATTCAAAACACAAAAGAAGGTGATTAGGTATCAAATATGGAATGGAGGGAGTTCAAAGATCTTTTCCTAGAAAAATACTATCCTCGCGACCATCGAGCATATATGGAAAGCCAATTTTTGAGTCTGAGACAAAAGGTCGATGAGAATGTCGCAAAGTATGAGGCCAACTTTACAAGGTTAGCGAGGCATACTGCAGATTATATAGGTAACCCAAGAATTAAGATTGATCGTTTCTTTGATGGGTTAAAGCCATTTCTTCATCGAGCATTATTCTCACAAACCTTCTCGTTGTACGAAGACATTTTCTCATGTGCTATCAAGATAGAAAAGGAATTTTCTAAATCTTATGACAATAAATTAAAGCAAGATAAGAAGAGAACTGTGGAACAAGAGATAGATAAAGGAAAAAAGGGAAATAAGGATTTTCCATTATGTGATAATTGTGGGAAGAATCACCCTGGTACTTGCATAAAAGTAATGGGAGTTTGTTATAAATGTGGAGAAAAAGGTCACCGGGCGCATGATTGCAAGGGAAAGAAAGAGGCTATCAATGTTGAATGCTACAATTGTAGAGAAATGGGTCATTATGAAAATGAATGTCCTAAGCTTCAGAAGAACATACCTCAGAAAAGGCCAAGGGATCAAGGCCAATCTTATGCTGTGACTACAGTTGAAGCAGAATAATTAATGTATTTGGGCTTTTGGAAACAAGGATTATATTCTGGTTATAAGAATAATGTGATATATATAAGGATTGTACAGCAGTACTTGTTTTTTCATTATGGTTTTAATATGATGAAGGTAATCATATTTTAAGTATGTGATAACAAGAGAAACTTTACTTTGTTTGGGCAATCTGATGATACAATTGATTTTGGAATTTAGAGACCTTTTAGAAAAAGTCTGGACAGAGGTAATTTGGATAACTATATAGGTTGGAATAGAATAATTTGAACCTTGGATAGTATTGTTTAAGGTTAAAACATTTATGAAGATTATTTTTGGAATATTATAATACTATAGTTTTTGGGAAAAGGACAACCTGCATGGTGGATCATAACCCGTCGCGTCGGACAAAGCTGTAGGAATCGAACCCACAACCATAGTGCGACATGCCTTTATTACCTACCACTAGCCTACATGAAGTCCCTGGTTATTAAAAAATAGTTTTACTAATCTAAATGGTATGTATTAATATTTGGAACCTTATACAATTAAGATAAATAGAATATTTTCGGGTTCTATTATCTTTTAGAGTGAAAGATGGGTTTGTGCAAAAAAATTATTAAATAATGAAAGTCTACATGACAAGTATGTATATTCCCTTACATTCTTTGTAAATCTCCTAAATAAATTCCTCAACTTTATAAAAGGTAACTTCAAACAAAAACTTTGCCAGTTAACTTTTCCAATTGTGGATTCAATGACCGTTTAACAAGTCACAAGGTTGTGATTTTCTTATGGTTTACTTTCTCCTAATACAGTTTTCTACAACTCTCCATCAGACCTTGATGATTTGTTTTTAATCCATATCCATATTTTCATAGAATCCTATTATGGTCTATCTCGAGTGACCTTTGTACTTATCTTTCCTTCTTTTAAAGTAATATTTTTATTAACCTTATTTCTGATGTGGGTTTTCCACAAAGGTATTTCCTATTTTCAACCTTTTATTTTCAAAGAAAAATTTCAAATTGTGAGAACGCAATTTATTGAATGAGGGGAGAATGTAACACACCAAGATTCCATGGTACGCTTCTCTTTAAATAATAGAGCAGCATGTGTTGTACGCAACCTCGAGTTCTAACACACCGCGACCAATAAAAGTAGTAGTTATGAATAGTAATAACCACTTTTTGAAATTATATATTTTTTAAATTTCAAAATGGACTTCATTTTTTGATTCTTAATATCTAAATTATCCTATGTTGAATTTTTGGTATTTTTCTGAGAACTTCAATTTTTTATGAATAGTGAAAAATACTTAAAAACAACTTTTTTAATCAAAATAATTTATAGTGATAACTTATAATATTGAGTGGTTTTAAAGTATAATTAGAATATATTTTTACTATTTTATCCAATGGTGTTCATTAGAATTAATTTAACATTGAAATTGGAAATAAACAATTGTCAATGTTTTGATATATATATTATTTCGTAGAAACATGCTATTTGTTGTGACATCGGGAATTAATTATAAAATTAATTAATGCAACTTATATGTTTGTAATTTTTTAAAATAGACATAATTTTTGAATTTAGAATATCAATTATATCTTAGGGTGAAATTTTGGCATTGTTCTGAAAGACATCAATTTTTGATGAATAGTGAAACCACTAAGTGGAAGTAAAATAACTGATTTTTTTCATTTAAATGAAATATTACCACATCTGTGATTATATTTTCAAAAATCCGACATAAATTTTTGTCATTAGGAAGTAAAATGTGGTTCAATGGGATTAAAATAATTTTTGGTGAATAGTAACTTTTAAGTTTAATTAATCGCGATTAAAGGTAATTAGTGAAATTTAAGGTAAAAATTGTATTATAAAAATATGAAATGACCTTTACACTTGTCCTACATCTATTGGATGAGTCATGGCCGACCACGAAAATCCATGGGTAAACTTGGGGTCCCCATGGAGCCACTTTGCTAGGAAAATGACATAAATAACTTTTTATTTAATGTTAAAATAAAAATGTCACAAACATGAGTTATTATACTAAATAAATTTTAAAATGGGATTATACTAGTAATATTTTTTACTATAAATATTAATTAGAAATATAAAAAGATTTCCTACATCATGATATTTTTTTTATAATTTTTAGACATTAAATAAATTAAATTATTTATGACACCATGATGATGCAACGATTACCTCATTAATTAACGATTTAAATAAAATGAAACGATAATGTAAAATCCAAGGCTTAAACTTCTCAAAAACCTATTGTATGAGTATATTTAGAACCCTTATCACCTTATCCTCGAAATAAATATGTTTGGGATCTTTAGAATCCGAAAAAGCATTTCATAATAATGTAACATTTCAATCATTCTAAGTGTGCCACTTTTCTCCTCTTATAAAGCCCCCCACCACTACCACCTTAAATAGACCATAAAAGCCTTTTGTCTCGGCCAACATCTGCCCAAATACTCACTAAACTTCCCTAACTTACTCTTAGAAGCGTCACTTTGGGCAGAAGTCTTTCCAAGGAAGCATTTGGATCAAATCAAAAAGAGTTACCCGATTTTAAGGTAATGTATTCTCTAATGTTGTTTTGTTTTATTTTTCTTCTCCAACCCCTTAAACTCTTTTTATTCCTTTATTTTGTAACAACAACAGTATCTAAAATATACAATGATGTTTTTATGATAAGGATTTGGTTTACACATACACACACCTTCGTCTAATGGTTAATGAAAATACTGTTTCTGTAGGTGGTGAAATACTGCCTCACGAAACGATAATTGTTCAATATTCTTTTATCAACTCTAATGGTGGCCATTTTTATGACACTATTTTCATATATGATATATATATTAGGTTTATGTTTTCCTTATGCTTCTTTATTTCTCATTTATGGCATACATTATGATTTCCATTATGGGTAAACGCGATAATTTCATTTTAGGAAGTGCGGACTACCGTCCCCTCAAAGTGATTTGAATCGTTAATGCCATATGTGGGATGTATAAAGGATGGAGTAAATGTTATTATACACTATATTATACTGTAATTATATTACACAATCATAATATTATTATTTCATTCCATTAAATATGAAATAGAAATAAAAGTAGCGTTCATGCGTACGTACGGCTTACCGTCCCCATGAACGGTGCATTTCATTTCTTACCTCTAAATGTTATGTAATACTAGAAATGAATGTATATACTGGATATATATGATATATATGATATTAAAATAATGAATATAATTCTGGATATAATGGATATTTCACCACATGAACAACCTGTAATTATAAGAAATTTATTTTTGACTCACGTACCAAAGATCGACAAAATGACCGTTATTAACTTAAATAATTACATAATGTTAATAACTTGGTAATAAGTGATATAAAAGGAATAATGAACTTGAAAAAGTTTCTTATGTAGGTAGATATTAACTCTAGTTTATTATTCAGAAGGTTAAAGAGCGGTCGAGTCATGTCGAACGCAAGGTAAGGGAACTTATTTACCCAATTTCTATTTTTTTGGTTAATCTCCTACATTAAAATTATGTCATGATATTATTATTTACTATCTTGTATTTGTACTTTATTTATGTGTACTTATAGTGAATATACTTAATAGATTTACTTTATTTAAAAAAAATGATCTTTGTAAGGGTCTTCGTCTCAATCTCCTTTCATTGAGGCATATTTTTCGTTTTATACACAACTTTCTTTTATACGGTGTATAAAACCCTTTGACTTTGACTTTTATTCAAAAATGATTCTTTTTTACAAAGCGTTTTACTAAACGACAAAAGAAATGTTTTTGTCTTAGGTATGTGGCGACAACGACTTCTCCGCCGCCGTGACCATTATTTGTGTTTCGACTTCATCTACAAGCCATAACTTTTTTTAATGATAAATAAATACAATGTTTTAACTTTCTTTTATTTTGGTATTGAAAATGGTTTTGAAAGT
This sequence comes from Viscum album, assembly GCA_963277665.1. Classification (NCBI taxonomy): domain Eukaryota; kingdom Viridiplantae; phylum Streptophyta; class Magnoliopsida; order Santalales; family Viscaceae; genus Viscum; species Viscum album. The sequence goes on along the minus strand of OY728131.1, from coordinate 301,842,188 downwards.
GTTTTTATTATATCAATGTGTTGTATTGATATCTTGTGATTGGAATGTGGAAATTTTATGTTTCCTTTATGCATGTTTTATGTGATACGTTTATGTTATGGTTTATGATATATTTAAACCTATTCATATAAGGAATGCATTGGTCTTAATAAGTGACAGGTGGAGACCGCTACAGCTCCTCGATGCATCAGTAGGTCTCATGAGACAAACTAGTGTCTCGTAACGAGGCCTTGACAAAATCTTATTGTAGAAATGGCACGAGGCCTTGGCTACGTGGTTATGGTAGACTGACATTATGCATTCCATCATCATGAAAGTGGTAATTGATATTTCATGTGATTATTCGACTAGTAGAATATCCATGTGAGTAAGTAAATGGCATTATCTCATTTTACTTTTGACATATTATGGTAAAGTTAATGTTTAAAAGGCTTTTGTTTTTATTATACATTGCCTTAAATGTTAATGTTTATTTACGAAAGCTTCCGTAATATTGTTATCCTTACTGAGCATCTGAGCTCACCCCTTTCAATGTTTTAATATTTTCCAAGATGTGATGAAGTATTTTATGAATGACCTACAGGGATAGTCAGAAGAGGATATGAGTGTGGACATTGAAGACTTTGTTATTGTAGTTTTTCACTTTATGATGTAATGTAACATTTATGAATGTATCTAGTGTTTCCAAGGCTACTAAACTAATTTGTCTTTCGAGACATGATCTTTTATGATCATGCCAATGTTACGAAGTAATGCACCGACTCTGGGTAACTGGGGTCGGGGCATTACATCCAAGATGAGTACTCCTGAGGTAAACCTCTCTTGCTTTTACATTTCATGACTTACTTGTTTCTCTCTCCTCACCTACCCACATCCAAATTTTATTATAATTAATGTACCATATATGTATTGGAATTTTATTATGCTAATGGAATATTTGATCATCATATCTCATTCACCCTTATCTTTTATTAAAAAAATGGAAACTCTTTAGGAGATGTGTTAATTTATTACATTCACGGACAACATGATTCCTATTTCTATTACAATCATAAATTCTGATCAGGATTAAATTTTTATAGTTTAACCATAATATAATAAATATAAATTTTTTCTTATGTATAGTTATCTAATATTTTGTTACACATGATATTAATTTATATGAGTACATTGTGATCCAAAATCACCAATTAACCCTAAAAATTATCAATAAAGTATTATATAATGATTCATATTCACTCCCAATAAACATTTAATTTCCATAAACATGTAATATGGTATATGATAAAAAATAAAATAATTTTTTTTATATAAAACAATTCTCATCATACTTGTTTATCCATACATGTATATATGTTAACCGGTCATGAATACTAAGGAAGAAAACGCTCCCCAAAAATAAAATTGAACCACTTAAACCCATCAAGTAGACCATGAATAATCATAATAATGATATAATAAATCAATTAAATAAATAATAGTATTTGTAAATATTAATTAATGAATTTAATTCTATTATCCAGGACACTAGGATAATGTTAAGAACAACATAATACTTATGGTATGGTTTTTCTACCCAAACCATTATTTTTATTCCGGTAACTCATATTCAATTCATACCACAATTAAATTCATATTTATTCATATTAACTCCACATAAATTTTTATTTAATGTTCCAAATATTTTTAACATCCATAATCGAACATTAATTTAGGGTTAGTTATATGTTATTAAAGGATCGTTCCCGAATTCCTCCCAAAATACAAGTATGATTCCATTGAATTACTCAAATTATTTAATATTTTTAAGGTCACAATATATATATTTTAAAAACTATTATACTTATAAAATTAATTATTTTATTATGAAAATACTAAATTATATCACTTATTTTCTTATACAAATATTTTTCCAAAAAAACACTTCAGTTCAAAGTAAAATATTATTTATCTCAAGAATTACTTAATGATTTTATAAGAGTATATTCATATATTTAAAAAATCATATTGATTATATTTTATTATTGGAATTAATATCTTATTAAAATATATACTATATTTAATTTAATGGTTTATTATTTGTTTAAATGTAGATGCTATACCTTAAAATGATTCAGCAGTTTTCTCTGAATGGTTTATGTTAATGATTAATGTTCGAGGAAAGTTCATTACATTTCATATGGTCATTTAAATATTAACGTATCTGTTGTTTATGTTTATCCTAATTCGTATGATTGATGAATTGTGATTAGTATGTAATGGGTAGTTCCTGCTATATCCCTTCGATGTATTAGTAGGTTTAATGGGACAAACTATGATTCGGGCACAATGCCTTGAAAAAACGTTTATTTATGGTCTTGGCACAAGGCCTAGATGGTATGGTTATTATTTACATCATTACGCAATCCATATGTATTAAAATAGACTTTTATTGGTCATCTGGTTGTTTGACTAGTAGAATACACATGAATATTTGTTTTTATGACATTATTTATTCCGCTCTTTTTTTTCCATAATGTGTAGAAGATTATCTTTAAAGAAATGTGTTTATCGTTATTCGCCATGCCTATTATTTATCTTTATGATATCTCCAACTACATTGATTACGCTTACTGAGAATTTGATCCCACCCCTTTCTTAGGTATCATTTTCCTAGGACATGAAGGGGTATATTATAAATAGAAAATACGGATAACTGATGAGTTATAGATGCTGTCAAACAAATTTCTATATTGTGTTTCCCTATAAGTTGTAATGTGGAACATATGTATGTATATGGTTTTACAAACCAATTATAATATATTTTACATTAGGATACAACACTCATGTAGTTATACAAATGTAATGAATTTAGATACCTGCTCTAGGTAACCATTGTCGAGGTATTTACAGTTTGTATAAGAGGATGTTAAGTAGAAAACATAAAAAATATATTTAGAAAATAAATATTAGGGAACAAAACCCTATGATAGAGATTGAGGAAAATCTTAAAATACCATCATGGTATTTTGATAATAAAAAATTTACGTGGATATTTCTAGAAAATACATCCATGTCTAGAAGCAATAGGTGGATGTGGTTCTTACACAGATGTACCTAGGAGTAACAACTCCAAAAATATGTTTTTAGCTAGACTCGGGATATCATGGTACATGACAACATGCCTTACTACACACCTTGATTGACACTCCATTGGGATATTCTTATGATAATTTACATTTTTATTAGAATCCATTTTAAAGGATTTAAATGGAAACCCAATGAAACAATGTTTATGATTATTAGATTAGTGATATATAGGATTTCCATTAAGCTAGGTATTTATTTACATTTAGATTATACATCATGATTCATAACCTAATCTAGTGTATGAAATTATTTATAAATAGCACATAGTAGATGTAATGAATACACATGAATGCATGTATCCCATGAAGGGATTGCCCTCTGATGAATGATAATGATATTGGATCTGGTCTTTTAATTGGTGCTGAGTAACTTATAACTATACTGGGAAAACTGACATAGGATATGAATAATATCCTATTTTTTATGGAGAATCTATATCCAAAACACGGATGAGCTATGTTAGACTGCATTATGCGACAACGACCTCTACTGAGTAATGGGACAACAAACCCATTTGTAGCGGAGCAGTGGATAAGTTAATTAGAAAATATATTTCTCACATTGGGATATAATGAAAGATAAATGGTTGTTATGGAGACTTATCATCTATCGAGAGAATCAGAATAGTGGTGGTCTTCAATTCAAATCACACAGGAGGATGAATAAATAGAAGAGATGGAATTGAGGTATTTTTAGGAAATATTCTTATAAAAATACTTCACGCATGAATAATGAGAATATAAGGAATATATGTTTCCGAATAAGAGGTAGAAAGAGGATGAGAAGCTTGAAATATATGAAACTAACTTCACAAGGATAGAAAGACATATTTAAGACTACATATATAATCTATGGAGAATGATTGATTGATAATTCTATGGTTTAATCCCATTCCTATGAAGGGATCTTGTCTCCCAATGATTCTCATCATATAAATATGTATTCTCATTTTCCATATGAAGAAAAAGAGATTCTCAAGGAATTATGATTTCGAGTGAAAGAAAGGGAATAAGAGGGATGTGAAACACTCTCGAAAAGGAGATAAGGAAACCTAGAATAAGGAGAGAGTGGACCTTCCACCCTATGATAATTGTGGGAATAGACACTATAGTACCAACCTACAAGGAATGGGTGTTGGTTACAAGTGTGGAGAAAAAATAAATCCATCTCTGTATTTTAAGGGGAATAAATAAGCTACCGATTTTTAATTTTAAAATTTCAAGGAAACCGAAAATTATGGAAATGATTATCCTTAGTGTTAATTAAATTATCCTTAGAGAAGGATATGATTATGCAAACATAACTGCTGATATCAATGATTCTAAAGATGGGTTCGAAGGTACATTAATTGTTCAGTAATGTTAGCCAATTCTTTATTCGAATTTGGATCATTTTATTCATTCATATCATCCCAGTTTTCCTAGATTATTATATATTTCCAATTTTATTTTATAAGGGAGTTGTCAGTTAAAACTACTAATGGATGTATCATTGGCACCATTATGTGCCAGGAAGTCACCATTATCGCATATAAAAATGAATTATCTATATATTTCATTAACATAACATTTATTTAACTTGATACAATAATCAGTATTGATTGGATTTGGATTTATAATGTAAAAATCTATTACCAGAAGTAGGATGTTACCATTTTTGAGAATGATATTGAATTCCTTTTCATCAGAGTAGAAATGCCATCATCTGTTTTTTTATCTAGATCCAACCCTAGTAGATCTACTGAATGCAATTATTGTGGAGGATGAGATCTCATTATCTATGAGTTGGGGAAAGTTATATTCAAATTGAGGATATACCTATTGTAAAAAAAATATTTATTTCATCCTAGATTATTTATGATGACATTCTCTAGAGCAGGATGTTGATTTCTCAATAGATTTAATTCCATGTTCATGGCCTATATCAATTACTACTTTCTAAATTTATAGTGTCTAATTAATATAACTGATGAAAAACCAGAAGAATGGAGTGATAAAGGATATAATCTCCCTAGGTGATCTATGCTATACCAATAAAAACATGTATCCCATATATCTCATTGCTAATTTATTTGATCAAATTCCTGGAGGAAAATATTATTTGAAGATTAAACATAGATCTGGATATCATCATGTTGTGAATAAGGATGGAATATATTACAATGATATCATTTTGAACCAGGTATGAGAATTACGAGTTTACGATGATGCATTTTGGAATGACATGTGAACCCTATTTTCATGAATATAATGATTATGATTTTCTAGTAATATCTTGATGCCTTTATGGAGGTATTTATTAATTATATCTTTGTATACTCCAAAAGCTATCAATATCAATAAAATTAGTTTTGTATTATTCTCAAGACTCTTATATAAAATGAATTATATGGGAAGCATGGCAAGTGTGAATTCTGGCTTCAATCTTTCTCCATTCATGGTAATATTATCTATCAGGATGGAATATATGTTCTTCCTTTGGAAAAAACATAGTTCATGTATGGCCTACTCCAACAAAAAAAATCGAGTTATGAAGTTCTTTTGGTTTAATAGCATATTATGGGCCTTTTGTTCAGAACATCCCACATTTAGCCATCCCAATGAACATGCTTACACATAAATGGGTGCAGTTCATATGGAAAAAAGAATGTCAGGAATGTTTTGAAGAATTGGTGTTGAGATTAGTGAATGCTCAGGTCCTGAATCTACCATCATGGAATGGTGTATTTTTTATCTATAGTGAAATATCAAAGAAAGGACATAGTTGTGTCTTTATGTAGAATGATAGAGTTATTGACTACGCATCAAGCTAGTAAAAAATTCAAGAATAGGACTATCCAAATCAGGATCTTGAGTTATCTGCTATAATATTATCTATAATGAAATGGATACACTATCTATAAGGATAATGTTTTGAGATATATACAGATCAAATGTGTTTAATATATATCTTCCCATAGAAAGAAATAAACATGATGAAAAGAATATGGGTCATGCTAATAATGGATTATGATTGTTCAATACGCTGCCACTAGGGGATGTAAAATAAGGTCTCAGATACATTATTAATGAATGATCATGGATCCCTAAAAAATTGTGAATTAAAGGGGATCTGATATTTATTGGTCAACTAAAGATAGATATTGGAATTATCAAATAAGGTGAAATATCATTACTTTTTCAATTGGTTGTCAAACTATCATTATTAAAAAGTGATAAATTCTCTCATCTTGATGATTAGATTCATCAAAAAAAATAATTATATGAATGATGTGAATTTTGATGAAATCATATTTGATGATGGAATTATTACATTTAGGAAGAGGCAATGTGTTCCCTCTATAACTGAGATGAAAATGGGACTTATTTGATGATTCTCATAGCATGAATTTCACTTAACACCAAGCTGATACTAAAAATGTATATATATATATATATGAAAAAAAAAATTCTTAAAGGGACATCATGAAGTGGGATGTTACTTGTTATGTATCCTGATGTTTATATTTTCTACAAGTGAAGGTGGAAAGAAAACATCCTGGAGGAGTCATGCAACCTCTACCTATTCCTACATGGAAATGTGATGACATCACCGTGGATGTTTTCACATGATTACCCCTAAATCCAAGAATGAATGATGAAATATGTGTAATTGTGGATTGACATAAAAATATTCAATTTTCCTCACTATAAAGTATGACTTTCTAGTAGAGATACTTGAACGACTCTATATCAATGAAGTTATAAGAATTCATTGGGTACATCCTTTAATAGTGTATGGTAGTAATCCTCGGTTTACATAGATATTATGGGAATATCATTAAAAAGAATTAGATTCTGATACTCATTTGAGTAATGATTACAACCCTCAATCTAATGGGAAATCAGAAAGAACGATCCAAACATTATAAGACAAGTTTATACATGATCATATTATTTTAAAGGTATGTGGGATTAGTATTTACATTTGGTTGAGATTTCCTACTATTATAATTTTTATTGTAGTAATTAAATGGAACCATATGAAGGATTGTAATGAAAGAGATCTTTAACACCAATATGTTGGGGCGAAATCATTAAAAGGAAACTTGTGGGCCCAGTGCTTGTTGAGGTAACAACAAAAACTATAATGACTTTTTAAACCAATATCCAAGAAAATCATAGAATGAAAATGAGATATGATGATAATAGAAAGAAAAAATTTGAATCTAAATTAGCAGATAATGTTTTCTTGATTGTATATCCATGGAAGGATGTCATAAAATTTTTCAATGGAAATAGATCCATAGGTACATTAGACCATTATAAATTATAGAGATAATTTGATTTGTCGCATATCGTTCAGCTAAATCACCTAGACTATCTAATGTACCCATTGTGTTCCAAGTCTCATTATTGAGAAAGTAAATTCCAGACCCACCACATGTCTTCACTTCTGAATATATATATCTGGAAACAGATCTATCATATTTTGAAGAGACAATCCAGATTATAATCACTAAAGAACAATTGTTGAGGAATTAGATAACTTTACAGGTATAGATACATTGGAAAACGTGAAAAATCTAAGAGGCAACATTGAATACGAAGGATCTTTTGATGAAGTCCTACAAAAATATTTTTAAGATGTAACAATCTATAATTTTTGAGGATGAAATTTTAGTAAGTATAAGAGAATGAAACACCCCAAGGATTGGAATGTAAATTTAATATTGAAAGCACGAAACCCTATGTCTCTATAAAGAAATTCTTTTTAATAAAATATAAAAGAAATAAAAATTTTCCATATATGTGATTTGAATTTTGAAAAACTGATATACAGGGTTTTATTCAAGGTTATATTTGGATTTTGATAGAATCTACATATTTTTTTTGAATAGTCACATACCATTATCAATAGTAATATACCCTTATAAATAGTAATATTACACTTATTAATAGTATCATCCCCCATGAATTTATAAATAATATATAGGGACATTGTAAATTAAGTAAAATAAATTATAAATTATTAATTAATTATTCATATTTTTGGTAGTGATAATTATTTAATTAAAATTTTAAAATTAAAATTTAATTAATTATTATCAAATGAGTTCATAAGTAATTATTTTTTGACTTATAATTTTAGAATAATTTAATAATACTACAGTTAAGTTTTCTTGGTATTATTAAATTAGAATTGGCTTTAAAACAATATTTTTACATTGAATAAATATTTCAATAATGAAATAAAATGTTTCTTTTCTAGAAAAATGTTTTTCTAAAGTTTAGTCCATTTTTAGATTCTACACATAGATAATTGTATACAGTTACATTTTCGTATTTTTCTAAAATATTTAAATTTTATTGAATAGTTAAATACGTTAATTTTCCATATATATGCATTATAAGATAAATACACTATTTCATACATAATGGATAATGTTAGAAGCCACTAGTACGTACATATATTAATATTTTACTACTCTTGGTCATACGAATCGATACTAATACTTTTATTCATAAAAATAATAAAACAATGAATAAGATATTCAAAAATCACTCATATCCTTCTCTATATACCCCCCTCCCCTCATTCCCTATTATCTTCACTCCACTAATGCCTTTGTCATTTTCAATTTTATACCAAATAATTTTCCTAAGCACATTCCCCATGTCAATCTCCTACTGGTCTCTACAAAATTCCCTAAATAAAGGCCTTAAGGAGGCTCCCAAGGAGGATTACTCAAGAGGTTAACCTCTCATCCATTTTCTTTCTATTTCTTTTACATGTTCTGTTAGTTTTTTTCTCTCTCATCACCTCCAATCATTCAAATTCTATGATAATTCTAATACATTACATGTACTATAATTTTATTACGATAATGGAATATTTCATCATCATATCCCTTTCCCCATCATCATATATTAAAAATAGAAACACCATCTGAGATGTGTTAATTAATCAGATTCAAGGATGGTGATTTTTCAATTTGTATTACCATATTCAATTATGGTCATAATTTGTTTCCCTATTCAATTAAACAATAATATATGTATTATTACTTGTATATGGTTCTGACATCTTTTTGTACACATGATATTAATTTATGTGAGTTCATTGTGATTAAAACCTACTCAATAACACAAACAATTATCATTAACGTTTTATATAATGATTCGTATTCACTCCTAATAACCAAATTAATTTTATAACCCTGTAATATTCTTGATGATAAAAAATAAAATAGAAAATCTATTCCAGACTACCATTCTCATTTTACATGTTTTTCCTTACATGTATAAAAGTTAATTGGTAATGAATATCAAGGAAGAAAACACTCCCAAACAATAAAATCGATCCTATTAAACCAATTAAGAAGTCCATGAATTTGCATAATAAGGCTATACTAAATCAACTAGTAATTGAAATTTCATGTTGTTAATCTACTATTAAAATACCCAAGATTAATATTTATAATAGAATTAATTATTCAGTTCTTATTCCTCTATAATGTGATCACGTTTATTTTTAAAGGCATGTGTTTTTATTATTTCACCATGCTAATTGTTTATTTATATGATATTTTAATCTATATATCATTCCCTTAATAGCATTTTAGCTCACTCCATAATAATGATTAATTTTCTATGGACGTGAAGGGGAATATTATGAATGACAATCAGGGATAACCTTGGATTTATGGATCTTTTCAAAGGAATTTCTATATTGTATTTCATTTCTAGTTGTAATGTTAAACATTGTATGTATCTGGATTTCCCAATATACTAAAATATTCAGTTCTTTGAGATAAAACATTATTGTAGCCATGCCAATGTAATGAAATAAGGCATCAGCTCCAGGAAACCTATTTCATGGTCTTTATAATTGGTATAACTGGGGAATGAACAGTCATACGAAGAGCATATAGTGATGATCAAAGACTATAGAGAAAAATATCTTAATAAAAAGACATCTAAAGGAAGAATATGTATGCCGAGGTGATGTGGGAACTAAAGGAATTAATGAAACCGAGTTACCCTCATCTATTATAAACTGAGAATAATTGTTGAGATTTTTGGGATGAAATTTGTGTTTTGGAAAGAATGTAACGACAATGTTTTTATTATTAATGTTATTTTCTAAATAAATGTGGATTATATTATATAATATAATATTATACACATAAAATATAGAGAGAATCAGTCAAATGATTTATTTCTCAATAACATTACATTAACAAGAAATTTAACTATTGAACATCCTTAAATTACAATTGGTTAGAAAATATAAAATAGAAAATATAAAATAGTAAAATATGGATATCACCAATCATATAGAACCATTTCCAACATTGTAAACACTATGAAATATATTGAAATACTTATTAAGTAGTCAACAATATAGAAAATAGATGTATTGAACATTGATATGAATTGCGTTAAATATTTATTGAAAAAAAGGAAGTTTCATTTATAGGAAGTAGTGTGATCATAGGAATAGTAATAATACTTTTGGAATAGTAACACGACCATTTGGAATAGAGACATGAACATTGGGAATATTAACATGACCATTAGAATATTAATTTTACCTCAATGTAATGAATTAATATACAAACAATACTTAAAATCATTAACATTACTGTATATAAATAATAAAAGGAAAAAAAATAAATATCATTATTAAAAAATCATTGATAATATCATCAAAATTTATATAAAATGTATTTTAAAATATTTTATTAAAGTTATATTTTTTGTATTCAAATTTATCATTACAAATTTTAGATATTCTTTTGATGAAATGAATATAAATTTTTAAATAACTATTTTATAATAATCCAAGGTTTTTTTTGTTAATTTTCTGATGTACATCAATTTTCAGGCGAACAGTAAAAATACAGTTTTTCACATATCCATTATAAATTAAATATCATTATTATTTATTTAATATTGACGTAATCTATTCATGAAAATGATTTTTTTAAATGTTGTATTTTTTATTTTTTAAATGAGTTAGTAAAATATGATTATCTAAATTTTCAAACTATAAAATTACATTCTAAAACATATTTTCAAGCGTGATTCAATAATTGTTTTTACATTCTATCGAAATTATTATTTTATATTCTAATTAAGTTTCATTATAAATTGTATATAAAGTATGAATATAATTATATTATTTTTACATATGATTTATATTTTACAAAATTCACTACTACATTTTCTTCCATTGATGTATTATTTTATTAAATTTTTTCTTCTAAAATTAAACCACTCTTCATGTATAAATAACCCATATTCCTTCCCATGGAAAACCACTCATCATTGCCATTATAAATCCCAATATTGCCCAAAAATACTCCCTTTAAATAGAATTATAATACATAAGGAAAATATTGAGAAATAAAAATCCAATCATCTAGGGATTTATACAGTCATTCAAGGCAAGCTACATTGAGGAGAGAGTAAGTATATATTAACTCTTCTCAAATTTATTCTTCGCATTCTTCAATTTCCAAATTCATTTCAAAACCATATACTATAAAATTAATTTTAAGGTGTGTTAACATTATATTAATGATTTTAGACTACTTTATTTATCATATTTATTGGAAATATAAATTTCAATCATCTCAATACCTCTCATTCAACAATGTCCCGTCGAAGGGCGGTTAACCACCTATAGAGACATTCCCATGTAAACACCTATAGACAACATAATGGGTGTATATTATAAAAAAAATTATATTCTACAACTATATAACTATATAATTATATTATTATTTATAGTAATGTATAAATTACTTTGAAACATTTATAGAAATAGAAGAAAAATAATAATTTATTAACAAAAAAATAATATCAAAATGCTTCAAATTCAACAAGATAGAAATTATGAAATATAATAAATTTGTTATTATTAATGAATACTTTTATAAATTATTACAATTTACTTTTGGATAATTTATTTATAAAATATTTTTTTTTAATTTTCGAGTCGCCAAAGTAACAAAATAATATATGAATTAAGGTAAGAGGATTCAATAATAAAACTCATTTTCATTGTGTTATCTCTCTTTCACTACATTTATATAATAATACGCATATACTTTTCATAAAATATCATTTATTTATGATTAAATTTAATTTTTTGGGATATACATTTTTACATCATGATTTTATAATAAAAATGTTTTAAAAAATTCCCTCTTTCAAAAAACCCATATATTGCACCTCTTCAGTTTTTTCTTCTACAATCAAGAATGGTGTATATTATGTCAAATATGTTTTCATATATTAATTTGGGAACCCCAATTATTTTAATAATTTTTTTGAATAAATCCTTATGAAACCCATTCATATGCATGAATTATTTCATGATTATAATTATTATAAGGTCAATGAGTCTTTCATTATTATTTAAAAATTATGGTGTGATGGGTGGGACTATAATTATATATCCCTTATGTGAATAGGAAAAATGTTATATATTAGAAGATAATTCATATTATCCATGACCATGATGATGTATTTTTTATAATATTATTTCAGGAATATGTGAAAATGATATGTTTGAACATAATTCCATATTTGTTCACAACTATTTTTAGTATTTCACCATTGTAACATGAAATTTGAATTTCTTTTTCATTTCCACATTCCATGACATTCTCAAATGATTCAATCATAATGATGATTGTGATCCTTTACCAATGATCTGATTATTATGATCACCCATGATATATTGATTGATGTTCTTTATCCTTCCACTTACTAGAATTTTAGCCCATCCAATTTAATTATTTATAACCTTAGATGATTTGATGTAATATATATAATGTGAGATTTTATATGGATAAATAAAAAATATATTTAAATTCTAGATAATGTTTTATTATGTACAAGATATGTATTTACCTATTTCTCCAATGAAACAAAACCTTTTATATCCATGATTTGTAATGATATTATAATTTTTATCATTAGAATGATGTAATAGTCATGTAATGAAAGGAAAGTTCAAAATAGGTGTAAGATAGTGGTATATATTATGTCATTTTGTTGGGATATTATTGACATCGAAAAAAGTCCATAACTCTGGGAGGATGTTTCAAAATGACGAAGCGAAGTCGTATTCGGAATCAGAGGCCCGATCCGGAGGGCCGGGAAGTGGTGCACGAAAAATTGGGTGAAGTTCACGGAAAAAATGTCCCACGCGAAAGGAAACCTGGGATTCAAGAAAAGTCCCGACACCGACACAAAATAATTTCACGCTCGCGTCCCCCGCAGTTGATAATTTCACACCGCCGTCCCTGTCGTGTAATAATTTCGCGCGCCTCCTGGATTCCGCGCCGGAGGTCGCCTATAAATAGAAGGTGACCCCAAATGGTTTGGGGGTTGAGGAATCCAAAGAGACTCTCGTGCGCGGAATTAGGCTCCCCATGCATGCAAGATAACTTCCATGTAATCCCTTATTTCGTGCAACCTTGCCCCGGAGTTCGCCTTTGCACGCAACTCCACCGGCTATAGTGAATTTTCACTCTCCCTCGGGTTCCACACTTTCTTGCAATCCGTGTCTCGTGCGCGCAATACCCTGTCATGCGTGCAAGACCCTGTGCATAGTTCCATCTCACGCGCAATTCCCTTGCTCTAATTGTGCGTCATCCCAATTGTTTGTGCGCAAAACTTCCATTTTGCGCGCAAAGCCTAGGACCGCTCACCTTGGCGCCCCTTGGATGCCCCCTGCACTGGCACCTGATGTCTCCTCTGCCAGGCATGTGCGCCATGCGTTGTTTTCCCATTCGGCCTTCCAGGCTTGTGCGAGGTAACCTCAAGGTCCCTTAGGCCGTGTTTCCCGTTGCGTTGCTTTGCCTTATGCTTCTCGGCACAGGCACACTAACGGCTATTGCTTCATCACATAGCCATGCTAACGTGGACCCCCTGGTGGTTTCCCCTGCGGCCCCCCTTCACTATGGCCTTGACGATACCTTCCCTCCCACAAGGGGTAGAGGGTGTTGGGCATGTAAGCCCTAGGGGTGTGGAGAAAACCCACCTCGTCCATGCTGCTGGACGTTAAACTGCTAATCACCTCGTCCTTAACACATGACGTTAAATTGTGGTCCGACCCCGTGCTTCACACGCAGGGTCCCCCATCTCGGACATTTTTTACTCCCACTTGTCTCTAAAGGAATGGACTCTTCCTCACAAGGAATGAGATCCTCCTTATCAGAGTGGCATTTTTCTGCGGGGGAAGGGCCGCCTCAGAGCATATGCCCCTAGCCTCTCTTACGGATGACTGCACCCGTTCATCTCCATACTTCCCCCCTTCCAAGGCCAGTAGAGTCCTTTTCCCACTGTTCTTTGCCGCACCATGGGCTTCCACCATGGAGTAAGCCCCAGCACCTAGGGCCACTAACCACGCGTAATCCCCTGTTTTATTTTTGGGCCGCTCAATGCGTAAGCCCCATTCCGCTTCTCAGGGACACACCCTTCGCGACGTGATCGTCTGGTCCCTGCTGCCTCTTGTTTCCCACACCGAGCATGACTCACGTGGGCTTAGAGTGCACATCGACCATGACATCCTCTTATGGGCCACCCCAGAGCGTAATCCCCATCCCATAGAACTACATGGACTTTGATCCGTGCTAACGAATGGTACATAGGAAGCCTCCACGAGGTTCAATCCCACCACCCGGTCGTCCTGACATCTCCATGTCGGTTAACTGACCACCATGGGAAGCCTCAGAGCATAAGCCCCAAACCCCTTGTCCCGCATGATGTTAAACTATATCTCGTCCCGCATTACGTTAAACTGTATCTCGTCCCGCATGACGTTAAACTGTATCTCATCCCGCATGACGTTAAACTGCATCCCCCCTCTTGGGTCATCTCAGAACAAAATCCCCATGTCTCACTCCACAATCCATCCTGGTCCTTACCTAGGCCGCCACATCCCGGTGAGATCATGCCACCCCATCCCACTCCATGACATCTGGCAAGCCTCCCATGTGCTAGCCCCAACATCGGTGTTCCCCCTAGGGATCCTTCAACCCTATCTGTCTCCGCTAGACGTTAAACTCGCGATATACCCCGTGTTAAACGTGGGAAGCTGAGGAAAACCTCAGATGGGTGCACATTCCCCACGTTTGATGTGGGATGCCTCGGGCATCCGCGCCCTCGAGAATCCCTGTGATGAGGGACCAAAGACCTACATGCCAACGACGCCCCAATGTGACCATTCTCCTCACCGAAGGTTGCTTCCCCGACAAGACCCCTTGGAGCGTCTTGATGGAGGTAGCGTAATTAACTAGAATCCATGTAGATATGGCACCGGGAATGAGCTTCACGAACTCGTCTTAAATCTATGAGGGAGACCCAGACTAGGTGATGAGCTCCGAGGAGGAATCTATGGAAGGATGAACCGACATCCCATCATCCCATTTCGATCAAGGAGCTGACATCCCTGAACAAGGAATGGATGTCGCCCGCCTTTGGAAGGTGGGAATGCGGGGCAACAGGAAGCGCGTCCTCCCCCATAGACAGATGCATGCACCCCGAAAAAAGTGTCAGAAACAGATATAAAATATTTGTGAAACTATATAATTCATATATTGAATGATAATGAAAACATGTTCTTCATAAAAGAAAACATAGTCTCAATTGGGTGGTCCTAATTTAGAGTAACCGAGAGATAAGAAAATTCGTGAGTATTCTCTTGATCAGATATCATTGGATTGTTCTCATAATGTATTTTGTGTGGGAAATGTTTTTACATATCATATGAATGATGATGTTTCTAGAAAATTTCATAGATAACCTATAAAATTATTTTTCAGAATTTTTAAATGTCTTGGGCTTAATGATGTTAGTTTTTGTTGTTAGATTTAATGAGGATCTTTTCATGGTTTTTATCTATATGAATACGTTACAAATGGGTTACATAAAACTAATTTGTTTCAAAATGAATATATTATTCCATAGATGATCCTCTATGAATATATAAGGATAATTTGTCAAAATAATTTACCTTTTTGGATGAAATTATTATAGATAATTTTTTTTGCTGAAAATAAAATAATAAATTAACTCATAAGTAATCTTCAAGGTGTTATGTTCACTGGATATTTTGGTGAGGAATTTCAGAGATATTGAATGGGGTTTAGATATATGGATTTATAACATTGACACATAATTTTCCATATAAGTGTTGAAGATCCTACTAAAATATTTTTAATATCATTTATTCTCAAAAAATTGAGTTCTATATTTAGAAATATGGGATGATGGAGTGGATTACCCAATTATTTTGATGGGATATTATGTTCATGTGTTGATTGAGTACTATAATATTAATATATTACACTATTACATTTTTATAGCTTCATTCTGGTTAATAAAAATACATTCAAGTTGATCATGGTTTCACTAGAAAAAGGATGAAGAGTTTGTGACCTTTAAACAGATTTGATATTGAGTACGATATTGGAATATCATGTGATTCGTGAGAAGGAAAATGTTAATCCAGATTATTAAAAAACATAAAGATATTAGTTGAGAGTAGATTATAAGAGTTAAATGTTATAGATCAAGTGATCTCAACCCTTTAACATCTTTTTGGCTGGAACATTTTTTTAAGAGTGGTATGATTTTTCCTGTGATTGTGCAGATATTCAAGGCATTGAGGAATTTTTTTGCGGTCATCAATTGTTTATCAGTTCGACATCAAATTGATTTTTTCATGATATGAATATATTATTTTTTCCATTAATATATATCTTCAATTAATCTCAATTAAATTTTTTTTGGGACATATATACTTGTGGTGATTCATTTTATGTGGTGTGAGATACTAAAATTCATGAGTGACAGGAAATGTTGTTTTATAGACTTTTAAATCAATTTATTAGTTTATTTTGGATATATGGATATAGAGAGATATTTATAATGGTAAAAGATTGATAATGGCTATGTATATAATTTTATTATGTGTTTTTATTCATTAAATAATATTAATATTCAGTTCCATATAAACATGAGTGATTGAATTTTTCAGTTTCCTTCATTAAAATTTTGTGTCTTCTAATCAGATTTTTCTTTAATAAAAATTTTATCATGGGGTTTTTATATTGTAGATTTATAATATTACCATTTTCACATTTTCTGAGTATTTTTTCTTCATATTAAAATCTAATTTTGGTTTATGTATAATCAAGGTACTCTACTTTCTTTATTTTTAGGAATCAACAGTCAAAACTGTGAGATTTGAAGTGAATTCTTAGTGTGGAGGTGTGTTTTTATTTTGAAAAAATACACGATATGTTGTATTTTTAAGTACGCATTTGTTATTCTGATAATTATATTCTTATATTCTTTGATTTAGCGATGTTCTAATTTCACTAATAAAAAAATAATTTTATTGGGAATGTTTGTTTTAGTTTATAATATGCCATGGTTCTAGAGAGGCTATAGTATGGATCATTTTTTATAATTGTATAGTGTTTTATATTTGAGAAATCAATGTTTTCAAAGAGGATATTATAGATAAAAAAATTCTAATACATTAATTTTAGTTGTTCTTAGAATAATATTCATTACATTATACAAACACGTGCATAAGGATTATAATAGTTTATTGATTTTGGAAACCTCGAACACAATCATTAGAATTTGTTGAATGATATTAAATTTATACCATAATTATCTTACCATTTAGTAAAACTCACACAAATATCCAACATAATCCTATATACAAAACCTGGGGAATGTAAACATAGTATAGGGTGGTCTCAGATTCTATGTAAGGGTGAACAAGGGAGATACATAAATATAACATGACCATAAGGGTAGGAGAATATGAGAGTGACATTTGAAATGAATATACTCAATTAAAATGTTAACAATAAATAATCATGAAATATTTATTTGTGTTAAATAAGACATTAATAAATAGTAAATCAATGAACACGATCCATTACACAATGAAATTAGAACATGGAATGAAATATTTTCCAAATACACCAGCTTATAAGATTGTGATCAAGTAGGAATAGAAACAAGTTCACTCATTACGATATAGACATGAGATTAGGCCCACACATAACATTATGGATATGAAAATAGGTTCATGAAAAAACATTTTGGATATGAATGAAAGACACCCTAATAACATTGTAATAGATAATGTTAACTTTCATGAACATAACAATATACAAATTCCTTTAATATAATATGTTCTCTCCTCATTTGAGAAATGTCTTATTATTTCACTTTCACCACAAGTCCATCCTTGTCTATCTCTTGATGTATATTAATCCATACCCAATTCATTATATGGTGGTATAGGTAAAAACATTGACATAATTATATACATATTTATTCATTCCACAAGATCATATATATATATATATATTCATCATATTAACACTTACAAATTGAATTGGGAATCATTAACATTTCAATTTATCATAGTCATTTGAAAAGATATAGGTTTAAATATCATTTCACCATTAAATAATCATGAAATTAAGCATGTTTCACAATTTTTTAATCGTGGTATAACATTTGGTAGAGAATATGAGTTTTGTAAATATCATTCCATCTAGATATAAACCATTCAGTGAAATAATATGATTAGTGTCCATTGATCATATCCCCAATATAGAATATTTAATAAAATAATATGTCATATAATATGGATAATGATCATGAAATATATGTTTAAAGTAATATTGTGGAAATTTTATTTTTTAGTAGAAAACAAATAAATCATTTAGAATTTTGAAAACCCATTTCTTTGAAAATCACATTCAAAACATATAATGAAATCATTAAAAAACATTAAAATATATTTATTTGAAAAAAAACGTCAAAAAAATATAAAAGATTATTTCAAATGATTTGAAATCATTTTTTGAAAATAATATCTCAAAATATCAAATTAAAACATTAGTAAACATATTTTTACTAAATGTTTTTTTAAAAGAAAATAAATTTTTGAACAAATAGTTAAATAATGTGGTAATTTTATATGAACATTATATTGTTTAGATAAATTCAAAAAGGTTGAATAAAATGTGTCCATTATATTCATATTGAATTAATGAAGAGAGGATAATATGTTTAATTTTAATTATTGAGATCTAAATTTTGGAATTTCATCATTGGAGACATAATCATGAAAAATCATGATAAATAATGAGATTATGAAAAAAGATTTTTACAACATTGGTAACAATGAATCATATGCTCAATGAAGTAATAACAAATAATGAATCTTAAAATATCAGGATGATTATTTTTTTCATGATATTAAATTTAAAAGGGGCTTTATATACTTGTCATAAAAATAGATGTATAATATAACATATGTCATAATGAAAGACAATTTAGATATAAATACATTACCAGTTTAGTAACATTCAAACCTTACCCCATTGAAAGAGTGTTCAAAAAATGAATATTAAAATAAATAACAATAATAATAATAATTTTTATTCATGAGTTTTATATTCACACATTAAAATAAAGATATAGTGAATATGGCATTGGTCTCACACATGTAAAAAGTACAATAGAAATCACTTTACTTAAGTATTGACTTGATTCATACGTCATATACCCTCTAGTATATAAAATATATGTTTATAATAGATATATTATCGAAATATATTCCAATATATCATATCATATATCATTTTTTATGACCGTTTATTATCATTTTATTTGAAATTCCTTGTTAATGTCTAGTTTCTGGGGAAAACTGCTTTGTTTTCTGTATAGGACTGATTTATTATTTCTTTTATTCCTCATAAATTGATCATAGATTCATAATATACAAAATAAAAACAATGATATAATTATAAAGTTTATTCATTATATATTTATTTAATGTACCTCATGAAATTCAGTGGTAGGGAATGAAGTACACCATTTCTAGATATGGTATACCGTACATACACACAAACATTGTTATTCATTTTATAATTGGGTTGAAGGAATGAAAATTAATTGATATATATTATAAATATATATTCATCGTTATTTTATATATATCAATTTTTTTAATAAATCCATCATTAATACGTTAAATTTGTAACGGGAATGAATCACTTTGCCTCATGTGGATACAGTTCCCCGTATTCACGATTGATGATAAAATATACCCACACAATGAATAGCTAGAATATATGCAAGATATAAATGTTTTATAAGAAATATATAATCATAAAAATCATGTATATCATATATATACTTGAAATCCATCATTATTCACAACCATGAATGTTTTTGACTGGATAAAATAATGACATCAATACGTGAGGTTTTTGTCGCCAATAAAATCAGAAAAATATTTCATAACCCATTTGTTGGAAGTGTGTAATTTTTTAGGTCATAAACTAAACATTAAAAATATTAATTTATTTAATATATTGAGGTTATTAGAATATAATGGTATAATGAAAATTGAATGAGGTTGAGGAAGATGTAAAATAGAAATTCTTGTTGAGGATTGTTACCACTTCTAAAGGTATCCTCCTTAGTTAAAACTGAAACAATGATTTTATTGATTTATTATCTACATAAGGATTCATTGTTAAGTAGAGAGATGGTTTAAAGTGAATTTTTTGTTATTTGGTTGAGATGTATATCTTGATAGATGTGGACATGTGGGGTGAGTAAGTTCAATTTTAACATTGAGGATGAGTGAAATTCAAGTAAATATGAAAATGTATTCCATATTGGGAGGTCTCACATACCAAATGTGTAATATCCCAGGTAAAAAATGAATATGAAATTTTTATATTTAATAATATTTTATAATTAAATTATAATTTTACTTTATAGGTGATTCTATGTTTTATAGTGTACCTGATACGCACTTACAAGTTTCTTTGAAATCTTATGTTTCACACTAATAACATAATAATATTATTTTAATTGGTAGTAAATGAATAGTCGTTGTAATGGTGGTAATGAATAGAACAAACTAAAAAAAAATTATATATGTTTTGTTAAATATCATTACATTTATCCAATAAATTTTAGAGGCTTAAAATTCGAATGAATCAAATTTTATGCATAAAGATTCTAATATTCTTTAAAAAGTCGATTAACCACCTTTTGATGGCGAACCCCTTTTAGATATAATATTTTTAAATTTTTAAATTTTATATTTGACAAAATAAAACCCTTATTTATAATCAATACATCAATATTTACTTTATGTAATCTTTTGTTATTTTTTCGATAATGTTCATTTTTTTAATGAACAGTGAAAAATGTTGTATTTTAATTCAAACACTCCTTTTAATCTAAATCACATCTATGGATAGATTATCTTTTTAATTGGTTATAAAGTGTAATTAGAATATATTTTTTCCATTTAATCCAATGGTGGTAATTACAATTAATTTCACTTTTAAAATGGACATAAAAAAGTGTCAATCTTTTGATAAGTATTGTTTCTTAAAAACACGCTATATGTTTTGACAGTGGGAATTAACTATATAATATATTAATTATTCTTATATGTTTTCAATTTGGTAAAATAAAAATCATTTTTAAATTTTTAATGTCAAATATAACTTAGGGTGAATTATTGGTATTTTTCTGATAATGTTCATTTTTTATGAATAGTGAAAATACAACATTTTAATTCAAAACTGCCTTTTCATCCTATTTAATTATATAGTTATATTTTCCTGTTAATTGGTTTTCAATTTAATTGAATTATTTTTTATAACTTAATAAAATTTCTTTCATTGGAAGTAATTTAACTTTTCAACTGGTTGAAAAAACAAGTCAATCTTTTGATAAATTTTACTTCTTTAAAACCCATCATTGGTTTTGACAACAGGGATTTATTTTTAAATTAATTATTTCAATTTCTATTATATTAATTCAGTAAAATGGATTCCATATTTTGAATCAGAACTTCCAAATTATGTAATTAATAATCTTTTGTTTTTTGACATTATGAATAGTAACAACGCCAATTATCTTTAATTATCATGATTAATTAGTAATCGAGTAGTTAAGAGTAATAAAATAATATCATAATAATATAAAATGACCCCAACATGTATCAAAATCTTCTTTTTTAAGTAATGGCCGACCATGGGAATCTATTTATCTAACTGGAGGGCCCATGAAGTCACATGGGTGTGATAGTGGCATTTATGACATTATTTTCAAAAAAGATGGAGAAATAAAACAAATGTTTGTATATCCTAAGTAAAACAGTTTTAATTTTTTTAAATATATGATCTCTTATACAATAAATAATCATTGTAAATAAAAAATAATTTCCTACATCATGGTAATTTTTTTATAATTTTTAGACATTAAATATATAAATGTATTTATGACACCCTGATTACTTCATTAATGAATGATTTAAATAAATTGAAAAAATAATGTAAAATCTTTGACATACACATGTCTAAAACGTATTGGATTGGTGTATTTTGAACCCTTATCTCCTTATCCAAAAAATATATCATTTTTTGACATTTAAAATCTGATAATAATTTTAAAATAGAGTAACATTTCAAGTCTTTCAAATAGTGACCATCCTCCCTCTTATAAAAGTCCCCAACCTCTGCACCCATACCCACACCTCTCAAGCCCCTTGCTCGTCCAACCTCACCTAATATTATATCTAATGTTAGGACCAATAGGGGCCTATATACCCTGAGTGGGGGAGAGAATCAGGGTATGGATATTTATTTTCAAAAGACTTTCTGCCCCACTGGATCATGACCTCTTTATTACAAGGGTCACTTCATTTTCTCTTATGTGTTTATCTTGATCACTTCCCTTTATCTTTATCAAATGGTTATGCTTTAGATGCAATGAAGGGATGCAACCAGGAAGACACAAAGATTTTTACTTGGTTTACCCTCACTGGGCTACGTCCAAGGAGCATACAACGGCGATGTGCCGCTTTACCAAATCCACTAAGGATCATTGCCCATAATGTTTGGGCTAGATCACTTCTATGCCCAGGCTCACTGACATTACAATGTTTAGGGTTAGCTCACTGCTTCCCAAGGGTCACTCCCTATTTCTCTCTCTCTGGCTCACTACTGGTGGAGAGGATCACCTTCTTCCTCTTCCTATGTTCACAGCTCTAGAAGTGAATCCACTCACAGTTAATAGACATGTAGGTCTCTTCATCTGCATTAATGCACACATCCTCAACTGTAGATTGATGCTTGGTTAAAGTCCAACTTTCATCCACTGATGAATACCCCTTTTCCTTTTAAACACTGGGCAATTCTTTTGGAAACAACATCACAAAGCACCCTAATTTGCTAGGCTCCCAATTTCGCGAAGCTCAAGCCATCCTTCACGAACCTCCTTCCTTTTCGCGAAGCACTCCCATGAAGCACTTTCAAAAATCACTCTCTCGATGCTCAAGCCGTCACAGAGCGACATCCATCATGAAGCTCACTGAGCCAAGGCGGAGCTCATAAGATTTGCGGTGCTACAATTTCTACCGTGAATCTCCTCTTTCGCGAAGCACACTAGCTACACGAACAACCTTCGCAATCCGAGAGCAAAAGATCTTCTCTGAAAATTCTCTCTCCTTCTCTCGAGCGGGTCGGCCTCTATTTATAGGTGATTCCACCGACCCTCGAACTATCCATGTAAATTCAATGACACGTCATCACAAATCATGAAGCTCTAAAGTTTCATCCGGAATTCTGTCAAAATTGCGAAGCACCACGGAATTTTCCATTTGCAGAGCTCATCGTAATTGCTGATCATTACCGTCAACATTCCTTTGCACCATCGCCGTGAAGCTCCCTCGCAAAGCCCTTCATCTCCACTATGAAATTCAACTCTGCCATTCGCGAAGCTTTGATGTAATCACGAAGCATCACCGCCTCCATTTTTTTGGTCTTCGTCAAATCCAATCCATGCATCCCATCTTCACAAAACTCATGCCACTGCCATATAAAAATATGATCTTCATGGAAATCCTATTTTCGCGATGCTCACCAAACTCCAAATTTTGGACACCAAAACATTGGAAAACACTGGGAAATGGTACCACCTTGTACTACTCTTTTTTACCGCCTCCAGATCATCCTTTCCTTTGTCATCGTTCTTTGTCAACAAGCATTGTCAACAACTTCTTTGGAACACGAAATTTTTTTCATGGAAACCTGCTTTGTCAACAAACACAATCAACCAAAAAATACTGCAATGATAACTTGAGGTATTTTTTCACAACATCTCTGAATCCCTCTCTTACTCCAAGAAGCCTCACATTTGTTATAAGGCTTTCCAAGGAATCCTTTGGATCAAATCAAAAGAGTTACCCAATTTAGAGGTATTGTCTTCTCTCGAGTTTCATTCTATTATTTTCATTCTTCACTCACCATTATTTTATTATTATTTGATCCCATAAGAAAAACAGTATCGTTAATATACTAGGATGATGTTATGATAAGGATTATACCGACACATACACACACCATCATCTAATTGTTAAAGAACATACTCTTTTTGTGGGTGGCGAATTACTATCTCACAAAACGACGATTGTTCAGTCTTCTTTTAACACCTCTCATGGTGTCCATTATGATGGAAATATATTTATATATGATATATATTATATTTATCTCCTCTATATGATTATTTATTTTATATTTAAAACATACCTTTATGTTTTTCATGTTTTTCAAATGTGAAAATTTCATATGAGGAAGTGTGGACAACTGCCCCCTCAAATGATGTGACTCATTAATGCCAAACATGGAATTTATAAAGAATGCAATTAAAGAACATTTGATACCTATATAACATATATATTATAATTTAATTATAATATATATATTTCTCATTTAGTTTTAATGTCCATTAATTTGACAAAAAATGAAAGTATCATTCATGGATACGTACGACCTACTGTCTCCATGAACAATAATTTTCATTTATTATCTCCCTACATTATAGAATACTATTAAATATATACATAATGGATATATATGATTTTTAAAATCGTGAAAACCATTCCTAGGATGACTTAATTATAACTACATGGACCATTCTCTTCAATTAAGTTCATTTTTGACTCATGTACTAAACATAAAAAAATTGATATGAGAACCCATAATTAACTAATTATTATAACATGATAATATTTGATATGAATCGAATAATAATATTTATATGAATTACATAATAAATTATGAACTGACCAGTGTTTATTATTCAGGAATATAAATAAATGAAGAAGACAAGTCGGACTTCTGGTAAGGGATTTCTTATCTTGATTTTAATTCCGTGAGATTTCCATTATTCCCCCCTAATTTATTGCATGTGGTGTATTTTGTACTTCCATTTGATATATATTATCATTATTATATTTATATTCATGGTATTATTTGATTAATTTTGTCCTTATTATCTTTTTGTCGTACAACTCGATTTATTACTACGTGGTAAGGGGTTTTTATCTCACTTTTATTTCCGTGAGATTGCTACTACATTTGCCACTATTTCCATTTGTGTGGTTTTTGAGCTACCCATGATTGTATTATTTGTGTAATATACTTTAATTTATAGGTATTTACATCTTCATTGTTTGATTCTTCTGTCATGGGGTGTACGTTTCAAAAGATACCTAAATCGGATAGGGAACCTTTCACCCTACTCTTTTTAAAAGACTTAATTTTGTAAGGTATCTTAATTTACATATTTTTTATGTCGGGATATGTTATTATATATCATCATTGCTGTAAATTTTATGTCCATGTGATGAGATACCCTTTTTATATCTCATAAACACATTTTTTGAATTTAAAAGTGACGCCCTTAGGCTGTCGAATTTCTGAAAGGGAACTTATTAACCCAATTTCAATTTGTTGGGTTAAACAACTTTTTTTAAAATTGTCCTGGTCAACGACCAAGACAAAAAATATTATTATAAAGCGAGAAGATTACAAAAGTCTGAAGGGGGGAATTTTATTACAATCCTTTGCATGGAGAGGAAGGAGGTCGTTAGGTAACTCATCAAACCACATAATGTCTTGGTTGATCCACTTGTTGGAAAGCGCATCGGCAACCGTATTTTCTTCACGGTAGGCATGGGTGGAAATATATCTCTTCTATAAAAGAGAGTTCATGCAGTTCTTACATATTGCAGTAAGAGGCCAAGATAGGTGGACAACTCCATTCCAAATGGCTTGGATTATGTCATGACATGAACATGTATGGATGACCTCTAATTGTTTTACATTTTATATCAACATATATTGGGTGTATTTATAATTTTCATACATAATTATGTAATTGATTTATACTTAATATAAGGATACCCTCTTTGTATGGGATTTCATCTCAATATCCTTTCATTGAGGCATCTTTTGATTTCTGCACAACTTTATTTTATAAAGTGTATAAAACCCTTTTTACTTTTCATTTCATTCAAATGGAATCTTTTCTCTACATAGAGTTTTACTAAATGACAATAAGGAATGTTTCTTTTTTTAATGTAAGCGGTGAAAAAGTCCCTTTTTCCATCAACGCGATTTTTATTTGATCTATGGATTCCATAACAAGATGTAATGTTTACAAAAGAAAAAAAATACCATATAATCTTTCTATATATTTTGGTATGGAAAATGGTTTTTAGAATGGATTTATTATTTCAATATCTTAAAATGTTATATTATTATTTCAATGTGGGAATGTTATTGTTCCTTTATGCTTAAGTTATATGTTATGATTATGTTATGGTTCTTTCGCACTGTTATGTATACGGGTGGTTCCATGATAAACCTAGGGAGAGTGAGCCCGAGATAGCTCTCCAATGAATTGGGTAACGTGAAGGAGGTAAACGTTAATGTTTCTCCAAAGATATTTATGGAATATACTTTTATGGGAATTCAAAATGTGACTCCCTATGTAGTTGTGATAGCTACAATGTATGTTTGTTATGTAGTCCATAAGTTACCTTTATAAGTTGTGATTACTATGTGTTATTCATAAATATTATGATTTCAGAAGATATGTTATGATTGAAAATTTTGGTTTCATTGATTTTTGATGATGGGTTAATGTTTCCATTCATTATTTTATAACTCTTACTAAGATTTTTATGCTCATTCCAAATTTTTAAAATGTTTTTCACAGGTTATAAGGAAGTGTAATAGAAAAGAAGTATCCAAGAAGATTTATATCAAGAAAAGAACTCTTTTTTAATTTAAGGATTTGAAAAATATCAGTTATAGTAAAAGATTCTACTTTGTAACATTCACGTTGATATGTAATAGTAATGTACTAATACTATGAAACTATAAATCTGAAAAGTTCCACAATGTGAAGTATTCATTTAATTAAATATTATGTAATGTTTGAAGACCATTTCCTTATAGTTGGTATCAGAGGAAGGTTTAGATAACATTAGAGGTTAGGGTATTTTTTAAGCATAAGTGACATTACCATAATGGTCGGTATTTCAGAGAGAGTCATAGTTTTTTTTAAGATAATGTAAATTAGTTTAAGATAACATGAATAATTATATCTTAGTATTATATGATTATTTTATTAATATACTCACACTAAACTTTTTTTAGTAAATGGATGAATCTAGCAGGAACCAAAGTAACAGTGTGTGTCAAAAAACTGTGAAAACTTTCTAAATGAGCAACTGAATGATATAGGAAATGCAATTAGAACTCTTTTGGTAATTCTCGAAAAACTATCTAGAGTCATGATTAACAACCTGGAACATGGTGATTTTTTGAAGGCATCATACATGCAAGAAACAAATCCCTACGGATATTCAGGTAATAATCATAAAGGTAAGTGTGTTCGAAAACATATGTGTCAAAGATGTGGAAAGAAACACCTAGGAAAATGATTCAAAGGGATATAAATATTATATACATGTTGAAATAAAGTTCATAAAGCATGAACCTGCCATGGAAGAAGGAAGCATCTAGTTGACTTTAAGAAAGGGAATGAAGTTCTTTCTAAGGGATCAATTGAATGTTTTAAATGTGGTGTGCATGGTCATTATGCAAACACATTTCCTAGAAATAAGTTTCAGGAATTGGATCACCAAGATTATACAAATACTGGTTTACCAATAACTAATGTCATTCCGATTGAGGATGAAAAAACTGACAACGACCAATGAAAGGGATGGATTTTTTCTTAACATATGTTTTCATATTATTAAATCTTATTATACGATTCATGATTTTATTTGACGGAAATAAGTATTTCAGAATAAGTTGGAAAGTAATGGTTAATGGATCACGAATAATATTGAATGAGTAATAATTCAACATATAAGGGATTCATGAGTTATGTTTGATTTTAGGATGGTGAAATTCTTAAATGTATTAAGGCTCTTTTGATGTTGAGAATAAATTAGAAGACTTATTATTGTATGTGAAACCCTGATGTTTGATATATGAAAATTTTATTCATGGAATAGTTATCTTTTCTTTTGTGGATATAGTTATAAAGAACCATTTGGGTTTATATGATCCTTGAATTTGAGGCAATTACCAGTTATTACATTTTGTTATGCAAAACTAATTTTATTAAATAACCTTTGTGGATAAAATATGTTATGGTTATTTTTTATTATTTTATCTCTTTTTGAGAATGTTATAAAATTATATAGTTTTTCAAAAAGGACAACACACAGACCGTGTGACAACCCGTCACGTTGGATGAAGCTGTGGGAATCGAACACACAACCAAAGTGAAAATGGTATTTATCACATACCACAAGACTATGTGAAGTCCCTAGTTAGTATGAAAAATTATTTTTATTTAGATGATTTTATGAATCAATAATAAGTTGATTTTGTGTTAACAATGGAAATTATTGACCTATCATGGAGGATATGCGATTAGGTGAATTACTTTTCAATACGATACCTTAAGAGTAACCGATGTTATTTGGAGATAAATGTTTAGATTTTTCTTAGAAGACTATATGATTGAATCCTTTAGAGATATGGGTTTCTATATTAGTTTGTATTACTTTGAAAAATTGTATGGATAACTATTTATTTAATGGTCTTTCTTGAACATTGGGTTATTTTTGTGGAATTCTAGAGATTAAGAGTAGTATTTATTTTTATAATGGATTATCCTTTTGGGGATTATCTGATCTTGTACTAAATGTTTTGGTTTCGGTTAAGGTCAAAAATCATGGGAAATATATAGTTTATCTTTTGTGGGTTAGGTGATTTTCATGATGTTTATTGTAGCACTCTTAATGTGAACAATTCATCCAAAATACTCATCTTTTAGAAAAAATATGAGTTTCTATAAGAAATCTAGTAAGAGATGAAAGTCTACATGACAAGTAAGTATGTTTACTTATGTTTCAGTTATGCCCATAAATAAATTCCTCAACGAAAATTAACTTAAGGTGAAAACATTGACTTTTAACGTTTCCTACTAGGCAATCAAATACCATTTATCCATTCACATGTTTGTGACTTTCTGGTGGTTAAATTTTTCCTAGACATGTTTTCTATCACTCTCCATCAAAACATGACACTTTGTTTTTTCATCCATATCCATATTTTCCCTATATGGAATTATAATTTGGGTTATCACGAGTAACCTTTGTAGTTATTCTTATTTCTTTTAAAGTGATAATTTTATTGACTAATTTTCCAATGTTGGGCTTTCAATGATGTTTTCGAGCACAATTTTAAAATTAAGAGGACACAATTCCCAAAAGGGGGAAGGATGTAACATCCCAGGTAAATAATGAATATAACATTTTAATATTTAATAATATTTGAGAATTAAATATTAATTTTACTTTAAATGGGATGCTATGTTTTATAGCCTACCGGATTCGCAGCAATAGCTTTCTTTGAAATCTTACATTGCACATGAATAATATAATAATATTATTTCAAATGGTAGTAAAAACATAGCCATTGTAATGGCGGGAATGAGTAGAAATAGCTAAAAAGTGATTATATATATTTTTTAAATTTTTTTACATTTATCCAATAAATTTTAGAGGTTTAAAATGCGAATGAATCCAATTTTAAGCATAAATATTCTAATATTTTTTAAAAGGTTGATTAACCACCATTTGATAGGAAACCTCTTTTAAATCTAATTTTGAAAATTTAATTTGTTATATTTAACAAAATAAAATACTTCTTTATAATCAAGACATCAAAATGTACTTTATTTAAATTTTTTTATATTTCTGATAATGTTCATTTTTTTAATGAATACTGAAAAATGATGTATTTTAATTCAAACCCTCCTTTTAATCTAATTTATTTCAATGGTTATATTATATTTTTAATTGGTTTTAAATTGTAATTAGAATATATTTTTAACATTTAATCCAATGGTGTTAATTATAATTAATATTACTTTGAAAATGGACATAAACAAGTGTCAATCTTTTGAAAGATATTGTTTTCTAAAAACACCCAATTTGTTTTGACAGCGGGAATTTACTATATAATTTATTAATGAAACATATATATTTTGAATTAGGTAAAATGGACTTCATTTTTGAATTTTTAAAATCAAATATATATTACGGATAATTTTCGGTATTTTTCTGATAATGTTCATTTTTTATGAATAGTGAAAAATACGGCATTTTAATTCATAACTTCCTTTTCATCCCATTTAATTATATAATTATATTTTCCTTTTAATTGGTTTTAAAGTGTAATTTAATTATGTTTTTATCACTTAATACAATGTTGTTCATTGGATGTAATTTCACATTTCAATTGGATGTAAAAAAAAGTCAATCTTTTGATAAATTTTACTTCTTAAAAACCGTCTTTGGATTTGACAATGGGAATTATTTTTAAATTATTTACTGCAATTTATGTGTTTTTAATTTCAT
This sequence comes from Viscum album, assembly GCA_963277665.1. NCBI lineage: Eukaryota > Viridiplantae > Streptophyta > Magnoliopsida > Santalales > Viscaceae > Viscum > Viscum album. The sequence goes on along the minus strand of OY728131.1, from coordinate 301,811,195 downwards.
AAAATGGGTTGCATATTTGTAATCATTTGGTTAAAATTATGTAATTAAGACTTTTTTGTTTTTAGACATTATGAATAGTAATGACGACAATTATCTTTTATTATCGTGATTAATCAGTAATCGCGTAGTTAAGGGTAATAAAATAATATCATAATAACATAAAATGACCCCAAATTGTGTCCAGATACTCCTTTTTCAGTCATGTATGACAATGGGATGATTTTTAACAAAATTGAGGGCCCATGGAGTCACATGGGTGTGATAGTTACCTTTAATACATTATTTAAAAAAAGAAGTGAAATATAACATAGGTTTGTATATCATAAGTAAAACAATTCTAATTTTTATTACATAAATGATCTCTTAGAATATAAATAGTCATTGGAGAGATAAAAATACTTCCTGAATCATGGTATTTTTTTATAATTTTTAGACATTATGAAAATAAATTTATTTATGACACCATGATTACCTCATAAATGAACTATTTAAATAAAATGAAAAGATAAGGTAAAATCTAAGTCTTACACTTGTATAAAAGCTATTGGATTGGTGGATTTCTAAACTTGATCACTATAACTTCAAAATATATCATTGTGTGACCTTTAAAATCCAAAAATCATTTTATAATAATGTAACATTTTATGAGATTCCAATAGTGACCCTCCCCCCACTTATAAAAGCCCCCCACCTCTACCCTCTTATCCATAACTCTCAAGCCATTGGTGTAACACCGGAAATTTTTATGATAAATATTTTGTTTTTATGTTATATACATCATAAATGGAATCTTTCACTACACACAACACTAGCTTGGTTTGCTTTATACGCAACTGCGGCCTTCCTTGATAGTTTGCATTGTACACAATACTGAGTTTCACTAAACAACGATGTGCTATTAAAATATTATTAAAACAAGCCGTTTTGAAAACTAATACCCACTTTTTGAAATTTTGAAAATTTTTACTTTCAAAATGGACCTCATTTTTGGATTAGGAGTATTGAAATTATCCTAGGGTGAAATTATGGTATTTTTCAGAAAACATTCAATTTTTTATGAATAATGAAAACACCGGTTTACTATTTAAAGACCGACTATTTATTTAATTAATTATTTATTTTATTAAAATTTATTTTAGGTAAAAATTTATACATAACACCTATATAATTTAAATGTAATTCATTGGATTCATTTTATAATAATTTTAGATATATTAAATTTTATTGAACTTTTCACCGTCTTCTACCCACCTCCTAGGAAATTTGAAAATTCACATAAAACATAATTATACCGCTTCTGTGAGTGGAATTTCTCAAATCCGAGATTCATGGTTATTATCAAAGACTAAAATGTCATTCAATGAGATGAGAATAATTTTTTGTGAACAGTAACTTTTAACTTTTTACAATGGTTAAAAGTAAATAGGGTAATTAAGGGTAAAAATGATATTATTATTACCCTAAAAAATGTCCTAATTCTATTAGATAAATTTAATTCGACCAAAAAAAACCTTAGGAATAAATTATGACCATTTAGGGCCACATGAATTAGATTAGGACATTTAATATTATTTTATTTAAAGAATAGTTAAAATAGTTAAAATCAAAGTTTAATAACTAAATCATTATTAATATAGGGTTATTCAAAAGATAAATTCAACTATAAATATTCATTAGAAATATAAAAAGATTTCCCACATAATGGTATTTTATTTATAATTTTTAGACATTAAATTATTTAATATATTAATGACATAATGACGATGTAGTAATTATCTTATTAATGAAATATTGACATAATTATGTTATAAATATCCAAATAATTGTAATTTGAGACTTTTTATGAATTACAATAATTTTATATGTTAATACGACTTGTTATTATTGATTTAGTTAACTTTTTTCGAACTAATTATACTGATATGAGTTTCACAAAAATCATTTACCAAATAGTGTCAAAATTGACATAAAATAGTTTTTAAAACAAACATTATATTATAAATATTTATTTTATTCCTAAAAATCTAAGGTTTGGACAAATGACATAGATAAGGTTATATATATTAATAATAAACATCTTGGGGTTCGTTTGGCTTGTTATAGTAATTTTATTAACCTTATAGTGTAAGAAAACAAGAAGACACGGTAAAAGTAAAATTATTTAACTTAAAGTTAAATCTAAATGATAAGGTTCAAATAGTAACCTAAACTTGTATAAAATATATTTGATGCGAGTATTTACACCCATCCTTACCTTAGCTTAGAAATAAATAAATTTTGATCTATTAAAAACAAAATATGACATTATAATAAAATAATATTTTTAGTTTCTCCTAAGGTGCCCCTCTCCTCCCTTATAAAAGGGCACCTCCTCCCTCTCTTCCTCACACCACTTTGTTCATTCAATCTCTACCAACCCCTGAAATTTTCTCTTCTCCAATTCCCTAGAAACATCCTCGAGGTCCTGGTCTTCTTCAAAGTCCATTGATAGTTCCTTAATAGGAGGTTAAGAAGAGGCGCTTCAAAGAAGAGGTAATGTCCGTTACCGATTCTTTCAACTTTATTTATTCTTCTACTTCTTCTTCTTTAGTTTTTTTATTATGAAGTAATAACATCAGTATAACTCATATACCGATATGTTATTATAAGTATGAAACAACCAAATTTCACCATCTATCCATCCTATTGCAAACGAAATCATCGCGCGTGTGTACGTACGAAATACCGTCTCCACACCGTGGTGTAATCTATTTTCCCCCACCACCTTACTTGGATGGGTATAATGGTGTAAATAATAACTATAAATTATTATTTTAAAGTGATATTGATTCTAAAATAGTATACACACACTCCATTATAATTCCACGATCATGGGAATGATATTAAGCTCGTGCGTACGTACGGAATACCGTCTCCACGATGTGATGCGACTCATTCTACATGATCTTCATTGAATGATGATTATATAAATGAATTGAATGAATAAATATGATATATATTACACTAATATCATTTTGGAAATGAGTTATCTATAACTTAAAAAGAATAATAAGAATTTATTCGACAAAACACGCATAAGAACAAAAAGTAATAAACACCCGAATAACAAGTAGCAAAGAAATATTACTAATAAGAAGATAATAATATAATAATATATGATATCATAACAATAAGTATGATTCTGTAATAAGTCAGTGACATTATGTAAATCATTATACAGGAGTTTCGGACACTTACGAAGCAAATCGTACTTAAGGTAAGGGAAAATCTCACAATCTCAATTTTTATCCGAGATTGTTTATACTTCAGAATTTACTAGGGAATATTTATCATCCAAATCCATGATTCCTCAATATGTAATATTATCTTCCTATAATTGTTTAAATCCAATTTTACCCTTCGGTGAGTTTTTAGTAAAAGATATGAATGGAATCTTTTGTCGTTTTTCATACGAGTTACTTTCTGACTTTTTCGGCCAAACTAGGAGAAGAATGTTTTTTTATCTTATACGGCATGAATGGATTTTTTAGAAAATTATTCCCATGAAGCTTCCTTAACAATATTTCACGTTTATTTTTAATAAAATTCTTTTAGTTTAAAATTATATGGCATGTTATGAAAGGAAAAAAATTTTAAGTAGAAAGGATATTTTCCTCAAGAAGGAAGATCAAGTGTTTTTTTAAAAATTATTTTCCATCTAAGATAGTATATGGTTATGTTTATATCCCTATTTTTTCATTGTTTTGATTATGTTATGATGGAATTATTTGTATGATGTTCTTTTATCTTATATGGATTGTGTTATGATGGCATGACGATTAAGAATCCCATTTTTATTACATGGGTTATGCTATGATGTATGATTTATGATTTTGTGGAACACATAATAATGGTTTCATTATGAGATGGGTGGGACCTATATATCCCTCCAATGCATTGGGTAAAGATTTATATCTCATGAGACAGATAGGGATGGAACGGAAGGTTATATCGGTTCAGTAAAACAGGACTGAAACAAGGATTGAACATGGTTCAGAAATGGACATTGTCTGCTAAGATAGTCCTGGAAATATGTCTTGACTACTAAGAAATGATTCTCTATGATTATGTGTGTATGACACAAAGTTTCATGTTTTAGGTTATGATTATTGGGATTACATTTCACTACTATGATTTATCCCATGTTATGAAATTATAATCTCTTTTGCTGGTTACCATTTTCAAAATGTAATGTTCTAATGAATATGATGTGATTGATATTTCTTTAGATTACCCTTACTAAGCATTTGAGCTCACCCTTTTTTATGTTTTCATTCCACAGGCCAGAAAGAAGGTTATTAAATAGTATATTCCATAAGGGACTCTAGATATGATGAAATAAATGGGATGAAATGTATATTCTTTATGAACCAGTTGTTTATGTTTCCCAGTTTCTAAAGACATTATACCTATACAGTCCTTTAATGGTATCATTATATGTTGTAATAAGTGTGCATCAATTTTGAAGCAATAACAATGTATGTAAAGTATGGGTCATTATAGTTGGATTCAAAGGAAAGGTATAGTCAACCTTTGGAAACGAGGATGTGAAAGCCTTAGTAAGAACCCTAAGGATAATTCTAAGAATAGAACACAATGTTGGTGTTTTAGAAATGGATATGAACAACCTATGATAAGACCTTAACTGTGAAATTTTATTCTTTATTATGGGGTTTTCCTATTATAATTAGTGTTTCTCACACTATTATTCTTGGTTTTAGCCAATGGATGGCACTTGAAAGAACTGTGTTAATGCGGAATTTGATGGGAAGTGCATTGATTGTCCCCCTGGGCAACCACACGTTATGGGAGATAGAATGAAAAATCTTGTAGCCATGCTCAAACAACATTCTCAAGCTATGAATCATGCAGGACATACAAACGATCAAGGAAAGGAGAAAAAATATGTTGAATCCTTCATGAGGCAGCGTCCCCCCTCATTTAGCAGGTCTACTAATCCATTAGTGGCTGAACAGTGGATCAGTACCACTAAAAAGATAATTTAAGTTCTTCAACGTTCTGAACATGATAAAGTCATCTTAGCAGTATATCGTTTGGAGGGTGAAGCTGATCTATGGTGGAATCTTATCAAGAATATGAGGCAAAGGGATGAAATTGAATCAATGTAATGGGATGAGTTCAAGAACTTATTTTTAAATACGTACTTTACTCATAATCTTTGAATAAAGATGGATAAGGAGTTTCTTCAACTAAAGAAAAAGGATGATGAATCTGTTGGTACCTACGAAGTAAATTTTACCAGACATGAGAGGTATGCTTCTAGGATTATTATCCAACCTGAGAGTATGATTGATCGATTCTATAGTGGCTTAAAACCAACTCTTCAAAGGGTGTTATCCATAATGGACTTCAATAGCTACGAGGAAATCGTTCGATGTGATCTCATGGTTGAGAGAGATATTTGAGTAACCTATCAGTCATATGCGTTTGATAAGAATAGGAAAATGGAATTCAAAGGAAAATCTAATGATAACATTGAAAAGAAGATTATTTTTTCCTTATGCTCAATGTGTGGAAAGAAAAATGTAGGGAGTTGTCTTAAAGGGACAAGTAAATGTTTCAAATGTGGAAAAGAAGGTCATCAGACATTTGAATACCGCAATGTTGGGAAGAAGATGTCTAGTGATGCGAACAATGAAAAGGCTACATAGGGTGAACCTCATACAATTCAATGTTACAAGTTCAAAGATGTGGAGAATTATACTAATAAATGCCCTAATACATGGGTTGTTAATGATGATCAACACCAACAAACTATTAAGGCTAATGTCAATGGAAAGTCACATGCAATTTCTATCAGCGATGTGGAGTATGAGAACGAAGTGGTGAAAGGTACACATATTATCCACTCTAAAGTAGAAAATGTATTATTTGATTGTGGATCCACGCAATATTTTATTACTGAAGAATTTTCTAAGGGTATCACCATATTACCTCAACAATTAGATTTCGAGTTAGCTGTGACAACCCCAAATGGCACTATAGTCACATAAAAAGTTTATAATTCTTCCTCGATTGAAGTTTGTGGGAATGTGCATCCTGAAAATATTGTGATCCTTCCTATAGTGTAATTTGATGTGATTCTTGGCATGGATTGGATTCCTTTATATGGAGCTCATATCAGTTTCCAAAGAAGGGAAGTCACATTTCTTATTACAGATAAATCTATGATCGTCTATCGATGAAAGGATGAACATAACCTTCCTGTGGAAATTTCATCCATCATATGGGTCTTGATTCCACTAAATGATGGTTATTTATCACAAATTGTTGATGAGAAACACATGATTAAGAATATGCCCATTGTAGGAGAGTTTTATGATGTCTTTCCGGAGGAATTGTTGGGTCTTCCAGCAAATCGTGAATTTGGGTTTTCAATAGAACTCGTACCAGGTGCTTTACCTATTTCAAAGACACCTTATAGAATGGCCCCAATTGAGTTGCATTAATTGAAGAAGCAACTCCAAGAGAATCTTGATAAGGGATTCATATGACCTTGTGTGTCACCTTGGGGATCACCTGTTCTGTTTGTTAAGAATAAATACGGATCAATGAGACTCTGCATTGATTATCGAGAACATAACAAGATCACTATCACGAACAAATATCCACTCCCACGCATTGATGACTTATTTGACCAACTACGCTGAACTCAATAATTTTCAAAGATTGATCTTAGTTCAGGGTATCATCAATTAATGTTCAAAAGGGAGGATATACCAAAGACATCATTCCGTACAAGGTATGGACACTATGAATTTATAGTGATGCCATTTGGTCTTACTAATTCCCCTACTATCTTCATAGATCTGATGAATAGATTCATTAGAGAATATCTTGATCAGTTTTTGGTAGTCTTTATAGATGATATTCTTGTGTATTTAAGGGGAAATGAAGAACATGTAGATCACTTGAGAATTGTAATGAAGACACTGAGTAAGGAGAAGCTTTATGCCAAATTTACCAAGTGTGAATTTTGGCTTCAAGAAGTTGCATTTTTGGGTCACATAATCTCAAAATAGGGGATATCTGTGAATCCAGCAAAAACAGAGGTTATAGAAAGATGGTCGAGACCAACAACAGCAACTGAGATCCGGAGTTTTCTTGGTTTGGATGCATATTATCGACGTTTTGTGAATGTTTTTTTACGATTATCTAATCCACTCACCAGGTTGACTCTAAATGGAGTTAAGTTCGTGTGGACGGAGGAATGTGAATAGAATTTCATGGAGTTGAAAAAGAAGGTTATCCAGTGGACCTGTACTCACACTTCCTTGTAGTGGAGAAAGTTTTGTGATCTAAAGTGATTCATCCAAGATGGGGATGGGGTGTGTTCTTATTACAAAAAGATACGATGATATCTTATGCCTCACGACAGTTGAAAATCCATTAGCAAAATTACCCAACACATGATTTCGAGTTAGCTGCGGTAATCATTGAATTAAATATTTGGAGGAAATATCATTATGGTGAAAGGTGTGATATTTATATTGATCATAAATGTTTAAAGTATATTTTCACACAGAAGGAGCTGAATATGCGTCAAAGAATATGGTTGGAGCTGATTAAGGATTACGACTACTCAATTCATTACCACCCTAGGAAAGCAAACAAGGTGGTAGATGCATTAAGTCGACAAGACCATGCTAGCTTATACATGATTAGGATAAAAAAAGATCCAATATTTATGGATTCACAAAGGATGGATCGTGGAATTATAATGGAAGGGGAAAATTGTATCTTTCTCAATTGAATAGTCAACCATCTATACATGTGAAGATTAAAGAGGCACAAAAAGAAGATGTAGAGTTACAAAAGAAGGTGAGAAATGTTCCTAAATTAAACCTTGGTTGTGAGGGTATAATAATGTTCGAGATTCATGTTTGTGTTCCTCCCATCCCCGGATTAAAGAAGGAGATGCTGGATGAAGCTCATAGTTCTTCGTTATCTATTCATCCTGGAAGCACGAAGATGTATAGAGACATGAAAGAGGACTTCTAGTGGGTTGGAATGAAAGGAGATGTTGCTGACTTTATCTGTCGATTCTTGGTTTGTCAGCAAGTTAAAGTTGTGAGACCTAAGTCTAAGGGGACGTTACAACCATTACCCATACCCGAATATAAATGGGAAAACATCACTATGGACTTTGTCACTGATCTTACTAAAACATCCAAAGGTAATAATGCTATCTGGGTCATAGTTGATCATCTTACAAATTCGGCACACTTCATTGCTATTAGAGATGATTTCACCCTGGAGCAGCTTGCCAGGTTATATGTAAAAGAAGTGGTAATATTGCATGGAGTAAAAACTTCCATTATATCTGATCAGGTTCTGAGGTTTACCTCAATGTTTTGGCGAAGTCTTGAGCATACTCTGGATACAAATTTGAGTTTCAGCACTTCTTATCAACCTCATATAGATGGTCAGTCTGAGAGAACAATTCAAACTATAGAAGATATGTTAAGAGCATGCTCTATAGATTTCAAAGGTGTTTGGGATCAACACCTACCTTTGGTGGAATTTTCTTATAATAATAGCTTTCACTCCATTATTCATATGTCTCCTTATGAAGCTCTCTATGGGAATAAATTCCGAACTCCAACAAGCTGGGATGAAGTTGGGGAAAGAAATCTATTAGGACATGTTCTTGTTGATGAGGTGGCAGAACATGTCAGATCTATTCAGCAACACATAAGAGAAGCTCAGAGTTGACAAAAAAGGTAGGATGACGACAAAAGAAAAGACCTAGAGTTTGAAGTGGGTGATAAAGTGTTCTTACAAATATCTCCTTGGAAAAGAGTAATCAGATTTAGAAAGAAGGGGAAGATGAGCCCTAGGTATATCTTCCATTTCAAAATTCTGGATCCTGTTGGGAATGTAGCTTACCGATTGGTGCTTCCACCGAATCTCTCTCAAGTTCATGATGTGTTACATCTGTCCCTCCAGAGAAAGTACATACCCGATCCTTCACATATACTCAGCTCAGAAGTTGTACCATTGGAGCATGATCTTTCTTTTGAAGAACAACCGATAGAGATTCTGGATCGTAGCGATAAAGTCCTACGGAACAAGACCACTCGCTTGGTGAAATTTTTATGTTGTAACCTCCAATTAGAAGAACCGACATGGGATCTTGTAGATATGATGAGGGATAGGTATCCTCATCTATTTGTTACCATTGAAGAATTTCGAGGGAGAAATTCTTTTTAAGGGGGGCAGAATGTAACACCCAAAATTTTTATGAGAAATATTTTGTTTTTATGCTATATACATCATCAAATGAATATTTCACTACACACAACACTAGCTTGGCTTGCTTTATATGAAACTGTGACCTTCCTAGATATCTTGTGTTTTACGCAATACAGATTTTCATTAAACAACGATATGCTATTAAAATATTATTAAAACTAGCAGTTATGAATAGTAATACCCACTTTTTGAAATTTTTTAAATTTTATCATTCAAAATGGACTTAATTTTTTGGATTTGGAGTATCAAAATCAGGCTACGGTGAAATTTTTGTATTTTTCTGAAAACATTCATTTTTGATGAATATTGAAAACACTGGGTTGCTATTTAAAAACCGACTATTTAATTAATTAATTATTTATTTTATTTAAATTTATTTTAGTTAAAAATTGATACAAAACACCTATATATGTTCAATGTAATTCATTGGGGTCATTTTATAATAATTTTAGATATTTAAAAATTTTATTGAACTTTTCACCGTCTTTTACCCACCTCCTGGGAGAAATTGATAATTTACATAAAACTGAATTTTACCGATTCTGTGAGTGGAATTTAGAAAATCCAAGAGACATGGTTAATATCAAGGACTAAAATGTGGTTCAATGAGATGAAAATAATTTTTGATGAACAGTAACTTTTTACTTTTTACCACGGTTAAAAGTAAATAGGGTAATTAAGGGTAAAAATGATATTATTATTACCCTAACAAATGTCCTAATTCTGTTGAATATGTTTAATTCGACCAAAAACAACCTTAGTAATAAAACATGTTCATTTAGGCCCACATGGATTAGATTAGGACTTTTAATATTATTTTATTTAACGAATAGGTAAAATAGTTAAAATCAATGTTTAATAACTAAAATATTTTTTATATAGGGTAATTCAAAAGATAAATTAGACAATAAATATTCATTTGAAAGCTAAAAATAATTCCTACATAATGGTATTTTATTTATAATTTTTAAACATTAAATAATTTAATTTATTTATGACACAACGATGATGAATTAATTATCATATTAATAAAATATTGACTTAATTGATGTTATAAACAACCAAATAAATGTAATTTGAGACTTTTTATGAATTCAACTAATTTTATAGGTTAATCTGACATGTTATTGTCAATTTAATTATCTTTTTTCAAACTAATAATTCTGTTATGATTTTTACAAAAATCAATTACCAAATAGTGTCAAAATTGACATAAAATAGTTTTTAAAACAATTGTTATATTATCAATTGTTATTTTATGCCTAAAAATATAAATCTCGGTAAAATGTCTTAGATTAGGTTATATATATTAATAATAAACAACATGGGGTTATTTTGGCTTGTTATAATTTGTTTATTTCCTTATAGTGTAAGAAAAAAAGAAGACACTGTAAAAGTAAAATTATTTAACTTAAAGTTAAATGTAAATGATAAGGTTAAAATAGTAGCCTAAACTTGTCTAAAATATATTCGATGAGAGGATTTCAACCCATGCCCATATTAGCTTAGAAATAAATCAATTTGGATCTATTAAAAACCGAATATGTCTTTATAATAAAATAATATTTTTAGTTTTTCCTAACGTGCCCCTCCCCTCCTTTATAAAAGGGAACATCCTCTCTCTCTTCCTCACACCACTTTGAGACTTCATGCTCGGCCAAACCCTGCCATTTTCTCTTGTCCACTTCCTGGAAACATCCTATAGGTCATTTTATTCTTCAAAGACCGTTTTTAGTTCCTTAAGAGGATGTTAAGAAGAGGCGATTCAAAGAAGAGGCAATGTCCGTTACCGATTCTTTCAACTTTATTTCTTCTTCTACGTATTCTTCAAAGACCATTTTCACTACCTCACGAATCAATGATTGTTAAATATTTTTTTAACTCCTCTGATGGTGGCCATTATGATGGAATTATATTTATACAAGATATATATTATATTTATTTCTTCACTATGCTTCTGTATTTTATATTTAAAAAATACCTTTGTGCCGTCCATGTTGTGCAAATGAAATAATTTCATATGAGGAGGTGTGGACAACCACCCCCTCAAGTGATGATCATTCCAAACATGTAATTTATAAAGAATGAAATTAATGAACATATGTTACATATGTTACATATATATTATACTGTAATTATAATATATATATATGTCTCATTTTTTTAAAGTCCATTAATATGTGAAAAAATGAATGTGGCGTCCATGCGTATGTACGGCCTACCATCTCCATGAACGGAACATTTCATTTATTATCTCCAAATATTATGGAATATTATTAAATACATATATACTTGACATATATTATATTTAAAATCATGAAAACCATTCCAAAGATGATGTACTTATGATTACATGGACCATTCTTTTCAAACAAGTTCATTTTTGACTCATGTACCGGATATCAGAAAAACATATGATATGAACTCACATAATAAACTATTTTTTATAACATGATAATATTTTGTATGAATTTAACAATAAAAATTACAGAAATTCCTTACGAAATTATAAATTGGCCATGGTTTATTATTCAAAAATATAATGTAATAAACAAGACAAGTTAGACTCGAGGTAATGGATTTCTTATCTAGCTTTTAATTCCATGAGATTTCCATTGTTCCCCACTTATTTATTGCATGTGGTGTATTGATAACTTCAATTTGATATATATTATCATGATTATATATATGTATATATATTTATGTAACTGTTTGATTCTTTTTATGCTTATTATCTTATGGTCACACGACTCGATTTATTTATACGAGGTAAGGTGTTTTTATCTCACTTTTATTTCTATGAGATTCATGCTACATTTTCCACTATTTACATTTGTGTAGTGTGTGTACTGCCCATGATTGTATTATTAATATAATATACCTTAGTTTATGGGTATTTACATCATTATTGTACGATTCTTCTATCATGGGGTGTATGTTTCGAAAGTTACCCAAATCGATAAGGGAACTTTCACCCTCCACTTTTTAAAAGACTTTTTTTTGTTAGGCCTCTTAATTTACATCTTTTATGTTGGGATATGTTCTTATATATCCATATTGCTGTAAATTTTATGTCCAAGTGATGAGATACCCTTTTTATCTCTCATCAACTCATTTTCTGAAATTTAAAGTGACGTCGTTAGGCTGTTGAATTATTGTAAGGGAACATCTTAACCCAATTTCAATTTTTTAGGTTAAAACATTACTTCTTGATTATGTTGTGCTATGAACATGATTGGATGACCTATGATTATTTTACACATAATATCCTCTAATATTTGGTGTATTTATAATTTTCACACATAATTATGTAATTGATTTATCCTTAATATAAGGATATTGTCTTTGTACAGAACTTCGTCTCAATCTCCTTTCATTGAGGCATATTTTTATGTCTACACGAATTTATTTTATAAGGTGTATAAAACCCTTTTGAAATTTCAATTCATTCAAAGAGAATATTTTCTCTACGAAGTGTTTTACTAAATGATAAAAAGGATCATTTCTTTTTTTTAACATAAGCGGTGACAACGACCATTTTTCCGCCGCCGCGAGTATTATTTGATCTATGGATTCCTTAATAAGCCATAATGTTTTCAAGAGAAAAATAAATACCATATACTATTTCTAAATATTTTATTATGTAAAATGGTTTTAATAATGGATTTATTATTTCAATATTTTGAAATGTTATATTATTATTTCAATATGGGAATGTTATCTTTCCATTATGCTTAAGTTGTGTTTTTTTATTATGTTAAGGTTCTTGGCCATTGTTGTGTATACGTGTGGTTATGTGATAATCCTAGGGTCGGTGAGCCTTAGATGGCACTCCAATGCATTTGGTAACATGAAGGACGTAAACGTAAATGTTTCTCCAAATAGATTTAGGGAATATACATTGATGGGTATTCCAAATGTGACTCCCTATGTAGTTGTGATAGCTACAATGTAAGTATGTTATATAGGCCATAAGTTACCTTTTTGAATTGTGATTACTTTGTGATATTGAAAAATATTATGATTTAAGCAGATATGTTATGATTGAAAATTTTGGATTCATTGATTTTTATTTTTGATGGGTTAATGTTTACTTTAATTATGTTATAATCCTTATTTATATTTTTATGTTCAACCCAATTTTTTGAAATGTTTTTCAATGGTTATAATGAAGGGTAAGAGAAAGGAAGTTTTCATGAATATTTATATGAATAAAATAACTCTTGTTTTATTTAAGGATTTCAAAAAAATCATTTATAGTAGAAGTGTCTACTTTGTAATATTCATGTTGATATGAAATAGTTATGTGCTAATTCTCTAAAACTCTAAACCTGAAAAGATCCTCAATGTGAATTATTCATTTAATTCAAGATTATTTAATGTTTAAAAGACGAGTCCTTATAGAATGTGTCTCAAAAATTGAAAATTAAGGGTAATATACATGAATTATTCTATAAAAAACCCCCACACAAAAGAATTTTGATATCAATAAATTTAAAAATTTATATTTACTCAATTTTATCCTTATAGTTTTTACCGTGGTTAATTGTATATTCATGTTTACCATGGAAATTTATCCATTGATATTATAAATAAAATGATATTAAATAGATAATTTTGAACCATTTACTATATATGTGTTGTCAAATTAATTGACTAAAAATATTATGTGTCTGTAACTTATTTTTAATAAAAGAAAATATGATTTTCCGAACCTTGTTTAAACCTGAATGTCATTATATAATCTAAATATTTTTCACAAATAATTAGGGAATAAAATAAAATTGAACTTATTTAATGATATATCATATATTTATTCTTAATATGTATTCCATTTTGATAATTCCATTCATTGAAGTGGATGATTTCATCGTAAAATTAATCATATAAATGTGAAGATAATGTATATTTTTAATGGGAAAATGTTCAAAAGGTTTTAATGTTTTTATATCCAATTTAAGAATGATTTTTATTAAAATTAACTTCAATGGATTAATATATTTAAAAATTAACTAACTATACCTTAAATTTATTTTGAAAAATAATATTACTATATAAATATGTTAAATTAAAATGAAGTTTTCAATTAAAATACTTCATTTTGAATATTCATCTAAACATGAATCTTTTAAGATATTCTAAAAAATTCACTATACGATAAATTGAAAATTTATATTTCTACAATAATATTAATTTTATCATATAAATTTTCAAAATCTGTAAATTTTAGTTTTATAATTAGTGGGCTATAGACATCGACAAATCCATTTTTTTACTTACATCGTTTAAGAGTCAAAATTGATTTATTATAATACATTGTCTAAAAAATAATATTATATTTGAATAGTTTATGAAATATGCAATATTTTAATTTATGAAACATAATTAAACCAATGTTATCTGGTTAATTTATTGATACAAAACATACATGTGTTCTTAAAAATTGTTTTTCGCAAAATTATTTCCTTCTAAAATAAAAATGATTTTTTTTATTTATAATTAATTAGACTCTAAAGAATATGTTATATAATTTTTTTATTAATTTATTTCTTAATTTATTTCATCTAATTAACTCTTAAAATTCTATCAAGTAGTTGGTAACTATATTATGAAATATTAATTTTAAAATAGAATGTCATGTTTTGTTAAAACTCAGTGATTTGGGTAACACAAGTGTGTAAAAAATAATATTAACATTGTGCTTATTGTGAATAATTTTACATGAATGATTATATTTATTTGGAAGACAATATTTCATAGAATGGTGGGGTGTTTTACTCCCCCCCCCCACATTAAAAGAGTTTCTCCAATTATTTTCATTACATTGATATAATGAAATGAGGATACATCTTCCCTATTACATCCCTATATTCCCACATATCTTCAATATTATGGTGGTTCAAATAGAATAAAGTAATAGGTGAATTGTGTTGTTTTTTCAAACCTTATCTACATTATAGATAAACTTGACTTGTCATTCGTTATAAAAAATATAATTCTCTAGTGGCACGAGCTCTGAGTTTATTACATGTGACATATTAGGAATGAACATACTCATGAGTGATACATAGAACATATCATGAACCTAATAGGTGATCAGTGGTTGGACCAAACAAATTTCTACACTCATAATATGATTTTGAATTTTAATGGTACTGATACACATAGGGATTATTTTTCCCTTCATCCATGAATAGATTCATAGACAGAAATTATAAAAAACTGAATATTATTGATCATTGATGATTATCAAAATTAAATATATGACATCATTACATAGTCCCTACGTGTAATTGGATGAACCTACCCTTTTCTTCCATCTCATTTTATTTCTTATGTCCTAATAACAATCATTATACAAATTTATTATAGTATCATTGAGTTCAATCATTCCTTATATAATGGTCTTCATAAAGAGAAATTATAATGCTCTATTTGAAGCTATTGTGGTAAGAATATATAAAAGGATTGATGTTTTGATCCCAATCCAATTTAAAATGTATATATTAATATGTTATTGTATCGTTTAATCATATATCCACATGTTTTAATGGATCTATTCATCATGTAACAGTTTGACAACATATAATACCAAAGGGTTTAACTACTATTAATGTATCCAAAAATATACATAGTAATCAATTGTGATTGCATGAGTTTTGCATTTGACATTTTCCTGTAGACAATTTTTGGCTTATCATTTATATTAGACATTGTCTTCATAGATTGAATAACAAATTTACCAATCAAATTGCACTTGAAACACTAATGTTTAGGTGGCTCAATTATTTGAGTTCTCCCTCCAGTAATATCATTATATAGCCACATAACACCACTTATACATTTATTTTATTAATGAAAATTCATTTCATACATGAAAACTCATATTATTTGTTTTATGAAATCACCAACGCGTTCATTCTCATTGTTTTACAATGGTAGAGTTTGATAATTTTTCTTCCCATTATGTGAAATATCTCTGGATTTTACATAGAACCCCATTTTTATTTTCTTCTCACCAGAATGAAGATGGATTGCAACATAAATTTCATATTTTTGTTGAAATTGAATGATTTATTTATACAATCCATTGTCCATTATAGATGACACCCTTCATGTATTTTTTTCATTCCCCTAATGAATTAACCTTCCTTTGATTTAGGCTGTATTATAATACTTGATTTGTAACTTATAAATCATGTAACATTTCTTTCATAGGCACCAATAGATGCAACTTCATTGTTAATTAGCTCTAGAAATTAATTCCCCTTTCTTGATGAAATATAAGTGTAGATAAATTTTAGGACAATATTCTTTTAAAATAACTAAACATCATGTTTTTATTTTATTTTCATTTCCTCGTATTCTTAATAATCTTCCACCATTGATCTTCATCAATTTCCTGAATGTACACAGGTAGAGTGACTAATTCGGGATTAAAACCATAGATAATATAAAATATCTTCTTATTGATATTGATCCTCTTATCATAAACTAATATATCATGAGAATAACTGAATAATGGTGGGGGTTTCCAAGTGAGGGAATCATAAGATTATTGTTCCATCCTTTTTTTTGTTGGGATGTTTATAATAATTTATATCTTATGAATTTTTTATATTAAGGGAAACAAATTTATTCATTCCCACTCCCATAATATCCAGTTTCTCATTGGTACGATCAATTCAGTTTACATTTAATTCCTCAATAAAATGTTTCCTAAGGGTTCTAGACATTCACTAAAATAAAAAACATAGTGTTAGCAAGAGTAATAATATTTTAAGCCCACATAATTATAAATAATAACATATATAACATCTAAATAATGATACAATATGTTTAATTAATGTCACCTTAGAGTTAATATAGGCCATTCATAGTTATTATATACATAAATCATTCATTTTGGTTCATAAAATACATGGTAATTTCCATAGATGATTCTCCATGAGTGTTAACCCAAGTGTAAAACAAGGATTATTTTCAACCACCGATTCCTTATCAATCCTAGATCAATATGGAGATTTTGGGGTTTTTACCCCTACATATATCTATTTTAGATGAATCTCCACTTATTTCATCTTTATAGTGATCTATTTTCTGGAAAACACTCACTCTATCCATTTATAAAATTTTAGGACATTTTCCTAAACATTAAATCATGCATTAACTTATCCAAATGTATATACATAGTCAAATACACAAAAATATCCCTAGGTATCTTAGTAAAGTTTTCATATCCTAGTTTCCTGAGGTTAAATAAACATCTCCTTTTGATCAAATCAATAGCTACCTATGATTCTCTAAAATAGATATTACATATTTTTAGAGGAATATTAACTACATTATACAATAACATGTCGGAGAACCACACTTCTTCTTTTCATTTTGAAATATCAAAAAAATCATCTAATTTTTGGAAATATATTAAATTTATAAAAAAAAGAATGTCACCTTTAGTACACATCACAACTATATCATGCATAAACCATTCTATATAACATGAGTATTTTATAAACAACAATAAATAAAATAAGATGCTATGTAAGTGTAAATAATTGATATATGTAAGCATAACAAGAGAAGTAGGCTATTTGAACATGGGAATGGTATTTAAAAAGAATACCATGTATATAAACAATAAAAATGTTAAATAATTAAATAAATGGATTATATTCATAAGGCCTAAATTATATATAAATAAAAAAACATGATCCCTGAGAGAATAAAATTGGTATAAGGCAATGAATTTTTAGAATTAACATAGTCATATAGGATTGTGAACATGTATGAAAAGATCAAATTTCACTCATTATGTTAAGGATATGAAATTATTCCAATGAAAAGAATTATGAACCTAAATCCATGTCCAAAAAGAATATAAAGGACATGAGGAATAGGTTTACACATAGTATCATAGTAGTCTAGTTCCACTCTAATGACCATTAAAGTACATAAAGTACATTATAGTACAAAATTCACTCCATAATCCAACCTTGTCTTATTATAAAATGTTTACTCATAGTTCTATCCATCTCTTACTAATGTGTTATATAAATCATTAAACAATTCATTATAGGGAGATTTACGTCCTCCCATCACACAATGAAAACCTTATTTTTGTGTTCCACTTGATCATAAACATTCCACAAATCATAACATATGAAATGAAATTGGCGTCACAAATATTTATTCAGAACATAACATATGGAAAGGTGAATGGTTTCATAATCATTTACTTGAATAATAACCAATTAAAAATAAATGGGTTTCATAAACATATATCCTAGTTTATTTTATGGAGGATAAGAATGTTTCATAAACATTATTCCATCAATACAAAAATGATTTTGATAAATAATATGTATGGTAACATTAGATAATTTACCCAGAAATAATAGGTAATACCAAAATAGGCCTACTTTGATGGAAGAAGATCCTGAAATATCATTTATTTTTTTATAGGAATATATATTTTCATCAAGTTAAATATTTTTAAACAAAATTGATTTTGGAAAACCCTTTTTTTTTGTAAAATAACCTTAAAAACATATAATAGATGTTTTTAAAGTCATTGATATTATTATCATGGAAATAAACATTGAAAAAATATAATGGATGATTTTATAATCATTAAAATACTTCTAATTGAAAAATATATAAAAATATCAATTACATATTTTTGAACTCATTTATAGAAAATCATATTTTAGTAGAAAACATATTCCCATCCAAGGAGAAAATAATGTAAGATATTCCTAAAAACATTTTTTTAATTATCTGAAGTACCAGTTATTGAAAAAATGGTACAATTTAATTTATATATAATGAATATCTATTGTATTATATAATTCATGGGAATTTTGGAGAAGTAGATCATGATATTTCTGTATCTGAGAACTAATAATAAATAATCTTGATAAATGATGCAATTGTAAAATAAATTTTCAACAACATTGGTAGTATTGAATCATAATAACCATAAAGTAGTAATATAAAATGAAATATATATTATAATTATAATGAATAAATTAATGATTTTACATCTCAAATGGGTTTTTTATAAACCTTATATAAGAAGACAAGTGCATAATAAAACATACATCTAAAATAATGAAGACTGGGACAAAAGTCCCTTATCAGTTTGGTAACATTGAAACTGTAACCCTAAGAAAGTGAGATATTTTAATTTAAATATTAAAAAAATTATTTTAAATAGAATAATCATAATTTAAATTAATGGGAATTGTGCACATAACATTGTGTAAGGAGGTATTGAAAATTTCAAGTGTCTCACAAAAGTAAAAAGTGTGATGGAAATTCCATACCTTAAGTATAGACCCATGTAATGCTCATTAAAAATACATTTATAATAAATACAATTTTATTATTCATATATTATAGAACAAAATTAAATTATTTCATATAATAGATAGTTTTATTATGACGTTTTATAACCTTTTTATACATTATACCATGAAAATTTCACATTTCATGTAATAACCACATTAGTTATCGTATATGTTATGATTTATAATTATTCAGTCCAATTAATTTGATCATGGATTGTTAATATCCTGAATAATAAAATTGTAATATATATAATAAATATTCATTATATATTTATATTATGTTACTCATGAAATTTATTAATAGGTAATGAAGTACGTTGTTCTAGGAGAAAGTTGGTCATAAATATATATGAACAAGGTTTTTCATATTCTTCATAGGTTGAATGGACAAAAGTTAAATGAAAATATTATCATTCTAGAATCATAGTTAATTTAAATATATAATTAAATTTTAATTAATATCATCCATAATATAATACATTTATGGAATTAATGAATCATACAACTTCTTGATACAATAGTCTTACATACACAATAACTACAATATTGTATTCCAAAAAAGCATAAAGGTATTCCCGATATATTAACTAATTAATAATAAAATCGTCAAAATTAAACTATATATAACATAGAGATTAAAAATCAATAATTATTCGCATTAAAAAAGTTGTTAATGGAAAAGAAAACGACATTAGTTCAGGAGGTAGTAGTTTTTCATACACACGAACAATAATTTCATAACCTATTTTTTAGGAAGTGTCTGAGGTAGTTGGATCTATCCAAAATTTAACAATTTTGATTTATTTTTAATATACAGAGGAAATTATTTTATCATTTTATAATAATAATTCATATAGGTGGTGGAAGATATAAAAAAACGTTCATTGAATTTTGTTACCTCTTCCACAGGTATACTATTTTAGTGTTCACTGAAGACATTTTCTATTGGATTTATGTAAAATATAATGAATATATAATTACTGTAGGTGATTTAGGAAGTGATTTTTTGGGTTTTATATTCACAAATTTATTATGTGGATTGATTAATTTTGGTGAGTGGGTTCTCTTTTATATACAATGAGGAGTGAAATTCTGATAAATTCTCAAAATTATTCACTTCTTGGAGGTCTCCCTCTCCAAATGTTCCAAAACATTGAACAAATAATGAATTTTATGGATTCTATAATGGATAAAACCCTCCAAAACCAACATTAAATATTTTTTAATATTTTGTTCAATAAATATTTTGTTTACTATGATTTATATTAATTGTTTTTACTAAAGTAAAATGTACCTATTTATTTACCAATGTAATTTATCATCTACGTGTATAATAAAAAGTAAAATTATTATATTATATTAAAATATTATTCAAACAATTAATTATAAATCCTTAATTAAAAATAATTTGTGTGTGAAAAAAATATTTTAATCCAACCGCATGTAATGCACAAAAAATATTTAAACTAAATAAATTTAATTAAGTATAAATGTTCTCATTATTCATTATGGTAAAAAATATGTTTATCATATTTGTAATATAATTTTTATTAATAATTAATAATAAAATTTTCCAAATTATCTCACATAAGTGGAAGAAGTGAATTTAAAATTTATCCCCCAGATGGGATGAGAAAGTTGTGTTTTAAAGAGGAAATATTCAATTTATTATAATGTTTTTATATCCAATTTCAAAATATAATTGATTTTAACAAACTAAATGGGATTATTATCAGTAAAATTGATCTAATTGTACTTTGAAATCAATTTAAAATATAATATTACTTTATAAATAAAATAATTTAAAAGGAAGTTTCAAATTAAAATTCATTATTTTCAATTATTCATCAAAATATAATGTTTATTTAAAAATCACAAAAATATTTCCAAAATAAATTTATGATATTCAAATTTTAAAAATTATTTTCTATCAAAATCATTTTCAGATATAGTATAATTTTATTACTAAAATAATTTCATCATAAAATGTGATAAAACAATTTTTTTGAAAATTAAATTATTGAAGCATAAAGTAGAACTTATTATAAGAAATTGTCTATAGAAATAAATAATATGAATGAAAAAATTCACATTTTAATATCTAATATATAAATATAATTAAAATTACAAATAAAAATTTAATTGGTTAATTCATTGATATACAACACCCTTGTGCACATAAAAATATATTTTTTTAAAAATATTTTCTTTTATTTTTAAGAGTATATTATATTCATTTATAATTAAATAATAACTAATGAATTAATTGTATAAACATGTGTAATAATTATTTTAATAATTTTAAAAATAATACCCATTCCTTAAATTCTAATATCTAGTTGATAACTTCATATTAAATAATAATATTTAAATAGTATATCATGTTTTGTTAAAAAAATGTTGTTCTTGAAACACAATCCAAACAAAATGTTACATGTAACTCAATCTAAACATATGTTTTTAAAAAAACATAAAACCTAAAACATTTAAAAAAATTGACGATAAATTATTTTATCGAATATCCAGTTATTACATAGATGAAAATTTCCATTGATTATTCATTATTGTTGAATAAGGTAGTGGTTTGGGGGGATCAACATCATAGTGTTATATTTGTTTACACGATGGAATTATATGATACAATCATATTTTCTAGGAGCCATTTTTGGTTAAAAATGTAATGTTTCAATAAAATTTATCTATTTATGATTTTGGATAACTAAATATTGATATTATTGGATTTTTATATTATAATTTAATGAAATCAAGCACATAGTGCCTTAATACTATAGAATAGCGGTTTACTAGCCCATAATGTTGATCATAAATTTAAATAATATCATCATATCTTTCAGTTTGTACACACCAAATGATAATAACATGTTTAGAAGCATGGTTTATTTTTTTATCCCCTTAGTTTTTTCCTCAATCAACGTAATATACAAAACAATAAATAAATCTTGATTCAAAAAGTTATAAGAGAGGAAGTAAAAAATTTACTTATAATCATGAATCTTACACTAAAAATATTTACGATGGTTTTCTAGTAATAAAATAGCAATAAATTATTTGTAATTCATAATCTTTTTGATTTAATATCGAGTCAATCAAAATCAATATCCATGTTTGGTGAACCTTGATATAATTGATATATAATAAAATAATAAGAATCTTATGATAATAAAAAAATCATCGATCAAATAATATTCATTGTCAAACATTGGGAGATCACTATATTTAACAACATATAGGTAAAACACGTCTTATATTTGTCTTACTCATGAACCATTATATAATAAATTGTAAAACTCTTAATATATTATAGAAAACTTTACATTAATTAATTCAATTATACACATCAAAAAATTCATTTAAAATGTTGATAGCACTATAACAAATAAATATTATTTTTTTAAACATAGTTGAATGTCATGGTAATATTTTCAATAAAATGAAAAAAAAATCATCATAAAACATTATCAGAAAATATTGAAAATAATGAAATAGAAAAACTAAATGAATTACCATTAAAAGTAGACTACTAAATATTAAATACAATGGTGGCAGCAAAAAATATTAACCTGATTATTAATGATATAGTAAGAGCTGACACACGTTAGGATGAGTATATTTAGATTAGTATTAGTATAAACTCTATGTATGGAAGAATAAAAATTTAAAATATAATATTATAATAAAATAACATGAAACACCACAAAAATTTCTTTAAATAATAAAAAATTAAGTTCAATACTAATTTTGTTTTGTGGATTTTATGTAATTAATTAATAATATTCATTTTCTAGAATCGTTCTATATAATGTATTATTTAAAAATTATATATAATGAACCTATATCAATTAAAAGGACACATTAATATGATTTATTTAATTCATTTAATAAGGAATGATTCAAAATAGTTAAAAATAAGTTCCCAAAAATGATCCATGGTCTTAGAATTATTATAATTTGATGTACTATATGTAATGAAATTTAATGATCAAGGATCGATAATTAGTCCAAGGACTTGTAGATTTTGTTTAGCTTATAATACATGATATAAAGAATCAAACTACTTAACCACTAAAAGACCACAAACTGAAATATTTTAGAGTAATGATAAAATATATATTGATGAAATATGAAAAAACAATTCACCTTTAATTTTTTATTTAACATTATATATTTGAAAATGAAAATGTATGATTCATTTTAAGATGTATATTTCATTGAAATAGTTCTATATTTAATTTATGATAATAGATATATATTATTAAAGTATATCATCATGATTTTATAATTTATATAATAATTAAAATGAGACAAAAGTTAGAAATTTATGAATAACGTGAAAAAATAATAATTTATGATTAGAAATATATATATATTCACATAAATTTACGCCGTGAAAATGAAATTGGAAATTATATTAGAAACAAATATAAATAAATAATTCAATATTTTTACAATATTTTTAATATTTTCTATATGGAATCATATGATCAAGAGTAAATAATTATCCACATTCCATAAGTTAATGAATCTATTATTTAATAGCTCAAATAATTACATGTTACTCTAATGAATAGTTACACATAATATTTAGAATCACATATTGGGATCCTATGTTTTATGACAGATCAATCTCAATAAATTTAATCAATTATTATAATGTAATAATGAAGGAATAATATTTGATTTAAAATTTTGAAAATATATAGATTTATTCCAAAACATTGTACATGTAATAGTTTTATAGAGTCAATGACAATACCTTCCTTCAAATAAATATGATACTTAACATCACTAGTAAAAAAATATTTTATAAAATAAATTATTTTACTCGTTGGTTCAAAAAGTATTTTTATAATTTATTATATTAATTAGGTAACCTATTAATTTATTGACTGAAATAAAGGTATAATGAAAATAATGTCTATAAATCCATGACACGGGTTTCCTAGTTATAACAAATGTACAAAAAAATCATCAATAATTCCTCCTTAACTAATAAATGTAAATTTCTTATACAAGGGCCTAGATATATATTATAGGAACTATACTACATATATCATATGGGAAAATAGATACATTGACCCTGAAACTGATTCCAGTTAATTCCCTTTATTTTATTAATAAATTAAATAAGTTATTTTATGATCTAAACTAATAGTTTTCAAATATTACTCGGTGTTGCCTCAATCTCCATGTAAATCCATCTATGTTTTTTCACATGACCAATGGACTTCCCCTTTATTTTATCACGGAATAGTAAATATACTCATCATCAAAGGTACCTGTTTTAGCTATGAATAAATAAATAGTAGTATATAACTAGTATACCATTTGAATTAATATCATACTAGATGGGTGTGAATATTCATAATAATAAATAATCTAAAATAAAAAACACACAAAATTATGGTCACCAATCACTCACAAGACTACCACAGACACACAACATACCTAAATTATCTATTATCGATTGTTGATTTGATAATTGAAAATAACGGTTTCAATGATAATCCCTTTAAAATAAAATTATTTAGAATTTTTCATTGATTATTTTTGGTCGGAGTAGAGTAGTCAAGAGGGGGTGAATTGAGTATATATAAAAATGTCTATTTGAAAAGAATTCTTAAAGGGTTCTCCAAATATAAATACATCCTAGTTAATCAACATAATTCAATTATGAAAGATTTACTCTATAAATAACTTCTAAAATGATTGATTATTTCTCAAAAATCTTAATATCAGTTATGAATATTTTTTTTAAGTTATGTTAATAATGAACAAAAAATTATAACATCATTCTGACATTAACTATCAAATTAAATTTAATGATTTAGGACTGATACAAAAAAAAAATAAAACAAAATCAAACAACATAAAATATATAAAAAATGTGGTTTAGTCTCAAGATGAGACCTAATCCACTCCACATGGTGATCACCTGCCACTACGCAGTTTATATTAAGAAACGTGATCCATAACCTGGATCAGGGTCAACAATAATGACCAAGACTATCCAGGTCACATGACCTCTTCCATTGTTCTTTGTTGGTATAAACAAATAGATAACATAAGGACCACTTCCACATTTATCTATGGGAATAAATCTGTTTTAAAATATTTGAGATGAAGGAGATCGTGTATCCTCCAATTTAATGCAGGAAACACTATGTGTTTTTATACAGACACAAACACTTCTCAAAATCTAAAAATAATACACAATATAACAAAGATGAAGATTTATGGTTATAAGTTCTCTGAGGGTTATTATATGTTTCTCTAGACATCTAGGATAGAGTAGATATAGTAATCGAGTCCTGTTGTAAGAAACATTGTATCGTATGTTAGTTAGATCTTTCTCGAGTTCATCGTGGAGTCAGTATTGCGAATAAGTTCTTGACTCTAATATATGGTATCCATGATTTTTGGATTTGATAATTCATTATGTGTTATTTAGATATATTGAAATTCATTATTATGTTTGTTTCTCAAGAATTCACAAGATTCTTCATTATTGCGCTCTTCATTTTTTTCTACACTTCTATTTTCATTATTGTAGTGCATGTGTTGGAGAAGATAGGATGAGTTTCTTCTACACCTCATACCTCATACTATCAAGTGACATGTCTACAAAGAAATATTAATTCTTCCAGTGCATTTATAAAACGAAAATATGACCATTATAAATAAAATTGAAAAAGGAAATATAGATTAGAAAACGGTGTCATTGTCTATGTGAAAATTGTGTCACATGGAAACGATGTCTCCCTGGAATAGTGTCTACTTCATTGAAATTGACTGGGGAGAAAGGTATGATGGCATAGTTTTATAGAGATCTGGAATCAGTAACACATATGAAGTGTTAGTATCTTGATGTTTGGTCCCTCGACAGACATCAAATGATGTCTTAGCAAGGAACGATTGTCACACACTTCAACATATCTAAAACGGGTATTTGTGTCCAGTCACTGTGTCTAGGTCACAGTGTCAAGTCTTGAGGTCTGGGTCAGGGTGTCTGATCACAGTGTCTAGGTCATAGTGTCTAGTCGTGGTGTATGGGTCCTTTTCCAAAAAAACATAACTGGTGGAAGACTCGTGGTTTCTCAGACATATCCAAATATCTGTACACAAACATAAATAGTGATATTCATAGAATATATTAGATATAATCATTTATCAATTAAATACATTAGGAAACAAATTAAAAATTGTTTATAATAATCAAACATATCCCATATTATAGTGGATAGGTTTTTTAAAGCATAACGAAACCAACCATCTATACACAAGATTTGAGACTGATTAAACAGGATAGAAAAGATGTATATAATGTATAATATTTGTCATCATTAAAATTTTATTAACAGACGACGAGTCCAACTATATCCCCCCTTTTGAGGATCAAATCTCATCTGAGTGAGACATCCATTCATAGTGAATGTGTATCTCCCTTAGTGTTATTATAAGGCCCCAACCTTGAAAATTACTTAATCTTCGGTTATACCAAGAATTTACATTGAGGATCTTTTCAGGTTTAGATTTTTAGAGAATTAGATCATAAATCATGCATTTCATTCAACATTTAAACAAGGTGTTTACATCTAAAAAATTATTCATTTTTTCCATCAAAGGAAACATATTTAAAATACAACATGATTTCTTTTTTGACACTTCCTCGACACTGTCATCACAACATTACATATCCATTGACCTGTGAATAACATTTCAAAAACATGGGATGAGCATAAAAAGCTCAGTAAGGGATATAAAAATATAGAAAGAAAACATTAGTCCATGTATACATAAGAATCAATGAAATCATACTTTACTCATAAAATATAAGCACATTAACATACCTCATGAAATCATAAGATTTATGAATATGTCATAGAAATCACAAGGCATAAAGGTAACTTGTGGAATTCATAAAATTCTTACGTAGGGAGTTACCATCATGGTTACGTTTGGAATACCCATAACAGTATATTCCCTACATCTCTTCGGAGAAACCATAGAGTTTAAATCCTTTGTGTTACCTAGTGTATTGGATTTCTATCTCTGGCTCACCCATGCTTATTTTATCATAGAACCACCAGACTTCATAGAAAACACCCAAGAACCATAACAGAATTGTATCACATAAAACATGCATAATGGAAACATAACATTTCCACATTTCAATCACAAGATATCGATAAAAAACATTGATAAAATAAAAAAATTATCAATAACATTTTCAACACCAAAATAAAAGAAAAGTAAAAAATGGTATGTATTTATCATTTAAAAACTTTATGGCTTGTAGAGGAAGCCGAAACTCAAATAATGGTCACGACGGTGGAGAAGTCGTTGTCGCCGCATACGTAAGAAAAAAACATTCCATTTTGTCATTTAGTAAAAGGATTCATGTAAAAAAGATTCATTTTTAATGAAATTATAATTCAAAAGGATTTATTATACAACTATTAGAAGAAGGTCATATATAAATTAATGTAGGCCTTAACGAAAGGAGATTGAGACGAAGTCCCTTACCTCATGTCCGACTTATTCTCATTCATTATTTATATTCCTGAATAATAAACAAAGGACAATTTATAATTCCATAAGGAATTGTTTTATATTTAATTATTAAAATAATATCACATATTATCATGTTATAAAAATTACTTAATTATTTGAGTTCATATCATAAGTTTTGTTGATGATTGGTACATGAGTCAAAAATGAACATGTTTGAAAAGAATTGCCAATGTAGTTATAAGTACATCATATCCATGAATGGTATTAATGATTTAAATATCATATATATACAGTATATATTCATTTTATACTATTCCATAACATTTGGAGATAAAAATGAAATGCACTGTTCATGGAGACGGTAGGCCATACGTACGCATGAACACTACTTCCATTGCTTTGTCATATTAAAGGAATTAAAACTAAATGAGATATATATATATATATATATATTTAATTCCATTATAATATGTATGTTATATGGGTAACATAAATTCATTAATTACATTATTTATAAATTCCATGTTAGGCATGAATGAGTCACATCATTTGATGGGGTGGTAGTGCACACCTCCTCAAATGTAATGATCCTAGTTCCACAACATGAAAAGCATAAAGATGTGATTTAAAAATAAAATTCAGAAGAATATATAAAAAATAAATATCATAAATATCATATATAAATACAGTGACATCATAATGGCCACCATGAAAGGTGTGAAAATATGATTGAACAATCATCGTATCGTGAAGAAGTAATTCACCACCCAAAGAAATAGTATGTTCTTTAATGATTAGATGGAGGTGTGTGTATATGTAGGTAGAATAATTATCTTTAAAAAATCCTACTATATTGAGGATACTGGTGTTATTATGGGATATTATAAGAATATAGTGGTGAGTGAAGATGGAAAATAAAAGGAAGAAACTCGAGTGAAAACATTACCTTGAAATCAGGTAACTCTTTTTGATTTGAGACAAAAGATTCCATGGAAAGACTTCAGCACATGGTGAGGCTTCTAGGAGTAAGAGAGGGATGTGGACAGATAATATGAGTTGAGGATGGATTATCTAAGTTCTTTAGAGGTTTGGTAAATTGGGTAGAGGTAGAGAAATTCAATAAGAGGGAGGAGGGTCACTTTAGGAAAGTCTTAAAATGTTACTTTATTATCAAATGTTTTTCAGATTTTAAAGGTCCCATAATGATATATTTTGAGGATAATGTGATAATGGTTCTAAATCCGCCATCGAAATAGGTTTTTGACCAGTTCATGTCTTAGATATTACCTTATCTTTTCATTTTATTTAAATCGTTCATTAATGAGGTAATCATTGTGTCATCATGGTGTCATAAATAAATTTATTAAATTAATGACTCAAAATTATAAAAAAATACCATGACATAGGAAATTATTATAGAATTCCAATGAATATTCATAATCTAAGAGATCATTAATGCAAACAAAATTAAAATTTATTTACTATGGATATTAAAACTTTGTTATATTTCTCTTCTTTTTTAAAAATAATGTCATAAATGTCACCATTACACCCATGTGACTCCATGGGCCCTCATGTTCGGTAAAAAGCTTCCCATGGTCAGCCATGACACAAAAAAGATGATTTGAACACATTTTGGAGTCATTTTATATTATTATGATATGATTTTATTACCCTTAACTTCTTGATTACTAACTAATCACTATAATTAATGATAATTACCGCCTTTGCTATTCATAATTTCCAAAAACAAAAGACTATTATTAAATAATTTGGACCTTCTGATTCCAAATGTGGAATCTATTTTAACAAATTCCAAACACAGAAATTGCAATAATTAATTTAAAAAGAATTTCTGATGTGAAAATAAAGAGCGGGTTTTTATGAAACAATATCTATCAAATGATTGAAAATTGATTATGTCCAATTTCAAAGTGAAATTAATTATAATGACCACCATTAAATTAAATTGTAATAATATATTCTAATTAAACTTTAAAACCTATTAAAAAGACAGTTTACCAATATAATTAAATTATATGAAAAAGTAGTTTGGAAGTAAAATGCAATATTTTTCACTATTTATTAAAAATTAAACATTGATAGAAAAATACCAAAAAATTAACCAAAGTAAATTTCATTATCCCAATTCTAAATAATAAGTTTATTTTGACAAATAGAGATCATAAAATTGTCAAAATTTATATTTAAAAATGTTTTTCTATCAAAAGGCGGTAAAACAATATTTTAAAAATATTAGAGTATTCTATGCCTTAGATTGGATTTATTTATATTTTAAGCTTCTAAAACACTATCTAATTGATAAATAGACATAGATATGAAAATATATTATTCATTAATATCTTGGTATGCTACATCCTTCACCCCTTTAGGAAATTGCGTCCCGACAATTTATTTACTTATCAAATAAGATGGGGTATTTATCCTTCATTGCATTTTCAGATTCCCATGTTTCCTTTTCAATCATGTGGTTTTTCCCCAAAACCATTACTTGAGGAATAAAATTATTCTTCAACACATTCTCTCTGTGGTCAAGAATTTGGACCCGTTGTTCCTCATAAGATAGATTATCTTCCAACTGAACTACCTCTGGACTCAAAACATGATTTGGATCTTCCATGAACATCCATAACATTGAAACATGAAAAACATTGTGTACCAGAGATAAAATCAGAGATGACGTCAATCGGTCTGCAACTGATCCAAACCTCTCCATAATTATATATGGTACAATGAACCTTGGAATCAACTTTCATTTCGTACCAAATCGCATCACACATTCTCATGGTGAAACTCTCAGGAAGACATGATCACCTACCTCAAAAAAGAGATCATTCCTCATGTTGTCCACATAAACGTTCTTCCTACTCTGAGTTGTTCTCATGTGTTTCTGTATCAGTTGAACTTTTTCTACCATCCCTACTACCAATTATGGTCACATAAACATCCTTTCACACACTTCATCCCAAAAATATAGATTTCGACAACACTTCCCATATAATGCCTCAAATGGTGCCATCTGTATACTGGAATGAAAACTGTTATTATAAGAAAACTTATCCAATGAAAGATGTTTGTCCCAACATAGCTGATAATCCATCAAACAAACACGTATCATATCCTCTAATGTCTGAATAGTTCTTTCTGACTGCCCATCTGATTGGGGATGAAAATCTGTACTAAAATTTAACTCTGTACCCAAAAACTTGTGAAGACCTTTCCAAAAGATAATAGTGAACATGGGATCACGATCAGATATAACGGATAGGGGAACTCTGTGAATCCAGACTATATCTTTACAATACAATCAAGAAAGTTGATCTTGGGAAAAAAGTGTCTCATATAGCAAGGAAATGATCTGATTTATTCCAGTGATCAACAATAACCCTGATTTCATTACTACCTAGAGGTGTCTTCTGTAATCCCACAACGAAGTCCACAAATATATTCTTCCATTTCCACTCAAGCACTAGTAAAGGATGAAGCATCCCTTTCGATAAATACCTCTATGCTTTAACCTATTGACAATTCAAACACTTCCCAGTAAAATCAATAATATCTATTTTCATTCCATCCCAACAGTAATACTCCTCAAGATCTCTATACATCATAGTACTTCCTGGCTGAACTGAATATGGAGAACTATGAGCTTTGTATAACAACTCTCTCTTAAACTGTAAATAAAATGGCACAAAGAATGTCTTCCCAAATCATAAAACACAATCATTATCAGTGTTGAATTCAGGTAACATACCCTTCTGAACCTGCTCTACCTTTTTTTGCAACTCACTGTCATGCTTCTGTGCTTTCTTAATTCTGTCTGATAGAGAAGATTTCATTGATACCTTAAAATAAACAGAAGAACTTCCTGCACCAAAAACCTCTATTCCAAAGTTCATCAAATCAAACTAACCAAAGGATCTCATTCCAAACGTAGTGTGGTTAATGAAGAAATACTTTTTGGACTCAAATAATCTACCACATTATTTTCTTTTCCTCGGTGGTAGTGAATCGTGAAATCATATTCCTTGATTAATTCTAGCCACCTCCTCAGTCTCATGTTCAATTCTTTCTGAGTTAATATATACTTTAATCTTTTGTGATCAGTGTATGTTACACAATTTACACTATATAGTTGATGCCTATATATTTTTATAGTGAAAACAATATCAGCTAATTCCAAATCATGTGTAGGGTAATTTATCTCATGATTTCTCTACTAACGTGAAGCATAAGCAATTACCTGATCATTCTGTATAAGGATGCAATAGAGCCCATTCAATTGAGCATCACTGTAGATGAAAAACTCACAATTCGTAGAAGGTATTTCCAAAACTAGAGCATTCACCAATTCTATTTTCAATTCCAGAAAACAATAATCACATTATTTTGTCTATATAAACATAACACACATCCTAGTTAGCTTAGTCAATGGGATAGACAACCGTGAATTTTTTTTAACAAACCTTAGTTAAGAGCCTACCAAACCAATAAAACTAAGAATCTCGGTTATATTTGTGGTTTTTGGTCATTCTTCAGCAACCGTTGTTTTTACAAAATCAACAGTTATTCCATCTTTAGAAACAATGTGACCAAGGAAAGAAATTTTTTGTAACCAAAACTCACAATTGCTAAATATCCCATACATTTTCTTTTATTTTATGGTTTTCAAAATATCCCTTAAATGACTTTCATGATCCTCTTTACATTTGGAAAACTACAAAATATCATCAATGAAAACAACATGAAACTTATCCAATAACTCATAGAAAATTTAATTCATAAGGTCCATGAATACAACATGTGCATTGGTTAACCAAAAAGGAATAACTACATATTCATAATATCCATATATTGTACGAAATGCTGTCTTTGAAATATTTTATTCCTTTACCATCAGCTGATGGTACCCCGATCTCAAGTCAATCTTTGAAAAATACTGATATACTTGGAGCTGATTAAAAAAATCATCGATAGAGTACAAATGATAGTTTTCATAACAGTGATGTTATTTAAGGCTCTATTATCTATGAAATCTCTCATTGAACCATCTTTATTTTTAACAAATAAGACTTGACCACCACATTGTGATGTGCTAGGATGAATAAAACAATTTTCTAATAAATCGTGCAATTGCTCCATCAACTCTAAACATCAATTTTAACCATTCGATAAGGGGGTTTTGAAATTGGCTTAGCATCAGAAACTAAGTCAACAGTAAATTCAGCTTCTCGATATGGTATTATTCAAGGAAACTCATCATGAAAAACATATATATAATCATATACCACTGGAACATCATTAATCTAAACGAATCCTTTTTTTCTACAATATCTACAAGGAAACATTAATTTCCATCTTTTACAAGTTTCTCAACATCTTTAAATTTTATCAACAGTAAGGGTTCATTATTGTACACAAAATGAAAGTCTTTTTGAAAAGAAACTTATTTAGCTCTATAGTCAATCATAGCATGGTAAAAAAAATTCAATCCATACCCTGGTTAACATCAAACTCTACTAAAGGTAAAACAAAAAGGTTTTAAAGTAGGTTCTTTCCAAGGATAAGGATGGGAATATTTTTATAAATTTATTTTTCCTCAATATTTCCCCCAGGTGTTTTTACCACAAGTTCAGGAGTCATTTCATGAGATGGAATTCCCAATTTACTAGAATATTTTTTAGAGATGAAATAATTTGTAGACCCTGAATCAAACAGCGCATTGGAATAATCTGAAAAACCAACCAAAGTACATGATACCACTTCATTTGATGGAACAACATCTACTGAAGTAGTTGCAATGGATTTCACCAATCCTTTCTGCATGTAGTCTGATTTCGTCACATCATTCGAGCTCTTTGTCAGACAATCATTTTCATAATGACCCATCTCATTTCACTTGAAAAATTTCACTAACTGTAAATCAAATATGTTCTTACCATTACCCTGATCTTTTCCAGTGCAATCATGAGCCTTATGTCCCATGCTTCCACATCAGAATCACTTTAAATAATTCAAAAGACATTCCCAATCATTCTTTTTACCTCATTTATCACAAACTCATACATGATTTTCTTACCATAAAACCTTTTTGAAGGATTCTTTCCGTTCTACTACCTCCTCGGTCTCTTCTTCTGTTGGTTGTCATAGAAAACTTGATCATCGGAAAACTCAATTTCCACCTTCTCAGCACATCAAACAAGCTTTTCATAACTTTAGAACTCATGAGAAGCTAATTCCCATCGATATTTTGGCTTTAATCCTGAGTAAATTCGATTGATTTTTCTATCAAGGTCTTGGATAAAATTTGGAGCATACCTCGCCAATCGAGTGAACTTTTCATCATAAGTAGCCACTGAGTCGTCCTCTTGCCTAAATTCCAAGAACTGTTTTTCCATCCTAAGACAAACAGACATTGGAAAATATTTCTAAAGAAACATACATTTGAATTCATCCCAGTCAAGAGCATAAATATCATCAGCATCCCTGATAATTTTAACCATAAACCATGACTAATATGCTTCACCCTGCAAATGGTAAAGATCAAGACTAACCTTTTTATTTTCTGAACACCCCATGACATAGAAAATCTAATCTAGTGATTTAATCCACCCTTCAGCTAGTACAGGGTCAGTTGATCCACTGAATGACGGGGGTGTCGCCTCATAAAATGTTCCACCACTGACATGTTCTTCTACTTTTGGTCTTTCTGATCCCATGCATGGATACCACCACCATTTTTCGCTTCAGTCAACTACACCATTACAGTAACAAGCAGTTCAGTTCCAATTTTGACCATCAAAGGATGCAGATTTGGAAGGTCATTTCTTCTTGTATGCCTTCCTAGAACTACTTCTCTTTTTCCTCTGTGGAAACCCATTCTGAAAATATATGTCTTAGATGAATCAACATGGTAATATTCAAAAGCTATATCATTTCAAATTGACCATAAAGTGTAAAAAAATTTGGATAATCATTTAATATAATTCTAACTCCTAATGTTATATAAACAGTCCTCAGATACCAGCTATAGAGCCCCAACCTTTAACATTACTTAATATTGGGTTCTTTAAAGAATTAACATTGAGGATCTTTTCAGGTATAGATATTTAGATTATTAGATCATAAATCATGCATTTCATTCCAAATTTAAACAATGTGGTTACATCAAAAACAGTATTCATTTTTTTCCTTCAAAGGAAAAATATTTAAAATAAAACATGGTTTCTTTTTTGACACTTCCTCGACACTATCATTACATCATGTACTTTTCCCTTGACTTGTGAAAAACATTTCAATAACTTGGGATGTGTATAAAAAGCTCAGTAGGGGATATACAAATACGTGAAGGAAGCATTAGTCCATGTATAATAATAATCAATGAAATCATACTTTACTGATAAAACATAAGCACTTTAACATACCTCATGAAATCACAAGATTTATGAATAACACATAAAAATAATAAGACATAAAGTTATCTTGAGGTATTCATAACATTCTTACGTAGGGAGTAACCCTCATGGTTACGTTTGGAATACCCATCATAGTATATTCCTTAAATCATCTCGGAGAAACATTACAATTTAACTCATTCATGTTACAAAATGCATTGAATATCTATCTCAGGCACACCCGCCCTTAGTTTATCATGGAACCACCATACTTCATAAACAGTTCCCAAGAACCATAACATAATCAAATCACATAAAACATGCATAAATGAAACATATCATTTCCACATTTAAATAACAAGATATCAATACAACACATTAATATAATAAAAACATTATCATAACCATTTTCAATACCAAAATAAATGAAAAGTATAACATGGTATTTATTTATCATTTAAAAATTTTAGTCATATAGAGGAAGCTGAAACTCAAATAATGGTCACGGTGGTGGAGAAGTCATTGTCGCCGCATACGTAAGACAAAAACATTAACTTGTGTCATTTAGTAAAATACTTCGTGTAAAAAGATTCATTTTTAATGAAATTAAAAGTCAAAAGGGTTTATTATACAACTAATAAAAGAAGGTCGTATATAAATTGAATTATGCGTCAATGAATGGAGATTGAGACGAAGTCCCTTACCTCTTGTCTGACTTGTTCTTTTTTGTTATTTGGATTCCTGAATAATAAAATTATTTTAATTTATAGTTGCTTAAGGACTTATTTTAATGTTTATTATTCAATTCATATCACATATTATCATGTTATAATAATTAGTTAATTATGTGTGTTCATATCATACGTTTTGTCGATGTTCGATACATGAGTAAAAAATGAACATGTTTGAAATGAATTTTCCTTGAAGTTATAATTGCATCATCTCCCAAATGGTATTAATTATTTAAATATCATATATATCTAGTATAAATTCATTTTATACTATTCCATAACATTTGGAGATAAAAATTGAAATGCACCGTTCTTGGAGACGGTGGGCCATATGTACGCATTAACGCTACATTCATTTCGTTGTCATATTAAAGGAAATAAAATTAAATGAGACATATATATATTATAATTATATTAAAATATATTTTTTTTCATTTGTAACATATGGTCAATAATTACATTCTTTATAAATTCCATGTTTGGCATGAACGAGTCACATCACTTGAGGGGGCGTTAGTCCACACTTCCTCAAATGAAAAAATCTCAGTTCCACAACATGAAAAGTATAATGATGTGATTTAAAAATAAAATTCAAGTGCATATAGAAAAAATAAATACCATATATATAATATATAAATATAGTAACATCATAATGGCCACCATGAAAGGTGTTAAAAGAATATTGAACAATCATCGTTTCATGAGGCAGTAATTCACCACCCACCGAAAAAGTATGTTCTTTAACCTTTAGAAGGAGGTGAGTGTAAGTGTAGGTAGAATAATAATCTTAAAAACATCCTAGTATACTAAGGATACTGGTTCTATTATGAGATCAAATAATAAGAAGATATTGGTGACTAAAGAAGGAAAATAAAAGGATGAAACTCGAGAGAATACATTACCTCTAAATCGGGTAACTCTTTTTGATTTGAGCCAAAGGCTTCCTTGGAAAGACTTTTGCCAAAATTGAGGCTTCTAGTAGTAAGATATGGATGTGGTGACATAATATAAGAAGATTTTAGACGAGCCAAGGGATTGACAGGTGTGGGTAAGGGGGTATAGGTGGGGGCATTTTATAAGAGGGAGGAGGGTCACTTTTGGAAAGTCTTGAAATGTTAAATTATTATAAAATGATTTTCTGATATTAAAGCACCCACAGTGATATATTTTGAGTTTAAGGTTATAAAGGTTCTAAAGAAACCCATTTAATATGATTTAAACTAGTGTTATTCATATATTATACCTTATAATTTCATTTTTTTTAAATCATTCATTAATGAGATAATCACATCATAAATGTCACCATTACACCCATGTGACTCCATCGACCCTAAAGATCTATAAAAAGATTACAATGGTCGGCCATGACTCAAAAAAGAGGATGTGGACACATGTTGGGGTCATTTTATATTATTATGATATTATTTTATTACCCTTAACTACCCGATTACTAATTAATCATGATAATTAGAGATAATTACCGTCGTTAATATTCATAGTGTCCAAATATAAAAGAGTCTTAATTACATAATTTTTAACTTCTAATTAAAAATATGTAATCCATTTTACCAAATTAAAAACACATAAATTTTAGTAATTAATTTAAAAATAATTCCCGTTGTCAAAATAAATTTCGAGTTTTTAAGAAAAAGTATCTATCAAAAGAGTGACAATGGTTTATGTCTTATTTAAAAGTGAAATTAATTATAATGACCACCATTGAATTAACTGGTAAAAATATATTTTAATAACACATTAAAACCAATTAAAAGGAAAATATAACTATATAGTTTAGTTAGATAAGAAATCATTTTTTAAGTAAAATGCAATATTTTTCGTGATTCATTTAGAAAATGAACATTGTCATAAAAATAAAAATAAAATATTCCAATGTAAATTTCAATATCCAAATTCTAAAGAATATGGTTATTTGTAAAAATAGATCTTATTCAATTGTCAAAATTTACATTTAAAAATGGTTTTCCATTAAAAGTCGGTAAAACAATCGGTTAAAAAAATTAGAGTATTCTACCCCTATGATAGGGTTTTTTTATCATTTCAGGCCTCTAAAAACAACATATTTCATAAATATACATATATATGAAAATTTATTATTTTTTACTTACTTGGGATGTTACAGGGATTATCCATTTCCCTTTTAGGATTATAAAAAAGTGTATAAAAGTAAATAAGATAAGAGACAACCAATGTTCACTGTGAATTAGATGGATAAAAATGTGTCATTAAAAATATTAGAAAAAATTAAACAATATCCCAATAAAAAGAGTGTAGTCACTCATTATCAGTAGTGGTTGTCTTTTTTATTCCCTTAGCATCTGCATCACTAGAATCTATAGGAGTAGAGGTGGAATTTGAAGAAGGAATTGAACAAACTGATAGAGAAGGTAAAGGGGTCATTCAAAAACAGAAGGGTCGAAGGTAAGTTTGGTGGAAGACTGAGGTAATATTTTTTCAAGGATAACATGTATGGTCTGACCAAGAGCCTGAGAAATAGACATAGAGGTAGAGGCAAGGGAATTGGATTACAAGGTTGGAAAAGAAGGCCTCAATGGTGCATCTATAGGAGCTATAATAGTAGTGATCTCCACCTGAAGAGAAGGCCCCAAAATGTTGATGAATTTAGAAATAATCTCACCACAAAACTGCATCGCTTTCTCAAAGTCAACCTTGTTCTCCATGAAATTTTCCAAAAAGGGAGTGAAATCCTTTAGCTTTTGAACTACAGTTTTGAAAGCTTGACTGAGAGGATGGATTTTCATTTCCGTATAAGTTAATTGAAATGGTTTGTCATATCACGCTAAGAGAAATCGTATAGAAGTAGAAATCCACCTTCATAATAATTTCTTCTTGAGCATCATTGGAAATCTTGGAATGAATTCTTATCCGATCAATAACTTGGTCACTATTCATGACAACCATAGATTGAGACTCATTGGCAAAGCCACTGATCATAGATTGAAGTTCATCTTTAACAATTGTTCTAAGGAGATCACTATCCTAGGATGGTTTAGATGAATTTCCAGAGGCACTAGAAGCTCTAACAGCTGATGTAAGAGTCTTTATTTGATTCATATCTTTTTGGAGAAAGCCCTTATACACAGTAGTTAACTTGTCAATATTAATAACTAGCTCGCACATTTCATGAACATTTTTCTTATTTATTTTAGTCACCTTGTTAAGGAAGTTAGGATTGGTTGAATCAGGGAGGCTACTTCATATAGAATCTGATCACTAACATCCTCAATAGGAAGAGGAATATGTTTTGGCCTCGATTTCAGCACTCTCTTCATATCTTATACAATACCTATGTAAGGCTTTATGTCCTCACTGAGAAATTTGTCCTCAACTCTAGATTCTTGAATTTCAAGAAGCTTTTTTGGTTGAATCGTCCAAATAATATTCTCTAACAACAAGGCAGCATCTCGTACACTCATATTGGTCACAGGAGGAAGTTGATTGTTCATGATATTTTTAACTCCAACCAATATGGTATCTCCAAATGCTTTCAAATCATCCCGACTCTCCAAGGTGGATGACTCATGTCAAGGTTCGGGAATTGGATCTGAGACAGGCTCAGGTATATTTTCAAATATAACATCAATTGTAGATACTAGATTCAATGTAAATATACTAAAAAGATCTATACCTTTAACTGAGGAATCATGGGAATATTTCACATCAAAATAGATAGGGAATTTATTCCATGTATCCACAAATAATGGGTCTACCAAATTAAGAATATCAACACATTTTAGATTTGGGTGCTTCTCCACCTCAACAGGTGCATCTCTTATAGAACTATGAGATATAGATCCATGATATACTTCCTGGAATTCATCCCCAAGAGCATCAGCCATTTCATTTCTTCCCAATTGAAAGGCTTTGTCTATTCTCTCATTAGTAGATGGGATAATTTCTGGAACATCATTTTTCTCAAGGTGTTCCTCAAGATCAAATTCTTTCTCAAGAGTCTGATCTTTTTATAAATTCACTACGAGAATAGCCTTTTCACTTTCAACAACAATATATTCTCTTTTTAAGGGTAGGTTCTTCTTCCGGATCATCAATTTCATCAGGTATTGGTGTTTCCATCTCAGTTATGATTTGATGAGTAGGTTCAATATCTTTCTCATGTAGGACAATTTTCCATGTAGGTGCAACAACATATTCTTGTTCTTCCTCATCAGAATATTCGATGATTTCATCTGCTTCCCAACCAAGATCAGAAATGTCCTTAGGACTTGAAGAAAGCTCAAACATGTTGAACTTTTCATAGACCATCTCATTATCATCTACACATGATTTTTCCCATAGATTATAACTGATTTGCATTATCATGAATGTAAATTTTGAAATAAAAAATTCATCGAACTTAATGACATCTTCATCTTGTCCAAGTGATCCTTTTTCATGAAGAATATCTTAGATTAACCTTTAGAAGAATAGGATGTTTCACGTAGTGGTTGTCTTTATCAACTCACACATATAGAGTATAACATAATTTTATATGTTTATCTTGTGTCCATTCATTATAAGATGTATTAAAAATATATACTGATACTTGAGTGTGGAAAAGTTAACTTTTTTGTGCCTAATCAGATTCAAAACAAACCTTAAAAGAATACTTGTTCCCCCATCTAGCTCACCACCTGTAGCTCTTCTCTTTGTTTCATTTCTAGTTAATATTCCCAAGGCTTCATCCAAAACAAAGATAAAAATTAGAGGTGGAGTACCTCTCTAGTAGTCCCTAAAAATACCATCATGAGGTATCCTAAGGAATTAAACTCATAAACTCAAAGAAAAGGTAAATCTGTTTCTATTGATCTAGCTTCTCAGAATAAAACCATCTTCAGTATCAAAACACAGTGGAACAAACTGATAAAATTGGGAAACTAGATTTTGGTTGATCGGTATATCATCCTATTTGAACTAATCCATCCAAACATTCTCATTTATTAAATTCAATAATGAATACATACTTGAAAATTCTACTTGGGGAAAATTTTATTTTCAGGTACCACTATTTTGTTCACTAGGATTGGATTCAAAGGACCTTCATGTGCTAACTTCAGTGCTATTTTTAAATTCTTCTTTAATATGCTCATCTCTGGAGTTGATGATGATGGTCCTTTCATTCTGTTCATTCATAGAAAGTTTGAGATAGAAATAAAGGTTTAAGGAGGGGTTTTTTTTTGAGATAAGGGATATTGGGTGAAGAAAGGAGTGGAACTTCTTTCGTTTTAATCATTTAGGGATATCAAGCATTGCAAAATAAATAGTGTAGCAATATTAAAGAATAAAATAATTAATTACCATGATATGGGTAATAATATGTAAAAAATGTTAATGAATCTTCACAGTGACACCTTACAAGACTTTTATGGTGAGACCAGAACAGGCTTTCACAGGGAGATCATAACTCTTTTTCATGGTTAGACCATAATAAGATTTTACGGTCAGACCGTAACGATGTGAATTCAAAACAATTTGACCGTATTGTTTGAAGCAGCAACTAATATGATAGTAAAACTATAGAACATTTATATTAAGAATGAAGTCTTAGTAATGTGACTTGTGAATCCGTAAATTGTGGAATATGAAGCTGTGAAATAGTAAGCTATGAATTAGTACACTTACTACTTAAAATTTATCATTCCCAATTCATATATGATGTAATCTATTGTTTTATAATTTAATTGTTTGATGAATATATTAGTGAGATGATATTCAGTTCCAATGCATTCCAATGTGATATCACTTTTTTAAATTTTATCTCAAAAATTGATGTATTATATCATTTTGTTTTGTCGTAGAGTGTGAAACATAATTTTTAGAGATGTTAACAAAACATGTATTATGTAAGATCCCGGTTCTTAATTTTTAGTTATGAGTTCTTCTTTTCTTCTT
Source organism: Viscum album (assembly GCA_963277665.1). Taxonomy (NCBI): domain Eukaryota; kingdom Viridiplantae; phylum Streptophyta; class Magnoliopsida; order Santalales; family Viscaceae; genus Viscum; species Viscum album. The sequence goes on along the minus strand of OY728131.1, from coordinate 301,768,922 downwards.
TCCTTAAGTGTTTTTGATAAAATTAGGAAAATGGGGAAAAATCCTAATTTTTGGAAAGTACATGACATGTACTTTTGGCCATGTGGAATGAGTACATGGGTCATGTGGCCATGTCTGTGATGAAGGGTGTAGAAACCGACTACATGCTGTGTAGTGGTCCTTTACACGCCGTGTAGTCAGTCGTCGGGTATATAGTAAGGTGGTGGCTAGCTGTTCGATAGAAAACGCCGTGTACTCAAGAAGACACGTCGTGTAGTCATTTAGGAAGATGAACAGTTCCACGCTGGCAGGAAACTACTAGAGGAACAGTTAAATAATGGGAAGTACATGTCGTGTACTTGGAAATACACGAAGTGTACTTTTTTTCACTTAAAATGGGCATTATCCTCCCTTGTTCACAGGGAAGGCTTAGAACAGGAAGAGGGAGGCCAAAGCTTTGGAGATCAGCTGAGCGCACGTCGGGAATCCATTTTCTGCACCGTCGATCTCCCTAGAACCGTACGGGTGAGTTCTCCCTCTTCCTAGAGTAGTTCATACCAATTCATTCCTGTAGGGAAGTTATTTAAGGTTGAACGAGGTTTTCTTTCACCTCAGATCTACGTCGTTCGTGGAAAAATCGAGGATGGTTTTTCGCGTATATCGTTCGTGGGTGTTCAAGGTATGTCGCTTGGTGTTAAATTTCTTAACTGTTGTGAATTTGTGTGAATTTTTGTGCCACGAACCCATGTTGGGGTGTTATGTGACTGAGTTTGTAGATGTTTAAATACCTATAATTGTGTAGGTAATTAAATGTGATATTAAAATGTTGTTTGGGATCGCTGCTTAAATCCAGGACCACCCAGGGGGTGCGTTCTTCTATTTAGCTGTTTGTCCAGGATACCCGAGGGCATGCCTTATTTATTTTGTGCATTAATTTTTCCTTGGGAGGAATTGTATGTGAACTTCTTATTTACATGTTGGGTATGTCCCAGTTACCTGTGCCTGAGGGAAGTGTATTACTATAGCCTTACGGCATGACTGTATTATCCTGAGGGAAATGTTCTCTTATCCTGAGGGAAACATCTTCCGTGCCTGTGGGCAGTTGATTTTGTGCCTATGGGTGACACTTCGTACACCCAATGTAAATATCTGTATGCCTTTGTTCAGATTCATTTTTTTTAATTCTCCTTAACTGAGGGTATGAGTTTATGTGTATGAGGACATTGGCTATTTACATAGAATATTCAATGTGGTGTTATTTGAAATTAAATGAATAAATGAATAATTAAATGGAAATATAACTGGTAAAGTCAGTTACTTTTGTGTACTTCATAGTTTATTGAATTTCACTACTACACACTATTGTTGCATGTTTACACACAGTTGGGCACGGGCCTTTGGTGGGTGCCGACTGAGATTTATTTCACACACCCTGTTTGGGTCATGCCTTTTGGCCCAAACAGATTACGTTTCTGCAGGTGTAGATAAGGGAAAGGTTCTCTATACATGTACTTGATTGTTGCTGAGGAGTAGGAGGGCATGGGACCGTGCTTAGGCTCATGATTCCGCTGGATTTTCTGTTTTTCTTTTCAGTACTTGTATTTCAGTTGTAATGTATTGTATTGTAGTGTAACATGTTCTGGCTATTTTATAGAATAATGACATGCTGCATCTTCATATATATATAACTACTGGTTTACCTTTTTGTTATCAGTTATCCATTTCAGTTATGTATACTGTTACTGCTTCCACTGTTATTGTATGTTTACATTATATTATGTTGCACTACACATTGAAAAATGACGGCATAGTTTCTCCACTATCAGACCTGGGCCCTCATTGCTAGTCGGCAGCCTCTGGCGTTTAGGGAAATGCGCTTGAGGTCATGTCGGGAACCGGGTTCGGGACACCTGTTGAGTGGCACCAGGAACTGGGACATTACAAAGTGGTATCAGAGGGGTTATTTTCTTTGAGTTACTATTTGGATACATAGTCAGGGATAGGACGGGAATGGTAGTTGGTAATAAGATGTGTCTGGGCATAGCTAACCCAGTATAGGGAAAATCCAATTTACCTCGTGTTGCAATTTTAATGATTTTGCAATTTACAGTTGATATGATTTTCACAGATGGGTGATGAACTTTTATTATGTTGTTTATATTTTATTAATGGGTTTTATTTAGTTTCAACTCGATGAGATGAGGGTATGCCATCTCTTGTATCATTTAGGCACATGATTGAAATCACATGCCATGCATAGTTCCATGCAATGTAAGTGCATAAAAATTTCATGTTGTTGTGATAGTTGTTGTGCTAGAAAATAATGTTGTTGTGATAGCTGCATTGATAAATACTTGCTATGTGATAGGGTATTTCGTATGTGCCGATTTATAGAATGGATGTCAAACTTTCATTTTTGGGGATTATGGGCCCTCATTGACTGGAATTTGGTGGATCATTGACAGTTAATTTTTCTTTTAACACAGATAAGATTTCAAAAATTTATTCGTGGGGAGTATGGGCCCTCACAGATCAGAATTTGACACTTAGGTGTGGTTTTTCAGTATTTTCTGGGCTCTGGAATAGTTTCTGAGGCATACTGTCCGGAAAAACTAGTATACATGCCATGTAGTTCCTTAAACACGCCATGTAAGTTATTCTGTTCGGGAAGAAAAGAAAACTTTTTAAGTACACGACGTGTACCCTAATTACACGTCATGTATTCACTTCCCGTTTCACAAACTGTGTGGGTGGCGATGCGAGGAAAGGAAGAACATGGGGTGAACACGCCGTGTACCGGATGTACACTTCGCGTAGTGTTGACCTGAAGTTCGCCCGTGTAACTAACAACATGGACGGAAGAGACTTAATCCATACACACAGTGTCAATGATGAACACTCTGTGTAGTGTGACCTGGGGACTCAGCCGTGTAACTAACAACACGGGTCAATGTCACCTCTCCTTGAACACGCCTTGTACCTATGGGACACGTCGTGTAGTCTTGTCTAAGGTCAGACCATGTGGACTTAGCCGTGTGGCTGGAGAACTGGGTAGTGTACTCACTGTGTTCCGGTGTCACACACCGTTTAGTATCAAGACGAGTAGTCGGTCATGTCACAAGAGACACGGGTAGTTGGAAATTACAACATACACACCATGTAGTTAGTATACACGTCGTGGTGTCAGTATACACGTCGTGTAGTTTTGTTGAACGGGAGCCGTGTGGATTAGATGTGTAGAAGGACTTGGGCAGTGGAAGGGAAGACAAGTACATTCCATGTAGTTAGTATACATGTCGTGTAGTCTTGTTTTTCAAATTTTGAACGCCTTCTTCCTCCTCTTCCCTTTTGGGTTTCTTCGTTTTTGGTCTTTGATAATCTGGTTCTATGGTTTTCATTTGACCTTGTAGTATCATCCCACCGAGACGACCACATGTTGTTCACCATGAGAGTGGCGATGACTATACACTCGATATGGTGGTCCATGGTCTACCAATTGATCCTACAACAGTGCTAGATGCGGCAGAAGCCATTATACCGGACACAGGCGCAGATGCACAGTTCTGTGAAGGCTTTTTGTGGTTCATGCAGACCATTCAGAAAGCACCTCAGGCTGTCACAATAATGGTTGAGCTGACTCATATCTTCCAGCAGCAGCATCCACTACGTTTTTAGGGGACAGTGGACAACAGGCTGCAGAGTCTTGGCTTGGATCTATGAAGACTATTTTCGAGCATCTGGAGATGCCTCCTGGGTGGAGGGTCAAGCTCATGACTTATATGATGCATGATTCTCCCAAGAGGTGGTGGGATGTTACCACCCAGATAGAGCATCACAGAGACATGGAATGGGAATATTTCTAGATATCCTTCTATGAAATCTTCTTCCCAGAGATGCTGAGGGAAGATAGAGAATGAGAGTTCATGAATCTACAGCAGGGTGCTATGTCGGTGATGGATTATTCTACTCGCTTTACCGAGCTTCATCATTTTGCACCCGTTCTAGTGGGTGATGAGATGTTAAGGGCCAGGAACTTTGAGGTTGGTCTCTGATATGACATCTGAGTGCTGGTGAATGTTTTCAGGTTGCCTTCAGTACAAGCTATTGTGAATCAGGCACGGATTACATAGAGGAACCCGTGGGAAGCTAGTGGTGTGGGCCATGTCATATCTACACCAGTTTCTGGTACTATTTATACTTGTAAGAGTAATAGAAAGATGGACTTCTCTCAGGGTGGCAGTACCAGCAAGAGGAATTATTTTGGTGGCCATTTCATGTGCTAACAGTGTGGTAGAGAGGGGAACTAGAGTCCACAATGTCTATGATACCTAGTGGAGTGCCGAGTTGTAGTATGATGAGTAATCTAAATTGCTTTTGCAGGGCGTTTCCACCAGTGTCTAGTGAGAGGGATTCTGTACAGACTTTTCATGCGGGAGTAGGACCAGTGGCTTCTTACCAGTCAGGGAACTATAATATGTCTGGGCGTGCATGCAGAGATGGTGTTTGTGGCCATTGAATCTAGACACCAGGATCTCAAAGGCACCAGGGTGAGATAGCTCAGGGTTGCCAGGCTGTATCATAGGGCCGCAACACTGGGCATGCATATGTAGTGCAACAGACCCACCATGAGGAGGATCCCAGACCTTCTAAAATCATAGGTACTATTCTAGTATCTTTTATTTTATCTTCAGTACTTTTTGATACGGGTGCTACTCATAGTTTCATATATGTACTAGTTTTAGAGACCCTTGGGCTCTGTGTTTCTTCGTCTTCTGATATCATGATGGTAGACACTCCGTTGGGAATTAAAACGGCTAGTGTGCGTCAGTTCAAGGAGTGCCCCCTTGAGGATGGTGGGTGTCACATTCATTGGGACTTATATTTCTTAGAGATGACAAGCTATGATGTCATTCTGGGGATGGACTAGTTGGTTCCCTTTTGATCCTTTATAGACTGCTATCATCACAGGGTGAGTTTCACGTCACCAGAGGGTGGAGAGTTTCTATACAAGGGAGAATGGGATGTTTAGGCGAGTCAAGATAGACCAGAGCATCATGGGCAAGATTGAGTCATAGCACGGATTTTGAGCTTATATCTGGATGATTAGGGGACTTGTTAGATGGATTTCCCTCCAGTTTTTGATCATTTCAGGGATGTCTTCCTAGATGAATTTTCAGGTCTACCTCAGGAGAATGAGGCGGATTTCTCTATTGATCTTGTGGCAGGAGCAGCACCGGTGTCTATTACTCATTATAGGATGGCCACTCTAGAGTTTAAGGAGCTCAAGAGGCAGTTAGATGAGTTACAGTCACTGGGTTTTATCCCACCCAATACTTCTCCTTGGGGTTCTCCAGTCCTTTTTGGAATGAAGGCGGGTGGTACCCTCAGACAATGTGTAGACTAATGGAAGCAGAACCAGTTGATGGTTAAGAACCGATATCCCTTGCCGAAGATAGATGATCTTTTTGATCAACTTCGTGGAGCATGAGTGATATCAAAGATTGACCTGAGGTTAGGATATCATCAACTACGCGTGAGACCATTGGATATACCGCTTACATCCTTTCAGAGAAGACATGGTCTGTATGAGTACTTGGTTATACTGTTTGGACTCACAAACACACCAATAGTTTTTATGGCTCTGATGAATCGTGTGTTCCATCCTTATATGGCATCTTTTTTGGTAGTATTCATGGACTACATCTTGGTGTAATCCCACACACGACACGACCGTGCCACCCATCTTGAGATCGTATTGAGTACATTGAGAGAGCATAAGCTATATGCTAATCTCTCAAAGTTCCACATTTGGATGGACCAGATTCACGTCTGGGGTCATATAATCTTAGAGACAGGAGTAGCAGTAGACCCAGAGAAGGAGAGAGCATTAGTTTCCTGAGAGCATCCTATGAACGTGTTTGATATACAGAGTTTCTTAGGGTTGTCTAGTTACAACAGACGTTTTATACAAGACTTCTCCCGATTAGCAGCACCATTGACAGGTTTGACTAAGAATGGTGTGAAGTTCGTTTGGCCATATGCTTGTGAGAAAAAATTTAAAGACCTGAAAGGGAAGTTGACATCATCACCAAACTTGATACTCCCAGAGCATGGGAAGATCTATACAGTTTTCTGTGATGCATCAAGTATATGGCTGGGAGCGGTGTTTATGTCGGGTGATCAAGTCGTTGCATATGGGTTTTGGCAGTTGAGGCCACATGAGAGGAATTACCCGACCCATGATCTCGAGTTAGCTGAAGTTGTTAATGTGTTGCGCTGTTGGAGACATTATCTATTGAGATAATATTTTGTGGCCTTCACCGACCATAGAAGTCTCAAGTATATCTTTACTCACCGTGACATGAATCTTTGTCAGTGATGGTTGGTCAAATACCTTCAGTCCTTCGATTTTGAGCATGCCAATACAGTAAGAAAATGTAATGCAGTAGATGATGCACTAAGCAGGAAGACATAGATGCAGGCTGTGTAGGAGGCTAGTGATGAGTGGCAGTTTATGACATTGTTCTCTGAGATGCATTTGGAAGTGCATGACAGTCATGTGAAGACTTATCTTTCCTCTTTAGCTGTGACTTCTACCCTCTTGGATAGAGTGAGGATGAGACAACTATCTAATTCAGAAGGCCTAGTTCTACGGGAGTCGGAGAAAAGAGAAGACCCTCCTCTTAGTTAAATGATAGGAGATGTTGAAATTCTACATTTCCATGGATTAGTATGGGTTCCAGCGGATACAGGTGATGAGCTGATGTGAGATTTTCATGCTTCATCTTGGGCAGTTCATCCCGGGGTTACCATGATGTACCGTGACTTGAGACGTCTGTACTGGTGGCTGGGTATAAAGAGTCATGTAGATGGTTTTGTTACAAAGTGTTCCACCTGTCAACAGGAGAATGTGGAGCATCAGAGGCCAGCTAGATTGTTACAGCAATTACCCATCCCAAAGTGGACATGGGATGATGTCGTGATGGATTTCGTGATGGGTTTGCCGAGGTCACCTAGAGGCAATGATGCCGTGTGGGTTGTTTTGAACAGACTCACGTAGGAAGCTCGCTTATTTCTGATCAAGAGACCTTTGGTGTTGACGAGCTCGGAAATTTGTACATCCGAGAGGCCGTAAGTCTATATGGGGTTCCTCATTATATCTTTTCAGATAGGGATTCCCATTATACGTCTTGTTTCTGGTATATTTTTCAGAGGGCATTGGGTACATAGGTTCTTTTGAGCACAACCTACCACCCTCAGATTGATGGCCAGTCATAGCGTACGATACATGTGCTTGAAGTCATACTGCGTGGATGCGTTCTAGTCTTTGGGGGATCTTGTGAGAAACATATACCCCTAGTCGATTTTCCCTATAATAATAGCTTTTAGGAAACTATTGAGATGGAACCATACATGGCTTTATATGGTAGGCCATGCCGGTCACCATTGTGCTGTTTAAAGGTGGGTGAGGCAGCTTTACTGGGACCACGTCTCGTGCGGGAGACTTCTGAGAAGGTCCAGTTGATTCAGAAGGGGATGGCTACCACACAATCCCGTCAAAAATCTTATGATGATCGCCGCAGATGACCTTTGGAGTTCGTGGTTGGGGATAAGGTTTTCTAGCGTGTTTCGCTGATGTTGGGACACAGGCGGATCAGTAGATAGGGTAAACATTCACCGAGGTATGTGGGGCCATTTGAGATTCTGGAAAGAGTCAGACCGGTCGCCTATCGGTTGCAGTTACCTGAGAGGTACGGAGCCATGCACGATGTCTTCCATGTATCTCAGCTGTGCCGCTATCATTCAGACCCATCTCACATCATTCATCCAGAGGAGGTTGAGCTTCAGGTAGATGGGTTCTTTGAGGAGAATCTGATTCGTATCGTTGACAAGAGCTTGAAGGTTCTTCGAGGCCGGTTAGTTCCTCTCATACGGGTGCTATGGCAACATGGCCGAGTGCAGGATGAAACCTGTGAGCGGGAGACCGATGTACGTGCTCAGTGGATGGAGTTATTCATGGAAATATCTTCACCACCATTGGAAGGACAATTTAGCGACGAATAGCTTTAAGGGGGGAAGTTTGTAAGAACTCAGTTCTTACTTTTGAGGTACGCATTCTTCTTTTTTTCTTTCCTTATGTGTTTTTGAGAAAATATGGAAAATGGGGGAAAATCCTAATTTTTGGAAAGTACATGACGTGTACTTTTCCACACACTGTGTGGAATGAGTACACGGGGTGTGTGGCCATGTCGGCCATATATGGTGTAGAAACCGACTACACACCGTGTAGTTTGTCGGAGAGAAAATAGTAAGGTGGTGGCCAGCTATGCGACAGAACACACTGTGTACTCATGAAGACACGTCATGTAGTCATGTCAGCAGATGAATGGTGCCACGAAGGCAGGAAACCGCTAGAGGAACAGTTAAAAAACAGAAGTACATGCCACGTACATCGAAATACACGCCGTATAATTTGTTTTTTTGATTAAAATGGGAATTAGCCTCCCATGTTCACAAAGAAGGCTTAGAATGGGAAGAGGGAGGCCAGAGCTTTGGAAATCCACCGACCGGACGTCAAGAATCTGTTTTCTGCACCATCGATCTCCCTGGAACCGTACTGGTCTGTTCTCCCTCCTCCCAGAGTAGTTGTTACCAATTATTTTTTGTAGGGATGTTTTTTAAGGTTGAAAGAGGTTTTCTTTCGCCTCCGATATATGTCGTTCAAGGAAGAATCGAAGATCATTGTTCCCCTATGTCGTTCATGGGTGTTAAAGGTATGTGGCTTGGTGTCAATTGTTCAACTGTTGTGCATTTGTGTGAATTTTTGTGGCACGAACCCATGTTGGGGTGTCATGTGGATGAGTTCGTAGCTATTTAAATACCTATAATTGTATAGGTAATTAAATATAATATTAAAATTCTTTTTGGGATCATATCTTGGATACAGGACCACGCATGGGGTGTGTTCCACTATTTCGTCGTTTGGCCAGGATACCCGAGGGTATGCCTTATTTATTTTGTGCATAACTTTTTCCTTCAGTGGAATTGTATGTGAACTGCTTATTTACTTGTTGGGAATGACCTGGTTACCTGTGCCTGGGGGAATTTTTTTACTATAGCCTGAGGGCATGACTGTATTAGCCTGAGGTAAATGATCTCTTAGCCTGAGGGGATCTTCTTCCGTGCCTGTGGGCAGTTGATTCTGTGCCTATGGGTGGCAGTTCATACACCTGAGGGAAATATCTGAATGCCTGTGGGAAGATTCTTGTTTTTTGATTCTCTTTATGTGAGGGTAGGAGTTTATGTGTCTGAGGACAATGGCTTTTTACTTAGATATTTCACTATGGTAATATTTTAAATTAAATGATTAAATTAATAATTAAATGGCAATATAACTGGTAAAGTTAGTTAACTTTGAGTACTGCTTTGTTTATTGCATTTTACTACTGCACACTTTTTTTGCATGTTTGCACACAGATGGGCACGAGCCTTTGGTGGGTGCCTACATGGATTTATATCTGACACCCTGTTTGGGTCATGCTTTTCGTCCCAAACAGATTACGTTTCTACAGGTGTAGATAAGGGAAAGGGTCTATATACAGGTACTTGATTGTTTCTGAGGAGTAGGAGGGCATGAGACCGAGCCTAGGCTCATCATACCGCTGGATATTCTATTTTTTCTATACTTGTATTTCAATTGTAATGTATTGTATTGTAGTGTAACATGTTTTGGCTATTTTATAGAATAATGACAAGCTGCATCTTCATATATTTATGACTGCTAGTTTCCCTTTTTGTTATCATTTATCCATTTCAGTTATGTATACAGTTACTTATTCCTCTATTATTGTATGTTTACATTATATTCCGCTGCGCTACACTTTGACAAATGAGGGCATAGTTTCCCCACTGTGATACATAGTCCCTCGCTGCTAGTCGGAAGCCTCTGGAATTTGGGGAAATGCGCTTGAGGTCATGTGGCGAACCGGGTTCAGGACACCCGTTGAGTGGCACCTGGAACTGGGACGTTACATATTGTCATAATTTATCGGTACATTACTGAATTGATATCCATAATATAGTATTGTGTATTTCATCCACAAAATTTGGGCATAAAACTACCAGAATCTATTTATTCTACTTCTACAGTAGACGATGCATCATAGATTTGTTTCTAAATAATCCATGATACTAGTGACTTTCCTAAAAAGTGACATGTAAAAAATGTGTGTTTTCTATCTATATTAAAACCAATGAATGTAGGACCCCGGGACACCCTAAGAGGGAAGGGTGAATCAGGGTGTCAACAATTTATCTTAATGTGATGGATCATGTCCCCATGTTGGTAGGGACTTGTAAAAATAGTATGATGGATTTGATCAGCAATCGATCATTAACATGCAATGAGTTGACACTACACTTTTACTTGGTTCACCTCTAAGGCCTACATCCAAAGAGCATACGCCGATATGTTGTCAGTCATTCCTAATTCCACTATTCTTCACTAGTTGTGGATTACAATGGTTTGGGCATAGTCACACTGTCCCAGGCTCACTGCCTTTACAAAAGTTTAGGGATATCCCACTACATCCCTCGGGTAACTCCCATTGACTCCCCAGGGATCACTTTCTTTGTTGAAGTCACAGATAGTTTATAGACGTGGGGGTCTCTTCAATATATAAAAATTGAAGACTTTTTCTACTCTTCATCAGGATACAATGCTTTCATTAGAGTCTAGAGTAGATGTACTTTTGTATTCTATCATTATCTTTAGTGCAATAGCTGAATTCACTAAATCTCCTTCTTCTCTTTCTTTAATTCCCAATAACAACACCAGAGTGTATCTTTATATTTCCCTTTTTCTGTGTAGATCAATGTTTAGTTTAATGAATCGTTCTTCTTCTCTTCGCAAAGAATAAACAAGGTGTCAAACACCAGTTATGTGTGTGCGGTACTAATACTATTCGTAAAACCAAATGTTTCACTACACTTCTGTCATTGCAAAGCAGATTTGACCGTGCTAAGCACCTGTCAAAGTATTACAGGACCCCCAAATATTTTGTGCAGCCCTCATGGTGTCTTGTGTGTAAAATTCAATCCTTCCACATAAAAATAACTTTTTGGTGCGAAAATGGATTTTAGCGCAATTCTTCTTTTTCATGCAGAACTTCCCTTTTTCACGCAACACATTCTTTTTCGTGCAACACTTATTCTTTTCACAAACCACTCTATACCACAAATATTTTACATGCCAGAGCTTAGTATTTGTCTAAGTGTCAATCCAAAACTAATGAGAGGGGTTCACCTCTTATTTATAGGTGGTTTTGGCCCTGTGCATAAAACCTCTTCATGTGCGTAAAACTGTCTCTTAGTTCTTTATATTACACCCACATTCCTTTTATTTTTGCACACCACCATGGTTTTTTGCACACCTCATGAATTTTCTATTTTTCAAAATTCTAAACCTGAAGCATCTTTTCCATAAAAAACATCAAAACCAAATTTTGCGCACAACCTACTTTTCGTGTACATGTTTGATTTTCCTCGAACATGAAGCTAACATCTATGATTTTTCATGCGCCTCTTGCATTTTCTGATTTTAATTATTTCGGGTCCGAGACAAATCTTGAGTGAAAAACTCAACCATCTATTTCATGCACAACATTTATCCATGAGCATTCCTATTTTTCTATGCACTGATTGGGATTTTTCATGCAACCAATGCCTTTTCCATTTTTCGATGTTCTAATTCTAAACCACCTCTTGCATGAAAAACATTGCTATGATATTTCATGCACCACGTTGTTTTTCACACACAAATCAAATATTTCCCACACAACCCACCTTCAATATATGATTTGGATGTAACCTTCATGCTTTTCTTGTGTGATTTCCTTCTTCAACAACTCTTCTTCTTCAAACGTCATTCTCTACTTCATGAAAATCAAATGACTCAATTATTTTAGTAGGCTCTTGCATGGTTGTCATGCATTTATGAAGAATTTCATGGTATTCATCAAATCCGAATTCTTCTTCAATCTTCCTCAGATATATTATACCTCAAAATTCTTCACTGTTATAAACAATGTGTCATCTTTTATTGACCCATGTTATTTGAATTTATGATCATTCCATTCCTATATTTCATTGGAGTAATTCTTGATCTTCTTTATTTTGATCATCATTGAAAACTATTCAAAAATAAATACAACCTTATACAAAAAGTGGTCCTAACACTGAAGTCAGCATCAGAATAAATAACTAAATCAAATGATTATCTTCTAGGATAGACTAATACTAGATTGGGTGTAATCTTGAGCTATTTGAAAATTATCTTCACTACATTTAAATGTGATTCCTTTGGGTTTTCTTGAAAATGAGCTCACATAATCACACTAAACACAATGTCAGGTCGGCTAGTAGTTCAGTAGGGTAATATTCCAAATATTCATCTATAAGTTGTCTGATCAACATAGTTCTGATCTTTATCAAGATACAACTTTCAAGTAGTACTAATTGGAGTGTCAATACTTTTAGTTTTATCTAAGAAAAAACGTTTAATATGGTATCTCATATATTTTCAATGATTTAAAATAATACCATCATTATTTTGAATGATTTGTAATCTATTAAATAATTTTATTTCACCCATCAAACTCATATGAAATTTTTTTGGCATCATTTTAGAAATTTCAATACGTAAATAACATTTTGAAGATCCAAAGATAATGACATCAAAATAAATTTAAACTAGTAAAACAACATTGGAAATTCATTTTATATAAAGGGTAGTATCAGAAATACATTTTGAAAAACCGTTGGAAATAATAAAAGTACATAATATAAAATACCATAATCTTGGTGCTTGTTTTAAAAAATATAAATCTTTTGATAGTTTAGAAACAAAATTTGTAAATTGAAGATTTGTAAAAACATGGGGTTTCTCAAAAAATATAACATCAACTATATATTAATTTTGGAATGCACACTTTACATCCATTTGATATAGTTTGGAATCATATGTGTAGCATAATATAGAATAATACTAATGGTTTTATGTCTAGCTGCTGGTGGAATGGTTTCCACATAGTCAATTCCTTCTTCTTTAATATATCCTTGTTCAACCAATCTCACCTGTTTTCAAACATTGTTACCAGCTTCATCTACATCATTTATAAACACCCAGTTAGTGAGGATGGTAAATATGTCATTAGGTCTATCAACTAGTTTCCAAACATTCATTCTTTCATATTGATTATCATCTTATTGCATACCCATCACGCATAATTTATCATTTATAGAAACATTAATGTTTTTAGGTTCAAGATGTACCTGGAAGACTTGATGTTCAACCCGATTTTTAAGAGAAGCTCTAGTATTGAGTTCCATTATTTAATCTCTTTAAACTACATCGAAAGGATGATTCGTAAGAGTTCTAATAGCTTTATAATTATAAAGACTACTGATTTCATGTTCTTCAATAGGTTTTGGTTCATTGGGACTTGAATATAAAAAATTTACTGAACTGGTTGTTTTCAAAACTTTCATTATAGTATGGGTAGAGGATTTTTAATTAATATCCATATTTTAAACATCATCCTTCATGTTCTCTGGAGTAGTCTTAGGTTCATGTGGATCTATTTTATCAAATTTAACATGGAAATATTCTTCCACACATTCAGTTCTTTTGTTTAACACTCCATTGGATCATCTCATGATTGAATATCTTAAAAATATTTTTTCATCACTCATGGATGAATATTTATCATGATTTTTCATAGTGTTACGGATATATACATTGATGTAACTATCTTTTGGATTTCTATTGTTTCATAACTCATATGGAGTTCTTTTAAAAATGGGTCCAATCAACACTCTTTTAATAATATAGTATGTTGTATTTGCAACATCATACCTAACATATATGTGTAAGTCATATTAACTAAGGATGGTTCTTGATATTTTTTGCAATTTTATATTTCTTCATTCTATAACTCTATCCTATTGAGGTGTTATAGGGGAAGAGAAATTATGACTGTAGCCATTTTGAGAACTAAAAGATTCAAACATTTGAATTTTAAACTCAGGGCCATGATCACTTCATAAGGATTAAATAATATGTCTACTATGATTTTCTAATGTTTTTTCATATTTGGTAAAATGAGAGCAGACTTCACTTTTGTGAGAAAATAAGTACATGTTTATCTAGAAATTCCATCTACAAGAACATAAATATAGTGAATCCCGTTTAAACAAGAATCTCTATGTGGTCAAAACAAATCCATGTGAACCTGTTCAATAGGTTCATTAGTTGAAACCTTTTTCATTATATTGAAAGAAATTTTGCATTTCCTTCCCTTTTAGAAATGAAAAAAAATTTAATTATTTTGTAAACTCAAATTTGGGTAGGTATTTGACAAACTTCTTTCTAGATAGTTTTCTAAGACAGTGAGTATTACGGTGTCTTAGTCTCTTATGCCAAAAGATATACTCTTTGAGTAATAAACTTAATCATGAAACATTTTGAGAGACTAATGTATCTAAATTAATAGATTATATATTTTCATTTCATAATTCAGAAAACATTAATTCATATTTATAATTGAAAACATTGGAAGCATCATTTTAAAATTTAACATGGAATCATCCATCACATAGTTGTGAAATACTCACAATATTATATTTCAATCCATCAACAAAAAAACATTGGATATTAAAATTGAGTAAGAGTTACAGATTTGGTCAAGGCCAACGATCATTCCATTGGCATTGTCACCAATGGTGACTGGCCCTCCATCAATTTTTTTTTAATTCTTGATGCATGAATAGTCCCTTATCTTGTGTCTTGAACACCCTCTTCCCATGTACTAGAATCTTTTACTGGAGCTCTTTTAGAAACATTCTTACAAAATAGTAGAATAGAAATTGATTTTGGTAGCCATTTTAGATTGGGTCTAGTAATATTAGTCACTAGTGAATTTGGAACCCATATCTGCCTCATAGGTTTCCTATAATCATTATGTATGGTGATAGAACAATAAGAAATATTTGTTCCAAAAAAGCATGAAATAGTTGATAGTGTTTCATGATTTAAATTAGCTGAATGTTTCCTAGAACTAGGAGAAAAGTTCTATGTACTCGACATAGAAAAAAAATTTTTTCATCAAAATTTTACTTTACCATGTTGATATCCATTACTAATAGTATATTTATGAGAAATATTCTTACTTTGAATTTTTTCCAAAGTATCTTCAACATTAGTAAAAATATCATGGTCCTTTTTTAATTGCTCATTAGATAGATTTAGTTCACTGTTTTCATTAAGTAATTGAGCCTTTTTCACTCATTCTACAATATGTTCATATTTAATGGTTGAGGTAAGATCATATCATTTAATCAAATATTTTTATTTATATTTTAGTTAGTTACATATCTCTTAAACCATCTTAGAATACCCAAACATTTATTCATTATACCTATTTTTTATTCACTCTCATATCCATAATAATAGGAATTGTGTACCAGAGATTCCAATGTGACATCATATGTTTTTTTTATAAAAGATATATTGTATTTGTTAGTTTTTTCCTCGTGTGAAGATTTTGAGTCACTTGAGCTGTCCTCAGAATCACTCCACGTTTCATTCATTTTATTTTTATACATTCTATATTTGTCCTCGTATTTCTTTTTGTACTTGATCTTGGGACAGTCAGCCTTTACATGTCCCATTCACTTACACTAATAATATATTATCTCATCAGACATGTTACTTATTTTTAAATCATTCTTCCAGGATCCATTTTGATCATATCTTCCCCCGATGTTTGGCTTTGTAGAATATTTATTCTTTTTGTAAAATCACATAAACCTTCTTGCTAATTTAGACATATCGTCATTACTATTAGGAGATGATTTTTCACTACTGAGACATTCTACAGGGACATTCAATTTTCTCTTTTTCATTTTCTTCATTGGTGGTGGTCTTAAATGAAATAGATTTTTTTATTCATCCTCCTCTTCGTTGTTGAATATCATTTATTCTTTGTACATCATTAGTTTCCCAATGATTTCTTTTACAGGTAACTTGCGGATGTACAATGATTATCTAATAGAGACAGAGGTTCCACTACATCTATCATCTAGGAATATGAGAATCCTTATAATTTGTTCTTCAGAAGTAACTTCTCTTACATGTGAAATCAATGTGTTGAAAGTTTTGTTGAACCTAAGATACATCTCAGAAATAGGATCATCGTGGTTTATTTAAATGATATTATATTTAATTGCATATGTTTTATGTATCATTTCTTGCACACTAGATGTTATTTCATATGAAATACAAAAATAATCCCAAATTTAATTTGAGGTTTTACAGGCAGAAATTCTGTTAAATTTCTCATCTCCTAAAAAGAAATTAATAGAATTATCGGCATTGCAATTTTTATTAAAGGAATTATTAGTTGGTTCATCCCATGTGATTATATCACTAGATGGAATCTTATACTCATCTATAAATGAATACCAACTATCAAAACCCAAACTTTCTAAATGCATTTTCATTTTAATTTTTCATTGGGAATAATTGGTTCTATTGTAGAATGGTGATCTGTTTTTTGTCATACCTTATAGTCCATTATCTATAATAATGATATACATTGAATGAGCTAGAAATTTAGAATTAAAAGAACGTTTTAAATATTTAAATTACAATTAAAATCACAGTTTAATAGTTTCCAAAACATAGTATTAACAAGAATAACAAACTCATTTGATATCAAATGTTGGTCAGTGTAGAGTGCTCAAGATGGGGGGGGGGATGGATTGAGTATCTGAAACAATTTCTGCTTGAAAATTATTCTTTAAAGGTTTACCAAAAATAAATAGAGCCATGTTAATTAAAGTAATACTATTATAGAATGTTTGAGTTTTTAAATATATTCTTATAAGATTGGTTAATTCTCAATAATCTTAATGTTAGTTATTAATATTACATTTGAGGCTATTATAATATGGAAGAAATTATAAAATCTATCCAAGATTAACTATAATATTAAATTTAATGATTTCTAAATTATATAGTAAAACAAATAAAACAAAATTAAACTACATATAATAAAAAACATGTTGATCAGTCTTAGGAAGATACCTAATCCACTCTACTTAGTGAACACCTATCACCATGAAGTTTATATTAATAAACATGATCCACACCCTAGATTGTGGAAAACAATAGTTCACAATACTATCTAGGTTGTAGGACTTTTTACATAGTTCTTCATTGGTATAAACTAAAAGGTCACACAGGGACCTCTTCTACCCTTATTTATGGGAATAAACAGGTGTAAAAAGATATGTGTGGAAGGATATCTTGTATCCTCCTTTTTAATGTTGGAGATAGATAGTGTTACTATACACACCCACACACACTGGTCGAAAGCTAAAAACAATACACAAAATAGAAAATATGAAGAGATGTGTTCATAAGTTCTCAATGTGTTATTTAATGTAGCTTCAGTCTATTAGGATGGAGAAGATGCAGGAATCAAGTTCTCTTATAAGAAACAATGTTTCGCTAGTCAGTTAGATCTGGGATCTGTTCTTCATGGAGTAGGTTTTGCGAAGATTTTCTTGACTCTGATCTAGGGTTTCCAAGATTTTTTGATTCGATAACGCATCATGTTATCTTCAGATGTATTGTGTTGAATGTTTCAGTTATTTTCTCAAGAATTATCATGTTTCTTTGTAATCAAACTCTTCATTTCAGGGCCACACTTCTCTTTTATTGATGGAGTTCATTATTTAGAGCCAACAAAATACATTTATTCTGCACCTCGTACCTTATACTATCAAGTGACATCTCTACAAAAATTATTTTATAATGTTAGTGAATTTAAAATACTCAAATATAAAAATTAGAAATTAAATTAAAAACGAAAAAATAGATTAATGAACGGTGTCACACATTGTATGAAAATTGTATCACTTAGGCATGATGTCTCTATGCAATGGTGTCTCCTTATTTTCCAATGAGTGGTGAGATAGTTATGATGGAATTGTTTTATTGAGATCTGGAACCTGTAGCACAGATGTGGTGTTAGGATCACAATGTCTTGTCCTTTTTCAAACATCAAACGATTTCTCAACAAGGAACCAATGTCATAGACTTCAACAGATCTGAAACTGGTTTCTGTATTTTCCCACTGTGTCTTGACACAATGTCTGGGTCACGGTGTTTGGTCACCATGTCTGGGTCACGGTGTCTGGATACGGTGTTTGGGTCACAATGTTTGGGTCCCGGTGTCTGGTCATTGTGTCTGGGTCCTTTTCCAGAAAAACATAACTAGTAGCAGACTCACATTTCTTAGACATTGCCAAATATCTGTAAATTGACATAAACCTTGATATTCATATAATGGATGAGACTTAATCATTTTACATATAAATCCATTATTACACAAATTATAAATTTTTTACACTAATAAAACATAGCACTTCAGATATTGGATATTTTTATTTAATGAATAAAGAATCTACCCATTTGTACACATGATTGGAGACATATTAAATATTTTAAACAAGATTTATAGAGTGTATATGATTATTATCATTAAAACATTATTAAAACTTGAGGATTAAAATAAATAATATAAGGGTTGAATCTGAATAGTATATAGGGCGTAATAAAGCATAAACCATCTCAGAGAACCAATCACACTATAGGATACGCCGCTCGAGGAATCCCCTAACATCCTAATTAATAGAATCATTCATTATCATCATGAAGAGGTAAGGATATTCCAACTATATTGTAATTATATTATATTATAGAAAAAGGAAATTACAAGACCTTTCTAGGGAAATTATTGCAATTTAATGTGTATTGAAATAATGAAGAGGTATAAATATAGTCATACCTTTGGAATAAACATTATTAGAATTAAATAAACCCATAATTATATAAATAATCATTGGAAAAAAAGGCCCATGTTTCCTAATATAAATTTGTAATTAAACATGAACAAATATGGTGTTCCATACCTTCTAAACAAACAAAGTCTCAAACAACTAATTTCATCTCCCCCCCCAACACCATTTCACTCAATCCTCATTACATAGAGTTTAAGATTCTTATCTAAAACATAAAAAACACATTATAAAATCCTATGAAAAAAAATTCCTCATAGAATTTTCTTTCATTATTTAAGAATGAGGTAATCACCCAAGCCTATAGGGTAAATTGAGACCCCAATTAGTCATTCAAATTCAATGAATCAAAACATGGATCTCATTTATCCATAAGATAATTGCATACAAAACATCACCATAAAAGAACATATGGATTAAAATAATGTCGAAACACATTCAATTTTATTACATTAGCTATTTTCAAATTTTAAAATTCCACACATGTTATGTAAAATATTCTAAAAAATCAAATCACATTGGGAAACAACACCATAATAATTGGATTTCATAGAAAAACAAAAAAAATGTATATCATATGTACCACATAACTCTATAATTATAAATCATTATTATCAAAGGGTGTTAAAAAATATGATACAATGATATTGTATTCCATCACCATGTCATAATGTATCTATTTTAATGATTAAGAAAAAATTGAGGAATCAGTTAATGAAAACCTATATTATAGATCTTATGGGGTTATTTCCACCTTAATATCATATAATAATTTAAAATATTCATATTTATCTTCCAATGAATTATATTAAGTTCAAACGATGATGGGTGGTGGGAAATATATGTTTGGGGCCAAATTTTTCTGGATGAATGGGATGAGGAAACAATAAGAATAGATATTTATGAAATCCTAAAATCATAGTTATGACATTCTAGTTAATATATCACTGGGTACCTTGTAAGATATTACAAGGTATGTAGTGTTCGTCTATCCACCTTGTATTGTTCTAATACACATTTGTCGTGTTTTTAGGGTATATTTCATCCTCTTGACTCATCATCCTATTTCTAGGGGTACTCCCCTCATAAATAATGTGCTCCAATACTATATTTCTGTTTCATTACAATAATATGACAACCCCAGTCCTCAACCATATATTGAGAAAACTAATTGGTGTGGATTCATTTATGAAAAATTAATAAAACCAAGAAAGAATTGTTTGAAAACTCATATTAAGACAATGACATTTTACATAAATTCTATCATAGGAATCATTTCCTCATAAATATTTAATTATACTCCAAATTTAATGGATATGGAAATTGAGACATCACATCATACTACATTTGACATGTCTCCCCTGAATGTTTGTAAAATTACAGTAGATATACACCTAGGGTGTCAATTTATCAAAATGAAATATTTATCTTTAATCCACTAACTATAATGATATATTATCAAGTGATCAGTTTGTTTCGAATAAAATATACACATTATGAATCCACTAGTATAGATTTAGTTAAAAAATTGAGTCGATACATTGATATTTATCTTGAATCACTTTATATTGTAGATTTAAAAAATCATAATTTCAGGGGTCCAATCTATTCAAAATGAATGTTGTGTTTCCAATAATAATAATGAAAAAATTTCCATGATTCTTCGAATAAATTTACCCTAAATAAGATGAAACATATAAAAAATTCAACTACTCCTAATGCATTCTTAGGGTTTCACCTATAGATGGAATGATATTATTTCCAACTATGAGAAATTACTGAAATCATGTGTATCATCATAAACATCCTAAAATACTCATTCAGATTATTTATTCAATGATTTATAACTCACTCATCACCATCGAATAAATAGGGTTATGATATGAAAGGCCATATAATTCCATATATATACTTTTTTAGTAAACCATGATGAGTATAATTATATAATTGTTTAATTGAGATATGTATTTATTCAAAGCCACATAAAATTCAAACACCTGATCCAAGATATTTTCCTTGACTATATCTATTCTCCACATTGACTTTCCATCTATAAAATGGTTATCATATTTAATAATTTTAAATTAGGTTTCTAACTTTTTCTATATCCATGGCTAGATTATGGATGTCATGTGAATATTTCAGCCCTATAAATTATAATTTTTATCCTACTCAAGAAAAGTATGTAAAACTATTAGTGTTTATGAATTATTATTTTTTCATATAAATAAATATTCTTTGACTTCATTCATTGCATGCTACACCATGTTAAGATTTTTTTAAAAGAATCAAAAAAAAATCCCTATAAACTAAACATATCTTATCATGTGTTAAGAGAAAACTCTGTTATAATTATGTAACAAAAATTTCAATATTCCTTCGATAGATCGTGTGACATATAATAGAGAGTTTTACTAAAATAAAATATATTTTTAATAATATTATAAAAAATAATATTAAAATCATCACCATCCTATTGGAAAGGTAGTTATGAATTATGTTATCTATATTATAAAAATATAGTTTACATCAGTATATAAAATAATTTATTTTTTACTATTTATTTAAAAATTATTGTGATCCAAAGAGAGATTTCTATGGAAATGTCTTGGAATGTCTCTCAGGATGAGTTTAAGGGTGAATCAATGTCAACGAATAAGTATTTTAATTTTTTTAATTTATTGAGAGAGTGGTTTCCAAAACATTACATCAACGTTTGGATAATACACAGTGAGGTTTCACATGAACAATAATTCTACGATGATAATAACAATGAAAAGAGTGTATTAATCTGTACTTGATTCGTAACTGGTGCTTGAAAATTTTCCTTGTTGCACCCCTAGTTTGATACTCCGGAGGGATATTCTTGGTAAATTCATAACCTCTTTAAAAACCATCATGAAGTATTTAAATAGATGATAGCTTTTAATGTACCTCAATAAACATAAAGTTCCATATATTAATGAATAATGTACCATGATTTAGATATGATAAGTGATTTTCTTGTTTATTTGTTTTTTCATTATGATTAGTGGTTCTCAAAAAATACAATAAACTCATATTAAATGGTGGGAGATAAAATGAACTAGATAAACATTAAATATGATGATCAATTTTTTGATGAGAAAAAAAACTAGAATGATGATGGGAGTGAACGACATTGTGATTTTTTTTAATAATTTTTCACATAACAATATTAAAAATGTGTACCTTAAACAACTATCAAACTTACCAAAGAAGAGATAGAAAGAGTGCACTATGGATTTTGGTAATTAAGTCAACAGAGGAAGAAGAATTTGTTTCCTTTAGGTTGATAATGAGTGATGAAACACACCATTGGATATTATAAAGGGACTTGAAGCTGTTTTTATTGTGGAAAATAAGGAAACAATGAAATTAACTATATAAGAAAAATTAAAAGTTCATATAATTCATTTGAATACAATAATATACTATTGAATGAATTATAAAAAATTATTGTTTTAAATGTGGAATTGTTGGGAATTTTTCAAATCAATTTCATTTTTTAAATTCTAATGAAGGAAATCTAAAGGGTTGTATGAGTAGTGGATTTTTATTAGATTATGAATAAACTAAAGATGAAAAGTGAATGGAAAGAGGTAATAAGAAATAATATGATGAAAACTTTGTTGTGGATTATGAATAATGTGGAAAAAATTGAATTGTTTTTGTATTTTAATTCCACGATTATGTTATATGAATATATTCATTTGGATTGTTTGTTGAATTTGTGCATCATATATTTTCAAGAAAATTATAAATGGGACTGATGGATATGAAAAGTGAGTTAATGGAATGTAAGAATTTTTACTAAGGGAATGTTATCCTTAATATTTAATAGATTTTTAGTTAATAATGTTAGGATAAAGAGATTTTGGATATAATTATGTAAATTAGATGATGCAAATTAAGTTGAAATTGATTAATTATTTGTTGAAAATGTTTCTATGCTATCAGTGATGCTGATTATGGGTTTCATTGGATATAAGTAATATATCCAATAATCATTAGAATAATGAATATTTCATGTAATTGATATGGATTTTTTATAATTAAGTTAATTACTATTACTATATAGATTAAATGAGGAAGATATTCATTTTTTTGTATATATATTTTATAAGATACTTTATGACATACGGCTGATCAATGTGGAACTTGATTTTGTAAAATTTAGTGACCATAATTTTAATGTTTGGGTTTTTAATATTACATATAGGATACATGGTTAACAAATTTATTGAATCATTTTTGATAATATTCAGATTTTGTTTTACATATTAATGTATTATCTCACTATATGAGGATTCATGCATACTGGCTAACATATTCTAACCACTACGGTGTAATGATAACTACAAACGAAGAAACAACTTATCATCCTTTATGGGTATTTTGATCTGTTATTATTTAGGCATAACAAATTATACATTATATTTGGAGTAATAGATGAAGTGGAAAATTGTTCAAGGAATAAATAAAGGGTAAAAATGTGAAAATAAAATGAAAGGAAATCAAGAAGGAATATCCCCTTATAAATATTCATAAACATTAGTTAAAGGCCCATGAATTAAAATTTTGTCATATTCTTATTATTTTTATGATATCAATGATGTCTTCATGAGAAATTAGGTTACAGTTTTAGGGAAACTAATCTTAACTAGATCACCCACATTATTTTATCAGTGATCTTTATCAATATCTATAATTATTTTAATTTTTCTTCCATGTAAAAACATTAACCTATGTTATCATATATGGAATCCTGGTTTTTAGTTACATTGTGTAACCGTTATGTTTCCGTCTTTTCCTTTTTATAAGATGTTTAATTATTCATTTTTGGGATGTATGATCCAATGAAAGGATCATTCATGAATAAAAGCACTGAATAAATAGATGAATTTCATTGGTGAAATTCATTTTTAGGTGGGTATAATTTAATAAAAAGTGTTTTTTTAATTGTTATTTGTATAAATTTTTATTCTTTTAAAGATATAATATCATGATACACCATGTGATGAATGATTTTAAAGTAAAACTGAATTAAAAAATTTTCTTCACACAAAAAAATATTAGTTTTTATTACACATAATAAAAAACATTAATGTTACCATCAATTCCTTGTTCCTTATGTAACTTTTCATACCCGAATGATAGTGTTTTAATGAAATGTAATGTAATATTGACATCATAATTAAGATATTATTACAGTTATCACATCACTTTTGGAATGCAATTTTAGAATACGATTAACAAAATTATTAAAAAATAATTTTAACATTTATATAAAATTATTTATTATGATAATATTTAATTATAATTGACAGTATAAATATTTGGACATAAATATTTTGAGTTTCTTAAAAACAATTTTTTCAATGTTCAAATAAATTATTTGTAAAAAAATTAATCAAAAACATTTTGGTTGATGATTTTAATAGAATTAATATTTTATATATTAAATTAACTATATAAAATTCACCTTATGTATTTTATAGAAAATATATAAGAACAAATACAGTTTTACCCATAAAAGATGTATATTACTGAGGAGTGTTTCCCCCTTTTACTGTCACTCTATCATTAAAAAAATTGAAAATAAAATAAATTATATATTAAAAAATTTATCTGTCCAATCCTAAAATCAAAATTATAATAGTGTTAATTTTTAATATTTTTATAAGTAGTTTTAATTCATGGATGATAGTGAAAAATGATGAATTTTAATATAAAAAATAATTATTTGATCAAATTATATATATAAATTTAATTATATTTTAAATTGGTTTTAAATTATAATTATACCAATAATAAATATATTAATATAGTTGCGTTCACTTGAATAAATATTACAATGATATTTCATATTAAATCATTTAAAACATTCGAACTTTTTCCATTTAAAAACACATTGTTTCATCTTATATGTGAGGTTAATATTAAATTAACATTTAATATTTTCTGATTTGAATTTTGAAAACTATATTAAATATTGGGATTAATTTTTATAATAATATCTATTATCGTAAAAAAAAAATTTTACAAAATTATCTGTGAAAACTGATAATATTTATTACAACAATTAATTGAAATATGAATTTACTAAGAGACAATACTTTAACTGAAAATTACTAATGACCTAAAAACATAGAGAACCCTGATTTACTTAAAATATTTAGAACCTATATACTATATTATTTAAAAGGGATCACTATTGAAGTAACATTAAGTTAGATAGACCACCAAACAATTTTTATCTTTTGGCTATTTACTAGTCTTCGTCTATCCTCCCATATAAATGGCCACATACTCTCCCGCTCCCTTCACGACTCTAAATACTGTTTTATCATCCAAGAAATTACCTAATGAACTCCAAAAATCCTTCCAACCAACCCCTTATCATTATTTTGTGATTAAATACAATCAATCTTTTTCTTTTGTGCTAACAAAAATATGTATATTGATGAATATGTAGAGATCACCAAGGAATGATTTTATCTTATTTCATCCTCATGCTAATTTTTTTTAAATCATGATTTTATACTAATAAAAGAATCATAAAAATAAAAATATGTATTAAGTAATAGTTAAAACATAAAAATTCACAAAGACCCATAAAATGAAATAATTAATCATCATTTGTGAGTATAACATACTAACTCCTCACGAACTAATATCATTTGTCCATCCATTACCACCTGTAAAGGTTGTCAATAAAGATAGATTTATTATATAAATATAAAATATATTCCTTATATGATATTTCTATGATTATAGACTATAAAAATAATAAAAAACATCATGCTTTCCATTTTTATAATATTATAATGTCATTCTTCTGTGCAGTAGACTACCATATTGCAAAACCATGTGGCTTATTCGATCATAAATTGAATATATTAAGAATAGTTGTAATATTTGTTTGATATATATATAATTATACATTAAATATAATAAATATATATATCATTTAATTTTCATTCATTTAAATATAACTAGAATTTGGAAAAAACGATCATGAGTATCTATGACCTACAGTGTCCATGAAAAGTTAATTTCATTTCCCATTTCATTATTTTAAATATTCTTATAGTAAATTTTTACTGAAAATATATGATATTGATATCATGTTTTAAATTATAAAGATTTTTAAATCCTTATCTATGTAAAAGGTGAAATATTATCCAGGCAAAACATGTAAGAAAAAGAAATTTCTTATTAACTAAAACTTAATAATAAAATAAATTTATTAATAAATGATTAATATAATGTAAATTTTAAATATTATATTCTATTATATATAGAGACATGGTTCTATAAATTTTGTATAATAACCTTATATTTAATATTTTTTTAGGTTTTTGGATGTACGTTGAGAGTCAATACAAAATGATGGGTTATTTCAAGTTTCACATTTTTCATTGTGACACGTATTTTATATTCACCACCAATTTCTTATGTGTGGAGTAAATTTTTCAACGTGAAATTTAATATAATGAATTTAGTATAATTTAGTATATTAACTATTTCAATTTATTTTATTCTTTCATGGATCTCAGTATTCAAAATTCAAACAATTGTTTATGGATTTCTATTTTACTTTTATTATCAACAAGACACAAGACAAGATAACCATGTATTTCATCAATTTGTTACGTAATAACGATGAATTTATATAATGATTAATATTTTGATAGTTGTATATATTTATATATCCATTGGAATACGTATCTTTAGTGGGTTTTAAAATTTAAAAGTACCGAAATCGGTATGGGAAATTGGTCTCAATTTTTATTTTTAGAAACACATGTTATGTTAGTCACCTATACACTTTTACGAGGTGCATATAAATACCCATTGAATCATTCTATCATGAATACCATTATTCTAATGATACTAAATGTTTTTTTAGTGTTATTATTTAACATGTATTATGATGCAATGTAAAAACAAATGTTGTAAATGTTAATGACTACGATCTCATAGTTTTTTCGTGTTATTTATGATTAATATTTCATTGTTGATGTGTTATAATTCATCTCTCAAGAATATAAAAGATGTATATTATCTTATAGTTATTCATGATATCTTCATGTAATTCAAACAATTTTCTACTATTTATTTTTATATAAAACTATGTAAATGTTTTTATGAAAATATGACATTTTTTTGCTTTTTGGTCAGAATTATATTTAACTAAAAAACCATGAATTATAAAAATTAGTTTAAAATTATATTTTAAATGGTTTTTTATCTCATTTTTTATGGAAATTATTTCAAATAAATTTAATGTTTCAAAATATTTTCAATATTAACATTTTATTATTTTAATGATAATTCCAATGAAAATATTTTTCAAGATGATTTCGGTTTCACAAATCCTATTTCAAGGAAAAATATACATTCCTCATGAAATGTTTTAAAATAATTTTAAATATCTCTTTATATGTTTTTATATTCATTTTCCTAAAAAATTATTTAGAAAATTCCTTACATAATAATAATTTATATTAAAAAAAACAGTTTTATATCCTTGAGAGATGTTCCATGTGATATTCAAAAATCCTTCCCCATATAATATGGAATCCTTTGATATAGAGTATAACTTATTATGGATGTTATCCATGGGAAACATTAATATTAAATAATTTATTGGTTTATATTTATGACGAATAGTTTTTTATGAAGCCCATTTATATCGCATGGGTTATTCCATGATAAAATATGTAAGAAATCCACTTCCATTCACATGTTATTCAATAATAAAATGCTAAAAAGGCCGATCTATTTTTCAGTGGATTATGATATGATAAAAAATTTATTTCAAATATATCATTTTATGTGTTATTATATGATTTATTATTATGATATTGTTTCACACATATGTATGATTTCGTTATATGATGGGTGGGACCAATATATCTCTTAAATATATTGGTTAAATATTCATATCTCATGATAAAATAATGGATGGAATGGGGAGTGAAACTAGTTACTTATTGGACATTGTCTGCTATGATACTATTGAGAGTGAACATTGAAATCTATAGTTGTCTTAGGATTACCCATGATG
Source organism: Viscum album (assembly GCA_963277665.1). NCBI lineage: Eukaryota > Viridiplantae > Streptophyta > Magnoliopsida > Santalales > Viscaceae > Viscum > Viscum album. The sequence continues at coordinate 301,740,925 of OY728131.1, read as the reverse complement.
ACTAATTTGGTCTTGGTATTCATCATTGACTACTCAGATGGTTTGGGGAGTGAACCTTTTCCACTAAAATATCCTTGGTTATGAGCCTAGTCAACTACGGAAATTATTTAAAATCTTTATGTGTCCTCTATATTTACATGTATTATTCCTAGGTTATTATCACAGGATTTATTCTCATTATTCCCTAGTGATTCATGTTTTAAGAGCTACAAATCATTATTCCATGACTCATGTATATGATATTTAATAAGAATGATATGATATTCAAAATTTTATTCTCATGTTCTCATACAGTAATGTACATGTTATATATACATATAAGATTAATTTACCCTTACTGAGTATCTGATCTCACCCTTCCATATATTTACTTTTCCCAAGTTATGAATAATGGTTTTAATTAGCAGTACAAGATGGGATGATCTTTGTGGGAAACATTTGAAATCATTCACTATGTAAGAAAATTTTCTTCCATCTTTCAGAAAACACTAAATGTCTATAGACATTGGGAATATACTTTTTAAATGTGCTAAATATTCACAAAAATTCGGTAGTATACATGTATGTTATTTTTGGATCACTATAAAGAATATCCCATATATATATATATTTCTAGACCATCAACAGACCACATCACTTGGGTACATAAAAATTATAATTCCATTATTATAAATTCTACAATTGTCTATCATACAAACAAGAAATAATATTATCCTCAAAATATTCATAAAAACTACAATAATGACCACATATATCATAATATATGTAATTTGATGTGGTCATAATAATCCCCTTGACCTTTTGTGATCTGTCTCTTCTCCAAGATTTGTGAATAAATGACACACATTTCATGTGATATCCCTATATAAATAATTGTCCATCGCATACAAATTTTTGTTTTAGGTTCATGAGTTATAAATGATTAAATTGAATGTATGGTTGATCAAATCGTGAAAAATGGAATTTTTTCCTTATTACAGTTATTCATATATATTTATTCATTTTTGTGATTTCTAGTATTGTATTAATAACAATTACACTTTTATTGATTGATATTCGTTGTCACTAGTTTATTTCATGGAGTATTTCATAGGGAATTATTTTCACCTTGTATGGATAATATAAATTTATTTTTAGTTCAGTTTCAAAAAAAATGTTAATATAGATTTTTATTTCATAAATGAAGTTGAATGGGGTGAGGGGATAGAGAGAAAGAACATGATAAAGACGAGGACATAGAGGTACACCAATGTTTCCTCAAAGATAGAATCAGAACACTCATAATTTATTTCCATTGTTTTCAATATATAAAAGTTTTCAAAGAACTTAAAATAATGGTTATTGTAATATTTTAATAAATAATACTAACATAATTCCTAGAACTATAATGTTGCAAAAAATTTCTACCTATTTTATCTCATTTGAGTAGGGCCATTGTAAACACATTATGGTCATGCATCCAAGACCATCGGTGTAACAACCCAATTTTTTTCAATGGAAATTCCCTTATTATAATTATGTCATAAAATCACATGAAAACACAACATAATAATCTAGTATGTGCTAGGTGTCCTCTAAACATAATTTTGTCACTTCTGTATTGGAAATTTTGAGCATCTGACATATATGGTTGTGTTCAAGATGATTTTTGGAGTCTAATAAATCAAAAAATATTTTGGTGAATAGTATCCTACCCTTATGAATAATTACATACCCTTATGAACAGTAATATGACCCTTATTAATTATTAATCATTTAATATAAGAGTAACATTACACATTAATAATTTTATAAAATTTATAAATCTTAGAATGTGACAATTTGACTTTTGTAAACGTTTTCTATTTTATAAGTCATAAATAATTAATTATAATTAATTATTTAATTTAAAAGAAAAATTATTTTATTTAAATTTGTTCATTAATTATCAAATCAATGTCTTATAGTTTATAGATAATTTTATAATACCCTACATACTTTTTGAAAGCACTATAAAATCATGTTTAATTTTAAAAACTATTTTTAAGTAAATTATGATTTTAATTAAATATTAAATTTATAATATTAAGAATTAAAAAAAACGAATTCAATTTTGGATTTTACACGTTGAAAATTGTTTGGTGTTAATTTTTGGGATTTTTCTAAGAGACATATATTTTCTATGAATAATGAAATACCATAATTTACAAAATAAGATAAATAAGCTGATTATATAGTCATGTGTGATGTTCTGTTGATGTAATAACACTTGGTTTGGGATAACATGATAAAATTACCATTCTTGGTCATTAGTGACTGACTATTCCTTATCTTAGGTGAATTAATAAACTAATGAATTTTATATTAAGGAAACTCCTCTCCCCTACACTATAAAAACCACCCTTCACGCCCACATTTCCTCACACCTCACAAGCTCCAAGCCTTCTATAAACACTTCCCAAACATTATATATAGCCATTATCCCAAGTTAATGAGTTGCTGGTCTCATAAAAAGACCAATCCTAGCTTCCTTAATGAGGATCTCAAGAGGATGATTTAAGAGGTAATTTGTCTCCCTCTTCTCCTTTAATTTTCATTCAAGTTCAAGTTTATTTCTTGATCACTCCCCATCTATCTTATTTCAAATGGTATTTTAACTCCAGGATTATACATATACAGGAATGCTATGATGCAAATGGGATATTATATCATAAAAAACCTTTCCCTCTACAATTTATTTTATTAAAGAGAACGTTGTTCGTGAGGTGTTAATTTATTACCTTCAAGAATGACATGATTTCTTCTTCCATTTCTACCTTCAAATCTGGACATGAAAACATTTTTATGGTTGAAACATAATTTTTTATATGTATAATTTCTTATTTATTGTTCTGGAAATTACCTGTGGCCATATTACTATGTGATAGGTTAAATCAAGTTCGTTGTGATCGAATAACCGCCCAAATTAACCAAAATAATCATCATTTAAATCTTATCTAATGATTCATCCACAAGGATATAATATGATTCATTATAATACAATTCAATATCCTATAAAATCATTAATGACAAGTAATATCTGTTTTGGATGTTTACCCATGTTCTACCCAAAACTCAATTTAAGAATACAAGTGAAACACTCAAGAAAACCATAAAAACAAACATTCTCGAATAATATTTTTAAACACTATAACTCCTCCAGAGGCACATAAAATAATATAATGAAACCATAAGAACTATATTAATGTAAACAAGGTTCTATATTATTAATTAATGAATATTATTTCATTATATAGGGCATTAAATAGAAGGAAGAATTCAGATACAAGGTAAGTGGAATATCTCATACCCAATTTTCTTTATTCGGGTTCTCCCTCTTTCACTCCAATTTATTATGGTCACTTAATAAAAATAATTTTTTTCATAATTATATTACCTATTATGTGATATAATTGTTTTATAATGAGGTTTATTTCAATCCAATGTTTTCCAAAATAACTCTTCTTTTAAGAACTCAACTTTTACCTCTCATTCATGGTTGATGGTTCTTGTATCACGTATGTTGTTCCCTCTTTCTTTTGGGAACCCAAAGCATATGAATGTATTCTAATGAGATGATACTAATTCCTTACCATGGGGTAGTTATTTTTATTAATGAAATATGTTCTATATGGCATGCATGATAATGAGAATATTCTAACGTGATGGGGGCACCCAGAATTATATAGCACAATATGAATGTTTGAATGTGACGGGTGCATCCGGAATTATACAACGCTCCAATGCATTGGGGAGTTTGATGAATTTCCTTAGTAAATTTGAAATGATGTGTGAAAAATATTCTAGCTTGGTTAAAAACTATGTGTGGTAGTTAACCACTAATACATGATGTTTTATTTTTATGCATTTCCATATTTCAAGTCTTATATCTATGCTTCATGTCATGTCCATGATCATTATCCCATGTTAAGATTATGATCACCCCATGCTATGTAGATATTATCTATCCTATTACTAGGATTATAGCTCACCCCTTTTTATGTATATCCTAAGGTGGATACATGTACTAAGGAGGGCCCAAGTGCTAATAAGAAGCATGAGAAGAAGAAATTAAATAAATGTTTATGCATGATGTTGTATTTGTTATGTATGGTCCTAATTTTTACACGACAAAAAAAACATTGGATCCTCTATGTGTAATACAATTTTTTTGTCTTCAAAATGATGTAATAGTAATGTAAGAAATGATTGGGTTTCTATAGTAGGTATCATAAGCAAGGTTTAGTTAATTTGGGAATTAGGATTAGTGAACCCTAGAGAAAACCTATAGCATGAGACTAAGTACAAATATTCACAAAAGAGTATATACATATGGATCCAATAAGCTATTCTTTTAGTATAAATTATTCCAAGAAATATATTATTTATACATGAATTTTTGAATTATGTTTTGTTCAAACCTTTTCTATTTTATAAAATGGTGGGAACTAGGTGAAATTAGGCCAACAAATCAAGAAAGGGCCAATGAAATGATTTCCTGAACAAAATCCACACTAATTTGGGAGGTGGAGTTCAAATATTCTTTTTGATGATTACCAAATTATCTCATGTTATGAACAATAACCATAATAATGGGGAACATCCTCCATCGCCAAAGAGTGAGAAAATAGCTGTTGAATGTTTTATGCGGAAACGAACACCGACGTTTAGTGGATATTTTGATCCACTAGCTGCGGAAAAGTGGGTCAACTCCACGGAGAAGATCTTTTCTTTTATTCGCTGCTCTGAGGCAGAGAAGGTGGCCTACGATGTTTATCATCTAGATGAAAAAACCGATCAATTGTGGGATTTGAATAAGAACACCAGGAGAACAGATGAAATTGAAGAGATGGAATGGGAAGACTTTATGATAATGTTTCTCAACAAGTATTTCCCAAGAACTCTTCACATGAAGATGGAGAGAGAATTCAAAGAGATCATGCAAAAGGAATGAAAATCTTTCACAACCTACGAAGAAAATTTCAGAAGGCTCGTAAGGTATGCATTAGGTTTTGTTATCAACAATGATAGGAAAATTGATAGTTTCATTAGTGGATTAAATCCAAAACATTGAAAGGATCTTGCAATTCGAGACTTTGGGAGTTATGATGAAGTTTTTCGATGTTCTCTCTAAGTGGAGATGGAGTTTGGAGAATGGTCCCATGGCTCTAGTGATAAGAAATAAAATATCGAGTTTCTGTACATTGCATCAAATGATAAGGGTGGGAAAAACTCAACGACCCACATGCCAATAATGTGGAAAGTTGCACCATGGGGACTGCATCAATGAGACGGGGAAATGCTTCAAGTGTGGGAAAGATGTAAATCATTCTCAAGAGTGTCTAAAAGACAAGAAAGGGAAGTATAATTTAGCAGATAAATGGAGAGAACCACTCATAGTTTAATCATACAACTGTAGGGAGCTGGGTCACTATAAAAACTAGTGCACTAAACCTCGAGTTTTTGAGGGTAACCTATGTCAGTAGCCACCAAATCCAAAGGAACAAGGGAAGGCTTATGGAATCACTACTGTGGAAGTGGAGCAAGATAATGATGTCGTCCAATGTATACTTCCTATTAACTCATTAATGGGTAAAGTATTATTTGATTTTGGTTCTATGCATTCCTTAATATATTGAATTTTTTCTAGAACTATAGAATTGAACCCATGAACCCTTGATGTAGAGCTATCTGTAAAAACACCAAGTGGTGAAATAATTGCAACCCAAGTGTTTGAATCTTCTCTTTTTGGCATATGTTGGAAGATTCATCTGGAAAATCTCATAATAATTTATTTGGTGGAATTTGTTCCTATAATGGTAATGGATTGGCTCTCGTTATATAGAGCACATATCAACTGTTGGGAAAAGGAAATAACTTTTCATATTATGAACTATCCCATACTCCCCTACAAAGCATGGAAGATCATGAATCTCCTTTAAAAAATTCTTCGATGGTGTGGGTGTTGATTCCCTGTGAAGAAGAATACCTCACCAAAATGGTTTATTTGAATGAAAGTTCCAACCTTGAGGAAATTCCCATAATGATGGATTATGCTGATGTATTTCCCGAATAGTTACCCAGAATTCGCCCAGATTGGGAGGTTTATTTCTCAATTGAACTCATACTGTGAGTTACTCTTATCTCGAAGTTTCCCAATATGATGGATCCTATCGTTCTAGAGGAGTTAATGAAGCAGCTGCAAAAGCATCTGGACAAAGGTTCCATATTCCCTAGTGCATTACCTTGTTGTGCTCCAGTTCTTTTTGTGAAGAAGAAGGATGAAAAAATGAAGTTGTGCATCAATTATCGTGAACTCAACAATATCACCATAATGAACAAGGATACTCTCCAAAGGATTGATTACATGAATGATCAATTAAGAGGTGATCAATAATTATCAAAGGTTGATCTTCGTTCTAGATATCATCCGATAAAGTTGAAGAAGGAAGATATTCAGAAGACAGCCTTCCAAACATGGTATAGGAACTATGAGTTTTTGGTGATGCCCTTTGGACATAATAATTCCTCTACAATATTCATGGATTTGATGAATATAGTCTTTAGACATGAAATCGAAAAATTTGTACTAGTTTTTATTGATGATATTCTCATCTACTCCAAGAGCATGGAGGAACATGATGAACATCTAAGACTTGCGTTGGCGACATTGATAAAGGAGAATTTCTACACCAAGTTCAGCATGTGTGTCTTTGGGATGTAACAAGTCATGTTCTTGGGACCTATGATTACAAGTGAGGTTATTAATGTTGATCCTTCAAAACAAAAGGTGATTACAGAATCTCCCATTCCCTCTAGTGTCATAGAAATCTGTATTTTTCTTGGATTAGTTGGCTACTACCAATGTTTTGGGAGAAACATCACACGATTGTCAAGCCCAATAACTATGATAACAAGGAAAGGGGTAAAGTATGTCTAAAAGGAAGAATGTGAGGGAAGATTCAATGAGCTGAAGATAAGTCGGATCACTGCACTTGTACTCACACTACCAAATAGTGGAGAAATTGTGTGATATATAGTGATTCTTAAAAGATAGTCTTGGGTTGTGTACTCATGAAAAATGATAATGAGATGACCTATACCTCACGACAGTTCAAGTTCTGTGAGCAAAAATATCCGACGCATGATCTTGAGCTGGCAGCCATGATTTTTTCCCTGAAAATATGGTGACAGTACCTTTATGGTGAAAAGTGCGACATATATATCGACCACAAGAGGATAAAGTATATATTCACACAAAAGTAGCTCAACATGCATCAAAGGAGACGGTTAGAGCTAATCAATGAATAAAATTTCTATATTCACTATCATCCTGGAATGGTGAACAAGGTTGTTGAGGCTCATAGAAGAAAATAACCTACTACTCTATCCATGTTGCAGATTGAGAAAGACCCTATCTTCCTGGATATGAAAAGAATGGATTCTAAAATCCTAAGGGCAGGGGATACATCCGTAATTTCCCAAATGATTTTGCAACTATCCATCCTTGAGAAGATTAAAGAAACACAAAGGGATGATGTGGAGATACAAAATAGGGTGAATGTAGTAAAGGAAGGGAAGCTTCTAGAGTTTCATATCGATGGTGATGGTGTGATTCTGTTTGGAACGCGGCATTGTGTGCCTTTATCACCAGGGATAAAGAAAGAGTTATTGGATAATGCACATAGCTCAATATTCTCTATCCATCCTGTGAGTTCCAAAATGTATCGTGATTTAAGAGAACCTTTATGGTGGGATAACATGAAGAAGGTGTAACACCCCAAGATTCTACGGCACACTTCTCTTTGAATAATGCAATAGCGTGTGTTGTACGCAACATCGAGTTATAACACACCACAACCTATCAAACTAGCCGTTATGAATAGTAATACCTACTTTTTGAATTTTTATAAATTTTATCATTCGAAATGGACTTCATTTTTGGATTCGTAATATCGAAATTAGCTTAGGGTGAAATTTGGGTACTTTTTGGATAACTTTCATATTTTGATGAATAGTGAAAATTACTAAATTTTAATTAAAAACAACTTTTTTTATTATTAATAGTTAATAGTGATAAATTATTAATTTTAGTGGTTTTAAAGTGTATTTAGAATATATTTTTACCATTTAATACAATGTTGTTCATTGGATGTAATTTCACATTTAAACCAGACATAAATAAGTGTCAATATTTTGATAGTTGTTATTTCTTAAAAACACGCTATTTGTTTTGACGATGAGAATTAATTTTTAAATAAATTAATGAAAATTATATGTTCTGAATTTGGTAAAATAGACATCATTTTTGAATTCATAATATCACATATAACTTAGGCCAAATTTTTGGTATTTTTCTGACAAACCTCATTTTTTGATGAATAGTGAAACCAATAAGTGGTAGTTAAACAAAATCAATTTTTCATAAAACATTATTTTACCACTTCTGTGAGTGGATTTTCGAAAATCTGAGAGACATGGTTAATATCAATGAGTAAAATGTGGTTCAATGAGAAGAAAATAATTTTTGGTGAATAGTATCTTTTTACTTTTTTTTACCACGGTTAAAAGTAAATAGGTTAATTAAGGGTAAAAATGGTATTTATATTACCCTAACACATGTTCTAATTCTATTAGGAAAGTTTATCTCGACCAAAAACAATCTTAGGAGTAAAATATTATGTTTTAGGTCCACTTGTATTAGATTAGGACATTTATTATTATTTAATTCAAAGAAGAGTTAAAAGAGTTAAAATCAATGTATATTTACTAAAACATTTTTAATATAGGGATATACATAAGATAAATTAGATAGTAAATATTAATTAGAAAGAGAAATAGATTTCATACATAATGGTATTTTATTTATGAATTTTAGACATTAAATAATTTACTTCATTTATGACACAATGGTGATGTAGTAATTACCATAATAGTGAAAAATTAAAATAATTGATATTATAAATACCCATATAAAAATAGTTCACGACTTATTATGAATTACACTAGTTATTTAGGTTAATATGTCATGTTATAAATTATTTAATTAACTTTTTTCGAAGTAATAATTCTGTTATGATTTTCACAAAAATCAATTTTCCAAATACTGTCAAAATTGACATAAAAGCGTTTTTTAAAACAAATATTATATTATTAATTGATATTCAATTCTTAAAAATCTAATATTCGGCCATGAGACTTATATCATGATAGGTGTATCATTAATGGACCACTTGGGGGTCTCTTGGATGTATATTGTTAATTTATTAACCATATAATATAAAAGTACAAAGAGACATTGTAAAAGTGAAACTAATTAAGTAAGAGTTAAAACTAAAAGATAAGGTTAATATAATGACCCAAACCTTTCTAAATTCTATTGGATGAGTGGTTTTTGACCCATACCCACTGTTACATTTAAATAATCCACTTTGGAGCCATTAGAAACCAAATACGAATTTATTATAAAATAATATTTGTAGCTTTTCCAAAGGTGCCCCTCACCCCTCTTATAAAAGGGCACTCCCCCTTCTCATTAATTCACACCTTCAATGCCATTTGGATCGGCCATAATCTGGCCAAATACTCTATAAAATTCCCTCAATTTATCATATAGTCCTTCCTTTAGTCAGAAGGCCAACCTACAGAGCCCTTTTGATCAAATAAAAAAGGAAGAACCTGAAGAAGAGGTAATGATTTCACCACCCCTTTTCAAGTTCCATTCCTCTTCCACTTCTTCTTTCTTTGTTATTCTAATTCTACAATAATGAATCCAATAACTCATATATACTGTAATATTATTATAAATATGGTACAACCATATTCAGTATTCTATCCATCCTTTGAATGACATTTCACCATAAGTGTGTTCGTACGACTTACCGTCTCCATGTCGTGGTGTAATTGTAATTCAATATATTATTATTTGGATTGGTATAATAATGATTTGTAATTCATATAAATAAAAAATATAACATTATAATGATTTTTTATATATGATATACCCTTCAATTATATATTATTTTAATATCAAAAGAATGATATTGTCGCTCGTACGTACGTACGGACTACCATCTCCACGAACGTGATGATAATCATTCTCCATCGTATCCATTCAATTATAATTATCATTTGTTGTTTTAAAAATAATGTTTAAGGACTTGATATCATTCGGTATATGAATAAGATACAACCTATCCATGAAAGACACGACTTATGTAACAAAACATATAAAATAAAACGAGTAGGTTAACGCCCGAAACAACTATAATTCTAAAATATTATTAACAAAGTAATGTTAAAAGATCATCTATGATATCATATTAATATATATGATTCTTGTATAATTTAATAAAAATTATTTCACCATTATACATGAGGTTATCCTACCCATCCAAGTAAAAGTACAAGGTAAAGGTTTATTTCGCAATCTCTTCATTATCCGAGTTGTTTATACGTAATAATCTACTGGGATTTCTTTATCATCCACATACATATTTCATAAAAATGTATTTCAAAACATTTTTACTATTTACAATAATATGGGTTAAAGTCATTTATACCCTTGTTTTACTTTTTATAAGATGTTTATAAATGAATCTTTTTGTCGTTTTCAAAACAAGGTTCTTTTTAACATTTTCGACAGAATTAAGGTAAGAATGTTTTTTTAACTTATACAGTGGGTGCAGCTATATTCCTCCATTATAAAATCTTTGAAGCTTCCCTAACAAACTTAAAAGAATATTTTCAAAGTAAATGTTTTATATTATAATAATGTGATTTTTAAATGATTTCAAAAGAGAGATATTTCTCTAAAATATATGAAAACCCAGTGAAAATGTATTCATATTTAACCCAAGCTTAAAAATATTTTCAGAAAACCTGACTCTCGATTGTGGTAGACAGGAAGCGATTGGGCATGGACCCATCATGGCCTATAATTAGTCGAGAAGTCTCAAAATTAGTAATTTTGTATTCAAAAGATTGCATAATGTTTTCAGAAAAACACTGGAGTATATTTGGGAAATTTTAAACGTAAGTATATTCTAAAAAATTGCATCGGTATGTCTCATGAGACAAACTAGTGTCTTGGCACAAGGCCTTGACAAAATCATATTTTTAGTCATCGCACAAGACATTGGCTATGTGGTTATGATAGTCTGGCATTATGCATTCCATCATTATGATATTGGTTATTGATATTTCATGTGATTATTAGATTAGTAGAATATCCATGTGAATAAGTAAATGGCATTATTTCATTTGATTTTTCCATACTATGTTGAAGTTAAAGTTTAGACAGCTTTTGTTTTAGTTATACATTTCCTTAAATGTTTATTCTTATTTATGAATGTTTCTCCTATATTGTTATCCTTAATGGGAATTTGAGCTCACCCCTTTTATATGTTTTATTTTTTCCAGGATGTGAAGAAGTAAATTATGATTGACCTACAGGGATAGTATGAGGGGATAAGAGTGTAGACTATGGAGACTATGATGTTGTAGTTTTAATTTTTATGGTGTAATGTAAAACTTTATGAATATATCTAGTGTTTCCAAGGCTACTAAACAAATCGGTATTTCGAGATTTGATCTTTCTTGTGATCATGCCAATGTTATGTATTAATGCACAAACTCTGGGTAACTGGGGTCAGTGCGTTACAGTTGGTATCAGAGGAAGTTTAGTACAAACCTTTGAAGCTAGATTTAGATAAACTCTGATTAGAGCACATAGACCTAAGATGGACTTTGAGGATTAGTATAGAAGAACTTCCCATAATTTTGTTATTATAGATATTTTGTGAGTTTTCCGAGCAATACATACCTCTCTAGATATGAGTAGGTAGAGGGGGCTCTGGCACAGATGTACCTAGGGGTAAAACTCGAAAACACCGCTTTGAGCTAGACTCGAACGAGAACTAGTGCATGAAAATGGGCCTTGCTTCACTCTTGGAAACGACACTCCCAGGGGATATGCTTTGGATAACTCTCATTTTCATTACAAATCATTATAAAGGGTTTATGAGTATATACTTCATCAAATAAAACATTTTTATGATTATGGATTATATCCATAAATAGTTCAATTTATGTTAAGTGTTTTATAAGTATGGAAATATGTATTTTTATTCATAAACTGATCTAGTTTATGACATTGTTTAGAAGTGGAACCTAGTGGATGAAATGGAAACTAAATCAATGCATGAAATCCATGTAGGGATTGCCCTCCTGCTCAAGATAATTATAGTGGATCTGGTGATGCAATTGGTGCTGATCAACTAATCACCATACTGGGACAACTCACTCAGGTTATGAATAATAACCTTACCCATATGGAGCACCCTGATCTGTAGCATTGAGGATCAAAGTTATATCTCTTTATGAGGCAAAAACCACCAACGTTCAATGGGAGTACAAATCCCTTAGTAGCTGAGTAATGGATAAATTCCCTAGAGAAACTATTTCAGGCTTTGGGGTGTATAGAAAGGGAAAATGTTATCATGGCAGTTTACCACCTCACTGGAGATACTGATCAATGGTGATCATTGATTCAAAACATGAAGCAATATGATAAAGTATCAAATATGGAATGGAGGGAGTTCAAATATCTATTTTTAGAAAATTACATTTCTAGTGACCATCGAACAGATATGGAAAGACAATTTCTGAGTCTGAGACAAAAGGAGGATGAGAATGTCGCAAAGTATGAGGCTAACATTACAAGGTTAGCAAGGTATGATGGTGATTATATACGTAACCCAAGAAGTAATATTGATCGTTTCTTTGATGGGTTAAAACCATTTCTCCGTCGAGCATTAGTCTCACAATCCTTCTCGTCGTATGAAGACATTGTCTCATGTGCTATCAATAAAGATAAAGAATTCTCAATGTCTTATGACTTTAAAGTAAATCAAGAGACGTAGAGATCTGCTGATCAATCTGGGAATGAAAATAAAGGGAAGAAGGTAAAATTTTAATTTCCATCCTGCAGTAAATGTGGAAAGAAACACCCCGATACTTTCTTAAAAGGAACGGGAGTCGGTTACAAGTGTGATGAAAAAGGCCACCAAGCTCGTGATTGAAAGGGGAAGAAGGAAGATACCGATGTTCAGTGATACAATTGCAGGGAGATGGGATATTATGCAAATGAATTTTTTAAGCGTCAGAGGAACTTACCTCAGAAAAGACCAAGGGATCAAGGCCACACTTATGTTATCAATACTACTAAGGTAGATGATTTGAATTACATGGTGGTAGGTAATTTAATGGTTTCCTCAAGTTTAGAAAATGCATTATTTGATTCTATATCATCGCATTGTTTCATATCTTCCCAGTTTTCTAAGAATATTAGATATTTCCAATTTGATTTAACAAGGGAGTTTTCAGTTAAAACTCTAAAGGGAAGTATCATTGCAACAATGTTTTGTGAATCGGTCCTCATTAGAGAACATAAATTTTCTTTATTCGCTGATCTCATCGTGATACCTATGATTGAGTTTGATATAATCCTCAGTATGGATTGGACTTCGGACCATCATGCGACGATTTATTGTGAGAAGAAGGAGGTTACGATTTTTGATGATGATGATAAGGAACACCTTATCTTTAGAGCATAATCATCACCACCTAATTCTTATCTAGATCCACCCAAAGTAACTCAACTAAATTCAATTATTGGGGAGGAAGAGGATGAAATGATTGTGGGTGAGGAAAGGAATGTTCAAATAGAGGAGGTACCTATTGTGAAAGAATATGTAGATGTGTTTTTAGAAGAATTACCTTGACATCCTCCAGAACGAGATGATGAGTTTTACATTGATTTAATTCCTGGATCAAGGCCTATATCGAAGTCCTCTTATAGAATGACCACTCTATAATTAGTTGATCTAACTAAAAAACTATAGGAATTGAATAATAAGAGATTTATTCGCCCTCGTGTTTCTCCATGGGGAGCCCCTGTTCTTTTTGTTAAAAAGGAAGATGGATCTATGAGGTTATGTATCGACTACAGGGAGATCAATGCTATAACATTAAAGAACAAGTATCCGCTACCTTGTATTGATGATTTATTTGACCAACTGCATGGGGATCAATACTTTTCAAAGATTGACCTTTGATCTGGATACCATCAGTTGTGTTTGGAGAAGGAAGACATTCCAAAGACAGCATTTCGAACCAGGTACGGGCATTACGAGTTTACAGTAATGCCTTTTGGATTGACTAATTCACCCTCTGTATTCATAGATATTATGAATAGAGTTTTCAAGGAATATCTCGATGAATTTTTGGTGGTATTTATTGATGATATCATGGTATACTCCAAAAGCTATGAAGATCATGAAAATCACATGTGCATTATCTTGAAGTCTCTGAGAAGACATGAATTATATTGGACGTTTAACAAGTGTGAATTCTGGCTTCAGGAGGTTTCTTTTCATGGCCATATTGTCTCTAAATATGTAATCTCTATTGATCCTTATATGTCCAACGCAATCCAAGAATGTCCAGCACCTACGAGTATAACTGAGTTACGCAGTTTTATTGTTTTGGAAGGTTATTATCGATGTTTCGTCTAGAATTTTGCCAGATTGGAAAACACATTAACGAAGCTCACACGTAAAAGGTTTAAATTTTTTTGGACAGAAGTGTGTGAATAATGTTTCGAATAACTGAATATAAGATTCATCAATGCTGCTATATTGACTCTACCATCGGGGGATGATGGGTTCGTTATTTATAGTGATTCATCGAAGAAAGTACTTGGTTGTGTTCTTATGCAGAATGGTAGGGTTATTGCCTATGCATCACGATAATTGAAAATTCATGAACAAAACTATCCTACTCATGATCTTGAGTTGGAAGCGGTGATCTTTGATATGAAGATATGGAGGCACTACCTCTATGGTAAAATATGTGGGATTTATACTGATCACAAGAGTTTGAAATATATTTTCTCACAAAAAGAACTCAACATGAGGCAAAGGAGATTACTTGAATTACTGAAGGATTATGATTGCACGATACACTACCACCTGGGGAAAGCATATGAGGTGGAAGATTCTTTGATCAGAAATGTACTTGGAGTTTAGAACAATATGATAATTCAAAAGGGATCCAATTTTAATGAATCTAGAGAAGATGGACATGGGAATAACCAGGGAAGGTGAAACATCAATGCTTTTTCAAATGGTTGCAAAACCATCTTTACTGAAAAGGAATAAGAGTTCTCAGACTGATGATGATGAATTTCAAAAGTAAATTAATGCTGTGAATGATGGGAGATTGAGAGACTTTGTGTATGAAGAAAAAAATTGGAAATTCGGAAAGAGGCTTTGTGTTCCCAATATACATTATCTAAAAAGGGAATTGTTGGATGATGCTCATAGTTCCAATTTCTCTATACACTATGGGAGAACCATAATGTATATAGATTTGAAGGAACATTTTTAATGGGAAAACATGAAGAGGGAAATTGCAGATTTGGTGTCAAGACGTATGGTTCGTCAACAAGTGAAATCTGGAAGGCAACATCCTAGATGAGTCATGCAACCTCTTCCCATACCGTAGTGGAAATGGGGCAATATTACGATAGACTTTGTCATGGGGATACCAAATACTCTTAGAAGGAATGATGCAATATGGGTCATTATTGATTTTCATACCAAGTCAGCACATTTTCTTGCTATAAGGGAAGATTTACCACTTGGGTGACTAGAAAGACTATATATTAAGGAAGTTGTGAGACTTCATGGAGTACCCTTATCGATTGTTTCTGATCGTGATCCCCGTTTTACTTCAATATTCTAGAAAAGTCTTCAGAAATCATTGGATACTGAACTTCATTTGAGAACTGCCTAACACCCTCAAATAGATGGACAATCAGAATGAACTATTCAAACCTTAGAAAACATGTTGAGATCCTACTCACTTTACTTTCAGGGTATGTTGGATAAATATTTACCTCTGGTATAATTTTCCTATAACAATAGCTTCCATTCGTGTATTCATATGTCACCATATGAAGCGTTATATGGAAAGAGATGTCACACACCAACCTGTTGGGATGACGTTGGTGAAATAAAACTTTTAGGCCCAGAACTATTGGAGGAAACGATGGAAAAGGTGAAGGTAATCAATAACCATATCAAAGTAGCTCAATGTAGGAAGAAGAGCTATGCTGATAATCGAAGGAAGGATTTGGAATTTTAAGTCACTGATCAAGTTTTACTAAAGGTATCTCCATGGAAGGGAGTCATACGTTTTGGTAAGAAAGGTAAATTGAGTCCCTGGTACATCGGACCTTTCGAAATTATAGAACGAATTGGGGTTGTAGCTTACCGATTAGCAACACCGCCAAGTCTCTCCAAAGTTCACGACGTGTTCCATGTATCTCTGTTGAAGAAATACATGCCTGACCCAATGCATGTACTCACCTATGAGTAGTTAGAACTAGAACCCAATCGGTCTTATTGCGAAGATCCTTTCAAGATTCTTGATAAGAGAGAACAAGTTCTGAGATACCATACTACTCGCCTTGTAAAAGTTTTGTGGAGAAACCATTAGATGGAAGAGGCAACATGGTAACCTGATGAACTTATGATGAAGAACCACCTGAGTCTCTTCATTCCATAGTATTCTAGAAATTTCATGTACGAAATTATATGAATTAGGGGAAAATGTAATACCCCAAACTTATACGGTACGCTTTTCATTGAATAATGCAATAGCGTGTGTTGTACGCAACATCGAGTTCTAACACACCACAACCAATCAAACAAGCCATTATGAATAGTAATACCTACTTTTTGAAATATTATAAATTTCCTCATTCGAAATGGACATCATTTTTGGATTCATAATATTTAAATTCACTTAGGGTGAAATTTTGGTACTTTTCGGATAACTTTCAGATTTTGATGAATAGTGAAAATTACTAAATTTTAATTAAAAACAACTTTTTTTATCAAAATAATTAATAGTGATAAATTATTAATTTGACTGGTATTAAAGTATATTTAGAATATATTTTTACCATTTAATACAATGTTGGTCATTGGATGTAATTTCACATTTAAACCAGACATAAACAAGTGTCAACCTTTTGATAGTTATTATCTCTTAAAAACATGATATTTGTTTTGACGACGGGAATTAATTTTTAAATTAATTAATGCAACTGATAAGTTCTAAAACTCGAAAAATATACATCATTTTTGAATTCATAATATCAAATATATCTTAGACCAATTTTTTGGTATTTTTCTGAAAATCGTCATTTTTTGATGAATAGTGAAACCACTATGTGGTAGTTAAAAAAGCTATTTTTTTCAGAAAACATAATTTTACCGCTTATGTGAGTGTATTTTTGAAAATAAGAGAGACACGGATAATATCAAGGAGTAAAATGTGGTTCAATGTGATGAAAATAATTTTTGGTGAATCATAACATTTAACTTTTATTTACCACGGTTAAAAGTAAATATGGTAATTAAGGGTAAAAATGATATTAATATTACCCTAACACATGTCCTAATTCTATTGAACAATTTTATCTCGACCAAAAAAAATCATAGGAGTAAAATATTATATTTAATGTCCACTTTTATTTGATTAGGACATTTATTATTATTTAATTCAAAGAAGAGTTAAAAGGGTTAAAATCGAAGTTTATTTTCTAAAACATTTTTAATATAGGGTTATAAATAATATAAATTCGATTTTAAATATTAATTATAAAGATAAAATTATTTCATACATAATTATATTTTATTTATAAAATTTATACATTAAATAATTTAATTTATTTATGACACAATGGTGATGCAGTAATTACCGTAATAGTGAAAAGTTAAAATAATTGATATTATAAATACCCAAATAAATACAACTTGAGACTTTTTATGAATTAAACTAGTTTTATATGTTAATATGACATGTTAGGAATTTTTTAATTAACTTTTTAGAAGTAATAATTATGTTATGATTTTCTCAAAATTCAATTTTTCAAATATTGTCAAATTTGACATAAAAGAGTTTTTAAAATTAATATTATATTATTAATTGATATTCAATTCCTAAAAATATAAGGTTCGGCCAAGAGACTTATATCATGATAGGTGTATCATTACTCAACCACTTGAGGGTATTTCAGATGTATATAGTATGTAAATTAACCATATAATATAAAAATACAAAGAGACATTTCAAAAGTGAAACTAAATAACTAAGAGTTAAAACTAAAAGATAAAATTAATATAATTACCCGAACTTGTTCCAATTCTATAGGTTGTGTGGTTTTATACCCATCCCCACCTTAGCCTTTAAATAATACTCTTTGTAGCCATTATAAACCGAATATGAATTTATTATGAAATAATATTTCTAGCTTTTCCAAAGGTGCCCCTCACCCCTCTTATAAAAGGGCACTACCCCTTCTCATTAATTCACACCTTCAAAGCTATTTTGATCGGGAAAACTCTGCCCAAATACTCTCTAAACTTACCTCACTTTATCATATAGTCCTTCGATTAGACAGAGAGCCAACCTAAGGAGCCATTTTGATCAAATCAAAAGGAAGTACCTGAAGAAGAGGTAATGATTTCACCACACCTTTTCAAGTTCCTTTCTTCTTCCACTTATTCTTTCTTTGTTATTACCATCCTAAAATAATGAATCTAGTATCTAATATATAATTTAATATTATTATAAATATGGTACAACCATATTCATTATTCTATCCATCCATGGAATGACATGTCACCATACGTGGGTACATAGGACTTACCATCTCCACGTCGTGGTGTAATTGTTATTCAATATATTATTATTTGGATGGGTATAATAATGATTTTTAATTCATTTAAATAATAAATATAACATGATAATGATTCAGTAAATATTATATAATATCAAATTTTATATTATTTTATTATCAAAATAATGATATTGTCGCTCGTGCGTACGTACGGACTAATGTCTCCACGAACGCACTGAGAATCATTCTCCATTTTATCCATTCAAGTATAATTATAATTTAATGTTTTCAAAATAATGTTTAAATACTTGATATCATTCTGGATATGAATAAGATACAACCTATCCATGAAAAACATGGCATACGTAACAAAACATATAAAAGAAAACGAGTAACTTAACACCCGAAACAATGATAATTCTAAAATATTATTAACAATGAAATGTTAAATGATCATATATGATATCATATTAATATATATGATTCTTGTATAATTTAATAAAAATTATTTCAGCATTGTACAGGATTTTAACCTACCCCAACCATATAAAAGTACAAGGTAAGGTTTTATTTCACAATCTCTTCTTTATCCGAGGATGTTTATACGTAATAATCTACTAGGATTTCTTTATCATCACCATCCATGTTTCTTAAAAATGTATTTAAAAAAAATTACTATTTACATGAATATAGGTTAAAGTCATTTATACCCTTGTTTGACTTTTTATAAGTGGTTTATAAAGGAATATTTCTGTCGTTTTCAAAACAAGGTGCTTTTTAACCTATTCAATAGAATTAAGGTATGAATGTTTTTTTAACTTATATGGCGGGTGAGGCTATTTTCTTCCATTATAAAAATTGTCAAAGCTTCCCTTACAAGCTTATAAGAATATTTTCAAAGTAAATGATTTATTTTATAATTATGTTATTTTTAAATGATTTAAAAAAAAGATATATTTCTCTCAAATATATGAAAACCCAGTGCAAATGTATACGTATTTAACGCAAGCATAAAAATGTTTTCAGAAAACCCGACTCTCAAGTGTGGTAGACAAGAAGGGATCGGGTGTGGACCCATCATGGTTGGTAATTAGTCGAGCTATCTCAGAATTAGTTATTTTGTTTTCAGAATCTTGCATAATGTTTTCAGAAAAACACTGGAGTATATTTGAGAAATTTGAAACATTAGTATCTTCTAAATAATTTCATTGTTAGTTCTCATGAGACAAACTAGTGTCTAGGTACAAGGCCTTGACAAAATCTTATTTGTAGTCATGGCACAAGGCCTTGGCTATGTGGTTATGATAGTCTGGCATTATGCATTCCATCATTATGAAATTGGTTATTGAAATTGGATGTGATTATTCGATTAGTAGAATATCCATGTGAATAATTAAATTGCATTATTTCATTTTGTTTTTTCCATACTATGATGAAGTTCAAGTTTAAAAGGGTTTTGTTTTATTTTTTACATTGCCTTAAATGTTTATTCTTATTTATGAAAGATTCCGCTATATTTTTAACCTTACTGGGCATTTGAGCTAACCCCTTTTATATGTTTTATTTTTCCCAGTATGTGAAGAAGTAAATTATGAATGACCTGTAGGGATAGTGTGAGGGGATAAGAGTGTAGACTATGGAGACTATGTAGTTGTAGTTTTCATTTTTATGATGTAATGTAAAACATTATAAATATATCTAGTGTTTCCAAGGATACTAAACTAATCGTTCTTTAGAGCTTTGATCTTTCTTGTGATCATGCCAATGTTATGTAATAATGCATCAACTCTGGGTAACCGGGGTCGGGGCGTTACAGAAGGAGATTGTGGAATATATATCAAGGTGCTTGGTATGTCATCAAGTTAATGTTGAGCCAAAAAATACCAAAGGTATGATGCATCCATTGCCTATACCCATTTGTAAATGGAAAATGTTACTATAGACTTTTCCATAGGTCTCCTGAAGACGTCGAAGGGAAATAATGCGATATGGGTTGTTGTTGACCGACTCACCAAGACATCCCATTTTATCGTTATTCAGGATGATCTCTTGATTGAACAACTTGGAAAGATATATGTGATGTGGTGAGACTACACAGTGTTCCACTCTCAATTGTCACTGAACATGATCAAAGGTTCGCATCTAAATTATGGAGGATCCATCAACATGCTTTAAGTACTGAATTAAATTTCAGCACCTCCTATCACCCCAAACCGATGGCCAGTATGACAGAACTCTTCAGATGCTTGAATATTTGCTAAGAGCTTGGTCTCTAGAATTCAAAGGTGTATGGGATTATAATATATCATTGGTTTTGTTTTAATACAACAATATATTCCACTCATGTATCTAGATAGCTCCATATGTTGCTCTGTATGGAAAGCGATGTAGAACTTCATCCTCATTGGATGATGTTGGAGAAAGAATGCTATTTGTACCCGACCTGGTTCAAGAGATGACAAAGAAGGTTCAAGTCATCCAAAAACACATTAAAGATGCTCAATGTTGGAAAAAGAGCTATGCTGACAACCGTTGAAGGGACTTGGAGTTCGATGTTGGAGATAAAGTCTTCCTACGAATTTCTCCATGGAAGAGAGTCATGCGATTTGGGAATAAAGGGAAGCTAAGCCCAAGGTACATTGGACGCATTGAGATTCTTGACTATATAGGATCTGTGGCCTATTGACTTGCACATCCACCGAATATTGATCACATTAACGATTTTTTTCACGTATCACTCCTGAGGAAGTACATACTGGACCCCTCACATGTACAAATCTCAGAGGTGGTACAACTGGAAGATGATCTCTCTTATGAGAAACAGCCAGTAGATATTCTATATCTAAGAAATAAGGTACTATGAAACAAGACAAACTACCATGTAAATGTGTTGTGAAGGACCCATATGTTTGAATAAACTACTTGGGAACCGGAGGAGGTGATGAAGGAGAAGAACCCTAACCTGTTGTTGTGAAAGTGAAATTTTAGGGGAAAATTTTTTTAAGGGGGGAAGAATGAAATGACCCAATTTTTTCAAATGGAAATTACCTTCTTATAATTATGTTATAAAATCAAATGAAAACACAACATAGTGAACTACTTAGTGCTAAGTGACCTCTAAACATATGTATGTAACTTCTGTATTGGGAATTTTGAGAATTTGACATACATGGTTGTGCTCAAGAATATTTTGGAGTCTAATAAAACAAAATTTTTTTTTGGTGAATTGTAACCTACCCTTATGAATAGTAACTAACACTTATGAATAGTAATATTACCCTTTTGAATAGTAAATCATCCAACACAAGTGTGAATTTACCCCTGAATAATTAAATAAAATATAGTCATCTTTGAAAGTGACAATTTGACCTTAGTAAATGTTTTGATATTTGGTAAGTCATAAATAATTAATTATAATTCATTAATTAATTTAAAAGAAAAATTATTTTCTTAAAATTTGTTCATTAATTATCAGATCAATTTCTTATAGTTTTTAGATAATTTTATAAGACCCTACGTATTTTTTGAAAGCACTATATAGTCAGTTTTAATTTTAAAAACAGTTTTTAAAGTAAATTACGATATTAATTTCTTATTAAATAAATATTATATATAAAATTTTTCCACAAAAATGGAATTCATTTTTGGATTCAACATGTCGAATAATGGTTGGGGTAAATTTTTGGTATTTTTCCGAGATACTTGAATTTTTGATGAATAGTGATGTACCATAATTTACAAAATAAGCTAAATAAGCAAATTATAGAGTCATGTGTGATGTTCTGCTGATATAAGTCCACATGGTTAAAGATCACATGATAGAATTAGTATTCATGGACATTGAAGACTCACTATTCCTTTTATTAGAGGAAATTAATAAACTAATAAATTTTATATTAAGAAACCCCCCTCCCATCCACTATAAAAACCACCCTTCACACCCTCATTTCCTCACACCTCTCAAGCTCTAAGGAATATCTAAAATCTGCACCAAAATCCTCCATATCCCCTCTCCAACGTTAATGACCTTCTGGTCTCATCAAATGTCCAAGACAAGATTCCATAAGAAGGATCTCAAGAGGAATATTTAAGAGGTAATTTCTCTCCCTCTTCTCCTTTAATTTCTTTTCAAGTTCAAGTTCATTTCTTGATCTCTCCCCATCTATCATTTTGAAAATGGTATTGTAACTACAGTATTATACATTTATTGTAATTTTATGATGAAAATGGGATATTATATCATACAACCCCCTTTCCTTCTTCCTTTTATATTCTTAAAGAGAACGCCGTTCGTGAGGTGTTAATTTATCACCTTCAAGAATGACATGCTTTCTTCTTCCATTTCTACCTTCAGATCTGGTTATGAAACCATTTTTATGGTTGAACCATAATTTATATATATTTATTATTTTCTATTTCATGTTCTGGAAATAATTTGTGGCCATATTTCTACGTGATAAGTTAAAACAAGTTCGTTGTTATCGAAAAAACGAACAAATTAACTCAAATAATCACCATTTTATTCTTATCTTATGATTCATACACATTGATATAATATGATTCATTATAATATCATTAAATATCATGTAATATCATTAATAACTTGTAATATCAATTCTGTATGTTTATGCATGTTCTAACCAAACTTCAATTAAAGAATACAAGTGAACCACTCACGAAAAGCATAAAAACAAGCCTTCCTGAATAATGTTTTTAAACTCTAAAAGTCATCCAATGGCACATAAAATCACTTAATGAAACCATATTGAACCATATTAATGTACACATGGTTATGTATTTCTAATTAATGAATATAATGTAACACCCCAAGATTTCATAGTGTGTTATTTATTCAAAATAATTTAATAACTTGCACTACACGCAACACCGAGTTCAATTGCACCATGACTTACCAAAAAAAAGCCATTAAAAGAGGTCATGAATAGTATTAACTAAATTTTAAACTTTATAATTTTAGAATCCATATTATGAGTTTCTTAATCATAATGCAAGAACAGATTCATTTTCAGTATTGCACTTTTATCAACTTTTAATAGTGAAACCTTTTTAAATACAATATTTTAAACTTTTTGACTAAATTGAGACATCAAAAAATTTAAAATGAAACTTCCCAAGCTTCCACGGTACGCTTTCCTTTGAATAAAACAGTAGCGTGTGTTGTACGCAACTTCGAGTTTTAACACACACCACAACCAATCAAACTAGCTGTTATGAATAGTAATACCTACTTTTTTAAGTTATATATATTTTATATTTTAAAATGGACTTCATTTTTGGATTCGGAATATCAAATTTAGCCTAAGGTGAAATTTTGGTACTTTTCGGATAACTTTCATATTTTGATTAATAGTGAAAATTACTAAATTTTAATTAAAAACAACTTTTTTAATCAAAATAATTAATAGTAATAAATTATGAATTTGAGTGGTTTTAAAGTATATTTAGAATATATTTTTACTATTTAATATAATGTTGGTCATTGGACATAATTTTACAATTAAACCGAACATAAACAAGTGTCAATCTTTCGATAGTTATTATCTCTTAAAAACACGCTTTTTGTTTTGACAGCGGGAATTAATTTTAAATTAATTTCTGCCACTTCTGTGTTTTGAATTTAGGAAAATGGATTCCATATTTGGAATCAGGATGTTCAAATAGTGTAAATAGGTAACTTTTATTTTTAGACATTTTAAATAATTACTGCGGTAAATATTTTATTTACCATGGTTAAAGGTAAATCCGGTAAATAAGGGTTAAAATATAATATTATAATAATACTAAATTACCTTAAAACGTGTCTTAACCCTATTGGTTGATACATGGTCGACCATGGGCATCTTTGTGTCAATTTTTGGACCCCATGGATCCACTTGTAAGTGATAATGACACTTTATTTTAATTAAGTCAAAATGAATACAAAAATGACACAAGCATATATCTTTTAGAAAAACAATTGTTACATAGGGTTATATATGATGGATTTTCGATTATAAATATTCATTAGAAAGATAAAAAGATTTCCTACATAATGATATTTTATTTACAATTTTTAGACATTAAGTAATTTATTTTATATATGACACAATGATGATGCAGTAATTACTATAATAGTGAAAAATTAAAATAATTGATATTATAAATACCCAACAAAATATAATATGAAACTTTTAATGAATTAAACTAATTTTCTAGGATAATATGATATATTAGTATTGATTTAATTGACTTTGTTCGAAGTAATCAATCTGTTATGAGTTTCACAAAAATCAACTATTGAATAGTGTCAAAATTGACATAAAAGAGTTTTTAAAACAAATATTATATTATTAATTGATATTAAATTCCTAAAAATCTAAGTTTCGTCCAAGAGACTTATATAAGGATAGGTTCATCATTAATGGACCACTTGGGGGTCGCTTGGATGTATATAGTAAGTTTATTAACCATATTATATAAAAATACAAAGAGACATTGTAAAAGTGAAACTAATTAACTTAGAGTTAATACTTAAAGATAAGGTTAATATAAGTACCCAAACCTGTCTAAATTCTATTGGTTGAGTGGTTTTCGCCCTATCCCCACCTTAACCTTTGAATAATCAACTTTGGAACCTTTAGAAACCGAATATGAATTTATTATAAATTAATATTTCTAACTTTTCCAAAGGTGCCCCTCACCCCTCTTATAAAAGGGCACTCCTCCTTCTCATTTCTTAACACCTTCAAAGCCTTTTGGTTCGGCAAAACTCTGCCCAAATACTCTCCCAACATCCCTCACTACAACCTAGAGGCCTTAGTTTGATCAGAAATCCAACCTAAGGAGCCCTTTTGATCAAATCGAAAGGAAGAACCCGAAGAAGAGGTAATGATTTCACCACCCTTCTCCAAGTTCATTTCTTCTTCCACTTCTTCTTCCTTTGTTCTTACCATTCTAAAATAATAACTCCAGTATATCACATATACTGTGATGTTATTATAAATATGGTACAATCATATTCAGTATTCTATCCACCCTTTGAATAACATGTCACCATACGTGCATACGTACGGCTTACCGTCTCCACGTCGTGGTGTAATTGTTATTCAATATAATATTATTTGGATGGATATAATAATGATGTGTAACTCATGTAAATAATAAATATAAAATGTTAATGATTCTGTATATATGATATACCATCCATTTATATATTATTTTAATATCAAAAGAATGATATTGTCGCTCGTGCGTACGTACGGACTACCGTCTCCACGAACGCGATGAGATTCATTCTCCATCGTATCCATTCAAGTATAATTATCATTTGATGATTTAAAAATGATGTTTAAGGACTGGATATCATTCTGGATATGAATAAGATACAAAAACCATGGCTTATGTAACAAAACATATAAAAGAAAATGAGTAAGTTAACTCCCGAAACGACGATAATTCTAAGATATTATTAACAAATCAATGTTAAAAGATCATATATGATATCATATTAATATATATGATTCTTGTATAATTTAATAACAACTATTTCACCATTATACAGGAGGTTAACATACCCCAACCAAGGAAAAGCACAAGGTAAGGGTTTACTTTACAACCTCTTCATTATCCAAGGTTGTTTATACGTAATAATCTACTGGGATCTCTTTATCATCCACATCCATGTTTCTTAAAAATGCATTTCAAAACATTTTTACTATTTACTAGAATATGAGTTAAATTCATTTATACCCTTTTTGACTTTTATAAGTGGTTTATAAAGGAATCTTTCGGTCGTTTTCAAAACAAGGTCCTTTTTAACCTTTTCGACAGAATTAAGGTAAGAATGTTTTTTTAACTTATACGGCGGGTGCGGCTATTTTCCGCCGTTATAAAATCATCAAAGCTTAACTTACAAGCTTATAAGAATATTTTCAAAGAAAATGTTTTATTTTATATGGATCTTAAATTATTTCAAAATAAAAGGAGACATTTCTTTAAAAAGAATTTTGATTTCATCTATGTCAACATCCTTTGATGGATTTTAAGATTATTTGAAGTTGATTTATTATGATACAAAACTTCTATATTGTATTGAAGGTTTTGTGATATGTTTGACTGTGGATGTGCTATTTTTATACCATTCATAGTTTATGGTGAAAGTATTGACATTTCGTATTCTAGTTTTAATACGAATGTTTATGTTATGTTTAAACCTTTTCATATGGGAATGCATTGGACTTAATATGTGACGGGTGGAGCCCGCTATAGCTCCTCGATGCATCGGTAGGTCTCATGAGACAAACTAGTGTCTTGGCACAAGGCCTTGACAAAATCTTATTTGTAGTCTTGGCACGAGGCCTTGGCTATGTGGTTATGATAGTCTGGCATTATGCATTCCATCATTATGAAAGTGGTTATTGATTTTTCATGTGATTATTCGATTAGTAGAATAACCATGTGAATAAGTAAATGGCATTATTTCATTTCATTTATGCCATACTATGTTGAAAGTTCAAGTTTTAAAGGCTTTTGTTTTAGTTATACATTTCCTTAAATGTTTATTCTTATTTATGAAAGTTTCCGCTATATTGTTATCCTTACTGGGCATTTGAGCTCACCCCTTTTCTATGTTTTATTTTTCCCAGGAAGTGAAGAAGTAAATTATGAATGACCTGCAGGGATATTATGTGGGGATATGAGTGTGGATTATGGAGACAATATGTTGTTGTAGTAGTTTTTCGTTTAATGATGTAATGTAAACCTTATGAATATATCTAGTGTTTCCAAGTCTACTAAACCAATCGGTCTTTCGAGATTTGATCTTTCTTGTGATCATGCCAATGTTACGAAGTAATGCACCGACTCTGGGCAGCTGGGGTCGGGGCGTTACAGTTGGTATCAGAGGAAGTTTAGTACAAACCTTGGAAGCTAGATTTAGATAAACTCTGATTAGAGCACGTAGACCTAAGATGAACTTTGAGGATTAGTATAGAATAACTTCTTAGAATTTTGGTATTGTAGAGATTTTGTGAGTTTTCCGAGCAATACATCCCTGTCTGGATACGAGCAGGTAGAGGCGGCTCTGGCACAGATGTACCTAGGGGTAAAACCCGAAAACACCACTTTGAGCTAGACTCGAATGGGAACTGGTACACGACAACGGGCCTTGCTGCACTCTTGGTTACGACACTCCTGGGGGATATGCTTAGGATAACTCTCATTTTCTTTACAAATCATTTTGAAGGGTTTATGAGTATATACTTCCTTAAAGAAAACATTCTTATGATTATGGATTATATCCATAAATAGTTCAATTTATGTTAAGTGTTTTATAAGTATGGGATTATGTATTTTGATTCATAAAATGATCTAGTTTATGCCATTGTTTAGAAATGGCACCCAGTAGAAGGAATGAGAACTCCGGAAATGCACATGATCCAAAGAGAAGGAAGGATCATATCTTTCATGGTCTTAAGCTAGAATTTATAAAAGAAATAGTCTCCCATGTATTATCATCATATGAAGAAATAATATCATGTATTGATAAGATAAGTAAAGAGATTACTGAGTCATATGGCTTTGAAGGGAAGCAAGAGAAGAAAAGGATAGAAGAGAGAAAGATGGATAAAGGGAAGAGGGAAAAGAAGAATTTTCCCATATGTGGTAACTGTGGAAAGAAACACCCTGGAGCTTGCCTGAAAGGAATGGGAGTTTGTTATATGTGTGGAGGAAAAGGGCACAAAGTACGTCACTGCAAGGGTAAGAAAATGGATTCAAATGTACAATGCTTCATTTGAAAGGAGTTTGGACACTACGCGAACCTATGTCCCAGTAATCAGACTATGACGCAAATGATGCTATTGGATAATAATCAAGTTATGATACTACCACAGATGAAGAGTAATGATTAGAGTTCTTATGTTGATTATGTCAATTGAGTGTTGTATCAACAATGTACTTGTTATAATAACTATGGAGTATATAAGGATTGTACTGCAGTACTATTTCATTAAGGACTTGAGATTGTGTGGAACAAAGAAAAGTGACTCAATAGCAGGATAATTTTTTGGAAAATATATGGTTGAGAGAATGATAAACCATAATATAGTTCTGATACCGAGGTAGTGATTTTCGAATAATACATGATTATTTTGGAAAAAATATATTGGATATTCTTGACTACCTTGGAACTGATTAATGATTTGTATATTCCATCATTGTTGGGGTTTAAAACATTTTTGGATTGATGAAGTATATCCAGCATTCTATATGGAATAAGGGAGCATGAATGTAATCAATAAGGAATATGGTAATACCTGATGAAGGTATTCATATGCTATTACGGGGTAAAAAGGATCTATATTATGTTTACCTTCCTTATAAATGTTAGACTGTGAGTTTGGACAGAAGTATTTTGGATAGTTCTAGTTTGGATTATTTTGGATTGCCATAAAAGGACAACCCGGAGGTCGGGCGGCAACCCGTCGCGTCCGGCAAGGCTGCGAGACTTGAACCCGCAACCGAAGGGCGACAAGGGTGTATCACCTACCACTGGACCATGAGATGTCATGGATTAAATAATGTAGTTTTTATTAAAAGATCATGTAGATGAATTATAAATTCGTTTATTTTGGAACCCTATACGAATAGTGTAAATAGAATTTTTTTTTACATTCTATTATCTTTTAGAGTGAATGATGAGTTTGTGGTAGAAATTTATTAATGGATAAAACTCTAATTATAAAGTAAGTATATCTCCTTATGATCTTAGCCAATCTCATAAATAAATTCCTCAATATTAAGAAAAGCAACTTTGAACAAAAATGTTTTCCTAGATGGTACCTTAAATCATCACTAATTTATTGCTTTGGGATTGTTGGCATTTTTATAGCCATGTTCTCTACCACTCTCCATCAGATAATTGATGGTTAGATTTTTCTTCCATATCCATATTTTCCTACATGGAACCCTAGTATGTGTTATTTTCGGTAATCTTCATACTTTCGACTCTTTATTTTAAATAGAGGCCTCATTAATTCATTTTTCGATGTGGGATTTCAACTAGGATATTTTGAAACGTCAAAAATGTGTTATCCTAATACCCTAAGTTTTGTTGAACCGATGGTATTTCAATTCCTCATAGATTGATGAATTTAAGGACCTCAATTTTATACTTGTTTGTGATTGATGACCTCAATCACTACCTATAAATATTTAGGTTTTTCCTCCGATTATATGTCTCCAATTTCCACCAATGTTCTCCTAATCGAGATCATAATTTGGTGGTGACCCTTTGATTTCTCTTTTCCTCATATTAAGACTATATTTTAGTAACCCAATTTCCGATGTGGGTTTTCCCACAAATATATTTTCTACTTTCAACCTTTTATTTTCGAAGAACAATTTCAAATTGCGAGGACGCAATTTATTGAAGGAGGGGAGAATGTAACACCCCAAGATTTCATAGTGTGTTATTTCTTCAAAATAATTTAATAACTTGCACTACACGCAAAACCGAGTTCAATTGCACCATGACTTACCAAAAAAAAAGCCATTAAAAGAGGTCATGAATAGTATTAACTAAATTTTAAACTTTATAATTTTAGAATCCATATTATGAGTTTCTTAATCATAATGCAAGAACAGATTCATTTTCAGTATTGCACTTTTATCAACTTTTGATAGTGAAACCTTTTTAAATACAATATTTTAAACTTTTTGACTAAATGGAGACATCAAAAAATTTAAAATGAAACTTCCCAAGCTTCCACGGTACGCTTTCCTTTGAATAAAACAGTAGCATGTGTTGTACGCAACTTCGAGTTTTAACACACACCACAACCAATCAAACTAGCTGTTATGAATAGTAATACCTACTTTTTGAAGTTATATATATTTTATATTTTAAAATGGACTTCATTTTTGGATTCGGAATATCAAATTTAGCCTAAGGTGAAATTTTGGTACTTTTCGGATAACTTTCATATTTTGATGAATAGTGAAAATTACTAAATTTTAATTAAAAACAACTTTTTTAATCAAAATAATTAATAGTAATAAATTATGAATTTGAGTGGTTTTAAAGTATATTTAGAATATATTTTTACAATTTAATATAATTTTGGTCATTGGACATAATTTTACAATTAAACCGAACATAAACAAGTGTCAATCTTTCGATAGTTATTATCTCTTAAAAACACGCTTTTTGTTTTGACAGCGGAAATTAATTTTAAATTAATTTCTGCCACTTCTGTGTTTTGAATTTAGGAAAATGGATTCCATATTTGAAATCAGGATGTTCAAATTGTGTAAATAGGTAACTTTTATTTTTAGACATTTTGAATAATTACTGCGGTAAATATTTTATTTACCATGGTTAAGGGTAAATCCGGTAAATAAGGGTTAAAAGATAATATTATAATAATACTAAATTACCCTAAAACGTGTCTTAACCCTATTGGTTGATACATGGTCGACCATGGGCATCTTTGTGTCAATTTTGGGACCCCATGGATCCACTTGTAAGTGATAATGACACTTTATTTTAATTAAGTCAAAATGAATACAAAAATGACACAAGCATATATCTTTTAGAAAAACAATTGTTACATAGGGTTATATATGATGGATTTTCGATTATAAATATTCATTAGAAAGATAAAAATATTTCCTACATAATGATATTTTATTTATAATTTTTAGACATTAAATAAGTTATTTTATATATGACACAATGATGATGCAGTAATTAATATAATAGTGAAAAATTAAAATAATTGATATTATAAATACCCAACAAAATATAATATGAAACTTTTAATGAATTAAACTAATTTTCTAGGATACTATGATATATTAGTATTGATTTAATTGACTTTTTTCGAAGTAATCAATCTGTTATGAGTTTCACAAAAATCAACTATTGAATAGTGTCAAAATTGACATAAAAGAGTTTTTAAAACAAATATTATATTATTAATTGATATTAAATTCCTAAAAATATAAGGTTCGGCGAAAAGACTTATATAAGAATAGGTTCATCATTAATGGACCACTTGGGGGTGGCTTGGATGTATATAGTATGTTTATTAACCATATTACATAAAAATACAAAGAGACATTGTAAAAGTGAAACTAATTAACTTAGAGTTAATACTTAAAGATATGGTTAATATAAGTACCCAAACCTGTCTAAATTCTATTGGTTGAGTGTTTTTCGACCTATCCCCACCTTAACCTTTGAATAATCAACTTTTAAACCTTTAGAAACCGAATATGAATTTATTATAAATTAATATGTCTAACTTTTCCAAAGGTGCCCCTCACCCCTCTTATAAAAGGGCACTCCTCCTTCTCATTTATTAACACCTTCAAAGCCTTTTGGTTCGGAAAAACTCTGCCCAAATACTCTCCCAACATCCCTCACTACAACCTAGAGGCCTTAGTTTGATCAGAAAGCCAACCTAAGGAGCCCTTTTGATCAAATCAAAAGGAAGAACCCGAAGAAGAGGTAATGATTTCACCACCCTTCTCCAAGTTCATTTCTTCTTCCACTTCTTCTTCCTTTGTTCTTACCATTCTAAAATAATAACTCCAGTATCTCACATATACTGTGATGTTATTATAAATATGGTACAATCATATTCAGTATTCTATCCACCCTTTGAATAACATGTCACCATACGTGCATACGTACGGCTTACCGTCTCCACGTCGTGGTGTAATTGTTATTCAATATAATATTATTTGGATGGGTATAATAATGATGTGTAACTCATGTAAATAATAAATATAACATGTTAATGATTCTGTATATATGATATACCATCCATTTATATATTATTTTAATATCAAAAGAATGATATTGTCGCTCGTGCGTACGTACGGACTACCGTCTCCACGAACACGATGAGAATCATTCTCCATCGTATCCATTCAAGTATAATTATCATTTGATGATTTAAAAATGATGTTTAAGGACTGGATATCATTCTGGATATGAATAAGATACAACAACCATGGCTTATGTAACAAAATATATAAAAGAAAATGAGTAAGTTAACTCCCGAAACGACGATAATTCTAAGATATTATTAACAAATCAATGTTAAAAGATCATATATGATATCATATTAATATATATGATTCTTTTATAATTTAATAACAACTATTTAACCATTATACAGGAGGTTAACCTACCCCAACCAAGGAAAAGTACAAGGTAAGGGTTTACTTTACAACCTCTTCATTATCCAAGGTTATTTATACGTAATAATCTACTGGGATCTCTTTATCGTCCACATCCATGTTTCTTAAAAATGCATTTCAAAACATTTTTACTATTTACTAGAATATGAGTTAAATTCATTTATACCCTTTTTGACTTTTATAAGTGGTTTATAAAGGAATCTTTCGGTCGTTTTCAAAACAAGGTCCTTTTTAACCTTTTCGACAGAATTAAGGTAAGAATGTTTTTTTAACTTATACGGCGGGTGCGACTATTTTCCGCCGTTATAAAATCTTCAAAGATTCCCTTACAAGCTTATAAGAATATTTTCAAAGAAAATGTTTTATTTTATATGGATCTTAAATTATTTCAAAATAAAAGGAGATATTTCTTTAAAAAGAATTTTGATTTCACCTATGTCAACATCCTTTGATGGATTTTAAGATTATTTGAAGTTGATTTATTATGTTACAAAACTTCTATATTGTATTGAAGGTTTTGTGATATGTTTGACTGTGGATGTGCTATTTTTATACCATTCATAGTTTATGGTGAAAGTATTGACATTTCGTATGCTAGTTTTAATACGAATGTTTATGTTATGTTTAAACCTTTTCATATGGGAATGCATTGGACTTAATATGTGACGGGTGGAGCCCGCTATAGCTCCTCGATGCATCGGTAGGTCTCATGAGACAAAATAGTGTCTTGGCACAAGGCCATGACAAAATCTTATTTGTAGTCTTGGCACGAGGCCTTGGCTATGTGGTAATGATAGTCTGGCATTATGCATTCCATCATTATGAAAGTGGTTATTTATTTTTCATGTGATTATTCGATTAGTAGAATAACCATGTGAATAAGTAAATGGCATTATTTCATTTCATTTATGCCATACTATGTTGAAAGTTCAAGTTTTAAAGGCTTTTGTTTTAGTTATACATTGCCTTAAATGTTTATTCTTATTTATGAAAGTTTCCGCTATATTGTTATCCTTACTGGGCATTTGAGCTCACCCCTTTTCTATGTTTTATTTTTCCCAGGAAGTGAAGAAGTAAATTATGAATGACCTGCAGGGATATTATGTGGGGATATGAGTGTGGATTATGGAGACAATATGTTGTTGTAGTAGTTTTTCGTTTAATGATGTAATGTAAACCTTATGAATATATCTAGTGTTTCTAAGGCTACTAAACCAATCGGTCTTTCGAGATTTGATCTTTCTTGTGATCATGCCAATGTTACGAAGTAATGCACTGACTCTGGGCAGCTGGGGTCGGGGCGTTACATATAATATCACTATACATGACATTAAAGTAAAGGAAGCATTTGAATACAAGGTAAGGGGAAAATCTCAAACCCAATTTTCTTTCTTTGTGTTCTCCCTCTTTCACTCCATTTTGGTATGGTCACTTCTTAAAAATAATTTTTTCATCATTATCGTACCTTTTCCAGGATATAAATGTTTTTTAATGAATTTTATGTCAATCCAAATGTTTTACAAAATAACTCTTCTTTTAAGAACTCAACTTTTACCTGTTATTCGTTGTTGATGTTTCTTGAATAAAGTATGTTTTTCCTCTTTATTTTGGGAAACCAGATCGTATGAATGTATTCTTATGAGATTAAACACATTCCTTTCCATGAAATAGTTATGTTCATTATTGATATATGTTCTATGTGGAATTCTTGATGATGATAATATTATGAGGTGATGGGTGCGCCTGAATTATATAGCGCATTATGAATGTTTGAATGTGACATGTGTAGCTGAAATTTTACAGCGCTGCAATGCATTAGCTAAAGTGATGAATGTCATGAGTAGATGTGAAATGATTTGTGAACATGATTATAGATCGGTTCATATGTACGTGTGGCAGTTAACCACTAAGACATGATGTTTCATTTTTATGCAATGCCACATTTCAATTCTTATATCTATGCTTCCTATCATGTTCATGATCTTTTTCCCATATTATGATTATGATCACCCAATGATATATTTTTCTTATCTATCCACTTACTGGTCTCCATATCAACCCTTTTGATATATATCCTCATGTGGAAATATGTACTAAAGGGAGGATAAGTGCTAAGACGAAGCTAGAGAAAAAGAAATTTAATAAATTTTTATGCTTGATGTTGTATTTGTTATGTATGCTCCTCGTTTTCCCAAAACACTAAACCTTTGGATCCTCTATGTGTAATACTCTTATGTTGTTTATCTTTAAAATGATGTTATAGTAATGTAAGAAATGTATGGGTCCCGATAAGTGCTGTTCCCAAAGTGTCCTTGTGAATGTGATAAATGTGTATTTTAGATTATAGTTTTTCTACTCGGAACACAATAATAATGATATCAAGTATTTATCAGGTGCATGGATTATGAAAAGTTAATTTTTCTATATTTTAAAACATAAATAGTTCTAGCTTATGATGCAGAGGATTAAAATGGAATTGTATCCTTTAATTAATAAACATTTGGACATATATGTTAGATTATATATCTAAATTTATACCAATGGGATATAGAAATCCAATAGATCCGAATAGAGGATAATCCTATAGAATTAAAGTTAGACTCCTCACATCCCTGAATAATGAGAAATATGAAATTCTTTAAATTGGTTCCTCCTGATGGGGGATAAAAATTTTCAATGTGGCATATAGATAACTATAATCTATTAATATTATTTTTGAATAGAATAAAATTTTAAATGTATTCGTGGTATTTTTCTCAATTATCGAATCCATGCATGATCTAAAAAGGATACAAAAATATGAGAAGTGTCTATATAAGGAATGAAATATTGTATAAGTACATGGTTGGTTGATAAAGGATTAATAGAGGAATACCTATAAATAAGGATTCTACACATGTTTGGAATGCACTGGAACGAAATATAATTAATTTTCCTTGAAGTTTAAATAGTTGCCAATTAGTCATTGGATAACTCGTGAATGACTATAATAATAGATTTTAATTAAGTGGGGTTGATACCAAAATCCTTTCTCCGTTATTTTAATAAAATATTCATCAAATGGTCAATTCCAGTAATTAATATCAGTTCATTTATTATTTTTTATTTCAAGAGTAGTCTATTTTTGGAACCTTATTTTGACAAATGTACCCTCATTTCTCTACCCTGTCTTATTTGTTTCAATTTAAGATAATATGTATGATTTTATGGAGTATAAGGAATCTCAAGGTAGTTATTATATCCCTTCATATCCCTTTGTCTCAAATATTGTGCTAATGGGGTGTTATTTATGGGTAACACATTTTGGGTGCCAAACCATATGGGATATTAATGTAGAACTGAATGTTTCCCATAAAGTGGGGGTAGAAGTATACCTTTTATAATTAAATGAGTGAATTTTTAGATATTTGAATGTGTATGTTTCAATTTACATAAGAAACATAAAATTTTTATTTATAGGGGAACATTGTTATTTTATTAGATAAATACTCATGATATCTTACTAGATTGGTTCAAGATGATACCCCTGATTTGTGTATTCATTTACAAATATATAATTTAAATAAGAACATTTTTTCATCAAATTCGAAATTCATTGTTGAAAAATACATTGATTTTGGTGATCTTTTTTATTTTCATGTGTTTTTGGCCCAGATGCACAAATTGGGGGAACTCTAGGTAAAAATTCCAATCTACATGACAAGTAGAAAACTACATTCCATCTACATTTAGCCTCAGACACAGATTGGCCGAAAGATTACACAACTACGTCACCAGAAGAGAGAAAACATGTCGTGTTTGTCATACCTAAACAAGTTGTAAAGGCTTCTAGATTAAGTTTTTGACATTTTCTAGAGACTACACATCATTTGAAGACACAATACACATTGTGCATCATTTACCAACCAACAATGGGCTCTATGGAAGTGATGGTTGGTGCAGCTGGCCACCTACCAGAGAAAAAGTTCCACATAAACACATTGAAGAAACTACATGCCGTGTACATTAAATACACAACATATACTTTTTTTTCTATAAATATAGGGCATGGAATCTGATTTTAGGGATAACTTACCAATTCTACAAGTAGGGAGGTTCCATTGTCATGCTACCATTACTACAATTCTCCTCCAATTCCCCATTCAACTAAAACAATAGTGATCTTCATACGATAACCACATTAGGTATCAAGGGTCATGTTGTTATCTCCTCTTCCATGTGTATCCAAACACCATGCGTGTTGAGGAAACGTGTGATGAATGGGTATTGTAATATGGATTTGCTGTTATTTTTCCGTTTGTTCTGTTTAATCCTTCTTATCTTCTTCAGTCAATTCTCTTTATCACTAAAATTTCTTTAGCCAGACCAAGTGCAGAACCTTCAAGGACTCAAAGGAAGAATACTGAAGAACACCTTCATGATCAATGGAATTATTCCTCAACTAAAAAATGGACAAATCAAAATATAGAATTATTAAATACTAACTACCAGTCCAATGAGTGAGTATCATCAGTTTGAGACATAGTTTACCAAAGTAAGGAGACCTTGTCACAATTAAATACCAGAGTGTAGGGTTGTTATGAACAACTAAACCTAATAAAAAATTTCTATAACCTCCATAATAACTGTAGCCCAAATAAACTATTTCTTTTCAACCACATTAAAACAAAAATTTATTTATTTATCTTTAAATGATAAACTTTATTTAAATAAACAATTGTCATAATTAAAAACAAAATTCCCACTCTAAATTCAGTAACTTTTACTTGTTAATTCCAAATGTAATAGATTTCACACACTCATCCAGTTACCTGTGTATTGACTCGAAAATTATGATATACTAGCTTATGAGTGAGTAATATCAATTTAGGACAACGAAAAAATACTTTCGGTGAAAAGACAGTCCATATTATGGAATCATCCATGCCGAACATTTTGGTTTGAGTGTTCAATTTTATTTTTATTAATTAATTTGGTGAAAATAAAAATTGAAAATTTTAAAAAATCCCTTTTATAGTCTCATTTATGTTTATATTTATTGTTCCCTGTTAATCATGGGTTTTGTTTTTTTTTCATGTAATGGATCACAAGGTGCATGAGTAGATGCCCAATATGGTCCACAAGCACCAAGTCATCTGTCATTCTTTCGAATGATCTGTAAATCGAACAGACGTTGTTGAGATGACTACATGCACTGGTTTAAGATCACATCCAGAACTCACTACCCATGGAGAAAATGGATGAGGAACATCCTAGGACTTCAGTAGTCAAGGACTCTCTAAGGAATTACACACAGTCCATTCCCCGTATAGACTAGGGTTGTCAAGGACTCTTTGAATAAGCTCACCCGGTCAATTCCCCTTATATCCTAATGGTCTAGGATTCTTTGAGGAAGCTCACTCGTTCAATTACCCTTTTAGATTAGGTCATTCACAAACTCTCCAAGGAAGTACACATCATCAATTACTCTTATAGTCTAACAGCTCACCAATAAAATCAGATACTCTCTTAGGATGCTCACTCGGTCAATCCCCTTACAGTATAAAGTAATCAATAACTCTCTAAGGAAGCTCACGTGGTAAATTCCTCTTATAGCCCTAAGTGGTTCTAGGCTCTATGAGGATACTCACTCAGTCAATCCACCTTATAGCCAAAAGTACTCAAAGACTCTCTGAGGAAGCTCACCCGGTCAATTCCCTCTATAGTCTACTACAACAGGTTCTTATGGCCATGTGTAAGTCAACGAGCATAGCATTGTAATATAGCCAATGTAAACCTACAAAAGTACTTGGATAAACAGTCTACAACATAACAAGCATGTCAGAATACAACTCTCCATCCTACAGAAATAGGCATGGAAAACAGGCAAGGGAGCCAAAGGCTAAATAGGAACAAATGGTCGTAAACCTAGAAATGCATCGGAAAAACACATCCAAATGATAGCAATCAACACTATTCATATCCAAATATCCTCTACAGAGGCATACATGCATAGTAAGAAAACAACAAGGGAAAAATAAAAAACACGCAATACCTCATTCATGGGTATTGGTAAAATTTGCATATAATACTAAAATACTTTGAATGGAAAGGCAGAAACCACCTTCCTCAGGGTTAAAAGATCAATATACATGAACCTCGAAGCTTGAATATCATTGGAACATTGTATATCTAAGAAAACATACAAAAAGTTCAACCCATGATAACATTGAAAGGAAGAGAAATTGGAAAACAAGGCTCAATTAGAAGAGGGAACTGATCGATGCGATTCCAACGAAATCAACGGTGTTCGAATCGGAGTTCATATGGCGGCTCGGGGGCTCAGAGTGAAGTTGTGTATGTACGGGTTATCTCGGATGGAGACAACATAGATGAAGTTTGTTCTGTCTGTCAGATGAGACCCCAAAGCATTTAATGTAAAAAAATACATGGTGTGTACTTTTGGAGTACATAGTCTGTACTTGCTATTTCTGTACTTCGCATTAGGTGGCCTCCAAGTCTCTCTCACACAGCTGTGTGTGTGGCTACTATACGTCCAGCAAAAGGGCTGCTGAAGCATATAAGTACAATGCGTGGACACATAAAGTACAGAACGTGTACTTAGAAAATTTTAAGAAATTTATCTTTTTTCCATAAAATTCCAAAAAAGGGAAACATATCTGAAAAGATGTTCCAGGTTAATACAATCGTGATACATATTTTTTCACCCTAGATATACAACCCATATAGAATAATTAGTCTCTCACATCAACTCATCATGAAATCTCGATAAAACCCATACCTATAAATATAAAATAATAATATTTCTAGTTAAATCTTTTCATATTTATGGTAGCGCCACAAAATATAAGCTTCCCCCAATGATAATCACTTGGGATCACATAAGTTCATGGTATTGATCTGGTATAAATTAACGTGTAAAATAAATTTCAAGGATACAAGTACTCATCATAGAGACACAAAAATATATATATGAATATTTGTAAAGAGTTTCACTAATAACCACTCAGATCAATACTCACACGAAACCTCAATCCTTGACATTATGCTCAAGGAATTATAAAATATATTTTTCTTAATATTTTTATAATCTAGCTCGTAGTCAAAACACTACAGATACAGATCCAACTTCATTTAACAATGTATTAAGACCCAATAATAGGATATATATTTCTAAGGCACTTATAGTCTTTAAACACCCCAAAAATCACTCAAAAAAGGTAGTGTCTCTTGTATCACAGGGTGGGTATCATCTGTCAGGACCTTTTAAAAACCATCAAATCCTCATACATCAGAACATCTACCAATCCAACAATAGATGCGACAATAAACTTGTTAAAATAATTTAATTATATAGGAAATGATGTATATTAGGTTTTGGTCCAGATTATAATTAGTTTCTAAAAATTCAATTATAATAATAAGAGCAGAAGAATTTTACACGATTGTTGGTCAGCCCGGTTATCGGTAATTCGACAAGGGAGAATCCCACGATAAGAACCTAAACATACCATGTATGTCCAATAAAAATCAAAATATTGAAGAAATTCATAGGTAACACCAATGATGTAAAATATTAAAACTTGATTGCATATATTTATACTCCCTTTAATGTGGTAACAAGTCCCTATAAGTTTTATTTATTATACTACAAACTTTATTGTGTTATATCAGCATAATATTGATGTTGTCTTAATGTTTTAATGATTGTGTCAATATTTTGGGTATGATAATATATTGACATGGTGTAGAAAAGGTTTTCATTAATGAAAACCACCAAAAACTGATCATGTAAAGGGTAGTTCCTCAAGTTAATGAATACTAAATGGTTGTTCTTCTAAACAAACTAAATCACATCGGACTCATAATGTCCATACCTTCTACATAAGTAATTATGAGGTATGTATGATGGTATAACTATATTATAAATATATCCCAATATCAGGTATTTTTAAGGGAAAATATATTCACCACTCATCTAATTGAAGAGGATTCTAATGTATAGAAGGGGTGTTTTGTTCATGACTATCATCTAGTTTAATCACCAAGTGTATATTGACAAACAAAAATTCCAACTATCATTATTGTAAAAGGGATATGAGAACTGTAAGGTGAAGTAATAGGACTTATTAAA
Organism: Viscum album; assembly: GCA_963277665.1. Lineage (NCBI taxonomy): Eukaryota > Viridiplantae > Streptophyta > Magnoliopsida > Santalales > Viscaceae > Viscum > Viscum album. The sequence continues at coordinate 301,699,808 of OY728131.1, read as the reverse complement.
CCCTTAGATTCATGGTAATCTAAAATAACAATCAAATCCTAAAGATTCCTTGGATCTATCATCTAAAAATAATAGAAAATGGCTCAAATTCTAGATCCAACTCGATCATGAACTCGACCTATCACTCATCCAGTAAGCCATAAAACTATTTTGGTAAAACTTCCATAAAATGTTATATCATTGATCAACTGTATCCTACAAAATTACACCATAATCTATTTGAAAGACATGTTTTCTGATCTCTAAGACAATCCAATATACAAATAATAAGTCTTACATGACCTGACCCAGGATCCCACACACAATAGTGAAAATTGTTCCTTATATCTAATGATTGAAATGTAAATCCTCTTAAGTAATAGTTCATGTGGTACTATTAAAAATTGATTGAATCAGCACATATAATGGAATCAAAAACTGTCATTTCCAACAAAAATAGTTCCCAATAGTAATGACAGACACCATTATCTAGAAAACATGCCCGAAAACCATTGGTATTCTCTTACCACAATCCGAACAGTGTAATAAAGGTCATGACACCATCTATGTCATCCACAACCAGTCCATAACCATTTCCAAAATGTGTACATATAATAGATTTTCATACTCATATATCAATAAAACATTAGGAGAGGTTTATGTTATATAAGGACCTATGATGGTAGAATTTCATGTATCCAAGATAAATAGGGAACACAACATATCATCAGGCTTACTTTCTCGTTTTACCTAATCTCCCTTCTATCTCCCATTCATTTTTCCCTCCCCCCAGTACTTACATCCCTTCCTCGACCTAAATGTCTTATTGAACTCTAGCTACCTATCTACATAGTGGTAACATAGTTTTCCATAATTTTTTACCATTTATGAACTGCTCTACATCTCTACTATTGCATTACCATGAATATCATCTATAGGTTGCCCATCCGACAATAGTAATGAAACACCATGGTAGGGTATGTAATATATTTTTGGATTTTTCCGAACATTCCATACTGATTGAACATAGAAAGGACATGGTCTTAATATGATTGTCAACTTCCATGGGTCCTCTACCCACAATTTACTTCATGATAAATATCGTGGTCTTGGACCATTCCACCTGAATACCTGCACCATGTTCACAATTCAAAAAAAGATAAATTCCATCCATATGAATCTATCTAATTCTATTTTTGATAGGAGATCGTGGTTCATTTTATTTCAACTACCAAAAAACCAGAAAAAACACATATTACCTAATCTTATAGAGAATCCAATCAGGGAAATGCCTAACCCTAACAATCTCATATTTTGGGAAATATATGGAAATTTGCTTCTAGTCAATTAAACATCTATCTTAGTCCATAATTTAAATGCCCACTTATTTCATGTGCATGAACTCATGATCCTTCTAATAAATCAATTTCCAATGTCATATGTTTTCTAGATACATCGCCTCCTAGACAGTACATGATAACTCATATTGCTTCTTAGTGGTGAATAATATTCCCACCAATGATTGGTTGGTCCCTGAATCTTTTTTGAAGAATGGTTCAGCCTTATATCTATAGCTATATAATAGTTTTAAAACATTTATCAGAGTAACTTGATCCAGAATGTAGATACCAGTAATTCTCCCTCCCTTTTGAATTAAGGTGGATTCATCATTAAAATCAACATAATAATCTCATAAATTTAAACTAAAAAATGATAATATGCCTTAACATAGAAATCATGACCCTTAAGATGTTGTTGTGGTAATAATAATTTATCTAAATCTCTAAATCATTAGTAAAATCTAGATCCATTATGTTATGTTAATGTTTATTACCCCTCTCATGATGTCCAATTTGAAAGAAATGTTGATATAATTATGCCTAACGAAAAAAACACTCCATTGAACACTAGCCAACAACAATTTCAACCTCAACCGGTTACCACCGTAGCAAACCACTAGAAAAAGTTCTCTCTATACATGTATTAACATATTATTTTTCATTAAAATACCATTCATTTATTATATTTTTTATTAGATAAAACAAGAACCTCATCTCATTGTTTATACAGTAAAATATATCACATGTAATAAATATGTACCTACAATAATCAGTGCATGTCAATATATGTCACCAAATTTTTTATCCTCATTCACATATAGTCAGATAATTTTGTAGCATGACACAATTATAAATATCAACAAATAATAACATCACACAACATCTGAGTCATCAAAGGTGAAATAATTTCAATAAAAAATAAGTATCATGAATATAAATCTTGTCCTTTTTCACTCATCTTTCCCCCCTTAAACGGGTCAACTAATACAATGATAATTATCATTACAAAGACTAAATATTTTCTTAGATTCTATTACACATTTAACGTTCATAAAATACAAAAATAAAATAAAACCTTATCTCTTTAGATACCTCTTTGTACAACTCAAAATACAACACTCTTTTACAATTCCAAATAATGTTGGTTAGTAGACCTCATGTGTGCATCCCCATACTGAATTGAATGTTTAATAAAAGAGATGGTGAAATCCTAATAGTGGGTAAAATATACCTTTTTTATAAAGAGTTGTAATAACAGTGGAATAAATATCAGAGTGCGATAAATTATAAAAACCATATAATAATGGTAGATAAATCAAATTTTCATGGGAACTAATCAATCCAATGACGCGAAGAAAATATAATGTTACTACAATATATATTGATTCTCATTTATAGTATGAATTTTAAAAGATAAATGACAAAAAAACTCAATAATGAGACCAATGAACCAAGTCCCAATCCCCATGTCTGTCTCATCAACAATCTACATCTCGTATATTTGGTAACATATAACAGCAAGGCCCTTTTCCCGAGTCCTAAATTGTATCGAAGTAATATGATCATTTTCTTTATAGTGTCACAAAAATGGTGTGAATTAAACTGAGTAGGTCAATCCAAAAATGTATAAACAAAACCTTTATGATGTCATGTGCATTCCATAAAGAGATAATCAAATTTATTAAAAAATCATTTAATAAAATAGAAAAATTTACATACTTTAGAAATATGTGAATGTATCTATGAGCATTTAGTATCACCATCCCAAACATTACCATAATTTCGTGGAAGTATCATATAACCCGTAAAAATACCAATATAAAATCATTTCCTCATAACCTATAAAATTCCCTTATATATGTATTTTTTCATAACCATATCAAATAATATAAATATGAATTTAAGCATAATATGGCCAATCCGTCTATATTGGTATTTCATCAAAAGTAGTATGTGCCCTTGAAAAATCATTTAAGGATAACCATATCATATCATACTGTCAAAATTAATTTATTAAAACATGTATGCTATTATATAATTTAAACTTATTAGAATAAATCTCAAAAGGTCTCACGTCATTCTAATTATTAATTAAAGAAAATCTTTATTCATTCTCAATCAAGGGTAGGAACACCGTAGGGGAATTCTCAAGCATGATATCAATATAATTGAATCTAACTTGATCAATGGTGTATGAAAAACATAATATTATCATGAATAGTTTTACTATTATTTAATGTTCACGTTGTGTCAGCATGATCATATAGTATTGAACAAAATAAAAAAGTAGTGGAAAACTATAAGGATTTGTTCTTGATAACCTACCTTTATCTTAATATCAAGGAAACACTTTCAATTGGGAATGACAATAAGGAATAAATGCCAAGAATATAGCATAGAAAACCAAGGCCACATAAGAATCATGTTTAATAACTCATTCGATTTTGTTCAAGAAGTCACACCATTGTAATGTAGGATAATAGAAGAATAGATAAAACCAATGTGGAAGAACCCAATATGGATTAAATGATAGATCAAGTTGTCTTGGAATGAATAAATCTCAAGAATAATTGTTAATGTAATTGTAGGATTTGAGAGGGGAGGTTTCACCATGAATGAAAATAAATCAAATGTACAACATGTTTTGAAATATCCAATCCCAAAACAGTCATGACATGATCCCTTTTCTCGATGTTTATTTCACTATTTACATGATAGATTAAAAAATGAATCACCTCAAATATAATTAACATTGATCGAAAAAATTCTAAAAATAATTTTTTTATAATCTGTAATTATTTAATTCTTTATACCATTTTATTGAAACTGCCTGAAAAAGGATTCACATCGTTTAACAAGTTCACCACATGAAAACTTCCAAAATGATAAATCTATAAAAACACTTATAAAAATCATTAGTTCAACCCTAATTCCCAAATGACATCCTCTTATAAATTTTCACATTTAAATTAACTCTATTTATTTAATCAAAAATACCTCCATGAACTTAATGTCAATTTCCCTTGAGATATCTCTCAATACCAAATGAAAAGGATTCACACCCTTAAGATTAAAAAAATTATAAAACCAATTAAAAGAGGATGAAGAAAAAATTTATGAGAGGTGTGCCCAGAAACGATTAAGTCCTACAACATATATCACTAAATATGAAGTTCCCAAGATAGTAATGGGAGAATTGAGTAAGGGGATGTGGGTTGGGGAATTATTGCCTTTTGAAAATTTAATGAATTTTTATACCATGATAGCCATACAAAATATGATTATTTTTAAAATATTTTGAAAATATTTTTGTGATATTATTTATTTAAATAGTGAAATAATTGATCCCACAATATGATAATTAATTTTCATCACATGTCAATGTGATAATGGATAACACTACGATTAATATGTTTCACTATTTTAGTCCATAAATATAGGTTTTGGATAAAACCCTAAAATATGATATATGAGAGTACATTTTATCTAATTATATTCCCTTAAATTGAATCATATTAACTACCAATTCAATTATAAATCTATCATATCATAGTATTCTGACATCATTATTCAGACATTCATCAATATTGATGAGGTAAAATTCATCAACACATGGATAATATATTAAATATCATGTTTATTAGTTGTTAAATATATTGTAATATGTGACTGATAGTCTATGGGGTTATAATTATTAAATGAACCAAAAATATATATATATACTCTTCATTATATTTCACATATCCAACAAGCCAACATTGTGGATTAATGTAAATATGGTACCAACACTATGGGGGGTGATATAATCCAGAGTAAATATGGGCCTATTACGTGAGGCAAACATGCAATGGTTTTGATAAAAAAACACTTAATAATATAAATATATGAACACATATAGATCTCCCAAACATATAAATGTATGGAAATATCATCCATTATCTCATAAATAGATATAACATTCATAAAAATAATATCAATATACTATATCAATAGTTAGGCACTGGTTTAGGGGATTTATATAAAATTAGTAATGGTTAATTTGAAAAAGGAATATTTCCTGAAATTTATTTGTACAACACTATTTATAAGTATGTATATGGAATTCTTCTACTATGAATATTTGGTAGAAAATATTCTTCTACTAACATGGAAGGGTGAATTTTGGATCAGGTCAAATGGGTTTCCCATCCCAACATAGAATCTGTGTCATCAGTACCAATTGGACTAATTTAATGGAGGAGTTATAAGATAAAAATTCATAAATTTCATCCTTTATTAATAACAAGAAATTATATATCAATTTATTCATTCTATGTCATTGAATGTTTATATCCAATCAGTCCTCATTTTTTACACATGTTTGAGGCCAATCACCTTGGTTTTAGTGATATGGATTATAGATGGGAGATTGATTTATTTTCATTACATTATTATTGTTGTTCTCCTAGTTTCTAGTAAAATTATGTTTATAAAAGTCATAATTTCATATCTCTTGTAAATTTCATGGAATTATATTGTGGATCACTATATAAATAAATACATAAATGTTCTAGAATCCACTAGATATTACCTTATACATACACAGTCCATATATTCAATGTGCATATAGATTTCATACACCCCCTTCACATGACATAAATGTTACTGTGTCATCATGAATGTATTAAAATTTTTATTTATGACTGTATAGTGAATTAAAATGTTTTTTCTTTTTTAATGAATCTTATAGATTATGTAAACCACAATGGTATAAATTTTAATCGTGAAAGGAAATTTTGGAATCATAAATTGGTTTTTAAATTGTTAGAAAAATATATTTTTCATCATAATGTTGTTGAAATTTTTTTCTTATAGATAAACCTAATAAATATTTTCAATGAAGAATGATTAAAATATATAGAATGTATTCATAATATTTATAGTCCTTAACGATGCATGTGGAGTGATATGCGAAAATTTAATTTCTTTTAGCAGATAAATTTTTTTAAATATGAACTGAATACATAAAGGAGTTTATTTCTTATTTCCTAAATTAAATCATGTTTGATAAGGTGGATTACTATTACAAATCCTCAATTTTTAACAAGGAAATATCAGAAACAAAAATAAAACTGACTAAAATCAATGTAATAGAATTGTAAACTCTGAAATGAGAGAGGTGAAAGAAACAACTCTACACTATTCGATGATAAAGAGAAATCCTAAAATGATCATGAATGTTAATTTTTTATGAAGATGATGAAATTTTATGACTTAGTTATAATATAATTGATATTGAAATGATCATAGATGGAAAATTAATTTTCACTTTCTATGACAAAATGTTTATACTTATTTTTACATATTAACTTAATATATCATGAGTATGGATAATTTCATGAATAAAAATGTGTTCATGAACCTAAATAATGATTAGTAGATTTCACATTAGACCTTCATCAGTGTACCATATATTGGGATATTAAAATTAAAAAATAAATAAAACAATTTGAAAAAAAAGTCTTCAAAAGAGTATTTTTATATAAAAGGGCATGTGATATTAAAATATTCAATTGAAAACATACCCCTTATACTAAGAAGGTGTGTTATGTGATGAATCACTGTGATGATGAGAAACACATAATCAAAAAATGTAATTAAGAACATGATGAATACATTAAACATGTTAATGTATATAAAGAAACATTAATGTATTATTGTTCCTAGTTTCATATTTAATAATCATATATGAAAAACATTTATGTACAGCTTCTAGAAAATATTGTAATTTCATTACAATCTTTGTGGTATACAATTGAGGACTGCATGGTTAAGGATGAATCAGTGTTAGGGTCCCCATCATTGGATGTTAATCTATCTTATAAGAACTTATCATTATATATGGTGGAAAAATTAGTTCCAATCAGTGTTTTCCCATTTGGTAGATGCAAAAATATAGATCTGACAGTATAGGTATCATCAAAGATATGAAATATCTATGTGTGTGAGTATATTTTCAATGTATATATACACGTATTAATATTTAATTTTTATAAATATTATACTCATTGTAATCAAAATTCACTATCTGATAAATTGTATTTATTTATAGAAGTCACAAATTTTAAAAAAGTGTTTCATTTTCATGTATTGGGGTTAGTGGTGAGTTGATGCTTCTAAAAATAAATATATCACAAATTGATGGATTGGGAAATCTATATTTCATAGAAGAAAATTATATGTTCCTAATAAATATACTATTATTTAAAATAAAACAGTGGTAACATGGGTTAACACTAATATTCTTAGGGATGATTTCTCAACATTTATTAATGAATAACAAATGAATTTAATATAATATAAAACAATAATATAATATTTAAAAACATGATTGATATAGTGAATGGAAATAATCTATAAATTAAACACTCTAGTTATAATATTAAATAATGTGATTAATTTTCCGATGATATTTTCACAATACTTATTTGAAAGGTTTTGATAAAGATACTACAGTAGAGTAGGGAGAATATAATATTATTGAGGAACCCATTTATTATTATCAAATTTTAAACATAAAGAAAATCCCAGTGTGTTTTCAACTTTTAATGGGGTTTTATTGAATTAATTTGGTAGTGGTAGCTAAAAAATCTCTTTCATCATTATATGACATAAATTTGGAGTACACTATGATATTTACATAGGGAAAATATTGATAAATTATAAACTACAGTTTAATTATATTATAAGAAATGTCATAGTAAAATGTTTTGAATGTGAGTTTAAATGTGAAATATAAATAAATTCAATCATGTGATGAAACACTGAAAAAATACTATCTATATTCCAATGCATAAGTGGGAGAAAAATATTTTTTTATATTTTTTGGGTGATTATGTGGTTATTAGATTTATTATTAAAATATCACATTGATTATAATTATTTTCAACGATTCTATACTATCATAATTTCACATTCATTAAAAGTCGGCAAAAGAGCTATGCTGACAACCATAAAAGGGACTTGGAGTTCGATGTTGGAGATAAATTCTTCATACGAATATATCCATGGAGGTGAGTCATTCAATTTGAGAAGAAAGGGAAGATAAACCCAATGTTCATTAGCCCCTTTGAGATCACTGATAGCATAGGATTTTTGGCCTATCGATTTTCACTTCCACATAATATAGATCACATTCATGATGTTTTTCACATATCACTCATGAGGAAGTACATATTGGACCCCTCACATGTACTAATCTCAGAGGTGGTACAGGTGGAAGATGATATCTCTTATGAGGAACATCCAGTAGAGAATCTATATTTGATAAATAAGGTACTACGAAACAAGAAAACCCACCTTGTCAAAGTGCTGTGAAGGACCCATATGTTTGAAGAAGCTACTTGGGAACTGGATGAGGTGATGATGTAGAAGTACCCTCACCTGTTTGTGTGAAGTGGAATTTCGGGGGCGAAATTTCTTAATGGGGGGAAAATGTAACGACCTAATGTCTTTCAATGGAAATTACCTTCTTATAATCATGTCATAAAATCACATGAAAACACAACAAATTTATCTACTATGTTCTATGTGACCTCTAAACATAAGTTGGTCACTTCTGTATTGGGAATTTTGAGAATATGACATACATGGTTGTGTTCAAGAAGATATTTGGAGACTAATATCACAAATTTTTTTAGTGAATAGTAACCTACCCTTATAAATAGTACAAACCCTTATGAATAGTAATATGACCATTTTGAATAGTAAATCATCCAACAGAAGAGTAACCTTACCCATGAATAATTAAGAAAATTAGAAATCTTAGAAAGTGACACTTTGACCTTAGTAAATGTTTTGGTATTTTGTAAGTAATAAATAAATAACTATAGATAATTATTTAATTTAAAAGAAAAATTATTATCTTAAAATTTGTTCATTAATTATCAAATTATTGTCTTATAGTTTTCAGATAATTTTATAAGACCCTACATATTTTTTTGAAAGCACTATAATGTTAGTTTTAATTTTAAAATCTGTTTTTTTCAGTAAATTATGATTTTAATGAAATATTAAATTAATAATATATAGAAAATTATTTTTGAAAAATGGACCTCATTTTTTGATTCAACATGTCGAAAAATGGTTTGGGTATATTTTTGGTATTTTTCTGAGTTACTTGAAGTTTTTATGAATAGTGAAGTACCATAATTTACAAAATAAGCTAAATAAGAAAATTATTGAGTCATGTGTGATGTTTTTCGGATGTAATCCCACTTGGTTCAGGATCACATGATAAAATTTCTATTCATGGTCATTTATGAGTCACTATTCCTTGTCTTAGTGGAAATTAATAAATTAATGAATTTAATATTAAGGAAACCACTCTCCCCTCCACTATAAAAACCACCCTTCACACCCTCATTTACTCACACCTATCAAGCTCCAAGCCTTCTCTAAACTCTTCCCAAACATCCTCCATAGCCCCTCTACAACTTTCAATAGATTCTTTTATCATAAAAAGTCCAATACTAGCTTTTTTAAGAAGGTTCTCAAGAGGATGATTTTATAGATACTTTCTCTCCCTCTTCTCCTCTAATTTCTTTTCAAGTTTAAGTTCATTTCTTGACCTCTCTCCATCTATCATCTTCCAAATGGTATTTTATAACTAGTATTATACACGTACTATAATGTTATGATGAAAATGGTATATTATGTCATCCAACCCCATTTCCCTCTTCCATTTATTTTATTAAAGAGAACATTGTTCGTGAGGTGTTAATTTATCATCTTCAAGAACGACCTGCTTTTTTCTTCCATTTATACCTTCAGATCTATTAATTGAAGCCATTTTTATGGTTGAAACATAATTTTACATATGTATTATTTTCTATTTAATGTTATGGAAATAACCTATGGCCATATTAATAAGTGATAAGTTAAAAAAAGTTCTTTGTGATCGAAAAACTGCCCAAATTAACCCAAATAATCGTCATTTAATTATTATCTAATGATTCATCAGCATGGATATAATATGATTCATTATAAGATCATTCAATATCCTGTAATAACATTAATAGCATGTAATATCTATTTTGGATTTTTACCCATGTTCTACTAAAACTTCAGTTTATGAATACAAGTGAAAAACTCAAGAAAACCGTAAAAACAAACATTCGCGAATAATGTTTCTAAACTCTATAACTCATACAAAGGCACATAAAATGATTTAATGACACCATAATTAACCATATTAATGTAAAAAAGTTTCTTTTATTTCTAATTTGTGAATATAATGTCATTATAATGTTCATTAATGAGAAGGATTCATCAAATTCAAGGTAAGGGGAAAATCTCCAACCCTATTTTCTTTCTTCAGGTTCTCCCACTTCCACTCCAATTTGGTTTAGTCACTTATTAAAATACATTTTTTAATAATTATATTATGTTTTCTGGGATATACATGCTTTCTAATGAAGTTTATGTCAATCCAAATGTTTTACAAAAGATCTCTTCTTTTAAGAACTCAACTTTTTCCTCTCATTCATTTTTGATGGTTCTTGAATCAAGTATTTTGTTCCCTATTTCTTTTGGGAACCCAAAGAATATGAATGTATTCTTATGATATTAAACCCATTAATTACCAAGGGTTAGTTATTATAATTATTTATATATGTTATATGTGGCATTCTTGATAATGATAATATTATGATATGCCAGGTGTGCCTGGAATTATGTAGCGCAATATGAATGATTGAATATGACATGTGCAGAAGAAATTATGCAGCACTCCAATGCATTGGATAAAGTGATGAATCACATGAGTAAATTTGAAATGAAATGTGAACAAGATTCTATCTTGGTTAACAGGTATGTGTGGTAGTTAACCACTAAGATATGATGATTCATTTTTATGCATTGCCACATTTCAAGTCTTATATCTATGTTTCCACTCATGTTCTTGATATTTTTCCCATATTATGATTAGATCACCCCATGATATATTCATCTTATCTATCCTCTTACAGGGATTCTATCTCACCCCTTTTCATGTATATCCTCTGGTGGATACATGTACTAAGGAGAGGACAAGTGCTAATAAGATGCTAGATAAGAAGAAACTAAATAAATGCTTATGCTTGATGTTGTATTTGTTATCTATTGTCCTAGTTATCCCAAGAGACTATACCTTTGGATCCTCTATGTGTATTAATATTATGTTTTTTATCTTTAAAATGAATTAATACTAATTTTAAAAAATATTGGGTCGCTATAATTGGTGTTCCAATAGTGTTCATGTGAATGTTATAAATGTGTATTTTAGATTATAATTTTTATAATCGGAACACAATAATAATTATATCTAGTATTTATTAGGTTCATGCATTATGAAAAATAAATTTTTCTATATTTTAAAACTAAAATTTTTCTAGCATATGATGTGAGGATTAAAATTGAATGGTATTCTTTAATTAATACCAATTTGGACATATTTGATAGATTATATACCTCATATTATTCTCATGGGATATAGAAATCCAATAGATCCGAAAATAGGATATTCCTATAGAATAAAAGTTAGACTCCTCACATCCTTGAATAAAGAGAAGGATGAAATCATTTCAATTGATTACTCCTATTGGGGGATTAAAATTATAAATGTTTCATATGTATAACCATAATCTATTACTGTTATTTTCTAATAAAATAATAGTTTAAATGTATTAGTGGTATTTTTTTCAATTATCGAATCCCTGCATGATCCAAAAAGGCTACAGAAAAATGCGAAGTGTCTATAAAAAGAATGAAATATTGTATAATGACATGGTTGGTTGATAAATGATTTATAGTGGACTAACAATGATGAAGGATGCTATACATGTTTTGGAATGCACAGGAATGAAATATAATTAATTTTCCTAGAAGTTTAAATAGTTGAAAATTAGTCATTGGATAACACTTGAATGATTGTAATAAAAGATTTTAAATAAGTGGGGTTGATACCAAAATCCTTTCTCCATTATTTTAATAAAATATTCATTAAATGTTGCATTCCCATAATTAATATTAGTTAATTTATGATTTTTTTTATTTAAAGATTAATCTATGTATGGAACTCTATAGTGACTCATATACCCTCATTTCTCAACCCTATCATATTTGTTTGAATTTTAGATAATATGTATGATTTTATGGTGTATAAGGGATATCAAGGTAGTTATTATATCCCTTCATCTCCCTTTGTCTCAAATATTATGTTAAATGGGTATTATTTATGGGAATCACGTTTTGGGTGCGAAACCATATGGGATATGAATGTTGAACTATATGTTTCCCATAAATTGAAGGTATCACTCTACCATTTGTAATAAAATGAGTGAATTTTTAGATATTTGTATGTGTATGATTTAGATTACAAAAGAATCATACAATTTGTCTTTATAAGGGATCATTGATGTTTGGTTTGATAAATACTCAAGTTATCTTACTAGATTGGTTCATGCTGATACACCCAATTTTTGTATACATTAACGCATATATTATTGAAAATAAGTGCATTTTTTCAACAAATTCCATATTATTAGTTGAAAAATACATTCATTTTGGTGATCGTGTTTATTTTAAGGTGTTTTTTTCCCAGATGCACAAATTGGGGGAAATCCGAGAAAAAATTCCAAACTACATGACAAGTACAAAACTATATTCCATGTACATTTAAACCGAAACACAGATCGGCCGAAATATTACACACCTACGTTGCCAGAACAGAGAAATCATCTCAAGTGTGTCATACCAAAACATGTTGTACAGGCTTCCAGATGCAGTTTTTGACATTTTCTGGAGACTGCACATCATTTGAGGAAACACCAAACATCTTTTATCTTTCAGTAACTGACCATCGACGATGTGGAAGTCATGGTCATCACAACTGGACACCTTCCAGAGAAACATTTCCACAAAAACAAATTGAAGAAACTACATGTCGTATACATTAAATACACAACATATACTTTTGTTTTCTGTAAATATGGGGCATAGACTCGAATTGTAGGGATCACTTATCAAATTATAGAAGGAGGGATGTTCCGTTGTCATGTTACCATTGCTCCACTACTCCTCCAATCCACCATTCTACTAAAATAACTTTGATGTTTCTACGATGACCACATATGGTTTCAAGGATTATGTTATTATATTTTCTTCCATGTGTAGCTAAACACAATGTTCTTTGAGGCTATGTGTGATGAACGAGTATTTTAATATGGATTTTCTGTTATTTTTCAGTTTGTTCTATTTAATCCTTCTTATTCTTCTTCAATCATTTCTCTTTCTCCCAAAAAATTCTTGAGTCAGACCAAGTGAAGAATCTTCAAGGACTCAAAGGAAGAATACTGAAGAACACCTTCATGATCTTTGGAATTATTCATTGACTAAAAAATGGACAGATCTAAATATAGAATTGAGAAATACTGACTACCAGTCCATGGAGTCAATTCATTCAGTTTAAGACATAGTTTACCAGACCAAGGATACCTTGTCCCAATTAAATCCTAGAGTATAGGGTTATAATGCAAAACTCAACCTAATAAGAATTTTGTATAACCTCCATAATAACCTTAGGCCCAAAAAACTCTTTTTTTCAACCACATTAAAACAACTATTTATTTATTTATGTTTAAATTTTAAACTTTATTTCATAAAACAAAACAGTTGTCATAATTAAAAACGAAATTCCCACCCTAAATTCAGTATCTATTACTAAGTTAATTCAAAACATAATAGAATTCACACACTAACCCAGTTCCCTGTGTATTGACCCCAAACATAAGATATACTAACTTAAGAGTGGGTAATATCTTTTTGGTACTCCGACCACATAACTTCAGTGAAACCACATTCCATATTTTGGCATCATTCATGGGGATCATTTTGGTTTGAGTGTTTAATTACATTCTTTTTATTAATTTGGTGAAAATAAAAGTTAAAAAGGTCAAAAATCCATTTTATAATTTCATTTATGTTTATATTTATTATTCCCTGTTACATCTGGGTTTTGTTTTTTTTTCATTTGAAGGATAACAAGGTGCATGAGTAGATTCCCAACATGGTCCATGAGCAGAAAGTAATCTGTCATTCTTCTGATTGACATGTAAATCGAACAGATGTTGTTGATATGAGTGCATGCACTGGTTGAAGAGCACATCCGGAACTCACTACCCATGTGGAACAAGCTGGAGGGAGATCCAAGGACTAGGGTAGTCAAGGACTCTCTGAGGAAGCTCACATAGTCTATTCCTCGTGTAGTCTAGGGTAGTCAAGGACTCTTTGAAGAAGCTCACCTGGTTAATTCCCCTTATAGCCCCAAGGTCTTGGATTCTTTGAGAAAGCTCACTGGGTCAATTCCCCTTATATCCCAGGTCGTTCATAGACTCTCTGAAGAAGTACTCACCGTCCATTCCCCTTATAGTCTACCAGCTCAACATTAAAATCAGATACTCTTTCAGGATGCTCACTCAGTCAATCCCATTATAGTCTAATGAAATCATGGAAACTCTGAGGAAGATCACTCGTTCAATTTCTCTTATATCCATAAGTGGTTCTAGGCTCTCTGAAGATACTCACTCAGTAAATCCCCCTTATAGAGAAACATTCTTAAAGAAACTATGAGGAAGTTGACCTAGTCAATTCCCCATATAGTCTACTACACCAGGTTATCGTGACCCTGTGTAAGCCAATGAGCATAAAAGTGTAATATAGACAAAGTACACCAACAAAAATACTTGGATAAATAGTCTACAACATAGAAATCATGTCAGAATACAACTCTCTATCCTAAAGCAACATGCACTGAAAACTGGCATGGGAGCCAGAGGCTAAACAGGGCCAAATGGTCGTAAACATAATAATTCATGGGAAAAAACATCCAAATCATATAAATCAACCCTATTCATATCCAAATATCATCTACATATGAATACATTCATGGTAGTCAAACAACAAGGGTAAAATATAAAACACACAATACCTCATTCATGGGTATTGGTGGAATTTGCACATAATACTCAAATACATCGAACGGAATGGCACAAACCACCTTCCATAGGGTTACGAGATCAATATACTTGAACCTAAAAGCTTGAATCTCATTTGAACACTGTAGATCTAAGAAAACGTACACAAAGTTCAACCCATGATAACATTGAAAATACAAGAAATTGGAAAACAAGTCTCAAGAAGAAGAGGGAACTCACTAATGCGATTCCAATGCAATCAACGGTGTTCGAATGGGAGGTCGGATGGCGGCTCGGGGGCTCAGAGTGAAGTCACGGTCATACGAGTTCTCTCGGATGAAGATGACTTAGAATACGGTTTTTCTGTCCGTCAGATGAGAACCCAGTGTATTTAATGTAAAAAAATACATTGTGTGTACTTTTTGAGTACACGGTGTGTACTTGCTGTTTCCGTACTCTACATTAGGCGGCCTCTAATTCACTCCCACATAGCCATGTGTGTGGCTACTATACATCCAGCATAAGGCCGACTACAACATGTAAGTACAAGGTGTGTACGTATAAAGTACACGATGTGTACATAGAAAATTTCTAGAAATTTCTCTTTTCTCAAAAAAATTCTAGAAAAGATAAACAAACTAGAAAATATGGTCTAGGTTCATACAATTGTGAGTCATATTTTTCCACCCTAGATATACAACCCATATAGAGACATTATTCTTTCACATAAACTCATCATGATATGTCATTGAAAGCCATAAATATAAATATAAAATAATAATATTTCAAGTTTACTATTTTATTATTTATGGTAGCTCCACAAAATATAAGCTTTCCCCCAATGATAATCACTCAGGATCATATAACTTCATGGAATCGATCTGCAAAATAATGAGACACCAAAATAAATGAGTAAAATAAATGAGTAAAATAAATTAATATAAATGAATATTTGTAAAATAAATGAGTAAAATAAATGAGTAAAATAGATTTCAATGAGTAAATTAAATTTCAAGGACAAAAGAAATCTTCATAAAGACACCAAAATATATAAATGAATATGTGTAAAGAGTTCAATTAATCACCACTCATATCAATACTCACACAAAACCACAATCCTTGACATTAAACTCAATAAACTATAAAATATATTTTTTCTTACTCTGTTTATAATCTAACTCAATATCAATATACTACAGATACTAATCCAAATTCATTTAACTATGTATTAGGACCCACTAATAAGATATATATTTTTAAGGCTCTTATATTCTTTAAACACCCCAAACATCTCTAAAAAAATGTAGTGTCTCTTGTTTCTCAGGGTGGGTATCATCTGTCAGTACCATATAAAAACCATTGAATCCTCATACATCAGAACACATACCAATCCAACAATAGATGGGGCCAATTAACATGATAAAATAATTTAATGCTATAGGAAGTGTGTTAGATTATGTTTTTTTAGGATTATCATTAGTTTCTAAAAATTAAATCATAACAATAAGACCAAAATAATTTTACACGATTGTTGGCCAGCCAGATTATAGGTAATTCAATAAGGGAAAATCCCAAGATAAAAACCTAAAAATACCATGTATGTCCAATAATAATCCAAATATTGAAGACATTCGTAGGTAACACCCATGATGTAAAATATTCATACTTCATTGCATATATTTACACTCATTTTACTATGGAAACAAGTCCCTATTAGTTTACATTATTATACTAAAAACTTTATTGTGTTATATCAGCATAATGTCGATGTTGTCTTAATTTTGTCATTATTGTATAAATATTTTGGGTATGATAATATATTGACATGGTGTAAAAAAAGTTTTCATTAATGAAAAAAACCAAAAAATGATCATGGAAAGGATAGTTCCTCATGTTAATGAATACTACATGATTGTTCATCCGAACAAACTAAATCACATCTGAATCATAATGTCCATACCTAGTATATAAGAAATTATGCGGTACGTATGATGGTCTAACTATATTATAAATATATCCCAATATCAGGTCTCTGTAAGAGAAAATATTTTCACCACTCATCTGATTGAAGAGGTTTCCAAAGTATAGAAGGGGTTTTTGTTCATGACTATCATCTAGATTAATCTCTATGTGTATATACACGAACACAAATTCCAACTATCATTATTGTAAAAGGGATATGAAAACCATGAGGTGAAGTACTAGGTCTTATTAAACCCTTATATTTATGGTCATCTAAAAGAGCATTCAAATCCTGAAGATTCATTGGTTCTAGCATGTAAAAATAATTGAAAATGGCTAAAATTCTAGATCCAACTCGATCATGAACTCGACCTATCACTATTCCAATAAGCCATAAAACTATTTAGGTAAAACATCCATGAAATGTTATATCATAGAAGAACATTATCTTACAAGATTACACCATAATATATTTGAAAGACATGTTTTATGATCTCTAAGACAATTCAAGAGACAAATAATTAGTCCTATATAACCTGACCAAGGATCCCACAAACAATAGTGAAAATAGTTTCTTCTATCTAAAGATTAGAATATAAATCCTCTTAAGTAATAGTCAATGTGGGACTATTAAAAAATTATTGAATCTACACATATAATGAAATCAAAAACTATCATTTCCCACAACAATAGTTCCCAATAGTTATTATAGACACAATTATCTATAGAACAAGCCCTAAAACATTGGGTATTCTCTGACCACAATCTGAAAAGTGTAATAAAGGTCATGACACCATCCACGTATTCCACAACCAATCCAAAACCATATCCAAAAGTGAATATATAATATATTTTCATAGACATATATCAATTAAACATAAGGAGAGGGTGATTCTATATATTAAATACCTATGACAGTAGAAGTTTTTGCATCCAAGATAAATAGAGAACACAACTTATCATCAGGCTTACATTCTTGTTTTCCCTACACAACCTTCTATCTCGCATTAATTGTTCCCTCTCCCCAGTACTTCCATCCCTTCCTTGACCTAAATGTATTATTTAACACTAGCTACTAGTCTATAGAGTGGTAACATAGTCCTTTCCATATTTTGTTAACTTTTTTGAATCTCTACGCATCTCTACAACTGTATTACCTTGAAAATCATCTATAGGTCGCCCATCAAAAAATAGAAATGAAACACCATGGTAGGGTATGTAATCTACATTTTATTTTAGCCAAACATTCTATACTGTTTGAACATATAAAGTACATGGTATTAAGATGATTTTCCACTGCCATGGGTCCCCTACACACTATTCACTTCATGATAAATATCGTGGTCTTGGACCATTCAAATTGAAGACCAACACCATGTTCTCCATTATAAAATAAACAAATTCCATCTCAATAAATCAATCTAATTATATTCTGGTAGGAGATACTGATTCATTTCATTTTAACTACCACAAAACCGAAAAAATTCCACATATTTCCTAATTTCATAATGAATCCCATCCGTCAAATTCCTAACCCTAACAATCTCATATTTTTTGAAACGTAGGGAAATTTGATTCTAGTCAAATAAACATCTAGCTTAGTCGATAACTAAAATGCCCACCTATGTCATGTTAATGAATTCCTGGTCCTTCTAAAAAATCAAATTCAAGTGTCATATGTTTTCTAGATACATCGCCTCCTAGACAGTACATGATAACTCATATTCCTTCTTTGTGGGGGAAAAATATTCCCACCAACGATTGGCTGGTCTATGAATCTTTTTTAAAGAATAGTTCACCCTTATATCTATAGCTATATAATAGATCTAATACATTTATTACAGTAACTTGATTCGGAATGTAGATTCTAATAAGTCCCAATACATTGTAAATTTAGGTGGATTCTTCATTAAAATCAATATAATAATCTTATAAATTAAAGATAAATAATGATAATATCCCTTTACATTGATATCATGACCCTTAAGATGTTATAGTGATGATAATAATTTATTTAAAGCTCTAAATCATTAGTAAAATCTAGCTCTATTGTGTTATGTTCATATTTATAACCACTCTCATGATGTTCAATTTGAAGGAAATGTTGATTCAATTTCTCCTAAATAAATACACACTCTATAGAACACCAGACATCAACAATTTCAACCTCAACAGGTTACCACCACAGAGAACCACTAGAAAATGGTCACTATATACATGTATTATCAAATTATTTTACATGAAAATACCATTCATTTATTATAATTTTTAATAGATAAAACAAGAACCTCATTTCATTGTTTATACAGGAACATATATCACATGTAATAAATATGTACCTACAATAAAAAATTAAATTCAATATTTATCAAAAAAAAATTTATCCTTATTCATATATAGTCATATAATTTTGAAGCATGACACAAGTATAAATATCAACAAATAATAACATCACACCACATCTGAGTCATCAAAGGTGACAAAATATCAAACGAAAAAATAAGCATCATAAATAGAAATCTTGTCCTCTCTCACTCATCTTCTCCCCATTAAATGGGTCGACTAATACAATGATAATTCACATTAAAAATTCTCAATATTTTCTTAGATTATATTACACTTTTCCGAAGGATAAAATATAAAAATAAAATAAAACCTTCTCTCTTTTGACACCACATTGTAACAAACTAAAATACAAAACTCTTTTACATGGCCAAATAATGTTGGTTAGTAGACCTCATGTGTGCATCCCCATACTGAATTGGATGTTTAATAAAAGTGATGGGGAAATAAGAATAATGGTTAAAATATACCTTTTTTGTAAAGAGTTGTAATAATAGTGGAATAAATATCAGAGTGAGATACATAACAAAAACTATATAATAATGGTAGATCAATCAATTTTTAATGTGAACTAATCAATCCAATGATAGGAATAAAAAATAATTATACTACAATATATAATGATTCCCATTTATAGTATGAATATAAAAAGATAAATCACAATAAAACTCAACAATGAGAACAATGACCCTAGTCCCAATCCCCATGTCGGTCTCATAAACAATCTGCATCCCATATATTATATAACAAATAACAACAAGACCCTTTTCCCTTGTCTTAAACTGTATAGAAGTAATCTGATGACGTGCTAAATAGTGTCTCAAAAAGGGTTTAAGGTAAACTGAGTATGTCAATCAAAATAAGTATAAACAAAACCATTATGATGACATATGCATTCCATTAAGAGATAATCAAAATTTTTATAAAATAATTTAATAAAATAGAAAAATTAACATGCTTTAGATATATGTGAATGTATCTATGAGAATTTTGTATCACCATACCAACCATTACCACAATTTCATGGAAGTATCATATAACCAATAAAAATACCAATATAGAATCATTTCATCATAACCTATACAATTCCATTACATATGAATTTTTTCATAACCAGGTGAAATAATTAAAATATAAATTTCATCATAATATGCCCAAGCCGTTTATATTGGTATTTCCTTAAAAGTAGTCCTAGCCCTTGAAAAAAGAATTTAAGGATAACCATATCATATCATAGTGTCAAAATTAATTTAAAAAAACATGTATTCTATTATAGAATTTTATCTTATTATAAAAAAACAGTTAAGGTCCCAGGTCATTCTAATTCATAATTCATGAAAACATGAATTCATTGTCATTCAAGGGTAGGAACACTGTATGGGTAATATCAAGCATGATTTCAATATCATTGGATCCAACTTGATCGAAGGTTTATAAAAAACATAATCTTATCATGAATCATTATACTATTATTTAATGTTCACATTGTGTCATCACAATCATATATTATTGAACACACATAAACAAATAGAGGAAAACTATAGGGATTTGTTCATGAAAAAAACCATTAGTTGAATAACAAGGAAACACATTCAATAGGGAATTTCAATAAGGAATAAATTCCTAGAATATAGAAAATAAAACCAAGGACACATAGAAATCATGTTTAATTACTCATTCAACTGTGTTCAAGAAGTCACACTATTGTAATGTAGGATAGTTGAAGAATAGATAAAACCAATGTGGAAGAACCCAATAGGGATTAAATGATAGATCAAGTTGTATAGAATGAATAAATGTCACGAATCATTGTTAAAGTAATTGTAGGATTTGATAGGGGAGGTTTCAACAAGAATGAAAATAAATCAAATGTACAACATGTTTGAAAATACCCAATCCCTAAACATTCATGACATGATCCCATTTGTCGATGTGTATTTCATTATTTACATGATACATTGAAAAATGAATCACCTCAAATCTATTTAATGTTGATCGAAAAGTTTATAAAAATGAATTTTTTTATAATGTGTAATTATTTCATTCTGTCTACTAATTCATTGAAACTTCCTAAAAAAGGATTCACATCATTTAACAAGTTCATCACATGAAAAATTCCAACATGATAACTCTATAGAAACACTTTTAAAAATCATCCCGTCAACCAAGATTCCCAAAGGACATCCTCTTAATCATTTCCACATTTACATTATATCTATTTATTTAATCAAAACTACATCCATGAAATTTATGTCATTTTCCCTTGAGATATCTCTCAATACCAAATAAAAACTATTGACCCCCCAAGATTAAAAAATAAAAAACCAATTCAAATAGGTTGAAGAAAAAATTAAAGAGAGGTGTGGCCCAAAAAGATTAAGTCCTACAAACTATATCAGAAAATATATAGTTCCTATAATTGTAATGGGAGAAATGAATAAAGGGATATGGGTTGGGGAATTATTTCCTTTTCAAAAATTAATTAATTTTTAAACCATTGTATCCATACTGAATTTGATTATTCTTAAAATATTTTAAAAATATTTTTGTGATATTATTTATTAAAATAGTGAAATCATTGATCCCACCACATGCTAATTAATTTTCATCGCAAGTCAATGTGATAATGGATAACACTGAGATTAAAAAAGTTCAATATTATAGTCTATAGATATAGGTTTTGGGTAAAACCCTAACATATGATATATTAGACTTCCATTTATATAATTATATTCCTTTAAATTAAATCATATTAATGACCAATTCATTAATAAAACTATAATATCCTAGTATTCTAACATCATTATTTAGACATTCATCAATATTTATGAGGTAAAATTCATCAAAAAATGGATAATATATTCAATATAATTTTTATTAGTGGTTAAATATATTGTAATATGTGACGGATAGTCTAAAAGAAAATAATTATTAAAATGAACCCAAAAAATCTATATACTCTTCAATATATTTCTCATATCCATCAAGGCATAATTATAGATGAATGTTAATATGGTACCAACACTATGGGGGATGATATAATCCAGAGTTAATATGGGCCTATTAGGTGCGGCAAACATGCAATGGTTTTGATAAAAACACATAATAATATAAATATATGAACCCTTATAGATCTCCCAAACATATAAATGTATGCAAATATCATTCATTATCTCATAAATAGATAGACCCTTCATAAAATTACTTTCAATATACTATATGAATATTTATGGACTGTTTTAGGGGATTTATATAAAATTAGTAATGGTTAACTAGAAAAAGGAATATTTCCTGAAATTCATTAGTACAACACTATTTATAAGTATGTATATGTAATTATTATACTTTTTATATTTGGATGAAAATATTCTTCTACAAACATGGAAGGGGGAAATTTTGATCAGTTCAAATGGGTTTCCCCACCCTACACAGAATCTGTGTCATCAATATGAATTTGACTACTTTAGTAGAGAAGTTATATGGTAAAAATGATTAAATGTCATCCTTTATAAATAACTTGAAATAATATTTCAATTTATTCATTCTATGTCATTTAGTGTTTATATTCAATAAATCATCAATTTTTAAACATGTTTGAGGACAAGAACTTTTGTTTTTGTGAAATGGTTTACAAATGGGAGATTGATTTATTTTCATTAAATTATTATCCTTAATCTATTAGTTTCTAGAAAAAATATACTTCTAAAAGACATAATTTCATATCTCTTATCAATTTCATGGAATTCATTTGTGGATAACAAAAAAAAATAAAAAAATGTTCTAAAATCCACTTCATATTACTATATACATATATACTCCATATATTCAATGTGCATATTGATTTTATACACCCC
Source organism: Viscum album (assembly GCA_963277665.1). Taxonomy (NCBI): domain Eukaryota; kingdom Viridiplantae; phylum Streptophyta; class Magnoliopsida; order Santalales; family Viscaceae; genus Viscum; species Viscum album. The sequence goes on along the minus strand of OY728131.1, from coordinate 301,676,339 downwards.
CATAACATGACATAAATGTTATTGTGTCATCATTAATTTATTACAATTATTATTTATGACCATATAGTGAATTAAAATGTTATTCTTTGTTAATTAATTTTATATATTATATAAACCCTGGTGGTATAATGTTTTATTGTGAGATTAAATTTTGGAATCATGAATTAGTTGTGAAATTGTTAGAAAAATATATTTTCTATACTAATGTAATTGTCAATTTTTTCTCATTGAGAAACCTAATAAATATTTTCAATGATAAATTATTATAAAATTTAGAATTATTTCATAATAGTTTTAGTCATTAATGATGTGTGTGGAGGGATATGCCAAAATTTAATTTCATTTAGTAGATTAAATTATTTAGATATGAATGGACTACATAAAAAAAGATTATATTTTATTAACTAGATTTAATGACGTTTGATAAGGTGTATTAAGGATACAAATCCTCAATTTTTAACAAGGAGATATCAAAAACCAAAATAAAACTAAATGATATCACTGTAATTGAATTGTAATATCAGAAATGAGAGAGGTGAAAGAAACAACTCTGCACTATTCAATGATAAATAGAAATCGTAAAATGATATTGAATGTAATTTGTTTATAAAGATATTGGAATTTAATTCCTTAGTTAAAATAGAATTGATATGGAAATGATCATAGAAGGAATATTAATTATCACTTTTCCGGACATAATATTTATACTTATTTATACATCTTAAATGAATATATCCCGAGTATGGATAATTTTATTGATAAAAATGTGTTCACGAACCTAAATAATGATCATTAGATTTCGTATTAGGCCTTGATCAGTGTACCATATATTGGGATAGTAAAATTAAACAATAAAAAAAATAATTTGAATAAAATACTCAAATAGTATATTTATATAAAAGTGCATTTGATATAGAAATATTCGATTGAAAACACACACCCTTATACTAAGAAGGTTTGTTAAGTGATAAATCATTATGAAGATGAAATACACATATTCAAAAAAATTATTTAAACATATGGTGAATAAAATAAACATGCTAATGTATATAAATAAATATTATTGTATTATTGTTCGTAGTTTCCTATATAATAATCAAATATAAAAAACATTTATGTACATTTGCTGGATAATATTGGAAGTTCCTTACAATTTTTATTGTATAATATTGAGGAATAGCTAGTTATATATGAATTAGTGTTTGGGTCCCCATCATTGGATTTTAATCTATATTCTTGGAACATATCATTATATATGGTGGAAAAATTAGTTCCAATCAGTGATTTACCATTTGCTAGATGCAAAAATTTAAATCTGACATTAGGGCATCATCAAAGAATATGAAAAATCTATGAGGGTGAGTATATTTTTAATTTATATATACACATTTTAATGTTTCATGTTTATAAATATAATACTCATTTGTCATCAAAATTATCTCTCTGATAAATTATATTTATTTATAGATGTCATAAATTTTAAAAAACTGTTCCATTTTCATGTATTGTGGTGAGTGGTGAGTTGATGCTTCTAAACCTTAAAATATCACAAAGTGGTGGATTGGGGAATCATGTTTTCATAGAAGAAATTATATGTTCCCGACATAAATATACTTTTATTTCAAATGAAATAGTGGTAACATGGGTTATTACTATTATTATTAGTGATTATTTCTCAATTGTTATTGAGGAATAACCTATAAAGTTAATATAATATTACACTATAATATAAAATTTAGAAACATGATTGATATAGTGAATGGGAATAAACTATAAGCGAAACACTCTTGTTAGAATATTAAATAATGTGATTTATTTTTCTATGAGATTTTCAGATTCATTATTTGACAGTTTTTGAAAAAAGATACTACGATAGAGTAGAGAGAATATCATATTATAAGGGACCACATTTATTATTATCACATTTTAAACACAAAAAAATTCCTTGTCTGTTTTCAACTATTAATGGGGTTTTATTAAATTAATTTGGTAGTGGTAGATACAAAATCTCTTTCATCATTATAAGACATAATGTGGTAGTACACTAGGATATTTGCATAGTGAAAATATTGATAAATTATTAACTTAAGATTAATTATATTATAAGAAATATAATAGTAAAATGTTTTGAATGTGATTTAAAATGTGAAATAAAAAAAATTCAAAAAAGTGATAAAACACTGAAAAAATACTGTCTATATTCCAAAGCATAAGTGGTAGAAGATTATTTTTTATATTTTTTTGGAGATCATGCATTTATTAGAGTTAATTTTGATATATCACATTGATTATAATTTTTTTCAATGATTATATACTATCATAATTGCACATTCATTCATTTCATTCTTCGACATGCATTTTAGATCCATGTCAAAAGTATAATTCCACATAATTATTATTTTATAAGTTGTTTTAACGGAGTTGGTTTCAAAAATATATTGTGTAAGTATAAATTGGTCTCTTATGTGACTGTATTCATTCAAAAAATAAATTCATCATGTCCCATGAAACAAATGAATTTAAAATTTCACTATATTATCCAATTTACAAAACATCACATGAATTGTGATCAAGATACTAATACATTTAGAATAAAAGAGAATAATAACCAAATTTGAATTAATTTAATATTTGAATATTAAAATGAAACTAAAAATTACACGAAACAAACTGTTTAATTAGCCACTGAGGATCATGATATATTAATTAAAAAGAAAGATAATTGAAGTAATGATTATATGTTTTGTTTCTTTGGAAATTCACTTAAGTTATAGATTAGCATCTTTATTACTCAATATATATAAACACAAACTACATTAACTACTAATAGTATTTTATACTAGAGATTTATGTTTAATCTATCTGGTATATCCATGTATGAGACATGTTATAATATCCTACATTTATCTAAACCATATATAAATAGTCCATTATCTTCACTATCTGTCAAGTCAACAATCAATAAAAACTGAACTTCTCCCTATGTTTTCTTTATATCTGACTAGTATTTTATTCCACCTATACATATAGATTTACAATTAAAAAACATGCAATATATGTTTTGTAACATAGTAATAATCAATTATTTCTTTAAAATTATTTAATATTTTTTATATCATGTGGTATACACAACACTGAAATAAATCAAATCAAGGGATTCTATTTATTAAATATGAACATTAAGATGTATCCATTTGTTTTAGAGTGAATTAATAAAAATATACTTATTATGAAAAACATGTATAAAAATTTTAATGTAATAAAAATAATAAAAAACATTGATGAATTATTAATTTTTTAATAAATTTTGTTAATAATAATTTAAAGAAACATATATATTTTAAATTTTTTTATGGAATGTATCTTGTTCATAATAGATTTAATTAATCAAAATTGATATATTTCTCAAATTAAATTTGTAGAATATATATAGATATAATTTAATAAAAAAATTAAAATAGGGTTATTATACACATATTAAGAATAATTTCATTTTATGCACAACAAATTTGATATCCTACTATTTTAAAGTAATAGTATGATTGTTGTCATATCTCCGGAATGGCTAGATGGACTTAATTGTTATTGATTTTTTATAACCCCACTTTCAAGGGATGAGGGGGAACCTTTACAAGGCATGTAGGCTTAGTGATTACTTGACCGTTGGATTTTTAGAAATTACATGACCCGGAGGTCTTAGGGAATTCAAATAGACAAAAACTATAAGAAACTTCCCCTCCCTATCATCTACATAGTGATTGTATCTCTCCACCTTTGCATGTCCAACTAGTTAAGCATCTCGTGCAAGCATAGGTTGGCCCCGTTGATGCGCAAAATGAAATTATTTAAATATGATTGTTATATAATATCATTACATTTCAAGGTTTGAATATTATTAATGTAATTATGAATTATATATAATGTAACTACTTATGAAAATTAATTTATTATTTCATAAATCATTTGTACTCAATTTTTAGTTATAATATTTTAATCTCTATAAACACATTTTCATCAAATAAGATTTTAATTTCAATTTATGAGGAAATATTATAATTCATTTATGATTTTTTTATAAAAATAATATTATATTTTAAATAATCATATAAAAATTTATTTTTAGTTGAGATATTATGAATATTTTCAAAGGATTTATTTCCATGAATAGTAAAAAAATAATGATATTTATTGAAATATTTACTATTTCTTGATAATTATATAAGAATTATCTAGTTTTAAAATTAATTTAATGTAAAATTCTCAATATTTTTATTATTGATAATCTAATTATATTTTTAGGAATCAATTTTGTGATCAAATATGGTTTCAAAATAGTTGTATTTACAAAAATACATTTCTCTAAAAAATAGTATTTGTTGGATTTCACATTTTGAAATAAAATTAATAATATCTTCTTGGAGAAATTGAATATTCAAGAATTCATTACATATTTATATTCAGGTGATCCAAATTTTATAAATATGTCACTTATATTTTTGTTCATTATGTATAATAATCATAATATATAATTATCAACATGGTAATGGTTGATCTTGTTAAACATGATCAAAAAAAGTTGATATAGTCTTCATTTTTAATATTATTTTGATGTATATGAAGATAATTAGACCCATATAACATTATGACCCAATTTTAAATGTATAATATTTAATTTTCCATCTACGTGAGCTATAAAATTTTAAACAAAAAAATTACAAATTTTTACTATTTATCTTTTCAATGAGATTTGTGTGTCCACATTGGGGGAAAAAGTTATAAAGGATTACTATTTTTTTATCTTATCATTAATTAAATTAATTTTATCATGTAAATTTATTTACAATTTTTTTTATTATATATTTATATAAAATTATTATGCAACATTGAAACAATAATTCTTCAATTAGTAAATAAATATAATATTTTAATAAAATTAAAAATATTATAATTTGAATGATGTATAGTCTTCCATGAACATTATATATGAATATGAAATATTAGTTTTTTATAGGATTATATTAAAATTAAATCAGTGATTTTATTTTTTATATTTAACAATACTCAAATAATTTTAAAATTTATATTATTGAAAATTTATAGAAATAATATCTTGTAAAACTATTTTAAAATCATAAAAATATTATAATAGTACAATCCCAAAAATATGCGGTCGTAAAATCTATCCCATATCCATTTATGTGAAAATTTTTACCTTATAGGTCCAATTATAACCTATTAAGAGTGATAAATACATTACCACGATTAAGGTTAATATATATTAACTAAGGGGTGAAACAAAAATATAAGGTATAAGAAACACATAAACAAATCCTAATATTACTGGTTTGAGGTATATAAACACCATACTATCTTAAAAGTAAATACTTTTCATTTTTAACTCATTTGGGCTAGTTAATTAGTTTATTTTATATTGACTATTTATGAAATTCCAAGAGATTCCATCCACTAAATTATAAAAGGGAACCTTTACTCTCAATTTATTACACTAATTTGTTCTATATATATAGACTATACCATGAAAAAATATTTTCAAAACCCAAGTATAATGATTAAATTAGTTCCTTTATTACCAAAAAAATCAATCTCTTATATCCTTGAGAGGGCCTCCAAATATGTATTTTCAATGTTGATGTAATGAATATAAGAGATCACATTCTTTTTGCTTCTTCTTTACACTTCTAAATATATAGTATTTATTATAAAATAAAAAATTAAATAATATAGGTATAATGAAATGTTATTATGACTATGAAATAAACATTATCGGAAAAAAATTCCATCGAATAAAATTGAATGTATATCTCCTCCATGTATTCAACTCACCTTCTCTACATAACAACACAATTCATTTTTCATCACAATATATTATGGATGTGTATTATAAAGAGTATAATTTTAATATATGATATTCATAAAATAATTATAACAAATTATTTTTAATTAAATATCTATCATATTACATTATAATAGAATCTAAAAAGATAAATTTACTCATGCATACATATGGATTAGGAATTCCATGAAATCATGTGATTAGTTTTTCATTTAATCATTAAATTGGGTAGAATATATATGAATTTAACAATTAAATATAATATATATGACTTGAAAATGATTATTTAAAGGTAATTTGTAATTTACCTTTCATCTGGTAAAACCTTCTAAAAATAGAAAACATTGTTCATGCTTATATATGACATACCATCATTATGAATAGTGAAATTCATTTATATATATAAATATTATTGATTAAATTAAATCTTTAGGTAATTAATATATATTATATTTATATCATGATTTAAATTTTTCATATGATGAAAAAAGGATCAATTAATAAGGATCAAAACAAGGAAATATAAACATACCTTAAAAATGAAGTAGTATTTACCATGAATAATGATTTTGATAAGGAATTGGATATAAAAAGTGATAATAGATTATAATTAAATTATACATTGTTCGATATATATAACTATTGTTTTGGAATATATATATATTTATTTATTATAATTATGTTTTATATGGATATGAAGGATATTAAACTCAATGTAATAGTTAATTTCACAATATCATCATTATTTGGGTTTGTTAATATTAATGAATAAACTATGAAATTAACTTCTATTTAATTCTAGAAAACAAATCTCCATTTACCATATTAATATATTAATATTATGAGCTTCCATTTCCTTCACCACACTTTAATTACTCATGATAACAAATACTTGTTTATTTAAGTAAACTAGAATTTATTATTATTATTTTTTCAGAATATTTTTCTTACATATCATCATATTAAATATTTTTTTTAAATAAATTCATTATATTAAAATTTCTTTTATTAAATACATGTTTACCAAGGTTTATCAATTATTAAATGTAATCGTCCAGTCATTTTCACATGTTTTTTCCCATTGAATTTTCCTACAAATGTGTGAATGAAATGTTTTTTAACTTAAATTCCATGAATTTAATTTCCTACCACCATGACTACAAAATAAATATAATATTACACTACATTTTTAACATTTTATTTTCAAAGAATATTTTTTTCCAAAATATTATATAAGTTTTTAATTTTTTATTTTTAATTTCTAAATTACTTGTTTACATTACCAAAGAATGTTTTAAATGTCATTTCAAAGTATTTCAACACATAAATGGAAACAAAACATGGTTATTATGTTCCACTAGGAATGTATTTTAATTATTTCATATTTATTCATTCACTATATTTTTTATGATCAATTTTAGTGGGTAAATAGTAATACATCGTATGATATTTTATCTATATGAATGTCTTCATTAAGTATGTATTAATTTATTCTTTTCCTAATATGATGAATAAACTAGAAATATAATGATACTAGAGGGGCCACAATATCCCCTTGATTAATCGATAGGCTTCTTGAGTGAAATTTTATTGGGTAATTTGACGATGCCATACCAATTTACAGAAATTGTTTTTTTCCAAGGTCATGATGATATTGTTAAGTTATCCAATATTAGGCATTCCATCATTTTGAGATTTTCTATTGATGGACCCATGATTATTCAAACACTTATGATATGCATGTATATGTTTCAAGACCATTTTAGTAGTTATATATCATTATTTCATCATCATTTATTCCATCTATATTATTCATTGTGCTAATGTTAGTGATTAAATTGATTTTTTTTAGTAATTTACCTTTCAATATTCATTATTCCTCATTTAATCATGATATATATTTTTTTATAAATCACACTTAATTTTCATCTATATCAAACATTATTTGTTTTATTTTCCTATGATAAGAAGAAGGAATAATTTAATTTGTAAAAAGATTCATAATATTTACCTTTGATTTTTTTATTTATCTTTTGTTTGTGAAAATAATGTGTGATTCATCTGTGTGTCTAGTTTAGAAATACTAATAAAATATTAGGTTCATTGGGATGTGATTCATTGTATCTAAAAAAATTAATGTGACCAGATTCTCTAGGATGATGTGTTGAGGGACAGTATAGTTGTTATCAAAGAATGTTTATTTTAACCCAAGTGAACTAGATTTAAGAAATAATATGTTAAGGTGGATAACCTTATGAATGATTTTGAGGAAAAATATATGTATAATTTACAATTATAAAAATAAAAAAATGAATATATTAAGTTCTTTTCCATGAAAACATATCTATTAGGATAATACATGTTGATTTGGTATTGTCACCTATTGTTCTTGGGGTATTAATTGTAAAAGGGTTTCTTGTGTATGTCTCAACCTTTATTCTAGTGCAGGATAAGTGTACCCTTATTGCAAACCTTTTTTAAACTCCAAGGATAAATTCATGGGTTATCCCATAGTTTCTTTTAAATATTCATGAATCATTTCAATAAATAATAGCCAACGGTGAACAAGATTAAACCATTGGTTTCATAGAGTTAAATTTAGTGTAGTGATTTCGACAACCAATGAATTATTTCCTACAATAATTGTTGTTGATCATACGATTGTTTTTGTTTTCTAAAAATGGTCAGAAAAATAGTGAACAATGTAAATATTTAATCAATTTGATAGTTTAGTGGTTATGAGAAACTATATGAGATGATTATGACAATGATAGATTTTGTGATTATTCCACATCTATAATCATGATATATAATAAAAATATTCACCATAACCAACTAGTAGTCTAACCATAGAAGAGATAGGTAGATTATAATGATATAAATGGAAATGTATACCATAGGCTAAAATCATCATGATTCCCTACATGGAAAAAATAATAAAATATAATCATTGAAAAATATATTAATTTAATGTGAAAATGTTAATATATGTAAATTAAGTGAATTAATTAATAAATTTTTTATAGAAAATAAAGTGTATTGTTGAATAGAATAAATTACATCATATTGATCCATTATTAAGTTAATTTATTATGTGTGGGGAATATTAGAATAATAAGACACATTTTAATAATCCATTAAATAAATCATTGAATAAGAAAGATACTTAGTTTTTTAATAAATGATATGATCAGTATATATTTTATAATTTTCCTATTTGAGATAATGTTTACAAGTTATCAATGTAGATATCACATCTTCCAAATAAATACAATTCATCAGATAACAGTGTTAATGAAATTTAAACTATGTTGAGGTGTATGTTATCGGTTTATTATTTTACATAAGTACACAGCCTGAGGGATTTTTAATGTGTCATTGTATACCATAATTTTTTCTATATTTATCTATAGTATAAGGATAATTTTAGTAATGAAACATTTTTTTCTCCTAAAATCTTTCATCGTATTCATTAATCTATAAAAAATATAGTCGCTTCTAGGTCATCTGGGATAGAGAGATTACCATAATGAAAATTTATTAAAAAATCATCAAAATACCCAAATAGACCAAGGAAGCTATGTATGTATGCTACATATATTGGCTTTGTACACTCTTATGTTGACTTTGTCATTGAAGGGAATAAATATATTCTTTATTCTAATGATACCATGACACTAAAATGATACTTCCTCCATCCAAAACTCACATATAATATACATTATTTGAAATTTCTACCTTATCTAAGCCTTTTTCAAGGTATTAAAAAGATCCACATGTTCCACATTGATATTGGATTATTTTAGTATATCATTGTTAAACACAACCATAATTTTTTAAATGTAATATATAAATAATATATTCATTATGTCTATAAATATTTTTGGAGAATTGATGATTCTAATGGGAATCACTATGAACTCCTAGTTTCCGTACCTCATTAGAGAGGAAGTCATGGGAATATCATCATTTCTCACAAAAATTTGGAAATAATGGGACTGAAGGTCATTCTTATAGAAATACATATATCTACATAGCGTATCAAACAATTCCTATATCCATTGTTGGGGATATATGTTCTTTATAATGATTCTAGGAGATCATGATAATCAAAGAAGAGGTGAATTGATCCTTCCTTATTCATGATGAAGATGATTGGTTCCCCCCCCCATAGTGAAGCACTCTCCCATATAGATCTTTTTTCACAATTCTCTTGTAACCTATTATAATGTTCCTCTAACTCAGTAGTGGACTTCTGGAAAGGATACTTTGATATATGTATTGATCCCATTACATAATCAATTGTGTACTGCACATTTCACTCCAGAGGAAGATTGGGAAATTATTTGGGCAAAATTTCAGTGTAGTCCCTCATTTTTTGAATGTAATTGAGCATAATCTTATCCTCTATCTATTTAACTTCAGATTTACAATATTTATGAAAGGTAAATAAAATACACAGTTTTGATTATGATTCTAAACGTGATTCAGCATCATACATACATTTAGATAGAATTGGGGGATGCATAGTTATGTGAAGAGTGATCTCCCTTTCATGAATGTGGATTTCAGATTTGTAAAAATATAGCCATTTTCATGCCTAATATAGTATCTAGATAATCCAATATAGTTATGAAGATATTTTCATGGTGGTTAAGAATAAAATCGTTAACTTGTAAGATGTTATATAATCAAAATGCAATAATTTCCCCATTTTATGTTCATATAGATAACTCAAAAACCATATTTATATGTGATGTATAAATAGTTCCACCAAAATTGAGAGATACAAATGGATGTGTCGAAGAAGAAACAAATAGGTTATTACTATTCTAGAATTACAGATAACAATACTTCTTAGCACATCAATTTTAGGCACCACCTCATCATTAGTGACGTTATATTTCCTTTATTAGAACCTTGAAGGTTGTGGTTTTTTATTACAATTAACAACCCTAGGTTTGGGAAATTAGATTATATAATTAACTTGTTTTATTAAATTAAATAAATTTAAAATATCAAAATTTTTCAGTTGAACCATATTCGCTAATTCATAATTTACGTGTTTCTTCATTTTATATCATCCATGATTAAATTGGTGCCCATATTTTCTACACTTGAACAACCTTATATCTAACAACCATTTTAATTTTTTGAGATTAATACCTAATTTATTACATATGAATACATTTAATAAAACCTTTATCATCAAGAATTATACTTTATTTTGGAATTATGAACACCATATAAAAATTTTAAACATTAAAAAACATTATCATTATTAATAAATTCATTAACATGTTATTTCTTTAAACTGCATGGGATAAACTGGGGACACACACATAAAATTGGTGAGATAAAAGATACTAGTAAGGGGTAAATCACTAAATAAAATTAATATAATAATAAATGTTATATTTTAGTAATATTAGACTGATTAAGAATTATATACATGAAAAAAGATACATATATATTATGATAATAAAATAGGAAACATGGGAGGTGTGGAAATAACTTAAAACAATGCATCATAATAATTGGATAATGATAAATACGAAGACATCATGATGGAAAAATTACCATAAGGGAATAAGTTTTACTCCCTATAACAACATGATATCACATGAGACTAAACATTATACAATTCATTTGAGTGATACAAAAATTATGGAACACCTGTCACATTATTTTTATTCTCATTATTATGTGTTCTACATAGATAAGAAAATATTGATTCATTCTTCACCAAATTTTTTTTCATTAATTATGTAGTTTGGAATAAGAAAATTTATTTCCCATGTTAATGATGTATATTTTTTATAATGGTTAATACCCATGATAGAAAATAAGTATTGTATTCACTACACAATTGTTTGGGATAGAAAATCATGTTCAAATTTCAGAAGCATAATTGCTTCGCATAAAAATTCATACAATTAATTGATGAGAGAGAAAGGTCCCCCTCTACATTTGAACATAAAATTGGAGGTAATAGTGACATGTAAAGACATGTCACAACATTTGGAATTGGAAATATAAGAAATAAGATAATAAAGAAACATTAATAAATAAAAGAAGGCAAGGGTCTCGTACATGTCTTTGTGACTCCAAATGAATAAGAGGAGCTTATTAAAAGAATGAGAAACCATGGGAGGATTATATAGATGGTAGAAATGATTAAAGACATTATCAAAGTATTATTAGAGAAGATTAATGGTATATTAGGTGGGTTTATATTAGGAATGTGTGGGGTATTCTTTATTATTTCCCAAACATTGGTTGTAGGCTCAATATAATAAAATTAAAAATTTAAAAACCATCCAACTATATTTTTTATGGTTTCAACCAAATGTGAGTGGTTTTAATTATTTTATAAGTCAAAGGACAAAACATAATAAAATAATATTCATTCTTATGTGGAAGTGAGTCATACTCTTAAAGAAATTATTTTAAAACCTTAAATTATGTTAATGGTTTGGAGGTATTACATAGGATTTAAAAAATTAATTAAATAATTATAAAGTAAAATTAAATTAAATTCAAAAAATATATTTGTTCCTTGATACCATTTATGGTATTTATAAAGTCACTTTTACAAAATTATGGATCACCATAAACATTAAATATTTTTCCCATATTAAATCTTTACCAAAAAATTCAGAATTCGGTGAAAATTATGGAGAAATCAAAGTTGTAATATTAACATATTTTGATCCCAATATATAATTTATTTATATAAAATAATTTTATAATTATATTTATTTTCCCATTTAAAATAAGAATCATCATTTATTTAAAAATTCAGGATTATTGATAATAATAATTTCTTAACTAATATAATAATTTCTATTGTACAAATAATAAAATATATTAATTTAAAATTAATAAATATTATTTAATATCAATATTTTATTAAAATATTATTTCTTTTAAAAATAAAATTATTCATCAAAATTATTCCCTTCATTGAATATGAATATTACCCAAAATAACACTTTGTGATTTATTGAATAAAAATTTAAATCATCTATAAATTAACAGAATAAGTAAATATAGCCATTATTCTATTAAAAATAATATACATAATAATATTTAGAGGGTATTAATACAAATCCTATTAATACAGCAGAAAACACCCTATGTGTAAGGTATATAATGTGGAGACTTACATAGGTGGTTTGACATACATGGTTTTGGTAGTGATCACCATGAGATTGAATTTCTCCTATAAACGGATTATCACATGCTTATAATTAGGGATCTTAAACTAATCTTTCTCAAGGAAAAATACAAAAGTTTTTATCTCGTATGAACTTTCTAAAAATGGACATTGTAGTTTATGATTTTCCTAGGTGAATCCATCAACCCCATAATCTGTGGAAATTTGATTTTTTTAAAATATATATTTATACTAATCATATGATCACAATTCAAAAGCTATATTTCCAATGGTAATGATGCATAATGATAAATTAAATAAGATACGATATAATATAGCTAAATATTTCCATGTGATTTCTATAACAATATAAAATAATAAAAAAATATTATTAAAAAATAAGGTAAAATTATATTTATAACATCTTGGGTCATTAGATTCTCCCCAACTATATTAAATTTCTCCATTGAAATTTACTTTTCCCAAATTAAAATATATGAGGGTAACATTATTCATTTTATCCTTTGGTCTCCATGTCATTTTGTCAACCATGGGGTTTCTCCACAACACATTGACCTGGAGAATTGTCTTTTTGTTGAACTTTTTCTCTACGATATATTATCTTCACATTATGTTCCTAATTGTAAAGGACGTTCTAAAATTGTACCCCCAATAGTTTTAGTACATGAGAGGGGTTAGGTATTTAATTTTTCTCTATGGATACGTGGAATACACCATGTACTTGACATAGTCTTGGTATGATTTCTAGTCGATAGGCCCCCACTCTGATTAAATCAAGGAGCTAAAATCGGTTGATGTATGTTGGACCGAGATTTCCCAAATTCCCAAATCGCACAACCTTCTTCTATAGAGTTATAAATATAAATAACATGATTATAAAATCAAAATATAGGCCTCATCCATGATTATCATCATTCCTCTTCTTTCGACTGTTAGGAACCTTGATGTCTTTTTAAATTTCATTAAATATTCCCATTATTACATCGACCATTTATAAATTTAAATATTTTCATTTCCAAACTTCTTCCCAACATGATGGTGTTCGGCACCTATTTTTATATATGGATTAAGAGGGATCTAATTAGTTTTCTGAGGATAAATTATTATTGTATTTGATCTTCACTAGGGGAATTTTTTGATATAATCCTATTTTTATGTCAATTGTGCATTCCTTCAACATGTCTACATGTGTATGTATAGTCCACTAAAATTGGTGATCGTTTTGATAGTGATAATATTTTATGATATTAAACATATTGTATAGATATTTTTAGTAATTTTTTGAACATATAATTGAATCTCAGTTCTTGATTGGATGCAATCAATAGTGGTACTCCAAACTGCATCACCACTTCACTAATGTATATCCATAAATGATGATCTAGTGAGTAGTGTAATGAAATCTTAATGATGTTTAAAATCATTGTAAGACAATACAACACAACCTAGATATCATTATTTCCTATGGATATCTATGTATATCCATTGATCATTTCCATAGTATTGTTTTTCCATTTCCATGTAGGTGTGGGAAATTGTTTCATCAGGCCCTTGGATATTTTCCTTTATCCATACACTTAGATACATAAAATACATCTTGATGTGTATTTCGCAATATACATCTTCATATTATCCCACCAATAGTTCCCTCAGAGATCTCGATATATCAATGTTCTTCCAGGATTCTTAGATATGGTTAAATTGTTTGCATAATCAATAATCTCGTTCTATGACTCATAATTTGATGTTACCAATAGTCTTGACCCCAATGTCATAACTCCTTATTAATTAACATTGTAATATAAGAATTTACATTTTTATATAGTTCCAAATTATTTTTAATTCACAAAATATCTCATTGAACATCCGTTGACCTCTTTGGAAGGGATGGATGCAAAATAATTTGAGAAATTGTTTATGAGGTTTCTTACATTATGATTCCCATGTCTATCATTTCCAAATTTAAGAATATTGGATCCCTCTCAATTATCATCAATGATAAAATTGTTCAATCCTTTCTATGTAGAGCATATGAATCTTTATTAGCTTTCCTAGTATGGTGGTGAATTTATAATTCATCTATAACCATCTTCTATAGTTTATATTCTACTCTTCCTGTGTGAATACATACTAGAAGATTTTTTGATACATATATATATTCACACATCTCCCCAAATATGTATTTTTTCATCATTTTCAAAAATAATATCATTCTATCCAACTCTAGTTCATGAGTAGAGTTGTTTTATTCTAGAGATTTAAACTTTCATGAAGCTAATTCGATGTTTTTTTCGTTTTACATTAACACAAAACCCAATCCCTAATTTAAAGAATATGTAAATAATATGAAGCGATGTCCACATGTTTGTATTTTGAAACCAGTACATCGATAATAATCATTCTAAAATATTTGAATCTCTCTTAACATTGATAATTATAAGAAAACATTACCCCTTCTGAGTTATCTAGGTTAACGGTTTTAGAAATCATGATAAATATCTTAAAACTCGATTATAATACCTATGTAATCAATAGAATCTACTGATATCTGTCAAACAAATTTGCCATAGCCATCCTTAAATTTCATCTATCCTTGAAGGTTATTTATATATCCCACTTATTAGGATCATATTCCCCAATAATGATAATACTTTTATCCAGAACATCCATTTTAGGTACTTTTCAAAAGGAATATTCATTTATAATGTCGCTTTCACAATGTTCAAATACTCCTTTTTTTTACTCTTTGTACGTAGAGTATATTAGTATATCATCTATAATGACTTCCAAAAATTCATCATGGTAATATTTAGTGACTATATTAATAATTTACATCAAGAATTATACACAATTAGTTTGACCATATATAATTTATATGTATTCTTTATGCCCATAACTTGTATAAAAATTAGCCTTCGGTATATCCTCGTTCTTCACTATAACATGGTAAAATCATAACTATAGATCAGTTAGCGATAAGTATTATCCTCAATGTATCTGATCCAAAAATTAATAAATCCATGTAAATGTACTCTTTATTGTCATCATGATCTTGTTGAGATGATGATAATCGAATCTATGGATTTCTGATCCAAAGTTATTCATGAAGGAGAGGACTAGTGCACCCTAGGGTGAATACCATGGGCATAGGAAACATTTATCCAAATTCTAATGTAGTTGTTTAAAAAACTCTTTAATTTCAAAAGAATAAATTATATATGCAGTATTCGATAATGTAAACTCCCTAGGTATGAACTGAATTGAATTTTCAACCACCCTCTTAGAGTGTATACTAGGAAATTCCTCAGCAAACACATTAGCGCATTCCCTCACAATGAGAATCTTTTCAGGAATGATCTTTACTATAGAATAAATCTTTTAATCTATTTACTCCTTATCCTAAGGAAATAATATACATACTCAAGATTTTGGTGATAATGAATATTTATCCTCCTCTATGAACATTTATAGAATCAGGGGTCAATTCAAGATATAGATAGTGATTTCATTCTCATAGATTTTTTTCTCAATACTGGGTATGCCAATACATTCCTAGAAATGAATTAAAATCTACCAAAAGAAGTATGAAATGGTTTAATTGGATGTTTAACCCACAAAATATCACTGTGTAGTGGTTATATACACTGATTACAATAATTTAACCATTAACCATTTTCACTGGTAACACTACTTCTAGGGATTATGGTGGTATTTTAATACATCTACAAAACCATTGTAATATGAATGACATCTTGGAAAAAGAATTTAAAAATTCATTATATTCTAGAATGAATTACCAGTATACCTATCACCACTTTTTTTTGAGATAGAACATAATGGTTTTGATGGAAAAATCACACTTTCTTCCATAGAGGTTGTCAGTTGTGTCTAAAAATGATTTTCTTAGGATATTTATTTAAAAAATCCCATAGTTCCTTGTAACATATGAAATGATTAATTAATTGATGGATGACCAGAGCATTACATTCCTCCAATACGTTGGAGTGTTTCTATTATTGGAAATCTCAAGCTGGGATCCCTTCCTACTTGAGCCTAAATCATTTCCACCTCCTCATTAGTAAAATTGTTAAGTGATTATTTCCTTACCATAGACAACTGGGATGTTTATATTTCTTGAAGATGTTACATTTCACTATCAGTCGATGAGAAATAAGATCCACCTTCCACTTCTTGTCCCAATGATATTGTTGATAATTTTAGGTCTCCATTTCAACATTGATGGACCATTATAAAATTTTCCCATAGAAATCAATGTCATGAATCTCTAGGGATTTTCATAGACTCGGTTTTTTCCACATAATGAATTGGTAAACATTGAATTTGCGGAAATAAAATAGTTATAGATGAATTATGCATGTGGTTTCATGTTTTACTTCTGATCCCCAATAGATTCATCCTCATTTTTCGTGAGGTAAAAGAAAATTTTCCATTTTATGTTCGAGAGTGCGAGGAAATTATATATTGAATGTCATTTTTTTGGATTCCTTCTAACCCATCAATCACCTCATATGTCTCTATAATTTTTATTGATTTCCACCATTGATCTGATTCTTCATCTACTAGAAAAAAACATGTAGAACCTTATCTTTTTCATAACTTTGAAGGATGTCTAAGATCATCTCAATGGAGTTGATTCATTATTCCAAGATTAAGGGATCATATGATCTATTGAATTTGCGTGTCCTTTTAGAATCAGGCACTAGATGGTAGCATGTTATTTATTTTGGGATTAGGGAATTTCTACTGATAGAAGATTGTATTCATAAATTGAGTCTAATAAGAGAGCTTGAGCAAAAGGTTTTTTATTCTTGGTAAAATCAGATTGGGCATCACATAAATCTAGTCATCAAATTTCCCTTTGCATTGATTGTTTACCCTTAATATTTCTATAAATTAGCTATAATAAATGAAAAATATTGGAGGCTTTTTTTAAAATATTAAACTCAAAAACATGAAAACAATACATCAATGTGATAAATGATAAATTAAATTTCATTCATTAACCTAATAATTTATGAATTCAATTAATTTTATCTATGAAATTTTTCCTAAAATTTATTCTTTTGTGATTTTTTAATCCCTCAATAATGGTTAGCATCATAGTAATGAATTTTATAATTCATATAAACCAGGAATGTCTAACTAGATTCTTAGTAAGGCCTGTTTTTGTGCACAAGTTCCTTGTCGAGTCTAGATTAGTGTGG
The DNA here is from genome assembly GCA_963277665.1 of Viscum album. Lineage (NCBI taxonomy): Eukaryota > Viridiplantae > Streptophyta > Magnoliopsida > Santalales > Viscaceae > Viscum > Viscum album. The sequence goes on along the minus strand of OY728131.1, from coordinate 301,658,080 downwards.
TTTTTCTGTGTTTTACCCATAAGTACACCTATTCCAGAGCCACATAAAATTGTAATATCCATGTAGAGATATTTTTTTTTAAATACACTTACTCTATAATTACAAGAATTTTTTTATGTTTTCTTACACGTATTGTTTTCCATGAAGATTTTTCATGAGTATCTAATCCTAATCCCAAAAAATAACGAAACATTTCATATGATACTTACTTTAATAACCCTATAATATATTACACATTAATTGTAACACCCGAAATTTTTATGAGAAATATTTTGTTTTTATGTTATATACATCATTAAAGGAATCTTTCACTACACAAAACACTAGATTGGCTTTCTTTATACGCAAACACGGCCTTCCTCGATAGCTTGCGTTGTACGTAATACCGAGTTTCACAAAACAACGATATGCTATTAAAATATTATTAAAACTAGCTATTATGAATAATAATACCCACTTTTTGAAATCTTTTAAATTTTATCTTTCAAAATGGACTCTATTTTTGGATTCGGAGAATTTAAGTTAACCTAGGGTGAATTCTTTTGTATTTTTCTGAAAAATTTCAATTTTTGATGAATAGTGGAAACACTAGGTTACAATTTAAAAATCGACTTTTTATTTAATTAATTATTTTTTTAATTTAAATTTATTTTAGGTCAAAATAGATACATAACACCCAAATAAGTTCAATGTAATTCATTAGAGTCATTTTATAATAATTTTAGATATATAAAAATTTTATTGAACATTCACCGTCTTTTACCCACCTCCTAGGAGAATTTGAAAATATACATAAAACGTAATTTTACCACTTCTTTAAGTGGAATTTTGAAAATCTAAGAGAGACTATTAATATCAAAGACTAAAATTGTAATTCCTCGACCCTAGTTACCCAGAGTCGGTGCATTATTACATAACATTGGCATGATCACGAGAAAGATAAAATCTCGAAAGACCGATTGGTTTAGTAGCCTTGAAAACACATGATATATTCATAAAGTTTTACATTACATAAATAAGTGAAAAGCTACAACAATATATTGTCTTCATATTCCACACTCATATCCCCACATACTATCCCTGCAGGTCATTCATAAATTACTTCTTCACATCCTGGGAAAAATAAAACCTAGAAAAGGGGTGAGCTCAAATGCCCAGTAAGGATAACAAAAAAGCAGAATCTTTCATAAATAAGAATAAAAATTTAAGGCAATGTAAATCTAAAACAAAATCATTTTAAACATGAACTTAAACTTAGTATGGCAAAAGTAAAATGAAATAATGTCATTTACTTATTCACATTGATATTCTACTAATCGAATAATCATAGGAAATATCAATAACCACTTTCATAATGATGGAATGCATAATGCCAGACTATCCTAACCACATATCCAAGGCCTCGTGCCAAGACTACAAATAAGATTTTTCCAACGCCATGTTCCAAGACACTAGTTTGTCTCCTGAGACCTACCGATGCATCGAGGAGCTATAGCGGGCTCCACCCGTCACATATTAAGTCCAATGAATTCCCATATGAAAAGGTTTAAACATAACTTAAACATTCGTATTAAAATCTGCACATGAAATGCCAATATTTTCACCATAAACCATGAATGGTATAAAAATATCACATCCACAGTCAAACATATCACAAAACATTCAATATAATATAGAAGTTTTTTATCATAATAAATCAACTTCAAATAAACTTAAAATCCATCAAAGGATGTTGACATAGATGAAATCAATACTATTTGAGAGAAATATCTATTTTCTCAAAATCATGGAAAAGTCACAAATTTATAAAGAAGTAATTTAAAATAGATTTTTGAATCAAAGTGTCCCATACCAATTTGAAACTATTGAAATGAAATATCATTTCAAAACCTTCATGTGTAACGCCCCGACCCCAGTTACCCGGAGTTGGTGCATTACTTCGTAACATTGGAATGATCACAAAAGATCATGTCTCGAAAGACCAATTAGTTTAGTAGCCTTGGAAACACTAGATACATTCATAAATGTTACATTACATCATAACGTGAAAATATAAAAATACAAAGTCTCCATAGTCCACACTCATATGCTCTTTTGACTATCTCTCTAGGTCATTCATAAAATACTTCTTCACATCCTGGAAAATATTAAATCATTGAAAGGGGTGATCTCAGATGCTCAGTAAGGATAAAAATATTGTGAAAGATTTCATAAATAAACATAAACCTTTAAGGAAATGTATAACTAAAACAAAATCCTTTTAAACATGATCTTAAACATAATATGGAAAAAGTAAACTGAGATAATTCCATTTACTTATTCACATGGATATTCTACTGGTCGAATAATCACATGCAATATCAATAACCACTTTCATAATAGTGGAATGTATAATGCCATACTATCATAACCACGTAGTCAAGGCCTCATGCCAAGACACTAGTTTGTCTCATGAGACCTGCCGATGCATCGAGGAGCTATAGCGGGCTCCACCCGTCAATTATTAAGTCCAATGCATTCCTCATATGAACAGGTTTAAACATATCATAAACCATAACATAATTGTATCACATTAAACATGCATAAAGGAAACATAATATTCCCACACTTCAATCACAAGTTATCAATACAACACATTGATGTAATAAAAACATTATCAAAACCATTTTCAATACCAAAATTAAAGAATAGTAAAACATTGTATTTATTTTTCTTTTTAAAAAAAATTATGGCTTGTAGAGGAACCTGAAACCCAAATAATGGCCATGGCGGTGGAGAAGTCGTTGTCTCCGCATACGTACAACAAGAAAAACTTTACTTTTTGTCATTTAGTAAAACACTTCGTATAAAAAGATTCCTTTTGAATAAACGTAAATGTCAAAGTGGTTTATACACCATATAAAGGAAAGTTGTGTATAAAACCAAATATACCTCAATGAAAGAAGATTGAGACGAAGTCCTTACAAATATCATTTTTAAAATAAAATAGATCTATTATGTGTATTCACTATAATTACACATAAAGAAAGTACAAATAAAATATAGGACATAATAATATCATAAATTAATTTGAACGTAGGATATTAACCCAAAGAATGGTAATTGGGTTAAGAAGTTCCCTTACCTTGCGTCTTGTCTTGACTCGACCGTTCTTTAACCTCCTGAATAATAAACTAGTGTTAATCTCTACTTTCTTGAGAACCTTTTTCAAGTTCATTATCCCTTTTATATCACTTATTATAAAGTTACAAAAATTATGTAGTCATTTAAGTTAATAACGGTCGTGTTGTCAATCTTTGGTACTTAAGTCAAAAATAAACTTCTTATAATTACAAGTTGTTTAAGTGGTAGAATATACATTACCTCTAAATTATATTCATGATGTAGATATCATATATCTCATATATATCCAGTATATATATTCATTTATAATATTACATAACATTTAGAGGTAAGAAATGAAATGCACCGTTCATGGAGACGGTAAGCCGTACTTACGCATGAATACTACTTTCATTTCTATTTCATATTTAATGGAATGAAATTATAATTATATAAAGGTATAATATAATTCCAGTATAATATAATGTATAATACCATTTACTCCATCCTTTATACATCCCACATATGGCATTAACGATTCATATCACTTTGAGGGGTGGTAGTCCGCATTTGCTAAAATGAAAATATCGCATTTACCCATAATGGAAATCATAAAGGTATGACATAAATGAAAAATAAATAAGCATAATAAAAACACAAACAAAATATATATCATATATAAATATATTGACATCTTAATGGCCACCTTTGAAGGTGTTATATGAGTGTTGAACAATCATTGTTTCATGAGGCAGAAATTCGCCATCCACAGAAATAGTATGTTCATTAACCATTTGATGTAGGTGTGTGTAAGTTTAGCTCTAATCATTCTTATAACAACATCATAGTATATTGAGTATACATGTGTTGTTACAAAAGAATAAAAAGAGTTTATGGGGTTGGAGAAGAAAAATAAAATAAAATAACACAATAGAAGACATTACCTTAAAAACGGGTAACTCTTTTGATTTGAGCCAAAGGCTTCCTTGGGAAGAATTATGCCCAAAGTGAGGATTCTAAGAGTAAGGGAGGGAAGTTGGGAGAGTATTTGGGCAGATTTTGGCCGATCCAAATGTCTTGAAAGTGTGAATAAGTTGTTAGAGGTGGGGGCATTTTATAAGTGGAGAGGAGGGGCACTCTTGGAAAGTAACGAAATGTTACTTTATTATACAATGCTTTTCTGATTCTAAAGGTCCCACACATATATAATTCGAGGATAAGGTGATAAGGGTTCGAAATAGACTCATACAATATGTTTTTGACAAGTTTAAGCCTTGGATTTTACATTATCGTTTCATTTTATTTAAATCGTTAATTAATGAGGTAATCGCTGCATAATCATGGTGTCATAAATAATTTAATTTATTTAATGTCTAAAAATTATAAAACAAAATATCATGGTGTAGGAAAACTTTTTAGATTTCTAATTAATATTTATAGTCAAATATATGACTTTTAAACCCCATTTAAAAATTGTTTTAGTAAAAAAAATTATGTTTGTGACATTTTTATTTTAACTTTAATTAAAAGTAATTTATGTCATTTTCCTACCAAAGTGGCTGCATGGGGTCCCCAAGTTGACCCATGGATTTTCTTGGTCGGCCATGACACATCCAATAGGGGTAGGACATGTGTAAATGTCATTCCATGTTTTTATAATACTATTTTTTCCTTAAATTTCACTAATTACCTTTAATTGCGATTAATTAAGCTTAAAAGTTACTATTCACCAAAAAAATTATTTTACTCCCATTGAACCACATTTTACTTCCTAATGACAACCATGTATGTCTGATTTTTTAAAATAAAATCACATAAGTGGTAATATTTCATTTAAATGAAAAATCAGTTATTTAACAACCACTTAGTGGTTTCACTATTCATTAAAAATTGATGTTTTTAAGAACAATGCCAAAATTTCACCCTAAGCTATAATTGATATTCCGAATAAAAAAATGATGTCTATTTTAAAAAATTCAAAACATATAAGTTGAATTAATTAATTTTATAAATAATTCCCACAGTCACAACAAATAGCGTGTTTTTAAGAAACAATATATATCAAAAGATTGACAGTTGTTTATGTCGATTTTCAAATTGAAATTAAATATAATGAACACCATTTAATTAAATGGTAAATATATATTCTAATTATACTATCAAACCACTCAATAGTATAATTTATCACTATAAATTATTTTGATTAAAAAAGTTGTTTTAAGTATTTTTCAGTATTCATTAAAAATGAAAGTTCTCAGAAAATTACAAAAAAATCAACTTAGGATAATTTCTATATTACGAATACAAAAATGAAGTCCATTTTGAAATATAAAATTTCTATACTTTTAAAAATTTGGTATTACTATTCATAACGGCTACTTTTGATTAGTCGCGGTGTGTTAGAACTCAAACTTGTGTACAATGCAAGCTATTGCATTATTGAAAGAGTAGCGTATAATGGAAGCTCAGGGTGTTACATTCTCCCCTCATTCAAAAAATTGCATCCTCACAATTTGAAATTTTTATTTGAAAATAAATGGTTGAAAATAGAAAATACCTTTGTGGAAAACCCACATCGTAAATAGGGTTCATAAGAATATAACATTAAAAGAAAGAAATAGAAGTACAATGGTCACCCGAGATTTCCCATACTAGGATTATATGAAAATATGTATATGGAAGAAAAACAATCCATCAAGGTCTGATGGAGTGTTGTAGAGAACTAGATTAGAAGAAAGTTAACCATAAGAAAATCACAAACTTGTGATTGGTTAAACGGTCATTGAATCCCCAGTTGGAAAAGTTAACCGAAAACGTTTTTATTTTAAGTTACCTTTTATAATGTTGAGGAATTTATTTAAGAGATTTTACAAGAACGTAAGGAAATATACTTACTTGTCATGTATACTTTCATTCCTTAATTTATTTTTACCACAAACCCATCTTTCACTCCAAATTGTAACAGAACTCAAAAATATTCTATTTATCCTAATTGTATAAGGTTCTAAATATTACCACATACCATTTAGATTAGTAAAACTATTTTGTAATAACCAGGGACTTCCTGTAGGCTAGTGGTAGGTATTAAAGGCCTATCACACTATGGTTGTGGGTTCTATTCCTGCAGCTTTGTCCGACGCGACGGGTTATGCCCCATCCTGCAGGTTGTCCTTTTCATAAAACTATAGTATTATAATATTCCAAAAATAATCTTCATAAATGTTTTAACCTTAAACAATACTATTCAAAGTTCAACTTAATCCATCCCAACATTTATATTTATCCAAAATACCTCTGCCCAAACATTCTCTAAAAGGTCTCTTAATTCCATAATCAATTTATCTGATTCCCCAAACAAAGTAATGATTCACTTATTTTCACATACTAAAAATATTATTACCTTCATCATATTAATACCTTACTGAAACAACAAGTACTGCAGTACAATCCTTATATATATATATCACATTATTCTAAGAACCAGAATATAATCGATGAGTCCAGAAGCACCAATACATTAATTATTCTGCTTCAACACTAGTAACAGAATATGATTGTCCTTGATCCCTTGGCCTTTCCTGAGGTAAGTTTCCTTGATGATTATGACATTCATTTGCATAATGCCCCATTTCTCTACAATTATAGCATTCAACATTGATAGCCTCTTTCTTTCCCTTACAATCACGTGCCTGGTGACCTTTTTCTCCACATTTATAACAAACTCCCACTAATTTTAGGCAATTAACAGGGAGATTCTTCCCACAATTATCACATAATTGAAAATCCTTCTTTCACTTTTTCCCTTTATCTGTCTCTTGTTCCACCGTTCTCTTCTTCTATTGCTTTACTTTATTGTCATAAGATTTAGGGAATTATTTTTCCATCTTGATAGCACATGAGACAATATCTTCATACAACGAGAAGGTTTGTGAGACTAATGCTCGATGAAGAAATGGTTTTAACCCATCAAAGAAACGATCAATCTTACTTCTTGGGTTACGTATATAACCTGCTGCATGCCTCGCTAACCTGGTAAAGTTAGCCTCATACTTTGCGACATTCTCATCCTCCTTTTGTCTCAGACTCAGAAATTGCCTTTCCATATCTGCTCGATGGTCATGTGGAAAGTATTTTTCTAAGAAAAGATCTTTGAACTCTTTACATTCCATACTTGATACTTATTCATCTTCCTTTGTGTTTTGAGTCAATGACCTCCATCGATCGGCATCTCCAGTGAGGCGGTAAACTTCCATGATAACCTTCTCCCTTTCGCTACTCCCCAAGGTGTGGAATATTTTTTCTAAAGAGTTTATCCATTTCTTAGATACTAATATATTTGTACCCCCATTAAATGTTGGCGGTTGTTGCCTCATGAAGCGGTCTAACATTTATCCTCCACATTGATGATCAGGGTGCTCCATACGAGTAAGGTTATTATTCATAACCTCAGTGAGTCGTCCCAGTATGGTAATAAGTTGATCAGCACCAGTTGTATCTCCAACTCCACAATAATTATCTTGAGCAGGAGGGAAATCCCTACACGGAGTGCGTGCATTGATATAGTTTCCATTCCTTCCACTAGGTTCCATTTCTAAATAATGTCATAAACTAGATTAGTTTACGAATCAATATACATAATTCCATACTTGTAAAATACATAACATAAATTGAACTATTTATGGATATAATCCATAATCATAAAAAAGTTTTCTTTGATGAGGTATATACTCATAACCCATCATAGTCGTTTGTAATGAAAATGAGAATTATCACAAGGATATTCCCCGGGAGATTCGTAACCAAGATTGCAGCAAGGACCATTGTCCTGCACCAGTTCCCGTTCGATTCTAGCTCAAAATGGTGTTTTCGGAGTTTACACCTAGGTACATCTGTGCCAGAGCCGCCTCTACCTGCTCGTATCCAGACAGGGATGTATTGCTCCGAAAACTCACAAAATCTCTATAATAGCAAAATTCTAGGAAGTTCTTATATACTAATCCTTAAATTCTATCTTCGGGCTATGTGCTCTAATCAGAGTTTATCTAAATCTATCTTCCAAGGTTGGTACAAAACTGCCTCTGATACCAACTGTAACGCCACAAACCCAGTTACCCGGAGTCGGTGCATTACTTCGTAACATTGGCATGATCACAAAAGATCAAGTCTCGAAAACCGATTAGTTTAGTAGCTTTGAAAACAATAGATACATTCATATCTGTTACATTACATCATAAAGTTAAAATCTACAAATACAAAGTCTCCATAGTCCACACTCATATCCTCTTTTGACTATACCTACATGTCATTCAAAAAATACTTCTTCACATCCTGGAAAATATTAAAACATTGAAAGGGGTGAGCTCAGATGCTCAGTAAGGATAAAAATATTGCGGAAGCTTTCATAAATAAACATAAACATTTATGTCAATGTATAACTAAAACAAAATCCTTTTAAACTTGAACTTAAACATAATATGGAAAACGTAAAATAAGATAATTCCATTTACTTATTCACATGGATATTCTACTGGTCGAATAATCACATGCAATATCAATAACCACTTTCATAATGTTGGAATGCATAATGTCAGACTATCATAACCAAATAGTCAAGGCCTCTTGCCAAGACCACAAATAAGATTTTATCAAGGCCTCGTGCCAAGACACTAGTTTGTCTTATGAAACCTGCCGATGCATCGAGGAGCTATAGTAGGCTCCACCCGTCACTTATTAAGTCCAATTCATTCCTCATATGAAAAGGATTAAATATATCATAAACCATTACATTATTGTATAACATAAAACAAGAATAAAGGAAACATAAGATTCCCACACTTCAATCACAAGATATCAATAAAACACATTGATGTAATAAATACTTTAACAAATACATTTTCAATACCAATATAAAATAAAAGTAAAACATGGTATTTATTTTTCTTTTTTTTTGAAAAATTATGGCTTGTAGAGGAAGCTGAAACCCAAATAATGGCCATGGCGGCGGAGAAGTCGTTGTCGCCACATACATATGACACGAAAAACATTAATTTTTTTTAGTAAAACAATTCGTATTAAAAGATTCCTTTTGAATAAATGTAAAAATCAAAGGGGTTTATACACCGTATAAAGGAAAGTTGTGTATAAAACCAAATATGCCTCAATCAAAGGAGATTGAGACGAAGTCCTTAAAAAGATCATTTTTAAAATAAAATAGATCTATTATGTGTATTCACTATAGGTACACATAATGAAAGTACAAATACAAGATAGGACCTATTAATATCATGACATAATTTGAAAGTAGGAGATTAACCCAAAGAATGGTAATTGGGTTAAGAAGTTCTCTTACATTGTGTCCTTTCTTGACTCCACCATTCTTTAACCTCCTGGATAATAAAATAGATTTAATCTCTAAATGCTTAAGAAACTTTTTCAAGTTAATTATACCTTTTATATCACTTATTACAATGTTACAAAAATTATGTAGTCATTTGAGTTAATAAAGGTCGTGTTATCGATCTTTGGTACTTGAGTCAACAATAAACTTCTTATAATTACAAGTTGTTTAAGTGGTAGAATATAAATTATATCTAGAATTATATTAATGATGTAGATATCATATATATAATATATATCCAGTATATATATTCATTTATAATATTACATAACATTTAGGGGTAAGAAATGAAATGCACCGTTCATGGAGACGGTAAGCCGTACGTACACATGAACTCTACTTTCATTTCTTTTTCATATTTAATGAAATGAAATTATAATTATATAAAGGTATAATATAATTCCAGTATAATATAATGTATAATACCATTTACTCCATCTTTTATACATACCACATATGGCATTAACGATTCAAATCACTTTGAGGGGGCGGTAGTCCGCACTTCCTAAAATAAAAATATCGCGTTTACCCATAATGGAAATCATAAAGGTATGACATAAATGAGAAATACAGAATCATAAGAAAAACATAAACATACTCTATATAATATATAAATATAGTTACATCTTAATGGACACCTTTTAAGGTGTTATATGAGTGTTGAACAATCATCATTTCGTGAGGGAGAAATTCGCCATCCACAGAAACAGTATGTTCATTAACCATTTTATGTAGGTGTGTGTAAGTGTAGCTATAATCCTTATTATAACAAAATCCTAGTATATTGAGTATACTTGTGTTGTTACTAAAGAATAAAAAGAGTTTAGGGGGTTGGAGGAAAAAAAAGAACACAAGAGAAGACATTACCTTAAAATCGGGTAACTCTCTTGATTTGAGCCAAATGCTTCCTTGGGAAGAATTATGCCCAAAGTGAGGCTTATAGAAGTAAGTTAGGGATGTTTAGAGAGTATTTGGGCAGAGTTTGGCCGAGCAAAATGGCTTGAAAGTGTGAATAAGGTGTTAGAGGTGGGGGCCTTTTATAAGTGGAGAGGAGGGTCACTCTTGTAACGTAATGAAATGTTACTTTATTAGACAATGATTTTCGGATTATAAAGGTCCCACACTTATATAATTCAAGGATAAGGTGATAAGGGTTCCAAATATACTCATACAATTGGTTTTTGACAAGTTTAAGCCTTTTATTTTACATTATCTTTTCATATTATTTAAATTGTTAATTAATGAGGTAATCGCTGCATCGTCATGGTGTCATATATAATTTAATTTATTTAATGTCTAAAAATTATAAAAAAAATATCATGAGGTAGGAAATATTTTTAGATTTATAATGAATATTTATAGTCAAATATATGACTTGTATAACCCCATTTAAAAATTATTTTAGTAAAACAAATTATGTTTGTGACATTTTAATTTTAACATTAAATAAAAGTAATTTATGTCATTTTCCTACCAAAGTGACTCCATGGGGTCCCCAAGTTGACCCATGGAATGTATTGGTCGGCCTCGACACATAAAATAGGGGTAGGAAAAGTGTAAAAGTCATTCCATATTTTTATAATACTATTTTTACCATATATTTCACTAATTACCTTTAATCACGATTAATTAAACATAACAGTTACTATTCACCAAAAGATTATTTTAATCCCATTGAACCACATTTTACATCCTCATGACAACCATGTATGTCAGTTTTTTGAAAATCAAATCACATATGTGGTAATATTTCATTTAAATGAAAAATCAGTTATTTAACTACCACTTAGTGGTTTCACTATTCATCAAAAATTGATGTTTTTTAGAACAATGCCAAAATTTCACCCTAAGCTATAATTGATATTCCAAATTCAAAAATGATGACTATTTTAATAAATTCCAAACATATAAGTTGAATTAATTAATTTTATACTAATTCCTATTGTCACAACAAATAGCGTGTTTTTAAGAAACAATATATATCAAAAGATTGACAATTGTTTATGTCCATTTTCAAAGTGAAATTAATTCTAATGAATACAATAGGATAAAATGGTAAAAATATATTCTAGTTATATAATTTAAAACCACTCAATATTATAATTTATCAATATAAATTATTTTGATTAAAAAAGACGTTTTATGTATTTTTCACTATTCATAAAAAAATGGAAGTTCTCAAAAAATTACAAAAAATTCAACTTAGGATAATTTCGATAATATGAATACAAAAATGAAGTCCATTTTGAAAAATAAAATTTCTGTAATTTTAAAAAGTTGGAATTACTATTCATAATGGTTACTTTTGATTAGTCGTGGTGTGTTAGAACTCGAACTTGTGTACAATGCAAGCTATTTCATTAATGAAAGAGAAGCGTATCTTGGAAGCTCGAGGTGTTACATTCTGACCTCCTTCAATAAATTGAGTCCTCGCAATTTGAAATTTCTCTTTGAAAATAAAAGGTTGAAAATAGAAAATACCTTTTTGGAAAACCCACATCGGAAATAGGGTTAATAAGAATATAACATTAAAAGAATGAAAGAGACGTACAAAGGTCACCCGAGATAGCCCATACTAGGATTATATGAAAATATGGATATGGAAGAAAAACAAACCATCAATGTCTGATTGAGAGTTGTAGAGAACTGGATTAGGAGAAAGTTAACCATAAGAAAATCAGAAACTTGTGATTGGTTAAATGGTCATTGAATCCCCAGTTGGAAAAGTTAAACGACAACCTTTTTTTATTAAATTACCTTTTATAAAGTTGAGGAATTTATTTAAGTGATTTTCCAAGAACGTATGGAAATATACCTACTTGTCGTGTAGACTTTCATTCATTAATAAATTTTTACCACAAACCCATCTTTCACTCCAAAAGGAAACAGATCTCAAAAATATTCTATTTATCCTAATTGTATAAGGTTTTAAATATAACCACATACCATTTAGATTAGTAAAACTATTTTGTAATAACCAGGGACTTCCTGTGGGCTAGTGGTATGTAATAAAGGCCTGTCGCACTATGGTTGTGAGTTCGATTCCTGCAGCTTTGTCCGACACGACGGGTTATGCCCCACCCTGCAGGTTGTCCTTTTCCTAAAACTATTGTATTATAATATTCAAAAATTAATCTTCATAAATGTTTTAACCTTAAAAAATACTATTCAAAGTTCAACTTAATCCATCCCAACATTTATAGTTATCCAAAATACCTCTGCCCAAACATTCTCTAAAAGGTCTCTTAATTCCAAAATCAATTTATCAGATTCCCCAAACAAAGTAATGTTTCTCTTATTGTCACATACTTAAAATATTATTACCTTCATCATATTAATACCTTACTGAAACAACAAGTACTGTAGTACAATCCTTATTTATATATTACATTATTCTAATAACCAGAATATAATCCATGAGTCCAAATACACCAATACATTAATTATTCCACTTCAACTGTAGTAACATCATAAGATTGTCCTTGATAACTTGGCCTTTTCTGAGGTATGTTTCCCTGACACTTAGGACATTAATTTTCATAATGCCCCATTTCTCTACAATTGTAGCATTTAACATTGATAGCCTCTTTCTTTCCCTTGCAATCAGGCGCCTGGTGACCTTTTTCTCCACATTTATATCAAACTTACATTCCTTTCATGCATGTACCAGGGTGATTCTTCCCACAATTATCACATAATGAAAAATCCTTCTTTCCCTTTTTCCCTTTATCTGTCTCTTGTTCCCCCGTTCTCTTCTTCTCTTAAATTACTTTATTGTCATAGGATTTAGAGAATTTCTTTTCATCTTGATAGCACATGAGACAATATCTTCATACAACAAGAAGGATTGTGAGACTAATGCTCGACGAAGAAATGGTTTTAACCCATCAAAGAAATGATCAATCTTACTTCTTGGGTTACGTATATAACCTGTTTCATGCCACGCTAACCTTGTAAAGTTAGCCTCATACTTTGCGACATTCTCATTCTCCTTTTGTCTCAGACTCAGAAATTGATTTTCCATATCTGCTCGATGGTCATGTGGAATGTATTTTTCTAAGAAAAGATCTTTGAACTCTCTCCATTCTATAATTGATACTTCTTCATCTTCCTTTTTGTTTTGAATCAATGACCACCATTGATTGGCATCTCCAGTGATGCGATAAACTGACATGATAACCTTCTCCCTTTCGCTACTCCCCGAGGTGTGGAATATTTTCTCTAAGTAGTTTATCCATTGCTCAGATGCTAATGGATTTGTACCCCCATTAAATGTTGGCGGTTGTTGCCTCATTAAGAAATATAACATTGATCCTCCACATTGCGGATCAGGGTGCTCCATACGAGTAAGGTTATTATTAATAACCTGAGTGAGTTTTCCCAGTATGGTAATAAGTTGATCAGCACCAGTTGTATCTCCAACTCTACAATAATTATCTTGACCAGGAGGGAAATCCCTACACGGAGTGCTTGCATTGATACAATTTCCATTCATTCCACAAGGCGCCATTTCTAAGTAACGGTATAAACTAGATTAGTTTACGAATAAAAATACATAATTCCATACTTGTAAAATACTTAACATAAATTGAAATATTTATGGATATAATCCATAATCATAAAAAAAGTTTTATTTGAGGAAGTATATACACATAACCCTTCATAGTGGTTTGTAATGAAAATGAGAATTATCCCAAGCATATCCCCCGAGAGTATCGAAACCAAGAGTGGAGCAAAGCCTGTTGTCGTGCACTAGTTCCTATTCGAGTCTAGCTCAAAGCGGTGCTTTTGGGTTTTACCCCTAGGTACATCTGTGCCAGAGCCGCCTCCACCTGCTCGTATCCAGACATGGATGTATTGCTCCGAAAACTCACAAAATCTCTATAATACCAAAATTCTAGGAAGTTCTTATATACTAAATCTTAAAGTCTATCTTCGGGATATGTGCTCTAATCAGAGTTTATCTAAATCTAGCTTCCAAGGTTAGTACTGAACTGCCTCTGATATCAATTGTAACGCCTTGAACCCAGTTACCCGGAGTCGGTGCATTACTTCGTTATGTTGGCATGATCACAAAACATCAAGTCTCGAAAGACTGATTAGTTTAGTAGCCTTGGAAACACTAGATACATTCATAAATGATACATTACATCATAAAGTGAAAATCTACAACTACAAAGTCTCCATAGTCCACACTCATATCCTCTTTTGACTATCCCTGATGGTCATTCATAAAATACTTCTTCACATCCTGGAAAATCTTAAAACATTGAAAGGGGTGAGCTCAGATGCTCAGTAAGGATAACAATGTTGCAGAAGCTTTCATAAATAAACATAAACATTTAAGACAATGTATAACTAAAACAAAAACCTTTTAAACTTGAACTTAAACATAATATAGAAAACGTAAAATGAGATAATTCCATTTACTTATTCACATGGATATTCTACTGGTCGATTAATCACATGCAATATCAATAACCACTTTCATAATGATGGAATGCATAATGCCATACAATCATAACCATGTAGTCAAGGCCTCGTGCCAAGACCACAAATAAGATTTTCTCAAGGCCTCATGCCAAGACACTAGTTTGCCTTATTTGACCTACCGATGAATCGAGGAGATATAGTGGGCTCCTGCTGTCACTTATTATGTCCAATGCATTCCTCATATGAACAGGTTTAAACATATCATAAACCATAACATAATTGTATCACATAAAACATGCATAAATGAAACATAAGATTCCCACACTTCAATCACAAGATATCAATACAACACATTGATGTAATAAAAACATTATCAAAACCATTTTCAATACCAAAATAAAATAAAAGTGAAACATGGTATTTATTTTTCTTTTAAAAACAATTACGGCTTGTAGAGGAAGCTGAAACCCAAATAATGTCCATGGCGGCGGAGAAGTCGTTGTCGCCTCATACGTACTTCAAGAAAAACATTCATTTTTGTTGTTTAGTAAAACACTTCGTATAAAAATATTCCTTTTGAATAAACGTAAAAGTCAAAGGTGTTTATACACCTTATAAAGGAAAGTTGTGTATAAAACCAAATATGCCTCAATGAAAGGAGATTGAGACGAAGTCCTTACAAAGATCATTTTTAAAATAAAATAGATCTATTATGTGTATTCACTATAATTACACATAAATAAAGTACAAATACAAGCTAGGACATAATAATATCATGACATAATTTAAAAGTAGGAGATTATCCCAAAGAATGGTAATTGGGTTAAGAAGTTCCCTTACCTTGCATCCTGTCTTGAATCGACCGTTCTTTAACCTATTGAATAATAAACTAGAGTTAATCTCTACTGGCTTAAGATCCTTTTTCAAGTTAATTATCCATTTTATATCACTTATTACAATGTTACAAAAATTATGTAGTCATTTGAGTTAATAACGGTTGTTTTGTAGATATTTGGTACTTGAGTCAACAATAAACTTCTTATAATTACAAGTTGTTTAAGTGGTAGAATATAAATTATCTATAGAATTATATTCATGATTTAGATATCAGATATATCAGATATATCCATTATATATATTCATTTATAATATTACATAACATTTAGAGGTAAGAAATGAAATGCACCGTTCATGGAGACGGTAAGCCGTACGTACGCATGAACTCTACTTTCATTTATATTTCATATTTAATGGAATGAAATTATAATTATATAAAGGTATACTATAATTCCAGTATAATATAATGTATAATACCATTTAATCCATCTTTTATACATCCCACATATGGAATTAACGATTCAAATCACTTTGAGGGGGCGGTAGTCCGCACTTCCTAAAATGAAAATATCACATTTACCCATAATGTAAATCATAATGGTATGACATAAATGAGAAATACAGAATCATAAGAAAAACATAAACATAATATATATCATATATAAAAATAGTGACATCTTAATGGACACCTTTCAAGGTGTTATATGAGTGTTGAACAATCATCGTTTTGTGAGGCAGAAATTCTCCATCCACAGAAACAGTATGTTCATTAACCATTAGATGTAGGTGTGTGTAATTGTATCTAGAAACCTTCTTATAACAAAATCCTAGTATATTTAGGATACTGGTGTTGTTACAAAATAATAAAAAGAGTTTAGCGGGTTGGAGAAGAAAAATAAAATAAAAGAACACAAGAGAAGACATTACCTTAAAATTGGGTAACTCTTTTGATTTGAGCCAAAGGCTTCCTTGGGTAGAATTATGCCCAATGTGAGGCTTCTAGGAGTAAGGGAGGGATGTTGGGAGAGTATTTGAGCAGAGTTTGGCCGATCCAAATGGCTTGAATGTGTGAATAAGGTGTTAGAGGTGGGGGCCTTTTATAAGTGGAGAGGAGGGGCACACTTGGAAAGTAAATAAATGTTACTTTATTATACAATGATTTTCAGATTCTAAAGGTCCCACACTTAAATAATTTGAGGCTAAGGTTATAAGGGTTCGAAATATACACATACAATAGGTTTTTGACATGTGTAAGCCTTGGATTTTACATTATCATTTCATTTTATTTAAATTGTTAATTAATGAGGTAATTGCTATATCATCATGGGGTCATAAATAATTTAATGTATTTAATATCTAAAAATTATTAAAAAAATATCATGATTTTTAAAATCTTTTTATCTTTCTAATTAATATTTATAGTCAAACATATATCTTGTATAACCCCATTTAAAAATTGTTTTAGTAAAACAAATTAGGTTTGTGACATTGTTATTTCAATTTTAGATAAAAGTAATATATGTCATTTTCCTACCAATGTGGCTCCATGGGGTCCCCAAGTTGACCCATGGATTTTATTGGTCGGCCATGACACATCCAATAGGGTTAGGACAAGTTTAAAGGTCATTCCATATTTTTATAATACTATTTTTACCTTAAATTTCACTAATTACCTTTAATCACGATTAAATAACTTAAAAGTTACTATTCACCAAAAAATTATTTTAATCCCATTGAACCACATTTTACATACTAATGATAACCATGTATGTCGGATTTTTGAAAATAAAATCACAGAAGTGGTAATATTTCTTTTAAATGAAAAAGCAGTTATTTAACTACCACTTAGTGGTTTCACTATTCATCAAAAATTGAAGTATTTCAGAACAATGCCAAAATTTTACCCTAAGATATAATTGATATTCCGAATTCAAAAATTATGTCTATTTTACAAAATTCCAAAAATATAATTTGAATTAATTAATTTTATAACTAATTCCCGCTGTCACAACAAATAGCGTTTTTTTAAGAAACAATATATATCAAAAGATTGACAATTGTTTATGTCCATTTTCAAAGTGAAATTAATTCTAATGAACACAAATGGATAAAATGGTAAAAATATATTCTAATTATACTTTAAAAACACTAAATAGTATAATTTATCACTATAAATTATTTTGATTAAAAAAAAAATTTCAGTATTTTTCACTATTCATAAAAAATGGAAGTTCTCGGAAAATTTGAAAAAATTCAACATAGGATAATTTCGATATTACGAATACAAAAATGAAGTCCATTCTAAAAGATAAAATTTCTATAATTTTAAAAAAGTGGGAATTACTATTCATAAGGATTACTTTTGATTAGTCGCGGTGTGTTATAACTCGAACTTGCGTACAATGAAAGCTATTGCATTATTGAAAGAGAAGCGTATCATGGAAGCTCGGGGTGTTACATCATTTACATATAAGTAAATCCTTAAAATAATTTTGATAACATGGTCATTAATTAAAAATACTTAGAATGATAAATCTTTAAAACATATAAAATTATGATCATGATAAAGAGTACCTTTCAAAAATTCTTAAAATATTCATTTTGAAATCATTTAAAAGTCACATAATTATAAAATAAAACATTTACTTTGAAAATATTCTTATAATATTTTAAGGGAAGCTTTGATTATTTTATTACGGCTGTAAATAGCCACACTCGCAGTATAAGTTAAAAAAACATTCTTACCTTAAATTTGTCAAAAGGTAAAAAGTTCCTTGTTTGGAAAACAACAGAAATATTCCTTTAAAACACATAAGGGTATAAATTACTTTAACCCATATTCTTTGTAAATAGTAAAAATGTGTTGAAATACATTTCCATGAAATGTGGATGTGGATGATAAAGAGATCCCAGTAGATAATTGCGTATAAACAACCTCGTATAATGCAGAGATTATGAAATAAAACCTTACGTTGTAATTTTCCTTGGATGAGGGTAGGTTAACGTTCTGTATAATGTAGAAATAATTGTTATTAAATTATACAAGATTCATATATATTAATATGATATCATATATGATCTTTTAACATTTCTTTTTTAATAATATCTTAGTATTATCGTAGTTTTGGGTGTTAACATACTAATTTTATTTTATATGTTTTGTTACATAAGCCACGTTTGTAATGGTTAGGTTGTATATTTTTCATAATCAGAATGATATCAAGTTCTCGAACATTATTTTTAAATCATAAAATTGTAATTATACTTGAATGGATGTGATGGAGAATGAATCTCATCGCGTTCGTGGAGACGGTAGTCCGTACGTACGCACAAGCGACAATATCATTCTTTTGATATTAAAATAATATATAATTGGATAGTATATAATATATACAGAATCATTATCATGTTACATTTACTATTTACATGTGTTAAACATCATTATTATACCCATCCAAATAATAATATATTGAATAACAAGTACACCACGACGTGGAGAGGGTAAGTCGTACGTACGCATGTATGGTGACATGTTATTTAAAGGGTGGATAGAATACTGAATATGGTTGTACCATATTTATAATAACATAACAGTATTAATAAGATACTGGAGTTATTATTTTAGAATGGTAATAAAAAATAATGAAGAAGTGGAAGAAGAAATGAATTTGAAAAAGGGTGGAGAAAACATTACCTCTTCTTCGAGTTCTTTCTTTTGATTTGATCAAAAGGGCTCCTTAGGTTGGTTTTATGATCAAACTAAGGCCTCTAGGTTGTAGTGAGGAATGTTGAGAGAGTATTTGGGAAGAGTTCGGTAGAACCAAAAGGCTTTGAAGATGTGAAGTAATGAGAAGTGGGAGTGCCCTTTTATAAGAGGGGTGAGTAGCACCTTTGAAAATGCTAGAAATATTAATTTATAATAAATTTATATTCGGTTTATAATGGCTCCATAGTTGATTATTCAAAGGTTAAGGTGGGGATAGGTCGAAAAACATTCAACCAATAGAAATTAAACAGGTTTGAGAATCAATATTAACCTTATCTTTTAGTTTTAACTCTTAGTTAATTAGTTTGACATTTACCATGTCACTTTGTATTTTTATATTATATAGTTAATAAACATACAATATACATACAAGCGACACCAACGTGGTCCATTAATGATACTAATATCACTATATAAGCCTCTTGGATGATCCTCAGATTTTTAGTAATTTAATATCAATTAATAATATAATATTTGTTTTAAAAACTCTTTTATGTCAATTTTGACACTATTCAATAGTTGATTTTTGTGAAACTCATAATAGAATTATTACTTCTAAAAAGTCTATTAAATAAATTCTAATATGTCATATTATCCTATAAAATTAGTTTAATTCATTAAAAGTCTCAAATTATATTTATTTGCGTATTTATAATATCAATTATTTTAATTTTTCACTATTATGGTAATTACGACATCATCATTGTGTCATAAATAAATTAAATTATATAATGTCTTAAAATTATAAATAAATATAATTATGTATGTAATCATATTATCATTATAATTTATATTTACAATCGAATTTATATTATGTATAACCCTATATTAAAAATGTTTTAGTAAATAAACTATGATTTTCACTCTTTTAACTTTTCTTTGAATTAAATAATAATAAATTTCCTAATCTAATCAAAGTGGACCTAAATGATAATATTTTATTCCTAAGGTTGTTTTTGATCGAGATACACTTGTCCAATAGAATTAGGACATGTGTTAGGGTAATATTAATATCATTTCTACCGTTAATTACCCTATTTACTTTTAACCGTGGTAAATAAAAGTAAAAAGTTACTATTCATCAAAAATTATTTTCATCTCATTGAACCACATTTTACTACTTGATATTAACTATGTCACTCAGATTTTCGAAATTCCATTCATAGAAGCGGTAAAATTAAGTTTTATGAAAAATTCAGATTTTTTAACTACCACTTAGTAGTTTCACTATTCATCAAAAATTGAAGTTTTTTAGAACAATTCCAAAATTTCACCCTAAGCTATAATTGATATTATGATTTAAATTTTTTTCTATTTTAAAAAATGCAAAACATATATGTTGCATTAATTAATTTTATAATTAATTCCCGCTGTCACAACAAATAGCGTGTTTTTAAGAAACAATATATATCAAAAGATTGACAATTGTTTTGGTCCAATTTCAATGTGAAATTAATTCTAATAAACACCATTGAATAAAATGGTAAAAATATATTCTAATTATACTTTAAAACCACTAAAATTCATAATTTATCACTATTAATTATTTTGATTAAAATGTTGTTTTTAATTAAAATTTAGTAATTTTCACTATTCATCAAAATATTAAAGTTATCCGAAAAGTACCAAAATTTCACCCTAGGCTAATTTTGATATTATGAATCCAAAAATGAAGTCCATTTTGAGAGATAAAATTTATCAAATTTCAAAAAGTAGGTATTACTATTCATAACGGCTAGTTTGGTAATTCATGGTGCACTTTAACTCGATGTTGCGTGTAGTGCAAGTTATTGAGTTATTTTGAAGAAATAACACACTATGAAATCTTGGATCGTTACATTCTCCACTCGTTCAATAAATTTTGTCCTCGTAATTTAAAATAGTTTTTTGAAAATAAAATGTTGAAAATAAAAAATATCTTTGTGGGAAAACCCAGATCAGAAATTGGGTTACTAAAATTTAGTCTAAATATGAGGAAAATAGAAAGGAAAAGGGTCACCACCAAATTATGATCTCTATTAAGAGAACATTGGTGGAAATTAGAGACATATAATTAGAGGAAAAATGTAAATATTTATAGGTAGCGATTTAGGTAATCAATCACAAATATGTTTAAAATTAAGGTCCATAAATTCATCAATCTATGATGATTTGAAATACCATCGGTTCAACAAAAAATAGGTTATTATGATAACACATTTTTGGTTTTAGGATTCTTTAAATAAAGTATAAGAATTAATTTCTTCATAGAATAAGAGAAGAAGAAAAAATATATTCTTGACAAGTTGAGTTCTATCCTTTAACTAATTTCTACCACAGACTCATCTGTCACTCTAAAAGATAATAGAACATAAAAATAATATTCTATTTATCCTATTCATATAGGGTTAAAAAAATGAATTTATAATTCATCTAGCAGAACAATTAAAAAAATGACATTACTCAAACCAGGACATCACGTGGGTCAGTGGTAGGTGATACACCATTATCGCCCTTCGGTTGTGGGTTCAAGTCTTGCGGCCTTGCCGGAAGCGACGGGTTGCCGCCCGAACACCAGGTTGTCCTTTTATGGAAATCCAAAATAATCCAAACTAGAACTATCCAAAATACTTCAATCCAAATTTTATAAGGAAGGTAAGCACAATAAAGATCCTTTTTTCCACATAATAACTTATGAACACCTTCAT
Organism: Viscum album; assembly: GCA_963277665.1. Taxonomy (NCBI): domain Eukaryota; kingdom Viridiplantae; phylum Streptophyta; class Magnoliopsida; order Santalales; family Viscaceae; genus Viscum; species Viscum album. The sequence continues at coordinate 301,635,858 of OY728131.1, read as the reverse complement.
CATGTATTCTTTTAAAACACTACAACATCTTGAATTACCATAAAACCTTATTGATTACATTCATGATGCATTATTCCTTAAAGAATAATAGATATAATCCTTCAATCCAAAAATGTTCTAAACCCAAACAATGATGGAATATACAAATCATTAATCAGTTTCAAGGTAGTCAATAATATCCAATATAATTTATCCAAATCAATCATGTATTATTCCAAAATCACTATCTCAGTATCAGAACTATATTATGGTTTATCATTCTCTCAACCATATATTTTCTAAAAATTTATCCTGCTATTGAGTCACTTTTCATTGTTCCACCCAATATCAAGTCCTTAATGAAATAGTACTACAGTACAATCCTTATATACTCCATAATTATTATAACCAGTACATTGTTGATACAACACTCAATTGACATAATCAACATAAGAAGTCTAATAATTCCTCTTCATCTGTGGTAGTATCATAACATGATTATTATCTAGTAGCATCATTTTCGGCATAGTCTGATGACTGGGACATAGGTGCGCGTAGTGTCCAAACTCTTTGCAAATGAAGCATTGTACATTTGAAACCATTTTCTTACCCTTGCAGTCACGTACTTTGTGTCCTTTTCCTCCACACCTATAACAAACTCCCATTCCTTTCAGGCAAGTTCCAGGGTGTTTCTTCCCACAGTTATCACATATTGGAAAATTCTTCTTTTCCCTCTTCCCTTTTTCCATCATTCTCTCTTCATCCTTCTCTTCTCTTGCTTCCCTTCAAAGCCATAGGACTCAATAAACTCTTTACATATCTTATCAGCACATGATATTATTTATTCATGTGGTGATAATACATGGAAGACTATTTCTCTTATAAATTATAGATTAAGACCATGAAAGATATGATCCTTCTATCTCTTTGGATCATGTGCATTGCTGGAGTTATCATTCCTTCTACTGGATGCCATTTCCAAACAATGGCATACACTAGATTAGTTTATGAATAACAATACCTAATCCCAAACTTGTAAGACACATAACATAAATTAAATAGTTTATGGATATAATACATAATTATAAAAATGTCTCCTTTGAGGATGTATATACTCAAAAACAATAAATAATGGTTTTAAAGAATATGAGAATTGTCCTAATCATATCCCCCGGGAGTGTCGTAACTAAGAGTGCAGCCAGGCCCGTTTTCGTGCACTAGTTCCCATTCGAGTCTAGATAAAAGTGTTTTTTTTTTCAGGTTTTACCCCTAGGTACATCTATGCCAGAGCCGCCTCTACCTGCTCATATCCAGACAGGGATGTATTGCTTGGAAAACTCACAAAATCTCTACAATACCAAAATTATATGAAGTTCTTCTATACTAATCCTCACGGTCCATCTTATGTCTATGTGCTCTAATCAGAGTTTATCTAAATCTAGCTTCCAAGGTTTGTACTAAACTTCCTATGATACCAACGGTAATGCCCCGACCCTAGTTACCCCAAGTCGGTGCATTATTACATAACATTGGCATGATCATGAGAAAGATCAAATCATGAATGACTGATTGGTTTAGTAGCCTTGGAAACACTAGATATATTAATAAAGTTTTACATTACATCAATAAGTGAAAAGCTACAACAATATATTGTCTCCGTATTCCACACTCATATACTCACATTCTATCCCTACTGGTCATTCATAAATTACTTCTTCACATCTTGGGAAAAATTAAACATAGAAAAGGGGTGAGCTCAAATTCCCAGTAAAGATAACAAAAAATCTAAAACTATCATAAATAAGAATAAAAATTTAAGGCAATGTATAACTAAAACAAAAGCCTTTTAAACTTCAACTTCAACATAGTATGGAAAAATTAAAATGAATTAATGCCATTTACTTATTCACATGGATATTCTACTAATCGAATAATAAAATGCAATATCAATAAGCACTTTCATAATGATGGAATGCATAATGCCAGACTATCATAACCACATAGCCAAGGCCTCGTGCGAAGACTAAAAATAAGATTTTTCCAAGGCGTTGTACCAAGAAACTAGTTAGTCTCATGAGACCTACTGATGCATTGATGAGCTATAGCGGGCTCCACCCATCACATATTAAGTTCAATTCATTCCCATATGAAAAGGATTAAACATAACATAAACATTCGTATTAAAACTAGCATACGAAATGTAAATATTTTCACCATAAACCATGAATGGTATAAAAATAGCACATCCACAGTCAAACATATCACAAAACCTTCAATATAATATATAAGTTTTGTATCATAATAAACCAACTTCAAATAAGCTTATAATCCATCAAAGGATGTTGAAATAGATGAAATCAATACTATTTGATAGAAATATATCTTTTCTCGAAATCATTGAAAAGTCACACATTTATAAAGGAAGTAATTTAAAAGATATTATTGAATCAAAGTGTCCCGTACCACATTGAAACTTTTATAAAAGATATATCATTTCAAAACATTCATGTCCATATAAATAAATCCTTAAAATAATTTTGAAAACATGGAAATTAATTAAAAATATTTATAAAGATACATATTTAAAACATTTAAAATTATGATCTTGATAAAGTGTACCTTTCAAAAATTCTTAAAATATTCATTTTGAAATCATTTAAAATCACATAATTATAAAATAAAACATTTACTTTGAAAATATTCTTTTAATATTTTAAGGGATGCTTTGATGATTTTATAACGGCGGTAAATAGCTGCACCCGCCGTATAAGTTAAAAAAACATTTTTACCTTAAATTTGTCGAAAGGTAAAAAGTTCCTTGTTTGGAAAATGACAGAAAGATTCCTTTAAAACACATAAGGGTATAAATTAATTTAACCCATATTATATTTAAATAGAAAAAATGTTTTGAAATACATTTCGATGAATCAGGGAGGTGGATGATAAAGAGATCCCAGTAGATAATTGCGTATAAACAACCTCGGATAATAAAAAGATTGTGAAATAAATCCTTACCTTGTAGTTTTCCTTGGTTGAGGGTAGGTTAACGTCTTTTATAATGGTTAAATAATTGTTATTAAATTATACAATAATCATATATATTATTATGGTATCATATATGATCTTTTAACATTTCTTTGTTAATAATATCTTAGTATTATCGTCGTTTCGGGTGTTAACATACTCGTTTTCATTTTAATGTTTTGTTTTGTAAGACAGGTTTGTAATAGTTAGGTTTTATCTTTTTCATAATCAGAATGATATCAAGTCCATAATCATTATTTTTAAATAATAAAATGATAATTATACTTGAATGGATATGATGGAGAATGTATCTCATCGCGTTCGTGGAGACGGTAGTCCGTACGTACGCACGAGCGATAATTTCATTATTTTGATATTAAAATAATATATAATTGGATATTATATCATATATACAGAATCATTATCATGTTATATTTATTATTTACATGAGTTACACATCATTATTTTACCCATCCAAATAATAATATATTGAATAACAATTACACCACGACGTGGAGACGGTAAGTCGTACGTACGCACGTATGGTGACATGTTATTCAAATGGTGGATAGAATACTAAATAAGGTTGTACCATATTTATAATAACATAACAGTATATATAAGATACTGGAGTTATTATTTTATAATGATAATAACAAATAATGAAGAAGTGGAAGAAGAAATGAATTTGAAAAAGGGTGGGGAAAACATTACCTCTTCTTCAGGTTCGTCCTTTTTATTTGATCAAAAGGGCTCCATAGGTTGGATTTCTGATCAAACTAAGGCCTATAGGTTGTAGTGAGGGATGTTTAGAGAGTATTCGGATAGAGTTTGGCTGATCCAAAAGGCTTTGAAGATGTGAAGTAATGAGAAGGGGGGGTGCCCTTTTATAAGAGGGGTGAGGGGCACCATTGGAAAAGCTAGAAATATTAATTTATAATAAATTCATATTCGGTTTATAATGGCTCCAAAGATTATTATTCAAAGGTTAAGGTAGGGATAGGTCGAACTAAATTCATCCAATAGAATTTAGACTGGTTTGGGTTACTATATTAACCTTATATTTTAGTTTTAACTCTTAGTTAATTAGTTTGACATTTACCATGTCACTTTGTATTTTTATATTATATAGTTAATAAAAATACTATATAAATCTAGGAGACACCCAAGTGGTCTATTAATGATACACCTATCATTATATAAGTCTCTTGGCCGAGACTTATATTTTTAGGAATATAATATCAATTAATAATATAATATTTGTTTTTAAAACTCTTTTATTTCAATTATGACACTATTCAATAGATGATTTTTGTGAAACTCATTATAGATTGATTACTTCTAAAAAGTCTATTAAATCAATTCTAATATGTCATATTATCATAGATAATTAGATTAATTCATTAAAAGTATCAAATTATATTTATTTGGGTATTTATAATATCAATTATTTTAATTTTTCACTATTATGGTAATTACTGCATCATCATTGTGTCATAAATAAATTAAATTATTTAATGTCTAAAAATTATAAATAAAATATCATTATGTAGGGAATCATATTATCTTTCTAATGAATATTTACAATCGAATTTATCTTATGCGTAACCATGTATTAAAACTGTTTTAGTAAATAATCTTTGATTTTAACTCTTATAACTCTTCATTGAATTAAATAATAAAAAATGTCATAATCTAATCCAAGTAGACCTAAATAATAATATTTTATTCCTAAGTTTGTTTTGGTCGAGATACACTTGTCCAGTAGAATTAGGACATGTGTTAGGGTAATATTAATATCATTTCTACCCTTAATTACCATATTTACTTTTAACTGTGGTAAATAAAAGTAAAAAGTTACTATTCACCAAAAATTATTTTAATCTCATTGAACCACATTTTACTTCTTGATATTAACCGTGTCTCTCAAATTTTCGAAATTCCATTCACAGAAGTGGTAAAATAATGTTTTATGAAAAATTCAGTTTTTTTAACTACCACTTAGTAGTTTCACTATTCATCAAAAATTGAAGTTTTTCCGAACATTGCCAAAAATTTCATCCTAAGCTATAACTGATATTCCGAATTCAAAAATTTTGTCTATTTTAAAAAATTAAAACATATAATTTGCATTAATTAATTTTATAATTAATTCCCACTGTCACAACAAATAGCGTGTTTTTAAGAAACAATATATATCAAAAGATTGACAATAGTTTAGGTCCAATTTCAAAGTGAAATTAATTATAATGAACACCATTGGATAAAATGGTAAAAATATATTCTAATTATACTTTAAAACCACTCAAATTCATAATATATCACTATTAATTATATTGATTAAAAAATTTGTTTTTAATTAAAATTTAGTAATTTTCACTATTCATCAAAATATTAATGTTATCAGAAAAGTACCAAAATTTCACCGTAGGATAATTTTGATATTCCTAATCCAAAAATGAAGTCCATTTTGAGAGATAAAATTTACAAAATTTTAAAAAGTAGGTATTACTACTCATAACAGCTAGTTTGGAAAGTCATGGTGCGCTTTAACTTGGTGTTGTGTGTAGTGAAAGTTATTGATTTATTTTTAAGAAATAACACACTATGAAATCTTGGGGTGTTACAAAAATGTTGTTCAATGAGATAAAAATAATTTTTGGGGAATACTAAATTTTTTCTTTTTATCATGGTTAAAAAAATAGGGTCATTATTAGTAAAATTGATATTATTATTACGCTACAAAATGCCCCAATTCTATTGGATAAGTTTAATTCGACCAAAAACAACCTTAGCAATAAAATATGACAATTTAGGGCCACTTGGATTAGATTAGGAAATTTAATATTATTTTATTTAATGAATAGTTAAAATAGTTAAAATCAAAGTTTAATAACTAAAACATTTTTAATATAGGGTTATTCAAAAGATAAATTCGACTCTAAATATTAATTATAAAGCTATAAATATTTCCTAATTAATGGTAGTTTATTTATAATTTTTAGAAATTAAATAATTTACTTTACTTATGAGACAATGATGATGCAGTAATTATCTTATTAACGAAATATTGACATAATTGATGTTATAAATACCCAAATAAATATAATTTTAGTCTTTTTAGGAATTCTACTAATTTTATATGTTAATAGGAATTGTTAGTATTGATTTAATTAACTTTTTTCTAACTAATCATTTTGTTATTAGTTTCAAAAAAATAAATTACCAAATAGTGTCAAAATTGACAGAAAATAGTTTTTAAAAAGATATTATATTATCAATTGTTATTTTAATCCTAAAAATCTATAGTTCTACAAAATGACTTAGGTAAGGTTATATATATTAATAATAAACAACTTGGGGTTCTTTTGGCTTGTTATAGTATGTTTATTAACCTTATAGTGTATGAAACCAAGAAGACACGGTAAAAGTAAAATTATTTAACTTAAAGTTAAATCTAAATGATAAGTTTAAAATAGTAACATAAACTTGTATAAAATCTATTTTATGAGAGTATTTCGACCCATCCCCACCTTATCTTAGAAATTAATCAATTAAGAGCTATTAAAAAACGAATATGACTTTATAATAAAATAATATTTTTAGTTTTTCCTAAGGTGCCCCTCTCCTCCCTTATAAAAGGAAACCTCCTCCCTCTCTTCCTCACACCACTTTGAGCCTTCAATCTCGGCCAACCCCTGACATTTTCTCTTCTCAAATTCCCTAGAAACATCCCAGATGTCCTGGTATTCTTCAAATACCATTTTTAGTCCCTTAAGAGGAGGTTAAGAAGAGGCGCTTCAAAGAAGAGGTAATGTCTGTTACCAATTCTTTCAACTTTATTTATTCTTATACTTCTTCTTCTTTACTTGTCTCATTATGAAGTAATAACATAGGTATCACTCATATACTGATATGTTATTATAAGTATGAAACATCTCCCTTTCACCATCTATCCATCCTATGGAAAACGCAATCACCGTGCGTGCGTACGTACGAAATACCATCTCCACACTATGGTGTAATCTATTTTCCACCACCAGCTTACTTGGATGGGTATAATGGTGTAAATAATAACTATAAATGATTATTGTGTGATAATTATTCTTAAACAGATTACATACACTCCAATACAATTCCACAATCATGGGAACGATATCATCGCTCGTGCGTACGTACGAAATATCGTCTCCACGATGTGATGCGACTCGTTCTACATGATCTTCATTGCATAATAATTATATAAATGAATTGAATTAATAAATAGGATATATATTACACTAATACCATTCTAGAAATGAGGTATCTATAACCTAAATGAGGAATAATAATTTATTTGACAAAACACACATGAGAACAAAAAGTAATAAACATCCATATAACAAGTAGCAATGAAATATTACTAATAAGAAGCTAAGAATATGACCATATATGATATCATAACAATTAGTATGATTCTAGAATAAGTAAATGACATTATTTGAATCATTATACATGAGGTTCAGACACTTACGAAGAAAATCGGACCTAAGGTAAGGGAAAATCTCGAAATCTCAATTTTTATCCGAGATTGTTTACACTTCAGAATTTAGTGGGAAATATATATCATCCACATTTATGATTTCTAAATATGTAATATTATCCTCCTACAATTTTTTAAATCCAATTTTACCCTTCGATGAGTTTTTAGTAAAAGATATGAAATGAATCTTTTGTCGTTTTTCGTACGAGGTACTTTTTGACTTTTCCGGCCAAAGTACGAGAAAAATGTTTTTTTAACGTATACGACATGAATGGATTTATATAAAATTATTTCCATGAAGCTTAATTCACATGTTTTCATGTTTATTTTTAATCATCTTCTTTTAGTTTAAAATTATATGACTTATTATGAAAGGAAAACAAATTTGAAGTAAAAAAGATATTTTCCTCACGAATGAAGTTCAAGTGTTTTATCAAAATTATTTTCCATCTAAGATAATATAGTGTTTTATTTCAATCCCTATTTTTACATTGTTTTTATTATGTTATGATGGAATTATTTTTATTATGTTCTTTTAACTTATATATATTGTGTTATGATATCATGATGATTAAGAATCCCATTTTTATTACATGAGTTATGCTATGATGTATGATTTATGATTTTGTGGCACACATAAGAATGGTTTCACTTTGAGATTGGTGGGACCTATATCTCCTTCCAATGCATTGGGTAATGATTTATATCTCATGATATAGACATGGCTGGAATGGCAGGTTGAACCGGTTCAGGGAAACAGGACTAAAATGAGGAGTGAACTCAGTTCAGAAATTGACATTGTCCGCTAAGATAGTCTTGAAAATGAGTCTTGACTACTAAGAAATGATTCTCTATGATTATGTGTGTATGCCACAAAGTTTCATGTTATAAGTTATGATTATTTGGATTCCATTTCACTACTATGATTTATCCCATGTTATGAAATTATGATCTCTTTTGTAGGTTTAGATTTCCAAAATGTTATGATCTTATGAATATGATGTGATTGATATTTCTTTTGTTTACCTTTACTAAGCATTTGAGCTCACCCTTTTGTATGTTTTCTTTCGCCAGGCCAGGAAGAAGGTTATTAAGTAGGATATGCCAAATGGGACACAAGATATGATGAAATAAATGGGATGCAATGTAGTTTCTTTATGAACTAGTTGTTTATGTTTCCCAGTTTATAAAGAAATATAACTATACGGTCCTTTCATTTTTTTGATATATGTTGTAATAAGTGTGATTCAATTTTTAAGCAATAATAATGTATGTAATGTATGGGTCGTTATATTTATACATGATTAATTATAGAACGATACACTTAATACAACCTAGAATATTGATATGTCTAGTGTCAAAGGAAATTATGAACATTATATTTCAATTCAAACAATGAAAAGCATAATCTTTTTTACAATAATTCATAACATGCTCTTAGTGAAAACAACATGGGAAATCAATTGGAAATACATAAGAAAGGAATGGGATACATAATACAGTAATAGATTAAACCTGGAATAACATGAATTAAATAATATATTTACTCGAGTAGGCATCTAATAAAGTGTACTAATCAAGAACATGAACAATGAGACATTGATATAATAAGATAATTATAAATTCAACATGGGAGATATGGAAACATATTAAAACACTACATCATTAACATATTTAATGGATAAATACCAATACATCCAGATAGAAAATTTTCCTTAAATTAATCATGTCCACACCCTATTCAATCAAGATATATCAGGATACTAAACATTACCCAATGCATTGGAGAAATATATAATTCTTGGTGCACCCATCACTCTCATTTCAATCTCATTCTATTTTGTTGCATATAGATTATACAGTATTGATTCATTAATAATTATATTTTATTACCTGATAAAAGAGCATTGAATTCATAAATGTATGTACCATGTTAATGAAGTATAACTATATAATGGTAAACATGTTTGATTGTAAATTTTTATGGTATTCCCTACAAAATTATTTTTCATGGAAAAACATGATGAAATTTTTTTTGCATCACTACATCACATAGAATTTCATAAAATTTGTTGATAAAAGACAAATGGGAATATAGTAATTATTAACTAAAATGGATATTAGTTTCAACATGTAAATAAATATCCCAATATTAGGAATTTGAAATTAATTTCATAAGATAATAAATTGACTTGAATAATCAATGGAAGGTGAGGATTATTTACATGAGTGTGTGACTCCAAATGATTTTGAAAAGCTTCATGAGAGCATGGGGGAAAAATTTGAGGAATATATTCTGGGGAGAGAAGAATAAGGACGTACTCCAAGGATTTTTAGTGAAGGGAAATGTGATCTTGGGTGGGTTCATATTGGAAATGAGTGATAGTTTCTTTATTATTTCTCAAACATAGGTTTTGTATTATATATAGTAAAATAACCAATCCACAGACCACACCAATGTTTTTCCAATGCTTTCCTATAAATGGTATTGTATTTAAATATTTTATAATTCAAATGGTAGAAATTAATAACATAGTGGACATTATTATTTGGAAGTAGGTAAAACTCTTAAAGAAATTTTTTTATAACCATATAATAAATTAATGGTTTTTGGGGATTCAAAAACGAATAATAAATTTAATAAAATAAATATAAAATTACATTATTTAAAATTTATATATTTATTTGGTCATTGATATAATTTTTAGTAACTTTTACATAACTGATGGGTTATTATGAGGTTATAATATAGAATATAGTTTTTATGTCATATTAAATTTTTACCCAAAAATCTGACTATCTCAGAATAATATGAAAAATTTTCAATTTCATAATTTTTCTATTATGATTCCAAAAAAATCCATTTTATCTAATTAAATACATAAATATGAATATTTTATCATTTTAAAAAAGAAGTGACATTTATTTTGAAATACTGTTTTGTACCATAATAGTTTTTGAGCCTTGTCAAATTAACAATTGAATTCATAGAAATTTTAGAATAATTTATATCTAATTTTTTTCTAATAATATTTTATTAAAATTATAGTTATTTAAACAATAGAATACTTAAAAAAATTTTGATAATTGAATTTGAATATTACCCAAAAATACTTCTTGTATTATATTGATTCCAAATAAATAACATTTATATAGTAATAATAAGAAGTAAATATAACCATTATTATATAGAAAATAATGTGAAAAAACATAATTCTAGGGTGTTGATAGATGAATAATTAATACAACAAAAAATACATAAAATTAAGTTGTGTGATTGTGGGAATTTTATGGGTGGTTTGACATACATGGTATGTGACGTTATCATAACAAGGTTGAAATTCTCCCATTAATAGTACCAATCATTCATAAGTTATTGTATTCAACTAGGGATTGGTAAGGTTAAAATCCCAAAGATGATATCACCCTCATCCGTTCAAATAAATGGTCTTTGTATGGTATTATGATGTGGGTTGAGACCATCACATCCATTGTCTGTGTCAATTCGATTGTTTAAAACCCTATGCTTATACTAATCATTGGAGCACCGTTCAACAACTATATTAACAACGGTAATGATGATGGATGGATAATAAAATACAATATGATATATTATAACAAAATAATTACATATATTTTCTATAATCATAATATATATCAAAACATTTAATAAAAATGTTAGGGGAAAATTTATTCATAAAAGGTTGCATCGTTACATTATGGACGCACTTTGGCTGTTTCTAGAATCTTTCTTCCCCCACTTTTTACATGAGATAGGATGGGTTTTATTTCTTCAATTATATATTAATTTTAAAACATCTTAAGATATTTATTTCATACCCTTCATGTCTCCAGAACGATGAGACCAGTTAGAATCAAATATCTCCATCTCAAAAACAATGGACGAATGATCTGTGATATCATTACATTCAATGTCATGAATTACTAAGTATTTTTGTTGAATGATATTTAATCGACTAAAGAATTGGTCCACATTACATTAAATGTTGATGATAGGGCCAGAATCATACTCTACAAAACTTGTGAGGTTTTCCTCATATGATATCATAAAATCATCATAAAATTCATTTAGACTGAAGAACTACCGCTCCATTTTAAGATGTAGACCATAGGGAAATAATATATTAGAAAATATTTTCTCCCATTCATCCCATTCCTTGGAATCCATTTACTCTTTGGTAATAGTTTTATCTATTATTTTCCAACTCTATTTTTCTTCATCATAAAAAAGATCTACATCCATCAATATTTTCTATTCTTTTATGAATTCGAGGATAGATAATATATTCTCAATGGAATTAATCCATTTTCATTGAATATAGGATCAAAATATCAAGTAAATATTTGAGGAATTTATCCCAAGAATGATTTCATAAAGACATTATCTTTCAAAGGATTAAAAGGTAATTCAACAAGATTAAATATAATATTCATAATAAAATCAAGTTATTCTAGTACTATCAGGATGTTTTGATATCCAATTCCTATAATATTGTGGCATTTCATTACGTAAATCATCACATTTTCAATCACAATGATTTTTGGTATGGGTTATCCTATTTTACTAAACTATATATGAAAAATAAAAATACCATTAGGATATTTTCCTAATTAGGTAATAAGAATATATAAAAGTGAAATATATGTATATATGGATAAACATGTGAATGGAATGTATAATAAATCTTTTGATTCCCTATGATTTAATAAAGGAAATCTATTCTGATAGAATTATCCCTAGCGTTATTACTAAAATTTTTAAATCCTGATCTACAATAATAAGTAGATCATGATGTCATACCAACTATATGAACACAATATTTTTAGACCTATTATTAAATGATTTTAATGATTTTTTTTAAATAAATACCATGGATCATAATATGTACAGTCTTTGGATGAAAAGGTATATAAAATTGAATACATGGATATACAAAAAATATAAATTATATTATTCTTCTATAAGGATCTCCTAAATTTATTTGAGATACTATATCAATATATTATAACCTTGGGAATATATAGAACAAATAGATGATCTAAAAATCCTTTTATGGGATTAAACATAGGAATAATGTATAGAACCTGGTTTAGAAGGAAAAACATATTTACATAGAATGGAATGGATCATTAATTAAAATATGAAATAATAACATATAGAACATGAGATCATTTCATCATGAAAAATATTAATTTGGAAACATTATATGACATGACATAAACTTGGGTCATGGCTATCTTCCAAGATTATATCACATAGTGCACAAAGTACCATAATGGATTCAGTTTACACCCTAATCCCATACATGATTTATCATGAAACTAAAAATTACCCAATGAATAGGAGTTCAATCTAGGTGACCCCTCATTACGTGATTAGGAATATGAGTTCCACATAAATAATTAAACATACAGAATAAAACTGACTATTACTCATGGAAACAAATGAGTATTGTAATCATGTTATAAAGCATAACCAACGGGAATATCATAATGGTTCCATTAATGAATGGATTTGAATCATTACAAGATATTATTAAGGAAAATCAATCATGAATCCAGATATATGTTGTCTAAATAATGTTAAAACATGTAACAATATGTTTTTTATAAAATTTTGAAATGAACTACTTCATTTCAGTTTAATAGAATGAATTAAAGAATCATTATATATTACATTTGAATAATTGTTGGTATAAAACTAGAAATAAATTAAAATAGTATTTAATTATAAAATGAGTGATTTGATATTAATATTTGTGGATTAATTTATTTTATGGAATGTATTTAAAAATGGTTATGAAATGGGGATGTTCTATTTAATTAGGATGGCATATAGAGAAGATTCATGAAAGGAAGATTTTAAAACATGTATCCCCCATAAAATAAGAATAAATTCATATTATACAAATTTTTGGAATATATACACATAATATTGGTGACGTATATATAAATATATAATAATTACATTTTAGTAAATGTAGATAATGTTAAACCCAAAGAAAAAATTGATGTTAAAATTGATTATTTACTATGTGTAAGAATGTATATTATACATGAACATAATGTCCTGGATAATAAAAGTACATTAATTAATAATTTAGTTAATAAACTGTTAAATGTATTTATAATTAATTATAATTTTATATTTATTTATGGTTATTTCATGGAGTTATAATGTTTAATTTTTGTTATTTTGGGAGATTTTTCATCACTGTTTTACGGTCGTTACCATTGATTATAATTATGTGAGTCTCCTAAAATGGAATTAATAGGATAGAAGTGGAATGAAATGGTATTAATAAAATTCCATAATTTTAAATTTCCTCAATATATATATATATATATTGATCATAGGATGATTCATTTGATAAAATGTTAAAGATGAACATTTACTTTATTCTGGCAGTATTTAAATTATAATGAAATATTTTCTTGTATTATTTAATATTGTTAAAATATATTAGTTACAGAACATTAAAAAATTTTATAGAATAAATATTAAAATATTTGTTATGCTTTATAATGTTTTATTTTCCATCCTTGAAGGCTACAATGGAAAATGAAAAATCTTCAACCATGATGGTGGAGAATTGACATAGCGAGACAATGTTTTTGTTTTTAGGATAAAAGTGGATGAAATTTTATTCAGTTATGGGTATTCAAATTAAAAACTAAAATTATAGAATATATATGATATTATATTTATCATTCTGTTCTAGATAAGGGTTTTGAGAATAAGGTAAATGAAAAATGAATTTAAAAGAGAATGAAGACAGATTCTACCTCTTGAATATCATATCCTTGAGAACCTACATATGGAACATGTGTTTGGTTATTTATTAATATAATAAATACCATTACATGAGGTAGAGTATTGGGAATGGAATTCGGAATAATCAAGAGAAGATGAAAATCATAGGAGGTGTGTGGCAAAGGGGTGGTATTTATTTGGTTAGTGTTTTTCAATATTTTTTTGATTTATTCCTTACTTTGGTCAAATATTATCAATATTGATGATTCAATTAACTATATATAGAAAATAAAACATTATTATTTGATAAAATGGGCACATATATCATCTATTACTCAACCATGAATTAAAATTTCTATTATTTACTTATAATGTTATATATCATAAATTACCTTATTTCACAATTCAAAAATCAGATCAACTACTTTATGAAAATCCTAAAAATTCTCCCTAAATTTTTTTCATTTTTTATATTTAAAAAATGAAAAAAATTTAATAAATTTGTTTAAATATGAAATGTTTTAAATTTATTTACAATGATCAATTATTCAAAAAAATATGATTCTATTATTAGAACTGATTTTATGAGACATTGAAATTTTGAATATGGTATTATAAAATTATTATATAATTATATAAAAACAAAATATTTATATATTAATCTATAATATGAAAACAAATTTTATTTTAAATATTTATAGTAATTATAATGATTTATCTAAATAATTACATTTTTTAAAAATGGAAACAGTTATATTATATATTTTTTAAAAAAATTATTTACTAATTTGATGACCTAAATATATCATATTATAATTTATAAGATACATAAATATTATTTATACTTTCATAGGTGATGTTACTATGATATTGTCAATATTACTATTTGTAATGGTCACATTTCAATTCCAACGGTCGTGTTTCTATTCAAATAATTTGATTTGTAATGGTCATAAGTGTTTACAAATTAAAAAAATACCCCTTATTACATTCATTAGTCACATAAATTTTCTCCTGGGGTTATATATATATTAATCTTTAAGTTAATATTTTATTTATTAAATCATTTTTTTCTCCATCATCAGTCGTGAGTGTGGTCATTCTAGTGGATCAAGTATTTCCAAATTTTATTATTCTAGTTATCTAATTTTCTATTAGTTATCTCATTTTAATATTAGGATTTATTATCAGTATATTTTCAGAAAAAATATCAATATTAATTTATAAGGACAATGAATTTATTGTGTTCTCTAGGTGATGTATATTCATTATTCTACATGGACTAGGTTTAAGAAGGTAAATACCCTTGATATCATTTTGGTTGATTATATGTAGATACATGAGATTGTTCATATTCATTGAGATCCTTGTTCTATTATATATGACTGTAATTCAAGGTTGATGTTGTGATTGTGGTGAAAATAGTTGGAGGAATTTGAGACCTAGATGAAGATTAATGCCTCCTTCCAAGATGAGACATATGAGAAAACCTAACAGAGGGTATAGGTACTAGCAGAAATGAAGACTACATGCATGTTTGAATTCATCCAAATCTAATACTAATAATTTCCCATTGTATTGTTTGTATCTAATTATATACACCACTATACTCTCATCATGGACCCTTTTGAGGACTTATATGAAAGACCCTCTAGGTCAACCTTTTGCTGGATATAGATCAGTAATATATTTCATGTTGGGATAGATAATGGACAAGAGATGATGGTGAAATTCTAGGTCATCCCTGAGAAGATGAGGAAACACAATGTAAGAAGAAATAATACATTGATCAATGTCATATGTCCTTGGAGTTCACATTCAGGGACCAGGTTTTCTTGATACGTTCCCCACAATGAGTATGTCAAATATTTTTCTAGGGATGCAAGCATTCCCCAAGGTCAATGGGAAATTTATGATCATGTATATGGTTAAAGGGGTTGCAAACCACCTCATCATGCCCATTTACCTTGAAATTATACAGTATATTCCACATGTTGTAGTTGAGGAGATACATGCATAATCCTTCACACATTCTTCATTAGGACATGATAGACATCTACAATTGATCCAATATTGCAGTCTACCATATGTTGATCAAGGATTGGTCTAAGGGGACCCAATAAAGACTAACAAACCCCTTGGATCATGTTTTTTGGAGCATGTGAACATGACAAAGTGATATTTGGAGCAGGAGACATAGATGTGGTTATAGTATCATCAGAGTTTTGTTTAATTTTTTCTTTTTGATAAATAAAATCAAGATATATGTTATAATTTAGGGACCCTTATATTCACTTGTAAGACATTGAACTATATTGACAAGTATATACAGACCGAGACACTAAGACCACAAGATATTATCACTCCTCGTGTGCCGCAAATTCATTTTCAAAAAATATTAAATAATTTTTTATTAATTATGAACAATTTCATAAACAAATTAGATAACTCTAAAATGGAAGGATAGTTAAAAAACATGATAATGTATTTGATTATGTAACATTATGAGTATCCTTTGAACAACCTAAATTGGGATGTTGCATGGATAAAAGATAAATTGACAATTGGTGGTACATTAAATGTATTTATTAAATAATTAAAATTTTAAATTTATTAAATGACCTAATTATATTTACTCAATAAGTGAATCATTATGGAGGATCTTCATGGTCTATTACGTGGCCCTAGGTTCATTGATTGGTGTTCCATCCACCCCTGTTTTAGAATATCAGAATTATAGGGTGACGAGGATCGAGGTCATAAAGATTCACTACTTATAGAATGAAACACCATGTGATCATTGTTAAAACACTTGTTATTCATCAAATAAAAACCTTAATTGATGTAGGACTTATAAATTTTTTCATTCATCACAATCTACATTAATATATTTGGCATGAATGCATCTATATCTTGACCTATGAAAAATCATACATTTTCATGTTCATATGTTTCGGTTTTTTATTGATCAAGGAATTGTTACCCATGTTTCTGACCCTAAGAATACCAAACTATATTTTTGGCCATGAATTTTTGGCCAATAATCATTTTAGATTTAATTATGTTCAATTTCACCCACTTATAATCTTGTTATCAATTTTTGGATCATTTTTATTAAATTTACATTGCTGGGGGAAGAGTTATATTAGATCCCAATAGTCATGGTTGTTTTTCATGAAATGTATTTGTTGGTGAATCTAGAATGAAATTAGATGAATTTTGGGATTAGGGTGATAATTTATTTATTCTATATACAATGAAGGATTGGGTGAGGAAAGGGAATCATGAAAGGATCATTTTAGTTTAGGAAAGACCATCAAAGACTTGATATCGTTCCTTTGGATGGCTAGAAATTATGATGGTGATGATTAGGAAAGACCATTAGAGTGGTATTCCACTATAGTGTTTCTATTTTGGACCACTAACTATGGATTCATACCCCACAATTTAATTACATAACTGTTCCAATATCTACTAAGAGGATTCCCTTGATGGACTAGGGATATGGTCCTATATATACTGAGTAGTACTCAATAATGGACTAGGGTGAAGGTCCACTATCTACATAGTTGTAATCACATATATGATATGGTTTAGTTACTCTATCTAGCAAGGGGTAACCCTATAAGATAATTTTCCTTCCTTATTTACACTAGGTTTTACTCACAATTATATATGTTACAGATCCTCAAAACACTAAGGGACACCCAGCACGTCCCTCCACCCACGACGCAATAGGGAATGTGACTTCTACATGGGGATTTTTTCCCCTCAACTGTATGAAACTATGTTGAGGCATGTGTCATTCGCAGTATGAATTCTATTTAAGGACATGTGATACATTACATATCACTTGTGGTCCATATGGAATTGATGAAACTATTTTCTTAGTGTAAAAAGTAAGATGAAGGTCCCCTTTATCTCTTATTTGTTCTTCTTTAATAGATTATATATATATGTATACATTTATTTCTTTTTTTTTTCTTACATTGGGTTGTTCTGTCTACTTCTATCATGACACTTATATATCCCCCATGAGAATTTGGGTCATCCTATTTGGTATGATTATACTTAACACTAATAGGGATTTCCTTTACATGTCATCTCTTATGCAGTTGATAGACAGGTCGATAGTGATTATATGGAAGCACAGGGTTACTAGGTATATTTAAATGCATATGGTTGTCAGGGATTGGAGATTTAGAGATGTTCTCCCTTAGAGTTTATATTTATTGTTTTTAGTTTAGTAAATGTTTTTTCTTTGGTGTGTACTGCTTCCATTTACATTTCATTTTACAATATAATACTTTTTACACCCTTAAGGTTTTACAATCATGTCTTATTGTATAGATGATTCATCATTTAGTAATATACTCATTCAAAAATGAACTGATAAGGTAGTATTTGTGAATATGGGTATATGAGGAAAATACCTTCCATATTTGTAATATCTATTTATGAATGTTTCTACCCCCAAGAATCTAGTGGTTTTCTTCTGGTATTGGTGAATGGATCCTTGTTTGGTAATCTCTTGACATATAAAATATTGAACATATCATCTATCCAAAATGGGGAGCTAACATAAAATTGTTGAATTTGTTTTTAGTGAATCTTGATTAAAAATTTAAGAATTATGTTATTTATGAATAAATTGATTTTGAGTAAATATTTATACATTATATTATAAGAGTTTTATGTGTATTAGTTTTTCTAAAAACATTTAATCTCTATAATTATTATATATTATGAATATACCAATTTTCAATAGATTTCATAAATCAAGTAATTTCGTGTCATTGATTTTATAGGTAATTGTAGTTTTTATAAACTGAAGGTTCCTCATATTTTTAAATGTTATGATTGTTTAGATGATGATTATTTATGTTCATTGAAATCTATTATTAGCCAGTAAGTAAAATAATGAATATATTTTAAACAGAATAGATTATAATTTTGAGGTTTTATGTTTTGGGGTATTATGAATATTAATGAAATTTTTAGAGACATTTGTGGAAGTACAAACTATGGTTGAAGTATATATTTTAGTGAAAATATCATTTTCGCAATAAAACTAATAAATTTTTTGGATATAATTTTATTTTTTTATTATATTTATAGTTAATTTTATCTATGAAGATGATCGAATTATAGTTTATTTGAAAAAATTGTTTTTAAATTTTCAGATCATATGTTTTATCATATAGATTACGATGGGATGGAATAGTGATTTGGGGACCAACTGATTAATTTTAGTTTTCCTGTAAATTAATATGTTGGGAACATATATGATTTAGGTAAATGGAAAATTTTGAGGTGAAGATATGATTTTATTTGATAAATGATGGTTGGGTTTTTTATGGAATTGTATAAGATTTTATTGTGGTTTTTGGATGATTACTGATATTTTATTGAATTAATTGTATGTATCTTCTATAATATGATTATGGAATATATATTTTAATTATGTGACAATATGATTGACTAATATGTTTCGGAAATGAATAATAAATTTATCTAAGATAAATATGTGACAAAATTTTTCCTATTCTTGGGTTTTCAATATGTCCTAGAGTATTCTATGGAGTTATAAGTTTAGTCACTTATTGAACTATTTAATTTTAAAAATATCTTTAACTGTTTTTGATTTGGAGAATAATGAATAATTTATTTGTATGAGTTTATATTATTATCAGATATTATATGATAATTTTCAAACTATTTATGTTTTTTATTGATTGATAAAGAAATCCAAAAATAAATTTCATATATTTATGAATCATCTAATCTTATTAGAAATGATTTAGTTCTTCATTCATAATAAAATCACCTATGAAATTAATTTTGTGGATTATGTGATGAGATTTAAATTTTAAAATATCTCAACTAATAAGAAAATAAGGATATTGTGTTTATTAATGGAAATAAATCAAATTTATATTATCTTGGTTACTATCATTTTGGAAAATAATTCCTAATATATTGGAAACAAATTGTGAATTAACAATTTATCATTTTACATTCATTTTTGATGAATTTATGGTCATATATAACACTTAATAATATCTTCTTTTTGTTCAATAACTAGATCATGATCATTTACTAAATACTATATGTTATTCATGTGATATTATTTTTCTCCTACATGTAAAACGTTTCACATCTATATTCTCCATATTTAAGAACATAATTATGTTGTATTCATGGTGGCCTTCAAATTTCCATTATATAATTAATAATTAATTTTTCATAAAACTTATTACTATGAGGGTTACAATGATTGGTATTTTCAAATATTTAAAACTCTTTTACTTCTAGATCGTATTTTTTACCTACCACTCGCTAGAATTCAGTTTAAAAAAGTTTTTAATCCCTTTATACTTAATAACTGATAATATTGGGTTGATGATATTTTTGTATGGTGGGTATAATATTTCAAACCATGATTATAGAATTCAATTTCTGTATTTAATATATTTTATGGCATGTGGTGTATAAAACACTGAATTAATATAATCAAGGGGAAATTTTATATTGATTTATCCACTATGACTAACCATTACTTTGATAAGAAAGAATATGAATAATCGCATTCAAAAATATATTTCAAAATATTTTCCCTCATAAAATGGAAAATTAATCATACATTGATTACTGATTGGTAAAAAAATTATCAAAAAATTTATTTAGGATAAATGAGGAAATTTTATAAAAATAAATTTATTTTTCCCTTTTTTGATATAAATATATTAAATATATTACTATATATAAATATGTATAATTAAATAGTATGTATATATAGATAATATTCGATGTATATCCCTTCATTTAAATATTGTAATTATATTTGTAATGAGTATAATGTCATTTTATTCATTATTTTTCCATTGTGTGCATGAATATTATAATAAATTTATTCTAATAGAATAATTATTATTCACAATAGTGGATATTATTTTTGAAATCATGATTTCGTAATAAGATAACAAATTTTTTTTGAGAAAACATATATCTTATGAGAATTTTGAAAAATCGGCATATTATTCCAAACATTCATTTATTATTATTAAAATAATTAATTTTAATGTACCACTATTTTTTTAATGGTATAAATTTAAAACAAAATTCAATTTATTAAAAAAAACAATTGTTCCTATATTAAGGAACATTTACAATATGTTTTTTAAAAGAACATATTTATTTATAAAATTTACTTTTCTAAAAACTAATTTACATTATGTTTTGAAAGATTATCGAAAAATGTATTTCGCCACATGTTAAAAAAATTTCATGAAAACTATATATCATATTTGTAATAAATATATTCATATTTAGTAAATTGTTCAATTTCAATTTATTAATAATGAATAATGGCCACTGTAAATGTGTATCACCGTGGTAATGGGTAAAATTGGATAAATAAAGTTGAACCATTGGATAATATCTCTAATACTTCACAGAACATTCAATTATTTAATTGGATACTTGTAATTTCACCATATCCATATAAATTTTTTGTAAAAGGAAATTTTTTACCACCTAATTTTGATTCTTTACATTATATTTCATTACCTTAATGAAAATTAATAAAATCCAGTCTTTACAAATTAATAACAAAAATGCAATTTTATGTTTTTCAAAATTAAATTTGAATGATTATACTTTTATTAGTTTTGTAAAAACTTATATTTATTCTATGATTTTATTTGTTTTTTTATAACATATAATTTCCATGAACACCTACACAATGCTGACGATGCACTAGAGGAATCCATAGAAAAATAAATTAAAAAATATTTTTTGAAAAATATTATACCTTCTATATTATATGGTGTACTAATAATTTTTTGATAATTTTAAAATATATGTAATAAATATTGACTTTATATTCCAAATCCTTTTCTATCATTATTCCTTTAACGTCATGATCTATGAATTTTTCAAAAAATTACATTAAATTGTACTTAATGTAATAAAAATTGAAATCACTAAAGTCTAATAAAAATAGTATTATGAGTCATGTTGATGGGGATGTATTTAGAATTTTAATCATGGTGTATTTTTTTCTGACATAAAATTTTTAATATAACATTCAGGACTCAAAATATAAAAAAAAATGTTTTTAAATAGTTAGTGGTAAATTAGGTTAACAACTTGTTCGAATGAAATAATATCATTTAAAATGCGTCTATGATAGATTGAATATGTTAAAAAATGTTAAAAACTTATTACTTATTAATATATAATATATTTACACATTTTTCACACACCTCACCTATAAAAGGGAACCACCACAACCGTCATCCACACACAACATGAGAAATTTAGAACACTCATGATATAATTAAAAACACATCCAATATTCCACATCCACATATAAAAACATCATTTATTCCCATTATAATATCCAATAATTCTGATGTTTTAACCCATATGGGGATTACTAAATTAGTGGCATAAATTATAATCATGTTATTTAGTTTTATTTATTTGTATAAATACCAAAAATATTTACTAAGAATAATGATATAATAAAATATAATCTTACAAATATTTTAGTATCATGTATGATGATATCACAATACATATTTACCACCTTTTCCATAAAATGTAAAACGATGTCAGTGGTTATGTGTTCTTCTAATATAATACCACCATGAAGTAATATATGTCACTTTTCATCACAATTATCCATGAATTGTCATTACGATTTATTTAATGTTTATGTATAATATAAATTAAATAATTAGTGTTCAAAATTTTTGTTTTATTAATTACCTTAATACATATCCACCAAATAAAGAAATTGCGATGTAGGTAATGTGTATGTCTGGAGTACCACATCAATGATGTGATGTGATTGTTTTTTATGTTTTCCTTTAATGTATGGATCTAATTTATTAAAATGTGAAAACATTATATTTATGTTGTGTTAAAAAAAAATTGATATTATTTTACCATTTCACATATGTTTATTTTTATTCAACTGATATTGAAATTTAATTATGAATTAATAATTATAAAAAAATACGATTAAAAATAATATTATTTAGTAATTATATATATCTATATAATAAATTAAATAATTTTAATAATTAATATTTAAATAATAATAAAAAGTTAATGATGAATTTACAAATGTCATATTTTATTTTTATTTATAATTTATAAAATAAAGATACATATACATGATATGAAGAAAGGAAATATCACTTAAAAAATTCATTAGTTCATTTCAAAAGATTTTTCATGATGAATCTGTTCATATATCTTTGCAATAATTTTCCTATTGGTATTTAAATGATTGTTTGATTTCCCTTGACAACTAATTTTAACCTTTTATTCAAATGATTGAAATTAGTTTTTTTCAAAAATAATCCCAAGGGATAATTGTATAATGTTTAAATATATGTTATTACAATGTTTATAATGTTTAATACATGAATTCCTTTCACCATTATCTTGTTCAATATTTTATTAGATTTGTCATGTATAGGATTCTAATTTATTTCATTTAAATTTAATTTCTCAATAATGTGGAATGTTTTGATGATTTTTTTTTCAATTGGAATGTATATATTTCACAAATATTCGTTGAAGGATTATAATATTTGTTTAAATGTTTTACCCTATATATCAATTTCATTTGATGCATGGAATAATTTACTGACGATATACTCTAATGACATAATCTATAATATTACTCTATATGTATTATGATTATGGTGTTCTAATTATTGAATGTGTAAAATATTTTTATTTCATATAATATTTTTTCAACATGATTCTATAATTACATTATTTACCAAGTTCCTATTCATTTCATTAATATAGTTAATAAAATCATAGCACAATGTGATTATTGGGGCCTATTATAGCCCCTTTATGCATTAGATTTTCTCATGATATGAAATAGTTGAGATATTTCGTGTATGTCTACGAATTATTTACTATGTCTTGTAAATAGTACATGAATTTATGTTTACAATGATGTCAAACATGGTCATGATCATATTATCTTGTAGCTTATTTATATATTAAATCATAATTAAATAAGTTTTTATCATTATTGTTTTTATTCCATTTATTATCAACATATATAATTCATGTTTTAATGTTTTTTAGATAAGGAATATGCATGAAAAAATTAGGGTGATCCGGGGTAACCCAAGATATATTTATTTTGATTATTGATAAAAGAAGGATGAAAATATAAGGATCATAGATATTTATTTATATCGGAAAGATTTTATTGGTCATAATGTCTTGTTTCATATTTTCTAATTGAACAAATGGAATGTACTGGATCCTATATCAAGTGCACCTCATGTGAGTAAGATTATTGATTTTGTTAAACAAAATATGAAAATTTCATTCACTTATTTTGATTATCTTCATCCTAGAATGCTTATTAGAAATGGTTGAATTTCCCACATTTCAGCCAATCGGGATGCTGTTGAGGAACAATTCTTCCTTTTCTTATTTCAATTATATTGATATTTTTGACTCTGAAAGAGGTGAATGAATATAAATTCAATGATCTCACCAAACAAATCACATATAAATGGGATTTTTAGTAATTGAGAATGTTGTCAAGGGTATTTGGATACTTCCATGATTTTTTACCTTTAGATGAGTTTAAATATAGGGCTTGTATAACCAATATATATATTTTTTTTATTCATACCTGATTTAATGACATAAAATTACACTTAATACAACCCAAATGATCAATAATTATATTGTATTGGGTAATTAGGTTTCTTTCATAATTAAATATGATATTTAATAAAACATAATTATTGATAAATACCATTACATGACCATAACATTCCTTCGCACATAACATTGCATGGGATAACCTATGGATATACATAATAAAGGGATGAGATATAAATCACAATATGGTAAGAAACATGAAATAACATGATTAAAATGGTACATGTTAGAAAATAGTTATATTAATAGGTCATAAATGAAACATGTACATAATGGACTGATATAGCATGATATTCATAACAATGAAATGGGGAAACAAATTGAAACATTGCATCATAGGTATAACTCTAAACATTCAAGACATCATAGTTGATAATATACCAAAAAGTAATCAGGTAAAACCATATCCCACCATGATTTATCCTGATTCTAAACATTAGCCGATTCATTGGAGCGCTATATAATTCCAAACACACATGTCACTTTCATTTCATTATTATGCTTAAATGTGCCACATAGATAATAAAACATAGATTTATTCTTCATCATAACTCATTCCACAAACATGTAGTGTGGAATAAATACATTTTATTTCTAAATAAAATGTTATTTCTTTATAAAGGAGAATATCCTTGATAGATTAATTGGTATTCTATTCATTGCATTATGATTATGGCATTGCAAACAATGGTTCACTTTCGTCAGCATAACGACATGGAATAAAATATAAAAAAAAGTTTTGATAATTGATAAAGGAGTATATCATAATATATGAATTAAATGTAATGTTATATGATCATAATAATTGATTTATCATCAAAAGGAGTTTTGAAAATAGAATTCGTAACATAATAAATAAACATCATGTAAGATAAGGAATAAAATACCTCCTGTGAAATTTTGGCATGGTGACGAGTGTACATGGGAGAGATTAATGATATACAAATGGACCTATCATAAGTAAAAAATAATAAGAGACGTATGCAGGAGGTTCTAAAATGTACCCCATCATTTATAATTGACAACAAATTGGTGTAATAATATAATGAAACTTGGATAAAAATAAAAAAGGAAGGAAACCCTACATGATTTTGTCACATTAAAAGCTTGAGGATGCGACTGTTGAGATCTTGGGGTGCCTTGGGAGGATTCCAACAAAGGGAGTATAGATTAAGGGCATGATCCAAGGATATTTATGTTAAAATATGTGGGAGATTTGGTGGGTTTATATAGGAAATGAGATGTAAATTCATTAATATATCACAAAATTAGGTTTTTGAATCATTAAAATCATACATTAAAAACCAAAACAATTCCCATGAATATTCCCCAGGTTTTTCCCAAAGAAGAGTGGAAAAAATATTTTATAAATAAAAGGTCCAATTATATTAAAATATCATCCTTTCTTATGTGGAGTTGAGTCACATTATTAATTAAATGAACACAATATCATAATATATATTATAAATTTTAAAGGATTCACTAAGGATTTTTAAAATAAGTAAAAATAATATAAAATCAAATTATTTTTAAGTTAAAACATATATTTGTTCGAATATCCCTTTCATAATGTTTGATACACCACTATTATAACATGTAATAAAACACATAATATATTTATATGGTATATAATTTTTACCCAAAAATTTGACTGTCTATGAAATTTATGCGAAATTCACTATTGGATAATATCAAAGTCCTGATTCAAAAATTAATATTTATTTTTTCTTATTAATTTTAGGAATATTTGAATTTTCACATTTAAATTGAAAATCGACATTCATTGAAAATTGAAGGGTTTTGAAAAAAAACAGTTGTCAAACATTAAAAAATAATACTCATGACATCATAAAATTTATTTTATAATTTATATTTAATAAATTTAATTTAATTTTAATATTCATTAAAAATATTATTTATTTAAAATACCTATTAATTCACCCAAATATATTTCTCAACAAAATATAAATATTAACCAATGATATTTTTGTTCTTTAAAAATATTAATAATATGAAAGTATATCCATTTTTATATACAAAAATAATGTATATAATAATAATGCAAGGTTCATGATACATAACCATTTATTACACCATCATATTCCATGAGAGTAAGGTGTGAAATAATGGGGTGTTCATAGGGTTGTTCGGTAAACATGGTTTGGGTTGTGTTCTCGAAAGGTTTGAACTTCTCCTGTAAAAGATTTCACACATGCATAGGTTGTTGGATATCATCATTTACATGGTATATGAAAAATTCTATAAATTCTATCTCCCTGGAACTTCTATTAAATGGGATACATAGTGGATCATCATTCTGGTTAAGGCCATCACCCCCTTTTTTAGTGTCAAAATTAAATGTTAAAACACTATATTTATACGAGTCTTTTGAACACTATTCAATGGCTATATAATCAATGGTAATGATACCTAATGATCATTTAAATCCAATTAGATATAAGAAAACCAATAGAGTGCGTGGGTTTTCAATAAAGAATTTTCAAAATAAGACATTTAGTTTAATAAAAAGTCAAAATTCACCTTAAATAGTTCAGTCTATTACAATCCTTCCCCATTATTAAATTTCACCCCCAAATTTTTTATTTCCCACATTAAAACAGATGATTGTCACTCTATTTCATCTCCTCCTATAGTTTCCACATTTCTTTTTCAAACTTATTGTTTCTACAAAACCATTTGATAATGTGCATTGTATGGTTTTATAAAGATTTGTCTCTATATTGTTTGATATACACTGGCCTCTCCTCATAAGAGTGTTCATTCTATATTGGTACCACCTGTGGATTGAGTGCATGAGATTGGTATAATATGTACTTTACAGATAGGGAAACGTGGAATAAATTTTGCACATGATATATGTTAGTTGGTAGTTATAGCTGGTATGCCACTGCTCTGATCCAATCAAGGATCTCAGAAGGGCTTATGTACCCTGGAATAAGCTTTCCCTTCTTCCAAAATCTCATTACTATATTTGCTGGAGATATATGGAGGAATACCATGCCTCTATTATTAATCACCATCTATTTTTGATGATTATCATCATAAATTTTCTGTAGAATATGAGAATCCTTGATGTGCTATTGAATGGCCTTAATCTTCTCCACCATTTCCACATCCATTTCAGGACCTATCATTTTAAATTCCCATACATCAACTTAGCATGTAGGTGTTCTTCACCTCTTTATATAATGGCCTTCATAGGGAGACAATTGGATGTCTGGGTGTTAACTGATGTTGTATGAGAACTGATCCAGAGTAAACTTTTGATCCCATATTCTTTAAATATCCATCGATAATGATCTCAAAATGTCCTCAAGTGTTTGGATATTCCACCCAGATTGACCATCATTTTTTTCCTGACAGGTCATGTTGATGTTTAACAACGTATTCAGTGCATGATTGAGACACTTCTAAACCATAAAAGTGAATTATGGATATTTTTTAGATATAATAAATAGTGGTAGACCATGTAGCCTCAATAATTATCTAATTTATATCTGTGCAGGCTGATCAAATGAGATGTAATCTCGAATCACAATTAATTATTGAAACATTGTAAGATGATCCACCACAATAAAGATAGTATATTTTCACATAGTTGTCTTAGGATTCTCAGTAAAAATTTACATGGTGATGTTTTCTAATTTTCATGTTGGTAAGGGTAATTGTTGCATCACCCCCTTAGATTTTTCCTTTTCACATTCAATTCATGAAAGAGAAGAAATCATGATGAATATTCAGTGATTCCCTTATTCATATTGTCCAACCAACAATGTTTAAAGATATCTCAATATATCGGTGTGCTTTTAGGATGGATAGAGAAGGTTTAGAAATTTTCATCATCTAACAAATCCTTCAATAATTCAGGTTTTGATGGTATACGTATCCTTGATCCAAATCATACAACACATTCTTCATTAACATTGAATTCTAAGGATTTATCCTTTCTAACGGTTTCCACATTCTTATGAATTACTACATTATATCATTGATCATATGTTATCCTCTTTATAATAGATAGATGAGAAATAATTTGTGGAATGATTGAGTATGTTACTTCTTTTATGATTCCAATGTCAATAATCATAATGCCAAATGTGATCAGATCCTTCTAAATTCTCATCAATGGTTATGTTTTTAGGTCATTTCTAGTTAGTGTGTGTGATAATTTATTGACATTAACTATATGGTAGTGAATTGAGAATCCATAGTCTTTTATCAACTATTACCATCTTCTTTGGTGCATATTCAACTCATTCTCTGATTGAATATATACTTGAGGCTTTTGTGACCAATATATATTTCACAGTTCTCCCCAAAGAGGTAATTTCACCTGAATTATCATTGTGTGTATAAATATAGACCACTGTAGATAATTTGTTTGATAGTTCTTCTCATGAACAATCATATACCTTGAAACACAAGAAATCAGTTCGTCATTTTGAATCAACACACATCCCATGCCTTTCTTCGAAGCATCGTAGAATACCACGAAAATCTCTCTACATTTGCGTTGTGTTAACACAAGTGTAGTGATAGCCTCTTAAAATCCTTGATGATATAATCACTTTAAAATTTCCAAGAAAACATGATTCCCTTCAGAGTTATCTATGTTTGAGGGTTTCAAAAACAGGATAAATTATTCAAAAATCAACCATAATAACTATCAAATTGAAGGAATGCACTATTGTCTATCCCAGTTTTTATCCTCATCCATATGTGAATTCAATCAATCATTGAAGTGTCTATAGATATCAAATATCATTTGATGATATTCTCTATGAAACATACCTCCTTCATCTAGAACTGACATTGATTATACTTGGAAAGAATCATTTCTATTCGAAAATTCTTTAGCACAGTACTTAATAGCTCTTCATGCACCTTCTTTCTCTTGGAGTATATTATAATATCATCAATAAAGACTACCAAATAATTGTTTAGGTAATATATAAAAAGTATATTCATCATTTACCTGAACATTTCAAGGGAATTAGTTATTTTGAAAGGCATTTCTATTAATTCATAGTGATGGTGCATTGTATGAAAAGAAGTCCTGGGGATATCTTATGTTTACACACTAAAATGGTAATATCCTTACTACTGATCTACCATGGAGATGTATTATTATCCATTGTAGCTGAATAAATTTGACATCAATTCATGTAAAAAGTTACTTGTTCTTTTTGTTTTGTTTTTCTAACTATAAGCTATGAAAAGGTGCATTGACCAATTATTCTTTTTGATGAAGAGAACTGGTCCACCCCATGGTAAAGCACTTCAGTGCATAATACCATTATCTCAATTCACCTATATTTGTTTTATTAGCTCATCAAGTTCCACAACAACAAATATTTATGGAGTCTTGGATATTGTAAATTACCAATTCATTAGATCAATCAAGAATTCAACATCTTTTCCATGAGGAATTGAAGGAAATTCCACGAGAAAAAATTCAGTGAATTTGTTCACAATAGGAATGTCATCTAGGACGGTTCCGTGAATATACTCGTTCATCTATGATTTAAATACACTCTCATATATAATCAATATCAATGATTTAGATGATAGTGAAAATAAATATTCATCCTTATCCTTGCACTTTTATAGATTTAGGGGTTGATTCCCCATATGGAGAGTGATTTCCCTGTCATGAAAATTTATGTAAGATATGTATAGGAAAATCAAATACATTTCAAGAATTACATCAAATTCCCCCAAGGGAAGTATGATATAGTTTTCTAGGAAGTTTAGTTGTCAAATTGTGATGGGGGATTTTTTATATACATGGGATGCTATAGTTGTCCCATTTTCTATTTCTATCGACATCATTACATCCATTCATTTTTGTGGGGATTGGATTGTTCTATTGAACATTTGGGAAAAAATAATATTTAGAACTATAATAAAAATGTATGTTCTCTATTATTGATTGAATAACTAGTATACTTGTCACAAAATTTTTGATATGTTCCACTTAGGTAGTTGTGATGGTGAAATCACCATGTCGCTATTTCAGAAGTTGTTGGTTGCCTCCAAAACCATGGGCTTAGTGAATTGTTTTTAGAACATCCTTGGTTCCAATAAGTTTTAACAATGAACTATGTGTTTAGGCTTTTCTCATGCATTATTTTATACCACTGTAGTAGCAGGTTTTTCTTTCCAATAATTGCTTTAAAGGTTCCCTTCCTTCCCACACTCATAGCATTTCTTTGTCTCCTTTAGGCAATTTCCTAGGTTGTTATTTCCACATTTTTAAGATTGTGGGGCGTTAAAATTTTATTGAACCATTAAATCTCTCTATTAGACAACCAAAATTTGACTAAATCTTGGGTTTCATAACGCCATGATACACATGAGATTCCCTGATCTCCATTTCAACTTTAAGTGCACATCTCAAAAATTTCCTCATAGTAATCAAAGTCAAGGATCGCTGTGGATTTCCCTAAGCTGGGATTTATACTATACATGATGTGATCAAACTTTAATTTAGTCGTAAATACTAATCATGAATCATATCATGCAATCCTTATGTGAATTTCACTACATATATTACATTAATTTCCTATTATTTTTCATTTAGTCATGGTTTTTTATTTATTCCTATTATTCTAACATAATTTACAGGGTAAAGTAATTTTCAATTTAAAATGTCATCATCATTCCGATTGTTTTTTTCCTAAATAGGTTGGTGGCTGAACAATAAATATCTAGATCCAACCCATGTAAACTATGTAACTCTAGTTATGTGATATGTTATTTGGATTCAATTGAGTGAATATCATTTTCATTTTTTGAGGTGTATGGGGACATATGAATTTATAGGGATAATTTAATGAGTCGATAAATCATAATTAATACCTAATACATTCTGAGACTGAATGTAGAATATTTATTTATAAATTAAATAGCTGTCAATCTTGTGTATAAAGTGCATGTGCCTTTATAAGATACGAATGAATATACATTTCATCGAACCTTGTTATATGTATATGATCTCATATAACCATAAATGACAAAGTTAACTTATAAAATGATATAGTTAGATGTAAATTAAAAGTAAATGTGAAATTGACCCTTCACCTACTGGAACCTTTTTAAATAAAACATGACCACTTCCCAATACCACATACTTGTAAGAAAGTAGTTATTATAGTGCCTAGTGTAGTGATCCCTTATTCTTATGTTAATATTCATATAGTTATTATATCATGTCTTCACTATTGTTTTGATAATATTTATAATAATTTTATGATCTATACCGCTGTGAAAGTTTTGATTAATATTACAAGAGGTTTCCAACAACCTCACTTCATAGGTGGTTGGCCCTGAGCCACCAGTGATCCCTCTAGTAGTTCCACTAGAGGCACCACCAGCTATAATAGAAATAGTAAATAAAACAAAGATGCAATTAGGTTTTATACATTTGTTGATTTCCATGAATGGTGTTCCGTGGATGTGCCCTACTATGGCCAATCTGACTAATTAGTTCCTGCAGTGGAATATACCCATCTTCTAAGGGGAAGGCAGTCCTTATGTGGCTGGGTATTTTTTTGAAGTCATTACTTCTATCTTCAAGAATCTAGAGCTTCCTATAGAGATGGGGTTATGATTTAAACCTAACCACATCATTATTCCACCATGTTCCAATGGGATCTAGTTACATATGTTATTTTTCATTAGGGAATGGTCTAGGTCATCTTCCAAAATGACTTCTATGATTAATTATTCCCTATGATGCTATGATCCAACACAAATAATGTTTTCATGAAAATCAAGTATGGTGTTGGGTTCTTCAAGGTCTATTAATAATATTTTACTGATTTTCAAAACATAGTACAACTTCTAACCGACAATGTGATATCATGAGAAAGAGATTTCAAGGATGGTATCATGTATGAAACTACTAATAAGTGATATTAGTTCGCTGATCAACATTATCGAATATTGTGAATCCGGCAATTATCACTAAGTAGATCAAAAAATAATCAGATAGTATTGGGCATATATGTTCTGTGCTGAGATTGGGTAACAGATCTTCTAGAAGAAAAAAATATAGCCATATTTTTTATCATCATAAAATGGTCATCCAAAGCATCCACATGGGATACTATGTAATATTTTCTTAGTGTGGATGGTAGAAGATTATAAAAACTCATCATGATAGTGAACCACTGGAGTGTCATGGTTATGGACTTATGGGAGCCATAAACGATTCCATCGGTTGTTTCTAAATTATTCCACAAGATGGAGATCATTAGTTGTTCCACCATTAAGATAATTATTATTTGTGTTTCCATAAGTTGGGAGTTATATTATCATCACTTGGATAGGACAAGGATGAGGTCATGGCTATGGAATCCATACATCTGATTATCAGCAACATTAGAGTTGTCCTACATTCGGTAGTCTAATTGTAGCTCAGGGTAGAAAATAAAGCATGTTTGAAGTATTACAATAGATACTCGAGGATCATATTATATGGAGACAAACAATATGATGTACTATTATGGTAGAGTATAATATCATATCTTCTTTAATTTATATAGGTTCCTCTCACTCTATTGTAACTTTATTAAATGTAACGCCCTAACCCCAGTTACCCGTAGTCGGTGCATTACTTCGTAACATTGGCATGATCACAAAAGATCAAGTGTTGAATGACCGGTTAGTTTATTAGCCTCGGAAACACTATATACATTCATAAATGTTACATTAAATCACAAAGTGAAAAACTACAATTACATAGTCTCCATTTTCCACACTCTTATCCCCTTTAGACTATCCCTACAGGTCATTCCTATAATACTTCATCACATCCTGGAAAAATTAAAACATTGAAAGGGGTGATCTTAGATGCTCAGTAAGGATAACAATATAGCGGAAGCTTTCATCAATAAACATAAACATTTAAGGCAATGTATAACGAAAAAAAGTCTTTTAAACTTGAACTTCAACATAATATGGAAAAAGTAAAATGAGATAATGCCAATTACTTCTTCACCTGGATATTCTACTGGTCGAATAATTACACGCAATATCAATAACCACTTTCATAATGATGGAATGCATAATGCCAGACTATCATAACCACATAGCCAAGGCCTCGTGCCAAGACCACAAATAAGATTTTGTCAAAGCCTCGTGTCAAGACACTAGTATGTCTCATGAGACCTGCCGATGCATCGAGGAGCTATAGTGGGCTCCACCCTTCAATTTTTAAGTCCAATGCATTCCGCATATGAACAGGTTTAATCATATCATAAACCATAACATAATCATATCACATAAAATATGTATAAAGGAAACATAACATTTCCACATTTCAATCACAAGATATCAATACAACACAATTATATAACAAAAACACATTCAAATCCATTTTCAATACCAAAATAAATGAAAATTAAAACTTTGTATTTGTTTTTTTATTTAAATAAAGCTATGTCTTGTAGGGGAAGCCGAAACTCAAATAGTGGTCAAGGCGGTAGAGAAGTCATTGTCACCACATACATATGACAAGAAAAACATTCCTCTTTGTCTTTTAGTAAGACTCTTCATATAAAAATATTCCTTTTGAATAAACGTAAAAGTCCAAGGGTTTTATACACCGTATAAAAGAAATTTGTGTATAAAACAAAATATGCCTCAATGAATGGAGATTGAGACGAAGTCCCTTAAAAGGTCATTTTTAAATAAAAGATATCTATTATGTATATTCACTATATGTACACATATTGAAAGTATAAATACAATATAGGACATAATAATATAATGACATAATTTGAAAGTAGGGGATTAACCCAAAGAATGGAAATTGGGTTAAGAAGTTCCCTTAAAAGATCATTTTTAAATAAAATATATCTAGTATGTGTATTCACTATATGTACCCATAAATAATGTATAAATACAAGATAGGACATGATAATATAATGACATAATTTTAAACTAGGAGATTAACCCAAAGAATGGAAATTGGGTTAAGAAGATCCCTTACCTTGCGTCCTGTCTTGACTCGACCGTTCTTTAACCTCCTTAAAATTGGGTAACTCTTTTGATTTGAGCCAAAGGTTTCCTTGGGAATACTTATGCAAAATTGAGGCTTCTAGGAGTAAGGGAGGGAAGTTGGGAGAGTATTTGGGCAGAGGTTGGCCTAGCCAAAAGGCTTTGAATGTGTGAATAAGGTGGTAGAGGTGGAGGCCTTTTATAAGAGGAGAGGAGGGGCACTCTTGGAATGTAAGGAAATGTTACATTATTATGAGATACTTTTCTGATTTTAGAGGTCCCACAATTATATATTTCGAGGATAAGGTGATAAGGGTTCAAAATATCCTCATACAATAGGTTTTTTACAAGTGTAAGCCTTATATTTTACATTATCCTTTCATTTTATTTAAATCGTTAATTAATGAGGTAATCGCGACATCATCATGGTGTCATAAATAATTTAATTTATTTAATGTCTAAAAATTATTAAAAAATTATCATGATGTAGTAAATCTTTTTATCTTTATAATGAATATTTATAGTCAAACGTATGACTTTTATATCCCCATTTAAAAATTGTTTTAGTAAAACAACTTATGGTTGTGACATTTTTTTTAAATTTAAATAAAAGTTATTTATGTCATTTTCCTACCAAAGTGGCTCCATGGAGTCCCCAAGTTTATCCATGTCTTGTATTGGTCGGAAATGACTCATCCAATAAGTTTATGACAAGTTTCAAGGTCATTCCATACTTTTGTAGTATCATTTTTACCTTAAATTTCACTAATTACCCATAATCGCGATTAATTGAACTTAAAAGTTACTATTCAAAAAAAATTATTCTAATCCCATTGAAACACATTTTACTTCCTAATGAAAACCATGTATATCGGATTTTTGAAATTAAAATCATAGAATTGGTAATATTTCATTTAAATGAAAAAATCAGTTATTTAACTATCAATTAGTGGTTTCACTATTCATCAAAAATTTAAGTTTTTCAGAATAGTGCCAAAATTTTACCCTAAGCTATAATTGATATTATGAATTCAAAAATGATGTCTATTTTTAAAAATTCCAAAAATATAAGTTTCATTAATTAATTTTATAATTAATTCCCACTGTCACAACAAATAGCATGTTTTTTAAGAAACAATATATATCAAAATATTGACAATTGTTTATGTCCAATTTCAATGTTAAATTATTTCTAATGACCACCATTGGATAAAATAGTAAAAATATATT
Organism: Viscum album; assembly: GCA_963277665.1. Lineage (NCBI taxonomy): Eukaryota > Viridiplantae > Streptophyta > Magnoliopsida > Santalales > Viscaceae > Viscum > Viscum album. The sequence goes on along the minus strand of OY728131.1, from coordinate 301,599,586 downwards.
CTAATTATACTATAAAAACACTCAATAGTAAAATTTATCACTATAAATTATTTTGATTAAAAAATTTGTTTTTAAGTATTTTTTACTATTCATAAAAAATTGGAAGTTCTCAGAAAAATAACAAAAATTCAACATAGGCTAATTTCGATACTACGAGTCCAAAAATGAAGTCCATTTTGAAATTTAAAATATATATAATTTCAAAAGGTGGTTATTACTATTCATAACTGCTACTTTTATTGTTCACGGTGTGTTAGAACTCGAGGTTGCGTACAACACACGCTGCTCTATTATTCAAAGAGAAGCGTACCGTGGAAGCTTGGGGTGTTACATTCTCCCCACCTTCAATAAATTGTGTCCTCGCAATTTGAAATTTTTCTTTCAAAATAAAATGTTGAAAATAGAAAATACCTTTGTGGGAAACCCACATCAGAAATAAGGTTAATAAAAATATAACTTTAAAAGAAATAAAGATAAGTACAAATGTCACCCGAGATATCCCATAATAGGATTCTATGAAAATATGGATATGGAAGAAAAACAAACCATCAAGGTCTGATGGAGAGTTGTAGAAAACTGGATTAGGAGAAAGTTAACCATAAGAAAATCACAAACTTGTGATTGGTTAAACGGTCATTGAATCCCCAGTTGGAAAAGTTATCCAGAAACGTTTTTGTTTTAAGTTACCTTTTATAAATTTGAGGAATTTATTTAGGATATTTACTAAGAATGTAAGGGAATATACATACTTGTCATGTAGACTTTCATTCTTTAATAAATTTTTACCACAAACCCATCTTTCACTCTAAAAGGTAATATATCTCAAAAATATTCTATTTATCCTAATTGTATAAGGTTCCAAATATTAACACATACCATTTAGATTAGTAAAACTATTTTTTAATAACCAGGGACTTCTTGTAGGCTAGTAGTAGGTAATAAAGGCATGTCGCACTATGGTTGTGGGTTCAATTCCTGCAGCTTTGTCCGACACGATGGGTTATTCCCCACCCTGCATGTTGTCCTTTTCCTAAAAATATAGTATTATAATATTCCAAAAATAATCTTCATTAATGTTTTAACCTTAAACAATACTATCCAAGGTTCATCATAATCCATTAAAACCTATATAGTTATCCAAAATACCTCGGTCCAGACTTTATCTAAAAGGTCTCTAAATTCCAAAATCAATTGTAACATCAGATTCCAAAAACAAAGTAAAGTTTCTATTATTGACACATACTAAAAATATGATTACCTTCATCATATTAAAACCTTAATGAAAAAAACAAGTACTTTAGTACAATCCTTATATATATCACATTATTCTTATAACCAGAATATAATCCTTGTTTCCAAAAGCACCAATACATTAATTATTCCGCTTCAACTGTAGTCACAGCATAAGATTGTCCTTGATCCCTTGGTCAATTCTGAGGTAAGTTTCCCTGATTCTTAGGACATTCATTTGCATAATGACCCATTTCTCTACAATTGTAGCATTCAACATTGATAGCCTCTTTCTTTCCCTTGCAATCACGCGTCTGGTGACCTTTTTCTCCACATTTATAATAAACTCTCATTCCTTTTAGTCAAGTACCAGGGTTATTCTTCCCACAATTATCAAATAATGGAAAATACTTCTTTCCCTTTTTCACTTTATTTGCCTCTTATTCCACAATTCTCTTCTTCTCTTGCTTTTCTTTATTGTAATAAGATTTAGAGAATTCCTTTTCTGTCTTGATAGCACATTAGACAATGTCTTCGTACGACGAGAAGGTTTGTTAGACCAATGCTCGACGAAAAAATGGTTTTAACCCATCAAAGAAATGATCAATCTTACTACTTGGGTTACGTATATAATCTGCATCATGCCTCGTTATCCTTGTAAAGATGGCCTCACACTTTGCGACATTCTCATCCTCCTTTTGTCTCAGACTAAAAAATTGTCTTTCCATATCTGCTCGATGGTCGCGAGGATAGTATTTTTCTAGGAAAAGATCATTGAACTCCCTCCATTCTATATTTTATTCTTCATAATCATCCTCTGTGTTTTGAATCAATGACCACCATTGATCGGCATCTCCAGTGAGGCGGTAGACTGCCCTGAAAACCTACTCCCTTTAGCTACTCCCCAAGGCATGAAATATTTTCTCAAAGGAGTTTATCCATTGATGAGATACTAATAGATTTGTACCCTCATTAAATATTGGCGGTTTTTTTCTCATGAAGCGGTCTAAAATTGATCCTCCACGTTGCGGTTCAGGGTGCTCCATACGAGTAAGGTTATTATTCATAACCTGAGTGAGTTGTCCCAGTATGGTAATAAGTTGATCAGCACCAGTTGTAACCCCAACACCACAATAATTATCTTGAGCAGGAGGTAAATCCCTACACGGAGTGTGTTCATTGATACATTTTACATTCCTTCTACTAAGAGCCATTTCTAAACAATGGAATAAACTAGATTAGTTTATGAATCAAAATACATAATTCCATACTTGTAAAACACATAACATAAATTGAACTATTTATGGATATAATCCATAATCATAAAAATGTTTTCTTTGAGGAATTATATAATAATATCCATTCATAGTGGTTTGTAAAGAAAATGAGAATTATCCTAAGAATATCCCCCGGGAGTGTCATAACCAAAAGTGAATCAAGGCCCATTGTCATGCGCTAGTTCCCGTTCAAGTCTAGCTCAAAGTGGTGTTTTCGGGTTTTACCTCTAGGTACATCTTTTCTAGAGCTGCCTCTACCTGCTCGTATCCAGACAGGGATGTATTGCTCAAAAAACTCACAAAATCTCTATAATACCAAAATTATAGGAAGTTCTTCTATACTAATCCTCAAAGTATATCATTGGGATATGTTCTCTAATTAGAGTTTATCTAAATCTAGCTTCCAAGGTTAGTACTAAACTTCCTCTAATACCAACTGTAACGCCCCGACTCCAGTTACCCAGAGTCAGTGCATTACTTCGTAACATTGGCATGATCACAAAAGATTAGGTCTCGAAAGACCGATTAGTTTAGTAGCCTTGGAAACACTAGATACATTCACAAATGTTACATTACATCACAACGAGAAAAACTACAATAACATAGTCTCCATTTTCCACACTCATATACCCTTCAGACTATCCCTGCAGGTCATTCCTATAATACTTATTCACATCCTGGAAAAATTAAAACATTGAAAGGGGTGAGCTCAGATGCTCAGTAAGGATAACAATATAGCGGATTCTTTCATCAATAAACATAAACATTTAAGGCAATGTATAACTAAAACAAAAGACTTTTAAACATTAACTTCAAAATAATATGGAAAAAGTAAATGAGATAATGCAATTTACTTGTTCACATGGATATTCTACTGGTCGAATAATCACATGCAATATCAATAACCACTTTCATAATGATGGAATGCATAATGCCAGGCTATCATAACCACGTAGCCAAGGGCTCGTGCCAAGACCACAAATAATATTTTGTCAAGGCCTCGTACCAAGACACTAGTTTGTCTCATGAGACCTGCCGATGCATCGAGGAGCTATAGAGGGCTCCACCTGTCACTTATTAAGTCCAATGCATTTTTCATATGAACAGGTTTAAACATATTATAAACCATAACATAATCATATCACATAAAATATGCATAATGGAAACATAACATTTTCACATTTCAATCACAAGATATCAATACAACACGTTGATATAATAAAAACACATTCAAAACCATATTCAATAACAAAAATAAAATAAAAGTAAAACTTTGTATTTGTTTTTTTATTTAAAAAAAAGTTATGGCTTGTAGGGGAAGCCGAAACTCAAATAGTGGTCACGACGGTGAAGAAGTCTTTGTCGCCGCAAACGTACGACAAGAAAAACATTCCTTTTTGTCATTTAGTAAAACACTTCATATAAAAAGATTCCTTTTGAATAAACATAAAAGTAAAAGTTGTTTATACACCGTATAAAAGAGATTTGTGTATAAAATAAAATATGCCTCAATGAATGGAAATTGAGACGAAGTCCCTTAAAAGATCATTTTTAAATAAAATATATCTATTATGTGTATTCACTATTTGTAAACATAATGAAAGTATAAATACAAGATAGGAAATAATAATATAATGACATAATTTGAAAGTAGGAGATTAACCCAAAGAATGGAAATTGGGTTAAGAAGTTCCCTTAAATGATGATTTTTAAATAGAATATATCTATTATGTGAATTCACTATATGTACACATAAGGAAAGTATAAATAAAATATAGGACATAATAATATAATGACATAATTTTAAAGTTGGAGATTAACCCAATGAATGTAAATTGGGTTATGAAGTTCCCTTACCTTGCGTCCTGTCTTGACTAGATCGTTCTTTAACCTCCTTAAAATCTGGTAACTCTTTTAATTTGAGCCTAAGGCTTCCTTGGGAATAATTCTGCCCAAATTGATGCTTCTAGGAGTAAGGGAGGGAATTTGGGAGAGTATTTGGGTAGATGTTGGCCGAGCCAAAAGGCTTTGATGGTGTGAATAAGGTGGTAGAGGTGGGGGCCTTTTATAAGAGGAGAGGAGGGACACTCTTGGAAAGTAAGGAAATGATACATTATTATGAGATACTTTTCGGATTTTAGAGGTCCCCCAATTATATATATAGAGGATAAGGTGATAAGGGTTCTAAATCTCCTCATCCAATAGGAAATCGTTTTATCTTTCTAATTAATATTTATAGTCAAAAATATGACTTGTATAGCCCCATTTAAAAATTGTTTTAGTAAAACAACTTATGTTTGTGACATTTTTATTTTAACTTTAAATAAAAGTTATTTATGTCATTTTCCTACCAAAGTGGCTCCATGGGGTCCCCAAGTTGACCCATGTATTGTCTTGGTCGGCCATGACTCATCAAATAGGTTTAGGACAAGTGTCAAGGTCATTTCATATTTTTGTAGTATCATTTTTACCTTAAATTTCACTAATTAACTTTAATTGCGATTAATTAAACATAAAAGTTACTATTCACCAAAAAATTATTTTAATCCCATTAAACCAAATTTTACATCCTAATGATATCCATGTATGTCATAATTTTGAAATTCAAATCACAGAAGTTGTAATATTTCATTTAAATAAAAATCAGTTATTTAACTACCACTTAGTGGTTTCACTATTCATAAAAAATTGAAGTTTTTCAGAATAGTGCCAAAATTTTACCCTAAGCTATAATTGATATTCTAAATTTAAAAATGATGTCTATTTTGAAAAATTACATATATATAAGTTTCATTAATTATTTTTATAATTAATTCCTACTGTCACAACAAATAGCGTGTTTTTTAAGAAACAATATATATCAAAAGATTTACAATTGTTTATGTCCAATTTCGATGTTATATTATTTATAATGACCACCATTGGTTAAAATAGTAAAAATATATTCTAATTAAACTTTAAAAACACTCAATAGTATAATTTATGAATATAAATTATTTTGATTAAAAAAGTTGTTTTTAAGTATTTTTCACTATTCATAAAAAATTGGAAGTTCTCAGAAAAAGACCAAAAATTCAATATAGGCTAATTTCGATATTACAAATCCAAAAATGAAGTCCATTTTGAAATGTAAAATATATATAATTTAAAAAATTGGTTATTACTATTCATAACTGCTACTTTTATTGGTCGTAGTGTGTTAGAACTCGAGGTTGCGTACAACACACGCTTCTTTGTTATTCAAAGAGGAGTATAACATTGATGTTTGGGGTGTTACATTAACTATGGATAGTATCTCGGTAAGATTCATTACATATTTAGTGTCATGACCCTAGAATAACCATTGGGTGTATGGTCTGAAGTCATGTTCCAATGAAAGTATCACCACCTTGAAGTAGGTATTTATCCATTCTTATGAGACCAGTTCATTCGCAATATTAGGGACACCATTATAAATATTTTTGTAGATTAGTTGTTTCACAATCAAGCCTATGTGGAATGATATCACCATAGGGTATCATTTATATCACTAGATGGTTGTAGTTATCTTCACAAGGGTGAGTTGGATGTCTATGATAGTTGGGAAGGACAAGAGCTTTGTGGGCTTTTTATGTAGTCTCCCATATTTCAATTCCTTCCATGGATGATTAGGGAACACTTTTGAAATGATTTCCTCCCATGGTAGACCATTTCATGGAATTATTTCCCAAATAATTTTTTGGATTACCTCTTGGTAGAGTGGTAATGTTCGTGATCAATGTTATTAAAAGATCATCTCTACTATTTATTTCTTCTTACAGGATGTCACCTTTTGAGATATTGAATATTAAGAGATAATTGGAGGATTTAGAATCCAAATGTTTTATCTGACCCAACAATTCATCTACGTTTTCACCTATGTGTTTTGACAAGAATGATGATGACACCATTAGGATACGCATGAATTAATGATGTTTGAACCAGAATATGATTGGGAATTGGTATCCATTTGCATGGATATATAATCTCTTCATCATACGCTGTAGAGCGGGGTTATCCTTGACGATTGGACTACCATCTGTCTATTCATCACGTGCATGTATGGCCTTTAGGTACACCAAATTGGGATTATTGAAGGAATTATGATATATATGAGTATCTTTTAATGAATTTTGATATTATTAGGCAACCCATTTTTTACATGTCCTTGATGAATACGGATACCCTCCCCCATCTGGATTCATTTTTCATGGTCTTTATGTATGACATAATAGGGTTTTCAAATAACCATAGAGACCGTGCAATAGACATTGGGATATTTTTTAATGCACTAGAAAACAACATCTCTTTTACAATATTTCTATTTTCACATTATGGATTGAAATATTTCTCTTAATTGGTCATATCTTCTAAAAATTAGTTTTATCACTTGATTTAGGGAAGGTGATAGTTTTTTGTATCATGAGAGAAGATTGAGAACATGATGGTATTCAAATTATTCTATTACTAGATGGATATAAAAAGTATTTCATAATGGTTTTATTATTCATTGTCTCTCATATTACTAATGTTACTAATTTGGAGGTATAGTTCTTTTGGTTTGTAGCACCTAAGAATGACTTTACAGAGCTAAAAGGATGGATTACTTCTCTACTAATTAGGATTATACTAGAGGATATTAGAGTCTATACCGTGTTCTATTATGAATCCCAAATTGGGTGTGGAGGCATATTGATGGAAGAGTATTGATATATTACATATGGTTATTTTCTATTTGAGATTTCCCGATCAAAATTTCATTATTCACAAACTCAAGATTGTTGCAGAAGTGCATAAAATACATTGTAAGTGAAAATACATGATGGGATAGATCATTTGGTTTTATATGAACCATAGTAGAATGAAATATATCATTACATAGTGTGAAATGAACTACATAGAGTGGAAATTGATCGAATACCATTATTCATTTTATTTGGAGATTTCATGTACACCTAGAAAGTGAAATGTTGTTGCAGATGCGCTAAACCAGAATACACAAGAACATTCCATTCAGATAGGGAAGGATAAATTGAAATTAATATCCCATATTTCTAATATGAATTTGGAGTTTAATGATAGATATGTGTTTCCTTTTATTATGTCCATACCTATTACCTAATCAATCAATGATAGGGTGATGGGAATATAGGTTTATGATCCAAAGGGCTTGGTTCACTAGGAGGGTATTTCTGGTGAGGACCCTCCTGATTTGTCTGCTGATAATGGATACACTTTATGAATCCATAGAAATATAAGGAATTTAACTGATTTGAACAAGAGGAAAAAAAATTATTGTAACACCCCAGGTAAATAAAGAATATGACATTTCATATTTATCCATATTTGTGAATCAAATATTAATATTACTTTAAAGGGGATGCTATTCTCGATGGCGTACCCAACACGCAACAACGAGTTTCTTGGGAATCTTACGTTGCACACAAGTAATAAAATAATATTATTTTAAATGTTAGTTAACGAGTAGCCGTTGTACTGGCGGGAAGGGATAGAAATAACTAAAATATGATTATATATGTTTTTAAATGTTTTTACATTTACCCAAAGGCTTAAAATATAGAAAGAATTCAATTTTAGGCGTATATGCCCTAGTTTTCACTAAAGATTCACTTATCGCCTTTTAATGGAGAACTGTCATTAAATATAGTTTTGATCACTCTTATAAATTCTTTTGGACCAAATAAAACTCTTATTAAGAATCGGGACATTAAATTTTACTTTGTGTAAATTTTTGGTATTTTTCTGATAAAGTTCATTTTTTAATGAATAGTGTAAAATGTTGTATTTTAATTCAAAACCTCTTTTTAATATAATTTATTTATATGATTAGATTATCTTTTTAATTGGTTTTAATGTAAAATTAGAATATATTTTTACCATTAAATCCAATAGTGGTCGTTGGAATTAATTTCACTTTGAAATCGGACTTAAACTAGTATCAATCTTTTGATACTTATTGTTTCATAAAAACACGCTATTTGCTCTGACAGCGGGAATTAATTATTAAAATAATTAATGTGACTCATATGTTTTGAATTTTGTAAAATAGACTTCATTTTTGAATTAGGAATATCAAATATAGCTTAGGGTGAATTTGTGGTAATTTTCTGAAAAACTTCAATTTTTGATGAATAGTGAAACCACTAAGTAGTACTTATAAAGACTGATTTTCCGTTTAAATGAAATTTTGCCATCGTTGTGTTTTGAATTTAAAAAATCCGACATACATGGTTGTCATGAAGAAGTAAAATGTGGTTCAATGGGATAAAAATAATTTTTTGGTGAATAGTAACTTATTAAGTTCCTAATCGCGATTAGTGGTAATTAGAGTAGTTTAAGGTATAAATAATGCTTTAATAATATGAAATTACCTAGACACATATCCCAAACTTATTGGTTGTGTCATGGCCGACCAATAAAAGCCATGGGTCAACTTGGGGACCCCATGGAGACACTTTGGTTGGGAAATGACATAAATAACTTTTTATTTAATGTAAAAGTAAAAATGACACAAACATAATATGTTTTATGAAAACAATTTTTATATGGGGTTATAAAGATCATATTTTTGATTATAAAAAGTCATCGGAAAGATAAAAAGATTTCCTACATCATAGTATTTTTTTTATAATTTTTAGACATTATATAAATTAAACTATTTATGACATAATAATGATGCAGTGATGACATCATTATTTGACGATTTAAATAAAATGGAAAGATAATGTAACATCTATGAACTAGACATGTCCAAAACCAATTGGATGAGTGGAGTTAGAACCCTTATCACCTTATCCATGAATTATATCAATGTGGGACCTTTTAAAATCGAAACACATTTTCAAATAAAGTAATATTTCCTTACTTTCCAAAAGTGACCCTCCTCTCCTCTTATAAAAGGCCCCCACCTCTACCTCATTTCACACACTCCTCAAGCCTTTGGATCGGCCAACCCATTCCCATTTACTCTCTTCACATCCCTCTCCTCATCTTAGAGGATTCCCTTTGGGCAGAACCCTTTCAAAGGAAGCCTTTAGGCTCAAATCAAAAGGAGTTACACTTTTAAAGGTAATTCATTCTCTCATGTTCATTTGTTATATTTTGTTTCTCCAACCCCCTAAAATCTTTTTATTTACATCTTTTGTAACAACAAAAGTATCTTCAATATACTAGGATGTTTTTATAAGATTTATTCGAGCTAAAATCTCACACAACTACATCAAATGGTTAAAGAACATACGATTTCCATGGATGGCGAAATTCTGCCTCCTGAAACGATGATTGTTCAATACTCATTTAACACCTTCAAAGGTGGCCATTATGATATCACTATTTTTATATATGATATATAATATGTTTATTTTTTTTCATTAAGATTCTGTATTTTTCATTTTGGGCATACCTTTATGGTTTCCATTGTGGGTAAACACGATATCTTCATTTAAGGAAGTGCTGACTACCGCCCCCTCAAAGTGATGTGATTCGTTAATGCCATATGTGGGATGTGTAAAGGATGGATTTAAAGAAATTATATATGATGTTATACTGGAATTATAATATACCTCTATATCATTATTATTTATTTCCATTAATGTATGAGATAGAAACGAAAGTAGCATTCATGCGTACGTACAGCTTACCGTCTCCATGAACGGTGCATTTCATTTCTTTTCCCCAAATGTAATGTACTATTATAAGTATATATATATAATGGAGATATATGATGTATGATACATCTAAATGATTAATATAATTCTGGAATTAAAATATACATACCTCTCATATAGTTTTAATTCCATTAATACGACATAGAAATGAAAGTAGCGTTCATGCGTACGTACGGCTTACCGTCTCCATGAACGGTGCATTTCATTTCTTTCCTATAAATGATTATGTGATTTTATAAATACATTTATATGCTGGATATATATGATATATATGATATCTAAATCAGGAATGTCATTTTTGGATATGAAGAACCTTTGACCACACGAACAACATGTAATTGTAAGAAGTTCACTTTCAACTTAAGAACCAAATATCGACAAAACAAACATGATTAACTTAAATGATTAAATAAGGTTTATAACATGGTAATAAGTGATATAAAAGAAATAATGAACTTTAAAAAGGTTATTAAGGAAGTATAAATTAACTCATGTTTATTATTCAGGAGATTAAAGAACGATCGAGTCAAGTCGGACCCGAGGTAAGGGATCCAACACCTCTCTTTCTTTTTAAGTACACTCTTTTATGTCATTCCGTTAAAGCTCATATTTATTGTAATTGGGATGTTCTTTTATATTAATCTTACTTTAATTTTTATGTTAATGTGATGAGAGACCCTATTCTATCTCATCAATCCATTTTGGAAGTTTTGAGTGGCGCCGATAGGATGTCGAATTTTCGTAAGAGATCTAACCTCTCTCTATCTTTTAAAGTACTCTCCTTTATGTCACTTCTTTTAAGCTCATATTTTTTATGTTGGGGGATGTTCATTTATATTCCACTTTATGTAAAAATTATTTTGTTGTAATGAGGGACCCTATTTCCTCTCATCAATCCATTTTGGAAGTTTTAAGTGGCGCTGTTAGGCTGTCGAATTTTCGTAAGGGATTTTTCATCTCAATTTTATTCTCGTGAGATTTATGCTACATTTGCCACAAATTCCATTGAGTGGTGTATGTACATCCCATTATTGTACTCTTTGTGATATATACTTTCGTTTATGAGTATTTACATCAATGATCTATTGTCCTTCTTTCATGGGGTGTATGTTTTAAAAGATACCCAAGTTGATTAGGGAACCTATCACCCTCCTCTTTTTTAAAAGACTTCTTTTGTTGGGTCTTTTAATTTACATATTGTTATGTTGGGATATGTTCTCATATATCCTTATTGATGTAAATTTTATGTCCAAGTGATGAGATACACTTTTTATCTCTCATCAACTCATTTTGATGTGATGCTGTTAGGCTGTCAAGGGAACTTTTTAACCCAATTTCGATTTCTTTGGGTTGAACATGTAGTCATTGAATATGTCATCCATTGAATATGTGTGAATGGACTTTTATTGTTTTACACTTAATATCCACTTATATTGGGTGTATTTATATTTGTCACACATATTTTTGAGATTGATTTGTCCTTATTTTAAGGATACCTTCTTTATAAGGGATTTCATCACATTTGACATTTCTATTGAGGGTTCATTGATGTTATGAACCAATTCACTCTTATATGGTGTATATACTGTCCTTTGGAGTATTATATCATGAATCCATTTATTCTCATGAAATTATAAAGTTCTGACTAAATATTATTCCTCAATTATTGTATTCAAGTGTCTCTAATTTTGGTAAAACCCCTTTAACCAAAATGTCATTTTAAATGATTTAATTATTTGTTCTTATTAATATCAATGTTTTCAAAATGGTTTTAAAGATTTATTTATATGGATATTAATGGTTTAAAATTTTAATCTTCAAGGTGGTATGGTACACTTTGATTCAAAATCTCTTTATTAAATGTTTTAAATGGGTTTGAAAATGGTTTTTATAAAGGATTATATTATGATATATTGTGATGAGGAAATGTTATCATTCCTTTATATTGGTTTTATGTTTTATGATTTTATATTTGTACTTGGACATTTTAACGGGTGGTTACGTTATAAACCATATGACGGGTGGTGCCGTGAATACCAGGACGGGTGGTTACGTTATAACCTCCAATGCATTGGGTATGGAAGTCGGCCGTATGGCTATTCCATTAAGTATGTATGGAAATTGGTCGTATGGCTATTCCATTAAGTGATATGTGTGGGAGTCGAACGTATGGTTATTCCACTTAAGTATGTTTATGTCCCAAGTTACCTTTATATATGTTATGTGTTCTTTATATGGGTTTTATGGTAATACATTGGTTACAAAAAGGTAAGTAATGATATATAATTCATGAATAGTTTTTACTACTTCATAAAGGTGAAAAGTATTACCTTGATAAAGTATACATGGTTTAATTTTTTTTTTGATAAACTAACAGTTTTTATTCTTTGTGTATCCCTTACTGAGTTTTTATGCACATCCCAAGTTTTTGAAATGTTTTTCATAGGACTTAGCATGGAATAGGGTCAAGGATGGGATCAAGGGAAAGTCATTCTCCCTAAAACATGGAAGTATACAAGTTTCTTTTAAAGAGTTTATATTTTATGGAAATTTAGTAGAAGAGACTACTTTGTAATCTTTTGAGATGTAATAGTTATGTTCTAATTCTCTAAAACTCTAAACCTGAAATGATCCTCAATGTGAATTATTCATTTAATTCAATTTTAATTAAGGTTTATGGCTGGGGCCTTATAGTTGGTATCAAAGGTCGGTTTAGATAACTTTAGAGGTTAAGGTATTCTTTAAGCATAAGTGACATTACTATAATGGTTAGGATTTCAGAAAGAGTCCTAGTTTTAGATAAAGTGAATGGGTAAGTGTATCTTAGTGTTTACCTTCCTCATTAGTACATGATGGTTTTGTTGATATACTCACACTGACATTTCTATTTTTAGTGAATGGATGGATCTAGCAGGCACCAAAGAGACAACAGGTTTGAAGGAAACTGTGGTGGTTCTCTGATTAAGATACTAGATAAAATGGAGGATTCAATGAGGAAACTTGTGGTTGTTCTAAACCAAATATCAAGGAGTCATGATCAACCACTTCAACCTTGGTGAGTTCTCTAATGCATCATGTACGAGATGGCCAACCCGATGTGGAAATTCAGGTAATAATTATTAAGGTAACCATTAGGGTTTATATGATACTTAATTTTTTGGTAATTATTGGTTACTCTATGATATGATGGAAAATGAAAGGAATGAGATAAAATTGAGGTTAAAATATGTTATGATTATTCTTGAAGATTTTATCTCATTTTGGGGAATGTTTTAAGAATTATATAGTTTTGGAAAAAGGACAACATGTAGACCGTGTGACATCCCGTCATGTCGGACAAAGCTGCGGGAATCGAACCCACGACCAATGTGCGACTGGTATTTATCGCCTACCACTGGACTACGTGATGTCCCTGGTTAGTTTGACTGATTCATTCTAATTATATGATTTTATGAATTAAGAGTAATATGATTTTGGGTTATTTATGAAAATGATTAACCTATCATGGAGGATATGTGATTAGGTTAATTACTTTTCAAAGCGAGACTTTAGGAGCAACTGATATTGTTTGGAGATAAATGTTACGATTTATCTTGGAAGACTATGCGACTAAATCCTTCAAATATTTTGGTTTCAATCTTATATTTGTTTACTTTGATTAATTTTATGGACAAATGGATTATAGAATGGTCCTCGTTGAACTTTGGGTTTTGTTGGACAAATTTTGGAGATTAAGAATAGATTTTCTTTTTATAAAGGGTTATCCTTTTCTGGATTATCTGATCTTGTACTAGCCTTTTTGGTTTTGGTTTTGGTTAATGTATAAAGACATGGGAAGTATATAGTTCTATTTTGTGGATAAGGTGATTCTCTAGAAGTTGATTATAGTACTCTTAATGTGAACAAGTCTTCCTAAATACTCGCCTTTTGGAGAAAATATGAGTTTGTGTAAGGAATCTAAGAAAAGTTGAAAGTCAATATGATACGTGATTATGTTTCCTTATGAATAAATTTCTCAATAAAAAGTAACTTAAAACAAAAATGTTTTCTATTAACTTTTCCTACTGGGGAATCGAATACCGTTTAACCCATCACAAGTTTGTGATTTTCTCGTGGTTAACTTTCTCCTAAACATGTTTTCTATCCCTCTCCATCAGAACATGACCCTTTGTTTTTTCCTCCATGTCCATATTTTCATACTTGGAATCCGAGTATGGGTTAACTCGGGTGACCTTTGTACTTATCTCTCTTTATTTTAAAGTGTTTGTTTTACCGACTTTTGTTCCGATTTGGGACTTTCAAGAATGTTTCCAAGCGCAATTTTAAAATTGCGAGGACGCAATTCCCAAAAGGGGGGAAGGATGTAACACCCCCGGTAAATAAAGAATATGACATTTCATATTTATCAATATTTGTGAATCAAATATTAATATTACTTTAAAGGGGATGCTATGCTCGATGGCGTACCCAAAACGCAACAACGAGTTTCTTGGGAATCTTACGTTGCACACAAGTAATAAAATAATATTATTTTAAATGTTAGTTAACGAGTAGCCGTTGTACTGGCGGGAATGGATAGAAATAACTAAAATATGATTATATATGTTTTTAAATGTTTTTACATTTACCCAATAAAATATAAAGGCTTAAAATACGGAAAGAATTCAATTTTAGGCGTATATGCCCTAGTTTTCACTAAAGGTTCACTTATCGCCTTTTAATGGAGAACTGTCATTAAATATAGTTTTGATCACTCTTATAAATTCTTTTGGACCAAATAAAACTCTTATTAAGAATCGGGACATTAAATTTTACTTTGTGTAAATTTTTGGTATTTTTCTGATAAAGTTCATTTTTTAATGAATAGTGTAAAATGTATTATTTTAATTCAAAACCTCTTTTTAATATAATTTATTTCTATGATTAGA
This sequence comes from Viscum album, assembly GCA_963277665.1. Lineage (NCBI taxonomy): Eukaryota > Viridiplantae > Streptophyta > Magnoliopsida > Santalales > Viscaceae > Viscum > Viscum album. Next base: position 301,584,445 of record OY728131.1, on the reverse strand, counting down.
TTATCTTTTTAATTGTTTTTAATGTGAAATTAGAATATATTTTTACCATTAAATCCAATAGTGGTCGTTGGAATTAATTTCACTTCGAAATCGGACTTAAACTAGTATCAATCTTTTGATACTTATTGTTTCATAAAAACACGCTATTTTCTCTGACAGCGGGAATTAATTATTGAAATAATTAATGTGACTTATATGTTTTGAATTTTGTAAAATAGACTTCATTTTTGAATTCAGAATATCAAATATAGCTTAGGGTGAATTTTTGGTAATTTTCTGAAAAACATCAATTTTTGATGAATAGTGAAACCACTAAGTGGTACTTATAAAGACTGATTTTCCGTTTAAATGAAATTTTGCCATCATTGTGTTTTGAATTTCAAAAATCCAACATACATGGTTGTCATTAAGAAGTAAAATGTGGTTCAATGGGATAAAAATAATTTTTTGGTGAATAGTAACTTATTAAGTTCTTAATCGTGATTAGTGGTAATTAGGGTAGTTTAAGGTATAAATAATGCTTTAATAATATGAAATGACCTAGACACATGTCCCAACCTTGTTGGTTGTGTCATGGCCGACCAAGAAAATCCATGGGTCAACTTGGGGACCCCATGGAGACACTTTGGTTGGGAAATGACATAAATAACTTTTTATTTAATGTAAAAGTAAAAATGACACAAACATAATATGTTTTACGAAAAAAAAATTTATTTGGGGTTATAAAGATCATATTTTTGATTATAAATAGTCATTGTAAAGATAAAAAGATTTCGTACATCATAGTATTTTTTTTATAATATTTAGACATTATATAAAATTAAATTATTTATGACATAATAATGATGCAGTGATGACATCATTATTTGACGATTTAAATAAAATGGAAAGATATTGTAAAATCTATGAACTACACATGTCCAAAACAAATTGGATGAGTGGATTTCGAACCCTTATCACCTTATCCACGAATTATATCAATGTGGGACCTTTTAAAACCGAAACACATTTTCAAAAAAAGTAATATTTCCTTACTTTCCAAAAGTCCCCTCCTCTCCTCTTATAAAAGGCCCCCACCTCTACCTCATTTCACACACTCCTCAAGCCTTTGGCTCGGCCAACCCCTCCCCATGTACTCTCTCCACATCTCTCTCCTCATCCTAGAGGATTCCCTTTGGGCACAATCCTTTCAAAGTAAGCCTTTAGGCTCAAATCAAAAGGAGTTAAACTTTTAAAGGTAATTCATTCTCTCAAGTTCATTTGTTTTATTTTGTTTCTCCAACCCCCTAAAATATTTTTATTTACTTATTTTGTAAAAACACAAGTATCTTCAATATACTAGGATGTTTTTATAATATTTATTCGAGCTACACTCTCACACAAATACATAAAATGGTTAAAGAACATACTGTTTCCGTGGGTGGCGAAATTTTGCCTCCCGAAACGATGATTGTTCAATACTCATTTAACACCTTAAAAGGTGGCCATTATGATGTCACTATTTTTATATATGATATATAATATGTTTATTTTTTTTCTTTAAGCTTCTGTATTTTTCATTTTGGGCATACCTTTATGGTTTCCATTGTGGGTAAACACGATATCTTCATTTAAGGAAGTGCGGACTACCGCCCCCTCAAAGTAATGTGATTCGTTAATGCCATATGTGGGATGTGTAAAGGATAGATTTAATGTTATTATATATGATTTTATACTGGAATTATAATATACCTCTATATCATTATTATTTTTTCCCATTAAAGTATGAGATAGAAATGAATGTAGCGTTCATGCGTACGTACGGCTTACCGTCTCCATTAACGGTGCATTTCATTTCTTGTACCCAAATGTAATGTACTATTATAAGTACATATATATAATGTATATATATGATGTATGATACATCTAAACGATTAATATAATTCTGGAATTAAAATATACATACCTATCATATAGTTTTAATTCCATTAATACGACATAGAAATGAAAGTAGCGTTCATGCGTACGTACGGCTTACCGTCTCCATGAACGGTGCATTTCATTTCTTTCCTCTAAATGATTATGTGATTTTATAAATACATGTATATTCTGTATATATATGATATATATGATATCCAAATCAGGAATGTCATTTTTGGATATGAAGAATTTTTGACCACACGAACAACATGTAATTGTAAGAAGTCCACTTTCGACTTAAGAACCAAATATCGACAAAACAAACATGATTAACTTAAATGATTAAATAATGTTTATAACATGGTAATAAGTGATATAAAAGGAATAATGAACTTTACAAAGGTTCTTAAGGAAGTATAAATTAACTCAAGTTTATTATTCAGGAGATTAAACAACGATCGAGTCAAGTCGGACCCGAGGTAAGGGATCCTACACCTCTCTTTCTTTTTAAGTACACTCTTTTATGTCATTCCTTTAAAGCTCATCTTTATTGTTATTGGGATGTTCTTTTATATTAATATTACTTTAATATTTATGTTCATGTGATGAGAGACCCTATTCTCTATCATCAATCCATTTTGGAAGTTTTGAGTGGTGCCGATAGGATGTCGAGTTTACGTAAGAGATCTAACCTCTCTCTTTCTTTTAAAGTACTCTCCTTTATGTCACTTCATTTAAGCTCATATTTGTTATGTTTGGGGATGTTCTTTTATATTCTTCTTTATGTAAACATTATGTTCATGTAATGAGATACCCTATTTACTCCCATCAATCCATTTTGGAAGTTTTAAGTGGCGCCGTTAGGCTGCCGAATTTTCGTAAGGGATTTTTCATCTCACTTTTATTCTCGTGAGATTTATGATACATTTGACACAAATTCCATTGAGTGGTGTATGTACTTCCCATTATTCTACTCTTTGTGTAATATACTTTCTTTTATGAGTATTTACATCAATGATCTATTGTCCTTCTTTCATGGGGTGTATGTTTTGAAAGATACCCAAGTCGGTAAGGGAACCTTTCACCCTCCTCTTTTTTAAAAGACTTCTTTTGTTGGGTCTTTTAATTTACATATTTTTATGTTGGGATATGTTATCATATATCCTTATTGATGTAAATTTTATGTACAAGTGATGAGATACACTTTTTATCTCTCATCAACTCATTTTGATGTGATGCTGTTAGGCTGTCAAGGGAACTTTTTAACCCAATTTCGATTTCTTTGGGTTGAACATGTAGTCATTGAATATGTCATCCATTGAATATGTGTGAATGGCCTTTTATTGTTTTACACTTAATATACACTTATATTGGGTGTATTTATATTTGTCACACATATTTTTGAGATTGATTTGTCCTTAATTTAAGGATACCTTCTTTATAAGGGATTTCATCACATTTGACATTTCTATTGAGGGTTCATTTTTGTTATGCACCAATTCACTCTTATATGGTGTATATACTGTCCTTTGGAATATTATATCATGAATCCATTTATTCTCATGATATTATAAAGTTCTGACTAAATATTATTCCTCAATTATTGTATTCAAGTGTCTCTAATTTTGGTAAAACCCCTTTAACCAAAATGTCATTTTAAATGTTTTAATTATTTGTTTTTATTAATATCCATGTTTTCAAAATTGTTTTAAGGATTTATTTATATGGATATTAATGGTTTATAATTTTAAGCTTCAAGGTGGTATGGGACACTTTGATTCAAAATCTCTTTATTAAATGTTTTAAATGGTTTTGAAAATGGTTTTTATAAAGGATTATATTATGATATATTGTGATGCAGAAATGATATCATTACTTTATATTGGTTTTATGTTTTAAGATTTTATATTGGTACTTGGACATTTTAACGGGTGGTTACGTTATAAACCATATGACGGGTGGTGCCGTGAATACCAGGACGGGTGGTTACGTTATAACCTCCAATGCATTGGGTATGGAAGTCGGCCGTATGGCTATTCCATTAAGTATGTATGGAAATTGGTAGTATGGCTATTCCATTAAGTGATATGTGTGGGAGTCGACCATATGGTTATTCCACTTAAATATGTTTATGTCCCAAGTTACCTTTATATATGTTACGTGTTCTTTATATGGGTTTTATGGTAATTCTTTGGTTACAAAAAGGTAAGTAATGATATATAATTCATGAATAGTTTTTACTACTTCATAAAGGTGAAAATTATTACCTTGATAATGTATACATGGTTTACTTTTTGTTTTGATAAACTAACAGTTTTTATTCTTTGTGTATCCCTTACTGAGTTTTTATGCTCATCCCAAGTTTTTGAAATGTTTTTCACAGGACTTAGCATGAAATAGGGTCAAGGATGGGATCAAGGGAAAGTCATGCTACCTAAAGCATGGAACTATACATGTTTCTTTTAAAGAGTTTTTATTTTATGGAAATTTAGTAGAAGCGACTACTTTGTAATCTTTTGAGATGTAATAGTTATGTTCTAATTCTCTAAAACTCTAAACCTGAAAAGATCCTCAATGTGAATTATTCATTTAATTAAATTTTAAGTAAGGTTTAAGGCTGGGGCCTTATATTTATATTCTAACATTTAATTTTTGGAACATCATCAAGGTATATACAATATGTATCTTGTTACGTGTCCCCTTAATTGGTGGTATCAGATGAAATGTCTAATAGAAAGTTTTATTACATGGTGTTACACCTATCAGTAGTTGTTGTCCGAGCACCATAAGTCTACTGGATTATTGTAGTCATTACTTGTATCATAATGTAAATAGGAAGATATTGAGATAGATTTGGTAGTTATCCTGAGGTATCTATTTGGAGAGACATGATTTGAGTAGTCCTGGAATAACTAAATATGTAGGCCACATACTTTCTATATGAAATAGTTTCTCTATTGATGAGATGGGATGAATGTATATCCATGATATTATAGAGCAATATTGGCTCCCTTGTACTATATTTTTAAATATGGATTCTCATTTCACATTGATTATCGATTTGGGGTTACCGAGTGATTTGGGTACATGGGTGCTTATGATAACAAATTGTCTCCCACTAATAGGTGGACATTCCTTATTGACGATACATGATTTGGAGGACAAGTTATAATAACTATTCTATGAATTCAATGGGTTTTTAGGGGAATCATATCCCTATATTTCTATTCACATATAATAATGATATTATAAAATCATCTAGATGGATTTGTATTATACTCTATATGGTAGGTCATATTGTTCATCCTTACGCTGGTCAATTCGATGAGAGGAAGTGCTACATGATCATTATTACATGCACTAAAATGTAGAGAAGATAAAACATTTCAAGAATAATCTATCAATAGCTGAGTCTAGACAGAAATCATATCTCTATCTCCACATAAGACATATTGCAATTGAGGTCAGGTATTCTGTTTTCTTGCTAGTATCATCGAGACATGAGCATATATTGGTTTAGTGGAATGGGACGATATAGTATCATTTAAAAAGGACATTTAAGATTATGGATAGAGTTCATCTATTAGCCTATTACTTTTAGTTATGTTATTGGTACCATGAAAATCATAACATATTCCAAATTTAGTATCTTCATTATCATCATTTTCTGTTATCTCATTTTTTTTATTATGATGATATTAAGTTTGACCAAGATGCATATTTTAAAAATTGGCACATACACATTATTTAAGGGGGCCTGATGACTCTTCAAGGATGATCAGCCCTTTAGAAAGGGAACAATGAAAGAATTTTCATTTATAGAATGAGATAATGGAGTGGGAGGAAAATGTTCATGATCAACGGCCAGATTTATTTTTAGATAGTGTTTTTATGCCCATGAAAGGGAACTCATGGATGAATTACTTTAAGGAGGAAGATTAAACGAACATGGATTTTGGATGATTATAGGTCCTTTAAATTTATATCTAATTATTTTTCATCAAACTATTATGAAAACCTATTGAGGTCATAGATCATTTTAAGGTTTTTCTGGGGCTTGTTTAGATATCTTAACCTCAACTCATGGAAGAATCCAATTGTCTGTATAATAAGTGGAAACTATGCAACCCACCCGACAAGGATTCTCCAAATCTTGTCGGGTGTCTCAAAGGGAAAGTCATTTCACACCAGTTTCCCATATTGTTCACCCCAGGCCGCACACCCATTTGGGTAATCATTAATTTCGTGTAGATGAATATTACATATATTCAATATATTTTTAGAACTATGCAAGTGAACAATTGTTTTCCTCTACATGTATGGAACCTATCACACGTTTGGTGCACGGTTTGGCCAACCATTGACCTGACCATATGAACCAAAATAGTTGAAAAACTATCATATTTTTCTTGATGAAATATATGATTAGTCCATCAACTTGTTTCCTCATTAAAGTGGCTTAAAATGAAAATACTCCTCCTTTGATAGGTTTTCCTCTTAAATCTTGGTCTCATAATTTGGAATTATGTCTAAATTGATCTTTAATTGTCTCTTTGGATTACTCAATTTATGTGATTTATTATTTTTGATGAATTCTCCATTTTTATTTCCCATTATGGGACTATTATAACAGAGACTAATATACCCTATTTTTCGGGATTTGATCCATTATTCAGTTTCCATCTGATTATGGACACACAAAGGGTTGTACTGCATGAAAAGAGTGCAATTTCCTCTAGGTAGGGGGTTTAATTTATTTTAAAAAAAAATTCCTTATTTATATATTTTCATTAATCTGTGCATATGGGTTTCACTATGTATTACTTATTAAATTCATATTGATTGATATTAATCATTGTTAACATATTGTAGATACCTATTTATAAAGGTTATTCATATAATTGAATATTGAGGCCTCAACACCATCCACCCATAATAGGGTGATTTCTTCATTATTCTTTTAAATTTTTTGTTGTAATTACTTTAGAAAATGTTCAGGTGTGTTGGGTTGACCTATCTAATGTTGAGAACATTAAAATTAAAAGGAATAATAAATTTATAATATATAGAACATATGTATTCTGTATGATTATCTCAAGGTCATATATGGTACATGCTTCAACATAATCAAATGAATCCTTAAATTATAAAATTGAATTTAAATTTGTAAATATTAACTAGTGTAGATAAATGTAATTAAATTGTCATTGAAATCATTTCCTTAATAACCATATCATGATTTAATGAGTGTTGTGAAATAAAAAAAGCCAATAATTAAGTAATTAATTTAATAATTAATTCCCACTGTCACAACAAATAGCATGTTTTTTAAGAAACGATATATATCAAAATATTGACAATTGTTTATGTCCAATTTCAATGTTAAATTATTTCTAATGACCACCATTGGATAAAATAGTAAAAATATTTTCTAATTATACTATAAAAACACTCAATAGTAAAAGTTATCACTATAAATATTTTTGATTAAAAAATTTGTTTTTAAGTATTTTTTACTATTCATAAAAAATTGGAAGTTCTCAGAAAAATAACAAAAATTCAACATAGGCTAATTTCGATACTACGAGTCCAAAAATGAAGTCCTTTTTGAAATGTAAAATATATATAATTTCAAAAGGTGGTTATTACTATTCATAACTGCTACTTTTATTGTTCACGGTGTGTTAGAACTCGAGATTGCGTACAACACACGCTGCTCTATTATTCAAAGAGAAGCGTACCGTGGAAGCTTGGGGTGTTACATTCTCCCCAGCTTCAATAAATTGTGTCCTCGCAATTTGAAATTTTTCTTTCAAAATAAAATGTTGAAAATAGAAAATACCTTTGTGGGAAACCCACATCAGAAATAAGGTTAATAAAAATATAACTTTAAAAGAAATAAAGATAAGTACAAAGGTCACCTGAGATATCCCATAATAGGATTCTATGAAAATATGGATATGGAAGAAAAACAAACCATCAAGGTCTGATGGAGAGTTGTAGAAAACTGGATTAGGAGAAAGTTAACCATAAGAAAATCACAAACATGTGATTGGTTAAACGGTCATTGAATCCCCAGTTGGAAAAGTTATCCAGAAACGTTTTTGTTTTAAGTTACCTTTTATAAATTTGAGGAATTTATTTAGGAGATTTACTAAGAATGTAAGGGAATATACATACTTGTCATGTAGACTTTCATTCTTTAATAAATTTTTACCACAAACCCATCTTTCACTCTAATAGGTAATATATCTCAAAAATATTCTATTTATCCTAATTGTATAAGGTTCCAAATATTAACACATACCATTTAGATTAGTAAAACTATTTTTTAATAACCAGGGACTTCCTGTAGGCTAGTAGTAGGTAATAAAGGCATGTCGCACTATGGTTGTGGGTTCAATTCCTGCAGCTTTGTCCGACACGACGGGTTATTCCCCACCCTGCATGTTGTCCTTTTCCTAAAAATATAGTATTATAATATTCCAAAAATAATCTTCATTAATGTTTTAACCTTAAACAATACTATCCAAGGTTCATCATAATCCATTCAAACCTATATAGTTATCCAAAATACCTCGGTCCAGACTTTATCTAAAAGGTCTCTAAATTCCAAAATCAATTGTAACATCAGATTCCCCAAACAAAGTAAAGTTTCTATTATTGACACATACTAAAAATATGATTACCTTCATCATATTAAAACCTTAATGAAAAAAACAAGTACTTTAGTACAATCCTTATATATATCACATTATTCTTATAACCAGAATATAATCCTTGTTTCCAAAAGCACCAATACATTAATTATTCTGCTTCAACTGTAGTCACAGCATATGATTGTCCTTGATCCCTTGGTCAATTCTAAGGTAAGTTTCCCTGATTCTTAGGACATTCATTTGCATAATGACCCATTTATCTACAATTGTAGCATTCAACATTGATAGCCTCTTTCTTTCCCTTGCAATCACGCGTCTGGTGACCTTTTTCTCCACATTTATAATAAACTCTCATTCCTTTTAGTCAAGTACCAGGGTGATTCTTCCCACAATTATCAAATAATGGAAAATACTTTTTTCCCTTTTTCACTTTATTTGCCTCTTATTCCTTAATTCTCTTCTTCTCTTGCTTTTCTTTATTGTCATAAGATTTAGAGAATTCCTTTTCTGTCTTGATAGCACATTAGACAATGTCTTCGTACGACGAGAAGGTTTGTTAGACCAACGCTCGACGAAAAAATGGTTTTAACCCATCAAAGAAATGATCATTCTTACTACTTGGGTTACGTATATAATCTGCATCATGCCTCGTTATCCTTGTAAAGATGGCCTCACACTTTTCGACATTATCATCCTCCTTTTGTCTCAGACTCAAAAATTGTCTTTCCATATCTGCTCGATGGTCGCGAGGATAGTATTTTTCTAGGAAAAGATCATTGAACTCCCTCCATTCTATATTTTATTCTTCATAATCATCCTCTGTGTTTTGAATCAATGACCACCATTGATCGGCATCTCCAGTGAGGCGGTAGACTGCCATGAAAACCTTCTCCCTTTAGCTACTCCCCAAGGCATGAAATATTTTCTCAAAGGAGTTTATCCATTGATGAGATACTAATAGATTTGTACCCTCATTAAATATTGGCGGTTTTTTCCTCATGAAGCGGTCTAAAATTGATCCTCCACGTTGCGGTTCAGGGTGCTCCATAGGAGTAAGGTTATTATTCATAACCTGAGTGAGTTGTCCCAGTATGGTAATAAGTTGATCAGCACCAGTTGTAACCCCAACACCACAATAATTATCTTGAGCAGGAGGTAAATCCCTACACGGAGTGTGTTCATTGATACGGTTTCCATTCCTTCTACTAGGAGCCATTTCTAAACAATGGAATAAACTAGATTAGTTTATGAATCAAAATACATAATTCCATACTTGTAAAACACATAACATAAATTGAACTATTTATGGATATAATCCATAATCATAAAAATGTTTTCTTTGAGGAATTATATAATAATATCCATTCATAGTGGTTTGTAAAGAAAATGAGAATTATCCTAAGAATATCCCCCGGGAGTGTCATAACCAAAAGTGAATCAAGGCCCATTGTCATGCGCTAGTTCCCGTTCAAGTCTAGCTCAAAGCGGTGTTTTCGGGTTTTACCTCTAGGTACATATTTTCTAGAGCCGCCTCTACCTGCTCGTATCCAGACAGGGATGTATTGCTCAGAAAACTCACAAAATCTCTATAATACCAAAATTATAGGAAGTTATTCTATACTAATCCTCAAAGTATATCTTTGGGATATGTTCTCTAATTAGAGTTTATCCAAATCTAGCTTCCAAGGTTAGTACTAAACTTCCTCTAATACCAACTGTAACGCCCCGACCCCAGTTACCCAGAGTCAGTGCATTACTTCGTAACATTGGCATGATCACAAATGATTAGGTCTCGAAAGACCGATTAGTTTAGTAGCCTTGGAAACACTAGATACATTCACAAATGTTACATTACATCACAACGAGAAAAACTACAATAACATAGTCTCCATTTTCCACACTCATATACCCTTCAGACTATCCCTGCAGGTCATTCCTATAATACTTCTTCACATCCTGGAAAAATTAAAACATTGAAAGGGGTGAGCTCAGATGCTCAGTAAGGATAACAATATAGCGGATTCTTTCATCAATAAACATAAACATTTAAGGCAATGTATAACTAAAACAAAAGACTTTTAAACATTAACTTCAAAATAATATGGAAAAAGTAAATGAGATAATGCAATTTACTTGTTCACATGGATATTCTACTGGTCGAATAATCACATGCAATATAAATAACCACTTTCATAATGATGGAATGCATAATGCCAGACTATCATATCCACGTAGCCAAGGGCTCGTGTCAAGACCACAAATAATATTTTGTCAAGGCCTCGTACCAAGACACTAGTTTGTCTCATGAGACCTGCCGATGCATCGAGGAGCTATAGAGGGCTCCACCTGTCACTTATTAAGTCTAATGCATTCCTCATATGAACAGGTTTAAACATATTATTAACCATAACATAATCATATCACCTAAAATATGCATAAAGGAAACATAACATTTTCACATTTCAATCACAAGATATCAATACAACACGTTGATATAATAAAAACACATTCAAAACCATATTCAATAACAAAAATAAAATAAAAGTAAAACTTTGTATTTGTTTTTTTATTTAAAAAAAAAGTTATGGCTTGTAGGGGAAGCCGAAACTCAAATAGTGGTCACGACGGTGAAGAAGTCTTTGTCGCCGCAAACGTACGACAAGAAAAACATTCCTTTTTGTCATTTAGTAAAACTCTTCATATAAAAAGATTCCTTTTGAATAAACATAAAAGTAAAAGTTGTTTATACACCGTATAAAAGAGATTTGTGTATAAAACAAAATATGCCTCAATGAATGGAAATTGAGACGAAGTCCCTTAAAAGATCATTTTTAAATAAAATATATCTATTATGTGTATTCACTATTTGTAAACATAATGAAAGTATAAATACAAGATAGGAAATAATAATATAATGACATAATTTGAAAGTAGGAGATTAACCCAAAGAATGGAAATTGGGTTAAGAAGTTCCCTTAAATGATGATTTTTAAATAGAATATATCTATTATGTGAATTCACTATATGTACACATAAGGAAAGTATAAATAAAATATAGGACATAATAATATAATGACATAATTTTAAAGTAGGAGATTAACCCAATGAGTGTAAATTGGGTTATGAAGTTCCCTTACCTTGCGTCCTGTCTTGACTAGATCGTTCTTTAACCTCCTTAAAATCGGGTAACTCTTTTAATTTGAGCCTAAGGCTTCCTTGGGAATAATTCTGCCCAAATTGAGGCTTCTAGGAGTAAGGGAGGGAATTTGGGAGAGTATATGGGTAGATGTTGGCCGAGCCAAAAGGCTTTGATGGTGTGAATAAGGTGGTAGAGGTGGGGGCCTTTTATAAGAGGAGAGGAGGGACACTCTTGGAAAGTAAGGAAATGATACATTATTATGAGATACTTTTCGGATTTTAGAGGTCCCCCAATTATATATATAGAGGATAAGGTGATAAGGGTTCTAAATCTCCTCATCCAATAGGAAATCGTTTTATCTTTCTAATTAATATTTATAGTCAAAAATATGACTTGTATAGCCCCATTTAAAAATTGTTTTAGTAAAACAACTTATGTTTGTGACATTTTTATTTTAACTTTAAATAAAAGTTATTTATGTCATTTTCCTACCAAAGTGGCTCCATGGGGTCCCCAAGTTGACCCATGTATTGTCTTGGTCGGCCATGACTCATCAAATAGGTTTAGGACAAGTGTCAAGGTCATTTCATATTTTTGTAGTATCATTTTTACCTTAAATTTCACTAATTACCTTTAATTGCGATTAATTAAACATAAAAGTTACTATTCACCAAAAAATTATTTTAATCCCATTAAACCAAATTTTACATCCTAATGATATCCATATATGTCATAATTTTGAAATTCAAATCACAGAAGTTGTAATATTTCATTTAAATAAAAAATCAGTTATTTAACTACCACTTAGTGGTTTCACTATTCATAAAAAATTGAAGTTTTTCAGAATAGTGCCAAAATTTTACCCTAAGCTATAATTGATATTCTAAATTTAAAAATGATGTCTATTTTGAAAAATTACATATATATAAGTTTCATTAATTATTTTTATAATTAATTCCTACTGTCACAACAAATAGCGTGTTTTTTAAGAAACAATATATATCAAAAGATTTACAATTGTTTATGTCCAATTTCAATGTTATATTATTTATAATGACCACCATTGGTTAAAATAGTAATAATATATTCTAATTAAACTTTAAAAACACTCAATAGTATAAGTTATGAATATAAATTATTTTGATTAAAAAAGTTGTTTTTAAGTATTTTCACTATTCATAAAAAATTGGAAGTTCTCAGAAAAATACCAAAAATTCAATATAGGCTAATTTCGATATTACAAATCCAAAAATGAAGTCCATTTTGAAATGTAAAATATATATAATTTAAAAAAGTGGTTATTACTATTCATAACTTCTACTTTTATTGGTCGCAGTGTGTTAGAACTCGAGGTTGCGTACAACACACGCTTCTCTGTTATTCAAAGAGGAGTATAACATTGATGTTTGGGGAGTTACATTAACTATGGATAGTATCTAGGTAAGATTCATTACATATTTAGTGCCATGACCCTAGAAGAACCATTGGGTGTATGGTCTGAAGTCATGTTCCAATGTAAGTATCACCACCTTGAAGTAGGTATTTATCCATTCTTATGAGACCAGTTCATTCGCAATATTAGGGACACCATTATAAATATTTTTGTAGATTAGTTGGTTCACAATCAAGCCTATGTGGAATGATATCACCATAGGGTATCATTTATATCACTAGATGGTTGTAGTTATCTTCACAAGGGTGAGTTGGATGTCTATGATAGTTGGGAAGGACAAGAGCTTTGTGGGCTTTTTATGTAGTCTCCCATATTTCAATTCCTTCCATGGATGATTAGGGAACACTTTTGAAATGATTTCCTCCCATGGTAGACAATTTCATGGAATTATTTCCCAAATAATTTTTTGTATTACCTCTTGGTAGAGTGGTAATGTTCGTGATCAATGTTATTTAAAGATCATATCTACTATTTCTTTCTTCTTACAGGATGTCACCTTTTGAGATATTGAATATTAAGAGATAATTGGAGGATTTAGAATCCAAATGTTTTATCTGACCCAACAATTCATCTACGTTTTCACCTATGTGTTTTGACAAGAATGATGATGACACCATTAGGATACGCATGAATTAATGATGTTTGAACCAGAATATGATTGGGAATTGGTATCCATTTTCATGGATATATAATCTCTTCATCATACGCTGTAGAGAGGGGTTATCCTTGACGATTGGACTACCATCTGTCTATTCATCACGTGCATGTATGGCCTTTAGGTACACCAAATTGGGATTATTGAAAGAATTATGATATATATGAGTATCTTTTAATGAATTTTGATATTATTAGGCAACCCATTTTTTACATGTCCTTGATGAATACGGATACCCTCCCCCATCTGGATTCATTTTTCACGGTCTTTATGTATGACATAATAGGGTTTTCAAATAACCATAGAGACCGTGCAATAGACATTGGGATATTTTTTAATGCACTAGAAAACAACATCTCTTTTACAATCTTTCTATTTTCACATTATGGATTGAAATATTTCTCTTAATTGGTCATATCTTCTAAAAATTAGTTTTATCACTTGATTTAGGGAAGGTGATAGTTTTTTGTATCATGAGAGAAGATTGAGAACATGATGGTATTCAAATTATTCTATGACTAGATGGATATAAAAAGTATTTCATAATGGTTTTATTATTCATTGTCTCTCATATTACTAATGTTACTAATTTGGAGGTATAGTTATTTTTATTTGTAGCACCTAAGAAGGACTTTACAGAGCTAAAAGTATGGATTACTTCTCTACTAATTAGGATTATACTAGAGGATATTAGAGTCTATACCGTGTTCTATTATGAATCACAAATTGGGTGTGGAGGCATATTGATGGAAGAGTATTGATATATTACATATGGTTATTTTCTATTTGAGATTTCCCGATCAAAATTTCATTATTCACAAACTCAAGATTGTTGCAGAAGTGCATAACATACATTGTAAGTGAAAATACATGATGGGATAGATCATTTGGTTTTATATGAACCATAGTAGAATGAAATATATCATTACATAGTGTGAAATGAACTACATAGAGTGGAAATTCATCGAATACAATTATTAATTTTATTTGGAGATTTCATGTACACCTAGAAAGTGAAATGTTGTTGCAGATGCGCTAAACCAGAATACTCAAGAACATTCCATTCAGATAGGGAGTGATAAATTGAAATTAATATCCCATATTTCTAATATGAATTTGGAGTTTAATTATAGATAGGTGTTTCCTTTTATTATGTCCATACCTATTACCTAATCAATCAATGATAGGGTGATGGGAATATAGGTTTATGATCCAAAGGGCTTGGTTCACTAGGAGGGTATTTCTGGTGAGGACCCTTCTTCTGATTTGTCTGCTGATGATGGATACATTTTATGAATCCATAGAAATATAAGGAATTTAACTGATTTGAACAAGAGGAAAAAAAATTATTGTAACACCCCAGGTAAATAAAGAATATGACATTTCATATTTATCCATATTTGTGAATCAAATATTAATATTACTTTAAAGGGGATGCTATTCTCGATGGCGTACCCAACACGCAACAACGAGTTTCTTGGGAATCTTACGTTGCACACAAGTAATAAAATAATATTATTTTAAATGTTAGTTAACGAGTAGCCGTTGTACTGGCGGGAAGGGATAGAAATAACTAAAATATGATTATATATGTTTTTAAATGTTTTTACATTTACCCAATAAAAGATAAAGGCTTAAAATACGGAAAGAATTCAATTTTAGGCGTATATGCCCTAGTTTTCACTAAAGATTCACTTATCGCCTTTTAATGGAGAACTGTCATTAAATATAGTTTTGATCACTCTTATAAATTCTTTTGGACCAAATAAAACTCTTATTAAGAATCGGGACATTAAATTTTACTTTGTGTAAATTTTTGGTATTTTTCTGATAAAGTTCATTTTTTAATGAATAGTGTAAAATGTTGTATTTTAATTCAAAACCTCTTTTTAATATAATTTATTTATATGATTAGATTATCTTTTTAATTGGTTTTAATGTAAAATTAGAATATATTTTTACCATTAAATCCAATAGTGGTCGTTGGAATTAATTTCACTTTGAAATCGGACTTAAACTAGGATCAATCTTTTGATACTTATTGTTTCATAAAAACACGCTATTTGCTCTGACAGCGGGAATTAATTATTAAAATAATTAATGTGACTTATATGTTTTGAATTTTGTAAAATAGACTTCATTTTTGAATTAGGAATATCAAATATAGCTTAGGGTGAATTTGTGGTAATTTTCTGAAAAACTTCAATTTTTGATGAATAGTGAAACCACTAAGTGGTACTTATAAAGACTGATTTTCCGTTTAAATGAAATTTTGCCATCATTGTGTTTTGAATTTAAAAAATCCGACATACATGGTTGTCATTAAGAAGTAAAATGTGGTTCAATGGGATAAAAATAATTTTTTGGTGAATAGTAACTTATTATGTTCTTAATCGCGATTAGTGGTAATTAGAGTAGTTTAAGGTATAAATAATGCTTTAATAATATGAAATTACCTAGACACATATCTCAAACTTATTGGTTGTGTCATGGCCGACCAAGACAAGCCATGGGTCAACTTGGGGACCCCATGGAGACACTTTGGTTGGGAAATGACATAAATAACTTTTTATTTAATGTAAAAGTAAAAATAACACAAACATAATATGTTTTACGAAATCAATTTTTATATGGGGTTATAAAGATCATATTTTTGATTATAAATAGTCATCGGAAAGATAAAAAGATTTACTACATCATAGTATTTGTTTTATAATTTTTATAGATTATATAAATTAAACTATTTATGACATAATAATGATGCAGTGATGACATCATTATTTGACGATTTAAATAAAATGGAAAGATAATGTAAAATCTATGAACTAAACATGTCCAAAACCAATTTGATGAGTGTATTTCGAACCCTTATCACCTTATCCACTAATTATATCAATGTGGGGCCTTTTAAAATCGAAACACATTTTCAAATAAAGTAATATTTCCTTACTTTCCAAAAGTGACCCTCCTCTCCTCTTATAAAAGGCCCCCACCTCTACCTCATTTCACACACTCCTCAAGCCTTTGGATCGGCCAACCCCTGCCCATTTACTCTCTTCACATCCCTATCCTCATCCTAGAGGATTCCCTTTGGGCATAACCCTTTCAAAGGAAGCCTTTAGGCTCAAATCAAAATGAGTTACACTTTTAAAGGTAATTCATTCTCTCATGTTCATTTGTTTTATTTTGTTTCTCCAACCCCCTAAAATCTTTTTATTTACATCTTTTGTAACAACAACAGTATCTTCAATATACTAGGATGTTTTTATAAGATTTATTCGAGCTACAATCTCACACAACTACATCAAATGGTTAAAGAACATACGGTTTCCGTGGATGGCGAAATTCTGCCTCCCGAAACGATGATTGTTCAATACTCATTGAACACCTTCAAAGGTGGCCATTATGATATCACTATTTTTATATATGATATATAATATGTTTATTTTTTTCATTAAGCTTCTGTATTTTTCATTTTGGGCATACCTTTATGGTTTCCATTGTGGGTAAACACGATATCTTCATTTAAGGAAGTGCTGACTACCGCCCCCTCAAAGTGATGTGATTCGTTAATGCCATATGTGGGATGTGTAAAGGATGGATTTAAAGAAATTATATATGATGTTATACTGGAATTATAATATACCTCTATATCATTATTATTTCATTCCATTAATGTATGAGATAGAAATGAAAATAGCGTTCATGCGTACGTACGGCTTACCGTCTCCATGAACGGTGCATTTCATTTCTTTTCCCCAAATGTAATGTACTATTATAAGTATATATATATATAATGGATATATATGATGTATGATACATCTAAATGATTAATATAATTCTGGAATTTAAATATACATACCTCTCATATAGTTTTAATTCCATTAATACGACATAGAAATGAAAGTAGTGTTCATGCGTACGTACGGCTTACCGTCTCCATGAACGGTGCATTTCATTTCTTTCCTATAAATGATTATGTGATTTTATAAATACATGTATATGCTGGATATATATGATATATATGATATCTAATTCAGGAATGTCATTTTTGGATATGATGAACCTTTGACCACACGAACAACATGTAATTGTAAGAAGTTCACTTTCAACTTAAGAACCAAATATCGACAAAACAAACATGATTAACTTAAATGATTAAATAATGTATATAACATGGTAATAAGTGATATAAAAGGAATAATGAACTTTAAAAAGGTTCTTAAGGAAGTATAAATTAACGCATGTTTATTATTCAGGAGATTAAAGAACGATCGAGTCAAGTCGGACCCGAGGTAAGGGATCCTACACCTCTCTTTCTTTTTAAGTACACTCTTTTATGTCATTCCGTTAAAGATCATATTTATTGTAATTGGGATGTTCTTTTATATTAATCTTACATTAAGTTTTATGTTAATGTGATGAGAGACCCTATTCTATCTCATCAATCCATTTTGGAAGTTTTGAGTGGCGCCGATAGGATGTCGAATTTTCGTAAGAGATCTAACCTCTCTCTTTCTTTTAAAGTACTCTCATTTATGTCACTTCCTTTAAGCTCATATTTTTTATGTTGGGGAATGTTCTTTTATATTCCACTTTATGTAAAAATTATTTTTATGTAATGAGGGACCCTATTTCCTCTCATCAATCCATTTTGGAAGTTTTAAGTGGCGCTGTTAGGCTGCCGAATTTTCGTAAGGGATTTTTCATCTCAATTTTATTCTCGTGAGATTTATGCTACATTTGCCACAAATTCCATTGAGTGGTGTATGTACTTCCCATTATTCTACTCTTTGTGTAATATACTTTCGTTTATGAGTATTTACATCAATGATCTATTGTCCTTCTTTCATGGGGTGTATGTTTTGAAAGATACCCAAGTCGATAAGGGAACCTATCACCCTCCTCTTTTTTAAAAGACTTCTTTTGTTGGGTCTTTTAATTTACATATTGTTATGTTGGGATATGTTCTCATATATCCTTATTGATGTAAATTTTATGTCCAAGTGATGAGATACACTTTTTATCTCTCATCAACTCATTTTGATGTGATGCTGTTAGGCTGTCAAGGGAACTTTTTAACCCAATTTCGATTTCTTTGGGTTGAACATGTAGTCATTGAATATGTCATCCATTGAATATGTGTGAATGGCCTTTTATTGTTTTACACTTAATATCCACTTATATTGGGTGTATTTATATTTGTCACACATATTTTTGAGATTGATTTGTCCTTATTTTAAGGATACCTTCTTTATAAGGGATTTCATCACATTTGACATTTCTATTGAGGGTTCATTGATGTTATGAACCAATTCACTCTTATATGGTGTATATACTGTCCTTTGGAGTATTATATCATGAATCCATTTATTCTCATGAAATTATAATGTTCTGACTAAATATTATTCCTCAATTATTGTATTCAAGTGTCTCTAATTTTGGTAAAACCCCTTTAACCAAAATGTCATTTTAAATGTTTTAATTATTTGTTCTTATTAATATCCATGTTTTCAAAATGGTTTTATAGATTTGTTTATATGGATATTAATGGTTTAAAATTTTAATCTTCAAGGTGGTATGGGACACTTTGATTCAAAATCTCTTTATTAAATGTTTTAAATGGGTTTGAAAATGGTTTTTTTAAAGGATTATATTATGATATATTGTGATGAGGAAATGTTATCATTACATTATATTGGTTTTATGTTTTATGATTTTATATTGGTACTTGGACATTTTAACAGGTGGTTACGTTATAAACCATATGACGGGTGGTGCCGTGAATACCAGGACGGGTGGTTACGTTATAACCTCCAATGCATTGGGTATGGAAGTCGGCCGTATGGATATTCCATTAAGTATGTATGGAAATTGGTCGTATGGCTATTCCATTAAGTGATATGTGTGGGAGTCGAACGTATGGTTATTCCACTTAAGTATGTTTATGTCCCAAGTTACCTTTATATATGTTATGTGTTCTTTATATGGGTTTTATGGTAATACATTGGTTACAAAAAGGTAAGTAATGATATATAATTCATGAATAGTTTTTACTACTTCATAAAGGTGAAAAGTATTACCTTGATAAAGTATACATGGTTTAATTTTTGTTTTGATAAACTAACAGTTTTTATTCTTTGTGTATCCCTTACTAAGTTTTTATGCACATCCCAAGTTTTTGAAATGTTTTTCACAGGACTTAGCATGGAATAGGGTCAAGGATGGGATCAAGGGAAAGTCATTCTCCCTAAAACATGGAAGTATACAAGTTTCTTTTAAAGAGTTTATATTTTATGGAAATTTAGTAGAAGCAACTACTTTGTAATCTTTTGAGATGTAATAGTTATGTTCTAATTCTCTAAAACTCTAAACCTGAAATGATCCTCAATGTGAATTATTCATTTAATTCAATTTTAAGTAAGGTTTAAGGCTGGGGCCTTATAGTTGGTATCAAAGGTCGGTTTAGATAACTTTAGAGGTTAGGGTATTCTTTAAGCATAAGTGACATTACCATAATGGTTAGGATTTCAGAAAGAGTCCTAGTTTTAGATAAAGTGAATGAGTAAGTGTATCTTAGTGTTTACCTTCCTCATTAGTACATGATTTTTTTGTTGATATACTCACACTGACATTTCTATTTTTAGTGAATGGATGGATCTAGCAGGCACCAAAGAGACAACAGGTTTGAAGGAAACTGTGGTGGTTCTCTGATTAAGATACTAGATAAAATGGAGGATTCAATGAGGAAACTTGTGGTTGTTCTAAACCAAATATCAAGGAGTCATGATCAACCACTTCAACCTTGGTGAGTTCTCTAATGCATCATGTACGAGATGGCCAACCCGATGTGGAAATTCTGGTAATAATTATTAAGGTAACCATTAGGGTTTGTATGATACTTAATTTTTTGGTAATTATTGGTTACTCTATGATATGATGGAAAATGAAAGGAATGAGATAAAATTGAGGTTAAAATATGTTATGATTATTCTTGAAGATTTTATCTCATTTTGGGGAATGTTTTAAGAATTATATAGTTTTGGAAAAAGGAAAACACGTAGACCGTGTGACATCCCGTCATGCCGGACAAAGCTGCGGGAATCGAACCCACGACCAATGTGCGACTGGTATTTATCGCCTACCACTGGACTACGTGAAGTCCCTGGTTAGTTTGAATGATTCATTCTAATTATATGATTTTATGAATTAAGAGTAATATGATTTTGGTTTATTTATGAAAATGATTAACCTATCATGGAGGATATGTGATTAGGTTAATTACTTTTCAAAGCGAGACTTTAGGAGCAACTGATATTGTTTGGAGATAAATGTTACGATTTATCTTGGAAGACTATGTGACTAAATCCTTCAAATATTTGGGTTTCAATCTTATATTTGTTTACTTTGAATAATTTTATGGACAAATTGATTATAGAATGGTCCTCGTTGAACTTTGGGTTTTGTTGGACAAATTTTGGAGATTAAGAATAAATTTTCTTTTTATAAAGGGTTATCCTTTTCTGGATTATCTGATCTTGTACTAGCCTTTTTGGTTTTGGTTTTGGTTAATGTATAAAGACATGGGAAGTATATAGTTCTATTTTGTGGATAAGGTGATTCTCTAGAAGTTGATTATAGTACTCTTAATGTGAACAGTCTTCCTAAATACTCGTCTTTTGGAGAAAATATGAGTTTGTGTAAGGAATCTAAGAAAAGTTGAAAGTCAATATGATACGTGATTATGTTTCCTTATGAATAAATTTCTCAATAAAAAGTAACTTAAAACAAAAATGTTTTCTATTAACTTTTCCTACTGGGGAATCGAATACCGTTTAACCCATCACAAGTTTGTGATTTTCTCGTGGTTAACTTTCTCCTAAACATGTTTTCTATCACTCTCCATCAGAACATGACCCTTGGTTTTTTCCTCCATGTCCATATTTTCATACTTGGAATCCTAGTATGGGTTAACTCGGGTGACCTTTGTACTTATCTCTCTTTATTTTAAAGTGTTTGTTTTACCGACTTTTGTTCCGATTTGGGACTTTCAAGAATGTTTCCAAGCGCAATTTTAAAATTGCGAGGACGCAATTCCCAAAAGGGGGGAAGGATGTAACACCCCAGGTAAATAAAGAATATGACATTTAATATTTATCAATATTTGTGAATCAAATATTAATATTACTTTAAAGGGGATGCTATGCTCGATGGCGTACCCAACACGCAACAACGAGTTTCTTGGGAATCTTACGTTGCACACAAGTAATAAAATAATATTATTTTAAATGTTAGTTAACGAGTAGCCGTTGTACTGGCGGGAATGGATAGAAATAACTAAAATATGATTATATATGTTTTTAAATGTTTTTACATTTACCCAATAAAATATAAAGGCTTAAAATACGGAAAGAATTCAATTTTAGGCGTATATGCCCTAGTTTTCACTAAAGGTTCACTTATCACCTTTTAATGGAGAACTGTCATTAAATATAGTTTTGATCACTCTTATAAATTCTTTTGGACCAAATAAAACTCTTATTAAGAATCGGGACATTAAATTTTACTTTGTGTAAATTTTTGGTATTTTTCTGATAAAGTTCATTTTTTAATGAATAGTGTAAAATGTATTATTTTAATTCAAAACCTCTTTTTAATATAATTTATTTATATGATTAGATTATCTTTTTAATTGGTTTTAATGTGAAATTAGAATATATTTTTACCATTAAATCCAATAGTGGTCGTTGAAATTAATTTCACTTCGAAATCGGACTTAAACTAGTATCAATCTTTTGATACTTATTGTTTCATAAAAACACGCTATTTTCTCTGACAACGGGAATTAATTATTGAAATAATTAATGTGACTTATATGTTTTGAATTTTGTAAAATAGACTTCATTTTTGAATTCGGGATATCAAATATAGCTTAGGGTGAATTTTTGGTAATTTTCTGAAAAACATCAATTTTTGATGAATAGTGAAACCACTAAGTGGTACTTATAAAGACTGATTTTCCGTTTAAATGAAATTTTGCCATCATTGTGTTTTGAATTTCAAAAATCCAACATACATGGTTGTCATTATGAAGTAAAATGTGGTTCAATGGGATAAAAATAATTTTTTGGTGAATAGTAACTTATTAAGTTCTTAATCCTGATTAGTGGTAATTAGGGTAGTTTAAGGTATAAATAATGCTTTAATAATATGAAATGACCTAGTCACATGTCCCAACCTTATTGGTTGTGTCATGGCCGACCATGAAAATCCATGGGTCAACTTGGGGACCCCATGGAGACACTTTGGTTGGGAAATGACATAAATAACTTTTTATTTAATGTAAAAGTAAAAATGACACAAACATAATATGTTTTACGAAAAAAAAAATTTATTTGGGGTTATAAAGATCAGATTTTTGATTATAAATAGTCATTGGAAAGATAAAAAGATTTCGTACATCATAGTATTTTTTTTATAATATTTAGACATTAAATAAAATTAAATTATTTATGACATAATAATGATGCAGTGATGACATCATTATTTGACGAATTAAATAAAATGGAAAGATATTGTAAAATCTATGAACTACACATGTCCAAAACAAATTGGATGAGTGGATTTCGAACCCTTATCACCTTATCCACGAATTATATCAATGTGGGACCTTTTAAAACCGAAACACATTTTCAAATAAAGTAATATTTCCTTACTTTCCAAAAGTCCCATCCTCTCCTCTTATAAAAGGCCCCCACCTCTACCTCATTTCACACACTCCTCAAGCCTTTGGCTCGGCCAACCCCTGCCCATGTACTCTCTCCACATCCCTCTCTTCATCCTAGAGGATTCCCTTTGGGCACAATCCTTTCAAAGTATGCCTTTAGGCTCAAATCAAAAGGAGTTACACTTTTAAAGGTAATTCATTCTCTCATGTTCATTTGTTTTATTTTGTTTCTCCAACCCCCTAAAATATTTCTATTTACTTATTTTGTAAAAACACAAGTATCTTCAATATACTAGGATGTTTTTATAATATTTATTCGAGCTACACTCTCGCACAAATACATCAAATGGTTAAAGAACATACGCTTTCCGTGGATGGCGAAATTCGGCCTCCCGAAACGATGATTGTTCAATACTCATTTAACACCTTCAAAGGTGGCCATTATGATGTCACTATTTTTATATATGATATATAATATGTTTATTTTTTTTCTTTAAGCTTCTGTATTTTTCATTTTGGGCATACCTTTATGGTTTCCATTGTGGGTAAACACGATATCTTCATTTAAGGAAGTGCGGACTACCGCCCCCTCAAAGTGATGTGATTCGTTAATGCCATATGTGGGATGTGTAAAGGATGGATTTAAAGTTATTATATATGATTTTATACAGGAATTATAATATACCTCTATATAATTATTATTTCTTTCCATTAAAGTATGAGATAGAAATGAATGTAGCGTTCATGCGTACGTACGGCTTACCGTCTCCATTAACGGTGCATTTCATTTCTTGTACCCAAATGTAATGTACTATTATAAGTACATATATATAATGTATATATATGATGTATGATAAATCTAATCGATTAATATAATTCTGGAATTAAAATATACATACCTCTCATATAGTTTTAATTCCATTAATACGACATAGAAATGAAAGTAGCGTTCATGCGTACGTACGGCTTACCGTCTCCATGAACGGTGCATTTCATTTCTTTCCTCTAAATGATTATGTGATTTTATAAATACATGTATATGCTGGATATATATGATATATATTATATCCAAATCAGGAATGTCATTTTTGGATATGAAGAATTTTTGACCACACGCACAACATGTAATTGTAAGAAGTCCACTTTCGACTTAAGAACCAAATATCGACAAAACAAACATGATTAACTTAAATGATTAAATAATGTTTATAACATGGTAATAAGTGATATAAAATGAATAATGAACTTTAAAAAGGTTCTTAAGGAAGTATAAATTAACTCAAGTTTATTATTCAGGAGATTAAACAACGATCGAGTCAAGTCGGACCCGAGGTAAGGGATCCTACACCTCTCTTTCTTTTTAAGTACACTCTTTTATGTCATTCCTTTAAAGCTCATCTTTATTGTTATTGGGATGTTATTTTATATTAATCTTACTTTAATATTTATGTTCATGTGATGAGAGACCCTATTCTCTATCATCAATCCATTTTGGAAGTTTTGAGTGGCGCCGATAGGATGTCGAGTTTTCGTAAGAGATCTAACCTCTCTCTTTCTTTTAAAGTACTCTCCTTTATGTCACTTCTTTTAAGCTCATATTTGTTATGTTGGGGGATGTTCTTTTATATTCTTCTTTATGTAAACATTATGTTCATGTAATGAGATACCCTATTTACTCCCATCAATCCATTTTGGAAGTTTTATGTGGCGCCGTTAGGCTGCCGAATTTTAGTAAGGGATTTTTCATCTCACTTTTATTCTCGTGAGATTTATGCTACATTTGACACAAATTCCATTGAGTGGTGTATGTACTGCCCATTATTCTACTCTTTGTGTTATATACTTTCTTTTATGAGTATTTACATCAATTATCTCTTGTCCTTCTTTCATGGGGTGTATGTTTTGAATGATACCCAAGTCGGTAAGGGAACCTTTCACCCTCCTCTTTTTTAAAAGACTTCTTTTGTTGGGTCTTTTAATTTACATATTTTTATGTTGGGATATGTTATCATATATCCTTATTGATGTAAATTTTATGTACAAGTGATGAGATACACTTTTTATCTCTCATCAACTCATTTTGATGTGATGCTGTTTGGCTGTCAAGGGAACTTTTTAACCCAATTTCGATTTCTTTGGGTTGAACATGTAGTCATTGAATATGTCATCCATTGAATATGTGTGAATGGCCTTTTATTGTTTTACACTTAATATCCACTTATATTGGGTGTATTTATATTTGTCACACATATTTTTGAGATTGATTTGTCCTTAATTTAAGGATACCTTCTTTATAAGGGATTTCATCACATTTGACATTTCTATTGAGGGTTCATTTTTGTTATGCACCAATTCACTCTTATATGGTGTATATACTGTCCTTTGGAATATTATATCATGAATCCATTTATTCTCATGATATTATAAAGTTCTGACTAAATATTATTCCTCAATTATTGTATTCAAGTGTCTCTAATTTTGGTAAAACCCCTTTAACCAAAATGTCATTTTAAATGTTTTAATTATTTGTTTTTATTAATATCCATGTTTTCAAAATGGTTTGAAGGATTTATTTATATGGATATTAATGGTTTATAATTTTAAGCTTCAAGGTGGTATGGGACACTTTGATTCAAAATCTCTTTATTAAATGTTTTAAATGGTTTTGAAAATGGTTTTTATAAAGAATTATATTATGATATATTGTGATGCAGAAATGATATCATTCCTTTATATTGGTTTTATGTTTTAAGATTTTATATTGGTACTTGGACATTTTAACGGGTGGTTACGTTATAAACCATATGACGGGTGGTGCCGTGAATACCAGGACGGGTGGTTACGTTATAACCTCCAATGCATTGGGTATGGAAGTCGGCCGTATGGCTATTCCATTAAGTATGTATGGAAATTGGTAGTATGGATATTCCATTAAGTGATATGTGTGGGAGTCGACCGTATGGTTATTCCACTTAAGTATGTTTATGTCCCAAGTTACCTTTATATATGTTACGTGTTCTTTATATGGGTTTTATGGTAATACTTTGGTTACAAAAAGGTAAGTAATGATATATAATTCATGAATAGTTTTTACTACTTCATAAAGGTGAAAATTATTACCTTGATAATGTATACATGGTTTACTTTTTGTTTTGATAAACTAACAGTTTTTATTCTTTGTGTATCCCTTACTGAGTTTTTATGCTCATCCCATGTTTTTGAAATGTTTTTCACAGGACTTAGCATGGAATAGGGTCAAGGATGGGATCAAGGGAAATTCATGCTACCTAAAACATGGAACTATACATGTTTCTTTTAAAGAGTTTTTATTTTATGGAAATTTAGTAGAAGTGACTACTTTGTAATCTTTTGAGATGTAATAGTTATGTTCTAATTCTCTAAAACTCTAAACCTGAAAAGATCTTCAATGTGAATTATTAATTTAATTAAATTTTAAGTAAGGTTTAAGGCTGGGGACTTATATTTATATTCTCACATTTAATTTTTGGAACATCATCAAGGTATATACAATATGTATCTTGTTACGTGTCCCCTTAATTGGTGGTATCAGATGAAATGTCTAATAGAAAGTTTTATTACATGGTGTTACACCTATCAGTAGTTGTTGTCCGAGCACCATAAGTCTACTGGATTATTGTAGTCATTACTTGTATCATAATGTAAATAGGATGATATTGAGATAGATTTGGTAGTTATCCTGAGGTATCTATTTGGAGAGACATGATTTGAGTAGTCCTGGAATAACTAAATATGTAGGCCACATACTTTCTATATGAAATAGTTTCTCTATTGATGATATGGGATGAATGTATATCCATGATATTATAGAGCAATATTGTCTCCCTTGTACTATATTTTTAAATATGGATTCTCATTTCACATTGATTATCGATTTGGGGTTACCGAGTGATTTGGGTACATGGGTGCTTATGATAACAAATTGTCTCCCACTAATAGGTGGACATTCCTAATTGACGATACATGATATGGAGGACAAGTTATAATAACTAGTCTATGAATTCAATGGGTTTTTAGGGGAATCATATCCCTATATTTCTATTCACATATAATAATGATATTATAAAATCATCTAGATGGATTTGTATGATACTCTATATGGTAGGTCATATTGTTCATCCTTACGCTGGTCAATTCCATGAGAGGAAGTGCTACATGATCATTATTACATGCACTAAAATGTAGAGAAGATAAAACATTTCAATAATAATCTATCAATAGCTGAGTCTAGACAGAAATCATATCTCTATCTCCACATAAGACATATTGCAATTGAGGTCAGGTATTCTGTTTTCTTGCTAGTATCATCGAGACATGAGCATATATTGGTTTAGTGGAATGGGACGATATAGTATCATTTCAAAAGGACATTTAAGATCATGGATAGAGTTCATCTATTAGCCTATTACTTTTAGTTATGTTATTGGTACCATGAAAATCATAACATATTCCAAATTTAGTATCTTCATTATCATCATTTTCTGTAATCTCATTTTTTTGATTATGATGATATTAAGTTTGACCAAGATGCATATTTTAAAAATTGGCACATACACATTATTTAAGGGGGCCTGATGACTCTTCAAGGATGATCATCCCTTTAGAAAGGGAACAATGAAAGAATTTTCATTTATAGAATGAGATAATGGAGTGGGAGGCAAATGATCATGATCAACGGCCAGATTTATTTTTAGATAGTGTTTTTATGCCCATGAAAGGGAACTCATGGATGAATTACTTTAAGGAGGAAGATTAAACGAACATGGATTTTGGATGATTATAGGTCCTTTAAATTTATATCTAATTATTTTTCATCAAACTATTATGAAAACCTATTGAGGTTATAGATCATTTTAAGGTTTTTCTGGGGCTTGTTTAGATATCTTAACCTCAACTCATGGAAGAATCCAATTGTCTGTATAATAAGTGGAAACTATGCAACCCACCCGACAAGGATTCTCCAAATCTTGTCGGGTGTCTCAAAGGGAAAGTCATTTCACACCAGTTTCCCATATTGTTCACCCTAGGCCGCACACCCATTTGGGTAATCATTAATTTCGTGTAGATGAATATTACATATATT
The DNA here is from genome assembly GCA_963277665.1 of Viscum album. Taxonomy (NCBI): domain Eukaryota; kingdom Viridiplantae; phylum Streptophyta; class Magnoliopsida; order Santalales; family Viscaceae; genus Viscum; species Viscum album. Next base: position 301,555,791 of record OY728131.1, on the reverse strand, counting down.
CAATATATTTTTAGAACTATGCAAGTGAACAATTGTTTTCCTCTACATGTATGGAACCTATCACACGTTTGGTGCACGGTTTGGCCAACCATTGACCTGACCATATGAACCAAAATAGTTGAAAAACTATCATATTTTTCTTGATGAAATATATGATTAGTCCATCAACTTGTTTCCTCATTAAAGTGGCTTAAAATGAAAATACTCCTCCTTTGATAGGTTTTCCTCTTAAATCTTGGTCTCATAATTTGGAATTATGTCTAAATTGATCTTTAATTGTCTCTTTGGATTACTCAATTTATGTGATTTATTATTTTTGATGAATTCTCCATTTTTATTTTCTATTATGGGACTATTATAACAGAGACTAATATACCCTATTTTTCGGGATTTGATCCATTATTCAGTTTCCATCTGATTATGGACACACAAAGGGTTGTACTGGATGAAAAGAGTGCAATTTCCTCTAGGTAGGGGGTATAATTTATTTTAAAAAAAATTCTTTATTTATATATTTTCATTAATCTGTGCATATGGGTTTCACTATGTATTACTTATTAAATTCATATTGATTGATATTAATCATTGTTAACATATTGTAGATACGTATTTATAATGGTTATTCATATAATTGAATATTGAGGCCTCAACACCATCCACCCATAATAGGGTGATTTCTTCATTATTCTTTTAAATTTTTTGTTGTAATTACATTAGAAAATGTTCAGGTGTGTTGGGTTGACCTATCTAATGTTGAGAACATTAAAATTAAAAGGAATAATAAATTTATAATATATAGAACATATGTATTCTGTATGATTATCTCAAGGTCATATATGGTACATGCTTCAACATAATCAAATGAATCCTTAAATTATAAAATTGAATTTAAATTTGTAAATATTAACTAGTGTAGATAAATGTAATTAAATTGTCATTGAAATCATTTCCTTAATAACCATATCATGATTTAATGAGAGTTGTGAAATAAAAACAGCCAATAATTAAGTAATTAATTTAATAAATTGATATGTTTCATCTATATACCACTTCACATTATTGAAATGGAATAAATTAACAGAATGAAATATAAAATGTTTAAACATGGTGACTATTAAATAGTATATGAATAAATTTAATATAAGTGGAATAATTATATGGTCCTTATTTCATATGGACCTTGTAATCTTTAAATGAATGTTCAGACTTGATTTTGTCGTATATTCACAATAGAATGGCTTCAACACTCAGAGGATGACATTATAATTTGAGTGATAAGTTCTCAAGGGATATTCACACCTTGGAACATGTTCGTTGTATATTAGAAGATCCCATGCTTGATGTTTTTGTATACGTTTTCTACCTATATGATTGTTAAAAAGCCTTAGATACGCTACATGGATCCCAATTTATTTCATCAGCCACATTGGGCCTTGGTTTCATCCCATCAGGAGCAGTTATGATTATTCCATGATTCCCTTTGGTGGGATCCTTAGACTTGATTCGGATCGATTAAAGTGGAATGCCTTTGGAATTTTCCCATGGATTACACTCAAACCACTTTTACTTCTATTCTTCTAGAGTTATTACTATGTGTTGGTTGACCCATGAGGAAAATGATTTAATTATTATACATTTGATCCTATTTTATCAATATAATGGTCTATTACAGTGTTGATTACTCCATCTCCTAGCATATATATATAATAAAAACATAAGTAAACTAATTAGATTATATCATTTTCAATAATTTTTCATCTAATGTTGAATCTGTAATGAGTTAGTGTTTTTGAATTTCATTACTTTTATATATACTTCTACACTTAATGTTTATATTTAAAGTCTTTATAGTATTGACACTATCGGTGGTGGCCAGCTATGATTTATATCACCCCCAGTCTAGGTCACCAATAGATCCATCGTATATTATATGATTGATGATATGAAATAAGAAATGTATCCAACCAAGGAAAACTAACTGGATTTCATTCTTAGGATAGAGGATGGTGGATGATTAAAATTATAGTGCACGAGATGCATGGATAGTTTTTTGGTCTTTTATATTTTGTACAACATGTATTGTAATGTACACCAATTTTCCTTTTTCGTTCAAAAATTAAATTACATCATCATGATTTTCATCTAATAATGTTTAGGTAATGAGTTGATTATTATTTGATGAATTATTATAGTAACATCAGATGACAATACTATTTATTATTACTTTTCTTCCATAATTTTTATCAATAAATAAGGACACAAACATTTTTCAATGAAAAGTTTCCTTCATAGAAATATGTAATATGTTATAAAAAATAAACAGTGCCTAGATATCCCAATAAGGTAACCGGTCTCACAATTAAATAATGAAATAACTAATATTTATAGAAATTAAGGAACTTATTCTACTGTAATAATAACATGACCATTGAAATATTAATCTTATAATTAAGAATAGTAATCCATCCATTAGAATAGTTACCTCATCTATTGATGTATAAAAAAATTTATCCATCTTATAGATTACAAAATAATATAATTATATCAATGTATTTGGAAATAATATTTTTATAATGATAAATTAGGTGTTGGTTTATTAGTAGAATGTAAAAATGTATATACATTTTTAAATTGAATATAATGATTTAAAATAAAATTTATTTACAACTAATATATAAATGAATTAATTTTTTTTCCTAAAAATTATATTTTAATTTAATTATACATTAATTAATATTCTAACAATGAAAAAATCCAATAAACCAATAAAAAAAGTGAAATTTTATAGTAAATTTTACCACATTGTAATTTTCACATCAAATACCCTAGGATGAAATAATCCAAATTTATACATAATAAATTAAAATGTATGAATAAATTGTGATATTACATGTAAAATGGAAAAATATATATAATATTAGCGAAATTAGGTACCTAACATTATCATATGCATCAATGAAGTGTAATTGAGATGAAGTCCCTTACCTTAATATTCATTTGGGTTGAATACTCTATAAATACATGTATAGTGGTTTTAAAAAAGTTATTAACAAATAATTAAACCATATTAATATTTATAATATCATATATGATCATATTATAACCTTTTACCACCTGTTTATTAATAATATTTCATTATTTTCATTGTTTTTGGAGTTCATTGCTTTTGTTTCCTCATGGGTGTTTTGTTATTAATGTTCTAGTTATTGTGAATATTGTTTACTTTTATTATAAAAGGAATAAAAAAATTTCATATTTTCACATAAATATCACTTTTAATACTAATAACTAAAATATGGTTCTGAAAAATGAAATACAGTATGTTCATAGAGATGGTCGGTCGTACATACACATGAGTAACTTTTCCGTAATTCAAAAATCACTCTAATAAGAAGATAAGTTTTATTTTAACCATGTATAATTATAATAATGTCACAAATATCATATTCTTTATTTAAATATTCTTATACCTTTTATTCATTTGTTGTTTTGATGAAATGAGGGTCACAATGTTTCCGGAAGGCCATAGTCCTCAGGTACACGAATGACATTATCATTTTTCATTTAGTGAAATTGTTACGACAAATATAGTATATATAATCAATAGAAGATGATAAATATGTCATGAATATAATAGTTATTTCAACTATATCACATATAAACACTATCATTATCCTTATCACCTTCCATGAAATGTTTTATTGAAGGATAGATCATATCCCATCGTTAGGTAACAATCCTCGGTACACATGTGTAATGTTATCATATCTCATAATGAATAGAATGTTTAATGTTATATATGATAAAATTAAAAAGTATATATTACTATTATATATTGGTCATATAAATACATTATAACCATCATTCTACCCAACTGTGATAGTTGTCATTGGAAAACAAATGACGTCAGTTCATGAGGTGGTTGTACATCCTATATAAGATTGATTATTTTTTTCCCATTTTTTGGAAGTTTAGATTCTTAATGATTGTATTTTTTATATATAAAAATAATAGACTATATAATATATTAATGATTTAAAAAATATTGGATTAATATTACTTTTTTTAGGTGAAGGAAGACATAAATTTAATAAATACATGTTGAATAATGTCACCTCTACTTCAAGTATCTATATTATGTTTTCACAAATGGCTTCCATTGGATGTGTCTCTAAATAAACTATGGATTCTTGAAAGAGAGGTAGGATGTTGGATGTGGTTTTTTATAGGATATTCTAATCCAAAATTCTTCGAATTTAGGAATTATATAGGATATTGGGCATCTTTTTTTAGGTGTGGGGATCTACGCAGTTGTAATGCGTTGATAATATTCAATCATACAAAAACTTGTATCATTACAAATTACTCAAAAATGGGTATTATATCCCATTAAAGATACAAGATCAAAATATTTCCATCCAACAAAATATTAATAGTATTTCATGTATTTTACTTCCTTATATATTTGGTTTAACTCCTTGTTAAACCAATTTTTACCTATTCGCATTAATTAATTTTTACTCTTATCACTATTCAATTTGGTCAAACAATTCATGGAAAACATAATAATTTATAAATGTTTAGATTATAAATGTGAAATCCATTTTTAAAATTTCAATTTATATAAGTGGACAATTTTAATTTAAAATTTATCCCCCACACGTGGTGAGAAAGTGGGGTTTTTAGTGAGAATATGTTCAAAAGAATAACTTGTTTTTATATAAAAATTCATAATTAAAATGATTCCAAAGACATAAATTGGATTATTTTACTCAATAATGAACCAATTTTACATTTAAAAAAGTTTAATATATTATTTTACATTATAAATGATTCAAAAAAATCACAGTTTTCAATTAAAACACATAATTTTCACTATTCTTCAAAAAATTATATATTTGAGAAAATATCAAAATATTCACCCAAAGATAATTATTATATTATGATTTCATAAAATAGATTTTTTCAATGACGTTTTCAAAATTTTTTAAAAATAAAATTTATATTAGGTTCCCTAATCGTGATTTACTAGTCCTTTTGAAAAAATTGGTTTTCATAGGACATTTCCTTTTCTTCTTTACAATTATTATTTTATATATAATCTATATGTTACCATAATATGAACTAATATTTATTACTATTAATAACCACCATAATAATTTCTAGATATAAAAAAGTATATTAAAAAATAATATTCACCTTATAAAACATATTTCATTAAAACTCAGTGATGCGTGTAATGCATGCTAAACTCAGTGTTGCTTGTAAGAAAAGATAAACATAGTGGTTCATGTAGTTAAAGAGAAAAAAATAGTTTTCTCACATGATGAAAACAATTAGAGAGTTAAAATTTATATTAATTAAATATATCAATATATATTGGGATGTTAGATTCCCTTGTACACATGGTGTTGCATGTCAATCAAGGTATCAAATATTATATTCATATTTTAATATATCAGTGTGTTACATTAAATGTATAACATTATGACCATGAATTACAATATAGTTACAGTACCAATATTACCATGTAATTTCTAAAGAATTTTATTTTTTTAATGAAGATTTAATTTTTTCGTTAGAATCATTTTCCAATATCGTATATTTAACAAAAACACTTTTTAGTATTATTTTTTTAGTTAATAAAAAGAATAATAAAAATTTATATAGTTATTTCACTATCTTGTAAGATAATTTCCAATTATTTACCAATATACTATATTATTCTAATTAAGTTCATTAACTGATAAAAAGATTACATTAAAAATAAAGGGCGGAAATTAATGATGTAATAAATATTGGTAAAACCCTATAAATATCACCATTTCCAATTGGAATGTCATATACTGTTTCTATAAAAAACTATATATTCTTATCATAAACTCCATATATATTTGTGAATGGTAGAACGATTAGTAAAATCCATTTTAGGTATCATTTCATTTTTTTGATTGAGTTAACTTCTTTTTATAAAATAACTTTAACCATTTGACTCAGATATTAATGGAATCATACCTAAATTCATTGATACAAAACTACTCTATTTAATAGAACATGTAAGAGATTTCATGTTGAAATAAATTTTATATTCATATTTCATTACATAAAATATGTATAAATAATAAAAATGGTTATTCTTCCACATATAATCGTTGGAATTTGAATTTTTAAAAATGGATTCCATATTTGGGATTAGGAGGTCTAAATTTTTTAGATAGTTATCTTTTATTTGTAGACATTATGAATATTTACTTTAATAAATATTTTATTTACCGTGGTTAAAGGGATAAATCCAGTAAATAAGGTTTAAAAAATATTATATTAATAAATTACCCTAACAGGTGTCTTAGCCCTATTGGATGATATATTTCCAATCATGGGCATCATTGGATTAATTTTGGGACCCTATGGAGCCACATGGGAGTGATAATGACAGTTTATATTAAATAATATTAGGTAAAGACAAAAAATAACAAAAGAAAACATCATTTAGTAATACAATTATTATATGAGGATATATAATTGATCTATTCAACTATAATTGGTAATTATAATTATAAAAAAAATTGCATTATGATATTTTATTTATAATTTTTAGACATAAAATATATATATTTTTATATGACACAATAATGATGCAGTATTTAACTTATTAATGAAACAATCAAATAAATGATATTATAAATAATAAAATAAATATAATTTTAATGTTTTGATGCCATAAATTATTTATAAATGTTCATATGACATGGTAGGGTTTCTTAAATGTATTTAGATCTAAGTATTACAGTTTTTAGGAATTTATAAAATAAATTATTAAATAATTTCAAAATTGAAATAAATGAGTTTTTAAAACAAATACAATTTTGTTGTTTGATATAATTATCCTAAAAATATATTGTTTGGAAAAAAGTCTAATATAAAGGTATTTGTTTCATTAATTAACTATTTTGGGTTCTATTGGATGTTTATAATATGTTTATTAAACATATAATATAAAAATACAAAGAGACATGGTAAATGTCAAACTATTTAACTAACAGTTAACTCTATAAGATAATGTTATTATAGTGACCTAAACCTATCTAAAACGTATTGGTTGATAGTTTTTCTACCCATTACCACCTTACCTTTTAAATAATTCCTTTTTTAGAAATTATAAATTGTAAATAATTTTATTATAAAATAATATTTCAAGCTTTTCCTAAAGTGACAGTCACCTCTCTTATAAAAAAATCACTTACCCTTCCCCCAAATCAACACATTAAAAGCCATTTGGCTCATCCTAAACCTGGCCCAATATCCTCCAAACATTCATCCAATCATCCAAGAGTCCATACATTTGTCATAAATCCATCTTATGGTGCCATTTTGATCAAATCAAAAAGAAGAACCCGAAGAAGAGGAAAATATTTCATCACCTCTTTTAAGTTATTTTCTTCTTCAACTTCCTCTTTATATATTTTTTCCATTATAAAATAATAAGGCCAATATATTCTATATACTGTGATATTATTATAAAAATTTCACCACAATTTTCATTATTCTATCTATCTTATTGATGAGAAGGTCACCATATGTGCATACGTACAGATTACCAGCTCCACGTCGTGGTGTTGTTTTTTATTCAAACACTTCATTATTCAGATGGGTATAACAATGAGTATAATTAATGTAAATAATAAATATAACATATTAATTATTCAGTATATATGATATACCATCCAATTAAAAATGATTTCTCTATTAATATAATGATATTGTCGCTCCTATGTACGTACAGATTACTGTCTCCAAAACTCGATGAGATTAATTTCCACGTTCTCCATTCAATGATGATTATAAAATATATATCATAAATAAATATGTAATATATAAAATAGTAATTCTACTTAATATATATATATATTTACTTACATATATCTTTTTCAATTAGTTCCATACAATATGATATGAACACGGAAATAGCATATATGCCTATGTACGACCTACCGTCTCCATAAACAGTGTTTTCCATTTCATATATATGTATATTATAAATATTTATATTGTAAATATATATGATATATAAATCATGTTTTATATTCTGGAAATATTTAAATAATTATCTACATGATACAATCAAGAGTAACAAGTTATATCATGTACGGTAAAGAAAGCGATTTTTACCCGAAATGTTAATTTACAAAGGAAATTATTACTAAATGGGTAGTATAATGTAATAAATGAATCATGTATGCTATGATAAATATTAATATGGTTATAGTAAAATTATATAACATATTACAGCCTTCCTACATGTAGTTAAACATACCATCGACTGAAGGAAATAGAAAAGTAAGGGTTACTATTACAATCTATTTATTATCAGAAGTTGTTTTTACATAAGTAACTACTGAGAAGTATTTATTTTCCATGTCGATGTTTCATAAAAGAGTTTTAAAAGGGATTATTTTTAAGGGATTTATTTACTAAAACATCATTTTAAAAGTTTTAATGATTTATTCTTCAAAAACATTCACATTAATGTCCACATTTTCAAAATAGTTTTAAGGATTTATTTACATGGACATAAATTTTTAAAAATATTAATTCCACTAAAAAGATTCAAAGTGGTATGGGACAATTTGCCTAAAAAATTTCCTTAAATGTATTCCTTTCTAAATATTTTGAGTTTTTCTGTTTTCAGGAAAAAGGGATATTTCTCTCAGAGTATTATAAATCATTTTCATATAAGCGAACATCCTTTAATAGATTGTGATCTTATTTGATATTGATTTATTATGATACAAAAATTCCATATCATAATGATGGTTCTTATATGTTTGACTATGTATGTGTTATTTTTATAACATTCAATATTTATGGATAAAGTATTGTCAGTTCATATGGTAGTTTTAAGACAATTGTTTAAGTTATGTTTAAACCTTTTCATATGAGGAATGTATTGGAATTATTAAGTGACGGGTGGAGCCTAATATTTCCCCTCAATGGATAGATAGACCTCATGAATGAAATTAGTGTCTTAGATAAAGTCCTTGAAAAAATCTTATGTGTAGTCTTCGAATAAGGCCTTGACTATTTGGTTATGAAGTTTGGCATTATGCATTCCATCATTATGAAAGTGGCTATTGATATTACATGTGATTATTAGAGCTCAAGAATATCCATTTGATTATGTAAATGGAATTATTTTGTTGTATATTTTCCATATTATGATGAAGTTTAAGTTAAAAATGATTTTTTAGTCTTATACATTTCTTTAATTGTTTGTTCTTATTTATGAATTTTTCTGCTTTATTGTTATCTTTACTAAGCACCAGAGCTCACCCATTTCTTTGTTATCATTTTCCCAGGATTCCAAAAAGTGCATTATGATTGATAAGTTGTGTTATTCTAGGGGATTAATGGAATTCTCAAAGGATCATCTATGTTGTGTGTTTTTTTCTAATGTGTAATATAGATTTCATGTATGTAATCTATTTTCCAAGAGTGCTAAATTGATCAGTCATTGATGAAATAATTCCTTGTAATCATTTGAATGTATAAAAAATAATTCACCTACTCTAGGTAACTAGGGTCGAGGAGTTACAGTTGGTGTCAGAAGAAGTTTATCAATAACCATGTAAACTAGATTTAGAAATACTCTGATTAGAGAAGACTACCATCAGATGGACTCTGAGTATTAGTATAGAATTACTTCCTATAATTTTGGTAGTGTAGAGATTTTGTGAGTTTCCCATACAAATACATCCATGTTTGGATAAGAGTAGGTAGAGTAGGATCTTGCAGAGATGTGCCTAGGGGAAAAACCCAAAAAACCACTTTTATCTATACTTGAATGGGAACTGGTGCATGACAACGGTCGTTGATGCCCTATTTGATACAACACTCTCAAGGGATATGATTAGGATAATTCTTGTTTTCAATAAAAAACACTATGAAGGGTTTATGAGTATATACCTCTACAAATAAAATATTTTTATTAATATGGATTATATCCATGAACTATTAAATTTATATTAAGTGTTTTAAATGTTTGGAATTATGAGTTGTGATTGACAAACTACCCTATTGTGTGCCATTGTTTAAGAAATGGAACCTAGTAGATGGAATGATACCTCTAGAAATACACATGATCCAAATATTAAGAAGGATCATAGCTTTCATGGTGTTAATCCAAAATTTAGAATGGATATAGTTTCCAATTTTTTTCATCACATGAAAAAATAGTATTGTCACGACCCGTCCTCGGGGCCCGTGCCGTGACTACCCCAAGCCCGCCTTCCATAGGCCAGGGGCTGGCGACTAGCACCAAAGGCGTAAAATCCCGATAACTGGGAAGGCATTGCCTTTATAAAGAAAACAAGCACCACAGAGTACAAGCGGAAGTAAAACACTAAGTACAAAAGAAGAGCTGAAAAGTAAAAGGGGCCGGAAATACAAGCCCAACTGTAAAGTACAACTCGAAAGGGAAAACAGCGACTGAAAAGTAAAGCTGCTACGCTGAGATGTCCACTGGAAATCCCACCTGAAGGGTGGGTACAGATAGCTCTTCTGCTCCTCGGGTCCCGCCGTCTGCTCCAAGTATGACCCGCCCAGTGGTCTGCCTCTGGGTACCGCCTCGTCGTATAGTCCACCTCCAGGTACCGTCCAGTCCTCAAACACTCGGCCTCTGCCAGTACTGGCCGTCGTCTGCAACCAACACAACGAGGTGCGGGCATAGCCCGTGCAGGGGTGAGTATAACGATACTCAGTAGGGACCCCGAGACCCTCAAGGTCTCACTAAAACCAACAAGGATAAACACAAGAAGATCTCAACAGATAAACCCTACTTAGGTATATGCCCATACATATACCTAAGTTATCAAGTAACCCATCTCAATCATGAGGAAACACAAGGATTGTGAAATCGACGGATAACCACTACCCGGGTATATGCCCATACATATACCAAAGTTAGCAAGTGACCCATCTCAATCATGAAGTAAACACAAGGTCAAAAGTCTCAGCTCAAACCAGGATTTTCATTATCGAAACCGTAACTGCTGAAGAGCTCCGTCTCTAGAGTGTACAGTGGTCCTGTCACGACTCCGAGGCTGCCGCTCACTAACCTAGGACTGCTGAAGTACTCCTCCTGTCGAGTACTGCGGGTTTGCGGCCAACTACCGGGCGCTCCGTCCGCTGAGGGTCTGTCGCCAAATACCGGGCGCTACCCAGATAGCCTGCTGAGGTACTCCTCCTGTCGAGTACCGCGGGTTTGCGGCCAACTACCTGGCGCTCCGTCCGCCGTGGGTCTGCTACCAACTACTGGGCGCTCCGTCCACTGGGCTAGTCGACTCACTCCAAGTCGAGTCGGTCAAGCAGTCGTCAGGTCTCAGCCGGCTACACGGTCTCCGTACTCTGCACGCTCGTCTCCGGGAGGATCCGCTCCACGAGCTACTGGTCGATACTCTAAGTATCTCAAAGTCCCACGAAGAAGTATCTCGAAAGTCCGTCTCGTCATAGGGGTCTCAACGCAACAGACGGCGCGTCGATCGGACGCCCGGTCTGTGAGTTAATAGTCTTTTCGTCCCAGGGGCCCGGTTGGTTTCGAGTGCGAACCAATCCCGGCCGTATCTCAACTGTACCCCGAACTTCCATAGGGTAAACTCAAAGGGACCGTTACTCAACGTAACCACCAACGCCGCTGACGGCTCGTCAAGCGGACGTCCTGTCTGAAAGATATCAGCTTTCCCGTTCCAGGGGCCCGGTTGGATTTCGGGAACAATCCAACCCGGCCATACTCCGACTGCATCCAAAACTCGGGCGGAGTATGTCAAAAGTTCCGTTTCATCAAGAGGAAGTCAACGAAATAGACGGCGCGTCAATCGGACGCCCGGTATGTGAGTTATTGGCATTTTCGTCTCCGGGGCCCGGTTGGTTTTTAAGGAAAAACCAACCCGACCGTACTCCACCTGCGTCCAAACCTCGGGCGGAGTATGCCAAAAGATCCGATTCACTAAGAGGAACACAACGCGACTGACGGCGCGTCAATCGGACGTTCGTGGCTCAAGATATGAGCGTTTCCGCTCCGAAGGCCCGGTTGGTTTCGTGAACGAACCAACCCGGCCGAACTCAAAGTAACCCGAAACCTTGAGTGCGATATACCGAAACGACCGTCTCGATCCAAGGATCGCGTTGCCGCAGACGGTTCGTCATTCGGAGATCCGAGGCTCAAGTTATGAGCCAAAAACCGAAACTGGTCCGTAACGGGGGGGTCCGGGTCCGGGCCGACCCGGCCCGACCCCCCCCCCCCCCCCCCCCCGGGGTGGCGCGGCGGACGGCGGCAGCGGGCGGCGGCGGCGGGCGGCGCGGCGGCGGCGGGCCGCGCTGGCGGCGGGGTGCCGCGATGGCGGCGGCGGCGGCACGCGGGGCTAAGCCCCGCGTTTTCTGGAGGGCGGCGCGGCACTGGCCGCGCCGTTTTTTTAACAAGCGCCCCCCCCCCCCCACGTGGGGGGGCTTGCTGGATCGAACCGAGGGGGCCGCCGGCCCCCTCCCTTTAAAAGAACCGCCCCCTCTTTAAAAGAGGGGGGTTTTAATATACCGGCCGGGGAATTAAATTCCCCGGTTTTTATGGCATCCGGCCGGCCAGCTGGCCGGCCGGTCTTCTCCAACGGGACCGGAAAATCCGGTCCCCTCTTCGGCTTCCGACGGCGGCGGCCCGGCCGCCGGTCTGCTCTTCCGCCGCGGCCCGGAACCGGCCGCGGTCTCCTCGTCCTGCCGCGGCCCGGAACCGGCCGCGGTCTTCTCGTCCCGCCGCGGCCCGGAACCGGCCGCAGTGTTCGTCGTCCGGCGCGGTGCGACTGCACCGCGCCCCTCTTGCCGTGCCATGAATCCTTCCAACGCGGCGCGGCGGCGTCGCGTTCTTGAAGACTCTCCTCGGCGTAGTGCGACGGCGTTGCGTAAATTAAACGCACGGTAAACCGCGTGGTGCGACGGCACCACGCCACTTTGCTTCCATCGAAAGAATTAAACAAGAACGTTGGAGGGGGGTTCGGCCGTGTTCGTGCGGTCCGGCCCCCCCTCGCGTTAATAATAATAACGCAACTTAAAGAAAATCATGTCACACGTTAATCTTGCTAAAAGCACGATCAAGAATAAAATGAGGAATCCAAAAGAAATTCGACAACCCCTACCTCGGTTTTAAGATTCGAAGAATCGTCTACGATCCGCGGAAGACGGCGTCGCGGAAGTCGGGCGTCGCGGTCGTCGTTCGTCAAATCCGTTGACGAAGAGACGCGTCCGAAGAGGCACGTCGTTGGCGAATCCTTGTACGCCGACGAAGGTTGTCCGAGGAAGGTGCGGTGTTCTCTCTCGTTGACACCGAAGACGAAGACGAGCGGAGCGGCGTTCTCGATAGTCGCACGTTGACGGAGTCGTGGAAAATCGGTGTCGATTCCTTTGACGTCGGAGGAAGAGTCGTTGTCGAAGGCGTTCGTCGCGGAAAACCGTCGCGGAAGGGATCGTGTTCTACGGCGGAGAAGTTCTTCGTTGAAGAACGACGTTCTTCGCGTTCTTCGTTGAGTTTGAAGAAGAAGAGGAGGCTCTCCAAAAGCTCTCAAGGAGACAAACAAAACAACCCCAAAATAAAATAAGACCACTTCTTATTTTATTATTACAATACACATTAGAATTTCAAAAGTTTGAAATTCAAAAAGGTTAAACTCCCATAATTAATTAAGTAACTCAAGTTGACAACATTAAATGAAATGAGTTAAAGGGGAGGTTTTGAGAGAATTTGAGGAGTTGGGGTTCGTGTGGACCCCACCTCACTTAATCCTCCCAAGGGAGGTTAAGTGGATGTGGGTCCCACTCCCAACTCCCTTTGGTAGGACTTAACTAGTTAAAAGAAATAAAATTTGTTCCTCACAAATTTTATTTAACTTAAACTAAAAACCCAAAAACTAACTTTCAACCCGCAACAAACGCAACTCCCGAAAAGGACTCTTTATGTGAATATCGGCGCTGCGAGTTCATCGGTGCCCTCAGATTTCAATTCCGAGCACCGGATCAAAAGTTAGGAATTCCCGCTCGTTCGTTCACTGAACGTACCCGAGCCAAACTTCGGAAGTTAATTCCGGGCACTCCGGGCCTCGGAATCAGGTGCCGTCTGAAACCGCGCTCTTGTAAAATTCTAAAGAAAATTAAGAAAAAATTTTCCTTGAATTTTACGGGTCTTTACATTACTCCCACCTCAGGGCTTTACGTCCCCGTAAAGCTACATCAAAAACTAGGGAAACAAAAGAGTGTACTGAGCACGCATCTGAGCCTCCCGCTCCCATGTGCTCTCCTGGAGATTCCCGTGCCGCCATCTGTTGCGCACAAGAGGAATCGATCGTCCATGTAGGACCCGCTCCTGTCGATTCTCTATCTCCACCGGGACCTCCGTAAAAGTCACCCCATCGTCAACGTCAAGCTCCCCATGGTCAAAGATGTGCGTCGGGTCGTGCACGTATCTCCTCAGCTGAGACACGTGGAAGACGTCGTGCACCCGGTGCAACTGAGGTGGTAGAGCCAGGCGATAAGCCACCTCACCAACCCTGTTGAGGACCTGAAAGGGTCCGATGAAGCGCGGAGATAACTTGCCGCCTCGGCCAAATCTCCGAATACCACGTCGAGGTGAGACCCGTATGAAGACGTGGTCACCATCCTCGAACTCTAGTGGCCTCCGCCTCCTGTCAGCGTATGACTTCTGCTGGCTCTGAGTTGTCCTCATCCGCTCTTGGATGACATGTACCTCCTCTGACGTGGCCCGGACCATCTCTGGTCCCACAAGAGCTGCGAGATTTCTTCTTTTCCGATAAGAGAAACCTGGTCTCATCCCCTGGATGAACCACATTCTTTGCCTAAAACAGTCAATCCTAACATGGATGATACTAATCCATACCAAGGATGACGTCGTAAGGCCTCGACGCTACTACTAAGAGATCCAACCGTTACTCTCGCCTCCAAGGGTTGAGTCACACTGTCGGCATCAGTGTGTGGTAACTGGTCTCCTCCAGTAGATGTCTCACAAGTGAGGGTCAAGTCAACAGTCAACTGGGACCTCTTAGTAACATCACAAAAGAGGACAGGAATGAAAACATCACAAAGGATGCGTCTTTTATTATTGCAGCTCATAATACAAGATGCTACACAAAAGCAACATCAACATGGAACTAGAAGTACAAAAGACGTATCCACTAGTTCCTTCCCTGTCCACCTGCTCCCAGATCTCCATGATCGTAAGCTTCAGCTGCCTGCAGTTGTGCTCTCGCATGTCCACCTACTCCCTGTGGTCGGGGTGGACCTCCTGGTGGTGGTGGTGGCAGAGCCTCAAAGCGTCGTCCACCACCTGCTGCTCGGCCAGCTCCTCTGCCTCGTCCGCCTCCTCCCTGCGGACCGCCACGGTCGAACCTCTGCCTCTGCCTAGGTGGTTCCTCAACCGTCTGCTGCTCCTCCGCATGGCGGGTCGGGCAGTCACGAGCCATGTGGCCTTGCCCGCCGCATGCAAAGCACTGTCTTCCACTCAAAAGACTGACTCCGCGCTGTGTGCCCTGCACTGCTGACCCAGTGCCCTGAGGTCGTCTGCCTGAAGGTCTGGTCTGTCTGAACCCCTGAGTCATCTGTCGGCTACCTGCTACCGAAGACTCCGCTACGTGCCGCCCTGCGGTGGGTCGCTGCGCTGGTGAAGACTCAGCAAGGAAGCTCTCAATCAGAAGGGCTCGCTCCAGTACTCCAGTCTGAGTCGGTAAGCTGAGGGAGATCAGCGATGCCCTGATCTCGTGTCTCAAACCCTGCTCGAAGGTCCGGGCCCGGAAGAATGGGTCCCGTACCATGTCGGTCGAGTAGCGCGAGAGATCGGTAAATCTCGCCGAGTACTGAGCGACCGTCATGCTGCCCTGCCGCAGCTGAAGAAGCTCCTGGATGCGCACCGCTCGGAGGGTGGCCGGGACGAACTCCGAGCGGAAGAGGCTCTCAAAGTCCGTCCAAAGTAGAGATGCCTCATCGTGCACCTGGAGCATCAAGCTCCACCATCGTCCTGCTGCTGCGTGTAGTAGACTCGCAGCGAGGATCACCATGAGGTCTGCTGGTGTCCTCACTAGCCTAAACACTCGAACTACTGCCTCCAGCCAGTCCTCTGCTGCCTGGGGATCCGTCTCCCCGCGAAACCTGGGCGGTCGCTGGCGCTGAAACTCATGCAGTGCGCTGAAGCGACGTGCATCGTCAGCGGCTGCTGCTGGAAGCATCGGGGGCTCGGCGGGTAGAGCTACCGCCGGTGCCACTGCTGACAAAGGGCCCTGCACCGAGGCCTCGTCGCTTGGTGGGCTGTCGTCACGTTCGATTCTCGGAACCCTAGCTGGCTGCCGTCGTGGGGCCATCCTGAAAGAAACAACGTAACACGATCAAACGATTATACCTGGTGAGCTGACCTGGTTTGAGCTGTTTTAAGGGGAAAAACTTTTGAAAACACACACGCAATCAGTGTTTTTGTGCACAAAGTCGGAAATCAGTAGTCAGGGTCCTGGTGTATGGATACGTCGGCCGCCCGCACCAACACTGGACTCCCTGAACTGAAAACCACACTCGGTACCCTTAACACTATCGCTTCACAGAAAGAAAGATCAGAGTTATAAGTTCTGCGGTAGAACCGAACTCCTTTGATACCAATTTGTCACGACCCGTCCTCGGGGCCCGTGCCGTGACTACCCCAAGCCCGCCTTCCATAGGCCAGGGGCTGGCGACTAGCACCAAAGGCGTAAAATCCCGATAACTGGGAAGGCATTGCCTTTATAAAGAAAACAAGCACCACAGAGTACAAGCGGAAGTAAAACACTAAGTACAAAAGAAGAGCTGAAAAGTAAAAGGGGCCGGAAATACAAGCCCAACTGTAAAGTACAACTCGAAAGGGAAAACAGCGACTGAAAAGTAAAGCTGCTACGCTGAGATGTCCACTGGAAATCCCACCTGAAGGGTGGGTACAGATAGCTCTTCTGCTCCTCGGGTCCCGCCGTCTGCTCCAAGTATGACCCGCCCAGTGGTCTGCCTCTGGGTACCGCCTCGTCGTATAGTCCACCTCCAGGTACCGTCCAGTCCTCAAACACTCGGCCTCTGCCAGTACTGGCCGTCGTCTGCAACCAACACAACGAGGTGCGGGCATAGCCCGTGCAGGGGTGAGTATAACGATACTCAGTAGGGACCCCGAGACCCTCAAGGTCTCACTAAAACCAACAAGGATAAACACAAGAAGATCTCAACAGATAAACCCTACTTAGGTATATGCCCATACATATACCTAAGTTATCAAGTAACCCATCTCAATCATGAGGAAACACAAGGATTGTGAAATCGACGGATAACCACTACCCGGGTATATGCCCATACATATACCAAAGTTAGCAAGTGACCCATCTCAATCATGAAGTAAACACAAGGTCAAAAGTCTCAGCTCAAACCAGGATTTTCATTATCGAAACCGTAACTGCTGAAGAGCTCCGTCTCTAGAGTGTACAGTGGTCCTGTCACGACTCCGAGGCTGCCGCTCACTAACCTAGGACTGCTGAAGTACTCCTCCTGTCGAGTACTGCGGGTTTGCGGCCAACTACCGGGCGCTCCGTCCGCTGAGGGTCTGTCGCCAAATACCGGGCGCTACCCAGATAGCCTGCTGAGGTACTCCTCCTGTCGAGTACCGCGGGTTTGCGGCCAACTACCTGGCGCTCCGTCCACCGTGGGTCTGCTACCAACTACTGGGCGCTCCGTCCACTGGGCTAGTCGACTCATCCAAGTCGAGTCGGTCAAGCAGTCGTCAGGTCTCAGCCGGCTACACGGTCTCCGTACTCTGCACGCTCGTCTCCGGGAGGATCCGCTCCACGAGCTACTGGTCGATACTCTAAGTATCTCAAAGTCCCACGAAGAAGTATCTCGAAAGTCCGTCTCGTCATAGGGGTCTCAACGCAACAGACGGCGCGTCGATCGGACGCCCGGTCTGTGAGTTAATAGTCTTTTCGTCCCAGGGGCCCGGTTGGTTTCGAGTGCGAACCAATCCCGGCCGTATCTCAACTGTACCCCGAACTTCCATAGGGTAAACTCAAAGGGACCGTTACTCAACGTAACCACCAACGCCGCTGACGGCTCGTCAAGCGGACGTCCTGTCTGAAAGATATCAGCTTTCCCGTTCCAGGGGCCCGGTTGGATTTCGGGAACAATCCAACCCGGCCATACTCCGACTGCATCCAAAACTCGGGCGGAGTATGTCAAAAGTTCCGTTTCATCAAGAGGAAGTCAACGAAATAGACGGCGCGTCAATCGGACGCCCGGTCTGTGAGTTATTGGCATTTTCGTCTCCGGGGCCCGGTTGGTTTTTAAGGAAAAACCAACCCGACCATACTCCACCTGCGTCCAAACCTCGGGCGGAGTATGCCAAAAGATCCGATTCACTAAGAGGAACACAACGCGACTGACGGCGCGTCAATCGGACGTTCGTGGCTCAAGATATGAGCGTTTCCGCTCCGAAGGCCCGGTTGGTTTCGTGAACGAACCAACCCGGCCGAACTCAAAGTAACCCGAAACCTTGAGTGAGATATACCGAAACGACCGTCTCGATCCAAGGATCGCGTTGCCGCAGACGGTTCGTCATTCGGAGATTCGAGGCTCAAGTTATGAGCCAAAAACCGAAACTGGTCCGTAACGGGGGGGTCCGGGTCCGGGCCGACCCGGGCCGACCCCCCCCCCCCCCCCCCCCCCCCCCCCGGGGTGGCGCGGCGGCCGGCTGCGGCGGCGGCGGCGGCGGACGGCGGCGGACGGCGGCGGCGGGCGGCGGCGGCGGGCGGCGCGGCGGCGGCGGGCCGCGCTGGCGGCGGGGTGCCGCGATGGCGGCGGCGGCGGCACGCGGGGCTAAGCCCCGCGTTTTCTGGAGGGCGGCGCGGCACTGGCCGCGCCGTTTTTTTAACAAGCGCCCCCCCCACGTGGGGGGGCTTGCTGGATCGAACCGAGGGGGCAGCCGGCCCCCTCCCTTTAAAAGAACCGCCCCCTCTTTAAAAGAGGGGGGTTTTAATATACCGGCCGGGGAATTAAATTCCCCGGTTTTTATGGCATCCGGCCGGCCAGCTGGCCGGCCGGTCTTCTCCAACGGGACCGGAAAATCCGGTCCCCTCTTCGGCTTCCGACGCCGGCGGCCCGGCCGCCGGTCTGCTCTTCCGCCGCGGCCCGGAACCGGCCGCGGTCTCCTCGTCCCGCCGCGGCCCGGAACCGGCCGCGGTCTTCTCGTCCCGCCGCGGCCCGGAACCGGCCGCGGTGTTCGTCGTCCGGCGCGGTGCGACTGCACCGCGCCCCTCTTGCCGTGCCATGAATCCTTCCAACGCGGCGCGGCGGCGTCGCGTTCTTGAAGACTCTCCTCGGCGTAGTGCGACGGCGTTGCGTAAATTAAACGCACGGTAAACCGCGTGGTGCGACGGCACCACGCCACTTTGCTTCCATCGAAAGAATTAAACAAGAACGTTGGAGGGGGGTTCGGCCGTGTTCGTGCGGTCCGGCCCCCCCTCGCGTTAATAATAATAACGCAACTTAAAGAAAATCATGTCACACGTTAATCTTGCTAAAAGCACGATCAAGAATAAAATGAGGAATCCAAAAGAAATTCGACAACCCCTACCTCGGTTTTAAGATTCGAAGAATCGTCTACGATCCGCGGAAGACGGCGTCGCGGAAGTCGGGCGTCGCGGTCGTCGTTCGTCAAATCCGTTGACGAAGAGACGCATCCGAAGAGGCACGTCGTTGGCGAATCCTTGTACGCCGACGAAGGTTGTCCGAGGAAGGTGCGGTGTTCTCTCTCGTTGACACCGAAGACGAAGACGAGCGGAGCGGCGTTCTCGATAGTCGCACGTTGACGGAGTCGTGGAAAATCGGTGTCGATTCCTTTGACGTCGGAGGAAGAGTCGTTGTCGAAGGCGTTCGTCGCGGAAAACCGTCGCGGAAGGGATCGTGTTCTACGGCGGAGAAGTTCTTCGTTGAAGAACGACGTTCTTCGCGTTCTTCGTTGAGTTTGAAGAAGAAGAGGAGGCTCTCCAAAAGCTCTCAAGGAGACAAACAAAACAACCCCAAAATAAAATAAGACCACTTCTTATTTTATTATTACAATACACATTAGAATTTCAAAAGTTTGAAATTCAAAAAGGTTAAACTCCCATAATTAATTAAGTAACTCAAGTTGACAACATTAAATGAAATGAGTTAAAGGGGAGGTTTTGAGAGAATTTGAGGAGTTGGGGTTCGTGTGGACCCCACCTCACTTAATCCTCCCAAGGGAGGTTAAGTGGATGTGGGTCCCACTCCCAACTCCCTTTGGTAGGACTTAACTAGTTAAAAGAAATAAAATTTGTTCCTCACAAATTTTATTTAACTTAAACTAAAAACCCAAAAACTAACTTTCAACCCGCAACAAACGCAACTCCCGAAAAGGACTCTTTAAGCGAATATCGGCGCTGCGAGTTCATCGGTGCGCTCGGATTTCAATTCCGAGCACCGGATCAAAAGTTAGGAATTCCCGCTCGTTCGTTCACTGAACGTACCCGAGCCAAACTTCGGAAGTTAATTCCGGGCACTCCGGGCCTCGGAATCAGGTGCCGTCTGAAACCGCGCTCTTGTAAAATTCTAAAGAAAATTAAGAAAAAATTTTCCTTGAATTTTACGGGTCTTTACAAGTATCATGTGTTCATAAGATAAGTAAATAATTTTTTGACTCCTATGTCTTTGAAGGGAAGGCAGAGAAGAAAAAGATGGTAGAGAGAATGATGGATATAGTGAATAAGTGATAGAATGATTTTACTATATGTGATAAATATAGAAATAATCACCTTGGTAAATTCATGAAAGGAATGAGAGTTTGTTAAAAGAGTGGCTAAAAATGACACCAAATACGTCATTGCAGGGGTGAGAAAAAGTTTTCAAATGTAGAATGCATCATCTATAAGAAGTTGGGACACTACGTGAATCAATGTCCAATTCATCAGAGTATACCCGAAATGCTGCAATTGAATAATAATCAAGTTTTTATATTACTTAAGTTGAAGATGAATGAATAAAAGTTTCTTATGTTGATATTAAATTATTGTTTCATTTGAGTATTGTATTAATTATGTTCGTGTAATAAGAATTATAGAGTATATATGTATTGTACTGCAATACTATTTCGTTAAGGATTTGAGAGTAGTGGAACCAAGAAAAGAGACTCAATGGTAGGTTAAACATCATAGATAAAACATTGTTTATGGAAGGAAACAACTGTAATGTGGTCTGGATTCTAAGGTATTGATTTTGGAAGAAGAGATGATTGATTTGGATAAATTATATTTGATATTATTGACATCCTTGGAACTGGTTAATGGTTTGTTTATTCCATCATTGTTGGAGTTAACAACATTTTTTTGGATATAATGAGTATATCCAGAATTCTATAAATAATAATGGAGCATGAATGTAATCAATATAGTACTATGATAATTGAGGCTGTAATTGTTTTCTAAAATAAATCATGATGAAGGTATTCAGATATTCTTACGTGGTAAAAAGGATATTCATTGTGTATAACATCCTTATAAATTTTGGACTGTGAGTTTAGACAAAAGTATTTTGGATAAGTCTAAAGGGTGTAATATTGACATTTACAACTATTGTTAAGGTTAAATCATTTCATGAGATTATTTTTTGGATTGTCATAAAAAAGGACAACCTGGAGGTCGGATGACAACCCGTCATGTCTTGTAAGGATGCGAGACATGAAACTGAAACTAAAGCGTGACAAGGGTGTGTCACCTACCACTAGCTTACATGAATTCCTAGTTGGTAGAATGTAGTATTTTTAAATAGTCTGACCAATGAATTATAAATTCGTTATTTATGGAACCATATACGATTATTATAAATAGAATATTTTCGAATTCTATTATCTTTTGGAGGGAAAAATGAGTTTGTGGTAGGAATTAGTTTAAGGATGAAACACTCCTTTTCAAGTGTGTGTATATATATATCCTATTATTCTATGAATAAATTAATTCATAAACTCTAAGGAAGGTATCTTAAAACCCAAAATGTGTTACCCTAATACCATATGTTTTGTTTAACAGATGATATTTTATATCATCTTGGATTGATGGATTTGAGGCCTTCGTTTTTAAACTTGTTTGTGATTAATGACCTCAATCACTCCCTATAAATATTTACATTTTCCTCCAATTATATGTCTCTAATTTCCAACAAAATTCCCCAAATCGAGATCATAATTTGGCGGTGACCTTTTTATTTTCATTTCTATCTTATTAAGAATAAATTTTATTAACTCAATTTATAATTTGGGTTTTCAACAAAGGTAATTTTCAATTTTTATCCATTTATATTCAACGAAGAATTTAAAATTGTGAGGATGCAATTTACTGAAGGAGTGGATAATGTAAAACCCTTGATTTCATAGTATGTTATCTCATTAATGTAATTAAATATCTTGTGCAACACGCAACACCGAGTTCGAGCGCACCACAATTTACCACACTCACCATTAAAAAGAGGTTATGAACACTATTAACTAAAATTTGAATCTTATATACTCTATATAATTTATCATTCATATTATTTATTTCTTAGACATAATATAAGAACAAATTTATTTTTTTATAAAAAAGAAATATTTCTCAAAAAATGTAATTTTACCTCCTTTTAATGGAGAACCTTTTCCAAAACCAATATTTGACACTTTTATATATTCAATTTAATGAAAAAAAAATTATTTCGAATTAGGGAATAAAAATTTGGTTAGATAAATTTTTTGTACTTTTCTGAAAACATTCAATTTTTGAATAACACTGAATAATACAAAAATTTAATTAAAAACTAGTTTTTTAATTGAAATAATTTATAGTGTTAAAATATAAATTAGAAATGTTTTTACATAAAATTAGATTATATTGTAATCATTTAATATAATTTTGGTGATTTTATGTAATCTTGTGATTAAACTGAACACAAACAAGTGTCATCCTTCTGATTGTTATTATTTCATAAAAGCACGCTTTTATGTTTAAACAACAATAAATAATATTAAATTAATTTCTTCCACTTCATTTATTTAAATATGGAAAAATGGATTAAATATTTATAATCAGTAGGTCTAAATTGTGTAAATAGGTTACTTTTATTTTTAGGCATTATGAATATGTATTTGAGTAAATATTTTATTTACCGTGGTTAAATGGGTAAATCCAGTAAATAATGTTAAAAAAATAATATGATAATATTAAATTACCCAACCACATGTCCTAACCATATTGTCTGAAACATGTCTACCTATGGTCATCCTTGGGTCAATTTTGGAACCCCGTGGAGCCCCTTGGGAGTGATAATGACATTTTATATTAAATAATCTTATGTAACGAGAAAAATTACAAAAGAAAATATCCTTTAGTGGCACAAAGTTTATATGTGGTTATATAATTGATCAAATTTTCTATAAAGATTCATTGGAAATATTAAAATAATTCCTAAATAATTATAATTTGTTTATAATTTTTAGATATAAAATAAATATATTACTATATGACAAGATAATGATGCAGTATTTTCCTTGTTAATGAAACATTAAAATAAATGATATTATAAATACAAAAATAAATATAGTTTGAATGTTTTGATGCCATACAATTATTTTATACTTGAATATAACATGTTAAAAATTTCTGAATGTATTTATTTTGAAGTAATAATGTTTTTAGGGCTTTAACAATAAGCATTTTTTAAATAATGTCAAAATTTACATAAATGTTTTTTTAAAACAAATTCATTATTAGTTGTTGATATTATAATTATAAAAATATAAGGATCATCCAAAAGACTTATATAATGATATGTGCATCATATATGAGACACTTGGGGTTCTCTTGTATGTTTATAATATGTTTATTAACCATATAATATAAAAATATAAAAAGACAATGTAAATGTCAAACTATTAAACCAAGAGTTAAATCTAAAAGATAAGGATAATATAGAAACTTAAATCTATCTAAAACTTATTAGTTGATAGTTTTTCGACCCATAACCACCTTATATTTTAAATAATTTATTTTGGATCCATTAGAAACTGAAAATTATTTTATTGTAAAATAATAATTCAATTTTTTCCTAAAGTGACCCTCACCTCTCATATAAAATGGCACTTCCCATTCCCTCAAATTCACACCTTCAAATGCCTTTTTCTTAGAAATCCCCTACCCAAAAATCCTCCCAACTTTCCTCCCTTTATCCTATAGTCCTTTCATTGGTCTAAAATCCATCCTAAGGATCCCTTTTGATCAAATCAAAAGGCTGATCCCGGAAAAGAGGTAAAATTTCATCGCCTCTTTCATGTTCTTTTCTTCTTCCACTTCCTCAGTCTTTGTTATTTCCATTCTAAAATAATAAATACAGTATATTATATATATAGTGATTTCATTATAAAGATTTTACAATCATGTTCATTATTCTATCCATCCTATAAATGACAATGTCACCATACGTGTGTACATACCGATTACTGTTTCCACATCGTGGTGTACTTTTCTATTCAAACAATTCATTATTAGGATTGTTATAATAATGAGTATAACTGATTTAAATAATAAATATAAAATTTTAATAATTCTTTATATATGATTACATGTTATTTCTCCATAAATATAATGATATTTTTTCTCGTGTGTACGTATGGATTACTGTCTACAAGATGCGATGTGATTTATTTCCACGTTCACTATTCAACAATGATTATAAAATATATATCATTTATATGTATGTAATATATTACATAATAATGCTACTGGATATATATATATATATATATATATATATATATATATATATTTGCTTATGTACAAACATATATCTTATTCACTTAGTTCGGTTCAATATGATATGAAAACGGAGACAACGTTTATGTGTACGTACGGCCTACCGTCTCCATAAACGTTGTTTTCCATTTCAAATATGTGTCTATTATACATATTTATATTCAAAATATATTGGATATATATATAATGTTTTATATTCTGGAATAACTTAAATCATGGTCTATGTGATACAATCAAGAGTAACAACTTAAAACACATACAATAAAGAATGTGATTATTATGCGAAATGTTAATTTAACATGGAAATTATTTTTAAATGGGTAGTATAATGTCATAAATTAATCATGTATGACATAATAAATATTAATATGGTTCTATTATAGTTTAATAAAATACTATAGTCTTTATATAGGATGTTAAATGTACCCTCAGCTAAGGAAAAGAGCAAGGTAAGGTTAAATTTTACAGTCTCCTTATCTAAGGTTATTTTAACATGAGTTTCTACATGGATATATATATTATCCATGTACATGTTTCATAAAAGAGTTCTTAAAGGGATTATTTTTAATGGGTTTCTTACTGAAACATCATTTTAAATTTCTTAATGATTTATTCTTCAAAACCATTCTCATTAATGTCCATGTTTTCAAAATGGTTTTAAATATTTATTTATATGGTCATAAATGTTTTAAAATGTTAATTCATTTCAAAATTTTCAATGTTTTATGGGACACATTTATTCAAAAATGACATTAAATGTATTCCATTATATATTTTGTGGCTTTTAAATGTGTTCATGAAAAGGGTATATTTCTCAAAAAGACTTTCACAAATCATTTCCATATATGCCAATATCCTTTGATGTATTGGGAGCTTATTTGAAGTTGATTTATTATGATACAAAACTTCCATATTGTATTGAAGGTTTTGTGATATGTTTGACTGTGGATGTGTTATTTATATACCTTTCATGGTTTATGGAAAAAGTATTCACATTTAACATGCTTGTTTTAATTAGAATATTATTTTATGATTAATCCTTTTCATATGAGGAATGAATTGGACTTAATAAGGGATTATTGGAGACTGTTATAGCTCCCTGATGCATCGGTAGGTCTAATGAGACAAACTAGTGTCTTGGAATAAGGCCTTGATAAAATCCTATTTGTTGTCTTAAAATAATGCCTTGACTATATGGTTGTGAAGTATATAATTATGAATTCCATCATTATGAAAGTGTCTATTGATATTGCATGTGATTATTAGACTAGTACAATATCCATGTGATTAAGTAAATGACATTTTTTATTGTATATTTTCCATATTATGCTAAAGATAAAGGTTAAAAGGCATTTGTGTTAGTCTTAAACATTCCCCTAAATGATAATGCGTATTTATGAAAATTTCCATTATATTGTTATCCTTACTGAGCATATTAGCTCGCCCCTTTCTATGTTTTAATCTCCCAAGATTCTAAGAAGTGTATTTTGATTGATATGTAGGGTTAATCTATTGGATTAATGGCATTATCAAATGATTTATTAGGTTGTGTTATATTTTCTAAGTTGTAATGTAACATTCATGTATATAATCTATATTACAGGACTGCTAAACTGATCGGTCCTCTGGGACTGGATTACTTGAAATCATGCCAATGTATTAAAATAATGCACCGACTCTGGGTAACTGAGGTCAGTGCATTACAATTATCCCAGAAAAAAGTAGAAAAATTTCTAGAATTATTTCTATGTTGGTAAAAACAAAATTTTCTATATGTTTATGAGAAACACATAGAATATTAATTAGATTTATCATGAATCAATTAAGAGTATGACCATAGTGTAATTAAACATTAATATATAATTATTTAATATAAAATTAGGGGAAAATTGTGTGAAAGTGTATTTTTAGTGTTATATATAAGTTGTAATGTTTTTAAAGAAACCATGTGTTTCATTGGTATACTACAGTAAAAAATAATATTTTAATTTATCAGTAATGTTATAGTGGTAGTTTATGGATGATGATTTCTATATAAAACGTTTAATACTCATCTTCTATTGTTTTATAACCGCATAGTCACACCTTCCCATAATTTCATTGTCAAGGCAATATCATCTAATTTTAATTACCAATGATCCATGAAAATTTTCTAAGGATAATTGCACTAATGTTATGTTATTTTAACATATATACTATTAATATTTATTTATCATTAGAAACTAATATGATTCCTATATCCATGTCATCATCACTAGTGTACTTTATCTTTTTTTATTTTTATTGTGTCACCCAATAATAAGAAATTGTGCAGTGTTATATCAATCTAATGAAGTGATAAAGAACAAATGACTTGAATAATTATCTATTGTCCCATTTTTTTCATTTATAGTTCTGATGATAATACACAAATACCAAAACCCACTAATAAAACAGAAATTTTATCTCTTTAAACAAAATTCAAAAAATAATAATGCTGATTGTGATACATGGGAACTCCACTTTATGTATAGATCATTATTTATCAAAATACATTTATAAGAATTTAAAATCTTCTAACTATGTATTGTGTTCTAATTTATATAGTACCTATTCAATAAGGGTGGTCAGTATGTATAATAAACATATACTAAGATCTCTCTATGTTTACATGCCATAATTAAAATATAGACTCTCTCTATCAACCACTAATTATATACTCAATTGAGATTGCTACATTTACCATCATATAATTTTAAAAGAACCACTACAACATGTACATTATATTATATGGTTACACAATTATTTTAGACTTGTTTTTATATAGATTCAATTAGTACCCATAAGATAATTATGTCTTGGAAGCTCATCCAGTAACATAATGTCTTGGTTATATTCCCACATTCATTAATAGTTCATTTATACCTATTATATCAATAATTTAATAATATACATTTACATATATGAATTATAAATGGGTTAAAACACATTCTATAATATAAATAAATATTAAATTCAAAATGTGATATTATATTTATAATGATGATGTAGATAGTGTTTTGTGGAATTTGAAATATTTTTGGAAGATGTAATGGAATAACTAATAAATGATATCATTTCAAAATATAATTCCAAATATTCTTTACTATATAACATCTTACCATGTGTAACCATAGTCCAGGTTTAGTTTCAGTAGTGCAGGCCCTAGACTGTTAATCTAATAGTGTAACATAACTTCAAAAAACCCAATATATTGTCCCCTTTTTTATACCAAGAGTACTAATATAGTACAAGTTAGATTGATTTCATTATACAAAGAAAATCATATATTGAACAATGTTAAATGGGGCATCATTAATAATTCATACACTTCTGTACACTTTGTGTCACCCTATATCATTATCCATAGTAATATTTTTCAAAAAATACAATTCATGAGAATTATATAGTTGTAATATGATACACACAATGTATGTCGTTTATATTACACTATGGAACTCATGAAATTCATCATTTCTGTAACGCCCCGACCCCAGCTACCCAGAGTCGGTGCATTACTTCGTAACATTGGCATGATCACAAGAAAGATCAAATCTCGAAAGACCGATTGGTTTAGTAGCCTTGGAAACACTAGATATATTCATAAGTTTTACATTACATCATAAAATGAAAAACTACTACAACAACATAATGTCTCCATAATCCACACTACTATCCCCTCATAATATCCCTGCAGGTAATTCATAATTTACTTCTTCACATCCTGGGGAAAAATAAAACATAGAAAAGGGGTGAGCTCAAATGCCCAGTAAGGATAACAATATAGCGGAAACTTTCATAAATAAGAATAAACATTTAAGGCAATGCATTACTAAAACAAAAGCCTTTTAAAATTTAACTTCAACATGGTATGGCAAAAGTAAAATGAAATAATGCCATTTACTTATTCACATGGATATTCTACTAATCGAATAATCACATGCAAAAATCAATAACCACTTTCATAATGTTGGAATGCATAATGCCAGACTATCATAACCACATAGCCAAGGCCTCGTGCCAAGAATACAAATAAGATTTTGTCAAGGCCTTGTGCCAAGACACTAGTTTGTCTCATGAGACCTACCGATGCATCGAGGAGCTATAGCGGGCTCCACCCGTCACTTATTAAGTCCAATGCATTCCCATATGAAAAGGTTTAAACATAACATAAACATTCGGATTAAAACTAGCATACGAAATGTCAATAATTTCACCATAAACTATGAATGGTATAAAAATAGCATATCCACAGTCAAACATATCACAAAACCTTCAATACAATATAGAAGTTTTGTATCATAATAAATCAACTTCAAATAATCTTAAAATCCATCAAAGGATGTTGACATAGATGAAATCAAAATTCTTTTTAAAGAAGTATCTCCTTTTATTTTGAAATCATTTAAGATCCATATAAAATAAAACATTTTCTTTGAAAATATTCTTATAAGCTTGTATGGAAAGCTTCGACGATTTTATAACGGCGGAAAATAACCGCACCCGCCGTATAAGTTAAAAAAACATTCTTACCTCAATTCTGTCGAAAAGGTTAAAAAGGACCTTGTTTTGAAAACGACGGAAAGATTCCTTTATAAACCTCTTATAAAAAGTCAAACAAGGGTATAAATGACTTTAACCCATATTCTTGTAAATAGTAAAAATGTTTTGAAATACATTTTGAAGAAACATGGATGTGGATGATAACGAGATCCCAGTAGATTATTACGTATAAACAACCTCGGATAAAGAAGAGATTGTGAAATAACCCTTACCTTGTACTTTTCCTTTGTTGTGGTAGGTTAACCTCCTGTATAATTGTGAAATAATTGTTATTAAATTATACAAGAATCATATACATTAATATGATATCATATATGATCTTTTAACATTGCTTTATTAATAATATCTTAGTATTATCATCGTTTCGGGTGTTAACTTACTCATTTTCTTTTATATGTTTTGTTACATAAGCCATGTTTGTTGTATCTTATTCATATCCAGAATGATATCAAGTCCTTAAACATCATTTTTAAATTATAAAATGATAATTATACTTGAATGGATACGATGGAGAATGAATCTCATCGCGTTCGTGGAGACGGTAGTCCGTACGTACGCACGAGCGACAATATCATTCTTTTGATATTAAAATAATATATAAATGAATGGTATATCATATATACAGAATCATTAACATGTTATATTTATTATTTACATGAGTTACACATCATTATTATACCCATCCAAATAATATTATATTGAATAACAATTACACCACGACGTGGAGACGGTAAGCCGTACGTACGCACGTATGGTGACATGTTATTCAAAGGGTGGATAGAATACTGAATATGGTTGTACCATATTTATAATAACATCATAGTATATAAATGATACTGGAGTCATTATTTTAGAATGGTAACAACAAAGGAAGAAGAAGTGGAAGAAGAAATGAACTTAGAAAAGGGTGGTGAAATCATTACCTCTTCTTCGGGTTCTTCCTTTTGATTTGATCAAAAGGGCTCCTTAGGATGGCTTTCTGATCAAACTAAGGCCTCTAGGTTGTATTGAGGGATGTTGGGAGAGTATTTGGGCAGAGTTTGGCCGAACCAAAAGGCTTTAGAGGTGTGAATAAATGAGAAGGAGGAGTGCCCTTTTATAAGAGGGGTGAGGGGCACCTTTGGAAAAGCTAGAAATATTAATTTATAATAAATTCATATTCGGTTTCTAATGGCTCCAAAGTTGACTATTCAAAGGTTAAGGTGGGGATAGGTCTAAAACTACTCAACCAATAGAATTTAGACAGGTTTGGGTACTTATATTAACCTTATCTTTAAGTATTAACTCTAAGTTAATTAGTTTCACTTTTACAATGTCTCTTTGTATTTTTTATATTATATGGTTAATAGACTTACCATATACATACAAGCGACCCCCAAGTGGTCCATTAATGATTAACCTATCATAATATAAGTCTCTTGGCCGAACCTTAGATTTTTAGGAATTTAATATCAATTAATAATATAATATTTGTTTTAAGAACTCTTTTATGTCAATTTTGACACTATTCAATAGTTGATTTTTTTGAAACTCATAACAGATTGATTACTTCGAACAAAGTCAATTAAATCAATCCTAATATATCATATTATCCTAGAAAATTAGTGTAATTCATTAAAAGTTTCATATTATATTTATTTGGGTATTTATAATATCAATTATGTTAATTTTTTACTATTTTAGTAATTACTGCATCATCATTGTGTCATAAATAAAATAAATTATTTAATGTCTAAAAATTATAAATAAAACATCATTATGTATGAAATCTTTTTAGCTTTCTAATGAATATTTATAATCGAAAATCCAACATGTATAACCCTATGTAAAAATTGTTCTTCTAAAAGATGTAAGCTTATGCCATTTTTATTTTTATTTTAACTTTATTAATATAATGTGTCCCTACCACATTCAAGTGGCTACAAGGGGTCCCCAAATTGACCCAAGGATTCCCATGGTCGGGTATGTGTCCACCAATAAGGTTAGGGCACGTTCTAGGGTAATTTTGTATTATTATAATATTATTTTTTTAACCCTTATTTACCGGATTTACCCTTTAACCATGGTAAATAAAATATTTACCGCAGTAATTATTCAAAATGTCTAAAAATAAAAGTTACCTATTTACACAATTTGAACATCCTGATTCCAAATATGGAATCCATTTTTCTAAATTCAAAACACAGAAGTGGCAGAAATTAATTTAAAATTAATTCCCGCTGTCAAAACAAAAAGCGTGTTTTTAAGAGATAATAACTATCAAAAGATTGACACTTGTTTATGTTCGGTTTAATTGTAAAATTATGTCCAATGACCAAGATTATATTAAATGGTAAAAATATATTCTAAATATACTTTAAAACCACTCAAATTCACAATTTATCACTATTAATTATTTTGATTAAAAAAGTTGTTTTTAATTAAAATTTAGTAATTTTCACTATTCATCAAAATGTGAAAGTTATCCGAAATGTACCAAAATTTCACCCTAGGCTAATTTTGATATTCCGAATCCAAAAATGAAGTCCATTTTGAAATATAGAATATATATGATTTCAAAAAGTAGGTATTACTATTCACAACGGCTAGTTTAATTAGTTGTGGTGTGTGTTAGAACTCGAGGTTGCGTACAACACACGCTATCGCATTATTCGAAGGGAAACGTACCGTAGAAGCTTGGGGTGTTACAATTTCCTTTTGAATTTTCTTTGGTATTTAACATATAATATAATATCTCTATTAAAATTCAGAATTTTTTAATAGAATCACCCTTTGATAGAATATTATTCCTCTAAAATAAAAATCACATTTAATAAAAATTTCACTTAACATAAAATGGGAATGGAATAGTGAGATTTGGGATGTGGTGATTGTTTATACTGCATTGAAACATGCTAAATAGAATATTTACTTCAATAATTATTATTACAAAACTAGCATCACTAAATGAAATAAAATAATAAACCCATAATGATGTCTCCATATCCACATTCTTTCAAAATATAGATTAAAAAAATTTCACGTAGTATATTATTAAAAAATATTTCAAAGAATAGAAAAAAGTAAAAATTATATAAAATAGTTCATTGGAATTTTTTAAAAAACAAATAAATAATTTTGTGAATAGTAATAAAGTAAAGTGGGTTTTTGTAATTTTAAATATACCTTCCCAATAAGTTTGATAACATATTTCTTTTACGCAGAAATATGTATACGTAATTAACCAATATTATATACTCATATTATTATAAAATTAGAGGCATGTTTTCAATGATTGGAAGCATATAATTTCACCACCCTTAAAAATTAATTATATTCCACTAAGGATATATTTATAGAATCTACCATTTTATATTAACCCAGAATGGAAATCTAGGATCCTAAGAGAAAGACACATATTGAATTTTCTAAAAATTACTATGATAATAAGATGACATTGGTGGTCGTTGTAAATGAATTAATGGGACAAAATGAACAAAAATTTCCTGTAATAAATCACATCTTATTCACAATAAATATAAAAAATATCTTCATTGATTCAATTATTCCATAAATATTGGAGAGGATAATAGATGAATCCCATTTTTGAACATCCCAAGATCTAAAGAAAATGGAGGAAGTTCCCATTTTGGGTCATCAGGATCGATAATATATTAATTTATTGGAAATTACTATTTCAATATAACTTGGTCGTTAAGTATAAAAATAATTCAAATTATTAATTATTGAATTCAAATTATATTCAAATACTATTTTTAATTAGTTATGTATTCCCTTATCATTCTGAATCTAAATCTAGAATCTATTAATTCAATCACCACTTATTGTTTTTGTGATGATATATATACATATATATTAAATTGGTCATTATCACAATTTTTAATGTATTTTATTAATGTGTTTCCTTTATTGTTTAAATTTTATGAACAATTAAAAAAATAATCATTAATAAAATAAAATTTTATTTCTATAGTGTAGTTTTTTAATGCAAATTTTTGTTGCTCTATAATTCATTATTTTGAGCTAAACAGCCGTATGTGGTGATGAATCTTGAGAATTATTGTTAGGGTGACCATGAAATGAAATTATAATGATTTATTTGAAAACAAATATCCATGGATGTGGAGATAAATATCATGACCAATGTACTTATTAAATATTTTGTTTCTATACTAGTTTTAAGTAGTTACATTCTTCACAAATATATTATTATAATAAAAAAATTAAAATGTACTAATTTAACATATTAATTTATAATTTTAAATTTAATTAATTTTAATTTTAAAAAAATTGATTCCATTATCTAAATACATCATTTAAAAATAATCCATGATTGAATTTTTTATTATTTTACAAAAATATCCATTTAATAATTAATTTTGAAAAATTCTTGTTTTATTTTTTAAACTGTGTTTTATTTACATAGTAAAATTAAATTTATAATTATATTTAATATTTGATTATTTCATTTTAATTTAGAATAATAAAATTATTTTTTATTAATTAATTTTATTCTAATGTTTGGTATAAATTTTTTTAAATGGTTTTTTTCTTCTGAAAAATAGGTATTTGTTTTTTTGGATTAACATAACATTAGAATTATCCACTATTTTGTATTGAATTTTAAAACATGGATTCCATATTTTTATTAAGAAATACCAAATTAATTAAACTGGTATTTTTTATTTTTAGACCATATGAATATAAAACGTTGTTATTTTTATGATTACTGTTAAGGGTAAATCTTGTAATTACGGGTAAAAATAATTTAATAAGGAATAGTATATTACCCTTACACTTTTCATGATTTTATTTTATGAGTATTTTTCGAATGAAATAATCCATGGGTATATAATTTTACCCTTTGGAGCAACCAGTTTGACATTAAATCCATTGTGGGGTTTTATTTTATGAAAAGTCATTCTTGTCCCACTTTAGTTTTTAATAATTACAAAATTTTTAATATGGGTTCATCAAAAATCTATGTTAACCCAAAAATAGTTCTTTTGAAGAAAAAAATCTTAATCATAGTCATTTATTTTTAATTTTTAGGTATGATATAATCACCCTAAATTATTACACAATAATTATACACTAAATATATAATTAATGGAAAAATATAAAAAATTATATAAAAAAATTAAAAATATATATAATATTAGATAATTAATGTAATGTAAGAATTTTATATACAAAATTGATAATTTTTTATATAATTAAATAGTTTTTGGGAATTATATTTATTATCTTGATGGTTTTAATGATCAATGAATTAATAGTAAACTAATTGACAATAAATATATTTTAATAATTTACATAGAAATAACAATAAAATTAAAAATATTGTTTATTATATGGTAGATAATTTAAAAAATTGTTCAATTATGATCTAATTGAAATCATAAAAGTAAAAATTAAAAACTTTTAATATAAAATATATTGTTGTCATACCAACAATTAAAATCATTCAAATTAGGGTTAATTAAAATTATATGGTTTAAAAAAATAACATGACTTTTTTAAGATCTATTAATTTTATATATTTAAACTATATCAATTCATAGATAAAAATTATTTTCTATTTGGTCTTATGTGGATTGAAATATAATTTTTTATAATTTAGTCTTTTGTGAAATTCCAAAAGTGCCCTTATATGTAATTATAAAAGGGAGCCCTATCTACCCATTTCATAAATCATAAAAACCCATTTGGTTCTGAAAACAAGTAAAATAATAAATATTAAAATACCTACCCACATTCAACAGTTCTTATATTAGTAATAATACCATCAACAATATTCTTGATGGGTTCAGAAAAAGGGACATTTCTGAAATAGTTGTATTGTTTTTGTTTGCAGGATTAGTTTTTTTTTGTTCATAATAAATATTAGAACGTTATTTAACAATGAAAAAATAATTACTAATGTATCATATCTAAAATTATATTGTATTATGTAGGTGGAATTACCTAAATCATTCCTCACATCCATCAAATGGGAAGGTAATTAATCATGCCTCTGTAAGGCAGACTACTTCCTTGCAAAATGGTGTAATTTATTTTCCTTCACCGTCACTCAAGACTAATTATAATTATGGAATTAAAATTTATAGAAGATATTATTGTTGTATTTTTCAATTTTTAATTATAATATTTCATATATATTATTACATTTTGATGTACATAAAAATTTTAATGTTGTTCATGTGTATCTGTTAACTATCTCCACCATAAAGAGATGTGATTCAATTTTTATATCCATATCCCAAGGATGATATATATATGTATTGTTAATGAAATTATATGATATATATATGATATTTTTAAAATTATTTAATGCTTAAATTATACTTACCTTCTTCCTATAATGATCATTGAATAATAAAAATGTTACTCATGTGTCGGAATGACCTATTGTCGCCATGGTTATATCATTATTTATTTTTAATAACCATATTTAATGGTTTGATTTTAAGGAGTAATTTTTTATAAAAAAATTAAAAATTTGGAGACAATTTTTATAGAGATGATTGAATTATGAGATCATTGACAATAGTCATCAGACCAAAGTCATTTTGGGACCATAAACTAAATATCCCCAAAACATTTTATGAGAAGATAAATAATTATGTAATTATATATAAAATGCTAATAAGTGATATTAATGTAATAATAAAAATTAAACGTTTCTTAATAATTTATAAATAAACCTATGTTTGTTATTTAGCATCATAATGATTGTATGTGATCATTAAAAAAAAGGTAATGGACATTATTCTAAAAATATATACTCCATAATATTTTCAAGCTTCCTTTAAAATATTACATGATTATTTTCATATATTTTGTTTATTTTTAAATGAGAAACTCATTAATAAAATAATTTAATTCAAAATGTAATGAAAATTTTATATTCTAATATTTATATTAATGAAATATGTGTTATGATTATGTTACGGTTCCTAGTAATTGTTTATGAGGATTCGTGGTTCTATTACAAACTAAGGGTGGATGTGCCCATTATAGCACTCCAATGGAATGAATAAATAAATGGATTCAACAAAAGAAAGTTATCCTCATAGATTATATAATACACAATGATGTATATTGAAAATGTTATTACAATGGTTACTCTCTGTATGGCTCTAGGAGATACCAAATATGTTAGAATAATATGACAATGATGCAAAAACTCACCATTTTGGCTTATGATTGATTTATTTAGAATTTCATATGAACCTATTATTCCCTATGGTAAGCTAAAAGATTATGTTTTATGGGAAACATTGATAAAATTGTGAAATTTTGTTATGAAAGTATTATTAATTTTTTTTCATTTATGTTATCTTATGAATTCATTATGGAATTATTTTGGTAAAAAAATGTTTTCCTAGGTAATGAAAAATTTATTTTGAAATAATAATAATTTTTTAATTATTTATGAACTAACAAATAATTTATTTTGTTTTTTTACATTACAATAATTTCTTTCACATCCACAATTTTATTTTTTTTTTCAGTGTGTATAAAGGAGATTAAATACCAGGATGAGGTCACAAAGAAAATTGTGATGGTTTATCATGAAATTAAATCATGATTTATTTTATTTAATTTTTTTAATGAAAAAAATAAATAATATATTTTAGTGCCCAATTTTAATTTATGGTTTTACATTGTTATAGTTTGTCCATGTTCTCTAGATCTTTAATCCCAAAAAATATTGGTAATGAAATATTGTAAATCCTAGTATAATTTCACTATAATATTTAATGTTTACAATATAGTTATTTTAATTATTATCAGTGAAATAGAAGGAATTCGATCCTTGGAAAATCTCATTTGTCAGTATTGGATAAATATTGGCTATCAACCCAAGGAATTCCTGAGGAATGGGATGCTACTGGGGATGGTGGTGTGTCCGAACCAAAAGGTGTAACATCCCATGTATTTCCTTTATAAGCATCCATTATAATCCAATCGAAAAAATTGATGATCAATAGAGTTGGTATCAAAGTGGGGTTTGGATAAATTTATAGGTTTTCATAATGTTAATTAAATAGATTTTAAAGGTTTTACAATATTCTTTTTTATATATCAAGTGATAATTTCCATGTTCCTTAATTTACTACATCTATAATGAAGGGTTTCCCATATAGAAAATAGGAAATTAATTTTGGTAAAAAATTAAGAAGGACAAATCCATGAATATTAGCATCCAAAGATGGTTAGAATCCACATAATGAAGATTTTTCATAGTAATGTATAAGTTAACACAAGCCATTAATTTTTTTGGTATCCATGTTATAGAGAAGAGAGAAATACCAAAAGGGATAAAACGATAGTGGACCAATTTATGAGGAAACACCATAATAAAATTAGAGGATTTTTTGAACCAGTTATAGATAAATGGTGGATTAAATCCCATTAAATGATTTTCGATGAAATGGGATATTCTTATCATCAAAGGATTCTTCTTCAAATTTATCATTTCATGATTGTGAATTCGACCAGTTGTGGTCAATAGTTAAAAATTTTATTGAAATAAATGAGATACATTAATTTTAAGGGGTTGTATTTATGAATATTCTATTTAAAAATATTTCCATAATTATTTTCAACATAAGTTAGGAAAAAAATCACTGGTTTGAGGAAGGAGGATGATTCAGTTAATTCATAAAAAAATATTCTCAATTAAAAATTCAAGATGAATTGTTTTTTCATTGATAGAAATTTCAGTCATTATTTACTAATGATTGATTCCAAAATATCACAGGGAACATAATTCCTGAGAATTTATATATGATTAGAAACATGTCTTATGTAAATATATTTTCAACAATGATTTCAATGAGGATCATGTTTTTTTAAAACCTATAGAAAAATGGTTGAGGTGAATGTAACAAATTAACAATGTATCAAATAAATTAAATGGAAAGAAACGTTTTTTTGCAGTTTTTTATAATTTTCCTTAAAAACAAAATGGGTATTTCCATATAAATTATTTTTAGTACATAAAATGTGGTAAGATTATCAATATGGCTCTTTATTTCAAATAAATGTTTGATGCAGTTGTAACTAAAATTTTAATATATAGGTAGTAAAAGATTTAGAATATAAATTTGTTGTTCTTTATGAAAATGAATGTCGATAGAACCCAAATGATATGAAGTAAATACAATATAAGAAGAATGGTGAGGTAAAATAATTTGGATCAACTTAATAAGATTTTGTGCCATAAAAAATGTGGTATTAGGTAATTTTTTTGGTTATTTAGATTAATGAAATGTGTAATTTGATTCAGGGTCTTCAAATTATTTCATATTTCCGATATTTTTGGTCAAACTGTAATCTTTTACCCATGAAATGGAATTATCATTTATGGTAAAAACACTAGGGGAATAATAAGACAAAAAATAATGTGTTAAAAAATTCCACTTATTGTGTCTTGAAATATGTTACATGTATTCGTTCTGTTCTTCCCCTGGTAGATTTTGAGGTCATTTTTCTATGGATTAGCATTTTATTTACCATTATAATATTCATTTTATATCTAAAGAAGTTGTTTTCATTAGTTGTGTCAGTTTGTTTAAAATGTTTAACCCATACCATTCATTATAAATCGAGAAGGCGAGAAGATGTTAAAATATTGAGATAAATTATGTCTTTCAACATTTAATAAAAAAGAAAATTTTCATATTCATTATGGTTTATTATTAAATAAATACATTAATATTCTTCATCGTGGCATTGCTAATGACATTCATGATTATGAGGTTGATTTAAATTTGATTTATTCTGTGATGAAAAGCCTATTTCAAAAACCTCATATCGAATGGCTCAAGTTGTAATTTTGGAATTAAAAAATCATGTACAAGAGTTTCTAGATAAAGAATTAATCAATCTGTGTACATCACCTTATGGGGATACTATTTTTTGATTCAAAAATCAAGAATTCTCTATATGGATTTTTATTAATTAGGGGAATTGAATAATATAAATATTAAGAACATGTATCATTCTCTATATATCAGTGATTTTTTATCC
The DNA here is from genome assembly GCA_963277665.1 of Viscum album. NCBI lineage: Eukaryota > Viridiplantae > Streptophyta > Magnoliopsida > Santalales > Viscaceae > Viscum > Viscum album. Next base: position 301,516,276 of record OY728131.1, on the reverse strand, counting down.
ACTCTAAGGTGAACAGTACTTTTAAAACATTAATATTATGTCAAGTTATCATCAGTTGATACTGAAGAAGGATGTAATTATAAAAAAAATGTGGACAATATATTGGCATTATCATTATATAGTTATTCCCTTTTTTTCAAAAACCATACTCTTATATTAATAGATCTTTAAAATATTTCATTTTTGTGAATATTTAGATATTTTTCATGTTTATTGAGGATAATCTAGTTTATTCAAATATGTAATGAGGATAAAGAAATAAAAATTAAGGATTTCTCTACAAACCACTATGGAACATAGTTAAATAGAAAATTTAAAATATTTTATTTTTGGTTATAGATGGTTTATTTCATTCATAACATTGTTTTTAAAAATGGAATAATAGTTAATCCATCAAAAACATTAGTGGTTAAAGAATGGCCAATACTAACAAAAATGTTAATAAAATACAATGTTTTCATGGATTATCTTGTTGGGACCATGAGTTTGTTGAAAAAAGTTTCTAGATACATTGACCACTAAAAATTTCCACACTAAAGAAGTTAAATTTATGGAGGAAGAATAATGTGATGATTTTTTCCCCTGAATTAAAAAAGAGATTGGTGAATGATCTAGTTTTGGCCCCGCCCATATGTAATTTTTCTTTTTTTCATCTATAGAGAAACATCAATTATGGTCTTTTTTGTGTTCTGATGATATATGAATAACTAATTACTTATACATAATGATAAATAAAACATATTGTTTAAATAATCATAATTATTTTTGTAATTAGTTTTTTTTTATTATTTAATAGTTTTGAGAAATCATCTATACAAAAAAAAATTGTGTAATATATATACTAATCATAAATGTATTAAACATATAATAACTCAAAAAGAATTGAATATGAGGAATATAATATGGTTGGAACTGATAAGGGACAATGATTGTATTATTAATTACAATCCAAGAAATTAAAAAAAAAGAATATTCCATATGATTAAAATATCATGCATCATTAATAATGATAAATATAGATCTCTATCCATTTATTAATTATTTGATGAAAATTTTATTATATGTAATGGGTGAATGAAAATTCCGTTGATTTTTTGAGGTTTTAGGGAAGTCATCAATATCAAACAGAATTTTTTATGTTCAGAAGGAAGATTTTTTGTTATAGAAGAAGGAAGAATTGGTCATGAAAGGAAAGTATATTGAATTTACTGTTGATAAAAAATGTGTATTAATATTTTGGAATATATTTTGTGTTAATTTTTATTCCCTATGGATGATTAATTGTTATATTAAGCTCATAGCTCTGTATTTTCTGTTTATCCTCGAAGTACTAAGTTTTCAATAGATTATTCTGATTTATTACTAGTTGGATGGAATGAAAAGAGATTCTATTCAAGTCACTATGAAATTTTTGTCTTGTCAATGGGTTAATGAATAATGACAATTACCAAATAGGGAGATACACCATTTAGCAATGATTGAGTAGAAATGGGAAAATATTTCCACGGATTTCTGGGTGGGACTACAAAATACATATTGAGGTAACAATTCAATTTTCGTAATTGTTAGTCGAATGACTAAATATTAACATTTTATTATCATATGAGAAATTGTACCATTAATTCAGATACCACTTTTATTGGTCAAAGTGATATTCAGATTACATGTAATTTTTGTCTCTATTGGTCAGAACATTAAACTAGGTTCACTTATAATTTTTTGAATGGAATTCATAATTAATTTGGTACTAAATTAAATTTAAGCATTTATGTTCATCCTCAATATTATTTAAATTATAAGTGAATAATTCCTACAATGGAAGATATTATTATAGCTTGTTTCATGGATTTTCAAGGAATGTGGGATCAACATCTTTCATTGGTAGAGTTTTTATATAATAATGCTTTCAATTTTAGTATAAAGATTTAATTTTTTAGGTATTATATATAAAGTGAGTTTGTAATATAAAATTTTGGATGAAGTTGATGAATGGAGGTTTATAAAACTAAAATTTGTAGAAGAAGTGTCTATAAATGTGAAGATGATCTAGAAATATATGATGATAGCTTAGTGATGGTAGAAAATTTATTTAAATAATATGAGTAAAAAACATTCATTTCAAGTTAGTGAAAATATTTTCCTTCGAATATCTCCTAAAAACAGTTATGTGTTTTGAAAATAATAGAAATCTAAGATCACGGTTCATTTCAATTCATGAAATCATATATAATTCAAGATATGTTTCCCATAGTGCATATTTTCCTCTATGTTTATCATAGGTACATAATGTATTTAATGTTTTGAGGTTAAAGAAATATGTGTTAGATTTATGTTGTGCTTTGAGCCTTGAATTAGTTCTGTTCAAAGAGATCCTTTCATATTTGTAGTATCAAGATCAAATGCAGACCATAAAGAGAATGTACTTTGGAATAAGGTAATTCATTGTGTTACGGTTTTGTGGATAAAATCTATGGTTGGGGTAGAAACATATTAATTTTAAAATGTAATGAGCGAAGGGTATCCTCACATGATTAATAATTGAATAAAATTTAAAATATTGAATTTTAAAAAGGGGTGATCATGTATCAAACTACCTACAAATGTAATATATATTTTCATCCGCGAACAAAATAATAAAATTCGATATAAATATGTTATGTAATTATTAAAATTAAATTATAACATTTTTATTAAAATAAATACTTATTTCCAAATTATTAAATATTAATTTATAAAATATAATTCTACCAATGAAATATATACTTAAAAATAATATTACAACAAATTTTTTTATATATTTTCGAAAATATTTGTTTTAATAAATATTAAAAAATTCTGGTCTAATTTTGAAATATTTATTTTATTTACAATGTAAAATTATATTTCCACTAGTTTTAAAATATCATTACATTATTTAAATATAATACAATAAAACTATTGTTTTTGAAAATTATTTTCAACAACATTTAGAATTAAAAATTATATTTACATATAGCATTTTTAGATAAAGAGGTTTTCATTTTCCTAGTTAAAATTTAAATCAAATTATTTCACATTACTGTATTCAATTTTTTATAATCAATTCCAAATTTTTAATAAAAAAATTTATATTTAGTAGATAGTTCACTTTTTTTGTGAAATTCAAATTATAAACAAAGTAAGTTTTATTAACATTGTTAAGTGTTGAATGTGTAAATATGTTTAAAAATAATAAGATAAGGATTAGTAATAAAACATAAAACTTGTAATAATTTTAATGGATTGTTATTTGTTGCAAAAATAATATGTGGGTAAAATTATTTATCCTTTGGAGCCACATGGTTGACATTATGTCCCTTAAATTATTTATATTATGAAAATTCAAAAATGTGACAGTCTAGTTTTTATTACGAAATACATTTTTAATTTATTGTTTTATAGAACATATGATGAATGATAAATACTATTTTAAAAACTAAAATAGTTAAAATAATAATTTTAATTTATTATTTATTTTTTTGATGAAATGGAATCATTAAAGACTTAAAAACAATGACGTGAAATTTAAATAATTAATGAAAAAAAATTATAAATAATAAAAGTAATTTAATTTTATATAATTAATGAAATATTGAAATTTTCTATATGAACATATCATGTTTTTTATATAAAAATATTTTTTTTTTGTAATTATACAAGATTTATTAATGTTTTTAAAATATTATGTCGGGAATATAACTAAAATAGAAAATAATTCTATTTTCGGGGATTTTGATATTATTAAATAATATAAAAATCATCAAAAAATTAATTTTCATTATGGTATTGTATAAAATAAAAAAAAAATATTCATTTAGGGTCAAATAGAAAACATATTAGTGAATGTTAAAACATTTTAGTATTAATTTTTTTAGAAAAAAAAATTAATTTTGATTAACTAATGGTTAATCAAGATAAAAAGGTATAAAATAAGACCCAAAATTTTATAGAATAAATTAGATGATGTGACTATAACATTATAGTATCTTATAATTGGAATTTGTATTATAATTAAATTTATTATTTCTTGACATTTTAAAATTATCCAAAAGTACCCATCACCTCAATTATAAAAGGGTTCCATATCTTCCCTTTTCTCCACACTTCATAAAAAAAATTTCAAAAAATACCTAGCCACATACATTTCTAAAATACCTAAATACATTTTGGAGTTATTGTTTCAGAAATAAAACCATCATTAGTTATCTTTAGTAGTTATGAAAAGGGGGATTTCCAAAGAATTATATTTTTATTTTTCATGTTTAGTTATTTTCCTATTAATAATAAATAAAAACATCTAAATACATGATAAAATAAAAAAATTTGTATCCTAAATGTAATAAATTTTAATTATTTTAATGGTATGAACTATATATATATATATATATCTACTTCTATATTTGAGAAAAATAATTAATGGTTCCTGTGAATGGTAGGAAACCACCACACGAACATATATAAATATTTTTCCATCAACTTCACTCACGAATGGTAATATTGATATAATTAATGTTAATATATGATATTCATTACATAATTATATTTTTGTAAGGATTATATATCATTTACATTTTTATATATTAATGCACAAAAAAATTATAAAGAATTTCCTCAGCACGTGCTGTCATTCTTCTACACCGAGCGATGTGATCAATTTCTCATGACCATATCGCACAGATGATATATATATAAGTATATTTAAATAAATAATATGATATTTATTATATTTTTTCATTAAATAAATATAAATATTAACATTACCATCATCCTATAATGATCATTATAAAATGAAAACGATACTCAGGCATACGTACGACCTATCATCCTCATGGATATTACTTATTTATTTATTCATAACCATATATTATTTTTAGATTTATATGTATAAATGAATTCTTTAAAATTATAATAATTTGATTAATATTATTATTCATAAGATAGATTAATTGTCTATTTTATTAATTGAATCTATTGAATTCATTTTGGTCTTTTGAACCAAATATCATCAAAACATTTAATGAGAACATAAATAGTTACGTAATTATATATCACATGGTAATAAATGATATTAAATTAATTTAAAATTTAAATTTATCGTTATAAATAGTAAATTAACGTAGATTTATTTTACAGGATGATAAATATTTTACTTGATGAGTTGGACACAAGGTATAGATCTATCTATAAAAAATATACTCTTTTAAATCTATTGGTATGGATTTTTCTTTTTTGAACTTATAATGAATGGGATGTTTTCCCTTATATCTTAATTAGATAATTTTTTTATGTTTCCTAAAAATATTTTGTTGTTTATTTTAAAATAAAATGTTTTCAATTTTTATTGGGAATATTAATAAAAGAAATGATATCTAAAAAAAGAAATGTTATTTTTTCGATGAATTATTTAGGAAATAATTATATGTTATTATTATGAAATGTTTAGGGGATTAGTTTCTAAGGATTTGTTTTTTTATTATAAACTAATGGTAGGTGATCCCTTTATTTCACGTTAATGAATGGGTAAAGAGATAGAGTTATCTAATTAGTTTTCTCCTGAGATATTATTGAATATACTACAATGGTTATTCCAAATATAACTACTATGGTTACATATTATGTAGGCATGATAGCAACCAATATTTTGTGGAAGATATTGTATTTATTCTATCATTGTAATTTATGATTAATTTATTCTTTCTATTGATTTTTTTGGAATCTTAGGATTTCATAAGATAACGTTACTTCTTATGTTTTAAGGGTTAAAATTTTAAATTTATTAAATGTATTTATGCAAACCTTATGATTTAATATTTTACATTCACGTTATCTTATGAGATGTTTTATCTAATTATTTTGGTAAAATATATGATTTCTTGGGTAATATTTATATTATTTTGAATATTTTTATTTTTATATGATTTTATAGAATAACAAATTATTTCTTTATTTTTATGTCCTTTACTAAGATTTTATCCGCTTCAAATGTTTCAAATTTTGTTTCATAGTTATTAGGATAATGTTTGAACAACAATGAGGTAATGAATAAAATTGTGAAAATTTATCTTAAAACTAAATCATATTTTATTTTAATTTCTTTTTATGGAAAAAATTGAAACTATATTGAAGTGTCCACATGTAATGTATGTCTGTAATTTGTATGAGTTTTCCATAAATCTCTTAAAATATAAAACCGTATGATATTCTGTATTATAAGAATGTATATTTTTGACTATTTTCAATAGAATATGTAATGTCTAAGATTGGGTCCCTATAAAAGAATCATGGAATAAAAAACACATTGAGGACGATTTAAAATAACACAATGTTTCCCTGACAATGGTATAGGAACTGTGTCCTATAATAGAAATTAAAATCATATGGGTGAATAGTAACACCGAAAATGTATCATATTTTAATTAATTTTTTAATAATAATAATATTGGAAATTTAATAATTGAAAATATATTTTTTATAAATTTTATATACGTATAGTGAGATAACAGTTCCAATAATAGTTCAAGTGAACCATGAATCATTAAAAATACCGAAGTAGTTTACGATTGATGGATAGGGATGTGTGTGGTTAACGATTGAGTATAAAAATTCTTCTATTGATTACTATATTTTCATTAACCCTTTATTTTTTTAAGGAATGGCATTTTTTATTTTTTATTTATATTTTTAGCTATGATGACATACACATTCACATTGTTTTTGTGAAATGATATATAATTTTGATATCATTTTTTATCAATAATATATTGGTGTTTTTATTTCATTAAATTTATCTCCATTATATGTTTTAAATAAATAAGTTTTTGCATTTTTATATATTGTCTTTCTTTAGTACACCCATTTTCATAGAACTACGAGTGTTGAGAATTATGGAGTTATCTTGGTTGACTGAGAATACAAGTGAATTATAAAATGGTTTTTATAAATCCTCATTACAAGGGTCATTATAAATTCAGGAATTCTGATTCATATAATTATGTTATATATAATGATTTTTGACACAACATTTGTTTATTAATATGTGGCATGGTGAATCATCCCATTTCGGTGGATGGTCATCGGTATCATGATTATTTTTGGCTAATCCCAATGTAATTCATATTTTACTTTCCTCCATTGAAATCATTTTACAAGGTAGTAAATTTTTGGATACATAGGAATCCTAGATGATATATTAAATAAATATGTCCATGTTGTGACTCCATTGAGTTTTTTAAATATACAATCTTATGATAGTGAATAAATTTATTTTAGGTAAGACTATTTGATCATCTCAAACATTGTTATTACATAATTTAAATACAAATTTATCATTTATTTCTATGTTACATCTATGAAAAATATATATTATAAAGGAATTTAGATTTCTATGACAATTTACAGTTATTTATGTAATATAATCTTATTGATTAGTTCTTATATATTCAATATTGTGCACCTAAACCATAAACATAAATCCACTTTTTTCTATCATAGTTTTATAGTGTGGGGGTCTTGAACCCTTACAATGATGGAATGAAGGAATGGCCCAGGGTTAGTGGAGAAAAGAAATAATGTTGATGATATTGATGGAAATAGTAGTGTTTATATACCTTTCTAGTGAAACTATATATTACCCAATTACAATATATGTTACAACTACAAATAAACATTCTATATATTTTTTGGAAATTTCACAATTAATGGTCATGTATTGAAACTATATGATTCCCTCTGAGGACACCATTCAAATTTTATTACAGTTGATTTTATACATATGTAGTGTCCCGATGAGTTTTAGTTAATACCAGGTGAGGTGGGCCATGTGATTATGAAATAAGAAATAATATAAATGTGAAATATGGATTGTCAATGTTGTCGTTGTAACTTGGGGTAAGATTGTATAATCATAAATACACTATGAGTACCACTTTCTCATTATGACTAAATTAGGTCCATTGTTATTAAAATAGAGTATTTCTCACTTTTATACAATATAGATCTCTTGAGTGAATCATCTAACATGTTTCCATAAAGAATATTTTAGAATAAATTCACTGATTTATTATGTGAGTTAATATTTATAGCCCATAAAATGAATTTTTAATTTATATAAAAATGATTTAATCTTTTAGATCAATAAATTACATTTATTATTATTGTTACATAGGTTTAGAAATTATATATACATAAATGATTACTGGGATTGGGTGTGATGATAAGATAGATCCATTGTTTTTTGTACACCCCTTGCTACATGTTAATGACAGATCAATGGCTCCAGGATTGGGTTCAGATTTTGGTACGCCCCAAAATTAATATGGTATTTATTTTTATTAGTTTCGGTATATATATATAGTGTCCCCTTACATTCAATATGTTCTTGGTCTTCAATTTGGATAATGTAGTTTTGTACTCATCAATAAAATGTTAATATAGTCATCGAAGAATGTATCCTCTAGTTATAGTGATATTTAATCCATTATTTTGGAAACATGATTAATGATTTATAGATCCCCCGTCTTAGATCTACTACATTGTTTGCTATCACTATTCATAGTGATGCACTCTTTCCCAACCATTGGCAGGTATATGATATTGGTTTGCATTATATAGTTATCTTTAATTCATGTAATTCTGTCAGTGATAGATTTCTGTGTAAATTCATAATGATGTTTCATGGGAATCAATATCATGAGTTCATTGATATAAAATTATATAAATTTCCCAAGGAATCCTTCTGTTCTGCCTCCCTTAGTGGGTTATGAAATACCATTATTGTTCTCATTGGATTGGCCTTTCCTTAATTAATTCTTCTATGTTTTACATGTGGTCAAACTAGGAATGTATATACTCCAACATTCATTTGTTTTTATCCCTGACATAAAATGTAATATATAGTTGACATATATTAAGATAGAGATAATAGTGGGAATTGTGTGGGCGGAAATGTTGTTGAGTGGTTCCCAAATTTGAATGTATTGGTTAAAATTCATGCCAAATACTATATATTTATTTAGATCCATTATCTTAGTTTTAATTGATAGGATTAATTTAATGTTCTTGGGATTGTACTTTTTTATTCTTATGCATTATATCTTAATTATTCAGTCCCCTATGTGAATTCCCCACTTTTTCACATGATTTAAATATATATTCTTGTTTTTTAGTTTTTATAGCTTATATTATTATATCATATTTTTGAGATTTCTTGATTTTGTATTAGTGAATTAGTGTGAGGAATCCTATCATATGACATATTCCTACTCATTGTATGTTACCAAGCATTGTCTAATTTTTGATGGGGTTGGGGTGGAGCACATAGCCTACAACTAGTCCACGTGGGGTATAAAAACATCTGGATATGTTATATTTTTATTAATGTGGGCCAATATTTTGGAATGTGTTCGGAGTATGGCTTCATATAAAGAAGTATTTGAGAAATTTGGGAAACATTGTCAAGGGGCATCATGTTTGGATTTCATTCTATGAAAAATATTATTATTATAAAAACTTAGGATCTATTAATGGAGGATCTAATAAACTTCTATTTAACTTTTTTTTAGAAATCATTTTTTGCATTTTAAAAAGTCGGCTAAAGGTTTATTGTATCCCAACGTACATCCCTACCAAAAACAAGTGAGACTTACATATCATAGTAAGCATATTCATCTTCGTACCCCATGTAAGATCCATTTACTTCAGTAGTGGATTTCCAATCAGGAGAACTCCAATATCTTGCGCTTTTGACCCGAATCCTAATCATATCAAGACCGTGTTGATCTAAGGACGACTTCCTCACAACAATACCCTTTTTAAAATCCACAATCACTTCATTGTTCCGTTTAGAAGCCAATCTAGTCCGCATCAGCCGCTGAATATAAGAGTAATCCTTTATTGGCCTTATTCTTGGAGAAGAAGACGAGGGATCATTAGTTAAAGCCATCTTCTGGTTCCCTCTATGAACAACATTGCTGAAAGAACGGATGACTCGGCCACACACATTTTCCTTCTCTCTCCCAGAACTCTCCCTTCCAAAATCACATGGAACTCCAACAACAGAAGTAGGAGACACCATGTTGATCCCTCGCCCTTAGTCTAGACTGTTACTCTCCATCAAAGGGAACCACCCCTCCTCAATAGTAGATTCCTCCACGACCATGGACCATGGAAATCTTCTGATACCCTGTAGACCCTCTGGTGATTTCACACCACTATCCAACCCTACCACATTATCCTCATCCTCAGTTCTTCCATATTCCAACAAGTCTGTCAATAAACCATTATACCGGTTGCAAAGGGTAAGGAAGGTCCTCGCCAGGGGATCCAAACCCCTAGAACCCTTAACATAGACAGGAACGACCACCTCTGGAAAGTTGGAGCATCTATCCTCCTCAATCTAATTAGTATCAGTCCTAATATTGGGACTAGTTGTGATCTCTAAGTCATGCCTCAACCTGTTGAAAACATCTGAAACCAATGGGTTCGATTGGAGCATCGGTCCTCCAACCACCTATTATCCATGGCCCTCTCGACACGTCACCTGGTGGGGCTAGAAGACTGAACCTCCACAGTAGATTTGGATAACAGAGGTACCCACCCCCCATCCATCAACCCCAGATCAACTAGATCGTGCTCCATAACCATTTCATTTCCAGAACTCTTATTTTTTGAATCATCTTCTAACCTCAATGAACCAGAATGGTCGCTACACCAATCACCAGTCATTGGATGCACTAGGGACAACATACCACTATGCAAATCCGAGTTATGGGTGCATTTAGCAGTGACCACCACTGAATCCCCCTGAACTAGGGTTTTCATCACACCAACCTTCACCTTCCTATCTTTCTATTTCAGCTTTCCCTAAGTAGATCTCCTTCAACAGACTGATGAAGGGTTCCCCAGTAGCTTACAAATGGAGCAGAAATCCATCCAATTCTCATAAACTACCTTCTGTTTGATCATATACTCCTCACCAATGGTAATCCATATAAAATCCAAATACAGGTGAGACACATCCAATTTAACACATATTCGGGGATAAATAGGATGACCCATAGCCACAGTACGATTATTAGAACAAATAAACCATCTTACTGTATTACCAATAATCCGTAGAATATCAAGGTTCTGGAAATGAAGTGGATGTTTAGGTAAACTGACCCAAACATCCAATGAATAATAATCATGCTTCATATAAAGATCGAAAGTCCATAAAAGGAGGATGAAACTCATCCCATTAAAGCTTCTTGGAGCCCTAGACCATTCCTTAATGAGGTCTGCCTCTGATACAAGGAGGATCATAATCTGGAGGCTATCAAGCAAACCAACCACTGCCCATTCCTACAGATCCCAAGAACAAAACAATAACATGCCAAAAGCATCAATGGAAGGTTGCCTAAGCATAAAGCGAGCAACCATAGGGAGGTTCAGAAGTACCGAAGACTCCATGAACTCCGACTTCCAGATCTGTAGGTTAGGGTAACCATCAAGGAGCTCCGTGGTTTTAGGGAAAACCAAAAAATTGGGAAAAGAAGGAAGGAAAGCATGATTAAATAAATGCTAGAAGGTCCCGAGACCCTCAATAATCGATGATTCCCCCTCCCCCGTGATGGGGGGAGGGGTCAGAGCTGAAGCCACCATCATCACTGAGGGATGAAGCGAATAACCGGAGAAACCCTCGAATCTTCTCCCCCAAGGTATGAGTTCAACTTCTTCTTTACTTCCAACCATAATCCACTTATTGCAATGTACAATTAAATTTTTTAAGAATCATAAATGCATAGTTTATTGATTCATGTATCATTCAGGATATACATCCTGAGATAATTCATAATTTAAATATATTAACCACTACTATTACACCCACATTTAAAATCACTGGTAATTATCAGCACTATATCAAAATACTTATAACAGTAATATTTATCAACTCTAAATATAACACTAATAAATATAACATATTATATCCATGACTTTTTAGCGTTGATAAAATGAAACCACTCTCTTTGCTTTATTTTTAGAACGGATAATTTTATTCTTTATCAGTGCGTTATTTTTATCACTCATAAAGGGTATCTTATATCAGCGCTTTATTTTTAGCACTAATACATGGTATCTATTATCAGCACTTTAATTTTAGTATTAATATTTGGTATCCTATATCAGAACTTTGATTTTAGTGATGATTAATATTTATATTAATAAAAAAATAAAATGTTAATATTTAGAAAAAAATTTCTTATTTCATTAATTAAATAAATATTTGTAAAAATGAATAGATAGATTTCTCATTATTTATTGAAAATCATTTTATTAAATATATAATTATGATAAATAATGTTAGTTAATTGTCGTTATTAAATTTATACATATGTATTAATATATATAAATATGATTTATATTTCAAAATTTATGTATACACGTTACATTATATAGTTAGATGTTTGTTGAGTAATTGGTTATTATTAAAAAGTAATATGAACTAAAAATATTGATTATAAAGTCATAGTACTTTAAATATAATGGAATTTCCTTGTATTTTTTATCCTAACAAAGAAAAAAATAGTTTTATATTGATTTAACATAAACGTAATTAATGATTTTTTTAATATAATGCACATACATCAAAGTAATATAATTTTTTAATATTTTTAAAATGTACTTATTTTTAAATTATTCAATTTCTCTCCATTTTATCTCAAATGTGCACACATCAATGAATATATTCCTTAATAATGTTACAAATATATTTGTCAAAATGTATATATAAATAAATATATTTTTAAATGTATAATCACTATATTAATTAAATTATATATTTACAATTATAAATAAATAAATTTGTGTTTTAAGGTAATTCTATATTGAAAAGTAATTAATTATGTATATTTAAATAATTATATTGTTTATAATTAATTTTATTACATATTTTATTTATTTACTATATTTATATTTTTGTATATTTATAAAATATATATATTAAATATATATGTAAAATTATATATATATATAAGAACATAAAAAATTTTTAAGAAAATATTTCTATAATTAGAAGTAAATAATTATAAAACATTAATAAATATACATAAAAATAAATATATTTAGTATATATATATATATATATTAATTATTTCTAAAAATTTGGAATCTTTATATTTTTATTTATAATTATAAATCTTTTTATAGCGCATTGTTAATAAGCACAGATAAAATAAACTTTATCAATGCAAAAAAACACCGATAAAGATGAGGATTTATCAGTGAAAAATAAAGCATTGGTAAAGTAAGGTTTATTAGCACTCTAATTTTACTGTTGATAAATATTGGTATTAACAGTTATTATAAAAGTTCTAATAATGATTCCTTTTAAAAGTGCATATTTATAAGTGCTGATAAAACTGTCATATTATATTTAAAAAAGAAAAACCATTTGTTAAACCACCTCATATCAGTTGATTTCCATAGGAGAAGCTCATTGTCAGCTCTCCTCCTCGGTGAATTGATGATCAAAGCACGCCACTGGACTATTTTATGTTATCCAGTTTCATGAACATCTCATCCAAACTATGATTTATGATTTTGGTTGCAATACGGGTGGGGTTATGCATCATATTCCAGAAATTTCTCCACCAATTGTATGTGGTTTCATGCCATAACAATTTTTGATAGTTTAATATTCTATCATGTTTAATTTCTTAATGCTCTATTCATTATTTTGGTGGCGTGAACTTTTTTTAAAATTATTTGAATTTACGTTTTCTTGAAAAGAAGTTTTCTAAAGTGAAACTTATATGTTTGTACATATTATATGATGTGAAGAATATGTGGATGTTTTCAATTAATTGTTTGAGTAGTGAGAAATGTGTTTTTTTAGTTCTTATAGTTTCTCTATGTGGAAAAATTATTTATGATGGGAAATGGATCATTTTGGGCATGCTAGTCTTCTTATGTTCTTTTGAGTATGATTTTTGATGTGTTTAGATAATTAAGATTTTGTTTATGAAATGGAATTTCAGATGTGGAAATGGTTTAATAAATTATGTGACTATGATAAAATGTGATTTGAGATGTTTTTTCATGATTTTTGTTGGGTTTGGGTTTTTTAATGGAATTTAAATTGATCTACGTATTTTTTATGTGTGGTGTTCTGTGAAAGGGTTTCATGGGTTGTTTGAAAGGGTAAAATCATTTTTTAATGTGGTCATAGTTGTGGAAATTTTTGAAAGTATGTTTTTAATGGAAATTGGAAAAAATTTCCATGTTGGAAATGTTGTACCTTTTTTTAAATGAGAATTGTAAAATTTCATCATGGATGGAAGACTTGTTTTGAAAATTATTTCAGGTTCTGTTCAAATTAGAATAAGGGACTTTCTATTGAATTTGTTGCAAATTGGTGAAAACTCTAGTTTTTTAACACGGTTTTTTCTAGAAATTAGTTAATATATTAATTATATTATATAGGTTTTGAAAATTATTTTTAATGCGATTATGCAGTGTGTTTGATATTAAAAGTGTCCTTTTCTTGTGAAATTTTTTGTGGTTTTGATGTAAATCCTTACTGTGCCTCAAAGGGTTATTTTATTAAATATTTTAAAATATTTAACAACATTCATAATTGGTGTTAAGAATGATTTCAAATTGATTTAGTACATGAATGCAGTGTCACACTCTGTGTACATTGATTGACATTTTCTTGTGTTTGTAAATGTATTGTGTTAGTGACCTGTAAATGTGAAAAATTATTTAGTAGAAATAAAATGGAATTCTAAGTTATTTGGTAACATGATTGTGTTATGTCAGGGAAACATGATTTTTCACATTGAAATCATTTTCCATAAAAATAATGTATTGTTTTATATTTACATTTAATTAATTTTTTTTATTTCTCAAAAACAATTTATTGTTTTATATAGTTTGATTATTTTTTTCGAGTTGGGGTGCACTAGCCAACATTCATTATTATTCTCCCTTAAAATATTTTCACCAATTTAGAGGTTCATTTTACATGTTCTTTCAAGTTAACTCCACATCATTTGTATGAAGACCAACGACACTGCCTTTGCTCAATCATAGATGTAATCATGATGTTTTCATAGTTTAATAATTTTCAATTGAAATAATGTATTGTTTTATATTTTTGTTCAATTAACTTCTTGTTATTATTAATCACATAATAAATATTTTCTTATTCTGTTGGATTCGTTTGATTTAGATGGGCTACTTTTTCAAAATTCATGCTCCTTCTCCATTAAAATCCTTTCGCCCATGTACAGGTTCATTTATCACTTTATTTAAACTTACCTCCATGGAATTTGTAATAAGATAAACAATGCTTCATTTTATGAAATATAGAGATTCCATTGATGTATACAGAATAAAATAATTGTCCATCATATTAATTTATTAATTTATATTTATGTTTTATTCATTACTTTTTAGTATTACTCACATAATAATTTTTTCGTATACATGTGGATTCTTTAGTTCATGTGGGGGTGATATGTCCAACTTTTACGCTTCTTCTCCCATAAAATTTTTCCCCCATGTAGTTGATAATTTATCACTTTATTTCAAGTTACCTCCACTTCCTTTGTAGGAAGAGGAATGATGCTACCTCGAATCAATCATAAAGCTACTCTATATGTTGAAGAGTAAAATTATTGTCCATATAAGTAATGGTTGATCCATATTTGTGTTTAATTTATTTCTTCTTAGTATTACTATCATAATAATTTTGTCTTAAATAAATGGATTCTATGGTATGAGTTGATGTGGTTTGTTCAAACCTACTCATGAAATGTTGGAACTTTGACATAGAAAGTAAATGGAAATTTAGTGAACATTGATAGTTAAGATTATTTTTAAAAGTATTTATTAATGTTTATTTATCTAATAATTTAAAACAATGTCTGAAATGTATATAGTTTAATGTTTTTTTAGCTATTTGTGTTGTAAATTTTAATTCATTTAAAATATCTATTGGGACTTGTTTTGTGGATATATCATGTGTTATTCTAGTGTTTCTAGTGCTTCTAGTGCCATGGTGTGCTATAATTTCACACTAAAGTGGTGATGCGGTGTGATATTACTACATAATGAAGTTTTTATTTTATCAGTTCTATTGAAAGCACTCATAAATAAATGTTTTAGAAGCGCTTAAATAAGATTTGATAATTTTTTTCAATCATCTATTTCTAAAGCGATGGCCATGGTGAAATTTATCAACACATTTATTAGCACTGATAAATGTTCCCTTATCAGCACTATCTGAACGCCGATAAAATTCTCAGTCTTTTGATGTCACTCAGATTTCCACCACATTTCTAGCACAAATAAAGGCCATTTCTAGCATTGTTAATGGTCTATTTTGTAGAAGTGATCATATTCAATTGTAGATATTACATTATATGTATAGTTATCTAGGTTAATGGGGAGGATTCTTAATGTTTACATTATATTGATTTTCCCTCATATCATTATCTTGGTGACCTGTGAGTATAATATAATGTGACTAAATTCTGAGACGTATCCACTGTGCACATGGGGAGTTATATATCCATTAGTCGTGAAGAGATAAGTCACACTATAAATATTGTATTAGAAAATTAACCACCTATTTTTAAAATGATCCTTCCCATGGGAGTTGATGAGGATGTTTTTAAGTAGATTTCACTTCATGAGTTTTAGTTATTAAGAACACCTAAATTTCGAAGCACTAAAAACTACCAATGTTGTGATGATGGCTTGGGCATAATTATTTTTCTATTCCACCCTATGGTGACACCCAAAAAAACATATTACGGTTCTATAATCTTTCCATATATATGGAGGAATAAGTATCTTTTTGAATCCAATCAGGATGACCCCCACAATGTTACTCTCTCATTGATTGATATTGGGTTCATACATTGATTAATGTTACAATTATGGTATTTTGAGTTTACTACATAGAAATGAGTTATTTATGATATAATGGGTAACATTTATATTTCAGAGCGTGTTCTGAAGTTCACTAAACTCACAATGTTCTCCCTTGAACTGATTCATGGAAATTTCCGTAAGATAATTCCATTCATAGAGATAACAATGATGATGAAATTTCACTATGAATCCAATTCAATTTCTTGGAAGACTAAAATTCCTGAGTGCAAATGAAATTTTTAGTAGTGGATCCCCATGTAGATAAGTTTTATTGTTATTATCCATGGGTAATGCCATCAACTGTGAAGGTATATCAGTAGGTAAAAGATTCATTAATCCATATTCAAAAACTAATGCAGTATAAGACATAAAGATCAACATGATATAAATTATGGATAGATTATTTGCAGTCAGGAGAAAATATTTTCTTTTCCACTAGAGGATGAGGTCTCATTGAATCAGATTCCCTAACATGGCCTAAAATATAAAGTTGTTAGAAAATATATGCTGACACATATGAGAGATAATTACATTTTGTTTTGTTGAACATGAGGTATATATAGTGTTCCTCAACGAAGAAGCAATGGAAGTGGATCTGGTAGTGTAACATTAAGTGGATCTATACATTGATGTATTTTATGATCATTTACTTGAATCAAACTACATTTATAGTCCATGAAATCCTCAATGATCTATCAGGATGATACATGGAATGATATTAAAATAATTGGATAACACCAGGTTTGTCTTTTACCAAGGAAATAGATATTTTTTAAATAATAAATCATAGTCTGTGATACTAATGTGAGTAATATATATATATATACATTTTGTCCATTATTATTGAGTTAAATTTAAAGGGTATATAACCGATCATAACCCATGTGGATATAGAATCTTAAAAATTGATCACATGATCAACCACATCCACCTACTATGAGATCTTGTTCGTAGTGGAGACTATCTTGAAGGGGACCTTATAGTTTCAACAATTTAATGCTCCAATGCAATATATTCTATTGATAATTTATCCAATGTATGACTTCTAATTAATAACCACCAATTGAAAATGGTGTTTTTTGTATGGATGGATCACAATATAGATTCATGGGTGGGATAGATATTAAGTTTAGTAGAATATATCTTGTGGGTGTAATAAAATATCTGATCACCCATCAATTTGTGTTTTGGGCTATATGATAAGTAAATATTATATAAGATCATATTCATGATGTATTAGACGAGTATATTATTATATTTCCCACGATTATTTTGGGCTACCCACTCTATAATAGAATGAATTATATATAGATTTAATGATTGAGAAATCACTGATATCAAAAATATGTTATCCAATGACCCCAACTGTTATGAAGGAGACAACTTGGAAGTCTTGGGAACCATTTAAATAAGTTTCAGTAATCACATCTATGCCCCCTAAGAATCCACAGTGTTATTATACATGGATATAGAATTTAATTTGTTTCTTTGTAAAGACTATCTACACTATATTCATCTTATGTTAAAGAAACAATAAGTTATACTTGTGATCAATAACGTATTCAATGAGCATAAAATTTTATTGGGGTCATTTTGGACTAATCAATGGTTTGGATGTCATAGGATTCATGATCCTGACATGCATTACATTAAAATTGTATTATTATCCTCCATTGAAATTACGTTTATATTTGTATTCCCATCATTGTGATTAATTATAGTTCTACGTAAATGGTACTCATGAAATTGATCATTTATCCTCTTATTTTTATTTTGTCTCCACTGAAGAAATCATTTGTATATTATATGATAGGGGACAATAACAAAGATAATATCTGGATTGTTATGGACATAATCCATTAGTAGTAGTTATGATTAATGTTCTTCAATCAAAGTTTTTTATTTGAGTGGTTTTCTTCTTTTGGAATGTAATCTCTAAGGAAAAAGTAGATGTTCACCCAGTGATGATTGAGCCTAACTATGTCTGAGATCCATGTAATCAAGTGTATATTTTATGAGTATCATTAAGTTAATATGATAAAAAATGATATTAAAGTATAACAAATTATATATTTCATAACCCCTGAACACACTTTCAATGAGAAGGATTCACGAATTTGTTTCTAAAAAATGTATAAAATCATTTCTTTATCATATGAATGATTTTATGAGAGCATATATTCTGTAGTTACTGGAGTAATGAATAGTGTATCTGAATTATATAATTCCTCTAGAGCATGGCTTATATATGTTCTAGTATAAAGGATGTAAATGATATCTTATGGGACATATGATTTGATACATTAGAAGAATAACTACATGACCCATGATATAGAAATATTATTTGTAGTGTTTCATGGAATTTTATGGGAATTGGCTTCTTAGTGACTAGTTGATTGACGGCACATTACTGAACAATCACTTAAACATCATCTCTTAGATAATTATTATCCTATATACCATTCATTAGTTTCTATTTTTTGTACAAAAATATCAATGATGTTATTTGAGATTTAGGGAGGGGAAATTTGGTGGTTGAATATCTTTGGAAAAATCATATATTAAGATAATGTGTGATATTTCTAAGACATTGGAACTAATAATGTAGTCTGTTCTGGTTGAATGATAGGAGACCTATCATAAATCAATGAAGTTGGACTCCAGGCATTTACAACACATATGAGAGGCCCAAATATGATACATTGATTTTGTGGCTCTGTATGGCCCTATTTCACCAAATAATTTACTTAATAGGTATTTAAATTTTAGAGACAATGAAAATATATTTAAAGGATGAATACTTTTATTACATGAACTACAATCTGACACACTAATGGAGTTTCATACTTCCTCTTTTTCATTGTATCATAGTGTAATTAGGGAATATCACAATTTTTCTAAGAAATGTTCTAGTAGTTTATAGTCATACTATCAAAACTAAGGTGTCAAACAATTTATTTTCTTGAGGAATAGAGAAAGTGCTTCCCTGAGACTATTTACCTAGAACTAATAATTAAATTTCATTGAATCAGGATGGATATAAGTTATTATATGGAAGTAATTATATGTATGTATGGAATTCTAAATTAGTCTAGAAATGGGAAAACCCAATAGATGTGTGCAAATTTGGAAAATATTAATCTACTAGAATACATTTATATTGATAGATGCAATTTTTCGAATGAGTAATTTAATTAGTTTTATTGGAATGATAAAAGATAACATATGTTGACTATTTAAAACATTAAAATGATAGTCTTACAATTGTACCATTAAAAAGATATACTATGAAATACCATTAACCACATAATATTGAAAAATTTCTCTATTACACTATCAATGGAATATTTGTGTATACAATCGTTTCCTAAAAAATTATATACTGATTTATGAGTATAGGATTCTATGTATATGGAAAAAAATTGGTTACAATGTTGAAGGGAATCTTTTTAGATCAATTGTAATTGTGACTAACAGACGTGAATGGATTATTGTAATTAAAATATTCCTGATGTGAGTTTTATAATAATGGTGGAATTTTTCCAAATATATTTCAAATTAATGAAACTTCTTTAAATAAGATAATATTAAGTGGAAGTGCTATATAATATGAGGGAATGGTTATGAGATTATGGTTAAAGGTAATATTACAAAATCTAACTTCACTATGGGTCCTTTTAAAACATGTATCATGCAACTTCTAGTACTAGAGAATATATATCACAATCCAATGTTGAACTGGATTAGGAAAACTAATATGAGTTGGTATTTTTAATAACACAGGTTCAGTGGAAATGGAAAATAAGGGATATTTTAAACATACTAATGGACAAGTTATCTAGGATCCAATACATTGAATCTAGTTATGAGGAAAATATATTAAAACCCATTTAGACTTGTGGATCCATAAATTATTATGGTTTGAAATATATATAGGAAAAATTAAATTTAAAGTTGAGTATGAGATAAAAAATCTCAAAATCACAAAATACATAATGGGTATATAAACAAATCCACTTATAGTTATAAAAAAGGGAAATTTGGAATATACTATGGAGAAAAGAACATTTTCAATTAGGGGAAACCATAGATCATATGAAGTGTCAATTTTTGTACTATGAATTAATGTTCCATGGTGTAATATGGGAAGGTGAGATAAAGTACAGTGTTTCATATATCCTTGTATAGAATATTTGTGTAAAAATATGTTGTATCCCTATGTTGTGACAATGGGAGAAATCGTAATTTTAATAAAATGAATCAAAAAATATTTTCATATGAACAATTCAATTAATTGGGAATTTTTGTCTTCGAATGGGATATGATCTCATAGAATCACTATGTATCTAGTTGTGTCAATAATATATACACATATTTTTTTAGTAAACGGTAATTTTTTCTTATGTTAGGTAAACCTTCAAACATATAAAATAAAAAATATCAACATGGAGGACACAATATCTCTTACAAAATGGGACTCTTATATTGGAAAATTAAATCATATATAGTATTACATTATTTAAGGTTATGAAAGATAAAATAATCAATGAATGTTAGAGTTGTGTAAGATATCATCATCTACATAGGGTAAATTACTATGGATTTTTCTATTGTATGTTATATTAGGTCATATGAAAAAGACTATTTGTTATGAAATTTATGGTTATGCGATTTAGATCAATCACCAAATTGTTTATTGTGGTGTGTTTTGAAACATGAATAATATAATTTAATATATTTTTGTAATAACAATGTACCCTAAAAATTATGGAGTTGTTTTAATGGAAATTATCTACTTAGTTTAAATATATTTTATATAAACCCTACGAAAAATAATTTATTTTTAGGTGGTGGGGATAATGAAATAGAAATTTTATAGTATTATAGTGAGGGCCATTTACCAAATTGTTTATGGTAAAAGATTTCTAACCATTGAATATACATTTTACAGTCTTGTGGTAAGAAACAGTTTTCACCCTATGATGTTTATGAAAATTATATCATGAGAAACCTCACATTAGTTGGTGGAGGCTCAAAAAACCATCTATTGTGATTTGAGAGTTTTATCTACTAGAGTATAACTCCAGTATGGTGTATTTATCATCAAATATTGGATCCAATTAATTTTTTTTCTTCCATTTAATATTATTAGTACATAATTATAAAACAATTTTCTATGACAATGAGACTCGACGTGTACATTTTTATTGAATGCATGTGTTAATAAATTATTCTATTCAATTAGGTTATTTAATACATGAATACATTTATAATATTTTTCATCTAACTAATTTACCATAAATGAATGTATTTTTCTTTTTTATTTGATTGATCACATTAAACAATTTAGCATTCTAATAATTGATCCAAAATAATAAAAAAATTATTCAATTCAATATAGTAATAAATATTTCTGTTCATGTTTATAAATACTTTTGGTGGTGAAGTAATACTACATTATATAATTTTATTCACTGGACATTCACTTATTGACTCAATCCGCCATTTTTTATATGAAATTAAAAAATATGTTTTTATTTCCACCATTTATTTATTAGTTCATCATTTTTGTTTTATTCAATTTTCATGATAATGTACATAGAATATTGACAATTACACACCAATTATAGCATCTCTGGTTTGATTCAATTCTTCCCTGACTGAATCTAGTTCCATACACACTGATTTAGCTTCTAGAAAAACTTATATAATTCGTTGGAAAGTGTATATATTAAAAAATATGATAATTATGACATTTTAATTATTTTAGATACATTGAAATGATCACCAAGGGGTATGGACATAGATTTTCAAACCTAAACATGTATTTATGTATGATTTATGATCACCCATAATAATGACTTAAGGATAAATTATTGGTAATGGTGTAATTTAAAATTATAATTTAATACTATATATAATGAGATTAATGATTATAGTACTACTATAGATATTTAATAATTGAAAATTTATTATACAAGAGGTTAAAAGAAAGTACAAAGATTTTTTATTACATAGGTATAGATTTCCATATTAAATTTTTTAATTTGAGATATATTTTATATTCACCGCGTGTTTTTATTGTGTTGGGTATATACATCATATGAATGTATTTTATAATTCATTTCCTGCAATTTATAGGGTGTTACAAATAATTCCTTGAATTCCTCTTATATTAATATTTGGTTATGATATTACAAATACTATAATTTTTATTCATCTAATTCTTGTTTTGTTGAGACATATTTCATGTTATACACCTATTTATGTTTATATGGTGTATATACATCACATATTATATGCTATATCATTTTTTTCCACCATATTCATGTTATTTAATCTATTATGTTATTTATTTCAATTGGATTAGAGGGAAAATCATTCTTAATAATTAATTGTTTTTATTTAAATCTAGTATCATTATAGAATTAATTATTTTATATTTCAATTGAGGATAATGTTATGATTATTTTCTATCAAAACCCATATATTTTATTTTCATGTAGTTATTTTTGTGGTGCCAATTTTTTACATTTATTATATTTTCATTCATACATAAAAATAATAATTTTTCATGAAATACTGATGTTATTTATCCACTTTGGTTGGTGAATTTTTTTTCATGATGATTTTTATAATATTTTTTACAATGGACTTTTTTTTATTATGTATTTATTACTTAATGTAATCTTAAACCGTATATAATATTATCATCAATAATTTTAATGTTTGATTTTTACAATGGTTTCTTAACAATATATTTTTGAAATTTTACAAGAAATAGTCTGCAACCAATCCTTGATTTAAAATTTACCAACGTAATGGATTTTGCTCTTTTTACACATTATTTTCATTTATTATTATGATTCATGATTAAATGGTAATTATAAATGAAAATTATATAATCACAATTTTTCGATGCTTTATGTTTTAATATAAAAAACTAAAAATAATCTTTTCCCATATATTCAATAAATTTCTCAACATCTCCTTTTATATTTTTTTAATGTATTTTAAATTCATTTGATGTTTCTTATACTCCACCAATGAGATTTTATAATGATACTGTCCAAATTAATTATCTGTATGTCTTATGATTATGTTTTTGAGAATGTTTTTTTAAAATAAATTTTCTTCTATTGATAAACTATGTTTTTTTAAAATAATAAATTTTGGTATAATGCCATCCAATTCTATTATTTAGATGGATTGTGATTAGGTGATATTGAAATTATATTTATGCCCATTTATTTTGGTGTGTTATTATATAATGAAATGATAAATGATTTTTTTATATTATGATCACTTATATATGGTTTTCATTATGTTGATGGTGGAAACAATATTATATATACATCTAATTCATTTGGGAAAATAATCATATATAATGACAGAATATAAAATAGAATGGGGAGTGAATCATTTCTTGTAATGGATACAATCCACTATGATATTCATTAAAGTTAGACTTAACTGTAGAAATGATTGAATGTGGATTGAACCCAATCCACAAAGAAAATTTTCGAACTATGGTAGTTTATAGTGATCATTCCATATGTATATTATTTTCCATGATTATGTGTACTAAAAATATAATTCATTATATTTATAATTTTTTCTCATTGGGAAATATTTATTATTTATTATTCTCTAGTCTTATGAATTACATCTTTTTATAAATAAGCACTATTCCAAGAAACAGAAATTAAGATCTATGATATTTTATGTTCTCCTTTAAATGTTATATTCATGATCTCATACACTTATAAGTATTTTATTCTCACATTTAATCATCTATTGATTACTCCAATGTTTACACTTACCCTAAATTTATGTTAACATTTTTATATGGTTCAGTTTCCCTAGTTTATTAAGCACTCTAATATGAATGTTATTTCTGGAAGGGTATCACATGTAGAAAATTTTATCAATGATTCTAATTTCATAAAATGGAATAAAATAATTTTTATATAATGTAAAAAATATCATTTTATGAGGTTGAAGTTTGTTTAATTATATGAAGAGGTTTTAATAATATAATAAAATAGAAATCAAAATTTTCCTTGGAATGTTAGTGGAATATTCCTATTTTTGGATGTTGTAATAATGAATTGTTTAAACTAGGTGTCTTCAATCAATATAAAATATATTATATTTAAAATAAGTATTTATTACTATATCTATGTTTACCGATCTTCGATTATTGTACTTATAACCCACATATAATAGTCACAATAATTTAAATAATTATACACCCTCAATGCCACTAACATGCATAATTTTCCATTCATTGTCTATCAATCATAAATACAACCATAACCTATTTACATTACTAATCATGAAAAATAAATGTATCCCAAAAAACTCTCATAAGGTTTCATATCAAGAATAATTCATGCATTCCATTTTTTAATATAAGATTCTATAATATAACCAAGAGTAAAAGTATCATTTGAAACCATAGTGATGAAAAACACCAACTCTTTGATAATGAATGGTATTTATTAGTCTCAATCAATCAATTAATAAAATTAATCACGTTATAAAATTTTAATTATCTATTTTTCACATTTTGGATGTATCAAAAATTTCATCCAATATATGTTATGACTAAAAACACCACTGAGAAAACAAATGACCACATACCTTACTTTATATAACTCTTAATCATTGAATTATACTCTTTTATTTATTCCCAATTTGTAAAAATATATAATCCTGATAAAAATTATTAGTTTTTTCATATAATATCATGAATAATCAAATACTTAGTTAAATATTGAAAATAGTAAATAGATTTCATAGTAATCCATGGATGACCTCTATAAAAAAAGAAAATGATCCGGGAAGGATGAAGATTATTCATGTTCAATGGAAGAAGACTGATATAGGAATATGTAGATGGGAATCTTCATGAAATATAGTTAAATAAATGGGGAAAAATTTTAAAATTAAAAATTATTATTAAAATTGTTATTATTAAAATTAAAATAAAAATTATAAGTGAGCCCCACTAAATGTTTTGTCAACACTACCAAAATATGATGGGGTGTGTAGTATCCTACGATAACATGCATGAAAATTTTTAGGAATTCGTTGATATTAAATTACATAGATTCTATTTTAAAATAATTGACAAATAATGAGGTTAATAAATTTCTAATCATTATTGATATATGTTTTTTACTGGAGATTAGAGTTGAAATTATCTGGTTCCTCGATATATGGATATAACCACAAAAATAACTTGGTTATGCATTAGCTCATCTATCCTCGTCACATTCAAACATAAATGAGAATAATAAATGTAAATTTCATCTGTATTAGATTCTAAGACTATAAAGATGACCTGTTTTTTAGTAACATCAATATTAAATGTTGATTCTTTTAGAAAAATATGTCATGCTCAAAAATAATCTAGTGTATGTCCTCTAGTTTCTTCTATTTAGAGGAAGCAGATATAAAATTTCAAAACAATGAAACAAAAACATCCTAGTATTCATTTCATCGTTGGACAAATGAATATTTATATTAAAGGATAAAAATTTAATATCAGGAGATATTAATGATGACGAAAATAATAGTATAATTTAATAATTGTAATGAACATGGGGACAATTTCATTAGTGATTGTACAGTTGATATAATCATTATCCATCATTTTTCTCATGTTTTAATAACATATATGTTGTTTGATGAATAATTGTTCTATTAGTAGGGTGATCCGATGAATCATTTTCAAGTTTCCATATAATGATTGATCATTTTCCTTATATAGGTTTACATTGGATTTGATTATGCCTTATGTATTTTTTTCGTTAACATATACACAATGGAAATCGCTACATAAAGGTAAATCATTTGAAATGGGACAAAAAAATGAAATAGTCCCCAGTAAAATTATATCTATTTTTGATGTAATTACATGTGGCCTATAGAAGCATTCGGTACTCTAGAAATATGGTGTTTATGGAAATAGTTTATGATCATGGAATTTGATTATATAATCGCATGGTTACCTACCACACCAATAGGTGACATTAACCACCATAACTGACCGTTGTTATAAAACATCTAATTTATTTATATTATAATCCAATCAAATACTTATCCTACTACCCTATATATATTTTCTGTATTATTATAAGACTAACCTATATCTAAATTTTTATACTCATACACAGAGACACTCATAAATGATATTATATTATATAACTATAAATTTTTTATATTAGAAAGTAAGTTATGTAGATTGTTACACAAAATAATTAGCGTAATCCATGTAGAATATGGTAGAAAACCCACCACATGAATCCAGAAATTCATAGGCCATTTTTCCCTTGTTCATAGTAAACTCCCACATATACTTCCACCCTGTGAAGGATAACCTATTGAGGAAGGTCCTTTCAACATCATTGGGAGATATCTCCCATTGAAATATGTCGACCTGTCACAACATATCAAGAGGCATGTTCTCATATGTTCATGTGAGATAGATAAATTTTAATGAGGGAGGATGACCATGTCTTGATAGATTCTAAAAAATATCAAGTTTCAATTAGATTATAGATATTTCTTTTGATTACATAGATTCTAGAAAATGGACACATTGTCCATGGAGATAAGTCCTTACTGTATTTCCTTATATCTAAGAGACACATAGCCCAAATCCATTCCTCCTATACTAATATGGGACATGTTTCTCAATGGCTATATATTGGGCTAAAACCAAATTACATGAAGAAATTTCTACCAAAATATAGTAGTAACATAATTTTATGTTCTAAAACACTATTTTATTGGTAATTATCCCAAATTTTATAATCATTATAGAGGATAAGTATTTTCATATATTATTTTTAATCAAATTCCTTCTATAGGAAAACCCCCCATAGATTCTCCTCAGATAATGATTCTTTTTTTAGGATATATTTTATGTATCAATTTTGATTAATCTTAATAAAATTAAATGTCATGATGTTGAACAAAAAACATTGGGATATTTTTATTGACACAATAAATTGTCATTTTAAGGGATTCATCGATAGGATGTTTGACTGAAGATTAATAAACCACACCTCTAAATTCAAAATTTGATATAAATTTTAATAGAATGTATATTTTTGGGTGTGAATTTATTTATGAATTTTTAAAAGCTCACATATATTGATTTTTTGGGCAGAATAAAAATGACAGAAATTAATTTTTAGTATTATTATAAAATCATGTAGCTTTTTGGGACCTTTAAAAGTATTGATGAGACATGATTTCTGTATATAAATAAATTCATGTTCCATTTCAATCAAATTATTTTGATCACTTTTTAATATTCATTGTAGAATTAAATTTGTGATAATATGGTATATATAAAGATATAAATATAGGGTAACTCCCCATGAATAATGTCCTCATTCTACAATGGATGGATCATGATTATTTGGTATTTAATTTGAATAGAGTATATCACAATAATGGGAATTCTCACAGTGTAATATGTAGCTGGATATGGGGAAGGATATATTATAATGGTGTGTTGAAATCAGACATATATGGTCACATTGAAAAATTACATAATGTTGTGCTTTTAATTATTTATTTTTACCATTAATGATATATAATGTTTGGAACTCTTTTTAGCTCTGGTGGAACCATTGGAAGATACGTTCCCCATTTTCTATTCCTTTTTCATTATTTTTTTGTCCACCAAAGAATCCATAATGCTATTTTTTGGGATGATTGAGGTTGGATCAAACTCCACATATCCTACAAGCTAAATCATCTCCATTTTCAATTTAGTTTGGATTAATTATTTAGAGTTTTAGTTAAAGTTAAACTTCATTATTATCGATTATGATATTTGTAATGGGAGTTTGGTGGGTTCTATAGTTGTTTGAAAAATAGATATGAAATCACATAATATAGAATTGTAAAATTTGGTATGGTTAATTAAATGATTTATTGAAAGATCCGATCAATTATTAGTGATATTTATTAATGAAATTTGAACATGTTCTATTGATTTTTGGAGGGATGGACCAGGAAAAGCATACATACTAATTGACACACCCTTGTTGAAATTTCAAGCCATGTGAGGCCCCTAATAAGGGTTTTCATCTATTAATAATATGACTAACCATGGAATAATGTAGATAAAGTAAATTTATTTTTCATTGAATAGTTTTACATTTTGATCCATAATCATGGGAAATCATGGAGTTTGAATAGAAGATGTGATATTTGACATCATGGTAAAACATAGATAATGTAATATGGGTGTATCCTCTAAATGGGGTAACAAAACAATTTTCGTAGGTGGTATATAATATCACATGTTTATGTCATCATTCATATATTGTTTTGAATTTAATAATGTTTATGCGGGTGCTAGTGTCCAAGGATGCATATAATAGAGATTTACATGTTTGATTATTCAATGGTGATTTAGTTAGTCATTATACATGTCCTCATATTTAATGAATTTATTTCATATACACCATTTAATATTTCACATTTGTGTGGTTCTTGGTGTTTGTGTAACTCATACCAAAATTTGCTGTCCATTTTGGTGATATAACTGTTTTGAAATAAGGACACCTTATTTTGTGTAAGTGATTCTCTCTTATGGTTATGAAAATTGTAGGTCCTATAAATTTTTTTAGTAATTTGTATAAATGATTACTCGTGTGATAAAGATATATTGACCAAAAAAGGATCAAAATTTAGTATAATTTTTTCTTAAGTGATGTTTTTTGACATGAAGATTTTTACATGTCCATTAAGACATATTTTTTACCATTATTCTTTTTGGTGGTCATCTCCCAAAAAACATTATGAGACACCTAAGTAATGGAACCGTGATGGGTTTCATTTTATGTAACATTATTTACGTGCCAAAAATGGAATATTTATGAGTCACATGATGATTAAAAATGATGAATGTTTCAGTTAATTTGTAGTAAAGAATCTCATGGGTGTGTATTATAATGAGTGAAATTGTACCATAAATCATATGAATGAATATTTTATTATTTTAAAAATTCTAATGATTTTAGGTAATAAAAAAAAGAGTACTAGGTGTACATTTACATAAGGAGGAATATCTTAGTGAATAATTTGGTGTTTGGCTGACCCAAATACCTTCAGTGGGGACCATTTCAGCAAGGGTATTTTTATGTTTTTATTTTACATTTAAATATAGATATTATTCATGTAGAGAATATAGTTTTACATTATATTCCTTTAGATTAATCCATATAAAATTTCTGGATCTAGGCATTGATTTGTCGTGATATTTTGGGACCTATAGAACCTCAGTGTGGTGATATTAAATATATTAAAAATATTATATCACATTATTGAAATATTTATTGTATATGTGGGAAAGACTAAAATAAAGTCTCATGTTGTAAATTTGAGACTTCAAAAGAGTTTAGAATCTATGTTTTTCTCTTGGTGTGTCATAATGTAATTAATCATTGGAAACCCAGTCAGCGTCGACTATTAGAAGGGTATAAACTGATAGAGGATTATTAATTCAATAAAATTTTATTAATAAACTTTAAATCCTCTCACCACCCTTTGGATTCAAATCTTGAAAAAAATAGTCAGTTCCCATATCCCCCTCACATGATTAATAGCCCAAGGTGGAACCATGATATCAAATTTTGTACATAACATCAATCATTAATGTTACCACTCTTGTATCATGGTGATGTAGCTTCATTGTGTGGGTTGGGACCATAAGAATCCCTATTTTTCCATGATGTAACCTTATTTATGGGAATTTTATATTGATTCAAAATATGTTTTATTTTATGGATTTATATATATTATATAATATATAGAGATCCCCAAGGGGTTCATGAATTAGAATTTGATGAAAATTAGGGTTTTTAAGAGGTTCATAAGGATTTCCCTTTTAGAAATCCATATCACAAAATATATACTATAGGATTTTACGTGGTGTGCTTTTTATATTTGTAAAGATGATCATTTTGAACTATATATTGTTTACTAGGGAGAGCACTCCATATATTGGGTCATGGTTATGTCGTTGAGGACATGAGAATATCCCATGTAATGTAATTCATAGATGTGAATAATCACAAGGGTAGGACACTCAGTGTTCATGGAATATAATACCGAAATAGATACATAGGCTCGGGAACCAATACATAGGAAAGACTAAGGATGTGAAATTAAGGTTAAAAAATGAGCACTTTTTATGTACTTTGTGCTCATGTTGTAAATAGGGATAGGCCCATCCCAACCCTGTGAGATTGATGGAATACCTAAGTGGTTATATGGTCTTACACTCTATTTAACTAGATGTAAAGGCCACATATACACCTTATACACACTGTGTAAAAATGGTACATAACTCAAGATCATGTATAGTGACATGTTATATACTATGAATACACATCATGAACTCAGAAAAAAATATCCTACCTATGCATCATTAACATCGTGTCTTGAATAGATGCCTAAAATACCCTATCATGACTATATTTACGTACAAAAGTTGATTTTGGACATTTTTTGGAATGATTGATATGGAATGTCATGATTCTTGTAGGATATCTCTATTAGTGATGTGTATATAAGTACTATCTAGCTGAATTTTCCCATTATGTTACATATAGGGTATGATGTCAAAATACATCCTCATTATAGGTTGTAATCCCCCTTGTGAGACGGGTTCCTAGAGAATTTATTTGTCAAAGTTGAATCTTGAGGGTGATCTCCTCTATCGTATCTACTTCTCTATATTGGGTCTTTAGTATCATTGGTACCAACATATACTGTTGATGCTCCCATACATGGAATTTTTTTCTATTATGGTTCATTTTATCATTGTACACATGGTCCCTTACGTGGTATGCATTTAATGATGGGGTTTTTGGTGTCTACTATTAGTCCTGGGTGATATTTCTTTTCTTGGTGTTATGATCTTATGGGATGTGGATTAGGGTCTTTGTTTCCCTCGATAGTTATATGAGTGATCCTCTATATACGAGTAATGATAATCTCGATTCTATTAGGGTTCATAGAGTTTCCTATGAGACATGAGTGAGATCCCCTAGCTTAGTATCCTGATCTTCTAGAAACCTGTGAGACTACCTCTATAGAAAGTGCTTATGAGATTCTTCTCTCAAATAAATGACAATCAGGATAGTGGGGATGTTCCCTTATCGTTGTGATACCCAATTATTCAGATATCACGTATGGATGCTATTTGGGATGATAGGGTTTGTGGGGTTAGTACATTTAGATGGGTGACACATTTGATCCTCGAGTATATTCATGTTGCATTAAGGTTTGTTGAGACCATGAGACATAGAGACTGAGTTGACAATATTAGGTTTATTTTAATAGTCCATTTGGAATCTATAATTTCTTGATTTAAATTGTTGGATTTTACGATATAAATAGTCAATTGTAGCTAATGATGGGTTGAGAAAAAGTTTTCTTATTCATTATCACATGGTTTCAACACCCTCTTGCTATAAGTCAGGTGTTCTTTTTTTTTTATTAAAGATGATTAAAATAATTTTATAAGTTTGTGAAGTGAATTTTTATAATCACACATGAATGAGATATGATAGAACATGTCTTGTATTTTTCATAAGATATATATTTTGATAGTCTAGGGAGGACAAATTATTGGAAGAAAATGACAAACTTGAAAGACTATAGTCTCTAGCGGTGGTTCCATTTGATAGTGGTTACCTCCTTCTGCGAATTCTGTTTTTTATTTAATAGTTTATGGAGTTATTTTTTTCCCTTCCCTGAATTCAATACTTTTAAATTATTCTAATTAAAGGATTGATATATTCATTCATTCTTGAATCAGTTTTCCATTATCTCTATAATTCATTGTGAAGAAATATATTGTGTTCATGTGTAAAAGTACCACTATGTAGGGCCTTCCATGGGTCTCAGGATCTTCATTGATGTTGGCCACCATCTTCTGGGATATTGTAGGTGGATTGATATACTTCTACTCGTCTTATCAGTGGATAGGAGGAACTTGTTTCATCATGTCGTGAAAAAGATTTATTAGAGATGGTTCCACTTATGGACTACAGTTTTGAGATTGTCTTAATATGCTCATGAATTTGTATTTATGTTTAATGTTTTAATGTTTTTTGATTTTGGACTTTTTCATTGGGACTCCATTTTCAATTTAATGGCCCCCATATCCATTCACCATGACTCAGAATTCCTTGTTTTAAAATGGAAACATATAGGAATATGTTGTAGGGGATGTTTTGGTCCACACATCATATATGAATGGGTTATGGTTCTCATCACCTACTTGAGTTACCACCCTATATATAATAATAGTCCATGGAACATATTGATTATCTCATGATTCGTCCATGATGAATGCGATCCAATATACCATGGTAGGATCATTATGACTATCTTCCTTGTGATGATGTTTCATGTAGGGTTTTTCTTAGGAGGAAGTGCCTCTGTGTGGTTTTATAGTTCATCCAATAAGAATTGAGTCATAGTTATTTCTGATGGTACAAGTTGAGTTTTTGCACACGATGCTCTCACTCCATGAGTTTAAAGGGTAGTGGCCTTATAATATTTATACTGCTCTAGAACCGCATGTATGAGATGATATTGATTGAGCCATTCACACTTGTTCTCCACCTTTTTAGGAAAAATAATTATCATATTTTTGTACTAGAAGAAATTATTATCCAAGGAATTGTGGGGTTATGGGGGATTCTAGTAATACATACAGATGATGAAAGATTGTCACTTGGATATAGTTTGATCAACTCATTAGGGAAGAGTTTTATCCTGCCAAGTTGGGATCAATACATATTTATGTGCTCATTTAGCTTCATCAGGGTCAAATGTCAATCAAAATATGTTAAATGGGGTTCAATAACCTCTCAATATAATCCATAGATATGTTTCATGGTCTATTTTTTAGATCCCATACCATTGAGTTGGGATTATGTAAAATATTTGGACATTATTGATATATCTATGCATTCTCGCATGTGATAGAGTGTTGAAGTTATCCATGGTTGTGGAAATACCTTTAGCTAATATAATCTGATTAATGGTACAAATTATAGAGATCTGATGACTTCATCATCTGTATTCCAATGGTAGGTTTAGTTATCTGGGTTAACAAGATGCTAGAGGAGAAGATTCTAAGATAGAGGGTTTGTGGGTCAGTGCTCTTATTCTTGTTCTAAATAGTCATGATAAATATTTTTTTTCCATTTGGTGAATGGGGAAACATCATATGGTATTTTACCACCCACCATTCTATTAATAGGTGAATATTTATGGAAATCCTTAGCAAAGAAAACAACCATAGAAAAGAGTTATTCATGATGGGGGACATGAAAGTCGAGCTGGGAGAGTAGCAAGAGTGGGAATAAGATTCAACCTATTTTCCCCACCACCCATAAGTGGTCCATGGTAAGAATAGAGATATATTAGAAGGTATATATAATAGATTCATGTTGTATATTCTTACATCCCTGATGATTTAAATATAATTAGATGTATAATCGTTGTCTTTTTTACTTCGTTAGTATTACTGATAGACACATATGGGAGATAAACTTTTCTTTACACTTCATTTCTGAAGCATATGCAGGGTTACATGGGAGATATGTGGTGCTTTGGTATGGTGATTTTGATGCAGTTTTTTATTCATATGAAAAATGGATGCTTATCCCTGTAAGACACATTTTAAGATACTATTAAAACCATGGGAACATGTTAGTCTTATCTGCTAGTGTGTTTTCGGTATATAGATGTCTTGAGGAACTATAAAAGTCCTTGGATGTAGTGAAAAAGTTGGAAATGTAATGGATGATCATGAAGAAGAATGGTATTCTTGGAAGGAGTCTCATTTTAGGATCAAGGTATTACATGTGGAATCACTATATTTAAATCAGTTAGCACAGATTTAGGGGGTACATTTCCCTTAATGTGTTCCATTTCAAGAACTATATATACTAGTGAATCCTTTTTACTAGGCCCTAATCAATTTACATATATGATCTTGTAGAGAGGGATATACGTTAGGAAATATTATTGGTCATTTGACACGACAATGGATGAGGGATATTTATATAAGATCTTCTCATAACAGCAAAGAGTCCATACAATGTGCTCCTGGTTTGGATTTCTCTCTCACCCTAAATGATAATATGATTACCAGTATTGGGTGTAAAAGTGTTTTTATCTTTTGGGATGGATTTATATACTTTGAAGGTGATTGATACCTGGATAAGAAGAATTATCGCATGTGTGAAATGATATAAATATGTTATTATTAGTTGGAAAATCTGAACCTTCTAGAAGAGGGGGGGTTATAATCAGATATGTTTTCATCATGTTATTGGTGGACAATGATGTGGCATCCAATTGTAGATATTTCTAATGGTGTCTCCCCTATCCGAATGTTGAAATTTGGCTTCATAGAAAATAAATGAAATTGGTGGTTGATAGTTATTTTCATTGTCGGTTTTCATGATTATCATAAGGTCTTTAATATATAATATTGATTGTAGTCTACCATACCATGTTGGCCCACTTCCTATCATCTGAGAGCACTTCATAGTATTTATCATTCAAATCCATATAATAAAATTGGATTTCTGTTATTATTTGGGGTTAGTCTTTGTGTTTTTAACCACTGAGGTGTCCAGTGTAACGACCCAATGTTTTTCAATAAAAATTCACTCCATATAATTATGATAGAAAATAACATGAAAACACAACATAATGAACTACTATGTGCTAAGTGACCTTTAAACATAATTTTTTCACTCTAATGTTTGGAATTTTGAAAATCTGACATACATGGTTGTGTTCAAGATGATATTTGGAGTCTAATGAAACAAAAATAATTTTTGGTGAATAGTAACGTACCCTTAGGAATTG
The DNA here is from genome assembly GCA_963277665.1 of Viscum album. Lineage (NCBI taxonomy): Eukaryota > Viridiplantae > Streptophyta > Magnoliopsida > Santalales > Viscaceae > Viscum > Viscum album. The sequence goes on along the minus strand of OY728131.1, from coordinate 301,480,405 downwards.
TAACATACCCTTCTGAATAGTAATATGACCCTTATGAATGGTAAATCATCCAACACAAGAGTATCATTACCTATGAATTATTGACTAAAATTTAGACATCTTAGAAAATAGAAATTTGACATTAGTAAACGTTTTGGTATTTTGTAACTAAAAAATAATTAATTATAATTAATTAATTAATTTAAAATAATATTTATTTCCCTAAAGTGTATTCATAAATTTTTGAATCAATGTCTTATAGTTTTTAGATAATTTTATAAGACCCTCCGTAATTTTTGAAAGCACTATAAAATTAGTTTTAATCATAAAAACTGTTTTTTAAGGAAATTATGATTTTAATTAAAAAATAAATTAATAATATATAGAAAATTATTTTTGAAAAATGTAATTAGTTTTTGGATTCTACACTTCGAAAAATGGTTGGGGTAATGTTTTGGGATTTTTCTAAGATACTTGAATTTTTGATGAATAGTAGAATCCGATAATTTACAATAAATGCTAAATAATGGAATAATTGAGTCCTCGATAATGCTATGCTGATGTAATACCACTTGGTTCATGATTAAATTATAAAATTAATATTCTTGGTCATTCAATACTCACTATTCCATGTCTTAGGGGAACTTAATAAACTAATGAATTTATATTAAGGAAACTCATGTCCCCTCCACTATAAATGCCACCTTTCACACCCTCATTTCCTCACACCTCTCAAGCTCTATGTCATCTCTAAAATCAGCCCAAACACATTCCCTAGCCCCTCCCCCACGTACAATAGATTCTGGTCTCATCAAAAGACCATGCTTAGCCCCTTAAGGAGGTTCTCAAGAGAAGGATTCAAGAGGTAATTTCCCTCACTCTTCTCCTTTAATTCCCTTTCAATTTCAAGTTCATTTCATGATCTCTCACCACCTATCTTTATCCAGATTATATTTTAACTCCATTATTATACATGTAATTTAATTTTATGATTCTAATGGTATATTATATCACCCAACCCACTTTCACTCTTCCTTTTATTATTAAGGAGAACGTTGTTTGTGAGGTTTTAATTTATCACCTTCAAGAACGACATACTTTCTTCTTCCATTTATACCTTCTGATCTGGTCATGAAGCCATTTTTATGGTTGAACTAGAATATTTTATTTGTATTATGTTCTATTTAATGTTCTGTAAATAACCTATGTTCATATTTCTAAGTGATAAGTTAAAACTAGTTCGTTGTGATCCAAAAACCGCCTAAATTGACCCAAATACCCATCATTTAATTGTAATCAAATGATTCATCCACATGGGTTTGATATAATTCATTATAATATCTTTAAAACTCTTGTAATATCATTAATGACATGTAATATCATTTTTTTAGGTTTACTCATGTTCTACCCAAACTTGAATTTAGGAATACAAGTGAATCACCCAAGAAAGACCATAAAAACAAACATCCTCGAACAATGTTTTTAATCTCAATAAGTCATCCAAAGGTACCTAATATGACATAATGAAACCATAATGTACCATATTAATGAAAAAATGGTTCTGGATATATAATTATTGAATATAATGTCTATATACAGGACATTAAAGAGAAATAAGCATTCAGATACAAGGTCAAGGGAAATTCTCGAACTCAACATTCATCCTTCGGGTTTTACCTCTGTCACTCCATTTTTGATATGGTCACTCCTCAAAGATCGATTTTTATCATTTTCTTTCCTTTTATGGGATATAAATCTTTTCTAATGAAGTTTATTTAAATCCAAATGTTTTCCAAAAGAATTATTCTTTTAAGAACTCACCTTTTACCTCTCATTCATTATTGATGGTTCTTGTATCAAATATGTTGTTTCCTATTCTTTTGGGAACCTAAAGATTATGAATGTATTATTATGATATAAATCCCTTTCCATTTCATGGGTTACTTATGTTTATTTATGTTATATGTTCATTATGGATTCCATGATAAATGATAATGTTATGATGTGATAAGTGCGCCCGGAATTATATAGCACAATATGAATGTTTAAATGTGACGTGTGCTCTCGGAATTATACAGTGCTCCAATGAATTGGGTGAAGTGATGAATCACATGAGTAAATGTGAAATGATGTGTCAACAAGATTATAGTTTGGTTCACAAGTATGTGTTCTAGTTAACCACTAAGACATTATGTTTCATTTTTATGCAGTTCCACATTTTACGTCTTTTATTTAAGCTACTCTCATGTTCATGATCTTTTGCCTATATTATGATTATGCTCACCCCATGAAATATTTTTATTATATATCCTCTTACCGGGCTTCTAGACCACCCCTTTTGATGTATATCCTCAGGTGGATACATTTACTAAGGAGAGGAAAAGTACCAATAAGAAGCTAGAGAAGAAGAAATTAAATAAATTTTTATTCTTGATGATGTATTTGTTTTGTGTGGTCCTCGTTTTACCAAGAAACTAAACCATTGGATCCTCTATGTGTAATACTATTACGTAGTTTATCTTTGAAATGACATAATAGTAATGTAAGAAAAGGTTGGGACACTATAGTTGGTATCATAGGCAAGGATTAGTTAATTTGGCAATCTGGATTAGTGAACCCTAGAGAATACCTCTAGTTTGAGACTAAGTAAAAATATGCACACAAGAATATTTACCTAGGGATCCCATATGTTATGTTTTTGGTATAATTGTTTAATTTAAAAAGTTATTCATGACTTGTTTGCTTATGTTTTGTTCTAACCTTTTCTATTTTTGAAAAACGGTGGGAACTATGAGAAACCTGGCCAACAACTCATGCGAGGGACCATGCAATGATTGGCTGAACGACATCCCCAATGATTTGGGAGGTGGAGTTCATAACAGCATGGTGATTCTTACCCAATAATCTAAGGTTATAAACAATAACCATAATAATGGGGAACGTCCTCCTTCTTCAAAGAGGGAGCAACGAGCTATCGAGTGTTTTATGTGACAACGAACACTGACGTTTTGTGGATCTTCTGATCCAATAGTTGCAGAAAAGTGTGTCAACTACATGGAGAAGATCTTTTATGTGATTCACTATTCTGAGACAGAGAAGGTGACTTTATCCATTTATTTTCTAGATGGATAAGCTGATCAATGGTGGTATTTGATTAAGAACACCAAGACTTGGGAGGAAATTGATGAGATGGAATGATAAGACTTTATGGTAATGTTTCCTAATAAGTATTTCCTATGAACTCTTTTCACGAATATAGAGAGAGAATTCATAGAGCTCAAGAAAAAAGAATGATAATCTGTCACAACCTATGAAGCGAACCACACAAGGCTCGCAAGGTATGATTTGGGTTCTATGATCAACAATGATAGCAAAATTGATATATTCATTAGTAGACTAAAACCACACCTTCGAAAGGCTCTAGCAATTTGAGGATTTGGGAGTTCTGAAGAAGTTGTTAGGTGTGCTCTCAATGTGGATATGGAGTTGTAAAATGGTCACATGGATATGGAGATAATAAAAGAATGATGGAGCTTCACGATGGTGGATCTAATGACAAAGGTGGGAAGAAAATTCAATGACATGCATGCCAAAAATGTGGGAAGTTTCACCATGGGAACGACCTCAGAAGGACGTGGAAATGATTCATGTGTGGGAAATAAGGACACCGTGCTCAAGAGTGTCGAAAAGACACGAAAAGGAAGGATAATGTAGCCGATTAAAGTAGAGAACCACTCATGGTTCAACGCTACAACTGTAAGGAGCTAGGTAATAATGAAAATTCGTGTACTAAACCTCAATTTCTCGAGGGTAATCAACATCAGCAACCACCAAAGACAATGGAACAAGGGAAGGCTTATGTCATCGCTACTGTGGAGGTGGAATATGATAATGATGTTGTACGAGGTACACATTCTATTCACTCAAGAATGTCAAAAGTCTTATTTGATTCTGGTTCTACGCATTCTTTTATATCTTTCAGGTTTTCTAGAACTATAGAATCGAAGCCCCGAAACCATGAAGTATAGATATTTGTAAAAACACCAAGTGGTGCAATCATTGAAAACCAAGTGTTTGACTTTTCTTCTGTTGGAATATGTAGGAAGATTCTTCCAACAAATCTCATAATACTTCCCTTGGTGGAATTCGATTCTACAAAGGGAATAGACTGGATCTCATTATATAGAGCACATATTAGCTTTCAGGAAAAAGTAATATCTTTTCATATTCCAAACCATTCCATGATCCTCTACAAATGCAAAGAAGATCATGAATCTACTTTGAAAATTTCTTCAATGGTGTGGGTGTCGATTCCCTATGAAGAAGCACACCTCACCCAAATTGTTTAGTTAATGGAAAGTTCCAAACTTGAAGAAATGCCCATTGTGAGGGAATATGGTGATGTATTTCCCGAAGAGTTACCAGGAATTCCCCTAGATTGTGAGGTTGAGTTCTCAATTGAACTCATACTTGGAGCTACTCCTATCTCGAAGTGTCCTAATAGGATGGCCCCTATAGAACTGAAGGAGTAAAAGAACCAGCTACAAGAGAATTTGGACAAAGTGTTCATATGCCCTAGTGCATTACCTTGGGGTGCACCAGTGCTCTTTGTGAAGAAGAAGGATAGAACAATGCAGCCATGTATCAATTATCGGGAACTCAAGAAGATCACCTTAAATAACAAGTATCCTCTCACAATGATTGGTGACTTGTTTGACCAGTTAAGAGGATCTCAATACTTCTCAAAGAAGGATCTTCATTTTGGATATGATCAGGTAAAGGTGAAGAAGGAAGATATTCAGAAGAATGCCTTCCGTACAAAGTATAGGCAATCTGAGTTTTTGGTGGTTCCCATTGGACTTACTAATGCCACTAAAATCTTCATGGATTTGATGAATAGAGTCATTAGACATTACCTCGATAAATTTGTTGTAGTTTTTATCGATGATATTCTCATCTACTCCAAGAGTAAGGAGGAACATGAAGAACATCTAATACTTGTGTTGGCAACATTAAGAAAGGTGAGGTTGTACGAAAATTTCATCAAGTATGACATTTGGATGAATCAAGTCACGTTATTGTGACATGTGATCCCAAGTGAGGGAATTTCTATGGATCCTTTAAATACCAAGGCGATTGAGGAATGGCACTGGCCCTCTAGTGTCACAGAAATCAGTAGTTTTCTTGGATTAGGTGGGTACTACCGATGTTTTGTTAGAAACATCTCATGATTGTTATGACCGCTAACTAAGTTAACAAGGAATGGGGTAAAGTATGTCTGGATGGAAGAATGTGAGGGAATCTTTAAGGAGTTAAAGAGAAGGTTGATCACTGCACCTGTACTCACACTACTGAAATGTGGAGAATATTTTTTTATATACAGTTATGCTTAAAAGAAAGGCTTGGGTTGTGTACTCATGAAAAATGAAAATGTGATAGCCTACGCCTCACGACAGTTGAAGATCTATGAGCATAACTACCCGACGCAATATCAAGAGCCAGCATCCGTGATTTTTGCCTTGAAAATATGGCGGCACTACCTTTATGGTGAGAAGTGTGACATATACACCGACCACAAGAGCCTAAATTATATATTCACACAAAGGGAGATCAATATGAATCAAATTAGATGGTTAGAGATAATAAATGATTACAATTTCTCTATTCACTCTCATCCTGGAAAGGCGATCAAGGTAGCTGATGCTCTAAGCAGAAAAAACCTGCTACTCTATCCATGCTGCGGATTGAGAAAGACCATATCTTCTTGGATATGAAAATGATGGATTTTGAAATCATAATGGAAGGGGTTACATCCTACTTTGCCCAAATTATTGTGCAACCATCCATCTAGGAGAAGATTAAAGAAGCATAAAGGGATGATGTGGAGATACAAAAGATGGTCAATGCAGTAAAGGATGGGAAGATACAAGTGTTCCATATTGATGATGATGGAGTGATTCGGTTTGGAACACAGATTGGTGTTCCTTCATCACCTGGGATAAAGAAGGTTCTTTTGGATAACGCATGTAGCTCAACATTCTTTATCCATCCTGGGAGTACCAAGATGTATCGGGATCTTCGAGAACACTTTTGGTTGGATAAAATGAAGAAGAAGATTGCAGAATATATATCATGGTACTTGGTATGTCAGGAAGTTATGGTTGAGTGACAAAATTCCAAGGGTTTGATGCAGCCATTGCCTATACCCATGTGGAAATGGGAAAATGTTACTATGAACAGTGTCACGGGTCTCCCGACGACATCTAAGGGAAAAAATGCGATATGGGTCATGGTTGACCGAATCACCAAGAAATCCCATTTCATCACTATTGGGGAAGACCTCTCACTTGAACAACATGAAAAGATATTTGTGAAGGAAGTGGTGAGACTGCACAATGTTACACTCTCTATTGTATCTGACCATGATCCAAGGTTGACATATAAATTCTGGAGGAGCCTTCAATATGGTTTGAGAATTGATTTAAATTTCAACATGACCTATCACCCCCAAACTGATTTCCAGTCTGAAAAGAACTATTCAGACGCTTTAAGATATGATAAGATCCTTCTCTCTTGAATTCAAAGGTTGTTGGGATCAGCATCTTCTATTGGATGAGTTGTCATACAACAATTGATTCAACTTGAGTATTCATATGGCTCCATATAATGCTCTATATGGAAAGTGATGTATAACTCCAACCTGTTGGGATGAAGTTGGAGAAAGATACTACTTTGACCTGATCTTGTGCAAGAGATGACAGAGAAGGGTCAGGTCATCCAGAAACACATCAAAGCTGATCAAAGTCGGAAAAAGAGCTATGCTGAATACTGTCAAAGAGACTTGGAGTTCGACGTTAGAGATAAATTCTTCCTTCGAATATCTCCATGGATGAGGGTCATTCGATTCGGGAAGAAAGGGAAGCTAAACCCAAGGTATATTGGCCCATTTGAGATGCTTGACAACGTAGGAGCTATGGCCTATCTTATAGAACTTCCATAGAATATGGCTCAAGTTCATGATGTGTTTCATGTATCACTACTGAGGAAGTACACACCAGACCCCTCAAATGTACTAAACTCAGAGGTGGTGTAGCTGAAAGATGATCTCTCCTATGAAGAGCAGCCAGTAAAGATTCTGGATCAGAGGGATAAGGTTCTACACAAAAAGACAACCAATCTTTTCAATGTTTTATGGCGGAACCATATGTTTGAGGAAGCAACTTGGGAACCAAAAGAGGCAATGAAGGAGAAGTACCCTCATCTTTGTGTGTAAATGAAATTTCTGCGGTGAAATTTCTTAAGGGGGGTGAATGTAATGACCCAACGTTTTTCAATGAAAATTTCCTTCTTATATTTATGACATGAAATAACATGAAAAAACAACATAATTAACTACTATGTGATAAGTGACCTTTAAATATAAGTTTGTCACTCCTATGTTTGAAATTTTGAAAATCTGACATACACGGTTGTGTTCACGATGATTTTTGTAGTCTAATGAAAAAATAATAATTTTTTGTGAATAGTAACATACCCATAGGAATACTAACATACCCTTATGAATAGTAATATGACCCATATGAATAGTAAATCACCCAACATAAGAGTATCATTACCTATGAATAATTAAATAAAATTTAGACATCTTAGAAAGTGACAATTTGAACTTAGTAAACATTTTTATATTTTGTAAGTCATACATAATTTATTATAATTAATTATTTAATTTAAAATAATAATTATTTCCATAAAATGTATTCATAAATTCTTGAATCAATCTATTATTGTTTTTAGATAATTTTAAAGACCCTACGAAATTTTTGAAAGCACTATAAAATCAGTTTTAATCATAAAAAATGTTTTTATGTAAATTATGATTTTAATTAAATATTAAATAAATACTATATAAGAAAATTATTTTTGAAAAGTGGATTTCATTTTTGGATTCTAAACTTCAAAAAATGGTTGGGGTAAATTTTTGGGATTCTTCTGAGATACTTGATATTTTGTTGAATAATAGAATCCAATAATTTACAATAAATGCTAAATAATGGATTAATTGAGTCACCGATGATGCTCTACTGATGTAAGCCCACTTGGTTCAGGATTAAATTTTACAATTACTATTCTTGGTTGTTCAAGACTCAAAATTCCTTGTCTTAGAAAAAATTAATAAACTAATGAATTTAATATTAAGGAAACCCATCTCCCCTCCACTATAAAATCAACCCTTCACACCCTCATTTCTCACTCCTCTCAAGCTCCAAGCCTTCTCTAAACTCTTCCCAAACACCTTCCTCAGCCCCTCCCCCATGACCAAGTGCTTCTGGTATCATCAAAATACCATGCTTGTACCCTTAAGGAGGTTCTCAAGAGAAGGATTCAAGAGGTAATTTCCCTCCCTTTTCTCCTTTAATTTCTTTTCATGTTCAACTTCATTTATTGACCTCTCCCCACCTATCTTCATCTAAATTGTATTGTAACTCCAGTATTATAAATATAATGTAATTTTATTATTCTAATGGGATATTATATCACTCACCCTCCTTTACCTATTCCTTTTATTTTATTAAAGAGAACGATGTTCGTGAGGTGTTAATTTATAACCTTCAAGAACAACATACTTTCTTCGTCCTTTTCTAACTTCAGATCTGGTCATGAAACAATTTGTATGGTTGAACCAAAATATTTTATATGTATTATGTTATATTTTAATTACCCAACCCCTTTTGCCCAGAGTCGGTGCATTACTACATAACACTGGCATGATCCCAAGAAAGATCAAATCTCGAAAGACCGATTAGTTGAGTAGCCTTGGAAACACTGGATATATTCATAATGTTTTACATTACATCATAAAAATGAAAACTACAACAACATAGTCTATATATTATACCCTCTTATCCCATCCTACTATCACTGAGGGTCATTCATAATTTAATTCTTCACATCCTGTGAAAAATAAAACATAGAAAAGGGGTGAGCTCAAATGCCCAGTAAGGATAACAATATAGCAGAAACTTTCATATATAAGAATAAACATTTATTGAAATGTATAACTAAAAAAAACCTTTAAAACTTGAACTTCAACATAGTATGGAAAAAAAAATTAAATAAATCCATTTACTAATTCACATGGATATTCTACAAATCGAATAATCACATAAAATATCAATAACAACTTTTATAATGATGAAATGCATAATGCCAGACTATCGTAACCACATAGACAAGGCCTCGTGCGAAGACTACAAATAAGATTTTGTCAAGGCCTTGTTCCAAGACACTAGTGTGTCTCATGATACCTACAGACGCATTGAGAAGCTATAGCGGGATCCACCCATCACATATTAAGTCCAATGCATTCCCATATGAAAAGGTTTAAATAAAACATAATCATTCGTATTAAAACTAGAATATGAAATGTCAATACCTTCTCCACAAACCATGAATGGTCTAAAAATAACATATCCACAGTCAAACAAATCACAAAATCTTCAATAAAATATGGAAGTATTGTATCATAATAAATCAACATCAAATAAGCTTAAAATCCATCAAAGGATGTTGACATAGAAGAAATCAAAACTATTTGAGAGAAATATCCCTTTTTTGAAATCATTTAAAAGTAAAATAATTATAAAATAAAACATTTTCATTGAAAATTTTCTTATAAGCTTGTAATGATGCTTCGATGATTTTATAACGGCAGAAAATAGCCACACCCGCCATATAAGGTAAAAAAACATTCATACCTTAATTCTATCGAAAAGGTTAAAAAGAACCTTGTTTTGAAAACGATAGAAATATTCCTTTATAAACCACTTATAAAAGTCAACAAGGGTATAAATGACATTAACCCATATTCTAGTAGTTAGTAAAAATGTTTTGAAATACATTTTAAGAAACATGGATGTGGATGATAAAGAAATAACAGTATATTATTACATATAAACAACCTCGGATAATGAAGAGATTGAGAAATAAACCCTTACCTGGTACTTTTCCATGGTTGGGGTAGGTTAACCTCCTGTATAATGGTGAAATAATTTTTTTTAAATTATTCAAGAATCATATACATTAATATGATATAATATATGATCTTTTAACATTGCTTTGTTAATAATATCTTAGTATTATCGTTGTTTCAGGTGTTAACTTACCCGTTTTCTTTTATATGTTTTGTTATGTATGTCGTGTTTGTCATGGATAGGTTGTATCATAATCATATCCAGAATGATATCAAGTCCTTAGATACTATTATTAATCATCAAATGAGAATTAGACATGAATGGATACGATAGAGAATGAATCTCATCGCGTTCGTGGAGACGGTTGTCCGTCCGTACAAACGAGCGACAATATCATTCGTTTGATATTAAAATAATATATAATTGGATGGTATATCATATATACAGAATCATTATCATGTTATATTTATTATTTACATTAATTACACATCATTATTATACCAATCCATATAATAATTTATTGAATAAAAATTACACCACGACGTGGAGACGGTACGCCGTACGTACACACGTATGGTGACATGTTATTTAATGGATGGGTAGAATACTAAATATGGATGTACCATATTTATAATAACATCACAGTATATATAAGATATTGGAGTTATTTTTTTAGAATGGTTCTAAAAAAGAAAGAAGAAGTGGAAGAAGAATGTAACATGAAAAAGGGTGGTGAAATCATTACCTCTTCTTCGGGTTCTTCCTTTTGATTTGATCAAAAGGGCTCCTTTGGATGGGTTTCTGACTAAAGGAAGGCCTCTAAGATGAAGTGAGGGAAGTTGAGAGAGTATTTGGGTAGAGTTTGGCCGAGCCAAATGGCTTTGCAGTTGTGAATTAATGAGAAGGGGGAGTTCCCTTTTATAAGATGGGTGAGTGGAACCTTTAGAAAAGCTAGAAATATTATTTTATAATAAATTCATAAAAAGTGTCAAATTATATTTATTTGGGTATTTATAATAACAATTATTTTAATTCTTCACTATTATGGTAATTAATGCTTCACCATTGTGTCATAAATAAATTAAATTATTTAACGTCTAAAATTTATTAATAAAATAACATTATGTAGGAAATACTTTTAGGTTTATAATGAATATTTACAATCGAATTTATCTTATTTATAACCCTATATTAAAAATGTTTTAGTAAATAAACTTTGATTTTAACTCCTTTAACTATTCTTTGAATTAAATAAAATTAAATGTCCTAATCTAATACAAGTGGACCTAAAAGATAATATTTTACTCCTAAGATTTTTTTTGGTCGAGATACACCTGTCCAATAGAATTAGGACATGTGTTAGGGTAATATTAATATCATTTTTACCCTTAATTTCCCTATTTACTTTTAACTGTGGTAAATAAAAGTAAAAATATGTATTCACCAAAAATTATTTTCATCTCATTGAACTACGTTTTACTCCTTGATATTAACTGTGTCATTCGGAATTTCAAAATTCCACTCACAGAAGCAGTAAAATTATGTTATATGAAAAATTCAGTTTTTTTAACTACCACTTAGGGGTTTCACTATTCATCAAAAAATGAAGTTTTTCATAAAAATATCAAAAATTAGTCCTAAGATATATTTGATATTATGAATTCAAAAATGATTTCTATTTTACCGAATTCAGAACATATCAGTTGCATTAATTAATTTAAAAATTAATTCCCGTCATCAAAAAAATAGCTTGTTTTTAAGAGATAATAACTATAAAAATATTGACACTTGTTTATGTCCAGTTTAAATGTGAAATTACATATAATGACCAACATTGTATTAAATGGTAAAAATATATTTTAAATATACTTTAAAACCACTCAATTTAATAATTTATCACAATTAATTATTTCGATTAAAAATGTTGTTTTTAATTACAATTTAGTAATTTTCATTATTCATCAAAATATAAAAGTTATCTGAAAAGTACCAAAATTTTACCCTATGCTAATTTCGATATTACGAATCCAAAAATGAAGTTCATTTATAAAGTTAAAATTTATAAAATTTTAAAAAGTATGTATTACAAATCATAAAAGCTAGTTTGATTGGTTGTGGTGTGTTAGAACTCGATGTTGCGTACAACACAATCTATTGCATTATTCAAAGAGAAACGTACCATAAAAGCATTGAGTGCTACATTCTACCCTCCTTAAAATAATTTCGTCCTCAAACTATCTAGAATACTACCGCATGAAAACACTCGGGTGGTTGTTCATCATAAGTTCCTCAGGTTCCCAAGTTTCCTCTTCCATCTTATGGTTTCTCCACAAGACTTTTACCAGATGAGTCTTCCGGTTTCTCAGTACTTGTTCACTCGTATCAAGAATCTTGACGGGCTCTTCGCAATAAGAAATATCGGGTTCCAGTTCTAACTCCTCATAGGTGAGTACATGCGTTGGGCCAGGCATGTATATCCTCAATAGAGATATGTGGAACACATCGTGAACTTTGAAGAGACTTGGCGACATTGCCATACTGTAAGCTACAGCCCCCATTCATTCTAGAATATCGAAAGGTATGATGTACCTTGGACTCAATTTACATTTCTTACCAAAACGTATGACTCCCTTCCATGGAGATACCTTCAGGAAAACAAGATCACTAACTTGAAATTCCAAATACTTCCTTCGATTATCGGCATATCTCTTCTACCTACTTTGAGAAAATTTGATTTGGTTTTGGATTACCTTCACCTTTTCCATCGTTTCCACCACCAGTTCCGGGCCTACATGTTTTCATTCGCCAACGTCATCCCAACAGGTTGGTGTGTGACATCTCCATCCGTATAACGCTTCATATGGTGCCATATAAATATTGGAATTGAAGCTATTGTTATAGGAAAATCCCACCATAGGTAAATATTGATCCCACATACCCTGAATGTCAAGTAAGAAGGATATCAACATGTATTCTAAAGTTTGAATAGTTCGTTCTGATTTTCCATCTATTTGAGGGTGGTAGGCAGTGCTCAAATGAAGTTCAGGATCCAAAGCTTTCTGATGACTTTTCCAGAATCGTGAAGTAAAACGGGTATCACGGTCAGAAACAATCGATAGGGGTACTCCATGAAGTCTCACAACTTCTTTAGTATATAGTTTTTCTAGTCGTTCTAGTGGTAAATCTTCCCTTATAGCCAAAAATTGTGCTGAATTGGTAAGACGATCAACAATGACCCATATTGCATCGTTCCTTCTAGGAGTCTTTGGTAGCCCCATGAAAAAGTCCATCATAATATTTTCCCATTTCTACTATGGTATGGGAAGAGGTTGCATGGCTCCACCAAGATGTTTCCTTCCAGCTTTCACTTGTTGACAAACCATATATCTTGACACAAAATCAGAAATTTCCTTCTTCATGTTGTCCCACCAAAAATGTTCCTTCAATTCTCTATACATTTTGGTGCTCCCAGGGTGTATAGAGAAATTGGAACTATGAGCATCATCCAGAAATTCCTTTTTCAGATCAGGTATATTGGGAAAACAAAGCCTCTTTCTGAATTTCAAAATTCCTTCTTCAAACACAATGTCTCTCAATCTCCCATCATTTAGAGCTTTAATCTTCTTTTAAAATTCTTCATCATCAGTCTGAGAACTCTTAATACTTTCTAGTAAAGATCTTTTGGCAACCATTTGAAAAAGCATTAATGTTTCACCTTCCCGGGTTATTCCCATATCCATCTTCACTAGATCCATGAATATTGGATCCCTTTCAATTCTCATATTGTTCAAAACACCATGGTATCTTCTTCTCAAAGCATCTGCTACCTTGTTTTCTTTCCCCAGGTGGTAGTGTATCGTGCAATCATAATCCTTGAGTAATTAAATCCATCACCTTTGCCTCATGTTGAGTTCTTTTTGTGAGAAAATATACTTCAAACTCTTGTGATCAGTATAAATCTCACAATTTTCACCATAGAGGTAGTTCCTCTATATCTTCAAAGCAAAGATCACTGTTGCCAACTCGAGATCATGAGTAGTATAGTTTTGTTCATGAATTTTCAACTGTCGTGATGCATCGGTAATAACCCTATCATTCTGCATAGCAACACAACCATGTCCATTCTACGATGCATCACTATAAATAACGAACCCATCATTCCCCGTTGGTAGAGTCAATATAGGATCATTGACTAATCTTCTCTTCAGTTCTCCGAAACACTCTTCGCACTCTTTTGTCCAAAAAAATTTAAACGCTTTACGTGTGAGCTTCGTTAATGGGTTTTCCAATCGGGAAAAAGTTTAGACGAAACGTCGATAATAACCTCCCCAACCAATAAAACTGCGTACATCAGTTATACTCGTAGGTGATGTCCATTCTTAGATTGCATTGGTCTTGCAAGGATCAACAGAGATTCCATCTTTAGAGATAATGTGGCCAAGAAAAGAAATCTCCTGATGCCAGAATTCACACTTACTAGACTTCCCATGTAATTCATGTCTTCTCAGAGTCTTTAGGATAATGCGCAAGTGATTTTCATGATCTTCATAGCTTTTGGAGTATACCAAGACATCATCAATAAATACCACCATATATTCATCTTGTTATTCCTTGAAAACTCAATTCAACTGATCCATGAATACAGAGGGTGCATTAGTCAATACAAAAGGCATTAATGTAAACTCGTAATGCCCGTACCTGGTTCGAAACACTGTCTTTGGAAATTCTTCCTTCTTCACACACAACTGATGGTATCTAGATCGAAGGTCAATCTTTGAATAGTATTGAGCTCCATGCAGTTGGTCAAATAAATCATCAAAGCGAGGTAAGGGATACTTGTTCTTTATTTTTATAGCATTGATCTCTCCGTAGTCGATACATAACCTCATAGATACATATTTCTTTTTAATAAAAAGAACAGGGGATCCCCATGGAGAAACACTAGGGAAAATAAATCCATTATTACTCAATTCCTCTAGTTGTTTCTTTAGTTCAACTAATTCTACAGTGGCCATTCTATATGGGGTCTTCAATATAGGCCTTGATCCAGGAATTAAATCAATGGAAAACTCAACTTCTCGTTCTGGAGGATGTCCAGGTAAATCTTCTGGAAACACATCTACATATTCTTTCACAATAGGTACATATTCTATTTGAACATTCCTTTCCTCACCCACAGTCATTGCATCTTCTTCTTACTCAATAATTGAATTTAGTTGAGCTACTAGGGGTGGATCTAGATAAGAATTAGGCGGTGAGGATTCTTCTCAAAAGATAAGGTGTTCCTTATCCTCATCATAAAAAATCGTAAACTCTTTCTTCTTACAATAAATATTCACATCATGATCCGAAAGACAATCCATACCGAGGATTATATCAGACTAAATCATAGTTATGATGATGAGATCAGCAGATAATGAACATTTATGTGCTCTAATGGGGACTGATTCACAAAACATTGTTGCAATGATACTTCCCTTAGGAGTTTTAACTGAAAAATCCCTTGTTAAATCAAATTGCAAATATCTAATTTTCATAGAAAACTGGTTATATATGAAACAATGCAATGATCCAGAATCAAATAATGCATTTTCGAAACTTGAGGAAACCATTAAATTACCTACCACCATGTCTTTCGGAGCTTCTACCACAGAAGTAGTGATAGAATAAGCTTGGCCTTGATCTCTTGGCCTATTTTGAGGTACGTTACCCTTACACTTAGGATATTAATTTGAATAATGTCCCATATCCCTACAATTATATCACTGAACATCGGTATCTTCCTTCTTCCCCTTGGAATCACGAGCTTGGTGGCCTTTTTAACCACACTTGTAACAGACACCCATTCCCTTCAAGAAATTTCCAAGCTGTTTCTTCCCACATTTACCACATGATGGATATTCAAATTTCCCCTTTTTACCTTTATTTTCATTCCCATATAGATCAGTAAATCTCTTCTTCTATTGCTTTGATTTAAAGTCATATGACTTTTTCTCTGTCTTGATAGCACATGAGACAATGTCTTCGTACGATGAGAAGGATTGTGAGACTAATGATTGATGGAGAAATGGTTTTAACAAATCAAATAAATGATAAATCTTACTTCTTGGGTTATGTATATAATCTCCAGCATACCTTTCTATACTTTCAAAGTTAGCCTCATACTTTGTGACATTCTCATCCTCCTTCTGTCTCAGACTCAGAAATTGCCTTTCCATATCTGCCCGATGGTCACGAGGAAAGTATTTTTCTAAAAACAGATCTTTGAACTCCCACCTTTCCATATTTGATACTTCATAATCTTCCTTCATGTTTTGAATAAATGACCACCATCGATCAGCATCTCCAGTGAGGCAGTAAACTGCCAGGATAACTTTTTCCCTTTCACTACTTCCCAGGCCTAAAAAATTCTCTCTAGGGAACTTATCCATTTCTCAACTACTATTTTACTTATACTCCCATTGAATGTTGGTGGTTGTTGCCTCATGAAGCAATATAACATTGATCCTCCATGATGTGGATCATGGTTCTCTGAACAGGTGAGGTTATTATTCATAACATGAGTGACTTGTCCCAGTATGGTGATTAATTGATCAGCACCAGTTGCACCACCAGCTCCACTATAATTATCTTGAGCAGGAGGGAAATCCCTAAATGGAGTGTGTGCATTTATACAGTTTCCATTTCTTCCACTAGGTGGCATTTCTAAACAATGGCATAAACTAGATCAGTTTATGAATCAAAATACATAATTCGATACTTATAAAACACTTAACATAAATTGAACTATTTATGGATATAATCCATTATCATAAAAATGTTTTCTTTAAGGAAGTATATACTCATAAAACCTTCATAATGATTTTTAAAAAATCTTATAGTTATCCTAAGAATATCCCCCGAGAGTGTCATAACCAACAGTGCAACAAGGCCCATTGTCGTGCACCAGTTCTCGTTCGTGTCTAGCTCAAAGAGGTGTTTTCGGGTTTTACCCCTGGGTACATTTGTGCTAGAACAGCCTCTACCTGCTCGTATCCATACATGGATATATTTCTCGGAAAACTCACAAAATCTCTACAATACCAAAATTCTAGGAAGTTCTTCTATACTAATCCTCAATTTCCATCATAGGTCTATGTGCTATAATCAGAGTTTATCTAAATCTAGCTTCCTAGGTTTGTACTAAACATTCTCTAATACCAACTATAATGCCTCGACCCCAGTTACCCAGAGTCAGTGCATTATTACATAACATTGGCATGATCACAAGAATGATCAAATCTCTAAAGACTTATTAGTTTAGTAGCCTTGGAACACTATATATATTCATAAAGTTTTACATTACATCATAAAAATTAAAACTAAAACAACATAGTCTCCATAGTCTAAACTCTTATCCCATCATATTATCCCTACAGGTCATTCATAATTTACTTTTCACATCCTGGGAAAAATAAAACATAGAAAAGGGGTGAGCTCAAATTCCTAGTAAGGATAACAATATATCGGAAACTTTCGTAAATAAGAATAAAAATTTAAGGCAATTTATAACTATAAAAATCCTATTAAACTTGAACATCAACATAGTATGGAAAAAATAAAACAAAATAATTTCATTTAATTATTCACATTGATATTCTACTAATCGAATAATCACAATCAATATCAATAACCACATTTATAATGATGGAATGCATAATTCTATACTATCATAACCACATATCCAAGGCCTCGTGCCAAGACTACAAATTAGATTTTCTCAAGGACTTGTGCCAAGACACTAGTTCGTCTCATGAGACCTACAGATGTATCAAAGAGCTATAGTGGGTTCCACCCGTCACATATTAACTCCAATGCATTCCCATATGAAAAGTTTTAAACATAACATAATCATTCGTATTAAAACTAGCATACTAAATGTCAATAATTTCTCCATAAACCATGAATGGTATAAAAATAACACATCCACAGTCAAACAAATCAAAAAAACATTCAATACAATATGGAAGTTTTGTATCATAATAAATCAATTTCAAATAAGCTTAAAATCCATCAATGGATGTTGACATAGATGAAATTCAAACTATTTGTGAGAAGTATCCCTTTTTGTGAAATCTTTTAAAAGTCAGATAACTATTAAATAAAAAATTTACTGTGATAATTTTTTTATATGCTTGTAAGGGAAGCTTCGAAGATTTTATAATGGAGGAAAATAGCCACTCTCGCCGTATAAGGTAAAAAACATTCTTACCTTAATTCTGTCGAAATGGTTAAAAAGAAAATTGTTTGGAAAACGATGGAAAGATTCCTTTATAAACCACTTATAAAAGTAAACAAGGGTATAAATCACTTTAACCCATATTCTAGTAGATATTAAAAATGTTTTGAAATACATTTTTAAGAAACATGGATGTGGATGATAAAGAAATCCCAGTAGATTATTACGTATAATCAATCTCGGATAATGAAGATATTGCGAAATAAACCCTTACCTTGTACTTTTCCTTGGTTAGGGTAGGTTAACCTCCTATATAATGGTGAAATAATTGTTATTAAATTATTCAAGAATCATATACATTAATATGATATCATATATGATCTTTTAACATTGCTTTGTTAATAATATCTTAGTATTTTCGTTGTTTCGGGTGTTAACTTACTCATTTTCTTTTATATGTTTTGTTACGTAAGTTGTGTTTTTCATAGATTGGTTGTATCTTAATCATATCCAAAATGATATCAAGTCCTTAGATATTAATA
Organism: Viscum album; assembly: GCA_963277665.1. Classification (NCBI taxonomy): domain Eukaryota; kingdom Viridiplantae; phylum Streptophyta; class Magnoliopsida; order Santalales; family Viscaceae; genus Viscum; species Viscum album. The sequence goes on along the minus strand of OY728131.1, from coordinate 301,461,695 downwards.
TTAATCATCAAATGAGAATTAGACTTGAATGGATATGATGGAGAATGAATCTCATAGCGTTCGTGGAGACGGTAGTCTCTACGTACGCACGAGCGACAATATCATTCTTTTGATATTAAAATAATATATAATTGGATGGTATATCATATATAAAGAATCATTATCATGTTATATTTATTATTTAAATGAATTACACATCATTATTATACCCATACAAATAATAATTTATTGAATAACAATTACACCATGACGTGGAGACGTTAAGCCATACGTACGCACATATGGTGACGTGTTATTCAAAGGATGGATAGAATACTGAATATGGATGTACCATATTTATAATAACATCCCAGTATATATATGATACTGGAGTTTTTATTTTAGAATGGTAATAACAAAGAAAGAAGAAGTGGAAGACGAATGGAACTTGAAAAATGGTGGTTAAATAATTACCTCTTCTTCATGTTCATCCTTTTGATTTGATAAAAAGCACTCCATAGGATAGATTTCTGACTAAAGGAAGGCCTCTAAGATGAATTGAGGGAAGTTGAGAGAGTATTTGTGCAGAGTTTGGCCGATCCAAATGGCTTTGAAGGTGTGAATTAATGAGAAGGGGGAGTGCCCTTTTATAAGAGGTGTAAGGGGAACATTTGGAAATGCTATTAATATAATTTTATAATAAATTCATAAAAAGTCTCAAATTATATTTATTTGGGTATTTATAATATCAATTATTTTAATTTATCACTATTATGGTAATTACTGCATCACTATTGTGTCATAAATAAATTTAATTATTTAATGTCTAAAGTTTATAAATAAAATTACATTATGTAGGAAATATTTTTAGCTTTCTAATGAATATTTACAATCTAATTTATCTTATGTATAACCATATATTAAAAATGTTTTAGCAAATAAACAATGATTTTAACTCTTTTAACTCTTCTTTGAATTAAATAATAATAAATGTCCTAATCTAATACTAGTAGACCTAAAAGATAATATTTTACTCCTTAGATTGTTTTTGGTAGAGATACACTTTTCCAATAGAATTAGGACTTGTGTTAGGATAATATTAATATCATTTTACTCTTAATTACCCTATTTCCCTTTAACCGTGGTAAATAAAAGTAAAAAGTTACTATTCACCAAAAATTATTTTCATCTCATTGAACCACATTTTACTCCTTAATATTAACTGTGTATCTCGGATTTTTGAAATTCCACTCACAGAAGCGGTAAAATTATGATTTATGAAAAATTCGGTTTTTTTAAATACCTCTTAGTGGTTTCACTATTCATCAAAAAATGATGTTTTTCATAAAAATACCAAAAATTAGGCCTAAGATAAATTTTATATTATGAATTCAAAAATTATGTCTATTTTGACAAATTCATAACATATCAGTTGCATTAATTAATTTAAAAATTAATTCCTGTTGTCAAAACAAATAGATGTTTTTAAGAGATAATAACTATCAAATGATTGACACTTGTTTATGTCTGGTTTAAATGTGAAATTACATAAAATGACCAAAATTGTATTAAATGGTAAAAATAAATTCAAAATATACATTAAAACCACTCAAATTAATAATTTATCACTATTAATTATTTCGTTTAAAAAGTTGTTTTTAATTAAAATTTAGTAATATTCACTATTCATCAAAATATGACAGCAATCCGAAAAGTACCAAAGTTTCACCCAAATATAATTTCGATATCACAAATCAAAAAATTAATTCCATTTTGAAAGATAAAATTTATAATATTTCAAAAAGTAGGTATTACTATTCATAACAGCTAGTTTGATTGGTTGTGGTGTGTTAGAACTCGATGTTTCGTCCAACACACGCTATTGCATTATTCAAAGAGAAGCATACCATAGAAGCTTGGGGTGTTACATATATTTAATGTTTTGAAAATTACATATTTTTATATTACTAAGTGATATGTTAAAACAAGTTCGTTGTGATCCAAAAACCACCCAAATTGACACAAATAACCATCATTTAATTCTTATCAAATGATTTATCCACATGGATCTAATATAATTAAATATAAGATCATTAAAACTCTTGTAATATAATTAATGACATGTAATATAATTTCTGTATGTTTACTCATGTTCTACCCAAACTTCAATTTAGGAATACATGTGAATCACACAAGAAAGATAATAAAAATGAACATCCTCGAACAATGTTTTTAAACTCAATATATCATCCAAAGAAACATAATATGAAATAATGAAACCAGAATGAACCCTATTAATGTACACATAGTTCGTTATTTCTAATTAATGAATATAATTTTATTATATAAGAAATTAAATAGATGGAAGCATTCGGTTACAAGGTGAGGGGAAATGCTCGAACCCAACATTCATCCTTCGGGTTTTACCTCTCTCACTCAATTTTTGATATGGCCACTCCTTAAAGATCATTTGTTCATCATTTTATTTCCTTTTGTGGGATATACATATTTTTTAATGATGTTTATGTCAATCCAAATTAATTCCAAAAGAACACTTCTTTTAAGAACTCAACTTTTACCTCTCATTCATGGTTGATGGTACTTGTATCAAATATGTTGTTTCCACTTATTTTGGGAACCTAATGCATATGAATGCATTCTTATGAGATGAAACCCATTCTATTTCATTGGTTATTTATGTTCATTGATGATATATGTTCATTGTGGTTTTGATGATACATGATAATGTTATGATGTGGCAGGTGCACCCAGAATTATATAGTGCAATATGAATGTTTAAATGTGATGGGTGTGCCCGGAATTATACAACGCTCCAACACATTGGGTAATGTGATGAATATTATGATTAAATGTGAAATGATGTGTGAAAAAGATGGTATCATGGTTCACATGTATGTTTGGTAGATAACCACTAAGACATGATGTTTCATTTTTATGCATTGCCACATTTCAAGTCTTTTATTTATGCTCCTCTCATGTTCATGATCTTTTGGCTATGTTATGATTATGCTCACCCCATGATATATTGCTCTTATCTATCCTCTTACTGGGCTTCTATCTCACCCCTGTTTATGGATATCCTCAAGTGGCTACATGTACTATGGAGAGTACAAGTTCCAAAAAGAATCTATAGAAGAATAAATTGAATAAATGTTTATTCTTGATGTTGTATTTGTTATGTGTGGTCCTAGTTTTCTCAAGACATTAAACCCTTGTATCCTCTATGTGTAATACTATAATGGTATTTATCTTTGAAAATATGTAATAGTAATTTAATAAAACTCCATGTCGCTATATCCAGGAGAATTTGGACCATTAATCTCATGGAGGAAAAGATTCAGTTATTCATGTTAGTTCGAGCCCAAGTTTATGAGGCTCTTTAAGATGCCCCTATACAGGATGGAACATTTGTGAAATGTGAGGAAGGTTATATGAAAAGAACAAAGGGGAATAGGAAGCCCCAATATTCCACACAGAAAATTCATGGTGAATAATTCAAATTTTATGTTCATGATTATTTGACAATCCTCTAAAATGAGCATGTGTAGTGGACAGGAGTGACAACCCAATTTTAATTTAGTTTAACAGATTCAATATCCACACAACAAAATCCTATTACATTGAAATTAACATATTTTTCATTCAAGGTTCTTGGATATAGATTCTTAATTTATGGTTATAGAGTTCAAAAAAATGGAGTAATAATGTGTCTCAAACATGAAAGTGCTCAAAACATAGGTTATATAACCACATCACCTTGAGATGGGATGATAAAATGAATGACTAACAATTTGATAAGTTTGAAGCATGATATTTGTTATTTGATATCAAATATCCTTTAACGAAAAATCCTTGGATGGTATGTGATCCTTTTTTTCAATAAACCATTCATTAGGGATCATATTAATATCTAGATGTTTATTATTATCCATACTGGAGAAATCACAATGTTACAGAAATAAAGTTTTGAAATTTATAAAAAAAATTATAGGGAATGGATAGGACTAAGATGAAGTAAATGGGAATCACTATGTATCCTATGTCAATGATAATCATGCCACATGTGTACTTGATATATAGAATGGTAGGAGACTAATGATGGTAGAGTGACATCCTATATAAAGAGGATTAAAATTTTCGCATATTTGGAGGAATCATGGAGTCATATGGGGTAATATCATCTCCCATGAAGAAGAATCTCAATTTTATATGGGTTAATTCTTATAGTTATCTCATTTTTTTATTATAAATCCAAGTATCATATAGTGTAAGGATATGCTATAATATTGTGTGAATAAGATTTTTGGTTTTGTAGTTTAATGACATACAACATAGACTATGGTAGCACCAAGTTCATTTCCATAGATCATAGACATAAGGGAAAATAAATGGATTAAGGTCACATATATTTGGAAATTAGTGGAAAACGTTTCCGCTATGGGGTTTGTGTGAGATAGAGATGGTGTGAACCATTCTAGAAGGACGTCCAGAGATACCCTATTCTGCAAAAAATGAGACAGAATGTAACATGGGTTGACCCTATGATATTATGGAAGTGAAAACCCTGGAAAGTGTCAAGTAGAAGGTTAGACCCATGTTTAATGATCCATGAATCACTATATACCACATACAGATGGGAATAAATCGACTTGTAGTTATAGAATATGGTGTGGTATGAGATTAACACTGAAAGGGGAAACCCTCCCAAATGTTAATATTGAAAAATCACATATTAAAATAGGATGCATCAAGATTTTATACAGGGTCTGGTTATCGTTTTACCTCATTTCATGAGGGAATTGGTTTGATGGGAATTCCATTTTGATATGGGGTAAATCATGTTACATTAAAAGGTATCCTAATTCTATAGGTGTAGGGCTACGATTTAACATCTTTTTCGGAGGATGTAGTTTGGATGAATTCTGTATTAATTTTCCCATTCGTTTATCCCCCTATTAGGATTTGAGGGATTCTCATCCCAATGATGAGTAATGGATAATTAAAGGATTGCACATAAAAATTATTCTCATGAGAGAATTTTGTGGTTGTAGCATCATTGAAAATAGACGGTTTTTTGGTAAGTATTTGGCTAGGACAATTTACAGATTGTTGAGGTCTCCTTATGTATTCCATGAGATTTGGAATAAAGCCACAAAAATTTATAACATTTGGATGGAGAATTATGCCTATTAAAACATCATAGATTAGGTAAAACATGTGAATGAGGATTGATGCACAAAATTTAGGGTTATAATTCATTGACATGGGAACCTAGTTTGATGGCATAGAGCTTGTACCTACAGGGAATAGTTTTTTGTCATAATTATTGGAGAAATTCAGTGGCTCTAAATGATGAGTGTGTGGTGAAAATTTTATATAACCCAGAGTGAATAGAGCCATGTAGGCCTTACACCACATAAAGAGATTCACATGTTAGTTGAAAACAGTGTCTGGTCGTCAGACCTTGACCATGGGAAACTAGTTAATACAATAATGCAGGGACTAACTATAACTACATTAGATTCATGATGTTTAGATTAAGGAATTGATATTTTATGATGGGATTTCCTAGAAATTAAATAGTTATAACTAGATGATAATTTAGGTTATACCGGACCTGATATTATATATATAACAAAAAACTAATGCATTATCATTTAAGGTTGAAATTCATGGAGCAAAGTAAGGGTATAAAATTATTATATTAATTATGATTAGAGTTTGAGGATGTGTCCCACAAGGGTATATTTGTGGAATGGAAGTATAATAAGTCAACATGAAATGATCCATGTAGGATCGCATACCACTTTGACACATTGAGATAAACGACATGCAATTTTAGGTCATAATTCTTAAACAATGATGAGTCCAAGGGGATGAAGGGTTTATATGTTTTTGGATGTGACCAAATATAGAAAGTATAAGAATCAATACATATCCCATATGGATGGGAATCAAGATAGACATTGTTCTGGAAAATTAGGTGACTAGAGACAATTGACAGAAATGGGTGAAAACATCATTGAAAAGGGCATTGATGAATCCCATAATTTTCATTAGGAATACCTTATTTAAAATATGGGGTAAGGAAACAGTTTAACTTGTTGTTTTGTAATGTGTCATTTCATAAATATAATATCATTTGAGGCATACAGATTTTTGAGGTGGTGATATTTTTTAACATCTCATACATATAAAATGAGACATACATGTTGTATATGAGGTATGCCTTTTTAGTCATTATATATTTGTCTCAAAACGAATCCCAATTTTGTATGAAGTGAGATCATCTATCTTTATGAATCATCCCAGTTTTATATAGTTTAAGTTCATAGCTTTTTGTCATTTTCTGATGACATTAGTCTTTGTAGTTTAATATTATATAACTCAATCTATCGTGGATGAAAATATTTTATGTTAATAATTTTTGGACTAATGGAAATGTCTTTAAGTTCATGATTTATATACAAATGGAATTCTATTATTTTCTGGTCTTAAATCATTTGCCCATGAAAATTGATTATCTTCATGTTGAATGGTCAAATTGTCAATATTTTTACAATTTTACTACCTGTACCTATTGATAATAGTTTATGGTTGTACTAGATAGGAAATGAATACTATTACATTATAGTCTGAAATCATTTTCCAATTGAAAACTATATAAGGTTTTACTAATTGGAACATTAAAAAATAATTAATTTCAAGTTTCATGGTCTATGGAAAATAATTTATGGGCATGATGCATGGAACTGTTGCAAAAACTATAGTCTCATACTTATTGGACTATGAGGATTCGGTTGGTTTTATGTTCATAGAGCATAGAATACAAAAAAGGACCCCACACAAAGTATCTCATGAGAATAATTTCATTGGTTGGAGTTTGATACAATCTATGTACATGGTGATCATATTTTATTATCGATTGGAATAGGAATTATGAAGGATTTGATGTACTTACAACTTTTTCTCCAACATTGTTGGATTGTCACAGTGTATCACTATAGTTATAAGATACAATACCATATCATCTTATAGGAATGATAAAATTCAGAAATTATAATTTAATGATCATTCTATCCTACTTGGGTGGATTGATAGATTATTCAAGGCCTGGAGTCTATTTTATGTAATTTATTACCACTTAGGTACACATATTTCAACAATTTTATATAGATTACACTATTTAGAGAGATGAAAACCTAATTATAATGGTAAATGATAAATTTGTTCCATATTCCATGGAGTATGGGGTAATAGATACCCAATATTACCATACATTGATAGTATATATTTTTTAATTAATATTAAAACTTTACAAAAGTAAATGCCCTAGGACCACACTATTTTTGTGTATTTAGAAACATGAAAAACATTATTCTCTTTATTGAAGTGGTATTAAACATCTCCAATAATGATATTCCACATTATTACTCGAACATAAATAATTTTATCATAACCATGGAATGGAAACCTACGAAAAGGTGATCTCAGATTCTCAGAAAAGGTAAACAAGGGTGATATGTATGGATAATCATGAGAATAAAGGTATGATAACATGATCATAAAATTTTAAGATAATCCCTTAATATAAAATAACATAATCTAGATTAATTTCATAAAAATAGGTAATTCATAAGACATGAATCATAAAAAATTCAAATAGCCAAATCCATGAGAATGTAACATAGGCATAAGATATAATTTTTTTTCATACACATAAGAATGTAAAATCTTTTTTCAAGTCTACCTACACAGACATTGACCACATTTTATGATTGGGCTAGTAACTTATGTACCAGCATTGGGAGTTACTTAATAACCCATGTACACTGTTATTTTCATCCTTGGAATAGAACCCATATACACTCTTGTTATCAATATTGTACAATAACCCATTCACCCTATTGTTTTTTTGGTTTAGGATACAAGTTGTATATCCTTTTCTCTATAGTCTTGGGATACATACCATGTATGCCCTTATTTTTGGGACTAGGATACAACCAGTTTTCCATGTTTTTTTTATAGCATGGACTTCAAACCATGTACATTTTGATCTTAGATATCATTTAACATTACCCAAATAAAAGTAGAGTGATATATGTCTCACTCATCGCTCAATGAAAACAATATTTCTGTTTAATACACAATCAAAAAAACATCATATAAACTTCCCAGAAATAAAAGTGGTATAATTAAAATTTCAAAATATCATATCACATGGAACTAAAACAATTCTTAATTTCATTTCCACATATATTTTTCCGTTAACGAAATGATTTTCATAAAGGTTTATCCTAGGATATAGAAACGTGATTCATGAAAAATGTGTCTTCTTAAACATAAACCATTAAAATATATAATATGAATGGTGACCATAGACAATATTTCACATAATTCATGAGAAACTCATATTCATTTCATCATAGATGAAAAATAGTTTTGAAATATCTCTTAAAATATTTTTAGTGAAAATGTACTTTCAGCTTTGGAAAATGATTTTTAAACTATTTTTGAAACCCTTTTGCATTGAAACCCACTAAAAAGTAATTTCATGAATATTAGGCATAATTTTAAAAATATTTTCATGAACATTCAATGGAAACATCAATGTAATTACAAACATGATTGTGGAATATATTTACATAATTAACATTCTTTTTCACAGTAGAAAGTCTAGACAAGTGGCAACATTGGGAAACAACATGAATATGACATCAATTTTTTTAATGGTAAAACACGAGTAATAAAGTATCTTTAAATTAATATGTTAATTGTATACTATATTTAAAAAAAAGTAGATAACACAAAGTTGAAAGAACACAGATTTCCATCCAAAGAGAGAAATAATGTTGGAATTTCTTAAAAATCATTTATTAATTATCTTATGTACCAAAGAGTGTTGAATGGTTATTTTATTTTTATATATCACGAATAACTAAAGGGTATGAAAATTTCTCAATTTTTTTTAGAGATTTATCATAATATTTCATCAATGGAAGCATAATATTAGCAATTATTTATAAATGATGTGATTGTAGAAATAAAGAGTTACCACTTAGGTTAGATTAAATCATGACCATCAAGATATAATAAAATTACATGAATATTAAAATTTAATGAAAATAAATATATTCCTGATAATGCCTATCAAAATTAATTATATACACCTTGAAAAATAATATATGTTCAAACTATAATGTGTGTCTCAAAGTAAAAAGTTTGAGGGAAATAATAATAATGATTTGATAAATTTTAAAATGTAAAACCCTTGAAATATATATCATAAAATAGATATTTAAATATACAAAAAATTAATTTTAATGATAAAATAATAAATTAATTTTTAGTATATGAACCACAGAACAAAATTGAATTGTGAATAAGAAATATGTGTCATAGAAATAAGGGAGACTAGAAATCCCATCACTATTTGAGTAACTCTTGAATCATGAGATCTGTGAAAGAATACAATAAATTAAAATAATATCATTTAATAATTTATATTATTGACATAAAATTTTCATATGTCAGTATATACACCTCACAAAAATAATAATTGGTGAATATAGTATATATATCATTGAAATATATGTTTGCTGAAAAAACAGTTACCTTATGTCTTTACATTCATCATTCATGTTCAAACCTTCTATTTAATAAAAATATGTTTATTATAAATCCACTAAAAACCATATTATTATACAATAAACCATATATTATTTTATTTTTACATTATATTACACATTTATCAATTATTCCATGTTACTATTACGTTTCGGTTTATAATAGCTTCATTTTTCATATATTTTTTTACTTTTAAAATTTGTTCCAATTCCATTTATATTTTTTTCCACAATTAAATAATTTAAAATATGATAAAAATATCATGTATATTATGTGTATAAGTGTTTATAATAATCTATAAAATATATAAACAGGATTTTAAATACACTGCTTAAAAGGTCCTCACACTATAACATACATAATCTTGAATTTAGTCAAAAAAACACATCATTTTACATTGATGGTATTTTCATGTTTATATATTTAGATAATTGGGAAAATACATTCATATCATTTTAGATTATTACACAGTGGTTACCATAAAAATAGTTCCCATTTTTATTAAATATAAAACATTAAAACTTCAACATTACTCCTTGATAATTCATAAACATATAACATGGATTCCATCTTTGTCTTACACATCCATTAACATGTGAAAATAATTTAAAAACCTGGAATTATCTCAAAAGCTCGGTATGGGATGGAAAATAAGGAAAGAGTGCATTAGTCTAAAAATAATTGTAATGTATGAAAGCATTTTCAAAAGACATGATTGTCACCCATATATACTTACTTTGTGTGACACAAGATTTACACAAGATCCAGACAAAGCATGAGAACATAAATATAAAAATAATGTTATATAAGGGAATTACTTACATATCCTTGTGACCCTCTCGGCTACCTTATAATTTGTAACCATCACAACTACCTTACAATTTGTGCAACCATTGTAGTTACACTTGGAGAAACCATACTGTTGACCTCCAACATACACATAATCAATGGATTGGACGGAAATATAGGTCAAAAACTTCATCATAAAAAATTTCCAAGAACAATAATATAATCATCCAACATGAATAATAGCATACAAACATTTCTTTTGAACATTGTAAAACATAATTTTAAAAGAGGATTTTGAAAGAGAAGCCCCATTTAAATATCATAAATTTTAAGAAAGGATTAATAGAGTGGATAGAATATGTATATACACATATATTAGACATAATTAAACATAATATAAGCAAAACCCATCACACAATCAATTTTAATACCACATAAATAACGATGTAGATGGTTAACCCAAAGATTGAAAATCAGGTTATGAATTCCATTACTTTGGGTTTGTCTTAATTCAGACATGTTTAAACTACTTATATAATTGTTAAAAGAGTGTAATTAGAATTATATAGAATAATTTTTCGGTTTGTAACATCTTATATTATCATTTCATAAAATCATTTGACCCTTTAATTGATTGTATTTTTTCCCTTTCACTGTTTTGGGTGAGTTCTTTACATGATTTCCCTCATTGGTTCCTAATGGATGTTCTTGTCGATTGGAAATGAAACTCAATAATTGGAATGGGGTATAATTTACATATATACCATAAAATAAATTATACCATTTATCATTTTTAATTCATACATGAGGATGATTCATAAGTTAAAACATTAAAGATGTTCGTTTAGATCATTTTAGTGGTTCTTTGATAATAACAACCTCATTTTGTTTTATAAATTAAAACCATGAATACAAAATAATTATAGAACCATTAATGAGACATAATACATATATTATAACATTTTTCTATCATAAAAATGGTTTCCTATCTAGACATTAATGAATTGATGCAAATTAATATCACATCATCCAGTATGTCGGTAATTCGACACATCACGGACAATGTTGTTAATTCCATGAACAAGTGGGGGAAGAGAAAAGATTGATAATGAATTTACCATGAAAAAGTTAATATAAATAATATAAAATATTCTGGAGTATACATGCCTCTTGGTTAAGAAGAGGTGAGGAAAGAATAAGAAAATAAAGGAATCTTGAAATAAAAGAAAACTTGAGAAATTTTTCACAAAAAATCGGCAGCCTAACAGCATCTCTTAAAATTTCATAAAAATAGTTTGATGAGATAAAGGGGATATCAAATCAATCATACATGATATGGACAGTAATGGGTGATATTAAATGTAATACCCTAACATAATCCAATGTATAAGGAAGAAAATAAAATTAAATGAATGAAAAGAAAGAAATTAAAAGAGGATGTTTACCTCTTGCTCTCTTCTCCTTGAGATCCCTCCAAATGACTTTGTTTTTGGTATTTTGATGAGAACAACAGCACTATGACATGGGGAAGAGACTTGGGAGGAGTATTTTTTTGAACATAGGAAAGGATCAAGGCGTGAGATCTGTGGGAAGAAGTGGCAAGTGAGGGAGTTATTTATAGTGGTGTAGAGGGAAATTGTTCATTATTTTAATCATTATTATAATATTTTTCCCATGATTTTGAAGTTTCATAGTTCATGTTACCTAAAATTGTAATAATGTAATGTGAGGTCGAAACAACAAGCCTTGTATCAACTATTATGTCATAAATAGTGTATTTTACTAATAATTTTATTATACTGTATTTTATCTTATTTCGCAAGTCATGAAAAAAAAATAATTTCAGAAAAATCCTAAAAAATTTCCCTAACCATTTATCGATGTGAATAATTAAAGATGAAGTCCATGTTTTGAAAATAAATTTTTATATATTATTAATTTAATTTTTAAATAAATTCATACATAATTCAAAAATTAACAATTCTAATTCTATAACAACTTCTATATCATAGTGACAAATTAACCAAGATGTTATTATCTTAAATCCTTTTTAAAATAAAATAAAAATAAAAATAACTATTCATTAGGGTCATGTTACTATTCATTATGGTATATTACTATTCATAACAAAACTTGGTTTCATCAAACTCTAAATAGCATACTGAACACAATTGTAGATGACGGTTTATTAAAATTCAAAACATAGATGTGGAAAAATTATATTTAAAGGCTAATTATAAATATCACCTTAAAACAAAATTCCTTGATTTTATATTTATTTATAGGAAAATTTTGGGTGTTACATTATCCCAATATTATATAAATTTTTTCCTCGCAATTTTATTTACATTTTAATCAATTGAGGGTACTTTTCCCACATATCATTTTTCGACTACCATGTGGTTTCTCCACAAAACCTTTACCTGGTGGATAACCTTATTCCGCAATACCTGTTCCCATTGATCAAAATCTGAACTAGTTTAACATCATAAGAAAGGTTACATTCCAGTTGAACTTCTTATGTGCTCAAGACATGTGAAGAATCTGGCACATACTATCTTAACATAGAAACATGAAAGGCATTGTGTACCTAAAACAAACTTGGAGGAAAAGGTATGTGGTATGCAACTGTTCCAACTTTTTCCAAGATTTCAAAATGACCGATGAACCATGGACTTGTCTTTGCTTTCTCACCAAAACACATGAAACTTTTCCAATGAGCTATTTTAATGAAATCATGGTCACTTACATCGAAAGAGATGTATTTCCTTCGATTATCTATATAACTTTTCAACCTACTCTGAGTTGTCTTCATGTGTTGTTGGATCATCCTCACTTTCTCAGCTACTTCTTCTACTAATACTGGCCCTATCAACATTCTTTCACTGACTTCATCCCACAAAACTGGAGTCCGAAACCACTTCACATACAAGGCCTCAAAAGGTTCCATCTGAATAATAAAATGTAAACTATTATTATATGGAAACTCAACTAAAGAATGATATTGATCCCAACTTCTCCATTTGTCCATTGAACAAGATCGAAACATATCTTTGAAATTCGGAATCGTTCGTTCTGACTGCCCATCTGATTGAGGATGAATGTTTGTACTGAAATGTAACTCTATGTCTAATAACTTATGATGTCCTCTTGAAAAGTTAGAAGTGAACCTGGGATCCCAGTCAGATATAATAGAAATATGAATTCCATGTAACCGGACAGTCTCTTTAAGGTACAATTGAGAAAGCTGATCCAAATACATTATATCTCGAATAGAATGAAAATGTGCATATTTTGTAATCCGATCAACAATAACTCAAATTGCATTGTTACCTTGAGATTTCTTTGGTAGTCCAACCACAAAGTCCATTGGTACATTCTCACATTTCCACTCTGGCACCAGAAAAGGCTGAAGCTTCCCCTTCAATAACTTTCTCTCTACTTTAACCTGTTGACATGTCAAACATCTCATCGTAAAATCCGCAATATATCTTTGCATTCCATCCCACCATTAATACTCCTGAATGTCCCTATATATATTTTTACTTCTAGGATGAGCTGAAAATGGAGAACTATGAGCTTTACACAACAATTATTTAATCAATTAGGAATCCCAAGGCACATACAACCATTTACCAAAACTCAAAACACCATTTTTTCAAGGATAAATTTTTGGAACTTACCCATTTTAACCAATTCTGCAATTTTATGTAGCTCATGGTCTTCCTTCTGCGCTTGCTTAATTCTATCTGATAATTATTACTACACTAAAACCTAAAACAAAATATATTTATTCCCTACACCAACAACTTCTAAGTCAAAATTTGTCATGTCATTAATCAAGGGATCATGTTATAAACATAACAAATTTAATGATGTATGATGTTTCCAACTCAATGCATCTTCCAAATTGTTTTCTTTTCAAGGATGGTAATTGATCATGCCATCATAATCCTTAATCAATTAATGGAATATTCTTTGCCTCATGTTTAATTCCTTTTGAGTGAATATATACTTCAGACATTTATGGTCATTATTTATTTGACATTTGGTTCTATATAAATGATGCCTCCAAATTTTCAATGAAAAAACCACAGATTCCAATTCCAAATCATGTGTGGGAAAATATTGCTCATGAGGTTTATGTTGTCTTGATGCATATGAAATTACCTGATCATTCAACATCAAAACACAACCATGTCTCATCAATGAAGCATCACTATAGAAGAAAAACACACCATTTAGGGAAGGCATGGCCAAAATTTGAGCATTCAACAATCTCTTCGTCAGTTTCAAAAAGAAATCACATTCTTCTGTCCACAAAAATTTAACCCCTTTCCATGTTAACATAAATATCAGGATAGATAACTAATACAAGTTTGTAACAAAAATTTGGTAATAACCATATAATCCAAGAAAACTAATAATCTCTGTTACATTTTTGGGTCGTGCCTATTCATCAATTACTTTTGATTTAGTAGGATCAACTCTTATTCCATCCTTATTTAAAATGTTCCAATGAAAACAAATCTATTGCACCCAAAAATCATAGTTACTGAATTTTATATACAATTTAATTTCTTTAAAGGGTTGTAAAATAACCCTTAGATATGTTTCATTCTCTTCATTATTTTTAGAAAAAACAAGAATTTCATCAATAAATACAACTACAAACATATCCATGAACTCATGGAATACTCTTTTCATAAGATTCGAGAATATAGTAGGCACATTATTCTTCCAAACGAAATAACAACATATTCATAATGCACATATCTAGTATGAAAGCCTATTTTTGGGATTTCATCCTCCTTCACCTTCAACTGATGGTATCCGGATCTCTTTTCAATCTTGGAAAAGTACTGAGCTCTATGGAGCTGATCAAACAAGTCATAGATATGAGGCAATGGATACTTGTTTTTAACAGTGGTGTTATTGAATGATCTATATTCAATAAAAAGTCTCAAGGAACCATCTTTCTTTTTAACAAAAAAAATATGGGCTCCCCATGGTGAAGTGCTAGGATGAATGAAGTCTTTGTCAAGAATATCCTGCAACTGATTTTTCAATTCAAGAAGTTATATTGGAGCCATATGATATGGATTTTTGAAATTGTCTTAGCATTAGGAAAAAAGTCAATTGTGAATTTGACTTCCCGATCCGGTATGACACCATATACCTCAACAAAAAACATCAAGGTATTCATTTACCAGTGGAAAATCATTAATACGAATAATTCCCTTCTTTTTAACAATATCAGACAGATAACTTTCATTTCCATCTTTCAATAGTTTCACAGCATTCTAATATGTTACCAATTTTATGGGTTCATTCCTGTATACAAACTGAAACTCTTTCTGATAAACAGCTTTTGTAGCTCTACAGTCAATCTTAGCATGATAATCAGAAAGTCAATCGATTCCCATAATGACATCAAACTCGACTAATGGTTAAACAACAAGGATGTCAGGTAAAGTCATTCCACATATAAGAATAACAAGATTCTTACAATGCATCTTTGCTATAACATTTACCCGTGTTGTTTTATCAATAAGTTCAAGTTTCTTTTGTTGAGTTGATATTTCTATTTTACCAAAAAAAACTCTCAGAGATGAAGGAATGTGTAGACCCCAAATAAAACAAAACTTTTGAAAAATATGAGTGAACAAACAAAGTACCTGATACAACTTCATTGGATGGACTGATATCTACTAAAGTGGTTGCAAAGTATCTCACTATACCTTTCTTATTATAGTATGGCTTCTATGCATCATTCAAATCTCTCTTTGGGTATGCATTTTCATAATGACCCAGTACACCACATTTTAAACACTTTACAATCTTCTTATCATGATTAGTCCTAGGATCATTTTCATTACAATCTCAAGACATATGTCCAAACAGACAACATTTAGAACACTTCCCAATTTTTCTAAGACATTTTACAAGGTGTTTTCTTCCACACTTTTCATAAACTCGAAATTGAATTTTTTTTACGATCAGATTTCTTTAGTGGATTCTTACCCATTGATTTCCATATATACATATTCTTCTCTTTATTTACAAAATTCACATGATCATCAGTAAACTTCATATCTACCCTCTCAGTGCATTAGACAAGTTTCTTGTAACTTTTGAATTAATGGGAGGCTAATACCCTTCAATACCATGGATTCAGTCTTGTGTAAAAAAGGTTGACTATTCTATCAAGATCCAGAATAAGATTTGGTGCATACCTTGTCAGTCGAGTGAATTTTTCTTCAAACATGGCCACTGAATCATCCTCATTCTTTTTCAATTAAAGTAACTGATTCTCTATCTTATGTCGCACCACCATAGGAAAATATTTTTCAAGTAAAAGTCTTTTAAATTCATCTCACTATGAGGCATCAAAATCCTCAATACCCATGATATTCCTTAACATTGACCACCACTAATCAGCTTCCCCTTCATAACAATAAATTTCAAGACTTGACTTTTGATTATCTGATCATCCACTAACATAAAATATCCTTTCAAGGGATTTGATCCATCTTTCATATTCTACTGGGTCAGAATATATATTGGAAGTAGGAGGGTGTTGTCTCATAAAATGTACCACTACTGTTATGTTAGGTTGTGGTAACATTATTTGTTCTCTTGCATGGATTCCACCACCATTTATTTCTTGTGTTAGCTGATCCATTACTATCACAAACTGCTCAGTTCCAATCCCAACCATTCAGGGCTATATATCCAGAAGGATGTCAATTTTTCAGTGCCTCTCCTCTTCAGCATCCTTGTTCCTTCTACGGACAACCATTCTGAACTAACAAATCTTATAATAAGAAACCTTGTAATTGTTAAATTATATAACATTTCAAATTAAACATAGAGTGAAAATCATTTATAGAATTCTATTTACATCACCCCAACCAATAAATTTATCCAAACCATCCTCTAATACCAACAATATGGACCTGACCATATTACATAGATAATCTTGAATTTAGTCAAGAAAACACATCCTTTTACATTGAGGATATTTTCATTTTAATTGCTTTAGATAATTGGTAATATAAATCCATAAAATTACACATTATTACATAGTGGATTCCATAAATAAATTTTCCATTTTTTTCAAAATATAATACATTAAAACTTAACCATGACTCCTTGACAATTATTCATAATTTAACATGGCTTTCTTCTTTTCCTTACATATCCATTAACCTGTGAAAATCATTTAAAAACATGGGATGAGCACAAATGCATAGTAATGGATGGAATAGAATGAAAGAGCACATTAGTCCGTGAATACTCGTAACATATTAATGCATTTTCAAAAGGCATGCTTGTCACCCATATATAATTACCTTGTGTAACATGAGATTTACAAAAGATCCACACCAAACCTGAGAACATAAATATAAACATAAAGGTATCTTAGAGCATTAATTACATAATCTGGTAACCCTATCGGCTACCTTATAATTTTCAACCCTCACGACTACCTTCAAATTTGTGTAACCATCGTAGTTATACTTGGAGTAACCATACGGTCTACCTACAACGTACACATACCAAATGCATTGGAGGTAAATATAGGTCCCACCATTCATAATAAACAATTCCCAATACCCATAATATAATCATTGGACACAAATAATAGAATAAAAATATTTCTTTTGATTTTGTAAAACATAATTTTCAAAGAGAATTTTAAAAGAAAATCCCCTTATAAATATCATTCAATTGAAGAGAGACTAAATAGTGTGGATGGAATATTTATATACCCTGAAATTTAACATAATTAAACATTATATAATGACAAACCTTCAGTAAATCAATTTTAATACAACATAAATAACGATGTAGTTGGTTGACCCAATGAATGGAAATTGGGTTAAGAATTCCCTTACCTCAAGTTTTTCTTGCTTCAAACATGTTTAAAATTCATTATAGTGGTTAAAAAAGTGTTATTAGTATTTTAAAGATACATTTCCATGTTTATAACAAATTATATTATCATTTCATAACATCTTTTCACCCTTTAATTGTTATTATTTTTCCCCTTGCACTGTATTTGGGTTAGTTCTTCACATGATTTCCATGATTGGTTCATAGGGGTTGTTCTTCTCCATTTGAAGTGAAACTCCAGAATAATAATGGAGATGTATTTAAATATATACAGTAACATAAATTAAAAAATTTATCATTTTTTATTCTTTCATGAGGATTATTCATAAGTTAAAATATTATTGATTTTCGTTTAGATCATTTTAGTGGTTCTTTGATAATAACGATCTCATTCTGTTTTATAAATTAAAACCATTTGTACAAAAGAATTCCAGAACCATTGATGAGACATAATACATATATTATAACATGGTTTACCCATAATAATGGTTTCATGCCTAGATATTAAGGAATTAATTCAATTTTAATTCACATCCTCCACGATGCCAGTAGTACGACACATCACGCACAATGTTTTTAATTCCTTGAACAAGTGGGGGAAGAGAAGAAGATCGATAATGAATTTCCCACATAAATTATAAAATCCAGAATATAAAACATTATGGATCATACATGTCTCTTGATTACTAAATGGTGAGGAAAGAAGATGAATATAATGGAATATTGAAATAAATGAAAACTTGAGAAATTTCTCATGAAAATTTGGCAGCCTAACGACATCGATTAAAATTTCATAAAAATAGTTTGATGAGAGAAAGAGGATATCACATCAATATTACATAATATGGATAGTAAGGGGGATATGAAATTAAATATCCCAAAACAAGCCAAAGGATAAAAGAAGAAAATATCATAAAATGAAAGAAAAGAAAGGAAATAAAAGAGGATGTTTTCCTATAGATCTCTTCTCCTTGAGATCCTTATTAACAGCTTCGGATTTGATCTTTTGTTAAGACCAGAAGATCTAAGATGTGGGGAATATCATTTGGAGGACTATTGGTCAGAATATTGGCATGGATCAAGGCTTGAGAGGTGTGTAAAGAAGAGAAGAGTGAGGGTGGTATTTATAGTGGAGGAGAGGGGGAATTTTTCATTTTTAATCATTATTATAATATTTTCTCCGAAGTTTATCAATAGACTTAGTTAATGTGACCTAAAATAGTAATAATGGCATGTGAGTTCTAACCATGTGGCCTTGCATCACTTATTATGTGATAAATAGTGTATTTTATGAATAATTTTATTATACGATATTTTAATGTATTTCACAATTCATCAAAAAACAAGGGTTTCAGAACAATCACAAAAGTTTACCCTAACCATTTTTTGATGTTAAGAATTAAAAAATGAATTCCACTTTTTGAAAATAAAATTCTAAGTATTATTAATTTAATTTTTAAATAAAATTATACTTTATTAAAAAATTTCAATTTTATTTCTATAACAACTTCTATATCACGGTGATAAAATAACCAATAAGTTATTATCTTAAATCCTTTAGAATGTAATATACGAATAAAATTTACTATTCATTAGGGTCATATTACGATTCACATTACAATTCATAAGGGTATGTTACTATTAACCAAAAAACATGCTGGTTTCAACAGACTCCAAATAACTTATTGAATAATATTGTAGATTCCTGTTTCATGAAATTAAAAATAGAGAAGTGGAAAATTTATGTTTAAAGGATAGTTATAAATATCTTCTTCAAACAAATATCAATGCATTTATATTTATTTTTTGAAATGCTTGGGTTGTTACACTGTTCCTAGAGCTAGTATGTCGTAGTTACACAAGAACAATGGTTTCATTTTCTTGTCATATTTCAATGTAATGTAAACATTGTGATATAAGTTTATTATATATTTCATGTTTCATTCTTATGAAAAATATTTCAGATGTTCTTATAAAACCCATATTAAAATAATTTCCCTACAAATTATGAACGGATCATAATGCATTGAGGTGGTTGTCTGTTATGCACACAAATTGTGATTTTGAATCACATTTGATGGAGGTGTATATCGGTGTTGGATAAAACCTTATCATAACAACATCTCATTAAATTTATGAAACTTTGGATATTATATAATCATGTTGTATGACTTATTTAAGGGTTGTAGAATGAAATAAATCCTATGTGCTCATTGAAAAATATTACCTCTTATTCGCCTAACTTCTTTTGGTTTTCAAAATATGACTTCCCTAGGTAGAGATAGAGTGAAATTTAGTCTCCTAAGATGATAATATTAATTCTATGAGATTATTTTGTGTAGGGTTTGGATCACGATAATGTCTTGAGGGTTATTTAAATGTGGGGGGTCTGTGTGACATTATATAGTGGAGGAGGAGTGGAATTCATGTAAATTAAAAAGGTAAATGATATTGTGGTGTCTCACATATATAATGTGCCTCCAATATTTATCAATTTTCAACAAAATAGATGTTATTTTCTATATATGGATATCTAATGACTTCTACACAAGTTTCATGGTCATTTCCCCCCTTAAGATTAATGTTTATCCTCTTTGTAAAATATTTTTTACATTAATATTTATAATTAATTTTATATGAAACAATTTTATTTTTTAATTGACATTAGAAAGTATTTTCATTGAAAATATGGAATCCATTTTTCCAAATTCCAAAAAGTACAGTGGCCCAAATTAATTTAAAATTTTTACCATAGATGAGATGAGACTACATGTTTTCAAATTGAATATTTTCCAATGATTCTATATTCAATTTCAATTGCAAATTGATTCCAATGTCCTAAATTTTATTCATAGATACATAACTTGTCCTAAAACCATTAATGTAAATTTGAAATATAATTTAACAATAGTAATAAATTACACTAAAATAACATTTTCAAATAAATTTCATTGTTTTTCATTACTCATTATAAATATAAAACATTGTATAAAATTAAAAAAATCACTAAATGTAAATGTTGATATTTTTTTTAATGATTTATATTGGGGAGTGCATATTATGCTTGTAGATATTCATATAAAATTAGTTATTCCCAATATTTCAACTTTCTAGTGGTGGTAAACATTCATCACTTCTTCAAAGATGACAGCTCTGTAATTAAAATGGGATAATGATTTGTTGGTTCTTCCATCAATTGATTCCTATTGGGAACTCATCTCCTAGTATAGGTCTCCCTCAAAGATTAATATTTTTTTCATGAAACACATTCCCACTTACATCAATTTTATGGATGTTGGTTAATTACTCTACTCTTGTCTGGACATTCCAAGTAGTCTAGTCATGGTAGAAACCTTCATTCAGGAGAGTAGTCATGGTGGGCATCACATATAATATTTATAAAATGGAACATTGGTGTCCCTATATTCTTCTACATAAGAGGGATTCTCAAGGGCATGGAACCCAAGGCATCATTTGGAGATCTCAAGGTATCTTCTTCCAAATTCATGTCTCCCAAGGTTTTCCTCAAGCATACCATGTTTTACACAATTTAAGCCTTTATTTTAACATGATATATAGACAGAAAGGGTATATTTTAATGTCCCATGGGAATAGATTAGATAGGTGGTTCCCTTTGAAGAAGAACCTGAATAGTTTACTAGATAGATGGGTCTATGTTCCCAATTATTGAATACCAAAGGTTATGTGTCTCATAATGATAACGAATCACACCATTAAGGATGGTCTGGACACCACTGGGGGTGGATCAAAGAAGTGAACCTCTAATAGTGGGACACCATAGACTACCATTGGCTTAGATTGACCTTGTGGAGGCATCTCACATTCCATTTTTATAAAATAGATATAAAAACCCATTTAGTTCAAGGTAGTGATGTGGGGATTATGTTTATAAAATTCGTAATATGATTTCTATTGGTTAGATGGAAATGAGTCATGTGGGGATTACACACTAGGATTCACATGTTTCTTCTAGAAGTATTAATGTTGTGAATGGGGATTAGGCACTAATATTACCCAAATTAATGGCATGATCTCATTAGGATGTGGATGTTTCGGAAATAATCAAGATGTATATGGGGGAAGTGTTTAAATTGAACAAAAAAATGATGGAAATTGGAGGGTGATGAGAATGAAATTTATGGAGGACTAATATATATCCCAATGGCATGGAATCAATGTTCATGTATTCTGTACTTGGACAATGAGATGCCTACGAAGGAAGCCCGTGAGAATGGATTTCCTGGATGGGACCCAAAAAATGTATAATCTTCAGTTTGGTAGTGATCCTCCATATACATGGTGACCATATGTAAATACAAGGATGTGAAAGGATTATGGGCTTCAATGTTGTGGAGGATTCCTACCTACCCGATTTTTAATATAGGGATCCAAATCCATGTAATTTAGAAGTGAGGATAATTTGGAATTCTCTAGGGTGGATTCCCATATGGATGGGTTCACGTTCTCTGTTAACCTCTAAGCCCACATGGGTCATGCCCATTTGGAGAAAAATCAATTAGTACTAGAATTAATGATCATTTCTCAAAAGGTATGTATGTGACAGTTGATGTTATAGGTATTGTGCATTTTGATCCTCAGGGAGATGGATATTGGGGTTTACACCATGAGGGATAACTATAGAGGATCTCATTCCTTTTAAAGAGGATCGAATTCCCTATGAGAAGGGTGGGGAAGATAGAACTCCCATTATGATGTGATGGTGTAGAAAAATCCCATTGTGTAGAATCCCATGTCCATTACATGGGGTGAGACTACAATTTAACATTCTGTATGAGAATGGTAGGTCTTCGTAGTGTGATTTCCTATATCTCAAATGAGAATGTCTCACTTCATACCCCCTTGGTATTACATAGTAGTAAGTCAAGAACCATTGACTACTGCCCATCCCAAACAATACTTTATTCATGTTTTCATAGGATTGGTCAGTTGTGGGGTTTTTGTTTGCGTGAATATGTGAAAAACAAAAATCCATTGGTGTACATATTCAAAAAATAGGTAGGGCCAATCAATACAGAAAACCACACAAGGGACCATGAAATCACTAAACACAAGCCTAGAATGCCGTATATATGGGGTATCATGAAGAAAGGGGAATCACATAGAGGAGATTTATGAATCTTGAGTGCTTCTCAAAGGAAAGGGGCTTATTAAAGGGGAGGGTCTCATAAAGCATATGTACCATTCCATAGTTTTGATTTTTCATGTGAGGCAAGAGTTATTTGCAATGGAATAACCATCTGTGAATCCTTAGGAAATATGAAGGGGCTGCATCCTATGATAAAGGTAGGGACATTCATGAATGATTTCCCTATCATAGGTCAGGGTAATGAAGAATAAAGTAATTAATGATTTTAAATGATCAATAACCATGGGTGATTAGTTTTATTTTTTGTTCATAGTGCTCAGGACATTTCCAAAATGGGAGATTAGAATATAAAAGGTCATTGTAACAATGGTTTTGAGGAGTAGGAACTACATATTTATAGGCAATGAGCTTCCATAAAGCTGAGAAGTGCACCATGATGTACAAGGGTGGCGCAAAGGGGTGGGGCTCCATCATAATCATGGATCTATCCATAAATTATGATCACTAAGTTGTGGGGATCATTAGATACATGGGGGTACCATCAACTGCCTTTACATAGCCATGCTGGTGAGGTTTATTCAGGAAGTAAATTAATGAGATAGACTCAATTTATGAATTTTCTATCTATTTTAGCACATATTGGATATAAAATAACTTTAAACTTATGAACTTATCAAGTAGCAGATATTTAGGTTCCAAAAATTCCCCCACACTTATAAGGAGAGTTCCTCGGAATTAGAGGGACATATTATGTGAGTAACTTCCC
The DNA here is from genome assembly GCA_963277665.1 of Viscum album. NCBI lineage: Eukaryota > Viridiplantae > Streptophyta > Magnoliopsida > Santalales > Viscaceae > Viscum > Viscum album. Next base: position 301,437,486 of record OY728131.1, on the reverse strand, counting down.
AAATAATAGATGATCATGATGCTGGTATGTGAGACATGTGGAGTGTGAGGTGCCATGAATTTTAGGGGAATTAAGGAATCTTTGATGCTTGGTCACTCATAATAATATAAAAAGTGTGACATGGGCCCCTTATCTATATGTAATATCCACCAACCTCCACACCTTATTTTCCTTTTCATGAGGCTTTTTCACCTCCATGAATGCACCTTTTCAAATTAGGATGCATGAAACATTGATCTATGAGCACAATATATTGAACTGATGCATCATGATCCATTGTTTTTTAACAATGCTCTCGGCGTATAGTGATTCTTTGCAAACTTCTGCATTGCGAACAACCTTCACAGTCGACCTTCACAAACAGACTCCAAAAATTTACAATTCCAAGGATTTATGGAAGCATAGGAAGCTACATAGGATGTTCATTCTGAATATTTCTACAGAGAAAGAATGGTGAACAACATTCTAATTAGGTATTACATTTCTGAGCCACTATTATCATGAATCAGTACTAGAGATATAGTCTAATTCTCATAATGACATCTCTATTTGAAAAAATGTTACTATTATATGATTACCATTTGAGATACAAATACTTCATCCCACCGAAGATTTGATATGAACCATCCTTCTACATTAGAGGAATGACATGAATTTTTTTTGGTATAAGTCTAATGATGGCCATATTAGGAAGGATCATTCCCCTATCCTAAAAGATCATCTCTATAATCCAAACCTCAAAATTTACGGAAAGACGTTGGTGGATGAATCATCCATGTTGAAACACATGTCAATTTTAAATCTGTGTCTAGGATAACCAAATAAGGATTGGATCAATGATTGAGACTTGTACAAGGTAGGGAAATTCAATGATGAGAGGGAATATGACTTTTGGGCATGCAACTCTTACATTGAGTTCAGGGTAGACTGAAAGTGATTCTTCCTTTATAAAGTAGCATGGGACTCCCAGTTCCATAGATTCCAACCAATGGAAATAATATCAGATATACTGTGATTATGTTCATCTCATACCACTAAATTGCATCTGCATCATGGGGAGTCCTAAATCATCCTCTATGACCTCTATCAGTCTTCTAGGATCCTGATTCTAGGGGTGATGTATGATGAATTCCTTATCATAGAAAATTCATTGGTGGTCTGGATCAAATTCCATTCTTGGATAGGATGTTAAATTGTCTAGCTCTAGTTAATAATAAATAAAATGAAATCATAAGGTACATCTATTTCAATGAGTGGGTCAGCCGATTCCTAAATTTCATAGTGTAGGTTTCGATTGTAGGGGAATTATCACCCGTGAAACATCAATCGAGATCGAAATGCTAACTAATTAGAGCTTAGTAAAACATGTAAAATTCTTACATGAATATTGTGGATGATATCTAGTGGTAACTAGGGGGGTACAATATCAACACTGAGAGTAAATAGATAATAATATTTTCCTAATTTATCATAGTGCTTATCTATCGGTAGATGCTAATTGTAAGAGATACACTTATTGGAATGTGTCTTGACCTATTTATCATTGTATTAATGCTGGTATTAGGGTAGTGAATAAACCTGGGGATCCTAATAATGCATAATCTATATAAGGTGGTTTTGAACATCAGTGAGGTTAATAGGACGATATTCATGTGTGGGACACATCAATTCCAATTCAGTTATATAAAAGAACAAATTAGAGATTATATATAGTCTAATACTTTTATCCCTCTTGATATAAACATTCAGCAAGAGAATCTGAATATCACAGGGAGAATTCTGATTAATATGGGATTTAAAAATGTTCTAAGAAAAGTCTAGAGAGCAGATGAATTTACCTATCACTCATACCATCTACCGATGAGAATAATTATTAATGATGGGATGGGGACTGAATAATATAGGTCATTTCTCATGGCCTTATGAGGTGGAGGATGGGTGTAGATGGGGTATTATTATCCAATAAAAGATTTGTACACCCCGAATGGATTTTCGAGGCTGTTCTGATGCATGGAAATGCTAGACATAAAGGTGTAACTAAGAGTACACTATGAGATCCTTATAGGCCTGATGAGACATCATTGGATGATCATCAAAGATGTAGATAGAAATATGAGGAATGTGTTTCCTCCACCCACTACCATGTTCATGATTGTCTATGATTATGGACATATTTGGGTAGCTTTCTACCCTAGTGAAACACATAATAAATGAGCTATCCAAGATAATGAAGGAATGATCATCTACCTTGAGGAAGAGTCTTAATGGTTGAAATGGATCACCATAGGGGCAGGGTTGATACACATCATGACATCAGAGCTGTAACAACAGAGTGGGAAATTTATGGGAATTCACCAACCATGGATGAGAAGGGGTGAAACCACAAGTCCGGAAAACTCAGGATGAAGGAGAACCATCAAGAGGGTTCCATAGGATACCTCATAAAGATATTTTTAATTTAATATGATACATAGATATTCCATAATATTATTTATATTATAATTTAGGGGAATTCAGGGACCTAGTGCACTCCAATGGCATTGTGTGTCCAGATATAAAATGAGTGAGGGTGCTTCTCGGCATGACTTCTTCTCCAGATCTGTATGTGGTCAAACTAGGTGAGTTATTTACATTACGTGGGGAATCAGAGGGATCATGGTGGTAATATTATAATAATGGGATCCCCCTGGGGGATGGAGGGGTTATACCTCATATGATACTTCCTTAGTGGGATTAATTGAAAAAATGGAAGTACGATGTAACTAATCCATATACCCAATTACTTTTCCCATGCATTATCTGTACCCCTTTAACTAACATGTATTTATGTAGTAAGACCTTACCAAAGGGAAACATATTGATGGGTATGGTAGAACATTGTTTGGTTTAGTTATCCAAAACCATGAGCTGTGTTCGTGGAAATAAAGGCCTTGAGGCCAATTGTTGTTGATGAGGGTACAATGGAAACCTAGAATATTCCAATCCCTCAATAATATATGGTGGCCGAAATCTCAATATCCTAATGGAGACAACCCACAAATAGGGAAACTCATTTATCATCTTGCGTAAGTGATTATTATTATTTTTCTAATAGTACTATCGCCATTGTTGATTGACATGAATGATTGACTTGCTACTCATCTTAATAAGGACGTGGGAAGTGGGTCCTCTACTATATAGAATTATTAGAGAATCTAAGAGAGAGTCTAGGATCCGCTCACTGACAAGTGTTCTAGTCTATAAAAATCTTAATGCTCAAAATATATAGGCCACAAACATTGGTGATCAGTCTGTCATTTTGCTAGTAGTTACATGGGAACGATGGTAACAAAGTATTCTAGAGATGAAATCATCTACATGGAATCAAGTGACAATGACCATCCTCCTGAAATGGAGCCCATTACATCTATTAGAATGTTGGAGTTGGATTCTACCACATCTCTCATAGCAGTATTTCCATATTGTGAACCAATATACCCCAAAGAACAGGATGACACTAATTACAATGTATCATAGGAATGCCTCATGACCCGATGTAGGGCATGGATGTGTATCTGAATCTTTATTATGTCTTAACATTCATAATGGGTGTGAATTATTTACTCACTATGGCACTAGATGTGATGCCTCTATACTGGTGGGGTGGATTCTCATGAATTACATATGTTGTTCTATTACAATCTCACTGAGAAGATGTGAGAAAGAAGTATTCACATGATTGTTGTCTAGTGCCAGGAAAAATTAGAAATCATTAGGAAGTATCATGAAGATGAATTCGATATCTAGTTATTATATGAATAGACTAATGAACCAATCTCATTCATTAACACTCAATCGAATCATGATATATGATTTCAAGACCAAGTTGTAGAGGCTAAAGGGAAGCTGAGAAATGCATCTCACCAAGTGGATGAACACCATGTTGAGCTATGATTGACATAGATCAAGACTCATAATCTCCATCCTGTAGAAGGTAATAAATAGAGGTAGCTCAGATGGAGATAGTTGAGCCCATAGGCCATATTCCAAAAGCTGGCGGAGCTAAAGCAATCCATTGAATAGGAAAATTTTTATGATGTTAGAGAGACTCCAACATGTGGTATTCCCTACTAATGTTAAAACCATTTAAATTCTAAAAAATTCAATTTAAATAGAACTATTTTGTTTTTTAACTACTACTTCATGAACATATTTGTGAAATTTCTAACGATCTATCCATAATATCTCATGGTTCCTGACCGCTATGATAAATAAAGTAAAATCATTGAACTCTTCACTTTTCATGAAAATGCCTAATAATTATTGAACACTTAGGGTCTTCTATTATTGACTAACCACCCAGATTGTACAAGCTAATAGATTTTGTAAATGATGAATGTGGATCTTGGAAAAGCCAATATTACTTTCCTAATGTACACTAGTACATAAACGGGATAATTCCAAGGGTGATGTACTCAATTCGAACAAAGTTGAATGAAAATATTGACTCAAAATGTGCCGTATTCTGAATCACATAGAGGATTTCACGTTATAATGGGATGATTTCTGATCATTTTCACAATAAAATTTCGGTATTATTAGCAAGAAATGGTGGAAAACAAATGATTTTCAACCATTGACCATGTTCAAAACACATTACCTATCTCGAAATGTCACCTGATGGCTTTCTAAATGTTTTCCCTAGATGGTAGGTGAGATGAAGGAATATGGGACTAAGAAATTTGGGGGTCCCTTCACATGTGGAATAGGATACAGATCTGAATAATGGGGAAATGAAAAGAATTTTTATGGAGTGGGATAATGTTATAAATGATTCCAACACTGTTGTATTTATGCCACTGTGACAAGGTCACAATGGAATGATCATATTGGACTTAAAAAGGTGAAACATATTTTCTTAGAAGGACCTCTCTGGCGATTTCCTATGATACATTGATGTTTTATGTCAGGAATGTAAGGATGATGAACATGTCGTTTAATGTCATATTGTGAACATTATGAATGGTATATTTTATCTTCATGTGATCAGGACACGTTCTATAGTTTAATGTCACATGGTAGAGACATTTCACATAGATTACATCCTTACATCCAAGTCCATATCAAACGGTTTGATGGCATGCCACTTGGACATTATGTTTAATATTCCCAAATAGTTTCCTCAGAGGAAATAAACCTGATGAAATAAATCCAAATAAGGCATGTTCACTACACATGTTTTACAAAAGATATGGGGGGGAATCACATATGATATGATGACCAGACAATATCACGACGAGGCCCTTAGTTTATGGTCAAAGATTTTGTTCCATAATTGAGGATGAAGGGCTGATAGTGGTTAATGGACATATTTCTAGGCTTGATATAAAATTATTGTGTGTTACTACGTAACCCACAATGATAGAATTCATGGCATATATAGTAATTACATTCCATTCAATTTAACATCATGTGGTATGGATGATGATGAATGGTTATGAAAATGAGAAATTAATAGTCCTTCTCAACATGGTATTATAGATCCATATTTCACTATATATCCTATAATGATGTTAATCCATCCATGTGTCATTTTAAAATGTTTTTTTTCATACTTTAGGTTTGACCCATACATAGATAGAGTGGGAATTAGATATTTCTTGTGTGATTGATCTCTTCTCCTTCTATCCTTGAGTGAACAAATTCAGATAGGGAGTTCTGGTATAACTATGGTAATAAAGTCATATTAGGGTGGTTACAGGTGGCGTGGTAGGTGGCCAATGAAAGGCACAAACCCCACAATGTTGTGTTGTTTTCATGTCATGCAGCTGGGAAAATGATTCCACGTTTTATGTTTCTTTAATAGGACATGTATGTGCATTTCAACATCATGTGGTATAGATGATGATGTTTGCAGTTTCCAATTGTGTGGCTAGGACATGATGGAGATGGGCCCAAAGAAAGAATATGTGATCATTATTATATATCAGATGATGATGGGTATCATGACATACATAGTTCTAGAATATATATTACATTCTAGGGTTCTTATTTTTAGGTTCATATAATTCGGACTGATAGACAGTGGGTATCCCTTTTAGACATATGTAGTGCGGGGGAGTGGAAAACACAAAATTAAAAAGGGACTGGGTGGACCATTTCAACACAACATATTCCATATAGAACCACTATAGGTATCTTATATTGAGGCCATATATTTTCAACATGAGGGGTTTTAAACATCATTATGTGGGTAAAAACACTACCAACACTCCTAATCCCACAAGAGACATGCTAGTTTTGTAATGAAAAGGAGTGTCATGTGGTTTTCCCCATCACATGGTAGAGATTGGAAATGAAAATTAAATCTTGATTGGGAAAGTACCAAACATAATTACATTCTCATTAAATGTGATAAAATTCATAGAGGAGAAATACAATGGGTGTTGGAGACCCACAAAAACATAAGGAGATAGACAGTGTGAATAGTAATGTCGAATATCTAGAAAAAATCAATATGGTGTGAATATGGATGATAAATATTGGCTTTGTTCGAAGCACCACATCCATATCATGTTTCCAAGGATGGGGAGAGTGAAATGTGGGCCGACCTCTATCCATGATTAAAACACATGATGTATCTCAAAATTATATACAATGTATTCAATGGAGTTTGATCATTATGGTAGGTGATTTGATGCGGCATTCCCTGGACATTAGAGGTCCCGTCAAATTTTTGAGAGGATAGGGGCCCTTAAAAAGGGACACCTGAAGTGAAGAAACATATTGGGGAATGTCTATATGGAATCTGACTCCCCAATTCTCGTACCATAGAACATTTAAGAATGTCTCTATGGGACATCGATAAGAGTATCCTCAAGTAACTGGTTCTTGTTGGTGACCATAGGCCATGATAAAACACATGTTAAATAACTGTGTATTTGCAAACAATTTATGGAAATATTTCTCATATAAATGAAACTTCGATTAAGGTCACAGATCAGGGACCAAACATGTCAAATTTAATGTATTGTTTCTTGGATGTATCCATACAGTTCAAAAAATCTAGTAAGGATGAAGATTTTATATAGCATATCATTATGTGACTGGGATAATGGTGGGAGAGATGCATCCAAAAGCAGATTTGTGTGGTGATTATGACCTGAAAGGGGACCAATGAGATGCATATCACATGACAAACATTCATAGGGATACTCAGTTTAAAGGGGATGAATGGTTTTTGAACCTATAGATATTCTCAAAGGCATAATTCGTAGACATCACTACATATCCCATAAGGATGGGAATTGAGCCATAGGTAGTTCTTAAATACCACGAAGTTTAGAATCATGTGGTAAGGATGGAGAGTGGTAGGCGTTCTTTTGCCTAGTGAAACTACTATTTCCTAACATGAATGAGGACCAAATAGGTCAACACCAAACCGCAAATTCTGGATGAGGAAACCCAGTTTAAATGGTTGAAAGGTTTTTTATCTTTTTTTAGTCTAGTTACAAAATGTCAATTTCATTACATATCCCATAAGGATGAGAATAAATTCACACATAATTCATGTATATGTCATGGTTGATGACCAGTGTTAAGTGGGTATGGTGACATCCTGTCAAATAGGAATACCAAAACTGTTACGTAGTTTATTTTCATGAGACCAGGACACTGATAATCAAAATTAAAGGTCATTGAGTTTTTACCATGGTGAAAATCATATAATATGGAGATGTGCAGTGTAGCTCCATGAAGAAAATCGAAGTCAACGTGAGACTGAGTTATGCACAAACCACACCACACATAACTAGATGAAACTCAATCCAAGTGGCCAAATTGTTGAGGTTCTGGCTTGTCCAATAGATGAGACACTAGGCCATTCCTGTGTATCCAATTAGGAGAGTAATAAAGGAGTACATTATACTAAATGATGGAATGGTAGATGACTGATGATAGGGTAAATGTCCTCTCAGGTGAACACATCCTAGTGTTTTGTATTTTTTTCATCATATATTTAGGACTAAATAGTTTAATGTCATGAAATATAGTAGAGATATTGTTTTAGGTCATGGGTCTTGGACCAGAGGGGTGTGGAAAATTTTATCATCATGAAATGGTGATAATAGTTTGTTACACAGTTTAACTTCATGCAATGAGGATGAAATAGAATTTTGAAAAAATTTGTGATGAGTATAGGGTTCTGGAATGTTTTCATGGTCCAAAAGATGAGGTGTATGGGCCTCACTACATATCCCGCAAGGTTGGGAAATAGGCCCCATGTAGTTCTAAAAATCTGTTCAATTTATCTTCACACAGTACAGATGATACTTTACTTTACTTTTTTGTTCATGTATAATGGACCATCAATTTTGTGCATTTTAACATCTTGCAACTATGGCGCAATGGTTTAAAGTCATGTAGAATGTTATTAAAAACAATTTAGGGTCATGCTTCTTGGACCATGAAATAGTCAAATGTCTAACATGATGATATACAAACATATGTGAAGTACTAGTTGAGGAAATTGGAATTTGATTCAACACTAATTCCCTCACGACCAATGGTGAACAATGAATATGAACTAGTGGGATGGACCTTGTGGAAGAAATAAGTTCAATCCCCTTTGGGATACATATTTGGTAGTTTCATACGCAGTATCAGTGGAATACATATAGCCCATATCGTGTCACCTTGAAATAAGGATCTTAGAAAAAAATTATTTTTCCAAGATCTATATATCTTGTTCCGGTGCCTCTGTCAATTATGGAAGGCCCATGTCCAATTCTAATCGACGACATCCTATTAATATAGAATGAATTCCTATACCTTTCTGATGTCTATTGATCATATTCTTCTATGAAGTGTGATGAAAATTGAAACTCGATGGGGAGGACATGCTCTATTCCCTTCATCAAAGAATATGGAGTCACCTAGGAGGAATTAAGATTCATCATCTGATAACACCAAAGCGCATTGGGGTGATTTTCCGATAAACATATCTTATTCAATCCAATAAATTTTTGAATAATTTTGGAGAGGGCCTTGTTGATTTCCTCTATCAGTACATTTTCTAATGCATGGTATAAAGTAGTATGGTTGGACCATATACTATACATTTCATACAATTTCCTTATCTCAAAGGCATGTATGTTGGTTCCATTTTTGAGAGAATATCATAAGGTACACTGAATTGTGGAATGATATTGGAGATCACGAGATTAAAAATATACTAGGCCTTGAATTTCATGAGAAAAATCTATTCTCCCCACATGGAAATGAAATCTAGAGTATTCAGAATGAATGCACACTAGCATGTTATTATTGGTTGATACAGTCCCTTGACATAGACTACCAAGACGAGAACAGGAAAAGAGTATTTTGTTGTATGGTGGGGATCTTATTGTGGATGAATTATGTTAGAATGGATATAGCACATGTGAATACTCTTTGAGAAATTGATAAATTCATAGACCATGGTCGGCCAGAATTATCGAAACAATCAAATTTGGATGTATAGCCACAACCCTTTCTAGTGGTCCCCTTGATACCTCATGTGAAAATCATGAATTTCATGGGGAATATCATCTCCATTCTTGAATGGGAGTAGTATTCCATCAAACCAATTCCGGTAGGGGATTTTTTTTCATTGATGAGACCACATTGATGGGGGAAATGAGATACACAAAGACACATTCATTCATATTCAGCTCTACTTGACTGGAGTTTTCCAGAATGGAGATACAAGTTTAAACGAGTCGTCCAATCAGAGGATTCTAAATATGCATGGGGGTCCACATGTCTTGATATTGAATGACTTCTAGTATGGTGTTTTACATAGTGTTTTTCATCATCGTCTTAATTTAATTGGAATATGACTCCTATATGTGCCATATGAATGAAAAAATCTCCATTGTCACGCTATTCATGAGAATTGGATGAACCATCATAGGAATCATCTCGACCATTCAGTGAATGGGGACATGATTTTACATTGATTGAGATGGTATCTATCCCCCCATATGGTGATCATTCCTGAGAAATGGTATGAGATCTAGCTTCCAAACGATGTAGTCACCATTGATTAGCTTGATTAATAACTCATAATCCTCCTCAACTGCATGTGTGGAACATCAATTTTGAGACCTAGATTAGTACCATTTATGAGATCATGATATTCTACCTCATTATTGGTGAACCCATCTAATAAAAAGAAGGAATAAACTAGAACAGCTTGTGCTGACATGATGAATATGATTCCTAGACCCAGTCTATTATGTTTAGGGTCATTGAACCATCTTTGGGTAGGGTATTGGGAGGAACCATAAAACATATTCTTCTAACATAGATCAATTTGGTTCACTAATAGGATAGAATCATCAGGAAGTCAAAAGAAATTCAATTTCTCGGGGGAAGATGGGTGTCTAGAAAATTATTAGTGCTTGACCATTGACATCCTTCTGTAGAACGAATCTACTATTGACCTGTTATATAATGATTGACCATCTTGTTAGTTATCCTATCATTGTAGAGTGTTTTAGAATGTATATTAATTGATCCTCACAAGACACCAACAATAACTCATGATGCTGTAGATTCTTCCAATTCTTTTGCACAGTGAAAATCAATGCATGGAATATATTTTTTATGGCAGAATATCTGGAATCTATAATGAGGAACATGTGACTGAGATAGTAAAAGGTTTTTTATATCCCTTTTTTATTCTTTTGGGTGATTAGATCACTGAGGGATCATTCCAAGGAGGGTACATAGTGGACCAGTGGATTTTTGGAGATGGGTGGCATCAAAACATGAGCCTATAGTAGATAATGATTTCTTTCCTAAGACCTAGTCTATAATTCCTCATCCCAGTGATAGATGGAAACTTTCTTCATGAGTTTTAAAAGGGTTTACACTTTCCAAATAGATTCACCATATACTAAGATTTATAGTGGTTTATCTTGAACATCCATGAGTAAAGGAAGCTAATAACATTATCATGATCTTTGACATGGTCTTAAAGATGTGAAAATTTGACCACCAAATCATCCACCAAGAATTCCACTAGTATCTATAAGATCATCATGAAGATTCTGTGCAAAGAATTCTAATAGGTGGCTCCCGTGTTCTATAGTCCAAATGGAATTACCCAATCGAATAAAATACCCTGTGACTCTCTAAATCTAGTGGAATCCTCATCTGTGAGGGTAATTCAGGACCAATTATACTTAGAATACCCCTCCATGAAGGAGTTTTCATAGAACATAGTTGGGGCATCGTTCAAAAACATTATAATAGGATGGGGAAAATCATCATTTGGGAGGTGGTGGTTTAGATATTGGATTTCTTTGTAGATAATGATCTATCCATTCATATTCCCAACAAGGACCATGTTTTCTCGCCACATGGGATGCTGACCATCCTTGGTGTTGTTGGATTTGATGATCTAATGAACATCCACCTCAACCATGGAACCATGATATGAGTGAATCTTATTATGATGATAATTGAACCATTGATGACTCATCAACAGACCAAGACATTAGACGATGACCTAAGGGTCTATACATATAATCACATCATATCTCCTAGAAAATAATACGTGTCGCTGCATCAGTAAATGAACATACTACTCCTTCTCTTCTTCAGGAATGGTTTCATTGATCTGTGTTTGAATCAGATTTTTTATAGTACCATGATCCACTAATACGAACTCATCGATGTTAGTAGAGATGACCAATTTTAATTCAATAGAAGGATACAACAAATCCTCTTCATTTTTGGAGAGGGGATGATCATTGACATGATGTAATTAATTTGAGTCTAGTAGAATGTTGGTACTAGATTGAGCATCGGTGGAACATAATTAGGAGACTCAGACACCACTGAAACCATGAAAGGAATGGTTGTTGACCTTATTCCATCAGGCCTTCAACCATGGGGCCAATTCTTGATGATGTCAAAATAGCTTTGATAGGTTGGTTTATGTTCACTCAACCCATATCAGCAGAACATGCATGTATTCCATACTGATGTATCCATGGGGGCAATATCCTGATACCTCACATTGGTAAGAGGTGGTGGATTTTCTCTACCATGGCTTCTGTAGTATTATGACGTAAAAATATTTTTCTCCTTGTTCCTGGGAACATTAATTCCCCTCAAAATGGAAATGGGGAATCAATGTCCCATGTCGATAATTCTAGCCTCCGATTGGTGAATTGTATGGATGAATGAATCATCGATGTTTTCCCCTGGGATAGCCACAGTGATAGTGTGTTAAGACTTGTTGGTCTGAGCATGTTTTTATTTGCTCAAGTAGTTACACACATCCATATATTAATCTTCACAACATGCAAAGTGAGATGAATAACCTTGGACAATGCCCACTCAACTATTGAGGGAGTACATGAGGCCCTTGTGAAATGAAGAGGAACCCACTACATGTAATTAGAGATAGAATCTACCCATTAGATAATTATAGGTGGTGTATTATAACAAAACTATGAATTTGTTGTGATCAATAATACCATTGAATTGGTTCTATAGATAGACATACCCACAAGGCCTCTACTTAGTCATTTCATAACTTTGAATCTTCAGGTTATAGGGATTCAGATCCACTTCAGCTAGTCCTGAATTGTCGAGTTTCTAGGTAAGGATCATATTGATACCATACTCTATGCCAATGAGAAGGAGATATACATATATTCCATTGAACTAGCATGAAATTTACAATGGGAATATGTTTCCCCTTATTATTGAACTTTCATCTTCATTAGAGAATGATCTGATTTCCTTTCTCTCTTTCTGCTAGACATAATCTCTATGGAATGTATCTACTATCACAACCACTATTTATAACAAGAGCAGGGGATTTAAGTGTTCTTTAAAGGCTTCATACTTTTCTTCTAGTAGAATAAGGTCTTACATAATAAATAGATTTGTTGAAATAATGGAAACGTGTGTAATCACATCATAATTCCATTCTAGATGCACATTTTTTCTAGTTATTGAATTATTTTTGTTAGGAGGTACAATGGGAACTACTTTTCGAACATGGAAAATTTCGATGGTATTGGGAATATCCATATTCTCACAAGTTGAACCACAAAAAATTATATGGGGAATATTTTTAGTTAACTATGGTCAAAATATTGTTCCTCGTAACAGATCATGTTGTGGTCCTGATGGTTCTACATGGTAACTTGTACAATTAGTGGTGGATGTGAATCTAAAATGATAGACTAAGAGTATAAATCCTTTATTGTGGTTCATTGAATATGTTTTCTAGTCTCATTTTCATGCATGGAATTGATGGAATCACCAGATGATCATTTCGATGATTCAAAAATCAATATCCCCTTTGGTAATGTCATCATCCTAGGACATTAGGAGGGCCTACTTGATATATATCATCATTTGGGACCATATAGGAATCTAATAGATTGATGGTATTTGTAGAGTTATACTCATGTTCTTCTTCATAGGTGTCTTTCAATGTTATATAGACTATGGAGTAATTCCTATATCTGGGTGTATGAAATCATTATGATGTTGGGATTGTATCGGCCCCATTGAGGGGCTCTATACTCCCTTATGCTGCCATCATTTGAATTTGTTAGAAGGATATGGATGATATGTGGATACATAAGTGGCCTTTGGAGATCCAAAAATAACATTAGGAGTGCTAGGATGATTAAAACATTCGTGCATGATTCCATGGGAATGAGAATGTTCTCTATAGTCTAATAAATTGTTGTACTTCAAAGAAGTGCTTATTGGGAGCTTCTTCCATTCACTTACATTGGCATTGTCTGGTAATAAAAATATGCATACCACCTATGATGGATAAATACCCAATAAGAATAAATTTTTATCACCCTAGACCTATATTAATTCCCTAATTAATAAAATTTGTTGATGTTATGTCCATGGAATCAGTGATAAGGATAGTGGTTATTGAAATCAGTTAGTGTAGTCCCCCATGGTTTCATACATTATAGAAGCTTCAAAATTTGTTGATCCAAGGCACTAAATAATAATATGGGAACATAGGAATCATTTAATGAGTTGGTATGGTTTCTCATATCTAGGAAGAAAAATATGGGGGCCAGACCATTATGAAGTTCTAGAGACTTACGGAGGCAACAACCTGATTTTTTTCCAATGTGGAAGTTCATTACATGGAAGAACCTACTGATTAGAGGGTTGGAGACTCAAATCCAAAGTCTTGTCCTGAGAATTTTTCTCTTGTAAATTTCATGGATGAGGCTATTCTAGTAATAATACTAAGTATCTAGGGGCTTCTATCAGCATGACGAAAACATGAACATTCTTGGCAGCTCTTCTTATAGAAGCTAGGTGAGACAAATGTCGCGCATACTTAAATTTCTATAATACATCCTCTATGATTTGATCCTTTTCATCGAAATATCTAAATCCAAATATGAAATTATGAGGTATTATGGAGAGAACCAATTCAGTCAAAACATTCATCATGCGTGTTATCCACAATTTTTTTGAGTTAGAGGTGTATTTAGTGAATACTCAAGGGCCTTCCACCTAGAGACAATGTCTCTGACTTTCTCATCATGACATTGTACCCACATCAATAGGTCAGAGATACTTGTCTTCAAAATGGTGGATCTAAATAGATATATAACATTCATGTGAGGAATATCCTAACCCTTAGTGTACCCAATAGTTAACTGGTTTTACTATATGAATGAAGGCCCCTCCAATGTCTGAATGAATCACCAGAGCTGGGCTACCTCCTACAGTGTTGATGTTCCCAACATAGTTCCACACCTTGATATAAATTGGACCAAATTCTACATCAGTTCAACAATCCCGATGAATGGGGGAAGACATGATTCTTGAAATCCAAGGGTGCTTTCATGTTATCCATCCATGCCGAATACCACATTCCATCAGGTGTTATTTCCACTTACAATTTTTCATGGACCCCGATGATATCAATGAGACAATCCTTTGGATAATCCTTACAAGGATTCTTGTATGGGAAAAAAATCCTAACCACCAGTGTATTGATAGGATCAACAACATTATAGATGGGGTCAACAGCTCAGGGAGTAGCTAGAGCGACATGTGCAGCTTCTAGAGGAAGGACCCAAGATGATACTAGAGGTAAGATCTAAGGCATGTCTCTATAAGGGTTCTCATGTAGCTTGGGAAACTTTTGTGACAAATACCATGGTCACTTTTTGTAGGCTCAAGTCACTAGCCTCTCAGGAGACATGTCATTATCGAGATAGAATGGAGGCCACTGGTCATGGATGACCACTGGCTACTCCTACTACCCCGATGTAGAAGGGATAATACTGTATGTGGGGTTACCATAGTTTAGATGTCGCTCTGTAAAGAACTCAGCAAGGTTTTCATTAATGTACTTTTTTGTTTTTTTAAGATGTTGGAGTAATGTTTCCCTATCAAGATAAACATTCATATTTTGAACTGAACGAGAAGGGTTAGAGGGTATATAGGTCTCATTCAATCAATTCAAATTTTTAGGGACTGTACTGAAGAATACTTACTTAGAGGTATATGTAAGGCTATCTATCTAAATTTTTTGTAAATTAATTAACCATGTACGAGTATCCAAATGGTATTATGCTACCACAATATTTGATTCCACTTCATTCATCCCAACATGAGTTTCCTTTTCCTTGAGTAGACTACGGTAATCCATAATAACTAGGACTAAACCGGGTGGAATATCCATGATATCAATAAAAAGACCATGTTGGCACAAGATGGGGATGAAATAAAGAGTAGCATACTACCCCATGACATTGAATTGAACATGGGGGAAACCACTTCAATAATTATTTAGATCATGGTGAATCATTTAGTTCATTGTTAGTGAAGGGTCTCGTTATATTTGGGTGTTGCAAGGTGCTATGAAATGGGATGAACTGCTAACTCAACCATGTGACACTACTAGGTGATGTCACCATAGTGAACATGACACTTTGTAAAGACCAACTAAGGGGAATAGAGGAAGAAATATGATTCCAAAATATCTTTTTGGAAACACTCGATGTCATCATGTATGTGGGACTCTGAATGTCAAATTCTGGAGAATTAGTGTCATAGAACATCTCAGGAATCTAATCATTGGAGAGAGTGTTCGGCATTGTTCTATACTCAAAAGAGGGACACGAGTCATGGATTCCTACCTTTTGATCTCGGGTGGTTGAGGAACTACAAGATACATTGATTAGGAATGTAGCAGTGGTAGACCTTCATGTAGAGAAAATGTTGCATGAGTTGACTATATACCACTTGTTGGTTCATCTCTCAACGGTTTTATAGGCCGCATAATCTTTTCTAATTTTCAATAATTATTTTCCACTGCCTAATTTTTTAGTAAAATGGCTATTGATAGTGAATCTAGCATTTTTTATGCACCTTCCATTCCTCAAAATAACTCTTAGTGATCTCTTATTAAGGTTGAGATTTAAAAAGGAAATGATAGAGGTTGATGAATGACAAAACTCTAGAAGGGAGCCATATCTACCTGTTATATGTACCTATGATGGTATTCATGGATATATTGCATCTTAACATCTTGGATGTTGGAAATCACATTCTAGTCTCCTGTCTTATACATTGATGCAAATGATTGGGGTGATGACTCCGTCATTGAGTCACATTCTTCTTCACAGTCTATGAAGTGGACTGGATTGAAAATGACATGGGGCTTCATGTAGTTCATCCTTTGGTGATAACCATTTTCCCATAATACCTAGGATTACTATTTAAGGAGGGTTATACCATCTTCATGGGGAGAAATTCAATATTGGTTGATGCTGGAGTGGGGAGGGACTTCACTTGTTCTGGTGAGAACATGGTGAGGAAGGTGATTCTTTTTTCATGTATGTGGAGCTAACCTCTACTAGAATTGTTATGAGATGTGGGGAATCCACTTGATGTGATGATGAAACTCGGAAGACATCTTGTTGAATAACTACGGACAAGGATAGAGAATCCATGTTTGGTATGAGAGTAAGGAGGAACTTTGTTTTAAGGAGATCAGGTGAGGGGAGCACTTAGATATATGGTAAATGGAACATGGGGATGGAATATTTATTGGTAATCCTGAGTATGGGTAGGACTTATGTTCTATTTGTTAGACACATGAGGATGACCTCTATAGGTTCTGTTGAAAACATTTAGAGGACTTCCTTGTTGGTTTCTTGGAGCATGGGTAGGACCTCTGTGCTGGTTGGAAGTGGTAACATTAGTAGAAACATTGTACTAATCAAACTGGAAATGGAGAGGACCTGTGTGTTTTCTATTGATGATGTGGGGAGTACACCTGACTTTTTGGTTATTAGAGCGGGGTGGACCACCACATGGGCAAAGAATACAGTGATGAGGACCTTATCATTGATTATATTTGACATGAGAATGACCTCCCTACCAGGGACCATAGGCAAGGGGAGGAACTTCATATTCGGTGTCAACAAGAAGGGGAGGGCCACTGTTTGGACTAATACTCGAATCATAGCGATGAACTTCAAAATAATGAGTAATAGAATCGTGAGGACATCCACTCTAGTGGGATATCATATAAGAGTTCCTCCATAATAGGTCACATCATCATAGGAAGGCTCGTAACAGCTGTTGTATGTTCTTGTGATCGAAAAAGTGAACCCAGTCACAGATGGGGTGGCTGAGGCCTCAATCGTGATTGGGCACTGATGAGTCCTTATTTTTCAATAGTCATGAACTTGTGGAATAAACTGTGGATTTCATGGGCCACTGAAGAATTTAAAGATGTATCCTCTTGACTGCCATCTTCCTAAGATTGTTTCAGGCATTGGCGTCAGGATATATGGACTTGAGCCAGTGGAGCAGTGGTTAAGGCCACATATGTATATTCATGGGGGACTGGTAGTCAGTGGAACATACATGTCATGGTGGGACCATTACATAGCTGATATTAAGAGGTAGTTATAGCTTGGATGACTCAGATTTCCTTTACATCATTGGTGTATCAGATATATTCATAGAAATATTCTGAGGGAGAGGCCCCTAATGTGGTTAGGTGTAGGAGTGGGGAGTGGTGGCTCCACTTGACCCAAAGAGGTATTGGTTCTGACATGGTTCACAAGCCTTCAAGACATGAAGTGCCATGTCCCTCATGTGAATGACCTACTCCTTATTATAAGGTCATATAATAGCGTCGATCACCCTTCTCTACAAGGTCTTTAATGGTAAAATGAAGCATGGGTTCTTGATAGTCATGTATATTGATGAAGTCATGGAAGAGATAGATTTTTTCAAGATATCCACATTATTATTTATCATTCATCTCTATCTGTAATCAAGAGATTAAGTGATTGGAGTCTTGTATCTAGGGTCCAAAAAATTTAGATGATTTAGCCAACATAATCAATTTGGGGAAATAGATTCTTAATAACCCAAAACCATCCAATCTTCCATGGATGGAAAGGGGGATCCATGATGATAATGTCACAGACCATAATGTCGTATGATTAACTATTATAATATATGGTGTGTTCTACATCATTACCACTATTTTCATAGTGGGAACCTATACTGGACAGGTGGATCTGGTAATATACTCAACTAATGTTGTCTCGAACACTATTAATTCCAAGGTCTAGGAGAAGAGTTTCCTTCAAGGTTCACCATTTATGTTTGTGGCCCAATGTTAGCATCTTCTGAATACAATCCCTAAATTTATTACCAACATGGATAATCCCCATCATTTAAGGATAAAGGATTCACATCATTTTCCCCATTTCTGTTTCCATATGTCATCTACTAGGGCATCTCGCCTGCATGTGTTGTCATTCGCCAACTGTGCATTGTACGCTACATTCCCACTGTCGAATGGTCGGTAGTATTGATCAGTTCTTCATAGATGTATTCTACATGATCGAAATGAGGTGATGGGATGTCAGTTACTCCTTCCAAAGATTACTCATCAGAATTCATCAACTACTCTGAAAATCCATCATATATTATGATTTTGTTTTTGAAACTCATTCCAAATTCTATTTCTTCATTGGATACCAGTATGTTAGATTGATCCATTCTAAACATTTCAATTAGATTGGTCAGAGAAGAACCCTTTGGTAAAAATTGTAACGCCCCGACCCCAGCTACCCAGAGTCGGTGGATTAGTTCGTAACATTGGCATGATCACAATAGATCAAGTCTCGAAAGACCGATTAGTTTAGTAGCCTTGGAAACACTAGATACATTCATAAATGTTACATTACAACATAAAGTGAAAAACTAATAACAAAGTCTTCATAGTCCACACTCATATCCTCTTCTGACTATCCCTGCAGGTCATTCATAAAATACTTCTTCACATCCTGGAAAATATTAAAACATTGAAAGGGGTGAGCTCAGATGCTCAGTAAGGATAACAATATTGCGGAAGCTTTCATAAATAAACATAAACATTTAAGGCAATGTATGACTAAAACAAAAGCCTTTTAAACTTGAACATCAACATAATATGGCAAAAGTAAAATGAGATAATGCCATTTACATCTTCACATGGATATTCTACTGGTCGAATAATCACATGCAATATCAACAACCACTTTCATAATGATGGAATTCATAATGCCAGACTATCATAACCACGTAGTCAAGGCCTCGTGCCAAGTCCACAAATAAGCTTTTGTCAAGGCCTCGTGCCAAGACACTAGTTTGTCTCATGAGACCTGCTGATGCATTGAGGAGCTATAGCGGGCTCCACCCGTCACTTATTAAGTCCAATGCATTCCTCATATGAATAGTTTTAAACATATCATAAACCATTACATAATCATATCACATAAAACATGCATAAAGGAAACATAACATTTCCACATTTCAATCACAAGATATAAATACAACACATTGATATAATAAAAATGCTTTCAAAACCATTTTCAATACCAAAATAAATGAAAGTTAAAACATTGTATTTATTTTTCATTAAAAAAATAATGGCTTATAGAGGAAGCCGAATCTCAAATAATGGTCACGGCGGCGGAGAAGTCGTTGTCGCCGCATAAGTACGGAAAGAAAACATTCCCTTTTGTCGTTTAGCAAAACGCTTCGTATAAAAAGATTCCTTTTGAATAAATGTAAAAGTCAAAGGAGTTTTTACACCGTATAAAAGAAAGTTGTGTATAAAACGAAATATGCCTCAATGAAAGGAGATTGAGATGAAGTCCTTAAAAGATCATTTTTAAAATAAAATAGATCTATTATGTGTATTCACTATAGTTACACATAAAGAATGTGAAAATACAAAATAGGACATAATAATATCATGACATAATTTGAAAGTAAAAGATTAACCCAAAGAATGGAAGTTGGGTTAAGAAATTCCCTTACAAATAAAATAGATCTATTAGGTGTATTCACTATAGATACACATAAAGAAAGTACAAATACAAGATAGGACATAATAATATCATGAAGTAATTTGAAAGTAGGAGATTAACCCAAAGAATTGAAGTTGGGTTAAGAAGTTCCCTTACATTGTGTCTGACTTGAATCAATCGTTCTTTAACCTCCTGAATAATAAACTAGAGTTAATATCTAACTTATTAAAAACAATTTTAAGTTTCATTATCCTTTTTATATCATTTATTACAATGTTATGAACATTATGTAATAATTTAAGTTAATAACAGTCGTTTTGTCGATCTTTGGTAACTTGAGTCAACAATAAACTTCTTATAATTACAAGTTGTTCATGTGGTAGAATATCCATTATATCCAGAATTATATTCATAATTTATATGTCATATATATCTTATATATCCAGTATATACATTCATTTATAATATTACTTAACATTTAGAGGTAAGAAATGAAATGCACCGTTCATTGAGACGGTAAGCCGTACGTACGCATGAATGCTACTTTCATTTCAATTTCATATTTAATGGAACTAAATCATAATTATATAAATGTATAATATAATTCCAGTATAATATAGTGTATAATACCATTTTCTTCATCCTTTATACATCCCAGATATGGCATTAACGATTCAAATCACTTTGAGGGGGCGGTAGTCCGCACTTCCTAAAATGAAATTATCGCGTTTTACCCATAATGGAAATCATAAAGTATGCCATAAATGAGAAATACAGAAACATAAGTAAAACATAAACATATTATATATCATATATAAAAATAGTGATATCTTAATGGCCACCTTTGAATGTGTTATATGAGTGTTGAACAATCATCATTTCGTGAGGCAGAAATTCGCCATCCACAGAAACCGTATGTTCTTTAACCATTAGATGTAGGTGTGTGTAAGTGTAGCTCGAATAATTCTTATAACAACATCCTAGTATATTGAGGATAATGGTGTTGTTACAAAATAAATGAATAAAAAGATTTTAGGGGGTTGGAGAAGAAAAATAAAACAAAACAACATTAGAGAAAACATTACCTCAAAATCGGGTAACTCTTTTTGATTTGAGCCAAAGGCTTCCTTGAGAAGAGTTCTGCCCAAAGTGAGGCTTCTGGAGTAAGAGAGGGAAGTTGGGAGAGTATTTGGGAAGAGTTTGGCCGAGCCAAATGGCTTGATAGTGTAAATGAGGTGGGAGAGGTGGGGGCCTTTTATAAGTGGAGAGGAGGGGCACTTTTGGAAAGATTAAAATGTTACATTATTTCACAATGCTTTTCGGATTCTAAAGGTCCCACACTTATATAATTCGAGGCTAAGGTGATAAGGTTTCTAAATCTCCTCATCCAATAGGCTTTGGACAAGTGTAAGCCTTAAAGTTTGCATTATCTTCTCATTTTATTTAAATCGTTAAATAATGAGGTCATCGCTGCATCCTAATGATCTCATAAATAATTTAATTTATTTAATGTCTAAAAATTATAAAAACACTACTATGATGTAGGAAATCTTTTTAGCTTTCTAATGAATATTTATAGTCAAAATTTGGACTTGTGTAACCCCACTTAAAAACTGTTTTAGTAAAATAACTCATGTTTGTGTCAATTTAATTTTAACATTAAATAAATATATATTAATGTCATTTTCCAACTAAAGTGGCTCCATGGGGTCCCCAAGTTGACCCATGGGTTGTCTCGGTCGGCCATGACTCATACAATATTAGTAGGACAAGTGTCATGCTCATCTCATATTATTAAAACATTATTTGTACCTTAAACTACACTAATTACCTCTAATCGCGATTAAGAACTTAAAAGTTACTATTCACCAAAAAATTATTTTAATCTCATTGAACCACATTTTACTTCTTAATGACAACCATTTATGTCGGATTTTTGAAAATAAAATCAAAGAAGTGGTAATATTTCATTTAAATGAAAAATCAGTTATTTAACTACCACTTAGTGGTTTCACTATTCATCAAAAATTGAAGTTTTTCAGAATAAGGCCAAAATTTCACCCTAAGCTATAATTGATATTCCGAATTCAAAAATGATGTCTATTTTACAAAATTCCAAAAATATAAGTTTCATTAATTAATTTTATAATTAATTCCCGCTGTTACGACAAATAGCATGTTTTTAAAAAAAATTTATATCAAAACATTGGCAATTGTTTATGTCCAATTTCAATGTTAAATTAATTGTAATGACCACCATTGGATAAAATGGTAAAAATATATTATAATTATACTTTAAAACCACTAAATATTATAACTTATCACTATAAATCATTTTGATTAAAAAAGTTGTTTTATGTATTTTTCACTATTCATAAAAATATGGAAGTTCTCGGAAAATTACAAAAAATTCAACATAGGCTAATTTAAATATTAGGAATACAAAAATGATGTCCATTTTGAAATATAAAATTTTATAAATTTAAAAGTTGGTTATTACTATTCATAACGGCTACTTTGATTAGTAGTGGTGTGTTAGAACTCGAACTTGCGTACAATGCAAGCTATTGCATTATTGAAAGAGAGGCGTATCGTGGAAGCTCGGGTGTTACAAAAATAGTATTCACGTTGGGTAATGATCAGAATGTCTAGATATTGGAATATTAGTGCAGTTGAATTCTTCTTCGTAAAAGGGATTCTTAAGGGCATACAACCTGAGGAATCATGTGGATATCTCATGGAATATTATTTCAAAAGACGTTTATTCATAGCTTTCCCTCAGGCATAGCATGTTTATGGCATTATAAGAAACAATTTTGGCATCATTCAGAGATGGAAATGTGATATTAGAAAGTCCAATGGGAATAGATCAGAGAGGTGGATCACTATGAGGGATCAACATAATGGTTTACCATATGGATATGGATGAACACCCAATGAGTGTATAATGTAGGTAGTGAGTCATATAAAGATAATGTTTCCCACCATGAAGTCATATCTATACACCACTAATGGTGTATCATGTTAGTTCACCCCCATGAGGGGCCATGGAAAATTCCCACGGTGGAGTACCCCATGAAAATTTCATGTATTTCGACCTCAACAATATTAATATATCCAAAATGAAGATTAGTTTTTCAAATAATATTTATATATGATCCAGAATTTTTTTATGTAATTCTTCAATAAAAATGAAAAAATCCTCTTTTTATAAATATATAGTTTTTATGAATAATTTATTATTTATTCATATATCTTTTCTATTAATGTCAAATTATGATTGTAAATTAGAAAATTTAATATATATTAAATTAATTTAAATAAAATAAATAACCAATAGTTGTCTAATAATTTTTCAAAAAAATTATAAATAATTATTTTTAATATTATCCATAGGGTTTTATTTTTATTCTAGTTAATTATCGACCACTGAATTTATCTTATGTGACCGTGTAGACTCTATTTTCATTATATAATTAATCCATACCATACATAATATTCAATCATATATTTTACAACTATCATAATTATATTAATAGTATATTTTCATTTGGTAAAACCCCATCTTATGTGTAACACTGGCTATCAAAAGAACACAACAATGTCTTAATAAATGAAAAATACAGTGATGTGTGTTCCACGAGTGAATCTAACTATTGAGTGTGGTCTGATCTTATCACGGTGTTACATATAAATTGAGAATATCGTTGTGTAGCAAAAAATATAATACATCAATGTAATTTTATTTATTTGAGAAAATTAAATTCATAAAAACTTGTGGTGTTACATTCTAACCCCATTAAAATAAATTCCACCAACAAAATTAATTGGTTCTAAAAAGGATTAATTATCATATTTTTTCATAGAAAAATACAACATAAAATTGCATAATAAACTTTATGAAAAAAATAAAAGTATGAAAAATAACTATTTCCAAAATTAACTCAAACATTGGTTTCCATATAATATAACAATGGTTGAAAGTGGATATTTTGACATAGAATAAAAGCATAAATAATTACAGAGAGTTTTAAATATCCCTGACCAAAGAAAGTGGGTCATATATAGAATGTTAAAAAAACCTATATCTATGATATTTCAAGGCACTATACGATTCATCATAAGTGAAGGTACTTGGATAAAAAATAAGTTCCTAGACAATTTTCTTAATGTTTAATAATTTTTACAAGGATATACACTTACATTATTTCATTACATTTTAGAGGCACAGTATCACCATTTGGTTATGTCGTGACCAATTTTTATTTAATATCTTACTCCATGAAATGAAGGTGGATCTGTTATCCCTATATCATTAAAAGATCATAAGATTCATAGGTAGAATGACGAGTCATTCTGTTTATATTTAGTTATCATTTAAACAAAAATGTTAAGAAAAAGTTATTGAATAATAATAAATCTTTTTATGGTGAAGTAATATGATAATATCCCAAACCATGTATTATGTTACAATCAAACCATTCCTTAAATAGTCATCCATATAACCCTTCTAAAAGATAGATGTTAAAGCCCTTAGAAAAAATTTCATAATATTTATCAAAAAAATATTAAAATTGATCTCCAATATATGGTATAATAGACCATGGATGTCCCATAACAAACATGTGAATACCTTTATAATGTATTCTGTTGATACATGTTAATAACCAGAATTCGTAGAAAATGAAACACAAAACATGCATTATTCGTCATTCCTTAAATAGTACTCGTGTTATTGTATACATTCCTTAAATTGAAAAACATTTAAATATTAAATAATGATAACATAAACAACCTTTTCATAAAATATTGTATCCATTTTTTGGGAAATAAACATAATCAAATTTAACCTATCCATATCAGTAAACACTTTATCCAAGCTAAACACTATTTCATCAACATCCAGAACAAAATAATTGTTAATTTACCTAGATCACTATATCATTGTTCTATTAAATCCCATTAATAAGTCATAATCATGATTCAGTATATTTTTATCAAATCCATAATGAACTTATACATCATGATTCATAATTATTTAATTATAATAAATTATCCCTTCATTCATACAAAATTGTTCTCAAACCATTAACTAAGAATCATCATCTTATTCCATAATAACATTTTCCAAAATTATGAAATATGAACCATGTATTAAATTTTATCAATATAAATCAAATCCTGATTATAAAAAGACTACTATATTAGAACATACAATTAATATTTCTCTTGTGGTCTCTTCGTCATTAGTAATAAGATAATTATTCAAAAAACCTTATTATTTTTCATCATCATATTTTCCCCAAATAATATTGTTTGTGATAATTAACATACTTTCCTCCATTATGGAATTCCATATTCAATGATACCTTAGGGAGGCCATTATTCTACTAAATATGGTTTATTGAAAATTTCATTTTCCATTTGTATTTAATTGATTTGTGTCATTTTCTTGCACAATCAAAACAACTTTTTATTCCACTAATTCAACCAATTTATGTATCTAGATAGAGATGTAAATTTTTGGAAGCAACACTCCCAATTAGTTGTCTGGAATCAAATACATTTTCCAAAACATTAAATAATCATTAAACATATCCTTAGTGACATCACAATGCATATCTTTTGAAATAACCATCAGTATATCACTTTGGTTTTCCAATGCCAGTTTCCTTATGATGACTAAACCATTAATTTGATACCAATTATAGAGGCCAAGGATTATCATTCATGGATATTACATCATTGTAGATGATTATTCATCACATCACAAAAGATCAAGCCCATGGATGATAATGGATTATTGACTTTGCAAACCTGGAACTTATTATTCTAATTGTCATAATGGTTTTCAACATCCCCCACATAGATCATCCACTTTATTACTCGTACATTAAATATTTCTCAATAATATGGAGAAACAAAACATACGAAATGGTTAGATAAAATGAACTGTAAGTGTAAAAAGGGGATATATGTAAGCATAATCATGACCATAAGGGAATTATAACATTATAAGATCATACCCTATATAACATTGATCATAATCAAGAGTCATGTAATAAATAATGACAATTCATAAGACATGAATTATAATGAAATAGAAGGTCATAATCTTCTACTGAATATCACATAATTAATATATTTAATTTATTTTATACACATAGTCATGGAAAATAATATGTTAAGGATATCTTCCAAGGCCATCACAACTTGTTAGTCTTGGGATAATCAGCCTTGAACCATCTTGATGAATGGGATAAAAACCAGTTTACCAATTTGTTGTTGGCCTAGGGCTACAACTTGTATACCCTCTTATTTTTTCCCTTGGGCTAAAACTCATGTACCCCTATGATTACAGGCTTGTGATATAACCTGTATACCCTCCTGTTTTCTGTAATAGTATACAAACTATGTACCCTCTTATTTCCATGAATGGGATACTACCAATATACCCTATTGTTTTTTGTCATGGAATACTACCTAGGAACCCTTTGAATTCATATACCATCCAAAACAAATTTTTATTAAAGAAAGATAAAGCTCAAGACGAACACAACTGATTGGGGAGGATAGAATAATGCAAAATGAGGGTATACCCACTGATCAAACTAACACCCATTGGATTCAAAAAATTAATATTAAGGGGAATAATATCGATGGAACAGTGTTCCACCAAAGAATACAACTAAAACACAACTTTATTTCCATCGCGCCACGTATGAGTCACTTAGAAGTTGTTGCATAAGAATTCACCACATTTCATGAACATATTAGTAATGGACCATGGGATGGAACCTTTACCATGCAGGGAGTTGTGCAGAATCCCAAAGTTAGTCTCCACATGAGAGATGTCAATGTTCTACTAATAGCTGAGAGTGAGCCCGGTATGCACTGCTTCGACCTCAGCAATAATAGAGTTTCCACTGACAAATGATAAATTAAAATCCAGAACCACAATCCCTCTAGCACCAAAAAACACTCCCCATCCTCTCATGTTTCCCATAATATAGGACCCATTAGTGTTTAACTAGAAAAAACTATCATGATGGAGCCATCAACCCAATATCCCCAGCACTCCCATTGTGCGAAGAGAGCCCTCGAATCTAGCCTCGTTTCTGGCAGCCCACAAGCTCTAGCACCCAGTGCTAAGAATCATCACCTGAGCTATACTCTCATTACTGGGTTCATGAGGACAATAAATCCACCATTCAAAAAATGAGGTACCTCTTTGTTCGTGAGGAGACAGATCCATGAAACCTCCAAATAACGTCCATGTCACAAAAATCCAAGTAACATTCAAACAATATGTGATTATTTCTCTCCTCCCACCTGATGTTACAACCCTAGGAGCTTGAGAAAAATCTATTAGAACATTTTTGGATGTTATCATCCATAGAAATACAAGAGTTCATGATTTTCCAGATGATAAAGTTATATTTTACTTTGATTCGGTTTCACCACACCAACTCATTCCAGAAGGCCTATTGATCTGATCTTGTTTATAAGTAATCACAATTGTCTCATGAAATGCATGTTTCTCTATTTCAAGAAATGTCGACGTAAACCTGGGATGAATCTGATCCACCTTAAGGGTGATCATTGGAGTAAGACATCCAAGAAAACCATGAACAGAACCAGCCCAATTTCTATACCATAATGAAATATTCCCATCACCCAGAATCCAATGAGAATGGTGCTGGAGGACTTGGGTGAGAGGAGATATTTTCAAACAGAAGTGGGAGGTTGATCAATATGAAGCTACAAAAAACATTTTCAATATTTTTGATAGCCCCTATGGGACATTAACAGAGGCCAAAGCATGAACTTTCATGGAAGATACGACATTGTTATCCAATGAAAAAAGACACCAAAAGATAAATAGTAGTTATTCCATTTAAGGTTACAATACATGATCATATTAACAACATGGATGAAGTACCAAACCCAAAGCCTTATTGATGATGTAGGCATTCCCAAATACTCCATTGGGAAGTATCCAAGCTGTATGTCCATGTGATGACACATGCAAGCAATATGAAAGGAATCACTCTTAATATTATAGAAAATATTAATTTTGGAATTTCTATCTACCTGCCCTCTCCAGTAGCTATACTGATCAAGGACTCTTTTTATTCCATGAATAGTACTCCTCCCCCATTATTGATGATAAATGTATCATATGCAAACATCATCTGGGAGATTGTAGGATGACTCTGTTTCCATCTATAAAAAATCACAACTCCGTTATACAAGCCTCGATCGATATGTTGGCTGAGAGAATCTTGAGAAATGAAAAAAATACTCTGGGAGATTGGGTCCCCCTACAGGAGACCTCTAGTAGTAGTGAATATTCCCTGAGACATTCCTATGAAAGATAGATCTATACATGATGAGCTAAAACAATGGAATCATAAATCTACAGAAAATAATGAGAATCCCATTATAGTGAGAACTCAATTAATGAAGATCCATTTAATCCTATCATAAGCCTTATTCATGTCATGTTTGATAACCATGTTAGATCCATGTGTTTTAACATTGATGTCCTGAATAACCTCATACAACAAAGCAATTGCACCATGAATAGATAGACCTCTCACAAATTTTTCTTGCTCAATCGAGATCCATTGGGGTATGATTTTGGACAACCTGAGGTTAATAATACATGCAAAAATTAGGCATGGGAAGTTTCACAATGTAACTGGATGATAGTGTGAAATAGAAGAAGGATCACTGAACATTGGAATGAGAACAAGGGTCGTAGAAGACACATCTTGATTGTGGCTCCCACCACATAAGAAATCATGGATAGCTGCGATAATGTCTCACATAACCCTATCCCACAACCCTCTATAAATTGATCTTGGAAAGATATCGGGCCTTGCTGCGCTCTCAGGGTCGAGATGGATCATCCACATATGGATCTCTTCATCATTAAATACATCTTTTTGGACCCTATTATCATGACCCATCACAGAATTTTGAATTGCCTCCCAGATGTTTCAAGCTCCACTTGGATATCCCTCATGTATCCTCTGATTAGGACCATCTAGGAGATCCTTGAAGAACTAATAATCAATACAACCCAAAGTGTCTCTATCATTCACGTAGGTACCATGCTCATGTAAAATTTTAGGTTGGATCAACCATCTTATTTATTGAATACAAGATTTAAAAAACTCCGTGTTTTTGTCACCCTCTTCCAAATATTTCACAAGGGAGCGATCCTACGCCATCCGTTCTTGTTTAAGAATTT
Source organism: Viscum album (assembly GCA_963277665.1). NCBI lineage: Eukaryota > Viridiplantae > Streptophyta > Magnoliopsida > Santalales > Viscaceae > Viscum > Viscum album. The sequence goes on along the minus strand of OY728131.1, from coordinate 301,407,861 downwards.
TCTCTTCCGAACAATTCCTCTTTTCCATTAACTCAATGAACAACATGTCCCTCCAAAATCCACCAGGTTATATTCCATGTTGTCGATGCTCTATTTCATCTCCTCCATGTTTTGATCGGGATGAGGTATGTTCATTGACCACCATTAAAATGAATGGGAATTATAATCATTTAATAATATTTTATCCCTTAAAAAAGATACAGGTATCATAATCATTTCCTTATATCATATCCCATTAAATAAAGTTGTTTCACCATTGTAAAAACAATTCTAAAAAATGAGTTTCATGAAAAACTTTTCAGTATAAAAATAACCTATTTAAATAGAAAATAAGAATTGTGAACTTGTGAACTTGTATTATATTCCCAATAATGAAATATTAACAAACACAAATGACATCATATATGGAAAATAAATTTGTATGATCATTTAAAACATTTCTCCTTGAGAATATCATTTGTTCTATGAAAAATTCTTCGTAAAACATTTTTGAAAAATATTTTCATTGAAAAAAAATTAAAAAAAAAATTACTAGTATAATAGGAATAACATTTTCCCTACAAATATTTTTTTATGATTTTATAGGAGGTATTAATTGAATGGAATTCATGATTCCAGTTAAATATATTCATAACAATCATTCCATTTGCATCATAATTATTTTAGTAAAGTTCCCTTGTCAATAAAATGAATACAATATTCCATTTATAAACATTTCTAAAAATGATAAAACATGGGTAAAAATTTATCTTCAAATGAATAGGAATATAGTAGAACATTTTTTAAAACATTTTAATAAAACACAATTTTTAATCAATAAGAATTTTCATCTGAAAAAATTAAACGTGTTGGATTTTTTTTTAAAAAAAATTTCTTAATTATATGAAGTAACAAATAGGTGGTAAATGGTACCATTAGTTATTTAGAGCATTTATAACCATATCATAATATAATTCATCTGTATTTTTCACATAATTATTATAAGGATTCATCAATGGATGAATAATCATAAAAAATCTTGGTCAAATATGTGATTTTAGCAATAAACTCTTACCACTTTGGTAACATTGAATCATAATCCCAATGAGATAGTAACATTAAATTATGATTAAAATATCATGAAATTAAGGTTAATCGTGATAAAACATGTCTGAGCGTAGAATACACACATCATATAAAAATATAGTGGCATAATATATCATGTGTTTCAAAGATGGAAAATTAATGGACAATTACCTTACCGATTTGGTAACATTTGAGCTGTAAATCCAATAAAATAGCAAGAAGAAAATGGATATTTAAATTACATAAATTTAAGTACACGATTCATATAATTCATTAATTTTTAGTATATACACCACCCAAAATAATGGATTCGTGGATAAGGCATAGGTTATTATGAAATGAAGGTGATACTAGAAATCCCATTACTAAATGAGTAACTATTTAATCAAGATAACTGCGAAAGAATACCATAAATAAAAAAATTAATATATTGAAATAAAGGAAATTATCTATATAAAACTTTATAGGTTATTATATACACCACAAAATAAGAATTTGTTATAGATAAAGCACATATATCATAGAAATGACTGTTACGCAAAAAACACCCCTTACCATATATCAAAACATTCTTCACTGACGTTCAAAGATCATATAGAATAAATATAGTTTTATTATACATATACCAATGGAACATATTATAATATATCATATCATATATTATTTTATTATGATTCTATATTACCACATTATTAACAATTCCTTATTAAAGTTATGTTTCATATAATAACTTCTTTGTGTTTCTTATATGTTTTGATTTGTTAATTTCATCCATCTTCCTTTGATCATGATATCCCAATTTCTCGAAATTAAAAAATTGATTAATAAATATATATATTAATAAATATTCATTTATAAAAATCTATAAATGATAAAAATAGAAAATTAAATACACAGTTCTTGGAGATAGTTGTTTGTACACACACATGAATAATGTTTTGTGTTTTTACCGATATTTGAATGAAGGAAAATTAAATGATATATATATATATATTAAAATTAATATATATTTATTATTCCAAATATGAAAAATATTTTTATTAAACCCTTCCATAATATAATCCATGTAATGCGTGAACAAATCACATCGCTTTGATGAGGTGATAGTCCACACATCTACAGATGAAGATATAGTATTTCATAAAAGGAAAGAATTATGGTATTTTTTATAAAATAAATACCTATGAATAGATTTATCATATACAATATATGATATATATAAAATATAAATATTATGTATATAATTATTACCATCCAAAAGAGGTTGTCAGAGAATAATGAACAATAACAGCCTGTGAGGTTGTAGTCTTCCATACCAACGAACATTCATTGTGTATCCAAGTTGATGGAATTGTATATTGATGTATTTTAAAATTTTAAAATTAAAACATATAAATCTATTAGTATAATTATTATATGATATATTCATGTAATATTAATAATTTAAAAGGTGTATAATGAAATAAAACAATAGTTCTCGTTGAAAATGTTAACTCTTATTCTGGTAAAACCTTTTGGTATTCACCAAAAGTATTCCAAGGTTTTATTTCGTCCCATGATGATTCTTATAGAATGGTACGATGGATTTTTTGAGATTATTTATGTAGTTTTTTAATGATTCAATTTTCATGATATGTGTCAATACGTGAGGGGGTGAGCTTATTAATATAGTTTAAGAGGAGTGGAATTCTTATAATTAAAAAATGGTTAACATTATTGAGAGTGGTCCTATACATAATGTTCCTCTTGTAATGATAATTATATTATCCAAGGGTGTATATGGTCAGAAAAAAAGTTCCATAAAATGGTTGTTTTACATGATTCTATGTCATTTTCACCTAAATAATAATGTTTTACCAGTACATATATATGTTTTTAGTTCTATAGCTTCAATTAATTTTAATTGATTTCCCTAGTAATTTTAGACAAAACTAGGTTGAAATTTAGAGAAATTATAACATAAATTAATTCAAAAAATTGAATCCATATTTTTTATCAAAACACAGAAATTGTATAAATTAATTTAAAACTTATCCCACAGACGTGACGAGCCAATGGGGTTTAAATGTGAAAATTTTCAAAACATTGAATTGTTTTAACATCAAATTTCAAAGTAAAATTTCATAATATTTTTCTAAATTATTTTTTAAATTTTTTATAATATATAAAATTAAAAATAAAAAACAATAAAAAAATATTTTTACTAGGATAATAATTTAGCTGAAAATTTAATTCTCTAAAAACAATTATTTTGTTTCACTATTCAATATAACTGAAATTACAATGAAAAAGACCAAAATTTCACCCAAATTAAAAAATTATATTCATATTTCTAAGAACTTGTTATTTTTACAAATTAAATTTAAAAAATTATAAATAAATCATTTTAAAATAATTCTTCAATTAAAAGGAAGAAAACCCTTTTTTAGAGGAGTTCGTTTCTCTAAGCATAACGATGGATTAATTTTTATGTATTATCGTGGAAACTCATAGGATAATTGTAAACTATATTTATTGAATATATTTTATATTAATTTAATTAAATAAACCACTAAAAGTTATTTAGTTAATTTATAAAGATGTATTCTATATATGGATTTCTGATATTATCAAAAAAATATTTGTTTTCTAGTTAATTTTCCATCAATTATTTAATTATATATGATTATTTAAACATTATCTTTGTAATTTAGTTGAAAAATTTCAGAAAATCCATTCCATTGGATATATTAAATCTATAATAATAAAAATAATATTATATATTATTATGCTAAATCATGATGATGTGAGTAACACAAGAAACGAAGGAACTCAAATTATGTGAAACATAACAAAAACATAGAATTTTGTATTCAAAAAAATATAAAATTATCTTGTGTATATAATTATTAACTTATTATTTCATATAATGAAATCATACCTTGTTTTATAATGACAAATAATACACCAATGTTATTTAATAAATTTCATAAATTAGTTCCCAAAATCAGGGGGTGTTATAGGGGTCACACGTGTGGAATTATGAGTTTTCATATGAATGGAAAATAGGTAATTATGGCGGTTTTGAGCCGAATTTCTATATTCTTACCAACCAACTTCTACATAATTATGGAGTGTTTCATTATAAATGTCTTGATCTTGCTATTTTTTCCCAATTGTAGCAAGATGTATAGTTGGACCAAATAGTATACATTGTTTACTATTAATTCACGTCACTAGTATAGAAGATGGTTTGGTTAATGATAGGAATAACATGTTGAACTCTATGTTATTTGTTGTTGTTGGAGCTCATGAACTAGATCACAGACTATTAATTTACTTCCTTGAGGGGGATTGCTTCCACCCACTTGTAGAATAATTCTTCCATGGTCAGTATGAATATGCACTAGAGAACTATTACTGGAATGAATGGTCCCATGATGTCGAGTCCCCATTAGGAAATGTGCCAGGAATACAAGGCGGAGTGGATAATACCTAGTAGTTTATGTACGTAGTTTACATGTATGTGATACGTATGACACCCCTTGGAGAACACGATGGAGTCATAGACCATGGGGATCAGAAGGTTACCCAACCTTCGAATCTGGTGGGAGTGATTCAATCTAATATGATGGGTTCCACATGACCTTACATAAACATACTAAAATACCGGGTGGATATAATATCTTTGGATATAATGGAGGTTAATCCAATGAACCCACATTTATAGTGTGTTGGCTCATGGTTTGGGCCATTGTGGTGTGTAAAATGAACTACATGATGTTAGATATGCTATCAATTGTCTCTATCAGATGGGAGAGTTCCACAAAAAAGATACACAATGATGTGAGTTATCTAATATAGAATTTACTCATATACAAAAAAGGGCCAGTGAACTAAATTATTGGTACCCAGTTGGTATTCATATTTATTTCCAACATCATATAAAATAGTGGTGGTGATAACCCTCTATTGTTCCACATTAATGATCAGGTCATCCAAATTTTGTTATGAAAGATACGAGGCTAGGATTTATAGGGTGTCAACATGACCATTCTATAACCATGGAACATGCGACACTTCCTGTTGGGTATGAAATTGGACAATAATATTATGAGTTTACTCTAAGGGTCATTTGATATTGTACCCTTACAACGTATTCACCAATGATATTTTTGATGAAGGACACAAATTCTACATTCACATGCATGTGGAGGCAATAATCTCAAGGTCCGGATTTGGAAAACTGTTTGGGGAATGTTACGTTGCCTCGGTTTTTCTACACCCTTCTGAAAATATGATCGAGTATGGTAGGATGTCATGGACTAGTGTGATGAAGATGTTCCTTAGAGGAACTTTTTTGATCTGGGGATTGTTTAGCCTCAACCATTCCGGATCAAAGAAGAATGAAAAAATTCTTCTCCAATTATGAAATAGTCGGATCCACTTATAGGATATCCTCATATATGAAATCATTATGGAGTGAAAATTATTATTGGGAAGGATGGGAATCTAGGAAAAATAAAAATTCTTTTCTTTTTACATCCTTATGTGGAAATAAATTACGCATCAAACTACTGGTGGATAATAATCCATCATGATAATCAACCTATTAACATAATGCAATTGAGGATATAATTCCATAGGACCACATAGGACACCAGCTATATCTCATGATGTAGAAGGTAATTCCACATCTTCTACAATACAAAACCCAATATGAGTAATCTCTTCTTGATAGGTGAGTATATGATTAAGATATAAAGGATCATGGGAGTGAGATAGTATAAAAAATTTCTATATAATCATAATTTTTCTAGGCTAGAAGGGAATTGAGGGATCATTCAAGGTTAGACATGTAGATAATCACATGTTTCCTTAAGATAGATGGAATCAAAACAAGAGGTTATAGCATGTACTACATAATGTCTTGATACATGGTTTGTCACTTCTCATCCCACATGTAAGTGGTTCCATTCCCCGTGATGCTCAAGAAGTTATTTCACATTACAAACATATTTGTGATAAATATATGCCTATAGACAAAGGATTTGATACAAATGGTTCCCGAATTTATAGGGATTTATCCTCTCCCCGCGTTAGGTTTCTCTCCCTTCAATTATGCTCTCTTCCTCTCATTGTCCTCATTGTAGTTTGAAGTTTTCCTCTGGTTCACTTCTCTTAATAAGTTTCTCATCCAAAAATATTTCTCATAGACATCATCTAATGTTACTACCACTATTGTAACTATAATCATTATGGATTGAACTGATCTTGCCTGAACTCAATGCCACTCTGGTGTCTTTGGTTTCAATTGGTGGTAGCATCCAGTGAATCTCTTCATCTCACTTTCTATTTTTACATATTTTGGGTCCATTATGACGGATCATGTGACATACGGTTCTAGTCCCACTATTCTTGCTCCTCTTATATCATTTTATCTTTCCCTAATTGCCAAACCCTAGATCCAAATTTTTAATTTTTCTTGTTTTCAATTCATTTGGTTTTTATTTGGACTCTATTTGTAGTTGTAGTTTTTTTCATTTGTGTTGATGATGTTGGTTTATTTGTTTTCTCCTCCATGTGGTGGCCTTATGGGTAGGGCAAGGCGGACATTTTTGTTCATTCATCCTATGTTGGATTTAGTCTACACTGAACACTAATCTAGCACTTAATTTACTCTAATCATCTACAAGATAGATTCAAATGTAGTTTATCATGTTGTTTGTTATGTGAGATTCAAAATGTCTCCAATATTTCATGATTTGGTTTCCCCATGGAGGATTTTACTCAAACATGTGTCGCCTGAGGTCTTGAATTTCAGGATGGTTTCTGGTGCCGTTTCAACCATTTTTACATCAATAGTTTATAATGGAATGTATTTGGTTTTCAGTGGTGGTGAAGATGGATTTCAATCGATGGTCTCTCTAGGTAACTACTTTTGACAGTGCATATGTATGGTGTGTCAGTGGATGATGCAAGGAAACTTCATGATGAGGATAGTGGAAAGTGTATCAATTGGACTCTATTAGGGTGTTTTATGCTATGTAGTTTTTTGTGGCATTGGAGGATTTAGGATAGCGGTTCTGGCCTACATGTTGGTGTTATTTCATGTTTGACATGTGTTAAAGTGAGTGTCGTAAGGTTCAGCTGGTGTTTTTTATCCTTATATTATGAAATGGTTTAAACATGAAATTTAAAATATAGAATTTTTAATCATGCAGTCAATTTTTTTGGGTCCCATAATTCATTAATGAAAAAATTTCAATAAAATAAAAAAATCATTGTAGTCTATGTGGTCATAGAGGACTTCCAAATCATAGAGATTACTTAGAGTAGGAATTTCATTGATCACCTAGATCATATCTTCATCAATAACAAAGTATGTGTATCTCACAATGATGTCAATAAATTTATTAGAGGTCACCCAAAATTCCCACATCAAGGTGTTCATATTCAAATATTGGGAGAAAAGCAAGAGGGGCACTTTATTAGGATCCTTGAGATGGTCCTAACACTGGTTGAATTTAATGACATAGTCAACCAACAATAATTCCACCAATGCCTCATGATTTGGATTAAATATGTGGTTAATGAACTACTGATATGTTGATCTTACATTATTCTGGATGAAAGGAATCACCTATTAGTAGAAAGTCCATACAAGCACCTAGAATGTGGTGGATTCCTCATCATTAAGATATATATAGATCCAATTGTACCTGATTTAACCATCCAGGATGGAGAAGGACTACAATATAATTATGGAATAAATAAAAAAATCTATCAAAATAAAGGTTAAATCATCCTTTGGACAATGGTGGTTGAGATCCCAAAAGTCAATAAAGAATCAGATCTACTCCTTTTTATTCTAGACTATGATGATATTGGAAATCAATTTGGGGTGATAGACTTCATTGATGAATTATACTTTGATAATACTGTCAGATTCAGCATGTACATTAGTACTGTGAGAGGGGTGTATCTTTTGGAGAGGCTACATGAACCGATGATGACTCACTGGAATGTCGAGATGGTGAATGTGAATGTAAATAGACAACCCTATAATCTCATCATATCACAATGTTATGAAATCATGTATCTATTTTACGAAGCATATATAATGATACTTCTCAATTGGATGTAATGTTTCACTAGTCAGTGACGACATTAGTTCATCCAAAGTACCAAGGGTCTCTAAAGTGAACTCACAAATGGTGATGGAGATAGACTATTAAAATGAATGAGGGGAATCATAAAAATCCTCTTCATCATTTATGATATGAGAATCAATGGGATAAGGTATGTATTCCTTGTAAGATGACACAATGAAATCACAAATTCCTTTTTTAATGGATACTGAATCCGGGGGAGGAGATCCTTGTCAGTTTAGACTATGGAGATGGAAATGGTCAATCAATATCCACATGGAATATGAAAAGTAGGTAGATGCTTACTGTCAACAAGATTATGGTGATTCTTATTCTATCAGATATTCCCTTCACGATAGAGTAATTAGAAATTCCTAGTATTGTTTTTTAGGGGATGAACATCTCAATAAATAAATAGAGTAATGAATTCTGGTATCACCTGAGCCATCCAGTATAGTAGTACCTAGTAATCATAAAATACCCCCTCTACATAGGAAACCACAACCCATTAAATTGGTGAAAATATATAATCCTCTGAGTACTGGTATTGTATACTCTAACCAATGAATATGTATAATGAAGCTAGCATCCATATTATCACATCGGTTGAATGTGGTGGCTGTGATTTCATTGGGAGAATTGATTTCGTGAACTGTTTTTCACTAAACCTACATCGCAACTCTTTTAAATTGTAAAAATATAGATAGAGAATATCAAATTAGTCAATGGGTGAAAGATCTACATTGAGTACCCTTACTCATCCATTGAGGGAGTTCCCAATGAACTAGTGATGCCATGATCATACGTTTTCAGGAAAATTATGGAATGGTCAACCAAGTAGTGCATTATTGATTGTATAATGTGATAATATAATGAATTAAATGCTTGATACCATGCCAGAAGAATGCATTTACAGGTAAACCTTTTTATGGGGTTTCTAAAAGATATTATCATAACCTTGTATTTTTAGAATAGATGGAGTTATAAATTCATATGTTAGCCCCGTCATTTGGAGTTTCTAGGTTGGGATGAGATTTATCCCAGAGACATTAACTATGAGGTAGTGGATGAACTCTACACAATTTGAAACATATGTGATGTAAAGAGGGAATGTGGGTCCCAACATGAGTAAAACAACTTCTTTAACAAAAAAATGAGATAATGGATTATCATTTCTCTTTTTTGTCCTCTTCATCCTAGTAGGCATTGGTGGAAGATACATATGCTTCAAACTGGAGATTGGATTTAAAAATATTAGGCAATGGACTAAGTAATTTATGGAAAAAATGGTTGGTTCTAAATGATAGATAGCCTCAAATGAATGTTCGTGAGGTGTTTCATTATTTTAGAAACCCCTTCTAAGGGAATATTTTTTACACAGAGGGTATCTCATTGGAATTATGAACAAAAAACGCTTCTAGCTAAATCAACTATGTCTGACTTGTGCTATAATGTTTATGATGATGACTATAAAAAAATTACTAATGAGTTGTGGATTGAATATGTGTATGATGAGTCCATGATTGGTCTAGACACTATATATCATGGACTGATTGTAGTTAAGTTGCATGGTTAAGTTACATAGTTGAAAAAATAGTTGTACCGAACAAAACAAAATAGGAGGAAAGTTGTTGCTGAGATCTATGTCAAACTTAATGCCTGGTCATAGTATAATGAATGACCCCATCATCCTCATAACTGTCAATTCATTCAAATCCTCCTTTATATCTTTTATGGTGGATGCCGAAGTCACCCTATGGGTTTTTGTATAATTCTTCACTATTGGAAATCTGTAAGTGTTATAGTTTCACAACTCCATTCACGAAGGTTTACTCTTTCTTGTCATTAGTGAGGTCATCTAGAGATGAGCTGAATATGTGTACAACTCCTAACTTAATTGGATATGGAATTCACTAAGTGTGTGATATATTTTTGGCACTAATGGAGTTCTCTATGTCACCCTACACCATGAGTCAATTTCCCTAAAATACATGGTAGGAGGTGACCCAAACTCAAATATAGCTACTCGAGCGGGAGTAGATACCATATGAGGTTTAGCATATCCAAAATTAGAATATAAGTTATAATGAGAAAGATAGACAATATTTCACGGTAAACAACATTGTATTTGTACATCCTATATATTGGTTCCAACTATCATTTCTAGATACATCATTCTCACTATTGGATTTGGAGATGACATGTGTCACCTATGTCAAAAAAAACATTAAATGGGAATAATCGGTATTCCAAGTTGTCTTGGAGCTAGTATTTGAAAAAGTAACATTTTATCTGGTGTGTCTGAGGATACTATTGTTTATGTAATTATCTGAGTAACTAGTGAGTTTTTCCTCCTCAGGTATTTTTCAAACAGCCAACTTCTGGGTAACCTTCTCCGATGTAGTGATGAAATAGAACTAGGCCTATAAATATGTGAAATAATATGTCTAGGTTCATCTATTGGGGGATGGAATTATTTGATTTGGGCCTTGACATGGGGATTTCAATATCATGTTATCATTTATGTGGATTTTTTGGGCAAGGTGGTGCATGGTTGTTCTGTATTAGGTGAGGCTTCGACTGGTAGGGATGTTTAAGGTGAGACACTGTTAGAAAAAGTTTCAATAGGTGTACTATCGTGGGAACCATTTCTATCATGGTGATGGTCATATATACTTTTTATGGTCTTCATGTAAGAAATATAAAAGGAAACTATTTTGATTTTTTTCTATTCTACTCCATGGATTCTTCCAAAAAATAATCGTTTTTAGTGAATCCCTAAAATCCAATTTCATTGTTATTGCTGATGAGGTTCTTAGAGTCCTATATTTTTTCATTCCCCAACATAGGTCCACACATTGATATAATTTTTTTAGGATCTATATTGGGTCGTTGATTCCATTTTATGCAGTGAATATTTGACTTCTAAACTTCAGAGAAGCATATATATTGTCCACCCATGCTAGGAAAGGATTTATCTTAGGGAGATCACCACCTATGGTTTCTCAAAGGGTAAAATGTGGTATGTATATGTATAAAACAAGTCATATTCTCAAGGACCTCTGGTCACCAACACATTGATAGACTCAGTAATATAGGGAGAGGGATCTTTAACATAGAGATAATCGTTCACTGAATCCATAGAAGGGTAATTATATGGATCTAGTAGGTTTGGTGACTCATACCTTGGTCACATTCCATATCCATAGGATACTTCATTTATTAGTTACATGTGGCCCCAAGATCAAATTGGGTCATCTAGAAAAGGTGGACATATTTCCCCACTAGAGGAGATAAGAGATATCATAGGTCATATTCATATTTTGGGTGCCCAGAAAGGATGATTTTAATGGTACTCCATTTGTATTCCATATCATACTACAATAAGGTGGATATTTTATACTCATTCATAACATTATGGGAAACATATAATGGATTATAGGAATCAATATATCACATTCTATTATAGATATGTTGTTGGTTAGGATGTAACAAATTTATGTGGGGGTCCAAGGACATGTTTATCTCTCTACTAAGGAATGAGGACCCCAGCTGAACGGTCTTCCTAAAACTGAATAAACCCATGAGGTGGATCTCCCATTTTATGTCCAATTTTTTCCCATATCTGATAGTCTATTGAATGGTTGGCGAATACCATGTATTATAATAATGATATCTAGAGAGTAACCTTCAACATCATATGGGATGCTAGAAAAATACATGATAGGGTTGAAATAGAGGGAAATATTCATTCCCAGACATCCAATAAGTACATGTGGAAATTTTTCTTCCATAACCCATTGGAGAAATATGAGCCTTTTAATGCAAACTTTTAAAGGGTCTGGTGGTAGTTTTGCAACTATCGTTGTTGTGATTCTTGTAGTATTGCGATATCAACCCATCATCAATGTTTTCCGATGGAATCAAGGTGTTCTTGCCTTACAACATATAACAATTGACAATAATGGAGTTAATAAAATTTTTCCCATATAATTTAAAGGAAAAACACATCTGAGTCCTCTCTATGGTAATCTAGGATGTCTATTTTTTGGAGTTACATGTTACCTGGACAACAATGAAATAATATCTATAACTATCTCTTCCCAAATACCATATTTCATAGAGGAATGATCCTAAACATGGTCACCCCATTCTCTTATTGGTGTTGGTCATCATTTCTTCTAATGGTTTTGCAAGATAGGAGTCGCTATACAAGTCAAATATTTTCTACATACTATAAATACTCTTGAGGGTTGTTCGATCCTCATCATTGAATCCATATAATATGGGGTGTTAATTACTTTCTCATGTGTGGGTATAGTGGTACCCATTTTTATCTCAACAGTGTTATCATCATCTAATGTGATCAACCCAAAGCCAAGAATCTCTCTATCTTAATTTGTGGTGTTTCATAGAAGGTAAACTAGAGGAGACAGAATTTCCACACTACAAGAAAAAATAAGTGACCCAGAACATTATCCACATCTAGGTAACCATATAAGGATATGGGTACCCCATGGACCATGAATTTTTATTTATTAATCTCTGTTTTTTTAATATTCCCCATACTCTAGAAGCTCGGCTGATGAATCCATTTTTGATTCATAAAACTCCAAAAAAATATGTGAGATAAATGAGGTCAATGATGACATGATGCCTCATAGGGGTTCAGCTCTGAGTGTGGCTATTTTCTCATATATTTTGAGATGTTATGACACAAAATGGAATATCTTATGCTCTTGGAGGACCTCTGTTCTTGTTGGTACGAGAGCATAGAGGGTCTCTTATTTTATTGGTAATGACAGAAGCATTATCTCTATGTTGACTGATAGTGGTAGCATGGGGAGGTCCCCCATACTAGATTTTGATAGAGCAGTAAGGGCCTCTAATATGACTAGTAGGACAATGTGGAGGACAGATGTAATGGTTGTTAAACAAGTTGTGAGTACATCCACACTGAATAATAGAGTCTTGGAGATGAACTCTATGTTAACCAGTACATGCATTGGGAGGACCACTATGTTGAGTGGTGGGATTACCTGAGGACCTCAGTTATTGCTGTTTATAGAGAGCGGAGGTAATATAACATGATCATTAGGAACCTGAGGATGAAAATTTTACTAGTTCTCCTCAGCACAATATATATCATAATAGTGCTCAGTGTTATCAGCTATTGAGAGAGTCATCTAGGACTGCATGAGGTAGTTGTGGTATCAGACGTAATCTGGAAAAGATGGTTCCATGTTTACTTTTTTCAAGGATATTTATATATATGGATTCAATGGATGGGGCTATAAGAGATAGAGAATACTCCCCTTATTGATAATATTCTTGAGACTACCCCCAAATTGGCGTTGCTTGTGCTAGACTAGGCTGGTGGAGCGTGGATGAAATCAAATCATTCTATGAAATGATTAAACAGTAGATGATAGAGACATTGAACTCTACATGGATCCCTTCTAGATGGATCTCATGGGGTATGTATTTTTTACAGGTGTCACTCGATAATCCCCCTAATTATTGTAACAAGGGGTGGAATCATTTGATCACTTCAGGGAGAGACTGCCAAAGTGGTTCATCATCATAATGGTGGTGGTTGTCCCCCTGTAGGATCCTTTCAGATAGTTGTGTCGATGTGTCACTCATTCCTTTAGGTCAAGGTGATCTAAATACCATGTGGTAATTCCCTTTACTTATCATTCTATATCATTAGGGTGTTGATCACACTGCATTGTATTACCTCTTAGGGAGAGACATGACATGGGATCCTGGTAGGTGATGGTGAAGAGGATTTCATGGTGCAGAAACATGTGTGCATGCATGTCATATAAGAATTCATCCATCCACAGCACCTTTGAATGCCAGGTTTATGGATTCTAATATCAAGATTCTTGTAAAGAATGTGGAATATTCAATTTTTACATGTATCAAAAAATTAACTCCCATTTCCCATAAATCGTAACTTCATTATATGTAGAGAAGTATCCACATAGATGATGTGGAAGGGTGAGGAAGCACATTTCTAATTTCCACAACTCATTGGTGAGTTTAACTCTTGGTCCACCATTTTCTTACTCTGACATGGTGATGACTTTCAGAATCTTCGGACATTATAATCCACTGATTTGACGAACATTATGAGTCCCCGTGGTTGAGGATATTATTTTCACTTCGGATTCACAATTTATTTTTATGAGGATTTCATTGTGGACACATGCCATGCCCAATATTTTCCCTTTATTCTAACAATATAAATGTAGGATGAATTCGTTACTTTTATTATCAATGTATATTACATGATTAAAATGGGATGATAATATTTTAGATCCTTGTTTGAATAATTCCTCTTTGAATGTCATTTCTATGTGTGGGACACCCTCAAATAACAATTCATGTTCACAGAACTTATTACCAGTTCGATCTCAATGTGGATGCTAGTAAATTCAGCCACTTCTTTAACGATATAGAGAAAAATATCATTTTTCATAGTAGTCACATTGGATATATCTAAATATGACTATACAATGGTTATTTTGGGTACCTGTGAATTGTTCATCTATAGAGGGAATCCTATATGGGGCATCTATTATTCCAATCCCAAGGAATCATGTGTTGATAATGAGAAAAATACCTATAGGGGATTAGGTATTCCATGTATTTTTACCTTGGAAATCCCATGTTTATTGCATGTATTACATATTATGGGTCAAGGAATGAGTTTATCATCTTATAGAGATGGGAATATGGTTAATGTCTGGTTGGGATAGGTGGGTCATGGTTAGAAAATATTGTCGAGAAGGATCATAACATCCTATTAGGATACATTGGAGAAGTGCTTCACTTGGAGGGAAGATGATACACATGTTATGCGAGAACAAAACTCCAAATTGAAGAAGATCCATGGGGTGATAGATTAATATTCCCACTTGCGGAGAATCTATGAAGGTTGATCATGACACAAAATTATGGCATTTCCCTAGGAGGGAATGTATTAAACCATGATGGATGGGTTAAAACACTCTATTAAGATAGGTCCTAGAGTGTTTCCTAATGAGGGAATATGCCACACTCGTGTGGTTGATTAGGATTCCCTATTGAGGGAGATCAGGGTGTTATGTCCCTATGATAAAAGTCTTCCAAACTAGATAGTGGACAAGAATTCTCTATTTAAACATATTCAAGATGTTTATCCCAAGGAAGAAAGATGTCACACATGGATGGTGGATCCAGATTCCTTATTGATATAGATCATAGAGGTGTGTCCATTTGGGGGATTTCATGACTATATGGAGAATGAGAATTCCCTATTGAGGATGATATAGAGTTGTGTCTCTAAAAGGGATGATAACCCTTCTGGGTGATGGTTTTCGGGATTGATCATTACAGTGGCATCCTAAGTACACAGTTTAGGAGATAGGGATCAAAACCAACATAGTTCAACGCAAAAAAAATATGTTTTTATGAAAGGACTGATCCATGCGGTTAAACATCATTTAGTAAGTATTATAGCATCTTGAAAAGAGAAACTACAAGGGATGATGAAGGACTATGATTGGAAGTTGCCCTTTGAGGGTGGATCATATCACATGGTGGGGAAGAGGGTAGAATCCCACAGTGATTGTACATGCAGAATCCTATGTTCTTCAAATATCGAAAGAGGTGTGGGGTCATCCCATGTCAATCACACATGGGGAATCATGTGTTCATCATGAAGGGAATGTCAATAGTTTTAAATCATGTACCAATGATAATGTTATAATGTTTAATTTCACATTTCTTGGATGTGGAAATCTGTACATTTATATTATCGATCTTAGACATGGAAGGACTCACACCCCAATGAGGAACTTGTCAAGGTGACAAGATGATCCTTAATATGGAACCTCAACCATGATAGGTTCATAGTTTAACTAAAAATACCACAAATAGGTATTATGTGACTACTAATAACGAATCACTGCATGGGATATAGAGTTAGCACAACTGTGGAGGTGTGGAAATCTGGTTTCCCAACATCAGAGTCTCTTTGAATATGAGAAATATATAGTTCGGTATTTATTCATCAGAGCTACATCTAAGGTAATGGTTTCACAAGAGGCATATGGAACATATGGTAAGGGATATGGAATATGTTTTGTATAACTTTATTAAATTGCACACATGAATTTTTTGACAATGGGTCTCTATATTAAGGATGTTTATGGTATAAAGATGAATATTTTCCCGCATGTAATGTTGTTTTGGGAGATCAGGTATCATGAAGAAAGTAATATTAATGTAAACTAGGCCGACCTTTGGATTATTTTTTAGAGGATCACTCCATAATGGGCTAAGTAATTATTGGGCCGACATGAGGTCTGTCTTGAAAATTCTCTACCTCTATGTGTCTATGATCAGTATTTTGTGTGAATTCATGAAATAAATAGTTTCTCAGTAAATAGAGTGTCACCTAATCTTCTGTAAATCATACCCAAGGATGAGTTAATGATTCAATATATAGTTGAATTCACATTATTTTAGTGGGGAAATCTGTGGGTATGGAACTAAGTTGCGCCCTTCTCCAACCTTTTCCAGTAGTTATTGTCGATGTCACAAATCTATGTTGATGTAACCATTGCACATAGATATATGGTTTCAGTCAAGGGTTTTTGTGCAATGATTAATTCATAGGGAACATAATTCCTTTATTGAATCCATAATACACGGGGATGAGTTCTAACAAAGGATCCTATGTGGAACTTCTTATCTCCTTTGGCGTGAAACTCTATTGAGTGAAAAATAAAATCATTGCATGAAATCATTAAGGAGTCCATGAATGATTCTTCGATGCCATAATGTTCCTTCAAGGTGGGTGACTTTTTCAGTTCATCCAAAACTGGCTGTTTAAATTCCAATATTATCTTTCAACACCAAAAACGTGTTTATAGATTATAACCAACTAGTTGAATCCATTTACATTGTTTACATTGAGAGTTATAATTATTAAATGGAATAAATTTCTATTTGAAATGTAAACTGTTGAACATTAAATGGATTAAATTTAATTTCATTACAATTTAATCCTTATAATTTATATCAATGAAATTGAATTATTGTGATTCACTTTCTAAAAAAAGATACATTCAATGATTCATTATTAAAAAAGAAATTATGTAATATTATTTAAAGAAGCGATGTTTATGTTTTTTCATATATAAAAAAATGTGTAAAATGATTTCAAAATGCACAAAGACATTTAAAAAAAACTAATATTACTTGATTATGAGTAATAGAAATATGAGGGAATGTTTTTCAAATGATTCATTCATTTATCCATTAAGAAAATAAACCACATGAAGGTTACAACTATTTTGTTTTATTTTGTTCAAGGATTTATCTTTTTTATTCATGAACAATTGAAATTACACATTTATGTGTTGAAAAAAAAAAATAAATGATAATATATAGTTGTTTATTGATGAATGTGGATGGGAATGTGGATGACAAACATAGATAAAAAGAGTGCAGTAATATTTTTATAGTCTTTATTTACTAATTTATTATTATTTGTAATATTGGTAATCAGGAAATGATTATTTAATAAGTTTAATTTTGATTAGTTGTAAAATTATTTCATTGGGATATTATTAAATATTTATTAAGAAAAATTCAATTATTCATGTATTGAGCATGATAAATTGATTAATTTCTACTAGATATTTTTCGATATAAATTCTTTAAGGACATGGAAAAAGGTATTGGGGCGAGAGATATAAATTCACGCATTTTAAAAAAATTAGTAATTTTTTGGCTTCTTATAATATTATATTTATTTTCAGGGATGTTAATAAATAAATATTGGGATAGTTTTTTAATGTTTGGTGTTATTATAAAATTTATCTACAATGTTTTATTATTATTTTTTCATTTTTTTCATATTTTATTTGAAAATTAAAAATATATTTTTTTTGGATTTTTAATAATATCTTATATTAATTAGTAGGGTTTTGAACTCCCATATATGATTAATCACGCATTGTAGAATTGATTTGTGATTAAATATGAATGTATCAATGACATATATTGAAAATAATTCATTTCTCTTTGAATAAATCCACATATTATTTGATTAAAAAATATAAAATGGTTCCTATAAAGGAATAAAAATGTTGGAAATATGTCATTCATGATTGCATCACTTAAATAAGTAGATATATTTGATTTAATAAATCATCCACCATATTTTGTAATATCTGTACTCTGTAAAGTTTAGTTAAATTAGAATTATGTAAGAATAATGAAGGTTACAAAACAAAAAAAAATCCTAAAATATGAGATATATTAAATTAACACAATGATATAGATGATTGAACAAAAATATAACAATTCTATATTTTATTAAAATTGTAAAATTCACATTCAAATTAATAATATATATATATATGGTAATTTAATATTAGAAAGGATATTATAAATGCTATTTGTGAATTAAATCAAAATCTCACTTCACTGAATGTTTATCCACACAAAAATCATCTAAATCCATTCTATATAGAAACAATCCAATTTCACATGAATATAATACAAATTTGAATCCACAAATCATATTAGATCCTAAAACCATAAACACACATTTTTCTATAAATGTTCATTGTATACTAGTACATTCCAAGGAATTATGGATTCTGATCATTTTAGGTACTCACTACTTTATCATTATATTGATATGAATCTTTTAAAAATTGGGGCAGTCCACATAGAATGGAATAGAATCCTAGGCATAATTTTTGGGTATAAATAGTATTCTTCTCATAAGTTATAAGATAGGGTAGAGTATTGTTTAAAATTTATGAATAAGAGGACTATATTATAATAGATTCCTATACTATATGATATCTAGAAGATTAATTTCAATTTATATTATATTTTTTTCATATTTTTAAAAATAATGTAATATTACAAATCCATTTTTTTGAGTGATTCCATATTATAATATATATTATATTTTTAGTGACTCTGTTTATGATGTTCCTATCATCATAGGCTTTAGGATATTGAAGTGATAGAACATTGTGGGTGGTCTAAAGGGGATTCAAAGTGTTCTTCAGGATTTTCTATATATAATTAAAAATATATATTCGAAATCATATTAGGGTGGTGAGGTATTAAGTTATGTAAACTCCCCAGTTTTCATTAAATAAAATTTTATTCTTGCATTTACTATTTTGAATGCTAA
Organism: Viscum album; assembly: GCA_963277665.1. NCBI lineage: Eukaryota > Viridiplantae > Streptophyta > Magnoliopsida > Santalales > Viscaceae > Viscum > Viscum album. Next base: position 301,388,451 of record OY728131.1, on the reverse strand, counting down.
ATACACACTATTATTCAATCAATCACCATAATATTTGTGGTGAGTGGATTGAGAATTTTAGTGGTATGTGATTATATCTAGGGGGTTTAATTTCGTAACTCTCTCGATTAAGGAGTATTCTTTCTCACACACAATGTAGGATAAATGAATAAATTTTTTTCTTATGGATCATTGGGTAAATATTTATTCTCATACAATTTAAAAAAAATTATGTAAACTAATTATATTAATTACAAAAATTATATTATTTGATTTATTATAATTGTAAATTATGATTGAAAAATTTAGTCTCCGCCATTATTTTCATGACAGATATTTTTATCTGATTGTGTGTGTTTTCCTTTAATAATTTTCATTAAATCATAAAAACTGAATCGCCTCATTATAATTTATTTAATTCATAAAAAAATTAAACAAATATCAAATATGTGACATTGAATTTTCAATAGTTTTCCAAGGAATCATGAAAAATAAAAAAAATTATCTTCCAAGATTCAAAATTACAATTTAATTAGTGAAATATTATTTTACTAAAATATTTTAATTCGGTGATATATCATTTCTATGTTTGCTTTATTAATTTATGTTTCATTAACTTGGGGATATTGTTTGGTTGTTGTATAATTCACATGGGGGTATTAATTATTTTTTGTGTTATTCACTATAAATAAAATAATATAATATATTATTCCTCTGGTAATGTTTTCGTTGATATATATTATTCAAGTTGTGTGTATGTTTTATGGTACATTATTTTCCTTGACTAAGATTGGTGTTATAATTCATCATTCACGTAGAAGTAAAACATTCAAAAATATTGATTTAATATGGTGATGTATCTTGTTCAGTGATTATTATAATTTTTAAGATCATAATTCATTAACTCTTTAGATTTTGACAAAACATGGTAATATCACCCATAAATAGAAATATAAAAAGTATTATAATTCAGATTCAATAGGGGTTTATCAAGTAACATATGAACGCTATGTTTTTTGAAAGTGATACTTTTGACAACTATTTTATTCAAATCGCTTCTAAACATATATTTCTTTTGTAATAGGGACACATTTTCTACTATCAAACTACGGTTTACGCTACCACCCTAAATGGGATACATAGTGAACCTAAAGAAATTATGGTTGACATGAATGCATATATGAATGTATATGCAGATGCTGATGAGGTAGTAGAGCTCATTTTGGTTCTTGAAATAGGATACAGGTTATGAGAAAGATAGTGTATTGACTCTATATTAATATTTACCCTTTTGGTACATCTTGAAACATAAGCTTCACCTTGGGTGATCCTATATAAATTTTATGTTTGTATTACCACCATTGGTTTTTTTCAAAAATGAAATATTTATTTAATACTTTAATTCTATTTTATATTCATATTTAATACTGGGATTTGAAACAATTAATTTTATTTTCAATTGATAATTATTTTTTTATGGTATTTGTGGATAAATATCGCTATGAGTCACTAATTCTCACTCACTACTATTTAGATGCAATTGGAACATATAGAATAATTCCTAGGATCATGTGGTTTCTTCTCTCTTTTAGAATATTTGGATTATTAGAATGAAGAAATTACCATTTATTATCACAAATGTATTTTCATTAATGTATTATTTTTTTTAATTTGGATATAGAAAGGACTAGATGAAAAATTGAATATATGATATTCATGTGAGTAGACTAAAAATAAATGGGTTTTAGTCCACCTTTGCAGGAAGTTATGATTGATTTTATTTCATTTTTCCTTTTTTGTTTTATTGAAATTTACATGTGTAATATTTTTCTTATTTAGGGTTTTAATGATTCTCATTGGATGTAATAGGCATCCATTCATGAATCATATTTTTTTATATAATTATCTAAACACATTTTCACGAATGTCAACAATTTTCATAGGATTAATTGTTACTTTATTTATAGTTTCAACAGAAAATATATATTATTTTCCTATATATGTAATTATTGGAATACTAATTTACAATACCGTGGTGCAGACTAATATTTTGAATGTAATAACAGGTTATATGAATATTGGATTCATATCCTTGAGATTGATTATGTTGATGTTGTCTCAATCCTGAGTGATATGAATCTATAATTTCATATAGAATTATTATATAACTGAAAATCATTTCTTGATATGTCCATTTTATATTTTTAGGGCATAATTAGTTAAAATTATTTGGAGAAACATCACTGATGTTATTATATGTTTCTTAATGTTCCACGAGTGGGTAGTATGTTGTTGATATTAGGGTACATAATATTGATATTTTTAGTATGATGTGGTGGTGGCTTAGGATTCAAATATAGATACATGATATCAAAGTATTGAAGTTAATTTCTAAGATGTTACATATATGACATATGGTCTATAAACATAGATAGAGAACAAAGTGGAGATTATTTTCTTCCTCAAATATTGGTGATTCCAATATATTATCACTATAGTATACATTAGTCTTTTTTACTTCACATAAAGGGGTTTTATAATTATCAATGTACATATAGAGTAGTGGAAAGCCAAGATAAATGGATTCTATATAGAATATAAGAATGCAGTGAAGCTTTATATGATTCAAGAAATAGTTGAGAGATGATTAAAATTTTTCTAATCTAGTGAGATTTTATGTCCTTAAATATATTTTTATGCATGAATATATAATGATTATATAAAATGGAGATTTATGTACATAGGAATCATGAAAATATTATTAGTTCAGTGGACCATTGATTTATGAGGCATGTTTCTTAGTGTTATGATTTATTTTGTATATAAGGTAATCACTTATTTGTTAATGTTTGTTTTGTGATTATAATTTAATATAAAATAGTAAACATTATATACATTTATAACGGGAGTTTTTTAACCCTTTATCTCTCTAACCAGTTGATTGATAGAGTGGGATTTAACGATACTCGCATGGTTGGTGGTATAATTTTGTAAATGTGGGTCATTCATCTATTAGTTTTGGGATATTCTATATATGATTTATAATTTATACCATATGACACTTTTTAATTTTGAATATTTATAAAATATCTAGGTGTTAGATATTTTAATGTATGAGTCACATGATTTATATTGATATTTTTAATTGAATTTATAAATACAAGATTGTCACAATAAATCCTTCAATGTAAATACTTTTCATTGAAATTGGAAGTATTTTTAGTACAATTTAGATAAATAAAGGGTAATGGGTATTTCAAGGTTCATATATCTGATGATGGGGTTTAAAATTCCTTGGTATTCCTTGAAATATTGATTAAATTCCACGTGATTCAAATGTGTCTTAGTGTATGACCACAATTTTTGATGTGATCGTCTATGAGAACGGTCATGCATTAGTTGGTGTATATTGGGTTACATATGAAAACCATGGTCTAATGTTATTAATTATCACATCATATATATATATATTTATTTATTATATATTATTTCCATTGTAATGTTAATATTTTTATCCATTTTTTGTATGGTAATTTTTTTATTACTTATTTTATTAATATTATATTATAGATCCCAACTATAATTATTTACATCACATGATATAAATGTAGTAAAAATATATTTTACCCTTTTTTGATACATAATACATTCAAGACATAGATGACATCTATGTAGATTTTTTTTGGTATCATAATTTTGGATTTTTTTCTATTAAGTACCCATATGGTGATCTTAAATAGAGGAAACTATAAAGACTAAACCGCCTATAACAACACAACCTATTAAATGATACATAAATTGTTCCTTTCATTGATCATGTGTTTGGGTATCTTGACCTGAGATTAGTTTTAGTGTACACCATTTGATCATGTTCTATGATGTATGATGAAAAAAATAGATTTAATTTTTGGGCTAGGTGGATATATTTGGGTGTGTTAATGGTTTTTGGGATTTAATTAAATGATCTAGACAATATAATTAATTTAATAATGAAAGTGATATACTAAAAATTGGGAGAGAACAAGTGGGATACCCATGATGTCCTCTCCCACTCCATAATGGCATTTGACAATGTGGTTGTCCCTACCCATCCACCAGGGGTGGAACATTTTTCACCTTTCATGGGAATGGAATCTACCCAATTTTATCAGTTTCCAAACCCTATACATCTACCCCATTACCCAAAACTCCATATTCCCTAGAGTTGTTAACCTATTTCATGGGATCCATGAACTTGTGATATTGAATGTGGAATTCAATAAGTCCTCTTCACGCCTAAATCTGACCCTCTTTTATATGTTTTAGTTGAGATGGAATTTGGTTGATGTATTATATAGGTTCTTCATCATGGCTTGGGATTTACATGAAAGAGAAACAATGGGATTTACCAACAATAAACACATAATTTTTTGGTTCACATCAGAGGAATACATAATTTATGAATGTTATAGTGCTACTCATATTTTCAACAAGTCTCAGTTATTCCTCTTCATATGCTCTTATGACTTCTATATGAAGCGCAACTCCAAATTGGTGGAAATATGGGTTACATTTCTCGATCACCCTTTATCATTTCAGAACCATTGTATAATTATAATTTTAGGGAACCTTGTTGGTGGATTCTTCTATTCTGACAAAAAAATTCATTTTGTCTCACATCCTATAAATTTGAGAATCTGTGTGAAATTTTATGCATCAAGGATTCGTACTACGTCTGTGTGGGTTTTAATGGGTGAATAATTTTATTACAGAAACCCATTTTTTTATGAAACCATGCCAATTTAGGTTCCTACTATAATAGAATGAGAGATCACTGGAAATGTGTAGGCATCGGTAAAGGAACCTTGATATGTAGAATGGTGTGTATTTAGGAGTCAGTGGAAAAGACATAGGTTATAATGTTGATGATGTTTTTTCTAGAAAGAGTCAATTTGATGCTTTTAAAAGCCCATCTACTATATAGGGTGATCGGTTTGAAACACTGATGGATAACCCAATGGTGGAAAAAATAAGCGATCGCTTGCAAAAGGACCTATATTTTCCCAAGACTTTTGTGAAAAATTAATCACTGTAGGTGAATAATTATGAAGTGATGAAAATTTTGGTTTGGTATCCCCATAACTCTCTTATGAAGTTCCCAGTTAGGATCCAAGTATCACTAAGAGGGGGAGGGGTTAATCAGTGATATATTTTCTTTTTATGTTTCCCCATTTTGAAACAACCATCACCTCCTGTAAATTATTTTCTTCCCTACTGAACACACACAACCACAGGATCACATGATTTACAAGGTTCACTACTGAACAAGAGTAGCTACGTCTTTGGTATTGTACGGAAACAATCTAGTACCAAAAATACACTAGAAAACAATCTTTTTATGTCGAATAAAATGAGTAGGATATACCTTTACACTCATGTAGCACTTTGAAAACAATCCAGTAGTGCATGTGCTCCCTCTTAGCACAAATAGGGTAATATAATGATTCTTTTCTTCTTAATGAACCTTTAGAAATCAAGTCATTCAAAATTATTATTCACATTCCAACCCAGAAGCTTGTAAGAACCTCCTGGTGAAAACATCTTGCGCGCCACTCCCTGCTTGCGTGACTCCCTACCTGCGTGCCACCTATTTGCGCCCTACTTCAGCTTGTGCTCCACCTACTTGTGTGCCACTCAACTTGTGTAAGGCCTACTTGTGTGGCACAACTTGTGTGCCACAACTTTCACACCACAATTTGAATTCCACTGTTGTTTACAACTCACAACATGAGCCCCACCATTGACCTATACCACAAACACATCATGAAGACACCTCCCTACTTGGGCGCCTCTGACATCTTGCGTGCTTCCACTTGCATGTCACCATGCTTGCATGCCTTTATAAATAAACCTTAATTCGCGTGCCACTTCTACTTGCACAACACTTCAGTTTGTGAGCCACATTCTACAACTTAGGTTATCAGAGCTCACAATTTTCGCTTATGTGCTGAGCCTTAAAAAATGAGGAGGCTAGTTGTATATTTATATCGATTTTGGTGACTTCCGCGCCACATACACTTGTGCCCTGCTCCAACACTTGTGATCCACTCCAGCACTTGCGAGCTCCTCCATCACTTGTGCGCCTCTGTAGCACTTGGACACATCTCCAGCACATGTGCGCCGCTCCGACACATGCATGAAACTTTCATTCTGTTGTCATTTTTTGATATTATTATGTTTTAATACGACTTCCATGCAACATATACTTGTGTTCCACATATACTTGCACGCCACACTTGCACGCCGCTTTTGACATGTGTGCCACTTTCTATCCTTAAAAAAACACTTCTTTTAATCTCCCTATCCTTCGTAAGGATTGCATCACATGTTCTCTAAACATATGATAGTTGTGAAATACAAATCAGAAAATAATCGTCATATTTTAAAATTCCAATACTATGTGAATTGATTTAGCTTCTTCGACAACAAATAACAACACACTGTAACAACAAGCTCTTCATACTTCCTTATCCAACCAACTTGGTCCCAACAATCTCCCCCTTTGGATTTTGATGTCAACCAAGATTCATAATTAAATTAACATTGTAACCTTAAGCAATGGATTACTTATAAAAAATTCTAAGCATATGTGAGCTAACTCATTGTAGGAAATAGGAATTATTAACAACCAAAACCATGCTGTCCAAAAGAAGTGACTATTAAATTGAATAGGCGTATATCCTCAACCTTCTTTAAAATATATTTCAATCTTTTACAACAGAATTCATCACTTCTTAAACATTCTTAGAATACAAAAAAATTCCTACAACCACTCCATTAAATAGTTTTAATAGTTCACACACATACATGCCGGATTCATAGATTACACACCACTCCCCCTTTATGCTTGTATCAATAAGGATAGCTTTTGGAAACAATTCTCCCCCTTGACAACACTATCCAACGACAAGATGAGAGTGGGTACAGAAACAGGTACCTTATCTCTTATGAGAAGGAGGATGGACACCCTTGTTAATACTTAATATGTCAAATTGTTCCTTCGATAAAGGTTTTGTGAATATATCATCCACTTGTTCAAATGTAGGAACATACGACAACCTCAATTCATTCCTCTCCACCTGCTCTTTGATGATTTTCTACATTATATCAATGTGTATTAAAAGAAAATGTTGAACCGAATATCTTGTAAGATTTATTACACTCTGATTATCACTAGCCAATAGAAATGGTAGCTTTACGTCAACATGTAGAACATCCAACTGAGTATTCATCCACATTAGATGATTTGAATCTTGAGTAGAGACAACATACTCAGATTCAGCTCTGCTAAAGAGTTACTGAATTCTATTTCATGGTATTCCAACTAACACAAATTTTCCCTAGAAAGAAAAGTCCACCAGATGTCGATCATTGATAATCAACATTTCCTGCCCAATCTCCATCAGAATACCCGAATAATTCAATATTTCCTGAGCCATCATATATGACTCCAAAATTTGTTTTTCCTTTGATATATCTGGGAATTATTTTTCCAGCAATCATATGTGATTCTTTAGGAGCACTCTGAAACCTGGCACATAATGTGATAGCATAGACAATTTCAGGTCTTAAGGCAGTCAGATACAACAGTCTTATAATGAGCTTTCAAAACTCTTTCTGATCAACTGCCATGCCTTCTCCATCTTTATACAACTTCTTTCCCATTGAAATTGGTGTGGAAACTAGATTCTAACATTCCATGCCAAACTTATTCAGAAGTTCCTTAGCATACATTTCTTGAGGCAGAAAACATGATTCTTCTTCAATGAAATTGGTATCCCAAGAATGTACTTCATTTCTCCCAGCATGGACCTCTCAAAGAACTTCTTCATCTCCTCATCAAAATCTTCACATGATCATTCATCATTTACAGAAAATATAATATCATCAAGATAAACAATAACGAGTAGTGAGAACTCCTGATAGTCCTTGATGAAGAGATTATTGTCAAATCTCACTTTCTTAATGTTCAACTTTTTTAAAAAAGTATCTAATTTAGAATACAATGCTCTCAGAGCATGTTTCAGCCCATAAAAATCCTTCTTCAACCTTCACACTTAACTTTTATCCTTTCCAATAACAAATCGACACGGTTGATGAATGTAAACTTCCTCATCAAGGTCACTATTCAAAAATAAGGATTTTACATCCATTGGAATGATTTTCTAACCTCATTGTGAAACAATAGTAAGAAAGATTCTGATTTTTTCAAATCATGCCACCAGAGAAAATGTTTCATCAAAATCAATGCCATCAATTTGTGAATACCCTTTACAAAACAAACTTACTTTGTTTCATATTACTTGACCTTGTTCATTCATCTTGTTCTGGAAAACCCACTTTGTACCAATGATGTTTGTGTTGTCGGGATTGGGTACATTTTTCCATGTATCATTCTGCTCTATCTAATCAATCTCTTCATTCATTGCATGAACCAATTCTGGTTGCTCAAACAATTCATTTACATTATTTGGGTCAACTTTCAAATAAAGAGATGTATTTGATATAAAATTCGTTGTTCTTCTTGTTTGAACCCTCTGATTTTTATCTCTACTAATGTTCTAAGCCTCAATGTTCTTCCACATCCTAGGATGAGTTGTTTGAACTCCATCTTCATCACTTGATATATATGAGTCGGATTCATCTTCTTGAGTAGGATTAACACAGTCTGAAAAGTTATCAATATTATTAAAAAAATATTCTAAATCCTACTCCACTTCAACATCAACATATGATTTCTTTTCTATCACAACATTTCCAACAACTTTTACATCTAAAGAATCAATAATTCTTCCTATTTCATTGTTGACACATCTATAAAATCTTCCTTCTACAGCATAGCCAAGAAAAATTCCATCATCTCTTCTTTGCTCAAATATTCCAAGGTTTCCAACGTTCTTTATTGTATTGCATTGACTCCCAAATACTCTTAAGTGTTTCAGACATGGTGTTTCTCCATAGAACATTTCATAAGGAGTCATATCTGAGTTTGGTCTAACGAAACATCGGTTCTGAATATACACAACAGTGATCATGGTTTTCCTCCAATAATAATGATAAATACTATGCTCAAGAAACATAGTTCTCCCCATTTCCACCAAACATCAATTCTTTCTTTCAATAACCCCATTTTTTGAGGTGTGTATGGTGAACTGAACTCATCCCTAATTCTATGCTTCTCATGATAACATTCATACTCTTCATTCTTATACTCACCACCATTTTCAGTTATCAGCTCTTTCACTGAATACTCACATTCCTTTTCTACATTCCAAAAATTTCCTAGACAAGTCAATGTGTTCTGGCCAGACAACCATGTACTCTTTCTTTTCAGACTTATTAGACCTGTCCCTTTTAGCTTTTAAAAACTCTAGATTTTTAAATTTATTAAGAATCTTTTGTTGATCTGGTAACACACTAAGGCATCCCTTGGTAAGATGTTTAGGTCGATCACATCTTTCACAAATAGTTTCCATAGGATGGAACCCATTCTCAACCTTCACACTAGTCATCTCCTATATCTTCTGAAATCTATTTTGAGACATTCAATTTGGAATGGTTTGACTACCCCTCAATATTTTTCTTTCAAAACATTTGGAATAGTTTTAATGTTTTTGGTTGAACCCAAAAATATTTTCCATGCGTCTGAATCCACCACAATACCAGCAGTAACCATACAAATAATATTTTCCTCTGAAACATTTATACTAACAAGATTTTTGAACACTATTTTCAACAACATTCTTAATAGAACTATGATGACCATCACCCTTGATGTTTTAAATTGTAACTCCCTTTATCAGTTCAAATTTAACAACACCAGAAGTATTATAAGTCTTTTGTGACTCATGATTTTTATGCTCTTATGATTTTTCATCATTGCTGACTTTGACCACATACCTGGTCTTTCCATCCTTGTTCTTATCAGAACTAGTTTTGTCTTTCATTTCATCCTTTGAATGTCACTTCTGTGGATCCTTGTTTGGTTCATTCTTACTGGAATATTCACAACTTCTGAGACTGATTTTTTGAAACTGATATTCATTTCATTAGCTTTATAACGTTTATGTTGGACATGTTAAAACTCTTCTTCTTTTTCCTTCATCATTACTTCAAGGTGATCATTACAATTCATTATATTCTCAAGAGAATTTTTCAGATCATCAATATCCTTTTCCATCATGAATTTATCATCATTAAAACATTCTTGATTGTTTAATGCCGAATTTTTATTTATCAGCTTGTTATTTTCCTTCTCAAGCCTTCTGATCTTCCTCAAGCATTCTTTCAACTCTTCTTTCAGATAATATTCAAGTTCAGTTTCTTCTTCTTCTGAAATATTTCTCTCATACTCTTCATTATTCACTACACAAATAAAGGTATTCTATCTAGTTTTTCTTGTAAATAATTTCTCATATTAATCTTCGATGTATTCTTCATCTTCATCTTTAGATAAAAATCTACTTCTTTTTTATTTTAATAACTTTTTATCCTTCCCCTTTGAAAAATATTTCACTTTGTCAGCTTGTTTCTTCCACAACAATCTTGGACTTCTATTATAATTATCATTGTCTTCCTCTTTATTCTTTTTAGGATAGTTAGCCTCAAACTGACTGATGTCTCCACACTCAAAACATTTCAAGGTAAGTTTACCCTTGTATTTCAATGTCCCTCTATTATATTTTTTAGAAAACATGGATAAAATTTCATCCAAATTTTTTACAAACCTCATCATTAGAATAAGATTCAAAAACAACATCTTCAATAGGAGTCTTATTTGACTAATCTCTCTTTGTAGCCTTGAATGGAATTTCTCTATCAGCTTTTGTTTTTCCTTCAAAGTATTCACCCTTCTCATCTAATAAGTAATGATAGTGCTATGAAAATCATCCAAAGATAATGTTACAGGGTCTCTATCTTCTAATGAATACACATTAGCATCAAAATTGTTAGGTAGAAATCTCAAGATCGTTTCTAAAAATGTAGAATCCTCCAACTATTCCCCATGACATATGATTGTACTAACAATATCATTTGTCATGGTAAGAAAATCCCCAATAGATTCAGATTATCCAATTTTCAAGTCTTCATACTTCAGTCTCCAGATTTGTAGTTTAACCATCTTCACTTTTGTATTTCCTTCATTGATGTTTTTCAGTTTGTCCCAGATTCCTTTGGCTATAGAAACACCTTTTCCTCTTAAAAATTCACTCTCAGAAAGAGATGATAGAAACACATTTATAGTTATTCCATCATTCTCATGATTCTTCTTATCGACAGGGGTAAGAGGAACCTTGTCATCAATAGTAGGAAATCCATCTTTTGTAGTTTCAAGAACTTCATATCCAATATACATATGATAAGGCATCATTCTGTTCTTCCAGATTCGATGGTTCTTTCCATAAAAAATCAGAATCCCCTTATTGTTCACACAATTTATATACTCCATCACAACTTCTCTTAAACCACTTCATCAAAGAATAAACTAATGGAACCTGTCGCTCTAATACCAATTGAAGTTCCCTGTCAGGATCCAAGTATCACTGAGAGGGGGAGGGGCGAATCAGTGATATCCTTTTATTTTTATGTTTCCACTTTTTAAACAACCATCTCCTCCTGTTAAAGTGTTTCTTCCCTGCTAAACACACACAACCACGTGAAGACAAGATTTACAAGGTTCACTACTTATCAAGTGTAGCTACATCCTTAGTATGGTACAGAAACAATCTAGTACCACACAATCCACTAGAAAAAAATTATTTTATGTGAAATACAATGACTATGATATAACCTTACACTCGTGTAGCACTTTAAAAACAATACAATTGTGTGCATGAACCCTCTTCGCACAAATTTGGTATTGTAATGATTCTGTTCTTTTTAATGAACTTTCTCAGATCAAATCTTTTAAAACAATTCATCACAGTCCTACCTAGAATCTGGTAAGAACCACCTAGTGCAAGCATCTTGCACGCCTCTTCCTGCTTGCACAACTCCCTACATTCGAGCAACCCATTTGTGCACCACTCATTCTTGCGCTCCACCTGCTGGCGCGCTACTCAGCTTTCACACCACCTACCTGCATGCCACAACTTGCACGCCATAACTTTCTCACCACAACTTGCGTGCCACTGTTGTTCACAACTCACAACTTGCACACCACCTTTGAATTATACACAACACACTTCTTGAAGATATCTCCTTGATTGCGCGCCTATGAAAACTTGCCTACCACCACATACACGTCGCCCTACTTGCACGCCTTTATAAATAACCCTCAACTTGCACTCCACCTCTACTTACGCGTGACATTAGTTTTTGAACCACTTTATACTACTTGCACGATCAAAGCTCACAATTATTCCTTAAGTGTTGATCCTTAAAAAATGAAGAGTTGAGTCGTATATTTATATGCATTTTGGTGACTTGCGCACCACATAGACTTACATGCCGCTCCATCACTTGTGCGCTGCTCCAGCACTTGCACGTCGCTCCCATATTTGCACGCCTCTCCAACACTTGCGCACCTCTGAAGCACATGTGCGCCACTCCATAACTTGCGCGAAACTTTCTTTACATTGTCATATTATTATATGAAGATGTTGAAATATGACATGCACACAATATAAACATGCAATCCAAATATACTTGCGTGCCACACATGCATGCCGCTTTTGACTTTTGCACCACTTTTTTTGTTTTCCAAAAACACTTCTTTTACTCTCCCTATCCTTCATAAGGCTTCCATCACAAGATCTCCAAACTTATGATATTTGTGAAATTCAAATCAAAAAATCATCTTCATAGTTTACAAGTCTATTACAAAGTGAATTGATTTAGCTTCTTTGACAACATTAAACAATACTATGTAATAGAAAACTCTTATTACATCCTTATCTATCCAACTTGTTCCAAACATCTTAAAGTCCCTCATGGGAATTAATACCATCGTGTAATCATTTTTTTGAGTGATGCCTCAATTCTCCCAAAACTACCTCATATATAGAAGATGTTTTTTCAACGAATGGTAATATTGCAAGAGGTCAAACAATTTCACCTAATACACCAATAGACGGTAACACTTCAGGTTGAAAATATATGGAACATGTCAAGGTTGTTAGGAATATATGAGGAAAACCACAAGAAGGAATATGATAGGTACTAAAAATGTTAATTGATTTGAGGATATTGAAAATGATAACCCGACTACGTAGAAAGGTGTGGCTCAGGTGGTGCATTATTTATACAAGTATGGGGTCTTCTGGTATGAGACTAGTTAGAATTTTTATTCCCATGTTTCAAGAGATTTTGTAGATGATGAATTTGAAAGTAGGATTCCATGTCCAAGAAAAAGGAAAATATATATGGGAAAGCGTTAAGGGTAGATTAATTTTTTTATTCCTATACCCATAGAAATGTGATCTACTATGAAATCAAAAGATATAATATTGGGAGAATATGAAAGGGTTCTTAAAATTTCTTCTCTATTTTATATTGGGGTCCCTAGAAGTGTATTACCCATGGATACATTGACTAATCTACAATGTGAATTAGGTAACACACCAGATAAATATTAGGAGTTGTTGTTACACTCTGAAAAAGATATAGTTGAAGAATTTCTAGTGATTAAGGATTACAATGAAGAAGATAAAAAGATGATGGGTAAGACGTTATGTTTTATTAATAATGAAATGATAATCCCATAGAAATATAATAAATATATCATTTTAATTTGAGGATTCAATGATGGGAAAATCATCCAAGAGGAGTACCTGCAGTCTTGGGAAAATCTATCATATAAATTTTATGATTTTTTATAATATGATACAGATAATTAGGTAAAGGCTATGGACTAGATTTTATATATGGAGGAAAATTATAGTATACTTAAGGTGTTCATTTAATATTTTATTCATTTTGTGTTTGATATTTTCATTTCTCAGTTTTTCATTAAATGTTTTTCATCAATTAAAAAGGTTATTTTCATTCTGTTAAAGGAACAAATATCATAAAACTAGCTGTTCAGAACTGCGATTAAGTTATTTAATCCGTGTTAGTATAATATGTTTAGTCTATTTATAATGATCATTATATAATTTATAATGCATATTTGGATAATGAAACCTTGAATTCATCCTGTATTATGAGATATCAAGTAAGGAAGATATCATATTACAAATATAATGTTTATATGAGGAATTCATTTCAAAGAATTATCCATAACACATTTGGGGATAATGATATATTTCTACATTTTTTAATAGTCATTATATATGAATCACTTCAATAAATATAGGTTCAAACATTTTTGTAGACAATATGAATCCCCAAGTTCAACATATTTATATGAATATACTTTTACGTTTTATTAGACCCCATTTGTGGGCCCTGATGATCATTATAGTGTGGAGGAAAAAATTCAATTATTTTATATTATTTTAGAATATGAATTAAGGAAATCATTTTTTGTGTAAATAAAAATAATATTATTATAAAATTTAATAAGAAAAAATAAATAATTTACAAATTTCAATTACATGAGAATGTTTAATAAAGTAATTATGGAAGGAAATAACACAGTAAATGGTTCATATTATTTCAAATGACATGTTAATGTTTAAAAATGATGATTATAATATTTATTTACATATATTAAGATTATAATTAAATAAAAAATCTGTAGAATGATCTAAAATCACCGTTATAACATTCCCATGAAAAACTATATTTTTGAAAACATTAATGTACATATATAATTAAATTTTGGACTCTTTACTAGTTCCCTCTACTATTTTAACTGATTTTGAGATTGGTTCTCTTCAAAATATCCTTATTTCACATTTTATAGAGAGATATAGTTATAAGAAACATTTTGATCATATCTAAATTCATCATGATACTGAATGGTTTTTTGTAGAGAACCATGACTTCCCACACTATCACATGGGAATCTAAGAACATTGATCCCTGGGTAATGGTTCACGTGTTGATGTTCTATAAGATTCCACTCATGGATCATTTATCTTTGATACACTGATTTTGAGGAGATCAGATCGACGTTGATGAATGAATAATTTGTAATTTATAGTTTCATTCAATTATTTTTCTTCATGCTTAATTCAAATTTCATATTTTATGTGGGAGATTATTGGTAGAAATATTAAGGCTAGAATCTTCATCACTTCAATGAAATAATTTGTTTATATTAATATCATTATATCATGATTTTTCAAACCTAAATATCCATTAATATTTTTAAAATGATGTTATCTTTGAGTAAATTATGGGGTTGATTTTTTATAATTCAAAATAATTAATGATTAAAAACTCATCATTATTGAAATTTCAGGACTTTATCGACCAATGATAACATGTGATATATGTGGGGGTCTTAATGGGTGAGAGAAAAGTGTTAATTTTGGAATAATAATGGATATATTTGCAAATGATTACATTTTATAGTTGTCTGGGGCGTAGTTTTATTATTTTATGATAAATATTTAACCGTGATGAGAATGTTCTATGGATGTATTCAGATAATATGTGGAACTATATGTTAAAAGTTCATGAATATGTGACATTATGGTCTGATGACAACATTCTCTTCTAATATATTGATCATCACG
The DNA here is from genome assembly GCA_963277665.1 of Viscum album. Lineage (NCBI taxonomy): Eukaryota > Viridiplantae > Streptophyta > Magnoliopsida > Santalales > Viscaceae > Viscum > Viscum album. Next base: position 301,372,807 of record OY728131.1, on the reverse strand, counting down.
TGGAATGGTAGGACTTCGAGGGAATATACATTGTTTCTATCATATGGTGTGTCACAGAACTATAATCAAGTGTTATTTAATAATAGTGTTATGATATCAAATATAGAGATCAATGTGAGAGTCAAAATATATAAATATTTTTCACCCATATTATGATATATATTTCTGGAACATGTATCATCAATATGAATTAGTAATTCTCTCAAAGGAAAATTTCATGGACAACGCTTTTGTTGTTTTACCTCATAGTAGAGCTCGTGGGATGGATTTAACAAGTTGTGATGATCAAAGAATATGAGATTTTGTATTTGAAACCATATATATTTTATGTATCATCATGTGAGTATGTTTATTATAAAAACATTTATATTGTTTCGTGAACACCATAGATGGTATGAGTATGTGACACTAATTGTTTCGTAATTTCGACAATTTTTAGGAGTGACTTGTTTATTAAATCCATCATAGAATATCATATGGTTTCATGTCAAATATATGATGTATGATATATATTTATGTTTGGTAATATAGAAAAACATATATATATATACATATATTTGTTTAACAATTTATAAGGATTCTAGAATGTTATTATGTTTAGTAACTGACTTGAAGAAGATATATAATATGGTCTAGTTGGATGAAAAGGAATTTGTTTTATCAAATTTACTATCTAGTATATAATATCTATAAAATAATAGTATATTGATGAACACATGATATTAAGGCTACCTTTGGAGCTCATGGTCCCATTTGTGACTTCAATTTCTTCAATGGAAGTTAAGGACAATCGAATTGTAGTTTTTTATAAGTAAGAATGTTTTTCTTGAAAATTATATTTGAAGATAAATATGATGTTTGATAAATTTACAAAATTTTATTTGGTGTTAATTTACAATGATGATAAACATATATTTCAATGTATAACTTCTTGTGGTGTTATTTATTGTTGTGTATAATAACACAATAAGCACTGTGAAATAATAAATTTTGGATCAGGAGGAGGTGTCACATAACAACCATATGTTATTTCATCCTAAATATTTTGGCATCACTATATGGTTTAGTTATGATTTTGTTGGTTCTTATGGAATAGATCATTTCCCAAATTTTCCCATACTCACACATCAATCATTTGTGGTGGATATGTCAATCTCCACTAGAATGGGGTACTACAACATGATTTATATGGCCAATCCACAACATATAAATAATAAATTTATTTTATGAGATTTCATTAATTTGATTATTTTTAAATGATTTATTAAAATTAGGAATCCTCTATTGGATCTGAGTGTAGTCAATGAAGATAAACCCAATAGTTACAAGTTCCATGTCATTTCTCTTTAGGTATGAGGGACTAAGTGTTGTTTTGTCCAATATTTATGGTATGTTATTTATCCTTGTATCCACCTATCTATACCTCTTCTTATTCATCTTGTTTTGAATTATGATATAGTATTTTCTATAAATTATAAAAAATCATTATGGAATCATGTTATTATGGTGTGGTTGTTTAGTGGGATAAGGTGAACACTCATATTAGATCATCATTTTGTCACAGGTAGGCCACTATATTAATTCATTAAAGTATTTCATAATATTAAATTGAATGTTTTTATGTTATGTGTATGAATTTTTTTTAAGTCATTTGTGGATATTTAATATTATCATGAATACTGTATTGTACAAATTTTTGAAGATTTTCATCGATATGAGGTCACCTAGTGCATTTTTAAAATAATACCAACAATTATTAATCATGGAATTAGATGGATTATTTAATTATATATTTATTAAACTGAATAATCCAATTATTTATGGATTTTTGGCTTCATGAATCATATATGGAGAATTTGATCTTGGATGTCACGTTCAATATTATATAATTTGAAATTTCGATCTCTTTACAATATGTTAAATCCATTATTGATGGTAGTGATCCCAATTATTACCAAATTATATAGTTTTTCATATATTTATTACAATATAACCATGGTTAAAAGGTTATGAGTAACCCTAGGTGGTAGCGTTGTTAAGTTCCATATTTTAGGTAGAAATATTTAGTTACATAGACTATTTGATGGTCCTTATATGTCATGATTTTATACCATTTTCATTAATATTTATGTCCCATAAATTATAGGATTGGTTGTAGTGGAATTGAAACCTATATATGGTTTCAATAGAAGAATTGATCATTTAACATATGGGGGTCTTATTTTGTGTTTGTAATGCTCGCGTAGGATGTTTTCTTGTTTTGTTCATATAGATTTATACTCATTTATCCATACACAATTTTAGGCTTTATCAGGATTATGAGATAGTCTAAGAATATCTCCAATAATGATTTCATTATTTTCCAAATGTTTTGTATAGAACAAGAAAATAATTATAGGACTTATATTCCTCATGGGGTGAATATATTATTACTAATGGACTTGTCGCTTTGGAAGAAGAGATAATATTCTTAAGGAATAGATAATGAGTTATTCCCTAGTTCATGACACGAGGAATGAGATTTTTAAAAATGCATTTAGTGTTCATTCATGATAAATACCCATATATTTTTTGGTTAAATGGAAATATACACTTTTTTGGTAATTATCATGATTAGTACCAATGTAACATGGTTATTTGTATATGGGTATTCATTAGGACCCGAGTACTACATAGGACGACCAAGATTGATACAAGAATTGTAAATGTGTAAAATAAAAATCCTATGAATGCCAATGACCATATTATAGGATAGTTATTATATATATATGTGTGTGTGATTATTGAATTTTCAAAATGGATATATAAATGTTATATTTTTTAATTTTCATATAATGATAATTATTAATCTAATTTTCAGGTCATACATTTTTCACCATATGTTTATTTATTTGGAAATAAATAATTAACATTGGCCCTACTATTTCATGGATTATCATATCTAATGACTAGTGTTCTATTTAATTCATCATTCAATATGGTATTATTTTTTTAATATACAACATCAACAACGGGGTTATGATTTTGGATGAAATTATTAGTCTCTTGGTTTTTATTTTCAGAATCATCATTATCCTTTGGGTTATAGATGAATGATATTTCCTTCATATTTGGTTCATGATTAAATGACACATCATTAACCTATAGGTTTGTGTTGAATATATATCAATCAATATTATATAGAAATCTTGGACAAATTGTTCAATATACTGAATGTGTTTTTGTGATATATCAATCCCATGGGTGCTATATCTATGTGATGTATCATTCACCAATGTATTAATTTTCAGGGATATATTATTCATTGAAGGATTGTGTTATTGTGATATACCATTAACATTCTTATAATATTAATAATATATATTTCACTTAGGAATTGTGTTTCGTTGATATGGCATACAACATAGGGGTTATTTTTAGAGATATAACGTTTTCCATGATTGTAATGACTATAGTGACATATAATTCGCCTAGAGAAACAATATTTCCATGATTGATTTTTCATTATATATAAATATTATGATATATATTGATGATAATTAATTTAATGCTTTCTTGTATATTGACCAGGTAATGTCACCAAATTCCAGAATATGCTAGTGGAGAAATGAATTGCCTCCCTAGGTGGAATCATGATAACCCTCGGTATGATATCTTTAGTCCATGTGTTATTTATTGATTCTATTTAATTATACATATATATTTAAAAATAAACTATTTTTGTTAATTACACCATTGGTGGATCCCTTATATATTATATGCTTACATCTTATGCAAGAACCTTTGTTCGCATGAAGATGTAATTGTAGAAATATTATTTTGTGAAAAGAGGCTGATATATTGGGATGATTTAGAAAAAATGTGATACGATAAAAAATTATATTTATGATATTATTATAATGATATTGTGGCTATCTCATTGATTATTTTAATTTTAATTTTCACTCTGTACATGAAAATCCCCTCAGGATATCTTTCATTAGTTATATGGATGTATGGCCAATATATACATTTGGACATAACATTAAAATGTAAATATTTTTGTTTTCATTACATTATAATTATATATGATCCACTCTATTTTGATTCATTTTATGTTTTATTATTGATTGATATTTTTATCATGATTATGATGGTGTACTCTCCCCATTAGTTACTCATTGACCATTGCTAGTAGTTAGAAAACACTAAAAAAGGAAATGAACCCCTAAGTACTTATAGTACCCTTAATCTTTCATCCATTCTGTTTGACTAGGCTATGTATATTATATACACATTCTAAGAAATTACCACTCATATAAATACCTAATATTAATCATTAAAAAATGAGATCTCCTTATAAAAAATTAATCTTATCGTGAAATAAATGACGTATAAACTTCATATATAGGGACAATATAAATCTTTTTTTCATTAAAATACAATTTTCCAAACTTGAAGAAAAGAAAAATCGCCATTACAATGATAAATTATTTCATAATCATGATATAGATATTTTTTTAATAATTTTAATTTGGGTCTCTAATGTAAATAAATAATGATTTTTCTATTTTTTATGTTAGTGGACATAATATCATCAACCCATATAGGGTATTTAATTTATCAGTTTAAACTACTCAAATATAGCTCTTCCTGTTTACCTTAACCATGGGGAATATGAGATGAACGTGTTCATCTTATAATATATATTTATTAATAGTATTTTGTTGGTAAACACTTTTAAAGAACAACTATATGATGAATGAACCCTATAATTTACATGTATCTCCTTATAATGAACACAATGTATTTTTAGTGTAAGGAAATATATTTTCCATATTACTCAAGTGTGGGGGATATAATGGAAATTATACTCTATTTTTTATCTTCTGAACTCAAATTTAATTCCTATATCTCATCAACTATGATGGATTTACCATACACAATATCAGGTGGACCATCTATAATCACATCTCTATTATCTTCATATATATTTTGGATGGATCATCACCTTTATCCATAAAATATTTCTTGGTAATGTCATCATCATTAATGTAACTGAACTGATATTAATACACTGTATTCCTTCAAGTATAAATATAAAAAAAGACTTTTAATATAATTCCTCACCATATTGTTTTTTAATGATATGTCACCATCCAATAAGGAAATATTATCTTAATTATCATAGTGTATATAATGTTTTTTATGATTGGTAATCTCAATTTCATTATAAATATGTGGAGGGATTATTTGAATCTGATAACTCTAGTAGGTGCCATCAAAAGTTACATTTTCTCTTTCTTAGGAATATAAAATGTTTATTATGTTATACTCACTCTTTCTATATGATCCATATGATCTCAAATATATATGATTGATTCTTAAATATGTATAATATTTCTTAAGATGATCCATTTCATTTTGTTCCATAGTCAAATAAGATTAAATTGAAAATCAATTTGGAGTTCTAAATTTTTGGTAATCTCTTATAATGAGAAATTTACTTCTCTCATTTAATATCAAATATTTACATTTCATGCTATATAATACCAGAAATAGAAAATATCAATTTAAATTGCTATGTTTTTCACATCTTTGGAAAATAAAAATCACAATTGGAATGAATATACTATTACTATATAGCAATGATGAAATGGGAATCTTATTAGGGAAATTAATATGGAATCCAAATTTATGGTCATTAAATGAAATTTAAATAATATATTAAAATATTAAGGGTTTCATTAATCCAATCTTCCATTGGGCGTTATGTTCACATTCAAATCATAATATTTACAATCTAGAGTATTCTATCTCATCTTCTTTATAACCCGAGTGAATGAGTTTCTAACAAATAAATATGTAAATTCATAAGACATTATCAACCAAGGATTGATAAAGGTTGACATCAATGAGTTTTTGACCTAATATAGGGGGTTTTATGTTCCCATAAATGGATGTTTCTTATAAATGTTTTTAAAATAGATAAACATATTTAATTTGGTGGATATTACCTCAGGGGGATATATCTCCAGGATAGAAACCTTATTTTTCTACTCTTAATGATTTAAAAATGATTCAATAATATATAAAATATGTTCTTTAGGGGGACTAATGTTATTTAATAAGGATAAAAATTCCATAATATTCGGATAATGTTTTAAAATATCATTATTTTTTTAAAAAATTTCCCATTCTTAAAAACATATCGTTGATCTTATATGTAAGGAATTAACATTAATTTTTTATGGAGAAATAAATTTTTCACTAGGGTTTCATGATACTTTTTATTGTTTTTGAGTTCAAGTAAATACAAATTTAAATGTTTTGGTATTACCAACGGGAAACAATTTACAAGGAAATCATTTTTTTAAAGAGAAGTAAATTGAACATTAGAGATTCTAGGATAAGAAATATTCTAATTCATATATTTTTTAATGGACAATCATTATGTTAAAGTAACAGTTACAATGATATCTTGGATATCTCCAAATCTTCTGGATAATCCAGGGATTTGTCATCCTCATCCTTGAAGGGCCACAACCTTTAATTCTACGAATGAATCTATTTCCGATGTTATCGCCAAAGCCCACAAGATTGTATCCATGATGCATTTGTGCACTAGAAATGGTTAGTCCTACTTTGTGAATCTACAAATGTGAGAAAAATAATCACTTTCAATAGAGATATCTACACCTTGTCCAAAATGGGAGGATATGTGTAACGACCCAAAATTTCATTAATGGAAAATCCCTCTTGATCCAGTTAAATGTTTCTTTATAAAAAATGTTTTTATAAGATATCAACTTTTTTTAGTTTTACTTTAAGATTTGTGACCGTTACTTTTATAGCCGTTGAACAGTGATCATCTGGGTAGTTTAAATATAAGGCTTTAACGAACCAATTTTCTACTCAGACAAAGGAAGCGATGGCCTCATCCAGTAGAATTTCCCCTTACGAAGCCCATTTTTCAGAGCTCGGAAAGGAGGTGGCGTATTGGGGCTTTGCCCTTGACCAAGCCCAAGCTAAGCTTCATCATGTCAAGCTCGAACGTGATCGTCTACGGGAAAAATGGAAGTTGATAGAGATTACCACTCGAGCAATGTTATCTGAGAAACCCCAAGAGTCTGTCACCATCGCACACCTTACCCTTAGGTCTTATGAGGCTATTTTAAGGGGTTATGTAACAAATAAGTAGCACCATGTTCATGTACATTATTTTTGTATATAATAATGAATATAATTTCTAGTCATTTTTGATACATTGTAATTAGTTTTTAAAGTACAAACGGTGTTTTTAGTTATTATTTAATTAAGAATTATATATTATTAAATTAAAGGATTTTTGAATTAAATAATATTTTAATAAAATATTATTATTAATATTAAATTAATTTTTATTAAATATAAATGATCTTGTAATTTTATGAATGCAATTAAAATTTTTATTAAGGTTTGAAAGCCATTTCTGTCAAAACCCGTGAATTTTTTGATAAATGTCGGTTTTTATTTTAAAAGTAAAAATTCACATATTTAGAAAATTATTTAGATAAAATAAATATTATTTTTGGAATGAGGACGTCGAAATTATCCAACGGTGAATTTTTCATAATTTTCTGAGACAGTCAAATTTTTGGGTAAAAATTAAATACCATTTAAATATATAATGTGTTTTATGACATCATAATGACCCAATGGTGATGTAATAAAATACCATAATCCTTATGTTCGGCCAATATATGTTTTATCATTAAAATAATGAGTTTTTGGGTTTGTTTGACTCACTTTTCAAAGCATTAATGGAGCCCTCAAGACTTATTCAACACTTTGCCTTTTTAAATTAATTTCCATGGGAGTGCGACTCAACTCCACATAAGCAACCCTAATTTTTTAATAATTTCGGACCTTGGCCTTGTAAAATATTGTTTTCCTCTTTCCTTTTCCAGAAACCATGGGCAAATACCATGGGATGGTTTGTGGTTTGGATTATTTTAATATAAGGGGTCCCAAACCTAAATAATAAAGAATTCTCTCACCTTTCCTATATAAACCCACCCAAGCTCCCACTTCCTCCTCACTCAAAGCCCTTGAAGTACTTCCAAACTCTTCCCTACTCTCTCTAGAATCCTATCAAGGTTCCCCAAGCTCCCAAGAAGCCTTTCACAATCCTCTCTCTAGCCTTTGGAAGCACACTTCCAAGTAAGGGTTTTTCTTCCTTTCTCATTTTTTTTCAATTTTCTTTAAGTTGTATTACCCTTTTAATTTCATTTATGAATGTTGGGGTATGGTTTCAAACCTCTCCCATACTTCCCTCTTATTGTTTTAATGATGGGAGACCCCTTTCTCTCTCATTAAATGCCTCCCATGTACACCCGTTACTATGCCGAAATTCCGAAAGGAACCTTTTTCTCCTCTTCTATATTCAAGCAATAATTTTGTATCATGAATCTAAATTCCTTTTCAATTGTTGGGACATGTATCTATATGACCTTCTTACTGTCCATTACATGTGAATATGATGAGGAACCCCTTTCTCTCTCATCAGCTTTTTTTTATGAATTCTTATGTCACGCCGTTACGCGGTCGAAATCACACCGATTTTCTAAGCCAATATCATTGTGTAGTGAATACCATGCCCATTTCTCCATCAAGGGTATTCAACTTTATGCACATTTACGTATTGATTGTAAAGTTTCATGTATGAATTCCACATTCCTTTATCGTGGAAGAAATGATTATGTTTTATGAATCCATGTTTTATGATCCATGTGGAACACTTATGCATGAAATGAAATGTTTAAGAAGGGTGCGCCCTGATAGCGCTCCAATGCATTGGGTAAAGTATAGTATCATGATATGTCATGTGCAATGAGTGTTGACTCATGCTAATTCAAGTGCAACGAGGGTTTACTCGTGCTTCAAGTGCAATGAGGGTTTACTCATGCTCCATGTGCAATGAGCCTTGGCTCATGCTAATTCAATGTTAAGTGTTGTTGCCACATTTCCATGTTATGATTATCATGCTTTATCATGCCTTTATGTTCATGTATCTCTTATGCTCTATTGATATGCCTATTGCCTAACATGTATTGTAATCCTCATGTTATTCATTATGTACTCCCTTACTGGGCTTTATAGCTCACCCTTTTCTTATGCATGTCCTCAGGTTATCCCATGCAATGCTAAGTACAAAGGAATGTAGTGGTCATGTAAAGGAAGTTTTCAATAAGGATGTTGTATTTCAAGTTTAGAGTTTTTATGTAATGATCCTAAGCCCCAAAGACACTAAACCTCTCGATCTTCTTTGTTGTATCAAGTTAAGTTTTATGTAATAAAGCATGTTTAAGTTGTAATAAAAAGCAGGGTTGTCATAGTTGGTATCAGAGGATAGGTTTAGTTATTTTTGGGATTAGGAAACCCTAGTAATGCCTTAGATACAAGACTAAGCATAATAAAAACATCCCTAAGTTTTGGTAAATACTAAGTAAGTGTTTTATTAAACAAATACATCCCTGTTTGGATACGAGCAGGTAGAGGCGGCTCTGGAACAGATGTATCCTAGGGGTAAAACCCGAAAACACCGCTTTGAGCTAGACTCGAACGGGAACTGGTGCACGACAACGGGCCTTGCTGCACTCTTGGTTACGACACTCCCGGGGGATATGTTTTGATAAATTCACAATCTTAGTATGAACCCTTATTAAGGAAAAAATGCCCCTAAGAATATATGTTAGAAGGAAGATCATGAAAAGCCTGGATTGAATCCTATAGACTCATGAGTTAAAGAGATTAAAGTTTATTTATAAGTCATCAACTTTTGTCTTTGGATTACCCTTTTTGTGTTACCCCTAACATTCCTTTTATTCCAGCCAATGGCCTGTAATAGGAGAACTCGGGCTAACAACCGTTGTGAAGATCAGTGTGATGATTGTACTTATGAGATGCCCAATCCAATGGGAGCGGGAATCGCGAACTTTGTCACGCTTCTCTCTCAGCTAACTCAAGTTTTGAATAGAAACACTGGTCAAGAAGAACGTTCAACCCCCCCTAAGAAAGAACAAGTCGCTATTGAAAGCTTCATGAGACAAAGGCCTCCTACTTTTAGTGGATCATCCGATCCCACGATTGCTGAACAATGGATCAACTCCATTGAAAAGATATTCTCCATCCTCCAATGCTCTAAAAAAGAGAAGGTTCTCCTGGCGGCTTATCGTATGGAGGGTGAAGCTGATCAATGGTGGACGTTGATCAAAAATACGAAGCCTAAGGAAGAGATCGAGGCTTTGGAATGGAAGGTATTCCGGAAGATGTTTTTCAATAAATATTTTCCACGCACCCTCCTTCTTAAGATGGAAAGGGACTTCCTTTCCCTCAAGCAGAAAGATGAGGAATCTGTGGGAGTGTACGAGGCAAACATCACAAGGCTTGCACGATACGCTTCCGGCTTTGTCGTTACCCCCGAATGCAAGGTTGACCGCTTCTTTGGTGGGCTGAAGACTAGCTTGCGGAAAGCATTAGCGATCCGTGACTTCGACAGCTATGAGGAAATTGTCCGATGTGCCCTCAAGGTTGAAATGGAGATCGGAGAATCACAGGGGTATCATAGGGACAAGAAGCGGAAGGTGGACTTCAATGCTGGTGGTCCGATGGATAAATCCAACGGCGCTAAGAAATTCCATCACCCCACTTGCCAATAGTGTGGAAAAAAGCACCCTGGAAATTGCCTTAGGGGGACAAGAAAATGCTTCAAGTGTGGAAGAGAAGGGCACCTAGCTGTTAACTGTCAGCAAGAAGGACCCGCGGCTGCGACGGAGGGGAGGAACGCTCCGTTCGAACCTCAACGCGTTGTTCAATGCTTCAAATGCAAAGAACCGTGTCATTTTGCGAATCAGTGCCCTAATCCAAGGGTTATCGGAGGCAATCAACAACCTCCAAGACAGCAAGGAAGAGCTTTTGCCATCACTTCTGCCGAAGTGAACCCCGACAACGAAGTGGTGACAGGTACGCTAGTTATTCATTCAAGAATAGCGAACATACTTTTTGATTCAGGTTCTACGCATTCTTTTATATCTCAACAGTTTAGTAGAACAATCCCTGCACCACCACAAATCATGGATGTAAAGATGTCGGTGAGTACGGCAAATGGGGCAATCATTGCATCCCATGAGTATAAGTCCTCCCCTGTTATAATCTGTGGATTGAATTTCCCGGCGAACCTCGTCATACTCCCTTTGGTGAAATTTGATGCAATTCTTGGCATGGATTGGCTTTCCTTATATAGAGCCAACATAAATTGTCGGGAGAGGGAAATCACACTCCATATGGAGAATCGACCCCCGATTCTTTACAAGTGTCAGGAGGAAGATGAATCTCCTTTAGCTCCATCATCTCAAGCATGGATATTACTGCCTTATGAGCACGCATATCTGGCTCAGATGATTGAGTCCAAGGAAGAAACCACCCTTGAAGAAATGCCTATTGTGAGGGAATTCGCTGAAGTATTTCCCGAGGAACTTCCTGGTATTCCTCCAAGAAGAGATGTTGAGTTCTCAATTGAACTTATACCTGGGGTGCTACCAATATACAAGACTCCATATAGAATGGTTGTGGTTGAGCTTGAAGAACTGAAGAAACAACTACAGGAGAATCTGGATAAAGAGTTTATACGCCCAAGTGCATCACCATGGGGTGCACCAGTCCTCTTCGTCAAGAAGAAGGATGGGTCAATGCGGCTTTGCATCGATTATCGTGAACATAACAAAATCATGATAAAGAACAAGTATCCTCTCCCAAGAATCGATGACTTGTTTGATCAGCTGCGTGGAGCACAATACTTCTCCAAGGTCGACTTGCGGTCGGGATATTATCAAGTAAGGGTGAAGAAGGAAGATATCCCCAAGACTGCTTTTCGTACAAGGTACGGGCACTATGAATTCATAGTAATGCCTTTTGGACTCACCAATGCTCCAGAAATATTCATGGACTTGATGAATAGATTCTTTAGAGATTACCTAGATAAATTTGTGGTAGTCTTTATAGATTATATTCTAATATACTCCAAAACCAAGGAGGACCATGAGGAGCATTTAAGAACTGTACTGGAGACTTTGCGTAAGGAGAAGCTCTATGCCAAGTACAGCAAGTGTGAGTTCTGGTTGAAGGAAGTCTCATTCTTGGGCCATATCATCACAAGCAATGGGATATCTGTGGACCCCTCCAAAACAGATGCAATTGAGGGATGGCCGAGGCCAACATCGGTAACTGATATCCGTAGCTTCTTGGGGTTAGCTGGATATTATCGACGATTTGTGAGAAACTTCTCATGATTGTCCAACCCTCTTACCAAGCTAACTCGAAAGGGAGTAAAGTTTGCTTGGAGTGATGAATGCGAAGAAAGCTTCAAGGAGTTGAAAAGGAGGCTTATCACTGCACCTGTGCTCACTTTACCCACAAGTGGGGAGCTTTTTGTGGTATTCAGTGATGCTTAGAAGAAGGGCTTAGGATGTGTGCTGATGCATAATGATAAATTGATATCCTATGCCTCAAGGAAGTTGAAAATCCATTAGCGAAACTATCCAACGCATGATCTGGAGTTGGCGGCGGTGATCTTTGCCTTGAAAATCTGGCGGCATTATCTCTATGGAGAGAAATGTGAGATATATACTGACCACAAGAGTCTTAAATATATATTCACACAGAAGGAGCTTAATATGCACCAGAGAAGATGGATAGAGCTCAAAAAGGATTATGACTGTTCAATACATTACCACCCTGGGAAGGCGAACAAGGTAGCGGATGCCCTAAGTAGAAAGGATCCAGCAATTCTATCAATGATGAGAATTGAGAAGGATCCAATCTTCTTAGACTTGATGAAGATGGACGTGGGAATAATAAAGGAGGGAACATCATCAATCCTTTCACAAATGATTTCTCAACCATCTCTTTTGGAAAGGTTAAAAGATGCTCAAAAGGATGATGCGAGAATCCAAGAAAAAGTGGAAGCTATCAAAAAGGGAAAATCCTCAGAGTTCAATGTTAATGAAGAAGGAATTGTGCGGTTTGGGAAAAGACTATGTGTCCCATCAAGTTCGGAGCTGAAGAAGGATCTTTTGGATGATGCACATAGTTCAAATTTCTCTATTCACCTAGGGAGCACAAAGATGTATCGAGATCTCCGAGAAAACTTTTGGTGGGATAATATGAAGAAGGAGATCGCCGAATATACATCAATGTGCCTTGTGTGTCAGCAAGTGAAGGCAGAGAGGCAGAAGTCTAAGGGGATGATGCAACCATTGCCCATACCAGAATGGAAATGGGATAACATCACCATGGACTTCGTCACTGGACTTCCAAGGACATCCAAAAGCAACAATGCAATCTGGGTTATTGTGGATCGTCTTACAAAGACTGCACACTTCATTGCTATTCGAGAGGATTTATCTTTGGATAAACAGGCACGGATATATATCAGGGAAGTGGTACGGTTGCATGGAGTACCAATATCTATTGTGTCGGGCCGAGATCCAAGATTTACCTCTAAGTTTTGGAAGAGTCTTCAACATGCTCTGAATACTGAACTGAACTTCAGTACGGCCTATCATCCTCAAACTGATGGCCAATCCGAGCGGACTATCCAAACACTTGAGGATATGTTGAGAGCGTGCTCAATGGACTTTAACGGAGGATGGGATCAACATCTTCCTCTAGTTGAGTTCTCTTATAATAATAGTTTCCACTCGAGCATCCAAATGGCACCATATGAAGCCCTGTATGGGAAAAGGTGTAGAACACCGGCATGTTGGGATAAGGTCGGTGAACGTAAGCTGCTTGGACCAGAAATGGTCGAAGAAATGGTGGAGAAGGTGAAAACCATTCAACAGCATATCAAGGCAGCCCAAAGTCAACAGAAGAGTTATGCAGATAATCGTCGACGAGACCTTGAGTTTAAAGTCAGAGACATGGTGTTTTTACGCATATCTCCGTGGAAGAAGGTCATGAGGTTTGGAAAGAAAGGGAAGTTAAGTCCAAGGTACATCGGCCCATTCGAGATTCTTGATCGTGTTGGGGCTGTGGCCTATCGACTAGCACTTCCACCTACTATGGCCAAGGGTCATTATGTCTTCCATCTATCCCTCTTAAGGAAGTACATACCAGACCCTTCACATGTACTCTCTTCCGAGGTGGTACAATTAGAAGACGATCTTTCTTATTAGGAGCAACCAGTGAAGATCTTAGATCGTAGAGAAAAAGTTCTACGAAATAAGACATTTCCCCTCGTCAAGGTGTTGTGGAGAAACCACAAGTTTGAAGAAGCAACTTGGGAGTCGGAGGATATGATGAAGCTAAGTTACCCACATTTGTTTTAGTGTGGGAAAAGGAAAATTTCGAGGGCGAAATTTATTAAGGGGGGAATGTTGTAACGACCCAAAATTTCATTAATGGAAAATCCCTCTTGATCCAGTTAAATGTTTCTTTATGAAAAATGTTTTTATAAGATATAAACTTTTTTTAGTTTTACTTTAAGATTTGTGACCGTTACTTTTATAGCCGTTGAACAGTGATCATCTGGGTAGTTTAAATATAAGGCTTTAACGAACCAATTTTCTACTCAGACAAAGGAAGCGATGGCCTCATCCAGTAGAATTGCCCCTTACGAAGCCCATTTGTCGGAGCTCGGAAAGGAGGTGGCGTCTTTGGGCTTTGCCCTTGACCAATCCCAAGCTAAGCTTCATCAAGTCAAGCTCGAACGTGATCGTCTACGGGAAAAATGGAAGTTGATAGAGATTACCACTCGAGCAATGTTATCCGAGCAACCCCAAGAGTCTGTCACCATCGCACACCTTACCCTTAGGTCTTATGAGGCTATTTTAAGGGGTTATGTAACAAATAAGTAGCACCATGTTCATGTACATTATTTTTGTATATAATAATGAATATAATTTCTAGTCATTTTTGATACATTGTAATTAGTTTTTAAAGTACAAATGGTGTTTTTAGTTATTATTTAATTAAGAATTATATTTTATTAAATTAAAGGATTTTTGAATTAAATAATATTTTAATAAAATATTATTATTAATATTAAATTAATTTTTATTAAATATAAATGATCATGTAATTTTATGAATGCAATTAAAATTTTTATTAAGGTTTGAAAGCCATTTCTTTCAAAACCCGTGAAGTTTTTTATAAATGTCGGTTTTTATTTTAAAAGTAAAAATTCACATATGTAGAAAATTATTTAGATAAAATAAATATTATTTTTGGAATCAGGACGTCGAAATTATCCAACGGTGAATTTTTCATAATTTTCTGAGACAGTCAAATTTTTGGGTAAAAATTAAATACCATTTAAATATATAATGTGTTTTATGACATCATAATGACCCAATGGTGATGTAATAAAATACCATAATCCTTATGTTCGGCCAATATATGTTTTATCATTAAAATAATGAGTTTTTGGGTTTGTTTGACTCACTTTTCAAAGCATTAATGGAGCCCTCAAGACTTATTCAACACTTTGCCTTTTTAAATTAATTTCCATGGGAGTGCGACTCACCTCCACATAAGCAACCCTAATTTTTTAATAATTTCGGACCTTGACCTTGTAAAATATTGTTTTCCTCTTTCATTTTCCAGAAACCATGGGCAAATACCATGGGATGGTTTGTGGTTTGGATTATTTTAATATAAGGGGTCCCAAACCTAAATAATAAAGAATTCTCTCACCTTTCCTATATAAACCCACCCAGGCTCCCACTTCCTCCTCACTCAAAGCCCTTGAAGTTCGTCCAAACTCTGCCCTACTCTCTCTAGAATCCTCTCAAGGTGCCCCAAGCTCCCAAGAAGCCTCTCACAATCCTCTCTCTAGCCTTTGGAAGCACACTTCCAAGTAAGGGTTTTTCTTCCTTTCTCATTTTTGTCAATTTTCTTTAAGTTGTATTGCCCTTTTAATTTCATTTATGAATGTTGGGGTATGGTTTCGCACCTCTCCCATACTGCCCTCTTATTGTTTGAATGATGGGAGACCCCTTTATCTCTCATTAAATGCCTCCCATGTACACCCGTTACTATGCCGAAATTCCGAAAGGAACCTTTTTCTCCTCTTCTATATTCAAGCAATACTTTTGTATCATGAATCTAAATTCCTTTTCAATTGTTGGGACATGTATCTATATGACCTTCTTACTGTCCATTACATGTAAATATGATGAGGAACCCCTTTCTCTCTCATCAGCCTTTTTTTATGAATTCTTATGTCACGCCGTTACGCTGCCCAAATCACACCGATTTTCTAAGCCAATATCATTGTGTTGTGAATACCATGCCCATTTCCCCATCAAGGGTATTCACCTTTATGCACATTTACGTATTGATTGTAATGTTTCATGTATGAATTCCACATTCCTTTATCGTGGAAGAAATGATTATGTTTTATGAATCCATGTTTTATGATCCATGTGGCACACTTATGCATGAAATGAAATGTTTAAGAAGGGTGCGCCCTGATAGCGCTCCAATGCATTGGGTAAAGTATAGAATCATGATACGTCATGTGCAATGAGTGTTGACTCATGCTAATTCAAGTGCAACGAGGGTTTACTCGTGCTTCATGTGCAATGAGGGTTTACTCATGCTCCATGTGCAATGAGCCTTGGCTCATGCTAATTCAATGTTAAGTGTTGTTGCCTCATTTCCATGTTATGATTATCATGCTTTATCATGCCTTTATGTTCATGTATCTCTTATGCTCTATTGATAAGCCTATTGCCTAACATGTATTGTACTCCTCATGTTATTCATTATGTACTCCCTTACTGGGCTTTATAGCTCACCCTTTTCTTATGCATGTCCTCAGGTTATCCCATGCAATGCTAAGTACGAAGGAATGTAGTGGTCATGTAAAGGATGTTTTCAATAAGGATGTTGTATTTCAAGTTTAGAGTTTTTATGTAATGATCCTAAGCCCCAAAGACACTAAAACTCTCGATCTTCTTTGTTGTATCAAGTGAAGTTTTATGTAATAAAGCATGTTTAAGTTGTAATAAAAAGCAGGGTTGTCATAATATGTTTTCGTTTTCTCCATCCATTGATACCTCCTCAAATAACATCTCTTAGTATATCTCTCCCTCGTAAATTTGATACATCTTGGTGAAACTAGTTATTGTTTCCATTTCATTGTGGATGCTGATTAATTAAATTTCTTCTATTCAGACATAATGATTCAATATTGATTGGGTAGAAATGTTTTGTTAGGATAGTAGCCACATTGGACAACTCAGAGAATATATGGTTGTTGTGACCATTGACCACTAGTATTCATCCTCTTGGGAGTTATTATCATGTGATACATTTTAAGGAATGAAACCCAAGGTTTCTTGTGTTGATTATAAGGTATCAATAACAAGGTATTATTTTTACAATGTTTTTTCACATCAGGAATCCAACACATCTGCATGTGGTGGGTGTTTTGTTCATGTCACATTTTTTATGTCTTATAGATATATATCAAGATTCCTTGTTGAGACAGATCGAGGTATGAGTTCCAAATCTCGTGGAGATGGACACATTGTTAAATTCTAATTTAAATAATATGTAAAAGCATAACTCCCCATAGAAGATCATCTGGAAATACAATTGGAATGACCCATGAAGTTAATCAGGGAGGTGTGTCCCAAGGAGGTAATATGTCACACCTTACATGATTAAACAGAGAACCCTATGTGATAGATCTGGGTTTGAAGGATCATAAAGGACCTTGAGAAAAAACTAGATGGTTTATCATTACCCCCCCTAGAGTTAGTTTAGGCAGGAGAGTCCCTGTGAGATAAGATGTCACACTTGGGTTGATGAATGAGAACAACCGTTAATACTCATATAGGATGGGTGGATTATAATTACTATTGAGAAGAAACAAGATGGTTTATCATAATTTCCCATGATTCAAATCACGAAGGTATTTCTCTAGAGGGAGGATGTCACACGTAGATATATGTGAACACCCCTTGAGTTTAAATCATGATGGATTTATCAGGACTCCCATTGATAAGAATATGGGAGGTTCAAAAATATGAGGGAGAAATTATGTTTTCCCATTTTCATGATTCCACTTGATGAAGAAATTGAGAGGTTGATCATAGTTCCATTTAAGGTGTATCAGAGAGATACCTTAGTAGGAGAAAGCAACTAAATTTCCTAATGGTCGGTATTCCCATTAAAGAAGACTCGAGTGGTTTATTTGAATTAACCATGAAATAGATTAGGGAGGGGAATCCCTAGGGGTTCACTTAAGGATACCATTGGTTGGGATTCCCTTTTATGTGTACCAAAATGGTTGATCATAATTCCCCTTGAGCTGGACCTTGTAGATATTTTATTAAATGTGATAAATTGTTTTTTCCATCGGCCAGGATTCCAGTTGAGGAACATCAAATGGTTGATCAAAATTCTCCATAAGTTGGATCATGGATGTACATCCCTACGAGGGAGAACAAAATATTACCATTTTTCATGATTCCCCAAGAGTAAAAACATATAGGTTGATCATAACTCATAATAAGGTTGATATGGGAGGTACATCCCATGAGGAGAAAACACATTTTTACCATTCCCCAGGATTACCCATGAGGAATACTTGAGTTGCTGATCATAACACCCCTTATTGTGAATCATGGTGGTAGTTCCCTAGAATGGTGAACCTATGATTTTTATTTTATAGGATTCCCGTTAAGAAAGACACAATTGGTTTATCTAAAGTTTCTAAGAGGTGGATCTGGGAGTTATGACCTTAGGTGGGGGAACCTGTGTTTTCCACTAGCCATTATTCCCATTAACGATGACATGAGAGTATGATTAAAATGACCCATGAGAAAGATCAATAAGGTACATACCATGGAAGGATAACCATATTTTACCACTGGATAGGATAGAACCATTGAGAGGTGTCCTATATGCGATATATAGATTATAGTGACCAAAACCCTCATAGTTTGATTTCATGGATTATAGTAAGGTCACACGACTGATCAATTTAGTTTAACATCACATGGAAATGATTTTGGTGTTCGTAAAGGATCGTCGAAGTGGTATGGTGTGGGGATTACACATTAAATCATCCTGATAAAATATGATTTCTCTTTGTTCGAATGGTGTGTGGATTACACATTGATCTTCCTAGGAGAATCTCATTCCTGGTGAGTGGAATATGCATGTGGATCATTCCATGACACTCATACATATAGGATCTTGTTCCTTTTTCAAAGGGTAATACTATAGTTTCTATATAGGTTTTGAGTATGCTTTCATGCAATTTATAATCCAAAGTCTAGGATATAGTTCTAGCCCACATTACATCAGGAATCTCAAATGAAGATGGACTAACTCCATAAACCTATTGATTATGTGAACACCGCTCACGTGCCTTTGGTCAAGGAATTACATAGGAACTAGATGATTACAATTACTGGAGGAGTGCCCAACCAAGAGTTCCGCATTAGAGTCTACATTCTCAAAAATGTGATTTAGGGCATCCATTCTCAAAAGTACTTTGTATGTTAATGATTGGAGCCACATTTGATATGGATTGGGGTGATAGAGGAGTGGGTAACAATAGTATGATTTAGAATTGGGGTATATCAGGACTAGTCATTGATTTTTGTTCATACCATGGGAACTTAACCTTCACGAAGATGCTTTAGCATAAGGAATAATCCATGATGCGGTTTAGGAGAGGTGATTCACGATCATTGGAAGATGGTGGTTTGTTTAAGGATTAGTTTCTTCATAGAATTAAATGAATTTTTTAAGGAGTATGATTTGTGAAATAGGGTGACCAAGCCTTAAAGGGGGCCCTAATTCCTGAGGGAAGTGCTACTGGAATGCAGAATACTTCAATCAATATCATGTTCCATAGTTTTCCTTCAACCATCATGATGGGAAAAGTCCATCACAAATTAAATCTCCAAAATTGGTGGATTAATTCAAGAACACATGGAAAAGGTTTTCACAATGATTTGATTCCCTGGATGATCCATTTTTTACATTGGTTCATGAAGATCATTAGGTTATTGTGTTTTGATTAACTTAGAAGATGAAAGGACTGATTACCATTACTAAAATATCATACTAATGGGGTTATATATAGAAAATGGTATTTATGAATATTTGAGTCATTACATGAATATTATTTTAGCATATAAAATGGGTGTGGAACTGCAAGTCCGGATATTACCCTCATGTAGACACTGTGAACTATTTATAAAATCAAAAAGCACTCTTTAAACACCATAGTAATTTCATGGATGATTATAAACAATTATCAATGTTTTCACAAAGGAAACATGTCATATATAGATATTCACAAGATTTTTCCATTTATAAAGAAGTTGGGATTCACGAATCATACACTTAAGATGGATTTTGGGCCATTTTAGCTTAGATTTTATTTCAATCATCCATTCCTTCCCCCACCATTCCCATGAATAGAGTATTTCATTATAGAAAATATTCCATCAAGAATGGGAGCCAACTTAGAAAAGTAGGGTTGGATTATATGGGAGAATTTCTAAATAATGGAAATCAAATCTCTCTCATGAAGCTAACTCACAAATCTCATTCACTATGGATGATCAGCAATGAGCTTCTTGTTGTGTGGCCTAACCATATGCCTATAATTATTAAAGGGGACCATAAATGACATAGAAAATCTTTGAAAAGAATGTATATATCTCCATATGCATGAATCTCCAAAACTCATCATTAGAACATTGAGATCTTGATCCCCATTTCTTGAAATAATCATTGTCTCTTCTCACCCAGCTCTATGAATTCTTTTAACGAACCAGAATCAATGAATCACATCATCATGAAGTGACCTCCATGATACATATATCGACAGAAATACCTTTATGAATAACCTTTGTTAATAACCTTCATGATCCTCACTCAATAAAATAAATAATTCCTAAGTCAAATGGTTGGGCAATGATGTATTGATGTTTCTTCTCATAGGGAAGAAATTGATGGAAACATAATGGTTAGGGAGGGAATTCAAATGACCATAAAACAATAATCATTGATCCCAATACTCATATATTAATAGAGGGAATACCCACTAACAAATAGGATACCACTATATTTCGTTACACTGAGAGATGAGGTCTCCATTCCCTTAGGTAGCTAGGACGAACCAAGTTGCTAGTTCATAGGTATACTAGGTTAGTAATAGTGGCATTGGGATTCCGCATGCTACAAATGGATGGAAAATATTCCATTTACATAAAACCATATGTACAACCAAATATATAATGATTATTTAGTTAATAATGAGGATGAGTCATCCATACATTAGTATTAGAATATCCCTAATATGTGTTTTGTGAATATGATCAATGGGTGGAATAGTAACTAGGACTTCTTCCAGGGTGGAACATCACAAATGAATAGTAATGGGCCTATGGTTCATGAACATCATGCTATGAATTTGAATTTGAGTTTAAGTGATTAGCACTCCATGAGGATTCATGGGCCTCATATTTCCAGGTATACCACCCCTTGAGATCATGCTCAACCTTCTGAGTATACTATTACAGGAGAAAAACACCATTCATATAAACCATGAGGAGTTCATCATTCGAATATGGGAGCTTCTTCATATCATCGAGATCCTGTTCCTAGGGGTGGTGTATGGTTAGTTCCTCCCCATAGATAGTGAGTGGTATGAAAAAGAGTAGTTTTCGTCCTTAGTGAAGGCACTAATAGATCTAGTGTAGGGTACGAGTGATCACATGTCGTGGATGAAAGATATCACATTTAAGTATTGGTTCTACTATTTCTTGAACATACTATTGTTGAGGCCAGTTTAATGAGATTATCCCATATATATTCTATGAACATGTCTATGTACTCATCATAAGGGATACCAATAGAAAAATGAGGGCTCCTGTTGGATTATAATAGAGTCGATCTAGTGTAATCATTGGGGATTCAAAAGCAAGACAATGGTCAACCAACGGTTCGGTATGTGGGGTTTATCATAGTAAATATTTCCATCTAGATTCTGCTAGTGAGGGCTGAACATATAGGGATTCATCCAAGAACCTTTATAATGGTTGTGATGTTGGGGATGGGGCAACGTGTGAATTTGGTTGTCCAAGGGATAACAAATATTTAAAAGGTGCTCTGTCACATCACTAAAATAAAGAGGATACTCGATGTGTGTGGACCATCTATATATTATATATCTAGATGGATAAACACATGGTGGAATATGAGTATTCATACCCCATTTCACCTTTAAAAAACATTCTTATATGTGATCTTTAACATCATGTGAAGTCACCCATTCAATCTGATTTTAATTGAAATACTAGAGAATAATGGGCCAGTAGGGTCTTTAATATTTCACCCATTCACCATACATATGGTGATGGTTACCAATGAAATCTCAAGGATTGTGGAGTGGTTTTAGTACTTTTTAGATTTTTGATGTGGGGAATCATTAATCATAGTCAACTATGAGATGACATGTGAATCGTAAAATCCACAATATTTTTTCCATATTTTCATTAGTCTTTCATGATCAACAATGATTTTATAAGCATTGTTGAAAAATGACTTCCATACATCGGTTTTGAGATATATTTATTGTATTTTCATGGTTGAGGATTGAAATAAGTTGAATGATCTACCTCCACCTATGAATATGTATGGTCATACCCATGATGACATTGCTTATACGAGATTGAGAATATCCTAGGGAAATTCTTAGATGGTATTACACCTGAGATAATGAGGATTACCCCATGATTTTATTTTGGATTGAGTGGTGGATGGGATTCTCCATGGCATGAGAGCTGGCCATGTGGGTCAAGTAGTAGTAATAGGTCCAACAATATATGGCCCCAAACATGTGTGGGGGATAAGAAGTGGAGTAAACTGAGTCTGGAATATCTTTTGTATGAGGTATCATGAGAAAGGAGGTCCTTCAGGGGATGTTCTTATGATATTGTTCCATACTCTTAGGATACATTTACGGCATGTGGATATACCTAGTGATGTTGTCTTCCCAGAATCCATTAACAAATGGGACATCTATACGAAATTATCCAGTTCATGTGGAATATAGAATAATCTCAACATAGATGGGTTATGTCTAATTAGTATTTTTCATGCAACGATTTTCTTCCACGTGTCCCAGTATGAGAAGAAGTGATATATACCAAGTTGGAGGAATGGGTGAATTATGTGGCCACTACACGTCCGCTGACTGATCGAGTGAAGGTGCAACTGAACAAGACCTCTCTCCCACAACATCTAGTTGGTGAGAAGTCCTTACTAGAATCTTTTCCCAATAATTAATAAAAAATATTGTGGAATTGATTCTTTTTTAGGATCACATTGAGCGAAATTTCTTTCAGTGACCCGATATATGACAAGATCATATGTTCCCCGTTTATAACAAGTTCATAGATATGTTTCCTATATCCTTTTCCACTTCCTCATGAATTACGAATGGAGGGGGGGGGGAGATCCATGATAGACATTAGGATGGTGAGGGAACCTCAATACTTCAAGGGTAAAGTGTGTGATTTCATTTTGACTCGATAGAGAGTAACCAAAAATCGATGCATGAAATTGAGGAAGCTGTAATAGAGGGGAACCTATCTGGGGGACTACATATGAACAACCAGGAGCACATTACTAGACTACACAATTCACCTATGTATTTCCCTCCATTATTTCCTTAAATTTTCATCATTCCATAATATTATTTATTGACAGAATTTGGAAATAATGTTGATTATGTGCTCGGGACTCAGTCACTATCACCAACACTTTCAAAAATAGGACATAAGACAATGGTAGTTAATATTGATGCAAATATCCCAATAGTGATGTCCAATAATGGTGTTGTTTTGAATCCAGACATATAATCTCTATAATTGGGAAATTGTGAGATATTTCATTTCAACAAGGGGGTTTGGACAAGACCCACTACAGGGCTAGACGAAAGAGCTTCAGTGATAGACACTATGGTAGTTGTGCCACCAGGATAGTCTATTAAAGAAGAAGTCTCTCTGTAAGAGTTGAAAATTGTGTTGTTGACATGAGTATATTGGTAGGATGTATTGGATGTTCCTTCCATGTAATTTACACAAGTGTAGACCATGGGGGTCAATGTGGAGATTTCAACACCAATTTGGGAAGCTATGGGAGATGGCAATGTCAAATCCACTATAGAAGGGCCATTGAGGGAGATAAAAATACTATAACACCAATAAAGTGGATAATATTTAATGGTTCCATGGGATAGTTCTATATCCACTCATGCCTAAATATGGAATTGATCTCCAATAACTAGCTTTTTAATACCTACACCTAGAGGATTCAATTGTTAAAATATTTGTGGTTTTTCCTCCATATGATACAATACCCCATAAAGATTATGAGGATTTTATCTCCAAGGTTGTTGAGGAGAATCAGTTAGTGTGCCACCAAGCCTATGGATATGAGAGGTATTACATCACCTGCACTTAAATAGCATAATTACCACAATGGGTGGGATATCTTCATCATTTGTTTCGTTGTCTCGGAATATGTTTGGAAAAATCAAAAAACATACATAGTAATTTCAGGATTTTCTCACAGATCTGGTAAATGCATGGTGGTAGACACTCGTCCAGTCCTAGAGTCAAAACAAAGTTGTAACACCCTAAGCTTTCACAGTACTCTTTGGTTTGAATAATACAATAGCATTTTTTGTAAGTAACGTTGATTTCTAACACATCACAACCAATCAAACCAGTCGTTATGAATTGTAATAAAAAATTTTGGAAATTTAATAAATTTTCTCTTTCGTAATGGACTCTATTTTTGTATTCGTAATATCGAAATTAACTTAGGGTGAATTTTTGATATTTTTATGAAAACTTTCAATTTTTGATGAATAGTGACAAACACTGAGTTAATGTTTAAAACCGAATTTATATTTAAATAATTATTTATTTTATTTAAATTAATTGTATGTCATAATAAAATCATAATACATATATATGTTCAATGTAATTCATTGGAGTCAGTTTATAATAACTTTAGATATATAAAAATTTTATTAAACATTTTATCGTCTTTAACCCACCTACTATAGGCATTTGGAAATTTAAATAATACACAATTTTACCGCTTCTGTGAGTTGAATTTGAATATTATGAGAGAAACAATTGATATTAGTAAGTAAAATGTTGTTCCAAAAGATGAAAATATTTTTTAGTGAATAGTTACTTTTTAATTTTATTTACCACGGTTAAAAATAAAAAGGGTAATTAAGGGTAAAAATGATATTATTATTACCCTAAATCATGTCCTAATTATATTGGATAAGTGTAATTCGACCAAAATAAACCATATGAATAAAATATGATCCTTTATGTCCATTTGGATTAGATTCATAAATTTATTATTATTTTATTTAAAAGATAGTAAAAAAAGTTTAAATAAATGTTTAATAAAGAAAACATTTTTCATATAGGGTTATACATAAAATAAATTCGACTATAAATATTAATTAGATAGATTAAAATATTTCCTACATAACATAATTTTATTTATAATTTTTAGACTATAAATAATTAAATTTATTTATGACACAATGATGATGCAGAAATTAACTAATTAATGAAATATTAAAATAATTGATATTCTAAATATCCAAATAATTGGAATTTGAGACTTTTAATTAACGCCACTAGTTTTCTAGGTTAATATGACATGTTAGGGTTACATGTATTTTTTATTACGTAATAATGCTGTTATGATTTTAGCAAAAACAAAATACCAAATAGTGTAAAAATAGACATAAAAGAGTTCAAAAACAAATATTATATTATTAATTTATATTCTATTCCAAAAAAATCATTGCATTAGAAAAAATACTTATATATTGATACATGTATCATTAATGAACTACTTGGGGTTCTCTTGGAAGTATATAGTAAGATTATTAACTATATAATATAAAAATACAATGAGACATGGTAAATGTGAAACTATTTAACTTAGAGTTAAATATAAAAGATAAAGTTAATATAGTAACCCAAACCTGTCTAAAACCTATTGGTTGAGTGGTTTTTGACCCATAACCATTGTATCCTTTAAATAATTCAATTTTGATCCATTAAAAACAGAACATTATTTTATTATAAAATATTATTTCTTGTTTTCCTATAGTGACATTCACCCCTCTTATAAAAGAGAACTTCCCCTTCTCTCTAATTCACACGTTTAAAGACATTTGGCTTGGCCAACCCATGCATAAATACCTTCTAAAATTTCCTCCCTTCCTCATAAAGTCCATCCATTAGTTAGAAATCTAGCCTAAGGTGCCCTTTTGAACAAATCAAAAGGAAGAACCTGAAGAAGAGGTAAATATTTCATCACCTCTTTCAAGTTATTTTCATCTGCAACATATTCTTTCTTTGTTGTTTACATTCAAAAATAATAATTCCCATATCTTATATATAATTTTATGTTATTATAAATATGGAACAACCATATTCATTATTCTATCCATCCTTTGAATGATGTTTCACTATACATACATACGTACAGCTTACCGTCTACAAGTCGTGGTGTAATTGTTATTCAATACATTATTATTTGGATGGGTATAATAATGGTGTGTATTTTATGTAAATAATAAATATAACATGATAATGATTCTTTATATATGATATAACATCCAATTATATATTATGTTAATATCAAAAGAATGATATTGTGGGACGTGCTTACATACGGATCACCGTCTCCACGAACGCGATGAGATTCATTACCCATCGTATCCATTCAAGAATAATTTTCATTAAATTATTAATAATAATTTTTAATTGGATAATATAATTATTAATATGTATAAGATACATCATGTCCATGAAAAACATTACTTACGTATCAAAGCCTATAAAAGAAAACAAATCATTTAACACACGAAATGATGATAATACTAAGATATTATTAACAAAGCAATGTTAAATGATCATATATTATATCATATTAATTTATATGATTCCTATATAATTTAATAACAATTATTTTAATAGTATACAAGAAATTAACCTACCCTCAACCAAGTAAAAGTACAAGGTAAGAGTTAATTTCTCAATCTCTTTAATATCTGAGATTGTTTTTACATTAGTATCTGCTAGGACATATGTATCATCCAAATCTGTGTTTCTTATAAATGTATTTCAAAACATTTTTAATATTTACTAGACTATGGGTTAAATTAACTTATACCCTTATTTGAATTTTTTTTTAAATTATTTGAAAGAAATCTTTCCGTCGTTTTCCAAACAGTTTACATTATGACCGTTTTGACAAAATTAAGGTAAGATTGTTTTTTTACTTATACGGCGGGTGAAGCTATTTCACCCCATTATAAAAACATTGAATCATCCCTTACAAGTCTATAAGAATATTTTCAAAATAAATGTTTTCTTTTATAATTATATGACTTTTAAATGATTTCTAAATAGTAGGAGATGTTTCTCTAAAAAATGGGTTTGATTTCATCTATGTCAAATTCCTTTGATGGATTTTAAGCTTATGTGAAGTTGATTTATTTTGATACAAAACATCCATATTGTATTTAAGGTCTTGGGATATTTTTTATTGTGGATGTGTTATTTTAATAACATTCATGTTTAATGGATAAAGTATTGACATTTCATATGCTTGTTTTAATACGAATATTTATATTATATTTAATCCTTTTTATATGTAGAATGCATTGGAAATAGTAAGTGACGGGTGGATCCCTCTATAGGTCCTCTATGCATAGGTAGGTCTCATGAGATAAACTATAATCTTGGCACAAGGCCTCAACAAAATCTTATTTGTAGTCTTGGCATAAGGCATTGACTATGTGGTTGTGGTAGTCTGGCATTATGCATTCCATCATTATGAAAGTGGCTATTGATATTTCATGTCATTATTCAACTAGTATAATACCCATGTGAGTATGTAAATGGAATTATATTGATTAATTTTTCCTTATTATGAGGACATTTATGTTGAAAAGTATTTTTTTAGTTTTATACATTTCCTTAAATGTTTATTCTTATTTTTTGTTAGTTTCTGCTATATTGTTATCCTTACTACGAATTTGAGCTCACCCATTTCTATGTTTTATTTTTCCCAGGATGTGAAAAAGTATATTATGACTGACCTACAGGGATAGTCTATGGGATCTCAGTGTTTTCCATGGAAACAATGTTGTTGTTGTTTTCCATTTTATGATGTAATGTATTTCTTATGAATGTATCTAGTACATCCATGTATACTAAAGTAATTGGTCATTCAAGATTTTATCTTTTATGATCATGCCAATAAATCTTAATAAAGCACCAACTCTGTGCTTCTATGGTCAGGTCGTTATAGTTGTTATCAGAGGATTTTTAGTACAAACCTTGGAAACTAGATTTAGATAAATTTTGATTAGAGAACATAGCCCTAATATTGACTTTGAGGATTAGTATACAAGAACAGCCTATAATTTTGGTATTGAATATATTTTTTTAATTTTTCTAAACAATACATCTCTGTCTGGATACAAGTAGGTAGAAGTGGCTCTGGCCTAGAAGTACCTAGGAGTAAAACCCGAAAACACCACTTCGAGCTAGACTCGAATAGGAACTAGTGCATGACAACGGGCCTTACTGCACTCTGGGATACGACACTCATAGGGGATATTCTTAGGATAATTCTCATGTTATTTACAAACCATTATAAATGGTTTATGAGTATATACTTCCTCAAATAATTTTTTTTATGATTATGGATTAAATCCATAAACTGTTCAGTATATGTTAAGTGTTTTACATGTTTGGAGTTATGTATTTCGATTCATAAACTAATCTAGTTTATGAAATTTTATATAAATAAAGCCTATTGGAAGTAAAGGAGATTGTATCAATTCACGCACTCCATTTAGGGATTTATCTCTATCTCAAGATAATTATAGTGGATCTCGTGAAGCAACTGGTGCTAATCAGTTTATCACCATACTGGGACAACTCACTCAGTTCATGAATAATAATCATACCCATATGGAGCACCCTAATCTATAGCATGGATGATCAATGTTAGATTTATTCATGAGGAAACAACCACCAACATTAAATGGGAGTAAAAATCCATTAGAATCTAAGAAATGGATAAATTCCTTAGAGAAAATATTCAGTTTCTTTGGGAGTAGTGAAAGGGAAAAAGTTTTCATGGCAGTTTACCGGCTCACTGGAGATGCTGATCAATGGTGTCCAATGATTCAAAACATAAAGGAAGATGATGAAGTAAAAAATATGTAATAGAGGGAGTTTAAATATATTTTCATAGAAAAATACCTTCCTCGTGACCATCGATAAGATATGGAAACCCATTTTTTGAGTCGGTGGAAAAAGGAGGATGAGGATGTCTCAAAGTATGAGGCTAACTTTACAAAGTTAGCAAGGCATGCTGCAGATTGTATATGTAACCCACGAAGTAAGATTGATCATTTATTTGATGGGTTATAACCATTTTTCTATCAAGCATTAGTCTAAAAATCCTTCTCGTCGTATGAAGATATTGTATCATGTGCTATCAAGACAGAAAAGTAATTCTCTATGTATTATGACTTTAATTAAAAGAAATTGTAGAGGATATCTGCTAAACACACTAGAAATTTATATAAGGGGAAGAAGGAAACAGTTGAATGACCATCCTCCTGTAAATGTGGGAAGTGACACCCTGGTACTTTCCTGAAGGGAATGGGAGTCTGTTACAAGTGTGGTTAAAAAGGTCACCAAGCTCGTGATTACAAGGGGATGAAAGAGGATTCCAATGTTTAATGCTACAATTTTAGAGAATGAGGGAATTATGAAAATTAATTTCCTAATCATCAGGGGAACATACCTTAGAAAATGCCAAGGAATCAAGGCCAAGATTATGTTATCACTATTGCTGAGGTTGAAGCTCTGAAAGAAATTGTGGTAGGTAATTTAATTGTTTCCTCATGTTTAGAAAATGCTTTATTGGATTCTATATAACCACATTGTTTCATAACATCCTAGTTTGCAATGAAAATTAGATATTTCCAATTGGATTTAACAAGGTTGTATTCAGTCAAAACTCTTAAGGGAAGTATCATTGAAATAATGTTTTGTGAATCATTCCCCATTTGAGCATATAAATATTTTTTATCTGCTAATCTCATCTTCATACACATGATTTAATTTGATATAATCCTCAGTATGGATTGGCTTTCGGACCCTGATGAATAAAATTATTATAAGAAGATGGAGGTTGAAATTTTTGATGATGATGATAAAGAACACCTTATCTTTAGAGTAGAATCGTCACCATTTAACTCTTATCTTGATCCACCCCTATTATCACTACTAAATTCAATTATTGGGGGAAAATAGAATGAAATCACTATGGGTGATGATAAGAATGTTCAAATATACTATGAACATATTGTGAATGAATATGTTGATGTGCTTCCAGAATATTAACCTAGACATTCTCCAGAATGAGAAATTCATTTTCCTATTGACTTAATTCCTAGAACAAGGCCCATATCGAAGACCCCTTATATAATGTCCATAGTGGAAGTAGTGGAACTGAAAAACTACTAGTGGAATTGAGTATTAATGGATTTATTCACCAAAGTGTTTATCTATGGGAATCCCATGTCCTTTATGTTAAGAAGAAAGTTGGATCTACAAGGTTGTGCTTTGACTATAGGGAGATCAATGCTATAACAAAAAAGAACAAGTATCTCATACATATCATTGATGATTTATTTGAAAAATTCATAGAGCTCAATAGTTTTCAATGATTGAACATCGATCTAGATAACATCAGTTGTGTGTTAATAAGGAAGACATTCCAAAGATAGCATTTTGAACCATGTACGTTCATTATGAGTTTACATTGATGCCTCTTGGATTTACTAATGCACCCTCTGTCTTCCTGGATCTAGTGAATATTGTATTCAAGGAATATCTTGATGTCTTTGTAGTTTTATTTACTAATGATATCTTGGTATACTCGAAAAGCTAAGAAGATCATGAAAATCACTTGTCCATTATCCTCAAGACTCATAAAAGACACAAATAATATGGGATGTTTAGCAAGTGTGAATTCTGGCATCAAGATATTTCTTTTCTTGGCCATATTAGCTCTATGAATGGAATCTCTGTTGATCCTTCTATGACCAAGGCAATCCAAGAATGGCCAGCACTGATCATTATAACTGTGTTATGCAGTTGTATTGGTTTAGCAGGTTTTTGTCGATATTTTTTCCAGAATTTTTCCCAGTTGGATAACACATTAACAAAGCTCACACATAATAGTGTTTAATTTTCTTGGACAAAAGAGTTTGAGGAATTTTTTGATGAACGGTAGAGAATATTAGTCAATGCTCTTATATTTACTCTACCATTAGGGAATGATGGGTTTGTTATTTGTAGTGATGCATCCATGAAATGACCTTGTTGTGTCCTTATGCAGAATGATAGGGTTATTTACTAGGCATCAAGACAGCTAAAAATTCATGAGCAAAACAATCCTACTAGTGATCTTGATTTAGAAGCTGTAATCATTGACTTGATGATATAGAGACATTATATCTAAGGTGAAAATGTGAGATATATACCGGTCACAAGAGTCTAATGTATATTTTCTCATAGAAATAACTCAACATGATGAAAAGGAGATGGCTTGAACTACTCAAGGATTATGATTTCACGATACACTACCACCCGAGGAAGGAAAATAAGGAGGTATATGCTTTGATAAAATAGGATCATGGAGTTTTGAAAAATATTAGAGTTGAAAGAGATACTATTTTCATGGATCTAATAATGATGGATTTGGGAATAACCATGGAATGTGAACCATTAATACTTTTTCTAATGGATGGAAAAGCATCTTTACTAGAAAGGACAAAGAGTTCTCAGACTGGTGATGAGGTCTTTCAAAAGAAGATTAAAGCTGTGAATGATGGGAGATTGAGTGACTTCATATATGAAGATGGAATTTTGAAATTTGGGAAGAGACATTGTCTTCTCAATATACCGGATCTAAAATGAGAATTGTTGGATGATGCTCATAGCTCCAATTTATCTATACACCATAGGAGAACCAAAATGTAAAGATATTTGAATGGACATTTTCGGTGGGGCAACATGAAGAGGGAGATTTCTGATTTTTGTGTCAGGATGTATGGTTTTCCAACATGTGAAATCAGGAAGGCAACAACCTGTAAGAGTCATGCAACCTCTTCCATACCAGAGGGGAAATGGGATAATATTATGATGGAATTTTATATGAGACTACCAATGACTCCAAGATGGAACGATTAAATATGGGTCACAGTTGATCATCTTAGCAAATCTGCACATTTTCATGCTATAAGAGATGATTTACCACTTAAACGTATAACAAGACTATATATTAATGAATATGTAAGACTGCATGGAGTACATCTATCAATTGTTTCTGATTGTAATCCTCATTTTGCATTAATATTCTAGAAAAATTCTTCAGAAGGCCCTAGATGCTGAACTTCGTTTGAGCACTCCCTACAACCCCCAAACCATTAGACAATCAAAACAGACTATTCAAACATTATAAGACATGTTGATATCATGATCACTTTACTTTAAAGGTATGTAGGATCAATATTTACCTTTGGTAGAATTTTCCTATAACAATAGTTTCCATTCAATTATTTAGAAGGCACCATATGACGCGTTATACGGAAAGAGATGTCGCACACCAACCTGTTAGGGTGATGTTGGTGAAAGAAATCTTGTAGGCCTATAAATTTTTGAGGAAATGATGGAAAAGGTGAAGGTAATCCAAACCCACATCAAAGCATATCAAAGTACGTAGAAGAGATTTGTCGATAAATGAAAGAAGGAATTAGAATTTCATGTGGGAGATCATGTTTTCATGAAGGTATCTCTATATAAGGGTGTTATTCCTTTCAATAAGAAAGGAAAATTGAGTCCCATGTACATCGGACCTTTTTAAAATCTAGAACGAATTGGGTCTGTAGCTCACTGTTTGTCAATGTCGCCAAGTCTCTCTAATGTTCATGATTTGTTCCACGTATCACTGTTGAGAAAATACATTCCTGACCCAAGGCATATACCTCCCAATGAAGAATTAGAACTGGAAACTGATATGTCTTATTTTGAAGACCCTGTCAAGGTTCTTGAGGCAAGAGAACAATTGTTGAAAAACCAGACGATTCGTCTAGTAAAAGATCTGTGGAGAAACTATAAGATGGAAGATGCAATGTGGGAACCCAAGAAACTTATGATGAAGAAACATCTGCCTCTTTTTATGGAGTAATATTCTAGAGATATCAAAGACAAAATTATTTGAAGGAGGGGAGAATGTAACACCCCAATAATCCATGGTATGCTTCTCTTTGAATAATACAATAGTGTGTGTTGTACAAAACTTCGAGTTCTAACACACATCAACCAATCAAACTAGCAAGTATGAATACAAATACACACTTTTTAAAATTTTATAAATTTTATCATTCAAAATGGACTTCATTTGTTGATTCGGAATATTGAAATTAGCTTAGGGTGAATTTTTTGTATTTTTCTGAAAACATTATATTTTTGATGAATAGTTAAAAACACTTAGTTATAGTTTAAAAACGATTTTTTATTTAAATAATTATTTATTTATTTAACTTTTTTTAGGTCAAAATAGATACATAATATATATATATATATATATATATGTTCAGTGTAATTCATTGGAGTCAGTTTATAATAATTTTAGATATATAATAATTTTATTTAACATTTTACCGTCTTTTACCCACCCCAAGGAGCATTTTCAAATTGACATAAAACATAATTTTATCACTTCTATGAGTTTATTTTCAAAAATCCGAGAGATAGGGTTCATATCAGTAAGTAAAATTTGGTTCAATACGATGGAAATTATTTTTGGTGATTAGTAACTTTATACTTTTATTTACCACTATTAAAAGTAAAATAGGGTAATTTGGAGTAAAAATGATATTATTAGTACACTAACACATGTACTAATTCTTTAGGATAAGTGTTATTTGAAAAAAAACAACCTTAGAAATAAAATATGATCCTTTATGTCAACATGGATTAGATTCGGACATTTATTATTATTTTATTTAAAGAAGAGTTAAAAGATTTATAATGAATGTTTAATAAATATATCATTTTTTACATAGGGTTATTCATAAGATAAGTTCAACTATAAATATTCATTAGAAAGATAAAGATATTTCAAACATTATGGTATTTTATTTATAATTTTTAGAAATTATATAATTAAATTTATTTATGACACAATGATGATCCAATAATTCCCTAATTAATGAAATATTAAAACAATTGATATTATAAATATCCAATAAATGCGATTTGAGATTTTTTACGAATTCCACTAATTCTATAGGTTAATATTACATTTTAGGGTATTTTAGATGTTTTTTTGCAGTAATAATGCTGTTGTGAATATAGAAAAAACAAAATTCAAAATAGTGTCAACATTGGCATAAAAGAGTTTTTAAAACAAATATTATATTATTAATTATTATTCTATTCCTAAAAATATATGGTTCAGCCAAAAAAACATATATACTGATAGGTGTATCATTAATTAATCACTGGGGTTCTCTTAGAAGTTTATAGTATGTTAATTAACCATATAATATATAATTACAAAGAAACATGATAAATGTAAAACTATTTAAATAAAAGTTAAATATAAAAGATAATGTTTATATAGTGACCCAAACCTATCTAAATCTTATTGGATGAGTGTTTTTAGACCCATACCCACCTTATAATTTAATAAATTCATTTTTGATCAATTAGAAACTGAAAATTATTTTATTATAAAATAATATTTCAAGCTTTTCCTAAGGTGCCCATCAGCCCTCCAATAAAAGGGTATTTCCCCTTTTCTCTAATTCACTCCTTCAATGCCATTTGGCTCAGAAAAATCCTACCCAAATACCATCTCAACTATCCTCCCTTCATCCTAGAGGCCTTACTTTAGTCAGAATAACATCATAAGGATCCCTTTTGATAAAATCACAAAGAAGAACCCGAAGAAGAGGTATATATTTCATCACCTCTTTCAAGTTTTTTTCTTTTTCCACTTCCTCTTTCTTTGTTGTATTTATTCTAAAATAAAAACTATAGTATCTTTTATATACTGTGTTATTATTATAAATATATAACAACTATATTCATTATTATATCCATCCTTTGAATGACATGTCACCATATGTGTGTACGTACGGCTTACCGTCTCCTCATCATGGTGTGATTGTAATTCAATACATTATTATATGGATGGGTATAATAATGATGTTTAATTTATATAAATAATAAATATATCATTATAATGATTCTGTATATATGATATACCATCCAATTATATATTATTTTAATATCAAAAAAAATGTTATGTTTGCTCGTGCGTACGTACGGATTACAGTCACCACGAACGGGATGCGATTCATTCCCCATCGTATCCATTCAAGACTAATATTAATTAGATGATTAAAAATAATTTTTGAAGACATAATATCATTCTTAATATGAATAAGATACATCCTATCCATAACAAACATTTCTTTTGTAACAAATCATATAAATGAAAATGAATCATTTAACACCCAAAACAACGATAATACTATGATATTATTAAAAAAGTCAATGTTAAAAGATCATATATGATATCATATTAATGTATATTTTTTTGAATAATTTAATAACAATTATTTCACAATTATACAGGAGGTTTACCTACCCTCAACCAAGGAAAAGTACAAGGTAAGGGTTAATTTCACAATCTCTTTATTATCCGAGGTTGTTTTTATATAAGTATCTACTAGGAAATCTGTATCATCCACATCCAAGTTTTATAAAAATGTATTTCAAAAAAATTTAATATTTAACAGAAAATGGATTAATTTCATTTATACCCTTATTTGAATTTTTATAAAATTTTATTAATGGAATCTTTCTCTCGTTTTCTAAACGAGGTACATTATGACATTTTCGAAAAAATTAAGTTAAGAATGTTTTCCAACTTATACACCGGGAGCGTCTATTTTCCACCATTAAAACAACGTTGAAGCATCCCTTAAAATA
This sequence comes from Viscum album, assembly GCA_963277665.1. Lineage (NCBI taxonomy): Eukaryota > Viridiplantae > Streptophyta > Magnoliopsida > Santalales > Viscaceae > Viscum > Viscum album. The sequence continues at coordinate 301,336,604 of OY728131.1, read as the reverse complement.
TTATTATAATATTTTCAAAATAAATGTCTTCTTTTATAATTATATGAACTTTAAATGATTTCAAAATAGTTAAAAATATTTCTCTAAAAAAGATTTTGATTTCATCTATGTCGACATCCTTTGATAGATTTTATTCTTATTTGATGTTTATTTATAATGATACAAAAATTTTATATTGTATTGAATGTTTTGGTATATGATTGACTATGGATGTGTTATTTTTATACCATTCATGGTTTATAGATAATGAATTTACATTTTTTATGCTAGTTTTAAAACGAATGTTTATATTATGTTTAAACATTTTCATACGAGGAATGCATTGGACTTAGTAAGTGGTGGGTGGAGCCCTCGATAGATCCTCAATACATCGGTAGGTATCATTAGAAAAACTGGTGTTTTTACACAAGGCCTTGGCAAATTCTTATTTCTATTCTTGGCACAAAGCCTTGACAATGTAGTTATTAAAGTCTGGCATTTTTCATTCCATCATTATGAAAGTGGCTATTGATATTGCTTGTGATTATTTGACTACTTAAAAATATCCAAGTGAGTATGTAAATGGAATTATTTTGATTTATTTGGGTCATATTATGATGAATTTTATGTTGGAAGGTATTTTTTAGTTTTATACATTGCCATAGATGTTTTGCTTATTTATGAAAATTTTCGCTATATTGTTATCCTTACTGAGAATTTGAGCTTACCCTTTTCTATGTTTTATTTTTCCCAGGATGAGAAGATGTATATTATGACTGACCTAAGGGGATAGTCTATGGGTTCTCAGTGTTTTCCATGGAAACAATGTTGTTGTTGTTTTCCGTTTTATGATGTAATGTAATCCTTATGAATGTATATTGTACTTCCAAGAATACTAAACTAATCGATCTTTCAAGATTTTATCTTTTGTGATCATTCCAACGATACGTAATAAAGCACCAACTCTGGCCTTCTCGGGTCAAGGTGTTGTAGTTGGTATCAGAAGAAGTTTAGTACAAACCTTGTAAACTTGATTTTGATAAACCTTTATTAGGGAACATTGCTCTAAGATAGACTTTGGGGATTATTATAGATGAAATTCCTAGAATTTTGGTATTGTAGATATTTTGTGAGTTTTTCAAAATATACATACATGTAAGGATACTAGAAGGCACAGGTGTCTCTGGCACTGAAATATCGAGGGGTAAAACAAAAAACACCGCTTTGAGCTAGACTCGAACAGGTACTGGTCCACGACAATGGGCCTTGCTGCACTATTGGTTACGATACCCCTAGGGGATATGATTAGGATAATTCTAATTTTCTTTAAAAACTATTATGTATGGTTTATGAGTATATACTTTCTCAAAGATAATTTTTATGATTACGGATTATATCCATAAACTGTTCACTTTTTTTATGTGTTTTACATGTTTGGATTTTTTTATTTTGATTCATAAACTAATCTAGTTTATGCCATTGTTTAGAAATGTCACCAAGTAGAATTAATGGATAGCATATCAATTCACACACTTCATGTAGGGATTTTCCCCCTTCTCAAGATAATTATAGTGGAGTAGGTGAAGCAACTGGTGCAGATCTGCTTATCACCATACTGGGACAACTCACTCAGGTTATGAATAATAAAATTACCCGTATGGAAAATTCTGATCCACAGCATGGATGATCAATGTTAGATAGCTTCATTAGGAAACAACCACATACATTAAATGGGAGCAAAAATCCATTAGTAGCAGAGAAATGGATAAATTCCATAGAAAAAATAATCCACGCCTTGGGGAGTAGTGAATGGGAAAAAGTTGTCATGGTAGTTTACCACCACACTAGAGATGCTAATCAATGGTGGTCGTTTATTCAAAACACAAAGGAAGATGATGAAGTATTAAATATGGAATGGACGGAGTTTTTGGAGCTTTTTGTAGAAAAATACTTTCCTCGTGACCATCAAGCAGATATGGAAATACAATTTCTTAGTCTGAGGGAAGAGGATGACGAAGATGTCGCAAAGTATGAGGCTAACATTACAAGGTTAGAGATTCTTTCTTCAGATTATATATGTAACTCATGAAGTAAGATTGACCATTTCTTTGATGTGTTAAAACAATTTCACTGTTGAGAACTAGTCTCATAATCCTTCTCGTCGTATGGAGATATTGTATCTTGTGCTATCAAGATGGAAAAAGAATTCCCTATGTCTTATGACTTTAAAGAAAAGAAAGAGAATAATAGATTTGCTGAACACTCCCGAAGTGGAAATAATTAGAATAAGGGAAAAGTTGAATATCCATCCTGTAGTAAATGTGGGAAGAGACACCCTGGTACTTTCCTGAAGGGAATGAGAGTCTGTTACAAGTGGGATGGAAAGGCCACCAAGCTCGTGATTGTAATGGGAAGAAATAGGTTGTTGACATTGAATACTACAATTGTAGAGAAATGGGATTTATGAGAATGAATGTATTAAGCGTTAGGGTAACTTAGCTCAAAAAAGGCCAAGGGATCAAGTCCAATCTTATGATATCACTACTGCTAAGGTTGATGCTCCGAAAGTTGTAGTGTCAGGTAATTTAATGGTTTCCTCAATTTTATCAAATGCTTTATTTGATTCTGGATCATCACATTGTTCTATATCTTCTAATTTTGGTAATAAAATTAGATATTTCAAATTTTATTTAATAAGGGAGTTATGATTCAAAATTATTAAGGGAAGTATCATTTTAAAAAAGGTTTGTTAATCAGTCCCCATTAGGGTATATAAATGTTCATTATCTACTGATTTCATCGGTATACACAAGATTTAATTTGATATAATCCTTAGTATGCATTGGATTTTGGACCATGATGCCAAAATTTATTGTAAGAAGAATAAGGATACAATTTTTTATGACGATGATAAAGAACAACTTATCATTAGAGAATAATTTTCACCAATAACTCTTATCTTAATCCACCTCCAATAGCTCAACTAAATTCAATTATTGGGGAGGATGGGAATAAAATAACTATGGGTGAGTGTAAGAACCCGATTGTTATTCTTGTGGTACGAGTTTTTTCTTTTCCTTTTTCCTTAAGTGTTTTTGTGAAAATAGGGAAAATGGGAAAAATCCCAAATTTTGTGGTTACACGCCTTGTACTTTTTCACACGCTGTTTACTTGGGCCTTGTGGGTTGAGTACATAGGGAGTGTAGCCCGGTTGGCGATGAATGATGTAAAACCTGACTACGCGCCATGTAGAGGGTATTTACATGCCCTGTAGTCAGTCAACAGGTGAATAGTAGGTCGGTGGGAGTAACCGCCAACTATGCAACAGTACATGCCATGTATTTGGACATACATGCCGTGTACTCATATCGACAGATGAATAATTTGGCAGTGGAAAATGTAACCACCATATGAGCAATTAAATGAGAAATGTCCACGCCTTGTAGTTTGTTTTTTTTTTCTTAAAATGGGCAGTAGCCTCCTTTGTTCACAAAGGTATCTTAGAACATTGGAGGAGCTCGGGAGGATGGCCGGAACTTCGGAGATCAGCTGACTGTGCACCGGGAATCCTTTTCTGCTTCTTCCGATCACGTTGGATCCACACGGGTGAGTTCTCCCTTCTCCTTGTGTTGTTCATACCAATTCTTCCTCTATGGAAAGTTATTTAGGTTTGAACGTGTTATTTTTTTACCAGATCAAAGTCATTCATGGGTGTTTCTAGAGGCGTCGTTCACATACACTGATCTGAGAGGATCGAGGTAGGTGGTCTGGTGTTTAAATTCCACCTGCTGTGTGTTTTGTGTCCCACTGTGATACACACCCATGTTGGGGGTGTCGTATGGATGAGGCCTTGCATAATTAAATACCTATAATTTCATAGGTAGTTTAATGAATATGTATAACTACTATTGTGGATCACTACTTGGATCCAGGACCACCCTGAGGGTGAATTCCTCTGTTTAGCCATCTGGCCAGGTAACCCAAGGGTATACTGTAAATTTTAGCAAGCTTTAAATTTCCTTGAGAGGAATTTTATATTATTTCTTGCTTATCTATTGGGCTTGGCCCTGTTACCTGCGCCTGAGGGCAGTGTTCTTTTTAGCATGAGGGCATTGTTTGTTTATCCTGAGGGAGAGGTACGGCTTAGCATACGGGAAATGTTATATTTCACTTGAGGGAACACTTATTATGCATGAGGGTAGTGACTTCTGTGCTTGAGGGAAATATCTTGTATGCCTGAGAGAAATATTGGATTTCATGAGGGAAAGCCTCAAGGCGTGGATTTATTATATTAGCCTGAGGAAGAGTTTCTTATTGGCCTGAGGTCTTGGTTCTGATGAGCACAGAATGTTGTAAAATTGAATGGTTTAAATGAATATTAAAATGGAAATATAACTGGTAGAGTTAGTTACTTTTGAGTACAGCTTAGTGTATGGACATTACTACTGCACACTGTTGTTGCACATTTTCAATGACAGTTGGGCATGGGGCTTTGGTGGTTGCCTACGGTGATTTACTTCTCACACCCTGTTTGGGTCATGTCTTCAGACCAAACAGACTATATTGATGATGGTTTTGATAGGGGCCAGGGTCCCTATACAAGTACATGATTGTTGCAGAGGAGTAGGAGAGTAGGGGACTGATCTTAGGCTTGTGATGCTGCTGAACTCCTGTTGTACTATTTTGTTTCGTTTTCATTTTACCTTGTACTTTAGATGTATTTTATTGTATTGCAGTGTATCATGTTCTAGCTGTTTTCATAAAATACGGACATGCTACATATTTATATATTTTACTGTGGGTTATCTTTTACTTCAGTTGTCCATTTCAGTTGTATACTATCTACTACTTCCGATGTTTCATGTTATTTATCTTTTTCGTTGCACTATACATTGACAAATGTGGTCATAGTTTCCCCAAAATCAGACATGGGCCCTCACTGCTAGTCGACATCCTCTGGCATTTGGTGAAATGCGCTTGAGGTCATGTGACCAACCGGGTTCGGGGAAACCGTTGAGTGGCACTCGAATCCGGGATGTTACAAAGTGGTATCAAAGGAGGTTCTTTTCTTTGACCTACTATTTGGAGCCTTAGTCAGGGATAGGATGGAATAGGTATTTGGAAATAAGTTGGTCCTAGGATTAGCTAACCCATGTACACGGAGAAGCCAATCTACCTCATTTATTGCAATTTTTATGATTTTTCAATTTTATAGTCGATTTGATTTTCACTATTGTGTGACGAACTTGTGGTGTCCTATTTATATTTAATAATTGGGTTATCATTAGTTGCAACCTGATGAGATGATGGTATGCCATCTCATGCATCATTTATGCACATGCTAGAAATCCCATTTTATGCATTCTTCCATGCCATGTAGCTGCATTATAATTTGGATTTTGTTGTGATAGTTGTTGTGCTAGAAACGCATGATGTTGTGATAGCTGCTTTGATAAATATCTGCTATTTGATAGGGAATTTTTGTGTGAGGTCTTGACAGAATAAATTCCAAGCTTTGGTTATTGAGGAGTATGGTCCCTCATTGACCGGAATTTGGTGGATCATCGGCTGTTTACCTTATTTATAACATAGATAAGATTCCAATAATTGATTCGTGAGAAGTATGGGCCCTCACAGATCGAAATTTGGCACTTAGGTGTTGTTGTAGAGTTTTTTTGGGTTCTTGAGTAGTTTCGGAGTTTTACTGTCTGGAAATCCCCGGATACATGCCTTATAGTTCTATGATTACACTTCGATTAAACATATGTTCGGGAAGAAATGAAAACATTTTAAGTACGCGTTGTGTAATCTTAGTACACGCCGTGTAGTCTCTTCCCATGTCATAAACCATGTGGGTAGTAACACGGGGGGTAGGGAATGGCATAGGGGGAACACGCCATGTACCATTTGTACACGCCGTGTAGTTTAAACCCAGTTTTCGCCTGTGTAACCAACAACACGGACGACGAAACCTTAGGACATACACACCGTGTTCAGCTTGAACATGCCGTGTAGTCTGACCCAGGTACCCAGCAATGTCACTAACAATTACGGGTCGGTGTTACCTCTTCTTCAACACGTCATGTACCCGTTGTACAAATCGTGTAGTTTAGACATGGTTTCCACCCATGTAACTAACAACACGGACAATGAAACCCTAAGACATACACTTCGTGATCACCTTGAACTTGCCGTGTAGTCTGACAGAGGTACCTGAACGTGTAACTAACAACACGTGTCGGTGTTAACTCTTCTTGAACATGCCGTGTAGTCTTGACTGAGGAAAGACCGTGTGGACCTGGTTGTGTGGCTGAGAAGACAAAGTGGTGTACACGACGTGTGCGGGTGTAACACACAGTGTAGTATTAGCCGAGTAGTCAGCCGTGTCACGAATGACATGAGAAGTTGGAAATTAAAACATACACGCCATGTAGATTTATACATTCCCTGTAGTCTTGTTCAGAAGAGAGTCATGTGGCTAAGATATATATAAGGACCTGGGCAGAGGAAGAAAGGGATGGCACAAACCATGTAGTTAATATACACGATGTGTAGTCTTGTTTTTCAAATCATGAATTCCTTCTTCCTCCTATTCCCTTTGTAGTCCCCTAGTTTTTAGTATTTTATAAACAAAATTCTAAGGAATGTTTTTGACCTTGTAGAGTCATGTCATTGAGGCAACCACCAGTTGTTCTCCAAGAGAGCGACAATGATTATACTCCGGAAATGGTAGGCCATGTGCTACTGATGGATCCTACAACAGTGATAGGTGCAGGGCCATCCATTAAACCGGACACAGGCGCAGAGGCACAGTTCTGTGAAGGCTTCATGCGGTTCATGCAGACCTTCCAGGGAGCATCGCAGACCGCCACATCTATGGCAGAGCTGACACGTATATTTCAGCAGCAGCATCTGCCTACATTTTCAAGGGATGGCGGACCACTGGCTGCGATGTCTTGGAAGGAATCAGTGCAGACTATTTTCTAGCATTCGGAGACGCCTCCAAGGCAGAGGGTCAAGATTTCGACTTATATTCTACAGGATTCTGCCACGATATGGTGAGATGTTACCACTAAGTCTGAGAATCACCGATACATGGCGTGGGAAGATTTTCAGGCAGTCTTCTATGAATTCTTTTTTCTTGATATGATACGGGAAAATCGAGCTCAAGAGTCCATGAATCTATAGCAGGGCGCTATGTCAGTGATGCACTATTTTTCTCTCTTTACCGAGATTCAGCATTTTGCACCCGTTCTGGTGGGTGATGAGACATTGAGGGTTAGATGCTTTAAGGATGGTCTTCGATATGACATCCGAGCACTGGTTAATGATTTTAGGTTGCCGATAGTGCATGCTATTGGGAACTAGGCACGGATTACTAAACGGAACCTACGGAAAGCTAGTGGTGTGGGCCAGGGTAGTGTGACACCAGTTTTTTATACTATTTCTACCGGGAAGAGGAATCGACAGATGAGTTTCTCTCATGTTGGTAGTATTATCCAGGTGATTACTTTAGGTGGCCTGGTCATTTGCTAACAATGTGGTAGAGAGGGGCACAAGAGACTTCAGTGTCCCCGAGACCCTTTGGATTGTCGCGCTTGTGGTAAGATGGGTCATCTGAAGTGCTTTTGTAGGGAGTTTTTACTAGTGGATACTAAGAGGGGTTCTATGCAGACTCCATGTGCGGGAGTAGGATGAGTAGCTGCTTACCAGTCAGGCAACTTGGATACAGAAGGACGTGTAAGAAGAGGTGGTGGTCCTGGCCATAGTATCTAGACACCAGGATCTCAGAGGTAGTAGGGTGGGATAGCTCAGGGTAGCTAGGCTATGTCGCAGGGCTGCAACACTGCGTAGACATGTGCAGTGCAACAGAACCAACATGATGAGGATCCTAGACCCTCTACTATCAGAGGTACTATTCTCTTAGATTCTTTGTAATCTTCTCCACTTTTTGATATGGGTGCTACACATATATTTATATCTGTACCCATTGTGGAGTTCCTTGGGCTTGGTGTTTCTTCTCTTTCTGATGTAATGATGTTAGACACTCCATTGGGAACCAGAACGACTGTTGTGCGTCAGTGCATGGAGTGCCCCCTAGAGGTTTGTGGGTGTCACTTTCTATGGGACCTCTATGTCTTGGAAATGAAAAGAAATGATTTCACTCTCAAGATGGACTGATAGGTTCACATTCAAGCCTTTGAGGATTGATATCATCGTAGGGTGAGATTCATGTTACCGGAGGGAGGAGAGTTCTTATACAAAGGTGAATGAGATGTCTAGGTGAGTCGAGCTGGACTTGCGCATTGTTGGCAAGGTGGTGTGACAGCCAAAATTCTGAGTTTAAATCTTGATTATCAGGGGACATGTCAGAAGGATTTCCCTCTAGTGGTTTATTGTTCCATGGATGCCTTCCTGGAAGACTTCTCGAGTCTACCTCCGAAGCGACAGGTGGATTTCCTTACCGAGCTTGTGCCAGGAGTAGCACCAGTGTCCATTCATCCTTCTAGGATGGCTACACCAGAGATGCAGGAGCTCAAGAGATAGTTAGAGGAGTTGTAGGATAAAGGTTTCATATGACCCAGTACTTCTATTTGGGGTTCTCCTGTTCTTTTTGCAAAGAAGGTGGATGGTACCCCTTGACTTTGGGTTGATTATCAGAAGTTGAACAAGTTGACGGTTAAGAACCGATATCCCTTATCAAGGATTGATGATCTTTTTGATCAACTTTGAGGTGAATGAGTGTTCTTGAAGATTTAATTGAGATCCGGATATCATTAGTTACGTGTTAGACCATCAGATATACCGCATTCAGCTTTTCAAAGTAGATATGGTCTATACGAGTACATGGTTATGCCATTTGGACCCATGAACGCACTAGTAGTTTCCATGTTTCTGATGAATCGTGTGTTCCACCATTATATGGATTCATTTGTGGTAGTCATTGTGGACGACATCTTGGTGTACTCTCCCACTTGACACGACCATGCTACCAATCTTGAGATCTTATTGAGTACACTGAGAGAGCATCAGTTATATGCTAAGCTCTCAAAGTGCCAATTTTGGATGGACCAGATAAACTACCTGGGTCATATCATCTCAGAGGAAAGAGTTTTTGTGGACCTAGAGAAAGTTAGAGTATTAGTTTCTTGGGAGCATCCTAAGAATTTATTTGAGATAAAAAGTTTCTTGGGGTTGGCGGGTTACTACAAGTGCTTTATACAGGACTTCTCCCACATAGCAGCACCCTTGACAGGGTTTACTAAGAACGATGGAAAGCTCTTTTGGTCAGAATCGTGCGAGATATCCTTTTAGGAGATGAAGGGAAGGTTGACATCATCACCAATCCTGATACTTCCAGAGAAAGTGAAGAGATACATAGTTTACTGTGATGCATTGGTTATTTGGAAGGGAGCTGTGTCGATGTTAGGCGATCGAGTAGTTGCGTACGAGTCTCGGCAGTTGAGGCCACATGAGAGGAATTACCTGACACATGACCTCAAGTTGGCTGAAGTCATTCATGCATTACGATGTTGGAGGCATTATCTCTTGGGAGATCATTTTTATGGTTTTCACCTACCAAAAAAGTCTCAAGTACATTTTTACTCATGGTGAATTGAACTTGAGATATTGAAGGTGGGTTTAATACCTTCAATCCTTTGATTTTGAGCTTGCCCATACACCAGGTAAGGGTAATGAAGTTGCTGATGCACTGAGTAGGAAGACTCAGATACAGGTAGTGCAGGCGGCCAGTGATGAGTGGCAGCTTATGGATTTGTTCTCTGAGATGCATTTTTAGGTGAACGATAGTCAGGGGAAGACCTATCTTTATTCCTTTGCTGTGACCTCTACCCTCCTGGATAGGGTGAGGATGAGACAACTATCTGATTCAGAAGGCCTCGTTCTACGGGAGTCAGTGGCATGTGAGGAACCTACTCCTTGATGGATGATAGGTGATGATAAGGTACTGCCTTTCTATGGATCAGTATAGGATCCAAGGGATATACACGAGGAGATGATGTGGGAGTTTCATACTTCAGCTTGGGCAGTGCATCCCGGAGTTACCAAAATGTACTGTGACTTGGGACGTCCGTATTGGTGGTCGGGTATAAAGAGAGATGTAGCTGGTTTTGTTACAAGATGATCCACCTATCAGTAGGTGAAGGAGGAGAATTATAGGCTAGTCTAACTATTACAGTAGTTACCAATTCCGGAGTGGAAATGGGATGATGTCGCGATGAATTTCATGACTGGGTTGCCGATGTCACCTCTAGGAAATGATGTCGTGTGGGTTGTTGTGGACAGACTTACAAAGGTAGCTCACTTTTTGCCGATCAAGGAGAACATCGGGGATAAAAAGATCGAGAATTTGTATATCTGAGAGGTCATACGTCTTTATGGGGTTCCACTTTCTATTGTTTCATATAGGGATGCCCATTTTAGGTCACGTTTCTGGTAGAATTTTCAGAGGGCACTAGGTACATAGGTGCTTCGGAGCACATATTACCACCCTCAGACTGATGGCCAGTCAGAGCATACAATACAGGTTCTTGGGGACATGCAATACACATGCATCCTAGACTTCAGGGGCTCTTGGGAGAATCATGTACCCCTAGTCATGTTTTCCTTTAATAATAGTTTTCAGGCAACTATTCAGATAGAACCTTTTGAGGCTTTATATGGAAGCCCATGCTGATCACCCTTGGGCTGTTTATAGGTAGGTGAGGGACCCTTGTTGGGACCATGCCTTGTGAAGGAAATATCAGAGCAGGTCCAGTTGATACAGAAGTAGATCGCTACTGTATAGTCTCATCATAAATCTTATGCTGATCGCCACAGTCGACCGTTGGAGTTCATGGTCGGGGATCAGGTTTTCTGCGTGTTTCACTGAGGTTGGGACACAGGTGAATCTGGAGATAGTGTAAACATTCACCGAGGTATGTGGGGCCATTTGATATTTTGGAGAGAGTCAGGCGAGTTGCCAACGAGTTGCAGTTACCACATAGATATTGGCCCATGCACGACTTCTTCTGTAACACCCAGTGATTTTATTATTTTTAATTTATTTGATGTCATGAGTTTTATGCTACACTATAAATTATCTTGTGCTATACGCAACATCGTATTATCTTGCAGTATACACTACACTATTCTTGGATTGTGTTATACACAATTTCAAGTTCGTTTGATAATAATCATTCTACAAAACATTGAGTGTATATATATATATGTTCAATATATAAATGAAATATGGTTGGATTTTGTTATACGCAACAACAAAGGAGTTTTTCACAACACTCAACCCTAACTTGACTTTCATTATATGCAATCGCGACCTTCATAGGTAGCGTGTGTAGTACGCAATACTGGGTTTCACTAAAAAACGATATATGGTTATAATATTATTATAAACTAGCCGTTATAAATAGTATTAACTACATTTGGAATTTTACAACATTATTATTCAACTTACACATTTTCTATAACATGGTATAAGAACAAAATAAAGTTTTCGGGTAAAATAAGTATTTTTCAAAAAATGCAGTTTTGTCACCTTTTGATGGCGCACCCACTTTAAATCTAGTTATTGCCATGTTTATAAGTTCAATTTGAAAAAATAAAATTCTTCATTGGAATAAAAAAATAATAATTTACTTTGGATAAAATTTTTATATTATTCTGGTAACTTTCATATTTTGATGAATAGTAAAAACTCGCTAGATTTTAATTAAAAACAACTTTTTTCATCGCAATAATTTATATGGTTAAATTATAATATTTAATGGGTTTAAAGAATAAATATAATATATTTTTACAATTTAATATAATTTAAGTCATTAGCATTGATTTCACATTGAATTCGTAGGTTAAATCAATTCAATCTTTTGCAATGTTTTAATCAAAAATCCGTTTTCATTTGACAATGGGATTAATATTAATTTAATTTCTACAACATTTGTGTATTGAATTTTAAAAAATGGTATCCATATTTGGAATCAGTGGGTCTAAATTATGTTAATAGGATACTTTTTATTTTTGGGAATTATGAATAGTTACTACGGTAAATTTTATTTACCATAGTTAAAGGTAAATCGAGTAATTAAGGGTAAATAAAATATTATAAAATTAAGCTAACAAATGAAAAAATTATATTGGATGGCTAAAATTATACCCATATCACCTAAGGGTCGGATTATATTAATTTTATAGACTGTTGACCATGAAAATAATTTAATTATTATTATAACCAAAGAAAGTGAGAACATGTCACTCTCTTAAGTCTTATAAGTATAGTAATTTTAATTTAGTGATAAACATCATAAATCTTCGAACATGAATATTCTCCAGAAATCTAATAAAATTATATACATCATGATAATTTATTTAGAATTTTTAGGGATTAAATAATAGTCATTAGTGGTGATACATTAATGATGCAGAAATTATTTATTAAGTGAAAAAATCAGTAATATAGTTTTTATTGAAATAATAATACCGATTAAAAGGCCCAAAAACCTGACCAAAACTTATTTGTAGTGTATATCTACACCATAATAATCCAATTACCTGATATATAACCGTTTGGAGTCTTATATAAGGGATTATGACACTTATATTATTTTATGCCAAAGTTGTCACCTTCTTAATTTAATAAATATAAAAATTTAACTATTGTGATTTTAAGATGATAAATTCGAGTAAAAGTATTATTGTAAAAGTTAATAGATTTATTTTCATTATTGGATTTTATTTTTAATATTTATGCAACAAATATGTATATTAAATATTTATACAAAAATGTTGTAGTAATTATTTTATTAAGAGATAATCCAAATAATTGGTTTTAATAGTAATAAAATAAATATTATATGAACTATTTAATGTTCTACAGTACTATTATGGATACATATGACCTTTTATGAATCTATTAAAACTTTTAGTTAGAACATATCTTCTGTATATAGTTTATTTAAATTCAAATAAATGAATAGTGTCAAAATTGACATTATTGTTATTTTATAAAAATAACATATTATAAAATTGTTTAAAAATCAAAAAAATATATAAAAATTGTAAATATAAATTTATATGGTCTAAAATGTTATAAAGAATCAAATTATAGATAATTAACACCAAATAATTAATTATTTGTTATAATTTAAAATTTAGAATGTTGTTACCACAAATAAAATTAAATTGATTAAGTAAGGATAAATCAAGTTGATAATGTTTAAAATAATTTCCTAACATGTCTAAATTTTTTTTTGATGAGATTAAAACCCTATCTCATCTAATATTATAATATGAGTCATTTTTGGAGGTTTTTAAGTGGGGTTAGATTTATTATAAATTAATATTTTTAATATTTCCAAAGGTGACCCTCTCCTCCATTATAAAAGGGAACCTACTCCCTCTCTTCCTCACACAACTTTGATCCTTCATGTTCGGACAACCCCTGCCAATTTCCCCTATAAACATCCCTAGAAACATCCTAGATGTCCTGGTCTTCATCAAAGACCAATTTTAGTTCCCAAAGAGGAGGTCTCAAAGAGGCACTTCAAAGAAGAGGTAATGTCCGTTAGCGATTCTTTCAACTTTATTTCTTATTTTACTTATTCTTATTTAGTTGTTTCATTATGAAGTAATAACATCAGTATCACTCATATAATTATATGTCATTATATGTCTGAAACAACTCTATTTCACCATCTATCCATCCTACGGAAAACGAAATCACCGCGCGTGCGTACGTACGGAATACCGTCTCCACGCTGTGGTGTAATCTGATTTTCCAACACCACCTTACTTGGATTAGTATAATGGTGTAAAGAATAACTATACATAGTTATTATAACATCATACTAATTATGATATATTGTATCATCCTATCCAATTCAATTCAATAATTATGGGAATGATATCATCGCTCGTGCGTACGTACGGACTACCGTCTCCAAAACGCGATGAGATTCATTCTCCATGTTAACCATTTATGAATGATTATAAATTATATATAATAAATAATAATGAAATAAATTACATTATAAAGCTACTGGATTTATGTATATATACATATATATGTATGTCATCTACATAATTCCATTCAACTCAATAAGGAGACAAAAACAACGTTCATGCCTACGTATGGCCTACCGTCTCCATGAACAGTGTATTACTTTCCATTTATCGATCTATTATATATATGTATATTCTGAATATATATTATATATAAATAATGTTTTATATTCTGGAATTAAATAATCATGATCTACATAATCATATGAATAATTACAAGCCAAAACACGGATGACAAATGAAACGATTTTACCCAAAACACTCTTTAACATGGAATTTACAAAAGAACGAGTAATTTAAAGTCATAAGTAAACCATATATGATATCATTACAATGAATATTATTATTTAATAGCTCAATGACATTATTTAAATCATTATACAAGAGTTTCAGATACATACGAAGCATATCAGACATAAGGTAAGAGATAATTTTACAAATCTCATTTTTATCCGAGATTGGTTATTCGTAAGTATTTACTGGGGCTATTTCTATCAACCATGTACATCTTTTATAAAAGTGTTTTCATGTATTTATAAAGTCATTTTTACCAATTTTTTTTGTTTTAATACATGGTATGTAATGAATCATTCTTTTGTTTACGTTATGAGGTACTTTTTGACTTTTCCGTCAAAAGTACGAGAAGAATATTTTTTTAACTTATACGGAACCTTCGGATTTTTAAGGTTTTATAAAGACTTAATTTAATGAAGATTACTCCAAAATATTTCATTAATATTTTCAAAAAAATCTCTTTCATTTAAAATTTCATGACATTTTGTGAAAATAAAATGATTTTGATGAAGAAAGGATATTTTCCTCAAGAATTTATTTCAAGTGTTTTATCAAAACCATTTTTCATCTAAGATGAAATTATTTCATATGTGTATGTTTCAAGTATAATGTCTCTATGATTTACATGGTTTCAATTTCCTTATTTTGAAATGATATCCATTTCTTTTATATGGATTATGTGATCATGGGATGATGTTTATGAATCCCATTTTATTTATTGGGTTATTAGGAATTATGTATGTTTATTTTGTGTCACAAGTAAGAATGATTTAATTATGAGATGGGTGGGATCTATCTCTCCCTAAAATGCATTGGGTAAGGATTAATATCTCCTGATATAGACATGGATGGAACAGCAAGTTAAACCAGTTCAGTAATACAAGACCGGAATGAGGAGTGAACTCGATTAAGAAAGGGACTTTGTCCACTAAGATGGTCTTGGAAGTAATTCCTTGGCTACTATGGAAATCATATCATGTGCTTAATGGTTGCCACAATTACATGTTTTATTCTAATGCTATTTTATCATTCGTAATGTTTCTTTATGATCTATGCCTTATGTACTTCCATGTTTTATGTCATTGCTCAAGCTTTTGATGTTGAAACATTATGTTCATGTTTTTAAGTTCAAATGTATATGGTATGTTTTATTTTATCCATGATTACCCTTAATGGTCATTTGAGCTCACACTTTTTTTGTTTTCTTTTCCCCAGGATATAAAGAAAGGTTTTAGGTAAGAAAAAAAGGGGAAGATCTTTATGGGGGATGTTGAATATCTTTCACCACGATTAGAAGATTATGTTCCAAGTTTTCAACGATACTAAACTATTACGGTCCTTGTGTGTCTGTTTTTGTTATCTATTAAGTATTCCACAAAAGTAATGTAATTTTAATGTACGTCAATCTTTGGGTCTCTACATTTGGTATCAGAGGAAAGGATTAGTCAACCTTTGGATACTAGGATGCGAAAATGTTAGTGAGATCCCTAGAGATATTTCTAAGGTATGTCTAGGGATGTCCCTAAGGATAGGTATACGTATAGGATATAGTCCTAGAACTATTTTACCGATCTTAGAATTTAACCTAAGATGTTAGATATTGAGGGTGCTCCACCATTGCTATGTTTTTTCCCAACCATGATTATTTCCTCTCACACTATTCTTTTTGGTTTTTAGAAAATGGCTGGAAATAGGAAGATTAATGATAATGGAGGATATGAAGGACAATGGAATGATATTCTTCATGAGAAACCAAATGAAACGGGATTTGTAAATCCAATCATTGTTATTATGCCTAACCAACAATCTCATAATATGATCAATAATCTCAGCATTGTTATGTTTCCTGACTCAGATAATAAGTGAAAGATGGAGTTTCATGATGATCATAGAGGAAAGAAATTTCAATTTCCCTCATGTAAATCATGTGGGAAGAGGAATCCGGGATATTGTTTCAAGGGAACTGGAAGATGCTTTGGGTGTGGAAAAGAAGGACACAAATATAGTAAGTGCAATGGAAAAGGTTCAGTTTACACCATGGATGAGGATATTGGTATTTCTATGACATCAACAATGGTTAAATGTTTTAAATGTGGAATGTACGTGCATTATGCAAACTAATGCCCTAAGGGAAAGTCTCATGAAGAGAATCAGTACGGCCGTATGGGTTGTAATTATGTTGATGATGATGAAGAGACTACAAATGATATGTGAGATGAAAGAATTGTTGATTCTCGGTCAATGGTTGAAGAAGGTAGTGGAATGATTACATGTTTATCAAGTGTAATGTTGTATAAGTAATCTCATGGTACTATGGAATAATGATACATCTAAGGATTGTTACACTGTTGCCTTTCCTTGAGTTTTGAAAGTGTATGATTAATGGTACCAGTATCCATAAAAGGTTATTCATATATTTCTGGAATGTATATGATATGCGCATAATGAAGGGATAAGAAGAAAATTAAATGTTTTATAGTATTCATGAGCTCATGACTGATATAAGGAGAAGGTTATATCATGGTTTGAGTAAATAGAATTTTTGGATTTTGGTATGTGGATAGAGTTAACTTCTGACAGCATTCATGTTTTTACTAAGGTTTAATGGGTATTCATTTTTCAAGAGAATACATGATTATGGTATTAACATGATTGGAATGTGACCAACAAGATATATGGGGGATAAATGATGGTATTCACATGTTTGGTTGATGACATTTCAAGTAATTGTTTTCTTTATACTATGAGCTTGGACCGAAGTATTTTAGATAAACCTAAATATTGGAATGGATTATGTTGGAAATAAGTTAGTATTGTTTAAGGATTAAACTTTTTTTGATATTATTGATGGGATGTTATAGTAATGTAGTTTAAGATAAAGGACAACCTGCAGGACTGGCGACAACCCATCACATAAGACAAGGCTGTGGGAATCGAACCCACAACCGAAGTGCGACTGGCCTTTATCACCTACCACTGGCCTACAGAAAGTCCCTATTTAGTAGAAACTAGTTTTATAATATTAAGAAGTATGATATATGAAGTATAAGTCCATTTTAAGAACTATATATGATTAATCTCACTATAGATGGACTAATGTATTTTTGATAACTTTTATGACCTTTTTTGAGATAGAAGCAATGACCCATCTTTCTATTACATGATCTTCTAACACTTCATGAATGAAAAATTCAACTTCATTTCTTTACGATATGATGTGGAAATTGTCCAAAGAACGAACAATGGTGAGGCTGTACCAAAATCAGGAAGGTATTTCTTCTATTTCCAATTTCATCAACATTAGGGAAATTAAATTGAAAACCAAAAATTCTGTCCTAGTGCCCTTATATCTGATGAATCATATGGTACCTTATATCATTAGAAATCTATGGCTTTGTGATTGTTGTCTATTTTATAGCCATGTTCTCTACCACTCTCCATCAGAACTTGATGGTTAGATTTTTTTTCCATATCCATATTTTCACCTATGTTTCTCTACGTGGAAACCTATTGATGAGTTAATTTGGGTAACCATTACATTTCATACTTTAGTTTTTAAATCCAAGTTTTGGTATTCTTTTTTACGATGTGGGTTTCTATTAAACAAACTTTTGAATAGTAAACCATGTATAACCCCGACGAATTTCAAGGGAGAAATTCATTTTAAGGGGGGTAGAATGTAACACCCCGAGATTTTATTCATTTTAATTTCTTTGATGTCATGTGTTTTATGCTACACCATTATTATCTTGTGCTATATGCAACACCGTATTAGTTTGTAGTATATGCAACACTATCTTGGATCGTGTTATACAAAATTTCAAGTTCGTTTGATAATAGTCATTCTACAGAACATTGAGTGTATATATATATGTTCAATGTATAAACTAAATATGGTTTTATTTTGATATATGCAAAAAAAAGGAGTTTTTCATAACATGGAACCCTAACTTGACTTTCATTATACGCAATTGCGACCTTCCTCGGTAGCGTGTGTAGTACGCAATACAGAGTTTCAATAAACAAAGAGATATGGTTATAATATTATTATAAACTAGCCGTTATGAATATTATTAACTAAATTTTTAATTTATAACATTATTATTCATCTTACACATTTTCTAGAACATGGTATAAGAACAAAATAAATTTTTCAGGAAAAATAGGTATTTTTAAAAAAATGCAGTTTTGCCGCCTTTTGATGGTGCACCCACTATAAATTTAGTTTTGACAAGTTTATAAGTTCTATTTGAAAAAATAAAATTCTTCTTTGGAATAAAAAATAAAAATTAACATTGGATAAATTTTTCATATTATTCTGGTAACTTTCATATTTTGATGAATAGTAAAAACACGCTATATTTTAATTAAAAACATCTTTTTTCATTTCAATAATTTATATGGTTATATTATAACATTGAATGGTTAAAAAGTATAAATATAATATATTTTTACCATTTAATATAATTTATGACATTATCATTGATTTTACATTGAATTCGTAGGTTAAATCAATTCAATCTTTTGTAATGTTTTAATCAAAAACTCGTTTTCATTCGACAACGGGATTAATATTAATTTAATTTCTGCAACTTTTGTGTATTGAATTTTAAAAAATGGATTCAATATTTGGAATCAGTGGGTCCAAATTATGTTAATAGGATAATTTTTATTTTTGGGAATTATGAATAGTAACTACGGTAAATTTTATTTACCATAGTTAAAGGTAAATCGGGTAATTAAGCGTAAATAAAATATTATAAAAATAACCTAACACATGAAAATATTCTATTGGATGGAAAAAGTATACCCATAAAACCTAAGGGTCGGATTAGATTCAATTTATTGACTTTTGACTTTGAAAATAATTAAATTATTATTAAAACCAAAGAATGTGACAACATGTCACTCTCTTAAGTCTTATAAGTATAATAATTTTAATTTAGTGATAAACATCATAAAACATCGAACATGAATAGTCTCCAGAAATCTAATAAAATTATCTACATCATGATTATTTATTTAGAATATTTATGGATTAAATAATTTCCATTAATGGTGATACATTAATGACACATAAATTATTTATTATGTGAAAAAATAGTAATATAGTTTTTATTGAAATAATAATACCCATTAAAAGGCGCACAAACCTGACCAAAACTTTTTTGTAGTGAATATCAACACCTTAATCATTCAATGACCGGATATATAACAGTTTTGATTCTTATAAAAGTGATTATGACACTTATATTATTTTATGCCAAAGTTGTCTCCTTCATAATTTAATAAATATAACAATTTCAATACTGTGATTTTAAGATGAAGTATATTGTGAAAGGTAATAGATTTATCTTCATTATAGGATTTTATTTTTAATTTTTATGCAACAAATAAGTATATTAAATAATTATACCAAAATGTTGTAGTAATTATATTATTAAGAGATAAACCAAATAAATGGTTTTAATAATTATAAAATAAATATTATATGAACTATTTAATGTTCTACACTGATTTTATAGAAACATATGACCTTTTATGAATCTATTAATGATTTTATTTCGAACATATCTTCTGTATATATTTTATTTAATTTCAAATAATTGAATAGTGTAAAAATTGACACTATTGTTATTTTATAAAAATAACATATTGTAAAATTGACTAAAAATCACAAAAATATATAAAAATTATAAATTTAAATTTATATGGTCTAAAATGTTATCAAGTATCCAATTATAGATAAATCACAAAAAATAAGTAATTATTTTTTATAATTTAAAATTTAGAATATTATTACCACAAATAAAATAAAATTAATTAAGGATAAATCAAGTTGATAATGTTTATAACAATTTTCTAACATGTCTAAATTTTATGGGTTGATGAGATTACAACCCTATATCATCTAATATTCGAATATGAGTCATTTTTGGAGGATTTTATGTGGGGTTAGATTTATTATAAATTAATATTTTTAAGATTTCCAAAGGCGACCCTCTCCTCCCTTATAAAATGGAACCTCCTCCCTCTCTTCCTCACACAACTTTGAGCCTCCACGCTCCGCCAAACCCTAACAATTTCTCCTCTAAACTTCCCTATAAACATCCTAGAGGTCCTGGTGTTCTTCAAATACCAATTTTAGTGCCCTAAGAGAAGGTCTCAAAGAGGCGCTTCAAAGAAGAGGTAATGTCCGTTACCGATTATTTAAAATTTATTTATTATTCTACTTCTTCTTCTTTAGTTGTTTCATTATGAAGTAATAACATCAGTATCACTCATATACTGATATGTTATTATAATTATGAAACAAACCTATTTCACCATCTATCCATCCTATGGAAAATGAAATCACCGCGCGTGCGTACGTACGGAATACCGTCTCTACGCCGTGGTGTAATCTGTTTTTCCAACACCACCATACTTGGATGGGTATAATGGTGTAAAGAATAACTATACATAGTTATTATAACATCATACTTATTATGATATATTGTATCATCCTATCTAATTCAATTCAATAACTATGGGAACGATATAATCGCTCGTGCGTACGTACGGACTACCGTCTCCACGACGCGATGAGATTCATTCTCAATGTTAAACATTTAAGAATGATTATAAAGAATATATAAGAAATAATAATGAAATAAATGACATTATAAAGATTCATGATTTATTTATATATATATATATGTATGTCATCTACTTAATTCCATTCAACCAAATAAGGAAATGAAAACAGCGTTCATGCGTACGTACGACCTACCGTCTCCATGAACGGTGTATTTCTTTCCATTTATCGATCTATTATATATATTTATATTCTGAATATATATTATATATAAATAATTTTTTATATTCTGGAATTAAGTAATCATGATCTAACTAATCATATGAATAATTACAAGTCAAAACACGGACGACAAATGAAACGATTTTATCCAAAACACTCTTTAACATGGAATTTACAAAAGAACGGGTAATATAAAGTAATAAGTAAACCATATATAATATCATAACAGTGAATATGATTCTGTAATAAGTCAATGACATTATTTAAATCATTATACTGGATGTTCAGATACATATGAAGCATATCAGACATATGGTAAGGGATAATTTTACAATTCTCATTTTTATCCGAGATTGCTTATTCGTAACTATATACTGGGGTTATTTCGAGCAACCATGTTCATATTATATAAAAGTATTTTCAGGTATGTTTAAAGTCATTTTTACCAATTTTTTTACTTTTACTACATGGTATGTAATGAATCTTTCTTTTGTTTACGTTACGAGGTACTTTTTGGATTTTCCGGCGAAAGTACGAGATGAATGTTTTTTTAACTTATACTGCACGAATGGATTTTTACGGTTTTATAAAACCTTAATCTCATGAATCATAATCCAAAATATTTCATGAATATTTTCAACCAAATCTATTTCTTTTAAAATTTCATGACATTTTGTGAAATGAAAATGATTTTGATGAAGAAAGGATATTTTCCTCAAGAATTTATTTCAAGTGTTTTATCAAAACCATTTTTCATCTAAGATGAAATTATTTCATATGTTTATGTTTCAAGTATAATGTCTCTATGATTCACATGGATTCACTTTCCTTATTATGAAAATATATCCATTTCTTTTATATGGATTATGTGATGATGGGATGATGTTTATGAAACCCATTTTATTTATTGGGTTATTATGAATGATGTATTTTTATTTTGTGGCACAATTAAGAATGATTTCATTATGAGATGTGTGGGACCTATATCCCCCTCCAATGCATTAGGAAAAGTTTTATATCTCATGAGATAGAAATGGCTGGAATGGCAAGTTAAACCGGTTCAGTAATACAGGACTGGAATGAGGAGTGAACTCGATTCAGAAAGGGACTTTATCCACTAAGATGGGCTCGCCAGCAATGCCTTGGATACTATGGAAATCATATCATGTTCTTATTGGTTTCCAGAATTACATGTTTTATTCACATGCTATTTTATCATTCTTAATGTTTCTTTATGATATATGCCTTACGTACTTCCATGTTTTATGTCATTGCCCAAGATTTTTATGTTTAAACATTATGTTCATGTTTTTATGTTCAAATGTATATGGTATGTTTTATTTTATCCATGCTTACCCTTACTAAGCATTTGAGCTCACTCTTTTTATGTTTTCTTTTCCCCAGGATATAAAGAATGGTTTTAGGTATGAAAAAAGTGGAATCTTGTTATGGGAGATGTTGAAGATCTTTCACCATGATTAGAAGATTACGTTCCAGGTTTCCAATGACACTAATCTATTACGGTCCTTGTGTGTTTGTTTTTGTTATGTATTAAGTATTCCACAAAAGTAATTTAATGTTCATGTACGTCAAGCATTGGGTCTCTATATCTTCCATGTATCTCAGCTATGACATTATCATTTAGACCCACCTCACACATTTTTTCCAAAGGATGTTGAGCTTCAGACCGATGCGTCCATCAAGTAAAATCTGATTTGTATCATTGATAGGAGCATGAAGGTTCTTTGAGGCCGGTCTGTTCCTCTCGTATGGGTGATATGGAATCATGGATGAGTGTACGAAGAAACCTGGGAGCGGGAGACTGACGTACATTCTCAGTGGCCAGATTTGTTCTGAGCTTTATTTTTTCCACCATTGGAAGGGAAATTCAGGGAAAAATTTCTTTAAGGGGGGTGTTTCTATGAACTCAGTTCCTATTCTGGAGGTACATGTTTCTTATTATCCTTTTTCCTTATGTGTTTTTGTGAAAATAGGTAAAATGGGGATAAATCCTAAATTTTGATGGTATACGCCGTGTACTTTTCCACAAGTCATGTACTTTGGCCGTGTGGGATGAGTACACAGGGCGTATATCCCTGTCGGCAATGAAAGTGGTAAAAACCGACTTCACTCCATGTAAAGGGTATTTACACGCCGTGTAGTCAGTTAGTGGGTGAATAGTAAGGTGGTGGGAATATCCCCCAGCTGAGCGACAGTACACGCCGTGTATTTGGAAATACACACCATGTATTCATGTCGATAGATGAAAAGTTTTGCGGTGGAAAAGGTAGCTTCAAGAGGAGAAGTTAAATGAATGTACACATTGTGTAATTGAGAGTAAATGTCGTGTAGTTTGTTTTCTTCTCTTAAAATGGAATGTATCCTCCTCTGTTCATAGAGGAAACATAGAATAGTAGTGGAGATCAGGAGGATGACCGGAGAATCGGATATCAGCTGACCGCGCACCGGGAATCATTTTTTTGCTTCTACTGATCACGTTGGAACCGCACGGGTGAGTTCTCCCTTCTCCTTGCATTGTTCTTAAAAATTCTTCTTCTAAGGTAAGTAATTTAGGATTGAATGTGTTATGGTTTTTCCCAGATCTAAATCATTCTTGGGCGTTTCGGGAGGTGTCATTCATATATACCGATTAGAGATGATCGAGGTAAGTGTTCTGGTGTTTAAATTCTAACTTCTGTCTATTTTTTGTACCACTGTGATAAGCACCCATGTTCGGGGTGTCGTATGGCTAAGGCCTTGCATAATTAAATAACTATAATTGCATAGGTAGTTTAATGAATATGTATAACTGCTATTTGGTATCACTACTTTAATCCAAGACCACCTCAGGGGTGTGTTCTTCTGTTTATCCATTTGGCCAGGTTACCAAAGGGTATACAATAAGTTTTATTAGGATTTAAATTTCCTTGAAAGGAATTTTATATAATTTCATGCTAATCTTTTTTGCCCGGCCTAGTTACTTGCGCCTTAGGGAAGATTTATTTTTAGCCTGAGGGCATTGTTTGTTTATCCTAAGGTAAAGGTACAACTTAACACGAGGGAAATGTTCAATTTCACCAGAGGGAAACACTTATTATGCCTAAGGGAAGTGAATTCTATTCCTGAGGGCAATATCTCGTATGATTGAGGGCAATATTTGATTTCCTGAGGCAAGCCTAGGGGCGTGGTTTTACTATATTATCCTGAGGGAAAGAATCTGATTAGACAGAGGGATTGGTTCTAATGAGCATAGAATTTTATTAAATTGAATGGTTAAAATTAATATTAAAATGGCAATATATCTGGTAGAGTTAGTTACTCTTGAGTACTATATTGTTTATTTCATTTACTACTGCACACTGTTGTTGCACATTTTCACTGACAGTTGGGCACATGCATTTGGTGGTTGCCTACTGGGATTTACATCTCAAACCTTGTTTGGGTCATGTCTTCGGCACAAAAATACTATATTGCAACAAGTGTCGATAGCGTAAAGGGTCCCTATACAGGTATATGATTGTTTCAGAGGAGTAGGAGAGAATGGTACTGAGCTTAGGCTTTCGATGCTATTGATCTCTTGTTGCACTCTTTTGTTTCATTTTCATTGTACTGTGTATATGAGATGTATTGTATAGTATTGTATGGTATCCTATTTTGGTTGTTCTCATATGATAGTGTCATGATGCATATTTATATATATGACTACAGGTTCTCATTTACTTTAGTTGTCCATTTCAGTTGTATACTACCTACTACTTCCATTGTTGATGTTATTTATCTTTTCTGTTGTGCTACACATTGACAGATGAGGGCATATTTTCCCAACTATCAGACCTGGGCCCTTTCTGCTAGTCAGCAGCCTCTGGAATTTGTGGAAATGTGCTTAAGGTCATGTGACCAACTAGGTTTGGGGAAACCGTTGAGTGTCCCCTAGATCCAGGACATTACAGGGAAGACAAGAATGTTCTAATAGATTATGTATGTGTTGTGAAATAATATGATGATGTGTTTCCATAGTATTTACCTAGAAATCCTCGATATTGAGAAATTGAGTTTCCCGTTGATTTAATTCCTGGATCAAGGCTCATATCGATGACCCCTTATCGAATGGCCATAGTTAAATTAGTGTAACTAATGAAATGTAATGGTCTGGACCTCTCTGGCCCATTCCTTTGTCAAAAATAAGGTCCTGAAGTGTCCTGGAGGGTAAAATGGTCTTTTCCCACACTTTCCAGAATTTTGAAACTACACACCGTGTAGTGTGAGTCCACATTGTGTACCCCCTCACCGGGCATACCCCTTGTTGAAGGCCGTGTCCTTGCCATGTGAAATAAATTGGTACACGCCATGTGTCCATACTACACGTTGTGTAGTCCCTCCCCGCGTACACATTACCATGTGTTGACCAGTCCAAAACTGTGTGCCGTGTTGTAACCGTGTCCTTTCCGTGTGAAATAAATGGGTACATTTCATGTATCCAATACTACACGCCGTGTAGTCCCTCCCCGCATATGTGTTACCTTCAATCCGTGTGTTGACCAGTCAACGGCCGCGTTCTGTGTTGAAGGTCGTGTTGGACGCTATGTGGTGACCGTGTGAAATGGCCATGTACACTCTTTGTACCATAATGCACATGCCGTGTACATTTTCATTTCTCTCTTATAAAAGGAGGGGTCCCCTCCTCCTTTTCAACACACCCCTCTCCTCCCCTTTCCATTGAGCAGAGTTCTCCCAAGAGACTCGAAGGCTCTTTCTTCCATAACTTCTTCGTTCGAGCTCTGATTTGTGATACGTTAGTGGCCATGGGATCTTAACGATGTGGTGGAACATCTGAGCTTGGATATTTTTTCTTTCCTTCGGCTGTTCCTTTCCAGCTTCCACCCGAGGAGGTTTTACCGGGACTCGACAGAGGTGACGGATGCCGACGCATGTCTTCTAAAGGTTGATCCGGGGCAGCATTGAGATCAGAACCTGTTTATGTAGGGATCTTACCATTGTCTCTCTAATTTGGGCAACATTCAGGGTGGGTGTCATCTTGCATACGTGAAACAATTTTGAACTGGTTTAATGAAGTTAATAATTGGATTATATAACGGGGTTGGGATGTTTGTGATTACTGTTACATTACTTTTTATATCATGTGATATTATGTTATGAATTGAATAGGCTTATTCCTACTGAAAATCACGGTCGTTGGGGGCCTTTTTCTTGTGCAATTAAACGTTTCCCTATCATTATAGACCATTTTTGTTGATGGGAACTTTGTTAAATGTGGAAATTTGGTTAATCACGTAAAGTTGGACGATTAAATGAAAATCAGGAACCCTTGTGTGATCACCCCGATTAAAAAAATGGAATAATGAACATGTGGGTGTTTTCTTGGATACGTGGCATGTGATGGGGGTGTTTTGAGGGTTGTTGTGGATCGGGTGAGCGGTGGGGCTACGGTTGGCTTGGTTATGGGTTTGTGTGAATGCTATGTGGGTGACGGGAAGCGGGGCTGCGATAAATGGTATTTAAGGGATAATGATGTATGAGTTTCAATGTGATTGTGGTGGTAGGAAGGGGCGCTTCAGGGATGGGTTTGAATGTGAATGAACTATGGGCTGTGAATAATAAATAATAATTGGAGGAGTTAATGAATGATGGGTCATGGTAATGGAACACGATTAATAATCAATGGTTTGGTTGGTAAATAAGAAGGGACTTGTTGTGATACTTGTGTTTTCCTAACTTGATTTATGGATGGCAAGGATATGTTTCATGAATGGTTGGTATGGTTGGTTGCGGTTGTTTTGCCCAGTAGGAAAGGAACTAAATAAACTAATTCTGCTCAAACGAGAAAACCTTAATTGGTTTGGGGTTGTTTGTGGTATTCATGCTTCGTAGTAGCAGTGCTAAGGAATGTGTTCAGTTCTCTTATTAGAAGCCATAGGTTGGGATTAGTGTTTAGTATATATATATATATATATATCTGTATCTTTTGTGTTTTATCACACCCCACCCATGTTGAGCACTTAGTGCCAAACACTCCCATTTCATGGGAGAGGGTGTTTTCCCCATAGTTACTAGCTCCTTCCCACTCCTTCTTCCCTAGGCTATGATGGATTGAGGCGACCTTACACCTAATACCCTTTAGGTAGGATTTGATTGGGGTGGATTTAGCCCAAGTATTTTAAGACAGGTTCCACCGTTTCCCAAGAATCTTCAGGATAAGGCCTAGGTGTGTGCGGGCGGGATACATGGTTGTGAGACCAAGATGTGTGCGGACATGATGTGTGGTTTGTGAGGCCCAGGTGTGTGTGGGCGGGAAGAGTGTGGCAGCGTCAGGAAGTTCGCCATTAGGAAGAGTAGCTAACTAATGGGAAATGGTGCGGGGTACCCAATACTCTTGTTCTTATATAATAATACCTGTTGTGATTGTTTTTTTGGTGAGTGTGTCCAGTGAGGTTGGTTGGATATATTTCCTTTTTTAGGTTTCTTATATTGTTCTCATGGGACATTAGGATGTCTCCCCACTTGTGCACGATAGCTTTAGGTTTCCCTATTAAGTATACTTGTATGCTTACCCTGCGTTTACTTTCAGGTTTCCAGGAGTACTACTAGGGCCGTTCGAGACCCTACTAGTCAGGATATTTGGAGTTGTTGTAGTTGCTACACTTGATTCTTTTGGTATTTTAATTTTTGATCTTTCTTGTACTTGTACCTTGTTTCAGAACTATTTAAACATTCATGTGGGATTAGTTTGGGTTTATTTATATAAACATGTTCTTTTCCATTTTGGTGGTTGACTTGTCCTATTTCTCGACCTTAAATAATAATAAGGGTAATGCCTCCCATATTCGTGAAAACTCATACCCTTGGTGCTAGTCGCCCCCCCGGGGCCTACTAGAGGCGGGACTCGGGGGGTCATTATCTCCCTTTCATCATTGCCAGCTCAAGAGGGGCATCATTGGTGGGAGGGGGTCATGACAGAATGGTGTTAGAGGTGATGGTTGAGAGATAGGATGGAGTCTAGAGTTAGGCAGAGAGAGGATTTCATGGGATGTTAGGGCACTAGTGTTAGTTAATCTTGGTGTGTGATATAGTCCAGGGAAGACCGGCTTGGACATGAGATTTAAGGGCCCCCATGATCCGATGCAAGGACACTAAGACTACTGAACAACAAAGTGAGACTACATTGATTGCAGGGTAAAGACCCTAGGGAAGGTACATGCATCATTATGATTGTGTTTTACTTGATTAGGGTGTTCTAGGAAAGAAATTGAAATGAAATGATAAAATGAAACCCTGATTATCTTTTCACTACTTGGGCTTAGGTGATCTCTATTTACCATACATCTATGGCACCTGGATGTCATTCGCGGGTGGCTCAGACGACCGAGTCCCAGCAAATTCAGGCGGTCGGTCGGTTGAGGATTGACCGAGAGGAGGAAGATAGCCAGTGGTTGAAGACTCTACATTCTTTCCAGCGGTAGACCCTCAAGAAGTACGAGGGTAGTACATCGGATACGGAGATGGACGGGTGGATTGAGGAGCTAGGGATCTCTTTTACATTGATTCATGCTCCGAGGGATTACTGGGTTCCCCTAGCAGTTAGTCATCTAAGAGGTGCGGCATGATAGTGGTGGAGGCTCTACCTCAGAGAGAGGATAGAGGATGAGGATTCGTGGGCTGACATTGAGAAGGAATTCCGAGAGGAATTCCTTGCTTCCATGATCAAGGCGGAGAGGTGAAAAACGTTACTCTCCCTTCAGTAGGGGAGTATGTCAGTACAATAGTTGGGGTTCAAGTTCAAGGATCTCCTGAGTTTTGCTACGGATCTCAATCCGGATGAGGAGTCTCGGGCGAGAAGTTTGGAGGAGGTGCTTCGTCCTTCTCTCCAGTATGTTGTCACCCCCTTCAACCTTCCGATGTACTTGGAAGTACAGAAGAAGGCAGAGGTTGTAGAGATGATGAACTCGTATAGGGGTGCACCACGAGTGGGGATCATGCCAGGTTCATTGAAGGGGAAGGCTGTCAGTAGAAGGTCTCCTGCGACAGGGCCTTCCAGGTGCAGGCCTGTGGAGAGAAGGCCCCATCAGTTCCAGTTCAGTACTTGAGGTCCTCGTCGCTTCTTCACGAGCCCAAGACCAAAGTGTTTTTCTTGTGGTGGTTCTGGTCACATTCAGAGTCGGTGCCCGACCCGAGCTCAGTAAGGTGGAGGTGGGTAGGTTCAGCGCCTACCTCAGCAGCACCAGTTGCTGGTGAGGCCCTTCCAGCTGCAGCAGGACCATGCTCCTCTGAGGGGAGACATTGCGGGAGGAGGCCAACCTCAGGGTTCTCCTCAAGGACCTCGACCAGGGCATAGCCCGGGAGGTGGACGACATCATAGAGGAAGAGGAGCTGGGTGTGAAAAGCTTCACGCAGCAGAGTTGACACCTCCGGCAAGACCAGAGGTGGTGTAAGGTATGATTTTCTTGTTCAACACTCTTGTTTCGGCTTTGTTCTATTAGGGAGCATCACACTCCTTTGTTTCACCTGGTCTAGCCCATGCTTTGGGACTAGACATAGAGGGACTTTCCATACCACTGGTGCTGAGTACACCAGTTGGAGGCCAGACCAGTGTATATTTTGTTTGTCGGGGATGTGGGCTGATGTTGGGACCACATCAATCTAGTGGGGACCTTCTTCTGTTACAGATGCAGCCATACGATGTCATCCTAGTTATCGACTGGTTGTTTTCTGTTAGTGCCGTTATCGACTGCTTCTGATGAAGGGTTGTGTTCTCCAACATCGATGGGAAGCGTGTATCTTTTTTTTGGTGAGAGGAGCTATCATTTTGGAAGCCAGCATGTGAAGCCTCTCCTTTCATTGTTAGGTGGGTTATCAGTGGTTCCCTCTGATATAGAGATGATGGATGTCCTAGGGGTTGATAGGGAGTTCCTCAATTTTTTTCCTAAGGAGGTTGTGAATCTACCCCCCCCCCCACCCCAATGTGACGTCGAGTTTGGGATAGTCTTACAGCCTTGTGCTCATCCAATTTCGATGGCCCCTTATCGGATGGCACCTTCGGAGTTGCAGGAGTTGAAGGAGTTGTGGATTCAGATTGACGATCTGATGGAGAAGGGTTTTGTTCAACCCAGCGTATCGCCATGGGGTGCTCCAGTTTTGTTCGTAAAGAAGGCATATGGTGGTCTCATGATATGAATAGACTACCGAAGGTTGTACCAGGTAACTGTCATGAACCATTACCCCCTTTCATGGATAGATGATCTCTTTGAACAACTGAGGGGAGCTGGTTGGTTTTCCAAGATTGATCTATGATCTGGATATCATCAGCTGAGTGTAAAGGAAAGTGACATCACGAAGACGGCTTTCAGGTGTAGGTATGGGAACTTCGAGTTTTTAGTAATGCCTTTTGGAGTTACGAATGCACCAGATGTTTTCGTGGGACTTATGAACTTCTTCTTCCAAGTGTTTCTGGACCGGTTCGTCATTGTGTTTATGGATGACATCCTGATCTACTCAAGATCAGAGGAGGAGCCCGTTGAGCATCTGAGGACAGTCTTGGAAGACCTTCGATGCCACCAGCTTTATGGTAAATTGTCGAATTGTAATTTCCTGACACAATAGGTACACTTCCTTGGGCACGTAGTGTCTCAGCATGGAGTCTTAGTGGACCTGTCGAAGGTGGAGGAAGTTGTTTCTTAGGTAGCACCCAAGAGCATGGAGGAAGTTTGCAGTTTCCTGGGGTTAGCAGGTTACTATCGGAGGTTCTTTATGGACTTCTCTCAAGTTGCTACTCCATTGACAGCTTTTATGAGGAAGAACCAGGTCTTCCTATGGAGCGAGCAGTGACAAAAAGATTTCGACTACCTGAAGGAGACGCTGTTCAGTGCTCCCGTACTTAGGTTTCTAGAGGAAGGGTTGTTGTATGAGGTGTTTTGTGATGGTTCTAGCCTTGTCATTAGATGTGTGATGATGCAGAAGAAGGGAGTGATCTATTATGGGTCTAGGAAGTTACGCCCTCACAAGGGTAACTATTCCACCCATGAACTAGAGCTTGAAGCAGTAGTGTTCGCACTGAAGTTGTGGCGAAATTACCTCTTGGGGGAGCACTTTGTGGTCTTCTCATATCACAGGATCCTGCGTTATATCTTCTACTAGCGTGACCTGAACCTGCGGCATCGGAGATGGGTCCAGTTTCTCCAAGACTATGACTTCAAGATCTCTTACACTAATGGGAAGGGAAACGTTGTGGCTGATTCCCTGAGAAGGAAGTCAGATAAGGAAGTGGTTCATGAATCCAATGATGATTTGAAAGCGATGGGAGAGTTGGCCGCCTTGCACTAGGATGTAAGGGTAAAAGGTGTTAGAGGCTATTTGTTTCAGATGACGGTGCTGTCTTGCTTGTTGTAGCAAGTGGAAGAGTCTCAATGGGGGGACTCCGAGGCAGAAGTGATGCGGGATCATGTCGATCAGGGAAACGCTCCATAAGGATGGTTAGAAGACAGCCGACATTGGATTCTTTTACGTGGAAGGTTGTTTGTTCCGGAGGCGATGTGTGAGGGAGTTATCTATGTGTTCCATAGCTCATCCTTGGACGTACATCCAGGAGTTTCAAAAATGTACTGAGGCCTGAGGGAATAGGTTTGGTGGCCCGGGGTGAAATTGCCAGTGGCAAAGTATGTGGCTAAATGCCTAGTGTGTCATCAAGTGAAGGCTGATCACCATGTTCCCAGTGGTTTTTTGCATCCTTTAGATGTCCCCAAGTGGATGTGGTATGAAATCTCGATGGACTTCATCACAGGACTACCCAGAGCTCTGGGAGGTTATGATGCTATCAGGGTAGTGGTTGATCGACTGAGAAAATCAACTCACTTCTTAGAAATTAAGGAGTCAGGCCCAGTTAGTACATTAGCCCAAAGGTATGTAGACGAGGTGGTGTGTTTGCATGGTGTTCCAAAGACTATCATCTTAGATCGGGATACTCGGTTTACCTCACCAGTCTGGAGGGGGTTACAACTTTATTTTGGCACCCAGTTATGCCTTAGCACTGCTTTCCACCCCCAGACCGACTGTCAGAAAGAACGGACTATCCAGACGTTGGAGGACATGTTGCTTGTATGTGTTCTAGATTTCAGAAGATCATGGGTACGCCGCTTGTCTTTAGTTGATTTTTCCTACAAAAATAGCTTCCACTCTACTATTGGCATGACACCATTTGAGTCATTGTGTGGAAGACTATTTCGTTCACCCATTTACTAGGCAGAGGTTGGTGAGACAGGTGCTCTTGGACCAGAGGTAGTGCAGAGCTCCACAGAGAAAGTCCAACTAGTATGTGAGAGGATGAAAGTGTCTCAGGACTTACAAAAGTTTTATGCTGATCATCGGAGGAGGACCTTGGAGTTCGAGGTGGGAGATCATGTGTTCTTGAAGGTTTCCCATCGACGAGGGCAGTGGAGGTTTGTGAAAGGAAGCAAGCTCTCTCCTAGTTTCATCAGACCTTTTGAGATGCTGAGGCGAGTCGACGAGGTGGCATATCAGCTATCCCTGCCACCTCATTTAGAGAAGGGTCATGACGTCTTCCACATCTCCCAGCTATGTCAATACTTACATGATGAATCTCACGTTATCAATAGGGGAGAGTTAGATATGGGAGATGACACGACCTTCAAGGAACGACCAGTCAGAATTGATGATCGTAACGAGAAGGTGCCCCATGGACGAACTATTACCATGGTTCGTGTGTTGTGGAGGCATGATGGCCTCGAGGAGAGCACTTGGGAGCGAGAGGGCCAGATGTGCGCTCAGAACCTGTAGTTGTTTTGACTTGTGTTTTTCCTTGTTCTTATGACCTTTGTGTTGATGTTATACTCTATATCTTTGGTATATGGAATCATTGTCTTGTCGGTTATGAGACCTTTTGTTTCCTTGTTCTCTGGAAGTGTGTCGCATGTCCAGATGTGTGGGGAAATGGAAAAACCTGACTCTTAATAGAGACGCATTAATGAGGATGCGATTGAACCCATGCGAGCGAGTCAGTGCCGCCTAAAGAGGATAATATCTCGACATAGAAGATGGAGTTTTCCCCAAACCACGTGTTCGGGAAATGTGTGGGTTGTACGGTGTTGAGGGCAGTGTAAGTTGGAAAATCCTAATATATGAAAGTATGAAGACCCAATTCTTAATCGAGACGCATTAATGAGGATGTGATTAAACCCATGCAGGTGAGTCAGTGCCGCATAAAGCAGATAATATCTTGACATAGGAGAAAAAATTCCAAACACATATGATTAGGGATGTTGGTTGGGTTCCTGTTATAATGAGAACCCTAAAGGGTATCCTGTTGGGTTCCTCTAGGTTGGTTTTTGAATTCTCAGGGACGAGAATGTTTTAAGAGTTAACTGATGTAATGGCCCGGACCTCTCCGGCCCATTCCATTCTCAAAAAGAAGGTCACGAAGTGTTCTAGTGGGTAAAATGGACTTTTCCCACACTTTCCAGAATTTTGAAACTACACGCCGTGTAGTTTGAGTACATGCCATTTACCCCCTCGCCGTGCATAACCCGTGTTGAAGGTCGTGTCCTCTTCGTGTGAAATAAATAGGTACACGTCGTGTGTCCATACTACACGCCATGTAGTCCCTCCCCATGTATGTGTTACCGTGTGTTGACTAGTCAACAGTCATGTGCCATGTTAGAGATGTGTCTTTTCCATGTGAATTAAATGGGTTCACCCCATGTATCCAATACTACACGCTGTGTAGTCCCTCCCCGCGTATGCGTTACCTTCAAGCTGTGTGTTGACCAGTCAACGGCAGCGTTCCGCATTGAAGGCCATGTTGGAAGCCACATGGTGACTGTGTGAAATGGCCAAGTACACGCCGTGTATGTTTTCTTTTCTCACCTATAAAAGGAGGGGTCCCCTCCTCCTTTTCAACTCACCCCTCTCCTCCCCTTTCCTCTGAGCAGAGTTCTCCCAAGAGACTCGAAGGCTCTTTTTTCCATAACTTCTTCGTCTGAGCTCCGATTTACGATCCGTTAGCGGCCACAGGATCGTAAGGACGAGGTGGAACTTCTGAGCTTGGATAAATTGTCTTTACTTCGGCCTTTCCATTTCAACATCCACTCAAGGATGTTTTTCTAGGACTCGACAGAGGTGATGGACGCCGACATACGTCATCTAAAGGTTGATCCGGGAGAGTGTTGTGATCAGAACCAATTGAAGTAGGGATTATAACTTTGTCTCTCTAATTTTTTCAACATGAGGGGTGGGTTTCTTCTTGCTTACGTGAAACACTTTTGAACCGGTTTAATGAATATAATAAGAGTCTTATATAATGGGGTTGGGAAGTTTGTGATTACTGATACTTTACTTTTTATATCCTGGGATATTATATTGTCAAATGAGTAGGCTAATGCCTACTGAAAATCACGATTGTTGGGGGCCTTTGCATGCGAAATTAAATGTTTCCCCATCTTTCTAGACTGTTTTTGTGGATGGGTAATTTGTTAAATGTGGAAATTTGGTAAATCACGTAACGTTTGCTGATTAAATGAAAATCTTGAACCCTTGTGTGATCAAACCGGTTAAATAAAAATGGAATAATGAACATGTGGGTATTGGCATGTATAAGTGGCATGTGACGGGGGTGTTTGGTGGGTTTTTGTGGATCGGGTGAGCAGTGGGGCTGCAGTTGTCTTGGTTATGGGTTAGTGTGAATGATATGTGGGTGACGGGCAGCAGGGCTGTGATAAATGGTATTTAAGAGATAATGATGAATGGGTTTCAGTGTGATTGTGGTGGTTGGCAGTGGGGTTTCATGGATGGGTTTGAATGTGAATGAACTATGGGTTATGAATAATAAATAATAAGTGGATGAGTTAATGAATGGTGGGTCATGGTAATGGAACGAGATTAATAATCAATGGGTTGGTTGGCTAATAGAAGGGACTTGTTGTGCTACTTGTGTTTTCCTAACATGTTTTATGGATGGAAGGGATATGTTTCACAAACGGTTGGTATGGTTTGTTGTGGTTGGTTGCCCCGTAGATAAGAAACTAAATAAACTAATTCTTCTAAAATGTGAAAACCTAAATGGGGTTGGGGTTGTTTGGGGTATGCATGCTTCATAGTAGCAGTGTCGAGGCACGTTCTGAGTTATCTAATTACATGCCATATGTTGGGAAGAGAGTTTAGTATATATATATATATATATATATATATATATATCGGTATCTTTTGTGTTTAATCGCACCCCACCCATGTTGAGCACTTAGTGCCGAACACTCCCATTTCATGGGAGAGGGTATTTTTCCCATTAATTACAAGCTCTTTCCTACTCCTTCTTCCCTAGGCTGTGATGGCTTGAGGAAACCTTACACCTAAGACCCTTCAGGTAGGTTTCAATTGGGGTGGCTTTAGCCTAATACTCTTCAGGCAGGTTCTATTATTTCCCAAGAATCATGAGGATGAGGCTCAGGTGTGTGCGGGTGGGATACGTGGTTGTGAGGCCCAGGTGTGTGCGGGCGGGATACGTGGTTGTGAGGCCCAGGTGTGTGCGGGCGGGATACGTGGTTGTGAGGCCCAGGTGTGTGCAGGTGGGATGTGTGGTTTGTGAGGCCAAGGTTTGTGTGGGTGGGAAGAGTGTGGTAGCGTCAGGACGTTCGCCGTTAGGA
The DNA here is from genome assembly GCA_963277665.1 of Viscum album. Classification (NCBI taxonomy): domain Eukaryota; kingdom Viridiplantae; phylum Streptophyta; class Magnoliopsida; order Santalales; family Viscaceae; genus Viscum; species Viscum album. Next base: position 301,300,793 of record OY728131.1, on the reverse strand, counting down.
AGAGAAACTAACTAATGGGAAATGGTGTGGGTTACCCAATACACTTGTTTTTGTATACTACTACCTGTTGTGATTGTGTTTTTGTTGAGTGTGGCTGGTGAGGTTGGGTGGATAGATTTCCTTGTTAGGTTTCTTCTGTTGTTCTCATGGGACATTAGGATGTCTCCCCACTTGTGCATGAGAGTATTAGGTTTCCCTACAAAGTATACTTGTATGCTCACCCTACGTTTACTTTCAGGTTTCTCGGAGGACTACCAGGACAGTGCGGGACCCTACTAGTCAGGACAGTTGGAGTTTTTGCAGTTTCTACACTTGTTTCTTTTGGTATTGTACTTTTTGATCTTTCTTGTAATCGTACCTGGTTTTAGAACTATTTAAAGTTGCATGTGGGATTGGTTTGGGTTTATTTCAATACACTTGTTCTTTTCCTTTTTGGTGGTTGACTTGTCCTATTTCCCGATCTTAAATAATAAAAAGGGAAATGCCTCCCATATTTGTGAAAACTCATACCCTTGGTGCTAGTCACCACCCTGGGGCCTACTGGTGGCGGGACTCGGGTGTCATTATCTCCCTTTCACCATTTCCAGCTCAGGAGGGTCATCTTTTGTGGGAGGGGGTTGTGACAGGAAAAAACTAGAGGAATTGAGTAATAAGGGATTTATTCACCCTAGTGTATCTCAATGGGGATCCCATGTCCTTTATGTTAAGAAGAAATATGGATCTATGAGGTTTTTCAATGACTATAGGGTGATCAATGATATAACAATAATGGACTAGTATCCCCTACCTCTGATTGATAATTTATTTGATAAAATTCCTAGAGCTCAATACTTTTCAATGATTGAACTTCGATCTGGATAACATCAGTTGTGTGTGAATAAGGAATACATTTCGAAGACAGCATTTTGAACCAGGTACTGGCATTACGAGTTTACAATAATTCCTTTTGGATTGACTAATGCACCCTCTATCTTAATGAATCAAATGAATAGTGTTTTCATGGAATATTTTTATGACTTTGTATTGGTATTTATTGATGATATATTGATATACTCCAAATGATACGAAGATCATGAAAATCACATGTACATTATCTTGAAGACTCCTAGAAGACACGAATTATATGGGATGTTTAGCAAGGGTGAATTATGGATTTAGGGGATTTCTTTTCTTGGCCATATTGTCTCTAATGATGGAATCTCTATTGATCATTCTAAGACCAAGGAAATCTATGAATAGCCAACACCGATGAGTATAACTAAGGCACACAGTTTTATTGGTTTAGTAGGTTGTTATCGACGTTTCATCTAGAATTTTTCCTAATTGTCCAATCCATTAACAAAGCTCACACGTAAAGGGGGTAAATTTGTTTCCACAAAAGATTGTGAAGAATGCTTTGAATAAATGAAGAGAATATTATTCCATGATCCTATATTGACTCTCCCATAGGGGAATGATGGGTTTTTTATTTGTAGTGAGGAATCAATGAATTGAATTGGTGGTGTCCTTTTGCAGAATGATAGGGTTATTTCCTATTCATGACGACAACTAAAAATTCATAAGAAAAACTATCCTACTCATGATCTTAACTTAGAAGCTGTAATATTTTCGTTGATGATATGGAGACATTATCTCTATGGTGAAAATGTGAGATATATACCGATCACAAGAGATTGAAGTATATTTTATCACAAAAAGAACTCAACATGAGGAAAAGGATATGTCTTTAGCTACTAAAGGATTATGATTTCATGATACACTACCTCCTAGGGAAGGGAAATAAGGTGGCAGATGCATTGAGCAGAAAGGATCATAGATTTTTGAATAAGATGAGAGTATAAAGGGATCCTATTTTCATGGATCTGGTAAAGATGGATATGGGAATAACTTTGGAAGGTGAAACATCAATAAATTTTCTCATGGTTTCCAAAAAATCATTACTCGAAAAGATTAAGAGTTCTCATACTGGTGATGAGGAGTTTCAAAATAATATTAAGGCTATGAATGATGGGAGATTGATTTATTTCGTATATGATGATTGAGTATTGAAATTTGGGAAGAGACTTTGTTTTCCGGATATACTCAATCTAAAAAGAGAATTGTTGGATAATGGTCATATCTCCAATTTCACTATACACCCCGGGAGCACCAAAATGTATAGATATTTGAAGGAACATTTTGGTGGGACAATATGAAGAGGGAGATTTCTGATTTTGTGTCACGATGTATGGTCTTTCAACAAGTTAATGTTGGAAGGAAACAGCCTGGAAGAGTCATGCAACCACTTCCCTTACTAGAATGGAAATGGGATAATATTTCAGTGGACATTTTCATGGGACTACAGAAGAATCCGAGAAAAAACGTTGGAATATGGGTCTTTGTTGATCGTCTTACCTAGTCAACACATTTTCTTACTATAAGAGATGATTTACCACTTGAACATCTAGAAAGACAATATATTAATGAATTTTTAAGACATCATTGAGTACCACTATCGATTTTTTCGGATCATAATCCTCATTTTACATCATGATTATGGAAAAGTCTTCTGAATGCCCTGGATACTGAACTTCGTTTGAGCACTGCCTACCACCCCCGATCTGATGGACAATGAGAACGAACTAGACTTTAAAGGTATGTGGGATCAATATGTGCCTCTAGTAGAATATCTATATAACAATAGCTTCCATTCAAATATTCATATGGCACTATATGAATAGTTATATGGAAAGTGAAATCATCCATTAACTTGTTGGGATGATGTTAGTGAATGAAATATCGGTGTCCCAGAACATGTGGAGAAAACGATGGAAAATGTGAAGGTAATCCAAACCCACATCAAAGGTGCTCAAAGTAGGTAGAAGAGTTGTGTCGTTAACCGAAGGAAGGATTTTGATTTTCATGAAGGAGATCATGTTTTCATTAAATTATCACTATGGATGAGTGTTATATGTTTTGGTAAGAAGAGAAAATTGAGTCCCTGGTATATCATACCATTCAAAATTCTAGAACAAATTTGGGTTATAGCTTACCATTTTTCAATTCTACCATGTATCCTTAAAGTTTTTGATGTGTACAACGTATCACTATTGAAAAAATACATGCCTAACACAATGAATGTAATTATGTATAAAGAATTAGAACTGGAACTAGATCTGTATTATTGCGAAGAGCCTGTCAAGGATCTTGTTACAAGAGAACAAGTGCAGAGAAACCAGATGACTCGTCCGGTAAAAGATTAATGGAGAAACCATATGATGTAAGAGGCAACATGGGAACCTGATGAACTTATGATGAAGAACCACCCATGTATTTTTTTGCAGTAATATTCTAGAAATTTCAAGGAAGAAATTAGTTGAAGTAGGAGAGAATGTAACACCCCATGCTTCCATGGTACACTTCTCTATGAATAATACAATAGATTGTGTTGTATGAAACTTTGAGTTATAACACACCAGATCCAATCAAACAAGCCAGTATGAATAGTAATACCCACTTTTTAAAATATTATATATTTTTTCATTGAAAATGGAATTTGTTTTTGGATTTCGAATATCTAAATTAGATTAGGGTGAATTTTTTGTATTTTTCTAAAAACGTTCAATTTTTTATGAATAGTGAAAAGAACTGAGTTATAGTTTAAAACTTAAATTTTATTTAAATAATTATTTAATTTATTTAAATATATATTATTTCAAAATAGATACATAAAACCAATATAAGGTCAATGTAATTCATTGGATTCAGTTAATAAGAATTTTAGATATATTAAAATTTTATTGAACTTTTTACCGTCTTTTACCCACCCCCTATGAGCATTTGAAAATTTATATAAAACATAATTTTACCGCTTCTGTGAGTTGATTTTAAAAAATAAGAGTGACAAGGTTGAAATCAATAGGTAAAATGTTGTTCAATAAGAAGAATTTTGTTGGTGATTAGTAACGTTTTACTTTTATTTACCACCGTTAAAAGTAAAATAGTGTAACTAAGGGAAAATTATATTATTAGTACCCTAACACATGTCCTAATTCTATTGGATAAGTGTAATTCAACCAAGAAAGGCCTTAGGAATAAAATATGATCCTTTATATCTACTTGGATTATATTAGGACATTTATTATTATTTTTTTTAAAGAAGAGTTAAAAGAGTTAAAATCAATGATTAATTAATAAATCATTTTTAATATAGGGTTATTCATAAGATAAATTCGACTATAAATAACTATTATAAAGATAAAAATATTTTCTACATAAGTGTATATTATTTAAAAAAATTAGACATTAAATAATTAAATTTATTTATCACAAAATGATGATGCAGTAATTACCTAATTAATGAAATATTAAAATAATTGATATTATAAATATCCAAATAAATGTAATTTGAGACTTTTTATGAATTAAACTAATTTTATAGGTTAATATGACATATTAGGGTTGGTTAGATGAATTTTTTTTTCATAGTAATAATGATGTTATGAATTTAGAAAAAACAAAATACCAAATAGTGTCAAAATTGACATAAAAGAGTTTTTAAGACAAATATTATATTATTAATTTATATTATATTCGTACAAATATATAGTTCAGACAACAAATATATATATATTGATAGGTGTATCATTAATTTACCACTTGGGGTTCTCATGGAAGTTTATAGTATGATTATTAACCATGTAATTTAAAAATACAAAGAGACATGGTAAATGTCAAATTATTTAACTAAGAGTTAAATCTAAATGGTAAAGTTAATATTGACCCTAAAATTTATAAAACCTATTGGCTGAGTGGTTTTAGACCCATTCCCACCTTAGACTTTAAAAAACTCATTTTTGATCTATTAGAAACCAAAAATAATTTTTTTTATAAATTAATATTTCAAGCTTTTCCTATGGTGCCTCTCACCCCACTTATAAAAGGCCACTTTCACTTCTATCTAATTCACACCTTCAATTCCATTTGGCTCGGCCAAAAGCTACCCAAATACCCTATCAACTGTCTTAACTTCTTCATAGTGGAATTTATTTAATCATAAATCCAATTTAAGGATCCCTTTTTATCAAATCAAAAGGAAGAACCCGAAAAGAGGTAAATATGTCAGCACCTCTTTCATGTTCTTTTCTTATTTCACTTCATCTTTTGTTGTTGTCCCCATTTTAAAATAAAAAACTCCAGTATCTTCTATTTACTATGATTTTATTATAAATATGGAACATCCATATTCATTATTCTATCCATCCTTTGAATGACATGTCACCATATGTGCGTACGTACAGTTTACTGCCTCCAGGTCGTGGTGTAATTGTAATTCAATACATTTTTATTTGAATGGTTATAATAATGATGTTTAATTTATGTAAATAATAAATATAACATGATAATTATTTTTTATATATGATATAACATTAAATTATATATTATTTTAATATCAAAATAATGATATTGTCGCTTGTGCGTACATAGGGATTACCGTCTCCACGTACACGATGGGATTCATTTCCCATCGTATCCATTCAAGAATAATTTTCATTAGATGATTAAGAATTATGTTTAAATACATAATATCATTCTGAATAAGAATAAGATACATCCTATCCTTAACACACATTACTTAAGTAACAAAGCATATAGAGGAAAACGAATCATTTAACACCTTAAACAATATTAATACTAAGATATTATAAACAAAGAAATGTTAAAATATCATATAAGATATCTTACTAATGTATATGATTCTTGTATAAATTAATAACAATAATTTCACTATTATACAAGAGGTTAACCTACCCTCGACCAATGAAATGTAAAACGTAAGCTTTAATTTCACAATCTCTTTATTATCCGAGATTGTTTTTACGTAAGTATCTATTATGAAATCTGTAGCATCCACATCCATGTTTTTTAAAAATGTATTTCAAAACATTTTTACTATTTACTATACTATGGTTCAATGACATTTATACCCTTATTTTACTTTTTATTAAATTTTTTGAGAAGAATCATTCATTTATTTTACAAACAAGGTAGTTTATGACCTTTTGGAAAAAATTATTGTAAGAATGTATTTTAACTTATACGGCGGGTGCGGCTTTTTTCCGTTGTTATAACAACATTGAACCATTCCATACAAGATTATAAGAATATTTTCAAAATAATTGTTTTCTTTTATAATTATATTAGTTTTAAATGTTTTCCAAATAGTGAGAGATATTTCTCTAAAAAAGGTTTTTATTTCATCTATGTCAAACTCCATGGATAGACTTTAAGCTTATATGATGTTACACTATTATGATTCAAAATATCCATATTATATTGAAGTTTTTGGGGAATGTTTGACTGTGGATGTGTTATTTTTACACCATTCATTGTTCATGGATAATGTATTTACATTTTGTATGATAGTTTTAATATTAATGTTCATGTTATGTTTAATCCTTTTAATATGAGGAATGCATTGGATGTAGTAAGTGACAGGTGGAGCCTACTATAGCTCACTGATGCATCTATAGGTCTCCTGAGACAAACTAGTGTCTTAGAGCGAGGCCTTGAAGAAATATTATTTGTAGTCTTGGCACAAATCCCTGACTGTGTGGTTATGAGAGTCCGGCACTATGCATTCCATCATTATGAAAGTGGCTATTGATATTGAATGTTATTATTCGATTAGTAGAATATCTATTTGAGTAAGTAAATGGAACTATTTTGATTTATTTTTTCCATATTACGATGATGTTTATGTTGAAAAGGATTTTGTTTTAGTTTTAAACATTGCCTTAAATGTTTATTCTTATTTATGATAGTTTCCACAATATTGTTATCCTAATTGAGAATTTTACCTCACCCCTTTCTATGTTTTATTTTTCCAATTATTGAAGGAAGTATATTATTACTGACCGGTATGGATTGTCTATGGGATCTCAGTGTTTTCCATGGAAACAATGTTGTTTTAGTTTTCCAATTTATGATGTATTCTAAACCTTATTAATGTATGTAGTACTTCCAAGGCTACTAAACTAATCGGTCGTTCGAGATTTGATCTTTTGTGATCATGCTAATGATACGTAATAAAGCACTAAATTTGGGATTCTGAATTTTGGTCATTGCAGTTGGGATCATAGAAGTTTAGTAAAAACAATGGAAACTAGATTTAGATATACTCAAATTAGAGAATATATCCCTAAGATACACATGGAGGATTACTATAGAAGAACATCCTATAATTTTGGTATTTTACTGATTTTGTGAGTTTTTCAAGAAATACAACCCAGTATAGATACGAGTATGTAGAGGTGGCTATGGAACAAATGCACCTAGGGGTAAAAAACCGAAACACCTCTATGAGTAAGACATGAATGGGAAATGGTGCCTGACAATGGGCCTTGCTACACTCTTTGAAACAGCCCTGCATGGTGATATGCTTAAGATAATTGTCATTTTCATTTCAAAACATTTTGAATGGTTGTTGAGTATATACATCCTCAAATAATTCTTTTTAAGATTATGGATTATATCCATAAATATTTCAATTTATGTTAAGTGTTTTAAAAGTTTGGATTTATGTATTATGATTCATAAACTAATCTAGTTTATGCCATTATTAAGAAATGGTGCCTAGTGGATGGAATGAAAACCACATCAATACATGCACTCCATGTAGGGATTTCCCTCCTGCTCAAGATAATTATAATGGAGCAGGTGAAAAAAACTGTTTTTGATCAGCTTATCACCATAATGGGACAACTCACTCAGGTTATGAATAATAACCTTACCTGTATGGAGAACCCTGATCCATAGTGTAAAGGATCGATGTTAGATCACATTATGAGGCAAAAACCATGATCATTAAATGGGAGTAAAAATCTATTAATAGCCCATTAATGGATAAATTCCATATTGAAAATATTCCACGCCTTGGGGAATATTGAAAGGGAAAATGTTGTCATGGCAGTTTACCACCTCACTGGAGATTCTAATCAATTGTGGTCATTGATTCAAAAAAAGGAATAAAATGAAGAATAAAATATGGAATGGAGGGAGTTTTAAGATCTTTTCATAGAAAAATACTTTCTTTGTGGACATCGAGAAGATATGGAAAAGCAATTTTCGAGTCTAAGGAAAAAGGAAGATGATAATGTAACAATGTATGCGGCTAACATTACATGGTTAGTGAGGCATGATACATATTATATACATAAAATAGGAAGTAATATTGATCATTTCAATGATGAGTTAAAACCATTTCTCCATCGAGCATTTGTCTCAAAATCCTTCTCGTCCTATGAAGATATTGTATAATGGACTATCAAGATAGAAAAAATAATTCTTTATGTATTACGACATTAAAGTAAAGCAAGAGAAGAAGAGATCAGCAGAACACTCTTGAAATGGAAATTAGGGGAAGAAGGAAAAAGTTTAATATCCATCCTGCAGTAAATGTGGGAAGAAACACCCTGGTATTTTCCTAAAGTGAGGGAGAGTCTGTTACAAGTCTGGTGAAAAAGGCCACCAATCTCGTGATTACACGGGGAATAAAGAGGATTCCGAGGTTGAATGCTACAATTGTAGAGAAAGGGGGAATTATGAAATTTAATGTTCTACGTGTCAGGGGAAATTACCTCAGAAATGTCCAAGGGATCGACGCATAGCTTATGATATCATTACTGCTGAGGTTGAAGCTCTGAAAGATGTAGTGGTGAGTAATTTAATGGTTTCCTCAAGTTTAGAAAAGGATTTATTTGATTCTAGATCATCGCATTATTTCATAGCTTTCCAGTTTTATACAAAAATAAGATATTTTCAATTTGGTTTAACAAGGGAGTTTCCAGTCAGAAATCCTAAGGGAAGTATCGTTGCAACAATGTTTTGTGAATTAGTCCCCATTTGGGCTTATAAATGTTCTTTATCTGCTGATCTCATCATCATACCCATGATTGAATTTGATATAATCCTCTACATGGATTGCCTTTTGGACCATTATTCCTAACGTTTTGTAAGAATGGGGTTACAATTTTTGATGACAATGACAATGAACACCTTATCTTTAGAGCAGAATCGTCAAAACCTAAATTTTATCTAGATCCACCCCCAGTAGCTCAACTAAATTCAATTATTGGGGAGGAAGATAATGAAATTACTATAGGTGAGGAAAATAATTTTCAAAAAGATGATGTACCTATTGTGATAATATATGTTGATGTGTTTCCAGAAGATTTTCCTAGACATCCTCTAGAATTAGAAATTGAGTTTTCCAGTGATTTAATTCTTGGATCAAGGACCATGTCGAAGACCCTTTATAGAATGGACACTATGAAATTAGTGGAACTAAATAAAAAACAATAGGAATTGATTAATAAGGTATTTATTCACCCTAGTGTTTCTCTAGGGGGAACCCCTATCCTTTTTGTTAAGAATAAAGATGGATCTATGAGGTTGTACATTGACTACAGGGAGATCAATGTTATAACGATAAATAACAAGTATCCCCTACCTCACATTGATGGTTTATTTGACCAACATCATGTAGCTTAGTACATTCCAATGATTGACCTTCGATCTGAATAACATCAGTTTTGTGTGAAGAATGAAGACATTCTGAAGACTGCATTTCGAACCATGTACGTGCATTACGAGTTTACTGTAATGCCTTTTGGATTGACTAACACACCCTCTGTCTTCCTTGAACTAATGAATAGAGATTTCAAGGAATATCTTTATGACATTTTATTGGTATTTATTAATGATATCTTGGTATATAAAAAAAGATATGAAGATCATGAATATCACTTTCGCATTATCTTGAAAGCTCTTAGAAGACACGAATTATATGTGACATTTAGAAAGTGTGAATTCGGGCATCATAAAATTTATTTCTTGGCCATATTGTCTCTAAGGGTGGAATCTCTATTGATCCTTCTAAGACCAATGCAATCAAATAATGGACAGCACCAACGAGTATAACTGAGGTATGCGGTTTTATTGGATTATTAGGTTATTATCGACGTTTCATCCAGAATTTTTCCTAGTCATCAATCCCATTAAAAAATATCACACATAAAGGGGTTAAATTTTATGGGCATAATAGTGTGATGAATGTTTCGAAGAGCTGAAGATAAGATCAATCAATGCACTTATATTGGATATACCATCGTGGAATGATGTGTTTGTTATTTAGTGTGATGCATCAAAGAAAGTACTTGGTTGAATCCTTATGTAGAATGATAGGGTTACTGCCTATGCATGACGACAACTAAAAATTCATTAGCAAAACTATCATACTCATGATAATGAGTTAGAAGCTGTAATCCTTATTTTGAAGATATGGAGACATTATCTCTTTGTTGAAAATTGGGATATATATACCTATCAGAAGAGTTTGAAGTATATTTTCTCATAGAAAGAACTCAACATGTGACAAAGGAGATGGCTTGAACTACTCAAGGATTATGACTGCATGATACACTAGCACTAGGGGAAGGCGAATAAGGTGGCAGATTCTTTGATCAGAAATGATCATGGCGTTTTGATCAAGATTAGAGTTGAAAGGGATCCTATTTTCATGGATCTAGTAAAGATGGATACGGGAATAACCATGTAAGGTGAAACATCAATACATTTTGTAATGGTTGTCAAAACATCATTACTAGAAAGGATAAAGAGTTCTCAAACCACTGATGATGAGTTTCAAAATAAGATTAATGTTGTGAATGATTGGATATTGAGTCAATTCGTATATGAAGATGGAATTTTGAAATTTGGAAAGAGACATTGTGTTCCCGATTTACCTGATCTAAAAAGAGAATTGTTGGATGATGCTCATAGCTCTAATTTCCCTATACACCCTAGAAGCACCAAAATGTATATATATTTGAAGTAACATTTTTGGTTGGACAACATGAAGAGGGATATTTCTAATTTTGTATCAAGATGTATGGTTTTTCAATAAGTGAAAACTGGAAGGCAACAGCCTGGAGGAGTCATCAAACCTCTTCTCATACAAGAGTGGAAATGGGATAATATTATGATGGACTTTGGCAGTGAACTACCAAAGACTCATGGAAGGAATGATGCAATATGGGTCATTGTTGATTTTCGTACCAATTCAGCAAATTTTCATGCTATAAGAGAAGATTTACCAATTGAACATATAGTAAGACAATATATTAATGAAGTTGTAAGACTTCATGGGGTACCACTATCAATTGTTTCTGATCATGATCCCCTTTTTACAATACGATTCTTGAGAAGTCTTCAGAATTCCTTGCATAATGATCTTCATTTCAGCACTTCCTACGACCCCCAAACTGATGGAAAATCAGAATGGACTATTCAAACAATAAAAGCCATGTTGATAACATGATCGCTTCACTTTCAAGGTTTGTGGGATCAATATTTACTTCTGGTAGAAAATTCCTATAACAATAGCTTCAATTCAAGTATTCAGATGAAACCATATGAAGCGTTACACGGAAAGAGATGGCGCACACCAAACAGATGGGACGATGATAGAAAAATAAAGCTTGTAGGCCCAGAACATGTATAGAAAATGATGGAAAAGGAGAAGGTAATCCAAACCCACATCAAAGCAGGTCAAAGTACGTATAAAATCTATGCTAATAACTAAAGGAAGGATTTGGAACTTCATGTAGGAGATCATGTTTTCTTGAAGGTATATCCATGTAAGGGTGTTATATGTTTTGGTTATAAGGGAAAACTGAGTCCTAGGTATATAAAACCTTTAGAAATTCTTGAACGATTTGGGGCTATAGCTTACCATTTTTCAATGCCGAAAAGTCTCTCAAATGTTCATGATTTGTTCCATGTATCACTGTTGAGAAAATACATGCCTGACCCAACACATGTACATACCTATGAGGAATTAGAACTAGATCCCAATTTTTCTGATTGCGAAGATTCCATCAAAGTTCTTGATTTATGGTAACACGTTCTGAGAAACTGGACGACTCGTCTGGTAAAAGTTCTATGAAAAACTATAAGATGGAATAGGCAGCGTTGGAACTTGAGGAAATTATGGTGAAGAACCACCCATGTCTTTTTATGCAGTAATATTCTATAAATTTTGAGAATGAAACTCTTTAAAGGAGAGGAGATTGTAACACCTCATGCTTCCACGGTACGCTTGTCTTTGAATAATACAATTCCGTGTGTTGTACGCAACTTCAAGTTCTAACACACCACAACCAATCAAACTAGCCATTATGAATAGTATGCCCAATTTTTTAAATTTTATAAATTTTATCTTTCAAAATGGACTTCATTTTTTGGATTCGAAATATCGAAATTAGCTTAGGGTCAATTTTTGGTATCTTTCTGAAAACTTTCAATTTTTGATGAATAGTGAAAACACTGAGTTATAGTTTAAAACTAAATTTTTATCTAAATAATTATATATTTTATTTAAATTTATTTTAGGTCAAAATAGATACATTATACATATATAAGTTCAATGCAATTCATTGGAGTTAGTTTATCATAATTTGAGATATATAAAAACTTTATAGAACTTTTTACCGTCTTTTACCCACCTCCTAGAAGCCTTTGCAAATTTACATAAACATAATTTTACCGCTTCTCTAAGTTGAATTTCAAAAATCTGAGAGACATAGATGATATTGGTATGTAAAATGTGGTACTATAATATGTAGATATTTTTTTGTAAATTTTAACTTTTTACTTTTATTTACCACAGTTAAAAGTAAATACAGTAATTAAATGTAAAAATGATATTATTATTACTCTAAAACAAGACATAATTCAATTAGATAAGTTTATTTCAACCAAAATCATCCATCGGAATAAAATACGATCCTTTTTTTCCCACATGGATTAGATTAGGTCATTTATTATTATTTTATTTAAAGAAGAGTTAAAAGTGTTAAAATCAATGTTTAATAACTAATAAATTTTTAATATTGGGATATACATAAGATAAATTAGACTATAAATATTAATTAGAAATATAAAAAAATTCCAATATAATTGTATTTTATTATTAAATTTTAGACATTAAATAATAAATTTTAATTATGACACGATGATGTTGCAATTATTACCTAATTGATGAATTATTAAAATAATTGCAATTATAAATATCTGAAAAAATGTAATTTGAGACTTTTAATGAATTCCAATAATTTTATAGGTTAATATTACATGTTAGGGTTGGTTAGATAAATTTTTTTCAAAGTAATAATGCTGTAATGAATTTAGAAAAAACAAAATACCAAATAGTGTGAAAATTGAAATAAAATAGTTGTTAAAACCAATATTATATTATTAATTGATATTATATTCCTAAAAATCTAAGGATTGGCCAAAAACACTTATATACTAATAGATGTATCAATAATGAACCACTTGGGGTTTTCCAATAATTTTATAGTATGTTTATTAACCATATAATATAAAAATACAAAGAGACATGGGTAATGTCAAACTATTTAACTAAGAGATAAATCTAAATGATCATGTTAATATAGTGACTCAACCCAGTCTAAAACCTATTGGTTGAGTGGTTTAAGACCCCTACTTACCTTATACTTTACATACATAATTTTTTAGCCATTATAAATTGAAAATGATTTTATTATAAAATATTATCTCAAGATTTTCCTAAGGTGCCGCTCACCCCTCTTATAAAAGGGAACTTCCCCTTCTAACTAATTATATTCTTAAAAGCCAAATGGATCAGCCAACCCCAACCCAAATACCGCCTCAACTACCCTCCCTTAATCCTAGAGTCCTTACTTCAGTTATAAATGCAACATAAGGAGCCCTTTTGATCAAATCAAAAGGAAGAACTTGAAAAATAGGTAAATACTTAATCACCGACTTTAAGTTCTTTTCTTCTTCCACTTCCACTTTATTTGTTGTTTCCATTGTCAAGTAATCACTCCAGTATCTTCTATATATTGTGAGGTTATTATTAATATGGAACAATCATATTAATCATTATATCCATCCTTTGAATAACATGTCACCATACGTACGTATATACACCTTTCCGTCTCAACGTCGTGGTGTAATTGTTATTCAATAAATTATTATTTGTATGCATATAATAATTAAGGGTAATTTATGTAAATAATAAATATAACATGATAATGATTTGGAAAATATTTTAAACCATCTATTTATATATTATTTTAATATGAAAATAATGATATCGTCACTCGTGCGTACTTACGGACTACCGTCTCCACAAACGCGATGAGATTAATCCCCCATCATATCCATTGAAGAATAATTTTCGTTAAATGATAAAAAATAATGACTAAATTCTTATTATAAATATAAATATGAATAAGATAAATCCTATCTATAAAAATCATTATTAAAGTAACAAAGCATATAAACGGAACCGAATCATTTAACACCCGAAACAACTATAATACTAAGATATTATTAACAAAGCAACATTGAAAGATCATATATGATATCATTTCAATGTATATGATTATTGTATAATTTAATAAAAACTATTTCACCATTATACAAGATTTTAACTAACCCTCAACCAAGGAAAAGAACAAGGTAACTGTTAATTTCACAATCTCTTTATTATTAGAGGTTGTATTTACGTAAGTATGTACTAGGACATCTGTATCATCCACATCCATGTTTCTTAAAAATCTATTTCAAAACATTTTAACTATTTACTAGACTATGGGTTAAATTAATTTATACCCTTATTTGTCTTTTAATAAAATGGTTTGAAATGAATCTTTCCATCGTTTTCCAAACAATGTACTTTATGACCTTTTCGACAAAATTAAGGTAAGAATGTTTTTAACTTAAATAGCGGGTAAGGATATTTTCTGCCACTATAACAACATCGAAGCTTCTATTACAAGCTAATAAGAATATTTTCAAAATTAATGTTTTCTTTTATAATTATATAACTTTTAAATGATTTCAAAATTGTAAGTGATATTTCTCTAAAAAATGTTTTGATTTCATCTATGTCAACAACCTTTGATGGATTTTAAGCTTATTTGAAGTTGACTTATTATGATAAAAAACATATATATTGTTTTTAAGGATTTGGGATATGTTTGACTATGGATGTGTTATTTTTATACCATTCATGTTTTATAGTCAAAGTATTTACATTTCGTATGCTAGTTTTAATACGAATGTTTATGTTATGTTAAAACCTTTTCATACGAGGAATGAATTGGACTTAGTAAGTGATGGGTGGAGCCCTCTATAACTCCTCAATAAATCAGTAGGTCTCTTGAGTCAAACTACTGTGTTTGCACAAGGATTTGGCAAAATCTTATATGTAGTCTTTGCACAACGCCTTGACTATGTGTTTATGAAGGTCTAGAATTATGCATTCCATCATTATGAAAGTGGATATTGATGTTGTATGTGATTATTCGACTAGTAGAATATCCACGCGAGTGAGTAACCAGAATTATTTTGATTTATGCTTTCCATATTATGATGAAGTTAATGTTGAAATGACTTTTTCTAGTTTTATATATGGCCTTAAATATTTATGTTTATTTATGATAGTTTTCACTATATTGTTATCCTTACTAAGCATTTGAGCTCACCGATTTCAATGAATTATTTTTCCTAGGATACGAAGAAGTTTATTATGATTATCCTGTAGGGATAGTCTATCAGATCTCAGTGTTTTCCATGGAAACAATGTTATGTAGTTTTCTATCTTATGATGTAATGTAAACCTTTTGAATGAATCCATTACTTACAAGGATTCTAAACTAATCGGTCATTCGAGATTTGATCTTTTGTGATTATGCCAGTGATACGTAATAAAGAACTGACTCTAGGCTTCTGGGGTCAGGGCGTTACTGTAGGAATCACAGAATGTATTTTAAAAACATTGGAAACTAGATTTAGATAAACACGGATTAGTGCACATAGTCCTAAGATAGACTTTGAGGATTAGTATAAATGAACATCCAAGAATTTTGTTATTGTAGAGATTTTTTGATTTTTCCAAGGAATACTTTCCTGTCTGGATACGAACAGGTAGAGGTGGCTCTGGCACAGATGTACTTTAGGGTAAAACCCGAAAACACCAATTTGAGCTAGACTCAAACGGGAACTAGTGCACGACAACGGGTTGTGCTTCACTCATGGTTACGACACTCCCGAAGGTATGATTAGGATAATTCTAATTTTATTTAAAAACCATTATAAAGGGTTTATGAGTATATAATTTCTCAAAGAATGTTTTTTATGATTATGGATTATATCCTTAAACTGTTCAGTTTATGTTAAGTGTTTTACAATTTGTATTTATGAATTTAGATTCATAAACTAATCTAGTTTATGCAATTATATTGAAATGTCTCCTAGTGAAAGGAATGGAAACCCTATAAATGCATGCACTACATGTAGGGTTTTCCCTCATGATCAAGATAATTATAGTGGAGCTCTTGAAGTAACTAGTTCTGATCAACATATCACTATACTATGATAACTCACTCACGTTATGAATAATAACTTTACCTGTATGGAGCACCCTGATCTATAGCATGGAGGATCAATTTTAGATTGCATCATGAAGAAAATAACACCAACATTCAATGGGAGTAAAAATCCATTATTATCTAAGCAATAGATAAATTCCTTAGGGAAAATATTCCATGCCTTGGGGAGTAGTGAAGGGACAAACTTTTCATGTTAGTCTACTGCCTCACATGAGAGGTAGATCAATAGTGGTCATTGATTCAAAAAACAAATGAAGATGATGTAGTATCAAATTTGGAATGGAGAGAGTTTAAAGATCATTTATTAGAAAAATAATTTCATCATGAACATCAAGAAGATATGGAATGAAAATTTCTGAGTCTGAGGCAAAAGGTGGAAGAGAATACCGCAAAGTATGAGTCTAAATTTACAAGGCTAGTGAGGCATGCTGTAGATTATATACATTACCCAGGAATTAATATTGATTGTCTCTTTGATGGGTTAAAACCATTTCTCTATTAAGAATTAGTCTCACAATCCTTCTCGTCCTACGAAGATATTGTCTCATGTGCTATCAAGACAGAAAATGAATTCTCTATGTCTTACCACTTTAAAGAAAACTCAAAGAATAAGAGATCTGATGAAGAATCTGGAAATGTAAATAATGGTAAGAAGGTAAAAGTTGAATATCCATCCTATAGTATATTTCGGAAGAAATTCCCTGGTACTTGCTATAAGGGAATGAGAGTATGCTACAAGTGTAGTGAAAAAAGCCACCAAGCTCAAAATATCAAGGGGATGAAAGATATTGTCGATGATGAATGATACAATTGTAGAGAAATGGGGCATTATGAAAATTAATTTCCTAAGAATCAGGGTAACTTACCTAAAAAAACACCAAGGTATCAAGGCCATGCTTATTCTATCACTACTACTATGGTTGAAGCTCCAGAAGGTGTAGAGACAGGTAATTTAAGGGGTTCCTCAAGTTTAGAAAATTCTTTATTTGATTTTGGATCATCGCATTGTTTCATATCTTCACAGTTTTATATGAAAATTAGATATTTCCAATTTAAATTAACAAGATATTTTTCATTCAAAACTCCAAAGGGAAGTATCATTGCAACATAGTTTTGAGAAATAGTCCCCATTAGGGAATATAAATTTTATTTATTTTCTGATCTCATCGTCATTATCATGATTGAATTTTATATAATCATCATTATGTATTGGATTTCAGACCATGATGCAAAAATTTATTTAATGAAAATTGAAGTTACTATTTTTGATGAAGATGATAAAGAACACCATATCTTTATTGCTGAAATGTCACCACCTAACTCTTATCTACATCCACCCCAATAGCTCAACTAAATACATTTATTTGGGAGGAAGAGCATGAAATATCTGTGGGTGAGGAAAAGAATGTCCAAATTTATGATGTAACTATTGTGAAAAAATATGTTTATGTGTTTCCAGAATATTAACCAAGACATCTTCTAGAAGGAGAAATTGGGTTTTTCCATTGATCCAATTTCGTGATCAAGGCCCATATCGAAGACCCCTTATAGAACAACCACTGTTTAATTTGTGGAACAAAAGAAACAACTAGAGGGATTGAGTAAAAAGGGATTTGTTTTACCAAGTGTTTCTCCATGAGGAGCCCTTGCCCTTTTTTTGAGAAGAAAGATGGATCTATGAGGTTGTACATTGACTACAGAGAGATAAATGCTATAACAATAAATAACAGGTATCCCCTACCTCACTTTGATGATTTATTTGAACTACTTCATGGAGCTCAAAACTTTTCAAAGATTGACCTTTGATCTGGATAACATCAGTTGGGTGCAAAGAGGGAAGATATTCCAAAGGAAACATTTTGAACCAGGTATGGGCATTATGAGTTTACAGTAATGCCTTTTCGATTGAATAATCCCCCATCTGTCGTCATGGGTCTAATGAATATAGTTTTCAATGAATATCATGAGGTATTTGTAGTGGAATTTATTGATGATATCTTGGTACAACTCAAAATCTATGACGATCCTGAAAATCACATGTGCATTATCTTGAAGACTCTTAGAAGAAATGAATTATATGGGTTGTTTAGAAAGTGTGAATTCTGGCTCCAGGAGATATCATTTCTTGGAAATATTGTCTGTAAGGATGGAATCTCTGTTGATCCTTATAAGACCATGTAGATCCATGAATGGCCAGCACCGAAGAGTATAACTGAGGTACACATTTTTGTTGGTTTATCAGGTTATTATCGACGTTTCGTCCAGAATTTTTCCCGGTTGGCAAACCCATTAACAAAGCTCACACATAAAGGGGTTAAATTTGTTTGGACAAAAGAGTGTGAGGAATGTTTTGAAGAATAGAAGAGAAGATTAGTCAATTCTCAGATATTTATTGTACCATTAAGGAATGATGGGTTTGTTATTTATTGTGATGCATGAAAAAAAGGACTTGGTTGTGTACTTATGCAGAATGATAGTGTTATTGCATATTCATCACGATAGCTAAATAATCATGAGAAAAACTATCCTAATAATGATCTTGAGTTAGCAGTAGTAATATTTTCTTTGATGATATGGCGATATTTTCTCTATGGTTAAAAATATGAGATATATACCAATCACAATAGTTTTTAGTATATGTTCTCAAATAAATAACTCATCATGAGAAAAGGAGATGGCATGAACTACTCAAGGATTATGATTTCACGATACACTACCTCCCAGGGTAGGCAAATAAGGTGGAAGATTCTTTGAGCAGAACGCATCATGGAATTTTGAACAAGATGAGAGTTGAAAGGGATCGTATTTTCATGGATCTAGTAAAGATGGATATGGGAATAACCATGGAAGGTGAAACATTAGTACTTTTTCTAATAGTTTCCAAACCATCTATACTATAAAGGATATAAAGTTCTCAAACCGGTGATGAGGAGTTTTAAAAAAATATTAAAGCTATGAATTATGGGAGATTTAGTGACTTTGTATATGAAGATGGAATTTGGAAATTTGGGAAGGTGCTTCCTCTTCCCAATATACTTGATCTAGAATGAGAATTGTTGGATGATGCTCATAGCTCCAATTTATATATACACCATGGGAGCCCCAAAATGTATAATGATTTGAAGGAACATATTTGGTGGGACAACATGAAGAGGGAGATTACTGATTTTGTGTCAAGATGTATGGTTTTTCACCAAGTGAAAGCTAGAAGGAAACAAACTGGAAGAGTAATGCAACCTCTTACCATACCAAAGTGAAAATGGGATAACAATACGATGGAAATTGTCATGGAACTACCAAATACACCTAGAATGAATGATGCAATATGGGTCATTGTTGATTGTCTTACTAAGTCAACACATTTTATTTTTATGAGAGAATATTTACAACTTGAACTTCATGCCAGACTATATATTAATGAAGTTTCCAAACATCATTGAGTACCACTATCGATTGATTCGGATTGTGATCCTCATTTTACGTCAAGATTCTGGAAAAGTCTTTAGAAAGACCTAGATATTGAACTTCGTTTGAGCACTTTCTACTTCCCTCAAACTAATGGACAATCGAAATGGACTATTTAAACCTAATAATGCATGTTCAGATCATTATCACATGACTTTCAAGGTATGTGGGATCCGTATATACATCAGGTAGAATTTTCTTATAACAATAGCTTCCATTCATGTATCAGATGGCACCATATGAAGCGTTATAATGAAAGAGATGTCTCACACCAACCTGCTGTGATGATGTTGGTGAAGGAAATCTTGTAGGCACAGAACTTGTGGTGGAAATGATGGTAAAGGTGAAGGTTATCCAAACACACATCAAAGCAGCTCAAAGTAGACAGAAGAGCTATGATGATATCCAAAGGAAGGAATTCGAATTTCAGGTAGGAGATCATGTTTTCTATAAGGTATTTCCATGGTAGGGTGTTATACGTATCAGTAAGAAGGGAAAATTGAGTCCCAGGTACATCAGACCTTTCGAAATTATAGAACGAATCGAGGTTGTAGCCTACCATTTGTCAATGTCGCCATGTCTCTCCAAAGTTCATGATGTGTTCTATGTATCACTTCTAAGAAAATACATGTCTGGCCCAACACATGTACTTATCTATGAGAAATTAGAACTAGAACCTGATCTGTCTTATTGAGAAGATCATGTCATGGTTCTTGATATAATAGAACGAGTGCTGAGAAACCAAATGACACGTCTGGTAAAATTTCTATGGAGAAACCATAAGATGGAAGATGCAACGTTGGAACCCGAGAAACTTATGATGAAAAACCATCCACGTCTTTTTAAGCAGTAATATTCACGAAATGTTGAGGATGAAATAATTTGAAGTATGGGAGAATGTAACACCACAAGCTTCAACAGAATGCTTCTCTTTGAATAAAACAATAGAGTGTGTTGTACGTAACATCAAGTTCTAACACACCACAACCAATCAAACTAGCCGTTATGCATATTAATACCCAATTTTTGAATTTTTATAAATTTTTTCATTCAAAATGGATTTCATTTTTGTATTCAGAATATCAAAATTAGTTTAGGGTGAATTTTTGGTATTTTTTTGAAAACCTTCAATTTTTGATCAATAGTAAAATCATTTAGTTATAGTTTCAAACTGATTTTTTATTTAAATGATTATTTATTTTATTTAAATTTATTTTAGTTCAAAATATATACATAATACATATATATCTTCAATGTAATTCATTGAAGTTTGTTTATAATAATTTTAGATATATAAAAATTTTATTGAAATTTTTACCGTCTTTTACCCACCTCCTAGTAGAATTTTTAACTTTACATAAAAAATAATTTTACCACTTCTATGAGTTGAATTTAAAAAATCCCAGAGACATGGTTGATATCAGTATGTAAAATGTGGTTCAATAAAATGAAAATTTATTGGTGAATAGAAACATTTTACTTTTATTTACCAAAATTAATAGTAAATAGGGTAATTAAGGGTAAAAATGATATTATTATTACCCAAACACAAGTCCTAATTCTATTTGATAAGTGTAATTAGACCATAAAAAACCTTAGGATTACAATATGATCCTTTAGGTCCACTAGGATTAGATT
This sequence comes from Viscum album, assembly GCA_963277665.1. Lineage (NCBI taxonomy): Eukaryota > Viridiplantae > Streptophyta > Magnoliopsida > Santalales > Viscaceae > Viscum > Viscum album. The sequence goes on along the minus strand of OY728131.1, from coordinate 301,279,203 downwards.
AGGACATTTATTATTATTTTATTTAAAGAAGAGTTAAAAGAGATAAAATCAATGTTTTATAACTTAAACATTTTCAATAAACGGGTATACATAAGATTAATTCGACTAAAAATATTCATTATAAAGACAAAAATATTTCCTACATAATGGAATTTTATCTATAATTTTTAGTCTTTAAATATTTAAATTTGATTATTATGCAATGATGATGCAGTAATTACCTAATTAATGAAATATTAAAATAATTCATATTATAAATATCCAATTAAATGAAATTTCAGTCTTTTTATGAATTGAACTAATTTTATAGGTTAATATGACATGTTATGGGTGGATATATGAATTTATTTCGAAGTAATAATGCTTTTATGAATTTAAATAAACAAAATACCAAATATTTTCAAAATTGACATAAAAGTGTTTTTTTAAAAATATTATATTCTAAATTAATATTCTATTCCTACAAATCTACAGTTAGGAAAAAAACTATAAACTAATAGTTGTATAATTAATGAACCACTTTAGTTTCTCTTGGATGTTTATAGTATGTTTATTAACAATAAAATATAAAAATAAAAAGAGTCATGGTAAATATCAAATTATTTAACTAAGAGTGATATCTAAATGATAAAGTTAATATAGTGAACAAAACCTGTCTAAAAGCTATTAGATGAGTGGTTTTCTACAACTACCTACCTTTGACCTTAAATAATTTTTTTTGGATCCATTAGAAACAGAAAATGATTTTATTTTAAAACAATATTTCTAGCTTTTCCTAAAGTGCCCCTCACCCCTCTTATAAAAGGGCACTTCCACTACTCTATAATTCACACCATCAATGCCATTTGGATCAGCCAACCCCTTCCCAAATACCCTCTCAACTGTCTTACCTTAATCTTTGAGGCCATACATTAGTCATAATGTCATCCTAAGAATCCCTTTTGATCAAATCAAAAAGAAGAACCTCAAGAAGAGGTAAATATTTCATCACCTTTTTCTAGTTCTTTTCTTCATCCACTTCCTCTTTCTTTGTTGTATCCACTATAAAATAATAACTCTAGTACCTTCAATATAACATTATGTTATTATAAATATGTAATGATCATATGCATTATTCTGTCCATCCTTTGAATTTCATGTCACCATACGTGCGTACGTAGAAGTTACCGTCTCCACATCGTGGTGTAATTGTTATTAAATACATTATTATTAGGATGGGTATAATAATGATGTGTAATTTATGTAAATAATAAATATAACATGACAATTATTCAGTATATATGATATACCATCCATTTATATATCTTTCTAAAATCAAAATAATGATATCATCGCTCCTGCGTACGTACAGATTACAGTCTCCATGAACGCGATGAGATTCATTTCCCATCATATCCGTTCATGAATAATTTTCATTAGATGATTAAAAATATTTTTCAAATACATAATATCATTTTTAATATGAATAAGATACATCATATCCATAACAAACATTAATTATTTAATAGTGCAAATAAAGGAAAATGAATTATTTAACACCCAAAACAAAGATAATACTAAGATATTACTAACAAACCAATGTTAAAAGTTCATATATGATATCATATTAATGTATATGATTCTTGTGTAATTTAAGAAAAATTATTTGACCATTACAAAGGAGGTTAACCTACCCTCATCCGAGGAAAAGTACAATGTAAGGGTGAATTTCACAATATCATTATTATATGAGGTTGTTTTTAAGTATGTATCTACAAGGACATATGTATCATCCACATTCATGATTTTTAAAAATGTATTTCAAAACATTTTAACTATTTACTATACTATGGGTTAAATTCATTTATACCCTTATTTGACTTTTTATAAAATGGTTTTAAAGGAATATTTCTATCGTTTTCCAAACAAGGTACTTTATGACCTTTTCAACAAAATTAAGGGAATCATTATTTTTAACATAAACGGTGGGTGTGGCTATTTTCCGCCATTATAACAACATGGATGCTTCCCTTACAAGCTTAAAAAAATATTTTATATATAAAGGTTTTCTTTTATAATTATATTAATTTTAAATGTTTTCAAAACAGTAAGAGACATTTCTCTAAAAAAGGTTTTGATTTAATTAATGGAAACATCTTTTGATGGATTTTAAGCATATTTGTTGTTGATTTATTATGATACTAAAATTTTATATTATATTGAAGGTTTGGGGATATTTTTTAATATAATTGTGTTATTTTTATACCATTCATGGTTTATGGATAATGTATTCACATTTCATATGGTAGTTTTAATACGAATGTTTATGTTATGTTTTATCATTTTCATATGAGGAATGCATTGGACTTAGTAAGTGACGGGTGGAGCCCGATATAGATTTGTGATGCATCAGTAAGTATCCTAAGACAAACTATTGTCTTGGAATAAAGAGTTGAAAAAATTTAATTTGTATTCCTGGCATAATGACTTGACAATGTGGTTATGTAAGTCTAGAATTATGCATTCCATCATTATAAAAGTGGATATTGATATTCCGCATGTTTATTCGAATAGTAGAATATCCATGTGAATAAGTAAATGGAATTATTTTGATTTATTTTTTCCAGATTATGATTATTTTTATTTTTCAAAGTCTTTTGTTTTAGTTTTATACATTTCCTTAAATGTTTATGCTTATTTATTAAAGTTTCCGCTATATTCTTCTCCTTACTAAGAATTTGAGGTCACCCCTTTCTATGTTTTATTTTCCCAGGATACGAAGAATTATATTATGACTGACCTATAGGGATAGTCTATGGGATATCATTGTTTTACATTGAAACAATGTGGTTGTAGTTTTCCATTTTATTATTTAATGTAAACATTATGAATGTATCTAGTTCTTCCAAGGCTACTAAACTATTCGGACATTCGAGATTTGGTCTTTTGTGATCATGCCAATGCAACATAATAAATCACAGACTCTGGGCTTCTAGGGTCGGGGTGTTACAATGTTATGGGAACCTAGGGTGTTTAGTTTGTTGATAAAGAGATATATTTCCTTGAGTGATAAGCACAATAGCACACAACAATCACTACTTCCCATACCACGGTTATCATAATCCTAATGTTATAGTTGGAAGTGGTTAGGTCCAAGGTGGAAGAGGATATATCCGTGGTGTCTGAGTGTTGGGATATATATATAAAAGACAACTCATTAGAGATTAATATTTCCCTATTAGGGATAATGGGGAGATAACATTCCTAGAATAGAGGCATGTGATCTTTGTGTCTACACAAAAAATATCAACGGGGCGTGAGTTCTTGATTAGTGATGAATAATTTTGAATTTTTTTTGCAAAGGATATGCTTTAATATTTCTATTGACCTCTTAAAATTTTGATTATTTTATTTCATCATTCTTAAACTTGGTATTTTTTTAACTTCAATCATATGCTTGACATAAAAATTAATCAATCCCTAGTCTCACACAGTACATGATCGGTGTGAGAAATAAGGGGAAACCATGAGAATTTTAATTCATTAGAGATAATCTATGATTTTATACTATTCAACTAAAGAATGCGGATATTGGAGAAGTTGTAATTCTTTTCAAACATGAATTAGTTCATGAATGGGACAATTCCATGGGTGTGGAATTCTACTCAAAGAAATTTGAATGGGGAGTGTGAATCAAAATTCCAAAAACCTTGAACATGAGGAGGGTTTCAGGATGATACATGATAACTAAAATCCATTTCCAAAACAAAGAATCTATAAGGTTATCATGGAATGGGGTCCATAATGAGGTTCTCCCACTGAATGGAAACCACCCCATAATATAATCCAATATTTTATGAGGCATTGTTTTAGGATAGTAAGTGAACCATGGCCAAAAACCATGTTGTTATAGGTTCACATCAAACATGGAAGAGGATTATGTAAAATATGAGAAGAATGATAAGATTGGATATGATGTGATGGAATAGTATAATTTACTCCAATAAACATAGAGTTACGCCATTGTGGCTTTTATAACATGGTAGTTGGTAAATTGTTCTGAACAAAGTTCAAACTCATCTTTCATGGGAATCATTATCTCAGTGGTCAAACAATGATCAAATTAATGTTGTTTTAGATAGCTAGAACTGGTGGAAATTGATTCTTCTGTGATTGCCTAAAATTCCTTATAGTTTTACATCATAAAATTAGGATGATGATAACATTGTTTAATGTCATAAGGTAAGTAGGTACCATATTAGAGTTTAACTTAATGTGACATAATTGCATCTCACAAATTAACATCATGTGACTGGGATGTGGAGTCTAAGGGGGGGGGGGTATGCACAAGGATTCCCATCAAATCTTCCTCATGTCAGGTCAATATGGCATCTTATGTCCATTACATAAGGTATGGTTGAATATTAACTTCATGATAAAAGAAATATGTGACCTGAAATTAATGATTCCAACCCTCCTGCAAGGGCGAGGAAAAGAAGGATAACATTATAGGATACCCTCTTCCAAGACGTAGAATCCATGGAAGGCCACATATAGTTTAGGGATATTTTCATGGACTATACACTTATTTTTAAGATACATATTCTAGACTGCATTCCCCTAATTTAAGATTTTATTATTTGGACCACGAGGAGGGTATATCAAAATAATGTATACAACATTGGATAAATTTTTCCTGATGTCAACAAAGAGGAATAAGATTCCACCTGATGTCACATAAAACATCCATGAGACTAATCGTATATAGATTAAATTTGAGATGATTAGATAGTGGATTTTCTCTTAGTTTAATGTCTTATAGTTCCCATCATGGGGTTCCCTAAAGTATTTATCATATAATGAAAGACAATTAAATTGGTATGAATGAGAGGATATGAAGGGTTATGTTCCATTAAACACGTAAATGGATGTTTTAAAGTTGTTAATGTTAATGGTTTTTGGATCAAAGTATTCTATTTTAAGGACATAATGTTCAGACCATGTGGTCCTTATCAAATGGATATGTGGAGAGTGGGGGACTAAAAATTTTGACATGAATAAGGGAGATTGAGTCCCATCACTACACCATATATTCCTAAGAATAATTTAATATACATAATATTCAGGATACTTGTATGTACAATAAATCTGAATAGAATACCACATCTTGTAAGGGGATACTTTCTCGAGTGAGAGTTTAAAATATACTCATACTAAGAAATGAGGCATCACAAATATATTTGGGAAAATCCCACAGTTTGAAATAATTCTATAAGGATGAAATTGTTTTTTCATCCCAAATTTTTTATCTGGAATCTCTATTATAAATTGAGTAAAACCATATCTTTTTTAGTGGAATTCTAAACTTTTTCAGTGTAAGGTAAAAGTTTAATGTCATGAGTTGAGTGTATTCCTTCCTCATATCTGGATATTATGGAATACCTATAAATTAATGGGCAAGGGAAAATGAATGAGGATTATACCTAGAAAAGAGTCATGTGGTACATTTTTGGAAGATCGTGCCACTAAAAACGGATGGATTTTTAGTTAACCTGTAGGTGATCCCAGATAAGGAATTTATATGTTTCACAACATATCATTTTGGGGATGAGAATGAAGAGAAACACAGTTCTAAGATAGGATACATGTTTTATTCTCTTGTAGTCTTCACTATAAGATGATGTATTTTTCTAGGATGTTCATGTGGTGTAATAATGAACCATGTAGGCCCTGCACCACATGAAGAAATCCTAATGTCCGCAACACACTACCTAAGGTCATATAATCTACACTATGGGAAATAGTTTAATACCATGATTCTAGGATAAGTGCTGTCATTTTATTATTATGTTACATGAAATATTAAATAATTCACTAAAAGGTGATTATATAGCATGAAAGAAGCATGACGTCACATGCATGAGGGTTGGGAGGCTCATTAAACACCCATGTATCATGAGGGAAAAATCATATATTTCAAGGTTGTAATGCTTAGACTAGTAGAGGATCTTATTATAAAGATGGAGAGTGTATAACATATGGTGTGCATCACAAATTTATATCTGTAGTGTAATGGAGTCAAAAAAACATGAATGAGCCATGGAGTCCCAATATCACAAAACACATTCTTGAGAAAAAAGACACATAGTTTAAAATCGTGATGGTTGGATTAGGATATAACAGTTTTAGGTCATAGAGTTTGGATTATAGGATGATTATCCAAACCAAATGGTATATATATATCGCATTAATAGTGTAAACCAACATGAATGAGGGACAAGGAGTCCTATGCCACACAACACAATACATAGGTAGACTTGAACATAGTTTAATGTTTTGATTCATGGAATTTTGTTTTACTCTTACTTTATGGACATAGTGTTTTGACTAAGGGTTTATAAAAAATATAGATATATTGTGTGGAGGATTGAAAAAGATGATGTGAGTGAGGGACATTGTAACAAACCGATATTTTATGATAAATATTCTTTTTAATTTATTTGATGTCATGTGTTTTATGCTGCAACAAGATTATCTTGTGATATACACAACACCGTATTAGGTTGCAGTATACACAACACTATTCTTAGATTGTGTTACACACTATTTCAAGTTCGTTTGATAATAGTCATTCTAAGAAACATTGAGTGTATATATATATATATATTCAATGTATAAATGAAATATGGTTGTATTATGTTATATGAAACAACAAAGGAGTCTTTCACAACACACAACCCTTACTTGGCTTTCATTACACACCATCGCGACCTTCCTCGATAGCGTGTGTAGTACGCAATACCAGGTTTCACAAAACAACGATATATTGTTATAATATTATTATGGACTAGCCGTTATGAATAGTATTAACTATATTTTTAATTTTATAACATTATTATTCATCTTACATATTTTCTAGAACATGGTATGAGAACAAAATAAATATTTCGGGTAGAATAAGTATTTTTCGGAAAATGCAGTTTTGCCGCCTTTTGATGGTGCACCCACTTTATATATAGTTTTTGAGATGTTTATAAGTTAAATTTGACAAAATATAATTCTTACTTGGATTCAGTAAGTAAAAATTTAATTTGGATAATGTTTTGATATTTTTCTGATAACTTTTATATTTTAATGAATATGAAAAACACGCTATATTTTATTTGAAAACATATTTTTTCATCGTAATAAATTATATGGTTAAATTGTACTATTTAATTGTTTTAAAGTATAAATAGAATATATTTTTAACATTTAATATAATTTATGTCATTAGAATTGATTTTACCTTGAATTCGTAAGTTAAATCAATTCAATCTTTTGTAATGTTTTAAACAAAAACCCGTTTTCTATCGACAACAGGATTAATTTTAATTTAATATCTACAAAATTTGTGTATTGAATTTGGAAAAATTAATTCCATATTTGGAATCAGTGGGTCCAGATTATGTTAATAAGCTACTTTTTATTTTTGTGCATTATGAATAGTAACTACGGTAAATTTTATTACCATAATTAAAGGTAAATCGGGTAATTAAGGGTAAATATAATATTATAAAATTATTCTAACACCTGCCAAACTACTATTGGATGACTAAAAGTCTACCCATATCAGCTAAGGGTAGGATTATATTCTTTTAATGGTATTTTTTCCATTAAAATTAATTTAATTATTATTAAAACCAAAGAAAGTGACAACTTGTCACTTTCTTAAATATTATAAGTATAATAATTTTAGTTTAGTGATAAACTTCATGAAACATCGGATATAAATAGTCTACAGGAAGCTAATAAAATTATCTACATCATATGAATTTATTTATAATTTTTAGGGATTAAATAATTATCATAAATGGTGACATAATAGTGATGTTGAAATTATTTTATTAAGAGAAATATCAAATAAATGGTTTTAAAAATATTAAAATAAATATTATATGAACTATTTAATGTGATCCACTATTTTTATAGATAAATATGACATGTTATGAATCTATTAAATCTTTTAGTTAGAACATATCTTATGTATATTGTTTATTTAAATTCAAATAAATGAATAGTGTCAAAATATACACTATTGTTATTTTATAAAAATAACATATTATAAAATTGTTTAAAAATCAAAAAAATATTAAAAATTATAAATTTAAATTTTTATTGTCTAAAATATCATAAAGTGTCAAATTATGGAAAATTAACCACACATATATAATTATTTATAAAAAATTAAAATTTAGAATATTATTACCACAAATAAAATTAAATTGATAAATAAGGATAAATGAAGTTGATAATGTTTAAAATAAATTCCTAACATGAATACATTTTATTGGTTGATTAGATTCGAACCCTATATCATATAAACATCATATATGAGCCATTTTGGGAGTTTTTATTTGGGGTTGGGATTTAATATAAACTAATATTTCTTATATTTCCAATGGTTCCCCACTCCTCCCTTATAAAAGGTAATCTCGTCCCTCTTCTCCTCACAACAATTATTTCCTTCAATCTCATCCAACCCCTGATCATTTCACTTCCCCAATTCCTTATAAACCTACTAGAGGTACTGGTATTCTCAAAAGACCAACTCTAGTCCCCTAAGAGAATGTTTAAAGGAGGCACTTCGGGAAAGAGGTAATACCTTCTACCGTTTTCTTCCAGTTCCATTCGTCTTCTACTCCCACTTCATTAGTCGTTTCATTATTAAGTAATAACATAATTCTCCCTCATATATTGATATGTAATTATAAATATGAAACAACACTGTTTCACTTTCTATCCATCCTACGAAAAACAAAATCATCGCGTGTGCGTACGTACAGAATACCGCCTCCACGTCGTGGTGTAATCTGTCTTTCCACCAACACCTTACAAGGATGGGTATAATGGTTTAAATAATAACAATATATGGTTATTATAAAATCATAATAATTCTGATATATTATACCATCTACTCCAATTCTATTCAATAATTATGGGAATGATATAATCGGTTGTGCGTACGTACGGACTACCATCTCCACGACGCGATGAGATTCATTATCCTTGTTAACCATACATGAATTATAATAATGTTTATATATTGAATAATAGTTAAATATATGAAATAATAATACTACTGTATTTATGTATATATATATTTATGTCATCTATTTAGTTTCATTCAATTCAATAAGGAAACGAAAACAGCGTTCATGCGTACGTACGGCCTACCGTCTCCATGAACGGTGTATTTCATTCCTTTTATCGATCTATAATATATATGTATATAATGAATATATATTTCATATAAATCATGTTTTACATTATGAAATTATTTAAATCAGGATATAAGTAATAATATCAAGAACGACAAGTCGAAACACATAAGATAAATGAAATGATTTTACCCAAAACGCTGCTTGAACATGGAATTTACAAAAGAACGGGTAATATAAAGTCATAAGTGAAACATATATGATATCATAAAAATTATTATTATTATGTAATAATTCAATGACATTATATAAATCATTATATAGGATTTTCAGATCCATACGAAGCATATCAGACCTAAGGTAAGGGATAACTTTTCGAATCACGTTTTTATCCAAGATTGTTTATTCGTAAGTATTTACTAGGATTTTATTTATCATCCATGTCCTTGTTTTCTAAAAAAGTTTTCATGTATGTTTAATGTAATTTTTACCATTTTTTGACTTTTACTACATGGTCTGTATGGAATCATTCTTTTACGAGGTACTTTTTGACTTTTCCGTCAAAAGTAAGAGAAGAATGTTTTTTTAACTTATACTACACGAATGGATTTTTACAGTTTTATAAAGCCTTATTTTCATGAAGATTCCTCAAAAATAATTCATGACTATTTTCAAAAAAACCTTTTCTTTTAAAATTGAATGACATTTTGTGAAAAAAGAATGATTTTGAAGAAGAAAGGATATTTTCCTTAAAAACTCATTTCAAGTGTTTTATCAAAACCATTTTTCATCTAAGATGAAATTATTTAATATGTGTATGTTTCAAGTATCATGACTCTATGATTTACATGGTTTCACTTTTCTTTTTAGGAAATGATATCCATTTCCTTTATATGGGTTATGTGATGATGGGATGATGTTAATGAAAACCATTTTATTCGTTGGGTTATTATGAATAATGTATGTTTATTTTGTGGCACAAGTAAGAATGATTACATTATGATATGGGTGGGACCTATATCTCCCTCTAATACATTAGGTAAATATTTATATCTCATGAGATAGACATGGTAATAATGGTATGTTAGTCTAGTTCAGTGTTATTGGACTGAAACGAGGAGTGAACTCGATTTAGAAATGGACTTTGTCCACTAAGATAGCCTTGGCAGCAATGCCTTGGATACTATAGAAATCATAACATGTGTTGAATGGTTTCCACAATTACATGTTGTATTCCCATTATATTTTATCCCTGTTGATGTTCCATTATGATATATACCTTACGTAATTCCACGATTTGTGTCTTTGCTCATGATTTTGAGGTTTAAATTTCATGTTGAAGTTTTTGCTTTCAAATGTTTATGGATTGTTTTATGTTCTCTATGTTTTCCCTTACTGGGCATTTGAGCTAACCCTTTTTATGTTTTATTTTCGCCAGGAAATAAATAAAGGTTTTAGGTAAGGAAACAAAAAGGGGAAGATCGTTATGGGAGTTGTTGAAGATCATTCAACATGATTAGAAGTTAATATTCCATGCCTCTAATGACACTAAACTATTACAGTACTTGAGTGTTGTTTCTTATTATGTATTAATTATTACGCAAAAGTAATGTAATGTCCATGTATGTCATGCTTTGGGTCTCTATAGTTGGTATCAGAGGAAATTTTTAGTCAACCTTTGGAAACTAGGATGCGAAAGCATTAGTGAGATCCCTAGAGATATTTCTAAGGTATGTCTATGGGTATTTCTAAGGATAAGTATACGTATAGGTTATAGTCCTAGAATTGTGCAAACGATTATAGAATTAAACCTAAGATGAAAGATATTGAATTTAATCCTCCTTTATTATGTTGTTTTCCATAGCTTGGTATTTTCCTCTCACACTATTACTTTTGGGTTTTAGAAAATGGCTGGAAACAGGAAGATTCATGATAATGGGTGATATGATGGACAATGGAATGAAATTTTTCATGAGCAACAAAATGATATTGGATCCGGAGGTCCATATATCGTTATTATGCCTAATCAGAAATCTCATTATATGATCAATAATCACAACATTGGTAAGTTTCCTGACTCAGCTAATAAGAGAATGATAGAGTTTCATGATGATCATAGAGGAAAGAAAGTTCGATTCCCCTCATGTAAATCATGTGGGAAGAGGCATCACGGAGAATGTTTCAAAGGAACTTGAAGATTCTTTGGGTGTGGAAAAGAAGGATACAAATCTAGTAAGTGAAAAAGAAAAGGTTCAGTTAACACCATGGATAAGGATTATGGTATTGCTATGACATCAATAATGATTAGATGTTTCAAATGTGGAATGTATGGGCATTATGAAAACCAATGCCCTAAGGGAAAATATCATGAAGGAGAATCAGCATGGTCATATGGGTAGTATTTATGTGGATGATAATGAGGATAATACAAATGATAATTGAGATTAAATAAGTTTTGAAGCTCAGTCACATTTTTAAGAAGGTAGTCGAATGAATGTATGTTTATCAAGAGTTATGTTGTGTAGTTAATGGTACTATGGAATAAAGAATCATTTAATGATTGATACACTATTGTTTTTCCTAAATTATTTGAAAGAATATGATACCGGTAAACATAGAAGGTTATTAATATATTTTTGGAAAGTAGATGATATGCGCATAATTAAGGGATAAGAATATAATGAGATGTTTGATTGTACTCATGAGCTCATGACTGATATAAGGACAAAGTGATATTATGGTGTGAGTATATATAATTTTTGGGATTTTGGTATGTGGAATGTGTGGAAATTTAACAAAATTCATGCTTTCACTAAGGTTCAATGGGTATTCATTATTCAAGAGAATACATGATTAAGGAATTCACATGTTTGTAATTTACCAACAAGATATATCTTATGATATATGGGGGATAAATGATGGAATTCATGTGATTGTTATGTGACATTTCAAGTAATCATTTTCTTTATACTATGAGCTTGGACTGATGTATTTTAGATAAGCCTAATGATTGGAATGGATTATGTTGTACATATGTTATTATTGTTTAAGGATAGAACTTTTTTCGATATTATTGATGGGATGGTATAGTAATGTAGTTTTAGAAAAAGGACAACCTGCAGGATGGGCGACAGCCCATCAAGTCAGACAAGGCTGTGGGAATCAAACCCACAACTAAATTGTGACTGGCCTTTATCACCTACCACTGGCCTATATGAAGTCACTGGTTAGTAGAAACTAGACTTATTTTGTTAAGTGGTATGATATATGAAGTATAAGTTCATTTTTGGAACAATATTCGATTAATCTAACCATAAGATGGACTTATAACTTTTGTTAACCTTTTAATTGAAACAAATGGAATGACCCATCATTCTATCACATGATCTGCTAACACATCACGAATAAAAAATTCATCTTCATTTCTTTAAGGGATGAATTGGAAATTGTTCAATTCACGAAAAATAGTGAGATTGTACCAAAATCATGTAAGTATTTCTTTTAATTCATCAACATTAGGGAAATGATCTTGAAAACCAAAAATGTTGTCCTAATGCCCTTATATCCGATGAATCAGATGGTACCTTAGATCATCACAAATCTATGGCTTTTTGATTGTTGGATTTTTTATAGCCATGATATCTACCACTCTCCATCAGAACATGATGGTTAGATTTCTCTTCCATATCCATATTCTCACCTATGTTCTCCTATGTGGAAACCCAGTGATTAGTTAATTTGGGTTACCGTTATGTTTCATACTTTATTTTTTAAAGTTAAGTTTTGGTATTTCATTTAACTAAGTGGGTTTCAATTAAAGAAACTTTCATGTAGAAAACCATTTACAACCCCGATGAATTTTGAGGGAGAAATTCATTTTAAGGGGGTAGAGTGTAACAACAAAATATTTTATGATTAGTATTCTTTTTATTTTACTTGATGTCATGTGTTTTATGCTACAACAAGATTATATTTTTCTATACGCAACACTGTATTATCTTGCAGTATACGCAACACAATTCATAGATTGTGTTACACACAATTTCAAGTTCATTTGATAATAGTCATTCTACGCAACATTGAGTGTATATATATATTAAATGTATAAATGAAATATGGTTGGATTCAGTTATATGAAACAACAAAGGAGTCTTCCACAACACACAACCCTAACTTGGCTTTCATTACAGGCAATCACGTCCTTCCTCGATAGCGTGTGTAGTACGCAATACCGGATTTCACAAAACAATGATATATTGTTATATTATTATTATGAACTAGACTTTATGAATATTATTAACTACATTTTGATTTATATAACATTATTATTCATCTTACATATTTTCTAGAACATGGTATGAGAAAAAAATAAATTTTTCGGGTAAAAGAAGTATTTTAAAAAAATGCAGTTTTGCTGCCTTTTGATGGCGCAACCACATTAAATCTAGTTTTTGACATGTTTATATGTTAAATTTGACAAAATAAATTTCTTCCTTGGATTTAAGATATAAAAATTAAATTTGGATAATGTTTTGATATTTTTCTGATAACATTCATATTTTAATGAATAGTAAAAACACGCTGTATTTTAATTAAAAACAACTATTTTCTTCATAATAATTTATATGGTTAAATTATAATATTGAATTTTTTTAAAGTATAAATAGAATATATTTTTACCATTTAATATAATTCATGTCATTAGAATTGAGTTTACCATGAATTCATAGGTTAAATCAATTCAATCTTTTAAAATGTTAAAAAAACTCATTTTCTTTCGACAACGGGATTAATTTTAATTTAATTTCTGCAAATTTTGCTTATTGAATTTGGAAATATGGATTCCATATTTGGAATCAGTGTGGTAAAATTATATTAATAAGCTACTTTTTATTTTTGGGAATTATGAATATTAACTACGGTAAATTTTAATTACTATAATTAAAGGTAAATAGGATAATTAAGGTAAATATAATATCATAAAATTACCCTAACACCTTCCAAAATCCAATTTTATGACTCCAAGTCGACCCATATCACCTAAGGGTCGGATTAGATTCATTTAATGGACTATTGTTTCTGAAAATAATTTAATTATTATTAAAACCAAAGAAAGTGACAACATGTCACTTTCATAAATCTTATATGTATAATAATTTTTGTTTAGTTATAAACTTCATGAATATTTGGATATAAATAGTCTCCATAACGATATTAAAAGTATATACATCATATGTATTTATTTATAATTTTTAGGGAATAAATAATTATCATTAAAGGTGACATAATAGTGATGTTGAAATTATTTTATTAAGAGAAATATCAAATAATTTTTTAAAAAAATTTCAAAATAAATCTTAGATGAACTATTTAATGTCCTCCACTAATATTATAGATAAATATGGCATGTTATGAATCTATTAAATCATTTAGTTCTAACATATCTTCTGTATATTTTTTATTTAAATTCAAATAATTGAATAGTGTCAAAATTGACACTATTGTTATTTTATAAAAATAACATATTATAAAATTGTTTAAAAATCACAAAAGTTTTTAAATATTATAAATTTAAATTTATATGGTTTAAAATTTCATTAAGTGTCAAATTATGGATAATTCACAACACATTTGTAATTATTTATAATAATTTAAAATTTAGAATATTATTACCACAAATAAAATTAAATTGATAAATAAGGATAAATCAAGTTGATAATGTTTGAAATAAATTTCTAACAAGTATAAATTTTATTTTTTGATGATATTACAACCCTATCTCATCTAATCTTTGGATATGATTCATTTTTTATGTTTTTATGTGGGTTTGGGATTTAATATAAACTAATATTTCTTATATTTCCAAAGGAGCCCCTCTCCTCCATTATAAAAGGGCATCTCCTCCCTCTTCTCCTCACACAAATTTGAGCCCCGAAGCTTGTCCAAACCCTACCCATTTCACTTCCCCACTTACTTAGAAACCTACTAGAGGTACTGGTCATCTCAAAAGACCGACTCTAGTTCCCTAAGAGAAATTTTACTAGAGGCACTTCGAGAAAGAGGTAATACCTTCTACCATTTTCTTCAAGTTCCATTCTTATTCTACTCCATATTCATTAGTTGTTTCATTATTAAGTGATAACATCAGAATCACTCATATACTGATATGTAATTATAAATATGAAACAACCCTATTTCACCTTCTATCCATCCTACAGAAAACAAAATCACTGCATGTGCGTACGTACAGAATACCATCTCCACGTCGTGGTGTAATCTATTTTTCAACCAACACCTTACATGGATGGGTATAATGGTGTAAATAATAACTATACATGGTTATTATAACATCTTACTGATTCTTATATATTATATCATCAACTCCCATTCTATCCAATAATTATGGGGATGATATCATCGATTGTGCATACGTACGGACTACCGTCTCCACGACGCGATGAGATTCATTGTCCATGTTAACCATACATGAATGATCATAAAGTTTATATAATGAATAATAATGAAATATATGAAATAATAATTCTACTTGATTTATGTATATATATATATATTTCATCTATTTAGTTTCATTCAATTCAATAAGAAAACGAAAATAGTGTTCATGCGTACGTACAACATACCGTCTCCATGAATGGTATATTTAATTCCTTTTATCGATTTATAATATATATGTATATGAAAAATATATATTATATATTAATCATGTTTTAAATTCTGAAATTATTTAAATCAGGATATAAGTAATAATATCAAGAATGACAAGTCAAAACACATAAGATAAATAAAATGATTTTACGCAAAAAGCTGCTTTAACATGGAATTTACAAAAGAACGGGTAATATAAAGTCATAAGTGAAAAATATATGATATCCTAACAATGAATATGATTATTTAATAAGTCAATGGAATTATTTAAATCATTACACAGGAGGTTCGGATCCATATGAAGCATATCAGACCTAAGGTAAAGGATAACGTTTCCAATATCGTTTTTATCCGAGATTGTTTATTCATAAGTATTCACTCGGGTTATATTTATCATCCATGTCCTTGTTTTATAAAAATTATTTCATGTATTTTTAATTTTTTTTACCCATTTTCGACTTTTACTACATGGTATGTATGTAATCTTTCTTTTACGAGGTACTTTTTGACTTTGCCAGAAAAAGTACGAGAAGAATGTTTTTAAACTTATACGACACGAATGGATTTTTATGGTTTAATAAAGCCTTATTTTCATGAAGCTTACTCCAAAATATTTCATGACTATTTTAAAAAAAATAATTTTCTTTTAAAATTGCATGAATTTTTTTGAAAAGGGAATGATTTTGAAGAAGAAAGGATATTTTCCTCAAAAATTCATTTCAAGTGTTTTATCAAAACCATTTTTCATCTAAGTTTACATTATTTGATATGTGTATGTATCAAGTAACATGTCTCTATGATTTTCATGGTTTCAATTTTCTTATTATGAAATGATATCCATTTATTTTATATGGGTTATGTGATGATGGGATGATGTTTATGAAACCCATTTTATTCGTTGGGTTATTATGAATAATGTATGTTTATTTTGTGGCACAAGTAAGAATGATTTCATTATTAGATGGGTGGGACCTATATCTCCCTCCAATGCATTGGGTAAAGATTTATATCCCATGAGACAGAAATGGCTGGAATGGTAAGTTAATCTGGTTCAGTTTTACAGGACTGAAACGAGGAGTGAACTCGATTCAGAAAGGGACTTTGCCTGCTAAGATAGCCTTGGCAGAAATGCCTTAGATACTATAAAAATCATAACATGTGTTGAATGGTTTCCGTAATTACATGTTTTATTCCCATTATATTTTATCATGGTTGATGATCCATTATGATATATGCCTTACGTACTTCCATGATTTATATCTTTTCTCAAGATTTTGATGTTTAAAATTCATGTACAAGTGGCATTCAAATGTTTATGGATAGTTGTATGTTCTATATGATTTCCCTTACTGAGCATTTGAGCTCACCCTTTTTATGTTTTATTTTCCCAAGGAAATAAAGAATGGTTTTAGGAAAGGAAACAAAAAGGGGAAGATCATTATGGGAGTTTTTTAAGATCTTTCAACATGATTAGAAGTTTATATTCCATGTTTCCAAAGACACTAAACTATTACGGTCCTTGAGTGTTGGTTATTATTATGTGTTAAGTAATCTGCAAAAGTAATTTAATGTCCACGTAAGTAATGATTTGGGTCTCTACAGACATTGAGGCTAAACATTACATCACATATTCCAAATAGGACTTTCATGTAGTTTGATTTCTCGATTATTTGACTCAGACTCCCAGCTTTGGTTGTAGAGTTCAAAATTGGGGATTCGTGCAAAATGTTTTATGTAGCATTATGGAGAGAAAATCCTTTTGCAAATGAGTGACAAGGATGCTTAAAAACACACCATGTATTCTTGCAATGACATTTATCTAGGATATATTCATCATTCGTGTACTATAATACCTTAGTTTATAGTCATAGATTTAAGATATTATGGCTCTTTTATGAAACTCCATGATGTTAGAATACACCCTACCAAGACTCCTAAAGCCATGAGATTAATTATATATGTGGAAAATTATGAGTGGAAATATGATTTACATTAAACATGAAATCATTCATTGGGGGAATGGATACACATGTTTAAAAATTCTTAATTACCCTGCCCTGCCTACTCGATGAATACAAATTCATCGATGGGTTTCACCAATGTTGTTGAAATTCAACTATAACATAGGGTAGTAGAAAATGAGGTAAACCAATAATTTTTATATTTGGATAAGTGGGTAATGAGGGAAATTGATCTATTTTTTAACAATTTAGAAACATAGCTACCACAACCTCACTTGTATTTAATGGAGTGAGCAAATGAAGGATCGACTATGGGAAACATTTGAAACAGTGTGTCTTCAATTTGTTGTTAGAGATCCATTAGTGAATTGGAAAAGGAAGATAAGTGATCCATTGAGAGATACCATCTCCATTAAGGGATCCTTCTGGATGTGAAGGGTGATGAAAAGACAAAATTTTAAAGACTATTAGTATTTAAATGGATTGAGGGAATATCCACATAGGATTAAACACATTAGGTTCCATGCCATGACATATTAGATCATGATAATGGTGGAATATCAAAAATTTGGATTCAAACCAATCCCCATGAATGGTGTTTTTTGAGGTGAAAAGTGCATATATGGAACTATAAAAGAAGACTGAAGTGTTTCAAATATTTTTATATCATATTTTAAGGATCCTAGGGTGAATAATTGTTTATGGTCTTAATGCATGAGAAATTATCTCTCCGTTATTGTGATAGAGGTTTTCCCTATCATGAGCACCCCGAATGGATGATTGTATTGTTGGAAAGTGTCAAACCTGATGTGAACGGGGGACATGAGGGCCCACATCCAGATATAAAATTACCGAAAATGATCACATTCAGTTTAATGTCATGATACCTGGATTGTTGGTGGTTATTAGTTTAAGGTATTAAAGATCATACCAATCACATAGTTTAACATCATATGATCTCGAATTGAAATAGGTATAATTAATATAAATCAAGCCCTAGAGATGAGATGTTCATTAATATCTATGTATCCCATAAGGATGTTTATAAAGACATACAACATTTTGGAATTTTATATACACAATTTAAGGTTTTATAGTTGAGACCATGGAAAACTATTTATGTTCATGTTTCTTGGACTGTGAGGGGTTCTTTTTTCTCTAAGGTTTTACATATATAACACATGAGGTAATTCATGGACTAAATGGATCCATGGATGATCATATACAAAATACACACCAAAATAGAAACTGTGTATTATTTTGGGTCACAATATATAGACCATAAATATGGTCGAGGTCTATAGGTTAATGAATTTGCGACTGGTCCTAGAGTTGAGAATTCCATGATTCCATACATATCCCATGAGAATGGGAATATTTCCATAGATAATTCTAGAATACGACATGTTATGGTACCATCACTACCAGGGGAAATATTCTCTATCATGGGTATTAGAGAATCCTATAGTTGTTGTGGGGTATCCAGTGTTCATTGCAAGAGTTAATTCTTGTCAACCATCCAATAATTTTAATTCTCGGTAATCAGATATGAAATGGTGTAGTGATCATCCATTATTTAATATTCCACATGGTTCTATATGAGGATTAATCAATGTTTATTGTCATGTATTGAGGATGTTTATTCATATTTCTTTTACCATAAAATGTATCCCAATCCTGTTAGAGGTAGTAGTATCTTTTAACATACTATTTTGATGACGTTTTGTATGCTAAAAGAATTTTTGTAGTGTGTAAGTGTAACAATCCAACTACGAATGGGTCCCAAAAGGCCCATCATGTCACAACACATTCCTAAGGGGACTTGAATACAGTTCAACATTTTTTTCTTGGACATGGGATCCTCTTATTTATAGACATGGAGTCCAGACCAAAAAACATAGTATAACATCATTTGATAGGGATATATTCATGTTTTATAACATCGTACTGTGGGTATGATTGTTATTGGGGATTTAAATTAAATTCATATAATACATTTCATTCTCCTCATGAAAAATATGGCTTGATAAACTTATTATTGTTTTGATATGATATATGCTCTCCCTCCTTAGTAATCAGAGAGTATGCACCATTGTAATAGTCCTTTTGAATGATGTAATTCCCTTACCATTTGGGATCGAACATTGGAGGACTAGTTCCATGTATAATTGGAATTATAAGAGTAAGCACCATATCACATTGGAGAATAGTGAATACATAAACCTTCTCGTTGAATTATTTCACTATCTTTTTTTGGTGGGATTATAGCTAATATAGATGTATTTATTCATTTTAATATAGAATCTTTTTAGACGTTTAAGGATATTAGTGGTGATGAAAACTGAACCACCTTGGGTAGGTTAACCTCTACTCAATACACTAGGGAGAATAGAGTAACATGGTTGGAATTTCAGGTCATTTTTATATAGACCCATTGGGTGTTAGATAGTTTTTCCAGAAAACCATTCTTCTTCTAGCCCTCATCATCTTTATAATTATATAGAGGCTCTTTTTGAATTCCTTGATCTATTCATTTTCCCATGTATAATATTGGTATGTATGGTCTGACCAGATGATACACTTGTCATTCAAACCCTTTAGTTCAATATCTCGTAAGATAGTATTATGGTTTGTGAGAATAGAATGATAGAATATGAATTTATAAATTAATTACGAGATCACAATATCAATCATGGATCGATTCTAAAATTACATTTGTGTAATCACTTCATCCCATTTAGAGAATAAATTTTCACTATCATAATGAACATGAAATTGATTATTGTAACAGACATGTACATTTTGGAAACACTGATTCCCCATAATATCTTGGTCAAAGAATAGTAGTATATTTTCATAAGATCTATTGGTTGATTCAAAAATATGGTATGGATCTGATTCACATGTTATGTAAAAGAATACGTGATTTTTTTGGACCATGCTAGGCCACAAGTTTCCCAACAATCGAATATGGAGGGATAAATTCGATCCCTATTGTATTATACTAAATGACTCAACAATTACTTCTAGAATAACTTGAGGAATCTCAAGTCTTTATAAAAAAAGAGACTAATTTCAAAAATCCCATGTCATTGGAAAGTCTTATCGAGGATATTATTTCATTTTGGGGTTAACTACATTGTATGATGGATGATTCACTCATGCTCATCTTAGTCTAGAGTTATAATTCATCACATGATACCCGAAACAAAAGGATTTGCATAGTCCAGACATTACTATAATATAATGGAACCTTCGGGTCCTAATGTGGAATAACTACCAGTCATCTAGTTTACCATATTATTATCTTCAGCATCTAAAATGATGGGATAAATGACACATTGATTTTCCATCTGAATGATAATGTCATCCCAGTCAAGTTATGGAAAATATGGGGCTAATCATTCCAAGGTCTCAGCTCGACCATTATATGATCGAGGACAAGAGTCACTTCTACCTGATAATGGATCAGGGCCATTATCTATACAATGTACTCTATTAGGTACATGAGCTCTATATTAATGGTGATGTAATCTAAATTAATCTATTTTATTATCAACATAGAGTTTTTCATTTCATAATGTCAGGGGACATCAATCATGTGGGTCAACTCGGGACCAGTGATCAGAGCCTAATAATCTACCTCATTGATGGTGTAGTCAAATGAAAAAAAATGAATGAGTATGGAAATATTACCTACGTTAGGGTGATGAATAGAATCCCTAGAACTACACTGTTGTGCATCATATTTTTTTAACATTTTATCAGTTTGGATCTCAGAGGAACTATAAATTTACATCTACCAATAGGTCGTAGTCTAGTCCAATGAGATGATGGAATCATCTGGGAAAAAATATTTAAGTGCTATTATTTAAGGGATGAATGGGGATTCATGGAGACATTAAATTTCTGACCCTTGATGTCATTCTATGGAATGAACATGAGGCTTATCTACTGAAGGATCACTTCTTAACATGTCAATCATCTCATCAGCGTGAGATGATCAGGATAAACTATAATGGGTCCACTCTGGACACCATATATATCTTTTGATTCCACAAATAATTCTGCATCATCAGTACTAAAAAAACTAGTTCGATGAACCCAGTGTCAATATATGATTATCTTCTCTCAATGTCAAAAAGAGTGCGACTGAGATAGAAAATAATGTTCTCTCTAATAAAATTATTCTTTTGTGTGAGAATGTGACCAAGGGACCATTCCAAGAAGGTCACATAGTGTACCATAGGTGCATTAGAGATGGGTGAAATCAAAGCCAAAAGTTGTAGTAAATAAAGAATAATTTTCTCATTGGTAGTCCGACATTCTTCATCCCACTAGTAGGGGTTGATTTTCTTCACAAGCATTGAAAATATATTACAATTTATTTATAGGATCATAGTGAACTAGTGTATATAGGCTGAATATCCCTAGTGTCCTTGGATATCCCAGAGGATTCCTAGGTGTGGAATCTAGATGATCTCCTTGATCACCTCTATGTTGATCACTATTCAACTTTATCTAGTGATGAATAAAATAAACTTCCCCACGGTAACCCAAAATGCACACTAAAATCAGTTCATCATAATATTTTAGTCGAGAAAGAAGTTGAAAATTTTCCCTTGGTATCTAATATGATATTGTAGCCAAAATTATTTTACCATCACCTCACACACATAACATTCCACCAATTTCCCATGAATTTATTTAAAGATGTAGTCCATGGACTTCTGTTATTTAGTCACATTAATCATCTGAATAAAATGAAATTGATTACAGAAAATGAAATATTGTGTCACTCTTATGGTATTATAATCCTCATCCTCTTGTTTGATGTTGAACTGGTTATACCCTATGTTTCAGACAATAAATGAGAGATCGTGGAACCCAACTACCACAACGATCATTCGCTCTATCACTATAAGGGGGAACTCATCCTTTGGGAAAATGTCGGTTGATATCTTGGAAGATAATATAGACCCTTACATGCCCATTATTTTTCCTTATAGGTAATGTTTTTGATACCCACTTGATGTATTCGACTTCCCTGAGGAATTTGGTTCTGATAATCATAAAAACCTCATCTTAGACCATGGAAACATGAGAGGGATGAACATTTCAATGAGGATACAAGAATCCATGATGACTCTTAGTGAGACCATGATGGTGGATGGAAACTTGTTGTACTAGTCATGAAAATTTTTCATAGATCAATGAAAATAAACCATTATTCTACTTTAAGAAATCCAAATACTAAAGTTTCACCTCTTGGTTCATAGCTGCACTGATTAGAATTAGACATAGATTTTACTCTGTACTGAGGTTCTCCTGAATAAAAGAATCAATGGTCAGGAATAAAACATCCTTAAATGGAGGAGGAGAATATTACAAATCATGTTCATTTTCTTTGGTAAGAGAAACAATAGGTGGATGAATCATTTCTAAGATTTATATATTATGGTGAAAACTGGTGCATACATGGGTGGATATATAATCTCCATTGAATTTTTTCTACTATACTGAAAACATAGAGATAGAGGTTGTTGAGGAAATTCTAACAAGAATGTGACTGTAGGGTCTATAATGGAGGTCAAAGTAGTGGTTGAGAATTCATATTCTAGTGATTCAATCCATCCATGGGAAATGGGTTGGAATGTCTTGAAATAGTTCCCAAAAGGTGAACCACTTAGTACCTTACACGACTGGGGGACACTGATATGACCCAGGTCGGTCTTGTATAAGTGTATGAGGCAATATTTGGATGTTCCATCCTTTATGGTGTTTCATGACCATTTATCTCAGAGATGACAAATCACACTCCCAATTACATCATTGTAGATTACAATGAATGAATCGAGAGGGTGAAAGTATCACTAAATATTTTCCATGGACCAGCCGTGATGCTTGTATACTCGAAATCATTGGTTGGAACATTCTTCCCCTCCCTCTTCAAATACCAATATCTAGGTAGTGGCATTCTCATGAGTCTAAGGGAGACACATCACCTTAATGTACCCTTTGTAGAAAGTTGATGGATTTTTATTGAAATTGATGATATGGGGAGGGTACTTCTTCATGTTGTTGTATCCTGGGCCAACATAGAAGTGCATTGTAGGAGGAATCATTCGAGAATACCATGGAATCAGTGGCTAATACCAAACAACCAAACATGGTATTCAACTATATCATTATATATGGTCACTGCTTGATTATTTCATAACCATGATTTTCAAATAACATGGATTCAGTTCTATATTTTTCATCCACAACTGGTGGAGCATCTAGGCCGAGATGAGATTAACCCCATAACATGTGACAACAAATATGCGGTGGACCGAAGATCCATTGAACTTTTTCAGGATTTACAATGAGTCTTTGTTCCCCGTCATTAAGGAACCATAATCCTCTCCAAAGAATGAGATGATGGATTTGATTTTTTTTCAAACTATTCAATATAGTATTAGTCTATGAAAATTATCTGTAAATTGAAGTTTAGTGGAGATTCTCAAGTAATCATCATGAGTGTCATGAATTTATTTGATAAGACTTGTTCCTTGAAGATCAACATCCCTCTAGGTATAATGGTGATGTACTTCGACACATCATACATCAATTCTAAATGCATGTTTCTTTCCTTAGGTGGGAGTTCCTTTGTATGAGGCACCATGGACACTTCATGTTATAATGAAATGGTTTGTATATCACATTAAATATCATGTTAATTACTATTTGAGTCACTCGAAACCACTATTGGTTTACTATTAGTAGGATTAGGCTTAGCTATGTCTAGCCATGGACGATCATATTATGAATGTGGTAGATCAACTTGGTCAAAAAAAACTATTAGCGGTGGAGGACTATCAGATGGAATAGGCCGAGATGATAGTTCCTACTATATTCTTCACAAAATCTGCTTCATGTTCTTGATAAAAATCAAATATTTGTCTAATGTGTATTCATAAGCATTCCGGTGGATCTATTTCCCTCAAACACTCATTTGATGTCATCTTTTGGAAGATCCTAAGATGTTTTCTTGGTATTCTTTGTCATTAGGAAGTGTGAACCAGTCCATCAACACAACTACTTTAATAGAGGCATATGCCAACTCATTATAAGAGTGTTATTGATTATATATGGGATCCATGACTGTTATTCTGATATAAAGATTCATGAATTCATTGGGGCACCATGATGGAATTTCCTCTAGTGGGGGAATCTAATTCCCCTTACATCGTCAGTGTCTTCCATTCAATTATATGGAGGGATGTGAAGTGAATTCAAATGTTGTATTTGGAAAAAATGAGGGGATTTTAAGTGATTCTAGCCTACTTCATGGGATTGGATGATGCCATGGGATTGATCTATATCTCTTGGAGACAACCAATAGTTATTCTTCTATGTTCTATGGATCGATGTTGTCTCTTATTCTCCTAAACCCTCAATTTCATTGTTGGTCTAAGTAGATATATGTGTTTCAAGTTTCTGCAGATCACCTAACATGGAAAACAACTATTTATGTGTTAATGGATTCAATCAGTGAGCACATATAATTAATTTATGGTATTTCATATTTTCATGTGTTTAGGGAAATGGTTAGGATGATCAGTGTGTCTTGCTTCCAAGGGACTTTAACACTATGGATTCTTTGGAAATACCTTATTTGTGTCACATAAGATATATCTTAGGACATATTCATCCAGTAATGATTATGTTAAATTCATTATGTCTGGGATGGGTGCTTTGGGAGCCTACCCCTGATGAGTTGTTAGAGCCTAACAGGTGGCTACAATCATTGTATCCCATCAACAAGGATTCAATCAGAGAAGATCTTCCTTGTGTTTATATGTTTTTAAAGTAAGATTTCAGTAATTTATTCCTTATTGGATATTTTCTACCATCAAAGTGTCTAAAAACACTAGAGACGTCAGCATCTATAACTGTAGGGTGTAAGCTATATCAGCTTTGGAATCTCTTCCAATATGTTTCGGAATAGGCAGTGGGTGAGCCATCTTAGCTTCATTCAAGGATTACTTTATATGCTAGGGTTTATCAGAAAAATCATGGAACCGGCCTGGGATGTTCAATGTGATAGTGGTTAAAACATATTCTTTTTTACATTCCCTATTTACATTTTTAAAAACAACACCTTAGTCAAGGGAATGCCAAATGAATATGTAAGGCCTTCCCATTAAGCAACAAAATTTGGGACTAGATATTCTGGATTCTTATTACACATGAAGATCACAAAAAAATTATTTTCTGCATGGTTGAACTGAACTGGTAATAGAACTATTCATAAAGGAATTATCA
Source organism: Viscum album (assembly GCA_963277665.1). Lineage (NCBI taxonomy): Eukaryota > Viridiplantae > Streptophyta > Magnoliopsida > Santalales > Viscaceae > Viscum > Viscum album. The sequence goes on along the minus strand of OY728131.1, from coordinate 301,253,087 downwards.
ACTCATAATCGACGTTATTTGTAACTTGCTCTACTAGATGAACACATGTCATTTCAATATCTTTATGAAAAATTGAATCCTGGAAACGATTTATTGTTTTACAGTACCCAGTAGATGTCCAAACCTAGGGATTAATTGTCCCAAGTGTTACAGTGGTTTACCCATCTCATTGAATGGGTAATATCAATGATTCATAAATTTTGGGGGTGCACACAAGTCAACCACTCATGCTAGGAGTGGAATTAAACTAGTAGGGATTAATAACTCTCAAATCTCTATAGAATCAAGTAAATTAGTGAGAGAATATTTAAAATTATATTGGAAAGGTTCCATGACTGGATGAGGATTCCAAACTAACAATGAATTGACAGGATCATCAACTTAGTAAGTGGGATCAGGGCCTCCAGGAGGGACATTACCATAATTTGGAGGAGTGTAATATCACTACTCAGTATGGTTCAATGACATATAGTTGAGATCATTCCATAAAATATCACATGTACTCTATCTGGAATCACTAAATTCTAGACCAATACTATGGGTAATTGTAGAAGGGGGGCATGACTCCCCACAAGAGGAGAAATGGGATCTCTTCCAAAAGGGTCATAGTCTAGATGTTGATCAACTGTGATATCATCAATAATACGTTTTATTATTTGAGATGATGATCTAAGGAAATCATCGTAGGATATTCCACTCTCTTTGTTGAAGACCTATATGTATTGAAGGTCTTACATTATTCTTACTCTTGTCTATATTCTGATGGGACAAAAATGATTCAACGAGATCATCGAGGATATGTTATGGCATTTGAAAATTGGTGTGAATAGATGTGTGAGGGTCTATATAGTACATTGATACCCACTATTATAGGACTTAACTTTCAAAATATGTGTTTGTCTCCCTTTCCCATGAATACTATGCTGAGTTATGGTTGACATGGTTATCTTTAACTATACTTAGTGGAGAAATATCATCATTGATGGGTACGTAGGGCTGTAACATGACTGGGTTCAAGTGGAGAAGAGCATATTATCCCTAAAACCTAATCTATACATGTGAACATGCGTCCTCTATGATTCAAAGTAGTAAATTATTCTCTTGTAGGAATGTTGTGAGAGGATTAGATGGTATCCATGAGACTTAGAGAACTAAACCACTAGGAGCTCTACCAACTCAACCTGTTGGAACTGCTGATCAATATTCAGGTTGTACCACTACGACCCTCGATAATCCAACTGATGGCTATGGACCCATACTGACAATAAGAAATACATAGACTAGCACTCATTGATGGAAATCATGATATCGGGGTTGGGAATTGCAACTGGCTATAATACAACATGCAGCTAATTAGTGGCTAAAACCTCCCACAATTTTTCTTATTCAGAGCTTGTTCCTCGGTCTAACCAATATCTAACTAGTGCAGACCAAGAGATTGGTGAAGACAAGGATGTGTATTGTTTTGGTGGTTTCCTAGTAGGTATTAGAGTTATTGTGTGAGTCAAATGTTTGCTTCTTGATGGGGCATCTCTTGGGGGTGGTTTTAACTTCATCATTACATCCTTATAGGTTGGAGTATTCACCGCCACCTCTTGTGAAATAGAATGGGTGTTCATTAAAGCTCAGACATCCATGGATCAGTAAGTTTATTAATATTTAAAGATTCATCCTAGAACATACTAGTTAATTATTATCTTAGGTAGGAGAAGAGATGGAGTCTAAAATGATGAATATGGTTGCATTGTGATCCCCTCTAAGCGGAACAACTTATCCTCCACCAGAATGTACCTCTTGCGGGGGATCTGGGGATATTTTGGACCATAGTATCTAGGATGGTCAAACTCACCAATCAAGATCATTCCCCAGACACTATTAGTCATGTTGGAATCTATTTGGTCCAAAAGGGGACAAGTTACTCTGGGGGGTGTGGGGTTGAATCTGGGTATGGATATTTTTTCAAAATTCATCCCAACCCACTGGATGATGACCTCTTTATGAAGATGGTCACTTCATTTCCACATTAATTTAAATGTTGATTGTCTCATTTCCAATATTATCTAATTATGTTCAATCGAATGTAATTCAATAGTTAAAGCATAGGGATACATAGATTTTTACATGGTTCACCCAAATGGGGAAACATCCAATGAGCATACGATGACATTGTGCAGATTGCACCAAATTTACTAAGCCTCGCTTCCAATAATTATAGTTCTGGAAAAAATATATTGTATTCCTAGGATCACCCCCCTTTACATGGTTTAGGGTGAGCTAACTAATTTCCCAAGGGTCGCTCCATATGCATCTTTCTATGGATCACAATCATTGGAAATGATCACAATCTTCCTCATCCATTCCCCGGTACTCTTGGAAGAGATCCACTCAAAATCTATTGACATATAGGTCCATAATTGTTTATGTACATATGGGTCCCTTAATTTTCATTAAATTAGGCATCCCAAATTAAAGGTAGATTCCCTATTTTATGTTACTTTTTCACCAATGTAGGAATTCCACATTTCCACGCATTTTTATTTTTTTGATATTTCCTTCAAGAATTATTACACCATGAACTACCATGACCCCTATACAAACTATGTTCCACCATGTGGTGAGAATTATTTAGGGATAAAATCCCCTTTGTGGATTGTGTCTTCTTATGAATGTTTTCGTCCATCTATGATCCACATCAACCATTGCGGACAGATTCTTCTACCATATACACCCACCTATTCGGCAGACTATCATCCCCATACAGACTACCTCTTCTCCCATGGACTATCACTCCATCCAAAGACCCGTATTTCATTATGATCTATAGTTCACCATAATGAATCATTCATGAACCAATTCCAAAACCCAATTAATCCTTCATAGAATACTGCTAATGAAACTCTTCCTCATTGTGTACTCCCCCGAAAACACTTCCACACTCAGTTGAATTTCTTCTGGAGAAATGATGTTTGTTCATTGAAATATACCTTAGTAATGATGGTATTATGATTCCTTATATAAGAAAATATTTTAGAAAATCCGTAAATTCAAAATCATCCAAATCATGGATGTGGTACAACCTTCAATGCATACTGCTCCTTCTATGAAAAATTTTCCTTATGCAGTCCTCATAACACCACACATCCATCATGGCCGCTGATGTATTTAATGAACAAAACCCTTCACGGATCCAAAAATAAACACTTTATTTCATCAAATAATGATCCTTCATATGAAATTGATGCCTCTCATGAACCGTTATCCTTCCACGAACAACAAGCATAACCTCGAACCATTTTCCCTATGCGGTCTGCAGACTAATATGCCGAAATATAATTTTGAAAATTTTATTCACTGTTTCGTATAATCCCTTAGCGATCCACATACAATTCTAATCAGTTCAAAACTTGTGTACTGCTATGTGGAAATATTCATAAAAAACTGCTGATTTTGATGTCGAAAAATTAGAAAAACACTAGGAAACTGATTTACCTTAAAAACCAACTTCTGCAACATCAACCAATATTTTTTTATGGTCATCGGTCTTTGTCAACAAACAAAATCACACCCAAAAACATCAAGAGGATGACTTGAGGGTATTTTTCCCAACAATATCCCTCTTTGGGTTTGTCATCAATTCTTCTCAATATATGATATCATTAAAACATCATCAATCTTTTACTAACAATATCTTATTTTATTTAAGATAGTGACAAATGATTTAATAAACATGCACTCTAAACCCACATGAGAAATGATATTCAAGAAAAACAAGAGTAGTATTCAAATTTCATCAATATATCACTTCTTTTTGTTCCAAAACCACACAACAAAATTCATTATAAAACTCAACTACAATGATATAAAATATTTTATTGATCAGTTCTAGCATCATAATATTTAATACTTCCCTACATTAATACTCCCCCTAATAGCATTAACATTAATATACCACTGCTCCACTTAACAGATTATCCTGATATCTTAATGAAGACAATATCCTACTTTTAATAGCCACAAATTCTCCCCCTAAGACAACGAGCCAAAATGTCACTTTTTCATGGTCTTATAAATGGTAATGAAAATATATTAGTAGATTTGGGAAACCCCATACAGCGAAGATAGGGGTTACGAAATCCATAATTGTTTCACTATGGTTAGTCAACTAAACTCCCAGAAATAATAGATGCCTCTGGAATTCTTCGTTGGGTAAGGCCTTTGTTAGAACGTCTAGAACCAAATATTCCATAGTACCATACTTCAACATTACAAACCCATTCTCCACATTATCATTGATAAAGTGATGTATTATTTCTATAACCATTGTACGAGAATGATGGACTAGATTTTTAGTCGGAATTATAGAACATGAATTGTCACAATGGACTCTGATTCTATACTTCACTTCAACTACCATATCATCAAGATACGGTTTCATCCATAGTAATTCTGTGCATTCTTGAGTTTCCACAATATAAACAACATATTTAGTGATCAATGAAACTCAATAATTTTTTTTAGAGCCAATAAATACCCAATCCACCAATTGAGAATAAACAACAAAATGTTTATTTTCTATAGTCTTCTGATCTGGTCCATTCTACATTTGAATATCCTGATAACTATTGTTGATATTTTTCATTTTACATCACGAAAAAATCCACCATTATGTTGATATACCAATCCATTTTTTTACTATATTAAATTAGCGTTTCATGGCATTTCATTTATACTGCATTGTGGAAAAATCAATATTTTTTCATGTCACTATTGATTACTACAGGCTTCAAATGAACTGTATATATTTTATGACATTAAACTATTTTCCTTAAACATATTGTTATAATTATATTTGCGTAGCTACTAGTGTTTTCATATCATTGGATTTAACTATTCCAAATATTTTCATGACATTCTATAAATATTTTGGTTGAGAAACAAACGTTTCATTATTTTCTTATGTTACCTTTTTCTAAAACTAATCTACTTTTGAATACCATTCTCTTGGTTCATTATATAATCTAAATATATATTTTTTCAGTCGATAAACACTATAATTTTTTTTTTCATGATAAACAATATCACTCATCAACATAACTTTCTTCTTCTAGAACACCATTCAGAAATGTTGACTTGAAATTTATATAGAAAACATTGAACATTATTTTCACTATTATGGCCAATAATAGAATTATTATATATATACTTGAAAAAGGTGAAAATAATTCATCAACATCGACAAATTCAATGTGGGATTACCATTTTCACAGTAGTCATAAATTTTTTCCGAATTATCACACAATACTCAATTATTTTATGGAAAATGATTCAGTAAGTCCTAATGACATTATTATATGTTTTCCATGAAATAATATCACAAATATGATTATTATCTATTTAGTGACGCTCTTCATTCATTACCTAAACACATTTATTATATCCAACTTCTTCCCCCCTATTCATTAGTATCTTCTAATTATTAATCATTTTAAATTTCATCTCCCATTGAGTTTTTCATCTATTTGACTATATCATCACGAAACTATTGGATGTATGGTTGAGGTTTCATATCATTCTCATATTCCGTGACATAATTGTTTTCAACTAGCTTAATAGCCTTTTTAAATCAATTTCCAATATTCCACCATAGTTTCTTTGTATCCAACAAATAGTATACTTTATGATATTACATCTGATTCAGAGACAGAATTCACCCCTTATGATATGAAAATCTTTTAGTTATTTAGAAAACTTTTTTGACATAAAAAACCACCTTCTTCTCCTAAATTATTTCATCACAGGTGATTGAAGGTTTAGAAAACTTATATAGCTCAATGAAATCTTCTAGGTTTTGGTTTCATTAAACAATATTTTGGAGATATGACTAAAAATCCATTACCTACTTGTTGATTATTCTTATGATTATTGGATTCAATTGGAATGACCTGTCACGAACCGTCCTCGGGGCCCGTGCCGTGACTACCCCATGCCCGCCTTCCATAGGCCAGGGGCTGGCGACTAGCACCAAAGGCGTAAAATCCCGATAACTGGGAAGGCATTGCCTTTATAAAATAAAACAAGCACCACAGAGTACAAGCGGATGAAGTAAACACTAAGTAAAAACTGAGTACAACAGTAAGTGCGGAATGTAAAAAGGGGCCGGAAATACAAGCCCAACTGTAAAGTACAACTCGAAAGTGAAAACAACAACTGAAAAGTAATGCTGCTACGCCGAGCTGTCCACTGGAAGTCCCACCTGAAAGGTGGGTACAGATAGCTCCTCTGCTCCTCAGGTCCCACCGTCCGCTCCGAGTATGTCTCGCCCAGTGGTCCACCTCCGGGTACCGCCTCGTCGTCACGTCCACCTCTGGGTACCGCCTCGTCGTGAGGTCCTCCTCCGGGTACCATCTCTTCGTATAGTCCACCTCCAGGTACTGTCCAGTCCTCGAACAGTCGGCTTCTGTCAGCACTGCCCGTCGTCTGCAACCAACACAACGAGGTGCGGGCATAGCCCGTGCAGGGGTGAGTATAACGATACTCAGTAGGGACCCCGAGACCCTCAAGGTCTCACTAAATCCCATAAGGATATCCACAAAGAAGATCTCAACAGATAACCTCTACTTAGGTATATGCCCATACATATACCTAAGTTATCAAGTAACCCATCTCAATCATTAGGAAATACAAGATTATGAAATCAACGGATAACCACAACCCAGGTATATGCCCATACATATACCTAAGTTATCAAGTGACCCATCTCAATCATTAGGAAACAAAAAGATTATTGACTCAGCTCAAACCAGGATTTTCATTATCGAAACCGTAACTGCTGAAGAGCTCCGTCTCTGGAGTGTACAGTGGTCCTGTCACGACTCCGAGGTACTGCTCACTAATCCTAAGACTGCTGAAGAACTCCACCCATCGAGTACTGCAGGCCAGCTGCTACAACCAAGCGCTCCCATGTTCCGCTACAACGAAGCGCACCTCTGTCGTGGGTCTGCCGCTACAACCAAGCGCTCCCATGTGCAGCTACAACCAAGCGCACCTCTGTCGTGGGTCTGCCGCTACAACCAAGCGCTCCCAAGTGCCGCTACAACCAAGCGCACCTCTGTCATGGGTCAGCCGCTACAACCAAGTGCTCCCATGTGCCGCTACAACCAAGCGCACCTCTGTAACACACCGAGTCGTTCGATCAACAGTCGTCGGGTCTCAGCCAGCTACACCGTCTCCATACTCTGCACGCTCGTCACTGGGAGGGTCCGCTCCACGAGCTACAGGTCGATACTCCAAGTATCTCAATGTCCCACGAAGAACTATCTCAAAGGACCGCCACTTCATAGGGGTCTCAACGCAACAGACGGCGCGCCAATCAGACGCCCGGTCTGTGAGTTATTAGCCTTTTCGTCCCAAGGGCCCGGTTGGTTTCGTGAGCGAACCAAACCCGGCCGTATCTCAACTATACCACAAACTCTCATAGGGTAAACTCATAGGGACCGTTTCTCAACGCGATCACCAACGCCGCTGACGGTTCGTCAAACAGACGTTCTGTCAGAAAGATATCAGCTTTTCCGTTCCAGGGGCCAGGTTGGATTTCGGTGCGATCCAACCCGGCCACTATCCATCTGCATCCAAAACCCGGGCGGAGGATGCCAAAAGTTCCGTATCGTCAATAGGAACTCAACACAACAGACGTCGCGTCAATCGGACGCCCGGTCTGAGAGTTATTAGATTTTTCGTTCCTCACCCACCCTGGGAAACTTTCCAGGAGGTCACCCATCCTGATCACTACTCTAGGCCAAGCACGCTTAACTACGGAGTTTTAACCACGAAGGCTCCCGAAAAGGAAGGTGCACCTTGAGTATAGTATACTGAAACGACCGTCTCGATCCAAGGATCGCGTTGCCGCTGACGACGAGTCATTTGGAGGCCCGTAGCCCAAGATATGGGCATTTGACCAAACCGCTCGGTAACGGGGGTTTCGGGCCCGGGCCGTCCCGGCCCGAGACCCCCCGGATGGCCCGAACTGTGTCGACCCGCCCCGGACGGGGTCGACCCGGCCCGGCACAGCCCGGCCCGGCCCGGCCCGGCCCGATGCGGCGAACCGGCCAGGCGCGCCGGTTCGGCCCAAGGCAGCGCGCTGGGCGCGCTGCCAGTTTGGCCGAAGGCCGAGCTTGCTGGAAACGGGGGGCCGCCTGCCCCCCCATTGTGAAACTGGCCCCCTCATAATGGGGGGCCTAATAATTGCCCGGGGGAATTAAATTCCCCCGGTTTCCACCAACCTGGCCGGCCCGACCTGGCCGCCCGGCTTCTTGTCAACAGGACCGGCAAGGGCCGGTCCTCTTCCGTCTTCCGGCACCTGCAGCCCGGCTGGCCGCCGGTCATCACGATCCGCCACGGCCCGGAACCGGCCGCGGCCTCCGTCGTCCGGCGCGGTGCGACGGCACCGCGCCCCTCCGCCGCGGCCCCGCTCTGGCCGCGGCGTCTTCGGTTTCCTTCGATGCGGCGCGACGGCATCGTGTTCATGATAATTCTTTCCACGGCGCGGCGCGACGGCGCCGCGCAATAATTTCCGTGTGATTCCCGCGTGGTGCGACGGCACCACGCTATCTCGTTTCATCCGCAAGAAACATTCAAGAACAAAGGAGGGGGGTTCGGCCGTGTTTGTGCGGTCCAGTCCCCCTCTCGTTAGACGATAACACTTAAACGTTCATCCTCAAGCTTGTCATGCTAGAACCAAGAACGGAAAATAAATAAATAAAGCGACAACAAACCCCTACCTCGCTTTTTGTTATGTGTTGATGAAGTCGCGGAAAGGCGGCGACGATTCGTCGACATCGGAAAAGAGAAGTCGTTGACGACGTCGGCGTTCTTTGTGAAAGGCGCTCCCTTCTTTATTCCGGAAGGAGTGCGAAGGAGGCATCCAAGAAGGGATCGACGTTGGAAACTTCACGTTCTTCTTTGGAAAAGGCATTCTTCGTCGAGAAGACGTTGTTCCATGTTTGGAGATGTCCTTCGTGTTCTTCGTCGAGGGTGGAATTCTCTTCAATCCTTCCATGACTCTATCACAAAGATTTAGCCAGCCCCAAACAATAAAACAACACACCTTATTATAGTCTTAGCTTAATGAATTCAAAATAATTCAAATTCATTAAGTTACATCCTTCATTAATGGGTGGAGAGGCTCCAAAATTATTGAAGGTGGAAGTGAAGAGTCACATTTAATTGGGGGGGGGGGGGTTCAAGGGAGTTAAGGAGTTTAAGGAGTTAGGAATTTGAGGGGTTTTGGCACATTAAGTACAAGGGAGTTTAAGGGGGGTAGAAGAGAGTTAAGGGGAAGGTGAAGGGTTGGGGCTCGTGTGGGCCCCACCTCACCTTAATCCTCACTTTGTTAGTTAGGAACTTGTGATTCCACCCCAACTTCCACACTTAGGATATAACCACTTAAGAAGATAAATAAAATTTGTAACGCAAATTTTATTTTTCTTTACACTTAAACCACAACCTTATTAAACAACTGCTCCCAAGAAAACGCAACTCCAGGAAATGTATTCCTAAGCAAAAACCGGAGCTACGGTTCCATCGGTGCCCTCAGAATTTGATTCCGGGCACCGGTTCAAAAGTTAGAAATTCCCGCTCGTTCGTTCACTGAACGTACCCGAGCCAAACTTTGGAAATTGATTCTGGGCACACCGGGCCTCGGAATCAGGCGCTGTCAGAAACTGTGTTCTTGTAAAATTTCAAAGAGAATTAAGAAAAAAATTTCCTTGAAATTTCCGGGTCTTTACATTACTCCCACCTCAGGGCTTTACGTCCCTATAAAGCTTCATCACAAACTAGGGTCACAAAAGCGGTACAGAGCACGCATCTGAGCCTTCCGCTCCCATGTTCTCACCTGGAGGTTCCCGTACTGTGAAAGGAAGTGCACCCAAGGAATGGATCATCCTCGTAGGATCTGCTTCTGTCTATCCTTGATCCCCACTGGAACCTCCGTGCATATCGCCCTATCATCGACGTCCAACTCCCTGAGGTCGATGATGTGTGAAGGATCAAGCACGTATCTCCTCAATTGAGTTACGTGAAAGTCATCGTGCACCTGGTGCAACTGAGGTGGATGGGTCAAGTGATAAACCACCTCGCCTACCCTGCTGGGGACCTAGAAAGGTCTATTGAACCTCGAAGATCTCTTTCCGCCTCGGCTACATCTCTGTAAACCTCGTCGAGGTGAGACCTGTATAAGAACGTGGTCGCCATCCTCAAACTCTAAAGGTCTCCCTTTTTAGGTTAGAACTGAAACTCAAAACTCCTGCTGCCACGAGGGTAAGGTTGGCCGACCCAAGATTTATCGGCTACACCCTCCCATGCACGAGTTTTCTTATGCTACCCAGGGTTTCCTTTTCGCCGACCAAGGAAAACCCATCCCAACGTTTGCCTAATACCGTCAATTTGAGTATGAACAGTGATTGCCAAATACATACTCAAACTAACGTCGTAAGGCCTCGACGCTGCCACCAAGAGGTCCTAACCGAGACTCTCGCCTCAAGGGTCAGATCACACCGTCGGCGTAAGTGTGACTATCGATTCTCCTCCCAAAGGTATCTCCAGACATGAGGGTCAAGTCAACGGCTTAACCAGAATCTCTAGGTCTGGGACTAGATTCATGGATGGAAGGGATGATTCTTTTCGATGCCTGTGGCTACGGAAGCTAGTAGAAGATAAATTCTGTACTTCGAATCATCCTTAGAGCCCCTTTTTGGTCGCACTCCATGACCGCAAGCAGCTACCCTCTTTCCCTGCTCTCCAACTCCCTGAGTCTAGCGGGGACTACAAAGGCGAGTGATGGTAACATGTTGAAATGTACACCACCACGAGCTGCTCTCCAAGCTCTGCCTCCATGTCTGCTGCTCTGCAGATTCATCTGTCCTTAAAATTTCCTCTTCTTGAAACATTTTACAAGCCCAAGTCTCCGAGACTGGTGTCAGTTTCCTGCTTTCCAAACTTCTAACATTCTCTGGCTGTATTCGATCAGCAAAGAATTCCCAACCACAAAGGTTCCTTCTAGCACTCTAGCCTAAGTAGAAATGCATAGAGAAAAGGTGATGTCTCGGAAGCCCTTAAACATACCATGCTCAGAGGCCCGACCTCTATTGCACTGATCAAAATGCTTCAATCGAGTACCTGATATGTTCGGTACGCCTCGATGAATTCTCAGCTATCAACACGTCGTCCCGCCGAAACTGTAAATGTTCTAGAAAATTCTCGGCCACCTCCTCAAGCCAGTCCTCAGCCGCCTATGAGTCAGGTTCACCTCGGAACATGAGGGTATCTGAAGTTAGAACACATGTAAGGCAGTAAACTTACATGTGTCACCTACCGGTACTGCCGGTTGTAACTTCTGACCAACAGGTAGTGATGTATAGCTGACACACTACACAAAGGCACTATCTCAGGCATCGATTCACGTATTGAAGCCTCATCACTATGCGGACCATCCTCATGGTCATTCACTGGAAAACCCTAGTGGCCAAGTCCACCATCCACTCTACTGATGTCTCAGCTAGGCGGAAAACTCTAGCAATCGCCTCCAGCCACTGCTCTGCTGTCTGGAAATCTGCCTCGCCTCGTAACTTCTGAGGCCTCTACTGCTGGAACTTGTGCAATGCGCTCCGCCAGCGTGCACAGTTTGCTAGTATTGTCGTTGGCATCTGCTGCCCAACAGGTGGTGATGTACTGGTACACCACCCGAGGGTGCCAACATAGTAAAAAGGGCCCTGCACCAGAGCCTCGTCGCTCGGTGAGCCGTCATCGAGTACTCTCTCTGAACTCCAACTGACTGTCTGCGTGGAGACATCCTGAAAAGATGGGACACAATCAACGTCTTATACCTGGTGAGATGACCTGGTTTGAGCTGACATTAAAACTTTGGAAACACACATGCAATTAGTGTTTTTGTGTACAATGTCGGTAATCAGTAGTCAGGGTCCTGGTGTACGGATACGTCGGCCGCCGCACCAACACTGGACTCCCTGAACTGAAGACCACACTTGGTACCCTTAACACTATTGCTTCACATAGAAAAAGATCATATTCCTGAGTTCTACGGTAGAACTGAACTCCTCTGATACCAATTTGTCACGACCCGTCCTCGGGGCCCGTGCCGTGACTACCCCAAGCCCGCCTTCCATAGGCCAGGGGCTGGCGACTAGCACCAAAGAAGTAAAATCCCGATAACTGGGAAGGCATTGCCTTTATAAAAGAAAACAAGGACCACAGAGTACAAGCGGAAGAAGTAAACACTAAGTAAAAATTGAGTACAATAGTAAGTGCGGAAAGTAAAAAGGGGCTGGAAATACCAGCCCAACTGTAAAGTACAACTCGAAAGGGAAAACAACAACTGAAAAGTAAAGCTGCTACGCCGAGCTGTCCACTGGAAGTCCCACCTGAAGGGTGGGTACATATAGCTCCTCTACTCCTCAGGTCCCACCGTCCGCTCTGAGTATGTCTCGCCCAGTGGTCCACCTCCGGGTACCGCCTCGTCGTCACGTCCACCTCTGGGTACCGCCTCGTCGTGAGGTCCTCCTCCGGGTACCATCTCTTCGTATAGTCCACCTCCAGGTACTATCCAGTCCTCGAACAGTCGGCTTCTGTCAGCACTACCCGTCGTCTGCAACCAACACAACGAGGTGCGGGCATAGCCCGTGCAGGGGTGAGTATAACGATACTCAGTAGGGACCCCGAGACCCTCATGGTCTCACTAAATCCAATAAGGATATCCATAAAGAAGATCTCAACAGATAACCTCTACTTAGGTATATGCCCATACATATACCTAAGTTATCAAGTAACCCATCTCAATCATTAGGAAATACAAGATTATGAAATCAACGGATAACCACAACCCAGGTATATGCCCATACATATACCTAAGTTATCAAGTGACCCATCTCAATCATTAGGAAACACAAAGATTATTGACTCAGCTTAAACCAGGATTTTCATTATCGAAACCGTAACTGCTGAAGAGCTCCGTCTCTGGAGAGTACAGTGGTCCTGTCACGACTCCGAGGTACTGCTTACTATTCCTAAGACTGCTGAAGAACTCCACCCATCGAGTACTGCGGGCCAGCTGCTACAACCATGCGCTCCCATGTGCCGCTACAACCAAGCGCACCTCTGTCGTGGGTCTGCCGCTACAACCTAGCGCTCCCATGTGCCGCTACAACCAAGCGCATCTCTGTCGTGGGTCTGCCGCTACAACCAAGCGCTCCCATGTGCCGCTACAACCAAGCGCACCTCTTTCGTGGGTCTGCCGCTACAACCAAGCGCTCCCATGTGCCGCTACAACCAAGCGCACCTCTGTAACACACCGAGTCATTCGATCAGCAGTCGTCGGGTCTCAGCCAGCTACACGGTCTCCATACTCCGCACGTACGTCACTGGGAGGGTCCGCTCCACGAGCTACAGGTTGATACTCCAAGTATCTCAAAGTCCCACGAAGAAGTATCTCAAAGGACCGCCACGTCATAGGGGTCTCAACGCAACAGACGGCGCGTCAATCAGACGCCCGGTCTGTGAGTTATTAGCCTTTTCGTCCCAGGGGCCCGGTTGGTTTCGTGAGCGAACCAAACCCGGCCGTATCTCAACTATACCCCGAACTCTCATAGGGTAAACTCATAGGGACCGTTTCTCAACGCGATCACCAACGCCGCTGACGGTTCGTCAAACGGACGTTCTGTCAGAAAGATATCATCTTTTCCGTTCCAGGGGCCCGGTTGGATTTCGGTGCGATCCAACCCGGCCACTATCCATCTGCATCCAAAACTCAGGCGTAAGATGCCAAAAGATCTGTATCGTCAACAGGAACTCAACGCAATAGACGGCGCGTCAATTGGACGCCCGGTCTGAGAGTTATTGGCTTTTTCGTTCCACACCCACCCTGGGAAACTTCCCAGGATGTCACCCATCCTGAGCACTAATCTAGGCCAAGCACGCATAACTACGGAGTTTTAACCACATAGGCTCCCGAAAAGGAAGGTGCACCTTGAGTATAGTATACCGAAATGACCGTCTCGATCCAAGGATCGTGTTTCCGCTGACGACGAGTCGTTTGGAGGCCCGTAGCCCAAGATATGGGCATTTGACCAAATCTCTCGGTAACAGGGGTTTCGTGCCCGGGCCGTCCCGGCCCGAGACCCCCCGGATGGCCAGAACCGGGTCGACCCGCCCCGGACGGGGTCGACCCGGCCCGGCCCGACGCGGCGAACCGGCCAGGCGCGCCGGTTCGGCGCAAGGCAGCCCGTTGGGCGCGCTGCCAGCTCGGCCGAAGGCCGAGCTTGCTGGAAATGGGGGGCCGCCTGCCCCCCATTGTGAAACAGGCCCCCCTCATAATGGGGGGCCAAATAACTGCCCAGGGGAATTAAATTCCCCCGGTTTCCACCAACCCGGCCGGCACGACCTGGCCGCCCGGCTTCTTGTCAATAGGACCGGCAAGGGCCGGTCCTCTTCCGTCTTCCGGCACCGGCGGCCCGGCTGGCCGCCGGTCATCACGATCCGCCGCGGCCTTCGTCGTCCGGCGTGGTGCGACGGCACCGCGCCCCTCCGCCGCGGCCCCGCTCTGGCCGCAGAATCTTCGGTTTCCTTCGACGCGGCGCGACAGCGTCGTGTACATGATAATTCTTTCCACGGTGCGGCGCGACGGCGCCACGCAATAATTTCCGTGTGATTCCAGCGTGGTGAGACGGCACCACGCTATCTCGTTTCATCCGCAAGAAAAATTCAAGAACAAAGGAGGGGGGTTTGGCCGTGTTTGTGCGGTCCGGTCCCCCTCTCGTTAGACGATAACACTTAAACGTTCATCCTCAAGTTTGTCATGCTAGAACCAAGAATGGAAAATAATTAAATAAAACGACAACAAACCCCTACCTCGCTTTTCGTTATGTGTTGACGAAGTCGCGGAAAGGCGGCAGCGATTCGTCAACATCGGAAAAGAGAAGCCGTTGACGACGTCGGCGTTCTTCGTGAAAGGCGCTCCCTTCTTTATTCCGGAAGGAGTGCGAAGGAGGCATCCAAGAAGGGATCGACGTTGGAAACTTCACATTCTTCTTTGGAAAAGGCATTCTTCGTCGAGAAGACATTGTTCCATGTTTGGAGATGTCCTTCGTGTTCTTCGTCGAGGGTGGAATTCTCTTCAATCCTTCCATGACTCTATCACAAAGATTTAGCCAACCCCAAACAATAAAACAACACACCTTATTA
Organism: Viscum album; assembly: GCA_963277665.1. NCBI lineage: Eukaryota > Viridiplantae > Streptophyta > Magnoliopsida > Santalales > Viscaceae > Viscum > Viscum album. The sequence goes on along the minus strand of OY728131.1, from coordinate 301,237,835 downwards.
TAGTGTTAGCTTAATGAATTCAAAATAATTCAAATTCATTAAGTTACATCCTTCATTAATGGGTGGAGAGGCTCCAAAATTAATGAAGGGGGAAGTGAAGAGTCACATTTAATTGAGGGGGGGGGGGTTCAAGGGAGTTAAGGAGTTTAAGGAGTTAGGAATTTGAGGGGTTTTGGAACATTAAGTGCAAGGGAGTTTAAGGGGGGTAGAAGAGAGTTAAGGGGAAGGTGAAGGGTTGGGGCTCGTGTGGGCCCCACCTCACCTTAATCCTCACTTGGTTAGTTAGGAACTTATGATTCCACCCCAACTTCCACACTTAGGATATAACCACTTAAGAAGATAAATAAAATTTGTAACACAAATTTTATTTTTCTTTACACTTAATCCACAACCTTATTAAACAACTGCTGCCAAAAAAACACAACTCCAGGAAAGGCATTCCTAAGCAAAAACTGGAGCTACGGTTCCATCGGTGCCCTCAGAATTTTATTCCGGGCACCGGTTCAAAAGTTAGAAATTCCCGCTCGTTCGTTCACTGAACGTATCCGAGCCAAACTTCGGAAATTGTTTTTGGGCACACCGGGCCTCGGAATCAGGCGCTGTCAGAAACTGTGTTCTTGTAAAATTCCAAAGAGAATTAAGAAAAAAATTTCCTTGAAATTTCCGGGACTTTACATGACCTTATTCTACATTTTTATTTGAATGATATTAGTTTAAATTTCATTCTTTGGTGCTCCGTTGATATTAAATTTTTCATAAATCTTTCTTTGAGCAAAAATATTTTCTCTGGTCATATGCTCTTGTTTCTTCCTCCATTTGAAAAATCTTTCTATTTCACTCACTTCATTCCATTTGGAATGAACTATTAATTTTTCAAGGAATTATGTGGTAATTTTTTAGTTATATATGACATTTCACCCTTTTTTTGAGGTCGAGTCTTCCATTTATTTTACATTAATCTTGATCAAATCTGAAGCATGTCCTCCCCTTTTCATTTTGGTTTGTTCATAGTATTTCCAAGAGAATTATTGTGACTGTAATAGAGGGGATGATTGATTTTCCATTCAGTGAGATCCTTCTAATCCCCTGATCATATGAATCTATTTTTTTGTTAATAATTTTTTCTTCAAATAGAGGATTTTTTAACAACTCCCAGTGTTGGGGATTTCTTTCTGTGTTCCTTTTCCTTCCCTTATTTCTTCTTTCTTCAATGTATTTCTATATTCCTCTGATAATTAAATATAAAATAAAATCAATTAAAATAATTACTAATCTCATCCTTTCATGGATGATATGTTGATGCAGCAATAGTTTTTCACACGACATTGAGCCCTTAGTCTTCTTGACACATTCTACTTATGTGGACCACTCATCCACAATAGTATAATTTCATATATTTCTTCTTCAAAGCGAATAATCATTATGATTTTTCAAGATTATTATAGTGGTTCTTAGATTTAGAAATATTTATGTCTTCATAGGATAAAATTTATTTGAATGCCTCAAATAAACATGCAGTATTTCCATGCATTAAACATAAATAGAACATCTGTAACACCCCGAGCTTCCACGATATGCTTCTCATTCAATAATGCAATAGCTTGCATTGTACGCATCTTCGAGTTCTAAAACACCGCGACTAATCAAAGTAGCTGTTATGAATAGTAATAACCACTTTTTAAAATTATAGAAATTTCATATTTCAAAATGGACTTCATTTTTGTATTCGTAATATCGAAATTAGCCTATGTTGAATTTTTGGTATTTTTCTGAGAACTTCTAATTTTTTATGAATTGTGAAAAATACTTAAAACAACTTTTTTAATCAAAATAATTTATAGTGATAAGTTATACTATTGAGTGGTTTTAAAGTATAATTAGAATATGTTTTTACCATTTTATCCAATGGTGGTCATTATAATTAATTTAACATTGAAATTGGACATAAACAATTGCCAATCTTTTGATATAAATTATTTCTTAAAAACACGCTATTTGTTGTGACAACGGGAATTAATTATAAAATTAATTAATGCAACTTATATGTATGGAATTTTTTAAAATAGACATCATTTTTGAATTCGGAATATCAAATATAGCTTAGGGTGAAATTTTGGCCTTGTTCTGAAAAACTTCAATTTTTGATGAATATTGAAACCACTAAGTGGTAGTTAAATAACTGATTTTTCGTTTAAATGTAATATTACCACTTCTGTGATTTGATTTTCAAAAATCCGACATACATGGTTGTCATTAACAAGTAAAATGTGGTTCAAAGAGATTAAAATAATTTTTAAGGTGAATAGTAACTTTTAAATTCTTAATCGCGATTAGAGGTAATTAGTGTAGTTTAAGGTACAAATAATGTTTTAATAATATGAGATGAGCTTGAAACTTGTCCTAGTCCTATTGGATGAGTCATGGCCGACCAAGACAACCCATGGGTCAACTTGGGGACCCCATGGAGCCACTTTAGTTGGAAAATGACATTAATATATATTTATTTAATGTTAAAATTAAATTGACACAAACATGAGTTGTTTTACTAAAACAGTTTTTAAGTGGGGTTACACAAGTACAAATTTTGATTATAAATATTCATTAGAAAGATAAAACGATTTACTACATCATAGTATTTTTTTATAATTTTTAGACATTAAATAAATTAAATTATTTATGACATCATGATGATGCAGCGATGACCTCATTATTTAACGATTTAAATAAAATGGGAAGATAATGCAAAATACAAGGCTTACACTTGTCCAAATCCAATTGGATGAGGCGATTTCGAACCCTTATCACCTTAGCCTCGAATTATATAAGTGTGGGACCTTTAGAATCCGAAAAGCATTGTGTAATAATGTAACATTTCAATCATTCCAAAAGATCCCCTCCTCTCCACTTATAAAAGGCCCCCACCTCTCCCACCTTATTAACACCTTCAAGCCATTTGGCTCGGCCAACCTCTTCCCAAATACTCTCCCAACTTACCCCTATTACTCCTAGAAGCCTCAATTTGGGCAGAACTCTTCCCAAGGAAGCCTTTGGCTCAAATCAAAAAGAGTTACCCGATTTTGAGGTAATGTCTTCTCTAATGTTGTTTTGTTTTATTTTTCTTCTCCAACCCCCTAAACTCTTTTTATTCATTTATTGTGTAAAGACACCAGTATCCTCAATATACTAGGATGTTTTTATAAGAAGTATTTGAGCTACACTTACACACACCTACATTTAATGGTTAAAGAACATACGGTTTCTGTGGATGGCGAATTTCTGCCTCACGAAACGATGATTGTTCAACACTCATATAACACCTTCAAAGGTGGCCATTAAGATGTCACTATTTTTATATATGATATATAATATGTTTATGTTTTACTTATGCTTCTTTATTTCTCATTTATGGAATAATTTATGATTTCCATTACGGGTAAACGCGATAATTTCATTTTAGGAAGTGCGGACTACCGCCCCCTCAAAGTGATTTGAATCGTTAATGCAATATGTGGGATGTATAAAGAATGGAGTAAATGGTATTATACACTATATTATAATGGAATTATATTATACATTTATATCATTATTATTTCATTCCATTAAATATGAAATAGAAATGAAAGTAGCGTTCATGCGTACGTACGGCTTACCGTCTCCATGAACGGTGCATTTCATTTCTTACCTCTAAATGTTAGTTAATGTTATAAATGAATGTATATATTGAATATATATGATATATATGACATCTAAATCATGAATATAATTCTGGAGATAATGGATATTCTACCACATAAACAACTTGTAATTATAAGAAGTTTATTGTTGACACAAGTACCAAAGATCGACAAAACGACCGTTATTAACTTCAATAATTACATAATGTTCATACCATTGTAATAAGTGATATAAAAAGGATAATGAAATTGAAAATGGTTCTTCATAAGGTATATATTAACTCTAGTTTATTATTCAATATGTTAAAGAACGGTTGAGTCAAGTCAGACACGAGGTAAGGGAACTTCTTAACCCAATTTCTATTCTTTGGGTTAATCTCCTACTTTCAAATTATGTCATGATATTATTATGTACTATCTTGTATGTGTACTTTATTTAGGTGTACATATAGTTAATACACATAATATATCTACTTTATTTTAAAAAAAATATCTTTGTAAGGGTCTTCGTCTCAATCACCTTTCATTGAGGCATATTTGGTTTTATACACAAATTTCTTTTTTACGGTGTATAAACCCCTTTGAGTTTTACGTATATTCAAAAGGAATCTTTTTTATATGAAGCGTTTACTAAACGACAAAAGGGAATGTTTTTTTCGTACTTATGCGGCGACAACAACTTCTCCGCCACTGTGACCACTATTTGAGTTTCGGCTTCTTCTACAAGCCATACATTTTTTTAATGAAAAATAAATACAAAGTTTTAAGTTTCTTTTATTTTGGTATTGAAAATGGATTTGAAAGCGTTTTTATTATATCAATGTGTTGTATTGATATCTTGTGATTGAAATATGGAAATGTTATGTTTCCTTTATGCATGTTTTATGTGATACGATTATGTTAGGGTTTATGATATGTTTAAACCTATTCATATGAGGAATGTATTAGACTTAATAAGTGACGGGTGAAGCCTGCTATAGCTCCTCGATGCATCGGTAGGTCTCATGAGACAACTAGACGTGGAATTGGCCGAGGCCCTTTCCCAATTTGATTTATGGTTTTGGCCGAGGACTTAATCATTTTAGACGTCTTGGCCGAGGCCTTGACAAAATGTTTCAGAATGTCCGGCATTACACATTCCCTCATTATGAAAGTGGTTATTGATATTGCATGTGATTATTCGACCAGTAGAATATCCATGTGAAGAAGTGAATGGCATTATCTCATTTTACTTTTGCCATATTATGTTGATGTTCAAGTTTTAAAGGCTTTTTATAGTTATACATTGCCTTAAATGTTAAAGTTTATTTATGAAAGCTTCCACATTATTGTTATCCTTACTGAGTATCTGAGCTCACCCCTTTCAATGTTTTAATATTTTCCATGATGTGAAGAAGTATTTTATGAATGACCTGTAGGGATTGTGAGAAGAGGATATGAGTGTGGACTATGAAGACTTTGTTATTGTAGTTTTTCACTTTATGATGTAATGTAACATTTACGAATGTATCTAGTGTTTCCAAGGCTACTAAACTAATCGGTCTTTCGAGACTTGATCTTTTGTGATGATGCCAATGTTACTAACTAATGCACCGAATATGGGTAGCTGGGGTCGGGGCATTACAGTTGGTATCAGAGGCAGTTTCGTACTAACCTTGGAAGCTAGATTTAGATAAACTCTGATTAGAGCACATAGCCCAAAGATATACTTTGAGGATTAGTATAGAAGAACTTCCTAGAATTTTGTTATTGTAGAGATTTTGTGAGTTTTCCGAGAAATACATCCCTGTCTGGATACGAGCAGGTAGAGGCAGCTCTGGCACAGATGTACCTAGGGGTAAAACCTGAAAACACCGCTTTGAGCTAGACTCGAACGGGAACTGGTGCACGACAACGGTCCTTGCTGCACTCTTGGTTACGACACTCCCGGGGGATATGCTTAGGATAATTCCCATTTTCATTACAAACCACTATGAATGGTTATGAGTATATACTTCCTCAAATAAAACCTTTTTATGATTATGGATTATATCCATAAATAGTTCAATTTATGTTAAGTATTTTACAAGTATGGAATTATGTATTTTGATTCATAAACTAATCTAGTTTATGCCATTGTTTAGAAATGGCGCCTAGTGTAAGGAATGGAAATCGTATCAATGCACGAACTCCGTGTAGGGATTTCCCTCCTGCTCAAGATAATTATTGTGGATCTGGAGATACAACTGGTGCTGATCAACTTAATACCATACTGGGACAACTCACTCAGGTTATGAATAATAACCTTACTCGTATGGAGCACCCTGATCCGCAATGTGGAGGATCAATGCTAGACCGTTTCATGAGGCAACAACCACCAACCTTCAATGGGAGTACAAATCCTATAGTAGCTGAGCAATGTATAAATTCCTTAGAGAAAATATTCCATGCCTTAGAGAGTAGTGAAAGGGAGAAGGTTGTCATGGCAGTTTACCGCCTCACTGGAGATGCCGATCAGTGGTGGTCGCTGATTCAAAACACAAAGGAAGATGATGATGTATCAAATATGGAATGGATGGAGTTCAAAGAGTTTTCATAGAAAAATACTTTTCTCATGACCATCGAGCAGATATGGAAAGGCAATTTCTGAGTCTGAGGCAGAAGGAGGATGAGAATGTCGCAAAGTATGAGGCTAACTTTACAAGGTTAGCGAGGCATGCTGCAGATTATATACGTAACCCAAGGAGTAAGATTGATCGTTTCTTTGATGGGTTAAAACCATTTCTCCGTCGAGCTTTAGTATCACAATCCTTCTCATCATACGATGATATTGTCTCGTGTGCTATCAAGACAGAAATGGAATTCTCTAAGTCTTATGAAAACAAAGTAAAGCAAGAGAATAAGAGAACGGGGGAACAAGAGACAAATAAAGGGAAAAAGGGAAAGAAGGATTTTCCATTATGTGATAATTGTGGGAAGAATCACCCTGGTACTTGCCTAAAAGGAATGGGAGTTTGTTATAAATGTGGAGAAAAGGGTCACCAGGCTCGTGATTGCAAAGGAAAGAAAGAGGCTGTCAAAGTTGAATGCTACAATTGTAGGGAAATGGGGCATTATGCAAATGAATGTCCTAAGCGTCAAGGAAACATACCTCAGAAAAGGCCAAGGGATCAAGGCCAATCTTATGCTGTGACTACAGTTGAAGTGGAATAATTAATGTATTTGTGCTTTTGGACTCAAGGATTATATTCTGGTTATAAGAATAATGTGATATATATATATATATATGGATTGTACTGCAGCACTTTTTGATTTCATTAAGGTTTTAATATGATTAAGGTAATCATATTTTCAGTATGTGACAATAAGAGAAACGTTTCTTTGTTTGGGGAATCTGATGTTACAATTGATTTTGGAATTAAGAGACCTTTTAGAGAAAGTCTAGACAGAAGTATTTTGGATAACTATAAAGGTTGGAGTGGATTAAGTTGATCTTTGGATAGTATTGTTTAAGGTTAAAGCATTTCTGAAGATTATTTTTGGAATATTATAATACTATAGTTTTAGGAAATGGACAACCTGCAGGGTGGGGAATAACCCGTCGCGTCAGACAAAGCTGCAGGAATCGAACCCACAACCATAGTGCGACGGGCCTTTATTTCCTACCACTAGCCTACAAGAAGTCCCTGGTTATAACAAAATAATTTTACTAATCTAAATTGTATGTGTTAACATATGTAACCTTATACAATTAGGATAAGTATAATATTTTTGATTTGTATTACCTTTTAGAGTGAAAGATGGGTTATTGGTAAAAATTTATTAAAGAATGAAAGTCTACATGAAAAGTATGTATATTTCCTTACGTTCTTAGTAAATCTCCTAAATAAATTCCTCAACTTTATAAAAGTTAACTCAAAACAAAAATTTTGTCAGTTAACTTTTCCTACTGGGGAATCAATGATCGTTTAACCAATCACAAGTTTGTGATTTTTTTGTAGTTAAACTTTCTCCTAGTCCTGTTTTCTATAACTCTCCATCAGATCTTGATGGTTTGTTTCTCCTCCATATCCATATTTTCATATAATCCTAGAATGGGCTATCTCGGGTGACCTTTGTACTTATCTTTCTTTCTTTTAATGTTATATATTTATTAAACTTATTTTCGATGTGGGTTTTCCTCAAAGGTATTTTCTCTTTTCAACCATTTATTTTCAAAGAAAAATTTCAAATTGCGAGGACGCAATTTATTGAAGGAGGGTAGAATGTAACACCCCGAGCTTCCACGATATGCTTCTCATTCAATAATGCAATAGCTTGCATTGTACGCAACTTCGAGTTCTAAAACACCGCGACTAATCAAAGTAGCCGTTATGAATAGTAATAACCACTTTTTAAAATTATAGAAATTTCATATTTCAAAATGGACTTCATATTTTTATTCGTAATATCGAAATTAGCCTATGTTGAATTTTTGGTATTTTTCTGAGAACTTCTAATTTTTTATGAATTGTGAAAAATACTTAAAAAAAGTTTTTTAATCAAAATAATTTATAGTGATAAGTTATACTATTGAGTGGTTTTAAAGTATAATTAGAATATATTTTTACCATTTTATCCAATGGTGGTCATTATAATTAATTTTACATTGAAATTGGACATAAACAATTGCCAATCTTTTGATATAAATTATTCTTTAAAAACACGCTATTTGTTGTGACAGCGGGAATTAATTATAAAATTAATTAATGAAACTTATATTTTTGTAATTTTGTAAAATATACATCATTTTTGAATTCGGAATATCAAATATAGCTTAGGGTGAAATTTTGGCCTTGTTCTGAAAAACTTCAATTTTTGATGAATAGTGAAACCACTAAGTGGTAGTTAAATAACTGATTTTTCGTTTAAATGAAATATTACCACTTCTGTGATTTGATTTTCAAAAATCCGACATACATGGTTGTCATTAACAAGTAAAATGTGGTTCAATGAGATTAAAATAATTTTTTGGTGAATAGTAACTTTTAAGTTCTTAATCACGATTAGAGGTAATTAGTGTAGTTTAAGGTACAAATAATGTTTTAATAAAATGAGATGAGATTGACACTTTTCCTAATCCTATTGGATGAGTCATGGCCGACCAAGACAACCCATGGGTCAACTTGGGGACCCCATGGAGCCACTTTAGTTGGAAAATGACATTAATATATATTTATTTAATGTTAAAATTAAATTCACACAAACATGAGTTGTTTTACTAAAACAGTTTTTAAGTGGGGGTAAACAAGTCCAAATTTTGATTATAAATATTAATTAGAAATATAAAAAGATTTCCTACATCATAGTATTTTGTTTATAATTTTTAGACATTAAATAAATTAAATTATTTATGACATCATGATGATGCAGCGATGACGTCATTATTTAACGATTTAAATAAAATTGGAAGATAATGCAAAATCCAAGGCTTACACTTGTCCAAAGTCAATTGGATGAGGATATTTCAAACCCTTATCACCTTAGCCTCGAATTATATAAGTGTGGGACCTTTAGAATCCGAAAATCATTGTGTAATAATGTAACATTTCAATCTTTCCAAAAGATCCCCTCCTCTCCACTTATAAAAGGCCCCCACCTATCCCACCTTATTCACACCTTAAATCCATTTGGCACGGCCAAAATCTGCCCAAATACTCTCCCAACTTCCCCCTATTACTCCTAGATGCCTCACGTTGGGCAGAACTCTTCCCAAGGAAGCCTTTGGCCCAAATCAAAAAGAGTTACCCGATTTTGAGGTAATGTCTTCTCTAATGTTGTTTTGTTTTATTTTTCTTCTCCAACCCCTAAACTCTTTTTATTCATTTATTTTGTAACAACACCAGTATACTCAATATACTAGGATGTTGTTATAATAATGATTTGAGCTACACTTACACACACCTACATTTAATGGTTAAAGAACATACGGTTTCTGTGGATGGCGAATTTCTGCCTCACGAAACGATGATTGTTCAACAGTCATATAACACCTTCAAAGGTGGCCATTAAGATGTCACTATTTTTATATATGATATATAATATGTTTATGTTTTACTTATGCTTCTGTATTTCTCATTTATGGAATAATTTATGATTTCCATTATGGGTAAACGCGATAATTTCATTTTAGGATGTGCGGACTACCGCCCCCTCAAAGTGATTTGAATCGTTAATGCCATATGTGGGATGTATAAAGGATGGAGTAAATGGTATTATAAACTATATTATAATGGAATTATATTATACATTTATATCCTTATGATTTCATTCCATTAAATATGAAATAGAAATGAAAGTAGCGTTCATGCGTACGTACGGCTAACCGTCTCCATGAACGGTGCATTTCATTTCTTACCTATAAATGTTACTTAATGTTATAAATGAATGTATATATTGGATATATATGATATATATGACATCTAAATCATGAATATAATTCTGGAGATAATGGATATTCTACCACATAAACAACTTGTAATTATAAGAAGTTTATTGTTGACTCAAGTACCAAAGATCGACAAAACGACCGTTATTAACTTAAATAATTACATAATGTTCATACCATTGTAATAAGTGATATAAAAAGGATAATGAAATTGAAAATGGTTCTTAATAAGGTATATATTAACTCTAGTTTATTATTCAGGAGGTTAAAGAACGGTTGAGTCAAGTCAGACATGAGGTAAGGGAACTTCTTAACCCAATTTCTATTCTTTGGGTTAATCTCCTACTTTCAAATTATGTCATGATATTATTATGTACTATCTTTTATGTGTACTTTATTTATGTGTACTTATAGTGAATACACATAATATATCTACTTTATTTTAAAAAAATGATCTTTGTAAGGGTCTTCGTCTCAATCACCTTTCATTGAGGCATATTTGGTTTTATACACAAATTTCTTTTTTACGGTGTATAAACCCCTTTGACTTTTACGTATATTCAAAAGGAATCTTTTTTATATGAAGTGTTTACTAAACGACAAAAGGGAATGTTTTTGTCGTACGTATGCGGCGACAACAACTTCTCCGCCGCCGTGACCACTATTTGAGTTTCGGCTTCCTCTACAAGCCATACATTTTTTTAATGAAAAATAAATACAATGTTTTAACTTTCTTTTATTTTGGTATTGAAAATCGATTTGAAAGCGTTTTTATTATATCAATGTGTTGTATTGATATCTTGTGATTGAAATGTGTAAATGTTATGTTTCCTTTATGCATGTTTTATGTGATACGATTATGTTATGGTTTATGATATGTTTAAACCTATTCATATGAGGAATGTATTGGACTTAATAAGAGACGGGTGGAGCCCGCTATAGCTCCTCGATGCATTGGTAGGTCTCATGAGACAACTAGACATGGAATTTTCCGAGGCCCTTTCCCAATTTGATTTATGGTTTTGGCCGAGGCCTTAATCATTTTAGACGTCTTGGCCGAGGCCTTGAAAAAATGTTTCAGAATGTCCGGAATTATACATTCCCTCATTATGAAAGTGGTTATTGATATTTCATGTGATTATTCGACCAGTAGAATATCTATGTGAAGAAGTTAATGGCATTATCTCATTTTACTTTTGCCATATTATGTTTATGTTCAAGTTTAAAAGGCTTTTGATTTAGTTATACATTGCCTTAAATGTTAAAGTTTATTTATGAAAGCTTCCGCATTATTGTTATCCTTACTGAGCATCTGAGCTCACCCCTTTCAATGTTTTAATATTTTCCAGGATGTGAAGAAGTATTTTATGAATGACCTGTAGGGATTGTGAGTAGAGAATATGAGTGTGGACTACGGAGACTTTGTTATTGTAGTTTTTCACTTTATGATGTAATGTAACATTTACGATTGTATCTAGTGTTTCCAAGGCTACTAAACTAATCGGTCTTTCGAGACTTGATCTTTTGTGATCATGCCAATGTTACGAACTAATGCACCGACTCTGGGTAGCTGGGGTCGGGGCGTTACAACATCCTTTCATTACATCATGTAAAAGTATCTTTTTAGTATACCTCGTGTATCTACACAATTTTTATAATTTTTTGATTTTTTTACAACTTTCATCCTATTCTTCATGGGAGAGAGATTATTATATCCAATATTGATTTTCTAGAAATCAATGGCCTCTATGATGAGAGAATTTTTTCATGTTTTTTCTCTTAAGTAGAGTATTTTCTATTCATTTCATTAGCTCTAGCTGAAGGATAATAAAATCTTAAGTGCATGGAATCCTTCAATAAGGGATTTCCAATGACATTATATTTCCCCACTTCATTCTCAGCTGACTCTAGATCTTATCTCAATTGGACAATTTTCATGTCCTGAGATTCATTTTGAGAATTATGTTTCCTAATGACATTCTTCCCAATATTTGTTCCAACATAAAATTCTAGGGATATCTTTTCTATCATGTCATATTGCTTCATTATTTTCAAATATTTCTCACCAACATATTCATTAATGCATGAAATCTATTTCTATAGGCATTGGTTCATCAAAGGGATATTATATTTCTATATAGAAAGATCATCATTTCTTGCTTTTAGATTATGAGTTTTTTTCTATGGTTATATTCATCCCCTTATAGTCAACATTGAGTTTTTCTATCTTCTTAAACATATAATATAGTTGTCTAGCCAATGAATCTTTTTTCTCAATCAGATAAGTTTCCAATTATCAAATCCTTATATTTAAAAACTTCATCTAGATTACTTAAATTAGCTATAGATGGATCTAGATATATTTAGATTTATTATCATCAGATAGTTTCTAATAGTATTCAGTTAATTTTTGGACAACATCATCTTTTGACGTTCATTCAAATTCTTCATCATCAATAGTACGAAAATCACATGGAATATTTGTTTATTCAATAATTCATTTATAATCATTGAATTAGTGAATATATTAACTTTCTAATTCATTCAGGTAATTATTTAGTATGAAATTAGCTTCCTTTAACTAAATCATGCTATTTTAATAGTCACTTCCACAGTGAGGAACTCCACCAGGCTTCTTCTTCTTCGTTGATGTTCGTCCCATTAACATGTAACAACATAATATGAAAATAGATAATATTTAACTATAAAAATTAACTGAATCAAGTCATAGAAAAAAATATGATTAATGAATGTTGTCACATAATTCCAATTTTTTGGCCAAAAATTGGCCTAAATACCATTAGAAGTGGGTGGATCACGGTATTGATATTATTTTCTAAATTTTTCTTATACAACTAGATCTTGAAATATTTATTATGTGGTTCACTTCATTTCTCTTTAATTTTAATGTTGATCATGTAATTTATATTTTATATAATGATTCTGCAATAAATGTAATAAAATAATTCACAAACAATGACTCAAATATTTTTTCTAAGTTCACTCTCACTGGGATACATCTAGGTAGTATATAATGAAAATATGAAGATTGAAAAAAATTCTAAAATGCTCACTACTAATAATGACGGTCTGGGGCTGATATCATCCGTACCCAGAATCACTACCATTACAAGGTTTAGGATTATCTCAATGCATTCCCAAGGATCACTATCTATGACTCTTTCTCTAGATCAATTTTAGTTGAAAATATAACTGTCATTATCATTATTTTCTCCTTGATCTTGATAGGGATATACTAAATTTTTAGGGACTAATAGGTATGATATAGTTTATGGAAAAGTGGTTCCCATTATTTTCATGAAATAACACATTATAATCATTTGGTAGATGCTTTGTTGAAGTTCTATTTTCACATATTGATGAATTCCACTTTTCCATGAACACTTAGTTTTTAAAAATTAAATTCATGAACTATTTTTCAACAATATTCCATGACCTCTAATAAATATACATTGAACCATGTGGTGAAAATGCTTCACATGACACCTCTCGTCCGTGGGCAACCTCTACTTTTGTGGACTATCCCCTTTATGAAGACATCTTCTTCTGCGATGGGTAACTACTTCTATCACAGATTGTCACCTCTAATCTGTATCGTCTTCCCTCTGTGGACTGCCTCTACTCCCATGTACTATCTCTCCACTCATAGATCCTTCTTCCTTTGTGGGCTTTTGATCCCTCCAAAACATTTCCATGAACCATTCATGCAAACCAATCGACCATTCATATAATCTTCTTCCCAAACCACTTCACCTTCATTGACTCTACTGATAACTATTTAGACATAGCCTTATTTGGTTTAGAGAAATTTTGTTTTCTAATGAATATTGTTATTAGTAATATTACTATTATCATCCCTTATATATTAAAATAAATCAGAATATCTTGAAAATATGACTCACCAAAATCTGCAATGTGGTACAACCTTCACCAAGTTAGTCTCCTTCTATGAAATGTATTCCATAGATGGTCTACGTAATGACCCACATTATTCGCATTTACTGATCTATTCTACGAATGAAACCCATCACAGATCCTTAAATCACATCCACATTCCCACAAATGATGACTTGGAATATTCCAATATTTCACCTTCAGCAGCAAGTGTTAACCCTTATTATACTGGAATGTTCCTCACGGAATGGTAAATAATTTCCTGGGGGAGGACCTCAGATATGGTTAGATTATGCATGATGAGTAACTACATGTAAGGATGAAATGTGTAGGACCTCCATGTTTTTGTGAGGGAGTACGAAAATGACCTCTACACTAGTTCTTAAATGTGTATGGAAAACATTCGTATTGGTTGGAGATAGAGTGGGGAGGGAAAACTATTGAGTTGAGAATGACATGGGAGAGGTACGATTATTAGTTAGTTATGAACTGGGGAAAACCCTATACATCATAACATTAAAACAGTTTGGAAAATAATGGCTATTGGGGGATCCAACCATTAATAGAGTCATTTGGATCTCCCTATGAGGCAGCTGGGGTATTGATCCCAATCGAGAAAATTTGGATCCATATTTAGGGATCAAGAGGATGAATTAGTGGTTTCATGGGGACCTATAGCCCTAGAATATGACTCCCTATATTAATAATTCTCATGAGCCTTCCTCCAATGTTGGGATCAAGGGATTCAGACAGGTGCTAATGGACTAGTGTTAATTCTTCCTTATTCTTATGCTAGATTGACCATTAATTACAAGAGTAGACATGGTCTAGTGGGAACCCTCCACATTGGATCATGTGTAGTAGTCGCATATTAGGTGACTCGAGAATCCCCCACTACCTCTACATATGTAATTTAATCATGTAATAACATTGGGGAGATTCTTGAAATTATTTTCCATTGGAATAGGGAGGGGAATCTCTTAGCACGACCCTTGGAGGAAGCATTGTTAGTGAGAAGATAATCCCTCTAGGTCTTGGTGGGCCATGACCTAAATTGGAATGACCCCCTCATACCCTAAATAGAAAAATAGTGTGTTTATCAACTTCTATTGGATACACATTAAGGGTGATGCAAATTTTTTTCCCATTATTCAATTCCATGATAGAAGCCATGGATCTGTTGTAGTTGTGTTGGATTTATGAATCTACATTTCACCTACCCTGGCACATGCATGAATTGTATTTCTGATCCCTTACAATGTGATTCCTATAATGAATGTTGATACATCCATCACTATAAGTAAAAGTATATTTATTTCCAATTCATAAATGTCATCCAATCATTAAAAATGATGGGAGATTCATGATGACAATGTTGTAGACAGAGGATGCCTAACTAATAACCATCCCAATTTTTAAGGAGTTATATTATATTCTCACCTTGTTATTGGTGGGTCCTATGGTTAGATATTGGGATTTAGTCATATGAAAAATTTATGATTTATTGAAAACTACTATCCCCCATATTGAGAAGATGGGTTTTGTTTTTGGTGCAACATTATTGTTTCAGATTCTTTTGTTAGGTCCCACGGACATGTTGACATGATGTATGTGAACACTATATATTGTTATCCCTATAGTAATTCTTTTCAAAGGTGGAAAACATTCATCAAATTCAACCTGTATTTATTATTTGGGATCAAAATGGGGTGATGGGTTGTTTTTTCAAAATTCTAGGGATTCCTCTATGGATATCAACACCTAGTTTAGATCTCTCTCACATATTTGAGTCATTTTCATTAAACACATTCCTAGTTCCATCTCTCTATGGATGATAGTTATTTACATTTCATATTTCTAGATAATATCATTCTCTCTTGATAGGTATGCAACCATTTCTCATGAGAGTAGACAAGGTGGGAATCTCAAGGAATGTTGGTATGGTGGGGGAATTTGTCACATATGTTCTTACTCATGAGAGGGATTATCATGTGAAGAATCTTAAGGCATGAAACCATTGAATTACATGAAAATAACGACTTATAGAATCCATGGGCTTATTATTTATAAATATTTTATCTTAATTTATACCAAACTTATACATGGTGTAGGCATTTGGTTTATGTCACAAGTTCAACGTCCTATATTGGTGGATAGAAACATCAATTTAAGAAGGATTGGCGAATGAGTTTGATGTATTGTAATGATAATAATAAGTTCAATGTCTTGTAGGGACATTATGTATGGATCAAATACCCCCATGGATGAAAATCCTGGATGGTGATGAAAACATCCCCTAGACGTAGATTTGGGAGGTCTGTCTCTTGGAGGGAAGTTGTCACAATATGGTTAATTAACTAGAACAGTCATTGGTACATATCTAGGATGTATTTAATGGAATTCCCAATGAGATATAACCAAATGGTTGATTATAATAAACCGTAAGGCATTTCAAGAATGTGTGTCCCTAGGAGGGTGGATGCCACAATAGGGTTGATGAACTAGTACACCCCATGAGAAGGATCTTAGAAGAATGGAATAAAACACCCCCTAAGTGGAAACTTAATTGTTTTTCAAAATTACCCTAGATGATGATCAAAGAGGTGTGTCTCTAATATGCATAATATAACACATAAATGAATGAGTATTAACCATGAAGTGAAATCAAAATTGATCAAACACAAAACCACTTGAGTCGGATATGGGAGGTGCATCCCTTGGAGGGTCCACCTATGTTTACCATTGTATAGGATTCTCCTTGAGGCAGACTCGATAGATTAACCAGAATGCTCCAAGAGGATGATATATGAGGTAATCTCTTAAAAGGGAGAAACTAATTTTACCATTTTTCAGTGTTCCCCATGAGAAATACACAAGAGGTTGATAAGATTACTCCTTAAAGAAGATCCATTAGGTACAACCCTATAAGGGATAACCTACGTTTACCATTGCTGAGAATGACCCTTGTGGTGAACCTGAGAGGTTGTTCAAAATTACCTATGCGTTGGATCATTGAGGTACATACATATAAGGGAGAACATATTTCTACCATTGGTTTTGATTCCACTTAAAGAATACACTTGAGGTTGATACACCTTGAGGTGGATCTGGGAAGTATTTCCCTATGAGAATACAACTATGTTTACCATTGGCCTAGATGATCATGGATTCTTTCAAGAGAGGTTGATAAAAATTTCTCAAAGAGGTAGATCATGGAGTTACATACCTATGAATGATAATCTATGTTTTGAAATGTTTTGGATGACCCTTTTGGGAAACCCATGTGTTTGATAAAAATGCCCCTTGAGGTGGATCTGGTAGGTACTCCGCATGTAGGGAGCACCTATGTTTAACATTGGTAAAGATTACTCTAGAGGAAGACCCAAGAGTTTGATCAAAACACCCCCTGGGGATGAGCAAGGAGTTATTTCTCAAAGAATGATGACCTATATATACCATTGGTTGGGCTTCCCCTTCAGAGTGACCCGAAAGGATGATTAGAAATCCCCTTGAGGCAGGTCATAGTGGTATGACCGACATAGGGAATACCTAAGTTTACCATTGGTGGGAATTGATCCTCAAGGAGGCAGATTCTATTACCTATTTAGAATATAGTGATCAAAACGAACATAGTTTTATTCCATAATTTATGTTCATGTGACATGACTGACTTTTTCTGTTCATCATAATTTTTTATGGATGATTTTGTCATGAAAGGGGAATCAATGAGGGTTGGTGGGAAATTACTCATTAATGCTTCCCATCAAAAGAAGATTTTTGTTTGTGTTAATGGTGTAGTTATTACACATTGATCATCTAGTGAGCATCTCATTCCATGAGTGTGGAAGAGTTATGGGGTCCTCCCATGCCACCCATACACAGAGTATCTTGGGATTGTTTCCTAGGGTACACTGGCAGTCTTAGATGCTGTGTTGCGGATGTTGTCCTGAGAATTAATATCACACCACTAGGATGCTTATCTAGTTAGTTTTATGTCATTAAACTGTGATTTTTATGGACTCTCTCCATACCCCTAGGGATTATATCACCACTTCTGAAGTGCCTTTGGATGGGGAACGACCTTGGAACCTTTGGAGTATGATGATAGGAGGTGTGGCTAATCATTAGGTCCACATTAGAGTCCATGTGATCAGAAGAAATAATGGTTTGTGTACAAACTCTCAAATATTGTATGTGGGAGGAAGGCTAGATCCACACTTGATATGGAGTATGAGGACACATGTGTGGTTTTAAATTCTCACATGGTTACTGAAGGTGGATCTAGATAGGTCCTAGTCTATTATTAGGGCCCTGACCACACAACATTTTTGAATCAGGGTAAAAAAGAATTGTGGAACAATTGAGAGTCCTAAGAGAGATTATTCATGAATATGTGAGGATATCAAGGGAAGTTACATCAATTCTTAGCGACCTCATAGAGGTTAGGGGATTTACGATTGAGTGAGCATTATGGAATTTGGGGATCCAACCTTAATGGGAGGACTTGATTCATGAAACAATTGATACACAAAGGATGAATTCTGTGTAAATACTCAAATACCATAGAGTGACTTATTCCTTTATGAATAGTGTAGTAATTCATCAAAGTAATCCCAACAGAGATAGAGGCATTTGGGAACACCTTTAAAAGGGTTTCTCATTTTTTGGTTATCTTGGATGATTCATTCTATCTTTGGTTAACGAATCTCATGATGATCATGAATTGGGAGAAATTTGGATTCCAAATTACCATGTAACCATACTAAATATATCAGATAGAATGAGGTATTTATAAAAATGGGGTTTCACAATGAATGGAGGCATTTCGGGAATATTTTTCGAGTATCATGAATGGTTATGGCCCAGTGAGTCCTTATATAATACTTGTAAAGACACTGACTACCATTCATTCATTCACAATGTTTTCTATGACTCTAGATCTCATTTCATAGAGGATTAGTACTAGGTATTTTCTCATTCAAGAAGAAAAATTCTTTTTCAGGGAGTTTCATAAGTTTTAGAAATTCAAGAAGAATATAGGATTCACAAAAAATTCCCTTAACTGTGATTTGGGCTATTTTTTATTGCATTATCTACAAACTAGCTATTACTTCCCCATCAAGTCCCACGAGACGTTTATTTTGGCATCCAAAGAACTAAATTTAATTAAAAAAACATAACATGCATATTATCCAATATTTCTAGAAACATTAATATAAATTAAATAAACACCATTTTCAGAGGACATCTCTATTTAATTTGGTAGTTTATATCCCCCCAAATAATTTTGGGAAAAAAATAAATATTATTTAAGACACGCATGGTGTCCCGTGAATTACCTGCCACTTGTTAATTATATTTAAGATATCAATTATATGGAATCACAGAATGACAACAAGATTATGATTTTGGATTCAGAATTAAATATATAATTTGATTTAGGGAAATATTATATAGCCATGCCTTGACGATTTCATATACATGAGTCATTAACATGTAGTTCATAAATTTGAAAATATTAATGAATCTTATTTTAATTGTTATTAATAATTTATTTCCTATAAGAAAGGGGATGAAATATATTCCCTATTCACCATGGGGTATTATAATTCCACTAATCCTTGATTGATAAATTTTTTGTTTTATATCATTATAATTTATAAAATGTTAAATTTTGTTAAAAAATTGATCTAAGATGAAGAAATTGTGAATTAATTCATCTTGAAATTATCATATTTTTTGACCTATAAAATTGAGACCATGTTTGTTTCTAAGTTTTAAATGAACAACCATGGATACTAATCATTTCAAGAGATAAAAAACCTATTTTAGCATCCCATAATGTCATAAATCACTTATTAGTTTTCCACATCATATGTATTTTTATATGTCTTAATATATTATTTTTTATGTTGGATTAAGTGTGTGATATTAAAATTCACTACATTGGGGTGGACATGTAACATCACGTACCATACACAACCAATAATTATTTGATTTAAAACAAGGTTTATACATAACTAAATTACCTCGATATTTTTAGTTTATGGATTTATAGAATTATTAAAAACAATACAAAATAATGTGGGAATGTTCACATTGTTTCAATTCCCCTCACATTACAAGGTCATTGGATGCCACACATGCTTCCATCAAGGTAACTCTATTATCTAAAAATATGAGAAAATTAAATCTCATAACGATCATAGAACCCTATGAAAAAACCATTTGAATATGTGGGTTTAGAAAAAAACTAGTCTAAATTATGGATATTAATGAGATGATAGAAGTTTATATTTTGTTATATATGAAAAATGAAATACAATGTTACAATTTATTATAATTATGATTTATTCGAAAATATTTGTTAAATTTTCTTTGAAAATAAGATAATTTCATAATATATTTTAGTAATTTCATCATATATAATCATAATGTAATAATGATATTGATATGTTTTTCATTGAAAAGCTGATATATCTTGAATAACAATCCTTGAAATTTAATCCTTTCACCTTTATAATAAATGGTCATAAGCATTCCTTAAAAAAATATGACATACATTTACTTTGAAATCTCATGATTTCAATTAAAAATATCGGGAGATAATATGGAAATTAAATTAGGAATTTATCCATATATTCAGCCTTAAAAATCTATCATAATAGAATCATCCCACAAGATAATTCAAACAACACTCAGGGGTAACATATATTCGGTAAAATCTACAACTTTACCCATGGAACTGGAGAGATATATAAGGCACAGTGGTTATTAGAGCTATATAAGGATCACATGACATTAAAAAAAATGTAAAAGATCCATTTTATAATAAAACATATTTTTCAAACCCATTAATCATAAAAAACACCCTATTGGATTTCAAGGCCTTATGAAATAACCCATTTTGTTATATCAAAAAAATGATAAACATTTTCTAATTCCATAGAAAACCATTTAAAAATAAAAATTTCCCATACAATTGTCAGAATTATTTTCTCTAATAATAATAGAAAATAAAAAACTAGAGTAGTTACAATGAAATAAAAAATATATTTTTGTGGATAAGTAGACAATTAATATATGTTAAAATGTCATTATTTTTTAACTTTTACATAAAATCGGTTAATATTAATCATTATATATATTTTAAAATATCCCTTAAAATCCAATAAAATATATCTGATTTATTTTAAAATTTTAACTATAATATATTTCTTATTATTAGAATTTATTAATAATTTTTATGGACATGTAGATGTATGATAAATATTTTAGTGGAATCCATTAAAAAATATTTAAATAATCTTCCATTAACTTATGTTAGGTTTGGCTTTGTAAGTTCTATAACTCATGAATATAAAAATTATATAATATTAAAACATATTTATGAAATTTTTTAATATTAATTTCATTGTTATTATTCATTTTATTTCATTTATTATCAATTTTTAGCAGCTAAAATGGAAATGGGAATGTTTAATGTTTTAACATTGTTTGGATTCTATCCTCAAAACCATATCAGAGCATTGAATATGGTTAAATATTATTGGTAACATTATATTAGCAATCATAAAAATGTTGTATAAATTATATTTAATCCTTAATTACACATAAATACAACCATTTATTGTGGTCTTGGATAATGATCCTTGTTGCTTCAAGGAGTTGATGCTCCGTACGTACGTATGAACATCATTAAAATGCTCATTTGACTAGTGGAAAATAAATAATGTGTGTAATATTGATCAATTATTGACTCATAAATTTATTAATTATTTAATAATTGTAACCATTCATATCCTTTTGACCATCCATATATATTTAATATAAAAAATTAATTATATCACTTCATGGAGGTGGTATTCCACACATACATATGAACAATGTTATCCTTTTATAATGAATATAATGAGTAAGAATAAATGTAATATATTATCTTTACAAAGAAATAAAATATTTATAAATATAATAAATATTCATTTCATCATTCAATGTTACTAAGAATATAATATGGGGATTAAAATTATAATAAAGTGCTCCGTGGAGGTGGTATTAAAATTGTATCCATGAGCGGAATTTTCATTTCTCATTTGTTGAAAATTGAGATGGAATAAGGTGTTGTGATAATCAACATAACATTTTAATATATAGAATAATCATTTGTTTTTAATTCATCATGGATTATGAAGTATTTCAGGACGATGGAGAGTAAATTTACCTGAAATATGTTGGTTATGACTTATATCATCTCCATGGAAGTCACTTATTAGCTTAAAACTAATGCCATATAAGATTTGTATTTTGAGGAGAATGTGAAATTTTTCACGGGGGGGGGGGGGGGACTGAGGTTTTGAATAATTTTTCATAGATATTTTCTTAAATAGCGTTCATAAAACGCGTGAGAAATTCAGTGGGTGAGGATAAATTATATAAGTGAGAAGATCACACATTATAAATTTTTCTAAACAATTTAGTATTATATAGTCTTGATAATTGTAATGTGGCTCTAAAGTAGCGCATTTAGTAGCAAATGTGAGAATAGTAAAAATCACATCATTTAAAAATTAAATTGAAGTTATTACTAAATTTTAGATTCATATTCCAAATAATTAATTCATTACTCGATATAAAATTTTAATTAGTGGACATCCATTAAAAAAAGTTTTTAAATAAATGTAATTTTAAACGCAAAAATGAACATATAAAAAAATAAAATATAGTTTTGATACCTATGGGATTATTTTTAAAATTATTAATGAATATTTATTTATATTACATTGAAATAACATTTAAAACAAAATAGAAAATTTAAGCAACATTATTTATAGAAAGTAAATTAATGATTAAATATATCATGATTATTTTTCATATTAATTTAAAAATAAACATTTTTATAAAAAAAAATAAAAATAAAAATAAATATTATATATATTGATTACAAAATGAATTAATTTTTAATAAATGAGATTTTTCTAATCATGAAAATTATATTTTAATAAATACTAATATATTCGTGAAAGAAAAACAGTTAAATAAAAATATTCCATTATCCACTAAAATTTTTATAAAATTAATTAAATAATAATAATTAATATATATCTATAAAATGAATATACATGAATCATAAGGGATTTTTATTTATAATATTACATGTTACTTCACATTCTCACCCCTATTTATATTTTATAAATATGATTTTATACATTATTTAAACATGTTTGGGTATTTTCCACTCATTGATTTTTTTTGGAATCATATATTTAACCTTAAATCATGTAATTTGTCCAAAAAAATATTTACCTATTTAATCACCTTATATAATTATATATGTTCTCTAAAATACTACATGTTAAAAATATTTTCTTTATAAGAGATATTTTACTCAAATTGTACCACATAAATGCTAAAAAGTGGATATACCTTAGGTATATAAATTCAATGAAATGAAACATAAAACACCTCATATAACTCAGATAAAATCAATGGTAAAGGTAGTCAATACAAATATCATCCTAACCTTTTAGTAATTTCATATATAAAAAATAATACCTAATTATGTCTAAATTTCATGAAAAATACATTAATATTTTCTATATAGATACTTGAAATACATGATATATTTCATCAAACAAGAGACCCTTCCTCTAGTGATCAACATAAGTAGTATTCCTTAATTAATCAATCCTCAAATACTGGATAATATTTCATACCTTCTCAATCATATCTTTATCAAATTTTCATCAAAAAAAATTTCCCCTCACATGTGTCGTCCAAATATCCTAGTGTCCAAACATGTTTTCGATAATTCTCCTCAAAAGTATATATTTTTATGGGAGGGTGAAAAAAATTATTAAATAAAAAATCAACTAATGGAAGATATTGAGCCCAAAAACCACTATAATTACATGAGTTAGATGAAATAATATCTTTGAAATCATGAATTAAATAAATTCATAGTCAATGATATTGAGGATAAAAAATTTCTATAAAATATAAATAACCACCTATTGTATTCTGATGTCTGTTGCAAAAAATTGATTCAAAGCATTTATCATGATTACATATAAATTAGAGAGCACCTACATGTAACCTAACTATTTTTCATAAGGAAAATTAATTAATTATTTTGAAAAAATATATTCAATTTTCATTGAATAAACTTATTAGACCAATGATCAATAATAACAAAAATTCCATTATTTCATTGAGATTTTTTTCGTTATTTCACTAACCTATCCACTAATATATTATGCTATTTCCATTCAAGCATAGGAAAATCATGATCCAACCCCTTCATTAGTGGTCTCTTCACATTAACCAATTAACAAGTCAAACATTCCAGTGTAAAATCCAAAATTTCCTTCGTTATACATTAAATTCAAAAATATTCTTGAAGATAATTTTACGTTATAATGTTTTTAGGATGAAAATAAAATGGGGAGTTTTGAGATTAAGTTTAAAAAATCAAATTCAACATGAAATCACATGGAACACATAAACTATTTCAATATCCAATAACAAATTAATTTCAACCTTGAATACAATAAAAATATAATTCTTGAATGATTCTTATCATTCATATAAACTAAGATTTATTTTGTAAGCATCAGAAAGTACTCCTAAAAATTATGATTGTATTGATTATAAACTTATACATTATTTTACCAATAAATATAATATTTATAATAAGGGGTCCACAATCAAACATTTTTATAATCATTTAGGGGAAATTTTAATTATAATTATACATTATATTTTTAATAATGGACAATTCGAAAAGATATCCAATTATTCTCACAAAAAATGTTCTTTATAAAGGCACACTCGTATCATTCTCAGTAAATACTATATATATAAATCTTATATTATTAACATTTCTATTAATCGTTAAGATTGTGATAACAAAAATAAAAATATTGACTAGGAAATGAAAATCGTAGTACGGGGCTCAATATAAAAGAAACCAGTTAGTGAATTTATAGAAATAAAAAATCCATTGGAAAGCTTTTGAATTTTACAAATAGATATTTGATTTCATAAGACTATTTTTTCAATAAAAATTGACATGATTTTATTTTATATTTTATACATTATTTAATGTGATATCATTAAAAATAAAAATAATTAGAGTTTCTTGGAAAACCTAAATTTCCATGAATACCATTCCTTGAATTTTTATTAATTAAGTATTATTTAAAGAATGTTATAAAATTTCATGAAAAACATAATATCGGTTTATTTCCTTTTGATATAAAATGATATCCTTAATATATGATTTAAATTATTTCATGTTTTTACATTGGGAAATTATCAATACATTAATTATCACGGTCTATACCATATAACCATGTACACTAACACACATGCCGATCCTAGATTGTCTTTAAGGGAATAGTTGATCTCCACGTGCTACTGACTAGCCCTAGGAATAATACATGAACCTCTACTGAATAATTTTCCAACAATTTAGTGGAAGGAAAATTAAAATGTAGCAGTATACTGACACACATGATGAAAAATTTATGATATTAAAACATGTAAAAAAAATTAAAAATAGTATATAAATTGGGATAAAACATATATAAATAAAAAATCATAATGAATAATTAATAAGTGTATCACATATATTCTGGTCACCATCATCACTCCTTGTCCCACTAATCTTGTACACCCACAACCTCCAAGTGGAGTTTTTTCGTTGCTTATTCCTAGAATAAAATAGTCTTCAAACACCCTAAGAATAATATATGTTGTGAGCCTAAAATCCTAGTTGGGTATCACAAAGTGTTTCATATACATGATGATAACAACAACCCATTTACGATATCAATTTGAATTATACATGGCATGGATGAAAATTTAAATATTTAAAAAATTATTTTATTTAATGATATTGATGATATATCAATATAGGATTAAATAAATAGGTTTTATAAATCATTTATATGGTAAAAAAATCATGAATAAAATATTTCAAAAATCAATTATAAGTAAATTAATATGAAATAAAACAAAAAATCACATTCATAAAACTTGTGTTTATGTTTTTTTTGAAAATAAGACCTCACGCTTCTCAAACATCATTATGGATCAAGATAGGTGTGAATAGTTGAATCATCACCCAATTGGGGACCCATTACGATAAATACATTAACAACATATTTTGGGACCTATCATAGTAAGTCGTGATGGGAATAGTTTTTTAGTGTTATGAACCTAATTCTATTTCAAGGGTGTTAGTTTCCAAGCCTCAATGTCCAAATCACTGACTAATTTCTAAGGCACTCATTATCTTCCATCAATATATACATAAATAATTAGAAAATCATATATTTATAATCATTTCACCATTAAGACCTTCAGTCTCCCAATTTCAATTTCAACATGATTTTTCATTTCAAAACAAAATCATTGATTTTAATCATCATAATTACGTTTTAAATCATCTATAATAATATTCCAATTTACTAAAAAATCAGAATCCAATATTTTCATCAAATCAGATTACTTTTCATTATAATTATTTTCTCCCAATATCCTCCGAAAATTTCAATTCTCTTCAAATTGGGAGTTTTTTACAGTTTAAATATTTTTTCAATAATGAATAAGATTATTTAAAATCATAGTTTTTAAATCAATTAAAAATAATTAAAAATAAATTAGGAATGATTAGGTTTCAATTATATGGTAATTTCATGTTGAACCAATATACATTTATCAAATGGTTAAATGATAAAATACTTAAAATTGGGACACTAATGGATTGTAAATGGGATATATGATGAAGAATCAAACCCTATAATTAATTTAATAAAAAATTGATTAATTCTATAATCAACAAGCAGATTGACTGCACTCAATATAGAGAAGAGAATAAATGAAATTTCCAAGAAATTATGGATACTATTATACTAGGGAGAGGTCATATACAACCACACATGCATTAATCAAATATTTTTTTGATTTGGGAAGATCCAAAATTACTCATTGAAGAATTAAAAATCCAAATATTCATGTGATGATAGAGAGAATGGATGTTATAAATTAAAATATCATGGGTAATTTGTGTTTGTAAAAACTTATTCCACTTGGAATCCAAACATATCGAAGGAGTAAAAGTTTAAAAAATACATGATAATATAATTACCACACCAAACCATGATGAAAAAGCTCCCGATCAAACCATTTATTGAAAAAATTATTTATATATTATGTACATGGTATAATGATATAAAAAACCATTATATAATCATGCATCTACCCCAAAAATTGGAAAAGGTACATGATCTCATCACTAAGGAACCACAGTAATGTTGACTCGATATAATGTTAGGGTTTACAA
Source organism: Viscum album (assembly GCA_963277665.1). Classification (NCBI taxonomy): domain Eukaryota; kingdom Viridiplantae; phylum Streptophyta; class Magnoliopsida; order Santalales; family Viscaceae; genus Viscum; species Viscum album. Next base: position 301,210,495 of record OY728131.1, on the reverse strand, counting down.
AATAAAAAAACATAACAAATCTATCTATGGTACCCAGACACCATTGTAGAGTCCATTATTCCACATCTAGGACACAACACACAATATCCCCATACAACGTCAGACAAATCCATACTACAAACACATATTTTTCTCAACATCTCTAAAATGAATTTAGAATACATCCAAATGAAAGGGACGACCAAATAAGTAACAAAATGCACCATAAATAATGTAATTATTTTTTAAAACCTCATAACATTAAATAAATTTTCCACCATCATGATTCTCAAGATGATTATATATCAATGTGGTGAGTTCACTTAACTCTCATCAGCACCTAACTCTCTTAAATCTCTTTCAAATCAATAAAATGTGGCCAATATAAATATATCAATGGTATCTCCCTCTCATAAAGAGCCTTTATATCATAATAAAATAAATCTATTAGATTATTAATGATTAATAAATCACTTTTATCAGTCAGATATTACCAACACAAGACATGAGAAGGTTCAAAATAATACACCTTGAGCAGTAACACATGAAACGCATTGTGGATACACCAACTATGGTGGATGTTTCAAATGGAATAATGTATTCCCAACTTGATCAATAATATTCAAAGGTCACATATACCCTAGTTCATTCTTTCCATATCTTCTATGATGTCTATGACCTAACTAAATTAATATTCTCAATATAACCTCTCAAAATATAGAAAATTCTAGTAGTTAGTGTTGAGAGATAACATTATATTTATAACCAATCAATGCATTCACAATCCAATGATGAATCAACTTAATATTTATCATTTTTCCCATCTACCAAACATAGACCATCTATATATTATTGACCAATATCTAAACAATGCTATGGATTATTCACACGGTCTTCCATATATAACATTAAGAAGAACCATTTTGAGAGGTGACTATTAATTTTTATACTATGAAATCACAACTTGTCCGTAATAGACAAACCTTGCCCAAAAATGTTATGAATGCAGGAAATAAGAATTTCCTAAAATATATGTAGTTTTTATTTTGTATGGGCTTATTTCTATGGATGATATACTTTGATAAAAAATACATGGGATTACATTTCCTTCTAGAGTCATGTCTAAAAAATTGAGAGGTATAATTGGGATCCTAATCAAGGACTATAAAAAAAATAAATCCAATAAAATGAAAAATAACTTCAACAAAGATAAATCCATCATTGTGTACATTCCAACTGAAACCGAATATATATATTAATGAGGTCCCATATCTATTCTGGAACTATAAGATACTAATTTATACCGAATGGAATCTGATTCACATCTATGAAATGTTGGATTCTATGTCAATAGGAAAAAAGTTCTATGATGTCTTCTCGAATACCTGTCAACATGAATCTTCTTCACATAGAACAGAACATTGTCATAGTTTTAGGGTGTACACCCCCTAGGGAATTATGGAAGATCCCCATAATTTCTATACTCATTGGAAAGTGATGGGAATTATGGTTCTATAAAAATATGATAACCTATAATGAAATAGAACACTCACCTAATGGTATCCCCACTACAATGAGAGTCTGTAATTCTATGGATTTCTTTATCAAAATTCCTTTTTTGAAGGATCATCTTGAAAAAAGTGGATTAATAAAAAATGTATAGTAAAATCACTCTCTCCATCTCCTGGACTACCATATATAGTAGAGTTATTAGAGCCATCAAATTTCACACATATGATGATTCCTACATAAGAAGGATTATAATTATCCCTCTAAATGAATTAAAAATTATATTTACCATACTATGGATATTGGTAATGTATAAAAAAGAACAAAATAAATCCCTCCATCACCTATATAAGAGAGAGAAATTAATTTTATGGAATAAATAAATCAAATTTTTTGGTTGGAATAATTGTTAAACATTTTTTCAAAATGTTAATTCAACCAACACTTATGAGTGTGAATAATAAATGTGAGATTGAGAACATTGTTTTCATAATTATTCTCGTGATTCCTAAGACATATAGTATTAAAAGAAACCACCTGATCACCCTATATATGAACGTAACCCAAACCTATACCATATGCATAACTAAAATAATTATATCCCATTTCAGCCTCTAAGAGAGTAAAAACTGTTGAATACATCAAATAAATCACATATAAATAATCCTAGATTTACATTCACAAGATGAAAGTAACTCTTATTTGATTGATATAGGTCATTTGAGAATCCAACTTCATGAAATACTCCAATGAACTTGTTGTAATATACAACCAATCCAAAGATTCATATTATCATGATTGTGTTATAGTGATTCTCCCAGGTCATAAAATATATCATATTTCCATAATCAATTTGAATAAAATATTATTAGACCATATGTACCAATTAATTCAATTTAGGAATCCATAAATTAAACATTGAATGTATTTCATAAAATCACTTATTAATCAAAATTTATAGAACATCTCTCAAATGATGTTCATGGTCGTCCAAAGTTATTGATTAAACTAATGTTATATTTATAATGACTACTAATAATTAGTCTAGATACTCTAGAAATATAATGTACATCGACACAATAAGAAAGATGTAGAATAGGGTAGACCAATAGAAATAACAAGATACTAATAATGTCTAGACCTACTCTGTAAGGCACTCTTCATCGTATTAGATTCTCTAATCCTTGAGTGGTGGTAACTAAATTAATGATAGATCACTAGAGAATAATATAACCCCTTTAAAAATTATAAATAGATCATCAATCCTTGGAAATATATACTTGTTATTTGCTGTAACTCAAATATGATTATTTTAATCAACACGTAGGTGAATTGTTACATCATCATTCTTAGTAAAAAGAATATTCTCCACCCAAGGTGACATAATATAGCACATGAAGCCTGTATCTAATAATGCATCCATCAATGTATTCGTCTATTCCATTTCAGAGAATGAAATATTATAATTGGGGATAAATATATGCTATTCATATTGTACTTATTTAATTAATAACTACTCCTCTATTACTGGTTTAAAAATTGATAAATTATTTGAAAACCCAATATGAAACTCAACAAAAACAAGAGAGAGATCAATATTAAAATAATTTTCAAACTATTTTAAATTAACTTATAATAATTCAATACCCAATTAAAAAACATATGTTCAGACTCTAGTTTAAATTGAGTCTCATTCTCATGAAAAAAAATCACCCCCATCGGTGGTGAAAAGTGGCAAGCCAAAGAGAATTTTTATTCTTTTTTTTGAAAAAATGGATCAATATACTAGAATTTTTTTCAACTGTATTCATATTTAAAACCAAAAAATATCAACTAATCTCGGTACCAGATAATGGAAAAATACATGAATGACATCGATGTCCCCACTATCTCTTAATTTTGAGGGGTTTTGTAATATACCTTACATTGGATAAAATATCTGAATAAATAGTTATAATGTAAAAAAATATGAGACAATGTAAATGTGTTAGTAGATTTAGTATCAAATAAATTAGTCACTAAATTGGATTACATAGTCATGGTACCTCTCACTGTCATTGGACCTGAATCCGATTACACAGGGGACTCTTTGACGACATAAAGAATCGATGTTCTCAATGCACGTGGTTTGAAATCCTTAGTTCAATGACCATATAATTTTTTCATATTAATTTTTGATACTAATGATATCATTACATTATAAGGGGTGAAAATACATTATTTAAGATTTATAGAGGACCTAAGTGTCCCCATGAACTATAGGCCATTGGTGACTCATTGCAATCTTATTCGGAATGGACATCCTCGAACTCCAAAGGCCTCAGTCTCCATTCAACATACGACTTCTGCCTGCTCTGTGCAGTCTTCATCCGCTACTAGATGATCTGCACCTTCTCTGTGGTAGCTCGTACCATCTCTTGTCCCAGCAATGCTGACACCCTAGGTTTTGTCCAGCATAAGGGTGATCTGCAAGGTCGCCCATACAACGCCTAGAAAGGTTCCATCCCTATGGTAGAGTGATACTTGTTATTGTAGGAATAATCCACGAAAGGTATGTGATCCTCCTAGTTGCGACATAAGTTGAGGACACATGCATAGGGCATGTCCTCGAGGGTCTAAATGGTCCTCTCAGGCTGACCATCCGTCTGAGGATCGAAGGTGGTGCTCAGATGAAGCTGCATCCCAAAAGCCTCATGCAACCCCTTCCAGAGCCGTGCAGTAAATCATGTGTCATGATCAGAGACAATAGAAGACGGTACTCCATGTAGCCGCACAATATCCTTCATGTAGAGGCGTCCCAAGTTGTCTACTAAACCCTTTCTCTGATCGATAGTAAGTGGGCCGACTTGGTGAGTTGGTCGACGATCAACCAAATCGAGTCGTGACCCCTGGATTTTCGTGGAATATCTTTCACAATGTCCATGGATATATCATACCACTTCCACTTTGGGACCTCTAATGGCTGAACAATGCCTTATGGCACCTACTTCTCTACTTTCACTTGTTGACAAGTGAGTCATCAAGAGACAAACTCTACTGCTGCCTTCATCATACATGGCCACTACTGTTGTCATCTGAGGTCCTGATACATCATCACCACTCCTAGATGCACCACTAGAGAGGATATGTGGAACTCCCTCAACACTTCCTCTTGAAGTGACACTGGTACCATAGTACATCCTCGGAAGAGGATGTTGTGCTCTCCATCTTCAAAAAATCCATCAGGTGCCTGCCTTGTGGATATTTGAGCACGTCGGGTCTCGTAGATAGCATCCCCATGATAGGCTTCCCTGACTCACTGAAAGAGTGGGGGAGTGACTGTAAGATACTGTAGAAAGGATGCTCTTTCTCTCTCCACAAGGGATATCTATAAAGTGGCTATCATCACCATCGTCTCTCTTACCAGTTGTATACCAGACCTCATGATGAGTGAATCTGCAACAACGTTCCCATTCCGAGAAGTATAGACTATCTCGAAGTTGTAGTCCTAGAGGAACTCAATCCTTCAGCACTGTCATAGATTCAGGTCCTTGATAAGAGAGGATATACCTGAGAATCTTGTTATTAGAGTACATGGTGAAATGTTCTCCCATCAGATAGTGTCACCACCTCTTTAAGCCAAAGACCACTGTTTCTAACACCAGGTCATGGGTAGTGTAGTTCTGCCCATGCGGTCCCAATTTACGAGAACCATATGTGATCACTACTTTCTCCTTATCACGACACACCCGAGTCTGGTCCCTGATGCGTTGTAGTAGACTATGCACCTTACGCTTTCCTCAGGAAGACTCAAGATAGGTGCACTAGTCGGCCTCTGCCACAACACCTGAATGCTCTGCTGGCATCTCTCCGACCATATGATGGGTTTCCCCTTCTTTTCCAAGGATGATAGTGGTGCCACAAATCTGGGGAAGTCTGCTACGAACCTGTGGTAGTAACTAGCTAAACCCAGGAAACTTCGTACCTCTTTCACACTATTGGGTGAATCCAAAGCATGTACTACCTCAATCTTCTTTGGATCCACTGCATCTCTGGCCTCTAATATGACATGTCCCATAAAGTTAACATCTTCGATCTAGAACTGGAACTTTGAGATCTTACCATAAATCTGGTGATCTCAGTGTGTGTCTAGTACTACCCGCAAATGGTAGGCATGATCCTCCTTAATAGTGGAGTAGATCAGAATGTAGTTGATAATGATTATGACAAAGTGATCAAGGTATGGTTGGAAGATACTCTTCATGAGTCACATGAACTCTGAATGATTGTTGGTTACACCAAAAGACATAACCATGAACTCATAGTGGCCATACTAACATTTTAAGACCATATTCTACACATCCTCGTCTCGAACTGTAAGCTGGTGATTGCCTGATCTGAGGTCCATCATCGAGAACCACAATGCTTCGTTCAACTAGTCAAACAAGTTGTCAATCCTTGGAAGTGGGTACTTGTTCTTCATGGTCACCTGGTTCAGGTGATGGTAGTCAACATAGAGCATGAAGATCCTTTTTGCCTTCTTGGCGAACAGAATTGGAGTTGCCCGGGGAGAAACACTAGGCCGGATGAACCCCTTCCCCTGCAAGTCCTCTAGCTATACCCTCAACTCGCAAAGCTCAGTAGAATCTAACTGATATACTAGAGTAGATATCTGTGTTGTCTCGGGGTACAGGTAAATGTAGAAGTTCACCTATCTACAAATAGGATGTCTTGGAACATCTCAGGGAAAACAATCGCATACTGGTCCACCACTACAAGATAGCTTAGACTCTCCACATAAACTGCTTAGAGGGTAATGCAGACCAATTGATGAGTGATCGGCTATACCATCCTCCGAGTAAGTCTGTCATGCGCTGGAAATGTTCCCTTCTTGCCGGTGAAGGTGAACCTAGTCCCATCTATGTGGAAAAACCACACATTGCGCAAAATAAAGTCGATCTGAGCATAGACTGTAGATAACCAGTCAATACACATGATGATATCGTAAGTCCTCGACACCACTACAAGGAGATCCCATAGGAAGTTCTCGCCTCCAATATTAAGCTCACACTACCGAAACCAGTGTGTAATCACTGAGTCTGCTCTCGTAAGAGTCTCTAGCTGTAAGGATCATGCCAACAGCTCTGTTAGAATCTCCGAGCTCCGAATGAGGGTTTTGTCAATGAAAGAGTGAGTGGAACCTGTGTCTATAAGAACTAAAACGAAGGTGGAGAAGACACATATCATATGTATAATCACATCCAGAGTTCCATGGTCATATTCCATAGCTGCCTGGAGCTGAGCAATTCCCTATCCACCTGCTCCTTTCTATCGGGGTGGACATCCTGGTGGTGGGGGCAGTAACACCTCAAATCGTCTTCCACCACCAGCTGCATGACCAAATCCTCTACCACGTCCTCCAACACCCTGCAGTCTGCCTCAATAGATCCTATGCCTCTTCCTGGGAGGTCCCTCAACTGTCTGCTGATCATCAATACGGTGGGTCGGACAGTCACGAGCCATTTGACCATGCCCGCCTCAAGGGTAGCATTTCCTGCTACTGGCATGACTAGATCTATATCATGTGCCCTGCACAACTGAACCTGTATCCTGAGGTCATCCACTATATGGTCGGGTCCGCTTGGACATTGGTGACATATGTCTACTCCCAGCTGCATAAGACTCCACTACGTGATGCTCGGTGTTGGGTCTCGCTGCTGGTGACTCCTCAGCTAGGAAACTCTCTACTAGGAGGGATCTTTTTAACACACCCACCTGTGTCGGGATACTGAGTGCGATCATCAATGCTATGATCTCTTTCATGAACCCTTGCTCGAAGATTCGGGCCCTGAAGAATGGGTCCCACACCATATATGTGGAGTAATGCGAGAGATCAGTGAACCTCGCTAAGTACTCTTCCACCATCATGATACCATGATTTAGATGCAGTAGCTCATGTATACGCCCCGTACATAGGGTGGCTGGGACCAACTACACCATAAATAGGCTATCTATGTCAGCCCTGTGTAGTGTCGCCTCGTCATGTACCTTGAGAATTAGGATCCACCATCTGCCTGCTCCAGCCTGAAGGAGAATCGTGATAATGATCACCATAAGATCTACTGGTGTCCCTACCCATCTGAATACTCTCACCACAGCCTTCAGCCAATCCTTAGCTGCCTAAGGGTCTATCTCTCCCCTGAACCTAGGCATCCTATGGCACTGGAACTCATGCAACACGCTCAAGAGACATGCAATCTATGCTGATAGGGATAATGGTATCGGGTGCCCAATGGGTAGTGGTACCACTGGTGCCTCCACTATAATAGGGCCCTCAACCGAGGCCTCGTTTCTCGATGGGATTTCATCTCGTACAACTCTCGGAACCCTTGATGGTGCCTGCGTTGAGGCATCCTCGAAAGAAATAGGTGTGCCACATTCAATATGTTATACCCAGTGAGTTGACTCAAATATATTACAGTGAAAACTCTTGTAACACACACGCAATCAGTGTTTTCATGCACTGAGTCAGAAATTAGAAGTCATGGTCCCGGTGTTTGGATATTTCTACCGCCGTAACAACACTGGACTTCCTAGACTAAAACCCACATTAAGTACTCTTAACACAATTGCATCAGATAAAATAATGATCAGAGTCCTATGTTTTGTGGTATAACCGACTCCTCTGATACTAATTTGTCACGACCCATCCCTCAGGGACCATGCCCCCAAGTAAAGGAGAAAAGCACCCAAGAATTATTTCCCTAAAAATGGGATGGTATTTCCAATATAAACTGAAAACACACAAACAAAGGGTATGAGTTGAAAAGAAATGCTATGTAATGATGTAAACGAAAGAGTGCTGAAAAGTAAAGGGGCCGGAAATACAAGCCCAACTTGATGGTCTAAGTACTACTAAAAAAGATAAAAAGCTACTGGGTCGTCCTATGGGTTCCTACTTGAATGGTATTACATATGGCTTCCTCAGCACTCCACGTCCGTCAATATCTTCCATGTACTATCTCATCATAAGGTCTACCTTCGGGTACTATTCAGTCCTGCTACTCAGACTCAGTCTGCGTTGTCTATCATCTGAACCCATCACAATGAGGTGCGGGCATTTCCCATGAAGGAGTGAGTATAATGATACTCCGTAGGGACCGTGAGAACCTCAAGGTCTTGCAAAATCAAACAATGATAAACCAAAATGTATGAAAACAACAGATAAGCCCACTTAGGTATATACCCATACATATACATAAGTTATCTAGAAAAACATATGAATCATGAGGAAAACACAAGTTATTGACTTAGTTCACACCAGTATACAACTTATGTGGAGAGATAGAGATGATCAGATATAGCCACCGAATCATCTAATCTGTCAGACAAACATGTGAACTAGGACCAACTATTCTATCGGACCAACACATGATCCAAGAACAGAAATAAGAACTGTAGGACCAACACATGATCTAAGAACATTCATTAGAAATGTCAGACCAACACATGTTCTAAGGCCAACTACTCATTCGTACCAACACATGATCCAGGAACAGTCTTTAAAGCTATCAGAACATCACATGACCTGGGACTATCAATTCTTTTAGACCAAAAAATGGTCAAAGAACAGAAGTAAGAACTGTTGGACAAAAACATGGTCTAGGAATAGTCGTCACAACTGTCTGACTAGTACATGATCTAGGAACAATCATCCGTGCACAACCAGCCTCATAGTTTCCACTAGAATGCTTCATTACAATAGGGTTTTCTCATCAAGCCAAGAGTCGATACATCAACTGCCATGTCTTCCCATGTTGATGTATCCTGATGTAATGTATCATCAAAAGGATCCCAACGTGACAGATAGTGAGTCAATCGTAATCCATGGCTGAGAGTTATTGTCATATCCGTTCTAAGGGCCCCGTTGGATTTAGGTTCAATCCAACCAAACCACACCCCAACTACGTCCAAAACTCAGGTGGGGTATTCCAAAAAATCATCTTACTCCATGATTTTTGTCGCCGTAGAAGGATTTTCAATCAGACAACTTTAGCCCAAGTAATGGATGAAAAGGTGGAAACATGCCAAAACGGGTCCAAGCCCCGTCAGGCCTCATCGGACCAACACAGACTGACCTGGGTCTAGACTTGAGTCCGACCCCGTCGACAGGTCCAACCCATCCTGAGGGGGCGGGCCGGACTGCGGGGGCGGCACAAACTATGCTGGTGGCCTGGTCCACGCTGGGTCCGGCCTGGCAGCACGCACTATGTCTGGCCTTGCGCCCCACGCCCCGCATTAGGTCTCGCCTGAAGGCCCTTGCTGGGTCCAGCTAGATAGTCCGCACTGGGTCCGGCCCGGTGGCCAAGCGGCCCGGCAACCCATGGGGGTCCACCTAAGCCGCATCCGGGGGGAGGCAGCATGCCCCCGGGAAATCTCGAACGGCTATGTCATTCGGGTGGGAGCCAAACCGGTGCTAGGTGGTGCCGATACACTTCACACGGGACCCGTTGGGTCCCTCACATCCTGACTGGCCAAGCAGTCAACCCCTCCTACTCTTCCGGCTGTCGGGCCAGTCGGCTGCCTTTGCTCCTCCGCCATGGCCCACACTAGCTGCGTCTTCATCCTTTGCATGGATTGATGACGCCACGCCCCTCCGGCTGCCTGGCGGCCGCCCACATGCATAGCCGTGACCAAGGGATTTGGCATGTTCTTCCACACGGTGCGATGCCACCATTCCCTTCCCGCGGCCCGAAGGCCCTGAGCTGCCTGTTTCTTTCACGGCCGGCCCAACATCGGCCGACGTTGCTCTATCGCGGCCCGTCGGCCATGGCCCATTCATCCGGCAACACCGTTATGATACCTCTTTTTTCAACAAGTGAGGAAAATGGATGGGGGTCGGGCCATGTTCATGCGGCCCACACCCACCACACATTATGGTGATAACAATAGGCTAAACATATAACAAGATTGAATGATGTATACCTAGAACAAAATTCAAACTCAAAACTCATACCCCATATCATTCATTGGTGGTGATGAGGAGGAAGTATGGACGTCGTTAGTCGTAGGTGAGGATGTCCCACTTCGGAAGGAATCCAGAGGAAAAAAAGGGTGATGAGAATTAGCATTCTTAGTCGGCATTATATCTCCAAGAGCTCCTCCTCCCTCAATCCTCCTTTCCCAAAAAATGAATACCCCCTCCTAAAAAATAGATATCAGTGTATCTTATGTTCATTGGGATAAATTGAAAAGTAGTATTTTAATTAATTAATGAGTATTAATTAATTAAATTAGGTGGGTTGTCTTAAAATTAATTAATTGGAGTTGAAGTGTTTCTATAACATAAATGGGGAGTTCCAAGGGGTTACAAGCCCGAGTGGTCTCCACCATATTTAACAAGAAGAGGAGTTTAGAACTCGGGTGGGTCCAACCTCTATAACCTTTCAAGGGAGGTTAATGTGTTGGGGTCCCCACCTCCAACCACCACGTGGAGGTTTTAACCAACAAGAATAAAAATAAAGCCTCAACATTATTTTTATTTAATTTATTCATAAAAACACCAAAACTAACATTCATTCTCAACCAACTACCGTCAAGGTGAAATTTTTTTTAAGCGACTATTGGCGCTGCGAGTTCAATGGTGCACTTTGATTTCAATTCTGAGAAAAGTTTGAAAATTTATAAAATCGCGTTCGTACGTTTACTGAATGTACCCAAACGAAACATCAGAAATTGAATCCAGACACATTGGGCATCGAAATCAAGCACTGTCAGTTTCCACAGATTTATAAAAATACCATGTATTTAAAAATAAATTCCACAAGAATTCATGGCCTTTACAATCCCATCCTTTACACTATACATCTTTAAGTCCTTTGAAAAACTTTTTAAAATATAACGGATGAGCATAAAAATACTACTAAGGTTTTTAAAATAAAGAAATACCAAATTAGTATATCAATACAAACAAGTCAATGAAATCATACTTTTCAATATTTAATAGACCACAATGGATCATAATATTTATGAATAAGAAATGGAAATCACAAATCATATAGGAAAATTGTGGCATCCATTAATTAACTACGTTGTAGTTTTCACACGTATGTAGGGAGTTATATTTGGAATACCCATCTAAGTATATTCCCTAAATACCTTTGGAGAAACATTTACATTTACCTCCATCTCCATACCCCATGTAATGGATAGCTATCTTAGGCTCACCCTCCCATTATTTTTCATGGAACCACTCATATACTTAAAAAATGTCCAAGAACCAAGATGTATTAATAACACATAAAAAAATATAAATGAAAGATAACACATCCACATTTCAATCAAAATATATCATTTAAATATTTTAGAAAAACAAATCCATTATCAAATCCATTTTCAATACCAAACAATGTAAAATAGTATATGGTATTTATTTTCCATTTAAAGACATTATGACTTGTTAAGGAAGCAAAAAATCAAATAATGATTGTGGTGGGAGAAAGGATGTTATCACCGCATACGTTAATAATAAGAAACATTCCAAATGTTGTTTAGTAAAATGAAACATTGAAAAAAGAATCCCTTTGAAATAAATGAAAAGAAAAATGGGTTTATACACCATATAAAATAAATTCATGTATAAATCAAAATATTCCTCAATGAAACGTGATTGAGACATAGTCCCTTACCGCATGTCCGACTTGGCTTGTCTGTTATTTAATCTCATGAATAATAAACTAAAGTAAATTTATACTCTCTTATGAAACTTTTTCAAGTATATTATTCCTTTTATATCACTTATTACCATGTTATAAACAATACAAAATAATTTATGTTGATAATGGTGGTTTTGATGATATTTGGTACTGGAGTCAAAAATGAACTTCCTAGAATTAAAAGTGGTCCTTGTGGTAAAAGTACATCTTTTACAGAATTATATTCAATATTTAAATATCATATATATCATATATATCTTGTATATTTATGTATTTATAATATTATATAATATTTGGAGATAGGAAATGAAATGCACCATTCATGGAGACGGTAAGACATATGTACGAATGAATGAAACTTTCATTTAAATTTCATTTATCATGGAAGGAAAACTTAACAATATATAGGTATATTATAATTAAAATACAATATAATATATAATTTCAGAAACACTACCCTTTACATGTTCCACATATTTCATGAATGAGTCGTATAATTTTGAGGGGGTGGTTGTCTCGACATCCGCCGATGAAATTATCTTATTTACCCAATATGGAAGCCATAAAGGTATTCTATAAATGAAAAATACAGATGCATGGTGAAAATATAAATATAAAATATATCAAATATAAATATATTTCAATAATAATGGCCTCTATGAGAGGTGGTAGTATATAATCTAACAATCATTGTTTCGTGAGGCAGCAGTTCGCCGTATATAGAAATTGTATGTTCGTATCCATTAGATGGAGGTGTGTTTATGTGTAGTTGGAATCATTTTCATAAAAAAAGATATTATATTTATTATACTGGTGTTGTTATGTAAACAAATAATAATAAGATTATAGGGAGTGACCAAGTAAATTAAAAGAAGAGAAATTATGGGAAGATGTTACCTTTAATTCGAGCAACTCCCTTTGGTTTGAACAAGAATGATCTCTTGAAATGATTTATGCATTAGTTAAAGCTTCAAGGAGGATGACATGGATCTTTACATGGGGTAATGAGAGGTGTTTGTAATGTTTAGAGGTGATGGATTTTTATAAGAGGGACAAGGGGCTCTTTAGGAATGTTTGAATATATTATTTTAGTTTATACTGACTTTTTTTATCGAATGGTCCAAAACATATTTAATTAAAAGATAAAATGTATATAAGTAGATATAAAATCATCCATTTCAAATTTAATAGGGTTTTTATATTTTATTAATCATTAAAAAATTTTATTTAACCCTTTATTAATTTATTTATCTTTTACCAAGTCATCTTATAAATTCATACTATATGGTTAATATATTTAAAATAAAATTACAGGAGACCCAAAATGGATCAGTAATAGAATTTTTAAAATAATATATGTCATTTGGATGAATATTTGATTTTTAGGACAATTTTATCAATTAATTAAATAGATATTGATTTAAAAACACTTTTATGTCAATTTTAATACTATTCATATCATAAATTTTTTAAATATCCAAACCAATTTTATTATTTTGGAATCCTTCATGAAATAAAATCTTACAAGTAATAAAAATCTAAAAAATTAGCATATGGCATAAAAAGGTAAAAAAAATTATTTTAATATTTATAATATAATTTATTTGAATCCTTTATCTATGAAGAAATTATTGCATCACCATTGTGTCATAATTAAATTTGTTTATTTATATTCTGCTATTTATAAATAATATACCATGATGTAGGATATAGTTTTAAATTTCTATAAAATAATTATAATATAAAAGATAACTTATATAACCCGATATAAATATTTTTAGTAAAAACATTTATGTTTATGTTATTTTACTCCTTACATTAAATTAATTAATATAAAGTGTCATTATCACTCCCACATGGCTGCATGGAGTCCCAAAGTAGACCCAAGGATTCCCATGGACAAAAATGAATCATTAAATAGGGTTAATTAATGTTTAAGTGTAATTAAATGTTATTATAATATTATTTTCTCCCTTATTTACTATATTTACTCTTTAACCATGTTAACTAATAATATTTACTAAAATAAATATTCATAATGTCTAAAAATAAAAGATTCATATATAAAAAATTTGGACCTATTTATTCAAAATATAGAATACATTTCATGAAACTAAAAACATATAATTTGTAAAAATTAATTTTAAATTAACCCCCTATCTAAAAAATCTTGTTATTAAGAAATAATAACAATCAAAAGATTTACCTTTGTTTCTGTCCAAATTAAGAGTGAAATTACATCCAATGAACAAAATTATATTAAATGGTAAAATTAAAATCCAATTACTCTTAAAAAAAATTAAATGAATAATATAACTATATAAATAAATTATATTAAAAGGTAGTTTTGAATTAAAATGAAGTTTTTTTCACAATTCCTTAAAAATGAACATTATCCAAAAAATACCAATATATCAACAATGTAAATTTTGATTTCCCGATTCTAAAGAATAATATTATTTTATCAAATAGAACATATAAAAGTTAGAAAAAGTACATTTAAAAATGCTACTCAATCAAAAGGCAACTAATCGACCATTTAAAGAATATTAGAGTGTTTATGCTTAAAATTGGATTCATTCACATTTTAATCTTCTAACTGTTATTCTATAAATGTAAAAACATATAAAACACTGTTATATTCATATTGTAGTTAGTTCTATTCATTCTCAACAATAAAATGACTATGAGTTAACTACCATTTAAAATAATAACATTTTTATATTATTATATTTTATAACTCAATATTGTGTGCAACGTAATATTTCAAAGAAACCTGTTGTTGCATTTCGGGTACGCCAACAAACAAAGAAACCTCATTAAATTAAAATTAATATTTAATTCACAAATATTAGTAAACATGATAATTTCATATTCTTTATTTAACAGGGAAGTTACATCATTCCACCCTTTTATAAATTTCATCCACACAATTTTATTCTTTTATCAAAGAAATGGAGGTATTTATCCCTCATAACATAATCATATTCTCATATTTCCTATTCAATAATAGGGGTCTTCCACAAAACCTTAATTGATGAATTAACTTATTCTGTAACACTTTATCTCTTTGGTCTGGAATATGGACCGGTTGTTTCTCATAAGAAATATTTTCTTCCAACAAAAATACCTCTAGACTCAAAACATGAGATGAATTCGGCATATATAATCTCAGCATTGAAAAATGAAAAACATTATGTAACATGGATAAACATATGGGTAAAGAAACTCTATATGCATTGGATCTAACATACTCTATAATTTCATTGGTTCCAAGGAACCTTAGACTGAGCATTCCCTTCTTGACAAAATGAATCATACTTTTCCTTGGGGAAACATTGAGAAAGACATGATCACCTACCTCAGATGAAAGATCCTTCCTCTAGATATCCACATAAATTGTCTACAAAATCTATGTTTTTCTCATGTGCTTCAAAATCAATTACAATTTTTCTTCCATATCATCTACTAATTCTTGTCTCATAGAATTCCTTTCAGCTACTTCATCCCAAATAGATGGATCTTGACATCTCTTTCCATAAAATGCCTCAAATGTTTTCATTATTACACTGGAATGAAAACTATTATTATAAAATAAATCAACAAATAAATGATGTTTGTCCCAACATCCATAGTAATCCATTGAGAAAGCACATAGCATATCTTCCAATGATTGAATTTTTCATTCTGACTGCCCATATGATTGAGGATGAAAAGATGTACTAAAATTTAATTTAGTACAAAATGTCTTCTGAAGGCCTTTCCAAATTTTATATTTTATCCTTTGATCACGATCAGTTATAATAGATAGTGTAACATCATGCAACCTGACTATATTTTTAACAAAAAAATCAGAATGTTAATCCAGATACTATGTATCTCGAATAGGATGTAAATGAGCAGTTGTTGTCAATCTATCAACAATAATCTAGATTGAATTGTTTCCCCATTATGTTTTTGTTAATCCCACAATTATTTCCATAGATATATTTTCTCATTTCCTCTATGTCACTGGTAATGGCCGAGTCATCCCTTTCAGTAACGACCACTCTGCTTTAAACTGTTGAAAAGTCCATGACTTCACAGTAAAGTCAACAATATCTTTTTTCATTCCATCCCACTAGTAATACTCCCGAATATCTATATACATCTTAGTACTAGATGTATTATCTAAAAATGGAGTACTATAGGCTTCCTATAATATCTATTTCTTCAATTATGATTCATAGGGAACAAATAATATCTTCCCAAACCTCAAAACACAATCAATATAAATGTTAAATTTAGGTAACATACCTTTCTGATCCAAAGCTACAATTTTCTGTAAGTCACTCCCTTCCTTTTATGCTTTCTAAATTCGGTCTGATAGAGATGATTTCACTGGCATCTATAACAAAAAAGAGGAATTTCAAGAACCAACAACTTCTATTACAAATTTCATCAGATCAATATTCAAAGGATCTTGTTCCAAACATAACATGGATAATATACAATTACTTTTTCAACTAAAAGTATTAGCCACTATATTTTTTATTTCTATATGGTAATGGATTGTGAAATAGAAATCCATGATTAATTCGAGCCCTCTCTTCGGTCCCATATTCAATTCATTATGATTAAATATATACTTAAAATTATGGTGGTTTGTATAAATTTCAAATTTTACCCCATATAGATGATGCCTCCAAATTTTTAATAAAAACACTAAAGAATCTAATTCAATGTCATGGTTATAGTAATTTAAATCATGAGGTATCAAATAAAGTAAAGCATAAGAAATTTTAGGATCATTTTATATTAGGAAAAAACCAATTCCTTTCAACGATTCATCACTGATGGAAAAAATTCACCATTTTTGGAAGGCAGTGCCTAAACTGGAGCATTCAACAATATACATTTCAATTCCTAAAAAAATCATCACATTCATTTGTCAAAATGAATATAACGCCTTTTCAAGTTAACTTAATCTTTGGGCCAGATAACCATGAAATATTTTCAACAATCCACTGGTAATAACCTACTAATACTCGAAAAATATGGATCACTATGATATTGGTAGGTATTGTCCATTCTTCAAAACATTTTTTAAGAATGATAAACTTTATGAAATTTTTAGAAACAATGTTACCAAGGAAAGAAATTTATTGTAACTAAAAACCACACTTTTTGAATTTCCCATATAGTTTCATTTCACTTATACTTTGAAAGACAACCTTTATAACATGTTCATGTTCTAATTTACATTTGGAATAAACGAAAAATATCATCAATGAACACAACCAAAAACTTATCTAGGAACTTACGGAAAACTCAATTCTTAGATCCAGGAATACAATAGGAGAATTGTTTAACCCATAATCCATGAATAAAAAATCTTAATAACCATATTTATTATAAAACTTGGTCTTTGGAATGTATTATCCCTTTACTTTCAACTGATGGTATCCCGAACTCAAGATAATCTTCGAAAAAATACTGAGTTCCTGGGAGTTGATCAAATAAATCCTTGATATGTGGAAAATGATCATTTTTATTAATAGTGATGTTATTCAATTATCTATAATTAATGGAATTTCTTCTTGAACCATCTTTATTTTTGATAAACAAGATAGGAGAACCACATGGAGATAAGATAGGTCCAATGTAACATTATCTAATAACTCCGACAATTGTTTCATTAAATCTAAATGTTTAATTTGAGACATTTGATTAGGGGGTTTTGAAATTGGATTACCATCAAGAACTAAGTCAACATTAAATTAAACTTCCTGATCAGGTATTATACCCATAAACTCATCTGAAAAAACATCAATAAACTCATTTACCACTAGAATATCATTAATTTGAACTATTCTATTGTTTCAATAATAGGTGTAAGGGAGAATTCACTTATAACTTTTACTAGTTTCTCAGTTTTTTGATATGATATCAAAATTAAAGGTTCATTGTTGTACACAAACTAAAATTATTTCTTAAATGAAACCTCATTAGCTCTACAGTCGATCTTTTCATTGGAAACATAAATCCAATCTATACCCAAAACAACATGAAAATCTACTAGAGGGAAACAATAAGGTTTTCTAGTTGGTTATTTCCACACCAAAGGATAAGAAGGTTCTTATAATTTCTTTTTGTCTCAACATTTCCTCGCAATGTTTTTTACCATAGGTTCAAGATTCATATCTTGAGAATGAATTACCAATATACTAGAATCTTCTCATAAATGAAAGAGTGTGTAAACCCTAAATCAAACAACACATTGGCATAACTTGAATAAACAAATAGTGTTCCTAATATTACAACATTCAATGTCCCAAAATCATCTGAAGTAGTTGTAAAGGATTTCACAACCAATTTTTGCTTGTAGTGTGACTAATTTCCCTCAGTTGAGTTATTAATTGGACACTAATTTGCATAATGACCCATTTCATTGCATTTAAATCATTTTAATGTCTCTATGTCATATTTTTTCATTCCATTACCCTAATATTTTTCAGTGCAATTATGAGCCTTATGTCCCATTTTACCACATCAGTAGCACTTACCATAATTCAAAAGACATTCCCCAGTGTGTTTTTTACAAGAATTTTCTCAAATTTTAAACATAAGTTTCTTACCATCAGACTTTTTTGAAGAGTTATTACATTTCATCTACATAATTGAACTCATTTTCCATTGTTATTCAAAGAACACTGAATCATCAGAAAATTCCATTTCAATATTCCACGCACATCGAACAAGTTTATCATAACTTTTGAAATCACAAGAAGATAAATCCCTACGATACATTGGTTTTAATACTGAGTAAAAACAATTTCTTTTTCTATCAAGATCTTGAATGAAATTTAGAGAATACCTTGCTAGTCAAGTGAATTTTTCATTATAAGTCTCCACTTAGTCATCTTACTTTCTCAATTCCGTGAATTTGTTTTCCATCCTATGACAAACCTCTATAGGAAAATGTTTCTGAAGAAACATACCTTTGAATCCATCAAAATAAAGAGCATATATCTATTCATTATCCTAGATATTTTTTTACCATCGACCACCATTGATCAGTTACATCTTCAAAACAGTAAACAACAAGAATACCCTTTTGACGTTCTGAACACCCCAAGACATCAAAATTAGTTCCCTATGTTTAAACCAACCCTTCAGCTAGAACTGGGTCAAATGATCCTCCGAATTATGGTAGATATTACCTCATGAAATGATAAACTACTGACATGTTCCTCTATGGTTTATCTGGCTGATGTCGAGCATAGATACCAACACCATTTATATCCTGAGTCAAATGTTCCATCACTGCAAAAAATTGTTCAGTTCCAATTATGACCATCTCAGCTGTCAGATTTGGAGGGTTGTCTTCCCCCAGATATCATCAAATCATAAATGTGCTCTTTCCAATATAGAAAACCATCTTGTATAGATAATTATCTTAGGTAAAGCAACAAAGTAATTTTTAAATTATATATCATTTCAATATTATCATAAATTAATTTATGTAAATTAAAAAAGCAATATCCTAACTCCTAAAGTTGTTCAAAACGGCATTTGATACCAACTATAATAACCCATCCTTTAGTAATACATAATCTTGAATTAGGTAAATTATTCACATTGGGGATCTTTTTAGGTTTAGATATTTAGAGAATTAGGCAACATCTATTACAATACATTTAAAATATTACAAAATAGACAGTTCTACTCAGTATCAATTTTTTAATAAAATAAAATCTTTTGAAAAAAAGAGTTAGGTATAGATCCATTATTTAGAAATCATGCCTTTTCAATGATCCCATCTATGACCCAATTCATCATTAATAACTATAAAAAACATTTAATATTTTTTTTGGGATGAGGATAAAAATCTCAGAAATGATTATAATATAAATAAATAAAACATTAGACCATCAATACCAAAAGGTAAATGAAACCATAATTTTCAATCATTAACATACGACAGTAGATCATTATATTTTTTAATAACAAATGGAAATAAAATATCAAAAAAGTATCTTGTTGCATCTATAACAAACTAACATTTTAGCTTTCCCAACTACATAAGGTGTAAGCTTTGGAATACTCATCACAAAATATTCCAAAAATCAATTTTAAGAAACATTAATGTTTAAAACTATCACATTATCCAATTCATTGTTGAGCTATCTCAGGATCACCCACTCTGGGTTTATCACGGAATCACCCTTATACATAAATAATTCCCAAGAACGATGACGCATTCATTATACATAAAACAAACATAAAGAAAAGATACCATTTCCACATTTGAATAAAAAAATATCAAGTAAATATATTGAAATATCCAATCCATTATCAAAACATTTTATAATAACAAAATATGTGAAAGATTATATGGTATTTTTTTTCCATTTAATAACATTACGACTAATTAATTAATCCAAAAATAAAATAATGCTTGATGCGGCAAAAAGTTCATTGTCACTGTGTACGTCAAAAAAAGACACATTATCTTTTTTATTTAGTAAAATGATACAATGAAAAAATTTTCCCTTCAAATGAAATGACATTTAAAAGGGGTTTATACAACATATTATAGAGACTCGTGTATAAATGAAAATACGCTTCAATGAAAGGTGATTGAGACAATGTCCCTTTCCTCGTGTCTGACTTGAATCGTTCATTCATTAATATCATGAATACTAAACTAAAGCTAATTTATACTTTATTTAGAACCATTATCTTGTTTAGTATTCATTTTATATAACTTATTACCATGTAAAAAACATTAAAAAAATATTTTATGTTAATAACGGTTGTTTTGTGAATATTTGGTACTTTAGTCAAAAATGACCTTCCTATAATATAAAGCGTGCCACGTGGTAAAAAGTAAATTATCTCCAAAAATGATATTCATGATTTAGATATCCTATATTTCATATATATCTAGTAAATATGGCCTTTTATAATATTACATAACATATAGATATAAGAAATGACTTGCAACTTTAATGGAGACGGTAAGCCGTATGTACACATGAACACTGCTTTCATTTAAATTGCATATTTAATGGAATGAAAAAATAATGATAAATAAGTATATTATAATTCATGTATAATATCATAAATAATATATGTATCTCTATCCTTTTCATTTTCCATGTATGTCATGAATGGGTCATATCACATTGTGGGGGCAGTAGTCTGCATTTCCTCAAATGAAAATATCATATTTACCCATTATGGAAACCATAAAAGTATGAAATAAATAAAAAATAAAGAGGAATACAGAAAAAATAAATATAATATATATCACATATTAATATAGTTCAATCATAATGGCCTCAATGGGAGCCATTAGGATAGAATCAACCAATCATCATTTTGTGAGGCAGTCGTTCGCCTTACACAGAAACAGTATGTTTGTGTCCATTAGATGGAGGTGTGTGTAAGTATTGATTAAATAATTCTCATAAAGAAACATTGAATATAGAGGATACTGGTTTTATTATGAAAATAAAGAATAATAAGAGCATACATAGTGTAGAAGTTAAATAAAAGAAGATAACATGAGGGAAGACATTACCTTTAAATCGGGTAACTCCCTTTGGTATGAAACGAAAGGCTTTCTAAAAGTGCTTTATGCCTATGAGAAGCCTTATAGATGGAATAGGGGGATCTATAGAACTTATTTGGGCCATTTTCGGATGATCCATTTGGTCATGAGAAGTTTTAGTGAGGGTTAGAGGGGATGGCATTTTATAAGAGGGTGGATGGGCTATTTAGGAATGTTTAAAAATATTAAATTATTATATAATGATATTCAGTTTCAAAAGGTCCAAAACATGCATAATTCGAATATAATTTTTATATAAGTCTAAATAAAATCATTAAATAAGAATTGGACTGGTTTTGGATATTTTTTAATCCACATATATTTTTATTTGTCTCTTTAAAAACGGATATAACTTTTTCCATGTCCTCTTACATATTCAAACTATATGGTTAATATATTTGCTATAAAATGCCATGTTACCTAAAATGAATCATTAAGGACATTTTTAACATCATATATGTCATTTAGAAGAATAATAGGTTTTAGGACTTCATTATCATTTAATAAAATATAGATTGATTTAAAAATTATTTTATCCCAATTTTAATATTATTCATATCTTGACATTTAAAAAAATCAGAAACAACATGATTATTTCAAAAAATTACCATTAATTAAAATTTAACATGTCATAATAAACTATAAAATTAATGTATGGTATAAAAAGGTTCGAAATAGATTTATTTTAATATTTATAATATCATTAATTTGAATCCTTTATTAATTACGAAATTAATTCATCAACATTTCATCTTAATTAAATTTGATTATTTGAAGTCTAAAAATAATAAATAAAATAGCATGATGTAATTAATTGTAATATATTTCCAAATAATATTTACCATAGAATAGATAACTTATATAACCCCATATAGAAATTGTTTTAGCAAAAAGATTCATGATTATGTAATTTTTTTCCTTTTATTAAATTAATTAATATAAAGTGTCATTATCACTCCCATGTGGCTCTATGGGGTCCTCAAATCGAATGAAGGATTCCAGCAGTCAGAAATGTATCATCCAATAGGTTTAAGACAAGTGTAATGGTAATTTATTTATATTATAATATTATTTTAACCCTTATTTAACCGATTAACCCTTTAACCATGGAAAATAAAATATTTACTTCAATAAATATTCATAATGTATAAAAATAAAAGTTACCTATTTGCACAATTTGGACTTCTAGATTTCAAATATCAAATCTATTTTTCCAAATTCAAAACAAATAATTGGACGAAATTAATTTAAAATTAATTACATTTGTCAAAAAAAAACATGTTTTTATGAAATAATAACTATCAAAAGATTTACATTGGTTTTTGTGCAAAATAAGAGTGAAATTACTTCTAATGAACAATTTTTTTGAAATCGTAAAAACATAATCTAATTAAACATTAAAACCAATTAAAATAAATATATTACTATATAAATAAATTAAATTAAAAGGAATTTTTGAATTAAATTATAGTATTTTTCATTATTCATTAAAAATGACCATTATCAGAAAAATACAAAAATATCATCCCAAGTAAATTTTGATGTCCTGATTCTAAATAGGAATATTATTTTGTCACATATAACATATAAATGTGATAAAAACTATATTGATAAATTTTTCACCATCAAATGGTGCTAAATCGTCATTTTAATGAACATTAGAGTTTTTATGCTTAAAATTGGATTCATGCACATTTTAAGCGTCGAACTTCTATTGGATAAATGTAAAAAAAATTACATACATTTATAATCATATTGTAATTACTTTTGTTAATTCTTGCCAATACAATGGCAATGAGTATACTACCATTTAATATAATAATAATATTATTTCATTTTTTAATATAACTCAATGTTGTGTGCAATGTATGATTTTAAAGAAAACCGTTGTTGCATGTCTGGTATGCCAATGAATATAAAATACCCTTTAATGTAAAATTTTTATTTAATTCAAAAAATTTAATAAATATTAAAATGAAATATTCTTTATTTACTAGGGATGATACACTCAATCAGCAACCTCTATCACTACATGTCCGACGAGACATGTAAACCCACCACCTCTACACGGGACTTTCCATTCTATTAAACTTGGCATAAGATAATATTTAATTTAATATGTCAAATTTATACTGTCAGAAAAAATGACAATAAATTATCAACATGTATTCTAAATGATATTCCATAACAATAAATATTTTTTAATTAAAATTAAAATATTACATTACCTGTAATGTAATTTGAAAATTTTCAACCTAACATTCATTTAATCTAAAGAATGTAACATATATGAAAACATTATTTGATGCTAATTTTACACAAATCACTTATATAAATTATATTAGATGAATTAAATATTTATATAATCAATAAATTGTATAATCATTTGAAATCTAACATAATTTCTCACAAGCCCTAAGTTATGCTAGTTTTTGAAATATGATCTCTACACTTCCCGTTCATCATCACAAATCAAGATAGGTGTTCACACTTGCATAAACACCCCAATATGGTACCCATTAAAGGAAATCAATCTACCACCTTTTAGGAAATCCTTCATGTGAAATTAGGTTGAATATAATTTTGTTAGTGTTACTTTGTCAACCCATTCCTAGGGAGTAAGTTCATTATAGCATTTTTTCTAATAACCCACAAAATACATTGGATCACATGTGATTCAATCAATAATTCAATTATTCAAGGAATAATCAATAAATCATATTAATTTCATCATTCATATTTTTTAATCATCCATTTTTAGATACCACATGCGTTTCTATTTCAATAAAAATATAAGGTTTTCAAGAAGAACTGGCCATTTTAAATCATAATTATATATCAGAAAATATTCTAAAAAATCATCATAAAATTGTTGAATCAAATTCAACGTCTATTTAATAATTCACTGCTTCTCAAAATCCTCCAAATAATTTCAGTTAAATTTAATTTGGTTGGGGTTTCATAATTCCACTACCATTTTATATAAAATATAAAATATACTCTAATCTGAGATTTTAAATCAACTAAAAGATTAGTTAAAATATATAATGAAATATATGATTTAAATTTTACGGTAATTTCGTATACAACCACCTATCATTCATCACGTTTTAGATCAATTTTTCACTCGAAATGGGAATGTAGAAGAAGATTCGAAGGTGTAGATGATCTAGAATGAATCATTGAAACACCATCTATGAAAACATATATCCATTAAATCAACAACATGATGATGTATCACTATAAATGAAAATATGGGAGGAAAAAATAATTATAATTCATGAAGATGTCCCACATTCTAGATAGAGATCCAATAAACTTGTTGGTACTTTAGTACAAGAATGATGGAGGTTGGAGGATCTCAAATAAATCATTGTAGACTTCAAAATCCAAAAATACAAGTGGGTATTTCAAGGTGTGAAGAAGAATTTTATAATAGATTGATAAAATTAAGTATCTGCAATAAATGTCATCCATATCATCCAATAGACACAATACAGAATGATAGAAATACACATGACCGTAGTCCAACCACACCAAACCACACCACAACACCTCTTTGTCTTGTAGCCTCCCATGAACATTATTGTGATACCCTATACATGTGGAAACTCTACGGGCCATCCCATACATTATAAATTTTCTACCCCCCATAAAAAATAGTCACCCCAAACTCCACATCAGGGATCCATCGTGAAACTGACTCCCAATAGTATAAGGGTGTCCATAATATTGAATATGAATTAATCTGTACCTCAGACCAGTATTCCAAAAAATCTACCTCCATGTTTTGGATAGGAAAATCTACACCATAACCATGAAACCATGACATAAGCCCATGCTATAAACAATAATTTTTATCATAAACTGAAAGTATTTTCATAAAGTCATTAAAAATGGAAATCAAAACTAGGAATGACAAGAACCTGAAAAAGGTATCCTAATGTTACACCCCACCCTGCTTAAAATTTTTCTACCCCAAGAAATCATGTCATGGAGATTCCATATCAATATGATGTGGCCAATTCTCTCTCTTAATGTCCTTACTCTCCCATGCTGTATTAAAATATGAACCATACAGCCATAGTACATAGGCCAAGAGTATTATCCTACCAGAAATAACCAATATTTTAAATTCATCCCAACAAACTGGATTATTAATCAAAGATAAATTTACATCATCATCAAGATATTACCAGTTAATTTAAAGAGAGTGGTCACAAATATACATCCTATAAACTGATACATGAAATGAATTCTAGATAAATTTAAACTATGGTGGATGTTCTAAATGGTAAATCAATTTCTCCACATAGTAAAAAATATCAAAATGATCTAAAATCCTCTGGGAAATATCTTTCTATTTTACAAAATTATGATGACCTAACTAATGTAATACTTTCCAAAAAATAATCACCCCAAAATGAAAACTCCATCATTTGTCGATGATGGCCATCAAATGTTTTATACCAACTATGTTCCATCAAAATTATTTTATTAGTCAAATGAACCATTTAATTATTATTATGCTTATGACATAGTCTATCAAATGAAAATTGGATAATATATGACAAAAAACGAAATTTTACCTTTCATACATGCAAGACCTCAACATGATCCACTCTGAGAGTGGAAAAGTAACTATTTTGATAGGAAAACTATTGTTGTCCCAAATAGACATTCAAATCCCCACTAATGTTAAGAACAAAAGAAAAATTTATTTACTAGTGATGAAAATTAGTTTGTTCAATGTCTTCATCATTCTATATATGGTATTATATTATAAAAAATACACAAGATCCCATTTCCATCTAGATATCTCTAAAATAATAAGATGTAAAGATGTCTTCCCAACAAATTATATAGGAGAAATAACTCTATCAAAATTGACAATCACTTTCAAATAGGTAGTTCTCAAGTCCATAGATTTGGTTGTATCACTAATTGGTATATATATAGCTGAATTTTCCGTCCAACCTATAAAAACCCATATTCTATTATCCCTTTATGTGGTACATGAAACCTATCCAAAAGAACCATACTGTACCCATCCCACATCTAACTCAGCATTGGATGTGAATAATGTAATCCTGATGGTTTGAGGTGCTCATATTCATCATGTTAGTATGTATACTAATGAGAATCAACGGATGTGATGACTTTCCTCATACATGGAATCTATTGTCATAGTCTCATTTCATATTATATCTTTTTAGTTATATGGTGCATTACCTGTTGGTAATTATATAAATCTCCGATCATAACATTTATATTTGGGAAATTTATGATGTACCACTACTGGAAACATAGGATACCCTATGAAGAAAATGATCACTCCACTGTGGTATACACACTATAAAAGGAGTAACCAGTACAAATTAATTCATCAACAAGATACTTCTCATGAATAACAATATCATAAAGAGAATATGTCAACTGGACATTTTTCATAATAATATCAGTGTGATTGTTCCAAGATTGCAACTCCAACTACGCAATGAGATCCATCAGATTCTACTTCTCTAATTATTTCTTGACATTCTATGTTTGAATTATCCTTCACAATGACTCAACAATGTCATCAACCTCTTCAATGGAGTAGGGAATATTGAAATCAATATAATACAGATACTCCACAAAATTCTATATTTGGAGTTTAAAATACTTTTGAGGGAAAAAATAAATCAATTGTATTTTAAATAAATGATATAACTTTTTCAAAAGTTAATGATTCCAAACAAAATAATTATGGTTCAAAACTACATGTTCGAGTTTTTGGGATGGATAATTCTTCTCATGTGTAATAAGATATCTAGGACCATAGTTTACTATGTGATTTACCTGTATAAGAACACATTCCAAACATGAACATGATGAATCACGAAAGACTACATAGCCCAACCAACCAACTATCATAGATCAAACTATTTCTTAAGTGAGAAAAAATTTTATTTTATCAATGAAACTGTAACATTTTACATCCAACAATAACTCTAATACATTACTATTTGGAGATTCCACTGGAGATGTTAACAAGCATAATATTTAAAAAGGATTTGTTAATATCACAAAAATCCCAAGATTTTCCCTTTCTCAAAAATCATTACATGGTAGAATCCAAGTCATTATAGTTTAAGTTTCTCATAATAAAATGTAATATAATGTTCTAAGACCACCTGTAAATAGTATTTATCATATAATATCCATAATTAACTCATTAATGGATTCACATTGTGTTTTTAATACCACATAATTTCTATAATAGATCTAGTGTGATGTACATTATACTCCCCAATATTAAAGAATACCAAAATTTCATCAATAACAAAAACCACGAATGAGTCAATGATGTCAAATAATATTATGAAAAAAAATTTCATAGGAATATCATGAGCATTGGTTGGACTATAAGTATGAAAAAATACTCATAATGTCCATAACTCCTCCATATGATGACATTATGGATTTAATATTATTTAAATATCATGTAATGATTAACATAATGATTATCAATATTTTGGAACCACATTTCACATTTAAAATGGTTAAACAAACCTTTAATCAATAGAAATAGTAACATATTAATTATAATAACTGAATTGAGATACTGATAGTAAACACATTAGATAAGTATTCAACAAATGTTATTATAATAAATCACAAGCACTATCCAAGGTACCTCACTTGGGAGTATAAAAATATTTTCTAAAAAAAATCTAACCTATACTTCATTACTTATATTTCAATTCGTTCTATACAGTAATATTGTATCGAAACTAGCAATGTATAATTTAGAAAATAAAAGAAAAACACTACCTCTATTATCAGCGAGAAACCAAAGAAATTATAGTAAAACATATTGGGAAGAACAATTAAAAATAAAGGGAGATTATAACTCATATATTCTCAATACAAGTAAAAAGTAAAAACCAATATAACAATAACTAACTATAAAGAGTACATTCCAACACCACTCGACCTTTAGTCCCATTCTGCCTAAAAACATAGAACTCCCCATCAGGCCATTTAAAGATATGAATGTAAATCAAATTATTATGTCATCTAGAATGGATCAAGACATTTATATTTATAACAACACTTTTAAAGGAATCACTGAACTATATAATCTTTTTAAGCCTTTTTAGTATCCTATCACCAGTAAACTCTACCACTGTATAGAATTAATTGGATATTTATATTGATCTGACACGTGATCAATAATATTTAGGGATCTACAATAATTCATATTAATTTTGTAAGATCTAGAGAGTGAATAAAAAAACTATTTCATTCACATTATGAATATCTATTTTTTTTAATTGAATCCCACAAGTAATAAAATGATCTATTAACTCATAATGATGAAAAAAAGATTTCTTCCTTACAATTAATTTATTAAAAAATTATTATTATTATTAGTAAATATTTCCATTGAAATAAATAGTATTGCTATGAGTGGGATCACTTGAAAATAGTAGCCACACTAGTCGAAGAAATGTCCTAAATTTTAGTTCTCCACATTTTATAGTATATCAACAAACAAAGATGGTAAAATGATGGTGTTATGGGGAGGATATACCATCTAGATTAATACTAAATACCAAAAAATAAATAATAAATGATATAATAAGTAAGTGATAAATTATCCAAATAAAAAATAAACACATGATAGTACTCAATATCAAATAAAAATGTTGTCATGTCTATAACAAAAATGACTCTCATTCATCGTAATAGGTTTTCATACAATACATGTTGAACAAAAATGAAAAAATACCAACAACTAACTCTAATAGGATCAGAATCACTAACTGGTTCCTCCAAACCTATACATAATTAATTTCCAAATGGTCAATCATCAAATGTTGTATTCATTCCCTTATCAAATACATGAAGCATGAGTTAAATCTAATTAGAAAATAGTGTCTCGAACTATGTGTGAGTAAAACACAGTAGTATAACACAGATGGTTTCTAATGAAATTCATGTTGATTTCTATAAATTGATTTATTATTTAGGACTATCTAGAAAAAGAAGTGTAGGAAATAAATAAATGTAACATGTGTTTGCCTCATGTTGCTCATGTATGTTTCACTAACTATAACGGCTTCAGCCTAAGATAAACTACCTCTAATAAAATGGATGATACAATGAAGCAATAATGTCTAATGATGATGTTGATTACTTTTTCCATGGTTACAATTCTACGAGATCACCCGTATTTATATTCCATGATGACTGTATACTGTTCAACCTGTTACATGGCTTTTATAGTTTGACGCCAGAGTAAACCGAATATAAATAAATCATAATATAATATCGTGCGTCCCGACAACCAAATAAAGGAATTACATACTAGATCCAATGTTTTATACAAGTAATAATAGAATCTCATTTTTTAACGCATCTAATTCCATTTATTCCATATGGGAGACTAGGTATCACTCAATATGTATACCCCATCAAGAAACCTATGCACCCATCTAAGGCATTTTGAATAACGACTCCAATTATCTGTCAAGCTGTAATATACTATCATTTAACCTATAATCACATCCGTATAAATCTATATCACCAATCCATGTATTTATCAATGTGTAGGATAATTCAATCAACATGGATCCCATTTGAGTCATTCAATATTGGGAGCCCATGTATTTCCCAATGCCAGATGTAATTCTATTTAACAAATAATCTCTTAAAAATCATCCACTCTAAGGTACCCAAGTGTCACTCAATGCATAAGAAATTAAATAGTATCCATATATTCTATATATAAACATAGGCCATTGGAGAATATCCATTCCAAGATCACATTCATCAAGATTCAATTCACTACATCAAATCACATACAAATGAAGGAATTCCAATATACATATACATGCCCTCTATAATTTATCATAATTCATTTATAAATTAATATGGATCCTTGTATTAATATTAACCATTAATCCATTCATTTCATCTTTTTATTCATTACTTTTAAATCAATAATCTAACAAAAATAAGGGGGTATTTGATTATATATGTATAATATGGTGAAAATATTTACTAAAAAATCCCACATGTAAGGGTTGGTTCAACAAGGTATAGCACGCTCTAATGGTGTCTTGAGAATCGTGTTCATTATTGATCCATCATAATTTATTGTTCAATAAATCTCATTCAATTTAATTTTATATTAATCGAAAAAATTATAATTTTACATGGGAGAAGAAATTATACAAACCCTAAAATAATCATTCCATCCATTTATTATTATTTAATGAATTTCTATTTTATGGGCTAGGAAAAACACTTTAAAATTGTTTTTGTTTTAAAGAGTATTTTTCATCATGGTAATATAAAGTGAAAACACCATGGTGTTTTCCACATAGTTCCCTTTTCCTCTAACAAAAAATGTCAAATCTTTTGTCTAGGTCATGGTCTAGTCAAAAAATTTAATGTGTTTCATAATTTTATAGAAACAGATGGGATGTCAATTCTACGAAATTATAATAATACATTATAAACATGATATAAATTAAGATTAAGTCCATAAAACCACTAATTTATTAGTTATAAGATTAATTCATCATTTATCATTCATTGAATCATGTTGGAATCACTGGTATAATAATAATTTAAAAATGCCCTGAAAATATCACATATTGGCTTGCATGCAAAATAGAATGCAGTGGAGAGGAAAGAGAAGTTTTAGACAAACCTTTAGGATATCATTATATCTCACAATGATCAAAATATTAACAAGAATATTGTAGTCCACCCGTGGAAGTGGGAGGAAGTGGAGTGTGCATGTTAGGGTTGCTGTGAGATTTGAGGGATTAAATTGGATAAAATACGATTTATGATTAGTTGATAAAATATCAATTTTCCACTTTTTAATATATTATCAGTTTTGAAAGTGGTGCACTAACCATGTGTAAAAGCATCCCCATGAACATCCAGGACACATGGTTTCCTAATCTGGTATTAAAACCATGCTTTAAGAATGAGGGATTTACTATTATAACACCACCTACACCAAACAAATATGTCCATTTTAAAACAAATCATTAACATGTCATGCCGTTGACATAAGTATATTTATTTTATGTCATATTCTTAACCAGGTGAACTTAAGTGAATAGTTTTATAAAACCTATGAAACACTCTAAATCATTTATTGTTTTATGCATAATGTATCACGGTTTAAAAAACCATGTCCAATAAAATAACCATCCACAAGATTATTATTATCCTTGTACCAAACATCAACCCCCTGTTTTCTCTCTTGATTTGTTTCAGTTACCGATGCTCATGAAACACATTTGGGCCTCTGGGATAATTATAGGTCCTAAAAACAAATATATAAAACAATTTTAATGATATATGATGCTCTAAATCATGTTTCATTGATCATATTCAGTAATGAAGCCTCCCCACAATAAATACTGAAACTCCATTAGAAAATTCATCCCGATCCAGACATAGGACTTTGCAACCTCCCCACCAATGAAATTGTGATCCCCATAAAGCCTCAGGGGACTTCAAACATATCAGACAACATACTTCGGCATGTTGATTTTATTAACATGGATACATTGTAATTTTTAATGCTAGACATGACTCAAAACATCAATTTAATCATATGATGCATAAACTTCTAGAACCCAAGACAATAATCACAATGAAAGATGACACCTCAAGAGATCCCTCATATCCAATGTCATCATTATTTATTTTTATCTCTAATCACTGACCCTATGGAACTCACCACCATTGGTCCAATACTTCAATGAAAATTCATAATCACGGTACTCCCACAGTTGGAATTGGATATTTAAGCTCAATAATATAATTTTAATGAATCGCTTGGCACAATTCACAACACAACAAATGATCATACATGATCACTCTATATTAGATCTCCAACATGATAAAAATAGTCTATTTATAATTTACCCATACTATAATACTCGTTCCAAAATTAATTTTAATACCCATAATGGACCTTTATACAACACTACTTAAATTCAAGAAAAAGAATTATACAATTTATCACCGACCATATCATCCATGCCCGACTGTACTTCAGTGGATACCTCATGATCAAAATACATGAGTCTATGTGGATAATCCAATGGAATCCCATACTACAGAGTTTATAGGAGAAATTTAATTGAAAATACAAGGTGTTCACGACCCTAAAACACTGACTTAGCCCAATGGTAGAATATCACATGTCGGATGCTATTAGAACTATCCAGTGACTGTGAGTAATTCAATATAATTCCCACTTTGGAATTAATTGCCTCACATGAAAACCCCATCAAATAAGGGGATCAAGTTATATATAATGAGGGAAAATTTTAATCAAATGATGAATCTTTTTTCAGTATTTATTATGAAATCCAGTCGTACACGGTCCCATTTTTTGAAATGAAATTTGGAAGCATAAATTAGTATATAATGAATGTTCCCATACTCACATGGTCTATACCACAAGATGATCATGATCCAAAAACTAATGGGGATGTTACACCATGTTGTATTCATTATAAAAATACTCAATTTCCATATTGATGGAGTTAGAACATCATTTAGAAAAGATGTGTAACATTATTTAATTTCCTTAGCATGGAATATAAACAATTCTATCTTTTTATACTCTACATGATTTCAATATATTTTTAGATATCATCTTAAAATATTGAGTAAAATAAGATGGCATATCAAAGATTCTATCAATGGTGGTATATAGTTTTGTATGGAAAACAGTCATGTGACAATAGGATTCAATTTCCATGCTTCAACTCTAAAACCCACTCCCTGACTATGTTAAAAGTCCCAAAAATGGTTCACCCATCACATAACACCCAAAAATTTACCTCGATAATGTGAATAAATATTCCTTGCATGAAAATTCCATCCCTCTCAACTTGGCCTTCAATCAGATCTGTAGGTTCTCAATTGATCCCCAAAAGTGATTTTCAAAAGACAGTATCAAACCAACCATATCCAACACCACATTGAAAATAATGTAGAACCTACTTTGGATGATAGTTTTGGAAAATATAGATTCCACAATCGAGGTCTCAATATTACTCATCCATGATTACTCTTCTACCTGTGTAACAACATGATCATTCATGTGTAACCACAAATTTCCAATTAGAAAACATGCAGTCTTCCAATGGTTATTTATATAGAAGACTATTATTGTCACATTTCATTACATGAATTAATGCACTAATGACCTGGTATATTAGCTAGAAAATATGTACTCTGAACCTAATTCAAGGGTCTTCAATAAATTCCCACCGTTAAAAAATTTTTATACCGAGTATAATATAATGGATTTGAATACTCAAACATACCAACCTCAAAGGAATACATAAACTATTTTGACTACTGTCAAATGGTCCTCCACGGTTTCCCCACCTACACCATGAATGGAAAACTTCCCATGAATGCTACTGGAATCCTTACCATAAGAGTTCTCTAAGAATCACGTTACTAAAAACGGGTTTTTATATAACATAAAAGTATTCATCACAACAAAATACAATTCATGGACCTTACCAAAATTCTTTTCCTTTTAACTAACATGATAAAATAAAAATCTATCCACCTATCGGTGCACTAGAATAGGTCTTCTCATATAAACACACACATGAGTATCAAACAGAGTCACTATTTTGTACATCATTAGAATGTAAAATAATGTCGAACTAATCTATATTGGCAGTTATTTTCTCACCTAATATATTTTAAAACATCACCAAGAATCACAAGGACAACTTAGCCTCCTAACTCAAGTGTTCCATGCTCATGACAATGTGATAAATCCTAGGTCACTCTACTCAAGAAATAAAATTGATTATATAATTCATGCACCCATTATATATTTTCCTAATGTAATTATGGTAAAACTATATTTATATTTTTTCAAACCATTATTAATATAAAATTTAATGATATTTAACCAACAACCACAATAATAAATAATGTTTTATGGATTATTTCTTATCTCAACCCGCACCAGATTAAAAAATAAATGCTGTTGTGTTAGGTTTGTAATTAAATAATAACTACAATATATTTTAACGTATATGACCAATAGAAAATTAAATAAATAATTCATATTACCTCACAAAACTATAAATATTCTACCAGTTTTCGGAACCATTTATTAGAAAAGAGAAAAGATCACATGACCATCAAGTAGATGACCATGTTATCAGATTTTCTATCCTATAAAACTATATCATTAAAATATTTTCATTGAATTAATAGGGATTAACTATCTGAAAATAATGTTTCAATCATTGAAGGTGTTGTATCATCAACAATAGTCCTTCTTGGAAAAAACGGCGGCAAAAAGACACCTCACATATGAAACACATCATAAGAATTTTACAATGCATTAATTTTCTAGGGTCCTACATCGACCTAAATAACCCATTAAATTCTCATGGAATATATAGGAACAAATTCTCAAATCAAAATTTATCTTTTCCATACCCCCTATCCTCTAGGATTAATGAGTCATATGATGAAATCATCAAAGGTCCACAACAAAACTCACATCATTGTTCATGAAAATTATCAAGGAAATGATTAAAAATGACCCTTATATAATGGTACATACTATAAAAACCCCATAAGTGTTTTATATTAAAATAATTATTAAATTATCATTTATTAATACATATAATAATGACCATATATAAGGGATAACATGGACCTATTAAAAATGAAAACTATAATCTGCACATTATTTAGCTGATGCCTTGAATCATATTGGAAAATATCTAATAACATTTTTAAAAATAATTTACTAGAAATACGTTATAAATCTATGTCATATTTAAAGAAAATTTCAATACCATTATATAGATAAAAACAACCATTAGTTTATAATTGACATATTAATTAACAAAAAACCTCACCTATACCATCATTTAAAGAAGAACAAAATGTATTTATGTTTTAAAAGGGATAAATTCAGTAGGATTCCACCAAACGTTTATATGAAACACATATTATTGGTTTTTGAAATATTAAACATCCATCCCATAGTTATCTTAATAATATAATCAATG
Source organism: Viscum album (assembly GCA_963277665.1). NCBI lineage: Eukaryota > Viridiplantae > Streptophyta > Magnoliopsida > Santalales > Viscaceae > Viscum > Viscum album. Next base: position 301,174,628 of record OY728131.1, on the reverse strand, counting down.
GATTATATACCATGTATGATATTGACACAGGAAACCTATGAAGGTATGGTAATTACCTCCAGGGTCCATTTAAGTTAAACCAAAAATAATTTTATTCATTACATATTAATTACACACATATTGGAGTATAATATAATAATATCTTGTAAATACAAACCAAATTGATATGATACAATTTTGTCTCATAATGATAAAGCACTAGGACTGACCTACTCAGTAATAATGAAGACAATGATATATAATAAATTGAATAAATATATGAGTATGATTTTAATAACTTTATATTTATATAATGGTACATATTTATGAATAATCATTCCTGTATTATAAAGAGACATTACCTGGTACGTTTAAAATAGAATTTATGTAATAAAAAATTTATTTTTTACATTCTTCTCAAAATATACGAGGTTTGTATGTGATGGTTGGATTTGATGGATCATTGTTACCAGTTTATAAAGACCCAATCAATTTAACAATTTCTATTAAAACCAATTTAACAATACCACCAACGTTTTAGCCCATGAATCCAATGGTCCATGGCTCAAAAATTTCATAATTGGTTAGATAAGGATCCTCCATCAAGATATATGTGAAAAAATATGTTGATAAATACATTTTAATTATTAAAAATACATCATATTATTGTGAATTATTAATTTGACAGTAAAAAATTAAAATCATGTGAGAAGGAAATCACATTATCATGGTATAAATATATAAATTATAATATTCATCTAAGTCTTATGCGGAAAAAGTTTAGAATAATTACACCTCCCCAACATTTCCATATAAGAAAGATGTTAAATATCTTAACTCCAGAAATAAATAAATATTGGAATTTTACATCAACTAATGATGGGGGAATTGTAATTAAGTATAACTACAATACCATTATGACCAATATCATCCAGAGAATCTTTATTCTTCCGATGTCTATTGTTTTTTCAATCATTGAAAAAATGATTCAACTAAGTGTCAACACATTCCGATACTCGTGTTTTCCATCTCTAGAGAGTATGAAATCAAAAAAAGATGTCTATGGCATGACATTATAACATAACAACCTAGAAATTTTGATAGAAACTACAAAGATTTCAGAAAACATGTATTAATGTGACCCTCCTCCCACTCTATAGGTTACCTACTATTAGTGAGGGTCAAATGATTATATGATGGGAAGGCTATACCATTTGGATTAGTAATAAATTATGGTAATGAATGAATTTTTGATATAATAACTCGGAGATAAATCATTCAGATAAATGTGAAATAGAATTAATTAATTAGTATCAAATTCAAATGATGTCATGTTTATAAAAAATGTGAAAGTCTTACATAAAATTAGGGGGACATACCATGCATGTTGAATAAGAAATAAAAAATCACCATAAATAAATATAATAAAATCAATATGAATATATTTTTCCTACAGTTACATACCTAGTAGTAGTATAGTATCACAATCATATAAAGTTGGTCTATACACTAATCCAAAACTATATGCATGATGTCTATTTGGGTACTAGTTTTGACCTGAACAGTGTGTCAGTCAAACTATGTATGCCACCACCAATGGTGTCTAATAAAAATTTTGTACATTTGTATAATATGAATAAATGTATAGGTTTTTCAATATAATTTATTGTAATTATGAAAATTAATATTAATAATTATAGGATTCAGTCCCTTGTGGATGCATTGAAGACTATAACAACTTCAGTCATAGATGGATTATTTAGATCACAAGGATTATAAAATGGAAAATATAAGGAGTAATTATGATGGTGATCAAATATTCCATTGTCCCATGGATAAAATATCATGTGTTACTATATACTGTGATATTAATATTATGTTATACCCATTATATGATATTTATAGTTTAACATTATGGGTAAACCAAATAGAAATAAAGAGTAATGTGATATCATATGGCCAAAAGACTATCTAATGCATTCGAAATCAGAATCTAAGTGTGTCTCAACAAATAAAAAATATCATTTAACTATTATTAATGTGCAAAGAATTCTATATCACTGTCAATGTATCGATCAAATGATATATCAAATTATTCCACAAATTATAACATGTGAGGCATTCAATATAATCAAACTTGGTATTAATATGGGAATATTATTATATCACTTAGGACATATTCATGTTTGTTGAAATCTGTATTAATATTCCAAGAAACACTCAAGAGATATCATATTTAAAACAAGAAGGATTCCATCGAATTAATTCCATATAACTATTTTAATTATTTTCCAAGTCATAAATTGAATTTATTTAACTGATGATCTCATCCATGTAATGGCATATAAGGAACCCATGTATCGATAAAATAACAATATAATAATGAGTCTCCCATAATTATATAATTAATCATATTTAATTAGAAAAAATAAATACCAATTAAATTTTCACTATGATTAAATTAATAAATTCAAATAACTTACATTTTATAGATTGAAAATGTGAGTATATAGGTCATCTATATTTTATCAATTATCATTTACAAATGAATATGGGTCCATGATTTGGCATTAAAAATTTTACCATTGATTTCATCTATATAGTAATTAAATACAATTAAATAAACAAAAAAATATTAGGGGTATTTTTTGGTATATGAAAAAATGGTTGTAATATTCACTAAACCATCAATACCCCAATGTGGCAGTTCAACTAGGGCCACGATGCCCTTTTTGGAATATATAAATCATTTAAATGGGAGGAGAAATATTATTACAAGTTTCTCACATCTCATTCAATTTAATTTTTATATGAAGGTATAAAATCATAATTTCATATGATCTAAAGATATATAATAACCCTAATGTAATACATTCCAGTCATCTGTTATTATTTACTAAATTCTTGTTTTATGAGACAAGACGATCACACATAACTATGTTTTACAATAAAATCACATTTTTATCCAAGGCATATAAGGTGTCACCTTGATGGGATGATCTTCATTCTGGTATCAACCATAAAAATATAAATAGTTCTAAAATTGTGTATAGGTCAAGATATAGGGAAACAATTTATGATGTCGAAAAATTAGGGAGAAATGCACCAGAAAACTGACATGCAGGATGGAAATGATAGACTATTAACATGATGAAAATTAAGGGAAAGTTCATAGACCAACAACAAATTCTTATGAATCAGTAATTGTATATAATAATGAAATAATTCAACTTGGGTCATGTGAAATCAGATGAATTTCAAAACACCATCAAAATAGTTAATATAATCTCACATGGAAATAGAATCCACTATGACTAAAAAATATAAAAAGGAGTCCCAAGGCTATTTTTATATATTTCTAGGCATCCAATTAATAATTTAGGGATGAATTCAAAGTAATTATGGAGTATATCCATCCATGTAAGTGGGATATGTATGAGTGTTGTACAAATATATTATTATAGAATAAAGGATGGAAATTGTGTAATAATCTAATTAAAGTTTTATGGAAAAAATGGTACTTTTTCAACTTTAAGAGGCACACAGTGTAACTTCCCAGGAAAGTAAAAATATGAAATGTTAATATTTATTAATATTTGTGAATTAAATATTAATTTTTCATTAAATTGGATTTTATGTTTGATGGCATACAAAACATGTAACAATGGGTTTCTTTGAAATCTCATGTTGCACACAAGCCTGAGTCATACTAAAAAATAATAATATATTGGTATTTTAAATTTTAGTTAACTCATAGAAGTTGTATTGGCAGAAATAAAAATTACTATTAAAATATGATTATTCATGTTTGTTAATGTTTTCCATTTATCCAATAATATTTAGAAGCATAAAATGTGAATGATTCCAATTTTAAGTATAATCACTCTAATATTCTTTAATAGATGGATTTACCACCTTTTGATAGAGACCCCGTTTTAAATCTAATTTTGGTCATTTATATATGTTTTATTTGTGAAAATAATAATCTTATTTATAATTGGGAAATCAAAATTTACTTTGGATGAAATTTTTGTATTCTTATAATAATGTTCATTTTTTTATAAATATAGATAAATACTGCATTTTAATTTAAATCATCCTTCTAATATAATTTATTATTTTGTTAAATTGTTATTTTAATTGGTTTTAAATTGTAATCATATTATATTTTTTCCATTTTATCCAATTTTTTTCATTGGATGTAATTTCACTGTCAATTTGGACATTCACAAAGCTAAATCTGTTGATAGTTATTATTTCTTAAAAACACATTTTTTGTTTGGACAATGTGAATTGATTTAAAATTAACTTCTTCCTCTTTATTTTTTATTTGGAAAAATGGAATCTATATTTACAATATGTTGGTATTAACTGTGTAAATAGATAAATTTTATATTTAGACCTTACAAATATTTACTTCAGTAAATATTTTATTTCCCATGGTTAAAAGGTAAATCTGGTAAATAACGGTGAAAATAATATCATAATAATATTAAATTACCCCCAAACATGTCGTAAACATATTGGAAGATACATGTCCAACCATGGAAATACTTGGGTCGATTTAGGGACCTCATGGAGCCACTTGGGTGTGAAAATGACACTTTATATTAATAAATTTAAAGTAAGGATAAAAATAACATAAACATGAATATTTTTACTAAAATTTTTTTAGATAAAGTTATATAAGATATATATTCGACTATAAATATTATTTGGAAAAATAATAAGATTTAATACATCATTGTAATTTATTTATATTTTTTATAAATTATATAAACAAATTTAATTCTGACACATTGGTGATGCATTAATTGCTTCATTAATAACGGGTTCAAATAATTGATATTATAAATAATATAAATAATATTTCTGAAACGTTTTATGTCATACATGATTTTTGGGGATGTGTATGACTTTATCTCTTATAATTATTATTGTTTTTTTGAAATAATAAAGTTGTTATAGATTTTTTTAAAAGTCTTGATATGAATATTATTTAAATTGAAATAAATGTGTTTTTAAATTAATTAATATTTTATTAAATGATATTACAATATTAAATATCTAAGATTTGGACAAATTATGTAGATAATGTTAATAATGTCATGAATGAACAACGTGTTGTTTGATTTTCATTTTATGGTAACTATATTCACCACATAGTATGATATATAAGAGAACATGGTAAAAGATATATAAGTTAATAGATGGTTAAATAAAAAAGATATGGGTTAAAAATTATCCAAAACCTATCCAATTATTATTGGATGATTTTATTTTGACTTATATACACCTTATCATAGAATTAAATAATTTCTGGACATTTTAAAACCAAAAATATGTTTATAATAAAATATTATTTTAAAACATTTATAAAGAGGCCATCCTCCCCCTTATAAAAGGCAATCACCTCTAACCCTATAATCACACCTATCACACCCCTTGGATCATCAAATATAAGACCAAATAATCTTCCATGATCCCTATATTACACATAGAATCATTAACTTTGGTATAAGTAACTTCAATAAAACCTTTAGGTTCAAGCCAAAGGGAGTTACCCGATTAATTGGTAACGTCTTCCCTCAAGTTCCCTTCTTTTATTTTATTTTATCACTCCCTATGCTCTTTTTAATTCATGATTACATAACAAAACATGTATGCTAAATATAATATGTTTGTGTTATGATAAGGATAATAACTACAATGACACACACCTCCATCTACTGGGTATATTACATAATGTTTCTTTGGATGGTGAAGTAGTGCCTCACGAAATGACAATTTTCAATCTTCTCCTAATAGCTTTACGGTGTCCATTATGATGGAACTATAATTATATACGATATTTGTTTTATCTATGTTCTTATTTAATTATCTTTTATAACATACCTTTATGCATTTTAGGTTTTATATATACGATAATTTCATTTGAGAAAATGTAGACTACCTCCCCCTCAAAGTGTTATGACTCATTCATACTATACATGGAACTTATAAAGGATTGTGTAAATGAACATAAATAATGTATATAAAATATGATATTATAATGTAAGAAAAATATACATATTTATCATTATTTTTTAATTCCTTTTAAAATGAAAACAATGAAATAGAATCAGCGTTAATCTGTATGTATGGCTTACCGTCTCCATGAACGATGCATTTCATTTTCATATATCCAAATGATATGGACTATTATTAATATATATATAATGAATATATATGATATATATGATATATAAATCATGAATATAATTATGGAGATAATTCAATTTCGACCACATGGACAATTTATAATTATAACAAGTTCATTTTTGCCTCATGTTCTGTATATCGACAAAATGTTCCGATATGAACTCAAATAATGAACTAATTGTTATATAAAAGTAATAAGATATATAAATGGAATAATAAAAAAGAAAAATGTTATTAAGAAACAAACAATTAACTTAGGTTTATTATTTAGGAAATTAAGGAACGAACTGGTCAAGTCGGACACAAGGTAAGGGACATCGTCTCAATAACCTTTCATTGAGACATGTTTTGATAATATACACCTCCTTCTTTTATACAGTATATAATAAACCACTTTGAATTTTAATTTCATTTAAAGGGAATCATTTTTATTCTAAGGATTTTACAAAATGACAAAATGAATGTTTTTAACGTTTACAGTGACAATGGCCACTCTTCCATCGTAATTGTAATTTATCATCATCTATAAGACATAATGTTTTTAAAAGGAAATGAAATCCCTTATTCTATTTTAGGGTATTTTTGTATTGAGAATATTTTTTGTGATGGTTTTTTTTCAAAAACTTTAAATGTTTTCTTGTGATTTCAAATGAAATGTTATTAGGGATATGTTTATATTTCCAAAATTTTATGTTTTTTGATTTTATAATGGTGCTTGGAAATTTGACGGGTGGTTACGTGATAAACCAAATGATGGGTGGTGCCATGATAAACTAAGACAGGTGGTTATGTTATAACCACCAATTAATTTGGTATGGAATTCAGCTGTATCATTATTCAATTTAATGATATATGTGGAAACTGACCATATGGTTATTCCATTTAAGTATGTTTATGTACCAAGTTACCATTATATGTTATGGGTTCTTTATATAAGTTTTATGGTAATATTTGGGTTTAAAAAAGGTTGTCAAATGATATTTTATTTAGTAAAGAGTATTTACTACTTCATAATGGTGAAAATTATTATTTATGATATAGTATTCATGGTTTACTTGTTGTTTTGTAAAACTAATAGTTTTTCATCTTTTTGTAACCCTTACTGAGATTTTTAAGCTCAAACCATGTTTTTTTATGTTTTTCACATGATATAATGATTAATATGGTGAAAGATGGGATCATGGAAATGTAATTATGTCTAAAATATGGAACTAGATGTGACGCTTCTTTAAGTATATTAATTTTATTCAAAAATGTATACGAAGTTGAAGATTCTACATGTAATATTCAAATTTTAATGTATATGTTATGACCTAATTATTTAATTCTTTAAACATGAAAAGATCCTCAATATTAATTATTAAATGAATTCTAGATTATGTAATGTTTATTTTCCATGTGTTATAGTTGGTATCAAAGTTTTTTTAGATATCTTTATGGATTATGAGTTTTTTTCAGACACCTGGTTAGTCTCTATGTCTAATCTGTATGTTAAAACATTATTTTGTAACTTTTCATATCAAGGAACATCAACTAAAAATTGAAGGAGGAGGATCTCAAACAAAATTCATATCTCTTCCTGATGACTTGCTTTCAATAATTATTACAAAGACATGTACAGACGATTCTGAATCATTTTTAAACATACAACTCACTTGAATGAAATTATTTGAGATATCAAACTCCTCGATTATTCCTTGATACCATCGTGGATCATGGGTTGTATTTAATCGAATCATATTCTCTAAATATTATAATATTTTCAATAGAGGTAAATATTATCAAGGAATTTTCAAATATGTTACCTTATCATAACATTTTGAAGAATATTATGATTTAGGAAAAGGTGCTGAATAAGAAGACCCTTGTGCAAACTATTAATATTTTCTTTTAAATTATAATATTTCTCCACAAACTTATGGTATTTTAAAAGGACCATTGATTGAATGTTTCAACTCAGAATCAGTCTGACTGTTTTATAAAAATTGTTTTTTATCATATGTTTTCAAATTATATGGCATACATGATTAATTTTAAAAAATATTTTTCTGTGAGGACCCACATTACCCAAGTTGTAGAGGGTGTATTTGGAAAAAAGAAGATGATGATTTTGAAGTATCTCTAAATCACTTTTTCTATGAAATGAAATTCTACCTACATGAATTAGAGGACGATAAAACCATATGGATACCATGATCAATGTATTATCTTATATATATTGGAAATAGTTTTATTCAATCATATGGAGGTGAAAAAATGCTAATATATTATATGTTAATGTCTTAATGTATTGGGGAAAAAATTAATGGTATAATAAAACCATTTAGGTTAAATAATTTTAGGTTTTTTTGAGTTTTATAATAAGAAAAACCCATAATATAGCTGACAATCCAGTCACATCTGGCAAGGTTGCAGGAATCGATCCCACAACCAAATGGTGACATTTGAACCTCGCCTAACACTGGCCTACGTAATGTCCCCAGTTAGTATGACTTATTATTTTTAGTTAAATTATTTTATGGATCAAGAATTAGTTGATTTTTGGAACATAGGTTTTATCAAATAGATATACATAATATAAGAAAATGATTTTATGATTATGTGATAAATGTTGTTTGGGAATACATTCTATCTTTTGGGAACACTATATGCCTAAGGAAAATAAAATTCTATGGGATTTCATTTGTGGAGTAATGGTTGAAATTTTAATTATGAAGAATCAATGTTTTTATTGTGGACATTTGTTCATTTGCGTTATTTATTGAAATGAGTAACCTATCATGGGGAATATGTGATTAGGTTAATTACACTTTAGTTGCAGACATTAAGAGTAGTCGTTGTTATTAAGAGATAATTTTGAACATTAATCATGGAAAGCTATGTGATCCGATTCTTCTGAGTTTTGGGTTTATATTTTAGTTTGGTATATATTGTATAATTTTAAGGACTATTTTTTAATTTACAACATTTGTTGAACTTTGGGTACTATTTGTTCAATTTTGGAGACTAAGAGTATTATTTCCTTTTATAATGGATTATCCATTTTGGGTATTATCTGTTCTCATACAAACCATTTTGATATTGGTTGATGTATGATGAAAAAAATATATTTAATCATTTTTTGTTTATGTGATACTCTAGAAGTTGATTCTAGCACTTTTGATGTGACCAAGTCAGTTAGAATAGTCATCGTTTGGAGATAAGATGAGTTTGTGGTAAGAATATAATATAGTATTAAAGTCTACATGAAGAGTAAGTATTTTTTTAATGTTTTTTGTTAAGATCATAAATAAATTAAACAAAATTATGAAAATTAACATTAAACAAAATTTTTGTCTGTTAGCTTTTCCTACTTGGGGAAAAAGACCGTTTATCCCATCACTATTTTGTGGTTTTCTTGATATTAACTATCTCCTTATCATGTTTTCTATCAATCTCTATCATAACATGACACTTAGTTTCTCCTCCAAATCCATGGTTTGATACAAGGAATCCTAGTATGTGTTATCTCGGGTGACCATTGTAATTATCATTCTTTATTTCAAATTGATAGTTTTATTAACTATTTTTCTCAAGTGGAACTTTTAATGAAATTTACAATCCTAATTTTAAAACTGTGTGGAAAAAAATTCCAAAAGGGGGGAAGGATGTAACATCCAAGGTAAATAAAGAATATAAAATTTTCATATTTATTAACATTTATAAATTAAAAATTAATTTTACTTTGATTGGGATTCAATGCTCGATGGTGTACCCGGCCCGCAACAATGGGAATCTCCAAAATCTCATGTTGCACACAAAGTTGATTCATACAAAAAGATAATAATATAATATTATTTTAAATGGTAGTTAACTCGTAGCATTTTATTGGTGATAATGAACATAAATTACTAAAATATAATTATATGTGTTTGATAAATGTTTTTAAATTTATCCAACAAATGTTAAATTCATAAAATGTGAATGAATCTAATTTTAATCATAAACACTCTAATATTCTTTAAAAGGTCGATTTTCTACCTTTTGTTGGTTAACCATTTTTCAATCAAGTTTTTTCACATTAATATGTTCTATTTAAAAAAATAATATTATTCTATAGAATTGGTACATCAAAATATAATTTGGATGAAATTTGGGTATTTTTGTGAAAATGTTAATTTTTTAATGAATAATGAAAAATACAGTTTATAAATACAAAACTGCCTTTTAATATAATTTAATTATATCGATAGATTATTATTTTAATAAGTTTTAAAGTTTAATTGGATTATATTTTTACCATTTAATACAATTTTGTTCATTAGAAGTAATTTCACACTTAATTTGGACATAAAGAAAGCTAATTCTTTTGATATTTTTTATTTCATAAAAACATGGTTTTTGTTTTTACAATGGAAATTAATTTTAAATTAATTTCTACCACTTATGTGTTTATAATCGGGGAAAATGATTCTATATTTTTAATTTGGGTGTCCAAAGTATTTAAATAGGTAACTTTTATTTTTCAAAATTACGAATATTAATTTCAGTAAATAATTTATTTATCATGGTTAAAAGGTTAATCTTGTAAATAAGTGTGAAATGTAATATTATAACATTATTAAATTACCCTGAAAATTATTTATACACCTATTGTATTATAAATTTCCAACACATGCCATCCATGGGTCTATTTTAGGACCCAATGGAGCCAATTGGGAGTGATAATGTAACTTTATTTTAATTGATTTAAAGTAAGGACAAAAATTACAAAAACAAGAATATGTTTACTAAAAAAATTATATTGGGTTATTTAAGATATCTCTACAACTATAATTTTTTTTTTGAAATGATAAAATGATTATAATAAATCATGGTATTTTATATAAAATTTGTAGAAATTAAATAAACTAATTTTATTATGACACAATTGTGATGCAATAATTCCATCATTAATAAAAATTTTAAATAAATGATATTATAAATATAAAAAAATATTTTGTAAATTTTTATTAAATCAAAAAATTTGATGGATTATTATGCAATATTATGTTTTAATTATTATAGGTTTTTTTAAAGAATCATGTTGTTATATATTTTTTAAAAAGTATTGATATGAATAGTATTTCAATAAACACAAATGTTTTTTTAAATCAATCAATATTTTATTATAAGATATAATATTCTTACAAATATAATATTCAGAAAACTTTCTTATATAATGTTGATAATTTCATTAATGAACCACTTGTGGTTCTAATGTTATTTTATGGTATCTATATTAATTATATAGTATGTATATATAAGAGAACATGGTAAAAGTTAAATAAGATAAAAAAGGGTTAATTAAACCTGATAAAGATTAAAAAAAATTCAAAAACTTATCCAATTATTATTTTATGATTTTATTTAGAATCATATGAACCTTGTATTGTTATTATATATGTTTTTGACCTTTTGAAACGAAAAATTAGTTTATCATAAAATAAAATTTTCAAACATTCCTAAAAAGCCCCTCCCCCCTTATAAAATGTCATCACCTCTGACCCATTACTCACACCTCTAAAGCCCATTTTCTTGTCAAACCTCTTACCAAATAAGATCCCAAGATCTCTCTCTTTCACAAATAATCATCAAATTGGGTATTAGACACTTCAATAAAGACTTTTTGTTCAAACTAAGGGAGTTACCTGATTTAAAGGTAATATATTCCCTCAAGTTATCTTCTTTTATTTTAATTCTCCACTCGCTATGATATTTTTATTAATTTTTTACAATAAATCCCAATTATACTAAATATAAATGGGTTTTAAATAGAATTAATATAAATACCCTTACATACACCTCCATCTAATGGGTATAGTACGTAATGTTTATGTGGACGACAAAATACTGCCCCACGAAATGATTATTGTTCAATCTTCTCCAACCACCTCTTATGGTGGCCATTTGGAAGGAAAATTATTTATATAAGATATTTATGATATATTTTTTATCTCTAAATTTATGTAATTCTATTTTATAACATACCTTTAGGCTTCTCATGTTGTATATATATGATAATTTCTTTTGAAGAAGAGTTGTCTACCGCCCCCTCAAAATGATATGACTCTTTCATAACATACATAGAAAGTATAAATGATGGTGTTAATGAACATAAAAAATATAAAAAATATATGATATTATAATTTAATAATAATATACTTCTTTATCATTTGGTTTTCATTTCTTTTAAAATGAAATCAAGGAAATTGAAGTAGTGTTCATGCGTACGTATGGCTTACCGTCTCCATGAACGGTGCATTTAATTTTCATATATTCTAATGATATGGACTTTTATAAATAAATATATTCCAGATATATATGATATATATGATATATAAACCATTAATATCATTCTGGAGATAATTGAATTTCAACCACATGGACAATTTATTAGTACAACATGTTCATTTTTTACTCATGTTCCGAAAATCGACAAAATGTCCCGATATAAACTTAAATAATTAATAATTGTTATAGAAAGGTAATAACTAATATAAAAAGAATAATAAACTTGAAAAAGGTTATTAAGAATTTAGAAATTAACTTTAGTTACTTATTCAAGAAATTAATGAATGAACTGGTCAACTCGGACATGATGTAAGGGACTTTGTCTCAATGTTCGTTCATTGATGAATGATTTGATAATATATACCTACTTATTTTATACGGTATATAATAAAAACATTTTGATTTTAATTTCATTAAAAAGGAATGTTTTTTCTACTCAGCATTTTAATAAAGGAAGGAAATAATTTTTTTAACTTTTGCTGTGACAAGGAACTATCTACTATCGTAAATGTTATTTATCTTCCCCTATATAATATTTTTAAAATGAAAAGAAATCCCTTACTCCGTTTTTTGGTGATTTGGTATTGAAAATGGTTTTTGAAATGGATTGATTATTTCAATATCTAGAAATGATTTATTGTGATCTCAAATGAAATTTTATTAGTGAAATGTTTATATTTTCCATATTTTATGTGTTATGCTTTTATAATAGTACTTGGAAAATTGACTAGTGGTTACATGATAAACCAAATGTATAGTAGTTCCATAATAAACAACGATAGGTTGTTACATTATAACCACCAATTCATTAGGTTTGAAAGTTGGTCGTATGGCTATTCGATTTAGTGATATTTGTGGAAGTCGACCATATGTTTATCCCATATAAGTATGTTTATGTCTCAATTTACCATTATATGTTATGTGTTCTTTATATGGGTTTTATGATAGTAATTTGATTACAAAAATACTATGAAATGATCTTTTATTCAATGAAGTGTACTTACGACATCATAAAGGTAAAAAATACGACTTATGATAAAGTATTCATGGTTTACTTATTGTTTTAAAAAACTAATAGTTACCCTTTTTTGTGTATCCTATACTAATATTTTTGTGCTCATTACATGTTTTTTTGAAATGTTTTTCACATAAAATAATGATAAATAGGGTCAAGTATGTGATCAAGGAAAAGTCATTATTTCTTAATTATGGAACTAGACATTACTCCTTTTTTCAAGAGTTATCATTTTATGAAAAAATGGAAACTCAGTAGAAGTGTCTACATGTAATATTCAAATTGTTATGTATATGTTATGACCTAATTTTACAAAGATGTGAAGCTGTAAAGATCTTCAATGTGAATAATTAACTTAATTAAATATTATGTAATGTTTAAGGTCAGGCCTTACACAAAGTTAGAATAAACTATTAGGAAAACCATACTCTAACCATATGATGACACTACCATAAGAACCTATATACCACACGATTTCCTTCCACCATTTACCAATTGTGTGAAAATTAAATCGCCTTCACTACTTGAGAACCCCTACCATACATTAATAGGATAACAATTAGACAAATGTTTTGCATGCTGTGTGACCTAATTATTAATCTTATTACACATTTTATTCATGGATGTGAATCCTCAATTGAAATGTTTAAAAACCTAGTGACACCATATAAATCATATATTGTTATATAGGACATGTCACAAGTTTTGAAAAACCAAGTCCCCCAACAATATAGATCACATGTTGACCCAGACCATCAGTAAAAATCATGCACCAATGGTGTTCCCAAGGTTTCTTCTCTCAAAAATGCACATTATATTCTAGACTATCCAAATTTAATTTGATCCTTTGAGATACCTCTTGAGGCCAATAATCTGTCATAAAAATCCATTTTAATGAGTTCGATTTATAGAATCATATTCTAGAGATCTATTTTTTAAATGACGCATCCCTAAATTAAAGGTTCACACACATCTAAAATATTCTACCTAGCCACAAAAGGACGGTTACAAAAAACATTGACGAATATAAGGGATTAATAATAATAAAAAATTTATATTGTTGAAGTAAAAGGACTTTATGAAATATATGATCAATTTTTTTAGCCTTTGATAAAATAAATCAAAATGACAAGTTATATTCATTTTTAAAATATTCATTTATTACAATGAAAAAAAATGAAGGATCCTGAAAATTACCATTAACAATAATTACTTTATAAATTATAAGATTTTTTATAAATTTTTTTTAACATGGTTATATTGTAGATTTATTTTAAAGGAATACATTAAAATAATGTTTTAAATAAAAACACCTTACTTAGTCTCTCAACTTGTAACATTAGTTATTTAGCATATCTAAATAAAACATATTAACAATTTATTTTCATATGAATATTTTTCAGGATTATTTTCATATAATAATATCCCTTGTATTATTTATCAACATTTTTTAATGTTAATAAATCATTTAATTTCATTTCATACAATTTGAGGATGTTTAGTTCATAATGCAAAAAAAACATCAAGATGTTGACCTAGTAAGAGGGTTCATTATTCTATCATATATAGAATAATAATCATGAAATAATACATAATTTTATAAATTAAATATATTTTTTTAATAACCTACGAAATGTTGAAATAAAAAATAATCTCATCACTTCATTGTGGTGGTATTTGATATGTATGTGTTAGAATCATAAACTGTTTTTAATGGGTGTAATAGTTTAAAGGTATGTAATATATTATATTTCAAATATGATACTTATTTAATGAATATAACATAGATATATATATATATACATTTGAAAGATCATTATAAATTGTTATGTGGTTTGGTAATGAAAAAATATCACATCACTTCGTACTGGTGATAGTCCACACATATTTCTCAAATGATATTTTCATTCCCCATATGATATAATATAATATATTAATGAGTAATACCTTCATTATAATTATATAAGAGTTTATTGGATGTAAATATGTCATTATATCATAAAAGATAGTGAATATGTTTTGGTTCAATAATAATAATTCATGTCATGTTTCTCGTACTGGAATTATGCTTATTCTACAAAAAGACACCATTTTCTTATACCATAAGGCATATAGGATGGAATTTTGATGTGAAAAAAACATTTATAACACGTTAATTAATGGTGATAAGGGACTTTGGAAGTCCTTATATGATATATATTTCTATGAATGATTTATCATAAGAGGGTATGAGAACCACTTCTAAAAGTTTGGAAAGGACACACTAGGAAATAAAAAATATATTTAAATATAAATAATTAGTTTAGAAAGTTTAATTATTCTAAATAGACATTAATTTTAATAAAAAAAGTATAAATTATGAATAAAATCAGAAAATGATATTGAGTTTATTTTTTGTGTGGTTTTAAATATTAACATTTGGGTTAGTCACTTCATTAACTATTTTTAACTCTAACCTTGAAAAAAAAATTTAAACCTTTTTGCCCACATTAATTTAATTCAATGTTAACTTGTTGTATACAAAAAAATGGATAATATTTTAGAAAACATCCCATTCCAGTTTTCTGCATCTATGACCTTTGTTTAATATTAATTCATTTAAAAAATATTACTTAACATAAAATTTAATTATAGTAATATTAGGGAACATCCATTCAATTCAATATAAACAAAATGAATCCAAAATTGATATCATAATGTGAACACATTTAAACCCAATAATACATTATTATTTACTATTCAATTTATATAATAAAAAAATTATTTAAAAAATTATTATTTTTAAAATCATTTAGCATAAATTTTCTCATACATGCACTATCACTGTATTAGAGTTTCATAAGTGTAAATGGAAATTATATCATGAATAAAAATTAAAAAAAATAAAAAATTAAATTAACTTTATTATGCTTGAAACAAACTTTTATATTCATTCAATGTTCTTTTTTATCCGTATTAATAGATACAATATATATATAAATAAAAACTGTTGTATTTTGTCTTTATATTTTATAAAATTTTGTATAAATGTCATGATCAATAGAAAAGTGAATGATACAAATTGAAATTCCAACTAAAGAAACATCCAAGTCAATTATCATGTAACCCACAAATAGTTCTAGATCTCTATTGGCTAGTTAAAAGCACCTAGTCATAACGAAATAACTATTTCAAACATTTTTCCAAAATATGATTACAATAAATCAAGTACCCATGGGAAACATCCTTATATAAAAAAGTTGTTATAATAATATCATGTAGATGTTCATATTATAGAATTAGGAAAGGAAAAATGCTTTTGAATACATGTCTCATAGTGTCCCATGACCACCCCCAGTTTCTGAAATCTTCTACACTTCGACACCCTAGCCCAAACACATAAAGGAAGAACAAATAACAAACCCTTTATATTAGATTACAAAGGTTACAAACACCAAACAATTTAAGAAGGGTGTGTGATAAAGTCTCATGTAGGATTCCACCAAATATTATATGATGTTACTTCATAGGTTATTTCACATTTGATAAAATAGGAGTAAAAAGAAGATATTATGAATCATTGATAGAAAATATTTTTTAATATTTAAAATCACTTATCAGTACATGTTTATAAAATGTTCCATTTAATTATTTAAAAAGCCAAAAAATTATTTAAGATATTTTGAAACAAATTCAAATGATTGTGTTATATAATAATGATAATATGAGAATATTAACCTAATATAAAAATCTACAGAAGAGTTATTACATTAGAATCAATGTTCATAATAACAATAAGTGGATCAATAAAGATATGTGATCCATCAAACAAGGAAACTATGGTTCTAACTAGGGTTAATGAACTATACCATGTAATGAATAAAATCTATAGTGATGTAATGGGTACAACCATGTAATGATAGTGGGTACACTATAGACTATCTAATAAAAACTGACAATGACTAATCCTCGTGTTATATCTACTATCACTATCCTCAAGGAAACGAGTTTGACACTCACTAGATTTTCTATCCTGACATACATATCCTAAATCATTCATCTTCACCATAGATCCAATATACATGATGTATGTTAGAGATTTAGTAATATATCAAGTTTATCTCATCTAACGATCTAGGTTTTCATCACTTTTCAAAATATGTGATTGATATAACGATGATACAATAGTCAAAATGGGTATCATTATAAAAATAATTAATGGGTTCATCCCTCAAATCACATATCACAATAACCCCAATATTCCCACAAAGAAAATAATATCTCTTTAAAATATTATCAATTAGAAGTATAATAATAAATCAATAAAAATTAAGAGATTATCAATGTATAGTATCATTATAAAGTTACAACTGGTCCATCAAACATCGTCAATTCAATTCAAAACATTTTACAAAATTCCACACACAAAAGGGTAATAATATCCAATTTCTTTTAGAAATAATCATAAAAATTCCATAGGGGAAATTTAAAATAATCATTTCATTCAAAGTGACCATAAAGGATTCATAAGAAGATCTAAAATTTAAAATGTATTGAATATATTTCAAATAATTGGGTTACATCTCATCTATAATAGTATAAATTAGATACTTCATATAAATCATCAGAACCCATTTCATAAAAAAAGAAATTCCATTCAAATTATGATCTTGGTAATTTCAAAAATTGATGCATTTCAAAAAATATAGAAGGCATAAAAATTTTCAAATAACTTCATTCAATTAGACACATTTCATTCTATGAACAAAAACTAATGACAATGAACATAATTTCCCAAAAACATAAATTTAATTCTCATTCTAGATAAATCCAAAACAAACACGGAAATTAATAATTCACATTAACATGATAGAGGAAAATATCATAACCATTCACTTCATGCCATGTTAAAATCAAAAATAAAAGGGTGAAAAAATATTTCACATGGAATTTCAAGATGAATATTCATGGGAAATGTAATCAAAGTTAAGAAAAATATTTTTATGACTAATCTACATACAATGAATTATAAAATAAATTATATTCATAAAAACACCTACATTGAAAATATTTATTTGAAACATAATTTATCATATAGGATTCACCTAATGTGTCAAATACTAGATATAAGAATAAGGATATCAAGATAATTTAAAAAAGTCCCTAGATAAAAAATTCCACATCAGTCATCCTAGATCCAATGTATGACATGGTTGAAATATTCTATTGGAAGAAATAATCAAGATAATTTAAGAGAATCAAGACCAAGTATAAATAAACACATTAGAAATGGATCACTATTTTGATCATCACATCAATCAACCATGAAATGAAGTTGTGAGAGCAAAAACACTTATTTTGGACATTGAATGTAAAAAAGGATTTTAGTAGTATGTTGTATATTTTTTGAGTTAATTATATTAGTTTTAGGATTTTAATTACAATTTTTGGGGAATTTAATTCTATTCATATGGTTTCCTTGGTTAGTTTTCACAGATAGTACAAACCATGAGGATAACCATGCTCCACAAATAGAGACACTAGAAGAGATTCATGGTAAGAATTAATAGATTTTTATAAAATTTACAACCATATTAGCAATTCATTCCATGATTCATAGCTTGGCTAAATTTTTTTACTGACCATGTTTATACCATGATCCTGATCTATGCTACAAGGAATGTTTTATTGTTTTGATCCAAGGTTTTCCAAATTTTGTACCAACTATGAAAATTCACACCAACCTTCAAAAAAATCTGAAAAACTGAAACAATCGACATGATAACCAGCCATGGGATACATAAATCCATGGGTAAATAATCATACAAACTGGTAATGTGATTTACAACCTCCCCACCATAGGACCTTTTTCCCCATAGTGTTTTCATTTTGAAATATAATATATGATGAAAAAAGAATAACTCTATCCAAAATATTTTGAGGTTTATGGAACACTTCCTATAAGAGACTCACAAAAATTATTACAACACTCACGCAACTCCCAGATCAACGCACCACGATAATCAAATGTCTCTAAACTATAAAGAACTAGATGACTATCATATATCTCCCCAAAATATTATGATAAATCAAAATTGTGTATCAAAAGATATTAATATCCCTTCAACAAAAATAATAACCATGAATCACTCTTTATAGAGATAAATATGTTATCTATCATATATAAGAAATGAAAATTATATAAAACGATAACAACCTTGTATGAGTACACAAACTTAACAGATGATTTTAAAAAAAGAGACTCACCACTCTATGGGATCATCAAATAAAATGATAGCACCACTAGGTCCTAGGTGGATTAGAAATACAGATACTCCTAATTACGTTAGGACATTCCCATGGTCTATGAAATGCCAACTGGAAAGAGGTCAAACATCCAGGTCACTACATAATCGATTACTACACAATCACAAGGATAATCATCCAATATATCAAACATTTTCACTGATAATTTATAAAAAACGGAATAATAACTAACAACAAAATATATCATGTTTTATCATTAAAAAATAACACTCATTAACTAATAGGAAAATGTACATCATCGAACTAACAAAATTATAAAATGGAGGGAATGAATTATGGATTTCACATCCACAAGACACAACCACATAAGACACATTTAAATGAAACCATTTGTATGATAACAAACTAGTTCAAAATATATTATCCAAAATGATAAAAAAAAGTTTCCAAATAAATCCAATATTTTTAAAAACTCACAAGGTTTCTACAATTATGAGGAAAACAAAATGCTAAATCATCATCAACCACATATGAAAATCATAAACTGACAGCTCCACTATTCCCTGGACATATTAATTTTTAGGATAATATCTAGAGGCATATTATCTTGAATTTATTATATAAATTCATATTTGGGTTCATTATCCTAATAGAAACATCCCTTTTTAGTCTCCAAACTTATAAGAGAACTTATGGGGACAAAAGTTACCACACTATTTATAAAATCTTGAAGAATTAGAACAAAACCACATATGATGACCTAATGATCCAAATTGGAAGAATGTAACATTACACTTAATTCAATGAGATGATGTTTCATTATCAACCATTAATTTTGAATTATTTGGTTCATATCTTTCAACTGGCTCTTCATGAGATGAAACATCTCTATCGAACATTTCCTTATAAGAAATCACCAAGGCCAATGATTCAGAAATTAAATGTTATGGGATTATGAATTTTCTAAAATAAATTACCTCAATAATTTCATAACTATCATGAAAATTCATGAAACATCACATCCATGAGAATTGTTTGTTACACACCGAAATTGATCGCACATCTTGAGAAAAACATAATAAATCATATACTCTCTCTATCTTCACTACAACTAGATACTACCAATGAATGAATATTGACCAAAATAATTATGAATAAATTACATAATCCATATAAAATAAAATAATTTCTTCCAACTACTCCTTTCTAGGTCCTCAAAATAGGTAATTGGTAGACTTTCCCTTCAGAGCATTTGGATTGTTGAGGGAATTGATGATCCAGTAAACTTTTTAAAGCCACATTTTATCTCATCAACACTATGTTCTCCATTATAAGAAGCGGGATAAAAATCCATGTTGTTAAGGATGTTTTTCAAAGGATGGATGTTCCATGTCTCCACCACTCTATATGGGGTTTTTGTAGAGTTTTCAATAGGAGATGCCACTTCTATTAAAAGTGAAGGACTACACTGAAAACAAGACCGATGAATGAACATTATATCATCATTGAATACATACTAGGGTACATTTCTGGTTATCGTCAAACATATTGTCATCTTTTCTAGAATATAATCAAGGAAAAAGAATCCAAAAAATCCATAAAAACATTTATCAATATTTTATTATGTTCAATGTTAACGAAATATATCTTTTTATAAAACGTTACTCTTATCTTTTATGATGATGGATCATGTTATAAAAACATCAATGTTATTATAAATCCATTACAACGTCAAGGAAGTTAATTCATGTTTTCATAAACATAGAACCCATTTTCCAATTATCAAACCCACTTATCTTTTAAAAACCATTTAAAAATTAATTTATCATTAAAAAATTTATGTAATAGATTGTCAAAGTATATTTGAAAATTAGCTTTACAAAATGAACATTTCATAAATCTCACATTATGGTATTTGGACTAATTTCTCAATAAAATAAATCATTCCTTTTTTAAATTATTTTTTTATAAATTGATAACGAAGGATTAATTATCATCGAACAAAAAAATTACTTTAAACATACCACACAAAAAACCCACATAACTAACCATACATAAGTGAAGTTACATATAAGAAATTAGATAAGAATCAATGTTTATAACTATGTTAGAAATGTGCATTGATTGGTTATATGTGTTATTAATCCACAAACCTACCTCAAATATATTCAATGATAAATTTATATATTAGTCATATCGATTCGACATAGTTTACCAGACCATGAATACATAGTGTGTCTATGGTCATCCTTACATTATTTTTTGGAATATGACAATAGATTTCGAAAATCAATGATAATATCATTGGGAATATACGTCTCATTTTTCATTATGAAACCCACAAATCCAAAATATTACAATTCCCTACATCCCATGAATCTCATGTCTCATCATGAGGAGGTGGGTATTATGAAAACACTCATGGACTACCTTTTGAATCTAAAAACATTGATGTAATCTTTTATTATTCAATCACTATAAATAAAAAATCAAATTTCAAGTAAAAGGGTTTCTTTTCATTAAAATATATCATAATACACAATTTATAATTAAAAAATCCATTATTCCATCTAAAAAAATCTAAATCAATTTTCCATTATCCTAATAAGCAGTCTCGATCTGCATAGGTTTGAAACAATTACATGAGAATAAAGATATAAATTTTAGCGAATAATTATCCTAAAAAAGATTAAAATAAATTGAGTACACTATATAAACATCATTAGATACATACATTAAGATAATTATATCATCTAATAATAGATTGTAATAAATTGGGAATATAAATATGCCTCCAAAACCCCTTATTATGTAATTCCATGACCACCCGCCATGTCCTACAACGAGAACCACATGTCACCCTATCAAAAACACATAATGGAAGAATATATCTTGAAAAATGTTATAATGATTAAAGAATTTTAAAAAACCAAATGAAATTAGTGGTGTGTGAGATAAAGATCCTAGTTGGATTCCATAAGAGATTATATAGATTTACTTCATAAGATTATTCAAATATTTTAAAAAATTGGGTACAATAAACAGATTATAAATATTTATTTGAAATAATGTTATAAATATTTAAAAAAAATTATCAAACAAAATATGTAATGAATTACATTTCACAAATTGAAAACAAAACATTTTTTATAAATGATTTGAAATCCATTTAACAAGAGAGAGTCATAAAATAATGAAAAGATATGAATGTTCACATGAGATGAAAATCTACCCAAGATTCAATATAATGGAGTCATAGTGAATAAAAAAAATAAATTGATCAATCAAGATTTCTATTAAATCATGAATGGTAACTCTATGTCCACGTAGTGAAAATGAATGTTTTCATATATCACATATCAAGTATATGGATTCCATGGGTTCAACCTAGGTAAGATAGTGAGTTCACCATATACAAGATAATCTAAAATCATCATTACTAATCAACATGATTACATCATGTCTCAAAAGTCTCAAGGAAAGCTATTCCACACAAACCTACAATTCTAGCCCCACATCTGTAGCATGAAACTTTTATGTTCTATATCAATCCACTCGATAGGGTGTGAGTTCCCCAGTGAATCAAATATATATTTAATCTCACCATAAAATCTAGGTTCACATGGCAAGTCAATTGAGCTGACTGAGATTATTTTGTTACGAGGATCACTGTCTAGATCATTCTCAATATCAATAATTAGTCAATTCCAAAAAATCCAATCTCATACTCACCCCTAATGTTCATATAAAATAACTTTATTAAATACTAATCACTAGGAATTATGAGAATAAATCATGTTACATTATGAAATTATCAAAATATAGGATCATCAATCATTTCCATCCAAACCACCAAACATCCTCAATTAATGTCAATTTCCTTAATAAAATTTAACATTAAAAATGATATTCATACACACTTCCTCTCAAAAATCATAATTAAAATTTCAAATAGCCTTTTAAAACAATTATTTTTTTAAAAGAAACACTAAATCATTCAAAGGAATTTTACAATTTAACATACTTTGAATACATTTAAAAACATGTTATTACACAATCATTCAATTTTGATAAACAACTAGTTTCAATTGATACCAGAAACCCCATTTCAAAAAAAATTAAAATCATTCAAATGTGGATCTTGGTCATTTTAAAAAATTCCTGAATTTTATAAAATTTAAACAATTTAAAATAATGTAATAGAGATCATGATCGTATACATTCAATTCATGTCATTATAAAATCAATGCTAAAATGGTCAAAGAAGAAATAATATGAATTTTATGAATAGAATTCATAGAATACATTTTTTGAAATTAAAAAACATGTATCTTTGAATTATTATGTTATGATTAAATAGAATATTATGGAAAACCATAGAAACACATTCATAGAATATCTGAAATCCATCAATAAGGGATCTGATATGTTTCACCTCTAATGTTGAACACCAGATCAAACCAATATTGATCTCTATTGAATATCGATAATAACCTAGATCCATATTTCCCAATAAAACATCTATAAAATAATGAATCACAAAGATGACCTAGAATATATGAAGAAATAGTCAAGAAAAAATAATATTTCAAAGACCAATGAGATAATGTCTCAATGAAAAATGATGATAGATTTGATTGAAACTTTTATCTACCATAAAAAGAATTTGTGTGAGATAATAGTTTTATGGGGGACTCCCAAAAGCCAGTGGATCTTATTCTGTTTGAGTGAAAGACGATTAAGGTTAATTAGAGGGTTTAGGGATTTTAATTATAATTTTCAGTGCATTTAATTCTTTTCATAGAGTTTCTAGGGTTTGTCACAATATTAGAACTTAACGTGAAACTAACCATGAACCCAAATTAGTGCTTCTAGAATAGCTTCATGTTTAGGAGACCTCAAAAGTTCAACGATGCACCAACTATGCAACCCCCTCTATCCTGTTGGAACAATTTTCCCTTATAGATTTTCTTAACATTTGAAAACCATGCACCCCAATCTATTCTATTGGAGATGTTTCATGTTTTTGCATCATTATTCACCAAACCATGCACCAACTATGAAAAGATCCAATAATTATAAAACATAAAAAACAATAAAAAAAACCGAGAAAGAGATGTAATCATAGGATACAAAAATCAATGGGTAAAAAAAACAAAAAATGGGTAATTGTGTATTACACCATATATTCTAAGTGTGTACGGATAATAAATAATCCCTACATTAAAATTAGATAAATGGATGGTTTGAGAGGAATTTAAACCTTGTTTTATAGTTCAATTGTTTTTCCTTATTTGCACATTCCTTGGTAAAAAAATATTTACCGTGGTAAATATTAATAATTACTAAAAATAAAATGAAACAATTAACTATAAGAAATAATCTAATATTGAATATGTAATATATTTTTCATTTTTAAATATCTTCAAGTTGAAGAGATATGTTTTAATAAAAACAGTAATGATTAAATGAAAAAGACTTCTTAGAAAAAACATTAAGATAAAAATTTAATTTATATTGAAATAAATTCTTATGATGATTTATAAGAAATTAATATTATTATTTCAAATTATTATAGGTCTTTCTTGCATGATGATAAAATTATAAGTACAACTATACTTTTATATTACATAATTTAACAAAAAAATTGATGTTCTGTGAAATTAGATCTTTTAAATATTCACTCAAAAATAAATAATTTTTGAACCATCCAAAATATTCAAGCTAAGACTATTATGAAATGATGATTTTGAAAATATTTCATGCTTATCATATATAAATTCTAAAATATTTAGAAATTAATCCTATCATATCCTCACAAAATAAAATTGAATCCATTTTTGCGGAAAACATATTTTTAAAGAATATAATTTATTTATTCACATTCCATGAAGAACTAGAGTAATTATATTAATGATGATTCATTCTATGGGATATATAATATATTTATTTAAATATTATTATTTTTTAATAATAAAATATTTGATCTATTAATAGATAAATACATTAAAGATATAACAAAAAATTATTAAAACATTTTCCCCTTCAAATGATTTATCCACATTTCATTTCAATTTTTAATCAATTCATGATTGATTATTCATTAAAAAATTTTAAAAAATTATCCTTCATAATAACATCATTCATGTAAATTCTCTCTAAAATAATAATTTTAAAATAATGATCATATATATATTATAAAATAATGAGGAGTGATTATGATCTAAGTGGCGTATATGACACATTATAAAATATATTATTTAATAAAATTAAATTTAATAATCATTTTACATTGATTTCCACACCCCTTACTGACATTTCTTCCTCATAATTTTAACACATATCAGACCAAAAGTGTTTAAGACATAATCATACTCAATTTTTAAGGCTTGAATATAATATAAAATCATATGACGAAAATAGTTTTTTTAATATATAAATACTTTTATTGAAATGATAATTATTATTATGTATAAAAAAATTTCACTTTGTAATGAGGAGAAGTTAAATAAGAAATTCACAATAATTAATATATAAACAAGTCCCCTTATAAGGTGAACAATGGTGGGATGTTAATATATAGAGATCCAAAGGGAAAAAAATATTTTCAATGGAATAATATAGAGTGACAGAGAACATTCCCCTGAGAACATTAATATCAAAAAAACAACAAATCAAACAGGGATAAATATTACAATATATTATTTTGAAATTATGTATAATAGGGATAAATTATTTCATGATATTATCCCTTGAGTTTATGGATTAAATTATTATTATTATACATAAGACACGAAAAAATAAACTCTTGATATCTTCTGATTTCATAATAACATCATCATATTGTGTTTGTTCTTTTATAAATATATTTTATAATCTCTTCTCATACTCCAATGAATTCTTAATTGTGATAAATTTTAAATATTTTTAGAAGTAAAATAAAATTTCATGGGATTATATGATCCACAAATGGATGTCAACTTATTTTCCATATTTCCATCTATTGATGAAAACAACAAAATGGATAGACAATGATAAGATTATATCCAACATACATAAACCATTATTTTTAAACATAATATGTTGAGATTATAATGTAAAAAATAACACCTAAAGATAAATGCTAAAAATTCTAATAAATAAATGATTTACCACAATTATATATAAATACATCATCATTAGTGACCACAATTACCCAAAAATTTATCAATATATGTCATATTATATAAATAACAAAAATTAATTCCACCGCAAAAGACCTTTTCACATAATCAAATAGAATTCATAGTGTTTTATTACTATAAATGTATCCAAAAATAGCCTTAATCATCGTAAACATTGATCACATAAAACCTAAAATAACTGTATATAGGCATTTATATTTATCTATAACAATAGGTGTATTAACCCATAGTGAATTCTAAATCTCATTAAATGTCATCATCGAAAACATTCTAACCTCTAAAGTTATCTAATAATATCCTCTCATATGAACTTTAAGAACCATAACTTATTCGACACATGAATAAATTATATATATCAGGGGTTTCACAAAAATATATATCTTGAATAATTGTAGTTTATAGTTTTAGAGAATTAGGTACAACATTACATAAGATATGTGGAATGTTCCAAAATTTATTAGTTTTTCCTATAATATATTTCCGACATATAAACACACAATGGTCATTCATGGTAACACACATATCTATAACACATGAATTATAAATATTCATAATCAATGTTATTCCCTATGATAAATCATTTAAAAATATGGGATGAGATAATAATCTCACAGTAGGACATAAAAGGAAATTAACCATATTATTAGTTAATAAACCATAAAATAGAATAATAATGTTTTCATTTTTTATAAAAACAATTTATCTCCAAATCCCCTATAATTAAAAAGAACAACATAATTTATTAATTTATTAATGAAACCATTTAAAAATAAATCATATAATCAGAACCATATTCATTCAGGTTTCATGGAAAATAAGAAAAATGTAAATATTTTTTCTGTGACAAAAAATAAATTCACCATTATGTAATTATTTTAGATGCATTCCGTAAAAACATACAGTACTACAATGATTACATATAACAACATTGGAATTTATCATCGCTAGAAATATTCACTGATAATGTTCAGGTTTTTCAACGCTAAAAAATAACTGATAAATTTACCACTTTATCTAGTCTTTTCATTTAGCACTAATAATGGAGAAATGTATCAACACTTCATTTATAACACTAATAAAAGGTGTCCTTCATTAGTTTATTTTTAACACTAATAAAAATTTTCCTTCATCAGTTCCTTTTTTGTGAAAATAATGGTCCAAAATAAAATGAATAATTACAATAATGAAAATATAATGATTAAATTAAAAAATAACAAACACATTAATAATTAAATAATTAACGACAGAGATAAATAAATTTAATATACACATATATTTATTATAAATATTGTTAAATAATATATATTAAAATTTAATATATAAAACTAATATGAATAATATATATATATAATGTTAACTAGAAATATATTAATATATTATTTATTATCACTATTGTCTAATTTTTCAGGTTTTCTTATATTAAACATTGTGTGTTGCATTTATTTCACACACACACACACAAACACAAACACACACACACACACATATATGTATGTGTATTCATTTGTATACCAGACACACACACAAATATATCTACTCAATATATAGAAACAAAATAACCTAATATTTACATAATTTATTCAAATGATAGTATATTTTAGTATTTCATTATAATGTGATACATTTAATATATATTACATTTTTTATTGTCCAATATTTTTTTTTAAATACTATAGTTATGGTATAAATTTTTAGTTTTTTTAATTTTTATTATATTTCGGGATATGTTAATTTGTATTATAAATATATATATATATATATTAATTTGTAATGTTTATGAATAATAAATATTTCCTAATCCACTTCAAATATAAATAAATCCATATTTTTTTACTGACTCAGATTAAATCCAGAAATCTAGTCCATTTTTCCAATATTTTTATAGTGTACTTGTTTTGAATTACTCAATTTCACTCAATTTTAAAATGCATGTATTTATGATTATATTTCAATTAATAATGTAAAAAACTTATTTGTTAATAAATATTTAGATGTAAATAAGAATATTATATTTACTATATTAATAACTATTATAAATAAATAATAATTTATTTGAAATTATTATTTTTATAATTATAAATAAATAACTATATATAATTAATATATATAAAATTATAATAATATTATTTCAGTAATTATTTTAATTAAAAAAATTAATAGTAGTTTTATAGAGGTTATAAATATCAATCATTATTAGTAAAAATTAAGCACTCTTATAAGATATATTTATCATCTCTAACACATTTGAACTGATATATATGTCTTTTATCAGCGCTAATAAATTAAAACTAATAAATGGGTTTTAAGCCAGTACTTTTTTAAATAGTTGTTAAAAGTGACATTTATCAGTTTCAAAAACCCTAAACCACGACTCAATAATTCGTGATTCTCAAGAACCCATGAAAATCCACTACTTCTAGTGAAACTCCTCTACGTTTCCTCAGATTAATCAATGGTTAAATCAAATGTATGATATTTTATACTCTCCCACAATCATTTTATGATGTTTTGGGTTCTGATTGTTTATTTTTTGCGTTGTTCATAAACATGAGGAACCCTACATGACATCTCATCGCTACTAAAAAACAATAAGTGGGGTTATATTTCATCGTTTTTTCCTTTCATGTGTATTTAACTGTCCATCCCATTTTTTCCTAAACTCACACATAGATGTTTTACCCTCCACTAGACTTTACCAAGGAGTCCTCTTGTGTCGCCTCAGTTTTCTCATCATTTGAATTATATAGCGTTCTATAATCTAGGTATTTTCTCAAATTTAAATCTTCTTATATAGTAGATTATAGATTCTTAAGGCTTAATTAGTATAATTTTTATGAACAATAGGATATTATGTTGTGGTCCTTGTTCATGGGTGCTAACATAGTAAGGCTAAGATAACTGTAAATATCATTAAAACATGTTTTGTGGATTTTGGTTATTAATGGAAATTATTTAAAAACGAAATGGGTTATTTAGATTTTTTATATTTATGAATAATTTTTTATTTATATTCAAAAAATAATGAATTAATTCTTCCAGTTCAAAAAGATATTTTAGTGATTAATGATGTGAGTGTTTATTGGGTTTATTTAATTCAATATCATAATTAGAAATTAACTATGGGATACAAATAGTGATGGGGAATTTCATTGGTGAGAAAAATATGCTCAATGTTTTTAAAAAAAATCCTAGATTGGATAGAGTTAAAAAATCATTAGGTAAATAGACATAGAAATACACAACAACATATAAATGGTAAATTTTCTAAATGTATGTGAGTTATTCATGGTTGGATATTTTATGAATAAAATTAGGAGATAAAATCTATTAATATATTTACTCATAAAAATTGATTGGTAATTAATTTATAGGAAAACAAATATTTTGGAAAGCCATATAACATGGTAAATAAGCACAGAGAGAACAAAAATTTCATAAAATATACTTTTGATGGTTTTCATATTTCTGTCCAATATGTCATGATAATTTCTCTTCCATGTCCAAAATACACAATATAGAGATATGATTCCTCTATTAAAATTATCTCTTTGTTAAATTATATATCCAAACCTCTTTTTTTATTTTATCAGTTTATATCACTAGGTTATGGAGCTATAACCCCTTCACTGATCGAGTACACTCAATAATATTTATATGTTTGGGGGATAGTGTAATCTCCTGAAAGTATATAATACCTTGATTACTACCTAAGTGTTATAAATCAACTACATTTTTATGAAGCATACAATTTGATTCCACTAATACAATATTACAATTATTACATAGGTGTTTTTTCATTGTTTTTATTCAAATTTATCTTTGAGATAAATCATTCCTTTTTAGGGTTTTCCCTCCCACGATCATAGGATGATAGCATAAAACATATAAGTGGTATTAGGGAATTGTTCTTTTAGGAAAAAATTTATTAATCTAATAATTTTTTGAATAAATAAAAGTAATATTATATTATGTCAATATCAAATATTATGATCGGAATGATTTATTTTTCCATCCATGGAATATGGAAATTGTATATCAATTGAGGTGTCTTTAAGAGTGATTCTGTTATTGTATATTCATATGACTCCTTAATCTTTAAACAATTGGTTCTATTTCATCAATTGATAATGTATTGTACTCCCTCATTCAAACTAGCCTTCCACTCATCATCAATAGATTGAAGGAAATCAATCATCTGATGATGGATTAAATTAACGTAGTGATGTTTAGTTGTACTCTAGCATTGAAGTATTATATTTAGATTCAATATTTCATGAAATAATCATGAAATTGTATAATTCTTTACACTTAGTGTGTTGAATTATTGTTGTTCAAGAATAATTAAATGTTATAATACTCGTGTTGATAATGGATTATGAACATGATGATGTTTCCAATCCCAATAAATAACATACTGTTGATGATGAAACTATTGAATTATTTATGGATTAACATCATATTGATGAAAAAAATGAAAAAAATACAATGAAATAACATCATTGCTCTGAAAAAAATATCCAGGTAAGAAGTTAGGGTATAAAATTTGAAGTTCTTTAGAATCAATGTCGATAACCTATTGACCATAGAAATTTAATGTTCATTAGTTCTGTTGGAGTCATAATGATGACGAATGTGATGATTAATATTGACTCATGGCACCGTGTCCAACTAAAATCCAAGGAAATTATTTGGAATGATATATATGTAATTTTATAATATAAATTATCTATTTTATTTAAAAAATATATAATGAAATTATGATTTGGATTTCAATTTTCCATAAATATTTAATTTATTATAAAATATTTCTGTATTAAATCTATATTAATGGCCACAGGAAAACACAATAGAGGCTTCTAGTAGCTTCTGATGAAGATACATCTTAGTGGTGCTGAGGAAAAAATAAATCCATACCCACCCCTTTGTTATAGACACATTATAATGTAGAAAACATGGACCTTATTTAGGAATCACTGCAATGAGAAATCATTTCAGGTGAATTGTGATAGATTATATATTATTTGACATAATTTATTTTATCCATCATGATTCAAAATTGTTAATTTATGATACGAAAAATTGAGTGATGCAAATAAAGAACCTACATCAAAACCTGAATAGACAAATTGAAATGGAGTGATGGGGTATGATTCATTTGGGATGAAATTATAATTTATTTTAAATCAATAATGAAATTATAATTATGCGATATGAAACAACATATGTTCCATTGTTTATATGCAGATTGATGAATCAAAATATGAATCAATCTCAATCCAACTTCATATACTATGGAAGAAGGATCATATAAATAAAGATGGTATATTAGTGGAAGAAGACACAAAATAATTATTTATAGTATTTGTAAGTTTGAAATAATTGTAATTATTTACTGTTGATATCATTATTATGTAAAATAAATTTGTTTATTTTTTTAATGGTCTAAACAGAAGAATATTCAACAATTGTACTAGATGAAAATCAACTTTTAGTATCTCTAAATCAAACTAAACAATACGGTCCCGTTAGAGGATTAGGTTATGGAGAATCTCCTCGAACATATTTCAAAAAGACTAAACCACATGAAGATATATATATATATATATATATATATATGACGTGATGTGATGAATTTAGACACAAATGGCTGACTACAATATATTATTTTGTGGTCTAGTTTGGTAGTACCACATATATGAAATGATCCAACTGAACCAGCATTTGATCAAATATACACTCATGATCCAAATGATTCCATTACATTTGAGGCAGTCCATTCTCACAAAACCATTCCCGGGTTAATAAATTTTTTCATAACCGTTTCTCTTAAATGTGAATCAAACAACATTCGATAACTTTTTATTACTGTAATTCTATAGGGTTTAATTGTATGTTATTTTTTACTATCAACACCCATGTACCATCTTGATGTAAGAGGAACAATATATAAAATACGAGGAGATCAGCTACACAATCAACCCCTCCTAGAAGATCACATGAGAGTTTGGATTGAGGTAGCTTTTGAGCTGAGTTCTATATTTCTTAATCCACGTGATCATACAAATATGACAACAGTCAATGATGCTATTAGAGATTTAATATAATGTCCTTCTGAACATATAATGATAAATGAGTTATGTCTTTAACTGATGTTTTATTATGAATAACATGTAACAGATGTTGATAAATGGTCTGATGTGAGGAATGATATTACACACCGATAAGGAAGTGAATAAATGAAAGACAAGATTAGGGAAATCTAGTGAATCGTGTCATAAGACAAACAATCTTCTAAGAGTACCTTTTCTTCACTAGTTCCAGATCAACATTTCTGAACATTACAACATCATAAATAGACCACATTTAATTATAAATATATGTCTTACATTCACAATGAAGAAGAAATACTTCGAACATTCATTACATATGTAATTGGTATAAAGTCTCCAAATGCTTTTCTAAAGCATGAATGACTTGGTTTATCAACTTTGAATAAATACCTAAGTTACATTTTCATAATAATTCCTTATATATAGTCATATAGATATGTTTTATTAAAGTTAATAAATATTTATGTTTTGTAAAAGTGTTTATATTAAAATAATATAATGGTAAGATCGTATGAAGAAAGATTTGAATTCATTAATCCTTGTAATATTTCTACACGTGAAAAAAAAATTTATGAGGAAGGAATTAATTATAAAAAATAGAAGTTACTCAAATAATTTTATAACAAAAATTAGATGATATAAAATTTTAATGCTAAAAATTAAATGGTAAAACACTATGATCTAATCACATAAATTTTTTTTTTTATTTTTTTAATTAATTAGTTTTTTTAAGAAACATTAGATGCTGGTAAATGTGAACATAGAAACCTTGAATAATTATTTTTTTGATTCATTGCATGTATTTCCAACAATCTGACAACACATGATGTGTATTTTGATTCTGTAATACACTAAAATCAACATTTTATATATAAAACTTGATTTATATTTACACTTTTTGTATTAAATATAATTTATTTATGATAAGGAAGCCACTAAATACATGCTAAATCATGGAATGAGATCTGATTCAGAGAAGATAAATCCCACATATTACTACAAATTCAATGAAAATTAAGGTATATATACAAATTTTTAACTATCCAAACATTTCCCAAAAATTACGTATTTTTTTCATTGATTCATCAGTATCTAAAACAATATAATACAATTGATTATGGATATTATTTTTTCAAATTTATGAGAGAAATCATATAGCATGAAAAGACTAGCATCCCTCAATAGTTAATTTCCAAATGTAATTAAAATGTCATTAAATATATTTCATAGTCAATTTTTTATATTCTCTCAGTACTATCAATATTTCTGACAAATGTTTATGTCAATAGGTGAAATTGATCTATTTATAGATGAGTGGGTAGAAAACATTTTGTCAGAATGTATGAAGATAAAAAATTTAGGTGATTACATTATATGACTATGATCTAGTTTGAGTTATGAACATTGAATGATATTTGGTGTGTCAATAACTATTGTTAGAATGCTTATATAATATTTTTTTAACTCTTTCTCAATGATAATATTAATTTAGGATAAAAATTAGTTTAAAAGTGATTCCCTGCAAATAATAAAATTTTTGGGAAAATGAAAAGGTGGATGTGAAGGTAGAGGAGAAGAATGATGGAGAGGTGGAGTCGAATGTAGAGGTGGATCCAAAGGTAGAGGCATAGGTGGAGGGAGAGTTGGAGTTGAAGACCGACCTCGAGGAAGAGGTAGATGTGATGATAGAGGTGGAGAACAAGGTAGAGGAGGATAAGGAGTGGTGACATAAAAACAATAAAATTATTGGTAAATAAGGTAAAATAAGGACCTACCATTATCTTGTTTTATAATGATTGTTCAAAATGATCATGACACTTATCACATAAGATAACTTACATTGTGCATCTTTCTTGTTTAAACTAACATTTTAGTAAAAATAGATGTGGCATACTCAAAATCGATAAAACACGTTTGGATTGTTTTGGGAAATTAAGACATTGATGCATATATAATTTCATAACTATAGGGATTAATCGTAACACAATATGATGTAGGGTGTGACCAGTAGGACTCCAAGTGTGTCTTTTTTAGTCAAAAGTGACATTAATTTTAGTAAAAAAAACAAACTAAAATTTTTGCGTAGTTTATTTAATCATGTGTTCTTGTTTTAAGAATCACTACTTCCAAGTGATTTCCTTTGGATTTTTTCATGGAACCGGAAATAACAAACAATTAGTTATCCAAAAGAGACCTTCATTCCAAAGGTATACATTAGTTATGTTTGATATTTATGATACCTAATAATGTGCATTGCTCAAGGGGATGAGAGGTCAGACTCATCACACCCTTTTGGTGGGAAATATTTTCTACTCTGAGACTCTCTTTATAAATATAAGATATTTTACAGAATCCTTATTAATTTACTAATTATAACATAAGATTCCTCAAAATATTCAATCACTTATTAACAAAAATAATATTTTAATTAATCCATATGTATTCGAGGTTATTCATTAATGGAGATATCCATATGTATTCGAGGTTCTACATCAATGGTATCCTCTCATATACAACTTAGAGATTATTTTAATCATTGTTATGATGATATTGGATTTTAAGACACTAAGGGGGGTCTTGGGAATCTATAGTCAACCAGGGAGACGAAATATTGATTTGATATTAATATCATTCCCATAATATGGACTTCCTACATATCCATGTGAAATGAATCATAACCCTCAAATTTTGGTTCTACTTAATGGGATACATCATAACTTTAAAGCAATATTATAAGGACCTCTAACTGAATGTTTCTAATTCATAGTTTTATTTGGGAAATATACCTATTCATTAAAAGGAACTTGTAAAACATATGGGATTCCATGTAATATTATACCATGTTCGGAATATGGCCCAAAGAGAACATGGTTGATTTGAAGTGGTGGGTTTGAACCTCATGGAGGATTCTTACATATCCCATTTTGAAGGGAATCAATTCCCACATAGTTAAATGAGTCTCATATGTGAGTATAATCTTTTGAGAGAAATGAGCTATGGATTATTTCCTCAAAAGGATGCCTGATGATTTGGGGTTTTAATTTGGGGTTTATTCCAATGGAGGATGCCTAGATTAGGGTAATTACGGTCAGATTCCTAAATAAGATATCCAATGAGATCAAGGCCAGAGAAGGCTTCCTACATATCCCAATTATGATAGGAATCTGAGTTCCCTTAGTTTAT
The DNA here is from genome assembly GCA_963277665.1 of Viscum album. Lineage (NCBI taxonomy): Eukaryota > Viridiplantae > Streptophyta > Magnoliopsida > Santalales > Viscaceae > Viscum > Viscum album. The sequence goes on along the minus strand of OY728131.1, from coordinate 301,138,398 downwards.
TCATTTTTTTGGTGGATTATGCATAAGAGTTTCCCATTGGAGGGGAAATGATTAGGTAAACCCTTTTGTAAGGGCGCCATTTTGAGCTCGTGCCTTCATGCAGGCTTCCTACTTATACAAGTTAGAACATGAATCAGAGTTCTCGTAGTTCAATAATTTGGGAAAATTTTGTGATCGAGAAAAATCTCTAACCCATGTGGGTAATGCTCATTGTGAGAAACAAAAGGATGTCAATGATTCCACAAAGGCAGAAACACCTTTCCTCCTCCTCTAGTAGAAGAAGGTGCACCTATGACGATGACAGTGGATGATGTTGAGTCGACTAGAGAGGAGGGTAAGGTGAAGGGCCAGCCCTCAATTAAAATTATATTGTACAAGGGTCAAATGTATGGAATGAGTTAAGGGGATGAAATTAGAGAGAATCTATAGTACATCCTCTTATATTAATGGTTATTGGATTACCCCAAGATTGATTCCATAAAATTAATCTTGGTAGGGGATGAGGGCTTTTATTTTGATTGCATGGAAAAAAAGTGTAAACTGTTCCATCCCAATCAGTGACAAGAGGTTTCAGGTCAAATAGATTTGAAGAGTTTGTTAGAACCCAAACCATATTCCTCCAAACCAAGAACATCCTAATTCTATTCCTTGGATAAAAGTCCATGTGACTGGGGATATACAATCCCACCAAAACTAAATGAATCCTAACCATATTGTGAAAAATATGTGGGAATCCCTCGACTTTATATATACAAACCCAAATAAAAGACACACTTTCGTGCCTTTCCCAATGGTTTGATAAGTCAAAGGGATTTGGTTGAGGTCTCAACGGAATACCATTCAAACTAGGGATCTAATAAAGAATAATATTTTCCATTAATGGATTTGAAGAGGGATGAATGGATTGTATACTAAAGATTTTAGCAGAATCAATGTGGGGTACCCAAGTAGGTACTGGCTTGCATGTATGGGTGCACAAGTAGGCTTGGGTGACAAGATGTTCACTTGAGTGAAAACATTCTAGATGTTAATACATGGGAATGACTTGACACAACCCTTATGAAATACTCACAGGTATTCCCAGAAGTGGGGCACTCATGTTCCTATTAAAGGAATATGTGGCATGTAAGCGTTTCTTATTTAGGGAGGTTCGGCGCTTTATGTGCGCAAGTGTTATGGATTTAAAAAAATAATTGGATTTAATTCCAATTATCGTCATTCAAATCCTCCTCTCTTGGTGTTAAAGAACTTCCTTGAATATTTCTAAAGACTTGAGAAAATCAATAGGGTGACTAGAGCAACAATTGGGGTTCTGGGAAATGTGTTCATACAAATAAAGACCCCTTGGAGATATTTATAGGAAAAAATAAGACCATGGAATAAAGAAGTTTGGACGCGCAATTGGGATGCACGCTAATTTTGAGTCACGCCAGTTTATGCTCACAAGATGGGTGGTGCCCATGTAAACATATGAATCGCTAGATATTTGGCCTATCCAGGGCACAACATTGCAGACATTGTAAAAATAATACCTTAATTGTGATCCATCATGGTGGAACGCAGGTGATTGCATGCAAGTACCTTGTAAACCTCTATGAGGAATTTTCTGAATTTATTGTACCATACCATGGAGGCTATTCCCCCACACCCCTATGATAAATTCATTGTCGCACCATTATCTTTTCGAGGATGGTAGATGACATTTTATGGAACCATACATGGAAATCATATCATGGTGTACAAAAATCCCCTCTAAGAATTTGATTCGTTTAGAATAAAAAGAATCTTGTTCTATTGTTAAAGTATGTCCCATTGATGCATTCTAGCATCATTAGATTAGATTTGGAGCAATGTCTTGTTTGGAATGATGCTTTATTTTTTCCTTAATCCATGGGGCCTCGTGTGCATAGTTTTATTTTTAATAGGGTTATACAGAAAACCCCACAAACAATATATCATTCCAGATTTCATTGCTCAATATTACCTAAACCAAAAAAAATGCATGTTTAGTGTGCTAGGAATTTACTTTTATCTATAGTGACTTTTGTGGGTTCCCAATCATGTGAGTTCCACATCAATTTTTATAGGCAGTTTAGATTCATGCATGTTGGCCTATAATAGGCTAGTGTTTAAGGTCGAATATCTTTGATAATAAATTTTGTAATTAATCTCAAACAATAATCAGTTGCTAAAAATTTCTCAAATATTTTTTAAATATTTCCAAGGGGATTCATGGGCCATCAATTTAATGGTATCTAAATCTAAAAACATGTATAAACATAAAGGTAGTATATATCAAGAGAGATGTTTCCATTATTTGACATAACCATTATGGGGGTTGTATTATGCATGGTCAACCAAAATAGATCGTAGAATATTTAAAATCAATTAAAAAAAGAAGAATAAATTTAATAGAGATTCAGATTTTCCAAAGCATTGAGTTTGGTTTTTGAAAAAAGGTACCTGAACATGAATATGGTCTTTACAATTATTATTTACAAAGAATCATTGGAATAATATTTCTATTAAGGTCTTCCCAAAACGTATGAAGTATTTTTTTTGTTGTTTTAGGTCATACAACTAGGACCAGAAATAGAAAAAATATATGATATGTGGTCATGTAATCCAAGGTTAATTCATATTTCATAGAACACATGTAAGGGGATGTATGTAAACCATGGTTTTGATGACATTCATATTTGGAGAAAGGTAATGGGAAAAATATACATGAATGAAAGCTTTAAAAATACATATTCTTTTCTATAGTATTCAATGATTGATATGGAAAAAAGAAAATATAACCATGAACCAAAATACCATTATTTGAAAAACCCATTATGAGGGATGGGATATGCAGGCCCAACAGGGCAATATGCTGCATATCCGAATAGTGGTATCTTTTGACAAACATACGTGTTATGTATGAATCTTATAAAAGGAATCCTCAGGGCATGTGTTGTATAGTCAAGAAAAAAATATCTCAAATATCAGAGACTCTATCACCAAAAAAATGTAAAAACGATTATGAATATCTGAAAATATTCCAGATTAATATTTTCAAATATGGAGTGGGTTTTTCTAAATGCACATGTGAAATATTTGAATCAATATTGGTCAAGAATTTAAAGTCATTTACATATAGGTGACTCATAGGAAAATATGGTGAATTTATTTGTTTCTCTTGAATAAATATTATGTTGTGTAGTTTAGATTCATGAAACTAGGACATCTATTGTTACTTTTAAGGTCTTGTATCCATGACTATTGATAAATCCAAAAGGAATTGGGACACCTTATTTATACAGAGAAGCATTTTAATTAATTCCTAAGCACACGTGATCTTTTCACAGTGTGGAAAACAGGGAGCAGTAAATTATTCTTCTGTAACACAATGGTGACACAACTAATGAATAGGGGAATTATGATTAAGTGATGGTTAATCCTGGTCATCGGTCTGGGGATCACTATTTATATTGTTGGAGCAAGAATCAAACCAAACATAGCTCTTAGATTTCCATGATGTTTAACATCATGCAATAAGGATGAAGATGAAACGATATGAAAACAAAGACATGTTATAGCTAGACCATGGAATAAAACCCATGGTTCACTAAGTGTCTTTTTGGGGGAAAGAATCAAACCATTCGTAGTTCATTAATATTATCTATGTGTGTTTGATTCTTATTTGAGGAATAAAAGTGGTAGTTTTCTTATGAGTGGGTCTAATATTGTTGATTTGGGTGTCTCTTTGTTCTCATATAGATGAGAATCAAGATATAATTAGATCTTGAATTATTCATTTCACAGAACCATCAAGTTTGATATGGGAGACGAGGGCTTTTGACACGTTCTAGAAGAAGTGTTAATCTTAAGAAAGAAAATTGTATAAAGATCAAACCATGTATTTTAATGGTACAATAATTATTTATCTGATTCATATATAGGAGGAAAAAGGAAATAAAAAATGTGTGGTTGCAGCTAGGTCCATGATTGGATATCCAAATGTCTCTATTTATCTCAAATATAGTAGATTTAAGCTACATGTAGTTTTAGAAATTATGTCCCTATTTAGATATGACACAGACATAGGGAAGAAAGTTACTCATGTGCCATTAAAGAGCATCAATGATGTCAATGATTCTTGTGTGTGGAATCTCTGAATGTTAAGTAGAGAAGACATTATCCCTAGAGTTTAATGTCATGTAACTAGGACAAATGAGTTCATGTGGTCTAACGTCATGAAAAAAGGAAAATGATGCTACATGTTTTATTTTCATGTAGTAGGGACTCTCATGATTTTTAGACAGTTAAATATATTGAAACTAGTCCATTGTGTTTTGTAGTTTATAGTCCTACAGAAAGGAAGATGTATTGTGCAGTTCTATGTCATATAGTGAGGACATTGTACTGTGCATTTTTATGTCATGCAGTGAGGACAATGTATTATGCATTTTTCAGTCATGGAGTGAGTACATTGTACTGTGATGTTTAATGTCATGTTGTGAGTACATTGGACTATGCACTGTTATGTCATGCAGTGAGGAAAATGTTCTGACCAATTTTATGTCAGGCCATGTTGACAATGTACAATGATGTTTTAAGTCATGTGGTGAGGACATTGTACTGTCCAGTTTTTAGTCATGCAGTGAGGACTATCAACTATGTAGTTTTATGTCATGAATTTAGGACATCATACTATGCAGTTCTATGTCATTCATAGAGGACAATGTACTGTGTTATTTTAAGACATGTAGTGGGGACATTCTATTCTAAATTTTTACGTAATGTAATGAGGACAATGTACTGTGCAGTTTTATGTCATGTAGTGAGGGCATTGTAATGTACAATTTTATGTCATGCAGTGAGGACATTTTACTATGATATTATATGTCATGTAGTGAGGGCATTGTATTGTGCAGTTTTATGTCATCTAGTGAGGAAAAATTTTGAAATTCCACAAAGTATTTCTTTATGAATCTCTCATTTGATGGAGTTGTAATATGCTCTCCATCAATTGATATTAAGGAATAATATCCATTATATTTGACCTTATGTATGTAATAGGTTTGTTCCCAAATTGGCTCAAGCATTAGGGGTTTATTTCCATGTATCATTGGATTCCTGAAAAGCAATACCAGTTCTCCTGGAAATACTCTATGGAAGAAAACATTCTGGTTAAAGGATCATTATATTCTTTTCTAATAGACTTCTAAATGCTACAAATTATGGAATATTTTTTTGGATAATCCTTACAACTCATTAATCCATTATTGAGACTTCTCATCTATATACCACTAATCGTAGATTGTAACTCTATGTTAAGGTAAATAAATTTAAAATAGAAAAAAATTATTCTATTCTGTAAACCAATGAATAAGGGGATTCCTGGGTGGTTGAATAGGTGATAGTTCTATATGCCAATAAATCATGCAAAAGATTATTTGTCTGATATTTCAAGTCTTTATCTATATTATGCTTAAGTATATTTGATAGACACTTTTTAAGGCCTCTATCGATCCATCTGCTTCCTCATGATAGCAAGATGAATGGTTGGACTTGTTTTTCTCCTCCCTATTTAACTTCTTTTCCACAATAGAACAAAAAATTTATGCCATTTTCCATCCATATATAATTAAGGACATCAAATCTAGTGATGATGTTAGTTTTGGAATAACTAAAAATTCTTTTGGAACCAATTTCATTGAGAGGTATTCCTACACATTTGGAGAAGAAGTCAGTAGTAGTAATAATATACTTGAACTACTTAGCTATAACTGGAGGATATGGCCCTACTATATCTGTTCCCCATATGGAAAATGGGAATGATTAGTTAGCAGTATGTATCAACATTGGGTGTCTATGAATGGAGATGGTATATACTTGGCAAGGATGAAATTTCGTAGCGAAATCTTTGCAATAATGTGTCATTGAAGGCCAAAAGTATATAATCTTTCAGATTTTATCAAAACACCTATGCCCAGACTGGTGACCACCACAAGATCCTAAATTTACATCTTCCATGAAAACTTTTGTTTCTTCTCCATCAATACACCTAAAGATAATTTCATCAAAGCCTCATTTATAGAGGATCTTCTGGTGATCTGGACAACCATAAAGAACAAAATTGGCCGCTTGTCATCAAATTTTTTCTTTTTTTAGCTCTATTTAGTGGATGTACATTATTTTGAAGGTATTCCATGATTGGTGATCTCCATCATGTGGTATGACCACATGGATTAGAAATGGGGATAATTTCATTAATTTCATCCATTCTAGTTTGAATGAAAGGTGAGACCACACTACAATATGCTATACTGATGTTTGTCTCATCCTGATTTGGATCTTCTAGGGCTATAGCTACATTAGCCAGTGCATCATTTGGGATGTTTTATGATCACAGGATATAAGACAATGTCGAATATAAGATAAATTCATCCATTAAAACTCTAATGTAATCACACAAAGGGATTAACTCTTATTTCCTGATGAAATTATCCCCATTGATTTGTTTTATTACCAACTCAGAATCACCTTTGTCCTTCTAGTAGTTTACTTGTACCTAATGTTCCAATTCAAGGCCTACTAGTAGAGCTTGATATTCTGCCTCATTTTTGATTTTTTATTCCAACAATAAGAATGAATAAGGCAACATTACCTTTTCTGGGATGATATGTACAATTCGTTACCCAACATTGTTGTGTTTAGGGTTTTCCATTCTCTTCCCTATTGGACTTCTGTAGGCATTATCAAAGTACATTTTCCATGTTTGGGAACTGTCTTGTATAATGAAAACCTCTTCATTAGAAAGTATTGTATTTAATGATTTATCATCAATAGATGAGTTTTCAACAACGATGTCTTCCTGATCCTGTCCATTTATTTCCTTCTGAGACTCAAAGTGTATATCAAACTGTTGTAAAGTAAAATCCCATCATTCCATCCACATTATAAGCATTGGATGACTATGGGTAAATTGGAGTAGGTAATTGCGAGACACCAATTGGACTTCATAATGTTTCAAGTAGTTCCTCAATTTCTAAACTGTAATGATTGATTCAATGAAACCATTTTTAATACATGAATACGGAGTTTCTGCATAAAACATAGATAGACTAAGATAGGAAATGCTATTTTTATTCCCAGTACAATTCTTTTGGGTAAGGAAGGCACCCAATTATCACTCTAAAGCTGTTACATAGAGAATAAGTTGTCTTACATCAATAGGTGTCATTAATACTAGTGGACTCAAAATTTATTTCATGAGGCTATCAAATACTTCATTGAAGTCTTCTGTCCCCTAATATGTGAAACCATACATTATTAATCTATTGAAGGGAAAACACATGCCTTCTAAATTAGTAATAATGCACTGAATATAAGCCATGTGTCCTTCGAGTCCTCTTAATTATTTGATATTTCAAGGAGGTGACATTCCAAAGATTCATTTTTTTCTCAAGATCAACTTTGATACTACAATGGCATATAACCAAGTGTAGGAATGTCCCATAGGTTACCACGCAAGCACATATCCTGGGGTTCATCTTCAAATTGTGTTTCTAATGTCTATTTTATATGGTTTCCAAATCAACAATGTGATAAGAACATTGTCTATATTTAAATACCAAATCATCCACATGACTTTCGACACATTTCCTTATGAAGGGTTTGGAGATATGTTTCATGACACCTTGATACATTGCACATGTATTCTTTTAGAAAATGTGCATTACCCAATAACAAAACTCTCCTTTAGGGGATATTAATGCTATTTATTCTTCATCCTCTGGAGCTAGGAGGAATAGATTATACCCACAATAACAATACATAAAGAAATGATCTTCACAGCCAGCTTTTGCGTCAATTAAAATTTTTGTGATTGGAAATGGAAATTAATATTTAAGACAATGTCAGTTAAGATCTTAGAAATCATTATAAACATAGATTTGACCATTTTTATATTTAACTAGGAAAATTTTACCTAACATTTGGGATATTTAACCTCCTTTAAAAATTTACACTTTATATTTTTATCAACATCAGGTTCAATTTTAGAGGCCTGATTTGGGTGTGATATTATTACTATCTACTTGAATCCTTGACGTTCTTATGGGAATCTCAAAATATGAGTGGATACATTGGGATTATGACCTGGAATTTTTATTTATGCTTCCATGAAAATATATATCAATTTTTTTTGAAATAAAATATACATCTCTTTCTCTTAAAGAGTCATGTCTACACTGATTTGAGTGGGGTGTGGATCTTATTTGGTACCCCGATTTATTTCTTGCGCTCATCCAAAGTGGTAGAGACGCCTTCCTCAAATGATATAGGATAATCATGATATCTTCCTATTCTTCTTCCTTATTTGTCACTTCTATTTTTTCTACTTTCATAGAAGCTAATGATACAATACAATCATAGATAGGAGTGGAGTCATTGTTAGAAAACTTGAAAATATGACAACATTCTTTAACCTAATAATGATGAAGGGTTATTCAGGAGCATTGAAGATGATATAAGGAGTTAGGAATCAGAATCCATGTCTTTCTCTAGTACTTATAAAACTTCTTCTAGTCTGATTGGGGAAGAATAGGTTTTCTGATGTCTATTGAATGAAATGATGACATCATTATTTATGCTTTAACTAGTACATAGTGAATCATTTATTTTTCACATTCTCTAGGCTAAATTTCCACAATTCAAATTATATAATTCATTTGACGAGTGTTTATATTTGGTTTTACCTTTGAAATTTTATTGACATCCCACACATAGTGAGTACTCAAATGTATTAATGTTTTTTTTGGATCATTTTCAAGCCATTTAAATCATTGATTCTGGTTACCTAATTTTTCATGGACTTCATTCCCATCATGTGATTAAATTATACCTCAATATATTGAGGTTCCCACATTTTGAATGGAGCCTTCTCAGCATACAATGTCCTGATTTGACAATTGAAATACTAATTGAGACATTGGTGGTATGGTAAAGGTATGAATGCATGTTGATGTAGTTGAGGCCTTCCATGTAGATTGTTTAAGGTTGTATCAAGAAAAAAAAATGAAATTTCAATTAGACATTTGATTCCCCATATGAGTTCTGAGTGTAATCTCATCCAGAGGATCTTGAACATTTTTTTCATATCCACGAAACATTAATGTGGAAGGAGATATGTCAGATTTAGTGAGGCCCAATCATCAAAGTTATCGAATAAGAAAGAGGGTTACTCATGATCCATTATCAATTAAGGATCATTGGATTCTGATGTCATTGATCCTTATAGATAGATATAAGTGCCTAAAATTTCTTTGTAAAAAAATTATCTTCATCTTCATCTATTAAAGATATAACTGCATGAAACTATGTAGGAGCATTCTCTATACAGTAAACCTCATTCACAAAAAATTCTGTTTCAAACTCTAGAGGACTTGAAAAATTCTCAATAAGTGCTTCTTGAATATCATTGGATTGATTTAAGGCATCCAAAATTGCTAACATGGTCAGTACATGGGCCAAAAATCTCAAAAAATCATAATTTTGTTCTATAGGACTGTGTTTCTTGTATTGGATATATAGTTTTTTTGATGCCTTTGAAGTTGCCACTCCTAATGTATATGCACCCGGTGTTAGAGAAGAAAGTGGTTATACTCCTGGCTTTGGCAGATTAGACTGAAAAAGTCTATCTACTTGCTGAGAGAAATATGGTGTAACCTCTAATCGGTCATAAAAAATAATCATGTCAAGATTGAACCTGTCATGTGTGGAATAATATCATAGTTATTTTAAAGCATGATGAAGGGCTCTCCCACAAGTTTCTGTCACATATACTGTTTAAGCAGAATTATAGATAAAATAGATGATTCAGAATACCAAAGACTTCCCCTATGTCCTCGACCTTGTCCTCTTCCTGTAGGTCTCCAGTTAGGTATAGTGAAATCATGCTCATTATAATCAAAATCACCATTAGAGTTGGGATTTGATAAGTAGATAACAATGATGGAATCGAAGATCAATTCATGATATGATAAATATTATAATTGATAGGATTTTTTTGATTGTGTCATTTGGCAAGGCGGTGCCCGTTCTTTTAAAACAGATGGCATGAAATATACTAGAGTTAAAGAAAACATTGGCCTTGACATGAGATCATCTTCTTCTTACTGCTTCTGTATCTTTATGATAACATCGCTTCTTAGAAGATTGAACTTTTGATGATAGTTTTCATTCTATGGAGGATGTTGCAGAAGACACAATAGGCTGATTCAAGAGTGTTTGTAAAATGGCACGAGTTTAGTTGATTAATTTTTTGATAATCCAATCATCATATATCTGGGCATTTTTATTTCTGACATCCTTCCATTTACCTTTTTCCTTTGGATTAGTAGAAGTAACACAAGCTACATTGGTTGATGATATATTTATTTTTACTTGTATAGAGCCTACAATTTATTATAGGAGGACATTAAAAACAAAACACTCCTAAATTGGAGGCCCCAACATCTTGTGAAAGAGACAATAGTATGGAATATCTTCATCTCTATCTTTGTTTTGTTTCATCATCCTTGGAAACTGATACAGATTTGTTTCTAGATCTGAGAAGAAGTAAACGGAAACTTTTTCATTCTAGAAATAATAAAAATTGTAATTTAAATCCTAAAAATATTTACTCCTTTTATATCTTTGATCGTCCTGACAAGCAGGTTCTTTCTAATGAAGATCGGGAGGCAGATCACTTTAATATGATGATGGTTTTGATGTAGAAGTAGGTACATGTGATTGATTATGTGTAACTATGACAGCCTATTATTTCCCTATTCTCCTTCCAAAAGATGATATAATTACACAAGTTTTCACTTCAGTTTTCTATAATGGAATATCCTATAAGTTGAGTAATAGAAGTATGATCTAGAAACCATTTTATTTATATAACTTGGTTCAATGGTTTGTTTAACTCATCATGCTAGTTTTCCACACCAATTGGAAGTTACCCTTCTTGATGGAGTTCCACATTTAAGGAACATGTTAAACCTATCAATAGAGCAATGAAATATGAAACTCTTTAGTTCTCCCTTTATTTGAAATTTTTAATAAAAAATGTTTGTCTTCACCAGTGTTGATCTGAATTGAAAAAGGAATTTCTGATGGAGATCTCCTAATCCAGCAATTGATCAAGATTGCAAATGTGTATACCATATAAATGTTGTTCCTTGAAATGACTACACAAAACACCTAATTCTAACTGCTTCTTGATATTGATGAGATCCCATCATGGGATCAAACCATAAAATGAACTACGTCAAGTGTTGTTATAGATTTCTTAAACCATTAAATATTGGGAATTTAGTATTCAAACAATTTGTTGGTGAAAGGATCTGATACACCCACTAATGGTATTCTTTATTTTCTGGTATAACTAGCACAAAAAATTCTTCCATAGATTCCAATTGATTTTTTAATGCCTCAGTTGGGTTCATAAGGACATGGGGAAAACCTGGATGAGCTTAGACCTATACAGGTACCATAGATGGAGATTGAATTGGTGTATCAACTATAAAACCCACAAGTGTTGATGATAAATGTATTTTACATGGATAACCAATAAATACAAGCAAATAAGGATGTGTTTGATCCTACCTTAGCAATGTAACCAATGAATAGAATTCATTATCCGCCTCTTTGGTTACCCCAAATCCCCTTTTCTGAGGATCTCCTATAGGATATCCAAGGTGAGGATCTTCTTGTGGTGTATGACAATTAGAAATGATTCTTCGACGTAATAATGTATTGAGTATTTTCAACACTTTCATATCATCTTATTTTACATAAAATATTTCTTTAAGTGAAATATATTTATCTTCTCTAGTGGAAAAGTGAGAGGTGATATGACTTTTACATTTCCCCTAGTTAGATGAATTTTGGAGGGGTGGGAATTAGTAATTTCCATTCTTACAAAGATTCTGGGCAATCCTATGATTTCAAGTATGCACACCTTCCTTATTTACATCAGTGTGTACTGTATTATAGATATGAACTTTGTCTCCTGATTCCCCTAAAATAGAATCATTTTTGGGGGATCTTCTTCAATGTTGTTAATGACATTTACCGACACATAATACATTGATGGAATTTCTTTAGTATCATTGTAATATTGTCTCATTCAATATCTTTTATGAGACATTATTCTCCTATATTCTAAATTCCTGAGAATTGTTTGGAAGAATGAAACGAAAGGGAATACATGGATAGTTTAGTTGTGCACTCTCTTGGTGTCTTCTTCCCTAATCGAGGGAAAACATGATTCTATTCTAGAGGTGATTTCAGATGTGAAAAATCCCCCAACCCTACAGGATGGGGTTGTTCCTTTCATTTTCTTATATCATTTGAAGATTTCATATTGAATTAAAATGTTGAATTAAACAAGCCCCTAGCCCTATAGGATGGGATGGCTCTACAACTGATATATCTAAGAGTTTAACAACTGATCTACTGATTTTGTGAATTTTAGTTCGAACATTAGCTGGGTGCTTTGTCTGAAACCACTCAAATCACCTATTTCAGAAGGATGATGTACTATTTCAGACATTTTATTCATCTAGTTGCTTGAATTTTCTATTTAGGAGGCCTCATTATGTTTCTAATTTGCTTGATGCAAATGTATCTCAACATCTTCCTTTCTTTGTTCCTGGATATGATCAGAGCAAGTTGAGGCATGATCATGAGCGTACATTTGATTACATAGAAAATCTATTGATTTTAGCCTATTGTGGGAAATAACATTGTCTAAAACCACTTTTTTGGGATTTTCTGATAATGGAGTGTATTGAAATGCAATAATCCATGTGCACCCCATCCTATGATACGAGCAGTAGATGAGGTGTCATATATTAACTAGCACATCCTCTTTATAGCATTGAGGCATGCATGTTGAAGGGTTCTCTACTACTTTTCAGTACATGGATGTGGGGAAACTTAGAGACATTCCATGTCAATTTGGCATTGAAACCCCTCTATAACATTTAAATTATTTTGATATTCTTCATACGGTAATACCTTGGTTTTCAAATGATGAATAATATTACATAAGTTGGGGAAGACATTATTATTGCAAACTTTTTCCATCAATTGTGGAATATTAAATTGGGATTTTTCCAAAGGCCAGAACATAACTAGTATTTCTTCTTTATACAATTTTTTCTCATGTTTAACATATCTTCATCATCTTTCAGTAGTGGTTTCTCAACTTTGTCTGACCGAAGAGGATTATTATTGATTTTTTTATTTAAAACAATGAGATTAGTTACTTTTTCCTCTATTGAATAAGAAGATAAATGAACAATGGGAGGTTCTAAGATTGACTAGTCCACTATGATATCATCTAGATGTGAATGTATTTCACTCAGAAATGGAAATGTATCATACATGACTGACCTTGTGTTGGAAAGTGACTCACGAAAAGCAGGATTTTTCATTACTAAATTTTCATTTGTAGAATTATGTTGATAACGCAAAATACTACTACATATATAACATTCAAAGAGAATGAAATCATGAGGAGGAACACAATGGCTGCTTATAGCATGGGAAAAATACTCTTTCTCCTTGGTCTTCAGGCCACATGGATGGTAGTTGTGGCCCTCTTCTAGACATTGGATTTATGTATTTACCTAATTTTCAAGAAGAAAGCCTTCATATTGATTTTTCTAATGGTGAATGTCAAAAATTCTGCTACTAATCTCTTAATTTGGAAATGATAGTGTTGGGTCTTGAGATACAACAGATAAATGTCTAAGGGATCTAATAACTCTAGAATTAAGAGGATCCAAATTGCACCTTGAATCTTTATTTTAAAATTTTGTTGGGTGAGAATTCTTATTGGATGGTCTCTTACACTTAGTTGGGGAAACAGGCTGGGAGAAGTGGTTACCATGGGTTGGTGTATGTGCCCACCTTAGAGTTATTATCAGAACAGGCTGATTACCTCCCATTATAAAGGGTGTATATTCCCAATCTAGTTTTCCATATGAAATGGGGGAGTATGCCCTCTGACCCTCCTAGAATGGAACATAGCTATTTATCTACTTTGGGATGGCATGATGATGTGCCATCCAATGTGTGGAGAAGGATTTATGTGTTTGTTCCCATGTTACTGTTAATGTTTTTTATGATATCCCGGTGAGATTCTTGAATATGGTTAGGAATTTTTTCATACCCTTTCACCATTGATAAGATGTGTATGGTGAATTCAATAGCCAGAACAATAATATACACCCATTCTATATCCGGAGTAGGTGTATGTACTGGTCATGTCATTATTTTCCAGCAAATTGGTATTTATTATACTCATGTATGAGGGAAGAGAGTTAGGTATACCCCAGATTTATCATCAGAGAATTTTGACTGAATTCTATTGGTGGTTCCAAGCAAGATTTTTGGACGACATTATGAACGTTGGTAGGTATATGTGCATGCTGGCTATTTTCTGTCAAGCTTGGTTGATGAACTTCTTTCAATATTGTCATATGATACTGCTAGCAAAATTGGTGAGTGCAAGAAGGGGTATGTTCAAATTTAACAGTTTCCAAAGAATTTGATTGGTGGGTTTCTATAAATTCAGTTTGATGAGCCTGCTGCCAGGATGTTAATTTTTAAACATATGTATGTTTTTGTTCATGGTACTCCACCGGTGTTTCCTTGCGGGATTTATGGGTTTCTACAAGATGAGTCTGCTGTGTAGAAGAAATATAATGGATGAAAGTATGTCCCCACACATTCTTAGACATCCGGTTATGTTGATAGAATTATACAGAGGGGGTAGAGGTAAGAACCTACTCCCTGTTGGACGTATGTTTCCTTGGAGGTTCGTCTTGCATGCATAGGTATGATGGACCTATGAAAAACATCTAGAGGGCACACCCATATTATGATGGGGGTTCACTGCTCTGTGATTATGTGGGAGGTGATCGATTGTTGGAATGCTCAGGAAGGACCCAAGCATCCTTAAATTGAGTCCTTGAGTGTCCTCTTAATCCGCCCCTTTATAGTAACGGAGGGACTGGATATTGTGTTCTAGGGATATGGGCTTGAACCGATTGAATACGGTGGTGGGAACCGTCTGCTTCTTGATTATCAGTCATCATTGTCCGGATGATCGAGGATTTTTATTGTCCTGGAGGGTCTATCTTGTATTCCCCAAAGGTGGGATTGTACCATGTTGTTTTCACTCACTTACTATCACATTGGAAACCCAACATTGAAGACGTGGGGTAGGGTATATAATACTTCCTGTGGATGAGGATCCATCTTGAGCAGTGGTTAGGATGTTCACCGATGTTGTCTTGAAGAAAGCTATTGTGGCCTGAAGGGAGTTCTTGAAAAAACCTGATTATAAAAAAAAACATCATTAATGAATCATCATTTAGATGGATACATGCGTTATTGATTCCTTTTTTAGGTCTTCCATTATCAATTAATAGGGGCATGAGAGGGGGGTAACATTATTAACTTGGTTATGGATTCACGTTAGGTTCACCATTTTTAGTTTCACTATCCCTTGAAATCTCTATTCTATTTTTATGAATCAATGCTTTCAGGTAGTATCTATTGGGTTAATTCATGAAACCTGAAACAACAAACTATTCTATATCCAATTTCGACCTACTTTCTAAATTCATTAATTAGATTAGTTTGAACATTATGATACTTAAGAATGTTCATTGGTTGAGAGGAGGGGATATCAAAATCATCACACCATTTTGGGTGGAAATATTGTCTACTCTAGGACACTCTTTATAAATTTATAATATTTTTATGAATCCATATTAATTTAACATGTATAAAATATTATTACCATAGAATTTTTAATCACTTATAAACACGTGTAAAATTTAGAATCATTTGTATGTATTTGAGGTTCTTCATTAATAGAGATATCAATATGTTTTTAGGTTCTCTGTCAATGGTATACTATCATATACCACTTAGAGATTCTTTTAATAATTTTTATGATGATACTGGTTTATAAGCCACTCAGTGGGGAACTCTGGAATCTGTTGTCGTGTTTGGAGATGAAGGTTTTCTTTGATTTTGGGATCATACAAATAAAATGGGATAGCTACGTATCCCTGTGAAATGAATTAGAACCCTTGTAGTTCAGCACCTCTTAATGGGAAACATCATTCCTTTAATGCTCATGTGATAAAGAACTCTATGAGAATATTGATTAGTCGATGTCTTGTGCGGGAAATTTTCTAAATAAGGCCTTCGTACATGGGAAAGAATATTGGTTTCCAAGTATGATTAGTCGCTTTTGGTATTATGGATCAAAGAGAATAGGTTATATTTAAAGTGTAGGGTTTGAACCTCAAAGAGGATTCATATGTATCCCATTTGGATTGGATTCAAATCTCACATAGTTCAATGAATCAAATACGAATGTATATTTCTTTCAGAGAAATTTATTTTGGATTACTTTCATAAATGTATTCCTTGATTATATGGGTGTTTTAATTTGTGGTTTTTTCATAAATAGGCTTCCCATATTATGGGAATATGGGTTGGATTCCAAAAGAGGATATCCAACGAGCATGGGCTCTAAGATGGATTCCAATGTACCCCAATTTTGATTGTAATCAAAATTATCATAGTTCAATCATTGTGATGGGGGATTATGCATAAGAGATTACCATTATGGGGGTTTTCATTTGGTAAACCCTTTTTTATGGGAACCCATTTTAGATTTGTCCTTTAAGAAGGCTTCCTAAGAATCTAGGTTTGAACAAGAATCAATGTTATTGTAGTTCATTGTTTTTTTTTCAAATGTTGTGATCATGAAAAATATACAAGCCCATGTGAGTCATGTTTGGTGTGAGAAATAAGAGGATGTCAAATATTCAACAAAGGCACCCAAAATTTTCCTCCTCCATTGGAAGAATAGGGTATACCTAAATTTTCTAAAGTGGGCGGGGTCGAGTTGACTGAGGATAGGTAGAGGCTACGAACCTTCCCTCTATTATCTTTACAATGAAAATGGGACTAATGTAAGGAATGAGTGATGGAGAAAGATGTATAAAGGAGAAAGACTGTAACCCAGTACGTGAAAGGTTAGGGGGTTACATGAGGATGGCTTCCCTAAAATTGATCTTTTTAGGGGAGGGAGAATTTTTATTATCTTTCATGGAAAATCAAGTTTGAACTGTATCTTCCATACCAGTGACCTGTGGTTTTGAGTCTTATTGATGAGAAGGGTAGTTCAGAACCCAAATCCTAGTCCTCCAAACCGGGAACATACCAACACTGTTCTTCAGATAATGGTATATGTGACTGTGGATATATAAACTCACAAACACTCCATGAATCGTAACCCCATTTTGAAAGATATGTCAGAAACCACTAACAGTGGATACACATACAGAAACAGAAGACACTCTAATGTGCCTTTCCCAAGGGTTTGATAAGTCAAGAGTTTTTTTGGTGGTCTGAGAAAAATCCCTTTTAGATAAGGGAGCTGATGAATATGAATCCTTGACTTAATGGAATTGATGATGGATTAATGTCTTGTAGACTGAAGAGAGTAGGTGAATCAAGGAGGGAATCCCATGTAGGTATTAGTGCACATGTTTGGGCACACAAGTATGCTTGAGAATCCTAAAGTTCACTTTAGTGATGAACAACCTAGATGTTAATACTTCGGTGAGACCTGACTCAAGCATTCAAAAGTATTGACATGTATTCCCATAATAGGGGCACTCAATTTCTTCTGAAAGAAATAGGTTTCAGTAAAGAATTTCTGATGTAGGGAGTTTGGACACTATAGGCTTTCTTGGGTTATGGATTTCAAACAATAAAAGGAAATATGTCATATGTTCCTCCATCAAATCCTACACTCTAGGTGTTTAAGAACATCCAAGAATGTTTTATAAGACTTGGTTG
This sequence comes from Viscum album, assembly GCA_963277665.1. NCBI lineage: Eukaryota > Viridiplantae > Streptophyta > Magnoliopsida > Santalales > Viscaceae > Viscum > Viscum album. The sequence goes on along the minus strand of OY728131.1, from coordinate 301,120,464 downwards.
AAGCACTAGGGAGGCTCCAAAGATGGGTGGGTGGCTCCCAAGTAGACTTGCATGCCACTAGATGGGTGGCACGGAATTGGATGCCGCTAGATGGGTGGCTCCCAAGTAGACTTGTATGACACTATTTATTTGGAATAACAAGGGGCCACATTGAGGAGATAAAGAAAAATACATTAATTCTGCTCCATCATGGTGGTGCGCAGGTCTTTTCACGCAATTACCTTGGGATCCTACTTGAGGAAATATCCAAATTCATTGTTCCATACTACAGGGGTTGTTCCCCCGCATCCCTATAAAAATTGAAAAGTGGCACCACAAAATTTAAATCCCAATTGAGTAAATTTTATGGATATGTGCATGGAACACATTTCATTGTATCTACATACGTACTCAGAACCAACAAAAAAAATTGGATTATTTTGATACAATAGGAATACAATTTATACTTGATGTATAGGGATCAACCACACATCTATTTGATGACATGCGTGACCGATTTGACCCCAGTTGTGTATTTTTTATTTAAAAGTGAAATTAATGTTAATAAAAATAAACTGGCATATTATAATCTGTGAAAGTGAATTCAAATTGTTTTGATACATTAGGAAAATAATCTACATGACATTTGGGACGTTTATCAATCTCCAGTTCGTCAATGTTATGAATAGTGTGACTCTATGTGTGTGTTCTATATTTAATGTCGACATTAGTTTTAGTAAAATAACAACTGACACACTAAAAATTGGGCAAAAACATTAATAATGTTTTGGTACTTTTGGACAGAAATCCGTACGTCATTTTTGACCTGTAGTGATTATAATCACCTCTATCCGACTTTGTGACTGACTGTTTTGACTCCAACGATGTGTTTTGATTCAAAAGTGACACTAATTTTATTAAAAAAACTACTAAAAGAATAAGTACTGAGAAAACCAATTCCTAGTTTCTTGATACATTATGGAAATGATCCATAAGTCATTTGAGACATGAAGTATCTAGTCATGCCTCTATACAACACACAGTGTTTGTAACATCCCGGATCCGGATACCACAAAATTTTTTCCCCATACATCGGTTGTCTCATGGAATCCAGTGATTTTCTCCTAACACCAGAGACTGCCGATGTGTAGGGTGGTCCTAGGGTGTGATAGTGGGGAAACTATGCCCTCAGCAGTACTGTGTAACACAAAATAATAATAATTTACCATAATAGAAGCACTAAATAGCATACAATTGAAACAAACAATGGATGACTGATAATAAAGATAACCAGATGTCATAAAATTCAAAATTTGATTTTTCCTATATCATGTTCCAAGAAAGTATACGTAATATCTTACACTACTATAAGATACTTAATAAAACACCATGGTACATATATACAAAATAAAACTTAGAATAATCACATACCACGACATGGTCCCATTCTAACCAACTCATAAATAACAAATCATGTACCTATAGATAGAAACATTCGATTCTCGACACCAGTAAAAATGTAATATGTTTAGACCCAAAAGCATGACCCATACATGATGTGAAAAAAAATCCGAGTAGGAAACCACCCATGATTCGTGCCAATATGTTAGTTAGTATTTTCAATAGGTATTGTACAAAAAGTAAAAGTAGTAATCTAGGATGTACTAAATGCAAAAAAAAACCCTAAAAATCATGTTTCAATTTAATGTATGTTCATGTTCATTAAAAAATTTGATTACATTGAATTGTAAACATCTCATGACTCGTTCTTAGCCCAATAATCCCCCATATCATGTAAGCACACAAAATGTATTCAAATACCATCTAATCAGTAATAAGGTAAGGCTAAAAACAAGCTTTTTCTTTGGCTTAGAATACACATCATAAGGATTTCCAAAAGATATTCAGATCACAATCTTTCCCGAATGTATAAAAAGGAAATCTACATGCATAATACAACCTTTACCGTAGGAATAACCAAACCTCATGCTTTGGCATAACCAATCCACACCCAAACAAATAATAAATCCTCTCCGGCAAGAATAAAAAATCCTCACCCACAAGAAATAAACAAAATTGCACTTCTGCATAGCACCACCTTGACTAATGGCATAGAAAAACATTGCCCATTGGAATAACACTAAAACAGATCACAAGTAGATTAAACTATTTACATGGAAGTCATTAATCAACTCATGTGGTAAATTTCATAATAAAAGACTAAAATATATTCTTATAGTTACAAGGATTAACAGTTGTTTATCTCAAGTGGGAAAACATTTAATGAACCATAATTTATTTTAAAATCCCTTAAAAGGGTTAAATGGGAATTCCAATTGGCATCCTAGGCTGAAATGGGTAAACATTGGTTATCCGTGGGAAACGCACCCACGTGGTGTCCCTAAATCAAACCCAACAAGATAAACATGACTCAATTCCTATAATTAATCACTTTTAAATATTTATGCATAAAGACATGTCAAAATATCAACAAATTGACACCCTAAAACTGTATTAGCATAACTCCAACACATATAACAACTCGCCAATTAGCGAATGGAATAGGACAACCTACCCCATAGTTGTATGACACTCATCATCCAGAATTAGATTCTAATTTGACCTAGAATACATTAGATATAAAAAACAATAATAAAATCCCACTATTTGATAGCTATTTCAATTCTGGAAATCACATGGAACAACTGAAGTGGAATTTAGAGCACAAAGAGGGGATTCCAACACACCTGACGGTGTCCGGATCAAGGTTTTGTAAGAGAAAAGGGAGGCAAAAGGGTCATTTGGCACAACAACTGGAAAAACCCTGCATGCAAGGATCTGCCTATTTTTATAAAAAATGTCAAAACTACCTATTTTATAAAAATTAACCAACTAGTGAAGTACATGACATATGCTTCAAGTACACGATGTGTAGGTACAATATGTGTACCCGATGTATGTGGCATGTACATGGCCTCCATCAAATTTTCTACAATTTTCTCACTTATATTCCTAATAACAACCCAAATGACCCATGTCCTAGAATATGGTTTAAGTCAAAATGAAAGGTAGACAACATTTAATCCAAAATTAATTACCCGTACATCAAGAAAGGATCTGGATCTTACCAATTTCCACTGTTAAATCAATTCGTCCTCATGTTTCCTTTCCAAGGGTAGTGAAGAAACATCAGAGAAAAAATTTATCCACTAAGAATATATGTCAGCCTCTCCACTCCCAGGTCTTGTCATGTCTTATTTGTGCTACCATAACACTTTTACTATAGGAACTGACCGGCCTTAGATATCCTTTCAGCTGTTATCAATAATTTGAATCAGATTCTCTTCAAGGGATGCATAACCCTGAATCTCCACCTACTCGAGCTAAAAAACCTGAGATGTGTCTAAATGATAGAGGCACATATGAGATATGTAGAAGGCGTCCTACATTTCATGATACCTCTAATCTGACTACATAATATAGGAAGCCAACCCAACTCTCTCCAGAATCTCGAACGACTCAACATATTGTGGTGGAAGATTACCCTATCTCCAAATCCACCTAAGTCCTAACCTCTATGAAACACGCAAGAAAACCTGATCGTCGACATCAAACTATAGATTTCATATACAGCGATCAACATAATATTTTGGACAAGACGACGTTGTATCCATCAATTTCCTAATCAACTGGTCCTTCTCAAAAGTTTCTTGCCCGAGACGTGGTCCCATTAAAGCTACATCACCCACCTCTAGCCATCACAGGGGTGAATAGCACGATATACTATAAAAAGCCTTATAAGGTTCCATCTCTATAGTTTCATGGAAACTATTATTGTAGGAAAGTTAAATTATGGGTACATTATTCTCCCAATATAACCAATACTCTTGGAATCATGGTTCTAAAATGTCCTCCAACACATGTATCGTCCTCCATGACTAGCCATTAGTCTGAGGGTGGTTTGATGTCATCAAAAGCATCAATGTTCCCAGCACCCTCTGAAAAATATACTTGAAATAAGACATAAATTGGTTGTCCCTATATTAAATGATAGAACATGGGAGCCCATGATGTCATACCACCTCACAAATATAAAACATCTATAGCACATCAACATCAATGTTCTCATTGATAATCAAGAAGTGAGTGACCTTCAAAAGCCTTTCATCCACTACCCACACATTATCATTTCCTCTAGGTGAGCTCGATAACACAATCAGAAATTCCATCATGACAACATCCCATTTCCACTACAGAATAGGTTGCTTCTGTAAAATCATGGTGGGATAATAATGTTTTTCCTTCACCAACTAACAGGTGAAAAAACTCATAAAATAACTAGCCACATATATCTTCATACTCATCCACCTGTTAAGAGAGTGCATGTTAAAATACATCATGGTAACTCTAGGATTCACTGCTGGACATGAAGTGTAAAACTCATGAATAAACTCTCCATGTATTTCCAATGGATCCCAAACACATCTATTGATAAAAAAGATCTATTCATCACCAACCATCCAACCCTCAGGTCGATCTGCACATGATAAAATCTCACATATGACCAGGCACTAAGAATCAAATAAATGCCTCATTATCGTTCCAGCCAAGAGGGTAGAAGCCATAACTAAAGAAAACGGATAGTCCATTCATGACTACTATAAACCTCAAACTGCATATCAGAGAACAAGGATATATGCTACCACTCACCACTACCCTCCAACACCGCATGTATCTGATTCCTCCTACTCAAAGAATCATCAACTACATTTCCCTTCTCAAGTGAGTAGAAAAGCTAAAAACTAAATGACAGATGATATTACACCCACCTTAACTATATCAATTCTGTCCAGGTTTAGTAATTATGTATTTTAGTGTTGTGTGTTCTATTTACACCACAAAAATATATCCAATTAAATTATATATCCAACAAAGAAATACATGTACCACAACAGCTAACTCTAAATCTTGTGAAGGGTAATTACTATCTTGAGGGGCCAAATTCCAAGACCCGTCTATAACGACTCGACCTCCCTGCATCACCACTTCCCCAAGACCAATACCTGAAGCATCACATCAGAATTTATAAATCCTTCCCAACTCAAGCATTATGAAGAATGGTGTTCATGTCAGATTCCCCATAATCTCTTTAAAGGCAATCTCACAATCATCCAACCACACAATCTTCACACCCTTCTTAGTCATTCCCTTCAACATTGATTCTATGATTGAGAAGTATTGTATATAATTCATTTAGTACTTAGCTAAGCCAAAGAAACTCCATGTTTCAAACATGTATTGTGGGTTGTTCCTTGGAAAATACTACCCTCACCTTCTCTAGGCCCAATTTCACTGTTATCTCCAAGATAATGTGACCTATAAGTGAATCGTGGCCTTTTAAAGTGGAACATTGTGGGATTAGATTATATATTATTCTTTCTCTATATATTCAAATGAATATTAGTATGATTTTCATGGTCGTGTCGATTGTTAGAGTACACAAAGATATCATCTAGGAAAATGACCAATATAGGATCCAGGGATGTAACACTCAATTCATTAGTCCCATGGAAACTGTTGTAATGTTTGTGAGATCAAACAACATAACTAGATTCTCATATAGACCATACCTGTTATGAAAAATTGAACGAGGTATGTTTGCAGGTCAAACACGTACCCGGTAATATCCTGACCTCAAGCCAATTTTTATTAAAACTAGGGTGCCTCAATATTGATCAAATAGTTCCACTATCTGTGGAAATGAATATCAGTTATTAATAATTAGATGGTTCAGTTTTATATTGGCCACACATAGCCTAAGGGTATCATCTTCCTTTTTCACAAAAAATACTGGTGAACCCCAAAGGGATGTACTGGGTTAGATAAATCCCTTGGAATATATATCCTCTATCTTCCTCTTGATCCCCTAAATCTCCATCGTATACTTCTTATAAGGAGGAATAGATATCATTTTAGATCCTGGAACTATCTCGATCATGAACCCAACCTCTCTCATAGAGGTATCCCTAAAAAGATTCTTGGGAAAAAATATTTGAAATGATCAAAAAAATTAGGGAAATATGTTTGATATGTCCCATGTTCTCAGGATATATAAATACAATATGGGATGATAATACACCCAAACAATGAGGCTTGGGTCCATCTATACCTTCCTTGACATCACATTTGGCTTTGGGTTGAACTGATCCTCCCTGAGGTGACGTTAAACTCACCCTGTTGAAATAACAACTGACAGTGGATTGAAAAGGAACCAACATGTCCATTTAGAGAATGAAATCAATGATTATAGTCTATATAAAATATATATCTCGATAAAAGTGACACTCACCATCCTCAAGGGGTCACTCCTTACACTGACACACACACTCCGTTCTCATCCTCGATGAATTTTCTAGCATCATAACATCATCATATGTGAAAACATAGAACCCAATGTTGACTAAAACATGAAAAAATATTATCCTAGTTGATTCCCGTGTATTAAAGTGTTTATAAGACAAAATATATGTGATGATAATATTACCTCTGATAGTAGAGGGTCAAGGATCCTTCCATTTTTCGGTCTGTTGCACTACCTAGGTCTTAATGATACCATTACCTTATGACAATACCTAGCTACCCTATGAAAATCTACTCTAATGTCTCTAAAACATTGAGGGAAATCTACCATATCCACAACCACCACCTCAGCATGAATGCCCTTACACACCCCAGCTAACAATATGATGAGAATCCACTGACTCTGTTCTTGAACATGGAGTCGGTACAAAACCTCCCTCAATAGATTATGGTGTAAAGTCTCTTCATAAATTCTATATATTTCTCATCCTTCCACAAGAACGACACTCAACTAGGTCCATCAAACACTTTGGTCTCATATGCCATGCTCTTCAACACTTGTAACAATTCACCTACTTACCAGAAGAAACATTTTTACTACTCATATCACATAAACAAAACTACATACGACACTTCTTTCTCTTGATCAATATTGTACTAGATCTCATTGATGAACCACCCTAGTTTATAACTCCAGCATCCTAAAAATTATGCTCATTAATCCATACATGATTAACGATGGAATATAAAGAATGAAACTAGATAATGTTCTCCTGTGATCATATTTCATACCACAGATCTTCCTCAACTCACATATCCCTCGATATCTCATCACCCATAAATATAGGTTTGAATCACTAATGCTCAGTGAAACTGGCATATTATTCTAGCACTAACATAGAACCCTTCTCCAGATTCATGAACTATTGGGCTCCATCATCCCTCGTCATCTGGGAAAATACTATTCATAGAATACTATCATAAAATATTTGGATGCCATGTCTCAATGATGCTATTTCTATGTGGTAATATCCCACCACCTATTTGACGAGTCAAGAAGAATATATGTCATGAGATATAGCCTCCTCTCAGAAGGATTCTCTATATGATCGAAGAGAGAATGAATGGCTTCAATCCTTGCCTTTTCATCCTATGGAGCACCATCCATTGAAAATGTAGTATGATGCTGCTAATGGAATCCTTCGTCTCACTTCTGCCATATACCTGGCTGGATGAGGTACTCCTTGGATGTTCTTCAAAAAAAATTATTAATCATTCACGAAACTATGCATAAGAACCTATTTCTTGTATAATAACTAGTGTTGCAATAGGCACATTTATAGGGTCCCAAGGTTACCCTTGGCCTAAAACCTCTAGGGAATGATCATCCCCACATTCCTAGCGTACAACTCAATGTATTCATGGTGGGTTGACTCTTCATGGTCAATCACACACATCAGTTCAAGCTTATTGTCAATGTTTTAAATTCTATAGTTCCAAATACAAACAATATAGACCCTTGAGGGTTACAAAGTGGAGTACATGACATATAAAAAACACACACGACATGTAGCCTCAAGCATTCACATGGTCATGTTCTCTCACTGTCCAAAGAATGTAAATATCCCAGGTACATGGCGTGTTTGTTGGGTTTCCAAACAGAATGTATATAAATCTCACCCAGAACCCCCATTTTTGAATACCAAAAGTATGCCAAATCCTGATCCATGGGGGCCACACTCCCCCAAATCAAAGATTTAAATCCACGTACAATACATAATAAAATGATTCCATTTAATATTGCAACATGATCCTCCAAATTCATATCCAAGATGTCCCAAACAACTAAAGGATCAATGTTTAGCATCCATCCCTAGCCTATCATTACATGATACAATATAATTGTGAAACATGGTCCACTAAATTCTTGTCCAAGAAGGAAAATAAACTATAGGGATTATAGTTTTTCATCCACTAAATTTGAACTATAATCCATACAATGAAAACTATCACAACAACATGCATATCTACCGTGGTACCTATCAAAATATAATGCATATCTACCATGAAATCAATCACAACAATATACAATCAATAATGCTCTTAAATGGAAAGGGAATAATTAATGGCATGCAATTTGAAAAAGTTCCTAAATGATGAATGAGATGGAATACCCTCATCTCATCAGGTAATATCAAAATATAACCAAAATAATATCAATAATAAAAGCACAATACAAGTGAATCACCCAATAGGGAAATCAAAACAAATGTAATAACTAAAAAAAGAAAATCACAATTCAGTTTATGGTAATTAAAATTTTTCATATACAATGATTAGTTACTCCTGGGATAATTTTATTACTATATACCTTTACAATTCTAAATCCTTACATTATCACCAAAGAATAATCAAATTAGTGGAAAACACAATCATCTGACACCAAATTGTCACATCCTGAATCAAGATCCCACTAAACTAGTGCTCCTTACTCAGTTGGTCACATGGCCTAAAGTTCATTTTTTTCAAATTGTTGTTTCTCTAAACTATCATTGATGGCCTAGGGTTTGATTGTGAAGAAACAATTCCCCTACTGGCGGAGTGTAACATAGTAGAACAATAATATACATTAGATTAAGCAGTAAATACCATATATCTGAAACATAAAATGGAAGATAGATAATAATGAAAACTAGATGTCACTACATATAAAATATGATTCCTCTTACTACAATATTTGTGAATGCAATAAAAAAAGGAAAAACTATAGTCATATACAAAATAAATTACCAGGGTAAAAAAATACAATAGAAAACTCATAAGTATCGAATTCTTCAACATGGTCCATTTCTCTCATGATCCAAAACAAGAAATCAAGTACACGTAGAAGGTATATTAACCTTATAGACACATGAAACAATATTATCTGTTTGGTCCGAAAATCATGACCTAAATATGGTGGGAAAAATTAATCCAAATATAAAACCACCCAAAAACTATGCATGTCTATCAGTGTGTATATGCAATTGGTAGTGTACAACAGGAATATCAATAATTTAAAGCGTACTCAAAATTAAACAATCCTAGAAGTCATGTTTCCATTAATATTCAGTTCCTGTTCAAAAAACAATTTGATAACATTGAATTGTAAACATCTCGATTTTCGTCCTTATCCTATCAATCCCCCTGTATCAAGTAAGTACAACTGATTTACCAAATGGACATCTAAACTATTATAAAGGAAGATAAGATCCAATAATGTTTTTTGGAATGGAAGAAGTTTCATAAGGCATTAAAATAGTTAATCTATTCAAAACCTCACCCACATGCATAACATAACCCTGCCCATAGGCATAACCAATCCTTGCTTACAGGACTAACCAATCCTTCCACATAGGCAGAACAAATCCTCATTCATAGAAAAAAAATCCTCACATGAGGGCATGGCACAACATCACCTGAAGGCATAACACCACCTCACCCAGAGATATAGCACAACATAACCCACCTGTATATCACATAACAAGTGCACATTTAGATTAAACTATTACATGGAAAACATTGATCAACTCGTCAGGTCAATTCATAATACAATCCTAAAATGTAATATAACAATCACAAGGATTAAAATTTATTTATATCAAGTGGGTAATCATATAATTGGCCAAATTTAAGTTTAATAATCCCTTAAAAATGAAAAAAGGAATTCCAATAGGCTTCCTAGGCTTATGTGGCTAAACATTGGTCATCTAATGGAAAAAATACAATGGGGTGTCCCTAAATCAAACCCAACATGATCCACATGCATCAATTCTTATAATTAATCACCTAAACAACTTTATTCATCAACAGTTGTCAAAATATCAAAAACACACTCTAAAAACTGGCGCTTGGATCTCCGTCACATATAATCTACTTGAAAATTATTGGAAGGAACAAGTCCACCTACCTCATATTCATATGGATCTCCTCGTCCGACGTAGGATTTTAATTAGACCTAGAAAAGTGTAGATCTACAGAACAAGAATAATCTCACAAGAATTGATAAATATTTTTAGAGGAGAAATCACAATGAATGGATAAAGAGGAATTGAGATTATATTGAATGGATTCCAATGCACTTGAAAATATTCGAATCAGAGTTATTATTGAGAAACATGAGGTGAAACTATCCGACAACATTTCTACTGGAAAAATACCATTGGACAAGTCCTGTCTATTTTAACAGAAAATGGGGATAATGCCTATTTTATAAAAAAAATATGACTAGGTGGGTACATGACTTGTAGGTACATGACGTGCACCCCAAGTACACAGTCTGTACATGGCATGCATCCATTTTTCGTCAATTTTCTCCCCTTCATTCCTAATAACAACCCTATTGGATTATGAAACAACTTAATAATTAATCCCAAATGAATGGTAAACGACATTTAATTCAAAATAATGATTTGTGCCGCAAGAATGACCTGGGATCTTACATTGTGACTCCAAGTGCATCTTGTTATTAAAAATTGACATTTATTTTAATAAAAAAGATACTCACTTACCTAAAACCATATAAACATTCAGATTAATTTTATACATTGGGAAAATTAACAATTTTTCATTTGTTACATGTTTGGAACATCCACATCTCTACCCGACTCACAATGTCACATGTATGAATCAAAATGCGACTTTTTAATAAAAAGTGACATTAATTTCAATAAAAAAACTACTAACCGACAAAAATCAACGAAAACACTTTATTGATTTCATTTTTACTTTTGTAAAACGATGCATGAGTCATTTATGATGTGTATAATTATGTTGGGCCTCAATTTGATGCACAATGGGACTCCAAGTGCATCTTGTTTATTCAAAATTGACATTAGTTTTAGTTAAAAAACTAACATACTAAAAATTGAACATACACATTTGGATTCTTGTGGTAATTTATAAAAATTATCCATACACCATTAGTGATGTGTAGTGATCACTTTCTCTTCTATCTGACATAAGGTTTAATTAGAATAACTCCACATGCAGGATTTTTTTTCAATAGTAAAATTAATTTTAATCAAAAAAAACATACATACTCAAAATCAAGAAAACACATTTTGATTACATTGATATTTTATGAGAATGGTCCTTGATTCATTTGGTATGTGTTTCACTCTTCCCCACCTGAATCCTATGAACAATATGACACCCATTATGTCTTGTTTATAAAAAATTGACATTACTGTTTCTAAAAAAACAACTAACAAACTAAAAACTGAGAAAACACATATAGATTTGTTTAGTACAATTGAATAATGATCTGTACATAATTATGATGTTTAAGGATCATCCTCTCTTCTATCTGATGCAAGGTGTGACTGGTATTACTCCAAAATCTTATTTTATATTCAAAAGTTCTATTAATGTTAATAAAAATCAACTAAAGCACTCAAAATGGAGAAATCACATATAGATTATTTTTATACTTTATGAAAATGGTCCATGAGTCATTTGGGATGGATATAATTTAGTCACGCCTCAATCCGATATACAATGTGACCAGTATGAATCTAATTTCATCTTTTCTTTCAAAAATTGACATTAATTTTATTAAAAAAACAACTCACATACTCAAAACTCATCAAACAAATTTTGATTATGTTGGTACTTTACGACTATGATCCATATGTCATATATGACATGTAGGGATCAACCTAAATTCAATTGGATTCATGGTGTGACCAGTATGACTCAAAGTGAATCTTTTTATTCAAAAATAATAGTAATTTTATTAAAAAAACTCTTGACATACTCAAAACTGGGAAAATGCATTCCTATTTTTTTGATACATTAATAAAATTACACACAAATCATTTGGGAGAAGTGTCATTAATATGTGGATCAATATGATGCATAGTGAGACTGATATGACTCCGAGTGGGAATTTTTTATTAAAAAATAACATAAAATGTATTCCAAAGAACAATTGATATACTCTATAATAATGTCTTCTATAAGTGTTAGAAATTTTATTTAATTTAAATTCAATATTTGTATCTTATTTTTGTAATTTTTGTTTATTTTTGGGTTGATAAATTGTGTTGTCACCACACGATGCACTTATTTTTGTTGATGAAATGTTCTTCCTCATTATTCTATAGTTTTCAACTTTATCAGCACTTGTAAATAACCAGATAAATATTTCCATTATCATCACTGATAAGAAATACATTATGTTCACTTATAAGTTTTTTAGTAAAGCATATATGTATCATTACATTAAAAAGCCCTGATAAATCATACTTATATCAGTGTAAATAAAATAAACGATAAAAGACAACATATATCAGTGTTTTTAAAAGAGATAATAAAGGTAATATGTATTCAATCTATGTAAAAGAACAGAGAATTGGGATATTTTATCATCACTTTGAAAATCACTGATAAAAGTGATGGAATTTCAACCATTCTAAGGTTATTAGTTCTTTTATTAGTACTGATGAAGGCTACTTCTAGGGCTGTTATAGATATTTTTTGTAGTCATCATAATACCTTTTATTATATGGTAAACTAAAAATATTTCTTTTATTGACTATTGAAATTATATATTGTAGGTTACCTTGGAAATTTTTAATACATTAACAATTATAAAAAAACATATAATATATTAACTTAACCAAAAGATATGTATATCTCTTAGGAGTAAAAAATCATTGGATGTATACATCACTCAACACAACAAATTGTAGGGCTATATCAGGCGCATCATTAGTTAGATTTATTTTGGGCTCATACTTTATTAATATAAAATGTCAATTAACCATATAATAAATAGTAAAAATTTATTTTAATATTTTATCATAATAATAATTATTGATATGAACTCATGGTAATCAAAAAATTTATTTAATGCTATCACATAATTTTGAGAAAATATTTATTTTTCGAGGGATAAAAATTTGAAAAATAAAAATTCCCTTCATATTTAGAGAAATTTTTTTAACGGAAAATTATTTTAAAAGAGTAAGTTAATCATTTTAATGAATAATTTATATTAATATAGGAAAGTGATGTTATTTTTTATTCATTAGAAAACATTATTTTTTCATTTAGGTAAATGAAATCTCTGAATAATTCATTCAAGAAATGTTACGAATATTCCATTTTAAACTAAAAAATTATAATATCAGGAATAAATAAAATGGAACGTTAAAAATATTTATATTATAAATAAGATTATTTGTGAGCTATTTTAATGATCTTGGATATAGATAAATAATTATTGGATGGGATACGTTAAAACATGGTTTTAAGGAAATATCCTATAACTAGTCTCCCAAATTTTAACAAAAAATTATTAACACTTATAACAGTGTTATATTATAACATTTTAAATTCTATGATCAATTATAAGGATTATAAAACTTTTGTGATCCCTCATACTTCATTTAATACCATATTTTATCTATCTACTATATTTATTAATCTAACGCTTGAGAATTATAGGATGGTTAGTTGAAAATTGCTAGAAAAAAATTAGTATATAGACCATGGATAATTTTTCATTATTCAATCATGCTGATAATATTAATGAAAAATAATTACCATTTTTATTCATTGAATATAATTTTATAGTCATCCATTAATATTGGACATGAAAAATGACTAACGTCTCTTTGTGCGTGTGCTACTCTACATGAACACATGAGCGACGTAACTATTTTTTAACTGATTGAAACAAAATAAGGGAGGTTAAATCATATATATATATATATATTCTTATATATTAATATATATGTTAACATAAATATATTAAATACATTCTTATAAATATCCATCACAAGAGTTTATGGAAAACAAAAAAATCTACATGGAGGAGTTTTCAACACATATTCACAAATGATGTCTCATTCACCATATGATGGGAAATGATAAAAAAAAGTGTTGTTTAATAATCATATGATCATTTAATTATAACGATGATAAATATTTTATTAATTCATTATGGACTAACAATATTTATAGGAGGTAGAATATGAAATAAAATGAAAATCATCATATAAAATTTATATTCCTTCATAAAAAAGCAATATTTTTTCAAAAAAAATAATTCTTAAAGGATTGTATTTTTAAGATATTATTGCCTATATGTCATGGGTAGAGTGGTTATTAATGGATTTTTGATCTAAATATCCAAGATAGAGTGCTGAAAATTATTGTGAATGAGAGGAGATTATATTTTTTTATAACTGAATAAATCCAATAATATAATTACAAAAAACATTAGATTATTATAAATGAGTTTCTCAAGTAAAATACATCAAAATTTTAATCAATTGGATAAAAAATAGGATAATATAAAAACATTACTGTTAAAGAAAGTTTAGATAGGTTCTGGTATCATTTTATACCTTACCTTTTTTCACAATCATTATACATTTTTAAATTTTACTGTGGTTACACATTTTTTAGACCTAAGGGTCATAAATTTACTTTAATGGTGAACAGTGGATAAACAATAGACCATAAATGATATGTTATACAATTAACCATTCCATGTTACCTCTTGAAATTTTCTAATGGTTTTAAATAATATATTAATATAGTATTTAACAAAATAAATTTTTAAAGTATATATTTGGGCTATTCATTTAATTTGACATCAGATTCCTTAATGTAGTAATGAATTTTTATATAACAAAATTTTCAATGAATTATAATTTTTTATTACTTAGCATATTTTTATAAATAATCTTGTCACAAAAAATATATTAATTAGATGGACTCCAAAATCAGTTACATTTATTTTTCTTGTTCATGAGAATAAAACAATATTAGTTTTCCCAATTTGTTTATGTTAAGTAAATAAAAAATAAATATATTTATATAATATATTTGTTTTCAAAATACCCTTATAGAAACATTTATAATTAAATTTTATCCCAATTAAAATATATAAGAAAATTATATTCATGAGAGTTAATTATTTTTTTATTCTGTACATTGAGAAATATAAATGAAATTATCAAAGAAAAATATCCCTAAAACAATATATATTGAATTTTTTGATGTATAAGGTAAAACAAATCTTATAAAAAATAAATGATTTTTTTTGGGTAGATTTGTAGACCTTGTCCCATAGTTTTAACACTATATTTACCATTTTTCCATTCTCTTAATGTCAAATCATTGGAAGGATTACTATTCATATTTAAAAAAAATAATGGATCCCTAATTAAAAATAATAATATTTTAATTCCAAATATGGAATAGATTTTTAATTATCTAATTTCATGATGAGACAAAATCCATTTAAATATAAAATCGTAGAACTCAATGGGGTGTATTTTTTTAGACAAACATGTCTTAATCCCAAATATAAAATTATACAAAAATAAATTATAAAATTGATTACTATATAATTGATGAGATTATGTATAATTTAATTAGGCTCATTGTATAATAATATCATTTGAAAAATATTATGGGACTTTCATGTTATATTATTTAGTGAAATTTAATGTTTTTTTACAAAAACCGATATTTTTCATTATTCATCCCAAAATCAATTTGTGTTGATAAATTCCAAAAAATAATTGGAATCCCAAAATGAAATGATGATTTAAAAATTATATTAATTTTTTCAAATAATGTTTCATAATGTGAATTCATTTTATTATAAAACCATCAAACTAAATGTTCAAAAAACATTTTTGATGAAAATATATTTTTAAAGCCATTATTGATATTATTCTAATTCATTACATAATATTCATAATTAAATGATTGTTAATTAATTAAATTTCGTAAATGATTAGATTATATAATAGATTCTTTAATATAAAATTAAAAATTAATTCTAAAAATATATATATACACTTTACATATAATTTATTCATGAAAAACAACTCTATGACATAAAAATAATTACATTCATTTCCAAAAAATTTAATCAATGTATTATTCATTATTTATTTATTAATTAAAATAGTTCATAATATTTTTGATTATTTTAATATACATTATACCAATTTCATGGCCCAGAAGGTCATAAGTAATAGTTTCTCATGGTTTATTTAAGATATCTGTTTTGTATACGATAGGATATTATATATATAATTTAATGAAAATAATTATAAAATAATTGGATGTTAAATAGATACTGTATCCAAAATAGAATATGTCTCTTTATAAATAACTTACAACTATAAAATATTTAATTTATTCAATAAAGGATCATGTTCCATATATGAAATAGTTACTAATGCATTAATAGTTCTACTTAATGAATCCACTAAGATATATTCCATAATAGGATGATACTAAATTGTGAAACAAAAATCCTTAATGAATAATATCCACAATCTCAACCTCATGTCGAATAATATTTTAGTGAATATATAATTTAGTCCTCGATAATGAAAATAAAGTTCACATTTCTCCCTATATAAAGGATATCTCCATATTTTTAATGAAAATAAACCAACATCTAACTCTATATAATGTGTTGATTAACTAAACTCTAGTGTTTTAGTCAACATGATACTATCACACAGAGAACATTATCACGTACCATGACACATAAATGTCCCTAAATAAACCCATCATGATAAATAAAAACATCACCATTTCATATTGGAAAGGTAGACCCTCAACAATTAACCAATATTATTTTCCATTAATAAATGATATCATAAAATTTTTATATCCATATGTATTTAACTCCATTTCTAGTTAACATACTTTTCTAGTTAGATAATTCAGAAATGTTCTCAAATAATCATGATTAGTAACCCCATAATCCATTAAATCATGCAATCTTGTGGAATTATTTTTCCCTGGTCTCACATCCGATATATTTGGTTTTAGAATGATCAACTATTATGTATTCTTTATAAATAATTTTCCTATGAAACAAATTAGTATAAAATAAACAAACCAATTTACTATATTTTCTATAAAATTACATTTCCATTCAAGTCTATAATAAATCCTTTGGTGTTTCTCAATATAATAATTTCAAAGAGAGTATACTCGAAAATCAATTATAAACAGAAACACAAATTTATCTTTATACCCATATAAAAGTCGACACATTTGATCCATCAATATATAATTTCTATTTTTTATCCAAAAAAAGAATAACTAAAAACACTATAAGACCATAAATAGTATAAAATATCATCTTCATAATTTCCTCCCCTTTACAGTCATTTATTTATACACATTTAGAATTTCAATAAAAAATCTTATGTACCATTAAGGTAATATTACAAGACATTGACTTGGGTAAATGAAAATTTTTTATGATATATGATTTTAAAGAGTGATATATGATCAATGAAATACATAATAGACCCATATTTACTTTTAAAAATGATATATGGGAAATTAATTTTGATGAAAATTACTGGATTGAAAATTTACCAAGAAACTCAGAAATTTTTTTTCAATACAAAAATTTCAATTGATGTCATTAGATATGGTGGATTTGATATGGAATTGGCACCAGGTTCTACACTAATATTAAACTCAAACTCCAAAAGTAGTATAAAAAATAAAATATCAGTAGGAAATATTTCAAAAAATTATTTTATAACTAAAACATCCAAAATTTGAATAAAAAAGTTATTCTAAAATAATATGTGCATGATGACGTTCACTTGTGTCTATTATCATTTTATTATCTTATTCATTTTTTATCAAAATTAAAAATTACTTCTTATATAAAAACTTAATCTCCTAATTTAAAATATCTTGATTATCTACATAATCTATCTTAGTATGATAATCTAAAAACGAACACATATCCAAAATAACATCAATATATTCAATGGGGATACATTGATGTTTTCATAAAATTCATTTCACATATAAATATATAAATATTTTTTTTATTATATTCTTGATGTAAAACTACCACTAAGAGTTTTATCCAAAATTTCATTTTTTCCTAAGGTGGAATTTCTATTTTTCATTCACATTTTCTAGGTATGAAAAAAATTATTGGATCCCAAATGAAATGAGAAATTAGAAAACTCAAGAATAAAAAAGTATTATACCAATCACCGCTTCACATAATTGTCCTATATATATTTTGTAATATAATTTTTTTTATTTTCTCCCTTTTATATATAATATTCAGGATTCTCTCTATGAGTGACTTAGTTATGATATATAATATAAGAACACAGTGCTTAATTTATGTGTGAATCTGTTTATTTCTATAAAAATATAGTTTAAATGTTTAATCATAGGAATTGTGAATTCCCTTTGAAGTTATGGAGGTATGAAGGGTGTCTTGGAAAGGATTGGAACCTAAAACCAATGTTTTGTGATACAATAAGCATATAACGGAGTTAGTTGAAATCGTGTATGGTATAAAACATGGTCTAGTAAACCATTGATGAATTGGACAGAGAGTATGTGATAGCTGCAAAGTTATATCAAACAATATGATTTATGTAGCACAACCGTGTGGAAGTGTTTGGAAATTTGATAGTGGGTTTTAGCATGTTTGTCTAAAATTATTCAATATTTTAGGGTTAATAGTGTGAGGTTACATTTTTTACAACTAACCATCCATGATTGGCGCATAATTTTTAAACAATGTGCCTAAACAAAGAGATGCCCAATTTTGGGTGAAATTGTAATTTTATACCTCTCAAATCTATTTTGTTAGATCGAATTATATTTTTTTCACTAACATATGTAACTTCTAATTTTTAAAATCACTTCGATAATATAAACTATTTATTGAGGTAACATCTTCATTCTTGATTGGAATTAATATTCTTTGGAAGTATCATATCTATCTCAATAAGATCTTCATTTATGTTTTTTTCATTCCTAGTTTGATTTGGTATGGGATATACTAAATAATTTCAATATAACTTTCCATATTAACAGTATATTTGTATATTATAAATTTTTCTCCTAATCTTTGTCAATTCACATGCTATTTTGTGGTGAGATATAAACTATGTAACTATGGTATGTGGAATCATTCCTTTTATAAACAATCAAACTGTTTGTATTTTTTATTTTGGCGCATGCCCAATTTCGATATGTTAAATTGAAATGAAATTAAATCCTTATATTTCTAGTGATAACGCCATGTAATTAATGAATATCATTGATGAATGAAAAATATTTTTGAAATTTCAGACATCAAAACCCCATGGGTGTATATATTACTTTATCAACAACACCGTGGGTGGATATGTGGATAGGATACCTTTGGCTGTTCTCCTATTCATCCTTTCCTTGGAATGGGAATTTTGAAATGAATGGTAAATTAATTTGATAAAATATTTTATGAATTTAATTGTGAATTTAATTTCAAAATAAATTTTTAATATTATATTTAATTCATTAATTGAAATGATGGGTTTCCAAGACGGTAGGCTTTATCCTTGAGTTTCTTGATAATGATGAGTTTCCCATTATATTGAAATTCTCGAGGGGGGGTTAAATATAGGCTATTCCATGTAATATGTTCGTTAAACATTATAATCTTGTTATAAGGATTTGACCATTTGACTATATGCATGGAAGACCTACTGGTCTAGTCTAATTCTTTGTGTCCCCTTTTGAGATGAGAATGAAAGGAATTTTTTGTGGTGTTTACGTTGAAATATCTAAATGGATTTGTTTGAACTACAAAGAATTATTATATTCCTTTTGGGAACAATGAATATAATTATTAATTCCATGGAATTACTCATATGGCTTGACATTTATTTTGCTTGAGTGATACATGGACTTCCTAGAGTGTTGTCAATGATGGACTACGAGTCTTGACTTATATGTCTTGTGATATAGGGATTAAAATGAGAATTAAATGGATGGACTAGATTTAAATTTGATTATATTTTATTGGGTGATACTTGGGATCCCTTAGTGGACCAATCATGATAGACACGATTTGTAGTGATATTATACAAAACCTAGTGTGATACTCAGGAATCTGCGAGGTTCTATATGGATAAGTGTATAGGGATTTTGTTGATATTATACATGGAGTGATATGCACATAGAAAATTAAGAATACTAGGGATGGGACCAGGTTTTGAATTGATAATTAAATGGAATTTTTTTATGATGTGTCTTCCAAAGCATTGAAAAGGATTGGATTCGGTCTTTTTATTTCACGTTGTTGATGGAATGTTAAGAAAACCAAAATAATTTAGTCACTAGGGACATCAGGTTGTGTGTTGGGTCCTGAGACATGATGATTAAATGAGAATGAATAATTAGATGAACAAGATTATAAATGAAATAGTTTTTATGTTTAAAACATAGAGTTATCTTTCAAATGAAATTGATTAATTAAATTTGATAATAAATTAGAATCAAGACATATATGATGTATACATTAGAGTACTTAAATTAAATGTTATATTTTTTTAAAACACTATTATTATATATATTCACATACTAATTAAAACATGACCATAGGTGGTTCCTACTATGATTATATCTCACACTATGTTTTTGAATCCTTTGGGTACCAAAAAAGACTATATGATTGGATGAATTGATAAGGGAAAGCATTATACTAAATGTTGTTGATTACTATTTAGGAGTGGTGGAGCATGGGACCGAGATGAGGATCACATTTCATGTTTCGATACTTTTGGAATTTGTTTTATTTTGTTCCATGTAATGTATGAAATCCTTGAATACATGTTTCAAATGATTTCTCAGAGACTTATGGAATTTATTATTATTTTATATATGGCTATCCTTTTGTATTTGTTATCTATTTTAGTGGGTTACATTTTGTCTATTTTTTATTACTGATTCTTCTATTGTATGTAATTGATATTTCATTTTGTTACACTCTATTAGGTTGGAATTGTATCCCCAGAGACACACCTAGTCACCCAATTTGAGTTGGCAGCATTTGAAATTTGTGGAGATGCACTTGAGGTCATGTGGCCATCCAGGCTTGGGGAACTGTGATGTTGCATCTGGGTCTTAAAAATTAAAAATTTGTATCAGAGCACACTTTTTCGGTTGATTTAATATTTTGATAAAATAGATTATAATATTAATGAATAGGAATTTGATAATCAGTTGTCCCCCAGAGCAGCTACCCGTATATAGAAAAAATCGAAATTTCCATTAATTGAATTTCACTTTTCATGATTTTGACTATTATAGTTGATTTTATTCCACAGTTGGGTGATGTGCATGATTAATTATTTCATTATTGATATATTATTGGGACTTATTTTTCTTCATCATGGTGAGATAAGGGTATTCCATACAATGAATCATAATTTCCACATTTCAATAGTTACATGCCTTGGATTATTCCTCACCATTTAGGATGAATTTATTATTTCATGAGGTTGTGATTGATGTTGAAATAGATATACCCATTATTGTTATTGGAATAGTGGAATCTTTTATGGTTTGAATTTGGTGAATGCCATACTTTTTCCCCTAAAGAGTACGAGACATTATGGATTGGAATTTCATGAACCATTTGATTATTCCTATTTAAAATGAAATTAATATAAATGTAAAATAGGGTGGAATTAAAATGAGAAACAAAAAACTGAAACATATTGAAAATGAAATGGAAATTGAATAGCTTACCGTAGAGACCATTAACCAAGCCCGACCATTGTATTGAGAAGTATTCAGTGTCTCTAGATTTTATAAATGATATGTCCATCATCCATACAATACTAGTGAAGTAGGAAAAAGGGTGTGTTCTTATATATGATGGCTAGTACATATTCTAACTCAATTTTTACACTTTTGAGTTGTGAACTATGATAATTATGAAGAACAATGGTGTGTGTTTGAAATTATAGAGGAATATAACCACTATGAACACTAGTCATACATAAGGGGTCGTCATGATTAAAATACAAATGTAGTGAGATATGGGCTACAAGTGGATCCTCCTATTGTTTCAACTATGAAACCAGTTATTGTACTAGACACAAGTGATGAGGAATAGTACTGTCAAAAGTTCATGTATTGGACACCGAAAATTCATGGAGCATTTCAACCTACACCGGCTATGGTAGATTTGACATGGGAGATCCTATCGAAACAAATGCTTGAATTTTGAGGGGATGGTAGATAAAAATATGTAGAATCGTGGCTAGTGGCCATGATATCTATCTTTAAGAATATAGATATGAATCCTGAGAGGAGGTTAAATCTCTCTACGTATATGTTGTTTGATTCTACAAAGAGATTGTGATTTTCATTACTAATATGGATTTTCATAGGAGATGACTTAGAGGAATTTTCATACGACATTATATGAATATTCGATCCTTATAAATTGATGTCCCATAGAGCCCATGAGTCTTTACACCCGGAGCAGGGAATGTAATTAGTTATGGATTACTTGGACCATCTTATTGTTCTC
Organism: Viscum album; assembly: GCA_963277665.1. Classification (NCBI taxonomy): domain Eukaryota; kingdom Viridiplantae; phylum Streptophyta; class Magnoliopsida; order Santalales; family Viscaceae; genus Viscum; species Viscum album. The sequence goes on along the minus strand of OY728131.1, from coordinate 301,097,741 downwards.
ATGAGTTTCACACCTACTTTGATTAGTTAAGAGTTTGATAAATCTAGGATATTTGGTGATGTTATCTGGTACAACATTTGACCATAGGTGAAATTTTATTAGGTGAAGACCATTTCTATGATCATAAATTAGTTACATATCATACAATGAAACTTAATAGTGGAATTGAGTCTGATATAGTGTTGTTCGACATCTCGATATAGTATTCCATTGATAAATAGTAGGAAAAGGCATTTGGATCTTTCATATGGTGATATTAGAACTCATAGCACATACATAGGTAACCAGTTGATGTGTTACTAGTGCAGTAGGACAAGACATATGTGGCCAATGTGATTAAGAGGCTTGTTGAGTTATGATCTTGTAGTAAGATGGATTATCTAAAGATATTCTATATAATTTTTCCTCTAGTACCCTGTGAGAAATGGTCTGGACTAACTCCATGTTCAGGAATATACTTATTAGCTTTTCATCAGGAAGTGAAATGGTGTACATCTAGATGATCATGCCGTGGTGGTGGATGTGGCCATAGAAGTTATATCACAAGTTTATTGTGAAAGCAGTGTGGATCTGTCCAGAGTAGCTAGGAAAAATCATAGGGTCATGATTACTGATTGGTATACACTGTGAAACAGGCCCTTGAAGAGTAGGATCTCAGACAATCTACTCTCAAAAATATATTTCTAGTTTCCACTACCATATATTCTACACATTTTTATATAGGGCGTTCTCATAGTTTTATATTTATTCCCATTGTGGTGGGCCTTGGGATCAATTTATATACATCTAATTAATTCATGATTCTTGAAACTCGATATATCAAAAATTGATTTCTCATTATTATTCCAATACAGGAATAAATCCCATTAGGCAAGGAAAATGTCACAGCGGCCTAAAATGTTTCAAACCAAGGGAATCCCCTTGCACAAAATTATAACATTCTTCGGGTAGCGATACCAAACTAGAAAAAATGGTCAAAAACTCCTCTTGACTAGTCCCTTGAGAGAGAGAATCTGTAGCAATGTTGGCCTCGATATCAACGTGCCGAAAAGAGAAATAATCTCTAATATCCATGGGGAAACTGAAAAGAAGGTAAGACAGGTGCCAAGGAGGATCCACCTATCTATTTGTGGAATGTACAATAGTTTCAGAATCAGACGCCACCTTTAAACCCATCAACATTATGTTCTTGAAAAGCATGAAACCGGTGTGAATTTTTTTCAAATACACACCCATTGAACTCCCCGTACCATTAAAATTGCTAAATGAAATAATCACTGAACCACAAAACATCCTATAATAGTCTTCCCCACACAATTTTCCCATTAATAAAAGAACAATCCACACTAAGCATATATCCTTGCAGGAGAGGACTCCATCTAGTCTAGATACCCAGATAATTGGATGGAGCAATTGGCCTAACGAGTAATCTATAAAAAACAGGAGACTATTTTCCACCATTAACTAGTGATCCGATCTCATAGATCATCCCCTTCATTCTGACATGGATAATTGTGAACGAAGGTCGCACCTCTATCCTAGCCTTGTTCCTTGCCTCCCATAATGTCCAAAATATAAAAATATCAACGATTCCCTAGATTTTTACTTCAATTTATTGGATAACTACTATAGAAAACCATCCAACGAGAAAGTCTTGTATATAATTGAATGAGTAATGAAAATTACTCCAAATACCCATAATTGAGCACAAGATAATTTTCCATTTTCTCTTGATAAATAGGTGGATAGATGACTCCGATTTAGGGATGGTACAATAGTAGTAGTGTGAGCCCATGGAGATCCCCTTCTTCTAAACATTGTCCTTCATCAGCAATTCATGATTTCGTGCCCTCCAAACTAAGAAATTCATTTCAAATGGGATCACTCTACACCAAAAATAGGTAGCACATACATCGCAATCACCTTCATGCCAATGGAGCATCTGATTATCATATCGGTTGGACAATCCTAATATAAAACCGGTAAATCATTTTAATACCCCAAGCTTCCATGGTACGCTACTCTTCGAATAATATTGAAGCCTGTTTTGTACGCAACTTCGAGTTCTAACACACACCACAACCAATCAAACAAGCCGTTATGAATAGTAATACCCACTTTTTGAAATATTATACATTTTATCTTTCAAAAAGGATGTCATTTTTGGATTCAGAATATCAAAATTAGATTAGGGTGAATTTTTGGTACTTTTCAGAGAACTTTCATATGTTGATGAATATTAAAATTTGATAAATTTTAATTAACAACAACTTTTTTATTCTAAATAATTAATAGTGATATATTTTGAAATTGAGTAATTTTAGAGTATAATTAGATTATATTTTTACACTTTAATACAATGTTGGTAATTGGACATATTTTCACATTTAAATTGGACATAAGCAAGTGCCTATCTTTAAATAGTTATTATCTATTAAAAACACGCTTTTTGTTTTAACTATAGAAATTAATTTTAAATTAATTTCTTCCACTTCTGTATTTTGAATTTAGAAAAATGTATTCTATATTTAGAATCAAGACATCTAAATTGTGTAAATAAGTAACTTTTATTTTTATACATTTTGAATTATTACTTCATTAAATATTTTATTTACCATGGTTAAAGGGAAAATCTGGTGAATAAGGGTAAAAAATAATAATATAATAATAATAAATTACCCTAAAACGTGTCTAAACCATATTTTTTGATAGAGTTTCAACCATGGGCATCTTTGGGTCGATTTTGGGACCCCATTGATCCAATTTTAAGTTATAATGACACATTATATTAATTAAGTTTAAGTAAATACAAAAATGACACAAGCATATAACTTTTAGAAAAACAATTTTTACATATGGTTATGTATGTTATTTTTCAACTATAAATATTAATTTTAAATATAAAAATATTTCCTAAATAATGGTATTTTATTTATAATTTTTAGACATTAAATATTTAAATTTATTTATGAAACAACAATGATGCAATATTTTATTTATTAATGAAAGGATAAAATAATTAGTATTATAAATGTTAAACTAAATATAATTTGAATGTTTTGATAGAATAACAAAACTTATTGGTTAATATGAGATGTTAGGATTACATAAATTTATTTGTCTCAAATTAATAAAGTTTTTATGACTTTAACAAAAATGAATTATTAAATATTGTTAGAATTGAAAAAAATGAGTTTGTAAAATAAATATTATATTATTAATTAATATGAAATTCTTAAAAATCTAATGTTCAGAAAAAAGACATATATAATGATTGGTGTATTATTAATGGACCACTTGGGATCTCTTCGACATTTATAGTATGTTTATCGACTATATAATATAAAAATACAAAGAGACTTTGTAAATATGAATCTAATTAACTAAGACTTAAATAAAAAAGATAAAGTTAATATATTGACTCAAACCGGTATAAAACCTATTTGTGGAGTGGTTATAGACCTATACCCACCTTAAACTTTAAATAATCCACTTTGGTTCTATTAGAAACCAAATATGAATTTATTACAAAGTAATATTTCTATCTTTTCCTAAGGTGCCACTCACCCCTCTAATAAAAGATCACTCCCCCTTCCCTCTAATTCACACCTTCAAAGCATTTTGGATAGGCCAAACCCAGCCCAAATATTCTCTAAACATCCTCAAATTCAACCTAGAGGCCTTAGTTTCATCGGGAAGCCATCCTATAGAGCCCTTTTGATTAAATCAAAAGGAAGACCCCGAAAAAGATATAATGTTTTTACCAACCTCTTTCAAGTTACTTTCTTCTTCAACTTATTCATTAATTGTTATTTCCATTCTAAAATAATAATTCCAATATCTTCTATATACTGTGATGTTATTATAAATATGGTACAACCATAATCAGTATTTTATCCATCCTTTGAATGACATGTCACCATACGTGTGTACATACGGCTTACAGTCTCCACGTCGGGGTGTAATTGTTGTACAACACATTATTATTTCGATGTGTATGATAATGATGTGTAATTGATTTAAATAATAAATATAACATGATAATAATTCTGTATATATGATATACCATCAAATTATATATTATTTTAATATTGAAATAATGATATTGTCTCTAATGCGTACGTACGGACTACCATCTCCACAGACGTGATGAGATTCACTCCCCATCGTATCCATACAAGTCTAATTGTCATTTGATGATTAAAAATAATGTTTAAGTACTTTATATCATTATATATATGAATAAGATACATCTTATTCATAACAAACCAGACTTATGTAACAAAACATATAAAATAAAATGAGTAAGTTAACACCTGAAATGATGATAATATTAAGATATTATTAACAATGAAATGTTAAAAGATCACATTTGATATCATATTAATGTTTATGATTCCTGTATAATTTAATAACAATTATTTCACCATTATACATGAGCTTAACCTATCCTTGACCAAGGAAAAGTACAAGGTAAGGGTTTATTTCACAATCTCTTCATTATTCGAGGTTGTTTATACGTAATTAACTACAGGGACCTCTTTATCATTCACATCCATGATTCTTAAAAATGTATTTGAAATCATTGTCAATATTTTACAGAATATTGTTTAAATTCATGTATACCATTTTTTAACTTTTTATAATATGTTTATAAAGGAATATTTCTATCGTTTTCCAAACAAGTTTCTTTTTAACCTTTTCAACAGAATTAAGGTATGATTGTATTTTTAACTTATACGGTGGGTGAAACTATTTTCCACTGTAACAATATCGTCAAATCTTCCCTTACAAGATTATAAGATTATTTTCATAGTAAATATTTTATTTTATGATTCTGTTACTTATAAATGATTTAAAAAAAGAGATATTTCTCTCAAATTGTTTTGATTTCATCTATGTCATCATCCTTTGATGGATTTTAATCATATTTGAAGTTTATTTATTATGATACAAAACTTCCATATATTATTGAAGGTTTTGTGATATGTTTGACTGTGGATATGTTATTTTTATACCATTCATGGTTTATGGAGAAAGTATTTACATTTCGTATTCTCGTTATAATATGAATATTTATTTATGATTAAACATGTTCATATGAGGAATGAATTAGAATTAATTAGTGATGGGTGGAGCCCGCTACAGCTCCTCGATGAATTGGTAGATCTCATGAGACAAACTAGTGTCTTGGAACAAGGCCTTGACAAAATCTTATTTGTAGTCTTGGCACAAGGCCTTGACTATGTGGTTATGATTGTCTGGAATTTTCCATTCCATCACTATGAAAGTGGTTATTGATATTTCATGTTATTATTCAATTAGTATAATATCCATGTGAATACATAAATGGTATTATTTAATTTTATTTCTGCCATATTATTCTGAGGTTCAGGTTTAAAAGTCTTTTTTTTATTTATACATTTCCTTAAATTTTTATGCATATCTATGAAAGTTTCTAATATACTATTATCTTTTCTAGTAATCTTAGCTCACCCCTTTATATGTATTATTTTTCCCAGGATGTGAAAATGTATTTTATGAATGATCTGTAGGAATAGTATAAAGGGATATGAGTGTGGAGACAAGCAGTTGTATTAGTTTTCACTTTATTATGTAATGTAACCTTTATTAATGTATCTAGTGATTCCATTGATATTAAAGTAATTGGTCATTCGAGACATGATCTTTTGTGATCATTACAATGTTATGTAATAATGCACTGACTCTAGGTAACTGGGTTCGGGGTGTTATAGTTGGTATCATATGAAGTTTAGTAAAAACATAGGAAGCTGGATTTAGATAAACTCTAGATAGAGCAGATAGACCTAATATGGACTTTGAGGATTAGTATAGAAGAACTTCCTAAAATTTTGGTATTGTAAAGATTTTTTGAGTTTTCTAAGAAATACATCCCTATCTTGATAGGAGTAGGTAGAGGCGGCTCTGTCACAATTTCACCTAGGGTTAAAACCTAAAAACACCACTTTGAGGTAGACTCAAATGAGAACTGGTGCACGAGAACAGGCCATGCAACACTCTTGATTACAACACACCTGGGGGATATGCTTTTGATACTTCTCAGTTTCTTTACAAACCATTATGAAGGGTTTATGAGTATATACTTCCCCAAAGATAACATTTTTATGATTATGGATTATATCTATATACATTTCAATTTATGTTATGTGTTTTACAAGTTTGGATTTATGTATTTTGATTCATTAACTAATCAAGTGTATCCCATTTTTATGTATTGGAACCTAATGGATGTAATGGAAACCGTATCAATACACGCACTTCATGTAGAGATTTATCTCCTACTCAAGATAATTATAGTGGTTTCGGTGATGAAACTAGTGCTGATTATCTAATCACCATACTGGGACAACTCACTCATGTTATAAATAATAACCTTATCCATATGGAGCACCCTGATCCGCAGCGTGGAGGATCAATGTTAGACCACTTCATTGGGCAATAACAACCAACATTCAATGGGAGTACAAATCCCTTAGCAGATGATCAATGGATAAATTCCTTAGAGAAAATATTTCATGCCTTGGGGAGTAGTAAAAGGGAAAAAGATATCATAGCGGTTTATCGCCTCACTGGAGATGCTGACCAATGGTGGTCATTGATTCGAAACACAATGGAAGATGATGAAGTAAAAAATATGGAATAGAGGGAGTTCAAAGTGTTTTTCTTAGAAAAATACTTTCTCGTGACCATTGAGCATATATGGAAAAGAAAATTTCTGAGTCTGAGACCAAAGGAGGATAAGAATTTCGCAAAGTATGAGGATAAATTTACAAGGTTAGAAAGGTATGTTGGAGATTATATATTTTACCCAAGAAGTAATATTGATTGTTTCTTCGATGCATTAAAACCATTTCTTCATCGAGCATTACTGTCACAATCCTTCTTATCCTATGAAGATATTGTCTCATGTGGTATCAAAACAGAAAAATAATTATCAATGTCTAATTACTTTGAACCAAATCAATAGGAGAATAGATCATATTATCACTCTGAAATGGACATAATGTGATGTAGGGAAATGTTGATTATCTTTCCTCTAGTAAATTTGGGAAGAAACTCCCTGGTACTTTCTTTAAAGGAATGGGAGTCTATAACAAGTGTGGTGAAAATGCCCACCAAGCTCGTGATTGCAAGGGGAAGAAAGAAGCTACCGATGTTCAATTATAAAACTGCAGGGAGATGGGACATTATGAAAATTAATGTCCTAATAATTAGGGGATATTACCTCAGAAATGGCCAAGCGATCAAGGCTATGCTTATGTTATTAGTACTGCTGAGGTAGAAGCTCCGAAAGATATGGTGGCAGGTAATTTAATGGTTTTCTCAAGTTTATAAAGTGAATTGTTTGACTCTGGATCATCACATTGTTTCATATCTTCCAAGTTTTCTAATAAAATTATATATTTCCAATTTGATTTAACATGGTAGTCTTTAGTTAAAACTCCTAAGGGATTTATCATTGCTACAATGTTCTGTGGATCTATTCTCATTAGGGTATATAAATGTTCTTTATCTATTGATATGATCGTTATACCTATGATTGAGTTTGATATAATCCTCTTTATGGAATGTCATTCGAACCATGATGAGAAGATTTATTGTAAGAAGAAGGAGGTTACAATTTTTGATAATGGTGATAAAGAACACCTTATCTTAAGAGCAGGATTTTGACTACATGATTCTGATCTAGATCCACCCTTAATAGCTCAAAAAAATTCAATTATCAGGGCAGAAGAGAATGAAATAAATGTGGGTGAGGAAAGGAATGTTCAAATAGAGGATGTACCTATTGTGAGATAATATGTTTATGTGTTTACAGAAGATTTACCTGGTCATCCTCCAGAATGAGAAATTGAGTTTTCCATTGATTTAATTCCTGGTTCATGGCCTATATCGAAGACCCCTTATAGAATGGCCATTGTGGAATTAGCTGAACTAAAAAAACAACTAGAGGAATTGAGTAATATGTTATTTATTCTCCCTAGTGTTTCTCCATGGGGAGCCCCTATCCTTTTTGTTAAGAATAAAGATGGATCTATGAGGTTATGTATCGACTACAGGGAAATCAATGACATAACAACAATGAACAGGTATCCCCTACCTCACATTGATGATTTATTTGAACAACTGCATAGAGCTCAATAATTTTAAAAGAATGACCATTGATCTGGATACCATCAGTTGTGTGTGAAGAAGGGAGACATTCTGAAAACATAATTTTGAACTTGGAATGGGCATTACGAGTTTATAGTAATGCCTTTTGGGATGACTAATGCACCCTCTGTTTTCATGGATCTAATTAACAGAGTTTTCAAGGAATATATCGATTATTTTGTAGTGGTATTTATTTATGGTATCTTGGTATATTCCAAAAGCTAAGAAGACCATGAAAATAACTTGAACATTATCCTGAATTCTACAAGAAGACATGAATTATATGGGAAGATTAGAAAGTGTGAATTCTGGTTTCAGGAAATCTCTTTTCTTGGCCATATTGTCTCTATGGATGGAATCTCTGTTGATCCATCTAATACCAAGGCAATCCATGAATGGTGAGCCCCAACCAGTATAACTGAGGTATGCAGTTTTATGGGTTTACTAGATTATTATCTACGTTTCATCAAGAATATTTCCTGATTGGCTAAACCATTAAAGAAGCTCATACGTAAAGGGGTTAAATTTTTTTGGACAAAAGAGTGTGAAGAATGTTTTGAAGAACTGAAGAGAATATTAGTCAATGCTCCTATATTGACTCTACCACCGGGTAATGATGGGTTCATTATTTATTGTGATGCATCAAAGAAATGAATTGGTTGTGTCTTTATGCAGAATGATAGAGTTATTGTCTGTGCATCACGATAGCTGAAAATTCATATGAAATAACTATCCTACTCATGATCTTGAGTTAGCTTCTAAAATCTTTGCTTTGAAGATATGGAGACATTATCTCTATGGTGAAAAATGTGAGATTTATACTAATCACAAGAGTTTGATATACATTTTCTCACAGAAATAAATCAATATGAAGGAAAGGTGATGGCTTGAACTACTCATGGATTATGATGGAACGATACACTAGCACCCGGGGAAGGCAAATAAGGTGGCAGGTGCTTGGAGTTGAAATTATCATGGAGTTTTTAATAATATGAGAGTTGAAAGGGATCATATTTTCATGGATTTAGTAATGATGTATATGGGAATCACCATGGAAGGTGAAACATCAATACTTTTTCAAATGGGTTCACAACCATCTTTACTAGAATGTTTAAAGAGTTCTCAAACTGATGATGATGCGTTTAAAAAGATGATTAAAGTTATGAATGATTGAGGATTGAGTGAATTTGTGTATAAAGATGAAATTTTGAATTTTGGGAAGCGAATTCGTGTTCCCAATATACCTGATCTAATAAGGGAATTGTTGGATGATGCTCATAGATTCAATTTCTCTATACAACCTAGGAGAACCCAAATGTATAGAGATTTAAAGGATGATTTTTGTTGGGACAACATGAAGAGGGAGATTGATGATTTTTTGTCAAGATTTATTGTTTTTCAACATGTCAAAGATGGAAGGCAACATCCTTGAGGAGTCATGCAACTTATTTCTATACCTGAGTGGAAATGGGATAATATCACTTTAGAATTTGTCATGGGACTACCAAAGTCTCTTAGAAAGAATGATGCAATATGGGTCATCATTGATCATCGTACCATGTAAGAAAATTTTCTTTCTATAAAAGAAGATCTAACACTTGAACGTCTAGCATGACTATATATTAATGATGTTGTGAGACTTCATGGAGTACCACTATCAATTGTCTCTGATTGTGATCCCCGTTTTACAACAAGATTCTAGGAAAGACTTCAAAAATCCCTAGATACTGAAATTTGTTTGAGCACTGCCTAGCACCCCAAAATTGATGGAAAATCAGAACGAACTATTCAAACCATAGAAGACATGTTGAGATCATGCTCACATGACTTTCAGGGTATGTGTGATCAATATTTACCTCTGGTGGAATTTTCCTATAACAATACCTTCCATTCAAGTATGCAGATGACTCCATATGATGTGTTATATGGAAAGAGATGTCTCACACCAACCTTTTGGGATGATGTTGGTGAATGAAAATTTGTTGGCCCAAAACTGGTGGATGAAACGATGGAGATTGTGAAGTTAATACAAAACCACATCAAAGAAGCTAAAAGTAGGAAGAAGAGCTATGCTGACAACCAAGGAAGTGTTTTGTAATTTCAGGTAGGATATCATGTTTTCATTAAGGTATCTCCATGGAAAGGAGTTATACGTTTTAGTAAGAATGTTAAATTGTGTCCCATGTACACAGGACCTTTCGAAATTCTAGAATGAATTGAGGCTATAACTTACCATTTGAAAATGCCGCCAAGTCTCTCCAAATATCATGATGTGTTCCACATATCATTGTTGAGAAAATACATTCCAGGCCCAACACATTTACTCACCTATAAGAAATTAGAACTAGAACCTGATATGTCTTATTGTGAAGAGACTATCAAGATTATTGATATAAGAGAACAAGTGCTGAGAAATCGGACGACTCGCCTTGTAAATGTTCTACGGAGAAACCATAAGATGGAAGAAGCAATGTGGGAACCCAAGGAACTTATGATGAAGAACCACCCCAGTCTTTTCATGGGGTAGTATTCTATAAATTTCGAGGACAAAATTATTTGGAGGATGGGAGAATGTAACACCTCATGATTCTACGATATGCTACTCTTCAAATAATATAGTAGTGTGTGTTGTACAAAACTTCGAGTTCTAACACACACCACAACCAATCAAACTAGCTGTTATGAATAGTAATACCCACATTTTGAAATTTTATAATTTTTAACATTCAAAATGTACTTCATTTTTGGATATATAATATCCAAATTATATTAGGCTGAATTTTTTGTACTTTTCAGATAACTTTCAAATTTTATGAATAGTAAAAATTGCTCAATTTTAATTAAAATATCTTTTTTAATCGAAATTATTAATAGTGATAAATAATGAAATTGAGTATTTATAGAGTATAATTAGATTATATTTTTACCATTTAATCCAATTTTTGTTCATTGGACATAATTTCACATTTAAACTGGACATAAGAAAATGCCAATCTTTTGATAATTATTATCTATTAGAACACTCTTTTTATTTAAACAATGGGAATTAATTTTAAATTAATTTCTGCCATTCTATGTTTTGAATTTAGAAAAATAGATTCCATATTTAGAATCAGGAGGTCCAAATTGTGTAAATATGTATATTTTATTTTTAGACAGTTTGACTAATTACTTCAGTAAATATTTTATTTACCATCGTTAAAATGTTAATCCGGTAAATAAGGGTAAAAAATAATATTATAATAATAATAAATTACCCTAAAACGTGTCCTAACCATATTGGTTGATACATGTCTGACCAAGGGCATATTTGGGTCGATTTTGGGACCCCATGGATCAACTTGTAAGTGATAATGACACTTTATATTAATTAAGTTAAAGTAAATACAAAAATGATATAACCATATATCTTTTAGAATAAAAATTTTTATATAGGCTTATATATGTTATATATTAGACTATAAATATTCATTACAAATAAAAAAATATTTATTACATAATTGTATTTTATTTATAATTTTTAGACATTTAATATTTGAAGTTATTTATGACACAATAATAATGCATTATTTTACTTATTAATGCAAGAATCAAATAATTAGAATTATAAATGGAAAAATAAATATAATTTGGAAGTTTTGATGACATAAAAAACTTTTGATTGTTAACATGAAATGTTATGATTATGTAAATGAATTTTTTTCGAATTAATAAAGTTCTTATGACTTTAAAAAAATCAAGTATTAAATATTGTAAAAATTGACATAAATGAGTTTTTAAAACAAATATTATATTATTTATTGATATTATATTACTGAAGATCTATGGTTAGGACAAAGGACTTATATAAGGATAGGTGTATTATTAATGGACCACTTGGGGGTTTATTAGATGTTTATAGTAAGTTTCTTGACTATATAATATAAAAATACAAAGATACCCAGTAAATGTCAAACTATTTAACTAAGAGATAAATCCAAAAGATATAGTTAATATAGTGACTCAAACCTATTTAAAACCTATATTTTGAGTGGTTTTCGACCTATAACCATATTAAGCTTTAAATAATCATCTTTTGGAGCCATTAGAAACAGAATATTAATTTATCAAAAAATAATATTTCAAGCATTTCTTAAGGTTCCCCTCACCCCTCTAATAAAAGGGCACCCCCCATTCCCTCTAATCCCCAAGTTAAAAGCATTTTGGCTCGGCCAAACCCAATCAAAATATTCTCTCAACTTCCCTTAATTTAACTTATTTGCCTTAGTTTTATCATAATTCCAACCTATGGATCCCTTTTGATCAAATCAAAATGATGAACCCGAAGAAGAGGTAATGTTTTCACCACCCTCTTTCAAGTTCCTTTATTATTCAACTTTTTTGTTCTTTGTTATTTCCATTATAAAATAATAACACTAGTATCTTCTATATACTATGATGTTATTATAAATATGGTAAAACCATATTTATTATTCTATCCATCCATTGAAGACATGTCACCATATGTGCGTACGTAGGGATTACCGTCTCCACGTCGTGGTATAATTGTTATTTAAATCATTATTATTTGAATGGGTATGATAATGATGTGTAATTGATTTAAATAATAAATATAACATAATAATGAATCTGTAAATATGATATACCATCCAATTATATGTTAATTTAATATCAAAATAATGATATTATCGTTCCTGCCTACGTACGGACTACCGTCTCCACGAACGTGATGAGATTCATTCCTCATCGTATTCATTTCTATCTAATTGTCATCTAATGATTGAAAAAATGTTTATGTACTTGATATAATTCTATATATGAATAAGATATAACCTATCCATAAAAAACATGACTTATGTAACAAAACATATAAAGGAAAACGAGTATGTTAACACCTGAAACGACGATAATACTAAGATATTATTATCAAAGCAATGTTAAAAGATCATATATGATATCATATTAATATCTATAATTCTTGTATAATTTAATAAAAATTATTTCACCATTATAAATGATTTTAACCTACCCTTGACCAAGGAAAACAACAAGGTAAGGGTTTATTTCACAATCTCTTCATTATCCGAGGTTGTTTAAATGTAATTAACTACTAGGACCTCTTTATCATCCACATCCATGTATCATAAAAATGTTTTTGAAATCATTCTTAAAATTTTACAGACTATGGGTTAATGTCATATAAACCCTTGTATGAATTTTTATATGAATTTTTAAAAGGAATATTTCTGTTGTTTTCCAAACAAGGTCCTTTTTAACATTTTCAACAGAATTAAGGTAAGAATGTCTTTTTAACATATACGGCGGGTGCGACTATTTTCGCCAGTTATAAAATCGTTGAAGCATCCCTTACAAGACTATTTGAATATTTTCAATGTAAATATTTTACTTATTTCATCTATGTCAACATCCTTTGATGGATTTTAATCTTATTTGATGTTTATTTATTATATTACACAAATTCTATAGTGTATTGAAGGTTTTGTGAAATGATTGACTGAGGATGTGTTATTTTTATACCATTCATGGTTTATGGATAAAGTATTGACATTTCTTATGCTAGTTTTAATATGAATGTTATTGTTATGTTTAAACCAATTAATATGTGGAATGAATTGGACTTAAAAAGTGACAGGTGTAGCCCACTATAGCTCCTCGATGCATCGGTAGGTCTATGGAGACAAACTAGTGTCCTAGAACAAGGCCTTGACAAAATATTGTTTGTAGTCTTGGCACAAGGCCTTGACTATGTGGTTTTGGTAGTCTGGCATTATGTGTTCCATAATTCTGAATGTTGTTATTAATATTTCATGTGATTATTCAATTTGTATAATATCCATGTGAATATTTAAATGGCATTATTTCATTTTATTTCTGCCATAATTTTTTGATGTTCATGTTTAAAAGGATTTTGTTTTAGTTATACATTTTTTTAAATGTTTATGCCTAGTTATGAATGTTTCCTCTATATTTTTATCCTTAATGGGAATCTGTGCTCACCCCTTTATATGTTTCATTTTTCAGAAGATGTGAAGAAGTATTTAATTAATGACCTGCAGGGATAGTATAAGGGGATATGAGTGTGGAGCCAAGATTTTGTTGTAGATTTCACTTTATGATGTAATGTAACATTTATGATTTTATCTAGTGATTCCAAGGCTACTAAACTAATCGGACTTTCAATACATGATCTTTTGTGATCATTCCAATATTATGTAATAATGCACCGACTCTGGGTAACTGGAGTCGGGGCGTTACAATCAAACCCGATCGACTTCCTCATTAAATAAAATATAATTGAAAGTGGCCATATTGTGTGTGTGTGTGTGGGTGTATCTAGATGATCATATAATATGTCTGGAATATTTTCAATCTATTGGTTTATCATTTTTAGATTTTTTTTCAAAAAACCCTTTTCTTGATTACCTCCAATAAGAGTGGTGGAGTTCTCTATCTAGATAGTCCCAAGAGCTTCAATGGTATCCATTACTCCTTAAAGGATGGATACTACTGAGATGATAGAGAATAAAAGGAATCTAGTTGATTAATAGAAAAATGGTTTAATTGGACCTAATACATCTCTGTGGATATTTTGGTTATTTTTGTGATGAATAAAAAAGGTACACTCAGGCTATGTGTGGATTCACGAAAATTAAACCCGTAGTCATTTAAGAAAAAGTACCATCTATCAGCGATAAATAATTTCATTGACAATATCTGACTAGATCGTATCTTCTCAAATATTTATTTTAGATCCAGTTATAATCATGTGCATGTTAGACTATCATAAAAACATTTCACATATTTCCATAGCAAGGATGTTCCTTATGTGTATTTTGTTCAACTGATTGATCTCATAGATGCTCCAACTAATTCATGGAACTGATGAAATGAGTGTTCTAACACTGTACAGATTCAATTTTATGGTTTTAATGGAATATATACTTGTGTATTATCATAATTGACACGACCGGGAAGATTATTTGGTATAATATTAAAAACACCAAGATAACATCAGTTATATTCTAAGATCTCAATGTTCTACACTAGGAAGGGTAAAATCCACTTCCTATGTAAAATTATCTCATAGACAGGTGTATCCGTTGATCTATAGAAAGTAAAATATAGAGTTTCCTTTGATTAGACTAAGAATATCTTTGAGGTGCACAGTTTCCTATAAAAAGCATGTTACTATATTCATTTCATATAAGGATTTTTAAATAAGAAAGTGCCTCAAACATTATTCACTAAGAATGGTGTCCCTTTTTGTGGACATATTTTGTCATGTCTTCCATTAAGGAACTAAAATGGAGATTGAGTTTAGTGAAGAGACTAGTTTTTTAGATCAAAAATATAGTTACTCTATGTATTGTGATGAATCAAGAATTGTGTTAGGATAAGTACTTATGAGGGGAGATAGAGTCATTGAATACATGTCTTAGCAATTGAGGTCACATGAGAGGAGTTAACTAACACATGATCTTGAGTTTACTGAAGTTGTTCGCACATTACACTGTTGGAGTCATTACTTATGTGGAGAGTGTTTCTTGGTGTACACATGCCAACACATTCTCAGGAATATATTTACACCACATGATCGGTACCGTATATTGTTTTAGGATGAATAAACACCTATATAAATTCAATATTTACATTGCATATATGCCCTGAAATTTCATTGTGGGGGTTGTTACACTGAGCAGTAGGACTCAAAATTAGGAAGTGCATCAGGCCAATAATGAGTGGAAACTAAAAACATTGTTCTGTAAGATTCACTTGGAGGTTCACGATAGTCAGGGATAGAAATTTCCATCATATTTAGTTGTTAACTCTAACATTATATATAGAGTGATGATGAGGATTTATTCAAGCATAGGAGGCCTAGTATGATGGCAGAATTTGGTAGGTGAGGACCGTCCTCCTGGTTGGACCATATGGGAAAATGAGATCTTCTGTGTATATGTTTGTCTATGGGTATTTCATTCATGGATGGTGAGTATATGCAAGTATTCCATGATTAATCTAGAGTAATGCGTCCTATCATTACATAAATGAATTGTGTTTTACATCAAAAAAACTAATGGTAAGTTGTGATAAGATATATAGAATGTTTTCATGATATATTTCAGATGTTAGTAGGTAAATTCTGAACAAAAACCACTAGCTAGGATTTTATAGTAGTGACCCAGCCTTGAGTGGAAATGGGTTGACGTCACAATGGATTTAATAATTATATTGTTGAGGTTGACTCAAGGTAATGATTCTTTATGCGATTCTATTGTGAGGATCCAGATGGTTTCACATTTATTGATGATCATTTAGACCTTTTTTATTGATGGGTTTAGGAATATCTATATATATTAGATAGTATTTCTTCATACGGTGGCAAAATAATAACATTTAAATATGGATGCTTTATTTACATCTTGGTTCTAGATAGGTAAATAGAGGGAATTTGGTACAAAGTTACTTTTGGGCACAATGTACCCCCTAACCTGATGGTGAGTCAGAGTGCATGATTCAGGTTCTCGTGGACAAGATGCAAGCATAGATTGTAGAATATAGGGTTTCCTGGGATTAAAATATACCCATGGTTGAATTCTCCTAAAATAATAAAATTTATTATACTATTTTGATAGTGCCTTATGAATGTTTTTGTGTGTGGCCATTCCAATCGCCCCTACATTGGTTAAAGGTAGTAGATGTAAATATATTGGGGCCTCATCTTGTTCAGAAGACCTCAAATCATGTTAAATTGATTCAGAAGCAGATAGATACTCTGAAGTATTGTTAGAAATCATATGTTGAGTACCAATGAGAGCCTCTAGAGTTTGAGGACAAGGATTTTGTTTTCATATTCGTCTCATAATGTTCATGACACTTGCGTATCAGGAGACAGAGTAAACTTTTACTAAAGTATGTTTGGTCATTCGGAATGGTGGAGAGAGTTGGACTAGTAACATATCAGTTGCAGTTATCTCTGAGGTACTGATCCATTCATATCATATTCATTGTTTCTCATCTGTGATTTTCAATTCAAACCATTATTATACCATTCTTTTTTAGGATTTTGAGTTACTTGTAGATATGTCCTTTGATTAATAACATATATATAGTGAGGATTGTAGCATGAAGGTTCTCTGAGGCTGGCCCATTTCTTTAGTAAAAGTTATATTATAGCACGTCTATGTATAAGATAATACTTGAGAGTGAGATTCTTCTGTACTATTTCAGTTTCTGATTTTATTTATTAATCATTATTCATCAACCATAAAAGGTAATTTCTGTTATGAAATTTATTAAGGGGTATTTTTTAAACCTAATTATTATTTAGAGTATAGATCAAATTTACACCATTAAATATCAATTTATATGTTTATACATGACCTTTGGTGAATTCCCTTTGAGTTTATGGAGGTAAATGGTGGTGTTTGGGGCTTGTTTTGTGTTAGAAACCCATGTTTTAGGATGAAATAATTCTAATGCATGGATAGCTTAATCAATGGGGGGATTTCTGGATGGTCTGGTAAATTGTTTGAGGCATGGGGAAAGAGTAGAGGATGCTTGAATGGTTATGAAAAAACCAAAAACAAATCGCATAGTTGTGCAACCATGTCTGCCGTTTTGACAGTGGGTTTTGGCATGGTTTTCAAATAGATTGTAAAATCATGTGGGTACGATTTATTATGAGCCATTATTCTACTACTAACCATTCATATATGGAACATTAATTGTATAGTGTGTGCTTATACCATGAGATACAAAATTTTTAGGGAATTAAAATTTCCCTTCTTAACTCTAATGAATGCGATCTCATTGTATTTTCTTTTACCTAAAAGTAAACCTCTCATTTTGATGACCTCTATGAAGACTAAAATAGTAATCGAGGTAACTTCTTCATCCATTCCCAGTATAATGATCTTTCAAAAGCATCTGATTAATACTGGTAATATCTATATTCTATTTGAGTCATTTATTTTTTTATTTGGAATAATCTACTCTATTTAGGTGAAAAACAATTTTCCTTATTAATAGTTTCTTCTTTAATTGTTTATTTTTCTCTAGATATGAGTCAAATCAGGAGGTGATACTAGATGAGATATTAAATAAAAACCTTTGGTGGGTGGTCTCATTCCATTAATTAAAATTGAAAATTTTTATATAAGTTGTTGCTATGCATGAACATTTGTTTCTGTCGCATTGAAATGAAATTAAACCCTATAATATCTAGGAATGACCTATGTAATTAGTAATGATATATTTGAATGAATTTTTTTAAAAACATGAAGTAGAACCACCCCATGGGTGTGGTTATTAGTTTAATGATACCACCATGGCTAGATCGTATTATAATATACTTTTTGGTGTTCCCCGTTTCACATTTCCTTGGGATTATAATTTTGAAATGAATTATAAAGGAAATTAATGAATTGGTTTATCAATTGAATTATCAATTGAATTTCAATATGAATTGTGAATTGTATATCGAAATGATTAATAGAAGGAATGTGTTACCATGACCCTAGGATATTTCCTTGAGAATATTGTTAAATATTTTAAAACTCTTTATACTAAAATTCCGCTGTGATTTAAATTGAGGCTATGAAATGTAATATGTTATTTATGGATGATAAGTTTATTATAATTATTTTTACCATGTCATTATTTAAAAGGAAATATATATATTCTTTTCTAATGCATTGTGTCACCATTTGGAGATAGATAGAAATACATTGTTATTGGTGTTGAACATGAAATAGTTAAATGGAATGTTTTGAAATACGATGAATTATTATATGACATGAGTGAGACAAGGATTAAATTTAGGAATTCCATGGAAGGACTCATATCGATAGATGTTTCTTCTACCTGAGTGATACTAGGACTTCTTAACAGACTGTCAAGGTCGAAATCCTAATCCTAACTTATATTCCGAGTGATACATCGATTCGTATGATAATTCAATAGAATGAATTAAATGGAATTTCATTATATTGGAATGGGTGATACTTGGGATCACCTTGGGGATCACCAAGGATGGACTCTTGAGGAAACGATGTTATACCACACCTAGAGTGACGCCGAGGTTATTTAAAGGGCCTCAAAGGATGGTCTTGTAGGTTGTTGGTTCATGTTATAAATGGAGTGATAGCCATATTCAAAATTACGATTTTCATGTATGGGTTTTTGTACGATATTTATTACTGATTGAAATTGATTATATGATGCATCTTCTAGTCCAAAGAAGAATCTTGTAATAATTCTCTATATTGCATTTTACATATGGACCCTTTATGAATCCTTGATCTTGTTATCATGTGGGACACCATAGAACACATCTGGTCTCGAGTCATAATGTATAAAAGATAATGAATAGTTAAATGAACATGCTTAAATTGAAAAATTACATCATGTTACATAAGAGACTTATATTTAAATAATTTCATTAAATGAATTGGTTATTAAATGAGAACCTAGACTGATTGGTTTCTTTCATTTGACTAATTTTTTTAGTTTTTATATATTACATTAACTGTATTTTTATATATATTCAATGACAAATTAGAACCTTGCCTTGGGTGGTTTCATACTTGGATTTTATCTCACTCTTAATTTTGGAAAACATAGGGAACCAAAACAGACTATATGATTAAAGATATTGATACGGTAAGTATTCATACTATATGTTCTTGAATATATCTTAGGAACTATGTAGCATGGGATCGAGTTGAGGATCATGAGTTTAGATTGGATAATTTTGGAATTTTTCTTATTTTTTTCCATTTAATGAATACCTATATTTTATACATATTTTGGGTAATTTATTATACTCATATGGAATGTACCATCATTTCGTATATGAGATTACATTTCTCTTTATTATCTATTCCTATGAGTTACCCATAATCTGATTGTTATTAATTTTGTTTATATTGTATTTGATTGATATTAACTGTTTTAACACTTTGGTAAGAGAGAATAGTCTCCCCAAAGACACACCTAGGCCCTCACTCTTATTCGGTAGCTTCACGTTGTTTTTGGATTTACGATGGAGGCCATTTCGAAAACCAGGATTGGGCCACTATTAACTATCATGAAGGTCTAGGCCATTACAAAAATTATACTAATAAGTTAACTCATTGATATGAAATCATTTACCTTTCATAT
This sequence comes from Viscum album, assembly GCA_963277665.1. Classification (NCBI taxonomy): domain Eukaryota; kingdom Viridiplantae; phylum Streptophyta; class Magnoliopsida; order Santalales; family Viscaceae; genus Viscum; species Viscum album. The sequence continues at coordinate 301,077,359 of OY728131.1, read as the reverse complement.
TTTCAATAAAAATATAACCATTTCCCTTTAATTTCTTTAATATAAAATGTGTTAGGGATAACCCAAATGGTAAAAATTCCCTTTTACCATATAAATTCCACCAAAATCATTCATTCAATATATATAAAGTTTGGGTAATTTAATTTTAATACCATCAGGATTATTTGATGAATTATTCTCCATTTCCTTCCACTATTTTATGTTCTTATTTTTATTATTGAAAAATTCAACAAACTCCATCTAATCATTATTAGCACACCACAAAATTTCACTATCACTATAATATTGAGGACAAACTATATCCCATAGTTAATGTGGAATCTATTATATGTTAAATTAATTAATATTACAATAATCATCCAAAGTGATATTTTTTACATATTTCTAAAGCTAGATAAATTTCATTTATTGGAGGAAATTGAAGTGAACATATAAATAACTAATAGGAGGTTACATTATATTCAATATTGAATAAATTTAGAAAAAATCATTTCAAGTAGTAGATAATGATATATCATATATTCCATCGTGAAAATTTCAATCAATTACTTAGTATTGTTAATCAAATAAAACATTATATTGGATTTAAATTCAAAATTATAAATTAAAATTATTAATTTATAATATTATAAACATAATAAATCATCAAATATCGTTAACTGGTTACTTATCCATTATTCATATTTACAATATTTTAATATCCACCTATACTGAGAGACTATTTTTTCCTGATATGATGTAATATAGACAAGTTTATCTTTAGTGAATTCAGTCACTCTATTGAATTTCATCCTCTTTTGACACCATCTATCATCTAAATAATCGTAGCTAAAATTTATTAATTCTAATTCCCACAATTGTCTGATGTTTATTCATAAGTATATTATCCTTCTATTACCAAAATATATGTGACACCTTATTTCCTCAACATAAAACAATTCTAAAAGACATGGATTTGATGAATAAAAATGGAAAAATTACAAATCATTCCATTGTAAATATAAAATTAAATTATAATATCATTAATGTTTATTTTTTTTACATTATCTAAACCTCTAATGGTAACATAACATTTCAGTGAAAAGAAAATATAATGCTCCAAAACACGAAAATACATAATAACATGATTTATGACATAGTTTGATATTTAATAAATTAGAAGAAACATTTTAGATATAAATGTAGAAAATTTGCAAAAGCATTACATAAAAATATTGAAAATTCCATAGAAAAACAATTTTTCAAAAAAAAAATTGTTTTTAAAAAATACACACTTTCTTTTTAAAATCTTACTCAATGACTAAGAACATTTGATATATTAAATTTAATATCATTCCTCAATAACCAAGGAAAATAAATTGATTCATGGGATAGGAAAATGGATAAATGTAATATAAATTAATAAAAAACTATTAGTAAAAATATAAACATGATGAGTCTATAAGAATGTCTTACTTTATTATAACAAACACATGATTTCATAAACAAGATTAAATATCCCAAAAAACAACTTGATATTATAATGTATTTCCTGATGTAATTAATTTTCAATGATAATGAAAAATCATATCCATAAGTGTTTATTTGAAAATATAAAAACAGATAAATACATTTCCATGACAATAATATTTTAATTATTATATAAAATGGTCATAAACACTATTTAAAAATATAGTATATCTTTATTATCTATTTAAATAAAAATATTTTTTTGAAAACCATGACAAACATATTATATAGGTACCTTGGGGCATTATCCTAAAATAATACCCTAAATATCCCCTTACAATAGAATAACCTAAACAATTGTTTACCATATTTCTTAGGAGTAATATAAAGATGGTACATGATACCACATTTCCAAACGAAATGGGTTGATATATATATATCATAATTTTTATCAGATATATATCATCCTCGTTTTTCATTCATATATTATTTCCCAAAATAATATCACAAATTATATAAATATCTCTCTAATGTTGATCATTGAATCCATTTTAATTATAATTCAACCAAATAATACATTACACATTAAATTTTCTCATGAATATTTTTTAAAAATAGATTTCATTAAAAAAATAAAAAAATAAAAAAACACATAATTTTTTGGAAAATATTTTTAGAAAAAATAACCATAGAATCATATAGATTTATCATGGTAATGAATACTATCTTTTATAGTTTGAGATACAATTAGTACCATTTTTATTAAAAATAAATTATTTTTGTATTTTAATCAATAAAATTAAAAAATCATATTTGTTAACTGTTAAAAAATTCAATTTTTTAAAATGAAAATGAAATTCAATTTTTTACAATATAATTTAACATACATTTATCCAAGATTAATAAAATTAGTAAAATATTTTAATGAATATTCACATGTAATACTAATATTTTAAGAGAATAAATTTATAAATGGTTTAAAAATTATCTCTTACTTTATGTATCGTCTAGATTTTTATATTCTCTAACTCATGAATATTACAATATTATTAGTTATAGAAATTATTATCAAATTTTTTCATATTGTATTCATTATATTTATTCATTTTACTTCATTTTTAACATTATTTATTTTGGTACTAAAATGGTTAAGTTCAATATGGAAATTTGGTTGTTGTTCAGTTTATAACCAGAAACCCACATTAGTGCATTGACTAAGGTCAAAGGGGTTATGGTTGCATTATCCATACAGACACACACACACATATACGTATATATAAATATTAATTTTAAATCTATCAAATTATTAAATAATTTAAACTTTTAAAACCAAATATTTTTTCAATTATAGAAAATGATCTATGTCATTTCATAGAGTCAGTAAACTCTATGAATGTTTTGAATTTTTTTTTTCAATTTCTGTTGGATGAAAATGAAATAATGTAGATAATATTTTTCCTCAATATTATTCAAAATATGTTATTAATGTAATATTTATTCACTAATTTCAAACTACTAAACATGTATATATATATAAACAATGAAAAAATGAATCCAATAATTTCTTAAAAGTGGTATTTCACTTATATTCAAAAGCGATGTTATCAATTTATATGATTAGAATGAGTATGTAGGTATTTAATATTGTATTATTCAAAAAATAACTATTATTTCATAAATATAATATAAATTTTTTTTTAAACAATTATTATAGGTCATATGTTCCGGTGTTGAAAAATGAAACAATGGTCTTCATGGTAGTGGTATTCCACACATTCACAAATGTTATGTTTCCATTTTGGATAAAATGATTATGTGGATGATAATGTATTTTAAAATAAAAATAACTAAATTAAAAAAAAATTGAGATAATTTTCTTTATAAAAAACATGTTTCAAGAATATTTTAAGGATGTTGAAAGATAAATAAACTTAGATTAGGTCAGTTATGAACTACACCTTCTCCCTAGAAATCTCTCATTCAAGTACACATTTAGCTTTCTAGTATTGGTATTCTAAGAAGTTTGGGACCAATAATATTCAAGGGAGGATTTTTGGAATAGTTTTAGTAGGAATTATTAGTTACTAAATATCTAAATAAGGTTTACAACAGGGATATAAGAGGTCCCCTTTTGAAATTTATTATAATGGTACAAAGGTATTTTTTCAATAGATTTAAAGGATGCTTTTTAATATGAAAAATATTTTTATGCACATAATAACATTTTACCATAATGAATTAAAAAATTACCTATTAGAAAAACAACATCACTATATTTATATTTTATATATTCCAAAAATGGTTTCCTAATAAATAAAATATGATTTATATACTTAAGATAATAATAAATCTTATTTTAACCAAAAAATGCTATATTTTTCTAACAAGATATTTTTCCACCTATAGGTGGAACACTTATTTGAAATATAAAATTTGACATATTTATAAATTGATTTTCAAAAAATAAAATTCATTTCTGATCTTGGGATATAAAAATAATATTATGGTGATTTATTAATATTTTTCTGAGATGTTTAATTTTCTGAGGAATAGTCAATAATAATGCATTTTAAATGAAAATCTAATTTTCTTCTACAAAATTATATTGTAAAATTAAATTAAATTTTATATGTAAATAATAATCAGTTCACAAAAAATATATAAAACCAATTTAGGTATTTTTAATCAATTTATGAATGGAATTGGATATAAATTTTTTTTCAATCATTTAAACTTATCACACTAAAAAACTTATTTTTAATTTTGTCTATGTGATTAATTCTTGATATATTTTTTCAAATTAGAAGAATTGAATTAGGTAAAATGGATTCCATATTTGTAATAATAAGGTTGAAATTATATTTTAATGTTAATTAAATTTTTAGGAATAAATTATTTTGTTACATTAAAAACATTATTTTACGATGGGTTTGTAAAAAGTGAAATGGTTAATGTTAAAAAGGGTAAAGGCATAAAATACATAGACTCTGCAAATTTTAATGGTTCATTGAGGTGTGGATCAACAATATACAGCCTCAAAAATATTAATTTCTATAATTTGTAATTGAATTTAATTCCACCACAATTGTTTTGTCATTACATATAATTTATTCTCTATTATAATCATTTACACCAACCACACATAATGTATCAATACCAGACCTGACCTCCCCATTTAGACTCAAAATGTATTGTCGATCTTATAACCTCAACCCAAAAAAACTAATCCTAAAACTCCCAAGGCCCAAGGGTATATGGACTTTCCAGAATACTATATACAAGGTAATTTAATATTTCTCAAGGAGTTTATATTTAAGAGGAAATGTTTTCATAGAACCACTCTTAATTTCTATTATTTTTCTACATTATTCTCGCCTTCATAATAAATAAATTCTTGTTAAATAAATAATCAAGTATATAACAGAGTGTTAGTTTGATTTTTTAATATATCATTTCTAATTTTTTCTCACCTCCCCTTATTAAATGTAATGAAACTATTGTTCAAGTTATGGTGGTTTAGAACATCTCTGAATAATGATTTTATTCAATTTAAATTACCACCTTCTGGGATAATCATAAAACAACTATTATAGTTATCTAATATATTAATAAATATAAAATAAGATATTCTGTCTTCTATAATTAATAAATGTACATAGTATTAAATAAAACAAAACTAGTTCACAATGTTTGGAAAAACAACCAAATAAAATAACACATGTTTCATTAACATTTTATTAAATGAATAATCCCTATACATGAAATAGAAATTATATATGGGAGAATTAAAACTAATATAATTTTCATCAATACCATTTCATTATAGTTCTGAATTTTTATTCTTAATTTACATGATAATCTATAATTTTATAAAACTCAACAGATAATGTATTTCACGAAATGAAGGTAGACGAATTAATGAAAATCATTAAATATTTTTAATTAATGGGTCATAATATGTGAAAATCATCAAATAGGGTATTGTAAAAATAAATATAATTAACTAATGAGTTAATAAAAATTTTAAACCATTATACACGAAGTTTTAAATTTTTTTAGGGTAGTCAAATGATATGTGAGGGATTTTCTTAACATAATTTTGATTCATCGGTTTAAATTTGAACATCATAATTGTGTTTTTCAATTATTATAAGTGGTATTGATTTTTATGATAATATGTTTTATTTTAACTTATTTTATATATATTTACATTGGTTATACATATTAAATTCATCTGGTTATTTCTGACTTGAACGATATGATATATATAATAAACATTAATTAAATATTATTTTTTAAATGATACCCATAAAATATATATTTTTATTTTACATCCATTTTTTTTTGAAAATTAATTAAAAAAATGTATTTACTGTTATTTAATAATTGTAAATAGATATTTCTAGTCATGTTTGAATTTTTACTAGTTTTTTTAATGTAGTCTTGTTTAATTTTTTAATCGTTTTTCTTTGTAACATTTCAAATAAAATATGGATGAAATGTTTTTTTTTACTTTTATGAAAATAGTGTTTCATCCCACAGTCATGAAATTTTAATTATTTGATGATTATTTCATAAAAAGTTTTTTTTTAAATAAAAATTGTATTCTAATATCCCAATGTGATTTGCTATTTTTTTAAAATGATTATAAAATGACTTATGCCTAAAAGAAGAAAATGTTTTATTGATTAAATGGTACTAGATAAATAATAATTGGGTGGCCTAGATAGCATTGGGAATTCCCATTATTTCTTAACAAGGGGCGGCCCGGGTAGAACTAGGAAAGCATATTATAACATAACATGTGGTGGCCCAAATAGAATATTGAAATCCAATTATAACATAACATGCAGTGGCATATACTGTGGTAAGTAAGACCATTAAAGATTAACATGGGGAGACCAAGACAATGTCGGGTAAGAACCCAATATATTTTGTAAGTAATATATGTTAAATGATATTCCATGTTACCAATATCTATTCTGTAAGAATGATAATTAGTTTCTATGAAAATATTATACTTTTTAAATGGTATGATATTGATCTTATTGAAAATTTAATTTTTTCTGAATAAAATGGTATATGTTAATGAAATTATATTTATGTATTTTCACATGACTAATGGCCTCCTATTAATTATGTTGGTTTCCAGGAATTTGAACTCATCCCAAGACATAAATATTATTCCACATGATTTATGTTATAATACAGACAAAGATGTGAACAAGGGAAAAATGTGATGGTTTTATATGAAGAGAAAACAAGTTTAATTATTTTTAAATAGTTTTCTTTGGTAGAAAAAGTGGATTCTTAGAATTTTGTTCAACATTAAATTTATTCATTTAAATGGAAATTATTTTTAAAATTTTATAAAACACTAAAACCAAACGAACATTCGGAATGCTATATATAAAATTCTAGTTTAAAATCACTCGAATATGTTACGTTTATTGTAGGTTCCTTACTATTTATATCAGATAACCCATTACATAACTTTAGAGGATAGGATGATATTTGAGTGTTTGTTAAAGACCATCTATAAATATAGTGGTCATTATCATATGGATAATTATATAGGTTTATGGTAATTTAGGTGGATGAGATGAAAACCAAAATAAATTCAAATATAATGGGTGTTGAATGAATATGGTATTTTGAATATTTTATTTTATTATATTTACACTATAGAGTATTTTTCTCTCTAAAATTCATATCCTGTATATGTGATATTATATTCTATAGATTAATTATCATTTTTCAGGATGGGAGGAATGATATCATACAGAAACTTTCTATCCCACCTCAATGATTTGATTATCACTATTATTGAAACGACTTTTTTAACTAATTTTTATTACAATATTAGTATTTAAATCGCCTGAATGAAATTATTATATTTATCTAAAAAATTTCATTTATCAAAAAAATTATGTGTTATGGTATATTTTTCATTTTATTTGAGAATATCAACATTAACATCTATCTTGAAAATTGAAATTCCACAAAGGAAATAACCATTAAATTAATGGATGTTCCTATCTTATCAGATGATAAAGGTGATAAATCCTAAAGTTCATATTTAAGGTAATACGTACTTTATTATTATCTATGTATGAATTTTTTGTTTATATGAATAAAACATGATTATATAATTCATATCACTGATTATAAGAAAAAAGTATTGATGAATAAGGTGATAAAGCACTCATAATTATTTAAGACTGATGTTGAATATAGTACGTGTTTATATTTATAGTTTTCATATTTATATATATTAAAATAATTATTTTGGGATTCATGGAACACCTATATATTTCTTTTAGAGTTTGATATACTTTCATTAATTTGTAAACTTGTGTTACATGGAATTAAACAACTTGGAAAGTGGTTAAAATGTAATGATTTTAGGGAGACATTTATTAAAATTTTATTAAAATTTCAGGTAAATTTTAAAAAAATGACTATGATATTAAAAATGTTATTTTAAAAAAATCATTTTTATTTTTTAAAATTATGATATATGTATTGTAAATCTTTTCGATTTATATGATTTCTAAATTTGAGGTAATTATTGGTTCTTTCATTTCGGGATGAAAAATGAATGGGATTGGATAAATTTTTTTGTTAAAATATATTCGTTTTTAGGGTCTCTCTGATATCTCAATAATTTATTAATCATAATATTAATATAGTTTTATAAAAAACAACCAAAGGATGGGTTTTAAATTGTCGTACCTGAAACAACCATGGGGATTGAACCCACAATAGAAGACTGGAAAGGGTGCAGCACCCACTACTGGGTTATGTGATGTCCCGATTATTATGCCTTTTTAATTTTTTAGTTAAATGACGTTTGGAATGAAGAATAATTTTTGGCATGTTATTTATCTAATATCCTTCCATGGGATTGGAATTTTTTTGGTTCTTAATAGATTACTGTTATTTTGGAGGGAATTCACTATTATCGGAGTCATGTATGACTACGATAAATGGAATAAAATGGTATTTTATTTGATTAATAATATATAAATTATATTTTTCTAGATGTTTTTATTTAAATTTGGACTTTTTGTGGTTTGTGATATTTATATAAATGGTTAGCATATCATCGATACTAAGTGATTTAGGAAATTAAATATTTTGGAATGAGACTTTTAGATTAATTGATTTTATTTTAAGGTAAAATAGTATATTTCATGATTATTAATAAAATAAAATATTAGTTTGGAATATTTTTAATATTTTTAGGGATAGTCATTCACTGATAATCACTGATGAACTTTGGGTATTATTGTTTATATTTTTCAATTAAATTGCTTTTTCTTCATATGATGGTCTATTATTTTTTTATAATTACATTATTATCAAATAAAAACTTTGGAATTGGTTAAAGAAAAAATATAGGAGGAATATATATTTATACATGTATATATTTCTTGATCAGTAGAAGTCAATTTTGTTTCTATAGGTATGAAAATTCATTCTAAAAACTCAACATTTTTAAAAAATTATATGCTATATTAGATGAAATTTATGAAGAATGAAAATATAATGTTAAATTAATTATACTTGAATTTTTTGTTAGTCTATTGATTAATTTAATTTCTGAAATCCTCAATGAATGGATTTCTAAATAAAAATTTTATCTGATTTATTTTCATAATAGGAAATTAATACCCTTTTAACCAACCAAAAGTTTATAGGATTTGTTATTTTTAATGTTCTAACAACTATTTTCTATTCGAAACTCTTTTATAATATGATATTTAGTATTCTATTATATGTCCATTATATTCATCATGGATATATTTTATTTTTTTTCTTTCGTAACCATCATAATTTCCTTTCTATCTTTTGAAATGGAAGATTTATTGATTTTTTTAAATGTGGGATTTCAAAAAAATTACATTGAAAATTCAAAAACTACTTACAAGACTACGTTAGAATTTATATTGTGAAATTTATTCATGTAGGGTTGAATTTAACACAATCATGAGTTTAAAATTAAATAAAATCTACAATGCCATACATGATACGCCTGAGCGAGCATAAAAAATGATTAAATTTTCAATTTAAATGTTATTGTTATCACCTAATTGTTATAATTATAGGAATTTATAATATTTTATTATTTATTGAAATAAATTTTCCACTTTTATTAAATTAATTCATATTAAAAAATTAATTAGAAATTATAATAAAAAACAACTGAATATAGAGAATGTGCTTTTATAAAAATACATATTTTTATGCCCATAATGACATTTTATCTAAACTAATTAAATTATTCACCATTTTTAATAGATATTATTTATAATTATATTATTTATATATAATAAAATGTTTTTTATTTTATCCAATGTTCCTTGTATCATTAGGATAATAATAAATCATATTTTAAGCATAAAAAAATATTTTTCTAAAAGGAAATTTTAATGCCTTTTGACATACCCAAAGATTCAAATTTTAACTTTGAAACTTTTATAAATTTATTTTGAAAAAATGTATAAATTTTATTATATATGAATATAAAAATTAACATAGGGAAAAAATTTCTACATTTTTGGAAAATTTCATTTTTTTGACGAATAGTGAAAAACTCTATATTTTAATTTGAATGTGTCTTCTTATATAAAAAGGTAATATACATTAATAATATTTTAAATTGGATTTAATGAAAATTTAGTACAATTATTCATCTAAAAAATCAATTTTGACCAATGGAGTTAATTTCAATTGAAATTGGATATTAAAATATTTCAAACATGACAACATTAAACATTAGAAACTGAATATTTCATTGTGTCAATGAGGTTTCTTTGAAATCTATTTTTACCAAATCAATTAATTTGAATAGATGAAATGGAGTCAATATTTTCAATTTTAATTTCAAATTAGTTTTTCAGGTATTTTTTATTATATAAGAAATATTAGCATGGGAAAATTTTTTATCTTTATATATGTAGAAATATATAAAGGGTTGAAGTAAAAAATGGTAGTATATTAAAATAGGAAAACAATTAAAATTTTAATTTTTGTTTGCGGTGTGGATAGACTGAATACATACAATAAAATTTTTAATTTTCGTTAAATATCATTGAATTTAATCAAATGTCAATGCCATTTTCATTCAATATAAAATATACATTAATATAATTACCTACACCAACCTACCATCAAGTATAAGTACCTCTATCACCAACACATTTCGAATAAAAAATCCTTTTATCTCTTTATACCTGCACAAAAAATATTTCTCATAACTCCCCCAATGATTAGGTGCTTCTCATATATCAATATGAGAAAATCTGTGGTCCTAAATGATTTCTCAAGGAGGTGATATTCAAAAGGCAATTTTCTCAAAGCTGCTGAATTAATTTCTTTTCTTTTAAACTCCCTCCTCACCTATTTCATCTATAAATGAATAATCATTACATTATAATTTATATAATATAGTTTCTTGTTTCTAATGGAATATCTAATATCCATTTATTTTATTATCTTATCCTATTAAATGAAATGAAATTATTTTTCATGAAATGGTTGTTTAACACCTCTATAAATAATGAGTTTTTCTTTTCTGTAAAAGTACTGTAGTAGTTGTCGTTCGGTACTGTAACAGTGAGAACTATTCAACCGATTTGCGCCTTCGGGCCATTGGTTTGGACCTACTGGTCTCCAGGGCCTTCGGGTCATCAAAGGCCTTCGGGTCACAGGGCCTTCGGGTCACGTAGACCGTGGAGCATACAAGTTCACACCAAAAATTCCCCAGAAGAGGATTAGAGAAACAGGAGTAGCAGCCACCATATGTAGAGCTAACCGGATTAGAAGAATGAGAGGGTATGGTAGCCATTATCAGGACCACTCACCATGAAGCTTTGTATGGGGCAATGCTAGCCGATTCGAAATGCAAGGTGGGGTGCTAGGTGATCAATTATGCAAAGAATATGGGGAGGGGAAGTTCAAGTGGGTAGGGCCTACGGGTCATGCATTGGGCATGGTATGCCTCTGGGCATTCGAGTCATGTATTTCGGGCGTGTCGGGCCTTGTGCCATGGGCCTACGGGTCATGTATGGGTTCCCCTTCAACCCTTAAAAGGGGGATTATCCATAATAAAATAAAAAAGAAAGCCTTCGGGCCATTCGGGCCAAACAAAAAGTTTAATTAAGACTGTAAAGGAAACGATGAAAATAAACATGTTATCTTAAATTCATTTGATTTACTAAAATATATAAATAAATCAATATACCATTCCAACCATTACTGTCCTAGAAGAAATTTATATTATGCATGAAAATCATCCTAACCTTTAAATAATTCAAAACTATTTATCTTATTCCTATAATCAGGAACTAAACGTAAACAATAAATATTTTATTGCATTTATACTAAGAATCCCCTTCTAATATAACCCAAAATACTATGGTTTAGCATATTATATTTGTCTCTCATAAACAATATATTAAATGATCATTTAATGAAAATTGGACACTTCGACTCATTTTTTTTTCACACAATTTTTTTTGACAAAAATAATCCCATATAATTTTTAGGAAACTATTGATGACATTCAAAAATAATTCATCTTTGTTTTTATATACCATTGAACTGTGTGAAAAATAATTCAAAATATACAAATATAATATAATTCTTATTGAGGGACCTAAAAATGATGACTCAAACCCATTACTACTCTAAACAAAAATGAGGTCAAAAATTAAAGCATCCATTTATCATAATAAAACATTAGAACAAATAATCATTTAATTAAAAAATAATATATAATTTTTTGTCACAATATTTCTTTTTTTTACCTTATAAAAAAATTAAAAAAATGAAGTGGTCTCTTTTTAAAAAATTATTACCCCTATAATTCATTTTTATAAAAACATAGCATTTTCCCTAAAATGGAAAAAATACACCCTTAAAAATGATTATATCCAACTGATTTGAAGTAAAATGATCACTTAAAAACAAATTATCAATCCTGAAAAGGTAATTTAGGTGGCATTGGTCACAATCTTCAATGAACCCTCATGAACTTCTTACTACTAGAATAACTATAAGTTCACTTTCAAACACAATTCTTCTTTGATCGTCATCATTATCCACTACAATGGAAAGCTATGTGGGAGCACAGATCATATAAGTTATGTACTATTCAACATTATTCATAATCTATATCTGGATCACATATTATCATAAATAATATCCTCGTACCATATCATGAATAAAACCACTGAGAAATTATTTTAAAACTGTATGCAAAATAATTCTTGATATTGAAATACAAATTCATTTTAAAAAGTTCATTTTAATGAATTACCAAGAAAAAAACATAAAAATGGTATTTATTATAGAAAATTAAGAATTATTTTAAATGAATAAAATAGTTAATTTATTATGACAAAATTCTGAAAATTTTTTGTCATTATATATAATAAACTAGATCATAATTTGTTTCCTTTATAAAAAAGTTAAAACATTCATAAAAATATCACTTTTAAAAACAATTATAATAATTTCAAAAGAGACGTTTAGTTTCCATTATAATTATTTTATTTCTATTAAACATCATTAATGATATATTTTCAGAAATATTTTATTTGTCATGGATGACATATTTTTAAAGGGAGATTTTAAAATATGGGTTTTTATTAAAATGACCAATTCCTTAAGTGGGACTCGTCATGTCTGTTCTTCTCCATCCAAAATAAAAAAAAATATGATAATTATTTTGTTACTGAATAATGTTCTAATGTTAATTAGTATTATATTTTTCTAATACCATTTTGTATATCGTTACATAATCAATTAAGTTCACATCATAGGTTTTGACGATATTCTTTTCATATATCAAAAATGACCTTTGTAGGATGAATATGGTTAAAGTAGTCATTATTTCATTATCTCAGTCATAATAATAATGTAATAATTATCATTATATACAATTTGTATTAAGTTATAAAAACTCATGAATGACGGTTCCAAAAAATTAACTATACTAAAACAATGGAGATGGTAGGTCATATATATGCATGAGAAACATTTCCACTTTTCAATGATCACCCTAGACTGAATATATGTACTAATATATCATTAAAAATGATATCTATATCACAAAAATAAAATTTAACAATAATTTTTGCTTTATATACCATCCATGTTATCTGGTCATTAGAAACGAATCAGCTCGAATCACAGACACAATGTTCGACATGAGAACATGGATGACATTATCATTTTTAGTGGATGTAAATATTAAAAATTAAAATATATATTATCATTTATAAATGATAAAAATTACATAAATACGATATATATTAATTAAATCTGTCATTACATTTATCCATGTGTTGTGGTGATGGAAAACCAATTATATCTGTTCGGGAGGAGGTACTCCATCATACATAATAATTAAATTTACAATTACCAGTTGGTTGTACATGATATAGATGTTGCAGAATACATAAACATATTGTCATATAAATATGTCAAATGTAATTTTTTATTATTAATGAATCATGTTTTTGTAAAATTATATTTTTTTATATGATGAAGTAAAACAAATTGTCTTTTTATGAACTATAACACTTCTTCCGATAACCTCATCTAGATTACGTAAAATTCTATCAAATTCAATTTTATGATTAGAAAAAGGACACTATGACATTGGTAGTAATGTGAGGATGGACTTTAGGAATATTATTTTTTGATGAAAACTGTTTTTGAAGTGTAATGAAATGAGTGGAGGTTGTTCTCTGTTATAAGAGAGGGAGGGGAACTCTTGGAATTTTGTTAAATATTAAATTAATGTAAATTATTTTTCATTTTATAATGGATCCAAATGGATATGATTAGAATATTATATTTTTATTAGTGTATATAATTTCATATAAAATTGTACATTTTCAGGTGTTGTCTTCACCATTTTTTATTTTATCACTTATGATACTTGATTGATAATTTCATTGGTAGAAAATAATTTACATTTTCGGCATCAATAAAGTAATAATAAAAACTAAATTAGTCCATAAATGGACCGTGGTTGATGTTTTAAATAATATACATATCCCTTATCTAATAACAATATTTTTTAGAGTTAAAATCATTTATTGAAATATTATTTATCTGCAAATAAAATAAATATCAATGCTAGAACTATTCATTTAATTTGAATGTCAAAACTAAATGATAAAATGGATTTTGAATAAAATTAATAAAAAATAGTTATAATGTGAGAGTATTTTCTTTGAATATAAATAAATTAATAATTGAATCAAATAATATTTCATTTTATAGTTTTAGAATAAGTTATTTTATTTTCGTACTAATTGCTTAACAATTGTACCAACATTGTATATTGATTCATGTCAATTATTTTATCACTAATAATTACACATTAATTAACAAGATAAATAAAATTATTTGTATTTGGTAAAATTTTTTAAAACTAAAACTACATTATTGTGATCAATATGTAAAAATATAATGATAGTAATGCAAGATGAATTACATTTTTTAAATTTAATTACATAAAATATTTTCAATTAGAGAATCATGTCAAAATATAAATGTAATGTCACATATTAGTTGTTTTGTTAATTATGGATTTTTTATAAACATAAAATAAAATAGATTCATGTGTCAGGGTAACATTCTTGTAATTATTTCATAATTTCTACCCGTATTTTACTCAGTAAACATTATATGGGTAACAAAATTTTGTATGATTAAAATTAATAAAGACTAAAAATAAATGGGTAAAATTTTATATATTTTAAATTCATGATTATAAATATATGATCCATTATTCCTGAATCAATTTAAATAATTTTTATTATTTGATTTTTAATTAAAAGGCATTAAATTAAATGAGATGTAACTTTTTGCAGAAAATTTTCTTTGTAAATAAGAATTTTTTTTAATTTTAAGATGAGGACTTTCCCAAGAGGGAAAGACTCTTTTGTTAGCAAAAAATAATGTCAAACTTACAGAAGTCTAAAGAACGGAAGTTTACATTGGTCCCTCTGAATAAAAGGGAGAAGGTCATCCGGGATCACATCACACCATAAGAAGTCAATGCCATTGATGCCCTTATTTGCAAGACCATGTGCCACATAATTCGCCTCCCTATAGACATGAGTGATGAAATAGTTCATGGATAAAAGAAGATCCAATAATTTGGTCCACCGATTAGTAAGATTCCAAAATAGGTGAGAAGAACCATTCCTAATGACGAGAACAATAGTGGTGGAGTCGCATTCAAGACATATATTGTTCCAACCAAGATGATAAAATTGCTCCACCACTGACATAATACCGATCATTTCAGCTTCAAGAGATAAAAAAAGGACACAAGAACAATATAAATAGACAAGGACAGCCCCTTTATGAACTCTAAAAATGGCACCATAGCCAGAGGGACAAGGATTACCTCTCACGGCGTCATCAGAATTTACATTAATCCATCCTACAACGGCGGGATTCCAAAAGACCTAAAACCTACCGAGGGGGCGAGGTCTACCCATAACACCAATCATGTTGAGGACAGTGAAATCATGAATCGAGTTTGAGGAGTAGTGCTTCAAAGGCGTCCTGGAGTCCCGAACAGTAGCAAGGATAGCGGAAATAGCAGCTGCAACAAAGAAATAAAAACCGCCATGGAGCACTTTATTTATTGCAGACCATAAGAATTGAATAAGTTCCTCTGCAACAACCTGAAACAGACTCTTGATAAGGGGTTAGAGCGCAAGCCCCTGCAAACTTATTATAAATTCACGAATTGAAAAAACCCGTGGGACGCTCACTTTAAAATTATCAGCAACAACTTTTCACATTGAAGAAGTAGTGGCGCAGCTTAGGAAGAGATGATTGATGTCATCTCTGTGTTGATGACAAAGATCACATCAGGAACCCAGCGAGATTCCACATGCTTGAAGAAAACAGTCCCTGGGAAACTTCCCATGTGCTAGTCTCCATACAAAAATGGAATGTGACGGCCTGATAAAATTACTATTCATGTTTCCAAGCCACCTCAAGTCTGGAGAGTTCCAATTAGAGTGCCTATAAAACAGTTTGGATGTGAGGACCCCATTGACAAAAGGTTCCCAAGCCCAAAAATCATCTCTGGATAAGAAAACATATTTCTCCACAATGAAAACAATGTGATCCGGTAGGTTCTCCATACTGCATAGATGGTCCTTTATAGAAGTGTCCAGATTTAGGTTATTTTCCTCTCCCACAAGAGAGTTAATAAGGGGGGTGCTAGTCCAATTCCCTTTCAAAAATGGGATAATAGAGTCCCTAGAAACAAACCATCTAGAGTGAGAAACAGTAGATGCAAATATAGACTTAAAAGCAGGGCACACTAAGGAGCACAAGTAGTTGTAGGTTCCTTTCTTGAGTTTATGAAGAAATCTAGCACAGAGAAACCCAAGAAATTCATAATTACTATTCATGAGCTTCCCCAAAAAAGAGGCCTGCAAAGAGTCATTAAAGTGTCCAAGATTCTTAATGCCTAATCCCCCCAAATCATAAGACTTGCATCAAGAGTTCCAAGAAACAGTATCAATCTTTCTTTCTGTCATGCTATCGCTCCAGAACAAGATACTAATTGAGATATTGATGCTTTTGTTGATTGAACTCAGCCATTTATAAACCATAAAGGAGTAAACCAATTTGGAAGTAATAAATGATTTCACCAAACAAACACGGCCAACCATGGATAGGGACGTTCCCTTCCCGGAAGAGAGTTTCCTTCGGATATTGCTAATGATAGAAGAAAAGTAGCAGGCCTTCGGTCTTCCCCAAAACAAAGGAACCCCAATATAGATAAAGGGAATAGATCCCTCGTGAATTCTCAAACCCTTGATAATGTCCAGCTTCCTATTTCTAGAGATATTTCTTCCAAAGTAGACAAAAGATTTCCTCCAACTGATCTCTTGACCAGAGAAATTTTTATAATGCAGTAGTTCTCTCTTGATATTGCTAATGTTTATTTTGTCCCCTTTAGTGAGAAGGATGATTTCCTCAGCATACATCAAATGTGTTGGAGCCAGAAGACCCCTACCAGCAGAAATTGATCCTATTTTCCCATTACTAGCCATGATGCAGAAAAGCCCTCTGAGATAGTCCTCAGTGATGGCGAAAATAATTGCAGATAGGGGGTAACCTTTCCTAACCCCTCCAGAACATTCAAAGTACCCTTCAGGAAAACCATTAAAAAGAATGGAAATGTGAGAAGAGCTTAGAATGGCTTTGGTCCATGTAATAAAAACACTATCAAAGCCAAATAAGGAGAGAACACTACAAATAAAATGACAACTCATCGTATCAAAATCTTTTCTGACATCAAGTTTGAGCACAATATTACCACCACTTGCATGTTTCTTTAGAAGATTTACACATTCAGATATAGTGATAAGGCAGTCCTAGATTGATCTTCCATTAATGAAACCAAACTGGTTAGGAGACACAATTTTCCAAGCAGTATGAGAGAGTCTATTAGCAATAATTTTTCTAATGATCATGAAGATGGTGTTACTCTGGATAACCGGTCTAAAAAGATAAATCTCATTATAATTCTCAACATTGGGAATAAGGGAATGAAACTGAGCATTTAGCTCTTTATTAAGAGAGCCCCCTTTAATGAAATGAATTATCAATGTACAGAAAACAACATGGATGATCTCCCAATAAGTCTGGAAGAAGTAGTTTCCAAAGCCATCTGGTCTGGGAGAGCTTTCAATTTTGAGGCTAAAAACAATCTCCTTTATTTCAAAATCCAAAGGTATAAAGGTGAGAGTGGATTTTTCATCTTGAAGAACAGGTTTTGGAATAATACTATCCTCAGGAGAAAAAGTAGGGGATGTTCCATTAAAAATATTCTTAAAATAGGAGACAACATGTTCTGAGAGATCCATCCTGTTATCAGTGAAATGATCACCATCCTTGATCAAGGAGAGAGGCCTAGAGACCTTTCTGATTTTATGGATGGAATTAAAAAAATTTGAGTTTCTATCACTGTCATTCAACCACTTAACCCTGAAAGCATCCCTTTGCAAGGCATCTTTGATTATAAGTAGATTATTAAGCTTGGATGTAATCTCAACTTCATCAATGAGATTATTAGAGAAATTGTTGTGAGTGTTGACCTCTTGAGCTTGATGAATCATGTTTTTAAGGGAGGAAATATCAGAGTCAATACATCTAAAATAGTTATTTCTCCAAATTTTTAAATTCTTCTTGAGAGTATTGAGCTTGAGCACACAAGCCTAGGCATCGTCTCTACATTGGATAGAATTCCAGACTCTTTGAACCAAATCCTTACATCCATTTTGAGTCACACAAGATTTATTGAATCTTAAGGGAAGAGGGGGCCTAGAGTCTCTGCCAACCAGATTAACCAAGATCGGATGGTGGTCCAAATTAAGTCTTGGAAGAGTTGAATAGGAAAAAGAATACCAAAAGTACAAAGAGGCTTCATTTATAATGGTTCTGTCGATTCTGCTAGCAAAAAACCTTTTTCAAAATCTCATGTACCAAGTATACTTTGCTCTAACTAGGTTAACCTCAATCACCTCATTGCTATCAACAACATTTTTAAATTCCTTGGAGGAGATAGAGTTGTCATATCTCTCATCTTCTCATCCAGATGCAAAATAGAATTGAAATCTCCCATAATAATCCACAGCACAAGGATAGCAGAATTAAGAGGGATTATATCCATCCATAAGCTTCTACGGTCCTGGTACCTATTAAATGCATAAATGAAAGAGCAGGAGTGATGAATACCAAGAAAATAAAAATCCCAAGTGTAATGTTTCTCAATGGATGAAATAAAATAAAAATTGGACAAGGAGGGGTGCACCATGACCCAAAAACTCTTAATTCCAGAAGAGAATCTATTGGTGTCAATAAGATGGAAGCCAAGGAATTTCAGGTTTCCATTGATGGAGGAGAAAATTATTTTAGGTTCAGACAGTCCTATGATGATAGGTCTATGTGTCTGAATAAGGTCCATTAAACACCTAGGGATGTCTCGGTTGGCCAAACCTTGGAAATTTCGAAATAAAATATTCATTTAAACTTGAAACCAGGGCTTGAATCCACTTTCTTAACTTCTAAAACCTTCATGTTGCCTGATTCTGGAGGTCTCCCTGCTTTTTTTTTGGAATGGGGATACCTTAGATAAGATCATTAATATCTGGATTCCCCCTTTATGGACAAGAATATTTTTCTCTATTATTGAGAAATGTCGTTGTGCTATCCTGGTTGGGTTCTATGTTCTTGACACCAGAATCAGGTTCCAAATGTGCTGCAATCTCTCTGATGGGGGTGCATGATTCAATTTTTGGATTTTCAGTCTCATCCGGATTACCAGAAGGCACTACTCCGGTTGGATCAGGTAAGATATTAACATCCATGACAGGGTTACAATTCACTGTATCTACTGGGAGGAAACATGAATCCTTTGGACATTCAAGACTGTGAGACATGACTTCACCCGAGTTACCACCATCTGAAATGTTAGATTGGGGTACATAAACATTCAGATTCATCAATTCAAGGGAACCAGCGATAGTGCATTCAATGTTGACCCATGTGGGAGCCATGAAGTTAGGATCCTGAAGGGGGGAGCCGGCCAGAATTTCAGTGTTCCGAGAGACTACTGGAGTGGGAGATCCAGAGACATCACCAATGGAGTTCAGATCCCTATCTCCAGATTTGTCATGAAGAGAGGACAAGACCCGATTCCCATGATCTTCTTCCTCAGCAATATTCGGGGTGCATGATTCAACCTCTAGGCCAGCAATCTCATTCGGATTACCATAAGGCACAACTCCGGTTGGATCAGGTAATATAGTAACTTCCATGACAGGGTTAGAATTCACTGTATCCGTTGGGAGGAAACGTGAATCCTTTGAATCATCAAGACTGTGAGACGTGCCTTCACCAGAGTTTCCACCATCTGAAATTCTAGGTGGGGGTACAGAAACATTCAGATTCACCAATTAAAGGGGACCAGTGATAGTGCATTCAATGTTGACCCATGTGGGAGCCATGAAGTCAAGATCCTTGAGGGGGGAGGAGGCCTGAACATCAGTGTTCTGAGAGACTAATAGAGTGGGAGAGCTAGATTCATCCCCAATGGAGTTCAGATCCCTTTCTCCATCTTTTTCAGGTAGAGAGGAAAAGGCCTGATTCCCATGATCTTCTTCCTCAGCAATATCAGCCTAAGATTTATTGTGGGTGGGGATAGAACTGGAAGGACCAACATGAGGCAATTCCCCCTTTCCAACAGAAACACCTTTATTCTTTCTGTTCCGATTGACTTCCTTCCACTATGAATTCATGGGTGCTTCATTCACCTTTTTTTGAATCATTCTACAATTGATAACCATGTGACCACCAATATTACAAACATCACAAATAGGGGGAATCACTCATATTCAACATTGACATCAGTTTTGTTTCCATTAGCAATAAACATAATGCTATTAGGATGCTGGGATTCAAGATTAACATCAATCAACATTCTAGCAAAAAAACCAGGATCCCCATCAGGGGTCCAATGATCCAATCTGATTGGGAACCAATGCAAGAGGCAAGGTCATTAAGGATCTTGGGATGCCAGTACATCCAATTCAAACCCTGATGCCTGGCCCAGATCTGAGCATTAGTTTTATTCAAATTAAAGGGATTGAAACAAACATCTCATTCCGAGAGCCTTAGAATTCCAGGCTTGAGTTGAAGAATTCCAGTACCACAAGATCTGTTGAAATCCTCCATGGATTGCAAAATGATATGGAAGTACCCTCTCCTGATATGAATCATCCTCCAATTTCTAAATCCCCAGCAATGAGAGACCCTGCTATTTAGGTCGACATAGAACCAGGGCCTATCCCCCTTTGAGTAAATAACGTGACCCAATATGGAATACTTTCATAAATTAACACGCTTATGCAGTGCTTCTGGATCATCCAGCACCGAAAATCCACCGTTTCTAATCTGCGGATGTTAGAGTGTCTATAAGAACCCTCCTTGATTGGATCAGAGGAACCAGATAAAGCCCCCACAAAGGAGACCCCCTTCTTCCTCAAAGAAGATGGATCCCGATCAGCCAAGATCTATCCTTGAGCCTGTAAGGGACGATCATCCTTAAAAGAGAATTCCCAATCTGGATTAAACAAATCCATTAAAGAAATCAAATGTTAAGCAAAGATCTAGAAGAATCGCCATCGCCATGTTCAAAGAGGAAGGCTCCCGCGCTCGACATCTCAGTAATAAGAAAATGTATTTATACTAAATTGAAATATATATTTCCCTAAAATTACATTTTAGAGTATATTTAATATTAAAGACTTAATTAAAATTTTAAACTAATCAAAAATATATTTTTACATTTTAAATACATTGAAAAAAATGCAGTTTTTAATAAAAATCAATATATTTCAATATTCATTGGAATAATATTAATATTCGAAATATCTCAATATTTCACAATAATTAAATTTCACCATAATTATATTAATAATTATATTATTTTTATCTAATAAATTTACTAAATTTTCAAAAAAAAAATTAAAATAATTCTCATAAAAAAGATATGCATCCAATTTCTGAAGAAATCTTATTTTTGAAGAATAAAATAACTTTTATAGGAATTGAGTTCTTATTAAAAATTAATTTAACATTATTATTTATTATTTGGAGATATATATAATTTTTAGTGTGGTAAATCTTATTCACACCAACCAATTCAATGGGTTGTTTGTAATAATCATATTTAAATAATAAAATTTCATTTTTTTGTGTATGCTAACATTTATTTGTTATACACAATATAGAAAATAATGTACTAATTTAACATAAAACGGGGTTACCAAATCCATAAAAATATTTCTCCTCCATGGGGGGACTACAAATAGAATAATTGAGATATGATTCATACTCAATTGAATAGTTGTAAAATTTGAGGAGGGAATGTGGGTATTTATAATTGACGGGTATTGGTATTATTTGATAAATTATTAATATTTTTTTACTTAAGGATATCACCTTTTTGGGAGAATTAATTACAATTAAATTTGTTAAGGAATAATTTTATAATTTCAAGTTGTACAGTTTGAGAACCTCTACAGTCCATTTAAGGAATCAACATTTTTTTCATATTTTTTTACCTCTATATATTAACCATAGACATTATTTTATCGGTACTCTAGAAACGCTTGTTTTACCATGATAAAACATAATTGGACAAAAATAAAATATCCATTGTTACCTTATATTGAAATTATAATTCCACAAATTCAATTCATTTTACTAGGTTATATTTATTTAAGTTATTATAAATAACTCTAATATGATATGAATGAAAGACATAAAACGAGTTCTTTACAAAAGATTAAATCATCACTTTTAAAATGATAAGAATTCATTTCTAAATGTGATGAATTATGTATAATTTTATTAGTCAAAAAAATTATTTTTATGAATAGTTTTACTAAAAATAATTAATAATTATAATGACATTATTATATCATAATTTTTATGGTATTTTATAGAAAAAAAATAATTTAAAAATTTACCACAAAAAATAATCATAATTAAGAAATTAATATAAATTAACACAAATATAATTTGGATATGATGATACAATATATGATATTTATTTTATTGGAATGATAATTTAAAAATAATAATTTTTTTATTTATAGAAATCCTTATATCCTAGAAAATTAGATTTTGATCACATAATTTAATTTCTAATGGTAATAAAAATTAATCGGGACATCGTTAATTTATGATAGCTTCTAAAAGTGTTTTCTATGTAAATTTCATGAAAATAACATTTTTTGAACATATAAATTTAACATAAAATATAATTTTAATTTAAATTATATAATTTTATATTTTCTGAAAATATAACCATAAAATAATCCCAATGGTCACATTATTAAACCAAAAAGTAATAATATAAACTACCTTTTTAATAACATTTATATAGATCATTAAGTATATTTTAAAACATTCATAATACTAAATTACCATATTTCTCTAGGAATACACCATCAGTATCTATCCAACATTGAATACATCAATTGAAATAGTTATTTTATATCCTTTATATTTTACATTTTTTTCCTATGACTTCACTTTATTTTTATTATCATTGTTGAATTAGTTATATTTATAGGGGAATTCAATCCTATGGGGTTTTTAAGTTAATGGACTATTATTATATGTGTATATTGATTTATTGTTCATTGTTTCTGAAATCTATATTAATACATATAGAGTATATATCTTGATAATAGTAAATTATTTCTATTTGTATATAATAAAGTTCTTCTTAGAGGAAAGAGTACATTTTAAAATTTTAATAATTTTCTTGTTCTTAAATCCCCCCACCTCAAATGAAATTACAACCTATAAATAATATCATTTTTATTTATAACTTTTAATTCATATAGTTAATTGAAATTATAATGTAATTTCAAAACATAGTTGATATTAAACCCTTCTATTAGTAAGAAGTCTAAAAATTCAATATAAAAATGGTTGAGTCCTTAGTGATATTTCCCATGTCATAATTGAGGATAAAATATATTTTTTTAAATCAAATAGATAAGATATGATGATCCTTTGAAAATTTATATAAATACATATGTGTCGGATAGATCAATTTGATACTTTTTGGAGAATTAAATATTTTAAAAACATTAAAACGGAATAAAAATGGATTTTTCAATGTTAATGATTAAATCATTTAGAAGGGATAAATATAGTTTTTGGTATTTCAATCCTTCCATTAGAAAAATGATATTTCAATAAGTTAAATGAAATAAATTAAATACTAAATTAATTCTCTATAAAAAAAATTCAACCTATTTAATCATAACATATTTCCATCCATTTACTAAACAGAAAATATAAAATAATAAGGGCTCTTTTAAAAATCCTAATAAAGTCCAAAGGAGTCTTATATCCATTCTTTTCTAACATTGGATTTCTTGAACGACAATGTTTTATCTTTCTGTCATTTAGATGGAAAGGATACACATTGTACACATTATTTCATGTTGGATCGTAAAATAATAGGTATAAATAGAGAATATCCCCAAGTAGTTTCAAACTATGTTCACAGTAGTTTCCCACACATCATTAAATAGAATGATTATAAAGATATACCCGACTAACCCTTTTTAGGGGTTTTATCCATAGATGCATGTGTTCTAATATATCCTCTACCACAAACATTCATACCTTGATATTATTTAATGTCAACCACTCTCATTAAAAATAACGAAAATTTATTAATTTTTCATGTTATTAAACTTATTTTAGTGATTATTATAATATTATCTAGTCCACATTTTCATAAATGCCAAAACTATACAATGATACCAACTATAGGGTCCCACATTTTTATAAAATTATTTAAAACATAGGTCCTTAAAAATTACTTCATAAATTACTCTAATGAAAATTTTAGTCTTATTATCTTTTAATATGTACATAATACAAGGAAGAAATTTTTTATAATTATAAATATATTAAAAGGATTCTTTATTATCCCATCAGAGGTATTCACACTATAGAGGGTTACTCGGTGACATT
This sequence comes from Viscum album, assembly GCA_963277665.1. Lineage (NCBI taxonomy): Eukaryota > Viridiplantae > Streptophyta > Magnoliopsida > Santalales > Viscaceae > Viscum > Viscum album. Next base: position 301,052,285 of record OY728131.1, on the reverse strand, counting down.
TTTCAAATGAAAGGTGTAGGATAATAACCTGTAATGGTTCAAAAATTTAATAATACGTCATAATTAAGACAAAATGTGTGACAAAATAGCATGTATAAAACAACACATCGAATAATTCATGTACTGAAACATATTATCTTGAGGCATAACATGAAGATGTGGCCACATCATAATCAGTGAGTTATTCTTTATGAAATCACAGTAGTTCTTTAAAAATGTGTCTTCAAACATATTACGAGGTATTTTTTCCAAGGTATCATTAAACATTTAGAAGGAATGATTAAATGGAACTGATAATATGTAATCTATAGAAATTACAGATTTACTCAATTTTTTAGAGTGCTATCATGGAACACTATCCATTTTTTTAGTACTATCTCTGCCACATCGATAAAAAACATATCCTCAAATCATTTATGATCCAAGATTAGATAATGAGGGTTTTAAAGATAGAGGTCCCAAATAAATATATTAAAAATACTTCAGAATGAATAACATTATATGAAAATAACACGGAGTGTTCAATGAATAGAAATATAACTGGGAAAATCATAGGTTTATTTGGGAATCATAATACGTATAAAAAGTGTCATAAAATGTGTTTCATGAGATAGATAATGAGTCTACAATTAACATTAAATAACATATAAATAAAATTGGGGTTATAAAACAAATGAATCAATAATTTATTGGATATCAAATGTCCTTATAAGAAAAATGTATTTGAATTTAAAAAGTGGAGGAAAAGATTCCTTCCCTTTAAATGATACATCGTAATTCTAGAGATTTAGTATGTAGAACTATTGAAAATTCATAGTGCGTCAATTGATAAATGTATTGAGTGGTTATTTTTGGTCAATGTCATTGTTGTGGAAGGTGTGGAGGTATAGGTGATTAATTATTCACGAGAAATATCGATTTTAATGGACAAAATAATAATTACATTGTTTTTAAGGATAAAAACATTTGTTTCAAATTAATTCCATTATATTTGGTTTAAAATTAATATTTTAATGGTTTCATAAAAAAATTAATAACTTCTAGAACTCATTTAATGATTTAATTTTTATTTCGTTGATGTATTTTTCTTTTAATGAGCTTCTTTTACATTATGTTTCCAATACAACGGTGAATTTTAAATTTTTTTCCTTTGAATCATTTTATTTTCAATATAATAAATTTACCCTATTACATAATTTTAACCATACAATTCACAAATAAAATTATTTTTTTATCCAGTTTATTAAAAAAATAAAAAATATATCTAATTTGATATGAATAAAACTAATAGAATCATTTTTTAGAAATGATAAATTTATGGCCTTCAATGTGATAAGAAAGTTCTTATAAATATAATTAAATATTTATATAATTATTCCATAAAAATATTTCAGGAAGAATGATTAAAAAAATTCAAATTCATTTCATTTTCTAATTATATCGTAAGAGTAGTGATATTTCATAATAAAATGGTATTTCAACTATTCACTTGAAAAAAATTAACTTTTTATTAGAAAATTACCAAAAATTCATCCTAATATAATTTTAATATCATTATGGAAAAGTTGATGTCAATTTTTTTAATATAATATTAAAAATAATGTAAATGATTATTTAAAAAATATTATTTATTTAAAATTAATTATTTTTAAGACGTTGTGTACTTTCTGACCAGTATAAAAATAACTTATGATTTATTTAATTTATTTTCTAATATATAAGTGTTTTATATAGTTGTTTCATGAAAATGAAATTTATTTAATACAAATAAATTTATCAAAAAACATTATTTTAGTGAAAATTAATTATTAATTATATTTTTCATAAATTAAATTAAAAAAATCCCAATTGTTAATTTATTTCAACAAAATTATAAATGAAGAATATTCATTATTCAATAATTTTTATAATGACCAATGGTCTGGTTGTCCTATGTTAATAATATATAATTTCAATATTTACTTTTAAACATTCCATCATTTTCAATTTATCATTCTCTACACTACGTATAATGTTTAATAAACATTCTTTGATAATTTTACATATTTTCTAAAAACTTATCATTATTTTTATAGTCTTTATGTTTGGAAATAATAATGGTGGAATTAAATATTATTCTCATTATTTTTTTAATGTATTATTCCTTTATCTGTATATCAATTTATAGTTCATTGTTTTTCAATCAATATCAACACTTCTTGTGAAATCATATTATGAAATGTAATGTATTTCTATATGATTCTAATATTAGTTATTGGGATGAACGAGTTTGGGTACTAAAAAAGAATAATTTTTATTTTTAGGGAATTTCAATAGTGTTGTTGGACGAGGGGAATGAAATGGAATATATAGAATGTAATATCATGTGTAAAACATCTGTTGGAAGGAGATAAGGTGTCATTTCTTTTTGATCTTCTATAGTAATACTCTAATTATATAGAGCTTGCTATAATTGAGGGTTAAAATTTTATTTTATATAATTTATTCATCAAATTGATTATATGATGATACATTTTTATTTGAATGGTTTATTCCATATATTATTATATGGATGTTTTTTTAAAAGAATAATTTTATATTATATCATGGTCATTAATATCAGTTATTTTAAAAAATCACAATATTTTTTTATTCACATGGTTATAATAAGTTATGAATTACTATTTCACAAACTATGAGATTAAATAATTAATTTTAATCCATTGCATCTCCAATTGATTAGGAATAATATATGAAATTTTATTACATCATCTTGTTATATTCCTTTTCCATATTGTATGTAAGGCCAGATCATCCCACATAACTCATAAAAAATATGAAATTTACCATATATTTATTTATAAAAAAAATTATATAGAATAAAAAAAGTGGTAATGTATTATTAAATTAGATTTTCATTTTATACTAGTGATAAATATTATATCTCTAGATGTTATATAGTTCAAATGATGAACAAAGGCAAATAATAAGGCTTGTTATCACCTATAAAAGTCAAAAAAATATAAAATCATATGGTATGTATGATTTATATTTCTATATTTTATAGAACATAATCATAGTGAATGTAATATAGAAAATTATAATTCATATTAATTTATGTAAAATTATTATAATATATTAATTTCTTTTCTAATATAGGTATAATAAAACATTAATTTCATATTTGTATTCACAAAATTGTATGATATATTCATATAAATATCTCATGTACTGTAAATATGTGAACGGATCATTTACAATTTGAAATTATGTTTACCATTTTTATTAACATATAATATTTATTTGATGTTGATAGATTGTATGATATATAATATTTAAATATTTTCTTCTTATATTTTATCATATTTGGCATATACATGCTTGGGTTGACTATGTATAATTTATGTATATTTTACTGTTTCATCGTTTTTATGTTTTTATTAATGTTAATATAAAGGTATACCATATATTAAATATATCAACAATAAGAGTTGTATTATTATTGAGTATTATATTTATTATGGATTAATTATTTGTGATAATTATATTAATAGAGTTATAATATTAGGGTATTTATCATTCTAGACTACTCCATGAAGAAATTTCGTTTAAAAGACTTCTTATGGTTCTATATGAACAAAGTTCACATAAATTATTCATGTGATTTATTTGGATAAGTATAGACACATTTGGATTTCTTTCAATTAACACAAACTATGTGATATGTAATGTTATAATGTTTAAAAGTTTTCGAACATATTTATTTAGTGGATGTTATAAGGATTTCACAATGAAAATAATTTTGAAAATACATTTAAATTGGAGTGAAACATGAGATAATAAACATTTTATCAGATTTAATATTTAAAAATTTAACATAAAATTGAGTTATTCTATATGATGAGAAAAATAAATCCCCTAAAATATAATTCATTAAAAACATTCTAATGAAAATAAAAGATAATATCGCAATCATTGTTCCTGGTAGGTTCTTCCAATTCAAGGCGCCCATAATTTATATTTTATAAGGTATAATATCTTTTTTAATCATATGAATTTGGTAACGATAACCCATTGTGAACATTGGGTGATATATTGTTAAGAAACCATGGGAGTTATCATATTTATAAATATATTTCTAATTCTTCATAAAATTACATCAAAAAAAGAATTCCCACAAAATATATAAGATAAATATGTGTTATGATTTGATTATTAGCATTTGTAAATGTATATTTGATTAGATTAATTCCAAATAAGACTCTTTATGGAAATAAATATGGATTTCAAATTTGTAAATGTACAGATCTATATGGCCTTCATTTTACTACAAATAAAATCATAAAATTGTATCTTTTTAAAAAAATCAACAAATATGGTACAAACTCATAGATACATATTTGATATAGATTATGCAATTCATCATTAATATCATTTTTATTTTTATTTTAGTGATGTATAATTCAATTATTGATTTAAATCAAAATATACGATGTATTCTCAAATATATATATTTATAGAATATCAATATGTATGTTGAAGTATTAAATTTTTTTAATTTTTAATATTTTATATTAGCTTACTATTGTATATAACATATTTTTTGATTATTATAGAAGAGAAATAGATGATAATTAATTAAATTGGATGTATATATATGGTTTTTAAATGAGGGATAATGTAATAACATTGGAGTTCAACAATAATGATATATGTCTACATAATTAATTTTTTATAGAATTAAACATAATTATAATAATCATTCAATAAATAAAAATTCGACTGATATATCATTTTTGGATAACCACTTTTGTTTAAAAAATAATAAGTGAAGTGTTATAGGTAAAAATTCATTGTTTTTTGGTTCTGAATATATATAAAATAGTTTAAGAAGTTTATGGGTGATTTTAACACAACAAAACATTAGCATTGTCACATTGGACCTATAAATGAGAATGATTAGTAATACTAAATTGTTTATTTATTTTATATTGAATTATAAATTTTTTTAAAATTATTAATGATATTAATTATGAAAATTCAACTATTCAAATTTAGCAAAAAATTGATATGAAGATAGTTGACAAATGGACAATATATATATTGGGGTATCAAGTTCAATGAGTTCTAAATATGTTTTTGGATTAAGTATTTTGTAACCAATTATCATGAAATTAGTTAGTATGTTTATTGTTTTATGTGAAAATTTTATGTATCCTTCAAAAACATAATGTTGTTACAAATTCTTGTATGGAATATAGTGGTAAATTTTATTATTATTTTTAGTTTTTGGTATTTTCATTAATTTAGAATGTAAATTAATATTCATTTGAAATATTTTCATTTTAGTTTTTAACTCACTATTTTGAACAAGCCAAAGTAGATTGTTTAGGTTAAGATTTTTTATTTTATTATATTATATATAGTTTGATGATTGTTGATTTTTTATAATGTTAATATATTATTATTTTGATATTTTTTTTATATAAATTAATTAATAGATAACCACATTCAATTTAATTCTTGTGAATCTTAATATGGGATATAGAGTGGTTCGAAACCAAAATCATCCATTATATACATTAGGTGTTTCAATGAAATTTTAAATAATTTTATAAACGAAAATTATTATCGTAAATAAAAAAAATTTAATGTTTACACTTTCAAAGGAATCTAATTGAAAATATTTATATAATCCAAAACAAAAAATTTTATTAGTGTTGGACCCAATGAAAATCTAGAAGAATATCTATAATGGGGTGAAATTATCTTTTAAAATAAATTTTATCAGTAAATAATAGTATTATTTTTTATTTAGTGAAAATTAAATAAATTGTAATAAGATATTGTTATTGTAGTTCATATAAAAAGAATCTTACTCAACAAGTCAACTCTCTACTGAAATTAATAATGTAGAACCTACTATAATGGGATCTTTGAATTTATAAGAGAGATCCCAACCCGTTGAAATCTGGATTTTTAAAACCTAGAAGCAGAACCCAAGATTAAACCCATTTTCTCAAGTAGAGGAAAAAACTAGAAACTATATTTTGTGTTTTTGTTAGTAACCAAACCTATATCTTAACATGTCTATTTAAAAATAAAATTGAAATCACTTTTCAGTTATGGATGAAAAGTAATTTCCCTACAATATTATCACCATGTTTTTCTACACGATTATTGAATTTCATTTGGAAGTCAAAACATTATATCCATTAGTATAATTGGAATTATAACTCATTAAAAGTATGTAGACAGAATTTTATAGGGTTAATTAAGACCATAGATTATGATTAATACCCCATGGTTTGATGGATGAGGATACAAATAGGTCTATATTATTACAGGATAAAATTATGTGGTTTAATTGATAATAGTATTTGATTATCAAAGTATGTAACACATTCAATTTTTAATAAAATCATCAAACTCATTCTCTATCACTGGTTCCTTCAATAATATATATACAGATTCTTCACACATGACATATTTCAAACTCAAGGAACATTGCATCATTCAATTTTTAGGTTATATGTGTTAACCCATTAGCTTAAACAAACGTCATCATAGTCGTCAATTCATATATACTAGAAAATATTCCATGGGAAAATATTTATTAAAATAAAAATGATTTGAATTTTGTTCCTCCTCAACATTCTATAAAACAAATAATAACTATATAGTATAACTCATTAGAATAAATAATACAATAGTAAATTTATTCATAATTAAGATTATTAATTTCATTGTGAATCTATTTAAAATATTTTAGACAATCTGGTCATATTTTAATAAGATTGAATTTTAATATACCATGAATGAAAAAAATTAAATGTTAATACTTATAATTTATAAATCCCATTTCGATCTAAATTAAATAATGTTAAAAAAATTAAAAATCTTCTTTTGTATATTTTATGAAATTAATGTATAATTTTAGAAAATGTTAAATAGTAATAAGATTTATTAGAAACTAAAAGGAAATGGAAAGGTTAAATAATACAAAAAATAATAATTCAATGTTTTTGAAAAACATAATGAAATTCATAAAACTACAAAGGTGATTTATTAAACATAAATAATTTTCATTTTTCTAAATTCCCATAAGTGAAATACTATAATAGAATTCAGACATATGAATTTTTTTCATTTCATAATTCATATAAGAGATGTCACATATCTAAATTTACAATTTTGGAAAATTTCTGCATGTATATTAAATTTAAGTATGTAGATTTATTTAATTGGTTGACATTACAACATAATAAAAAATTTATTACTATTATGTGATGCATACCCAATGTGAAGGTATTTCAGATCACCTCATACCCTTTTGTGAGACATGTGTTACCATTTAGCGAGTCTTATAAATAACATAATCCACATACGCAAGTATGTCTTACCTATTCACAATTAGGGTGGATTCTTTACATGATATTAATATTAATTTTTTATAGGATTTATAATTCATTGGTCATTGATATTGAATTATAGAATTAAATTTATGTGAAAAACAATGAAATATATACCTTTACATGGTAATTATAATTTTCTAGTTACCATTACAAATGTACAGAAGTCAATACATTCCCTTATTTAACTAGTTTAAACATAGATTCATCCTTATGAAAATCTATTAAAATCATTCTACCCATCTATAACCCTTTTAAACACTACTCTTCCATTACCAAACTACATAAAACCATGTATAAATAAAAATAATTATCCTAATTTATCTATTTAATGGAGAAACACAACATAAAACATGATGACAATTTTATAACCAATTTCATCATAATGTAATGATCCATAAATTCCATATTTTTTTAATTATTTGGGATTGTTATGATTTTGTGAAAATAGATGTCGCTTGATTCTGGGGCCCAGTGTGCCCATAAAGGATTTTTGTACCTTTTTAATGTACATTCAGTAAACATGTAGGTGGCATTTTCTCTATTTTGAACTGGGGTTCAGATTAAAAATCTGAGGGAACTGTTGAATCTATAGTCCCATGATTCGCATATGGTTGGCTTAACATTGATCATAGTTGGTCAAGAAAAAAAGTTATTTTCATTACATTTTTTAGAATAATAAAATAACATAAAAGTGATATTCTATTTTTTTACCAATGGTTGAGTGGTTGTGGAAGGATCGCGGAGTTATCAAGCCATTTAATGGCTTGACTCTTTAGTTTTGTAGCAACACCATTGAGAGATATAAGGATCATTCAGTAATGAATCTCATTAAACTCTTTTTGTGTTAATCATCATTTCCCATCAATTTAAAATGAGGCTCAAGCTTTGGTTTTTGACACGGAAGAGAGGAACCTGTGATGAAGTTCCCCGACATCTTCCACTAATTAAAAATGAAAGATTGGATGATAAATTTGGAGGAATTGATCTGGGATTAATGAACGTCGGTGGCTTCATCACACAAGGATTTTTGGACCACAATCGTGATATCACCTCTGATCTCTAGGTAGGACTTGTGTTTAAATTCAACTGAATTTGGTTACATTCCTCATTATTGAAAAGTATGATGACTTGAAGAAGTATTAAATTTTATCTATAATGAATTAATTGTTATTCACTTTTTAGGATTATAACATTGACGGCGCGGGACAAACTAACAAGGCCTCGACCCTGAGCGACTTTGGTTTTATCGCTTTCATCGGGGTTAAAGATTCAACTCGATGTCAACATGAATTCGGGAGCCACATAGTGTTGATATCAACCACAAAGAACCAAAAGCGCTTTTTGAATAGAAAAAGGACCACCAGAGCTCACCCAGTGGCCAGTGGATGTTCCAACAACATGGAACTAGTGTGATGGCTGGGGCTATAATCAGTCGATAGCAGTTGTAGCAGGCGGTGCGCCGTCGCGTGAAGCGGAGGGAAGCCATGACATCGAGGTGTGGCGGTAGGGGAAGGCGTACCTCGACTGTCTACATTGTTGGAAAGCAGCAGGCCATTGCGCACCACTAGGAGAGATCCTTGGGGGAGAAAATCCATTCCCACAGGTCCCACTGATATGGGCGCCACCACATAATGTCTTCGATTAGGTCACCAAAATGACTTTGACATTCAGGAATGCTGTTAGCCACTCGGATTGCAGACCACACCCAGCCAAGGCGGGACGGGCCGGACCAGGTTAGACCTGGGTCAGACCGGGACCAGGTCAGGTTGGCCCAGGTCGGAGCGGGTCGGGTCGGTCCGACAAGGTCAGACTAGCCCCAGACCCATTCCTGCCCATAAATGCTTAAAGTCCCATGTCTCACAAACCAGACATATGTTTGGAGAACCGTCTACGACAATATAATCATTGTATGTAGAAGTTACTTCTGAGATACTCCACCTATTTTTTTGAGAATGTTGGAGTATGACCAGGTTAGATCAAACCGGAATCCATCCAGTCCCTCAGTACTAAAATTCATATAACTCAGAGACTGAGTGTCTGATTGAGGCATCATTTATAGTGATGGGAACCTTAAAACATGGATGTCCATTGGGTTATTCATTTTTATAACATCATGGAAGTTGATGCACAACCGGTATTTTGAGGAGATGATTCTACGGAACTAAAGTGCACTAAGTGAGAAAAATCCTATGGTTGGATGTCAATTAATGAGTGACCCTTTGTGGATAAAAATCATAGAAATTATATTTGGATCGGAATCATAGAATCCCTAGATGGATCTGCATCATAGAGACCCAATGTGGATCAACATCATAGAGACCCTGTGTAGATCAACATCATATCGACCATGTGTGGATCAACATTATAGAGAACTTGTATGGATCAACATTCTAGTGACCATGTGTCGATCATAATCATAGTGACTCGGTGTGGATCAACATTATAGAGACCTTGTGTGAATCTGCATTTTTGCGACCCTGTGTGGATCAGTAGTGAAGCACCCAACAAGGACCGTCATTAGAGTGGTCCATCGTAGATCTGCGATATACGACCATGCGTGGATCGAAAATGGATCAACTTCTTCATGGATCAGTTGTGGAAGCATCCTAATGGAATAAAATGATATAGCTTTTGACTAATCATATTTATTGTTGAACTCAGAGTTGTATAGTTAGTTAGAACTGAGTCTTTTTCTTTGTGGTTTGTTATTGAGATCATGCTTATTTGTTTTCCATTGTGTAATTCTGAGAGGGTCATTGGGTCCATACTGGGTGTTTTTATAATATCCCCTACATGGGATTCACCTTCACGTTGTTGTGTCCTGTGCAGAAAATGAGCATCTTGGCTTAGAAATTAGGACCCTGGACTAGGTTGTGCATCGAGGTGATAGTTTGACGTAGAGACTATGGAGATGCGTTGTTCCTACACTTTTGGTAAGATCCATTGTGTAAGATCTCAGGATATATTTCTTATTTTAGTTTTATCTTTATGTTGTTCTTGGGGTAGTCATGACATGGACCCCGGGGGACAGGTTTTGGGAATGTGGTGTCAGAGGAGTCGGTTTTACCAAATAACTAGGACTCTGATCTTTCCAATGGAGCAATAGTGCTAAGTGTTTCATGTGTGGTTTTCTATTTTGAGAGTCCAGTGTTGATGCAGAAAGCAACATATCCATGCATCAAAACCCCGAATTTTAATTTCATACTTGGTGAATGAAAAAATAGATTGTGTGTGTTTGGGAAATTATTTACTTTTATACTCTTTTGAGTCAAATCACTAGGTATAACTTATTGATTGTGGGGTACTTGTTTCATTTCAGGATTCCTCCACATAGAAAGATATATAGGATTCTATAGAGATTCCACGATTACAACCAACTTAGTGATGAGGTTTCAGTGATACGATCTCTTAAAGTAATAACACCTTCGAGTGGTGCACCGACAACACCACCACATTTTGGAAAACAGTTTCCACCAGCCCCACTTAAAGAAGATGCACGCTGACTGAGCGATTTGCATGATTGTCAGCATCAGAGGCCTCCAATGTTTCAAGGAGAGATAGATCCCAATGTGATGAGGTGGGATGGAGGTTATGGCATGAGGTTGTCATCTCGTTGGGACACCACCCGATCAGATGGTTATCCTAGCTGCCAACATTTTCTAGGACATATCAGGGACATGGTGGATGATGATGCTCTAGTCACATGATGAGATGACCCTCACCTAGATGGACATCACGAGCATCTTCATGGTGGAGATAATTCCAGTAACACTATGCTTTGTGCGTATTCAGGATGTCATATATGTACAATAGGTTTGTCTAATAGTATCCCAATACTCAGCGAGATTCACTGACCTCTCATGCCACTCCATAGACATGGTATGAGACCCTTTCTTAAGGGACCGAACCCTTGAGTAGGGTTTCTGGTAGGAGATTAGAGCATTGATGATATTTTTCAATATAATGATTTAGGCTACAGTTCTCGAGTGAGCATTACGGGAGGATATCTTCTTAAATGAGCAGGCACCAATGATGAGAGCCTCCACTATATGACAGGTACCTGAGTCTTCTACAACAAGAATTAGGTAGATGACACAGTGATCAAAATGGGAAATACCTTTCGGAGGGCAACCCCTGGATGTAGGGTCAGTTTTGCAGATCTCACAATGTAGAGTAGGCCAGAAGAAGAGTAGAATGTGATTCATGTACATCAGGCATGGTCACATGGACCACGACTACCTGACCCACTATACTGACGATCACTAGACGTCGAGGAACCGCCAAGGATGATGTAATGATTCAAGTTTGGAGGTCTGTAGGGTGGCAGACATGTTAGGGGAGTGTGTCAGGTAGTAGGCAGTGGTCGACGATTTGGGGTTCTTCCACCACCACTTCTAGGTGGTCCACCATGAACTCAAGGAGCAGGAAAACAAGGATGATCTATCATTCAGATAGTTGAGGCCTATGACCATGGTTCTCCAGATATGATTCGAGGAATGATCTTTGTCTACTCCACCCTAGCTACAATACTTGTAGACACTGGTGCAACTCACTCATTCATTTCCACTGATCTCATTCAGAGCTCCAATATTTCGGTAGAGACATTGGATTGATCCTTGTGATTTTAGACTCTTTTAAGAGGGGATTTGATGATTAAATTCGAGTGTAGGTAGTGTGATCTTACTCTAGGAGGTGAGTTCTTGGCTGGGATCTTCTAGAAGCAGCATCAAGTCCATATGATGTCATCTTGGGTATGGACCGGTTATCCATATTTTATGCTCATAATGACAATTTTAGTGGCCAAGTGCGGTGTTTCCGAGAAGATGGGATCATATATTCTTCTAATAGTAAGAAGGTAACCTTTTCAGCTTAGGATGGACTTTCTGGAAGGATGGTTTAGCATATCACACATCAGTTGGCTAGCCTTACCCTCGGAGTAGTTGATGCGAGGAATTTGAGTTATCCTGTAGTGGTGATACTTTATGCTTATGTCTTTCATGATGATATTATGAGACTACCTCCTCATAGAGAGGTAGACATCTAAATTGACCTATAACCTGGGACAACATGGATATATACACCATTATATCGGATGGCTCTTGTAGAGCTTTGTGTGTTATGAGTATAGTTAGAGGACATGAATAAGAAGGGGTTCATTAGCCCCAGTGTTTCTCCATGGGCTTCCCTGATTTTGTTAGATGAGAGTCGGAGGCTTTGTGTGGACTATCGGTTCTATAACTTGGTGAATGTGAAGAAAAAATATACTCTGCCAATGATTGATTATCTCTTTGACCAATAGATGTGGGCTTTATGGTTTTCAAAGATAAACTTCATATAGGGCCATCATCATCGCAGGGTACGTGACAAGGACTTATCGAATACAGCCTTAAGATGTCGGTATGGTCACAATGAGTTCTTTTTGATGCCTTTAAGAGTAACCAACAATCCAGAAGTGTTCATGTGGATCATGAAATGATCTCATATCCTTACCTACATCACTCCATGTTAGTCTTCATTGACGACATCTTGTTATACTCAGCGTTAGACGAGGAACATGCAACACACATGCAAATAGTTATTGATACACTCTGAGAGCCTTGACATTATGGAAAGCTCTCAAAGTGCCAGTTCTGGATATAGTATGTTCACTTCCATGGGAACGTAAACTAGTAGGCTGGAGTTGAAGTAGATCAGGAAATGATAGAGGTAGTGCTTTCATGGGATCCACGTAGGAGTGTGATTGAGGTAAGGAGTTTTCTATGATTGATTGGGTATTACTATAGATTGCTACCCGACATTTCAAGAGTTGTGAAACCCTTGTCAGCTTTGAAAAAGAAGGGACAACCCTTTGCATTGACGAAGATATTCCAGCACAATTTTATGGAGCTGAGGAAGACATAGATGAGTGCCCCCATCTTGAGAACACTAAAAGAGGTAGTTTGGTATATAGTCTACTGTGATGCATCAGGGGATCAAACTAGGTTGTGTCCTCATACATGAGAGAGTGGTGATCTCCTATGGCTTACAATAGTTGAGACAACACAACCAGAACTACGCTACCCATGAACTGGAGTTAACAGCAGTGGTAATCACACTGAAGATGTGGCAGCACAACTTGATGGGAGAAAATTTTATAGTCTAATATGACCACAAGATTCTAAGTTATATCTTCTCATAGAAGGACCCAATCTTTTGATGATGATGATGGATAGTGATCGCCCAGGACTACAACATTGAGATAGTCTACACTCATGGGAAGGGGAATGTAATAGCAGATGCACTCAGTAGGAGTTCATGTCTATAGCTGTAGAGTGATGTGATAAATTAGATATCCCTCGTGGATAGTGATGGACTAGAATACCTCATGTCTATGATAGTTAATCCCCCAGTCCATTTGCAATTTAGGGAGGCACAACATGGAGACGTAGACTATGATGCCAGAGGTGGTCAAATATCCACAGGACATGCTCCTGAAGGATTTTATGAAGGTGGGGAGAATGTCGACCTCTTCCGAGGATGCACCATGGTACCAGTGAGGCTATGAGAGGAGGTGTTGAGGGATTTCCACACATCCCCTTTGGCATTACATCCTAGAGTGGTGAATATGTACCATGAACGAAGGCGTCAATACTGGTGGCCAGGGATGAAGAATGTGCTGGTAGATTTTGAATCATGATGCCTTAATTGTTATCTATTGAAGGTTGAGCATTAGGTACCAATAGGTTTAGGTCAACCACATTAGGTACCAGAGTTGAAGAGGGATGGTATATCCACGGACTTCGTGAAACAACTACCACATACGTCCAAGCCCCATGATTCAATCTGGGTGATCATTGACCAACTCACAGTGTCGGTTAACATACAACCCATTTGAGAGAAGATATCAATATAAATATTGGGAATCCTATAAAAACATGAGATTGTACAACATTATGGGGTTACATTGACTATCTTCTCATATTATGATTCTCTTTTTACATATCTCTTGTGGAAGATATTGTAGGGGTCTTTCGGGACTCATATACACTTGACCACTGACTTCTATCCTCAAATAGATGGCCAGATGGAGTGGACCTTATGGAATCATGAGGACTTGCTTTGTGCTTGTGTCCTAGATTTTGGTCAAAGTTGGGAGGACCAAATTCCACTATTGTATTTCCCTTACAAAATAGTTATCACTCCACCATCGGCATGACTCCATTTTAGGCCATGTACGGGTGACCTAGAAGATCAGCACAATTCTGGTTAGACCTAGGGGAGTCTACACTTATGGGTCTAGAGTTGGTACAGTCTACCACAGAGAAGGTGAAGATTATCCATGAGAGGATGAAGACTTCACAAATCCTGTTTAATAATAATGCCTATGGTAGATGGAGTCCCGAAGAGTTTGTTGAGGGAGACCATGTATTTCAATAGGACTCACCCTGGTAAGGATTATAGTGGTTTGGATGGGGGTGGAAAGCTATCTCTAAGGCTCATCGGGCCTTTCTATATTCTTATTAGAGTATGATAGGTGGTGTAACATCTAAATCATCTACCACAGGTGCAATGGTTGTATAATGTTTTCAATGTTTCGCAGCTGAGGAGGTACGTGCAGGATCCATTGCACGTTGTTGACTAGTGAATATTGGAAATTGACGATGGGTCCATGTTTGTGGAGTTTTCGGGGTAGATATAGGATCGATAGGACAAGGTCCTTCATCGGAGGAAGATTCCTCTTGTGCGGGTTCGTTTGTAGCACGTGAATATCTAAGAGAGAAAATAAGAGTAGGAACCTCATATATATTCTTAGTAGCCCCATGTGTTCCTCTAGTTTTTTTGTATATTTTGGGGATGAAAGGCCATATGGTGGGGAGATGTAAAGATCCATAAGTTCCATATATATTTTTTAAAATTATTTGGGATTATTATGAGTTGGTGAAAATTGACGTTGCTTGATTCTGAGGCCCGGTGTGGCCATAATTGATTTTTGTACGTTTTTTAATGTACGTTCAATAAACATCTGCACAAAATTTTCTATATTCTGAACGGGTGCTCGTATTATAAATCCAAGGGCAATGTTTAATTCACAGGGTCATGATTATCTTAAATGAGGCATAAATTCGACTACAGTAGGTCGAAAGAAAAGGTTTATTTTATTTATTTTTAAATTATAATAAAATAACAAAACATTGTGATTTTATTTCCCTACAAGTGGTTGAGTGGAGGTAGCAGGACCACTGATTTTTCAAGCCATTTAGTGGCTTGAGTCTTCGGTTATGTAACCACACCATTAAGAGTTAGGAGGTTAATTCATTAAGTATCCTCATTAATCTTTCATTTTGATAGTCATCCATTACCCTTTATTTAAATGAGGCTCAGTCTTCAGTTTTTTGACACGGAAGAGAGCAACCTCTGATGAAGTACCGCAACATCTTCCACTGATGAAGAATGGAATCTTGGATGGAAATGTTAGAGTAATTGATCTGGGATTGACGAATGCTGGGTGCTTCATTATGTGTATATCTTCTTCGACAACCATAACATCACATTCGATCCTGAAGTAGGGGTTATGTTTTAATTCAAGCTAGTTTTTTTACCTTTCATGTTCATGGAAAACAATGATGAATCGTAGAAATATTACTGCATATCTATGATGAATTAATTGTTACTTGCTTGTTATAATGCTTATGTGGAGGGATCGGGCCAAAAGAATTAGTAAAAAACCCTAATCCACTTTGGTTTTACTGTATTCTTCATGGGTGAAGATTGAACATGAATGAAACTTGAATCTGGGAGCCACGCAGTGATGTCAGCAACCCGGGAGGCCCAGAGGAACGTTCAAGAGTGAAACCAGACCACCCTAACACACTCAATGGCCCGCGGAAGTTCTGGCAGAAGCAAACAACATTGTCTGTACATAGTGGAATTAGGCATCGTTCCATTGGGTCCGACAATGGTAACCTGCGAAATCAAGACAAGAGGGAATCCTTGGAATTGAGCCATTGCGGCAGGGGCGGCCGAGCCTTGGGAAGATACATTGGTGGAAAGAGGCACACCATAGAATTTTGCAGAGAATGGAGCAGCAACATCGAGACATGGTAGAGGGGAACTGAGACCCGAATTCCATGCTTATTGGGTGAAGTCTCCATGTAAGGTAACTGATTAAATAAGACGAATGAATTTTCCGATCAGGATTGCAGTCCGCCACCTGGCTGGTAGACCGCACATAGTCGAGGGGGGTTGTCCAGTCCACGGCCTAGCGGACCGAGGCCACTGCCTCCCAGACCAAAAAGGTCGAGCCCAGCAGGTTCAGTCCAGGCTGGGTCGGTCCTATACTGGGTCGGTTCAGCCATGGTCGGGTTGCGTCAGGTCAGGCCGACCCGGTCGGACTGGGCTCAGACCCTTTTCGGTTTAGATACACATAAAAGGCGGTATCTTACTAACCAGACATCTATTTGACGAAGCCCCTGCGATGATGAAATCCTTGGAAAGATACCATCATATTGATATACTCCACCTATGTTTTAGTTAAATTTGGAGTATGGACGATATGGATCAAACTTGAATCCAACTGGGCCCTCAGCAGTAAAATGACTTTTACTCACAGACAGAGCGTCTGATTAATAGGAAATATATCGAGTTGGGACCCTTATGACCTGATGGTCCATTTCGTTATTCACATAGTGGAACATAATCATAGTTTTGGCATGACCAATATCTTCAGTAACCGATACTACAACACTCAAACGCATAGAGTGTGGAAAATATTGTTGCTGGCTATCAATTGAAAACCGACCCTTTGTGCATCAGAATTATAGTGACCCTATGAGGATTTCCATCATTGAAACCCTGTGTGGGTCATAATCATAGCTACCATTTGTAGATAAACATCATAGAAACACTGTATAGTTTACGATCATAGAAACCCTCTGTGGATCAGCATAATAGAGAACCTGTGTGCATGAGTATTCTAGGGACCCTGTTTGGATCAGCATCAGAGTGACCCTGTGTGGATTAGAATTCTAGAGATCCTATCTGGATATTCATTCTATCGACCATGTGTGGTTTAGTAATGCATGACGTGATGGGGAACATACTTAGATTGGCCCATCATTGATCAGCGAAAAAAGAAACAATTTGGATGGATAATGGAAGAACTCCTTCATTGATCAGTTGTGGAAACTTCCTAATAAAACTAAATTATATAGCATAAGACTAATCATCTTTATTCCTAAACTATGAGTTTTATACCTTTATTGAGATAAGTCTGTTGCTTTGTTTTTTGTGAATGTGATCATGCTTTGTTTTATTCCTTTGTAGAGTTTTGAGAGACCTTTGGGGGACTCCGGGTTTTTTTGGGGATTGTTATACTCACCCATTCATGGGCTTCACCCACACCATATTTTGTCTTATGCGGATGAAAAGTACCTTGGCTGAGACTTTAGGATGTAGGACCAGGCAGTACACAGAGGTGTCTGGTTGATTTGAGGAGCTATGGAGACGAGTTGTACTAGCCCTTTAGGTAGTATCCATGATGGACGACCTCAGGAGTTGTTCAAATTTAGAGTTGTATCATCCAATTGGTCTTGTATTATTACCTCTTAACATTCAGTACACACTTTTTACAACTTCAGTTTTACTTCATGTTTGATTCTTGTTGTGTTCATGGACTATGTTTTGGTACACGTTCAAGGAAATGTCTTCCGATTTTAGGGGAATGCATTACGTTGCTAGTCACCAACCCCTTGCATATTAAAGGAGGGCTTGGGGTAGCCATGACACGGGCACCGTGGGACTGTGCGTGACACATAAATTCTCGAGATATTTTAATATTATATTAAATAAATATATATAATGTAATGAATATAACACAAAATTAAATAGATTAAAAAACTAAAGCATTCAGTAAAAAAGTGAAAATTATATTCACACAGAATACTATTTTTTTATAATTATCAAAAAATATTTATTGATTGCGGTCCATGGAGTAACATATAGATCCCCTCCCATTTTTCATATAAATAACCCAAATAATAAAATTTCAAAAAATATCCCCCCATTTTAATTGCATAAGAAATATAAAATTTAAATCAATAAATCGGTCGAAAATAAGATATCTCCACCCCTATTTAACATATCATTACATTTCCGTAGGATTGTTGTCAAGAATTCACCCCATAATTTTACCCATTCTTGAAAAGTAAATACTAATATTATAAAACTTGTTCCTTAAAATTAATCATTCTAAACACATATTTGGGTAAAAATATAAAAAATTCAATAGATATAATGATTATTTATATATGGTGATTGTGTTTTAAATGACATTGAGAAACCCATTATAACATAATGTTTTTATTCAAATAGAATGTTTAAATAGTATAAATACATCAACTAGTGTGTATTAGAATACATAAAAGTGTAATATAATACACAAATGTGTAAATATGAAAATTTTAAACAAATAAATAGAATCTATATTTCAACATATTTTAGAAGAAGTTTAAAATTTCAATATGAAAAGACACATAAACTCATAAATTCATGAGATAAAAAATAATAACATATCTATCATATGATGTTCAAACACGATTTAATCAATCAATAAAAAGTTCATAGGTTTAATAAATATATCAATTAACTAATTTTCTATGGAAATAATTCCTATATTATTATTTTTTTATCATTGAACCATATAATTTTAAATGATAACATCAATGAAATATTTCATAAAGTTTTTATGGGATTTTGGGAAATGAATATAGTAGAATTAATTTTCTTGAATACAAGAATATTATCTAAATGAAAACCATAATAAAACAATATTTTCATAATTAAAAATGTTTTTGAACTAAAATATATAATGAATGTGTATTGAGATAAATAGGTAAGAAGATTAGAATTTGTTTTTCTTAAAAGAGACCTAAAAAAAGAATATTTACCCTCATGATTAACTATTTTCCAGGGTTTTTTAGATCATTCATGTGTCTCCAAAATACAAGTAAAAATAGATCTTCATATCAAAATTAACATAAATAAGGAAATATAGTCCATGATTTAGAGACCCATTAACATGTATAATAATCCCATAAATAGACATAATGTAACATATTTTAGGGTAACATTCATATGTATCACATTTGAAAAATGAAAACAAAAAATTAGGGATATAATAAGTTAAAATTAAAAAACATACAATCCATTCTCTATTTGTTTTAGCATCAAATGATTTTATATATTTATCTTCATATAAAATGTATGTATTAGATATGGGATTATTTTAAATTTTATAATAGGAAAAACTAAGTCAACTAAGTTGATATTTAACATGCTCAGATTGATTTCCAAAATTATCATTTTTACTTTGAAATATTTTTAAAACAAAAAATATTTTCAATTCTCTTATTTTATTATTAACAAATTAAAAAGCCGTTAATTGTTAATGATACATACAAGTACTTTCAAATGACGATAAAAAATTAGTTACATCAGTATAAATTTCATAAAATAAATATATTAATAGGGAATTTATTAAAAATAATATGTAATAAAACATCCAATTGTCAACATTATATTTCACAATAAATCTGCTTAAACATCCATATAAAGATTGATGAGCTTATTTAAAACCATATAAAGACATTCATAGTTCTTAAATTATCATTATTCTATTGAATTTTAAAATCTACAATTTTGTCTCACATATACATCAACTGAAATATAATAATTTATAAAAGAAATTATGACATCTATTTGATAAACTCAAAATAAACGTAAAAAAATTATTTTTTATCCTAATATAGAAACTAGTTCAAATGTCTCCATAAAATTAATAAATTATACTTTAGAATACCCTTGATCAACTAACATAGCTTTATATTTCTTGATATATATTCGATATGTATTTTTTAAATATCCATTTTTCTTAATTACGTGAGAGTCATTTTGTGGAACAATTATGGACCCCACATTTTTTTCTAGTAATGTTACTTAACTCATCATGGAAAGAATGTATCCTAATAGAATCATCTAAAAATTAATAAATATGTTTATGTACACAATCATTAATTAAATCATGATAAACTCAATTATTAATAATAAATTTTATTGTGAGAGAATTTGAATCTAAATTTTTATCACATTATATACTGGATTATCACTATGAATATTTCATGGTCATACATGAATAGATTAAAATTGAGTATAAATATTCCTTTACACATTATATGAATTAATACCTTATGGTTATTCGTTATAATGATTAAAATATCTGAATTCTTACTCAAATTTATGTTTATATGGATTCAATTTATTCAATTATTCTTCATCAAACATAACAATAAATGATTATTTAATAACCATTCTTACTTTATTGATTGCTTTTTTGCCTTAGTATTATTTGAAAACCATGATTACTACCCTTGATCATACTTTTCATCAAATCTATCTCATGCATTATTCTGACCAGGAACTCTTAGGGACATTCCATTGTAAAAAAATAGTGATTGTGGAGTTCTTTCAGGTAATAGTCTCTTAATTAGAGAGTTTTACAAAAAAGGATTTTCCTACGGTTACTCGCAACAATGAGTTAGTACTAGTGACTCACAATTGAGAGTGGAGACTAGTGACTCACTAATGGTACCGTGAAATGGTCAGTCTCCTTGTAGTGAGTCATTCGATGGTAAGTCACTAAACGGTGGATCACTAAATGATAGCTCACCAAATTGTGACACCGAACTAGTTCTCGCTAAATTTTTTCTCACCAGATAGTGACAATGAACGATGGATTACTAAATGGTGGCTCACTGAGTAGTGTCTCACCGAACGGTGACACTGAATGATGGCTGATCAAATAGTGTCTCCCCAAACTGTGACCCCAAATAATGGATCATTGGGCAGTGTCTCATAAAACAGTGACACCGGTACCTCACCTAATGGAGGGTCACTTCTGACAGTTTTCCAGATTTTGAGTTTTCCCAAGATTCTCCCAGTTTTTCGAGTGTCTCACCTATTATGTTTTATTTGAGCTAAATCATGTATAAGGAATTTTTTTGGTGTTTAAAATGTTTTTCCAAATCCTATTAATCATATATTAAAATCGTAATTATCAATGTGATTTGAAATAATTAAATTGCATGATCTTGGCCACAATATAACTTGAATTCCCATGATACCATTTTCTATTCTATGGATTTTGGATCAGTCTTTTTCTAAGCCTGAGGTCCTCTCTTCTCTTTTTTATTGGTGTGCGGAAAACCATTCTTCCCAGACTAGTTGTGCACTTATGTTTTTCATCCTTATCAATTTTTCATTTGTGTTTTCTTGCTACTTTTTGCACCCCATATTTTTGCATAAGGATGAATTGTTGGCCTCCTGTTGTTCCATGTAGGGATTTTTAGTTTCATCTATTTTATTTTTTATCATGCAGGGTGGGAATAAGAATCCCCCTTGTGAGAATCGCAGATTCTAAATTTAACAAATATAATGAGAAGTAAAAATTGGGGGACATGAAAGATGTTGATATTGATCACCTATTTTATTTGTTATCTTTAGTTGATGATGTGAAATATGGTGGTTGTGTGGTATCTGAAAATCATTTTCGTTGGGGGAAATTTCTTACGCATGGGTGATGATTTATAAATATATTTTTTATTTTTAAATAATTGCAGTAATTGTAAATCTGATTAATCACATATATCCCATTAAAAGGAATTGATTCGCATTGAAGAACACCCAATGGTGATCAAATGTACTTATCAATGTTGAATTTAATGAATAGTTGTAAAATTTAGAAATCATCATGTTTGATAGGGGTGACCATCTTTCCAGGGTGGAACTGGAAATGTTTTGATATCTCATCTTGAGATATTGATTGATTGTCATATGGATGGACTTTTTTTAGTGGGTGTTCGTCTAGGAAGTGGTTGGGTGGTGGGGTTGCATGTTTGGGTTTTGTAATTTTTTCATGTTTACTGGTCTGCTAAGAGTGGTGTTGTTGTGCAGCGAATCTTTCAGGTTTTTTGTTACATAATGAATTAGGATGGATGACATTTATGAATGATGTTTGTAATGTTAAAATATGAATGTGTGTTAAATGGGTAGGAAGAACAATGTGTGTTGTCATATAGATGTTTTGTTACGAGGGGTTTTAGTGGCATCTAACCTTCAAAGATTGGTTTCAGATTTTGTTCCTGTCAGTTTTTTGGTAGGTATGGAATAAATAAATGAATATATTGATAAATTCATAATGAAAAATAAGTTAAATTGATTGGATGAGGATATAATTCAAAATAAAAAAGAGATTATCAATCACAGTGATACATTGATTTAGTGGTACTAGAAATAGATGTTTTCTATGGTATAGTAGATTGTTTTGGAAACTCATTTGTTGCGTAGTGTTTTCAGTACCTATGTATGTATATTTGTTGTTCTTTGTGGATTTTATAAACACCCCCACCTATATTGAGAATTATCTTATAAAAACCCCTATTTCTATGGGGGAGGGTGTTTTGCTAGCATCCTAGTTCGAAGATAGATAGTTGGTTATTGGATCTTTGTTGCTTCCTCATCTTGGCTATTACCACCAAAGACTATTCACATAGGGTATATTAACTTGAGAACTACTTCCAGATCTACGATTTTGGTTATGTGACATGTGTATTGTTTCCCATGTGACAGTAGGATAAGTCTCAGGTATTTTCAGGTAGGGTGTGGTATGTGTGATGCCTAGGTGTCATAGGGTATGATTGTGGTGTGGTAGCGGCCTAAGTGTCTACAAGAAGTATGTGTGTGGTTTTTTGCCCCAGTGTTTGTATTTGTTTTGTGATAGTGGGGATTATGTAATAGTATGGTAGTTTCGGGATGTCCATCCTTATGTGTGAATAGTTAACCAGTGGGAAGGGGTGTCGGGTACCCAAATATTTATGTTCTTATTATATTACATTACACAACTTGCATTGTTTGGTGATTGTGCCTTAGAGAGGATGGGGTGGATAGTAGACCTTGTTAGCTGCTTTTGTGTTTCTGTTATTTTCTCAGAGGGGCATTAGTATGATTCTCCCACTTGTGAGTGAGTGAATTTGGTTTTTCCCTACTGAATATACTTGTATTCTCACCCTACAAACATAAAACTGTTTTTAGGTTTCTATGGAGATTATGAGGATTGTGCTGGACCATACCAGCTCAAACGTTGGGGATTTTTTCTCTAAGACTACTTAGTTATATTTTGGTAATTACCTTGTTGTTTTTTCTGTATTTTTAGATTTTCTACTTAAATAATGAATGTTGTATGGGTTTTGGATTCATTACAGTACTGGAAATCCCATTCTTACAAATTCTTATATCCAAACGGTTTATCAAACCATTGGGAATGGTTATGTATACCAACAGTTTTAAGAAAACCATTGGTATAGAAGCTTTTATGAAGATTTTGACCAATGTTTTATAAAACAGTTGGTATAGGCCTCCATTAAGACACTGTTACCAACTGTTATACACTAACCGTTGGTATATGTTGGAATCTATACCAAAGGTTTGTGTAAATCATTGGTATAGGCCTTAGGTAAACATAAATTCCCAACAGTTTTTAAAAAAACGTTGGGAATGTTTTCCCCTAAATCCAGTAGTCTCTTCGCTCGATTGCAGTCCCCCTCCGCTCGACTGTAGCTCTAAATTAATGCTCTCTCAACGCACTCTCGTTACCCAGTCTCCGAAACTCCATCCATCCTCTTCAATCAAAAAATTATTCTATTCTACACTTCAAATCTGTATGTTCTAATGTTCTTCATCTATTTTTTATTTTCTATTTTGATTTGACCTAAGGGTCTCAGATCTCTTTATACAAGGACTCATAAAATCGTTCCACTCATAGATCCATCTTAAATCAAACAATTTTGTAGTTCTACACTCTAAATATGTATGTACTACCTTAGTTTTAATTTTTTTTCATCTATTATTTTTGTTTTATATTTCAATTTGGTATAAACTAGGTTGTGTTGTTTATGGAACGCGAAGGTTAGTGATATTGAGGATGAATTGGATGTTGGATGGGTGATGGATTGGAATGTGATGTTTTTTGGATTATTTTTAGTTAATTTTCAATGAAGTATTTTGGGATTTACTCCCTTTAACAGAGCCCCCACTCTTCATAGACCCTGGACACCCCCCCTCTTGGACCCTGGACAGTCCCCCCCTCCTGGAACTTGGACAGACTGCCCCCTGCCCTTTCCTGAAACTTGGACATCCCCCCTCCTGGACCCTGGACAACCCCCCTCCACCCTCCTCCCAGGACCTTTTATAGTCCCCCCTCCTTCTTGGGCCATAGGAAGCCGCCCACCCACCACCCTGGACCCTGGATAGCCCCCCTACTCGATGGACCCTGGACAGCCCCCCGACCCCCTTCCTGGACCCTAGACAGCCCCCCACCCCTACTCCTAGACCTTGGACATCCCCCTCACCCCCCTCCTCAACCACCAAATACCCCCCCCCACTTCAAAACTTTTACCACCAAATATGGACATGACTGATTTTATCTAAAAAGATAGATTTATCCTCAAACCACCTCAATAATATCCTAACCAATTATTATAATGTGGTTTTCACCACATAACATCCTATTGTATTCCATGTCACTAGTCTATCCTCCCTTGGCTAGATTTTACAAAAAGCGTTCAACCTTGAAGATCCAAATAAAAATAAATTGATATAATACATTTGGTAATGGATTAAAATTTCAAATTTGGATCCAATGAGGAATATTTGAGATATTATGCATCATGTCTATGAGTAAATCCATTTTTATATATCCGATAAGTTATTTTTCACAATTTTCACACATTAACTTTTTGCAAAAATGGGACAAACATTTATAAAGGTTCTAATATATAAAAATGAATCTATTGGTGGATGCATCTTAACCAAAAATGCCTAGCTTGTCTACCTCTTCAATGATCATCGATGTGCACGTCCCGTATCCAACTGACCTCGCACGACGGGTGACTCAACATCTGGCTAGTGATGACTGCCAGATTCTCTTACTTCCACACCACATTCACGCCCGCTACGCTCCTGAAGTTATCAATCCCACTCAGCGTCTGGCTGATGACTAGCGCTATATTCTCTTACATCACACCAGATTCACGCCTGCTATGCTCATGAAGTGATCAATCCTACTAAGCGTCCATGTGAGCTTGATGGCATGACCACCAGTTCTTGTAAGAAGCAGAGGAGTTCTGAGCTGATGGACCAAGACAATTGACCGGTGTCCATCCTTCTGGCTGAAGACGTAAAACATAGCGCTTTTTGGGAGGCCACCCATATTCTAGAGTTTCAGAATTTTTCTTTTTTTACTTTGTTTTAGGAAATAAACATGGAATGTATACAATAATTTTTTAGCTACTTCTGATCTGTATGTGCACTTGTCATTACTCAGCATGACTACTTCTATTTTGTCTGATCCTTGGTGTTATTTTTTATGACATGATGTGGCTATGTACTATCTGTGTGTAGATTTTACAGGTACATAAGTGTGTTCACTTTTCATTATTCCATTCTTTCAGTGCTTAGGCCGATGGTACGAGGGTGGTTCGTACCAGAGGTAGATGAGCATCTCCGCGTACCCAACTAGACCCTTCCCCTCTTACCAAACGCATTTGGATTCTGTTGAAACTTAAGGGAAACAAATCATGGGTCAAATTTGTCGTGTATACGTCAACCCCGCCTCAATAAAAGGCACGGTGTGGCCAGGATCACTCAAACTGCCTATCTTTTGTTCAAAGTTGACTTATTTTTAAGTGAAATCAACAACTGACATATGGGAAATCGACCACACACCTTCAGATTGTGTTGAAACTTTAAGAAAACGGTCCATGGTTCATCTGCGACATGTAAAAGTCAATTCCTCCTTAATCTGATGTGCGGTGTGGTTGGAATCACTCCAAGTGTATGTATTTTGTTTAAAATGGACAATATTTTACGTACATACACCAATCCAATCAAATAGCTTTTGATTGTGTTGATACTTTTTAACTATTATCCATGACTCATATATGACGTGCACGAGTCAACCCTGCCTCAATTCGAGGCCCAGTGTGGCCGATACCACTCAAAGTGCCTCGGTTTTGTTAAAAATAGACTTAATTTTAAGTGAAATCAACAACTGACATACGGAAAACCGACCAAACACATTCTCATTCGGTTGAAACCTAAGGAAAACGATCCATGAGTCAAATGTGACTTTTATAAGTCAACTCCCCCTCAATATGAGGGTTGTTGTGGCCAACACCACTCAAAATGCCTCTGTTTTGTTAAAAATGGACTTAATTTTAAGTGAAATCAACAATTGATAAACGGTAAACTGACCAAATTCATTCGGATTCTGTTGATACTATAGGACAATGATCAATGTGTCATATTTTATGTGTACGAGTCATCCCCGCCTTAATCCAAGGCGTGGTGTTGACGGTACCATTCAAAATGTATCTTTTTTGTTCAAAATGACTTTAATTTTAAGTTAAAATAACAACTGACATACGGAAATCCCACCAAATTCATTCCAAATTTGTTTAAACATTAAGAAAATGATACATGGGTCATATGTGACGTGTACGAGTCAACCCCGCCTCAATCCAAGGAACAGTGTGGCTGGAACCACCCAAATTGTCCCTCTTTTGTTTAAAATGGACAATATTTTACGTACATACGCCAAACCGATCAGACGGATTCTGATTGTGTTGATACTTTTTCACAATGATCCATGACTCATATATGTTGTGTACAAGTCAACCCTGCCTCAATTCAAGGCCTGGTGTGGCTGACACCACTCAAAGTGCCTCTGTTTTGTTAAAAATGGACTTAATTTTAAGTGAAATCAACAACTGACATAAAACAAACTGACCAAACGCATTTGGATTATATTTAAACTTAAGGAAAACAATCCATGAGTCAAATGTGATGTGTACGAGTAAAACCCACCTCAATACGAGGCCTAGTGTGGCCGACACCACTCAAAGTGCCTCTTTTTTTTAAATCTACTTAATATTAAGTGAAAACAACAACTCTCATACGTAAAACTGACCAAACGCCTAAGGATTCTATTTAAACATTATAAAAACTATCCATGGTTCATATGTGATGTGTACTAGTCAATCCCACCTCTATTCGAGGCACCGTGGGGCTAGGACCACCCAAATTTCCTCTCTTTTGTTGAAAATGGACTAAATTTTAAATGAAAACAACAACTGTTATACGGGAAACTGACCAATGTGTTCCAAATCTATTGAAACTTTATCACATCAATCCATGGGTCATATGTGATGTGTAAGAGTCAATCATGCCTCAATCCGAGGCACGGTGTGGCCGACAGCACCCTAATTGTCTCTCTTATGTTTAAAATGGACAATATTTTACGTACATACGTCAAACTAATCGAATGGATTCTGATTGTGTTGATACTTTTGAACAACGATCCATGAATCATATGTGACATGTAAGAGTCAACCCCACCTCAATACGAGGCCAGGTGTGGCTGACACCACTCATAGTGCCTCTGTTTTGTTAAAAATGGACTTAATTTTAAATGAAAACAACAACTGACATACGCCAAACCGTCCAAAAACATTCGGATTATACTGAAACTTATGTTAAATAACCCATGAGTCAAATGTGAACTTTACGAGACAACCCTGCCTCAATTCGAGCTGCGGTGTGGCTGGGAACACTCAAACTGTCTCTCTTTTGTTCAAAATGGACTAAATTGTAAGTGAAATCAACAACTGACATAAGAGAAACCTACCAAACACCTTCGGATTCTGTTGAAACTTTACGAAAACGATTCATTGGTCATATATGATGTTTACGAGTCAACCCCGCCTCAATCTGAGGCTCTGTGTGGACGGGACCACCCAAAATGCCTCTCTTTTGTTCAAAATGGACAATATTTTACGTACATACGCCAAACCAATCAAATGGATTCTGACTGTGTTGAAACATTAGGAAAATGATCCATTTCTCATATTTGACGTGTACGAGTCAGCCTCGCCTCAATCCGTGTTTCGGTGTGGCCGACACCAATCAAAGTGGCTCTCTTTTGTTTAAAATGGACTTAATTTTAAGTGAAAACAACAACTGACATACGTCAAAATAACCAAACACCTTCATATTCTGTTGAAACATTAGTAAAAATATCCATGGGTCAGATGTGACGTGTTAGAGTCAAAATTGCCTCAATCCGAGCCATGGTGTGGCCAGGACCACTGAAACTGTCTCTCTTTTGTTGAAAATGGACTAAATTGTAAATGAAATCAACAACTGACACACGCCAAACCAACCAAACGACTTTTGATTCTATTTAAACTTTAGTAAAATGATACATGGGTCATATGTGACGTGTACGAGTCAACCCTGCCTCAATCCGAGTTGCGGTGTGACCGGGACCACTCAAATTGTCTCTCTTTTGTTCAAAATGGACTAAATTGTAAGTGAAATAAAAAACTGACATACGGGAAACCAACCAAAATCCTTTGGATTCTGTTGAAACATTAGTAAAATGATAAATGGGTCATATGTGACATTTACAAGTCATCCGTGACTCAATTTGAGGCACCGTGGGGCCGAGACCACCCAAACTGCCTCTCTTTGGTTCCAAATGGACACTATTTTACGTACATAGTCCAAACCGATCAAACGGATTCGGATTGTGTTGAAACTCTAGGAAAATGATCCTTGTCTAATATGGGACGTGTATGAGTTAACCCCGCATCAATATGAGGCCCG
The DNA here is from genome assembly GCA_963277665.1 of Viscum album. Taxonomy (NCBI): domain Eukaryota; kingdom Viridiplantae; phylum Streptophyta; class Magnoliopsida; order Santalales; family Viscaceae; genus Viscum; species Viscum album. The sequence continues at coordinate 301,023,138 of OY728131.1, read as the reverse complement.
GTGTGGCCAAAACCACTCTATGTGCCTCTCTTTTTTTATAATGTACTTAATTTTAAGTGAAAACAACAACTGACATACGGAAAACCGACCAAACGCCTATGGATTCTATTTAAACATTATGAAAACGATCCATGGGTCATATGTGATGTGTACGAGTCATCCCCACCTCAATCGGAGGCCCGGTGTGGCCGACACCACTCAATGTGTCTCTATTTTGTTTAAAATGGACTTAATTTTAAGTGAAAACAACAACTGACATACGCCAAACCAACCAAACACCTTTGGATTCTGTTGAAACATTTGTAAAACAATCCATGGGTCATATTTGACGTGTACGAGTCAACCCCACCTCAATATGAGCCACGGTGTGGCCGGGACCACTCAAACTGTCTCTCTTTTGTACAAAATGGACTAAATTGTAAGTGATATGAAAAAATGACATACGAGAAACCTACCAAACGCCTTCAGATTATGTTGAAACTTTAAAAAAACGATCCATGGGTCATATGGGATGTTTACGAGTCAACCCTGCCTCAATCCAAGGCGTTGTATGGCTAAGACCACCCAAACTTCCTCTCTTTTTTTCAAAATGGGCAATATTTTACGTACATACTCCAAACCGATCAAACGGATTCTGATTATGTTGAAACATTAGGAAAATGATCCATTGAATATATGTGACGTGTATGAGTCAGCTCTGCCTCAACTTGAGGCCCAGTGTGTCTGACACCACTCAAAGTGCTTCTCTTTTGTTTAAAAAGAACTTAATTTTTAGTGAAAACAACAACTGACATAAGCCAAACCGACCAAACCCCTTCAGATTCTGTTGAAACATTAGGAAAATTATCCATGGGTCATATCTGATATGTATGAGTTAACCTTGTCTCAATATGAGGCCCGGTGTGGCCGACACCACTCAAAGTGCTTCTCTTTTTTTTAATGTACTTAATTTTAAGTGAAAACAACAACTGACATACGGAAAACCAACCAAATGCCTACGTATTCTATTGGAACTTTAGGAAAACGATACATGGGTCATATGTGATGTGTAAAAGTCAACCCCGCCTCAATCGGAGGCCCGGTGTGGCCGAAACCACTCAATGTGCCTCTGTTTTGTTTAAAATGGACTTAATTTTAAGTGAAAACAAAAACTGACATACGCCAATCCAAACAAAAGCCTTCGGATTCTATTGAAACATTAATAAAACGATCCATAGGTCATATTTGATGTGTACGAGTCAACCACACCTCAATCGGAGCCGCGGTGTGGCCGAGACCACTCAAACCGTCTCTCTTTTGTTCAAAATGGACTAAATTATAAGTGATATAAACAAATGACATACGATAAGCCTACCAAACGCCTTCGGATTCCATTGACACATTAGGAAAACGATCCATGGGTCATATGGGTTGTGTACGAGTCAACCCCACCTCAGTCCAAGGCGTCGTGTGGTCAGGACCACCCAGACTGCCTCTCTTTTGATCAAAATGGACAATATTTTATGTACATATACCAAACCGATCAAACAGATTCTGATTATGTTGAAACTTTAGTAAAATGATCCATGGATAATATATGACGTGTAAGAGTCAAACCCGCCTCAATCTGAGGCCCGGTGTGGCCGACACCACTCAAAGTTCCGCTCTTTGGTTTAAAATAAACTTAAGTTTTAGTGAAAACAACAACTGACATAATCCAAACTGACCAAACACCGTTGGATTCTATTGAAACATTAGGAAAACGATCCATGGGTCATATGTGACATGTACGAGTCAACTCCGCCCCAATCCGAGCCACGGTGTGGCTGGGACCACTCAAATTGTCTCTCTTTTGTTGAAAATGTACTAAATTGTAAATGAAATCAACAACTGTCATACGGGAAATCAAATAAACGCCATAGGATTCTATTGAAACATTAGTAAAAAGATCCATGGGTCATATGTGATGTGTAAGAGTCAATCCCATCTCAATCCGGGGCGCGGTGTGGCTGACACCACCCACATTGTCTCCCTTATGTTAAAAATGGACAATATTTTATGTACATACGCCAAACTGATCAAATGGATTTTGATTGTGTTGAAACATTAGGAAAACGATCCATGGATAATATGTGACGTGTACCAGTCAACCCTGACTCAATATGAGGCCCAGTGTGTCCGTCACTAGTCAAAATGTCTCTCTTTTGTATAAAAAGGACTTAATTTTAAGTGAAAACAACAACTGACATATTCCAAACCAACCAAATGCCTTCGGATTCAATTGAAACTTTAGGAAAACAATCCATGGGTCATGTTTGACGTGTAAGAGTCAACTCCGCCTCAATACGAGCTTCGGTGTGGCTGGGACCACTCAAAATATCTCTGTTTTGTTAAAATGGACTAAATTGTAAGTGATATCAACAACTAACATATGGGAAACGGACCAAACGCCTTCAGATTCTGTTGAAACATTAGGAAAACGATCCATGGGTCATATGTGTTGTGTACGAGTCAACCCCGCCTCAATTCAAGTCATCGTGGGCCAGGACCACCCAAACATCCTCTCTTTTGTTCAAAATGGACAATATTTTACGTACATACGCCAAAACGATCAAACAGATTCTGATTGTGTTGAAACTTTAGGAAAATGATTCATGGATCATATGTGACGTGTACCAGTCAACGCCTCCTCAATCCGAGGTCCAGTGTGGCACTTATGGAGTCACAAGTGATGAGACTCCTAAGAAAATACCTTTTCACTATATACTAGAAAAGTGGTTGTCATATGAAGATTAAAATGGGTGTAAATAATATTTGAGTTATTGAAACTCTTATTAAACTATACTGGATGATTTTTGTCATATGAAGATTCAAATGGGGAATTATTCACCATGTCTCTAATCAAAGAGGTGGTCTTTTTTTGTTGTTTTATGTTTGTCACTGTTTTAAGTGCTCTTTTGTATGCTGGTGTATGCACTGGAGGGGCTGCTGTGCAACAATTCTAGAAATACACAATACCAAAGGTTTACAAACGTTGGTATACTTTGAGAAAGAAATATACTGATGGTTCAATAAATCCTTGGTAAAAAACAATCCCAAAGGTTACAAACCGTTGGTATAGTATTTTTTATTGAACATATGCCAACAGTTTCATTGAAACCGTTGGGAAAAAAACTACACCAATGGTTGTAAACTGTTGGTATAATATCAAAATCATAGAATTACCAACGGTTCTAAACCGTTGGGTAAACCTATACCGACGGTTCAACAAGAACCGTTGGAAAATCAATACATATAGTGGGCTATTCCAACAGTTTTGTTCAAACCGTTGGTATAGATCATTCCCCAGGCCTTACTTCCCTACGGTTTGGACAATCGTTGGTATAGAATATTCCAACAGTTTTCCAGCCTATACCAACGGTTTCGAACCGTTGGTATATCCTCCATTACCAGTAGTGTTAAATACATCATTATTGGATTTTTTTTAGGATGGTACATCTTATCTCCCGATATTGGATAGTATAAAAAGTGTAATGCATCCCATTTTTGAGATATTTTTACACCCAGGCTGCTAGTTGACACTACATGGCCTATTAGATGAAGGAATCATAGGTCATTATCTCTCTTTCATATTGAAGAAGGAAGGCCTCGACATCATGTTTTACCTTCCCTCATCATGAATAAGGTGGGTCATAAAATAATAGAATCAGAGGTGATGGTTGAGAGTTATGATGGATCATAGAGTTAGACACAACAACGATTGCATGGGCTGGAAGGGAAACAATGTAATGTGATCTTGGTGCATGACATATTCTACATAAGACTAGCTAGGACATGTGATTATAGATCCCCCATGATATGAGGCAGGGAGTCTGTGCTTATTGAAAAACCAATTGAGGAATAACTAATTGCGTGGTAGAGACCCAAAGAATAATACATGTAGCATGATGACTTGTGTTATAATTTGAATCTGGTGTTTACAAGAAATTAAAATAAAAAATGAGTAAAAGTCAACCCTAAATAAATTCCATACTATCAAGGGTTAAGATTTCCTTGTTTACCTATTAGTAATGGAACACATTCATTATCCATGAGTGGTTAAGGCAGTTGTGGAAAATTAGTCCAATCAGGTCAATCAGAAGAGGGTTGATATATTATAGGAGGATGACCAGTGGCAGAAGAATTTTTGATCCTTCCACCGGTAGACTCTGGAAAATAATGTGGTAAGCCTCTCAAAATAGATATAGAGAGCTATTTTAAGGAGCTGGTGATTGATTTCACCATGTTTAGGCTCTAATACAATATTGTTTTCATATAGAGGTGATCTTGATGAGTGGGGCAGTGCATTAGTGGTGGGTGTTATTCTTCAATGAGAGGAATATGGATGGTGTTTTGTTTGATGACTTTGAGAATGAGTTCTCGGCAGAATTCCATCATTCCATGATGAAATCTGATAAGATTATTGAGCAACTCTAACTCAAGTAGAGGAGTATGTTGGTGAGGAAATTGGGGATCAATATCAAGGGACTCCTATGTTTTTTTCCATTCATAATTTATCATGAGGAGTTTATGGAGAGGTTCTTGGAGAAGGAACTCCACCCATCCATTAGTATACTGCTTGTCCCTTCCCCATACAGAAAAATTAAGAGGTCTAGAAGAAAGATGAGGTAGTTTAAAGGATGCACTCGTGAGGAGGTCTACCATGAGAGGGATGTCAGCCAAGTTCATCAAATGTGAATTATGTCAGCAATAATTCTCTGGTGTGGTGACACTCTAGGTTTTGGCCCGTGGGGAGCCTACCCTATAGGATTCAGTTTTGACCCTTTAATCCTTTACCGTTTCCACGGGCATGGGGCTAGGGTGGTTTTCGTTGGGAGGTCATGGGAACCTCTATGGACAGTGGCTAACTCATGCTCGTCATAGTGGAGGTGGGAAGTTTCATCACCCGACTCAGTAGTAGTTTCCATCCCGGCCGTTCATGCGGTAGGGACTCTAGTCCCTTGCTCAACTGGTGGAGTATGTTAAAGGAGGATACATAGCTCAAGGATCTCCTCGGGGTCATCATCCAGGGCGTGGTAAAGGAGGCGGTCAACAACAGAGGGTCAAATGAGTTAAAAATGATAAATTGGACACCAAGGAGGTAGTAGTTCTAGTAGGGCCAGATATCATTTGGTGTGTGGGAAATTTATTCAGAACTCTTCCGTGTGATTTTATTGATTCGTGAGTTTCTCACTCCTTAGATTCACCTACTCTAGCACACACCATGAGACTATAAATAAATATACTTTCCCTTACCATAGTGTTGAGTACACTAGTCAGAGGTCAGACCACATTGTTTCATGTTTTCATGGGATGTTGACTGATGTTCGCACCACATTAGCCAATTGGGGATCCCTACCTCTTAGAGATGAAGCTATAATAGGTCATCGATGTAATCATCTGGTTGTTTTTAGTAAATTATATTTCTCAAAAAAAATTGCAGAAGATTTTTTTTTCAATGTGAATGAACATCATGTTGCTTTAATTAGAGAGGGGATCTATTGGTTCTGTTTCCGGTGCATGGAGCATCTTTATTTCTAGTTAGTTGAGATATTGGTGAGATATATGGACACAAATATGGAGTGGACTACAAGGTTCATTGGGGAGTTTTTTATGTTTTTTCAGAGGAGGTTGTGACTCTTCTCCCATGATGTGATGTTGAGTTTGGGATAGACTTAAAGACCAATGCTTTTTTTGATGGCTTCTTATCGAACGACATCATCTGAGCTATTGGAGTTGTGGATCCAGTTTAATAATCTGATGAGGAAGGGATTAATTTGTCCCAGTGTGTCCCCATGGGATGATATAGTCTTATTTTTTAAGAAGTATATTTGTGGTGTGAGGATTTTTTAGACTACCAGTTGTCGAATATGTAAATAGTCAAGAACTGTTACCCTCTCCCTAGTATTGATGGTATTTTTGACCAGCTATGGGGGGCACATTGTTTTTTCATGATCAATCTAAGATCTTGATATCTCTAGTTTAGGTTGAAGGATGATTTCATCCAGATGTATTCTTTCTGGTGAATGAATACGCACCTCAAGTTTGTAGATATGCCATTCGGTGTTAAGAACATGCCAGTTGTGTTCATGGGTCTCGTGAACACTATTTTTTGTGATTTCTTGTACCAGTTAATCATCATATTCATCGATGATATTCTTATTTACACATGAAAATAAAAGGAGGATGCCGACTATATCATGACTATACTAGATATCCTCCTACACCACCATCTATACAAATAGTTATCCATGTTCTTGTTTTAGACATGGGAGGTCCATTTCCTTATGCATGTGGTGTTTCAACAGTGTGTAGTAGTGGATCCTTCATAGGTCAGGGATATTAATTCTTTAGAAACACTAGATAATTGGGTAGAGGTATTCGGTTTTCTCAATTTGAGATGCCACTACAAAATATTTGTATCTGATTTATCTCAGGTAGCTACCCATTGATGCTTATGACAAAAAAGGGTCAATATTATGTGTGGATTGAGTAGTGTGAAGTATATTTCACCTATGTGATGGAAATGTTGGCCAGTTCCCTAGTTCTCTAGTTTCCAATGGAAGGGGTGACGATTGAGGTGTTCTATGATGATGTATATTTGGGCATCGGTTGCATACCGATCCAACAATAGGGAGTAATATCTTATGTGTATTGGTAGGTATTTATCCTTGAACATATCTATTCCATACATGATTTGAAACTTGCTACGGTCATTTTATCAATGAGGTTTTGGCAGAATTACCTAATCGAGGAGCATTGTGTGGTCATCACAGATCATAATAGGTTAAGGTATATTTTTTCCACTGAGATCTAAACTTTCATCCATATAGGTGGATGGGGATTATCCTGCATTAGAATTTTGAGATATCCTACACATTATGAATGGGGGAAATTTAGGACAATACATTGCGTAAGAAGTCGCAAAAGTATGTTTTTTGGGAATCTAAGGACACTTGGCGAGAAACAAAAGAGTTTGATGCCTTGCACATTGATGCAGGAATGGCTAGCGGTAGAAAATATTTGATTCATATGAAGGTGTATTCATATCTAAGGCTGCATGAGAGGAGTCTCAGTGGGGAGACTTAGAGGCAGAAGTGATGGGAGATCGCATTGACCAGGAAATTCTCTAGAGGGATGATCTAAGGATGGTTAAAATCAGATGTTATTATATGGGAATCTATTCTTCGCAATGGTGATGCATGAGGATGTTCTCCATTAGATACATAGATATCCCCAAACGGTACACCATAGTGTTTCCAAGATTAACAAAGGATTAAGGGAGTGTTTTTGGGTCCCAGGAAGAAACATTTAGTGATGGAGTTTTTCGCAACGTGCTTTGTGTGCCAAGAGGTAAATATTGAGAACTGTGTTCCCAGTGATCTGTTATAGCCATTATATTTTCCACTGTGAAAGTGGGTGAAATCATTATGGGTGTCTTCATAGGATTACCTAGGGATCCAGGATGATGTGATGGAATTTTTTTATGAGTGGATCACTTGATGAAGTCGGATTACTTCTTAACAATCATGGAGTCAAGCACAATGGAAGCCTTAGCGCATAGTTATGAAGATGAGGTGGTTCACATGCAAGGTGTTTTGAGATCTATTGTCATGGATAAGGATAAATGTTTTATTTCGTGAGACTAGAGGGGATTTTCAATATGCCTTTGGCACTCCATTACACCTCAACTCTACATTCCACCCTCAGATGGATGAAAAAACTGAGAGGACCATCAAGAAATTTGAGGAAATATTGCGAACATGTGTTATGGACCCGAGTGGTTCTTAGGTGTGACATTTTCCCATGATATATTTCATCTTAAAAAATATCTCTCACTCTTCTATTGGCATGTCTCCATTCATATAATTATACGGGAGACCATTCCATTCAACCTTGTTTCAGACAGATGTAGGGGAGGCGGTTGTTCTTGGACAATAAGTGGTGTAGAGTTTGAAAGAGACGGTTTAGATTTTCCATGCGATGATGAAGGTATAACCCGAGTTGACGAAGTCTTATTCCAATCAAAGGAGAAGGAACTAGTAGTTCGATGTTGGTTTCTTTTAATTCTTGATTTTTCCCCTTGATGTGGGCAGCAAAGGTTTAGAAGAGAGAGTAAGTTTTCTACAATGTTCATCTTATTATTTGAGTGGTTTGGACGAATTAAAAAGGTTGAAATTAGCTATAACTTCAACTCATTTTGGGGAGGAACCATGATGTCATTCATGTCACCCATCTTCTTTGGTATCTTCATGATGACTCCCAAGTCATTTATTGGGTATAGTTTTATATTGAGGATGATTCAATGTTCATGGAGCATCGAGTGGAGATCTAGGATCATCAGGGGATGGTGTTATGTGGGTGGATCATTTCTTAGGTTCTTTTGTTGTGGACATATGGAGGTCTATATTAGTGTAATTTGGAGCGAGATGAACATATGTGTGCTCAGTACCCGGAGTTTTTTTTGAGTTTTTTATCATGTTCCTTGTTTTGATGTGATACATAACCTTGTCTCTATGGTAGTAGTTTTTACTTGTTCTCTAATGTGTGAAAATTATTGACACGTGGGGAGTGGATCACTTGATCCCTAATCAAGATTTATTAATGTGGATGAAATTAAACCCTTGTGTTAGATTTAGTGCCACTGAAAGTAGATAGTATCTTAGGATAGAGGAAAGAATTCCCTAATCCATGTGTCTAGATTGTTTGACTTTTGGTGTTTTGTGTTATTTTGAGGAAGTAGGTGTCATAGAGGTGTTCTTTTATATTGAGGTTCTCACTCCACATTTCAAAAAATTCATGTTGGATTATCCTTAATAAGTATCTTATTAGAGGTTAGTTCGGACAAATCCTACTTCTACGTGTATTTTTGAATTATCATGGATGAGAATTGTTTTATTGTTATCTAATGTATTATCCTAGACCCTGCTAGGCCATTCCTTTGGGAAAATCTAGGGTTTAGGTTGTTATAGGAGGTAAGGTTGGATTAATTTGGGAGTTTTCCAAAGTTCAATTTTCTAAATAGTAACTCACAGTAGTGAGTCAGGACCAATGACTCACAACTATGAGTCTTGATTGGTGAATCGCTAATGGTGACCCACACTGATGAGTCTTCAAATATTGAGTCATTCCATGTTGCATTATATTACGGTTAAAATGAACTGTTTCACCTAACAGTGGCTCACCAAATGGTACCTCACCAAATGGTGACACCGAAAAGTGATAAAGAATGGTGGTTCACCAAATGGTAGCTCAAAAAATGGTGACACTGAATGATATCTCATATAAGGGTAACACCAAATGATGCCTCACCAAATTTTTTCTCACTAAGTGTTGTCTTGTCGAACGGTGGCACAACGAATGGTGTCTATCTGAATGGTGGCACTAAATGGTGACTCACCGAATGGTGGATCAATGAATAGTCACTCACCAGTGGTGCCTCAATGAACATTGACACCGATGACTCACCCACAGGTGAGTCACTTCCATCAATTTTCCAAATTTATAATTTCTCCAGTTTCACCAAATTATTCTATTTTGGATCCTATTACATATTATTGGATGTAAATTTAGATTATATCCTTTTTGGGTGTTTATAAATGTGTTTCAAATGATATCAATTATTTATAATATCCTAATGAGGCAAGGGATTTGAAATAATTGACCTGCATGGTCTTGGCCAAGATCCATCATTAATGACCTTCAATATGTTTTCTGTGCTGTTAATATCCTAAGGTCGAGGTCCTCTATTATATTTTCTCCAAGTGTGCAGAGAACATTTGTTCCAGGCCTAGTTGGGAATCTTTCTTATTCCCCCACCTTCTTGTTTTCCTTGTATTTTTCTTGATACTCATTCAGCCCCATTTTGGCATAACTAAGAATCATTTGTCGCATGTTGTTCCAAGAAGGGATTTTAAATCTTCTCCATTTTTTTATATAATGAGGTGTGGTAATAATGTTGACTCATTGTGGGAATGATTTAATCCAAATTTAAAAAAGACAATGAGAAGTAATAAATTGGGGATGGGATAGATTTATATGTTGATCTCCTATTTTATTATTTATCATTGGTTGATGATGTGATCTATTCTGGTTTGTGATTTCTGAAAATTATGGTTGTTGGTGGAATTTGCCAGCACATGGGTGCTGCTTTATAAATTTTATTGTTTCCATATGAATAATTTATGTAAATATCAATCATATTAATCACGTATACCTGGTTAAAAGAAATGGATTCTTTATGATGAAACCCCTTTTGTGAACACCCCTTCTTATGAAAGTGTAATTTAAAGAATAGTTGGAAAAATCTAAATTCACCCTATTTGATACGTGTGACTGTGTGTATGGGGTAGTACAAACATTGTTATCATATCTCCTTTTGAGAAACATAATGATTGTATAATGGATGGACTAGTTGTGCAGTGGTACTGCTTCTTGTTTGTGGTTGGGTAAGGGGGATACTAGTTTGGGTTGTGTCATCATTTCTTGTTTATAGGTGCACTGAGTGTGGTGTCATTATGAAGCTGTCCTCTGAGTTTGGTTGTGAGATTTTGAATTTTGCAGGATAACAATGAAAAATTATATTGGTAATGTCGACAGACGAATGGGTGTCAAATGGGATGGATGAATGATGTGGGTTGTTTGTTGTGCATTTTTTTATAGGGGTGTTTAGTATCTTTTAGCCTTATTAAAACAATTGAATATATTAATCTTGATAGTTGTCTGGTTATGGGAGGAATAAATAAATGAATAATTTGATAAATGCGGAATGAAAATTGGTTAAATTAATTGGCTTGGGGTATACATCAACTTACAAGAGTGATTGTCATTTAGGGTGATACATGCATTTAGAGGTGGGAGGATGGGACTTATGAGTGGGATGGTAGTTTGTTTTGAAAACCCATAGGTTGGGACCACTATTTAGTATATATATAAATATATATATTTTTTAATCTATTTTTACTTATGTTTTCTATATCCAACCCACCCATGCTGAGAACTATGTTGTGAACACCCCCCATTTCTAAGCAGGAGGGTGTTTTTACCAACATCCAAATAAGAGGATGGAAAGCTATTTAATGGCTCGTATCTACTCCCTATTATAGGCCTTTAATCCCAAAGATTATTCTGAAATGTTGTAATGGAATGTGGTTTGTTACCAGATCTACTGTACTTATTTTGTAAGAGGTGACTTGTTTCCCAGGTGTCATCAGTGTGAGGAATATATTTTTTTAGGTAGGGTGTGGTGTGTGTGAAGCAGAGGTGTCTGCAGGAAGGATTGTAGTGTGGTAGTGGACTAGGTGCTTGTAGGAAGGATGTGTGTGGTTTGTGGCCTTGGTTTGTGCATGTGGGTGGTGAAAATGGGAATTGTGGAAGAGTGTAGAGGAGTCAGGATGTTCTAAATTAGGGATAAGTAGTTAACCAGAGGGAAGTGGTGCGGGGTACCCAAATATCGATGAGATTATTATATTACATTAATGGATTTGTGTTATTTTTTGTATGTACCTTGGTGAGGTGGGGGGGCAGTATACATTGTTAGGTGATTTTGAGTTTCTTCTATGTTCTCATAGGGGAATTAGTATGATTCTCCCACAATTGCACTAGTGGATTTTGTTTTTCCTTACTGATAATTAATCTATGCTCACCCTACGTACATAAAACTATTTTCAGGTTTCCCGGAAGATTACGTGTATTGTGCTCGACTATACTAGCTCGGATGTTGTGGATAGTTGTTGTGTCACTACATAGTTTTATTTTGGTACTTACCTTTGATTTTTCTTTGTATATTCAGTAGTTTCACATTAACCATGCATGCAGGAAGGATTTTTGTTTCATTATATACATCTATCATTGAGTTGTTTGAGGTTGGTGCATCTTATATTTAGATCATGGTTACTATGGAAAGAGAAATGCCTCCAATTTTTTGTGATATATCTATACCCTTGTTGTTAGTCTCCACCCCAGGGCCTATTTGTGAAGAGGAAAGGGATCATTATCACTCCTTCATCATGAAGAATAAAGGTATTAGAATCTTTTTATATCATCCCCCATCTTGAAGATAACAGGTTGTGACATGAATTTTATTATTGATAATGTATACTTCACATCCAAAGGCTATGAAAATAAAATTTATTTTTTTCTCCCCTTCCAAGGAACATAAGGCTTATTTTTAAATAATATTACTTGTATAAATCTATATATTACATAACAAAATGTTTTCTAGGCTTCTTCAAATTAATATTTAGTTAGTGTAAAATAATGTTACATGTTGAAAGACATTTATTAAATATTTTTATTTTCCCTTCCCACTAATACATTTTGTTGTCATGTTCTATGAGATAATTTTTTTTGAAATAACCATTTCAATAAAAATTCATGATAAATTCTACATTATGGAATTCATTACCATGTTCCAATTAAATTGATTTAATTGTATTTTATTTATTATATCAATACCAATTTACAATAATTGGTAAATATAGATAATGTTTCAAATTTTATAGAATGAAAATAAATATGTATATATCTAAATAAATAATCATTTATGAAAAAAAATATTTCATAAAATTAAATCTATTTGGGTTGATTAGATAAAATAAATACAAATGAATAATGTCAAGAGGCCTTAGAATTTTCAATTATCTTTTTTACATCAAATTTCTTCTATTTTGTTTACATTTCATGAAGGATTCGAAAATAAATGTGTTGTCCAATTAATGAATATGAAACTTGGGAATTGTTGGGTCATTAAAGTAAACTAAATTAATTGAATATATTATTAATTTTAAAATTGAATAAAAATGTATGTTTATCTTAAATATAAATAATTCATCCTTTTTAATGGTAATAATGATTCCCTTGACACATAGTTTTTATATTTTTATTAAAATGTGTTTCAATCCTTGAAGATATAAATTCATAAAAATAATAATAGAATATGATATTCCAACCTCGAAAAATCTTTTTACACTTCCTTTAGAATTATCAATAAGACTAACATTACAACCATAACATTTAGTTATTTATATAATGTTTTACTTGTCACTAGACATATATCATTAGAATACATTATCCATGAATGAAAAATATATTTTGATTATTATAAGTCTAATATCATTGTTTGATGATTACATTATGCATAAATTAGAACCGTCCTTTTCAAAACCGATTATTTTATTAGAACAGAAATCCTTGGTGAACTCTTATATGATGATCATTAATTTGTTTTATTTATTTATTATTTAAATTAATTTTCTCCTTCTTTAGATTTTACAATTCATTTTTGATGTCTGGCATTTTTTTGAGAAACCATAAATAACTGTATAATAAGAACCATTGGTCATAAATTTACCATTATTCCTCTCTATAAAATAATATATTATAAAATATAATATTTATATACTTGAAAATTTTTTATTGCTTATATATACTAACTTTTGGACTTATGTTGTATCATTCCAATAACGTTTCTATATCTCTAAATCAGAAGAGTATATATAAATATTTTCTGTAAAATAAATTTTGTCCATCTTTATATTATACTCATCAGAAATATTTTTAATATATAACTCATATTGTACTAATGAAAATATAGTCCCATAGAGACTATATTACATGATGATTTTAATTTCATATATTGCTACCATTTTATCATTCCACTTATTATGGCATGCTTGAAGAAATATTTAAATAATAATAGGGTTTTCTGTTGTTAATAAAAATGAAATCGTATAAATTGAAATGCTAGAAAATCAATGGAAAATTTGAATTTCAGTTTCATCCTCACACATTTTAATTTCATGATATTCATCTCTCGACATAAATGTATTATTTTAAATAAACCTATCTATTACATGATGTGTAACTTGTAGGATTTTCCAACTATAATGTGAATCATTACATGGAGACACATGACTATTCATTATTCAATTTTAAAACAATATAAAATATTTTTCACATTATAATTCAATACATTCATTACCATAAAATTATTATCTAATGTCTATTTTAACATGAGGAATATTTTAGCGATTTTCCATGATTTCTAGTGGTTAATGACCTGTATTATTTAAAATGATTAAATTTGATTTTTCTAATTGGAGTAATTAGTACCATAAAACTATTGTGGTCATTGATGTATCCATTAATCATTCAAAAAATTTATTTCATATTGAATATATATTTTATAATTGATAGTTATATCAGAAAAATATTATCATAATTAAAAATATATCTCAATCACAGGGTCGAGCTATGATACTAGATTCTTTTCCCAGTGAAAATATATTACAATACCTAAGATGGTGGGAGTAAATTTTCATTTTAAATAAATATAAATTATATATCTTATTTTTTTTATTTATGTATAATAAATCAAATAAACATGTAAATTTTATTTTTATAAAATATCACATAAAAATGATCGTCCAGTAATCCATAATAATTTCATGGAATCAAAGTTATGAATAATATATAAGGAAATCTCTATCATTTAAAGAGATATCAAAAACCTTTTAAAACATCCTTTTAAAAAATTGGGGACAGAACCCAATATGGAACTCTTTTACACATGAGGAGGCAGAACCTAGAAGCTAGATTTTAATGGTTTATTAGAAAAAAACATTAATTTTAACATGTTAAAGAGACAACCAAATTACAAACCATTTTTTAGTTACATAATAACCAAAATTACTCTACATTATTCAAACGTGGAATCTCTAACCAATGCATAATATCTATTTAGTATTCATAATACACTATCCTACATGTCAATGACTATTATATCCCATTAAAATTATTCAATCAATTAACAATTGAAAAAATATATAAACTGTATATCTAGATGAATACTTCAAGGGTTGTGTGTCAAGGTATAAGATAAATCACTACTAAAAGATATCAATTTATTATATCTAAGCTTATATTAGTAATTAATTGTCAATGTATGTCACACTTGTGATGTTCATGAAAATCCAGGGACTCTATAACTTGTACTATTTCTATCAATTGAATATATATTGTTTCATAATGGGGAACCACATTAAAATTTAAAGACCAGTTCATATTTCATTATCTTATGGAATTATTAGTCTATATATCGTCAAAATACCACTTTAGTGTGTGTATTATTATTTATCGGGTAATTTTCCATGTATAAATTATTCACAAAAGAATTATAATCTTCATGTGGTTCCCCCTCTATATTCTATGAATCAATTACATATTATAATTTGTATGTTGATAGAAAATTTAAAGTTATTGTAAATCAGTTCATAATAATTTGTATTAATGTTATACAGAAATACACTAAAATATATGTGAAAAATTATTCATATTTCAACAACCTTGATTATGAATAAATAATGTTAAAGAAACATCAATGTCAATATATATACATTATTATTCACAAAACGATCTCAATTAATTCATTATATTAAAATTTATTACATTTTTACAATGATTCTCGATAATTAATGATAAATATTAGAAAAATAAATATAATGATATTTTTAATAAAAATATTGAAAATGGATATATGAAATAACTCCAAAAAAAATTGTTTAATTTAGGTTTTATAATACCCTAAAGAAACTAAAATTACTACATATGTAAATTTTTCAACATATCCAAATTTCACATCTATACATATGAATATTTTAATTTGGGAATTAATCAAAGTGATTTTACATAGAAAAATTTTCATACGGGATTTAAATTTTATTAATTTACCACATATGTGAAATTTAGTATGTAGAAGAAAATTACATAAGAATCATTATTCAAATAGTGTAGTTTACTTCATATGTAAATTTTCACTGACCTTTCATTATGATACCTAACCAAGATGATATGGAATATGATCCTAGAATAACCCTAATAGACTAAAATGACAACCACTAGCATTACATGATTTATGAGAATTCATATTGGTATACTTATTATAACCAAAAAATTCCACGCCAATAGCATGAAATAAGTTTCTTTAATGAGTAATTCATTGAGTTGAAAAATTATATGATTTTAATACAACCACTTTTTGTGGTTTACATGGAATAATTACATTTTCCAATTTTGAAGATTCTCCATCAAACATAGGAATAATAAAAGTCTCTATTTACTCTAGTTAACAATAATTTTCAATTAAATCCATGACGAGAAACATCAAAACAATTCAATCAAGTTGATGCCAGGAAAAAATGATCCAACCTGAAATTGAGTAAAATACCGTTCTAATAATACCATTACATAATAGAAATATCTATTGACAGATATGGATGATTTGGTACTCACATGATAAAATTATGAGCTTTCTGTTACATTATTTCATCTTTTTATTGGAGAGTAAGACGCTCCATAACTTTAGGTATTTAAATTTAATGGGTATATAATAATTTAATTATTCATTAAACAAATGTAACCCTTTAATTTTCATTCTATGGAACATCGGGGGAAATAAAAAACCAATACACCCCTCTCATAACCTTCACAATGAACATAAAAAAATTAATATTGAACGATTCTAGATGATCAATATAAATGATGATACACTCATTAATTTCAATCTATATAAATGGTTATAATGAATCCTATATTATTTTTATGTGAGGAGGATTTTGGATTTAAAACCCTTGAACATAATCTTCACCTTGGGTTATGATATTAAGGATTTTCAACCATGATTTTAGTTTCAAAGTAACGACTATATCTAGAGAATATTTACTAACCAAAGAGTAAACTATATTTAATAAGGGATGCCCTCCAATAATAATAAATAAAACCAATCAGAACACATGTCATATGTATGGTCTCAACTAATTAAAAAACGAAATTCCTAATGCATCTTGATGTCACCCTGAGATGTACTAAATCAGTTGTGACTTATTTTACTAAATAATATTTTTTTGTCTCTACTCTAATTTCTCATCAAACAACTATAATGATAATTGGATCCTACATGAAATTCATATATTAAAATAAATACTCAAAAAAATATTGTTACATGTATTGGTACTAAAACATGATCCATGACCTAGCAGTTAAAACCCCAAACATGTATTTTTTATACAAATCTAGTTATGATTTTAAAATTTTCGTGTGTAAACATGTTACGCTCCCCTATATTTGATCCTCATATTTCTCAAGGATATACCACTAGATATCCATCCCTTATACCATTATGGGTTAGAACCCCAAATAATTTGACTTCGTAAAACCCC
This sequence comes from Viscum album, assembly GCA_963277665.1. Lineage (NCBI taxonomy): Eukaryota > Viridiplantae > Streptophyta > Magnoliopsida > Santalales > Viscaceae > Viscum > Viscum album. Next base: position 301,005,904 of record OY728131.1, on the reverse strand, counting down.
CACCCTCTTTAGCCTCTTACAAAACTAGTTAGACACCAAATTCACAATCTCATTCATCTTCTTATTGATCCTATAGTATATATACCAATTTTATCTCCAGAGTAATCTTCCTCCAAAATAATATTAGATAATTTCTTCTTATTTAGATCATCATTTTAAATCAACACATCATGAATAGATCTTTTCTTCGTTCTCAAATAAATCGAATCACTTGTGTATGAATATTTTTGACAATGAAACTATAGTTTTGAAATTCCTCAATCTGAAGATAATTTACTGACCTAATTGAAAAAAGAAAACATGTATAATATTTTCATTTAAAATAATTCCCAAATCAATATAAATACATTACGCAATATACATGAAAATCATTTCACTTGAATATTTCACAATATTCATAAGTATATAATAAAATAAGTATCATTTTTAACATTATCTTAAATGTTCTTTATGTAATAAACACAAATGAAAAACCATCATAATATTAATTTTTGTGTAAATTCACTTTCCTAAATATTGGATCAGTTTTCTTTATCACAATGAAATACTTTATCATTTCATTTGATAATATGCATAAAACTATCATAAGTCCTTAATGTATCCATATATCATGTATCATGAAACATCTATCAATAATTTTATCTAACTCCATGACAGTTTTTAATGTGAATCGCCTATTTCTAATAATAATAAATTTATACAAGATCTATTTCTAATAAAAATATCCTAAGACTCACATCATACATAGGTATAATTTTATGCATGATTCTTGAGATTTCACATAACTGAATTCAGCTTGCATATATTTTCTACCTCATTCATGTGAAGCCACACTTTGGATTTTTTTTCATCATTTAAGATATCATTCATGGTATGTGATTCATTCTATCAATATCATAATGATGTTATTGTGTGTAGTAAAATACTTGTAAATAGATTGAAGAATTATAAAAGTATCATTTGATTCTAAAAGGAAATTCACATCATAATGTTCTTAGAATGTTTTTTAGAGTGCATACAACTTCCCCTAATTGATTTCACAATCACAATTCAAAAGCTGAAATGCATTATTCTCATAAAGAAAAATGGGATCCTTGGAGTATTTATAGGGTACACTCTACAATTATAACACCACCACCACAACCATGTACGTGAACCTTCTTTGCAACATCCCCCAATAAATAAATCTCTCAAACCTAAAAATAAGGTTGGTTAATGGGCCTCTATAGGGCCTCCTCTTACTCTAGAGGCTTTTAACCAGTAGTGGGGGTGGAAAAATTTAGTGAGATACTATAACCCATGAAATAGAGTTAAAATACAATGGAAGTAAAATAATATCTTTGTAGTGGAAATTGAAGAAATAGTTCAACATACAAATGGAAGGTAAAGGATTATGCAAAGAAATAACATAACATAAAATGAAATCGTAGGATATAATTTATCATTATTTATAACAACAATTAATAAATATAAAATACCATTATAACACTAAAAACTCATGTATCTTGTGCCAATTCCCATACCATCCTAGTCTACAAAATCTAACACATTATGAAAGAATCAATCAAATACAAGGTTCCTTGCCCTTTTAGAATCATGCATCCATGTAATAGGTTGAGGTACCAAACTGTGGAGAAAATATGGTTTGAAAAAAACTGACAATATTGTCGTCATCGTGTCTATACAAACATGTACGATAATTATTTTATTCTATAAAAAGAAAAATACATGAATTAGTTAATCAATTCGTATTATAAAATAATCAACTAGCATCATCACCATGCCATAATGTGTCTTACCATGTATAACAAACATTACCACCATAACCACATGTCTGTGTAATAATCATCCAACCGATCACTATCAAATATATAATAATTTCAGCATAATTGTTCTAGTCACTATACAAACTAAATAATATACAATTCAATGCATTTTTCAATTACAACATAATTGTGGAAATTCCTATATAGTCTTTTCATCATCCGGACCAATCCCTCTTTATATGAATTTTGGCATCTCATCCAATCCTTTTATATAATCATTTCATAATGAATCAAAACCCCAAAAATAATGTCATGAAAAAATGACATCATATCAGAATCTATAATAGTTCTTTATTACATTTTCCAATTTCCATTAAATTACACATTTATCCATTAGAAAGTATCTCCATCAATTTCCATTACAGTTTTTATACCCAAATATTATCAAATAATAACCATCTAATTCAATAATAATTTTACAATTTTTCCTCGGTTAACCAATCCTAATAAATCACTTGAGGTGTCGTATCATAAAAAGACACACATTATGACATTATATAATTCAATATTATTCTATGGTAGGATAACCCTACAGGTTGCCTTCATCTAGGATTCAACCCCATTGAATCCAATGGGATCCATTGAATTTTCCATCAAGAGACTTATCATCCTCCATTATAAAATTAATTAATGAACAAATTTTATAGTGTATTGAAATAAAATTCTTCATAGTCGAACAATAAAAAAAATCTATAGGAATTGGTTTTAGACCACTTAACGTTTTCTGATGATACATAAATTCTTCCAACCGCTATCAATATCAATATTTACAGTAAATAATTATTCAAGAATAATTCTATGTCATACAAAAACATGATCAACACACAATAAAACAATTGCAAACAGATACCACCCCACTAAAAAAGTGTAATGGAAGATAGGGTAAAATAGTGAAACCAAACACTAGGATTCATATGAAAGATCAAGATCTGAAGAATGAATGGAATCAATCCATAATCCCTAGGACTCTCCTATAGATCAATATAAGGGTGATGTTTGTAGATGATAAAAATATTATAATCACACAATGTCCTTAAAACTACTAATCCCATAAACTACATAGAGTGTAACTTTTTCACATAGTGTATTGATTTATATTTTAGTTATTCCAAAACAATATGTCACCATGGGTTGAAAATTATAAGTTTGATCATTTTTATTGTGAAAAATTGTTCATGACATGTTATAATTACAGATCAATATTCAATTTGTGGTGTAAACTTAGAAAAATTTACTTGTCTTGTAATATGTTCACGGTGTGTAACTAATTCACATCTTGAACCAATTCATAATGTATATATAGAAGAACATAATGTGGGGTAATAGTTTTATGTACTAAAAATTGAAACTATGCTATCTCAACCCGACTTTTCTTTGAAAATCCCAATCCTCTATTGAAGCCTTACAATCTCCTGGAAACCCATGTAATCCCATGACATGAATACCTAGTCTACATTAATTAAAACAATCACACATCAATGAACACTAGGTAATTTCCCTTAATAAATCACTCCCTTGCTAAAATGGTTCTGGACCACTGAGGTTCAAATATGATGGAAACCCCAACTAATTGGTTCAATGAAAAACATAGAGGGAGGTACCTAGAAAAAATGATATCATACAACCTCTATAAGACATAACAACTCATCCTTGAGTTACTCCATGCATCAATATGGGGTCCCAATGAATCATTCTGTCCAATTATCAGGAATATATGTGTACTACTCCAATGTTTCCTCTTGAAAAAGCTCATGACAGAAAAATACATGAAATATATGGATGGTACATCCACAAAGACAATTCTGACTATAGTATATAGTCCATAGTGAATTCTCCTTATAGGGAGAATATATAAAAAGAAATATTTCATCAATTTTTACCACAAAATATGGGTTAGAAGAAAATCTTAGAAGGTAATACATGTTAGAAAAATCATTCATGGAATTATAGCACTCTAGAAGTGATAAACAGTATTCCACTGGATTGACCCATTCAACTATCTCCAGTGGACTGAAAAACATGTGTCTTAGCATTCCCAAATTTCTGGAACAACATTATCTCATCCGGGGTGACACCTAATGGAAAAAATAATGACTATCCTCAAAATCTATAGGTTATCTATGATGGTTAGCATACGATTTCAGCTTAGTATTCATTGTCCCTAACTAAATTTTGATGAGTTGAGATTTCATAGATGTCTCAAACACGAGACTATGTCCAAAAATAGATAACTCACTTACATCCTAGGAACAAAGATTTTAATGTAATGAACTTCCATACAAAGACTTGAAGAGTTCTATCTAGACTGATATATGTATGTCTAATTATAATAACACTCCACAACTTCCAAATCCTACATCCATGGACATCCATATTTCAACACAAATGTATGTAACATATCCTCAAAAAAATGAATAGTCTACTATGATTTTCTATTAGTCTAATGATGATAATATATCATAGAAGAACCTATAATCCCATAACCTTTGAAATACCCTTCCATAATTGATACATGAAATGATGATCTCTTTGTAAAATGATATGCCTCTAAACATCATGTATTCAATCTATCTCCTGAATATAAATAATAAATAGATAACAAATAGTGAAGGTATACATAGTCAATATAAAGTGGCCTACCATCATCACCCAATTCATGATCAGAAGTAATACATATTTCTTATAGTTTATATTGGGTATTCCATTCAATAAATACATAGTGGTAACATCCCATTTTTATTATGGAATAGGCATGTAACACCCAGAGTTTTTATGAATTTTTTTCATAATAAATTAGTTTTCATTGAAGTATTTAATTGATCAGTTTCTAACATTTGTTATAAACAACATCGAAATGGATGGAACCACTCATAAGACCATCATGGCATTCGTTAATTGCAAACCTAAGTTTATACGAAAAAACATTTTATTTTTATAATTATTTGAAAAAGAAAATTATAACCTTGAAAGTAAACATAGATAAATGAATAGAAATAAGAATTATTCAGTTATTTTGAGTAATTATTTTTTAGGAATAAAACATAATGATAATAAAAATATAAATTTGGTAAAGTCATTATATTATTAAAAATATTATTTTTAAAAATGAACTGCATTTCATGTCCTTATATGAGAAACTATAAAAATAATTTTAGAGGCTTTTAGAAATCGAATTTTATAAAATAAAATTCAATTTTGAATTCATAATTTTTAAATTATCATAGGATGCCTTGGTGGTATTTTTCTGATAAACATTAATTTTTTATGAAAAGTAAAAAGTACAACTTTATAGTATAATAATACATTTTTTCCATAATTATTATACATTAAATTCATTTTTTACTCACAATTGAAATATAATACATATATTAATATAATTATGTTATTGGGAATATTTTTTATATACAAATTATATATAAAAACATATTGATCTTTTGAACATTCTTTTCGCATGCCTTCTCACCACGACTGTGGGATTATTATTAAATGTAGCATTAAATCTTATGTAAATATAATTTTTTGAAATAAAAATTCATAGTTGTAATTATTATTATATTTAGATTCAAATAATATGAAGATATTTCTTTATGATATAATAAATAAGAAATTTTGTAAATTTTTATTTACTATGAATAATGGTAAATCGGGTAATTAAAGGTAAAATTATATTATAATATTATAAAATAACACCAGCACTTGTCAAACAATAATTGGAAAAGTGGATTTCAACTAAAAATAACCATATAATGAAATTATAACCATTTTATGACAAATAATTTATAATATGACATTTATTATATTTTATTTAAATATATATTAAAATTTTCATTCTCATTTTTGTTATAAGTATATCATTTTTAATATAAGGATATTGAAAAGATAAATTCTACTATAAAGAGTAATTTGTATGAAAATAAATTTATCATTGTTTGGATAATTTATTTTTAAATTTTAATGAAGAAATTATTTACATTAAGGTTTTCACAAAGACGATGATACAAATGTTTAATTAAGGGAAATAAAAAATGATATTAATAATATTAAAATGAAATTTATGTGACATAATTAATGATATAAAAAAATTATAGATTCATTTTACTTATTAGGGATGTATCATAAGTATTTTTTTCCAGGTTAGCTTATTAATATTATATATTTTTAAATACAAATAGTGGATACTGTTAAAATTGACAAAAATGAAAAATTATTATAAATGTTATTTTATTAAATGATATAAAATATAAATATATTTATATTTATGATAAATAACTATAATGATGTTAAATATTCATTAATGATCTTGTGGGGTATGTTTTTCATTTTATTATTACTATATTAACCCAAATGAGTATAAAGGGATGTTTTTATTGTAAAAGGGTTTAACTAATGGTTAAAGCCAAAATGTAAGGTTATTATTCTGGTCTAGAAATGTCTAAAAATTGATTTTGGAGAGGATTAAAAATACACAAATTTTAAGAGAAATATATCAGTTTCTAGCAATTTGAAAATGAAAAAAATTTATATTAATTTAATATTTTATTATTTTCCAAGAGTTCCCTCCCATCTCTTAAAAAAAGTCACCTCCACCCTCACTTTCTCACAAAACATTGAGCCTTATAGCTTTCTAAATATATAAAAATTTCCATTAAAACATACCTAAACCCATTATAGAAGTTTGTTTCTTTTCAAGAGGCTTACTCTACTATCCCTAAGAGAAGATCTAGTGGGAGCTCATCCATGAATAGTTAATCACTTTTTCCAACTCTCTCCAGAGTCTTTATTCTTAAACATCCTCTTCATGAGATGTTTTCATTTTAAATTATGAAATCTTGTATAAAATATATTCATATATGTTTTTATGATAATATAGTGTCCATATTCTTCTTTTTATCCATCCTACAAAAAATTACCACATTTGCAAATGTATGACTTACAATGTTCATGTCGCGGTGTAATCGGTTTTTCAGCACCATTTTACACGGATGGGTATAATGATCAAAATAATTAATATATAATATAAAAATAAAATGAACATTATTCTATAATAATATATATACCTTTCACACCCTCCATTTTCACAATTAAGGAAATTATATCGCCACTCATGTGTGTGTATAGTCTACCATCTCTATGAAGAGGGCCAATTTATTCTCCCTGATCACCAAAAAAGAAGTATTATATAAGTTCATATCATTAAAATATATCTTATATGTTACCATAATATTATTATTTAAATGAAATAACTAAATCCTATATACAGTGATTAGGACTTATATGAGAAAACATGCATAAGAAAAAGGTAGGGATTAACACATGATATAAGATTAATGATGAATTATTATTACCAAAAAAGTGATAATATGATCTTATGTGATATCATTTGAAAATTGTTCTATGATATATTAATAACATTATTTAATCAATTATATCTGAGTTTCAGATATGTATTAAGGACATCATACCAAAGTTAAGGGTTCATTACATTATCTAATTATTATCAGGATTGTTTATTATTAAGTATCTACTAAGAAATATTTTTCTTTATTGTCCATGTTTCAAAAACATGTATCCCAAAAAGAAATTAACATTCTTTTACTATTTATTACTGTACTATTTAACCATATATAAATTTTTTAAAATGGTTTGAATGGAATATTTTTCCATTTTCCAAATGAGATAATTTTAGTATTTTCTAGAAATAGTATTAGAAGAATGTTTTTTTAACATTTATAGCTAAAAAATGTACACTATCATGATGCCTTAATTGATTATATAATTCCATTGAATCTTACAGGGTTATTTTTTATGAATTTTTTTTCATTTGAAATCGATTGTAATTTCAATAAAGAAACTTTTTCAAATAAGAAAGGACATTATCATAAAAAATTGCCTTCAATTGTTCCCTCAAAATTATTTTTTATATACGATAATATTGTGTGAAATTGATTATGTTTTACAGGGGATATTTTTCAATTTTCCATTATTATTATTTCTTTTAATGGGGTTTCCTTATGATTTAATTATATTTAGGAAATATATTTCATTATAATGGGTTATGTTATGATTACATAATGGTTATTTAAACCATTTCATTAAATAGTATCTCATATGATATAATATCTATGTACTTTTGGAACACATTGAATTATTTCATTAGAAGATGGTTGGTTCATGAATATACCAACAATGAATTGGGTAATGAATTATATCCCATGAGATACACATAATAGACTTTGTCCACTAAGATGGTCATTGGAGTGAACCATGACAAGAATTATTGTATTTGAATTGACCCCATTATACCATGAATAACATGGATGTGATTCCTTGACTACTATAGAAATCATTGTTAAATATATATTTGTGTCTTCAACCATTTTAGGTTTTATCCCTGTATATTTCATTCATGCTTCATGTTCTTTTTTTTATGATTCATGTCTTATGAACTGGAAATCTATGTTCCATGATTCTTTTTTGTGATCTTGGATATAAAATGCAGGATCTCTTATTTTAATTATAATGTTATCGTACCGTTATTCTCATGAATATGTTTTTATATCTCCCTTTTCTATCCTTACTAAACATATGATATCTCCCGAAATTTATTTTTCTCTCCCAATGGTTATGAAGATATGTATTATGTCTACAGATTCTAAGAAGGGTCCTAGTCATGAAGAACATAATTGGAGACAATTTATTTCACTTATGTAATAGGGATTATGTTTCCACTTTTCTAATGGAACAATACTAATACAATCAATTGAATTTTATTTATGTAATTACATAGGTATTCCACAAAAGTATTGTAATTTTATTGTATTAAAAGTGATTTCCATTATAGATTGTGTTAGAAAAAATGATTAGCTAATATATGGAAACATGAATAAGAAAACATATTGAGATCCCAAATAACATGTCTAATGATAAGTCTTAGAATAAATAAAATATGGTAAAATTTCATGGAATTTTGGGAAAGGATATAGATAGTAGTTTCTTACCAATAAATCATAGTTTGGGCACTACAATTGGATTGGGATCTGTCACATATATACCTAGGGGTAACAACTCCACATGGTGTTTTGGGTATGATATGATCGTAACATAGTACATGACAATGTGTCTTGCTACATGCTGGATTGAAACTCCTTGCGGATATGATTTGGTAATTTACAAACTCTTAATAAACCAGTATGTTGTATTTAAATATAAGTAGGTAATGAATAACATAGTATTAACATAAGGTGTCACATATTAAGGAAGTTGTAATAATTTTGACATCCTATAAGTGAATTTTCTTGATTATTTTATTCCTTTTAATGATAATATTTTTTTACGCTCTGATTTTGGTTTTAGTAAATGGATGAAACCTGAAATAAACATGTTCATAGTAATTTTGATGAATAATGAAAATAGTTTCTTCTTATGAAACTGAATTATTTGGGATTTGGAATGAAAAATAATGTTTCTACACACAAACATATCTTTATCAATATATGAATCATGGTAAACTTCCTAATCATTAATAGAGGTGACAACATTCTGTTGGTTCAATCATGAGGCATCATCCACCTTCATTCAGTTGGTATTCTGATTCAGTTGATTCTGAACAATGGATCAATATTTTTAAAATAATATTCTTCATTATTTAATATTCAATGTATGAGAAATTTATTATGGTTGTTTATCACTTATAATGAAAATAATACAAATGAAGGACTCTAATTTATAATATGTGGTTTCAAGATTATATTGAATCCATGGATTGGTATGAGTTCAAGAACATATTTTTTAGTTAGTACATTCCTTTTTTTTCTACAAACCAATAAGTAAAAATAGTTCCTTGATTTGAATGAAATGGATGATTAATTTTTCATTGCATATAAGTGTAATTTCACATGACTTCTAAGGTATGTTTCCGGAATTATCATCAAACATGACTATAAAAGTGGAATAAAATCAAGTCTCATTAGGGTGTTTTCCTTACGATACATTTTTATAAGAAAATAGATTGTTCTCTATGAAATAATGGTTATAATAGAGTCAAGGGTATTATACCAATATCATTTTTTGGAAAATAATATATAAATGGATATTAAATAGAATTTCGAAACCATTATGTTAAAAAGTGGAGCATTCTATTATGCTCTAGGTGTGGGTAGAAGCTTGGAAAAAATTGTCTTAAGGGGTTTAATAAATATTTTATGTGACTATTGGGAAGTAATAGGTATTTTAATTGCCAAAGTGATGGGGAAAAGTAATCTAATTGTGAAAGTTAAGAGAAAGTGTCATAGAATATACCTCCGACACTTCTGTTCTACAAGTGTACGGAGAATGTCATTTTTGAACCCAGTTCCAAAACACAATGGATGGTGATGACGAATGATGTCAGAAACCTCTTAAGCTAATGGATAAGTGGAAATATAATGGTATCAATATTTCTATTGACGTATCATATTAAGACATTGTAATAGGTACACATACCAAGAACCATATTACTACTCATGTATTATTTGATTATTGATCTATCCACACATTCATATCTAAAACATTTTCAAAGGGTGTTGACATTCCACCTAAATGACTAAATGTATAATTAGTTGTGTAACCCCAAATAGTACAATTATTGAATCTAAAGTCTATGATTCCTCTGTGGATGATGTTGTTTTAATGTGTTTCTTGAGAAACTTTTAATTTTTACTCTTGTTGAATTCATGTCATCATAATCCTAAATGGGTATTCTCTGTGTAGAGACCACATCCAATATCATGGAATGGAAGTCATGTTTGATGTTTCAAATAATACTATCATCTTCTATCAATGTGATGATATGTATAAAAATCCTATGGAAACTAAATCTAGTGTATGAGTATTAATTTCCATTAAAAATTATTTTTTATATAAATTGGTCGTGGAGAAAATTAACTTCAATGGAATGTTTATTGCTCATGAATTTGTGGAGGTATTTCCATATAATTTCAATGTCCTCCTCCAAAATCTGAATATGAGTTCTCAATGGAGTTCATACCTTGTTCTATAATAATTTCAAATAATCCCAATAGAATTGTCATACCTGAGTTACATGAATTGAAGAGGACAATAAATGGAAACATTTATAATGGATTCATATTGCCACGTGTGTCACCATGGGTTGTACTATTACTATGGTGAAAAATAAATATGGATCAATGAGACTCCATACTGATTATTGGGACTTGGACCATATCATGGTCAATAACAAGTACCATATTTCTCATAATGATATCTTCTTTGATCAAATTCATGGATATCAAAACATTTCTAAAGTTGACCATTGTTCTGGATATCATTAATTGAGTACCAAAATGGAGAATATAAACAAAATGACATTCAATAGAATGTATGGACACTGTCCGTACATTTTGATTCCTTTCTACCTTAATAATTCTACTACAATATTCTTTTATTTTATGAATAGATTATTTATATATTACATCAGTTAGTATGTTTTTGTATACAAAGATGATATTAATATCTATCCATAGAAAATATAGTATCATGGAAACCACTTCTGAATTGAAAACAATTCACTAATCACAGAGAAACTATATGAGAAATTTAAAAATTGGGAAATTTCACAGAAAAATGTTTTATTTTGGGGTCATTGATTCTTAATAGAAGTTACAGTAGTTATCCTTAAAATATGGAAGCTTATGAATGTGGAACTTGACTAACCAAAATGTCTGGGATCTAAATATTTCTTATTTTAAGTGGATATTATCAAGGGATTGTGTATAATTTCTCAAGACCTCATAATATATTGACCATGTTAACTCAGAAGGGTTACCAGTTTCTCTGTAAAGATGAATGTGAGGAATATTTCATGTAACAGAAGAGAGGTTTAGCAAGGACACCTATTTATACATTACCATATATTAGTAAAATGTTTTTAATCTTTAATGATTCATATATTAAGGGATTGGTGAATGTTCTTACATATAGAAACATGGATATCACTTATGCCACATAAAAGTAGAATAATCATGATGAAAATTTAATAATCTGATCATTCAGAGTTTGTTGTGGTACTTTTTGGCATTAATGATATGGTGGAAATACAGTTATGGTGAAAATTGTGATTTATATACTCACAAATAATGTTTTAAATAACCATTCTCCTAAATGGAGTTTAACATTCTCTAGATGATATAGTTTGAGATGATAATTGTTGTTTAATACTCAATAAATTACTATACAATGAGTGAAACAAGGTAGAACACTATTTTAGTCGAAGGGAACATACTAGTTTTTCAATGATGATGATCACAAAAGATACCATATTTCTTAATTTTCAATTGATGGACTTGGAAATACACAAGGAAGGGTAAACCCTTCACTTAATCAAATGAATTCTTATCCCTCAATCATTGTGAAGATTAAAGAGGTGTAGAAGTAACATTTTGAGCTTCAAAATAAGGTCTAAAATGTTCTTGAATATAACTTTGATTGTGATGGAATGATATTGTTTTGGGACAATGCATTTATTCCTTCTATAAAGGTTTTTTTGGAGTTATTATAGAAAGATCATAACTTATCATTCACTATTGATCCTAGAACTAAGAAGATGTATAAAGATATGAATGAATTCAACTTGTGGGATATCATGAAGAGGGATAATGTAAATTTTGTATCTCAGGGCTTGGAATTCCATCAAGTTAAGGATGGAATAAGGAAATATAAAGGTACATTACATATATTACTCATACTAGAATTAAAATTAGATAACATGCACGTGTATTTTGTTATTAGACTCCCAAAATCCTCTAATTTGTTAAATACTATATAAGTGGTAGTATATCAGATTAATAAGATAGAAAGCTTCATTTTTATCAAGTAATACTTCTCTTTGGATCAACTTCCCATGATAAAAATTTCAGAAGTGGTAAGGATGAATGGTGTAACATATTATATTTTATTTGATCAAGTCCCACAATTTACCACAACATTCTAGAAATGTATCCAGTAGTCACCTGATATGGAATTGAGTTTTATCAGTGGCTATCATCCTCATATAGATGGTTAGTCAGAAATAATAACTAAAATCCTTGATGAAATATTTAGATCTTGTACTTTTGATTTCAAAGTTAGTTGGTATCCATAAAATCATGTAGTTTAGTTTTATTACAACAATATATTTCAATAAATTATTCATATCATGCCTTATGAAGCCATCCAAGGGATGAAATGTAGATCTCAAATATTCTACAAGGTTATTGATGAAACAAATCTATTGGGACATAAAATTTCGGAAGATATGGTTATGAATGTTAGAACCGTTTAGCTTCATATCGAGGAAGCACACATTTGGTAGAATAGTTATAATGATAAGGATTGGTGTGATCGAGTAGTAATTGTTTGTGAGATTGTTTTTTTATGAATATATCCATAGAAGAAGGTTATGATATTTAAGAATATGGGGAAACTATAATCTAGATATTTCATTCAGAATCGAATTCTTGATTATATTGGGATCATAGGCTAGTGAATATAAATTCTTTTAAATCATAGTCAAGTCCAAGATGTGTTCTATGTATCTCCCCTAAGTATATATATTCCAAACATATGAAATTATGGGTCTAATAGAGAATTTCATCCCAAACTATACCACTCACCTGGTTAAATGGTAATGTAGAAATCAATATACACAAGAATCTAAAAGGGAACTTATTGATATGATGTGGCCAAAGTAGCCTATTTTTTGTATAAAAATAATGAATTTCAATTGAAAATTTTATTTTAAGGGGGGTAGAATTCGAAACCAAAAATATTTTTTAATTTTATCTAAATAAAATAGTTTTTAATTATGTGTTGAATTTCAATTAGTCAAACATTCCTTACACATAACACTGACTTGGCTTAGGCTATACACAATACCTGTATGACATATGTTATATGTTACACCGAGTTTCCACAATAAATAACCTAGTTATATGAATTGTAATAAATACTGTTGTTGTATTATTTATAATGTTTTAATAAAAATAAAACATAATAATAATGAAAATTGTAATTATTGGTAAATTATTTATATGATTAAAAATTATATTTTACCAAATGATGTTCTTTTCATGCCCTTCTATAAAAAACTATTATATTAATATTAGACACTTTTATAAGTTTAATTTAATAAAATAAAAATTTATTTTTGAATACATAATGTCAAAATCATCTTTAGAATAATTTTTTGGATTTTTTAGTGAATCTTAATTTTTGATGAATATTGGAAATTATTGTGTTGTTGTTAAAAAAATTATTTTTTGGTTTAAAGATTTATTATACTTTAAATTGTTTTTTTAAAGTCACAATAGGTAAATCATACATATATTATTCTGATTTAGTTCATTGTAATCTTTTTTATACTAAATTTTGATAAATAAAGTTTTTAAACATTTAAATATTCTTTTTACCTAATTTCTTTCCATGACTGTAGGATTAGCATATAAAAGGATTTTTATACTTCTATGAAATGAATTTAAAAAAATTGACAAACATGTGTGTAATAATTATGATATTTTGAATCTAAAAGGATCAACATAATTTATTGGGTATTATTAACAAAAACTATAGTAAATTATTATTTATCACTATTAATAGTAAATCAGAAAATTAATGATAAAAATGTTATATTATTATAAAATAACACTGCCACATGTCCTGGTTTCATTGTATAATTGAGTTTAGACTAAAATAAACGATACTCTGAAATTATAACCTTTTTGTGGAACTATAGTAAAAATATGATATTTATTATATTTTATTTAAAGATAAGAAAAAAAAGTCATCCACATATTTTTAATAAATCAACTATTTTTAATATAGGATTATATATATGATAATCTAGACTATAAATATTCATTCTAAAAATTATCAATTATTCTCAATCATGATAACATATTTTTAATTTTTACACAAGAAATAATTTAGTTACATCTTTCACAATGATGATGGAATAATTGTTTAACTAAATTAAATATCAAATAAATGATGTTAGACATAGAAAAATAAATATAATAAGACATATTTAATGAAATAAAGAAATTTTATAGATATATTTGAAAAATTATTGAGGCATTAGTAGTATTGTATCGAAGATATCATGATAATATGATTTTCGTAAAAGACAAATAATAAATAGTTTCAAAAATCACATCAATGATACTATAAAAAATTATATTTTATTAAAAGATATAAAATTCATAAAAATATAGAACAATAAAACAAGAATAAGGCTAATAACCTCATCAATGATCCATTTATGATTCGTTTGGAATTTTATAGTAGCTAAACTGACCCTAAAGATTAAAAATCCAAATTGACAGGGTAAATGATAAAGGGTTTAACTAATAGTTATTGACAAAATATAAGGATCATATTGTGGAATTGAAATTTCTAAAAAAAGTGTTTCAGAATATTTATACCCAAACAAGTATTAATTTCTAAATAACTTACTTTTGATCTATTTGAAATAGAAAACCAATTTATTTTAATTTTTTATTTTGATAGTTTTCAATAGTTCTCCTCCCCTCGCATATAAAAAGGGACCTAGTCCCTCACTTTGTGACACCACATTGAGCATTTTAGATAGATATAACCCAACACATTTACCTTATTTACTTCTCTATCCCCATTATATAGAATAATGTCTTTTCCAAATACCAAATATAGTGTCTCCAAGAGAATAACTAATGGGAGCTCACTGAAGAAGAGGTAATCTTTTTTACTGACTCACTCAAGAGTATTAGTTCTTCAAATTTTCATTCATGTGTTTTTTAAATTAAAATTTAAAAATTCCTATATCAATGATAATTTGAGATATTATTATTATTATGGTAAAACCATAGTCCATTTTTTATACATTCTACGAAAAAAATAATTCACCATGCATGTGTACATACATCCTACCGTCACCATAATATAGTGTAGTATGTTTATCATCACTAAATTACCTAGATGAGAATAATGATGTAAATAATGAATATATATTATAATTATTGCAAGATATTGATTTTGGATCAAAATATATTCCATCCACACCCATAACAATTCATAATTAATGAAATGGTATTGTCACTAGTGTGTACGTATTCCCTACCATCTCAATGATGCGATGTGATTCATTATCTGTGACCACCAACCACGAATGTCTATAAAAACATAAACAATAAAAAAATATTCTAATCATTACCTAAATAATGTTATTTAAATGATGGAACTATCTCTAACCTGAAATAACAATGACTTATATGGAAAATTAAGAATAAGAAAAAGAAGAAGTTAACACCCAAAAGAAGAGTAATAATGTAATATTAGCATCAAACGAGTGATAATATGAACATATAGGATATCTTATGAATATGGGTTTGGAATAATATAATAACATACTTTAATACATTATATAGGAGTTTCAAATACTTATAAAAGAAATCACACCTAAGGTAAGGATTAATTCCAGAATCTCATTATTATATGGATTGTTTATACATATGTATCTGGTGAGAAATATTTATCTTCAATGTTTATGTTATTTAAAAATGTATTCCATATTTTTTTACTATTATTCTAAAATTTATTGAAGTCATTTTATGCATGTATGAATTTTTCTAAATTGTTTGAAAGGAAATTTTTTTCATTTTCTTGATTAGGTGATTTTTTTATTTTCAAGAAAATATCCATGAAGAATGTTTTTTAACGCATAATGTACGAATAGATTATTATGTTTTCATAAACCCTTTCATCCATGAATCATACCTTACAAGAATAAATGTTTATTTGAAGATATAATGTTTTCTTTTAAAAATTTGCATCATTTTGAGTGTCGAAGAGTTTTTCAAAACAGAAAGGATATTTTCATTCGGAATTGTTTTCAAGAGATATATGATGTTATATTTATATATAAGATAAAATTGTGTGATGTTATTAATTTTATTATTATGAATATTCTAAAATAATTCAATTATTATTCTCTTTATTAATGTTTTATGTTTATAAATCAATTATATTTGTGAATCCCATTCCTTTCACATGGGTTGTGGTAAGATTGCATGATTTTTATAGAATACGTTTCATTCCACGGGCTCGGAAATTTTAAATGATTTATGTTCTTAGGACACAAATATATAAGATCTCATTGTGAGATGGGTGAAACCTATATAAAACTCCTATGAATTAGGTAATGATTTATATCTCAAGAGATTGAAATAAAAGACTTTTTCCACTATGATATTTAGGGTGTGAACTATGAATACCATGATGTTATGGGGAGTAAAATCATGCTACTATGTTGGACATGGAAGTGATTTTGGGATTACAATGGAAATAATTATTATATTATTATGTTTTTTACAACCTCCAATGTTTTATTTCCAGGTCATTCGTTCAAATATCGCGTTCTTCATTTCATTAGGATTCATTTCATTTTAATTTAACATTATCTATGGGAAGATTCATTTTTAGGATCTTTGACATGTAGGTTATAATATCATATTTTCATGATCAAGTTATCATACCCATATGATCATGATTATGTTTACATATCTTTCTATTTTTCCCTTAATGATCATCATAGGTCACCCATTATTATGATTCTTTCACCAATATAATGATGATATATAATTTCTTTGAAGTGTATAAGAAGGGTTGCAGTCAATAAGAACATGATGTGAAATAATGTGGCTCAATTATGTACCAGTGATTATGTTAAATGTTTCCAAGGGACTAGAATAATACGGTGTCTTGGAATATATTAGTGTATTGTATTATGTTCATTTAAAATGTATTGTAGTGTTGTTGAATGAAATTTAAGGTTCCTTATAGGGAAGAAGATAAAATACTCTAGTATCCCTCTAATACTCAATTTTCACCTACTTACAGGTCAAACATATTTCCCGAACCACCACTGCCTCTGTCTAAATTATTGTTGAAGCATAGTGTCTATCGAGATCCTGAATCATCTTTTTCAACCATGGTTTTTCCACCCATATTTAATAACAAAAATATACCATCATATCCTCGTGCCAGACTATAGGAATGCAATCTCATTCATGGAAAAAAAATAAAATATATGAATATAAGGGACCATCATGTTGGTGGAACCCTGTCATATAATCATTCTCTTAGATATAATCCCTTCAGTTCAAAAAACTATAAAATCTATATGTGGCAATGAATTATCAGTATAAATGATGTCTATGTAAGATCTCTCTAATTTTGGACTCTTAAATATCTAGACCAATGTGGGTATTGTTTTCCATCATCATCCACTCAATGCATGAATTAGCCAAATTTTTTGTCTACTTCTTCCATGTCAATGCCTTTAAAATGATATTTCTCTTTACTAACGTGTCATCCACTTCAATGTTTAAAGACTATAGAGGTTCAACCCACATCATTCGCTAATGGTTTAGGTCCAACAAAGATAATATTTACCTAAGTCTCATGTGCTTAATTTACACCAAAATCCTATCACCCTGAAGATATTGTCTCAAACATACAAATCCATATAATGTCGAATATAACTCTAGATCGTGTGTAGGATAATTTCCTTAATGTGGCCTCATATGTCTATATCCATTTAACACCACTTGATCATCCTACTTTAGAACTTATCTCATGCTAACTCCATATTCATCATAGAATATAGTATATTACCTAATCAGAATAGTTACAGTGAGGATAAGTACTTATGTTAACCAGTTTTTCAGCTTGTTAAAATCCCTCTAACAGTCATCCGAAAAAAAAACAACAACCCTTTATTTGTTATCATTTAAATTAGTCCAAAAAATGGGAGTAGTCCATGATAAGGCACAATTATTGTAATGATAAACCCATAAAACTCAAAAATTTGAAGACATTTATAGTCTATTGGTATTGCACCATAGCATAAAAATTATTTGTGTCCATTGAAACGTTTTCCTTTTAGATTATATGGCCGATGAAGTGCAATTTATCTATACAGAAACAATATTTGGTTACCCTGTGGTAGATCCACGCTCTCTCAATGTATACTAATTTATTTTAAGATGTTGGGGATGATATTATTATCAAACAGGTGTACAAAAAGATGCCATTGAAAGTAACTAGAACAAACTGATAAATAAAAGTTTGAATGATCATATTCATTAATGCCATTAATACTACTGGTGGGGTAATCAAACCAAAGAACACCACTACAATGTCATTAAACCCATACCTACTCATAAAATATATTCGTGGAATGACTAATGGAACAACCCTCAACTTGTGGTATCGATATCTCAAATCCATCATAGAGAAGATCATAAAACCAATCATCTCAACAAGTAGATCATCGATATGTCGAATGGGATACCCATTCGTGACAATATTCATACTAAATAACTGATAGTACACAAAGAGGTGAAATGACTGATTATCCATATTTTTGGAATAAACCGAAGAAACCCAAGATAATGTACTTGGCCATATCAAACCATTGGTTTCAAGATAAACTATTTGAACTTTCAATTCCCATAGCTCTGATGGTGGTATCTTGTATAGTGGGGTAAAATATTTTTATACTCCCACCACCAACTCAATCTTAATGTCAATCACTCACATTGGTTGTAATCCATGAAAAAAATATATAAAAACATCCCTAAAATAGACTACCACTAGTAAAAATGTATCATACTATATTCCCATATCATATGGATAATAAACATCTATCTATGCCTTAATTAACTCTATCTTAATATTAATTTGTCTTCCATGACCAACCTATAGATTCATCTCACCTTTTTCAAAATATATGTTACCTTCTTGAGATAGAAAGGTAACTCTACTTTGGGAACTGTTGATATGAGCCTTTTATGGAAGTAAGAAATCTGTTAAATGTGTCAAATTGAATCCTATCATTTCCATCAAGAACATTAATCCATTGAAATGGTTACTACCAATTTCTCAAATAACACAACTTCAAATAGTGGATATTCAATGACTATGCTCCCAATAGTGTGTCGATGATGAAGAAACCATCCATAATTTCTAATAATAGGATAAAAATTATTGAAGAGTGTGAATATAAGAAGGAATGTGATGATACTATGAAAAACAAGAACAATAATGTGTAGATAATATTATAATTGCACCTGGGATACAAATTGTATTTCACACACACTTTCTATAGTAGAGTTTATAGTGTGAAACTATATTTCTCCATTACATGGGATATATTATTAGTCCCAAAAGTATTCCCATCTACTAGGTAGTGTTTCCCCAGAAGTAGGGTATCATGTCCCCTACATCGACCTAAATGTTTATTGGAACTCGAACAACTAGTATGTGGTGGGGAAAATGATTCCTTGTGATACTCTTGTAGCTATCGTGATCACCCTCCACTTGTCTTCTCATACATACCCCTCAAGAACCTCAATAGGTGACCCCTCTAGCAGTAATAATGTCACATCAATGAAAGGTGATGACAATGAACCCTCCTATGGAAAGTATTTACAAACTGATAAGACTACAAATGAACAAGATCATCAAGTGGTTTCCCACAACCATGACCACTCAACCAGGTATTTCCTTGGGGTTATTTTTTATAGAAGGGATTCGTCCCACCTAAATACGATCTCCTAGTTCTCCATACTATGTAATGTTGGATGATTTTTTGGGCCTCCTTCTAATTCCCATCTGTCATGAATTTCTAGTTCATCACATCCAAAAACCTACTCACGTGAAATACGTTCACATGTAACTTGATCTCATAGAAGAAACTCATCCTAAAAAATAATTCCCTAGAGATCTCATCAACAAAAAAAATATTTTCAAAATACCAAAATGGTATTGAATCATCCATAATATTCTATAACTAACATTCACTCTTGAATTATGATCATGAACTTCTGATCCTTATATACCATTAATGTCTCCAAATGACAATGACTTGGAAGCATTTCCTCAACTTCCATCTCCGATAAATCCCCTTTCATCCCATATTTCTCTATATAATCTGATAATGTGTTCTAGGTCCACAATACATGTTTATATCTAGCATCAGCATACTATATGTGGTTTTCTTAAGGTGCCTAATAGTCATATGGCATGACTCGAACTATAACATGGTTGTTTGGGGGAATCCATCCCCACTGAACATAGGCAGATTTTGTAGCTAAACCAGTCTCATTAGCTCATATGTCAAATACAAGATATGGAATTTTTCCTTTAGATATATTCCATTTCCCTCAATAATATATCATAAACATGAAAATACATTTGATTCAATAGAGATATAGGATAATTTGAAACAACCATGTAAGGGTCACTCTAATTTCCACTATCCTGGAACTCATTTTAAAAAATACGAGGAGGAACATTATTTTAAAGAAAAAGAAAATCCATAGAAAATAAGAAAAAAATAAAGAAAATACCCAATTGGTTTCATCAAAATACAGTAAAACTCTCATGGTCACTCAAATTAGGGAATAAAAGGTTATTTTTATGGAATAATAGTTCTTTCCTTTTCTTTTATCAGATATAATAGGTATCTGATTTCATAGTTAATATTTGAAAATATATCACATGCAATAAATATATCCCTATCATGAATAATAAATTACGATACATATTTTATATTCCTATCACGATGAGTGAAGCCTAATATTATGACATACATAGTACAGAGTAAAAATAAAAATAAAAAATAACATCACACCACATGTGATTCACCCAGAGTGAAATAACATCAACCATAAAAATCTAAATTCAAGAACAACAATCCCATCTCCATGAACTCATATTTTAATTAATACAGGGGTTAGATACTCTGATTTATAAGCACATATTGATGTATTAATTCATAAAATTATCCTCTCAAACTTTTATACATTGTGATGTTATAAAAAATTGAAACATTTCTCCTTTGATACCGATTTTCCTCATCCCCTAATCTGGAACACTCTCACATGTCCAAATCAATATTGTTACTATGAATCCAGTTTTCCTCCTAGTACTCCAAATATTTCCATAAAAAAATGTGTGTAAGAATATATTTCTGAGATAATAACCCCTAGTACATATTAAAAATACAACAAAATTAAACAAATAGTATGATAATTTATTTAGAGGAAACAACACAACATACATGTTGAAGGTAATGGTAGAACTATGTAAATCAAATAATAAAATACATAGTGTTATTCTATAATGATACAAATTATAAACATATAAGTAACACATATAAAAATAATGATTACCAAAATAAACTCATGTCCCTAGTGCTCATCCCTATGTTGACCCCATCTCAAAGCACCAACCCATCCCAAAAGAAAAGATCAACATTAAGGTCCATTGACTTTGTCCAAACATGAATCCAAGAAATCTTATCAAGTACCGAATGTCATCTCAAATACGGTGTGAGTAAAATATAGCTATTCATAAAAACTATTTATAAATGAAATTAGCATGATAATTAGTTCCTGAAACAAATTGATTAATAGTTGTATTAATTAATCTATTAATATAATACATCAATTAAATGGATTTCCCACCATGTCATAATATATCAGAGCATATATAATCCCCATAGAAACCATACCACCATGTCTATGGAAAAAATCACAGAACAGGGTAACACTCACTGTATAAGAATAATAACATAACTAGGCCTAGACCTATAAGATTTACAGAATAACAATGAAAATCCAACAATATGTGAATATCAACATCTATTAAAATACATATATACATATGAAATTCTACATCAATGAAAAAGCATATATATATTAATTTTACAGAAAATTAGAACACAATTAATTACAAAATGAAAGACACAACATCATATGATAATCCAAAGTGGTTAACTCTTCCAATTACCCTATTAATTTGAAATACAAATTTATTCATTAATATATATATATATTCATCCATTTATCATTTTCCCATCAAAATGTTATAAAATTATCCCAAGACATTTCAATAAAAAATTTCTTTATTTTCTATGATGTGCCGATTATAAGTAATGACTTTAGGTCTCACACCATACTAAAAAATCAGTAATCCATTATCAATTAAATATTATTTCTAGGTGGGATTAACCAACTAATAGTTATAAGATGAGACTCAACAATATTTATTCCAAAGAGATCCAATGATTATTCCCACACAATATTTGTCATTATCCATTATTCAAAAATTAATGTTCCTTTTTTTCATCAAAAAACATAATACTACACATACATGAATAATAGAAATATACCATTGGGATTTCATTTATACCTCCAAGCATTATGTGGTGATCCAAGAATACTTCAATAAGTAAGTATATTAGGAACGATGGAGAAAATGATCATATGAAGAAAGACATACCTCACAAAATGATGTTCAATGCCCAAGAAAACATTGATCGAGATATTACATCACAATAGTAACATCCTGGATCCGGGTGCCACTCAACGGGTGCCTCGTACATTGTTGGACACATGACCTCAAGCGCATTTCCCCAAACGCTAGAGGCTGCTGACTAGTAGTGAGGTCCTAGGTCTGATAGTGGGGAAACAATGACCTTATTTGTCAAAGTGTAACACAACGGGACAAAATACAAGCATACAAAAGTGGAAGCAGTAAAAAATACCAATGCTGAATGAACATAATACTGAAATAAGGAAAGACCAATAATCTTATATAGTTATGCATAATGTCCCTAAGTCTAAGAAAGCTTCCAAAACCTGGAAAACTGCAGTCTGAAACAATAAAATATAAGAAAAAAATACAGCAAAGCAAAGTGAAACAACACAGTATGGACATAGCAGCATCGCAACCTTAAGCTTGGTTCCATGCTTACCTACTCCTCTAAACCAATCATGTACCTATATAGGGAATGTTTCCCTTACCTACACCTGATGAAATATAATAAGTTTGGGCTGAAGACATGACCCAAATAGTGTGTGAGAAATAAATCCCAGTAGGAAACCACCAAAGGCCCGTTCACAATTTTCAGTGAATTTGTGCAACAACAGTGTGAAGTAAGGAAAATGCAGTAAACTAGGAAGTAATCCAAATTAAACATTCCTACCAGTTCCATTTCTATTTAATTATTATTTAACAGTTCAATATAATTTAATTATAATTTACAGAGACTCATCATCCACCGAAAGTCTACTATACCGTTCCGAAGCAAAAACCACCACCAGCTATCTAACAAGTAAAAGGTAAAATAATACCAAGATTGTGCTTTAGCGTGGTAGGTACAACATGTAAGATCACCACAATGAATATACAATGCAAAATGAGTCCTCAGACATAAAAAAACTTATCCTCAGGTAATCAAAACCATGCCCCAATGCTAATCAGAACCACACCCTTATGCTAATTTAAATTGAAACACTCAGGTTATTGCCCTCAGGCATAAAAAATGTTTCCCCTAAGGATAGGAGATGATTTCCTTAGGCACAGAAGCAACTGCCCACACACATAAGAAAAGTTTCTCTCATTCTAAACGAAACATCTTCCATTAGGCATGGGAAACACTGTCCTCAAGCTAAACAATCAATCAGGGCGAGACCAACACATAAGAAAGCAATTATATACTTTTCTCTCAAAAAAACTCTAAGCATACTAAATCATGGCATAACCTCGGGTAACCTGGCCAAACTGAAAAACAAGGGAATGCACCCACGAGGTGGCCCTGGTTCAATTAAATGATCCCAAAAAGTAGTTTTCCATGTTCATTAAATTACCTATGCAATTCTAGGTATTTAATTAATCATGGACTAATCCATACAACACCCCAGTCATGGGCGCGTAGCACAATGGTACACAAAAACAACATGACATTTGGAATTAATCATCAGACCACCTACCTTGATCCCCTCTAATCAATATATGTAAACATTGCCTCTCAAAACAACCAAAAATGGCATAGATCTGGGATAAAACATTTCATGTTCAAACATAAATAAATTCCCTTACAAGAATAATTGGTAGGAAGGAATCACGGAGAGGGAAGAACTGACCCATGCAGTTCGAACATGATCATTGGCGGGAGAATTGGATTCCCAGTGTGCGGTCAGGAGCTCTTCCAAGATCCGACAACTATCTCAAGCACCAAATGACCGTTCACTACCTCGTTTGCCGAATAAGGAGGCAAATGCCTATTTTAAGGAAAAATAACAAACTTCACGACCTGTACTCTCAAGTACACAGTGTGTACTTTTCATCATTTAATTGTTCCTCTTGTGGATACAATTCACTGTCACACTATTCATCTGTCGACATGACTACACGGCGTGTATATCTGAATACACGGTGTGGATTTTTTCTCCACTGGCGGCTACTCCCATCACCTAACTCTTCACCTGCGGACTGATTACACGGCATGTAAATACCCAATACACAGCATGAAGTCATTTTTTACACCCTTTATTGCTGATAATCCTACACGCCCTGTGTATTCATCCCACTCGCCCAAAGTACACAGCGTGTGGAAAAGTACATGGTGTGTACCCACAAAAATTTGTATTTTTCCCCATTTTCCTTATTTTCTAAAAAACTGTTAAGGAAAAAGGAAAAGAAGAAACTTGTAACTCAAAAATAAAAACCGGGTTCTAAAAAACTCCCCCTTAAGAAATCCATCCCTAAATTGTCCTTCCAAGGGAGGTGAAGATAAATCTCAGGAAAAATCTAGCCACTGAGCACATATGTCGGTCTCATGTACCCAAGTTTTGTCCTGCACTCGACCATGCTGTCATAGCACCAGTATGAGAGAACTGACCAGCCTTGGAGAACCTTCGTGCTCTTGTCAATAATACGAATCAGATGCTCCTCAAAGGACGCAACGGACTGAAGCTCAACCTCCTCAGGCTGAATGACGTGAGACGATTCTGAGTTATAACATTGTAGCTGAGATACATGGAAGACGTCGTGCATGGTTCAGTACCTCTATGGTAACTGTAACTGATAGTCAACCAACCCGACTCTCTCCAGAATCTCAAACTGCCCCTCATACCTCGATGAAAGTTTACCCTGTCTCATGTTTTGCATGTGTCCCATCCTTGGTGAAACAGACAAGAAAACCTGATCCCCGAATAAAAACTCCAAGGGTTGTCTGTGGATATCATCATAATATTTCTGACGAGAGTGTGTAGTATACATCTACTTATGAATCAACTGGACCCTATCTGAAGTCTCCTTTATGAGACGTTGCCCTAGTAAAGCTACCTCACATGCCTCCAACTATCATAAAGGTGATCAACATGGCCTACAATATGAAGCCATGTAAGGTTCCATCTTAATAGTTTCCTGATAACTGTTATTGTAGGAAAACTTGACCAGGGTAATGTGCTTCTCACAATATCCCCTAAAGTCTAGGACGCATGCACACATCATGTCTTCAAGAACATGTATCATACAGTCAGACTGGCCATCGGTCTGAGGTTGGTAAGTTGTGCTCAGAAGCACCTATGAACCCAGTTACCTCTAAAAACTCTTCCAGAAACGAGATGTAAAGTGGGCATCCCTGTCTTAAATGAGAGAAAAATGGAACCCATGAAGGCATACTACCTCCCGGATATACAACTTTCTGAGCTAGTCATCACCAAAGGTCTCCTTGATCGACAAAATGTGAGAAATATTCGTAAGTCTGTCCACAACAACCCTCACATAATCACTTCATTGAGGTGACCTCGATAACCCCAACACAAAATCCATCGCGACATCATCCCATTTCCAATCCAGAATGGGTAACTATTGTAATATTTTGGGTGGCCTCTGATGCCCCACCTTCACCTGTTGACAGGTTGAAAATATCATAACCAAACCAGCTATCTTGTAGAGACCTGAAGCCTGACGTACATGGACATTACATTACTTTTCTGGAATACTTAGTACATAACAAAAACACACACACATGGATCGTAATAGTTTAGTGTCTTTGGAAACTCGGAATATAATCTTCTAATCGTAGTGAAAGATCTTCAACATCTCCCATAAAGATCTTCCTTTTTTTACATAAAAGCGTTCTTTATATCCTGGGGAAAAGAAAACATAAAAGGGTGAGCTCAAATGCTCAGTAAGGGTAAAGAAAATAAATATCAATCACATCATATTCATAACAACATAACATTTTGGAAATCTTAACCTGGAAAAGAGATCATAATTTCATAACATGGGATAAATCATAGTAGTGAAATGAAATCCCAATAATAATAACTTAAAAAATGAAACTTTGTGGCATACACACATAATCCAAGAGAATCATATATTATTAGTCAAGACTCACTGCCAAGACTATCTTAGTGGACAAAGTCCATTTCTGAACCGAGTCACCCTCGTTTCAGTACTATTTCACTGAACCGGTATAACCTGCCGTTCCAGCCATGTCTATCTCATGAGATATAAAATCTTTACCCAATGCATTTGAGGGAGATATAGGTCCCACCCATCTCATAATGATACCATTCTTCTGTGTGCCACAAAATCATAAACCATACATCATAGCATAACCCATGTAATAAAAATTGGATTCGTAAACAACATGACATCATAAAAAAATTCATATAAGATAAAGGAATTAAAAAAAATATTTCCATCACAACATAATCAAATACATGTAATAATAGGGATAGAAACAGAACCCTATATTATCTTATATGGAAAATAATTTTGATAAAACACTTGAACTCCATTCTTGAGGAAAATATCCTTTCTACTTCAAAAAAACTTTTCATTTCTTAACATGTCATAAAATTATAACAAAAAGAAGTTGATTAAAAATAAGCTTGAAAACATATCATGGAAGCTTCTTGGAAATAATGTTTTAAAAATCCATTCATGTCGTATAAGTTAAAAAAAATTCTTCTCGTACTTTTGTCAGAAAAGTCAAAAAGTACCTCGTACGGAAAACGACAAAAGATTCCTTTCATATATTTTACTATAAACTTACAAAAGGGTAAAAATGGATTTAAACAATTGTATTTGGATAGAAATAACATTAAATAATGAAGAAACATGGATGTGGATGATAAAATACAACCCAGTAAATACCAAAGTATAAACAATCTCGGATAAAAATGAGATTGTGATATTTCCCTTACCTTAGGTCCGATTTGCTTTATATGTGTCCGAACCTCCTGTATAATGATATAAATAATGTCATTGACTTATTACAGAATCATATTCACTGTTATTATATCATATATGGTTCACTTATGACTTTATATTACCCGTTCTTTTGTAAATTCATGTTAAAGTAGCGTTTTGGGTAAAATCGTCTCATTTGTCGTTCGTGTTTTAACTTATAATTATTAATATGATTACTTAGATAATGATTACTTAATTCTAGAATATAAAACTTAATTTTTATATAATATATATTCAGAATATACATATATATAATGGATCGATAAATGGAAATAAATACACCATTCATGAAGATGGTAGGTCATACGTACGCATGAACGCTGTTATCGTTTCCTTATTGAATTGAGTGGAATTAAGTAGATGAAATAAATATATATATACATAAATACAGTAGTATTATTATTTCATATATTTTAATGACTACTTATTATATATACTTTATAATCATTCATGAATGGTTAACGTGGAGAATGAATCTCATCGCGTCGTGGAGACGGTAGTCCGTACGTACGCACGAGCGATGATATCATTCTCATGATCATTGAAATTTATTTTAGTGTATGTATACTATTTAAGAATCAATATCACTTTACAATAATCATGTATAGTTATTATTCACTCTATTATACCCATCCAATTAAGGTGGTGGTGGAAAATATATTACACCACGGGGTGGAGAGAATATTCCGTACGTACGCACGCGTAGTGATTTCATTTTCTATAGGATGGATGGATGGTAAAATAGGGTTGTTTAATACTTATAATAACATATAAGTATATGAGTTATACTGATATTATTACTTCATAATGAAACAACTTATGAAGAAGAAGTGGAAGAAGAAATAATGTTGAAAGAATTGGTAACAGACATTACCTCTTCTTTGAAGCGCCTCTTTGAGTCCTCCTCTTAGGGTACTAAAATTAGTCTTTGAGGAAGACCAGAACCTCTAAGATGTTTCTAGGGAAGTGGATAAGATAATTTGGTAGGGTTTGGCCGAGCATGAAGGCTCAAAGTGGTGTGAGGAAGAGGGGGAGGAGGTGCCCTTTTATAAGGGAGGAGAGGGGAACCTTTGGAATAACTAAAACTATTATTTTATTATAAAGTCAAATTCGGTTTTAAATAGATCCAAATTGATTAATTTCGAAGATAAGGTGGGTATGGGTAGAAATAATCTCATCCAATAGAATTTAGACGAGTTTAGGTTCCTATTTTAACCTTATCATTTATATTTAACTTAAAGTTAGATAATTTTACTTTTACCGTGTCTTGTTGTTTTCTTACACTATAAGGTTAATAAACATACAATATCAAGAAAAAAGAACCCTAAGTGGATTAGTATTAATATATATAACCTTATCTATGTTATTTGGCAGAAACATAGATTTTTATGAATAATATAACAATTAATAATATAATATTTGTTTTAAAAACTATTTTATGTCAATTTTGAAACTATTTAGTAAATGATTTTTGTGAAAATCATAACAGAATTATTAGTTCTAAAAACGTTAATTAAATAAATACTAACATGTCATATTAACCTATAAAATTAGTGGAATTCATAAAAAGTATTAAATTACATTTATTTGGGTAATTATAACAGCAATTATGTCAATATTTCATTAATAAGACAATTACTGCATCATCTTTTTGTCATAATAAATGATATTTATTTATTCCCTAAAAATTCTAAATAAATTCCGATGATGTAGATAATTGTATAAGAGTTCTGGAGACTATTAATGTTCGATGTTTCATGAAGTTTATCACTCATGTAAAATTATTATACTTATAAGATTTAAGAAACTGACATGTTGTCACATTCTTTGGTTTTAATAATAATTAAATTATTTTCATTGACACAATTCTATTAAATGAATCTAATCCGACCCTTAGGTGATACGGGTCGCCTTTTAGTCATCCAATAGTATTTTGAAATGTGTTAGTGTAATTTTATAATATTATATTACCCCTAATTACCCGATTTACCTTTAACAATGGTAAATAAAATTTACCGTAGTTACTATTCATAATTCCCAAAATTAAAATGTACCTTATTAACATAATTTGGATCCACTAATTCCAAATATGGAATCCATTTTTCCAAATTCAATACAAAAAAGTTTCAGAAATTAAATTAAAATCAATCCCGTTGTCGAAAGAAAACGGGTTTTTCTTTAAAACATTGCAAAAGATTGAATTGATTTATCCTACGAATTCAAGGTAGAATCAATTATAATGATATAATTTATATTAAATCATAAAAATATATTCTATTTATACTTTAAAACAATCCAGTATTATAATTTAACCATATAAATTATTGCGATGAAAAAAAGTTGTTTTTAATTAAAATATAGCGTGTTTTTACTATTCATCAAAATATGAAAGTTACAAGAATAATATGAAAATTTTATACAAAATAAATATTTATTTCATGATTCGAAAGAAAAATTTTATTTTGTCAAATTGAACTTATAAACATGTCAAAACAGGAATTAAAGTTGGTGCGCCATCAAAAGGCGGTAAAACTGCATTTTTTTAAAAAATACTTATTTTATCCGAAAAATTTATTTTGTTCTTATACCATGTTTTAGAAAATTTGAAAGATGAATAATAATGTTATAAGATTCAATATTTAGTTAATACTATTCATAATGGCTAGTTCATAATAATATTATAATAATATATCGTTGTTTAGTAAAACCCGGTATTGCGTACAACACACGCTATCGAGGAAGGTCGCGATTGCGTGTAATGCAAGCCATGTCAGGGTTGCGTAATGTGCAAGAATCCTTCGTTGTTTCATAATCAAACCATATTTCCTTTATACATTGAATATATATATATGGATACTCAATGTTGCGTAGAATAACTATTATCAAAATTGTGTGTAACACGATCCAAGAATAGTGTTGCGTATACTGCAAGCTAATACGGTGTTGCGTATAGCACAAGGTAATCTTGGTGTAGCATAAAACAAAAAACATTAATGAAATTAAAAGAATATTTTTCATAAAATCTCGGGATGTTACATTCCACCGCCCTTAAAATGAATTTCGTCCTCGAAATTCGTCGGGGTTATAAATGGTTTACTATTAGAAAGTTTCTTCAATAGAAACCCACATCGTAAAAAGGAATACGAAAACCTATATTTAAAAACAAAAGTATGAAACGTAACGGTTACCCAAATAAACTAATCACTGGGATTCCACATAGGTGAAAATATGGATATGGAAGAGAAATCTAACCATCATGTTCTGATGGAGAGTGGTAGAGAACATGTCTATGGAAAAGCCAGCAATCACAAAGCCATAAATTTGTGATGATCTAAGGTACCATATGATTCATCAGATATAAGAGCACTAGGACAACATTTTTGGTTTTCAAGATCATTTCCCTAAGGATGATGAAATTGGAATTAGAATAAATACTTTCGTGATTTTGGTATATTCTCACTGTTTGTCTTTCTTTGGACAATTTCCACTTCATCTCTTATAAAAATGAAGTTGAATTTGTCATTCGTGATGTGTTAGCAGATCATGTTATAGAATGATGGATCATTCCATCTATCTCAAATAAAAGGTTAGAAAAGTTATCAAAAAAATACACAAGTCCATCTATAGTGAGATTATTCATATATGGTTCCTAAAATGAACTTATCCTTCATATATCATACCGCTTAATAAAATAAAACTAGTTTCTACTAAACATGGACTTCCTGTAGGCCATTGGTAGGCGATAAAGGCTAGTCTCACTTCGGTTGTGGGTTCAATTACCACAGCCTTGTCCGACATG
The DNA here is from genome assembly GCA_963277665.1 of Viscum album. Lineage (NCBI taxonomy): Eukaryota > Viridiplantae > Streptophyta > Magnoliopsida > Santalales > Viscaceae > Viscum > Viscum album. The sequence continues at coordinate 300,974,152 of OY728131.1, read as the reverse complement.
ATGGGTTGTCACCCGTCCTGTAGGTTGTCCTTTTTCTAAAGCTATATTACTATAACATCCCATCAATAATATCAAAAGAGTTTTATCCTTAAACAATACTAACTTATTTCCATCATAATCCATTACAACCTTTAGTCTTATCTAAACTACTTTGGTCCAAGCTCATAGTATAAAGAAAATTATCACGTGAATGCCATCATTTATCCCCCAAATATCATAAGATATATCTTGTTGGTCAAATTAGAAACATGTGAATACCTTAATCATGTATTCTCTTGAAGAATGAATATCCATTGTACCTTAGTGAAAACATGAATGCAGTTAAAAGTTAACACTTTCCACATACCAAAATCCTCAAAATTCTATATCCTCAAACCATGATATCATTAAGTCCTTATATCAATCATGAGCTCATGAATACTATCAAAAATATTAGATTCTCTTTATCCCTTCATTATGCACATATTATCTACTTTCCAAAATATTTGTATCACTTTCTTGGTTACCGGTACCATAAAATTATTGAAAAACACAATAGACCAATAAATATTTCAATACACCATAAAAGTACCTCAACAACATTATTCTTGAATACCAATACATAAACACTTCATTCCATCCACTTAAATGATTGTCCTGGAATAAGTCTTTCCTTGATTTAGAAGCAACTTTTTATGTCAGGGCATTGAGTTGTGTAATGACCATGTTCTCCACAAATAAGACATTGAACTCCATAACAGTCTGTCACTCTATGACCCTTTTCTCCACACAGATAACAACGGTCCCTCCATTTGAGGTATTCCTCAAGGTTCTTCTTCCCTTCTTTAGAAATATCAATATTCCTTTTGTTATGCTCCTCAACATGCGAACATGCATAATAGTTTATCTTCCTCTTCTTTGATGAATTAGGCATACCACTAAATTTCACCTTGTTAATCATATATCGCGATGACTGATTTGTCATAATCACAATATCTTTCTCTCTAGGAATTACACAATTTTGTTGCTCATAGTCACCAATTTGTCCATTCGATTCAATGTTAATCGAATACCTTCGGGTTGCCTCCATTAACTAAAACACAAAAAGAATCTTGTGAGAGGAAAAAATCATGCTAGAGAAAACAACATTGTAAAGGGGGAGTACCCTCAACATCTAACATCATAGGATAAATTCTAAGATCGTTAGCTCAATTCTAGGACTATAACCTATACGTATACTTAACCTTAGAGACATCCCTAGACATACCTTAGAAATATCTCTAGGGATCTCACTAACATTTTCATATCCTAGTTTCAAAGGTTGGCTAAACTTTTCCTCTGATACCAATTGTAGAGACCCGAAGCCTAACGTACATGGATATTACATTACTTTGCGGAATACTTAGTAAATATCAAAAACACACACACAAGGATCGTAATAGTTTAGTGTCTTTGGAAACTCATAATATAATCTTCTAATCGTGGTGAAAGATCTTCAACATCTCCCATAAAGTTCTTCCTTTTTTTACCTAAAACCTTTCTTTATATCATGGGGAAAAGAAAAAATAAAAGGGTGAGATCAAATTCTCAGTAAGGGTAAACAAAAATATGAATCACATCATATTCATAAGAACATAACATTTTGGAAATCTTAACCTGCAAAAGAGAGCATAATTTCATAACATGGGATAAATCATAGTAGTGAAATGAAATCCCAATAATCATAACGTAAAACATGAAACTTTGTTGCATACACACATAATCATAGAGAATCATATCTTATTAGTCAAGACTCATTGCCAAGACTATCTTAGTGGACAAAGTCCATTTCTGAACCGAGTCACCCTCGTTTCAGTACTGTTTCACTAAACCGGTATAACCTACCATTCTAGCCATGTCTATCTCATGAGATATAAAATCTTTAACCAATTCATTGGAGGGAGATATAGGTCCCACCCATCTCATAATGATACCATTCTTATGTGTGCTACAAAATCATAAACCATACATCATAGCATAACCCATGTAATAAAAATGGGATTCTTATACAACATGACATCGTAAAACAAATCATATAAGATAAAGGAATTCATAAAAATATTTCCATCACAACATAATCAAATCCATGTAATAATAGAGGTAGAAACAGAACCTTATATTATCTTAGATGGAAAATTATTTTGATAAAACACTTGAACTCCATTCTTGAGCAAAATATCCTTTCTACTTCAATTTTTTTTTCATTTCTTAACATGTCATAAAATTATAAATAAAAGAAGTTGATTAAAAATAAACTTGAAAACTTATAAAGGAAGCTTCTTGGAAATACTGTTTTAAAAATCCATTCATTCCGTATAAGTTAAAAAAACATTCTTCTAGTACTTTTGTCGGAAAAGTCAAAAAGTACCTCGTACGGAAAACGACAAAAGATTCCTTTCATATCATTTACTATAAACTCACCAAAGGGTAAAAATGGATTTAAAAAATTGTAGGTGGATGGAAATAATATTACATATTGAGGAAACATGGATGTGAATGATAAAATACACCCCAATAAATACCAAAGTATAAACAATCTCGGATAAAAATGAGATTGTGATATTTCCCTTACCTTAGGTCCAATTTGCTTTGTAAGTGTCCGAACCACCTGTATAATGATTTAAATAAGGTCATTGACTTATTTTAGAATCATATTCACTGTTTTTATATCATATATGGTTCACTTATGACTTTATATTACCCGTTCTTTTGTAAACTCATGTTAAAGTAGCGTTTTTGGTAAAATCGTCTCATTTGTCGTTCGTGTTTTAACTTGTAATTATTTATATGATTACTTAGATCATGATTACTTAATTCCAGAATATAAAACATAATTTTTATATAATATATATTCATAATATACATATATATAATGGATCGATAAATGGAATGAAATACACCGTTCATGGATACTGTAGGTCGTACGTACGCATGAATGCTATTTTCTTTTCCTTATTGAATAGAGTGGAATTAAGTAGATGACATAAATATATATATATACATAAATCCATTGGTACTATTTTGTCATATATTTCATGACTACTTATTATATATACTTTATAATCATTCAGGAATGGTTAACGTGGGGAATGAATCCCATCGCATCGTGGAGACGGTAGTCCGTACGTACGCACGAGCGATGATATCATTCTCATGATTGTTGAATTGTATTTTAGTGTATGTATACTATTTAAGATTCAATATCACTTTACAATAATCATATATAGTTATTATTTACACCATTATACCCATCCAAGTAAGGTGGTGGTGGAAAATAGATTACACCACGGCGTGGAGACGGTATTCCGTACGTACGCACGCGCGGTGATTTCATTTTCCATTGGATGGATGGATGGTGAAATAGGGTTGTTTAATACATATAATAACATATCAGTATATGAGTGATAATTATGTTATTACTTCATAATGAAACAACCTAAGAAGAAGAAGTGGAAGAATAAATAAAGTTGAACGAATCTGTAACGGACATTACCTCTTCTTTGAAGCACCTCTTTGAGTCCTCCTCTTAGGGTACTAAAATTGGTCTTTGAGGAAGACCAGAACCTCTAGGATATTGCTAGGGAAGTGGATAAGATAATTTTTCAGGGGTTGTCCGAGCATGAAGGCTCAAAGTGGTGTGAGGAAGAGGGGGAGGAGGTGCCCTTTTATAAGGGAGGATAGGGGCACCATTGGAATAACTAAAACTATTATTTTATTATAAAGTCAAATTCCGTTTTAAATAGCTCCAAATTGATTAATTTCAAAGATAAGGTGGGTATCGGTATAAATCCTCTCATCCAAGAGATTTTAGACAAGTTTAGGTTCCTATTGTAACCTTATCATTTATATTTAACTTTAAGTTAGATAATTATACTTTTACCGTGTCTTCTTGTTTTCTTACACTATAAGGTTAATAAACATACTATATCAAGACAAACGAACCCCAAGTTGTTTATTATTAGTATATATAACCTCATCTATGTTTTTTTCCCGAAACATATATTTTTAGGAATAAAATAACAATTAATAATATAATATTTGTTTTAAAAAATATTTTATGTCAATTTTGACACTATTTAGTAAATGATTTTTGTGAAAATCATAACAGAATTATTAGTTCTAAAAACGTTAAATAAATAAATACTAACATGACATATTAACCTATAAAATTATTGGAATTCATAAAAAGTCTTAAATTTCATTTATTTGGGTAATTATATCCTCAATTATGTCAATATTTCATTAATAAGACAATTAATACATCATCATTGTGTCATAATAAATGATAATTATTTAAACTCTACAAATTCTAAATAAATTCTTATGATGTAGATAATTGTATTAGATTGCTGGATACTATTCATGTTCGAATTTCATGAAGTGTATCACTAAAGTAAAATTATTATACTTATAAGATTTAAGAAAGTGACATGTTGTCACATTCTTTGGTTTTAATAATAATTAAATTATTTTCATGAAAAAAAGTCTATTAAATGAATCTAATTCGACCCTCAGAAGATATGGGTAGACTTGTAGTCATCCAATAGTATTTTGACATGTGTTAGGGTAATTTTATAATATTATATTTACCCTTAATTACCCGATTTACCTTTAACTATGGTAAATATAATTTACCTTAGTTACTATTCATAATTCCCAAAAATAAAAAGTAGCTTATTAACATAATTTGGATCCACTGATTACAAATATGGATTCCATTTTTCCAAATTCAATACACAAAAGTTTCAAAAATTAATTTAAAATTAACCCCGTTGTCGAAAGAAAACGAGTTTTTCTTTAAAACATTGCAAAAGATTGAATTGATTTATCCTACGAATTCAAGGTAGGATCAATGCTAATGAAATAAATTATATTAAATGGTAAAAATATATTCTATTTATACTTTCAAACCATTAAATAGTTTAATTTAACCATATAAATTATTGCAATGAAAAAAGTTGTTTTTAATTAAAATATAGCGTGTTTTTACTATTCATTAATAAATGAAAGTTATCAGAATAATATGAAAAATTTATCCAAAGTAAATTTTTATTTCATGATTCCAAATAAGAATTTTCTTTTGTCAAATTGAACTTATAAACATGTCAAAAACTAGATTTAATGTGGGTGTTCCATCAAAAGGCGGCAAAACTACATTTTTTTTAAAAATACTTATTTTACCTGAAAAATTTATTTTTTTCTTATACCATGTTTTAGAAAATGTGTAAGATGAATAATAATGTTATAAGATTCAAAATTTAGTTAATACTTTTCATAACAGCTAGTTCATAATAATATTATAATAATATATCGTTGTTTAGTAAAACCCGGTATTGCGTACAACACGCGTTATCGAGAAATGACGCAATTGCGTGTAATGCAAGCCAAGTCAGGGTTGCGTGATGTGCAAGAATCCTTAGTTGTTTCATAATCCAACCATATTTCATTTATACATTGAATTTATTTATATATATATATATATACTCAATGTTGCGTAGAATAACTATTATCAAAATTGTGTGTAAAATGATCCAAGAATAGTGTTGTGTATACTGGAAGATAATATGGTGTTGCATATAGAGCAAGGTAATCATGGTGTAGCATACAACAAAAAAAATTAATGAAATAAAAAGAATATTTTTCATAAAATCTCGGGATGTTACATACCTCACGTTTCATACTTGGCCACCAATACTGACATCTCAATTCACGGTACATTTTGGTAACTCCGAGATGCACTGCCCAAGATGATGCATAAAACTCCTAGATCAGCTCCTCACGTATATCCCCTGGAACCCACACTCTTACATGGATATGGAATACCTCATCATTTCCTATCATCCATCCAATATGAGGGTACACACTTGCCACCGACTCCCATAGAACTAGACCTTCTAAATCTGATAGATGTCTCATCCTCACTCTATACAAGAGGGAAGAGGTCACCTATAAGGAATTAATATAGGCTCTCCCATGACTATCATGCACCTCCAAATGCATCTCAGAGAACAAGGCCATGTGCTTCCACTCACCACTGGCCTCCTGCACTCCCTCTATCTGAGTCCTCCTACTTAGTGAATCAGCAACTGCATTACCTTTACCATGTGTATAAGCAAGCTCAAAGTCAAAGGACTGAAGGTATTCAACCAACCTTCACTATCTCATGTTCATGTCATGCTATGTAAAGATATATTTCATACATTTGTGTTCCGTAAAAACAACAAAATGTTCTCCCATGAGATAATTTCTCCAACAGCGTAACGCATGAACAACTACAGCCAACTCAAGATCATTTGTCTGGTAATTTTTCTCATGTGCCCTCAACTACCGAGACCCATACACAACTACTCGATCTCCCTACATCAACACTGCTCCCAACAAAATACCTAATGCATCATAGTAAATGGAATAACTATTCCATTGTTCTGGAAGTATCAAGACTGGTGTTGATATCAACCTTCTCTTGAGCTCCTGAAACAATGTTTCACAAGCTTCTAACCAAATGAACATCCCACCCTTCTTAGTCAAACCAGACAACAACCCTTCTAAGAAGGAGAATTCATGTATAAAGCTCCTATAGTTACAATCCATCCCCAATAAACTCAGTATCTCAAACACATTATTAGGCTTCTCCCAGGAAACCACTTCCCTCACTTTCTCTGGGTCAACCACAACTCCTTCCTCTGAGATAATATGACCTAGGAAGTGTATCTAGTCCATCCCAAAGTGGAAAATTGAGAGCATAACATATAGCTGATGCTCTCTCTGTGTACTCATACTGATCTCATGATGGGTATCATGGTCGGGTCGAGTGTGAGAGTACATCAAGATATCACCAATGAAGACTACCACAAATGAATCCATGTATTGATGAAAAACATGATTCATCAGAGCCATGAAAACTAATGGTGCGTTCTTGATTCTAAACGGAATGACCATGTACTTGTATAGACCATATCTTCTTCGAATGGATGTAAGCGTTATGTCCAATGTTCTAACACGTAACTGATGATATTCGGATTTCATGTAAATCTTTGAGAACACTCATGCTCCTTGAAGTTGATAAAAAATATCTTCAATCCCTATAAAGGAATATTGGTTATTGACAATAAACTAGATTTTCTTCCGATTATCCACGCAAAGTCTTAGGGTACCACCCACCTTCTTAGAAAACATGACAGGCGAACCCCAAGGAGAATTTTTGGGTCGGATGAAACCCTTTTCCTGAAACTCCTCCAACTGTCTCTTTAGATCCTGCCACTCTGGTTTTAGCATCCTATAAGGAGTAAATGACATCGATGATGCTCCTATAATAATTTCAATCGAGAAATCCACCTCTCGTTTTATAGGAAGACTCGAAAAGTTGTTCGAGAAGACATCCTTGAAACGATCAACTACTGGAGAGAAATCCTTCTGACGAGTTCCATGGTGATCCAGATACCAACTCTCAATCTAGTCTATCACTCAGCCTCACCAATGATGATTGGGTCTAGCTCAACTTTCTTGTACATTACATTATCCCATGTATAGAAATTCTCCACCCACTAGTGATGTGAAACTCACCCTACGACGATAGCAATCTACAAAGGCTCGAAAGGGTTCAAACTAGGCCATCCTGAGAATGATGTCATATCTTTTCATCTCTAATACATAGAGGTCCCATAGAAAGTGACAACCACAATCCTTTAGGGGGAACTCCCTGCATTGATGCACACCAGCCGTTCTAGTCCCCAACAGAGTGTCTAGCATCATAATATCAGAAGAAGAAAAAAAATCCCAAGGCTCTCCACAACGAGCACAGATACAAAGCTATGTGTAGCACCAATATGAAAAAGTACTTAAGAAAAAACATAAGACACTAGAATAGTACATCTGACAGTGGATGGTCCAAGATCCTACTCCTGTTGGTTACGTTGCACATCATAGGCCAGCCCAGTGTCGCTACCATGTGACATAGCCTGGCTACCTTGATATGAACCACCCTGATATCTCTGAGATCTTGATGTCTATCTATCATGTTCGAAACAACCACCTCGGCTTGAATTCCCCAACGTATCCCAATTCCTTGACTGGTAAGAATTTGCTGGCCCTACTCCTGCATGCGGAGTATCCCCATAACCCCTCTCATGGGACATAGGTGGAAATGCCCTGCAAAATGCTACAGATGACCCATCTTTCCCCAAGCTTGGCACACCACTAGGTCACATGGAAACTGAGGTCTCTTGTGCCTCTCTTTATAGAAGTGGCAACACATCACTGGGCCACCTAAAGAAATCTTCATTCTAGTAATTCTACCGTGAGATAAATCCATCAGTCTTTTCCTCTTACCGGAAGAAATATTACCAGAAACTGGGGTCGAACCACCCAGGCCTACACCACTAGATTCCTACAGGTTCCGCTCAGTAATCAGTGCCTGGTTCATAATAGCATGAACTATAGGAAACCTGAAAACATTCACCAGCACATGGGTTTCATATCGAAGACCTTCCTCAAAGAGTCAAGACCTCAACACCTCGTCTCCCACCAAAAAAGGTGCAAAGCACTAAAGTTCGGTGAAGGGAGAAGAATAATGCTTCACAGACCTAGCGCCCAACTGTAGATTCATGAACTCTAGAGCTCGATCTTCCCTCAGTATCTCCATAAAGAAAATGTAATCTAATACATACTTAAAATCTTCCCATGCCATTTCTCTATAGCCTACAGTCTATGGATTATACTCATTTCCACTCTCTTGGGGAACAACACGAGGTCATCTCGGCGACGTGACTCTAGAATGTCAAATACACGCCTTAGATTAAGATCTTCAAGAAAAAAAATAAGGACTGTAAGAAGGTAATAGGAGAAAGAAAACATTCATGTTTTAAAAAACAAGACTACATGGTGTGTATAATAAATACACGGCACGTTACTTCATGTCTTTCACTTGGGCCTGTAATTCTTTCAAAACTAGACATGTAATATTCCAAACACACGGTGTGTTGTCCACACACATGACATGTACTTTAATTTTCTTCCCCTGCCCCTAACCGAGTCCTTCAAAATGGATTATCCACATGGATCCCCTTTAAACAAGACTACACAGTGTGTATAAGATCTACATGGCATGTACTGAACAAGATTCACTGACCTGTGTTGTCTGTGACATTGCTGGTACACCGCTCAAACTACACGGTGAGTTCAAGATAGACATGGTGTATACTGCATATATTCTAAATTCTCATGTTATTAGTGACATGTCCGGCTAATCAGATGAATCTACACGGCGTGTTACACTCTCACACGGAGACGAGAGCTAGGGGAGCGAATTGGATTAGATACCCAAGTAGTCCTAGTAATAAATGATGGATACTAGGCGATGCACGTATCAACCCGTGCAGTGATGTAGGGAACGCGTTAAGTATCCCGCCTAGGGAGTACATTCACAAGAATTATTCTCAAAGGAATTGATGGGGGCCCACACAAGCGGTGGAGCATGTGGTTTAATTCGGCCCACCCTATTTTCCCACCCACACAGCCATGTCCACCCGACCTCTCACCAGTCAAGATGAGACGGCGTGTCCCTTTGGTACACGGCGTGTTGAAGAAGAGGTATCACCAACCCGTGTTTGTATGTTACACGGCCAGATCCTCAGGTAAAACTACATGGCATGTTCATCATTGACACAGTGTGTATAAGCTCAAATTTTTCGTCGCTCGTGTTTTTAGTTACACAGCAGATACATGGTCAACCCAACACGGTGTGTACAATCAGTACATGGTTTGTTCCCTTAATGTTTCATTACCCTGTGTTTCTACCCGCTCGGCCTATGACATGGGTAGAAACTACATAGTGTGTACATATTGTACATGATATTTACTTAAAAATTATCATTTCTTCCCAAATAGAAGAGTACATGTCGTGTAGTCAAAACTACCTGGCATGTATTATAGGTTTTTCCGTACAGTAAGCCTTAGAAACTACTCTGAAGCCCAAAAAAACACTGAAACCTACACCAAAGTGCCATATTTCGATCTGTGAGGCCCTATACTCCCCAAAAACCAGTGCTTTGCATCTTATGTGTGTTGTAACAAAGTAGAAAAGTCGATGATCCACCAAATTCCGGTTGATGGGGGACTATACTCCTCAAGAACCAATATTTGGAGTTCATTTTAAAAAACCATACATAACAATACCCTATCAAATAGCAGGTATTTTATCAAGGCATCTATCACAACATCATGATTCTACTAGCCCAACATCTATCACAACAACATGCAATTTACAATGAACAAATATGGCATGGAAACTATGCATGGAATGTGATTCTAACATGTGCCTAAATGATGCATGTGATGGGATACCCTCATCTCATTGGGTTGCAACTAAATATAACCCTTGTATAAAAATATAACATCACACCACAAGAGCATCACGCTATAGTGAAAATCAAATCAACTGTAAAGTGCAAAATCAGACAAATTAGCTACATGAGGTAAATTGGCTTTTTCCTATACACATGTTAGCTACTCCCAAGCACATCTTATTACCACATACCTATATTGTCCTATCTCTGACTATAGGCTCCAAACAGTAAGTCAAAAAATGATAGTACTCATACTACATTGTAATGTCCCATATCTGGGTGCCACTAAACGGGTTCCCCAAACCCGGTTGGCCACATGAACTAAAGATAATTTCACCAAATGCAAGAGGCTTCTGAGTAGCAGCAAGGGCCTAAGTATGTTAGTGGGGAAACTATGACCTCATTTGTCAAAGTGTAACACAACATAACAATAAAAAAGCATACAAAAGATGAAGTAGTAAACAATACCAATGCTGAATGAACACAGTACTGAAATAAGGAAAGATTAATAGTCATATATAATGATGCATTATGTCCCTAATTCTAAGAAAGAATCTGAAACATGGTACACTGCAGTCTGAAACAATACAATACAAGGGACAAATATGGGAATGCAATGTAAAATAGCATAGCAGGAACTCAGCATCATCGAAAGCTTAAGCTCAGTCACATGCTCTCCTACTCCTATGCAACAATCAAGTACCTGTATAGGGACTCTTGACCTTATCTACACTTGCAACAATATAATCTGTCCGGGCTGAAGACATTACCCAAAAAGCGTGTGAGAAATAAATACTAGTAGGAATCCACCAAAGGCCCATGCCCAATTGTCAGTGAATTTTTGCAACAGTAGTGTGCAGTAATGAAAATGAAGTAAACTAGGATGTAGTCAAAAGTGAACATTCCTACCAGTTCCATTTCTATTTATTTATTATTTAATAATTCAATATAATTGAATTATAATTTCCCAAGACTCAGGTTCAGCCGACAGTCTACTATACAGTGCCACAACAAAAACCACAACCGGCTATCTATCAAGTACAAGGTAAAACAATAATAAACATGTGCTTATTCTTGTCAAGTACAACATGTAAAATCACCATAGTGAATATACGAAGTAAACTGTGTCCTCATACATGAAAAACCTTACCCTCAGGTAATCAAAACCATGCCCTCAAACTAATCAACACCATACCCTCGGGCTATCCGAATCAAAACCCTCAGGTGATTTCCATCAGGCATAATGAATTTTGATGTCAGGCGTACGAGATAAAGCCCTGAGGAACAGAAGAAACTACCCACAGGCATAAGAAATGTTTCCCTCAGACTAACTGAAACATTGGCCCCTAGGCAAGAAAAACTCAAGCCTTAGTCTAAACAAGTAACAAGGCCAAGACCAACACATAAGAAATCAATTATATAAATTTTATCTTAAGAAAACTCAATGTATACTAAATCACGGCACACCCTCGGGTAACCTAGCCAAACAGAAAAAATGGGAAGGCACCCACGGGGTGGCCCTGGATCCAATAAATGATCCCAAACAGTCATTTCCCATATTAATTAAATTACCTATGCAATTGTAGGTTTTTAATTAATCAAGGACTCATCCATACGACACCCAAATAATTAGCGTGTAGCACAATTGTACCCAAAAACAACATGACATTTGGAATTAAACATTAGACCACCCAACTTAATCTCCCCTGATCAATATACGCGAACAACACCTCTCGAAACGACCTATAATGAAATAGTTCTAGGATAAATTATTTCCCATTAAAATGAAAATAACTTCCCTTATAGGAAGAATTGGCAGGAAAGACTCACATAGAGGAAAAAAATCACCCGCATGTTTCAAACATGATCATTGGCGGAGGAATTTGGTTCTCGGTGTGCGGTCTGATGATTTTCCAATATCTGGCCTCTCTCCCGAGCTCCAAATGACGGTTTACTACCTCCTCTGCTGAGTAAGAAGGCTACTTCCCTTTTTTAAGTGAAGAAAAAAACTACACAGTGAGTAATATCAAGTACACGTCGTGTACTTTTCATCATTTAATTATTCCTTTGGCAGCTACTTTTCTCTACCACATTGTTCATCTGTCGACATGACTACAAGGCGTGTATTTCGGAATACTTGGTGGGTATTATCGCTCCTCTAGCGGCTACACCCACTGCCTTAATTTTCACCTACTGACTAATTACATGGCATGCAAATAGCATGTACACGGCGTGTAGTCAGTTTTTACACCCTTCATCGCTGATAGTCCTACAAGCCCTGTGTACTCATCCCATACGACCAAATTACAAGGTGTGTAGAAATGTACACGGCGTGTACCCCCAAAATTTGGTATTTCCCCAATTTTATTTATTTTCTAAAAAAAAGTTAAGGAAAAAGGTAGAGAAGAAACCAGAACCTCATAAATAAAAACTGAGTTCTTACAACTATAATAAAGAGAAATGGAACAGAGATAAAAATTATAGAGAATGCACTCAATGGGGGTAAGAACCTTGATCAAGATATTTGTAAGGGATGAAAGCACTCCATAATCACATGGATTCACCTAGGTATGAAGAGAAAATGGTTGCATTGAGATGATTAAAATATTATATGCATTCTATGGCCGTAAAACTAATGAGAAAAAGAGATTCATAATGTGTACCAATTTTATATAGCTTATTTCATTATTTTCATGTTAATACAAAAATACATATCCTCCAGTTAAAAATCACCCAAATGATGATTTCATATAATGTTAAAATGTTCAAAGGGTATAACCATTTCATGCCATGATTCTGTTTATTTCATTTTCATGGACATAATTATATATTGTTTAATAGTTTCACTATGTTCAACCAATTCTCATAAGAATGTAGTTCACTACATCCGCCTATAAACACTTTCACATCATGTAACTGTTTAAAATATTTTAAATTTATAATATGCTTCTTGTATCCCATATTTTGATGAAAACCCTAAACCACCTCAAAATCCATCCAATCTCTTAAAACAACAACATAAGCCTCGAAAACACATACCATAAATCCATTAAAGCATAAAAACAAACATCCTAAACATTATGTCATTTACAAAGGGAAATAACCTACATACCCAAAATGATATATGATCTTATAAGTTCAATTATAAAGAAAACACAATAAATACTTTCAATTTAAAAACTCAAAGAGAGGCATTCACTAGAAAGTGACGATATATAGTAACCATTGATCAGACTGACATAGCTCAAAATTTTGGGCAATTATGATTACAATCACAAAAAATATACAGAAATTTGTTTTTTCATGGTTGAACACTTAACATATCATGTTTTTATATTTTTGTGTTGCTGTCAATAAAAAATGATCATGTGGATGAGGTTATAATGATTGTAGAACCATAGTTTATTTATTATATCATTATCCATGAAGAAGGAAGAATTGAAAAAAAAAATCATCAATACTATTGATAGATGTGAAATAAAGGCTAGATTAAATTTTCTAAATTAAAAAGACCATGTGGAATGTTATTTATCTATAAAAATTAACGAGAGATGAAAAATGATGCACTATCTCGAATCTAAAAAAACCAATTTCCCCAAAGGCACATTCCTAAAAAATATCATTACACTTATAATATTATCTTACAGTTTAATTCAACACCCAAAACACTTTAACACCACACTACCACATGGATGTCCCCTCGCCTACATAAAACCACTACCCAGTCCTTGTTTTTTCACACTTGATCACTACAGTGGGATTTTTTATACACCCCTCTATATTTATGTGCATCCCATAATGTACAGTGTATCTTAATATCACACCTATACCTCTATGAAAAATGGATATACGTTGTCCTTCCAACCCATGTAGTGTTGGTAGGTCCCTTTTTCTAACTAGTGTGCTTGGACAATTATTATTAAACTATAGTAAAATAATGCACCATAATTGTTATATAGGTTTCCATCAAAACACTCATTACAATTCCAAAATACCTACTCCTAATCAATTTATTCAATGTTTTATTTTCTTATTAAACTGTAAATTCCAAATTTCATCATTCTCCAATCACAATGACCACTACAAAATATATTAAATATTATGATCTTTTTCTATCACAATAAAAAAATTTCATTCATATTCAAAATGGTTGACCAATAATCGCATTTGAAACTAATTGATTTTTGTTCTTCTAAAATCTTTCAAAGAATTTTCATCTTCAATATACAACTTGGGTTCCTCATAACCCCTTTCTGTATTTTTTTTCAATACTTATATCATATATAATGTCAATGTTATTTCTGGATTTATTGAATAGAAAACTAATGCTATATGAATGGAAATGAATTATTATCTCTATAATTCATATGTTATGATTATGTTATTCTATTTTGACACTTTATATTTATTATTGTGAAGGATTTCATAAATCATATAGTAGAAAAGTTATATAAATTATAAAATCTAATAATTCTATATCTGTGATTGGTTTAGATAGAATAGTGGTAAAAAATAACATCAATTAAAACCAGAAAATTTCATATTTTCATAAAAAACAAAAATCATTCTTTCTAGGGTAGCATAAATTTTTTTCAACTAATCTTATCCATTAATCTTAATAAACCAAAAAATGAAATTCAAGAGAAATAAAAAAATACCCCATTTTTCATGTTACCTTTAATTTTATCATTAAGAAATGAGTCTGCCAAATTTTGGTTAATTTTTAATCTCTAAGATGAAAATATTAAATCAATATACCTCAATTATGAAAATATAAAATCATCAATAATAATCAAGTAAAACAATCACTATAACTTTTTTTACCCACCAATGGAAATCATATTATAATTCGTAATCTTAATTGAATTATTTAATTAATAAACTCAATGACTATTCTATGATATTTAGAAATATTTATTTTTGGAAACATAAAGAAAATATTCATCAATGATGGATAACAATTTTTCTATAATATGTTCATAGATTTTAACAAAGTCTAGTTTCCATGGAATACAATCCCGACCATTAATTCCATGAATTAAAAAACCAAATGTATATATAGAATAATGTGGATCTTTAATTCTAATCATTTTAATATATCAGGATGATAGTTTATTCCAATATTAGATATGATTTAACATGAAAAAAGATTGTTCTCATTTTATACTAATTTAGTATCAATTTTTTTCTTGATCCAACATTCGTGCCACTTCAAATTTTTATATCTATATAACTTGGATTTTTTATGAATATTCTCATTCTTAACTTTATGTATATAATCCTATATCTCAATATTATGTTTATAAAATTATATCATATGTTCTTTCCCTTTATTATTTAAAATTATTTACTAACTAGGAAAACATTTTATTAATTTTTTATCTCAATACTATACATATTACTCCATTCACACATACATTTATAATTAATCATGTAACAATTTCATGGAATGTATTCATATTCTTCATTAGTGATATCCTTCACTAAATAAATCATACTTTTCCATTTACATGATTTTTATTTCATTGATTTCTTATTTTTTTTTATTTAGTTTTCATGTTCATAGAAAATTCAAAATGATATATGATATCAATTTTCCTAACCACAATGAGGAATACTTTTTTTGTGAATAATTTCAAATAATTCCTAACAAATATCATTGGAAAAATCTATTTAACTATTATTTTTTCATGTTCACATCCAATGATTGACATGTCATCTCATTTCAAACCCAAATCAAATGTCTTTTCTAAATATTTATAAAAATATATGAATTTTCAATGATTAGTACATACCCACACTCATTATATCCCTGAGTACTTCTATTAGCATACTCAATGAAGTTATCAATGTATTCAAATCTATTCATGGAATAGTGAATTATTTATTGTGAATTCTATTTTTGTTGTCTCGGTTTCCTATATTATTCTCCTTTGATATCCAAAAACCTAGTAATAATTTTATTTCATTAAAATTATATATTTTTTAAATAATTAAATATTTTATATCCAAACATCAACAAACATTGACCACAACCCAAAAATCATTGTTTCTACTTCTGTGACACATTTAGGCAATCATTAACATTTTTCATTTTTGATAACTCATTTCTTATTATGTTCATTTATTAGGAAAATAATTATAATTATACTTCTTTACAACCATATTTAAATATGTACTGCATTCTTCAAAAATTTTCATTACACATATTTTTATAGATTATAATGTTTAATATTCTCTTCATCCTAGTAATAAATTTTTACACATATTTTTATAAATACAAAGGGTTACCTTCTTCAATGATCCTAAATTATATCTATCATATAATAATATAAATATATTTTTAGTAATATAATGATTATTTTAGGAAAATGATTATTATCTGAGGATTTAATTGTAGAGATTTTTTTATCATTATCTAGGGATGTTTCAACATTTTTCTCTTCCACATATCATAGTTTTATATCTAATTAATTACATTTTATGTTGATAAAAAACTTTTCATAATAATTTATTTTTCTTTTCATCCCACTAAATTATCATCCTTTCAATCCCATTCTTATATACCTTGTGGGCAATAAGTAAAAAATTCCCAAACTACATAATTAATAATTAATGTCACCTAAATATGATAATATTTGATTTTTAAATATATATTAATTATACTTGCAAGGTCATATAAAAAATATCTAAATCCCATTCCTGGACAACATTCTACAAAATTTTAATTTTAAACTTGTCATTTTTTTGTCATAGATTTCATTTGAAACATATAATTATTCAACCTTTTCCATAACATGATTTTATGAGAGTGTTGTATATTCCATCATTTTTAGACAATCCTATTTCTATAGCATTATTCTCTTCATAAAGATGTCATTTTTCTGGACATGAATCCTAGAAATATATGATCATAAATTTCATAACATTTTTCTCAAATTTCGTCGGATGCTCTATAATTTCTGAATTTTAAACATCATAATTATAGATTAAAAGTGATTCATAAAATTAATACTGATCTAATTAAACATAATAATTAAATGTTTGTGTTCCTTATGGTAATAATTTATCATCATATATTATGTTAATCTTTTACAACATCTAAGAGACACTTTAATTCCTATTTTCTCATAGACTTTTCAGAAACATCAAAATTTATAACATTAATATTAGAGGTTGGATTTTCAATCTAATAATTTTCATAGTTTTCTTCTAACAGAAATCTTTAATTCATATAATTCAAATAAAATAAAATGATCATATAACGTAGGTCTAACCCAAGTTTAATTTATCACTCTGACACCAATGGAAATACATAATGGATCTATTAGTCACACTGATATGGGTGTGAATTAGGTGTTAGTATTTTTATTGAATTATTTTATTTTTTATTTTCCTACTTTTGACTCAAACCAATGTCACTATTCCTAATGAAATGATCATACATGCAATGCATAATGTAAATTAAACACATCATAGTATATGTTAATAAGTTCTGGTAGTATGAAATACTATTTTTTAGGTTGGATATACCTCCAAAGAAAGTTTTTAACACCCCTATATTTTTTTGAAATATTTGTTTCAAAAACATTTAATGTTTTTGATAATTTCAATTACATATAACCCAATGTTTATCATGAATTATAATAAACATCTTGTCTTGATTACATTACATGAAACATAGATTTTCTCTTATGTTAAAAGTAATGAATAGTTTATAAGAAAATTTACATACAATTAAAATATTATTACGAAATTCATCACCTAGACATTGATATGGTTGTTATGAATTGTATTTACTAAATTATGAAAATATATGGTCTAAAAATGTAACTATAATTATTTTATTTTTAATAAATTAATTTGAAATTAAAATAAAAAATATTTGGAAAATAATTGAAGTCATTTATGAAAAGATATTTTAATGCATAAAAAGGTGTTATTCTAAAAAAATAAAGAAAATAAATTTTGGAGATTTATTTTAAATAAATGAATTCATTATTTAATACATAATATTTTTAAAATTCATCATTTTTTTTCTATAAAATATATTACGATCAATGCAATTTTACACTTAAAATTATATTTTTATAAAAAGTAGTTTCGTTGGATTTTACTCAATTAATATAAAATTAATGTTTAGATTTATATAATGAAAAAATAAAAAAATAAATTCCGTTTTTTAAATAATTATGTAAAATTTATCTTATTTTGAAATTTAATATTTTTTAGAAATTTGTTTGATGAATATTGATTTATATTGAATATTATTTAAAAATTATTATTCATATAATATATTCTTAAAGATAATTTTTAGTTTAAATTGTTTTTAAATTAAAATAATTTTCAATTTGTATGTGTGGAATCAATTTCATTTCAAATATTCATATGAATATAATATAATACTTTCACCATTTTCTATTTGAAAACCCCTTTTATCATTGCATCTGTGGGAATATTAATAAATTCATTTTTATAGTTAGGATAATGATATTTAAAAAAATGGATTGTATATTTTGAATAATAATAAATTATATTAACTAATAATATCAACATAATTAATGTAAAAAATAAGTAGTGAAAATAGTAAACAATTAATAAAATGATTATGGAAAATGGGTCTATCGAATGTTAAACTAAACTATAACCACTAAAGTAATCTAATAACTTGTATAAATACTATTTTATGGACATATTTGAACATTATAATGTCAAATTATCTATAAAAATAAAATATTGTAAAATCTGATTTGATAAAAATATGGGCACAATATTCGGTTTAAAAAAACTACAATTGTTCCACTCACCTCACATATAAAAATCCGCTGACTCTCGTCAAATATTCACACTTTCAAAGAATTGTTTTGGTAATGGAATACCAACATAAATCCTCATATTCCCTCCTCTCATCCTATAATACTTTTTATTTCAGTAACACCTACCAATGAATGATTTTTTGTTCAATCTTAATGAGGATACCCGACGAAGAGGTATTGTTATAGAACAATAATTTTTTTTATTTCATCCCTTACATAATTAAATTCTTATTAAAAAATGATTATATAATAAAACATTTATATTATATATAATTTTTACATACTAAAATTTTCAAATTAATTTGTTTTATTAATTTTCTGGCATAGAAACTTTTTAGTTTGGTTTCTAGTGAGAGAAGGATTAAATTTTTGTGTTCTTCTAAAAAATGCATGTTTTTTGTTTAGCATCATTAAATGCAGGGGCATGGCACAGTTTAGAGACTTCATGACCGTTCGTATTTTCAAAATGAGTTAAAACATAAAAGACTAGAGAAATAGTAATGAATTATGAAATAGAAATTTAATTAAAATAAGAAGTCTATTAAAATTTAAGAAATTGTCTTAATGATAATAATAATAATATTTCTTGGGAATAATTATAATGTTATTATTAATAGTGTTAAGAATGTAAAATATATTATGTTGTAATTAATATTGTAATAATAAAAATTATTTTTAATATTAAGTTATGTTGTTACCACTTTTAATATTATATTTTATTATGAAACTATTAATATCATTAATGTTGTTGTTATTATTACCCCATATTATAATTATTTAAATAAAATAGAATTTTCTAAATAATAATAATAATTTTATTAATATTTAAAAATATTTTTCTTATTATTAGTATTATTAATTTTATTAAGATATCATTATCATTGTTATTATTATTAATAATATTGATTATAATTTTGTAAATGTTTGTTATTTATTTTATTATTATTATTAATTTTTTTAAATTTTCATGTTTGGGTTTGGATCTCTTCCATCCCACCTAGGTCGCATCCCCTTCTCCTTCCCTCAATCGTCGCACCCCATACACCTAGAATCCCTATCACACCACACCATCACCATCCTTCTCTCTGTTCTATTCCATTAGACCCTCTCCCAACACGTTACTGTCTGGTGGCCTCCCCTCCTACCTGGTCGATTATTCTCCCCCCAGTGTCAAGAATCTTGTTTGTGGCCTGTGTCTGGTGCCTCCCTTTTCTCACGCCTCACCTCCTCCTCATGGATGAATCCCTACCCCCAACGCCCCTTTGGGAGAACCCCACTAACTGTAAATTCGCGTCTCGTGTGATGCCCCCTTGTGCCCATGCCTCTCTCTAGGTACACCCCTCCACTGATTTGTGGTTTCGATTTTTTTCCTAGTGGGTAGGGTGTTATCTTTGGGGGTCAATTTTGAATCTTTATTTAGTTCGAATTCCTCATTTAGGGTCCAATTTTTTATGCTTGCGGTGCGTGTAGTGTGTGGTGGATGTTCAAGAATTGTTTTGTGAAGTTGATACACAAGGGTAGATAGTTCCTCACATAAGTGTTATAGTAATTAGTTTAGTTGTTAATTAATTTTTTTGTTCCATAATTAATTATTTTTCTATAAAACTGGTTTTTTGTTTAATTTATTTGCATTTAATATTATGAAAATGATTTAATTTGTTGTGAATGTGGTGATTTTTTTTAAAATGATTTTGTTATGAATTTTTTTTTCATTCAATTTTTTTTTCATGAGAAAGTAAGCGATTATGTGTATAAGTATTATTTGATGAATAAGAATGTTTATTAAATTAATTTTTCATAATTATATAACACTCCAGAATGATAAATGGGTAATTGAATAAATAATATGAATCATTTCAACAAGTTTCACCTTCAATTTTAGGAGCCTACCTGATTAGAACATCATAGGTAAGCATGATTGGCCTGGGGTAGTGATTAGGACAGATGACCTTCCTGGAAGTTTCCCTAGGTATGTGTGAGTGATGAAAAAGAAAACTGGAAAGGAAATGTGTTGGGATGTGGGGATTTTCATTAGTCAGATGACCCATTCAAGAATGTGGGTTAGACCTAGGGTGGGGACCACATATCTACAGGGAAAATGGTGTTACCTAGAAGTCCAGGACATAACTTCCATGTTAAAAGAGGGGTGTATATGCTGTAAATAGGACCCAGTTGACATAATGGGTATCAGAGGTGGTACCTAGCCTTAATTTTGGTGCACTGCCTTGCTTAAAATGTTGGGTCCACAATGAGGATGTTGTGCTCTAAGGGGGGGGGGGTGGATGTAACACTATAGAATGATAAAGGGTTAAATGACTAAATGATATGAATCATGTCAACAAGGGGAACATTACTTTTTTAGATCCTACCGGATTAGAATGCCCTAATTAAGCATGCTTGGAAGGGAGTAAAGATCAGGATTGGTGACCTTTTGGGATGTTTCTCAGGGTGTCTGTGAGTGAGGAAAAAGAACACTATAATGGAAATGTGATGGAAATTGGGGACATTCATTAGCTATATGACCCGTTCAGGCATGTGGTTGGGACCTATGGTGGGGGCCACGTATCTACGGGGCAAATAGTGTTACCAGGCAGTCCAGGACCTGACGACCGTGTAAAAGGTGGCAGTGTTAGTGTTGTCCCTATGATCCAATTGTCACAAATTTTTTATTTTTTGGTATTATTTGAATTTGATTATGATTTAAATTTAATGTATCTTTTATTTTTTGGTATTTTGTATGTGAAATGGGAGTGTGTTTCACTATAAAAACCCATATTTCATTATTTATTATAGTTTTAGAAACTATTCATTTATTTTTTTAATGTGAAGATTTGTAGTGAGTGTTTTCATGTGGCATCATGATGAGTTTTTTTATAACAGGTCTAGAGTGAGTCTTTTAGTGTTTCAAGTCATACTTCACAGTTTTTAATTTTATTAATAAGTTTTATTACTTGTTGTTCTGTTGAAAAAGGGTTTTCTATAAATTTTTAGCTGGTCTAATTGATGGTGTAGGCGATGCAGATTATATTCTAAAAATATTTTGTTATACGCTTAATTAAAAATAAGGTTTTCGAGTGTGTTTTCCAATGAAAATCCTAGTATTACTCTTTTATAATTGCTTAATAGAAATTCTAAAAGGGTTAATCAAATTATAACAATGGTGTGAAACATTCTTGGAAAGTGATTTGGCGTGCGTAATATTCCATGATGGAATTTGGGTGTCTAAATGGATGTTTTTAGTGTGTATGAACTTTTTTTAAATTTTATGAATAAAATTGAATAGTGATGAGAAATTGGATTTTAAATGTGAACAAAGAGGGAAGCTCGGGGTTATAAGTGTGGGGACTAGGACTAGTTGTCTAGTGTTATGGAGGTGGCATCAGATATGTTTCAATGGGTGGATGGATGATTGTAACACTAACTAAACACTTGAATGTCTAAGAGTCATGTTTTCTAAGCCACATTTTTTGAGGGTCATTGATTATAATCCATGTTTTCTGATGGTTTTGGTTTCTAATCCATGGTTTCTAAGGGTCCTAGTTTCGATGAAAATTTTCACCGAGACATGAGTTTCTGTGGTTCCACTGGTGTCTAGTACCTATAGAGCCTTTCCCAGATTTGGGAGCTCTCGGTTATACTGTGCACACCAATGACACATGATTTTTCAACTTAGATACTACACAAGAATATTTGTTTTTTTATTATATTGTGATTCATTAATTTGTTTTTCAGAAAACTATTTTAATTGAAGTTGTTCACGTATTTCAATCTTCCCATTAATTTTTATTGGAAATATATTTTCTATTTATTACGTGTGTGTGGAATCTTTTCTTTGTGGCATCCTATTGGGAGATTTCTCATACCCTACATGCACATGTGGGTGTATGCCGATTTGGTTGTGTCAGATATAGGTAAAGATAATGTTTTTGGAAGTGGTGGTTTAGGTTTTGAGATGATTTCAGGGCTTGACACGAGAGAGATGGCTCGAGGGATGTTCCCACTTTCTAGGTGGTAGTTTTTGAGTTAGGTTTTCATTGCCAAACTTTATATTGTTGTCTGGGTTTTGGTTTTACATGTAACTGAAAATATTGTTTTCGATAAAGGCTTGTTTGGTTGGGAATTTTAATTATGGTTTGGTTTATTTTGATGGTTGTTTTATATTTCTAAATATTCAGTTTAATCGTTCCCAACTATACTTTTGATACCCAGGAACTTGTGCAAGACCATGGGGGTTAGGAATGCCCTTTGGGCCATGTCACGAACCGGGTCGGGCACCAGGTCTGATGGTGATATGGTGTGGTTCATTGAAAAAATGGTATTAGAAGAGGATTTCAATCATAGGACATGTTCCTTTTGGATAGAGACAGGTTAGACCAATGTTAAGGTGTCATACTTGACGTTCTAGATATGAAGAAGGTGCATACCCATCACACCACTTGGCGGGACTCGAGCAACCCGTGTAAGATCATGTTTTTCTGAGTATATGGTCCTTATGGTTAATATGGTCTAGAGGAATTGAAAAGGGAGTGGGGTAATTTGTCCTAGTGAGCTCGCAGGTCCTATAAATCCTTGTGGATATGGGAAATTGTATTATAATACTCTCTATGGCGGTGGAATGATTGGTGTATGGTTGTAAACCATATGTCACAGTCACCCACTGACACTACTGGCCTCTTTCATCATTCCTCGTCTAATTGTTATGGATTCATGGAACTCTAAAATTTATCTGAAAATGATTTGGTCATGGAAAATGTTTTTAAATGAAGATATTTAAAAAGAAAATGATGTGTATCGTTTGAAAAGTGTTTGTTGAATGTTTTGTTTTTTAAAAATGGAATGTTCTAGTTTTAAACCATGGTGTTCTCATAGGAAACCTTATGCATGGGTATATATGGAAAGAGAAATGGTTTATCGTATGACCATATGAGTTCCTATAAGGACATGAAGTGGGTGTCAATGTGGCATGGGAACATCCATATGTGAGGCCCGTTGGATAGCATTGGTGTTTGTGCAACCCACCAGCTCTGAAATTTTTTAAAAAGATTTGTTAAAGGAAATGATGGGGTTTTTAATAATCAGTGATTGTGTGGTGGGACCTTGAATTTCGGAAAATTTGGTTGTGAGGAATTATGAGCAGATTATCCCTTTTGAATTATTTATTTCTCTAGTTTGAATTCTTATTTTTTATGTTGGTGTGAAAGTGTGTGGTTATTGTCTTCTTTTGAAAGGTACTTCGGTAAGTTCCAACAGTGGTTTCCCCAACAAAATTATTATTCTCTTGTAGTTGGTATTTGACAATGGGCCAATTTGAATGGGTGTGTGGCTATGCTTATTGACTAGTGTACACCCCCAAAAAATTGTTAACATGATATTAAATTGTGGGCACGTGAAATTTGTCATATTCCGGCCATGATGTTGATTAAAGTGAGTTCTGTCCCTTATTGGTGATAGTGATAAGTCTATATATTACTTCTTTTTAGCTATGAGGATTGTATCATAGTGGTATGATAGATATGAGGGTGTTTGATAAGATTTTTTGTCTCCTAATGTAGTCTGAGTTGTTGGGTATGATGTTTTACATCCTTGTGTTTGAAGGTATCCATAGAAATGGTGAAAGGAATTCCAAAAAGGAAGGTTGAAGGCGGTTCAGAGTAATCGATGTAGTCCAATGTCTTAAAAGGCTTTTAGTGCTTTCATAGGCTTCATGGGTCATGTTTGGAGACCTTTTTCTATGTCAATTCTCTTAAAAGAGCAGGGGTGTATTTCATAGAATCCTTCGGGAATCCCTTTTTTCATAGTGGCGTGTCCTCCAATTCATGAGTTCAAATTTTTCTGTTCAAAGGGGACTATTTTTTGTGCATCTTTCCTTCTTATGTTTATTGTTTAAGGTGAATATTTTATGCATGTGTATCATCTAAATCCCTATTCTAGTGGATGTGTAGTGAGCGAGTAGTTGGATGTCAAGGTGTGTTGTGTGTTTTGGTGTTTTCTCGGTTGGGTGTGGTTACGTGTTTCACCAAAAGGAGAAGTTTTGATCAGTAGTCATCAATGAATGACCATGAGGTTATATTTTCTTCGAACATCAGGGCTCCATCCATAATCCTTGGAGTGATTCTAGCCCGTGGTTAGGAACTGACGAAGTGTATGGGGCCCCAGTTTTATTTCTGTCATCAGTGTTGGATATGAAAGTAGTTTAAATAATTTCCTATAGATGTTCCATTATGAATGACCCATCTTGGTGCATGAGTTTTCCCATGGCTATGAGGAGTCATGGTTGTCTCATACCTTAATGTCCCTATGGATGTGTGACACCGGGTGTAATCTCTTTTAGCGGTCCTTTTGGGATCCGTTTGAGTAAATCGTTCTCTATTTTGATTATTGCTCATCCAGGAATGTGATGATATTGAATTTTCATTGGCTGTGGTTTGGACGCCCTAGTAACTTGGACCTTCCCTCTCCATTTATTTTGGCGGGGTGTTTGTTCACTATCAGGAAATTTTTAATTTTGGGTTCCTTGTAGAAGTTCTAATCGCGGGGAGACCCATGGGTGGTCTCACTCATATGTGATCTATTAAATGTCCCGAGACCAAGCTATTGGAATCAGCCCTTCTAAATGATGTGTATATTTTTTTATGAAACGTTATAAATACAGAAAAATTAATTTGCTTATCAGGATCATTAATGGACCCGGTTTTGGAGAATAAAAATAGAAAAATTCATTAAATTACAAATGTACAAATTTTAGAAAATATTAAACAATGTATCATCAGAGCACTGGTCCTTATTAAACATTTATTTTAGCATAACCACTAATCCTAAAATAATTGTTTTAAAACATGGTATGAGCAAAAGTTTTCCATTTAGTGGTTTCATAAAACAAATGAAAAAAAATATTTTTTGTATTATCTTAAATATTTTATAAATATACACAAAAATAGATTTTCACAAACACATGAATACATAGATATACAAAACTAGTATTCTGAAAAATTATAATACTTGAAAATCCATTGGATATTATCTTTAAAAAATATTATTTTTTGTGGGATATAAATGATAAATTTCAATACATTTTTAAAACTCATTACATAAATCCATAGGTCTAAACATAGATTTACGGGTTTATTCCCCAAAACATCTCTTATACCACCAGCACCACATTTCACAAATAATTTTCTCTTATTACTTAATTTCTTATCTCTTTCCTAGCAAATTCTAAAATGAATTCATATTATTATTTTCATTACATCAAAATATTCATTCTTATCACATGTTGTAAAGAATATTCTCTAGAGTTTCTGAAAGCCAATTTTCAAAGAATACCATTTTTTTAAATTAATTCATTTATTGGTGAATCATAAATATAATGGTAAATGAAATAATTATGTTTTGATATAAATACTATTCTAATAATATTCCTTCACTTGTTATTACTTTTTGAATTAAACAATAAATTTAAAATTGAAACCATGTATTTATTATAGATGCAGCGGGTGTCGATGTCATGCACAATGCATTTCCATATATATGTGCTAACACAATGACCATACGGTTGATAAAATGTGACGACATGTTCTGTGTATTTTTTTGAAACTAGACAGATGAATTGACAATAAAATTATAAAATTGATAATAACCATTATATATATATATATATATTCATTTTGGAATTGAATTACAACACTCATCATTGATGATTAAATACATGATTGAATAAAACGTCGATAAATGAAGATATCCACTGGAATAATTAAATAAAACATAAAATTTTATAAATACTTATATGTATGTGGAAAATTTAAAAGTAATAATTCATGAAGGTGATTATATTTCTAATGAAGCCTTCCGTTATATCACAATAAACTAATTTTAAACTATAATTTAAAAAATTAATACAACATTATATAATCACACATTTTCATATATATATATATATATATTAAAAAACTACACATAGTTTGATATAAATATATGTAATATCACATCATATTTTTATGAAGAAAAATATTGATAAGAACCCAAATATTTTTTTTCTGGTTTGTCTTTCTATTCTGTTTTTTTAGAAAAAGAGGAGTTTCTAGAAGTTTCAAGAGTACACTTCATATACTTATAAGTACAAGCCATGTAATCAGTTGTTGCGGGTGAACATGTATTGTCTGTGTAATGGCAGAGTATGTGGTCATGTGTGGTGACCTAGAGACCACCTAAATAGAGGCCAGAAAGGTCAAGTACATTTCATGTATATTTAATTAAGACATTGTGTACGTTATTTTTATTTCCTTAAATAGACTAGGGTCACATATGATGAAAAAGTTATCTTATTCTCGGCCTATCTCATCCGAGAGAGAACTAGACTGTCAGATCTCCGCTAAGCCCCTGACTCTTCGTTCGTTCTTCGATCCTAACTTCATCGGTTGCATTGGAATCGAATCGATCTACGGCATTCTAGGGTGATTCAAGGGCTGAGGTTAACGTATATGTATATCATTACACTGAGGTAGGTGGTTTGTTCCTTTCCAAAGTATGTCATTGAGTTATATGTGAAATAGTGCCCAATAACCTTGTTTGGGGTATTATGTTTTTATGGGTGATAGACCTTTTATTACCTTCTATGAATTGTTTGTTTGGATAGAGGTTAATTTTATGTGAATAGGGTTATATTTTCCAAGCTATGTATGTTTTCCAATGTTTACTTCTTTTGACCATTTGGTATAGAATTTACTATTAGTCTGCAGCTTTGTTTCCCATGCCTAATATTGTTAGGATGGAGTAATTTTATCTAACATGTTGTAAGATACTTTAGGATATTTAGCCATTTAGTTCTTGAGGTTTAATTTGGCTTCAGCATATAGTCTGTTCATTATTAACTTACAAATGGATGTGGGGTCTGGGTGTAGTAGACCATAGGATGAATTGACACTGAGCGCCTCTCCATAGTGTTTGTTTTATTATAATGTTGCGAGACCATAGGGGGAATGGAATTTATAATCCCTTGGATTTTATGTTGTTTTGAAAATATGGGTCACAAGGGAAATTAGATTTTGAGTGCTTCCTCAGAGTTCCTATTAGTTACTAATACAAGACCACATGGGGAATTGACAGTGAGTGCCTTCTCTGAGAGTCTTTTCTAAAGCTGAACCAGAGTTGTTTGATTGTGTGTATGTCCCATAGGGTTGCTTGTGGTTTTTTGGATAAACCAGAGGGGTTAAGATGTGAGTAATTCCCAAAGAGTTACCTAATTTTGATTGGTTTCTTTGATACTTAAAAATGAATGCCATTAAAATTGTAGGACTATTACTATGTGTACTTCCTTGTTTACTGCTTCATTTTGTTTATTGCCTTCCATATATATTCAATGACTATTAGGAATAGATATTTGGGTTATTGACTAATGGGATTTGTCTCACACCCTGTTTGGGTCATATTTTTGGGCCCAAATAGATTATATTGCTGCAGGTTTAGATAATTGATAGAACCCTTATACTTCAGTTACATGATTGTTGTGGAGCTGGGGAGAAAGGGACCTAACTGAGGCTTGAAATGTTTTGGAGCTGTTTACATTATTTTCATTATACATTGGCATAGTATTGTATTCCAACATTGTGAATTGTTTTGATTCATTCATAGTTATATGTATCGTGCATCATATATATGTATATGTTCTCAGTTGTAATTACTTTCATTCATCCTTTGTTTATTGTTTATTGTAATTATTAGTGCTTATGCTATAAATATCTATTTTACATATGCTATGTCACTTTTCCAATGATGGAATAGTTTCCCCACTATCTTACTCAAGGCCCTCACTGCTAGTCGGAATCCTCTAGCATTCGTAGAAATGCTCTTGAGGTCATGTGACCAACCTGGTATGGGGTGCCTTTGGACCACTTCTGGAACTGGGATGTTACAAATTGGTATCAATGGAATTATTTTCTTATGGACTTATGGTTTGGAGCCTATAGGCTAGGATAGGAAGGACCAAGTTGTTAGTAATAGGCTGTTCCCATGAGTAGCTAACTCGCGTATAGGGAAAAGCCAATTTACCTCAATTATTTCAATATTTCTGGTTTTTCAATTATACGGATGATTTGATTTCACTATTAGGGGATTCACAAGCATTGTGTTGTGATCATTGATGTTATTGAGGTTCTATTTCTATTGCAACTATATGAGATAACGGTATTCTGTATCATTCATTATATAGGAACTTTCTAAAGATCACATGTCATGCATTATTGCCATGACATTTATGGTGCATTACTGATTGGATGTTGTTGTGATAGATGTTGTGCTAGATATTCATATTGTTGTGATACATGCCTTGATAGAAAACCTTCTTTTGGAAAAGATATTGTTTTGTATAATGTTTTTTATGAATGGACTCCATATATTGGTTCTTGATGTGTTATGTACCCTCGTGGACCATAATTAGGTAGATCATTACTCTGTTATGTTTATATATAACATGTATAATATGACAAGATTTGATTCACATGGAGTATGGGACCTCATAGATTGGAATTTGGATCTTTATTGGTCGTTTCAGTGTTTTTCTAGGTTCTGGTGTTGTTTCTGAGGCTTAATGTCCCAAATAACATAAAATACATGGTGTTTAATGATATATATTCCATGTTCCATTCTATTCAGGAAGGAATTTTTTTTCATTAGTACATGACTTGTACAGTATGTACACACCGTTTAGTCTCTAACTCTGTCAGTGGCTGTGTGGGAAGAGACATAGGGTTTGGAAATCATTGGAGGAACAGGCTGTGTTAATGATGTACATGTTGTGTTTTAAAGAGCATGTGTCAACCCATTTGACTAACAACGTGGATGGATAAAATATAAGTCATATACAAAATGTCATGCTTGAACCCATCGGGTAGTGTAACCCATGTATCTTGTTGTGTAGCAAACAACATCAGTTAGTTAAATCTTTCTAGTACAAATGTGTCTGGAAAACACATGCCATGTAGAGTCATCAGTGTAATTTTCCATGTATCTAACAACATGGGTCGGTGATGTTCGTATGGTACATTCCATGTCTGGAACTAACAGGCCATGTTGTCTTGTTATAGGGAAACTGTATGGCCTAGTCGTGTAGAATAACTCGGACAGGGAAATATGATTCAAGTACACACCATTTGTTTGGACAACACGCCATGTCTTTGGGGTGTTACACAACTTGGGTTTGAAAAAGTACACGCCCATGTGAATGATTATTGGAATATGTCATGTAGGCATTTTACATGCCGTGTATCCATGTTTTGAAAAACATGAATGCAGTCTTTCTTTTGTTCCCCTTATTACACATCTATGTTTCTGTCTGTATTTATCATGATCTAAGGAGTGCGCATGACCTTGTAGAGTCATGCCATGGAGACATCCTCCAGTTTTCCACCAGTTATAGTCTTGTGATCAGAAACTAGATATAGATGGTCTGGGACATCCAACAGATCCTCTGGTTGTTCCAGTCTTTTCTCCCACCATCATTCCGGACACAGGTGCGGATGCACAATTATATGAGTGCTTTATGAGGTTTATGCAGACCTTCCAAGGTGTTCCACATCATACCCCTTATATGGCAGAGTTGACACTGGTTTTCCGTCATTTGTATCCTCCCACCTTCATAGGGTAAAGAGGACCTCAGGGTGTGGAGTCATGGTTAGAAGTCATTCTTTCTATCAATGATCAGAGGGAGATTCCCCCAGAGAGGAGGGTGGTGATCTCAACGTATATGTTTCAGTATTCTTCTAAGAGACGCTAGGATGTGATCTCACTGGTGGGAGCCAGGGGGTTATGGTGTGGGATGAGTTCGAGCATGAATTCTATGACTACATCTACTCGAAGAAATTGAGGGCTGATTGAGACCAAGGGTTCATGAGTTTGAAGCAGGTTACTCTTTCAGTTATGGAGTATAATTCTCACTTCACATAGCTATAACGCTTCATGCATATTCCTAGAGGTGAAGAGTTATTCATGGAATTTATGTTTGAGGATGGTCTCATGCATGAAATATTATATTTCGTGAATAACATCATGTCGACTTAAATCTATTCAATTTATAACCTTGTGCTAATCCCTGAGCTCAATCAGAGGGATTCTGGAGTGGTGAACCAAGGCAGTTCGACATCCAGGGTTGGTATCCCTCAAACTAACTACAGGAAAAACCACAGGGATTCTATGTGTGAGGATATGAGGAGGCAGGACACAACTTCTGGTTGCCAAGTGGTGTGATACTAGTGAGGGAATAAGGGTCATATAGGACCATATTTTTCGAGAAACCCAGTGGAGTGTCGATCATGCAGCGTGATGGGCCATCTTCTACATTTCTATCATCTTTTTTTTCAGCAAAAACTGGGGCCAAGGGTTCTTCTATGACTCATTGCTCAAGAGAAGCACCACCAATTTCTCGTCATTTTGGGAACTGGTGCTCTTTCAGCTGTTCAGTACGAGGTGGTGAACACGACCATAGTAGCCAGTCCCCAAGACTTCAGTGACAAAAGGGTGGATCAGCATAGGGTGTTCAGATAGGGTCACAGGGTCGCTGTGTTGGTTAGACTTTTGCAGTGAAGCAGACCATGTAAGAGCAGGATCTTGGAACCTCTAAAGTTCATGGTTCGATCCTAATTGGATCATTTTTAGCTTCTTCTCTTTTCAATAAAGGGGCTTCCCATATCTTTATATATGTTGATTTTGTGGAGAGCCTTGATCTCTATATCTTTTCTCCTGCTGATATCTTGATGCGAGACATAGTTTTGGGGAAAATAATTGCTAGTATACGTCATTGAAATGAGTTCCCACTCAAGGTTGGTGGGAGTCACTTATTATGGGACATGTATGTGCTATAAATGATAGGATATTATGTTATTCTCAGATTAGACGGGTTTGTTCCTTTCCGGGTAGTTGTCAATTGCTATTGTCTTAGGGTGAGTTTCACCAAACATGAGGGTGGATCAATACTTCTTAAGGGAGTGTGGGATTTCTAGGTGAGCAGAGAAGGACCCGAGAATCATGGGTTGGGAGAAGTTACAGCCCATATTTCTAGTCATTATCTAGATTACCATTGGACTTCTTAGATGGACTTTCCTCTAGTGGTAGATCATTTCCTGGGTGTCCTTCCATAGGATATTTCATGTCTTCCACTAGAGAGAGAGGTGTAAATTTCTATTGATCTTATTCTAGGAGCACCACATATGTCCATCACTTTATATAGGATTGCTAAACCAGAGTTACAAGAGTTCAAGAAGAGGTTGGATGAGTTTCAGGCAAAGGGTTTAATCCACCCCAAAACTTTTCATAGGGATTTGGCTGTCTTGTTTTTGAAAAATGAGGGTTGTACCTTCATAAAGGTTGCGTATTATCAAAAGTTTAACTAGTTGATGGTCAAGAACCGATATCCCTTTCCGAGAAATTATGATCTCTTTGACCATATTTGAGGATCACGAGTGATCTAAAAGATTGGAATTGGATCTTGTTATCATCAGTTGAGCGTTAGACCATAAAATTTACCTATTACGACGTTCAAGAGAAGGTATGGTTGGTAAAAGTATGTGGTTATGCCGTTTGTTCTCAAGAACGTACCTGATTTTTTCAAGTCATGGATGAATAGAGTGTTTCATCCATACATGGATTCTATTGTGGTGGTATTCATGGACGATATCTTGTGGTAACCTCACACTTGACACAAGCATGACACACATCTCGAGATAATTTTGAGTACACGGATTTATCATCAGTTATTTGCTAATCTCTAAAAATACAACTTTTGGATGGACGTGATTCACTTCATGGGTCATTCCATCTTAGATACAAGAGTATCAGTTGGTCCTAAGAAAGTGAGAGAAGTATTTTACTGAGAGTAGTCAATGAATGTATTTAAGGTACAATGTTTTCTAGGGATGGATGGATACTAGATGAATTTTATACAAGACTATTCCTGCTTAGCAGCACCACTGGTAGGACTGACTAAGATTGGTGCAATGTACTTGTGGCCAGATACTTGCGAGTCAGCCTCTGAGAAGCTGAAAGGGAGGCAGACTGCTGCACCAATACTTGTATTTCCAAAGCCGAGAATGATCTATACAATTCACTATGATGCATTAGGTATCAGGCTATTAGATGTTCTTATGTTGGGAGAAGGGGTTTTTGGGTACGGGTCTCAACAGTTGAGGCCACACGAGTGAAATTACCCGATGCATGATCTCGATTAGGCTGTAGTTGTTCATGCTTTACATAGTTTGAGAAACTACCTGTTGGAAGAGAATTTTGTGGTTTTCACCAACCACAAAAGTATCAACTATGTCATAATTCAGTGTGACCTGAATTTGAGACAGAAAAGGTTTATAGAATACATTCAGTCTTTTAACATTGATCTTACCTACATTCCTAGGAAGGGAAACATAATGTATGATTCATTGAGCAGAAAAAATTAGATACATGCCATTCAGGAGGCCAATAGTGTGTTGCAGCTTATTTCCCTATTCTCTAAGATGCATTTAGAGGATCATGATAGGTAGGGGAATAATTTTTTATCCTTTTTAGTTTATAGCAATACTCTACTTGATCAAGTAAAAATGAGGCAGCTATCAGATTCGGAAGGCCTTTTCCGATGAAAAATTGTGTCAGGAGAGGACCGGATTCCAAGAAGAACCATATGGGAGGATGAGATCTAGCATTTTCGTTGGTGCATGTTGGTGTTAGGTGACATACGCGTGGATTTAATGAGGGACTTTCATTAATTAGTTTCTGTAGTTCTTCTTGGCATTACAATGATCTGTCATGATCTACAACAATCATATTGGTGGCTAGGTATGAAGAGATATGTTGCTGGGTTTGTCATGATATGTTCCACCTATCAACAGGTGAATGTGGAGCAATAGTGACCAGCATGGCTTTTGCAGTAGTTACCCATTCCCGAGTAGAAATGGAATGATTTCACAATGGAATTCATGACTAGTTTACCAAGTTCACCTTGAAGGAATGATGCATTTGGGCTGTCATTGACAGACTCACAAAGGTTTTACTCTTCATGCTGATCAAGGAGACCACTAGGGTTGATGATATGGGAGAGTTGTACATCCAAATGATTGTAAGTCTACCTGGGTTTACACACTCCATTATTTCAAAAAGGGATGCATGTTTTACTATTCAGGTCTAGCAGGGACTTCAGAGGGATTTGGGTACACAAGTACTTCTATGTAATCCGTACCATCCCCAAAAATATGTCCTATCATAGAATACAATTTAGTTTTTTGAGTTCATGCTTCATACAAGGATCCTGTATTTTTTAGGTACATGAGATAAGAACTTACCTCTTGTGGAGTTTTCATACAATAATCGTTTTTACACAACTATTGAGTTGGAACCTTCTGAGGCCATGTACGTTAGGCCATTCCGATCACCCTTATGCTAGATGGTGGTAGGAGAGGCACCTATGCTGGGACATCAACTTGTCCAGGAGACTATAGAGCAGATAGAGTTGATTCGGATGGGGATGGCTATGGAACAATCTCGATAGAGGTCTTATGCTGATCAATGGAGATGACCTCTGATGTTCATGGTGGGATATCATGTTTTCAACATGTCACTCCAAGGTTGGGACACTAGAGCATTGGTTGAAAGGGAAAGCATTCATTGAGGTATGTTAGACCATTCAAAATTTTGGTTAGAGTCAGGCCGGTTTCCAATCAGTTGTAGTTTCTTCAAAGGTACCAGGCTATGCCTTACGCCTTCACATTTCTAATCTTCGGTGTTACTTATCCGAACAATATCATGTTTTTCAACCTGAGGTGGTTGAGCTCGAGGTGGATTCCACATTCGAGGAGCGTCCTATCTAAATTGTTTATCGAAGTGCAAATTTTCTCTGTGGATGGTTTGTTCCTTTGGTATGAGTGTTATGGAAACACGAGCAAGTACGGGATGTGACTCAGGAGAGGGAGGCCAATGTATGATCACAGTGGCCAAAACTATTCGATGATTCTTCTTCTACGTCGCCATGCTATTAAAATTCAGGGAACATATATTTTTTAGGGGATGTTTTTAAGAACCCATATCTTATTTTTTGTTATGTCTTTTTTTTCAAGAAAAAAGGGTTTTTTGGAAATTTTATAAGTACACATCTTGTACATATAAGTACACACCATGTACCTAGTTTTCATGGGAGACCATGTACTGGCCATGTAAAAGTTGAGTACATGGACGTGTGTGATGACCTAGAAACCTCTTAATGTGGCGGCCCGAAAAGGAAAGTACATGTCGTGTAATTTTAAAGAACATGCTATGCAACTTAATTTTATTTCATTAAATGGATTGAGGTTGAGGTTGATGGAAAACCCAATATTTTTCTTGACCTATCTCATCTAGGAGAAAATCATACCGCCAGATCTTTTCCGAGCCTCTGACTCACCATCTGATCTATGATCCAAACATTTTCAGCTGCCTTGGAAACACATCTGTCTATGACATTCTAGGGATATTCAAGGCCTAAGGTTCATGTATATTGATCTAACTATGCCGAGGTAGGTTTATTGTTCCATTCCATTATTAGTTCTTCAATTATATGTGCCAAAGTTCCCAATACCCATGTTCGGGTATTGCGTGTTTATGGCTATTAGACCTATTATTTCCTGTTATACCTTGTTTCTTTGGATAGAAGTTAAATGTTTATTTAGAGGGTAAACATTTCCATGATATGGATGTTTTTCCAATATTTTTATATTTTCTCTGTTTGGTCTTGCTTTCCTTGTAAGGAAACTACTTTTTTTAATACCTAGTATTGTTCGTAAGGGGTGATTTTATATAACATACTATGAGATACTGTAGACTATTTTTCCATGTACTTCTTGAGGTTTACTTAGGCCTCCTCATATCATTTTTACAAGATTAAAATACATAGGGATATGGGAAACTAGTGTAGTAGACCATAAGATGAATTGACGATAAGGGATTCTCTAGAGTGTTTGTTTTACTGTTATGTTGCCATACCATAGGGGGGATGGACTTTGTGCCCCCTCAAAGTGTCTGTAGTTTCCTTAATATGGGCCACATGGGGAATTGGATGTTGAGTGCTCCTTAGAGTGCATATTAGTTTCTAATACGAGACCACATAGGGAATTGATGGTGAGTGCTTCTTCAGAGAGTCTTCGCTAAAGATTTACAAGAGGGGTTAGACTGTGGGTACATCCAAGAGGGTTACCTGTGGTATTTTTGTTAATCAAGAGGGGATAGGCTATGACTACTTCCCATAGGGTTACCTACTTCATATTGGTTTCACATGATATATAAAATTTAATGGATTTGAAATTTTAGGACTGTTAATATGTGTACTTCATTGTTTACTACTTCATTTTGGTTATTTCCTTATATATATATTCAGTTGCTATTTTGCACAGATATTTGGATGTTTTCCTACTGGGATTATCCTCACACATTGTTTGGGTCAGTATTTTCCCCCAAATAGATTATATTTCTTAAAATATAGATAAATTCAAGTCTCCATCAACTTCTGGTACTTGATTGTTGTGGAGCTCGGTAGTATTAGACCATGCTGAGGCTTGCGATGCTGTGGAGTTGTTTGCTTGATTTTCGTTGTACATTGTATTAGTATTGTATTCCACATTTTTGACTTTTTTGGATGCTTTCTTATACATATGTATCCTGCATCATATATATTTAAATGTGCTCAGTTCTTATTTCTTCCTGTATTACACTATTTACTTTTTTATGGTTTTATTATCGCTTCTGCTATTTCTATCTTTTTTACTTCCACAATGTTACTCTACCAAAGAGGTCTTAGTTTCCACATTATCACATCCAAGTCCCTCACTGCTAGTCAGCATCCTCTAGCATTTAGGGAAATGCACTTGAGGCCATCTAACCAACTGGGTACAAGTTGCCTCTGGGAGGCTTCCGGAACAGGGACATTACAATAAATATTGTAGAAAATTAAATAATTCTTGCATACTCCTGTAAAATTTAATAAATATCAAG
This sequence comes from Viscum album, assembly GCA_963277665.1. NCBI lineage: Eukaryota > Viridiplantae > Streptophyta > Magnoliopsida > Santalales > Viscaceae > Viscum > Viscum album. Next base: position 300,936,984 of record OY728131.1, on the reverse strand, counting down.
ACCCAAAAACTAGGACTAAATTTAATTACACATTTACATAAAATGATTTTAGAAAGAAAATACATTTCATCAAGATACACATTTCATGTTTGTAAAATGAATTAGAAAGATATGATTTTACATGAATATATATATATTTATATTACATATATATATATATCAATTAAGAATAATTAAATCCCTTAAATAAATAAAACATCGGATAAATAAATTTTTGATTTTAAATAGTTTTCTCACAATGTTTCTTAAAGAAATACTTGAGCTAAAGGTAACATAAATACACCCTTAAAAAATAATTGAAAATAATAATAATTATCTTAACTAATTTTGGAAATTGAATCGGGAAAGATAAATTCTATCTTGCCTAACAAATTTCAACCAAATAATTGGTTTTACCCATGTGTTCTCACCAAACGGAGGTGTTTACAAATTTATTACCAAAAATTTGTAAGTCAAATTCTCAAAGAATTTATCCCTCATCACTTTTCTTATTATAATATCTAATTATTATGATATATTATTTTTTTCTCCTTCTTGGTTTCCACGGTTCACCCTCTCCAAATTATTATTTTCACTTTTTGACTTTTGGGTTCCTCCTGTAAAATATTTTATAATAATATTAATATATTATAAAATATAATGTCAGAGCTTTCATTAAAAAAATAATATGTTATTTAATATCATAATAATAATATAATATATAACGATTAAAAAATATGTATAATGAAACATATATATAACAATTTAAGATTATATAATATAAATATTTATAATATATATATAATGAAACATATAATGTAAGTTATACATATTAAACGATAACAATATTAAATGACAAGTATATTATATAAAACATTGTAAATATATTATATAATATAACTATTTATAATATATACAATATCATTTTTATCATTTATTTTTTCCATCTTTCACAGGTCAAGTCTTCTCTCAAATGTTTTTTCACTTTTTGTCTTCTTTTCCAAAAAGTTCATACCACTAGAATTTATATATTATCAATTTTTTTAAAAAATCGTTTTCATATTCATATTTTTTAAAACGTTACACCCTTTCTTAACAGAAAATAGATAAATTTTTCAAACAAAAAAAACTAATGAAATGATTTTTCTTAATATAAATTTATTTTCCATCAAACCAAAAACTATTTTTTAAGATATTCGAATCATTATTTTTTTAAACCAAATCATGTAGCTTATATATATATATATATATATTCATTTTTAATTTATATTAATATAAAAAAATATATATATAACAAATGTGTAAATTATAAATAAATATATATATATATATATTAGTTTTTCTTAAAAAAAATAATTATTAAAACCCATTTTATTTTTAAAACACAATAAATTGTGTTTTTTAGTAAACTAATTATATATATTTATAATTTACAAATTTTATAAAATGATAAAATAATAGATTTTTCACCTATTTATAAAATATATTATCTTAAAAACAATAATAATAAATGTTTTCATATAAAATTGTTTAACCCTAAATTCTTGTACTTTTTTGAAAGCAATTTATAAGTTTCATTTTTTATTTATTTCAAACTAATGTAAAGATACAAAATATAATTATTATATGTAACGCCCAGAACCTAGATACCCAGAGTCGGTGCATTGTTACATAACATTGGCATGATCACAATGGATCAAGTCTCGAATGACCGATTAGTTTAGTAGTCTTTGAAACACTAGATATATTAATAAGTCATACATTACATCATAAGGTAAAAAAAACTAAAACAACATCTTGTCTTCATATCCTCTCATACTATCCTTGCAGGTCATTCATAAATTACTTCTTCTCATCCTGGGAAAAATAAAACACTGAAAGGGGTGAGCAATGATGCTCAATAAGGATAACAATATAGCAGAAGCTTTCATAGATAAGCATAAACACTTAAAACAATTTATAACTAAAACAAAAGCCTTTTAAACATGAACATCAGAATAATATGGAAAAGATAAAATGAAATAATTCCATTTACTTATTCACATGGATATTCTACTAGTCGAATAATCACATGAAATATCAATAACCACTTTCATAATGATGGAATGCATAATTTCATACTATCATAACCACATAGCCAAGGCCTCGTGCCAAGACTACAAATAAGATTTTGTCAAGGCCTTGTTCCAAGACACTATTTTGTCTCATGAGACCTACCGATGCATCGAGGAGCTATAGCAGGCTCCACCCTTCACATATTAAGTCCAATGCATTCCCATATGAAAAGATTTAAACATAACATACACATTTGTAATAAAACTAGCATACGATATGTCAATAATTTAACCACAAGCCATGAATGGTATAAAAATAGCACATCCACCGTCAAACATAACTCATTTGATTCAATATGAAATATTGTATTGTATCACATTAACCTCAATCAAGAATAATGAAGGATGTTTCCATAGATGAAAATAATCATCAAAACTATTTCAGAGAAATATCCCCCTTTTTCTTGAAATCATTTAAAAGTCACACTATTTGTCAAGAAGCCATTTAAAAATAGATTTTTGAATCAAAGTGTCACATACCACTTTGAATCTTTTAAAAGGAGTTTTAATTTTAAAAATATAATGTCAATATAAATAAATACTTAAAACCATTTTTTAAAACATGGACATTAATGAGCATGATTTAGATGAATAAGTCTTTGAAACATTTAAAAATGGTATTTTAGTTAGAGTTTCTATCAAAAATAGAGACACTTGAATACAAATAATTGAGGTAATCAAAACTTTGTTATATCATGAGAATAATGGGATTCATGATATACTATGTCAAAGTACATTATATACACCACATAACAGTGATTTGGTGTACAACAACAAAGAAGTCTCAATGGAATTTAAGTTGAGATGAAATATCTCATAAAGTCTGTATTCTTAGGTTAAGGATAAATCGACGACATAGTCATGTGTGAAAAATATAAGTACACTAAATATGATTGGATATTCAGTGTAAAACAATCAAAGGATATTCACACATATTCTTGTAAAAACAACACCAATGAATTGGATGTTTAACTCATCAAATGGAGAATGAGTTAAAATTACTCCTATCATATTCATATCGATGACTTGAGAAATTATCAATGAAGTGATTATGTGTATCAAAAGTGTATCCACAAAAATAGGGAGTGTTAATTATGACATAAGCAAATGAATAGTTATTCCACACATAATCTCGGAGTAAAATAATCAATGAAGATTGCGTAAAGCCGAATAAATGGAAATTGAAATTTTGATTTCCCTCATCGATTAGGTAGCATACGAAACATACTCCCATGAAAGAAGGATCAAACAATGAAGATGTAAATACCCATAAATTTAAGTATATTACAGAATGAATACAATCATGGGTAGTACACATACAGCACATGCAATAATTAAGTGGTGAACAATGGAATTCTCATGAAATTAAGAGTGAGTTAAGAAACCCCTTACTTTGTATTTTTTTCCTTGGTTGAGGGTAGTTTACCCTCCTGTATAATGTTGAAAAAATTGTTATTTAATTATACATGAATCATATGCATTAATATGATATCATATATGATCTTTTAACATTGATTTGTTAATGATATCTTAGAATTATCATCGTTTCGGGAGATAACGGGTTCATTTTCCTTAATATTGTTTGTTATTTGAGGCATATTTTTTACTAATGGGATGTATATTATTCATATCCAGAATGATTTCAAATCTTTAAACATTATTTTGAATCATTAAATGAGAATTAGTCTTGAATGGATACGATGGAGAATTAATCTCATCGCGTTCGTGGAGACGGTACTCCGTACGTACGCATGTGCGACAATATCATTCTTTTGATATTAAAATATTATATAATTGGATGGTATATCATATATATAGAATAATTATCATGTTATATTTATTATTTAAATTAGTTACACATCATTATTATACCCACCCAAATAATAATATATTGAATAACAATTATACCACGATGTAGAGACGGTAAGCCGTACGTACGCATGTACGGTGACATGTTAATCAAAGGCTGGATAGAATACTGAATACGGTTGTACCATATTTATAATAAAATCACAGTATATATAAGATACTGGAGTTATTATTTTATAATGGTAAAAACAAAGAAAGAATAAGTGGAAGAAGAAAGGAACTTGATAAGGGGTGGTGAAAACATTACATCTTCTTCGGGTTCTTTCTTTTGATTTGATCAAAAGAGCTACATAGGTTGGATTTCTGATCAAAATAAGTCCTCTAGGTTGTAGTTAGGGAAGTTGAGAGAGTATTAGGGCAGGGGTTGGCAGAACCAAAAGGCATTGAAGGTGTTAAGAAATGAGATGAGGAGTGACCTTTTATAAGAGGGGCGAGAGGTACCTTTGGAAAAGTTAGAAATATTAATTTATAATAAATTCATATTAAGATTCTAATACCTCAAAAGTTTATTATTGAAATTTTAAGGTGGGGATAGGTTGAATAAAATAAAACCAATATAATTTAGTTAGGTTTGGGTCATTATATTAACCTTATCTTTTAGTTTTAACTCATAGTTAATTAGTTAGACATTTACCATGGCACATTGTATTTTAATATTATATAGTTAATAAACGTACAATATATATGAAAGAGTCCTCCAAGTGATCCATTAATGATACAAATATAATGATATAAGTCTCTTGGCCGATCCTTAGATTTTTAGTAATTTAATATCAATTAATAATATAATAGTTTTTTTAAAAACTCTTTTATGTCAATTTTGACACTATTCAATAGTTGATTTTTTTAAAACTTGTAACAGAATTATTACATCAAAAAAAGTTTATTAAATAATTACTAACATGTCATATTAACCTATAAAATTAGTGTAATTAATTAAAAGTCTCAAATTATATTTATTTGGTTATTTATAATATCAATTATTTTAACTGTTTACAATCATGGTAATTACTGCATCATCATTGTGTCATAAATAAATTAACTTATTTAATGTCTAAAAATTATTAATAAACAACCAATATGTAGGAAATTGTTTTATCTTTCTAAGGAATATTTTTAGTCGAAAATACAACATATATAACCCTATGTAAAAATTGATTTTCTAAAAGATATATGCTTTTGTCATTTTTGTATTCATTTTAACATAATTATAATAAAGTGTCCCTATCACTTACAAGTGGCTCCATGGGGTCCCAAAATCGACCCAAAGATGCTCATGGTCGAAAATGTATCAAAATTATGTTCAGGACACGTTTTGGGGTAATTTTGTATTATTATAATATTATATTTAACCCTTATTTACTGGATATACCTTTTAACCATGGTAAATAAAATATTTACCGAAGTAATTATTTAAAATGTCTAAAATAAAAGTTACCTATTTACACAATTTGGAAATCATGATTCCAAATATGGAATCCATTTTTCCAAATTCAATACACAGAAGTGGCAGAAATTAATTTAAAATTAATTCCCGTTGTTTAAACAAAAAGCATGTTTTTAAGAGATAATAACTATCAAAAGATTGGCACTTTTTTATGTCTGGTTTGATTGGGAAATTATGTCCAATGAAAAACATTGAATTAAATGGTAAAAATATATTCTAAATATACTATAAAACTACTCAAATTCATAATTTATCAATTTTAATTATTTCGAATAAAAAAGTTGGTTTTAATTAAAATTTAGTAATTTTCACTATTCATCAAAATATGAATGTTATCCGAAAAGTACCAAAATTTCACCCTAGGGTAATTTCAATATTATGAATCCAAAAATGAAGTCTATTTTGAGAGATAGAATTTATAAAATTTCATAACGGCTAGATTGATTGGTTGTGGTGTGTTAGAATCTCGATGTTGCGTACAATGCACGCCGTTGCATTATTCAAAGGGAAACGTATCATGGAAGCTTGGGGTGTTACATTATCCCCTCCTTCAATAAATTCCGTCCTCGCAATTTTTAAAATTGGGCTTGCGAATATAATGGAAAGTCCCACATCGGAAAAAGAGTCAATAAAACTATCACTTTAAAAGAAAGGAAGGGAGGTATAGAGGTTACCCAAGATAACCCATACCAGCATTACAGTTAGGAAAACATGGATGTGGATGATAAACTATGTGTCAAGTTCTGCTGGAGAGGGATAGAAATCACGATCAAGAGAATGTTCACAATAAGAAAACCACAAAATTGTGTTGGGAAAAATGGTCATTAGTCTCCTAGTAGGAAAGTAAACAGACAACGTTTTTTGTTTTAAGTTACATTACATAAGGATGAGGAATTAATTTATGATATTGACTAAGAATATAAAGATATATACTTACTTTTTATGTAGAGTTTCATTCTTTAATAAATTTCCACCACTAACTCAATTTTTTAAACGATTAGTATTCAAGAAGATTTGGTCACACTCGAAGAGATAGAATAAACTTTGATAGAATCACATCATCCCTGCAAGATAAACTATATATTTACATTTTCTTTAGAGATTAATCAAAACCAAAATGGTTAGTACAAGATATAATGATCCCCCAAAAGGATATTCCTTGAGAGAAATAAACACTAATCTTAATTTCTAAAATTAAACCAATAATACCCCAAAGTTAAATAAATACCATTCAATAATCAATTGTCCTTAAAATCCTTCAATATAATCCAAACTAATATTGAAACCCAAAACATAGAGGAATTTGATTATGTAGTCACCCATGTTAAATTATATCTCCAAATTAAATTAATTACTCTTAAAGTCACATAATTAAATGTAATTAACCTAATAATTTCCATAAATATCCCAAATAATAATAAATCCACCATAAAAACATAGATAAAAATCCACCATTACTCCTCAAATGAAATCCCATACTACTCTATTTTCCTTTGGCATATAGTGCTCTCAATAAAGCGAACAACTTCCAAAATAAAATTTATCACTTAATCACCAAATCATTTTCTTATACTAAGGGTATTCATTTGATAAGGCATAAGATCCAAAATCAAATTATTATTGACAAACAAAATAATATAACTAAAAATAATAGACACACTAACCAGGGACTTCACGTAGTCCAGTGGTAGGCGATAAATCCCAATCGCACTTTTGTTATGGGTTCGATTCCCACAGATTTGTCCGATGCGACAGGTTGTAACATGGTCTACGTGTTGTCCTTTTTCAAAAATTATATTTTATAACATTACCAAAATGAGAAAAATTTCTCAAAATAACCATAACATAATTTAACCACAAATGTTATCTCATACATTTCATTTTCATCCCAAATTATAATAATTTGTTATTGCCTCAAACTTAATGATCATATAAAACCAAATGGTTATTCATAACTATATCTACAAGAGAAAGGGTAATTATTCCTTCAATATCATTCTCACATGGAAAACTGCAGGGTTACAAATACAAGAGAAAATTATTCCAATGTAAACCCACCAACAAGGTGTACTAACACTTTTTAAACATTTCTCCAACCATTTATTTCCACATAGCTTCTTCTTTGACCAAGAAAATATTCTATAGAATAGGGAATTCACTTGGGTAATGGTCAGGTCCCCTATATTTTCGACAAATGACTGTAAATGGATTCATGGGACCATTTTTATATTCTTCCATAGTACTCTTCATTATTCTTCGGAAATTCTTCACATGATGTCCTTTCTTCTCACATGTAAATCATTTCTTTGTCCCATTGAGACACTTTCCTGGGTGTCTCCTTCCACATTTCCTGAATGATGGAAATTGAGGAATTCTTTCTCTATGGTCTCCACTACTAGAGCTCTTATCATTCATCACCTTTCTATTATTTGTTGAGTCTAGTAATTGGTTAATATATATATTGTTGATCATATTTTTGGAAAACTGATTTGCCATAAAGACGATATATTTTACGCCTATCAACTTTCCATTTTTTGTTCATTTCCACCACTGTTCCCACCTTGTACATAATTCTCAATGTCACTATGACTTCCTTGGATTCCATCCATTGACTAAAACTGGAAAGCATTGTCTAAGTAATAGTAGTCATACAATCATTTAGAGTTTAACATGTCACCATATTCTCAATTTGAAACACATTAGGATTAACCAAGGTCAATTACTCTCATCTTATATATATATATAATACTTTAAATCGGTCTGTAAAGAAAATGTAAATTATCCTAAGCATATCCCTTGGGAGTGTCGGAACCAAGAGTGCAGCAAGGCCCGATGTCATTCACCAGTTCTCGTTCGAGTACAGCTCAAAATGGTGTTTTAAGGTTTTACCCCTAGGTACATTTGTGCCAGAGCCGCCTCTACCTACTCGTATCCAGACAGGGATGTATTGCTCAGAAAACTCACAAAATCTCTACAATACCAAAACTCTAGGAAGTTCTTCTATACTAATTCTCAAAGTTCTTCTTAGGTCTACGTTCTCTAATCAGATTTTATCCTAATCCAGCTTCCAAGGTTTGTACTAAACTTCCTCTGATACCAACTGTAACACCCCGACCCTAGATACCCAGAGTCGGTGCATTATTACATAACATTGGCATGATCACAATGGATCAAGTCTCGAAAGACCGGTTAGTTTATTAGTCTTGGAAGCATTAGATATATTAATAAGTCGTACATTACATCATAAGGTAAAAAACTAAAACAATATCTTGTCTTCATATCCCCTCATACTATCCTTATAGGTCATTCATAAATTACTTCTTCTCATCCTGGGAAAAATAAAACATTGAAAGGGGTGAGCTCATATGCTTAGTAAGGATAACAATATAGCAGAAGCTTTCATAGATAAGCATAAACACTTAAAGAAATTTATAACTAAAACAAAGGCCTTTTAAACATGAACTTTAGCATAATATGGCAAAGATAAAATGAAATAATTCCATTTACTTATTCACATGGATATTCTAATAGTCGAACAATCACATGCAATATCAATAACCACTTTCATAATGATGGAATGCATAATGCCAGACTATCATAACCACATATCCAATGCCTCGTGCCAAGACTAAAAATTATATTTTGTCAAGGCCTTGTGCCAAGACACTATTTTGTCTCACGAGACCTACTGATGCATCGAGGAGATATAGCGGGATCCACCCATCACATATTAAGTCAAATTCATTCCCATATGAAAGGGTTTAAACATAACATACACATTCGTATTAAAACTAGCATATGAAACGTCAATACTTTAACCACAAACCATGAATGGTATAAAAATAGAACATCCACAGTCAAACATAACTCATTTGATAAAATATGGAAGATTGAATTGTATCACATTAACCTCAATCAATAATAATGAAGTATGTTTCCATAGATGAAAATAATCATCAAAACTATTTGAGAGAAATATCCCCCTTTTTCTTGAAATCATTTAAAAGTCACACTATTTGTCAAGAAGCCATTTAAAAATAGATTTTTGAATAAAAGTGTCCCATACCACATTGAAACTTATAAAAGGTGCTTTAATTTTAAAACATTGATGTCCATATAAATAAATCCTTAAAACCATTTTTTAAAACATGGACATTAATGAGCAATATTTAGAAGAATAAGTCTTTAAAACATTTAAAAATGGTATTTTAGATAATGTTTCTAAAAAAATAGAGACACTTGAATACAAATAATTGAGGTAATAAAATCTTTGTAATATCATGATAATAATGGGATTCATGATATACTATGTCAAAGTACATTATATACACCACATAACAGTGATTTGGTGTATAACAACAAAGAAGTCTCAATGGAATTTAAGTTGAGGTGAAATCTCTCATAAAGGCCATATCTTTAGGTTAAGGATAAATCAACGACATAGTTATGTGTGAAAAATATAAATACACTAAATATGATTGGATATTTAGTGTAAAACAATCAAATTATATTCACTCATAATCTTGTAAAAACAACACCAATGAATTGGATGTTTAACTCAACAAATGGAGAATGAGTTAAAATTACTCTTATCAAATTCAAATTGATGACTTGGGAAATTATAAATGGAGTGATTATGTGTATCAAAAGTATATCCACAAAAAGGGGAGTGGAAATTTTTACATAAAAAAATGAATAGTTATTCCACACATAATCTCGGAGTAAAATAATCAATGAAGTTTGCGTAAAGCCGAAAAAATGGAAATTGAAATTTCAAATTCCCTCATCGATTAAGTAACATACGAAATATACTCCCATGAAAGAAGGATCAAACAATTAATATGTAAATACCCATAAATAAAACTATATTACACAATGAATACAATCATGGGCAGTACACATACACCACATTCAATAATTAAGTGTTGAATAATGGAATTCTCACGAAATTAAGAGTGAGTTAAGAAACCCATTACTTTGTATTTTTTTTCCTTGTTCGAAGGTAGGATAACCTCCTTTATAATGATAAAATAATTGTTATTTAATTATACAAGAATCAAATTAATTAACATTATATCATATATGATCTTTTAACATTGATTTTTTAATAATATCTTAGAATTATCATCATTTCAGGTGTTAATGGGTTCATTTTCCTTAATATTCTTCATTATTTGAGCAATATTTGTTACTAATGGGATGTATATTATTCATATACAGAATGATGTCAAATATTTAAACATTATTTTTAATCATTAAATGAGAATTAGTCTTGAATGGATACGAGGGAGAATGAATCTCATCGCGTTCGTGGAGACGGTACTCCGTACGTACGCATGAGCTACAATATCATTCTTTTGATATTAAAATAATATATAATTGGATGGTATATCATATATACAGAATCATTATAATGTTATATTTATTATTTAAATGAGTTACACATCATTATTATACCCACCCAAATAATAATATATTGAATTACAATTATACCACGACGTGGAGACGTTAAGCCGTACGTACGCACGTATGGTGACATGTTATTCAAAGGGTGGATATAATACTGAATATTGTTGTACCATATTTATAATAATATCACAGTATATATAATATACTGGAGGTATTATTTTATAATGGTAATAACAACGAAATATGAAGTTGAAGAAGAAAGGATCTTGAAAAGGGGTGGTGAAAACATTACCTCTTCTTCGGGTTCTTCCTTTTGATTTGATGAAAAGGGATCATTAGGTTGGATTTCTGATCAAAATAAGGCCTATAGGTTGTAGTGAGGGAATTTGAGAGAGTATTGGGTCAGGGGATGGCTGATCCAAAAGGCTTTGAAGGTGTGAAGAAATTTGAAGGAGGAGTGCCCTTTTATAAGAGGGGTGAGGGGCACCTTTGGAAAAGTTAGAAATATGAATTTATAATAAATTCATATTTGGTTTCTAATGGCTCCAAAGTTGATTATTAAACGGTTTAGGTGGGGATAGGTTGAAAACCATTCAAACAATATAATTTAGATAGGTTTGGGTCATTATATTAACCTTATATTTTAGTTTTAACTCATAGTTATTTAGTTTGACATTTACCATGTCACTTTTCATTTTTATATTATATAGTTAATAAACATACTATATACATCTAAGAAACCCCCAAGTGGTCCATTAATGATACAAGTATCATGATATAAGTCTTTTGGCCGAACCATATATTTTTAGGAATTTAATATTAATTAAAAAAAATAATAGTTTTTTTAAAAACTCTTTTATGTCAACTTTGACACTAGTCAATAGTTGATTTTTTTAAAACTAATAATAGAATTATTACCTCGAAAAAATTTAGTTAAATCATTAATAACATGTAATATTAACCTATAATGTTAGTTTAATTCATTAAATGTCTCAAATTATATTTATTTTGGTTTTTATAACATCAATTATTTTAATTGTTTACTATTATGGTAATTACTGCATCATCATTGTGTCATAAGTAAATTAAATTATATAATGTCTAAAAATTATGAATATAATACCATTATGTAGGAAATTGTTTTATATTTAAAAATAATATTTTTAGTCAAAAATCCAACATATATAACCCTATGTAAAAATTTCTTTTCTAAAAGATATATGCTTGTGTCATTTTTCTATTCATTTTAACTTAATTAAAATAAAAAGTCCCTATCACTTACAAGTGGCTCCATGGGGTCCCAAAAATTGACCCAAAGATGCCCATGGTCGTAAATGTATCATCCAATAATGTTAGGACACGTTTTAGGGTAATTTTTTATTATTATAATATTATTTTTAACCCTAATTTAACGGATTTACCTTTTAACCATGGTAAATAAAATATTTACCGAAGTAATTATTCAAAATGTCTAAAAATAAAAGTTGCCTATTTACACAATTTGGACATCCTGATTCCAAATATGGAATCCATTTTTCCAAATTCAATACACAGAATTGGTAGAAATTAATTTAAAATTAATTCCCGTTGTTAAAACAAAAAGCATGTTTTTAAGAGATAATAACTATCAAAAGATTGGCACTTGTTTATGTCTGGTTTAATTGTGAAATTATGTCCAATGAAAAACATTTAATTAAATGGTAAAAATATATTCTAAATATAATTTATAAACACTCAAATTCATAATTTATCAATATTAATTATTTCGATTAAAAAAATTCTTTTTAATTAAAATTTAGTAATTTTCACTTTTCATCAAAATATGAAAGTTATCCGAAAAGTACCAAAATTTCACCCATGTCTAATTTCGATATTCTAAATACAAAAATGAGGTCCATTTTGAGAGATAGAAATAATAAAATATCATAACGGCTATATTGATTGGTTTTGGTGTGTTAGAATCTTGATGTTACGTACAATGCACCCCATTGCATTATTCAAAGGGAAACGTACCATGGAAACTTGGGGTGTTACATTATATATATACTGGATTAAAATAAATTTCTACATTTAATTCCATGTAGTGTTAAATTCCACCCCAACCTGAATTGTTCCCTCTCAATTCGACCTTACCCAATAAAAAGAAATTTAAAAAGATGGCATACATAAATTATTAATTTTGATCTAATTTTCTAAAAAATAAATTGATCATTTCTCTGATACCATCTATAAAGAACAGATCCCGAGAAACTAGACTCATCACTTCTAAATGGTGTGTATTTTTTTATGTAATATACTTAATAAATACCCAACATTAAATTTACATATCAAGATCTTTTATCACCCCATGTTTAAGAGAATTAGAATAAAAAATTAATCCAATTACAAATGTACAAATTTCAGAATATTTAAATAGTGTATCATTAGTTCACTGATCCCACATAATAATTTATTATAGAATAACCACTAATCCTGAATGAATCATTTTAATACATGAGATGAGAAAAAAATTCCAAATAAGGGGTTTTCTAAAAAAAGATAAAACCCCTTTTTGTATTCATTTGAAAATCTTATAATTATACATAAAAATATATTTGCACAAATACTTGAACACATATATATACAAAAAATAATATTCTGAAAAATTATTATACTTTAAATTCCATTGGGGACACTTCTTAAAAAATATTAATATTTTGTGGTATAATAATGATACGTTATAGTCCATGTCTAAAAACCATTACATAAGGCCACATATATTAACATAGAATTACATGTTAACTCCCCATAATATCTCTTATACCACAAGTGCAGCATTTTTTAAAAAAAATTCTCATAGTACTACATCTCTCATCTTGGTCCAAAAACATTTCTAATATTAATACTTGTTGTTATTTTATTTAATATAAAATAATCATTCTTATCAAATGTTTTCAAAAAATATATATAAAGTTTCTAAAATCCATTTTTCATAGAATCCTATTTTTTTAATTAATATTATATTTTTGAATCATAAATGAAATGGTAAATGAAATAATGAATTATTGATATAAAAACACTTCCAATAATAATCATGCACTAAATAATATTTTGGGAATTAATCCATAAAATTTAAATTAAAACCATATATTTTTTATAGATGTAGTGGATTTCAATGTCATGAACAACACATGGCCTATAATATATACAAACACAATTCCCATAATGATGATAAAACATGATTATGTGTTATGTGTATTTTTTTTAAAGATGTCATATGGATTGACAATAAAATTATAAACATGATAATAACCAATTCATATATATATATATATATGCATATTGGAATGGAATTACAACACTCATCATCACAAATTAAATACTTGGTTGAACAAAATTTGGATAAATGAAAATATTCATTGGAAAAATTAATTAAAATATAAAATTAGTTCAATATTGATATGTATGTGTAATTATTGAAGGTAATAATGCTTGAAGCTTATTAGGTTTTTAATTAAATGTTCCATTATATGAAAATAATTTGTTTTTAAACAATACTTGAAAAAATAGATACACCGAAACATAATCAGACACTGTTATATATATATATGCGTATGTATTCTAAAAATAAACATAGTTTGGTATAAATAAATTTAATCTAACCAAATATTTTTGATAAGTAAACTAATAATTTTTTAAAAATAAATAAATGATTCATATCCATCTAAAATATAATAAATATCAAGACCCAAAATTTTGGAATAAATTTAATAACCCAATTTCACAAAAATATTTAAGAAAGCAGATCCTTTGCAATGAGATACACATTTCATATCAAAAAATTCAATTATAATTATATGATTTTAAATGGTTATATAAATATTTATATTACCTATATATACCAATTGAATATAATTAAATCCCATACATAAATAAAATTTTTGATAAATAAATGAAGTAAGTAAAGTAGTTTTCTCACAAAATTGTATAAAAAAAAGAAGAACTGCAGGTAACATAAACCCACACATACAAAATATAATTCAAAATAATAATAAATCCCTTAAATGATTTTGGAAACTGTATGTGGATATAGAAAATGTTGATTTACTAAGAACTTGTACCCAAAGAATCGGTTTGACCCGTATGTTCTCACCATAAATAGGTGTTTCAAATTTTATAAAACAAAATGTTTAATCAACCTACTCAAAGAATCTATCACTCCTCAATTTTCTTATTATACTGTCTCATTATTAGGATACATTATTTTTTCCTCCTATATTCCTATGGGTCAAACTCTCCCCACCATTATTTTTACCTTTTGATTTGGGGTTCCCCGTGTTACATCTCTTATAATATTATTAATATATTACATAGTATAATGTCACACCATTCATTAAATAAATAATATTTTATTAAATATTGTAATAATAATATTATATATAACGATTAAAAATATATATATAACGAAAAATATATATAACGATTTATACTTATATTATATAAATATTTATAATATATATATATTGAAACATATAAAATGATATATACATCTTCAATAATTAAAATATATAATGAAACTTATATTATATAACCCTGTTGACATATATTATATAATAGAACAATTTATAATATATATAATGATATATTATTTTTATCATTTTTCGTCCATCTTCCATGGGTCAAGTATTCTATCATTTTTTTCACATTTTGTCTTTTGTTCCAAAACTATCATAAGACTATGATATATATATATATATATCATTTTCTTCATCTTATTTTTTTGACACATTATAACATTTGTTTTAAAAAAACACATATAATCTTTTTAGAAAAATTGTAACGTTTTTTCTTAATATAAATTAGTTTTTCATCAAACCAAATACCATTTTTAACATATACCAATTCTCATTTAAAAAACATTTCATTTAGCTATATATATATACCCGTTTTTTTTATAGTTATATAAATATATATATTAAAAAAAATTAAAAATTATATATATATTTATTTATATAATTTCATTTTTCTTTAAGAATAATAATTATAACACATTTTATTTTTAACACACATAAAAGTGTGTTTTAGAATAAACTAATTATATATATTTATAATTTATATATTTTATTAAATTATAACATAATATACGTTTCACATATTTATAAAATATTTTATCATAAAAATAATAATTGTAACAGCTTTCATATAAAAATATTTGACCCTAAATTATTATAAAATTTTTAAAACAAATTATAAGTTTCATATTTTATTTATTTTAAACTAATTGTAAGATTTCAATTATAAATATTAGACTAATTATAATTTATAATAAATTTCTATTTTTAATATATTGGGGTATTTCAACCAGAATAAAACTGGTGTGGTCACTCTTTTATAGTGTTGGGGAGTCTTGTCAGGCCTCCCCATGTCGATTTTCCTGTATCATCTTGATAATTGGTAGATTTATAATGTTGGGAAGCCTTATGGGCTTTGCCATGTTTTCATTTAAGTTCTGTTCCAAAAGATGACTTGTTGGTAAGTGATCAGATTATTCTTTGGATGTGGTTTGATTTTGTTTGTTCATTCTAGTAAAATGGTGTGATTTTAGTTTGATGATAGTTGAGGGGCATCAGTATGTGAAGTTGGTTTCCGTGGGTGTGGGAGTTCCCATTCCTTCATTAATGAACTTGAAGAATTCTAGAACTTTGGGGAAGGTGAAAAATTAAATAAAGTATTACAATGAGTTACTTGAGATTTTAATTTTTGTCACTTTATCTCAGTATGATGTGTTTACCTCTTATCGCTTTTTTTATAGAGATACACTTTGTTCCTTAATGGATTATATATGTGGTTTAATCCAAGCATTAATTGTGGGGTTTAGAGGGTGGAATGATTTATAGTGGAGAGAATTGTCACACATTAACTTTTTCATATTTTATTATTTTATTATTTTCTGTCCAGGTAATTTTTTGATTGGGTTTTGAGTGATCAAAGGATTAAATTTTTTAGTTATGTTGAAAAAAACACACATATTGGGTTTAGCGTCACCAGACGCATGGATAGGGCAGAGTTAAAATATTACACAATATTCCCTATATTGAAATTGATTTAAAACATAAAGAAATAAAGAAATAATATTGATTAATGAAATAGGAATAAAATAAAAATTAGAATATTAAAAAAAATTAGGACATTTTTTTAATGATAATAATCATAATATTGTTTGAGAATAATAATAATATTATTATTATTAGTTTTAAGAAAATAAAATTTATTAATTTGACATTTATATTGTAATAATTATTATTATTGTTAAAATTAAGTTATGTTATTTCATCTTTTATTATTTTGTTGTTATAAAATTATTAATATCATTAATGTTTTCATTATTATAACTATAAATAATAATTAATTATGTATAATATAATTGTCTTAATTATTATTATTATTATTATAGTGATATTATTGTTTAATAATATTATTTTTTTATTAGTATGGTTAAATTTATCAAGATTCCATTATCATTTCCATTATTATTAATATTACTGATGTTAATTTAGTTTTTTAATTTATTATTGTTATTAATGTTTTTCTCTTTTCTTATTAGGGTTCAGACCCCTTCCATCTCTCCTAGGTCATGTACCCTTCTCATTACCTCGACTTGTTGCACTCCCTCCCCATGAATCCCCAGCACGCCGCACCTTCCCCATCCATCCCACTCTTCTTCCTCCAAACCCTCTCCTGGCACACTACTGTCAGGCAGGCTCCCCTCCCACCAGACCAATCGTTCTCCCCCTGATGTCATGCCTTCCTCGCGTGGCCTGTATTTTGAGCTTCCCTTCACTCGTGCCACACCTCCTCTTAAAGTTTGAATCCTTACATATGGATCCCTTTGGGGCGAAACCCCCCTTCTGGTAAAGCCGCATCCAGTGGGATGAACCCCCCTCTGTGCATACCTTTCTCTAAGTAATTCACTCCTTTAATTAAATGTTCTTATTTTTTAGAGGGTATGTAATTTGTGTTATGTCTTGATTTTCTATCATTTTTTTATTTGAAATCGTGGTTTGGGGTCTAATTCTATTTTCTTGATGTGTGTGTCGCATGGGATGGATGTTTGCGGATTATTTCATGAAGTTTCGACACACTGGTAGGTTGTTTCACGCATAAGTGTAATATGAATTAGTTTTTTTGTTAATTGATTTTTTCCCATAATTAATTAGTTTTTTGGAATTTTTTTCATTTAATTTAGTATCATTTAACATTATGAAAATGACTTTTTTTCCAAGTGGTGCTGAGTAAATTTTAAAAAATTAATTCTATTATGGTATTATTTTTATAGAATGAAATTCTGATGTAGAAGTTGGTGATTCTGAATATAAGTGTCATTTGATGAATGAACATGGTTAGTTATTTAATTTAACGTAATTTTTAATTTTTTGGGATTCTTTAAATTTTATTCTCCTTGAAATTTAATGTGGTTTTGTTTTTTTAGTAGCGTGTATGTGAAATGTGAATATGTTTCTCTATAAAAACCAATTTTGGCTGTTTTCAGTGTTTTAGAAACTGTGAATTTATTTTTTTTAATGTAAAACATTTCTACTATGTGTTTGGATGTGGTAGCAAGATTTTTTTGTCATAAATATGGTCTTGACTGCGTTGTAGGTCTTTAAAGTCATGGGGTACATTTTTTAAATTTCTTACTATAAATTCTTGGAGGTTGTGTAATTGTAAAAGCTTTTTCGTTAAATTTATGACTAGTTTAATTGATTGTGTAAGCGATGTATATTATGTTGTAAAAGAATTTTTATGGGCACATATTTAAAAATTCTGAGTTTTAGTGTGTATTCATGTGAAAATCCCAGCGATACACATTTAGAATTGTTTTATAGACATTTTAAAAGGGTTTATCAAATTATTACAGTGCATTGAAACATTCTTAGACAATTTTTTGGTGTGGGTAATATTTCAAAATGGCATTTGGGTGTAAAAATTGTGTTTTTGTGTGTGAAAGAACTTTGTTTGAAATTTATAAATAAATTTGACAAGTGAAGTGATATTGGAATTTAAATGACCACCAAGAGGGAAATATAGGGTAGTAGGATTGGGGAATAGGATATGTGGGACAATGTTTTGGATGTGGATTCATTCCGGTTTCATTGGAAGGATAGATGATTGAATCACTAAGCAAACATGATAATGTATAAGGGTCATGGGTTCTAATCCATTTTTTCTGAGGGTTGTGATTTCTAATCCATGTATTATTAGAGTCGTGTTTTATAAGAATCATTTTTAGAGGGACACGATTTCTAAGACATGTTTTCCTCAGACACAATTTTATTGGGTTCCACTGGTTTCTAGTACCTATAGGGAAAAGAATGGCTTCTGCAGCTCTTCTCGGCGGAGGGGTTTCGACGACGGTCTTTGTAGGGGTTGGCGGAGGGGTTTCGACGATGATCTCCACAGGGGTTTCGGAGGCTGTTGTTGAGGGGGTGGGGGGTGGAGTCTCACCTAGGGCTTCTTTCAAAGATGTGTTGTGTAAGGGTCTCTTGGGAGGAGGAGGTGCGTGCGCTTTGCCGGAACCTTGGTCCGGCCTGGAGTTTCCTCCGGTCGTGGTGGAACCAAAGGTCCCGATGAAGATTTCGGAGGTCCCTGTGGTGAGTTTCTCATCGAGGGAGCTTCAGGAATCGGCGGCTTTTCACGAGCTCACACTAGTGGCTCGTTTTGGGCACTCCAAGCCGTCCCTGGGTTTCTTCAGTAGCTTTGTTGATTCGTGGGGGCTGTCCCAGCCAGCAGTGGTGTCCGACTTGACTAGAGTGTCCTTTTGTATTCATCTGTCCTCTAGGGGCGACTTTGTGAAAGCTTGGACTTGGGGAGCTCGCATGTGTGGTTCTTGGAGTTTCTCGCTATCCAGGTGGTCGTGGGACTGCCATAGAGGGAGAGAATCCCCTTTTGAGGTGGTACGGTTGTCGTTCCCTGGCCTCCCTCTCCCGTTCCAGAATCCGGTGATTCTGAGAGAAATTGGGAACTCTTTAGGATCCTTTTTATGTGCGGATGAGGACACGAGAAGTCTCAAGGAGGCGGCGTGTCCCCAGATCTGCGTGTAAATGGATCTTATGTTGAAAAGACCCTCCTTGGTACAGCTTGAATCTGAGAATGGGTTTAGTTGGAACCAGAGGTAATTTTACCGAAGGTTGCACCGCTTCTGTATGCTCTGCGGTTTGCATGGCCATGAGGAGAAGAACTGCCGGCGGCGGAGGAGGGCGGCAGAGCCTCCCGGTGGTGCTCTGGAGGAGGTGTCGGGTCAAGACCCGTTGGGCTCGGGTAAAGATGAATCTCCGGATCAGACCGTTTCTCGCCGAGCGGATTCAAATTTGAATTTACCCGGCG
Source organism: Viscum album (assembly GCA_963277665.1). Classification (NCBI taxonomy): domain Eukaryota; kingdom Viridiplantae; phylum Streptophyta; class Magnoliopsida; order Santalales; family Viscaceae; genus Viscum; species Viscum album. Next base: position 300,916,803 of record OY728131.1, on the reverse strand, counting down.
GAGCCATGCTGGGAATGTCCTCTGGGGAAACGTCGTCTGACAACGCTGGGTCGCGGCCGGTTTCCACTTCTGGGGAGAGGGACCTGATCTCTTGGTCCCCGAGTCTGGTGCTTCCAAGGACGGACTCTGACAGTGAAAGGTAATTTGTTTCACAATGTGGGTTTGAGGTACAATTACCTTTCGCCTTGGGAAGCCCGGTCAGGATGCTTTCGCCTCCTCCACCTCCCTTTGGTTTCTCGAAGCATCTTTCTCCTGGGTCGATCCGGAGTTGTCTTGTGAACAAGCTTCTGGTCTCCTCGAGCAGCTGTGTGGAGATGGTTGATGGGGTCCGGGGTGTGGAGAAGGAAGTGGAGGCTTCACGCTGGTCTCCTCAGAGAAGGGTTTGGATGTCTTTGTGTCAGGGAGAGCGAGATGGAGATACTCCTCGCGGTCAGTCTGGTAGGAGACCGAGGCTGGAGGAGTTGGATGCTCTAAGTAATGAAGGGCTTCTAGCAGGAGCTTGAGGGAGGTTTATGGATGGCGTGTCAGGGCCGATCACTCGCTCGAGAGCTAAAGGAAAGGGTTTGATGGTTCTCCACAATCAGGACGCTCCAGCGGCCCAGAAAGTGTGTAACCTCTTCCAGTGATGTTTTCCTCTATCTTTTGGAACGCTCGTGGTCTTGGTGCCCATGCGAAGAAGGCTTTTATTTCGTTAGAGGGTAGGAAAGCCAAAGCTTCCCTGTTGGTTATTCTGGAGCTGAAGCAGGATGCTTGTAAGATGCCGTATATAGTGAGGATGCTAGGCTTTCTGAACTCCTTCCATAGCAGACCTGTTAATTATCAGATTTGGGTGGGTTGGAAGAAAAATCTTACAGTGGAGGTCGTTAGCGTGACCTCTCAGTGTATTGACCTAAAGATCGAGGTGAATGGTATTTTCGTCCTTTTCTCGTTTGTGTATGCGAGTAACAAAGAGCTGGAAAGGAGGGAGCTCTGGTCCCATCTAAAGTTGGTTCAAGCTGATACGTTGCCGTGGTTCGTGGGAGGTGACTTCAACACGGTTGCGGATGCGTCTGTGAATAGAGGAGGGAGGCTTGTTTCTCTGGATGGAATGATGGAATTCAAGGAGTGCCTGTTACATGGGGGGCTACTGGACTTAGGCTTCAAAGGGTCAAGATACACGCGGTTTAATAACAGGAGAAGCTTGAATAGGATCTGGTGTTGTCTGGACCGGTTGCTTACCAACATGCATGGACTCGATATGTTCTCCAAGTCCTCGGTCACCCATCTTCCTCGCATTTTATCGGATCACGCACCAATCTTGTTGGAGATAAGATGCGGGGCTGTGGTTGGACAGGGTTTTTATTATTCAAGTGAATGGCATAGGGACTCGTCTTTCATGCAGATGGTTAAGGCAACCTGGATGCTGGAGGAGAGAGAGGAGTCGTGGGGAGGGCTGGCTAATCGTCTCAGGAGGCTTAAACAAAGCATTAAGCGGTGGCTTGTGGAGCAACCCATCTGGCACAATGGGGTGACCAGCTTATAGGAGGAGGTTGGCAGACTTGAGGGAAGGCTTCAGGCATCCTGGGATGAGAACACGTTTACTACTCTTTGTGATAAAAATGAAGTGCTGGTGGAGTAACTTTTGGAGATGGAGAGGGTGTATTTGCAACGATCCCGTGTACGTTGGTTGAGAGAAGGGGATCGCAACAATGCGTTCTTTCAAGCTTGTATCAAAGAAAGGAGGAACTGGAAGATCAACATTAAAGGTGAAGATGGAGAGTTTACCTTGGATTTAATGGTGGCTGGGAAAATTGCGTTAAAGCACTTTGAGGGTATGTGGGCAGGAGAAGTCTCATCTGGATTTCGCCGAGAGTCTTTAAGGGACTCTAGTTTTTTGGAGGGTCTTCCCTTCTTGATTTCCCACTCTGAGAATGCATCAATGTCCAAGATTCCAGACAAAAGGGAAATTAAAGAGGCCTTGGGGAGCATGCCGAAGGAGAGCGCACCTGGCCCTGACGGCTTCCCGGTGTCATTTTACAGTGCTACTTGGGATGTTGTGGGGCCCTGTGTTGTGGAGGCAATTGGTGATTTCATTCGTGGAGCTCCTCTAAGTAGGGGGGTTTCTTCGTCGAGGGTGGTGCTGGTTCTGATGAATAAAGATCCCACCCTGGTTAGCCATTTCAGACCGATAATCCTGTGCAACGTTTCTTACAAGATTCTGGCAACGATCATTAGCCGAAGATTGGCCACTGTGATTCTAAAGCTAGTTTCTGAAGAACAACACGGCTTTATTCAAGGGAGGAGTATTCAGGGAGCGGTCGGCATAGCGAGCGAGTTGGTGCACGATTTGAACAAGCGGTCTGTGGGTTCCAACATCATCTGGAAGGTCGATATGAACAAAGCATACGACAACCTGGAATGGGGTTTCATCCTGCGGGTAATGAGAGGGTTTGGTTTCCAGGAGTCCTTTTGTGATCTGTGTTTCCGGTGCTTTGCATCTCCCTGGATCACTATATCACTGCTCGAAAAAGGCTTCGGCTTCTTCAAATCTGCGAGGGGAGTCCTCCATGGGGACCTGCTATCTCCTTTTCTGTTTGTTCTTGATCAGGATGCCTTATCCAGAAACTTGAAGAAGGGACTAACATAGGGGAGGCTGAGGCCTTTCCTTGGTTGAAGGAACTCGCTCACAGTTTCTCACTTAATGTTTGCAGATGACATTTTGATTTTTCTGAATGGAGGGAGGAGATCATTGAATACCCTTAAGGGAATTCTGTCTGAGTATGGGGAGCTAAGCGGGCAGGCAATCAACCGGTCGAAGAGCCACTTGTTCTTCTCCAACAAGTGCCCGGGGCAGAGGTGTAAACGTATCCAGGAGGTTTTGGGCTGTGGACAAAGACAGCTCCCTGTCCTTTATCTAGGAGTTCCTCTATCGTGTGGGAGAGTCTTGAAGGTCCACTTCAACGAGATTCTGGACCGCATCCTGGGAAGGATTTTCAACTGGATGAACAGGCTGCTATCCTTTGGGGGTAGGATCATGCTGATCAACAGCGTTCTCCTATCGATTCCCATGCATGTATTTGCTGTCATTAAACCCCCGAAGGGATTGGTGGAGAAGATCGAGCGCATACTCTCGTCGTTCCTTTGGGATGCGAAAAAGGAGGGGAGATGCCACTGGGCGTCTTGGAAGAGGATGGCCCGACCGATGGAAGAGGGTGGGGATGGCCTTTGGGATATACATGGAACGATTCGAGGACTGCAGGAAAGACTGGCTTGGGAGGTGATAGCAGGTAAGCCCCTCTGGGCCAAATTTTTTAGAATGCGATACGGAGGGCATGGTGATTGCAACATGCGCGGTGCAACTGCTCTCGGTAGGTGCATTGTATCACACCTGGAGGTACTGCATGGTTATGTCAGATGGGTGATCGGCCGTGGGGAGATCAGCTTCTGGGAGGACGCTTGGTTGGAAGAGAGGATTGGTTATACGGGCTTCCCTTCCCCTGATATCTCTTTCAGGGAGGCGTGTGAGAGGTATGATTTTGTGCATGAGAACCTCAATCCATCGCAACTGAATGTGTTTAACAGTGTTGTCATGAGCAACAAACCGGAAAAGTGTTGTTTTTCTCTGGTTGAGTCGGGGCGGTTCAGCTTGAATGGATAAAGGAGGATTGGCCAGGGGGTTGCTACAGGAGAAATAGAGCAGGGACCCATGTGGTGCAAGCCAATCCCAACGCGGATGAACTTTCTGGTGTGGCGGGTTTAGAATCGAGCGCTACCCATGGAGGAGAACATCCAGAAGAGTGGGATCTGCATAGCGTCACACTGCTTCTGTTGCGAGAGTCCAAGGGTGGAAACAACGATACAACTGTTCTTTTAGGGGCGGTGGGTAGTGTTCCTTTGGTCCCAGTTGTCCCAGTACAAGGTTCTGGATGAGGAGCGTCTTTCCGTTAGTGATTATCTCCTGGCATGGTTTTCGGGCAACGGTAGGAGGGTGGAGGATCGTTCAGCAGGTATGATCATTCTAGTTGCTATATGCTGGACATTGTGGGAAGCTCGCAATCAGGTAAGGTTAGGTGGCAAGAAATCGCTTTTGGCCCTTCAAGTCCGCATGAGATTGCTCATTGTAGAATTGTCTACTCTTTTCAAAGGTCTGCATGCAGGGGCTATGGGGTCCTTTGTGGGTGGACAGATTCATCAGACCCTAAAGCGAGGGAGATGGGTTCGATGGCAACCCCCGGTTGACGGTTTAAAATTAAATGTGGATAGTTCTTGCTCGGGGGGGATCATGAGGGGCGGTGGTGTTCTCCGAGATTGCTGGGGGTCAGTGCACATTGCTTTCAATGCCTTCTGTGGGCCCGGAACTTCTACAGGTGCGGAGTTTAGAGCCCTCCTTATGGGTCTCACTCTGTGCAAAGGAAGAGGTCTCCGGGTGACGGAGGCTGAATCAGATTCGGAGGTTCTGGTTAGATCTCTTCAGGGTGCATGTGACGTGACTTGGAATCTGGTGTATGTTTTTAGAAGGTGCAAAGCAGAGACCAGTTAGGGCAGGTTGATCCATCACAGTGTGAGAGAATCCAACTTTGCGGCGGATGCTTTGGCCCGTGGGGGCAGGCCAAAGGAGACTCTAATAGTGTATGCCAGTCTTAACTCTCTTCCTTGCGAGTGTGCCAATGTGATCCGAAAGGACTCACTGGGCCTTCACTACTTTCGCCCTCCGTGACTTGTACCCCTAGAGCTTCATGATCCCTTAATAAAAAAATAACTTCAGCATAGTACCTATAGGGAATCTCCCATCCTTGGGTGCTCTCAGTTACTTTTCACACAGCGACGACACATGATTTTTCACTTGGAATTCTACAAAATCAAATGTGTTTTTGATTAAAATTTCATTTCATTAATGTTATTTTCCTGAATACTATTTTCATTATATTTTCTCTATCATTTCTTTCATCCCATTAGTTATTACTAAAAATGTACATGTCATTTAAAACTTGTGTTGAATCTTTTCTTGGTGGAATCATATTGGGTGATTGCTCACACCATACATACACCATTGGGTGTAGGTATATCTGGTTCGGATTGATGCAGCCATAGGTAATGTTTTTGGAAGTGGTGGGTTAGGTTTCTATTTTTTTTCATGGCTCAGAATTATGGATATAGTAAGAGGGTGGGATCCTCTTCCATGGTGGCATTTTTAGTGGATTTCTGGTCACCACAATTTTTATTTTTTTTTGGTTGTACACGTAAATCCAAATATTCTTTTGGTTAAAGGCGTGTTTGGTTGGAAATTTTACTTTTTTCTCTTATTTTGTTTGTAGTTTCATATTTGTGCATATTTTGGTAAATCATTCCCAATAATAATTTTGATACTCAGGTACTAGTGCCAGGGCGTGGGGATTGGGAAAGCCCATCGGGCCATGTCACGGACTAGGTCGGGCACCGAGTCAGTTGGAAATCTAGATTTATCATGATATTAATTATATGTTTTTATTTTAGTTAATGACTAAAAACAATCTCCACTTCCATCAAATGGGATATGAAATCATTATTCCCTTGTATGGCGGACAACCGCCTTGCAAGCTAATTTCATTCATTTTTCCATTACCAACACACTCGATTGGGTATGAATATGAATATAAATTTTATATATGATATTTATAAAATAATTATTAAAATTTGTTAATTATATCATTTGTACCTTTTCACTTACCATTCCATTTGGTGTATGAAAATGGTGATCATGTGAATGGCAGATTATGTCCTTGGAAAGCATTGTGATTCATTTGCCACTAACACACTACATGGATGATAATAAAGAGAATATTAATGAATTTATGTTATATAAATGACATAATCATGATTTTATTGATGTACTTATCATTCTTAAATGATATTATGTCATTTATTTCTTACCATTTCTGCCATTGAAATATGATAACGCCGTTCGTGAACGTGTGGACGACCGTATCCATGAAGCGATGTAACACACTCTATACATAACCACATCACAATATATATATATATGTTTGAAATAAATAATACTATATCGTTGATATTATGAGCATTTCTAGAAAAAATAAAATAGTATTTACCTCATTTAACAAATTATAATTTAATAAATGTAAATGTTACTCATTTTTATGTATGGCCAACAATTTCCATGATCGAAACATATTTAATTTGAAAAATTAATATTCTTTGATTAGTATATAATTTTTAGGTGGTTTTAAATATGATTATAATGTGGTAATAATTACAATCTACATGATGGAACGATAGTCAATGTTTGGGGACCATAAATAACATATTAGAATATATTTGAAAAACAAAGTGGTTATTACATAGAACATGGTTTCCAATGAGAATTGATTGTAAGAGAGTAATAAATCATTATAAGTAAATCATATGTTTTATAATTTATACAAACATGGTTATATAATATATGTATCAAATAATTTCAGTTATTATATAAGAGGATTGAACATGTGTGAGGGATGTCGAGACATAAGCGATGGGATTTCAAGTCACTCGTTTATTTTTGAGAGACATATGGAAATTCACCACTCATTTATTTGGATTATATTAAATACATAAAATTTGAAAATTTATATTCTTAATACCATTAGGTTAATTAAAATGAAGGTTTTATTTGATATTAATCATTATTATTGATTATGAATCAATGAATTCTTCAAGATATAAGGGATTTTCATCTCTCATTTTATTACTTCGGTGATACACATGTAATATATACCATATTTTTAATTTTGGTATTATATATAAATCGCATTAATGTATTTTGTGATGATAATATAAAAAATAACGAGTATTTCATACCCATTTTAGGATATATATTTCATAGGGATTCTTATTTAAATGTTACAAACATGTTAGTGGATTCATGTTACAATCTCAGATTTTATCAGGATTTATTATAGTTGAGTCTATAAAATAGAAATCATATGACTTTCCACTAATCCATTCTAATTAATTTTCGCATCCTCTTATTATTAATAATATTTTCATGTAATACTACCATTTCCCTCTCTCGAAAAAAAGGAAAAAATAATTTTAATAATATTTATCATTAAGTATTTCTTCCATATAAAACTATTTTTTATTCTAAAATGATGTTTTATAAAAAAATGTTTTTTTTCAAAATATGTTAAGGTATTTACTAAAGAAAATATTACCCATGTTTTAATTTTTTTTTAAAAAACTTATAAAGGATTACACATATATTTTTTACCACAATTTTAATTTGTCATTTACCAAAAATATGACTGTAATCATTGTTATTAACATTTAGGACTAAAATGCAATTTTATGACATTAAAACTATTATTTTCATTCAAGATTGATTTATAAAATTTCAATTTTATCTTTAAGATAATGGATTTTTTTTAAAAAATATGTTTTAAAATGATTTTAAAAATAATAATAATTGATATTTCATCATGAAATATTTTAAATTATTTTTTAAAATATTTATTTATAAGGATTAAATGTAATTTTTTATGAAATTGATTTCTATAATTTTTTATTAATATTAATTTTAAAAAAGTGTTTTTAATTGGAAATTTATATTCCTCAAGAATTTTTTCAACTAATATTTTGAAATCACATTCCACTTAAGAAGACATCATTTGATTTGACTTATGATGTGCGAGGAGTTTGAACCAAGGATACCATTATTATTCCCTCTCAGAATGGTTTATATTGACAATATATTTATGAGAATAATTTATCATCCAAGGGTTATACCATGATAAAAATCTTATTAAAATAATTTATTTTTTCATGAGATATTCTATGATGAAATCAAAAAATTATTTTGAATCCAATATATTTTCTATATGTTATGATATGCTGAAATTTTTATGATACCCAATTCAGTTATGTTTATAGGATGTTATGAATTTATTATGATCTTGTTCCTAATGTATATATGATTATAATTACGAAATGGAATTTTTATAATAACTTTTGATGGTGGTAACATTATAAAAAATTTGGTTGGAACATATATCTCCCTCTAAATCATTAGGTAATGATTTATATCTCATGATAAATACATGACTCCATCAGGGAGTGAACTATGTTCAATAAGGTACTTTGTCATGTATGATGGTATTGAGAGTTAACCGTAACTATGATGATGGTATGGGGAGTGATCCCATTACAGTATTTTAACCTTGGAATTGAGCATTGAATAATATGTAAAATTATTTTCTATTCTTAAATGTAGGCCACAATTTTACATCTTTCATAAATGTTATGCTCTCATGGATCTGGTTCTATGAATCCCTAAATATTAATTTCTTACAAACTACCAATAATCCTACAATGAATCATGATTATGACATTTCGTAATAAGGGTGTGATTTTTAAATGGTATAATCATGTTATCATATTATTTTTCTCATGTCATTCATATTTATCTCCCTTTAATTCCAGACTGAGATTCGGATTATAATTTTTATTATGTTATCATTCCATGTGTTTTGATGAAGGGTTTTTATTGTGGTATATTTATCAGGAGTTCTAAAGTGTAATATCCTAAAGGGAATGCTGAAGATCATTCCGAAAATTATAATATTGTGTGCCTAACAACCATATACACTGATGAATTACAGTCCTCGTGTATGAGGTCGTGTAATGTATTCCATATTTATCAAAAAATATATAATCCTTATTTAAGAAAATATCGGGTTGGTACAGTATATATCAGAGCAAATGTTTTTTTACACATTGTAAACTAAAATGATAAAACAATACTAGGATACCTATGGATATTTCATAATATATATATATATATATATGTAGGGACATGTCTACGGGTATTTCAAAGGATGAGTCTAATTATTGGAATTTTTATAAAAATTTTGGTCACGGTTAGAAGATTGATTTTTTAGAATGTAAATCTTCATATAGATACTGAAAGTGGTTATGGATCTACTATAGAGGTACCTAGGGGTTATAACTTTGAAAATTGTGCTTCACGATGGACTCGGTTAACACCTAGTACATGACAATGGGACTCCTTACATAGTTTGTTTGGAAAACCCGAGGGATATTATTTGGAAATTAAAAAACTATTCAAGAACCATCAAGAAGGATTTAAATAGATGATGAATATGAATGACTCGTGATAATTCTAAGGTGTCAAATATTTAAAAGTGGTGTTATGATAGCGATATTTTATAAGTTATTTTTTCATGATTATGTGTTTTTCTACTACAATTTTTATCAGACTATGATATGTGGTTATAGTCAATGATTGAAACCTAAAACAACTACAACAACATTGAATGTGATTTAATATTTTCATATTAGTATCCAAATAGAATCAAAACTGGTGTAATTGATATAGTGATTATGTCTAATCAATTATCACATAACAAGAGTAACAATGTACACCTTAACTAACTCTCAAACTCAACAAAGAAGAGAAGGATGTAGTTCGCTCATATTTTTTATAGTGGATTCCATTGAATAATAAATATTCAGTTCACTATATATCATAAATTTGGTATGTATAACTAATGAAAATTACAAAGAGGTGTGATATGATGTATTGGGTGTTGAAAAACGCACAAATATTCTTACTACAAATGAAAAATGAAATGTTTGGATAATTTTATGGATGAGAATAATGGTATTCCTATGATATCATTTACATTTTCATTTTTCAAATGTATATTTTAATGTAAATTTGATCATGGATATGCTAATTGGAAATATCATAACCATAATTACCAAGGCTATATGAGTAATGGTTATAATGCAGATAGAAAAGAGATAATGAATGAATATTTAAAGCAAATAAGTATTGAGGACTAAGATTATGAATCAAAGATTATGTCTTCTAGATAATGTGGAATAATTTATGTTTTTATGTATTTTAATTTCAAGATTTTTTAATAAAAATAATAATATATTCAGGGATTTTGTATATTTCTTTGTAATTTATTTTCATGAATGTGATGATTTGTACTCATGGATATGAATATTGATTTAAAAACAGTATGATATTTAATTTAAAAAACATGATTTTTGGAATATAACCCTTAATATATCCACGATGTAAAAAAATAGATTTTAGTTTTACAAGGAGGTTGTTGATATTGATTAAGAAAATGGGATAATATTGTTGTCTTTAAAATATATTATTTGTTTGTGTAAAATTCTCTTTATTCTTTCATTGGTGGAGTATACATCATTTTTTGATATAATGATTTTTTATTATAATCGGTGTTTTATGTATATAATGATGAATCCAATAATTTTTCAATATGGTTCATGTTAATTATTGTTATTACCATGTTTTTAGACAAGACCTGATGATCGTATTCACATATTTTGTATATGAAAATAGAGATATACTTTTTAATATATGTGGTATTAATGTTAACATAATTTCTATAAATTTATAATCTTTATTTATACATTTTGTCATTTTTGAAGGGTTATAATGTGAAAAATTTATGGAATGGTTTAGGTTGAACATTAGTACTTGACACCTAAAAAATTCATCTTTATTTCATAGAGTGTGTGATGAAGTGGAAATTGATCAAAGCATATCCAAATGGTGAACTTATTCTTTAAATACAAATGAAATCAAAGACTGTCAATTATCGAGGTTGTGAAAAATCTATTCGATTCATGATGTGTTAAATGTAACTCCCTTTAGAAAGTATATACCCAAGCCATCACATGTACTGAACACATGTGTCATATACTTGGAGGGTGATATTCCTTTTGAGGAACAACTAGTATTGATTTTGGATCCAAAATAGAATGTTATTTAAAACAATACCACCTAAATAAAGATTATTTTAAAGTGAAACCACTATAATTAGGATGATACAAGGGATCTTAATGATGTAATTAAGGATAAGTGTCCTTCTTTGGTGGTTACAAATCACAGATTTTGAGCGAGAAATTTATTTTAATGGGGGTAGAATGTAATGCCCTCAAATCTTGTGAAATAATTATTTTCAAATAAATATAATATATTCTACATTAATAATTACATAAACAGAATGTTTTTCTTGCATTACACATAAGATCGACTTTTTGTTATGTTACAGACAACACCATGTTTAACCTATATTACATGCCACACATACACATAAAAACATGGCATACTATTAAAATATTATTAATATAGTTATCTCAATATATTGGAAGGGTGGGTTTGAATTCGCCTAAATAAATTATCAAAATATATGGCTTCCACTTTTCTATAAATTAAATTCATTTCTGACCATTGAATTAGAAATGAAAATAAAAAACAATTTAAAAATATGTGAAATATTTTTCTGAAAAACTAATTTCATGCCTACAAAAGTTTTTTACCTCAATAATAATGAAATCTATTTTGTTGAATTATATTTATTAAATTTATATATTACATATTCAAAAAAAATTTAACATTCATTTAATGTTTTGTGTTGAAAAAAGATAAGAATTAGTCCAATTTTATAGGTAAAATTTTTATTTTTATAAACAATTTTTTCTTCGGCTTTTGAGCTCATATTTAAAATTTATTTTTTCACAAATTCAATAAACTAAATATATATAATAATGTTTATTTTATGAAATATTACAGTCATAATAATCTTATTTAATAATTTTTATAATTTTCTAATAACATTAATTATTTGATGAATACTCAATAATAACGAATTTTAATTAAAAAAAACATTTTCATTTAAATTATTAATAAAAATAAATTATATTTTAACTTGTTTTAAAATTATAATTCTTTAAACTATATATACAAATATCCAATTTATGTAACTTTATCATTTTAATATTGGTTTTCTTCATGAAATCATTGTAATCTTTTGAACATTTTTTCTTTTAAAAAATCTATTTTCTTATCACATCTCCAAGATTAATTTTAAATATAAAGTGTCCACATTAGAAAATGGATATTTGGAAATTTCATTAAATGATTGTAATCATAATTATTTATATTATCAAATATGGTAAACATAAATTTCAATAATAATTATTAATAACAATTATAAAAATAAAAATTATATTTAATGAAAAATGGGTTTACTGGGGGTCAATCTAAAAATATATCAGTTAAAATAATCTAAAACATTATTAAAATATATTTTTTGGAAATATTTTTACCATATAATCTTAAGACTCTTTAATACTCAATTTTTTATCCCTTTCTAATTAGAAAACCAGTGGCACACCTTTTTCATTTAAAAATAATAATAAGGAAGCTACACACCTAATTTGTAAAATTCCAATTACTCACCTCATTATTCGCACCATAAAACCCATTTTGATTGGTCCATCCCAACCCAAATCACCTACCAAATTCCACTAACTCATCCAGAAATCCTTATTTTTGGCACAAATCCAACAATTTATGGATTTTAGAAAAAATCTAAGGAGGACACCCAAACATTATGTGACATGATTAACTGATTATTTTAAATTTATTTCTTCCTACACCTCCTTAAATTATTACTAAAAAATATTTATAAAATAACCTTAGTATATTACTCATATTGAGAGGGTTTTATGATAATTTCAAGACCAAAAATACCTCCACATCCTTCAACAAGGTTACAAAAACATCATTCATGTGTATAATGATCGACAACCTCACGAACTAAAGACTTTCATTTTTTTCATTACCACAACTCAGTATTGGGGATTGTAACATTTTTATAAATTCACACTATATTAGAAAAAATATGGTTGTTTTTACTATACATTAGTGATATTTCCAAGAAACCAAAGGCTACCAATTAATTCCATGGGATCCATAAGCATTTGGGGGTTGATTTTCAATTAAAAAATAAAACAATCAAAGTAAAGGATGAAACCCAAAGAAAACTGTAAGATGAAAGAGTAATGAAATGCAACTAAATGTGTAACCAAAAAAATTATACACTGGTTTATAATTTAGTGAAAATACCAAGAAAAATCAATGACATAGAATACTACTACACAACAACTCCATCCCTACTCGATTTTCCATCTCCAGAATCTATGCCCATGGAATCACAATGAGTCACAAAAGAAATGAAATAAATTTCCTTTTCCTATGACACAATATAATAAAATAATCAAATTAACCAAAGTACCCAGGATGGGGGTGAGTATAATACTCTGTAGGATTTCCTTAATTGCATCCTTACTAACTCACCTCGGAAAGAATATGATAAAAAAATTATATAAAATTGTTTAAAAACAATTTAATACAGATTATAACATATCCAAATTCATTTTTACAAACAAAAAATGTCTACAGTAATATATTCAAATCATATTTTAAAATCATTTATTGAATTCCATATTGACAAGACCATTTCAAAAATCCACAGATGTATACTTAGTTGATAGTTAAATACCCTTTTGTATCCTCTCATCAATATACTACTTTATCACAATGTAACCATATAAAAAGTTCCCCAATTAAGCATTCCACTTATACTGGGTCATTTTAGTGCACTTAAACTCCTTCCATCCATGAATTCCAAAAACTATTCCAATATATTTCAATAAAAAAACATTCACTAAAAACAAATTATATAAACCATTTTTCTATAAATAATTTTCACAAAACATTTTCAATTTTACAAAAATAAGATATCTTTAAATTATAATTCAAAAAATATACCCATGAGACTTTTTCCTAAACCATCCATCTTCTATTATTTCACAAAATTGTCACTAAAGTGGGTTTTCATAAGGATCCACCCAAAAATGTCAAAATTAATATTAAAAAAAAGTCAAAAAATCAACAAATTTGAAATAAATACATAATGTTCTAATAAATAAGAGTTCACAATGAATCAAATTACCACTTAATTACAGGGAAATTTAATAACGGAACGTAGCACCTAAAAAACCAGCATATATCATCAAAACACATCATAGATCTTGTTCCATTCAATCAAAACAATACTTTTTCCTCATTATTATCATTAAGAAACGTTTATTTATCCCCAATAAAATAGATAAATGATTCTAAGTGGATTAAGGGGAAAGCATATAAGAAAAACCCTAGATAAAAATATCTTATAGAAGAATCATGGACTTTAACACACATAGATTCACCTATTTATTGCTCTAATTTTGGAAGGAATTGTCTCCAAAACCTTGAAATGAATATGAATTCATGATATGATATGTTTATGGAAAAGCATTTAGGCACATGTGGTAAATTATATTTGATAAAAAAATACATATCTAAATTTTAATATCTCATAATTTAGCCACACAATTAGAAAAATAGTTCAATATCCATGCAAGATCCACTACCTCTAAAAACAATCCACACGGTCATCTCACATGGTTTGAAATATCATGCCTCAACCAATCTAAAACCCATATTCCCACATTGGGTTTCTGTATAGTTTGGCCAAACTACATGACTAACCGAGCACCTAACAAATGATCACTTTTTTTGTTGCATTGTTACTTCAAGGGTGGGGCCTGGATTCTACCGACCCATATCAAACCATGAACCTTTCTAAAATCTATAAAAACATTCCAAAACACCTATGAAACCCCCTAAACAAAACCCCCTTTACTTTAGATACATCAAATACATAAATATATGGTCAGTTACATGAATCCAGAGGTTCTACATTCTCCCCAAAAGTTCTCTATTTATCCTAGGAATGATGAAAAAAACATTGGTCGGGAATAATTTGGGACATTACAAGACCATTTACTTCTCAAAAACTAGATTTTATTAAATAATATAATCATATTTCCATAAAAACCACTCTAGGTAGATACTTTTTTCTTGAATTAATTTATCTTTCATATAAAATATCCCCATAAACACATGGACAAACATAACATGTAGCTCTCGGACAACATGATCTCATCGAATCACATGGTTAGGATCAGGTTGATACATGTTTAATTTTTATACAGGAAATACATTATGAACTAAAATAAATAATGGAGTAAAAGTTTTCATATATTCCACCTCACAAACCAGTTCGAGAACCTCCAAAGGGTAATTTTATCAACGCAAAAACATTCCATGCTTACCAAAATGATGATGCATAAGCCATGGAGATATCCACAATAACACATTATCAGTCACATCAAAATCAATTACATAACCCTAATCATGTCTTCCAAAATTTATATAATCCTATTGGATTTTCCATCACTTTTGTGAATAATATGGAATGATCATAATCAATTGAGTCCAAAGGTATTAATGCGAGGATATCTAGAAATTAATTATCCCACATCTCGCATCATATAAAAGCACACGATCCCTGAGAATCATGAGATGTGTCTCTTGAATCCTACCATGGATCACATTACTAATTATAGTGATTATTCAATATATGGGTACAACTATTATATTCTATATGTTGTTTTGTAAAATCACACTTCATATTTTTAAAAAAACCACATATGAATAATAAAATGTTACTATTTGTTTAGGAGGAATATTAACCAATCGAAGTGTCTAATTCAGGGTCATACTACCAAAATTGTAATAGTTTTCTCTCTTAATCTTATTCACATCATTATAGTTCACCCTATTTCCTATAGTTATCAACATGTTACGGACAACCTTATTACCTAATATATCTATTTCATCTACCATTTCACTATTCAATGTCTTTATATAATCCATTATTCAAAAAATTAAAATCATTAAATGAATCTGCAGCCTCAAACATGATTCAAAAATTTGTTATTAAAGGACACCCTTGTAGCCACTTCATGTGCATAGTGTACAAAATTCTTAAATTTAGCCACATACTCTATCACTGTAAGATTATCTATCATTATACTAATGATGTCTATTGTTCTAGTAATTTTCAATATGTGGGGATTGAATTGTTTTTAAAAAATTATATAAAATCCTCCCATGAAATTATATGGTCCAATTTATCCTAAATTGATAAATCCCACCATTGTAATGCTAAATCATCAAGCCTATACATTTACATCTTCGAATTCACCATAGCTAGTCTGCCTATGAAATATAAAATTTGATTCATTATATTTTCCCACACTTATTTTTTATCCATTTATAAATGACCATAAAATATGGGTCGATTCATATTTTGGAACAGAAGTGAGTGATATACTTTCCTGTGTTTATCATATTTATTCCATTATCAAGGTATTATAAATAATGAATGATACTATAAACTAATTTTTTTTCACTTACGGCTCAAGTGAAACCGAATTCTCAGTAACTTCTTCTAGAGTGTATCTATATTTCATAAAATGTTCTATTATCTACAACCAATATAAAAATACATTTAGTCTCACTCTCAAGAAACATAATACATATTAATTCCAATCATACCAAATCACACATGTCATATGAATTTCTTCCAAAATTCTAAAATATCACATTCAAACAATTTTAAAAAATTCCACAATATTATTTGAAAATCAATTTCAACGACCAAAATATTAAAGCACATCATAAATATTTTCTATAAATTCATCATACAATTCCATTGGGAATTCATTTATATAAATGTGTCCCATGAAGCTATAATAAACTAAACATATGATGATGAGGTGACCATGCTTACAAGTGTCTCAAAGAACTCATGTAACAAACTATTTTAATAAATGAAGTATATTAAAAATTGGTTAAATATACCATTTATGATCTTCATTCCATGTTATAATGAACAAATCTTTTTTTATTATCCCTAATTGAGTTATAACCACGAATAAATTTCCCACTGTAGTACTTGAACATTCTAATAAGATTTGTGACATCCCTCTCATCACCCATTGGCACGGAAAATGGTTAGTGGGGTTGATTAGCCATTACTGACATCCTGAAGACACCAAAGTCTTCCAAAACACACCAAGTACTTTATAAATAATTGTGGGTGATGTATCCTTTAAAAATAATTTAACCCAAACATTAGACATACCTAATAGAATAATTATATGATTCATGATTACTAAAATTAAAATATAGGAGTAACCAAAAAATATATATTTCAGAGTAAAATGTAGAAACCAAAACAAACAACAATCAAAGACAGAATAGACATCAAATTATTATATACTTCCTTAATCTATTCTCGAACTCCTCGGGCCATTTAGGTAATATACTGCATGAATGTGGATTGACCCATTGCGCATTTTTGACGAAAAATGTTCTTAAAGGAGGCTTATAGGAAGACTAAACACGATTCACAGTGAAATAATATAATGAGAATAATTTCATGTCATGTAATCATTACACATCATGTATGTTAAACTGATGATGTGTATATTTTAAAGGATAAATAATAAAAAGTTTGTTCATTTTTTAGGAAAAACTAAACTCTGATGATTACATGATATGATCGAGGATGTCATGATGTGTAAATCACAAATGTTTTATGTTTTAAACTTTTTCATCCATTTTGTTTTTTCAAACCCCGAAGCAGTAGAACCTCTCCCCTCATTCTAAGTAACCAATCAATCCCCTCTTCGATGTTTTTTTGGATTCCTTTTTTCATGGATTGATCTCTATCTCCCATGCCTCGATCAATAGAAATTTTTCTTCAATCTAAGGTATGTAGTATATAATTTAATTCTATTTATTTTTCTTATTTTTTCACATTCCTCTATTCTATGAAATTTTTATTTATCTCTTTTTTTTATGAGTTATTTTGGTTTTTTGTTGGCATAGTAGTGGAGTGACATCCTCATGTGGATGAATTTACTGAAAGAGATGTGATTGGGATATGAAGTTTTGGATTCTCTCCATGCAATGAATGTTCACACCCTTTGGAGGTAGGGGATTGTATACATGTCTATTTATTTACATGTAATTGTAAATATATCTTTATTTATCCCCTTTTATCACAATTAAATTAACATAACAATTTCTCAAACAAAATTAATGAATTGGTATTTATCAAATTATGATTTTGTTGTTTTGTACTATGATACCAAGTTTCCTCTTGATTCTATAGAATGTGTGGTATTTGTGTTGTGATTGTTCTTATTTGTATGATGGGTTTATAATGTTGTTCTTTATAGAAATTTGTAACGAACAAAAATCAGGAAATAATTGCTAATTAATTGGATAAAATATTAATAAGAAATATCTAATGAACTGTTGTGTCATAATATTAATGTTGTACATTTTTTACAATAAATTATCCCTCCATGTGTCAAAGGAATTTAATAATGAAGTGAATAATTTTGATTCATGTTGATAAAATAATTAAATCAATGTAAAATTAATTATTAAATTAATTTTTGATTTCTTTTGAAAGATTTATAGTTAGGTTAACCTCAATTGGAACCATTAAATAACAAATTGGTTGATTCTAGATCGAATAAGAATAGGTTTTGTGATAAGATAAAATTCCTTTATTGGTATTTAGATTACCTCATTCTTGTAATTTATAATGTATTTGAACATTGGATTCATGAGATATAATTACATGTGAAGGCTATATGCCTTGAACAATGGGAAAGAGACGAGTTTCAGTGTTTTATTCCTACAACTTATGATGTGATGTGAGCCTAGGTCGGATGATTGTGCAAGAATATAGTGGTATATCAACTGGGGAGGATTATATGTGATTTTTTTCTTGGATTAATGTTCTTGGAGGGCTGTTTTGGTAATGGGGAGGAGGCTCGGTTGTTGTTGTAGCAGTCGAGGTGTGTGATGCAGAGAAGCATTGGGATATGCATGTGGGTTTCCGGGAGAACACTAGGGAGGTTGAAACAGGTTTAAGCTGGGATTACCTATTGATATGAATGTTGGAGGCTTCTATGAATCTACTATTTGTTTGATGGACATGATTATTGTTTATCTACATTCCTTAATCCTATACTTGATGAAGATATATGGTATTGGTTGAATACCATCTTTGGTAGATTTTTATAAATTCTTAAATTATCATGTAATATGTAAATTAACATTAATAATAAATTAATAAATGCATAACCCATGGGTTTGGTGATTTTTGGGATGCAATGTTGAGGTTATATTTACGAGAAGTCATGTGATCAGGTTTCTTATTCTTAGAGGGCTAGGAACATTGTGGTGATGAAAATGAAAAGTAATGTCAGAAATTATTAACGTTAATAAATATTTAGATAATTTCTTAATGTTAATTTCAATTAATTAAAATGGATAAAATTATTTTATGCAACACATTCAATGGTTTGGTGCCTATAAGATATCTTGTCTTATCACTAGTTTTTAAAATTCTGAGAGATGTTATCTAAAATTATGTATGATATAGGGTAATTCCTAAAATGTGGTGGTGACCTGTATTATATAATGTAATTTCTTTATATTCAACTCCACCCTATCTGTTAGGGAAAGTAACACCCCAATGATTCTAAGTCCCCAGGGGGTGTATTCCCCTACACCTGATGGGAGGATGGATGGATAACTACCCCATTTCCCCAACTATTCTCTTAGTAGTTATATATTTGGTATTAATTACAGTTAATATTCACCATAGATATGTGTAGAGGGTAATAATAGCTTCTGGTTATTTTACACACAAGTATTCTAGATACAGTTCCCTAAGGACAACTATATGTATCAGATGTATAGGTTGTGATGGCTCTAGGTTCCTTACTTCGTGTATGTGATGTGATTGATTGAGGTACAAAATCCTATTTTTGATACACATTTTATGGTAAGTGGTGGCCCCGAAAACTGACTAGTCAATTTTTTTATGTGTACATGATGGTGAGTTGCATGAGGTGCATGTTGTGGGGAATCACCTAAGTATATATGGGATAGACTTTTTAGAGTGGGATTCGCAGGACATATGTCGTAAGGGATGAGAGGAAAAACATTATGGAAGAGGAATAAGGGTACCCTAGATATTGATTATTTTATTATATTCTATTTTATGCAATCAACAGGGAGAGTTATTATAGTGAGGCTATGAACTTAGTATACATTATTAGGTGATGTGTTAGTTTCACATGTTGTTCAATATGCATGAACATGCTTTCATAACCTTTTACATGATACGATTTGGGGGTTATCCTATTGAGTATACTATTACATTCACCCTACATATATATAATCTATTTTTCAGTTTTGTTTATGGAGTTTGGAGATAAAAATAGTTACAAATACCAAGATGGTTTTTCCGAAGTTATTTGGGATTCAAGGTCATTATCATGTATTTCTTTTTTCATGGTACTGCCTATTTCAATTTTGTTATAATAGTTCTTGAATTTAAATACATATGTTCACAGTGGATTTACTTTTATAATGTTTTATGAGAAGGTGTTGGTTGGTTTCTTTCCTATGTATCTATTTTTCATGTGTTTTCATATAGGGTAATGCATCCCATCTAGGTGTTTACGATAACCTTGGTACTAATCTATAATCTAGGGAATACAGAGTGGTGGAAGTTGGGTTGGTGGAGGTGGGTTTTCCCTTAGTGTTCTTGAAAAAATTTTAATTAGTGATATTTTTTGGTATTCACTCATCATAACTTCACGAGGTATGTTTTCACCCAACTAGACATGAAATTGTGTCAGTGTAGATGGATGGTGTTCTCACAGGATTATGAAATCAAGATTTCATATAAAACTATAATGGGGAATATTATATCCAATGTGAAAAGATTCACATCGATGTAGATCATGAACCAAGTGATTCATGTTGGGTGAAAAAAGAACATTTTGCATCTTATCTAGAGTTGGGAGTTATCAGGGGAATTGGATATCCTTTTTGCACTACAATGTAGTCGTCCTTGGTGGAACTAGTATAAGAGTCCCAATTGGTGGGTCTTGAGGATGCGTTCTGGAGAGACTGAGTTGTTTGTAGTGAGTCACATGATGGTTGGTCTGATGATGAACAAAATTTGGGTTGTTTTTGGGAAGTATTTTTTTCTTTTGGTGATTTATGATATGGTAATCATAGAGTTTAATATCTCACCATTGGTGATACATTGTAGAATTAAATAGATGAATCAAACATTGAGGGGTGAGTTATGGTCTCCGAGGATGAATTGTGTAGTTTGGGGGTTTGTGTCTCGATATTTGGTCAGCTAGATGGTGAAGTCTAAGAACCATGTTCCTGGTGGGTTTATCCAACCATTAGATGTTCCTTAGTGGATGTGGAAGGCACCTCTATGGAATTTTTTTTTGGTTTACCTCAAGATCATTTTTTATTATTATTCTATATGTGTAGTACTAGATCATTTTATGAAATCATCTCACATCAGAGCAATTATGGACTTGAGCATAGTTGAGTTTTTATTTAGGTAGTATCTAGGGGAGGTGGTGAGAATCCACAGGCTCCTAAGGATGATCTTTTCTGATTGAGATCCTTTTTTACCTCCATGGTGTGGGGTGGTCTTTAACATTATTCTGGTATCAATCTATGACTTATTAGTGTTTTTCATCCATATATGGATGGTCATATAGAGGGGACCATGCAAACACTTGATGAAATATATTTTTATTATGTATTGGATTATGGATCTTTGTGGATGAGGTAACTTTTCTTGGAAGAGTTATCTTTCAACAATAGTTTTCCATCAAACTTTGGAATGGTTTCATTTAAAGAGTTGTACGGTTGGTCCTTCCATTCTACATTATACTAGTCAAGGGTTATAGAGTTATCATGTATTAATCCATAACTAGTACAAAAGACAATATATGTGGATTAGGTGATTAGTGAGAGGATGAAAGAAAAAAGGGATATTTATAAATCCTATGACCATCATAGGAGTATACCCTTAGAGTTTAACATTGGAGGATTTGCGTTCTTGAAGGTAACTCCCCATCATGGGTAGTTATGGTTTGTTCGTGCATGTAATCTTTCTCCCAGGTTTGTAGGACCTTCCAAGGTGTTAGCTCAAGTTAGAGTTGTGGCATATCAGATAGTGCTTCCACCATAGATGAGTTGGATGCACGATGTTTTAACATGTCGAAACCCCTTTATTATCCTCATAGAGACTCTCACATAAAATATATAAAAAATATAAATGATTAAAATTATGATAACATTTATGAGTAGCCTTTAGCTATCCAGTACCACCATGATAAGGTTCTCCATGCGCATGTGATTCCCTTGGTTAATGTCATGTCGATTTATGATGGAGTATATAAGAGTGCCTAGGAACATGAGTCTTAAATATTCACTTAGTGTCTCCAGTTGTTCGAGTTTTATCTATTATCATGTAACTCTCTTAATTTTGTGGTGGTATAACTTTTTGGTTAATGATATGGAATATTATTATTCCTTGTTGTAACATTATCCCTTTTCAGAGGTGTCTCCCATGGGAGTGTGGTTAGATGATGGTATTTCTTGTTGTGTGATTTCAAAATTTTCCCTTGGATACATTATTGAGCGTCGTTGGTCATGAGAGCCATCATAGGTATCACATGGGAGGATTTTTCAGAAAAATATTTTTACTTTTCCACTCTAGGATTCTCTTGGATTCTTGAGGATTATAGTTTTTTATCCATTATGTAATATAACATCCCCAATCAACAGGTATTGGCCCTTTAAATTTTTTTGATGACTATAGTGATCAGACAAGGCTCGTGATAACTTTATTGGAGTTCGGTTGGGAAATGGAAGATATGGTATGAATTACATGTTCTATATGTATTACAAATTGTGTCCATATAGTTAATTATGTGTAAGTTTTCAATGTTAAATAATATCATGGAGATATGTTTTTTTAGTGAGAACCAAAAATTTATAATTAAATAATGTGAAATGGGATTACACATCATGGAAATCCCCAATTTTATATGTTTTAAAAAATATTCATCCAATCGGGTTTCTCAAACCCTATGACTGTAGCGACCAAAAGCTTGACATACATAGACATTACATTACTTTTGGGGAATACTTAATGCATAAAAAAGACACCAAAGGACCTTAATAGTTTAGTGTCTTTGGAAACTCGGAACGTAGTCTTCTAATCATGGTGAAAGATCTTCAACATCTCCCATGAAGATCTTCCCTTTTTGGTTTTCTTACCTAAAACCTTTCTTGAAATCCTAGGTAAATTAAAACATATAAAAGGCGATCTCAAATTCTCAGTAAGGGTACGAATGGAGAAAATAAAACAAACCATATACATTTGAACTTAAAAACATGAACATAATGTTTAAACATCAAAATCTTGAGAAAAGACATAAATCATGGAAGTACATAAGGCTTGTATCATAATGGAACATCAATATTGATAAAAAATAATGGGAATAAATCATGGAATTTTGGAAACCATTCAGCACTTGTTATGGTTTCCATAGTAGCCAAGGCATTGCTACCAAGACCATCTTAGTGGACAAAGTCCCTTTCTGAATCGAGTTCACACCTTGTTCCAGTCTTGTATCACTGAACAAGATTAACTTACCCATCCAGCCAATTCTATCTCATGAGATATAAATATTTACCCAAATCATTGGAGGGAGATATAGGTCCCACACATCTCATAATGAAATCATTCTTACTTGTTCCACAACATAAACATAAATCATTCATCATAACCCAAAGAATAAAATGGGTTTCATAAACATTATCCCATCATTACACAATCCATATAAAAAAATAGATATCATTTCATCATAAGAAAAGTGAAACGATCTAAATCATTGAGATATTATACATGAAACATACACATATTAAATAATGTTATCATAGATGGAAAATAGTGTTGATAAAACACTTGAAATGAATTCTTGAGTAAAATATCCTTTCTTATTTAAAGTCATTTTCTTTCAAAAAATGCCACGTAATTTCAAAAGAAAAGGATTTTGTTGATAATAATCATGAAATCTTGTAGAGTAAGCTTTATGAAAATAAGGTGCTATAAAACCGTAAAAATTTGTTCATACCGTATAAGTTAAAAAAACATTCTTCTCATACTTTTGCCGGAAAAGTAAAAAAAGTACCTCGTAACGCAAAAAAAGAATGATTCCTTACATACCATGCAGAAAAAGTCAAAATGGGTAAAGAAACTTCAAACATACATGGAAACACTTTTAGAAAACATGTACATGGATGATAACAATAACCCTAGTAAATTCTTACGAATAAACAATCTGGGATAAGAAGGAGATTGGAATAATTATCTCTTACCTTATGTCAAATATGCCTCGTATGTTTCGAAACCTCATGTATAATGATTTGAATAATGTCATTGACATATTAAAATATAATATTCATTATTATGATATCATATATGGTTCACTTATGACTTCATATTACCAGTTCTTTTGTAAATTCCATGTTAAAGCACCGTTTTGGGTAAAATTGTTTCATTTATCGTACGAGTTTCGACTTGTTGTTCTTGATATTATTACATATATACTGATTTACATAATTCAAGTATTTAAAACATGATTTATATATAATATATATTCAGAATATAAATATATATGATAGATCGATAAATGGAATGAAATACACCGTTCATGGAGACAGTAGGTCGTACGTATGCATGAAAGTTGTTTTCGTTTCATTATTGAATTGAATGGAATTAAGTAGATGAAATACATATATATATACATAAATCCAGTATCACTATTATGTCATATATTTAATTATTATTCATTATATATACTTTATAATCATTCATGAATGGTTAACATGGAGAATGAATCTCATCGCGTAGTGGAGACGGTAGTCCGTACGTACGCACGAGCGATGATATCATTCCCATTATCGTGGAATTGTATTGAAGTATATTTATAATATTTCAGAATCTACATCACTTTACAATAATCATATATAGTAATTTATTTACACCATTATACCCATCCATGTAAGGTGTTGGTCGAAAACGGATTACACCACAACATGGAGACGGTATTCTGTACGTTCGCACCCGCGGTGACTTCATTTTCAGTAGGATGGATAGAAAGTGAAATATGTTTGTTTCATATTTATAATAACATATCAGTATATAAGTAATACTGAGGTTATAACTTTATAATTAGACAACTAAATAAGTATAAGTAGAAGAAAGAAAGAAAATTGAGAGAATTGGAAGAAGATATTACCTCTTCTTCGACGCACCTCCTTAATGCTTCCTCTTAAGAAATTAGAGTTGGTCTTTTGAGAAGAACAGAAGATCTAGACTATTTATAGGGAAGTGGAGAAGAGAAATAGTCTGGGGTTGGTCGATATTCAAGGCTCAAAAGGGTGTTAAGAGAAGAGGGAAGGGGTGCCCTTTTTATAAGGGAGGAGAGGGGCACTTTAGAAAAAAATTAAAGTATTATTTTATAATAAAGTCATATTCAGTTTTTAATAGCTCTAAATTGATTTATTTCGAATATAATGTGGGAATGGGTCGAAAGCCTCTCAACCAGCAGGTTTTAGACAGGTTTGGGTCATTATATTAACCTTATCTTTCAGTTTTACCTCTTAATTAATTAGATTGACATTTACAATGTCACTTTGTACTTTTGTGTTATATAGTTAATAAAAACACAATATACATCCCAGAGACCACCAAGTGGTCCATTATTGATACACCTGTCATGATATAAGTATCTTGGCTGAACCATAGATTTTTTGGAATAAAATAACAATTAATAATATAATATTTCTTTTAAAAACAATTTTATGTCAATTTTGACACTATTTTGTAATTGATTTTTGTGAAAATCATAAAAGCATGGTTAGTTCAAAAAAAGATAATTAAATAAATACTAACATGTCTTATTAACTTCTAAAATTAGTGTGATTTATAAAAAGTCTCAAATTACATTTATTTGGGTATTTATAACATCAATTATGTAAATATTTCATTAATAATATAATTACTACATCATCATGGGGTCATAAATAAATTAAATTATTTAATGTCTAAAAATTATAAACAAAATACCATTATGTAGGAAATATTTTTATATTTCTAATGAATATTTATAGTCTAACTTATATTATTTATAACCTAATATTAAAAATGATTTAGTTATTAAACATTGATTTTAACTATTTTAACCCTTCTTTAAATAAATTAGTAATAAATGTCCTAATCTAATAAAAGTGGACAAAAATGGTAGTATTTTATTAATAAGGTAATTTTTGGTTGAATAAAAGTTATCCAATAGAATTAGGACATGTATTAGGGTAATAATAATATCATTTTTTCCTTTAATTACCCTATTTACTTTTAGCTGTGTTAAATAAAAGTAAAAAGTTATTATTCACCAAAATTTATTTTCATCTCATTGATCCTAATTTTAGTCCTTGATATTGACATTGTCTCTCAGATTTTCAAAATTCCACTCACAGAAGTGGTAAAATTATGTTTTATGTGAATTTCCAAATTTTCCTAGGAGGTGGGTAAAAGACGGTGAAAAGTTCAATAAAATATATATATATATATATATAATTATTATAAAATGACTCCAATGAATTATATTGATTATATAAAAGTATTATGTATCAATTTTGACCTAAAATAAATTTACATAAAATAAATAATTATTTAAATAAAAATTCGGTTTTTAAATAGTAAACTAGTGTTTTCACTATTCCTAAAAATTTGAAATTTTTCAGAAAAATACAAAAAATTCACCATTGGATAATTTCGATATTCTGAATCCAAAAATGAAGTCCATTATGAAAGATAAAATTTAATAAATTCCAAAAAGTGGGTATAACTATTCATAATAGCTAGTTTATATAATATTTTAATAGCATATCTTTGTTTTGTGAAACTCGGTATTGCGTACAACACATGCTATCGTGGAAGGTCACGATTGCGTGTAATGTAAGACAAGCTAGGGTTGCGTGTAGTGCAAGAATCCTTTGTTGTTGTGTATAATAGAATCTAAACATATTTCATTTATACATTGAATATATATATATACACTCAATGTTGTGTAGATTAACTACTATCAAACGAACTTGAAATTGTGTGTAACACGATCCAAGAATAGTGTTGCGTATACTGCAAGCTAATACGGTCTTTCGTATAGTGCAAGATAATCATGGTGTAGCGTACAACAAAAGATATGAAAGAAATTAAAAAGTATAAATCTCATAAAATCTTGGGGTGTTACAATGTCTGTAACACCTTTCCCTTGAATATAGATGACCTGGAAATCCCCCTATTCAATGTGTTGTTGATTGTTTTTTTAATGTATTGATATATATCTTCCCTCCTTTCATATTTAGTTACTTATCTTAAATCCAATGTATGTCTATCATCTATTCTTTTTGTTTCGACAATCTGTTTCTTCTCGTTCCTCATTATCATGTGATGGAAACTAGTCTCCATATTTCTAAAGGGGTTTCTTGGTCCTTTGATAGATTGGTTGTGGCCTGGTGTTCTTAGGAGTTAGCGGTTATTGAAGGAGAGGTGATTGAGATCTATAGCTTTGGTACATCCTCATGTGAAGAAAATTGTTCCATTATTGTGGTAGAGGATTTATATATTCTATATTTAGTTATGTAAAATAG
The DNA here is from genome assembly GCA_963277665.1 of Viscum album. Taxonomy (NCBI): domain Eukaryota; kingdom Viridiplantae; phylum Streptophyta; class Magnoliopsida; order Santalales; family Viscaceae; genus Viscum; species Viscum album. The sequence continues at coordinate 300,889,415 of OY728131.1, read as the reverse complement.
TATATATAGCATTCTAAATCTTCTTTTACCTTAAGGAAATTACACTAATAATTACATGAAATAGATTAATGATTTGGTATTGATCGCATGACATAATTTGTATTTTGTAAAATGATAATGGGTTTCTTCTTGATTTTCAATATGGCGAGGTATATCTATTTTTCTTATTGTGCATTTTTTATCATGTTATTCTTGATATACACTGTAAAGGGACAAAAAAAAGTAATTATATGTAATTTAATTTCCTAAATTATAAATCATAAATGTTTAGAGAATATTGTGTGTTGTAATTTTAATGCTTTGATTATTTTTTAAACCACTGGTCTTCCAAGTGTTAATTTAAATGAATAAAAACGTGAAACGTGTTGATATTTTCGGATAAAATAATTAACAGCATTTTAAATTAATTGTATAAAAAATTTAGGATATTTAATGATAGATTATCCTTTAGGTTTCCCAGAGGTGGAAAATTAATTTCATGAGTCGGTTAATTAAAGATCAAATAATTCTTGATTGTTTGATAAAAGATAATCTAATTATAGGGTATAAGTTTCTCTTTTTCTTGTATAGGTCATGTTCCTTGTACTTTAGATCCATGAGAGATCATTGTGTATGAAGGCTATGTGGTAGGATTTGTGTCCAAGTCTCAGTTTTTATGTTTGTTTCCAGCTATATTTGATGTAATGTGATACAACTATTTCTAATCCTAATGGTTTTCTAAGTTATATGGGGTGGTGATTCCCATATGTGATGTGCGTCTCAGATGAATAATCCTACAGTGGAGTTGGGGTTATGGGGTGATAGGCCTAGTTTTTGGGGTATAAATTGATTCTTGTGATGGTGGGATGCATCGAGATATACATGTGGGTGTTGGGGAGGACACCTGGGATAATGGAACGAGTTGAATTTGTTCCTATATGTTGATATAAAGTTGTATTCATGTTTTAATTATTGTTTAGATCACAGATAGGTTATTTATTTATCTTCTTCCATTTCCCACTACTTGAGGTTTATATGGGTGCTTGGTTGTATAACAATTTTGGTAGATCGTGATGTTTTCCCTGATTGTCAAGTAATATTGAACGAAATGTTGTTAATAAATAATTCAATGTTTAAACCAGGGGGTTGAAACTTGTTAGGATGCAATGATGAGGCTATAATTCTATGAATCCATGGACTTTGTTTTATTATTCCAGGAGGGCATGGAAGTTTGTTATGATTGTAAATAAATGTAATGTAGAAAAATTTAAGGTTAATTAATGGTTAAAAAATTAAATAAATCAAAGTGAAATTGATGAAAATTGATAAAATCATATAATGTATCTCTTTCAATGGTTGTGTTCTCATATGATATTTGATATTAGAATTAGTAGCTAGAAGTCTGAGAGACGTTAGATACAGTTGAGTCTAAGACTAGGTATAAGGCCCCAGCCTTAAACCTTACTTAATATTGAGTTATTACAAGATTACACATTGAGGATCTTTTCGGGTTTAGAGTTTTAGAGAATTAGATCATAAACTTGCATTACATTCCACATATAAACAAAGTGGTTACATAAAGATAGTATTCTTCATTCCCATCAATGGAAACACATTTGAAATAAAACATGGATTATTTCTTGACACTTCCTTGACACTATCATCATATCATGTACCTTTCCCTTGACCAGTGAAAAACATTTCAAAAAAACTTGGGATGAGCATAAAAAGCTCAGTATGGGTTATAAAAACATGGAAAGGAAACATGAGTTCATATATATATAAGAATGAAATCATACTTTACCCATAAAACATAGGCACTTTAACATACACCATAAAATCATGAATAAATCATAGAAATCATAAGACATAAAGGTAACTTGAGGCATCCATTACATTCTTACGTAGGGAGTAACCCTCTTGGTTACGTTTGGAATACCCATCACAGTATATTCCCTAAATCTCTTTGGAGAAACCTTAACATTTCACTCCTTCGCGTTACCCAATGCATTGGAGAGCTATAATGGGCTCACCCACCCTTAGTTTATCACGGACCCCCCCGTCTTTATAATAATGCCCAAGAACCATAACATAATCATATCACATAAAACATGCATAAAGGAAACATAAAATTTCCACATTTCAATAACGAGATATCAATACAACACATTGATATAAAAACATTATGAAAACCATTTTCAATACCAAAATAAAAGAAAAGTAAAACATGGTATTTATTTTCCTTTTTAAAAAAGGTATGGCTTGTAGGGGAAGCTGAAACTCAAATAACGGTCACAACGGCGGAGAAGTCGTTGTCGCCGCATACATACGACAAAAACATTCCCTTTTGTCGTTTATTAAACGCTTCATATAAAAAGTATTCCTTTTGAATAAACGTAAAAGTCAAAGGGGTTTATACACCGTATAAAAGATAGTTGTGTATAAAATAAAATATGCCTCAACGAAAGGAGATTGAGACGAAGTCCCATACCTCGTATCCGACTTGACCCGACCATTCTTTAATCTCCTGAATAGTAAACTTGAGTTAATATCTACTTGATTATGAACCTTTTTCAAGTTCATTATTCCTTTTATACCATGTTATGAACATCATGTAATCATTTAAGATAATAATGTTCATTTTGTCAGTATTTGGTTCTTAAGTCAAAAATAGACTTCTTAGACTTACATGTTGTTAATTTGGTCAAAGGTTCGTTATATCCTGAATGACATTAATGATTTGGATAACATATATATCATATATATTCAGCATATATATGTATTTATAATATTACAGCACATTTAGAGGTAAGAAAATTAAATGCACCGTTCATGGAGACGGTAAGCCGTACGTACGCATGAACGCTACTTCCATTTCTATTTCGTATTTTCTGGAATGGATTCATAATGATATAAGAGTATATTATAATTCCAGTATAGTAACATATATAATATCATTAACTTTATCCTTTACACATCCAACATATGGAATTAACGAATCAAATCACTTTCAGGGGGCGGTAGTCCGCACTCCCTAAATTGAAGATATCGTGTTTACCCATAATGGGAACCATAAAGGTATGCCCAAAATGAAAAAAAACAGACGCTTATGGAAAATATAAACATATTATATATCATATATAAAAATAGTGACATCATAATGGCCACCTTTGAAGTTGTTAAATGAGTATTGAACAATCATCATTTCGGGAGGCAGAATTTTTCCATCCACGGAAACCATATATTCTTTAACCATTTGATGTAGTTGTGTGAGAGTGTAGCTCAAATAAATCTTATAAAAACATCCTAGTATATTGAAGATACTGGGGTTGTTACAAAAGAAGTAAATTAAAAGAGTTTAGGTGGTTAGGGAAACAAAATAAAACAAATGAACATGAGAGAATGAATTGCCTTTAAAAGTGTAACTCCTTTTGATTTGAGCCTAAAGGCTTCATTTGAAAGGATTATGCCCAAAGGGAATCCTATAGGATGAGTAGAGGGATGTGGATAGAGTAAATGGGCAGGGGTTGGCCGAGGCAAAGGCTTGAGGAGTGTGTGAAATGAGGTAGAGGTGGGGGCCTTTTATAAGAGGAGAGGAGGGGCACTTTTGGAAAGTAAAGAAATATTACTTTATTTGAAAATGTGTTTCGGTTTTAAAAGTTCCCAAATTGATATAAGTCGTGGATAAGGTGATAAGGGTTCTAAATACACTCATCCAATTGGTTTTGGACATGTGTAGTTCATAGATTTTACATTATCTTTCCATTTTATTTAAATCGTCAAATAATGATGTCATCGCTGCATCATTATTATGTCATAAATAATTTAATTTATTTAATTTCTAAAAATTATAAAAAAACTACTATGATGTAGGAAATCTTCTTAGCTTTCCAATAACTATTTATAATAAAAAATCTTATCTTTATAACCCCATGTAAAAATTGTTTTCGTAAAACATATTATGTTTGTGTCATTTTTACTTTTACATTAAATAAAATGTTATTTATGTCATTTCCCAACCAAATTGTCTCCATGGGGTCCCCAAGTTGCCCCATGGCTTTTTGTGGTCGGACATGACACAACCAATAAGGTTGGGACATGTGTCTAGCTCATTTCATATTATTAAAGCATTATTTATACCTTAAACTACCCTAATTACCACTAATCGCAATTAAGAACTTAATAAGTTACTATTCACCAAATAATTATTTTAATCTCATTGAACCACATTTTAAATCTTAATGACAACCATTTATTTCAGATTTTTGAAATTCAAAACACAATGATGGCCAAATTTCATTTAAACGGAAAATCAGTTTTTATAAGTACCACTTAGTGGTTTCACTATTCATCAAAAATTGAAGTTTTTCAGAAAATTACCAAAAATTCACCATAAGATATATTTGATATTCCGAATTCAAAAATTAAGTCTATTTTACAAAATTCAAAACATATTAGTCACATTAATTAATTTAATAATTAATTCGCGTTGTCAGAGCAAATAGCGTGTTTTTATGAAACAATAAGTATCAAAAGTTTGACACTAGTTTGAGTCCAATTTCAAAGTGAAATTGATTCCAATGACGACCATTGGATTAAATGGTAAAAATATATTCATATTACACATTAAGACCAATTAAAAAGATAATCTAATCATATAAATAAATTAGATTAAAAAGCAGTTTTGATGTAAAATGCAGTATTTTTTACTATTCATTAAAAAATGAACATTGTCAGAAAAATATCAAAAATTTACACAAAGTAAATTTTGATGTCCCAATCATAAAGTATATGTTTATTTTGACAAACATAGTTTATAAAATTGTCAAAAGATAGATTTAAAAAGGGTTTTCCATCATAAGGCAGTAAAACAATCTTTTAACAATATTAGTGTATTCCATGCTTAAGATTGGATTTATTTTCATTTTAAGCCCCCAAAACACTATCTTAATCATTAATAGACATAGATAAAAATATATATTATTCATTACTTACTTGGGATGTCATATCCTTCCCCCCTTTAGAAAATTGCATCCCCGCAATTTATTTACTTATCAAATAAATGGGGGTACTTATCCCTCATTGCATTTTCAGATTCCCATGTTGCCTCTTCAGTCATGTGGTTTTTCCACAAAACCTTTACCTAGTGAATCACCGTATTCCGTAACACTTGCTCCCTGTGGTCAAGAATCTGGACTGGTTGTTCCTCATAAGATAGGTTCTCTTCCAGCTGAACTACCTCTGGACTCAAAACATGAGATGGATCTGGCATATACTTTCTCAACATCGAAACGTGAAAAGCATTGTGTACCTGAGATAAACTCGGAGATAAAGCCATTCGGTATGCAACTGATCCAACTCTCTCCAGAATTTCGTATGGTCCAAGAAACCATGGACTCAGCTTTCCTTTCTTACCAAATCTCATGAGACCTTTCCAAGGAGAAACCTTGAGAAAAACATGATCACCTACCTCGAAAGATAGATCCTTCCTCCGGTTATCCGCATAACTCTTCTGCCTTCTCTGAGCTGTTCTCATGTGTTTCTGAATCTGCTGAACTTTTTCTGCCATCTCTTCTACCAATTCTGGTCCCATCAACTTCCTTTCACCCACTTCATCCCAGAAAGCTGGAGTTCGACACTGCTTCCCATATAATGCCTGAAATGGTGCCATCTGTATACTGGAATGAAAACTGTTATTATATGAAAATTCAACCGAAAAAAGATGTTGGTCACAACTTCCCTGATAATCCATAGAACAAGCTCGTATCATATCCTCCAATGTCTGAATTGTTCATTCTGACTGCCCATCTTATTGGGGATGAAAAGCTGTAATAAAATTTAATTCAGTACCCAACGACTTCTGAAGGCCTTTCCAAAAGTTAGAAGTAAACCTGGGATCATGATCCAATAAAATGGAGAGAGGAACTCCATGTAACCTGACTATCTCTTTAAGATACAAACAGAAAATTTGATCAAGAGAGAAAGTATCTCGTATAGCAAGGAAATGAGCAGATTTGGTCAAGCGATCAACAATAACCCAGATTGCATTATTACCTCAAGATGTCTTCGGTAATCCAACAACAAAGTCCATGGATATATTCTCCCATTTCCACTCTGGCACTGGTAAAGGTTGAAGCATCCCTTTCGGTAACTGCCGCTCTGCTTTAACCTGCTGACAAGTAAAAAACGTCACAGTAAAATCAGCAATATCTCTTTTCATTCCATCCCACCAGTAATACTCCCGCAGATCTCTATACATCTTAGTACTGCCCGGATGAACTGAAAACAGAGAACTATGAGCTTCACATAACAACTCTCTCTTCAACTGTGAATCACAAGGCACACACAATCTCTTCCAAAATCTCAAAACACAATCATTATCAATGTTGAATTCAAGCAACTTACCTTTCTGAACCAGCTCTACCTTTTTCTGCAACTCACTGTCTTGCTTCTGTGCTTGCTTGATTCTATCTGACAGAGAAGATCTCACTGATACCTGAAACAAAACAGAAGGACTTCCTGCACCAACAACTTCTATGCCATACTTCATCAAATCCTTAACCAAAGGATCATGTTCCAAATTTAACATTGTTAATCAAGCATTACTTTTTCGACTCAAAGAATCAGCCACTTTATTTTCTTTTCCCGGATGGTAATGAATTGTACAATCATAATCCTTGATTAATTCTAGACATCTCCTCTGTCTCATTTTTAACTCTTTCTGAGTGAATATATACTTTAAACTTTTGTGATCGGTATATATTTCACACTTTACTCCATACAAATGATGCCTCAGAATTTTTAAATCAAAAACAACAGCAGCTAATTCCAAATCATGTGTAGGGTAATTTACCTCCTGAGTTTTCAACTGTCGTGAAGCATAAGAAATTACCTGATCATTCTGCATTAGGACGCAACCAAGTCCTTTCAATGAAGCATCACTGTATATAACAAACTCACCATTCATGGAAGGTAGTGCCAAAACTGGAGCATTCACCAATCTTCTTTTCAATTCCTGAAAACAATCGTCACATTCTTTTGTCCAGATAATCTTAACACCCTTCCGAGTTAGCTTAGTCATTGGACTTGATAACCGTGAAAAATTTCTAACAAACCTTCGGTAATAGCCCGCCAAACCAAGGAAGCTACGAATCTCGGTTACATTTGTGGGTCTTGGCCATTCTTCCACAACTTTTGTTTTTGCAGGATCAACAGTTATTCCATCATTAGAAACAATGTGACCAAGGAATGAAATTTGTTGCAACCAAAACTCACACTTTCTGAATTTCCCATACAGTTTCATTTCTTTTAAGGTTTGGAGGATAACCCTTAAATGTCTTTCATGCTCCTCTTTACTTTTAGAAAACACCAAAATATCATCAATGAAAACCACCACAAACTTATCCAAGAACTCATGGAAAATTCTATTAATTAAGTCCATGAATACATCAGGTGCATTGGTTAGCCCAAAAGGCATTACTACAAATTCATAATGGCCATATCTCGTACGGAACACGGTCTTCGGAATATCTGCCTCCTTTACCTTCAGCAGATGGTACCCTGATCTCAGGTCAATCTTTGAAAAACAAACTGAGCTCCCTGGAGCTGATCAAACAAATCATCGATATGAGGCAAAGGATATTTGTTCTTAACAGTGATATTATTCAAGGCTCTATAATCAATGAAAAGTCTCATAGAACCATCTTTCTTTTTAACAAATAAAATAGGAGAACCCCATGGTGATGTGCTTGGTCTAATGAAACCTTTCTCTAATAAATCTTGCAATTTCTCCTTCAACTCTAAAGGTTCAATTTGTGCCATTCGATAAGGGGGTTTTGAAATTGGCTTAGCATCAGGAACTAAGTCAACAGTAAACTCAACTTCCCGATCTGGTATTATTCCAGGCAACTCATCAGGAAAAACATCAGGATACTCATTTACCACTGGCACTTAATTAATCTGAATAGTTCCTTTATTTTCAATGACGTGTGCAAGGTAAAATTCATTTCCATCTTTTACAAGTTTCTCGGCCTCTTGATATGTTATCAAAAGTAAGGGTTCATTCCTGTAAACAAACTGAAAGTATTTCTGAAAAGAAACTTCTTTATCTCTATAGTCAATCTTAGCATTGTAAATAGAGAGCCAATCCATACCCAGGATAACATCAAACTCTACTAGAGGTAGAACAATAAGGTTTGCAAGTAGGTTCTTTCCACAGATAAGGATATGAAGATTCTTATAAATTTTTTTTGCCTCAACATTTCCTCCAGGTGTTTTTACGAAAAGTTCATGACTCATTTCTTGAGATGGTATTCCCATTTTACTAGGAAATGTTTCAGAGATGAAAGAATGTGTAGACCCGGAATCAAACAACACACTGGCATAATCTTAAAAACAAACAATGTGCCTAATACAACTTCATTTGATGGCTCGACATCTGCTGAAGTAGTTGCAAAGGATTTCACCAACCCTTTCTGCTTGTAGTCTAACTGCTTCCCATCACTCAAGCTCTTTGTCGGACACTCATTTGCATAGTGACCCATCTCATTGCACTTAAAACATTTCACTAACTGTAAATCAAATTTGTTCTTACCTTCACCTTGATCCTTTTCAGTGCAATCACGAGCCTTATGTCCCATCTTACCACATCGGTAGCACTTTCCAGAATTCAGAAGACATTCCCCAGCATGCCTTTTGCCACATTTATCACAAACTGGAAACTTAGTTCGCTTACCATCAGACTTTTTTAAAGAATTCTTACCTTTCTCCTGCCATCTCGGTCTCTTCTTCTGTTGGTTGTTATAGGACACTTGGTCATCGGCAAACTCCATTTCCACCTTCTCAGCACATCGAACAAGCTTTTCATAACTTTTAAACTCTCTAGAAGCTAATGCCCTTTGATATTTTGGCTTTAATCCTGAGTAAAAACAATTGATTTTACTATCAAGGTCTCGGATAAAATTTGGATCATACCTTGCCAATCGAGTGAACCTTTCTTCATAGGCAGCCACTGAGTCTTCCTCTTGCCTGAATTCCAAGAATTGCTTTTCCATCCTAAGTCGAACAGCCTTAGGAAAATAATTCTCAAGAAACATACCTTTGAAATAATCCCAGTAGAGAGCATCAATCTCATCAGCGTACCTGATATTTTTAACCATAGACCACCACTGATCTGCTTCACCCTCCAAACGGTAAATAGAATGACTAACCTTTTGATTGTCTGAACACCCCATGACATCAAAAATCTTTTCCAGTGCTTTAATCCACCCTTCAGTTAGCACAGGGTCAGATGATCCTCTGAATGATGGTGGATGTTGCCTCATGAAATGTTCCACCACTGACATGTTCCTGTGTGGTTGATCTGGCTGATCTCGTGCATGGATACCACCACCATTTATAGCCTCAGTCAACTGCGCCATTACTGCAACAAACTGTTCAGTTCCAATTCCGACCATCTCAGGATGCTGATTCGGAAGGTTATTTTCTTCTGTATGCCTTCATAGTAATTCTTCCCTGTTTCCTTTGCGGAAAACCATTCTGAACAAACATGTCTTAGATGAAGCAACATGGTAATATTCAAATGCTATATCATTTCAAAAAAAAAATATTTTTGGATAATAATTTCATAGAATTATAACTCCTAAAGTTATCTAAACCGACCTCTGATACCATCTTTAAGGCCCCAGCCTTAAACCTTACTTAATCTTAAGTTATTTCAAGATTACACATTGAGGATCTTTTCGGGATTAGAGTTTTAGATAATTAGATCATAAAACTTGCATTATATTCCCCATATAAACAAAGTGGTTACATAAAGATATTATTATTCATTCCCATCAATGGAAACACATTTGAAATAAAACATGGATTATTTCTTGACACTTCCTTGACACTATCATCATGTCATGTACCTTTCCCTTGAACTGTGAAAAACATTTCAAAAAAACATGGGATGAGCATAAAAAGCTCAGTATGGGTTATAAAAACATGGAAAGGAAACATGAGATCATATATATATAAGAATGAAATCATACATTACCCATAAAACATAGGCACTTTAACATACCTCATAAAATCATGAATAAATCATAGAAATCATAAGACATAAAGGTAACTTGAGGCATCCATAACATTCTTATGTAGGGAGTAACCCTCTTGGTTACGTTTGGAATACCCATCACAGTATATTCCCTAAATCTCTTTGGAGAAACCTTAACGTTGCACTCCTTCGCGTTACCCAATGCATTGGAGAGCTATAACGGGCTCACCCGCCCTTAGTTTATCACGGAACCACTCGTCTTCATAATAATTCCCAATAACCATAACATAATCATATCACATAAAACATGCATAAAGGAAACATAAAATTTCCACAATTCAATCACGAGATATCAATACAACACATTGATATAAAAATATTATGAAAACCATTTTCAATTCCAAAATAAAATAAAAGTAAAACATGGTATTTATTTTCCATTTAAAAATAAGGTATGGCTTGTAGAGGAAGCCAAAACTCAAATAACAGTCACGACGGCGGAGAAGTCGTTGTCGCCGCATACGTACGACAAAAACATTCCCTTTTGTCATTTAGTAAACGCCTCGTATAAAAAGGATTCCTTTTGAATAAACGTAAAATTCAAAGGGGTTTATACACCTTATAAAAGAAAGTTGTGTATAAAATAAAATATGCCTCAATGAAAGAAGATTGAGACGAAGTCCCATACATCGTATCCGACTTGACCCGACCGTTCTTTAATCTCCTGAATAATAAAATTGAGTTAATCTCTACTTTCTTATGAACCTTTTCAAGTTCATTATTCCTTTTATACCATGTTATGAACATCATGTAATCATTTAAGTTAATAATGTTCATTTTGTCGGTATTTGGTTCTTAAGTCAAAAATAGACTTCTTACACTTACATGTTGTTAATTTGGTGAAAGGTTCATTTTATCCAGAATGATATTAATGATTTGGATAACATATATATCATATATATTCAGCATATATATGTATTTATAATATTACATCACATTTAGAGGTAAGAAATTAAATGCACCGTTCATGGAGACGGTAAGCCGTACGTACGCATGAATGCTACTTCCATTTCTATTTCGTATTTTCTGGAATGGATTCATAATGATATAAGAGTATATTATAATTCCAGTATAATAACATATATAATATCATTAACTTTATCCTTTACACATCCCACATATGGTATTAATGAATCAAATCACTTTCAGGGGGCGGTAGTCCGCACTTCCTAAAATAAAGATATCGTGTTTACCCATAATGGAAACCATAAAGGTATGCCCAAAATGAAAAAAACAGAAGCTTAAGGAAAACATAAAAATATTATATATCATATATAAAAATAGTGACATCATAATGGCCACCATTGAAGGTGTTAAATGAGTATTGAACAATCATCGTTTCGGGAGGCAGAATTTCGCTATCCACGGAAACCGTATGTTCTTTAACCATTTGATGTAGTTGTGTGAGAGTGTAGCTCAAATAAATATTATAACAACATCCTAGTATATTGAAGATACTGGTTTTGTTACCAAAGAAGTAAATAAAAAGTGTTTAGGGGGTTGGAGAAACAAAATAAAACAAATGAACATGAGAGAATGAATTATCTTTAAAAGTGTAACTCTTTTTGATTTGAGCCTAAAGGCTTCCTTTGAAAGGATTATGCCCAAAGGGAATCCTCTAGGATGAGTAGAGGGATGTGGATAGAGTAAATGGGCAGGTGTTGGCCGATCCAAAGTCTTGAGGAGTGTGTGAAATGAGGTAGAAGTGGGGGCCTTTTATAAGAGGAGAGGAGGGTCACTTTTGGAAAGTAAAGAAATATTTCTTTATTTGAAAATTTGTTTCGGTTTTAAAAGGTCCCACATTGATATAAGTCGTGGATAAGGTGATAAGGGTTCGAAATACACTCATCCAATTGGTTTTGGCCATGTGTAGTATATAGATTTTACATTATCTTTCCATTTTATTTAAATCGTCAAATAATGATGTCATCGCTGCATCATTATTATGTCATAAATAATTTAATTTATTTAATGTCTAAAAATTATAAAAAAAATACTATGATGTAGGAAAGATTTTTATATTTCCAATGACTATTTATAATCAAAAATCTTATCTTTATTACCCCATGTAAAAATTGTTTTTTTTAAAACATATTATGTTTGTGTCATTTTTACTTTTACATTAAATAAAAAGTTATTTATGTCATTTCCCAACCAATGTGTCTCCATGGGGTCCCCAAGTTGACCCATGGCTTGTCTTGGTAGGCCATGACACAACCAATAAGGTTGGGACATGTTTCTAGGTCATTTCATATTATTAAATCATTATTTATACCTTAAACTACCCTAATTACCACTAATCGCGATTAAGAACTTAATAAGTTACTATTCGCCAAAAAATTATTTTAATCTCATTGAACCAAATTTTACTTCTTAATGACAACCATGTATGTTGGATTTTTGAAATTCAAAACGCAATGATGGAAAAATTTTATTTAAACGGAAAATCAGTTTTTATAAGTACCACTTAGTGGTTTCACTATTCATCAAAAATTGAAGTTTTTCAGAAAATTACCAAAAAATCACCGTAAGATATATTTGATATTCCGAATTCAAAAATGAAGTCTATTTTAAAAAATTCAAAACATATAAGTCACATTAATTAATTTAATAATTAATTCCCGCTGTCAGAGCAAATAGCGTGTTTTTATGAAACAATAAGTATCAAAAGATTGACACTAGTTTGAATCCAATTTCAAAGTGAAATTGATTCCAATGACCACCATTGGATTAAATGGTAAAAATATATTCATATTACACATTAATACCAATTAAAAAGGTAATCTAATCATATAAATAAATTAGATTAAAAAGCAGTTTTGATGTAAAATGCAGTATTTTTCACTATTCATTAAAAAATTAACATTGTCAGAAAAATATCAAAAATTCAAACAAAGTAAATTTTGATGTCCCAATCATAAAAAATAAGTTTATTTTGACAAAAATTGTTTATAAAATTGTCAAAAGATAGATTTAAAAAGGGTTTTCCATCCTAAGGCAGTAAAACAATCTTTTAAGAATATTAGTGTATTCCATGCTTAAGATTGGATTTATTTTCATTTTAAGCCTCCAAAACACTATCTTAATCATTAATAGACATAGATAAAAATATCTATTATTCATTAAAAACTTGGGATGTTACACTAGGTTATTCCCATATTTTGATTTTTAGTAATAATATATCATGTAAATTTAGTGTTATTAATTGATACTCTTACATTCCTGTTAGGGAAACCAACACCTAGGGGATTCTGAGACCTAGGGGTGTTTTTCTCAACATCAAAGTGCGAGGCTTTTTGATGAATACCCCTTTTGGCCTCACAATATTCTCTTAGTAGTTACTTGTGTTGTTATACATAGTAGGTTGTTTTCCCCATATATGTGTGTAAAGGTATGTAATAGCTTTGGGTTATTTAAAAACATCTATTCTAAATATTGTTTTCTAATGACTATTATAGGTATAACATATATACATTGCGATGGGTTGAGGTTCCTTACTCGGTGTATGGGCAATAATGGATTGACGTTTAATTCTCGATGTATGATATATGTTGTATGGGTTGTGGTGGCTCTCGAATACTACCTGGATGCAGTGGTGTGTTTCCTGAGGTGAAACATTTTTGTTCTTCTCATAGATTTCTATGATCTATCCTTCTTGCAGAGAGATGCTCAAGTCGTTCGGGGTTGGGGCAAAGTAGCTATGTAGTAGGGAAACAGAAGTGGTGTACACATGATATTTTATATTATATTATATGTCATTTCATGTGATCCATGGTGAGTGTATCCCTAGTGAAACAAGAATCATAGAATAACTATTTTTCTCGGGAGTCAGTTTCACTTATTGTTCACTATGATTTAGTATCCTTTACCATTTTCTATAAAGGAGATGCAGCAGATCCCAATGAATATACTATTATACTCATTATACTTATATATAAATTATTCTCTAGGTCTGAAAGACCATGATGAAAATCTAGCTGGTCACATGTTGCTTTTGGGATTTGCATAAGCTATTGGGGCTTCGTAGTTATCATCATATTTACCGTTTCATAGGTTAATTTCGTTATCATTTGAGTTGTCATTGTTCATGAATTGAATTACATATGGGTTATTTGGATTTTATTTTATATTATAGTTTGATTAGTTTTTGGTTAGTGTCTATATTATTCTCCCTTTGGCATGTGTTCTCTTATAGGTTAATGCCTCCCATCTGTGTGTTTACTATACCCTCAGTGGCAGTCTCCTTCTTGGGGCCTACTCAGGTGTCAAAATAAATTTTCTACCATTTTCATCCAATGAGGGATAGACTTTGCGGGGAGGGACATTAAAATTACTATTGTATAATGATTCATCACAAAATAAATGAGATAACTTCTATTTACCTATGACTCAATATATGACATTTTCAAATCCACTATTGTTTCCAAGAAGGGTGTGAGTATAAAATAAATAGGATTTCCTCCAATGGCTTCCACACTCAATATACTAGGATATATCTTGTTAAAAAAATTATATAAAATAACTAAAAAATAATTCTTCATACATTATATTAAAATCAAAAAATTCCAAGACCAAAATAGTTATCATGTAAAGCAGCAAATAAATATTTTAATATCATTTATCAAATTCCTTTTTTAGAATACAAATTTAACACATCCACACATCCACAAATGCATGAAAAGGATATTATTACATACTCCTGAGTGTTATTTCATATATCTACAATTTCATCAAAATGTAAGAAATATACCAAGAAAACTAATACCATAGAAGCCTTCCAAAGGGTTAAATAAATTAAAATTAACTTACACGAACCCTGTATGACAAAACCCATGATAGAAAAATTAAATTAGTCATTGATTTTATTGAAAAATAATTCAATAAAATTGTTCTTACATAAAAAAAATTTCAAATTTTTTTTACATATTTCAAACAAACCACAATTATGAATCATAGAATTAAATTTATTACCAACAGAGTTTTCCACTGAACCAACCCATTTAAATCATTTCAAAAAATAGTCACTAAAATTCATTTCCATTAAGATGGAAATATCAATTTCAAAATCGATTTGAATCAATGAAAAAAATTTGAAAACATCCATTAAAATTATAATCTGTTTTTGTGGAGTGTGAAGACACCTACCACTCAAACCTAGGTTAAAATGAAGAATGGAAAAAATATCCAAAAAAAACTAGATTATTACTTTTAAAATGACCATATAACATATTTATTTTTATTAAAAAAATTCATATAACATCATTATTGGATTAAAAAAATATGGATATATCCACCAATGAATAGATCCATGATTCTAATTGGGGGAGGAAGAAGAAATATTAGAAAACCCATGAAGAACAAGCAATTTCAAAAGAATTTAGGGATCCAACTCGCATGGATTTGCTTACAGATTACTCAAGGATCTAAAGGAAAGGTCATGAAATCCATAAGAGGTAGATTAATTTTACTTATGTTATATTTAGTGAAAAAATATCATTTTTGTGGTATAATTGGGGAAATTCAATAAATTTCACATCTAATATTTAACGGTACATTGGTGGAGAATAATGTTAGGGAAACCATGTAATAACCATACATAGGACACTACCTCCAAACATACTACACTTAGAAGGATGAAATGGGTTTTAAAAACCTTAACCAAACATTCATAAACCCCTATGTCCAACATTGCAAGATTTCTCTTGGGAATCCAAATATTTTTTCTAAACCATGAGCCCAAAAGTCCTAATAGCCAATAACCATAGTTTGAGTTGTAATATTTTTTAAAGGGTTTTTTACAGTTTCTACAAACCATTATTAAACTTTTTTACATCTATTTGTTCCCGGAAAACAATCCAAATCCCCTTAAATCCTCCCAAAACCTTACCTAATCAATTTATATCCATAAAATATATAAATAATGGGTCAAATACCAGAAACTGGGTGTTTTAATAGTATGATGATGGATATAAAGTATATATATGATATTAAAAACATAATTGTACCTCTTAAGACATTATATCCTATATTACTAATTTACTTCCCAATATATATGTGATATTATAATGACGATCATGTGTTATGTGGACAACCACCTTATAATGAAATATGATTTATTTTTCTTAAATGCTTAACATTGGAGATAATAAGCATTATCGTGATGAATATATGTGATATAAATCATGTAATTTTGATATTAAGGATTAATTTATAAACATTAAAACATGATATATCATTTTCATTCTTACCATTTCACTCACTGAAGGGCGACAACATCATTTGGGTACATGTGGACTACCTCTTTCATGAAGCGATTGATTATCTATTATAATCAACCCACCACATGGATAATATGTATAAGTTAATAAAAATAATAAAAAAATATTTATTATATTATTATTACATAGATAAAAAATATTATTCAACTTCCTTCTATAGTGATCATTGAAAATGCAGATGTTACTCATGTGTAGGTATGATCTACAATTACCATGATTATAATGTACTCCAATTCTCTAAGCCATATTTATTTTTTTGACACAAAATTATAAATAATTTTAAAAAATTAAAATAATTTTATTGGTTATTATTTGGTATTTTATCTATACATTATAAAATTATTAGGTCTAAAGAAAAAAATCAAAACATATATAAAAAAAGAATAGGTTATTACCCGAAACATGAACATAAAATTAAAATGGTAATAAATAGGTAAAAAACCATTTTAATTAAATCATATATTATGAAAAATATAAAATTAGAGTTCAATAATATATATATAAGGAACATATAGTTATTATATATTATTATTTTATCTTTTATAATGGAATTCGAGTCTTTCTGCAAGGGATTTATAATATCTCTCTTTATATTGAAGAATGATACACAAATTCACCAATTCCATTTTTATGTGGTGTATATATTTCACCTAATACATGTAATATAATGAATTTAATTGATTTTTTATATTTATAGTATCAACTGATTTTATTCCTAATGGGGGTAATTTTTAAAAAAATTTCAAAAGCAGTAAAGAATTTTCAACTTACTATTTTCTTTATTGGGACACATGTCATACAAATAACTATTTTTCTTTTATGTGTTGTATATAATAACCATGAAGGTATTCTATGATGAATCTAATAAAAAATATATTAAATACCCATTATTGTATCACTCCCTTATGGTATTATTTTTCAAACGATTCCAAAGTGTTAATTGATTTATGTTACAATATCATTGATTATCGATATTATTTATAATTATTCCCCAAAAGATAAAAAATTACCATTTACCTCTAAATAATTCTCATAAAATTTGTTATAATTTTGTTGTTAATGATATTTTTATGTAATAACACCATTTTACCTCTCCTTGTAAAATAAAATTATTAAGATTTTTTAAATCATCCTTTTTAATTTCCTTAGTAGATAACATATATTCCTTCCAAAACATGATTTAAAACATTTTTACAAAAGTGTTTCTTACATTATTAAAAGTATTTATTAAATAAATTTTTATTAATGTTAGATTTTTTAAAAAATAATTGGAAATGAATTTTTATGTGATTTTAAAAACAATTCTTTCTTGATTTGAACAAAAATGTGAATGGATTATATGATTTTTAAACATACTATCATAATAGTTTTTTCCAATATTATAACTATTATATAATATTATTATTCCTTTATTATATTTCATCTTTATTTTCAATGAAAATTAATTTTGGAAAGTTTTTATGTATAATATATCATTTTAAAAGTGAAAAGTATATTTTCAACAGAAAATATATTCAATTAATTTTAAAATAATTATTTTGAAGTTTTAGAGGTTATTTTAAAAAAAATGATTTCTTGAATATTATATGTGTTATTATTCTTATAATTTGAGTTTCTAATAGATGTTATTTTCCATGGGGAATCTTCCAACAGATCTTTGAAAATAACTTTACATATATGTTGATAACCATTGATGTTACTTATTCTTTATAAAAGATTTGAACCATGAATACTGTCATTTTTTCTATATTATTTATGTTAGCATGAATTAATAATACATATTTCTGTTCCATGGGTTATAACATTCTAATATTTTTTTAAACTATTTTATTTATTTCAGAGTTATAATTTGAAGATATTGTATATGGATAATGAATCCTATCTCTTTCCCAGAGGTTATGAAATAATTATTTATAAAATAAATTTAATTTCGCTAGTTATTTTGTGATAAATGTTTAGTGATATTGTGTGAAATATATGTATTATTTTAATTATTTAACAATGGCAATTTTATAACCATGATAGTGGTTATATTTTTAAAAATAATGTTGGATTCATTATAACCGAAGGCAGGTGCGAGCTATATCTCTATCCAATGCATAGGGTAATTATTTATATCACATGATATAGTCATGATTGCAATGGGGAGTAGAATCGGTTATATAAGAGACTTTCTCAAATTTGAAGTCCTTGGGGGTGAACTTTTCATAATATGATTTTTTGGGGAGTAAACCCATTCTATAATGATATCCCTTTTTAGGATCCTTTAAATATATGATAATTATTTTATATGATTTTTAGTATGAAAGAATATTATGTCTTATGCTAGTTTATTCTAACTAGTATTGTGTTCATTTATTCCATTGTCATTCGTGTCCTATGAATAACTAATCAATTTTCCAAGACACGAATTTATAGTCATTGATAGGAATTGAATGGTTTTAAGATGTTATGGTCATTTTATCAAACCCCTATTCTCATTTTATTATTATATGTATCCATTATTTACTGTTAGTGAGAATCTGAGCTCCCCCTTAATTATGATTTTTTACCTATGTTATATGGAAACACTTTTTGTAGGGTATGTTTGTGATGAGTAAAATAGTGGATGATATTTAGGGGAAATGTTATCAAACTTTCAAAAAATTATTAGATGGTAAAACTAGACTCCAAACACAATTAACTGTTATGGTCCTAAGGCATGTATTTATTTAATGTGTTATTTATTCATCTAAAAATATGTAACATCTATGACTGAAAATCTCAGGTTTCTAAAATAATTTTTCACAATAAATTTTTTATATATTAAAATGTTTTAGAGGGAAACATATTATACATCGTAGTATTCAACCATATTTTTTCCATGCTATACTACCTCATGATTCGACACTTCTACCTCAATTGGGTGGACCCCGTAACCATTTTACTTTTTAGATCTACTGTATCTCGATCCTCATCAATAACTGGTTAGACCCACTATCACAATCTCATTCTTATTATTTTTTATCTTACAATATAAATCCCTCATTATAAGTCATATATATCATCTTTCACAAAAATAATCGATTCATTTTATTTGAGTTCAACATCAAATAAATTTAATAATTCCAAACCTAGTCTATAAGTCTTCAAAATATATATCTGATTACTTTTGTATGATCAGTTCCTCAGTGAAACTATTCCCAAAAAATACTTATTACTATCAATGATGTCTGATAAAAACTCATAAAAAATCTAGACTTTATGATTTATTTCCTTTTAATTCAATCCAATCTCTTTAATAGCTTATGATGCACACAACACAAGGTTTAAATGAAAATGCGCTGTTAAAATATTATTTAAACTTGACCCGTATAACCAATCTATAAAGATGGATATTATAATTTACAATATCTAATGTATGAAAATTATATGGTTTATACATGTATTAAAAAAAATAAATGGATATATATTATTATATATAAATTAGAATCATTTGGAAGAAATATACATGTTTTCTGAAAAGAACATTTTTTATTCAAAGAAAGTAGTTTGGTTGCTTCATCAAAGGATAAGATAATGTTAAAAATATAAAAATTAATAAAATATATTTGATAAAATGAACTTCATTTATTATATTAAAATATCATAATTATTATTTGTGGATGTTTTTGGATTTTTCTAAAAAGGCTCATTTTTTGATAATGTGAATTATTGATCATTTTTTGAAAGATAAGATTTGAATTAAATTATTTAAATGTTAAATTATATTTAAAATTGGTTTTAAATTAAAATATGTTTTATGTATATTATAATAAATTCAATTTTAGTATGTTTAATTGAATTCATATTGTATTATGATTTTGGAACCTCATATACTTATGATAATTTTCACTTGGAAACTCACCTTCTCAATAGTTTTAAAGCTATAATATTTACTTTTATTATATGAATTTTATGAATTTTATTTGAAAAAAGGAGTTAAATATTTCTATTGATAATACATTATATTATTTAATAATTTCAAAATAATTATGGACCACTATGAATAATAAAATAATTAAAATTTAATTATCAAAGTTATGTTAAAACTGATTTACCAGGGGGTTAAACTTTGAATATAATGGTTACAAATTGCATACCAACATTCCCCCAAAAAAATTGGAAATATATTAACCTTATAACCTCTTAGGGTATACAATGACCCATTTTTAGTATTATAAAAGGATAAAAATGAGTGTTTAATTGATTCTTTTCAAAAATTCCTTATATGTCATCTAACCCACTTATAAAAGGCCGTGCATTGTCCTTACATCATCACATATAAAGATAATTTTTTTATCCAAACCCTACCCAAGTAAATTCCATTTTCCTGTTCCAACACACTATATGTTTGGTTTTTATCATAAATTCTTCCACAGAAGGATTTTGGTGAAAACCTAAATAGGTAGTCTGAAGTAGAGGCATTATTCATAAACAAGCAATTCATTTCGATTTTCAACCACCGCGTTAAAATATTCATAAATATGATTATATAATATCCAATATATGTTATATATAATGATATTTTTTTATGTTATGTTCATTACATATATCCATACTCTCTTCCATCAAATGGGAAATAAAACCATCGAACTTGTGTATAACAGACTACCATCTCGGGAATCGATATAATTTGTTTCCATAACCACCATTTATGGTTGGAAATAATGATTTATTTAACAAATTATTTGGTTTTTTAAGTTATTATTATACTTTTGTAATTTTAATATCACATATACCTTCTTAAATGAAATTATGTCTAAAACAAGATAACGCCACTAAGGTGTGTAGAAGACTACGCCCCATGATGTGAAGTAATTATTTTTAACATACACATTACATGGGAAGAAATAAGGATTAATTTAATTAATATATGTGATATATATGAAATTTTCTAAATATTTGGAATAATAATATATCACCCACTACCATTCCCATTCATTTTTAAGGGAATGATATACTAATTTTTCTATATATATGGCCGACGTCTCCTTGTAGCGATTCCATTCATTTATCATTTAATTACTTGAATAATGATTGTAAAAAATGTATATAAGGATAAAATATAATCGTTACTTCATAAATATAATTTCTCGTATTATGCAATTATATAATGTTTTCAAGAATATGAACATTCATGAAGAAAAAACAGATGTGAAACCAAGGAAATTAACACCCAAACGAATGATAATATTTTAATATAATTAACAAGAAGAATGTAAAATGTTATATTGGGATAATGTATGATATTATGAAAATGAATATCATTTCGATACGATCTGTAAATCTTCATTAAATAATTATGCTATAGGATTATTCAAGTTCATCCAAAATGAGTAATGAATAAAGGGACTTCATTTAAAACTTCCTTCATTGGGAAAAATAAATTCTTACATAGCTAATGTATATTATATAATTCAAATAATATATATCTATCCATTAATTTATTGAATGATTCATAAATAATATGATATTGAGTTACACTATTAATTATTTCATTTATGGGGGGTTTTCATGAATGTTAAAATGTGGTAAACCACTTCATCTCAAATTTCCATCATTAATGAATAATTTATTATTTTCACCATATTTATTTCATATGATGTACATACAAACGCAATTTCTTGTTATATCAATTATAAATCTTAAATCATGGTATTTTAAATTTTAAATTAAATTATTTCATCCAATGTAATTTTATATAAACATTAACAAATGGTAAGGGATTTCATCTAAATATGTATTTCATTGTGACATATTATTTAATATGAACTTGTTTAATTTTTTGTGGATTACGCATATGTAGATAAAAAGCACAAATAACCATTTATACTTGATTATTAATGTTTTTTTTCATTTTTATATAATGGTTTTCAATGTTTAAAACAACATAGTGGTAATGAATTTAATCTACAATCTCTATTTCTATATTTATAGATTTTTTTATATTCAAATGAAATATTTATAGTGATAAACATTCATTGGATGTAAAATTTATAATAAATATACATAATTTTTTGACATTGGTTATTAATTCATAAACAATATAATATATTTATATAATGTCTTTACATTTAGTTATATTAGATTAACTTGATAATATTTATGGATTAATATCCTTTAATCAATGAAAATATTTCATAATAAGGAATATTTATTCTAGATTTTAAAAAATATTAGATGTATGAGGAATTAATTGGAAAATTTAGTGATGCATGAGTCCATGTTATCGATATCCCCTAAAGGCTTCGAGAAGTCTCATTGGATAAATCAGTTTTTTAAATTGATTTGGTTATAACCTGTAAATATAATCTCATATTATTATCTTGAAAATTTTCAATCAAAAATCTTTGTGGATGTCTCATTGTAACTAGGATTTTTCACGAAGAGCCCATTATGATACATAAATTTGATTCATTTTCTACCTTATTGTCATACATATGGTAAATTTGATATATTTCTATATATATTATGTTATTAAAAATCAGATGGAAAATATTTATCAGAATAAAAAAGAAATTATGAATTGTTATGGATATTTATAATTACTTATCACTAGATCAGTGAAATCACCCACGAAGATATGTTTAGAAAAACCCTTAGTAGCTCTGTTGAATAAGATTGTAGGTGAAGAAGAGAAGACAACATGAAGGGATGAAGAGGGTAATTTTAAATTGAATATGTAACTATTATAAAGGAATAAATTGATATATTTCCAAATTAATTACCCATACATCAACAAGAGAGTGATGTGGCTTTATCTATTAATTTAATCCTAGATACAAGACTAATATTAATGACCCCTAGGGAATTGATAATATAGAATTAGTTGAGTCTAAGAAATAATTTGTGGGTAGTGTTCTAAGGAGTTTATTCACCCCCAGCGTTACACTATGTGGTTACCCTATTCACATCATTAAGAATAAAGATAGATCCGTGTTTTTGAGCATATATTATAAGGAAATCATAGCAATCTAATAGAGAAAATGTTTACTCTAGTTTTCATTGATGACTTATTCAATCCACATCACACTCCCTAATATTTTTCAATTATTAAAATTCATTATCAGTATCATATATTTTAGTTATAGAAGGAATACATTCAAATGAAATATTTCAAAATATGTTTGGGAGATTATGAGTCAATAGTAATTCCATCTGAATAGACTAATATACACTCTATTTTTATATATAAAATAGACAGATTATTCTAGAGCACCTGGTTGATTTTTAAAAATTAATTGATCAAATAATTGTGTGTACTAAATGATATTAGGAACATAATAATCAAATGGGGATCATTCATACCCCTCTTATAATGAAATTTTCATATGGGAAGATTTTTATACATGATTTATAGACATAATAAATTTTCATTCTTAGTAATATTGTCTCTTACGATGGAATATCAGATGATCCTACAAATATGAAGGTACTTAAATTATATCCCATACAAATATTCATAATTGAGGTACATTTTTTCATTAGGTTGGAAGGTCAGCAATGGTGATTCATTCCGAATTTTTCCAGATTAGAAGACATGTTTTCCCAGATTACACATAAAGGGGTTAATTTCATTTTGATTATGGAACGTGAAGAATATTTTGATGAACTAAAGTGTATATTATACTATTAACATATTTTGACATTGATATTTGGAAATTATGGGTTTGTGAAATATCATGATTTACCGAATAAGGTAAATGGTTTTATCCATATACAAAATTGAAATTTTATTTCACTATAATCAAGGTAATCAGACACTAATGAATAAAACATTCAATCCAATATTCATAATATTGAAACTAAATTCATTTCATTGATGATTTTGAGACATTATCTCTATGGTGAAATATGTGAGATATAAATTGATCCTGATATCCTAAAATACCTCCTTTCTTATAAGGATCCCCATATGTAAAAAATTTTATGCTTTGAGATATTCAAATATTATGATTTCTTGGCACACTACTACCACGGGAAAGAACAAATGATAGTGGATTCATTGACTAGGAATGAATATGTACTTAATACCCAATTGAGGATTGTGAAGGATTTCTTTTCATGGATCTAGTAAAGAAGGATATGAAAATTATTATAGAGGTATATATATCATTCCTTTTTCAAATAAATGAAAACCCATCTTTATTAGAAAAGTAAAAAAGTTATCAATATGTTGATGAGAAATTTTAGGTGTAAATTAATGATATGAATGATGGAAAATTAGCATAATTATTTTCTAAAAGTGTTCTCCAAAAATGTCAATAGATATAATTTTTTCAATATATACCTAGGAGAAATTTAAAATTATTATATGGTTATCATATATCTAACTTCTAATACAACATTTTAGCTTAATCATCTATATATATTTGACAGAATATTATTTGTGGGATTACATGAATCATGAAATTGCGGATTATGTCTCCAGCTAACCAGTTTTTCAATAAATTAATGTTGTGATACAACTCCCTAGAAGAGTAATTCAACCTCTTCATTTAACTAAGTGTAAATGTGATAACATTTCTTTATAAATTTTCCAATGTCTACTAATGGATCATAGAATGAATGATTCAAAATGATGTATCATTGATCACCAGAAAAATATAACCATTTCCTGAGTATTTCAAAAGAATTACCTCTAGATTTCTTCCCAAGGATCTATATTAATAAATTTTTAAGATTTAATGGATCATCAATTTCAATTTTTTGTATCATACTCCTTGATTTACATTAAAATTCAAGAAGTCAATTTAGAACACTCATGATACTGAGATTAATTTGAGCATTACCAAAATCAAGTAATTGAAAAAAAATTCCAAACGAAAAATTCAAACAATGGAATAAATTTTTAGGTCAAGATGACATGAAATTTAAGGTATGTGGTATTCATATTTACATTTGTAATATTTATCATCTAAAGATGGTTTCCATTCATGTGTTCAAATTGAATTGTATAAAGCATTATATTGTTTAAGATTTCATACTCTAAAATATTTTGACGAATTGGGTAAATGGAAACTTTTAGGAAAAAATATTTTAGATGAGTCAACAAAAAAAATCTATTAAGGTGACTAATAAATTTGTCCAAAGTAGGAAAAAGAGATATGCTGATAATCAGAGAATTGATTTGGAGTTATATTTTGGAGATCAGGGTATACTTAGAGTATATCCATGGAAGGGTTCCATAAGTTTCATTAAGTGTGGGAAACAGATCCCCATGAACCTCAGACCATTCAATGGATTTGAACTAATTAGAATTTTTTCTAATTTATTTGTAATTCTGGAATGTATCTCAAAAGTACATGATGTGTTCCATATATCAATCTGTTGGGACCACATTTGAGTATGAGTTGTATTTATAGTCAATGATTTTGAAATATTGATCAGTATGAAGGTGGATGTCCAATGTTAATGAAGATTTGTTGAAGTAATGATTCTTGGAGAACTATTATGGAATTCTAGATTTGGATTCCATGATATGGAAATTTTTCATGTTTTTAAATCAGATGATTATTTCACTTGTCCTAAGTCCAATTTCATTTATCAATGGTGGTGAAATATTTAAAAAAATTATGTATTATCTATTTAAAGATGATTTATGTTCATTTTGATTCAATTTCCTAATATAATATAAGAATAATAATGGTGGATGAAGATGAATTGATAATGAGAGAGTGTGGAAGAGGCTAGGAGTTATAAGTACTATGGTGGCCATGCCTGAATTTAGAGAGTGAAGATGGAAATGAATTTTATGTTAACATTTTTTATGAGGCATACAAAAAGAATAATCCCAACTCACTATGTAGACTAGCCAACATCAACCTTAGGCCCTTATGTGACAAAGGGTTGACCACACCGAATGGAGGCCTCCCAAGCCATCCCGCAAGTGGAAGGGCTATGTATAATACAAAAAGCTAGCATGGGGAAATGTTGTTCATAGGCTAGTACACATGCTAGTAGGGAGGGTGGTTCAGAACACGTCCATAGAATATGGTATGTGGCAGTATTAATGTGGAGGAATAATCAATGCATGTGGTGGAGCAGATTGATTATTATGCCACACCTCTATTGAATCTCTATTTTGATATGGGATATATTTTTGAATACCTAGTGTGGTCTCTAAATTTTTTTAGATCTCATTAAAAATCAATCCCACACATCAAATCCAATGTCCCATTTATTTGATCTTAGGTATCGACGTCATCCTACATCTTTTTGAATTAAATGAGGGTCGTCTGACACTCTTCCATCTTCTAAAATAGTTGTACCAATATCATCTAGCCACATGTGTACAATTATACCACTACCACTAACTGAATATCAACTCAAATATCCATGGTATATTTTTTTTCATCACATGATTGTCGTTGGATCGAACTAATACCATGCTTGCAATCGATGTCTTTCATGAATTTAGATAACTCAAAAGAAATATCGGCTATGGTAGATGACGTTTCTTGAGGCCATGTGGATGATTTGAGCTTGAATTTAAAATAAATATTGCATGCACATGATCCAGTTATTGAAAAGTATTTTCTTTCTAGAAAACAAAACTTCCCAAATTTATTATCATATATTTTACTCTTGGTTTAATGATTCTGATGCCAATGATATTGGGAATTAAATGCTTCAAACATATGGGATATATAATGGGATTTAAATGCGGTGCAAGGATTCAATTATCTCTAATAAATGGATCCTTACCAATCCATGTTTGTGATACTACCTTAATTATACCTGATATATCTTGCTTAAAAATAGTCTCTTTAAGATTCTATTTAATAAAGGGTATGCTGATATCCTCGAGCCTTCAAGGCTTCGTGATGAGAGGAGTCCCACATAACATTGAAAAGTGAAACGCACTCTAAAACATGAATCATGAAGAGAAATATTCCACGATGAAATGGGAAGGCACATAACATCTCCCTAACTCTCGTGGTGATATCTATTCCACACACCCTGTGTGAATAAGTACCATACATCTGCTGCAGGAAGATGAACAAAAACACTAATTGTGTTAACAAAATCATTGGTTTGCTTGATGAAGAGGACCTATGAGGCCCATAAGTTGGTTGCTCTGGTTTTTCACATTATATACTTATTCAATATTCATGTTAAATCTATACTATTTTAATGGGTATTGTTTTTGTGATTAAGGATAAGCATGAAGTTAAGGGATTTTGTGAACATGTAGAGAAGGAAGAAGATCAATTTTTTATGTTTAACCTATCAGGGTTTGTTCATAAGAGGGAATAACTGGACAATTTTTTCGGTTTTTTTGAGAATACATCACATCACATGCATTCATGATAGTATATAATGAAAGAACTGAGGATCTAGGTGTAGTTTTGTGAAGAAGAATAAGTGAAAGAAAAGGATGAGTTCATCTAAATGATACGTGAATGATTTCATGCATACAAGTAAAGAATAGATGAGAAGAATTTGATTGTGATGATTCCTAGCTAAGATAGTCCTCATTTTTGAATAATCACATTGGTGCTCATTATTCTAATAAAATAAGAGATGTTTTAGTGAAGTCATTTTTTACTAAATAAGAAGTGATTTTCTTACCTACGTTTTTCACATAACCAAGTGATGAGGACAGAAGATGATCAAAACAAAACCTACCTTATTGAAGATGGATAATATGATCTTGGGATGTATTATAAAAACTAGAAAGGTGATACATGATGGACTAGGGAATCACTAGTTTAAAGAAGAATAATACTATCATTCCCCATTCCAATGTGTAGGGACTCACACTAGATTAATGTTTGCTTTCAAAGCCTATCCAATGTAACCTATTACTAAATAATTGTTGCGAATCCATGTACTGGGCATACCAATACATGGTAAGGATATAGATGCTAATATTTCATAGATCACCTTGTAAAAATATTTTGTGCTATTTTTTACACTATAATAATATTTCATTTTATAGGAAAAAGTGATTTCGGGAATCAAGATCCTAACATATAAATATTTAAAGGTACAAAAAGCCCGAATTGGATTAAAAAGTCCCCAACACCGATTCATCCCCCCCCCCTTAGTGTTAGGAACATCCCAAAATAGTCTAATCATTAGGTATCAGAGATAGGTTCCCCTTTAAAAGAGTCCATCAAGTAATGATATTATGTTTTGAAGTCTTGAGTTTCTTTCTAGATTCAATAATGAAGTTCATTTTTAGTGAAGATTCTATTATCTGTGAGAAGAAAACTATATCAGCCAAGACCACGATAAAAAACAAAAATAAAGAGAATGTAATGTTGAATATGGAGTCCCTATTATCTAAATAAGGGGAAGTATCTAGTTCTACATACCATTATAAGAATGAGGACACCTCATGCATGGAAATAAATAATAATGTGACTAACATTTCCACTAATAATTTGTATAAACATCCAAACACTAATGATCAGGGTGTATGTGTTAGTACATTTAAAAATTATTCGCATAATGAAACTTTTACCACAAGTGGTAATGACCAATCTATAAATTCTAAAAAAAATCATTTTATAGATTAATAACTCTTCTTTATGGTATTTATGATGAGAGTGAATCCCCTTTTTAAGCATTATTTCAATTTATGCAATAAGATATAACCTTACTAGAAGAAGATACTTTTGTTTTAGAGAAATTCTTGTAAGAAAACATTGTTAGATATTTAAGGCTCAATAGATCGGTTGGTTCCCTTATAGCGACAAAGAGGGAATGTGAAATGAGTTCCTCCAAATTTCTCAAAGAAGATGAAGAGAAATATTGAGTCATAAGACTCTAGAATGAATTATTCAGGCACTTTAAGATATGATGAAGACGAGAAATTATGTCAAGGGTTTATATAAAGGGGAAACTTATAGAAAGATCAAGGAACATTACTCTTTAATACAAAAAATGTTATGCTTCCGGAATATGAAGTTGAATTAATAATTTATTTAAGATATGATTATTATTATTTAAGAACAAAAATTCATCCTCAAAATGAAATGTCTAGAATTGGGGACTCAGTTTTTTAATATAGAGAAGAATTATTTTGACACATTAAAATAAATGGAGACATTTGATATTGGTACTCAATGCTCATTAGAGGATTCTATTGTTTTATTATCTAAAAAATGTGATAATAATATCCTGTAATTAGTTAATGATCGTTAACATGAATCTGAAAAAAATAATGTACCATGTATACCATCTTGTAATCATGATTCTAAATATGTTTCCATAAGCAATGCAGGTCTCAAGATAGATTCAATACAAGTATGGATGAAGAAATGAAATGATATACCTACCATCATTACTATGGTGGATAGGATGGAGAATGTGGAAGATGGTTCCCCATAAAAATCCCCAACATCTTAAAAATGACTCAATAATTTAATAGAGAAGACGTTAGTAAATAACGGTTTTTGGGTCAATGATAGTGTTGAAATAGTATTGGGAATTGTGCATTAAATTATCTGTACAATCCTCACAATATAAAATCCCAAAGGAAGCCCATATCAATGTGTAGAATGCTCAATAGTATAAGTCAACATCCCCAGATCTAGAAGAATTAGTATACATCAAATATATTTGTATATTTTGAAAATATCTATTTTATATTCAATGGGTGTGTTCCCATGGTTGGTACATGTTCATCACAACATGTAACCAATGTTTATAAGAGAATAAAATCACCAAATCTTACTAAGACAGAATGAGAAACCTTGGTATGTAATCATAAAAATGTTATAAAAACAAATTCTCCCAATAATATTCAAATAAAGAAAGATAAGAAGACCTTGGATTCTAAATCCAAGAAACTGAAGGGTGGTGAATCAAAACTAACTTCTAAAAATTATGACACTCATATGTACCCATGAGGAAGATCAAAATTGGTTTCCACACTTCCTATTGACATGTCTTGTATGTGTCCTAAACACATAGAAATCGTAAGTAATATTGAAAATAGATAACAAAAAGTTAGTGCTAGTGGAAATTAAATTTTCTGTGAGAGATGTAAGAAAACTGATGACATTTAAAAAGTTAGTCTACCCTTAACACGAGTGAAAGAAGTAGTAATATATAAGAACAATTATTCATTATCTATAAAAGATGTTAAGAAGAAAATATATTCACATAATGTAGAAGAGTATCTAAATATTTCCTTGCTGCCTCAACATATATCAGAATTGAATTTCAAACGTGTAGGTGTGAAGAGTGGAGTAAATAAATAATCTTCATTGAGAAATAAATATCAACCTTGTTTTTTATATTTAAAAATAAAGGAGGATCCACCTTATTCCATTAATGTTTTTCTGTGTTCAATTTTATTTGATAATATTGGGAATTCAGGGCGAAGAAAGTTATCAGGGGGAGAACATGAGAAATAGTGATGATAAATGTATTCCGTTGAGTGGGAGAAAAATAAATAAGCTTTTAGAATTATTATTTCAATGGGTATCAAATTATCCTTGAAATTTCTTAACATTTCATGAGAAAAAGAACTTCATTTCATAATCTCTCATCCTTTTTTACTCAAAATATATATCATTTTACAATGTGGGAGTAACCTATTTAATGAGTGACATAAAAAATGGAATTCCACCAAGGTCACTTATCCTCCTCATTGAACTTTAATGGTTTTGATACATTTTCTGTAGTGAGTGTAAGAGTTTCATTAGGATTTTTCCATCTCACATTAAATATCTACATCCTGGAATGAAAGTGGAAAACCATTGAAGACAAGTGCATGAGATCTCATCTCAAAATATATCATGATTAGTGGGTAATATATAGAATTTTTATCTTAATTAACTCTTCTGGTATTCTACATCAATCATGGATTAAGTAGACATATAGTGATATGATGGATGACACATTTCATATGTTTAAATTGAACCCCTTTTTCCATGATATTTTTATTTCATGTCAACAAGTGGAGAGAGTGTGAAAGGGTGAGTGAATAATAATAAAGGGGAAGGGGAAGGGAAATAAAGGTAAATGGGATATTGAAGATTCACATACTAACATTGAAACATTCATTTGAGTTATAACTTTTAGTATTTCCAACATTTAAAAAAAGAGATACTGTTGGGACCACTTTTTCCTTTGAGTTTTATTTTTACCATGATTGTCAACATTTGTAAAATATTAACCAATATGTAGGAGGATCTTCAATGTTAACAGAGTTTCTATAAAGTGATGAAACATAAGTAATAGTTATGAAATTATATAATTGGATTCCATGCTTTGGAAATTCTACATGTTTTTTAAATCATATAATTTTTCACTGGTATTAATTTCAAATTACGTCTATCAAAGTTTCTAAATTGTTTACAACAATGATGTTTCATTGGTTTGACGTTGTTTAATGTTATTTGGATTTAATATTCCTAAAATAATATAATAATAAGAATGGTGTTTTAAGATTACGAGACAACGAGAGAGTGTGGGACATGATTGAAGATCAAATCACTACGGTGGCAATGCCAGTGATTTAAAAGAGAATGTGGCCATGTAATTTTTATTAACATTTAATATGAGTATTAAATTAATATATAAGGCCATATTAATAAGCAAAACATCCATCATAGACATTAAAAACATGCTGGACCCATGGTCGACTACACCAAAGGGAGGCTGGTCAGGCCATCCTGCAAAAGGCAGGGCCGTGTATAAGCCCACATCATAACATAGGGCAAATCGCAAGCATAGGTTGGGCCAAAGTCAGATAAAGAAGGTGAGCATAGAGCACTCCCATTAAACTCAATATGGGGTGGTACCGAAGAGGGGGAATGAGTAATCTGAGCTTGTGGTAGAGCTGATTGGTTTTTATACTTTGCCTCATTCATATCTCTATTTCGATGTGGGACACAATTTTAAACACCTGCAGTGGTCTCAACTATCTGAAATATCTCACACAAAATATTGACCTCACATATAATCCCATATAATTATTATTTGATCATTATCATCCATCACATCCCATGTCTCGCCGAATTGAATGGGAGTTTTCGGATACTCCTACAACTTCTGAATTAGTTGTGTCATCATCTTCCTCCCACAACTGCACAGTTCCTCCATTTCCAGTCATCACTGTTGGAGGATAATCACTAAGGCCATATTATGGTCATCTAAGGAGATTTGTTGGATAAAACCAAGACCATGCATGATATCTTTATCTTGAATGCATGCAGATAACTTCAATGATGACTTGACAGAGAAGAACAACATTTTCAAGTCCACATGGATGATTTGATCCTCGATTTAAAAGGAAGACAGAATAATTCATTGATTTCATGTGCATGATCTACCTACCAAAAAGTATGAGCTATTTTGATAAGGAAACATCCATGATTTATCATCATATCATTTATCTTCACTTTAATGATTTTTAATCCTAATACCTCTAAAATTTCAAGCCTCGATCTTTTTTAATACTTGATAGGATTTGAATGATGTGGATGCCTTCTATTGTCACCTATAAAAGAGGCCTCACCATTCCATGGAATTTCTACTTCTACATGCATACATGAGAGATTTGGAAAAAAATAAAGTCGATTCGAGCATCTATATCAGAAAGGGAAAGTAGATATCCATGAGCCTTTATGAATTTGGGAATAGTGGAGTTTTGTAGGCCTTTAAAAAGTGGAATGGACTCTCAAATGTGATTATTGAAGAAAAATATTACCAAGGAAAAGGGATAGAAAAACACATATGTCTCACTCTCGTGGTGATCTGAGTTCCACACACCCTGTGCGATGTTGAACTATGTATCCTGTGTATGAATAAGAAGACAAACACAAACTAGTATAACCAAACTGTAGATGTGTTTCATGAAGAAGACCTGAAAGTCACATGGATTGGGTGCCCCTATTCTGCGCATGAATGGTTAATTCTGTTTTCCCGGTAATTCAAAAAATATTATAGGGGTGTTCTTTTAATGATGTAGAATCATGAATGCATGAGATTGTGTTCACATGTGAATAAGGAAGGAGAACCTATTCAATGACTTATACCCATTAAGGATAGTCCACAGGAGGGATTAAGTTCATATTGTGTTCGTTTTTTTAGAATACATCACATATCATGCACACACTCTTTCATGAACATGCATAAATGATGATATTTAAAGAAATAACTATGTAAGTTTGCGTACGTGTTTGAATAAGAAGAATATTAATTGAAAGAGAAGGAGGAGTTCATCCAAATTTTACATGCATGATTTCAGGCATACATGTAAAGAAGAAGTGAGAAGAAGATGATTTTGATTATTCCTAGGTGACATGATCCTCGTTGATTGAATATTCACATAGGTGCTAGTGACTCTATCCCAAAAGAAGAATATGTTTCAGTGCAGTCAATTGTTAAACTAAATAAGTATATAGAAGAAGATGTAAGTTTCTTACCAACTACATTTCAATTAATGAAGTGAAGAAGACTCAAGAAGATAAAATAAGAACGATCCTTATTAAATAAGGATAAGACTGCCTTGGGTGGAAGTATAAATCACCATCAAGGAACAACACGTTAGACTAGGTCATCACCAGATTAGGGAAGAATAATTGTTTCATTCCTCCTCCAATGTGTAGCGACTCACACTAGCTTAAAGATTGTTATATAAGACAACCTATTGTATCTTGTTACTTTATTATAGTGAAAAATCTATGTACCGATCATACCCATAAATGGAAAGGATATAGTTTCTCATATTGTGTGCTGACCCATATAAAAATTTTCATTTTCTATTTTTACTGCAATCATATTATTATATGAAATTGGGAAAAGAGAATATGATAATAAATATCATGAAAGTTCAAGAGTTACATTGATAAAAATATGGAATTTGTTTTAAAATTACCCAAATATGATTCACCCCACCCCCTTCAGTGTTAGGCACATCTCATACAGGTCCTATCAAATTGTTATAGAAGTACATGCCAAACTCAATGCATGTGCTCATCTATAATTAGAAAAAAATTCCACATATTCAAACATAGAATGAGGAAACCATCCCAATTCATGATATTGGGGGGAACTTATTCAGGAACTAGATGTCTTATATTAAAATTTTACTTGGGTGAAATGTTGAAATATAGGAAGCAACATTGGAACTGGAGGATGTTATGATGATGAAATACCTCAATCTGTTTAGAAGGTAACACCAATGTAAATTTGGGAGATAATTTTTATATGATGGAATAATTTATCCTCAAAAGTGTTTATAATTTATTTATTTTAATTAAATTCAATATATTCGAACGATTTTGATGCACACAACACTAGGCATAAATGAAAATACACTATTGTAAAATTATTTACAAATGACCATTATATCCTAGCCGTTAGGTTCATGTGTATTCATAGTATTAACAAAATTAAAAATATATATCTTTTAGGCATCTACAAAATTATAATAAAATGATATCAATTGATTATATATAAAATAATATTCATTTTAATGAAAACAAAATGTCTATTGAAAAATAATATTTTTTTTGAAGAAAATAGTTCCCTCAAATTTTGATAACATATGATAAAATTTAATGGTAAATCCTTTACAATTATATTTTATTAAAGTTACATAATTTTATAAATCATAATATCAAAATTATCAATGGGTAAATTTTTTCGAGTTTTCTGAAAAGCATCGTTTTTTGAGTAACAGCGAAAAATACATATTTTAATTTAAAAATAGACTTTTCATTTTAATTAATTAAAAACATAAATTATATATTAAATATATATTAATGTATAACTAGTTTAATTATATTATAATATTTATGATTTATGTCATTTTATTCAATATCGAAATGAATGTTAATATTACATTCTTCAATAGTTATGTGAATTTGTTCCTTGAAAACCCACCTTTTCATCACATCTATGGGTATAATTTAAAATTGTATTCTAAAGATTTATTAATTGAATTTGAAAATTTGGATTACATATTTGATATCAGAATAATATTTATTTTCTAATATGGTTAAATTAATTTTCAACTAGTATAAATATTAGAAATTGGAAGAATTATCTACCATTGTTATGGTAACAAAATATTTTACACGGGGGTTAAAAAAATAAAATAATTGTTAAAAATAAGCTAAAAATGTATAAAAAACATATATTGTAGATTTATTATTACTTTATCACCTCTAAAGATTCCTAAAAAACCATTTTCGTTTCTTTTGTTATGAAAAAAGAAGGGTGTAATAGATTCGTTTAAGAAAACTCCATGAATGACTTCTCTCCCACTTATGAAAAGGCACCAACTCACATCCCCTAATCAAACATACATATACATTTTACTTGATATGGAAATTTTTTATCATCCATGACTCAAATTCCACTCCATAGTTCCCTGAGCTCAATGAGTCACATCGCCTCAAGTGCATCTCTATGTATGCCAGATGTTGCTGACTTGTGGAGAGGTCATATGGGGGTGATAATGGGGATAAAATTCACTCATGTTAGAGTAGTATAGGGTTAAAAACAAAATAAATAGAATAAAATAGTAGAATAAGTATAGTAAATGATATATATATAGTATTAAGAGAATTATAATAGTCTACTAGATATAAAATAATTCCAATGCTAGTTTAGAATAATTCATGCCTAAAAGATGATTAAAAAAGTGAAATCAGTAAAAATTACAATTTTAATAAAATGTTAT
This sequence comes from Viscum album, assembly GCA_963277665.1. Taxonomy (NCBI): domain Eukaryota; kingdom Viridiplantae; phylum Streptophyta; class Magnoliopsida; order Santalales; family Viscaceae; genus Viscum; species Viscum album. Next base: position 300,853,384 of record OY728131.1, on the reverse strand, counting down.
AATCGAAAAAGAACCCAATGAATATATCCATGAGAATTTCAAGCACTAATTTTTTCATATTCTTCTTTCTTCCAGTTACATGCAATCTAGCTCAAGAAATATCACATGGTCTAGTAATCATAAGGTCTACTCTAGTACACTAGTGAAATGGAGGCTTCTATAGGGTGTGAGATATAAATCATAGTTGGTCGGTACCCATGGTATGTACCATACTACTATTTAAGAGATATATATATATATATATATATATATATAATTTTCAAAAAAATATATTACATGTACAGAAGTACTCAAATGAAAACACCCTATAAATTCCAGTTTCCCATTTATAACGAAAAAAATTTAATCAATCTTATGTAGGTAATTTTCATATGATTTAACAATCAGAATTATTCCATTATAATTGAGATTAAATTATGATTCAACTCATTAAATTTATAAGTCATGAGTCTCAAATTCTAGTCTTATAATCCTCCATAAAGATGCAATAAACGATTACTAATAAAGTCCAACATAAAAGTATAACAAAACAGAATACATGATTGTGAATTCACATGGTAGACACATAATGTGATTCATTTAATATTTTAATCAATTCAGAACCTAAGACCATCCAAGTAATTCCTAATATCAAATCTTGGTATCACTCTATGTTTAATACCAACCAACACCATAAATTACCTTCCATAGAGAACCTCTCAGAAAACTGGGTATCACTCTAGGTGTGGTATAATATCACATCAAATCGATTCGTCCCTTGGAATTAATCTAAGGCTACCACAAGTATCACCCATGGAATAAATGATATAGGCCCTTTGAGTCCATCCTCATCGTCCTCTATTTTATCCATGTATCAGTCAACATATAATATTGAGTCCATATATTTTTTCCTTGATAGTCCACATAGGAGTCCAAGTGTCACTTTAACATAAACTAATAAAATGCCAAATGTGTCTTCCTATGGTATTCTCATTTGAATCAATGTTTCACCCAAGTCATATAAGCATTTAATAAAATCTATATTATATAATCAATTACATTAAATAATAATTATTTCAACATGTGAAGGTTCAAACAATGAATATCTCTTAAAATCTCACCTCATAATGTAACTCAATGCATTGTCCAACCCAAAATTCCTACCATTACTATAACTCATGTGGGAATTTTGTTAAACACGTATCTCATGTTAATGAATTCAAAATAAATATTACATAATAAATATCATTAATATAAATTCATTAAATAATAATTATTTAATAAGTCATGGTCAACACAAATAGAATAATCCAATAAAGTATAAATTTATAATCATTTAATTTTATCTTAGATGAAAACGCTCCTCTATAAGGTGGTTTTATTATGAAAACATTACATTGTTCATAACAACTCATTTCTCATGATTAAATACTTCACTAAATATTATTAGTTATATTTATCAAAGAATCCTAGTCAGAGGCTGTGAGACATGTTCAAAACCACTACACATTTCAATGGAATTAAAATAACGTTATTTAAGGAAGAAATTTATTCATTCATAAATTTAAATGGAAAAGTATAGATATTCTACCTCAATAAGAAGGTTATGACGAACACTTTGACACTTATCCATGACATCAGCAACCACATTATGATTCTCCTTCCCATCTCTAAGCATATGCACATTAATATACACAGTTGGACACTTATCCATTGTGTACATACTCCCATAAACATGAATATATATATATGGGTAACCATACGTGTATGCTTATATGCAGACACCTTTTAAACTATATTTAATATACATTTTTTGTATTATAAAATTAACAGCTTTCCCCATATATATATAATCATTTTCATCAGTGAAAATACAAAGAACAAGGGAACGTTAATATATATGTTTATATATATAAATATATATTCTAACATATTCATATGCGGTATGTTTACATTGACATTCTCAATATAAACTCACCTTAATGATGAAAAAGAATACTGAAAATAAATACAAGAACCTTAAAATATACGAATGATAATAAATAACCCAATTATAGAAAATTTTGTGGGATAAAACTATACCACAAGTGGTGGTAAAAACATTAAATAAACCAAATTGATTTTACATTGGTGGAGGAGGCCAAAACAAGAATGAATTCGGCCCTTGGACGTTGATGTATGCCCTAACAATATAATACAGTACCAATAATCGAATAAACACATTCCATAGGGTATTGATGAATGGAACTATTTGAAGGGAGAGATGAAAATTCTATACCAATCTAAGAAGAGGGACCAGAGATCATGCCAAGGTGAATTGACGAAGAAATCAGAAGAGTTTACATGAAATCTATGAGTAATGTGGAGTCCTAATGGGGAGGAATGCACACCATGGGGTTCAACTGTGGGGAGGTTTTTATAATATATTATAGGTAGAATTCAAGGTATTAGGTTTTCCTTTAAACTCTTTTATTTTAATTTTAGTTTTATAATTATAATTTTATAAAAAAATTGGTTCCTCGCATACAGTTTGGGTTGCATGGTTTGGAATACTATGCACCAACTATGGTCCCTCTACTTGGAACCTAGGGAAACCCACATGGTCTTGCTACATTGTTTCAAAACAGTTCACCGATAGTGTGGTGAATAGTGAATGGTTACTACCTATGTGTCAAAAATCATGTGGGATTACAGAACAATTAGGAAAACCACAGGTAGCATGTTCACACCACTTCTATCAATCATTTTTTGCCACATGGTTTACTTTTTGGTAGGGAGCATGGTTTTATTCAAACAATTCACCCTTTCTAGACCACCCAAACCATTTATTAGCAAACTCTAGTGCTCTTTAAACTTGAGTAGACACCTGAAAATATTTGTAGTCCTTCACCCTAAACTAAAGACAACACATTGAAGTGTTCCATGTTTTGGAATTACATTCCATTGATGGGTTATAAAAATGGCCAGTTTGGTTAATGAAAAAGTTCAAAATTCCTTTAATTCTGTCGAGTCTAAAAACACGAGACTCTACCAACTCCTCACCATATAACTTCTCATACCATGGAATTCATTGAGAACAACACAAAAATCACCAACAAAAAAAGGTTCATCATGTCTCATTCTAACAGTCATGTTTTCATTAAAAATTTAAAATGCACCTTCACACATTTCTTTACAATATGATGATTAATCCATTCAAACCGAATAAAATTTTCTTTTTCTGACTGAATCATAAAAAAATAATTACATCAAACCATTATATAGATACATGATTTAGAAGTAATCTCTTCAAGTATTAATCTGTGGTTGTTCTCACAATATGACTTAACATTAAGAAGGGTCCAATTTCCATCCATGATACATACACAATTAGAATTTCATAAAAAACACACTCCAAATATTTTGAATAGTACTCCTTGAGTGATTTTGAGATTTCCAAATGTTTTATTCCTCCCTCGACCACATTTAACTCGGTCAATCTATCTTTTCATGAAAATCACTAGCATACACATATTTCCATCATCTCCACCTGATGATGTGCTAGAAACGGTTCCCCACAAACCATTATCATTGAACATGAAGGGTACATGTGGAGCCAACCCAGTGGACTATACTTAGATACATTCAGCATAGGTGGTCACAATAAAAAGAAATTGAATTGTGACACTTTCCGTCCAAATAATCAATATTCTATTATGAAAACATTCACAGATGTTCGTGTCTAGCTTTCTATGATGTTTCTTGGTAAACCATAACCATACCATTAATCCTCCACACCATATAATGAACTAGGGTGTAACCCAGACCCATCCCATTGGAATCATTTCCCTCTAAACATAAGCCTCCAAACATGAATATCTGTCTATGAAAAACTAAAAATCAACAAACCATTATCAATAGAACTCTTACAATGTAGTACACACTCCATGATTACTAGTGAGATCTCAGTACTAGAGAAGACATCCATATTATATCACTAACTAATCACTGAGTGGCATCTTCTAGGTAGTCACATCATGTTAACGATTTACTGATGTCCAATAGTCCATCCAAGGCCTTTCTATAAGGGATACCAAGTAGACTCCAAACATAGAAATTCCTCCAAAGAACCATGAATCTAGAATACAACACAAATAGAGATCTCAAAATAGACCCACATATTTTAAAACATTACTACATTATAAGACAAATATCTCATATTACATCTACAATGATAACAAGATATGGGTCATTCTCATATATTAAATAAGAGTACACTATGATGATACCAAATATCACTGAGAATTTAAATCAAACTTCTAATGGTTAACTTATACCAAAGGGAGATTGTTGTAACCTTTTGGAAAACCATCAACTGTCCAACGATGCCTATAGAACCTAAGGAATTTGTGATATTTCAAACCACATCATCCAAATCAACTATTGATCAATGGTGTTTTATAATTGTTGCATAAAAATCCAACCACATCAACATACAGATTCCTAGAAAGCGCCAACATAATTTTAAAACATGAATTCATCAAAGGAATTTTAACCATACCAACCATTTCCCAATGGTCCACTTTGGTTATGTTTCATCTATTTAGAACAACACATTTAGAAGAACTGATGTGATCCTCTACACCTTTGGATATTCCTTATCAAATAAATAAAAGAATATACCATCAACCCCATAGAGTGATAGATCCTGATTCACCATAAATGAAAATTTTCAAGCATTTAGTATGAAAAAAAACAAACTGACTGGCATGTAAAAACACTCCTACATTTTGAATGTCCTCATAAGAATTGAGAAAAATATGATTTGTTTTAATTCCTAGATAAAACTAATATGATGCTGAATTAATAATGTACTCAACATAAAAAGGATTAATTATTCCACACAACTTGACTGATAATTCACAACATTATGAACTCAGTGGGAACTAATTATGTCAACACATAATAAACTAATATATCAGAAGAAAGGAAACACATATTGGATGCTAAACTTTAGCTTATCATCCCTATAAATTCAATTATCTTATGGAATTTATAGTAAACATTCTCAGAATATCATTATCTTAATGGATAGTTAAATAGGTCGACGACCTCCTAAGTCTCCCAAGAAAATAAAAAAGGGTAAGAGCACCTACATACCAGCCAACAATGCCCGCTTCATTTCAAACCAACAGAAACTAAGACCTACATGATTCTCACATCTATATATGGGTCATGGATATAATGACCACCCATCATAACATTGGTGTAATTTAGAAATAATCGATCCTATACGAGACAATGACTCTTGAAAGGGACCATACATTATAAGACTCGCAATATTATAAAATAATTTATGCTATATGGATGAATCATACCATGGGCTATCCCCATATGAATAATATGCATCAAACCAATCACTATTTTATATAGAACAGATTTCACTAGTCTCAAGAGGCTTTTATTTAATCCATTGCTAAGAAGAATCATCCTCTGGATAAAGCCTCATGTCTTTATTTCAAGGAATAACACAAGGGTCAATAAACTATCCTAAAATTACTATTTAAAAAAACAAACCACTATAGGATCCATTTTAAGTTCATTAAATTGATTTACATTAAATCATTAAATAATCAAGAGACATTGAAAAAATAATCAAAAACCAATTCAAAGGCCTTATGTTCTAGGTACCTAATATAATTAATAACAGAAAAGAAAAATTAGAAAGTCTTACATAACGTCCATTTTAAATATTTGAACATTATTCGACATCTCTGCATAATTAGTGAAGTAATATGATAAATTAATTTTAATTCATGTAATAAAAGGTGACCTAAGAGGGCCGTTTCAAACAACCAAGGTTCTTTAGATAGCAACCCAATAGCATTTTTAAAATTTTAAAAATAATAAAACAACCTTAAAGGGTTATGTTATATAAACCTTACCCAACTAACCATCTTGGGTCAATTTTTGTATTTAGAAAACTAATAACAAGCTATTATATTGGATAGAATTCATTCATATCAAATTCCAACAACAATATCACATTAATATCATTGAACATGTACTACATGGCCATATATATAATGATTTAATTCTATGGGTTTCCATTTACCAATCTATCAAGCACCCATAAACTCCATATTTTTTCATTTGGTTCCCATTTTTGTCAAATAAATTCTCTATAAAACATGTTCCCTAGCATCATTTTACATTTTAACAAGGGTTTATAATCCTTTATAATGGTCCAACGATGGTTTGAGTATACAGTTTACCCTTTTTAAATTATAAGGTTCCCATAAACCTTACAATTAAAAACATGTTCTCTTCTAAATTGAAACCAATAGGTTCTTAACATGCCATCATTAACAAGTATCAAAAACTATATCGTGTTATTCAAAATAGTAGAAACATAGAATCATTCTATTATGAATATAATAATGGCACATAGACAAAAAAATATTGAGAGATCAATTTGGAAGAAATATAATCAGGAAATGCATGATTAAAAATACCTAAACATGGTCAAGACTTAGCCTAGAAGAACTAAACATGATAAATAAATCAACCAAGACTTTCACATTATCAGGAAATCTAATGAAATCAAATATCATCGATTAACATTCATGGATCATAATAACACTTAGTAGGCATCTTGCTAATGATAATACATGGAATGGAATATACATGACATGTTAATTTTAATGTTTCTATAATAGGTTGCATGAAATGGTACTTCCTTTCTATAAGGCCCCAGCCTTAAACCTTACTTAATCTAGAGTTATTACATGATTACACATTGAGGATCTTTTTGGGTTTGTAGTTTTAGAGAATTAGATCATAAAACTTGCATTACATTCCACATATAAACAAAGTGGTTACATAAATATAGTATTCTTCATTCCCATCAATAGAAACACATTTAAAATAAAACATGGATTATTTCTTGACACTTCCTTGACACTATCATCATATCATGTACCTTTCCCTTGACCTGTGAAAAATATTTCAAATAAAACTTGGGATGAGCATAAAAAGCTCAGTATGGGTTATAAAAAACATGGAAAGGAAACATGAGTTCATATATACATAAGAATGAAATCATACTTTACCCATAAAACATAGGCACTTTAACATACCTCATAAAATCATGAATAAATCATAGAAATCATAAGACATAAAGGTAACTTGAGGCATCCATAACATTCTTACGTAGGGAGTAACCCTCTTGGTTACGTTTGGAATACCCATCAAAGTATATTCCCTAAATCACTTCGGATAAACATTAACGTTTCACTCCTTCGCATTACTCAATGAATTGGAGAGCTATAACGGGCTCACCCGCCCTTAGTTTATCACGGAACCACCCGTCTTCATAATAATTCCCAAGAACCATAACATAATCATATCACATAAAACATGCATAAAGGAAACATAAAATTTCCACATTTCAATCACGAGATATCAATACAACACATTGATATAAAAACATTATGAAAACCATTTTCAATACTAAAATAAAAGAAAAGTAAAACATGGTATTTATTTTTCTTTTAAAAAGAAGGTATGGCTTGTAGAGGAAGCCGAAACTCAAATAACGGTCACGACGGCGGAGAAGTCGTTGTCGCCGCATACGTACGACAAAAACATTCCCTTTTGTCATTTAGATAATGCTTTGTATAAAAAGGATTCCTTTTGAATAAACGTAAAAGTCAAAGGGGTTTATACACCGTAAAAAAGAAAGTTGTGTATAAAATAAAATATGCCTCAACGAAAGGAGATTGAGACGAAGTCCCATACCTCGTATCCGACTTGACCCGACCGTTCTTTAATCTCCTGAATAATAAACTTGAGTTAATCTCTACTTGCTTATGAACCTTTTTCAAGTTCATCATTCCTTTTATACCATGTTATGAACATCATGTAATCATTTAAGTTAATATTGTTCATTTTGTCAGTATTTGGTTCTTAAGTCAAAAATAGACTTCTTACACTTACATGTTGTTAATTTGGTCAAAGGTTCATTATATCCAGAATTATATTAATGATTTTGATAACATATATATAATATATATTCATCATATACATGTATTTATAATATTACATCACATTTAGAGGTAAGAAATGAAATGCACCGTTCATGGAGACGGTATGCCGTACGTACGCATGAACGCTACTTCCATTTATATTTCGTATTTTATGGAATGGAATCATAATGATATATAAGTATATTATAATTCCAGTATAATAACATATATAATATCATTAACTTTATCCTTTACACATCCCACATATGGTATTAACGAATCAAATCACTTTCAGGGGGCGGTAGTCCACACTTCCTAAAATGAAGATACCGTGTTTACCCATAATGGAAACCATAAAGGTATGCCCAAAATGAAAAAAAAACAGAAGCTTAATGAAACAATTAACATATTATATATCATATATAAAAATAGTGACATCATAATGGCCACCTTTGAAGGTGTTAAATGAGTATTGAACAATCATCATTTCGGGAGGCGGAATTTCGCCATCCACGGAAACCGTATGTTCTTTAACCATTTGATGTAGTTGTGTGAGAGTGTAGCTGAAATAAATTGTATGACCATATCCTATTATATTTAAGATACTGGTGTTGTTACAAAATAAGTAAATAAAAATAGTTTAGGGGGTTGGATAAACAAATTAAAACAAATGAACATGAGAGAATGAATTACCTTTAATAGTGTAACTCTTTTTGATTTGAGCCTAAAGGCTTCCTTTGAAAGGATTCTGCCCAAAGGGAATCCTCTAAGATGAGTATAGGGATGTGGAGAGAGTAAATGGGCAGAAGGTGGCTGAGACAAAGGCTTGAGGAGTGTGTGAAATGAGGTAGAGGTGGGGGACTTTTATAAGAGGAGAGGAGGGGCACTTTTGGAATGTAAAGAAATATTACTTTATTTGAAAATGTGTTTCGGTTTTAAAAGGTCCCAAATTGATATAAGTAGTGGATAATGTGGTAAGTGTTCGAAATAAACTCATCCAATTGGTTTTGGACATGTGTAGTTCATAGATTTTACATTATCTTTCAATTTTATTTAAATCGTTAAATAATGAGGTCATCGCTGCATCATCATGATGTCATAAATAATTTAATTTATATAATGTCTTAAAATTATAAAAAAATACTATGATGTGGGAAATATTTTTAGGTTTCCAATGACTATTTATAATCAAAAATCTGATCTTTATATCCCCAGGTAAAAATTCTTTTCGTAAGACATATTATGTTTGTGTCATTTTTACTTTAACATTTAAGAAAAAGTTATTTATGTCATTTCCCAACCAAAGTGTCTCCATGGGGTCCCCAAGTTGACCCATGGCTTGTCTTGGTCGGCCATGACACAACCAATAAGGTTGGGACATGTGTCTAGGTCATTTCATATTATTAAAGCATTATTTATACCTTAAACCACCCTAATTACCACTAATCGCGATTAAGAACTTAATAAGTTACTATTCACCAAAAAATTATTTTAATCTCATTGAACCACATTTTAATTCTTAATGACAACCATTTATGTCGGATTTTTGAAATTCAAAACCCAAAGATGGCAAAATCTCATTTAAACGGAAAATCAGTTTTTATAAGTACCACTTAGTGGTTTCACTATTCATCAAAAATTGAAGTTTTTCAGAAAATTATAAAAAATTCACCCTAAGCTGTATTTGATATTCCGAATTCAAAAATTAAGTCTATTTTAAAAAATTCAAAACATATAAGTCACATTAATTAATTTAATAATTAATTCCCGTTGTCAGAGAAAATAGCGTGTTTTTATGAAACAATAAGTATCAAAAGATTGACACTAGTTTGAGTCCAATTTCAAAGTGAAATTGATTCCAATGACAACCATTGGATTAAATGGTAAAAATATATTCATATTACACATTAAGACAAATTCAAAATATAATCTAATCATATAAATAAATTAGATTAAAAAGCAGTTTTGATGTAAAATGCAGTATTTTTAACTATTCATTAAAAAATGAACATTGTCAGAAAAATATCAAAAATTCACACAAAGTAAATATTGATGTCCCAATCATAAAGAATAAGTTTATTTTGACAAAAATATTTTTTAAAATTGTCAAAAGATATATTTAAAAAGGGGTTTCCATCATAAGGCAGTAAAACAATCTTTTAAGAATATTAGTGTATTCCATGCTTAAGATTGGATTTATTTTCATTTTAAGCCTCTAAAACACTATATTAATCATTAATAGACATAGATAAAAATATCTATTATTAATTACTTACTTGGGATGTTACATCCTTCCCCCCTTTAGAAAATTTGGTCCCCGCAATTTATTTACTTATCAAATAAATGGGGGTACTTATCCCTCATTGCATTTTCAGATTCCCATGTTGCCTCTTCAATCATGTGGTTTTTCCACAAAACCTTTACCTGGTGAATCACCTTATTCCGTAACACTTGCTCCCTGTGGTCAAGAATCTGGATCGGTTGTTCCTCATAAGATAGGTTCTCTTCCAGCTAAACTACCTCTAGACTCAAAACATGAGATGGATATGGCATATACTTTCTCAACATCGAAACGTGAAAAACATTGTGTACCTGAGATAAACTCGGAGGTAAAGCCACTCGGTATGCAACTGATCCAACTTTCTCCAGAATTTTGTATGGTCCAACGAACCTTGGACTCAACTTTCCTTTCTTACCAAATCTCATCACACTTTTACATGGTGATACTTTGAGAAAAACATGATCACCTACCTGGAAAGATAGATCCTTCCTCCGGTTATCCTCATAACTCTTCTTCCTGCTCTGAGCTGTTCTCATGTGTTTCTGAATTAGCTGAACTTTTTCTGCCATCTCTTCTACCAATTCCGGTCCCATCAACTTCTTTTCACCCACTTCATCCTAGAAAGTTGGTGTTCGACACTGCTTCGCATATAATGCCTGAAATGGTGCCATCTGTATACTGGAATGAAAACTGTTATTATATGAAAATTCAACCAAAGAAAGATGTTGGTCCCATCTTCTCTGATAATACATAGAACAAGCTCGAAGCATATCCTCCAATGTCTGAATTGTTCGTTCTGACTGCCCATCTGATTGAGGATGTAAAGCTGTACTAAAATTTAATTCAGTACCCAACGACTTCTGAAGGCCTTTCCAAAAGTTAGAAGTAAACCTGGGATCACGATCAGATACAATGGAGAGAGGAACTCCATGTATCCTGACTATCTCTTTAAGATACAAACAGGAAAGTTGATCAAGAGAGAAAGTATCTCGTATAGCAAGGAAATGAGCATATTTAGTCAAGCGATCAACAATAACCTAGATTGTATTATTACCTCGAGATGTCTTCGGTAATCCAACAACAAAGTCCATGGATATATTCTCCCATTTCCACTCTGGCACTGGTAAAGGCTGAAACATCCCTTTTGGTAACTGCTACTCTGCTTTAACCTGTTGACATGTCAAACACTTCACAGTAAAATCAGCAATGTCTCTTTTCATTCCATCCCACCAGTAATACTCCCGCAGATCTCTATTCATCTTAGTACTACCCGGATGAACTGAAAACGGAGAACTATGAGCTTCACATAACAACTCTCTCTTCAACTGTGAATCACAAGGCACACACAATCTCTTCCCAAATCTCAAAACACAATCATTATCAATGTTTAATTCAGGCAACTTACCTTTCTGAACCAGCTCTACCTTTTTCTGCAACTCACTGTCTTGTTTCTGTGCTGGCTTGATTCTATCTGATAGAGATGATCTCACTGATAGCTGAAACAAAATAGAAGGACTTCCTACACCAACAACTTCTATTCCAAAGTTCATCAAATCCTTACCCAAAGGATCACGTTCCAAACACAACATTGTTAATGAAGCATTACTTTTTCGACTCAAAGCATCATCCAATTTATTTTCTTTTCTCGGATGGTAATGAATTGTACAATCATAATCCTTGATTAATTCTAGCCATCTCCTCTGTCTCATTATTAACTCTTTCTCAGTGAATATGTACTTTAAACTTTTGTGATCAGTATATATTTCACACTTTACTCCATACAAATGATGCCTCCAAATTTTTAAAGAAAATCCAACAACAGCTAATTCCAAATCACGTGTAGGGTAATTTACCTCATGAGTTTTCAACTGTCGTGAAGCATAAGCAATTACCTGATCATTCTACATTAGGATGCAACCATGTCCTTTCAATGAAGCATCACTGTATATAACAAACTCACCATTCCTGGAAGGTAGTGCCAAAACTGGAGCATTCACCAATCTTCTTTTCAATTCATGAAAACAATCATCACATTCTTTTGTCCAGATAAACTTAACCCCCTTCTGAGTTAGCATAGTTATTGGACTACATAACCGTGAAAAATTTCTAACAAACCTTCGGTAATAGCCCGCCAAACCAAGGAAGCTCCGAATCTCGGTTACACTTGTGGGTCTTGGCCATTCTTCCACAACTTTTGTTTTTGCAGGATCAACAGTTATTCCATCTTTAGAAACAATGTGACCAAGGAATGAAATTTGTTGCAACCAAAACTCACACTTTCTGAATTTCCCATACAGTTTTGTTTTCTTTTAAGGTTTGAAAGATAACCCTTAAATGTCTTTCATTCTCCTCTTTACTTTATGAAAACACCCAAATATCATCGATGAAAACAAATACAAACTTATCACCTGATTCAACTGAGCCATCACTGAATTAAACTGCTCAATTATGATTCTGACCATCTCAGTATTCTGATTTGGAAGGGCATTTCCCTCAGCATGCCTTCCCAAAAAAGCTTCATTGTTTCCTCTTCGAAAAACCATTCTGAACAAACATGTTTTAGATGAAGCAACATGGTAATCTTCAAATTCTATATCATTTCAAAAAAATATATTTTTGGATAATCATTTAATATAATTCTAACTCCTAATGTTATCTAAACCGACCTCTGATACCAACTATAAGGCCCCAGCCTTAAACCTTACTTAATATTGAGTTATTACAAGATTACACATTGAGGATCTTTTCAGGTTTAGAGTTTTAGAGAATTAGATCATAAAACTTGCATTACATTCCACATAAAAACAAAGTGGTTACATAAAGATAGTATTCTTCATTCCCATCAATGGAAACACATTTAAAATAAAACATGGATTATTTCTTGACACTTCCTTGACACTATCATCATATCATGTACCTTTCCCTTGACCTGTGAAAAACATTTCAAAAAAAACTTTGGATGAGCATAAAAAGCTCAGTATGGGTTATAAAAAACATGGAATGGAAACATGAGTTCATATATACATAAGAATGAAATCATAATTTACCCATAAAACATAGGCACTTTAACATACCTCATAAAATCATGAATAAATCATATAAATCATAAGACATAAAGGTAACTCGAGGCATCCATAACATTCTTACATAGGGAGTAACCCTCTTGGTTATGTTTGGAATACCCATCACAGTATATTCCCTAAATATCTTCGGAAAAACCTTAACATTTCACACCTTCACGTTACCCAATGCAATGGAGAGCTATAACAGGCTCACCCACCCTTTGATTATCACGGAACCACCCGTCTTCATAATAATGCCCAAGAACCATAACATAATCATATCACATAAAACATGCATAAAGGAAACATAAAATTTACACATTTCAATCACGAGATATCAATACAACACATAGATATAAAAAAATTATGAAAACCATTTTCAATACTAAAATAAAAGAAAAGTAAAACATGGTATTTATTTTTCTTTTAAAAAGAAGGTATGGCTTGTAGAGGAAGCCGAAACTCAAATAACGGTCACCACGGCGGAGAAGTCGTTGTCGCCGCATACGTACGACAAAAACATTCCCTTTTTTCATTTAGTAAATGCTTCGTATAAAAAGGATTCCTTTTGAATAAACGTAAACATCAAAGGTGTTTATACACCGTATAAAATAAAGTTGTGTATAAAATAAAATATGCCTCAACGAAGGGAGATTGAGACGAAGTCCCATACCTCGTTTCTGACTTGACCCGACCGTTCATTAATCTCCTGAATAATAAAATTGAGTTAATCTCTAATTGCTTATGAATTTTTTTCAAGTTCATCATTCCTTTTATACCATGTTATGAACATCATGTAATCATTTAAGTTAATAATGTTCATTTTGTCAGTATTTGGTTCTTAAGTAAAAAATAGACTTCTTACACTTACATGTTGTTAATTTGGTCAAAGTTTCATTATATCCAGAATGATATTAATGATTTGGATAACATATATATCATATATATTCATCATATACATGTATTTATAATATTACATCACATTTAGAGGTAAGAAATGAAATGCACCGTTCATGGAAACAGTAAGCAGTACGTACGCATGAACGCTACATCCATTTCTATTTCGTATTTTCTGGAATGGAATCATAATTATATATAAGTATATTATAATTCCTGTATAATAACATATATAATATCATTAACTTTATCCTTTACACATCCCACATATGGTATTAACGAATCAAATCACTTTCAGGGGGTGGTAGTCCGCACTTCCTAAAATGAAGATATCGTGTTTACCCATAATGGAAACCATAAAGGTATGCCCAAAATGAAAAAAACAGAGAATCTTAAGGAAAACATAAACATATTATATATCATATATAAAAATAGTGACATCATAATGGCCACCTTTGAAGGTGTTAAATGAGTATTGAACAATCATCGTTTCGGGAGGCAGAATTTCGCCATCCACGGAAACTGTATGTTCTTTAACCATTTGATGTAGTTGTGTGAGAGTGTAGCTCAAATAAATCTTATAAAAACATCCTAGTATATTCAAGATACTGGTTTTGTTAAAAAATAAGTAAATAAAAAGAGTTTAGGGGGTTGGAGAAACAAATTAAAACAAATGAACATGAGAGAATGATTTACCTTTAAAAGTGTAACTCTTTTTGATTTGAGTCTGAAGGATTCCTTTGAAAGGATTCTGCCCAAAGGGAATCCTCTAGGATGAGGAGAGGGATGTGGAGAGAGTAAATGGTCAGGGTTTGGCCGAGCCAAAGGCTTGATTAGTGTGTGAAATGAGGTTGAGGTGGGGGCCTTTTATAAGAATAGAGCAGGGGCACTTTTGGAAAGTAAAGAAATATTACTTTATTTGAAAATGTGTTTCAGTTTTAAAAGGTCCCACATTGATATAAGTAGTGGATAAGGTGATAAGGGTTCGAAATACACTCATCCAATTTGTTTTGGACATGTGTAGTTCATAGATTTTACATTATCTTTCCATTTTATTTAAATTGTTAAATAATGAGGTCATCACTGCATCATCATGATGTCATAAATAATTTAATTTATTTAATGTCTAAAAAATATAAAAAAATACTATGATGTAGGAAATCTTTTTATATTCTCAATGACTATTTATAATCAAAAATCTAATCTTTATAACCCCATTTAAAATTCTTTTTTTAAGACATATTATGTTTGTGTCATTTTTACTTTAACATTTAATAAAAAGTTATTTATGTCATTTCCCCAACAAAGTGTCTCCATGGGGTCCCCAAGTTGACCCATGTCTTTTCTTGGACTTCCATGACTCAACCAATAAGGTTGGGGCATGTGTCTAGGTCCTTTAATATTATTAAAGCATTATTTATACCTTAAACTACCCTAATTACCACTAATCACGATTAAGAACTTAATAAGTTACTATTCACCAAAAAATTATTTTAATCTCATTGAACCACATTTTACTTCTTAATGGAAACCATGTATTTCGGATTTTTGAAATTCAAAAAACAATGATGGAAAATTTTCATTTAAACGGAAAATCAGTTTTTATAAGTACCACTTAGTGGTTTCACAATTCATCAAAAATTGATGTTTTTCAAAAAATTACGAAAAATTCACCCTAAGCTATATTTGATATTCTGAATTCAAAAATGAAGTCTATTTTAAAAAATTCAAAACATATAAGTCATATTTATTAATTTAATAATTAATTCCCGCTGTAAGAGCAAATAGCGTGTTTTTATGAAACAATAAGTATCAAAAGATTGACACTAGTTTGAGTCCAATTTCAAAGTGAAATTGATTCCAATGACCACCATTGGATTAAATGGTAAAAATATATTCATATTACACATTAAGACCAATTCAAAAGATAATCTAATAATATAAATAAATTAGATTAAAAGGCATTTTTGATGTAAAATGCAGTATTTTTCACTATTCATTAAAAAAATGAACATTGTCAGAAAAATATCAAAAATTCACACAAAGTAAATTTTGATATCCCAATCATAAAGAATAAGTTTATTTTGACAAACATAGTTTATAAAATTGTCAAAATATAGATTTAAAAATGGTTTTCCATCATAAGGTAGTAAAACAATCTTTTAAGAATATTAGTGTATTCCATGCTTAAGATTGGATTTATTTTCATTTTAAGCCTCTAAAACACAATCTTAATCATTAATAGACATAGATAAAAATATCTATTATTAATTACTTACTTGGGATGTTAAACATTCCATACCATGCTAGGTGGAAAATTCCATAAAATACATACATAGTGTGAAGTAAACCGGTCACTCTTGGTGAAATGAAAATCAATAATAATATCAAACCAAACGAACCAAATTATTACCTGGGTGACTTGGTCACTTCACCAAGGATGGGGTTTTCAGTCCTAGACATGGATATTTACCAAGTACTTACACATTTTTGTTCTCCAATCTACCATCCCATAATAATATGATAAAAGAAAATTATCTCTGATACCTCTTTATAATGTATTGTACCCAGATTCCAATCAAAAGTTCCCAGAGCCCCCTGGGTCCTTTGGTGTCATGTTCATCTCCCCACAAACCTGTGGATTATGACTAGTAATGTGGGTATATATAGGTGATTGTTTAAATATTATTCCAATATGTCCAGGTATCACAACATTAAAATCCATGTATATTGAAGACAATAATTAATTTTGTAAAATAAAAACTATATAGATAGAAGGAGATGAAATATAATAATCAACTAAATGTAAAAGAAGGTCGATGAAAATTAAAACCAATTCACTGATGATCAGTGATTCTACATGTGAAAGCATTATAAATAGAAATAGAAATACAATGGAATAAAAGAAAAACTACCCAATGAATTGATGCATGAGCATCATGAACCCCATATTCGTTAAATTCTCTAAATTTCATAGTTCATGCAATAGATCTGATGAAATATCCCATGATCATACAAACATTATGTCTATATTGGTACCCTAGTACAATGGTGGCTCGTAAAGGGTGTGATATATAAATCTCAGTTTTCTAGAACCCAAGGTATGTGCCCTCCAGTTACAATATATATATATATATATATATATTTATTTATTTATATCAATAGTGTTTTTGTAGATCAATGAAATTTAAAGAAGTACTCAAAAGTAAGCATCCTATAAAATCATGGATCCCATTTATAACAAGGTATTTTTATTCAATTCAATTTAAGTAACATTTCACTAATTTAATATCTTTTATGTTTTCATTCTAACCAAGTTCGAATGATTATTAAAATATTTATATTAATATGAATTGAGACCCAGTGCATTTCCTAACATTCATCATAAATATGTAATAATGAATTCCTAGATATGAAATTTATAAAGAAAACATGATCAAATATGATCCTCTTCTTTTCCATGGAGGATGCATCATATGATTCATTTCATTCCTTATTCAGTTTAGAACCTAATCATATTCAAGGCATTCCTAAGATGGAATCCTGGAATCTCTCTATGTTTAATATCAAACATCACCCTATAATATCATCACTGGAGAACTTATCTGGAGCCTAGGTTTAACTCTTGGTGTGTTATAATATTACATCAAACCACGATAATCCATGTTGGTCCACTAAGTGATCCAAAAGTGGTACCATTGTAATAAATGATCTATTCTATTGGAGTCCTTCCATGGAATCATCTACAAGATCCATGTATCACTCGATATATAATAGTGAATCTCTAGTGTTTGTCCTTCGATGTCCATACACGAGTCCAAGTGTTAACTGGGAATAAAAAATTCAATATAAAAATTGGTATATCCATTAAATTTTCATATGAATCCATGTTTCACCTAATGCATATAAGAGATTCTTCAATTCCATATGATTTTATCAATTTAATTTTTCCAAAACCATATCATCATGTCCAGGTCGAAATGAAGAACATATCATAACTTCTCACCTAATATGGTAACTCAAATAATTGGCCAACTCAGAAGTCTTACTATTAATTTTACTCACAAGGGTATTTCATTAAAAAATAATCTAATGATTTCTTGTTCAAACAAAATCACCAAATAAATAACATTAATTATAAATCATTTAATTATAGTGATTTAATAATCTAGGGTAAACACCAATGTAATACTCCTTGGAATTGTAAATATATAATCATTACTTTCATTCTTATATGATAGTGCACCTCTATTGAGGGTTATATTCTAAAAACAAGACATTGTTTATAAAAATTTATTAATAATGAATATGAAATTCCTTCAATTTTCAAAGGTCAATTTATCAAGGATGCATTGTAAGAGTCTATAAAACCAGTTCAAAACCACTTCAAGGTTTAGAATAAGTAAAAAAGTTGCATTAAAATGGAAATTAGTGCATTCTTGAAATTAATGGGGAAAATGATAGGGATCCTGTTTCAAGAAGAAAACCAAACCATACACTTTTCAACATAACGATTTCATTAGTGACCAATCAATGGTGCTCCTTCCCTACAATAATCATATGAACCTTTATATATACACAAGGAAAATGAGAATCCATGTAAATATAATTTCATGACCATGAATATGTATACAGGGATCCTTACATATATTATTCTTTGCATAAACCAATTTCAACTTACACCTCTATTCATTTTTCATATTATATGTAAGCTCAAATATTATAATATTTATATATTTTAACTTCCAAGGTTGAATATACATATAATGGGGGAACACACACCGATATAATTATGCCAACCTACGAATATGTGGAAATCCACTATTCCAAATGGTAATTTAAGACTGCCTAATGGGTGAAAAAAGCATAGTACAAATAAAAACTCGAACCTCAAAACCCCTAAAAGATCTCAAATAACATTAGGCTCAATAAAGAAAATGGAGAAATCCTTACCACAGAAAGTGATTGAAAGATGAAATGAACTAAACTTTTTCCCCTTCAGTAGTGAATGAAAAAAATAGTTAAAGACACCCATACAAGCCCTATAAATTCCCTCACAATAGAATAAGGAACCCCAAATTGGATTAACCTTTGACCTAGGGTTCAGATGAACAGAACTAGGCGATGGGAGAGAGGAAAACACCCAAACAAGGGAATAAGAGGTACCAAATATCATACCATGAAGAATAAAAGGAGAAGACAAAGGAATATTTGAGAAATTGATGGATGAAGTGGATTCTGAGAGGTGAAATTCACACACCATGTGGTTCAGCTGAGAGGGTGTTCACGTGACATAGGAGTATAGAAAAGATGGATTATAAATTTATTTTCAGACTATAATATTTTAATTTTGATTTAATTTTTTTATTTATTTTTTAATATAGGGTCCATAGACATGGTTTGTGTGTCTTGGTATGGAAACACATGTTCCTATCATTTTCCCTCATCTGGGTACCTAGGGTTCCCCACAAGAACCAGCTGAACAGTTTTAAAAATTGTGTGCCAACTGTGCAGTGAATTGTGATAGGGTAATACATATGTGGCACTAACCTTGTAGGATAGGTTTACAGGTTAGAAAATTATGCACATCCCATGTGAACTCCCTCTTTCCTTCTTCTGTAGGATGAATGGTTTTTTACTAGTGGGCCACATGGTTTCATAAAAACTGTTTTCCCTTATCAGATAACAAAAATATTATGATGCTTGATGAGACACCCAGGAAACCTATCATAAATTGAAGTGACCCACATGATCCTAAAACACTATAAAACACCTGTAAAAACTACTGAGACTTCACCCATGTCTAGAAATTACACTTTTAGGCACTGAAACCTTCAAAATAACATTTTTAAACTCGATTTTCAAAAAGACATGTCTAGTAAATTGAAAAGTTCCAAATCCCATAGAAGTAAACTTCATACAAAGACATGGGACTCTAAACCATTATAAATAACTTAATTAACCCTTTACCAATATAATAGATTCCATGTATTGATCAAGAAAACATTATAGGAAGCTTTGTGGCCATACTTAAATATGTCAACTTAAGAAGAGGAAATGTTTTTAAATGACCATTTTCATATTGTTTCTTCTTAAACTTATTCCAAAGTTTATTTAAATATACATATATAATAACCTAAGTATAATAAATATACTGATATGTTAATTTTATATTTTAATCACTTATATTCATCCCCTCATCTTTTAAATTAAAAAAAAACCATTGATCATTTGTATGTAAAACTACCTCATCGTGAACCATTATAATTCATTGTCTATCAAACATTTAATGGAATAATATAATAATTTATTTAACACATTTATATCATATTTATGATATTCTTTTAGTTATTTATTTACAATAACACATATACCATTATAAATTCCATCTTGATTAAAATATGATAATGTCCCTCATGTGTATAGAGGACAACCTCCTCACCAAGCAATGAGAATCATGTTTCATATAAAAATTATGTAGAAGATTATAAAGTTATATCTAATGAATTTATGTGATATTTTTTAAATGATATCAATTGGGGAATATTAATAAATAATCCAATTCAATTCCATTTTACTTTTTAAGAGAATTAAATCATCTCTCATGTGTTCGTTCGACCTACCATCTCTTGGAAGTGATTCAATTCATCTTCCATGTCCAAACATCATGAATGATTATAAAAATGTATATAATGATTAAATATTATTATAATAAAATTTAAATAATTATGTATATGATGGAATTCTATAATATGTTTAAGAATAATATATGTCATTAAAAAAGAAGCATGAGAAGTGATGCCAATTAAATCATGAAATAATGAAAAAAATGAAATAATATTTACATATGGATTCTAAAATGTCGATTTTTTTAAAGTTTGGGGTTGAAGCCTCAACATTATTATTAAAGAAAAGAAAAGACCTCTTTTAACTAGGTAGATGGAGACCCATTACATATCCCGAAGACCCAGTGGGCATATAGCCCATTACATAGCCCGTAGGCCCATATTTTTGGCCTAAGGCCCATTCTGTGAATAGTAAAATGTTATTAAAGCTTCTTTTTAGATATTTTTAATATTAATACGGTCCATGAATGTATTAATGAAATTTATAGAACTATTATTTAGAAGGTTAATGAATTTTCCACTAAAAGGTTAAATGAGGTACCAAAATTCATCTCAATTTTCCTTCACCAAGGAATATATAATTATTGTGAACCTAATTACATTGATATGGTGAAAATTTTTGCCCTTATTCATGTAATATCATGAATACATCATACTAATTTTAATTTCAATATTCAATTTTAATTATATCATCAAATGGTATTTTCATTAAGGCATACATTATAGTTGTTCACCTAATTAATTTTATATAGAATACATACTATACTATTTCCATTTCATTTAAGGAATAATTCATACATAATTATATTTAATGTTTCAATTTGATTTATTTCATCAATGGTTCCTTTACTTTAATATCAAAATGTGGTAAGGTATTTCCTCTATATTTCTATTTCATTGAGACAAATTTGTATGTATGAACCAATTTAGTAATATGTGGTTTAAATATTTTCCCTTTGATGTATTTTAATGGGATGACATATTTATTAAATATGATTAATTTTTTGTTTCATTTCTATTTCTCAATTATCTGTCATTTTAAATTTTAAAGAGAGGTAAATAATTTATTTTAAAATCTAACATTATTTAGTGATTATATACTATCTCTTAAAATGATCAATTTCATGTAATTAATTTTAATTGAAATCCAATTCTTTCATAAATATTTATGTTATTTTGTGAGTTATATGAATTATTTTATAACTTTATTCCATTTTTACATAAACTATTTATTTTGATATTTATTTGATTAACTACATATATATTGATTGATATCTATCCATTAGACAATATAGATATTTGATGATAAGGAATATTGATTAATTAATTAAAATGGTTATTAAATTTATGTGTAAGGCTTTTGAAATGAATTTATGGGAGTTCCCAATAATGTATAGATTCTCAATGAATCCACATGTATCATGGGACAAATTAGTTTCCTAAATCATATGTTTATTTGTCTAATAGTTTTCAAATGTCCTATGAAATGACTTGAGACTACTCATATCCAGATGTCTATTATCTTGAAATCAAATATTTATGAATTTTTTTCAATTATAAATTAGTTATTATTATTAATATTTATGATATTTTCATAATTATTTTTTTCTAAAGATAAATTTAGTAATTTTTATATTGATAAAATTTCTTGTGTTTTTATTTTTTTACCATTCAATATTGATTATTAATTATTCAATTGTGATATTATATTTTCTTATTAGATGTTATTTCTATTTAGTTAGTTACATATCAAAATATATTATGTCTTATTTCATTATTATATATTTTATATTATAAAACTCTTACTATGCTTTTTCGATCACCCATATTTCATTTCCATTCCCCATGATATGATGAAGAATTATTTCAATGAGTCCATGTTTTCAATATTTTTCCATCACAAATCATTGAATTTGATTTACCTATGTAAAATATTTATTATATATGTATATGGTTCATGAAAACTGATAAATTGGTTAGTCCTTTGTAATTTTACCAAGTGTATCTATTAGAATATATTAATGTGGGCATCGGCTTTGGATTACTAGAGTTGGGGTCATTAAATTAATGATGATTGATTACTCAGTTTTGAATTAATTAATAAATAATTCTCATCTCTATCTCAAAACACTAAATACTATAAATATAAATAATATAAAATTTTCATTTCTAAATATTCGTGTATGTATGAAACAATGAATGGTTATGACACATTATATTAAATGTTATATCTAAAATTAAAAACAAATTAAAAACCATAAAAATCATTTTTCGTTTATCTTATTCAAATATATTCAAAAAACCTCATTTCTCTTCTCAATATGAAACCCTTGATCCAAAAATATAATCATAGAAATAGAACAATTGCAAGGAATTTATATATCTATATTTCATGTCTCATGAAACACGTAGATATAATCTTTTC
Source organism: Viscum album (assembly GCA_963277665.1). Taxonomy (NCBI): domain Eukaryota; kingdom Viridiplantae; phylum Streptophyta; class Magnoliopsida; order Santalales; family Viscaceae; genus Viscum; species Viscum album. The sequence continues at coordinate 300,830,108 of OY728131.1, read as the reverse complement.
ATCTATCATGGCTATGTTCATAGTGATCCCACGATGTAATATTATAATAAAAGTAGAAGTGATAACTTCTTAAAATTATGCAAATTAAACACTCTTCATGAATGTATGTAATGTTATGCATGATTCTCGTGTTCTCTTGAAACAGAATTCATGATGCTTATTTCTTCCTCCCCCATTATCTAAATGATCAAATTGGATCTTTTTTCCATCATTAAATCATTGATGGTACATTATTAATTATATCAATTCCATGACCTAGATATTTCATGTAATCCACCTCATGTAACATTATCATGAATTCTGAAAATCATATTAGATTTTGGGGGAAAATACACAACTAATATTCCATAAACTATTATAGAATATTGGGCACGTCCTCTTCACTTTCTCACTCTGATTACATATTATATAATAGGTTTTCAATTTATCTAGAAAATTGGGCTCATTGGTATATCTATAGACAACACTACACCCAATTAAATGAACACCCTCATCCTTGTACGTGCAACCATTATTTGATAAATACATTCATTTATCTTTAGGACTACTAGAATTACCATCATCAAAATAGTATATATATATATATCCACCTTAAAACTGAAGTTACCAAGCATTCACTAGATGCTACTAGGGTGAGGATATAAAAAATTACATCACTTGAGAAACATAACCTCATCATGAGTGGGGATATGATCCCCGATAGAGGTCCATGGATTTGATATTAATTAATTTTTACAAAATATAAATATTTTATTACCTCATTTGATTCAATGAGACATTCTAAAGAATCTCGTTTTCAGTGACTGCTTCTTAAAGGATCAGAATCTATAATCATCTAGATCATCCTCACATGCTTCAATAATATATGTGAATTTTGATTGTCAAATTTCTTGTTATACTGTGGAGCTCCAATAATTCATTTAACGTTGTGATGATCACATTGACTCTATTACTGTTATCCGTGAAGACAACTTTGGTTTGATTTCTTAGATGACATATTTCAGTCTTCAGTATATGTGAAAAATAGATAACATTTGTCAAACCATTGTAATGAATTCTGTAAAAAGGAAATATGATCCTCCTTTTCTTATATTACATATTTCCAAAATACCCTATAAGGGTTCCATGACCCCCGTTTAAGAAACATACAGTAGATAACTAATACATAAATAACTATGAAAAATTAATTTTTTCATTAATATTTTTTATATTTTATCATATAATTGATATATTAAATATGTTATGTGATAAAACATGATTCCTTAACATGAGTTTTATTTCATGATAACATTGAAAGAACATTTAATATTAAAATAATATTGTTTATGAATTTTAAATTTTGAATTTGTTTAAATAATTAAGATACATTAATAAATAATTTCCACATCAATATTCTATACATGAGTAATAATGAATTTATCAGTTTCTTGATGATATATAATTCATGGATGACTGTAGGTTCCTATAGTGGGTCCCACAAGGTTCTATATTACTATTCACCCGGATAGGGTTCAATCATGAATGAGCTATTGTGTGTGACCCCTTATTCTCTTATCTTAATAGGAGTAAATAATATTCATATACCAATAGTGGAGTACAGAAACACATGCATGTTCATAAATAGAAATGGAATAGTCATAATAATGATAACCATCCAACGAAAAGAACTTTGATGTATAATATGTTTCTCATATAAAACCTCCTAAAGCAAGATACATTGATTATTTCCCCATATATTATTTATTTATTAATTTTTATTTAAATTTATTGATTTAACTTCAACTATAATGGACTTATATTTTATGATGCTACTATTATCCTAATAAACTGGCTCGAACAGCTAGAACACCTTTTTTTATAACCGTCCTTTCATGGGATGAGTTGGAAACCGAAAAAAGCCCATATGATAAAAAGATTACATTTCCAAAAGGTCTTATAATAATTCATCACATGCATGAGTAGTCAGAAAATTACCCTCCCCAACTTCTAGATCATAGATTCAGCTTCCCACGTTCGCATTGCTTTTTTGTCTCCTCTTACTAGTTTAGATGTGCATAGGCCTGGTATCGATGGGAAATTTCATACCCTCTCATTCCTCTATTTCATGTTAGCTTTGTTCAGGTGTAACAACCTCCTCTTATTCCTCATATGGAGCTAATTCCTTTCTTTTATCTTCATGATCTGTATGAGTTGTCCCAAAGGTTTTGAGGTGTCCCAAAGGCCTTGATGGGTAGGAAATTTTTAACTGGTCTAAATTCCTTGGGTATCCTGAAGGCCATAAGGACTTTTGGACCCAACCATTGACACTAAGGTGAATAGTTATGGAAACTAAAGTACTAGATAGTACTTACTATAGTACTGCTACAATGACCCTGAAATATGCCTCCGCCTAAATTCTAACATGGGTCCCATGGTTGCACTTCAATAGTCCTCACAATCCAAGTTTGGTCTCATTACACTAATAAATATTCCATAATATATAACACCCCCAATTAAAATGAAAAAAACTAATCCTTTATCCCTCAGCCAATACCAAACCCCCAATGACATACGCAACACATGCAACGCCTCCACGAATTCAATGTCATGGTTTTTTTCACGAATAAAAGTACACGATCAAATGGATTGCACTGTGAATGATCTCAATCTAGGAGAAAAATACATATGTTTACATATATGAATATCCAATTTTACTGAAAACAATATGATTTATTTTTTAGGATATATCCTTATGATATCACCTACTAGAGATCACCACGTGAGGACACCCAGAGGATATTTAACAATGATTATGATCCTACCACAATGATAGTATTTCATTGACCATTTTTATTCAGTCAAATGAATGTATACCATATAACATGTTTATGATTGATGTTATCATATCTTAAGGATCTCACCATAGCTTGAAAAAATATTATAACATTTTGATATGAAAAATAATATATGGAAAAGAACATTAAATTAATGGATGTAGGATATCAAAACCATAATGGTATGAAACATCATTCATAATTCACCTTATGTGTGATATGGTAATTGAACTCCACTTATAATGTTGGGTCTTGGAAACCCACTTTTACAACACTCATTCATGCACTATATCTAATATTCTAACTAAATTTGTTATGATATACATGATATGATAATGTTTTTTCATAATTATGTCTAGATTCATGGGAATACCAAATTTCCATTGTTTGAAAATTGTACTATCTACAACATCAATTCCATGAGAAATAATACACATGAGATAATATCCCTACGTATTTCACTTTATTCTACATTCCAAAATTGTGGTCATAGATATTAGTGGTAGTAGAATTATCATAATTTTGTTATTGGTAAAAAATTACTTACTATGTTTGATCCCAATAATAGGAAAAATGGTTTCTTATTTTTCATGGTTTCATTAGCTACATGAGAATTAGAAATTCACTCTGTATTTATAGACATCGGAACAAATATCTGGAATGAGATTGTATTTTAATTAACATATCCAAAATGAAAAACAGATCACGTCAAATCCAGGAAGGCTAGTTAAAACCCATAAAAATTGAATCCCTACCTCTCAACATTCCGGGTAAGTACACTAATAATACCTCATATACAATCAAATATTTTTTTACCACATACCATGTGGTTCACCTAGATATAACTCATATTTTCCCACAGTAATATTTATGTCGGAAATATATTTTCTTGAATATTTCATGTAGTATTTTATTCATCCAATTTAATAGTGTATGTGATTTAACTTTCAACATTAATATCTTCTAATGTCTGGAAATGTTTTCTTATAGATATTTATGTAATGTAATAGTTATATGAAATCAATATCTAATTTTTCTAACAATTACATTTTTTGAATTTTTAGTATATTTAAAATAGAGTAGGTTTAAGAAGACACTTGATCTATGTATGTGGATATCATTCCATAGAACGTAGGTTGCTTTCATTATTCAGTCTATAGATTCTTTCATTGATATATTTTTTAACTATCTATATTTTTAATATATTTTTTTCAATATTTATTAAACATATAAAATTTTCGATAAAAGTAGAACTCCCAAAATCATTTTATAGAGATTTTTAAATTTTCATTCCTAATGAATGTTATATAATCTTGTCTGTCATTTCAATAATAATATCTATTTCAATAACTTGTATCCAAAACTAGACTTATATAGTGTCACCACCACTGTGTGGTTGCATTATATAGAGGTCATCCAATATTGGATATATTGGAATCCAATTCTAAAAAAATTATCACATAAAGTATCTATGACAAGTAAAATTACGATGGATTTAGGCATAATGGATTCTCTGTACCTATTGAGATTCATTGGAACCATGCTTGTACCACCCATTTATAGTGTTACTTGAATACCCCCCATAGAATTGAAAATATTAATCCCATGATCATTGATACATGTAATCCATTGTTTAGTTTTATTTGGTCATGTTAATATTACCTAATTTGTATATACTGATTACATGTAGGAATTATTATTTTCAATAAATATTGTATCCCAAGACAAAATGATTTTAAAACCACTACTATGGATTAATTATTTCTATAAAACATTTTTCTCTGGAATGTTCCATTTCCATGAGATCTTGTGAATCTTGAAACTATTTTAACTATTAGTTCATCTACAACATGGACTATATAAAAGTCATTTTATCTTCCACTATCTAAAATAAGGATGTGAATGATTTTATATAAATTAAGTCATCCACATGAAGTTAAAAATTATATGATATGGATTTCAATAATATGATATTTAGGATATTTTTATCTCATGTAAAAATCTTTTCCTCTAAACACATTTTCAAATGACATAATGGATTTTTTTGATTCTATGTATTATATTATATAACATTTTCACTATTGATGGAATTTTGTTATGGGATGAATACATTATATGTAGGTAATGTATTGAAAGATAGTGGATGCTCCTTCAATGGATCTAATTAATAATTATGATGCTCCTTTTACTAGAATAATTTAATCGATGTGCATAAGGAAATGTGATTTATGGAATTACTACAAACTATATTTTCTTTTAAATGTAAACATATATACCACAACATCAACACTCTTTAATACCAATATTTATTTGTACTGGATAAGTTATTTTTCACATAACAATTAATTTACCCAATATTATAATGATCGATGAAAACATATTCATTTTATTCTTCAGAACACAATCTTGAAGAAAATTATATTTTAAGACCATGTATATATCATAATTAAATTTATCATTCAATAAGAAAACATAAAGGAATATAATGAAGAATATTTACCACTTTTTTAACCTTGGAATAATTAATTCACTCTAAATGATCTAATTCTTAAAGTATTTTTGGATTTCCATAATTTTTAAAGGTTGCATTTTTTAAAAAATAAGCACATAAGTGTGTTGAGAATACAAATGTCCTTAACTACAAAGTGTCTAAAATTTTATTATATATCCATGAAAAATATATATTTTTCCGTAGAAATTTATTATAATTCCACATATGGGTATATATTTATTACATTTTATATTATAAATTATTTCCAATATTTCAAGCGTTACATATCTATTAGTTGGGTTTTATATACCAAAAAACATTCATTCCTGATTTGAAAAAATGAATCTATCTGTCTAATGTAAACTTGTGCAATTTTTTTTGGTAATACATAACAAAACATCAAATTTATACATTAAATTTATCAATATATATATTAAGTACATCTCACCACTAAGATAGGGTCATCCCTTTTCAACTTCATAAAGAACAACCCATACTTCATATAACATTTCTATTACTTACTTGGTCACTTTATATCTATAAACATATGCAATTGGAATATTTTAATCAATAATCAAGAATTTAAATAAAAACATTACATATTGTTGTTGATGGTTTTTAGAGGAGAATCATTTACATTATTATTCAATTTATCTTTTTTCAGTAATCATTCAAGGACATATTTCATGACATGCCTAAAAACCCCTTCTATAAAATGAGCCACCTTTTTTAAAAGGATTAGCCCTTGAAGGCCAATTTTATTAATTGAAAACCTTAATTGGGGGGAAAATATGAAATATCCAAGGATCACATAAAATAATAATAAATTATAACAATACTCAATGTGCTCGAGATCTATTACTCATGCTATGAGTGGGACACATCCACGCCAACCAAGAGGATGTCTACCCCTTCTACAATTTTTTACCCGCATTCACAGCCCACCTCTATCGTCTGAAAGATCTACATCACAAACAACCATATTCATTTTTACAATTTGGACATGTTCATTACAAAGGTTCCTTTGGCATGAAATTTTCCATTTTCCTTTTCTACTTTTCATTTTTCATGATCACCATTAGAACAAATGATTATACCTTTAATAACTTTGATATACATTTAAAATTTTTACCAAAATATAATGACGTTTTTAATCCATACATCATGTTTTATAATCTAGAACAATGCTAGAGAATGTGGGTAAAAATGTTTTATGAATAAGAAGTATTGACAGATAGTGATACATTATTCGATTTACTAATATACATTTTAAACATTTCATTATTCATTTCATTATTTACATTATCCTCACATGATTTTTGTAGATGAGACCATATATTTAATTATTCATGTCTATAATTAATATCCCCAACTTACATCAGATATTAAGCATAACCTTATTATATAACCAGCATGTACACATAGACAAGTCTATATTAAACATTCTTATAATAACCTTGCTCATTATTTGTTATTCAAAGATGATTTATTGCACAAAAAATCACTTAATAAAAATCATATTATTGATATGTCTAGTGTCATTGGGGATTAGTAACATTACAATACAAGTCAATACATTAAATACACATATTTATTGAAAACATCATTTACATGCACAGAACATTACTTCGTACTTACAATTTCTTGGGATAACCTGAGGATATGTTTAATAAAATGGGTGAGATATAAATCCTAGTAAGGGATTAAAAAAGGAATATCATGAAGAATAAAATACATGTTTGTAAATATGAATATAAATGGAGTATAATAGAGACATGAACATAAATGTATGATATACAATGATTATTATATCATGTAAATGTTGCGACAATGTAAAACACAACATCATTAACATAAAGGAACATAGAAAACCCCTATCCTTACATGGTGAAAAAATTGCTATAAAAGAATCTATTAAACCCATTTCCCATCATGAAATATCTTGTAAATTAACAATATCCAATGTATTTGAGTTCTTTCAGGGTTCACACTTCATAATCATTTCAATTTCAGGATTATGGGTTCTACATAGATCATATAACATAGATTAATTCAACTAAACAATTTATACCATGATTAAGTAATTTGAAATTAATATAGGTATGTCAGAATTCAATAATTATGTGCATTTAAAGGTGAATACCCTTTATAGATGAATGGGTATGGTTTTCACTACATGATGATGTTTCATGGAAAATTGTGGTGTAAATTTGGCATCATAACGATGACATATAGAAAGTCATAAAATTGGTTGAAGAGGGAGAAAGTGGTCTCTCATCATTAATAAATGTTATGTATAGTAAGGGGATCATGGAACATAATATCCCAACATGTGAAATGGAATTTAGATGCGTAATAAAAAAATAAAATTCAGGAATGGAAATGAGAAGAGATAAATCCCTTACGCAATTTCGACATTGTAATTGGTGGGTTTAAAGGATCGTATATGGATTAATGGGAGTGAAAAAAAGATCCCAAAATGTATACCTAAAAAGGAAATTAATGTGGTATGTAACAATATAACCCTAATCATGAAAATTGAAATTAAAAGACATGACATAAAATTGGTGCTAGAAGAAGAAAAAGAGAGGGATATCTCGTACGTGGCTGTTTGATCCCAAAGGCTTGGGGGAGGCTTATTGGGAACATTGGGTGCCTTTGATGGATTATAAAGAGCAGGGGAAGAAGTATATAAAGCATTAATGTGATTTAGTGTGAGTGAAATGGGTGCTTGATTCAGTTTATATAAAATTGGTGAAGGAGGTCATTAATATTGGGGTCTTCGACACTACACACTAAAATATTCAAAACCAAAAAACATCCCATGGTTTCTACCAATGGTTTCTGGAAATGGGGATTACTATAATTTATTTTATAAGGCTAAGGGACAATGCATTTAATTTTTTTTTCTTTTCTCATCTAGATATGAGTATTACTTTCAATTAAATGATTTTAAAAACATAAAATATAACACAGGGCTTAGAGGATTCCATGAATATTGGTAAAATATTTAAAATATACCTAAAATTACATTATTTTAAAGTAAAAACAAATTTTTTTACTAATAATCCATTAATATTATTTTGTGGCATCCCTTTTGGATCATTATGATGTTATAAAACACATTATATATTTATACAGTATTTATTTTTTTCTAAAAAATTAAACTCCCTCAAAAATTTATGAAAAATTCACCAATGGAAAATTTCATTATCCTGACCCAAGAAAATAATATTCATTTTATCCAAATAATTTTCTAAATATGATTATTTTCACATTAAAAATAATAACCAACATTTATTGAAGATTGATGGATTTGGACAAAAATAGTTTATAAACCATAATAAAAATTACATTTGACATCATAAAAATAATATGACCATTTGAATTTAATAATAATAATTTATTAATAGTATTTCACTAAAATATTACTTTATTTAGAAAACTATTAATTCATCAAAATAGATTTCATAACAAAATTAAAATATTAACTAAAAAATAATATATTTTCTTTAAAAATCATTTAAAATGTAACACTGATGGAATGAAATAATATTAATTATTATATAAAAAATAATTCACATAATCATAATAATAGGGTCTTGTTATATATCCATTTATTACACCAGTATACTCTCAATGAGTAAGGTTTACGGTGGTGGGGCTTTAATGGGGTCTTTCGGTGAACATGGTTTGGGTTGTGATCTAGATGAGCTTTAACTTCTCTTGTTAATGGATTCACACATGCTTAAGTTGTTGGATCTCATATTTCACTTAGTATAGGGAAAATATGAAAAAATTTATCTCCCCCTGAGGCTCTGATAAATGGGATACATATTTTATGACCCCACAAGTTGAGATCATCATATCATTTTTATATTCCAAACAGATTTGTTAAAACACTATATTTATACTAGTCATGTGATCAATGATCAACGACTATGTTATAAATGGTAAGGATACATAATAGTCATTTAAATTCATTTGGATATGATAGAAAAAAGTATTGTATGGGTTTTCTACATCCATAAGAAATTTAATTAAAAGAAAGGTAATTTTATTCATAAATGTTTGGGTCATTAAAACTGCCCCCATAAGAAATTACTCAATTGAAATTTTCTTTTCCCACAATTAAACAGATGAGGGAAACACTACTTAATCACTTCCTCTGGATCCCATGTTTCTTCATCAAATATTTGGCATCTCCTATACACTTTAATGAGGGGTATTGCTTTATTTCATAAATCATTTTCCCTACGATCTAAGATCATAACTTTCTCCTTTTAATAGGAGAGTTCAATATCCAATGGTACCTCCTCTTGATTGGGTACATGTGATGGGTCTAGAATGTACATAATTAATATTTATATGTGGAATGTGTCGGGTATAAGAGACATGATCGGTGGTATTTCTAGTCGATAGGCCACTACTCCAAGGTGATCAAGGATCTCAAAAGGGCTGATGTACCTTGGAATAAGATTTAAATTTTTCCCAAATATCACAACTCTATTCCATGTAGATATGTGGTGAAATGAAAGGTATCCAACATCAAAATCTAGGTCCTGTCTATGATTTTCAACATAGCACATTTGCCGAATCTAGGTATAATTTATGTGTTGCTGGATGGATGAGTGGAATATACCATCATAATAGAACTCCACCGAAGGAAGATTTTGGTCCCAACCTCCATTCATGTCTATGGAGAAGTATCATAACATTTCCTCGAGTTTATGGTTATTCTACTCATATTGGCCATTCGTTTTGTAGTGATAAAATGTCTTGAAGGTCAAAATACCGTTTGAAGCATATTAGAGACTCTTCCATAATGTAGAGGTGAATTTGGATATTGATTAAACACAATCAAAAGTGGTACACCATGCAGTATTAAAACTTCTCTGATATATATCTACGCAATTGGATCTGGTTAGAAATTCATTCAAATTTCAATGAAGTGTGAATTATTTTTAAGATGTTCCACAACAAACCAAATAACATGTTTTACATTGGATTTCATTATATTTCCAATGATAATTCCCATGGTGGTGTTTTCCCATTTCCATGTTGGTATGGATAATGGTGGAATCATACCCTTAGACCTTTTCCTCATAGCCTTCACTTATTGACATACAAGGCACTTTTATGTATAGTTAGAAATCACTTTATTCATGTTATCTCACCCATAATCATCCAAATTTTTTCAATACATCATTTTGTATCTATGGTGAATCGAGAAATTCAAACTATGTGAATCATCCAATGGTTGTTTATTTAAATACTGATTTGATGAAAACCATAGCCTTGACAAAAATCTCATAATTCATTCTCAATTAACATTTAAATTAAAGAATTTACCTTTTTTATAGTTTCCTATTTAATTTGAATTCCCACATCATCAATTTGAGCATCCATTAATCCTTCCAAAAGAGATGGTTGATAAACTATTTGAAAAAGGAATGATGATATTCCCTTCATTATGATTCCCAAGTACATATTCCTCAAATCTAAGAATATTAGATCCTTATAAAGTATCATCAATGATATATTTTTTGGTCCTTTCTACATAGAGAGTCTTCCACATTGATCAATTTCCCATGGTGGTAATGGATTGAGTAGTTGTAATAGTTGTGGATATCTAACAATCTACTTTGGCGCATATTCATCTCATTCTATGTGAATATATATATGAAACTTTTTTTATCTATATATATTTTAGACATCTCCCAAAAGAGATAATTCCACCAAATATTTAATGCAGAGATCACAGCTTCGTAGTATATATAATTTTTTGTATAGTTTTTCTCAAGAATTTTAAAATAACATGATGAATAGTCAATGACTTTCTTATTTGACATCAACACACTACCCATGACCTTCTTAGAATAATCAGTAAGGGTTAAAAAATAACCCCTATTATAGTTAGTATGGGTATAATGGTAGTGATAAGCATCGTTTTCAACTACAAAAATATTTTTCAAAATAAAAATTCATAGAAAACTAGACTCCCTTTTAAGGTAGCCTTGTAAGAGAGTTTGACAATCATCAGAAATTTCACCGAAATTGGTGATAATATCCAGCTAACCATAGAAAGCTAGGAATATCTATCATTGATGTTGGCCTCCTACATCCCACTCTTGATATTTTTTTGGAACTATCCACAGATATCCCATTTCATGTGATGATATGCCCCAAGAATGATAATTACATCAACCAAAACTCAATCATGTTGTGATTTTCATTGATATTCTCCTTTCACAAGGTGTCTAGCATAGTAATTAGATGATCCTAATAATCCTTATTAGTGTTAGAGTATATTTGAAAATCACCTTTAAAGACTACAAAAAACATGTCGTGTCAATCTCTAAAGACTCTATTTATCAATTCAAAGAATATTGCAAGAGGATTGTGAGTTTGAAATGGATTAATATGAATTCATAGTTCCCACACCTTAAACAAAACATATTTTTGGTATATCCCCCTTATTCACCCTTACATGGAAATTTTCAGACTATAGATCTACCATGGAGAATTATTGTGCTCCACATAACTGGCCAAACAAGTCATCAATTCATGGAAAAGGATAATTGTCCTTTATAGTGAATTTTTTGATCCCACAAAAATCAATGAAAATGCACATTGACCCATCACTCTTTATCATAAAGAGGACTGGTTCACCCCATGGTGAAGCACATGGGAGTATAAAACCTTTATCTCAATTCTATTGTAGTTGTTTCTTTAGAACCTGATGCTCAACAAAAGCCATTCTATATAGTGTCTTGTATATTGGAAATTACCTTGGTATAAGATCAATCAAGAATTCAACATCTCTTTAAGGAGGAATACCATGAAATTCCTCAGGAAACAAATTAATGAATTCTTTCACAATATTCATGTCTTCAAGTACTGTTATTTCCTTATACTCAATCATCTGAGAAAGATATGTGTGCCCATATGGTAGTTATATCTATTATTGAGATGATGGTGCTAAAGAGGATTCATCCTCCTCCTTGAACTTGTATCGAATTTGGGGCCAATTCAATATATGGACAATGATATCTCTCTTGTGGAATTTAATGTTGTATTTATATAGGGAGATCCAATCCATTATATGAATTTCATCAAATTACAACAAGGTAAGTATAATTAGGATCACTGAGTATATGAATCCAAAAACTGTGATAGGGGAGGAGTCATACGCATGGGATGTTATAATTTCCCCATTTATCTTTTTCACTGAAATCTATACATACATGATTTTTGATTGTGTCTAGATTGTTTTACTAAACATTCAGGATATAAATGTTTTTGTAGAACTAGAATCAAAATATACGTTCATAATTCTAGAATAAATTTTTAGTATACCTGTCACCACATCATTTTCCAGATTCACTTCATGGATAGTGATGGAAAAATCATTCCCTTTCAACCTTAGTGGTTTTATGTTGCCACTAAAAATCCTTGACATAAGGAATTGGTTCACAGTGTGCACTGTTTCTTTGCAACTGTAGCAATGATCAATGAGTTGTGTTTTGAATGGATCCTTCCTTTTCTCTATCACAGTAGTGGGTTTTTCATGTTGGTAATTACTTTCTAGGTTCCCTTCCTTCCCACACCTAAATCATTTCCTCTTCCCCCTTCTGGTATTTTTTAGGGTTCTTCGTTCAACACTTTTCATTAGATGGTTTTGGGAAATTTTAGAACCCTTTGATTTATCTATCGGACTACCAGAATTTAAGTCCACATTATACTTCTAATACCCAGGATACCCCTACGATTAGATGATATCTATCTTGACTTTAAGGGAACATCAAAAAATATCCTCATTGCTATAAAAGTCATGTATCACTAGATCATTCATTAGGATAGGTTTTAGATCACCAAATAAGTGGTCGACTATGTATTTAGGGGTAATGAAATATCTAGAGTCATATAATTAAATTCTAGTGATGTTTTCCTCATACACCCTAATAGTTTCATCATCCATTTTTTTGGGTGAATAGAAATATCTTTCCATCATAAGATAAAGGGTGCCAGAAAGATATTTATCAAAAAAAAATTCTCTGAAAAATCTTCAATCCCATCACCTCATTCTCTTTCTAAGGCATCACATTTTTTATCATTGTACACTATTGATTTGATTCTCCCTCCCTATGAAAAGAATCTATAATAACCTTTTCTTGTTGTGAACATTAATGGATGGATAATATCTTCTCAAAGGAGTTGATTCATTTTTTATTTATTGATGGATCAGAATATCTATTGAAAGTAAGAGGCATTTTTCTATAAAAACTCTATATTGTGACATGATCTTTCCTTGGGGGGTAGATGTTTCTCATGATGTAGGTTTATATTGAAAACATATGTTAATTGAGAGATTATTTTGAAAACGATTGTGATTCCCACTCCCATCGGATTGGGAATCTCATTAGAGTATTATCACTTTGATCTTTGTATAGGTTGTTAGCCTGATACCTCCTATTACCAACCATTGGATAGAATAAAAATAAAATTAGGGGTAAATATTTAAAATTATTAAACAAATAAATTTTAGTCCAATGAAAAAAATGTATAACATAAAAATTACATTTATCTTTTTAAATTATGAATTTCTATGCTACGATAAATGTTATCCATGATCTTCATACTAACATATATTCAAAGGGGAACATTTTTCCCATAATAATGGTTCATACTATTCTTATTAATTTTTTAAAATAAATCCCCTAGGAGTTTCAAACTAAGTGTACAACATGGACCATTGTAGTGCACTTATTCCATTTTGAGTCAAGCTCAAAGAGGTATATTGGAGTTTTACCCCTAGACACATTTGTGTCTGATCCACCTCTACCTGTTCGTCTCTAGATAGGGATATATTTTCATGATAAACCAAAAACTCTATACTCACCAATATTTTGGGCTTATTTTCTTATACTTAGACTAATCCCTAAATATTTACCTTCAGTTTTCTAATCCAAATGCCAAAAAAAATAAACATATCCTCTATTACCAACTATTACAATCCTAATCTTCATTTCATATTTAATCATTATTTGTTACATAAAAATTCACTAAATAAAAATTTGATGATATAGAGGTATAATGTATTTTGGGCATTTAAATATTACATAAAAACATAAAACATGAAATACAGATCTTTATTGTAAAATTACTTTACATGACCACAAAATTCCTTTATACTTTTCATTACAGGGGATAATATGAGGAAATATATAATAAAAGGGATATCTATAAAGCCCAATAAATGCGTAAACAGGGAATAACATGAATAACATAATAAATGTTAGTCAATCGAAATATAAATGGGTCCTAATAGAAACATGAACTTAAAGGCATGATATATCAATATTATCACTACATGGAAATGTGGAAACAACTTAAAACACTGCATTATTATTATAATGGAATCTGGTAAACCACATTCCAAAAATTTTGGAAAAACTCCTATAATGTTATCAGGTGAACCCCTATCCCAACATGATTTATCATGATGTTAAAAATTACACAATGCATTGAAGCGGTATCATGGTGCACCTTTGGTAATAATTTCAATCTCTAGCTTAAATGGGCTACATAGATAATATAACATGGACTTACTCAACATCACCATTTATACCAAGATCAAGGAATGTGGTATTCATACATTTAAGTCCCAATTCAATATGAATGAGTTAATGAAGGTGAATACCCTTTATAGAGGATTGGGTATGGTATTCACTTCACAATGATTTCGGCATGGAAAATCACAGTGTAATTTTGACAGCATAACGACATCATATAGAAATTCATAAATTGGTCTGATGAGAGAGAGAAAAGGGTATCTAATAATTTATACATGTTATAGATTTTAATAGGATCATGAAACATAATATACCAACATGTAAAATGAAAATCAGACTTATAATATAGGAGAAAATTCTTGATTTGAAATGAGAGGAGAGAAATTTGTTACTTAATTTTGGCATAGTAAAGGGTAGGTTTAAAGGGTCATAGTGGGGATTAATGGGAGTGAAAGGAATATCCAAAAATTTATAGGTAAAATTTAATTTATGGAGTTACGAAAGAACATATACCAAATCAAGAAAATTTAAATTTAAAGGCCAGACATAAAAGAGGTTCTTGATGAAAAAAGAGAGTGGGAGATCCCCTACATAGATTTGTGATCCCAAAGGCTTGAGGGAGGATTTTTGGGATCTTTTTGTGCCTTTGAGGGACACTAGGGAGTAGGGGTAAGAGGGTGGTCGTTCTTTAAATTGATTGATTGAAGTGGAATGAGTTCTTGGGTGGGTTTATATAGGAAATGTGGGGGGGGGGGGTTATTTAATATTTCGGATTTGGAGACTACACACTAAAATATTCAAAACAACAAACCATCCCATTGTTTCTTGAAATGGGGTGTTCTAGAAATTATTTATAAGGCTAGGATAAAATTATATTAAAATGTTTCCCTTCCTCATATAGAGGTGAGTCATATATTTAAGGAAATGATTCTAAAAATATTAATATAAATTATAGGTCTCAAATAATTCACTAAGGCTTTGTAAAATAAATCAATCAAACAAAAAATTATGTTATATGAAAGTAAAAACATATATAATCCCGAATATACCATATATATTATTTTATAAAAGTACTATGAAGATATAATGATGTCATAAAAAACAATATATATTTACATGCTACAAAAATTTCCCCAAAAATTCATCTGTCCAACAAAATTATGAAAAACATTACTGTTGGATAATTTTCAAGTTCTAATTCCAAAAATATTTTTTAATTTATCTGAATAAATTTCTAAATATTTTAATATTAATTTTTTAAATAAAAACTAAAATTTATAGAATCATGACTGGTTCTGAAAAAAATGTTTTTTAAACCATAATAAAAATTATATTAGTCTTCGTAATAACTATAGAAAATTTTATATTTTTTAAAAGTAGTTTAATTATAATATGTTATTAAATTATTATTTAATTAATAAATTAATTAATTCATAAAAACAATTTTATTAAATAAATTTGAATATTAACCAAATGATATTAATTTTTTCTTTAAAAAAATTAAAGTTAATAATAATAGATTGATTGTATATTAATTATTCTATACAAAAATAATGAAAATTATCATAATGATAGGGTATTATTACATATCCATTTGTTACAGTAGTATATTACCTAAGAGTAAGATGTGTTATGGTGGGGATTTATTAGTGTCATTTGGTGAACATCGTTTATGTTGTGATCTAGATGAGAATGAACTTCTCCCATAAATGGTTTTTCTCATGCTCAAGTTGATGGATATCGGCATGTTCTTCATCTGGGGAAAAGCCCAAAAATTTATCTCCCTCAGAATCTATAATAAAAGAGATTTATAGAGCATGATCCTACTCGTTGAGTCCATCACTTCATTTGTAACAAACTGATTTGTTAGAACCCTATATTTATACTAGTCATTTGATCATTATTCAACAACTATATTATCAATGGTAAGGGTACTTGATATTGTCATAAATCCAAACAGATATAATTAAACAATAAGTTTTCATGTGTTTTCTATCCGTAAGAATTTTAAATAAATGAATTGTATCATTATTCATAAATGTTTGGGTTTTTGAAATTCTTCTCAACCTCACTTCTTTAGTTGGATCAATAGTTACTAAAGACACTAGCAATTTAATGTTTATATATTTTAGTACTTTTCTCATGTTCCTGAACTACTATTGGAATTTCTTCTTGGTTTGGACATATTCAATATCCGATATTATCACAATGTACTTCTGATACTTCCTAAAATTTTCTACAAAAATAATATCTACGATATAATAATTTTATTTTGATATTTTTAGACATTATAGATCATTTAATGAATCTAACCATTTTTCTGAACTCCATAAACCCTCTATACTTGAAATGGAATACTCTATCACTTGATTATTCTAGTAGAATGGATCCATGAAGCCACTCCTTGTAGTATAGATTCTTTGGGAATTCAACTACTCAGATAGTTCATTGTAGGTGTTTGACTTTCCAACCACATTAATTGTATGCTCTGTAATTTATTGAGTACCATCCCATAAACATTGTTTACTAAATTCGTTATTATAATGATTCAAAAATCAGGCATTGAATACCTCCTTGCTACCAAAAATAGTTATTTTAACCCATTACTCTCATAAAAACTCCCCATTAGTAGAAGGAATCCTAAACATTGGGTTACAAGCACCCCATCAACCTAGTTCTGTCCATATTCAAATAAGTGTTGGGGATAGCTACTTATTGAGTCATTGATGGTTACCAATTTAATAAATTTGAATGTTGTCCTATTATTTTAATTACATTCATAAAACTATATCTCTTTAACAAAATTAAAATTAATACAATAATATCATCTATTTTTTATGAATTTCATCTATTTATAATATAATGTTATTTTGTACTAAATATAGACATGGATTAAAAACGAAATTTTACATAAAGGAAATAAAATACATGAATTGTATTGAGGAAATAAAATTTTTTGGTCCATTTAAAATTAGTCAATCAACTATGACCTAGAGGTATCATACCCGAGTCATAGCTTGATTCATTTTGTTGTTAATCCCAAGTCCATTGGGTTCATTTCTTGTGTGGGGTTCCACCTTTTCTTATTGGTGTCTATGCCTTAATGTGTAATCACCAAATGTATAAGAGTACTCGCGCGTTGGGGAGTTGTTTAAGGGAGAACAATATATAATAAAAAAATTGGATGTTCATTCCCTAATACATAGTAATTGAAAAGAAGATGATGCATAAAATTCCATATAATTATCAATATATTACAAACATAAAACAAAATAAATAAATTACTAAATTATCCATATATACATAGGATCATTATTGTTCCCAAAATGAGTTAGTATGAAATGTAAATGCATGATAAAATTAAATTGAAAAAATTTAATGTTGATGGAATAAATATAAATTAAAAAATATATATAATTCAAAAAAAAATTATTCATTGGTCCATACAATCATTTAATTTGTATTAAAAATATTAAATTAGCCAATTAATTTTATTTAATAACTAAATTAAATTTATTACTTTAAAAAATAATATTGTAATTATTTTTTTAAAAATTAGTCCATAAATTAATTTTTAGGTCTATCTAAAAATTATACCAGACACAAAATTCCCACCCTGGACCATTGTGGGTTAGTTTGAACCCACCATTTCCATTGATTGGAAAATCAGATTCCTCATAGGGAATTCACTGGTCTGGTAGACACTTTGTAAGACAATTCTATGATAAAAATACCTTCTATGATATGTTTTTGATTAAAAGATATGCATAAACCAATTCTTGGTTTGGTCGGGTCTTACATTTCCCATGGATTCCAAGGATAAGGGTTATTGAATCACATCATGGGTGGGGAAGTTGTACAACATCTGTGGTTAGCTGATCCTTTAGTTATCCATGTGTCAAAGGCTTGGTGGCCTCTACCAGGGCTTGGGTTGTAGTTTAGGACCATTAAAATATGAAGAATGATCTCAAACCAAGGTAGATGACAAGGGATGCCACATCAGTTGTCATTCATGCAATAGGAAATAGGTTCTAGTTAGTGGTTCGCCTCGAATATGGGTGGATGATGTGGTGGGAAGCCATCTCGGCCTTCATGATGGAGAGGGAAAATAATAAATCCTACTATGGGGGGGGGGGGTTCTACCATACTCATGGAAGAAATGTGTGTTGGGTGTAGTGTTGAAGGATTCTTCTACATAATGTCGGTCACTGAGAAGAGGAGGTTGTACATTCAAGCTGGTCAGCCAAAGAGGTATGAGGATAGAAGGGTGTGCCTCTCAATGTAATAAATTGTGATGCACATAAGGGGTTTCAATTGGGGATGCATGTAGGGTCAAATCATCACATAAAGAGCCGCCCACAACATTTGTTCCTCTTCCTTAAGAAGGTGATGAGACATGGTTTGGATACAAGAGAATAGATTAAATAGAAATGCATTTATATTTCATCATCATACACTTTTTAATTGTTCTATTTTAATAATTATTTCACTATTATTGGGAATGAATTATTTGGCTGCACCATTTTCTATTTAAATGGAAATAAATCTCGTCCCAACTATTTTTTTCGAAATTGAAATGGTAAAATTTTAAGGGAAAAAAATTTGGTCAAATTTTTGTTTCATTGATACCATATGAAGAAATTCATTAAAGCCCTTTTAGTGTTTTATTTGAATTCATGTGTAAAATATATGTAAACATTCAATGGATAAAAACATTTCATCCAATATTTGTACAGAATTGGATCTCTAGATATTAATATAATGAACAAATAAAAATTTCTATTGTTAATAAAATTCTAACCAGTAATAGAAGTGTTTTTGATCCGTACCAAAAGTTTCAGATGGTCAGGAATTGACAACCATGAATCTGATAAAAACATGATTTATTCCCATGGGATTGAATTAAATTTCCTTACAAAAATTATTGAGAATTTACTTTTTTCTAAAATAATTCACACAAACCCTCAGATGACAATTGATGGTACCAAGGTTCACAGAATAAGCAAGTGAGATGGGTATTTATAATTTTCAATAACAAGAGTGACAATACTCCTCTTATAAATTGATCCATTCCCTAGTACATAACCTTTAATCTCATGTAAATTTAATAAGAAAAAATTATTCATAAAAAATTACATCATCTGATTTGGTGGCACTTTCGACTACTACACATCATTGGTGATTTTTTTCTAAAAGTATCTAAATTTTAACACATAAAATCATTTTCATCCACTTTTAGAATAAGTGAGAACATTGATCATTGAATTTTGAGTTCTATCACAGAGCTCTGATGATTACTTAAATGTCATGATGATCACCACTACTCTATTATCTTATATATGAAGATGTATATGGATTTATATTGTCGATGAAATCATTCTTTCTCATGGATGTGGTTTGATAATAAGGAATCTCTCAATCATTGGGAATACAAATTGAACAGAGGAAATGAGATCCTCTTCTACCTATATAGTGGATGTCTTAAATACAATGTTAGGATTCCCCGAACCCTGTATAAATAACATTAACAAAAAATGTATTTAGAAAATAATAATTCTGAACTAATTAAATCATAAATTTTATTTCAATTTAATTTTATACTATTAATCTTTCTTAAATTAATTACATGATAAAACATATGTCATTAACTCCACTCTTAATTCCTTCTATAAATAAATTATCCTTTAATTTTTAAATTATAATTATTGATAGAATATTATTAAATATATTTACATAAAAACCTGTAAATAATTTTTATAAATAAATTCAAATTAATTATTCACCATGAAAATAACAATGATTTTATTCAATTTTTTTATTGATAAATCATGAGAAATGCTAAAACCCTATGGTGGGACCTACTATGTCATTTGTTTCTATTTTGTATACTTGGGAGTAATATTGAATGGTATTTGTGTGGGACCCCTGAGTTCCTTATCAAAGTAGATGCTAAAAATATCTAATGACCATGAGTGGAGTCTAG
The DNA here is from genome assembly GCA_963277665.1 of Viscum album. Lineage (NCBI taxonomy): Eukaryota > Viridiplantae > Streptophyta > Magnoliopsida > Santalales > Viscaceae > Viscum > Viscum album. The sequence continues at coordinate 300,809,246 of OY728131.1, read as the reverse complement.
AAACCCATCATGGCCCAAATAGAGATAAAGAGTATTCATATAAATGACTTCTATCTTATGAACATGCACTGTGTAACATAACCATGTTGTCATATGATATATCATCAAGCATTATACATAGCTTGTGCCATCATCAATTCTTTAATTGTTAATTTCTGAATTATGTGGATGGATTTACCTTCAATTATAATGTCCTATGATTTAATAAAGGTAAACATTTGCAATCAACTCGTCGCTAGATATCACTTCCTAAAATTTAAAGGAACTTGTTCTGTCTTGATCGTTCATCCAATTCTATAACACCAATGATGTACCGAAAAAATCAACTACACTATGATAACAATATCATCATTTCCCTTGCATTAACGTATGTGATAAAATTTCACACATTTCAAATGATTTAAAGTCATGAGACCAATACAAATTCCTATATATAAGGAAAAACAATGACACATGAAACATCTAGAGTTTAAATTTGCGTGGTAATCGTCAAGATATCACCTACTAAAGACTAACAAAAATAGACTGAATGAGATGATTTCTCACACTTTATGATTACCCATTACCTAATAGTGTCACAATAACGTTTTCAAATCAGTATGATGTACTTAAATGATAGGGAAGGTTTAAAATTAATATCATGGTACTTTAAGGATCTAATTTTAGCCTCGAAGCTGCAGTTAACTTTTAATATAAAAAATAATATATGGGAATTACCTTTCAAATATTGGAAATATAATTTCATCACCACAATACAAAGATAACATCATGCATAAATCATAGTATACATGATATAGAAATCGACAACTGCAGATAATGTTTTGTCATGAAAAACATATTTTATAAAAAGATATCGTGGAAAATCACACAAAAAACAATGGATTAATATTCTTAATCGGATTATAATCACATATAATCAGGATAAGGATAATGGAATGTACAAATTTTATAATTTCAAACATTAGATCTCACACTATAATGAAATATGCATTTAGAGACCCTTAATCAAGGTTTGAGGTAGATGATGACTCCTACATTGTTCAAATTTCTATGATTAAATAAATTGAGTATATTGTGTTTCATTCAAAAAAATATGATGGATGAATGGTAATGCGCTATAAAATTTCACATGCTGATATTTCCCCCCAACTATGTACTCCATATAAATTATGATAATTATAAAAAACCCCAAAGGTATGGTGCGATTTGACACTCACAATACATTCACTCCAAAAAGTCTCATAAGATGCACCTCACTCGTAGAATCCGACTTCTAGATCAATGTTACTTCACTAACAAGAACCCATGCATTCTTTCAATATAGGTCATTATAACTATTAAATTCCCATTATGTACTATATTTCATAATCTCTCACCACTTCCACCATGATGTTTGGATATATATTGAATGTCCTACCCAAGCCACAGTTATGGGTCCCTCAAGATTCCTAGTTTCATTATGCTATATTTTTTCAAATCTATTAATATGAATTAACTAAATGTTCATATAAATTTACATTACAAATATCATGCTAGTGTCCAAATAAAAAATACTCATCAATTTATTCATTCATTTATTTTCATACTAAATTACAAATTCAAAATTCCCCTCCAATTTTTTTTCAAATATATAAAATGGTCTACTAAATGTACAGTTCTCCTAATGTTATTTAAAAATTAAATTAAGATTAAAAATGATTAAAAAATATTCACATGTGAAAATTACTAACTTTTCATCTTATCAACTTGTTGTTTAAAATTGAATATAAATATTACTCTTAGGTTCTTCATTATAAAAAGACCACTGAACACCATTTTAAATAAAATAAAATCCATCAGTAAATAAAATTAAATAGACCTTGTATTAATTTGATTATGAAATAAAATCACTTATTTAACTATAAAGGGTTTAAAAAACATTTCAAAAATAATTATCATTATTTAATACAATAACTATTCTAGTTTTATTTTTTTAAGGAAATAATACTTTTCATCAAAATATATTACAAATACTATTTTCCAAAAAATTCATATGTAACCTGTTAAATGACTCATGTTTATAATTATTAACTACACATGAAAATGATGGAATTGATTTATGTTATGACACCTCAAGAGAGAATTAAGAATCATTAATTTCAATTAAACATTCATCATTTTAAAATAATTCAATTTAGAAACACAAAAAATAAAACCAATTGTTGAATTAAAAATATTTTTAAACCCTCTTGAAATTCAGAAAACATATTATAAAAACAAAATTTTATATTTTAAATGGTTATATTAAATATTCCAAAACGCCAATCAATTTATTTTAATGAAGATAATAAATCATAATGAACAATACATTTGATGAGGGAAATGAAAAAAATAAAATTACTGGAATACCTTATATAATATAATTAAATAACAATTTTAAATGGTTTAGAAACATAGTTTGGAAGACTACGAGACTATCATTTTATGTCAATTGGAGGTCAACTAGAGATGGCCTCACAATTTATTAACGGGTTCCCAGAATGTACATATTAAATCTGTGAAACATGATTTAATTCCAAAACGCATTCTAACTAAAAAAATCATCAACTCCTGACATCAAAAAGGAACACTAAAACATATTATAAAATGTTTCAAAAAAATAAACAATATGTTCAATCATGAGAGATTCTAGTCTTGTTTAACACTAGTAATCCATGAATTGAGTCATAAGATTTCTGATCATGAATCCTCTAATGGCCAACAAGATTAATTCATATAATCCAACAATGAAACTAACAGTCACCCAATAAAATCGAGGAAAAACCACCCTTTGTTAAAAATTGTATCTAGCTAACCCAGAATATCAAATAAACTAGACCCAATTCAATACACCACTTCTATGAATACTATTTTTATTCCCCATGGGATGGTAATAAGAACCTAAAAATAAAAAAATAATATATGGGAATGGTTTTTCCAAAAAAAATAACAAATTTTAAAACAGTTGAAAGAAAATAAATGTCATAAAATAAGATATCACTAGTAATAAAAATTAAAGGAAAAATGTAAAGCATAAAAAGGATGAAAACTATGAAACTTAAAACAATGGATATATAACAACTTAAACATCCCTATGCATAGTTATTGAAACTCAAAAATATCCTCCATAATACTTGAACCTAATTCTATATGAATATCCACCACACCAAACAATGTGATCAACCATTAATATAAAGATGAATGAGCTATAATCCCATAAATTCACCACCATGTATCCCAAATAATAACCCCTGAAAGAAGAATAATTATCCTGAATATTTGAAAATTAAAAATCTAAATATTTTTTCTAGGTTATTAATCCATGAATAATGTATCAAAAAATTCCCATGGAGATACCCATTCATAAAAAATTAATAATGTATATTATAAAGAAACACTTTATTATCTGAAAAAAATATACATAAATTTATAAATAAAATTGTTTCAATGGATCACAAGTTAAATGGGGATATCAATTCATAATTTTTCCAAAATAATAATTCATTTTAACAAATTCTTCATGGAATCCAATGTAAATACATATATAGTGTTGGGAATAGTAATAACAGGATCACTGATGAAATGCATTTATTCTTCAGAAAATTAGAAATAAATAAATCAACATAATCAAAACTCTTGGCCTCACCCTTTCATGGCCCAACTATGGGATAATCCCTTAGGTTGACCTAATTTCCTCCAATATAGAGTAACCAAATGATTATTTCAAACTAGTTCACATGTGTACCGAGACTTCCACCATTCATCCAAAGTCACCCTGTGATATTCATATTGATGTGTACATATCAAATGTTGTATGATACCAAATATAATATCACATCATCATTTTTTCAAATGAATCTGTAATATGTCTCACACATCTAAACAACCATATAGAAGGGTTCCCATTTATAAATAATACCAATTCAATTCAAAAAACTCCATAAAACTCATCTCCAATATTGTTATAAATCATTACATTTATTCAATCTTCTATCATTCCCAATACATGTAAAAGGAAATTTCATATAATTTTTTCACATTCTAATAAATCATTTAATGTGTTAATCAGGTGTGTTAACATTCTATTCCTATTAATAATCCATTCAATCATATCAAGGAAAATTTTAAAATAATTTATAAATAAAATAACATTACATAATTTTATCTTTAAAAAAATCTCCCAACAAGGTTATTAAAATATTGTTTAAAAAGTCATATTTTTCTTAAAATTTTGTAAATAATTGACACATAAATGTATAATAAATTCAAAAATAACTAATTATACATAAATATTTACATGAAGTATTGTATAACCCTTTCAAATAGTTTTCACAATAAATCATTTAAAAATCCATTTTATAATTTTTATCAAGTTCTCTTGAATTCGTCAATAATTCTGATAGCAACTCGATTTAAGAGGAAAATTTTAGAGACATTGAAAACTCATGATGACTGTAAAATAAATCATATACATAATTCTAATGAAGTTTTATTAGGACATATTCGTTAAATTATTGTAACCAATGATAATTCCATGGGATCTACAAAAGAAAGTTGATGAGGGTTTATAGATATAAATGAAGAATCGAACCCCATGAACTCAAAACATCAATTCTATATTCATCGATCAGACAGTTAACATAAATGACAGATAGATAGATGACATACCAGAAAAGTTATCGAATATTCATAGAATGAACTTTCCGAATACAAAATATTTCACCTCATCCATTGATTGATCTATGATTTAAATTGATTGATCATAATAGTAATAATTGATCTATTATCAACATCTAGGATCAAATATTCGAGTACATTAAGAAATGTACATAAGGAAATAATGATTAATGATGTAATAACTTTGATAAAATAGATCCAATTCCAATTGATTAATCAGAATCAATATATATAAGGGAGGTCAAAAAATATTAATATATATCAAATCTGTGGATTTAAATTATCTTGATTCATCCCAATAGGGATATTTTCATGATTCCCCTAGCCAACATCTAGTAGGCTCGGGTTCGGTGTCTAGATCCAGGTAAACAAATCACTGACCTGGGTGGCCTTATCCTATGTAAATATACATAGGCACAAAACTCCAAGCCATTGTAATTTTGAAATGTAAAACAACTGAACAAAACCATGCATACAGACATCTAATCACACAACCAGATTATGGAAAGTGTTAATGGAATATAAACTGGTCCAATTACAATACTACCACAATGACAGTGAAACATTGTACAATCTTAATGTAAATATGGGGACTACTGTCATGATACAATAGGGACACACCCAAATATTCCCGACTCACTAACCACTACAATGACATAGTCACATTGGATTTCGTTTAAAATCATGGACTTATGCACAAGGCATAACATGAAGTTGAAACAACCATATAGTTTTGAGTGTAACCTCATTAATTTGGAAACCCAAAGACCACAAGCCATATAAAATAATAATAATAGTAAGCTCTATGTACAATTATCTATAAAACAAGTATAATAAGAATATCTAGATATGCTCAAAAAAGACAAAAAATATTAGTATAAAGTGAAAACCAAAATTCTATCCATGGATTCCATATTAAAGGTTCCACATTGCAATCATATAGGAGATAATGCTATAGGAGTCGTATAGTACTAATGATGTTTGTTAGAGAGGTAGTTCTCATTAGGTCTTGCAATTAGAAGTTTAAAATTTTAGACTAATGAGATGTGATATACCTTTAAGGATCAATTCCAAGTCCTTCGGGTATACCAACAAATAAATCTTGAATATCTCATTAACTAGAGGATCAACACCCATGTATTTTTGTTCATGATGATACCAATAACTCTACATATTGTAAAAATAAAATAGTTTATCTCACACAAAACACCATTAAATGATTCAAATTCTGTATCAATGAATTTCTATAGAAAGGATCACCTTTCTTTGTGTAGAATGTGATTTTGTAATACTACTCAGGGAAAAGAATATAGAAAATTCACATTAATTAATCTTTTCCATGATATATTACACAGGGACTGTAATTAATATTTTATGGTGTAAACTATGTGTTGTTATAGTACACATGTGTCCCTTAATTATTGGGTCCTACCCATGTAAATAGATTTCACACATGACTGTGTTGAACTAGAAGACATTCGCTGACTCTCTCTTTTCTTCTAGGGTTCATGTTCATGGGTATGACCATGAACATCTTTCCTAGTAGTGTTAGTGTGTTTGTATGTGGTGTTCAATTATCCATGTTCCTGAGGACCTGTTTATGTACCTACTAAGGGACACACTAAGCAACCATTAAAGGAATCAGACACCATATGATCGGTCTCAAATGACTTGTGTTGCCTAACATCATACAGAAACCCTATCCACTGAACTGGGATCCCTCACATCATGTTCCTCCAGATAACACACTCAGAAAAAGATACCCTAATGATGAATTAAGAAATATAGGTGAGAAAAGAAAAATATTAAACATGATAAACCAACCTCATTCAATGTTCATGTTTCCCTCAATCCACTTCACATAGATAAAAATGATGAATCAATAATAATCAATCCAATCTCTAAATAAATCTCATCAAATAAACCAATCCCGCAAAACAATCGATCCGTGGATCAATTAATTTGTTGATTGATTCATTTTTATGGTAAATATAAATAATGGGGATGAAACCGAAATAAAAAAATTCTAATACCACATTAAGGATCAATCACTAAAAAATAATGCTTGTGCATCATTGTTATTGGAGAGATCCCAAAATATCATTGTCCAATGATCACCGATATATGATCTAGTTGATGTTCTTTTGAGTGAGACACACAAACACATTCTCTAATAGATCTCCAATTACTGATGGGTTTTTTGGATGTCCCTAATGATTTTAAATAACCATATAATTGTAGATCAAATTTGGATGGTGTGTTAATGGGTGAAATAAATGAAATAAATGAATTTATTTAATTTTTTTATTCATTTTACACCCATAGTGACCATTCCACAAAAATCTTGTTTCATCAAATGGTATTTCATTAAAAATGTGACTTTCATATTATAAACTAAATAATTCCCACAAATTTTGGATATGTGTCTCCATTTAGATGTTATTACACATTTTTAGGAAGGCATCACACACATAAAAATTAATATATTTTATATAATTACAACATTAATTTTAGATACACTAGGAATCATAATGTCATATCATCTCAGATCATGGTCATTAAAATATTATTTAAAATATCCAAAAATTATTCCATGGAATATTTGAGTCACTATATTCTCCTTACCTTGAAGCTTTGTATCCCAAAAATCCAAAAACACTCGCAACACCTAGTCATGTGGGTTCAAATCATGTATCTGAGCCAACTATTCTAAGATTCTCTCCTGAATATTCTTGTAATTCCATTAGACACACACAAAAATAATATATCTCAAAGTAATAAAGTGTCAATTTGATCCTCGATCTTTATTGGTTACACAACAAAGATTGCTCTATCCTTATTTCTCATCTCTCACCAGTCAATAACGTGCGATGGAACATGAACATTTCTTCCCATATGTGACACATGGAAGATTTCATTTAATCATTATAACTATTGTGGTTGATATAATATATACTTAGACTCATCAACTCAGCATAGTATCTAGATAGGGCCAATTAATATCATAAAATCTTATCGCCCCAACCAAATCTCTATAATCCTTGTATATGTGAGAATTATAGGAACACGTGGTCTCCATCTCCAAACTATAAGGGCATTCAACATTTATCTATATAATACATTCTATTGATCTTGGATGTCAATATACACTTTAGTATGATCTGCACCTACTTTGTAGTAGCTTTTACCAACTCTTGTCCCATCAGTACCGAATCTTTTGGGGCAATCCAGGAAAGTGCTACCCAGAAGTTTTTCCAATACAATGCCACAAACTTTTTAATATGAAAGTTGGAATGATATTTTTTTACTTTTACTAAAACTCCACCAGTGGTTCGGGATTCTCTGAACTATGTCCAATGGCCAACAAGCATGATGACAAAAGTTCATCATTTAACTAAATGATCAGCTTAGTCTGTCTATCATTATAGGGTTGAACCACATTACTAAAGCATAACTGAGACTCAAATGTCTCTTGAAACCCCTTTAATAACTAATATATGACGTGAGTATCATGGTTAGAAATGATATTTGATGTGAATCCTTGGATTCAGACAATCTATTACACATAGTGGAGTCCCACGATCTATTCTAAACTCTTCACTTGAATATCATGGAAATGGGATCCCATGGTTACTCGTTCAATGACCAGACAAATAGCATTATATCCCTAGGATGTACATGGTCTTCCTTTACTTATTTACATGAATATAACATCCCACTTCCACTCTGGTACTACAATTGGATGATTTAAACTCGCTATAACATAGTGATCAACCTTCAATTTCTGAAAAGTTGGGTATCAAGAGAAAAACATTAGTTCTCCCTTCTTCATCCATGGATACCAAATTCTAAATCAAAGTTTCAGTGAAATATTTCAATAAATGTGTTGTATAGACAACGGTGATTTTTGAAACATTAATTCCCTGAACCCAAAAACCTAGAGTAGGTGCATTATTACATAACATTGGCATGATAACAAAATATCATGTGTCAAACGACCGATTAGTTTAGTAGCCTTGGAAGTAAAAGATACATTAATAAGGTTTAAATTACTTCATAAAAAGGAAGCCTACAACAACATTGTTTCCATAGAAAATACTGAGATCCCATAGACTATCCATATAGGTCAGTCATAATATAATTCTTTGCATCCTTAGACAAATAAAACATAGAAAGTGTTGGGATCAGATGCTGAGTAAGGAAAACAATTTATCAGAACCTTTCATAAATAAGCATAAACATTTAGGGAAATGTATAAGACTAAAACAAAAGCCTTTTCAACTTGAACTTCAGCATAACATGACAATGATAAAATAAAATAATTCCATTTACTAATTCACATGTATATTCTACTAGACGAATAATCACATGCAATATCAATAGCCACTTTCATAATTATGGATGGATAATTCCAGACTTTCATAAACACATAGTCAAGGCTTTGTGCCAAGACAACAAATAAGATTTTGTCAAGGCCTTGTACTAAGACACTAGATTCTCTCATGAGACCTACTGATTCATCAAGGAGCTATAGAGAGCTTCACCCATCACTTACTATGTCCAATTCCTTCCTTATATGAAAAATTTTAAACATAACATAAACATTTGTATTAAAACTAGCATAAAAAATGTCATTACTTTTTCCACAAACCATGAATGGTATAGAAATAGAACATCCACATTCAAAAATAACTCATTCAATACAATATTGAAGATTGTATTGTAAGAGATTATCCTCAATTTAGAATAATGAAGGATGTTGACATAGATGAAAATAATCATCAAAACTATTTGAGAAAAATATCCCCCTTTTCGGGAAATCATTAAAAAGTCACACAATTTTTCAAGATGTCATTTAAAAATAGATTGTTGAATAAAAGTGTCCCATAACAATTAGAAACATTTAAATGGAATTTTAATTTTAAAACATTAATTTCCATATAAATAAATCCTTAAAACCATTTTTAATACATGGACATTAACGAGAAGGATTTAGAAGAATAAATTTTTAAAACATTTAAAATGATATTTTAGTTTGAGTTCCTAACCAAATGAGAGATGCTTGAATAAAAATAATTGATGTAATAAAAACATTATAATATCTTGAGAATTAAGTATTTCATGATATACAATGTCAAATGAAAGTATATACACCATATATAAGTGAATTTGTGCATAACAACAAAGAAGTTTCAATGGAATGTAAATTGTTATTAAATCCCTTATAAAGAAAGTATCCTTATGTAAAATATAAATAAAGAAACTAATTTTGTGTGAAAAATATAAATACACTCAATAAGATTGGATATTTAGTGTAAATCAATCAGTGGACCTTCACACATAATCTTGTAAAAATATCACTAATGACTTGGCTATTTAACTGAATGAATGGAAATTGAGTTAAGTTCAAGTTTATATCAATGACTTGAGAAATTATAAGTGGAGTGATTATGTGTATCAAACATAAATCCACACAAAGGGGAGTGTAAATTACTAAATAAATAATAAATAGTGAATCCACACATAATCTTGGAGTAAAATAATCAATGATGTATGCGTAAATCCCAATGAGTGGAAATTGAAATTTGAAATTCCTTTACCAAATTGGTAACTTAAGAAAACATAAAACCCATGAAAGAAGGATCATAAAATGACTATTTAAATACCCATAAATTAATTTATATTACCCCAATAATAAAATCATGGAAAATACATACGCGACACAAAAGGAAAAAGTGGCCAATATAGCATGAATCTCACTGGTATAAAAAGTGAGATGAAAAACACTTACTTCATTGTAATCAATTGAGTCATATTACCAAATTTTAATAAACACCAAATGAATCAAATAATATCATGAATAAAAAGATAATCATGATAATATTTATCAAAAGTCAGAACACAAAACACCAAATCCAATAAATATGTGGAAAACAATGGAACTCTCACAGAATTAAAAATGAGATAAGAAATAGCATACCTTGTACTTATCCTTGGTAGAGGGTAGGTTAATCTCCTGTATAATGGTGTAATAATTGTTATTAAATTATAATATAATCATACACATTAATATGATATCATATATGATCATTCAATATTTCTTTGATAATAATATTTTAGTATTATCGTTGTTTCGGGTGTTAACTTATTCATTTTCCATTATATGCATTGTTACATAAGTAATGTTTGTCATGGACAGGATGTATCTTATACATATTCAGAATGATATTAAGTCTTTAAAAATTATTTTTAATCATCTAATGATAATTAGTCTGGAATGGATATGATGGGAAATGGATCTCATCGCGTTCATGGAGACGGTAATCTGTACGTACGTACGAGCAAAAATATCATTATTTTGATTTTAAGTAAATATATAATTCGATTGTATATCATATATAAAAAATTATTAACATGTTATATTTATTATTGACATTAATTATACATCATTATTATACCCATCCAAATAAAAATGTATTGAATAACAATTACACCACGACGTGGAGACGGTAAGCCGTATGCACGCACATATGGTGACATTTCATTCAAATGATTTATAGAATAATGAATATGGTTGTACCTTATTTATAATAACATTAAAGTATATCGAAGATACTGGAGTTATTATTTTAGAATGGAAAAAACAAATAAAGATGAAGTGGACTAAGAAAGGAACTTGAAAGTGGTGACGAAATATTTACCTCTTCTTCTGGTTCTTCCTTTTGATTTGAACAAAAGGGCTCCATAGTATGGATTTATGACTAATGTAAGGCCTCTAGGATGAATGGAGGAAAGTTGAGAGGGTATATGGGTAGAGTTTGGCTGATCCAAATGGATTTTAAGGTGTTAATTAGAGAGAACGGGATGTTCCCTTTTATAAGAGGGGTGAAGGGCACCTTAGGAAATGTTAGAAATATTATTTTATAATAAAATAATTTTCGTTTTATAATATCTCAAAATAAATTATTTAAAGGTTAAGGTGGGTATTGGTCTAAAACCACACATCTAATAGGTTTTATATAGGTTTGGGTTACTATATTAACTTTATATTTTATATTTTACTCTTACTTAAATAGTTGGTCCTTTACCTTGTCACTTTGTATTTTTATATTTTAGGGTTAATAAATGTACAATAAACATCCAAGATAACCTCAAGTGGTTATTTAATGACATATATAATATTATTTAAGAACTTTTTTGGAAAATTATATTTTTAGGAATAGAAAATCAATTAATAATATAATATTTGTTTTAAAAACAGTAATGTCAATTTTGACACTATTTCGTATTTTGATTTTTCTAAATTCATAACTGCATTATTACTTCAAAAAAATTATTTAACAAACCCTATCATGTCATATTAACCTATAAATTTATTTTAATTCATAAAAAGTACCAAATTACATTTATTTGGATATTTATTATATCAATTATTTTAATATTTCATTAATTAGGTAATTACTGCAACATCATTGTGTCGTAACTAAATTACATTATTTAATATCTATAAAATAATAAATAAAATACCATTATGTAGGAAATCATTTTATATTTCTAATGAATATTTATAGTTGAATTTATTATTTGTATAACCATGTATTAAAAATGTTTTAGGTATTAAAATTTCATTTTAACTCTATTAACTCTTTTTTAAATAAAATAATATTAAATGTCTGAATCTAATCCAAGTGGACCTAAAGATCATATTTTATTCCTAAGCTTGTTTTCGGTCAAATTACAATTATTCAGTAGAATTAGAACATGTGTTAGGGTAATAATAATATAATTTTTACCCATTATTACCCTATTTACTTTTAACCGTGGTAAATAAAAGTAAAAAGTAACTATTGACCAAAAATTATTTTATTCATATTGAACCACATTTTACTTACTGATATAATCCATGTATCTAATGTTTTTGAAATTCAACTCACATATAAGGTAAAATTATGTATTCTGTAAATTTTCAAATGCTCCTTGGAGATTGCCAAAATTTGGTAAAAAATTCAATAAACTTTTATACATCTAATTTTATTATAAAATGACACCAATAAATTATAGTGAACATATATAGGTATTATAAATATATTTTGACTTAAAATAAATTTAAATAAAATAAATAATTACTTAAATAAAAAAGTCGGTTTTAAATTATAACGTAGTTTTTCTCACTATTCATCAAAAATTGAATGTTGTCAGAAAAATACCAAAAATTTACCCTATGATAATTTTGATATTCCAAATTCAAAAATGAATTATATTTTACCAAATTCAATAAATTGAAGTTTCATTAATTAATTTAAATTTAATTCCTACTGTTAAACCTGCAATGTGGGTTTTTAATAAGTATAAACTATCAAAATATTGACATGTATTTATGTCAAATTTAAATGTGAAATTACTTGTAATCACATAAATTTTATTAAATTATAAACATATAATCTAATTATACTTCCAAACCATTAAAATACATAATTTAACACTTTAAATTATTACGATTTAAAAGGTTGTTCTCAATTAAAATTTAGTATTTTTCAGCATTCATCGAAATATAAATGTTATTAGAAAAGTATCAAAAATTTATCCAAAATAAATTTTTCTGTACCAATTCTAAAGAAGAATTTAATTTCATTAAATTGGATATATAAATGTGTAAAATATTGGTTTTAAAAAGGGTTTTCCAATAACAGGTGGTAAAATTTATTTTTTATAAAAAAATACTTCTTTTATCTGAGAAAATGTATTTTTTCTTATATTATATCTAAGAAACGCATTATATGGATTATAAAATAATATGGATTATATAAAATATAAAATTTAGTTAATATTATTAATAACCTTTTTTGAACAGCTAGTTTGGTAAGTCATGATGCGCTCGAACTCGGTGTTGCGTATAGAGCAAGCTATTGAATTTTTTTGATGAAAATAAATTATTATAAAATTTTGGGGTGTTACATTATTCCCCCTTTTGAAAATTTATTCCTCTCAATTTTAAAATTATTCTTGGGAGCTTCATTGAAATTCCGACATAGGAAAAATTGATAATAAAACTACTTCATTAAAAGAAAGAAAGAGAAGTACAAAGGTCACCCGAGATAACCCCTACTATGATTACATGTAGGAAAACATGGATATGGATGATAATATAAGGGGCATGTTCTGGTGGATATAGATAGAAAACATTATTAAGAGAATTTTGACAATAAAAAAACCACAAACTTGTGATAAGATAAATATTCATTAGTTTCCACGTAGAAAAAGAAAACGGATAACTTTTTTTTTTGTTTTAAGTGCCATTTAATAAAGTAGAGGAATTTATTTATGTGATTGAATAAGAACATAAATAGATATACATAAATTTTATGTATAGTTTCATTCATTAATAAACTTCTACCACTAACTCAACAATTCTTTTCAAAGGATGAGTATTCAGGATGACTTGGTCACACATGAAGCGCTAGAATCAACATCTATAGAGTCACATAATCCAAAAAAGATAAACTATATATATTAACCTTGCCTTTAGAGAATAACCAAAACCAAAATGGTTAGTACAAGTTCAGATGATCCCCAAAAAGGATAATACTTTATAGAAAGAAATACTTATCTTAAATTCTTAAATTAAACCAACAATACCCAATGTTCAATAAATACCATTCAATAAATAATTGTGCTTAAAATAAATCAATATAATCCAAATTAATATTGAAACCAAAAACATAGATGAATTTTATTGCACAATCTTCCACGTTAAATTAAATTTCTAAATAAAATCATCTACTCTTAAAGTCACATATTTAAATTAATTAACCTAATCACATATACTCTTTGATAGTTGAATATTTACCACAAATAAACCAAATATCTATAAATCCACAATAAAAACATAGATTAAAATCCACCATTAATACTCAAATGAAATACCATAGTATTCTATTTTCTTTAGTCATATTGTATTACCAACAGAGCCAATGTATTCCAAAATAACATTTGTCACTTAATCCCCAAAACATTTTCCTATACTAAGGATATCCATTTGATAAGTCATAACTTCCCAAATCAACTTATTATTCATCTATAAAATCATTTAAATAAAAATAATTAGTCACACTAACTAGGGACTTCATGTAGTCCAGTGGTAGGCGATAAATCCCACTCACACTATGGTTGGGGGTTTGATTCCTGAAGCTTTCTCTGACGCGACAGGTTGTGACGCAGTCTGCGTGATGTCATTTTTCAAAAACTATATTTTATAATGTTCCAAAATGAGATAAATTCCTCAAAATAATTATAACATAATTTCACCAAAAATGTTATCTCATACCTCAAATTTTCATCCAAAAATTTTACAACATGTAATTGCCTCAAATTCAAGGATTGTATAAACCCAAATGGTCCCTTATAACTATATCAACAATAGAAAACCAATTTTTTCCCAAAATAAAATTTTTACATAACAAACTTCAGGGTTACAAATAAGAGAAAAGTCTTCCAAATTAATCTCATCAACAAAAGCACTACTACTTTTAAACATTCCACCATCCATTTACTTCTGCATAGGTTTACCTTGACCAAGGGGTTATCCTATAGAATAGGGAATTCACTCGGGTAATGCCCAGGTCCCCGACTGTAAATATATTGTTGGGATCATTTTTATTTTCATCCATAGTAATCTTCATTTTTTCTTGGAAATTCTTTATATTGTCCTTCTTTGCTATACATAAATCATTTCTTTATTCCATTGTGACGCTTCCCTAGGTCAATCCTTCAACATTTCATGCATGATGTAAATTGAGATTCCTTTTCTCCATGGTCTCCACTACTGGAGCTCTTATTACTCACCAAATTTATCTTCTTTGTTGAGTCTGGGAGTCATTTAATATATATGTTATTGAACTTATTTTTGGAAAACTGGTCAGCATGAACAAGAAATCTTTTACACCTATCAACATTCCATTCTGTTGCTAATTTCCTTCGTTGTTCCCACCTTGTACATCATGTTCAATGTTACTATGACTTCCTTAGTATCTAGCCATTGACTAACACAACAATGAATAGTGTGAGTCAAAAAATCATTTAGTGAATATCATATCACCTTATTTTAAATCTAAAACACCTTAAGATTAATAATGGTTATTTATATTTAGCTTATATTAAAATATTTCAAATCGATTTTTAAACAAAATGTGAATTATCCTAAGCATATCCCCAAGCAGTGTCATAACCAAGAGTGAAGCAAGGCTTGTTTTCATGCAGCAGTTTTTTGGCGGAATCTAGTTAAAAGAGGTGTTTTTAGGTTTTACCCCTAGGTACATCTATGTTAGAGCTGCCTCTACCTGCTCTTTTCGATACATGGATGTATTTCTTGGAAAACTATGAAAATATCTACAATACCAAAAATTTTGGTAGTTATTCTATACTAATCCTCAAATTAAATCTTAATTCAATGTTCTCTAATCAGAGATTATCTAAATCTAGTTTCCATGGATTTTAATAATCTTCCTCTGATACCAACTTAAACGCCCCGACCCCAGATGCTCAGAGTCAGTGCATTATTACGTATTATTGGCATGATCACAAAAGATCATGTCTCGAATGAATTATTTGTTTAGTATCCTTATAAATAAGAGATATATTCATAAGGTTTACATTACATCATAAAATGGAAAACTAAAACAAAATTGTTTCCATAGACAACACTAAGATCCCATAGACTATCCCTGTAGGTCAATCATAATATACTTCTTCTCTTCCTGCGGAAAATATAACATAGAAAAGAGTGATCTCAGATGCTCATTAATGATAACAATATTGCAAAAACATTCATAAATAATCATACACATTTAAAGTAATGTATAAGACTAAAATAAAAGCCTTTTCAACTTGAACTTCTGTATAATATGGGAAAGATAATATCAAATAATTCAACTTACTTATTCACATGTGGAGTTCCCGGATCAGTGTGGTCACAGAGAGGGGGAGGGGTGAATCAGTGATCCTTTTAATATTTTACTTATTTATTCTTTATCAATTAAACCTCTATGTCTTTTTAAGGACTTGATCCACTCTTCTTGTATCTATCATCCCTTCCTCGAGTGATGCAGTAAATGTAACGGCACAGGACACAAGGATTTTCAAGGTTTGAGAATAAAGGCATGCGTCCTTTCCATGTTGGTTAAATGAATCAACATGGTTTCTCCACAATAATTTGGATAGTAATTACAATGTTCGATACAATGTCACATTGTATCTCTCCTGAGTCCCACAAGAGTTTCTTCATACTATATCCCAATGTGTTACCATAGTCCCACAAGCCTGCTTTAGCTACCACCGAAGACTTCTCCACCCTGAGTCTCACAGGGGGTCTTCTCCTAGCTCCTCGAGTCACATGAGTATCTCTTCTTCTTTAAGATCTTCAAGATTCTTAAACAGCCTTGAGTAAGGTCTGTTGTCCTTTCTCACTTTTTATGATCACTTTTGGTGATCTGGACTCCTCTTCTTTGCTCAGGCTTTATCTCCTTCTTCTAAGGATGACCCGGCCTTTGTCATCGGGAATCTAGATTGGTAAATATGTTCATGCACTGAGTATGCCCACTCAATCTTTTTGGTCTTCTCAAATACAGAAAAACTCAGATAAATGATGTCTTTAACTTTAGTCTGGATTCAGTCTATCTTCAAATCAACTTCATGCACTGAGTGCACGACATCTTTGAATCTTCATGCAATGTTTGCATGGCATGTCAATCTTCATGTATGACTTGCATGGAATCTCAAATTTCTTCAGGAACCTTTGTTCTTAGACTGCTAAAATGCACACCCACTGATTTAAAATTTGTTGATGTGTGAATGTTCATGCATGCAAGCATGCTCTCCCCTTTACTTATTTGTGTGATAAACCCTTAAAGGGTGTAATATCTTTTAGCACACACACCTTCTTCTACGAGTCACACTCTTTTTTTCTTTCTCACACACACCAAATTGTGTGTTGTTCTTTAGTGTGAATTTCTCCTTCTCTATTTCTTCTCATGGTTTTCACCCACTTGTTCACTTAATCATATATGCATAGACAGGAATGTATCTTCTTCCTTCACTAGGGAATAGACAAGAGGAATGGCCTCCTTTACTTGTGCACACACTAAGGCTTCGGCCTTCTTGTTTCTTTTTGCACACACACTCAATGATTTTGTGTCCTTCCTCTCCTTTTCCACACACACACAAATTATTCTTTATTTCAGCTTCATCAAAGTGTAGTCACTCCACTTGTGCACACAGTCCTACTTCAACCCATGCACACACAACCCGTAGGTGTGAAATTCCTCTTCAGCCCGTACACCTCACCAATGGTGGGCGTGCAAATGATGCGGCCAACCCCTATCTTCAACTGCACAGGGTGAGGGAGTGACTTCTACTGCACGAGTAGTGCAGAAAATCCTTCTCTCGCACAGGTGTAGAAGCTTCTACCGCGTGGGTGGCGTGACAACTCCTTCTGCCGCACAGGTGTAGCAGCTCCCTCCTACCGCGCAAGCGGTGCAGTGGCTTCCTCCTCCCATGCGATTTTGTGGGCAGAGAGGGTGCGCAGGGTGCGTCCACTTGCTACCACACAAGTGTTGCTGGCAGTGAGCGTGCAAGGACCGGCTTCTTCCCTGTTGTACAGAGGAGCACACAGGGTGTCCTCCTTCTAAACTTCTTTCAGGCAGGGGTTGTTGAAAAGGCTCTCTCGGAGCATTGGGGGGCTCCAAGCTGTTCTGCCGCCCTGGTTTTGCATGGAGCTTCGAACTTCATGAGGCTAGGGGCTTCACCGGACCCCGTTTTTCTCAAGTGATCAGCTGCATTCTTTATGGAATCAAATCCTCCTCTTATAGGTATAGGATGATCGTGATCCATCCATGAATCGTCCAAGATTTATTCCTTTGAATAACCAAGATGTTTTGTTCTTTAAAAACATTCAACCCGTGCTCAAGATTTTCCACGTATCTCGGGTGTTCATTTTTCAAAACGTGGGATCCAATCTTCGTGTATGGATTCAAGACCATATACCCGATTCTCATACAAGAATTTTTCATGGTTCCACATGGCCTCAGAACCTCCATTTTCCTCGGATGAGATCGAATTCTTTATCTCGTAGTATGCATGTGACTTTTTAACGCATGCATGTGTTCAGTACACCCAACCGATCATCTTGTAGGCTTCACCTTCATCAGAGGTGGTCGGGAACTCCATCTACCTTGCTCGGGTGGCTCTGGTGCACGGGAGGCATCGCGGGGAGTCCTCGGCTTGGAGAGAAGTAGGATATGATGCCACAACAGTAGGATCTGCGTTTAATGATCGTAGATGGATGGGATTATAACACAGCGCCACATATTAGATGGACGACAATGATAAGAAAAACGATCGGATGAGCGGCCAGGATTTCCTCTGCATTTTAAAAACTTTTCCCATATCGAAACACACTGCGGTTCTTGGGCGGTTTAACAAAAATCTCCTCCTAGCATCGGTTCAAAAATCCCATCTCCCCCCTTCGGTGTCGCCCCACACCAGTTCTCCTGTGGGCGTGCTCTAGTGCCCACTATGCTCCTCCACAGGTGCGCCCTTAGCGCTCACGATGCGCGGGCTTGACCTCTGCGTGGCTCGGGCTTACACACGGCCCGCCCTCCTGCAGGCTGGCTCTGCCTAGGCATCCTCATGGGCGTGGTCGACCCCTCGTGGTCCAACATGTGCCTTGGGTTGAAGCATCGGTAGCTAGCTTGTGGATAGGCCCCATTTTTTACATAATTTCCACATGTATACTTGGTTAAATAACCAAGTAGGAACAATTTTTTTTCATGCCATTCTCCTCTCCTTCACCTCCTCTACTTCATTATAATTCTATACTCATTCTATCTTCTTCAACATCTCTTCCTCTTCTCCTATTAGGAGATGGAATTCCCAATAATCTCTCATGTATCATCATCAACTATTAATCATAAATCACATTATCTTCAATGTTATTCTTTGATCCATTCATATATGAGGTTGGATCATCTTCAAATCCTCATGAACTAAGGGATAGTGCATGGTCTTCTTCAAACCCCCTCATCCACTTAGTAGCTGTGGATAGTTCATCTTAACTTCATCCACTTAGTAATATGGATGGATCTCCTTAACTTCATCCCTCATCCACTTACTAGATATGGATGGAACTCCTTTCTTCATTCTTCATCCACTTAGTGCATATGGATGGAACTCCTTTTTTCATTCCTCATCCACTTAGTTATTTTGGTTGGATCTTATTTATCTCCTCATGCATAGTGAAGACAATTCATGGACTTATAACAATGTTGTGACATTGTATCTTCTTGATAAAATTTCATTTAACTTAAGATCAGATCAAAAATCATCTGATTTATATAGAGAATGTTTCAACCAATACCTCCTATGCCACTTAGTGATTCTCCTAAGTGACATGCTTCTTAGTACCATGGTCATTCTCCAATCATCACTTTCTTTGTCATTCTCATATTTACACTCCATGTCATCCATTCCATCCTTGACACCTTATTGACAACATCACCATCACCATCACTTCATTTTTCATTCACATATTGACACTCCTTGTCATCCATTCAAATCTTGACACCTTATTAACAACAAATGGAACATAGTGCACAACAATATCCCCCTTTCTATTTGATGTCAATATAACTAGAGCACATATTAATGGGCCAATATGTGGTAGAACCATTTCTCCCCCTTATTGGAAACCAAATGAAAAGGTGTGGTGTGGTTATCATCAAAATAATTCTTCTTCCATTTGAATAACATCTTCTTGAAAATCACTAAGAGAGGGATGATGTCACATGTTCACTTTAGCAATGAGCCTTTAGTAAAACAACTCTAAGTCTACTTGAGCTAACCCGGTATAGAAAATATGAGTGATATAACCAAGGAATTCAATGTTGTCCACAACTCACTATACATGTGAGGTCATGCTTAGGCTTCAAGGGGTTGAAATTTTTCAGATATATTAATGAATTGCTAAATCCTACACATACTTCACCAAACTCATTAGAAAGTTCAGGTGCAAAGATAAAGCTCCCCCATTATTCCATTTGTCTTCAATCAATTACTCCCCCTTAATTGACATGTTAAATACAATTAAGAAAAAAGGGATGAGAGTGTGATTGGAATACCTTTATTTTTCACAGGATGATATGAATCCCAAAATATCATCTTCTACATATTGGTTCCCCCACAATAGGTTCACTCCATTCATTCCATACCATTCTCATTTTGAGAGTAATAATCATCTTCAATTCCCTAAAATGTATGCACATGTATATACATGTAACGCCTCGACCCCAATTACCCATAGTCGGTTCATTATTACATAAATTGGAATGATCACAATAAAGATCAAATCTCGAATGATTGATTAGTTTAGTATCCTTGGAAACACTAGATATATTCATAAAGTTTTACATTACATCATTAAAATGAAAACTACAACAACATAGTCTCCATATTACACACACTTATCCCCTCATACTATCCCTGCAGGTCATTCATAATTTACTTTTTCACATCCTGGAAAAAATAAAACATAGAAAAGGGGTGAGCACAAATGCCAAGTAAGGATAAAAATATAGCGGAAACATTCTTAAATAAGAGTAAATATTTAAGTCAATGTATAAATAAAATAAAATCCTTTTAAACATTAACCAACATAGTATGGAAAAAATAAAATGAAATGATGCCATTTACTTATTCACATGAATATTATACTAATCGAATAATCACATGAAATATCAATAACCACTGTCATAATGATGGAATGCATAATTACAGACTATCATAACCACATATCCAAGGCCTCGTGCCAAGACTACAAATAATATTTTTTCAAGGCCTTGTGCCAAGACACTAGTGTGTCTCATGAGACCTACCGATGCAACGGGGAGATATAGTGGGCTCCACCAGCCACATATTAAGTCCAATTTATTTGTCATATGAACAAGATTAAATAGACCATGAATGGTATAAAAATAACACATCCACAGTCAAAAAAATAAAAATACCTTCAATATAATATGGAAGTTTTGTATCATAATAAATAAACTTCAAATAAGCTTAAAATCCACAAAGGATGTTGACATAGATGAAATCAAAACTATTTGAGAGAAATACCTCTTTTTTTGAAATCATTTAAAAGTCACATAATTATAAAATAAAATATTTACTTTGAAAATTTTCTTATAAGCTTGTAAGGGATGCTTGGAAGATTTTATAACGGTATAAAATAGCCGCACCCACCGTACATGTTAAAAAAACATTCTTACCTTAATTTTGTCGAAAAGGTTAAAAAGCACCATGTTTGGAAAGAGACAGAAAGATTCCTTTATAAACATCATATAAAAAGTCAAACAAGGGTATAAATGAATTTAACGCATATTATGTAAAATATTAAGAATGTTTTGAAATGCATTTTTAAGAAAAATGGATGTGGATGATTAAGAGGTACCAGTAGATAATTTCGTATAAACAACCTCGGATAATGAAGAGATTGTGTAATAAAACCTTACCTTGTACTTTTCCTTGGTTGAGGTTAGGTTAACCTCCTATATAATGGTGAAATAATTTTTATTAAATTTTAAATGAATCATATACATTAATATGATATCATATATGATCTTTTCACATTACTTTGTTAATAATATAATAGTATTATCGCCGTTTCGGGTGTTAACTTACTTGTTTTATTTTATATGTTTTGTTACATATGCCATGTTTTTCATGGATAGGTTGTATCTTATTCATATCCAAAATGATATCAAGTCCTTAAACATTATTTTTTAATTAGTAAATGATAATTATACTTGAATGGATACGATGGAGAATGAACCTCATCGCGTTCGTGGAGACGGTAGTCCGTACGTACGCACGAGTGATAATATCATTCTTTTGATATTAAAATAATATATAATTGGATGGTATATCATATATACAGAATCATTATCATGTTATATTTATTATTTACGTGAATAAAAAATCATTAATATACCCATCCTAATAATAATATATTTAATAATAATTACACCACGACATGGAGACTGTAAGTCGTACGTACGCACATATGGTGACATGTCATTAAAAGGATGGATAGAATACTGAATATGTTTGTACTATATTTATAATAATATTACACTATATAAGAGATACTGGTTTCATTATATTATAATGCGAATAACAAAGAAAAAATATGTTGAAGAAGAAATGAATTTGAAAAAGGGTGATGAAAACATTACCTCTTCTTCAGGTTCTTACTTTTGATTTGATCAAAAGGGCTCCTTAGGTTGGCTTTATGATCAAACTAAGGATTCAAGGTTGTAGTGAATGAAATTTAGAGAGACCCCAAGTGGAAGATTAATGATACACCTATCGTGATATAAGTCTCTTGGCCAATCCTTAGATTTTTAGGAATATAATATCAATTAATAATATAATATTTGTTTTAAAAACTCTTTTATGTCAATTTTGACAGTATTCGGAAAATTTATTTTTGTAAAAATCATAACAGAATGATTACTTAGAAAAATGTTAATTAAATCAATCCTTACATGTCATATTAACCTATAAAATTGGTGTAATTTATAAAAGGTCTCAAATTATATTTATTTGGTTATTTATAATATCAATTATTTTAATTTTTCACTATTATGGTAATTACTGCATCATAATTGTGTCATAAATAAATTGAATTATTTATTGTCTAAAAATTATAAATAAAATATCATTATGTAGTAAATATTTTTATCTCTCTAATGAATATTTACAATGGAATTTACCTTATTTATAACCCTACATTAAAAATGTTTTAGTAAATAAACATGGATTTTAACTCTTTCAACTCCTCTTTTAATTAAATAATAATAAATCTCCTAATATTAGCCAAGTGGACCTAAATGATAATATATTATTCCTAAGGTTGTTTTTGGTCGAGATACACTTGTCCAATAGAATTAGGACATGTGTTAGGGAAATATTAATATCATTTTTACCCTTAATTACACTATTTACTTTTAATTGTGGTAAATAAAAGTAAATAGTTACTATTCACCAAAAATTATTTTCACCTCATTGAACCACATTTTACACCTTGGTATTAAACGTGTCTCACGGATTTTCAAAATTCCAATCACAAAAAAGGTAAAATTAAGTTTTATGAAAAATTCAGTTTTATAACTACCACTTTGTGGTTTCACTATTCATCAAAAAATGATGTTTTTCAGAAAAATAATAAAATTCACCCTAGGCTAATTTTAATATTCTGAATCCAAAAATGAAGTCCATTTTGAAAAAATAAAATTTATAAATTTCAAAAAGTGGGTATTACTATTCATAACAGCTAGTTTGATTGGTTGTGGTGTGTTAGAACTCGATGTTGCGTACGACACACGCTATTGCATTATTCAAAGAGAAGCGTACCGTAGAATCTTGGGGTGTAACATTCTCCCATCCTTCAAATAATTTCATCCTCGATATTTCTAGAATACTACCGCATGAGAAGACTCGGGTGGTTTTTCATCATAAGTT
This sequence comes from Viscum album, assembly GCA_963277665.1. Lineage (NCBI taxonomy): Eukaryota > Viridiplantae > Streptophyta > Magnoliopsida > Santalales > Viscaceae > Viscum > Viscum album. The sequence continues at coordinate 300,784,982 of OY728131.1, read as the reverse complement.
CTTCGAGTTCCCACGTTGCCTCTTCCATCTTACAGTTTCTCCACAAGACGTTTACCAGACGAGTCGTCCGGTTTCTCTGTAATTGTTCTCTCGTATCAAGAATCTTGACAGGCTATTCACAATAAGACAGATCAGGTTCCAGTTCTAATTCCTCATAGGTGAGTACATGCGTTGGGACATGCATGTATTTCCTCAAAAGTGATACGTGAAACACATCGTGAACTTTGGAGAGATATGGCGGCATTACCAAACGGTAAGCTACAGCCCCAATTTGTTCTAGAATTTCGAAAGTTTCGATGTACCTTGGACTAAATTTTACTTTCTTATCAAAACGTATGACTCCCTTCCATGGATATACCTTCCGGAAAACATTATCACCAACTTGAAATTCCAAATCCTTCCTTCGATTATCGGCATAGCTCTTCTACCTACTTTGAGGTGCTTTGATATTATTCTGGATTACCTTCACCTTTTCCATCGTTTCCACCACCAGTTCTGGGCCTACAAGTTTTCTTTCACCAACGTCATCCCAACAGGTTCGTGGGCAACATCTATTTCCATATAACGCTTTATATGGTGCCATCTAAATACTCCAATGGATGCTATTGTTAAAGGAAAATTCTACCAGAGGTAAATATTGATCCCACATACCCTGAAAGTCAAGTGAGTAGGATGTCAACATGTCTTCTAAGGTTTGAATAGTTCTTTCTGATTGTCCATCTGTTTGAGGGTGGTAGGCAATGCTCAAATGAAGTTCAGTATCCAAGGATTTCTGAAGACTTTTCCAGAATCTTGAAGTAAAACGGGGATCACGATCAGAAACAATCGATAGGGGTACTCCATTAAGTCTCACAACTTCATCAATATATAGTCTTTCTAGATGTTCCAGTGGTAGATCTTCTATTATAGCAAGAAAATGTGCTAACTTGGTAAGACAATCAACAATAACCCATATTGCATCGTTCCTTATATGATTCTTTGGTAGTCCGATGACAAAGTCCATTGTGATATTATCCCATTTCCACTCAGGTATGGGAAGATGTTGCAATACTCCACCAGGATGTTCCCTTCCAGCTTTCACTTGTTGAAAAATCATACATCTTAACAAAAAATCAACAATCTACCTCTTCATGTTGTCCCACTAAAAATGTTCCTTCAAATCTCCATACATTTTGGTGCTCCCAGGGTGTATAATGAAATTGGAACTTTGAGCATCATCATGCAATTCCTTTTTTAGATAAAGAATATCTTGAACACAAAGTCTCTTCCCAAATTTCAAAATTCCATATTCATACACAAAGTCTCTCAATCTCCCATCATTCATAGCATTAATCTTCTTTTGAAATTCGTCATCATCTATCTGATAACTCGTAATCCTTTCTAGTAAAGATGGTTTGTCAACCATTTGAAAAAAGCATTGATGTTTCACCTTCCTTGGTTATTCCCATGTCCATCTTCACTAGATCCATGAAAATTGTTTCCCTTTAAATTCTTATATTGTTCAAACCTCCATGGTATTTTCTGCTCAAAGCATCTTCCACCTTGTTTGCTTTCCCTGGGTGGTAGTGTATTGTACAATCATAATCCTTGAGTAATTCAAGCCATCTCCTTTGCCTCATATTGAGTTCTTTTTGTGAGAAAATATACTTCAAACTCTTGTGATCGGTATAAATATCACATTTTCACCATAGAGGTAATGCCTCTATATCATCAAAGAAAATATCACAGCTTCTAACTCGAGATCATGAGTAGGATAGTTTTGTTCATGAATTTTCAACTATCGTGATGCATAGGCAATAACCCTATCATTCTGCATAAGGACACAACCAAGTCCTTTATTCGATGCATCACTATAAATAATGAACCCATAATTCCCCAATGGTAGAGTCAATATAGAAGAATTGACTAATCTTATCTTCAATTCTTCGAAACATTCTTCACACTCTTTTATCCAAAAAAATTTATCCCCTTTACGTGTGAGATTTGTTAATGGGTTAGCCAAATGGGAAAAATTCTGGAAGAAACGTCGATAATAACCTGCCAAACCAATAAAACTGTGTTCCTTAGTTATACTCATTGAAGTTGGCTATTCTTGGATTGCCATGGTATTAGAAGGATCAACAGAGATTCCATCTTTAGAGACAATATGGTCAAGAAAAGGAATATCCTGAAGCCAGAATTCAAACATTCTAAACTTCCCATATAATTCATGTCTCTTCAGACTCTTCAGGATAATGCGCAAGTGATTTTCATGATCTTCATATCATTTTCAGTATACCAAGATATCGTCAATAAATACCACCACAAATTCATCGAGATATTCCTTGAAAACTCTATTCATTAGATCCATGAATACAGAGGGCGCATTAGTCAGCCCAAAAGGAATTACTGTAATCTCGTAATACTCGTACCTGGTTCGAAATGCTATCTTCTAAATGTGTTCCTTCTTCACACACAACTGATGATATCCATATCGAAGTTCAATCATTGAAAAGTATTGAGCTCCATGCAGTTGGTAAAATAAATCATCAATGTGAGGTAGGGGATACATTTTCTTTATTGTTATAGCATTGATCTCCCTTTAGTCGATACATAACCTCATAGATCCATCATTCATTGTAACAAATAGAACAGGGGCTCCCCATGGAGAAACACTAGGGTGAATAAATCCCTTAACACTCAATTCCTCTAGTTGATTATTTAGTACAACTAATTCTAAAGTGGCCATTCTAAAATGGGTTTTCGATATAGTCATTGATCCTGGAATTAAATCAATGGAAAACTCAACTTCTCGTTCTAGAGTATGTCCAGATAAATCTTTCGGAAACACATCTAAATATTCTTTCACAATAGGTACATCCTTTATTTGAACATTCTGGTCCTCACCCACGGTAATTTCATTCTCTTCCTCCCCAATAGTTGAATTTAGTTGAGCTACTGGGGGTGGATCTAGATAATAATTAGGTGGTGACGATTCTGCTCTAAATATAAGGTGTTCCTTATCATCATCATCAAAAATCGTAACGTCATTCCACATACAGTAAATCCATACATCATAGTCTGAAATCCAATCCATACCAATGATTATATCAAAATTCAATCATATGTATGACGATGAGATCAGTAGATAAAGAACATTTATGTGCTCTAATGGGGACTGAATCACAAAACATTGTTGCAATGATACATCCCTTATGAGTTTTAACTGACAACTCCCTTGTAAAATAAAATTGGAAATATCTAATTTTCATAGAAAACATGGAAGATATGAAACAATGTGATGATATAGAATCAAATAATGCATTTGCTAAACATGAGGAAACCATTAAATTACCTTCCACCACGTCTTTCGGAGCTTCTACCTCAGCTATAGTGATAGTGTAAGCTTGTCCTTGATCTCCTGGCCATTTCTGAGGTAAGTTCCCCTGGCACTTAGGAAATTCCTTTTCATAATGTCCCATGTCCTTGAAATTGTAACATTGGACATCGGTAGCTTCCTTCTTTCCCCTTGCAATCACGATCTTGGTGGCCTTTTTCACTAAACTTATAACAGACTCTCGTTCCTTTTAAGCATGTACTGGGGTGTTTATTCCCACATTTACTATAGGATAGATATTCAACATTTCCATTCTTCCGCTTATTTCTATTCCCATATTGATCAGCAGATCTCTTATTCTCTTTCTTTGCTTTAAAGTCATAAGACTTAGAGAATTCCTTTTCTGTCTTGATAGTACATGAGACACTGCCTTTATACGACGAGAAGGATTGTGAGACTAATGCTCGATGGAGAAATGGTTTCAACTTATCAAAGAAATTATCAATCTTACTTCTTGGGTTACATATATAATCTCCAGCATACCTTGATAACCTTGTAAAGATGGCCTCATACTTTGCGACATTCTCATCCTCCTTTTGTCTCATACATAGAAATTTCCATTCCATATCTTCTTGATGGTCACAAGGAAAGTATTTTTCTAAAAGAAGATCTTTGAACTCCATCCATTCCATATTTGATACTTCATCATCTTCCTTCATGTTTTGAAATAATGACCACCATTGATCAGTATCTCTAGTGAGGCAGTAAACTGCCATGATAACTTTTTCCCTTTCCCTATTTCCCATAGCCTAAAATATTTTATCCAGAGAACGTATCCAATGCTCATCTACCAATGGATATGTATTCCCATTTAATTTTGGTGGTTGTTTCCTCGTGAAGCGATCTATCATTGATCCTCCATGCTGTGGATCAGGGTGCTTTATACCAGTAATGTTATTATTCATTACCTGAGTGAGTTTTCCCAGTATGGTGATTAGTTGATCAGCACTAGTTGCATTGCAATCTCCACAATAATTATCTTGAGCAGGAGGTCAATCTCTACATGGAGTGTGTGCATTTATATGGTTTCCATTTCTTTCACTAGGTGTCATCTCTAAACAATGGCCTAAATTAGATCCGTTTATGAATCAAAATACACAAGTTCATACTTATAAAACACTTATGACAAATTGAACTATTTATATTTATAATCCATAATCATAAAAATGTGTTCTTTGAGGAAGAATATACTCATAAACCCCTCATAATGATTTGTAAAGAAAATGAGACTTATCCTAATAATATCCCCCGGGAGTGTCGTAACCAAGAGTGCAACAAAGCCCGTTTTCGTGCACTAGTTCCCGTTCGAGTCTAGCTCAAAATGGTGTTTTTGGGTTTTACCCCTAGGTACATCTGTGCCAGATCCACCTCTACCTGCTTGTATCCTGATAGGGATTTATTGCTCGGAAAACTCAAAAAATCTCTACAATACCAAAATTCTAGGAAGTTATTCAATACTAATCCTCAAAGTCCATTTTAGGTCTATGTTCTCTAATCAGAGTTAATCTAAATATAGCTTCCATGGTTTGTACTAAACTTCCTCTGATACCAAATGCAACGCCCCGACCCCGTTTACCCAGAGTCGGTGCATTATTACATAACATTGGGACGATCACAAGAAAGATAAAATCTAGAAATACCGATTAGTTTAGTAGCCTTGGAAACACTAGATATATTCATAATGTTTTACATTACTACATAAAAATTAAAATTACAACAACATAGCCTCCATAGTCCACACTCTTATCCCCTCATAATATACATGCAGGTCATTCATAATTTAGTTCTTCACATCCTGGGAAAAATAAAATGTAGAAAATGGGTGAGGTCAAATTCCCAGTAAGGTTGACAATATAGAAGAAACTTTCATAAATAAGAATAAACCATTAAGGAAATGTATAACTAAAACAAAAGCCTTTTAAACTTGAACCAACATAGTTTGGAAAAAATAAAATGAAATAATGCCATTTACTTATTCACATGGATATTCTTCTAATCAAATAATCACATGAAATATCAATAACCACTTTCATAATTATGGAATGCATAATTCTAGACTATCATAACCACATAGCCAAGGCCTCGTGATAAGACTACAAATATGATTTTTTCAAGGCCATGTTCCTAGAAAGTAGTTTGTCTCATGAGACCTACTGATGCATTGAGGAGCTATAGTGGCCTCTACCCATCACATATTATGTCCAATTCATTCCTCATATGAAGAGGTTTAAACATAGCATAAACATTCGTATTAAAACTAGCATACGCAATGTCAATACTTTCTCCATAAAAGATGAATGGTATAAAAATAAAACATCCACAGTCAAACAAATCACAAAACCTTCAATAAAATATGGAATTTTTTTATTATAATAAATCTACTTCAAATAAGCCTAAAATCCATCAAAGGATGTTGACATAGATGAAATCAAAACTATTTGTGAGAAATATCCATTTATATGAAATAATTTAAGAGTCACATAATTATAAAATAAAACGTTTACTTTGAAAATTTTCTTATAAGCTTGTATGGGAAGCATAGATGATTTTATAACGGTGGAAAATAGCCGCACCTACCTTATAAGTTTAAAAAACATTCTTACCTTAATTTTTTCGAAAAGGTTAAAAAGCACCTTGTTTGGAAAACGACAAGAATATTCCTTTATAAACATCTTATAAAAGGTCAAAAAATGGTATAAATGACTTTAACCCATATTCTGTAAAATAGTATGAATGTTTTGAAATAAATTTTTAAGAAACATCGATGTGGATGATAAAGAGGTCCCAGTAGATAATTACGTATAAACAACCTCGGATAATGAAGAGATTGTGAAATAAACCCTTACCTCGAACTTTTCCTTGGTTGAGGGTAGGTTAACATACTGTATAATGGTGAAATAATTTTTATTAAATTATACACGAATCATATACATTAATATGATATCATATATGATCTTTTAACATTTCTTTGTTAATAATATCTAATTATTATCGTCGTTTCGGGTGTTAACTTACTCATTCTCTTTTATTTTTTTTGATACGTAATCCATGTTTGTCATGGATAGGTTGTGTCTTATTCATATCCAGAATGATATTAATTAGTTAAACATTATTTTTAAATAATAAAATGATAATTACACTTGAATGGTTACGATGGAGAATCAATCTCATCGCGTTCGTGGAGACGGTAGTCCGTACGTAGGCACAAGCGACAATATCATTATTTTGATATTAAAATAATATATAATTGGATGGTATATTATATATAAAAAATCATTATCATGTTATATTTTTTATTTACATGAATTACAAATCATTATTATACCAATCCAAATAATAATATATAGAATAAAAATTACACCACGACGTGGAGACGGTAAGTCGTACGTATGCACGTATGGTGACATGTCATTCAAAGGATGGATAGAATACTGAATATGGTAGTACCATATTTATAAACATATGAAAGTATATAGGAGATACTCGATTCATTATTTTATAATGGAAATAATAGTGAAAGAATAAGTTGAAGAAGAAATGAATTTGAAAAAGGGTGGTGAAAACACTACCTCTTCTTCGGGTTCTTCCTTTTGATTTGATCAAAAGGGCTCTTTAGGGTGTCTTTGTGATCAATATAATTCCTCTAGGTTTCATTGAGGGAAGCTGGGAGTGTATTTGGGAAGGGGCTCGCTGAACTAAAAGGCTTTTATGGTGTGAATTAATGAGAAGGGGGAGTTCCCTTTTATAAGCGGGGTGAGGGGCACCTTTGGAAAATCTAAAAATTTTATTTTATAAAAAATCATATTCGGTTTCTAATGGCTAAAAAGTGGATTATATAAAGTTTAAGGTGGGGATGGGTTGAAAACCACTCAACCAAAAGAATTTATACAGGTTTGTGTCATTATATTAACCTTATCATTTAGTTTTAACTCTTAGTTAATTAGTTTGACACTTACCATGTCACTTTGTATTTTTATATTATATAGTTAATAAAATTACTATATACCTCCAAGAGACCCCCGAGTGGTCCATTAATGAAAAAAATATCATGATATAAGTCTCTTGGACAAGACTTAGATTTTTAGGAATTGAATATCAATTAATAATATAATATTTGTTTTAAAAACTCTTTTATGACAAGTTTGACACTATTTGGAAAATTGATTTTTGTAAAACTAATAGAAGCCTGATTACATTGAAAAAAGTTAATTAAATCAATCCTAACATGTCATATTAACCGATAAAATTAATTTAATTCATAAAAAGTCTCAAATTATATTTATTTGGTTATTTATAATATCAATTATTTTAATTTTTCACTATTATGCTAATTAATGCATCATCATTGTGTCATAAATAAATTAAATAATTTATTCGCTAAAAATTATAAATAAAATATCATTATGTTGGAAATCTTTTTAGATTTATAATGAATATTTACAATCGAATTTACCATATAAATAAAGATATATTAAAAATTTTTTAGTAAATAAACATTTATATTAACTCTTTTAACTCGTCCTTGAATTAAATTATAATAAATGTCCTAATCTAATCCAAGTGGACCTAAATGATAATATTATATTCCTATGGTTGATTCTCGTCGAGTTAAACTTGTCCAATAGAAATAGGACATGGGTTAGGGTAATATTAATATCATATTTACCCTTAATTACCCAATTTAATTTTAACAGTGGTAAATAAAAGTAAAAAGTTACTATTAACCAAAAATTATTTTCATCTCATTGAACCACATTTTATTCCTTTATATTAACTGTGTCTCTCGGATTGTGGAAATTTCACTCACAGAAGCAGTAAAATAATGTTTTATGAAAAATTCAGTTTTTTAACTACCACTTAGTGGTTTCAATATTCATCAAAAAATGACGTTTTTCAGAAAAATACCAAAAATTCGTCCTAGGTTAATTTTGATGTTCTGAATCCAAAAATGAAGTCCATTTTGAAAAAATAAAATTTATAAATTTCAGAATGTGGGTATTTATATTCATAATGGCTAGTTTGATTGGTTGTGGCGTGTTAGAACTCGATGTTGTGTACAACACACGCTATTGCATTATTCAAAGAGAAGTGTACCATAGAAGCTTGGGGTGTTACTATACCTGTGATTAGATAATAAGATGGAACATCCTTGGTTCATCAGTTTGAACAACAAGGATTAGAAGATTCTCTCAACTGAGATGTTCCACTTTCTCCATTCTTCACACATACATAATTGATCTTCAATGATGTTTGTGTTGGTGTGGAGCTTAACACCTCTTCAACTTCTCTGTGTGTGACTCCTATCTTTCTAAGTGCCTTCTGAGCACTAGAATCTCGGGGTGCAATCTTCATTCTCTTGAAGAATTATTTTTCAGCTGGAATGAGTTTCATGCATTTATTACTAATATGACCATCTTTATTTCACCTCACACACAGATCTTCATCTTCATGTGAAATATTTTATTTTCCTTTTTCCCAAGCTTTGGCTTGTGCATTTTCTTCCTTTATCATTATTTCCAAATCTTTTGGACAGATGATTAATATGTCATTTAGAAGTGAGTCTTCAGATTTGGATATTCCACATGGTACCTTTGATGCTTTTAAGTTACCCTTTTTAGGCAGCTTATTTTCAATCAATCCCTTCTTCTTCTTCTGGATTGATTGTCCTATTGAGTGCAATTTTCTTGTATTTTGTTCCATGTCTTGTTTACAAAGATCCAGGGTATGACCTTTCATTCCACAGTAGAAGCATTTTTTCATGATGGTCATTCTAGATGCATCACCCTTCTTTGATTTGAAATCCAAGGAATTCTCTTCAGATTTAGATAAATTTGGAGATTGGTATGTATCATTCTTGTGACCACTTTTTCAATCATCCCATATGTTATCAAACATTCCAAATCTATGTGCAGTAAACAGATGTTTTTGGACCTGTGGATGTTTCTTCTTCTTCTCTAGCTTGCTCCCCCTTGGAATGGGCTTCCTTTGTTCTTTTACATTTATAGGATTGTACCAACAATCCATTGCACAATACCCATAACTATTGCAACAACAACATTGACCCACAAATATTTTCTTCTTGAATTATTCTGATTGTTGGGTCTGTCTCTTGAATTTCTATGTCTTTTCAGAAGATCTCTCTTTCTTCATCTTCTTCATCCATGCTTGTTTAGAGTTACTCTTCCATCCTGCACATTTTGTGGAAACACATTTAAAAGCATGATCACAGGATGGGATGGATGGTACCTTCTTATTAGTAGATGTTTCCCTCTCATTAGAGTATGTCCTTCTTTTGGAATCATCCTTCTCAATGCATAATTGAGTGGGAACATTTCTACTTCCAGCTGACTGGGAGGTTTCGGCTTTGGTTAATTTCTGAATTTTCAATATCACCTATATTTCTAAGCATTTCATGTTGAGGGAGTTATTATCATCCTCAACAAATCTTAGCCTTCCTTACTAATTCTCTTTCAGTTGTTTCATCTGATCTTCATGCATCTTCTTCATTTCATGCAATGAATTTTCATTCTCCTTTACCCTATTTACTTTGTCTTCTAGTTGAGAATCTTTGACAACCGTTGAAACTCTATGCCTCTTTTCCAGTGCATGGAAAACTTCATTAAACACTATCTCAAAGAATTCTTTCTCACAAATGCTTCTTTGTAGTTATTTAGGGACATAATCAATCCATTCACTATAAAGGGAAACAGTTTCATCTTTGGCCTTCACCAGCTTTGTGAGAGTGTTGGTTATGCCAACCCTTCTTGCCAATTGATCTTCCATAGAATTGGATTATTCTTCTAGATGTAATTTTTCTTCTTGAAGATCATGGATACTTGTAGCAATACAAATTGCCACTTCCATGGGGACTATCTTCCGAATATATTTGAGTGAATTCAAAAGATCATTGATTGTTCCATCATCATCACAGCTAGAGAAGGCTTCATCAGAAGAGTGATAAAAGGAATTTTAATCTTTTGTGACATTCACATTACCTTCAATAGATGGTGTTTCTCTATTAGTAACAACCTTCATCTTCATCTTCTTGGATTGATTCTTCTTTCTATTTTTCTGAGTCTTGGTAGATATCTCCATTTGAGGGTGTTCACTCATTTCCTCATATCTGCACTTCATAAAGACTCCCCTGGATCTTTTAGAGGAAACCTCCCTCTGATACCAATTGGATTTCCCGAATAATTGTGATCATTGAGAGGGGGAGGGGTGAATCAGTGATCCTTTTTAACTTTTTAATAATTGATTCTTTATCAATTAATCCTATATGGATTTTTAAGGCCTCGATCCACTCTTCGTGTATCTCTCAGCCTTTCCTCGAGTGATGAAGTAAATGTAAAGGCACCGGACACAAGGATTTACAAGGTTCAGCTCCAAAGGCCTACGTCCTTGCCATGTCGGTTAAACACCCCAACATGGTTTCTCCACTATAATTCGATTAATAATTACAATGGTCGATACAGTGTCACATTGTATCTCTCCTAATCCCCACATGAGGTTCTTTATACTGCATCGCATAGTGTTACCAGAGTCCCACTGGCCTGCTTCAGCTTCCACTGAAGACTTCTCCACCCTGAGTTTCACAGGTGGTCTTCTCCTGGCTCCCCGAGTCACACGAGTAGCTCTTCTTCTTTAGTATCTTTAAGAGTATTCAATAGCCTTGAGAAAGGTCTGTTGGCCTCGATCACTTCTTCTGATCACTTGTGGTGATCATGACTCCTCTTCTTTACTCAGTCTTTATCTCCTTCTTCTATGGATGACCCGACCGTTTTCTTCAAGAATCTTGATTGGACAATATGTTCTTGTAATGAGTATGCCCACACAATCTTCTTGGTCTTCTCAACTACTAAATAACTCAGATAAATGATGTCTTTAACTTAAGTATGTCTTCACTCTCTCTGCAAATCATCTTCATGAACTGAGTGAACGACATCTCTGAATCTTCATGCAATGTTTTCATGGCATGTCATTCTTCATGTATGACTTGCATGGAATCTCAAATATCATCAAGAACCTTTATTCTTTGACTGCTCAAATGCACACACACTTATTTAGACTTTGTTTACGTGTGTATGTTAATGCATGCAAGCATACTCTCCCCTTTCTTCTTTATGTGATAAATCCTTAAAGGGTGTAATATTTTTTAGCACACACACCTTCTTCTTCGAGTCACACTCTTTTATTCTTTCTCACACACACCAAATTGTGTGTTGTAATTTAGTGTGAATTTCTCCTTCTCAATTTCTCCTTAAGGTGTTCACCCACTTGTTCACTTATTCATACATGCATGGACATGCATGTTGTTGACGCTCCTTTTGTCATAGAATCTCAAGATTGGAAAAGGGGAAGATCTGAGATTAAAATGGTTCGACCTTTGAAGAAAAAGAATAAAAAAAATCGACAAAGGGATGAACAAGAAGATTTTCTCCTATATGCCGCACAAGTTTCCCCATGGTCGTGCAAGTGGACTTGCACGACTCACATAGCGCGCAAGTGACTTGCGCGACATAAGTGATAACCACCTGGTAACCGCTCGGGGTCTTCTTCTGCCAATAAATAGAACATGTGGGCCCCCCATTCGAAGAGGATTTTTTTTCTTCAGAAACTCGGATTCAAGCTGTCAATTCCCAAGTCTCTTATCAAAGCTTCCGGAACACTTCTAAGTTAATTTCTTACCAAGAACGGAAGATCTAAAGAGAATGAGGAAGGCCTAAGTGTTGAAATGCATCAACACTTGCGCGCCTGAGTGGCCAGCCCTTAAGGGAAGTGGCCACACTTGCGCGCCGCCTTTACTCCTTCGATAAAACATGCGCGTCCCTTTACTAGAAGAACCTAAAGAGGATTCTAAAGGCTTTAAGAAAGAGTCGCTCGAGTATTTTAATGCTGGTTGAAAAATCGCGCAAGTACCCCACATGTCGCGCAGGTATACCTGCGCGACCAATACCTGCGCGCCCACGTAAGACTTGCGCGCCTTTCAAGACTTGCGCGACCCTGCCTTTTTTGGGTGCCCATCTTGCCCATTTTACCCCTCTTAAGCCATTTTACCTTTCCTATTCAAGATTTATTCTTCAAGATACTCCTCAAAGACATTTATGGCATGATTTCTGGATTTGACTTCCTTATTTGAAAGGAATTTTGTGGAATATCTCTCAAAACATAGTGATTTATACATCTTTATGTCACCAAAGATTGAGATTTCATTCATTAAACCTAATTCCTTATTATGAGAGAATCCTTAAACTGGGTCTCCTTTTCAGGAATAATCCCCAGTTATAAGTCCTTTAATCTGGGCATCTTCCTCAAGAGTAATCCCCAAATTCTTAAAGTTCCCAAACTTGGGCATCCTCCTCAGGAGTAAGCCCCAAACCTTAATTCCTTAACTTGGGCCTCCTTTTCAGGAGTAAGTCCCAATCATAATCCTTTAACCTGGGCTTCCTTGTTAGGAATAAGCCCCAGTCATAAATCCTCCAAACATGGGCATCCTTTTCATGGGTAAGCCCCAGTCCCCTCATTTGGGCATCCTCCTCAGGAGTAATCCCCAAACCATAATTCCCTCAACCTAGGGTTCCTTGTCAGGAATAAGTCCCAGTCATAATTTTGGGCCTTCTTTTCAAGAGTAAGTCCCAATTCCCCTAATCTGGGCTTCATTGTTAGGAATAAGCCCCAGCCATAAATCTAGGCTTCCTTTTCAGGAATAAGCCCCAAGTCCCCCAAATTCTATTTAACCAGTCCTAAATTACGTTTGATATGGGATTCCTTCTCAGGAGTAAAACACAATTATGAATCCTCTCATAATTCTGGGTTTCCTTTCTCAGAATAAGTCCCAAGTTAGAGTATTCAAAATCTCCATGAAGCACATATACCTTTATGGACCCTGTTCCTAGATTTTCTCCCTAAAGTAAATCCCAACCTCCGTTTATCATGGCAGTCATACATACATAAGCCCCAAATCATTTCTTATTATTACATCTTTCATGGCCCAATTGTCTATCTTATTACCAATACCTCTTGTTTCTCACACCGAGCATGACTCACATGAGCTTAGAGGGTAAAAGTAATTATCACATCCTTCTTTGAGCCATTAATCATAAATATCATACTCTATTTCTCGAACTACGTGGGTTCTGATTCCTTTCCCAAAACAAAGGATACTTAGGTAGCCCATCTGCGGGTTCGATCCCAACTTTCAAATAATCCATGTCTTTCTAAATGACAATAAACTTCAAGTGCCCCACTGAGTGGCTTTGAAACCATCCTGGTCATCATAATGACCATGAGAATTTTATACAAATGTTTTGAAGGATACCATTGACCAAGAATCTCTAAATAGATACAGATGATTCTCTATTGATGAATAACCTCGAATACATATAAAATATTCTCTAAATTTCTTACATATTTAATCATTGATTGTTAAAAATAAAGGAATTCCCATTTGATACATGGTAATGTAATAAGGATTCACGAACATAACTTAAATCTATAAAGAGAGTCTCGAAGTAGACAATAATTCCCCTCAAAAAGGTGGGAGGAGTCTGACCTCCCATCCTCTCGACCAATGCAAATTCCTAAGCCTCATTAGTCCACAAACTAATGAGCGCCTACCTTTGGAAAGTAGGTCCAAATGGATGTGGAATCATTGGATGTTTCCGGTTCTACGAACAAACCCAATAGAAACTGATCGGAACATTTGAATCTCCCATCCAGGAGGTCATCCCCGAATTCTGAGGGAAACAAAAAATAGTGAACCCGACGTGAATCCTTAACCAAGTTAATGTGATGTTTTACCTATTTGTTAAAGCCCCTATTTAAAATTCAGTAAGAGGGATAACAAAAACAATCATTGACATAAGTGATCATCCAAAGGATGAAGTGGCTGAATTTATCTTGATTACGTCTGTTATATCAAACATGCACTCTTTTCCATGATCTGCTGTATTTCCATAATGGCTCATCTCAAATTCACACTTGTGAATATTGCTGCTACAAATACCAATGCTGCTATTCCTACTGAATCGTCATCCGCTCTGAGGAAGACATCACCTACTCAGCGTCTTCAACGCTGGGTATCAAATGCGCTGGTTAAGGAGTACAGTCAACACGGTACCATCCCAACTCTGGAGGCTGCCCGAGAGGCCCTCCAAGTGAACAACTCACACAGGTCGTCCGGACAACGACGACCAGTGATCAAGAGGCAGGCAGTGCTGACTACTGTCTCCAACCGTTTCGGGTCGTTATCCCCAAAACGCAATTTCCATTCACTCCCTTACTCTGAGGAAGTGAATGAGCAAGTCCCTCAGGACCTTAATAAAAAAATACAGGATTCCTTCCCGAGGGCTCCCATCAATAATCGCCGCCAAAATCGTGCGGTAGTGCGCCCTCAACATGATGAGGGTACTGACTCCAGGCGTTCGGCTCAGGTTCTTCGAACCCGAGCAGTCAAGACGAACCGCCCGAAGAGGAATCCGGTTAACAATGGGCAGGTTATCATCCCTGCCATATCTGGAGAAGTCCACCAACCTAACTTGGTGGTGAACAACGAGCATACACACACACCAGCCCATTTTAATTCCGTTGTCCAGCAGACTCGTTTGGCAGCATCACGCCAATCCCGCAAGGCAATTCCGGTGGAGTACTATAGGCAGGAACATACAGCTGTTTATACATCATCAGTTAGTTAGCAGGATCGTCTGACTACATATGATGGATCTCACCAACCGCGTTTGGCGAAGTGTAATCAGCAGGCATATACACCTGCTAATACTAATCATGCCTACCAACCGTCTCTCTTGGTAGTGCACGGAGAAGTCAGTCGGAAATCCCCGATGACAAACAGGAGGCAGACTCAACTCTCTGCCCTCACACTTGAGTACTATCAGGATTCAATGATAGGAAAAGGAGGACAGGAGCAGGCACATACACCTACTCCAAGCCCAGATTGGACGTATATCCCCATTTCGGCAGCTAAAGTCACCAAGCATATTTTGTCAATGGTGAAAGAGAAGAAACAAATTCCTGCTCATATTCTGGATGCTTCCCAGGATATCATAACAACTTCAGCATCATCTCATGGAAAGACACATAAATATTTCCCTAGCAGTGGAGTGACACATCAATGATTCACTCCGGAAAAGACACACACATCCGTTCCAGTCCAAGAGGGTTATGAGGAATATTCCCCCATATCATACGGACAACCAAGTCAGGCATATACACCAGATTTGAGTTGAGATCGCCAGCCTAACCAGACCATCTTTCCTGATCAGGCACATACACCTGCTCAGAGCAACCACTTTCATCAACAAGTGGTTTCCAAAGCGAGTAAGAAGGCATCTAAGAAAAAGATCCGCCCAGCATAGTCAGGAGATCGAAGGCCAATCTATGACAAGGCATTGCTTGATGCTGGATTTCTTAAAGCCCCCAGATATTTATCTATTGGAATTCAAAATTCTACTCCCTCAGTTCCCAATAACGGGAACATTAATTCCCAAAGTCTTCAACAGACACTTTCTCATGAAGGCCTGCTTCGTGACAATTCGTTCAATCTTGAAGTTTCATCTTCAGATGAGAGCCACAAGAACCCTCTGTGTGGTCAGAAGACCAAGGTGCAACAGATCTCATCTATTACTGTAACCCATTATGGTGGTCCTCCCCATGATGATGAACTTCGCTGCGAAAGTCCTCTCCGCAGTAGTGATTCACATTTCCCGGAAAATACTCTAGTGGACAATGTAGTGCCGGGAAAGCCCTCTTATCTTGAGGCACTTGCAAATGCGAAACTAGTCATGTCTGATGCTTTATCACTAACAAGTGAAATACTTTATCAATCCGACGATAGCCTAGGGTGTAGGTCATTCTCCGAACCACCCCTAAGTCATGCATCTTCTATTTTTATCAATGATATCTCTACCAATCTTGTTGAATCCGATGAAGCAACAAAGAAACACCAACTCTTGTCAAAACAGGTATAAGAATCTTCATTTAATGATAAAGAGGAAATGCTGAAAATGAGAAAAAAATTGGCGAAAGGTGAGGTACCAGTCATGTTTTGGCCTTTGGCTGACTCCCAGTACGACATTACAAAGATGTTGATGAATGATGGAATCCATGATATTCGTCTCAACATATAGAAAACTCTTTTTCAATTGAAGAAGAAGGTATTATATTATGATTAATATGAACGTCATATTATGATAATAGAAGGGATACAATGTCAGATTGATTTGGCATCTCCATCAGTCTCTCGGTATCCAAATGCTAAAAAGCAGCAGAGAACCCTTCAACGTTCATGCCTTGGCGCACTAAGAAAATTGCGTCAATTAATTGTCAATGCTCCATCTGGTGTTCATATCATAGGATGGAGTGTTCACGGAGCACTACATTTCACAGTGCTTTCCAATTAGCAAATCCCTCCAAAAATGGTCACATGTAATGTTATTGCCCATGGCAGGCCACAGTCAATGGGATTTGTTTGTAATCAAAAGCTTTATCAAGAATAGGCTTTAACTAGTTACTCTCAAAGTCTATCATATAGGGAACAGGTTTTTGAATTGATCCTACATCAAGAAGGTGATAATATTTCACAAGCCTCTCGTATGGAGCAAACACATCATCAAATGACAGAAATTTCGGAAATCATCCAACGGTCTGTTGAACCTCGTGATAAAAGTGGATATAGGTTAATGCATCCAGCTAATTTCCGAACTAAGGTTCGCAAGAACAAGAGAGATTTTAAGAAGATCTCAGACATAGTATGTCATGAGACACCCCAGCTTGTCAGACTGGGGACTTCTTTAATCCAACCCTCAGATTCAACAAACGAGATTCGAGGAGTTGAGTGGAAACAGCATGAACATCCCCAGTTCACAAGACTGGGGACACTTTCAAATCATCAATCCCCTCCTCAGAGAATGTCAGTCTTTTCTCGATTGGGGAAGAATCCACAAGAGGAACGAAGAGCCAAATTATCAGGAGATTCCCTCCAAGTTATAGCTCTCCAAGAAGTTCCTAAAAAATTGAATCAACAAAAGGCAATGTCTCATCAAAGACATGAAAGAAGACAATATCACGACAACTGTTGATAGAAGGGATGCGATGCATTATGCATCAATCAATGTCATCAATGCCTTTGTTGCTAATCCATTAGAGGAGGTTCACTCAGGGGACTCAGATGAAGAGTGTCCTGCTGAAAAAAATGTACGCACCGATACAAATGAAGAAGGTGTGTGTACACGAAGTCAAAGGATTACTCAGAACCTAGGTAATCCACTTCCCTCTCTCCAAAAGGTATCCAACAAAGGGAAGGGAATGATTCAGGTTACATATCCTTCCTCTGGAGAAGGTCAATCGCGCTCCTTAGATCAAAGGTTTGCACAACAGGAGGAATAAATGAAATAATTAAGAAGGTTGAATGCAGAACTACTTCAGAGTAGTCTTCTTCTTAAAAATGCTGGAGTCCAACAGCAAAAGTAATTTGTTGTAGTTACTGAGATGGATTAGGAATGTCCTCCTTCATCAGTACACCCTCAGAAGTCTAATCCTACAGGTCAAGTGCAATAATGGTTGGCAGCACTACCATCAGTTGCAGCACCAACCACCACGTCTGTCCAAGCTCCATTCATTGCACCTACCCAAATCCAAGTTCAACAGGATATTTCTCAAAAGTTGATAAATACTATTGAGTCATTAACAGCTCGGTTAGAAACTATGGAAGGGAAAAGGGCGCAAGTTCAACCTGAAAAGAATGTTTACCCTGAATGGGTAGATTCAATTTCTCCTCCATCCAGTTTTGGAAACCCTATTTTTCCTACTTTCAATTGATCAGGCAACCCTGAACAACATTTGACACATTACGTTTCTTGTTGTGATCCTATGATGGGAACTCCAGAATAGCAAGAAGTAGTGAAACTCATATGCTTCGTGCGAACTTTGCAAGGACCAGCTTTTGTCTGGTATACCAGCTTGCAATCCCGGTCAATCATCGGATGGGAGGATCTTCGCCAAAAATTCCTTCTTCAGTTTAGCTCACCTTTTCCAAAAATTACAGTTTTCAATCTTACAAACCGCAAGCAAAGGGAGAAGGAAAGAGTCTCTGATTTCATTGCTCGCTGGAAGGGATTAACATATTTCCTGATTTTAGCACTTCCTCAAGAGGAACTGTTGCCAATCTGTGTGGCAAATTTGTGTGACGAATTACACACTCCATTGATCCCAGTGAAATACACAGGAGAGTTTCGAGATCTTACTTCAATAGCTCAATAGATTGAAAATTCCCTTATACAGGCTAAGGGTAAATCTCGTGTAATTCAATCAGCTCCAGGAAGGAGAATGGGTAAAGCGGAAACTGCTACAGTTATGATTAAACAAGCGCATGTACCTATTTTTACATCAAAACCTTCATCTTCTCGAAGAGATCCACCTCCTGAACGCCAAAAAAGTCCGTTTTATCCAATTGATCAAAAAGATCAACGACGAAAACAATTTGAGGATTTGAAGAGTAAAACATACTCTTTCCTAAATGAGAAGGTTCCTGGTTACTTCATTTCAGCTCTGGAAAATAATTTGGTTCAATTACCAGTGCCCAAGAGGCCAAACAAGGAAGGAGATGAAGACCATCCCAATTATTTTCCCTTTAATAAAATGTTAGGGCATCCCATAGAGGAGTGTTTTGTCTTTAAAGACCCCCTAGAAAAGATGGTCGAATTGGGACAAGTCACGTTGAAAGGTTCTTCGACTCAGGTAGCATGTGTCACTGCTACAGTTCGAGAGGAAGAAGGTGAATGGAAAGAATTCAAAAGTAGAAACGCATTGAAGTATGATGATTGGATGGTCAGAAAGACAATCAATCAGACTCATGCCATTTTGCGAATACAATTAAAGAAACCAATTGTGTCTTCTACCATGAATATTGTGGTAAAACCCTCTTCGTCAGAGGGAAAATCCTCAAATAAACGGCTTGATTCAAAGAATAAAAAAATTCAGAAGAAGATGAGTATGTGTCAAAGCCTAAACTGTCTTTGACTCTGGCAGACATTATGCCATCTACATCAAAGCCACGGGCACTGCCCCATCAAACGGCACAACCTAAATAGGATAATCAGGCAGAGTCATTATCAGAGTAAGAGTTAATCTTCGGTTCTGTTAATATGATTCAATTAACAGATCCATATTCCTGTCTTGATGAGCCTGAATTCCCTATATCAAAGAAGGGAATCCGAGGAAGTTCTAGAGGTTCAGGATATAGGGGAAGACATGGATCTTTCCGAAGCCACTAATCCAATTCTACCCCTGCTAGCACTGTGTATGCAGCAGAAACACGTGGTAGATCCCTTCAACGAGCTCAAAAAGAACAAGCAAGTTCTTCTGCCAATGACCAACTCAGTTTTGGCACAATTATTTTTGAAGACCGATTAAAGGTTCCATATTATTTATCTCAGCAAGTAAATGGATCTAATCAGGCTAATATTCCAAAACCATGGATGTTGCCAACTTCTATCCCAATACAAGATGCATCAGCTTCCAAAGCATCTGCTTCCAAGGTACCTGCTAAACCACATATTCCTGTTGGGAAACGCAGAACTCTAGATCAAAATTATGATATATTGAAACACTTGGCCCAAGTACCAACCAAGTTATCAATTTTGGATGCTTTGAATATGTCAAAAGATATTCGAGAAGCATTCATCGAAGCTTTGTCAAGTCCTCGTGATTTTGAAGCTGAAATTGCTGCAGCTGAAGTCTATCACATAGAGAATAAGCCTGCAGAATGACATGCAGTGATATCTTTTACTGATAGAGATGAAGATGATGTTGTTCATGGGTACATAAAACCTCTATACTTATCTAGAAAATTCAATGATGTAGATATCCGAAGAGCTTTCATTGACAATGGTTCAGGAGTCAACCTCATGCCCATTCGTACACTTCGTCGATTGGGCCTCACAGAATCTGATTTATCTCCTTCTACCATGATGTTACAAGGATATGATAAAAATGAACAAGAACCACTAGGTGAAGTTACACTCAGAACTCAGTTTGGAGATCTTGTATCCAATTCGGATTTCATGATTGTTGATCAAGACTCAGCTTTCAATGTCTTGCTTGGAAGACCCTCGCTACATCAGCATGCAGCTATCCCTTCATCATACCATCAATGTCTCAAATATTGTTTCAATGGTCAAGTTGGAACATTGTATGGTGATAAGGCCCCAGTCAAGACATGTGAGTCTCAATACATTGAGGCATAATTTTTTCACATGAATGGAAGAGGGAAATCTATAATAAAGGAAATTAACAAAGTTAATGCTCCATATGGTTTGGAGAAGATTCTTATAAAAATATTTACACATGTGAGTACAGATTATGTGTTACCTATCAGTCAAATTGACAAAATAGGCCCAAATCAAAATACACTTATGGAAACATCCATAATGTCAATTACGGCAATCGAGCCAGACAACATGGGATAAATTGGTAACCTACCAAACAGTGATGAAAGAATAAGTGGTGACGTTTTCATTTCATCTGCTGAAGTCCAACAAGTCTATACTTCACCAATCAGGCCAGAACAAGTTATAGAAACATCAGAGGTGAATAATGATGTCGAATCCCAATCCATCATCTCCTCTTTATTTCCCAAAGAAGACCCTTTATTATCAATAGGGTCGGAAATGGAAGCTTCTTCTTCAAAATGTGAAAATTTTGAAATCTATTATGATCATGACAATTTCATTTTGTCATCTACTATGCAAGTAGAAACGGAAGAAATATCACGTGATGAAGAGGAAGAGGAAGGTATTAGAGATGCTCCTCCCGCATTTGATGAGGGTATCTCTACCACTGTGGATGAACTTAGAGAAGTAAATCTGGGTACAGAGAAAAATCCACGCCCCACTTTAATTAGTGCGGCCATGACCCTTGAAGAGAAAGAGATGTATATTTCTTTTCTAAAGAAAAATAAAGATATTTTTTCTTGGAACTATACAAAAATGTCTGGGCTTGATCCTGATATTGCTAGTCATCATTTGGGTTTACCAAAAGAACATCGAGGATTTAAGCAAGCCGCGAGAAGAACACACCCAACTTATGCTTCCAAAATTGATGCTGAAGTGGATAAGCTGATCAAAGATAACTTCATTAGATAAGTTCAGTATCCCAAGTGGTTTGCAAATATTGTCCCTGTAAAGAAAAATAACGGACAAATTAGGGTTTGCATCTATTTCAGAGATCTTAATCGGTATTGTCCTAAAGATGATTTCCCAGTTCCGATTACAGAAATCTTAATTGATGCGACAACTGCCTATGAAGTACTTTCATTCATGGATGGATATTCCAGATATAATCAGATCCGAATGGCCCTAGAAGATGAGGAATCTACACCCTTCAGAGCCCCTCAAGGTGTGTTTTGTTACCGAGTAATTCCATTTGGTTTATAAAATGCAGGTGTAACATATCAACGCGCCATGCATCGTATCTTCAAACATTTCCTAGGGAAGTTTGTTGAGTGATATGTGGATGATTTGGTGGTTAAATCCAAACAACGTTCTAATTACTTGGCAGATTTAGAAGTCACATTCCACAGGCTTCGACAACATAATTTGAAGATGAACCCCTTAAAATGTGATTTTGGGGTAACCTCAGGGAAATTTCTCGGCTTTGTTGTACGCCATAGTGGTATTGAATTCGATCATGAGAAGTCCAAGTCAATCCTTGGTATTTCACCTCCTCATAATTTGGAAGAATTAAGAGGACTTCAAGGACACTTAGCCTATATTCGGTGTTTCATCACCAATTTGGAAGGAAAAATTTTACCCTTTACCAAATTAATGAAAAAAGGAGTCACTTACCATTGGACTGAAGAATGTCAAGAAGAATGTGATGTTCTCAAGAAATACCTCTTGAGTCCACCGATACTCATGCCACCTGTTGAAGGAAGACCACTTATCCTCTATGTGACAGATCTAGATCGATCATTGGGTGCCTTTCTTGCTCAAAAGAATGATGCTAGAAATGAAAATAGCCTCTACTATCTCAGTAAAACTATGCTTGAAGCAGAAACCCGGTATTCAAGTATTGAGAAGTGCTGCCTGGCATTAATCTTTGTAGTTTAGAAACTGAGATACTACCTGCAACATCACGAGGTCCAATTGGTATCTCGCAATAATCCGCTCAAATTCATCCTTAGTCATCCAACGCTTACAGGACATCTTACATGGTGGGCTGTTATTTTGCAGCAGTTCGACATTCAGTATGTCTCAAAAGGCGATAAAGGGACAAGCTCTGGCTGATTTCCTGGCTGAACATCCTTCAGTGGAAGACACGTCTTCAGATATTGAACTCCCTGATGAGAAGTTTTCTCTATTCAAGAGAATCCTCAAACATGGGAAATGTATTTTGATGGTGCTTCCAGAAGTCCAACAGGGAAGAAAATGGAAAATCCTACATTCAACAAAGTTTGTTTAGGAATTGTGCTCATTTCTCTAGATAAGGCAGTGTTACCTTATTCCTTTTTATTGTGGGAAGGTGGTACCAATAATGAAGCCGAATACCAAGCTCTCATTACAGGCTTGGAGTTAGCGCTCCAAGCATAAGTGAATCACTTAATGGTGAAAGGTGATTCAGACCTGGTAATCAAACAAGTCAATGGGGATAATGCCATCAGAAAAGAATAATTAATCCCTGTGTATGATTACTTCAGAGAGTTAATGGAGTAATTCTCTTCAGAACTGACATTTTCTTATGTCCCAAGATCACAAAATGCTCAAGATGATGCGCTAGCCAATATAGCCACAGCTCTAGCAGATCCAAACCGGGACGAGACAACCATCATTATTACCCACTGTCGTGAAATTTCACATTATGTTCAAGCTAGAACAGAGGAAATTAATGAAATTAGTCCCATTCCTGAACTATATGGTCATACTACAGGATTGATGTCACCTATCAGGGAATACCATCAAAATGAAACACTTCCACCTGATAGAGCCGAGAAAGAACAATTCTGGCGACGTGTGGTCAATTTTACTCTTTATGATAGCCCAAACCACATAGAGAAAATTCTCTACAAACGTGGTTTTGATGGAGTTCTCTTCAGATGCATTGATGGTGAAGAGACAATGGCTGTCATAAAAGAAGTCCATGCAGGAATCTGTGGTTCCCACCAGTCTGGACACAGACTGTCTGATCAAATTCGAAGGCTTGGATAATTTTGGCCTTCAATGATACAAGATTGTGTTAATTTCACAAAGAAGTGTCATTCATGCCATGTATATGCCATATTCATTCATCAACCTCCAGAGTTGCTTCATACAACTAAATACTCGTGGCCATTTTCCACATGGGGAATGGATGTGGTGGGACCTTACCCTTCAGCTACGACCAAGAAGTTTAAGTACATTCTTACTGCTACTGATTTCTTTTCCAAATGGGAAGAGGCAGTACCTCTCAAAGAAGTTAGTTTTAAATTCATTGATAGCTACATCAATTCTAACATCATTACTAGATTTGGTGTCCCTCATACCATATTGATGGACAATGGCACCAACTTCTGTTCTTCTGAGATGAAGAAATTGTATCAAGAATATAACATTAAATCCAACCATTCATCTCGGTATCATGTGGCGGCCAATGGCCAAATAGAAGCCTTTAACAAGACTCTTTCAAATATACTACAAAAGATGGTGGATAAAGATAAGAGATCATGGCCTGATAAAATCTTTAATGCTTTATGGGCTTATCAAACTACCATCCGCAATGCAAATCGGTCAACTCCATATTCGTTGGTATATGGAATGGAAGCAGTCTTTCCAATTGAAGTTCAATTTCCCTCACTCAGAGTAGCCATTTGTGATTAGTTATCTACACATGAGCAATCCCAAAAGCGATTGAATGAATTGGAATAGTTATATGAGAAAAGATTGTTCACTTTGCACCACATGGAAATCTATCAGAATCGAATAGCACGAGCTTTTAACAAAAAAATTCGTCTTCGTTCATTTATTCAGGGAGAATTGGTATTGGTTCTCAGAACACCAATGACACCAGGAAAGAAGCCCCCCAAGCTTGAACCAAAATGGGAAGGACCTTATTCAATACATAAGGTCTACACTAATTTAGCTTATTCATTAATCTCAATGGACGGAGAACTCATCATGACTCCAACCAATGCCAGATTTCTGAAGAAATATTTTGTATAAACACAAAATATGGTCCCCAGAACCAAGATTCTTACAATTGGTTCATATAATTCGTCCAACAGGACGTTAAACTGTCGGAAAGTCCCTTTTTCATCCAACATGACGTTAAACTGTAGAAAAGAAGACGTCCCCAAACTTGACACTAAACTATGCGGCACCAGTTCTGTCACGACCCGCCCTTGGGGTCCGTGCCGTGACTACCCCAAGCCCGCCTTCCATAGGCCAGGGGCTGGCGACTAGCACCAAGGCGTAAATCCCAGTAAAAAGGGAAGTCATTGCCTTTGAAAAGTAAACAAACACCACAAAATAAACAAGCAGAAAGTAAACACTAAACAAAAGCAGAGTACTACTGAAAGTGCGGAAAAGTAAATGGGCCAGTATACAAACCCAAACTGAAAGTAAAGTACAACTCAAAAAGGGAAAACAGCAACTGAAAAGTAAAAGCCGCTACTCCGAGCTGTCCACTGGAAATCCCACCTAAAGGGTGGGTACAGATTGCTCCTCTGCTCCACGGGTCCCGCCGTCTGCTCCGTGCATGTCCCGCCCAGTGGTCCACCTCCAGGTACCGTCCCGCTGTGCAAGCCTCAGCTATGGTCAACGCTGTCCGTCGTCTGAAACCAACACAATGTAGTGCGGGCAAAGCCCGTGCAGGGGTGAGTATAAGCTACTCAGTAGGGACCCCGAGACCCCTGAAGGTCTCTCAAAATCCACAAAGGATAAACCACGAAGAAAATAACAATCACGAAGTAACAACCGACACTGCTTAGATATATGCCCATACATATACCTAAGTCATCAATTCAAATACGCTCCAACCTCCGAGCCCAAGTACAACTCAGTCCACACAGGATAGTAAACTTATTCCACACAGGAAAGCAAAACGTAATCCACACAGGATTGCACAACTCAATCCACACAGGAAAGCAATAGGATTCAGCTCACACAGGTATACTTCTTCAAGGACGATAAAGATGATCACTGATCCATCTAAGTCGTCGGACCCACGAAGGATCGATAGGTAACTAACCCCCGCAAAGACCCACACAGGATCGGGCCCACACAGGACCTGTAGGCGCTGCCTCACACAGAACCGCTGAGCGCAAGGACCCACACAGGATCGGGCCCACACAGGACCTGTAGCACTGATCCACGTAGGATCGCTGAGTGCTGTAGACGTCGTCGTCAAATCCACACAGGATCTCTGTACTGTCGTCGTCGCAGTCACAGTAGCAGTCGTAGCAGTTGTAGCAGTTGTAGCAGTCGCAGCCAGCACTAGGGTTCCCGCACACAGCAAGCTCGTTCGGAGGGTCCGCTCCACGAGCCGAGAGGCTGATACATCAACTGTCACGAAGACCAGAGTTGATGTATCCAAAGGTTCCGTATCGTCAATAGGAACTCAACGCAACAGACGGCGCGTCGATCGGACGCCCGGTCTGAGAGTTATTGGCATTTTCGTCTCCGGGGCCCGGTTGGTTTTTAAGGCTAAACCAACCCGACCGTACTCCTCCTGCGTCCAAACCTCGGGCGGAGTATTCCAAAAGATCCGTCTCACTAAGAGGAACACAACGCGACTGACGGTGCGTCAATCGGACGTTCGTAGCTCAAGATATGAGTGTTTCCGCTCCGAAGGCCCGGTTGGTTTCGTGAACGAACCAACCCGGCCGAACTCAAAGTAAACCGAATCCTTGAGTGCGATATACCGAAACGACCGTCTCGATCCAAGGATCGCGTTGCCGCAGACGGTTCGTCATTCGGAGGTCCGAGGCTCAAGTTATGGGCCAAAAACCGATTCTGGTTTGAAACGGGGGGGTCCGGGTCCGGGCCGACCCGGCCCGACCCCCCCCTGGGGCGGCGGCGCGGCGGGCCGCGGCGGCCTGGCGCCGCTAGGTGGCTGCACGTGGGGAGACAAACCCCCGCGTTTTGAGGGGCGGCGCGGCCTTTGTGCCGCGCCCGTTTCTTTTAAACCCCCCCCCCCACGTGGGGGGCCTGCTGGTGCGGAACCGAGGGGGCCGGCTGCCCCCCTCCTTCAAAGAACCGCCCCCCCTCATAAAGAGGGGAGTTTTTATGAGGTGGTCGGGGGATTAATTTCCCCGGTTTTAATGGTATCCGGCCGGCCGGTTTTCTCTAACGGGACCGGAAATTCCGGTCCCCCCTTCGGCTTCAGACGCCGGCGACCCGGTCGCCGGTCTTCTCTTCCGCCGCGGCCCGGAACCGGCCGCGGTCTCCTCGTCCCACCGCGGCCCGGAACCGGCCGCGGCGTTCGTCATCCGGCGCGGTGCGACGGCACCGCGCCCCTTCGCCGTGTCTTGATTCCATCCAACGCGGCGCGACGGCGTCGCGTTCTTGAAGATTCTCCTCGGCGTAGCGCGACGGCGCCGCGTAAAATAATTGCACGAATGTCCGCGTGGTGCGATGGCACCACGCCACTTTTCTTCTACCCGCAAGATAAATCAAGATAAACGATGGAGGGGGGTTCGGCCGTGTTCATGCGGTCCGGCCCCCCTCACGTTAAATAAATAACTCAACTTAAACATTCAAGCCTCATGTTAGACATGCGAGATCCACGTTCAAGAAATGGAATAAATAAATATTGAATCAACAACCCCTACCTCGGGTATAAGATCGAAGATTTGACAACGTCCCGCGGAAGACAACGTCGCGGTGGTCGGGCGTCGCGGTCGTCGTTCGTCAATCCGTTGACGAAGAGATATGCCCGAAGAGTTACGTCGTTGGAGAATCTTCGGATGCCGACGAAGAAGGTCCGAGGAGGAAGCGGTGTTCTCTTTCGTTGACACGGGAGACGAAGAAGAGCGGAGCGGCGTTCTTCGTCGGAAATTGAGCGTTCTTCGTCAAGTCTTGAGGAAAGTCAAATAATAAAGAAAACAACGAACTAAAGAACCCCTACCTCGATAGTCGCACGTTGACGTAGTCGTGGAATATCGGTGTCGATTCCTTTGACGTCGGAGGAAGAGTCGTTGTCAATGGCGTTCGTCGCGGAAAACCGTCGCGGAAGAGATGACGCGGAAGATGTACGCCGCGTCGCGGATACGGCGTCGCGGATGGACCGTGTTCTTCGGCGGAGAAGTTCTTCGTTGAAGAACGACGTTCTTCGCGTTCTTCGTTGAGTTTGAAGAAGAAGAAGAGCTCTCCACCTCTCAAGAAGACAAACAAATAACCCCCAAAATAAAATAAGACAACATCTTATTTTATTATCACATAACACATTAGAATTTCAAAAGTTTGAAATTCAAAAGGTTTAACTCCCATAATTAAAAAGGTAACTCAAGCCAATAAATGAGGCGTTAAGGGAGTTGGGAGAATTTGAAAGGTTTAGGGGTTCGTGTGGGCCCCACCACACTTAATCCTCCCAAGGGAGGTTAAGTGGGTGTGGGTCCCACTTCCAACCTCCTTTGGAAGGTTTTTAACAAGTTATAATAAAATTTGTTCTATACAAATTTTATTTAACTCAAACTAAAAACCCCTAAAATAAACTTTCAACCCGCAACAAACACAACTCCCTAAAAGGTCTCTTTAAGAGAATATCGGCGCTGCAAGTTCATCGGTGCCCTCGGATTTCAATTCCGAGCACCGGATCAAAAGTTAGGAATTCCCGCTCGTTCGTTCACTGAACGTACCCGAGCCAAACTTCGGAAATTAATTCCGGGCACTCCGGGCCTCGGAATTAGGTGCCGTCTGAAACCGCGCTCTTGTAAAATTCTAAAGAAAATTAAGAAAAAATTTCCCTTGAATTTTACGGGTCTTTACATTAATCCCACCTTAGGGCTTTACGTCCTCGTAAAGATACATCAAAAACTAGGGAAACAAATGAGGGTACAGAGCACGCATCTGAGCCTCCCGCTCCCATGTGCTCTCCTGGAGATTCCCGTGCTGCCATCTGATGCGCACAAGAGGAATCGATCACCCACGCAGGACCCGTTCCTGTCGATCCTCTATCTCCACCGGGACCTCCGTAAAAGTCGCCCCATCGTCAACGTCAAGCTCCCCATGGTCAATGATGTGCGTCGGGTCGTGCACGTATCTCCTCAGCTGAGATACGTGGAAGACGTCGTGCACCCGGTGCAACTGAGGTGGTAGAGCTAGGCGATAAGCCACCTCACCAATCCTGTTGAGAATCTGGAAAGGTCCGATGAAGCGCGGAGATAACTTGCCGCCTCGGCCAAATCTCTGAATACCACGTCGAGGTGAGACCCGCAAGAAGACGTGGTCGCCATCCTCGAACTCCAGTGGCCTCCGCCTCCTGTCAGCGTATGACTTCTGCCGGCTCTGAGCTGTCCTCATCCGCTCCTGGATGACCTGGACCTTCTCTGTCGTGGCCTGGACCATCTCCGGTCCCACCAGTGCTGACTCCCCAGGGTCTGTCCAGCACAAAGGAGATCTACATGGTCGGCCGTACAACGCCTCGTACGGTGCCATCCCGATGGTGGAGTGGTAGCTGTTGTTGTATGCGAACTCCACCAAGGGTAGGTGGTCCTCTCAGCTACGACCAAAGTCGAGGACACATGCGCAGAGCATGTCCTCGAGAGTCTGAATGGTCCTCTCCGTCTGACCATCCGTCTGAGGGTGAAAAGCTGTGCTAAGACGTAGCTGCGTACCGAACGCCTCCTGTAACCCCTTCCAAAGCCGGGAAGTAAAGCGGGCATCTCGATCGGAAACGATAGATGATGGAACGCCATGGAGCCGCACAATCTCTTGAACGTAGAGACGTCCCAAGCTCTCAACTGAGCCCTGCTCTCTGATGGGTAAGAAGTGTGCCGACTTGGTGAGTCGGTCAACAATCACCCAGATGGAGTCGTGACCTATGGAAGTGCGTGGAAGTCCAGTCACGAAGTCCATAGATATGCCGTCCCACTTCCACTCCGGAACCTCCAAGGGCTGCACCAAGCCTGCTGGTACCTGATGCTCTGCCTTCACCTGCTGACAGGTGAGGCATCGAGAAACGAACTCTGCTACAACCTTCTTCATGCCCGGCCACCAGTGCTGTCGTTTGAGGTCCTGGTACATCTTCGCCACTCCAGGATGTACCGCCAAAGGAGAAGTGTGAAACTCTCTCAGCACTTCCTCTCGCAAAGCTACTAGTACCATGGTACATCCTCTGAAAAGGATGTTGTTCTCTGCTCCAAGGAAGAAACCATCAGGTGCCTGTCCCGAGGATATCTGTGCACGCCGTGTCTCACAGTCAGCGTCCCCATGCTGTGCCTCCCTGACTCGCTGCAGTAGTGGAGGAGTGACTGTGAGAGACTGAAGAAAGGCTGCTCCATCTCTATCCACGAAGGATATCTGCAAAGAGGCTAGCTGCTCTGTCGCCTCCTCGAGTAGCTGAATGCCCGTCCTCCTGCTGAGGGCATCGGCTACTACGTTCCCCTTCCCAGGAGTATAGACTATCTCAAAGTCATAGTCCTGGAGGAACTCGAGCCATCGCCGCTGTCTCAGGTTCCGGTCCTTCTGCGAGAAGATATACCTGAGACTCTGATGATCGGAAAAGACTGTAAAGCGCTCGCCCATCAGATAGTGTCGCCATGTTTTCAGAGCGAAGACCACTGCTGCTAACTCCAGGTCATGGGTAGCGTAGTTCTGCTCATGCGGCCTCAACTGTCGTGATCCATAGGCGATCACTGCCTGCTCCTGCATCAGAACACATCCGAGTCCGGTCCCTGATGCATCGCAGTAGACTACGTACCCTACTCCCTCCTCAGGAAACCTCAAGATAGGTGCGTTAGTCAATCTCTGTCTCAGCTCCTGGAAGCTCTGCTGACAACTGTCTGACCACACAAAGGGTTTCCCCTTCTTCGTCAAAGCTGTGAGTGATGCCGCAACTCTGGAGAAGTTCGGCACAAATCTCCGATAGTATCCAGCTAGTCCCAAGAAACTCCGAACCTCAGTCACGCTCCTGGGTGGCTCCCATGCTAACACAGCCTCAATCTTCGTGGGATCCACTGCAACTCCCGCCTCAGAGATAACGTGTCCCAAAAAGTGGACCTCACGTATCCAGAACTGGCACTTCGAGAGCTTACCATAAAGCTGGTGCTCTCGGAGTGTGTCAAGAACAACTCGCAAGTGATAGGCGTTCTCCTCCTCTGTCGTAGAGTAAATCAGGATGTCGTCGATGAAGACCACGACAAACCGATCGAGGTATGGCTGAAAGATCCTATTCATGAGAGCCATGAACACTGCTGGAGCATTGGTTACACCGAAAGGCATAACCAAGAACTCATAGTGGCCATACCGACATCTGAAAGCTGTCTTCTGCACATCCTCGTCTCTGACTCTGAGCTGATGTTAGCCTGACCTGAGGTCTATCTTTGAGAACCACCGTGCTCCCTTGAGCTGATCAAAGAGGTCATCAATCCTCGGTAGCGGATACTTGTTCTTCACTGTCACCTGGTTCAGGCGACGATAGTCAACACAAAGTCGCAAGCTCCCGTCCGCCTTCTTGGCGAACAATATCGGGGAAGCCCATGGTGAAACACTGGGTCGGATGAACCCCTTGCCCTGCAAGTCCTCCAACTGTACCCGTAGCTCTCGAATCTCGACGGGGGCCATCCGATATGCTGGAGTGGATATCGGGGCTGTCCCGGGGTACAAGTCAATATAAAAGTCTACCTCTCTGCGAGGAGGTAGCCCTGGAACGTCGTCGGGAAAAACGTCCGCAAACTGATCCACCACTGCAGGAAAACCAGGACTCCGCACGTCAACTGCTCCAAGGATAAGGCTAGCCAACTGATGAGTGATGGGATGTCCTCTCCTACGCGGAAGTCCATCCTGTGCTGCCAAGGCTCCCTTCTCTCCGGTGAAGGTGAACCTTCTCCCATCGGTGCGTACACATCGCATCTTGCGCCTAAAACAGTCAATCTGTGCATGGATCGTAGATAGCCAATCCATGCCCAAGATGACGTCGTAAGGCCTCGACGCTGCTACAAGAAGATCCCAGCCGAAGCTCTCGCCTCCTAGAGTAAGCTCACACTGCCGGCACCAGTGCGTAATCGTCGAGTCTGCTCCCGTAGGAGTCTCTAGCCGTAAGGATCGAGCCAACGGCTCTGTCGGAATCTCCGAGCTCCGAACAAGGGCAGCGGCTATGAAAGAATGACTCGCTCCTGTGTCTATAAGAACTACAGCAAGGGTGGAATAGACACAGATAGTACCTCGAATCATCTCGGGTGCGCCGTGGTCGTAGGCCTCTGCTGCCTGGAGCTGTGCCTGTCGCTGCCCGCCAGCTCCCTGTGGTCGGGGTGGACCTCCTGGTGGTGGTGGTGGTAGAGCCTCAAAGCGTCGGCCACCACTAGCTGCTCGTCCAGCTCCTCTGCCTCGTCCGCCTCCTCCCTGCGGACCGCCACGGTCGATCCTCTGCCTCTGCCTCGGTGGTCCATCAACTGTCTGCTGCTCCTCGGCACGACGGGTCGGGCAGTCACGAGCCATGTGGCCCTGCCCGCCGCACGAGTAGCATTGTATGCCTCTCGGAAGACTGGCTCCGCGCTGTGTGCCCCGCACTGCTGAGCCAGTGCCCTGAGATCGTCTGCCTGAAGGTCTGGTCTGTCTGGACCCCTGAGTCATCCGTCGACTGCCTCCTGCGGATGACTCTGCCACGTGCCGCCCTGCGGTGGGTCGCTGTGCTGGTGTAGACTCAGCAAGGAAGCTCTCGATCAGAAGGGCCCGCTCCAGTACTCCTATCTGAGTCGGTATGCTGAGGGAGATCAGCGATGCCCTGATCTCGTGTCTCAAACCCTGCTCAAAGGTCCGGGCCCGGAAGAATGGGTCCCGTACCATGTCGGTCGAGTAACGCGAGAGATCGGTAAATCTCGCCGAGTACTGAGCGACCGTCATGCTGCCCTGCCGCAGCTGTAGAAGCTCCTGGATACGCACCGCACGAAGGGTGGATGGGACGAACTCCGAGCGGAAAAGGCTCTCAAAGTCCGTCCAAAGTAGAGATGCCTCATCGTGCACCTGGAGCATCAAGCTCCACCATCGTCCTGCTGCTGCGTGTAGTAGGCTCGCAGCGAGGATCACCATGAGGTCTGCTGGTGTCCTCACTAGCCTAATCACTCGAACTACTGCCTCCAGCCAGTCCTCTGCTGCCTGGGGATCCGTCTCCCCGCGAAACCTGGGCGGTCGCTGGCGCTGAAACTCATGCAGTGCGCTGAGGCGACGTGCATCATCAGCGGCTGCTGCTGGAAGCATCGGGGGATCGGCGGGTAAAGCTACCGCCAGCGCCACTACTGGAAAAGGGCCCTGCACCGAGGCCTCGTCGCTCGGTGGGCTGTCGTCTCGCTCGACTCTCGTAACCCTAGCTGGCTGCCGTCGTGGGGCCATCCTGAAAAGGAAACAGGTGCGCCACGGTTAGAACAGTATACCTAGTGAGCTGATATAAGTAATCACAAAGAAAACTTTGAAACACACACGCAATCAATGTTTTCGTGCATTACGTCGGAAATCAGAAGTCAAGGTCCTGGTGTACGGATACGTCGGCCGCCGCACCAACACTGGACTCCCTGGACTGATATCCACACTCAATACGCTAAACATTATTGCTTCACATAGAAAAGATCAGAGTTCGCGGTAGAACCAAACTGCCTTTGATACCAATTTGTCACGACCCGCCCTCGGGGTCCGTGCCGTGACTACCCCAAGCCCGCCTTCCATAGGCCAGGGGCTGGCGACTAGCACCAAGGCGTAAATCCCAGTAAAAAGGGAAGGAATTGCCTTTGAAAAGTAAACAAACACCACAGAGTAAGCAAGCAGAAAGTAAACACTAAACAAAAGCAGAGTACTACTGAAAGTGCGGAAAAGTAAATGGGCCAGTATACAAACCCAAACTGAAAGTAAAGTACAACTCAAAAAGGGAAAACAGCAACTGAAAAGTAAAAGCCGCTACTCCGAGCTATCCACTGGAAATCCCACCTGAAGGGTGGGTACAGATAGCTCCTCTGCTCCACGGGTCCCGCCGTCTGCTCCGTGCATGTCCCGCCCAGTGGTCCACCTCCAGGTACCGTCCTGCTGTGCAAGCCTCAGCTAAGGTCAACGCTGTCCGTCGTCTGCAACCAACACAACGTAGTGCGGGCAAAGCCCGTGCAGGGGTGAGTATAAGCTACTCAGTAGGGACCCCGAGACCCCTGAAGGTCTCTCAAAATCCACAAAGGATAAACCACGAAGAAAATAACAATCACGAAGTAACAACCGACACTGCTTAGATATATTCCCATACATATACCTAAGTCATCAATTCAAATACGCTCCAACCTCCGAGCCCAAGTACAACTCAGTCCACACAGGATAGTAAACGTATTCCACACAGGAAAGCAAAACGTAATCCACACAGGATTGCACAACACAATCCACACAGGAAAGCAATAGGATTCAGCTCACACAGGTATACTTCTTCAAGGACGATAAAGATGATCACTGATCCATCTAAGTCGTCGGACCCACGAAGGATCGATAGGTAACTAACCCCCGCAAAGACCCACACAGGATCGGGCCCACACAGGACCTGTAGGCGCTGGCTCACACAGAACCGCTGAGCGTAAGGACCCACACAGGATCGGGCCCACACAGGACCTGTAGCACTGATCCACGTAGGATCGCTGAGTGCTGTAGACGTCGTCGTCGAATCCACACAGGATCTCTGTACTGTCGTCTTCGCAGTCACAGTAGCAGTCGTAGTAGTTGTAGCAGTTGTAGCAGTCGCAGCCAGCACTAGGGTTCCCGCACACAGCAAGCTCGTTCGGAGGGTCCGCTCCACGAGCCGAGAGGCTGATACATCAACTTTCACGAAGACCATAGTTGATGTATCCAAAAGTTCTGTATCGTCAATAGGAACTCAACGCAACAGACGGCGCG
Source organism: Viscum album (assembly GCA_963277665.1). Lineage (NCBI taxonomy): Eukaryota > Viridiplantae > Streptophyta > Magnoliopsida > Santalales > Viscaceae > Viscum > Viscum album. Next base: position 300,750,548 of record OY728131.1, on the reverse strand, counting down.
TCGATCGGACGCCCGGTCTGAGAGTTATTGGCATTTTCGTCTCCAGGGCCCGGTTGGTTTTTAAGGCTAAACCAACCCGACCGTACTCCTCCTACATCCAAACCTCGGGCGGAGTATGCCAAAAGATCTGTCTCACTAAGAGGAACACAACACGACTGACGGTGCGTCAATCGGACGTTCGTAGCTCAAGATATGAGCGTTTCCGCTCCGAAGGCCCGGTTGGTTTCGTGAACGAACCAACCTGGCCGAACTCAAAGTAAACCGAAACCTTGAGTGCGATATACCGAAACGACGGTCTCGATCCAAGGATCGCGTTGCCGCAGACGGTTCGTCATTCGGAGGTCTGAGGCTCATGTTATGGGCCAAAAACCGATTCTGGTTCGAAACGGGGGGGTCCGGGTCCGGGCCGACCCGGCCCGACCCCCCCCCCCCCCCCCCTGGGGCAGCGGCGGCGGCACGACGGCCGGCGGCGGCGCGGCGGCGCGGCGGCGCGGCTACGCGGCGGGCCGCGGCGGCCTGGCGCCGCTAGGTGGCTGCACGCGGGGAGACAAACCCCCGCGTTTTGAGGGGCGGCGCGGCCTTTGTGCCGCGTCCGTTTCTTTTAAACCCCCCCCCCCCCCCCCCACGTGGGGGGCCTGCTGGTGCGGAACCGAGGGGGCCGGCTGCCCCCCTCCTTCAAAGAACCGCCCCCCCTCATAAAGAGGGGGGTTTTTATGAGGTGGCCGGGGGATTAATTCCCCCGGTTTTAAGGGTATCCGGCCGGCCAGCTGGCCGGCCGGTTTTCTCTAACGAGACCGGAAATTCCGGTCCCCCCTTCGGCTTCCGACGCCGGCGGCCCGGCCGCCGGTCTTCTCTTCCGCCGCGGCCCGGAACCGGCCGCAGTCTCCTCATCCCGCCGCGGCCCGGAACCGGCCGCGACGTTCGTCATCCGGTGCGGTGCGACGGCACCGCACCCCTTCGCCGTGTCTTGATTCCATCCAACGCGGCGCGATGGCGTCGCGTTCTTGAAGATTCTCCTCGGCGTAGCGCGACGGCGCCGCGTAAAATAATTGCACGAATGTCCGCGTGGTGCGATGGCACCACGCCACTTTGCTTCTACCCGCAAGATAAATCAACATAAACGATGGAGGGGGGTTCGGCCGTGTTCATGCGGTCCGGCCCCCCTCACGTTAAATAAATAACTCAACTTAAACATTCAAGCCTCATGTTAGACATGCAAGATCCACGTTCAAGAAATGGAATAAATAAATATTGAATCAACCACCCCTACCTCGGGTATATGATCGAAGATTTGACAACGTCCCGCGGAAGACAACGTCGCGGTGGTCGGGCATCGTGGTCGTCGTTCGTCAATCCGTTGACGAAGAGATATGCCCGAAGAGTTACGTCGTTGGCGAATCTTCGTATGCCGACGAAGAAGGTCCGAGGAGGAAGCGGTGTTCTCTTTCGTTGACACGGGAGACGAAGAAGAGCGGAGCGGCGTTCTTCGTCGGAAATTGAGCATTCTTCGTCAAGTCTTGAGGAAAGTCAAATAATAAAGAAAACAACGAACTCAAGAACCACTACCTCGATAGTCGCACGTTGACGTAGTCGTGGAATATCGGTGTCGATTCCTTTGATGTCGGAGGAAGAGTCGTTGTCGATGGCGTTCGTCGCGGAAAACCGTCGCGGAAGAGATGACGCGGAAGAAGTACGTCGCGTCGCGGATACGGCGTCGCGGATGGAACGTGTTCTTCGGCGGAGAAGTTCTTCGTTGAAGAACGACGTTCTTCGCGTTCTTCGTTGAGTTTGAAGAAGAAGAAGAGCTCTCCACCTCTCAAGAAGACAAACAAATAACCCCCAAAATAAAATAAGACAACATCTTATTTTATTATCACATAACACATTAGAATTTCAAAAGTTTGAAATTCAAAAGGTTTAACTCCCATAATTAAAAAGGTAACTCAAGCCAATAAATGAGGCGTTAAGGGAGTTGGGAGAATTTGAAAGGTTTAGGGGTTCGTGTGGGCCCCACCACACTTAATCCTTTCAAGGGAGGTTAAGTGGGTGTGGGTCCCACTTCCAACCTCCTTTGGTAGGTTTTTAACAAGTTATAATAAAATTTGTTCTATACAAATTTTATTTAACTCAAACTAAAAACCCCTAAAATAAACTTTCAACCCGCAACAAACGCAACTCCCGAAAAGGTCTCTTTAAGCGAATATCGGCGCTGCGAGTTCATCGGTGCCCTCAGATTTCAATTCCGAGCACCGGATCAAAAGTTAGGAATGCCCGCTCGTTCGTTCACTGAACGTACCCGATCCAAACTTCGGAAATTAATTCCGGGCACTCCGGGCCTCGGAATCTGGTGCCGTCTGAAACCGCGCTCTTGTAAAATTCTAAAGAAAATTATGAAAAAAATTCCCTTGAATTTTACGGGTCTTTACAAGTTCGTCCTTGCTATATAACATTAAACTATACAACAATGGTCCAGTATGACCTTAAACTCCTCCTTGGTCCAGTATGACCATAAACTGCATCTTCAACGGTCCATGCATATGACCCTAAACTGTTTGCAAGTCCCTTACGTCCGGAAAGACATTAAACTACATAAGCGCTTAAAGGTCTTGTATGACTTTAAACTGCACCATCCACGGTCTATGCATATGACCTTAAACTATTTGAAATTTCTTCCAACATGACGCTAAATTGTGTCGTCCCTTTTTCATCCAACATGACGTTAAACTGTGGAAAAATCCTCAATGCGTCCAACATGATGTTAAAATGGTGCACTCTTCTGTCCTCACTGCATGACATTAAACTGCACAGTCCCCCTTTCGTCCAATATTATGTTAAACTGTATTGTCCCCATTGTCCTAACTAAATGACACTAAACTGTATAGAAAGTCCTTGATATGTCTTACATGACGCTAAACTATACTTTGTCCCTACTACATGACATTAAAACTGTGCAGCACCAATAGTCTTAACTGCAAGACTTTAAACTGAATAGTCCCTTCGTATTGTCCCTGCTACATGACATTAAACTGTGCATTGTTAAGGTTGTTGCTACCTCTTGTTTTTCACAACGAGTATGACTCACGTGAGATTAGAGAAAACCTTAACCATAACACTCTCTTTGGGCCGCTAATCATGTGTAAGTCCCAACAACATTTTTTAGGTCATTGACCCCAAGAACAGCTTGATCATTAATTCATTCTTTAATTGAACTACAAGGACTTTGATCCTTGCCTTTTAGGGTGGGTATGTAGGCACCCTCCCAAGGTTCAAGCCCAAAACCAATCTCTTCACATTGGTTCACCTCTATCTCATATGATGTTGATTCGTGAAACCGCCCCTAGAATCAATATCTTTACATTGGTTCACATTCGTCCTTGTTATACGACGTTAAACTATACAACACTTTTGTTCGGTATGACAATAAACTACAATATTCTTTGATTTACTCATTTGAGAGGGAACCATTATTTACATTGATTTTTCAATCATGTTTTATTTCAAAAGATTACGTGTATTCATGGCAATGCCTAAACTTTTTATCTTGTGTTAAACCATCATTGTACTAAAGTCCCCTTTCACCTTTCACATGTACGAATCAAATTTGTACAAAGGGAATTTCTAGAACTACGTGGGCTTGATTCCCATCCTTATGGGATACGTAGGAATGTTCGAGTATCCCTCGAATCCAGCCCCAAGTCTTTTGGGCCTAACCCCAAATTTCACTTTCAGTCCCCTGGATGAAAAGTCCTCATGAACACACACACTGTGTATTCATTATTATGGTCCGAACTCTATGAACCTAAACTAAGATCTCTCATACTTTCGTCCTGCACAATGTTAAACTGCATTTCAAGAACAACGTATGTCTTGATTCTCATTCTTATGAGATACGTAGGGAAGTCCAAAATTTCAATTCAGGACCCACCCACAACATGATTATGGTTATCATTTAACTATGTATCTCTATATACATTGAAAATACCCATATTTATGTGTTATAATCCTAACCTTAAATATTTTCAGATCTTCATAACCCTTTTCCTTACTTTTAGTCCCAAAAATGTCAAACTTCTGAGAATTATTTTTGCCTGACTATGCAGTATGTGCCCATAGGTGGCCTTGCATAAACAGTCCACATAACAGACTTTTCAGCCAAAGGATACTATTTATTTGACTATACATCCAATGCCCTTAGGTGGCCCTGCATAATTCAACCCCCTAACGGGTTTGTTAAATGATGGTAACTTCATTCTTGGGAAGAATGCCTCTTTTGTCCTTATTTGTCTTAAACGACGGTATGTAGGGATCTGCAAGAAAATATCCATCCTTAACATATTTGTCCCATATCCTTTTTCATGATCTGAAAGTATTCGAGTCTATGGTTTATTCTTCTTCCCTATGTCTGGGTCAGACCTTCGTAGGAGTGATATTCATCCAGTTCTTCGATAATCCTATCTGGAAATATCTTCTCCATATTCAAGTACCTCTTTCCATACAGCAAACTCTATACATTGGAAGATTTGAATCTCCATAAACTTTCACTGGCTTTTAGCACTAGGAAAGAAAATTTCTGAGAGTTCTTTTTGCCTGACTATGCAGCACGTGCCCATAGGCAGCCTTGCATAAACAGTCCACATAACAGACTTGTCAGGCAATAAAATGCTATTTATTTGACCATCCAGCCAATGCCCTTAGGTGGCCCTGCATAATTCAGCCCCTAAACGGGTTTTGTTAAATAATAGTAACTTCATTCTTGGAAACTACTTCTTCTAATTCCTTTTACTCTTTTTCATATCATTTCTCAGATTCAAATATTCTTATGCCATAGTTTACATTTTTATCCCTCATACTTGAGTATGGTAATATGTTTTCAGATAAATTGTCAAGGAATTGAATCAATTTTATTCCATTATGGTCAAAGCTATTTCGACCTTAAACATTTTCCCCATTATGTCCGGCATGCATGACTTTAAACTGCCCACAGAAGACAAAGGAACTCTGAATAAAAGTCATGTTCCAGATCAATAAATACACATTTTTGTATGATTTAGGTAATATTGAGCAATTAAAAGATTCAAAGTTTGCAGGGTTATTTTTAATAATCCTAGTAAAAATCAAACTATGCTTACTAGGCCCATTGTATTAAGTAAATTTGAAGCAGGTAGTGAAAGAATGCAGGTACAAATGATTGAAGATGAAAGTGTTTTTCATTGACACACAGGAGATAGAAGGACATCCACAGACTGGAGTCTCTTCTCTTTTTCAAGAATATCAGAAGACTGTCAACATAAGTCTTCATTTGATGTATAGAATCCTGAGCTTTATCAGCAGTTACTTGAAGCTTGTGCACTTGACCAACTTCACTCATTTCAGCTTGCTGAAGTGCCTTCTTAGCATCTGCGATGGCTTTCAAGCCATTCATATGAGTTTCATCCAATGATTTATTAAGCTGGTAAAGTTCCCATGTAAGAGCATCTAACTGTTTCTAGAGTTGCACCTGCTGGACGACCGTTTCTTTGATTTTATGCTTTAGATCCTTCATCTTGGCAGCATAATCAGCTTCAACTTGGGATATCGCAGCCTCAAATTCGCCTATGTTGACTGACAATTTCACTCTGGTCAAATCTTCACGACTTGTTTGTGCTTGCTCCCTCCTGAAAATGATCTGTTTCACCACGGCATAGATCTTTTCATATCCAAAACCACCAAGTCCCAGTATAACAAATTGGGATGACAATCGAGGAATTTTCGATGGTAGCTCTTCTAAAGGAGCCCCAGATATAATGTTCCATATGTTTCTCCATGCCTTATGTCGTGAAAAGCTAAACGCTTTAAGCATTTCTGGATCTGATTCAACATCATCATCAGAGGGGGGTATGTAATCTGGAATTAACGCGCTTAAGGAAGTGCCCTATCCTTCTCTTTCCCCCCTGATTTGTGCTTCTTCACTTTCAATTCCCGTTGGGGCAGAGGCTGAGGCCTCATCTCTGGATCTATCCATTGTAGTTGATGGCCCTGCATGATTAATTGAAAGATTTAGTTAGCTTCAAAGGATAACAACAGAATGGATTGTCTTTCTAATAAAGTACAATCACAAATATTGTTATCCCTTACCCAAGGGTGGTTCAGCAACCTGAGAAGACTTCTCCCCATCATTCCCGGTCTGAACAGGATTTTCAAGATGGGTCTCAGGAGAGTTTATTGGGTTTAGCTCTACTTGAGCTAATGTTTCTGCAATGGTGGGGTTGACATCGAGGTCCACACCCTCTTGAAGCATTGTCAGTTCAGCAGCATCTACGGATGAAACTGCATATTATTTTCAGCCATTGTTAGAAGTGTAATTTTAATAAAAAGTAGGCGAACGGTAGCACTCACGCCCAAGGTCTTCTAAATCACATGACAACTTAGCATGATCATAAAATTCTTCAAAAGTCATTCCTTGGTTCATCATTTCATCCATTGATATTTTAGAATCCTGGTTAGTCTCACCAGTGGGAGGATTTTCTACATCCTCTTGCTGACTTACGTCCTGCATCCCCTGACCCTGGACAGGATCTTCAACAGTAAGAAGGATATTGGGAATGGATGCTAGCTCTTCTCTAGGAGAAGCCAAGTCAGCTTGGGTCTGTGATTGTTCTACAACACCCTCCACAACCTTTGAAGGAGGATCAGTCCCTTCCCTCAGGGGGAAATTGAAGAAGCCCTTGGAATCCTCGGAAATATGAGTAACAATGTGATTATGGGTATACACTCATGATCATTCAAAGGACTTACCGCTGCTTATGATGTGTTTAGATGGGGATTTACTTCTTTGTTGCCTTTTCTTTTTTTGTTTTTTTTTGGAGTATCAGCAGTCTCCCTTATTGGCACTTGGACTGGCGAATGGAAGGCTATATCTAGCGCCTCATTCATGGCCTGCTAGCCTGGAGATATCTCACCTGGTTCGCGAGGAGAATCAGTAGCAACCCCGATAACAGTACCACCAGGACTATACTGTGGCGAAGGAACCTCAGTTCCTTTCTTTGCAAGCTGCAAGATGAAGAAAATAACTTCCTTAAGTAACAATGCTTCAAATGAAATCAAGTTGCAAAGAAAATAGGGAAAGAAAATGTACATCTTCAGGAGCTACGTACTCTTGCCATTCCTCATCTCCAGAACCACCAGCCCCCTCAGTAGTGCCACGATCAATCATTTCCTTCACCCTCCTGGTGATAAGAATAGAGTCATCAGTGGCATATATGATCATTTCTAGCTCTCTGATATAAGATTGCAATTCATTGGGGTTATCTTTGTATTGATGATTTTTAGAGGCCATAAGATTTCCTATTCCAGGAAGTTGTAGGCCCTCACACAAGTACAGCCAGGCGGTATCAGTACCACAGTATAAGTTCTGCCATAGCTGAACAGCCTCTGGTCTTAGATACGAAGGCTGTGAGGAAGGTCCTAAAATTTTTGACTTTAATTTCTTCCCAGATCCTACAGCTACAGATAGATAATAAGAAAGTAATACTTATTGCTTTATAAAGTAGCAGTGATTTCAATTACTATAATAAAACAACTCACCAGGAGTTGATGGAGTGGGTCTTTTAATTCTGGCCGGAGGATTATATCGGGCACGAAACCGCTTTGCTGTCGGTTGTGCCTCATCATCCCCATCATGATAATCCATTGAATCATTTCTAGAAGAGGAGTCTGTTGAATCAATTTCAGGTGGGGAAGCATCACCTTCATGAGGAAGGGTTTCATTCTCTACAGTCTTCTTCCTCTTTCCCACTTGATATACTGGGTGATTCAATATCCCTTTGGGGTATGATTTTATCCAGTGTTCGACATAATATGTAGTCAAATTATTTGCCGCTTTTTCAACTGGTAGATCAAATACTACCCCAGTCTTCTCTCTTGATGTCAGTAGCCATAGTTGTTGAGCAACCATCAGATGTTTCTCTAACCTGACATGTACCGGAGGGGATACAACAATCTGTTGTAGAAATTTGAATTGGCGTGCAGATCTATATGGAGCATAGGCCTCACATATGATCTCTCCATCAATCCTGGCTACTAACACACCGTCCCTGCAAGCTAGCATGTATGCCCTTAAATCCAAATGGGCTGTCCCATCATCAACAAACCGCCCAGATGGTGGAATTCCATAGGGAAAGAAGGTGAATCCCTTAAACATGCTCAGCCTCACTTTCATGTCATAGCCATTAACATCTAATGGAGCAATTCTAGAGAATTATTTCACTGATGGTCTGAAGTAGCTTCCAAGAATTTGTAACCCATTATGTACATTGTAAGTCCTGAAGTGAGTGGCGATCCATCCCCACAAAACTTGGAATGGTCCCACTATTCTTAAAAGAGATTTACCAATGAAGACATGAAGTAAACTCCTGTGAATCTTTGATAAAATGGGGGTAGCTAACCCAACCATTTTTCCCTCAGCCAACTTTGCCGCAATGACGAAGGTCCCTGGCCTAACGCCTCTCTTCAAATCCCTGACCGGCAAGAGATAAACACTGAGCCACATTGCCAAGAAATCCACCAGACGAGTCTTCTTTGGAATTATTTGATTCACTTCATATCCCCACTTTTCAAACTCTCCTGCTTCTAGAGTTGGCCAGAATGTGCCAGGAGATCCTCTCTTCTCAGGTTTTGGACATGTGGTAGGACGTTTGGGCCTGGTATCCTTTGATTTATTTTTCTTGGATCCTTTTTCTTTCAGCTCTATCTCTTTCTTCTCAATGAGAAATACCTTAATCCATTCTTCCGGATGAATATCTTTTCTAAAATGAGTTAATGAGGTCTCTGAACTCTTGATCCTGTGGAAGATCTTAAATAATTCTAGAGCTAAAGATGGAGTCTTATCAGAATCATTCCTAGTCACCTTGGGAGGAATGAATTCATCATACATATCACCCAAAATTGGATCCCCTAAGATCTTATGGACATCCCACAAACTGATGCCTACTTCTCCATGAGTCAAATGGAAAGAATTAGTTCTGGGCTCCAATGGATGAGTAGCTCTGGCACGAAGTTATCATGTCTGTAAACATATGTTTTCCCAACCCAGACAGCTTCGTATATTGCAGCTCTCTTCAGATCTTCGATAAACTCTACGCAGGTCTGTCGCACCCATTATGCCCACATCCAAGTTGGCTTCACACCTCCCCCAGGACGGAAGTCCCAACTTTTCTTCCAGCCTTTGGATTGATCCATCTGAGCATTTCGGATGATCAAAGGATGAAAATGTGGTTGAAGTTTAGGTGTATGTTTTTTCAGATCTGGTGTGCAAGGGCTATGATGCATCATATAGGCCTTCTCCACTGTTCCAGCATTTATAAATACTCTTCCACCTGATATATTTGCTGAAGCAATGTTGGTATAATTCTGAAACCACGAAAATGGAAGATAATTCTTTACTTATGGATTAATGAATTCTTATAGATGACCATAGCCATACAAAGGTAGGGAAGTGATTTGAGGAAAGTTGAAATGATATTTCTTCAGATACTTAGCCAAATTCAGAAGAGTGCTATCTTTGACAGTATAATAATCATGGCCAATGATGTTTATCGTATCATCTATCCGCTTGCTAGCCAGGTCATCAATTAATCCGGGTCTAAGAGCCATTAATTTTGCACAAGAGTTGAATAAATTAATTCATAAATGGATTGATTTTTTCCAGAAAACATTGTTAAAGAAATAAAAATGGCTAAGGCATTAAGGCGCGCAAGTATGGAGATGTCGCGCAAGTGTTTCATGTGCCGCGCAAGTTTTAGTCGCACATGTATCACCGCGCAAGTCCTATTACCTTGGAAGTAGCGTGGTGGCGAGGAAATAGTGGAAAAATGATACTTGTGCAGTGGAGATGGCTTGCGCGGCGAGAGATCGAGAAATTTAGAGTCAGATGCTATACGCGGCCAAGAATTGTGTATTTATAGACCAGGAGGCCTATCTGCGCGCCGTACCCTGTGCGCTCAAGGCCTGCGCGACGCCACTTGCGCGCCACCCTCTATGCCCTGATAGACTTGCGCGCCACCTTTCCTTTGGATGTATTCGATTTCCTCAGAGTCAAATCCTCTTTTCTCTCCAAAACCAACTCTGAGGGGGGACTTTTTTTGACGCACCTTTCGTTACAGAATCTCAGTATTGGAAAAGGGGAAGATCTGAGATTAAAATGGTTCGACCTTTGAAGAAAAAAAATCAAAAAAATTGACAAAGCGATGAACAAGAAGATTTTCTCCGATATGCCACGCAAGTTTCTCCATGGTCGCGCAAGTGGACTTGCGCGACTCAGTTGGAGTGCAAGTGACTTGCGTGACATAAGTGTTAAACGCCCGATAACTGGTCGGGGTCTTCTTCTGCCTATAAATAGACCATGTGGGCCCCCCATTCGAAGAGGATTTTTTTTCAGAAACTCGGATTCAAGATCTCAATGCCCAAGTCTCTTCTCAAAGCTTCCGGAACACTTCTAAGGTAATTTCTTACCTAGAATGGAAGATCTAAATATAAGGAGGAAGGCCTAAGTGTTAAAATGCATCAACACTTGCGCCCCTGAGTGGCCAGCCCTTAAGGGAAGTGGCCACACTTGCGCCCCGCCTTTACTCCTTCAATAGAACTTGCGTGTCCCTTTACTAGAAGAACCTCAAGAGGATTCTAAAGGCTTTAAGAAAGAGTCTCTCAAGTATTTTAATGCTGGTTGAAAAATCGCGCAAGTACCCCACATGTCACGCAGGTATACTTGCGCGACCAATACTTGCGCGCTCACGTAAGACTTGCGCGCCTTTCAAGACTTGCGTGCCCCTGACTTTTTAGGTGCCCATCTTGCCCATTTTACCCCTCATAAGCCGTTTCATCTTTCCTATTCAAGATTCAGTCTTCAAGATACTCTTCAAAGCCATTTATGGCATGATTTCTTGATTTGACTTCCTTATTTGAAAGGAATTATGTGGAATATCTCTCAAAACATAGTGATTTATACATCTTTATGTCACCAAAGATTGAGAGTTCATTCATTCAACCTCATCCTTTAAGATGAGAGAATCCTTAACCTGGGTCTCCTTTTCAGGAATAATCCCCATTTATAAGTCCTTTAATCTGGGCATCTTCCTCATGAGTAAGCCCCAAATTCTTAAAGTTCCCAAACATGGGCATCCTCCTCAAGAGTAAGCCCCAAACCTTAATTACTTAACCTGGGCCTCCTTTTCAAGAGTAAGTCCCAATCATAATTCTTTAAACTGGGATTCCTTGTTAGGAATATGCCCCAGTCATAAATCCTCCAAACTTGGGCATCCTTTTCATGAGTAAGCCCCAGTCCCCTCATTTGGGAATCCTCCTCAGGAGTAAGCCCCAAACCATAATTCTCTTTACCTAGGCTTCCTTGTCAGGAATAAGTCCCAGTCATAATTTTGGGCCTCCTTTTCAGGATTAAGTCCCAAGTCCCCTAATCTATGCTTCCTTGTTAGGAATAATCCCCAGCCATAAATCTAGGCTTCCTTTTCAGGAATAAGCCCTAAGTCCCGAAAATTCTCTTTATCCAGTCCTAAATTATGTTTGATATGGGACTCCTTTTCAGGAGTAAAACCCAATTATAAATCCTCCTCTAATTTTGGGTTGCCTTTCCCGGAATAAGTCCCAAGTTAGAGTATTCAAAATCTCCATGAAGCGCATATACCTTTATGGACCTTGTTCCTGGATTTTCTCCCTAATGTAAATCCTAACCTTCATTTATCTGGGCAGTCATTCATACATAAGCCCCAAATCATTTCTTATTATTACATTTTTCATGGCCCAATTGTCTATCTTATTACCAATACCTCTTATTTTTCAAACCGAGCATGGCTCACGTGAGCTTAGAGGGTAAAATTAATTATGACATCCTTCTTTGAGCCATTAATCATAAATATCATACTCTATTTATCGAACTACGTGGGTTCTGATTCCTTTCCCAAAACAATGGATACGTAGGTAGCCCATCTGCGGGTTCGATCGCAACTTTGAAATAATCCATGTCCTTCTGAATGACGATAAACTTCAAGTGCCTCACTGAGTGGCTTTAAAACCCTCCTGGTCATCATAATGACCAAGAGACTTTTATATAAATGTTTTGAAGGATACCATTGACCAAGAATCTCTAAATAGATACAGATGATTCTCTATTCATGAAGAACCTCGAATACATATAAATTATTCTCTAAATTTTTTACATATTTAATCATTGATTGTTAAAACTAAAGGAAAGCTCATTTTATACTTGGTAATGTAATACAGATTCACGAATATAACTTAAATCTATAAAGCGAGTCCCGGATTTGACAATAATTCCCCTAAAAAAGGTGTGATGAGTCCGAACTCCCATCCTCTCGACCAATTCAAATTCATAAGCCTCATTAGTCCACAAACTAATGAGAACCTACCTTTGGAAAGTAGGTCCAAATGGATGTGGAATCATTGGATGTTTCCGGTTCTTCGAACAAACCCGATAGAAACTGATCGGAACGTTTGAATCTCCCATCTAGGAGGTCATCCCCGAATTCCGAGGGAAACACATGTATATTCTTCCTTCAAATCAGCACACACAAGAGGTATGGCATCATTCACTTTTGCACACACTAAAGCTTCATCCTTCTTGTTTCCTTTCACACACACACACACACAGATGGTGTGGCCTTCATCTCCTTTTCTAAAGACACAAATGATTCTTCATTTCTTCTTCTTCAAAGTGTACACACTCCACTTGTGCACACACTCCTTCTTCAACCCGTTCACAAACAACTCGTAGGTGGGCACTTCCACTTCAGCCCATACACCTCACCAATGGATGGCACGTAAATGATGCGGCCAACACCTATCTTCAACCGCACAGGGTGCGGGAGTGACTTCTACCACACGGGTAGTGCGGCAGCTTCTACAGCGTGGGTGGCACGACAACACCTTCTTCCACACAGGTGCAGTAGCTCCCTCCTACCACACATGCGGTGTAGTGGCTTCCTCCTGCCATGCGAGTTCATGTGCATAGAGGGCACGCGGGGTGCATCCAGTTGCAAACGTGCAAGTGTTGCGGTAAGTGGGTGCGCAAAGCCCGGTTTTTACCCTATCGCGCAGAGGAGCACGCGAGGTGGCCTCCTTCTAAACTTCTTTCATGTAGGGTTTGTGCAAAAGGATCTCTCGGAGCCTCGGGTGGATCTGGGCTATTCTGCCGTGCAGGTTGTGCACGGAGCATCGAACTTCACAAGGCTAGGAGCTTCGTGGGACCTCAATTTTTCTCAAGTGATCAGCAACAACCTTCAAGGAATCGGAACCTACTCTTATAGGCAGAGGATGTTCAATATTTTCCCACAGATACTCCGAGATTTATTCATTTGAATAACCGATATATTCAGTTCTTTAAAAACATTCAACCTGTACTCATGATTTTCAGCGTATCTCGGGTGTTTCATTTATCAAAATATGGGATCCAATATTCGTGTATGGATTCAAGATTGTATACCCGATTCTTGTGCATGAATTTCACACGGTTGCACGTTGCCTCGGCAACTCCATTTTCCTTGTCTGAGTTCGAATTCATTATCTTGTTGCATGAAAGCCACTTTTTAATGCATGCATGTGTTCTGTACACCCAACCGATCATCTTGGAGGCTTCACCTTCAACGGAGGTGGCCAGGAAGTCCATCTACATTGCTCGGGTGGCTCTAGTTCACGGGAGGTGTCGTGGGGAGTCCTCGGCTTGGTGAGAAGTAGGATACGATGCCACATCCATTGCATCCGCGTTTAAAGATCGCGGATGTCTAGGATTATTACACAGCACCACGGATGAGATGGATGGAAGCGATCAGACGTGCGATCGGATGAGCGGCCAGGATTTCCTCCACATTTTAAAAACTTTTCCCATATGGAAACATGTCATGGTTCTTGCGTGGTCTAACAAACAGCTCCTCCTAGCATCAGTTCATAAATCTACTGTCCCCCCTCTGGTGCCGCACTACACCGGTTCTCCTACGGGCACGTTCTAGCGCCCAATATGATCCTCTACGGGCACACCCTTGGCGCCCACGCTGTGCGGGCTTGACCTTTGTGTGGCTTGGGCTTACACACGACATGGCCTCCTATGGGCTGGCACTGTGTATGCCTCCCCATGGGTGCGGTCGACCCCTCGTGGTCCCGCATGTGCCTTGGGTTGATGCTTGGGTAGCTAGCTCGTGGGAAGGCCCCATTTTTTACATAAGTTCCACTTGTATACTTGGTTATATAACCAAGTAGGAACAAGTCTTCTTCTTTCCTTTCTCCACTCATTCACCTCCTCTACTTCATTAGAATTCAATACTCCTTCTATCTTCTTCAACATATTTTCTTCTTCTCATATTAGGAGATGGAATTCCCAAGAATCTCTAAGTATCTTCATCAGCTATTAATCATAAATCACTTGATCTTAAATGTTCTTCTTTGATCCAATAATAGATGAGGTTGTATCATCTTCAAATCCTCTTTCACTAAGAGATAGTGCATGGTATTCTTCAAACCACCTCATCCACTTAGTATCTGTGTATGGTTCATCTTAACTTCATCCACTTAGTAAGATGAATGGATCCTCCTAAACATTATCCCTCATCCACTTTGTAGTTATGTATGGAACTCCTTTCTTCATTCCTCACCCACTTAGTGTATATGGATGGAACTCCTTTCTTCATTCCTTATCCACATAGTGATTGTGGATGGATCTTCTTTATCTCCTCATGCATTGTGAAGACAATTCATGGACTTCTAAAAAGTTGTGACATTTTTTCTTCTTGATACAAGTTCTTTAAACGTAAGATGAGCTCAACAATCGTCTGATTTATATGGAGAATGTTTGAAACATTGCCTCCTATGCCACTTAGTGATTCTCCTAAGTGACATGCTTCTTAGTACCATGGTCATTCTAAAATAATTACATTCTTTTTCATTCACATATTGAAAGTCCTTTTCATCCATTCCATCCTTGACACCTTATTGACAACATCACCATCACCATCACTTCCTTTGTCATTCACATATTGACACTCCTTGTCATCCATTCAAATATTGACACCTTATTGACAATAAATGAAACACATTTCACAACACAATTGATATTCTACTAGTCGAATAATCACATGAAATATCAATAGACACTATCATAATGATGGAATTCACAATTCCAGACATTCATAACCCCATAGTCAAGGCCTTGTGACATGACTACAAATGAGTTTTTTTCAAGGCCTTATACCAATACACTAGTTTGTCTCATGAGACCTACTGATGAATCGAGGATCTATATAGGGCTCCACCCATCACTTACTATGTCCAATTCATTCCTCATATGATTGGGTGAAACATAATCTAAACATTCATTTTAAAACTAGAATACGAAATGTCAGTATTTTAACCAAACCCAATTAAAATTAGAACATCCACAATCAAATATAACTCATTCAATGCAATATGGATGATTGTATTGTAAAAGATAAACCTCAATCATGAATAATGAAGGATATTGACATTGATGAAAATAATCATAAAAAATATTTGAGTGAAATATCCCCCTTTATCATTGAAATAATTTAAAAGTCAAACTATTTATCTAGAAGCCATTTAAAAATAGATTATTGAATCAAAGTTTCACATACCACTTTGAAACATTTAAAATGAATATTGATTTTAAAACATTAATGTCCATATATTTAAATCATTAAAAGTATTTTTAAAACATGGACATTAATGGGAGAGATATAGAAGAATAAATTTATAAAACATTTAAAATGATATTTTAGTTAGAGTTATTATCCAGATGTAGGAGGCTTGAATAAAAATAATTGAGGTAATAAAAAATTAATAATATCTTAAGAATAATGGATTTCATGATATACTATGTCAAATGATAGTATATACACTATATAAAAGCGAATTGGTGCATAACAACAAAGAAGTCTCAAAGGACTGTAAATTGAGATGAAATCCTGTATAAATATAGTATCCTTATGTAAAGGATAAATCAATGACATAATTATGTGTGAAAAATCTAAATACACTCAATACTATTTGATGTTATGTGTAAATCAATCCGAGGACATTCACACATATTAATGTAAAAAACACCAATGATTTTGATGTTTAACTCAATGAATGGAAATTGAGTTAAGATCAAGTTTATATCAATGACATGAGAAATTATCAATGGAGTGATTATGTGTATCAAAAGTATATCCACACAAAGGGGAGTGGAAATTAATACATAAATAATAAATAGTGAGTCCACACATAATCTTTGAGTAACATAATCAATGAAGTATATTTAAATCCCACTGAGTGGAATTTGAAATTTGAAATTCTCTTTCCAATTTGGTAACTTATGAAAAAAAAACACATGAAAGAGGGACCATACAATGAAGATGTAAATAACCATAAATTAAAGTATATTTCACCAAGATTACAATCATGGACAATACATACGCTACACAAAAGGAAATAGTGGCCAATATAGCATGAATCTCACGGGATTAAAAAGTGAGATGAAAAACCCTTACTTCGTTGTAATCAATCAAGTCGGATGAAAAAAAGTTAATAACCACCAAATGAATCACATAATACCATGAATATAAAGATAATCATGATAATATATATCAAATGGCAATACACAGTACAAAAATTCCAATAAATAAGTGGCGAACAATGGAAATCTCACAGAATTAAATGTAAATAACAAACCCCTTTCCTTGTACTTATCCTTGGTCGAGGGACGTGTTACCTCCTGTATAATGGTGAAATAATTTTTATTGAATTATAATATAATCATATACATTAATATGATATCATATATGATAATTCAATGTTGTTTTGTTAATTATATTTTAGTATTATTGTCATTTCAGGAGTTAACATATTCGGTTTCCTTTATATAATTTGTCAAGTAAGTAATGTTTGTTATGGATAAAATGTATATAATTAATATTATGAATAATATTATGTATTAAAAAATTATTTTAAATAATCTAATTAAATTTACTCTTGAATGGATATGATGGGGAATGAATTTCATCGTGTTCGCAAAGATGGTAATCCGTACGTACACACGAGCGACAATATCTATATTTTGATATTAAAATAATATATATTTGGATGGTATATCATATATAAAGAATCATTATCATGTTATATTTATTATTTACATCAATTATACATCATTATTATAGCCATCCAAATAATAATGTATTGAATAATAATTACAGCACGACGTCGAGACGGTAAGCCGTACCTACGCACGTATGGTGACATGTCATTCAAGGGATGGGTAGAATAGTGAATATGGTTGAACCATATTTATAATAAAATCATAGTATATATAATATAGTTTAATTATTATTTTAGAATAGAGACAACAAGGAACGAAGAAGTTGATGAAAAAAGGAACCTGAAAGAGGTGATGAAATATTTACCTCTTCTTCGGGTTCTTCCTTCTGATTTGATCAAAAGGGCACCACAGGTTGGATTTATGATGAATGTAAGGACTCTAGGATGAATGTAAGACATTTGATAGAGTATTTGGGCAGGTTTTGGAAGATCCAAATGTCTTTAATGATGTGAATTAGTGAAAATGGGAAGTTCCCTTTTATAAGTGGGTTGAGGGGAACCTCAGAAAAAGATAGAAATATTATTTTATAATAAAATAATTTTAGGATTATAATGGATCCAAAATGAATTATTTATAGTATAAGGTGGATATGGGTAGAAAAGAAATAAAAAAAATAGGGTTCAGACAGATTTGGGTTACTATATTAACTTTATTTATAGATTAATCTCTTAGTTAAATAGTTTCACATTTACCATGTCTCTTAGTATTCGTATATTATATGGGTAATAAACATAGTATAAAATTTCAAGAAAACCTCTAGTAGTTCATTAATGACATATATAGTATTATTTAAGACCTTTGGTCAAACCATATATTTTTAAGAATACAATATCAATTAATAATATAATATTTGTTTTAAAAACTCTTTTATGTCAATTTTGACTCTATTTTGTATTTTGTTTTTTATCAATTTATAATAGCATTATTACTTCGACAAAAATTCATCTAACCCACCCTATCATTTAATATTAGCCTATAAAATTTTTGGAATTCAAAAAAGTCTCAAATTAAATTTATTTGGATTTTTATAATATCAATTATTTTAATATTTCATTAATTAGGTAATTACTGCATCATCATTGTGTCATAAATAAATTAAATTATTAAATGGGTATTAAATATAAATAAAATACCATTATTTAGAAAACCTTTTTATCATTCTAATTAATATTTATAGACAAATTTATCTTACGTACAACCCTATATTAAAATTTTTTTCGTTATTTAACATTGATTTTACCTCTTTTAACTCTTTTTAAAATAAAATAATAATAAATGTCCTAATCTAATCCATGTGGATCTAAAAGTTCATATTTTATTACTATGTTTATTTTTGTTCGAATTACACTTATCCAATAGAATTAGGTCATGTGTTAAAAAAAATCATTTTTACCCTTAATTACCCTATTTACTTTTAATCATGGAAATAAAAGTAAAAAGTTACTATTCACCAAAAATTATTTTCATTTCATTGAACCACATTTTACATACTGATATCAACTGGGTCTCATAGATTTTTGAAATTCAACTCATAGAATCAGTAATGTTATGTTTTATGTAAATTTGAAAATGCTCCTAGGAGGTGGGTAAAAGATAATAAAAAGTTCAATTAAATTTTATAAATTTAATTTTATTATAAAATGACACCAATTAATTATATTAAACATATATAGGTTTTATTAATCTATTTTGAAATAAAATAAATTTAAATAGAATAAATAATTATTTAAATAAAAAGTTGATTTTAAACTATAATGCAATGTTTTTCACTATTCATAAAAATTTGAATGTATTCAGAAAAATTACAAAAAATTACCCTAAGATAATTTTTATATTCAAAATTAGAAAATGAATTCTACTTTAAAAAATTTTAAACATTGAATTTGCATTAATTAATTTATAATTAATTCAAGTTGTCAAAACCGAAAAGTGGGTTTTCATGAAATAAAAACGGTGAAAAGATTGATATGTATTTATGTCAAACTTAACTATGAAATTACTTATAATCACCTAAATTGTATTAAATGATAAAAATATAATCTAATTATACTTGAAAACCATTCAAATACATTATTTAACACTAAAAATTATTTCTATTAAAAAAATTATTTTCAATTAAAAATTATTATTTTTTATTAATCATCAAAATATAAAAGTTATTAAAAAAGGACCAAAATTTTATCCAAAATTAATTTTTATGAACCAATTCCAAATAATATTTAATTTCATTAAATTTAATATATAAAAGTATCAAATTTTGGTTTTAAAAAGATTTTTCCATTAAAAGGTGTTAAAAGTCCATTTTATTAAAAATACTTCTTTTATCTAAAAATAATTATTTTATTATTTTATTATGTCTAAGAAAGAGATAATATGAATTCTAAAATTATATGAAGTATAAAAAATTCAAAATTCAGTAAATACTATTCTTAACTGCTTTTTAACGGCTAGTTTGGTATGTCGTTGTGTGCTCAAACTCGGTGTTGTGTGTAGCGCATGCTGTTGAATTATTTTAAAGTAAATAACATGCTATGAAATATGGGGGTGTTACAGAAACTCTCTCAGAACCTCCATCTCCAACGTCACTGGTACAATTGTGCATCATCAGAAAATAATAACTTATTCCCCTTATTTATAAAATTTTTCAAGAGAATTTCCATTGTATATCTATGTATTTATGGTCACATAGTCAGTATCCCTAAGTTGTTCCTCCTTGAATTACTGAAAAAGAGGAGGTTTAAAAACCATCGACTTGAGGTAGGAAACTCCACCTCTATCCACAAAAGAAATATGTAGTGATCCCAACTTCTCTAACACATCATTCAGCAACTAAAAACAGTATCTTCTTTTGAGATAATATTCAAGTACATTATCCTTCTCATTAATATAGAAAATTTGGATGCCATAATCCTGGCTGATCTCTACCCATATCCCTTATGTCAATTTACAATCTTGATGAGTGGTGATATACTTGAGACTTCTTTGATAAGAATAGACGATAAGTTTCTCTCACATCATGTAGTGTCACCACATATATCGTGTGAAGTCCACCACCTCTAACTCATAATTTTAGGTCATATAGGTATTCTCATTTGGACTCAACAAATGTGAACCATAGGCAATCATCACCTACACCTACAATAGAACACAACCATGCCCAGTTCTCAATTCATTAGATAACACCACGTACTCAACAACCTCCTTAGGTATCCCGAATATGGGTGCACTCTTCAACCTCATCCTAAACACCTAAAAAAGCTTGCATGAACCTATTTGTCCTTCCAAATGGCTTCCCATTTCAAATAAAAACATTCATGGGATTTTATATCCTAGTGAATTTATATATGAATCTCTGGATGTATACATCTAACCAGTGGAATGTTGACACCTATTCCACACTCTTAGTTGGATCCCAAGATGACACCACCTTGACCTTTGATGGGTCCACTACCATAACACCCACTATGATAACGTATCCAAGAAATTATACATCCAATATTTAAAAATGGATCTTCGATAGATTCTTGTAATGGTAGTGGACTCGGAGTTCTTTCAGCCCCTTCCTCATGTGTATCAAATTCTCCTCCATGGATACCAAGTGCACTAGGATGTCATTAATGAAGAAAACCATGAAATAGTGTAAAAATGGAATGAATATCTTATTCATAAGACCTATGAACACTAATGGTGTATTTTTCATGTCATGCGGTAACCCCATGTACTCATTGTGACTTTAGAAAAATATGAATATATTCTCAAATATACCACCATCCCATAATCAATACTAGTGGTAGAAAAATATGAGTTCAAACTTTGAGAACTATTATTCCCATCTGAACTGATCGATGAGGTCATTGATCCTCAATAGTGGATAGTTTTTCTTCAAGGTAATCTATTTATAACATTAATTGTCCATACATTACTTCATGATCTCATATACCTTCTTACAGATATACACCAGGGATGCTACGGTGAAAATCAAGGTCTAACAAAGCCCATCTTATAAAATTACACCAAATGCACCCTCAATTTGTGTAGTTCTTTGGAAACTATCTGATACGATAGTGTAGATATTTGATTCATACAAAGGTGTAGATCAATTCATATGTATATCTCTCGGTGAGGAGGGAATCCATGAGCATCCTTTGGAATGAATTTCTTAGACTCTTCCAACATTTTAAATAACAGAAAACTCATAATAACTGAACCAAGGATCATGATAGCCAATTGTTGAGTAATCAGATGATCCCCCATAGTAATAAGTGTATCATATAATTCCCACAATTCCTTTTCACTAACAAATGAAAAACCTGATCCCATCATTATGGACACCCCGCTTCCTCCACCTAAAATGGTCAATCGATTAATGAAATGTATATTACCTATCCATACCTATGATGATTTCATAAGGCCTCATCATTAATAAAAATATATCCCAATTTAAACTCATGCCTCCATGATTAAGTTCCCATGGTAAGCACATGTGTATGATCTTCGAGTCATCTCCTCTTAGAGTCTCAAATTGCAAGGGTTGAGCTAATGGATCAACCAAAATATCTATGTATCAAACAAGTTAGGTTCCAATAAAAGAATTTATAGAACATGTGTCTATTAGTACTGATGATAAGGTAGAAATGAAATAGATCCTACTTTATATCCATCCCAAATCATTGAGTCACAATCCTCAACCACCTACATCTACCAATTCATATTTTCTATATCCTACTAATCCTTGGGTGGATCACCTAGGTGTGGTGGTTGAAAAAATTCAACAAGTCAATCACCTCAACCTTCTATCACATCATCTATACTACAACCTCCACCCTACTGACCAGTATTATCCTATAATTTTATCTTCCTCGGCTATCCATCCACTATCATTCTATCAACTGTACAGTACATTAGACAACCAATTAAAAGATTTCCTCCACATTCACATGAGTAGAAACATCCCTCCATTGGCTATTGGCCCCATATTTCCATCCTTGAACCAAAAAATCATACTCTTTGGACATTTTCTTTAAATGTCTCATATGTCCAGGTCCTTGATACTATGATTCCTCTTTGTTTCCTAATTCACTGTTCTTGCATTACCGCTGTCTGAAACCACCAACTACATCATATCGACAAGGAAAATCTCAAACATAAAATCTCACACAATCACCCCCAAAAATATGTAAGAATTCACATAGGTTTAACATTATAACATGTGTATCTAAATAGACTTCACTAGAATGTTGGATCATGGAATAAATGATCTGTATCCATACCCAATGACTATCTAGAGTAGTTTATGAACCTCAATGAGTACTATGATACATATTTACAATCCTCGTAATGCTATAGAAGCATTGGGATCCATACATACCTTAGGTTAACTAGAGAATACTAAACTATGAAAAGGTTATCAGTCTCTTAACTGAAATTTTTCACCTCACCGTAAGACTACATAACCAAACCCCACCATCAACTTATAGATCCATTATGAATCCTTGCTTCTAGGACCACAATATGATATGTTGGTGTTTAGACCAGTCAGAAAACATGTTTAACTTCTTCAATCCATTCCTCATCCAACCATGGGATGAGATTTCTGTAGAACCTAAGGGGTCACTCAATCTAAAACTAATTATGTTCTCTTAAAATGAACACCTCATCTATTGGTAATAAAAAAACCATCTGCTACTCTATAGGTGATGGGATAGATTTTGATCCAAATAGAGGTAGTATCTCTTGATTTAGTCCATGTTTCAATACCTCATCGCATAGGTGATCATCCTTGTGGTCCTAATACAGAATCATTATAAGAAAACGTCATAGAAGCATCATTAAAATTTACAAGATGTTCATCTTTCAATTTTTAAATATTGAGATCCAACTCAAGAAGGGCATGGAAACCATAAATCATTCATATATGATAAATATTTTATTTTTTCATAAAAATATCATTACCATGTACTAGGATTAATGGAATGTGATATGAGTCATAGTTTATGGATATGTCGGCTGCCACACCAAAACAATGGTCTATGAATTGAATGTTGAACTAAAAACTAAAGATTGTTTCCCCATACCAAAATCGTGAATTCTGATCCTAAGGTATAACTAAATTCCCTGATTCCACACAATTATGACCCATCCAAATGGGTCACAACCTAAAAATCCCCAATAACTGCTCCATTATTCATGGGGGTGTCTACTAATTCCAAGTAGAAATAACCATACTATAGGTTGGATTATCCAAACAACATGTACACCCACATATGTATCCAAGCCCAAATAATGGTAAATTATAAAAAACTAATCAAAACCATGAATGCATACATTTAATCCCACAACTACAGTACAATAAGAAGAAATGGAATGTAAACGATAAAAATAAAATCCTACCATGAAGAGTATGAATGTCTATCCAACCTGAATGTAATGATGGAGACTTATTTAAATATACCCCATGACCACCCTTGGTCTGTGTGGCTCACAAAGAATTGCATGGTCCAGGTCCCTCTGGGTCTCTTTCAGATGGTTTATCAGCTGCACAATACACCAAATTAATGGGAAAATCTTATGTAGTGGTGAGTACAACATTACATTGCAGGACACCCCAAAACCACAAAGCATACAAAAAAATAATAACAGTGATCTCTACATAGGTATATGTCTACAACACATATAATAAGAATATCAATATATAATAAAAAAAGTCACACAACCATTGGGTAAAGTGAAAACCATAATACCATCCTTGTATTTTTTCTTGAAGGTTCTACACAACAGTTTCTTAGAAGAACACACTCCACGTGTTAGCTTGTACTAATGAAATTCATACTAGAGGTAGTGTTCATCATGTTTCACCATTATAATTATATATTAGAACATTCAATAGATGTAAGACACAAATTTGGATAACTCTAAAGGCCATGTTCTAGACCATGAAACTAATCTAGATTATCCCTATATGTCGAGTTTTGGTTCCCACGTACTATTGATCATAAAAATACCATGAACTCCATCATGGGTGAAAATAAGATAGATGTTCCCACTTTATGACTCATAGATGGAATTCAACAACCTTATCTTGGAGGTCTTATAGAAGGGATCACTATACACTAGGTAGGAAATGAGTACATAATACATATCATGGAAAATAATAAGGGAAATACACTCTAATGATACCTTTCAATGGTACATTGGACAAGAGCTCCAAGTCAACATTGGAGGAGTAAAATGTATGTACTAGGATTACACGACATGTCCCTTAAAAGTCTTTTCATTTCCAAGTAAACATCAGATGAAAATGTTTCTGTAAAAGTACATTACATTCCCACTATTAGATATTTATTTTGGTGTCTATGTATTTTTTTAGGCCCATATACATCTTGCCTGGCCATGACCGTGTGTGAGTACATGAACTACACATTGTTGTGAACTCTTGGCCCTATCTTTCTAACCTATTAGGTACATATAGGTTAACTAGTTAAGGAATGACAAGTTATTTGATAGGGTTCACACAGTGTGTGATCATTTACTTCACATGTAATATGTTACTGACGCATAGGGTTCCTATAAGGAATGTTCCTCCAGAACACATGATGTGTACCATGGGATTTCACAGGTCACACATTTTTTTATCTGTTTCTTCATCTTCTCTTTGGGCATCAATTCCACTTTTTATATCATAGATATATTCAAATATAATATGATCAGGCCTCGCAAACGAATCTTGTTCAGATTTTGGTCGCTAGATTCCAATGAAATTAGTTTTTGTTCATTCCTTTATATGTTTCCTTCACCATTTAAAATCAAAGGTCTCTTATATAGTATGATCCATTTTATTATATCACCATCACAATATCGTAATACCATATTTTGACTATATCTATTATATCATATCATTGTATCAAAAATAGTCTCGTAATATTCGATTCCTCGATGTTTGGGTAGAATGACATGGAAAATAGGAATCAAATGATAAATGGAGAAAAAATGGGAGAAACCCCCAATCCCAAACATTAAAATGAAATATGGATAATGTTATTATAATAATTATATGTTTTCATAAAAAAAATAAAAAATAATAATAAAATGAATATCACAAAAAATCCCCACAAATATCCACACCCAAAAAAACAATGTATTCGCTGATCAATATGTTGGATGATTGATTCATATTCATTGTAGAAATAAAAAATGGGAAAGAAATAAAAATAAAAAATATTCTACATTGTTTTGGATTTATCACTGATGAAGAGAAATCATGTTACATTGTTGTTGGTGAGATCGCTGAATCATGTTTCCCACCGATCTCTTATTTATGATCAATTTAGTGTTCATCTAAGATAGATCCTCTAATGCCCTATCAAATTGTACTCTAATGTATCCATAGTAATATGTATAATACTAAGGAATTGAACGATACATATTCTTATATAATAAATTACTTTACTACAACCACATATAGAATAAAAAAATTCTTATTATTATTTTCATTCTAGTTCTGACTTTCCCCAAATAACTCACACTGATAAATATTTTATCACTATTAAGGTAAATCTCAGGTTATAAACTCAATGATGCACTTGAATATCTAATATAGGCCTCTTAGTAGATGTTTTCACTATTTTTTTAAAAAATCAGATGCATTAAATTAAATATATTTAATATACTAAAAACATTTTTTGGGCACACTGGGCCTTGTAATAGAATCCCTCATTAGGTACTGGCCTATAAAACAATCCATAAAATATCCACAATTTAATATATGGAAAATATGACTCATTATTGATATAAAAATATGAAGGTGAAATATTGAGATGACCAATATATGTTTCATACAATAAACTTAACTTTATTAATAATTAATTACCATTTTGTGGTTAAGTAAAATGTTTGAATGGTTCTGATGTACTAAATGGGAAGCATTGATTTTTCAAATTATTTTGATAACCATGGGACAACAATGTGGAAACCTCAGGTAAAAATTTGCATGATTGATGGAGAATGTTTCATGATTTTCAATACCAATGTACCAAATATGATCCATCATATGAGACCCAAGAATATGACTAATAGAATATTAGAGATTGTCCATGGTTTCCCCTAATTTTTCATCACTAAGATCCCAATCACACCTAAGGGAATGTGGTACATTATGTAACTTTTCCTCTTCCTTAATTTATATCCTCAAAAGATCATCCAAAATGAAGTATTTTCGAATAGTAATCTATGAAACAACCCTTAGAGATTTTTCTTTTATCCTTAACTTATTGACATTGCAAACAAGAATATACAAGAATTGTGATACTTCTCTTAATTCTATCCCAACAAAATTACTCATTATATCTATATAGAACATATCACATCATGTAAGAATAGATAATTATGTTATATGAGATTTTTCTTGAGATTTCTCTAACAAATCCTCCTTCAATTTAGGCATGTATAGAAAAAATATGGTTCATAATCAATTTCATTCTATAATGATCAAGTGTAAACCTGGAAACATTTCTATAATTATTTTACATCTCTAAATCAAACATTCATTCCTCTTTATTTATTAGATGGATTGGAGGTTGAATATTCAATTGACCAATACAATATTTCTACACTTCATTCATTATTCGATATCCATACATTCTTTGTACATAAATGTTAAAACATTTTTATACTCATCATTCATAAGCTATGATGATCTTTTTGACTCAAAACATTTTCCACATTGTACTCTTTTCTAGGATGGTAATTTCATATATAGTCCTAATCATTAATCAACTCTATCCATATTTTATGGAGAAAAATAAAATCCTTTAATGTGAATATATAATTTTACAATTGATTACACACATATATATATATCATAGTTATATCAGTAAAGTTAATGCCTTGTTATTTTTAATGAAAAAATTACTGCAGCATACTCCAAATCATGAGTTCATTAATTTTTCTCATAAATCAACAATATTTGTGTGGTATATGCTATAACCATGTTATTCTACATAATAACGAATACCATTACCTTATGGGATGCATCACTATAGATTACAAACCCTTCTCTACTGTTGGATAATGTAATCACAAGAGTTATTAAAAATATTATCTTTATTTCAATGAAATATTACTCACATGAATCTTTCTATAGTAAAATGGCTCCCTTTAGATTAAACATCATCATATGATTAGATATTAATGAGTGGTTATCTAAAAACAATCGATAATATCTATCTAAAACATATCAATTACGGATATTAGTCATCGTGGTTGGTATGGGATAACATTAAATAACTAATATCCTTGATGAATAGACTGATATTCCCTTTTAAGAGTTACATTACCCCAAAAAAATCATTTTGGAAATAGAATTAGTAATATTTAAATATTCTAAACATTTACTATTTAATTCGGTTATTTAGTACAATACTTAAGAAAACATCATCCTCCTCCTACCCCTAGGACTAGATAAGAATAATATCTTTAAAGACTATCATAAATTGATCAAACTACCCATCAATAATAGTTAGAAGAAAAGATTCATGCCATTTATCAAAAGGAACTAAAATATACAAGGGATGTGAGTGGGGTCAGAGAAAGGGGTATGCCCTCATCCACATACAAAAGAAAAGTCAGAGATAATAAAAATTCTTGTCATTCCCATACTCATAGTCATTTCCATTATTTAACATAGATGTGGACATACCTATATCTATGATCATCAATATTTACGCATAGGCCTAATTTGATAATTTGGAAGAAGATCGCGTAGATTTCGTTCATCATATGATGGAGTAGTCCTTTCATTGTCTTATCTTCGATAGGGTGGGATTAAAACCATCAATTTTGGTCACCTTTTATTTTCAATATAAGAATGAATCCTTAAAAGAGGCATGAGTTTCCTTCATGGGGGTATTTTTATCTACCACTTATTTCTAATCAGAACATTTTTACCTAGGGAAACAATTCTAGCTAAATGATGATTTTTTGTAGAATTGTCTTCAATATCATCACATATTTCATGAGTACCCTATGATTCCCTCAATTTATTTATTTCATCTAAATTCCATGAAATTATCCCACCATCAATTGGGTTTTATTCCCCTCGATGATAGGAACAAAATATTTCAGACACATATCCATTTCAAAAATCACACCTGGATTAAGATTGACCTTATCCACATTAGCATGTTCATTGTGATTGGGCACCAAAATCATGGCCATCACTAACAAATGAGCCACAAATGACATGTTCATAGACAAATCCATGTTCATTTGAGATAAACTAGCATGCACATTTCCTTTTTTAGGAGTCTTTCCAAGAGTGTCCAAGTTATTATGTGTAGATTGTATTTTTGATTTCTTACTGCAGGAAGCAAAATCTTGTCCCATTAAATAGAAAATAAGATCAATGTACATTACTATGGAATTGATCCTAGAAATGACCAATAATTTGACACTCTATACAAGAGTTAGAACGTCTCTCATATTCCACTTTTGAAGAGATATCATCATCCTGGGAAAACAAAACAAAATTATGAATCCAGAAACAACCCAATTAAATCTCCACCATGATCCACACATATTGACCATATTTAGGAACCTAAATATATTTTTTTCCAATATGATCAGAATAACTACCATAGGGGATATATCAAACAATATCTTTTGATACCACCAAATCCAATTCAGACCCCTGATCTTGATCTAGACTTGAGATTTATTGTTTTTTACAGAAAAAGGATTGAAATGAAAATCTTACTCCAGAATGAAAACCACACCTGGTTTCCATGAAATTGATATGAATCTCCAAGATTGATGATTAAAATCCTATGAGGGTAAAATTAAGTAAAAAAACCCCACCACATGGTGGTACATCTCTAACCAGTTAAACTCCTTATAGAGAACAACATTTGGACTGAATCATCAATTTTCCATGACATTACCTTCATGGGATGAACCAGCCAAGAAATAATAGATTTCTTAAAGATATTAAATCCTTTAAAATAGCCTACTTATCATCAATCAGATTAGAAATTTCTCCTTTCTTCACTGTAAGCTCTGGTATACCATTTTTCACCTAGATAAAAAAGTCTTCTACTTAAATATTGATTAGTTACTGAAATACCAAATTGGTTCCTTTGCCTAGATTTTAAATTTTAAGATCTCCTCATCTCTTCCACATATTCCACCAAAATATGTGTAATTGAACTATGGGAGAAATTTCATGTTACCTATGTAACCACGGTCACATCGCCCATGTCAGTCTTCACCAGTGAAGGATCCACCGTCGAGGGTCAAGGGTCTCCACCTACCACATATGAAGGTCCTGCCCTATATATATAATCTCATGTCATAATCATCATAATAAATCCAAGGTGAAAATCCAACACAAATTTTGGGTTTTCCAGTATAGACGATGGAAAACCAGTCCTATAAGATATAGAAATATCTGAGGCCGAAACATCCGCTATGAAAATTGTTATAGATCTAGAGTCTTTGACCACCACCACCATATGTCCCACCGTATATCTACGTTCTGTAGCCATCATCACCAGATATCCAAGACCATTATCTTTTCATATCATGTGCAATAATCAATCCAGGTGACCTAAAATGATATTCAGTCAAATTTAATCTCAAAATATCTGTGACATGACAATATCAGAAATAGCCACTCACTGGGAGAGGACCGTCGTCGCACAAGCCGAAGCCTTTAGAAAATTCATTTTTGTCCCAATACCCATCTATAACCGATGACCTGGACACCATCCTATGATCTCAGAAATGGGGAAACATCATGGAGAGCAGTAACCCTAAACATCAGCGATTCCATAGGAGACCTGCCTACACACGCACCTGTATCGTATCCTCATAAATGTATTATCTGGAGAATCTATTCATTTAATCCATGAAGATTGTAGGGAAATTAATAAAATTGAATAATGTCATTATATATTCATTATTTTCATACATTTTATAGAATTTCATATTGTGTTTATACCCCTTCTAGAGAAATAATTTTTTTTACCAAATAAGGACACTCATTTATATTGATCAAGATCAGTGTAGTTGATCAAACAATTAATCAGTACGGGGAAAAATATAATTTTTCTTACTATTTTTCTTCTTATGATACCAAATGTTAATAAAAATATTCATCAATAATTTATTATTTTTATAAATAATCGGTGCATTCCATTGTGAAAAACATGAATGAATGAATTCCTTGTCCTAGTTTTCCAAAAGATTCTTCCTCATTTCCTAAAACACAATCGGGGAAATTCTAAAGAGAGTCTTTGAAATGGGTTTAGAACTAATTATGAGTTTTATAAAGTACTCACAAAAATGATTTTGTGAAAGATAATGAAAATATTCATGAACGACATTAACAAATTCCCACTCAATAAGAATATCATCATTATTGAGTTTCTCCTAAACCATCCGAGATTAACTCCCCTTTTAAATGGTAATTAAGACCCATAAATTATATATGATCTCCATTGACAGGTCTCTTTTATCATAAATTTGATAGAATATCATAGAATTGTTTGTAATATCAAATGTAACAACCCTTACTCCAAAATTAATATGGTATTTATGTATAGAAATCCAATCTATTCCTAAGATGACATTAAATTTAAATAGAGGATGAATTATAAGATATGCTGGATGCACTTCCCAATAAACATCAATTGGACATTAATCATATACTTGAGTAATCGCCATACCATTTGGGTTTTTCACTACTAATTCTATATCATATTTTTTCAGGTGGCATCAAGATACCCAAATAAAATTATTCATATATGAATGAGTGGGTACATCTGGAGTCAAGTAATAAATTTAAAGGTCTAGAGTGGATTACATGTGTTCCATTCAATGCATTGTTATCACACCCTAGAGAATAAAAAGAGATCATGTGATATATAACCTTTTCACTTGGCTTCTGATGATTTTGGATTTAGTAACCATCTTTAACCCTCGGATTTGGGATCTTCTTTTCATAAATGTTAAATTCATATCATTTAAAACACTAAAATGTGGGGAGTACATTACGTAGATATTTCCCATTATTTTTATCATTAGATAATTTATTCACATCTATTTGGAATTAATCAACTCTTTGAAATTCCTTTACACACATAATAATTTAGTTTTCCTAATAAGGCGATTTATTATAAGTTTAATCCGACACATTAAGAAAAATGAAAATAACATCTTCTTATCTAATGGTTTTCTAGGTTTCATTAAACACCATATTTGATTTTGTTTCAAAACCATTGGATTGATATCTAACTTTATCTTTCAATCATAATGAAATGACATATAAAACTATCTTCACAGGTATAGATGTCTCCTATGGATAATTCACTGAAGAGATTTGGTTTTAAGAAACTGAAGAATCGATCAAAGTTAAGTTAATTTTAGATGATAATAATAGAACAGTTCTTCACATTTCTCTTAAAATAAACCTCATTAGTACTAATAGATTCCTCATAATATTTATTTATCTAAAGGAACACCATCACTATATTCATACATATAATAAAAAGAAATTACTTGTTGAAAAATATATTCTTAAACTCATCAAAATTCACATATTAAATTTCATTAAATTACATTGTATTCCATTTTATAGTTCATAATTTATTCACATAACCATAAAATTGATAGATACATAAAATTAATGTTTCATGTTGAAAACATTGGAGAATGGGATCTAACATTATTGTGGTTGTCAACTATTTTATAGCAACCATAGGATCAGTAGTTCAACACATGGAAGGTATATGTTCCCCCATGAAAGACTCAACAAAATGGTGCTCCCACAATTACTCATTTAGATGTTTGGTATGATTTATAATGTGGGAAGGTTGTGTGAGAATTCAAATGAGGTTTTCTTTCCACTTATGAAAACATTTGGCTTCTCAAGTGAAAAATAATTACATTTTCTATCATAAAAATAATTAACCTGATTCCTCTAGGTTATAACCATTGATTAAATCAAACAATACAAGTGCATGAAATATTTAATCTTCATGGGAACTAAATAATCCAAAAAAAATCACTTATTAGATGTCTATGTACTTATACATTCCTTTTAATATATGATACCTTAGGTTTATCCACAAATATTCATTGTCATTTTCTATTTAAATCATTCACGAATGTTCATAAAGAGTCAGTAAATTTCTATACATATTCCTCATGAGTTTCAAACAACGTTTAGAGAATGGTCTATTATCATGAACCAAATACTAATCAGTTCTATCATAATATGGTGTATTTAGGGTTTTTACTCCTAAATAAATATATGCCAGATCCAAATCCACTTTTATTTTCGAAATAGTGATATATTACTAGAAAAATAATCTCTATATACATTAATATAATTTCCAAAAAATTACCTATAACATCACTCATCTTTAAACATGACCTTAGAGATATACTTAGGGACCTCAGTTCATTTTTTCCATTATAGTTTCCATAGGTTAACTACAAATTTCTCTAATACTAACTGTGAAGACCCAAATTTCTCAAACATTATTATTACATCTTAATAGAAAAATATTAATTTTATAACATAACAATCCAAAATATAATATTTTACATCCAATGCCTTTGGAATCATGAATACATAAACAACTAGTTCATAGGAGATCTATATCATCTCAAACTATGTTCATCAAGTCTATCACCTTTCTAAGACAAATCATTTATATCATCATAGCATGGGGAATGAAAACATTCTAAAGGGAGATCTTAGTTGCTGAGCTAGAATAAATAAGGGAGACAAATAAGTACAATATGAACATGCGGATAGGGAAACAGGAGCATAAATATCAAAAAACAAACCATACATGTCAAATATTAATATATTTTGTAATGGAAAAAGGATGGAATTTAAAATGCCATAAATCAAAAAGGAAACCAAAGAACGTGATCCATTAGAGCATAATATTGGTATATAAAATTGATTTTTGGTGTACATATAAGAATAAAAACCCCATGTCAAGGATACCTACCAAGGCATTAATATCTTAATGGGCTTTGGATATCCACCAATATTCTATCTTTGATCATGGGATGAACTCATATGTACCCTCATTCAGGCATGGAAAAATATACTATGTACTATTTCAACTCATATAACACTAATCATTACCCAATATGTTTTTGGAAGATATATGTATCAATGGATACATAATGGAAATTCTATATATGTGTGACCAAATATCATAAAATTAATTATATCATAACCCATGAAATGATATGGGTTTAAAAAAAATTTCAATTCATCATAATCTATGATAAGAATACATGTTTCCCAATTATTTCATCCTAGTATAACCTAGGAAAAGAAATGAGTTTCATAAGAATATAAAAATTTCGTAACCTAGGAAAAGATATAAATTTTTTAGAAAATACAAATAAAAACATAAATCATCTAGAGAAAGAGTATGAATGGTCTCCTTGTATCATATCCCCAATAGTGTATAGGTAACATTGATATATTTCATCTTATATGGGGAAAATTAAAAGATGTTTTAAATAAATTATTGAGGAAAATATACAGTCAACATTAATGGGTTAATTTTAAAATATAAAACATTTTAATATATTTTTCAATTAAAAGTTTTTATAAAATATATAATAATCATCCAATAAATGATTTGTCTTGACATTAAAAGATATTTTCCTTGTTGTAAATATAATAATTATCATTCCTTCAATATTTTCAATAAAATCCGAACAAGAATAGGTTAAAAATACATTAATATGCCTTTAAAATTATTTTTGATAATGTAAACCATGAGAAAAATGTCTGTTGAGACTTATAATATGGAAATTATTCACTTTTAAATCCTTTTTATTAATCATGGTTTAATAAGGGAAACATATTTCTATCTGAAAGGAAAAATAAATATTGAGTAAAAACATTTTATTAATAAATGTTTTTACCAATGATTAGAGAAATGTTACCATTACATGATGATATCATTAATAATTAGTGTAGAATAAAAACCCAGATAATTAATTAGAGTTAGATCCTATTATTTCAAAATTCGAGACTTAATCATAGACAATCTCAATAAATGGTGAGATTGTAAAATAAAACATGACTACTTTGGTAGATCTAAATCATGATCCCCGTTAATGAAAAACAAAAAAAGGAACTAAATATATCATGAGGATAAATAAAAAATTTATATAACATGTAAATGGGGCTATATGAACCCCTCATGAAAGAATATTTTTTCATAATGTAATGTATATCTCAAAGAAGTCAATTGGAGGGAAACATTATTTGCCTTAAGTCTTATATTCTATCGTACTCATTAAAACCTCCTATATATTATATATTAATTTAGTACATACCATTTCTAGAAAAATATTTACATATATCATACCCTATATTATTTTCTTATGAAATTTTATTCCAAATTTATTTACAATTAATGTTATGTTTGTAGTAATAAGTTCTTTGTTTTTTTTTTGATTTGTTACATTTGGTCATTCTAATTAGACCATGATTTCATAAGATCTAGAATGATATCTATGAAAAACATATTAAATAAATTTTGTATATATGTAATTAATATAATCCATATAATTTATAGCTAAAAAAATACTTCGTTTAAGGAGTGAGTGGGTCGAAAGTAGGCACAAATGATATTTCTATATTCTTAACGGGTTGACTGAAAGAAAAGTAAGTGATGTATATTATCATTACATAACAATATTTATTACATATATATATATATATATATCACTTTTTCTAAATAAAATATCCTTTAATACATTCCATTTCAAGTTTGAATTATTCACATTTCTTCGCAAGGATGTTGCCTATCGTACAAATGAACGACGCTACCGTATTCCCACAAAATGGGAAGAATAAAGGTATGTGTAATATAAAAACAAGAGAATAATAATAAAATATTAAATTTTCTATATATATATATATACTTATTAAACTATAAATCAATAATTATTTCCAACCTTGAGAGGTGGAAATGGAAAAAACAAACGATACCAGTTCATGATTGAGTAGACTATCGTACACATAAATATTGGTTTTCTACCCCATTTAATGGAATTAGAGTTGGTTTTAGGTCATTAGAATAACATAAAACATCTAATTATATTCTTGATAATGATAATATTATATAATGTTGATATAAATAGAATTTAATTTCATGATGTATGAAATAAAATATAACTGTAGGTTGACTAATGTTACCTCTTCTTCTGATATCCTCCATAGGTTTGAAATAAAATCCATCCTAGGATAGAATAAATCCAAAAATTTTATTTCTAGGATTACAATATAGAATTTTGGATGTTATTTATGTTGTTCAGAGACAAAAAAATTGGTTTGAACGTGTATGGAATGGAGGAGAAGGGGTGCCCTTTTATAAATGGGGGAGAGGACACACAAGTCATTTTAAAAATAACATGAGTTCCCCCACGTTTTGCACATTAAAAAGGGTCCATAATGGGTAATATTAGAACCTCATATAGGTTAAGAACAAAATATGTCAATTAAATGTTACTTTGAAATTTTATATATGAATTTCACACTAATCATTGTAGATTAACCCTAGTAAACTCACCTTCACCTAAACCAAAATAATTTATTTTTATTGCATTCACTATTCAAGTTTATAATATATTTAGTTATCCTTATTAGAAATTATATATTATGATAATTAAAAATATGGATTCCATTATTTCACACTCTATTAAAATAAGTTTATAAAATTAATTTAAAATTAATCTCATTATTGTGATACGAAAGTTGGGGTTTCAAGCTAAAAAGATCAAAAGAATTAATGTTTTCAAATAAAATTTCTATATTAAATTGATTGAAATGAAATAAAATATGTTTTTGGATTTATAATTAAACTATTTTTTAATTAAATATAATTTTATTTTTACATTATAATCATATTAAATGAAATAGATGTTTTCTAATAAAATCCAAAAAAATAATTATTCCTCAAAAAATTAAAATTTTCTGAAAACCCCCACAAATTAACCCTAATATATATTTGAAATTTATATTTCAAAAAAATAATATTATTTTATCAAATAAACTTTCTAATAGTGTGAAAAAATAATTATTCTAATGATAAAAAATGAATTTAAAAGTGTTTTTTAAGAAAATAATATTTGAAAAACTAAAAAATACATAACAATAAAATTAAATAATTTCATTAAAATGATTTTTAATTTTTATAATACCATTAAAAATAATATTTATAAATGGATTGTTATTATCCATATTTATATGATTTGGTTAAAAGTTAAAATGTTCATGATTATTTAATTATTTTAATAATATATTATGATTTTCTAACAACTCTATGTTGCATGTAATGTAAGCTAATCCACTGTTGCATGTATTATAAGCATTGTTGGTGCATCTATTAGTGAAATAATTACATGGTTCCCCTTATAATGCATGTTGTCAAAGAAATGCAATTTACTCAGTTTATTTAAAAATCCAATAAAACATGATATATTTTATATACTTTATAGAACTTAAGTGAATCTAATTATTATTCAAACATTTATTTTTGATGACAATGAATTTTAGTATTAGTAGGATAACATGGAAGGAAATGTGATAAATATTAGATATGATGATTTTTTAACTAGTTATTATAATATCCTTTATAATCTAGTTCAATATTTAGTTTATTATGAGAATATACATTTTCAAAAAAATAGGTGTGGACAATACATTTATATATTTAATTAAATGAAACATCTATAGTGGATTTTCACCATGTTGGACAACGGTTATAATTTGGAAAAAAGGGAACACATTTTTAAAAAAAATTCTTTAAAACTGGAATATATATGCTAAAAGATACATATCAATAAATTTACTTTCATATATGGCCATTCGTTTCCATGATGCATCCAGGATTCCTAAAAAAATACTAATAATAAATCACGTAGAGTTGGATAAATTAGAAATAAACAACATCTTGAAAATATCATTGATATTTTAATAAAAATATGGAATCTAATATAAATTCATTTATTTAAACAACAAATATTACATATATTAACCTACTTAATTCAATTAGAACTAATATATACAATTAAAACCCCTATATTTAAAATTTATCATTTATAAATTATTAAAATATATTTTATTCAGATACAGAGAAGGAAAATTTAAAAATGATGTTCTTCTCTCTCACTCTCCATGTGTTTTATCATCAGGTTTTAATATTTAGAAACCAATATAATAAAACATACATTCTAAAAGGAATTCATATAATATTGACATAAAATTTATTATAGAGACTATGAGTAATTATTTATATAAATACATGGGATGGGAATCGTCAAAATATGTTAGATGATTCAAAGAAATGATACATTATGTAATAAGTAATAAATAAAACATATCAAAAATGAATGCAAAAATAGTGTTCACAACAGGCCTAATTATAATATATTAGAGAAAAATTCTATATAATTTAGAATAGTTTATAGTATAAATTTGAAGAATTTTATTAAGGATACGGACACCCTATGTTCCAATGAATCTCTTTATACTTCTTAATTTTCATCATAATATATTGTTAAAATCTAAAATATATCTAGAATTTATGTTAATGATCTATGTTATAGGAAATAAATTATCTTGATGATGAATATAGCACTTTGTGTTTTAAAATAATTCTTTTAAAAAACTAATTACACATTTTCATTGGATAATAAAGATGAGGATTAGTTCTGTGATTTTTTGGTAAGTATGATGAATTATATTTTTTAAGACACTTATGTGTGTATTTTTTATTTATATATTGGAGGTAATGACAATTTTTATATGAAGATGGTTTTGGTTTCTTAGAATAGAATTTAAATCTCAATGTTAACTTCAATACTTATGGAGATCATTATTTCATCTCTAATCTCAGATATTATGCTTGATGTGGTTAAGATAATATAATAATTTTTATGATTTATGATGTTTCTATCCAAAATTATATACTTAAAAAATAATTTTGATAATATATATAGAGATAAAAAATAAATGAAAATTGCATCTATTCTTGGAAGTAAATCAAGAAGAAGTTTGCGCTGTCATTATATTATATTATACAAAATAATTTACTATTAGGTACTAAATTTCCAAGGCACGAACACTTGAATAATTATTTTCATTAAATCATGTTTAATATTCATGAAATTAGAAATAAAAACATTCAAAATAACTTATTAAAACCAATCCCAAATATTTTTGAATAATTTATGATCCAAGGATTTGTTTAAAATACATCAATAGGATGAAGAAGATATAGAAGTCAATAACATATAATATAGATAAAATATAAATTTTTCATACCTAGAGATAGAATATACGGTTTTTTATATTTTTGAAATATTTTAAATATAAAATATTTCATTAAAAATTGAATTAAATTTAATATACGATGTGTAATTTGATTATATTTTTAATAGAAGTATATATAATTTTGTATGTTTTTAAAAAAATATTGTGAGTTATCATAATATGAATTTTTGAACCACTGTTATCAAAATAATATCACCCAAGTATGTAGTGTGATGTTATTGGATGTATATTTATTATTATTTATCTTAACATCATAATGAAAGATGATATTTTAATTTACTACGATTTGATGTTGATAATGGTACATAAGTTATGTAATATTAAAACTATATTGAATATTTTATAAATTGTAATCTATTTAACTAGATTTTAATATTCTAAACATATTATTATATGATTTTATCCAATTTTTCATGTTTTTATATTTAAATCACTACATTGCCCACTTTTTCTCCTTTTTGTATTTTCAATTATATATCAATTTAATTTAGAATCCGAAATAAGAATAGTGGTTGAGAAAGTTTATTTATATTTTACTATGAGAGAGCAGTTAAATTTAGATTTCGAAAGGGATATGGGATATTTAAAATGAGAATTGAGATGTTATAAGAATATTTTTGGAAGACAAAAAATGTAATTCAAAATTAAATATTGTATGTTTTATAAAAAAAGTATATTTTTAAAAAATTCTCAAAATTAAAATTTAATTTAGTTTTTATCCCATGATGATGAATGTTCAAACTATCAAACTTTATGTCATTAATTTACTCATTATTTTATTATATTCTATCACTTCTATCAAACTTTGGTCTTTTACAATGGGGGGAGATATTCAGGGAATTGTCAAATAGTCATGAATGGTATGCTTTCTTTATATTTGTCTATTGAGATTGATTATAACATCTTGTTTGTAAATTTTTTATGGAATATATTTTTAATACAATTATCAGTGGGGTAATTTTAATTTCATTATATACTGGTTAAAATCTTGGGGAAGATTATCAAAAGATAAGATGATTTTAATTTTTATTTTTTAGTCTAACATATATTCACTCCTATTTAATGTGATATTTAGAATGGGGGAGACAATTTTCTCAAATATTTTTTTTGTATAATATATGTTGAAAATCAATGTATTATTCATTTAAATTGAGTTTACATTATTTATACAATTTATGTTGTAATTTTATTCAACATAACATATGACAGATTACGAACTTATTAATTAATGTGATCAATTTCACTTGTTAATCAATTCAGCTTCATATAAATGAATCTAAAAATAGATAATGTTTCATTTCATGTTGTTGCATTTGAACCAAATTATATAGAATTCCATCATTGATATATTTTATATCTATATAACTAAATTTGACAAACCTAATGAGGAATGGACAATTCACGATTTTGTTTAATGTAGTTCTTCTACGTTATCTCAATTCCCTAGAGTGATATAGTATTATAGTTTTTATGTCAGTTATTTTATATATATCTAATATGAGGATCTGAATGGAAATGATTTTTTTTCTAATTGAATGCATTTCTATTAATCATTATTATCAAAGTGATTTATGGATAGGAATGTGGGAATACTTAAATCATGAAGATTTATGATATTTCAGTGATAATAACATACATGATATATAAATATGACGATTGATGACTCCCATGGTTCAACACTTATTTATAATCAAGATAATAAAAGAACTTATCAAGGATAAATATGGTTGATTATAATGTGTTTGTAAAATAAGTTATTAGTGATTAATATTTATCTTTGGAATAGTTCTTCAAATAAGAACATGGTGGAAAACAATTACAACATGTATCTAGTTTCAGATCCTATTATAAATTTTATATAAATTAATTGAAATACATATATTATGAGGTAATATTAAAATATCATTTAATTTTTCATTTAATTTCGTGACTTATACTCATTATTGTGTCTCTAATTTTTTTAAATTTTGAACAATTTATATTTCTAGATTTTTTTTATTTTCATGAAGAATATTTTACTATAAATTATTTAAATTATTTTAAATAATTATTTTATGGATTTGGAATCTATAAAATATACATTCGAGTGTAGGAATTATTTTTTAGTTATTATGAAGTCAATTGACCCCTCCACCTCTTGATGTCTATATAAATATATCACTTTGGATAATGACCTATTTCCCAATAATATGATCATGTTTAACATTATTTTTGAAATCAATATCATAAGTAAAAAATAATCCACCAAATGGGTAAAATGTATTTATAGATCATCCCCTTGGAAAAATGGTATCTTATAAAATGGATATCACAAGAACCATAAAACTCCCTATCGACATGCTTCCACTTTAATCATCCTAGACCTATTCTATTCTACGATTTTATCATGCATCTATCTGATGGATATACCAATAGGTTCCCTAAATACCCTAGAAAATAGATCCTTTTTAAATATAATACTTCCTAGAATTTGATAAGTGACCACTAAATCATCATATTTTTTAATATGATATCTTATAATAAATCTATAATGTTCCCATACACTATTTCATCATGTTTGGCTATAGATTGAACATCATAAAACTTCAACTAAGCTTACCATCAATAATAATTATATAAATTCCATATTTTTGTTAACCCACAATAATAATGTGGATATTTTAGTTTATATATTTGAACATGACTTGGAATCCCATAGTAAACAACTATTATGTGATCCCACCTTGAGTTTGTAGTGATGAATCATTTCAATAACACTATTCCTCAGACTAAATAATCAGATATTCTATAATCACCACACACCATTACATGATGAGCTACAACCAAATCCATTAAATGTAGTTAATATGTCAAATTATATAATCAAAAAAGACTCTTAATATAAACTTTAACATACTGAGTTTTTAAAAGGAATCACTATGTTCGATAACATGCATGATATGCCACAACATGTTTAAGAGAACAACTTGACATTATTATTTAAATGATATCATAAAAACAATTTAGTTATAATTTTTTGAATGATTAGTATTAATTGATTTATCAAGTTAATTTTTACACATTTATATATAATTCTTTGGTGAACAATTAATTATAAACTATGGTAATACAATTAAAATAATAGGAGATGTTTTTCTGGAAAAAAATATTAAATATTCACACTTATGATTTACACCAATAAGTTAATAAAGCAACCTTTTTTTATTATATTAAAGAAATATAAATTGAATATATTATATAATGTTTATCTTATGTGTCTTATAGACATTATATAAACAAATACTATTTTATTGATGAAATGAGTGTTTTTTCTAAAAATGTATTTTTAACACCTTTTGATGGGAACCCATTTTAAATTTAGTTTTTAACACTTTTATTAGTTTTTATACCCTCAATAACATCTTCATTATAATATGTTCATAAAAGCTTACTTTGAATAAATATATTGTGTTTTTGTTATGATATTAATTTTTAAATGATTAGTGAAGAATAATGCTTTTTAATTGAAAAATGTTTTTTCTTCTAAAATATTTATATAGATAGAATGTCCATTTAATTGGTTTTAAAGTATAATTAGACTATTAATTTATTATTTAATTTAATAATGGTCATTTTAACCAATTTCAAATTTAAATTATATATAAAATCTATGTGAAATATTGAACGTTTAACTTTATAAATCCGCTTTTCTGTTTTTTCAGAGGAATTAATGTTAAATATAATTATTCAGTTTTTTTGGAATTTAATTAGGGAAAATGGATTATATATTTGTAATGAAAAGTTTCAATATTGGTTTGAAATGTCAATGTCAATTTTATGTATAAAAATTTAACCATGGTAAAAAAACAAATATACCATTTTATAGGTAAAATTGTAACAAGGTAAAATTTAAAAAGGTAAAACCTTATCATTACTAAAAAGTACAGTATTTAAGGGTTATTTTAGGTGTGTATTGACACTAAATATCCAAAACAAATATTAAAATAATTTATTATTAATTGAAATTAATGCTAACTTAGTGTGGTTAGCTTTTAATATAAAATAATCAATAAATTAATCACCTAAACCCAGCTCTCCTCAAGTATAAATACCTCCCAATATCGACCCAGAATGCCTTTTATTTCCTGAACCAACCAGGGTTGACCCTGAACTGGTCACTGAAGATAGTCCATTTTATGACCCAAGGGGCATTCCCAATCCCCCTGGGATGGAAACTAGAGTTAGAAAACAAAACATACATCTTGGTAATGATTTGTGCCAAAAAGCAACAACCGGGATCATACCATTATAGAAAAAACAAAAACGAAACAAGACTAAACAACTAAAATACAATAAGGAACCAACTAGATAGTGACATCATACAATATATAGGCTGAAAACTGAAATAAGAAAACTATAAGGTTTCCACGAAATTATCTTA
This sequence comes from Viscum album, assembly GCA_963277665.1. Taxonomy (NCBI): domain Eukaryota; kingdom Viridiplantae; phylum Streptophyta; class Magnoliopsida; order Santalales; family Viscaceae; genus Viscum; species Viscum album. The sequence continues at coordinate 300,707,606 of OY728131.1, read as the reverse complement.
TGACCTCTTTGTTACCACCAACCACAAAACTGAACCAGCTCTAACACTAAGCAGCTAAAATTGTAACTTCAAGCAAATGCTGAACCTACAACATAAAATTTAGGATAGGAATGAGCACCAACATTCTTAGTAGGAATTTATAAAATAAACCCCTAAAATCAAATCCTCATTCCCAAATCATTCCACTTATTATGGTTTTAAATATAGTTATTAATGTATGGTTTTCATATTTTAAATAAAAGAACATATTTTTTTAATTTTAAAATCCCAGACATGATATCGATCATTTCCACAACCAGAATCTATTTTATAACCAACATCCAAAACAATGAAAAGTAGGGTAGTTATAAAGAAACAAGATAAAAAATTAGGTAATGAATCTATTAAAATAAGAAGAAAACAAGAAATATGTTCAATAACCATGGGTGATTCTAAACATCTCTAGACAACCCCTGGATGTACTCGGTTACGAACCACCTACCAGCGTATGGTGAAACCACATAGTCAATAACCAATAGATGTCCCTTGGGAAAAAAACTTGTTGTACTCCCCATCTTGCCTCTATATCTACCAGTGGGCACAAACCTATCTAATCATGATTATATAGCTATCGTAACTCACTTATCTATAAGACACCTAGGAAGCCATGATGGTAATATCCGTATTGTGTAAGTAAGATGCCATCACACATGTGACTCAGCTCAGTAATCTCCATTATACATTCCTATACTAAACACAGGCACCAATATATGATAACCCATAAGGGAAATCCCTCATATAAAGGAGACCCATATACACATATATGCATTCTATAAAACAACGTAAAAAATAGAAGGTTGTAACATATAAATATTAAACATTTTAGAAAACATTAATGTATTCCAAATGGGAACAAAAAAGTATCCCAAACAATGTGAAAACACCACTTTTACATTTACAAATCCAAATGGGCCCTTATGTTCCAAACACACATTCAAATGATTCATAATTACCAAAACAACCTTTACCCATTTTCTCGTTTAACAAAACATGTTTCAATACAAATTGAAAAACCATAAAGAACACATTAAAACACGTGTTTTCCAAAAAAGACATGAGTAATACCATATTAAATTTCACTGTAAACCATCTTTGGAAACCGCACAAGGGGACCAATATTCGCTGAAAGATAAATTCCACTTAAGAAACTAGGTTTTTTTATAGATTATTATTTTACAAGTAAGATCTTTATTAGGGGGAAAATCCATGTGTTCACCTAGTTCACTTATTGATGTGCCAACATCCAATAGAACCCCTTTAATCTAATAAATCATTTAAAACCCAAATCCAATCATTAATTATATAATAGAACCCCACAATCCCATTTTTTCCATAAAACCCCATTCAAAATCCTTTCGACCAACTAATCAAGCTACACCATTTCTAAATAATTCCCAGAAAACCAATTTGAAAACAAAATAAGCACCATTACACAACATAAGAGTTATGTATTTCCTAAAAGACCTAACTCCTCTTTAATGAACTACGAATTTGAAAACAAGTTCCATATGTTCCATAAACCTAAACATTTAACACATGTCAATTTAGGAAGCTATTTTTAATAAAATCAATCAAAACCAAATAATCAATTATATCTATACAGGAGTATTATAGAGGTGTGAATAACATTTAAGATGAAAATTAAGACATGAATGTTCCAAAGGATCATTACGTAAAAGAAGAGTTGAATTCACCAACCTTAAATCATGTGTTAATTTGATAAAACATCATGGAGATAAAAAATAGGGTCCCATGAATGATCTGTAAACCCCATATCAAAAGTAACATCACCCACACCCAAAAACTAAACATTAGGGTTTTGGAAAATGGATAAAACCCCAAATTTTAATAAATAAAGAAAGATATGAGGATTAAGATGAGATTAAAAAATGAATAACCTCTCACCTTTGGTGAGAAATTTATAATACAAAATAGACAAAAACGATGGAGACTAAAGGTGGAGGCACCACTGGTCGATACCCAATCGGTGTTGATTCCTTTTGCAGATGAAATTACCCCAATTGGATATCTTGGATAAAAGTTATTACAAATATAATTGGATCCAAAGTTTGGTGAACCATGTGTAAAACTTTGGAATGCTACTGGAATGTATTTGAATCGTTTGGGTTAAGCTTGTACAGTTTGGGAAATCCGTGCTCAAACCATTTGACCTGAAAAGTTTTCAAAACACCTAAAATGACAACCCAAAAATTAGGTAATCCCATCCAAAGATCCTTAAATGATTTAAACAAAATATAATGACAACATGGGTGTCAAAAACTCTCCACCATGAATTTTCCTTTTAATAAAACTCATAATAATCAAGAATTGGGATAGAATACAACTGAAACAACCAAAACATGATGAATTTTTTGGGACATTCAACCCAAACCTCAAGCAAAAGGTCTAATATCAATAAAAGAATAAAATAAAAAAAATCATAGGTCGGGGTGTGATGACTCATCCCACCACATACACATTATTACTCCATAAATTCATCATGTCGATCAATTACAAAAAATTGAGTCCTTACCCAAACTATCCCAGGGAAAACCATGAAACATTGGATTACCTTTACTCTCCATCGGTCACACCCAACTGATTAATGAGAAACCACAACACAAAACAAGGGGAGAACATGAGAGGGTTATCCCCCACCAAAAAAGTTAACTAACATAAATACATCCAAAACCCAACGCACCCCCCCCCCAAGGGCAATGTGGGAACACCCAGCCCTATTATAGAAAACTTATTCACATCAACCCACATCAGCCTTACTTAAACCAGGAACTAGGATGATCATAACCAATTAAAAACCGACTCCCATAATTGGAGAAGAATTTCTCCACCACATGGATTCAACTAGAGAACTATCCATGAGGCAATGTGGCATGCTGAGATGCTGACACGAGAAAACATCCTATAATAACCAGCATCCCTCAACCCATGGGATAATGCAACACCTCTAAAACTAGGAAAGTTTTACCCTGATATAAAACTCCTAACCCTAGGGAACGAAAAAAAATGTTGAATTCGAATCCACAATGAAAACACAATACACTATCTCCACAAAACCCATGTGATCTTATCACTAAATAATCACATCAAACACCAAAACTATCTCCAAAAAATCCAAACACACCTTAAGGAAAATTATCAAATGATTACGAAATATATTCTCAATGAATAGATCTAATAATATTACAAAAGAACAAGTCCATCACACAATCAGAGTGAAACAAAACCCCACCCCTAATGAGAAATGAAATAAATGTGGCATCAGACATTTTTGTCCCAAAACAGTGAACAAGAACCATGATGAGGTCCCTCACTCACTCAAAACCTCCTAAATATATTTGAGCTTTACTCTTTGACCTGGGGCTAAGGGTTTGATGGATAAAGAATCTTATAGAATACCCTAAAGAAAACTCCGTCCTCGAATGACAATTCATATGGTACATCACTCATTGACCCAAAAGTCACCAAAATGACAAGGATTTAGAGGGATAAAATGCAATGGATTAGAATGCAAAAACCGACCACACTACTGGCATGCAAGAGAAGAGTTTAAGGGACATGAAGATGGCATTGACAAACAAAATTCTTTTAAAATAGGTTCCTCAAGCTAAGAAAACTCCCCAAATGGGGTACCTTCACAAAATACGACCACCACCAGCTACACCCAAAACCCAAAAAACATAAAGACACCCAACCTCCATAGGTCCAAAAATTGGACCCCCCCCCCCAAAAAAACACAATGAACATTAACAAACACTGGAGTCCCAACTACCAAAATACAAGACCTATATCCACAAACCACACCCTTCCACAAGCCTCTATCACCTTGATAGACAAAAAACACACAACAGAAACCAAAATTGGGCATGATAGATTAACAACTCTTCAGAACATTTCAAGCTTCCATACTCTGAGTAACACAAATAATAGAAACCAAACTGGCATCAATCCAAACAATAATCGAAAGGAACACCCCCAATTATGGGTAACAGGCTCTCATCCCATCACATACAAAAAAAAAATCAATAATAATTCTTCCAAAAACTGAAATTTAATTTTAATTTCAAAACTAACTTATCCCAACCCCATCATTTAAAAAAATCATAGTTTTCAAAAACCAAGAAAATTTTCATAAGTCCAAAATCCCCTGCTCAAGGGAAAAACCAAATTTGAAACCCTTTATTTTTCAAAAACCTACTTGTGGAATCCTACGAACCATGCCATGTGTGTTCATTAATTTCAATCAATATATTCCTTGAACAAGTGCCCCCCACAGAATATTTTCACATATCCAAACACATTTGATCCTATATAAGGAATGCGAGGGGTCATATCCTTCCTTCCCCCCTCAAAACCCAAGCATTCACCAAATTCTCAAACTCAAAACCCCTTTAGTTTTGAAATTTTACATTACAGTTTAAAGCCATATTAGGAATGGAATTTCATCCCCAAAACCATTTTCATTTTGAAAGCAACTTACACCGCCAAAACCAAGATGGAGCGCAACATACATCAAACTAACCTAGAATGAGGAACTAGTGATTACACATTACCTAGTGACATGGTAGTGGGACATTACCCAATAATACATAACTCTATGAGGACCTTGAAATATATTCTTGGACCCCACATGGGTCTCTATTCTATGTGATATCACAACGTGGCCATGATTCTCCGTTATTCTCACCACTCATTATAAAACTAAGAGAAAAGAGTCAAATCTCAGACAACCCCTGCTAACTCGAATATCATAATTAGAAAGGGTTCATGAGGCCATTATTACACCTACCTATCGAGTTCTTATAGTCCTAATATCCATCAAATAGACACCGAAAAAACCTACCTCCAATCCGATTTTTTCACGAACCAACCCAGGTAGACCATGAACCGGTCACCCAAGACAGTGTTCGGCATGTCTTGACGGGCATTCCTGATCCCCCGCAGATGGAAACTAGTTCCAGGAATTAAAGAATACATCTTGGGAAGGATTTATGAAAAAAATAAAAAAACATAGACCAGATCCATTTAAAAAACATGAAAAGAAAAAATATTGAATAATATAAATTCAATAAGAAACAAAAGGATATATTACAAGATAAAATGAACAGGATGAAACTGAAACAATAAAAACTATACAATTTCATAAAAATCTCATTACACTGTCTTGGTCCCCACCAACCACAAAACTAAACCTGCTCCAACATTGAGCATCTAAACTTGGAACTTAAACCAAATTCTGAACTTTCAACTGAAAAGGTAGGATATGAGTGAGCCCCGAGATGATCTGTATGAATTCCTGAAGTAAACCACTAAATCCAAATTCACAATTCCCAGAAAGTACACTTCCCAAAGTTTGAAATACAATTATAAAAATTTCTTTCAAATTTTATATCAAACAACATCATTTTTTCATTTTAAAATCAATTACTTGATACCGATCATTTCCAAAACTAGATTCCATTTTATAACCAACATCAGAAACAATGAAAACCATTGTTGTTCTAAAAATAACTAGATAATCAAGTATGAAAATAATCTAGTACCACAAAATGTAAAAAAGAAAAATGATAAATATGTATGGTTGATCCAAAATATCTCTCTAAAACCCAATAACATACTATGTTTGGAACCACCTATCGGTGTATAATGAATCCCAATAGTCAATAACCAACTGATTTCCCTCACCAAAAAACCAATGACACTTTTTATATGGACTCTTTATCTACCAGTGGGTACTAAACCATCTAATCTGGGTTATTGGGCTACAATCACAAGATTATCTATAAGAATCCTCAGAACACATGGTGTTAATATCAATATTGTTTACGTAGGTGTCCACCACCCATGTTACTCAGCTCGGTTGTCACCTCTACACTTTCCTACCCCAAACATGGAAACCAATACACAAAAACCCATATTGGAAATACAACATATAAAGTTGTCCTATATAAATGCATATAAATTCCATAAAAAAAAGGTGCCAACTTGGCCACTAAATTATTTAAGGCTTCAAACCATGCAAACAGATTTATCCAAAACATCGTGGAAGCACCACTTTTATATTTACAAATACAAATGACCCCTTTAGTTACATACCCATATTAAAACTCTTCATAATTACTAAATGGGCCTTTAACCTTTCTTAAATCACACCAAAACATGTTTGAATCCAAATTTTAAAACCCTAAATAACCCATTCATAACCATGTTTTCCAAAACACTTCAGAAAAACTTTATAAATTCCATTTAAAAACATCTTTAGAAACCGAAAATGGGACTAACATTCTATAAAAGTTAAAAGACACATAAGAAGATGAGTTTTTTTTTGTGATAAAAATTTTACAAGTAACGTATTTTGTTGAGGGAACATCTATGTGTGCACCTAGTGTACTAATGGATGAACCAACATCCATTGGAACCCCTTTCATCCACGAAATGATTTCAAAACCAAATTATACCATTTACATTATAGAAGAACACAATAATTCCATTTGTCCAATAAACCCCTTTCAAAGACCTATCAACCCACTTACCAGGCCTCACCATTTCAAAATAACACAAAATAAACCATGTTGAAATCCAAATAAAAACCATCACATAATATAAGATTTAAGCATTTCATAAAAGACCTAATTCTAATTTAAAAGATAAATATATTTCAAAACAAGCCCCATATGTTCCTCAATCCTAAACATTTCACACAAATCTCTTTAGGAAACAGTTTTGGAAAAAATATAACAACACCAAATCTTCATTTATATATAGAATTGTCTATAAAAGAGGTTAGAAAAACATTTATGAAGCAAATGAAAACATGAATGTGCCAGGGGAACATTATATAAAGGAAGAGGTGAATTTGCCTACCTCAAATCAACTGTTAATGGGATAAAATGTCATGTAGTTGGAGATAAGGATCCCATGAATGATTCTAATTACCCTAGATCAAAATAAACATCTCCCAAACCTGACCCCTAGACATTAGGGTTCAGAAAAATGGAAAAACCCCTCAAGATAATGTATGAAAGGAATAGAGCAGAAGGAAGATGAGAGAGAACCATGAAGACCTAGTGAAATTTGGTGAGATATCACCTACAAATTGACCAAAATTAGAGATAATGATGGGGGAGGAACCTCTGCTAGATACATAATAGTCATGGATTCGTTTTAGAGGTGGAATCACCCTTATCAAGTCTCTCGGTTAATATTTTTTATGCCCAAAATGATATGAGTTGTTTTGGTGCATGGTTAGGTAATCCATGAAAAACCCATGCGAACAATACAATGAAATTTATAAAACATGTAGGTTTAGATTGAATATTTTTCCCAAAGCATGGTCAAATCGTGGAACCTCAAAAATATCCCCAAACCCTAAAATGAAACACCAAACACTAATGAATCAGACCCAAATAACATTGAATGATTTAAATAAAATATAATGACCCCTTTAGTTTCAAAAAACCTCCACCATGAATCATTCATTGAATATCACTCTCAATAACCATGAATTGGGATAGAATAAATCTGAAATCACCAACAAACTAGGTCTTTTGTTTTGAACAAAACACAATCCTCAAAACAAAAGTTCTAAAATTGAGAAAATAATATGAAGTATCTGAGGTCAGGGTGAAACATTTTAGATCTTCAAATATCTACCAAATTCACCCATCCTCACTCTGTCTATGTCTATGTGCTTATTGTCAATCTAGAAGACCAAATCCAATGTCCTCAAGACTCTTTTAATGAGGGGATATTCAAGGATTAATTTTCTCAATGTACCTCTCTTAATTTGATTATTTATAATTTCTACTCACATTCTTCATCCACAAATTTATGTGTACTCTAGAATAATGTATATACTGAATTTTTTTGTTTCAAAATGAATATGTCATGTCCATTTCATTATTCACCTACTCTTAATCAATGAAAGTAAATTTTTGTCCACGTTATTCTGGTTAATCGCCTCCATGAAAAATGTTTTTTGTATTTTCCATTACAACATTCATAGATGTTATTAATACTATTTAAAATGTAAAAAAATATTTTAAAATTTATATTATAATAATTTTTATAATCATGAAATATTATATTAAACATTCCTTCAATTATTCTATATTTTATTTATATGACAACTTCGTTTGAGGACGTGTATACTACCGCCTCCTCAAAATGATGTGATTCGAACACAAATCACATGGAATGTATTAATTATTGTTTTAATTATCATATATGATATACAAGAAACATTAAATATTATTTAAGGACACTATATATAGATATATTTAAATATGTTTCATATAATTTCATTCTTTAAATATGACAGAAAAAATGAAAATAATGTTCAGGCGTACGTATGGTCTACCATTTCCATGAACGGTGTTTTGAGTATGTCTTTAAGGATTATTATAAAAACATATATAATGAAAATATAAGATTTTTAACCCATGTTTTATATTCTATATATGATGGAATTATGACCATATTGACTATTGACATCATATCACGATAATTTTCAACTCAAGTACCGAATATCGATAAAACATTAGATATGAACTTAAATAATAATGTTATGGTCATCAAATGATAATTAATGATATAAATGGAATAATTAACATTAAAAGGTTCTTATTTAACTATAAAATAACCTATTATTATTATTTAGGAAGAAAAAGGAACCAACGAGATGAGTTGGACTAGAGGTAAGCGAATTTATGAACCTAAAATCTATTCTTTTTGTTGAAATTCTACATCGTGATTAGGACATTAAACTATAATGCGTGAAATGAATTTGTAATATCTTATCATTTCTTTATAATTTTTTTATCTGTATTTATAGTGAAAAAAAGTATTCTCTCTATTTTATTAACAAACTCATCTTTATAAGGGACTTCATCTCAATCTTCTTTCATTAAAGTTTTTCGGGATAAATTGTACCTTTATTATTTTATTATTTTTACATACAACCACCATGAAATTTAATATCCATATTTTATGTATAATAATGTTAATTATTGTTTTCAAAATGTATTAATTTTCGGAGATTAATATATAAAAGTTCAATACGGTATGGGTCAACTTTAATGTTTAAAATTTTATTTATCTAACCTTTTTGTAATGATATTAATTCACATATATATTAATATGGATATAATATTATTATACATGACATTTTTTGGATATATTTTAACAATTTTAAAAAGAAATATTTTTATAGGATGAATTTTAATTTCTTTTCAAAATGAACGATGGAATTTTTTTAAGATATGTGGTGACAACAACTTATACATCGTCATGATAATTATTTGAAATTTGGATTCTAATATAAGCCTTAATGTTTATTTAAATGTTAAATAAATACCTTATACCCATTCTAGGTATTTTGGTATTAAAAATGGTTTTTAAAGTGGATTGAATTGTTTAATATCTTCAAATGGATTTTTGTGATTTCAAATGAAATTTTATGAGTCAAATGTTAATTTTTTCAATATTTTATGCGTTTTGATTATATAATGATACTAAAACATTTGTTAGTTGGTTATGAGATATAACAATGATGGTATAATATGTGATAAACCAAAGATGTTTGGTTCCAGGATAAACCAAGTATGGGTGTTTACGTTATAACCTCTAATGAATTGGATACAGAATTCATTCGAATTGATATTCCATTTGTAAGTGTGACAAGCATTGAATTCAACCATATTTTTATTCAATTTATGTATGATTATGTATCATGCTTCCTTTTTATGTTATATGTTCTTTTTTATCTTTTTCTGGGTTTATGAAAATCTTTTGAATAAAAAAATGGTAATCAATGAGGTTATATTCAGTTAATAGTATTTAGTTATTCTTAACGGTGAATACTGTGACATTATGATAAAGTAATCATGGTTTACATGTTTTTACAAGAATCATGATTTTAATTTATTGTGTATCCATTACTAAGATTTTTATCCAATCCAATTTTTTGAATTTTTTTATAGGATTTAATGGAGAAAAGTGTAATGGATGGTATTATGGAAAAGTTATTATGATTAAACATGAAACAAAAACAAGTTTGTTTTTAAAATATTTTGTTTTATAAAAAATCAATAGAGAGTAGAAGTGTCTACATTGTAATATTTGATTTTTTAAGTATAAATTATGAAAACATTCTTTAATGCTCTAACTTGTTAAGATCCTCATTTTGAGATAATTTAGAATTATTATATTAACTCAAGATTAGGTAATTTTTACGGTCAGATCCTTATAGTTTGTTTCAGATGTTATTTTTGATAACATTAAATATTAGGTGGTTATTTAACCATAACTTACCAGTTTTATACAACCATTATTGAAAACATATTAGAAATAATCATAGCTATTATAAATAAAATGAATATTTTTTAGATAACAAGAATATATTAATTTTAGTGTTCATCCTCCTAAATATATAGTATATTCCGATTTTATTGATATAACGAAACTAATGTTTTTTGTTTTAGTAAATGATTATGTACAAAAAAATCAATGTGGCAATGGATGTGATGTAAAATGAGATGGTTTTCTGAATAAGATCTGCAATGAAATATGAGTTATAATAAATGAATATTTTAGTTATTCTAAACTAACTATTATTATTTATAATCAACACCTTGAAACTTGGTGATTTTTCTAATGCTTCATATATGAGAGAAATAAAACCATGAGGAAGTATAGGGTTTAATGATTATAAGGGAGAATACATTCAATGACATATGAGTTAGGAATGTGGAATGTAACCTTTAGGTCAATGTATTAAATGAATGTAAAGATGTTATAGATGTGTTATTGGAGGTTATAAATCAATACCCTTCCAAGGAAAAAGGATGTTTTTTAACTCTTGGAAATAGAAGAATGTTCCTTCCAAGTTACTAATAGAATGTTTTAAATGTTGAGAGTATGATCATTATGAAACTAAATTTCGAATAATGATTGTTTTAGAATTAGATTAGAAATACCATACAAATATATGTTTAAATATTCCAAATTCCATTCTATTTGAGGATGTGGAAACTCAAAATTACATTTTAATGGTATGGATTATTTTATTAAATCATGTTTTGACATTATTGAATTTTATAACGTGATTCTTGGTTTTGTTTTTATAAAAGAATTATAATGGAATAAGATAGAAAATCATGGTTAGAGGATCATGAAGAATGTTGAATGATTTAGCGGTCTACATTTTAGTAATTTTATAGTTCAGTTAGATCTATGGATGTTTAAATGATTAAAAGTATTAATTATATTCTGATGATGGAATTGCTTTGGATGAATTTTTATTTTCATATAGTATCTATAACCCTAATGTTTTTTATGTGAAAATTTTATTCCAGGAAGAATTTTCTTTTCTAGTGTGGACATAATTATAAATATATGAATAAACTTTAGGGTTTATATAATCCAAGATTTTGAGGTAATTATGGGATATTATATTAATGGATGGATAATAAAAGGCATGAGATGAAATTTGGGATTAAAATATTTTTTGTTTATTTTACAAGGCGTTATCATATTTTTGGAATGTTATAAGAATTTAATTGTTTTTGAAAAATGACAACACATAGGCCATGTGACAACTCATCGCCTCATAAAAGGAAGTGGACATTAAACCCATTGCTAATGTATGACAACACAAAATCACCAACCACTAGAATACACGAAGTCATTGGTTAATATAACATTTTCTGTTTAATAAAATGAGTTTATGAATTAATATTAAGTTGATTTTGATAACCCAGGTTTTATCAAAAAGATAACAATGGGATCGGAATAATATTTGGTTATTAATTGATAAATGTCTTTTCAAAATATATTTACTATTTCAGGTACCCTTTTGATTTAGGTAAGATGAATATTATGGGATATTATTTTATAATTAAAGGATAAATTTTATTTTGGAATAATCATTGTTTTTATTGAATTTTGTTGATTCTGGTTGTTTATGACAATAAATAAACTATCTTGGAGAATTTTGGATTTGGAAAATTAGATTATTGTATGAGACATTAAGACATAATGATGTCATTTTGTGATAAATAATAAAAATTTATCTTGGAAGAATATATTTTCAAATCCTTATGATTCTATTTTTTCTAACATATATTGGATTAATTTAAGGATTTTAAGGATTTTTATTTTTTAAATGGTCTATTTACAATTTTGGGTATCATAGTTGAATTTTGGAGACTAAATTAGTTTTTCTTCACAAATAGTTTTATTTAATTTTTGATAATTTTATTATTTTATACCAATCATTTTGGTTTAGGTGATTCACTAAAAGTTTATTCTACTACTTTAGGTGTTATAGAATTTATCATTAATGCTCATCATTTTTAGAAAAATATGAGTTTGTGGTAAAATTTTGTTAATGGATGAAACTCTACAAGCCAAGTAAGTAAATTTCCTTATGTTCTTAGTTTACTTTGTAAATTCATCAACCTGATAAAAAAGGATAAAACAAAAACCTTATCTTCTTTTTTTGTAATGGGAAATAAATGAAGATTAAACCAATCATATACCTATTAGTTTGTGATTGTTATCTTATTCCTGACCATGTTTTCTATCCCTTCCCATTGGTACATAATGTTTAGTTTTGACATTAATATATGTTTTTCCTACATGGAATCCTAGTGTGTGTTGTCTCAGGTGATCTAAATAATTTTCTTTCAATCCTTGAAAGTGGTTGTTTTGTTAATAATTTTTTTGATACGATTATAGAATAAAGTTATTTTGAAAATACATAACTTAGTTACGAACACCGAAATAAAATTGTGATGATGAAATTTACAAAAGGGGTAGAATTAAGCCAATCTATATTTTTTAAAATGAAACAATATCTTTGATTATGTGCATGATATTCCACATAAAACTTAAATGGACAACTAGATATTATAATTAAAATAATACCATTATAACGTAGTAAATAGAATTGAAAGAATAAGATATTTTAATTGGATTATGAAATTACTGTTTAGGAATGTATATTTTCTTTTGGTGACCAATTAATTACAAATGAATGTACTACATTAAAAATAAAACGAAATATAATTATGAAATATTTTTTAAATATTCACAAAATTGTTTATAATAATAATATTATAAATCAATATTTTTGGATTATATTAATTAAATATAAAATCTATATAATTTTTACAATTAATCTTATTTTTTTATAGACATTATATAATAAATAATACAATTTTACTAATAAAATTCATGTTTTTCAAAAAATAAAATTTTACCTCTTCTAAAGGAGAACCCAATTTAATTATAATTTTTCACACTTTTATAAGTTATTTTTGAAAAAAAAACACATTATTCGGTATTTTAAAAAAATAATTTGGAGTTATTTTTAGTATTTTTCTAATGAAATTATTTTTTTACAGGATAGTGCAGAACATTGAATTTTATTACAAAACTGATTTTTTGTCTAATTTATTTATATAGTTATATTGTATGTTTAATATTTATTAAAGTATAATTATAATTTTTTATCATTTAATTCCATATAGGTCAGTTAAATCAATTTTATATTGAAATTGTATATAAAATCTATTTTAACTTTTCAACACATCTCATTAAAAACACGATTGTTTGTTTTTTTGTAGAATTAATTTAATATTTAATTATTCAAATTATATAAATTTTATTTGGATAAATGATTTCCTTATTCAGAATAAGTTATTAAAAATTAATATTTAATGTTAATTTATTTTTTAGGTGTAATAAATATAACATGGTTAAAAATTATTTATCGTTGTATAGGTAAAATTATGGAAAGGGATAAATATAAAAGGTAAAATATTAACATACCTCAAAATTGAAATATTTAATGGTTAGTTGAGGTGTTAATAGAAACAAAAAATCCACAATAACATTAATTTAAACTATAATTCATTAAATTTAATTATATCTCTATGTGGATAAATTTTAAAATAAAATAATCTATAAAATAATCAATTTAACCACCCTTTCTTCAAGTATAAATAATACTACCACAACACCACATTTAGATCAAAAAATAATTTTTTCTGCTCAAATATCAACGAAAATATCTCCCCATAACTCTCCCCACTTCCATGTGCTTCTTCTTTCACAAAAATTCCAAATCAAAGGTCCTCTAGTGTCTCTCAAGGACGGGATATTCAATAAGTAGTTTTCTCAAAGTACCTCTCTTAATTTTATTTCTTTTCCAATATTATGCACACCTTCATCATCCATAAATAAATGATAACTGTATAATAATTTATATACTAGACTTTTGTTTTTCAAATATAATATGTCATGTTTATTACTTTTCTCACCTCCTCTTATTCCAAGAAATGAAATTGTTATCCCTGTTATGTTGGTTAACCGCCTTTATGAATAATGTTTTTGTTCTTTTTCAATAACCACTGTGATGGATTGTAATTATACTATTTTTATGGTAAAATAATATTTTAATATTTATATTATAACCTATTTAATATACTTTAAATTTTATATTAAACGTACTATCATGCTTCTATATTGTGGTTATCTGATGACTTCGGATGAGGTTGTGTGGACTACAACCTCATCCAAATGATGAGATTCATTTATATACCACTTGGAATGTATTAAGGATTATTTCATTAAAATATATGATATAAATTAAATTTTAATTCTACTATAATGATCTTATATACATATATATATATATATATATAAATACATTTTATTTAATTTCATTCTTTCAATACAATAGGAAAAACCAAAAATACTATTCATGTGTACATATGGTCTACCATATTCATAAATGTTGGTTCTAGTTTGTATTAAATATTATAATAAATACATATATAATTAAAATATAATATATTTATTTCATTTTTTGTATTATGGAGATGACATACTAATGACCACATGGACAATTGGCATCTTAACGCGTTCATTTTCAACTCAAGTACTGAATATTGAAAAAACGTCCTATATGAAATTAAATAATTACGTTATTGTTATATCATGGAAATTGATGATATAAAAGGAATACTAAAATTAATAAGTTTATTAAGAAATTATAAATTTACCGATGTTTATTATTCATAAAGAATAAGGAACTTACAAAATTAGTCACACTCGATGTAATGGAATTTCATACCAAAATTTACATTCATTGGGTTAAACAACATCTCCATGATTATTTCATTCATATCATATGTGTGAAAATAATTTTAATATATTATCATTAATTACTAATTTTTTATTTTTATTAATATTGAAACACATAATCAATCTATTTTATTACCAAAATGATCTTCTTTTGGGACTTTATTTCAATCTTCTTTAATTGAGGCATTTCTCGATAATAACAATCTTTATTATTTTATTAAGTGTATATATAGCCATAGTGAAATTTAATATCAATATTTTATCTATATAACTATTAATTAATATTTTGTTAATTGTAATATTCTATGCTGGTTAATATTTAATTATCTGATGTGGTACAGGACCCCTTGATCATTTAAATATTTAATTTTCAAATATTTTCATCTTGATATTAAATCAACATATTTATTTATCGGGATAAAAAAATAATTATAAATGTAAATTTTTGACTATATTTTAATTTTTATAAAATTAATATTTTTATATGAATCATTTTACTTTCTTTACAAAATGACCACAAATATTTTTTAACATATGCGGAAACAACAACTTCTCTACCGATGTAACTATTATTTGATATTTGGATTCCTCTATAAGCCCTAATGATTTTTAAACATAAAATAAATACATTACTCCATTTTTTTGTTTTGTTATTGACAATTTTTTTGAAAGTCTATTTAATATTTCAATATTTTGAAATGATTTTTTTGTTATTGGAAATGAAATTTTATTGGTGAAATATTGATAATTGCAATCATTTATGTGTTATTATTATAAAATGATACTTAGACATTTGACGGGATTTTACATGATAAAAAATAGAAGGTTTATTAAGTGATAATCAAATTATTGGTGGTTCCATGATAATCTAATGATGGGGGGTTACTTAATTACCAGTAGTGAATTAGTTATGGATGTCAGCCATATGGTTATTACATTTTTAGCAGTGACAAGTGTAAAAGCCGGCTATTTGGTTAATATATTTAACATTGATTATGTTATAAGTTACATTTATAATTTATATGTTCTTTTATGTGTTTTATAGTAAATTTTTTATTAAAAATAGGGTATCAAATGAGGTTATATTTAGTGATGAGTATTTACTGCTTATTAAAGGTGAAATTATTACATTATGATAATGTATTCCAGGATTACATGTTTTCGCAAGAATAACTGTTTTAGTTCTTTGTGTATCCCTTACTTTTTTATACTCTCCCTATGTTTTGAATACTTTTTGGAGTATTTAAAGGAGAATATATTCATGGATAGGATAATAAAAAATTTATGATGGTTAAACATGAATCAAGAACTCGGTTTCTTTTTTTATAATTTCTTGTTTAAGAAAAAATAGATATTGAGTAGAGATGTATACTATATAATATTATTGATCTAATATATGTGTTATGATGTAATTCACTAACTCTCTAAACATTAATATATCCATAATGTGACAAAATTTCAATTTGTTGACTAAACTAATGATTATGTAATCTTAAAGCATGATCCTTATAGAAAAGGCAGTGTTGGGAAAAAACCATTTATATGAAAATAGATAAAACTTCCTCACTTGATTCATTAGGTCTTCTCTTAGGTTAATATAAAATCTGTGTCCCCCTATAGACCCATTGAAAAATATTCAATGATGAATTATAGTGTACCTATCTAATCTGATTATCATGGATTATAATTGAGAGATCTCAGAGACAGAGATCCATAATGTCCCAATCTTGATCGAGCTTGAGTGTATCAAAAAATAATACCTCAATGAAAATATATTTTGAACACAAAAAAATCAGGTCCTCATGCTTCTTATTCCAGAATAGAATAACCCAATATCTCCCCACAGGAACATATAACTAATATATATCTGATTTCAATCTTTTTTAGTTAATAGTTAAAAAATATCAAAAATACAATGGATCTATAGTTCCTTTTATATCCAATAAATTATTGAGGATACATATATTTATAAGGTTGAAGTATATTTAATATAAACTTCCCTATAAATTTACACAAATTTTGAATTAACATAGTATACCATTGAACGTATTCCCAGTACATGGTAGTAAACACCATGATAATTCGCATTACCCTTAGAATAATAGGTACTACACCATGACCTTTCTCTACTTATCCCCCTAAGTGGAATTCACTCATGAAAATTTAAATTGAAATACACCCCTCCTCTACAACATAAAACATTGATTCTGGATAATAATTAAGAAATTTCAAAATATAATTTTTAAACAAATCCATTAATGTCATAACAACACAATATTGATTCTATGGAAGTCACATAATAATTTAATAACCATATAAAATAAAAAACCCCAACATCCAACAATAAATTTTTATATTATGAGGGTTCTTTTACAATAAAAATTATTATATATCCCACCTATGTTGTCCCCAACCTATGAAGTTTACATTAAATTATATTTCAAGTAGAAATGAAGAAACTCAAATCCATATAAATACACACGAATCATGTTCAAATCACTTATATAATATCATTCCAAAATTATTCCAATATAGTAATAAAAAATTAAATCAATAACTCTAGGTTATAATTAAAATTTATCATACAACTAATTTTTTTTAAAAAACCAGTAAATAAATCACTACAATAATTTGTTTAATAATAACATCCTCTTAAATATATTTTCATTCAATGACATAAAATCTTGAATTTTTATGATATTTTTTTTGACCCCCACACTACATTGTAATTTAGGAGTGAGAGAACAAAACGAAGAAAAAATTGACTAATTTGTTAAATATTATCCTTTATAACTAATTATAATATTATAATTTTTAAATAAAATTTTTATTCTATAATTGAATTGATATCCAGACCAAAAAATAGCTTCATCCCAATTTTTTTATCATCCAATCTTCATTCTATAAAGTACAAAATCATATTATTGTAGAAACCAAACGTGATCTGATTCAATATGGAAACACCCCCACTAAGGTGTTCCAATCCCAGATAGACTTCCTAATGGAAAATGGAACATCAACCCATATGAAAGTTATTATTGATATATATAGTTGTCCAATTCCATTTTCAAGGGAGAATATTTGATATATATCATTCCCAAAAAAACACATCCACATTAAAAAAGATACAATATAATATGTAATAATATTGACATTCCAACAAAATATATATGGTCCTGAACTTTATTCTTCCCACAATTTCTTTTATAGGGTTACGTTAACATTCTTTATTTTGTAGGATATTTTTTTGGTTTAGAGTTTTAAAAAATTATGTCGTAACTCATGTATAAAAATCACATGGAATAAAATCAATAAACATCCTCTTATTATATTTCTACATTATAATAAAAAACATTTTAGAAGGATCATTATTTATTTTAATGGAAAAATAATGACCATAAACATGATTTTAGTGACCAAAACCATAATAACCCGGAGTACCTGACTACATTTTTACATTTTTTAACTTATAATTAATAAAATCCTATAGAACAAAGTAATTTATTAATTTTAGTAAAATAATTACGTACATGAAATTCTTATTATAATTTAAAACAAAATATACAATATGAATTTTCATTTTGAAACCTATTAGGTATCATAGTGTATCCTATTATATCAATCCCCAAAAATGAGATGGAATGTTAGGGAAAATAATACCTAAGGATTGGGAGTTCAAATGCTCAGTAAGGGTAAGAATACAACCAAATCATTGAGTAGTTTAGTAATAATATGTATGTAATGGTAAATAACTAAAACAATTTTCATTCTATAAATAATATTATAATAATATTTAAGTAATAAATTATGATAAAATAATTTCATATAAATAATCATTTATCTTCAAAACATTACCATAGATATTATTAATAATAAATTAATCATATAGAATATCAATAACTAAATTCATAATGATGTAATTGGTAATTACGGAAATTTAAAACATATTTTTCATGTCTTCTTCCAATACATCTATTTGTTATTGGGGAATTTTACCAATACATCTAAATCAATGGGTGAGCCCTCATTCATAACCCAGTCTTTTTTTCCACATGATACCAACTAAAACATAAAGGGTATATAGTTGGGCCTATCCACCACATACTACGTCCACTAAATTCCTCTTATGAAGGGAGAGAAACATAATCAACATAACAATTTTTTTAGAAAAAAAAACACATGTATTATAATTAAATACCCAAATAAATAAACATAATCATAAAACATATGACGTAAAATATTGAATTGTAATAAAATTGTACACCCTAGTCAAACTGATGATGAACAATACAGATAAATAATAAATATTTTATAAAAAAACAGACTCATAGATCATAAATAAATTATAGGATTCATGAAATCGGTGAATATAAATACCGTGAAAATTTCATTGTATTTGTTTTAAGGAAAATAATCATTATATATTGAAAATAATTTTTAAAAACATCCTATTTTATTTTTAAATAACAATAATTAGAATTTAGAAATTAAAATTAATTATATTACCATTAAATAATAGATTATTCTTGATGGTTGAGGAGTTTGTTCTTGTCGTACCTAGAAAAATAGGGATTACATTCCCAATTTCATTAAAATTACAAAGGAAATTGTTTTGAAAATGATATTGATATTTCATCAAAAAAAATTTGAAAAATCAAAACTATTCAAATAATTTAACAAATTATATTAAAATTAAAAAAAATCACTTTTGGGTTCATTTTTATGATAAATGGGATTTAATTAAAGGATTTCCAACTAAAGACACAAATAACATAATATTTTCCTAAAACAATTCTCAATAATTTTTAGTAAAAAAGATTAAAAATTTTATATAATTAAATGAAAATACCATAATTAACCAGGAATCAATAAAATATATTTCATTTACAATATAAATATCAAATATATTCCCAAAGGGATTATTTATTAAAAACAATCTTGAATATGATGAGATTGTGAAATAAACGCATACCACATTGGTGAGTTCTAAATAGGATTCCCAATAAAAAAAATAAAATGAAAATGAAATTTATATACCATTAATTGAAATTGATTCATGCTATAAAATATCCAATTTGAATTATATACACCATAAAAAGAATATAATGGGTTACTATGACATATGTATCAAGGAAGTAAAAGTGGGATGAGATACACTTACATCAGGTTTGATTTCCAATAAAATCATATAAACATCCTATATAATTAATATATGATTATTATTAATATTTTAGTGAACTATAATCATATATATCATACCACATCGGATCCAATTATATAATTTTATCTCATGTTTTTTACAAATATTACATTTTTTCCTTGTTATTAGAATTAATTTCATTATTTTATCATGTGTTTTATTCTATTGAAGAAGAGATTATTGTATATAAAATTTTATACCATCATCTTCATAATTATATTATTTATATTAATACCATCTTCACCCATTAGATAATTTTTTTGAACCATTTATGAATATTTCACATGGAAAATGAATCAAATTTCTTCATCAAGATGGTATGTCATATGTACGCATGAGTGATGATATAATTTCCTTAAAAAATAAGTGGGTGAGAAGGTGGGTGATATGTTATTTTACAATAATAATTATAATCATATATATATCCCATGTATTAGTTAATTTTACCCTCATTTCCTTCCTTGTAATTACTATGTGAAAAAACGGATCATGTTGCTTCATAAGGCAGTTGTCTATTGTATGCAGCGACGACGTTATCATATTCAAAATGGAATGGACAATTAAAAGGTATATGTGTTATTAAAATTCACGAATTATAATAATATCCAAAAAATGTCGTAAATCTATCAATATATCTATCCATGGAAATTGCTGATGGATAATACCATACATCGGGTAGTGTTGTATGTCGTACACAAGAACAATGATTTCATTTCCCATTTCATGTAAGTAGAGATGGATAAATATTATTCAATCAACATAATAAAATATATATATATGGAAGATATTTTATAATTATTTTTATGCTTAAATACATAATTTATCCTGAAAAAAATAAAAAAAATACTGAAAGATCTTTTTATGTTAATTACTTTCTCTAAGAGAAACCTCTTTTGGGTCACTTATTAAGGACCCTATTGATTATACATTGTGACGACCATACATTCTTGAATATATATGTAATTTTTTTAGAGATTTTTGTAGGGGTTTTATAATAACATGTTCTTGAAATGTGTCAGTGAATGAGGGGACAGATTCCCCTTTTATACATGTGGAATAGAAAACCTCATGAAAATTAAATTAACAATCCCCCAAATAATCCAAAATGATAAATTCATGGAGAAGAAATGAAAAAAATATGGTCGAATTTGTAATCTGAAAATTCAGAAATTTTTCCATTGAATAATATATTTGACAAGTTGATTTTTTATTTAAACCATTATCTCTTTTGTTTACCCCCTATAAACTCATTTTTACCTTAATTGTGGAAATTGATTGTATACCTTTCCACTACTATCAATAGTAAAAAACTAAATTCAACATATTAGATAATATAATTAGTCTTGCTCTAAATGTAGAGTCAATATTCTAATTTCAATTAATAGTGATGGTAAAATCCAATTTAAAATTGTACCTGTAGACATGATTTAAAAAATAAGTTTCTAAAGATTATATTTTTATAATTATAGATTTCTTTAATATCGAAAATAAATATCAAATTGATTAAAATGACTTAAATTACACAAATTTGAATCTAATTTAATTAAATTTACTTTAAAATTTATTTAAAACTTTATTTTACTTTATATATTATTTAAACTAAATGGCATATCTTAGTTAAAATTCCGCATTATTAACTATTCCTCAAAATTGATTTTTCAAAATTAATAAAATAAATATTAGATAATTAGAATATTTTTATTTAAAAGTGAAATTTATTTATTAGAATAAAAATTATAAATATCATAAATATTAATAAAAAATATTAATTGTAAACCGTGACTGAACATCATTCAATAAATATAAATTTTTTCAAAAAACATTTTTTACTTTAAAAAGATTATTATTTTATTTATATTCATTAGATGTCCATTTAATTTATTATATATATGTGTAAAGAAAATAATTTTCATAATTTTTTAATTATAATTCATAATGATCAATTTCACAGTTATGCTATAATGGTATTTTTTAAATAAAAATATTTTAATATATTATCACATGTAGTTTAATCTAAATGTTCCATCTATCACAACATATTGAAGATATTTAATTAATTGAAAAAAATATAACTTATCTTATTGTGGTTTTATATTCAATTATAATGATATTCTTTTCATTTCAAATATTCTATCGAATATGATGTTCATTTATTAATATATCAAGGTGTTAGATTTAACTCCATTAAGTAAATTATAACCTTATGATTTAATATTGATCATGTAAACATAGGGTTTCAAATTTTAAAATACCTTTTTTGGGAACCCAGATCATAAGAGGGTTTATGAAAATCATCATCAAAAAAAGAGAAAGTGGTGTATAAAGGTCATCTGGAATAACAAATTACAAGGTTTCCATGCAGGAGCAATTAAGCCTTAGCCTGATTAGTGAGGACTCCATAAGTGAATCCCAGAGACCTGGGATCAAATATAGGCGATGGCTAATGTCATGGGCACTATAGAAGTACAATATAAGGTACTTGTATCATGTATTGTACGAGGTACTATTTGTCATTGTAGTAACTAGGAATATTCCCCCGTTTGGGCCATCAGGCCACCGATTTAGTCCCCAAGTCTTTTAAGGCCTTTGGGCCACTGTGGCCTTCAGGTCAGTAAGGCCTTTGGGCCACTTCAAAGACTTAGGGACATATTAAGTGTAGATGAAAACCAGATAACCTTCAAAGAACATGCTCCAGAAAGAGGATGAGCAAGGAGCATTCCCCATAGCAGAAGCAAAAAAGGATTGCAAGAATGATTGGGTATGGCACCTGCCACCTGGACAAGCCTGTGCATGCAAGGGAAATCCTATCTGACTAACCATGAAAATGTGGAGAGATGATTTCACAATAATGATTCTAGGGATGAGAAAATCCAAGAAGATAGTCTGGGATGTATTTAATTTTTGAAGCCAACAGGTATTGAATTTCTCTAAGACCTACAGGCCATGTAATACTTACACCAACAGGCTGGTAAGGGTTCCACCTCACCCCTTTAAAGGTATATTATCAAAAATAAATAAAAAATGAAGTTCTTTAGGCCATTGGAGGACAATGTTTCCATGCTGGATATCATTGGTGGTAAATGAAAACATGGACATGGAAGAGAATTCTAATGGCCAAGTATTAATAGAGGGAGACAGAGATCATGGATCATAGTAATTAAATTATCTTAGTAATTTAATGACTATAATTCTATAAATCAATAATGGATGGAATGCCCACTGGTTTAACCAAAATTAAGGTATTAAGATAATATTTTTTCAAGATCATTTTGTTAATATTGAGAAATAATTTTACTGTATTAAAATATAAGAAAATATAAATATTTTATTTTCTACTATTTGATTGGCACAATATAATCCTTGGTTTTTTCTTTAATAAATTCTTAATACATTTATTAATATATGAAGTAAATATGCAAAATGGTTTTTGTGGTATGATGTATATTTAATAAAGAATTATATTTGAATGTAACTCCTATAATATATTGATATTTTCATCAAAAAATGCTTAGAACAAGTTAAATAATAACACCTAATGTTATTAATAATCCATTATATATATATATATAACCTTATGAATCATTCATAATATGTCTTTCCAAATTCAAGTTCAAAAAATTTAAAGGAAGGTTTCTAAATCAACATTATATTCCCTATAAAATATATATATTATCCTAATGACACATTCCAAATATATAAATAAACTTATCACTATAAACCCTTAATTAAAATATTTTTCCTTCCATATATAAATTTTTATGTTTTCTAATATATTCCAAAAATCAATACATTGACTAAAATCAATAAATGATGACACAAAACATTAAAATGTAAACCATTGGTATGGTCCCTAACAATGTCCTAGTAATATACCATCATTTTATCATAATTAGGAACATATTAAGGATTATCCTCTATTAAAGATGTGTTAAAAAATATGTTCAACTTATCATTGAATCACATTTATTTTCCACTTGTTTTATTCAATATATGCACAGAAATTCATTATTAAATAGTATAATAGTGCATTATTTATAAATTTAAAAATTATTATAAAAATAGTATCATCAAAAAAATAATCATATTGCACTATTTTTCAATATAAACAGATGATAAATATTCATTCCACTTCATTTTTTGTAACAAAATAAGCTGGAACATGACCCCTTATTTTCTTTTGAAGTATATTCCATTGAAAATTGGGTTATTCATTTACTTATTACACAATCGCGTTATTATTGATGAATTTAAAATTGATAGGTTAATTCATTCTTTTGTATTATTGATCACAATTTCCTTTTCCCCCACAATTGAATAAAACTCTATTTCCTCTTAATTTTGGTCCATTGTGTTTCCTTCCCCATGTCTGACATTTTGGAAATTCATTCATTTCATATTTCTCATTATCTATATTCTTATATGATATATTATTATAATATTGATTCCCTTTTATGTCATAATATTTCAATGGTTATTTCTCTATAATGATAGTACATGATATTATATCCCTTTATGATGAGAGATATTGCATGACTAGTGCAGTTTTTTGGACATTGTTAATCCCATAAAAGAAAAATTCAATCTTTCTCTATAGATTACATATTTATTCTACAATATGACTTTCTCATCTAGAAATGTTCGATTCACACATAGCATAATTTTCCCCTACATTCTATTTTAATATCAAGAACATTACTTCCATATCCACTGTTTCCCCTTGAATAAATTTTTTTCGAGAAGTGTTACATAAAATCCTACCTCTATGTGCCTGATATTTCCTCCCCATCCATATTGTTCTGAAATAATGAACACCATTCATCTGTATAGGGTGAGATATGATAAGATTCTATGATTGATTTATCTCCTTAGGTTCTACCAAGATTAGGAAATATTTTTCAATAAAACATATAAATTTATCATCTAAAAATAGATATGTAGTCCCTTTTAATGATGGAGTTTGTTGATGCCTAAAGTGTCCTAGAATCATTTCACCCTGTGATGGATCAATAAGAGACACTATACATTATTATTTATTATTCATAATTGATGTTATCTTCCCCAATATGCTTATAATTTGATCAGTTCCTGCTTCATCTCGAGCTGAAACGTCATTATCATTCACCAAGGGAAATTCCTATATTGGGTAGATGCATCAATATGGTTTCTTTTTTCTATTAGCATTCATTTATAAACAATGGTATACACTAAATTATATTACAACATTATAAAAGGAAATATTTAATACCAAAACTAGTAAAACACATAAACGTAATTGAAAATTTCACGAATTTATGTTCTTATAGTAATAATCATGGTTTTATTGGGGAGGGAATTATGTTCCAATCCTTCAAAATAGCTTTCAAATAAAATGTGATATATCTTCATAATATCCCCTAGGAGTGTCAATCCAAGTGTATAGTAAGGATAATTTTTTTCATCCGATGATTATTGGGTTATTCCCAATGTTCCCATTTTAGATTTATCACCTCAATGTACATTATTTTTTGGAAACAAATCCACTAGTAGTATCAACATGTGGATGTACATTAAATAGAAACCCATTAATAAATTTCAAACCAAAACATTAGGATGTTATTATATAATTATCCTCACCTTTTTTCAGGCATTTATGTTCCCTAATATTTGTTTTCCTAAATCATTTTCACAATTCTTCTACAAAACATCCTCTAATACCAACTATAGTCACATATAACCCCATAACCTGGTTCTAGTGTATACATAATTACGTGGTCATATGTTATAAGGAATCATATCCAAAAGTACCAAGCAGTTTATTAGTATTAGTAAACTATATAGATACATGAAATTGTATTTAAAATTGATGCAGTAATATATTAATGGTACTTTCATTTAGAATCTCATTGTTTCCTATATTTTATCCCTGCATATCAAACCAAAAATACTTCCTGTTATCTTGAAAAAAATGAAACATTAGGATGGGGTGATCTAAGATTATTTTAAAGGGTAATAATATAGTAGAATCTATAAATAAATTAGGAATAATCAATATAGACTGGAAATAAATTGAGAAAAAATCCATTTAATCATTAACATGAGTATAATATGGAAGGAATAAATAATGCCAAATAAGTCCATATAAATAATGACATTATATTGATAAAATAACCATGGACATTCTATATAATTGTATAATATTAAGGAATATCACTAACTATATTAATAATTATCGAATAAGTTGTTCCAAACATATAAGCATACCATCAAGGCCTTGAACCAACACGTATAAATATCAAAAACGACTTCAATGAATATTTTTAAATAAACGGGAAATGCCACGACCCAAACCCTATATACATTGTCTCATTAGACCTATAGATACCTTAAGGGGTTATATTTGGACCGGCCTATCACATACTATGTATAATTCATCTATCAAATAAAAGTATTGAATCATAATAAACATAAATGTTCATATTGAAAAACTAACATATGAAATGTGAATACTTACACCAATCAATACACATAATGAAAAAAATATATGCAAGTAAAATTTTGAATGAAAATAAAATTGTACGTTTATAGAAATAATGATCTTACACCATCCAAAATAATAATAATGACTGTATCAATAAAATATATATATACTGCCTAATAATTAGAAAAGATAGTTGTTTTCATTGATGAATATGAATATTATGAAAATATCATTAAATCAATATTTTGAAAAAAAACCATTAAATATTGAAAATAACCTTTAAATAATTGATCAAGTTAAATTTAGAAAATAATTTTCGATGAAAATAATTTTTTAAAACATGTAACATAATTACTAAAAATGTTAATGTTCACGAATAATGAAATTTTTTTTCAGTTGTACTTTTTAATACAATGATTCTATTCAAATTTTCTATAAATGATATACGAGAACAGTTATTAAAGTGACCTGAATATTCCAATAAAAAAATTAGTAAACTTAAAAAATTATAAAATCATCGCTATTTTTTTAAGGGATAAATAATCATTTTCAAAAAACATGTGTTTTGATGAAAAACTATTTCTGATCGAAGAGAGAATTAAAGTATGATTTTCATATAATATTTACTCAATCATTTGAGGCACAATAGAGTTTAAAAATTTAACTATTACATAAAAAATTCCATGTATTATGATTTTTGAATAAATATATTTTTTCAAAGATAAAAATATAAAATAATTCCCCAATGGGATACTTAAAAAAAACAATCTTTATTAATTATTAGATTCTGTAATAAAATCATACAACATTGGTAAAATTTGAATTATAAGCCCCATAAAAGAAATTAAAAAAGTGAAACATTAAATACAATTAACATATATAGATTTATAATATAACATATTGGAGGGAAACTATAAACACCTCATGAAGAAAATAGGTGGGGAATATGAAATTTGTCTAATAGATGTAAATATGAGATGAGAAACCCTTACTTTAGGTTCGATATACATTGTACGTGTAACGACATACTATATGATAGATATAATATTATTATAAATAAACTAAAACACCATAATCATATATATCAACCCATTTACAATACCATTATAGACATTAATACCCTAATGTTAATAATATTTCATTATTTTCATTTTTTGGGTGTTAATATCCATATTTCCTCACACATGTTTTGGCACGAATGTTAAAAATATTGTATATAAATAAATATTTAAATAATATACATAATTTTACTTAAATTATAATAATCATATATGCGTCTATATATTTTTATAAAATGTTATAAAATTTGTACATTGAAAAAATGAATCACATCAGTTCGTGCCGAAAGTAGGACTTTTGTACGCATGAGTGACAATATAATTCCATTAAAGAGTTAACAGGTAAGGATGTTTATGTCATATTAATTTTATATATTAAATATAATCTCATATATCATATATATATTCATTAATATTATCCTTGGAACTTTCCATTAAATATTATGTGCATAAAAAATCTAATTGCTTCGTGGGGCGGTAATTTGTCAAACTCATGAGCAATGCTATCATATATGGAATAGAATGAAAAATAATAAGGTATATTGGATATTTAAATTTAAAAATTATAATAATTTCATAAATATGAAATATAAGTGTTAATTACATATTTATAACAAACCATTTATGTTGGTTATGGAAAACACACTACATCGGTTCACGATGTGGTATTCCTTTGTAAACAAGATTGAGATTTCATTTACATTTCCTAAAAGTGTAGCTGCAAAAAAATTAATCCATTAATATAATAAAATCATAGTACTTTTTTTTACTTTTTTATTTATATTTTAATTATTGAGACATATTTGATGGTGAAAAAGTATTAATGAAAATGAAACGGTTTTTTAAGATTGTTAATATAACATAGGGTAACCTCTATAAGAATAGCTCTTAAAAAGCATAGGGATGGTCTTTTGGTACAACCATAATATCCATAATATTTATAAGGATGTGGAGGATATGTTGTTTTAGGGTTTTTCAAATTAATTCTAATGAGGGTTGTGAAAAAGATAGGGTAGGGAGTGCACTTTTATAAGTGGTGGAAGGGAACCCTCTTGCAAATTGAATTTTTTTTAAAACAATCAAAAATGATAAATCATTCACATGAATGTTGATTTTAAAAACCCACAGGATAAATGTAGGGGTTTGAAGAGGTGTAAAAATTGATATATAATTTTATTTCGGATAGTTTGGCAGTGATTTTAAACCTTATATTCTTAGTTTATCTCCATGATAAACCCATTTTTACCTTAGCCATTGTAATTAATTTTTTAATCATTTCAATATTAATTATCTTTTACTATTTCATTAAATGTATTTGAACCCGTGAAAAAACACTTTCTAAAAATAATACCATTTAACACATACATTAATTAATAATTATATTACAAATAATATTATTTTACACTATGAAATTAATATATTTTCAGGAATAATCATTAGTAATATTATAAAATCATATTTTATCTATTTTATATCATCATTATAGAACCCATACAACAACCCTTACAATTGGAAGCCATTGGCACCTAAAATGATAAAATAAAACATTCTTATTTTCCATTGTAATTACATTAAAACTATCCATAAATGGATAACATATTTAAAACGGTTGAAAAAGACATAATATATCCTTTTAAATCATTTAATTGCAAATTAATAAATTCTTAAAATAATTTTATTAATATGGCCATGGAATTGAAATATTTAAAAATAATTCATGAAATCTATTATAATAGTGTTTTAAAATAAATGTCCCTTACCATGAGCATGAATTATCTTGAAATACCATTATCCTAAAGTACAATAAAATTATTTCAATTATATACAAGATTAAAAACATTTTTGAGGTTTATTATTGCTTTAAAATTATTTATTACAATTTAAAATTCATCTTCTTTGTATATGATGATTATTTCAGACGTTTTGATGATATTCAACTAATATATTCACACTGAGTTTTCTATAGTTATAATGGTCAAAATGGTTATTATTAAATAATATAATAATTAATAAACATGAAATAATTACCTTTTTTATAAATCAATCATACTTTTAAATGTACCCATGAAATATTGGTATGAAAACTAGAATATGTTAAAAACATAGAGATGATAGGTCGTCCATAATCATGACTACCATTTCCATTTTATAACAATAATTTTAAAAGAATGCATCTATTTATTTATATTTTAAAATTTATTATTATATCATTAATTTCATATTATTTATTTAAATATACATATATATATATGATCTATATGATGTTGTGATGAAAAATTAATCACATCGCTTCGTGGTTGTGGAAATCCACAAGTACACACAAATGACGTTGTAAATTTTCATTGAATTATAGTGTATAAAAAATAAGACATATTATTTTTATATAATTAAGAATTTATCATTAATATAATATATATAATTTAAATCCATTATTATAAATGATGGTGATATGGGGTTATGGGAAATGTATTACATCGGTTCTCGGGGTGATAATCCATTATATAATGGAACAAGTATTCTATTCCCATTTAAGGGAACATAAATTGGATATAGGTTATAAAATTAACATAGAACCCAATAATTATATGTATCATATTAGAGTTATTATTTCATTATATATGATGAAAAATTTATAGAGGTAAAAAAGACATAAATTGAAAAAAAAATTAATGAAAAACACATCTTATTCGAACAAACACTTAATGTTCATAACAAAATATTTTATAAGATATTTTAATGATAATATATTGGAATATTTAACATGAAGATTGATGTATAAAATTTATTATTAGAGTTATTGGACCATCCAAAATGATTTTGATTTGTACATGAAAGAGGATAGGAGATTCCCATTTTTTATGGTTTGGGAGGGTTACTATTGGAATTTTAAAAATATTAAATCTGTGTAAATTAATTTTCATTGTAAAATATATACATAGTGATATTATTAAAATATTAAATTAATATGAGTTCATATAATCTAATCCATTAAGAGTTATAAAATAAATGATAATTTTTTACCCTTATTTTTTTAACCCATGTTAACACTTTTTTAAAATTCTTGGAAGAAATGTTTTGTACAAATTCATGTCCTAATAATATATATCAAAATAAAATTGGAATTAAAATGGAACATGGTTAAAATTATCAACCATATCTCAATCAATTGTATAATGATAAGAATATAATAAATAATAAATCTAGTAATAAAAAAATTCTTATTATAAAACATTATTAATGTTAGTTATATAACAATTCATTTATAATGACTTCAATAACATCAATAGATAAATGAAATTAAAATATAATTAATTATGAAATCACCAAAATGTTACATTTACCCATTACAATAGAGTTACAAATTAATCTATTAATAAATTATCACATTAATGTTTTTTAAATAATTTACTTGATTTTACTTCTACTTGCACATGAACTATGTCGGTTCTACGTAACCATATGGCGTCATAAAATCATTACTAAAACTAAATAATAAAATACCATGATTTATAGAATTCACTGATCACTTAATCAATCATTTAAAAGAGAAAAAAGTTTATTCTCATACATGTAAAAAAATCTTCTATATAATAAATTATAGAAAATGACATTTCTAGACTTATATTTGACATTAACATTATATAAATCAAAATCAATGAAATATGGAAAAAATATTAATTTTTTTTAAATATTATGCCCATTTTATAAATAAACCCATCCAATAGAACGATGTAAATTGATATGGTCATTTTTTCTCCAATAAAACAATTTTTTAACATTAACAAACTATTTTACCCTTACCATGGTGATAATTATTTAAAATATTTACTATTCATAATGAAAAAATATTAGAGGTGATTATTTTACAAAATTTAGAGTTAATGATTTTATATATGGAATCTACTATTATAAATTCTAATTCATGACCTTGTACAATATAATATAAAAATGTACAAACAAAATGCATTGTAAAAACATTTCGAAAAAATTATATTTATGTATAAAAATATTTTTTAACTAATTAAAATATAAATTTTAATCCAAATAATAATTTTGAATTTTTATTGTTTAAAAAATAATATACCGCGACATGCACTCCAAGATGTATTTCTAAATTCATAAACATTCTTTTTTGAGCTTTGATATCGAATAAGGTGAACCAATTTTCACCTATCAAAACATACAGCCTAAAAAGTAAATATTTTTTCACTTAAATACCCATGGACCTTTTATATTTTTAGTTTTAGATAATTAGTTTTAAATTATATTAATATGTTTATATAAATTACTAGCTCATTGTTTTTATCATAATCTCCCATTATATCCATCGTTTCTTATTTCATATTAGGTTATCAACATCTTCCATATTGAATCTTTTCTAAACATAATTCATCCAACCACATGCTTTATAAATAGGGGAGAGTGAAACATAAAAAGGGTGAGCTCTAATTTTCAATAAGGGTAAATTTAATAAATAACAAATGAATGACATATGTGAGAATTAGAAGAGCATATAGATATAGATACCTAATGACCGTGAATGATAAAATCCTAAAATAAATCATAACCATCATCACAAACCTAATTTAATCTAAATACATGGTAATGTAATGATTTATGAAAATAATCAATCAGGATCCATGGGAGATCAATATTGATCATGACAAACATTATAAACCAGTGACTAGAAATTAAAACCCCTTTTGGAAAAGAGGATAACAATATTTATAAAATCATTCAATTTGAATAACAACATGTTCATCATAAAATATAATAATAAAATAATGTATTGGGTTGATATCTTGGTGCAACCATCATTGGATTTATGGTGGGCTCACTCTACGCTATCTAGGAACCCTTGTTCTAGTTGTAGCGGTTCTACCCAACACTATCTGAGAAACCACATGTTCTGTTGTAAGGGGATTATGTGGTGTTATATAGGCCACTCAATTATATGTTATAATGGGTTTACCTGGAACTATATGGCCACCCAAATTTTCTTGTACAATTTGCAATAACCACTATAGGAATATGTTATATAGGGAATTAATCATAAAATTCATAGAAAAAATAATAGTTCTTTTATAACTTGATAAACCCATAAAAAATAAATGAGTTTCATTTTAATATTTTTGATACACGATTTACCTAAGAATAAAAAATGTGTTTCCTTGAAAGAACTTTGAAACATCGTTATCTAGTGGAAGATAATTGTGTTACATAACAATTTCATTGAAAAAATATTATACATCCTAAGAAGGAAGGATAATGGTATTAATACCAAATTTACCCATTGGATCATAAGTAATAAAAATGATTTATGATGTTGACTAATGGAAATAAACTTGAGTGAAAATTAAAATATTTTGACGAAATTACACTTTTTATTCTGAAAGTAAAAAATTAATTCCATAAATAATAATTATAATACATTTCATTGAAAAAAACCTGGAAAAATATAAAGGATTTTCTAAAATTAATATAAAACATTTATTGAGGAATATCTCCATTAATCATTGAAAAAACATTTAAAAAAACATTTTATTAAATTTTTAGAAAACATTGCTTGGAAGAAAAAAGATTTATGACCAATGGAAGATATGAATTCAGATTTTCATTAAAATACATTCTCATAAATTTTATCTGACAAATAGTGAATAAATGATAAAATTAACTTAAAATATCATTAATGAATAAATTAGAAGATAATTATTGATAATTATAAGATTTCTACATTAGATAATTAATCTTACACAATCATAATAAATGGTGAGATATTAACAAAAGACTATGACACTTTGTCAACATTGAATCACAATCCCCAATAAACGATTTAATAAAAAGAAACATATAAAACCATAATAATAAATATATTTATGATATTACATGTTAATGGGGTATTATATAACCCTTATAAGATAATATAGGAATATAAAAAAACATGCATCTTAGTGAAGGAAAATTGTGACAAAAATATCATACCTTATTGGTAACATTGAAAATCTAAACCGCATGAAAGAGATATATTTTATTGGATTTTTGAATCAACATAAATTTATATATAAGAAAAATAATATACATTTGTGATCGGTATATACACCACACAATAAGTATAAGTGGTGAATATCAAATTTATCTAACAGAAATAAAAGTGAGAAGATAAAAACACTTATCTCGTGTCTGGTTCATCACGTGTGACAATATCTTCCTAAATAATAAAATTATTTATTTTAGTTAATTAAATGAGAAATAATTAAATATTTGTTATTATTATTTTTTATCATATTAAAAATTTATATACAACTTCTTAATAAATAAATTTCAAGTTGGATGTTTTAACCCAACTCAGCTTTTGTGTCAAATTTGAATTTAGTAGGTTAACTAAGGTCAAAAAGGTCATTATATAAACATATACCAAATAATAATCGGGTAATTAATATCAAATATATAATTAAATTATCTTCTAAAACCTATCATTAATTATGGTTTCCAAAAAATCATCAATTTTATGATCACAGAGACGGTAGGTCATATGAACACATTAATAACGTTTAGATTCATCAATGTCCATTATAGAAATAAGTTATGTAATATTTTATTTTTAGATAGTTATCATTACATAATAAATAAAATTATATTAAATTATATATGCATATATATTTTTTTAAATTTAATCACATCACTTCATGGAGGTTGTTGTCCACACATCCAAAAACAACGTTAGAACTTGTATAGTGTGTGAAATACTATGAAGAAAATCATATTGTATATTTACATAATGAAATTTATTTAATTAATATAATTATTATTTCATGTGTATAAAATGTATTCAATATTTATACCCCTATTTCCATCCATGAAACAATTTTCTGAAAATGATTCAGAACACCATATGAGGGAGTAGTCCTTTGTACACAGGAGCGCTATTATCGTATCCCTTGAGGTATAGAATGTAAAAAATGTTGTATTTTATCTAATTACTCCAGTGGTATTAATATTTTATAAATATAATAAATATAACATAAAAACATAAATTACATCATTATTCCCATCCTTGACCGGTAGTAATAAAATAACAATCGACATCATTTTTGTGATGTGGTAGTCCACCATACACATTAATGAGGATATCATAACCACTTTTAGGGATGTTTCTCTTTGTATAAGTAAAACAATTAACATAAAACATTTATATATATATATATATATTATTTATTTTATCAAATAATCATGTTAAAATAATAGTTTAATGGGGTGGATAATCAATTAAAACAAAAATGTACGTTGATGAACATTACCTCATCTTTGGGTAACTCTTTTTGGTCTTCACCGAAGGCCATATTCCGTTGTTTTTTTTACCAAATTTAA
This sequence comes from Viscum album, assembly GCA_963277665.1. Taxonomy (NCBI): domain Eukaryota; kingdom Viridiplantae; phylum Streptophyta; class Magnoliopsida; order Santalales; family Viscaceae; genus Viscum; species Viscum album. The sequence continues at coordinate 300,672,316 of OY728131.1, read as the reverse complement.
TTCTTCTATAAGGATTTTAGTTTAGTGGATAATTTATTTTTTAATTAATCTTCCATGACAATGGGATTTAGATGTGTGATGAGAATATGGAATGGTAGGCCTTTTATAGGTTGGTTGTGTAGAAAACATGAAAGAATTTAAAAGAGGTAATTTCGAAAAATGTTTCATCATATTATGGTGAACCGGTAATAATCAAACTATATCCTAGAAGGTATGGGTTATAAATATATCCATAAAATGTGTTTTAAAATGTTTTTTAGTCATTTTTTCCATAAGCTTAATGTTTAGTCACTTGGTAAACCCATTTTCTATCAAAATAACCGTGATTAATTTTAATCGTTTTAGTAATAATATCTTCAAAAATTATTTTTACCCAAATTTAGAAATATAAATTTTTATGATTCTAAATATTTAATCTATTTTTCGAAATCCAATTCACAGAAATAGAGAATTTTAATTTAATATTAATCCATCAGTCACTACGACACTTCCAGTTTTTAAGTAAAGTATTTTTTTAGGCGCTCTTGGGAGCGCCCTAGGGTTTTGAGGCGATGGGTGTTCGGCACAGACAATGGCCTCTCTAGCAGCATGACGTTGGTCATGGTAGGCGGGGCCTACAGGTCCATGGGGACAGTGACACGTTCGGGCATCTCGAAGTGAACGACAGAGTTGCGACTTCGGAGGCTTCGGCGGTGGCTTCGGGTTTTTCTCACGGTGGTGGCCTCTCTCCAGTGATTCTTCGGTTCACCTGTGGTCAGGGGCGTGCTGTTGTGCCCTTTTTGGTTTTCATCCTCCTCGACAACATCTCTCCAGTAGCGGGATGGGATCCTCTACATTTCCCGGCCGACAGACTTCATATGCTTCAGCGTTCTTCTCAGGTTGGCGAGTAGCATCATGATGGTTTGGTTTTGTGGTGGATTTCGATCCTGAAGATGGTGGTTTCTGTAATACCATGCTGCTTCGTCCCTTCTCTGACCTCGCGTTACATCGCACCTATCCAGGTCGTATCTGGATTGATGATTTCTCAGTGGTTTTGGGATAAGCGGAGTGGCGTTCGAGAGATTTTTAGGCGCTCTGGTGTCGGTAAGATCTTAGATTTGGATTCTGCATTCAGTTTCGGTGAGATACCGTCGTTAGGAAGAAACATTTATTCTTATCCCTGCCCTGAACCCAAGTCCCTCTACTCCACTCTGAGTTGGATTTGGAATGGCGGCTTCTCAATGGTTTTGGGAGGTGGGATCTGGTGGTGATTTTTTCTTCTCATGCGACATGTTTATCACTATTTTGATGATGATTTGTGTGTTCTATCTAAGATGGTGGATATGAATGAGGTTTGTTTGGTGATGGTTTCAGCTTCTACATATGGTAGGTTTTTCTCTGGTTTAGACTGGCCACAGGTAATCTAGTGTCAAGTGTGGTGTTCTGACGAGGACGATGACAGTGGTTTGAAGTCGGCGATGTCACCGCTGGTAGTCTAGTGTCGTGAATTGGCTTAAGAAGTTGATGATGTTTCCAATTTTGAGTATGGTGGAGATGATGATTCTTCATTCATCAGTGACAGCGATGGAAGATGCCGGTGAAACTCCCCGATGATTTGGTTTGATGTGGAAATGGTTGCATCTTCGAGACAGGGTGGCTGTCGTGATGGGAGTGAGAATCGAGGCATTACATGAATCGAGATGCCCCGTTTACCGAGATGGGCAGTGAGGACTTAAAATATGAATTTTGAATTTTGAAGGTTTCTTTGAAGGTGGAATGGCGGTATGGAGGTTGTTGGTCCGAGGTGAAGCTGGATTTTAATTTTTTATGTTAGTGTGCTCTATGTTGATGTCGAAGTGGATTTGTGCGGGTGGTTTTTGAAGGTTTTTGTATGGTTACCACTTTTGCATAAAGTGGATTCTTAAAAAATAAAAAATAAAAAATGGATTAAGGTTAAGTAGAGTATTTTTTTAACAAGATGATTCTATAGTGACTCTCTGATATATAATATAAATTTCATTAAATAAAATAATATTTAATGTCATATATAACTTAAATTTCATTTAAAACATTCCCCATTACGGATTATTTTAATTAATCATAAAGGTGAAATATTTTTCAAATTTTTAAAAATTTGGAAAACTCGTTATTAAACCCATATAAACACTAATATTGAAATATGAAATAAAGATAATTGAAATGTAATTACATGTTTAAGATCTTTTTAAAGAGGTTAGATTAGATAGATTTCAATATGTATTAGGACTTCTAAATTTATTAATTAATAGAAAATATAATACTTTTCAAAAAATTGGTTTTCTCACTATTTTGAAAAAAATTAATATTTTCCAACAAAATCCCAATATTTCTCCCAAATTAAATTTTGATATCCCCATTAGAAAAATAAATTTATTTTATCAATTAAATTTATAAAAGTTTTTAAAACATAGTTTTAAAACAAATGCGATATAAAAGGTTGAAATAATTTGTTTTTTAATAAACACTATTAATCGTAAACATTGATTTATATTTATATTGTGTATTGAAAACACAGAAGATGAATTATAAGAATTATATAGAATAAATTATATATAAATATAATTAATATAACTTATTATGTTTTATTTTTTCATTTTATTTTTGTATAAAGCACTTGTGTCCATTAAAATAGATTTTAAGAATATAATATATTGTTATTTCCAAAAATAATTTATTTTAATTTCTAATAAATCTATCACCAAATAATTTGTTATATATGTAAATTCGTAAACCATGTTTTTATAATTTAGTTAATCATATTCATACTCTTTATTCCAACATCTAGTTTATAACAGAAATATATATATATATATATATATATATATATATATATTAGCGGTTATTTCTATTTCAGTTCGCATGATGAATATAGTGTTAGATAAAATTATTTCAAGGTTATATTCACCACAAGTGTAATGACTTATATTTTCCTGAAATTTTTTTTATAAATTTATTGTGAAATTTACACAACCAGGTTTGGAGATGGTGTTTTCTTCCGAGGCCCGGTGTTCCCATATCAATTTATTTGAAAATGTAATGTTTTTAATATCACACACGCACAACATTCCAAAATAGTGGATTAACTTGTAAGCAGTTTCCCAGATCCGAAAACTAAGGGCACAATTGAGCTTATAGTGGTGGATTTAACTAATGAATTACTTAAAATTAGTTGGTGTGGGTATTCTGTGGAAAAGAATGAAAAGGAAATAATCTTAAATAAAATAATTGAATAAAAATATCTTATTTTAAAATCCTAAGTACTCGTGAACTCTATGCCGGATTAAAATTATAATATCATTGTTGCATTTGTAGTGGTATGTTTTACATAGGTGGGGCCTATCCTCAGTTGGTGAGTGATGATAGTAAATTTTAGTTTTTTGGACACAACCATCTTTAAAATATTTAAATAAAAATACTTTCAACATAACTTTTCATTGATGTTACGTATTGAAATAGTAGCACTACAACAAAACAACATAGTGGCACTGTGACATAGTAACTTACTAATTCTAAAATGTGTTTAATGCTGAAACAAGTATTTATTTTTTAACCATTTGGAGGGATAGATTATTGGATTGATGATCCTGTAGAATTTACATATGATCATTGTAGATAATAAATGGTGATTTCCTACTTTTGGAGAATAATGGATGATGACAAGATCATGATCGAGGATTGGGGATCAAGGATATGAAGGAACGTCATGACCCTCAATGGATATTCAATGATGATCAAACCTCTGCATCATCTTATCTAAACTCTAATTAGAGTTTTAATTTTAATTTTTATTTATTATATGTTCATTATCACTATTAATAACTTGTATTAATCGTACAATAGATTAATCCACTGGTCCTGTGTATTTCACGACAGTTTTTAACTTGTGAGGAATATTTGGGATCACTTATCTAATGTTGATTATCCTTGGTTGTGGATTTTCATTAACCGATCTAACGGAAAAAAATTATGATCGACGTGAAAATCAATCGAGGTCCATTCCTCTTTGTTGGTTCAAGACTTTCTCCCTCCCTTCCACTTTCATCACAGTAATTCTTCATGTGTCCCTTGACTTGAAAAATTTCTATCATTCAATCACTGCACAACTAATTCTTAGTGAAACAATATGACTTTGGAGAACCTGTGATGGATGTGGTACAAAGGCGTTACGTTGATGAGAGTGGATGATGTATCATAGTGGTGCAAGATAGATATCCGCTCAAACTTATTTCCACCAAGATGGATTGTGACATGGATCTGATTCCATGGCAGTGATGGTGGCTACCCAATGGGCAAGTGACATCTTTCATATCAACAATCGGATCACCAAAGTATGCCCAAAAACCCGCAGAATGTTCTACCATCACACTACTGCTAGCGATTACCACAAGACGGCACTATGAAGGATGTCCACCCACTACAGTTTTCTACGTTCAATAGGGCGGCAGCCGCATTGACGGCTTGTATGCGACTAAGCAGTCTGTGGGAAAATTTGTTGGCAAGATTGGACCCAGTTGGACAATGGGAGCAGTGTGCAATCATGTTTTATGGTGTGGAGAAGTACACCAGAAGTCTATATGTTGGAGGAGTCAACCCGCTCTAAGTGGGTCAGACCAAGATAATTGGGCTGTGGTTTAATGGCCCAGTGAGCCTTACTGATGGGACTTACTGGTTAGGGTCAGGTCAGACCGAAACCCAACCATACTCCTTTAACAAAAATATTCAAAACATTCAAATGAGAAGTTTTTTAAAAGAATATTCGGTTTCTTTAGTACCATTGAGATGGGTGTCCCTTTTGGAAAGACTCATTGAGTGTTTTCTTAGACCAAAAGGGGTAGTGTCCTTATATTTATTTTTTCTATTAGGGTTCATTACAGGATCACATTCCCATCATACAGGGTGGTAGGAGAGGTTGAGTGTGTAACATTGAAATTCTCTATGAAGGATAGATAGAGGATCACATTCATGTCATAAATAATGAGCCATGTTCCAAAGTGAGTTTTCTCAGCCCGACATTGATAGCGACTCTGTGTGCTAGAGCATGTATCCCACCAAGAGTCTCATTCTATCCTCACTTCTTCTTTTGGTATCTTAGATAGGATTTGAGGACAAGGTATTACCAATATGTATGTGGGATCCTATCCCATATCTATGATGAATTTTCATGTCGGGATATGAGTCACCCTAGGGACCATTGGTCGTAGAGTACCCTTTATCTATGTATCAAGGTCAGATTAAGTCCTTCATGATTTGGCCTAACCCGTGTGCTTCGAGTTGTTCTTAGTGTGTTCACAGTGGGAAGGGAACAAATAAAAGGGTCCTCTTGGCAAGGGTCTCTGATAACATTATATCTCTATGAGTGGGAGCTTAAGGAATCAACCATGATACGAGGAAAACCCTATGTCTTTCAGTGGATGGGGAAATGTGTCTTGGAGTCCAATATGAGTGTATATGCATGTTCTTGTTATATGTGTTATTGACATATACCTATATTTATATGATTGTATATTATCATTGGTGTTTTTTTGTGGAAGTTTACTTATTTTTTGGGGGTTCCCCACTGAGTACTATTTTACTCACCCTTGCACATGGTTTTCCCACACATGGAAGGATATGTGGAGATAGTAAAACCTTTGATAATAATTTAAGAAGACAAGGACTAGCAGGGGCCTAGTTTGATCAGACATACAGATTTGTGTTTAGTTGTATTGATGGAAGTACTCTCGTTTCAAACCTTTTAGTTTTATATGGTGGGGTTTCCTATGGATGAGCTTCAATACATTTGTCACAGATTCTTTGTTTGTGGTGGGCATGTATTTTAGCCATGTTTTAGATTACTGGTTTACTTTCCTATCATAATCCATTGGTCGGAATTTAGTGGTATGCAGTATTTTTGTAGCATAGTCTTTTTACTTTTCATCTTTTATTTAGGAAAACATCAACCAGATGTGGGATATGTTTACTCAACAGTAGTCACTAGCCCATCGCCTATTAGAGGCTGGTTTGGGGCCGGGAGATTGGTCATGAAAGAGTGGTATCAAAGGAGTCATTTCTAAATTAGGACTGGCAGTTTGTGAGATTGGTTTGGGGAAACATTTTTAAGTGTTTCGAGTTTGGATTTCAATCCAGTGAATCTTGTTTTTGTGTGGCAGATAACATATCCATATTCCATGACTCTAGACACATGCTTCCCAAGTTGGTAGATGAAACCAGTAGTTGTAGGTACAATTAAAGATACATGAATCATATTTTAATGAGTTGTGTTTTACATATCCTTACTGAGTAATCTCAACTGGTATATTCTTTTAACCAAGATACAAGTTTTTTTTCATCAGGATGTTTTCACAATTCTATCCAGTGAGGATTCCTTAATAGGATCAGGGAATTGACCATATCTATGATGAGCCCTCCCTAATGGTAGTCTGTCACAGAGTAGTTTTTCTTTACAATTGTCAACATGTGATGTTTTCTCTTGAATATCATTTAGCAGAACAACCTCTAATGGTTCAGGTGGATGTAGCTGGAGAGATTATGTCGTGGATGATTACATTGGTTCTCAATGATTACGTGAAGAGTTTGAATATATATCACCAGATTTAGAGGTAGTGATCCCTGGGGATTCTGGGTTAGAAGGATGTATTGATAGCATTTTCACAATGCAATCCATAGAATTGTAGGTTTCATCATATGATCTGTTGTAATTCTTGTTCCTAGAAAGATAGTCTTATCTATACATGTCGTAAAAGGGAAATTAACTCATGATATTGTCCCTCCGTTCATGCTGCAGTCAGAGAGGAAGTATAAGAACCACCAGAAAATATATAGTTATAGGAGCAGATAAATCCATCAGGCGATGGACATTGTAGAAGAGCTGGGGAAGTAGTAGGAGTTACCTAACTTTTTTCTTATTCCAACAACCACCTCTAGGAGGTCCATTCCAAACTCATAGTTCTAGAGAATATAAGAGTATATAATTATAGGTTGTTGAGGATTATGACCCTAGGACCCCATGAATGGTTCTAGGTATGATCAATGTCTTTCTACATTATCTATAATATCGATTGACACACGTAATAGTGATTTCCTTTCCTACTACTTTTCTTGTTTGATAAATAATTATTTTGATTAAACTATTGAATTTACCCTTATGTATATGGACACCAACTAAGGATACTTAAAATAAAACACTAATTCTGAATGTGTGACCTGAATCTTAATGGTGAGAGTTTTAGTTCGGATCTCTTGGTAGTGGCATTGAGGCCTTACGATGTAATTCTTGATGTTGTTCATGCTCAGATTGATTTTTTGGGAAAGGGTTGTGGATCTTCTATAGTTACGGAATTGGATATACCATTATCAACAAAAGGGAAAACTTTTTATATTTGAATGAACTCAAGAAGAGGGGGTGATGTTGATTTCTCTTCAGTTGGCTAGCCTCGCGCTCAGTGCAGTGGATGTTGTGAGTCATCAAGTTACTTGTAATGGTTTTAGAGTTTCGTTAAATATTCCATGAAGATGTTCCAGGTTTACCTCTCTACTGAGAAATTGACTTCTTCATTTGTTGACACACTAGGGTGGCACCAATATATATGACAATATATAATATTGCTCACGAAGAGCATCACAAGATGGGGGAGTAGATGGGGGGCTTGAACAGTTAGGGCCTAGTAAGACCTAGTGTTTCACCTTGGGAATCCCTAGTTGATCATCATTGATGACTTCTTACCATACTTAGTTTTTGAGGAGAAAAATGAGAGAGACATAAATAGGTCTTGCACACACTTGGACAAAACCAGCTTTAAGAGGATCTTGTGAAGTGTTGGGATAGTTCATCAATACCGCGAGAATTATAGTGAATATAGTGAAGGTTGAGATGGAGTTTGATCAGCAGAATTATGTGACCCATGATAATTAAATAGTAGTAGTATTCATCGCATTGAAGATGTGTAGATAATACTTGATGGCTTAGTAAATCATCATCTACATCAACCACATGATTCTAAATTATATATATTCATAAAAGGACCCGTTCGTGAGATAAAGTCGATTCCTAGAGATCTTCCATGACTATGGCATAGAGTTTATCTACACTCTTGGGAAGTAGAATGTGGAAGTTGATTTTATCAGTATTAATCTAGTTAATAGTTATTGAATGACACATCAGATTGATTGGCCTCATTATAAATATATTTCATGGATAGATATGAAGCATCTTATCTGTGTTCATTAGTTGTTACCCCTCCATTTTAAATGAGTCAAGGTGGGGAGTACATCGTTATTTTCATAGGATATAAATTTTTAGTAGGGGAGGACTTGAGTGATGGGATGTATCAGGATATGCATGAGGGTCTTTAGTATGAAATCAAGAATGATGGAAAATTTTGAAGAAGGTCTAACCAATTGAGATACAACTTGAACACGTGTTTGAATCAATGTCGTGGTTTTTTAAATCGCTTTGTCAATCCCCTTATACATGTAACATGTTTCTCCTTCTCCTTCTTTGTATACTAGGTTGGAAGTGCAATGGAGTATAAATAGACATCATTGAAAATATTCCATGTTCATCCAGGAGACACGATACCATCTCGGTATTCGTTGGATGACACATCGAGTTAGTCCACTTTCTAACTACCGAAAAGAAACTTTTAGTAGAAATCTTGTGATGCCTCTACATGAATAACATAGTTCGAATCCAAGGAGTATCTTTGATTACTATTTTATCTTGTGATGCTCACTTTACATCCCAGATGTGGAAGGAATTGTATGATCTGATGGTAGATAATTTGAGGATCATCATGGAGTGGATAAAGAATTAAGAGAGTCGTTTGAAAATACTGTTGGAAGAAACTGGAGACCATTATATTCTGAGGATTTTGACCATGTCTTACCCTGGGTCTCACATCGACGAGGGTTAAAATGATTTTCTCGGGGTGGTAATTTATCTCCAAGATTAATTATCCCTCTTTCAGGTACTATGTAGAGTTGGTGAGGTAGTGTAATGCTGGGATCTACAACATAGTGGGACTAAGTACACCATGTTTTCCAAATGTCATAGTTGATGAAATTCATGCCTAAACCTTTGATAATAAAGATCTATGGTGAGTTGGAAATCGATGTTGGAGTGTCCGTGGATGAGTACCCAATTAATATTTAGGATACTTTGTGGAAGATCTTTTCCCATAGTGTGTGTCTGGAGGTAGTACATGCACATGGGAGCCCGATGTACAGATTTGTTCTATATACTCTCTCCTTCTATTTATGTAAACCGTGGTTTTAATTTTTGGGGCATAAATACATAACGTGGAGAGAATGTAATGACTCAAAATTTCATTAAAATATTTTTAGAAATTAAATGGGAATGTTATGAGAAACATTGCTGAGACGATATGCAATTATGAGGCCCAGTGTTCCCAAAAAAATTAATCGAAACATTTATGTATTTAGAAGGTCGTGGGCCTGAAACTAAAATAAGTGCATTAACTTCTAAAAAGGTGACTGGATCAGAAATCATATGGCACTGTTAAGCTCTGAGCAGTGGATTTCTCATAGGTGTGACTTAACTTCAGTCAGTGCGGGACATCTGTGGAAAATCATAAGAGGGACATAACCATAAAAAAATTAATTTAATAAATTAATTTTATTTTAAAATCCTAAAAAATAATAAAGGGTGGCACAAATTAGAAATCACATATCATCATTGAGTTTCTAATGGTCATTTTTCCTTAGGTATGGCCTAACCTCGGCCAGTGAGGGCCGATAGTAAAAGATAGTTTTTAGACCCAAATTCCTTTAAAATACATTAATAAGTATTCCATCAATGTAACCATTCATTAAAGATAACCAGAGACACAATATCATTGTGACACAACGACTTAGTGATGCTACAATGTTATGATGCGGTAACGCTGAAATGCATTTAATGCCGAAAATTTTATTTCTTCTTTAACCATTGAAAGGGATAATTGAGAAGATTAATTATCATGGAGAATTTACATAAGATCACTAGAAAAGAGAATTGGTGAATTACTCACTATGGAAAAAAATGGATGATGGTGAGATGATGATCATGGATCGCGTATTGATTAGGAAATGAAATGTGATTCCATATAATAGAAAGCCAACGACGATCTAACCCTGACAACGATTGATCCAAACATTAGGTAGGGTGTGAGTTTCAATCTATTTTTCATCCCCATTTTTCATCCCTATTATGATTTTGTATTTATTGAAAAATGGTTTAATACACATGTCATGTATATTGCTGGATGATTTTCAGCTTGCGGGGTTTATTGGCGATTTCTTATTTGATATTGATTATCAAATGTCGTGGATTTTCATTAATTGTTCTAACGAGAATGAACCATGATCTAAAAAAAATATTGATTGATCAAGGTATGTTCCTCTTTTTTGGTTTATGAAATTCTCCCTCTATTATCCCTTCATCATGAACATTCTTTGTTTGGCCTGCGACATTACAATTTTTCGTCGATCAGTAATTGCATAACTGATTCTCGACATAATTGTACGTTATCGAGGACCTGGGATTGGTGTGGTACAATAGAGGTGTGACAATGATGATGAAAAAAGGGTCAAATTAGTGAGGGAGATATCACCAATCGAATTTATTTTCATTGGGATGGGTTGTGGCATGAGTTCGAGCCTACAGAAGTGATGATGGTGACATGAGGATGAAAAAAAATTGTTCGGATCAACAATCGGAGGTCCAGAGTAAGCTTGGTGGACCAAGAATGAGGCCCCTACCCCACTAGAGTTGGTGACCAGCACCAGTGGGGATTTATTCCAACATACTAATGGATTTTTTTCTCGTGACAGCGGCTATGATAGCACGATGTGCATGTCGTGGGGCTAGTGGGATGCGACAACACCCACATAGACCACCTTCGGTGACATCCTATGTCATGGGGAAATAGTCTGCATGAGAAGGAAGAGGTTGATGGGGGAGTTGTGTGTGCTGGTGTGGTGAAGTACATGGATGGGATGCTTGTTGGAGGAGCTAGTTTTCCTGATGCTATCCTGACTTGTATAACTAAGACTCTGGGTTACCTGACAGGTAGTACCGCATGGCCTAGTAGCCCAACGGGCCTAGCCGATAGGCTATGATATATTGGTCCAGCCTCACCGGGTCGGGCCAAGTCAAACCGACAAGGTGTAGTCGAACCCAAGACCAACCGTGTTATTTTAAAACCCAAATTACTGTAACATTCAAATGTGAGTTTCTTCTGATGAACCATTTATAACATTGGGATCCTTGAGATGGGTTGATCCTTTTGATTGAATTGGTGGGTTTTTGGATTGGCCAGCAGTGGTTTTGGTGTTCTATAAGTCCTTATTATGAGGTTTAGATGCTAGATCATTGTACTATCAAAGAGGGTGGCATCAGAGGTCGAGAGAATACACTTGGGCTTCTCTATGAAGGTTAGATAATGGATCCCCTTCCTATTTTAGAGAATGGACCATGTTCCCATGTGATTTGTCGCATCCCAGCATTGACACTAACATACTGGGGTGGAGCATGTATCACATCGAGAGGCCTAGTTGATCCTCACTACTATTGTGGTCACTAAAATATGTTTTGTGGACAGAGTGTGGCCTATATTAAAGTGGGAACCTATCCCCTATTTAGAATGTTGTTTTTTGTAGGGATAGGAGTCCCCCTAGTGAGACTAAGGTTTGGAGTACCCAATATATGTTTATCGAGATCAAATTATTTTCTTTATGAGTTATCCTGACAAGAATGCATTGAGTAGTTCTCAATTTCTTCTCTTGGGGCGGGGCGAAATTTAGTGTGGCCACTTTCCAAGGGTCTTAGATGACTTCATAGGACTAGGAGCTATATCTCCAAGAATCAATCATTCTATGAGTAGAATCATATTGGTAGCATTTCATGAGATGTTGCATCTTGGAACCCTTTACAAGTATACCTCGATTTTCGTGTTATATGTGTTGTTGACACATGCCTATGAAGAGATAATTGTACTATAATAGCGGTGTTTCTTCTTTGTTCTTTTACTTTTTTTCCTAGGTGACGTGCTATGTATTGTTTGACACTCCCACACAAGGGATTTTCCCACACGTGACATGTCTAATACAGACGATCGACTTATTGATGGTGTTCTAGGAAATTAAGGATCAGGTGGGGCATATTGTGACCATACATATCAAGGTGTGTTTTGGTTGATTATAGATAGTAGTCTAGAGTCATACCTTACCATTGGACAATTTCGAGTTTCTTTCCAAAGAGTTTCAGCACTTGTGTTACAGCCTCTTTCATTTTGTTGGGCTTATATTCTGGCCCAATATTACGTTACTACTTTACATTCCATTCATACACTCTATGATGTGATATTGTGGTATACATGCATTTGTAACATACTATTTTAACATTTTAGCATTTGTGGGATCGATTAGTGTGTGAGTGTGTGTGTGTGTGTAGAGATACATAGGAAAATACATCTCATTTGTTGTATATGCCTCCTTGGAACTAGTCACTTTCCCCTGGCTAATCAGAGATAGTCTTGGGGTAATCACATGACATGCCTCAAGGGATGGATCATGATAGAGTGGTATCAGTGGAGTCAATTCCACATTAGGACTAGGAGTCTTTGATATTGGTTTGGGGAAACAATGTTAAGGGTTTCGAGTTTGGATTTAGGCCATATTTCCAGAGTTTGTGTGGCAATCATCATATATATATACTATGGCACGGGAAACCTACTTCCCAACATGATACATGAAAACACTTGTTTCATTGTAAAATAAGTGTGCCAGCATTCTAATTGAATGGGTTGTTTTATTTATTTCCTTCATTAGTCATCTCACAAGGTATACTCGTTTGACCGTGATACATATTTTCCTCAAGATGTGTTCACGATACAGGACAATGAGGCTTTCGTGGAAGGATCAAGGCATTAACCCAATGTCTAATGAGGCCATGAAAATGGGTTCCCATTATAGAGAATTTTTCATTAGGATGGACTGCATGTGACAGTTTCACTTGATGGACAATTAGAAGACCCACCACCAGTGGTTCTGGAGTATATATCTTTCCAGATTGAGTATTGGATAGATCTTTTGGTGTTGGATGATAATGCATAGGTTTCAAACATTTATCATTGGCTTTTGAGGTAGTGATCTCCCAGGATCTAGGGTCATCATGACCTACTGATAGAAGCTGGGAAACTTAAGCTGTAGAACCAGAGGTTTTATCAAATGCTCTGGGGTGTTCTTGTTCCCATGAGGACATAAATAGATATAATTTTCATAAAAGGAGGGAATATGTCATGATATTTTCCCACCGTTCATGTTGATGGTAGAGATGTGGATGATGAACCACCAAGAATGAGGCAGTGGCATGTTCAGAGAGATCTGTTGGGTGGAAAACATGGTTGGAGAGATGGGGAAGTAGTATGAGCTGGATGACATTTTTACTTGTTACCACCAACACCTCCAGGGGGTCCACACCCAACTCAAGGATATAGAGGGTAGGGGAGGATAAATTTCCAGGCTGTCGAGGATTATGACCACAGGACTGCGTGAATTGTTCAAGGTACAATCTGTGTCTTTCTACATTTGTTGCAGTATCGATGGTCACTTGTACTAGTGATTTCCAATCCTGCCATTTTCTTGTTCGATACTTATATATTCCAGTTAAATTATTGGCTTGTTCCTTATGTGTAGATACACATACAAGACTGGAATTGTAATCACACACAAACGTTTACATTGTGAGATGACTCATAATGGAGAGAGTTTTGGTTGGTATCACTTCATTGTGGCATCAAGGCCTTACATAGTCATTCTCAGTATGGAATAAATACATAGGTTATGCACAAATTGATTGTTTTGGAAAAGGGTTTGGTTCATTAATTGTGATGTAACTAGATATACCTATATTAGGAAAAGGGAACTCCTTGCACCTATTATTGGACTCATGCAAAGGGGACGTAGATGATTTCTATTTAGTTGGCTAGCCTGAACCTTGGTGAAGTGGATGTTATGAGTCATCAGGATTCCTGTAATGGTGGAAGAATATCAGGAAATATTTCATGAATATGTTCTTGGTTTACCATTACATTGATAGATATATGTCTACATTGCAGACACCCTGAGGTGGGACTTATATTTATGCCAATATGTGGAAGGATCTCTATAAACATTAAGAGATGGGGGTGTCGATGGGGAATTTCAAAGGAGGGGCTTGGTAAGACCCAGTTTTTACCCTGAAAGCCCAAGGTGATCTTCATTAATGAAATCATAATGTACTTGGTGTCTGAGGAGGATCACCTGAAGCACTTAATAATGGTCTTGGACACACTTAGAGAGCACTGGATTTAATAGAAGCTCGGGAAGTGTCATGAAAGGTCATCTCAGTGGTGGGATTTATTGAGAATTCTATAAAGGATGAGATGGAGTTTGATGTGAAGAACTATGGGACCCATGATCTTGAGTTAGTTGTAGTAGTCCTAAAATTGAATTTGTTTAAACCCTACCTGATAGACAATATATTCATTTTCTACTTCAGCCAAATGGCACTCAAGTATGACTTCTCTTAGAAGGACCATGGATTTTGATATATTTGATGCCTAGAGTCCCTCCATGAATATGGCATATAGTTTATCTATACTCTTGGAATGTGGAATGTGGAATAAAATTCTCTAAGCTGAAATACCGTTAAAAATTACTGAATGATGCATCATAGAGTTTGGCCTCATTACGGCTATCCATAGTGGATAGAGATGGAGCATCTTATCTCATGTTAATGGTTGTTACAACATCATTTTTAAATGAGTAAAGGAGGCATATATCTAGTATACTAACTTCGAGTCTTTACATGCTCAGTTGTTAATAGGGAATACCACTGACATATATTTGAAAGGTAAGGAACATGTCGTTCTTTTTCAAAAGATGTACTATTTTAGGAGGGGACACCAAAAGTGGTTAGATGTATCAGTATATGCATGTGGCATTCAAGGATGATGTAATGACCCACCAATTTTCATTGGATTGAGAGTACAACGAGTCATTACTAGGACTTAAGTGACATCCCCAAGTCACCAAATGCAGGAAATAAATGCCAAAGGGTTTCAAATACAAGTGGGGGTCAATTTACCCTTTAAGAAATAAACCAATAATCCAACAAACCATAACCAAAAACTCACAATATTATGAATTAATGAATAAAAGAAAACCCAAAATCTTCATGTACCTCAAAACCATATCAATTTATGAAATAGTGGAAGAATAATCAAGTATCAAAATTCACAGCGGATAAATGATACAAGACTCTCAAAAGAACAAAAGACTCCATGAACCACAAGCTCCAAGCTCCACAATAATTGAACAGACCAAACATCACAAGGTAGTGCTAAATATGTGTGAATCATTACCCTTTTCCCTGTCCTGCAAGATAGCATTTGAAAAAGCACCAATGTTCCAAACTAGGGTGAGTATAAAACTCCGTAGGTTTTCCCCCAATGACTTCTCTACTCACGCCACTATGATTGAATTGTTACTCACATTTATATAAAACAATTTATATAAAACAATTTAACAATATAGTTTATAACCAAATATATATAGGTTTCCAAAACCATTTATAACCAAAATCATACAAGTGAATTTGAAACAAATTTTTCTAACAAGTTATTATTTCAGAAAAATATCTTAACAAGCATTAAAACCATTTCTTAATATTTTATTAACAAACACAATTCATTAAATACATCCATACAAAAAAACCAGAATGTAACATGGATCTCCCTGTACTCATGAGTGGTGAGTCATCCTTTCACTAAGTCGTCTTTAGTGATCCAATTGACGGGGGAGAGCCCTATCCCTTATCCACCCCGTTAATGATGGGGGAGACCCCTAACCCTTATATGTCCCACATACACCAATTGAAAGAGGGGATCCCTAACCCTTATCCATACCATTAATGATCGGGGAGACCCCTAACCCTTATTTGTCCCCCATTCCTGTGAACACACACAACCATCTTTTCAAAAGCCAAGTGTGTTCAACCAATTCAGACCATTTCAATAAAGTTGTAGTTTTATTGGAAACCAATGAATAAAAAAAATTCCAAAACATTCATTTCACATAAATATAACAATTCCTTTTATTGAAAACAACTAATCCAAACCATTTGTCTCAATTCCATAAAAGCCCCCACTTTGAAATCTCTATTTTAAAATTAAGAACCAAAGCACTCATTCAAAATCTACAATTTTCCAGATTCCCAACCACCACTCAAGAAGGATTCCAAGAAGTGTTATAAAACCAAATCACAATCAATTAAATACCACACATTCAATTTGAAAGCATGAAAATGATTTCAATTAAGTGGAGTAAAGATAGAATCCACCTACCTCGATGGTTTTGACAAAAACCACAATGAACGAAGAACGCACAAGAAAATCAGGTTGATTCTTCAAGAAATTGTCTTAGATCTCTTGTCCTAGAAAACCCAAGACCAACTCTCAACATATTTGGAAGACACACACATAGATCTACACGTAACGGGTGTATATCTATGAAACCAATAGAAAATGAGATGTAGATCTATGAAACCGATCAAGAACAATAACGAATGATCACATAACTCAAGAATCTGGCTTTGATTTTCCCAGGAAAGCCTTCGGATCGCCTCCAAAATGCGTGGGAGAGGTTATCCTACTTTCAAGGGAGATGGATCTTGAGTTATGTCCAAATAAGAGGAAAAACAAGCAAATTAATTGCAAAAACGTGTGAGATCCACATTTTTAGGATCTCATTTAAGTGCCCACACGGTTAGATCGCATGGTTTGACAAACTGTGTGCTAACCGTGTGTTAGCCACTACCTCAAAAGACCTTCGCACAAACTCCTAACATGGTCTCCTGAACTGTGCTCTGACTGTGTAGGACCCAATACCTCAAAATTGTCAACTAGGCACAGTTTGGCCGCTCTGTTAGACAAAACGTGCACCACCCATGTGACTTCCCCTTTACCTCAAAACCGCATTTCATGTTCTCCCGACTCTCTCATTCATCACCCTTAACATTTTAACCACAAAAAGAATTATGTAAGGGTTACATACCATAAAATGCGGGTACTGCATTCTCCCCACCATTGGCCTTTCTGTCCTCAGAATGTTGAAAACCCTTGCTGGACAAAAATAGTTCTATCCACTACTCTTTCATTTCCTTCTCACGTTCCCAAGTCTCTTCCTAAACCTGACCATGTAACCATAAAACCTTCACTATTCCGATTCTTTTTCCATTCAAGAGATTATCTTTTCTATCCATGATTGGCACTAGAATATGTAACAGTGATGCATCGGGTTCTAGCACAATTTGATCCCATCTGATCATAGGGTCAGGATCAGGGTGGTACTTTTTCAACTTCGATACATGGAACACATTGTGCACTA
Source organism: Viscum album (assembly GCA_963277665.1). Taxonomy (NCBI): domain Eukaryota; kingdom Viridiplantae; phylum Streptophyta; class Magnoliopsida; order Santalales; family Viscaceae; genus Viscum; species Viscum album. The sequence continues at coordinate 300,654,871 of OY728131.1, read as the reverse complement.
AACTAAACAGTGGTGGTAATGCCAACTAAGATTCCACCTCTCCAACCCATTCTAGTATCTCAAAAGGGCCAATGTATCTAAGAGATAACTTTCCCTTCTTCCTGAAATGATGATGTTGAAGACATAGAGAGATCCTCAAGAATACATGATCACCCACAACAAATGACAACGGTCTGCGACAGTGATTTGCATAAGATTTATGATGACTCTGAGCTATCTTCATCCTCTATCTAATCAAATGGATCTACTATATTGGGTCATGAACAAGTCTTGTCCTGACTTGTGATGTTTCTCCCATTTCCACCCAGCGTAGTGGATAATGACTAGAACACCCATACAGTACATCAAACAGATCCATGCGTATCGAGGATTGATATCTATTATTGCATGAGAAATACACAAAGGGTATATGCTCCTCCCATGATCCACCAAAAACCATCAAAAATCCCGTAACTTGTCTTGAAATGGTTGTATTGTCCCCTCGAATTTCCCATCTGTTCGAGGATGATATACAGTCCTCATAGTCAATTGAGTTTTGAGGGCTTGCAGTATGGATTTCCAAAAACGATATGGGAACCTAGAATCTATATCTGAGACTATTGAAACGGGTACACCATGCATCTTTACCACTTCTCAGATATATATTTTTGAAATATCCTCCACTGTATGAGTTTCATGAATAGGGATGAAACAGTTTGACATGGTTAGACGATCCCCTATCACACAAATGACATCATGTTACCGGACCGTTCATGGAAGACCAGTAAAAAAATCCCTTTATAATTTATCCCATTTCCACCCTAGTATAGGAAAATATTGTAACATACTAGCTGGTCTCTGATACTCTACTTTAACATGCTAACAAGTTAAGCACTATGAGACGAACTCTGCCACCTTATTTTTCGTGCCTCTCTACAAAAACTATGCCTTCAACACCTTATAAATCTTCTATGTACTTAGATGTACATCCCATCTTGAAGGTTGGTATGCATGAAGGAGTTGTTCCTAATAAACCATTGGTACAACCATATGATCTCTAAAACACAAAACTAAACCCCCATCAAGTTTCCAATCATCAATGTTCTCCCCACTACTGAGTTTTGAACATACAAATAGACATTCTGTATCAAATGTTTGTGCTTAATTGATCATTTTTCCTAAATCAATAACAAGCATACCTAAAAATAAAACTGCAATGTCACTTCAATCTTCACATTCCAAATGATTTTTGGATAAGACCGACATCAACTACCATACATCTAAAACTTCTTTCACCAACTGAGAATATGTCTTTCTACTCAATGAATCTTCTTCCGAATTTCCTTTCCCCTGTGTGTACATCAAGGCAAAGTCAAACATTTGGAGATACTACATCCACCCACATTGCCTCAGATTCAATTCTCATTGTGAGAAAATGTGTTTCATGATTTTTTGATCTGTAAACACATTAAATTTTGCACCAAAGAGATAATGTCTCCATGTTATCATAGCATGGAAAACTACAACTAACTCCAAATCATGTGTTGGGTAATTCTTCCCATGCACCCACAACTGACTTGAAAATAAGCAACCACGTGATCTCTTTTCGTGAGAACACAACCCAAACCTGCTCCTGATGCATCACAATACACCACATACCCCTGTCCTAATTCTGGGAAGGTCAAGATAGTTGCCTATGTATACAGAACATTCAGTTCCTGGAAATACATCTGCCATTCTTCTGGCCATTAGAATGGAGTATTCTTATTTTACAGAGCCATCATTGGTGAATATAGTGGTGAGAAAGCACACACAATGTGTCGGTAGTAACCAACGTGACCAAGAAAACTTCGTATCTCGAACAGAATCTTCAGTGGAATCCAAGGAATAATGGATTATATTTTTTAGGATGAACAAAAACACCTTCCTCAAAAATGAAATGTCCAAGGAAATGTACTTCATGTATCCAAAAATCACACTTTGATAATTATGCATACAAACGATGGTCTCTAAATATTTGTAAAATTGTTTCCAGATGCACCTCATGATCAACCTTTGTCCTTTAATAGACCAAAATTTTGCCCACAAACACCACTACAAAAGAATCTAGATATTGTTTAAATGTGTGATTAATCAATTCCATGAAGACTGGTAGTTTATTTTTTAGACCGAATGGTATGAATACATATTAATAGAGGCCATATCTACTTCAGAAAGTAAGATTTGGAATATCCTCTTTCTGAACTCTCAATTGGTGATATCCTGATAGAAATAAATCTTGGAGAACCACTGATCTCCATTTAATTGATTGAATAGATCATCAATGCGTGGAAGTGTATATCTATTATTTATCGTAACTTGGTTAAGCATATGATAATCAACCCATAGCCGAAGAGTTCCATCTGACTTCTTCATGAACAAAATTGGTGCTGCCCATGGAGACGTACTTGGTCGAATGAAACCCTTGCTTTCCAGCTCCTCTAAATACACTTTCAATTCCCATAAATAGGTTGGTTCCACTTTATACGATTTATGGTTAATTGGGATTGTCTCCGAAAGGAGATCTATCGTAAACACCACATCCATTAGAGGTGGTAACCCTGAGAAGTTCTTGGGAATGAAATCTAGAAATTGATCCACAACAGCTGGAAAACTATTTTCCTCAATCACTTCCATTGATTCCAAAGTCAACACAACCAATTTATAAGATATTGTTCCCACCATTGGTTCCAACAAGCCCTTTGCACCTTTCTTTATAGTACACTCTCCTCTAAAAATATGCTCGATACCGTCCTCAGTCGTGAAACTAAATGTTGTCCTATAATATTTGATTTGATCCTTGAATATTGTTAGTCAATCCATACCCAGGATTACATCATTGAAATCCATTTCCGACATCGAGAAGTCCCATTTTAACCTAGCTCTATCAATAGTTATAGCACATTCTCTACACAAAAAGCCTTGAAATTCTCTTTCACCAAGAGGAGTTTGGAGTTTCAAAACAGAAGGCATCATTTCCAGTTTTAAACAAAGAGAGTCAAATGAACGAGATGCATTGATGGAATGGGATGCACCAGTATCAAACAACACTTGAACAAAGGTACAATATAAAAGATTCATACCTCTCACAGAAGATGGTCCATGTTGATCATCGTCATTCTCCAGCTAAGCTCCATACAATTGATTCTTCACTATACTATTCTCCTGGTTTCCTTATTGAGGTTTCCCTGGTTGAGGAGTCCTGATATTTTGAGAATCACCATGGGTATCTCTGCTCTGCTGATGAGACTGATTCTGTTGTCCTTGTCCAGTCAAAGCATATGATGCTTGCGACATCAGAGAAGTGTCTCGAGCACCTGAACTTGGAGAACTATGATAATAGTGTTGAAGATGTCCCAACTTGTTACTATTATGACATGCTGTGGGTTGTTCCATAAAATCTCTCTTTATGTGGACATGTGAATCACATTGAAAACAACCCGCATTTCTCTGGGGTCATGGATGAAGGTTTACTGATCCAGCTGTCTGGTTTTAATTTCCACTTGCTCCCTGGAAATAGTTGTCCCTTTTCCTCTTGTTCCCAGCAGTTGAGTTCCCACCATTTTGTATAGGTATCTTCATTCCTCCTCCTATTGACCATGAGATATCACGTTTAGCAACAGTCGCTCTATTCACCATCTCTGTATAATCTGTAATCTAGAGCACTAAAATCATTGATCGAATCCCCTGCCTTAGCCCCGATTCGAAGATGTGTTCTTTCAAAGATGCATGTTCCACAACCTATAAGGAAAAACAGAATAAATTCATAAACATAGACATATAATCTGTGACAGGGAGACTCTATTGTTTTAGGATGAAGATGTTTGTCGTTTTTTGGATTTTGAACGTGTGAGGATAGAATTGTTTGTGTAACAATTCCTCAAAATCCTCACATGCAAGGCCTTCATCCAATTTAGCTTACACTGCTAAATCCCACAACTAATGTATGAGATCCTTGTTCATATACGCCACAAACTTGTCCTTGAGCTCTGATTATGTGCCTATGAAATAGAAGATATGACTCATCCTAATTAGCCACACCTCTGCCTTCTCGGGATCAGCATCACCCCAAAAGTTTGGTGGTTTCAGTTTCATCAACTAGATGGTATGTTCCACATTCCATGGTTCATTCATCTGGTTCCTCGTATCCACAACCTGAAAATCTAGGACAATACTCTGAACAAGCACATGTTTCACCCATGGTTCAGGTGTAACAACATTCTCCACAGATTCTACGGGTTGGTTTCGATGACACCTACAAGGTGCCATTTTTCTAAACCACCAAAAAACTCTATCAATATCACTCGCTAGAAACTGATGGGTTATCATTTCAAATTCAATCACAACAACTATCACAACATTATTTTCCAAAACATCCTTTTTCCCATGCAAAACTATTATTTAAACCACTTAACATGCTTTGAAAAATTAAACCAAGTTCAAAATATGATAATCATTCGGTATTTCAAAATCATTCAAATGAAAACAAATTCCATTATTTTAAAAAATTATCATTTCTCGAAATGATGTGTGCACTCCTAGTGGGAATTCATTCCTCTATAATGAATTTCTTGCTCGTCTCATTTACTAAACCAATGACAATGAGATTTCAAAATATTTGAAGTGTCTCCAAACACATATTTACCCAACTCCCTTGTAACTTGAATTTCAACAAAAAAGGGTAAGCTATGTCATTTTATGATATATATTTCATGTTCTGACAATCCTAATCCTTTCTGAGATTCCCAACCATGGAATATACAAGATGGGATTTCATCTCCCAAACCAGGAACATCAATGACTACTTGTTAGGAAGGGACCGAACAAGATGATACCATTTGTAACAACCCACCCTACCTCATTGGCTTGAGGAGGCAGTGAGGGTTACATGTCCTTAAGTGTCGTTCCCAAGGAAGTAATGGCTGGAAATAAATGACGATGAATTTAAGAAATGATTGGGGAATGATTTTCCCTTGAGACAAAACCAACAAATCAAATGATCCACTATCTATATACTACATGATCCATGTCAAAAAACAACCAACTCATAAATTTAAAAATTGAACAACAATATTCCACAATACAACCCACAAAACAATACAACCAACCACCCATATACAAAAAGTCACTATATGATGCGTGAACGAATGAAAGACAACCCAATATCATCATATATCTCAAAACCATATCAATGTATGCAACAATGGAATAATAACCAAGTATCATAGTACACATCAGATAAATGATACAAGACTCTAAAAAACCCACAAGACTCCATGCACCACAAGCTCCAAGCTCCAAAATCACTGAACAGACCAATTGTCACAAGGTAGTGCTAAATACATGTGAAACATCACCTTTTCCTCTAACATAGAAGACAGAATCTGCAAAAGCATCAAACCGCCAAAGCAGTGGTGAGAAAAATACTTAGTAGGTTTTCACCAATGAATTCCTTACTAATGCCACTAGGATAGAAAATCTATTCACATTTATATAAAATATTATATATAAAAACATTTATCAAAACATTTTATAAACATTATTAACAAGTTTCCATGACCATTTATAACCAAAATCATACAACTGCAATTGAAACCAATTTTTCCAACAATATATTTTTCAAAAAAATAACTAAACAAGCATTAAGACCATTTCTCTATATTTCTTTGACAAACCCAATACATTCCATATATCCACACAACCCACCCTGCATATAACCTAGATGTCCCTATACTCGTAAGTGGTGAGTCATCATTTCACTAAGTCATCCTTAGTGAACCAATTGATGGGAGAGAGCCCGAACCCTTATCCATCTCGTTAATGATGTGGGAGACCCTAATCCTTACCTTTCCCACATGCACCCTTTGACAGGGGAGATACCTAACCCTTATCCATCCCTTTAATGATGGGGGAGATCCAAAAGCCTTATCCATCCCGCATGCCCGTGAACTCACACAACTATCATGTCGAAAACCAAGTGTGTTCAACCAATTAAAACCATTTCAATAAAACAGTAATTTTATTGAAAACCAATGAACAAACCAATTAAAAACACTAATTTCACGTCAATAAAACATTAACTTTTATTAAAAACATATAATCAAAACCATGTGTCACAATTCTAGAAAACCCCCATTTTAAAATCTCTATTTTATAATTCAGAAGGAAAGCACTCATTCAAAATCCCCAATTTTCTGGATTTCACAATCATCACTCACAAAGGTTTCTAACTAGTGTTTAATAAACAAATCACAATCAATTCAACACCACACATTCAATTTGAAATCATGACAATCATTTCTACTAGGTGGAGTTAAGAAAGAAGCCTCCAACCTCAATGGTTTTGATGAAAACCACAACGAACGAAGAACGCACAGGAAAATCGGGTTGATTCTTCAAGAACCAACCTTAAATATCTTTTCCTAGAAAGAACAAGAAAAAATATCATCGTATTTGGCATCCACACACATAGATCTACCCATAACGGGTGTATATCTAAGAAACCAATAGAAAAGGAGAAGTATATCTAAGAAACTGATCAAGAACGATGACGAACGATCACATACCTCAAGAATCCATCTTTGATTCACCAAGGAAAGGCTTCATATCTCCTCAAAAATTCTTGGTAGAGGTTCTCCTACATTCTAGGGAGAGTGATATCAAGATATTTCCCCTGGTGATAAAAAACGATCCATTTAGAGGCAAAAATGTTTGAGATCCACTTTTTAGGATCACATTTAAGTGCATGCGTGGTTAGTCCACAGGTTTTTTTTACAAACCGTATGCTAACTGTGCATTAGCCACTACCTCAGCAATTACTCGCATGGCCTCCTCGCATGGTCTCCTGAATAGTGCTCCAACTGTGCGATAGCCACTACATCAATAGTATCACCTACACACGGTTTGGAAGCATGGTTAGACAAATCGTGTCCTGTCCGTGCAACTTACCCTTTGCCTCAAAAATTCATTCCATGTTATCCCACTCTCTCATTCATCACCCATATCATTATAACCATTAAAATAATTACTTAAGGGTTACATACAAGTAACTAGGGGTACTACAGAGGACATAAAGGATGATGGAATGTTTTGATGATGGGACTAAATGTTGAGATTAGATCTGAATGCTATTTCAAATCTATTTCATTGGTTTTCAACACATTATGTCACTCCACATATGTTTGGAAGGGGTTTATCCTTCTCTTTCATGGGATACTAGGAAAAAACTAAAAATGAGTATCAATGAACTTCACATTTGATAAATCACATATGTCTAGGTGACATGATACCATCTGGTTGATCTCTTACTGACTCACTGAGTATGCCCACTTCCTATCTACTGTGGATAAGAGTTTAATAGAGGTGTTGGTATGACTCTACTTGTAGGAGATAGTTCAGATCCAATGAGTTTCATTGAAAACTTTTCCAGCTCATGATGCTCAAATTACATCCTATTTGTGGAAGGAATTACAATAGGAGATTGTAGATAATGTGTGGAATATCTAAAAGTTGGTAGAGAATAATATATTCCTTCGAATTTTTGTTTTGAAAGATTGAAGAGACCTTTGGTGTTCGAGGAAAGAGACCATGTCTTCCTTTATTTATCACCACAATGAAGGTTATATAGATTTTTCCTATGTGACATGTTATTTATGATTTTAATAGTCCCTATTCCATGTACTGTGTAAAGTTGGAAATTTATCATACAACTTGGCTCTACCCTATAGTAGGTCTAGGAATGCAACGTCATCCATGTGTCACACCTGAGGAGATTCGTTAATAATGCTTTTCACGTCATAATCATTGGATATCTTGAAATCAACGTTGGTGTGATGTGGGATCAGTAACCAATGAATATAGAGGATCCTTCAAGGATGATATATTCCCTTGGTTCTTTCCAAGAGGTAGTGTGAGGATCTTAAGAAGAGTGCAAGAGAGAAGGAGGATCAAATTCGATCTCTATAGTCTAACCTTTAGTTTACGTAACCCTTTGTTTGGTTTTTGGGGATGTAAAGCCTTATGGATGGGAGAATTTAATGACTTGGATTTTCTCAAAACTATTTTTATAAATTAATTGGTAAATATATGAGATAAGGTTCTAAGATGGTGTGCAATTCTGAGTCTTTGTTTTTTTGGAACAATTCTTCAAAAAAAATATGTTTTTAATAGTACATGCATCCGACTATCCTGAAAAAGAGGAATATCATCTATGTGGGTTCCCAGATCAGAAATGTGAGGGAACCATTTAGATAAAAGTAGTGTATTTTCCCCAGTTGGAACATATCTTCAGTTGGCATGAGTCCTCTATAGAAAAACCCAAATAGGATGACACCATAAATAAAATAATTAAAAAAATTATTTTATATTAAAATCCTAAGAACTCATAAATGGTAACTTTGATTGGAAATTTAAGACCATCCTTGATCTAATAATGGGTATGTTTCCTTTGGTAGGCCCTAACCCCGACTGGTGAGGGCCGATAGTAAAAGTTTATTTTAGGAAGAAATTTTCATTAAAATATTTTTGAAATACTATTTTCAATGTAATAGTTTTTTGACGTTACACAACCACACAATAGTGATGTGACATGACGACTCAAGAACACTACAACACAACGATGATGTAACATAGAAATGATTCTTTCATCATTAACGGTTTATAGGGATACAAGATTAAATTAACGATCCTGGAGAGTTTCCCTCTTAGCACTGAAGAATAGCCTTGTCAATTTCCTCTCATTGGCGAATGATGGATGACAATAAATAAAGGATTGTGGATGAAGGATAGATGAGACCAAAAAATCATGACAACCCCCATTGGATCACCATGGATGATCAAACACCAATATTGATCAATCCAAATTCAAGTATGGGTGTGAGTTTTAATATATTTTTCATCCCTGTTATTTATCCCTATGAAGAAAGTAGATTAGTCCACCAATGGATTAATCCATCGGTCATGTGTATTACAGGTTGGCATTTACCTTTAGAGGATTATTGGAGACTTATTATTTGATATTTATTATCCTTTTTGTGGATTTTCGTTAAACCTTATAATGGATACAAACCTCAATCGACATGAACATCAGTTGATATCCATTCCTCTTTATTGGTTAATAAAATTTTCCCTATGTTTATTGTTTATCACATGTGTTTTTCATTTATCCTGCAACTTGACAATTTTCAGTTGATCAATCGTTGTAAAACTAATTCAGGGAAAAATTATTCAATATCTGGGACCTGTGATGGATGCGATAGGAAGAAAGTGAAAAGAAGATGGTGAAAAAAGCATTGTTGCAGTGCGATAGATAACTCCGCTCCACCATCATTGCTTCGGGATAGATTTTAACATGGATTTGAGATCATGTTATTAATGTGGCCACACAAGCATTTTGTAAGATCATTAATATTAATAATTGGAGCATGAGATCGTGCTCCATGGCCCTCCGAAAGGGCCACCAACACCATCTATTGACAATAAATGCGTCCACTTGCTATTACGAAATTGGGTGGGCCGCCTATGGTTTCAGCTGTGGGTGACTAGGGTTGATGATTTAGGGATAGAGGGATTTGGGGGTTCCTTTGTTGACTGGACACACATGGATGATCTGTGTACAAGTAAACATATCAGCATGAGTAGACGAGGATGGATTTGTAGTGTAGTGTATGCGTGCACACAGAGGTAGTGAAGCATATATCCAAGCCATGTGCTGGAGGATTCATCCCGTTCGATGAAGGATAGACTGAGTGAAACTGGTGGCCCAACAGGCTGGATAGTGTATCCAAGTGGGTCGTAGTCCCTGGACCCATTTGTCTTGGTTGATGGGTCATGCCGGTTTGGGCCAACCCCGATCCAACCAAGTCAGGTCAGGTCAGTTTAGACCTGGATGGTTCAGGTTTGACACGACCCCAAACTATTTCTTTTTACAAAAGGTTCATAAAATTAAAATTTGAGGCTCGTTGGAAAAACCTTCTATGGAGTTGGGACTCTTGCGATGGTCTGGTCCTTTTAAAATGACTTGGTGGGTTTTTTTGACAATAAGAGGTTAAGGGAATTCTCTTTCTCTTTTCTATAAGGTTTTGATTAAAGATACTATTCTTATCATAGAGGGTGGTAGCATAGGTTCAGAACATTACCTTGTGATTCTATATGAATGATAAATATAGGATCTCATTCCTGTTATAGAGAATGACACATTTTCCAAAGTGATTTATCCCAACGTGACTTCGACAGTGACTCAACGAGCTGGAGGATGTATTGCACTGAGAGGTTGGTCGATCCTCACTTCTATTCATAATAACTTTGATAGTGTTTGTAGAAAAGGGGTGACCAATGTTTATCCAAGCACATATCCCCTATATAGGATGATGTTTCATGTTTGGAGAGTAGTCCCCCTAGTGAGCCCTGGTTGCAAAGTACCCCTATCTGTGTTTCAAAATCATATTCTATCCATCGTGACTTGACCTGACCAATTTTCTTTCAGTCTTACATAGTGTGTTATCTTTAGGCGAGGCCCATATTAGCACGCCGTCAGAGCAAGGGTCTCTTATGAATCAAAAGGTTCAGGAGTGATACCTCCCATAATTTAGTGTGCTATGAGAAGAACCATATGGCTTGTAGTGGATGAGACGTTGCATCTTGGAATTCTTTATGAGTATCCATTGATATTCTTATTATATGTGTTATTTAAATATTCATATTTTTTTCTTATTGTACCATCTTAGTGGTGTTTCTATTGTGTTTTTTCTTTTGTGATTTGGGGTTCCCAACTTATTATTATTTTACTCACCCCTGCATAGGCTTTCCCCACACGTGTCGTGTCCGGTGAAGATGATTGAATCTTTGATGGTGATCTGGGAAAACCAAGTGTAGGTGGGGCCTAATATGATCTGACATACCTAGGTGTTTTCTGGTGGCTTATATGATGCAGTGCAGTGTTGTACCTTATAGTTGGATGATGTGTGGTTTCTTGCAGATGAACATCATTAGTTATGTTACAAACTCTTTCTTCATGGTGGGTTGTATTATTTCAAGATTGTATATTATTTCTTTATGTTCCTATCATACACTATTGGTTGGGATATAGTGGTATGCATGCATTTATTACTAAATTATTTTACTTTTTAGCATATGTGTCTTGATCTAGTGTGTGTGTGTGTCTGTGTATATATTATGGAAAATACCTCACATTTTTGGTATATTCCAAATTTGTGCCAGTCTTCATACCATGTCCTATCAAAGGTGGGCCTGGGGTTATCACAGAATAGGCCCTAGGGGATGGGTCATGACAACATGATAGACTAATTATTTAAAGTAATGTAAAATAATCTCAGTTTTTTGTGTTTTTTAGTATAAAAAAATATTCATTTAAAATCATTGAGTGATACATCATCCAACCCCCCAACCTTTAATACATTTCATCCTCAAAATATAAATGTTATCTCAATAATCAATGGATTGACATTGAATATAATTTTATTTTAATCCCACATTGCAGTCATTATTAATAAAAAATCCTCTTAATTTGATAGAAAAAGATGTATTAAGGCCATTAGAAATAACACAAAATAAGGTTCCCAATTTGGAGAAAGTGAGTGGGAATGGAGGGAAAACATAAATAATTATAGATAGTGATTGAGGTCAGTAATAATAGAAAAATGAAATATCAATGGAATGTTATGGTCTTAAAACCATTAATTTGTTATGATAAAAAGTTTGTTCGTTCATTATAATTGAGGGAACTTAAGTAATAATTTCTTTTCAAGATTGCTTTATTATATTTGAGGAATTCTTACACCATCTAGACAAAGAAAATAATAATATATTCTTACTTAGTGAGTATAATTTCACCCATTAATCAATTTCTACCACAAAAACATATATTGATCCAATGATGTGTATTTGAGATGAATTTCTAGTTCTTGAAAAGTAAAATTAATGTTTTTAAGACTATATTACCATAAATCGGATAACAATATATTCCTCTAATATTATGTAATTAACATAAAGATAAATGTTTACGAGATAGAAATATAATTATTAAAATGAAAAAACCATCATATGATAGAATAATATTGAAAGATAAATCATAATAACCAATATTCAATAAAAATAATTCCATAAATAAAATGCCTTAAAATTTATCATAAAAATTCCTAATTATGTTTCAGAACCATGTATTTAAAGGAATTGATCAAATATTCATTGATGAAAAATCAATAGTTATTCATCAAATAAAATCCCTTAATTTTTGGAAATAAAATAAATATATTCTTTTAAAAATTTCATACTAACTGAAAAATCACATAGGGAAATGGTAGGAATGAAACTCATATCGTCGATCGATCATGGGTTCATGCCCTGCCACATTGCCAGATTCAATAGGTTGTTAGCAATAAAACAGGTTGTTCCATTATTTCTTTAAACAAAATATAATTCAATCATAAGTTAAACATCATGTTGATCCCATGTGATAAAAATACCTAAAACCAATAAAATGTCTCCAATAATTTCATTAATAACATTATAATGTGATGGCTTAAAACATCAATATAGATTCCATGGCATTAAAATTATTATCATCTTTAATATTGTAGAACATTAATGAAATCTGTAACATTTAATATAACTTCAATTGAAAACATCCTCATCTCTAATGTTATCTAAAATCCACTTCGCTACCACCTATAACAACCCCTAACCTGTACCCCCAGATCCTTTTCTAAATTCATAAACACTATAATTTTCTTTTGATACTGAAAAAGGTGAAAAAAATTTCAGCAAAATAAACAGACAACAAAACAAAACATTGGTTCACTAATATACCCATGAACATTATATGTTTAGATTTTTGACAATTAAAACCAACTCGTATCATCTTGGATTTATAACTAACTAGATCATAAATATGAACATAAAATCATTTTATACCCAAATTTTCTTATTTAACATTAGGTCATCAACATCATCCATATCAAATCCCTTATATGCATAATTCATCCATGTTGTTGATATATAACTAGGGTAAACGAAACATTTAATTGGTGATCTAAAATATTAAGTAATGGAAAATGTAATCATTAACAAAGGAATGTAATTAGTGGTCATAATAAAAGAAGAAGGTTTTGATGACATAATAGGATTTCATGAGTGAATCATAAAATAATTAATGCCCATCAATAAATGTATTCTTAAATATGAAAACAAATACAATGAAATATTCATTAGAATCAATAATCATGATCCATGTGATATCAATTGTGATCCTGAGAAAAATATAAATACCTAACAAGAAATTAATCACCATTTGGTAACAGGGAACATCATATTCTAAAAATTAATTAAAACACATTTTAATTTGAAAAACCATATGGTAATCATTAAACATAATAATTACTTAATACATCGTATCATAGTCTGTATTTAGCCATTATTTGTGCTTTATGGAATCATCAGACACTATCTGGGCCACCGTATTTTAATAATATAAATGGATTACACAATGCTATCTAGGCCACCTAATATTGATCTATAATAATAATACCTATAAATATATTTTCCAACCCATGTAAATAAATAATGGTCTTACCCCACATTATATTGGTCACCCCATTTTTCATGTATAATGTCCAATAACCACAACATGAATGAGGTAAATTGATATTATATCATAAAAATACTAGAATAAATCAATATTTTTTATATCCTGATCATAATGTGAATAAAAATATGTTACTTATAGATATATTTGATACATTTTAACCCATTGAAAAAAAAATTTCCATAGACATTGCTTTGAAACTTGGTTATCCTATGGAAAATAAATTGGATCCACAAACAACCCATAAAAACAGACTTAGACCCTCTTAAATAAGAATGACTGTTTTATCACTTAGAAATATCCCCATTTATGAATATGTAACAAAAACGATAGTTGATTTTGTGAATGAGAATACCGTTAAAAGTTCATTAATTGTTTTTAGGAAAATATATATTTTTATTTTGAAAATTTCTTTTTTTAATACATAAAACATTATGAAAATATTTTTATTTGAAAAAAAATTATAAACATATAAATTATGTTATATAAATATATTAAATATTTATTTTTTGAAAATATCCTTAGTATTTTAAAAATACTTTTGAAAACATTTTTGGAAACATTTTTTGAATACATGGTTTTGGAAGAAAACAAATTTACGACCAAAGGGAGAAATGATTTTTGGATTTTATAAAAACAACTACGGAATTTTTTTAAGTGCAAAATAGTTAAAATTGTTATAATTACATGAAAAAATAATTTATATATAAAATATAATACTTTTCATGATGATTATATTATTACAACACTAGATACCTAATCATACAGAATATTTATAATCAATGATATTTCTATAGAAGATGTTTAAAACTTGTTAGCTTTTAAGGACAATCCCCATTAAAGGATTACATTAAATTAATAATAAATACTACTAAAATAAATTAATTCAAAATATTAATTTTTAATGGGGATTTATATACACCTCATAATATAATATAGGTGTATTACATAACAAATATCCCAAAGAAAGTAAATTATGAAAAAAATCCCTTACAACTTGTGTAACATTAAAACTATAAACCCCATATAAGATATATAATAAATTTAATATGTAAATAACTATCAATTTATTAATAATAAAAATAAAATACGGTCATTTACATTATATAAACCATACAATAATAATAAGAGTCCAATATAGAATGTATCTCATAGAAATATAGGTGATATGAGAAAAAACCTTACCTTGAGTTTGATTTGTCACGTGTGTATTTATATTCGAGAATAATAACAGTATTTTAATTATTAACCACATTAATTACCTTTTTCATTTTTTTTATTAATTTTATTCCCCATATTAAAAATATATATACAATTACTTATTCTATTAAATTTAGGTAAGATTTTTTGTACCGCATCCATCTTATGTATAAAAAATTACTTTGGTATGTTTACTAACATCACATATTTCATTATTATTACAAATAAAGAATACTAATAATAAAATAATTATAATATTAGATCATTAATAATAATTTTATATCTAATTATGTTGTTTTTTAAGAAAAATGAACAAATGTTACGATCAGGGAGAGGGTAGATCATACGTTCGCATGAGTGACAATTCCGTTTTTCAATGAACGTTATGAAAAGATGGTAAGTAAAAATTTATCATCACATAAATATAATTATATAACAAATAAAAATATATTTAATTATATATTATTATATGTATCATTATTGTTATTTTAATGGTACAATATCAATTCGAGGAGGTGATAGTCCACATGTCAATGAATGACGTTATCACTTTTTTAGTGTGTGAAATGGTTGGAAAAATGATATATTATATTTATAGATATAAAATTATGTCATTAATACAATAATTAACTAGTTTATATAATATATACTAATTACATTTACCCATATTACCCTACATGTAACACATTTGTGACAACACTTCACATCGCTAGGTGAGGTGGTAGTCCATCGTAAACCCGAACATCGTTATCATATCTCATCCTGTATGAAATGTAAAAATGATGTGGTTGATATAGTTACTAAAGATGTATTAATATTTTATAAATATCATATATATCATATATAAATTATTTTTTCACTATTATTTCAAACCATGATAGGTGGTAATTGAAAAAATGAACGACATCGTTTCGCGACGTGGTATTCCGTTATGCACACGAATGATGATCTTGTAACCCATTTGATTGATTCGTATTTGGATATATGTCAAAAAATTATATTAAAACATCTCATAATTTTTATTATAATTATTTAATTATATAATCATGAAATTATTTGAATTTAAGGAGTGCGTAAAGATATAAAACAAAAACACATGTTGGTGAACATTACCTATTCCTTATGTAACTCATTGGTTTGCACAAAACGCATTCCCAATATTGATTTATGAACAATTTACGGATTATATGATGATATGAGGGAATTAAAAAATTAATTTGGGCTTGAAATGGATAATCCAATGTTTTCAGATTTTTCATGAAAGGAGTACATGGGGAGGCCTTTTATATTTTACAGTGAGTGAAAGACATGTAAATTTTGAAAAGAGGAATATCCATGGATGTTTTTTCCATATAATGTTGCTCCAATAATTATCCAAATACGGTAATATAATATATAAGGTGATAATATGTCAATTAACGTGGTATTTCCATGTTTATTGGTCATTTGGACCATTATGGATAATGATTAGCCACTCAGAAAACTCATTTTTTTACCTTAATTACTTTGACTAATTTAAATTGTTTTAAATAAGGGATTTGAAGAAAAATTATGTTTCCCTTATATGATATTATATATTAATATTATTTAAAGAACCTAATCCATTTTTTCAAATTCAGATCACATAATTTAAAAACATTTAATAAAATATTAATCATGCATTCACGGTTAGATGATTTGATTTTTAAAAGAGTGTTTTGTAATAGATGATTCCTTATTAACTCTCTGAACAAAAAAATAATTATATGAAAATAAAATAAAACGTATTGATATATATAATATGAATTAAATTTAAAATGTGTCCAGTTATATATTATTTTAATAAACTAAAATGTTGTACCATTTGGTATATAAAAATAGCTTGTGGAAAAACTTGTTTTTAAACCCAAAAACAAACTTTTATTAAGAAACAATTGAATCAAACATATTTTAAAATACTAAGTATATATGAAATAATAATTATGTTACATGAAATTAATTTTAAAACATATTGAGACTCTGAAGATATTTAATTTATTAAAATAAGAATTAATTTTACAAAAAATAGTATCATTCTCTATTCACTAGAAAATAAATTTCTTCCAATAGATCTCAAAAATTCCCAAAATGTAAATTATTATATTCAATTTAAATTGTTTTGAAATTTTTTAATTTAATTTTTTCAAAAAATTAAAAAAAATATTTTTTAAATAAGGGCTCCATAAAATATTGAAAAACTTCTTTTTGAAAAATTCTAAAATGTTAAGTTTAAAATTGGATTTATTTTTATATCATGCATAAAAAACACATATGAATAATATTAAACAATTTATTGAATTTATTATAAGGAAATATAGTTAATATAATCATTCATGGCTGGTTTGATTAATTAATTTGTATGAAAAACACTATTGCAAATTAAAATTTCCTTTGATAAAGAGATATCATTTTATTTTAAAAAGTGTTTTATATTCATTTCTAATTAGTTTGTCCACAAAGAATGAACTATATATACATGTGAATACCATATTTTCCTAATTCAGTTAATATTTTTCATATGTATAATTCCAATGGATATGTTATAATGGTAATATATATCATGGTTCGTGTATATTTGGTGACTCATGTCGAATACTCTATCAAACTTAAAAATATAGAGGTATTGTCCACAGTATGATAAAATCAGTTTAGTGTGTCCTTTGTGCTATAATATATAATTCTCTTCTATTAGAATATTAGTTTCTTAAAAAAATAGAAAAATTAATTAATAAAACTTATAAAAAATTTAATTTTAGTTGGTAAATATTGGTATAGAGAATCATGTTTAAAAAAAATTCACTAATCATTGAAAAATCATGCATTTAAGAAATTTTTTAAAAATTATTACTAAGATAATTTTGGAATGGTTAATTTACTGTGAATATTATTTTTTCCTAATTAAAATTCTATCAATTTAAAATAATAATTTTAAATTAAAAAATATTGCATGAAAACCCAGTTTGGTTACAATTAATGTTATTTTACTGTTTGACTAAATTATTTCCAAATAATCTTATAATAATTATAATTCAATAAAATAAATTAATTTAAATTCATGAGAAATTAATTATATAATAACATGATATTACATCAGTTGTTATATTTTTCCCACTTTTGGAAATTGTGTGATCACAATTTCATTCACTTAGTAAACAAGTATTGATATAATTCCATTATAGACTTTTCATATTCCAATATTGCAACTATAACCATATGGTTGTAACATAAAAACCTTGACATGATGAGCAAACTTATTCTAAAATATATTCTTTGAATGTTCATAAATCATCACTATTTGATCATAGTATATAAGTTTATATTCCAACTATAAAACATCATGGAAAAAAACATTAAATGAATCCAAAAAAATTATCAATGTATCAATAAATATATACATAACTATGATAAATTCAGAAAAAATTTCACTCTGTTGGATACTGACCAATATTTCATCTGTATTTAATACATTCTAATAATCCATTGATATAACTCCCCATTTTTTCCAAAATCCATAGAGATTTACATGGAGATACAACAAGATAAACTTATTCACCTTACTTGATTTAATGATCTTTCATATGGTTATCCACCAAAAAATTACACCTAATATTTACCATCTTCTTATGTTTCTAAATAATTATAACCTTCACTTTCATTTTTTATACCAACAATGGACCACAAATATTATTTTTACTACTTTATAAAAAATACTTATTGTTCGACACAATAGTCCATCTAATTATTCAAAATATAAAATATGTGTATTAGAACAAAATTATTTATTTTATGAAAACATAGCAAATGAAAAATATTAATCCAAGATTCCTAGGGAATCCATTGATCAATATATAAACATGTATTCCATGATCTAAATCCTTCACTCATATTGTTTATCAAGAAGATGATGAATGTTTGTACTAAAATATAATATGGTACCCAATGATGTCTGAAGGCCATTTCCAAAATAAGACAGATGTCTGGGATCATGATAAGATATAATAGAGAGAGGAACTCAATGTAACATGAGTACCCCTTTACGTACAATCATAAAATAGTAGATAACTACATAATATATCAAATTTTAATAAAATGAGTGCATTTAGTTAAATTATCAACAATAACATAAATAAATTTTTTACCCTGATATGTCTTTTGAAATACCAGAATTAAATCATTCAATATATTCTCACATTTCCTCTCTGCCATTGTAAATTGCTAAATTATCCCCTATGATAAATTTTATTTTTCCCTAATATGCCAAAAAAATATAAAATGTCATTGAATAATCTATAATATCCCTTTTCATTCGATCCCACTAATAACCATACTAAAGGTATTTGTACATCTTAGTGGCCCAAAGATGAATGCAAAACAAGGAACTATGTGATTCACTCATAAATTGGGAATCATAAGCCACTCATAACCTATTTTCACTTCCCAAAACATATTCATTTTGAACATTAAAATTACAAAACATATCATTCTTAACATATTCTATATTTTCCTATAAGACATGAACCTTATTATAGGAATGAATAATTTATTTCAACATAATTTATTGTATTGATACATTTGTCCATGTAGTGTAATATTTTGGATGCCCAATTTTTATGGAAAAATTAATCAACTAACAATCATAGGGTCATGTTCTTAACATATCATAATTAATATAGCATTATCTTTATGACATAATTAAACAACTACTTTCTTTTCTTTTCATGGATAAAAGATCATCATGTAGTAATAATTCATTATAAATTCTAGAAATCTCTATTGTCATATGATCAACTCTTTTAGAATGAATATATATCTACTTTTTTATATTTCTATATTTCATATTCTATTCTATATAACTTATGAATCATTATTTTTATTAAAAACCCACATCCTTTATTTCCATATCATATATAAGATAATCTAACTCATGTTGTTTTAGATACCATGATGTATAAGATATTCACTAAGAATTCAACTTCAATTGAAAACTATATCCCTTCAAAGAAACATATATATAGATAAAAAATTATCCCTTTTTTAATTGTAGGAAAAAATGTAGCATTAACCCAAAGAACATAACAATTTTAGAATAAAAATCATCTAACATATTTATCCAGATTAATCTAACTTTTATTAGTTTAGTTTTGTTAGTGGATTTGTCAAAAGAGAAAAAATATCATCAAACTAATGGTAGTAACCCACATATCCAATGAAAATAAATTCATTGCTAAATTTTTAGGGCTTCTCCATTCATAGAAAACATTATTTTTAATGTGGTTAACAATTATTCCAACATCATAAAGAATATCCTTAGTGAATGAAATATGTTGTAACCGTAATTCAAAAATATTAAATTTTTTCATACGAAATAATTTTTAATGGTTTTCAATATAATACATTGGTGCCTCTCATATTCCTCATAACTTTTATAATATTAGAAAATAAAATTGATAATAGCGTCAAATAACATATCTAATAAATCATGGAAAACTATTTTCATATGGTCCATTAAAAAATATGGTTCTTTAAACAACCCAAAAGTAATAACTACAAATTCTTAATTCCTGTATCAAGTGAAAAATAGAGTCTTCTGAATATCTTTCTCATTCAACTTCAACATATGGAATCCTAACATGTTATAAATCATATAAATATACTACACCCCCTATACGTGAACATAAAAATCATCAAAATGGGAAAGAGGATTAGTTTTTTCATTGATTTTATTCAAGGCATTATAATCAACACCATCTTTCATTGAAATATATTTGCATTTGACATGTAATATTGGTTCATGAAATTGTGATGTGTTGGGACATACTAAATAATTATCTTGAAACTCCTAAAAAATACTTTTCAATTAAAAATTACTAATTGATCTATTCGATATGAATTTTTTGATATTATCTTATCATCACCCACTAACTCAGTAATGAATTCAACCTCCAAATCAAAAAGAACTACAATAATCATCAGAATATAGATCCAGGTTTTCATTTACTACCAGGATATAACAAATCTTAAAAAATTCAATATTTTCAATTACATGAGATTTTTACGATTCAAAGACTACTCAAATTAAGTTCTCATATTCATGTTATTTTATAAATGGTGTGACCACAATATGTAAAACGTTTTTAGATAAAAAATATATCATATTATAATAGATATAATGAAATTTAATCCTCAAAATAATATAATACTCTACTATAAGAAGTATAATTTAATTTATAGGGAATATTTCTATACTATTAACATAATGATGATTCTCATTTATCTTTTGTTCTTTAATATTGCCACAATGAGTTTTCATCAAAAATCAAATATCATTTTCCTATGGTGTATTCCAGTTTTTCATGAAAATTTTCAAAATATGATAGAATTTGAAAATCTATATCAAAATAGGTTATTGGTATAATTCTAAAAATAATAATTAATAAACATTTTTCAACTTCACATAATTACCCAACATGAACTATAATATTAGAAAATAATTTTTCCAAACCTTTTTTCATTTAATATTCTTGATTTCTCCCACGAGTGAATAAATTTGAATTGATGTTATGATTATTCCAATGTTAATGGAAATTATAGGACCCTAACACATACATTATATTTTCTTAGATCATTTTCCTTACAGTCACAAGAAAACTGTTTGAGCATTATCTATTAGAATCATTTCCAAAATTTCATAAGTTATAAAAAAATTTAATTTTTACCAAGCTGATCACATAATCCAAAAAATGATTTTCTTAATTATATAACTCGTTTATGGATGATTCCGGGTTTCCTTATATATTAAACATTTTTTCCATGTTGTTATAGAATATATGTTCACCGAAAAATTAATTTATTTGCTCTCAACGCATCATATAATTTTCTAATATAACTTTAATTAATGAAATTCTGTTTCCCTTTAATATCATGGACTAATTCCTTAATAAAACTTATTAATTTTAATATCATTATCCCAAATAATATTTAGTGGGAACCATCCCAAGAAGGTGATATTTTCGTCATATGTAGACACTGAATCTACCTTTATATGTCTCAATTCCAAGATTTGTTTTTAATTCTTTATCGAATAGAATTTTGAATATATTTATAAAAGAGAATAATATTAAATTTATCCCACTCCATGGTATAAATACCTTCTCTCTCGATAATATTCTTAACTACTGAACACCTTTTATAGGTTTCAACTTAAAAATGTTATATAGACGTTATTGGATTTTTATTATTTTAACAAAACCGGACATCTAATGTAATCTTTAGGGATTTACCCTCCCCCCCTCAACAACCACATGCCCAAATTATACATTGAATGATATAGGATGTAATTTCTAGAAACACTCTAATATTGAAATTTTCTTTTACAACGAACATGTTTTCTCTCCCACATGGATACCACCACAATTTATATCCAATTTTATTTAATTTATTTTATCCAAAAAAATTATATCACAACACTAAACACTCATTGTAGTAGATTTTGAAAGATATCATCTTCTCGGTGCCTACCTAGTTTAGTATCCTGGGATCCTCTATAAAAAAACAATTTGATCCAACATAGTTTGAATTAAGTAACATTATAATTTTAAAATTCATTAATAAACCTAACGTATTATTTCCATAGTGTATATTCCTTTATTATCTAAACATGTAATATGATTTAAACAGGCCTATTATCCCAACTATTAGGACCCAATCCTTATTTAATCCATAATTTCATTCAAGAAAAATAAATCACTTCCATTAATATTGGGGATGAATTCACCTTTATTTTTTTAGATAATCTTTTAATAACTCTTATATAAAAAACCCATATAATATATATTGGACACTTCTTCTTAGTATCAATTTTTATCATATATCAAAATTTTTAAAAAGGAATATTATTTATTTTCAAGTAAAACTATAATAATTTTTAAATTCACTTCTACTTTATATATACAAATCCATAAATCCTGTGAAATTTTTAAAATTTGGGATGTGCACAAAAATATTAGTAAGCGACATAACAAAGAATAAAAGAAACATATAGCTTGAATTAAATAATGTGATATCGTAAAATATTTTTTTCCTTTAACATAATAATATAATATTTTAAATAATCATATACATGCACATGAAAACATATTTACTATCGAGTTTATTTTCAAAGAATAATAATATACCAAAATTAAGGGAAAACCATAATCATCATGGTTTCATAGAAAACATGCGAATAAATAAACCAACTATTTTAATGAAATTCAATTTTACCCAAAATGGAATTATCCTTCCATTAAAATGATCATTAACATTACATTTTTTACCGATGATTTTTTTGAGAACTGGTTGGCATGCACTAAATATTCTTATTGGTGACTATGGAAAAAATATTCATATAACCCTTACAAGAACCCATTCAAATGGAATTTCCTAATGGTTATTTATAGTAAAATTCTCTGAATAACATAATAATTACCCAATGCATTGGTGTAGTACCCCCGGTTTACGGTTTGTTACCATTACATTGGGATTTTATGTTTCAAAATTATAAGGATGAGAATTGTGAGTGTTAGGAGAAATTATTGTGCATTCTTTTGGAAAAAATGGATGATGAATGGGATATGCAAAGTTTATCTAAACCATGCTAAAATCCTAGAAGAAACTGTCAAATTATAGATTGTGTACCATAGCATCAGCACGGTGTGTGAATGGTTTGGATGACTCTGAGAGGATTCCATGTGGGGTGAACTATTAGATAGTGGCTAATGCAAGGTTAGTGCGTAGTTTTCCTACCGTGGAGATATAAAGACATGAAAAATTCAAGGAAATTTTTTTCCCTAATTTTCTTAGGAATTTTACAAGAACACATTTTCTGACGGTACATGATTCCGAGTCCCGGTAT
Source organism: Viscum album (assembly GCA_963277665.1). Lineage (NCBI taxonomy): Eukaryota > Viridiplantae > Streptophyta > Magnoliopsida > Santalales > Viscaceae > Viscum > Viscum album. The sequence goes on along the minus strand of OY728131.1, from coordinate 300,631,142 downwards.
GCCCGAAATAATTTTCCGAAGTTTAGCTCGGGTACGTTCAGTAAACGAACGAGCGGGTTTTTCTAACTTTTGAACCGGTGCTCGGAATCAGATTCTGAGGGCACCGTTGGAATCACATCACTGGTAATTGCTTAGAAACACCTTTCCCAGAGTTGTTTTTGCTTAGGTGTGGTTTTTAATTTTTGGGGTTAAGTTAACAAATAAAATAAAAGTGGTGCAACCGGTTTTTATTTTATTTTTATTAACTTATGTTATGTGGGTGATGTGGGGCCCACAATATCTTACCCATTTGGTAGGATATTTTCTGAGGTGGGACCCACACGAGTCCCACCATTTCTTTTATTCATAAGTAACGCACATGCACCCCCTATTAATGAAGTCAAACCGTGCGTTTATTCTGGTTAAGAAACCCCTCATTAATGTGGCGGTTTAAGCGTTGCATTTAATTCACATAACTGTTTCGTTCATTTTTGAATTTTAAAATGCAAGGCCTGAGAAATAAAAATAAGACAACTCTTATTTTTATTAGACTGGTGGTGTTGTGAGGATAGAAAGAATTCTCAGGCTCTTGAAGTTCTTCCTCCTCGACGAAGAACGTGAAGAATGCGAAGAACACGAAGAACGCGAAGAATGACGGATCCTCAGAGATCGACGATGCGACGTGACATTCCTTCTTCCATGATGTGCCTTTCCACGACGGACCCTCGCTCGACGACGCTTGAGGTAGGGGTATGATTCAATTAAATTTGTGTGATTTATACCCCCGACGTATGTTTAAATAATTTTTAGAAGACTTTTAAAAATGCTAATGCGGTGGGTGCGGACCAAAGCACAAGTCCGAACCCACCGTCCCTTCATTCTTGGTGTTTGGATTATCGGGCGACGATGAAGCAGGCCGCACGGGCATTGTGAGGTCTTCGCAGTGAAGAACCGGTCTCGGGAGGGCCGTTGACGAAAACGGCAGGAAAATCTGAGCACCGGAGCTCGTACGGTGGTCCGCGGAGCAACCCACCGCCACGCCTCTCCGGCATGGCGGCGCTGGCGGCGCTGGCGGCGGAAGGCGGCGGCCGGCACTGACCAATAACTAGGAGACGGCGGCGCCCGGTGCGCCGCTGGGAAGAGGCGCCGCAGCTGAAGCTGCGGCGGCAGGCTGGCAGTCCCGCGACCGCGTGGGACAGGAGGAGGCGGGACGCGACAACTGGCCACATCCGTTGGGAAAGGGCGGCCCCCACGCCGGGACGCGGTTCATCCAAGGGGCGGTGTCCCCCCTTTTACGCGGCCGCTTGGCCAGCGCCAGTGTGCCGGGCTGAGCCGCCCTGCCAGACCGCCAGGCCGGGCCTCGCCCAGGCCGGGCCTGACCGCACCAGCCGGGCCGGGCCGCACCAGTGGGGTCGGGCTGCACCCAGGCCTGGCTTCGCCGTGCCAAAGCGGGCTAGACCAAGACCCGGTTCGGGTCGACCCAGTTCGGGCTGACCCTGGGGGTATCGGGTCGGGTCAGACCGGGCCCAAACCCCCTAATACCGAACCTCTTTCTTTATGTTGCCCATAACATGAGCTACAGGCCTCTGATCGATGAACTGTCAATCGCATAGCGATCCTTGGATCGAGGCGGTCATTTCGATATATTACACTCAAGGTTTATAAGGACTTTAGTTTCGGCCAGGTTGGTTCGTACATGAAACTAGCCGAGCCCTCCGAGCAGAAACACTTATAACATGAGCTCCGTACTTCCAATTGACGTGCCGTAAACTTTGATGAATTCCTCTTCATGAGACAGACCTTTTTTCTTACTCTACTCGAGGTTTGGATGCAGTTGTAGTACGGTTGGGTTGGATTTAACTTAAAAACCAACAGGGCCCCTAGGACGAAAAAGCCAATAACTCTCAGACCGGGCGTCCGAATGACGCGCCTTCTATGACGTTGACTTCCTATTGACGATACAAAAAATTTGGAATGATCAACAATGGACTATGTGACATTTTATGTATCAACCCTTCGACTCGTAGAGCGGACCCTCCCGAACGAGCTTTCTATGTGCGGGAACACTAGAGCTGGCTGCGACTGCGACGACGATGAAGAATGTGCATAAATACTCCATGGATTCGACAACAACGACTACAGTACTCAGCCATCCTACATGGAACAGTGCCACCAATCCTGTGTGGGTCAGATAGTGTTTGGGTCAGCGCTCAGCGGTCCTATGTGGACCAGTGCCTACAGATCCTGTGTTGGTCATTGCGGGGGTTAGTTACCAATCGATTCTGTGTGGGTCATATCCTTTGTGGGTCATTGCGGGGGTTAGTTACCTATCGATCCTGTGTGGGTCAGATCCTTTGTGGGTCATTGCGGGGGTTAGTTACCTATCGATCCAAATGGGTCAGATCCTTTGTGGGTCATTGCGGGGGTTAGTTACCAATCGATCCTGTGTGGGTGAGATCCATTGCAGGTAATTGCGGGGGTTAGTACCTATCGATCCATTGTGGGTCTGACGGCTTAGATGAATCAGTGGAAAGATCTGATCAACTCTATCGTCATACGAAGGAGTATACCTGTGTGAGCTGAATCCTATTTTTCTTTCCTATGTGGATTGTTTTTTTCTATCCTATGTGGATTATGTTTTTCTTTCCTATGTGGAATGGGTTGTGATTTCCTTTGAGTACTGTGTTGTACATGAGCTCAGATATTGGAGTCGAACTGGAATTGATGACTTAGGTATTTGTATGGGCAAATACTTAAGTAGGGTCAGATGTTACTTTTTGATTGTATCATTCCTTTGTGGATTATTATTTGTGGATTCTGGGAAAACTTCGTGGGTCTTGAGGTCCCTACTGAGTAGCTTATACTCACCCCTGCACGGGCTATGCCCGCACTACGTTGTGTTGGTTGCAGACGACGGACATCGCTGATTGTGGTTGAGGCTTGCAGAGCAGGACAGTACCTAGAGGTGGACCACTGGGCTGGATGTACTCAGAGAGGACGGCAGGACCCGAGGTTTTGTGGAGGCTATCTGTACTCACCCTTCAGGTGGGACTTCTATTAGATTGCTCGACGTTGCAGCTTTACTTTCAGTTGTTGTTTTCCCTTTACAGTTGTACTTTACTTTCAGTTTTATTTTGTATTCTAGACCACTTTTTTTTCCGAACTTACTGTTGTACCCAGTTTTTACTTAGTGTTTACTTTTGCTTGCTTTCTCTGTGGTGATTGTTTACTTTACAAAGGCAATGTCTACCCTTTTATCAGGAAATACTCCTTGGTGCTACTCGCCAGCCCCTGGCCTATGGAAGGCGAGCTTGGGGTAGTCACGGCACAGGCCCTGAGGATGGGTCGTGACAAATTGGTATCAAAGGATTTCGGTTCTACCGCAGAACTCAGGACTCTGATCTTTTTCTATGTGAAGTAATAGTGTTGAGAGTATTGAGTGTGGTTATCAGTCCAGGGAGTCTAGTGCTCATGCGGTGGCCGACGTATCGATACACCAGGACCCTAACTTCTGATTTATGACTTAATGCTCAAAAACAATGATTGCATGTGTGTGGCATGTTTTCTTTGTGATTACATTGTGTCAGCTCACCAGGTATACTGTTTGACCGTGCTGAACCTGTTTATTTTCAGAATGGCCCCACGACGGCAGCCTTCTAGGGTTCTGAGAGTTTTTCGTGACGACATCCCACTAAGAGATGAGGCCTCAGTATAGGGCCGTTTGACAGCAGAGGCACCGGCGGTACCTCTACCCGCCGATCCACCAATGCTAACATCCCTAGCCACTGATGATGCACAACGTCTTAGTGCACTGCATTAGTTTCAGTGCCATAGACCGCCCAGGTTTTGCGGGGAGAGAGACCCTCAGGCCGCCGTGGATTGGCTGGAGGCAGTTGTACGAATTTTCATGTTAGTGAGGACACCAGCAGACCTCATGGTGATCCTCGCAGCGAGCCGACTGCAAGAGGCAGTAGGCAGATGGTGGAGCTTGATGCTCCAGGTGGACGATAAGGCATCTCTCCTCTGGACGGACATTGAGAGACTCTTTCGCTCAGAGTTCATCCCAGCCACCCTCTGTACGGTGTGCATCCAGGAGCTTCTACAGCTGCGGCAGGGCAGCTTGACGGTCGCCCAGTACTCGGCGAGATTTATTGATCACTCGCGCTACTCGCAAGACATGGTATGAGACCCATTCTTCCGGACCCAGACCTTTGAGCACAGATTGACGCATGAGATCAGGGCATCGCTGATCTCCCTCAGCATTCCAACTCAGGCAGGGGTACTGAAGTGAGCCCTTTTGATCGATAGCTTCCGTGTTGAGCCTTCATCAGCAGCGAGACCTACCACGGGGTGGAACGTAGCAGAGTCCTCTATAGCACGCAGTCGACGGATGACTCATGGGTCCAGGCAGACCAGACCCTCAGGCAGATGACCTCAGGACACTGGCTTAGCAGTGCAGGGCACACAGCGCAGAGCCAATCTTTCAAGAGGCAGACAGTTCTACGCACGCGGCAGGCAGGGCCACATGGCTTGTGACTGACCAAATCGTCGTGACGAGGAGCACTAGACGGTTGAGGGTCCACCCAGGCCGAGGCAAAGGGTCGACCGTGGCGGTCCACATGGAGTAGGCGGACGAGGCATATGAGATGGTCGAGAAACAGGTGTTGGGCGACGCTTTGAGGCTCTACCACCACCACCACCAGGAGGTCCACCCCAACCACAGAGAGATGGAGGGCAGAGATAGGCACAACTCCAGGCAGCGGAGGCCTACGACCACAGCGTGCCCGAGTTGATTTGAGGTACTATCTATGTCTATTCCACCCTTGTTGCAGTTCTTATAGACACAGGTTCGAGTCATTCTTTCATAGCCACTGCCCTTGTTCAGAGCTCGAAGATTCTGACAGAGCCATTGGCTCAATCCTTACAGCTAGAGACTCCTACGGGGGCAGACTCGATGATTACGCACTGGTGTCGGCAGTGTGAGCTTACTCTAGGAGCCAAGATCTTTGGCTGGGATTTTCTTGTAGCGGTGTCGAGGCCTTACGACATCATCTTGGGCATGGATTGGTTATCTATAGTCCATGATCAGATGGAATGTATTAGGCACATGGTGCGGTGTGTACACACCGACATGAGCATGTTCACCTTCACCGGCAATAAGGGAGCCTTCGCAGAACAGGATGGACTATCGCAGAGGAGAGGACATCCCATCACTCATCAGTTGGATAGCGTCATCCTAGGAGCTGTTGACATGCGGAGTCCTAGTTTTTTTGCAGTGGTGGATCAGTATGCAGACGTTTTCCCTGATGACGTCCCAGGGCTACCTCCTCGTAGAGAGGTAGAGTTTTATATTGATCTGTACCCCCGGATAGCACCGATATCCACCCCAGCATATTGGATGGCTCATGCCAAGCGGCGAGAGCTACGAGTACAGTTGGAGGACTTGCAGGGCAATGGATTCATCCAACCCATTGTTTCACCCTAGGATTCACTGATATTATTCTCCAAGAAGGTGGATGGGATCTTGCGACTTTGTGTCGACTATCGTCACCTGAACCTGGTGACAGTGAGGAACAAGTATCCACTACCAATGATTTATGACCTCTTCGATCAGCTCAAGGGAGCATGGTGGTTCTCGAAGATAGACCTCAGGTCAGGCTATCATCAGCTCAGAGTTCGTGACGAGGACGTGCAGAAGACGGCCTTCAGATGTCGGTATGGCCACTATGAGTCCCTGGTTAAGCCATTACGCATAACCAATGATCCAGAAGTGTTCATGGGCCTCATGAACAGTGTCTTTCAGCCATACCTTGATCGATTTGTCGTGGTCTTCATCGATGACATTTTAATATACTCGATGACTGAGGAAGAGCACGCCGAACACTTGCGGGTTGTAATGGACACACTTTGAGAGCACCAGATTTATGGTAAGCTCTCGAAGTGTCAGTTCTGGACACGTGAGGTCCACTTCTTGGGACACGTCATCTCTGAGGCAGGAGTTGCGGTGGATCCTGTGATGATTGAGGCACTGCTAGCTTAGGAGCCACCCAGGAGCGTGACGAAGGTGTGGAGTTTCTTGGGACTAGCTGGATACTATCAGAGATTTGTGCCAGACTTCTCTAGAGTTGCAGCACCACTCTCAGATTTTACGAAGAAGGGGAAACCCTTTGTGTGGTTAGAGAGATGTCAACAGAGCTTCCAGGAGCTGAGACTGAGATTGACCAGTGCACCTATCATGAGGTTGTCGGCGGAGGGTGTAGGGTACATAGTCTAATGCGATGAATCAGGGACCAGACTCGGGTGTGTCCTGATGCAGGAGCAGGTAGTGATCGCCTATGGATCATGTCATTTGAGGCCGCATGAGTAGAACAACAATACCCATCACCTGGAGTTAGCAGCAGTGGTCTTCGCTCTGAAGACATGGTGACACTATCTGATGGGCGAGCGCTTTACAGTCTGTTCTGACTATCAGAGTCTCAGGTACATATTCTCTTAGAAGTACCTGAACCTGAGATAGTGGCTATGGCTCGAGTTCCTCTAGGACTATGACTTTCATATATTCTATACTCCTGGGAAGGGGAACGTAGTAGCAGATTTTCTCAGCAGGAGGACGGGCATTCAACTGCTTGAGGAGGCGACCGAGTAGCTAGCCGCATTGTATATATCCTTCGTGGATAGAGATGGATCATCCATCCTTCAGTCACTCACAGTCAATATTCCACTACTACAGCGGGTCAGAGAGGCACAACGTGGGGACGCTGACTGTGAGACGCGGCGTGCGCAGATATCCTCATGACAGGCACCGGATGGTTTCTCTGTGGGAGGACAGCACGACGTCCTTTTTAGAGGATGTACCTTCTTACCAGTTTCTTTACGGGAGGAGGCGCTGAGAGAGTTTCATACTTCCCCTTTGGCGGTACATCCTGGCGTGGAGAAGATGTACCAGGATCTCAGACGATAGCACTGGTGGCCAGGCATGAAGAAGGTTGTGGCAGAGTTCGTTTCTTGATGCCTCACCTACCAGCTGGTGAAGGCAGAGCAGCAGATACCTGCAGGCTTGGTACAGCCCTTGGAGGTCCCATAGTGGAAGTGTGACTAGATATCTATGTAATTTGTGACGGGAATTCCATGCACTTCTAGAGGTCATGACTTTATTTGAGTGATTGTTGACCGACTCGCCAAGTCGGCTCACTTCTTACCCATCAGAGAGAAGGGCTCACTAGAGAGATTTGGATGTCTCTACATTCAGGATATTGTACGGCTTCATGGTGTGCCATCATCTATCATCTGTGATCGAGATTCTCGCTTTACTTATCGGCTTTGTAAGGGGTTATAGGAGGCGTTCGGGACATAGCTACATCTGAGCACCGCCTTTCACCCTCAGACAGATGGTCAGACGGATAGGACCATTCAGACTCTCGAGGACATGCTATGTGCATGTGTCCTCGACTTTGGTCGCAGTTGGGAGGACCACCTACCCATGGTGGAGTTCGGGTATAGAAAAAGCTACCACCCCACCCTCGGGATGGCACCATACGAGCCATTGTACGGCCGACCTTGCAGATCTATGCTGTGCTGGAAAAACCTTGGGGAGTCAGCACTAGTGGGACCGGAGATGGTCCAGGCCATGACAGAGAAGGTCCAGGTCATCCACAAGCAGATGAGGACAGCTCAGATCCGGCAGAAGTCTTATGCTGACAGGAGGCGTAGGCCACTAGAGTTCGAGGATGGCGACCACGTCTTCTTACGGGTCTCACCTCGACGTGGTTTATGGAGTTTTGGCTGAGGCAGCAAGTTATCTTCGCGCTTCATCGGACCTTTCCAGGTCCTCAGTAGGATTGGCGAGGTGGTTTATCACCTAGCTGTACCACCTCAGTTGCACCGGGTGCACGACATCTTCCATATATACCATCGGAGAAGATACGTGCACGACCCGACGCTTATCATTGACTATGTCGATCTGGATGTTGATGATGGGGCGACTTTTGCGGAGGTCCCGGTGGAGATTGAGGATCAACAGGAGCAGGTCCTACGTGGACGGTCGATTCCTCTAGTGTGCATCAGATGGCAGCACATGAACCTCCAGGAGAGAACTTGGGAGTTGGAGGCTCAGATGCGTGCTCAGTACCCACATTTTTTTCCCTAGATTTTTATGTATCTTTACGGGGACGTAAAGCCCTGAGGTGGGAGTGATGTAAAGTGCCGAAAAATTCAATGAATAATTTTTTTTCATAATTTTCACGGGAATTTTACATGAAATTAGTTTTTGACAGCACCTGATTCTGAGGCCCAGTGTGCCCAGAATCACATTCTGAAGTTTAGCTCGGGTATGTTCAGTGAACGAACGAGCGGGTTTTTCTAACTTTTGAACCGGTGCTCGGAATCAGATTCTGAGGGCATCGTTGGAATCGCAGTGCTAGTAATTGATTAGAAACACCTTTTTTGGAGTTTCGTTTGCTTGGGTGTGGTTTTTAATTTTTGGGGTTAAGTTAAGAAATAAAATAAAAGTGGTGCAACCAGTTTTTAATTTATTTTTCTTAACTTAAGTTAAGTGGGTGATGTGGGAACCACAATATCCTACCCACTTGGTAGTTTATTTTGTAAGGTGGGACCCACACGAGCCCCACCATTTCTTTTATTCTTATGTAACGCACCCATACACCCTATTAATGAAGTCAAACCGTGCATTTATTCTGGTTAAGAAATGCCTCATTAATGTGGCGGTTTAAGCATTGCATGTAATTAACATAACTGTTTCATTCATTTTTGAATTTTAAAAGACAAGTCTTGAGAAATAAAAATAAGTCAACATTTATTTTTATTAGACTGGTGGTGTTGTGAGTCTAGGTAGAATTCTCAGGCTCTTGAGGTTCTTCTTCATTGACGATGAACATTAAGAATGTGAAACACGAAGAATGCGAAGAACATGAAGAACACGAAGAACGCCAGATCCTCGGAGATCGACGACACGAAGTGGTGTTCCTTCTTCCATGGAACCTTATTCTGCGACGTGCCTTTCTGTGATGGACCCTCGCTCGACGACACTTGATGTAGGGGTTTGATTCAATTAAATCTTTGTGATTTATACCAATGGTGTATGTTTAAATAATTTTCGGAAGAATTTTAAAACCGCTAACGTGGTGGGTGCGGACCAACGAACAAGTCTGAACCCACCGTCCCTTCGTTCTTGGTGTGCGGATCGGCGGGCGATGATGAAACAGGCCGCACAAGCGATGTGAGGTCTTTGTAGTGAAGAACCAGTCCCAGGTGGGCAGTTGGCGAAGACTGCAGGCATATTCGACCACCGGAGCTCGTCGGGTGGTCCGCGGAGCAACCCATCGGCGCGCAGCTGGGAAGTGCCGCTGCGACTAAAGCTACGGTGGCAGGCCGGTAGTCCCATGACTGCGTGGGACCAGAGGATGTGGGACGCAGCAACTAGCCACTTCCGATGGCAAAGGGGGGCCCCACGCGGGGTCGCGATTCGTCCAGTGGGGTGGTTTCCCCGCTTTTGCGTGGCCGCTTGGCCAGTGCCTGTGCGCCGGGCTAAGCCGCCCGGCCGGACCGCCAGGTCGGGCCACGCCAGCCGGCCCGTGCCCAAGTGGGCCAGACCCAGACCTGGTTCAGTTCGACCCGGTTCGGGCCGACCCATGGGCGTATCGGGCCGGGTCGGACCGGGTCCGAACCCCCTAATATCGAACCTCTTTCAGTCTGTTGCCCATAACATGAGATACGATCCTCCAATCGACACACCGTCAGTTGCATAGCAATCCTTGGATCGAGTCTGTCATTTAGGTATATTACACTCAAGGTTTCAGAGGACTATAGGTTCGGCCGGGTTGGTTCGTACACGAAACCAACCGGGCCCCCGGAGCAGAAACTCTTATAACTTGAGTTCCGGACTTCTGATTGACGTGCCGTCGACCTCGAGTTTTGGACACACTTGGAGTAAGATCGGCTTGGTTTTGACTTAAAACCCTACGGGGCCCCTAGGACGAAAAAGCCAATAACTCTCAGACCGTGCGTCTGAATGACGTGCCTTCTGTGACGTTGACTTCCTATTGACGATACATAACATGTGGATACATAAACTCCGGAATATGTTTCAGTTCATGTATCAGCCCTTCGGCTCGTGGAGCGGACCCTCCGGAATGAGCTTGCTGTGTGCGGGAACCCTAGAGCTGGCTGCGACTACGACGATGATGACGACTGTGCATAAATCCTCCGTCAATTTGACGGTGACGAAAACAGCACTCAGCAATCCTACATGGATCAGTGCCACCGATCCTGTGTGGGTCAGATCCTATGTGCGTTAGCATTCAACGGTCCTGTGTGGGCCAGCACCTACAGATCCTGTGTGGGTCTGATCCTGTGTGGGTCATTGCGGGGGTTAGTTACCTATCGATCCTATGTGGGTCAGATCCTTTGTGGGTCATTGTGGGGGATAGTTATCTATCGATCCTGTTTGGGTCAGATCCATTGTGGGTCCTTGTGGGGGTTAGTTACCTATCGATCATGTGTGGGTCATATCCTTTGTGGGTCCTTGCGGGGTTTAGTACCTAACGATCCTTTGTGGGTCCGACGACTTAGATGAATCAGTGGAAATATTTGATCATCTCTATCGTCATAAAAAGTAGTATACATGTGTGAGCTGAATCATGTTTTGCTTTCCTATGTGGATTTTGTTGTGCTATCTTGTGTGGATTACGTTTTGCTTTCCTGTGTGGACTGGTTTGTGATTCCCTGTGTGGAATGGGTTGTACTTGAGCTCGGATGTTGGAACCAAACTAGAATTGATGACTTAGGTATGTGTATGGTCATATACCTATGTAGAGTCGGATGTTACTTTGTGATTGTATCTTTCCTTTGTGGATTATCCTTTGTAGATTCTGGGAGACCTTAGGGGGTCTCGGGGTCCCTACTAAGTAGCTTATACTCACCCCTGCACGGGCTATGCCCACACTACGTTTTGTTGGTTGCAGACGACGACCATCGCTGATCTTGGTTGAGGCTTGCAGAGCAGGATGGTACCTAGAGGTGGACCACTGGGCGGGACGTACTCGGAGCGGACGGCTGGACTCGAGGTGTTGTGAAGGCTATCTGTACTCACCCTTCAGGTGGGACTACCAGTAGATGGCTCGATGTTGCATCTTTAATTTCAGTTTCTGTTTTCCATTTTCAGTTATACTTTAATTTCAGTTTGGGTTTGTATTTTGGCCCACATACTTTTCCGCACATACTGTTGTACCTAGTTTTTACTTAGTTTTTACTTCTGCTTTCTTGCTGTGTGGTGTTTGATTACATTATAAAGGAAATGCCTTCCCTTTTTCCCAAGAATTACGCCTTGGTTCTAGTCACCAGCCCTTGGCCTATGGAATGCGTGCATGGGGTAGTCACGGCACGGGCCCCGAGGATGGGTTGTGACAGGAGACTAACCATGTGTGGGGTAAAAACAACATCTTTAAAAATTAAATATATATCATACTAGAGTTTAATCCACTTTTTTTTTTGCAAAACCAGTTATAAATTGATATATATATATATTTTATCTTATGACCGTTTAATTTTTTCCCATCATTTTGGATGAAATATAAAGGCTTCCTGAGGATAATCAATGCTAGATTCTTGAGCTATGTGATCGTTCATAATCATTGTTGATCAGTTTCATAGATCTACTTAAATCTAGTTCTCGTATCCTCTTAGTTTCATAGATCTACTAATTTTATGGGTATATATAAGATATTTGATTAAAAATATGAAATTATTTTTTCTTTTTTTTGGTATGAGAAGTGATCTATGTTGATTTCATGGAGAATCAATTCATTTCTCTTAAGCGTTCTTCATCTGTTTTTGGTCTTCATCCAAATAGTTGAGGTAGGTGGCTTCATTATCAACTATTATAAGTATAACTGAATGAAATGGTGTCAAATTGATTTCATTGTGTCACTTTATTTGTAGTTGAATTATTTATGATTTCAAGAAACCTTCTTTGGTGTTTTTTTGTGGAATATCTAGAAAATGGTTTCTTTAGATTAAATTGATTGATTCTTGATTTTAAAATGTTGTTTCTAAAAGGGAATTTCTATATAATTGTGGTGAATGGATTTGATAAAAAGGTTTTTTATAGAAGTAATGAATATATTAATGTATAATGGGTTATTTGAATTTGTTTTTTTTAATTTGTTTAAATAAAAGAACAATTTTATTGAAAAGGTATGAATGTGTTTAATGATTTTTTATAATAGTGGTGTGTGTTTATAATGTATTTATGAGGCTTGGTTGGAATATTACAATGTGCTTGCTGCTAATTCTATAATGGAATGTGGGGTGTTATAATCCTGTTATGACATGGTAGATAGACGATAGGCTGCTTGTGAGTACAGAACAGTCATAATGAAGCATGTGTGGTTGATTATGTGAATAAGTGGAATGGAATGGTTATTCTAAAAATATGAGAAATAATTGGTTTTTAACCTTGTTTGGTTTTTTTCTAGATGTTTTAATTTATATAAAATTGGTGAAATAGTACTTGTTATCTTTTGTATTTAAATTGTTTGAAACCTAATTATATTTAGTTATAAACCACTTCGAGAAAATGCTTAATCTAAAATGTGTTATATAAATGTTGCGAACCTGTAACACCCCAAACATACCTGGTATGTTTCCCTTTGAATAATGCAGTAGCTTGCATTGTACACAACATGGTGTTTTAACACCCCACGACCTATCAAACTAGACATTATGAATAGAAATACCCCCTTTTTAAAATTTTATAAATTTTACGTCTCAAAATGGACTTGATTTTTTAATTTAGAATATCAAAAATAGATTTGGGTGAATTTTTTTTTTCTAGAAACATTCTATTGTTAATGAATGTTGAAAAACATTGTGTTATTGTTCAAAACAGACTTTTTTTTATGTAATTATTTATTTTATTTTCATTTATTTTAGGTAAAAATAGATACATAATACTATATAGATGGTCAATTCAATTCATTGAAGTCATTTTATAAAAAATTTAGATACATAAAATTTTATTGAACTTTTACCCGTCCTTTACCAACCTACTAGAAGCATTCGAAAATTTCCATAAAACATAATTTTACCAATTCTGTGAGTTGAATGTCGAAAATCCGAGAGAGATGGAAGACATCATTAAGTAAAATGTGTTTCAGAATGATGAAAATAGTTTTTTGGTGAATATTAACTTTTGAATTTTCATTAACAAGGTTAAAAGTAAAAAGGGTAATTAAGGGTTAAAATGATATTATAATTACACTACCACATGTCCTAATTCTATTGGATAAGTGTAATTCAACTAAAAAACCTTAGTAATAAAATTTTATTCTCTTTGGTCATCTTGGATTAGATTAGAACTTTTATTATTATTTTATTTAAAGAATAGTTAAAAGAGTGAAATTCAATGTTTAATAACTAAACAAAATTTAATATAGGGTTACATAGAATATAAATTAGATTATAAATATTAATTAGAAATCTAAAAATATTTCCTACATAATGGTATATTATTTATAATTTTGAGACATAAAATAATTTAATTTATTTATGAGTTAATTATTAGGAAATAATTTCCATAATAATGAAATATTAAAACAATTGATATTATATATAACCAAATAAATAAAAATTTATACTTATAATTAATTAAACTAATTTTATAGGTTAATATGACATGTTTGGATTGACTAAATTAATATTATTATTAGTGATAATGTTTTTATGGATTTTAGAAAAACAAATACTAAATAGTGTCAAAATGGACATAATTGAGTTTTTTTTAAATACTATATTATCAGTTGATATAATATTTCTAAAAATATAAGGTTCATCCAAAGGGAATTTATAAAGTTATATATATTAACAATGAACCACTCGGGGTTCTCTTGGTAATTTATAGTATGTTTATTAACCATATAATATAAAAATTCTAGGAGACATGGTAACTATCAAACTATTTAACTGTGAGTTAAATCTAAATAATAAGGTTAATATGGGGACCTAAACTATTCTGAAAACTATTTTATGAGAGGTTTTAGACCCATACCCACATTATCCTCTGAATAAATCATTTTGAATCCATGAAAACCCAAAAATTATTTTATTATAAAATAATATTTTTTGTTTTCATAAAGAGTTCCTCACCTCTCTTATAAAAGGCTACTTCCCCTTCTCTTAATTTCACACCACCAAAAACATTTATATCGTCCAACCCCTGCCATCAAATATCCTCTAAACTATCTTACCTTTAACCTATAGGATTTTCATTTATCATAAATTCACCTTATAGAGCCATTTTGATCAACATAAAAGCAATCATTGGAATACGAGGTTGGAATTTCACCACACTCTTTCAAGTTTTCTTCTTTTCCACTTCCTCTTCCTTTGTTGTTTCCATACCAAAATAATTACTCTAGTACCTTCTACATGCCTTGATGTTATGATTAATATTGTACTACCATATTCATTATTCAATCCATCCAATAAATGACAAAGTCACCATATATGCGTATGTACGGCTTACTGTCTCCACGTCATTGTGAAGTTTGTTATTCAAACACTTCATTATTTGGATGGGTATAATAATTAGTATAACTAATTTTAATAATAAATATGTCATGTTAATTATTATATATATATATGATATACCATCCAATTTCATATGATTTCTCCATCAATATAATGATATTGTCGCTCGTGCGTGTGTACATATTACCATCTCCACGAAAATGATGAGATTAATTCCCCATCATAATCCTTATAGAATAATTTTCATTTTATGATTACAAATAATTTTTAAGAATGTAATAAAATTTTGGATATGAATCAAATACATCATATTCATAACATAGATGGCTAACGTAACCATGCAAATAAGGGAAAATGAATCAACTAACACCTGAAACAATAATACAACTAAAATATTATTAACCAAGAAATATTAGAAGATCATATATGGTATCATATTTTAGTATATCATTCTTGTGTAATTTAATATCAATGATTTTACTAATACATAGGTGGGTAAAGTACCCTCGACTATGGAAAACTACATTGTAAGGGTTAATTATACAATCTCTTTAATTATGTGAGGATGCTAATACGTAAGTATCTTCTGATATCTCTTTATCATCCACATCCCAGTTTTCTTAAAAATGTAATTCATTTTTTACTATTTACTAAACTATGTGTAAAAGTCATTTTTACCCTTATTTGGCCACCTATGTTTTGAAAGGAATCCTTCTGTTGTTTTCCAAACATGGTACTTTATGACCTTCTCGACAAAATTCAAATTAGACTGAAATTTTTTAACTTATACAACAGGTGAGGCTATTTTCCACTATTATATCATCGTCGAAGCTTCCCATACAAAATTATAAGAATATTTTCAAAATTAAATGTTTTCTTTTATAAATATGTGACTTTTAAATGATTTAAAAATATAAAGATGTATTTATTTCAAATTGTATTCATTTTATATATGTCAACACCTTCTGAGGAATTTTAATCATCATTGAAGTTGATTTATTATGATACGAATCTTCCATATTGTATTGCTCATTTTGTGATATGACTGATAGTGGATGGGTTGTTATTACACCATTCATTGTTTATGAATAATGTTTTTACATTTCATGTAATATTTTTAATATGAATGTTTATGTTATGTTTAAACCTTTTCATATGGGAAATGAATTGGACTTAATACGTGACAGGTGGAGCCCGTTATAGCGCCTCGATGCATCAGTGGGTCTCATGAGACAAACTAGTGTCTTGGCACAAGTCCTTGAAAACAATATTATTTTTTGTCTTTTCACAAGGCCTTGATTATATGGTTATGTATTTTAGCATTATACATTCCAACATTATGAAATTGTCTATTGATATTACATTTGATTATTCATCTAGTAGAATATCCATGTGAATAAGTAAATGGAATTACATGATTAATCTTTTCCATATTATGATGAAGTTTATATTTAAAAGGAATATCTTTAGTCTTATACATTTCCTTAAATGTTTATGCTTATTCTTGAATGTTTCCTCTATATTGTTATCCTTACTGAGCATTTGAGCTCACCCTTTCTATGTTTTATTTTTCCCAAGATGAAAATAAGTATATTATGACTGACCTACAGGGATAGTCTAAGGGATGAATGTGGTAAATAGAGACAATTTAGTTGATGTTTTTAATTTTATAATGTTATGTAAAAATTATAAATGCATCTATTACTTCCAAGGATACTAAACTAATTGGTCTTTCGGGACATGTTTCCTTTTATCATGCCAATGTTATGTAATAAGGCACTAAATATGGATAACTGGGGTTGGGGAATAATAGTTGTTATCATATAATTTTTACTACATACCCTGGAAACTATATTTAGGTAATCATTGATTAGGGAACATTACCCTATGATAGAATTTGAGGATTGATATTGAAGAACATCCTATAATTTTGGTAATGTATAGATTTACTGGATTTTCTAAGAAATACAACCCAGTCTAGATATTAGTATGTAGATGTGGCTCTGTCACAGATGTACCTAGGAGTGAAAACTCAGATAAGGAGTTTCGGGCATGGCATTGGGTATCCTAGTACACATCAACAGGCCATTCTGCAGTCATGGTTATGACACTCTCGGGGGATATGTTTAGGATAATTCACATTTTATTTTCAAACCATTATAAATGATTAATGATTATATAACTCCTCAAAGAAAACATTTTTTATGATTATGGATTATATCCATAAAATTTTCAATTTATGTTAAGTGTTTTACATGTTTGGAATGATGAGTTTCGATTCATAAACTAATATAGTGTATTCCATTATTTAGAAATGGCGCCTAGTAGAAGGAATCGAAACAGTAACAACGCACATAATCCTTGTAGGGATTACTGTCCTACTCAAGATAATTATAGTGGAGCTGGTGATGCAACTAGGGATGGTCAACTTATCAGCATACTAAGAAATCTCACTCAGGTTATGAATAATAACCATACCCTTACGGATCACCTTGTCCGCAATACGAATGATAAATGTTAGAATGCATAATGAGGCAACAACCACCAACATTCAATGGGAGTAAAGATCCATTAGTAGCTGAGCAATGGAGATGCTCCTTGGGGAAAATATTTAATGATTTTGAGATTAGTGAAGGGGATCCTATTATCATGGATCTAGTAAAGATGGATATGATAATAACCACGGAAGGTGAAACTTCAATAATTTATCAAATGGTTACCAAACCATCATTACAAGAAAGTATAAGTAGTACTCCAACTAATGAAGAGGAGTTTAAATAGGTAATTCTTGGAAGATGCTCATAGCTCCTATTTCTCAATAGACCCTAAAAGCACCATAATGTGTAGAGATTTGAAGGAACATTTTTGTCTGGACCACATGAAGAGGGAGATTGATGAATTTGTGTCAAGATGTGTGGTTTATCAACAAGTGAAAGATAGAAGGAAACAACTTGGAAGATTCATGCAACCTCTTCACATACCTGAGGGCAAATGGGATAATATTACAACAGACTTTGACATGGGACTACCAAAGAATCCTAGAAGGAATGATGAAATATGGGTCATTGTTGATCATATTACCATGTCAACCAATTTTCATGCTATAAGAGAATATTTACCAATTGAAATTCCGGAAAGACTATATATTAATGACATTGTAAGACTCTATGGGGTACCCCTATCGACTATTTCTGATCGTGATTCCCATTTTACATCAATATTTTGGAAACGCATTTAGAAGGCCTTGGATACTGAACATCATTTGAGCACTGCCTACCACCCTCAAACTGATAGACTATCATAAAAGACTACTCAAACCTTATATGACATATTGAGGTCATGCTCACTTGACATTCAAGGTATGAGGGATCAATATTTACTTATGGTGAAATTTTACTATAACAATAGCTTCCATTCAAGTATTTAGATGGAACCATATGAAGAGTTATATGGAAAGAGATGTTTCACACATACTTGTATAGATGATAATGGTGAATGAAAACTCATAGAACTAAAACAAATTGAGGAAACAAAAAAAAAGGTGAATATTATCTAAACCCACATCAAAGAGGCTCAATGTAGGCAAAATATCTATCCTGATAATCGGAGGAAGGATTTGGAATTTCAAATTGGGGATCATGTGTTCTTGAAGTTATCTCCATGGAAGGTTGTTATACGATTTGTTGAGAAGGGTAAATTGAGTCTTAGGTACATCTGACCTTTCAAATGTCTAGAATGATTTGGAGTAGTGGCTATCATTTGGGAGTGCCTATAAGTATCTCCAAAGTTCATGATGTGTTCCACATATCATTTTGGAGAAAATATATGCATGAACCAAAATTTGTACTCACCTATGAATATATTGAACTCCATCATGATCTGTTATATTGTGAAGATCCTGTCAAGATTATTGATACCAGAGAACAAGTGCTGTGAAATTTGACGACTCATCTGGTAAAAGTTCTATGGAGAAAACCATAAAATGGAAGAGGTGACGTGGAAACCTGAGGAACTTATGATGAAGAACCACCCGAATCATTTTATGAAGTAGTATTTTAGAAATTTAGAGGACAAAATTATTTTAATGAGTGGAGAATGTAACCCCCAGGCTTCCACGATATGTTTCCATCTGAATAATGTAGTTGCATCCGTTCTACGCAATATAGAGTTTTAACACAACACAACCAATCAAACTAGACATAATTAATAGTAATAAACACTTTTTCAAAATTTATAAATTTTATTTTTCAAAATGGACATCATTTTTTAATTTATAATATTGAAATTATCTTAGGGTGAATTTTTGGTAATTTTTTAAAACATTCAATTTAGGATGAATAGTGAAAAAACACTACGTTATTGTTTAAAAGTGACTTTTTATTTAAATAATATGTTAATTTATTATAATTTATTATATATAAAAATAGATACATATTACTTATTTATGTTCAATTTAATTTATTGGAGTCATTTTATAATATGTTTTGATATATAAAATTTTATTGAACTTTTTAACGCATTTTCCGCACCTTCTAGGAGCATTTTTAAATTTGTATAAAACATAATTTTACTGCTTCTATGAGTTGAATTTAAAAAATCGTAGAGACTAGGTTTTCATCAGTATTTAAAATGTGGCCAATAAGATGAAAATAGTTTTTGGTGAATAGTATAATTTTACTTTTATTTATCATGGTTAAAAGTCAATAGGGTAATTAAGGGTAAAATAATATAATAATTACCCTAACACTTTCCTAATTCAATTGGATAAGTTTAATTTGACCTAAAAATCTTAGGAATAAAATATGATCATTTTTGGTCCACTTGGATAAAATTAGGATATTTATTATGATTTTATTTAAAGAAGAGTTAAATGTGTGAAATTCAATGTTTAATAAATAAACCATTTTTTTAATATAGGGTTACACACAATATAAATTCAACAATAAATTTTAATTATAAATCTAAAAAGATTTCCTACATAATTTTAAATTATTTATAATTTATAGATATTAAATATTTAAATTTTTTTATGAAACAATGATGATGTAGTAATTACCCAAATAATGAAATATTAAAATAATTGATATTATAAATATCCAAATAAGAAGAAATTGAGAATTCTGATCAATTTACTAAGTTTTTAAGTTAATATGACATTATAGGTTTTATTAAATAAATTTTAATCAAAGTGAAAATGTGTTTATGGCTTTCCAAAAAACAAATACAAAATAGTGTCAAAATTGACACAATTGCATTTTTAAAACGAATACTATATTATTAATTGATATAATATTATTAAATATCTAAGGTTCCTCAGAAGAACTTAGATATGGTTATATATGTTAACAACGAAACACTTTGGGTTCTATTAGATATTTATAGTATGTTTATTACCCATATAATATAAAAATACAAAGAGACATGGTAAATGTCAAACAATTTAAGTAAGAGTTAAATCTAAAATATAAGGTTAATATAGTGACCTAAACCTGTATAAAACCTATATTTTAGAGATTTTTGACCCATATCCACCTTATCCTCGAAATAAATAATTTTTTAGCCATTAGAAACCAAATCTGATTTTATTATAAAATAATATTTCAAACTTTTCCGATAGTGACTCTCACCTCTCTTATAAAATGGTAATTCCTTTGATCTTAAATTCACACCTCCAAAGCCATTTGGATTGACCAACCCCATACCAAATATCCTCTAAACTATCCTCTATTCAACCTAGAGGACTTACTTTTATCATACAACCATCTTACGGAGACCTTCTGATCAACTGAAAATGAAACACCTGAGGAAGAGGAAATAATTCCACCTCCCTATTTCATGTTATTTTCTTCTTCCACTTCATCTTCTATTGTTATTTCTATACAAAAATAATAAATCCACAACCTCTTATATACGTTTATGTTATTATAAATATGGTAGAACCATATTTTTTATTCTATCCATCCTATAAATGACAGAGTCATCATACGTGCGTACGTACGACTTAGCGTCTCCGCGTCGGGGTATAATTTGTTAGTCAACAACTTCATTATTTGTATGGGTATAATAATGAGTATCACTAATGTTAATAATAAATATAAAATTTTAATGATTCTATATATAAGATATACCATCCAAATGAATTCTATTTCACAATCAATATATTGATATTGTCCCTCGTATGTACGTACGGATTACCATCTCCACAAATGTGATTTGATTCATTCCCCATAGTAATCATTGAAGAATAATTTTCATTTAATGATTAAAAAAAAATTTAAGAACATATTTTCATTCTGGATGTGAATAAAGTATATCCTATTCATAAGAATCATTTCTTACATAACAAAGCATATAAAGGAAAACAAATCAGTTCACACCCGAAACGATGATACTACTAAAATATTATTAACAAATAAATATTTTAAGATCATATATGATATCAAATTTATGTATATGATTCTTGTATAATTTAAAAAAAATTATTTAACTATTATATTAGAGGTTAGCATACCCTCTTCTAAGGAAAGTTACAATGTAAGGGTTAATTCTACAATATCTTTACTTATCTGAGGTTGTTAATACATAAGTATTTACTTGGACCTCATTATCATCCACATCTGCGTTTTCATAAAAATGTAATTCAAAATATTTTTATTATTTACTAGACTGTGGTCAAATTCATTTATTTCCTTATTTTACCAAATATGATTTTAATGGAATATTTTTTTCATTTTCCAAACAAGGTACTTTATGACCTTCTCGACAAAATTAAGGTAAGAAAGAATTTTTTAACTTTTACGGTGGGTGTGGCTATATTCTGCCATTATATCATCATCGAAGCATCCCATACAATATTATAAGAATATTTTCAAAAAAAATATTTTCTTTTATAATTATGTGAACTTTTAAATGATTTCAAAATAGAAATAGGTATTTATTTCAATTAGTTATCATTTCATCTATGTCAACATTCTTTGTTCGATTTTAAACTTGTTTGGAGTTGATTTATTGTGATACAAATCTATTATATTGTATTGAAGGTTTTGTGATATTTTTGACTATTGATGTGTTATTCTTACACCATTAATGGTTTATGGATAATGTATTGACATTTCTTAAGCTATTTTAAATACGAATGTTTACGTTTTGTTTAAACGATTTCATATTAGGAATTAATTGGACTTAGTAAGTGACGGGGGGAGCCCGCTACAACTCTTTGATGCATGAGTAGGTCTCATGTGACAAAATATTGTCTTATCACATGGATTGGAAAAATTCTTACTTGTATTATTGGAAAAAGGGCTTGACTATGTGGTTATGAAGTCTGGCATTATGAATTCCAACATAATGAAATTGGATATTGATATTACATGTGATTATTTGACTAGTAAAATATTCATTTGATAAAGTAAATGGAATTATTTAATTTATATTTTATAAATTATTATGATGTTTATGTTTAGAAGTTTTGTGTTTTAGTCATATTAATTTCCTTAAAAGTTTATATTTATTCTTGAATGTTTCCGCTATATTTTTATCCATACTGAGCATATAAGATCACCCCTTTCTATGTTTTATTTTTCCCATGATGCTAAGAAGTATGTTATGACTGACCTGCAAGGGTAGTTTAAGGGATGAAGGAGGTCAATAGAGATAATGTTGTTGTTGTTTATAATTTTATAATGTAATGTAACAATTAGGATTGTATCTAGTACTTCCAAGGCTACTAAATTGATCAGTCTTTCGGGACATGATTCCTTATATCATTCTAGTGTTAGGTAATAATGCACCGACTATAGGTAACTGGGGTCAGGGCATTACATAACAATTCTATCCTTGTTGCGTGAGTAGGGATGTAATTGGGGAAAACCTACTGACTTTTTTACTCACCCCTGATTTGGAACATTTTTTTCTTTTGATGATACTATCATCTGGGACATGGAAAAAGGTAAAGGGTCATATGTATTTAAAAACACCATGTGATACGTGGACTGTTACGTGATGTTGGAGTATGTATCTTGTGAAACGTGTAGTCTTGTTGTCTTCATGGTGTTATCAGTTGTTTTTTCACTATTTACATTGATTTTTTATTCGTCTTCCACTATTTCACTCATTATAGTGGTTTAATATGAATGGAAAGGTTGAGTTGTCTTTCATTTGTTCATGTATCATAGAGTGATGAGTTTGGTTCTGGTTTCTAGAGTTAATGGGTTTTTTATTAATGGTTATATCACCTCTGAATTTCATTTGATTCCCTTTATCATTTATTTCCTACCATTTGCATCATTGGTATTTCACTTTAGGCCTTCTAGTAATTCATTTTATTCTTGAGCGAATGATTATAAGTGTGTATCTACAAATAGTATCACTTTTTTTGTCCAAAAAAATTATTTGAGGTAAATGGTATCAGCATGTTCCTTCCCTATTGGGATAAGTGGTCATTAGTGTTCCAGTTCATTGTGTTGAAATATTTTCTTGTTTTTTCCTTGAGTTATGGTCACAGAAAAGAGTATTATTGTTGGGAATAAAAATGTGTAGAATAAATAGACATTGAAAACCTTTTTTTGGTTGATCTTAATGTTACCAAAGACTTGGGTATATATGTTTTTTGAAGACACTAATATGGTCTTGGAATAACATTGTCATGGGTCTACCCAATGAGATGAGCATGAAATGCATTGTAGACGAATGACATCCCAAAAGGACTGAAATTTTAGTTTGTGTAATGAATTTCGATTACGTGAGAAGGTAGTTTTTTTTAAATGTTATAGTTGTTTTCAAATGAATTATTTCAAAAAGAGAATGTTTGATTCATTTCAAAAGTAGTTTATTTTTCTAAAGAAAGAATATAATTTTTAAAAAATATTTTAAACCGAGATGAGGTTTATTCAGAATGTAATTCCATGATTGTTTATGTGATAGAAATTTAAATGATAACTAGACAATTTCCTGAGAGTGAGACACACAATGATTGATGTTTTTTTAGAAAATGGAACTTGGTTCGCATTATAGAAACCAAATGGAAGATGATGTATAGAATGTTGTTCCACCTAAGACATAGTTGATCCATGAGTTTCATTTGAGTATTGTCCAAGTGCTCAAAGCTATGCATTATGGGAACCAGACAGATGAGACAAGGCATGGGGATCGTTCCATCTAGTTCATGAAAAGGAATTCACCCATATAATATGGTGATTATAAACATGAAAAGGTATCCATTTAGCTGAATAGGATGAATCATATTTTATTATGTTATTTCCACACCATCAAAGATGAATTTAAATACAGTGACTTCTATTCTTGATGATCTCACACCCTAGTGGTCAGATATGGCGGTGAAGGTTAAACTAGATCACAGTCTTAGTTAGAAGGATTTTTATGGAATTGTTTAACAATAAATTTTATCATCACACATTCAGGATCTATTGAATGATTGACTTCTTTATATTAAAGTAGGAAAATTTCTTTTTCATTGAATATTTGAAAAAAATCATGAATTTAATAATATTTCCACCAGAGGATGTGTCTATTGTATCCTTGAAGGTACGCATCTTTATATCAGGTCAAAGTCGAGATATTTTCTTGAAGCCCGTGGGGCCCTATATTATGGATTATACCAAGATAGTGAATAGAGGTACAATGGATGAATGAGACGTATCAGGATCTTTTGTTGGAGGAATTATGATGATACCTATTAAAAATGGTAGGAACTCTAATGTTGGTAGAAAGCGAAAGAGGTACACCAATTTCCTTGGTAGGAGTGGGAATTAAAATCAGATTGTTAGATAAGTGAACCTTCCTCCCCTGCCAAAGATCAATGAAGGATGTTTCCAATGTTTTTCATTTGACCACAATAAATGGGAGGGTACAACACAACCATTATGAAGCCTTAATTGCAACAAGATGGGATATCATAAGATCTATTGCCATAGTGCTCTATGGTTATATCCTTTAGATACATCTCTGGCATCTCATGAATCATATACATTGACTGGATGAGGACATTAAAATTAGTATTTTCAATAGAGAGGTCTATACATGATGATGCAACGAAAAACCATGAATCTTCAAAAAGGTAAATATCTATAATGAAACAAGGAGCAAAGTGTAAAGATGAAGTAATCATATGTAGCTGAAGATATGATTGTAGATGATCAGGAATGACCATATATGGTGAGATGTATTATATTATTGAATTATACCCTTATGTAGTCTTTGTTTGATATTGGTTCATATCATTCCTTCCTTACATCTCAGGTTAATTTTTTTTCTAAATGTAAAACATGGGATGATACCCTTTGTGTTAAAACATCAAACTCTTATTAGGGAAAGAGAATTTAGAGCCTTACTTTGTAAATAATATTTTATAACTAGTGATGGATCTCAGATAAAATGGTACTTCATAGTTTTGGATATGGATTTCATAGATTTAATCCTAGGTATGGACTAGTTGACAACATTTAAGGATCACATTGACTATTACTGTAGAACAGTTAGTTTCAAAACATAGGATGGAGTCAAACATCACATTAGAGGAAAAAGGTTTGTAATGTTGGTACCAATTAGCTTGTTGGAACCAACGGTGGGAATTATCTCTTACTGTATTATGGTGTTGACATTGGCATAAATAGAATAGATCAAGGATACCAGCATTCTAGCAGTTGTGGATCAATTTCCAGATGTCTTCTTCAAGAACATCTCAGGGTTACCTCACATAAGTGAAGTTGTGTTTATGATTGATCTCTTTATAAGGACCAATCCTATTTCCCATCCTACTTATAAGAGAGAAACAATAGTGGTAAGGTAAATTCAGTTTCAATTGTAGGATATGGAAAGAAAATGATTCATTTGTCCAAGTACATCAGTGTGGGAAGCATCACTCTTTTTTGTAAAGAGATCATATTGTACTCTACGGATGTGAGAAGATTATCATATGAATTACCATTTTATGATAAACAGAAGATATCTGTTTCAACAAAATGATGATATATTTGATCAATTGAGGGGCTCCCAATGGTTCTCAAAAATTGACATGTGATTAAGATATCAGTAAATGCATGTGTGGAAGAATGATATTATAAAATAGCATTCATAAGCATATGTGGACCCTAAAAATAGGTAGTAATACATTTTAGTCTCACAAATTCACCATTGGCCTCTATGGAATTAATGAATCGGATATTTTAGAAATGTCTAGTTTATTTTATTTTTGTGTTTGTGGGAAACATATATGAGTATTCAAGGAAAACGTCTGACCATTGGCAACACATTGAGATAGTGTTTGTAATATTGAAGGAACATCATTTATATTATATTATAACAATGTATTATTTTTTGATAAAAGAGGTAATCATTTTTATCCATGTAATTTCTAAAAAAGTTCTTTCAATGGATCCAGAGAATATAGAAGTTGTTATCTCTTAGAAACTTCCAAAGAATGAATTTGAGATATGATGCTTGATTAGTCTAGCTAATTATTACCGATTCTTTGTGCACAACTTATAACAAACTAGATTCTCCTATAAATGCTTTGAAAAAGAAGAATTTTACCTTTTGATGGTCTAAGGAATCTAAGAAGTTTTTTCAGGAAATGAAATTTCATCTCACGTAACACATGTCGTGATTTTTCTAGAATCTGGATTGGGGTATGTTTTGAAATTGGATGCTTCGTGATCTAGGTTGGGATGTTCTCTCACACAAGGAGACCATGTGGTCACTTATGGTTCAGGGTAGTTTATTGTGCAGGAGAAAAATTATCCAACAAATGATATGGAGTTAATATGATTTTCTATGCCTTGAAGGCATGGTGTTATTATCTCTTTGGTGAGAAATTTACTATGTTCACAGACGAAAAAACATTGAGACATATTTTTTCACAGTGGGATTTAAATCTATGGAAAATTAGATGAATGAAGTATATATAGATGACTAAATTTGACATAATGTATACACTGGTAAAAGGAAATGTGGTGGTCTAGGCATTAATGAGAAATTCATATTCATAGCTTGTGAAGGAAGCTTTAGACAAGTGGAAGTTAATGTTGGTCCATGCATACATGCATGTAGAATGTCAAGACATAGGTGGTCTTGTGTTTATCTTCACATTATTATTGGTTCTGGATTTGGTAAATATGGTTAAAGAAGATCAAACATCCAATTTGGAATGCTTATTTATGAGTTCAAGACTCAATAGTGGGGATTAATAAGGGCTGGAAACTTGATGGGAGTACAGTTTTGTGGTTTCAAGATTAGATAGTTATACCTTTGTCTTGGTAGGAGAAACATCTTCATTCATACACCGATTCGATAAGGGATGTACATAAGTGAATAAATATGTTGTATAAGGGGTTGATGTTTTAGTTTTCGTGGGGATGAATGAGAAGGAATGTGAAAATTTTCATTTCCAATGGCTTAATTTTTCCATATTTTAATGTAGGGAATCAACAAACTTTAGGTATTTTGTATTCTATACAATTGATAGTGTTGAAATGGGGGTAGATTTCCATTGATTTAATTATAGGCCTCTATAGAACGTTTCATGAACATGATGCCATAGTGGTTATAGTGGATCGTCTCACAAAAATCGTCATATTTCATCCCTATTCGTGAAACTCTTACAGTGGAAATATATATATATATATATATATATGAGGAGTGGTAAAGTTGCATTGATGAGCAGTTTCGATCACGTCAGACAGAGATCCGAGATTCACATCATGTTTGTTGAAATCATTATCGAAATCCCCTGGCATTTAGTTGACTATGAGTATGACATATCATCCTCAGGTGGATATAAATTCTGAAAGGATGATACAGATGTTGGAAGACATGGTGTAATATTGTGTAACAGATTTTCGAAGCTCATGGGATGATCATATACCCTTAGTCGAGTTCTCAAATCATAATAGTTTTTATACCTCGATACATATGCCTCCTTCAGAAGCATTATTTGGGCATCCTTGTTGTTCTCCACTATGTTGGGTGTAATCATGTGAAATGTCACTATTTGGGTAGAAACATGTCCAATAAACAATTGAGAAGATACATTAGATTAGAAAAAATATTTATATGTCTAATAGTCATTATAAATTGTAAGCAAATCATTATCAAAAACAATATCTATTCATGGTGAGTGATCATGAGTTTTTGTGGATCTCCCCAAATCAGGGACATCATCATTTTTGGGAGAAAGAAATGTTATATCCTCAATATATTGGCCCATTTGTGATACTAGAAAAGGTGGGGGAGGTGGCATATCTGTTTTCATTTCGACCACAGTTCAGTTTTGTACACAATGTGTTTCACGTATCTCAGTTAAAAAAGTATCAACATATTCCTGACCATGTTATTAGAAGGATAACATTATCCTAGTGTAACATTATTAATCAGAGCATATCTAGGTGAAAATTATGGATAAGAAATTGAATGTCCTACAATGAAAATGAATTTTTCTAGAGTAGTTTGTATGGCCACATGGTCCGATTCAAGTAGAGACTTGGGATCGTGAGATGAAAAGGGAAGGGAAATAGATAGAACTCATTCACATAAATAATGGTTTTCTATATTCTATGGACTAAAAGTCCAACGGTAGGGACATTATTAGTTCCCTTGGTTTCTATTATGTAACCCCCTATTGTGATATTATTTTTATAAATTATATGTATGAAAATTGGGTGTGTCTGAAGAACATGTTGAGAGTTTTTTCTGCTAAATTGAAGGTTCATGCGATGTATACAGTTTTGTCTAAACTGTGCTGAAAGCCTAGAAGAAATCATGAAAACCTACATATTATAGATAGTTTCTTAATCATGGTGTAAACATGGTTAGGAAGACCACGTGAGGTTGCAATTTGGGGGATCTTTATTTTATTTGAAAATGCCTAGTTAGTGCGTGATTTTCTTAATTATGTTGACTAATCGTGAAAGGGTTAAAAACCACCTCCTTAAAAAGTGGAACTAGGTTAGTATTTCATTTAATCCTCTTTTTTTCCCCTAACAATCTATAACTCTTTGATTATCTTCTTTTAAGGCTAGATATGCTTCTCCAATTGATCCGGAGACAATCTAAAGGATTCCCTTAGTTATTCGAAGGCAGATTCTTTAGGTACGTGATTGATTTTTTATCAGTTTCATAGATATAATTAGATATACTTATTCTCTAATATTGGTTTCATAGAACTATGTCTGTTATGGGTATATATAAGATATTGAATGGAAAATTTGATAAAATTTGGTCTTTTTTCAGTAGGAGGGGATATCAAAGTTGATTTCATGGAGAATAAACCCAATTTTCTTTAGCATTCTTCATCCCCTTTCGGTTTTCATCAATACGATTGAGGTTGGGGGATTCACTATTGACAACTCATAGTTGAACTAAATGTCATGGTTTCAAATTTATTTATTTTTGTGTGTATTTGACTATGAATTGGATACTATATGATTTCTAGAAACCCTCTTTGGTGATATTTGGGGAAAATATGAAAAATGGTTGCTTTGGAAAAAGTGTTTGATTATTGATTCTAAAATTGGGATTTAAAAAAGGGATTTCTCTTGAATCATAGTTAATGGATTTGATAAAAAGGTATTCAATGAAAGAAATTAATATATTGAAATTGAATGGGTGATTGGAATTTCGTTTTATAATTGGTTTCAATAAAATAACTATTTTTTTGAAATGGATTGAAATGTTTATTTGAAATGGTTTTCGAAAAATAATGGTGTATTTTTATAACACATTTAAGCGGCTTGTTTATATTATTAAAATATTCTCCATGAAAAAAGGGTAATGGAACATGTGGGAAACTATGATGTGATGACATGGTAGATCAGTGAGTGAATTCTCATGAGTACTGAACTGTCATAAAAAAGCATGCATGGTTGAATGTGTGAATAACTGAAATGGAATGGTTAGGCTAAAATATGAACAATAAATGGTCTTAAATTGTTTTGGTTGGTTTTACGAATGTTTGACTTGATGGAAATTTGTTGAAATAGTATTTGGGAACTTTTCCATTTAAATGGTTATGAGGATTGTTTATATTTCATTAGAAACTATTTTGGGAAATTTTTTAATATAAAATTTTTTATATAAATGTTACCAACATTTCTATTATAGTGTAACAACTAGGGAAGTCATTGAGGAAACCTACTGAGTTTTATACTCACCCCTTCTTTTGAACTATGGTGATTTTCCGTATGATATTTTTTAGAACAAGGGAAAAGTTAAATAATATAACGTATTTGGAACCACCTCATGATACTTGGTCTTTCTGGTGATGTTGGATCATGGATCTTGTAAACAATGGAGTCTTGTGGCATTCATGGATTATTTAAAAGTTTTTTTCTATTTACATTGATAGATGATTGGAATTCCATTGTTTTAAAATTTAGAGTGTTTTTATAGGATTGGAATGGTAGTGTTTTCTTTCATTTTTTCATTTATCATATAGTGAGATGTATGGTTATGGTTTGTTTATTAAATTATTTTTTATTAAAGGGGAAATCATCCCTCACATTCATTTGAAGACCTTCATTATTTATATATAGTCATTGGCATCTTGGGGGTGTCTTTTAAGGCCTATTAATGATTGATTATATTCCCATTCCAATGGGAATAAGTGGTTCATCACAATTGAGGAGCTATATTAGGAACCCACATAATTTATGATATATCTGGATCAATAAAACTAATAAGCTCTATCAAAATAACCCATCATTATAATCAATTTCTAAGGACTGAAACCTGAATAAAATATTTTAATCATGCACTACTTCATTATAAATACTGTGAAAAATCTCTTGAACCCATATGATAGACGCTTTTAGATTTGGATATAACATTTATATTAAAGAAAAAAATCAAGACTAAAGATCTATAAAAAATCAGAAAACCAATTCATTTAACAAAAAGTGTAATATTCTAAAATAATATGAACATCATATAAATGTTTTGGGAATGGGTAATTTGTTGATGTTGTGTATATTAAAATAAATATTTCCATTTATCCATTGTATAGAACGTCAATGTATATAAATACATATATGAAATAATTTAAATATTATATATATGGAAGAAAATGATTTCGAAATAAATCATTAAAAATTTAAAATGATTTTTTTCTTAAAATACCATATGTTGTGTTCAAATAATGACATACATTATTTATCATCTTAAATAATAAAATTATGCTAATTATTTACTTTATTATGAAATTTTAAATGTTTATAGTTCCTTTTTTTAATTATTTTCATGATATATTCAATTACATAATCATTGATGTTCATATCTAATGATTTAATGATATTTAGTTCAAATGTCATAAATAACATTTCTAGGATGATTATGGTTAACAGATTCATTATTCCATAATCTAAAAAATAATAATTTTAAAATAATCAATGTTTTTAAAAAATTATAATTTTATTTGGATCCATATTGATTGGATACAAAAAAAACATTAATGTTAAAATCAATGAGATAATAGTTTGTAAAAATGAATGATTAGTGTTTCAATTTTAAATGAACATTATGGGAAGAAGGTATATATTACATAGTAATAAAATAATTATAATTATATAATTAATCGAGTATTACTTATTTAAATATACATATATATACCTGGTATAGGATACACTGATGAAAAACAGATAACATATGTTCATGGTGGTGATAGTACCCACTTATTGTGGAAGGGTGTTATCAAGTTTCAGTGAATGGAACTAGAAGAAAAATATTATATATCACATTTAATGATGTATAAGAATATCCTTAATATCATAAATATGCATTATATATATCCTTATAACCATCCATGAGAGTTGGTTTTAGAAAACTGTTTACGTTGTTTCGTGATTTGGTAGTCCTCGTTGCAGATGAACGCTGATTTGGTTTCCAAATTTGTAGAGGAAAAGACGGATATAGGTTATTCCATTAACCAAATAACATATCAATATATGAAAGATACTATTTATATTTTATTAGTTTCTTTATAAGATATTTTCTGTTGGTAAATGAAGTAATAGAAATAGTTTGGAATTATACAACTTGTAATGAACAAAATTTTCATGAAAGTACAGATCCTTATTTTTTCTCTTAAATAACATAATTTTTCCCTCATCAATGTGAATAAATGTGTCACTAAGGATATATGGGTTCCTAGGGCTTGTATAGATCATTTATCCCTAATGAAATTAATGGAAATACTGGGGCCCATAATTAGTTGAAACAATGATTCCCAACCCAAATGATTCCCTTAACCATTTTTTAAATTATTGTGGGAAAATGAAGGCACACAGTATTCCATATCCAAGAACCTTGGGTATCACACCTATTCATGGATAGATAAAATTTCTTTTAGAGTAATTTCATGAAACTGGTGCATAATTATAAAAGATGTCTTCCTTGCCCATGCACAACCCCTCCTTAGGGAGATCCTAGTGTATGGTCTGGCCAACCATGCAGATAGACCATTACACCCAATGTTTTTGGGTAAAAAGAATATATATAACTTATTTTATTAATAACCTCTCCCATATTCTCTCATATTCTCTTATTGATAGAACACCAAAATTCTCCCCATGAAGTCTCTTCCTCCACCTTCTACAGGATTCTTGATATCACCTCAATCCTAACATCACATCGAATACTATCAGGATATTTGGATTCACAATGGTATGATATCTAATCCTCTTACTTCCTATCAATTATAACATTCACACATCTCAAAATATATTTTATGAGTACATTTTTCCGATTTTTAGGTAATTTTATTGTTTTGGAATTTTCTTCTATTCTAAGTCAAACCTGAAGCTGATATTGGAAAAAGGAGTCATATACAGCCCTAAGGTAGGTGGTCTAGATTTTTCCCATAAACTCTACGTGATTATATATCTTTCTCTATTGTGAATCATACAAAACATTTCCATGAATCACATTTTATATTCTATTTTATATTATAAGATAATATACACATTTTTATACACTCGTTGACATGTGTTAGATTTTTAGGTGATGTATACCTTGTTTATGAACACCCATTTGGGTGGGATATCAAATATTTATTTCATTAATATAATGGAAACAGAATAAAAAACATCATAAGTGGTTCTAGGAGACTCTAAAATAGATCAGTCATTCCTGATTGATTTAACTGACATAGTTTAATGGATTAAAATTGGGTGTTAGGGACATTAAACATGTTTTATAGTTAAAAATTGTAATTTTATGAATTTTGATTTCATGATTTATTGGTACGGTTGAATTGGGATTCATTATATA
Source organism: Viscum album (assembly GCA_963277665.1). Taxonomy (NCBI): domain Eukaryota; kingdom Viridiplantae; phylum Streptophyta; class Magnoliopsida; order Santalales; family Viscaceae; genus Viscum; species Viscum album. The sequence continues at coordinate 300,598,343 of OY728131.1, read as the reverse complement.
TAATTATTATATATTATTATTTCTATGCCAATGATATTGGATATTGAATGATGGATAAGTAATTTTTTGAGAAAGATGGGTCATTCTCTTCATATCAGTTGTTGGGTATGGTGTCTCACGCCATTATAATTTTATTTTACAAATGAGTCAAATACTCTAAAATGGATTTTATTGGTTTTTGGAATTCTGAAACAACCCACCATATCAACTGATAGGGAACATTTCTTATATAAATCATGAGATTCTAGGATTGTACCCTTATTTGACCCAATAGCGTGTTATACAAGTTATAGATGCCTGAGTCAGACCACGAGACCATGTAGCACCTAGTATCCATGTATATGACTTCCATTTTCCACACATTCTTAGTTCATATAATTTTTTATGGTATATAACTATTTATATGATTACTTAGATATATGATACTCAGATTAAAAATATTATAGTTGAAGCAGAAGTAGGCAGAGTCTTCCAGGTGTCCTAATAGAACCTGAACCAACTAGAATTTATTATTCATATTTGTTTAATATTATTTATACCTCAATAATGATTTCCTATATACACATTTTGTATTGTTTAAAGAAATTTTTTATGGTGGCTGACATATTTTGTCTCACACCATAATCGGGCATCCTTTGGTACACGATTAGACCTCATGTTTATAGGTGTGGATAATGTAAAGCACATTATTAAAAATACTTAATATGTTTATCTTATATCTTGGATAATGGGAGTAGATGACTTATAATATGGTAAATATTTAATTAGATCCTTCATTTTTTACATTTTTTAATTATTTTAAAGCAACATGTTTGTTACTGTATACGGTATCCATTGTTTCCCCTTTTTTATATTATCATGCAATGGCGTCAATTTTCATATAAACCATCCTTGGATATTTTCATATTTTTTAATTACAGAGATGGTTATACATTCTTTCTTATTTATTATATCTATTTCAATTGTGACATTTGTTATATCATCATTCTTCTATTTTTTGTTTATCTTTTAATACCACTTTGAAACTATGATATGGGGGTATATTATGCACTATGTATAACCATACACCCTCACTACTATTTAAGAGCCTCTTGAATATGAGGAGGGGCATGAGAGGCCCCATTACCCACCTTATTGGGACACCGGTTATGTAAATATTCTGTCAGGACATTGTGAACTGGTATCATAGCATAATTTTTCGTTTTCATCTTATTATGTGGGTATGAGGCAGGATACTAGGATGTAATAAAATTTTGTATCGAGCCTATTCCTAGAACTAGCTGTCCAATTTACAAGGAAAACAAAAACAACCCATGATGGGTTTTTGTTTATGTATGCAATGTACCTATTATAAGTGAGAAAATTTCACCATTCACTACTACAAAACGGGCATTAACAGTGCTAAAAACGGGCTTTAACAACGCTAAAAAAGTGCTTTAAAGCACGGCGCTGATAAAGGGATTCTTTTTCAGCGCTAAAAAAGTGATGATAATTTTTTTTTCAGTGCTCCTTAAGAGATGATAAACTTATCTTTTATCAGCACTTCTTTAGCACTGATAAAGTTGGTGTTTATCAGCGCTAAATGAGCGCTGATAAACTTATCTTTTATCAGCAGTTATTTAGCACTGATAAAGGTGTAGTTTATCAGTAGTTTTTTAGCGCTGATAAAAGCACGATTTATCAGCACATAAAGAGCGCTGATAAATGCCCTCTCTGCTGCTTCGATAAACATGCAGCAATATAATGACCCATACTTTATATACATTGTTAGTACATAAAAATTGAAGTACACTTATTACAACATATAACAAAACCATGAAAGGACCTTATAGGTATATTGTCTTTAGAAACTGGGAAACATAAACAACTGGTTCATAAAACATCTACGTTGTCTCCCATTTATTTCATCATATCTAGAGTCCCTTTTGGCATATCCTACTTAATTAATTTATTCCTAACCTAGGGGAAATAAAAGATACAAAATGTTGATATCAAATGCTTAGTATGGGTAAACAAAAGAAAAATCAATCACATCATATTCATAAGAACATAACAATTTGGAAATCTTACCCTGAAAAAGAGATCATAATTTCATAACATGGTATAAATCATGGTAGTGAAATGTAATCAGAATAATCATAACTTAAAACATGAAGCTTTTTGGCATACACACACAATCATAGAGAATCATTTCTTATTAGTCAAGACTCATTTCCAAGACTATCTTAGTGGACAAAGTCCATTTCTGAACCGAGTTCATTCCTCGTTTCAGTCCTGTTTCAATGAACCGATTTGACCTGCCGTTCCAGTCATGTCTATCTCATGAGATATAAAATCTTTACCAAATGCATTGGAGGGAGATATAGGTCCCACACATCTCATAATTATACCATTCTTATGTGTTCCACAAAATCAAAAATCATACATCATTGCATAACCCATGTAATAAAAATGAGATTCTTAAATATTGTGATATCATAAAACAATTCATATAAGATAAAGTAATTCATAAAAATAATTCCATTACAACATAATCAAATAAATGTAATAATAGGGATGGAAACAGAACCCTGTATTATCTAAGATGGAAAATAATTTTGATAAAACACTTGAACTCCATTCTTGAAGAAAAATATCCTTTCAACTTCGAAAACATTTTTCCTTTCTTAACATGTCATACAATTTTAAACTAAAAGAAGTTGATTAAAAATAAACTTGAAAACTTGTAAATGAATCTTCTTTGAAATAATGTTTTAAAAATCCATTCATGCTGTATAAGTTAAAAAACATTCTTCTCGTACTTTTGTCGGAAAAGTCAAAAAGTACCACATACGAAAAACGACAGAAGATTCCTTTCATATCTTTTACTAAAAACTCACCAATGGGTAAAATTGGATTTAAACAATTGTAGGTGGATGGAAATAATATTACATATTGAGGAAACATGGATGTGGATGATAAAATACACCCCAATAAATTCCAAAGTATAAACAATCTCGGATAAAAATGAGATTGTGATATTTCCCTTACCTTAGGTCCGATTTGCTTCGTAAGTGTCCGGACCTCCTGTATAATGATTTAAATAATGTCATTAACTTATTCCAGAATCATAATCATTGTTTTTATATCATATATGGTCATATTCTTATCTTCTTATTAGTAATATTTCATTGTTACTTGTTATTCGGGTGTTTATTGCTTTTTGTTCTTATGCGTGTTTTGTCGAATAAATTCTCATTCTTCTTTTAGGTTATAGATTCCTCATTTCCAGAATGGTATTAGTGTAAATTATATCATATTTATTCATTCAATTCATTTATATAATCATTATGCAGTGAACATCAGGATGAACGAGTCGCATCACATCGTGGAGACGGTAGGCCGTACGTACGCACGAGGGATGATATCATTCCTCTGATCGTGGAATTGTATTGGAGTGTTTGTATACTATTACAGAATCAATATCACTTTAAAATAATCATATATAGTTATCATTTACAACATTATACCAATCCAAGTAAGATGGTGGTGGAAAATAGATTACACCACGGCGTAGAGACCGTATTCCATACGTACACAAGTGTGATGATTTTGTTTTCCGTAGGATGGATAGATTGTGAAATAGGGTTGTTTCATACTTAATATAACATATTATTATATGATTGATACTGATGTTAGTACTTAAAAGTAAAAAAACTAAAGAATAATATGTGGAGGAAGAAATAAAGTTGAAAGAATCGGTAACAGACATTACCTCTTCTTTGAAGCGCCTCTTTGAGACCTCCTTTTAGGGCACTAAAATTGGTCTTTGAAGAATACCAGGACAACTTGGATTTTTCTAGGGAAGTGGAGAAGATAATTTGGCAGCGGTTCGCTGAGCTTGAAGGCTCAAAGTGGTGTGATGAAGGGAGGGAGGAGGTTCCCTTTTATAAGGGGGGAGAGGGGCACCATTGGAATAACTAAATATATTATTATATTATAAATTCATATTCGGTTTTAAATAGCTACAAATTGATTTATTTCGAAGATAATGTGGGGATGGGTCGAAATCCTCTCATCCAATATAATTTATACATGTTTAGGTTCCTATTTTAACCTAATCATTTAGATTTAACTTTAAGTTAAATAATTTTACTTTTACCGTGTCATTTTGTGTTCTTACACTATAAGGTTAATAAACATACTATAACAATCCAAACGAACCCCAAGTTGTATATTATTAATATATATAACCTTATATAAGTCATTTGGCTTAACCTTATATTTTTAGGAATAAAATAACAATTAATAATATAATATTTGTTTTAAAACCCATTTTATATCAATTTTGACACTATTATGTAATTGATTTTTGTGAAAATCATAACAGAATGATTAATTCATACGAAGTTAATTAAATCAATACTAACATGTCATATTAATCTATAAATTTGTTTAATTAATTAAAAGTCTCAAATTTTATTTATTTGGGTATTTATAACATCAATTCTGTCAATATTTCATTAATAAGATAAGTACTGCATCATAATTGTGTCATAAATAAAATAAATTCTTTAATGTATAAAAATTAAAAATAAAATACCATTATGGAGGAAATCATTTTAGCTTTCTAATTAATATTTATAGTCGAATTTATCTCATCTATAACCCTATATTAAAAATTATTTACGTATTAAACATTGATTTTAACTATTTAAACCCTTCATTAAATAAATTAATAATAAATGTCTTAATCTAATCCAAGTGGGAATAAATGGTAATATTTTATTCCTAAGGTTGTTTTTGGTCGAATTAAACTTATCCAATAGAATTAGGGCATGTTTTATGGTAATATTAATATCATTTGTACTCTTAATTACACTATTTACTTTTAACCGTGGTAAATAAAAGTAAAAAGTTACTATTCACCAAAAATAATTTTCATCTCATTGAACCACATTTTACTTACTGACATCAACTGTGTCTCTTGGTTTTTTGAAATTCCACTCACATAAGAGGTAAAATTAATTTTTATGTAAATTTGCAAATTTTCTTAGGAGGTGGGTAAAAGACGGTGAAAAGTTCAATAAACTTTTTATATATCTAAAATTATAATAAAATTACTCCAATGAATTACATTAAACTTATATAGGTATTATGTATCAATTTTTACCTAAAATAAATTTAAATAAAATAAATAATTTTTTAAATAAAAACTCGGTTTTTAAATAGTAACCCAGTGTTTTTACTATTCATCAAAAAATTGAATGTTTCCAGAAAAATACCAAAATTCCACCCTAGGCTAATTTCGATATTCAGAATCCAAAAATGATGTCAATTTTGAAAAATAAAATTTAAAAAATTTCAAAAAGTGGGTATTACTATTAATTACGGCTAGTTTTAATAATATTTTAATAGCATATTGTTGTTTAGTGAAACTCGGTATTACGTATGATGCAATCTATCGAGGAAGGTGATGATTGAATGTAAAGCAAGCCAAGCTAGTGTTGTGTGTAGTGAAAGATTCCTTTGATGATTTATATAAAATAAAAAACAAAATATTTCTCATAAAAGTCTTGGGTGTTACATTCTACCCCCTTAAGATGAATTTCTCCCACGAAATTCGTCACTTTGTAACAAATAGATGAGGATACCTCTCCCTCATCATATCCTCAAGCTCCCATGTATCTTATTCTAATTGGTGGTTCCTCCATAAAACTTTCACCAGGTGAGTGGTCTTTTTCCGTAAGACTTTTTCACTATGATCAAGAATCACTATCAGCTGTTCTTCATAAGAAATATCTTGTTCTAGCGGTACAACTTCTGAGCTGAGTACATGTGAAGGATCAAGTATGTACATTATCGGGAGAGATACATGGAACACATCGTGAACTTGAGAGATATTCTATGGAAGCGACAATCGGTAAGCTAGCTTCCCAACACGATCCGGTATTTCAAAAGGACCGATATACCTGGGGCTCAGCTTTCCCTTCTTCCCAAATCTCATTACTCTCTTCCAAGGAGATATTCATAAGAACACATTATCACCCACTTCAAACTCTATGTATTTTCTTTGGTTGTCGGCATAACTTTTTTTGTTGACTCTGAGCTGCTCTAATGTGTTGTGGAATAGATCTGGCCTTTTCTACCATCTCATCAACAAGATCAAGTCCTAATAGCTTTATTTCCCCAACATCATCCCAACAAGTTGGAGTCCTGTATTTCTTTCCATAGAGAGCTTCATAAGGAGCCATCTGAATACTGGAGTGAAAGCAATTATTTTAGGAAAATTCCACCAAAGGTAGGTGTAGATCCCAACCACCTTTGAAATCCATAGAACAAGATCTCAACATATCTTGTAGAGTTTGAATCGTCCTCTCAGACTGACCGTCTGTCTGAGGATGATAAGCAGTGCTGGAACTCAACTCTGTAAAGCTGATCCGGAGAGAAATCCTCTCTAATAGTAATGAAGTGTATAGACTTTGTAAGACGATCAACTATGAACCAGATAGCATTATTTCATTTGGATTTTTTAGGAAGTCCTGTGAAAAATTCCATAGTGATGTTTTCCCATTTCCATTCTGGTATGGGTAATAGTTGTAACATCTCCTTAGACTTCTGTCTCTCAGCTTTAACTTGCAGACAAAACAAGCATCGAGAGACATATTCTGTAACATCTCATTTCATGCCATCCCACCAAAAGTAATCTTTCAGGTCCCTATACATCTTCGTGCTTCTAGGATGAATATATAATTAAGAACCATGGGCCTCATCTAGTAGCTCCTTCTTAAATTCGGGGATGGGAAGAACACAAACCCGATTCCTGAACTTTATTATCCCATCACAATAAAAGTTGAATTCAGCAACATATCTCAGCTTCTTTTGTAACTCTACATCTTCTTTCTATGCCTCTTTAATCTTAACATGTATATATGGTTGAACATTCATTTGAGAAAGATACGATTTTCCCCTTCCATTATAATTCCAAGATCCATCCTTTGTAAATCCATAAATATTGGATCTTTTGTGATCCTAATCATGGATAAACTGGCATGGTCTTGTCGACTTAATGGATCTGCCACCTTGTTTTCTTTCCCACAGTGGTAATGGATTGAGCAGTCGTAATCCTTAATCAGCTCCAACCATCTTGTTTACCACATATTCATCTCCTATTGTGTGAAAATATACTTTAAACGTTTATGATCAGTATAAATGTCACACCTTTCTCCATAAAGATAATTTCTCCAAATCTGTAATGCAAAGATTACCGCAGCTAACACCAAATCATGAGTTGGGTAATTTTCCTCATGGATTTTCAACTGTCGTGAGGAATAAGCTATCACTATATCATTTTTCATGAGAACGCACCCCAATCCCTTCTTGGATTCATCACTGTAGATCACAAACCTTTCTCCACTATAAGTAAGTGTGAGTGCAGGTGCACTGGATAACCTTATTTTCAACTCCTTGAAATTCTCTTCACATTCTCCGTCCAAACAAACTTATCTCCTTTCTGAGTCAACTTGGTGAGTGGATTAGATAATCATGAGTAATCGTTCAAAAAACGTTGATAATATCCGTCCAATCCAAGAAAACTTCGGATCTCAGTTACTATTTTTGGTCTTGACCATCTTTTGATAACCTGTTTTTTTGCTGGATCCGTAGATATCCCCTCTTTCGAGATTATGTGAGCCAAAAATGCAACTTTTTTAAGCCAAAATTCACACTTGGTAAAATTGGCATAAAGCTTCTCCTTTCTCAAGGACTTCAATATAATTCTCAAGTGATCTTCATGTTCTTCTTGGATCATTGAATATAGAAGAATATCGTCTATAAATACTACAAAAAACTGATCAAGATAGTCTCTAAAGACTCTATTCATTAGATCCATGATGATAGCAAGGGAATTAGTAAGACCAAATGGAATCACTATAAATTCATAGTGTCCATACCTTGTAAGGAAATCCACCTTTTCTATATCCTACATTTTGACCATTAATTGATGATACCGTGAACGAAGATCAATCATGGAAAAGTATTGAGCTTCGTGTAGTTGGCCAAATAAGTCATCAATGCACAGGAGATGATATTTTCTCTTGATATTGATCTTGTTATGTTCTCGATAATCAATGCAGAGTCTCATTGATCCATCTTTCTTCTTAACAAAAAGAACATGTGCTCCCCAAGGTGACGCACTAGGGCGTATGAACCCCTTATCAAGATTCTCTTGGAGTTGCTTCTTCAATTATTGCAACTCAATTGTGGCCATTCTATAAGGTGTCGTTGAAATAGGTAAAGCACCCGATAAGAGTTCTATTGAAAACTCGACTTCACAATTTGGTGGAAGACCCAAAAATTCCTCTGGAAAGACATCGTCAAACTCTTGTACAATGGGAATATTATTAATCGTGAGTTTCTTACCAACCATTTGAGAGAAATAACCTTCATTTAGTGGAATCAAGACCCATAAGATGGATGAAATTTCCACTGGATGGTTATGTTCATCCTTGCATCGATAGACGATCATAGATTGATCCGGAATATGAAATGTGACTTCCCTTCTTTGGAAATTGATATGATCTCCATATAAAGAAAGCCAATCCATGCCAATAATCACATCAAAATCCACTATAGGAAGGATCACAAAATTTTCAGGAAGCACTTTCCCACAAACTTCAATCGGAGAAGAATTATAAACATTTGATGAGACTGTTGTTCCATTAGGGGTTGTCATAGCTAACTCAACATCTAATTGTTGAGGTAATATGGTGATACCCTTAGAAAATTCTTCAGAAATAACAGAGTGGGTGGATCGAGAATCAAATAAAACATTTTCTACTTTAGTGTGGATGGTAAGTGTACCTTTCACCACTTCGTTATCATACTCCACATCACTGATAGAAATTGTATGTGACATTCCTTTGTCGTTATCCTTAAGATTTTGCTGACATCGACCATCATCATCAACCCTTGGATTAGGGCATTGATTGGCATAATTACCCATTTCCTTGCACTTGTAACATTGTAGTGTAGGAGGTGCACTCTGTGTAGCCTTTTATTTGTTCGCATCACTAGACATATTATTCCCATCATTACGGCATCAAATGCCCGATGACCTTCCTTTCCACATTTGAAACATTTACTTGTCCCTTTAAGATAACTCCCTCCATGTTTCTTTCCACACTATGAGCATAAGGGAAAACTCATATTCTTTTCAGTGTGCTCTTTAGATTTTCCTTTGAATTCCTATTTCCTATTCTTATCAAACCCATATGACTGATGGGTTACTCCAATAACCATCTCAACTTTGAGATCACATCAAATGATTTCCTCGTAGCTATTAAAGTCCCTTATGGCTAACCCCTTTCAAAGACTTGGTTTTAAGACACTCAAGAATCGATTGATCTTACTCTTAGGTTGGAAAATAATACCAGAAGCATAACATGAAAGTCTTGTAAAATTTTCTTCGTAGGTACCAAAATATTCATCATCCTTTTTCTTTAGTTCAAGAAACACCTTCTCCATATTTGTTCTAAGAAAACAAGGGATGTACTTATTGAAAAATAGGTTCTAGAACTTGTCCCATTCCATGGACTCAATTTCATCTCTTTGCCTCGTATTCTTGATAAGATTCCACCATTGATCAAAATCACCTTACAAATGATACACTACTAAGATGACTTTATCATGTTCAGAACATTGAAGAAATGAAAATATTTTTTCAGTAGTACTGATCCATTGTTCGGCAACTAATAGATCAGTAGACTCGCTGAATGAAGGTGGACGCTGTCTCATGAAGGATTCAACAGAATGTTACTCCTTCCTTGGCTCGTTTGGAAGTCATGCATGATTCATATCTTGAGAAAGATGTGTGATAATGGCTACAAGATTTTAAATTCTAGCTCCCATAACGTTTGGTTTCTTAGGGGGACAATCATTGCATTTCCCCTCGCATTCCGCATTAACATGGTTCCTTCGGGTTCCAGCCATTGACTAAAACCAAGAAGAATAGTGTGAGGAACACTAATTATAATAGGAAAACCACATAATAAAGAATAAAATTTCACACTTATGGTCTTATCCTAGGTTATTCATCGCCATTTCTAAAACACTAAGATTTTGTTCTATGCTTAGAATTATTCTTATGATTCTTACTAAGGCTTTCACATCATTGTTTCCAAAGGTTGCTTATACCTTTCCTCTGATACCAACTATAACAAACCATACATTACATACATTGTTAGTACTTCAAAATTAAAGTACACTTATTACAACATATAAAAAAACCATGAAAGGACCGTATAGGTATAGTTTCTTTAGAAACTGGGAAACATAAACAACTGGTTCATAAAGCGTCTACATTATCTCCCATTTATTTCATCATATCTAGTGTCCCTTTTGGAATATCCTACTAAATACCTTCTTCCTGACCTGGGGGAAAGAAAAAATACAAAATGGTGAGATCAAATGCATGTTAAGGGTAAACAATAGTAAAATCAATCACATCATATTCATAAGAACATAACAATTTGGAAATCGTACCCTGCAAAAGAGATCATAATTTCATAACATGGGATAAATCATGGTAGTGACATTTAATCACAATAATCATAACTTAAAACATGAAGCTTTGTAGCATACACACATAATCCTATATAATCATTTCTTATTAGTAAAGACGCATTTACCAGACTATCTTAGTGCACAAATTCCATTTCTGAACCGAGTTCATTCCTCATTTCAGTCCTGTTTCATTGAAACAGTTTAACCTGCCATTTCAGCCATGTATATCTAATGAGAAATAGAATCTTTAACCAATGCATTGGAGGGAGATATATGTCTCACCCATCTCATAATGATACCATTCTTATGTGTGCCACGAAATCAAAAATCGTACATCATTGCATAACCCATGTAATAAAAATCGGATTCTTAAACATTGTGATATCACAAAACAATTCATATAAGATAAAGGAATACATAAAAATAATTCCATCACAACATAATCAAATCAATGTAATAATAGGGTTAGAAACAGAACCCTATATTATCTTATATTGAAAATAATTTTGATAAAACACTTGAACTCCATTCTTGAGGAATATCCTTTCTACTTCAAAAACATTTTTCCTTTCATAACATGTCATACAATTTTAAAATAAAAGAAGTTGTTTAAAAATAAACATGAAAACTTGTAATGCAATATTCTTGGAAATAATGTTTCAAAAATCCATTCATGTCGTATAAGTTAAAAAAACATTCTTCTCGTACTTTTGTCAGAAAAGTCAAAAAGTACCTCGTACGAAAAACGACAAAAGATTCCTTTCATATCTTTTACTAAAAACTCACTGAAGGGTAAAATTAGATTTAAAAAATTGTAGGTGGATGGAAATAATATTACCTATTGAGGAAACATGGATGTAAATGATAAAATACACCCAAGTAAATTCCAAAGTATAAACAATCTCAGATAAAAATGAGATTGTGATATTTCCATTACCTTAGGTCCGATTTACTTCGTAAGTGTATGAACCTCCGGTATAATGATTTAAATAAAGTCATTGACTTATTACAGAATCATAATCATTGTTATGATATCATATATGGTCATATTCTTAGATTCTTATTAGTAATATTTCATTTTTACTTATTATTCGGGTGTTTATTTCATTTTGTTCTTATGCGGGTTTTGTGGAATAAATTCTTATTCTTCTTTTAGGTTATAGATACCTCATTTCCAGAATAGTATTAGTTTAATATATATCATATTTATTCATTCAAATCATTTATATATTCATTACTCAATAAAGATCATGTAGAACAAGTCGCATCACATCGTGGAGACGGTAGGTCATACGTACGCACGAGCGATGATATCGTTCCCATGATCGTGGAATTATATTGGAGTGTTTGTATACTATTTCAGAATCAATATCACTTTACAATATTCGTATATATTTTTGCAACATTTCCATAGTATCTAATATCTAACCAAATGGCCTATTTTCCCTTAAAGTTCCCCTAACCCCGATGGTGATTGGGGTTCGGGGAGCTTGAAGGTCAAAGAGGCCATTTCTCCAACATATTCACAGACAAAATCACCCTTCGACATATCCTCCAATGTCGGAAGACCCCACCATTTCCACTCGGCTGTCAAAAAAACCTAAAAGACAATGAATTGCAATGATCATTCCAAAATTAATTTACACCAAAACCCTCCAGACAAAAATATAGTACAATACCTGCAAGTTGTAACTTATGCCACGTTGCACAAGCCGATTTCCATATTATTTGTAGCAACCACATTTTCTCCAACACTCTAATGATATTCGTTGCTTTATGTCTCTTATACTCTTCCAGAAACTCTTCCCTAAGAAGTTCAACTATCATACATGTCACCAAGGACCCTTGGATCATTCTTATAAAATATCCATGCAATCCAAATGCACATGGTCGGATTTCCGTAGGTCAGTTGTTGTTTCACTTAAAATCTTGTCCTTTTTAAAAAAATATAGACCATTTCAGTGATAGCGGCCACACCATGCCTCAGATTGAGGCGGGGTTGACATGTACATGTCACCAAGGACCCTTGGATCTTTTTTATAAAATATAAATGCAATCTAAATGCGTTTGGTCAGATTACCGTAGGTCAGTTGTTGTTTTCACTTAAAATCTTGTCCATTTTAAACAAAATAGAGACCCTTTGAGTGGTAGCAGCCACACCGTGCCTTGTATTGAGGCGCGGTTGACTAATACACGTCACCAAGGACCCTTGGATCGTTCTTATAAAAGATCAATGCAATCCTAATTCGTTTGGTCAGATTTCTGTCGGTCAGTTGTTGTTTTCACTTAAAATCTTGTCCATTTTAAACAAAATAGAGACCCTTTGAGTACTAGTGGCCACACTGTGCCTCAGATTGAGGAGGGGCTGACTTGTACATGTCAACAAGGACCCTTGGATCGTTCTTATAAATGATCAATGCAATATGAATGCGTTTGATTGGATTTTCGTAGGTCAGTTGTTGTTTTCACTAAAAATCTTGTCCATTTTAAACAAAATAGATACCCTTTGAGTGGTTCATAATTCCTTCATGTTGATGGTGCATATCATCTGTTAAAATGGGAAAATGACTCATTTGAGAAAGGCTGTTTTATTTAATAACAATTAAAATTTTCCTACGAACATTTACATACAACAATGTTTCATCTTTTGATCCCCTTAACCCCTCTCAAATATGACCACAAATTGTACATGTCCCCAAGTCAGATCTTAATTGTATTTGTGTACAATCTTCCATCAGGTATGTAGCCCACTCGTTTCTGAACACATCTATATCGTCTTGTGAGTATGAGGCTTTTTGGCAGTCATAGTAGTGCTGCAAAATAAAAAAAATAAATAATTAATAAATAACATAAATGAACTAGTAGTTGTTTTTAAAAATACCTCTTTAGGGATGCTAGTATGCTGATGAAAAACGATATCTTTCATAAATTTACAAACATAATAACCGCAATCATTATAGTTTTTTTGTTTTGGACATTACAAAAAAATTGATCTTTAGGAGAATAAGTAACTTGTGTTGAGATGTCTTTCAATAGTGAAATTTTATTATATATACCCTGATATTTGTCCAAATGTAGTACTTGCTCGCCTCCTTATGCTTAGGCCCTAGCCTCATTCCTTTTTTTAGATGATAATGATACACCTCCCTATAAGTAAAAGATAATATAAATTATATTACATGATGTTTAGACCTAAAACCTAAGATGTAGTGTCTTACAGATTCAAAAACTCCATCATGTGTGGTCGGTTTGATGGATATCCTTGCTTTGAATCTAGAAAATAAATCTTCAGAGTATCCAAGTTCATCGCAATTAGAAACCAATGTTTCCTAAAAACACAAAAAGGAATAAATAATAAAATAAGTGAAAATATAATTGATATGCTTTAATCGTAGAGTATTACCCCTGCATGGTTGGTATTAGGAAAAGTCTGTCATCTGTAATCTTGTATTCAAATGTTTTCATCAACCCGTTCACTATTTCATCCCTTTTTGATGGATCGATTTTTGTTAGGTGTGTTGATGTGATATGAGGACTAACCAGTCCAAATCTTGGCTCATGTGAAAATTCATTCAATTGTTTTTCATAAATACGTCTGTCATCAAAATAAAATGCATTTAGTCATAATTTTCACACTAGATCAGCTTTTGGAAAATCAATTCATTGAAACATAACTCATATATACATTTACAATTGTGACGCCTAGTGAACTGTTTTTAAGGATTTCATTTACATTTTCACAGCAATGAAATCGTGACTTTCTTCTCTGTATATATTCTCTTCGAAAACCACTATATGAATATTACCATCTTTTAGCTTCCTATTCATATGTGTCTTCGATGATAGTAAATGTGAAAAAAGAACAGGTGGTGTTTTTGTGATTTCAGTAGCTCCTTGGGATCGGTTGGTCGATCTTTTAGATGGTTTTGAGCCGACATTTGTCACCCCATTCCCATTCTCTGTCTATAACAACAATCATTACTTCAGACCCTTTTTTTGTTAATTGTTAAGTGTTTAGCTTTAAAAGAAAAGGAAATAAATACCTCTTTGTCTGCATGTACTCTTACAAGTTGTAACGACTATGCAATGAAAGTCCCAATAGCCTTTCCAACGGTATGAATATCATCATCATGAAGTGGAATAGGTAGGTCTACCTTTGTATCATGAGTTACAGTAATCTTCAAATTCATATTATCTTTCAGAAGTGGTCTATTATGCAGTGTGGCATTTGGGGTATTGAACAATGTAGCCCTCGCTACAAGGTGATATGTGGGTGTTGACAGATATAAATCACAATCATTATCACCATGTAGAAGATGAGTATAGAAAAATTACCAGTGTTTGTCCGATTCATATTTCATGGGAACAATTATTAGAATATTGATTACCATGGCTAAGACAGTTCTTTGAGGTGAATGGCTCGCCTCAACGCTGGTGGGGGAGGGTCGGGATGTTCATGTGGCGGTTGTTCTTGAGTTGTGGATTCCCATTGCTTCCCACCAATAAAAGTTTCTAGAAACTCTCCCTACCATTGCAATTGTTCTTCAAGGGTTTAAATTTTTTCAATCATTTGTTCCAATTTTTCATTTGTATCATCCATTTTTTTCTTCTTCTCAAAATATACTCGAGGGTTCACCCCAAACCCTGCACCTCTGACACGACCGTATTTTTCTGGCTGCTTCAAAGCCATTGATAATAGGTTTGTATCAGCTACATGTGTAGCTAATTCTTGTGACTATCAAATATAGGAAAATAACAAATTATTTTTATGTAATGGAAATTTTAAAGAAATTATTTTATCGTCGTGTCATACTTACACATATTTCCCACAGTATCTTTGTGTTCTCATATACTAACTTTCCATCTTTGTTCACACATGCCTCCTTCCATAGCACATGACGTGGTATGGAAGTGCATTTGGTTTTAGACTCATCAATCTACATATAAACATAGAAAAATAATTATGATGTTGTTTATTGGAACCAAACAATATTTTTGGAAATTTAAAATATGTACCATTTTCTTTTCTAATGAAGTGTACCCCATCCTTGCTTTACGATAGGGGTATGTTGGTTTTGAATCACGTTCCTTATTTTCAGTACAGAGTTTCTGTTTCATAAATAAAATATTGACAATAAAAGTGATGAATATAGGTATCCTCAAACAACGTATTATCACTCACAATGAACCTAAAACTTCTCATCCCCAAGATGGCCAATAAATGCATCCCATGCTTCTTGGGATATCAAGTGAGCGTAGACAATGGATGGGTGCAGGTTTATTTTACCTTTACAATCATTGAGGTGACATCTTGTTAAAATAGTGCGAAAACCTCAATGAATATTTCCTGCAAGCCTTAGTACATAATCCTTGTGTGAATCGTCTACTATAAATGTACTCTTCAAGAGATTTAGAAGAGCAATACATTGTTTAATAATTTTATTTCCTAGTAAATTAAGGAAATTAATTCATAATGTTACCGTAATTTCATCCGAGATAGAAACCTTCAGCATGGACACAACATGGTGCCACGAATATATGTCAATCGGCACGCGTTGCCAAGTGAAAACTCCAATGTATATGCTAGACATTGGCTTGTTGGGATTCACATGTTGGCCTCATGCATTCCATCCGACTTCAAATTTGATGCCTTTGCATTTCGCCTTAAGAATTTTTTCTAACACCATAAAACTACGACGCACCTGTGATTTCTGCGACGCTGGTCCTTAATTCCTGAACATTTCATCGATATCAACATCATCTATATGTTAATATAGAATGGTATCAATGACATGAATTGATGGTTGTTGGACCTCAACACTAGGAGCAGTAGGAGTCGCAGCAGGAGCAGCAGGAGCAGCAGCAGCAGGAGCAGCAGCAGCAGGTGCCTCAGTAGGAGGAGGAGTAGGAGAAACCAGAGCCACAACATGAGCAACTACAGCAGAAACATGAGCTGCAGGAGATGTAGGAGTAGAAGCAAGAGCCAAAGTAGCAGCAGCATGAGCTGCAGGAGCAGCAGCCGTAGCAGCAGCTGCTTGAGAGACTTGTTCATCCTCAAGGTTCAGAGCATCAAAATGTGAAGAAGTCATTATCTGCAAAAGTGGATGAATAGTTAATTCAGATTACATAAACTAAATAATGATAAGATAATAACATGAGATAACAAGATCTAAATTACAAACAAAATATAACCTATTTACTGAACTCTCTTTCTTTTTTTCAAAGGTTGAAGGGATTTGACACCTCTATCGACTATCGAAATCCCTTCATTGTGGTCTCCTCTAACATACAAAACATCATCTGCATTGGGACCACTCCGAAATGATTGCGACGTACCACTAAAAGGATCGTCTTCAACTGAATTTTCATTGGAACCTTCAGTAGTTTTGGACGATAACAGAATAATCGACCACTTTCGGTTTGCGGTATCTGGAACATAAAATACTTGTACAGCTTGTGATTCCATTATAAACTGTTCGTCTTTGTACCCTTCTTTACTAAAATCAACTTTCACAGATCCCCATTCATCTATTTTAACACCACTGTTTTTATCAATCAATTTTCATTGAAAAATCGGTAATTGGAATGTCGTATAATACAACTCTCATATTAGTTTGATAATGCCAAAGTATGACATATTTTCATAAATTGGATTTATGTCCATACTAACAGAAACATGAATCGCTTCAGCCACTAGTGTAACTCCACTATTTTTCATGGTACTATCATCATCATGTTCATCTGTATAGAATATATAACCATTAATTACATAACCACTATAAGATAATAAATACACACTTGGTCTAGCGGCTAGCCATCGAAGACGTTTTGAAATTGAATTCGGATTTTATTCCAAATTCATAAAAATATGGTCTTGAAACCATCCTATAAACTAGTGATTATGTGCATCTGATAACCATTTTTCAGCCCTCGATGGATTCAACTACCTAATAATTTCTTTGTGAGTTTTAATATATAGAGAAACCTCCAAACCTTCATCTCATGCATTATTATAGTCACATTAGGAATAATATGACATTCATTTGTTCATGTCACATCTACTTTTGGTTGGAATTTTCATAAAACATATATTTAGTATCTTTATTATTATATATTGAAATGTAAAAAAATTTCGGGTTGGATATTATAAAAAGGGTTAATAAAATTTCATAAATTAATATAAATGATGTTTCCCCACCTTTATTGTTGTTGACACCTTAATTATCCAATCAAGCCTTGTTGTGGGAAATTAGTCAACTGGTTCCAGATAGTGATATATATTTATATAATTAAATTAAAATATACCAAATCATATGAATTTAAATTTTTATATTAAAAAGCGTACCACAAAATAAGATTCCAATCATAGTGTTGTTGATGTTTTCCTCAATACCATTCAATTAACACTCTATTATTGAAAACACTATTGTGATATATGATACCTAGACACAAATTTGTCCTTAATAGTGGGTAGTTTAGGGACTTCAATTACATTTTATATTCTCCATCTAAGGCTTCACTTAAAACCTAGACCTTGTTTTAGGTGCTGGAATAGAGATGTTATCATTTAATAGGAAGGATGAATACATGTCCTAATTTAATATATGTGATCTCTTTCAACTTATAAATTATCCAATGAGTGGTGCATTTTGAGTTGAGGAATCCTGCCACCATGGATGCCTCAAGTTGTATGCAAGGAAGTTAGTGGTGACCATGAACACAAGGTGGTGGTACCTAAGCCACCAGTAATACCTCATGGAGTGCCACCTATGTAACCACCTTCTATTCCTAAAATTGGAAACAACACTCAATTTTTATAGGTTTTTTTGAATGATATAGGCTATGAAGGTTATTTCTCGACCTGCCTAGACTATGGAATAGTTGACTAGGGAGTGTCGGTAGAAGAATATTCCCACCTTTTGGGTAATATCAGACCACATTATAAAGAGTCATAAAGGATGGAATTATTTATATTTTTAATCAAATGGATCCACCTACATAGATGAGGGTCATACTCACTTCTTATATGTTGCATGGTTATTCCATGTGAAAGAGGGATGTTATTACCTATGCACACTAAAAATGAAATATAAAATAGTTGGATTTCATGATCATATTATATGATTACATAATTTCATGGACATTTAGATCTGATAGGGAAAAAATTTGAACTTGTTATAGGGAGAAATATTTTTGATAAAGTACTCTGCTCATTTTATAGAGCTAAATAGATTCAGACTGGAATTTTTCTGTGATGATCTTATGACTATGTGGTTATTTTTGGATGGTATGGTATATGAAATTAGATTTCAAATCAATTTCTTCTCGTTAAACATTATTTATCAGATAATAAATGAGGCCCTAATTATTGAGAGAAATCTGAGTGATGCTTATGGTGGTAATAAGGGTGGTTCCTCACACATACCCAACAATGAATCTTCTATTGATAAAGGGACATTTTGATGTTTCTCATGGGGGAAGCAGTAGTTAGGGAACTAATATAGAAAGTATTAAATATATGTCACATGTGTTAATAATAGAGACACACAGAACAACAGTTTATACAATATCATGTAAAATGAAATATTTATGGTAGGATGGGAAATATATTCCATGTATATATGAATTATTCATCAGTTCCTTGTTAGTATGAAATCAAATGACCCCAAATTCTAAAGTGGTCCTATTTGTATATTTCTAGGAATGTAGTTGTAATGACACTAACCACCAAGGAAGAGGTTCTTATCGAGGCATAGATAATAAGACTCACGACATGCATGGCCAGTAGATCCATCTTACTCAAGGAAGTCATGTGTTGAATCATTGTCATGGTATGATGCATTTAGATTCCATTTTTCCAATCTGAAAATAGTATAGTTCCATACCATCTATTGTTCAAGGTACTATTTTAGAATCATATACAATGTTTTCTACTTGATTTTCCATAGACGAATCACAGAATTCTAAATTTTTGGAAATTGTGGAGATTCTACTATTTCAAATTGTTTAATTCTACTATGTGATGACATTTGATACCACATTGGGTATTTTATTAGAATCTGTTCCATGGTGTAATTTTGTTCCCCATGAGATAGGTGGAAATTCATTAGTACAGTTTCTTTTCATCATTAACAAGAGAGAGTTTAATGTAATTAAATGGTTTGATCAGTTAGTTTCCTATTAGGAACATATTAATTGATATCACTAAATGTTAACGTTTACATCTCCATAGGGTGGTATACATATTCATATTTGATAATGGGTTAGTCATGTGTCTCGATATGATCTTCAGAAAAATGGGAAGAAAAATTTGACAAACTATATTTCTGGATTTTTTTTGGATGATATTGGGTTAAGTCCCCCTATTATTTCACCTATAGTGTATTGATTCATGGATGTATAATCTGATGATGCTTCAGATCTTCATTCAGTGAAAGAGGTAAAATTCACCATCGATCTACTACATGGAACAACACCACTATCCAATCCTCCATAAATTATGAAACCTATGGGGCTCATGTATCTCAAGATATGTTGGAATTGCAAGAAGGAAATGTTTACATACACCCCAAAAAATAACCATGGGGTTCATTTGTCATTTTTTTCAGGAAGACGGATAGTATCCTAAGGCTCTATATGGATTACCGATTGTTAAATCAGCTTACGGATAAAAATTGATGGCCAATATTTTGGGTTGGTTTTTCATCATGTATATGTCATATCCTAAAACATAACTCATAAATCATTTAGAAATTCGTATGGTATTTCTGAGTACTTAGTAATGATGGTTGGTCTCATAGATGTGAGAACAATATTTATAGATCTAATAATTCGGAGTTCCCACCAGTATTGTGATTCATTCATTATAATCTCTGAAGAATAAATCTTAGAGTATTCACATTCCCAAAATAACAAGGCCAAACCTCATGAGATTGGGCTAAATTCATAGACAGGGAACTGACATTATATTAAACTAACCAACTAATACTTTTGTATCGACATGGATGCTATTTATGTTATATTATCTTGTAAGATAGATAATTATTAAAACTAGAGAATGTTATAGATTTATCTTTAATGGTTCATCATAACACCATTCTTAACATAAATAGTTTTTTACGGATTATCGGATTTTATAGAATATTTATTGTGGATTTTTTGAAGCATAGAAGCACTATTTTTGGGATAAGTGAGAAAAAGTGTAAATTTCATATAGTATGAATTTTGTGAAATTTGCATCCATTAATTGAATGTAATATTGAATTCATTTCCAATTGTGGTTATTCCAAATCCCAATAGTATCTATATAGTTTACAGTAACACAATAAGTATTGATCTTGAATCAATTTGATTTAAGAAGAGCGAGTCGTTGCATATGAGTATCATCTGTTAAGGCCCCACAAGTGTAATTACCCAATTCAAACCTCATGATATTAATTTTTGTACATGAACTATTATTATTGAGACATTATTCACATGCAGATAATTTTATGGTATTTATGGATCATGAAAGCCTCAAGTATATCTTCACATTAGATGATATGAATCTCCAAAATTGTTGATGTATTGAGTATATATAGTCATTCAATTTTTATATTTTCTATAATATTTGTTGAAGAAATGTCGAAGCTAAATCTCTTATCCAAAAGACTCAAACATATTAAATATAGGAGGCCAGTGAAGAATGGAATCTCATGGCCTTATTCTCTCAATTTAATGTTGTAGTTCAAGAAGATCATGGAAAGCCTATCCTCACATCATTATCATTGACATATACCATTATATAACATGTAAATATGAGGTTACTCTCATATTATATGGGCATAGACCCGAGGAAATGTATCTCAGATGATTATTCATCTTCTGTTTGGACTATGGATGAGGATGAACCCATACAATTTAATGGATGTGTTTGAGATCAAGAACATGCAAGAGGAGGTGACATTGGAACTTCATGTGTCATTTTGGGTAGTGCATCCCTGTGTCAACATGATGTATTGAGACATATGTCTCATATATTTGTGTCATTCTATTAGGTTGGATATATCCATATATATCACTCGGTGTTCCACTTATCTTCAAGTGAAGGATGAATATAACCAACGAGGTGGACTTTTAAATTTATTATCCACTCCTATGTAGAAATTTTATGATTCACCAATGGTCATCATGAGTAGATAAACTATATCACCTCATGTAAATGAAATAGTTTATGTAGTCATTGATCATTTAAAAACATCACACATTTCTTACTTATTCATGAGTCCCTCTTGATAGATGGTATATGGTAGATATACGTTGGAGAGGCCATTTTTATTCATGGATCACCTCATTATATCATATTTGAAAGTGATTATGTCATCACTTCATGGTTCTATAAGGATTTGTAGATGGACTAGGGTACATCGGTGCTTCATGCAACAACTTTTCACCTGTAGACCCTCAAACAATAAGAGCACGTGATTTAGGTGTTAGAAGACATGCTCCAAGAATTTTCCCATGATTTTGGGGTTCCTAAGGGAAAATAATAATCCTTTTCAATTATTTTACATTAATAGTTTTTAGGATACCTTTCATATGAATACTAATTATGATTTATATGGTAGGCCTTGCTAATCACCTTAGTGCCGGTTTGAGGTTGAGATAAAAAATTTCTTGCACCACGGCTCATTGAAGAGTCCTCAGAGATGGATCAATCAACAAGAATTTGCATGCTGGTAGCTTAGTACAAATTGAATTCATAAGTTAATTGATTTAAAAATCCTCCTATGATCAAGGTCATGGATAGGGTTTTATTATGATTTTTCCAATGTTGGAATATAAAAAATTCAAATGCAAGGTACGCTATCGCCTAGGTTCATCAAACCCTTTGAT
The DNA here is from genome assembly GCA_963277665.1 of Viscum album. Classification (NCBI taxonomy): domain Eukaryota; kingdom Viridiplantae; phylum Streptophyta; class Magnoliopsida; order Santalales; family Viscaceae; genus Viscum; species Viscum album. The sequence continues at coordinate 300,575,927 of OY728131.1, read as the reverse complement.
GTTTTGAAATGTGTTGTTATAGTGAATTACTGAATAGAACATGCCTAGAGATTTCAGTGTATGGAATATATATTTCAATTATTTAAGATCTATGGTAATTATCTAAACTAATCACATGTTTTCTAACATGATGAGATTGATCCAGACAGGGATTCTTCTTTTGAGGAGTATCTGGTGTGTATTGTAGATTAATGTGTGAAGACTCTATGGGGTAGGCCATTTCCTTTGGTATGATTTTTATGGAATTACCATCTATTACATGTTCATACTTTGGTGCAAGAAGTAGGTATATGAGTCAAGTGGCTAGATATTTTCTCATTTGATATGTACTTACCCTCCAGAAGCAATATCTGTGATGAGTAGCTTAATTTATGTGTTGTTATAAGAGACCCTATTTTTAAAAATGTGAGGGTTATTATTTTTCAGAAAAACTCGTGAATATGGTATTTATGAATGTTCCATATGGATTTATGAAGGTTATAAGGGAATATGGGGTTTCTATGAAACTCCAAGACTTGAAATTTTTAAAGGAATATAGGGGCCCACATTTAATAGAAATTATTCTGCCTAGGTATAATGTTTTTCCATAATTGTGAGTATCATTTATGAGGGAAATTTAGGGAGCACAATTTCACTTAATAATATTCCTAGGTTGAATACCAATTTGAGTCCACCTTTAATTTTTATTTAATTAATATCACATTGATTATGCATGATTAGTCAAACCATAAACATGTCTCATGCGGGATCCCTCATTAGGCAGATCCTGGAGCATGGTTGTTTCTATTTTTATCCATCCCTGAATCCAATGCATGTAACTCAGGGGTTTTTGGGTAAAAATACAATTTTCACTAATTATTCTTAACACCTCACCTCACTTCACCCATCTTTTCTAGAACACATCACACTCAAATTCCCTTCTCTAAGGCTCTTACTTCACCTCTACTTGGTTTCATGAGATCACATCCATCTGAACACTGATTTGTAGACCCTTATAAGTATTGGATTTGAATTGATAATCTACATATCCCTCCTACATCTAATAAAAGTTTATATTCCCATCTATTTTTATTTTTTGATTAAAACCCATTATCCTTATTCATAGGGAATATATCTATTTTAAAAATTCCATCGTATCTACATCATACCTGATGTAGATATAGGATGAATACTCTTCTATGACCCTATGTTAGGTGGTCCAATTGATTTCCATAAATGTTTAGGTGATTATATAGATTTCACTATTTTGTATCATGCAAGAAATTTCTAATTTTCGCCTCAAAATGGTCAATTTTCATTAATTTGTTAATATATGGATGTTATTATACTGTTTTGTACTTGTTTTATCTTTTCATAAGTTGTCTGACTCTCTAATCACCACCCCTTTGGGTGTTCTAACTTATATTTACCTACTGAATATAAATATTAATGAATCATACCTCTTCTAAAGTTGTTCAGAATTACAAAAAAATGAATTTTCCCAGTTTAATTGAATTAAATGTCTTAGTTTTATTTATTGAAAGTGGATGTGAAGGCCATACCACAAGCTATATAATTATAAATGGTGAAATATATAAATTTTGATTATTTTATTTATTGAGAATGATGAATTTGATTTATTTATACATAAATCATTGATATTAATATTAGTATTCCATTGATATTTGATGTTGAATGATGGATAAGGTATTTCTTAGTATTAAATTACATGATCCCTTACATCGGGTTTTGGGAATGATGTGAGACATTGTTATAGTTTTATTTGGGTGCTGGTCAAGATGTTCCATATTCCATTGTATTAGGGTTTTGGAATGATGACTCACCCCACTAGCCGGAATGATGGGAATCATTTCTTGAATTCATTCGGATATTACAGGCTTCTACCCTTTCTTAAGACCATAGATCCTTGGACTATTTTTGGATACCTGAGTCACACCCCTGGTCTAGCTTTCTCATATTATCTAGGTATATGGCCACTTTGGACCTAATGTACATAGTGAATATTTGGGTATACTGTATATAACTATATAACTATATTTATATATATATTTTTAATTTATATAATTATATAATTCAGAGTAGACATATTCTGACCTATACCGAAGAGGGTATAACTTCTATGGTGTCCTAATGGAACATGAGATAGAAGGTATTTATTATTCATCTTTGTATATTAATCCTTATACCAACATAATTATTTCCTATATACCCTCCTTGAATTATTTCAAGACAACATTGGTTGGGGCCTACTTAGTTTTTCTCAAACCATACATGGCCCACCTTTGTTACCGGAGTAGACCTTGTGAATGAAGGTGGGTAAAGGAAAGTTTCATTTTACATACGCATCGTCTTTATGGATTATACATTTGAGCATTTTTGGAATGGAATGAGAATATTCTCATTATTTTTGTTGAGATTTAATTGAACATTCTTATTGTTGTATATCATGATGTATATGACAATACTCGGTATCCCGTAATTCCACTTCTTATATATCAACATGCCATGATATTATTTTTTATAATACATTGCCTTTGTATTTTGATTATTATTTTTGATTCTCAGTTATTTATATATCTATTTTTATTTGTTGAATCTTTTTCTATTGTACTATCTATTATATAATGCTTCTATAATTGTTTTTTATCTATTATTATTAGTGTACCACTCAGATATGAGTCGAATGTCTCCCCTCCATACCATCATAGACACTATATTATATTTTGAATGATCTGGAATATGGGGAGGCACAATTCATGCAATGTGACCCAACAGCTTTGGGAGATGATTATGCGCACCACAAGTCATGACGTTTCATCACTTCTTAAGGAAACATCAATATGCTTTCATAAGAATCATTCATAGTTTTTTTTTCAGATCTGACGAAGTCCTCCAATGAAATGGGGGGATATAAGAAATGAATTTGGTATGGTAATGGATCTAATGAATTCCTTTAAGAATTTTGAATAAAAGAGGAGATAGGCTTCAAATTTATAAAAAAGGTGATGGCTTCACTTGTAATTGTTTAATGTAGTAAATTTATATTAATTAATGTTCATGAAAAATTTGCTCTGATCCAATTTTATTTGAATATAAGAAGAAGATCAAACAAAATTATCTTATCCAATAATATATAGAGTGTTTTATATTATGTTTTTACCATTATATTTTTCATGAAACCCATGTTTACCCTATCAAAAAATTACCTTGCTGATAATTCTTTTTACATTTTATGGGTCATGATTGTTAATATAAAAAGAATATTGGCTGAAAATGGGTATAGTAGTTATTTTCAAGCATATTCCAGTAACAAGTCTATATATCTGTTTTTATTAGTTTGTTTAAAAATAATTGACCATCAATTGTTATAATATATTGTTAATCTAATTTTTACAAATATTAATTTAGATTGACATATATAACATCTTGATATTAATTTAATTTGAATATAATAAATTAAAAAATTAATAATAAGTTATATTTTTCTATAAAATATGTGGTAGTCATTAACGAACAAAAAAATATTACTATTTTTTTTTTTTTGTAAAATCCTTTTTATGATTTTTGTAGTAATTACAGTAATACTGTGTTGGTGTTTCGTAAGAATTTAGGATAAATAATCAATAGAAATATAATTAAATTAAAAATATAAATTCAATAAAAAAAATTTACATACCCATTTAGACCTAAATAAAAGATTTTTTTATTCATATCAAAAAAATATTATAGTTCTTTAAATAATGATTGTGGTATTTTTAAATTTATCATTAACTTGAATAGTATAATGTCCATAATAAAAGATAAATATAATCAAGTTGAAATATATTTGAAAAATGAATTTAAATAGATAAAACACATCCATCCAATAGGATGATCGAATGTTTAAGTGTCATTTTTTGTTCTTTAACATATTATTTTTAACATTAATTACATGCTTTTCTTGTACCTTGGTTATAAATATTTACATATTTTTTATTTATTATGATCGAAAATAAAATGGAATTTTTTAATTAAATTTTACCAAAGGATTCAAAATATTTATTCAATTATTTATGATTCCATTTCAATAATTTTCCTAATTTAATATAAAAATAACCTCAAAAATGTGATGACCTTTTTTATAAAATTACTTATAATTATAAAATTGTTTTTACAAAAAATTAATTTAAATAATATTCTTAATAATATAAATATATTATTTTCAAATAAATATTATCTAATATAATTTAAAAACAATTCAAAATAAAAATTTTCTTTGTATATACATGAATAGAAAATGCAATTTTAAATAAAAATTATTATTTTCCACTATCAATTGATAAGTCATCAATTTCCGGAAATTCACATCAATTTGTCATAAAAAATACCGGACATATAATTTTAGATATTTATATAATATTTTTAAATGTAAAATATGTAATTTTAAAATTAATGATTAAAATAAATCCATTTAATGCATTAAAATCCAATTTAGTTAAAAATAATGCTTTTTTATCATTTCTGACCGAAAAAATCACTCATATGGATATAATAATTATAACTCCATAAAATATGTTTAATGAATATTTATAATACGTGAAAGATGATATAGCATGATATTATGTGGTTTCCTAAAATTTAAACAAAATTTTTATTTAATTAAAAATGATAATCCTTGATGGCCATATTGCATAATCAAAATAATGATCATCATAAGAGGTTGACCATATTTATGGTAAAAATACAATAAATTTTGATCTAATAAAAATAACAAAATAAAAATCAACCTCCTTTATTGGAATCAAATTTTTCCCTCATCAATCCCTCAAGATTAACCCCCAGACATTGGGGATATCCTCATTCTAGAATAATAATTAGTTACATATTAGCATCCACAAAGGATTGTATGTAGGATGTTAGTATAATACACAATATTGTTACAACAATGTGAAATATCATAATATATAAGAATTTGTAGAATATATATTAAATAAAAGATATAAAAACGTATGCCCATGTTCATTTTTCTAATGTAATTAAGACTATTATATATTCCAATCAAGCCTACTTCAACTAATACAGGTGGATGTCGTTGTGGGTCAAAAAGTACCAAATATGAACTATTTGGAAAAAAATATGATATTCCATTATATATTCATTATCGAGAAATTATAATGCCCCAACCCCAAAATCATGGAGCAAGTGTATTATTTTAATACATTGGCATGATTACCTTGAATCATGTCCCGAAGGACCGATCTGTTTTGTAATCTAGGAAAATAGGTTATATACATGAATGTAACATTACACATTAGAAAAATAAAACACCACATAAATTATCCTTTGAGAACGCCATTAATCTCCTAGCTTAAACCTTCCTATCAATCATAATACACTACTTGGAATCCTGTGAAAATAAAACATATGAAAGGGGTGATATCAAATGCTCTACAAAGGTAAGAAAAATATGAGAAGATTACATAAACATTAGAAATCATGAATATTTGAAAACACATTCATTTTCGAATAATAAACTTGTACACTTTATGGAAGGAATATAAGATCAGTAAATAATTCCATAATAAAACAAAGTCATGGGTATTCTACTAGTCTAAAAACCACATGAACATCAATGTTATTTTCATAATGAGGGAATTAATAATGCCAGACATTCTAAAACATTTTTTCATTACCTCGGCCAAGACGTCTAAAAATGATTAAGGCCTCAGCCAAAACCATATATCAAATTGGGAAAGGCATCATCCAATTCCATATATAATAGTCTAATGAGACCTACCAATGCACAGAGGAGCTATAGGAGGCTCCACCCATGATATACTAAGTCCAACACATTCTTCATATGAAAAGGTTGAAACATAACATAAATTTTTTTATTAAAAATAGAATACGTAATGCCTATACTTTAATCATAAACCATGAATGGTATAAAAATAACACATCCATAGCCAAATATATCCCAAAACATTCAATACAATATGGACGATTTGTATAATAATAAATCAACTTCAAACAAGTTTAAAATCCATCAAAAGATCTTTACATAGATGAAAATTATTTGTAAAACACTTTGATAGAAATATCCATTTTTCATGAAAACATTTAGAATTCATACATTTATAAAGGAATTAATTTAAAAGATATTTTGGAATAAAAGTTTCCCATACAACATTAAAACTTTTTAAAAGAATTATCATTTAAAAACATTCATGTCCATTTAAATAAACCCTTAATGTCATTTTTAAATCATGGTCATTAATTAAATGTATTTAGAAAGATAAATCTTTAAAACAATTAAAATTATGATCTAGTTAAATAGACCCTCCCATAAAACCATAAAATATTATATTTGAAAACATTATTATGAAATATGGTTATCTTTGATAAATATTTCCTAGTAAATAGTTACACACAAACAATCTTGGATATTAATGAGATTGATGAAATAACCCTTACCTTGCACTTTCCTTTGGTCAAGGGTACGTATAACCTATCGTATAATGACCATAGTATGTTATTAAATTATAAAATAACCATAATCAAATTTATTATATAATATGTGATTCATTTATGACTTTATACTACTCATTTAATAATGGAATCAATGTTAAATTAACATTTAGGGTAATAATAGCTTTCTTTATCGTACGTATTATAACTTTTTATTCTTGATCATATCATTTAGATCATGATTTTCATACTTCCAGAATATAACAAATTATATATATATATATATATATTATAAATATGTATAATAGATATATATATTAAAAGGAAAACACTGTTTATGGAGAGGGTTGGTCGTACATACACCTAAACTATGTTTCTAGTTTCATATCGTATTGAATGGAAGTAAGTGAATAGTATATTTATATATAAATTTATTTATTTATATATATATATCTAATAAGTATCATTATTATGTCATATATTAAATTATTTTTAATAATAAATATTTCTACAATCATCGTCGAATGGTGATTTGTTGAAATGAATCTCATCGCATCGTGGAGACTGTAATCTGTATGTACGCATGAGCGACAATATCATTATATTTATGGAGAAATAATATTTAATTGGATGGTATATAATATATAAAGAATCATTATAATGTTATATCTATTATTTACCTCAACTATACTCAATATTATAAACATCCAAATAATAATGTGTTTAAATAACAAACCACACCACGACGTGGAGACGATAAGTCGTACGTTTGCACGTATGATGAATTTGTCATTTATTGGACGAATAGAATAACGAATATGGTTGTAAAATATTTATAATAAAATAATATTATATAGGAGGAACTATATTTATTATTTGGGTATTGAAAAACAAAGAAATATTAAGTGGAAGAAGAAATGAATTTGAAAGATGGTTGTGAAATTATTACTTCTCCTTCGGGTGTTTTATTTTTTAGTTGATCAAGAGGAATGAATATTTTAGCTTTATAATAAATTTAAGTACTATAGGTTGATTTTAGGGAATTTTAGGGGATATTTGGTCTTGTTTTGGCCACGCCAAATGGCTTTAATGTGTGATTTTGAGTGAAGGGGAAGTACCATTTTATAAGAGAGGTGAGGGTCACTTTTGGAAAATCGTGAAATATTATTTTATAATATACTCATATTAGGTTTCAAATGGCTAAAAAATAATTTATTTCTAGTAAATGGTTGGGATGGGTCAAAAAACACTCAACCAATATGTTTTTGATAGGTTTAGGTCATTATATTAACATTAACTTTTAGATTTAACTATAAGTTAAATAGTTCAACTTTTATCGTGTCTTCTTGTATTCTTAAACTATATGGTTAATAAACACATTATAAACATCCGAAAGAACCTAAATTGTTTCTTTAATGACATATATAGTATTATTTAATCCTTTTTCCAGTCCTTAGAGTTTTATAAATCTTATAATATTTAATAATATAATAATTTTTTAAGACTCATTTATGTCAATTTGGACACTATTTAGTATTTGGTTTATGTGAATGTCATAATAACCTGATTACATTGAAAAATATACATTAAATCAATACTGAAATGTCATATTCACCTATAAAATTCTCGGATGTCAAGAAAACTTTGAAATTATATTTATTTTAACATTTATAATACCATTTAATTGATTCTTTCATTAATAAGGTAATTACTGCATCATCATTGGGTCCCAAAATAATTTAATTATTTAACATATAAAAATTAAAAAAGACATGATGTGTGAAATATTATTATATCTCAAAGGAATATTTATTTCTACGAATATAAATTATATAACACATTATAGAATTTATTTTACTAAATGATAAATGTTTTGGTCATTTTTTTCTTTACTTTAAATTAATTAATATAAAGTGTCATTATCACTGTCATGTGACTCCATGTGGTCTCAAAAACTACCCAAGGATTCCCATGTTCATAAATTTATGAAAAAATAGGAATATAACACATGTTAGGATAATTGAATGTTATTATAATAATATTTGTTTACACTTATTTACCAGATTTACTCTTTAGCCATGGTAAATAAAATATTTACTGTAGTAATACTCATAGTGTCTAAAAATAAAATATCCCCATTTAAAAAATGTGAACCTCCTAATTCAAAATATGTAATCCATTTTTATAATTTCAAAATACATAAGTGGTATAAATTAATTTAAAATTAATCCCCATTGTCAAAACAAAAAGTGTGTTTTTAAGAAATAATAACTATCAAATTATTGACACTTGTTTATATTAATATTTAAAATTAAAATTACATCCAATGACTTAAATTATATTAAATGATAAAAATATAATCTAATGTTACTTTAAAACCACTAAAATTTATAATTTAACCATATAAATTATTTCGAATAAAAAAGTTGTTTATAATTAAAATTTAGTATTTATCACTATTCATCAAAATATGACACTAATTAGAAAAGTACAAAAAATTTATCCAAACTAAATTTTTATGTCCCGATTATAATGAATAATTTTATTTCCTTAAATTGGATATGTAAAAGTGTCATATATTGGTTTTAAAAAAGGTTCTCCACTAAAAGGCTGTAAAATTGCATTTTTTTAAATACATCTTTTAATTGAAAAAATACAAAATTTGTTCTCATATTTTATCTAAGAAACAGATAATATGAATTATAAAATTATATGTAGTATATAAAATTCAAAATTCATTTAATACTATTCATGCAACACCACAAGCTTCTATGATACGTTTCCCCTTGAATAGTGGAATAGCTTGCATTGTACACAATTTCATGATTCTAACACACTACGACCAATCAAACTAGCAGTTATGAATAGTAATACCAACTTTTTAAACTTTTATGAATTTTATTTTTAAAATTGGACTTCATTCATGAATTCATAACGTTGATATTAGCTTAGGGTGAATTTTTGGTATTTTTCTAAAAGCATTCAATTTTTGATAAATAGTAAAAAACTCTTCGTTTTTTGGTTAAAACCGACATTTAATTTAATTAATTATTTATTTTATTTAAATTTATTTTATGTAAAAATAGTTACATAATACCTATATAAGTTCAATTTAATTCCTTAGAGTATTTTTATAATAAGTTTGGATATATAAAAATATTAATGAACGTTTTACCGTCTTTTACCCACCTTCTAGGAGCACTTGCAAATTTGCATAAAACATAATTTTATCACTTCAGTGAGTTGATTTTTAAAAATCCTAGATATGTCGTTAATATCAGAAATATATTTTGGTCTAATAAAATGAAAATATTTTTGTGGTGAATAGTAGCTTTTGACTTTTATTTACAACGGTTAAAAGTAAATAGGGTAAATAGGTAAAAATGATATCATAATTACCATAACACATGTCCCAATTGTATTGGATATTTTTTATTCGTTCGAAAATATCTTTTTTAATAATAAAGTATCTTATTTGGTCAACTTGGATTAGATTAGGACATTTATTATTATTTTATTTAAAGAAGAGTTAAAAGAGTTAAATTCCAAATTTAATAACTAACCCATTTTTAATATTCGGTTACACACATTATAAATTAAACTATAAATATTCAAAAGAAATATAAAATTATTTCCAAATTAATGGTATTTTATTTATAATTTTTAGACATTAAATAACTTAATTTATTTATGACACATTGATGATGCAGTAATTACCTTATTAATGAATGATTAAACTAATTGATATTATAAATATCCAAATATATTTAATTTGAGACTTTTTAGTAATTCAACTAATTTTATAGGTTAATATTAATTGTTAGAGTAGATTAAATACTTTTTTTAGATGTAATCATGTTGTTAGGATTTTAAAAAAACCCAAATACTAAATAGTGTCAAAATTGACATAATTGAGTTTTCGAAACAAATACTATATTATTAACTGATATAATATTCCCAAAAATCTAAGGTTCATCCAAAAGACTTAGATAAGGTTATTTATATTAATAATGAACCACATGGGGTTCACATGTCTTTCTATAGTGTGTTTATTAACCACATTATATAAAAATACTAAGAGACATGGTAAATGTCATAAATATTTAACTAAGAGTTGAATCTAAAAAATAAGGTTAATATGGTACCCTAAACCAGTCTAAAACATATTTGTTGAGGCGTTTTCGACCCATACCCAACTTATTCACTAAATATATCATTTTGGAGCCATTATAAACCAAAAAATATTTTATTATAATATAATATTTCGATCATTCTCTAAAGTGACCCTCACCACTCTTATAAAATGGTACTTCCCGTTATCTTAATTTCACACCTCCAAAGCCTTTTTTATCGGCCAACCCCTTCCCAAATATCCTCACAACTTTCCTCCCTTCATCCTAGAGGCATTCCATTGAACATAAATCCATCCTATGGTGCCCTTTTGATCAAATAATAGGAAGAACCCGAAGAAGAGGTAAATATTTCATCACCTCTTCCATGTTCTTTTCTTCTTCCACTTCCTCTTTGTTTATTGTTTCTATTCTAAAATAATAACTCAAGTATATTATATATACTGTGAAGTTAGTATAAAAATGGTACAACCATATTCATTATTCTATCCATCATATGAATGAAAAAGTCCCAAACATGCGTGCGTATGGCTCACTGTCTTCACGTCATGTTGTAGTTTGTTATTCAAACATTTCATTATTTGGATGGGTAAAATAATGCATATATTTTTTTTAAATAATAAATATAAGCTATTAATGATTATTTATAAATGATATTCCATCCAATTACATACAATTTTACCATCAATATAATGATATTGTCGCTCGTGCGTACATACTGATTACTGTCTTCACGAAAGAGATGAGATTCATTCTCCATCGTAATCATTCAAGAATAATTTTCATTTTATGATTAAATATAATCTATAATAACTTAATATCAATCAAGATAACAATAAAATAAATCATATCCATAAAAAACATGGCTGACTTTACTGAGCATATAAAGGTAAACAGATCAATTAATACCTAAAATGAAGATATTACTATAAAATTATTAACAAAGCAATATTAGAGGATCATATATAATATCATATTTATGTATATAGTTTTTTTATAATTTAATAAAATTTATTTAACTATTATACATGAGTTTAACATACCCTCTACCAATGAAAAGTACATGGTCAGGTTTAATTTCACAAGATCTTTATTATCCGAGGTTGTTTTTACGTAAGATTCTACTGGGACCTCTTTATTATCCACATCGGTGTTTTCTTAAAAATGTATCTCAAATTTTTTTTTACTATTTACTAGAAAATGGTTTAAAGTCATTTGTACCGTTATTTGACCTTATATGTTGTGAAAAGAATCATTCTGTTGTCTTCCAAACAAGATACTTTATGACCTTTTCGTCAAAATTTAGGTATGAATGTTTTTTAACTTATACGATGACTACATCTATTTTCTGTTGATATGACATCATCTAAGCGTCCCAAAAAATATTATAAAATTATTTTGAAATTAGATATTTTCTGTTATAATTATATTAGTTTTATATGATTTTAAAATTGAAAGAGTTATTTCAATAAAAAAGTTTTGATTTTATCTATGTTAACATCCGTTTGATGGATTTTAATCTTGTTTGAAGTTGATTTATTACGAAAAAAAATCATCCATATTGTATTGAAGGTTTTGTGATATGTTTGACTGTGGATGTTTTATTCATATACCAGTCAAGGTTTGTGGATAATGTATTGACATTTCATATGCTAGTTTTAATATGAATGTTTATGTTATGTTTCAGCATTTTCATATTAGGAATGAATTGGACATAGTACGAAATGGGTGGAGCCTATTATAGCTCCCCGATGAATCAGTAGATCTCATGAGATAAACTAGTGTCTTGGCACAAGACCTGGAGAAATTCATATTCTTATTCTTGGCATAAGGCCTTGACTATGTGGTTATGAGGTCTGGCATTATGCATTCCATCATTATTAAAGTGGTTATTGATATTTCATGTGGTTATTTGACTTGTAGAATATCCATGTGAATAAGTAAATGTAATTATTTCATTTTCGCTTTTCCATATTATGCAGATTTTTATGTTTAAAATGATTTTATTTTAGTCTAATATATTTCGTTAAATGTTTACGCTTATTTAAGAAAGTTTCCTCTATATTGTTATCTCTACTGAGATTCTATGCTCACCCATTTCAATGTTTTATTTATCCTAGTATGTGAAAAAGTATTTTATGGTTGACCTGTAGGGATGAGCTAAGGATATAAGTGTGTTTAAAAAGGGTACAAAATATTGTTGATAATTTTATTTCATGTTGTAACGTAATACAAATGAATGTGTCTAGTATGTCCAAGGCTACTAAATTGATTGGTCATTCAGTATTTGATCCCTTGTGATCATGCCAATTTTATGAAATAATGCACTGACTTTGGGTAACTAGGGTCGGGACATTACAGTTGGTATTAGAGAAAGTTTAGTATAAACTATAGAAACTAGATTTTTAAAAAATATAATTAGAGTACACTACTCTATAATAGAGTATAAAGATTAGTATATAAGAACTTCCTAGAATTTGGGAGCTGTAATGAATTTGTGAGTTTTCCAAGACAAACATCCCTGTCCGGATATGAGCAGATAGAGGAAACTCTGGCCAATATTTACCTAGGGATAAAACCTAAAAATACTGCTTTTAGCTAGACTCAAATGAGAACTGGTGCATGAAAATGTGCCTTGCTACACTCCTAGTTACAACACCCCTAGAGGATATGTTTAGGATAATTACCATTTTCCTTACATTAAATTATGAAGTGTATATGAGTATATGCCTCCTCAATGAAAATATTTTTATGAATATGGATTATATCCTCAAATGGTTCAATTTATATCAAGTGTTTTACATGTTCGAAATTGTGTATTGCGATTTATAAACTAATCTATTGTATGACATTATTTAAAAATGGATCCCAGTGGAAGGAAGGGAAACTATATCAACCCATGTAATCCATGTAAGTATTTCCCTCCAACCCGAGATAATTATAGTGGAGCTGGTGATGAAACTAGTGTTGATCATCTTATAACCATACTGGGACAACTCACTAAGGTTTTGAATAATAACCTTACTCATATAAAGAACCCTGATGGACAATTTAGAGGGTGAATGTTGTCCACTTCATGAGGAAACAACCTTCAACATTCAATGGGAGAACCAATTCATTAGTATATGAGGAATTGATAAGTTCCATAGAGAAAAAAATATTTCATGCTCTGGGAAGTAGTGAAAGGGAAAAAGTTGTCATGGTAGTTTATCACCTCATAGAAGATGAAAATCATTGGTGGTAATTGATTCAATGCCCAAAAGAAGATTAAGAAGTATCAAACATGGTATTGATGAAGTTTGAAGAGATTTTCTTGAAAAAATGATTTCGTCATTACCATTGAGTAGATGTGGAATGAAAATTTCTGATTCTAAGGAAAAAGGTGGATGAGAATGTCATAATGTATGAGGCTAACATTACAAGGTTAGCTAGGCATGATGAAGATTATATAGGTAACCCATGGATTAAGATTGATCAATTCGATTAGTTGTTAAAACCATTTCACCATCGACTTTAGTCTCGTAATTCTTCTTATCACATGAAGATATTTTCTAATGTGCTATCAATAAAGAAAAATAATTCTATAAGTATTATGAATTTAATGCAAAGAATGAGAAAAAGAGATCTGTTGAACACTCTAGAAATGGAAATATGGGAAGAAGGGAAAGAAAGAATATACATCCTATGGTAAATGTGGGATGAAACACCCTATTACTTTCCTGAAGGGAATGAGAGTCCGTTACAAGTGTGGTAAAAAATGCCACCATGTTCGTGATTTCAAGGGGAAGAAAGAGGCTTCTGACATTGAATGCTACAATTTCATAGAAAAGGGGCATTATGAAATTGAATTTATTATGTTCCAAGGTAACAGTCCTCAGAAAAAGCCAAGGGAGAGGGTAAGCTTATGTGATCACTACCGTTGAGGTTGACGCTCCAAAAGACATGGTGGCATATAATTTATTGGTTTCCTCAAGTTTATCCAATGATTTATTTGATTCTGGATCATCACATTTTTCCATGTCTTCCCAGTTTTCTAAGAAAATTAGATATTTTCAATTTCACAGAACATGGGAGTTATCAGTGAAACCTCCTAAGGGAATTATCATCACAACATTTTTTTTGAATCAGTCCCCATTATGGCATATAAATGGTCTTTATCTGCTGATCTCATCATCATACCCTTGATTGTATTTGATATAATCCTTGATATGGATTGGATTTCAGACTATGATGCGAAAATTTATTATAATAAGTTAGAGGTTACAATTCTAGATGATGATAAAGAGTATCTTATCTTTAGAGAAGAAACATCACGATCTGATTCTTATCTAGATCTACCACCAGTAGCTCTAATAAATTCAGATATTGGGGAGGATGATAAAGAAATAATCATGGGTGAGGAAGATAATGTTCTAATAGAAGGCATACTTATTGTGCAAGAATATGTCGATGTGTTTCCAAAGGATTTACCTAGAGATCCTCCAAAATGCAAAATTGAGTTTTCCATTGATTCAATTATTGGTTCAAGGACCATATCGAAGCCCCATTTTAGAAGGGTCACTATGGAATTAGTTGTACTAAAGAAACAACTAGAGGAATTGAGTAATAAGGGATTTATTATCCCTAGTGTTTCACCATGGGATCCCCTATCCTATTTGTTATGAAGAAAGGAGAGTCTATGAGGTTATGCATTGACTACAGGGAGATCAAAGTTCTAACAATAAAGAACAAGTACCCCTACCTAACATTGAAAATTTATTAGAACAAATTCATAGAGCTCAATATTTATCTAATATTGACCTTCAATATAGATATCATAGGTTGTGTTTGAAGAACAAAGAAATTCTGAAGTCAACATTTCGAACCAGGTACGAGCATTACGAGTTTACAGTAATGCATTTTGGATGGACTAATGCACCCTTTGTCATCATGGATCTAATGAATAGAGTTTTCAAAGAAAATTGTGTTGACATTGTATTGGTATTTGTTGATGATATCAAGGTATACTCCAAAAGATATGAAGATCATTACAATAACATGTGAATTATTTTAAATACTTTTAGAAGAATTGAATCATATGGGATGTTTAGAAAGTGTGAATTCTAGCTTCAGGAGAATTATTTTCTTGGCCATACTTTCTCTAAAGATGGAATCCGAGTTGATACTTCAAATACCATGGCAATCCAAAAATGTCCAGCACTGACGAGTATAACTTTGGTACGGAGTTTTATTGGTTTAGCAGGATATTATCGGCGTTTTGTCCAGAATTTTTCTCGATTAGATAACCCATTAACCAATCTCACTCATTAATGGGTTAAATTTGTTTGAAAAAAAGAGTGTGAAGAATGTTTTGAAGAACTGAAGAGAATATTTGTTAATTCTCCTATCTTTACTCAACCATTGGGGAATTATGGGTTAGTTATTTACAATGATGCATCAAAGAAAGGACTTAGTTGTGTCCTTATGCCTAATGATAGAGTTAATTCCTATACAACACTTGAGCTAAAAATTCCTGAGAAAAACTATCCCACTCGTGATATTGAGTTGGCAGTATTAATAATTTATCCAAAAATATAGAGACACTATCTATATGTTAAAAAATGTGATATTTATACTGATCACAAGATTTTGAATTATATTTTCTCATAAAAATAACTATACATGAGGCAACAGATATGGCTTGAACTACTCACGGATTATGATTGCACAACGCACTACCACTTGGGGATGGACAATAAGGTGGCATTAGCTTTGAGAAAAAAATATCATGGAGTTTCGAACAATATGAGAGTTGAAAGGGATCATATTTTCATGGATCAAGAAAAGATGGTGATGGGAATAACCCAGGAAGGTGAAAAATAAAATCTTTTTCAGATATTTTCCAAACCATCGTTAAAAGAAAGGATAAAAAGTTCTCAGACTGATGATGAGGAATTTCAAAAAAAAATTAATGTTGTGGACAATGGTAGATTGATCGAATTCGTATATAAAGATGAAGTTTTGAAATTTGTGATGAGACTTTGTGTTTCCGATATACCAGGTCTAAAAAGGGAATTGTTGGATGATGCTCATAGCTCTAATTTCTCTATAAACCATGGTAGCACTAAGATTTAAAGATATTTCAAAATATTGTTTTTGTGGGACAATATGAAGAGGGAGATTACCGATTTTGTGTCAAGATGTATGGTCTGTTGAAAAGTGAACTCTAGATGGCAACAACCTAGAGGATTTATGCAACCTCTTCCCATACCTGAGTGGAAAATGGATAATATTACAATGGAATTTGTCATTGGGCAACCAAAGACACTTGGAAGGAATGATGAATTATCGGTCATTGTTGACCGTCTTACCAAGTCAGCACATTTTTTAACTATAAGAGAATATTTTCCACTTGAATGTTTGGAAAGTATGTATATTGATGAAGTTTTAATACTCCATGGTATACCCCTATCGATTGTTTCAAATCATGATCCCTATTTTACATCATGATTTTGGAAAAGTCTTCAGAATTACAAGGATACTGAACTTTGTTTGATCACTTCCACCACCCTAAAACCGATGGACAATCAGAAAAGACTATTCAAACCATAAAAGACATGATGTGATCTTGGTCACTTGACTTTCAAGTTATGTGGGATAAATATTTACCTCTGGCAGAATTTCCCTATAATAATAGCTTTTATTCAAGTATTCAGATGGCAGCAAATGATGTTTTATATGGAAAGAGATTCTGCACCCCATCTTTTTGGGATGTTATTAGTGAAAGAAAACACATAGGTCCAGAACTTGTTGTGAAATGATAGAAAAGGTGAAGGCTTTACAAAGCCGCATCAATGCAGCCCAAAGTAGGAAAAAGAGCTATGGAAATAACATAATTAAGGATTTGGAATTTTAGGTAAGAGATCATGTTTTCATGAAGGTATCTTTATGGAAGGGTGTTATATGTTTCAATAAGAAGGGTAAATTAAGTCGTAGGTACATCAAACCTTTCAAAATTCAAGAACAAATTGGAGTTGTAGCTTATCGTTTGGAAATGACTCTTAATCTCTCCAATGATCAATATGGGTTCCATGTATCACTGTTGAGAAAATACATGCATGACCCAGTGCATGTACTCACCATTGAGAAAATTAAAATTGAATCGAATATGTTTTATTGTGATGTGCCTGTCAAAATTCATGATACAAGAGAACAAGTTCTGAGAAACCGGATCACTCATCTGGTAAAAGTTCTATGGAGAAATCATAAGATGAATGATGGAATGTAGGAACCATGGGAACATATGTTGAAGAACCACACAAATATTTTTATGAAGTAATATTATAGAAATTTCTAAGAAGAAATTATTTTATGGATGGTAGAATGTAACACCCCAAGCTTCCAAGAAATGTTCCCCTTTGAATAGTGCAATAGCTTGCATTGCACACAACATCAAAATTCTAACACACTGTGAACAATCAAACTAGCTATTATGAATAGTAATACTCACATTAGTAAATTTTACAAATTTTATATTTCAAAATGGACTTCATCTTTCAATTCAGAATATATAAATTAGCTTAGGGTGAAATTTTGGTATTTTTATAAAAGCATTCAATTTTTGATGTATAGTGAAAAACACTTCGTTATTGGTTAAAACCAACTTTTTATTTAAATAATTATTTATTTCATATAAATTTATTATAGGTTAAAATAGTTCAATATTACCTTTATATATTCAATGTAATTAATTTGAGTCATTTTATAATAATTTTAGATATATAAAAATTTTGATGAACGTTTTACTATCTTTTACCCACATCTTAGAAAATTTTGAAAATTTGCATAAAACATAATTTATCCCTTTCTGTGAGTAGAATTTTAAAAATATCAGAGACACGCTTAATATTAATAAGTAAAATGTTGTTCAATAAGATGAAAATAATTTTTTGTGAATAGTAACTTTTGACCTTTATTTACCACGGTTAAAATTAAATAGGTTAATTAAGGATAAAATGATATCATAGTTACCCTAACACATGCTGTAATTCAATTGGATAAGTATAATTCCACCAAAAACAACATTAGTAATAAAATATTATCCTATTTTTTCCACTTGTATTAGATTAGGAAATTTATTATTATTTTATTTAAAGAAGAGTTTAAAGAGTTAAATTCAAAGTTTAATCACTAAACCCATTTTAATATAGGTTTACACACAATATAAATTCAACAATAAATTTTCATTAGAAATATAAAAATATTTCCTACATAAAGTTATTTTATTTATAGTTTTTAGAAATTAAATAATATAATTTATTTATGACACAATAATGATGCTGTAATTTCCTTATTAATGAATGATTAAAATAATTGATATTATAAATATCCAAAAAAAATTAATTTGAGATTTCTGATTATTTCCACTAACTATGTAAGATATTATGAAATATTATGGTTGATTAAATAATTTTGTTTCGATGTAATCATGTTGTTATGAGTTTCACAAAATCCAAATACAAAATAGTGTCAAAATTATGATAAATGAGTATTTAAAATAAATACTATATTATTAATTGATTTAACATTTCTAAAAATATAAGGATAGGCCAAAAGACTTATATAAAATTATATATATTAATAATTAATCCCATGGGGTTCTTTTGGCTTTTTCTTAGTAAGATTATTAACTATATAATATAAAAATAAAAAGAGTCATGGTAAATGTAAATCTATTTAACTAACAGTTAAATCTAAAAGATAAGGTTTATATGGTGACCTAAACCTGTCTAAAACCAATTGGTTGAGATTTTTTGACCCATCCCCACCTTATACTCTAAATAAATCATTTTAGACCCAATTGAAACCGAAAATCATTTTATTATAAAATAATATTTCAATCTTTTCCTAAAGTGACCCACACATCTCATTTTAAAGGGTAATTCCCATTCTATTAATTTCACACCTCAAAAACCTTTTACTAGGCCATCCCCTACAAAAATATCCTCCCGAATTTTCTCCTTTTATCATATAGGACTTCAATTAGATATTAGGCCAAACTAAGAAGCCATTTTGATCAAATCAAAAGGAAGAACATGAAGAAGAGGTAAATATTTCATCACCTCTTTCATGTTCTTTTCTTCTTCCACTTCTTCTTTCTTTTTTGTTTCAAATTTAATATAACAACCCCAGTATATTATTTAAACTGTGATGTTATTATAAAAATGGTACAACCATCTTCATTATTCTATCCATCATTTGAATGACAATGTCGCCAAATGTGCGTACGTACGGCTTACCGTCTCCACGTCATGGTGTGGTTTTTTATTCAAACCCTTCATTAGTTAGATGAGTATAATAATGATTATAACATATGTAAATAATAAATATAACATGTTAATGATTCTGTATATCTAATATATAATCTAATTAAATACTATTTTACCATCAATATAATGATATTGTGGCTCGTGCGTACGTGTGGATTACCGTTTCAACGAACGTGATGAGATTCATTCCCTATAGTAATAATTCATGAATAATAGACATTTTATGATTAAAAATAATGTAAAAGAACATAATATCATTCTGAATATGAATAAAATACATCATATCCATAAAAATCATGTCTTAAATAATGAATCATATAAAGGAAAACTGATTAGTTAACACCTGAAACGATGATATTACTAAAATATTATTAACAAAGAAAAATTAGAGGATCATATATGATATCAACTTTAATTATATAGTTTATGTCTAATTAAGTAATAATTATTTTATGATTATTCAGTATATTAATGTACCCTCGATCCATGAAAATTTCAATTTAAGGGTTATTTCCACCATCTCTTTATTATCCGAGGTTGTTTTTATGTAAGTATCTACAGGGATAAATTTATCATCCACATATGTGTTTTCATAAAAATGCATTTTAAAAAAATTTAATATTTACTCGAAAATGGGTTAAATTCATTTATACCCTTATTTAACCTTATATGTTTTGAAATGAATATTTTTGTCATTTTCGAAACAATGTACTTCATGACCTTTTTGACAAAATTAAGGTAAGAATGTTTTTTAACTTATACGGCGAGTGCGGCTATTTTCTGCCATTATAACATCGTCGAAGATTCTCCTAAAATCTCATAAAAATAACTTCAAATTAAATGTGTTCTTTTATAATTATATTAATTTAAAATTATTTCAAAATAGAAAGTGATATTTCTCTAAAAAAATTATTTCATCTAGCTCAACATCCTTTTGATGGATTTTAAGTGTGTGTGAAGTTGAATTATTATGATAAAAACCATTCATATTTTATTGAAGGTTTCTCCATATGTTTTAATGTGGATTTTTTATTTTTATACCATTCATGGTTTATGGGTAAAGTGTTGAAATTTCATATTCTACTTTTAATATGAATGTTTATAATATGTTTAATCATTTTACTATGATGAATTCCAGGTACTTAGTAAGTGATGGGTGGAACCCGCTATAGCTCCTTAATGCATCAGTAGGTCACATGAGATGAACTAGTGTCTTGGCATAAGGCCCTGACAAAAAAATTTGTTCGCCTTTGCACAAGGCCTTGACTATGTTGTTATGAAATTTGGTATTATGAATTCTATCGTTATGAAAGTGGATATTGATATTACATGTGATTATTCGACCATTAGAATATCAATGTGAATAAGTAAATGAAATTATTTGATATTATATTTTCCATATTATGCTGAATTTTGAGTTTAAAATTCTTTTGTTTAAGTCAAATACATTGCCTTAAATATTTATGCTTATTTTTTAATGTTTCTTCTATATTGTTAACATCACTTAGCATTTGATCTCATCCATTTATATGTTTTATTTTTTCCAGGATGTGAAGAAAGAATTTATGGTTGACTTGTAGGGATAGGCTAATGATATAAGTGTGTTTAAAAATGGGAAAAACATTTGTTGGTGTTTTTATTTCATGATTTAATGTAAAAAATATGAATGTATTTATTACATACAAGGCTACTAAATAGATCGGTCTTTTAGGATTTGATCCCTCGTGATCAATACAATATAATATAATAATTTTCTGACTCCGAGTAACTCAGTTTGGGGCATTACAATTCATAACCACATTTTGAACGGCCAGTTTGGTAAGTTTTGGTGCACTCGAACTCAGTGTTGATTGTAACACAAGTTATTGAATTTTCATTAAGAGATAACATACTATGAAATCTTGAGGTCTTACATTATCTCCTCCTTCAATAAATTACGTTCTCGCAATTCAAAAATGTTCTTCAAAATTAAATAGTTAAAAATAAAAAAATACCTTCGTGGAAAACCCACATCAAATATTGGGTTAATAAAATTTATTCTTAATAAGAGGGATAGGGAAATGATAAAGTCACCAAAAAATTATGATCATTATTAGAAGAACATTGGTGGAAATTAGATACACATAATTAGTGAAAAAAACATAAATATTTATAGGGAGTGATTGAGGTCATCAATCACAAACAAGGGTAAAATTGAGGGCCTCAAAGCCATAAATCTATGAGGATTTAAAATATAATCGGTTCATCAAAACATAATGTATTATGATAAGACTTTTTTGGTTTTAATATCCCTACCCTTAATTTTAAGAATTAATATATCCATAGAATAAGAGGAAAAATATATACTTGACATGTAGAGTATCATCCTTCAAGTAATTCTTACCCCAAACTAATCTTTCACTCCAAAAGATAATAGAATTCCAAAATATTCTATTTATCCTCATCTTATAGTGTTCCAAAATAGTGAATTTATAATTCATTTGTTAGAATATTTTGAAAAAACTACATTATACAAACATGGAAATCACATAGGGCATTGTTAGGAGAAACACCCTTGTCACCCTTCGGTTGTGGGTTCAAGTCTCATGGCCTTGCCAGACGTGGTGGGTAGTCACCTGACTCCCGGGTTGTCCTTTTTATAATAATCCAAAAAATACCTTTAGAAATTCATTAACCTTAACAATAGTATCCAATTTCAAACATAATCCATTATAACCTTTTGAATTATCTGAAATATTTCTGTCCAAACTCACAGTCTAAAATTTATAAGGTAAACACAATGACAATCTCTTTTTCCATGTAATAACATGGGAATACCATCATCATGTATTCTTTTAAAACACGATAACACCCTGAATTACCATAAAACATTATTTATTCATTCTCCCTTATTTCATATTGAATACTAGATATATTCCTTATATCCAAAAATTTTAAATACTCCAACAATGATGGAATAAACAACCCATTAATTTGATCCAAGGTAGTCAATAATATCCAATATAATTAATCCAAATCAACCATATCTTATTCCAAAATCACTACCTTAGTATCAAAACCATATTAAGGTTTTTCTTTCCTTTAACCTTGTATTTTCTAAAACGTTTAAATTACCATTGAATCCCTTTTCATAGTTCCAAGTAATTTTGAATCCTCAATGAAATAGTACTGAAGTACAATCTTTAATTATTTTCATAACTAATATAACTAGTACATAATTGATATAATAATCAAATGAAATAATTATTTAATATCAACATAATAACAATAGTAATTACTCTTAATTTGTGGTAATATCATTACTGGATTATTATCCAACATCATAATTTGTTGTATACTCTGATGATTTGGACATTGATTGGTATTGTGTCTCAACTCCTTGTAGATGAAACATTATACATTTGAATCCTTTTTTATACCCTTTCAATCCCATACTTGGTGTCCTTTTTCTATACACTTGAAACAAACTCTCTTTCCCTTCATGCAATTACCATGGTGATTCTTTCCATAGTTATCACATATAGGAAAATCTTTCATTCCCTTATTCCAATTATACATCTTTCTCTATATAATCCTTTTCTTATTTGGATTCCCTTCAAAGACATAGGACTCCAAAAATTCTTTGTTTTTCTTATTATCCCATGATATTGTTTCTTCATATGATGATAATACGTGGAAGAATATTTCCTTTCTAAATGATGCCTTAATACCATGAAAGTTATGATCATTTTTACTCTTTGAATTAGGTGTATTGCTGGAGATATCATTCCATCTACTAGGCACCATTTCTAAAAAATGGCATACAGTAGGATTGCTTATGAATCGAAATGCATAATTCCAAATGTGTAAAATAACTAACATAAATTAAAAAGTTTATGAATATAATCTATAATCATAAAAAAATTGGGGAAATATTTACTCCTAAATTTTACATAATTTCTTGTAAAGAAAATGTGAATTATCTTATGAATATCCCCTGAGAGTGTCATAACCAAGAGTGCAGCAAGGGCCATTGTCGTGTACCAGGATACCCTGGCTAAATCCAAAAACTCCTTCTAGGAGTTTTCACTCTTAGGTAGATATATGCGAGTGCCACCTCTACCTTCTCGTATACATATAGGGATTTATTTCTTGGAAAATTCACAAAATCTATATATTGCCAAAATTCTACGAAATTCTTATATACTAATCTTCAAAGTCTATCTTCAGTTAATGTTTTCTAATCAGAGTTTTTCTAAA
Organism: Viscum album; assembly: GCA_963277665.1. Classification (NCBI taxonomy): domain Eukaryota; kingdom Viridiplantae; phylum Streptophyta; class Magnoliopsida; order Santalales; family Viscaceae; genus Viscum; species Viscum album. The sequence goes on along the minus strand of OY728131.1, from coordinate 300,551,803 downwards.
TCTATTTTCCAATGTATGTAATAAACCACCCTTTGATACCTACTTTAACACCATGTCCCCAGAAGTCTTGAGCTGGTGCATTATTTTAATACATTGTCATGATTACAAGGAATAATTTACCGAAGGACTGATTAGTTTAGATGTCATGGAAAATAGATTACATACATGGAAATTACATTAAACATTATAAAAATAAAATATAACAGAAATGTTCCTTTGAGAACATAATTTATCCCCAATCTTATCTCGGTTTATCAATCATAATACCCTTCTTATAATCTTGGGAAAATAAAACATAAAAAAGGGGTGAGGTCAAATGCTCAGTAAGCGTAAGAAATATAGAAAAAGAGAACTTAAACATTAGGCGTGGTGAATAATTGAAAACACATGCCTTTAAAAAATAATAAACATATATACACTTTATGGTATTATTATAAGTTAAGTAAATAATGCCATAAAAACACAGTCATGGATATTCTACTTGTTGAATAACCACATGAACCATCAATATTATTTTTATAATGAGGGAATGTATAATGGTAGACATTCTGAGACATTTTTTCATTACCTTTTCCTAGATGCCTAAAAATTATTAAGACCTAGGCCAAAACTATATTAAAAATTGGGAAAGGCCAAGGTCAATTCCAATTCTAATTGTCTCACGAGACTTACCGATTCACGGAGGAGCTATAGTGGGCTCCACCCATCCCATACTAATTCTAATACATTCCTATAATGTACTGGTTGAAACATTTCGTAAACAATCATATTAAAACTACCATAAAAATGTCACTACATTAACCATAAACAATGATTGGTAAAAAAATAACACATCTGTAGTCAAATATATCACAAAATATTCAATATAGTATGTAATATTTTTATAATAATAAATCAACTTCAAACATGTTTAAAATTAATCAACGGATGTTGACATAGATGGAAATGATTCGTAAAACTCTTTGGAATAAATATCCCATTTTAATGAAAACATTTAAAAGTAACACATTTATAAAAGAAGTAATTTAAAATATATTTTTGAATCATAGTGTCCCATACCACTTTGAAACTTTTTAAAAGAATTATCATTTGAAAACATTCATGTACATATAAATAAATCCTTATATTCATTTTCAAAACATGGACATTGATTACAATTATTTAGAAAGATAAATCTTTAAAACATATAAAATGATGACATAGTTTAATAGACCCTCTTATAAAACCCTAAAAGATTCCTTTTGAAAACATTTTTATGAAATATGGGTATCAGTGGTAAATATGTCCCAGTAAATACCTACACATAAATAATCTCGAATAATAATGAGATTGAATAAATAACCCTTACCTAGCACTTTCCTTTCGTAGAGCGTACATTTAACATCCTATATAATGACAAGTGTATGTCATTAAATTATACCATAACCATATTCATATTTATTATATCATACTTGATTTATTTATTTCTTTATAATACCCATTTAATAACGATTTCAATGTTAAATTAACGTTTCACGTAATTACTATTTTCTTTATCGAACTTGTTTTAACTTGTTATTCATGGTCATATAATTTAGATCATTATTTTTATATTTCAAGAATATAACACATGATTGTTTTATTAAATATATTTATAATATAAATATGTATAGTAGATATAAATATTACATGGAAAACACCATTTATGGAGATGGTAGGCCGTATATACGCATAATCGTTGTTTCCGTTTTCATATCGTATTGAATGAAAGTAAGTGAATAAGATATTTGTAAGTACATATATATATATATATATTATGTATCATTATTATTTCATATATTAAATACTTATTTATAATATATATTTTTATAATCAATGTTTAATGGTGAATGTGGAAATGAATTTCATCGTGTTGTGGAGACGGTAATCCATACATATACACAAGAAACAATATAATTATATTGATGGTGAAATCATACGAAATTTGAAGATATATCATTTTGAAATAATCATTTACATGTTAGATTTGTTATTAAAATCATTTATAATGATTATTATAAACATCCAAATAATGAAGTGTTTGAATAACAAACTACACCACGACGTGGAGACGGTAAGTTGTTTGTACGCACGTATGGTGAATTTGTCATTTATAAGATATATAGAATAATGAATATGGTTGTACCATATATATAATAACATCACATTATGTAGGAGGTATTTGAGTTATTATTTTGGTATTGAAACAACAAATAAAGTGGATGTGGATGAAGAAAACCACTACAAGAGGGTGGTGAAATTATTACCTCTTCTTCTAGTGTTTCTTTTTGACATGATCAAAAGGGCTCCATAGAATTGATTTAACATCAAATTAAGGACTCTAGGTTCATTTTAGGGTATTTTGGAGGATATTTTGGCATGTTTTGTTTGATCCAAATGGATTTTGAGGCATGATTTTGAGATAAGGGGAAGTACCCTTTTATAGAAGAGGTGAGGGTCACTATAGGAAAATTATGAAATATTATTTTATAATAAACTTTAATTCGGTTTATAATGGCTAAAAATGATGTATTTCTAGGATAAGGTAAGTATGTTTTGAAAAACACTCAAACAATATGTTTTAGATAGGTTTAGGTCACCATATTGACCTTATCTTTAAGATATAACTGTTAGTTAAATAGTATAACTTTTACCGTGCCTCATAGTATTCTTACAGTAAATGGTTAATAAACATACTCCAAACTTCCAAGAGAAGCTCAAGATGTTCATTAATTACATATATAATATTATTTAATCCATTTTGCGGAACATTAGATTTTAATGAATATTATATAATTTAATAATATAATATTTGTTTTAAAAACACATTTATGTCAATTTTGACACTATTTAGTATTTGGTTTATGTGAAAGTCACCAAAACTTGATTACTTCAAACAAGATACATTGAGTAAAATCTAAAATATCATATTCACCTATAATGTTCTTTAATGTCATAAAAACTTTGAAATTATATTTATTTTGACATTTATAATACCATTTATTTGATTCTTTCATTATTATGGTTATTACTTCTTCATCATCGTGTCCTAAATATATTTAATTATTTAAGGTATAATAATTATAAAACAAATACCATGATTGAGTAAAACGTTTTATCATTCAAATAAGTAATTATAATTCAAAAAATAACATATATATCCTCTTTTAGAAATTTTTTTAATATAGGATACATGTTTGTGTCATTTTGGCCTTTACTTTAAATTAATATAAAGCGTCAACATCACTCTCAAGTGGCTCCATGGGGTCCTGAATTCAACCCAAATGTTCCCATGGTCGGACATGTATCATCCAATAAAAAAATACACAGGTTAGGGTAATTTAATATTATTATAATATTTTTTCCCTTATTTACCAGATTTACCCTTTAACCATGGTAAATAAAATATTTACAGAAATAAATACTCATAATATATACAAATAAAAGTTTCCTATTTACAAAATTTGGACCTCTAGATTCTAAATATGAAATTAATTTTTCAAAATTAAAAATACATAAGTTGCAGAAATTAATTTAAATTTAATTCCAGTTGTCAAAACAAAAAAATTGTGTTTATAAGAAATAATAACTATCAAATGATTGACCCTTGTTTATGTGATGTTTAATTGTGAAATTACATCCAATGACTTAAATTATATTAATTGATAAAAATATGTTCTAATGATAAATTAAAACCAATCAAATGTATAATTTAACACTATAAATTATTTTTATTAAAGAAGGTGTTTTTAATTAAAATTTAGTTTTTTCAGTATTCATCAAAATATGAAAGTTATCATAGAAGTACAAAAATATTATCCAAAATAAATTTTTATATCCTATTTCAAAAAAATTAATTAATTACATTATATTGATTACATAAATGTTTCAAATATTGGTTTTAAAAATAGTTCTCCATTAAAAGGCTGTATACTTCTTCTATCTAAAAATAAATGAATGTGTTCTTATATTATGTATAAGAAATACAGAATATGGATTCTAAAATTATATGGAGTATATAAAATTCATAATTCAGTTTATATTATTCTTAACCACATTTGGAATGGCATGTTTGGTATGTCATGGTGCGTTGGATCTCAGTGTTGCATGTAACACAAGTTATTGTATCTCTTTGAAGAGATAACAAACTATGAAATCATTTGTTATTAAAGACATCATAATCTAAAAGTAAGGAAGAAATAGTTGGACTAAAAAATTAGTAAAGAACCATAATGAAATTTGGTTAAAAACTAATATCAATCCTCAATATCCTAATTAACAAGAACATGATTAAATATTACATATTGGGAATAAAAATAGGTATCCTCTGATGAATTCATCCAATTAAATAGAATGGAATATAAATTTTCATTATAAAGAAATCATAAAAATGGTAATTTATTATATATAATGTGTAGTGGGTTATATAGATTATTTCCCTAGATCCTATAGGTCCATAAAAAACAATCAAAGAACTATACCAATAACACAATGACCAAATTTATTATTTATTTCCAATCATGACTGTTAATGCATCACTAGTGAGCATGATGTTCAATTATTACTAATAGAAGATAGGGAATATCCACAATAACTATGGACCATCACATCACCTAATTCGTTTTTTGTATAGTTAATTCACTTATAAAAAATCTTGAGTCCCACACCATATCAATCCATAAAAAACATAGTCTCCTTTATTCTTTTCTATAATTATATTGAAATGAGCTTCTTCCCCAATCCCATTTTGTATACTAAGTTCCCTATTAGAAATTTTAATTCTATGATATACAACATGGATCATATTTATCCATAAAAAACATCCCACCATCACTTCCTAAAATCAACCAAAATTGTGTTACAATATAGTGAAAATTCACACAACCCCCTTCCTAGTGGCATGTATAATTTTTATAAGGACAAAGTAGCGTCATATAAAATAAAGAAAATACATCTCATATACTGATATTTCCCAAAATATATTGTAGTTCAATGACACGGAACTAAAAATTATAAAATTTTGTTTGCCTCTTAATACTATACATGAGGAAAATACATTCTTAAGGGAATCGAATAGCTCAATCAATAATCAACTACATTTAATGACCTAAAATTGAAATCCAATATTATGGATTTGAAATGGAACATGATATTATTGTGAAATAATCATTTTATAGCTTAGATAGTAATTACATTATATAGATATTATCATCATATTTTAATAAACTCAAATATGAACTAAAATAATGTTTAATTGGATAAAAAGATGATTTGGGATAAATGGATGTGTCTATGTATAGGATGGTTCTTCATGAAGGAATAATAAATCATTGTAATTAAATTTTCTAATAATTAATTTAAATTTATTTTAATATTGAATTTTACACACTACTACATTCCTAGTTAAATTTTATCAGGTACCTGGCAGATATCATCAAAAAATTAAACAACCATAGATAAAATAGTGAATCTCTAAGGGATATTGAATACCATACAATAATTTTTGGTATCAGGTTCCCAATAATCATTATTTATACAAATCATTAGTGATATCCCCACATTTAACATCCCATTATCATTTATGTGTTTATATATTCGTAATTAATTTAACACACATCATAAAAAATTCAAAAATTGGTGAAAAATTATTATGGTAATCCAAAAATATTATAGGATCATTATAGTATGTCATGAAAAGGATGATTTTATTTTTATTATTATAAGAATAACATTATTGAATTTTATTGATTGTTAATTAGTAATTGGTAAAATAATAAATCATGATTTCTTACTTCTATTTATTTATATAATGTATTATATATTATTCATACAATATTTTTATGATATTCAAATTTGATATTAAAATAACATTAAAATATATGTGGAACATTTTTTTAATGATATATATATATATATATCTTCTTTCAGAAAATTTACATACATAATAACTCCATTTGGCTATTGAAATTCACCCAGAAATTTTAAATGGGATAATGATATATTTCATTAAATTAATAATCATTTAAAATGGAATTTCTATACAAAAAACCCATTTTAAATTTGTAATCTTTATTTTTAATTTTATATAATTGTATGAATGTGTTCTAAATTAGTTAAGAGAATAAAATTGTTCTTTATTTGAAAAATATGATATTCTTTGAGAGGATTGGTATAGTTTAAGGATATAATTTTTCATGCAATTATAAATAGGGGGAACTCAAATGGATATGTATTATAAAAAATATTCGAGTTTCCATGTCAATAATTTGTACCAATTTGTTTTTGTTCAATATAGATTCTATATAATATTTTTACGTAATTTATATCTAAATTTTGTTCACTTGGGTATTAATTTTATGATGTATACAATATTACCAAATACTGATAAATATATTGAAATATTTGAGACTTGTATTAATAAATTATTATAAACACCAATTATTAGTTTTAGAGATTTAAAATTTCTATTTGAATTCATAGGTGACAAGATAAATAAATATATTAATGAAACTTATATTGTTGAGAATTGTAATTACTATGAAATACTTATTTTGAAAGTAAAATAATTTAATTAGAATATGGTAAATGTAATTTCTATGGAAGGGAGATTTCCTATATTAGTATTCCTGTAATAATATATTTTCATTCCTATATGTTTATAAATATATGATATATAAAAATAAAATGGAATGGAAATATTATATCAAAAACAATATTTTGTAATTGACATTTACAAAATATATTTTAAAATTAGAAGAGTTTTATATATAAATCAAAGACAATAATGAATGGAAAATTGTTATAAAAAAATCAATCCTGATATTAATTTATAAACATTGAATGAAATAAAAATGATGATATCAAATAAAATTTCCATTATGAAATTTTATTCATGATCAATTATAATAATGTTTCACTTTGTAAAAATATCTATAATAATATTTCCTTGTTTGTCTGATTCCCAAAAATTCTTCATAATAAACAGATAGAATTTATATGAGGTTAGTAAAATTATTACTAAGCTATACTATTTATTTACATACAATACATTAATATAATGATTGTGAGATATATTTTAAAATTTGGTATGTTAAATATTTATTATTTTTCTTCTAATTTAATTTGGGTGAAAAATATTACAAATAAAATAGTAATTAAATTTTATGTAGTTTTTTGCTTATCCCAAATAGTGCAAATTTGTGATAAAAATTTCATTTTTCTATATTCTACATTAAAAAATACGGAGATAATTTTCTAATGATATGATAAATTTGAAAAAAATTATATTGAGCTATAACTCTTCCATAAAAGATAAATAAAAATTATGATTTAATTTTATTTACAATATCCTAAATTATATAGTTTTTATGTAAGATTCCGTCTGTTTTTAACCCCTATATTATGTTTCTTTTTTATTATAGGTTTCATTTATGTCATAGAAGTGGATTAGAGAAATAGAAAGTTTTAACTAATAAGTCATATCAAAATTAATATCACGATTAGATCAATGTGAATTTGAGTGCGGTCGGATGGATTAATATATGTGTTTCTTGTTATCATTTATATTATTAATTTTGTTTTGTTTTGGTGTCTGTAGGTTCATGTTTCAATATGATTTATATGATGTGTGTTTTTGGAGATTCTCTATGTAGCTATATGAGGGGAGATATTGTGTAGTGATAACAAATGTGCTATAAAGGACCACTATTTTAGTTCATTTAATGATTATTTCACTATGAATATTGTAATGTTCCATCAGGGTGTTCATTGTATAATTATATTATTCTACCATTTTGTTCCATTATGTTATAGTCTTTATGTTTTTATTATTATATAAACAAAATGATTTTCATGTTTATGGGAGAGGGGAGATATTTATACTATGAAACAAGAAGGTTTAATTGGTGTGGTGTAAGTATTTCTATTATACATTTTCATTCAATATTTATAAGAATATTAAGATATATTTACCATGAGATTCAATGTTCATATTAAAATGTGAAATATTGATTGAACATTAATTTTGGAATTATCATTCTAGTCACACCATGATCCACTATTTTTATAAATTAACTATAAATTTGTCATTCATGGAATTTTTCTTCAATTTCATAATCGTTAGTTGAATTTTAGATGTATATTAGATAGTTTTTTAGTTTTATTACATGTCTTATTATAGCTCTATATACCTTGACTCAAGAGATCCAATCATTGTTTTTAATTTTTTTCCTATCCTCTTCTTAATTATTTTTTCATTATTCTTCACTCTTTTTTTAGGCTATATAAATTGTGTTTATTTAGTGGTTATTATAATGGGACACTGTTTTCAGTTTTAATTGTTATTAATGGGAATTGTTTTCAATACTCCCATGTTTTTTGTTGTGTAAAAAGAGTTTCCTTATAACTTTTTATAATGGTTTTCAATGATTAATTTGTGGTTAGGGACTTGATACTTCAACAAATTTTAATGTGTTAATGTTGATTACTCATTGTGTTCAAACATGTATACATGGATGTATTACCATAGAGAAGAATAAAAATTATAATAATTGTATTAAAGTGTAAATGGTGTATTTACATTTGTTTTATCATTTTTAATGTTGTTATCCATATTTTGATGCATTTTAGTTGATATTACTATTATTAAATTCACATCTTATATTATGAAACAATTTTTTCTATTTTTAAGTTAAATTATCACATACTATAATTAGTCATTTATATAAAGAATACAATGATAACATATAACCTAGATATTTAATTAGAATGATGTCTTGCATACTTATAGTCCTTAAATAATATGGAATTATTATTAGTAATGGGACATTTTAGGTGGTTCATAACATTGATTATTGATGTTGATTCTAATTTTTTGTAACATATAATTATATAATTTTTTTAAAGAGATATTTTCTGTAATACATAATCAATAAATTAGTATTAAAAGATCATTCAAAATTATGTTATCCTAGGTTTGATCACTAAAGCAATACAAGATGACAACAATTGTTTAATTTTAACTATTTGATAAAAATTAATATAAAGTATTAATATATTAAAATAAATTATAGTTAATTAAATAATATATATATACTAATATATAAAAATTCAAAACATGGTAAATACATAACTCAAATAATTTAGGGAGATATGACTTTTTCTCTATAGATTACCCCTTGATGATAAGAATGGTGGTTTAAAATAACACTCAATATTCAACTAAACATTTAGATAAACCCTGTCAATCACAAAAATCATGTTTAAAATGTTACAACCCCACACCAACCCTCTTATATTAGAATAATATTATTTCACATCATCAATATAAATCTTTTATACATGTTATTCAACACTAAATAAATTAAATAGTTGTGTGAAAGATGAATAGAAAGATAAAAATAATAGTTGAGAATGTGGGATAACAAAAAGCCAAAATATATCCATCCACTTGGAAATTTATAATAAATTAATTATGATAATACATGGAATAGAAAAAACTTCTAAACCCACCACTATGTTCCCTAAATCAAGTGTCAAATTTAGTTCTCAATTTACATAGAGATGGAAAATATTTCCGGGAGAACAGAAAAGAAAAAACACCAGAGAAGAGACGAAGGAATATATAAAATTTATATAATGAAAATATAAATGATATTATAAATACATAACCAATATATATACAAAAAATTTAAAATCGCAATTTTTATCACTCATGAAACGATGTGAAATTATAAAATTATATACATGAGGGTTGAAAATAAATACTCAAAAATTGTCCTATAAATGCTATGTATATTTCTATATAAAAAATGAAATAATCTGGTAATTTGGTAATCTAGAATGTTTTGACCCTTTATATTTCATGTTCACCAACAACTATGGAGATCTATGTTAACTGTGTATAAATAGGCATTATCTAATTACAAAAATATATATTCTCATTCCTATAAAAATATTCATTTTCTAATACTATGATATCTAATTAATTTAAGATACTGAATGATTATAAAACACACAATAAAAAATTATTTAAATCCCTTATAGAAAAGTATATTTCCTTAAATTAGAGTCCTAATTACGATTTTTTTCTCACTCATACATATACCAAGTCAAAAACATTGGGAAACCTGGGATGAATAATAAAATATCAATAAAATATCCTTATATAATGAAATGTTTATAATCTAATGAAAATTAAATAAAAATATGTATATTGTATTCCTTTTAATTAAATTATCATTTGAGATCAAAATAGACATTTACCATGTCAAAAAATAAACATCAAAGAATAAATCCATTAAAAATAATTTTTTTTAAATAATATAGGAAACACATATTTCATTAAATATTCACCCAGAAAAAAGTTACAATTATAATATTGAGATTTTTGTTTTAATTCCAAAACCCATTTTTTAACATTTGGAATGAAATAATTTCCTTCAATAAAAATTTAGTCCAAAATTGAAAAATTTATGAATTTTGGGGCACCATATTTATATCAATAAATAAATTATAATTATAATTAAATAATTTTATTAATAATAATATATATTAGTTATATACCACACATTATAGGGTTAAATTATATCATATCGACCCCATACATACTCTCTTTGGAGTAATATATATTGGATAACATTACCACTCTTCCAAATATAATATACAAATTTACTAAAGCCACCCATCACATAATTGACATATTCCCTATGTGATTGGGATTAATCTCCATCACCACATTTAAAAATAGTTCAAAAATAAATATGTTTGAAAAATATAAAATTTAATATCATTTTCGGTTGATACTAAAAAATAATATTTTTATTTCTTCTAATTAAACAAAACATTTTATGTTGTAACATTAAAATGATATTTCAAATAATTCTCTTTGAAACACATTTAAAAAATAATAACTTCTTAAATGATAGTGAATTGGATCATATTTAAATAATAATGGAAATTTATAGATTAATAATTTTAATTATATAATGTAATCAAAATGGGAAAAGTTATTAATGCCGAATGAGTAAAAACATTCATTATCACTTTTGTAAAATCCTTACAATGTGAGTTATAGAGAAAAGTTATAAAAACATTCTCCATTAAATTTTGAAAAATAAATAAAAATTTAGATTGAAATGAACATAAAATCACATTAATATAATGATAATAAAATTCAAAAAAATAATAAAAACTTGGATTTGCAACAAAATTTGATAGAAGGAAAACACTAAAAAACCATAATAAATGTTCTACAGAATATCCCCCTTGAATTTCGTAACTTAAAAATAAAAATTGAAATGAAAGAGATGAATATAATTGTATTTACATAGCACATTAGTTTTAGGAAATTTTTGATAAAATAAATTCATCATTATATTTATACACCACAAAATGTAATACTTATAGTGAAGAAATAATGAGACTCAAATAATAGAAATTAATATGAAAAATTCCTTAAATCTAGTATAACTCACCACTTACATTAAATAAATCCATGTTAATAAACTTATATTAATTATTTAACTTAATAATAACTTCTACAAACTTTTTCCCCATATCAAAATCTCTTTTATATCATTTATTACCATTTTATGTAGAGTAATTAAATTGATGATTTCCATGTTTATATTTTTTTGGATGTTCAGTTCATAATAAAAAAAATTGTAGGTTGACCACGGATAGATGGTTCATTATTAGATAACATCAAAAAAATTATTCATGATGAATTTTTAATTTTTATACATTAAATAGAAATATATAACCATTCATGAAAATCAAACATGAAATCTGAACCACATATGTTTTTTTGTGGTGGTTTTCCACAGGTATGGATGAGAAACATTATAAATTTAGGAATGATAGTGGTGTAATAATATAAGTAATATATTATCGGTCAATAATGACAATTATTTCATTTAATGTCATATATATTCCTCAAATACAACATAATAATAGTCATTATGACATTGTGATAAAAAATGAATGACTTTTTTCTTGTACTTCGTAAAACAAATGGGAACACATGTGTTTACATCAATAATCAATAGTTGGAAAATGATATGGGATTGTGTTTGGACATCAACTAAAAAAAATTTAGTATATAAATAATTTTATATTACAAACCAATGGTGGCTGAATGATGGAAATATCCTAAATACTACATTCTGTTGAAGGTATGGGCACTTCAAGTTCTTATTCATGTTGTTCGGTGTTACGAATACACCGTCAATGTTCATGGGGGTTACAATTTATATTTTCCATAAGTTACTATACTAGGTCATAATCATATTCATCAATTAAATATTGATCTACTCGTAGTTAGAGTAGGTATATTATGAGCATCTCAAGACTATATTTTAGGTTCTTCGATGCCACAAGCTCTATTGAACATTTTCCCAGTGTATGTTATAGAAATGATAAGTATATTTTCTTTGGAAAGTGTTGTCACTTTATGGCATTGAATGTGACTCCTTGAAGTATAAAGCAGTTTTTTTCTTCGTAGTTTCCTAAAAATGTTGTAGAAATTCACATTTTTCTTGGGTTTATAGTGTATTATTAGTGGTTTTTCCTGATTTCCTTCAAGTTGTATCTCTATTGATAGATCTTACTAGGAAAGACCATGATTATATGTGGAGTGAGAATTTTTTTGAAATTTTCAGCTATCCAAAAGGAATGTTGGCCATTTCTTTGGTTTCCATAGGATGGGGTGAAGTTTGGGGTGTTTTGTAATGAATCTTGGCAAGGATTGGGATGTTCCTTGACGCCGAAATGAGAAATATTATCTTATCGGTCCTGGCAGTTATGTTTTCATGAGCATAACAATGCTAGTAATGATTTTGATCCAGAAGGAGTCAATATTTCACTGAAGTTGTGGTTGTATAACCTCACTAGGAGCACTTTTTTGTCATCATAGATCACTGGAGGTTAAGGTATATCTTTTCCTAGTGATATCAGAACTTTCGATAGAGAACATGGATGGACTGTCATCATAACATTGATTTTCAGATCTCCAACACATTATAAAAGAGAAATGTTTTCTCACATGTTTTGAGAATTAATTAGCATAAGGAGTTTCTCTGAGAGTCTGTGGATTCATTGAAGTTTATGTAGGAGTTTTATATCTTACAGTTAGATGTAAGACTTGTAGTTGGTAACAGTTTTTTATTTTAAATGACAGGGTGGTCTTCCCTAATGTAGTAAGTGGAAGAGTCTCATTGGGAAAACAAAGATGAAGAGGTGATGAAAAATAATTTAGGCCATGGTGATTCTTTGGAAGTATTGTCAGAGGTTGGTCAGAACCGGGTGTTGTTTTAGGGGAAGGATTTTTTTTTGGAGATGTGCAAGGGAGTACCCTAAGTGTTTTATATATCATCCTTGGTGGTATTTGTGGGAATATTAAATAAATAACGTGGCATGAGGATAACGTTTTGGTGTCCTGTGATGAAATGGGAAGTGGAAGAGTTTGTAACATGGTTCTTAGTTTTATAGTAGGTGAAGGATTAGAATTGTGTTCCTGATGGATTTCTCTATCACTTGGATGTCCACAAGTTTATGTGGTATGACATCTCAATGGATCAAATCATATGGTTACCCATTGCATAGGTATGATATGCTTCTATCTATGTAGTACTAGACCAACTAAAAAAATAATCCCAAATCATATCGATTAAGGAGACGGGTTTGATGGATGCTTTGGTTAAGAGGTATGTGGATGAGGTAGCGTAGTTTCATAGAGTTACAAAAAATATTATCTTAGATCAAGACATACGTTTCACCCCATGAGTATGAAGGGGATTGCATCAATATTTTTGGAACCTTGTTATGCATGAGCACTGCCTTCCATCCTCAGACAGGTGGTCAAATAGAATGGAAAATATATGAAAAAGAAGATATGTTTCAATCATGCATATTTCACTATAGAGAAGCATGAGTGTGACACATACCCTTAATAATGTTTTCATATAATAACAGTTGTCACTCTTCTATTGGCTTTGATCCATTTGATGATATGTATGAAATATTGTGTCCTTCACCCTTATTATAGACATGGATTGTGGATATAGATGTTCATGGTCCCATGGTAGTGCATGGAATGACATAGATGGTTCAACTAATTTGTGGGAGGATAAATGTAGCACATGACGAACATGAAGTTATATGATAATCACATAATGATGTACTTGGATTTTCAGGTTGGAAACCACATATTCTTTAATGTTTCACCTCAATCTGGGAAATAGATGTTTTGAAGAGGGAGTATTCATTTTTCAATGTTTGTTGGACCCATTTTTGTGTTGGGGAGATTTAGTGACGTGGAATACCTATTTCCATTTCCACCATTATAGGAGAGGATCCACAATGTTTTCAATGTCTCTAATATTTGTTGGTATCTTCATGGTGACTCCAATTTCCTTGATTGGGGAGAGTTGGAAAATGAATATAGAATGATGTATGTGGAGTAGCTTGTATAGATCCAGGATCATCGAGAAAAGGTCTGTCTTGGACATACAATTCCTTTGGATTATGTGTTGTTGAGGCATGGTTTCCAGTACAAGAGTACATGAGAGCATCAAGTGCATATTCATGCCAAGTACCTTGGGTTTTTTTATTTTTAGATTGTTCTATTTTTTTTTTGAAATGTAATGTTTTAACCTTGTTTTATGTGATGATTTGTTTTTACAATGGCTTTATATGTGTGTGTTGAAATGGGTGATAAGGTCCTAACATGTGAAAAAAGGAATACCATATTCCAAATCATGTTGCATTAATTGAAATATGATCAAACCCATGCAGGCAAGTTAGTTAAACACAGAGAAGATAGTATCTTGACATTAAGGATGGAATTTCTTCATCTTAATGAATAGATAGTTTGGTTTTTTGTGTTTGTGTCGTGCTCCTTATATCAGTTTGGTATCATCTGTCAGAGGAGGTGTTTGTGGATATTTGGTTTTCCAATCCATATTTCAAACTACATACAGTGGTATATCATTGATATTTAATTCATTTTTTATTTCATGGCATTTCAATCATAACAGTATCCTTGAGTGGTATCTCGTGGGGTGGTTGTTCAGAAAACTAATTATTCTCGGATTTGTTTTGGATTCTCTAGGGAGAGAATAATTTGGAGTTTTCTATTGTAACATTTTTTGTCTTCCCAATCCATTAAATTCACGTTTTTGTAGTTGTGAGTGTTCAGAGGTGGCTCAAAAGGGGTTTGGATAGGCTAGGTTTCTAAAGGATGGATGTTGGGTGTTTTCACATTGTGTAATCACGTTACAAAACATGATACTCTGTTTTATATAATTTCATGGAGTGTTCATTATTTGATGATATTTTATATGGTGTGAAGATAATATTCAGAGCATATAATATTTGGATGTCGTAAAAATAAAATAAAATCTAAAGACAGTGCGTTTTTGTGTGTAAATCTAACCATAGTGATTACACAATGTTAGAGGGTATTCAACATCATGTAATACTCTAATCTTGTATATTTTTAATAATTATTTTCAGCCGAACCATTTTTCCTTAATCTCTAGTTTTATTTTTCCTATTGACCCTGAAAACATAGCAACCCCTCTTTAGTGTTTTGATGGTACATTTACAAATGATTTAATATTATATTCTCTCCTTCAATATGTAGCAACTTGGAATCTATGGTTGTCATATAATGACACATCTTCATGTTTTTAATCAAGTTGTTTTGTGTTTGAAGATGTGTTTTATTTCCATAAAGTGTTGTATTTTCCTGATTATGTATATCCATTTACATAGATAGTTATATAATGTTCACATTTTATGTGTTATATTTTTTATTTTTTCTTAATAATAATTTTATGATTTTTTTGTGTATCCACCATGTTTTGGTGTAATAATAAATGGTTTGATATTTATCATATAGATATGTATATTTTCCCCATATTATCTTCTAGTGTTCGATCTATTTGTTTGTGATATTTATTTTATATTACTAAGAATTTTATCTCACCAATAATTATGTTTCCACTTCCAAGGTTATGAATATGTCCACATCATGTGGTATTTCAAGGAAATGGTCCTGAGGATCTCACTTATCGAAAAATAAATCATGTGTTAAAAAATATGATATTTATGTATGTAATTTTTATCACACTAAAAATTTTTGGAATTTGATTATGAGTCACTTTGTGTTGTTTAATTTAAATCATGATAATGATGTATTATTCATATTATTTTTCTCTTAGTTCATTATATTTTCTATAATATATATTTACTTGTTTTGGAGACTGGTTAAGTTATGTTTTGTAATTTTTTTGAGGCATATTTATAAAAATCTATGGAAAAGTAAATGGTATGATTATCTGTGTATGATATATAGGGTATCACACTTTTTAATACACATGTATTTTATCTTTTTAGATGAATAATGACACATTCCAGAATCATAATGATCTATAGGTTTTCAAAACATGGGCACATAAAAAAGTGGTTTATAAGTAAACCACACCATCTCTCACATAACTCTACATAGCTAGCACCCTTCTTAAATATATAAAATATAATAACATTATTCATAACCTGTAGAATAGAAATGTATCAAAGGGTTAATTAACATGCTAGGAATGGGTAATAATGGGACATATTAATGATGGAACATGAATAAAATATGTAACAACCTGACATGAATCGTCAGGTCAGAGCCAGAGGGTCATATGGCCCCATGTGCACCTCCCAGAATGCGTGAGGTTTCTGAATTCTAGTAAGGGTCTATTTCCAGGCAGATTAAAATTATGACATCATGTAATTATATATGATTAATAGATACCAACTGATCAATATGATAAAATATTGAGAGTAAACTTTCATAATAATAATGGCGGAATATATTCCATATAAAAAAGTTTTACCAACGTGGAAAGATATCTAGTGTTACAAATATTGATAAATATACCAATAAATAAACTATAGAACACTATAGTCCACTATATTCCAAAATAGACTCTGTCCTCCTTTAATTAAATATCCACCACAAAGCCCTTTCCATTCAAACATTCTCTCTATAATTCTACAAACGCACCAAAATTCCTACAAAGGGTGTGGGAATAAGAAATTGTTAGATTCCTTTAATTTATCCTTATATGATTTCACCATATATAAAAACCTTATACCAATAATGAAAATAAATTCATAATCAGAATATAAACACAATAGAAAAACCATGTTGTAATGCACTGACTAAGCCACCACAAACCCCATGCCAAATCTATATCGATTCCATGCTGGAAAGGTAACAGAAAATGTCGGTACTAACCAAATGAATCCATTTATTTAATCCTCGCGATTTTGTAGGGATGATATCTAATATCATCTATAACTGAAGACGATTATTACACCTATTTCCCCTAGATATTAATATTTTTTTAATCATTTCATTTAAGATTTCACGTGGTGTATGGAACAAGAAAAATCAATGTTACCTAGTGAACACCCTAAACAATACCCCATGGCAACCTCATACATCCATTATGTTCTGAGGTACATCATCATAATTATTATAATCAATAACATTCCCCCGCTAATGAGTAATCTACCATGATGTCCTACATACCACATGAATAAATAACAATAACCAAAGAAATGGTATCACATATGTATGGTGATCACAGAATTAAGCATAACATATCATTATGAGTTTACGAAATCATTCTTAACAACCTATGTTCCCTATCAGACAAGGAAATAAGATACTCTAATATCACACATGGAATAAATTTAAGAAGGATATCCTAATCTACAAACAAATCTGATCATAATAAATCATTCAATAAAATTCAAATAAATATTATCATATAAATCTAACAAGTATAAATGTGATCCCAAGAAGGTACAAAAAACCCTATATCATAGCATTCAAATTTAACACCAATTTTTCCACGGTAATTTTTACCCAAAACAATATAAATACTTAAAATTGGAGAAAAATCACACACTAATGGCCCCTAGATTATATAAATTAGCATGGAAGGTATTATAATGTCGTATTGGGATAAATGAGAGAAACAAATTAGCCAAACATATCTGATTTCAAAATCAATTAACCTATGTATTGAAGGAACACTCCACTTATGGCGTAAAGAAATATTTTCGGTAGTTGGACATAGATGAATCTCTTTATGGGTAAAATAGTTTTATTATAGTGTAATACAATAATCATTCCATGTAAAACATCAATGTGATCCTTACAAAATAAAGAAAGTTCAATGACTAACTTTAAATGTTATAGCGTATGATTCATAGTATATGTGGTTGGTATTGTTATACATGGTAAGGGAGCCCCTCATTTTGGAACATAAATTCTTCTAAGACTTATTAAAAATGAAGAGAGTGACTTGGGGTATTTATATTGGATTTCCATTCCCAATCCCACATGAGTGTTCCTTCTATAACTCCTCAATTATACACCAACGACCGAGGACCTCTTAACATCTTCGGTAATGACATTTTGGTGTTTTATAATGATATGAAGACCACAAAATGGTAGCTATCATATCCAACATCATGAAAAATATTCTTCAGAACCCTAGAATATTTACACCTCTTACATCTTAAAATGACTTACTATTGATTAAATATGTTGTGGTTTCATACTTATTGTGTAAAATTACTTCCAGAGGTAAATGATTGGCATGTAATCATGCATGATTATTTAGGCTATAAAATATGACAAATAGATCATGGTCATAAAATTATCCCCCACTAAGGGTATACATTCCTGGGGAAGAATTATAGGGTACTTGATTGAAAATTTCAAGCCATTAGTTATATCATATTTATCTTATTGTAAGTTCTCCAGCTAGATTGTCCTATGTTTTCATTGAATATATAAAAGTGGTATTTTCTTCCCTGAAAAATAATTCTCTCTTAAATCAATAATTCACACTATATACTCATCAAATGATCTGTTATTCTTGATATCAACATGCTCAAAATTGATATCATGTTCATAGACGGATATGAAACTATGTATTTGTGATGTGTGGAACACATCATGCATACCTCGACGGAGAGAAGGAAGATCTACAGTGCAGGCCAAAAACCCTTTACATTCCATGATCTCAATGGGATCCATAAAATGTTGTGATATCATTCCATATGTCCTCCAATATCTATTCCAAAAATAGGGTGTCACTCCCAAGAAAGATTGATCTCCCATAGTGAACTCTAATGGTATCCAACTACGGTCTATCTATGTCTAGTCTGAGTGATGATCACACCCTACTTAATCAACTTCACTCTCTTAAAGGTGTCCTAAACCATGTTGGTCCCATAATTATTTCCCCACCCACCTCATGTAAATACTGCGTTAAATGACATGGCCTTTCATAAAGAGGCTCATACGGTGATCTGTGAATTGAATCATCATATATTTTGTTATATAAACCCTCAATAAATGATATGTGATGAGATCATGATCATCTAATGTGTATAATGAATGAAAATTTTATATCTTCTAATATGCATATATTCATTTGTAACAATCCATTGAAATGTTAATGGTACATCATTATCAACCTAAAATATTTCCAAAAGGAATTCTACATGTATATCTCAAAATTTGAAGTGATACACAAATGTCTATCCTATAATATTCTCAATAAAACTATTTACCAACCTATAATAAAATATACAATGAGCCTCCCACCTCCACCACCCATTGTGTAACTTTAATTTTTAGAAAATAAAAATGTTTCATCAAAGGGTTTATAACCACAAAAATCTTGTCATGACTATTTTAGGTCCTATAAATTCCCATAAAAATTTCCATCAAAATGTTCACCCACGTATATATGGGCACTGGAAGTGGTTCGAACCACCCATCAGGACACTAGTGCTCAACCTTCACACTCTGATATGTAAGGAATCAAGAGATGAATCATTCAATGTCTCTCATCATCCCAAACAACCAAAAGTGTCCCTTAAATACATGGTTCATATTATTATCTATGTTGTACTACCCATATATAGGTATGGTGATCCATTAATATCACCACTCTGATGGAAATAAGGACCACAATTCTCCCTTTTACCATGATCGCATCGCCATCATCCACCGACCAACATGGTATCATATCACCTCAAGATAGATGTTCCCATATCATGGAACACTATGGTTCAGTCTCTCTTATATATTTGACCCATTAAAGAAGAAAATATGTAACTACCTTAGGGGAACATTTCATAGATCCCAAATCCTCTATTCCATCCATTATCCAATTATATGACATGCCCATCATGTGATTTTTCTCCACGGATAGTTGTTAACCAATATCATTATTGGGCTATGTCATATGGCTTTGATATTCTGAAATTAAATTACCATTCTATGTTCATATTACATACTAGTGTTTAATATTTATAGATACCAAAAGACACACCTATCTTAGGATCACTCCCCTCAAACTAAAGATTTTGTAAAGGATGATATAGTCTCTATAAATAATGAATATTTCACTAAATTCACAGCTTACCCAACACATCAAAGCATGGTCCATGACTTCAGATCCATATAATGTGCAGGGTAGTTCCAATAATGGGGATTAATATGATGAAAAACATTGGTTACAACATACTCTCAATGAATTAGAAATTCAACTAAACTAATTATGGATTCATCAAAATCTCCTTGCATTACCAATTCTAGGATTAGGGAGTGTCCGTACTAGAGCTATCATAATCCATCTATTTAGATCATGTAATTCCCCTTAAAACTTATCCGACCACAAGGACATCACTTAATTATTCACCAGTGTAGTAATGGGTGTTGGTAGTCGGGAGATTTCATGTATAAACTACAAGTAATATATTGATATACCCATAAATATCCTAATCTAAAACCCATTTTGTGGATGCATCCATGAAATATCTATATAAAATTTCTTTAGTTCCACATATATTATGTCCTTATACACCACATATCCTAGGAACATCACCTAATGAATTCAAAAGATACTCTATGAAATCTTTTGGTAGTGATAGTGTTCTAGATGTGTAATCAAGATTATCTCAAAGTCCATAGATCACTACTCTGGTGTTTGTGAGTAAATGAGGATGTTTACAATGAACAACATGATTAAATATTCCATGTATGGGGAGATGAACTACCTCATGATCTCCATGAACCATACTAGATTGATTATTTGAATGAATGACATTACCAAGAACCCATATAATCCATATTTTCTGTGAAATAACATCTTCATAGTGTACTCCTCTCTAACAGCCAAATGATGATTCCTTGATTTATGAAATTTCATAGGTAACTACCAGTCCCCCTATAGATAAATGGAATCATTATTGATCCTAGGAAAATAATATTGGTTATTCAACTCCACATGTATCAACATTCTGTAATTGATGTATATTCAAAGACTATTATCTACCCTCAATGAAAACAGTACAGGTGAACCACATAGTGAAGTACTCATTTCGATAAATCCATTCACTCTATTTCATCCAACATCACAACTAGCTCTGTCATCTCAATCAGCATCATATGATACATGGATATATAAATGGGGTGTGCACCCACTACGAGCAAAATGTCAAGATCAACTCGTTTTTTCAGAGGATGTACTATGAAATCATCTAGAAAGAAATCCTGGAAGAGTACTCTGACGGAAGGATAATATGTAGTTGATATTGATGGTTTTGAATATATATCCAAGCCTTCTAGATCTAATATGTTTTTTGAAGATAAGTTAGGTCTCTTCCAACATTTTATTCTCTTATTTATAACTTTATAGACATCATAAAATTTAATCCGATTCAGAATGTTAGAGACAAAAACCTCTGGTATCTGTCTATGTGACCCCAGAATCTAGTCATCCAGTCTATTCCCAAAATCACATCAACTATTTTTTCTATTGAATATAATAAACAACCTTTTATTTTGATAACAAATGAAAACTATAGTACACTAACGAAATCACTAGAGCCAATCAACATTCATTCATTATTTTGTGTCAAGAGAGACCAGTTTGGATGATAAATTAACCAATAGGTTATGTACACCAACTAATTATTTTGAAATAATGGGATGGGAGTCCTTGATAAAAACTAAATTAATAGATTGAATTTATTTGATATTGAAAAACATATAAATATAAATGGAACCACTAGTACATTATCCAGATTCGGATCCATAGAATAAAAACAACCAGCCTCATCCCAACAACCATATCCCTGAGGTAAGTTTCCAGTCTTGGTCTATTGACCAAAACCCTTCCCTAACCTCTATATCCCTAATTAAGACTCTCTTTGTCTTTTAGTTGAATATATGGTAAAAAAGATGGAGATTTTTTGTCGAATAACACATGTATCACTCGATCTGGGATTCTAAGAATACATAACTATAGTGTTTAGTCATCCAATAGTTGAAACATAGTGATTCACCATAAAAAGGAACCATCGAAATTGAACTTTGTTACACATTTATTTTAGTTATCTACTCTATGTACCAATAATTTCTCTTCAAACCATAATATATGGAACTCATTGTTCTAACATGAGTTTAACCCTTCTATGTAGTGATAGTGAGGATAATTCCAACTTCCCATACATATTCCAAAATCCCATCAATGGTCAAGGCCATCGTTAGAACCATTTGGTATGAAGCTGAAACAATGTTCTGTAACTACAGTCTATGTGAATTTCAATTTATTCATTCAGTCAATAGTCCCTTATGACCCTCAATATCAACGGTAAGTGGTATAAGGTAGAGAAGATTAGAAAATCACACATTGTATGACGATACCATTTGGAGTGCAACTGTAGCTTGATGATATTTTCGGGTTGATCGATATTCAGTGTGTCTATGATAATGTTTGTAGACAAATTCATTGATATCATCTTAGGTAATACTCACATGTCATCATGCATGACCCAAAAGTGTCATCCAATTCTTATCGGATCCTAGTAGCTAGAATTCTTCTTGATTCACCTTCCTCTCAGATGGGTCTCAATGAGGATGAAGTTACTATATACGGAATCCACCCAATTCGTAGCGTCCTCTGACCCAATGGATACCAATGAGTTATTAGGATGCTAGAGATAGAAATCCTTCTCATAATTTAACACAATTTTTCATGGTGTTTTAGTAAGGAACTGCTACCTACACCACTAGGTTTGGTGCAGGATTGGGCTCTGGATCACCCTTCCTAGTTGGTCATCAAACTAAAACTATTAAAGGTGGAATCATCTATAATATAAAAAATGTAAATATATCATCTCATATCTAATATATGGAATTACATACATATTTTCTATAAGTCTACCATCAACCCAATTTTTGACACACCTAGCACTGACCCTTTACATTATCTATGAACATTAGTTATATTCATCATATACATAATAACACCACAACATGATCATTCTTACTAATTTTTTTGGTAAATATATATCATAAATCATGAAAATATAGATATATCACACAAAGATAAACAATCCAATATATATATCATAAATCGACACATTTAAATATTATATTACTATGAAATACAACAACCAGTATATATATATATATATATATATATATGTATATATATATTCCATGTAAACCAATGTGTCTATTCATGATACAAGAAGGCATCCAGATTCCCCTAAATCTAAAATCAGTATCATGTATACTACCCAATATGATTTTAGACTTTGCTAACTGTATAAATCCACCCACATTATGGAAACTTTGAGGTCTACTATACAATGCTATATAGACTGTTCCAGAGATAACCTACCTGGGTCCTAGGTTTATTATATCATGAATACCCTATCAAAAATAATGGGAAATATGATTCTAATTTAGTGTTAATTGGTTGTTTGATGGAACCATATAGCACCCCAACCCAAAATGCAGATTCCATGCAAGAATGTCACATGACATAACACAATGCTCCCCATATTCTATAGGATTATGACTAGTGGTGAGGGTATATGTCCAATAGTGTAGAGACTATACCCTCCATATCATTTTATTTAATATGAAAACTAGATAAAAATAATAAATTTAAACAATCATATTAATCGTGAAGAATGATAATTATGGAATAAATTTCATATAAATAAGTTCTCCCAATCGAGCATGTTTTCTAGATTAATGAGAGAATATAAATAAACCAATAAATAAACTATAAAACCCTATATTCCACTTTCACACACTTCTATAGATATACTCCTTTTCATGGATATGTATCATAGGACCACTTTCCATTGTTATATTACTCTAGAAATATATAATAACACATAAATGATGGAATTGGTTTGGAGTACAAGACTTATTATGAAACAAACAATGGTTCCTAACCAAATTTTATCATGTATAGAAATTGTTTACAAATAGTGATAATAAATGTGTAATAGGTATAAACACAAAATACAAAAATGAAGTGGTCATGCATTCAACAAGCCACTAAAAGCTACCACAAGTCAGCATGCTCTAGATGCATGTTGGAATGAGATAGAAGGATTCCTATTGTGACCAAACCCGCTGTTTTATGATTTCATAATGGTGTCATTGATATCATACCAATAATAATATATACATCTATAGGATAATGTCACAAGTGTCCTCAAAATGAGAATATATCATACTCACGTCATCCAGAGTATTATAATTTTAATGACACTTGGAAGATCATGGATACCTCAAGCACATACATGACCTAACACCATGTCTGCTTTCTACTTCCACCATACACTCTGGTCCTTCATCACCCATACTAAAATCAAATGCACTACCTCTCTAATAGATTTTTTTCACAATTATATAATTATCTCAAGTACCATTCACAATCTCCAAGGTAATGGTATCACACTTCCAAGGTGAGCGCACATGAAAGTATGAAAAATCATCAAGAGTGTATAATATCATACGTAATAGTGTTGTATCACAAGAAGACATGGAAACAAGATACTCTAATATTATCCATGTAATAAATATAATAAAGGATCTCATGGTATTTGAACATACCTATATTCCTAATGAATCATGGTCTCTAATTACATCAAATATAATCATATACTAGAAAAAATTATAATTTTGTCCCCATGCATGAGTGGAACTTCAAACCTCACATTTTTTCTTGTCGACCTCAAGGATTACAAATTGTGTAATCACACAAACCCACATATATACAGAAACCAAGAGAGATATAAAATAATAACAACACCATGAACCTAAAAATGTTACTAAAAAGGATTCTAGATCTAGAAAATGTGATATGAGACAAAGGGAAGAGAAACAATTACCCGATTGTTGGACACCGGAGAAAATGTGTCACACCTTTTATAGTGTAATTGGTAGTGTTGTCCTAGCATACCTCAGCCTGGTAGGTTCATCCTCCCAAGATGTGGTGGGTGCTACGTCCCCACAAGGTCGATACAGCCAACAACCGCATTCACCACATTAAACCACTGTGTGTACCACACTATGTCATTTATCATAGGGTCACATTGTAGTCCCATTGGAATGTGGTCCTTCTCCATGTTATATGACCTCCTTCCACATTCATTTGAATCCCACCATCGAACATCAAGTTGGAAGCCAAGTCGGCCACTCTTGGCCACTATGTTGTGTGGTCTTCTGTCATTTGACATAAATGTGACTACCTCTTACTATCGAGTGGCCACATCGCTGGTAGCATCTCCCCCTCTTCGGGTCACCACTATCAACTTGTCAGCCCATTTTTCAAACCAATAAGACCTTATCAATCCTTGGATCACCTTTTTCACTACTGTGAGCTCCAAATCATCTTGTCATCACTTTGTGGGTTCGACCACATTTGGAACCTCCAGAAAAAATTTTGTGACCATGAGGTTCTGTTCATGAATGAGAATGGACTGCTCTATCAATGTTTCTCTATTTTCACTATTGTGAGATCCAAATAATATTTTCATGTTCATGTTAGTGTAAATATAAATGGGGATCAAGTAAATATTTAATAAGTTTCAACCCCTCTAAGCATGCATTTTTAACCATCTCATAAGAATAATCAAACTGTTGATCAACCTGTTCATGGGTTGGTCCATATTCATGGTAGGAAATAATAATTGATAAATAAATCTTGAAGAAAATTAACCTTATACCAGTAGTTTGGATCGGTCAACGTTGGGGAAATATAGTCACTGGAAACCCATCAAGAGTCGTCATGATCTGTCGACTCGTCAATCTTCAATCCTTGATCCCCACCTCATTGTCTTCTATCATTATCTAATTAGTGTAAATCACTTAGGATATACTCCATCAACCATAGGGAAGGACCATTACTCTAATCAGGTATCTCTTATAATTGATAGAGAATAAAGACATGTTTCCTCATGAAACGTGTTTCAGTATTTCACGTGTTTTATCATTACCGTTTCAGCATTGTAGCATCGCCAAGTTGTTTCTTTCATAAAATTGAACATGATTCCCTGTCGCTGGCTCACTATGTAACCATGCTATAAAAAATTAAAAATAAATAAACAATCTTCTTCAAGTTAATTATATTCATTTTTAATAATTTCCAAAAATAACAATCATAGTCCACCCACACTAGTCATTGTTAGACCCTGCGTAAGTAAGATGCCACATTATGAAGTAAATGGTTGTCTCAGATTTCCTATATTGGTTACCTTTCTTGATTTAATATGATTTTAAAATAAAATAAAATAATTTATTGTTTTTTATTAATTGTAATGTCCTTTTTAGGTTTTCCCACTAGAGACCTACTCCGGCTATAGTTAATTCGTGACTAGCATAAACCCATCACCTTAAATTAAATGGAACCCATGGGTTTTTTATCCAGGCACCTATTTAAGAGATATTCCACTTTCTAAGTAAATACACTCACATACACTATTAAAATAAAAATATTTTATTGAATAATTCCCAGCACACCAAGCCTTCGAATAGAACATTGTCTCAGGTCCTGGTCTCAGAATTTTCCCAGATATATTCTAAAATAAATCTTGGCAAATCCATGAAATTTCATTATCTCCACCTTAAGACATTTCTTCCCTAAAATCTAAACTAAGTGACACCCAAATAGATGAGGGTATGAGCATGAACCCTTGCCTTCCTCTCCCATGTGCCATTAGGGAGATTCTCATGCAGCCACAAGGCACACAATAAAGAATCCACATCCTAAGGAGGTTACTTTCCTTTCAGTCCTCAAATTCCATTATAAGGATGTAAAGTGATTATCTTGATTAGATTCTATTGCCATCTGGATTACATGGAGTCGAGCTATCTCTTGCATATAGAGGCATCCCAAGCTCACTACCAAACTCTTCTCCCAAAAAGATAATAAGTGTCATGTAAATGATCACCCAAATGGTATCGTGTCCCCTAGATGTAAATAGTAAACCTGTTTCAATTTTCATCAATATCCATTATCACTCCTTCTTGGAAACCCATGGAAGAAGAGATAGACCCATTCCCCCGATAGGGTCATTACATAGTTCTAAAAAAACCTAGAATTTAATTCAAACAAGCTCACAATTTTTGTATCACGAGCTAATCCCAGCTTTAACTTGTTCTATCATCCCCCATGTCCTCCTTGATATCCATATGAATATCATAATGAAACTCTCCACTCTATTCATCTACTTATACAACTTTGAACCTTTTGAATGGAATGGCATGCTCTCCAACTATTGAATTTCTATAGGGGTATTCCCCTATGGACAACTGAGCACGTAAAGTCTCATTGATGGTATCACTGACCCATGCCTCCTTGAACCTCTATAAGAGTGGATGGGTAACAACCATGGATTGGAGGTAGGTTTCATCATCTCAATCCATAATGAATAATTGTAATGAGGCAGACTACTATATTTCCTCATCTAGTAACTATGAAAAAACCTCCAACAAATCATCTTATGTTACAATGTTTCCATTACTAGGAGTATATACTCTCTCCACATCATAGTCCTGGAAGAACTCTAGACAATGCCTCTATGTCAAGTTCAAAACCTTTTAAGATAAGATATAATTGAGACTCCTATGGACTGAGTAGAAAATAAACTGCCCACTCCATAGGTAGCTTTTCTACAACTTCAATCCAAAGACTACCATTTCCAACTCATGATTTGTGTCATGTAGTTCATCTCAAGTGGTATCAAATAGAATGAACCATAAGAAATCACCACTTGCCTCTACATCAAGATACTTCCATGTTCTATACCCAATTAATTACACAACACAACGTACTTGATTCCCTCTTCTAGAAAACACAATATTGGGTAGCTCATCAAATATTGGGTCTTACTAATCCCATATAACCTCAAACACTAGGTCTTACTAATCTCTTCCTCTATAAGTCCTCCACCTCCACCCCAACTCGTGAAGCTCTATGAAATTCATCAGATATACGGATGCTTATATCGATTATATCTTGGGGTGTAGAACTAAGCATATGTCAATTTCATTATGGGTAGGTAAATCATAAACATATTCTATAATGAAATCCTCATACTCCACAACTACATATAAGAACTGAAAATTGAAAACCTCCACTACCCCGAAGGTAAGGATAACTCAATCAAGAGTGATTGGATACATCCTCTTATCTAGGGTTCTATCTCATGCTACCTAGATTTCCCTTTCACCGACCAATGAAAGCCCCATTCCATCACTACTGACATACTGAACCCTTTTCCCAAAACAGTCAATCTGAGCATGTAATATCGATAACCAATCCAAACCATTAATGAAATCGTAATGCATTGACACTTCCACAAAAATGATCCAATTGAATCACTTGTCTTAGGGGTCACATCACACTATTGGTATAAGTTTGATTATTGAGCCTCACTTCATTGGTATCTCCAATCCTAAGGTTCACGTCAAAATCTTAACTGGAAACTCAAGGTCTAGAAAAATATTCGATGTAAAAATGTATTGTTTTCACATGTTTCTATTATTTTGGAATCTATGATTAGAAATATACCACACCTTAAATCATTACTAGAGCCCTTGATTCATATTCCTTGACTGCATGCAGCTACCACTTCCCATGTCCTCCATCTCCCTAAGCCTAGTGTGGACCACCTGTGGATAATGATTGTAACTTGTTGAAATGTATACTAGATTCGGAAACTCTCCCAACTCCACTGCCACATATTTTACCCAACATATCCATCTATTCCGATAAATATATCTTCCTCAATGGCCTATCCAAAATTTAAATATCAACACCATGATGGGATGGTCAATATCTTAAGATTTTTCCGCACATATCTCATTAAAAGATATTCTACTCTCTAGTCTGACTAGACTCACCCTATGATCACTGATCTGTAGATACTTTTTCTTGGAACCATCTCTTAAAATGTCTCACATGTCAATGTCTCTGAGACTAACATCATCTTCTTCTCTCATGGTATCTACTCTTCAATTCCCCTACTAACATCCACATGTTCTATCCGCTCATCCAAAGGACTTTCAAACACATAGGTTCACTATATCACCCTAGAAAAGTAAGAACGTTCCAAGGAATAATGCTAGTTGGGATATCCCTAAAAACCCCTTGATCAAAGGGAAAATCTCTAAAGCACTAGTCATATCATATTCTTCATGTACCTAGAATAATGATTATGCCCCTATGAATACTCAGCTACTCACATGTTATCCTACTGAAGATGTATATGCAGTTGGGCACACATATCACTTAGATTTTATATTGAGAGACCCCTCTCTAAGAATAATTCACAAACTACTTCTATGGGAGAGTCACCTCATCTGAAGATCAGGTAAACTAAACCCCTCCATTACATTTAAAAGCCACTTGGAATGCTTACTACTATGAATTCCATCTAATCTAATTGTGTCCTGAATAGTCAAAAAACATAGTCACCACCTCAAGCCATTCCCTATCCACTCCTGAGATGTTCTCACCTCATAACATGAGGGATCTCTATTTATCAAACACATGAAGTGAGAAAAACCCACACATCTCATCAGTTGGCACTATGAGTACAGTGTGATACTCTATAGGTGGTGGTATAGCTGGAACACCACTCTTAGTTGTAGTATCTCATAAAAATCCTTGTACCATATTTTTTCACCCCACAGATCAAAATCATGATCATGGGGTGGAATGCTAGATGGTAGTCTATTTGGAAGAATTTTTAAATAAAAAAAGATTTACCACAATCAATATAGTATAATAGGTGAGATGGCTCAAGAAGTGCATAGGAAAAACCACACATTCATATATGAGTCATGTATAATAATTTTTTCACATCTACTAGTGTTTTCATGTGCCAAGCCAAAAACAAGATTTCGGGGTCCTGGTTTATGGATACGTCGACCCCCACACCATCACTGGATTCCCTGTCCTAAAATATGATCTCAAAACACTTTACATGGTTACACAAAACTAATCTCATTATCTTTGTGTTCAAAAGGTGGAACTGACCTCCTCTGATTCCAATTTTTCATGACCAATCTCTCAGGGGCCATGTCGTGACTATCCCACACCCTCATCTCATGGGATAGGGGTAGGAAACTAGTGTCAAGTATGAATTTCCCACAAGGGGTGGAATTTTCCTATACCCATTCACACATGCACCCGTCTCCTTGAAAAATACATAAACTAAAACCACTAAGTAATCATATAAGAAAATAAGTAAAGTAAAACCGAGAAAGAATACAAGACCAAATAAAATAAAAAAGTACATTCTCTTGTGTCTCATCTTTTGTAAACCCTACCTAAAGTGTACGTACACTAAGATGCCTGAATGTCTCAAAAGAAAACCAAATCCACCAGTTCACCCGAAACAAACCCCTATCTCCGGCCCACCAAAGGCTCCATCAAAGTTGTTGATTGACTACATGGAACATGATAGGTATGGAAGGACCCCATACAGGGGTGAGTAATAAAATACTCAGTATGGACCCTACACCACAAAGGTAAACCCCCAATCATGAAACAACGAAGACTATCAAAGAGGTACACGACATATAGCCTCTAAGAAGTACTGTCTAGAGAGTCTCCAGTGTCTGCTCACATTGGTATATTTCAAAAACACATATAACAAGAACATATGGCTATACTAGAAAATTATTACAAGAATCATGGTATCATCCACTGCCAGCCATATAGTCCCGCTGGGAAGATTCTCAATCCGAGAGATCTCACTCATTGAGCTATCTGATATGATGCACGTAAAACTTGTCTACCTAAAGTAATTATGATAGTACCATGACTTGAAATGTCTTGAATATCCCTTATACAATATTTCTCACAATGATAGGGAGTCCTGATATCACATCCAATCCTAAGCCTCATGATTC
Source organism: Viscum album (assembly GCA_963277665.1). Lineage (NCBI taxonomy): Eukaryota > Viridiplantae > Streptophyta > Magnoliopsida > Santalales > Viscaceae > Viscum > Viscum album. The sequence goes on along the minus strand of OY728131.1, from coordinate 300,520,470 downwards.
TACTCAAGTCATTTTTAAATCCAAGGAGATGTAGACAAAATCTTAATAAGAGACACCCTAAACATCCTTGTAATAGAAAACCTCTACATATTCATAGGAGAGACACTCTATATATCCATAGGAATTGTTATCTACATAACCATAGGAGACACACACCATATAATTAATGGAGGCACATTATGTATATGCATAGGATCCAAACATTGAAAACCCTTAGGAGACACACTATATATATAAGTGGGTGACATGATCCATAAAACTACAAGAAAAACACTCCATATATCGGTAGAAGATACACTATGTATATGAGTAGTAGAAACACTTTTTATATGCATAGGAGACACACTCCCTATAAGGGTATGATACACACTCTTTATCCTTGCTCAACCAGCCCTAGGATTGTGCTCTTATAGCGGTAGATTTTGGAGCACCTACTTCTCGAGCTAAAAAGATTACATGAAAACCTCCAGGAAAACACTCATAGGTTATACCAAAAGGTCCGCCTCATTGTGAGGGTCCCAACACCCCAGATGACTCATCAAATATACATATTGTTTGAGTATTGCTAGAATTTATGTAAAAAGGGGTCAGTGGGATCTAGGTCAGGTCCATCCCGTTCAAACCGATATGACCTAACTGGATATGGGTCCTACCTAACCCAACCTATTGGGTCAGACCCGACCCTTCGATATGGATCAGCCCACCCCATCTAAGCCCAGCATGCTCTAGATCTGTCCCGCCTGCTCCAGGCTCCTTGAGAGGGCCAGTTCACCCTTCTAGGATACTACTGGTGCCACCTCAATACTTGGTTAATGTGGGAAACTGCCTTGTTAAATGTGGTCGGCCACCACATGAACTTCCCCACGTCATTTTCTGTGGGGTCCCACCGTGGTCATGCAGGATTGCAGCATCCTGTCACATTTGGTCGAAACCTACCCCTAGCTATCGAGATAGAGGCCCTATTTTCCACATGTGAAAACAATGCCTTGGGATCCTCTACTACTGAATGTATAGATAGTGTCCTCCTTCTAAGGGATTATCAGGCCAACATCCTCCGTTGGTGGATCAACTTTTTTAGGCTGCCACAATCACCTTGGCAGAAAATTTTCCAAACCAAGAAGACCATCATTATCCTTGCGTCACCATATTCACTGTTGTAAGATCTAAATCATCTTGTCATGACTTTGGGGTTCGACCATATTCATAGACACCTGAAAAAAACATGCCACAACCATGAGGGTCCATTGGAAAATAATAAAATAATTTGGAAGAGAGATGAGGACCAGAACACCCTTATATTGGACCTTGGCCTTAAAAATCATCCATGATCTATTCATGTAAGTAGAAATACGAAGAATGAGAAATATAATATTTAATAATATTCACCCCTTAATCACACTTTATAACCATCCCAAAAGAATAATCAAATCACAAATCAAATTATTTGTGGTTAAGTCCACCTTTTTCATTAGAAACAATAATGGGGAATGAAATCATGAAGAATATAAACACCCTACCTATAATTCAGTTCAGTTGACAATAGGGTTTGATAGTTTTTGGATACCCCTTGAGAGTTATCATGATTCTTCTTCTCATTGATCATCAATAATTTATCCTCACCTCTCCATCATTCATCAATTGCTAATGAGAGGAAATCACCAATGATATTCGATGTCGATCAAATCTAAGGATCATTTATCTAATCATTTATCTCAACTAAGAGATCAAGAAGAAAAACAAGGTTTAGTGTCAAACATGTTTCAACATTACATTAATTTCAACATTACCATTGTTTCATTGTAGAAATGCAGTGTTGCTATGTTGTTTCATTCATGAAAGGGAATGAGCTACCTCTTCCCTATATCATAGCATCACCACACTATGAATATTAAAAGGAAAAAAGTAAACTTCTTTAAGTTTATATTATTATTCTTTAAAATGTTAAAAGATTAAAATTCATAGTCTACAAACATCGGTCGATGATAGGCCCACATAAGTAAAAGACCACATTAAAAACTCATCTAAAATCTTGGATTTCCAATCCCAGTCACAATTCATGAGTTAATTTGATTTTAAAATATGACAATTTTTTAATTTTTTTACGGTTATGTTCTTTTTAGGTTTTCTCACTAGAGGCCTTCACCGACTAATGTTAAGTCACACCTATGGTAAACCATCCATCCTGAACCCAATGAATCCATCAGATTTCTAATCATGTCACATGTTTAATAGTTATACCACTTTATTGGGAAACCCACCCAAATTCTCTATTAAATTCGTAACATTTTGTGTAGAACTATTCCGAGCACACTGGGCCTCAGAATCACACACTTTCTCATCGCCTAGTCTTAATATTATCGCAAAAATGTTTAAAAATTTAAATCAAGAAAATAAGAGTTGTTTAATTAAACATGAGGAATACAAATAGATTAGGGTGTGACTCAATATTACAGGGTCATGGATTCCTTCTATAGGAGGACTCGAGTGATTCACTGAGTGGGGGATGACTTCTTTGTGGATCTTCTTGGCATCAAAGACTTTTGTATAAAAATGTGAGGGATGGAGCTCTAAAATATACATCCCTATATAACTCCATTCATATATATCAAAGACATAATACCTTGAAACTCACCTGGTAAAGAACATTTAGTGGCCTATAATGATCCTTTGACCATAGACCGATAGTTGTAGAATTCAATGTGAATGAAGTGATGGTGTAGCATTAAACCATATGATTTTCACAATTCATAGGTAACGAATCATAAAAGAATCGAAGAACACGAGCTATATAGGTCTATACACTGGAATTGAGGGATACAAATATTCTATTAATGTTTTGAAGATGTATCAATATAAAAATTTCACTCTTTATGTTATGGTTGGGAAATAATGCACATAAATAAAATTAATGGCCTGAAACTAGGTCATTACATTATCTTAAGGAGATGACTAATCAGTTGACACATTAAACATAGTCATGAAAACTAGGTCCACAAATAATTTATTAGACATGAAATACAGGTCTGTGCTAAATATTTTCGCCCGAAAAGTTTGATCTATCCTTAATATTAGGGACATGAAATCTAGGTCCACATACAAATATATCTAAAAGAATACCAAGTCCAAAATAAATTTAACCCTGAAATTTGGTTCACTAAAAACTTCTTTATATCCTGAGTTATCCATCATTACGAAAGTCTTTGAAAGGATTTAATATACCCAAGCATCGCATAATTTAAATCCATACATATAAATAATAAAAACATCTTGAACTATAACATCATAACAAATTGATGTAAAATATATGGGTTCCATAAATATCTAATAATAATTATCATAAACCACCAAAACAAAGAATAGATATAGGATCATTGAATAATTTTATTAATAATTCATAATTAAAAGAAAAAAATTACTTATCATAGAAATTTTAATTGAAATATCAATGGATAATTTTTTGAGGAATGTATATGTTAGACATTGAAATAACCTTTATAAAACACAAAAACTGCCCAATCCTTAAGGAAAATAACTTCATGGAAATTAATGTTGGATCGATGTAATGGAATATTCAAATAATTGTATTTCATGGTGGTGGGGTCTCTATTTATTCAAAATATATTAAAATAAAACATTCCATTCCAATTTTTGTAGAACAAAAATGAAAAGTACATCGTACCAAAAATAAAAAAAATTGTATTCAATATTTTTTTTTAAATTAAATCATTGGAAAATATTACATTACACAATAATATAATAATCAATGAACAATTTTTAGATTTTTTTTTTGAAAACATAGAAATGGGAGAAAAATTTTTCTCAAATGAAGAGACAAATAAAGGTAGTTGTAAAAAAAATTAAATTTAGTATCCTGAGTAATTAAGGTTTTTATAAGGAAAAGAAAAAATGTACTATAAATACATAGGAAGAGGATAATAATCATTATTGGTATTTTGAGTTAGTTATCATATGATTTCTTCATTATAAACCTTTCCATAAATATACCCAACAAAATTGATATTATAACATAAAACCCATACCACAATTGATTCATTTAAAACATGTACCCCAATGAAGCACATAATCTATAGTCGATTTTTAGATCCCCATAGTTTTCATGAAAATAAATATTAAAGTATTTTATTGGTAAAATATATACTAAATAATAGAAGCATGGGATGAATATTGTATTGGTCCAACATATTTAAAAAAATATCAAAGTCTTTTACCTAGAGTTCTACTTAATATGAAAGCACTATATCCTCTTATTTTTTGAAATAGATTATATATATATCCTCTCGAGGAAACTAATTTTGGTATTATAGTTAGAGAAAAAGATCTATAATGTGTTTATGGATGATGAGAAAAGATTTTGATAGGGGATAACTGAGCTAGAAGGCACAAAGTGGTGTGAAGAGAAAAAAAATTAATCTTCTCTAATATAATGGATGTGGGGGAATGTTTTTGATTTTTTTAGTTGATCTATTATATTGTTTTTATTATACCATCAAAAAATCTAATGTGTAGAAGATTAATTTGTGTTTTAAAACATTTCTTTTAATGTAACACCTTTGTTAATGTATTTTATCATTAACGGTGAAAACATTTTTTCCCACTTAAAGGGTTATGATTTTACACATAATGTAAATATTGAATCATAAATGGCCAAGGTATTCTATTTTAAATTATATATTATCCACATTTTCCTATATTAATTTTTATTTGTTTTTAAATACGTTAACAAAATATTATTTTTATAAAGTATCATTAATGTTAATTTGACACCATGAAACTAATATAACATAAAATACATAAAAAATTATGGAATTAAAATATAATACATTTAATCATTAAAAATGTGTTATATTTATCTAAAAAACATTTACCTCTATAACACACTATTTTTATAATACCATTAATATTTTATAAATTATTTTCTTATTTTCTTATTAATTGCATAAATATTTTATTCAGGTTTCACAAGTATTTAATGTGATTATTCAATAAATTTAAATCTTAATTAAATTACCATCATGAATATAATTTCATTATGTTGAAATTATAAATTTATATTCCTTTTTTATCTGTCTATTATCCCAATGTGAACAAATAATATACATTTAGAACTAAGAGAGTGAAATTTTGTAAATTTCTTTTCATTATACGTAATATAGTTCATTTACATAAAAAAAGTCCATCAAAAAATAAATTTAAAGTTTAAGGTGATAAGAGTCGAATATGCATCATCAGTTATGAATTTTGAAGACTATATATGGAATTAATTTCTGGTTTTAACTATTATTGATGTAATATACCATTTACCAAGGTGAAAATTTTTACAATATTTATAATTTATATTGACCAAAAAATTATACTAGTGACCAAATTTGAACACCATAATTTCAAAAATAGAATAAATTATATAGAATTCAATACCTATTAGAAGAAAATTTTAATTCCAATTTATGTTCCCAAAACACAATAAAAACCACTTTTTCGAAACTATTCTATTTTATGATAAAAAACTTTTTTATTTTAATTTCATATATAAAATTCCCTCCAAATTCTATATTTATATTATTATTATTTAAAATGAACTAATGAAAATTTAAAAATAATAAAAAAAATATGCTTTTAATAAATCAATACAATAATTCGAGCAGAAAAATTCAATATAATTATGTAATTATTATTATTATTTTCATCAATATTAATTGGAAAATAAAAATTATAAGAATAAAAAAATATGAACAAAATAATAATTTTTATATGATAGTCTCTAAAATGATATCCTTTTTATAAAATATAAATTTAATCATTTCCAAACATTAATTATAATATTTTTTCAATAAAGCATTAAAAATAATATTTTTCACAAAAATATTACATTAGAAAAATTTTAGTTATTATATAAATATAATTAATCAATATATTTATTTGGATTATAAACATTACATATGTCTTTCCAAATGAATTATTTCTATTAACAACATACAATTTCAATGCTAAGAAATAATGGTAAAATAATTGTATATCAGGGTTTATTTGATTAGCTTGTATGGAGAGATGGCTCTCTTCTGCTTCCCTCTAGGTTTTCCCTTTATCAAAGTGGTGATGGTGTTCAGTTCTAATATAGGTTTACCCACTACTATTTAAATCTTTCTTGTTGTTTCCATGATGATTTTGTGCCTTCGTGTAGTGCGTTTGATAAATGGGGTCCAGATTATGCTCTGTGGTCTCCATTGGGCCATTGATTGGATAGGTTTGTTCGAATCAATACATAGTATGGAATTTTTCTTCTTCTAGAGTTATTAAATTATCACAAATTTAAACTACGGAAATTATTAAATTTGGTGGTTTCTTTTTTCCTATCCCCCTCTCGATCCATCCGGCTTGTTTGGTTGTGTTTGTATTTGGTTATTGGTTTTTGGATCTATGGTAGTGTTCATAGCCTTATTTTTTCCCCAATTTGAGTGAAAACATGGATCTAAATAACATTTCATCTCCCCCTAGTTCAACATTTCATGATATTTTGAAGATGCATTTTCTATCATTCACCTCCTTTTACAGTTCATCATGGAGGGTTTAAGCTTTCTAGTTTTTTCTATCCCTTGATTTGAATTGTTCAGGCTAATTGTGGTTATGTTTTTCTTTCATTGGTTTAAAATAGCCGTATAGGTTCCCCAAATATACTATTTTTTTCTTTTCCATCAACACACAACGCCAATTTTTCAGTTTTTTGTTTTCATTGGAGATTTTGGATGGCTATTGTGGCTCCAGCGATGGTGGTTTTGTGTTGGGGGTCTTGGATTGTCCCAAATTTATGTAGAGGTCATGTTAGCATTTATTTTGGTTCGTCTATGTTTTCAACGACATTTTATCTGGTGATTTTTATTGTTCTAGTTTTCATATCTGGTGATCTCTTACCTTCTTTTGTGACGTTAGCTATAGGCGTGGTTGATGTTATTCAGCAGAGATGGGTTGGGTGACATGGGAGTGTGATGAGATGCGATTGGATGGGTGCTCGAGGCTTCATGGATTCCATCATTTCAAAATTTGGGTGGGTTTGGTCTTGGGATTTTTTTCTAGGATGATCTGCTTTTTCTTTGTTTTTCATGGTTTTTTTGATGCTTTGCTACAAGTTCAGCTGTCACTTATCCATAAAGTGATATTTTTTAAAAAATAAAAAAAATTGGTATCATTGTTTATTTAAAAATTATGTTGATTAAAACGCAATATTTTGACAAAATTAAATTACATAAAGGGAAATATTTCATAAAAGTTTGTGTGTTAGAATACCACCCATTAATAAATTACATCCACGGAATTTGAACATGTCCTTGGTAATCAATGGTTTGATATTTGAAATGTCGCTTATGGAGACTAACTTAATAAAATGGTTTAATAAAACATCTTCTTTAAAATGAAATGGATATATGAATTTCAAATTAAAAACAATTACAAAACTAGTTATCTATGTGTGAAAAAACTAGTTATAATGGATAATATAGACATAAAAAGGGGAACGTAAGCCCAAAAACTAATAGAGAGTGCTTGAAAATATGGTTAGAATGATGTTAATGCCTATAAACAAAAACTAAATTTTATAGGTGAAATAGGACATCAATTCATAAAAAGTGAAGTAAAAATTATAACATTTTATTCTAAACCAAGTTTACTATATTTGGGGGATTAAGAAGTAGAACATGAGAACCTTATAAAAAAATTTGGTTATTTCCTTACCATAAGACCAATTTCATCTTTTGATTGTGCTTTAATAAATTTCCATATCATCTCATACTCCCTGAAATGAATATTCAAGTTCAATTTCTATATGCTTGAAATAGTAATGATAACTTTTCAGGGAACATAATATATGTAAAATTGATAATTTATTTCTATTTTAAATGTACATATATAAAGAATAATTATTAATACCAATTATCTCATATGATTAATCATACATTAAATAAAAACAATAGAATCATATTTTTAACATAATTTATTCCACAAATATCTATCCTTAATAATCATTTAAATAATTCTTGGCCATTGTGTAAACACAAATATTAATTTATCTCATATCCATTCATGTATTAAATAATGATGAACTAATTCAGTTTTAATTTCTCATATCGAAATGTATATTACATGACCATACAATCTCATATATATAATAATATTATCTAAAAATAAATTCATAATAAAATCATTACTCTTTTAGAAGATAATATATCTTATATTCATCAAAATATATTATATGATATAAAGAGATATTTCCATTAGAGGTTGGGTTTTATACTCTCTTTAATAGAATATCATATGTTGATTTGAAATATTAAATTTGATTCACTTATTCCATAAATTTTTATGGAATCTATGTATAGATAGAAAATAAATTATTGTGATGGCATCAAAATTTTATAATGGATAATGTTCTCATATGTATTATTCATAATGAATCAACACAAAATTCTGAGCACTTTAGTTAAGGATACGTGTCCCATATGAATAAAGATTCACTTAAACTATTGTGATTGAAAAATATTTCACTTTTTTCATTTGAAATAAGACATTGTTTGGGATTTTTATATTTATTAGATAATGTATTAGTGAATTTATGCATATAAATCCATAATTCCATTCATATATTTCACTGATGTGTCGGTGGTGTGTTTTGTATATTTCTTTCTCCATTCATGCCATTGGCTGGACTCTTGACGGTTATTCAAAATTAATTTTCTCAACTACTAGTCTTCTTAAACTAGAATCATTTATATTAACTTTTAGGAATTTATTTTATGAAATCGTCCAATAATTTTGGAAGGTTATATATTGAATCTTTTCCTTCCCCCATGTGGCATACCATTACAGAATCCATGAAACAGCAAGGAAAATATCTCCTTAATCGCTATAATCTATCACTCAAAAACTGGTCGATTAGATTTTTCTTAAATTGAGGGTGGATGTTATTAAATAAGTTATTTAATAACATTTTTCCTATCCATGGTGTGGTCTGATTGATGACATTAACCATGTTACCAATGATTCCTTGAGAAAGGTGAGTGGGTATAGTCTTAAAAATTTAATCCCATCTCTTAAACCATTTGGTTTCTCATAGTGACAGTTGATGAATTTCCCATGATTTTTTTTTTGGAAAAATGGTTTATTTAGGTTCAACCATTTTACTAAAACAATTAAACATAGTGTGAGAAATGATATTCACAGTGGAAAATCACATAATCAAAAAAATTAATTTATTGGATGTCTAAATCAATACACCTTCTTTTAAATAAATTAAACCTTAGTTTAATCCTTGTTCATCCATTATAATTAAAAATCATAATGATTTTTTAATAACCACCCTCAATATTAATAAATTAAAATTGCATTTATTTTCAGGAATACTTATTACATTTCAGAAACCAACACACAAATACATTGTTAGTCTAATGAGATTTGAAACATGGAAAGATAAAAACTAGTAAATAAGTGTTATATAATATCTCATATTAGGTTCTTGATAACTTGAACCTTTCTTGGATAGATAAAAAATAATAAATATCTTCATAACCTCACTACAAAATCATAAACAGCGGTGAGATCAAATTGTCAGTAAGGGTAAACAAGAAAGCTATGTAAACACAATCATGATTATATGGGTATGAAAGCATGGTCTGGAAAGTGGGAGATTATATAGTTCATACCAAACATCATAAATAGGAATCATTGAATAGAGATTGGAAGTTCATAATAAATGAATAATAAGGAAATAAATAACATGATCCCTGAAATTAAAACATAGGAATAAAAAAATGAATTATTGAAGATAGATAAGAATATAAAAATTATTTCCTTTTTATTGAAGGCATCGCATCGAATTATATCTTGGTAGTATGGGATCACATCACATTCCAATATGGTAGTCATCTTTCATTCCCATGACCACCTTTGGGGATAATGTCCATTATGTCAATCAAATGAGATAAAAATCTATTCCCAACTCATTGGATGGAGATATAAGTCTCACCCATCACATAACGAAACCATACACATGTGTGATACAATAAAATAAATCATTTATCATATAAAACCCAATGGAATGAAATGAGTTTCATAAACATCACCTAATCACAACTTAACCCATGGAAATTAATTCGATTTCACAAATATAATTTAATCATAATCCTAAACGATACATAAAAAATTAGAATGGAAATATTGAAGTATACCAACTGTAAAACTCAACTAACATCAAACAATGTTATCTTATATGTAATATAATTTTGATATAACTCTTCAAAAAAATTCTTGAGGAAAAATATCCTTTATACATTGAGAAAATGATCTTTAAATAAAATTTCATGCAGTTAACAAAAAAATTTTCTTTGATGGTAACCCAATATTTTTTAAGGAAACATTCATGGATATATAGCATCATAAATCTGTAAAATCCGTTTATGCTATATAATTTATATAAAATTCTTCTCATTATTTTTTTAAAGTAAATACAACCTTATTAGGAATGTGAAAAAATATTCCTTTTGAACCAATTTAAAACATGTCCTAAATGGGTGAAAATAAACATTAACATTTTTGGATGAAAAGTGAAAACATATTTTAAAAAGATATTTTAGGAAACTGGGACAACGAAGATATGTATTTATCACTAGATACTTACCTAGAAACAATCACAATATTAATGAAATAATGAATTGACCCTTACATTAGGTACGATTTCCATAATACGTATCTGAAACACCAATATAATGGATTAAATATTGTAATTAACTAAGTACTGAAGAATATTTATATGATATCACATATTATAATATTATTACCCATTTGTTAATAATATTTCATTATTACTCTTCTTTTGGGTGTCTAGTGCTTTCTTTTATTTTGTACATGTTTTATCAAATAAGTCCCAATTTATATGGATAGGATATACTTATTTCATTTGAAAAATAATATTCAGTAAATATTAAACATATTTATGAATATTATATATTTATATAATCATCCATTATTGGTAATCGTGGAAAATGAATCGCATCGCGTTGTGGAGACGGTGGGCCTTATGTGCACACTAGGGACAATATCATCCCCTTGATTGTAAAATGTTATGGGAATGGATAGTATATATTTTTTTACAAAATAAATATTATTTTATAATTAAAATATATAATAATTAAATCCATAATTTTAAATATCATCGTAATGTTTTGTGGAAAACCTGATTACGCCACAGTATAAAGACGGTCGGCCATATGTACACATCCGTGGTGATTTCATTTTTCATAGGATGGATAAAAGGTGGAATATCATTTACCATAATAATAATAAAATCTCAAAATATAGTTGATATTGGTTTTATTAATTTGTATTGGTAATAGTACATGATGATGAAGTATAAGAAAAAATACTATTGAGAGATTCAGTAGAAGTGATTACCTCTACTTTTGAATGATGCCTCTATATATTCTCTTATGGACACTATATTTGGTATTTTGAGGGAACCATAACCATTAGAATGTGGATATATAAATTTAGAAGGTAAATGGTCAAGGTATGGTTGAGCTAGAAGGCCTAATGTGTTGTGTGGAAATGAGGTATGAGGTACCATTTTATAAAAGAGGGGAGGGGCACTCTTGGAAACAATAAGAATAATAAATTCAAATAAATTTATTATTGTATTAAAACTGAACCAAAGTGATTTATTTTAATTATAGGAAGATTTTGGGTCCGAATCCTCTCATCCAATTATATTTAGACACATTTATGTCACAATATTTACAAAAACATTTGGATTTACCCCTTAGTTAAATACTTTATATTTTACCATGACAACTTCACTTTTTTAATCATTAGGGTTAATATAGTTACAATAAAATGTTAAAATAACCCCAACTGGGCCAATTATGTAATTTTTCACATTATTATAGTTTTTTAAAAAAATTATAATTTTTTAAAAATTTTATATCATTTAATAAAATATTATTTATTCTCAAGTAATATTTATGCCAATTTTGATATTATTCATTTATTTCCTCTCAATAAATATCTTATTTACATGATAACATAGAACAAGTAATTATAATAACACTACCATGTAAATGTTGACTATAATATTTGTGTATTTCATTAATTATTTCACATTATATTTTTTAATAATTATAATATCATTTATTTGATATTTCCTTTAACTAATTAACAACTACATCACCATTTTGAAAGCCTGAAAGGAAATTATTTGTTCTCTAAAAATTAAAGATAAATCATCGTGATGACAATATAATTATTATATTTCAAATTACTATTTATAGTATTATATATATTCTGTATAAACCTATATTAAAAATGATATAGTTATTAATAATATGAGTATGATATTATTAACTTATCATTAAATAAAATATAAAATATTTCATATACATTCAAGTCGTATAATAGGATATCGTTTCAAGTTAAGGTTGATTTTATTTTAAAAAATCATCTCTAATGAAATTGGAACAAGGGTTAGTGTAATTTTATAATTTTATAATATGATTTTTACCACTAATTACTGTTTTTACCCCTAACGGGGGTAAATAAAAATTTACTATAGTTATTATTTATAATATAAAAAATAATAAATTTTTATCCTTTTAGACTATAAATATCATACATATTAGAACCATTTTTTGTATTATTTTAAATTCAATTCACAGAATTAGAAAAATTAATTTTAATGATAAGAACATAGTCATGGTGAGAAGGCGGGTAAAAAAAACATTCCAAATATCAATACGTTTTTTTATCTAATTTAAATATAAATAAAACTCTATGGAACTAAATTGGATTATTATCTGTATAATTTATATATTTCGACTTTAAAAATAATAGTCAGGTAAAATAATTTTTTAACTGAATAATTATGTTTTTAAATACAATGTTGTATTTCTTCACTATTCATAAAAAAATTTATTTTCTCATAAAAAACCCATGAATTCAGCCTGTGATAATTTTGACATTATGAACTGAAAAATAATTTATATTTTATCAAATTGTATTTCTAAAAGTATTTAAAAATATTTTTTGTATATCATATAATGAAATTAAAATATATTGTTTTAAGAAAATAGTATTTTTAAATATATAAAGACATTACAAAAAAATTATATTTTTCATTATCATTATGTTTCATTTATATAAATCTATTATAAATAATATTTTAAAATCAGTTATTAATATTCATATAGCTATGTCTAGTGGATACGTTATATTTATCTTTATTAGATAATTATAACAATCAAATGATGTTTCTTATAAACATAGTGTTAGATGTAACTCACCCCATGTTGGCGTTTTGTATAAAAAAACCAAGTCAATTACATGTGTAGGGAATTTTTTACTTACTTCAATGAAATAAATCAAAGAAAAATATGTTATTTATCAAAAAAAAAGTTCCTAAAAACTCAAAGAGTTACATTCTACACCCCTTAATTTGAATTTAATTTTTGAAATTTTCCACTCTGATGTAAGAAAAGGAAGATACTTATACCTCATCAAATCCTTCCGTTACAAAATTCATTTCTCTAACTGATCATCTATCAAAAAAATTGACCAGATGAGTGGTCATGTTTCAGAGAACATTCTCTGTACGATCCATAATTTCTATAGGTTGTTCATCAAAAGAGAGATCCTACTCCAATGGTATGTAATATGAGTTCAGTACACGTGAAGGGACAGGTTTGAACTTCTTTATGAAAGATATTGGAACACATAACTGAATTGGGAGAGATTTGGAGGAATTTCCATGTGACAGGCTACTATCCCATTATGATCATGAATTTCAAAGGGACTGTTACATCTAGCGCTTAGTTTCACAATCTTCTCGAATATCATGACCTTATTCTATGGATAAATTTATAGAAATAATTTCTCACGTACATAAAATAATATAACATTACATCAGTTATCAACACAAATTTTTTACCAACATAGTACTACCTTTATACGATTCTGAATGGTTCTAACCTTCTCAACAATCTCTTTGGTGATCTCAGGTCCCAATATCTCTTTATCTCCAACGTTACCCCAAAATGTAAGAGATATACATTTCTTCCCATAGAGGGATTCATGAGTATCCATCATAATTTTTGAGTGAAATATATTTTAGTAAGAAATCATTACAAGAAGAAGCCATAAATCCCAACAACCTTTGAAATCAAGAGAAATTGATATCAACAAGTCCTCTAGGGATTGAATTGTTCATTTACACTAAAAATAAATCATAGGATAACAAGAATTGCGGAAACTCTATTCTTTATCATGTGATTTATGAATACCTCACCATCCTATTTAAGTAAACCCTAGATCATGATCAGATACAATAAAATGTGGTACTCCATGGAACCATAACACCACCTCATTGTGTATCATGGAATGTTTATCTAGAAGGAAGTATTCTATAATAGAAATGAATTGTGATGACTCTTCATTGCTATAAACATCCCCCCATATAGGATTAAAATACTTTTGAGGTTATGGGGAGTCCAATGGATTAATTCATGGTGATTTCTTCCCATTTACATTATGGTATGGGTATTACACACATGATACACTTATTTTTTTTTTCTTTGAACCTTATCTTGATTGCATTCCAAGAACCAAGATAAAAATTATAAAATATCTCACTTCATTAAATATCACTAAATATATTCTTTCATGTGTATATTCCACTTTATACCTATAGGATGAATTGAGAATGAAGATCTATGAATGTCCTCTAACAACAACTTCTTCAATACTGGAATGGAAAGACAACATGCACGGTTCATGACCATAGTCATTCCATCATGATAAAGGTTAAAATCATGAATATTTTTATCCTTCTTCATCATCTCACAATCATCATTTTATGCCACTTTAATCATAAAATTTATTGAGGGTTTAATGTTCAATTCATAATGATAAGGTTTTTTCTATTCTATCTATATTTCTAGGTCCATCATTTATACATCCAGACATATTGGTTCTTCTATGATCCACATCATGGAAAATATAGCCCAGTCCTTTCTACTAAAAGCATTGGCCACTTTTTTCTCCTTACTAAGGTTATAATGTATTGAATAGTCCTAATCCTTTATCATATATAACTATATTCTCTTATGCATGTTCACCTCCTTCTGTGTGAATATATTTTTCAACTTTTATGATAAACATATAAATATAACACACTTTAACCATAATGATAATGAATACATTAAGTTAATGAAAAAATCACTACAAAATACTCAAAAACATGAGTTGGGTAATTTTTCTCATGAATATTCTACTATCCAAAAGTGTAAGAGATAGCCTTGTTGTTTTTCATTAGAAACCATCCCAATACTTTCTTGGATGAAAAATTATAGATTACAAACCCTTCTGTGTTATGGGGTAATATAATCATAGTTCAACTGACTAACATTCTCTTCAATTCCATGAAATGTTACCCACATCCACCTATCCATATGAAAATGGAAACCTACAATGTTTACTTTTTCAAACAATTAGATACTCAGGACAAATTCTCCATAAGCTGTCGCTAAAATCTAGCTAATTCAAGAAATCTATGGATCTCATTCACTGTGGTTGGTCTAATATAGAATTCAATAGATTCTATCATTAATGGATCTACTGTTATACCATATATTTAGAATATAATACCTTATAAATGATACCTTGTACTACTAAAATTATATATTTTTGAAATTATAATACAGTCTATCCTTTTTAGTGTATTTAGTACAATTCTCAATTGGCCTTTATACTATTCCCTTCTCTTGTAATGGATATGAATATCATCTATAAATAATACCAGAAACTGATTAATGTAATATCTAAATTATTTATTCATCAATTCCATGAAGATAGTAGTGGGATTAGTAATACCAAAAATAATCACAATATACTCATAGTGTCTATACCTTGTACGGAATGTGGTTTTGGGTATATCCTTCTTCTTGAACACTATTTTATAAAATATATACTGAAGGAAAATTTCAGAAAAGTGTTGAGCTCCATGCAGTTGATCAAACAAGGCATCAATATAGGGAATAAGATAATTGTTCTTGACTGTTATTCTTTTCAACTCCCAATAATCAATGAATAGTCTCAATCATCAACCTCTATTCATAATTAAAATATATGGTGTAGCCATGTGTGACACACATGTCCAAATTAATACTTTTTCATTGTTTTCATGGATATAGTTCTTCAATTCCAAAAAATCAATTGGGGAAATTTTATATGGAGTCTTTTAAATTGGTGTAAAACTAAATTTGAAATCTATATATAACTCAACATCACGTTTTGGGGTAAGACTAGGAAAATATTCTACAAATAATTCCAAAAATTAATTAAGAAAAGTCAAATCATAGATTTCATTTTCCTCGTCATCCAATTGAGATAAATATCCCGTATGAAAGGGAATAATTACCCATAAACATGATATAATTTTCATTGGATGTTCATACTTATATCCATAGGGATAGATGATCTTAGGTTAGTTTGAAACATCAAATGTAACTTCCCTTCCGTCACAATTAATGTGGTATTTATAGAGAGAAATACAATCCATGAATAAGATGGAATGAAATTAAAATATAGGAATAATTAAATGATTTTTTGGAAACATATTATTGGAAACATGAATCAGAAAGGAATCATAGACTTGAGATACAATTATCAAAACATTTGTGATTTGAACAGCTATTTCAAAATCAAATCATTTGGTTGCAATCAAAACACCATTAGAAAATTATTTAGATATGAAAGAGTGGGTAGATCCCAAATAAAATAATACATTAGTACTTATAGATTGGATGGTATGTGTACATTTTACCATGACATTATCACATCCCACATCACAAATAATGATCACATGAGATTTTCCCCTTGTACCTCAGCTTAAGATCTTTTCGAGGTAAATCATCATCACCATCACAAGGGTTTGGTCACTAATTATCATAATTTCTATCCTCCTTACACTTGTAGTATTTTAGAATGGGAGGTAAATTTTGTGTGTCTTTATCTCCATTCCCACCATTAGTGGACATCTTCCTATCACGTCAGTAATCAAAATAAAAATGACCAACCTTTATAAGAATAAAATATTTATTAGACCCTTTAATACAATTTTCTCTGTGAATCATCCCACACTTAGATAATAAGAGAAAGATTTTATATTTCACTCCATAGTTTTTAGATTTCCCATTAATACAAAATTTTATTTTCTTATCAAAACACGAGAATGTTACATAACTGTAGCATCCATTTCAACATTTATTTCACAGTGTACAATCCCTTCACAGCTACTAAAGAATATTATGCATAAATTCATTATAATGCATTTCTATAATCCACTATGAAAAAAAATAATATTTACTTTTGGGTAGAATGATAACTCCTGAAGAGTATCTCATGAGTCTTATAAAATAAGACTCATAGATACAAATGAATTATTCATCCATTTACTTAAACTCAATGAACACTTTTTCATTCTTGGTTCAAAGAATGCAAGTAAAGTACATATTTAAAATTTTGTTCTTGAACTTGTCCCAATCCATGAATTAATTTTCATCTTGATGACTTGTATTCTTAATTAGATTCCACCACTAGTCAAATTTTCCTTATAAACAATAAACAGCTAGAACAACATTCTCATCCACTGAGCAGTGAAGAACATATAATATATTTTCATTAGTATTAATCCATTGTTCAGCAACAAGTGGATCCAAATACCCATAGAAAGAAGGATGATGTTACCTAATGAAGAATCAACAGAATATTGTTCCATCATATTCCAATTTGGATTTCAGCCATGATTCATTCCATGAGAATCTTATGTCATTATAGAAACAATATTTTTTTCATTCTAGATTCCATAGCATTAGGTTGATATGGAGGATAATAATTGAATTTTACATCATAGTCATTATTGACAGGATATTTTCGGGTTCCATGCATTGAATAAAACCAAATGTTTAATTAACCAAGAATTATCAAATTTTTGATCAACATTATCATCAAAATTCACTTATAGGATGTCTAAATTATGAAACATTCCTTAATCTATGACACCTCATGTTCATCCAAGGATATTCATTGCCAATAACTATTTAAATCCTTCATAATGGTTCATGAAGCATTTTTTAAATCACAATGTGTATCCCATAGGAGTCTAAAACCAAGATTTCAACAAGGCATGTTTCTAGGAACCATGTCAAGATTGAGTCATGACTGATGCAACTTGTCAAGGTTATTAAACCTACTGATTTATATCATATAAACATGTAGATTGTAGTATCCATAAAGGGGTGTCTTCCTAGTATACCACTCCCTCTATCCTTTAAAAATGATAGAATATATTTTTATTCCATTCCTTATCCATATAATTATCCATAGACATTGGTGTTACACATACATGGATAGAGGGGAACAAAGTGGCGGATCACATGGCATCCCTTGCTGGAAAGTAAATTATAGTCACTTGTATTTCTAATTTTTCTCAGTTGGCTCCTGAGGGACTGAACCTAATTCGGGGGGATGCCCTTGGTCTACATTATTTTAGTCCCCCTTAGTGTTGTTTCTATTATTTACGTTTCTTCAATAAAGATTTAAATTATGATGATAGACATTCCCTTACAGTTATCACTACGGTTTCCTCATCATTAATTACAATGGGTATCTAAAATTTCACACATATACCATCTACAAAAACCCTAACATCTTATATAGAGACACTACATTAATTTTGTGAAATACATAATACATCCCATAATTAAAATCCCAAAGACCATATTAGTCTAGTTCCATTTAAAAAATGGATACTAAAACATTGGTAAATTTGTGTGATACATTATATCCAACTATGTTCTTCATGACTATCACCCCCTTCATTGACATGACAAAGATAATACATAACTTCATAACCTGGGTGAATGAAATTAAAAAGGCGGTGATATCATAAGCCTAGTGATGGGATATGAGAGAGACACATAAACATAATCATTAGAATATTTTTATGATAACATAATCATGAAAATATGATAACATACCCTTCATTTCAGTGATCATAAATATGAATCATTTCATAGAGATTGGAAGTTCATGATACATGAATCACAAGGAAATAAATAACATGGTCCATGAAAGAATAAAATAGTAATAAAAAAGGAACTTTGATAGACACAAAAGTATATAATAATGATTTTTATATTTTTCAAGGCATTGATGACATGTCCATTTATGTAGTATGGGTTCACATCACATATTATAATGGAAGTCGTAGTTCACTACAATGACCACCTTAGTGAAAAACGTGCTATATTTATATCTAATGAGATATAAATAATAACCTAATTCAATGGAGGGAGATATAGGTACCACCAATCCAATAATGAAGTCATACATATGTGTGCCACCAGAACATAAACCACTTATCATATCATATCCCATTGAATGCAATCAGTATCATAAACATCCTACAATTACAAGATAAGCCTCAAAAAAGAAATGGGTTACATGAATATCATTCCATCATAAAAATAAGCCATTCACATAAAGAATAATAATGTAATAATTAAATAATATACCCACTAAAACCTAATTAACATTGAACAATTATATCTTATATGGAAAATTATTTTGGGTCAACTCTTGAAAATAATTATAGAGGAAAATATCTTTTCTTCTTTGAAAAAAAACTAATTACATCAAATGATGACAAATTTTAAAATAAAAAGATTTCTTTGAAAATGACCATGTGATATTATAACGGAATATTCAAGGAAATAAGGTCAGATGAGATCATTATAATTTATCAATTAAATATAAGATAAATAATATTCTTCTCATACTTTTCCAAGAAAAGTAAATAAGTACCTCATTGGGAAAATGAAGAAAGATTACCTCCACCCCATTAATAAAAATTCATACATCAGTAAAAATCAAATTAATAAATTTTATAATAATTTTAAAAATATTTTGGAATTGGTTTTAAGCATGAACATGGAATATTAATTTTTATTAGTAGATACAAGTAAAAAAATCTCGATAAAAATTAGATTGTTTAAATAACCCTTACCTTAAGTGGGACTTCCTTCATAGAGACCTGAAACGCCGTTATAATTTATTAAATAATTTAATGAGAATATTCCATAAATATATTAAAATTATATCATATATTATCTTATTATCATGTGTTTGTTAATAATATTTCATTATTACTCTTCCTTCGGGTGTTAAATGCTTCCTTTGTTATATTCATGTTTTTCAAATAAGTCCATGTTTATGCGGAGAGGATATAGTTTTATCATTTAAATAATAATATTAAGTTACTTGATAAAATATTTATGCATTTTATTCTTATTTATAATCATTATTTTTTTTGATGATGGAAAATTAATCGCATTGCATCGTGGAGAAGATATGTCATAAGTATGCACGAGAAACGTCATCATTCCCTTAACATAGAAATGGTATGGGAGGGGAAAATATATATATTTTTACAAACCAAATATAATGATATAATAATAATATATATTCATTATTCCATAACTATATACATACAATTATGGTGGGGATGAAAAATAGATTACACCACGGTGTGGAGATGGTAGGTTGTACGTACACATGCATAATGATTTCATTTTAGGTAAGATGTATAAAAGGATGAATATAGTGGTTCAATAATCATAATAAAATCTCATAATATAGTAAATATTTTATTTAATAACATATAATAGAAACAACACATAAAGAGTAAGTAGAAGAAGAAATAATCTCGAGATAGTTGGTAGAGGATATTACCTCTTATTCTGTTATCTCCCTCAAGATCTTCTCTTAGGGACATCAGGGTTGGTTTTTGATAATACCAACACCTCTATAATGTGTCTACACATGTTTATAATTGAAAATGGTATAATTTGATCTATATATAAAACACAATGTGGTATGAGGTAGTACGTGAGGATGTGCCT
The DNA here is from genome assembly GCA_963277665.1 of Viscum album. Classification (NCBI taxonomy): domain Eukaryota; kingdom Viridiplantae; phylum Streptophyta; class Magnoliopsida; order Santalales; family Viscaceae; genus Viscum; species Viscum album. Next base: position 300,499,462 of record OY728131.1, on the reverse strand, counting down.
TTTCAAAATATAGGGGAGGGGTACTTTTGGAAACTCTCAACATAATAATTTAATATAAATTTATTTTTTATTCAAAATAGATCAAAAGTGATTTATTTATTTTAAAATATTATTTTGGTTCGAAATCCTCTCAAAAATATTTTTTATACACGTTTAGGTTACAATATTAACTCTATCATTTGGCTCTAATGCTTAATTGAATCCTTTAACTTTGACAACGATAACCTGGATTTTTACACTTTAGGGTTAATATATTTTTTTAAAATGTAAAATGATGCCCCAATGGGTCATTTGTGAAATTATTTACATCATTATCATTACTTGAGAGATTTATATATTTTTATGAATTCTATATCTTTTAATAAAATATTTTTTATTTTAAAGTATCATTTTGGTCTATTTTGAGACTCTTCATTATTAGTAATTTAAAAAATAATATATTAACATAATTACATAGAAAAAATTCTTAAAATATCTCAATAATAAAATAAATTTATCTATAAATTTCATTTATGTAATTATTTTTGTGACAATATATTTTTTTAATATTTTAAATATCATTTGTTTGATATTTCCATTAATTACAAAATTAGTGTCTCATTATTGTGAAATCCATAAATTATATGTTTTCATATTTAAAATTAAAAATAAATTATCACGAGGAATATAAATTTATTAAATTTCCAATTAATATTTATATTTGAATTTATCTTTGGCATTATGGAATATAAAAAATTATATATTTATTAAATATATGAGTGTGGAATTTTTTAACTTATCATTAAATAAAATTTAAATAATGACCTATTCTTTCGCTTGTGGAATAAAAATGTAATATTACTATTATAATTTTGATTTATGTTTAATCACACTTATCTATCTCAATTAGGACATGTTTTAGGTGTGTTTTGAAATATTATAATATTATTTATACCTCTAATTACCTTATTTACCTTTTACCATGGTAAATAAAAATTTACTAGAGCTACTATTCATAATGCCAAAAAATAATAAGTTTATCCTATTAGAATCTATATATAATACTTATCACAACAGTGTATATTCTTTTTCACAAAATTGAATTCACAGGTGTGGAAAATGATGTTTAATGCTAATATTGTAGTCAAGGTGAGAAGACGAGTAAAAAGAACGTTTAAAAGTTCAATTAGTTTTTAAATCTAGTATCAATATTAAAAACATTAAAATGAAATAATATGGATTAATATATTTATAATTTATCTATAATGGCATTATAAGTCAATTTAATGAATGAAAATTCATTAAATTAAAAAAGAATTTTTTTAACTAGAATGCATTATTTTTCACATTTCATCAAAAAATGTTGTTTCTCCAAAAAATTACAAAACATCACCCGAAGATAATTTTAAAATTAATAATTCAAAAATGAAATTAATTTTATCATATTAAAATTTTAAGTGTTTATAAAATTATGTTCATTTTTTTATAGTAGGGCATCAAAAACAATTCATTATATAAAATTGTATATTAAAACATATAAATATTTTACCAAAACAAATATTCATCATTATCATTATGTTACATTTATATACAATTGTTATAAATAGATTTTCAAAATTATTAACTATTATTTTAATAAATATGTTTAATGGCTAGGTTATAATTATCTCATTTAAATAATTATAATAATAAAATATTGTTTCGTACAATCCCAGTATTACATGTATCACACACCATGTTTGTAATGTGTGTATCACAATCCAATTCAGTGTCATGTGCATGGAATGTTTTGAATATTAAAATAAAATACACCAAAAAAACTAAATTATTCTCAAAATATTTCATAAAAACATATGGTGTTACAGTTGTCATATACATAGACCTATCCCAAGGGTTCTCGGTATTGATTTTCCAACCTAGATCCCAGTGGAAAACTAATCCTTTATTTGATAAAAACTATTGGAACACAAACTTTTCACACATAGATATATCATATTTTTTATTAATAACTATCAACTATAATTTTGAGTAGGTCTTTTGGATTTGGAATCATTAATATAGAAACAACTAGTTCATTAGTGAAAATATCATCTCCCACTATGTTGAATATAAACAGTATCATTCACAAACATATTTATATAATACCTTTCTTCATAACACAATGAATGGATGTATAATAAAGGGTGAGTTAAATTATCTACAAAGGTAATTAGAAGGGTTATAAATAGTAACATATGTATAACATGAGAATATTATTATCAAAACATGGACTTGTCATTTTAAAAAATATTAATTGTATCAAATATCATAATATGGATTCGTGTAAAAATGATTATATATTCATAAGTATTGAATCATAAATTAATCAAACCACTTGATAAATATTGGAATAATACATTAAATTATGTACTACACATAATAATACAACATTGTAAACATGTATAAATTTAAACATGTTCACTAATTATGTTAAGGATATGAAATTAGGTCCTCACAAGAACTTATGATCATGAAAATATGTACACACATATTCTTATAGACACAAACGATAGTTCTACACATAATCAGAAGAATATGAAATCTAGATCTATGAATAATTTTATATAAATTTTACCAACATAACCATATGTACATGAATACAAAGTATATCCACAGTCTTATGGAAATGAAATGTTGTTCAACAAAACAATTATAGTCAAGAAAATAGTATACACACATGAATTTATGAAATGGAAATAATTTAAACCCATAAAATATTTCCCACAATATTTATCAACCATTACCTAAATAATTAGATGTAATTAATAGACCCAACCATCAAATTATCAGAATCAATAGAAATAAATTCCGAAAGATCAGGAATCATACAATCATAACATAAACTATGGAAAGTAAATACGTTCAGTAATCATTCAATCATCCTTATCAAATGCAAAAATGATAGAGAATAAGGATTGTATCATTGGATCATATTCCTAGTAAATAATAATTAATATCCAATTATATTACTAAGGATGAAACATTTTATTATAGTATCACTATAATATTTCATAAAGAGAATATATACTTCCCTATAAAATAAATTTTTTAAAACATAGTAATTTCCCTAACGGTAAGTAAAAATATTTTCTACAAAAATTACTTAAGAAACATGTAATGGGTAATTCCAATAATTTTTTAATCATGACAGTGAAAAATTATATTCATGCCTCCTAAAATAAAATAAAACATTCCTTTAACTTTTTTAAAAAATATGAAATCATATTATTCAATAAACAATAATAATATTCCATTAAAACCATTTTTTGAAATTTCAAACATGTTAAAAAATGAAATAAAACAATCATTGTAGAATAGTTAATAAATTCTATATAAAATTTTTAATATTCATTTATATGTGATGAAATAATTTATTTCCATTGATAGAAATAAATTAGATGTCAATTAAATAGATATTTGTTTACTAAGTACTTAACGTGAGGAAAGTTGAAGGAACACATGTATTTTCAAGAAATAACCTAAGGATAAGTAATATCCATAGTTTCTTAATGTTTAGATTATAATATTTCGTTATCATAATATTAAACATAAACAATATAGATAAATAATTTGATTGTAACATCAATCCCTTATCTCTTTGGTTTCCTTTAAATAATAAACCTCGTGATATAGAAACATCAAATATGTATTTAAATACCCTTCACATTATTGGGACTAATAATTAAATTAATTCATGGATAGTATATAAACCATATAAAAAAATACTTTGTGATATTTTTATGTCTCTTTCATAAATAAAAGTGAGATAAAAATATGTAACCTCATGTTTTATTTACATTAAAATAACTCTATCCACCAATTATTTTGAATGAAATCTTTAGATATCTTCCTATGATTTTAACAGCTTTTATATTGGAGATACAATCCTCACTATAGAATATCTATATATTTAGATAATGTTTTTTATGGTTTTATTTGAGATAAATGGTTGGAAGTTGTGTGAATAAGAGAAAGGAGGAGTTCCATTTATAATTTACATGAGGGGCACTGTTTAGATTTTGAGATTTTGTTACAAATTAAATTATATATATTTAATGATGAAGACAAATAAATAAAAATAGATATATATTAAAAGATAATATTCTATTTTTTTTAATATGATAATCAATTATAATGTTATTATGTTTATGTGGTGTTTAAAAACATATTATATGGTTGAACCCCTATTTTTAAATAATCAACACCTAAATGTGGTAACATGTTTTTCATTCATAAGGGGTTAATATATTATATGTATGTTGATAATTACCACATAAATGACCATGGAATATAATTCTAGACCATATATTATCACCCTAGTCCTCCTTTTAATTTTTTATGATCTTTAAATAATTCAATAAAACATTATTTTGATGAAATATCATTTATTCTAATGTTTCAAATATTCATTTAATTTTTCTTAAAAGTCATAAATAAAATGTTTTAATTCAAATATAATAAATTAATGATTCACTATTATGATATATTAATCTATATAATTCTTGGAACACTACATCTCACACGATGTATATTTCATTAAATATTAACAAAATCATCTATTTTAGTTTTATTTTAATTGAATAGATACATTATTATCATTGTACTATAACTTAAGATAACTATTTAATCACAAAAAAATATAAATTAATTTAAATAATGTAGCTAAATTCATTATCCACATAAAAAAATTTAAATTTCTTCATAACATTCATTAATATCTATGAGAATTCATAAGATATATTTAAAAATAAGTCAGTGAAATTTTGTATATTTGATTAATTTAAATATTACACTGGATGTTTTGATGGACTAGTGTCCATAAAATAGATAAATTTCTATATTATGTTGATAAATAATGAATTAAATTCATATAAGAAAAATGAAATTGAAAAATTGGGGACTCATACCTAAGTCATTACCTCAATTGTCCTTTTTTACCGTTTACCAAGGGGATAAATTTTACCATAGTTACTATTTATATTGATAATAATGGCTATATTAACAAAATTTTATAACCAAATTCAAAATATTTAATCCCTTTCTGAAATATAATTTCATAAAAGTGTGTGAAATTAATTTTATATAAGAAAAAATTGTACACAATAGATTTTGTAAAAAACACCAATCTATTATATAAATGTTTTTTTAAAAAAATAATTCATTAAATTCATTCAAAAGTATATAAATAGATGATTATAATTTTAAAAAAAATTATGAAACATTAAAAGTAATCAAAAATAGGGTTTTAAATTATAAATAAACTAAAAGGAAATAAAAATTTCTATAAAACCATATATGTATTATTATTAATATTTTTATTATTTTACTATTCATTGACAAATAGATCCTATATAAAAAATATATACATTTCCCCATAAGAAATTTTGAAATGATGAATCCAAAAATGATATCATTTTATAATCTAAAATTTATATACATTAAATAAATTAATTATAATATTTTCCCACAAAACCAATAACAATTGTTTGTGAAGAAAACTTATTTATTAAATATATTTCAAAATTACAAAAAATTGAGATATTATTTTACAAAATAATAATACATTTATATTGAGTGGGACTATTATATATGTATAATTCTTAATTTAGTTAATTATATTTATAAATTCAAATTGAAGATCATGTTTATAACGATCATATAAAAAACTAATAGTATATCTCTGTGGAATTAAATACATTTTTGTGTGTTACACAATCTATTCATTAAATCAGATTATTTATAGAGAAGGATTTTCTAAAAAATAATCTGTTAATGGATAATATAATGATGTTTTTATAATTTATATATTATGTGGTTTACTAAAAAAATATCCTCGACATGATACTAGAAGTGAATGTGGTTTTAGAACATATTATTGTAGATGTAACAAACATAAAAGGGTAAGTTAGGTATTTCTCGACAAACATTATGGTTCAATGTGATTAGTCCCTAATTGAGAATGTTGTTTAACACTCATGTAATATTTTAGTTGGTTAATCTAATTTCATTATAAACCATTATATTGAGTTTTAATATATATATATATATATATATATATATATATGAAAAGTTATGAAAGAAAACAAATCTTGGATAAACTCCATTAAAACCTACATATTCATAGGATAACATATACACCTCATTTATGAACATAATGTAAATTGAATTGTATAATAATGGTTATAGAATGAAATATTGAGTGACTCATGGATATGATGATTTGGTAGTAATTTTACATTGATAAATTTCAAAACATGTTATAATGTTCAATATTATTATTGGGTGAACAACCTAGCCTTCCCCTATATCATGATGTTGAGTTCTAAATCGTTCTCATAATGTAATTTTACCTATCTAAAAGTATCCATATAAAATGAATCATATTAATGTTTAGGGGCTAAATATTAAACTATAATTAAATTTGAATATGGGTTTCATATTCCATCATGCTACCCTGTTTGGTCCTCCATTCTTCTTATTAAAAAAGAAGGACATATCAATCATTCTATACATTGATCTTCAATATATCAATAAAATAATTATTCAAAAATTATCATCTACCATATATTTATGATCCATTGTATCACGTTGGAGGATCTCATTACTTCTCAAATATTCATTTTAGATCTACATTCCATCCCTTATGCTTCAAAAGGGAAAATAAAAGTCATATTTATTTCTGTACAAAACATCAAAATTATGAATTTATAGTTATGGTGTTTGTAATTACTAATTTGGATTTAGTATTCAACAATATAATGAATTTCATCTTTAGAGGCCACATTGAACAATTTATGGTTATTTTTATAGATAATAATATTATTTATTCAATGAGAAAGGAAGATAATGAATATCATTTGAAAAAAAAATAACATGAAAATGTAGTAGTTTTATGGAAAATTTATCAATTTATAATTCTAGATATATAATATTAAAATGTTATGAAATTTAATCATAATAAAGTCAACATCACTACATCAATTAATGAATCAAATTAATGATCAATTCCCTTAATTGACCACCCTAACTAAGATCTATACTTTTCATGGGTTATCAAGATATTAAAAATTCATTTAGAAAATTTTATAATTGCATAAAATCCAGTAACCAAGTTGAAAATAAATGGATTAATGTTTCCTTATAAAGAAAAATAATAAAAAATATTATGAAATTGAAGAAGAGGTTTTTCACTACTCCAATAATTATATTACCTATAATATGGAATTTACTGTAATATATTTTAATTCAACAATAAAAAGTGTGGGTAGAATCCATCTAGTAAATGATAATTGAATTTTTCATGGTTCACTACAATGAATTATTATGTATAAAAGTTAATAGTACCAAGACTTAGATCCATCATAATTTATTTAATTCATTGAAGATTCGTTTAGACTACCACTGTAGAGAAAATTTTTATATCTATACTAATTATAAGATATTAAAATACATATTTACATAGATGTAATTAAACACATGTTACAATAGATGGTTAGTTTTGATAAATGATTATGAATACTAAAGACATTACCACTTATGGTAGGATGAAAAGGTTTTTAATTATATTTTAAATAAAAACGAATGCAACGCTATCTATGATGATGATTTAAAAATAAAAAACACTCATTTATTTTTTTAGGGTAAATAATGTACTCAGAGTAGGGGTAGATAAATCATATCAATCCAAACTGACTAATCATTCATTCATTCATGTAAAAAATTTATGAAGCTTAGAATGATGATGTAGAGCAATATAAAAATGTAAAAAATATTATGAAGATCATCATTTATAAAGATGGATCTCTATAATTAAAAACGTGGATATGGGTCCCATACATGCAATAATTGAATAATGATTTTTTTTACACTCATAGAACATCCTTCTATATCCATCATGGATGAAAAAATATCAATAGTCATCTGAAAAGGAGCATCAAGTGGGATATGATAAAGAGATACATTAAAGAACATGTATATCAATGCCTGGAATTTCAAAAAATATAATGATAAATGAAAAAATTAAATGGGGTATATTTCACCCATTGAACAATCCAGTATAGAAGTGGGAAAATATCACCCTAGAATTCTTCCTAGGAAACGTAAAGACCTGTAATGGTCATAATTTTATTTATTTAGTATTTAATCTCTATATAATATTACTCTAAATTATTGACATCAATATTGATTCCATCCTTGATAAATTTTCCATGTTAAACATAAGGAATGTGGTGAAAAAATATTGTCATGACACCCTCCCCACAATGGGTACCCCACATAGGATGGCTATGTGAGAAGATAGATAATGAACCTTGATTCTTGCCTCCAATAGGCCCCGAGTTGAGGACAAACACTGAGGGTATAGTAAACCCATAGATGGGAGGAATTCCCCTCTATGGGAACAAATTTGAGAGAGATAATATAGACACCATGAAACTTCTGCTTGGGCATAAAAGTAATATTACCCCAAATTCTCATATGTACTGCAATGAAAATAATACTAAAACTATATGGGAAAAACTGTATGTACCAAAATAATGTAAAACGTCTATGACCGTGAAGCCCGAACAGATCTTGCAATCCCAAGATAGTAAAAACCGTCATGACCTTCATCCTGCTTTATGTGACCAGAAAAATACCTTATTTTATATATTATGAGTATAATATTATACTCAATAGTCTCTTTCTCAGAGACTCTCATATAAATTTAATGAAATATTGATAAAGAACAATGTACATAAAGTGAAACAAACTCATCACATAAACAAGATTACTTTGTTCCCAGCCTCACCATAGCTACACTCACAAAGAATGTCATAGAAGAGAAAATAATAAAACAACAAATGTCAGGGGTACCTTACTACCACTTCCCCAATGGTTTTTTCTAATCCCCAATGCCACACACCCTTAACATCTCCCTCCAAAGGGGCTTACCTAAGACACCGGAGTGATTCACCACAACAAGCACCTCGTGCGTCAACATGCACATCATGCAATATAGCTCCACATCCACGTAACAAAAGTTACCATGTAGTTTTCGTACTCCACCATAGCATGAAGAAAATGTATCGTTTATCAGTTATTATACCTCATGCCATCACACCCCATACGTCGAGTAAGGATCCTCATGACATCATGACCTATACATGTTATACCTATAGTTGTCCGTAGAAAACTATATCAATAATATATGTGTTTGAAATAAACACACCCCATCACATCCATCTACACACATATATGATTAAACTATGCACTGTGCATATAATCACAAGTAACTACCTATAGAATAGAGTGGTAACCAAAGGTTTTAGTCAAACATACATCCTCCCACCAAGATGTCAGGAAAAATACTCCATAGGGATTAGAATCCTTGGGGTTTCAATTGCACAAATTAACATGGTGTGGTACACTATAGATCCAAAAAAAGAACATGATATTATACATCTCAATTCCACAAAATGGGAAATACCTCGTCTCAAACTCAACTGTAGATAACCTCTCTCGGACTCCCAGATTCCACTACTAAAGCAATATATTCTAGAAGAACACAACCATTTAAAGAGTTTCATTAAGTTACTTATCTTTTTTTATCAGTTTAACTTTACATTAATTAATTATTTAACCATTAATTAACAATTAAAATTACCATATTACAACCCATTACCATTAAACCAATATCCCTTCCCACTAGGTATAACCGGATCGAGTCTATGGCTACTAAGAAATATTACCTTGAAATTTCACCCCATCAAGATTCAAACCTGCAGGTTAAAAATGCTAACTCAACCACTTATTAATAGCATTATTAATTTTCCATAATTTCATGTATTCTAAAAAAATAGTCAAATATACCAAACACAAGGGGCTCATCACGGTGACAAGATGAACTCCCTATTGTGTCTCTTGTACCTATAACAGGTGTGTAGGCTCATCCATCCCTAAGAAGATAAACCTAGAAATCACATGGTATACCCCATATGACTTCACATCATTTAGAATAATGGTATTAAAGACCATTTACCTGGTGAAATGGGATCTTTAAAGAAGATAATATAACATTATATTCCCCAACAACCACAATCATATCAATGTATAAGCCCAACTTAATTCCATGCCATCATCCCCTTTGTCCTCCGTGACACCCTCTTGCATAAACTGATGCATATATTCACTCTAGGCATAAAATATTTCCAAAACCACTGGGCCTCCATACCCCAATATACCACAATATCCCTACTGGATCAATTATCCCATTTTCACATCACAACACAAGAAGCATGAAACAAACAACATAGAAACTGATATATTATCCCTAAACAAGGCATTCATCCTTCGCACACAACAAACACTCAGAGCATCAATGCAAAAGGCATACTTATTTTACAATCAAGATGTTATCATGGAACCCTTCAAGACATTATATTTATCAAATAAATATTTATTTTTTCGTATGGAATTAAACTATTCATTTAAACATGCATAACTAAAAACATTTTATTATAATCAAAGCACGATGAAAACAACCATAATCATTAAACACAACTCTTTATCTTTAGAAAATTAATTATTTATTAGTACATGATTTAATTTCCTTAACAAATTCCATCAATAATGACATGGTAAACAAGAAAATCATATATATCAAATTATCTAGGAAAACATGAGACAATAAGATCTTTATGAAAATTATAAAAAATCGTTAATCTATTTAAAATATTTATTATATCAATTTCATTCTGATATAGTGGGAAAGTCATGATAACTCTATGAAGACATGTAGAAAAGAATATATAGGCCACAAATCACCAACCTCCAAATAATTATGAAATTCTTTTTAAGAGAATAGGACACCACAACAGATCACAATCAAGTCTCCCACATTGACTGCATCCCCCAAGGACGCCTTGACACAACTGCATCGACCAAAACACATGAAAGGTCCATTAGAAACATGGATATTAAAAAACATCACACGGATATGTGGAATGGGAGGGAAAATATAGAATAACCTATAATAATAGGTGTAGAACATACAATATACAGATGACGTAACAACAATTTATAGTTTTTTCAATACATTCTATGTACATTCCTTTAGTAAATACCCAAGTGGCAATGAACCAAGGATCGAAAAATCACACAACTCCTCTGGAAAAATTGTTTGGTTCACTTCACACCAAGAGAAATTAGATGGAAGAACTAGGGTGTAAGGTATGTCAACCCATTTTATAATCTAGATAGAACAACAGTTTAAATACAGTTTAGATTTTCCATTAAAGGTGGATCTGGTCAAGACTATATGGTTTGTTCATGTAAAAGTACTTGAACCCTTATGAAGATTAATATAGGAGTTTTTCGCATTAAATTGTTCTTAAATCCCTTTAAATGAAAATTTTAATGTTCTTTACATCAAGGATAACTTCAAAGGGGGATCACTATGTGATGCAGAAAACATTTATCACTAACAACTTACATATAGGAGTCACCAACAAGATTAATTGATGTGACCCACCAACATGAGTCACCAATGTGACTCACAAACATGATTCACCGATGAGATTTGCTAACATGATTCTATGACGTAACTCACCAAAGACATTATTCACATTTGTCTCACAGATGGAACTATTCACATATGTCTCATTGATTACACACTTCACATCAAACTCTCCAATGACACTGTTTACTACTTTCTCACTGATGGCATTTTTCACATCTATTTCACTAATGACACTATTGACATCTATCTCACCGATGACATTGTTCATATCTGTCTCATGGATTACACAATTCACATCTATGTTAGTGATGAAACTATTAACTGAACTGGAAACATTGTTCACTGAACTGTAAATTTGGAAAACTATTAGGAATAGGTCACCATAGCCTCCCAGAACCCCTCAAAACACTATATTTTTTTCAATGGAATGGACTAAATATGTATAAGAAAATACCTTAGATACCTATAAAAACATTATTTTCCTCAATAATCCAAAATGTACATGGATTGGAAATTGTAAAAGGGGTCTGATCAACCACACATCGAGATACATCTCAAGGATATTTTCACTAAAAGAGGTAAAACACCTCAATGGAGGAATAATTGTAAATCTATGAAACAACCGCAACTAGCTCCAAAACACAATACTGAGGGATATACCTCTAAAAATAGAGAAAGACACAAGAAGCAACAGGAGAATGCCTTATCATAAACAATAAATGTCAATAAAAACAAAACAAACATCATCAGAAGAAAATAGCTAATCATCAAACAGCTTAGGGACATGATCATGTATCTAGGACTGACATTCCTAGGTAATATCCTCCACTTCATTATGATGCCAAAATACACAATCCAGTGGGATATCATGCCCATGAAACACCTTCTCCTTATAGTCCTAGATCTCTACAGGTCACTCCTCGAAGGTCTCATCATCATCAACAATGATCTCACCCCAATTGATGATCTAAGAGTCATCATGAAGATAATGATGTGGATGAGACATATGAAAAACATGGTGTATCAATCCCATTTGTGGGAGAAGTTTTTCCTGATATTCCACAACTCTAACATGAGTTAACACCTATAAAGGCCCAAAAAAACTAGGGAGAAAGCTTATTCCAATGAAAATACCATTAACGTTCACGATGGGGAGTCACCTTCAAGAACACATCTTCCCCAACATCAAAATCCAAAGGTATATTCCTTTGATTAGACTATTATTTATGAAGATATTGCACTACCTTTATCCTCCCATGAATCACCTAAACCATATTCATAATGTTTTGTAATAGTTCCAGCCGTGTAATTACTAACTCTTCAACCCAAATCCATAGAAAAATATAACGGAATGGTCAACCATACAAGGCATAAAATGTAACAACATCGATAAAGGATTGGAAACTATTTTAATAAGAAAAATCTTCAATGGGTAGGTTTCTCGTACATAAACCTCTAAAATCTAGGTTACAAGAGTGAAATATAACATTAAGAGTTTGGATGGTCCATTCTGTCGGATGATCGATCTACGAAAAAAATAAGTGATAGGAATAATTTAGAAAAAAATACATGTTGCAGACCTCCCCACACCCTGGAGGTAAAATGAGGATATAAATCAGAAATTATCTTCCTCCTAACTCTATGATGTCTCACTGCCACCTCAAGATATTTCCTCAACAAAAACTCTACTGATCTCGACACCTGCATTTCAATTAAGTGGTGTAATTTCATCAAACAATTAAATACGATCATTATAGAAAAAAGGCCTACCTGATCTCAAGGTAAACTAAAAAAAAATTCCATTAATATCTCCTCCCACTTCCATTGAAGAACATTTTATAGTAGAAGAAAACTAGAAGGAAACACAATGTTAAAACTTAACATTATTAGACTTGACATCAAGACACGAACTCTGAAACTACACACTTCAACTAAGTCCACCAAAACTGACTCTCCAATGCCCGATACATCTTTGTCATTCCATGATGTTCTTATAAGGGATAACTTGGGTACACTATGGGAATCATCTCATGCATTGCCAATGGACTAAATAAACTCCCATGAAACAACATCTAGTGTTCTTCATTCTTAGACAAGCCCCCAGGGGACTCGTCACAAACAATTGGGTCTCCCCAGACCTCCACTTAAGGATCCCCAAACTGGGATTCCTCCACTGACTACACTATATAGGATGCATCATTATCTAAAAAATACTACCTCTTCCATCAATTAATGTTGGGTGAAAACATACCTTAGGCTCTTATGATCAGTGAAGAACACAAAACACTGACCAATGATTTATTGTCTCCAAAAAATCAGGGAAAATAGCTCTACTAAAATTAGAGTTCTTTTCTGGCATAAGTATAATCACTGGGATGCAACTTCTGAGACACATAAGAAATTATTTATATCTACTACATTCAAAATCATCTTAACCCCAGATGCGATACATTATAGGAAACCTCAAATTTAACTCCTACTAATAGTAGACAAATAACTAGAACAATAACCAACATCCCCTTTAGATATTTAAAACCCACATGACACTGATCAATACACAAGAATTCCCAATCATTTTTATCCATGATTGTTGAGGAGTCGTAACCCATTAGTAATTAGATATGAACCTACTATAAAATCATTCAATACTAATGAAATGCCACACCTCTAACACTATCTTGGTGGCTACCCAAGACACAACTACATCTCTCTTTGATGGATCCACTGCCACACCCTAATGGGATAAAAGGTGCCCCATGAAGCTAACATCTCGAGCCCAAAACTCATAGTTCAACAACTTCACAACAACTTCTCCGAATAAATAACTCCCAAAACGGCATGTAGATGATATGTAAACTCCTCCACATACATGGAGTACACAAGGATTTCATTGATGAAGACAAAGACAAAAATATCAAGGAACTCATCGAACACAATGTTTATCAACCCCATGACCACATATTGAGAATTTGTCACATCGAACAACATCACCAAAAAATCACAATGCCCATGATGAAAATTGAAAGAAGTCTTCATAATATACTCATCCTTTACTCACATATGATGATACCCTACCCGTAGGTCGATCATTGATCACCAACATTCACACTTTAGTTGATCAAATAAATCCTAAATACATGGAATATGACAATGATTATTCACTTTCACATTGTTTAATCGATTATAATCGACACAAACCGCAAACTACAATTAGCCTACATCATGAATTAATCTAGGGTACCCTATTGTGAAATAATCCACAAAAAACTTTCACTGTAACATACGATTGAGCTTTACTCCCACCTCCCAGAACATATAATTTTCTATCTTATAAAGATACATCCTTATCGAAGATGCCCCAAATTGTAGATAGATCCTGATTCTAATCTCATGTTAGCGGGGTAAATCTATAACCTCTTTTGGGAAGATATTAGTGTACTCTTATTCAACCCTAAGAAACTTCAACTACTAAACCTCCAAAAAACTCAACATCCACTCCAACATGAAGGCTGACAAGGAAGGACCACACATAAAACCCATTTTATGCTCTTGCTTTCCAATAAACATTGTTGGATCTCCATTAAAATCTAAGAACACCTTATTCCTCCTAGAGTAATCGATGATATCATGAACTAAATAAAACCAATCCATGATAGGGATGAAATCCTAAGGTTTTATCCATAATCATTGGAAATATCCCCAATAGTTTTGATTCCCCATCAATATATCACAATCTATATAAACTTAAAACATGTCATCTCAGCCTCCGACTGGTATTGTCAACATCGTGGTCACTAGAAGCTTCTCTAATTCAAGTCCCAATGAATGGAAAATATTATATGATATAAAGGAGTTTGTTTATCTTGAATCAAATAAGGCATTTAAAAAAAAGAACACAAGAATTGGGTACCTTGAATGAAGTCTGCCTCGCCTGGCACTGGTACCACAAATGCATGAAGCTAACCATGACCTGATCGATGACCACCCATACCCTTATGGTGAATATATCCACACCCTCTCTATACTCTTTTAGAAATAGGGATAACTTGGTGTAATCTTATTTTTGTCCCACACACTCTCTGCTAATCCAAAACAAGTGCAACCTGCTGCTACTATCACAGATGGAACTGCTTCAATAGAAGAACCTGATGTGGAATACCATATGCATGCTTAATTATCAGAACATTTGGGTACTATAGTTGTTAATGATACCAACCTCAATAAGAAAAACAAGTGTTTGATCCCTTGGAATAGGTATGAGAGCCGCTATCCCCATATAAATGATATTATAAGGGTTGGGACGTACCCTCAACAGAACAATAACTCTTATTCCCTGAAAAACGGAACCCCAGACCAGAACCCTCCTTTGTGATTAATCCTGACAACTCCCCTCTCATGAAGATATGGTTTTTCAAAACATACCCTTCATACCTTCACCCTCACAGACTCCTCGAGATGTGTCTCGAGCTTAAATGATGTGACTTAGTGATGGATATATGGAGAAAATCACTCCTCAAAATTCCTCCCTTGGCATCCTCATCTAGAAACTGGTCTATAGAATGCCACAAAGGAATATAAACCACCATTTCCTCACTACCCCACACAGTATCATCAAAACCAATGGAACTAAATGCTCCATTGAAGAATAGAACAAACTAGAAGCTATCTCAACCTCCTCTAACTAGTCTTCCATGACAATACCTTAAATGGATCCCTCATACTTCTATAGAATCTAGTACTGAAACTCTGGGAGTTTCCTCTTCCACGTGTCATCGCCATCAACCTATACTCTACAGCGATCTTCTAGTGCATCTTTTTGAACTTCTTCTGAAAAAAAATGATGCAGACATTGACTGAGATCCCATCCTGCAAAAAAAATTAGAGCTCCTAATCCTTTAATATGGTATACTTTAAAATAAATAATTTTTTTATTTATTCATTTTAGGTTAACCCATCCCTTGGTCTACCCCTTTTAAACATAGGAGCCAATAAAAATGATACATGATCCTTTCAGTACCCTCTAACACCCACCCAACATTACTCAATTTAGTATCCAATGTAAACATAAAGGTCTTTCAATCAGGTCATAGGGGGGCTAAATAACAAAGTCTCATCTTGTCTCCCATGTTCTAATTCCTTGATAAACATAGACGACATAGTATCCCTACCATCCCATGCAACCTCAACTATGCCTACCTCCAAAATCTATCATAACCCTCACCCAAACCTTAAATACTTCTCTACTAGGACCAAACTCACCGCAATGTGTACCACTTAT
Organism: Viscum album; assembly: GCA_963277665.1. Taxonomy (NCBI): domain Eukaryota; kingdom Viridiplantae; phylum Streptophyta; class Magnoliopsida; order Santalales; family Viscaceae; genus Viscum; species Viscum album. The sequence goes on along the minus strand of OY728131.1, from coordinate 300,482,669 downwards.
GGGCCATTAATGGGAGAAAATAGATAATGACCCCATTTCCCACCTCCAGTAGGCCTCGAGTTAGAAACTATCCTAGAGGGAATGGTAAACAAATAGATGAGGAAATTACCCTATAATAGAACACATGTTAAATTGAGAGATATGATAGACACCAAGAAACTCCCACTCGTACAATAAAGGAAAAGAAACACAGGTGAACATAAAAAATTTCACGCAAAGACTGCTAGAACTGGGAGGGAAAAATGTATGTACAAAAAAAAAGTAAGACCACTATGACCATGAATCTTTAATAGTTCATACACTACCATTATAGTAGTAACCAGCCAGACCTCCAACAAACTCCAAATGACATGAAAAATAGTTTAAATATCATAGGGTGAGTATAATAGTATACTCTGTAGGATCCGCCTAAGATCCTATCATATAAAAGTAAAGAAAAAATGCTAAACCACATTGACCAAAAAGTTTAACAAACACTTCACCTAAATTGGAATGATATGTTCCCAGACTCACCATGGCTACTCTCTCAAATTATCACATTCCAGGGTATATAATATAATAAATAATGTCAAAGGGTAGCCCACTATAATGTTATAAAGATTTTCAAGATTTCCCCGACATCTCTAAATCATGAGAATATCTATCCAAAAAGGCTTTCCCACAGACACCTGGGAAAAGCACCATTACATGATCCCCATATGTCAACATCCCCCTCATGCATCACACCTCCAAATCCATGTAACCATTGTAAACAGGTAGTTTCTGTGGGCCACCACTACGTTGATAAAGTGTATTATACATTGGGTATTATAACATAAGTCATTACATCCCTAACCCTGATTAAGGATCCCCATGTCATCATAGACTATATACATTATACCTATAGAGTCTATGGGAAACTATATCCATAATATATGTGTGTGAAATAACCACAAGCCACAATATCCCTCTACACCCATATATGGTAAAACTAACCACCATGCATACCAGCATAAGTAACAAACAATAGAAGAGTTTAGGGACTAAGGGAGTAGTCATCCATCCATCCTCCCACCAAGATGATAGGGAAAAACCCCCGAGGGATATAAATCCCTATGGTGTTAGTTTCCATAACTGACATGGTAGGTGTGTTAAGATATATAAATGGTAGATGATATAATATTAGTCATAACCACACTATAGGGAAATACATAGTCTCAGACTCAACAATAGCTAATATTTCTCATATTCGAGGATGAAACTACTGTGACTTTGTATTCTCTAAAAACAAAACCATTTAAAGAGCAACATTAGGAAACTTATCACTTTTAATCAGTTTCACTTTATGTTAAATATTTCATTAATAATTATTTAACCCTTAACATTTACAACATGACATCCCATTACCATTCCAACCCATATCCCTACCATCCAGGCATAACAAAACTCAGTCCATGGCTTTTCAAAATATTACCTCGGCATTACATCCCAGCAATCTCAAACACCATGGGTTAACATCATTTATTCAATCATTTATTAATATCAATATCACTTTTTAGTACATGAAACATCATCTTTACGAATGGTTTAATACCATTGGTAAAGGATAGACAACTGTTGGTATAAACTTTACCAACGTTTGTCCAAACCATTGGGTTTTGATCAGTGGGGATATACATATTCCAATAGTTCAATGAGAACCATTTGGATAGTTCTGAAAAATTGAGTATATACCAACTGTTCATGGAAATATTTGGTATAAATTTTTAACAATGTTTTAAAACCTTTGGTAATATCAAAAATCATCTCTATACCAATGGTTTGTAAACTGTTGGTATGGACTTTAGAAACAGTTTCCCAGAAACTATTGTTAAATATCATGTAAAAATACCTATACCAACATTTTGTAAACTGTTTGTATATACTTATACCAATGATTTACATAAAACTGTTTGTATAAGTTCTATTTTTACAGATATGCAAATGGTTTTGAACCATTGACATTTCCTTTATGTACCTACATCATGTAGTCGGCCTCCAACTATGTAGCTGAAACACTTCCACCAGCTTCCACCAGCAGGCATACCTCCCCTATGCAGAATTAATACACTATTCTCAAAACCTGTAGAAGGCATACCAATTTCTCTATGAATTCATACAGAATTCAAAAATTCATACTTCATATAGAATTATGAATACCTCCAATTCTATTATTAATTACCCTCTACACACATACGGAATTACCACATAATTCATATGGTAATTACCTCAAGTATACACTTACAACATCTATGCCCATAAAATTCATATACTCGTACACCATTAACACATTATTCATAAGTTAATTAAATACATAATAATTCAATTCATAATTTAGGGTGTTGGGTGTTGTTCAGGGTGTTTGGGTGGTTGTCCAAGTGGGTATTGGGTGTCGAAGGGGGTGCGAGAGTCTTGGTGTTTGGGGGGTGTCCCAGGGGTGGGGATTTATCTAGGGTGGGGGGATGTCTATGGGGGTGGGGTGTCCAGGGGTGGGGTGTCTAGGGGGGTAGGGTGGTGTTCAAGGGGGGTGGGTGGGTCTAGGGAGTTGGGGGGGGGGGGGGGATTTCCAATGGGGTAGGGGTGTTCAAGGGGTGGGGGTGTCAAGTGGGTGGGATGGTGTCCAGGGGGATAGGAGGTGGTCCAGGGGTTGGGGGATGTCTAGGGGTTGGGGTGGTATCCAGGTGGTGGAGGGGGGGGGGCTGTCCAAGGGGGCTGTCCATAGGGGATGGGGTGTCTAAGTGGTGGGGTGGTGTCTAGGAGGGTTTGGGTTCATCTAGGGGGTTGGTTCATGTCTAGGGGTAGGGGGGATGTCCATGGGAGTGGGGGTGTCCATGGGTTTGGGGGGGAGTCTAGGTGTTGGTGTGGTGTCCACTGGCGGGGGCCTATCCATGGGTGTGGGGGTGTCCAGCGGTGGGTGATGTCCAGGGGGTACGGGGTGCCCATGTGGGTGGGGGATGTCCAAGGTGAAATTATGTGTCTAGGGGGTTGATGGGCTGTCTGTGGGGGTGGCATGGGTATCTAGGTGGTATGGGGTGTCTAGGGGGTCGGTGGACTACCCACGGGGGTGGGTGGGCAGTCCACGAGGGGGGGTGTCCAAGGGGTACACGGTGTCCAGGGGGTGGGATGGGATGTTAAGGGGGTATGGGGTGTCCATGGGTGGGCATTCATTCCCCAGGGGCGGTGGGGCTTTCCAAGTGGTTAGTGGTGTCCATGCGGTGGACGGGCTATCCACGGGGGTAGAGGGTGGGGGGGTTTTCCACATGGGAGGGCATTCCAGGGGGTGGTTGTCCTATCCATGGAGGTGGCGGTGCTGTCCAGTGGTGTGTGGGGTGTCCTTGGTGGTGGGAAGGCTGTCCATGGGGGTGTGGGGATGTCTAGGTGTACGGGTTTTCTAGGGGGTGGGTGTGGCTGTCTAGGGGTTGTGAGGTTTCCAGGGGTGGTCGGACTATCCACCAGGGTGGTGGTGATGTCCAGGGGGTAGGGGCTGTCCAGGGGGGATATCCACAGGGGTGGGGGCTATCCACTGGGGGAGAGGGTGTCCAGGGGTGGGCAAGACATCCACAGGGGTGGAGGTGGTATCGATGGAGGTAATAGTGTCTGGTGGTTGGGGTGTTGTCCACTGGGGTGGGAAAGTTTTCCTTGAGTGCTAGGGATTTCTGGGGGGTACGAGGTGTCCAGAGGGTAAGCAAGGTAGTCCAGGGATGTGTGGGGTTTCCAGGGGGCGTTCTGGATTTCAACGGGGTGGCGGGGTAGTCCAGGTGATTCTCGATAGTCCAGGGGGTGGGCGGGTAGTTCATGGGGGTTTAGGGCTTCCCATGGGAGGGAGTGTGTGTCTAGGGGGTGGGCGGCCTGTCCACAGGGGTGGAGTGTTGTCCACGAGGGTGGGGGATGTCCAGGTGTATGTGGTGTCCAAGGGGTTAGGAAGGAATGTGTAAGGGGTATTGGGTGCCCAGGGGGTGGGTGGGGTGTCCAAGGTAGTAGAGGGGTTGTCCAAGGGGTTGGGGTGTCCATGGGGGTGAGTAGGTTGTCCATGGGGTTGGGGGAATTCCACTACAGGAGGAGCTGTCTAGGGGGGTAGGTGGGCTGTCCACGGGGGTGGTAGGGCAGCTTAGGGTCTATGAGGTGTCCTTGGGGGTGGGCGGGCTGCCCATAGTGGTGGGGGATATTCAGTGTATGGGTTTCTAGGGGGTTGGCGGGTCTATCAAAGGGGGTACGAGGAGTCTAGGGGTATGGGATGGCTGCCCACATGGGTGGCCTAGCTCTCTAGGGGGGTAATAGAGTCCTGGGGGTGGGTGGTATATCCACGAGGGTGGGGGCTATCCCTAGGGGGGTGTTCAGGTGGTGGGTGGACCATCCATGGAGGAGGAGGGGATGTTGAGGTTTAAGGTGGTGTCAAGGGGGTGGGCGGGCTGTCCACGTGTGTGGGCAGACTTCCCATAGGGGCAGGGCCAGTCTACGGGTCTTGGGTATTTAGGGGGTGGGCGGGTCTGTCCGGGGGTTACGAGGTGTCTACGGGTGGGCGAGCTATCCACGGAGTGGTGGGGCTGCCCAGGGGGGTATGGGTGTCTAGGGTGTGGGTTGGAAATCCACCAGGGGGGAAATCCAGGGGGTGGCAGGCAGTCCCCGGGGGTGGGAGTGCTGTTTAGCGGGGGTATGGGGGAGTTTAGGGTGGTGGTCGGGCTCTCTAGGGGGGTGGTGCGGTTCAATGGGTGGGTGGGGCCATCTAGGTGGTTACGGGGTGTCCATGGGGGTTGGTGGGCTATCCACGTGGGTGGCAGGGCTATCCAGGGGGTAGGGGGTATCCAGGGCGTAGGCGGACTATCCACGGGGGGTGGGGATAACCATGGGGGGAGGGCATGTCCAAGGTGTTGGGAAAGCTCTCCACAAGGGTGGTGGGTCTATTCAGGGGTACGGGGTGTCCAGTAGGTGGGTGGTGCTGTCCAGGGGGTATGTGGTGTCCAGGGGTGGGAGGTCTTTACACGGGGGTGGCAGGGCTCTCTAGGGGTGGGGGTATCTAGGGGGTGGGCATGCTATCCTCGGGGGTGGGGATGGTCCAAGGGAGTGGTGAATCAGTCAAATTAAATCATCAATTTGTGTTTTATTATTTATAGGTAAAAAATAAAGATAATGTGACCTACCTAATCTCACAAACATTCAGGCACAACAAATTAATAGAAATAAAAATTCAGTAATATAAGTCAAAAATGCCATGGATCAATTTATCGCTCATCGCCATCATAATCATCACCGTCATCATCAGCCTTACCCCCATCATCTTCTTCGTCCCCACAAACATCCATGCCCACCTCATCACACTCCTCTAAACCCTCATACTCAGCCTTGGCCTTCTCATTGCCCTCCTCCTTCGCCATGGCCTCCTCCTCACCCTCCTCCTCCGCCTCGGCCTCCTCCTCATCCTCCTCCTCCTTGGCCTTGGTCTCCTCCTCACCATCATCTCGAAAAACCCTAGAACTTCTACCTGTTTGACCATATATAGAACTCATCGATGGAATATATTCATCACAAGAAGTGATGGCCTCTGGTGGAAGTGTTCGACATCATACTTCTATCAATTACAAAAATGCATAGTTTCCCCTAGTAGAATGTTCTTCAGTCTTCGTGGACTTTTTTCAACATCTTCTTCCTGTTCCTTAACATACTTGAACTTCGTGGCACTAAAACTAATACCTGATGAGGGCCAAACCTCGTAGGAACTATACTCTTCTGTGGTCGGTAGCATATTATACTAGGGTGCTCATCTCCCTACGCCTGTTTGAAGTGATCATTTGACCCAAACTTTTCATGTTCATTGTAATCAAGGGCCTCTAAAGTATCCAGTTACAAATATAAATATATTATTAAGTTAAAAAATAGTTATTTGAGTTTTGAATCAACAAATTAAAACATACAATCTTCTGCTAAGTCTATTCATTAACCGCACCTCCTTCTTTCTTCCTTCTACTCGAGAAAAATAGTTTTTCTCGAGGCACATGTCCTTCTATATTAAATTTATGCCTATACAATGACATTTATTGAAGATAAATATAATTAAAAATAGGATAATGATTATTAATTTCATAACATAAATTTAATAACAAATTTATCAATCGAATAAATTACGGAGAATGCAATAGAAAGTGCTAGTCATAAAGAAAAATTCTAATATGTCATACCAACTACCACCCAAGATATGGAATCATAGTACATACCAATGTGTGGAGGTATTTTTTATCCTGAATGTATTTTTATTTCGTCAAGATGATTCTTCAATAAAATTCAATTATTATTATTAACGAAAAACATGAAAATTTTCATTTAAATACTTTTAATGTGATTAATAGCTTAAATTGAATTTTCATATAATGAGTAATCATCTTTGGATACTGTCATAATAGACAATCATCCATGACTGGGACCACCTCTAACTCTATTCCAACTATAGAAGGACATCTAATAAATAAATCCTGTTTATAAGCTCTCTAAAGATCACCTAAGTCCTTTAGACGTGCTGGTCGTGCACTCTCACCATTGGGGAAATTAAACCGAAACTAACACCCAAATATTAATTCATATAAATAAAAAAAATATATATTGCATAAAATGTAATATATTTTTATTACTCATATCTCTGCCCATGATTTATACTTGACTTAATTTGGAAAATGTATCCATGATAGCATGCTGACCGGAATGATGTCATAGTATATGGAAAGCATTTCCAAAAAACTCTGACACTGCCACCCTGATTTTTCAGTAATATGAATAACTTCAATACAATCCTTCATAAACTATGTGAGGGGGTTCCACAGTACACGCATGTGTGTACACCCCGACCCCTTCCACCTATCCATAGATATATCTATTATGAATTTAAAACATATATTTTATCAATACATGTTATAATGAAAATAAATAATGGTGTAAATTTTTTTAGGGTGGTGTAAGTATACCAGCGGTGGTCTAATCAATAGGTGCCCCTAGATTTGCAGAAACTGAAGGAACACCCTATATAGGTGGAGTGGGTCCTAATGTATGCTCCGTAGGGATAGAATTTGGTGGAGAAAGAGTCGAAGAAGATGGAATATAAAATCCTAGAAAGAAGGAAGAATAAGTAATAGAAGATGACACATATGGTTGGTTAAATACTAGATAGGGAGTGGGAATCATCAATGGATATGGTATAGATGAGTGAGTCAGCTTAGATTTATATGGTTTTGAGAACATTGGAGGCCAAAATATCCCATGTGTCCCTAACAACACACCAGGATCAAAATGTTTGATTGATGGTATGTTAGTGGGAGGGCAGGGTCTAATTGGGTATGACGACTAGATCATCTAGCTCTCATACTCCCCCACCCCCATCATACAATCACCCTGAGTACTGGGACAACTACTAGGATGCTAATCAAATAATTCTCCCCTAATATAAAGTTCTTGAAAAAATTATTAAAACAAAATTAGTCACATGACATTATTTATTATTTAAATACATAAATTTGAAATAAAATACACACTACATGAACTAGTGATGGAATGCCTATCTCATTCAGGCAATGATTGTTGTCCATCATCTGTTTTTGTGGCCTATCTTCAATTGGTTGCATTTCCTACAATAGAAAACAAATATGGAAGTAATTAGAAATGGATAACTAATTTTTAACCCAAATACAAAATAATTGAGCTTGAATAGATATATATTGAAGACAATAAATCATACAAGATGTAAAATTGAAATTAAATTTTTAATAGGGTAGTTATATACTGAGTTTCATTAGTCTATAAAAATCATGGAACATTTATTCAAACAGATTCATAAGGGTAAAATCTATTTCAGAAATTAAATTAAAAATAAATTTATTTAGCATAGGTAGATGATGTAGGTTTCTATACATGTTTTGAAGATGAATACAAACCATCAGGTTCATTACATAGTAAAATGTTAAATAGAGGTCTTAGAGTTAAGCTAATTCTATACAAAGCACAATCGATGAATTGAAATGTTCACCAAGTTTGAAAATTTGGTTTCATTGGTTTATATACAGTTCAATTCCAAACTAGAAAATGAAATTAAAATTAAATTTAATCCAATAATAGTTAAAAATTCACATAATGATCAAGCCAGATACAAAAAAAAAATTTATCAGTATTAAATCAATTTTTACAGTACTACCCTTAACAACCCAAGTTGAGGTAAACTAGAAGAATTGGGAACAGGAATGGATGATTTTATATATTTCCCACCATAACTTTAGGTTCATAGTAAACTCTGAAAATTGAGATATTGGAGTCATCAAAAGTAATAAATGGTTTGTTTCCAATGGGAGTAGGGATGGTGTTAATTCCATCATCACCATCATCAAAAATATGTCTTGGAATTACTCCAATAATGACACCAAATTCAGGTCGAATATGACCCTTGTTATAACAAACATGTTTCACCATTAACGCGAATACATATGGTTCATCAGTAGAAAAAGTGCGATTCATATCAATTACTCAAAATCTATAATAATCGATAAATTTGTGATGCCTCTTCATCAAATTGAACCACATGAATTTCATCATCGTGACTCGTCACTGTGAATAATAATCCATTATTATAATTTTTTCAATGTCTCCATAATAACCTATATTTTCAAATCGCGGTCTAATATATGATGTACTAGCATAACTTTCTATTGTGGCAGTAACCATAACACCATCATGTTGTGTTCTCATGTTCTTTTCTCGTTTAGTGATGATAAATCTGTACCAATTGATAACATACAGTCATGAACCATGGTATTTAGACCAAAATCCAAAGCACTTCTTTCTTCAGAGATAGTGTCTGCTAGAAAACTAAATACCTAAAATATAAATAAATATTAAGCATAATTAAATATTAATTTAATTTTTTTTAAACCGTAATATTACAATATTTAATTTAAACCAAGGAGAAAAATTTGTTTCGATGCTAAGGCTCGCTCCTTCTCAAAGATAAATAATAAATATTTCTATTCATCATTGATTTATATTCCTTGTAAATAAAAATTGGAATAGATTAACATATATATATATATATATATAAGATATATATATTGAATTTACTTACAATATGTAGTCATCGATCAAATCACAGTTGAATTAATATGTGAGATGTTCCGTCTCCCACTCTTCAAGGCTTAATCTAGTTAATGTATATGATCCAATAATTCATCCTGTTTGAGAATGTGATGGAAAACTGGGATTTATTTTCTCATATTATTCTTCTCCATTTCTCATTTGTCTGTTCATACTTCTAGTAAGGTCAGACAAATACATTGAGCAGAAATCTGTGTATTCTGGAGCCACATAACTGTTCAGGATAAAACCTTCAGGGCGATTCCTGTTATAGACATAAGACCTCAATGTGTACATATTTCATTTATTCGGATACATCCAAAGAAAATAAATAGGCCCACTAAGAAGTATTTTAGTAGTAATATGGACTATCAGATACAACATGCATGTGAAAAATGGTGGAGGATATGTTTTCTCTAACTCACACAAAATTAATGGTTATTATTACAACATTTTTTTCATGAAATATGTGGACTACTTCATAGAAAAATGATATCTAAACAAATATCACAACCTAATAACAGCAAACCTTACATTACTGGACAAAAGATAACGAATTAATATTGGAATCAACTCATTCATAAGGATGTGATAAACATATATCTTCAACAATTTTAGCTTCAAATCTCTTCTATTGACTGGTTTAGATATTTTTCTTTAATATCCTTCATGAAATTTCATTGTCTCCAGTACTTCTATAGATTGGTTTTTTCAGTAGGGGTCATCACATAAGAAGCACACGGAACATTCCATTTATTTTCAGTAATACATACAGGATGCATTATTGGCCTGATTACCCAATCTTCTAAGTCACGTTGAGACCATAAATCACCTTTATTTCTATCCCTTAAAATTTTGAAGAATCAAAATACAACTTTCACAGATATTTTGTTCAATGTGCATTGCGTCTTTGTAATGACGGAATAAATTTGTTGACCAATAATAAAAATCAAAGAAGATACTTATCTTCTTCCAATTGTAACTAGTTTCAGTGAAAACATTATTTCTCTTTCCATATTTCATTTGAACCCTCTCTAATTAAAAAAATGAAATCTTTCAATTCATTAAGCACATCAGTTCCAAACATATACTGAGGTGATCATAGGTCTCCTTGGTATTTTCAAATCTTCAACGATTATTTCTATATGGATGGTCCATTGGAAATAATCCCTGATGTCCCATAAAACTAAAACTACAATGATGTTTCATTCTTCTGGATCGTTTATTATTCATACAAATAGTACATGATAGTTTTCCATTCATCCTCCATCCAGACAACATGGAATATGTAGGAAAATCATTGATCATCCACATAAGTGCATCTCACTTCTGAAACATATCTTTTGAACATGCATCATATGTGCGCACACACATATCTAAAAGAAGTTTCCACTATTTTATTAATGGATTCATATATATGATTATATCATTGTCAGGATTAAAAGGGCTAGATATTAGTATAGTCATGGAATTGAAATGTTTTTTCATACAGAACCACGGGGGATGATTATAAATGTGTATAAAAACCGATCATGTGTGGTGGGATTTTAGAATCTTCCCAAATGGATTAAAACCATCACATGAAAGACTCAACCACACATTATGCATTTCAACTAAAAAATCAATATATCGAGCATCAAATCTCTTCCATTAAAATCCATCGATAGGGTGAACTGACTCATCATTAGTCTTCTTTCTCTTGATATCATTCCATTGCATTTTAATTGATATTTTATCAAACGTAAAATGATTTTATAGTCTGAGGATCAATGGAATGTGCCACATTACATTCTGTGGAACACAGGATTGTGTTCCATCAGCTTTTAGCTTCTAACAGGATGTGACACATTTTATACAATCATTTTATTCAACAGTTTCCTCCAAGAACAAACTGAAATATTTCGGGAAAGAATGCATTTTTTTCCTAAAAATCCATGTTCCTCAACTAACTCCATGCCATATAGTAGTTTGAGGTAATATCAGTATCATCTAGAAGTAATTTCTCCAATAAGGTAAGAATGTAATTGATATAAGTATTAGAAATCCCATAAATAGTTTTCCTATTAAACAATCAGATTAAATATTCTAGCTTTTTCATTTTACCACATTGTTAATATACTAGAGCCATGGCGGCATCATTAAATTTTTTCTCCCTGAAAACATTGTTATTTTAATTAGATGCATCATGTGTTCTCATTTCGAAATATTCTTGGATCTGATTTTTTTATTTTTTATGTGGATGAATAAATGGAAACCGGTCATATATAAAATTATCCAATCTAGTCCTCTCATTTGGATAATCATCCATTTGGGATTTCATTTTCTCCATGTTATGTTACCATAAAGAGAAGTTTGATTGAAAAAAATATTTTTTATGTGGTAGATAACTTCATCATGGACCAGTGAAGGTCTTCCAACACAATTGTAAAAGGGGAGGTGTATGTGACCACTATATAAAGAATTGTGAAAATTAAAATCTAAAATTCTATCCAAATTTTTTTGAAAATATTATGAGATCTGATCGGTTTATTACAACCCACTTCTATCTATTCTGTAAAAAAAGTGTTGTAAGTCATTTTGTCAAAAGAAAATTAATAATGTTGATGTTTTATCGATAATATATTTCATTAAATGTGAATTTTTCACTTTATATGGAACCATAACTGACACACTACCTTATATGATAATCATAATATAAAAGAAAACAAAATATTATATTTATAACAAAATATCATTGAAGAACTATATATGAGTTTACAAGATCATGTACACTTGTAAAGGAGAATTATTCTATTGTTTAGTAAAATATAGATCAATGAAATTTTATATTTTAGTATATTATTTGAGTGTTCACATACACTGCCAAATGGGGTGGGGTTTTCTAGGGGGTGGGGTCTACCCCGGGGGGTGGGGGCTATCCACATGGGTCGGGGTGTCTAGGGGTGGGGGTTTCTGGGGGATGGGGGTGCCCGGGGGTGGTGGATGGGTGTCCAAGGGTGGGCGGGAAGTCCACGGTAGGGGGCAGTCCAGGGGGTATGGTGGTCCAAGGGGGTTGGAGGGCTATCCACGGGGGTGGCAGGGCCGTCTAGGGTGGTTGACGGTGTCCAATGGTTGGGGGGCTGTCTGGGGGGTATGAGGTGTCCAGGGGGTGGGTGGGCTATCCACGGGGGTGGCAGGGCTATCCAGGGGGTACAGGGTGTCCAAGGTGTAGGTGGGCTATCCACTAGGGTGGGGTCTGTCTCAGGGGTATGGGGTGTCCATCATTTGGGCGGGCTGTCCACGGGGGTAACGGGGCTGTCCAGGGGGGTCGGGTGGGGGTTCGGGGGGGGGGGGATTTCCAAGTTTGGGGGCTATCCAGGGAGGGTATATGGTGTCTCGGGGTTGTGGGACTATCCACATGGGTGGCAGGGGTGTCCAGGGGGTACATGGTGTCCAGAAAATGTGAGTGGGATGTCCACAGGGGTGGGAGATATCCAGGGTGGTATGGGGTGTCTGAAAGGTGGTGGACGGGTTGTCCATGGGGGTGACGGGGCTGTCTAGGGTGGTCGGGGAGGGGGGGCTTTCCAAGGGTGGGCGTTTTCGAGGTGGTACATGGAGTCCAGTTGGTGGGAAGGATTTCCCCGAGGGTGTTTGGACATTCCAGGGGTACAAGGTGTCCAGGGTGTGGGCGGGCTTTCCACGTGGGTGGGGGGATGTCCAGAGGTGTACATGGTGTCCAGGGGGTGGGTGGGTTGTCCATGAGGATGGTGTGTTGTCCATGGGGTCGGATGGTTTTCTAGGGGTGTGGGCTATATAGGGGGTATGAGGAGTCCAGGGGGCGAGCTATCCACAGGGGTAGTGGGGCTGTCTAGGGGGGGTACGTGGTATACAGAGGGTGGGCGGGGCTTTCCCCAAGGGTGGTAGGGCTCTCCAGGGGGTAGGGGTTTCTAGGGAATGGGCGGGCTGTCCACGTGGCTGGTGAGGCTATCAAGGGAGTCTAGGGGTTTCCAAGGTGTGGGCGGGCTGTCTATGGGGTGGTGGGGCAGCCCATGGGGGATGTGGGTGTCCATGGGGGTGGTAGGGTTGTCTAGGGGTGTAGGGGTGTACGAGGGGTTAGATGGCTATTCACAGGGGTGGAAGGGATGTCTAGGGGGTTTTTAGTGTCCAGGGGGTTGGCAGACTGTCCACGGGGGTGGGGGGGTGGGGGCTTTCCATGGGGGTGGTCGGGCTTCCACAAGGGTGGCCAGGCTTTCAAGGTGGTGGGAGTGTCTAGGGGTGGGGTGGTGTCCAGGGGGTGGGTTGTTGTCCAAGGGGTTGGGGGTTTTCCACGAGGGTGGGGTGGTGTCAAAGCGTTGGGGGTGTCCGAGGGCTTGGGGCTATCCAGGGGGTTGGGGTGGCTTTCTAAAGGTAGTGAGGGTTGTCTATGGGTAGGGGGTGTCGAGGGGGTTGGGGGATTTCTAAGGGTGGTGGGGGGATTTTCCAGGGTTTTTTTGTGTTGTCCAAGGGGTAGGGCTATCTAGGGGGTGGTGGTGTCGATGAAAAATTGATAATCAAGAAGTACAATTTCAAAATCCAATTAACCAATAATTACAACTATATATGGGTTCATGACTCACCTTTCCAACACAAACCTATCACCATATAATTATCCAACAAATATTTAGAAAAATAAAAGACTCAAATATTTATTCCTAATGGCTAGAATAAAAAACAATATAATCCTAGAAAGTGCACAACAACACCTCAGGTGCACCACCACAGACAACCAATACTATCAACTAGCATTGAATAATTACGTGCACATGACCATGATATTTTGTTTTGGGAGATATATATCAGGGAGTAAATAACGTGTAGTCATGAACAATATTGGTGAGTTCTATGAGGGTTATACACCTTTATTATGGTTTCATTTCTATTATATAAAATGATATGAATACCTGAATATTTCATTATAACTACATATGAAAATTGTTTCATAAATTTCTAACACTCATTTTGAATTTCAAAAAAAATATTAGATGTGTATGACTGAACTTCTTGAGGGAGTAGGAATAAATCATAATTTAATAGGGTAAATTTTGGTTCTATCACCATTCACACATGAAAATGACTCCAAACCCACTCTAGTGGTTTAGGTTGATGACCCACATCATTGAACAACTTATAGTGTGTGTATCATCATCTTAATGTTTAACTGTTATATTTCAAAGAAAACATTTAGGGGTACATTCATAAGGCATGATTATCTTATCATTTCTTTAAGGATAAAAACTTCTTTTACTCTATTAATGTCTAGCCAATGAAATAATGTCAATAGGCCTTATTTTTATATTAGTCAAAGTATAAATTAACTCAGGGGCATATTGAACCCTTTAATATCAATCAATATTTTTCTATACAGATAAATCACAAAAAAACCAAACCTAAAATGATACATTTCTTATGTTCATAAGGGGATCATATTACACAGTACATTTCAGTGAAATGTAATGAAAAATATAAAATAAATGAAGCCACAAATACTAATTTAAAATGGAAAAAAAATTTACATGAATCATAGAATGTTTCTTGGTTGAAATTAGAGTTAGCACCCTCAAGTGCAGGTTGGGAATTAGGGTTGGAATTGCAACCTAAAATGATATATGCCTTCTATTTATAAGGGGATCATAATACACACTACATTGTAGACAAATGAAATGAAAAAATCAAAAATAAATGAATTCCCACATACCGATTTAAAGTTGAAGAACAAATCGTTGGGAAACCAGAAATGTTGTGTTGGGGAGTATAGTTCACATTGATATTTAGTGGTAAATATTTGATTTGGTAGAGGTTTTGTGAAAAATATTCAAGATTGTGCATTGAGCTCTAGTTTAGGAAGAAAAATTGAGATCTCTAGTGTTTTGGATCCCAATTGGCATTGACATTTGGGGATTTTTATTCCCAATTGTTTTAAAAAAACAGTTTGGAAAGTAATGTGATTTCAATGGTTTACAAGCTTTCGGAAAAAGAACTTCAAACCTATATACAATGGTTTGTTTAAACCATTGTAAAAACCTCTTAATCTGCACTATACCTAATGGTTTTCATAAATCATTGGAAAAATAAATAACCATATGAATATACCAATGGTTATACATAATCGTTGGTATATTAGACTTTTCCCAATGGATTTTTAAAACCGTTGGAAACATTGTGTTGGTATATGTGGGATTTCCACTAGTGTCTCCAAAATACCATGTATTATTTGGAAAAAGTAAATGATAACAAACACAAGGGGATCAACATGGTGAGTATATTAACTTACCATAGAGTACTTTTCAACTATAGAAAGAGTGCAGGCTCAACCATTCTCGAGATGCTAAACACGGAAATCACTTGGAATAACCTTTTCATCTTCACCATTTTTGGAACAAGGGTAAGAAAGAACATATGAATAATGAAGTGGGAAAATTGAAGCATATATGAAAAAATCATATTCAACATCATCAACTTCATATAAATGGGTAATCCCAACATCAGACATTTCCATTATCAGTGGTGTCCTCCCCGACATGCGCATGCATAAACTGATGCATCCTGCCACTCTAGGAATTAACTCCTGCAATAAAAACAGGTCCTACAAACCCCCACATACTATAACATCGCTCGAGGATCATCTTAACCATGATCACACCACAACACAAGTAGAATGAATAAACTTCATAACAACTGGGCCCTTATCCCCAAACAAGGCATTCATCCTTCACACACAACGAGAACTCAAAAATCCAAAGAATGAGGTGTGTGGCTTTAATAAGAAAGTTGTTAAATCAAAACCCTTAATGGAATTATATATATCACACAAACAGTTCATTATTCCATATTCAATTAACTAATTCATTTAAAGCTGCATAACTTGATTAATTTGATTATCATCAAAGAACAACAACAAAAACCTAATTCATTAAGAATGAATCTTTAACTATGGACCGATATTTCATGATTAATCCCAGATTTACATTCATTACCAGTTACTATTAAGAACTACATGCTAAATAAGAGAAGAATAGATATCCCACTTTCTAGAAAAATAAGAGGCAATACCATTTCTAAAAAATTGATACCAATTATATAATTTGTTTCAAATATTTATTATATCAATTTCTATGTTATCTAGTGGCTAAATAATTCTAACTCTAATATTGTATGTAAAAATAATAATGATTCCATGACCACCCTTCCTCAAAAGATTTCTGATTTTCATTACATGAGAACAAGCCAACATAATTGATCATGATCACATCTCTTGAAATGACTGCATCTATCCAAGAGAGATGCGACTCAACTAAATCAACCGACACCAAAGAAAGCTTCATTAGAATCATAGAGATCACTATCCATGAAATAAAATGTAGAAATGAGAGGAAAAAAATTTAGGAACCCATAATAATGGAGGAAAAACAACCTTATATCAAATATGGATTGCAACTTTCTGGTTGCACCAAAATAGGGTTATTCTTATAACATGAAAATCACCAAGGAGAAATGATCAAATGATAGTACAATCAGAAAACTCAGTGGGAACAATGATTCAGGGTACCTCACACCAAGATAAAGGAGAATGAATAAAAAGGGTGGAAGTTATCTCAACCCTTTTGAAAATATAAATGTAGAAGCCTTCAAACACTGTTTTGATTTTCTATTAAATGATGATCTAGTCAAGATTGTGATGATTGACGAATTAAAGGCATCTAGAACTGTATGAAAATTATCATAGGAGTTATGGGATTTGAATCATTCGTAAAAACCATAAAATTAGTAATTAAATGTGTTCAACATCAATGAGAACATCAAATGGGTAAAATCATATGATGTTGGAAACACATTTCACTGACGAATCTCTTACACGAGTCACTGACATGACTCCCTGACTTGAGTCACTAATGCAACTCACCAACACGATTCACTGATGATAGTCAATGATGTGAGTCACCAACATGAATCACCGATGAAAATATTCACATGTGTCTCACTGATGACTAAATTCATATCTATCTCACTGATAACACTATTCACAAATGTCATGATGATGACACTATTCACATATGTCTCATCGATGACACTATTCATATCTATCTCATCGGTGACACTATTCACATCATTTTCACTGATGACACTATTCAAATCTCTTTCTCCCATGGTATTCTTCAAATGTATTACATTGATGAAACTATTCACATCTATATCCCCAATGATACATTTCACATATGTCTCAATGATGAATCCATTGAAATATGTCTCACTAATAACATTATTAACATCTATCTCTCAAATGTAATAACTAACATATGTCTCACTGATGACAGAGTTCGCATTTATCTCTCCGATGAATCTATTTGTATATGTCTCAATGATAACATTGTTTAGATCTGTCTCACTGATGACACTGTTCACATCTGTCTCATTAATGGAAATATTCATATTTGTCTCACATATGACACTGTTCAGATGTGTCTCACGTATGAACCCATTCAGATCCATCTCACTGATGACACTATTAACATCTTCCTCACTAATGACATTTTTCACATCTATCTCACTGATGAAATTATTCAAATCTATCTCGGCATTGACATTGTTCACATTTGTCTCATCATTGAAACTCTTCGCATTTATCTCACCGATGACTGTTTTCACAAAACATGAAACACTATTCATAGAACAATAAATTTTTTCAATGTGTTGGGAATAAGTCACCTTGACCTACTAGAACACCTAAAACACTAGATTTTCAAAACAGAATTTGTTCATAAGGTTGGGGACATTACAAATATAGAGTACTGATATCTATTATTTCTAATCTGAATCTGATATTCACCTTATATTATTGAAATGTATTCAATAATATTTGTAGACAATACTGATCATTAATAGTGTATATAATTTTTAGACTAATGGTAAATCATAGTGGAATATTTAAAAATTTAGATGATTTGTGGATATATAGTTCAATGGATTTCGGAGGATGTTGGGATCAACAGCCTCACTTTGTAGAGTTCTCACATAACAATACATACCATAATAAAATTTAAATAGAACTATATAAGGTTTTGTGTGGGATGCGACATATGAAATAACAAGTCAGGACAAATTAGAGATTGGAAGCTAATTTATCCTCACATTTTCTAGAAAATTATAGATATATTTTAAAACATTTAAATGAATATTGATGAAGAAAAAATTGCACATAAATTTTATAAGATAATCATTAATGAGATCTAGAGTTAAATTTTGTCCACAAAGTATTCCTTTTAACATATAATTTGTAGAAATTCATGGGAATTGGAATGAAGGGGAAGCTGATCCCTGGAAACATCAGGTCGTTCAAGGTCCATGATCATGTTAGTGTTTTAACTTAGCACTAATTTGTCTCTTCACAATTATATGATGTATGCAAAAAAGTTCTTTGTATAAACATTTATGTTTACATACCATACCCATTCTGTGTGTTAATCTAAAAATACATACTATAGAAATATGATCTATCAAATCTGGATCAACCAATAGAGAATCTGGATTGAAGACATATAGTGGTGCAGTTAAAGACCCTTCATATTTTTAATGTTATATAAAGAAATAATAATTTTATGTATTTTATATGGGAACATGATTATGTTATGGGAGAAAATTACAAATACTTTTTTATCATTCTTGTAATCTAATTTCAATGATGATTTTTTAAGTATGATCGATTGTAATGACAGGGGTTTTTCCTCATTAATTAAATACCTAATTTGAGGAATTTCTCCACATGTAACACCAAAACCTGAAAGATATATACCTTTATAATTTATCCATTGAATTATAAGGAATTAAAATTAGTAAAATAATTTTTAAATATATATATAAGTATATATATATGGAAAAACAAAATGAAAAAAATTAACATTAAATATTGACATCATTAGTATACCTATGAAACTAATAAAATATATTCTTATGATTAAAATGAATTTTTTATAATAATAATTATTAATTATTGATATATTTTTTATTTGAACTATTTTTCAAAAAATAGTAAATATGAAAAATAGTTTCTTATAATAAAAGAATTTTCACATTATTTGATGAATTAATTTTAATATCAGGATTAAAAATTCATATATATGAATTCCATAAAATTTGTATCAATTATTAATTTATCATTATATTAATAGCTTATGTTGTTTTTTTATTCTTCAGAAATAAATTATTTACTAGAGAATAGAAAAAATTCCATTTTTTTAGTTCAATCTCATTAATGAAATAATTTTATATAGTTAAAAAATGAATTTTTTTTAAATATATTCCCTAATATTTAATATTATATATAATAATAATTTATTTTCAATTTATATTATGAATTTATAAACTTATGATCATTATTTTCAAAATGAATGTATCTTTTTAATGGAAACTCTTTTGGTTAATTAATTTTAAACTATCTTGATGTTTTTTATTTAAATTATTATTAAATAAATAAAAAATTTATTTTTTTTAAATCATTTAAGTTAATTGAAGTTATAATTATTCGCTATTCATATATTTATTTTATTAAAAGATATTTTTTTTTCAAAAAGTGTGTTTTCTAGTTTGTATTAAAACATATTTTTAATAAAAATATAATTTTTATGTTAAAATATTTATTTTAAATTTTTAATTAGTATGCCTAAATTTTAAAACAATTCTCTATTTATTTTTTCCTAAAATAACATATTTCCTAGGAAAACTCCAGTAAAAAATTTTATAACTAAAATTTTAAATGTTAGTATCCATAGAGGTATTGAGAATGACATGTTTAAAATATGATTCATTTTAAATAGTGTATACGGGGATAAACCTTATAAATATTATGATACAATATTTCTTAAATTTTAGAGGATCTTCAATTGAGGGTGACATCTAATTGAATAATAGTTTGGGTATTTACAAAACTGTCACTACTTTAAACTTATAACATGATCACTCCTCTCCTAAAATACCCTCAATCAAAATAACATGAGATTTAGGCCCCTAATATTCCCAAAACCCTTATATAAAATTATTTATACCCTATAAATATTCTATAATTCCCAATAGACCACACCTAAAATATTCATTATCCTTTAAAAATTTGATAATCTAGAAAGTGGTTTATAAGTTCATAAACAACTCTTTCTTTTTCAATTTTCTATACGATTCGATTCTCACTACAATTTTGATGAACATAAACAATTATTAATTCAATATCATCATTATAATTAAATGTTATTATAAATATGATTCAAGAATTAATAAACCTATATTAATGATTAATAAACCTAGAAACAATAATTGTGTGATGTGCGGACAAGTGCCTCCCTGAATAAACATGATTCTTTTTTCTGTAACTTCAAAACATGGATGGATTTGGTTTAAAAATTATTTGTATATATGATATGTAAAATTAATTTATGTAATTATTATTTTTATTTTTATAACAACTTATATATAAATGATCATTACAAGTAAATCTTTCAATATTAATAAAAATCTTGAAACTAGTTCATTATTGTTTCTATTTTCACGAAAATAGACTAAAACTCCCATATAATGGTTTTTAGAAATTATAATTATTATAAAATAGAAAATAAAAAACATTATTTATTTTAAAATAATAATTTTTGTTAATGAAGCAAAATCAAAAAATATTTTCCAAAAATAGTCCAAAAATATTAATATTATAAACACCTGATATTGAAATGATATTATACTACTATATTAAATGAAAATAATTGAAATTAATAAAATGTATACATATATGTATATAAAAATAAGATTAGGAAATAATTGATTTATATTTTTAATGAAATATGAGGTTGAACAATCCTATGGATATCATGGGTAAATATAATGGACATGGAAACTCAAAATCCCTACTTTGAGTTTCAAAATTTATTATTCAACAATGCTTTTCTAAAACATTAATTTTTTATCCATGCTACTTCCACAAATATGTAGGAAAGGGTTTTGATCCAAAATCATTATCATGTAAGTAATTCATTAAATTTCTCTTAAAAATGGGACATTTGCAAGTGGCACTCATTACTATGACCTTTACAATGATCAACAAAAAAATTCTTCAAAAAAAACTTTTCAGGATTTGTTTCCAATTACATTCAATTGATATAAATTTCATGAAGTGTTTTTTGAATTTTCTAACCTCATGAACACTATTATATCTTGTTATTTTTATATCCAATTATTTTTTATTTCTAAGTTATGTTATATGCTTATTAAACCAATTATTTTTCTCTTGGCCATTTTATATGTAATTATAATTACTTTTTAGTGGCATGCATTCACATTGAAAATGATTGGAGTGGTCCAATATTTTACAATAATACATTGTTATGAGATGATATATCCTATTATAGTAAGGTGGGTAAATAACGGGTTTCTTCGAAACAGAATGTGAATGATAAGTTTTCATATATTTTCATGTGTGGAAAAAATGGGTATTATCACTCAATAAGGTGATTGATTGGTTTTCTCACATTTTAAGGAATGGACATAATGAGTTGTTTCATATCTGAATGGTCATAATGGGGTTTCTCACACATGGTTTCATATGATTATGGAGGTTTTATATTCTCATTTTTATCAAGTTATGATAATTATCCTGTTAATCTATCATGTTATTCCAAGTTTCAATAGTTATTTGATTTCCAATAAATATGTGTTTTCAAGATTATGAATTTTCAATAATCCTACACTATATGTAATGGTCAAATTTTATATAGATAATTTTTTATGTTTCAATAATTTTATATTAATGATATTATATTTCTCATATTAATTTGTGGTTATTATTCATGTTTTTATTTTCCCTTATCTAGTGTTTTCGTTTTCCCTTATATTTTACCAAGTTTATAATCTTGTACTTTATAAGATATATTTTTTCCTTATTGTGTTTTAGAGATCACACCATTTTTATGAATTTATTCCACAACATATGAAGATGATAAATTAATGTGATATTTTTAGGGAAGTTCATGTTGTAACATAAATATATAAATTTCTATTACGGTTTTATAAAAGAAAATGTTTATGTAAGGAAATTACAAAACACAAATCATTTTGCTTCTTATATTATGAAACTCTTATGTGAAGGATTATATAATCATTGATATTATTGTTTTATATAAGATGTTTTTATATTTTTACTCCATAATTTAACTCATTAATGACCTAAAAAACATTATACCTTCATTCCAATTTTAATTCAAATTCAATTATATCTAAGAGATCATCTTAAAAATGATTAAGGTGTTAGGAAATGGTGTTCTCCCAAATAATAATAAAATATATTAAACATCTCAAGAAATGATTATTTATTATTATATATTATTCTAAACAATTATATATTTAAATACATAACAACATTAGTGTAATAAATATAATGATATTTTATTATGATTATGGGATAAACACTTTCCACGTCATTTTCATCCAATTGGAAATAAATCTATCATTTTTGCATATGTGAGGAATACCACCTCCAAGTGGAGATTTGATTCATTTTCCATGAAATCATCAATTTTATGTATATAATTATGGAAAGAAAATATAAAAATGAAAATTATGATATGATAATTATTTTTAAGGATAAATTTTTTTTTTCACAATCTTCCCTTCTTTTTTTGAAAATAAAAAGAATATTCATCTCTTGATACGGACTACCGTCTCCATGAAAAGTGAAGTTATTTATGAATGAAAATAATTTTTTGGATTTTTAAATGTATTTTTATAATTAATAAATATGATATTTTATTTATTATTAACGTTTACTATGTTTTTGGACCATCATAATGACGTTTGGACAATAATTGTTGAATTGGAACATATAGAAAAAAACTATTTAGATAACAAAAGAAAAGATTATTATGGTAAATGATTATAAATATATTGGGAATATGATGTTATAAATAAGATTTTAGGTTATTAAAAGAATAAATATATCACTTTAATTTAATTTCAAAAAATTTAAATATAATGTACTTGAGGTTAGAGGGATTATGAAGAAATTTGGACTTGTAGAATCTATTCTTCATATCAAATTGTATTCTGTAAGACATATGAAATATTCATTATTTATTTCGTTTTTGTGGTGTATATACAATCAAATTAACATGTAATATCATGAAAATTCTTATATAAATAGAATTTCAAATTTCATTTGAAATAATTAATTTCATGTCTTCTATGATTCAAAAGTTATCGAATTGGAAGGGGTTTAATTTTACAATATATATTTTTATTGGGATAATTTATGATTATATTTATGATGAATAGAATTATTTAATATACCTCTCATAAATGAATTAATTTTTTTCTACACTATTTAATTCTATATATAAAACATTTCAATTCATTTTTGTCTCCTTCTGTTCTTTTATGCTCAAGATAATAATTTTTTAAAAATCAACTATATATATCTTCAGATTCGAATCTTTTCTGTAGTATCATTATTTTAGTTAAAGTATCTACATGATTATTTTTTCTATTCTCTAATAATTTTAGTGGTATTTATATATTTTATTTATTTTTTTAAAATAATCTAAAATAAAATTCTTTTTATTTTATGAACAATCTATCTTTAAACTATAGTTTAACTGATATAATCCTTTCCACTTATACCACATGAACTACTATACCTAATGCCGTGACAAGTCATTAATTCTAATAATCCTTTAAATTTATCCAGGGTTATTTTTAAAATATTTTCTAATATTATTAAAATTTTAATTTTTTGATTATTTTATTTATTAATGGAATTATTTTTTTTCTCAAAAATATTATTCATATCATTTGATGATATTTTAATATATAATAATATATTTTATGGTTTATTGTTATTTAATGGAGATACAATCCAATATTACAATAATTATTATTTAGTCTTAATTAAAAATGATGTCTAAATGTAGTTGAATCTATTTTTATTTAAAATGAGTTATTTAATGATGAAATAAAAAAATCATGATCTTATGGAAAATATAAGATTTAGTTATTATTATGTAATGGTTCATTCATTAATGTCGTTCAATGCATTCGGTAATAATTATTATTAATGAGATTAAAGGGTAGAAAAGGGTTTATTTGAATCCTAATGTTGGTACCCTAGTGTATATCCCTTTCCAAAAAAGTGACTAATATCGTGGTTGATATCCCTGACATAAAAAATCTATGGTTTGGATTATTCCACACTTGTAATTCTAATATCTATGACATGTTGTTTTGCAAAAGATATGATTTTTTGGCTTACGATCATTGATTCGTCATTGATTCAAGTAACACTAATGATTATGTAATAGTAACTTAATTTTTTTAATTAAAATATAATAAAATATTAATTTTATTATTTAAATTATCAGAAATTTTAATTTGAGAGTATTAATAATGATTTTGAACCTAGTTGGAAATAAAAGTCCTAAAATAAAATTTTAAAAATTTCCCATAAAAAATAGACTGTATAAATAATAGAAAATTTAGTACTTCTATATACCACCTTTTATTTATAATAATTAATTAAATTATTTAAAATTAACTATTAATTGATTATAATTTTATTATAAATAAATAAAAAACCACACAGA
Source organism: Viscum album (assembly GCA_963277665.1). Classification (NCBI taxonomy): domain Eukaryota; kingdom Viridiplantae; phylum Streptophyta; class Magnoliopsida; order Santalales; family Viscaceae; genus Viscum; species Viscum album. The sequence goes on along the minus strand of OY728131.1, from coordinate 300,457,932 downwards.
GAAAAAAGTGATATTTTCCAGAAATTTGTTTTTAAGTGAATAATGTTTTCCCAATTTAATGAGTCTAAAAAATATATAAAAATTAATTATTTAAAAAAAATCATTTATTATATATAAAATTATAATAATTTAAATAAACATAATTATAATCACTATTTGTGTAGTTAATTTTAGACCATCGTATCCTTAAAAAATCATATTAAGGAAAAATAGTTTTCAATCGCATTATATGTGTTTATTATTAAGTTAAATTCCAATATTTATTAAAATTGAAATGGATAATTTGGTTTCATTATTTATAATCATAATAATTAATATTACATAATAATATCATCTTAATTTTTGTTCAAAATACATATTAGAAACATTAAAAACTCTCATGGTGAAGGTCATAATTTGTTTTGTCGGGGTTTAATCCTAAAATATAATGGTTAAAGGAACCAAAACTCTTTCTTAAGCCTATTTAGTTTTGTGGATTTAAACCATAACATTTTAAAATTTGAAAATGTGTCATCATGAAGCTACTTTTCTAATATATTGAAAAAATATTATTTTAAAACATTAATAATTTAAATTTCTTCCACACAGCTAATTTATAAAAACCACATCTTCCCTTATATTATTTACATATCTATAAGCAATTTAGATCGATGAAAATTTATAAAAAAAATTCTCCAAATGTTTTTTCACTATTTTATTGATTATAAATTTCCAAAAAGTCCATCCCGAGGGTTTGTAAGAATATATCCCAAAGAGGGATCTTTTAGATAATGTGATCATCATCATCTAACTATTTCAATTAAAATAGTTCACATACCTCATTAAATTACATATTAAAACAAAAAATTTAATAACCCCAATATATTAATTATAATTATATATTATTGTATTGATTTCATAATATTTAACCATATTTTTTACTATAAAATAGAAAAATCCATCCCTCATGTTTATAACAGACTACTTCCTTAGTAATCGATGTTATTTTTTCCCATCATTACCTCTAATTAATAGTAATATTAATGAAACTGATAAGTATATGCGATACATATTTAATAATATTTTTTCTTAAAATTTAATATATCATATACTTCTTGAACCTTACACCCACTCAGAAAATGATGACCTCACTCAGGTGTATGTGTGTCTAACTATCTCCAAGAAGTGACACGATCCATTTTCCATGTCCAACATAAAAAATTCATCCAAAAAAATATCATGAGTAAATATAAATTTTTTAACATTAAAACAATTATGTCATAAGATGATAATATATGATTGTATAAATATGAATGTGGATATATTTTTAATTTATAACAAATTTAAATTCATTTTATCTAAGGTTAGACCACATTTCACTTAATGGAAGCGTGAGGTAAGTTACATTATTTCAATTTCCAATCCAATGATACATATTGATTATACAACTATTTACATTATGTATGATCTATAATACCACCATTATGTATATTATATGAATATATATTTTGTTAATTATGATTAATATTTTAGTAAATTTTTACTCTTTGAATGATTTACTATTTATAAGTTACAAAATATATACAAATTTATTTTAAAATCATTATTTTGATATTGCAAATATTTTTCATTAAAGTAATATTATTTTATATCTTTTTTAAAATCTAAATATAATCTTATGTTGTTTATATTTAATAATTTTTAGTGTTTCGATCCAATATTTATCATCTTTTTAACATGAATCAATGATGAAAATTTTCAGATGAAAATATGATCTTACTTCTCTTTTAATCGATTATAATTTTCATCCATGTTTAAAATTTAAAAAAAAAACAATTCCAATATTCCACTTTATTTAATCAAATGATATATCAACGAATTTTTATATAACTGTTGACTTTTTATAATGACTGATATGAATCTTTATAATGTTTTTATAGGGGGTTTTAAATTCATCAAAAAAGGAAAAACGGAATGATATATTTTAATATTTCACATCAATTTTATTTTATTCCAAAAAAATACAAAAATTTGTTAGAAACCCTATATTTCTAAAGAATTAGATGACATCATTTATAACATTATAATTCATAGGTCATTAAATATCTATTGAAACATTCAATTTATTGTGATAATATTTCATTGAGATTAAATTTCACTTTAATATCTATAAACTTTGCATCATTGATATACAAATTTCTTAAACAATAATTTTTTTACATACGATGTTTTACTATGATTTTTATTTGATTGATTGTGGAAATATTGATATTCTATATCTATTACTCAATATATATAATCATTGATAAGGTGTATTTATTATAAATTAATTTATTCATTCAATATCTATTGAATACATTATACTATAATTGACAGGGGACTAAAGTTATATAGTCCCTCTATGCATCAACATGCCCCATGAGAAAATTTATTGGTCCAAAAATAAAAAATTCTTTTTTATCAATACTAACAAATATTTTAATCAATCATGGAATAAGGCATTTATGGTAAATAATTCATGATGTCTAAAATCATGAAATTTAATATTATTCATTTGTTGTATTTATAATAATGTTATTATTATCTTTGATATTACTCTGTTGATATCATCATGGGATGAATTTCAGGCTCAAGTTATTAATCAAATAATATTTGTTTTCTCTTATCTACATTTCCATATTATTAAGGAATTATTTACAGATGGTAGCTTCCATTCTATGTAACACATAATGAGAATTTTATATCACCCTCATTTTATATACATTCACTAGGATATGAAGAAGTAAAATTTGAATGATTTCATAGAATAAAAATATTTACATTAACAAGGTTTTCGAATTTTATTAAAAAATTTATTGGAAGATTTTTTGTATATTTTTTTCCAGACAACAATACATATTGATCATTGTTGATATGATTCCTTGAATCATATACCAATTCAGTAAAATAGAAACTGACCTTGGGATACTAGGGTTGAGGTTGTTAGGGATTTTATTAGATAATGTTTATTAGAACAACTGAGAACTACAGTTAGTAGTATATAGATTTGGTAAAATATCCCTATGAATGGCTTTGATAACATGTTTTATTATAGGATTATATAATTATTTTTTTGTAGTGTTGAGATTATATGGTTTTCATACAACTAAATCCATATTTGGATTCTATAAGTGGATTTGGTTTTGTCAATGATATATCCAAATTAAAAATACTCCAAAATAGTTTTTCTATATATCTCATCCATTGTTCGGGTGAATTATGAATTTTCCAATACTAAATATTTTCTTTAACACGCCTATGTGATATTCATACATTATTCTACATTTTCTGTAATTCCCATTATGAATAATATGGAAATGTCTTTCTAATTGAAGGATATTCTCAATGAAATCATTATTATGATTTTGAAAATAAAAATGCATAAACATTCAATTTATGATATGTGTTATCATGGATTTAGAATAATATATTATTTTTTAAAATTCATTATTTTATTATCTAAAACAGTATATATAATTTTATATTAATATTTTACGTAAAAAATAATAGTATCACTAATCATGGAAAATGTAGCTCTTTTTCTATTGATCATGCAAATAAAATTGGTGTTGTAGCTGAGGCGATCGTGTCCATATTAAGGAACATGACCTTAGTTTTGAATAATAAACATGAAAACATTGATAAAAATGATATTATATGAGATAATAATCTATATTTTATCATTTATTTATATAGAGACCTCTATAATTTATTAGAACAACTACTCTAACCATATATGAGTAATGGATTTATCCACTTACAATGAAATTTATGGTCATTGTATTTGATGAAAGGGATAAGGTCATACAAGTAGAATATTTTATTAAATTAATTGGTGTCCAATGGTGGAAATTTTTCTAGAATACTACTGATGATGAAAAAATAGAACACTTATATTTGATATATTTTAACGCATCATTCTTCGATAAATAATTCCCTCATGAGAAATGTACTGAAATTTAGATAAAGTTCCTCACCACTAAAAAAATGAAGAAGAAATTAATGCCAAGTATGAGGCTACCATTATAAGGCTATTTATGTATGATATGAATTACATGAATAATAAATAAATCATAATAGTAAATACATTGAATGAATTAACCCATTCTCACAATGGCACCAATTTCGTAAAAAAATCATTACATGATAAAATATTTTTATGTGTCATCAAACAATATAAGTAATTTTATAAATAATATTATTTACCTTGATATAAAATAATAGAATCTTTTAGATAATCACTAAGTAATATAGAATGCATTAATAAATATTATGAAAATGATATAATTCCCTCATTTTAAAAATTGTGGAAATAAATATCCTTTAATGTTCTTAAAGGTATTGTGATTTTGTGAAAATTGCAAAAATATATATCCTTTAATGTTCTTAAATGATTTGTGATAAAAAACTCTATCTTGTGGACGCGTTGAGAGATGTTTAAAAGGAAGACATTTTATTTGTGACGTACCAGACCTGGATGCATCTTAATAGTGCCTCGATCCAGGCGGACCACATTGCCTCAATCACATATCCCTGAATTCTAGTGGCTACCTACAAGAATTGAGGTCCTAGGTTTTGTCCATGGGGATAATATTACCCCATTACCATTGTGTAGCATATCAAGGGGATGTAAACATATGTAAATTGAGGAAAATATATAAGGAAGTAGAAGGCACATGGGAAAATATAGAAAACAGTAACAATAAATGAAATAAATGGAATAACATACTAGAATACAAAAAATGATGACGATATGTCATGCCACTAGGAAATTAGAAAACATGTACACAAGATAGCAGGAATAACATGACCCCTAAAAGTTTAAAGTAACTCAAAGACTATCCCATTCATCCCGAGCTCTGAATCAGTTATCTAATATCAATATCCATAATAAATAGAAATCTATCATGTGTTGGAATCTATATAGTTCTATTTTTCAACACACAAAACCATATAATCTACTTCGGGTACTAAAATACACCCAGATAGGATGTGAGAAAAATATCAATGGGCCACATCCAACAGTTTCTATAACATATATCCCATGTGATGAAAATGTAATAGTGTGAATAAATGCATGTATAAAGTAAAGCGGTACATAGTAACAAAATACCCATGTACTGACTTCAGTCGTTAGCTGATATCTAAGCATGTAACTAGTTCATTAATTAATCAATTATTGGTTTATATTAATAGGTCAGGTGAGGTATTTCCAGCACTGAAAAAGTCTCATGATGGTGTAGATAGTGAAAGTTCACAGGTAATAACTCAGGTAACGTATAGCTAAATGGTGTATAACTTAATAGTAATTGTAGCCTGGATAAGGATAAGAGTATAATAAAGGGATAATATTTCATTTAATTCCACAATAATGTGCCTACTGAATCCAAGGTGATCGTTCAAGATAATATCGGTCTAACAAGAGATATGGTCTTATTGGCTGTAACCATGGCACCTACATGTCAATATTAGATCCTTATGATTGTATATGAGGCATCTTGTAATGTTATTGATGGGATACTACGGTGTCGTACCGAGCATGCATGAATATTCAATGATATGTAACATGGTGGGTCTCAACCTAAGCAAGTCATGTCCCTGAACTAGAATAGGGTTCCCGAGTGCTCACACCATTCCCAGATCAGAATCTAAGGAATGATCGAGTTAGGGAATTCCTATTTGATAATGAGATCTTGTAATATTTCATTTTGTCCATGACTTTCCATTAATTAGTGTGATAAGGTCATTTGTTATTCAATCGTTGGTTCGATCCTTTCCTTTCATTATTTTGATAAGGTAACGTAGCATGCAACCATTTAATTAAGTTATAATTAACCAATAAGTCCATTTAGTTCAAGACTTTCCTTTAAATTGTGTGACAAGGCCATATATCATTCAACCATTCATTTAATCCATTTAAATAATATTCCATATACAATTTTCATTCACTACATTCAATTAATGTGGTATGGGGTGCTATATATATGAGACCTACTATTCATTTACATTTAAGGTCGAGTCATATTCTCAATATACAAGAAAATTCTCATTTCACATTTGATTATCCATTGATGAACATACCTTAGTTTGGTCATGTGGTACACATACATGGTTATAGAAATTATGAAATTCATAATATAAATATAGCCATTTAATTTATAAAAGCTTATACTTAGGAAGGTGAAGCAAAGGAACAACCGAATGGTTGCAAAATCATGCCAAAACAATAAATAACCATTATGGAATAACCTTGGAAATGAAAATAATGGTGTTTTGGTCAAAAGCACATAATATTAATCACATATGTAGAAATTTAATATCCATATGGTTCAAATGAGTATAATCATGGCATATAAATTCTATTAACGACACCAAATGAAAACACTGGGCCCCACACATCAATTCCAAAATCAACAGACATTAGGGAGTAGTTGTAGACCACCAAACATAAGATTGTATGACTCTTATAATCATGTTTTTGTACTTGATTCGGCATAGATCAATTTATATATAAGTAGAAGAGAAATATTCTCATACCCTGATAACTCATTCGAGGGAAATAGAGATAAATAATGGCCAAAGTTGACTCAAGTACCTACCATTGTGCATCCAACACGATGAAAGGAAGCTCGATCAGATTTTGGACGAAGAAGATATTTTATTCCCAAGATTTTTCCTTAAAAAAGATCCAAAATGATATCCATGTAGTTAAATTCCAATTAATCATAGATTAGGGAATAATGAGGAATCCTAAAAGATCATTAAGGGTTATTTTAAACTAACAAAAAAATTCCATGTTCATGGCTTGTACACCCGGTTAGAAAAACATGTGAAAATTGTGCGATTTTTTCTCTGTATATGTGGCACATAGAATGGTTAGGCTTCTCGACAATGTGAAAATCGTGTGAAGTGGTTTTATCTAGAAATCTCAATCTACACGGTCTGCCAAACTGTGGGCAAATCGTTCTCTAACCGTGAGACCTTTCCAAAATTTCCAAAAAGATGGGTTTTAGGCTCTTAAATTTCCCCAGAAACACCTGAGAGCTTTTATAACTCAAAATGCCTCAATATTAGGTCCAATGTAAATATTTACACCATAATTTATTGGATTATTACATGAGTGAAAAAATATTTTCTCAAAATATTCCCTATTTAAAATAACTCTTCCTTTAGTTCACCTTTCAATGGTGGAGAAAAATTTTCAAGGAACAACTATGGCCATTTGGCACAGATATCAGTTACCCTCTCCCAAGTCTCATAATGTACATGGATGTACTTCCAGAACACATGTAGAAGAGGGACATACCATCCTCAAAGAGCCTTTGTTCTACAATCAATGATTCATCCTAGAAACTCCTCAGATGTAGCATCAGCATCTAACTCGACGTCCATGGGATCAAAGGTATGAGATGAATAATCATGATACTAGAGGGGATGTGAGACCTTGAAGACATTGTACAGGGCACAATACCTATAAGGTGGTAGAAACCAATAGGCTCCCCACCCGACAATATATAGAATCTCAAAAATCTCTACATAAAGATTTGAAACAATTATCTACTTTTGATCTTGTCTATTACCTAGACTGATGATACTTGTACAAAAATATGATCCCCAAACATAAATAGGATAGAGTTTGGATGATTTAGTTAGTTGTCCAATGACTACCCATATATTATAGCTACCCCTTGATGACCTATGTACTCTAACTAAAAAATTCATAACAACATCTTCCCATTTCTATTCCAGTAATACAAGTGGTTGTAAAAAGACAACAGTACTATCATGATATACCTTCACCTACTGATAGTGGGAACACCTGGTGATAAATCCTACAATATGAGGTTTCTTCCGAGTCCAGTAATTATGGCATCACATATATCTATACATCTTCAAGAGGCCTGGTTTAAATTCCCACTAAGATGTGTGGGACTCTTTCATCCACTCCTCTCTCATATCTGTAGGAACCTAGATATGTCCACATAGATGCAACATGTCATCTATGTCAATAGACCAATCTAGTGTATCTTTATCTCTTGGTATATTCTCATGGAGTATCGGGATATCAGGATATGAAAACTACCTAAACTTCACTTTCTCAAGGTTGGAAGAGGTAACTGTCAAGGATGAGTGCTTAGAATACTTTTGATTGTCCTGAAACATTAGTTTTAGCTCAGAAATGAGGGAATTTAACTTTTATTCCTCACTAGAATCCCATACATCCTATTCTTGTGTTTTCCGACTCAGTGCATCTATGACCACATTTTCTTTCCCATGATACAAGAAAGATTGAAGTCAAAGGGTTGTAGATATTAAACCCATCTCTGCTATATGAGGTTACATTCATGTTGTGAAATGATATATTGGAATCTCATGTGGTCTGTGTACATCACAAAGTGCTCTCCCAAAAGATAATATCTCCAGTAACGTAAGGTATAGGAAACTATTTCTAGATCATGGTTGTGCCTCATGTAGTTTCTCACATGAGGCCTCAATAATTGAGATCCATACACAACGATTTTTTCCTCCTACAGTAGCACTACTCTTAGGTTGATACCATATGCATCATAGAAGATGGTATGAAATATGCCTGGCTCTGAAAGACTTAAAGTAGGTGCTGATACAAGCCTCCCTTTTAGCACATGAAAGGTTTTCACACATGATTATTTCTATATTAACTTGACACCCATCATTATAAGACTAGTAATATGTTCAAAAAGGAAAGAAAAGTATTTTTTAAATGCCTAGAATATCTATCCCACTATATGGAACTCCGTATAACAAACAAATTCTTGGGATAATCCTGAGAAACTACAGAATGTAACATTTATAGGTCAATAGATATGGTTGAGTCTGATATTATATGACCCATGAAGTGATTTTTTTGATTTAAGAAGTGGAACATAGAAAAAATTGTGTAAAGATGATTCTCTTGTAGTGCACTTAGAATGATATATAGATTTTTGGTATGGTCACTATGAGTGTGAGAATATACCTAGAATCCAACCATAAAGACTATGAAAAATGAGTTCATATAGGTGTAGAAAACCCTATTCATCATATCCATGAAAATAGCTAGATCATTGGTAAGATGAAACTGCATAACAAGGTACTTATACAAACCATACCTACTACAAAAATCTATAAATGATCTGTATGGTGGTCTAAATCGCACCTAATGAAAAACACAATTGTTGGTAGATCTTGGAGAAGACCTTTGCTCCTCGAAGCTTGTAAAGGATATCATCTCTTTGAGCAAGTGGATATCGGTTCCTGACTGTAATATGGTTCAACCTTCTATAATCTAAGAATAGACTTATGTTCCCATTTTCTTTTTTAGAAAAAAGCACTAGTGAACCCCAAGAAGATGTAATGGGTTATTTAAAGCCTTTGGCCTCTAGATTATCTAAATTCCACTTGAGCACTTGAAACTCTCTTGGTTCCATTGTGTAAGGAGAAATGGAAACTGGTGCTGCTCCGAGAATAAGCATGATTGTAAAATATACCTTTCACTTAAGAGCTAATCCAAGAAATTCAATATTAAAGACATCCATGAAATAATCTACTACTGGAGGGAAATCATCTTATTGTAAATCCTCATCCTCAATGAAGAGATTTTCGATCTGGGTGGTCACTCTACCTAACCCATGATTCTCTAGTCCAACTCTACCAACATGGACATATCACTCACCATAATGTAGATAACTACTACCCTCTTGTGATATCAATGATACACTATGGAGATAGAAGTCTACAAATGCATTATAGTGAACCTACCAATCTATTGTGAGTATGACATTGAAACCCATCATTTCGATAACAAAAATGTTCCACAATAAAGGGTAACTACCTATCTTAAGGTTAAAGTCCCTACATTGATGAATTCGCTATGTTCATAACGATAATTGAATATCTAGGTTCATTACACAATATTTATATTGGATTTCAGTCCTAAAATATCCACCATTGTTATAGAGATACTGTATGTTGTGCCTCAAGTGGCACTTTTTGAGGTTAGAGTGGTAGCTCAAGACCCTCTTTATCTAGAGCATGGTCATTAACACCCTCTAGAAGCTCGATACATGGAATTTGGGGTAGCATTGATGAATAATAGAAAAACACACACCCTATATGAACCTTAGGAAGAAAGATAAAATCACTAGCAGAATCTAAACATAAGAAACTCACTACCCAAGGCATAATACCACAGCTACCCGCTTAGATGACCATGTATCAGTAATTGATGAAGTATATGTTTTATTTCATTTTACCTTTAATTACTAGGTTCACTTTCTTACCATTCATAAACATGACATGGAAAGATAAGGATGTGAAACTATTCAATATTATATTTCATGATCCACTTTATAATGGATAGCCATTTCTGATTTATCAGTTCCCATACACTTATCCCCCCGAATGGAACCCATTTATTTTTAGTGTAATTACATGACATAGTAAATTACCCATACCAACCACTAAGGACCCATACTCCTCCTGAATTGAGACAATAAGTCACTCAATCGTTGTAAAGAGTAATACAAGAATATTCTAACTAACACAACATCAATCAGCAGTCATGGTCATTTCAAGCAATGAAAAGCAATGAAATAATCCTATCTGGCAAGAAAATATGCATGACATGTGAATTATAGTTCCTATAATTATGCATGTAATAACACTCATTTCCCTTATATCATTGAGCAATGGATGAAACAAAATCCTTAATCAGAGTAATATCCAACAACTCCTCACATCATGTGCATCACCCAATGGTGAAATAATATCTACTGAAATTTGGAAAAGTATAAAAAAAACTGTTTTCGGAAACATGTTTTTTACCAAGAACATGGGTTCACGATGCACAAGAACGACTTATGAACGAGTCCCAATAATTAATAATCTCCAATATATTGTCTTTAAATATTAAGGAATGAAAATAAACCTCCTATGATACCACTTTGGGATATCTCGGACCTTGATTCCATTTAATGGTGCCCCGATATCGGTGTGCCACATGGCCTCAATCACATCTCCACAAATTCAAGAGGATGCTGACAAGTAGTAATCTCCTAGGTTGTGTCCTTGGAGAGACTATTACCTCATCACAAAATTGTAGCATAGAGGGTTGATGTAAACATAGGTAAATAGAAAAAGAAATATCAGCAAACATAAGGCATAACAGAAAATAGAGAGAACAATAAAAATGAGAGAAATAACTGGAATAATGTCAAATCATACAACAACTGATGATGATATGTCATGTCACTCGAAAACTGGAAAACATGTATACATGAAAAGATAAATAACATATTAAACAAAATTATAAAGGAAATCAAAGACTATCCAAAGCATCCTGAGCTCCGACCTGATTATGTTATACAAATATCAACACGAAATATAAAGAAATCAAGTGTTTGGAGTTGTATACGTCCATTTGTCAACACCAATAAACATATAATATACTCAGGATACCAAAAGGAACCTGGTGATTGTGTGAGATAAATATCAGTAGGCCACCACTGACGTTGTCTATAATATTCAGCCTATATAATAGAAATGTAACAGTATAAAGGCATACATATATAAAGTAAATCAGAAAAACATAAGTAATTACACATGTTCTTTATTTATCCCACGAATACTATCTTATCATGAATCAAATTCATTAATTGATCAATTACCAATTTATATTAATAGGTCTTGTGAGGGATGTCCAACACTGACACAGTCTCGTGATGGTTTAGATAGTTAATGTTCCAAGGTAATAACCAAGGCAACATAGACCTCAAGGGTCACAAACGTAGTAGTAATTTTAGCATGAATGAGGATACAAATATAATCCAAGGATTATATTCCAAGGAATTCAACAACATGGTTCCAACAGAATCCATGGTTATTGTCCATGGAAAGACGAGGCTAAGCAGAGACTAGGATATTTGGGCTCCAACTGTGGAACGCACATGTCACTGCAGGATCTAAGGAGTGTATCGAAGGCATCCATTAATGATATTTAAGGGATCCTATTGTGGAAAATGTGGCATCCAAAAAAAAATCAGGATCTAGGTGGGTATCAGCCAAAAAAAGCCATATCCTTGAATTAGAATGGGTTTCCAATGTGCTCATGGCATTTCCCCGATCAGAATCCAAGGCCAGCTTGAGTCCAGACATTCTTATTTGATTATGAAGTCATGTAATATATAATTTTGTTCAAGACATGCCTTTAATTAGTGTGATACGTTTTTATATCATGAAACCATTAGTATAAGCCTTTCATTTGATTAGTGTGATATGGTCAAGTATAGTGAATCTTTTTAATTAATTCATAATTATTCAATAAGCCCCTTTGGTTTAAGAATTTCATTTCACATGTGTAACAAGGCCCAGTAGCATAAAACCATTCATTTAATCCATTTAAATCATATTCATTATTCAAGGATATTTCCTCTACCTTCAATAAATGTTAGAAGGGGTTCTATGGATATGTAACCTACAATTTATTTACATTTAAGGCCAAGTATCAATATGGTTTTAAATTATATTTTCATGTTTAATTATCTAGAGAGTAAATTATCGTAGGTGGGTAATATGGTACACATATATGGTACATTATATTAATAAATTAACAATATAAATCAAGACACTTAATATATAAAATCATACCCTTAGGAAGGTCATGTCAAGGCACACTCGAATAGTAGAGAAAACATGTCAAAACACTAAACAAAAATTAAGGCACAATGTTCACCATAAAAGGGATGGAGTTGGGGTTATAACCCCCAAAAATTAATCGCATATATTGAAATAGAATATCCATACAATTATAATGAATATAAGCATGGAATATAAACTCTATTAATGAAACTCGATGAAATCAGTGGGAACCACATGATAATTTTAAAATCAAAAACATTGTAGGGATAATTTATAGACCACCAACCTTAGGCTTATAAAAATATCCTCTTCTAGTATTGGGCCTTGATTTGTATTAGATCATAGTATATCTAAAAAAAGGAGAAAAATTTTAAAGACCCTTAAAATTCAAGGGAATTTGTTTTCTTAATTTTCTTTTGGATTTTACAAGAATGCAGTTTCTAATGGCACCGGATTCCGAGTCCCGGTGTGCCCGGAATCTTTATCTAAAGTTTAGCTTGGGTACGTTCAGTGAACGAATGAGCGGGTTTTTCTATGTTTTGAACTGGTGCACGGAATTTAATTCTGAGGGCACCGATAGAATCGCAGCACCGGTATTTTCTTAGAAACACCTTTTCCGGAGTTGCGTTTGCTCGGGTGGGTTTTAAATTTTTAGGGTTAAGTAAATGAATAAAATAAAATGGTGCGACCAATCTATTTTATTTCATGTCGCTTAACCAATGTTATGTGGATGATGTGGGTCCCACAATATCCTACCCACTTGGTAGGATATTTGTGAGGTGGGGCCCGCACTATCCCCACCGTTTTCTTCACCATTTTCAACCCCCTCCTTTAATTAAGTAACACACCTACACCCACCCTATTTATGAATTCAACCCTTGCATTTATTATGGTTAAGAAACGCCTCATTAATGTGGTGGTTTAAGCATTTCAATTAATTCACTTATTTGTTTCTTTTGTTTTTGAATTTTAAAATGCAAAACTTGTGAAATAAAAATAATACAACTCCTATTTTTATTAGGCTGTAAGTGTTGAGAGGCTAGGGAGTTTTAACCCATGAACTTGAAGATCTTCTCTTCCTCGCGAAGAACCCGAAGAATGTGAAGAACGCGAAGAACGTCGGATCCTCGGAAATCAACGACGATTCTTCCGTGATGCATCATCCGCGATGCTTCTTCCGGGATGCAACGATCCACCTTCCGCGATGCCTTCTTCCGCGACGTGCATTTCCGTGACGAACCCTCACTCAATGAATTCAACGAGGTAGCGGTTTTGATTCAGTTAAATCGTTGTGATTTATACCCATGACATATGTTTAAATAATTGTCGGAAGCCTTTTTAAACTGCTAACGCGGTGGATGTGGACTAACGAACTAGTCCAAACTCACCATCCCTTTGTTCTTGGTGTGCGGATCGGTGGGCGATAATGAAACAGGCCCCACAGGCATTGTGAGGTCTTCGCAGGGAAGAACCGGTTCTGGGAGGGCCGTTGGCGAAGACGGAGGGAAAATCTGACCACCAGAGCTCGTCCGGTGGTCCACGGAACGCTCCGCCGGTGCGCCGGCGGCCAGAGGCGGTGGCCGGCACCGGCTAGCCCCTAGGAGACAGCGGCGCCCGGGACCGGGCGGCCGTCAGGAGACGGTGGTGCCAGGCGCGCCGCCGAAAAGGTCCACCGCAGCCGAAGCCACAGCGGTAGGCCGTGAGTCCCACGACCGCGCGGAACCGGAGGAGGTAGGACGCGGTGCTTGGCCGCATCTATTGGCACGGAGTGGCCCCCCGTGTGGTCATGGTTAGCAAAGCAAATGGGGGGCAGCGCCCCCCCCCCCCCCCCGCGTCTCAACGCTCGGACGTTTCGGCCGAGCCTCTGGGTGAGTGCGCTAGCGCACCTCGCGTCCCAACCGGACCGCCAGGCCGGGCCGCGCCGCGCCAAAGCGGGCTGGACCCAGACCTGGTTCGGGCCGACCAAGGGGGTACCGTGCCAGTTCGGACCGGGCCCGAACCCCCCTAATACTGAAATTTTTGGTCTGTTTCCCATAACATGAGCTACGAGCCTCTGATAGACACACCATCAGTTTCATAGTGATCCTTGGATCGAGACTGTCGTTTCGGTATATTGCACTCAAGGTTTTAAAGTAATTTGGGTTTGGCCGGGTTGGTTCGTACATGAAACCAATCGGGCCCTCAGAGCGGAAACACTTAGAACTTGAGCTCCAGACGTCTGATTGACGTGCCATTGAGTTTGTTGGATTTCTCTAAGTGATAAAGACCTTTTGGCTAACTCCACTCAGGTTTTGGATGCATTTGGAGTACGGTCGGGTTGGTTTGGACTTAAAAACCAACTGGGCCCCTAGGACGAAAAAGACAATAACTCTCAGACCGGGCGTCCGATCGACGCGCCGTCTATCGCGTTGAGTTCTTGTTGATGATACAAACCTTTTTCATACATCAACACCAGACTATTTGTCAGTTGATGTATCGGACCCTCGGCTCATGGAGCGAACCCTCCCGAACGAGCTTTCTGTGTAAGGGAACCCTAGAGCTGGCTACGACTACGAAGACGATGACGACTGTACAGAAATCCTCTGTGGATTCGAAGGTGACGACTACAGCACTCAGTGATCCTATGTGGATCAGTACTACCAATCCTGTGTGGGTTAGCGCTCAGTGGTCCTATGTGGGACAGCGCCTACATATCTTGTGTGGGTTCGATCCTGTGTGGGTCATTGCGGGTGTTAGTTACCTATCAATCCTGTGTGGGTCAGATCCTGTGTGGGTTATTGTGGGGGTTAGTACCTATCGATACTTTGTGGGTCCGACGACTTAGATGAATCTGTGGCTATATCTGGTCATCTCTATCGTCATACGAATAAGTATACATGTGTGAGCCGTATCTTGACTTTCAATCCTTATCTTTAATATGATTGACCCGATATCCTCTGTGGATTTCGTTATGCTTTCCTGTGTGGATTGGGTTTTGGTATACTCTGTGGACTAGGTTGTACATGAGCTCGGATGTTGGAGCCGAACGTGAATTGATGACTTAGGTATATATATGGGCATATACCTAAGTAGTACTGGATGTTACATTGTGATTGTATCTTTCCTTTTTGGATTATCCTTTGTGGATTCTGGGAGACCTTCGGGGGTCTCGGGGTCCCTATTGAGTAGCTTATACTCACCCCTACACAGGCTATGCCCGCACTACGTTGTGTTGGTTGTAGACGACGGATAGTGCTGATCGTGGTTGAGGCATGTGGAGCAGGTCAGTACCCGGAGGTGGACCATTGGGCGGGACATACACGGAGCGGACGGCTGGACCTAGGGAGCTGTGGAGGCTATCTGTACCCACCCTTCAGGTGGGACTTTCAGTAGAGGGCTCAAGGATATGGCTTTACTTTCAGTTGCTATTGTCCCTTTCCAGTTGTACTTTACATTCAGTTTGGGTTTGTATTCTGGCCCACATACTTTTTCGCACTTACTGTTGTACCCATTTTTTACTTAGTGTTAAACTCTGCTTGCTTGCTCTGTGGTGTTTGCTTACTTTACAAAGGCAATGACTTCCCTTTTTATAGGGAATTACGCCTTGCTGCTAGTCGCCAGCCCCTGGCCTATGAAAGGCGGGCTTGGGGTAGTCACGGCACGGTCCCCGAGGATGGGTCGTGACAAATTGGTATCATAGGAGTTCGGTTCTACCGCAGAACTCAGGAATCTGATCTTTTTCTATGTGAAGCAGTACTGTTAAAAGTATTGAGTTTGGTTATCAGTCCAGGTATTACAGTTTTGGTGTAGTGGCCGACATATCCGTACACCAGGTCCCTGACTTCTGATTTCTGACTTAATGCACGAAAACATTGTTTGCATGTGTGTTACAAGTTTTCTTTATGATTACATTGTGTAATCTCACCAGATATACTGTTTGACCATTGCGTAACTGTTTTCTTTTCAGGATGGCCCCACAACGGCAGCCATCTAGGGTTCTGAGTGTTGTACATGACGACAGCCCACCGAGAAACGAGGCCTCGGTACAGGGCCATTTGACAGCAAAGGCACCGGCGGTACCTCTACCCTCCGAGCCACCGATGCTACCAGCCCCAGCCGCTGACGATGCACGTCGCCTTAGTGCGCTGCACGAGTTTCTGCGCCAGCGACCGCCCAGGTTCCACGGGGAGATGGACCCTCAAGAAGCTGAGGATTGGCTGGAGAAAGTTGTACGAGTTTTTAGGTTAGTGAGGACACCCGTAGACTTCATGGTGATCCTCGCAGCGAGCCTCTTGCACGCGGAAGCATCCAGATGGTGGAGCATGATGCTCCAGGTGCACGATGAGGCATCTTTCCTCTGGACGGACTTTGAGAGATTCTTCCGCTCGGAGTTTGTCCCAGCAACCATCTATACAGTGCGCATCCAGGAGCTTCTACATCTGCGGCAGGGCAGCTTGACGGTCACCCAGTACTCAGTGAGATTTACCGATCTCTCGCGCTACTCGACAGACATGGTATGAGACCCATTCTTCCAGGCCCAGACCATTGAGCATGGATTGAGGGATGAGATCAGGGCATCGCTGATCTCCTTCAGCATTCCAACAGAGGTTGGAGTACTGGAGCGAGCCCTTATCCTCGAGTGCTTCCTTGCTGAGCCTACTTCTGCAGCGAGACCTACCGGAAGGTGGCACGTAGCAGAGTCTTCTGTAGCAGGTAGTCGACGGATGACTCATGGATCCAGGCAGACCAGACCCTCAGGCAGATGACCTCAGAACATTGGCTCAGTAGTGCGGGGAACACAGTGCGAAGCCAGTCTTTCGAGAGGCAGACAGTGCTACGCATGCGGCGGGCAGGGCCACATGGCTCATGACTGCCCGACCCGCCGTGCCGAGGAACAGCAGATGGTTGAGGGGCTATCCAGGCAAAGGCAGAGGGTCGATCATGGAGGTCCGCAGGGAGCAGGCGGACGAGGAAGAGGAGCTGGCCGAGCAGCAGGTGGTGGAAGATGCTTTGAGGCTCTACCACCACCACCACCAGTAGCTCCACCCCGACTATAGGGAGATGGCGGGCAGAGACAGGCACAACCCCAGGCAGCGGAGGCCTCTGACCACAGCGCGCCTGAGATGATTCGAGGTATTATCTGCGTCTATTCCACCCTTTCTGTAGTTTTTATAGACACAGGAGCAAGTCATTCATTCATAACCACTTCCCTTGTCCGGATCTCATAGATTCCGATAGAGTCGTTGGCTTGATCCTTACGGCTAGAGACTCCTACGGGAGTAGACTCGATGATTACGCACTGGTGCTGGTAGTGTGAGATTACTCTAGGAGGTGAGAGCTTCGGCTGGGATCTTTTTGTAGTGGCGTCGAAGCCATACGATGTCATCTTGGAAATGGATTGGTTATCTACAGTCCATGCTCAGATTGACTATATTAGGCGCAAGGTGCAGTGTGTACGCCCTGACGGGAGTAGGATCACCTTTACCGGTGAGAAGGGAGCCTTCGCAGCATAGTATGGGCTCTCGTAGAGGAGAGGACAGTCCATCACTCATCAGTTGGCTAGCCACATCCAAGGAGTAGTAGACATGTGGAGTCCGAGTTTTCCTACAGTGGTGGATCAGTATGTGGATGTTTTACCCGACGATGTTCCAGGACGACATCGTCACAGAGTCGTAGACTTTTATATTGACATATACCCCGGGATAGCCCTGATATCCAATCCATCATATCGGAAGGCTCCCACTGAGCTTCGAGAGCTACGGGTACAGTTGCAGGACTTGCAGGGCATGGGATTCATCTGACCCAGTGTTTCACCCTGGGCATCCCAGATATTGTTCGCTAAGAAGGCGGACGGGTGCTTGCGACTTTGTGTTGATTATCGTTGCCTGAACCAGGTGACAATGAGGAACAAGTATCCGCTATTGAGGATCGATGACCTCATTGATCAGCTCAAGTGAGTGTGGTGGTTCTCAAAGATAGTCCTTAGATCAGGCTATCAATATATCAGAGTTCGAGACAAGGACGTGCAGAAGACGACCTTCAGATGTCGGTATGGCCTCTATGAGTTCTTGGTTACGCCTTTCCTCATAACCAATGCCTCAGTAGTGTTTATGGGCCTCATGAACAGGATATTTCATCCATACCTCGATCGATTTGTCATGGTCTTCATCGACGACATTTTGATATACTCGACCACTGAGGAGGAGCACGCCTACCACTTGCCGGTTGTACTAGACACACTCCGAGAGCACCAGGTTTATGGAAAGATCTCGAAGTGTCAGATCTGGATATGTGAGGTCCACTTCTTGGGACACGTCATCTTTGAGGCGGGAGTTGTAGTGGATCCTGCGAAGATCGAGGCAGTGCTAGCTTGGGATCCACCCAGGAGCGTGACGGAGGTGCGGAGTTTCTTGGCACTAGTTGGATACTACCGGAGATTTGTGCCATACTTCTCCAGAGTTACGGCCCCAATCTCACCTTTGGCGAAGAAGGGGAAACCCTTTGTGTGGTCAGATAGATTTTAGTAGAGCTTCCCGGAGATGAGATAGAGATTGACCAGCACACCTATCTTGAGGCTACCAGAGGAGGGGGTAGGCTACGTAGTCTACTGTGATGCATCAGCGACCGGACTTGGATGTGCCCTGATGCAGGGGTAGGTAGTGATCGCCTATGTATCACACCAGTTGAGGCTGCATGAGCAGAACTACGCTACCCATGACCTGGAGTTAGCAGTAGTGGTCTTCGCTCTGAAGATGCGGTGACACTATCTGATGGGTGAGCGCTTTACAGTCTATTCTGACCATCGTAGTCTCAGGTACATTTTCTCTCAGAAGGACTTGAACCTGAGACAGTGGTGATGGCTCGAGTTCCTCCTAGACTATGACTTTGAAATAGTCTATACTCCTGCGAAGGGGAATATAGTAGCTGATGCTCTCAGCAGGCGGACGGGCATTCAACTTCTTGGGGAGGTGACAGAGCAACTAGCCACATTGCAGATATACTTTGTAGATAGAGATGGATAAGCATTCCTTCGGTCACTCATATTCATTGCTCCACTACTGCAGTGGATCAGAGAGGCATAGCGTGGGGATGCCGACTGTGAGACGCGGCATGTGTAGATATCGTCAGGACAGGCACCTGATGGTTTATCCATAGGAGGGGAGAACGACGTCCTTTTCAAGGGACATACCTTGGTACCAGTTTCATTACGAGAGGAGGTGCTGAGAGAGTTTCACACATCCCCTTTGGTGGTATATCCTGGAGTGGCGAAGATGTACCAGGATCTCAGACGACATCACTGGTGGCAAGGCATGATGTAGGTTGTGGCAGAGTTCGTTTCTCGATGCCTCACCTGCCAGTAGGTGAAGGCAGAGCACCAGGTACTAGCAGGCATGGTACAGCCCTTGGAGGTCCCGGAGTGAAAGTGGTACGGGATATCAATTGACTTTATTACTGAACTTCCACGCACTTCCAGGGTTCACGACTCCATTTGGGTGATTGTCGACCGACTCACCAAGTCGTCTCACTTCATACCCATCAGAGAGTAGGGCTCAGTGGAGATCTTGGGACGTCTCTACGTTCAGAAGATTGTATAGCTTCACGGTGTTCCATCATTTATCATCTCCAATCGATATGCTCACTTTACTTCCAGGCTTTGGAAGGGGTTGCAGGAGGCATTCAGGATGCAGCTATGTCTGAGCACCATCTTTCACCCTCAGACGGATGGTCAGACGGAGAGGACCATTCAGACTCTTGCGGACATGCTCCACGCATGTGTCCTCGACTTCGGTCGTAGCTGGGAGGACCACCTACCCTTGGTGGAGTTCGTGTACAACAAAATCTACCACTCCACCATCGGGATGGAACCATACGAGGCATTTTACGGTCGACCTTGCAGATCACCGCTGTGCTGGACAGACCCTGGGGAGTCAGCACTTGTGGGACCAGAGATGGTCCAGGCCACGACAGAGAAGGTCCAGGTCATCTAGGAATGGATGAGGACAGCTAAGAGCAGGCATAAGTCTTATGCTGATAGGAGGAGGAGACCACTAGAGTTTGAGGATGGCGACCACGTCTTCTTGCGGTTCTCACCTCAACGTGGATTACGGAGATTTTGTCGAGGTGGAAAGTTGTCTCCACGCTTCATCGAACCATTACAGGTCCTCAGTAGGATTGGGGAGGTGGCTTTTTTCCTGGCTCTACCACTTTAGTTGCACCGGGTGCACGACGTCTTCCACATATCTCAGCTCAGGAGATATGTGCACGACCTGACGCATATCATTGACAATGGGGAGCTAGACGTTGATGATGGGGCGACTTTTGTGGAAGTCCCAGTGGAGATTGAGGATCAACAGGTGCGGGTCCTACGTAGACAGTCTATTCCACTAGTGCGCATTAGATGGCAGCGCGGGAACCTCTAGGAGAACACTTTTGAGCGGGAGGCTCAGATGTGTGCTCAGTACCCACACATGTTTCCCAAGTTTTTGATGTATTTTTACGGGGACTTATAGCCCAGAGGTGGGAGTAATGTAAAGACTCGTAAAATTCAAGTGAAATTTTTTTATTAATTTTCTTTTGGATTTTATAGGAACGTAGTTTCTAATGGCACCTGATTCCGAGGCCCGGTGTCCCCAGAATCTTTTTCAGAAGTTTAGCTCTGGTACGTTTAGTGAATGAATGAGTGGGTTTTTCTAACTTTTGAACCGGTGCTCGGAATCGAATTCTTAGGGCACCGATGGAATCGCAGCGCCGGTATTTTCTTAGAAACACTTTTTCCAGAGTTATGTTTGTTCGGGTGTGGTTTTTAAATTTTTCGTGTTAAGTAAATGAATAAAATAAAATGGTGCAACCAATCTATTTTATTTTAAGTCACTTAACCTATGTTATGTTGATGACGTGGGACCCACAATATTCTACCCACTTGGTAGGATATTTGTGAGGTGGGGCCCACATGATCCCCACTGTTTCCTTCGCCTTTTTAAACCCCCTCCTTTAATTATGTAATGCACCTGTACCCCCTATTAATGATGTCAACCCTTGCATTTATTCTGGTTAAGAAACACCTCATTAATATGGTAGTTTAAGCATTGCAATTAATTCACTTAATTGTTTCTTTTGTTTTTTGAATTTTAAAATGCAAGACTTGTGAAATAAAAATAAGACAACTATTATTTTTATTAGGCTGGTGGTGTTGAGAGGCTCGGGAGTTTTCACTCAGGATCTTGAAGATCTTATCTTCCTCGCAAATAACGCGAAGAACGCGAAGAACACAGGATCCTCGGAAATTAATGACGCTTCTTCTGCGACGCTTCTTCCGCGACGCTTCTTTCATGATGCTTCTTCCGTGACGCGACGATCCCCCTTCCGCGACGCATTCTTCCGTGACGTGATTTTCTGCGACGAACCCTCTCTCAACGAATTCGACGAGGTAGGGGTTTTGATTAAATTAAATCTTTGTGATTTATACCCATGAAAAATGTTTAAATAATTGTCGGAAGACTTTTTAAACCACTAACGCGGTGGGTGTGAACCAACGAACAAGTCTGAACCCACCGTCCCTTCGTTCTTGGTGTGTGGATCGACGGGCGACGAGGAAACAGACCGCACGGGCGTTGTGAGGTCTTCTCAGTGAAGAACCGGTCCTAGGAGGGTCATTGGGGAAGACAGCAGGAAAATCCGACCACCAGAGCTCATCTGGTGGTCCGCGGCATGCTCCGCCGGCGGACGGAGGCGGCGGCCGGCACCGCCCGGCCTCCAGGAGACGGCGGTGCCCGACGCGCCGCCGGGAAGTGCCGCTAGTCCCGCGGCCATGCGAGATAGGAGGAGGCAGGATGTGGCGCTTAGCCGCATCTGTGGGCATGGAGCGGCCCCCCGTGGGGCCCCAGTTAGCAAAGCATGTGGGGGAAGCCCCCCCCCCTGTCTCAATGCTCGAGCGTTTCGGCCGAGCCTCCTGGTCGGTGCGTCAGCGTGCCGCGCGGCCCGACCGGACCGCCAGGCCGGGCCGCTCCCAGGACGGGTCGGACCCAGACCCAGGTCGGGTCGACCCGGTTCGGCCGACCCAGGGGGTACCGGGCTGGGTCGGACCGGGCCCGAACCCCCCTAATACCGGACTTTTCAGTCTGTTGCCCATAACATGAGCTACGAGCATCCGATTGACGCAACGTCAATTTCATAGAAATCCTTGGATTGAGACGGTCCTTTTGGTATATTACACTCAAGGTCTTGGAGTACTTTGTGTTAGGCCGGGTTGGTTCGTACACGAAACCAACCGGGCCCTCAGAGCGGAAACGTTTATAACTTGAACTCTGGATGTCCGATTGACGTGTCGTCGACTTTGTTGGATTTCTCTAAGTGAGACGGATCATTTGTCTTACTCCACTTGAGGTTTGGACGCAGTTGGAGTTCGATCGGGTTTGTTTTGACTTAAAAGCAAACCGGGCACCTGGGACGAAAAGGCCAATAACTCTCAGACCGGGCGTCTGATCGACGCGCCGCCTATCACGTTTAGTTCCTATTGAAGATACGGATCTTTTGGATACATCAATTAAAGACTATGGGTCAGTTGATGTATCAGCCCCTCGGCTCATGGAGCGCACCCTCCCGAATGAGCTTGTTGTGTGCTGGAACCCTAGAGCTGGTTGTGACTGCGACGACGATGACGACTATACAGAAATCCTCTGTGGATTCGATGGCAATGACTACAACACTCAGCAATCCTACGTGGATCAGTGCTACCGATCTTGTGTGGGTCAGCGATCAGCGGTCCTATTTGGGCCAGCACCTATAGATCCTGTGTGGGTCATTGCGGGGGTTAGTTACCTATCGATCATGTGCGGGTCAGATCCTATGTGGGTCATTGTGGGGGATAGTACCTATCGATCCTTTGTGGGTCCGACGGCTTAGATGAATCAGTGGCTATAACTGATCATCTCTATCATCATACGAAGAAGTATACATGTGTGAGCTGTATCTTGACATTCAATCCTTATCTTCAATATGATTGACTTGATATCCTGTGTGGATTACATTATGCTTTCCTGTGTGGATTGGGTTATGGTTTCTTTTGTGGACTGGGTTGTACTTTAGCTCGGACGTTGGAGCCAAACGAGAATTGATGAGTCAGATATATATATGGGAATATACCTAAGTAGTACCGGATGTTACTTTGTGATTGTATCTTTCCTTTTTGGATTATCTTTTGTGGATTCTGGGAGACCTTCAGGGGTCTCTGGGTCCCTAATGAGTAGCTTATACTCACCCCTGCACAGGCTATGCCCGCACTACGTTTTGTTGGTTGCAGACGACGGACAATGATGATCATGGTTAAGGCTTGCAGAGCAGGTCAGTACCTAGTGGTGGACATTTGTGTGGGACGTACACGGAGCGGATGGCTGGACCTGGGGAGCTATGGAGGCTATCTATACCCACCCTTCAGGTGGGACTTCCAGTGGACAGCTCGAGGCTATGACATTACTTTCAGTTGCTATTTTCCCTTTCCAGTTGTACTTTACATTCCGTTTTGGTTTGTATTCTGGCCCACTTACTTTTCCACACTTACTATTGTACCTATTTCTTACTTAGTGTTTACTTCAGCTTTGTTGCTCTGTGGTGTTTGTTTACTTTAAAAATGCAATGCCTTCCCTTTTTACCGGGAATTACTCCTCGGTGCTAGTCTCCAGCCCCTTGCATATGGAATGCGGGATTGGGGTAGTCACGGCATGGGCCCCGAGGACGGGTCGTGACAATAATACTCGTACTCGGATAAGTCGATCAACTGAACAAGAGAATCAAAATGGCTCAAGAGCACTGGCGTACTTACTTTTGCGCATCCAACACGATGGATGAAATAATTATCGGATCCCAAAAGAAGAACATCATTTAATCCCAATATTTTACCTTCAAAAATCTCCAAAATGAGATCCATGGTGGTAAATCCATCCAAATCTCGGATTAGGGGAAAATGTGGGAGCTTAATAGATCATTAAGGGAAATTTTGTACAATTTCCAGGAAAAATTGTTGGAACATAGTTTTTCCACATAGTTTGACAAAAAGTGCGCAAATTGTGTGAGGTTTTCTGGGTATAAGAGGAACATTTCATGGTGAGGCTACATGTCCATGCACAAATTGTGTGGTGTGGTTCTGTCTAGAAATCTCAATCTTTTTGGTTAACTATGTCGTGCACCAATCATGCGCTAACTGTGAAACTTGTCTAGTTTTCCAAAAAAGATTGGTTTCAGGATCCAAACATTCCTTGGAAACCCATGAGGACTTTAATAACTCCAAATTCCTCTATCTTAGGTCTAATGTGAAGTTCAAGACTGACATTTAAAAGATACAAACTAGAGTGAAAACATGGGTTCTTACCCTATTCTTTACTCTAATTTAAATATATTTGTAAGTAATCATGGTGAAAAAATTGCATTTATCTAAACCATTCAATCATGTATTTTTCATATTCGACCACTAATGACGATCAAATTCATTTATTCATTAGAGAATATGTTTAGACCACCATTAATTGTTCTCTTTGGTTCAATATTGATTTTGAGGCCGTGATGATGAATCAATGAGACCATAATCCTCAATCCATGATACTTGTATTCATAATTCATTATTTAATTTAGGAATAATTCTTTTGGAAAATATAAATGATGTTGTATACATTGTTTTAAAATATGGATGATTCTAATTTTTTAAGAATACTGGGAGTATCTCTCTATGAGGAACATAATTAAAAATCACATAAGAAAAAATTCCAATATGTGTGGAATAATTATTTTAAGGAACTTTAATATATTTAGTGATTCTAAAAGGTCGTTGAAATAATATAAAAGGTATAACCATGACACAAAATTTTCTTCGATCAAAGGATATTGAAAGAATTTATGAATACCCAGACATTAACCTAAGGAGTGATTTATATAATTTGTCTATATCTAGTTTTTCAGAAGAAAAAAAATTTCATCCATGATACATAGATTCATGAGAAGGGGTTTTGTGGAGGAATATTTATTCCACAATAGAGAATAATAATTCAGAGCCTATAAAATTATGATATAGGACTAAAATAACATTCCAATGAAACCAATGTCTCACACAAAAAAACCATTTCTGTAAAAGAATATAAGAGTTTATAGAATCTTTCTATTCTCCATGAAGTACTTCTGAATTTGTGAGATAGTGTAAACACATACATGGTTCCTCCAATTAATAAAAATTAAATTATAACCATTTATTTTGAACACCAACCCTTATGTAAAGGGGAATTGAGAGGAATAGCATATCTGTGAAAAATTATTTTAATGAAATATATATGAATTCATGAGGTGTAATTGAATTTTTTATTGGATCATGAATAAAGAAAATGCATGTGTACATGGGCATTCGGTGTCATAATTAGATAAGGAAATAACCTTAACAAAATATTATCACATATAAAATAATAACAACTAAGAATTTTTTGTTCTTGGGTTTTTATTGAAAAATCCATGAATATAATTCAGGATTTATTATTTACAATGAAAAATCATATTGTGCATATATAATTTTGTTCTAGGGACTCATAATTTATACTAATGTAATAAAATCCTAGGAAAAGTCACACTGAGCTATATAATCAAGTACATTCTCTCAAAGGGAATGCTAATTTAGATTTAGTTTATGTGTTATTGGTTTACCTTAATCTAAATTTGATGATTCGTAATCAAATTTACATTTAATGAAATAATATTTGATTTAAAAATTTCATATAATGGAAAAACATGTTTATGTCCATATGGAAAATTATTATTGAGTTCCACAAGAACATTTATAGAGAATAATTTCTTTATTAAGGGGGAAATGAATTTTAATTGAAAAGAACCTTGAAATAAATGATATTAACTCATCAGTACCAAAGGATCTAATGGGAGATTTTAAAAAAAACAAATATAGTGTAGATTCACATTGAATGTTTTATAATGATGAATGGGTGAAAATAGATGTAATCAATGTAAATTATGGGGAATATTGGTAGATTTAATAAAGTAAGAGGAGGAAGAAGAATGATGTCAAAAGAATGGATTCTCTAGCAAGCCTTATATGATTTTAATCTACTATCAAATTTTATTATAAAATTTTGTATGATAAATTATTTTATATTTAGACTCTATTTAAAATATTGTAAAAATATAACATGGATAATATTTAGAAACCATAATTTTTTAATTGTGGAGTTGTTTATGCTTTGGAAAAAAATATCCACATTCTGTAACAGCTGGTTAATAAATTGGAAGTCATACATGTTTTTTATTATAAAGTGTTTTAATAATTTCCCAAGGATAGTAAATGGAAAAATATTTAATAATTAAGACTGAATTTCAATAAAGTAAATGTTAAAAATGATTACTATATAAAAGATAAATTCTAGATTATATTAACTAATAAATAACAATTAAAATAATAACAAATATAGAATTTAATGGATTCAACAACAATATCAATACCTAAATTGTTTAATGAAGAAAAACCTTGATGGATGTTGTTTCGTGTAATTAGGTGATGGTTGTATAGTCGAAGTAGAAGATAATATAATCAGTGAACTAGAGGAGATGAAAAAAATCCAAAAATGAGAAGTTAAAAATAATTAAAATAATGTGTTTTGGAATTAATAATAGAAGAAAATAGGTGTTCAATGAGAATTTTATAGGTTGTATTATAGAAATGAAAGACCCACTAATGTGATACTATTGTGAAATTGTTAGAAACCTTATGAGAATCTGTTTCAAATCTAATAATTCCCAATGATAAGATATGTAATCCAATAATACCAAAGACGCAATCATGGAGAGACCACATGTGGTGTTATTCATATGTTAATTTCATTATTTGATTAAACCATAACCACATGTAATGATTTTTAAATTAGAAATATTAATTGAATGATTATGATTACATAATGACCTAATACACTCTAATAACTGATGGATATAGAGTTTATTATAGGATGAATCTTGTAAAGATGTGGAATTTATTTAATTCATTGGAGTATGAGAATGGAATTTAATGAGATGACCATCAAGAATTAAGATATAGATACTCACAATTATTCTCTCTCAATAAATGAATGAAAACCTAAGGGAAAATAATAGAGTATTACCAATTTTGATAACTGTGGAACAACAAGTAATAAATAATACAATGATGATAAATAATTAAAAACAATGTGGCACTCTTCTCCATTAAGGAAGATTTTTTTTAAATTAGTTACACACAAAAATCAAAATGTTAAATTATATTGACATAATGTTAATGAAAAAATGATTTCAGATCTAGTTCTTAGTCTATTCAATAGGAGACATGCTTTATTTGGAATAATCCAATATGTTTGGAATAGACTAATCCAACAATGTATGAAAATATTCTTACACCATAAGAGAAGAGAGTAATTTGTATCAAATAAAAGGGTTCCATTGTAAAAGGGTTTATAAGGGATACAAAAAATGATGATGATGAGTTTTGAGAGATAATGACATTCATTTTCTGAAATATGAGAAAATGATAATCAAATATAGAAGACAAATGGTTGGTCCATAATAAGTAGTCTCATTCCTCTACATAATGTTGTTTGAGACACTCCTTTCTTCAAATGCTTTATTTTTACTAACTATTTGTGAATATGGTATAAATATATGGGAGAATATGATCCACATGGTCATTATTCCTAAAATATACAACAAATTGGTCCTAAAAATGATTTCATATAGACGCAAAATCTTGTGGTTAAAGGCCACTATATTGGAAAAACTAGTGAGAGAAGTATCATAAAGAATTAAAATTCATATATTTTTCATCTTCCAACATATGGTATTGTCTATGGGATCATATGGTTTTTATGGAAATCTGAATACTAATAATATAGGATATTATTTCTATGAATTTGTATCCATAATTTAATCATAAATAATTAATGTCAAACATAGTTTTTATAAGTGGAGTAGTGATAAAAAATCATATTCATCCTAACCTTATTGGGAATTTTTATATTCCTTTGATTGTTTTGAAGTGAAAATATATAATTTGTATCAATGGGTATTTCAAAACTATTATAAGTCTAAACTAAATTAGCATCCGCACAAAAATATGATTTATTAATTATCCACTGATAGTTCAATGTGAAATGTGATGAAGATTTTAGGTTTTTTTGATAGATGAAAAAACAAAAAGTGGTTATTTGTTTTTAATTTGAATTTATAAGCGAAATGGTTAGACTTTCTTTTTAATGAAAAAAAATTATTTTATACAATAGGATCATCTACAGTAATATTATGTTATTTGTTGACCACCTATGTTCGATGTGGTAAATTGACTTTGCAATTATCTTGAATGTTTTCAAGTGGAATGTAAAAGTAAATTTTGGAATTTGTAATACTAAAATGAATTTAACAAATTTGTTTCAAATAATATTTATAATCATCAAGTGGTTTATACAAATGAATGAAGGAAAAAATTTAGATGACTTCAAATAGGGATTTTTTACAAATTCCAATAGATGGAGATTAGGTCTACGATGAACCCATCATGATATATAATGTTTTTGGGTGACATGATCTTATATGGAAATTCATCCCACACATAATAGGGTTTAGGGACTTAAAATATAAGGGTATGATCCCATTCAATATAGAAATTGGTCATGAATGGTATATCCCCACATTTAATGGAATAGAAAGTTTCCATTGTACTTTATTTTAAATATGTGGAAGTAATATTGATTTTAATTCTAAGAGACTATTGAGTTGGTTCAAGCCAATTCTAATGGGGGATTTTTTTTGGAATTCCAAATGATTACATTTGATTTTCCAGTAATAAAGATGTTGATAACAATGAAAATGTTGATGATGAAAATTAATATTTTCTTAGTAAAGTTTCATAGATAGTTAGCAATGTTCCAGAAAATATGGGGATGTTATTTGATGATAAGGCAACTCAACGGATGTTATGTTATACTCCCTTTCCACACATGAGTGTGATTTATACCAAAATTTTAGATGTTGAAACATATTCACCAATTATCTTACATGTTCAATAGAAGGTAAAAATAATAATGAATGAATATTGTTGTTGGTTTTGTTTATGTATCCCAAAAATGAAATAACATTTTTTGGTTAGTGGGAATGGGGATCATAATGTATCACAAAACCATCAAAAAAATCATTAGTAATGGAAACATATCATCACCTTGGAAACTAAAAGTGGACTACACTATGGTGGTCCGATTGTGGAATTCTAAAATTCTATGATAAATTTTCATGAATAATATAATTATGTTAGAGTAAATGAGTGAGTATTGCTAGTACTAACATGGAATGTATCATTTTATAGAGAATGGTGTCATCAGATAGATTTTCTCTTGAGAAAAATCGGAAATGTTATTCACCACATCATGGTAGAATCCGTGTATGACAGTTAGATTTATAATCCAAAATAAACAACATAAAGAGACCAAGTCTTAGTATCCGTCATATCAATGTTAAAATGGGAAAAAGATTTCCACCACACCACATTAGGAATCGTGGTCTACATGAAGAGATATTAGCAAACATGGGAAACCATATGAGACTAATCAATACATCATAATGTGTTTGGGTCAAAATTAGAACTTGTTTCTTACCATTCCACGGTATGGATTTTCAATGTGTTATTCACTAAATTTTGAGGATCACTTTACCATTATAGTATTCTGCATACATCTAATAATGATTTACCAATTTTCTTTTATGGTCTCATAAATGTGATAGTTTTTAGGTAGGTGTATTTATGATGTTACTTTTAATTTTATTTTTTATATCATATGAGTTTTTTAAAGTAAATTTCTTATCTTACTAAATATATATATGATTTATATATTGTGGTTACATTAAAATATCCAATCATTATTTCTTAAAAAAATTATTTTATAATTATGATCCAATAATATCCATATACAAAAAATTTTACCTGTGTTATCCTCGATAAAATGTGTTTCAAAACATTATGCTAAAGATATTTTTCTTTGTAAATATTTAATAATAGATGATTCAATTGATATTTAACGTTCATAAATGTAATTTACACCATCATAAAAATATCAATATTTAAAATCATGATATTATACATTAAAAATGTTACATGAAATTTCATTAATTATATATTTGATTCAAAATAAAAAATAATGTATGTTTGAGTATTTTTTGTTTTATTTAGAAATATTTATCTTTTATTTACAATATTTTACACATTATATGGTTTTCTATAGGGATTGTTATTTTTATTTCAAAATGGATACAAATATTCATTATGTAAATAAAATTAGTATAATTTTATCAAATGATAGTAATAATAAAATTTTATAATTGTAGAAAATGTAAATGGGTTTTATAAAAGAAATTACAATAATCAGTGTTTATGGGTTATCAAGACGAGTGCTCAAATATAGAATAATATACGAGTTATTGTCCCATAAAGTAGTACGTTCACTACCTTGGGTGGTGAAACATGGCTAGGATAATGAGGGTAATGTGGTGTTATTGACTATTTGGAATACATTTTTGGGATACCGGTGAATCCATATTTTGAGATTTTATTTTTTCTCCTATTAGACTTGTCTTTTATAATATATGTTGCAGTTTACACTTTAAAGTGATTTAATCTACATCATTTATATATTTTTTGGGATTAATTTTTTATTTTATTTATTAAATAATGTGATATACACCACATCATCACACATTCTTAAGCCATATATATATCATTGTATATTTGGTTATTTTTTTGTATTGGATTTATATATTTTTTTAAATTGAAAATTTTCATTGATAAAATCATTATTTAAATGGATTTACATGTAATAAAAAGATATTTTAAATTCATTTCATACTAGTATTTTGGGAATAACCCATATATGGAAGCCCATAAGTTTTTTTTAAATTTCTACTAGATATTTTTTGACATAAAAATATACACTATGAAGTTTATGTACTTTTAGATCACTTATCGTGTATTTAATGCGTGATCACTGATATACAAAATTTAAATATGTTTCATCAAGTAATAAATGCAATATGTAAAAAATCATTAATTTTTTGTGATTGTTTTTCAATCCATTTCATAATTATTATATTTCTGGGATATTAAAATGAACAACAACATTTGAGATACATTTTAGCCAATTATAATTTAAAAAGTAGTTTACTGATGAGAATCTTTGTCATATTGAAATATGATGAATTGGTAAAACATTTCCTTAATATAGTTTCCAATAAAAATGGAATATTTTTAAAAGAGGGATTATTTCCAATTATTTATATTTCCTCAATACATTATGTTTGATTTTGTGTAAAATATGAATTTATTTGTAAAAAAATTTATATTTGATTTATATTTAGGATTTATATATGTATATATACTTAAAATTTTTCATATCATAAAAGATAATTTACAAAAAATAAATCAATGATTATTTTTTTACGGATTTATATAATTGAGGATATTATGTGATATCAAATTTTTTATTCTTTATATAATTTTTATTGGTGATTGGATAATATATGATTATTTATACTATTTGAATTTCATGATTTTTATTTTTATATTTGAAACATTTTGTAAACTATTATCTTTTAATGTAATGTCTTTTCAAATCATTCAACCACATAAAATTATTCATGTAATGTTTTTTAAATGAATAACTTTTCAGATGTTTTACTGGTGTTGGTTAATTTATGATTAGAAAATTATCTAATCAATGATTCATTAAATTGATATTTCATTGTTATTTTTATTTTTTCTTTGGAATGAAAATGATTTTGAATTGATATTATTGGGTAATATCGGCTATGTATTTTGAAAAATGATCTAGCAATATTAATTTTATGTAATTTTACATGCAAGATTATTAAGGCATCAGTTTTTTGAGTTATAATTTAAAAAAATATTATCTACTATTTTAATGTTTCATAATTATATGAATATTAAATTACAACGTAATTTTTGAATATCTATGTTTCATGAGATTTGGATCTTGGGTGGTTTCTATTGATATGGAAATTTTTCCCTATGATATTTATTACCATGGATTGTAATAATATTTATATATTTGATTGTTTTATTAAGTGTCTTTACATATAAGTCATTTGTTTTGAATTTGGTCATGAAATTTGATCAGTCTTGGTTGGTATAGGTGTAAAAAGAATTCAAATTTTAGATATTAAGACTCATCCAAAATTAATAATCTTTATTAGGATTAATAGATTGTGGAATGATTGATTATGGATGTAAATATGAACTTTATCATGATGAGTTCTTGAATATATTCTAGTGTTTCTGACAGTTAAGAAATTTTCCAGTTAATCAATTGATGGAATTGAGATAACTAAACGATAATTGTATTTAAAATAAAAACCACACCATTATGATGTTGTGATGACTTTTTATGAGGGTTTTTATTTGATATGTGTTAAAATTTAAATAAAATGGTCTTATTGTGGTGTTTCCATGCATGAATCTTTTATAGGGAATTTGAGTAGTTTTATCCATTTATAAAATATTTATTCTCATTTAAATGGGATATTTATAATTTTAACATCATTTTAAAAACATTTTAATCTAACAATGGACGCATAATTATTTTCTAGAATTGATCAAAGTCTATATATATGGTTTTTAAAACCATGTATGTAATCCAAAATTATTTATTCTATTTTTACAATATCATGTATGATTGGATTAGTATTAGAAATTAATTAAAACTAATAAATAAATATAAACAATGTTACAAAATCCAACCTTTATCGATACAATGTTTTTGAAAATCAATCTATTATTTTTATAGTGTCTTTTTAAATAAAAAATTCATATATTTTTTTGAAATAGAAGATCAATATTAAATAATAAAATATTGATAGCTAGGTTTCCATTTAAGTTTGGTGTGGAATAAAATCCATGATTTGGATGAGCATTACAAAATTTCCCACTAAAGAAACCACATATTATGAATTTCAATATCAATATAGGTCTAGGATTAGAATATAAATATACTTAACATTGACAGAAAATAAATTTCAAAATTGATTGAAATTTTCGCATGGTGATATGATTAATTTTAATTTAATTTTTGGCTTTGTAAGTAATATTTTATTTTATAAATACAAAAGTAAAATTTGAAATAAAATAATGGCAGTCTCAATGAGTTTGATTTTATAAATAATAGATCATTTTCATGGTATGTGTGTATCTTTTAAACAATATTATTATTACAAAATAATATAAATCATATTTTAGATAAAGGGGTAGATTTTGAATTAAGGATTCCAAGGTAATTGAAATAGTGTATGTTGGATGTTTGGTCTATTATACTAATGTGATGGGTCATATCTAATTTCTTTATAGTGGGATTCAAAAAAAATGATCAGTGAGATCTCAATATAATAATTATTAATTATTGAAATCATTTGAAGGGGTATTACGTGTCAAAATGCCTTCGTAAAATTAATATATTGTTTTTTTTTATTTTTAGTGTTTTATAGTTGATATGACTTCATAAGTTATGAATAATAATTTTTCAAGAATATGAAATAAGAGGTCTTTTCAATCATAGAAATAATTATGGGGGTGTGTATTACAATATCCCCACATTCAAATTTATTAATTAATGTTATTATTAAAAAAGAATTTAATTTCAATAATATAAAATAGAATTCTATTTTGATATTTCATTGATCGACATATATATAATTACATGGGGAACCACGAAACCCAACCAAAAATCATCCAATGTGTTGATATATATTTTCATTCACTATTAGAGTGTTGTGTGGGTAACTATCAAATCCAATTATTCATCCTTATAAATTTACATGAACATTTCATTCTCATGTACAGATCACATTAGATCATCCTAAATTTATTTATAGGATGATACAATAATGATTTGGAATATTTTAGTTTTAAAAAAATTTAATTGAATATTCAATATATCATTTTCATTTTTGAAATTATATGTGAAAATAAAATATTATATATAAAAATGGTTTCTTATTTACAAATATTTATATATTTGTGTCTATATAGTAATATAAATAGGTACATTTAATTTTAAATTAGATTCCCAATGATTGGGTATTATATTAAAATATTATGGATGAGATATTTAATTAGTATAAATTTTATCATTTAATTTTAATTTTTATTATCAAACTGTCATTTAAAATATTTAGTGAACCTCTTCCAATACCACTAGGAAACAAGTTTCAATAGGAGAGTTAACTCCTCCATTTATTCCTCTGAGATAAATTGAAAGGATGGATTTTCCATGGATGTCTTATCCATTCATAACTATGTAATATATTCTGTTACTCCTCATACACTCCTTTATATTACATAAATTCCTATGTAGATCAATAAGAAAATTGGTGTTTTAGAGTTTGTATATAACAACAATAAATTCATGGGGTTTCTAGTGTCATTAATGTATCCTTGACTCCACATTTTTTTCTAAAGGGGAATCCAGTGCAGCTCTTGTTAGGAACATATACCTATGATAATACATTTATTTGATATTCTTAAGGGTAATTAATTTTCCAAATTGATCACATTTAGTATAATATTAATATTACGTTTATATATATTTGTTTGTAAAAACTATTTCATGATTTCTGTTTTAAAACTCATGATTTTTCAAAGATTTTATAATTAAATACCTCTTTAAAATGCATTAAATATTAATCCATGTAGAATAAGTGTTTCAAAATTTT
Organism: Viscum album; assembly: GCA_963277665.1. NCBI lineage: Eukaryota > Viridiplantae > Streptophyta > Magnoliopsida > Santalales > Viscaceae > Viscum > Viscum album. The sequence goes on along the minus strand of OY728131.1, from coordinate 300,422,511 downwards.
CCAAAAATATTATTTATTTTCCCATTTGATTTATAATTAAAAATTACGAGTACATTATATTTTTATATGCTAAATTATAACCATTCATAATGTTTTATATTTCAAAAATATATATCTAATGAAGTAAAGGTGTTCAATTATATTTTATTGATAATTATTTTTATTCAAATTATTCTATATTTGAAGCTTGAAATGCTCTTTTTTCAGTACAATAATTTACAATTATTTAAAAATATTTTGGTCCTTTAATGGACTGTTAATAATGATTAAAAATTACTCTTCACTTAATGAAAAATCTTTATTATGATTCGAAATTATATAATATTTTACACTAATTTCTAAAAAAAATATTTGATACATGGGTCATTTAATTTGGTTTTTTAATAACTCATTGGAACCATTGGAATGTATATGATAAATAATTATGGCTTATTCACTAGCTTAGATTTGTGCATGGAATAATGTCTCCTATTTTATTTTATAAAATATATATGTATATTTTTCCATACTAGGTCAATGAGGGTAATTATTCATTCATTATTGTTAGGGTATTTTTGTTTGTGGAAATGTGGATCTCTATATAATGATGTTTATGTTCGTCGCATTAAACTCAATGTTGTTACACCATGTTTTCATTTACTATATGAATTGATTTATTATATATCTTATTTAAATTCTTCTAGTAATGAAAGATATCATTATTTTAAAACACTATTATCATCATATCATGACTCATTTTTAATATTTTTTTATATGATGAAATAGTTGGGAATTATTTTTATTTCATGTTTTTTACAAAGATTAATGTATTAATGATAAAAAAATAAATTTGGTTTGTTTATTCATACAATATTATTATAAAAGAAATTTTTGATATTTATATAAAGTCAAACATTTATTAACTACCAATTTTTTTAAATATTCCTATTATTGTCCAACTATTTGTTATCTAACTCTAAACATACACAGAATACTGTGTATATAGCCTTCTGATTTTTTGGTTGATTTTATAGCTGTGATCATTGTCTCTTTTTAAGGATGTATTATTATATTTGTTGTAGAGCTATGTATAAGGTGGAAACTAAATATTGATATGTGACACATGGTTTTAGATATATATATATATATATCATTTAATTTTCAGTTATAATGTGAATTTCATATATAAATTTTTATTCCAATATATAAATGGTTTCTAAATTAACTGTTCATGTGTTAGCAATAACTTTATTATTATCACTTCATTAAATTTATTTATTATTTCCATTAATGAAAAAAAATATTCCAATCATCATAGTTTGTTTTCAAAGTCATTAATTATTGGCACATATTGATTTAGATTATGCCTAGTGATTTTTGGAATAATTAATATGGTAATTGATCTCGGCACCCCAGGTGTCTTCATTACATGACAAACCAAAAATAATTCATTCGTAGTCTTCCTTAATAAATCACTTAGTAAAATTTAAATATTATTTGGGAAATCATTTAGTAGACATTGGTCTATCAATTTTTTCTACTATTTTTTAAATAGTTAAGTTGAGACTTTAAACTATGGATGCACCTCCCCCATTAATTATTCAATGAAATAAAAAATTCTTAATAATTAATTCCATGTATACTGATGGAATTTCATCTATAGTGATTACAAGTAGAATTATTTGATTACTATTTTATTTCATTGATTCAATAACAATTCATCTTACAAATATAAAATCAAATCCCATGATCATTGAAATGTAAAAAAATTATGTTATCAATTAAATCCTGTACATATAAATTTCAATGGATAATAACATTTAAAATATTGATTTGAAAGAATTAAATAATTGTTATAAAATCTATATTGGTAAAATTTATTCAGTGATATGTTCAATTGAATGGTAAAGAGACATATATATATATATATAGAAAAATTATCTGAATCTAGGGATATGGTTATCATATTATATATAAAAATTATTGGTTTCTATATTCAATCAAGACATGTTATTTTTAAAGGGTATACGAATAATATATTGTGTGAACATCTATCATCATCATGAAATAATTTTAATTCAAAATAATTCTGAAATATAAAGGAAATAAGGAATGTTCAACCATTAGGAAAATTTTCTATAATTGAAATACTATTGAATTACTATTTATAAACATTAATTTCATTCTTAAAACCATTTCTCAATCCAATTATTGTGAGGAACATGAATTTTCTCAGATTTATTTATATCAATAAATCAATGGAGAATGAATTTTATTTTTTTTAATGATTAATTCTTCATCTTACAAATTTTTGTCTCTTTCAAGCACACATTAATTTACATTTGAGACTTTAAAATCTCTTTGTCAATGAATAAAAAATTAGTTTTATCTCATTATAACCATCATGGGATTTCAAAATCATAAATTATTACTCATCAATTTGTATTTTCGTTTATGGTCTTGTCTGTTTAAAATTAATGTAATTCCTGATTTTTATAGTAATATTGAATTTAAAAATTAGGGATGAGTAAATTTTCATACATCATTGACCATATATAGCAGAGATTTGTGGTTCTGTAATAATCATCTAATCTTATGGTATCCAGGACAACCACAATGAGTAAAATTACCATCTCATTAAAAATCCTCCATATATCTATATAATAAAAATTAGTGTAGAAACTATGTATAAAGTTTAGCGTCATAAAATATAGACCATGGGGTATAATTGTTTACAATCATTATAAGAGGAGAAAAATAGTGGGTTGGGTTGTCTATATAGTCCAATAGTTTCATGTATATTAGAAATTCTATATATGATAAAAGTTAAGGCATTCCATTAATGTGTGGGATTTTAGTTTATTGGGGACATTTAAGAACCCATGAATGACATTAGATTTGGGAATATATTTATCTTCTTGAACGTAAGAGTAAACTTTTATGTGTGTTATTGCATATAGAATCTAAATTTTATATAATTGTATGATATTTGGACAAATAGGGAACCCTTAATATTGTATTTACTCACGACTAATAGAAATGAATGTTTTTTTATTACTCAAACATTTCAGATATGAATTTTAGAGTACGAGAATAGTGTGTTCATTGAGATATAAAAAATTTAAATATTTAATCAATCATATTCAATTAACATGAACTGTAAATAATGGGTCAGGAATAGATATGAGGATATGTATGGGGATTGAAATGTTATCTCTAACACCATTATGTGACCTCTGGGAATAGGTATCAGGCAGTATATTGTTCTATAAAAGAGTTTATAACTTGTAGTGTTAGAAAGGAAACTGAAACACATCATGATTTGGTGTGATATAGCACTAGAATGTAGTGGAGAATTGAAATTTATCGAAATTTACTATGTTTTCTTTCATATTATAATATGTGTCCCTACATTTCATCCCAAAATATGTGAAATATAGAAATCCCAATGTAAATTGGAAGGAAAAAAATTGCGATGGCATGAATGATGGGTGCATTGAAAAGGGAATTCAATGCCAGACCTAGGATAATGAATCTAGTGATCATTACATATCTCATGGGAATATAAATCAATTCACTCATAGTTATTGAAAGGGAAAAATTCAGGATGAAATATATTAGGATATAACCATAATGCATGAGAAGAAACACAGTGTCAAAAGATGGATGACCTAACATAATGGGTATTTTAGTGTTTTTTTGTGATATGGGAGGGTGGAATATAGTGAATTTATTTTTAGGCTCATTATAGATGATCATTTCATGAATTATGACTAATACCAAAGACATTAAATTGTAGTATTTGCGTCATGAATTTGAAACCACATAAACATGGATAATTAAAATATAAAACTGAATGAAGTAGAAATATTTTTCCTTTATACGTATAAGATATTATAGAAGAAGTATGTATCATATGTGACCCAAGATATAACCAGAATATTTTTATAATAGTTTTAGGTAAAAAATAAATTTATAAAAGTTCAATATCTTTTTATCCACTATATATCCCCTGAAAGTATGCTCTTATATAGAACTAGTTCATATATAAGAAATTTTATATAGCATAAGGTTCATCACAATGAACCATTCTATGTTCTATGTGGATTTGAGATATACAAATCCATATAGATTTGAGTAAAATTATATGAACTGAACCATGAAGTTTTTGGTGGAATGAGATAGATAACATATTGTGTATTTTAATAAATTGTGATGCATATTTCACATCACATAGTTAATGTTCATGTGGTATATACCATGTTCTATTTTGTTTAATATCATATATTATGGGAAACACACTATATAGATTAATTTGTTTTGTTAACTAATATTTAATATTTGGTTGTTGTCCATTTAGTAGATACCCAAAACAATACAATTTATGTTCATATCATAATGATCATTCACTATACATTTAAGGGCTTTATGGTATGATCTATATACCTTCATGTTTATGGTCATTTTATGACAACCACAAAATATAATATTTACAATAATTTGGTATGGAACATACATCCCACAATGAAGTTTTAGGGGAAGTAATTCATGGAAAACATACAATTAATTGGGGATTTTACAAGTGCTTTATCATTCTTATTTGTAGAGTATGATCCAATAGAGTAGACCCTATGTATTTTTTAAGGATAATTAATTTTTGGTTCTAATTATTTTGTTTTCCCCACTATAATCCTATATATATATATATAGAAAACCACAATTATCATTAAATTAAGGAGTAGAGGTGAACATCTATATAAATTACCATAGATCTCAATATTTATCAACCACCTGGTTATTCAGGTATCAAACATACTCTAAATATTGTTTTTAGTTCATTTTACTTAATTTATTATCTTAAAATTTAATTAAAATGGTAAAAAAAATAGTGTTAGGGAAAAATCACCTCAATAAAAACAAACTATTTTTTACAATAATTAGTATTGTGTTTCATGTATGGGAGTAAATTTGGTTGAGTAGTAACCCATAAAAAATTTAGATGTTTATTAGGCCATGATATTTTTTTAATACACCATATTCTATGTGATATTAAATTATTTCAATTTCTGTCACGTAATTTTTCTATTTCATAAAACAAATTTAGATTCTATTTTACTAGAAAATACATTATACCACATGCCCCTCTTACTCAACACTAGGTATTGTTTCCATGTTCCACTTCACCCGATCCAATATTGAATCAGTTAATTTATCCATCAAGTATCCCCCACCAAGTAGTCCATAAGACACCAAATAGAAGTGAAAATCTTTGTAAATCATGGGTTGGTTATTCCCTCTATGATAAAGACAAACATTAATCACATCAAATGTAATGTTATTTAATATTAATCACAATATCTAAGTAGTGTCAAGATAAATTTCTGTAATCGATTCCAGGAAAAGCTAAATAATAGAAACCAAACTATTAATAAATGATCTATAGTTCTAGTAATATAGGTAATACATTTATAATTGAATCTCTTATGGGGATATAATATACCAATCGGTCTAAAGGAAAATTAAAGAAGAGAGTTCCACAAAAATAATATCATGTCATGACATTGTCCCATCTTTGATGTCCCCACAAGAACCATTGTTACATAATGATACTTTTTCATGTATTCTTTAACCCTTTCCCCTGGTTTTTTGGATCTTGTTTAAGTGTGTTTCATGAAAAAATTTGAAAATTATGGAGGTTTTCTGGATTGTTCACGGTTGGCAAACTATTTTCCCAAACCATTCCCCCTCTAGTGAAAAGCATATAATACAAAATAGTTAGTGTTTTCACGGTTGTTGAACAATATAAAAACCCATTTTCCTATCCAGTAAAAACTATATACAATATTGTAGTTATAATGGGTTAGGGAAAATGGTTTTTCAATTTTTGCGGCTGAGCTATGCAAGAAATGAACATGAACTTTTCTAATTTAAAAAATTATATAAAAGTTTATTAAACCCCTTTAAAAGATCTTGAAACCACTAAAATGATCTTATCTCGAATTCTAGAGTTTTGTAGGCTCCCTAGAAATTATTTTGACACCTCCAAACCACCCCTTTGTGTAATTTATGTGTCGAATGATGGTATGATCCCTCTGTTGGTATTTTATTCTACTCTTGGGTGGCCTCTCCCAATATCTCCATCCTTACCCCATTTAGATTGATAGATCATCAATTACTTAATGGATTTGAACTATGTTAAAATTTATCATGATTCTAGGATGGTTTTATTGATCCCAGTTAATTTTGTTCTATATTGGTGGGTCTTATTTTGGGTGTTGTGCATTTTTATTCTATTATTAATGGTAGGAGGTTGCTTTTCATTTATCAATTTTCGTAAAACCCAGATTTACCTAATTTATTTGAAATTTATTTCAATTAATTTAAGAAAACCCATTCTCAGATTATTTGTAATTTTAATGGGAATTGGAATGGATATTTGTAAAAAACACCATTTTCATTGAAATATAAATTTGGGGAATTTTTCAAATTGATGGAATTTATGAAATGTTTTTGGAATAGTTTTCTAGAAAATGGATTAAATTTTAATGATAAAATATTATTATTGGGTTATTTTAAATTCCTGAAATGATGAAAACCCCTCATTTTGGTTGTGAAATAGATTTTTCATATTGAAATGGAAAAATTGTGTAATTTAATTGTATTTTATTTTCCAATTATTTATAGATCAATTGATCACATGAGAGCTTTTGTAGTATGTGGGTTATTTAGGAAAAGTATACTATGATAAAGATTCAATAGAAAAGGATTAATGATTAAAAATAAAAAAAAACCTCATTCAATACATATGATCCGAGATGTTATCTTCATGAGTCCTACACGGCCTATGGCTTGGTGAAGTGTGTACACAAATTTATGTGATCACTTTTATGAGATATGTGAGGGTCCAAATCCAAAAACTTTTTTAGATTAGGTAAAATCATATTGGAGATTATGTTAATTGTTTTGATATATATTCCATTGATAGTGACTCTTTTCAACTCATGCATACAGATTAATAGAAACTATTTTATAAAAAAAATATTTAATAAATGGATGAAAGGTTTTCTATCCAATAAAAAGATACATGTTTTGTTTTAAATATGAAACTGAGATATTATTCCAGGCCTTTTATATTTAAAATTGGAATCCTAATTGGTTTACTATAATTGAATATTCTTATAGGGCACTTTTTTTTACCACACTAGTATTTATCACTCATACCCTACCTTTTCCTTCAGACATTTGTAAATTTTCATATGACGGATATGAGAAAAGGGAATTCATTACTAAGATATGGTGTATATTCTTGATCCTTGGGGATTTACGTGATTATTACTTTGGGATGTTTGTGTTTTAGCATTCCCATTATTGAGTACCAGGTTGATGTTATTTTGTTAGGTTTTGATATTCCTGTTTGGTTTCTGGTACTTTCCTTCTTTGAAGTATTAAGCATATTGACATATATCTTTATCATTTTATTTTATATGGAAAATTAATTCCCCATTTTATATTATAAAATAACTAATTATAGTCACCATCGCATGGGGATCTATAAATATCTAAATGCTTTTTCCATGAAAGATTGGGTATCATGGAACATGAGTATCAGGGAAGCTTAGTGAAATATTGGTATCTAATAAAGTTAATCATTTTTTGTTGATTCAATTAATCTATTTCAGTAATATTTTTAGGACTCTGTATGTATTAAAGAGGGATTTCCAAGCTATAACTCACCTTGAAAATAATTAAGTCAGAATGGGTGGTTAGGTTAAAGAAGGTTGATGATTTTTAATATAAATATATCCATTTTATAGATTTTTTATGGGTTGAAATCCAAATATTGATGTCCTATCAGATGGTATGGATTACCCCATAACCATGTTTGATTTTTTGATCTCAATAATTCTATGATTTATTCAATATTGATTCAAATTTTTTGTATCACCATCCCTCTGAGACTATTTGTTTATAGAACATATTTTGAAGATACCAGTAGATCAGAGTGAGTAGATCCTCATATGGACCAGAATATTATTGAGATTATTCTGTGTATTATCCAATATTTCTAATAGGAACATGTACCCATTCAAGTTTAAGATCCATTTGTGGAGCCTTAGACAGATGAATCAATGAATCATGCTCAATATATCCTTAATCATAAAACACCTTCTTTATAATGAAAAAATGTCCCTCACGAGGATGGGGATTGGTTTAGATTGATTTTAAATAATTTTGATTTCATTTAAATGCATTATTCAATCAAGGTGAAGTGTGTATACTTTATTCAAGAGGAATATATAAAAAGATAGTGAGATTAATTTTTGATGGAAAAGAATCATGATATATTAGTGTGGAATTAATTTGATTTTATTTCCACTAATTAGTTATATATATAGTATATGAGGCTGGATAATGATATGCAATTTTTAAAATTCATGTATAGTGATATGACCATGAAAGAGTATAAAAACTTCTTATCCATAATTGTGTAGTTTTCACATAATATTCTATCGAATGGGTAGATGAAGACTTAATAAATTTATATGGGTCTTTAACATGATTTTCATTACTATTTTTTCTTATCGAATCATGAATTTTATGTTGACATAATGAATAGGTATTTGGGGGATGATCATGATCTAGGAGGTATGTTAGGGTTGAGAGGAGTTCATTTTCCTCTCAATTATAGTTATGCGATTTCCTTTAAAGGAAAGGAAAATAACGATGAGACTTGTTGCAGATCTTGATGTTAATGTTCTAATAGACTTTTTTGTTCCAGGTAGAGGCCATTGACTTGTTTATACTGTGGAAATTATGGGTATTCAATATTGGTTTTCATTGGTGATTTTGAGATCTACAGTTCTCATGGATTCTCTTGTCACCTATAGAAATTATATTATATATTCTTTTCTCTACATAGTGGAATGGTCTCATCATCAACTAAAATAACTATGGTGAAATCATGTGCTTCATGAATATTGGGGTTATCACGACATACCTCTAGAATTAATCATCATCACTATTTGGAAGATACTTTAAAGAAAGTGGATATTGGTGAAGTGACCATGATAGGTACCATCAATATAGAATCATCTCTAGTAACTACACTATTTAATATATTTCCATCTAATTATACTATATTGACACTTATTATGAACATGGAAAAACATTCTATAGAACATTTCTATTATGCTGTAGATATTACTATGCACCATAGATTGAAGGGGTAATAGTTTCTAGGTAGTCTTGATTATGATTTCTCTTTCTCAGAGGTCAAGATTACTTGTTATTTTTTTATTGTGGCATGAAAACTCTTATTATTTCATTTAGGATGGATCAATTCATTTCTAATATGTCCTGAGTTAAATATTATAATCAACTGGTATTCTTTACCACACAGATTGGGGTGTTCCCTATCATTTAGAGAGAATGGGACTTGTCATCGAGTAGATTCAAGGTCTTCTTATCTAGTTATTGGGAAATTAATATAAATGTAAACTTTTTATATAGAGTGGGAACCATTGTGTAATCATATCCCACTAGTTGTTAGTGATTATCCTAATGTTATTCTTTGTTCCTTCTCAAGTTTTCTACCATTAAGAGTGGTAGATGTTTCTACTAATCTAGTTTTGGATACAAACCCAATGTCTATTACATACAACTATATGACACCAGATGAAATGAATGTTTTAAATAATTAGTTGGATAATCTTTTGGATGAAGTATTTATATGAATAAGTGTGACACCATGGGTGGCGCATGTTCACTCTGTCATGAAATCTATTGGAACAATTCACCTTTGTACTGATTTCTATAAAATAAATAAATTTAATTTGAGTTATAAGTATCTATTTTCATTGATTGAAGATATATTTATACGTTTAAATGGGATAATTGGTTGTTGAAGTGTGATCTTCAATCTAATTATCACCTGTTGAGAGTAAAATAATATGAAATTTAGAAAAATTTCTCTCGAAGTAGGTATTTCCATTATTAGGGACATTTCTTTTCATTTGGTCAATCCAACTCTTTTGCAGTCTATGGAATTTATGAACATTAATATCATGAGTATCTTGATGTGTTTTTGGTGATTTTTTTGGATTACATTCTAGTTATCTCCAAGTCTAGGAGGATCGTTTGTGTGATTTCAATACTTTGGAAGTGATGTTCTAGGGATAGGTGGTCATGGAACATGGTATCCCACTTGAGCCAAAAATGGTGAAAGTTATTAGGAAATGTGAACAACCACAAAAAGTTTTCTCCATTCAGGGAATCTTTTGAATTGTGCAATGGTATTATCGATTTTTAATGGATATAAAATATTTAGAATAATTCATTACATATCTCACATGGAAAGGTGTAATTTTTTCTTAGGATGGACAATTTTATACTGATTTGGATAAGTTAAAGTGCATTTTGACATTGGTGGTACTGTTGAATCTTCTTAAAAGATGAGTAGGAATTTTTGGTGTCTTGTGATGCATCATGTGCACATTTGGGTTCTACTCTTATGTTGGGTGATCACATTAGTGCCTATTGCTCTCATCATCTTAGGCCACATAAGATTAATTTTCCAACCAATGAAATTGAAATGATGTTTTTTATGCTCACACAAAAGAGTTAGTTGTACTACCTTTTTAGAGAATTTTTTACATGTATTTTTACCATAAGAAACTAATTTATATCAACCCGAAAAATATTTTAATCTCCACCATTGGCATTAGTTGGAGTGCATACATTATTTTTTCTATGAAATTACATATACCCTGGGTAAGAATAATTTTTTATCATATTCCAAGTGGAGGGAACATCATAGTAGTTTGTGAAAGATTCATTGGAAGAGTATAACATGATGGAGCTTTTGGAAAAGATGAATTTTGGTTTCTAGGATAAATATATCATGGTTTTCCAGAAAAATATTTAGTTGAAATCTTCTATTTTGAGGTGATGATTGAGTAACAATAGAATGATATCGAGTTCTATTGAATTAGGGACTCTCTTTTTGGTGGGATACTATTGATAAGTTTTTTTATCCATAGAGGGTATTCTATGTTCTCATAGTTGTTTTTTATCATTTCCATTAATATTTTTGTCATAGGGGATTTAGATATTTCCAAATATGTTTTCCAACCATAATCATAAAATATGTTCTATGAAATTAGGTTATGATTTTGGTGGTTGGGTATGTGATGTGACATTTCTTATTTTGTTTCCTTTTTTTACTTTTCAATATTTAAATTTTGATCACCAAACATCTTTGGTTATTATTTAGCCACGTCTTTTGATGACATATAAGTGTGATGAGATGTTAATGAAATTTGTGATTTTCCTCTACAATCCCCCCAAAATAAGAATGTGATATTTTTTCTGATCGATAGGTTAACAAATTGACTCACATAATAGACATTCATGATAAAACCAGTGTTTAAGAGTTGGGAAAACTCTATGTGATATAGATTGGTAATTTCAAAGGAGTGCCATATGTTATAGTATTTGAAAGAGATCCCAATTTTTATCTCTCATTTTTTAATGGCCATTAAGAGTTCATAATATTTCATGATTCTATCAGCAAACTGTATTATCCAGAAATAGATTCTCAGATGGTGAAGAATATTCAGATTCATGATGATATGATTTGTGTGAGTGTCGTCAATTTGGGTTGGTCTTGGGATGAACATTTTAGACTGGCTATGATTTCTTACACCAGTATTTACCAGTCCATGAACAGAATGGATCTTTTTGAGGATTTGTATAGTAGGCATTATAAATATCTGTTGTGTTTGATGGAGATTTGAAAAAACATCCTTTATTGGACAATTTTTGGTCCAAGAGGTAATAAAAATTATTAAGTTTTTTTTAATGAATGATGACACCACAGAGCCAATTTCAATCTAATGTTGATGTTTTTTGTAGACCATTGGTGTTCCAAATTGGTGAACAGATGTTCATGAGAGTTCACATCATTAGCATCATATACGGAATGGGAGATAAGGAAACATCGATCCACACTTTTTAGGATGCATTGATATTACCTATAAGGTGGGAAAAGTGGAATTCCATTTTGCACTTCTACTATAGATGATGTTGGTATATAATTATTTCTATGTATCTCAGCTTCTGAACTATCTTTCTAACACATCTCAAGTCTTAATCGTGGAGCACATTGACATTGGCCATGACTTACATGTGAATCAGCACCCAGTTTGTAATACTGATTCTGAGATGAAGGTAATTCGTTGTAGAAAAACACCTTTTGTAACACTCAATGATCATAACATATATCTCTTTTAAAATTTAGCATATTTAATGGTTTTTCCTCCACAAGAAAACGTGTTTTAACCCATAATATCATATTGAATATGTAAATTGGAATAGTATTGTGACCATTAGGTTTTTTAATATGACTAATAGAATAGTAACATCACCTATGATTTTATAAATAAAATTTCAGTAAATTTAAAAACAAAATATGTTATATTTATATAATGTAATAAGTAAATAAATGTTTTAAAAATGATAAATTGATTATTGGTAATTTTATAAAACATAAATGCTACATTAAATATTAAAATTATTATAAAGATATAAAATAAAATTTATTTTCATAAAATAGATTCATAAATTAATATTTGGTTTCCTTAGAATTGTTAAATAATATAATTGGACCTCAATTAATTTTTTATAGTGTCATAAAAACTTTTCAAATTATAATATCAGTATTTTTAAAATAAATTATGATTTTTATTAAAAATTAAATTTATCATATTTATAAAATTATTTCTGTAAAATAAATTTTATATTTAAATTATACACATAATAAAATAGTTATGATTATTTTTTTTATTTTTCTAAAATAGTTGAATTTTTGTGAATAGTGTAACATGAGAATTTATGGTATATATACAATATAAGTTAAATAGATAATTTCATAAGTCAATGATATTTCAAGAACAATAATATTCAAATTTCTATCTCACTATAATATAATTATTCATGAGAATCAAAACAAATCTTAGTCTTGAGCCAAAATAACAAGCTAATGAATAAAAAAATACGAAACACCTCTCTCATCGATTATAAATACCTCCACTCACGACTTATCCTCCTCAAATCTCCAAAGACATTAATTTTTTAAAATTTATACTAAATACTAATACCAAACATATCCACCATATTTTTATCTTGATGGTCTCAACTAAAATTCCATTTCAATTTTCATTAAAGAGGTTCTCAATGAGAGGAATTCAAGAAGTAAAATCTTCTTTCATAATTTTTTTTATTTTATTTTCTTTTCTTATCTAATCATTTACAAAACATCTATATCTAAACATGAATTATAAATATTTTATCCTATATATATTTGAATTTTAATTTTTAATGGAATATCAACCATAAATTCTATTCTCTTCTTATTTTTATTCCAAAAATGAAAACATCAAATGTGAGGAGTTGATTTATCACCTTCATGGGTGACAAGTTTTTCTTTTTTAGTTATCCATTTAATGATTGTAAAAAAATATTTATGGTTAAAACAAACAATAATATATAGTGAAAATATTATTTAATGTTCTATAAATAGAATATATACAAAATATTAATACATAAGACAAAACTAGTTTGTGATGATCGAAAACTCAACAAATAATCCAAATGGTTATCATTAAAGAATTATCTAATGATTTATCCCAATGTATGAAAAAGTTTTATATAACACTATTAAATATATTTTAAGATGATTAATAATATATAATTTCACTTCTAGATAACTATTACAATTTCACATGATCTTTCATACATGTATTCAAGTGAACCAATCAAGAATACAAAGGATACAAACACCCATGAATGATGAAATTATATATCATAACTCATCAAAAAGTCCATAAAATAACATAATAAAATTAAAATTAATAAAGTAAATTATGATTTTATTATGAATTAAATTATTAATTAATTTAATATCATTATCTCGGATATTAAGCACAAGTGCAGAACACATTCATACATAAGGTAAGGGTTTCTTCCAGAAACTCCTTTTTTCATTTAATTTTCACATTCTCTCTTCTTAACCCTATATATTTCTTATTTATCTTTTTATAAATATTTTAAATTTTAAATATATGTTCTTAATTCATGTATCTAGATCATATTATCATTAATTGATTGGAAAATACATGTTTTCTAAGGTACCCTTTTCAATTATTTCCCTTAAGCATGCCTGATTAATGGGATATTATCAATTTTTTCTGACAATTTAATTTACTATCTATAATAGATTTTAAGATTACATTATTTTATAAAATCACAAATTTTCATAAAAAATTATTTGTTTCATTTTTTGTTTTATACAAATATTATGTCCTTTTCCATTTTAAATAATCTTTAGTATTTTCCCTTCAAAAACACTAAAGTGTCTCATTTCTAATGATTTGTAAGTTATATTTTCACATGTTTTTACTTAATATTATAATAATTTATTCCTCAAATATATCTTCAATATCTCTAAATTTTCTTCTCCAGGATATATATGTTACAATCATATTTCATGAGATATACAAACTATTTTTTGAAAGAACACTTCTTTCCAAAGTAAAAAAATAATATTCCTTTAAAAAATTCCTCGATGATTTGGTAAGAGTATTTCCATTTATTTCATAACCAAATATTGAATGTTGTGAATAATTGGGATTGATATTTTTGATATCATAAACCATATTTTATTAAATTTTTTATGAATAGATTGACAAAAAAATTATATCATTGTACCATTCACCATATTACTCATAATGGATAGTGTTTTTATTTATTGACAGGGGAAAGTTATTTTCCTTTTGTATGTTTATATTTAATATGTTTCACCTCAATTTTTTTATTGTTCCCAATTTTTCAAATATAAATAATATGAATTACTTTTAGGGAAAAAAATTGGATTTTATGGGAGTTCAAAATATATTTTCTATGTTTTATTCATTTAAAAGTTGTAATGTAAAAATTTTTGTTTGTATATATTATTCCCAAGATAGTAAACTATTTAGACCATTTTGATTTGAATGTTGGTACGTGAAACCAATGTAATTATGTAAGGAACTATCCAGTCTAGTGGGGTTTGGGTACTTACACATTTAGTCTATGTGACATGGAAGCATGGTTTTGATTCCCATGAAACATTGGATGGGAGGAAATGATGAGAGTCTAATGGAATAATATTACCGATATGGAATTATTTTATAGGACTTATATGGATAAAATGTTCTTATAATGGGGTGGTTATAACATACTGCTACTTTTTTCACGTGTTCCTCAACCATTGTTTCTTTCTATTTTGGTTGGATCATTTTTAATGGTGTTTTAGGTAGTATTTGGAAAATATGGAAAGATATTTGGGAAATCTACGGTTGGAGCACCTGTTACACAAATATTGGGCCCTCCAGTGAAAACCAATAAACCATAGATTTTGAGGATTTAAATGGTTGGCACAATGTTTGAAAAACCATGCACTCATCCAGTAAAAATGGTGACCACCAGTATAGGGTCACATGGGTAGGGAATATGTTTTGTCTAATAGTGAAACCTTTCTAATCTAGTCTTACATGAAAAAAATTTACATACATAAAAAACCTAATTTCTTGAACCACCATTTATGATATTGAAACCCATTATTCCTATCTATCTCAGATTATAGGCTTTATAAGGCTTCCAAGAAGCATTCTGAACTCCTCTAAACCTCTCTGATGTAGAATCAAAGTGCTTGTAGAAGATTTAATCCCTCTCCATTTATGGGATTCTCCTCTCATGTGTTCTCTCATAAACTCACCTTCCATCCACATTTTATTTTGATAGATTGTCACATATTGGATGGATATAAAATCTTTTTAAATGGAATTTTATTCTAGTATTTTTATCTATATTACTATTGTTCTATATTAAGAGTTATTATTGTCGTTTTTGTGCATTTTCATTCATTGATTAAAGGTAGGTGGTTCCTTTTTATGTTTACATCTGAATAAAACCTCTACTATCTTGATTTCATCAAAATAACTTTCAGTTGAGTTATTAAAACCCAATTTTAAGGGATTTGAAATTTATATTGAAATTTGAATGGATATTGGGAAGGAAATCCCAATTCAAATAAAAATGGAATGTGGGACATATTTTGAAATTGGTGCGGTTTTATATATGATTTAAAAATTGGTTTGAGAAAATGGATTAAATTGTAACGATGATTGTAAAACCCTGCTATTTTTATAAGATATATTTTTTTCATTTCAATGATCACTTATATTGTGCGCAACATCAAGATAATCTTGCACAATTTGAATCTCCGACATAGCCTATAGTATACGATACAATATATATGGAATGTATTACACACAATTTCAAGTTATTCTGATGGTTCTAATTTCACAAAATTTTGAGTTTATGTGAACATGTAACTATTATTTTATTACATTATAACCATTTCATTAAAATCGTGGGTAAGAACATTATTAATTTTCCTTTGAAAACCTATTTAAATTAAAATAAGTGAATTTATAAAATATTAATATCACTTTTGAGATATTTTATTAGTGCAATATATATGTAATATATTTAATAAAATATTTAATATTCATGTTATATGTTTTCTAGAAATGATATAAGAAAAATTTCAATTTTTCATTTAAAAGAAGTATTTTTCCAAAAATGATGTTTCTCAACCTCTTGATGGAACACCCATTTTAAATATATTTTTTAACACATTTATATATTCTATTTAACTTCATAGAAATTTTAATTTGATTTTGGATATAAAAATTTACTCTGGTTGAATTTTTGATATTTTTAACATAACTATCACGTTTAGAGAAATAGTAAAAATACACTAATTTTTTATTAAAATCAATTCATAAATAAAATAAATATATATGAATAAGTTATATTATTGAATGTTTTTAATGTATATATTGAATATATTTTTATCATTAAATATAATTTATGTCACTAGAATTAATTTTACATTTAATATTGATGAAAAAAATCTATATTTATTAACATTTTAACTTCTAAAACCCATTTTTCTTTATGCAAATGGGATGAATTTTGAATTAATTATTTAATCTTCTATATTTTTAATTTTTCAAAATGGATTCCATATTTGGAATCATTTGGTCTATTTTATTTAAAAAGGTTCTTTTTATTTTTATTTTCTATATTATGAATGGTAACTTAGGTGATTTTTATTTTCCACTATTAAAGTTATATATAGTAAATTGGGGTAAAAATAATATATTAAGGACAATAAAATTTTCCTAAGACCAATATAAATTATATTGAATGAATAATGGCCTTCCAATAATACCTAAGGACTAAAATTGACTCATTTATAGACTATTGTCTGTGAAAATGATATATAATTTTAAAATAAAATAATGTGACAACATGCCACCCTCTTATTTCTTATAAGTAGAATAATTTTACTATGGTGATAATACGGGATAACCTCGACACTGAATGTTCTAAAAAATATAATTAAATTATCGACATCATGGTAATTAATACATAATTTAAAGATATTATATAACTACCTAAAATTCGTATACAATGATGATGCAGAAATTAATTAATTGTTGAAAAATAAATTAAATAATTTTAAATAAAATTATAATAACTATTAAATTATCAAAAAACAAGATCAAATATTATTTTTATAGTATATATCGACCATAATCAAACACGGGTCAAGTTATTGAGCATTTTGAGCCATATAGAAAATAATCTCACACTTATAATAATTTATTTAATGGGATGTTAAACTTATCACATTCTTGTTTTAATAAATATAACGTTTTAATGTAGGATTATACACGATGTTATATTCGACAATAAGTATTCATATAAAGTATATAATATTTATCTTAATAATTTTATTTTATTTTAATTTTTATTCCTCAAAATTTCTAACAAATACTTTCACAAAACTAATATAGTAATTATTTTATTAATAGAACTTTTATTTTTATTAGAATAACAATATTAAAATAAAGTTCATTTTGGATAATTAATATACCAAATTAATTTTTTTAGATGGCATAGACTAATTAGGCATATGATAAAATATTTTTTGGAGGAAAAGTATTATCTTGATACTTCAAAAATCAAAGAATTGAATATTTTCCAAATATACAATATTGATATTTTTTCAATATAATGGTATATTAATTTTTTAAAAAAATTATAAAACATTGTTGAAAATATAGAATAAGTAATATAATGTCTAAAATGTCTAAATTATATATTTATAATTTATCATACATAAAATAAGTTAATATTCTACACTTTTAATATTCAAATATTTGTTACCATAGATTAAATGAAATATAATAACTAAGTAATAAATTAAAATGATAATGTCAAAACAGATAGAAAAACATGTATAAAAATTATTTTTTTATTATATTAAATCCTTATCTCATATCAAATTCTATATTATAAAATTTTTGGTATTTTATAATGTGGATTAAATTTATAAAAATTTAATACTTACGGAGATTATAAAAGTTCCCCTCACCTTAATTATAAGAGAGAACCTCATCCCTCACCTCGTCACGTCACATGGATCATTAAATCATGTCCATCCCCATCCTATTTTCCTTATAAAATTCTTTGTTTTAGATTCTAAAGGTTATGGTCTTCACAAATACCAACTCTAGTGCAATTAAGAAGATATTTAAATGGAGTACATCAAATTAGATGTAATCTCCTCTATCGATTCTTCAAAATTATTTCTTATTCTACATTTACATCATGAGTTGTTTACATTATAAAGTAATAAATTCTGTATAATTTAGTTGTTATTATTGATATGGAACAACCATATTCCACCATCTATTGATCATACGAGAATCTAAATCACCATGTGTTCGTATGTATAGCTTACCATCTCCACACTGTGGTGTAATCTATTTTTGCACACTATCATACATGTATGGATAATATGATGGAAATAATATCTATATATTATTATAGTATGATATTGATTTTTTTGGAAGAGATATACCACCCACTTCCAAACCATTTCACATTTATGGGAATTATATCCTCACCCATGTGTACGTACGGTGTACCGTCTCCACGATGTGATGTGATTCATGCGAAATGATCATCATTAAAGACTAATTATATAAATTAATTGAATGATTGAATTTGATATATATTATACAAATAAAATTCTTCAAATGATATAACTATAAACAAATAAAAATATATTATCTAATAGAACATGTGTAAGAAAACAAAGAAGTAATACCCGATGGAAGACTACTAATGTTACTGATAAATGGATGATAATATGATCATATATGATGACTATTATTATGTAATAAGTCAATGAAATCCTTTAAATAATTATTCAAGAGGTTTGGAAACATTCCAAAGATTTTGGACCTAATGTAAGCGATAAATTTTCAATCTCAATATTATCTAATATTGATAATACATAATAATTTACTACGGTATACTTATAATCATTGTCCATGTTTTTCTAAAAATGTTTTCATGGAATATATACCATTATCCTAGGTATTATTATTGTCATTTTTACAATTTTTTTCCTTTAATACATTGTTTTATGGAATATTTCTTTCAGTTTCCATACATGGTACTTTTTGGCTTTTCCAGAAACAGTATAAGGAGAATGTTTTTTAACTTTAACAGCTAGAATAGATTTTTACGCTTTAATAACGCATTATTTACAGGAATATTATCTTATACGTTATCAAGGTTATTTTTAATGAAATTATTTTCATTTTATATTATAAATATATTTATTAATTGAAAACATTTTTAGTGAAGATACCGCATTTCAAGTGTTTTATAAAAAATATATTCAATCTAAAACTAAGGGTATTTCTCAAATATAATATCCATATTATTATTATAATTTATTATGTTTATTATTGAATTATATCTATTATATCCAATATTTGAATGTATTGTATTATAATGGAAATATGTTTAAGAAACCCATGTCATTATTTGGGTTATGTAATGATAAATGATTTATGATTATGGGGTTCACATATGAATGGTTTTCATTATGTGATGAGTGTGACATATATATACCACCAATGATTTGCTAAATGATTTATATCTCATTATATAGAAATTATTGGAAAAACAAGTAAAAAAAGTTCATTAATACAGGGCTAGGATGACAAGTAAATTTGATTTAGTAATATAGGGCTTGAACAGTAAGTAAACCATGTTCAATAATGGACTTTTTCCGCTGTGATGGACTTG
This sequence comes from Viscum album, assembly GCA_963277665.1. NCBI lineage: Eukaryota > Viridiplantae > Streptophyta > Magnoliopsida > Santalales > Viscaceae > Viscum > Viscum album. The sequence continues at coordinate 300,402,255 of OY728131.1, read as the reverse complement.
GAAATGAGCCTGGGCGAATATTAAACTGATTTTCTATGCTTACATATTTTCCAAAATTCCACATTTTATGAAAATTATATTTCAGCATGGTTTGTGTTACTTTATAATTTTTTCCTTACAAACATCTAAAATTTATTTCATGACCAAATATTTTTATATTTTTTTATAGATTGTATGATTTTTAAAATTTATGTTTATGTATTAACACTTCTATGTTTATGTTTTCATAGATATTCTACATGTTTACCATCAATATTAATTAATTATTATCCTTGACATATGTTTTCTTTTCCTCATGAAAAAAAAATATTTTAGGCATAAAAACTATATGGGGAGATCTTTTTGGGAGATGATGAAGATATTTCAACAAGTTAGTAGAATATATTCCCAGTTTTCAAATACACTCAACTAATATGGTATTTGGGAATCTGTTGTGTCATGTATTAAGAATTTTCTAAAATTAATTTAATTTCCATGTATGTGAAGATTTGGTCTCTATAGTTGTTATCAAAGTGAATGTTTTGTTAACCTCTATAAACCTAGATGTGAAAATTTTTGTGAGAGAAGTATATGTATTTATATTTATATGTCCAAGGATGTACCTAAGGTTAAGTATAACTGTAGGATGAAAAATTATAATGTTTTTAACATACATGAATAAACTTGGATTAATCATTAGTAGTCTTAGATTTAAATATTATAATTTATTTTCATTAGTTATTTGATTTTCATCTATGATAACTATATCTCACATTTTGATTTATGGTCTTAGGAAATAGACGGATCTTGCTAGAAAATCATTAAAATTTAATGTTTTTTATGTGGAAAGTGTCTCAAAATTGATTTCCTTAGTGGAAATATCATGAATTGAATCATAAAGTTGGAATGATTATGGGATATATTGTTGAGGATAACGATATTGTAAATGAAATGTGAATGGTATGTGATATTCTTCTATCTTTGATTACTTTTAACATAAGAATCATGATTAGATTAATTTTGAGGAACCATAATCTATTATTAACATTTCATTATCTTGGAATAAATAAAATTATGAAACCTAGGTAACAAGTTAAGAATAATGTAGGATAATTGATGTTTATATATATTGGAATTCAATGATTATGTATAAGTATTTTTTGTAATAGTTGTTTTTAAGTATTGAAAAGGATATGTTCGAGGATGATGAAGAATTAGACAATTGATTCAAGAGAAATGTAATATTTTTTATTAATTGGAGGTAAAACATAATGTATTCATTTTGTAGAGAAAAATTTGTTTATCTGGAATAAATATATGTTGGATATGATTAATTAGATGATAATAATTTTTTGTTTTTTGAAATGAGGTTTATGCTATTAGGGATGAAGAATTTAGTTTTTTGGACATAAATAATATATCCTATAATTTTATTAATAAGGAAAAATTCATGTTTTCAATATGGATATATGATAATTAAGTTTATACCATCACTCAAGATAGTACAAGATGAAGGTGATAACATTTTGGGAATGATACCAACAAGAGATGCCTTATGATATATTGGAGACAACTGTTTAGAATATTTAGTGAACCTTTTTCAAAAGTTTTTAATTTTTTTGATTCATATGGATTTTAAGGTTATCAATTTATAAAAAGATAATGTTAAACAAAAGAATTATTTTGATTGAATAAAATATTATTTCTCCATGGGTGGAGATATGCATATTTGATTACATGGTTTAACCTTGTATTTATAATGGTATTTTTAATAACCTTTCAATATATTAATGGATTGCATAATCGGCTAACACATCAAGAATGGAAATATCAACTTCATTTCCTCGAATAAGAGATGAAGTAAAAATTGTTCTAGGTACGGTCAACAATGAGATTCTATCAATATAAACTAAATATATATTCTAATGAAAATTATTCATCATTAAGAAAAATTGATTTTCATGTAAATGGGCATCCTATTATCATCATTTTTATGATATCAATTACATCTTTCAGGCTTATTTTGTTTACAGTTATGTGATTGTTTACATTCTCTAGATCACCCACTTCTTTATGATCTACGATCATTATCAATATCTATGATTTTTAGGCTTTTCCTCCACACCCAAATATTAAAATTAATACTCATTCATAGATACTTAGTCATGAAATACTTTTCATAGATGCTATTTTCCAACTATTCATTTTTTAATTAATGTTTCAGACTTTGTTTTTATAATGTGTGTTTCTATCATTTTATAACCCCAAATAATTTTGAGGGAGAAATTAATTTTATGGGGGGTCATAATGAAACCCCCTAATTTTTTTATAAGAATGATTTTTTAAATTTCATCGATGTCTGGTGTTATATGATACACCAAGATATGCTTTCACAATACGCAACAATGACTTTTCTTGTGGTATATGCAATACTATACATGGCTTGTGTTACACATAATATCATTTTCTTATGATAGAATTAATTTATTGAATTATTGAGTTTATATGAATGACTAAATATTATTATGATACCTTATAACCTTTTCATTGTAATGGTGGGTATGAACAGTGTTAACATTCCACAGAAAAAAATATTTCAATGAAAATAAGGGAGTTAACAAAATAAATGAATCGCTTTTGATGGATTTTATTAAATTAATATATATATATATATAATATTCAGTAAAATTTTTAAAAATCCCCTTATATGTTTTCTATACATAATATAATAAAAAATTCATCTTTTTGAATAAAATATGTATTTTTCAAAAAATGCAGTTTTGCTGCCTCTGGATTGATCACCCATTTTAAATAAAGTTTTTGACAATTTTATATATTATATTTCAAAAAAATATTTTCTTTTAAATAGGGATATAAAAATTTTATTTGGATGATTTTTTTTTATTTTTTTAAACATTCATGTTTTTTATGAATAGTAAAAATACACAATATTTTAATTATAAACTATATTTCTCATCAAAATATTATATTTTGTAAATTATATTATTGAATGGTTTTAAGGTAAAAAATAAGATTATTGTATCATTAAATTTATTTTCTGTCATTGAAATTGATTTTATATTTAATATTGATTTAATTACATTTCAATCTTTTGCAATGGTTTACCTTTTAATACCCGTTTTTCATTTCGACAAAGGGTTTAATTATTAATTAATTACTACAACTTATTTTAGTTTAATTTTGAAAAATGGATTACATATTTAAAATCAATGGTTATAAATTTTGTAAATATAATCATTTTTCTGATTTTATGAATATTAACATTTTCGATTTTTATTTATAACGGTTACAGTTAAGTTTGATAAATTTGCGTAAGAAATAATTATATAAGGACAATAAATTTAACCCAAAAACAGAATAAATCATATTGGATAAATAAATTTATACCCTTAACCCCTAAGGAAATTAATTGACTCATTTAATAAACTCATGTCCCTGAAAAAATATATATTATAAATATGAAATAATTTGACAACATATCACCCTCCGATTTATTATTTGTTGAATAATTTTAATATACAGATAAGTATTTGATAAATTCGATACAAAATAGTATCCTGAAATAAAATAAAATTATCTACATCATGTTAATTTATTTAGATTGTAATATTAGTTTTGATATTAAATATAAATATTTATCTTCATCATATTATTTTAATCTATTTTTTATTCAACAAATAATTATATTAAATAATTACACAAAACGAATATATTAATTATTTTATTAACGGAAATTTCAAACTAATGTGGTTAACAATATTAAAATAAATATAATTTTTTATAATTAATATAAAACCATAAGTTTATAAAATAAATTTACCCATTAGGGGTATAATAAAATATATTTTCCTAGGTAAACATCTTATCTTGATATTTTTGAAAATCCAAGAATTGAATATTATTAAAATTAAAACAATTGATGTATTGTCAATATAATTTTTTATTAAATTATTTAAAAATAATAAAACTGTTTTACAAATTTATATTAAATATTATATGGTCAAAAAATTTCTAAATTATAAATTTAAGATTTAATTAAAACCAAATATGTAAATAGTTCATGCTTTTAACATTTAAATATTTGTTACCCTAGTTAAAATGAAATATAATAATGAAGTGACAAATTAAAATGATTAGGATTAAATGGATAGAAAAACTTGTCAAAATTTCATTTTTTTGATGACATTACAACCTTTTCTTATATAATAATATAAATTATGACATTTTGGAGGTTTTCCATGTGGTTCAATTTTAATATAAATTAATTCTGTTGGAGATTTCAAAAGTATACCTCACCATATCAAATGGCTCTCACTCCCTAAACTATTCACAAAATGTTTAGCCTTAAATATCATTCATCCAGATAATATATACCTTATAGACTTCTATAATTAAAATATAAATGATCTGGTCTTCCTAAAATACTAACAGTAGTGCCTTTTGTGAATATTTAAATAGAGTACGTTGAAGAAAATGTAATGTCCTCTAACAATTAGTCCAAATTATTTCTTATTCTAATTTCTCTTCATCAGGTTTTTCCATTATAAATTAATAAATATAGTAAAATTAGATGTTATTAGGGTAATTGTACAACCAAATTCTACCTTTATCAATCCTCTAAAAAATGAAATCAACACGCGTGTGTATATACAGCTTTCAATCTCCACAACGTGGTGTTATCTGTTTTTAACAGCATCATTTCATTGATGGATTAAATAATGGAAATTATATCTATATATTATTATTATAACATGATATGGATTTTTAAAAAAAATATTACATCCACTTCCATACCATTTCACAATTATGGAAATGATATCGTCACTCGTGTGTACGTACGACCTTCCATTCCCACGTTGTTATACGATTCATTCTACATGATATTCATTAAGGAATGACTATATTAATTAATGGAATGAATAAATATGATATATATTATAATAATATAATTATTTAAATTATATAGTTATAAAATAAGAAGAAGAACTCATCCCATGTAACAAGCATAACAAAATAATGAAGTTAACACTCGATGGTTGAGTAATAATGTTATAAACAAATAGATGACAATATTATCATACATATGATGACTAAGATTCAATAATAATTCAAATACTTCATTTAAATCATTATATAGTAGGTTAGGATGCATAAATGATTAATATACCAAAGGTAATGGATAATTTTTTTATCTTATTATTATATGAGATTGATTATACATAATTATTTATTAGGGTATATGTATTATCCATGTCCATTTTTTTTAAATGTTTTGATAAAATGCTTACTATTATCTGATGGATTATTAAAGTCAATTTTACCCATTTTTGACTTTTACAACATGGGTGGGAAGGAATATTTTGTTCTTTTTCCATACAAGGTAATTTTTGTATGTTCTAGAAAAAGTTCGTGAAGAATGTTTTTTAACTTATATGATATTAATGATCTTTCATGCTTTCAAAACACATTTTTCCATGAATATTATCTTAAAATTTTTCAAGGTTAATTTCAAAGAATGGTTTTTTTTAATGAAATTTTGTGATTTTTTTAAAGAATAAAATTTTTTTGAAGAAGAGAGGATATTTCAAGTGTTTTATTAAAATTATTTTCCATCATAGATTAAGGATATTTTTCATGTATAATATCTATATTATTCTTATGGTTAATTCTATTAATAATGGAATACTATTTATGAAATCAATTTGTTTTACATGGATTTTTTATGATGTAATGATGTTTAAGAAACCCATTTTATTACTTCAGTTATGTTATAATGAAATATATTTTTTTTTGTACATATATGTATTGTTTTCAGTATGTGATGGTTGAGATCTATATCTACTTCAAATTCCTTGGGTAAATATTTATATATTATTAGGTAGATATTACTAGAAATGAATGTAAATATTTTTAATTAATATAGGGATGTAATTACATATAAATAAGGTAAAATAATATATAGATGGAACGATAAGTAGAATCATTTTAGTAATGGACTTTATCTTCTATGACGGTCTTGAAAATGAGAATTGGAAATGATTTTTTATGGATATGTGTTTACGAAAATTCTAGGTTTTATTCCAATTCTAATTTATCATTATTCATGTTCCTTAATCATTTATGCGAAATGAACTTCTAATATTTATTACATAACTCATGATTTTTATCTTTTTTATAGATAGTATGATTTTTAATAATCATGTTCATATTTTTACATTCGTAGGTTTATGTTTTGTTTGACATTTTCCATATTTATACTTAATAAGAATTTATGCTAACCTTTCCATTTTTTTTCTTTTCCTCATTATATAAAGAAAGGTTTTAGGCCGAAAAACTAAAGGGGGTATCTTTATGGGATATGATAAAGATATTTCACCAAGTTAGCAGAATGTGTTTCCGGTTTCTAAATACACAAACGTAATATGGTCTTTGGGCGTCTATTCATTCAATGTATTAAGTTTTCATAAAAATTAATGTAATTTCCTTATACATAAAGCTTGGGTATCTAAAATTATATCCAATTTCTGGATTTTATTAAAAATGAATGATATGATTTGAAACCCATGTTATTTGTTTGGAAATTAATTTCGCCTATTAAAATGGAAAAATCGGGCAGTTGGTTTTTATATGATTTTCTCATTATTGATAGACTGATTGAGAAGATGTGATCCAAGGTAGATAATTATTTATTTTCGACAAACACACTAGGATAATTATTCCTTAGTAATGTATTGATGAAGAAAAATCCTACAAAAACCTAGTTTCTTACATGTTATACCCAACATGACATTTATGAGTCCTATTCTGTTTGATCTTGATAGACATGTGTAAACATATTTATGTGATCATTGGTATAAGATGCGTGAGGACCCTATAATCAGGAACTATCATACCATAGGTAAAATGAACAAGGTACCTGTTGAGATTGTTTTGATATATATAAATTTTATTGGGAAATAGATTTACTAATGCCTATTGATTTATACAAAAAACATTATATAAAATGTTTACTAATTTTTTTTAAATATTCCCTATCTGATTAAAGGAATCAGGTTTTGTTATATATATCAAAAATATGATATTCTTCCAAGCCCTGTTTTCATTAAAATTGAAATCTTGATTTCTTTTATTATTATGTCATATTATATATAATAAAAGGTGATGAACTGATGGTATTTATATCCCACAACCTATATTTCCATTTATGAATATCATGAATTACTTTTGTGAAGCCTAAGGAAAGTTAATTTTCTACTGAGAGGTTGATAATATTCATGATTCCTTAAGATTGTAGTGGTGAATCATTGGGTTTGTTTAATTTCTTTCATTCAAGTTATTGAGTAATTGGGTGGTGTAGTATTTTTGTGTTTTGATATAAAAATTTGGTTTCATGTACTTTTTACCTTTGTCGGTTAGAGCACATTGACCTGTATATTTCTCTTTTTTTGGATGATTCATTTCCACTATTATCGTTTAACATATTAGGTACTAGTTTCCAACCCTTGGGGAAAGGGAATTCCCTTTCATCTACGCCAGTTCCAGCTCAGGTATTGGGGTACTAGGGTATCAATGATGGTTCATAAAAAACACAAGCTAAGCTAACATAGCATAAAGGCATTTTCATTTCTGATAACAAAAAACATCAAATCTTAATGGTTATTAGGGTTGATGAGAAGGGAATGTGTGAAAATAAGTGTATTTCCACCATTGGTGTAATTCAAAATATATTATATACTTATTCTTTATTACTATATAATGATTCTAAAGAAATTATTTAATAGAAAATAAATTAAATGATTTCTACATAATTATATTATGAACAACTAGAAAACGTAAACAAGTACAAAAATATAATAATTCTATGATTTTCCAATAAACAATGAGGATAAATGATAAATAATTAATTTCTTAACATTTCAGTTGAACAATACATTACCAACCCACTATCATGGGGGAATGAGGCAGTTCTTAGTAGATAGAATTCCACTATTTTTTTGGTGATAATTAATCCCTAAAAATAATAGGTGCATAATGCAACAAAAGTATTCTACTATATATGTAGAAGGTTGAACGTTAATAATAACCAATTAGGCAGTCAAAATAAAACTCCAAACTATATATAGGGGATTGATCAACTACAAACATCCATTACATGGTAGATGGTGTACAATAAATATCACCATATAGGTGGATGGTATACATAAGATAAATATATACATGTAAAAAATATAATAAAAATAAAAATTAAATAAATTTAAAGCATTGGAATAATACAATTCTCTGAGTGAATTATCCACAATTGACACAGTTCCCATTGGTGGCTGATATACCAGTAATAAAAATATTCTAATGGATGATATACCTATGATAAATATATTCTAGTGGATGATATACCCTTAATAAATCTATCCCAGGTGGATGATATGTCACTAATGCATGTCATTAGTTGATTAATATATGATAATAATATCTTTGGTCAAGAATTCACCTTAATTGATTATCTCTAGGGTGATGAGTATCTAAAAACATCAACCTTATAGTGATAAAAAAATACACTAGTCAACTAATGTGAGAGAGATATCTGCAAAATGAATCAACATGAATAATTCACCCCATATATCCAACTTATAAGGCTTATAATAATTTGATCAAAATATAAATTCTCTCGATGCCTAAAATCCACTTAATGAATTGTTCCTAGGATACCCATCCCAATTGATACAATTATCTCACTTAATTTATCCACAAGGAATTATATGGGACTTAAATCAAGGCCCTTACGGTTATGTATAAAGAATATGTCACCCTTTCCTGGTCCAATGTAGTGGTTCCATAATACTATAACAAGGTAATAGGTTAACGGTTACCATGGTGAAGATGCATGTCCTCTATAGTATAATTCATGACACATATATGTTTTGATCGACCATAAAAAAGTATAATTCAGTTTTATAATTTTAATTGTGGATTTTGATCATATTTAGTGTTTCTTACATATCATATAATGCATTATATTCCTTTAAAACCCATAAATAAATCAAGGGTGAACATCCATTAACTATGAAGGGTTCTACACACTGAGTTGTAATATATGATTCAACCTTAGATAATATGAATTAAAAATTACTACATTATGGATTGAAAAATGATTGATGGTGAAACATCATTGGAGAACTTGAATATTTGTAAAATTACTATTATAATCACCTGGGAGTCCATACAATGAAAAATTGGAAAAAAATTGAATAACGATGAATATCTTACGCTATATAAAGATGAACGATATATGAACATGAATATATTGAAGCATACTATAACTAGGGATATAAATAATATAATATGTTCATTTATAAAGTTTAAAATATTTAAAATTATTGAAAATAAAATAAATAATAATTATCCTTACCAAAACAGCACTTGGATGCACTGATACTTGGTTGTGTGGGCATTATCAGAGGCCCACTTCGAAGACAAATTTTCACATGTCATTGATATTCCACTAACTTAATGATATTTTGACAACTATTTATAGGATTATTACGATGGACAAATATTGTTTGTCATTTTTGGAAAATTATTTTTGAGATAGGTAATGATTGTATCAATGTTTCTATTAATATGTATATGTATATAAACCCTATACTAGGATACCATTTCATTGTACCCTCTATGATCATTCAGATTACACTTATTAAATACCAATTAATCTATATTTTCCATATATGAGATACTTTGTAGATAAACAAGACCACCTCGTTAGATATCTATATACCAAAAATTAATTTCTTTATAGAAATAATGTTCCAAAATAATATATGTAGATAACAAACCCTTGGCCTCTTTCAAGGAGAAAAATGTATATTATTTTTGTGAAAAATTATTCCCCACCTTATATAAATCTAGTCATCATGGGAAAAATAAGGATATTCAACAAATGATCAATGAGGAAGATCCTATGAAATTAATTTTTTTAATAATAGTACCATAGTTTCATCAACAAAAATATCAAGGAGAGTAAATTCTTCTTGATGTTAGTATACACACTCTCAACTTTCAGTATCATTTTTTGGTAATCGTAGTTGTTTTCAATTACATCATCTTTATTCTAGGAGAAGATAAAACCAAGGTGTCATATTTTTGTGGAAACATAAATAATGAGAGGAATTCATTACAATGGAGGCTTTGTCATGCATGTATTCAACATTAATTTTTTGTAACTATTATAGATACTTTTAAATAAACTACTAGAAAAAAGGGATAATTTTACAATAAAGCTCCCTGGAAATAACCGCTTAGAAAATAATTTTTATTGGAAATATCAATGATTTGGGCCTATAACCAATTTTTTGAACATAAACATAGGTTTGTTATTTCTAAATTCAATGATTACTAAAATGTTTTATCAACAAATGAAGATATTGATCATAGATGTATGCCATAGGGTGTCTTCAACATACTAGCCAATAGTGGAAACATCCCGACTAGAAATTTGATAATGATTCTCTTTGAAATATTTGATCCCAAAAAATGACATATATATTCAATAATTGTTCACATATAAATAGTGATACACTTTGTGTTAGACACACACACAAAGATGAATATATAAATTTATGTTATTATTAATTTAGATTTGCAATTATTATACATTAACCACATATAAAATTATGATTACATACCTATAGAAACTAAAATTAAATTATTTGGTGGAATTTCAAAAAATATATATTTAATAAATTTAAAATATCTAAATGACTGGAATTTAAAAAAATTATGGTGATGGGTTTAATGATGAATTATAAATTGTGATTTTATCCTTTTTTGGAAATTAGTTTGTACCTCAAATTAATAATTTCTATATGACAGAATATCTAATCACTTCATTTTCCACCGTATATTGAAAAATAATGTATTTTTTTATTCTATCAGAAATAAATGTATTATAAAAAATCCATCAAATGTGTTTGATATGTAATCAAAAGGAATATAAATAGTAAACCACACCAAAATTTCAATTCAAAATCCAATGCAGGATTTAGGGATCCAGATAAATTAAAAACAAATCATTATAATCCATATAGGTATCATAAATCATTAGATACTATATTACTTACATGATTATTTCATCATATATAATCTAAATTCAGGGGATATAGAGATAGATCTAATGATAAAAAATGACAGGAAAAAAATGCATATATAGATTTAAAAAAATCACACTCAAACAAGTAATATCATTACTAAATATTGAGTCAAACTAATCCACTAGGATACATACTGATGAATTAATTTCTAATTTCATTCCCCATAAGTTTGAGATATTTTTTTTATCCCTCCATTAATGTTTAGATTTATATTGGAAAAAAAAGAAAAGAACTCCCATAGGAATATATTTTTATTAGAAGACAGAAATAAGATCGCATTAACTTTTACCCAAAAATTTACACATATTCTATTCAACCTTCTATTACATTTACTAATTATTCTTCTACATTTTCTGAATATTCATTAATTGATTAAATCCTCATTATATTACAACATAATCCCAAAGAGTTAATTTTTAATTAAAATTTCAATATCTATTTCTTTCATCATTATATTTTTATAATAATGAGACTTCATGAGATTCAATCTCTCATGACATGGAGGGGTTCTCCCTTTGATAATGATAATGGTTATATAAATACATGGAATGTATATAAGTGGTTGAAATTTTTTAAATATATTACATACATATTGGTTACATTTATTTAATGGAATTACATGATGTAACATCGTGGGTTTTGGAATTGGGTGAAAAATCAATCCCTTTTTAATTTTTCAATTAGTTGGGATGTTATTTTCTATTTTTGGAATCAAATATCAGTTATTAGAGTTTCCACAATCCAATATCCATATTTTTTATTGGAATGGGGGTTTAGATGTATACTTCAGTGTTTAAAAGTGGTTTTGGCTGTATCAGAAACCCGAAGTCCAATTTTTGGGTTATACATTTGGGGAAACGATTTAGGATAAACCATGATGACACTTCCAGGTAAATTTCCAACTCATTTTTGAATATCCGCATGATTTGGGTAAACCATGCATGGGGGAACATAGCATTGTGGTATTTTCAATATTAGTTTCAAAGGACCACCCCATGTTTTTCCATGGTAAGAGAAAGCTCTACGGTAAGTCGTATGGGTATAGCCACATTAGCAGTACTAGTACACTATAGCCCACATAGATATTGCATAGTTTTCCTGACCATGTGGTATATTTTAATGGATAAAATAATATTTCAACCTAGCTCATTTAACCTATTGTCTCTTCATTTTTCACCTCTGGGTCATGCACAGGAGGAGGGAATCCCCACTTTTCCTCTTCCTCTCCTACTTGATCGATCTTCTACAAATGTTGTTTGTTTTTGAATCTATCAGGTTCATTGGAAACATTGAGGTATATATTTTATCACCCTTTCTCTTACTCTCCATGATTTTACATCACCGAGCACTAAGTCTATTTGATTCATTTTTTCATATTTTCATGGTGCTCTATGGAAACCCAAATCTCTTCCAAACAACATTTAGTTAGAGCTCGATATTGGATGTGCCTACATCTATGTATCCAAGGTAGGTGGTCCATATTTTTCATTATATCTTCTTTATTGTTTCATGGGTGTAGAATTTAGATCACATATAGGTAATTTTGGTACACCTTTTTTTATACATATTTGTTGATATCATGTTGATTGTGGGACCCATGTGATGTCGTTAGGTATTCTGAAAACCCTATTTCACTTATGTGAGGCCACGTAAGATGTCTTCACTCTTATAGTGGTTTGGTCGAGGGTGTTATATTCATTACAGTTGAATTTTTTTAATTGGATTGTTTTAGTTATTTTAATATGAGGCATTCAATTCCTTATATTAAATCATAATGTTTTTTTAGATTGAAAAATTCAATCATTTTAAATTAAATTTCATCTGCAATGTGAGTTGAACTATTCTATTTTTTAAGGGAATCATTTATATATGATTCTTGGGATATACTGTGGAGGCCCTTGGGGTCATGAGAGGCTCAGCATGAGAATGAGGTTCCTGGTCCATTAAGATTGTGATGATTTTGATTATCTCACCGGGATTGGCTTAGATTTATTAAATGATATTGATCATAGGATTGGGATTCGTGGATTCTAGATGAGGTAGTGATCACTATTATGGGTAGTGTCCCTCGGTAGTGTGGGTTACGGAATCTTTTGGGGGTTCCTTCCAAAGAAAGAAACATTAGAGGTGAGGTGCCTTCGGTTTATAGTGATGAGGTTATCAGTTGGGGGTTATGTCTCCACAAATTGAGGCTTTAAACCTGATTTGATTTTGAATAATATATATCATCGCCTCTCGTGACAATGTGATATGATCTTATGGTGATTTTATTTGAGGATAGATATTGTTGTTCTTCAAGATATTGTGAAATGGGTCGACTGGTGCTTTTGAGGCGGGTTTTGAGGGATTAGTGACTTTTTTTGAAATGCCTTCAGGATGTTGGTGATTTATTTGATCCATGTGGTTTCAGGAGGCACGGGGTTCCAGTTTACTTTTTTAAGGTGTAAATTTAGGATTCATGTGGGTTGTGTGACATTAGATGGATACATTGGGCCTTAGGATAGGGACCCATTCTTATTCAAACAACATGTATTGGCCAAAGAAAGTGACATCTACAATGTGGCAGTTGACCACCAGTTGAGTTTGTCTTTATATTAAATGTTGATCTATTGATATTATTTAATTCTATATTACACATATTCTTAAACATTTATATTTGTTATGCACACTTGGTAGGTATCCTACAAATTTATGTTCTCTCACAGTACCCAGACCCTTCAGGATGCGTGAAAACTTTATGTCTTCATGTTCAGGTAATGGACTGAGATCTGGAGCAAGTTCTTAGTAGCAGCTTTTCCTAGGATGTTAGAATGGGTCCATGAAGTATGTGCCTCTTCTAGAGTCTCCTATTTTATTTCCATTTCATAGGAATTGTATAACCATGACTTGTATATATGTAAAGTATTAAAGTTATCCATGGGATCCCCTTCTATGTATTGATATGTATTACATGTTGCGTATGCATATTTTTTAGTTTCTACAAGTTTTTTTGTCATTCGGGCATGTTTATTCATTTCTAAAGCTTCTATTATTATTAATTCCTTGATTTACTATTGTTTATTTTTCTTTCTCCATTTATGGGTCTAGTCTGATTCCTTTCTGTCATTATTTCTTGTGCATGTTATATTATACACTCGGACCAGCATTATATTGTTATTCCAAGAGGGCATATCCTCCCCACCATATATCATTTACAAACTCATTGCTTGTTGGTATCCTTTGGCATCACAAGAGGTTCGTTAAAAGCCTTGTGCAACTCATCCCATTAGCACTATTTGGGTGGATAAATGTGTTGGGGAGACTAAAAATGGTATGAGAGTAGTTCTTGATTGGGAATTAGTAACAATTTTTCAATGGCTTCTAATGATATCGAGACCACCTTTTCTTTTCGGTTTCACTTTTAATTTGGGATATGGTAGTCAAAATAATATGATGGGGTTAGAACATGGTTTATAACTTTTTATTGGATTCATGTGGCCCCATTTTTTAGGGATATACCATGTTAATAGGGATGAGAATTATTGTTATATTTATCTTAGTATTATATTCTTATTTTTTTCCTTTAGTGGATTATTTGGAATGTTTTGTTATTTTTTATGATTTGTGTCCCTTGAACTTCTAAGGTACTTGATGAGATGTGACATTTTCCTAGTATGGGATGGGAATTGATATTGGTTCCTTGGCCTGTTATAGATAGGGGTGTGTTAATGGTTTTTCCGAGTTTGGAATATATTAGGATGCTTCAATTTATAAATATGCTCATTCTATCATATGAAAAGGACCTATTAGATATTATAGGTTATGGTATAAATTTTCTTATACCATGTGGAAAATGAGATATTCCATATAATTGATATAAAAAATAAATGTGATATGTGAAATGTGATATGTGAAATGTGAATGGATCTTATAAGAGAAGGTGGTTTCTATGGAATGTGTTGATTTTGATCACTATGTGAGGAATCTCAGTTGTCGGATTGAGGCAATGATGGATGTATGGACAAGAGTGGCTTGGGGTATTTCTGATACATGGATCTATGGATGTATTGTATGGAGTCCATAAGATTGGTATTCCATTAGGAATGGTTGTGTAATGAAATGATATGGGTAATGAGGATGTGCTACCTGTAACTACTTTCCTTATCTGTGTATTATATAAATGTTATATATGGGGTTTATATCCATTTTAGAGTATTCAATTGGTGCCTCCTTGATAGACTAGATGGAGCATCAGGCGGTTGATGGTTCAGTGTCGTTGGAACATGAATAGGTTAAAACCCTTGAGGGTCAGGTGGAATATGGATAGGCTCAGGGGAAAGAAAAGGCTTTGGTTCCATTTCAAGAGATTTACATTCTAGATCATGATGAGTTTGGGCCATGGATTAAGCAGAAGCTTCAAGAGAGCCTGGAATGGGATATCCATAGTATCAATCAGGGTTATCAAGGAGAAGATCTATATAGGGAAAATCTGGCACATGAATTCCAATCCAAGCACCCACTGAATTTTTTAGGGGGAGGGTGGTATGAAGTTGACAAAGAATTGGATCAAAATAATGAAGTTGATTTCGATCCGTTGGATATTCCTCTAGGGTAGAGGGTCAATATAGTTATTTACATTCTCATAGGGCCAGCTATGAACTGGTGGGACATGTAAATTCAAGTAGAAATACATATTGGACTCGCATGGAAGGACAATTAGGCCAGGGTCATTGATAATTTCTTCCTAGAGACACTGATTGTAGGAATGGATTCGGATTTCATGAGCCTTCTGAAGGGAATCATGTTTGTCATGGACTATTCAGTGATCTTTATGGACTTGTCTAACTTTTCACCTTGAATGGTGAGAAATGACACCTTGAGAGAGATTCACTTCAAGGATGGTTTACTGTACACCATTCTGGTATAGGTAAACATATTCATGTCGGCCTCATTCTCATAGGGGTGATCCAATAGATCATATCCAATGGAAGACTGATGTATAGAGCATACTCAATCCAAGAATCAGTTTTTAGTTACTTTAATGTTAATGCTTATGTTTATAGGATGTGGGGTTAGGATGTGTTCTATAAAGTTAGTTAGGCCAAGGGATCATCTAGACCTCTTTATAGTGACTCTTATATGATTATCTTTTAGTTTGGGAAGCAACAACATAATCAGACCTATTGTGAGTGGCCTCCAAATCATTGTCAGTCTTATGGATAAGTTTTTCATCTCCAGATGTTCTATAGGAACCATTCTCAGATAGACACCAGTGATGGAAAATCACATACATAGTGTTTTTATATTAGTTCAGGATTAGTGACTAGTGATGGCATCCTATGTTTAGTAAAATGTGTAGGATATGGCAGAGAGAGTGTGACTAAGTAGTGGGGTCAGTGGAAAGATGCTCATGTAGTACCACAGGCAGGTTAGTGGTCAGTCAGTCGAGCTTTGGGTTAGTGTATTCCATTGAGATTCCCATGTATGGGTATGCTAGTGAGCCGATGACAGTTAGAGGTACACCGTGGGCATGGATTTGAGTTTCTTTTGTTTTCTATTGGACATTCATATGGAGGAAAGTTCTTATTGGGTGCCCTAGGTTTAGAAAGTATGTAAATAGACTAACCGGATGTTAGTTATTGAGTTAGAACCAACTCAGGTGTGGAATTTATATATATGAGGTGGGAGGCATCATGTTCTATACAAGGGAATCATGGGTGAGGGAAATTTGAGGGGATTGGAATCATAAAAGAAATTGGATGGAAGAATTATTGAGGTGTATTTTCATTAGAAGCATCGAGGAGATCTGTTTACTTGAGGTGTGAATAATATTCTACCATTACAGTGTGGTACTTGAATGCGGTGAGAAGGACCAAGAATAATAAGAAAACATTGATATTTAGGACCTCATTGGTGCTATGTGTGACATTGTATTGACTCGGGTACCAATGTGGTGTGTCACTTTGATTATTTTTGGAATGAAACTGGAGAATATGATATGGTGTATGAGGGAAGATGAATCATATTAGGACGTTTGAGTCGGGGATATGGTCGAGGGACCATTTTTTTGAGGATTTCCTAGGATGAGACTAAGGATGGACACTCCTAATGTAGGGATCCCCTTGAGGTGTTTGACCAATACCCTTTAGACCGGGGTTGTCTGGCTATGTTTATAATATGATAGGTTTATTTGGAAATATCTAAATGATTTAATTTTATATATTGGGGAGAAACTATATTAAGTTGGGGAGATTGTCATATCGAAATTTTTTGAATCGCGTATAAAATAACTCCCTTTTTGAATTTTTCAATTAATGGGGGTGTTGTTTTCTTTTTTGGGCGTCAGATCTCAGTTTTTGAAGTTTCCAGAATCTAATATATATATTTTGGATGGGTTTAAAGGTTTATATAAATAATTTAGTGTTCATAAGTGGTTTAGAAAGAATTAGAGGCTCGTTGGCCTTTTTTGGTTGTAGGTCAGGACACATGGTTTAGGAAAAAGAGTGTGGCGCCTTATAGGTAACTGTGTGGATAATATATAAAAATTCACACAGTTTAGGTGAACCATGTGGGGGATGGGGAGTACGTGGCCATATATACTTATTAGTGGTCGACGTAGAGGTATCTTCATGGTTTCCACATATTCATAGTAAACAATGTGGTGGGCCACATTTCTACAACCAACTAGGTAGTACATATTCACTATAGTGCACATGTTTAGTGTACGTTTTGAATAATCAGGAGATCTAACCATGTGGAATATTTAATTTTAAAATTTATGATTTTACCCTCCCTCCATTATCCTTTTTTTATTCCTTCTTCCCAAGTGGTTCATGCACAGCAAGCGGGACACCTCTCTTTTCCTCCGCCACTCTTCCATGAACTTTATTATCCTTCTGTGGTCCTTTTTCAGATATTTCAATAGCATTGGAACCATAGTGGTAAGGGTTTCCTCACACTTATATCTACTTATCTTTGATTTTTCCTCATGGAATTCTAAATTTGTTTGAGCCATTTCACCAATTTTTTTGGATTCTCTAAGGAAACTCTGATATCTTCCAAATGACATCGAGTTAGAGATCTATATCATATGTTCCTACGTATACTAGTCCATAGTAGGTGGTACATACATGTATTTGTGTTTCAAATTCATTTTGGGGGTTAAAACTTTAGTGTGAATTCTAGTAATTGATAGATATCCCTTTAATAAAAGTTTCCTGATATCAATTTGACTGTGTGACCCATGAAATTTTATTGGGATACCCAATCTCCTTTTTCAATCATGTGATCCATTGTAATAGGTTTTCACTCCATGGTTGGTTTTGTTAGGGTGTCTTATTCATTTATTTTGAATTTTTTAAATTTAATTGGTTTAGATATTTTAATATATTTCATTCAAGTTCTCTATATTTAATTGTTAGGTTTGTTTAGATTGATAAATTCAATGGTTTTAAATTGAATTTATTACTTAATGAGATTTGTACAATTCAATCATTTTAAATTGAATTTTTTATTAAGTGTGTCATTTATTTATGATTATTATGATATACTTATGAGGACCATATGGTTGTGATGAGATCAACTAGAGATTTAGGTGTCTAGGCCTTTAGGGTTGACGTGATGTTGATTGTATTGTTGGGCATCTCCCGGGTTTCATGAGTGATATTGATAAAGAAAAATCATCATAGACATTTTATGAGTTGGAGAGGACGTCAACTTGGGAATTACCCATGACATTTTGATGGACTGGACATCGATTCTGAAAGACATGGTCATAGGGACATAATGTGCCATAGTTTATGTGATATAGATTTTATATTGGTGATTTCCACTCACCAATATTAGCCAAAGAACAAAATTGAATCGTGTGCACATGGTTTGACTCGATGATGATATTGTATTGTCCATTAATGTGGTTAGAGTCCATAGTAGTGCATATTATGAAATATATTAGGGGTTATTATAGAAGAAATCCATGTGGGGGGTGATGATCCTTTGGATGATAGCAATGAGGGTAACAGTTAGGAGCTCTGGCTTTCTGTAATGAAGTTGGGGGCCTGGTTTGATTTGTGAGAATGGATATCATCATTTCTTGGGATGTCGTATTATGATACATAGATTATTTTTATATGAGGACAACTATCATTATGCCACTATATTTTAGTGAATCTCATTATGGGTGCTTTCAATCAGGGCTCTGAGTGACTGGTGCCCTGTTTGGGCTTGCTTTTGGACATAGGTGATTTATTTGAGACATGAGATGTCAGGGGGCACATTGTTCCATGTTACTTGTTTGAAGTGAACTTGAGGTTTCACCCATGTTACATGACATTAGAGGCATACCATGGTCTATAGGACAATGATCTTTTCCTACTCAGACATATGATGTTTTCCAAAGAATGTGACATATCCCTAGTGCCTATTTAGATAGTGTTAAATTTTGGATTATTTTAAATATTGAGTTCCCGAATTTATATAATTCCATATTACACTTTTCTAACAAAAACATGGGTGTTGTCCTACTGAGACATGTTATCACACCCTAAAAGGGCCATTTGGGAATTGTGTAGACTTTAATTCATTAAATTTAGGTAATGAACCTGGCTCTATAGCTTGTTTGTAGTAGCATAATTTCATGTGAAGTTTCCATGGGACCTTGTTGACATTGCATTTACAAAAGTATCCAATTTTATTATCATTTTATTTTCCTTGTATCATCATAACTTTTATATCTGTCTGGTACTAATCTTATTAATGAGTGTCACTTTTGTATGTTGATATGTATGGCCTACTATGTAAGGATGTTTTGTTTCGTTTCTATAATTGGTTTGTTCGGAATATTTTCATGTTTATTCATTTGTAATGATTCTATTATTATTTATTCATCCATTTACTGATGTTAATTATGATTATTCTATTGGTGGCTCCAGTTCGATTATGTTGAGACTTCATTTCCACTTCATGTAATATTTTACAATCAACCTAGTATTATATTATAATTCAAAAAGGGTATATCCTCCACACTCTGCCTCTTTTACACACTCACTGCTAGTCAGAAAACTTTGGTGTTCGGGGAAGTGCTCTTAGGACCCAGTGGAACTTGGATAGTTACCAATGTTTGGGTGGCTAAATGGGTTGGGGACACTACACATGATATGGAATAATCCATCACATGGATCTTAATGAATTTCTTTTCTTCATCCCCTATGAGGTAATTATATTCTCCAAGTTATAGAAAACTACAATTAGGTCAGATCCCTAAATGTCACCTAAAATACATCACATAATATAAAATATACTAAAAATACCCTTTTATGTTTTTTATCTGTTTTCATCCTAAAAACCCACTACATTATCAACCACCCTTCAATGCATTGAATTTTAGGTCTTCTATCATCCATGTAAAAGGAAATTTTGTTATGTAAATCATTTTCCATATCTATAATTCATGTTTCAAATTCTCCTCATTAGAAAAGTAAAACATAATACTTTTCATCTCTTTGAAATTTATGATAAATAAAAAAAATTCATGACATCCATATATTTGAAAAATTATTCACTCATGATAAAATTTGTAGATTCGAATAATAACATCATATAAATTTTTGGGCTTGTTAAAATTCCAATAATTTTCTAATTTAATGATATCCTTCATACTGTAAAATATAAAATAAGAAACCTCACTATTAAAAAATAAACGATAGAAATATCAATAGATATAAATTAATTTTCTTAAATTAATAAAATAAAATAAATTAATTATTATTTTTCTCATTATTAAATTTATTTTTAAATACTAATTTCATTATAATTTGATTTTAAATATTTTAAATACAATTTAATAAATAAATATTGTTGAATAAAATGGATATTTTTACCTAGAGAGTATAATGATTTTATTTCCAATGTTAATTCATAAAACCTAAAAAATTCACTCCCATAAATTTATTTTCAAATACATCAGAAATAAAAAATTCAATACATTGGTCATTTCATGTTTCAGATTCAATTTGAATGCCATTGAAAATTACTATGCTTTTAGAATATAATATTCCTAATTTATTTATAAATTAAATTAAAAAAATTATACTTATTTTATCTATTTATATTAATTTATTCCTCCATTCCTATATTTATGTCACTAATCATGCAAATTACAGAATTTATGATAATATTTTCCCATTCTAATTTCCTAAAGATTTCATCATTGGATATTTCTATTCTAAAATCTCTATCCACTGATTCAATAACATATGTATATCTTGAAAAAAATTTGTGTAGTTATAATTCTCGGGGTTAGTAAGTTATAATTTTAAATGAATCTATTTTAGAATAATTTTATTTTTCTCTAATATTGGGAATAATGCATAATTTATAACTTAAACAATAAAAAAGTAATCTCAATCACTTTCCCAGATAGTGATTTAGCTTCAACACATCCATAATTTTAAAATGACTATCACATATTCATAACTTTAGTCAAATATATTTATCTAGTCTAGTTTCTATAATTTTGACTTACTTTTTTCAATTATTTGTATATTTAAATTTTTAAAGTAGAGAGGCATCAATGTTTTCCATGAAATTATGTGAAATTATATGCCATTGTGTAGAAGTTATCTTCCTTCCATTTCTATTAAATTTGATAATTTTTAGAACCCATCCAAATATCTCATTATATTTCCCCATATGATACTTGAAATCATCACATAAACAAAATATTAATTTTTATACAACTTTAGTTCACACCAACCGTCTCCCCCCCCCCAATTATGTTAAACTATGACCATTTATTTTATTCTAAAGATATGTAAATAGGATTTTTCATCATGTAGTGTGACTAAATAAAAATATTATTCCTGAAAAATATCAACAAAAAATAAATAAAATATCACGTTATTGAAAAATATAACTTATTTATAAAAAGGATAATATACTATTAAAATAATTCATCAATTATGTATAGAAAAAGCTACTAAATATTCCATTATTTTTAACACGATTTCTCTATAAAATTATATTATAAAAAATTGATTGGTTCTTTAAATAAGTAATTTAATTATATATCATAGTTTATCTTTTTTAACCTTCTTAAATGATTTATTTTAATTTAGATTCATATATCAGGACATGTAACTCAAAAATAAGTAGTATTTTCATGAATTCTGAAACATCGAATTTGAATAAAAGTTCTTTTTAGAATCCATAATTTTTTATATTATGATTAAAATGTTATTTTCTAATTAGATAATTATAAGAAAATATAATTAAATTAGGTTTTAGTTTGGAATTTTATAGAAAATAAAACAACTAGAATAATGGACTTGAAATTAAAAAAGAAAAAAATTACATAAAATAAATACTTTACACTCCTCCATCTCCTCATTTAAAATTCATTATCCTTTGATAATTTTAATAAATATGGATTTTTTATGGTTAAATTAAAGATAAAAAATTATAAAATATTATAAAATGTAAAAAATTGGGGTTTTCAGTAGGGAGAGAAGAGTAATTTGATCTTATCTACTTGTACATTGAGAAATTTCATAATTTCATTATCCAATATCCATTTACAATGAATGATTTATCCTATCATTATCTATTTATCAATATATACCCAAATTTTTATAAATTATTGATAATAAAAAGGTCCTTTGATTCCATAATGGTAATTCTATAAAATTTATTTTGTTTGTGGGCTGTAGAGCATCAATTTCTCCCATTGATGAAAGTCTCTATAATGATACAATTTTTTATGTTCCACTCATGATATTTTGATTTAAATAATTTATTTTAGAGGGGTATACTTATGATTTACATTTCCAAATAATATATATTTTTGATTCATATGTTGGTATTTCCTGATCTGGGCTCATCACATATTCAACCAAATAGTACTTCTATTCCAACTCCATATGTAAATGAACTCCCTTGCAATAAATCACTTTGTATGGTTTCACAATTATGATTTTTTTCTAGGATTTTGGATATTTGTTCATGGTTTATTAAAAAATTTTATTATAACCCTTCCTATTGAAATTTAATATTTTTTTAAAAAAATTATTTGATCTCCGAATTTGACACTTCATCTTGAACATTATTATTAGGGTCATATGGTTTTGGTGATAATTCGCCGCATACATTCTCATTACATATTTAAAACTCCTAGAAAATATTTATTAATTCTTATGGTTGGTTTATTTTAGTACAATACAGTTGTAAAATATATTAGTATTGAAAATAATCCTAACAAACAACATATTTATTAGTATTAATGTCATTAACTTCAACCCATTTTAAAAAAATCTCAATAAAAAAAATTCTAATGTTTTTTATCACGGGGGAGGGAAAAATGAAATTTTTTCCAAATTTGTTCAATATTTGAGAAAATTTTATTGGTCATTAAATGATTTTATTTCTCTTGGACAGATGTTATTAATGAATGAAAAATACACACAATTCATAAAAAATTTAGTATCTTCCTTATAAAAGGTGGTCCAACATATTATAAATTGTAAGACATTGTGTGTCATTATTGGTGGTAAAAAAAGTATAATGTATATGCTAATGGTTGATATTATTTTAGGATATACTGTAACATAGTCTCATACAGACAACTATGGATCATTTGATTATTATAAATATTCCAAACATATGGGATCTCCCAAATATAATACCATATCCCTAATTTGGAATTAATAATAAAATATTTGTTTAGGTGAAATGAAACCTCATGGATTAGTTTTAGATTACTATATCAGTATAAAATTGTTTAACTCCCATAATAAAAATATATATTCTCTTATAAAAGGAATTTAGTCATTTATTTATAAGTATGGATTTCATCCTTGGATGTGTGGTGAATAATGCCTAGGTGGTAAGCCACATGATTGTAAAATTTTATCATCTCATTAATTAAATAAAAAAAATTTCTATAAGTATCACTTACAATACTAGTATAATATTTTATTATACATCCTTCATTATATACATAGTGGTGGAATAATCAGACAAAATATTCAAAATATTTACCAAGAACATCTAAATTAAAATTATAAAAATAATATATAACAACAAATAATACCTTTCAGTGGGTTTTTTAATGATTTTGTGTTTTATCAATTATCATTCAATCATGTGAAATGACATGATTTATTTGGTTAATTAATTGTGTCAAAAATATTACAACATATTTTTATATCACAATAATATATATTAAAGGTGCTCTAGTAATTAGTAGTTTGTATGATAGGTGGTTTGGTTATCATAGAAATAAATTTATCAAAATATTCTTTATAATAACCATGAAATATAAATTCATAATCTTTATAAATTAATCTTTAATCAAGTAGATCAATATTTCTAAAATAAATGATAAATATCATGTGAGAGCCTATATATACAAGATAATATATAATATGATTCACCCAATATAGGATAAGAAAATCAATCAAAACATTACTTTTATATTTTCCAACCTCAATCAGATGTTTTAAATCACACACACCAAAACTATATCTCTTTCCAACATGAAATAAAATATTTAATATCTGAATAATATTTTTTCCCATAGAGAATTTGAAAATGTTGTCATGGTTCCCCAAGAAATAATCAAATTTTGTTTTAAATTTTTATAATATGTAAAAAATTACCTATAGGTTGTCCAAAACAAAGTTAGTGAAAATTATTACATAGAATAATTTAATAATACATTTTTCTACTTCATAATCTCGAAGGATTTATCCTATATTAAATCATACTATATGGACATATGAATGTTTTTTAACCTAGAAGTGTAACGAAAAAACATATATATCTTGAAAATACATATAGAAAGTTATTGTTAGTCTTATATGTACATATTTCTATCACATAATAAATAATGGTAGTGATTAAACAATATTTTCTACAGAGCTGGAATAGATTTAAATATTTTGTATTGACTCTTCTATTGTTCTCGAACGTTACTAAAAAATTTATATTTTTCTCATTTTTAACATCAATATGTCCAGTTTTCATGGGAAATATATCAATGGGAATAACCTAATGTGATTTATAAATGATTTAGATAATTCCTCCTCAAAATTTATAGTATGAATTATTTTATAACGTCCCCCATCATACTAGATCTCATATTTTGTTTAGTTTCCCAAATTATTTTCGAATAACCAACAAATAAAATATTATGAATGTATGTTTTTAGAATTTTCCCTAAGATATCTCCTAATATCTATCATATAAAATGAATTTTTTTTCTAAAATTTCATAATGGGTATTGTTCTCTCTGTAAATAAAATTTATTGGAAAAGATTACCAGAAACTTGATTCCTTTAATTGAAAAAACATATTTTAATTTAGTGGGAAAATGTTATAACTCTATTTTGGGGGTACTAATTATAAAGATATATTTTTTGAAATAAATTAAAATAAATTTATTATAATAGATATGAATAAATTTTATATCCTTAATCACCTAATAAAATATAATAACTATAAGAAAAGGTCAAAATTCATCAAATCCTCACCTATTTTCATAGGATAATCTTGTGTCCCCTTATTGTTTTTCACTAATTTTAAAATTTATAATAGATAAAATTTAGACAATATTTCATGAAACTATCCATAAAATTCAAAAGATTTAGATCCCTGAAAGTGTAAAAAAGTGAAAATTAAATTTTATTATTTTGGGTACTTCATAGATTCAAAATATTTGGATTGTATAGGTATCTCACTAAACTCCTTATATATAATTACTTTATAGAAATTTTTTTATTATTCTTATTGCTTTCAAGAAGTTTTTAATAATTATATTATGTATATTATATTGGTTCATATCCTCCATTATTCCCCCTACTCATTAATTTGATGGGAATCTCATATTATATTCTATAACTATAATATTATACAAAACTCATAAATGTAATGGGGGTATCTATTTTCCAATTGAATATAAATTATTAGGGGGTTCAGTTTTCATATCTCTTCCACATAAGATTAAAATGTGTCATTGAATTTAAATATGAGTCAATATCCAATAGTTCACTATCAAAATACATGAATCTAATGATACAATGTATAGAAAATATCCCCAGATCATGATATTTTCTTGGTAGCATTGGTTGGATCAATGCTAAAACAATTCTTCAGAAGTTTAATTTACCATTTTCTTAATACCTAATTTTGATAAGGATAGTTAATTAATAAAAATAACATATTATTTATTCTTCTTTTCTTCCTGTATATGTATATTGACATATAACTAGAAAAATCATTCCATCATTTTTGTTTGAATTTTATTGTATTATATAATCCTTTATTATAAAATTCTCATTAGTAACGGGAGAAGAAGGTCTCTATTACCATTAATATATTTTTAAGTGTGTTTCATCCTCTTTCTTTTTATTATATACCATTATTACATTTCCTTTTTATATTTCATGAATGGTTTGTTTCCTATTTCATTTTCATATTTCCTCCCACTCGTTTTTGAAAAACATTCTTCATGTTCTATTCTAAGGAAGATATAGTATTAGTTTAATATAATATTACATTTCACATATTTCATCGGGTATTTGTAATTTGAGGAGCTAGAAATTTTCCAATATTGGGGTTAGTATATCCACTAGTATTCTATGATGGTTCCTTAATTCTGTCATATTATTTCCCAGTCACTATATATATAATAATTTTTTAATATTCTTATGCTATTTTGATAATGAATATTATGTCATAAATGATTCATTTGAAGGATGGGTGGTGGTTCGAATTATTATTGGTGGAATTGCTACTTGTGTAGTTGTTGGAAGAGTGTACGGTTTTTATATTCATACTAAATGGTTGTTTATTTCATTTTTCTAATTCTAAAAACAATATTTTACATTACATGGATATGTCCATCCATGATTCAAAAATTTGAATTACCATTTTTTATTGGAAGCTTCCCAATAACTTATTCAGTTTTAATTATAAAATTTATCTCTATAATGGTTTGTAGAATGGAAATGACCACATACTATATCAAGAATTTATTTTCATTTTAATTTATCACATCCAATTTTATAAAAATATTAATACTTATTCAATAATAAACTATAGAAAGTTTGATTTAGAATACAATACGCTATTAAATCCTTATATTCTATTACTTATGGTATCAAAATATTGATATTTTGTGGTATATTATTGTTTAGTCATTTGGGATCAACTAGTGACTTTTCAATCATAGTTATCTAATTGATGCATCTCGTATAGTTTTCTCAAAATTGAGTATAACTTAGTAAAAATGGAAATAACATGATTCTCCGTAATGTAAAAATGGGGAAAACTTTTTTATTACTTCATGAATCATTATCAATACTCACACATGGTCTCTTTGAATTCCTATAATATGGAATATATCTATATCATGATTTATTTACAATATGAAGTGTGTAATAACCTCCAAAGGAACCTCCTCTATATTTCATCCTACTAATTTAACTCTTCTAATATCATTGTATAAAAATATTCATTATTTACTCAGTCTAAAGAGAATAGGAATGAACTAAACTTTCTATTCTCTAATTCAAAACCTCTAGACTCTAGTGTGGTATATACGAAGGTGGGTTTTTAATACAATTTTAGGGTACTAATAGATATTTCTAAGTAATAATTTAAATAATTTGAATTAAGTTGTTTTAAATTAATATTATTTTGGGAATCTATAAAATACAATCACAGTGTACTGATAAATATAGTTGGTTGTACAAAAGTCTCTCCATATTGGGTTTGGGTGAACATTCATTATTGTAGATTCAAAGTGAACAATTTATGATAAACTAAATTCTTATAACGAAATGTTTTCAAAATAAATATTAATGTTTTATATTTTTTATATCTCTCAATTTTTGACAAAAATTTTTCTACTAACATGGATATCAATAAGAATGGATATTTTATTTTTATACAATGTTCTGTAATTTATGTGTTGAAAATTATTGAAAACAACATCCAAATAAATAAACCATATTTTTCACATACCATTCATGGATGTTAAAAACTTCTACATAAATCATAATTTAATTATATGACTGGATTAGTGGAGACTATAGGAGTTCTCTGGATTGGGGTCCAAAAATTCAGTTTTCATAAATAATACAAGGGGTTGGTTTTCCGGAACATCAATTTTAATGAAATTAAAAATATATAAAATAGTATATATTTACTATGAAATAAAATATGGTGGGTTTAATTTCATTATTATAATTTCTATGTTATTATATACTTAATAATAGTTCCCAATTTATCCCAATAAACAATAAATGAATGAATCCTCATTCACATCATCATTCACACTATAGTGAATGAAATGATGAGGATTAATTGTGCAGTAATATGTTCTTGATCAATCCAGAATTATAATTTTGTGAAAATTTATCAAATGTCACCAAAATAATAATTCTCCCTAAAGTTTTCTATGAAAAACATGATAGTTTTTTTTACTCCTATGTAATTCAAAATGAATTCAATATCCACATATGTGTAAATAGTTCCTAGATACTTGCCTCTTTGTTAAGATTAATAAATCATATATATACTATAGTGATAAGAGAATGATATTATTTTATTTTAAAATGAATAAACCAAGTATTAAGAATAGTATACATGACCATAATTGTAGACATACTAAAATCGAGGTACTTGACAGAAAAATAAATGAACAGAATTATAAATTTTATTCATCAAAAAATGGACTCATGAAATAAAATTACATATCATTTCCATTCCCTATACCAATTGGAATTCCCCAAAACTCATTTGGTATATAAAACTAGAAAAATAGAAAAATATTAATGAATAATACCAATGGAATAATTCAATATTAAAATATCAAAAAAATTAGTTATTATCCAACATTCTTTCTTCATCCACCTATTGCTTTTATTGATTCACATAATCCATTATTAGTTAAACACACATGATATTAATTCCCATTTCAATTTCCATTTTCCCAATTATTTTATGTTAAGTTTGAATCCACATCTATTATTTCATCCTCTAGATATTGGGTCAATAATGGGAAATATATGTATTAATTGATTAATGATTTTAAATTCAGCTCACATTAATTAATATAAAAGTTCATTATATATATATATAATTTAAATATAAAGAGTTTCATTAATGAATTCAATATGGTTTCATCATATTAAATATGTAATTCATCATGAAAGGTAATTTTTTATGATATGAATCTTAATAATTTTCATTTCTTCACCCCTAATCATGTGATTTTATAATCCATGATGTGTACACAATCAATATTGAAGGATCAATAAATCCTAACAAAAATACTACATGATGTAATATTTATCCTCCCCTAAGGACCCTATATATGTTCCCCTTGTGGTGTTATCTTAAAATCCCAAATATATTTTGATCCTACAATCAATGGTTAAATCCTCCGGTATTTTATCTTTAAATGAAAAGGGTGATATGTTATGCAACACCTTTTTGGTTTATGAAAATATATTATCTATGATCCCCAATATAAATATATACAATATTAAATATAAAATAAATTAATATTACATGTTTTATTAAAATTTCACCCAACCCAATAATTTTTTAAAATATCTACTATTATTCAAACAGCTAACACAGAAAAAAAATTCATTACGCATATTTTTTTTTCATATTCACCTAAAAGGTTTTTATAATTAGATCATTCATTACTCCAAATAATTTACAAAGAACCATTGTTACAAAGTAAAAAAATGAATTATTAATTCTGATCCAATCAATATATTTAATAATTACATAAATAAATAAAATTTTAAAACAAATATTCAATAAATCATTTAAATATATAATATAATGACACTTTAGTATCAAATCATCATATAAACCAATTAATAAAAAATATAAGTTAATAAAATTAATGGCTTAAATCTATAATATAATGCATTTATTTCCTCGCTCTATCATAATCAATGGGATATTTATTGATAGGAACCACACATATAACCTTACGACATCATTCCCTGAAGCCCCTGAAGAAATTAAACTCCCACCATGAATATTGGAAAATACTATGTCACACACGGTTTTAGTTCATTTATATATCCATGAGATATGTATCCCAAGGAAATGAGCTACCCTACCCAAATAGTTGAGGAGGCCAATATTCGTAGGGAAATATGGGAGGGGTCTATTTTCATATGTGTTGAATCTCATTAGCATTGGATAATTACAAATCCTTTATCTTCCCTTCCTACATAAAATACTCTATTCTAGGATTGATATATGAAAACTATTCATTTCCCTAGAGGTGATATTTCTTTCTAACATAGCTCTATCTCTATAGGGTAAATGGATCCTAGCTGGAGACCCGTTATCACAATATTTCATAATTACATGTGGTCATAATTTGACCAATGACCTGAATCCTACAAACCTTGTTTATCAAACCATTATTATATGAAAATTTTCAATAATTTAATCATATTCTAATTGGTCGGTTATACCCATTTTAATTTTAATCCCCTATGGTGAAATTTTTATTATAACATTTTTATTAATCTCTTTGAAATTTTCAATTATCCATTGGAGTCCTATGAGTTCGTGAATTATTTTTGGGATTAGAATTTAATGTATCACATATTTTTAATTGTGAAAAAATCTGGCATCATGATGATGAAATAAAATATAGATGAAATTTATAATTGATTCCATAGATTCACAATTTATTCGATAAAATTTTTTTATTTCTAATAATATTTTAAAAATCATCTAAATTATGAATATTATCTAGACTATAAACCCTAAATATTTTTATTTATGTTTTTATTAATAATTATGACAATCCTATATATATATATATATGGCATTTTAAGGATTATTAGTGGTGTTATGAATTTATTTTTTAGAAAATTAATATATCACACTATATTTTTTAGAAAAACACTATTATGAGGAGATGATGTCCTTTTGTACAATTAATTTTATTCAATCATTTCACCTTGATTAATATGATCATGGTACACTCGGCAATATAGCAATTTGAGATTTTGAGAGAATAAATTTTTTTTTTCAACCGCATAAGTAACACACAACAACAATATTAAAATATAATGTTACTCCCAAATAAATTAATGTGTATTTAAATTAAAAATAATAATCTCTTCAATATATTGTGTTACACACAACCTCTTGATTTTTATGTTCGATAGTGGAATCAATATGCAACCCTAAGCATAAACGACCCACAATATATAAAAATATCATAACCATTCAATTAAATTTTTTTGTATAAATATAATTAACTAAATTATGATATATATATATATACATTTCATACTAAATATAAATTATAGATAAAATATTTTTAAACAATTAATAAATTTTTTTATAAAGTCATTTTTAAAAAAGAAATGTCACTAAAATGGATTTTTATTTCTTTTTTAAAAATATTATAAATACATGTTAGCAATTTTTGAAAATATATTTCATAAAATTATCATAATTTTAAAAAAAAATATACATTTTTTTAGATGTTTTCCATTTTTTGGAGAGTATTGATTTTTAGAAAATTGTGAAAAGGTGTTTATTTTTGAAAAAATATCATTTGTTTCAGAAAATTAAGTTATTTAAAAGTCACATTTTGTTATGAATATGCTTTAAATTAAAATTAAGATTATTTTTTTATATTTCCCCAGCTTAATTAATTTTTAATCACCATTATATATTTTTAGAATGTATTGGTTTTTAGCATTAAAATGTGGTTTCTTAGGAAATATGTTTCAAAGTGAATAATTCTTCTTTGTTTTAATAAATAAAATTAAAACCTAATGAGGAATGTTTTAAATTAAATTTATATAACATATATCATTAAATATTATTTCATCATCATAAAATGATGTCAATTTTACCCAAATTTAATATATAATCCTCTTGTTCTTGAAAGATATATATTTCGAAAAAAACTCATCTTTTCATCACATATATGGGTTTTGTTTTAAATTTATATATTGAATCCTTTAGATAATTTATTGGAAAATCTATCTTCATTTTTTTAATCATTATTTCATTTTTATATTATAGATAATTTCTAATAATTTTTCGAATAATTAATATTTTTTCATGAATGGTGAAAAATACTAAATTTTAATTGAAAACATGGTTTGGGTATAAATTATTTATAAAGTTGATTTATATTATAAATAGGTTTCAATGTAAAATTACATCAATTAAATATATGTCATTCCAATTAATTTAATTTTAATCAATTTCATATTAAAATTCTAATAACAACTTTTTAAATATGTAAACATTTTTTTAAAACATGCTTTCTCATCACATCTATGGGATTATTTTTAAAATTAAATTATTTAAATTATGTAAAATGAATATTGAAAGTTTATTCAATATTTATAATCATAATAATTTTTACTATCTAATAATTTCAACTTAATTTTGACCAAAATTAATAGTGAAAACTATAAAAATTAGTATTAAGGTAAAAATTTGTTTATTGAGGGCTAAACAAAACTAATAAAGGATAAAATGACATAAAATATTTGATAAAATTAATTGGATTCAAATATATTATCTTAATCCCTTAATATCTACAATTTTTCATTACTGATACCTTTTTATAAGAATAAAACGTGGGTGGAGTTCATTCCTTTCAAAAATATTACTAGTATCCCACTCACCACACTTAAAAAGGCCATCCCTAATCCTCTATTCTTTAATCCATAAATCAAATTTTCATCGACTGATAATTTCTTTAAAAACATCAGTATTATATACCCTAATCCTAGAATAATAAAATTTGGAATAAAATCAAATTGGATTGAATGTTTCAGAAAACCTGGGGATACCTGAAGACGAGGTAATGTTATTCAACAAGCATTTTTATTTTATTTCTTAAGGTACATAGTTCAATTCAGATTAAAAATGATGATATAACATAAAAATTATATTTCATATAATAATATTATATTAGAAAAATTTAATGGCCATAAACTAACTCATGTTTTTATAAATGGGTTACAAAATCATCATCCATGTGTACAGCGGAATACCGCATTGTCATCTAATGTCAGTCATTTTTCCAGTACCACGTCTCACAGTTCGGTATGATGATTTATATAAATTAAATTTATGTTATTTATAAAATAAATAGTTATATATGGAGTTATTATATCATATTTACCATTTTTACATTTCCATTTATAGGGGATGTTATAGAATTCCCATGTGTACAGTGGACTACCGCCTCACGAAGTGATGTGATTTGTTTTTCACTAAATTATTACATTTTATGTAGTAAGGATATATATAAATGATGTAATTATTATTTTCATGACATATATTTCATGAAAAATGGATAATATATAATTTTCTTTTAGACCTTTTCACTCACTTATCGATGAGTATGTCTTTCATCTACCTGTGGATGATCGTCTTTATGAAGCAATGTGAATATCTCTTTTATCACCACACAATGTGGAATATATATAAGTATACATATATAAATAAAATTATATTTACAATATTTTCATCATTCTGGATATATAAAATATTACATACGATATTTCTATAATGATCATTTATAATTGGAAATGTTTCTCATTCATATGTATAACCTACCATCTCAATGGTCGTAACAATCTTCATTTTTTTGAACCATATTTATTGATTGGTTTTTATTGTATAATAGATTTATATATATGATAAATTTTTAATTATTATTATTCTATATATTATATAACTATATAATATTCATAGGAATAAAAACATTCATTCACATATATGAATGAGAAAAGAAGACAATGGACAAATGAAACAACTAATGATTATTTGAGAACATGTGATACGATGTTATAAATGATCATATATGATATTTTATGTTTTAATATGGTTTTGGAATAAGTTTTTACAGGTTTAAAACAAATATAATAGTGGTTAAATAGTGTTCAATGATAAAGAATCATGAGGTAATGTATTTTATAACTCAATTTATATTCATTGGTTTAAACATCTACTTCACTGATTATGTCATAATAGGATTATATAAATAGATAAATTTATTATTTAGTGATTTATTTAAAAAAATTATTAGTATTTAAATTTTCTTCTCATAATTAATTAATTTGTTAATCCCCACTTCAATGATTTGATCTTTGTATGATATTTTTGTGTCAATTTTCTTTCATTGACACTTATTTCATGTTACGAACATATGTTCTTTAATTAGGTGTATATTCAACGCCATTAACATCAAATATCTGAAATTTATTTATTCTCATGATATTTTAGGTTTAATTATATTTTATCCTTTCACGGGGCTTACAATTCAATGTTTCCAATGTTGTATGGATTTTATCTTCTAATATCATCGTTATTCGGAATTATTTCGGATTAAGCCTCTAATATCAAAAACAAACTTCTCTCATTCAAGGATTATCATGATTTTTATCATACCCTAGTTATTATTGATATTTTCAAGTAATAGTTACAGATTTTCACAATTTTAAAAATAAAAGAATTGAGAAATGTTTTTTAGAAAAATTGTCATTATTTCTCTCTTCGGTCAAAACCTTTTTTATTCAAAAACCATGTTTTCCTAAAATGTTTTTTAAAATATTTTAAGAATTCCTAAAATTATATATTTAATAAATTTTTAACATTTTTAAATTTTTACCAAAATTTTGGAAAAGATTCTTCATGTTTTTTCCTAATAACGCTTGTTATGCATTTACTAAAAATATAAAGAGAATCTTTATTTTAACATTAAAAACCAAAACTTATTATTCTATATTCAGGACCATTATTTTTATTAATTATTACTTTATTTTTAATCAAAGTTTTTTGCGATGAAATATATCATCAAATTTTTAATAATTTTTTTTGAAATAGAATGGTTACTTTCCCCAATAAACTTATTTAATTGTTTTAAATATTTATTTAAATGGTTAGTTTCCATTATATGGTTCTAAGGATTTTGATAATATTTTCAGATATTTTTTATTATTTTTAGAATTGATTTTAAAAATTAAAATTTTTTCTCCAAAAAAATATATTTAATGATGTTTTAATCAAATTCTCATTCATCAACCCCAATACCCCTTTCTATTACATACCCTATAGTAGGGAAAATTTATAACGATATAATCATTATTCTTTCTCTATATATATTTGAATGGTTTGAAATGGATTGTATTAGAACCCATTTCTTATCCACAAGTTAATAATGTTTCAACAAAATTATTATGGAACACATTTAATTTATTTAGGTTTAAAATTATATAAAGAGGATAATAGTTTTTTTATTATTAGAAATAAATGAAGGATCTATAAACATTATAAATTTTATTGTATTATAAAATTACATATAATATGGGTTCACCACTATTGCATTGGGTGTGCCTGTTATAGAATAAACTATGAATGAACCCATACAGTGCACCAATGCATTGGGTAATGATTATGTTATCCAAAAATATATATTGGAAGTAAATCTTATGGTCATTCCAATTTTAAGGGTCTCGTAAGGGTTTTATAATTGTTCTATGAAGTTGATGTTATATGATGCCAACATGTTTTCTCTATGTTTTTTATGGGTTTATAGTGTTTCTATGACAAAGATTAATATCACATGGATTATGATTATTGATTCTGATGGCTCTTTCTTTTTGAAATCCTTATTCCTTGTTTTATGATTAATCATTCAGTCATTGTTGGGTGTGTTTTCATTTATAATTATCTCTTGTACATTGATTATTT
This sequence comes from Viscum album, assembly GCA_963277665.1. Lineage (NCBI taxonomy): Eukaryota > Viridiplantae > Streptophyta > Magnoliopsida > Santalales > Viscaceae > Viscum > Viscum album. Next base: position 300,366,361 of record OY728131.1, on the reverse strand, counting down.
AATCATACCCTTATTCGCTTGTTATGTTCATTGATGTCATCCACTTGTCATTGCTTATGTTTTAGCATAATGAGAAATTGAGCTCCCCATTCTTACGTTTAAATTTCTATAGGTTATCAAGAAAATATATTGGACATATTATTTCTATAATGGATTTATTATGGAAGATGTTAAAGACTTAATTTGAAATAATAAAATATAGGCTAAGTGCGAGAAATGATCATTTAATTACACGGTTATTTAATATGTTGGTTTTTTACCTATTCTCTAAAATTATAAACCTAAAAGGCCCTTGATTATTTACTGTATAAATTTTTTAATTTTTATTTTTAAAGTTATATATGTAAAAAAAAGCTGGTCATGATTATCGATATCAAATCCCAAAATGTAAATTTTTTGATTTCAAAACCTGATCTCAGAGTGTGTGTTATAGGCTATTATAGTTGGTATCAAATAAAAGATCAAGATAAATGTGGAGACTTGGTTGTTCTCATGTGATATTATCTAAAGAGTTTTGGATAACATTATAGTTCAATATGGCTAAGGATGATCATAAGTTCAATTTGTTTGACACCCCTATATTGAATTAATGTATTGAGATCATAGAGTTATTATGGATGCTTTTGGAGATGTTTTATTAGATAGAAATATTTATTAATATTCTGTTTAACCTAAATCATTAATTTACTTTTTTTGTAAATAATATATAACTTATTTATAACCTTTAGGGTTTATATGATCTGGGATATTCAGTTAATAATGGGAATATAAGTTATATTCTATATAAAAAAATGGGATTAAAATTATATAATGACTAAATGAATAGCTTTATTTTAAAAAAGGGTCCCCATATTTTGGTCTTTGAATATGAAAGGTAGGATATCACATGTTCTGTTAATAAACAATTTAATTTTTAGGTTTTTTTAGGAATTATTTTGTTTCAACAAGGGTATTACTATTGTGTTTTGAAAATTAATATATTATTTTATCATATGAAGGTTTTCCCATTTTGGTAATTATCGTACCATGTAATAACCATTTTTCGATTAATATAGAAAGATAGTTCGAATAGTTTTTAACCAATTTTGGGGTATTTTATCTTTTAAATGTCGATTTTTAGTTCCTAAATCATGAATAATTAATCTTGAATACTATTAATTATTGAGAAAGAGAAGACATTATGTTTGAAATTGGTTAATGTATGAAATTATACTTTTCAATTAACTATATTTTAATATGTATTCAGTTTAGACCGTTAATTAATTCCTCAACAGTAGGATAAGTATCTTTAAATAAAAATGTTATTCTATTGCATTTAGATTTGATGAATCATAGTGTCGTCTAAATCAATACATATTTAATGTTTTTTTTGGAAAATAACATTCCATCGATCATTCACATTCTAGTGATCAATAAACTAAATCAGTCTCTATAATTATTTATCCTTTTCTCCCATATCCAAATCTTTACATTCACACAAATTTCTTCTACATTGAAACCTAGTATGGGTTCTTCCAGATTACCCTTGTACTACACATTAATTTTTTTCACGATGATTTGATAATAAAACATTTTATAATGGGGGATTACATAAAAGGTATTCTAAAATTTCAATTTTTGATTACATAGAAAATGCGAAAATTGTATTTATATAATTTATTGAATGGGGAAGATGTAACACCTCAAGACTTTAAGAGAAGACAATTATGATCGATGGTGTAAAAGACATGTAACATTGAGCTTAAATGATAATGTAACACCCCGATACCTTATTATAGATTTTTTTAAAATAAATTTAATCTCTTATATTCTTTTCAATACATGAGACCCTAATATTTTTATGTTCGATTGTATTCCACATGCAACACCAAGTTAAACGACCCATGATATATGTGATTGTTATAACCTAGCCATTAAATAGGCAGATATGAATAGTATTAAATATTTTAATATGTATATATATATATATATATTACAATGTGTATGATGGTTTGTAATAATTAATAAGAAATATTTTTTAAATTTTAAATAAATAATAAATCAAATTTTCGAAAAGTATTTTTCAAAATATGCTTTCATCAATAATGAATTTTATTAATATTCATGGGAAAATATATTAAAATTAATTTTAGGGACATTTTGAAAATCGATTTTATAAAATTTAATTCTCTTATAAAATCATAATAATTAAATTTATATTGGGATAAGTATTTTAATTTTTCGAAAAATAATGATTTTCATTTAATAGGGAAAAATATCAATTTTAATAGAAATGTCATTTCATTTCAATAAATTTAGAAATTTAAAATTCGTATTATTTGATGAATATTATTTCAAGGGAAAAATTATTCATTATTTATATTTAATACACTTAATTTTTGTTTAATCGTCATTTATTTTACTTTAGTATAGGTTTGTTTTTGTGATTAAAAAGGTTTTTTTAACTCTTTTAAAGTGCATAATGCTTCTCCATATTAATGAGTTAAAATAATACATATTAGGGAAATTTTTAAATAAAATTTATAAATTACATATCATATTGATGTAAATAAAATTTTTTAAATTATTTTTATTAAAAGTATATTTCATATAAAATCATCTATTAATTGACGAAAATTCACTTCTCGAAAACATTTGTTTCATTCCCTTAGTCTATTTTTCAAAATTATACTTTTTTAAATTAAAGAAAATATATTTGAAAAAATAAACATCAATTTTTAATTTATCCTGTATAATTTATGTTATATTTAATTGTTTTTAATTTTCTAAAATGTTATTTTTATTCTGTGGTGAAAAATAAATAATTTTAATTAAAATGTACATTTTTATTTAAATTTTTTGTAATATAAATTTATATTTTAACTTTATTTTAATGTATGATTGCTTAAATTATATACAAACTATTATAATTTTTTACATTTTGACAAATTTCATTTTAAAATGGTATATAATAACATTGTAATAATTTAAATAATTTCCATTTGATAACACACTTTCTCATCCCCTCTACAGTATTAATTATAAAATTAAATTTTGGCACTTATGTGAAATTAATTTTTAAAAATGGATTCCATATTTCGAATCGTAATAATTTATATTATATAATAATTTAAACTAAATTTTTGACAAAAATTAATTGTGACAATAGTTAAATTAAATTAACACAATTAAGGTAAAAATGTGATTATTTAGGGTATAATTTAATAATATAATTGTAAAAATGACATAAAAAATTATATAAACTCTTTTATGTGTCCATAATTCAAGATTATCCATTCATGGGTTGATAATTTTCCATTATTGAAAACATGTGAAATGAAAAATACATAGGAGGAATTCATTCTTTTCAAAAAAAATCAAAATTTTCCACTCAACTCACTTATAAAAGGATACCACCTCTTCTCCATTATATACACCTTAAATTCATTTTGATTCATCCAATAACATCCCAAATAACTTCCAAAATTCCATTCTATCATCCAAAAACATTTATTTTTGGATGAAATCCAACCTAGGATGGTTATTTGCGCATACCTAAGGAGGATACCCGAAGAAGAGATAATATTATTCAACGATCAATTTAATTTTATTTCTTCATCTGCATACATTAATTAATATTAAACCATATTAAAATAATAAAATAATTATCATAAATATGTTATATTTTTTCATAATAGGGTCACTGCCTACAACCATCCCTACTTCAATAAATTGAGTTATGAAATCATTCTCCGTGTGAACGGAAGACTACCACCTTTTGAACAATTGTCATCTTTTTCTATTATCACCTCTCACAGTTGGGTATAATGATGGATATAAACTATATATATATATATGTAATTAAAAACATAATTATACCTCTATTTCCATTACATCAAACATAAGATTTTAATTTTCTAAATATAGGGGATATGATAATGTTGAATTTGTGAACTCTAGATTACCATCTCACGAAGTGTTGTGATTCATTTTTCACTAAAACTTTACATGGAAGGTAATAAGGATAAATTTAATCAGTATATTTAATTCACATTATGTAATTTTCATTATCATGAAAATTGTATCTTTAATAAATTTTATTATATCATTAAAATTTTTAAAGTTTCCCTTATAGAAAGATTATAACATCATTCATGTTCATATAGACTGCGGCTTTCACAAGGTGATGTGATACCCTATTTTATCATCTTACCATAAGGATAATATATATATATATATATATACATATAAATAAAGAAAAAAATATCTATGAATTTTTTATCATTTTGGAATTATGAAACAATAATTACAACCTTTCCATAATGAACATTGAGAATTGGAAACATTACTCCAATATATGTTTGACCTACGGTCTCTGTCCTCATAACGTACATCATTTGTCCAGACTATAAATCATGGTTGTTTTTAAAATTATTAATTATATATAAATATGATTATTATATCATTATTATTTATAAGTCGATTATGTAAATATATAATATTCATAAGAACTGAAAACATTCATGATAAAATAAAAATAATAAATCATGGAAATTGAAACCTAGAAAAATGAAAAACTATTAATGAACAGGTGATAAGATTTTATAAAATGATAATATTTGATATTATAATTATTAATATGGTTCTTTAATAAGTTACTAACATTTTTAAACGTACTATATTTGAGTTTAAATCATGTTCTAGTAAAATGAAATGGGAGGTAAGGTATTTTATAACTCAATTTTCATTCAATGGGTTAAACTTATACTTCCGTGATTATGCCTTGACTATATTATTTTCCTAATGATAATTGATTTTTTTCATTGTATTTCAACTTTTCTTTGATGATTTAGTTTTATATAGAAAAATAAATTCATTGATTAATCCCTGCTTCAATGATATGATCTTTGTAAAGGATTTTATTCTTAATATGTGTTCTTTGAGACTTATGTAATGTCATGAACTGATATTCCATTATGAGGTGTAGATACGACCCCATTGACATTTAATATCATTAATTTACTTATTCTCATTTTATTGTGTATTTGATTTTATATTATGCTTTAATGGGGCTTAGGATTAAATATTACCAAAGGGGTAAGAGTTTTATGTTATAATATCATCAATTATTGGGAATGTCTACGGTTAAGTCTCCAATGTTGAATTAAATTGAGCTAACTCTCACGTATCTTCATGATATTTATTATCTTTTAGTTAATTATGATATTTTAATTTATGATTAAATTAATTTCCACTTAATGGAATATAAAATAATAGACTGTGTTTTTTTTAAAAATCATCTTTAGTCATCTCTTTAGTAGAATGCTATTTTACTACCAAAAAATTATTTTCTAAATTTGATTTCAAAAATGATTTTACTGATCATGAAATAATTTAATAAATAAATTTTTATCATTTATAAATTTTATATAAAAAGCTAATCGAATATTATTATATTATTTTTAGAAAATGATCATTTTTCTTTAACCAAAAATGTAAAAGAATCAATTTATTTAATTTTTATGGCTTGAATGGAATATTCTACAGTCTGATAAATTATTTTCTTTGAATAAAAAATTTTATTTCTTCATGATTACTTTAAAAGAAAATTATTTTCAAAAAAAATTTAAAACAATTTTTCAGGATAAAATATATATATATTCCTCAATAAATAGATAATATTATTTTTAAAACATTATTTATATTATTATAAGGTTATTTTAAAAGAAAATTATTTTCACAATATTTTATGAATTTTTTGTTTTTAAAATGAGATGATTGAATATAAAAATGTTATTTTCCACAAAATTTATTTAATGATTTATTTGTGGTGTTCCCATTCATCAATTTGAATAACTATTGTAGTTACTTATGATCTAATAAATATATTTTTAAATGATACCATCCTCATACTTTTTATGGATATATTAAGATTGTTTCAAAAATACCTTTATGAAAACCTTTTCTTTTACATGGGTTAATCAAGTTCTGGAACCCATTTTTTCCAAGTTTTAACCATGTTTTGAAGAGATAGCTATGGAATATATTTTCATTCCACATTTGAATCATGTTATAAAATGAATGTTGGTAATTTTTTGAGTTTAATGATGAAATTATGAACTATTTAATTTATTCACATTGTGGTTCCTATAAATTTATCATATGATTTTTGTGCCCAGATACGACAGGGTGAGACAGATATAGCTTAAATAATGATTGCACTAAGATATCACTCTTGTGCATTGGGTAATGATTATATTCGAATTCGACTATATGGGTATTCCATTTTTAGTGGTCCGGGAAGTGTTATTTGAAAATGAGGTTCCAAGATACCAACACTTTTTCTCAATGCTTTATATTGGTTTATACAATTCCCTTTCATCATTATTAATATCACATGGCTCTTGATGACTGATTATGATGAGTATTTATATTATTAAATCCTTAATACTTATTTCATATTTTATGATTCAATAATTGATGGGAATGATTTCTTTTATGACTCTCTCTTGTAATATGATTAATTCATCATATACTTTTTCACTTCTTATGTTCATTATTGGCATTCACTTGTAATGTCTTATATTAAACCTTATCGATTATTACAGTTCACCCTTCAGATATTTCATATTCCTTAAGTTATAAATAATTAATGATGAAGGAATTATGTCTATACGTAATTTCATTTACATGATGATAATGAACTAGTGTGAAATAAAAAATCTCATTTAACAATGTTGATATTCTTTATGATTGAATTTCTCATAATTTTGAATAACACTAAACAAAATAGTTCCTTACGAAGTTATGTGATATAATTTTTCCTTTTGAGGTTTTAAGGATTAAATATAAAAAATTCGAACACAATTATTGATATCAAATCTAAATATGTCAGGTTTTTGATTACAGAACTGAATCTTGTAGTGAACGTTCTGGGATTTTATAAAAAATTTATGAGTATTTTCTATTGAATTTTGGAGTTTTAAATCCATAAAAGTAGTTTATTTAACCATTAATTAAATAATAATTCATTAATGAGAGTACAATGATTATATTACAGTACGATTGAACATACTATCACAAAATGGTGAATATGTTCACACTAAAATGGTTTGGAAGGTATCTGTCAATATTCATTGGAATGTTGTGGTTTTGAAATGATGTGCATTATCATAACACAACATGGACCTATGGAGTTTCTTTTCTCAGTTAATAAAATAGTTTAATGGAAGGGTATTTTATAAAATTGTGGAACCCCTTTTGTAGGATTTATAATTGAGGAAAGACACACCAATAAGAATCCTCAACTCTAATAAAATAGAGTTGTTTACATTATATGTAACATCCCAAGAAATTAAAGAATTTTAATTTTTCAATTTTATTAGCATTTGTGAATTATATAATAATTATACTTTAAAGGTGACACTATGTTCGAAGACATACCTAATACGCAACAATGGGTTTTGTTTTAATCTTATGTTGCACACAAATAATATAATAATATTGTTTTAAATGGTAGTTAATGCCCAGATGTTTTATTGGAGGGAATGAATTGAACTAACTACAATATGATTATACATTTTTTTTAATATTTTTACATTTATCAAATAAAATTTAGAGGATTAAAATAAGTAAATAATTCGATTTTAGGCATAAATACTCTAAAATTCACTAAAAGGTTGATTTACCACCTTTAAATGGGTAACCCTCATTAAATCTAGATTTTCTCACTTTAATATGTTCTATTTGACAAAATAAAATTTTTATTTAAAATCAGGACATCAAAATTTACTTTGGATGAAATTTTGATATCTTTCTAATAAAGTTCATTTTTTAATGAATAGTGAAAAATATTGTATTTTAATTCAAAACAGCCTCTTAATCTAATTTATTTATATGGTTATATTATCTTTTTAATTGGTTCTAAAGTATAATTATAATATATTTTTATCATTTAATCTAATTTTGGTCATTTGAAGTAATTTCATTTTGAAATTGTACATAAATAGGTGTCAATATTTTGATGGTAATTATATCTTAACAACACACTATCTGTTTTAACAGCGGGAATTAATTTTAAATTAGTTTTTTCTACTTTTCTGTTTTGAATTTGTGAAAATGGACTCCATATTTGGAATTAGTAGGTCCAAATTGTGTAAATAGGTATGTTTTATTTTTATTCATTTAAAATATTTACTTTAGTAAATATTTTATTTACCATGATTAAAATGTATAAATAATAAATAAGGGTAAAATATAACATTATAATAATATTAAATTACCCTAAAAAGTGTTCTAATACTATTTGTTGATACATATCCTACCATTGTCATCCTTGGGTCGAATTTGGGACCTCATGGAGCCACATGGGAGTAATAATGACATTTTATATTAATTAATTTAAATTAAAGACAAAAATGACAAAAACAAATATCGTTTAGTAAATAAATTATTACATGGGATTATATACGATATATATTCGACTATAATATTCTTTTTAAAGAAAAAAATATTTCCTACATCATGGTATTTTTTCTATAATTTTTGAACATCAAATAAATTAAATTCTTTATGACACAATAATGATACAATATTAACCTCATTAATAAATGATTTAAATAAACATGATTATAAATATTAAGACAATATCCAAAAGTAGCCCAATTATTATTGTATTTTTTTATTTCGACCATGATTCATCTTAAATTTGATATTAATGAATAGTTGACTTTTTGAAACCGAAAATGAGGTTAACATAAAATAGTTGGTTCAAAATTTAATAAAGAGTCCCTCCTCTCCCTTAAAAATCCCCCACTTCTAACACGTTCCTCACACATCTCAAGACATTGGATCATATAAAATCAACTCCAATAAGCTCCCAATATCCTTATATTCATCCTAGAAGAATTTACTTAGGTATATAACACATCAAATAACCCTTTTGGTTCAATCAAAAGAGAGTTACCTAATTTAAAGGTAACATCTTCTCTTAAGTTCTTTTGTTTTATTTTACTTCTCCAACCCTATAAACAGTTTTTATTCTATTAATTTATAACAAAACTAGTATCCTCAATATACTAGGATGTTGTTTTGAGAATTATGCTTATTAAACTTACACACACCTCCATCTAATGGGTAAAGAACATAATGATTCTGTGGATGGCAAACTAACGCCTCACGAAATGATTATTGATCAATTAACTCCTACCACCTCTCATGGTGAGAATTATGATGAAACTGTATATATATATGATATATATTTTTTTTCTTTATTATTATTAATTTTTCATTTATAGCATAACTTTATGGTTTCCATAATGGGTAAAGATGATAATTTCATTTTAGGATGTGTGGACTACCACCCCCTCAAAGTGATATGACATGTTAATACCATATGTGGGATGTATAAAGGATGGAGTTAGTGATATTATATCTGATATTATACTTTAATTATAATATTACTATGTATCATTAAATTTTCTTTCCATTAAATATTAAATATAAATGAAAGTAGTGTTTATGTGTATGTACAACTTACCGTCTCCATGAACGGTGCATTTCATTTCTTATCTCCAAATTTTATGTCATAAAATAAATACATGTATATACTAGATATATATGATATCTACATCATTAATATCATTCTGGAGAAAATTGTGTACTTACAACATGGTCAAATTTTAATTATAACAAGTTGATTTTAACTCAAATTCTGATCATCGATAAAATGTCCGATATGAACTAAAATAATTAACTAACCGTTATTGCAAGGTAATAAGTGATATAAAAATAATAATCATCATTAAAAAGGTTATTAATCATGTATAAATTAACTTATTTTTGTTATTCAGGATGAACAAGGACCATACGGCTCAATTTGGACATGAGGTAAGGGATTTCTTATCTCACTTTTAATTCTGTGAGATTTCCATGGTTCCCCACTCATTTAATGCATGTGGTGTATTGTGTACTTCCATTTGATATATATTATCATGACTATATTTATATTAATTTTATTTTGGGTTTTATTTGGTGGTTATTAACTTTTTCTCATATGACTCTATTGATTACAATGTGGTAAGGGTTTTGCACCTCTCTTTTTATTCCCGTGAGATTCATGCTATATTGGCCACTATTTCCTTTTGTGTGGTGTTTGTACTTCCCATGATTTTACTCTTTGTGTAATATATCTTCATTTATGAGTATTTACATATTAATTTTATGATCCTTCTTTCATGTTGTGTATGTTTTGTATGTTACCAAATCGGTAAGAGAACTTTCCACCCTCCTCTTTTTAAATGACTTCTTTTTGTTATGACATTTATTTTGGTGGGATATGTTATTATATATACTTATTAATTCACACATTATGTCCAAGTGATTAGATACCCATTTTAACTCATCAACTCATGTTATTAATTTTAATGTGACGTCATTAGGCTGTCAAATTTTTACAAGGGAACTTCTTAACCCAATTTCAATTCTTTGGGTTCAACAAGTACTTCTTGAATATATCATACTGTGAATGTGTGTGAATGACCTATGGTTATTTTACACTTAATATCCACTTAAATATGGTGTATTTATATTTTTCACACATAATAGAGTAATTTATTTATCCTTAATCTAAGGATACCTTCTTTATAAGGGATTTCGTCTCAATTTACATTTCTTTTGAGACATCATTGTTGATATGCACCGATTCACTCTTATATGGTGTATATACTATCCTTTGGCATATTGTATCATTAATAACTTTATTCCCATGACATTATTAGGTTCTGATTAAATTTTTTTCTTCAATTATTTCTGTTCTAGGAACTCTCAGTTTGTTAAAATCTCTTTAACTAAAATATCATTTTAAATGTTTTAAAGGTTTATTCGTCTAAATATTTAACATTAATGTCCATGTTTTAAAAATGGTTTTAAGGATTTATTCATATGGAAATTAATATTTTGAAATTGAAATTTATTTTGAAAGATTCAAAGTGGTATTGGAAACTTTGATTCAAAAATATATTTATTTAATATTTTAAATGGTTTTTAAAATGGTTTGATAAATGGATTGATTTTTTCAATATTTTGAAATGATATATCTTGAATGAAAAGTTTAAATGTTATATTTACATTACATTTCTTTGGAAATGTATCTATATGACCCCATTACTATCCATGTCATGTAAATACGTTTAGACACCCTTTTCTCTCTCATCAACCATTTTTTTGAGTTCTTATGTCACGCCATTAAGTTGTGGAAATTAAACTGCGTTTTTTCAAGCCAAAGTCATTGTGTAGTGAATACCATGTCCATTTCTCTGTCAGGGGTATTCACCTTTACACACATTTACATATTTTTTTAGTGAGATTCATTTATTTATTCCACATTCATTAATCATGGAATAAATAATTATGTTAAATGATTCAATGTTTTATGATCTATATGGAACACTTATGCATGAAATGAAATGTTTAAGAAGGGTGAACCCTGATAGTGCTCCAACGTATTGGGTAAAGTATAGTATCATGATATGTTATGTTCAGTGGGTGTTTACTCATTCTAATACAAGTGAAATGAGGTTTTACCTGTGCTTCAGGTGCAATGAGGGTTTACTCATGCTATATGGACAATGAGCCTTGGCTCCTGCTAATTCCATGTTAAGTGTTGTTGCCACATTTCCATGTTATGATTGTCAAGAATTATCATGCCTTTATTTTTATATTTCTATTGTGCTATTTTTTTATTCCTATTGTCTAACAAGTATTGTATTCCTCAAGTTAACCCACGATTATTCCCTTATTGGGCTTTATAGCTCACCCTTTTCTTATGCATGCCCTCAGGTTATCCCAAGCAACTCTAAGTATGAAATAATTTAGAGGTCATGTAAAGGAAGTTTTCACTAGACATTCTGTATTTCAGGTTTTAAGATGTTATGTAATGATCCTAATCCCTAAAGACACTATACCTCTCGATCGTTTATGTTGTATCAAGTGAATTTTATGAAATAAATCATGTTTAAGTTTGTAATAAAAGAGTAGGGTCGTCATAGTTGGTATCAGGGGATAGGTTTAGTTGTTTATGGGATTAGGATTAGAAAAACCTAGTAAATACTTAGATACAATACTAATTATAAAAAAACATCCCTATGTTTTGGTGATTATTGAGTTAGTAGTTTATCAAGAAAATACATCCCTGTCTGGATACGAGCAGAACTATATTAATGTGTTGGGATGAAAATTAAAGTTATAAGAAAACCATTAAGGTTAACACATGTTATGGTTATTTATTTTGTTTTATAAAAAGGACAACACACAAACTCTCTGACAACCCTTCACATCAGACAAAGTTGTGGGAATCAAACCCACAACCAAAGTGTTATTGGGTTTTATCGCCTACCACTGGCCTACATTAAGTCCCTAGTTAGTATTAATTATCTTTTTAGTTAAATGATTTTATGGATCAAGAATAAGTTTATTTTGGTAACTTACATTTTATCAATTGATATCCTTGGTATCGGAAAATGATTTGGTGATAAAATGATAAAGGTTATTTTGGAAGATGTTTTCTATTTTGGAATATTATATAACCAAGGAAAATAAAAATACTACAGGATTTCAATTGTGGACGAATGGTTGAAATTTTTTATAATAATCTATGAATTTATTGTGGACATACAATGATTTAGGTTATTTCTAGAAAATGATTAACTGACCAGATAGAATATGTGATTGGGTTAATTACGCTTTAGTTTGTGACTTTAAGAGTAGTTGATGATATTTGGAGATCAATGTTAAGATTTATTATGGAAGACTATGTGATTAAATCCTTCTATGTTTTGGGTTTCTATCTTAGTTTAGATTATTTTAAATAATTTTAAGGATGATTGTGTATTGAATGGTCTTTCTGGAACTTTGGGTATTTTTTGTTGAATTTTGGAGACTAATAGTAGTATTTCGTTTTATAAAGGATTATCATTTTTGGGGATTATATGATCTTGTACTAACCATTTTGGTTTTACTTGATGTCCAAAGTCTAGGGAAATATATAGTTATTCATTTTTGGATTATGTGATTCTTTAGAAGAAGATTCTTGTGCGTTGATGTTACCAAGTCTTTTTGAATGCTCATTGTTTGGAGAAAATATTAGTTTTTGGTAGAAACTTATTAAAGTAAGAAACTCTACATGAAGGTAAATATATTTCCTTATGTTTTTATTCTATGTAGTAAATGAATTCCTCAAAATTTTGAAAAGGAATGTAAATAAATTGTAGTTGGTTTACATTTCCTACCAGGAAACCAAAGACTGTTTAACAAATCTTAAGTTTGTGCTTATCGTGTGGTTAACTTTCTCCTAATCATGATTTCTATCACTCTCCCTTAGAACATCACTGTTTGTTTTCTCTTCTATATCCATGTCTTCCTACATGGAATCCTAGTATTGATTAACTAGGGTGACCGTTGTACTTATCTTTCTTTCTTATAAGGTGATTTTTTTACTGACTTTTTTTCTGATGTGGGACTTTCAATGAAGTTTCCATGCCCAAATTTAAAATTACGAGAATACAATTTCCAAAAGGGGGAAAATGTAACATCCCAATAAAATGAAGATTATTAATTTTTCATATTTAGTAATATTTGTGAATTAAATATTAATTATAATTTAAAGGGGATGCTATGTTCGACGGCGTACCTGATACGCAACAATGGGTTTCTGTGAAAACTTAAATTTCACACTAATAATATAATATTTTTATTTTAAATGGTAGTTAAGGACTAGTAGTTGTATTAGCAGGAATGAATAGAACTAACTACAATATGATGATACATGTTTTTTTAACATTTTTACATTTATCTAATTAATGTTAGAGGCATTAAATAAGTAAAGAATTTGATTTTAGGCATAAATACTATAATATTCACTAAAAGGTTGATTTACCTCCTTTTAATGGTGAACACTCTCTAAATAAATTTTTGTCCCTTTTATATGTCATATTTGACAAAATCAAATTCTTCTTTATACTTGAGACACCAAAATTTACTTTGGATGAAATTTTGGTATTTTTCTAATAATGTTCAATTTTTAATGATTAGTGAAAAATACTGTATTTTAATTCAAAACTGCATTTTAATCTAATTTGTTTATATGGTTATATTATCTTTCGAATTGGTTTTTAAGTGTAATTAGAATATATTCTTACCATTTAATATAATTTTTGTCATTGGAAGTAATTTAATTTTGAAGTTGGATATAAATCGGTGTCAATCATTTGGAAGTTATTATTTCATAAAAATGATCTATTTGTTTTAACAGCGGGAATTAATTTTTAATTAATTTATGCTACTTCTGTGTTTTGAATTTGGAAAAATGTATTCTATATTTGGAATTAGTAGGTATTAATTTTGTAAATAGGTAACTTTTATTTATCATCATTTTAAATGTTAACTTTAGTAACTATTTTATTTACCATGATTAAAAGGTATATATAATAAATAAGGGTAAAATATAATATTATAATAATATTAAATTACCCTAAAAATTGTCACATTCTTATTGGATGATACATATCCGACCATGGGCATCCTTGGGTCGAATTTGGGACCTCATGGAGCCACAAGGGAGTAATAATAAAAATTTTATTAATTAATTTAACGTAAAGAAAAAATGAAAAAACAAATATCTTTTAGTAAATAAATTTTTACATGGGATTATATAAGATATCTATTCGACTATAAATGTTTTTTGGAAAGATATAAATATTTCATACATCATGATATTTTTGTTATAAATTTTTTACATTAAATAAATTATGTAATTTATGACACAGTAATGATATAATATTTACCTCATTAATAAATGATATAAATAAACATGATTATAAATATTAAAACAATATCCAAAACCAGTCCAATTATTATTAGATTATTTTATTTCGACCATGAGTCATCTTAAAATTAATATTAACTAATATTTGACCTTTTGAAACCGAAAATGATGTTAAAATAAAATAATTACTTCAATCTTTCCTGAAGAGCCCCTCCTCTCCCTTATAAAAAGACCTCACATGTAACCCATTCCTCACACTTCTCAAGACTTTGTCTCATGAGAACTATACTCCAATATTCTCCCAAGATCCCTCTCTTCATCCTAGAAGACTTAATTTAGGAAGAAAACACTTAAAGAAACTCTTTTGTTTCAATCCAAAGAGAGTTACCTGGTTTAAAGGTAATGTCTTCTCTAAAGTTCTTTTGTTTTATATTACTTCTCCAACCCCCTAAATTATTTTTATTATATTATTTTATAACAAAACCATAATCCTCAATATACTATGATTTTTTTATGAGACTTATTTAATATACTCTTACACACACCTCTATCTAATGGGTAAATAACATAATGTTTCTGTGAATGGAAAACTAACGCCTCACGAAACGATGATTGTTCAATTAACTCCTACCACCTATCATGGTGACAATTATGATGGAAATGTAGTTATATATGAAATATATTATTTTTATGTTTTCTTTATTATAATGTATTTTTCATTTATCGCATACCTTTATAGATTCCATAATTGTTAAATGATATAATTTCATTTTAGGAAGTAAGGACTACCTCCCCCTCCAAGTGATATGACTCATTAATACCTTGTGTGGGATGTATAAAGGATGGAGTTAATGATATTATATATGATATTATACTTTAATTATAATATAACATTGTATCAATATGTTTTCATTCCATTAAATAATAAATAAAAAATGAAAGTAGTGTTCAGCGTACGTACGGCTTACCATCTCCATGAATGGTGCATTTCATTAATTATCACGAAATATTATGTACTAATATAAATAAATGTATATAATGGATATATATGATATATATGATATATATTTCATTAATATAATTTCTAAGATGAGGGATTATTAACCACATGAACAAAATTGTAATTATAACAAGTTCATTTTAACTCAAATTCTGAACATCGACAAAATGTCTGATATGAACTCAAATACTTAACTAACGGTTATTGCAATGTAATAAGTGATATGAATGTAATAATAAATATTAAAAAGTTTATTAATCAAGTATAAATTAACTTTCTTTTATTATTCCAGAAGAACAAGGAACATATGAGTCAAGTTGGACAAGAGGTAAGGGATTTCTTATCTCACTTTTAATTCCGTGAGAATTCCATTGTTCACCACTCATTTATTGAATGTGGTGTATTTTGTACTGACATTTGATATATATTATCATGACTATATTTAAATTCATGGTATTCTTTGATTAATTTTGTTTTTATTAACTTTTTCACATACGACTCGATTGATTACAACGTGGTAAGGGTTTTTCGTCACATTTTTTATTCCCGTGAGATTCCTTCTATATTGGCCACAATTTCTTTTTTTGTGGTGTATGTACTTCCCATGATTGTACTATTTGTGTAATATATCTTCATTTATGAGTATTTTCATCTTTATTTTATGATTCTTCTTTCATGTGGAGTTTTTTTTGTAAGTTACCAAATCGGTAGGGGAACCTTTCACCCTCCTCTTTTTAAAGACTTATTTATGTTATGACTTTTAATATAAATCTTATTATATTGGGATATGTTTTTATATATAATTATTGATGTAAAAATTATGTTCAAGTGATGAGATAACCTTTTTATTTCATAACCTCATTTTCATAATTTTAATGTGACACTGTTAGGCTCTCGATGTTTTACAAGGGAACAACTTATCCCAATTTCAATTCTTAGGGTTCAACTTGTATTTCTTGAATTTTTCATCCTATGAATATGTTTGAATGACCACTATTTTTTACACATAATATCCACTAATATTGGGTATATTTATATTTTTCATACATAATTATGTAATTTATTTATCCTGAATCTAAGCATACCTTCATTATAAGGGATTTTGTTATAATTGACATTTCTATTGAGACATCATTGTTGATATGCACTAATTCACTCTTTTATGTTGTATATAGTGTCCTTTGGAATATTGTATCATGAATACCTTTATTCTCTTGATGTTATTAAGTTTTTATTTAATGTTATTCTTCAATTATTTGTATTCTAGGAACTCTCATATTTTTAAAAACTCCTTAACTAAAATATCGTTTTAAATGTTTTAAAGGTTTATTCGTCTAAATTATTCACATTACTATCCATGTTTTAATAATGGTTTTAAGTATTTATTAATATGGAAATGAATGTTTTTTCAATTGAAATTTCTTTCAAAATATTTAAAGTGGTATAGGACACTTTGATTCAAAAATCTATTTATTTTATATTTTAAATGGTTTTGAAAATTTTTGGATAAAAGGTTTGATTTTGTCAATATTTGGAAATGATATATTGTGATTTTGATGTTGAAATATTATATTTACATTAAATTTGTTAGGACATTTATCTATATGACCCCCTTACTATCCATGTCTTGTAAATATGATGAGACACAACTTTCTCTCTCAACAACCATTTTTATGAGTTCTTATGTCACGTCATTTTTTTGTCTTAATTGCATTGCGTTTTTTCCAGCCAAAGTCATTGCGTAGTGAATACCATGTCCATTTATCTATAAAGGGTATTCAACTTTATGCACATTTATGTACTGTTAAAAGAGTTTCATGTATGTATTCCACATTCGTTTATCATGGAATAAATAATTATGTTGAATGATTCAATGTTTTATGATCCATGTGGCACACTTATGCATAAAATGAAATGTTTTAGAAGGGTGCACACAAATAGCGCTCCAATTCATTGGGTAAAGTATAGTGTCATGATATGTTTGGTGCAATGGGTGTTTACTCATTCTTATACAAGTGCAACGAGGGTTTACTCATGCTTCATATGCAATGAGAGTTTACTCATTCTCTATGTGCAATGAGCCTTGGCTCATGCTAATTCCATGTTAAGTGTGGTTGCCACATTTCCATGTTATGATTATCATGAATTATCATGCCTTTATATTTATGCTTCCTTTGTGCTCTTTTGATATGACTATTGTCTTACATGTATTTTATTCCTCATTTTATCCCATGATTATTCCCTTATTGGGGTTTATAGCTCACCATTTACTTATTTGTGTCCTTTGTTTATCCCATGTAATGCTAAGTACGAGGGAATGTAGTGTTCATGTAAAGGAATTTTTCAATAAATATGATGTATTTCATGTATTAAGTTGTTATGTAATGATCCTAAGCCCCAAAGACACTAGAACTCTTGATATTCTATATTGTATCAAGTGATTTTTATGAAATAAATCATGTTTAAGTTTGGAATAAAAGAGCAAGGTCGTCATATAATAAAATTGTCACTAGACATGTGTGATATCATCCTAGTAGAGTGAATTGTCTAGTTGCTTTTGTAAAGTAGATACATACATGATTCTCATATTATATTGAATCTAAAATATTGAAAAAATAAAAAATAAAATAGTATACAACCTTTATCTCATTCAAAGATTCTATGTTCACATCTTGGGGAATGGAATGAAAATAAAAGAGATCTTTAATAGTTAGTAACTTATTTTACAATAGATTTTATAGTCAAAAAATTAGTCAAAATCAATACATGAAGGTAAATAACTAAAATACAATTTAGTAAATAAATGGTGTGTAACGCCCTGACCCTAGTTACCTAGAGTTGGTGAATTATTACATAACATTGGCATGATCACAAGAAAGATCAAATCTCGAAAGACCGATTGGTTTAGTAGCCTTGGAAACACTAGATATATTCATAAGTATTACATTACCTCATAAAGTGAAAAACTACTACAACAACATATTGTCTCCATATTCCACACTCATATCCCCACATAATATCCCTGCAAGTCATTCATAATTTAATTCTTTACATCATAAGAAAAATAAAACATAGAAAAGGGGTGAGCTCAAATGCCCAGTAAGGAAAACAATATAGCGGAAACATTCATAAATAGGAATAAATATTTAAATAAATGTATAACTAAAACAAAATCCTTTTAAACATGAATTTCAACATAGTATGGAAAAAAGTAAAATGAAATATTTCTATTTACTCATTCACATAAATATTCTAATAATCGAATAATCACATGCAATATCAATAACCACTTTCATAATGATGGAATGCATAATTCCAGACTATCAAAACCACATAGCCAAGGCCTCATGCCAAGACTACAAATACGATTTTTCCAAGGCCTTGTGCCAAGAAACTAGTTTGTCTCATGAGACCTACCGATGCATCGAGGAGCTATAGCGGGCTCCACCCATCACATATTAAGTCCAATGCATTCCCATATTAAAAGGTTTAAACATAACATAAACATTTGTATTAAAACTAGCATACGAAATGTCAATACTTTCACCATAAACCATGAATGGTATAAAAATAGCACATTCACAGTCAAACATATCACAAAACCTTCAATACAATGTAGAAGTTTTGTATCATAATAAATCAACTTAAAATAAGCATAAAATCCATCAAAGGATGTTGACATAGATGAAATCAAAAATATTTTTAGAGAAATATCTCTTTCTATATTGAAATCATTTAAGAGTCATATATTTATAAAATAAAACATTTTATTTGAAAATATTCTTATAAGCTTGTAAGGGAAGCTTCGACGATTTTATAATGGTGGAAAATAACTGCACCCTCTGTATATGTTAAAAAAACATTCTTACCTTAATTCTGTCGAAAAGGTTAAAAGCACCTTGTTTGGAAAACGATGGAAGGATTCCTTTATAAACCTCTTATAAAAAGTAAAAAGAGGGTATAAATGACTTTAAACCATATTATTTTAAATATTAAAATCTTTTTGAAATACATTTCAAAGAAACATGGATGTAGATGATAAGGAAATCCCAGTAGATAATTACGTATAAACAACCTTGGATAATGAAGATATTGTGAAATAACCCTTACCTTGTACTTTCCCTTGGTTGGGGTAGGTTATCCTCCTGTATAATGGAGAAATAATTTTTATTAAATTATACATGAATTAAATACATTAATATGATATCATATATGATATTTTAACATTGATTTGTTAATAATATCTTAGTATTATCGTTGTTTCTAGTGTTAACTTACTCGTTTTCTTTTATATGTTTTGTTATGTAAGCCATGTTTGTAATGAATAGTTTGTATCTTAATCATATCCAGAATGATATCAAGTCCTTTAACATCATTTTTAAATCATAAAATTATAATTATACTAGAATGGATACGATGGAGAATGAATTTCATCGCGTTCGTGGAGACGGTAGTCCGTACATACGCACGAGGGACAATATCATTCTTTTGATAGTAAAATAATATATAAATGGATGGTATATCATGTATAAAGAATCATTAACATGTTATATTTATTATTTACATGAGTTACACATCATTATTATACACATCCAAATAATAATATATTGAATAACAATTACACCACGACGTGGAGACGGTAAGTCGTACGTACGCATGTATGGTGACATGTTATTCAAAGGGTAGATAGAATACTGAATATGGTTGTACCATATTTATAATAACATCACAGTATATATATGATACTGGAGTTATTATTTTAGAATGGTAATAACAAAGGAAGAAGAAGTGGAAGAAGAAAGGAACATGGAAAAGGGTGGTGAAATTATTACCTCTTCTTCGGGCTCTTCCTTTTGATTTGATCAAAAGGTCTCTTATGGTTGGCTTTCTAATCAAACAAAGGACACTATGTTGTAGTGAGGGAAGTTGGGAGAGTATTCGGGCAGTGTTTGGCCAAACCAAAAGGCTATGAAGGTGTGAAGAAATGAGAAGGAGGAGTGCCTTTTTATAAGAGGGGTGAGGGTCACTGTTGGAAAAGCTAGAAATATTAATTAATAATAAATAAATATTCGGTTTCTAATGGCTCAAAAGTTGATTATTTAAATTTTAAGGTGGGGGTAGGTCGAAAAACATTTAACCAATAGAATTTAGACAGGTTTGGGTTACTATATTAAACTTATCATTAAGTATTAACTCTTAGTTAATTAGTTTGACATTTACCATGTCACTGTGTATTTTTATATTATATAGTTAATAAACATACTATATACATCTAAGAGACCCCTAAGTGGTCAATTAATGATAAAAATATCATGATATAAGTCTCTTTGCCTAACCTTAGATTTTTAGGAATTTAATATCAATTAATAATATAATATTTGTTTAAAAACTGTATTATGTAAATTTTGACACTATTCAATAGTTGATTTTTGTGAAACTCATAACAGAATGATTAATTAGAACAAAGTTAATTAAATAAATCCTAATATGTCATATTATCCTAGAAAATTATTTTAATTCATTAAAAGTCTCAAATTATATTTATTTTGGTATTTATAATATTCATTATTTTAAATTTTCACTATTATGGTAATTACTGCATCATCATTGTGTCATAAATAAATTAAATTATGTAATCTATAATAATGATTAATAAAATAAAATTATGTAGGAAATAGTTTTATCTTTATAATGATTATTTATAGTCTAATATACAATATATATAACCCTATGTAAAAATTTGTTTTCTAAAACATATATTCTTGTGTCATTTATGTATTCATTTTAACTATATTAAAATAAAGTGTCCCTATCACCTACAAGTGGCTCCATGGGGTCCCAAAATCTACCCAATGATGTCTATGGTCGAACATGTATCAAAAAATAATTCTAGGACATGTTTTAGGGTAATTTAGTATTATTATAATATTATTTTTTAACCCTTATTTATCAATTTTACCGTTAACCATGGTAAATAAAATATTTACAGAAGTAATTATTCAAAATTTCTAAAAATAAAAGTTACCTATTTACACAATTTGAACATCCTAATTCCAAATATGGAATCCATTTTTCCAAATTCAAAACACAGAAGTGGCAGAAATTTATTTAAAATTAATTCTCGTTGTTAAAACAAAAAGCATGTTTTTAAGAGATAATAACTATCAAAAGATTGACACTTGTTTATGTCTGGTTTAATTGTAAAAATATGTCCAATGACCATCATTATATTAAATGGTAAAAATATATTCCAAATATACATTAAAACCACTCAAATTCATAATTTATCACTATTAATTATTTTGATTAAAAAAGTTGTTTTTAATTAAAATTTAGTAATTTTCACTATTCGTCAAAATATTAAAGTTATCCGAAAAGTACCAAAATTTCACCTTAGGCTAAATTCGATATTATGAATCCAAAAATGAAGTCCATTTTGAAATATAAAATATATTTAATTACAGAAAGTAGGTATTACTATTCATAATGGCTAGTTTGATTGGTTATGGTGTGTTAGAACTCAGTGTTGCGTACAACACACGCTATCACATTATTCAAAGAGAAGCGTACCGTGGAAGCTTGGGGTGTTACATTCTCCCCTCTTTCAAATAATATCATCCTTAAAAATTCAAGAATACTTATCACATAAAAAGACTCGTGTGGTTCTTCATCATAAGTTACTCAGGTTCCCACGTTGCCTCTTCCATCTTATGGTTTCTCCACAAAACTTTTACCAGACGCGTCGTCCGGTTTCTTGGTAGTTGTTCTCTCGTATCAAGAATCCTGATGGGCTCTTCGCAATAAGACATATCAGGTTCCAGTTCTAATTCCTCGTAAGTGATTACATGCATTGGGTCAGGCATGTATTCCCTCAATAGATTTATGTGGAACACATCGTGAACTTTGGAGAGACATGGCGGTATTTTCAATCGGTAAGCTACAGCCCCAATTCGTTCTAGAATTTCGAAAGGTCCGATGTACCTGGGACTCAATTTACCTTTCTTACTAAAACGTATGACTCCCTTCCATGGACATACATTCAGGAAAACATGATCACCGACTTGAAATTCCAAATCCTTCCTTCGATTATCGGCATAGCTCTTCTGCCTACTTTGAGCTGCTTTTGATGTGATTTTGGATTACCTTCACCTTTTCCATCGTTTCCTCCACTAGTTCTAGACCTACAAGTTTTCTTTCACCAACGTTATCCCAACAGGTTGGTGAGCGACATATCTTTCCGTATAACGCTTTATATGGTGCCATCTGAATACTCGAATGGAAGCTATTGTTATAGGAAAATTCTACCAGAGGTAAATACTGATCCCACATACCCTGAAAGTCATGTGAGCAAGATCTCAACAGGTCTTCTAAGGTTTGAATAGTCCGTTCTAATTGTCCATCTTTCTGAGGGTGGTAAGCAGTGCTCAAATGAAGTTCAGTATCCCGATATTTCTGAAGACTTTTCCAGAATCTTGAAGTAAAACGGGGATCACGATCAGAAAAAATCGATAGGGGTACTCCATGAAGTCTCACAACTTCATTAATATATAGTCTTACTAGACGTTCTAGGGGTAGATCTTCTCTTATAGCAAGAAAATGTGCTGACTTGGTAAGTCGATCAACAATAACCCATATTGCATCATTCCTTCTAGGAGTCTATGTTAGTCCCATGACAAAGTCCATCATTATATTGTCCCATTTCCACTCCGGTATGGGAAGAGGTTGCATGACTCCTCCAGGATGTTGCCTTCCAGCTTTCACTTGTTGACAAACCATACATCTTGACACAAAATCAGCAATATCCCTGTTCATGTTTTCCCACCAAAAATGTTCCTTCAAATATCTATACATTTTGGTGCTCCCATGATGTATAGAGAAATTGGAACTGTGAGCATCATCCAGTAATTCCCTTTTTAGATCAGGTATATCAGGAATACAATGTCTCTTCCCAAATTTCAAAATTCCATCTTCATACACAAAGTCTCTCAATCTCCCATCATTCACAGCTTTAATATTCTTTTGAAATTCTTCATCATCAGTCTAAGAACTCTTAATCCTTTCTAGTAAATATGGTTTGGCAACCATTTAAAAAAGAATTGATGTTTCACATTCCCTAGTTATTCCCATGTCCATATTCACTAGATCCATGAAAATTGGATCCCTTTTAATTCTCATATTGTTCAAAACTCCATGATCTTTTCTTCTCAAAGCATCTTCCACCTTGTTTTCCTTAGTGCCTCCATATCTTCAAAGCAAAGATCACAACTGCTAACTCGAGATCATGAGTAGGATAGTTTTGTTCATGAATTTTCAACTATCGTGATGCATAGGCAATAACCCTATCATTCTGCATAAGGACACAACCTAGTCCATTCTTCGATGCATCACTATAAATAATGAACCCATCATTCCCCGATGGTAGAGTCAATATAGCAGCATTTTCTAATCTTCTCTTTAGTTCTTCGAAACATTCTTCACACTCTTTTGTCCAAACAAATTTAACCCCTTTACGTGTGAGCTTCGTTAATGGGTTAGCCAATCAGGCAAAATTCTAGACGAAACGTCGATAATAAATTGCTAAACCAATAAAACTACATACCTCAATTATACTCGTCGGTGCTGGCTATAATTGGATTGCCTTAGTCTTAGATGGATCAACAGATATTCCATCATTAGAGACAATATGGCCATGAAAAAGAAATTTCATGAAGCCAGAATTCACAGTTGCTAAACATCCCATACAATTCATGTCTTCTCAGAGTTTCCAAGATAATGCACAAGTGATTATCATGATCTTCATAGCTTTTTGAGTATACCAAGATATCATCAATAAATACCACCACAAATTCATCGAGATACTCCTTGAAAACTCTATTCATCATATCCATGAATACAGAGGTTGCATTAGTCAATCCAAAAAGCATTACAGTAAACTCGTAATGCCTGTACCTGGTTTGAAATGTTGTCTTCGGAATGTCTTCCTTCTTCACACAAAACTGATGGTATCCAGATCGAAGGTCAATATTTGAAAATATTGAGCTCCATGCAGTTGGTCAGATAAATCATCAATTCGAGGTAGGGGATACTTTTTCTTTATTGTTATAGAATTAATCTCCCTGTAGTCGACACATAACATCATAGATCCATATTTCTTTTTAACAAAAAGAACAAGGGCTCCCCATTGAGAAACACTAGGGAGAATAAATCCCTTATTACTCAATTCCTCTAGTTGTTTCTTTAGTTCAAATAATTCTATAGTGTCCATTCTATAAGGGTTCTTCGATATAGGCCTTTATCAAGGAATTAAATCAATGGAAAACATAACTTCTCGTTCTGGAGGATATCCAAGTAAATCTTCTAGAAATACAGCTACATATTCTTTCACAATAGGAACATCCTCTATTTGAACATTCCTTTCCTCACCCATTGTTATTTCATTCTCTTCCTCCCCAATAATTGAATTTAGTTGAGCTACTGGGGGTGGATCTAGATAAGAATTAGGTGGCAACGATTCTGCTCTAAAGATAAAGTGCTCCTTATAATCATCATCATGATTTGTAACCTATTTCTTCTTTCAATAAATCTTCCCATCACAGTCCGAAAGCCAGTACATACCGAGGATTATATCGAACTCAATCATAGGTATGATGATGAAATCAGCAGATAAAGAACATTTATGTGCTCCAATGGGAACTGATTCACAAAACATTTTTGCAATGATACTTCCCTTAGGAGTTTTAACTGACAACTCCCTTGTTAAATCAAATTGGAAATATCTAATTTTCTTAGCAAACTGGGAAGATATGAAACAATGTGATGATCCTGAATCAAATAATGCATTTTCTAAACATGAGGAAACCATTAAATTACCTGCCACCATGTCTTTCGGAGCTTCTACCTTAGCAGTAGTGATAGAATAAGCATGGCCTTGATCCCTTGGCCTTTTCTGAGGTAAGTTCTCCTGACGCTTAGGACATTCATTTGCATAATGTCCCATCTCCCTACAATTGTAGAACTGAACTTTGGTAGCTTCATTCTTCCCATTGCAATCGCGAGATTGGTGTCCTTTTTCACCACACATGTAACAGAATCTCATTCCCTTCAAGCAAGTACCAGGGTGTTTCGTCCCACATTTACCACAGGATTGATATTCAACCTTTCCCTTCTTCCCCTTATTTCCATTCCCAGATTGATCAGCATTTCTCTTTTTATCTTGCTTTGCTTTAAAGTCATAAGACTTAGAGAATTCCTTTTCTGTCTTGATAGCACATGAGACAATGTCTTTGTACGATGAAAAGGATTGTGAGACTAATGCTCAACGTAGAAATGGTTTTAACCCATCGAAGAAAAGATCAATCTTACTTCTTGGGTTACATATATAATCTCCAGTATACCTTGCTAACCTTGTAAAGTTAGCCTCATACATGGTGACTTTCTCATCCTCCTTCTGTCTCAGACTCAGAAATTGCCTTTCCATATCTGCTCGATGGTCGCGAGGAAAGTATTTTTCTAAAAACAGATCTTTGAACTCCCTCCATTCCATATTTGATACTTCATCATCTTCCTTCTTTTTTTGAATCAATTACCACCATTGATCGGCATCTCTAGTGAGTCGGTAAACTGCCATGATAACTTTTTCCCTTTCACTACTCCCCAAAGACTGAAATATTTTCTCTAGGGAATTTATCCATTTCTCAGCTACTAATGGATTTGTACTACCATTGAAAATTAGTGGTTGTTGCCTCATTAATTGATCTAACATTGATCCTCCACGTTGTGGATCAGGGTGCTCTATACAGGTAAGATTATTATTCATAACCTGAGTAATTTGTCCGAGTATGGTGATTAGATGATCGGCACCAGTTGCATCACCAGCTCCACTATAATTATCTTGAGCAGGAGGGAAATCCCTACATGGAGTGTGTGCATTGATACAGTTTCCATTTCGTCCACTAGGCGCTATTTCTAAACAATGGTATAAACTAGATCAGTTTATGAATCAAAATACATAATCCCCTACTTACAAAACACTTAACACATATTGAACTTTTTATGGATATAATCCATAATCATAAGAATGTTTTCTTTAAGGATGTATATACTCATAAACCATTTATAATTATTTTTGAAGAAAATGAGAGTTATCCTAAGATTATCCCCCAGCAGTGTCGTAACCAAGAGTGCAACAAGGCCCATTGTCGTGCACCAGTTCCCGTTCGAGTCTAGCTCAAAGCGGTGTTTTCGGGTTTTAACCCTAGGTACATTTGTGCCAGAGCCGCCTCTACCTGCTCGTATCCAGACAGGGATGTATTTCTTGGAAAACTCACAAAATCTCTACAATACCAAAATTCTAGGAATTTCTTCTGTACTAATCATCAATGTTCATCTTACGTCTATGTGATCTAATCATAGTTTATCTAAATCTAGCTTTCATGGTTTCTACTAAACTTACTCTGATACCAACTGTAACACCCCGACCCCAGTTACCTAGAGTCGGTGAATTATTACATAACATTGTCATGATCACAAGAAATATCAAATATCGAAAGACTGATTGGTTTAGTAGCCTTGGAAACACTAGATATATTCATAAGTCTTACATTACATCATAAAGTGAGAAACTACTACAACAACATATTGTCTCCATATTCCACACTCATATCCCCACATAATATCCCTGAAGGACATTCATAATTTACTTCTTCCCTTCCTGGGAAAAATAAATCCTAGAAAAGGGGTCATCTCAAATGCCTAGTAAGGATAACAATATAGTGGAAACTTTCATAAATAAGAATAAACATTTAAGGCAATGTATAACTAAAACAAAAGCCTTTTAAACATGAACTTCAACATAGTATGGCAAAAGTAAAATGAAATAATGTCATTTACTTATTCACATGGATATTCTACTAATCGAATAATCACATTCAATATCAATAACCACTTTCAAAATGTTGGAATTCATAATGCCTGACAATCATAACCACATAGCCAAGGCCTCGTGCCAAGACTACAAATAATGTTTTTCCAAGGCCTTGTGCCAAGACACTAGTTTGTCTCATTAGACCCACCGATGCATCGAGGAGCTATAGTGGGCTCCACTCGTCACATATTAAGTCCAATGCATTCCCATATGAAAAGTTTTAAACATAACATAAACATTTGTATTAAAACTAGCATACGAAATGTCAATACTTTCACCATAAACCATGAATGGTATAAAAATAGCAAATCCACAGTCAAACATATCACAAAACCTTCAATACAATATAGAAGATTTGTATCATAATAAATCAACTTCAAATAAGCGTAAAATCCATCAAAGGATGTTGACATAGATGAAATCAAAACTCTTTTTAGAGAAATATCTCTTTCTATTTTGAAATAATTTAAGAGTCATATATTTATAAAATAAAACATTTTCTTTGAAATTATTCTTATAAGATTGTAAGGGAATATTCAACGATTTTATAATGGTACAAAATAACCGCACCTGCCGTATAAGTTAAAAAAACATTCTTACCTTAATTCTGTCCAAAAGGTTAAAAGCACCTTGTTTGGAAAACGACGGAAGGATTCCTTTATAAACCTTTTATAAAAAGTCAAAAAATGGTATAAATGACTTTAACCCATATTATTTTAAATAGTAAAATATTTTTGAAATAAATTTCGAAAAAACATGGATGTGGATAATAATGAAATCCCAGTAGATAATTACGTATAAACAACCTCGGATAATGAAGAGACTGCAAAATAACCCTTAACTTGTACTTTTCCTTGAATGGGGTAGGTTAACCTCCTGTATAATGGTGAAATAATTGTTATTAAATTATAAAAAAAATCGTATACATTAATATGATATCATATATGATCTTTTAACATTTATTTGTTAATAATTTCTTAGTATTATCGGTGTTTCGGGTGTTAACTTACTCGTTTTCTTTTATATGTTTTGTTACGTAAGCCATGTTTGTAATGGATAGGTTTTATCTTAATCATATCCAGAATGATATCAAGTCCTTAAACATCATTTTTAAATAATCAAATGATAATTATACTTGAATGGATACGATGGAGAATAAATCTCATCGCGTTCGTGGAGACGGTAGTCCGTACGTACGCACGAGCGACAATATCATTCTTTTAATATTAAAATAATATATAAATCGATGGTCTATCATATATACAGAATCATTATAATGTTATATTTATTATTTACATTAGTTACACGTCATTATTATACCCATCCAAATAATAATATATTGAATAACAATTACACCACGATGTGGAGACGGTAAGCCGTACGTACGCACGTATGGTGACATGTTATTCAATGGGTGGATAAAATACTGAATATGGTTGTACCATATTTATAATAACATCACAGTATATATATGATACTGGATTTATTATTTTATAATGGTAATAAAAAATGAATAGGAAGTGGAAGAAGAAAGGAACATGGAAAAGGGTGGTGAAATTATTACCTCTTCTTCAAACTCTTCCTTTTGATTTGATTAAAAGGGCTCCTTAGGTTGGCTTTCTGATCAAAAAAAGTACTCTAGGTTGTAGTGAGGTAATTTGGGAGAGTATTTGGGCAGAGTTTGGCCGAACCAAAAGGCTTTTAAGGTGTGAAGAAATGAGAAGGAGGAGTGCCTTTTGATAAGAGGGGTGAGGGGCACCTTTGTAAAAGCTAGAAATATTAATTTATAATAAATTCATATTCGGTTTCAAATGGCTCAAAAGTTGATTATTTAAATTTTATGGTGATGATAGGTCGAAAACCATTCAACCATTATAATTTAGACAGGTTTGGGTTACTATATTAACCTTATCTTTAAGTATTAACTCTTAGTTAATTAGTTTGACATTTACCATGTCACTGTGTATTTTTATATTATATAGTTAATAAACTTACTATATACATCCAATCGACCCCTAAGTGGTCCATTAATGATAAAAATATCATGAAAAAGTCTCTTGGCCGAACGATAGATTTTTATGAATTTAATATCAATTAATAATATAATATTTTTTAAAAAACTCTTTTATGTCAATTTTGACACTATTCAATAGTTGATTTTTTTAAAACTCATAACAGAATGATTACTTCAAAAAAAGTTAATTAAATAAACTATAATATTTAATATTATCTTATAAAATTATTCTAATTCATTAAAAGTCTCAAATTATATTTATTTGGATATTTATAATATCCATTATTTTAAATTGTCACTATTATGGTAATTACTGTGTCATCATTGCGTCATAAATAAATTAAATTATGTAGTCTTAAAAAATTATAAATAAAATATCATTATGTATTAAATCGTTTTATCTTTCTAATTAATATTTATAGTCTAAATTCCAACATATATAATCCTATGTAAAAATTGTTTTTCTAAAAGATATATGCTTGTGTCATTTTTTTATACATTTTAACTTAATTAAAATAAAGTGTCCCTATCACCGACAAGTGGCTCCATGGGGTCCCAAAATCGACCCAAAGATGAATATGGTCGAACATTTATCAACCAATAAGTCTAGGAAATGTTTTAGGGTAATTTAGTATTATTATAATATTATATTTTAACCTTTATTTATCGGATTTACCCTTAACCATGGTAAATAAAATATTTACCGAAGTAATTATTCAAAATGTTTAAAAATAAAAGTTACCTAATTACACAATTTGAAAATCCTTATTCCAAATATGGAATCCATATTTCCAAATTCAAAACACATAAGTGGCAGAAATTAATTTAAAATTAATTACCGTTGTTAAAACAAAAAGCGTGTTTTTAAGAGATAATAACTATCAAAATATTGACACTTGTTTATGTCCGGTTTAATTGTAAAATTATGTCCAATGACCAAAATTATATTAAATGGTAAAAATATATTTTAAATATACTTTAAAACCACTCAAATTCATAATTTATCACTATTAATTATTTTGATTAAAAAAGTAGTTTTTAATTAAAAATTAGTAATTTTCACTATTCATCAAAATATTAAAGTTATCCAAAAAGTACCAAAATTTTACCTTAGGCTAAATTCGATATTCGGAATCCAAAAATGAAGTCATTTTTGAAATAAAATATTTATATAATTTAAAAATTAGGTATTAATATTCTTAACGGCTAGTTTGATTGGTTATGGTGTGTTAGAACTCGGTGTTGCGTACAACACATGCTATCACATTATTCAAAAAGAAGCGTACCGTGGAAGCTTGGGGTGTTACATTGTGGGTGAAATTAATCCATTTAAAATATGAATGAAATTATACCATGGATAATTTTAATAATAATTCCCAGTAACAGTAATTCTAAACATTATACATCATGATATAAAATTATATGATATCTTTAAAGTAAAATTCAAGGAGTAAGAATGTAAAAATTATGGATTTTTATACTCTAAAAATCCATTTAATAATGTTATCTAAATTATTTGTCTCATTAGACCTGTCAATGCAACGAGGGGCAATCAATTAATGTTCCAAACCCATTATTTCATATCATATTAATTCCATTTATATTGAATAATATATTTATTTTCAAAACTATTTGTCCAATGAAATATATATTTTTTTATAAAAAACCTGGAGATTCCATTTAAATTTTAATGAAAAATATATACTGAAATCTTTGAGTCTGCAGTTTCTGACTGTACTTGATTATGAGTCCTGGAGAGCCCGGAATGTTTTTTTGAAGTTATTGAAGTACTTTTGGTAATCGTGTCAGTGGGTTTTTGTAACTAATGAACTGGTGCTCAGAATTGAAATCTGAGGACACCGTTGAACTCGAAGCACCGATATTCACTTTAGAAGACCTTCACCTCGACCGTAGTAGGTTGAGGGAGGAAGTTAGTATTTTAGTCTTTTGATGAAGATGAAAAATATAAAAATTAACATTTTTTTAAACCTATTTTTTGACATCATAGGGGTGGGGACCACCCAAACCCCTTTTTATGTGGGAAAACCTTTCAACTCTCCATGGTTAATTGTGCCAAATTCAATTAATTAATTGTACCAACTTCAATTAATTAATTTTGCCAACTTTAATTAATTGATAGAATTTTTTTTATCATGTTGGATCCTCTTTTAATTTGGGAAAATCATTGGAAAATGAGGGTTGGGAGAACCATGGAGAACCGGGGAAGAACATGCACCAACTAAGAAAGAGGAACCAACCCCGAGCCTGGTTCAGAAGTGTCTTGCATAAGAAATGAACGCCGACGTTCTTCAACAACTTCATCTTCTTACTCGTGCCTCCTCCTTCAGAAAAAACGAGGTAGGGGTTGTTGTTATTCTATACCACTTACCATGTTCTTGGCATCCTTCTCTAATTAAGAACATCTATGTCGATTGCTATCATTCTAACGCAGAGAGTGTGGGCCAAACGAACATAGACCGACCTCTCTGCATCTTTTATGAATTTTGATGGTCTTAAATCGATTGAAACGTCCCGAGACAAGTGCGGGAGTCTTTAGAATGAAGAATAGGCCAACGGGGCGTTCCCGGTGACCCGAGGAATGTCTCCGGTGATCGATGTCAATGACTCTTGCCGGAAGGGCATGGGGGTGGTGATCGGCACTCCGATTGGGCACGACGGTCATGGCCAACACTCAGGTCGGCCGTGACAATGGCGATCACCACTCTGACAAGCCTTGACGATGGAAATAGTGCGACCGTGCCACTAGAGAAGGGCCACGTCCCATCGGCCATGGTGGAGAAAGGATGGCCACCAACGCTCGGCTGGCCGTGTGAAGGGGTTGACACCATGCGTCCACACCACATACGTGCAGGGGTCATGGCACGAGGCTGCAGCAGTGAAAGAGGGAATCCGGTTGGCTATCAGTAGTCATTGGAGGCACGACGCACGACCGCCCAGTAGAGGAGGGATGGCTATTTGGCAAGCCGGGGAGTTGAGCGGGACCAGGGGTCCCCTATGTCAGCTACCGGCACCACGTGGTGTCAGCCAGTTGGCTACCCAAACCGAACGGCCCAGCCATTCAGGGTACCCAGGGGGTGCATTCCCCTTGGGTAGTGGCAATGGTAGACCCCACTATGCGGTCCCACAGCTATGGGCCTCCTGCGGGTCATCCAGTGGTCTAGGACACGTCAGTGGGCTGGGCCACACCGGTGGGCTGGGCTGGACCCAGCGGGATGGGCTGGACTCTGCGAGCAAGTTTGGATCCCACGGGCTGGATCGGACCCAGTGCCAGACCCAGGTCTGGCCAGGTCAACCGGAAATAGGTCGAACGTCAATTTGGTGAACCTTCTATGGCGCCAGAGACCATGGATCGAGATGTTTCTTTTGGTATACCCCATTTGAGTTTTGGATAAAGTTTGGGTTTTTCTGGGTTCTATTGAACAAGAATCCAACTGGGGCCTCAGGACTAAAAGTCCAATAACTTGCTGACCAGGCGTCAGATTGATGCACAATCTGTTGCATGGAGACCCCTTTTACGTGGTGGTCCTCTGGGATAATTCTAATTTTTACTTCATGGATGTTAGAGTATAGACCTGTGGATTGAGGAGCGGACCCTCTCGAAATCTCTCGAGCTTAGTTCGGGAACCCCATGGCTGGATGTAACATGAGAAAGGGATCCTATGTGGGTCTATGCTTTGGAATCTTACGTGGGTCTTTGTTTGAGGATTCCACATGGATCAACTCTAGGAATCCATGTGGGACTACTCTAGGATCCTACATGGGTCTGTTGTACTAGGATAATATGTGGTACTGATGATTTAAAATCCTACGTGGTTTTTCCTCTCAACATAGTGAGATGATTCTATAGTAACATCTAATAATTTTTACTACTAAACCAAATTTATACATAGTGTGAGCTGAGTCCTACCTTTATGGTATTATTCTATGTGGCATTACCTTTGTGGTACTTTCCTTCGTGATGATACCTTTGTGGTATTCTTCTGTGTGGGTTTACCTTTTTGGTACTTACCTTTTTGGTGTTACATTCATGGTAATTTTCCTCTGTGGAACAGTTGAGATTTGCACTTTTGAGTTGGGCCTTGTGTTTCGTCATGAATGAGATGGATATATGTGATAACTTAGGTATATGTATGGGCATATACCTAAGTAGGGTTGTCAGTTTTTTACATGCTTTTTGGTTTATCCTTTATGGATTTTGTGTGACCTTTGAGGGTCTTGGGGTCCCTACTGAATATCATTATACTCATCCCTGCATGGGTTATTCCCGCACGTTGTTGTGTTTGGTGTAGGGGATAGACAACGCTGACTAAAGAAAAGGGTACCATGATAGGAGGTAGCTCGGAGTTGGACATTAGATGAGGCGTACCGTAGAGACTACCGTTCAAGAGTTATACTTACCCTTCAGGTAGGATCCCTGGCGGGTGTCCATATGAGCTGTTTTCGGTTTTACTTATACTTTTCAGTTTACATATACTTTTCAATTGGGCTGGTATTCTTGCCCATTTTTCATTCTGTACACACCCTGTTTACTATATTGTTTTTACATTATTCTTTTATCAAGATGTTTTCTTATTTTTGTGAGATTACCGGTTATAAAAGTAATTCCTTCCCAATTTTTGGGAATACGCCTTTTGGTGCAAGTCACTAGCCCCTGTCCTAGGGAAGTATGGCTTGGGGTAGTCACGGCATGGGCCCTGGGGGTTAGGCCGTGAAAATTTGATATTAGAGGAGTCAATTATATCGTAGAACATTGGACTCTGATCTTTTAACAGCAATAGGGTTAAGTGTTATGAGTGTGGTTATCAGTTTAGGGAATCCATTTTCGATGAGGAAGCAGGTGTATCCATTCACCAGGACCCTGACTTATGATTTCTAACTCAGTGCATGAAAACACTAATTTATTATGTGTTTTGAAAATATTTCTTTGATATCCCTTTGAGTCAACTCACCAGGTATAACTTATTGACAGTGGTACACATATATCATTCCAGATGCCACCATGTAGACTACTAGCCCAGGTTCCGGGTAGAGCATGTCGTGACAGCCAACTGTGCGAAGAGGCCTCGGTCAAGATCCCTTTATCTGTAGAGGAACTAGAAGCGGTGCCAATGGTTCCACTACCCGTTGGGACACCTATTCCACCATCCCCAGTAGCGAAGAGTGAAAACCGCTTGAGCACATTGCACGAGTTCCAGCACTAGAGGCCACCCAGTATCAGGGGTGAGATAGACCCACCGGCGGTTGAGGATTGGTTGGAGGCAGTGGTGTGAGTCTTTTGACTAGTAGGGACCCCAGATAATCTCATGGTGATCCTTCCTTCCAGACTTCTAGATGTAGCAGTAGGAAGAAGGTGGAGCTTGATACTCATGGTTCACAATGAGGTGACACTTCTCTGGGAAGACTTTGAGAGCCTATTTTGGGCAGAGTTTGTCTCAGAGACCCTTCGCGCAGTGTGCATAAAGGATCTTCTTCATCTACAGCAGGCAACATGATTTTGGCTTAGTACTTAGTGAGGTTCACTAACATCTCGCATTACTCTACTGATATGGTACTGGATCCATTCTTCATGGGTCGGGCCTTCGAGTAGGGACTCTGGCAAGAAATCAGGGCTTCGATGATTTTTCTCAGAATTCTGACGTAGTCGGGGGTGTTAAAGTGAGCCCTCTCAGTTATAGTTTTCTTGCTGACCAGTCACCAGTAGTGAGACCCACCACTGGGAATCACGTAGTTGAGTCTTCTACAGCTATCAACAGACAGATGTCACAGAGTTTCAAGAGGACAAGACCTACAGGAGGATGACCATAGGAATCAGGGTTGGTTGTGTGGGACACTCGAGATAGATCCATTCATGCGAGGAGAATACTGTGTTATGTATGCGGAGGTCAGGGTCACATGGCTCATGAATTCTCGACCTACAATACGAATGATCAGAAAACGGTCGATGGACCGCCCAGGAAGAGACATAGGTCCGATAGAGGAGGTCTGCAGGGAGTAGGTGGAAGTGGAAGAGGATTTGGTCGTGCAAATGGTGGTGGGAAACGATTCAAGGTATTACCTCCACCACCCCAAGTGGTCCACCATGACCACAAGGAGCAGGTTGATAGGGGAGAGCTCAGCTCCAAGTAGCGGAGGCCGACAACCATAGTACTCTGGAGATGATATGAGTTATGATTTGTGGCTATTCCACCTTAGCTATAGTACTTGTAGACACATGTTCCAGTCATTCTTTTATTTCTTCTTCCCTCTTTCGGAGCTCAGAGGTTCCGGTGGAGACGTTGGCTCGATCATTATGGATAAGGACTTTTATGGGAGAGGATTTGACGATTACACACAGGTTCCAGTAGTGTGAGCTTACTCGAGGAGGCAAGAACTTATTCTGGGATCTCCTAGTAGTGGCATCGAGGCTTTACGACATCATCATGGGTATGAACTGGTTATCTACAGTCCAAGCTCGGATTGACTGTATTAGGTGAAAAAGTGCAGTGTGTCCCCACAGATGGGACTAGTTTTACCTTCACCAGTAATAAGGGAGCCTTTGCAGTACATGATGGTCTTACCCAAAGAAGAGTGCATCTGATCACTCATCAGTTGGCTAGAATTACCCTCAGAGCGGTTGAAGTGTAGATTCCGAGCTATCCTGTAGTGATGGACCAGTAAGTAGATGTATTCCCTGATGATGTTTTGAGACAACCACCTAGCATAGAGGTGGACTTTTACATTTACTTTTACCCCAGGATTGTACCAATATCTACACCAGCTTATCGGATGGCTCCTGTGGAGTATCGTGAGCTGTGGGTACAGTTGTAGGACTTACAAGGGAAGGGATTCATCCAGCCTACTATTTCTCCTTGGAAAACCCCGATTTTTTCCCCAAGAAGGTGGATGGGAGATTGAGACATTTTGATGACTATTAGAGCCTGAATTAGGTGATCGGGAAAACAAGTACCCACTCCCATGGATTGAGGACCACGTTGATCATCTGAAGGGAGAAGGGTGGTTCTCGAAGATATACCTCACATCAGGATATCACCAGCTCATAGTACGAGATGGTATTTATGGAGATTTCACTATGGTGTAATGTTATCTTCGAGGTTCATCGGTCCTTTTCAGGTCCTCAGCGGAGTTGGTGAGGTGGCTTACCACCTACCTATTACCCCTCAACTACACCGGGTTCACGAAGTTTTCCACATATCCCAGATGAAAAAATATGTTCATGATCCTACTCTTGTCATCGACCACGACGAGCTGGACATCGACGATGGGGTGACGTTTACAGAGGTTCTAGTAGAGATTGAGGATTGTCAGAAAGGTGTCATTTGTGGGTGATCGATACCTTTATTTCGTGTACATTGGAAGCATAGGAACCTCTAGGATAGCACATAGGAGCGGTAGGCTCAAATTCGTGCTCAATACCCCCACTTTTGTTTCTTAATTTTTGTGATGTGGCTTTCGGGGGCACAAAGCCTGGAGGTGGGGAGAATGTAAAGACCTCGAAATTCCATGTAATTTTTTTTACAATTATATGTAAATATTCGAGTCAGCATTTTTGGGTGGTACTTGATTATGAGGCCTAGAGATCCCGAAATGTTTTTCTGAATTTACTTATGTACATTAAGTAAGTGTGTGAGTGGGTTTTTGTAACATCTGAACTGGTGCTCAGAATTGAAATCTGGGGACACCGCTGAACTCGCAGCACCGACATTCACTTAAGAAGACCTTCACCTCACCCGGAGTAGGTATAGGGAGGAAGTTAGTTTTTAGTCTTTTGTGGAAGAAGAAAAATAAAATAATTTACATTTTTTTTTCAAAACCTCTCTTTTTGAAATCATGGTGGTCGTGTCCACCCGAAAACCCGTTAATGTGGGAAAACGTTTCAACTCTCCATGGTTAATTTTGCAAACATCAATTAATAAATTGTTCCAATATTAATTAATTGATATACTTTTTTAAATTATGTTAGCTCCACATTTCCTTGGGGGAAATCATGGGAAATGGATGGTTGGGAGAACCGTGGAGAACCAGGGAAGAACATGCTTCATCAAAGAATGAGGAACCGACCCCGAGCCCGAATCAGAAGCGTCTTATAGAAGAAATGAATTACGACATTATTCAACAACATCGTATTCTTCCTATCACCACCGCCTTTGGAAAATATAGGTCGTGATTGTTGTTTTTGTATACCCCTAACCCCATTCTTGTAATCCTTCTTGAATTAAGAACTTCTTTGTCGATTATTTATCATTCTAATGCGGAGAGTGCAGGCCAAACATACCAGGCCTGAACTCTCGGTAATCTCTGGGAATATGGATGGTCTTGAATTGATGGATGCTTTCCAAGACATGTGTGGGAGTCTTTGGAATGAATAGCAGGCCACCGGAGTGCTCTTGGTGGCCCGAGGAATGTCGCCAGTGATCGTTACTGGTGATTGGCGCTGGAAGAGCTCGAGAGAAGCATTTGGCAATCCAGTCAGCCACAACAATGGCGGGGGCATGATAGCTCCGCTATATAAGGGTCACAACCCGTCGACCGAGACAGATCAAGGACGGCATCCGGTGCTCGGCTGACCGTGTGAAGGGGGTGGCGGCGCGCGTCCGCTTCGCGGGCGTGTAGGTGCCACGGCACAAGGGTGCAGTAGGGAAAGAGGGCAACTGGCTCACTACTGGATGCCAATGGTGGCGCGGCGCATGACCACGCCATGAAGGATGGATGGAGTTCAGACCCTGGGTCCTGCGTGTCAGCTGTTGGTGGCACATGGAGACGGCTAGTCGGCTACCCAACCCGAACGGCCCAGCCGTTCTGGGTGCCCATGGGCATCTCCCCCATGTGTGGCGGCTAGGGGGGGCCCAACCTCAGGGCCATCCAGCCGTGGGCCTATTTTTTGTAGCCTATCACAGGCCCCACCGTAGGCCGCCCAGCGGGCTACCCAGTGGGTTCAGCAAAGGTGGGTTGGGTCGGTCAAACCGAGTCGGACCAGACCCAGACCAACTTCGACCCCATCCCACTATTTCAACTTTAAATTGAGCTATGTTTGTCCATTTGATGAACCATCTATGACACCAAAAACCTTAGATCGAGAACGTTCTTCTAGAGTACCCCACTTGTGTTTTGGATAATGTTCAGGTACAACCGGGATAGATCGAAAACGAATCCAACAGGGCCATAAGGACTAAAAGGAAAATAACTTACAGACCTGGCGTCTTATTGATGCACTGTCTATTGCGTTGTGACCCCATTTACACGACAGTCCTTTGGGATACTTATTTATAGGAATCTATGGTAGTTAGAGTATCGACCTGTGGCATGAGGAGAGGACCCTCCCAGAATCATGCTATCTTATTGCGGGAACCCCGTGGCTGGCTGTATCATGAGAAAGGGATCATATATGGGTCTGTTCTTTGAGATCCTATGTGGGTCTATGTTCGAGGATTCCACTTGGATTCACTCTAGGAATCCACATGGGACTACTCTAGTATCCTGAAAGGGTATACTGTACTAGGATCATACATGGGTCTGATGATTTAGGATCCTACATGGGTCTACCTCCCAACAGAGTAAGATGATTTAGTAGTTACATATAATCTTCTTAACTAATGTACATAACTTATACCTGATGTGAGATGAGTCTTACCTTTATGGTATTATACTATGTGGAATTACCTTTGGTGTACATTATTTCATGATGATACCTTTGTGGTATTCTTTTGTGTGGATTTACCTTTGTGATACTTACCTTTTTTGTGTTACCTTCGTGGTAATCTTTCTATGGGGAACAGTTGAGCTTTGTTCTTTTGAGTTAGGCCTTGTGTTTCCTCATTAATGAGATGGGTATACTTGGTAACTTAGCTATATGTATGGGCATATACCTAGGTAGAATTTTCAGTGGTTGAAATTATTTTTGGTTTATCCTTTCTGGATTTTGTGAGACCATTGAGGGTCTCGGGGTCCCTACAGAGTATCGTTATACTCAACCCTACACGGGCTACACCCGCACCTTATTGTGATTGGTGTAGATGACGGACAATGCTGACTGAGGATAAGGGTACCAAGACTAGAGGTAGCTCAGCGGTGGACATTAGACGAGGCGTACTGTAGAGACGACCGTTCGAGAGCTGTACCTGCCCTTAAGGTAGGATCCATGGCTGGTGTTTCAATGGGTTTTTTTTTCATTTTTACTTGTACATTTCAGATTACTTGTACTTCTCAGCTAGGATTGTATCCTGGGCCCTTTTTCTTTCTGTATGCACCATGTTTACTTTATAGTTTTTAATCTGTGCTTGTATCCTCAATTGTTCTATGTTTTGTGAGTTTACTGGTTATAAAGGCAATTCCTTCCCAGTTTTAGGGAATATGCCATTCGGTGCTAGTCGCCAAACCCATGCAGATAGAAGGCGGGATTGGGGTAGTCACAGCATGGGCCCCAGGGGTCGGGTAGTGACATATGATGAGTAAAGAATATGAAATTTTCTGATTTCCACAGTCAATTAAATAATATTACAAAATTTTTAGAAATTTTATACAATTTGGAAAATAATCATATTTGTGATAGAAAGAATATAGATATAAAATAGAAATATATTGTACAACGGATGATGATTTCAATAATTTTTATGTTTCAATTGAAATTTAATTGCGGCAAATTTAATAAAAGTTAAAACATTACCATAATTTCATAAAAAATAATTTCATTTTGTGAATAAATTAAAATTGAATGGAACACTATCGGAAATCCTTCTTTTTCGGTGCGATGGGACAAAATAATATCCCAAATACTCCGTTGAAGAGGTTATTTGCAACTAGAAAATCAACTTGTCACAAATGATTGGTTATTTGCGACAGGAAGAGGAGACATGTCGCAAAAAAAAACTTATGGGATGATTGGACCGGTTTGCGTGCCAAACCGCGTGAAAGGGTATTTACGACGGGTAGGCACTTCCCGTCACAAATACCGGGAGATGGTAAGAACTAGTTGGGATGGGGGATCCCCTATCGAAAATATTTTAACCCCTATAGGGTATTTTTGATGGGCCCCGTCACAAATACCCGGCCACGGTAAATGGATATTTGCAGTGGGATGTTGTCCAGTCGCATATAGTGTGTCAGCATATTACATTTTGCGACGGGACCCATCGCAAATAACATTTCATCCACTGACCGTAATTAATGCAGTCGAAGAAATTAGTGATGGGTCCCATCGCAAAAAATACTATATGTGATAGGATTCATGTCACAAATAGTACTGTCGTAACTAATTTTACATATATATACCCCCATATGTTCTTTCTTTCTTCCTCTTGAATTCATTCTTCTTCTACTTCCCTAAACACTAATTTTAGAGTAAATCTTTTTGAGAGTTAGTTTTTTTTACGAAGAAGTTATGAAGTCGCATACAATTCAAAGAGATCAAGTTTCAAGGTATTTAATTTTTATTTAATTAAGTATTTATTTCATTTCATTATATTAATTTTAATTACTGTTGATTAATTATAATTAAGTTAGATTTAAATTATTATGTCATTAGTATTTATTTGTAATATTTAAATTAAATTATTAGTGCTAATTATTAGTAATTAGTTATAATTAATAATTATTAACGATAATTAGATATGTAGATATATAATTAGCAGTAATTAGTAATTAGTAGCTGTATTTTGTAGTAATTGATATTAATTAACACTAATTTGTAATAATTATAAATAAATAGTAATAAATATTTACAATTAGTAATAAATATTTTTAAGTGGTAAAAATTTGTAATAAATACTAAGAATTAGTAAAAAATAATAATAATTAGTAAAAAAATAATAAATACTAATAAATAATAATTAAAAGTAATAAATAGTTATAAATAGTTATAAATAGAAAAAAAGTGTAATAAATATCAATAAATAGTACTAAATAGTAGTAAATAATAATAAATTGTAATAAATAGTAATAAATAGTAAAAATATTAATAAATAGTAATAAATCATAATAATTAGTAATAATTAGTAATAATTGGAAATAATTATAAATAAATAACAATAATTAGAAATAATTTGGAATAATTAGAAATAATTAATAATATTAAGGAATAATTAGTAATAATTTGGGAGAATTTGGAATAATTTGGAATAGTTCGGAATAATTTGGAATAATTAGCAATAATTAAGAATAAATTGTAATAATTAGTAATAATTTGTTTTAATTAGTAATAAATAGTAATAAATAGTAATAAAAAGTAATAAATAGTATTAATTAAAAATAACTAGGAATGATTAGGAATAATTAGGAATAATTAGGAATAATTTGGAGTAATTAAGAATAATTAATAATAATTAGGAATAATTTGGATTAAAAAGGAATAATTATAAATAATTAGGTATAATAAGTAATAATTAATAATAACTTGTAATAATTAGTAATAATTTGGAATAATTTGGAATGGTTTGGAATAGTTAAGAAAAATTATGAATAATTATTAATAAATAGTTATAAATAGTTATAAATAGTTATAAATAGTAATAAATAGAAGTAAATAGTAATAAATATAAATCAATATAAATAAATAGAAATAAATAGTAACAATTAATAATAATTAGTAATAATTGTGATTAGTTTAGAATAATTAAGAATAATTATGAATAATTTATAATAATATGGAATAATTAAATAAAATTGTGGATAATTATGAATAATTACTAATAAGTAGTAATAATTACGAATAATTTGTAATAATAAGGAATAATTAGTAATAACTAGTAATAATTAGTAATAATAAGTAATAAATATTAATAATTACTAATAATTACTAATAATTAATAATAATTAGTAATAATTAGGAATAATTAGGAATAATTAGGAATAATTAGGAATATATAGGAAAAAATTTAAAAAATTGGAAAAAATTGGAAAAAATTAGAAAAAACGTGGAATAAATATGAATAATTAGGAATAATTGGGCATAATTAGGACTACTTAGGAATAGTTAGGAATAATTATGAATAAATATGAATAAATAAGAATAAATATGAATAAATATGAATAAATAGAAATCAATGGGAATAAATAGTAATAAATATCAATAAATAGTAAT
Organism: Viscum album; assembly: GCA_963277665.1. Lineage (NCBI taxonomy): Eukaryota > Viridiplantae > Streptophyta > Magnoliopsida > Santalales > Viscaceae > Viscum > Viscum album. The sequence continues at coordinate 300,323,531 of OY728131.1, read as the reverse complement.
AAATAAGAATAAATAGAAATAAATAGGAATAATTAGCAATATTTAGCAATAAATATGCATAATTACCTATGAATAGGAATAATTACCAATAATTATGAAATATTACCAATGAATATCAATAAATAATAATTACTACCAACAAATACAAACAAATAAGAATATATAACAATAAATACCAATAAATGGTAATAATTAACAATAAATAAGATTAATTAGCAATAAATTCCAATAGATTTGAAAAATTAACAATAATTAGAAATATTTAGGAATAATTCAGAATAATTAAGAATAATTAAGAATAATTAAGAATAATTAGGAATAATTAGAAATAAAATCAATTCTAACAATTTTTAATAACTTGTCACAATTTCTAGTGGATTGACGACCCTCATTTGGCTTAATGACCCTTCTCCTTTCAACTATCACGTACTAAAAACATTATGAAATGTGTGATTCTACTTATACGTATCCATTATAGTATGCATGAGATTGAATGTGCATTCGTATGACAACATTATTCTTAATGTTTTTAGGTGGTGAAAGTTGCAAGAAGAAGATTAATTGATGAGAATGGGGCTCTTATGTCCGACGGTTCATTTACTTGCATCTTTCACACACAGAAATCACAATGAAGAATCTCCTCTTAGGCATGCTTATACATTATCATATGCACGAGAATGAATTACCATACCTCCGAGCAGATTTTTCATTTTGATTTCAGTTTGATAAAGTTTCAAGTAAATGTGCCTTTGGACAAAAGACTAGAAGTCAATCCACTATAAATTATGTCCCTGTAATTAGTGGTAATTATTAATAAGTAGTAGTAATAATTTATCTACTTTTTTGGATATTTTTTTTATAATTTCATAATAATCAAAAATAGTAATGATTTTTATTTTGTAAAAAAATGTAGAACAAGGAAGTCAACAAATAGTCATTATTAGATGATCACGCTTGGATAAATCCACCCAGAAATCCAAAAGACCCGGGTTTAAATTCTATATATATTAAGGGTGTTATGTTTTCCTTATCATTTTCATCATAAAAACCAAAATTTGTTTCACAAGGCATAATTATATGTTCTTGTATAAATTGTTCTATGAGAATATTTGACACAATTGAAAAGGTTGTGGGACATGTCTTGTAGTTTGGTCTTCAACCAGATTATGTTTTTTGGTATCAACATGGTGAACATAGTTCAAGATAAGATACTAATAACTAGATTCTAGATCCATTATAGATTAAAAATTTAGTACATGATGTTGTAGGTCCATATGTTCAAAAAACTGAAACATAATATGATATTGATTTATCTCTAGAGTTGGGACCATACTAATTTTATGACTTTTTGAGGTCTACTGAGGATGAATTATTTCTAGGTTTCTAGATAAGAAAATTAGAAGTAGTTTTAAAAGTTATGGATATTAAATAATATTATATAATGTCAAAAAACATTTTTATCAGATATTTTCATGGTTTAAAACATTATTACCTAACAAAATGTGTTACCTATAAATTAAAATGAGAGAAAGAGGTTGGTTCATAATCTGGGAATTTGTTATTAAAAGATTCATGCATGTGAAAATGACTGCATCATATATTCTGGTGAAAATTAGTCACTGGATAGTTGTCCCACATGTGGACAATTGAGGAATAATGAAGCATAATCCGAGAATTCATGATCGATTTCTATAAAATAGGTGATATATTTCCCCCTTACACCTAGATTGAAGTGTTTATTTATGTCTCAGAACACAGCTTCAATGATGTCATGGCACAATACAAATATTTTGAATTATAAAATCTTGAATCATCAATCTGATGGTGATTCATGGAAACATTTTGATCCACTTCATCAGTATTTTGATTTATAATCCCGAAACGTGTGATTGGGACTTTCTACTGACGAGTTATATCTTTTAGTTTTGTAACGTCCTAAATCTGGGTGCCACTCAATTGGGGCCCCGAACCCAGTTGGTAACATGAACTCAAGCACATTTCCCCAGATTCCCAAGGCTGCCGACTTGTAGTGAGGGCCTTGGTCTCATAGAGGGGAACCTATGCCATCATTTTTCTAAGTGTAGCACAGCGGATAAATATAAACATACCAAATGTGGAAGCAGTAAACTATATCAAGCTGAAAAGGAAAACGATACTGAAATAAAAGATGACCAATAGTCATATATAGGATGGTGAAATGTGTCCCTAATTCTAAGAAAGTAGCCAAAAAATGTTACACCACAATCTATAAAAATAAAGTACAAGGTACAAGTACCGAAAAGAAAAATAGTGCAGCATGAACTCTGTAGCATCACAAGACTAAGCTTGGTCTCGTGCTCTCCTACTCCTCTAAAACAATCAAGTGCCTTTATATGGACTCTTTCCCTTATCAAAACCTATAGCAATATAATATTTTTGGGCCAAAGACATGACCCAAACAGGGTTGAGAAATAAATCCCAGTAGGCCACCACCAATGGCTCATGCCCAACTATTAGTGAAAATGTGCAACAATACTATGCAATAATAAAATGTAGTAAACTCGGAAGTACTCAAAAGCATCTACTCCTACCAGTTCCATTTATATTTAATTATTATTTAACAATTAAATATAATTGAATTATACGATTCCTAGACTCAGCCTTAGCCAAAGATCTCCTATACTGTGTCGTAACTAAAACCACAACATGCTATCTAACAAGTAGAATTCAAAACAATAGAAATCTGTTGCTTTATCCTGGCAGGTACAACACAAGAAATAACAATAGTGAATATGCAAAGTAAACAGAGTCCTCAGATGTGAAAAACCTTACCCTCAGGTAATCAGAATCGAAACTCTCAGGTGATTTCCATCAGGCATAGAGAATATTTCTCTCAGGCATAAGAAATATTTCCCTCATGCATGGAAGCTACTACCCACATGCATAAGAAGAGTTTTCCTCGGGCTAAATGAAACACTTCCCTAAGTCATAGAAAAACACTACCCTCAGTTGAACAAGTAATTGGGCCAAGCCCAACACAAAAGCAAGCAATTATATATAAATTTTCTCTCAAGGAAACTTAAATCATGCTATAATCACGAAATACCCTTGGGTAACCGGGCAAAATGACTAAACAAGGGAAACACACCCATGGGGTAGCCCTCGATCAAGGAAATGATCCCAAATAGAAGTTGTTACATATTCATTAAATTACCAATGAATTTCTAGGTATTTAATTAGGAAAGGCCTCATCCATACAACACCCCAGACATAGGTTTATAGCAAAATGGTACACAAAAACACTAAATGGCAGGAATTAAACACCAGACCACCAACCTCGATCTCCACTGATCGATATACGTGAACAACGACTCCCGAATCGTCTGTGAATGACATAGATCTAGGAAAAATGTTCACCTATTCAAACTCAAATAACAACCCCTCTAGAATGAATTGGAAAGAAATACAAATGGGGAGGTAAGTGCATACCCGTGCGGTCCAGACGTGATCATCGGCGAAGGAATTAGAGTCCTGGTGTTCGGTCGGGGACTCTTCAATGGTTAGGTCATCTCTCTGATGGCTTTCCGGAATTCTAACCTTCCTCTGTTGAAAGAGGAGGCTACTACTAGTTTATAAAAAACACAAATACACAGTGTGTACACTCAAGCACACGGCGTGTACTTTCCATTTTGTAAATGATCCATTGGCGGCCACTTTCCACCGCTTCACTATTCATCTGTCGACATGATTACACGACGTGTATTTCTAAATACATGGTGTGTACTGTTACTCTGCTAGCAGCTACTCACACCGCCTTATTGTTCACCTGCCAACTGATTACATGGTGTGTAGTCATTTTTTACACCCTTCATCGCTAACAGGCCTACACACCCTATGTACTCTTTCCACATAGCCAAATTACATGGCATGTGGAGAAGTACATAGTGTGTACCCACAAATTTGGGGATTTTTCTGTATTATCTTTATTTTCTCAAAAACACTAAAGGGAAAAGGAAAATAAGGAACATGTACCTCAAGAATAAGAACCGAGTTCTTACAAACATCCCCCCTTAATGAAATTCATCCCTAAATTTCCCTTCCAAGGGTGGTGAAGATAAAGCTGAGAAAACACTGGCCAATGAGAATGTATGTCGGTCTCCTGCTCCCATGTTTCGTCCTACACTCAGCCATGCTTCCATAGCTCCCGCACGAGAGGAACTGACCAACCTCATAGAACATTTGTGCACCTATCGAAAATATGAATCAGATTCTCCTTCAAGGATGCATCGACCTGAAGCTCGACCTACTCGGGATGAAAAATGTGAGATGAGTCTAAGTGATAAAGATGCAGGTGAGATACAAGGAATACATCGTGCATGGACTGGTACCTCTGTGGTAACTACAACCAATAGGCAACCGGACCAACTCTCTCCAGAATCTGAAATAGCCCCACATACCTTGGTGAAATTTTAACTTGTCTATTGATTTTTTTGTGTCCCAACCTTGTTGAAACACGTAATAATACCTGATCCCTAACCATGAACTCCAAGGGTCGTCCGCTGTAATAAACATAAAATTTATGATGAGACTATGTAGTATCCACCATCTTCTGAATCAGCTAGACCTGCTCAGAAGTCTCCTACACAAGACGTGGTCCCCGTAATGATTCCTCACATTCTTGTAACTAGCACAAGGGTGATCGGCATGGCCTACCATATAAATCCTCATAAGGTTCCATCTCAATAGTTACCTAAAAACTATTATTGTCAAAAAAACTCAACAATTTGATTGTGCCTCTCCCAATATCCCCCAAAGTCTAGGATTCATGAACATAGAATTTCCTCAAGCACCTGTATCGTACTCTCTAACAAGCCATCGGTCTGACGGTGGTAAGATGTGCTTAGAAGAACATATTTACCCAGCAACCACTGAAAACACTGTTAGAAATGATATGTAAAATGGGTGTCCCTATCTGAAACAATAGAACGTGGGATGCCATAAAGGCATACTACCTCTCAGATATAAAACATTTCAAAATCATCAACACTGAAGGTCTCCTTGATCGAAAAAAGGTGTGTTACCTTCGTAAGTCTATCCACAATAACCCATATAGAATCACTGCCTTGAGGTGACCTCGACAACCCGGTCACAATGTCCATCGCGACATCATCCCATTTCCACTCTGAAATGGGTAACTATTGTAACAGTCCAGTCAGACTCTGATTCTCCGCCTTCACCTACTGACAGGTGGAACATCTTGCAATAAAACCAGCTACCTCCCATTTCATCCACGGCCTCCAATACAGACGTCTCAAGTCATGGTACATTTTGGTAACTCCGGGAATCACTGACCAAGATGAAGGATGAAACTCTCACATCAACTCCTCGGGTATATCCCTTCAAACCCACACTCGTACATGGATACGCAGTACCTCATCCCCGCATATCATCCAACCGAGAGAAGGGTCCTCACTGGCCACCGACTCCCATAGAACTAGCCCTTCTGATTCAGATAGTTGTCTCATCATCACTCAATCCAAAAGGGTAGAAGTCACAACTAAAGATGAAATATAGGCTCACCCATAACTAAAATGCACCAAAAAATTCATCTCATAGAACAAAGCCATAAGATGCCACTCACCATTTCCCTCTTGCACTGCCTATAACTGAGTCCTCCTACTCAATGCATCAGTAACTGCGTTACCTTTAGCAGGTGTATAGGCAAGCTCAAAGTAGAAGGACTGAAGGTATTCAACCCACCTTCGCTATCTCAAATTTAGGTCATGATGGGTAATAATGTATTTATGTATTTTATGGTCCGTAATCACCACAAAATGGTCTCCCAAGAGATAATTTCTCCAACAGAGTAACACAATAACAACCGCAGCCTTCTCAAGATCTTGTGTCGGGTAATTCCTCTCCTGTGGCCTCAACTGCTGAGACCCATACGAAACTACTCGATCGCCCTACATCAATACTGCTCCCAGACCAATACCTAATTCATCAAGTAAACTTTATTTCTCTTCCCTTACTCTGAAGTATCATGACTCGGGTCGATGTCAACTTTCTCTTTAGCTTCTGAAAAACTGTCTTGAAAGATTCTGACCAAACGAATATGACAACCTTCTTAGTCAATCCCATCAACGGCACTGCTAAGCGGGAGAAGTCCTGTATAAAGTTCCTATAGAAACCAGCTAGCCCCAAGAAACTCCATATTTAAAAAAACATTATTAGAATTCTCCCAGGAAACCACTACTCTCACTTTTTCCGGGTTTACACAACTCCTGCCTCAAAGATAATAGGACCCAGGAAATTTATATGTTCCATCTAAAAGTGATAGTTTTAGATCTTAGCATATAACTGTTTCTCTCTCAGTGTACTCAATACGATCTCAATATGCTTAGCATGGTCATGTTGAGTATGAGAGAACACCAAGATATCATCCACGAACACTACCACAAAAGAATCCAGATATGGGTGGAACACACGATTCATCAGATCCATGAAAACTGTTGGCGTGTTCATCAATCGAAATGGCATTACCAAGTACTCTTATAGACCACATCTTCTCTGAAAATCTGTAAGCGGTATTTCCGAAGGTCTAACGTGTAACTGATGATATCTGGATCTCAATTCAATATTTGAGAACACTTGTTCTCCTTTAAGTTGATAAAAAAGATAATCAATCCTTTGTAAGGGATATCAGTTCTTGACCGTAAATTGGTTCAACTTCTGATAATCCACAAAAAATCTGAGGGTACCTTATGCTTTCTTCACAAATAGGATAGGAAAATCCCAAGGGGAAGTACTGGGTCAGATGAAACCATCTACTTATAACTCCTCTAAGAATTTCTAAAGCTCTTATAACTATGGTGTAGCTATCATATAAGGAGGAATTTACACCAGTGACGCTCCTGGGACAAGATCAATAGTGAAATCCACCTCTATCTTCAGAGTTTGTCCTGAAAATTTGTCTAGGAATACATCCCTAAATCGATCAACCACTGGAAGGAAATCCTTCTGAGAAGTTCCCAGATCATCCTGATCTAATCTCGCAATATGGGTTGTCACTCCTCCTCTCCAATGATGCTCGGGTCCAGCTCGGCTTTCCTAGAAATCCCATTCAACCCTGTATAGAAACTCTCTGCCCTCTGGTGATTCGAAACTCACCCTATGACAATAGAAATCCACAAAGGCTCCAAAGGGTACCAACCGGTCCATCCTGAGAATGAAGTCATATCTTGTCATCTCTAAGACATAGAGGTCACATAATAAGTGACACCCCCAACCTCTATGGGAACTCCTTTCACTGACTCACACTAGCCATTCTATTCCCCAACAGAGTGTCTAGAGTCATAATATCAGAAGAAGGATAAACACAGAGGCCGAGGCTCTCCAAAACGAGCACATATATAAAGCTATGTGTAGCACCAGTATCAAAAAGTACCGAAGATAAAACAGAAGAAACTAGAATAGTAACTCTGACAGTAGAAGGTCTGAGATCCTTCTACTATTAGGTCTGATACACAGAATATACTTCCCTAGTGCCCTGGCCCTATGATAGAGCCTGGCTACCCTGAGCTGACCCACCCTGTTGTCTCTATGATCCTAGTGTCTGGCTACCACGACCACAACCACAACCATGACCTGAGCATCGTGATGTATTCCAATTCCTTGAATGGTAAGAAGCTGGAGGCACTGATCCTGTACATGGAGTCTGCACTGTACCCCTCTCTCTAGCCACTGGTTGAAATTCACTGCAAAAACAATAGAGATGACTCATCTTGTCGCAAGCTCGGCACTCCACTAGGTTACATGGAAAGTGATGTCTCTTATTCCCCTCCTTACTGCACTTTTAGTACATCACTTGGCCACCTTAATAATTATTCTATCTAGTACTACCACTATGAGAGATATCCATCTACCTCTTCCACTTACAGGTATAAATATTACCAGATACTAGTGTCGAACCTCCCTGGCCTACACCATTAGCTTCACGCAAGTTACGATCTGTAATCAACACCTGGTTCACAATATCATTCATTGTCTGAAACCTAAAAATATTCACCAGCACTCAGATGTCATATAGAAGACCATCTTCAAAAAATCAACCCCTCAACATCTCATCACCCACTAAAATAGGTGCAAAACATTGTAGCTCAGTTAAGTGGGTAGAATAATCCATCACTGACATGGTGCCCTAATGCAGATTCATTAACTATCGAGATCTATCTACCCTTAGCATCTCCGGAAAGAAAAATTCAGAGAAGACTGCATGAAAATCTTCCCACGCCATGTCGTGGTGATGCTCACACTAGGTGGTAACATCCCACCACCTCTTAGCAGAATCACGCAACATTTAAGTAGTGAGATTGACAATCCTCCCTAGAGGCGTCTCTAGAGGCTCGAAGATTGTATACATATAACCCATCCAAGACTCCACAACATGTGGTATGCCATCCTCAGAAAACATAGGCAGATGCTGCTGCTGGAATATACATGTCATCTCTTCCATAGATGTGGCAACTGACGGTGCTCCCTGGAAGGTCTGCATAAACCGCATGAAACCTTTGTGGAACTACGCATCTGCACCTATGTCCAGTATAATGGCTGGCACCGCATCTGGCTCTTCTGGAGGATCCATCAGTAGCCTGTGGCCTATCATCTACAGAGTATATTTTTTGTCTCTCTCTTGGTGAACAACTCGAGGTCATCTCGGCAGCATGACATTACAAGGTCAAAAACACGCCTTAGATTAATATCATCAAGGACTAAAATCTGAAAGCGTGATAATGGAACAAGGAAAAGAAAACAATCAATTCGAAAAAAAAAGACTAAATGGCATGAATAATAACTACACTCCATGTTCCCTCATGTCTTCCACATGGGAGTGTACTCCTGCCAGAACTGGTCGTGTAACACCCCAAACGCACGGCATGTACTTGAATTTTCTTCCCCTTCCCGAGACCTTCTACATGTCTTAGCCACACGACTCCCTATTTAACGAGAATATAGGGCGTGTATAAGGTCTACACTATCTGTACTAGACGAGCTTCACCAACCCATGTTTTCTGTTAAATGACTTGGTATACATCTCACTCTACACACCTAGTTTCAGATAGACATGACATGTATGGCTTAATTTCCAACATCCTAGGTTGTTAGTGACACGACTAGCTACTCGGCTGACACTACACGACATGTTACAGCCACACACGGAGAGTACACCACCCTATTTCCCCAGCCAAATGGCCATGTCCACACTATCTCTCACTAGTCAAAACTACACAGCGTGTCCCATAGGTAAACATCATGTACTAAACGAGCTTCGCTGACCCGTGTTGTTCGAGACACGGCTCACACTACATGGTGTTTTCATGATGGGCATGGTGTGTACAATAAAGTATAACATCGACCCGTGTTATTAGTTACACGTTAGTATTCTCATGTTACACTTCATGGGGTGTATAAGGACTATACCGTGTGTTTAAGAGAGGTTTTCTCTGTCCGTTTTTTTAATCACACGGGCAGACACAGGGTCAACACAACACGACATGTACAACTAGTACACCGCATGTTCCTTCTAGAGTTGTTCCATTCCGTGTTTCTACTTACACAAACAATGACACAGTCAGAAACTACACAGCGTGTACATACATTACATGGTGTGTACTTAAATTTTTTTCATTTCATCCCAAACAGAACAGTACATGGAGTATGTTCATAAAACCACACACCATGTTGTCTAGGTTTCCAGATAGTAGACCTCAGAAACTACTCTGGAATCCTTTTTTATTATTTTTCAAGCGTCGGTGTGTGAAATTCCTATCCATGGGGGCTCATACTCCACGCAAATCAAAGTTTATCACCCGACCTTCACAACAACAGGTTGGATCATGATCCACTAAATTCCAGTCAAAGAGAGCCCATACTTCTCCGGATCCAATGTTTAGCATCCAATAACACAACCATAACATGTACCAATACCCTATAAACACTGGGTGTATCCATCATGGTACCTATCACAAAATCATGCATTTTCTAGCACATCATCTATCACAACAACATGAAATTTCTAACACAACTACATGGCCTGAAAACTAAGCATGGTATGTGACTCAAACATTTTCCTAAATGATGCATGATATAGAAACAATCATCTCATCTGGTTTCTACTAAATATAACCCATGTATAAAAATATAAATAGAAAACAAAAAGTGAAACACCCAATGGTGAAAATCAAATCAACTGTAAAATTGAAAAACCAGATAAATTTCTATTAAACGAGGTAGATTGTATTTTCCCAATACATGGGTTAGCTACTCCTGGTCACAACTTTTTACCAAATACCAATTTCGTCATATCTCTGACTATAGGATCCAAATAGAAGGTGAAAGAAAAGAAATCCTATGATTCAACTTGGTAACATCCCAGATTCAGCTGACACTCAACAGGTGCCCCGAACCCGGTTGGTCACATGGCCTCACGCACATTTCCCTAAAATCCAGAGGCTACCGACTAGTAGAGAGGGCCTAGTTCTGATAGTGGGGAAACTATTCCCTCATTGGAAAAAGTGTAGTGCATCAGAGAAATATAAACATACGAAATGAAAATATGTAAACTATATCAAGATGAAAAGGACAACGATACTGAAATAAATGATGACCAAAAGTCATGTATAGGATTATGCAATATGTCCCTAATTCTAAGAAAGCAGCCAAAACATGTTGCACCAAAATCTATAACTATACAGTACAAGGTACAGGTATAGAAAAAAAATAGTGCAGTAGGAACTCAGCAGCATCACAAGCCTATGTTCAGTCTCATGCTCTCGAACTCCTCTACAACAATCAAGTACCTGTATAGCGACTCTTTCTCTTATCAACTCCTACAACTATATAATCTATTTCGTACCAAGACATGACCCAAACATGGTGTGAGAAATAGATCCCAGTAGGCAACCACCAAAAGCATGTTCACAACTATCAGTGAAAATGTGCAACAATAGTGTGCAATAATGAAATGCAGTAAACTAGGAAGTACTCAAAAGAATCTACTCCTTCCCGTTCCATTTACATTTAATTATTATTTAACAATTCAATATAATTGAATTATATGATTCTGAGAATCAGACTTATCCGAAAATCTTCTATATAGTGTCTTAACTAAAACCACAACAGGCTATCTAATAAGTATAATGCAAAACAATTCCTAGCCTGTGCTTTAGCCTGGCAGGTACGACCTAAGAAATCACCACAGTGAATATGAAAAATAAACAGAGTCCTCAGGCATGCAAAACCTTTCCCTTTGGTAATCCGAATCGAAACCCTTAGGTGATTTCCCTCACACATAGTGAATATTTCCCTCAAGCGTACGAGGTATTGGAATCAGGTATGGAAGCTACTGCCCACATGCATAAGAAAAGTTTCCCTCAGGCTAAATGAAACACTACCCTCAGGATAAGAAAAACACTTCCCTCGGGAGAATAAGTAACCAAGCTAGACCCAAAACATGATTGAGCAATTATATATACATTTTCTCTCAAGGAAACACAACGCATGGTATAATCATGGAATACACTCGGGTATCCTAGACAAAAGGCTAAACAAGGGAAATGCACCCATGGGGTGGCCCTGGATCGAGACAAAAATCCCCACAATCATTTATTACATATTCATTAAATTACCAATTAAATTATATGAATTTAATTAGGAAATTCCTCAGCCATACGACACGCCAAACATTGGTGTGTAGCGCAATGGTACACAAATGCGCTCAATAGATGGAATTAAACACCTGACCACCTACCATGATCTCCACAGAACGATATACGTGAATGATGTCTCATGAATCATCTGTGAATGGTGTAGATCAGGAATAAAAAATCATCCATTAAAACTCAAATAACTTCCCCTTGGGAAATAATTGGAATTATATACACAAGAGGAGGGAAGGGCTTACCCGCGCGGTCCAAACCTGATCGTCAGTGAAGGAATCGGAGTCCTGATGTTCGGTTGGGGACTCTTCTAAGGTTTTTTCGTCTCTCCTGTAGCTTCCCACCATTATAATCATCCTTTGTTGAAAGAGGAGGATACTGCTAGTTTATAACAAAAAAACACAGCTACATGGCATGTACTCTCAAGTACATGGTGTGTACTTTCCATTTGTTAACTGTTCCTTTGGCAGCCACATTCCACCGCCCCACTATTCATCCGTTGACATGATTACACTATGTGTATTTTGGAATACACGACATGTACTATCTCTCTGCTGGAGGCTGCTCCCAAAACCATACTGTTCACCTACCGACTGATTACACCGCCTGTATATACCAAGTATACGAGGTGTAGTCAGTTTTTACACCCTTTATCACACACAGGCCTACACACCCTATGTACTCATTCCACATGGCCAAAGTACACTGCTTGTGGAGGAGCACACGGCGTGTACCCACAAATTTTGGGATTTTTCCTCATTTTTCTTATATTCTCAAAAACGGTCAAGGAATAAGGAATAGAAGAAACTCGTACCTCAAAAATAAGAACTGAGTTCTTACATGGTTCTTATAGTAGTTAGTATTCATGTTGACCTATCACTATAACTCCGTACAATTTTCCTCTATCGATATTGATGAAGGATACCTATATCTTTTTGACCTTATTAATCCTAGGACATCCAAAAAAGAAAATTGAGGTTTATTTGAAACCACTGATTGATGAGTTAAATTCATTGTGGACTAATAGTGCTATTAAATATGATGTTGCGGAGAGACAAAATTTCATATTGAAATTTGCATTTATATGGGTGATTAGTGATATCTTAGCATATGGCTTGTTATCTAACGATAATATACCTAGTCTAAAATCATGTCCTTGCTCTATGAAAGACTATAAATCCATTATTCATGTCAATGGAAAAAATTGTGATATTTTGACTGTCATCATGGATTTCTTCCAACCAATCATCCTTTCCAGAGGAACAAATCTCATTTCAGAAAAGGAACAATTGAAAGGGATGAACCTCCCAAAATGATCTCAGGTACATAGTTAAAATTAGTTGTATTTTCATTACCTCCCATCACATTTGGGCAAACAGTATACCAACAGAAAATTCATGGCTTTGGGAAAGAACATAATTGGGTAAAATGGAGCATTTTTTTGGATTATCTATATTGGTCTAATTTGTTGGTCCTCCAAATATTGGATTTCATGCATATTGAGAAGAACTGTTTTGGTAATTTATTTCATATAGTTTTGGATACACTAGGTAATACCAAAGATAATGTAAAGGCATGATTATATCATACCAAAATTTGAAAATAAATGAAACATGAAATCTTTCAAAATGTCATATCACAAAGTTTAATGAAGCCAAAATAATCTTTTACACTATAAAAAGAGAGTTGATTATTATTTTCATAGTGGATTGTAGATTTGAGACTTTCAAATTGCTATGCTTCTAATTTGGGTAGATGTTTTAAAAATGGTCATATTACCGGATTAAAAGGTCTTGATTTAAATGTTATTTTGGAAGGAATTATGAAAATTGGATTCATTGGATTGTTGAATTATATGATGTTGGATTCTATAACAGACATAACATATATCTTTTGAGACATTTGTATGGAGAAAACAGACCTTGATGCACTATGTAAACTGGAAAAGATGTGGTTGTCATTACATGTAAATGGGAAAAAATCCTCCCAGCTATTTTTTTACTCAAGGGAACATCTAATATTACATTTTCCACATGAAGATAAATGTGGAGGTCCATTACAATTTCAATGGATGTACCCATTTGAGAGATGAATGCAGAAATTGATGAAAAAAGGACGTAACAAATCTTCAGTTGAAGGATCAATTTCTGAAGCTTATTTATAAGAGGAATTTTGTTTTTTCTATTCTCATTATTTCGATTCTAAATATACTTCAAAACAAAACCGCATGGTATAGAATGAAGGGAATTTTTATGATGAAATGTGAAATCAATTATCTTTTTTTTAATCAGCCAGAGATTATCTTCAGTGGAGTTCATGAATGATGCCTTTCAGGTGATGAACATCACAGAGATCGAACATATGATTTGCTTACCAATGAAGAACTAACATAATTTGTACTGTGAGTGATATCACTTATTCTATAATTTATGTTATAGAATTTAAACTTATTTTATTTTTATGATATATGATAAACATATCAAGAAAAAACTTCTACATATTACAGCAGATGCTCTTGAGGACTAGCAACAAAAAAAATTTCTCAATGGTTTCAAAAACTGGGAAAATAAATTATTAATGGTTTAATATATCAATTAAGTTTATTATTTATTATATTGAATATTATTTTACAAATTTTTAGGTGTCTCGACATGCTGATAAAATTGATAAGATACTATGTATATTGATTAACCCACCATCCAAAATGGTTAAATCTTATACTACATATGTGGTGAATGGTTTTCGATTTAATACACATGCATATGGGGAATAAAAAAAATGAATAAAGCAATTTCTTGAGAGTATCTCATTATAGATAAACTGAAGATGACTTTTATGGAATGTAGGATAAAAATATTAAAATTTTTTATCTGGGGAAAATTACATAACCATGTTTAAATGTTGGTGGTTGGATACTGTTAGAGGCTTGCATGTTCATCTGATTCATGGAATCAACAATATTAAATATAAAATTATTCTGGTAGTAAGTGAACATTTTTTACTGGATTAACATGCACATAAAATATATTACACAAAGTACTGTGCTACTTCCAGGGACCTGAGTGATTGGTGGTGCATAATAAAAATGAAATCTTGGGAAATTAGTTTACTCAAACAGAATGTTTTTCAGATGATGTACAAGGAATTGAATTTCTCAAGAGACTACTCAAACTCCATCTTTCTCACAAAGAGACATGAATATTGATGATTAAACCCAACAATTAAGGGTTGATGGTGATGATGATGTTTATGATGTTAAAAATGAATTGGAAATAGAAATAGATCATAAAATTGAAACTCATATGGATATTGATGACACCGATGATTAACATAAATACATTGACATCATTGGATATGAAGATGATGAAAAAGGTGAACATTGATGTAATTAAATGGTGGTTATAATCATAACTAATATATATCAATATATAATATTTATTTTCAACTATATGCTAACAACAATAATTTTTTGTTTCAGATTGACCTTGATCAATTTCATGAGATGGAGGAGGTTGAGCAGCCTTTGGATGAAGAGGATTTGAGATCGTCTGACCCTCCGCCTACTGTTGGTTTAGAGGGTACGCAACGGGGGCGTAGTCATACGAGACTGATGATTCCTGACCCTATCCCTGAGAGACATCCACATCTTGGTTTAGATCCACGCATGCAGAGGTATGATAACCTATGTATTTTAGATATATTTTAATAGTTTATTTATAAACTAATTGTTTGGTTATCTGTGCTTTTTTCACAGTTTTTCACATGTAACCCTTGGATAGGGGAGTGTTATATTTTGCAATTATTTTTCTCAGCCATGGATCACATGGAAATAGATTATCAATGATGTTCTTCTTAGAGTGTTCAATCATTGGATGGTATGTAAATAAATAATATTTATTTAGAAACTAATTTCATTAATAACGTGATATTATAAATTATTTGTTGGTTTTATGGTATCCCATAAATGATAGCATGTGTGGTGTTATCCATGAGGCATGAGATGTGTCTGTGTCTGAGCGTTTCCTTCAATATTTGCACAATTTGAGAATGAAAACCACTAAGAAAGTAGGTGTGTCAATATTTGATGAATCATGTAGAGCCTACTTACCATAGTAATTTTATCTCATGTTTGGGATGTATTAGGTTCACATTGGTTGAGTGACTGATTTCAGAGGAGATCTTCATTGAGCTGGCAGAACCGAGGGAGACAGGTGCTGACATATCAAGCTGGTTGTTGTACATTCAGTACGCTTAGGAAGCATCTCGTATGTATCTTTATTAAATATTTTATATAATATTAAATATAAAAAGTTTTTTTAAAATTCATATAGGTAGTCGAGCATCCCAATATTACAAAGTATGATGTTTATTAGAGGATATACATTGACCCAGCCACTAGATATATTAGAGGTGATCGCCTGCATCATATTACTGACAATATTATTTCTTCTTTATTTTGAAAAATTAACTACATATAATAATTTCACTATTTTAATTTCAGATTGAAACTAAAGGAGTCATATGAGGCCACGACCTCTCAGACATGGGCTGAGTGTCATCATGAGACAACTAATCAGACTATTGCCCACCATTTTAATGAGGTGGCATCGATGCAGAAGACCCAGTATGTCGTCGAGAAGGGCTGAGTAGTTGTTATCGTCTCTCATTTCACTCATGGACTTATTATGATACTGTTGCGATGTTAGTGACCTTCCCGATAGGAGCTCATTGAGAGGAATCATATTCTAGGTCACAGTTTCATGAGAAGTTGTGAGCTCAAACTGAGCTTATATAGTGTTTGTAGAAGAAGCAGGAAGAGATGTGTCAGTAGCACAATGAGGACATGCAGCGATGGAAGCAACAGCAGCATGAGAAAATGGAGTTCATGCGCTCTCAGACTCGTAGTTTAGCGATGGAGTATCTTTCACCATCTCCTCCAACTCCTCCACTCCTCCAGCAGACTATCCCCCCAGTGATTTTATTATTTTATTAAATACATTTGAATTTAACATTTATTATAAAATGAACAATTTATATTTTTTATTTTTATATTTGTGAAAATATTTTAATATTTTTTATAAATATTTTTTTTATTTATTATTTATTATTAGAATTATATTTTTTATGTTTTTTTATTTTACCAATAAGATTAATAATAATAATAATAATATTTTGTGATATTTTTATATTTTAGAGCGAATATAGAAAATTTTAATATTTTTTATTTTTTAAATTTTTGTAATAATATTAATATAATTTTTTAATTAATCATATTTATTTATATTTTTAATTAATTATTTGTGACGAGGCATTTTTAGGTGGGGCCCTATCACAAATATATATATATATATATATATATATATATATATTAGAACATTTCTGTGACGAGCTCGTCGCAACAGGTTTCTAACATAACGCTCTTTGTGATGGGTCATCGTCCTGTTGCAAATACGTTTTGTGATGGGCTCATCAAACATGTTCTTGTATATATAATCTATTTAATGGGAGATAAATTTGCAATGGTAAAGCTTCCCATCAGAAGTAGTATTTTTTCCAATGGGTTTGTCTTAAAAAATACATGTTGGGACGCCGTTTTCTGCAATGGGTATTAGCGATGGGACATTATTGCAAAAGTATTTTTGTGATGATATCCCATTGAAAATAACTAAAATTCCTATAGTGGAAACACTGAAAAAAAAATTCAGTAAATATTTTAATTTTCTAATCCTTCCAAAACATTGAATAAGATAACCATCATAAAATTGGTATTGTAGCAAGATTTTTTTTTTATGTTGTATATGTCAAATTTAAAAATAGATATTGAGTTTCTTAAAAAAAACTCACACCAATGATAGTTTACCATTAGGGAGTCAGTAAAATACATAAAAGGATTCCTATAATAAAATCTAAATAAATAATTCATACTATTTGTAACTGGATTTATGGCATTAAAAATTTACAATATAAAAAATACATCCACATTCAAATATCAAATACTAAAAAATATTCAATAAATCATAATAATACAAGCATCGAACTATACAGATGGATGGAGTCATGATATAGTAATAATGTTACTAAGATGATCCAAATATATAAATACATTCAAAGAATCATATAAAAAATTGTTTATTCTCAAAATAGTGATAAGATTAATACATAAAAAATAACATTGTAACGAATGACACACATGATCATAGAAAAAACTTATATCTACTAAACATATTTTATTAGAAGATAATATTTCATTGAATCCCAATGAGGTGTATCATAGAAAACCTTTTGATAATATATCCAAAAAATGGGGGCATTGATTTAGATTCTCATTCAATGGTATTTGTTTTAAAAAATTCATCAAGATAATGAGAATGTTATAGAATTGCCAATTTTGTAGGAACAAACATGAACATTTTCAAATAATCACACTATCATCTCATTAACCCAATGAAATTAAGTCCCATTTATATGAAATTTTGAATGTAATTGAATAAAAATGACCAATGTGTCCTTTAAAAACTAATTGAACATATTGCATGTCCACTCGAGGTATAGACCATCATATCACCACATCACAATGTATATAGTTTGTTCTATAAAAGAATAGAGTGTCACAAAATAATTTCAATATAAGAAAAAAAGTCTCCCCATGATATTTTCCACCATAAAATGGGAAATATGTCATAAATCAATTATAACTATTATACTAAGTATCTAAAAACTCAATATTTCAGACCCTATAAATCAAATACTTAAGTCACATGTACTCTTTAACAGATTCCACACTATACTAAAATTAAACATGACATTTCATAACTATATTATGAATATAAAAACTGTATGTAAAAAATGTTATAATCAATTAAATTTTTTTTTTTTTTTATTTTTCAATAATTTATTTTTTTTAAAAGGATTCCATTCAAAGAACTATTTAGTAGATGGTAATGTCTTTTACCTTCAAAAATAAATTGATCATAGTTGAAAGATAATTATAAAATGTATAATTTTATTTATAAACTAATATATTGTGATTAATTTATTTAAAAATTTATATGAAATAAATTAATAATAATTATTTTTTTAAACCTTCAATTTTTGATAAATGTAATTTTTACTTACATATTATATTTTTATTTGAATGATAAATAGAAGTTTTATATATTTGTAAATATAAGATATTATCTTCATTTATTAATTAAACATATAAATATTTTTCTCATGCGATTTTTAGATATTTTTCTAGTATAAATAGGTCAATATTAATTAATAAGGGACCTTCCATTTTTTTCATTGCAAAATGAATTATATAAGTAAAAACTAATTTCCATGTTTAAATCAAAAAAGGTTAAAAATAAATATTCAAAGGATAAATGCCCAAAAATGTTAAAAATATGTTTTTTGGTCTAAGGTATGATAATTTATAAAAAACCATTTCCTTAATATATTGTTGTTAGTTTTGGAGCCATCTTGACATGTGATGCATGTACTCTCTTTTTCATATTTTTAGATATTTACAAATATTTATTTCTCACTATTTATATATGTGATGTAACATCCCAAACCTAGATGCCACTCAATAGTTCCATGATATTGGTTGTCCATATGGCCTAAATCAGATATCCACTAACTTTATAGGCTTCCAACTAGAAACAGGGGCCTATGGAATGTCTATAGGAAGACTATAACCATATAAACAGAGTGTAACACATAGGAATAACAATAACAACCTATAGTATAAAGAGATACAATAATCAACCAACTAATAGATAAACATGATAGAAATATATAAAAATAATAGCATAAGGGATCTCATATTTAAATATAACGATACATTTTATTTTCAATGAAATTCCAAAATAGGTATACTATTACACAATACAATACATATGTGAAAATACCAAAAAGATATATATCCATTTAGCATCATGAGCCTCAACTTGGACCCATTCCCTCCTACTCCTATGAATGAAACAAAATCAACCACCAAACTATGGGAACATTCTTCAATCCTTATATACATCCATAAAGTCTATTCAGGTACCCAACGAAGGTACAAAACCGATTGTGATAAAATATTCCAAGTAGGTAACCATCTAAAGATCTATACAATGTAGGTTGTTCATTATAACCTAATTATCATGCATGTAAAGTAGGTAAGTATTAAGAAATTGAAGTGAATATATCATATATATAGAAATAAAGTGATACAAAATATCCATTTATGGTTCCCTAAAAAAAGTTTCAACTCTTATATCAAGGTAGCTAGTAAAAAAATAGAAGTAACCAACATGGACTCACCTTACCCCCATATGTATAGTGAAAACCACAACCTCACCATAAAAATAGAAGTCTAAAAAAATCTATGGTTAAGTGGTATAACCAATCAATTCACAAAAATGATCGTTGTTCCATATAACCGAATGTTTTAGTCCATGACGGGCCTGATCCAAGGATTAATGAACCAAGTAATCCTCATTTTTTCTCTAGAGAATCCTGATGAAATTCAGTAATGACACTATTGGATTCTAACGATCATCTCAATATAGAATTTTCAATACAAATCTAGAAATCTGGATCCAAGGGGTGGAATTGCCCTTGGAATCGTACAAAATATATTTCTAAGGATCTTAAGGGTCAATGGAATCTTCAACTGTAAATAGGATCCATGGGTGAAGAGACCATGGAATACGAATGGAATCAATAAACTAGGTATACCAACCACGACATCCTATAACATTTCATATCACATCTCATTCCATAAAACAATTTATATTCATTTCATCCAATTAGTATACCCACTCATGCATCCATTCACATTAAAAAATAACCAAAATAGTTTACCCAATTATATAACATTTCAATTTAATCTATTTGACCAATTTAATCAAGGATTAACATGTCAACACATTGAATGGGAAGAAATATATCTCCTATCCAAGAAATCCAAATCCATGTGAATATAATGGGAATCCCGCTAACTAAGAAATCATACAGAAACCCCCCATGGGGAATAAAAAGGGAAAAGGAAAAAGGGGGTATACATGGAACACCCCATGGGTAACCATGGTTGGGGAAATAACCTCCAAATCATCTCAAGGAAACTAATGGATTCCCTATTAAGTTTCAATCCATTTAATTTGACTAATCAATTCAATTTCAAGGTCTTCATGAAATTATGTCAAGAATCATAATGAGAACTAAACTAATAAATCAACCAACATCATGTAAAAATGTAAAGACCATATACCGTATCTCGGTAGTAGAGTTATCATTCAATATCAACACATAATTTTACTCAGATTAGAAGAAATATCATAAACAAGTTAAGAAGTTGAAAATTATGTGAAAAAGAATTCACCTATATAACATCGTCAAATCTATTTTTAAATAGAGAAATGAACATAAGGGAATAATATCTTCCCAATGTGGATCCAATGGTATTGATGGTTCTTGAGTAATAGATAATATGGAGACTCGTTAGGAAATCAAATTTTAGAGCTTCAAATAATATATCATAAGATAAAGCTTACAATGGATGAAGAAATTGAAATTAGGTTATGTATAATAGAATAATTAGGGGAAAATATTATTTTCACCCAAAACATAGGATTACATGGTTTGGCACCACAGTTTTTAAAAACATGCATCAACTGTGCACCCTTTACTGTCAGAAATGGGCCCATCGCGCGGTATGTCGTACAAATTGACTAACCATGCCCAATCAATGATAAACTTGTCTCGAAAAAGTGTAGATACTTTTCACTCCCATGTTCCCAATGACACATAGTTAACAGACCATGTGGCGTGTTACCATCCTCTATCCATTTTATCATGGTTAGAAATAACCATGTCTCTTTCTCTTCCTAGTTTCTTCTAAATATTTTCTAAAAACATTTAACGTAAAATATAGGTTCTATGCTCCAAACTATCCATGGATTCCTCATAAAAACACACAATAAAAAATATTACTCTCACTAGGCCATAATAGAAAAAATTAAGGAAAAAATAAAAGTTTTATGTGTAATAAAAAACAAGGGTTCATAAAATCTTCCCTCTTTATGAAATTCATCACTGAATTTCCCTCTCTAGGGTATTTAAGAATCACTTGTGAAAAACTGTGGAAATTGTTCATGTATGATTGCCTTGTACTCCCAAGTCTCATTCTATAAATAGAAATACATTTATAACATCCATACTAGAGAAACAAGTCATCTTCTGAGAACCGTCATGATCTTGTAAATGATATGAATATGGTAACCCTCAAAGGATTCATCTACATGTACCTCCACCTTATTAAGATACATAATGTATGAGGCTTTTGAGTGATAGTGGTGTAGTTGAGATACATGGATGATGTCATGCATGGACTAGTACCTATGATGTAACCTCAACAGATATGATAAGAAATCCAATCACTCTAGAATATATAAAGTCCTAACATATAATTGTGAAATCATACCCAATATTTTGATCCATTTGATCCCTAGCCTCAGTGAGAGATATATAAAAGTACCTGATCCCCAACCTCAAACTATATATCTAATATGCTACAATTTTCATTTGATTTCTATCAAGACTATGCAATATCCATCCATTTCAAAATCATCTTAACCTGCTCAGAAGTCTCATGCATGAGTCGTGATCCTAGTAAATCTATATTACCTTCCTTTAACCATCAAAAGAGTTATCAAAATGGCGTACCATGTAAGGCCTAAAAACATTCCATATGTAAAGTCTCCCAATAGCTGTAATTTTAAGTGACCTCAACCAAGGTATATGCTTCCCCCAAAAACAACAAAAATCCAAGATGCATTCTCATAGCATGTTTTTATGAAAGTGTATTATACACTCTGATTGGACATTATTCAAAGGGTGGTATATTGTGAATATATTTCCTATATACCCAATTCCCTCTAAAAATTTATCAAAACACGATATAGAATGAGTATCCCCATTTCAAGTAGTAGTATATTAGACCACATTAATTCATACTATCTCTAAGATAAAAAAACTGCCAAGCTCATATACAATAAATTTCTCTGTAATCGGTAGAAAAGACTAACCATAGTGATATATTCAACCAAAACACACATGGATTCACTACCGTGAGGTAAACTCAGTAAACATTTTAGGAATTACTTCATGACGTCATCCAATTTCCACTTGGTAATTGGTAATTTCACTATTATTCTATCTGGTAACAGATTTTGTTCCTTCACCTATTGATTAGTGAAACAAATCATAACAAAACCAACTACATCATACTTCACACCAAGCCACTAATATTGATGGTGTACATCACAATATATCTTGGTAACTTTGAGATTCATTGCACATACTAAGGAATTAAACTCCCACAAAATCTTATCACATATGTCCACTTGAATAAAAATGCTCCCATGGTTACAAAGGACATGATCCTCACCTACAATCCAAAAAGGAGTTTATTCCTCACCAATTTCATTCTCCTATAATTAAACCATAATAATCCACTCTCTTCTGGACTACTCACCTGCATGTATCTAAGCCCTCCTTCTCAGGGTGTTAGTCGATGAATATTCATTTCCAAACATTAATTTACTCAAGCTAGATGCCAAATAACTGTTGGTACTCCATTTACATTTTCTTTCTCAAATTAAAATCATATTGTTTATGTATTTACTTGTGTATTTTTGGGTTCATTTATAAAACAAAATGCTCTCTTAGAATGTAATGTCTGTAATAGTGTAGAGTATAAAAATTTACATCTAGATCAAGATCATATATCAGGTAATTCCTCTCATGTAGACTCAACTGTTGAGACTTGTATGACACGACTCAACCCCCCTACATCAAAATTGCGCTACGTATCATATCAAATGAATCATAATACTCAATATATATTTTCTACTAATTTCGATGATTCAGAACCAATTCTGAATCCAATCTCCCTTTCATCTCATGAAAGTATGTCTCACAGGTTTCCATCCATTAATATATCACACTTTTCTTAGCCAAGACCATGAGTAGATCTTATAGGAATGATAAATATATTATATGAAACTAAATCTCTCACCTTATCTGGGTTAAATAA
The DNA here is from genome assembly GCA_963277665.1 of Viscum album. Lineage (NCBI taxonomy): Eukaryota > Viridiplantae > Streptophyta > Magnoliopsida > Santalales > Viscaceae > Viscum > Viscum album. The sequence goes on along the minus strand of OY728131.1, from coordinate 300,299,765 downwards.
TACCCCAATCTATTAGATAAAATTCCCTCTAATGTGAATTTTTTAGATCCCAATTTTAACATTATGAGATTAAAATACAACTAATTATCTCTCAATTTATCTAATATGACCCCAGTATTTTTTTCATGGACCCGTTGATTTTTATACAACACCAATATATTATCCAAAAAATACACTAAAAATAAATCTAAATAATGTTGGAAAACTCAGTTTCATAGTGCCATGAAATCCGCAATCACATTTTTGAGACCAAACCACATAACCAAATACTCATTTAAACTATACCAGAAACGAAATAATGTATGAGGTATGTCTGCTGGTCTAACATGAACCAAGTGATATCCAAACTTCAAATAATGTTTTTGATAATATCTAGTTTCTTATATGAAAATAAAACATATCATCTATCTATGGAAAGGGAGACTGGGTCTTAATCCTTAACAAGTTTAAAATATGATATTCCATGAAAACCATAAGGGTCAATCTGCATTTTTTGGGAAAAGGACCAGTGAATCCCATAGAGAAGTATTGGGTCATATAACTCCTTGGCGTAGAAATATTATAGCTACCTCTTGATATGCTGCAACTCCATCATAGCCATCATATATGGAGGAATGGATACTTGTGCAACTCCTGGATGTAGATCATTGGAGAAATCAACCTAACTATCAAATGGTAGACCATGAATTTATTATTGGAAGGCATCACTAAATTGATCTACCACTAGATGAATTTATATCTATAGCACTCCCTACTCATCTAGATAAAAACATGAAATCTGGGTTGTCATATAGCCTAGACCATGATGTTCTGGTTGAGATCAGCTCGTTTAGACATCCCATTCACCCTTTTGATTGTAAAATTATCCCTATGGTGTTGTAGAAGCCACCCTTTGAGGATACTCATCATCATAGGCTTTGTATGCTGCTAGCCAATCTATCCTGAGTAAGATGTCAAACAATTTCTTCTCAAGGATATAAAGATTCCAGACAAGGTGACACCCACCAAACTCAAAGAGGATCTCCCTGCACTAAAATATAGCATATTTTATAAGGCCCAATGTATATTCACATGTTATAAAACCCATATATATGTGGAACAAAATCCAATTTTCTTCCACCGTAGGTGAATATATAATGTTATATGATGCAATTATATCAAAAATCACATATACAAGAGTTGGGGACACTACGATAGTAACTCTCACAATAGATGGTGACAATTCCTACTCTATGTGGTTGGGACATACAAAATATATTTGGATTTTACCATGTCCCTATGACACAACCTCACTTCCAGGAGTAGGCCCACTTTGATGTCTCAGTTCATCTGGTGTTTTCCAACCTCATCCTCAACCACCACCGACATAGAATAATCGAAAATCACTACTTGAGCCCCCTAACTGAAGTGAAACTTTGGATCCCTCTCATTAATCATGTGTCATAGCTAACTACCTATCACTCATAGCTGGAGAGAAGATCCTTCAGAAAAATTACACATGTCCCACCATGCAGCAAGATCGACACTCCACAAGGTATTAGTCACACTAATTCCTAATATGGCCCCATTGTCCACACTAATGATAGAATACTAAGAAACCAGTAATCCTATCATTATTGGTACTCAGCTCATGGGAACCCTCAAAATGGAACCTTTTTTCTGAATACAGTAAACCACTATGTCAATTAACTACTAATATACTATATGCCCCTAGTATAGATTGGTTTTTATCTGTAATTAGTTCTTAATTAACCAAATTAGTAATAGAGTTAAATATGAACATTTTTACGTAATAATGAATGGAATATCATAGATATTCCCTGAATAATCTTTCCCTCGATAGCTCATCCTCAAGGTATGCTGGTGCAAAATTCCATTACTCTGTAATGTGTGCCTCATACTCTATATCTTTCATCACACCCTTCTCCATACTCATGGATGCAATTGACCTCTCAATATTTAGAGTCATGGGGAATAAGTATTTATAGAATATGGTTTCTAAAACCCTATAAAACATGTCACATAGCACATCATCCTAGTTCATAACCTCCCAAAATTTCATTCCTTCTCCTCATATCATTTATTTCATGAGCTTCACTATCCAGTCAAGATGTGTCTCTAGATGCCCAAAGATCAGCCATATTGTCTCTAACCACAACACAACAGGCTATGGAATTCCATTCCATAAAAAAGTTAGAGGATTCTTATACTAGAACACCCATGTCTACGCCGTGATAGACAAGGCTAGTTGTGGTGCTCCATGAAATGTCGGCATGAGGTGATAAACCCCTTGTGGAATTATACCTCAATAACTGTGTTTTGTACAAAAACTGGTGTCACTGCTCATGAAACATGATTATCTACTGATTTCCAATGGCCCACTACCACAAGAGCGTGGTCGTCACCACCCTCTTGGCATTTGACTAGAGATCAATGTCCTTTTATTCCTCTATAACAAAAATGCACCCCTCAAAAAAATTATATGAAATTTTCTTTCACAATAGAATATGATTGCTAAAAACCTTTCCATTAAACAATATATATCACACATCATACTCTTAAATAAATGACCATAGAAAATGAAGCAGTCACAAATTTCACTAAATACACTGCCTCTTTTCCACTCATTAGTCATTTCCAGGTCAGTCTCTATTCACATGTTCAATTAACATTTCATTTTATTATCTTATCAATTTAATATTAAAATGTGGAAAAAATTATTCAATAGATTTAAATATATAAGGGCTCATAATCTCCATGTACCAAAATTTTGAGTTCAAATAATCCCCTCCATAACATCTTTCAGTCCATGTGAGTCATGTTCCTTGACTCAATATACCACAATTGGATGCTCAGGGTTTCTGTTATAACTAAATCGAGAAAACATTTCTTAGCGTATGGTAGGCACTCTGAGTACCAACCATGTTTTCCAATCAACTTCACAGAATTATATCACAATAATAGGTATAAATATCATAGAACCTATCAAAACATCATGTAAAAAATATAATTCATTTTACATGGAAAATCATGTCATTCTGAACAAGTGATGAAATGATGCATGATATGGCATACCCTCATCTCATCAGGTTCCAAAAAATTTATTCCCATAATTGAATCAATAATAACATCATGAATTATGTGTGTCACCCAACAGTGTATTAAAATGAATTGTAATATAAAAATATATATAAAACAACATTTTCATTTGAGCAAATTTTGGTTTTTCCCCTATGGGGGTTAGTTACACCCTTGATTAACTCATTACCAAATTCCATTTAGATATAATTCCAATGTATTTTCCCTAAATAATAATGAATCCCAATAAAATAAAGGCTCTCATACATCTAGGTAACATCCCAAACCCAGATCCCATTCAACAGTTCCTTGTGCCAGGTTGCCCATAGGGCCTCAAGTGCATATCCCCAAATGAAAGAGGACACTGACTAGCATAAAGTGTCAAGGGTGTTTCTGTCAGGAGAATATTACATCATAATAAGAGTGAAACATAGAATAATAAAATTAACAATCAATAGAAACATAAGAAACAATAATCAAACAACTTATAAATATACAAGAAAAAAATATATATAAATAATACCATAAGGGATCTGATATATAAAAAGAATGATACATGTCATGTTCTAAAAAACATCCAAAACATATACACAACAAAAAAATATAATTAATTTTTCAAAATATGAAAAAGAGGAAAAGGTGTTATCTTATAATAGCATCACGAGTCTTATCTCGGTCCAGTGCTCCCCTTCTCTAATGCATGGAACATAGAAAATCATCAAACTATAGCTATTTTCCTTCATCTGTAACTGCATCTATAAAGTCTTTTTAGGAACCCTAAGGTATCTCTATCATGGTGTGATAAACAATACTAGTATAAAACCATCAAAATATCCATACAATCTAAGCTATTCTATATAATCTATGTTGATTATTAGTAAATAGGATAAGCAATAATAAAGTAATGTTCCCCTAGAATATATATAGAAATAAAGTGATAGTAAATTTCTACATATGGATCCCTACTAAACTAGTCACATGTCATATATCAAGGTAGATACTAATAAAAAAGAATTAACAAATATAGCCTCTCCAAACACCCATACCTATAATGTCACCTAAGGATTTCTTATATAATAAGAAGAGCCAGAAAGTCGCTAGTCGATCCATATAACAAATCATATCACATATACCTTGGTTTCTCCATATAATCCGATGTGTCATACCAGTAATATATGGATCCAAGGTGTAATGGTCCAAGTAATATTCATCGATTCCCCAGAGAATCTTGTTGGAAATTCAGTAGTGGACCTTTTGGACTCTAAAGATCCTCTCAACTGATAATGTCCAATGTGGGTCCATCAATACAGATATATTGGGTTGAAATTCCATTGTAATGCTATGGAATCAAGATCCATGGAGCATATAGGTCTATGGATTCTTATACCATAATGAAATATGAATTGAGGAAGAGACCATGGAATCCTAATGGAATCAATACCCTTGGTATACAAACCTATTCATCCACTAGCATTTGATATTGCACCAAATTCCATATAAAAATTTACATTCATTTATTCCATTGAGTATACCAACTCATTATAAAATTCACATTAAAATGAAAGAAAAAGATAATACCCACTCATATAACATTTCTATATAATCCATTTAATCAATTCAATAAAGGATTAACATGTCAACACAAAGAAAGAGAGTAAATAAATCACTTAGTCAATAAATTAAGTTCTATTAAAATATAATAGGGCTTACTTTAACAGTGTAACCATAATGACACAACTCAAGAGTTATTAAACATAGGAAAGGTTAAGGGAGATTACATGGAACACCCCATGTGTGGCCTTTATGGGGAAAACAGCCACAAAATCACCTCAAAGGAACCAAGGGCTTCTGTCTTAATCTCCAATCGATATAATTTGATTAACCAATTCAATTTCGGGTCTATACCTATTTCGTAGGTACTTGAAATGTGCTTTCTATTTTTAAGAATAAATATTTCCAGGAAGTTTCCATTGAATTTTATTCATGGAACTAGAATCTCCCAATAGTTCTTTATCCAAAGGGGACCTTCTTTTTAAAGGCATGTGTTTGTTATGTTTGAAATTTATTATACTAAGGAATGTACATTGTCTGAGAGGATGGGAGTCCAGACTGATCACACCCTTTTGGGGGAATTATTGTCTACTCCATGAATCTCTTTTTAAATTGAAGATATTATCATGAATCCTTATTAATTTACAAAGCATAGCATAAGTTTCCCAAGGAATTTTCAATCAATTATTAACATGTTTAAAATTTAAAATCATCAGTATGCATTCATGGTTCTCCATTAATGGAGAAATACATATGTATTAAAGGTTCTCCATCAATGGTATCCTCTAATATACTATTTCAAGATTCACTTAGTCATCATTATGATGATACTCATTTTTGAGCCACTCAGCGGGGTACTCTGAAATTTTTTTCCATATAGGGAGATGAAGTCTAGTTGTGATATGGGGATATGTTCGATGAAATTGGCTACCTACAAATCATTGTGAAAGGAATCAGAACCCTCGTAGTTCAGTTCCTCTTAATGGGGCACATCAATCCATTTGAGGCCATGTGATACGTACCTAACCATATAGTTTAATGGCAGGTGGTAAGAAAATCTAAGCGAAAGGTGCTTAGTCATTGTTTGGTGTGGGACTTATTCAGAAACAACCAAATAAACTTGGAAAAGGAAAAGAGTTTCTATGTAATATTAGACCCTATTGGGAATATGGATCAAGGAGAATAGGGTTGATTTTGAAAATTTTGATTTTAACCTCAAGGATGATTCCTACGAATCCAATGTGGATGGGAATCTAAGCCCACATAGTTTGATAAGTCTCATAAGAGAGTATATCCCTTTGAGAGAAATGAGATTGGGATTACTTATTTAAAAGGGAGACTTGACGAATTAGGGGTTTAATTTGAGACTTATTCTTAAATAGTATTACCAGTTTAAGGGGATTATAGTTAGATTCCTGAATAGGATATCTAGTGATCTCGGGCCTTAAAAGGGATTCCTTTGTATCCTAGTTTGAACAGGAATTAGACATCTTTTAGTTCCTTCCATTGAGTGTTTGTATAAATTATGTAATCATCACAAATATCTAATCCCACATGAGTCATGTTCTGTTTCAGAACAAGAGGATGTGGAATATTCAACAATGACACTTCACAGTTTTCCTCCCACGCTAGTGGAAGTGGGCACGCTGACCGTGGAAATTAGATCAAGTTTACCCCAGAAGAGGGGGAGGTGACAAGCTCTCCATCTATTCACATTACATTATTCAAGGGTCCAATGAAAGGAGGAAGAGATTTAGGTTAGGGGTTTACACTAGGATGGCTTCCCGTGGTGACAAAGATCAACAAAAGAAGGATAGTGTAATGAAATTCCCTGTCCCTATCTCCCATATGGTCTCTGACATCGAAGAAGATAGGAGGATCAATGAAGATACCTCCTTTAAGAAAATCTAGGTGTTTATGATTGGATGGTTTCCCTAAAATTGATCCTAGTATGGGATAGAGACTACTCTTTGGTTCAAGAGGAAGAAAATAAAGTGTGAACTTTATTATCCCTGACAAAGACATGAGGTTCTGGGTCATCTCTTTGAGAAGGGAGAGGACAGGACCCAAACCTCCCCTGAACCGATAACATCCCAACACATTTACTGGGAGAATGGTCCTTGTGATTGTGGATATAAAATCCCCCCGAAACTCCATGAACCCAAACCACATTGTGGAAAAAATATAGGAAACCTCTGAATGTGGATATAAAAACCCAAATAAGAGACACGTTGATGTGTCTTTTCTAATGGTTTGATAAGTCAGGAGGTTTTCTTGGAGGTCACTTTAGGATCCCTTTTAGACAAGGGAGATAATGATTAAGAATATTTTCCATGAGTGGCTTTGAGGAAGGCTTGATGGATTGTAGACTAGAGAGAGTAAGTGAATCAAAGAGGGTTCCCCTAGTGAGAAGGGTGCACAAGTATGCGCATGCATGTAGGATTTGGCGACCAAATGTTTACTTATGTGATGAACAACATATATGGTAATACTTGGGAGAGACCTTTATCAAGCCTTCAAGTTTATTCATAGGTGATCCCAGAAGTAGGGCGCTCATGTTCCTATGAAAGGAATAGGTGGCGAGTAAGTATTTCTTATTTGCGGAGGTTGGGAACATTAGGTGTGCAAGTGTTATGGTTTTCAAACACTAAAATTTCTCAAGTCCAATGATCCTCCCTTAAATCCTCTTATAATGGTGTTGAGGAATTAAAATGAAAATTTTGGAATACTGGGGAGAGGTACTTGGGTGACCAGAGTAGAAATTGCACTTCTGGAAAATTATTATGTCCAAATAATGATCCTTAGGGATTATTTATAGGGAAAAATATGACCATGGGAGAAATGGAATTTGGGTGTGCAAGTAGGTTGCGCGACAGATTTTTGGTACGCATGTGGCTGGGCGCCTGATGGGAAGTACCAAAATTTACTTGTGTGATGCTGGTGATTTGGTTAGACTAGGGAGTCACCTTTTGGACTAAGACAAAATTATTACTTCAAATAGCTCCATCATTGTGGTGTACAGGTGTTTACGCATAGGTACCTTGGACACCGCTTCAGGGAATTATCCAAATTATTTCTCTATACCGTGGGGCTGATGCCCCCGCCCCAATGTATAGGATCAGTGTCGGGTTGCGGTCCTAGACCTTCGGGCAGCTGCCTTCGATGTCGTCACTACCCTCCATGAAAAATTAAGAGTTTCACTAAAAACTTATCGATCCCAATTGAAAACATTTTGTATAGAAGTTCATGGAACACATTTCATCGTGTCTACAAAATCCCCCCTCGAAAAAGCTTCATTCTGAATGAAACAAATTCATTTTCTAAGATAAAATTAGGGAACAATGAGGCATTCCAACTCCATTTTGTTATATGTGAAGCTACATCATATTTGGAAGGATACTCTAAATTTTGCCTAAGCCATGGGGCCTAAAGAGCTTATTTTTCTTTTTGATAGGGATATATGAAAAAACATATAAACCATGAATATTTTGACTTTTTATTGCTCAATATTATGTAAATCATGAAAAATGTACATTTAGTTAGGTGGGACTTGACTTTTTTTCAGAGTTCCCTTTGCGGGTTCTCAATCTAGTGAGTACCATGTTGTTGGTGGATGGCAGTTTAGAGTCATTCATGTTGGATTGGAAAGGGATAGTGTATATGGTCGAAATAGTTGTGATCATAAATTATAAATTAAATCCCGAACAATACTCAATGACTAAGAATTAATTTAATATTCCTTAATTTTTTCCAAGGGGAATCTTGAGTCTGGATTTTTTTGGTTTCCAAATTTAAAACTTCAATCAACATATGGGGAGTCTTTTCCTAGAATGAATTTTCCAGTATATGAAAAACCAGTTATAGGGGTTATATTATACATGGAAAATTGGGGAATATGGTTCATATCTAAATAATAGAATCATTTGGCTGAAAGGCCTGTTATGTAGGCATTTTTATGCAAGGCCTCCTAGGGGCACGTACTTCATAGTCAAGAAATAGAGTTCTTGAGAATTTAACATTTTACTTATGACAGGCAAGGGAAATAACTGTTTGGGTGACTCAAGACCAATGTGGGTGGTTTTCCAAAGGAAATGTATTTTATGAATAAATTGATGTTTTATGCCAACATATGGCATGAATAGAAAAACCACTTCTATAAAAATTTTGTTTCTGAAGAATGGTTAAAATTTATCAGAACCGGTGAATTTATGATATAAAATTATGCCATTTTATGTCATGCAGTGAGGAAATTGTACTGTGTAGTTTTATGTCAGGCAGTGAGGACATTGTACAATTCATTTTTATGTAATGTAGTGAGGACATTGTACTGTTTAGTTTAAAGTCATTTAATTATGACATTGTTTGGCCTTAATTTAATGTCTTTATCTTTGAACAAAGGTATGATACTCTCCCGATTTTTTGATAATTTGATTGGAAACATATTACCATATTTAGTTATGGAAGGAAAAATTGTAAACTGTGATTTGAGAATTTCTAGATCTGATGAATTTTATGGATAGAATGGATAAAGGAATTAGAAGAAATCTTTTCCAAAAAGGAAGATACCATTATTTGAAAAACCCATTATGGGGACTCTATTATGCAGGTCCAACTAGGGAATATGCTACATATCCAAATAATGGAATCTTTTGACTAACAGGCCCGTTATGTAGGAAAATTACACAAGGTCACCTAAGGGCACATTCAAAATAGTGAGAAAAAAGAGCTCTTAATTATTTGGAAATTCAATTATAAAAAACTGAAGAATGTTTATGGAGATTCCAATTTTCCAAATAAAATATTTTTGTTTATGGAGAAAGGAAACAGAATGTGGAGAGGGTATTCCCAAAAAAGATATCCAAGGAATTGGAAGAATATGAATTTTACGAAGGTCTGACCCAAATGTAAAAGTTTTGGTGTCTATAGTTTTAGGTCATACAACTTGGACCATAAATTGAAATAGCATATAATATGTGGCCAAGTTATTCCATGGTTATTTTATATTGCATTCAACACATGGAGAGCGTAATGTGTAAACTATAGTCTTGAAGTCTTTTTAATCGAGAGAAAAATAATGGGACAAATATACCTAAATTACTGTTTTAAAATACAGATTCTTGTATATTTTCATCAATGTTTTAAGGGAAAAATTACACTATAACCTAGAACAAATTTACCTTAATTTGAAAAACTTATTATTGGCGTCGTATTATACAGTGCAAACTTGGGCATATACTGAATAACAAAATAGTGGAATCTTTTGACTGATAGGCCCATTATGAAGGAAACTTATTCAAGGCCACCTAATGGTACATACATCATAGTCAGGAATAATATTTCTTAGGTATTAAAAACATTTTCACTAGAAACCGTAAGAGATATTATGTAGATATTTAAGTATTCAAGATTAAGAGTGTGAAATATAAAAAGGGGATTATGATCAATTCATGTAAGAAATATTTGAATCAATACTAGATATGAGTTGTACATCCTTTATATAGATCTGACTCATTTTTAAAATGGATACTTTCTTTGTTTCCTTTTGAATTAACATTGTGATGTGCAATTTAAAGTCATGCAATGAGGACATTATATTGTGCAGTTTTAATTCATGTAGTGAGGACATTGATAGCCCCATAATAATTGTAGATACCTTATTTATATAAAGAAACCTTTTACCCAATTCCTAATCCCATGTGATGTATGCTCAGTGTGATAAACAAGGAGCAGTAACGGTTTCTTTTATAACACAAAGGTGACAGAAGTAAAGAATATGGGTGATAGATTACTATTCCCTTTATTGTTATGCGGTATGGATGAAGATGAACTGATGCGAAAAGGAAGAATTGTTGTATATGGAATAGGGGATAAAACCCAAGTGTCAGTACAAGTCTTATTGAGGGAAGGAATCAAGACATATGTTGTTCTTTAGACATTCCCAAAGAAGATTTAATTCTTATATATGTAATAAAGGGGTTTTGATTTTTTATCATGGTTGGGCCCAACATTGAAGATCAAGGAATCTGTATGTATCTCATATAAATGAGAATCTTGTTGTACATAGTTCTCAAACAATCATTTTTTCACACTAATCGAGTTCGACATGGGAGACATGGGACTTTAACACATTCTAAAAGAATGTTTAAATTTAAGATACAAGATAGTATGAAAATAAAATCATGTATCTTAAAAGAGCACCCTGTATTGTTCTAGTTCATATACAGGAGAAGAAAGAAGAAAATAAAAAAACGGATTGTGGCTGGGCCCGAGATTGGAGATCTAGGAGTCTCTACATATCTCATATAGTTAACAATCATTCCACACGTAGTTCTTCAAACAAGGTCACTATGTAGACCTAAATCAGACATACGGAAGAGAGGGACTCATGTGCCACTAAGGAGTAGAAATGATGTCCATGACATTTTCTTATGGAAGCTCATAATGTCATGAAGAGTAGATGTTAGCCTCATATTTTAATGTTTTGTAATGAGGAAAAATGTTGTAATGAATTTTAATGTTGTGCAACAAGGAAAAAGATGCTAAAAATTTTAACATCATGCAGTATGGACATTTATGGTTGTTACATAGTATAACATCTTGCAACTGGGACATTGTACTATATAGTTATAATTATTTCACTAAAAACATAGGGGGAATGCATTTTTCAGTCTTTAAGTGAGAACTAAAGATAATATGCATTTGGTCATCATTATGCTAGGATGGCATTACTGCAATTTCACAATGTATTTCATCAAGAATCTCACATTGGTTGGAGTGGTATGATCTCTCCTTCCATTGATATTAAGGCATAATATCCATTTGAGTAAACTTTTTGTATATAATAAGGTCCTTCCTATTTTGTCACAAGCATTGGAGGATTCATATCTAGTATCAGTGGAGTCCTAAGGACCAATACCAATTCATCTGGAAGAAATGAATGGAGGTGAATATTCTTGATGAAAGATCGTGCTATTATATTTTGATAGACTTCTAGGTGAAAGAAAGTAAGAAGTATTTTTTCATCTAACTACTCCATCTCATCAAATCATTTTTGAGACCTCTCATCTGTAGAGAACTGATCACTGATTGCAACTCTGAGTGATGGAAATTGCATTTCAATTGGATAAATTGCTTATGTTCCTTATACCAATGAATAGGGAGTTTCTTGGGTGTAAATACGGGTAGTAGTCCGATAATCCCATAAAGCCTCCAAAAGTTTTTCATCCATTGATTTCTTATGTTTATCCCAAATTTTTGGATTATATTTTATTGGGACATATTGAAGGCTTCTCTCTGTTCATTGGCCACATCATGATAGAGTGATGAATAGTAGGATTTGCTATTATGTTCTTGATATAACTTTTTTACCTCAGAAGAGTAAAAATTGGTTCCATTATCCATCAAAATATTACGAGGGACCCCAAATCTAGTAATGCTATTAGTTTTGATGATCCTGATTGTCTCTGATTTCATTGATAGGTATTTCCTCATCCTATTGGGAGAATAAGTCAGTAATAGTAAGGATATAATTGAATTTCATAGTTGTAGCTGGAGGATAAGATCCTACTATATCCATTCCCCATATAAAAAATGGCCAGAAGTATTTAGCTGTAAATAGAAACTTCGGGGGTTGAGGAATGAAGTTTGCATGCACATCTAATGGATTACATTTTGTAGTGAAATCTACACAATCCAACGTCATTGAAGGACAAAAGTATCCAAGACTTCGTATCTGATTAGAGAGTATGTGCCAAGACTAGTGGTGCACCATAAGTTCCTGAATACAATTATTTCAGGAAAAACACAGTCTCTTCTCCATCAATACATCTGATTATGATCCCATCTAAGCCTCATTTTTAATGGATCTTCTAGTGTTATGAACCATCATAAAGAGTAAAAGTTGATGCTCGTTGTCAGATCTGTTCTTTTTCATCCCAATCTGGTAGAAGTATTACATTTTGAAGATATTTTTTGATGGTTGTTCTCCAATACATTATATGACCATATGGCTCATAAATAGGGCTAATCTCATTAATTTTTCCCATTAGGGGTTGAACAAAAGGTGAGACCACAAGACTATGGGAAATCCTAATGATTGCCTCATCCCGATTTGGATCTTCCAGGGCTACAGCTGCATTTTCAAGTGCATCAGCTTGGTCATTTTGCGATCGAGGCATATAATATAATGTTAGATCTGAGAGAAATTGATCCATTAAACCTCTGACATAATCACACGAATGGATTAACTATTCTCTTTTGATAGAATATTCCCCGTTGATTTGTTTGATTACCAATTCTAAATCACTTTTCAATTTTAGGTGATTCACTTGAACCTGAAGGGCCAATTTCAAGCCTGCCATGAGATATTGATATTCTACTTTATTATTGGTACCACCTTCTTAAAAAGGGACATAAAAATGAAATACCTCCATTTTGGGGGAAATAAGTACAATTCGTAAGCCAACTTAGTTGAGTTTACGATTTTCCATTCTCTTCCATGTTAGACTTCTGGAGGCACCATCAAAGTACATCTCCCCTTTTTTGGAATTATCCTGAATAGAGAAGGAACATCCATTAGGATGTTCAATATTTAATGATGTATCTTCCACATATGGATGTCCAGTAAGGATGTCATCCAAATCGTGGCCTTTAATTTCCTTCGGAGGCATAAACTGGATATCAGACTATTGTAGAATAACCACCAACCATGCGAGATTCCCTATAAGCATATGAAGACTGAGGATAAATTTGAGTAGGTTACAATGAGACCAAGATGGATCCTCATGATGTTGTAGGTCGTGCCTCAATTTTATCACTACAAATATTAATTTCAGGCAGCACATTGTAAAACATGAATACCGAGTTATCGCATCAAGCATAGTTCAAATGAGATAGTAAAGGCTGTTTTCATTACCCATGTCATTATTTTGGGAAAGGAAGGCTCCTAGTGATCAATCTAAAGCTGTCACATAGAGAATATGTGGTTTTTCTTCAATATGTTTTTATTAATACTGGTAGACTCAAGAGATATTTCTTGAGGTTATCAAATGATTCTTGATGGTTTTCAGTCAATTGATAGGTAACCCCCTTCTTCATTAATTTTTTGAGGGGTAAACACTTTCCTGCCAAATTGGTGATAAAAACCTGAATGTAGGCCAAGGGTATATGGAGTCCTCTTAATCATTTCGAATTTTGTGGAGGTGACATACTGAGGATTGATTTTTTTTTCTAAATATGTACTTCTATACCACGATGGCACACAATGAAGTCGAGGAACATTCTTTAGGTTTCCACGTAATCTCATTTCAAGGGGTTCATCGTCAAATTGTATTGCCGAAGTTTATTGAATATGATCTCTAGATCAGCCATGTAATTTAAATTCTGTCGGGATTTGACCCCCAAATCATCCACGTAACATTCAACAGATTTTCTTAAGAAGGTTTTGAAGATATGGTGCATGTAATGTTGATAGGATTTACTTGTATTCATCATGGAAAAGGGCATTACCTGATAGAAAAACACAGTCAGAGGGGCTCTAAAGGCTGTAGATTCTTCATCCTTTGGGGCCATATATATTTTATTTTACCAAGAGTATCCATCCATGAAGGAAAGAGCTTCATAGCTAGTTGTTGCATCGATTAAAAGCCATGTGATCATAACTAGAAAATCATCTTTAGGACAATGCCTGTTAAGATCTCAAAAATCAATGAAAAATATGATTTTCCAATTATACCATTTTAATAGGGAAATGTTTCCCTTCCATTTTGGATATTTAACCTCCATGAAATGTTATCCTTTATAAGGTTATCAACTTCATCTTCAATTTTAGAGGCACGAGTTTGGTGTGTTCTTCTTGTTGCCTGCATGAATCCGCAATGTTCTTCTGGAAAACCTAAATGATGAGTGGATACATCGGTATTAAGACCTGTAATTTCCATATAATTCCATTAAAATATATCTCAATGTTTCTTTAGAAATAAATTATACACCTCTTTCTCTTCAACGGACCTGGCCGCACTAATTTGAGTGGGGTGTGGATCTTTTTGTGTACCCAGATTTATATTTCTTATCTCATAAACAGTGGAAAAGAGTCCTTCCTCAAATGCTGGAGGAGTATATCTATGGTATTCCTCTTCCTCTTCATTATGTGTTACCTATTATGTTTTCACATGCATAGTAGATGATAAGGAGAAACTTCTACACTGAAGGAATGAGTCAGTATTTGAACATCCTAAAAAAGAAGTCATTATATCTGACCCTACTGATGATGAAGGGTCTTTCTATGGAAATAAAGAGGAGATGGTGGATTCTTAATCAACATATTTTTCTTCCTCTAGCATTGATACAACATTCAATATTTTGGTTGATGAAGTATAGGGTTTCTGTAGTTCTATGGACAAAATTAAGACATCTCCATTTTAACATCCATCACTATTTGGTGAATCAATCGTTTCTCCCATGTTGTCAAGCTCTGTTGCTATAATTGACTTTATGTAAGTCACTAGACAAGTTCATAGATTTGGATTTACCCTTTCAATTTGATTTATGGGTAACACAATATCTATACTCAAATGTATGAATGCATTTTATAGAATCTTTTCCAAAACATTTGGTGCATTAACTCTTGTCATCTCCTTTTTTATAGATCTCGTTCCATTTGTGTGGTAAAACATTTCCTCAAAGTAATAATATTCACATGTTTTTAATAGAGCCTTATCACCATACAATGTTCTAATTTGACAATAGAAATAGTATTTAAGAAATTGGTGTTATGACAAAGGTATGGCTGCAGGTTGATGCATCTAAGGCCTTTCATGTAAAATGTTGAAGGTTATGTCCAAAAGAACAACCATTAATCTAAATTAGAAACAAGATCCCCAAATTGAGTTCTGAGTGTAATATTTCCCAGAGGTTCTTACCCATTATTCACATACCCTTGTAACATTAAAGTTCAAAAAATAAATTAGATTCAGTCAGTACAAACCTAAAACCAATACGGGCATGAATGAGGTAAACATCGGAGCGATTATCAATGAAGGCTCCCTAGATGTACATTTTATTGAAAATTATAGATAAATACACAGGTCTAATATACCCATGTATAACATCATCTTAATATTCATCTATAAAATATATGACTGCATGGCATCCTATAAGATCATTCTATATACTATAAACCTAGGCAGTAGCAACATCGGTTTGAAACTATTGAGGACTTGACAAATCCTCAATAAGTTCTTCTTGAAGATATTTTTCTAGGTTAAAAGAATATAAAATTGATAAAATGGCTGATATGTTGGACAGTTTTTTTCAAAACATCATACTTTTGATCGAGACATCTGCGCTTCCTAGCATGGAAATGCGGGGTTTCAGGTGTCTTAGAATTTAATGCTTTTGATGTAGATGTACCATGTGTTAGAGTCGAAGTGGGAAATACTCCAAGATTTGGAATATTAGACTGACTTGGTCTATATATATGCGGAGAAGAAGATGGTGTGACTTCTAATTGGTCCTCTAAAATAGTCAACTAAGAACTAAATCTACCTTGCATGGACGAAACTCCTTGTTCTTGTTGATCCCACTAAAGGGATATTCCATGAGTTTCTTTCGAATATATTGTTCGAGAAGGAGTATAGTTTAAATGGTGGGTTCTAATATTCCCATGTCTTCTCCTATATCCTCAACCTTGGCCTCTTCCTCGAGTTCCCCAACTAGGTACAATGAATTCTGTCTCATTATAATCAGAATCACCATTGGCAAAAGGATCTATTAAGTGAATAACATTGATAGAACTAATGATCTATTCATTAACTGATGATGACTCTTCCTAAAAGGCTAGTTCTGGTTTTTCCATTTAGTGGGGCGGTGCCCGTGCTTTTGAAATAGATGATATGAAATAGACCAGGGTCAAGGACAACTTTATCCTTGACACGAGCTTGTCTTCTTCTGACCGCTCTTTTTCAATCTGATCATGTTTCATCTTTGTGGACTTTCTTTTTTAAGATTGATCTTTTAATGAAGGTGGTTTTACACTATAAATAGTGTAGGAAGCCACAATTGGTTGTTTCAAACGTGTTCGTAAAATGGCATGAGTTCATTTTATCTTTTTCCTGATAATCGAATCATTATATTTGTGCACAATTTTACTTTTGGCTTATTGACATTGTTCTTCTTCCTCTAGATGAGTAGCAGTAACACATGCTACTTGGGTTGACAAACTTTTTAGATTCACATTTCTAGAGTCTACCATTTTTTATAGGAGGTCCATGAAAACAAAAAACTTTTTAATGGGATGCCCAAACATCTGATGAAATGGACATTAATTCAAATGATATTCATCTCATTGTTTGTTAGTTTTCTTTGGCCATATAAACTGAACTAAATTTTTCACTAGATTTGAGATGTAGTATCCCAAAATGTGTTCATTCTGGATGGAATAAATATCTATTTTTAATTCCTCAAATTGTTTCTTCATTTGACCTCTTTGATCATTTTAATGATGGTGTCGTTTTTGTTTATGCTACAAATGCAGAGCCCTTAGATATGATGATGGTTTTTATGTGGAAGTAGGTACATGTGATTGATTGAGTGTAATAGTAGTAGTCTATACATTTCCAATTCTCCTTCCCAAATCTGATTGAAATACATGAGTTTTACATTTCATTTCAATAATATAATCTTAGATATATTGAGAAATTGAAGAAAGGACGTGAAACCTTCTCGTTTATTTTATAGGGATCAGTGGTATGTGTAACTCATCACACAGATTAGACACAAAATTGGTAGAACCTCTTCATCAGGGAGTTCCAGACTTAAGGAATATGTTTATCATTTCCATCGAGTAATGAAATCTGAAACACATTCATTCTCCCTTTTCATGCAATTGATAAGATAAAAAACTATCATTGTTGGTAATGTTGAGATGAACTGAAGAAGTACTTTTCAATGAAGATCTCCACATCCAATAATTGATCGGTATTACAAACTTGTGTACCAATGAATAGATTGTCCTTGTAGTGATTTCATAGAACACCTGAGTTTTAGTGCTTCAGGTTTTTGAGATGTCTGCATCATTGGGTGACAATGAGAAACATATTGTTTCATGTTTAGTTCTAGATCTCCTGAACCATTAAATATTGGGAATGAAGTATTCCCAAAATTTAGAGGGGGGGGAATTGGGTCCACCCATTCAGGGTATGCTTTCATTTCCTATTAAACTAGTGCACGCCATTCTTCTGTGGCTTCCATTCGAGTTTCTAATGCCTCAATTTTTTTCATAAGCATTTGAGGAATATCCAGATGGGATGGAACCTGTGCATGTACAACAATCGGAGCTGGTGCTGGTGATATGACTGGAGATACCTCTAGTGGTGGTGCTAGTATTTTCCTTGGATAACCCACAGGAACAAGTCTATCAGTACTTGATTGACCCTACCGTTGTTTTGTACCCAATCGATGGAATTCATTATCTTCATCATAATTTATTACATATCCTTTTAGATGAAGAGTGCCTATAGGTTGTTCAAGTTGAGGACCTTCCTTGGAAGTACATCTAGTAGAAATGCTACTTTCAAGTAACTTTGTATTGAATCTTTTCAACTCTTTAATTTCCTCTTCATTCAGTGAAAATATATCTTCAACTGAAAGGGATTGAGCTTCATCAATGTAAAAGTGTGATGCAATCTATCTTTTAGCTTTCCCCTTTTTAGATTTCTTTCAAAGGGGTGGGAGTAGGTTATTTTGAAGGAATACCTAGATTCTGAGTAATACATTACTTTCTTATATGTACACCTTCTTCATTTGACTGAGTTTGTACTATATTAGGAAAATGTACTTCCTTTTATAATTCCCTTGAAATGGAATAATTTTCTGGAGGAACTTCTGCAATGTTTCTAATGACATTTACCAATTCATAATGCATTGATGGAATTCTATCAGTATCTTTATAAGATCATATACCAATTTATCATTTATGAGACTCTGTTATCCTTTATGACGGATTCTAAAGAACTATTTGATGGAAAATAATCTTAAGGGAATCCTCAGATAATTCTATTGTTCCCTTTCTTTGTGATCTCTTCCCAAATCGGGAGAAAACCGACTTCCGTTGAGGATTGGAATTTAGATGTGAAAAATCCCCCACCCTTGCAGGCTGGGGCTGTTCCTATTCCTCTTATTCAAATTTTTGAACTTTTTTAATTAATTTGAAGGTTGAATTAACGTAGCCCCTAGATTTTCAATCTTGGGTGATTCTTGAACTACTATGGATGAAATTTGTGCAACTTCTCATCAAATTTTGCGAATTTTGGTTCGGACGTTAGCATGTTGCATTATCTGACAACTACTCAAATCACCTATTTTAGAAGATCATTGTTCTATTTCAGACATTTTCATTCTTTGATTGCTAACATCCTCTAAGCGGGACTCCTACTAAAGTTCTATGATTCTAGATGTAAATTTTACTCAATAACTTCTTTTATTTTGGCATGAACCCGATGATAACTAGTTGAGGCATGTTCTTAAGCATACATTCGATTACATTCAAAATCTATTGAGTGTAGCTGACCATGGGAAATAACATTGTGTGAGACCACTTTTGGCGGACTTTGATGATTTTGGAGTGTAGTTAAATGCAATGCTCTATGTGCACCCCATCCACTGATATGAACACCAGATGGGGTTTCAGAAATTAATTGATGTATCCTCTTGAGATCATTGATGCATGCACACTGAAGGGTTCTCTTATATTTTTTATCCATTAGATGTTGGGAAACTAAGTGAGATTCCATGTCAATTTGGATTTTCAACCCTTATATTACCTTTACATAATTTTGACATTCATCATATGCTAATACCTTGGTTTTCAAATGATGAAGATTCTTCCATTATTTGAGGCGGATATCATGAATGCAAGATTCACCCACAAATTCTTGAACATTATTCTGAGAATCTACCAAAGGGTAGAACATGACTGGTATTTCTCCTTTTGCAAATTGTTTTCTCATGTTTAACATATCTTCATCATCTTTTAAATGATATTTCACAACTTGGTCTGACCAAAGAGGATGCTCTATGTTAGAAGGTAAATTACCCAAGGGAGGATCAGCAAATAATAATTCCCTTAAGATTTCTTCTTATTGAGAAAGTGTTTCACCTATCAATGACAAAGCATCATATATTATTGGCCTTGGGTTTTCCAGTGCCTCAAGGTAGTAATGATTTCTCATCGCTACATTATCAATAATATAATTATCATAACAATGAGTAATACTACTACAGAGAGGACTTTTGCAGAAAATTCCATCACGAGGAGGACCACCATTGTGGATTACAGTATGGGATGAATCCTCTTTCTCCATCATCTTCAGGCAACACAGTGGACTGTTGTGGCTCTCATCCACATATAGGCTATCTGGATTGATCAGATTTTTATAAAGCGATCCTTCATGATGAAGTGTATGATGATGAAATTCATAATTACTACTACCACTCCTCTAAATTGGTATTGAGAGGACATGATCTTGAGCTGCAACCAATTAGTATTTTAGGGCTTCAAGAACTCTAGCATTAAAGGGCCTCAAATTATTACTACACTCTTTATTTTCTAATGGTGTTTGATGAGATTTCTTATTTTATGTTCTCTTCCACATAGTTATGGCCATATGCTAAGGGAAGTGGTTATCCTAGGCATGTGTGTGTGCATGATTTGTATTGGTTCCATAATGGACCGAATAACTCCAATTGGAAATGGTGTATGTTCTTCATCTATTTATCTGTATGATAATGTAGAGTGTGCCTCGTGACCCTCATGGATTGGAATAAAGTTGTTCATCTCCTCTGGGATGGCATGCCGATGTGTCATCCCATGTGTGGGGATATGATTATGTGTATATTCCCATGGTACTACTGAAGTAGTTGTTAAAATATCTTAAAGTGATTCTAGATTATGGGTAGGAATTTGTGTATGCCATTTCACTATTGATAAAATGTGTATGGTGACATTAGTGGCTGAAATTAGGATATACGCCCATTCTACATCTGGAGTAGGTGTATGTGCCTGCTCATTTCCACCTTTTCCTATCAATTGGTATAGACTATACTCATGTATAGGGGAAGAGAGTTGTTTCTGCCCTAGATTTTTCATTGGGGATTTCCGACTGACTTCTCAGGGATCTGCCAAACAAGACTGTAGGTGAGCCTGATGAACACTGGTATGTGTACTTGCATGCTGTCTATTTTCCATCAAGCGTGTTTAATAGACATACTTCAATACTCGTAAGCAAGACTGCTGGAATATTTGGTGATTGAAAGCAAGTGTGTGTTTTAGTTTACCATTTTCCACCACATTGGATTGGTAGACTACATTAAATAAAGTCAGACGAGCCTAAAAACTGGATGATAACTTGTAAGAAGGTATATGTTATTGTTCACCATTTTCCCCCACATTGGAATGGAAGGCTTCCTTAAATGCAGTCAGATGAGCCTAATGACTGCTTGATAACTTGTATGTAGGTTTATGTGCATGTTCACAGTACTCCATTTGATTTATCTGGTGGTATTGGTGGGTTACTAATAGAAGATTCTTATAAAAAGCAAAATTAGTAAGAATGGCTGTATGTAGCCGCTTTTTATTTTCCATCAAGCTAGGTAGATGGACTTCTCTAGAGGGGTAAGATGTATGAAACTGCTCCATGTTGACTGGACATTGTACCTAGTGATTATTCTTTCATTCCCAGGTCTGGGTGACCTAGGCCAATGTCCATAGTCAATACCGCCATCATGTAGGGGGTTTTCTACAGCGTAATTCTGTTGGTGGTGATTTTTGGTGGGAGTCCGCATGAAGGATACCTACATTACTGAATTTAGGCCTTGAGTGGCCTCTTGACTCACCTCCCTGTATTATGAGAGGGACTGGTTGTTGTGTTCTGGGGATAAGGACCCGAAACGGTTGAAAACCGTGGTTGTCACTATCTACTTCTTTATCATCGGTCATCATTAGCCAGATGATCAAGGATTTTATTTTGTCATGGAGGGCCTTTTGGTACCCTTAAATGTCAGAAAGGTATCGTGAGTATGGTATTACTTTTCCATCACATTGGATACCCATCGTTAAAGATGATGGGTGGGTGATAATTTCTTTCTTGTGGATGATGTTACTGCATGAGTATTAGTTAAGAAGTACATAGATGTTGACTTAATGAAATCCATTTTAGAGTGAAAATATTTCTGGGGAAAAACATGAAAAAAATAGTAAACTCCATTAAAGGAACATATTTTAGATGGATACATGCATGATTTATTCCTTGGCATGGCCTTCTGTTACCAACTGATAGGGGCATAATAGGTGTGTAACATTTTTAACTTGATTAAGGATTCACGACTGGTTTAATATTTGTGTTTTGTAGGTCCTTAAAACAAGCGATCTTGTTTTAAGAATCACTATTTCTGGGTGGTTTCCATTGGATTTTATTCATGGAACCAGGAACATCGAACAGATCTTTATCGAAAGGGGACCTGCTTTCCAAAGAGTGTGGATCGTTGAGTATGAACGTTACGATACATAGGACTGTACATTGGTTGATGGGATGGGAGGTCAAACTCATCACACCATTTTGGGGGGAATTATTGTCTACTCTAGGACTCTCTTTATAAATTAAAGATATTTTCATGAATCCTAATTAATTCAGAAATATTCTCATAAGTTTTCCTTTGAATTTGATATCACATAATAACATGTGTATAATTTAGAATCATCAGTATGAATTCAATTTTCTTCATTAATGGAGGTATCTGAATGTATTTGAAGTTCACCATCAATGGTATCTTCTAATATACAATTTGATGATTCATTTAATCATCATTATGATGATACTAGTTTTTTAATCTACTCAGTAGGGCACTATGTAATTTATTATCATCTTGGGAGATGAAGGCTTCTTTTGATTTTGGGATTGTTCTCATGAAATGGGTTACGTATGTGTCCTTATTAATGGAATTAGAACCCTCTTAGTTGGATTATTCTTAATGGGGAACATCATACCTTTTAATGTCTTTTGATATGGACCTAACCATAATGTTTAATGTCAGTTGGTAAGGACATCTAAGTGAAAGGATCTTAGTCAATGTTTGGTGTGGGACTTATGCAGAAACAACACAAAGAAATTGGAAAAGAATATGATTTTCCAAGACAGATTGGACCCTATTTGAAATATGGATCATGTATAATAGTGTTGATTTGGAAATATTGGATTTCAACCTCAATAAGGCTTCCTAAAAATCCCATGTGGATGATAATCAAAGCCCACATAGTTTAATATGTCTCTTAGGAGAGTATACTCTTTTGAGAGAAATGATTTTGAGCCTACATCCTAAAAAGGATGCCTTGATGACTTAGGGGATTAATTTGGGGATTATTCCTAAGAAGAATTCCCAGATTAGAGGAATTAGGGTTAGATTATTCTAGAGTATATTTAGTGAGCATGGGGCCTAAAAGGGATTCCTATATATCATGGATTGAACATGAATTATAGTTCTCGTAGTTACTTCCATTAAGTATTTTTATAATTATTATATCGATCACAAATCTCTAATCCCACATGATTTATTCTCGGTGTGAGAAATTAGTGGATTTGAAAGAATCAAAAATGACACTTCACACATTTCCTTCTTCGTTAGTGGAAGAGGGAATGTCTACCTTGTAAACAAAGATGATTTGACTCGAGATGTGGGTGAGGTAACAAGCTCTCCCTCAATGCACATTACATTGGTCAAGGGTCCAATGAATGGAAGAAGGTATGAATGAAAGGGGCTTACACAAGGACGGTTATCCATGGTGATAATCCTCTACAAGAGAGGGAAAGTGTAATGAACGTTCTTATGCCCATCTCTCTTTTGGTCTTCAGCATCGAATAAGAGTGGAGGAGATATGATTCTACCTCCTACAAAAAAATATAGGGGCTTATGCCAGGATGGTTTCCCAAAAATTGATCCTGGTAGGGGAGTGAGACTTCTCATTTGTTCAAAAGTATGAATTAAATGTGTGATATTTACATTCCTATCCTGAGCCATGTGTTTCCTAGTCATCTCCTTGAGAAAGGAAAGGGCATGACCCATCCCTACTCATAACCGGGATCTTCCCAACACTCTTCTATGGATAAAGGTCCATGTTATTATGGATATACAAACCCAAAGACACTCTATGAAACCAAACCCCTTTGTGAAACAAACATGGGAAACATATGACTGTGGATATAAAAATCCAAATAGGAGACACGATGATGTTTCTTTTCCAATTGTTTGACATGGTAGGATGTCTTGGTGGGGGTATTAATAGAATCCCTTTTAGATAAGGGAGCCGATAAAGAAGAATCCTTTCCATTAGTGTATTTGAAGAAGGATTGATCGCTTATAGACTAAAGAGAGTAAGTGAATCATAGAGGGGTGCCCATGTAGAGAAGGGTGCACAAGTATGGGTGTGAAAGTAGAATTGGGAGACCTGATGTTCACATTAGTGATAAACAATCTCTATTGAAATACATGGGCGAGACCTTTCTGAAGCCTTCAAGAGTATTCACAGGTTATCCCAGAAGTAGGGCGCTAATGTTCCTATGAACGGAATAGGTGGCGTGAAAGTATTTCTGATTTGGGGATGTTGGGAACTTTAGGGACCTAAGGGTTATGGTTTTCAAACACCAAAAGGACTTAAGTCCATTGATCCTCCAGTAAATCATCTTCTCAAGGTGTTGAAGAACAACCATGAATGTTTTGGAAGACTGGGGAGAAGTACTATGCAGACCCGAGTAGTAAATTTTACTATGAGGAAATTCATCTGTACAAGTGAAGACCCTAAGGGTCTATTTATAGGAAAAAATATGACCATTGGAGAAATATAATTTGGGCACACAAGTAGGTTGCATGACAGAATTGTGGCACACAAGTGGCTGTGTGCCATATGGGTGGGGCCCAACTATACTTTCGCGCAGCTAGTTTTTTTTTAGACTAGGGAAACACAATAAGGACTTATCCAATATTGTTACTTCAATCATCTCCAGCATGGTGGTTCATAGGTGTCTGAGAGTAAGTACCTTAGGCACCGCTTTAGGGACATAGCCAAATGATTTCATCATACATTCGGGCTTGCGCCCCCACACCCCTGCTTGGGATCAGTGCTTGGATTTTGTCCCAGCCCTTCGGGTTGGTGCCTTCAGTACTGTCACTGATCCCTATAAAAATTTAGTGTCGCACCGCGAACATTTCAAGCCCAATTGAGGAATTTTTTTTGAGAAGTGAATGGAACACATTTCCTAGTGTCTACAGTGCTATAATTTCTGACAAGTATCATAATGGCCACTATCTTAATAATGAACAAAAACCTCAAGTGAAAATTATATTCCACCAACAGTTTCTCAATATTATAGTTATTTTCCTGTAGTATATCTTGATTTAACTCATATCAAAAAGAAAACTAAGAACCGAGGAATAACGTAAAGATAGTTTGAATTAGATTTCACCAAAATAACTTCGTCAACATGAAGATAAACCAAAAGAGAAAAGACTATAATTAAGATATTAATAATGTTGATCTGTCAAGACTGAAATTTATAGATTCATAGATTAGATGGAGAGACCATGAAAAATAATAACTCAGAGCATCAAAGGAGATCTCATAATCTCATGATTCCAATGTATGAAGAAATAGAAATTAATTTCTATATAATATAATAACTAGAGGAAACTAATAATTTTACCAAAAATATATGGTTTAATAGTTTGGTCGCATGATTGACCAATCCATGCACCAACTATGCACCCATTACTGTAGGAAAGGGTCATATTGTACGATTTGTTGAATGGATGGACTTACCATTCTCAATAAGTGTGAAACTGTTCTATCCAAATTGAAAAAAAATCTCCGAACCATGCACCCCATGTCACACAGTTTATCAAACTGTGTGGCATGTATCCCACCTCTAAGTATCTTGGAACTATTAAAATAAAATATGAATCCTACCTAGCACAGTTTCTTCTAATTGTGTGCCAGTTTGTTTTCACACATATATTGTGATATGGATCTGAAAAATATCAGAAAACCTTGAAACTCCCATGATCAAATTGGGTACTCTATCTAGCCAGTAAATGAACATTTAAAGTTAAAAATAAAGGTTTCGTATCTTAAATAAAACATCAGGTTCTTATATGTGAGCACTCACCATAGATCCTACAACACCCACAAATTTGGTAGTCAACCTATAATTGTAACCTTTTTAATTAACCTAGATATATATTTCACCTATTGTAGCTTCTATTCCCAATAATTTATCATAATCCCATCATATTCATAGAGTCCTACAAGAAAACCCATAAATCTAAAATGTGAGTATTTTTTCCCTAACTTCGTCTATTTTTGTTCATCCTCCCCTAAGATACTTTTCAATTACTATATAATTAAAATAACATTGAATATTTTCTCAATTTTTATTGACTATTGAATATCAATAAACAATCTGACCCTTTTCTTATTAATAAATAAACCTCGATTATTATGTTATCCTAATGACCTTCTACATGAAGCTATAATTTTAGTTTCTCACAACCACCTATCTTCTCAGTTTATATGGGTGATACTTTTTAATAAATGTGGAGTACGGAATATAATTATGATCATTATGAAAAAATTATTATCAACATTAATTCCATCACATTCTCAAGAAGTTAAAATGTTAACAACGCATTGTGGGTGCTACCACCTCCATAATGTAACATATCCTTTTTCATATTTATTTATTATTAATTGTTAATTTATTTTCTAATATGACTGAAAATCATATATTTCTCTAAAAACAATCATTATTCTTCTTATTTAATCATATTAGGACAACAATAATCTACATTCATAATAATAATTTTCTATTCATTATTGTAGTTTAATAGTTCTATTTATTAGAAAACCTATAGGATCAGTGAAACAAAATAATATGATATAATAATATAATTAATTAGTTATTAATAAAATATTATATAAATAATGAAAAAATAATTTTAATTATTTTATGGAGTGGTAATGTTAATGTTGATTATAATAATTATCTTAGTACTTTTCCTACGTTAAAATTCGATGTAAAATGGACATCGTTTATTTAATCATTAATTAGTGAAACCATGAATTACAGTAAATGAATTTATAATAATGTAAATAATTATAAAAAATAAAATAAACTTAATTTTATGATCTTGGAGTGATAAACATTGGGATATGAATAAAAAAAATAACAAATAAAAATGTAGTTTTAAATGGTTAATATTACACACAACCTATATAGAAGATAAATAACAATAAATTAATATAAATATAGAGAAAAATTATAGATGATGTGTATAAATGGTGTTGTATATTAATTAAATATTATAATATAGTATTATTATATCTATTTTTTTTATACAGGATTTAGAGTGCATTTGACTAACTAGAAAATCAAGGTCGGGATTTTTTGTCTCAAATATTATCCCTTCGGGACACATTAAAAATATTACTCCATAAATTCCATGGAATTTTTCATCATTATAAAAATTAATTTCTTTATATCATAATCCTATCACTATTTACAATAATTATTTTTTCACAAGAAATAATATCATTCGAGGTATTTTTACTCGAACGTTTCTAAAGTTGTAAGGGTTTGTGCAAACAATAATTTCTTACATAGAGATAAAATTTTTCATAATAAACTACATTAATCCAAGATTAGTTTATTCTACCAAATTTATATGTTATAATATATTTTTACCATCATTCTATTTTTCAAAATTTATTTTTTATATTTTAGTTATCAAATTATTCTCACCTAAATGATTATGTCACTTGTAAGTGTTTCTTTGTCTCATTTTCAGTTTAATTAGGCAAGTTTGATATCACACACTAACATTTAATGTATACTGTTCATTCACATAATTAATTATTTAATGCATGAAAAATTCATCCCATACATGTGACTTTATTATCCATTTCAAAATCTCCTTATCTACATCCTTCAATTCAAACCTTACTAATACAATGGGTGTCTAGTCATCAATCTAATTTTTAGATGGATATTTCTTTCGAATGATAATAGTTATTGGGAATTTATATAGTTTTATCTATAAATTACCTAACATTTATTTCTATAGTATTTATTATTTGGGTTTTACATTTTTTAACAAAATTTCATTTCACCCATTCCCTCATTTTATCCTATTGTAATGAAACAGAACACACCTAATATTTTTGTTACAAATCATTCTATCCCATGACATTATTCATTGGATGATTTTGAAAATTTCTTTATCTATACAATATTAATTTATTAAAGTCATAACCTATTACATAAGATTCATTAAAACATTAAAAACATAATGTTTCCTATATTTTTCATTTTCATTTAAGTGTCAGAAGCATCTCACTTAATATTTTTCAATGTGAACACATCATTCCACAATTTTTTCATTTCAAATAAAAAATTGTCTCTTTTCCTATTTTATAAATTAAATTAATGTTATTCTAGTTAAATAATGTATTTAATTTTAAATTCCAGCTAATGGAACAATATTTGTTTTAATAAAGTGATATTCTAAGTACTCCAAAAAAATTCCCATCATAC
Organism: Viscum album; assembly: GCA_963277665.1. Classification (NCBI taxonomy): domain Eukaryota; kingdom Viridiplantae; phylum Streptophyta; class Magnoliopsida; order Santalales; family Viscaceae; genus Viscum; species Viscum album. The sequence goes on along the minus strand of OY728131.1, from coordinate 300,271,503 downwards.
TCATTTCCCATTTATTTTTTACTACCATGAAAATATATATTCTTAAATAGATACCATACACCATGTTACTATGTATTTGTTCTAAAAAAATCAATAATAAAAATAACCCATCAATTTATTTTCCATTCTGATCCATTCATTGTAAATAGGAATTATTTTTCTTTCAATTCCACTACTCTATAAACATGATATATTTCTTAGTTATATTGATCAGTATTCACCTTGATTATACTATATCAATTGATTTAGTAGAATTTTATCTACAATATATATGATTTATATTTATAGTTTAAATACATTATACTCTTGTTGTGACAAGAGGCGCCATTAATTACTCCAGTAATGGATCAAATTAGATCTTATTTTATCCCAAACCATACTAACTACAAAGGGGTTATATTAAAAGTGCTGGGTTGATCCCATTGAGGGAATGATACACAGTGATGAAAACTCTAAACTAAATGTAAATTGGTTCCAATTTATGATTGGTTTTATTAAACCAATGATGTAATTAATATAAATGAATTCAAATATTTAAATAGTAGAGAGGGGAACTAGTTTCTTAGGATTATTTTTTTAAATAATTTAATTCAACATTACCTACAAAACTATTATATAAAATTTCTACACAACTAAACAATTTTATCAATAGAAGAAATGCTCATTCCCTATCAAAATACCAAATAATATCATTTCATTATAGTCATATGAAACAAAATATCAAAAGTTCATTATGTTTATATTTCAAAATGCATAAGAGTAATTCCATTCATTGGTAGCCTCTTGGTAGTCAATCCTCTCCACATTGAATTGAATGATTTTATCATGGATAGAATCATACTTTTATAAACTGTAGGGTCATCAATATGGTTCCACTCTTTCAATTATGGTGTTAAATGTATGTACAGGAGGACAAGGATATATTTTACTGTCATCAAATATGTGATGGAAATCGGTATTTTTCTGTTGTATAACCTTTTACACACTATTTAATATGTTTACATGACATGTAATCATTGAGCCTATTTTATTCTTCTAATAACCTCTATGTAGTACTTATCTTGAAACTTTATGTCACATAATGGTTTTAAATGACGTGTAAAATTATATTTCAACATCAAAATCATTATTTCATCCCACTTCTTCTGTTTTGTTCCCCTGAATGAGCATTGTGATCATCCTAAAAAAACTTGTGTTACACCCCTTTACTTTTTTCTTAGAAGAAAGCTCTTTTTTGTTCCTCAACCTCTATGTTTTAAATTTTAAGCTAAAATTTTCAGTCCTCTATAAGAATAAGAAAACCAAAAATATCATGAAAACAAATCATATTAAATCAATTAATGTTCAATGAAATCATATGTCAAATCCCATAAAAATATAAATACAAAAAACAAATATGATTTCCCTTGTAAATAATATTTCTAAATGTTATTTTGTATCACTGAATACCCATATATATTCCATAACATCTTCATCATCATCGGTGATGGAATCCTAAATGTTATATATATATAATCTCATCTTAGTGGGATATGATAGACACTTTATTTTCAAGGGTTATTTGTAATTTTATTTATTTCTTATAAAACAAATATTTATGATTGATAATCGGTGGGAAATGGTATCACATTCCAATGCTCTGGTTTATGTTTACATTTAATGTCATAGAAATTTATTGAAATAATCTGTTTGTTCATATATTCAGGGTCATTTTGAGTTTTCACACAAAGTCGAATACAGATATAGTTTGATTGTTTAGAGGGCCCTTTTAACATTGTGTCTTATCACATGCTTTTTATGTTATAATGGTTGTTCCATATCCTAATGTTTTTTCCATATTATTATGGATCCATTCAATATTACCATTATTATTAGGATCTATTATATTCCATGTTTATAAATCACTCGTAATATATTCTTTACATTTTTTATTAAATGACTTTTTCAATGATCTAATATTTATGGTTTGTTAGGTATAATGTTTTAACATATCTAGATGATACCCATATGATCATTTTATTTTCACTTCTGGTGTATGATTTATATCAAACAAATTTACACCTAAATTGAATCATAAGACCCCCTTGTTATGTTTACATTCCATTTTTATGAAGATGGTGGTATTCAATAAAGAGATTATAAGGGAATTTTTTATTGGCATATTACATAGAATAGGTCAAAAGTATGGTATAATTAGATTCGTTTATAGCTAGTCCCCAAATAGACTAAAGGAAATGTTAATATAAGTTATGTTGGATTATTGTGATATATTATAATAGTGATATTTTTTGGTAACTATATATTAAATAATCACACGAGGTGTTTATATTTATTATAAAAATATTTTTTTTATCATCATTCTTCGTAGTGTTGGTAAGGTTCACCACAGTTGGTTTTAGAGGAGTGTGTCACTATATTTGATGATTAGTGTTGTCATTTTTCATTAAGATTAGAGAACATTAGTGATAACATTATGGATAAATCAAATAGATATATCTATGTAATATATAATCTAACACTGATATATTTAAAAAGAAAACTATGTGTGATAACATATACAACACGCATCATTGAGCTTAAATGAAACATGAATGATTATTGTTTAAATATTTACATTATAACCCAACCGTTAAATTGGAGGGTATGGATAGGAATCACTAATTTATAAACCATATATAAACTTCGTAATTAATTAATATTTATTATTAATGTATTATTAATTAATAACTACTTTTTTTGTATAACTCATTTTATGCATCAAAACACTTTATCTTCAAAATTGATTTTCATAGAATTTTGTGACTGTATAATATAATGAATTTATACCAATTTTTTAATCTTTGTATTATAAGTAGAATATTATTTTTGTAATAATCATGTCAGAATTATCTTAAGTGAATTTTTTCTCTTTTTATGAAAAGTATTATTTTTAAATGAATTTAAAAAAGTAACCATTATTATTTAAAACTATATTTTAATTTCATGTCTTTCTAAAGTCGTATTCTATTTTGAATTAGTTTTGAAATTTGTTTTGTTCTTTATTATTAAAAAGAAATATATTATTGTCTTCTAAATTTTTTTATTGTTTAATTTGATATAAATATATCTATATTCATAAAAAATAGTTTTTTTGGAAAAACAAGTTTTCATGAAAGAATTTTTGTTTTATTTTAAATTAAATTCATTGAAATATATTTTTTTGGATTATAAAGTTGGATTCAATATTTATAATCAGGTTGCCAAAATTTTTTAAATATGACAATTTTATTTTTATTCATTATGAACAGTAACCGTAATAAATTTTTCTCACCCCATTAAAGGTTAAATATGTTAATTACGGATAAAAATAATCAGATTAGTACTATAAAGTTTCACAAACAGCTATCTTAATTTTTAAGGAGTAAATATCTTCTATAATATTTTAAAATTCATTATATAATCTTTTTTATAGTATATGGTTTTGACCGATTTATGATTTTATGCAATGAAAATAAAAAAAATGTCAATCTTTTTATTTTGTTATCTTTAAATTTTTTAAATAAAAATAAAAATAAGTTATCTTCTATTATAAATATTAATTTTAAAGATAAATTATCATTATTTATCATGTTGATTTATTTATAATTTTATGTGATGAAATAATTATCCCATATACTAACGCATCAATGGTACAATATTTATTAAATTTGTTAAAAAAATTAAATAATTCATTTTAGTAATGGTAATGTTAATATGGTTTCAATAAATTATTCTGTTCAATATTTTCTATATATAAATATTAATTATTATATATGTAGGTACAATATCATGAAATTCCTAGATATTACAAAAATTTAGATGAATACTTATCACATTACAAAAGTACATGCCCAAAGACTTTAATATTTTATTGTCTTTGGATACCTAGAAACATAATGTTTTATCCTAGTGAAATATTATCAACATCACACCTAAGGATCTTAAAATTTTGTAATCCTATTTAAACCTTTCTTCCAAACCTGGGGAAAGGAAACCTATGAAAGGGTTGAGCCCATATTCTCAATTAGGGAAAAAATATAGACAAATAAGTGTAACATATGAATAATGGTATAAGAAGATTATCATAACCTTTGAATACCATAACCTACATATAAAATATCATAAAAATGAATCCCATAATAAATATTTGTAGTTCACAAGACAAAAATCCTAAGGTATTCAAGAAAATAATCTATAAATTAATATCTTAGGAATAAGATAAGGAATAATTAGTAGACACATAAAAATATAAAATTACATCTATAGTGGTCAAGGAATCATTACCAAGGCAATCTTAGTTGTGTGGCCTCAATCCCCATACCATATTAGTAGTAATGTTTCACTCCCATCACTATATTTGTATTCAAGTTCACTCCCAAGACTATCTTAGTGGAAAAATTACTTTACTGAACTATGTTTACTCCCTGTTTCTACTATGTCTATGTCGTGAGATATTAATATTTACCCAATGCATTTTCGGGGTATATTGGTCCTTCCAATCTCATAATAAAATTATTAATGTGTGTTCAAGTAGAAAATAAAAATTCATCACTTAATTACCCGTGAAATGATACAGGTTTCTTAATAATGTAGTCATATCATAAGAAGTGAAAAAGATATTGGTTTCATTGTCATTCCCTCTAAGAATAATCCATTAAAATAAGATGGTTTCATAATCATATAACTTATGAAATAGAAATTTGTTTCATAAATATACAACCCATGAAATAGATATTAATTTAATAAAAATCAAGCAATAAAAATAAAATAAAATGAAATAATTAAAATGAATTAAACCCTAGTATCATATCCTCAGAAAAAGCATGAGTAACACCAATAGATGTCATCTAGGATGGAAATTAATTTTTAAACTTATTTTAAAATAATTTACTATGAAAAACCACATTCCTTATTTGAAAAAATCTTATTAAAACATAAATTGTTTTTTCAAACCATTTTTAGTGTAAATAATCATTAAATCCTAAAATGGAAGGTAGAGATCATTTTTGAGAACCATTCTCTTTGAGGACATAAAAAAGGAATATTAAAATGATTTTGAAACCTTTTTCATTGAAAATAAAATGAAAACTTAAAAATAATTCCAAAAAAAACATATTATACTCATTTTTATTTTGAAATAGATTCTAAGATAATTTATAGAAAACAATAAAAAGAATAGAAAATATTATTAAAAAATAATGTTTTTGAATAACAAAAATCTCCTTCTAAAAAGAGAAATAATGTTAGATTTTCATGAAAAACATTTCACAAACATATTAAGTACAAAAGAGTAAAAAATGGTACTAATACATGAAGATATAATAGATAACCATATAAGAATAAAATTCATGAGTGTTCTTGATATATGGATCATAATATTTCATCAATGGAACCATAAACAAAAATAATCAAAATAAACATTGAGATTGTACCAATAAAATATTACCACTTTGGAAACATTGAATCATAATACTGATGAAAGAATCATATTAAATGAAGTGTAAAATACAATGAATAGAATACTATTAATAATATAACATGAAAAATGGTATTTTATATCACTCTTAGATGAATATAGTTACATAACCTATATTTTGTCACAAAGAAGGTAAATTTTAAAAAAATTGCCTTACCGATTTGGTAACATTTGAACCACAAACCCAATAAAAAATAGTTCCTAAAATGGATATGTAAATACCCATAAATATATGTATAATAATCATGTAATATATTCATATGAGTATATACATCCCAAAACAGAAATGAGTGGTGAATAAGTTATAAATCTCATAGAAATAAAAGTGAGAATAGAAATCACATAACGTAGATCTTGACTCTCATCATAAAAATTCAATAATCTTGTATAATAAATATAATATTATCATTAACATACCACATGAACCATATTATTATATATAAAACCATATATTATTTGATTATGACTTTATATTTCCCATTAATTAAAAAGTTAAGGTAAACATTAAATTATGGATAATATCCTCTTTGTATTTTATATATGTTTTGACTTGTTATTATTGATATCCTTAATTATATCATGATTTACATATTTTAATAATGTAAAAATGGTATAAATATCATATATATTAAGTATATAAATATTTATAGTAATCAATAAAAGATATAAATATGAAATGGAATACTCCATTCAAGGAGATAGTAGGACGTATGTACGCGTGAACGATGATTATATTTTATTTTAATTTTGAAATAATGTATGTAAATTAAATATCTGTATATATATATATATTATAACTATAGTATAATTACTATTTAATAAATATTATATATATTCACAAAACTCATTTTTAATACATTTCATGTAATGTGTGACTGAATCACATCTCTTTGAGTAGGTTGTAGTCCAAATGTCAACAAATGAACTTATCATATTTACAAAAAATGTAACGAATGAATGAATGTTTTATATAATGATTATAGAATCATATATACATCATAAATATCATATATAACATCAAAATATTGTATTCCCATGTCGACACCCACCAAATGAGCATCGTAATATTCAAAAAAGGATAAATACCTAGATATTAGTATTATTTTCCTAATAAAATAAAAGGAAAAGGATGCGGATAATGATCACGATTTGCGTGATCCTCAAAGGGATGAATGATCATTTTACTACCATGGGAACATTTTATGAAACCATTTTCAGTTCATATTCTGCATATGATACCTCAAAGACCCTTCAATAAGCTCTTTGTCTCTCACAAACGATCCTTGGACAACCTGTGGTCATGCGGTGGTGGTAGATGAGCTCACCCAGGTCATATAGCATGTTATCCAATGGGAACCTAACTTCAATTCTAAAAATATTTTTAAAAAGGGATGAAAATATAAAAAAATCCGGATACTTTAATTTATAAAACTCTCTTAATGTATCCCTGATAATGAGAATGTTTTTCCTGGACAACATTCAAGAAAACATGTGATACCCCTGATCCTTTTTGAAATAAAATGTGATCAGGAGGGACCCACTCATGGTTGTAAAAATCATGTGATGTGCCATTGGAAATCAAAAAAACATTGTAAGACTTTGGGAACGTGTCCAGCACATCTCACAGAAGACCGCTTGTATTACATCCCCATTATGTTAGAATCCTTGGGTATGTCCAAGAGACCTTGCACATCCCCATTGGCTCCCCATGGATAAACATATGTTTTTTTCCATGAAACCACCACATGTATCCATAGGAACATCATTTGTAATGTGACACATCATTAATATATATATATATATATATCTTTTTTTGACATTACTCATGTAATCTCACATTACCCGCAACCGTTGGAAAATAATACCATGGAAATAAAAATAATAATAGGATATTGGAGACTCTTGTGGTTGTAAAACCCTTAAAACAAAAAATTGATTTTTTCATCACAATCTCTTAAGAGTCCTTGGTATACTGGAATGGTCTCAAAATGGCCCCATAAAAAGTTATCCTTGTCTCTTGGAAATAGCCAGACCTGTCGCCTGATATAACCTATATTCTATTATATAAGCACCCAGATCTCATGAAAACACTTGGACATGCCAATGTAACCATATGTAAATCATTCATCACACCTTCATGATTCAAAACACAAATTAATTGGAAATAGTTAAATAATAGGGGGTTTTATTGGATATAATTGTGGTCGTTGAAAATCAGAATACACCTTTGATGAAAATCCACGTCAGAGACTTGTAAAGACACATGATTCAAAAATCCATTTACCAAATAAATCCTAGACTCATGAGATATGCACCACACAATGTGGTGAAAAAATGGGATGTAGAGAAATATAAATTATATTCCTCTTCAAGGAAAATGAATCAGTGACTAACACTACCGTGGCATGAATGAGAAGTTAGTCCCTTTGCATCCAAGCATAACAGTAGATTTATTAGAGTTGTTGGTCTCCAAAAAAATAATTTTACATCAAAAAAAAATATTTGGAACCACCAGAGTGATCATTTACCATTCATAAATAACTTCAAATGTTCACTGAGATATCACGTGAAGGAATTCTAATAGGACGCCAAAAGAACATCCTATACATCGGCTATATCACGCGAGACATAAAATAGGCTAACATGGAAATAATTCAACAAATTCATAAATAAAATGATGGAATAAAGAATAATAAAAAATAACAAAATATCATACACTATAATCCTCACATGCTCTGCATAAACCATCCAGGGCATGCAAAATCACCCATACAAGTCACTCATATTTTGTGATTCTTTTTCGGTATACCATTTGGATCCTGATAAGTCTTCTGGACATGTCTAATAAAGTCTCATAGATCCCATCTGAATGAAACCTTAGTCTCACAAATTACTACAGGGACTCTATACAATCCTCTTTTTATCCCTCTGATACATTTTTTGACTCATATAATGACACTCAAGTATATTGGTGAGAATCTCATGATAACACCCGAGTATGTAAATCAGATCTTTTGATACTGTTTGGACATGTCATTCAGTTCCAATGATTTTCTTCAAGACATTTCACACTGAATATAATGACACCTTTCATAGGGGTCTTTAGTTCTTGTGATGACACCCGGGAAGGGTAGTAGGATTATGTGACACCCGCTGGACAAGATAGTCTGGTCATGCAATGGATTCTAGTACCAATCATCCTAATCTTGTGATTTCTATCAGGTAATCCATTCATGATCATGATACGACCTTTAAGGGTTCTATATAGACTATGATAATTCATCTAGAAAATATGACTAGGACATAAAATTCTCTTGATAATATTTCTGTTAGACACTCTCGGACATGTGGTGTTGGAAATCAAGGCATGTCAAGTATACAATCAATGCATATTTGGAAGGCAAGCAAGCTAGGTCAACAATGGATACATTTGTGTGGAATACCTGATCAAGGGAACTTTGGAGAGTCTAATTCTTGTAAAAACTAGGATATGTATGATTCCTTCATGAAGATCAACCTCCATATTGATCTTCCATGGGTTTTACCACAACCTATGTCCCACTTCCAAAAGTAATGATATCAATCATTTTCCATCCCTTATTTCTCATAACGAGCACAACTCACAAGGTATTAGGGAGTCCCTATAATCCTATCATCTACACCATATACTCCTTCTATGTCTTGGGCAACATTAGTGTGTAATCTCATAAAAAATAAAAATATCAAGCATTTCCTCAGTACATAAGTAATGCGTATATAAGCAATGAAATTGATCATATACCAACATTTTGTTCTCATAATGTGAACCGATCATGTGTTCTTATGGAGTTGTGATAATTATATAATTTTCTCTATAATACTATATAAATCTAGGTAAAACGCAATGTCTATGCCTCTATCAAGTGAACTATAAGGGATCTGATTCATCCCATAACCAGGATATGTAGGAAACCATCCTGAGGCTTGTGCCCTAACTCAAATGGGAATCCAACTCTTGTGTATGTCTCATTTTTTATATTACCATCCAACCATCAGAATCAAATATTTCCCATAGGATTCTCACTCTACTTCATCTATTATAGGACTGTGAAATCAACTGATGTTTGATAAATTAGATTCATACTTTAACTAAGATATATAAGACGCCTCCCTGGAGATCGAGATCAAAAGTTATTCTCTTTGGGGATGTCCCAGTACATAAGTCCTACACCCAAAAGTAGTGATACAAATCATTTATTATCCCATTTTTCACATAAAGAGTATCCCATGTGATGTTATGGAATTATAGTAGTCATATCATTCACATCATGAATCTTCGCTATCCATGGAAATGTTAGTATGTAAGGCCCAATGATAAGCATGTAATAAACCTCCCCCATATGAGTACATCCACCTTTAGGAAATCCACAAGATCCATAATGAACTATGGAAACTAGGATTCTACCCATAATTGGGATACATAGTACATCTTCCCAATACTAGAGCTTGAATACACGATGCCTTAGAGAACTCGTAGAGTCTTCTTTGTATGAAGATAAACTATACGGGTTTAATGAACTACAAGGGTTTTGATTCATAAAATAACAAATATATATAGGTTGCCTCATAATTACTTAGTCCCCTCTATAGAATATTAACTACCTCTTGTGTGGCAGTACATCCTGATACTCTTGGTTATATAGTGTTAGAAAATAAACAACTACTCATTACTAGGAAACGAATAGAAAACATAAGATACATAAATATGGTTCCACTAATAAGAAACTCCTATTTTTCAAATAAAAGATAATTAATCCATTATTATTTTTAGAGTAACTGATCATGTATCTTGATTAGGAAGTTATTTTCAAAATTATAATAAATCTAAAAGAGAGTCTCAAAGTGGGAAACAATTCCCCCCAAAAGAGTTCAATAAGACCGACCTCCCATACTCTTGACCAAAAAAAGTCCCTAAGATCCATTGGTCCTGAAAACCAAAATGATCACACATATTTGCAATGTATTTATCTATATAGATACATATGGGGGAACTATTGGGAGTATCCTATAAGAGTGAAAATGGTAAACTGATGTTATTGATTGTACACAAAATAACCCACCAATCATCTATGGGCCCAACTGAACACATTTAAATGAGTTTTATCAAGCTAATAATTTTCCTAATGAAACAACACATAACAATTCCTTACTATGAGAGGCAATACAGGAAAATGAATGATGTCATTTTATGAGGCGGTAGTCCACTATACACGAAAATAGTATGTTTGTTACCCATCTTATTGAAGTGTGTTTATGTGTATGTATAAGCCTTATAATAAAATAAAACTTAGTACTATTTGGAAAGTAAAGTTATTATATAATCATGAAATAAGAATAATTGAGGTGGTTGAGAAAAAAAATCAAAAAACAGTGCTCCTTGAATGTTGTTACCTCTAATTTGGGTAACTCTTTTTTGTTTCCATCAATGGGCCACCATAGAGGTATTTCTACCAAAATATAGGCCACTATGAATAATTTAGAGACTTTGGGATCCTATTGTGGAGGTTTTTCAATGATATAGAGTGTCTTAAGAGCTGTGAGGATGGGGAAGAATGAAGTCCTTTTAATAGAGGAGGATGGGTGTTTTATGTAAATAAAAAATTTTAATCATTATTGAGAAGTCTCTCATACATAAAGTGCCTCAAAAAATGGAAAAATAACTAAGTAAAAAATATTTAAGGTTGATCTAAGCCACTGTTGGATAAAAACAAGTGCATTTTTATAATTTTAATCCATAACATCTATGTTTCACTAGTTTTATAATTTTAGTTTTTATAAAGGTACCACCTTTTCTATCCTAAGTAATTTGACCAGTAATACTATATTAAAGTGACATTATTTACACAATATATACCCATTGAGTTTGAAATATGATATATAATTTACAAAATATGAATCTCACATGTGTTGAAAATAAATTTTAAAATAATCACATGTAACGTACAAAAATACCACTTTAACCCGAATAATGCTAATAAATGTTTTCCTAAATGAATGTATGTTCCTTATCAAAGAATAGTTGGTCCTTGAATTTACAATATTTTATATTTATTAAAATAAAAAAATATGTTTCCTGGATATAAAATATTTGGTATATTTTAAATCATCTAATAAAATATTATTTATTGTAAAATAATATTAATGTCAATTGTGACATTATCTACGTAATTTAATTTTAAAAAATATAAAGAATCAAGAAGAAAATATATTCTAGTAATTCAACACCTTTTTAAAATGATATATTCATTTAATAAATTCTAGAAAATAATTAAAACAGTTTAATTTACCATTTATATTTTTAATATCATTTATTTTAGGTAATTATTGACTAAATAAACACATCATTTCACATTCCCTAAATAATTAATATAAATAATTCATCTCTAAAAATAAAATGAAAATAAATAAAAAAAACCAAATATAATCCCATTAAAAATAATTTTAAAACATGAACTAATGTTTTTTCTGTATCATAAGGCTTTAAAAAAGTAAAAGTTAAGGAAGAATCCCCTTTTTTCTTTTTCTTTTCTGAACTTATTATATATGAAATTTTCATGAAATAGTGTCCCAAAACTCCAAAAATATTAAAAAAATAAGGTATATTGTTGAAATATGAATTTCCAATGTCTCTGTGACATGTTTCAAGGTCATTTTTTCCTTAGGATTAATGTTTAACCACTATGTATACTATTTTCATTCCAATTATGGATGTAAATAATTTCTATTAATTTATATATTCTTTCTGGTCAAAATCAATGTTTTCTTTAATTAAAATTACCAATTTTGATTATTAAAAATATGTGAAACATTTTTCCAAATTCTAAAAGCATATGTAGATGAACTGAATTTAAAATTAATATAGTATACATGTAGTGAAATTTGGGTTGTTTAATGAAAATTTTTAAAAGTATAAATATTTTTATAACCATTTTAAATATGAATATATTTTCATTGAACGTAATTATATTAGATGATTTAAAATTTATCTAATTATAATTTAAAACCAAATTAAAATATAATATATAAATATAAATAAATTATACAAAAAGTTGGTGTTGAATTAAAATTCAGAATTATTCACTATTCATAAAAAAATGTATTTTTTCTAAAAAATCCAAAAAAATAAAGCAAAGTTACTTGTAATATTATGAATACAATAATGAATTTTATTTAATCTTATTCAATTTCTAAAACTATCTAAAATTAATGATATTATTGTTCATATAATGATATAAAAACAATTCATTTGAGAAAATATTATTTTCAAACATATAAAGAGATTTCCAATAATTATTTTTTTATTAGAATGTTTTATTTATATAGAACCATTTTATATAATATTTAATAATTATTTATTACTATTCACGTAACTATGTTTAATTATTATATTATAACAATATTTTTATAAAATTATAGTAATTAAATGTTATTTCATAGAAGCTCAGTATTGCATGTAAATCAACAAAAGTCTATGTGACATGTAGCACAATATTATACTACTATTTAAAATAATGAAATATTATCATGGTCCAACATACAAAGAATAATTACTTGGTTCTTCCATATAAAAAAATATATATTCAATTTTATGTGAAATGTAAAATATCAAATAGTTTAAATTTATTTGAAAAAAATTCACAAAATCACATGGTGATACAATAGTGGTGTTGATTAGTTGTAGTAGACCTCCATTTTTAATATATTCTGATGTCAAATTAAATGAATACTTTAAGAATTTAAATAAATTTAATTTTATAATAGGAAATATCTTATTCAATAATTTAAAACTCCAAAAAAACTAGGATCACCAATGTGATGGAGATAATATTAAAAATATCAAACATGGTCAATTTATGTTCAATATTTCGTTAATAAAAATATTATTGAACCTAAAATAGTAAAATCATTAATAACATTATAGTTTTAAAAAGGGTTATATGAGGGTAAAAATAAAATGACTAGGGTAAAAGTAAAATATACATTCTTCCAAATTTTTCTGCATTAAATTATTTCTATACATCCCCATATTATATACAATTAATATTAATTTATAGAAAATTTTAGGATAAAATTAATTATTATTTATTTAATACTTTAAGAAATTCAATGTGCATACCTCCTGCTCTTATAAAAAAGCATCTATTTTTTCTTTTAACCGCACATCAAAATCCTTTTGGCTCGATCGAACACCACAAAAATTTATTCAATACTTCCATTCCAACATATTATTGGACACTAATTGATCATAAAACTATAATAGTAATTTTATTGGTTTAAAACACCAGTCTGTTTCAAATAAACATATATAATTATTAACAAATCCATTTTAATTTATTTTTTCATCTAAAACCTTAAATTGAACTTGAAACATGGTGAAATATTATCATCAGTATGTTCAATTTACTAATACGCTATTTTTTAATAGAATAACCAACATATATGTCATATTCCATCAAATCAAAAACAAATCTTCTTTTCATTTGTATGATGTACTACCACATCACAAACCAATTTATTTAATTTTCAATAACTTCTGCATTAAGATGGTTTAAATGGATGATTTAATGTATTTATATTATATTCATAAATTATTTATCATTTATGAAAAACACTATATATTTACATTATTACCATTCCAATTATTGTAAATTGATAATGGCCTTCTTACTTACATGTATATTACCACCTCGACAATGAAATACGAATATTTTATCATAACTACATCACCTAGATAATAAATATATATATATATAATGAATAAATATGGGTTTTATGATATAATTACCATTTTCAAAGACGATATAATATTTTTTATCATTCCATAATGACCATTGAAAATGGAAATGTTACTTATGAGTACGTACGACCTACTCTATCCGTGATTGTAGAAAATTTAATTTTCCAGAACCATCCATCATAGTTGGTTTTGAATGTATAACTGATTTATAAAAATAATAATTATTGAAAGATTATTATTCTATCGATGAGGGAATATTTACCTCCTAGACCTTTTTCAACCATCTGACATCATTTTTGAATTTTTAACTAAATAGCATCAAAACGTTAGGAATGAACATAATTGATTATGTAATTGAATATGACATGCTAATTAATAAAATAAATAATAAATAATAAAATTAAAATATTTCACATGAAAATTAATTAATAATATAAAATTATTATTTCAGATAATAATGAGTTTATGTGACAATTCAGACACCTTTTATGGGAAACTATTTAATAATAAATCCTCAACTAATGCTTCCCCTGAAAATATTTATCTTCTATGTCCAAATTTTGATTAAAATAATTGTGAATATGAATTTAAATAAAGAAAATTTATTAGATCGGGATCTTTATTTCCGCTTTTTTCAATGTATTTGATAAAGGAACCTTTTTTACATATTTTATGCACAATGTTTTGAGTTTTCTTATTAATGAAAATGGATAGTTTGGTATTAACACATACAATACCAATGAATTTTTCCAAATTCCCAAACCATTATATTATATTTGAAAAACACTAACAATTTACATGTGTTATTTAAATAGAAAAGATATTTCAATTTTATTTTGAATATTTTTGTTTTGAAATTTTTTTTAAAAGGAAATTGATAAATCAATATCTAGAATTGATTTATTATGGGGAGAAATAATGTTTTTATGAAGCCTGCTTTTATGTGTTATGATAGTATTATAGTTATTGTAAATTTCATATGATTATATCTCGTTTAATTATAAACCAATGATAGTTGGGTTTTTGATATCACTCCAATAAAATGGGTAAAATGTATATTTTGAAGTTGATTGTGACATCAATTTCATATGTAAATATGATTATTATTCTATTTATAACAGTAAGGGTCATAAAATTTTGGACCATGAAGGTCTCTCAGTATTTAAGAGTTATATAAAAATGATTCCTATTATTAAATTTGTTATTTATTTATTCATGATATGTTGATTAGGGAAATCTTATGATTTCTAAAGACAAAAAAATATATGTTTTTGATTAATGGAATGTTTTTTATAATTATCAAGGTTGCATGTATAAAATTCCAAAAAAAATAAGTATTTTTCATTATTACAATAAATCATTTATGTTTTTATAATTTTTATCATAATATTTCTAATGAAAATCATTCTACAGAAAATTTTATTTCTACAGTCTGAAAATGATTTTTGGAGAAGAAATACTATTTTAGAAAAATAATTATGATTATACACATACTAACATTTTTCATTAATTTTATTTACATACCTTACTGGTATGTGTGTTCTCATCCCATGTTTTTTTAATACATTAATAGTCTTCTACGGAATACTAGGGATAGTGATGATGTCAAGATGAAAATTTGAATATGTGTCTTGAAAGAAAAACATGATATATCATAAAAGACTTGTTTTTTTTAAAAAAATTGATTTTCATGTGGATGTGTCCACTTTTTGATGTAATGCCTAGAAATTTATGGATTATGAACTAATTATATAAATCATTTAACATTAAATACCATCTGGAAAGTATGAAAATGAATTTTCATATGAAGAAACTAGTATATGTTCTGTTTATAGAATGATACTTATTTATTATACCAAAGAAAAGGATTATAAGACATTTTTAGATTATTTTTTTAAATTCATAAATACCATCATGGTTTTTTATATTTAAGATTAATCATTTTCCAATGAAATAGACACCTTTATTGATTTTATGAGTGACGAGATTTTATGGGTATTAATGATATTTTGGTAGATGTTATATAAGGATGAGGTATATGTAACCATTATGATTAAGGATAATGATTATTTTATAGTAATACTATTTGATTTCTGGGAATTTATGTAGATGGGTATGAGATAACCATTGAAGTTTGAAACATCTAGAGGATTTATTTAATTCAGGTTATTTTTTACTTTTTGAAGGTTAATGTATTATAGAATTTCTATGTGTATTGAATTTACAAGGATCATTTTATTTTTAACATGTAATAATTTATTTTATGTTTTAATGTTGTTATTTTAAATATACTAATGATCTTTTGTCAATATTAAACAAAAATGATCTCTTACATCCTTCTTATCCTTTCCTGCTGAGTTAATCATAACAATTATCGAAATTTTATATCAGGATTCAGGGCATGAATTATTTTCTTATATTTTTATTATGAATCATCAATGAGTTTATATTGATCAATGAAATGGATATATTTCATAACATTTAAAAATAATAAACCGAGTTATTAAAATTTAAAGAAATAATTTGACTGTAGGATGTCAAAATAAATGATCTTATGATATAATTTAAATATTATGAACGTAAGAAAAATTATATTTTCTATAAAAATTTGGAAAAGTATATAAGATGGAATCAATATATCTGAATAGTGTTTTAGTGAAAAAATGAATGTTTTTTAGACACTGGTTTAAGGACCTATAATAAAGGGATAAATAAAAATATAACTTGATGTGTGCTGGATTATAGTCAATTATGAATAAATGAATTTGTGGAAAAATAGTATAGAAAACCATTGATATAAAACAAATATTTGAGGATTAATTATGTTTCGATGATGTTAGTTATATTTTTTGGAACATTATAGTAAATATAGATATAATATCACATCACATCCAATGAAATCATGACGTCTAAACTCACAACTGAAGAGTGACAAGGTTGCACCGCCTTCCAATGGCCTATATGATGTCCTTATTAGTATGAAATTACACATAATAATTATACTGACTATGGAAACATTTTTTTATCACATATATAACCATGTGATTAATAAGGAATAGGTGATTAAGTGATTATGTTCTATATTTTTTGAACCATAAATGATTATAGTAAGAAGAACATTTGTTATTTGATTTATACTGTTACAATTATCTTTTCGAAGTGTATAAGATTTTAATATGTCTTAATGGTGATCCTAATTAATTTTGTAAATTATTACAATATTATCGATACTAAATTATTTTGGAAAATACACTATTTTGTATAAAAATATAAGATTTCCTCATGTTAATTAGAAATAAATTTAAAAATATTATTTGATAAATTGTGACATAATCCCTTATATTTTCTATATTGTCTCCTATTTTCTAATATTTTGATGTAGTCTAATGATAGTTATTTTTCAAAAGATATGTGTTGTACATATTTTGTTATTCTTGAGGTTTTTTGTGAATAATGTTGTTTTTCATCAAATGAAGGATTATTCATTTCTATAATTTTCTATCCTTATGATAACCATATTATTTTGGATATTTCTAGTGATATTAATAATAAATTTTTTACCCTTTTTTGGAATAACTTAATCCCTTGTAATATGATTTTTGTGCTTTACGAATAAAAAAATTAACTTTAATACTCATATTTTGTATCAAAAGATGTGACTTGGGTGGAAATTTATTAACGGTAGAAATTATACATATCACCTAATTTTACTTCCTTTTATTCTTAAACATTATTATAAATTAACTCATCTTATAATTTAAAATGATCTTAAAGTAAAGAAACACTTTCCATTCATTTTTATGAATTGATATTCTTTCCATGCCTCTTTGGTTTATGGTTTGTGGCTGCTGTTTTTCATGTAATAATTCAAATTATTCTTACCAATAATCTATGCCACTCTCAATAATTACATATAAATTTGTCTTATTTTCCATGGCCATATTTCGAATTCCCATAAATTCATTCCATTTATTTAACCAAGTAATATGTTATTCAAGATAACTTCTATATTTCATTTCCCCTCTCTAAAAGAGGTCGTTTTATCATCCATTTTTAAGATGTGGTATTTGGAAAATGTAAAATTAATATTGAAACCCTTTGATTATATTGATCAAGTTAAAATTTCAAGGATAATACTTTCTAATGAGGGTGAATGTAACACCCAATGATTTCAAAAACCATACAATATTCAATATCTTTTGCCACATGAAATATAGAGCCAAGCCAAATCATGAAATATTATTATTTCAATGTGAATGATAAAAACTATAAATTAAATTAGAAGGATTGAATAATATTGAATACTATAGGAAATATATTTTTATGTCCTAATAAATACAAATTTATTGAAAATTTCATTGTAAATTATCAGCCAACTTTTTTGAAAATTCATTTTATATTTCAAAAATAATTTTCCTACAAAATTCTTTTATAAGATTTTTATGACAAGGAAATATAATTAATTGTTTCCACTTTTTTAATTTATAAAATATAAAAGGATATCATTTACAAAAAAATCATGTAAAAATTATCTTAGAGTAAATTTTTATGATTTTACTAAAATAATGCTTTTTTCAAGAAATAGTGAAAACCCCTGAATCTTATTGAAAACTAAATTTTATTTTAAATAATTTTCAATTAATTATTATATTGTTTATTATTAATAAAATTTTAATAGTTATATTTAATTTCAAAATCTAAATATAGACTTTTGAATGAATTTTATACTTCATTTTGTTATGAAAATATTACAATACTTAAAAAGAATATTTCTAAAAATACTATTTTCATCTTACTTTTTCAATTTACATTTAAATTAACATCTTCGAATTAGATGTTTTGAATCATGAAAATTTTATTCCATATTTTGTATCTAGAGGTCCAACTTTTTAAAACAATTCCCTTTTATTTTTGTGCATTATGAATAGTAACTATAGTAAATATATGTTACCATAGTAATTGTAATCCGAGATTATTAATTGTATAAATAATGTTATGGGGAATAGAAACAAATCCAAGAACTTTATATAATTATATTTCGTTGGTATATTTCTTCAAAAAACATACAAAATTATAATATATGACCTTTTTCTTATGGCCTTGATATTGACCATTCAAATATTTTATGTAATGAAAAGTAAATAATGTCATTATCTATTTTTTATAGTCATTCAATTTTTGATATAGTGGAAAAAAAATTCAACAATAGGTTATAAATAATAATTTAAACTATAATTTATTGAGATTTATCAAGGTAATTTGATTCTATTTTTTAGTTATAAATAATTAAATTAATTTTTAAAACAACATTGATAGAATATTTATTCAATTACTAGATAAAAAATAATTTATACTATAATGATAGAAGTAATATGATGTGAATGAATTATTATGTTACATTATTTTTAATGATAAAAATACCATATTATATAGGTAATAATTCATCATATTCAAATT
This sequence comes from Viscum album, assembly GCA_963277665.1. NCBI lineage: Eukaryota > Viridiplantae > Streptophyta > Magnoliopsida > Santalales > Viscaceae > Viscum > Viscum album. The sequence goes on along the minus strand of OY728131.1, from coordinate 300,251,776 downwards.
TATTTTTTTCTATTGTTTTAAAAGTTAAGTTAAATTAACAGTCCAAATATTTCCATTAATGTTATTTGAGGATAAATAATATTTTATTAACTGATCTAAAACTCCAAAAAATTATTAATTTTTTCTACAATATTGGTATATGGTTGAAAATAAAAACACTATTCCATTTATCATCAAATTTCCCCTTTATATCATCATTATTGATGCCTGTAGATTAAAATCATTAGTAATATAAAATTGATAAACAGGTTAATAGAGGGTTACCATAAATACATTAATGATCAAAGAAAATATAATATTCGAAAAAAAATCATGAAAGGGTCTTGAAATAGAATCCTCATAAATTTTAATAGTATAATTTTTGATCTATTTGAATGTGAAAATTAATTAACTATAATTTAAAATTTCATAAATTCCATGGGAGGATCACCCCTCTCTTATAAAAGGGTACTTCATCTCATTTTAACATAAAATTTAAATTTTATTTTGGACCCCCCCCCCCCCCTTCTCAAATCCCTTATATACATCAATCAACAAATTTTATTTGATTTTGATTTATCATAAAATAATATTAGAAATTCTTTTTCTGTAAGCATTATGAGGATGTAAGAAGTAGTGGTTTAGTACATAAGAAATTATTTATTTATTATTTATTATTTTTATACATCAATGTCTTATTAAAACATGATGAAAAAATAATAAAATTATCCTCAAAATATTTATATTTTATTTTGTTGTAGGAATAAAAATTAGTTATCTCATATCCATAAAATGGTAAAATAAATCATTATTCTTATGTACATCTAAGAAACGCCATACAGACATATATAATTCATTTTACCTAGCCTACATTTACTAAAAGTAATAATAATGAAATTAATATTTATATATAAAAATTATGAACTATTTATTTTTTTTAAATGTTATTATATAACTTTATTTCTTAAATTTTCATTCCCTTAAAATTTATAATGTCATTCGTGAGTATATGAGCACTACCACCTACATAAACTAATGCAATTTTTATTTCACTACCAAATCATAAGGATTATAATATCCTATATTTTTAAGATAATAAAAACTAACTTGTCCACAATTTATAATTGTTTCTTGGAAATTATTATCTCTTGTGATATAATATTTATTTCTGAAAAAAATAGAATGTTTGTGTTTTAGGAATCCTTGGTGTGTGTTCCTATTTTCTGGTTGGCCTATAAAGGCAGTTCGGGTGAAGGCACCTTCATCAGAAATTTCCATTGAAATATGTGACTTTGACATTGGATGTTCCTTACCTTCTTGGGATCTATTTGTACATGTTCCCATTGTATGAATATTTTTTGGAAATTTCAATATTAATTCTTGACAAGTGATTTCTTTTGGTTCTGTGTGACCCATGAAAATATATAACATTACTCCAAGAGAATTTATTGAGATAGGAAAATTCCATGTTCATATTTTTTTCAAATGTTTTTTAGGGAAATGTCATATTTTCTCAAGATGTGTTCATTGATATGTGTTCCATAATATGTGTCCTAAATATGATTCCATTGTTTCCTTGAGATATGTTAGGTATATGATGTGTTTTTTACTTGATCATGGCACCTTTGAGACAAGTTGGCATGTCATGTCTTAGTAGACCTTGAGGGGTATCCAGTTAACCAGATCCATGTGATATAATAATGGGGACGAAATTGATTATGGCTTATAATGGATTAGTTTTTACTAACCTGGGTTCCTAACAATCATGAGTGTGTATACCCGTATGTGATGACCCTAGGGCATCATGATCCGGAGTGATCAGATATGTTTGGAAATTATTTGGTATTTTAGTCGATGTGATAAAAAAAGATATTTTTTGGGCATGATGGCCTATTTTTTTCCTAACATGGATGCATAGTCCATGAATTGATATCGAGTAACTTGAGGATAACTCTAACATTTACATTTTTCCTTGACTTTTCATATGATTTCTAACATGTAGCCAAAGCATGTACGGAAGGGGTTTTGTGGCGGTATAGTTAGCATGTGACTACTAGGTTTTGTATTGTTTTTTAGGATTGATATGCATTTAATATTTTTATGGAATAAAAGTTATTTCTTGAGAACACAAGGATAATTATTTTTCAGTGGAATTTGACTGTTTATAATATTCACACCCTACTCGGGTATTTTAATGAGCTTGTATATTTCCGGAGGAATCTGAAGAAGTGAAAGGGCCTTGTGGTGAATAGATTAGCAGAGGTAAAGGGATCAAGTAGTTGAGTAGGATGCAATCTATTGGGTCCTCTATTTATTTAATAATTTATCTTCTTTATGCACACTAGATAGGATTACCACTTTAGGATCCACGTTTATATGTATGTTATTATTCATTTTGTGTTTAACGTCCCTGTTCGGGAAGCCACCCAAAGGCGCCCCGTACCCAGTTGGTCACATGGCCTCAAGAGCATTTCCCTATATGCTAGAGGCTGCCGACTAGCAATGAGGTCCTTGGGCTTGATAGTGGGGATACTATGCCCACATTGGCAGAGTACACAGTGGATGTAAATAAATATACACAAGAGTGGATGTAATAATAATATCATACAAAAATAAACATTGGAAGTCTAATAGTACAAACTATATAACATATATAAAGTGATGCATAATACATAAGTCTAGGAAATCAGTGTAAAAGTCAAAATGCTGGAATACATCAATACTAAACAAAAGTTCAAAAGAAAGTAGGTAAACTCTTCAGCATCACAAGCCATATCCTGGTTCCATTCTCTCAAGCTCTCTAGCATGTCAAGTACCTTATGTAGAAGGGATCTTTCCCTTATCTATACATGCAACAATAAAATCTATTTGGGCCCAAAATCATGTCCCAAATAGGGTGTGAAACTAAATCCCAGTAGGAAACCACCACGAGATCTGTGCCAAATAGTTAGTGAATATATGGCAGGTAAAAATACTGGAAACAATAAACACGAAGGTACACATAATAAACAGTCCACAATCGCAATATCAAGAAACCACTAAACAAGAAGATAAAAACAATAGGTGACCCTTTGAGAAGCACACTCAGTCTAACCCCTCTGGTCCTACCTAACAAGTTCAAGAAACCCTCTGGGCAGCACACACAGTCTCACCCCTCTGGTTTAGCAAATGTATAGACTCTCTGAGGAAGCACTCATCGTCAATTCTCCCTATAGTCTCTTACTGTTACTAAAGGTGCTCTATGAAAGAATTTACATCATATTCCCTCAGTGGCCCATGTCGAGGAACTAAATACTCTCTGAGGAAGTGCTCAACGTCAATTCACCTATGGTCTCGCATCGTAATATTATAAAAGACACTCTGGAGAAGCCCTTACGTCCATTCTCCATATGTTCTACAACACTAGGTTCTCACGGCCCAGTGTAAATCAACAAGTATAGCATTGTGTATCGGCCTAGGTAAACCTCCAAAACTACATGGCCATCATTCGACATCATATAAGCATGTCCTAACAATAGTAACACCATCCTACAATACTAGGCATGGGAAAAATAAACTGCAGCAGAAGAGGCAACTAGACCCATGGGTCAAAACAAAAAAAAATGCATGTGAAACACATCCAAAGTACAAAAATTCACCTTATTCATAATCAAATATCCTCTACTCAAGATTATAAGCATCGAAGACAAACAATAGGGCTAAAACATTAAACTCGCAGTACCCAGTTCATGGGTATTCGGGAAATTTTCACATAAAACTCAAATACTTTTAACAGAAAGGAACAAACCACCTACCTCAGTGTTAGGAGATCATGATACTTGAACCAGGAGTCTTGAATCGCCTTATAACATCGCGTATCGATGAAAATACATAAAAATTTTAACCAATGACAACACACGAAAGAGGAGGAATCTAGGGATAGAGCTCTGGGAGAAGTGATAAATAACCAATGTGATTCCAACACAACCGTCAAAGTTTCATTCAAGGGAAGGATGCTCGACCGAGGGATCGTCAAAATCTGCAGATGCTCGGCACTCACGAATGATGTAGGTTGAGAAGGAGATGGTTATGTCTGTCAGAAGTGACCCCGATGCGTTTAATGATAAAAACAAAATACAAAACATGTACTTCTGAAGTACAGGACATATACTTTCTGTTTTCATACTCCTATTTAGGTGGCCTCTTGTTCATCACACATAGTCGTGTGCAAGGCCACTACACGGTCCGCACACGGCTACCCGCGGTAACTGAGTACACGACGTGTACTCTTAAAGTACATGACGAGTACTCCAAAAATTTCCAAAAACTCCCCTTTTCTCAAAAACTCCAGGAAAAAAGAAAAACATACCATAAAAGAAGATCTGGATTCTTACAAACTTCCCCCCTTAAATAATTTTTCCCCTTAATTTCCATAGAATGGTGGCGTAGAAGAAGAAACCCGGAACATCTCTAGCCACTGAGATCATACATCAGCCTCCCTCTCCTAAGTCTCATCATGTACTTGTCTGTGATGCCATAGATCCCTTACCAAAGGAACAGACTGGACATGGATAACTATCATACTTTGATCAATAATCCGGATAGGATGCTCCCCGAAGATGCGTCCACTTCCAACTCAACCTCCTCTGGTTGGAAAATATGAGACAGGTCTGAAAAGTACCTTCAAAGCTGAGAAACGCGGAAAACATCATGCCTAGCTTGGTACATTTATGGTAATTGCAACCTGTATGAAACCTGTCCAAATCTCTCCAACCCCTCATACAGCCTGACCTACCTCGGTGAAAGCTTACACTATCTCCTAATCATCTTGTGTACCAACCTCGATGTGACACATAGGAATAACTGATCCCCAACCTCAAACTCTAGAGGTTTTCTACACCGATTAGCATAAGGCTTTTGTGGCTACTGTGTAGTAGCCATCCTATTCTGAATCAACTATATCTATGTCGTGGTCTCCGGAAAAAGACCAGGTCCTAGCAAAGCTACCTATCGTACCTCCAGCCATCATAAGGGAGATCAACATGCCCTACCATACAAATCCTTGTAAGGTTCCATATGAAGAGTTGCTTGAAAACTATTATTGTAGGAAAACTCTACAATAGTTATATACTTCTCCCAAGAACCTCCAAAATCTAGAATGCATGCTCGGAGCATGTCCTCAAGCACCTGAATCGTATGCTCGGACTGGCCATTCGTTTGGGGGTGCTATGCTGTACTCAAAAGTACTTATGTACTTAAAGCCTTCTAAACCCCCTTCCAGACCCGTTATGTAAAACGTGCATCCCTATCTGAAATAATGGAGTGTGGAACTCCATTAGGACTTACAATCTCTCAGCTATACAACCATCCCAGCTCATCAACACTGAAGGTCTCCTTGATCAACAAGAAGTGAGAGACCTTCCTGATTCTCTCAATAACAACCCAAACTGGGTCATTCCCTCGAGGCGACCTCAGTAAACCGGTCACAAAGTCCATCTCAACTTCCTTCCACTTCCACATGGGAATGGGTAACTACATTAAAATCCTTACTAGTCACTAATGAACTTCCTTCACTTCCTAACAAGTGGAACACCTCATGATGAAACATGAAACATCCCTCTTAATACCTGGACACCAATACTGATAGTGTAGATCACGATACATCTGGTGATACCAAGATGAACTGCCCAAACCGTGGAATGAAAATCCCACATCAGCTCCTTGCGTATATATGCTGGCACCCAAACACATCCTTAGAAATGCAATATCATGTCCTTGCCTATGGTTCACCTAGGAATAGGGTACTCTCCTAACATGCTTTCACGTAGGACTAGGCCTTCAGAATCTGATAGATGCCACATTCGAACTCGATCAATAAGGGTAGAGGTAATTGCTACAGAAGAATTACAGGTCTGCCCCTGTTTGTCGTGCACCTCCAAATGCATCTCCACAAATAGAGCCATAAGCTGCAACTCACTACTGGCCTTCTTATCTGCCTGTATCTAAGTCGTCTTACTCAACGCATCAGCCACTGCATTGCCTTTTCCAGGTGTGTAGGAAAGCTCAAAGTCAAAATACTAAATGTACTCAAAACACCTTCGCTGTCTCAAATTCATATCGTACTGAGTGAAGATATACATAAGGCTGTTTTGGTTGGTGAAAACCAAAAAATGCTCTCCCAGAATGTAATGTCTCCAACAGTGTAAGGCATGAACAATAGCTAACAACACTAGATTGTGTGTCTGGTAATTCTTCTCGTGTGGCCTCAACTGCCGAGACCCGTACACAACATATCCATCTCCCCAAATAAACACAACTCCCTGCACAATACATGAAACATCACAATAAACAATATATCTCTTGACTGGATCTGGAAATACTAGTATTGGTGCTGAAGTCAACCTCCCTTTCAGCTCTTAGAAGGATGAATCACAAGAATCATATCATAAGAACATCGCACCCTTCTTAGTCAAACTCGTCAGCAGTGCTGCTAAGCATGAAAAGTCTTATATAAAACGTTTGTAGTATCCATATAGCCCTATAAAGTTCCTCAGCTCATAGAAATTCTTCAGCTACTCCCATGAATATACTACATTCACTTCTTGGGTCATGTTATCTCAGAGACAGGACTGTTAGTAGACCTAGAGAAAGTGAAAGTAGTAGTTTCTTGGGAGCATCTGAAGAACTACTTTGAGGTGCGGATATTTCTAGGGCTGGTAGGATACAAAAGAAATTTTATACAAGACTTTTAATGCTTAGCAGCAACACTGATGAGTTTGACTAAAAAGGGTGTGATGTTCTTATTTTCAGATTCATGTGAGTCAGCCTTTCAGGAGCTGAAAGGGAGGTTGACTTCAGCACCGATACTACTACTTCTAGACCTAGGAAATAGATATACTGTTTATTTTTATGCTTCAAGTATCGGGCTAGGAGGTGTGCTTATGCAGGGATATCGAGTCATTGTGTACGGGTCTCGGTAGTTGAGGCATAGGAGAGGAATTACCTGACGCACGATATAGAGTTGGAAGATGTTTTCCATGACTTACGTTGATGGAGACATTAAATTATGGGAGATAATTTTGTGGTTTTCACTGACCAAAAAAGCCTCATGTACATATTCTCTTGGCGTGATCTGAATTTGAGACAACGACAGTGGGTTGAGTACCTTGAGTCATTTGACTTTGAACTTGCCTACACACCTAGGAAAGGTAACACAGTGGCTGATGTGTTGAGCAGGAGGACTCAGATATAAGCAGTTATGTAGGCCAATAGTGAGTGGAAGCTTATGGAAATATTCTCGGAGATGCATTTGGAGGTGCATGACAGACAGGGGCAGACCTTTCTTTCTTCTGTACATGTTACCTATACGCTTCTTGATTGAGTTTGAATGAGGAAGCTATCGTATTCTAAAGGACTAGTCTTGCGAGAAATCATGTCAGTAGAGGACCCTATTCCTTGGTGGACCATAGGCGAGGATGAGATCTTTCATTTCCAGGGATGCGTATGGGTGACAAAAGATATATGCGAGGAGCTGATGTAAGATTTTAATTTATCAAATTGGACAGTTCATCCTAGTGTCACCAATATGTATCGTGATCTACAATGTCAGTATTGGTGGCCAGGTATGAAGAGGGAATTTTCTAGTTTCTTCATGAGGTGTTCCACTTTTCAGCAGGATAAGGTAGAGCATCAGCGACCAGTTGGGATTTTACAGCAGTTACCCATTCTCTACTAGAAGTGAAATGACGTCGGGATGGACTTCATGACCGGTTTTTCGAGGTCACCTCGAGGGAATGACGTAGTTTTGGATGTCATTGACTAACTCAAAAAATTTTCTCACTTCTTGCCGATCAAAGATACCTTCAGCATTGATGAGCTTGGATGGTTGTACATCTGAGAGATTGTACGTCTTCATGGACTTCCACACTCCGTTGTTTCAGACAGGGATGCACGTTTTACTTCTCGGATCTGGCAGGGGCTTTAGAAGGATCTGGGTACATATGTACAATTGAGTACAACATACCCCCCTAGACGAATGGCAAGTCCAAGAATATGATTCAGGTGCTGGAGGACAAGCTTCGATCATGAATTCTAGATTTTTATGGTTCTTAGTAGAAGCATATACCCCTTGTAGAGTTTTCCTACAACGGTAGTTTTCAAGAAACTATTCAGATGGCAGCTTATGAGGATTTTTGTGGTAGGCCATGCTGATCTCCGTAAGGAAAGCTGGAGGCAGGAGAGGTAGCTTTGCTGGGACCTCGTATTGCTCAGGAGACCATGAAGCAGATAGAGTTGATTCGGAAGAGGATGGATATTGCACAGTCTCGATAGAAGTATTATGTTAATCACGGGAGTCGACCATTGGAGTTTGAGGTCGGGGATCTGGTTTTCCTACATGTTACACTGAGGTTGGGAAACAAGAGGTTTAGGAGATAGGGTAAGCGATCACCGAAGTACATCAGTCCATTTGATGTGTTGGAGTGAGTTGGGATGATTACCTACCAGCTGCAGGTACCTCATGGGTACTAAGATATGCACGATGTTTTCCACGTTTCTCAGCTTCGACGTTACATTTCAGACCCGTCTCATGTTTTCTAACCATAGGAGGTTGTCTTGGAAGTGGACACATCGTTCAAGGAGCATCCTATCCGGATTGTTGATCGATGTAAGAAGGATCTCTATGGCTGGTCTGTTCCTATGGTATGGGTGCTATAGCGGCATGGGCGAGTACATGAGAGACTTGGGTGAGGGAGGCCGATGTATGATTGCAGTGGCCGGAGCTGTTCAGGTTTTCTTCTTCTACACTGCCTTGCTAGGGAAATTTGGGGAAAATTTCCTCTAATGGGGAAAGTTTGTAAGAACCCAGATTTTCATTTCAGGTATGTTTTTCTTTTTCATGGAGTTTCTGAGAAAGAGGAGTTTCTGTTAAAATTTGAAGTGCATGCCATTTACTTTATGAGTACACATTATGTACTCGGTTACTGTGGGTAGCTGTGTGATGGTCCTGTAGCGGCCTTTCACATAACCATGTCTGATGACCTGGAGTCCGCCTAAAGAGGGGTACAGAAATAGCGTTTACTCATCGTGTAATTCAAAATTACACACCATGTATTTTGTTTTTTTCTTAAATGCACTGGGTTTTCTTCTGACAGAAAGAATCGTCTCCTTCTCAACCTAGTTTTTCTGAGAGCACTAAGTAGCTGTAGATCGTTGATGAGCCCTCGACCGAGTGTCCTTCCTCCATATCAAACACTTACGGTAATGTTGGAATCACATCGGTGAGTTATCTCTTATCTTAGAGCACCATCCCTTGATTTTTTCTCTTTCATAAGTTATCGTGGGTTGAATAAATTATACGTTTTCGTAGATCCACAGTGTTCTAAGGAAATTCAAGCCCCATGGTTCAAGTATCTTGATATCCCAACACCGAGGTAGGTGGTTTGTGCCTTTCTGTTAAAATAATTTGAGTTTTATGTACATATATTCCCAATACCCATAACCCACAGGTCGGAGGATCGAAACATCCCTCTAATAACACATTGTAACATACCGGTTCTGGAAGCCACCTAGAGGCACCCTGTACTCAGTTGGTCCCATGGTCCCAAGCGTATTTCCCCAAATACCATAGGCTTCCAACTAGTAGAGAGGGACTTAGGTGTGATTGTGGGGAAACTATGCCCTCATTGGAAGTGTACACAATGGAAATAAACCAATATACACAAGAGATGAAGAAGTAATAAAATCATATAGAAATAAATTGTGGAAGACTAATATAACAAACTGAATCACATATATAAAGTGATGCATAAAACATATGTCTAGGAAAGCAGCGAACAAGTAACAATGATGGAATACAACAGTTGTAAACTAAAGTGTAAATGACAGTTGGTAAACTCCTCAGCATCTCAAGCCAAAGCTTTGTCCCATTCTCTTCATCTCCACAGCAAGTCATGTACCCGATGTAGAAGGATGATTTCCCTTGTCCATACCTACAAAAATATAATCTATTTGGGCCTAATAGCATGGCTCAAACAATGTGTGAGACTAAATCCTAGTATACTGTAACGCCCCGACCCCAGCTACCCAGAGTCGGTGCATTACTTCGTAACATTGGCATGATCACAAAAGATCAAGTCTCGAAAGACCTATTAGTTTAGTAGCCTTGGAAACACTAGTTACATTCGTAAACGTTACATTACATCATAAAGTAAAAAACTACAATAACAAAGTCACCATAGTCTACACTCATATCCTCTTCTCACAATCCCTACAGGTCATTCATAAAATACTTCTTCACATCCTAGAAAATATTAATACATTGAAAGGGGTGAGCTCAGATGCTCAGTAAGGATAACAATATTTCGGAAGCTTTCATAAATAAACATAAAAATTTAAGGCAATGTATAACTAAAACAAAAGCCTTTTAAACTTGAACATAAACATAATATGGCAAAAGTAAAATGGGATAATGCCAATCACTTCTTCACATGGATATTCTACTAGTCAAATAATCACATGAAATATCAATAACCACTTTCATAATGAGGGAATGTATAATGCCAGACATTCTGAAACATTTTGTCAAGGCCTCGGCCAAGACGTCTAAAATTATTAAGGCCTCGGCCAAAACCATAAATCAAATTGGGAAAGGGCCTCAGCCAATTCCACGTCTAGTTGTCTCATGAGACCTACCGATGCATCGAGGAGCTATTGCGGGCTCCGCCCGTCACTTATTAAGTCCAATACATTCCTCATATGAATAGGTTTAAATATATCATAAACCATAACATAATAGTATCACATAAAACATGCTTAAAGGAAACATAACATTTTCACATTTCAATCACAAGATATCAATACAACACATTGATATATTAAAAACGCTTTCAAAACCATTTTCAATACCAAAATAAAATAAAGTTAAAACTTTGTATTTATTTTTCGTTAAAAAAAAGATGGCTTGTAGAGGAAGCCGAAACTCAAATAATGGTCACGGCGGCGGAGAAGTCATTGTCGCCGCATAAGTACGGAAAGAAAAACATTCCCTTTTTTCATTTAGAAAAACTCTTCGTATAAAAAAGATTCCTTTTGAATAAACGTAAAAGTCAAAGTGGTTTATACACCGTATAAAAGAAAGTTGTGTATAAAACGAAATATGCCTCAATGAAAGGAGATTGAGACGAAGTCCTTAAAAAGATCATTTTTTTTAAATAAAGTACATCTATAATGTGTATTCACTATAAGTACACATAAATAATGTACAAATACAAGATAGGACATAAAAATATCATGACATAATTTGAAATTCGGAGATTAACCCAAAGAATGGAAATTGGGTTAAGAAATTCCCTTACCTTGCGTCTTGTCCTAACTCGACCGTTCTTTAACCTCCTGAATAATAAACTAGAGTTAATTTCTATTTACTTAATAACCTTTTTCATGTTAATTATTCCATTTATATCACTTATTACCATGTTATGAACATTATTTATTTATTTAAGTTAATAACGGTCGTTTTGTCGATCTTTGGTACTTGAGTCAAAAATAAACTTCTTATAATTACAAGTTGTTCATGTGGTGAAATATCCATTATATCCACAATTATATTCATGATTTAGATGTCATATATATCTTATATATCCAGTATATACATTAATTTATAATATCCCGTAACATTTAGAGGTAAGAAATGAAATGCACCGTTCATGGAGACGGTAAGCCGTACGTACGCATGAACGCTACTTTCATTTCAATTTATTATTTAATGGAAAGAAATCATAATGATATAAATGTATAATATAATTCCAGTATAATATAGTTTATAATACCATTTACTCCATCCTTTATACATCCCACATGTGGCATTAACGATTCAAATCACTTTGAGGGGGCGGTAGTCCGCACTTCCTAAAATGAAATTATCGCGTTTTACCCATAATGGAAATCATAAAGTATGCCATAAATGAGAAATACAGAAGCATAAGTAAAACATAAACATATTATATATCATATATAAAAATAGTGACATCCTGATGGCCACCTTTGAAGGTGTTATATGAGTTTTGAACAATCATCGTTTCGTGAGGCAGAAATTCGCCATCCACAGAGACTGTATGTTCTTTAACCATTAGATGTAGGTGTGTGTAAGTGTAGCTCGAATCCTTCATATAACAACATCCTAGTATATTGAGGATACTGTTATTGTTACAAAAGAAATGAATAAAACGAGTTTAGGGGGTTGGAGAAGAAAAATAAAACAAAACAACATTAGAGAAGACATTACCTCAAAATCGGGTAACTCTTTTTGATTTGAGCCAAAGGCTTCCTTGAGAAGAGTTCTTCCCAAAGTGAGGCTTCTAGGAGTAATAGGGGGAAGTTGGGATAGTATTTGGGCAGATTTTGGCCGATCCAAATGGCTTGAAAGTGTAAATGAGGTGGGAGAGGAGGGGGCCTTTTATAAGAGGAGAGGAGGGGCTCTTTTGGAAAGATTGAAATGTTACATTATTATACAATGCTTTTCGGATTCTAAAGGTCCCACACTTATATAATTCGTGGATAAGGTGATAAGGGTTCGAAATCTCCTCATCCAATAGGCTTTGGAAAAGTTTAAGCCTTGGATTTTGCATTATCTTCTCATTTTATTTAAATCGTTAAATAATGAGGTCATCGCTGCATCATAATTATGTCATAAATAATTTAATTTATTTAATGTCTAAAAATTATAAAAAAAATACTATGATCTAGTAAATCTTTTTAGATTTCTAATGAATATTTATAGTCAAAATTTGGACTTGCGTAACCCCGCTTAAAAACTTTTTTAGTAAAACAACTCATGTTTGTGTCAATTTAATTTTAACATTAAATAAATATATATTAATGTCATTTTCCAACTAAAGTGGCTCCATGGGGTCCCCAAGTTGACCCATGGGTTGTCTTGGTCGACCATGACTCATCCAATAGGAGTAGTACAAGTTTCAAGCTCATCTCATATTATTAAAACATTGTTTTTACCTTAAACTACACTAATTACCTCTAATCGTGATTAAGAACTTAAAAGTTACTATTCACCAAAAAATTATTTTGATCTCATTGAACCACATTTTACTTCTTAATGACAACCATGTATGTCGGATTTTTGAAAATCAAATCACAGAAGTAGTAATATTTCATTTAAACGAAAAAATCAGTTATTTAACTACCACTTAGTGGTTTCACTATTCATCAAAAATTGAAGTTTTTCAGAAAAATACCAAAAATTCAACATAGGCTAATTTTGATATTCCGAATCCAAAAATGAAGTCCATTTTGATAAATAAATTTTATAAAATTTCAAAAATTAGGTATTACTATTCACAACGGCTAGTTTAATTCGTTGTGGTGTGTGTTAGAGCTCGAGGTTGCGTACAACACACGCTATTGCATTATTCGAAGTGAAAAATACCGTGGAAGCTTGGGGTGTTACATTCTCCCCTCCTTCAATAAATTGCGTCCTCACAATTTGAAATTTTTCTTTGAAAATAAAAGGTTGAAAAGAGAAAATACCTTTGAGTAAAACCCACATCAGAAATAAGGTTAATAAATATATAACATTAAAAGAAAGCAAGATAAGTACAAAGGTCACCCGATATAGCCTATTCTAGGATTCTATAAAAATATGGATATAGAGGAGAAACAAACCATCAAGTTCTGATGGAGAGTTATAGAAAACAGGATTAGGAGGAAGTTTAACTACATGAAAATCACAAACTTGTGACTGGTTAAACGGTCATTGAATCCCCGGTTGGAAAAGTTAACCAACAACATTTTTGTTTTAAGTTACCTTTTATAATGTTGAGGAATTTATTTAGGAGATTTACTAAGAACGTAAGGCAATATACATACTTGTTATGTATACTTTCATTCGTTAATAAATTTTTACCACAAACCCATCTTTTACTCCAAATGGTAATGGAACTCACAAATATTCTATTTATCCTAATTGTATAAGGTTACAAATGTTAACACATACCATTTAGATTAGTTAAACTATTTTGTAATAACCAGGGACTTCCTGTAGGCTAGTGGTAGGAAATAAAGGCTTGTCGTACTATGGTTGTGGGTTCGATTCCTGCAGCTTTGTCCGACGCGATGGGTTATTCCCCACCCTGCAGGTTGTCCTTTTCCTAAAACTATAGTATTATAATATTCCAAAAATAATCTTCATAAATTTTTTGACCATAAACAATACTATCCAAAGATCAACTTAATCCACTCCAACCATTATATTTACCCAAAATAACTCTGTCCAGACTTTCTCTAAAAGGTCTCTTAATTCCAAAATCAATTTATCAGATTCCCCAAACAAAGTAAAGTTTCTATTATTGTCACATACTAAAAATATAATTACCTTCATCATATTAAAACCTTACTGAAATCAACAAGTACTGCAGTGCAATCCTTATATATATATATATCACATATTCTAATAACCAAAATATAATCCATGAGTCCAAAAGCACCAATACATTAGTTATTCTGCTTCAACTGTAGTAACAACATAATATTGTCCCTGATTCCTTGTCTTTTTCTGAGGTAAGTTTCCCTGACGCTTAGGACATTAATTTGAATAATGACCCATTTCCCTATAATTGTAGCATTCAACTTTGACAGCCTCTTTCTTTCCCTTGCAATCACGAGCCTGGTGACCCTTTTCTCCACATTTATAACAAACTCCCATTCTTTTTAGGCACGTACCAGGGTGATTCTTCCCACAATTATCACATAATGGAAAATCATTCTTTCCCTTTTTCCCTTTATCTGTCTCTTGTTCCACCGTTCTCTTCTTCTCTTTACTTTGTTGTCATAAGACTTAGAGATTTCCTTTTCTGTCTTGATAGCACACGAGACAATATCTTCGTATGATGGGAAGGATTGTGATACTAAAGCTCGATGGAGAAATGGTTTTAACCCATCAAAGAAACGATCAATATTACTCCTTCGGTTACGTATATAATCGGGTGCATGCCTCGCTAACCTTGTAAAGTTAGCCTCATACTTTGCGACATTCTCATCCTCCTTCTGCCTCAGACTCAGAAATTGTCTTTCCATATCTGCTCGATGGTCACGAGGAAAGTATTTTTCTAAGAAAATCTCTTTGAACTCCCTCCATTCCATATTCGATACGTCATCATCTTCCTTTTTGTTTTGAATCAGCGACCACCACTGATCGGCATCTCCAGTGAGGCGGTAAACTGCCATGACAACCTTCTCCCTTTCACTACTCCCCAAGGCATGGAATATCTTCTCTAAGGAATTTATCCATTGCTAAGCTACTATAGGATTTGTACTCCCATTGAAGGTTGGTGGTTGTTGCCTCATGAAACGTTCTAGCATTGATCCTCCACGTTGCGGATCAGGGTGCTCCATACGAGTAAGGTTATTATTCATAACATGCGTGATTTGTCCCAGTACGGTGAGAAGCTGATCAGCACCAGTTGTATCACTAGCTCCACCATAATTATCTTGAGCAGGAGGGAAATCCCTACACGGAGTGCGTGCATTGATATGGTTTCCATTCCTTCCACTAGGTGCCATTTCTAAATAATGGCATAAACTGGATTAGTTTATGAATCAAAATACATAATTCCATACTTGTAAAACACTTAACATAAATTGAACTAATTATGGATATAATCCATAATTATAAAAAAACATTCTTTGAGGAAGTATATACTCGTAACCCTTCATAGTGGTTTGTAAAGAAAATGGGAATTATCCTAAGCATATCCCCCGGGAGTGTCGTAACCAAGAGTGCAGCAAGGCCCGTTGTCGTGCACTAGTTCCCGTTCGAGTCTAGCTCAAAGTGGTGTTTTCGGGTTTTACCCCTAGGTACATCTGTGCCAGAGCCGCCTCTACCTGCTCGTATCCAGACAGGGAGGTATTGCTCGGAAAACTCCCAAAATCTCTACAATACCAAAATTTTTAGGAAGTTCTTCTATACTAATCCTCAAAGTTCATCTTAGGTCTACGTGCTCTAATCCGAGTTTGTCTAAATTTAGCTTCCAAGGTTTGTACTAAACTTCCTCTGATACCAACTGTAATGCCCCGACCCCAGCTACCCAGAGTCGGTGCATTACTTCGTAACATTGGCATGATCACAAAAGATCAATTCTTGAAAGAACGATTAGTTTAGAAGCCCTGGAAACACTAGATACATTCGTAAACGTTACATTACATCATAAAGTGAAAAACTACAATAACAAAGTCTCCATAGTCCACACTCATATCCTCTTCTCACAATCCCTGCAGGTCATTCATAAAATACTTCTTCACATCCTGGAAAATATTAAAACATTGAAAGGGGTGAGCTCAGATGCTCAGTACGGATAACAATATTGCGGAAGCTTTCATAAATAAACATAAAAATTTAAGGCAATGTATAACTAAAACAAAAGCCTTTTAAACATGAACATCAACATAATATGGCAAAAGTAAAATGAGATAATTCCATTCACTTCTTCACATGGATATTCTACTGGTCGAATAATCACATGAAATATCAATAACCACTTTCATAATGAGGGAATGTATAATGCCAGACATTCTGAAACATTTTGTCAAGGCCTCGGCCAAGTCGTCTAAAATGATTAAGGCCTCAGCCAAAACCATAAATCAAATTGGGAAAGGGCCTCGGCCAATTCCACGTCAAGTTGTCTCATGAGACCTACCGATGCATCGAGGAGCTATAGCGGGCTCCACCCGTCACTTATTAAGTCCAATACATTCCTCATATGAATAGGTTTAAATATATCATAAACCATAACATAATAGTATCACATAAAACATGCTTAAAAGAAACATAACATTTCCACATTTCAATCACAAGATATCAATACAACACATTGATATAATAAAAATGCTTTCAAAACCATTTTCAATACCAAAATAAAAGAAAGTTAAAACTTTGTATTTATTTTTCATTAAAAAAAGATGGCTTGTAGAGGAATCCAAAACTCAAATACTGGTCCCGGCGGCGGAGAAGTCATTGTCGCCACATAATTACGGAAAGAAAAACATTCCCTTTTGTCGTTTAGAAAAATGCTTCGTATAAAAAAGATTCCTTTTGAATAAACGTAAAAGTCAAAGTGGTTTATACACCGTATAAAAGAAAGTTGTGTATAAAACTAAATATGCCTCAATGAAAGGAGATTGAGACGAAGTCCTCAAAAAGATCATTTTTTTTAAATAAAGTACATCTATAATGTGTATTCACTATAATTACACATAAATAATGTACAAATACAAGAAAGGACATAAAAATATCATGACATAATTTGAAAGTGGGAGATTAACCCAAAGAATGGAAATTGGGTTAAGAAATTCCCTTACCTTGCGTCTTGTCCTGACTCGACCGTTCTTTAACCACCAGTATAATAAACTAGAGTTAATTTCTATTTACTTAAGAAACTTTTTCATGTTCATTATTCCATTTATATCACTTATTACCATGTTATGAACATTATTTAATTATTTAAGTTAATAACGGTCGTTTTTTCGATCTTTGGTACTTGAGTCAAAAATAAACTTCTTATAATTACAAGTTGTTCGTGTGGTGAAATATCCATTATCTACACAATTATATTCATGATTTAGATGTCATATATATCTTATATATCCAGTATATACATTAATTTATAATATCACGTAACATTTAGAGGTAAGAAATGAAATGCACCGTTCATGGAGACGGTAAGCCGTACGTACGCATGAACGCTACTTTCATTTCAATTTCCTATTTAATGGAATGAAATCATAATGATATAAATGTATAATATAATTCCAGTATAATATATTGTATAATACCATTTACTCCATCCTTTATACATCCCACATGTGGCATTAACGATTCAAATCACTTTGAGGGGGCGGTAGTCCGCACTTCCTAAAATGAAATTATCGCGTTTTACCCATAACGGAAATCATAAAGTATGCCATAAATGAGAAATACAGAAGCATAAGTAAAACATAAACATATTATATATCATATATAAAAATAGTGACATCTTAATGGCCACCTTTGAAGGTGTTATATGAGTGTTGAACAATCATCGTTTCGTGAGGCATAAATTCGCCATCCATAGAGACTGTATGTTCTTTAAACATTAGATGTAGGTGTGTGTAAGTGTAGCTCGAATACTTCATATAAAAACATCCTAGTCTATTTAGGATACTGGTGTTGTTACAAAATAAATGCATAAAAAGAGTTTAGGGGGTTGGAGAAGAAAAATAAAACAAAACAACATTAGAGAAGACATTACCTCAAAATCGGGTAACTCTTTTTGATTTGAGCCAAAGGCTTCCTTGAGAAGAGTTCTGACCAATGTGAGGCTTCTAGGAGTAAGAGGGGGAAGTTGGGATAGTATTTGGGCAGAGGTTGGCTGAGCCAAATGGCTTGGAAGTGTAAATGAGGTGGGAGAGGTGGGGGCCTTTTATAAGAGGAGAGGAGGGGCTCTTTTGGAAAGATTGAAATGTTACATTATTATACAATGATTTTCGGATTCTAAAGGTCCCACACTTATATAATTCGTGGCTAAGGTGATAAGGGTTCGAAATCTCCTCATCAAATATGCTTTGGACAAGTGTAATCCTTGGATTTTGCATTATCGTCTCATTTTATTTAAATCGTTAAATAATGAGGTCATCGCTGCATCATATTTATGTCATAAATAATTTAATTTATTTAATGTCTAAAAATTATAAAAAAACTACTATGATGTAGTAAATCTTTTTATCTTTCTAATTAATATTTATAGTCAAAATTTGGACTTGTTTAACCCCACTTAAAAACTGTTTTAGTAAAACAACTCATGTTTGTGTCAATTTAATTTTAACATTAAATAAATATATATTAATGTCATTTTCCAACTAAAGTGGCTCCATGGGGTCCCCAAGTTGACCCATGGGTTTTATTGGTCGGCCATGACTCATACAATAGGAGTAGTACATGTTTCAAGCTCATCTCATATTATTAAAACATTGTTTTTACTTTAAACTACACTAATTACCTCTAATCGCGATTAAGAACTTAAAAGTTACTATTCACCAAAAAATTATTTTGATCTCATTGAACCACATTTTACTTCTTAATGACAACCATGTATGTCGGATTTTTGAAAATCAAATCACAGAAGTAGTAATATTTCATTTAAACGAAAAAATCAGTTATTTAACTACCACTTAGTGGTTTCACTATTCATCAAAAATTGAAGTTTTTCAGAACAATGCCAAAATTTCACCCTAATCTATAATTGATATTCCGAATTCAAAAATGATGTCTATTTTACAAAATTTCAAACATATAAGTTGCATTAATTAATTTTATAATTAATTCCCGCTGTTACAACAAATAGCGTGTTTTTAAGAAACAATTTATATCAAAAGATTGGCAATTGTTTATGTCCAATTTCAATGTTAAATTAATTCTAATGACCACCATTAGATAAAATGGTAAAAATATATTCTAATTATACTTTAAAACCACTAAATAGTATAATTTATCACAATAAATTATTTTGATTAAAAAAGTTGTTTTAAGTATTTTTCACTATTCATAAAAGATTAGAAGTTCTCAGAAAAATACCAATAATTCAACATAGGCTAATTTCGATATTCCGAATCCAAAAATGAAGTCCATTTTGATAAATAAATTTTATAAAATTTCAAAAAGTAGGTATTACTATTCACAACGGCTAGTTTAATTCGTTGTGGTGTGTGTTAGAGCTCGAGGTTGCGTACAACACACGCTATTGCATTATTCGAAGTGAAACATACCGTGGAAGCTTGGGGTGTTACATATGTAACCCCACAATATCTATTCCTAAAAGTCAGTGAATATATGGCAGGTAAAAATATAGGAAACAATAAATAGGAAGGTACTCGAAATAAACAATCCACATTCTCTATATCAAGCAACGACTAAACAAGCAGATAAACACAACAGGTAACCCACTGGGAAGCACACTCAGTCTAACCCCTCTGGTCTTACCTAATAAGTACAAGCAACCCTCTGGGCATCACACACAGTCTCTCCCCTCTGGTTCAGCTAAAGTATAGTCTCTCTAAGGAATTACTCACCGTCAATTACCCCTATGGTCTCGTATCGATACTAAAGTTGCTCTAGGGGAGAACTTATGTCACATTCCCTCTGTGGACCACGTTGAGGAATTACAAAGTCTCTGAGGAAGCACTCAACATCAATTCCCCCTATGTTCTTGTATCTTAATATTATAAAAGACACTCTGGAGAAGCCCTTAGGTCCATTCTTCTTATGGTCTACTACACCAGGATCCCACGGCCATTTGTAAAGCAACAAGTATAGCATCACATATCGGCCAAGGTAAACCTCATGAACTACATGGCTAACATTCTAGAGCATATTAGCACGTCTGAACAATAGTCATGCCATCCTACAATACTAGGCATGGGATAAATAAAGAGCAACCTAATAGGCCACTAAACCCAAAATTCAAAATAGGAAAAACATGCATGGTAAACACATCTACAGCATAAAAATTCACCCTATTCATAATAAAATATCCTATAATCATGCATAGAATCATAGAAGACAAACAATTGGGCTAAAACGATAATCGCGCAATACCTCATTCATGGGTAATGGGAAACGTTTCTCATAAAACTCAAAGACTTTTAACAAAAAGCACAAACCACCTACCTTGGTGTTGGAAGATCAACATACTTAAACCACGAGGCATGAATCACATTAGAACTCCATGGATCTAGGAAAAATGTATAAAACGTTCAACCCACAATAGCTCAAAAAATAGGCGAAATCAGGGGATGGTGCTCTAGGAGAAAAGAGAACTCACCGATGCGATTCCAACGCAACCGTCAGTGTTAGATTTAGAGGACAGACGCTTATCTGAGGGCCCGTCAATGATCCATGGCTGCTTGGCACTCCCAGATGAACTAGGTTGAGAAAGAGATGGTTCTGTCTGTCAGACATGAACCCAGTGCATTTAATGAAAAAAATACACAGCTTGTAATTTTTAAGTACACGACCTGTACTCGCCATTTACGTAATCTGCTTCAGGCAGCCTCCGGGTCATCACACATGGTTGTGTGCAAGGCTGCTACATGGCCAGCACGTGGCTACCCACGATATCCAATTCTACAGCCTGTACTCATAAATTACAAGACGTGTACTTCAAAAATATCTAGAAACTCCTCTTTTCTCAAAAAATCTGGGAAAAAGAAAAACATACCTAAAAATAAGATCTGGGTTATTGCATTATGCATTTTACTCTAATTATTTATTCATTTTTTTAGTAGCTAATTATTTAAATAATCAATAAAATGATATGGATTTAATAGTATCCCAAATATCATATTTAGATCATTTCTGTTTTTCGGTAGACTCTTGTGTATGAGGAGGTGTGCATGCAGTCACATGGTAGTCCATATCAATGTGTGGACATCACTGTATGATGGACCTCAAAATTTCCATAAAGTGGAAAATTTATGTTTTGTTGATACTATTGATTAAAACCACCATGGGAAAAGAAAATGATGTTGGTACGCGGTTTATGAAATTTTGGGTGTGTTCGTGCATCATAACTAAACACATAGGTTCATATTCCATATATATAATTTTTTTTGTTCTCATTGTGGATCATTAACTTAATTCCTTCTTTTTTTCTATCTATTCAGGATAGTTTCTCTTATATGAAATATATATGTTTCCATGTTGTGTGAAATATCTATATTGTAATTAGCTATTTGAACTTCTCATGTTGTTTTTTATTTTATATATGATGACTATGACAAATGTGAAGAGATAGAAAAAAGGGTTACTGTTAGGAGGGGTATACCTAAGGTTAACGGTATAAACCTATGAAAACATTTTGTTTTCCCATAGATTGTTTGAGAGAAACCTCATGTGACCCCATAGATGGATTATGTTTTAAAATAATGGAACTATTTAGTTTCTATAGTAAAGTTCTAGTGGTTGGAATAATGTTAATATGTGTTCCTTGAACTAAATATATGTTCGAAAACAACACAAGTAATGACACTCCCTAAGCCTAGTATTTGTTATGTTCTGTATGGTGATACATCAGTCATTGGTCTAGGAGTTGTGATGATGAAAAGAGAGTAGTTTCAGTCTACGGGTCTCATCATTTCTGGCTCAAAGATAGGAGTTACCCTACCCATGATATGAAGCATGTTGTAATGGTCTACACTCATAAGTTTTGTTCTACTATCCCATTGTTGTTATATTTGTTATTTATGATTACAATAGAAGCCTTCACTATATCTTCACATGATGGGACCTAACCCTGAGACATAGGTGCTAGATAATGTATTTGTGGGGGTTCAACCATGGGATTGTTTATACACTTAGCAATGTTAAATTCGTTTCTGATACTCTCATTCATAATACACAAACAAATCAAGATCTTCAATAGATGGCCTTAAATGATATGTCTTTCTTTATGATTTTGTTAGTTGACTATAGGGTGTATCCATTGGAAGATCAGATATGTGTAACTTGTTCCCCTTTAGAGATGACATAATCACTTTTGGAATAGGTAAAGATTGGTGAAGAGTCTAACATAGTGTTTTCTGTGATAAGGGAATTTCTAACTGGAAGTGACTAGATACCCAAATGATTAATGGATAACAATGATGTGATTATGGTATATAGGATCATAGTAGTCATTTCTTCAATCAGATAAGAGAATATGAAAAACATTCATAACTCAGTATTTTTATTACATTGTTGTGTTATGATTATGTACTATAATATTTTGTGATAGTTTCTGTGTTCATGGATGATAATGAGAGTCATTAGGGTTGGAGTCCCAAATGTTAATGGCTAGAGGATAAATACTGAGTACAAGCATCCTAATAGTCTTTATAGAAATATCTAGTTCCCATGGGGAATTGAGATGATGTCATTAAAGTCTTTTTATGTGTTTTCTCGGGACCTTGAAGAGTCATGAAATTTTATGGGTGACTTTTTATTGGTTAAATAATTTTTTACACATCTTATCGATCAGAGAGACTCACTCTATGGGGGAGGTTTGGAAGCTCTATGTTTGATATATTGTACTCATGCACGGAGTTTACAGGACCATTGTTTCATATGTAGATGAACCTTTTACTTCCTTCTTTGTGTAGGGATTATAGGAATTTAGAGGGAATTAGTTGAGATGGAGGTTATTATACAATCCATAGACCAACGGATAGTTTGAGCTTCGTATAATAATATTATAAGATAATATTTGAGCACGTTGGCTAAACCTCAGTGGAAATGAGATGATCACCTAGAATTTATTTATTTCAAATTCAATAATCATTTCCATGATTTGATTTTAACCAATCCTTATGAGGATCGTCATGAGAGACAATGTTTACCCCGGATTGTTGGTATAAGGTAGGTGAGGCAGCATTTCTATGAATTATTTGGAATTGGATTCATCTATGAGAGTGAATTGAATTTGGAATAGGTTGATCACCACTTAAATAAGATATAGAGATTATATTTACTATAGGAGGTGATCCTATGTTCTTGATATGGGAGAATAGGTTTTCATTGTGAGTGACTCTTTAGTTGTAGTGGAGACAATGATGAAATAGGGCAACACAAAACTTCATTTTGTTGGACTCTTTGATATCATCAAGTGGATAAGGGTATTGTTTCATCATTAGGAACTCCCATCAGTATATCAAGATATGGATGGTGTGTGCCAAGTGTCATGGCTTTATAGGTACAAACTAGAACCTGCACATGTTATTGATTTTGAGGACTTTGATCTGGAGAGTGGTCCATTTGATGATGAGTGTGCAGTGTAGATCATATATCAAAGAGAGATTTTTTTATTGTAAAATATTATACCATTACTTTGAATTATGATTCTGATTGGTGGAATCTAAGGGGAAATGTTGGAATGAAAGTTGGATATTAAAGATCAGTGGCCAGAGTTAATCAATAAAGACCCCTGGGGATACATCTTCAGGATGATAATTCTATAGTGGGAGATAATTGTAATATCCAAAATTTTTAATGATAATAAAAACCTATTTTGAAATAACTTACATGTATTTTTAGGTGAAAATGTATTTTTTCATTAAAAATCACTTAATAAAATTTTAAAGGTGTCTCAAAATAGTAAAACCCCAATTGTCATCATGAAAAATTTTATAAAATATTTTCAGACAGAGGTGCATAGTTGGTGTCACACTATGAACATATTGAGGCTCGGTGAAAAAATAAAATAAAAAAATGATGAATATATTATAATGTATGAAAATAATTTATCTGAACTAATTGAATATATCTCAAATGATGTATCATATCAGAACTTTTAGTTTACAATTAGCTATGGTATGTGAAATTTACCCTGGAGTGGTATAAAAATTGTGAGCATCAAATGTTTGGCTACATAGGACATAAGAGTAATAATCATAAATTATTATTATTTATATCGAACAAATGAAATGGAATAATATGTGACGAATTTATTAATTTTTTTATTAATTATTATGAGCAATTTCTCCATAGTTATATTATTGGGAGGTTATATGATAATAGTGATATTATTTTGTTTCCCATATATATGAAATGTTGTGATTAATATACATTAATTAATTACTCAGTATTTAATGAGGTTATATTTAAAACATTAATGTTAGAAACAAAGTAATATATTTAATAATAATAATAAATATGGTTATTATAAATATTATTTTTATTATACAAGGAAATCAATATTTTTTATGTGTGAAAAATTAATATATAAATATATATATATACGGGTATATATATATATATATTATGTATATATATGTGGGTGTATATAAATATATATTTATCTTCTAAATAAATATATATGCAGATTTGTGTATATATATAATGACTGTATATATATATAGAAGACCATTAAATATATTCTAATAACATTTTAATGGGTATAAAATAAGAATTGAAAAAAACCTTTTGTAGAGCCTCATTTGATGGTGAGAAGGAAAAAAATCCATAATGTTTTTTCTCTAAATGAAAATTTAGAAAACCATTAATTTTGGATAAAAATAATAAAAGGGGATTGAGGGAGGTGCCTACAAACGGATAAATCCACCATGTCCCTCACAACCCTCTCTCTTCTATATATTTTTTGTTATTTTTTATTTCATTTTTTTATCCCTTATATTTCTTACATAAATATCAAAGGCGATATTGATCGGATTGATGGGTCGACTGTTCCATTGGACTCATCTTGATAATCAGATGTTGAATCCTATTTTTTATGGAATTAAGGTATCATAAATCTGATTTGTCATTTTTAATGGATATTTTATAAAAAAATTATCAAAATAAAAATTAAAAAAACATAAAGTGAACATTTCACAATTCTAACAGTGATTATTTTACAAAATTATCAAATGATAATCCTGGAAATTTAAAAATGTTCAATTTTAAAAAATTATCAAATGATAATTGTGAAATTTTATCATAAAATAACTATCAACGATTATCAAATGATAATTATAGTTAATTTTTAGTGGATAAATGAGTGAGATTATCGAAAGATAATAATATATAATGATTAAATGGTAATTTATATGAAATTATTATAAGACAATTATAGATGGGTAGTATATGAAAATGGTCAGAGGATAATTTATTGTCAAAAGATAATTGTGTGATTTTCCAAAAAATAATTTTATGAAATTATCAATGATAATTATATGAATTTTAAAAAGATAATTTCATCGTATTATCTAAATATGATTAATAAAAAAATGATTTCAAAAAATTTCCAATGCATTATTAATAACAAACATTATCATAGATAATCAATGAATTATGAAGTATAGATTATAATAAAATTTATTGGAATATAATTTTTCAAATTTTCAAAAGGTAATTAAAAGAAAAATTATCAACCAATAATGCTATTAAATTATCAAAGGTTAATTATAAAATTATTTAGGATAAATATATATATTTTAAATATAATAATTATAATGAATACCAAAGTTTTCTTGAAGTTATTTAGAGATATAAATTATTAAATGTGGATTATTAATATTGGTATTAGATAGAAAATTGGAAGCACATGTCTAAATTGATAATCCAAAAATTATCCAGGAGAGGTAAAGAATTATTACAGGTGAATTTTTTTTTCTATTTTAAATAAAATGGGTGTGTTTGGGTTTATAAATCTTTTGTGTTTAATCATATTTTCTTATTCATGTGTGGTTGTTGTTCATGTGGAAACACATTCATCAGACGTTTCTACTCACATAGATAAAATTGATGTAGGAATTTCATAACCTTCTTGGGCTCTCCTTTTACATGTTACCAGTATATGATTAATGTGTTGGAATTTTTTATATCCATTCTCTTCTTTTCATTACTTGTTGGTAGGTGTGTGTAGACCATGACACCCTATTATCCTACTCCTTAAAATTTTTATATAACTAGATTCCCTATTAATGTTTGTTATACATGTTGTATTTATGACAATTCTATATTTTCTCGTGATTTTTTCCTTGATATGTTTTCCATGATATGTGGAATTGAAAAGATTTTAAAGTTCCATTGAGATATGTCGGATATATATTGTGTTATTATTGCTTGGTCATAGTACCAAAGAGTTTGGTTGACTAATCATGGCTCTCTAGCCCGGTAGGGGGAGTGTGTTCAGATTCAATATGTGATGTGACGATAAAACCAAGATGGATGAAGGGGATTGAAAACCTAGAGTGTCATGACCTAGGGGCATGACGATTAGAGTGATCATACATATATGTGATAAAAGTGGGGAATGATGATCACGAGTGATCAAACCATCATAGAAACTGTGGGGAATGGGTGCCTATGTGATTTCAAACAAAGAAAGAACATTGGACCGATGTCCTAGTGTGGTATGATCTAGATGCCAAGGTCATGTATGACAATTGAATAGTTTGAGAGTAGATTTGGTGTATATACTTTTCCATGATGTTTCTTTTGGTTTCTGGCACGGTGTGAAAGCACATATGAATGGGGGTTTTAGTGGCTTGGTTAGTGCCTGACCGCTCAATTTTGGAAATTTTATGGTTTTTAACTATTTATAATTATTATGGAATACACTTGTATAATTTATAACACTAGGTTATGGATAAAATAATCATGTCTGAAAAAGCCTTTTACTCCAACTCAACTTAGGAATTTCGATGAACTTTTTGATTTCTTGAGGAATCTAGTAAAGGGAAAGAACTATGTGGTTGATTTCATAGTAGAGGAGCATGGATCTAGTAGCATACCAGGATGGTCTCTTAAAGACCCATTGTTTATT
The DNA here is from genome assembly GCA_963277665.1 of Viscum album. Taxonomy (NCBI): domain Eukaryota; kingdom Viridiplantae; phylum Streptophyta; class Magnoliopsida; order Santalales; family Viscaceae; genus Viscum; species Viscum album. The sequence continues at coordinate 300,224,477 of OY728131.1, read as the reverse complement.
TATTACTTTATATTCTTTATAAACACTTTATAGGCATACTACTTTGGGAGATTTTTTTATATATATGTCATTATTATTTTGCCACATTTTTCTCTAATTACATAATTATTATTTTATTATTTATTGATTTTTTTACCCAATGACATGATATAGTGGGTATAATCTCCCCATAGTCAGATTTAGACTCTAACTAGTAGTCGGCTTCCTCTTGCGTATTGGGAGGAAATCATGTGTTCATGTGGCATTCTATCGCGAAATCAGTGGTTCATGTGAGGATTTTACATGGATAACATATAAAATTATATTTAAATATATAATATTTTATTATGACATAATTTTAATTTTCGAAATCTAAATCAATAATTACCTTATTTATTTAAATATCATTGAAAATAGAAATTTTAGTCATGGGTATTTAAGATTTATCATCTCAATGATTGTAACATAGTTAATTTTTCAGAACCATGATTTATGTTATTTAAAGTATAATGGATGTATAAAACTATTAGTTGGGTCATTATTATTATTATAGAGATGATTTAAAAATGACCTTGTTGACAATAGCCAACCTACAGATGTCATTTTAGACATATTATCCAAATATCATCCATACATAAGACATAAACTTAATTGATTCAGTAATTTAATACAATATGGAATTAAAAAATAGGAATAGTAAAATTAATAAATGTTCTTAATTATCTCAATAATTAGAAATTTTTTTTACTTACATAAACAAAGAATGTTTGAGAAATGTCTAACATGATGTTAGAGGCATTCACATAAAATAAATCCTTTTCATAGATTCCCTTCCTCTTTCCCTCCCACATTCATATTTCGAAAAGAAAAATTTATGGATGTATTTATATGTTTATAGTTGAATAATATAGAAAATTTTATGCCACTATAATTTTTTCATTAAATGGTTTTAAACTGGAATATTTTTATATATTTAATACCATGTTTCTTGAGTTTTCAAATAAAATTCAAAAGGAATATTCTATTTTAATGTATAAAAAGAAAGAAACATGTTTCACTACCATAACTATAATTTTATTTTTTATTTTAATTATAATAATCTACATTTTCATATTTCACTTTTTTTCAAGGAATTTTAGTTTACAAATTTTCATTTTGTAATTAAACTGACATATCAAAGTTGGAAAATGTTTTCTTGTGGGTAGAAATAATGTTTTAATGAACTGATATCTTAACAGTTATGATTATTTTATAGTTATAGAGAATTTTTTATGACAATCGATAATTATTTTATTAACGATGGAAGGGTTGGTCTGTTGTATCCCAAAAATGTATTGGGTCTAATTTATTTTTTAAAATATATCATGAGGGTTATTTCAAGATTAAACCTCATGTTTATTACATGTTTAACTATGAGTTTTATTATATTTTTTACCGTGAAAGGTACTCCATATATAAGAGTTATATGAAAATTATACCTCATGTTACATACAATATATATTTAATATTTAATAATTTTTACATTTATATTATTATTTCTCAAGGAAACAATAATGATTTTATGGTTGAATAAATGTACTTTATACTTCTTATGGGTAAAAACTATAACATTATTAAAAATATCTCATAATTTATACATGATTGAAAATAAAACAATATGAGTTTTATTTTTCCACTATTATTTCCTAGGAAATAATTTCGTAAAATATTTGAGAAAATATATTGTTTAATTATGTGATCAAATATTTATTTTGATCCCAATATTTATTTCGAAAAAGAATATTATTATATGTATCCATTACATAACAAATTTCATTCTCTCTTTTTATGCCCCTAATAGAGACTTTTTCTCATTTACCATATTATTTAAAAAAATACTATGATCTTATGGATGTGTTCATTGAATGATGAGATCAAGAAGAAAATTTTAAAAATGATTCATGGAAATACAAATTTTTATATTTTAAATTTTTTGTTGGAAAAAAGGATACTAAGTGGAACTATCCATTTTATGATATACTACATATTTTTTAATAGTGATTACTTAATTCCATACAACTATAATCCTAAAATATATTTGAGGTACCAAGAAGAATAATTCTTATTTATATACAGTAGAATGTTTTTTTATGGAACGACCCTTATAGATAAAATACCAAACTATTTTAATGTATTGATTATGTGGTTCTCCTATTAATTATATCCTTTCCTAGATAAAAAATGTTTATTTAGGCTTTAGTATAGACATACTGATGGTTATATCATAAATATGATGGACCAGTTCATTAATTTATTTTCACCAGATGCATGAAATAGAGGAAAAGATGAACACATGTTTTTACACTCTCAATAGAGATGTTATGGTTAACAAAAATTCATTCTTAATCCAAAATTAATGAATATTGAATGATTTCTTTCAAATTAGGTTAGTGAACCTAATAGAAAAATAACCATAGATAAATAAGTATTTTAAAAAGAGAGAAATATATTAAATAGAATTCACACTATGTTAAAAAATTATCATAGGGAAATTAATCATTTTATTATGTTATCATATTAATTTTTTGGATATTATCATGTTTTATATATATTTGAAACATGATCAAACATTTCAATATCATAATCAAATGTCTCTAAAAATGGTGTGTCTGATAGCCAAAAAAATCAATCTTACATGAATAGTTGAAAATCTAAGTATATTTCTAATATGATGTGGAAGGATATTTTAATATTCACAATTAAGTTAGTTAGGATGATATCTTAAAAGAAAAATAATTATTGATACTTGTAGCTATTTTCAATTTTGAGTGATATTAATTGAATAAATTATTGAAAATATAAAATGTTTTGTGGATTGTGTTAGTGATTTAAGCATTGTTCTTATTAAATTTTCAGTTATCAGTTTAGAAACATAAATTAAATGGTATCAATATCATTGAGTAGTTTTTTTAACAAATATTTTATTTTTATTGGATATTAATTGATTAAAATTTGATTGAGGGATTGATAAACCTTAGGCTTAAAAGGATGATTTATAGTGGTAATTATTACATTAACTTTATTTATAACTATGGAATTCATTTTTTATTTATTGAAAATTATATCCATGAATTTTGGGGGAATTTCATCTCATTTTTTGACTAGTGTAAAGCCTTATAAACTTGTGGTTATTTACATATGAGTGTTAGAGTTATAAATAATTTTTGAATGAATATATTATTTTTATTTCATTATATTTATAGATATTTTTATTTATTTTAGATATGTATGGTATATATATTATAGGATTAGGATATATAAATACTTGGTCATGTTATTATATTGACGAATAATGTAATTTACCAAAAGATAAATAACATTATATAATCAAAGTGAGTAAGGTGGATTCCATATAAAAAGTCTATTCTCAAATTATAAATATTTTTATAATACCCTCTACTACAGTAATCAAAGATTAATAAATAAAATTATTAGGTCATTGTTTATTTAAGGAGGTTAGAAAGTAACAACCCCTGATTTGTGACCGTTTAAATTAATACTACCTTCAAAATATTTTATCACATAAAAAACCAATCTAAAATGAAAAATTACTATAAACTAAGATATATTAAAATTAAAAGATTAATATAACCATTAATATATAAAAATATAATAATAAAATTCAATAATACAACATTATTATTTTTCATTGACTAGAATTTTAAAAAATGATGCCTTTCAAAGAACAATTTTCAAAAAGGTTTTTATCTTTAATAAATTAAAATTATCACATTTATATTATTATAATTATGGGTAATATTTATATTTATAATATAATAATTTAAAATTATATTTTCTAAAATTTTATATGAAATAAAATTATAGACAAATGACTGATATGAATGTTACCCTTTAATAAATACGAATTTCCATTACATATTTTATTCTCATTTAGAATATAAATTTATAAATTTATAAATTTTAATATTACAAATGTTATTTAATTTTTGAATTTTTAATATCAATATTAACCTATGTCTCATATTATATATTTTTCTGAAATAAATTATTTTTTGGTGAATATAGAAAAAACGGTTTTTTTAAAATATTACTATTTTTTACAACATCAATACGTATGTGTCACCTAGAAACATTAAAAATATTTTCCATTATAAAATATGTTTTATGGAACAAGAAAATGAATTTTTAGAAACCATTAAAACATATAAAACCTATTTTTAAAAACACCATTAATATTTTCTAGTAAATGAAACTATTTTCTCATGTTATTTTAATTAAATATAATTCACAAAATTTGGTTTTTTATTTCTCTAAAATACCCATGAAATTTATTATTTTCATAAGAAACACATTTATATAATGATTATAAATTACATTTAAAATGAATCATACACATAAATTATAAGCATAAAACTATACATTCTCTAATAAAAAGTTTTACACATTAGTTACACTAATGAAAATACTATTTTTTATTCAACATTAAAATGTAAAATAATAAAATTACATTAATAATTTTAATGAGTAGATAAATAATTATTTAAGAACACCCTTTTCATTTTTAGTAATAAAATAATGAATTAGTTAGGTATAAACATGTTACTACAATAAAATCCATTTAGGGTAAAAAGGGTCAATCAAAGGGATAAAATGCATATCATATTAAAAAATTGTTTCCAATTGAGTGGATGGGGAATTACTAGAACAATACATATCTACAATAAAATATAAATCATTTTAGAGTCTTCCTATCATGTGAAACATGTGGTACTTTTATATTAAACATAAATATTTACTAAATTGCATTTCCCACCTCTTGTAAATTGAACCACTGAACACCCCTTCCTAAAAACACCAATATTTTTGCTTCCAAATGAAATTTTAAACACTATCTATACCCTAGAATCATATTTCACATACTATTTAATTTATTCCAAATAATCTAGTATACTCTATCCATTTTCATGGATTCTTCTAAAGGAAATCCCATATCCTCATTGTGAAAACTTTTTTTTCTAACTTATTTAATTTTCATTAATAGATTCCTCAAACTAAATTTAGAAATAATATTAATAAATTTTTTTTTATAATTTAAGTTATTATTCGTTGATGTTAACTATTAACTAACATTACGCATATCAATTTAGAAAAATGAAACTATTATCTGTACATTGTCTAGACTATCTGTTTCACGAGGCAATAACATCTGTTTTTAATCAGCACCACTATTAGCTGACTAAAATGACAAAATTGTAGACTAAATAAAATATCTATAATATAATTAATATTATTTGAAAAATAATTATAATCTGTATTATTACACTCTCATTCATTTTGAAATGAAATAGTTGATCATGTGTTGGGAGAATTACCATGACGATGAAGTAATATATCACATTTTCCATATATATTATATATTATTGAACAAATATTGTTCAAATATAATCCAATGAATTAAATGTATCATATTTTTTATAATAATGTTTTTCATCCAAGAATAATTCATTTAAAAATCATAATAATCCATCATGTGTGTGATGTTATTTTTTGTCTTGGTCTAACCACGTACCTAAATAATGTTTTAAAATAATATCAGATATGATAATGAAAAAAATTAAATAAAATATATGAGAAAAATTTGAATGTGATTATAGTATTTGTGTTACATAGTCCAAAATTTGATATTTAACTCTTTAATAAGGATATCAATATCCCTTGATTTAATGTCATTGAAACATGCTCTTCACCGATTTCAGTCCTAAACTTCTATTTCAAAATTAGTTCTAAATGATTATTATTACTCACACAAGACACCAAGAATAAATAACAACTAACTTATAAACACCTGGATATTAATAATAAATTAGTTTTTCATAATTTAATGTATATTTATAATGTTTTTAATGGAAAAATATATTGTCTATAACTTTTTATATAGGAGCTTGGAGTTCATTTGCATATAATGAAAATCAATGTATGAGTTTTTATGTCAAATTCTCACTCCTTTAGAGATATTTCGTATTATAAAGAATCGATTATATGGAATATGGAACCAATGTATTGTCCTGACATAAATTCCACACAAGAGTACCTCGATCCGGTTGGTTAAATGACATCAACCATGCCACATTTTCTGCTTGAAGCTACCGTCTTGCAGTGAGGGTTTAATATCAATCATTAGGAGACTATTACAATCTTTATCAAATAAGAAAAATTGTAGAAATAAATAAACAATACCAAAATGATTTAACTAATAACCAAACAAACCATCATCACATGATGACCAAAACTGGAAATACAATATCTAAAACCAAAAAATAGATATTCCATTCAAAATACATTTCTAGAGTCAACATAAAAAACATAAAATATATAAATACAATGAAAAATCACATGTTTGTATCAAATCATGTTTGGTTTCCTCATCTATCCTCTATCCCTACTCACCCATCTCACATATGAATCTTTCCCTTATCTAGTCCTATAAAGATGAAGTCTATTTAGGTATGGATATGGAATCCCAAGTAGGGTGTGAGTTCAACTCAGTAGGCACCCACCAATATTTTTAAAATCAATATCGATTCAATAACATCGAATGTAGTTTTATAAAAAATAAAATAAAATAAATAATGTGATAAATTTACATATACATAGTTATTCTTTATTTAAGCACATAAACCTCAAGTTTCATGAAGACACACAAACCCACAATACCTAATTTTTCATGTACCATAGTCTGAATCATAAAAAATAACAAATTCAAAAATCAAAAAAACTCTTGTGATTTCACTGTCATTTTAATTTAAATTTATATCATGGTTAATTCGAACCATATTCCAAAGCCATCATTTTTGGCCTAGAAAGCCATGTTTTGATCTTATTGGGTATTTAAAGCATTAAATTGTGACCTATAACACATTTATCACTGTAATATTTTGATGTATCATTAAATTTCCCACACGTTTATACCATTCAATTAAATATGTGATGTTCCACACATGTATATCAAAGAAACACATATATCTCACAAGGGGGATTTTCAAGCCACATGATGTGTCTGACACTCATGATCACATTTAACAAGGTTAATCAAAATTATACCTCTAATAAAATATCACATCATGGTATAACATTTATATTATGAAAAAAGTATGGTTCAATACTTTAATCATATTAAATAATATGACAAATCATTTTAATTTCATTTATCAACATTTAATCATATACCCCTACAACCCATTATGGTTCATCCAACTATCACAGAATTCAAATAGTCAATTACTTCATAAATGAATTAATTAAACAATTTCAATAACCCATTAATTAACCTAATCAAAATTAAATTTATCAATCAATTCCACCATCAAACCATTCCATTAATTAAATTACCAATAATGTAATACAGTTCAGCCAATTTCAATTCCTATAATTTAACCCAATTCATTGTCACATGGTAATTAAAATACATTTATTCAATCATCAATGTCATTTCCCAATAATAGAAATTGATATTTCATGATTATATACTAGTAATTAAATCAAGACTAGGTTGTTTTCATTTTGGACAACATACTTCAAAATTGATGATGAACTCTCACCAATGAAAATCGCAAATTGTAGCGGAACAACCAAAATTAGGAAAAAAAGGGAACTAGATGTGAAACCTATATCTTATATCAAATAGAATTTATCTCCCTAAAAAAATTTATATCTAATACCATAGGGTAAAAAATCCCCCAAAATATGATTAAAAAATGGGGTAGAGGAAGGAAAAAACATGATATTAGATTCTATCACCTGGAGAGGTGTATATCTTTTATCTAGGATTTCATTAGTCAATAATGGACTATGGAAATCCTTTAAATACATCTAGGATCCTAGAAAAAGGATGAAAAAAATGTTTATGGTTGATTTGGGTCGACTTAGTGTGGTAGACTAGGGGATTCGAAATTTTTAATCTATTTTTTTATTAAATCTCATGTGCACTGTTCTCTAGGAAGGAGTACACCATTTTGAAAACTATGTTCCTGAACCACGAACCTCTTCTAGAGGGTGGGTCGTTACTCCTGATAGGGAACATAGAATGAATAATTGTGCTCCAATTATGTAAATTTCCTCTCTTTTAGTTTGCACGGTTTGTTGGGTTGGATTCATGGTTTGGGAAAAATGTACACAAAACGTTCACTAGACCTTTTCTATCCGAAGATTCCCAATTTTACCCAAACACTCCCAAAGTAAAACCAAAATAAGATATACTCAAAATAAGAAATAAGAGTACATATAAATGAGTTGGAGAATTCTCCAACAAAGGTTGTGAACATAAAATCAAATCAAAATATAGCAGATCATATTGGGCTATATTGCCAAGAATCTTTATGATTATAAGGTAAAAATTTTGGGCCACTAATCTCTCACATCCACTATTATATACCATGTTTCTCAATGAAAATGTCCATTCTTAGAAAATACATGAACTATTAGTACAATATTTCTCTGTAACAAATTTTCAATGTCGTCCAACACATGTATCAGATGATTTTCAAAGGAAGAATGTGTATCAATGTCAAAATCATCCTCTTCGATCACATGATATCATTCAAGATGATACCTCAGAATCAATGACACATGAAAAATGGTTTCAACAACATTGTGCCTTTGTGGAAGATCCAATCGGTATGCCATTAGCCTGATTTTTTCCACTACCTCAAATGATCTAATAAACCTAGGAACCAACTATCCCTACCTCTGAATCCTACAGAGACCTGATTTAGGTGACTACCAATGGACCACACCATCACCAACATAAAACTCTTGGGGTTATCATCGTCTATCAGAACACAAACTTTTCCTACTCTAAGCCATATCTATGTGCTTCTGAATCAACATAACCTACTCTAACGTTTCCTCCATTAGTATCGGTCATGATAGACCTGACTCACCTAGCTCCATCAAACATAAATTTGATCTACATGGTTGGGCATAAAGAGCCTCATATGGTGTCATCTAAATACATCCCTAATAACTTTTTTATAGTAAAAATATATCAAAGCTAGGTACTTTAGAAAAGACCCACCAGTTTCTAGGAAACATGACCAAAGTGTATTCTTAAGCACATGTATTGTACATTTTGACGTCCCATCTATTTATGGGTGGAATGTTATTCATAGTAAAAAATAGGTATCCAGAATATTTTATAAACTCTTCCAGAACTAAAATGTTAAATGGATGTCACGGTCTGAAACTATTATTCATGGAATCCCATTTATACAGACTTTCTATGAAACATATGTTTCTCTTCAATGATCCACTTATATGTTCTCTCGTATAGTCATGAAATTCACTGCCTTAGCCAACCAGTTCATAACCTCTCTAATAGAGTCATTCCATCAAGAATTTACATAGTAAAGTCAACCCACATCCATCCGGGAAAGGGAAATGCATGTAGTAAACCATCAAGTCATTAATTCTCTTCCTTCTCATATTTATAGGTTTAGAATCATGTCATAATTCTTACTATATTCTTTTTCATGCTCGAACACTAGTAATTTTGGTGTAAGCCACAATACATTTTGCTCATAACTAGATGAGCTTACCAAATTTTTTAAAGAAATTAATTCAACACATCTTCATACATTCTCATAGGAATAACAATAGGATTCCTATAATAGGTGATTTCATACTCATCTATGGTTCAATCTGAAGTTTTTACCCCACCATTATGAATTTCCTTCAAGCCCAAACATTCCAGATCCTCATTCTCCCTCTCCCTAATCCTTCTTAAAAGTGTAGAATCCACTGAAATAATAAGTGCGTCCTTTTAACAAGTCTACCCAGAACCCAAATATTCATCTAATCTAGTAATGTCATCATGTTCTAGTCATCACTAGACACCTGAACTATCTAGGTATGATTTTTCGAGCTTACATCATTGGCCCCACTTTTTCCCTTCCCATGTGTATAAGATATCGTGAAATCAAATGATTGTATATACTCAACCCAACTATGCTACTGGAAATACAAATCTTTTTTGGGAAAAGGTATAATTTAAGATCCTGTGATCAATATAAAAAATATATTTTCTCCCAATTGGTAATGCCACCAATAGTTCAAATTATAAACCCATACAGTGAACATAATGCCAGGCATAGGGTAATTCTGTTCAGGTGACATCATTTTCTCTAAAACAGAACACACAACTTGATCTCTATGAATCATCACAACTTCAAGACCAATACTATATCTTTCAAAAAACATTGTATACTCCTCACCTAGCATTGGTTGGATCAAAATAGTTTCCTTTTTTATGCTCTTAATTAACTCATGGGAGTCATCCTCGCATATTGTAGATCATTCAATCTTGATAACCATCTTTGTAATTCCTAAAATAGATTCTTCCCATTATTAAATTTCTTTTATGAGTAACCAATAATATCCAGGTAACTACTAAAGTATATTTATAGGGAAAACATTATTGGGATACTCCTAAGAAACAATTTCATTCACCTTCTTAGGGAAACCAACAGACCTTTATCTAAGATGATATAACCCAAGAAATTTACTAGAGCAATCCAGAATTGAATCTTAGATAGCTTTTCATGTAGATGATTGTCTCTCAATGTACTCGGGATGATTTCAAGATGTTTGGCATTATCCTCATGAGGCTTAGAGTACACCATGATGTTATCCAAAAATACTACCACAAACTGATCTAGGTATGAATGTATGATTATGTTAATCATGTCCATATAAACTACATGGGAATTTGACAACCCGCACTGCATCATGGAGAAATCATAAATGATATAACATCTTTAGAAAACATTCCCTGGTATATCAAAAGATCGAACTCTCATCTGGTGATACTTAAATCTCAATTCAATCTTATAAAAAAAACAAGATCCCCTAGACTAGTAAATTAGTTCATTGATACATGGCAGAGGATATCATTTTTTCACTGTCATCTGATTCAACTTTTGGTAATCGAAACAAAAATGCATCGTCATGTCATCCTTATTTATAAACCACACTAGAGAACCCCAATCATATGCTCTTATATTGATGAATCGCTTATCCTCCAACAATTACAATTGATTCTTAAGCACTTGAAACTGTATTAATTAAACTCTATAAGGTATAATGGAATGTGAATCTACTCCTCGCATGAGCTCAATAGTAAAGTACACCACTTTATAAGGTGGATTCCCTGAGAATTCATCAAGATAAAAATCCTAAAACCTATCTAAAAGGGTTAAAAATAAATCATCCTTTACAATAACATCATCTAGAAAAATACTAGCACCCTATGTGGTGAACTACCACATTTGATAATGAACTGTCCTTACATGACCGACCTGGATATCCCACCCTCCATGGTGAAAATAATTTTCACTCTCTAATGATGTAAAAGTCACTCTCCTATGGTAACACTATCTAATGTATAAGAATGCTAGCATCCAGTCAATACCCATAATTAAATCAAATCCTTACATGTCAAGGATGAAAATATCCAAACTCAAATGATAACCCCTAACCTTGAGAGAACACCCCATTCATAAATAGGTGTCTTTCAACCATAATATCAAAGGTGTATATATATTCATAACCCCGGTAATGAATTGAAATACTAGTCTAAAAACAGGCACAATTTTATAGATGTAAGAGTATGAGAGTCATCAATATCAAATAAGGAAATACCTACTGTATAATCTATAAGAATAGTATATCTAACTATCGATGCTCCGGCCTCCCAATTGAGCAGTGCAGGATAAATGACATAATACTATCTTTCCCCACTTCATTGGTAAGAAATATGAGTCCCCTGAGTTTCACCACTCTGCTGATATGGGTTCTCTTTCCTAGAGGTATTGAATCACTACCTAAACCACCACATGCAGTAGAACACCGACATCCAGACTGGTGCAGTGTAGAATATACCCATACAATACTCTTGTCCTATATAGATCATCCATAATTACACATATGTTTTGGCTTCCTTTAGAACCACTATTGATTTACCATCCTTCCATAATATTGACACTCTATCGGTGGTTGAGGGAATTGTCTATGGAATTCACCAAGCCTACCACACTTGTGACATGTCACCCAAGTATAGTCATGTGTAACTGATCCTTCCCCTGGCCACTCTACATATCATAGCTCTAGTCCACATTCTCATAAGGATGATTCATACTCTTAGAAGATGTACAACCATAACATTTTGTAAAATCCACATGTCAACCACTAGAATCATCTATTAGGTTCCCCTTATATATTAGATCCTAATTTTCAACCTTTTAAAATTTCATCATTTTGAATATTATAACATAGAACTAATTTAACATTTAATACCATATTGAACCATTTTTACATAGCATCCTGGTCTCTTAAAACCCCTAGAACAAGGAGCCACATGTCTATAAAAAGACTAGTATATTCCATCATAGACATACTCCCTTAAATCTATCTCAAGAACTCAAATTCCATCTCCTCTATTAGTTTCTATAGGTATATGTTCTATAGTAAATTATCTTGAGATTCCTTCCACCCCATACTATCTAGATATCCTTATAGATTGTGGATTTCCCAAAAATACTTATCTTGAACACCTAACATGTAAACATCAAATTTTAATCTCTTGTAATTAGGATTATCTGGGTGGCCACATACCATCTGGTTAGACTCAATCCAGAACTCAGCTACCTTAAGCCATAATCTCTAGTGAAAGTATGAGGGTACTTTAACAGAAGCACCCATGTAATATTAGAAATAATTTCCACAACCCACCATGGGTTACATTCTATAAAATTAATGAGATGAGAAATGTTCTCACAGAACTCCTCTCCATCTCCCATACCCAGGATGATTGGTTCCTTGGGTTACACTGCTAGTAGATAATCACCGTCAATAACCTCATATCATCCACTCATTAATCATTATTAGGGTGGACTGAATATATTATTAACAACACACATCTTAGGAGACATAACACAACATTTACCCAATTGTAAGGATTCAAAAAAAAATCCATAACAAGTCATCCTTCAAAACCCATCCACACAGTACGAATCAAAGAACTATCAGTACCCTTAACCATCCAACAACTTGGTCATGGTTAATAAAGGGTAAAACATTATAATTATTCATGTTTCACTTTAGATAATAATTTTTATATATATTTAATAATTTTACAAATGTAAAGTTCACATTAGGAAAATTTTTATTTAAAAATTACACAAGAAATAAATGCATATTCATATAAACAACTCGACCTAAAACCTTTTTTCCCTATCAATAACTAAAATGATGCATGTCACAAATAAATCCTGAGTTCCTATGGTGATTCATGCATACTGAACTCTCATTCCATACAGATCCATGATTTATCTCTCATAAAAGTTTTACAAATAATAAATTTATCACACAACAACTACAAAACATGTTGTGATATAAAATCAACAATAAAAACCAACATTAATAAAAACAATCCCACCCACTATACTTTACTTTTATCCGCATAAATTAATTATATTATATCATGAATGAGCTCTTAACCATGGCCCGAATCATATTATTCTCTTGTCTAGCTTTCTCAAAAGTTAAGACCAATGAAAAAGAAAATAAATCTACTCGGATACAACATTTTAATGTCCCAACCCTGTTGTCACACATTAGTGTGTCATGCTAGTCAGTTCATGACCTCAAGTGCACCTCCCTGTACACCAGAGACTACATACTAGAAGTGGGGATCCAATATCAATCATGGGGAGAAAATACGATCATCATAAAATAATTAAAATAGTGTAAATAAATAAACAATAGAAAAAGGATATAGCCAATAACCAAAACAAACTAGTATCACATGGTGACCAAAACATGAAATTCAATATCCAATACTAAATAGTATATATGTCATTCAAAATATGTGTTGAGTGTCAATATAGAAAACCCAAAACAAATATAGAAAAGGGAAACTCCCATATGGGTCCCAAATCCTGTCTAGCTCCCTCATCTGTGCTCTATCCCAACTCATCCATCAGATATATGACTCATTCCCTTACCATATCTTGAAAACATGAAGTCTATTAGTGTACCAGTCAAGAATCAGAAGTAGGGTGTGATTAAAACTCTCTATGACACCACCAATGTCATATAAAATAATATATGAAAAATAAATGTGTATAAAATATTTTGGTGAACAAAATATAAGTAATAAATTAAACCTTTTAAATATATTTTGTTATTCTTTATTTAACCACATAAACCCTTGGGTTCCCAAGGAAACCTAAACCCTAAATTCCTTCTTTGGCCTATACCGGAGTCTGAATCCTGAAAAATCATAAATTCACTGGTCAATATAAATGGTTCTCTTTAATTATCCATTTCATTTCAATTTATATAGCATATTATTTGAACTATATTCTGATTCAAACGTTTTGGTCCTAGAATTCCAGGTCTACAACCACATTTGTATTTAAAGCATTAGTCTGTATCCCCCAACACATTTATTACTATGTAATTTTGTATCATCAGTCTATGTCCCACACACATATATAAAAAAATCTCATATATTACACATGTGGTATTTTGATGCAGTAGTCTATGTCCCAAACTCATTATCACATTTAAAAAGGCTACTCAACATTAACCATCTAATAAAATAGAATATCATGGTATACTATTTCCCTTATAAAAACAATTTTGGGTCAATATATCGATCACATTGGATAATATGAAATTTCAACATTATTCTATTTATCCAAATTTATTCATATATCTTATTAACCCATTAAAAATAATTCTACTATCACATAATTTCCATAGTTTGTTAATTCATTAACTCACTAATTGATCAATTTATGAAAACCATTATTTAAGAAAATCAACATTCAATTAATCAATCAATTACACTAGCACAACATTCCATTAATTAATTTACCAATTAATTAATCTAATTCCACAAATTTTAATTTCCCAATTTAACCCAAATCATTGTCACATGGAAATTAAATTAAATCAAATCAATCATAAATGAAATTTCCCAATAATTTATTTTTAAATTTTAATGTTACGTACTTTTAAATAAATAAACACTATGGGATATTCCATTTAGACCACAGAGCTCAAAATTGATGATGAATGATCCCCAACAGAAATCCTTAATTGAAGAATAACAACCAAAATCATAACGACTAACATAATCTAGATCTGAAACCTAGATCCAAAATCAATCAAATTATATCCATCTAAATCTAGATATGCATATAGTATTATAGATGATAATATCCCCAAAAATATGAGATAATGATGGTAGAGAGTTAGTAAACCACAGTATATGAGATTCTCTAACCAGAAGTGGCACAGATCACCAATCTGGGATTCTATTCATCCACAACAGAGGTTGGAAATCCATTGGGTCCTTAAAATAGACTCCAATTAAAGATATAAAATGATTAGGGTTGATTTGGTTCCATTTATGGTGATGGTTGAGGGTTTGGGTATTTTTTATTCTATTTTATAGAGGATTAAATCTCAAGTGTATGGTTTCATAGGCATGGGTGGACAGTGTTCAAAACTATGCACCTTAATTATGTGACTCTTCTAAGGGGTCTGTGTTTACACCTAAGAGGTTATTGGTTTCACAAACCATACACTAAAATTTTGAACCCCCATTATCTGGATTCACTTAGATTTCAGGGATGGGTGTACGGTTTGGAAAATTGTGTGGCAACTGTGCACTACCCCTATTCCTTCCAAAATTCACTAATTTCCCCAGAAACATTTCTGTGTTAAAATATAAAGTAGATATACTCTAAATGAGGAAAATGAGTACCTATAACTGATATCGAAATATATCAATAAAATTTCATTATTTTATTATCAACCTCCACTTAAATATATTGAATCAGGATCCTTTCATTATTAATGGAATTTAATGTTTCTTTTGAAATAATACCATAAAATCAGATTTGAAGTGAAAGTGTCCATGGTTGTAATAGTTTTTCATAACATAATTTTATTTTACACAGAAAAAAAATTTTCCTATTGAAGAATTTGTTCAATGTTTTATTTATTCTACCTATTTAATATTTATATTATTTGATCATAATTTATTGTGGCCCTAAAATCCATCCATAAAATCACATTATAAATTGATTCATACCTTGATGATGAAGTGACTTTTAAAGGTTTTTTGTACCATTTTGAAGTACATGATACATTCTAGATATTAAAAATATTTATTCATATTATAAAATTGAGTAAGTGGTCTAATTTTTTCATACAAAAATATCTCACATTTTCGGATGATTTATTTTTTATTTCATAAAATTCCTCTACAGATTCATATATTTGTATGCTACTAATACTTCAAAGATTGTTTTTCCAATATCACTTTCAAACAATGTTTTTTAAGGACAATATATCTAGGTAATTTGTATAATTTTCACTCAAACACAAATATCATTTTACTCTACACTATAAATTCATGAGTTTTATTTTTCTTCTCCCGATTTTATTAACACCCATGTATCATTTTTTCGAATTAAAAAAATTGACCCCACCACCTCATTTTAATCAAGGATTATTCTCTAATAAGACTATATTCAATGGTATATTTTAAAATTATAATTATCAATAAAACAATAATTAATCATGTTTATTTTCAATTACATTACATTATGTAATATTTTAAGACAAAATTTTAACTTCTCGTATGGTTTTTTATCTTGAAATCGTGAAAAGAGTATATTTTTATCATTTTCCACTTGAAAATAACTTTTTAACAATTTTGAAATTTATTATGAAACTCTCTCTCTCTCTCTATGATTTCATAGATTCGAAAATAAATTCATATTCTCCATATTTTATATAATATATTATTTAACATTTTTTTCAAACAAATCGCGAATGGATCTTATTTATAATGTGATATTATTAATACTAATAATTTTATTATATATATTAATTCCCATTTAAAATTTTTTTATTGATCATGGATATTCATAAAAAAATAATTACTACCATATTTATCAACATTAAATTTATTTTCTATAATAAAAATTGTCAAATACAACCTTTATACTACCTAACCATCCACTATGAAAAGGAATTATATTTATTATAATTTCATTCCATTAGAAAATACCTATCTTTAAATCCTATTTTAGAATTGTGTTCAACTTCATGTCTTTCATTGATAGATTGGGAAAATAATTAACTAATATATAAATGATTTATCTACAAATTATATATACCATATATCTCGTTGAATGGTATCTATCTAGAATTTATTTGATATCACCCCATACACATTTATATTAAAATGGGTTATCCTATTCATTGAAGAAATTATGAAATTTTTTCATATATGATTTAATTTGAAAGGAATATGACACTAATATATATATTAAATAGATTATTTGGGATTTTATTGATATATAATGGAAGAAATACATATGAATGATGATGGGTAGGGTCTAATTTCACCCGTTAATGAGTTTTTTTATGTTTACATATCATGAGATTGATAATGTTAGACATAATGACTTTTTCACCCATCTGTTGGAATAATGAATATGTTTACATAGTCATGCATACCCATAATGAAATTTCTCATTGATAAAATTAAATAATTACATTTTTAAAAAATATTATTATGATTATGATTATTCCATATTACCATGTTGTTTTTCTTCTTATGAATCCTTTATATTTTGCATTAATGTTTAGGTTATGTTAAATTTCTATTTTATTACACTTTTAAAATATACTTTACAACTTTTTGTCTATCACTTTTTTCATGATATGAAATTTAAAATTTGCTGGGAATTTATTTATTATATTTCCAGATTATACTCATATGATAATTTTTTGACAACTTATAAGCTTTGATTTTTTTATTTATGCTTAATCATTATGAGCATATTCGCTCACCCATTTCTTTTTCATCAATTTCCAAAAATATGAAGATGAGTGTAAACAATGATATATCATTAAGGGAGTCTATTATGGCTCTATAATTTTTTAATATTCTAATTTATAATAAAATGTACTGGGTATGTTATTATAACTCAAAGACACTAAACAAATAGGTTATCTGAGATGTGTATGAATATTATGGGATCTGATAATAATGTGAAATTTTTTCATGTTTAATATATATAATCTAACATAGTAGCAAGTAAATTTTTAAAAGTAATATTTTTTTGGGAAAATGACCTAGTAGTGAGGTTATGTAGTTCCTCAAATTAACCAATATTTGAATCCCATACTATAATACCCAACATGGTTTCTATTTTCCCATAGTGGATATTCAATTACCACTTCACCCAATATACCATATCTGTGTTCTAACGTGAATGAAACAAACTCAAGAAATTTTGAAATTTTTACTTGTTTCATCAGATGGACAAAAAATATTCATATAACACAATAAAAACACGTCATATATAACTACACAACAACACAGAGAAGCTAATTCAATGTCACAAATATAAATATTGGAGAACAATATCGAACACCAAATTTTTCAATGTTGATATGGAGTAAAACATAAGATTTTATAATTCAATTGAAATTATCCATAACAAAAGAACATTAAAAAATCTTCTATTAAATTTATTTTAGATTGAAATGGGATTCAAGTGAAAAATTATTGAGAGTATCATCAATGGGTTTTTTCATAAAAATTTTTGATCATCACACAAGATGAATGTAAAATCTTTAATAAAAATATGTATGTAGAAAAAAGGATTATGAGAAACAATAAGGGAGGTGTATGAGGACATAATTATTGAGATATAAATGATGTAAAAGCATTTAAAATATATTTTTTATGAAATAGAAAAAATATCATTTTGATATTTTATTTCACATACCACATGGTACCTGTTGTTGGGATAATATGTTCCTATTGGATTAAAGGCCACACGGTGTCTTAATAAACACCAAGTTCATGCAAAATGTCCTTTGTGTGGGTCATTATAGAACCTTAACTCACAATAACTCGTTATAAATATGGGGTACCAGATGGTACCGACTGCTAAATTACAATACTAATGCCCTAATAATTAACCCCCAATCCTCTTATAACTCTATAAATACTAAAAACACTTATAAATAATCTCAATTTAAAATAACATGTTACGGAAAAATTTGTACTTCCATACCAAAAAATTCAGGGGAAGTTGGAATCTGAAATTTAATGGGTTACATTATATTGTTGACATTAATATCCATATGGTGATTTTTAGATGATTATCAAGTATTTTCTAATTCAATAAAAAGTGAAATTTTTCATTTAGATTAATTGATACAATTATTAAGATGTTATAGATGCTTATTTTTTATTGTGTTCCAGTTTTATTTTCTTATTACCATAAATATTATTTTTTACATTAATTTGCAGAGAAAATCATATTTACATGTTCTTTATGCAAATTTTTTTTATAAAAATTACATTTTGATTGTAAAATAGACATGGAAATTTTATCTGAGAATATAAAATTATAAAATAAAGTAAATTAATAATTCATTGAAATATCTTTATACAAATACATGTTAAATGAATATTCTCATAAACGTTTTCTATAAAACCATGATAAATTGCCATAAATGTTTAAATAGAATGATATAGAATTAATATAAATAATATTAATTTCATATTGAGGAGAGTTATAATTTTAGGATATAAAATTACACGAGAAGGGATAGGTGTGAATCTCAAAAGGATTTGAGTAATAAAAAAATTAATTAAAATTTATATAATGGGTATATGATTTTTCCCATTTCTTAAAAGAAATTAAAATTATATTTGATTGGTTTCTTAGTGATGAATCATTGATAAATAACATCATTTATAATACATTTTTAACATTAGGTGAGAAATCAAATCAATAATATGAAGATTATAAGAATAAACAGGTAGAAACATGAATCTTGTGGTCACGACCCATCCCTCAGGGCTCGGGTCATGACTACCCCAACCCTGCATTCTATATGATGGGGTTGGAGACAAGAACTAGAAAGTTGTATCCCTAAAATGGGAAGGAATTTCTTTTAAACCTATAAAACACACAGTCCAGGAACAAAAAAGATGCAACCATGATGTAAAACTTGAGTAGTAAAAGTGTGTACTGAAAGTAAAGGGGCTCAAAATACAAGCCCAACTGAAAGATACAGTATAATAGAAAAATAAAAAATAACCCAGGATTTCATCTTCCAAGGATCATACCTGAAGGGTCGGTACAGATCGTCTCTACAACTCTCTATGTCAACCATCACCGCCATCCACCGTCAGGTCCAAGCTACTCGAGTCTCAGTCCAGGTTTTTCGTCGTCTTCACAAGACACAACAAGGTACGGATGAAGCACATGAAGGGGTGAATATAATAGTAACAATAAGGTACCCATAGACCACCAAACGTCTCTCAAAATTACTCAAAGTAAACCCAAAATGCTTGATCTCAATCACAAAGCACAAAGCAAAATACTCAACTCAAATCAAGTATAATATAAATACAGAATTACAGATCATTATTCATAAGGCTATATCATCTTATTCTATTTAGAGGCACTGTTGTTGACCCACATAGGATTGATAGGTACTAACCCCCACAAACCCACACAATATTCGACCAGCCTAGGATCGATAGGTACTAACCCTCGATAACCCACACATGATCTGACCTACACAGGATCAGTATGCATTAACCCACAAAGTGTAACTGAGCACTAACCCCATAATACATAACACACGCAAAATTGGTAGGTGCTAATCCACACATGATCTCTAGGTGCTGATCCACACAAAATCTCTTGGTGTTGTTCCCCACAGGCTCAAAATTTATTTTTCACTTCTCAGTCAGCCACAAGATTCTCCCACAAAGCACACTTCAGTTATACAATATTTGTTCCTGAAGATATCGGTCATGTCTCAACATCCATGAAATACTTGGAAGATGTATCCCAACGATTATTTATGTCATAAGGTTTCCAACAAAATAGATGATGCGTCAATCGGACACCTGGTCTGAGAGTTGTAGGCATTTCAGTGCCGAGGGCCTGATTGGATTTGGGTACAATCCAATCCAGACGTACTCCAATATCTCCAAAACTAAGGTCGAGTATCTCAAAATGATTTTCTCATTCCATGTATTCTTGCTCTATAGATGGTACTTTAAACGCCCATCTCATTTGTGAGATATGACCTTTTAAAAGTATCTTTGCCGAAATGGGTCCCAGTTAGGCCCGAATCGGCTCGGGCCGACCCAACCCGGTCCGGGTCCGACCCGGCCCGGCCAGAAACAACTTATGCATGGATGGCTCGGCCCTAAACAGCTATTTCATGGCGGGCTCGGGCCACTGGGCCATGTACCGGCCTAGCCCGAACTGGCTGGGCTAGGCCACAGTGGGCGTGCCTCGCTTGGCAGAGGGTCGGCCCAGCCCGATGGCCATCGCAGTCTGCCAGCAGGGCGACCCGGGTGGAGGGGGGGGGGTTCTCCCACCTTTCCCGAATGACATAAAATCCATTTGGATTTTATGTAAATTGCTTCACCATGTGGCACAACCTCGGCTAGCTGCGGGTCGCCTTCGCTGTGGCTTGGAAGCCGCGGTCACCTCCTGCGGTGTTGCCTTCTTCCGTAGTTGGCGAGCACCAACGCTTCTTCTGTGGGGATCCAACAACGCTCTAGAGCTCCATTTCCACTCCTATCTATGCCTACGGGCCTCCTGGGATGTCTCCGTCGGTGCGTGACCCTCTAATTCATGCTGCCGTCAAACTCAAAATTCACCCGCCAACAATGAAACTATAAATCCTAATGTTGAACGTGTGGGGTCTTGTTCATTTGGCCCACACCCTCTATGTCACCATCATAACAACATGTTTTCAAATAAAAACATCACGTAGATATTGATTAATACCTATTCAAATCTCCTGCAACAAACACCTCCAAATTCAAGAACTTGGAAAGGAAATGAGTGTTTCTTGAATTTAATATGGACCCCTACCTCGAGATCCATTGGGTGATGCTACAGTTGGGGCGGGAGAAGTGTCCTCATTGGATGAATTTGTCGGCATTCATTGATCTCGGGTCGTTGTCTCCATATCTTTTGTCCTCTTAAATTGGATGATGTCATTGTACTTGGCCTGGGGTTCCCCAGTTGATGGAGCCATGTCAAAAACCCCAACCTGAGATCTACTTAAATAGATGGGAAGAATGAGTAACACATCGAATGAATTAATGAAGTCCATTAATTAGTTTTTAGTTAATGAACCTCTTAATTCTTAATGGTGTGGTTACGCAACAGAAGAATTAATCCATTAAATGGCATGAAAACCCATTGGTCCCACCACCATCACTCAACACAATGTAGGATAATATAAAAACAATTTTTGTTATTTCATTATTTCATTAAAAGTCACAAAAAATATCCTTTTTCACCCATACAACTATGGTTGATGTTAAGCCACCCTTAAATGAATCTGGGCACTGTGGATTCAATGGTTCCCTCGAATTTTTAATCTGAGGACCAACTCAAAAGATAGAAAATGCTGCCTACACGTTTACTGAACGTACATTAATGAAAAGTTCAAAAATCAATTTTGGGAACACTAGACCTCGGAATCACACGCCGTCAATTTTCATGGACATGAAACAATCTCAAATAATTTATAAAAAATTATAAGGAATTTCTAGGTTTTAACAAATGTGTTATTTATAATATCTTCTTCTATAAGAATGGATATGTAATGTGATTGATCAAAAAACATTAGTAATTGTTAGAAAACATAATGAAAATATTTTATAATATATATTTCAATGTGTAAAGATGAACTAAAATTAGTTAATTGATGTTGTTATAGAAAGGAAATGAACTATAGTTTTATATGGGTATTAAATTTATTTTTCCCATCTTCTTTCAAATTCCACTATTTATACCAACAAAATGGGATATAAACATTTCATTAAAAAATATTTGTAATTGAATTTAAAACAATATATAATTTCATATAACATGTTTTTGATAATGAAATCAAGGATAAAATGACAAACAATAACATTATGGTAAATCATCCTTCCAAATATTAATTCATAATCCTTCAATCAAATAATGATGAAGATGTCCAATAAGAGTTCATTAGAACAATTCTATCCATGGTTTAAAGCAACCAAACAAAAATATACATAAACAATAAATTGATAGCATGGATTAATTACTATATCCCTCAAATAGCCACAACATCATATGAACTATTGGTTTAATTTATTGGATAATCGATATAGAAAAGTGGGTTTTTAAATTATTGTGAACATTCCATGTACAAAAAATCTATTTATATACATTCAATGAGAGTTTTTTTTTAAATCATGAGGAATGGAATAAAAAATAAGTGGTTAGATCACATGCTCTGTAAGGAAAAACATATCAATGGCCATAGTGGTTAGATCATAAAAATGTGGTAAATTGAGTATAAGAATACAATATGATTTAAATAAACATAAATATATATTCTTTAACCATAATTTCGAAAAAAAATACACATCATATTAAAAAGTAAAACATTTTTCATTTCAAAAGAAAATAATAGATAACGCATATAACATGATCCGTAGAATATAAGAAAATATATATCATAAACATTGGATTCCTTATCATGGTGAACCCAGCTACCTGCCATCATTTTCACATTTAATATTGTGAATAGTTCTAGACACCATCACACTCACCTCTTGTGTACATAAATACTCCTTAATCATTTCACATTTATATATGTGATTAATGCTACAATCCATAACACTCACCCTTTCAGAACCTATCTACTCTCTAACCTATTAACATAACATTTATTTATTATAAGAAATAATCAATTTTATTATTCATTTTTGGGAGATATATATCTTATCCATCATATTATTCCTAAATTTTTGGGTCACAAAAAATAAAACCACCACATCATAAAATAACCTATGTAAAGAAAAATGGTCTCATAAATTTATTATTCCATATAGAACCAGTGGAAAGAAAAATCATTTTTATAATGTTATCTAATGGTATAAAATACAATGAAAATGAGAAATTGATTATTTGTTGCCTAAATAATAACAAAAAAAGGAATAATATAATATATAATTAAATAGAGGTTCAATCACGAAAACCAGATTATAAAAAACTGATTTTCATATTGAGGGTAAAATAGAAGTTAATCATTAACAATTTAATTAAATATCTTGACACATCACTATTAAACATAGTTATAAACATTTTGAAAAAAAGTATTTACATGTTCTCAAAGATTAAATAATAAAACTAAATTTAATCAAAATATTTAATTTCATAATTTGAAAGAAAATGTTTTATGTTATAGGAAAATCTATGTAATAAAATAAAAGGTTGGAAACATAAAATGAATGTCTTTTATTAAAAATATATTTTTGTAATACTCACATCTCATTAGGAGTTAATAAATCAACATTTTGTAATTGGTAATGAAAATTAAAAGGGTAAAAACGGAAATAACATAGTATCTTTCACTGAGAGAACTAAAAAATTGACATAAATAAAAAAATATTTACTTTTATAAGAATTATTAAATAGAAAATACAAGAATCGATATTTTTAATTAGGAACCTCATAATTAAAATCATCGAAGAAAAATTACAGAATTAAATAATATTTATTCAGAAAAATTGATATTTTATTACATAATATCATTATGGGGATGAGTATAACAATATTTTAATGTTATGGTTCTATAACAATTAGTATAAATCAGTTAAAGGTAATTTTTTTCATAACCCTTAAAACTATATTAATTATTGAAACAAAACTAGTTTGAATTTTAAATTTAATATATATCTATAAATCCATAATGGTGCGAACGATGGTCTCCTATCAACCGTTCAGACATCCAGTGCTATTCTAATGTGTATAGCAGCACTCGGGTCAAAATCCTCAGTGATGATACTTTTTAATAGTCGATTATTTTTAGTTGATTGTATTTTGATTGGGGGTTTGTTTGAAAAGCTTATGAAATAATATATGGATGATGTTTGATTTAACGAATTGATAAATAATGGGGTTAGTTCATTATAAAGAAGTTAATCTTATGATATCCTCGAACTTTTCTTTATATTGCATTAAATTAAAACCCACATTACAAGACGACGTTGATCGGAATTCCCAAGTGTTGAGGGTTTTATCCAAGCCTTAGCATAACTAAGGTTCTAATATCAACCAATAATTAATTGTGGTAGTGTATTTAGGGTTCCAATAATCCATTGAATCCATACATTAAACAAATTATGTCATTAATCCATGACATGTTATTTCCAATATACATAATGTTAAATTAAGGAATACTAATCGAGCAAAATCTCTCAATCAAAAAACCTATCTAAATATTGAATCACCCCAATTAAATATTTACTCAACCACTGAAATGATAATTAATATAGATCATTATGTTTAAGATGATGAATTAAGAAGAAGAGAAAAATAAAGGGACCAGAGAACAGTGGTGCACCAAACACACAAACATAAATATTAAATGGAATTAAATATAGACTTCAAATTGAATGAGAAAACAAAATAAGAGAAGGAGACTACAAATTATTTCAACTATTTTGTTGAAAATTATTATAATTTAACAGAATTTGGAAGAGAATAATATATGAAGAAGAAGAAACATGCATTAAAATTCAATTCAAATAAAAATAGAAAAAACACGATTACAAATAAGATGAACACAAAAGAACATGAAAACAAAGAGAGGAGGAAAGGTATCTCAAGTGAAAAAATGAATATTCCATACCCTACCAAGATTTTTGAAAGTCTTTGGTCGGGATAATGTATGCTCATCTCTTCTGAAATTTCAACCACATGCAAGTAGAAGAGGGGGTTGTATTTATACCCCAAGGAGGTGGACTGTTTACATTCCAAATCTACCCCTCCAAATGCACTGAAAATTTGGCCATACATACAGCTGAATCTGGAGATATTATATTCTTCCTAGTTGTATATACCAATTTTTACTATCATCCCTCAATATTTGGAGGAAAATGTCCTTTTAGAGAAAAATATATGGCTACCCTTCTAAATAGTTTTCACTTTTCCATTTTAATCCACACTTTTTGGAAGGATGAAATGCGAATGGGTATTTGAATAGGAATATTGCCTCAAATAAAAATAATTTATACTAACATGTTGTTCATCTGTATCATATCTTTCACACAGAAATATACCAACCTGATTTGATGAGTAAATCAGGGGAACATTCATGAATAGTGTTCTTATTTTAATTCCCAGCCAGAGTGGTGAGATGGACATAAATGATTAAATTGGTCCCCCTGTGTTTAGATTTGGGAATTGAATTTATTATTCATGACTCCTTGAATTTTTCCCTGAACATTGGATGAGAATACAAGAATTTGGAATTCAAAATTGAGCCCATCAATTCAGTCTTCATGGCTGATCAAATTTCTTCATAGATTTTGTGGCCCTTATTGTGTGGTCTATATAGACCGTCCAATGGAATAATTGTAAATGATAAATTCTAATTATATAGGTAAAATTGAAATCAAATCCTATAAAACATAAACCAAACAATTTTGATTAGTATAGCGTTATTTATTATTAAAACATTAAATTGACTTGAATCTAGATAAACTCAATTAATTATAAAAAGGTATATTAAATATTTAAACATTAATATATCACCCAAATAATGAAAATTTCATATAAAACTAGTAAAATGAGTATATAAAATTTATTAAAATATTAATAACATCAACTCCCTCACACATTGGTTTGTGCATGTCCACATGTGCAATAAATATAAACAAACATTACAAAATAATTCTCACTACCCGAAAATATTAAATTTTTTTCCCAATCTGGGGAGGTTTACATCATTTCAATCATCTATATTGAGTTCCACCACAAATTGTTACAGAAAAAATATACCAAAGAAACAATTTTTCATTCTCAAATTTAGAAATGGAAGATGTGCAAAATCAAAACTCACACCTCTTAAGACGATAATATTTATTAATGGAGGTTAGCTCTTTCAACAAGAAAAAGTTAAAATCTTATAGTTTGAAAGAGCTCTAAAAATCCATTCCCTATATTAAAGTTCACAAGAATATGGAGGTCTTTTGAAGGGGTTTTTCTGTCACTATGGGATGGTAGGATTCTAGTATTCAAAAGAGTAGAAGGAGAGGTTAAACACCAACATGGAAAAAGAAATGCACAATATTTTTGAAATAAAACATGGAAAGAAATGGAAACACATATTCACAAGGGAACAATTTTGTGAATCAAGGCAAAAAATTAGAACACAATTTGTATGGAATGAGAATATTGAATATTTACAAAACACAAAACTTCTCCCTATGACATAAGAGTATATAATTCAAGTTTTTATTTTTTTCATTTTCATTTTTTTTATTTTTTTGAAAGTTGAACTTGAAAAAGATATCACACTCATATCGCCACCAATGATTTATCTCATCACGACACTAACTGTAATAGTTATAACATAATAAAAGGTTTATGGATATTTTTTTGACCTAACCAAGAAAGAAAACATTGTTTTTTTGTTCTTTTTTAATATTTTTTTATTTTTTTTGTGAACACTTGTCAATAAAATTTTAACAGTATGTTATAAAAATATATACACACCCAAAATGCATTGAATGAAAACCTCTCCCACACACTAAAATATATTATTTCCCCCATGAATTTGATAATATGGGGAAATATTAATAAAAGGATACCCAAAATGAAATCCATTAACCCCACACTTAAATTTTATGAAAATATGAAATGTAAGTACATGTAAATGTTGGATGGGACAAGATATTGGGCTTGTAATGTGGATTACAAGAAAAGTTTTTCATAGGCTAAAAGTGGATTTCAATAGTAGGATTAATGTAAAGTTAAAAGGAGGATATTTGGCTATTGTGATGCTCGTGATGTTCAAAAAATTCATCAATCATATTAATGCACACTAAATTATGAAATTCATCTCTAATGTCCAGAAACTCAAGACTCACAAATGGGGGTAAAAAAGACATTTTATAATGATGTCCATAGGATTTCTTGTCATGAAAGCTAATTTTGTTCCTCATGGTTTGGGAAAATCATTCTCCAAATCAATAATTTAGTATTCGAAATTTTTTCTTTTTGACATAATTTTCATTATCCAAATATATGATAAAAACACATTCCTTTTGAGATGAAACCATGTCTTTTTTACTCCCCAAAATGGTTGGAAAAAAATTCAAAAGTTGAAGGTTAGTAAGTAGAACTTTTTTTCTTTTAATTTTTTTCATTTTGTTTTTTGTTTTTTAGTGTTTCTAACATACACACCCGCACAAAAGGGAAATATAAAAAGAAAGGGTTTGATGAAGAAAGTGGTAAAAATGAAAGAGAGAGGAAAAAAGAAGAAAGAGGGTGAAAGAGAAATAAATAGAGAGAGTTAAAGGGAAAGAGCCCCTGGATTGGATTTTGTGGGTCATCATCCCTATCCAGTGGTAGGTCGGTGGATGTTGTAGATCTAATGAAGGTGGACGTGGTTACTTGGATGTGTGTCCTATCATGGTGATACATTAACTAATGTCCATTAACCATGAATTTCCTTTTTGAATAAGGGTCTTGGACATTAACTGGACGAAAGGGGTAAAAATGAGAAACAATAAAAAGGACTTTACCAACGAGAATTAACCTTACCTGGGTGAAGTCGAAATCAAGAGTTGAACAGAAATTTCTCTTCACCATAATGGAATAAATTTGGTTGGATGTGTTCGTCAGGGATTACCATAGCATTTTTTTTTTGTACACATTGTAATTCTCCTATGAATCAAGTGGAATATCATCTAATTCAGTCAACTACAACAATCTTTCTTCACTTAGTTTTTTTCAATCAAAATTACATGTTTTAATCGACCAAAATGACTAATGTCAGATTTCAACTGGTAAGTGTCAAGCGTTACAAAAATCTATCCTAAAAGGAGACATCCCAATGGGTGTTTTATAGAATGTTTGATAAAACCAAAGTGCGTCAACAAGTATTTCAGTCTAGTCTTTTCTAGTGTGTTTTAAAATTCTCCCAAAAACACTTTTCACTTCACTATTAGAATGTTTGTATAAGGGCCCAGCCTTAAACACTACATAATATTGAGTTATTACAAGATTATGCATTGACGATCTTTTCTGGTTTGGAGTTTTAGAGAATTAGATCATAAATCATGCATTACATTCCACATTTAAACAAAGTGGTTACATAAAAGATAGTACTCGTTTTCCCCATCAACAGTAACATATTCAAAATAAAACAAGGATTCATTCTTGACACTTCCTTGACACTATCATCACATGATGTACCTTTCCCTTTACCTGTGAAAAACATTTCAAAAATTGGGATGAGCATAAAAAGATCAGTAAGGGATATAAAAATACGTAAAGGAAACATTACTACATGTATACATAAGAGTCAATGAAATCATACTTTACTCATAAAATATAAGCACGTTAACATACCTCATGAAATCATAAGATTTATGAATAACTAATAGAAAACATAAGACATAGAGGTAACTTGAGGCATTCATAACATTCTTATATAGTGAGTAACCCTCATGGTTACGTTTGGAATACCCATCACAGTGTATTCCCGAAATCTCTTCGGAGAAACCTTAATGTTTAACCCCTTCACATTACCCAATGCATTGGAGAGCTATATCGGGCTCACCCACCCTTATTTTATCATGGAACCACCCATCTTCATAAAAATGCCCAAGAACCATAACATAATCGTATCACATAAAACATGCATAATGGAAACAGAACATTTCCACATTTCAATCACAATATATCAACACAACATATTTATATAATAAAAATAGAATGAAAACCATCTTCAATACCAAAATAAATGAAAATTAAAACATGGTATTTATTTTTCATTTAATAAAAAATTTGTGGCTTGTAGAGGAAGCCGAAACTCAAATAACGGTCATGGCCGCCGAGAAGTCGTTGTCACTGCATACGTACGACAAAAAAACATTCCTTTTGTCATTTAGTAAAAAAGCTTCATATAAGAAGTATTCCTTTTGAATAGACATAAAAGTCAAAGGGGTTTATACACCGTATAAGAGATAGTTCTTCATAAAACAAGATATACATCAATTAAAGGAGATTGAGACGAAGTCCCTTACCTTGGGTCCGACTTGACTCGATCGTTATTTAACCTCCTGAATAATAAAGTTGAGTTAATTTATACTTTCTTAAGAACCTTTTTCAAGTTCATTATTCATTTTATGTCACTTATTACCATGTCATGAACATTATGTAATTATTTATGTTAATAAAGGTCATTTTGTCGATCATTGGTACATGAGTCAAAAATGAAATCTTTATTATTACAAGTTGTTCATGTGGTAAAATATCCATTATATCCAGAATTATATTCATGATGTAGATATCATATATATCATATATATCCAGTATATACATGCATTTATAATATTACATAACATTTAGAGATAAGAAATGAAATGCACCGTTCATGGAGACGGTAAGTCATACGTACGAATGAATGATACTTCCTTTTCTATTTCATATTTAATGGAATTAAAACATAATGATACATAATTGTATTATTAACGAATCAAATCACTTTGAGGGGGCGGTTGTCCGCACTTCATAAAATATAGATATCGTGTTTACCCATAATGGAAACCATAAAGGTATGCCATAAATGAAAAATAAAGAAGCTTAAGTAAAACATAAACTAATTATATATCATATATAAATATAGTGACATCCTAATGGCCACCTTTGAAGGTGTTAAAATAATATTGAACAATCATCTTTTCATGAGGCAGAAATTCACCATCCACTGAAACAGTATGTTCTTTAACCATTAGATGTAGGTGTGTCTAAGTTTAGCTCGAATACATCTTATAACAACATCCTAGTATATTGAATATATGGGTGTTGTTACAAAATAAATGAATAAAAAGAGTTTAGGGGGTTGGAGAAGCAAAATAAAACGAAAGAACAAAAGTGAAGACATTACCTTTAAATCGGGTAACTCCCTTTGGTTTGAACCAAAAGGTTTTTTTGAAGATATCCCTTCCTAAGGTAAGACTTCTAGGATGAGTAGAGAGGTGTGGAGAGACAAACTGAGCAGAGCTTGGCCGATCCAAATGCTTGAGAGGTGTGGGTAAGGAGGTAGAGGTGGGGGCCTTTTAAAAGAGGAGGGGAGGGGAACTCTTGGAAAGGTATATAATGTTACCATATATTGAAATGTGATTCGGATTTAAAAGGTCCCACATTGATATATTTCGAGGATAAGGTGATAAGTGTTCGAGATATACTCATAAAATAGGTTTTTGACAAGTGTATGTCTTATATTTTACATTATCTTTTCATTTTATTTAAATCGTTCATTAATGAAGTAATCGATGCATCATCATGGTTTCATATATAATTTAATTTATTTAATGTCTAAAAATCATAAAAATATACTATGATATAGGAAATTATTTTATATTTTTAATGACTATTTATAGTTCAAGAGATCATTTATTTAGACAATATTAAAAAAAATTTACTCAGGTGATACATTCTTTGTTATATTTACTTTCTTTAAAAGATAAAAAGTCATTATCACAGAAAAGTGATTCCATGGGGTCCCCAAGATTGGAACAAGGCATACCATGGTCTGCCATGACACAACCAGTAGTATTAGGACACATGTTGGTTTCATTTTTTATTATTATGATATTATTTTATTATCCTTAACTACCGGATTACTAATTAATCAAGATAATTAATTATAATTACCGTTGTTACTATTCACAAAGTCAAAAAACAAAGGTCTTAATTACATAATTTGGACCTTATGATTCCAAATATGGAATCCATTTTATAAAATTCCAAACACAGAAATTTCAATAATTAATTTAAAAATAATTCCCGTTGTCAAAACTAATAGCGGGTTGTTTTGAAACAATATCTATGAAAAGTTTGGCATTAGTTTATGCCCAATTCCAAAGTGAAATTAATTATAATGACCACTGTTAGATTAAATGGTAAAAATATATTCTAATTACACGTTAAAACAAATAAAAAAGATAATCTAACCATGTAATTAAATTAGATGAAATATCATTTTCGATGTAAAATGCAGTATTTTCACTATTCATTAATAAATGAACATTGTCAGAATAATACCAAAAATTTATCCAAAGTAAATTTAAATGTCCCAATCATAATGAATAAGTTTATTTTAAAAAATAGAGCTCATAAAATTTTCAAAACATATATTTAAAAATGGTTTTCCATTAAAAGGTTGTAAAACAATCTATTAAAAATATTAGTGTATTACATGCTTAAGATTGGATTTATTCTCATTTTAAGCATCTAAAACACTATCTAATTCATAAATAGACATAGATAAGAATATCTATTATTAATTACTTACTTGTTATGTTACATAGTTCCCCCCTTTAGAAAAATTTTTCCCAGCAATTTATTTACTTATCGAATAAGTGGGGGTATTTAACCCTTATTGCATTTTCAGATTCCTGTGTTGCCTCTTCACTCATGTAGTTTTTCCACAAAACCATTAATTGATGAATCACCTTATTCCGCAACACTTTTTCCCTATGGTCAAGAATCTGGACCGGTTGTTCCTCATAGGATAGATTCTCTTCTAGCTGAACTACCTCTGGACTCAAAACATGAGATGGATCTGGCATTTACTTACTTAATATTAAACATGAAAAACATTTTGTACCTTAGATAAACTCAGAGGTAAAGCCACTCGGTATGCAACTGATCCGACTCTATCCATAATTTCATATAGTTCAATGAACCTTGGACTCATCATTCCTTTCTTACCAAATCACATCACACTTTTCAGTGGTGATACTTTGAGAAAAACATGATCACCTACCTCAAAAGAGAGATCCTTCCTCCTATTGTCTGCATAACTCTTCTGCCTGCTCTAGGCTATTCTCATGTGTCTCTGTATCAGCTGAACTTCATCTACCAACTCTTCTACCAATTCTGGTCCCATCAACTTCTTTTCACCTACTTCATCCCAAAAAGATGGAGTTCGACACCGCTTCTCATATAATTCCTCAAATGGTGCCATCTGTATACTAGAATGAAAACTGTTATTATAAGAAAACTCTCCCAAAGAAAGATGTTGGTCCCAACATCCCTGATAATCCATCTAACAATCACATAGCTTATCCTCCAAAGTCTGAATCATTCATTCAAAATTCCCATCTGATTGAGGATAAAAAGCTGTAATAAAATTTAATTTAGTACCCAATGACTTCTGAATCTGTTTCCAAAAGTTAAGAAGTAAACCTGGGATCACAATCAGATACAATGGAGAGGTGAACTCCATGTAACCTAACTATATCATTAAGATACAAATGATAAATATGATCTAGGAAAACATTATCTCTTATAGCAAGGAAATGAGCAGATTTAGTCAAGCAATCAATAATAACCCATATTTCATTATTAAGTCGAGGTGTCTTCATCAATCCCACAAGGAAGTCCATGTATATATTTTCCCATTTCCACTCTGTCACTGGTAAGGGCTGAAGCATCCCTTTCGGTAACTACCGCTCTTCTTTAACCTATTGACCAGTCAAACACTTCACAATAAAATCAGCAATATCTCTTTTTATTCCGTCCCACCAGTAATACTCCCGCTTAGTACTGCCAGGATGAACTAAAAACAGAGAACTATGAGCTTCACATAACAACTCCCACTTCACCTTTTAATCACAAGGCACACACAATCTCTTCCCAAATCTCAATACACAATCATTATCAATGTTGAATTCAAGCAACTTACCTTTCTGAACCAGCTCTACCTTTTTTTGCAACTCACTGTCTTGATTCTATGCTAGCTTAATTCTATCTGATAGAGAAGATTTCACTGATACCTGCAAAAAAATAGAAGAACATCCTTCTCCAACAACTTCTATTCAAAATTTCATCAAAGCCTTAACCATAGGATCACGTTCCAAATGCAACATTGTTAATGACGCATTAATTTTTAGACTCAAAGCATCAGCCACTTTATTTTCATTTCCCGGATGGTAATTAATTGTAAAATCATAATCCTTGATTAATTCTAGTCATCTCCTCTATCTCATGTTCAATTATTTTTGAGTGAATATATACTTTAAACTTTTGTGATCGGTATATATTTCACACTTTACTCCATACAAATGATGCCTCCAAATTTTTAAAGCGAAATCCACAGTAGCTAATTCCAAATCATGTGTAAGGTAATTTACCTCATGAGTTTTCAACTGATGTGAAGAATAAGCAATTACCTGATCATTTTTCTTTAGTACACATCCAAGTCCTTTCAATGAAGCATCACTGTAGATAACAAACTCACAATTCCTGGAATGTAGTGCCAAAACTAGTGCATTCACCAATCTTCTTTTCAGTTCCTGAAAAAAATTATCACATTCATTTATCTAGATAAACATAACACCCTTCTGAGTTAGCTTAGTCATTGGACTGCATAACCGTGAAAATTTTTCAAACAAACCTTCAGAAATAGTCTTCCAAACCAAGAAAACTAAAAATCTCAGTTACATTTGTGGGTCTTGGCCATTCTTCAACAACCTTTTTTTGGCAGGATCAACAGTTATCCCATCTTTAGAAACAATGTGACCAAGGAAAGAAATTTGTTGCAACCAAAACTCACACTTTCTGAATTTCCCATACAATATATTTTCTTTTAAGGTTGGAAAAATGACCCTTAAATGACTTTCATGCTCCTCTTTACTTTTAGAAAACACCAAAATATCATCAATTAAAACCACCACAAACTTATCCAAGAACTCATTGAAAATTCTATTCATAAGGTCCATGAATACAGCAGGTGCATTGGATAGCCCAAAAGGAATAACAACAAATTCTTAATAACCATATCTTGTACGAAAAGTGGTCTTCGGAATATCGGATTCCTTTCCCTTCAACTGATGGTACCCCGATCTCAGTTCAATCTTTGAAAAAAAACTGAGCTCCCTAGAGATGATCAAACAAATCATCGATATGAGGTAAAGGATATTTGTTCTCAACAGTGATGTTATTCAAGGATCTATAATCAATGAAAAGTCTCACAGAACCATCTTTCTTTTTAACAAATAAAACATGAGCACCCCATGGTGATGTGCTAGGTAGAATGAAACCTTTCATAAATAAATCTTTCAATTACCCCTTAAACTATAAAAGTTAAATTTGATCCATTCAATAAGGGGGTTTTGAAATTATCTTAGCATCAGGAACTAAGTCAACAGTAAAGTCAACTTCCCGATCTGGTATTATTTCAGGAAACTCATCAGGAAAAATATCAGGATACTCATTTACCACTGGCACATCATTAATCTGAACAGTTCCTTTGTTTTCAACAATATTTGCAAGGTAACATTAATTTCCATCATTTACAAGTTTCTCAGCCTCTTGATATGTTATCAACAGTAAGGGTTCATTCATATACACAAACTGAAAGTCTTTCTAAAAAGAAACTTCTTTAGCTCTACAGTCAATCTTACCATGGTAAATAGAGAGCCAATCCATACCCAGGATAACATCAAACTCTACAAGAGGTAAAACAATAAGGTTTGAAAGTAGGTTCTTTCCACGGATAATGATAGGAAGGTTCTTATAAATTATTTTTGCCTCAGCATTTCCCCCAGATGTTTTTACCACAAGTTCAGGAGTCATTTCCTGAGATGGTATTCCCATTTTACTAGAAATGTTTTTAGAGATGAAAGAATGTGTAGATCCTGAATCAAACAACACACTGGCATAATCTGAAAAAACAAAAAAAGTACCTGATACCACTTCATTTGAGAGCCCAACATCTGATGAAGTAGTTGCAAAGGATTTAACCACCCCTTTCTTCTTGTATTCTGACTACTTACCATTACTCGAGCTCTTTTTCAGACACTCATTTGCATAGTGACCCACCTCATTGAACTTAAAACATTTCACTAACTATAAATCAAATTTGGTCTTACCATCACCTTGATCTTTTTCAGTGAAATCACGAGCCTTATGTCCCATCTAACCACATCGGTATCACTTTCCAAAATTCATAAGACATTCCCCAACATGCCTTTTACCACATTTATCACAAATTATAAACTTGGTTTTCTTACCCTAAAACCTTTTTGAAGAATCCTTCCATTTCCCCTACCACCTCGGTCTCTTCTTCTGTTGGTTTTTATAGAACACTTGATCATCCGAAAACTCCATTTCCACCTTCTCAGCACATCAAACAAGCTTTTCTTAACTCTTGAACTCGTGAGAAGATAAAGACCATAGATATTCTGGATTTAATCCTGAGTGAAATTGAATGATTTTACTATCAAGGTCTCGAATAAAATTTGGAGCATACCTTGCCAAACGAGTAAACCATTCTTCATAAGTAGCCACTAAGTCATCCTCTTGCCTCAATTCCAATAATTTTTTTCCATCCTAAGTCTAACATCCTTAGGAAAATACTTCTCATGAAACATACCTTTGAATTTTTCCCAGTCGAGAGCATCAATCTCATAAGAATCCTTGATATTTTTAACCATTGACCACCACTGATCTGCTTCACCCTCCAAATGGTAAATAGAAAGACTAACCTTTTGATTGTCTGAACACCCCATGACATAGAAAATATTCTCCAGTGCTTTAATCCTCCCTTCAGCTAGCACAAGGTTAGATGATCCTCTAAATGATGGGAGATGTTGCCTCATGAAATGTTCCACCACTGACATGTTCCTATATGTTTGATCTCGTGCATGGATACCACCACCATTTGTCGCTTGAGTCAACTGTACCATTACTGCAAAAAATTGTTCAGTTCCAATTCCGATCATCTCAGGATGCTAATTCGGAAGGTTATTTCCTTTTGTATGCCTTCCTAGCACAGCTTCCCTGTTTCCTCTACGGAAAAGCATTATTAACAAACATTTCTTAGATAATGAAACATGGAAATATTCAAATACTATATCATTTCAATTTTACCATAATAAAATATTTTTTGATAATAATTTAATTGTATTATAACTCTTAAAGTTATCTAAATGGACCTCTGATACCAACTATAAGGTCCTAGCCTTAAACACTACTTAATCATGAGTTATTATGGGATTACACGTTAAGGATCTTTTTATGTTTAGATTTTTAGAAAATTTGATCATAAATCATGCATTACATTCCACATTTAATCAAAGTGGTTACATAAAAGATAGTACTCATTTTTTCCATAAAAGGTAACATATTCAAAATAAAATAACGATTCTTTCTTAACACATCCTTGACACTATCATCACATCATGTACCTTTCCCTTGACCTGTGAAAAACATTTCAAAAACATGGGATGAGCATAAAAAGCTCATTCAGAGATATAAAAATACGTAAAGGAAACATTAATAAATGTATACATAAGAGTCAATGAAATCATACTTTACTCATAAAATATAAGCACGTTAACATACCTCATGAAATCATAGATTTTATGAATAACTCATAGAAAACATAAGACATAGAGGTAACTTGAGGCATTCATAACATTCTTACGTAGGAAGTAACCCTCATGATTACGTTTGGAATACCATCACACTATATTCCCTAAATCTCTTTGAATAATTCTTAACGTTTAACCCCTTCGTGTTACCCAATGCATTGGAGATCTATATCGGGCTCACCCACCCTTAGTTTATCATGGAACGACTCGTCTTCATAATAATTCCCAAGAACCATAACATAATTGTATCACATAAAACATGCATAAAGGAAACATAGCATTTCCAAATTTCAATCACAATATATCAATACAACATATTTATATAATAATAACATTATGAAAACCATTTTCAATACCAAAATAAAATAAAAGTAAAACATGGTATTTATGTTTCATTTAAAAAACAGTAATGGCTTGTAGAGGAAGCCGAAACTCAAATAACGGTCACGGTGGCGGAGAAGTCATTTTTGGCGCATACCTATGACAAAAAAATATTCCTTTTGACATTTAGTAAAACACTTCGTATAAGAAATATTCCTTTTGAATAGATATAAAAGTCAAAAGGGTTTATACCCCGTATGAATGAATGTTGTGTATAAAACAAGATATGCCTCAATGAAAGGAGATTGAGACAAAGTCCCTTACCTCAGGTCTGACTTGACTCGATCATCCGTTAACCTCCTGAATGATAAACATGAGTTAATTTATACTTTCTTAAGAAGATTTTTCAAGTTAATTATTCCTTTTATATCACATATTACCTTGTCATGAACATTATGTAATTATTTAAGTTAATTAAGGTCGTTTTGTCGATCATTGGTACTTGAGTCAAAAATAAAATCTTTATAATTACAAGTTGTTCATGTGGTAAAATATCCATTATATACAGAATTATATTCATAATTTAGATATCATATATATCATATATATCTAGAATATACATGCATTTATAATATTATATAACATTTAATGGTAAGAAATGAAATGCACCGTTCAGGGAGATGGTAAGCCGTACGTACGCATGAACACTACTTCCATTTCTATTTCATATTTAATGGAATTAAAACATAATAATACATAATTTTATTATAACTTTATTATGGTATCATATAGAATATAATTAAATCTATCCTTTATACGTACCACATATGGTATTAACGAATCAAATCACATTGAGGGGGCGGTAGTCCACACTTCCTAAAATGAAGATATCATGTTTACCCATAATGGAAACCATAATGGTATGCAATAAATGAAAAATACAGAAGAATAAGTAAAAAATAAACATATTATATATCATATATAAATATAGTGACATCTTA
Source organism: Viscum album (assembly GCA_963277665.1). Taxonomy (NCBI): domain Eukaryota; kingdom Viridiplantae; phylum Streptophyta; class Magnoliopsida; order Santalales; family Viscaceae; genus Viscum; species Viscum album. The sequence goes on along the minus strand of OY728131.1, from coordinate 300,185,603 downwards.
ATGGCCACCTTTGAAAGTGTTAAAATAATATTGAACAATCATCATTTTGTGAGGCAGAAATTCACCATCCACAGAAACAGTATGTTCTTTAACCATTAAGTGTAGGTGTGTGTAAGTGTAGCTCGAATCCTTCATATAACAACATCCTAGTATATTTAAGATACTTTTTTTGTTTCAAAAGAAATTAATAAAAAGGTTTAAGGGGGTTTAGAAGTAAAATAAAACAAAAGAACACAAGTGAAGACATTACCTTTAAATCAGGTAACTCCCTTTGGTTTGAACCAAAAGGGTTTCTTGAAGAGATTCCTTCCTAATTTTAGGCTTCTAGGATTAGGAGAGGGATGTGGAGAGACAAAATGAGCAGATCTTGTCCGAGACAAAGACTTGAGAGATGTGGGTAAGGAGGTAGAGGTGGGGGCCTTTTATAAGAGGAGAGGAGGGGCACTCTTGGAAATGTATAAAATGTTACATTATATTGAAATGTGTTTCGGATTTAAAAGGTCCCACATTGATATATTTAGAGTATTAGGTCATAAGGGTTCGATATATACTCATAAAATAAGTTTTTGACAAGTTTAAGTCTTATATTTTACATTATCTTTTCATTTTATTTAAATCATTCACTAATGAGGTAATCGATACATCATCATGGTGTCAATTATAATTTAATTTATTTAATGTCTAAAAATTATAAAAAAATAATATGATGTAGGAAATATTTTTAGCTTTACAATTACTATTTATAGTCCAAGATATAATTATGTAGACAAAACTAAAAATGTTTTACTCAGGTGATACATTCTTTGTTATATTTACTTTCTTTAAAAAATAAAAAGATAAAAAGTCATTATCACACAAAAGTGATTCCATGGGGTCCCCAAGTTTTTCACAAGGCATCCAATGGTCGGCCATGACACAAACAGTAGTATTAGGACACATTTTGGTGTCATTTTTTATTGTTATGATATTATTTTATTATCCTTAACTACCAGATTACTAATTAATCAAGATAATTAACGATAATTACCATCGTTACTATTCACAAAGTCCAAAAAAAGAGTCTTAGATACATAATTTGGAACTTCTGATTCCAAATATGGAATCTGTTTTACCAAATTCCAAACACATAAATTGCAATAATTAATTTAAAAATAATTCTCATTGTCAAAACAAATAGCGGGTTTTTTTGAAACAATGTCTATGAAAAGTTTTTCATTAGTTAATGCCCAATGCCAAAGTGAAATTAATTATAATGTCCACTATTGGATTAAATGGTAAACATATATTCTAATTACACATTAAAATGAATTAAAAAGATAATATAACCAAATAATTAAATTAGATGAAAAAGCATTTTTGATGTAAAATGCAGTAATTTCACTATTCATTAAAAAATGAACATTGTCAGAAAATTACCAATACATTATCCAAAGTAAATTTAAATGTCCCAATAATAAATAATAAGTTTATTATGAAAAATGACAGCTTATAAAATTGTCAAAAGATAGATTTAAAAATGGTTTTCCATCAAATGTTAGTAAAACAATCTTTTAAAAATATTAGTGCATTCCATGCTTAAGACTAGATTTATTCTCATTTTAAGCATATAAAACACTATCTAATTCATAAATAGACATAGATAAAAATATATATTATTCATTACTTACTTGGGATCTTACAGTTTGGCCATGACATTTTTTTGTGGGTTATATGCTGTTGAAGTTTTATGTACAACCCCGTTCTTTTTCAAAATAGAATTCATGGTTCTATTATAAAAATGGGTTCCTGAGAAACTTATCATGGCATGTGTTGTGAAAAATTTATGGTAGATGTGTGCCTTTATAAACTACTTAACAGTAAGTGAATCATCCTTTCTAGTGGGATTGTACTCAACCCACCTAGAAACATAATCAACTGTAAGAAGAATGTATCATAATCCATGGGAAGGGGGAATGGTCCCATGAAATCAATGCCCCAAACATCTAAGATCTCAAATAAAACAAAATGCTTTTGGGAATTTCATTTCACTTTGAAATTGTTCCAAACATTCTGAAAGTGGGACATGATTGAAAAAACTAAGGAGAGTCCTTGAAGAGTGAAGTCCAGAAGAATCCAAAGTCTATGACCTTTTGTGAGGTCCTTTGTTTTCAAAGTGGCCACCTCCGAGTTGTGAGTAACAAAATTATAATATGGGGGAATATTCATTTTGGTCGACACATCTACTAATTACCATGTCTCCCTTAGTTTTCAAATGATTTGTTTCATCCCAGAAATTATATTTTAAAAAACATTTCAACTTTATTTTTTAAAAAAAATCAGGAAAAACACCAGAAACCATGTAATTTATAATTGGGGCATACCATGGCATTAATGTAGTGATAGTTGAATGGATCTCAGGGGTGGAATTCAAGATCAATGATTTTTGAATGAGAAGAATTAGAAATTTTACTCAAGTGATAGGCCAGAGGGTTTTCTTTTCACGTTTTAACATTAATTCCAAGGTTAAACACTTATATCATTATGATCCATCTTATTAAACTCGGTTAGGAAACAATTTTCTTGAAAAAAGAAATTTATAGTAGAATGATCTGTGAAGATAATGATTTTGGCGCCAAAGAGATAAGGCCAGAATTTATCTATGGTGAAACCACTACAAAAAGTTCCTTTTCAGTGACATTGTAGCAAGATTGAGTTTCATCCAATGTTTTTGAGGCATAATAGATGACATGTGGAATTTTTTTCTCTTCTTTTACCAAGAACAACCCCAATGGATCTATCAAAAGCATCACACATCAACTCCAATGGTAAGGGCCAATCCAGCGGTTGGATTATCAGGGCAGATGTAAGAGCTATTTTGAGTTCAATGATTTCATTCTTGAGAACCTCATAGAAATTGAAAGTGATATCATTTTGGAGAAACCGAGTGAGTATGAGGGATATCTTACTAATTTTATTGATGAATCACCGATAGAAACAGCATGACCGAGGAATGAATGGATATCACTAATAGAAGTGGGTTCATGAAGTGGTTGGATCACTTCAATTTTTTCATGATCGACATCAATACACATTTTTGAAACTATTTTTCCTAGGAAAATCCCATTGGAAATCATGAAGTGGAATTTTTCAAAATTTAACAAAAGGTTACATGTGACTCACTTCTGAAGGACTAGTGAGAGTGAATTCAAGAAATATTAAAATGAATCACCAAAAAAGTGTAATTTCATCCATGTATACTTCCAGGTAGTGTTTAATGAATTCAGAAATAATCATCATCATACACATATAGAATATTGTAGGATCATTGCCAATACCAAAAAAATCCTCCAATATGCATATGTTCCAAATAGTTAAGTGAAAGTAGTATTTTCATGGTCCTGATGTGTGATTGGGATTTTGAAGTAGCCGGTGTGTCCGTCATGAAATCAATAGTCTAACTATTCAACTAATCATTATAGAAGCTGATCAAGGAATGTAAGAGTGTGTGGATTTTTCTTGTTCCAATATTCAATTTCCTATAGTCGATGCACACATACCATTTTTTATTACTTGAGTTGTAACTACCTCCCCATGTTCATTTGTGACAACAGTTAACCCAACCTTATTAGGTACAAATTTAATTGGACTAACCCATTCACTATCAGAAATTTGGTAGATAATACTAGTTTGAAGAAGCCTAGTGATTTTTTCTCTAACTACCTCAATTATGATTAGATTGAGTCTTATTTGTGGGTTTTTAATTGGTTTGGAATATTTCTCAAGATGGATTTGATGCATGAAAAGGGTAGGGTTGATTACTGGAATTTTATTTAGGGTCCAACCTAAGGCCTTTTTGTTTTCTTATAACACTTGAACATGTTTGGACTCCTCGGTTTCAGTAAAAGAGGTATAGTTAATGATAGGATATGTGTGATCATGCAAGAGGAATGCATATTTCAGGTGATCAGAAAGATGATTCATATCAGTCTCATCATTCATTTGTGTGTTATAAAACATAGGAATGGAAGAAGGGACATCAGTTTCTTCAGATTCATTTTCCTTAATATTTTCCATGGTGGAGAAATAGATATCATAGATGATATGGGATTCAAGAGATTTTTCACGTTTCTATAGATTGAGGGAGTCTATGAATGAATGGTCCGCATCAAATTCACTATTAATGAAATGGTTAATCATGTTGGAGATTTCACATGATCCTCTCTCATTAAAACATGATGAACATGATGGAATGGGTTTCAATTGATGCCCATAAGTGTCTTCGTAAGCATGGATTTAGAATGCAGAGTGATCCACAGAAGGGTATCACATAGCTTGGATAATGTTGAACATGACCAGTTGGTCACCAAATTCCTTGGATAAGATGCCTAAATGGAAATAAATCATGGTTCTCACTTTCATTTGGAATGGTCTTACCATAATTATGGGATATTGATAACAGTCTATCTCACGTTCCATGTCAAGAACATATAAATCAGCAGGGAAGATATGATCATTCTCACAACCAATGAAGTCCTTTATTATACCCTCAAGACTAGAAGTGCATTGATTGGACATTTGAATGACAAAACCCATTGGATGTAATGTATCTAGATCATGGATGGAGAGTATGGATTTTGACATGACATTAATTGAGGGTCCTAGGACTATAAGTGCATTATTAAAGATGGAACTTCCATTTTTCCATTGAACTGCAATGGTCCTTGGATCACTGCATTTTATGGGAATAGACTTGTGCGTGGAATCATTTTTGAAGATATTATATTGCCTCCTAAGGGTGAAAACCTCCATAAGATAATTTTCATACTTACATATTTGTTTTATGGCATCTAATAGGGGAATGTTGACTTCAACATGTCGAATAATGTTGAGCATTTCAGGATCGGGATCAAAGGATTTCTTTGGTTTAGAATAGTCTTGAGGAAAAGGAATGGGGTTCCTAAGTGGAATATAAGGAGGTGAGGGAATGGCTTCATATTTCTTTTCATGTTACTTTTTATTTTCATTTTCTAGGTCATAATTCAATGGGGAGTTGGAGAACTCAACATGAGGCATAAAAATTTCCATTCCTGATCTAAGTGAAATTTCACGTACATTACCCTTGGGGTTGGTTAATGTTTGAGCTGGAATTTGGGAAGGATTTGATTATCGTTGCTGGATTAGGTGGGATCCATGTTGACCAATTTTTATTTCAATGATTTTGAGGCTAGAATGGGTGAATGAAGGCATGATCTTCCACTATACATTACCATGGTTTCTCGGAAGAACAGGCTTATCCTAGATTGGGATTTCCTTGACATTGGTTCTTGGGAAAACGATTGTATTGGTTTGGGTATTGGGAAGGCTCAATATAATAGTTGAATCAAGAAGGGGGATTCTTTACATTGAGGTTTAGGAACAAAAGTGTAAGGTTGTTGGATGTTACCACCACCTTTACCATATTCAAATTGGTTTGGGTTTTGAGGAGGGAGTTGAGATGTATGAGAAATGGGATTACCATACCTCAAACCTTGGTTGAATGTAGAATTGATGGGCTCAGAGTCGGGTTGGTTGAAGTTTCTAATGAACTGACCTGATTATTGGTGGTTGGGGTTCCACTAATCATATTATGAATTAAGCTCCATTCGTCCAGATAAATTAATAATACCCTCCTGAATTTATGGAAATCTGTCAGTTGGATGAGATGGGGAGATACAGATTCTATGATTCTTTATAGGGAACATAGATTTTCGAGAATATGAGTTTGGTGATTTGGATGCCACATCTAGTTGTCTCGCTAGAGATGTAAGTTCACTCATCCACTCCGTCATCTGGTTCACCTCTATAGATTGATTATATTGGTCTTTATTTACTTAAGCATGTGGTCGAGTATGAAATTGTTGTGTGTTTTCAGCCATGTTTCTTTTGAGATCTCTTGTAGATTCATGAGTTTTTCAACAAGATCAGCACTACTTGTGGCATCAATGAGAGTTATCTATATAGCGAATGTATCCCTGTAAAAGTATTCGATGATGAGTTGGTCAGGGATTTTATAGTTTGGGTAGGTTAACCCAAGATTTTTGAACCTCTCCCAGTACTAATGAAGTGATTCATTGGGGATGTGACAGATACCATTAATTTCCATTCATATAAAAGCAGTATTGAAGAAGGAAAAAAATTCTCTAAGAAGAGTCACTACATGTCATTCCATGTGGTTATAGAACCAAGAGGTAGGTATTAAATCCATGACATAGCAGTGTTATATAGGGATAAAGGGAATTATTGAAGTTTTTTTTCTAAGAAAACCCTTGAGGCTTCCTGTTAGAGAACATCACATGGAACTCTTTAAGGTGGAGATTTAGATCCTCACTAGCTAGCACATGGAAATGTGGTAGAAGATGAATCAAATCCGATTTGAGTTATAATTAATCCCCTACGTTTGGATATTGAATACCAAGGGGTTGTTAATTCATATTAGGGGAAACAAGTTCATTAAGTGTTTTTTCCCTAGAATTATCCATATCTAATTCAATTGGTTAGACGAGAACTAGTTCTTGAATTATAAGGTTATCCTAATTATCCTCCTAAGTTGGCGAAGTGTTCACTCAATTTTTGGGTCCAAAAAATCCAAGGGATAGTTTGTGAGGCTATTGGGAATTTAGATACATTTTGGAAGAAAGAGAAATATGGGTTTTTCTTTTTTCTTTTTTATTTATTTTTTTTTACTTTTTTTTTACAATAACCAAAAAATAATGACTACTTAATTTCCCCATCCCCAAAAATGACAGCATTTTAATGAATATATGATTGTAGCCTATTGACCATTAAAATATTTATTTCTCTTCTAACATGTATATAAGAACTTAGGACAAATCCTAGACGATGACATTTGTTAATAGTCGATTGTTTTTAGTTGATTGTATTGTGATTGGGGGATTGCTTGCAGAGATTAAGAAATATTTTATGGATGATTTTTTATTTAAAAATTTGATAAATATTGGGGTGAGTTCATTAATAAGGAGTTAATATTGTGATATCCTTGAACTTTGATTTATATTTCATTAAATTAATGCCCACTTCACAAGAATGCGTTTATCAGAATTCCCAAGTGTTAAGGCTTTAATCAAAGGCTGAATTTAACTAGGGTTCTAATCAAAATTAGTATGTGATTGAGGTAGTGTATTTATGATTCCAATAAACCATTTAATCCATACATTAAAAAAATTAAGTCATTAATCCATGACATGTTAAGTCCAACCTACACAATATTAAATTAAAGAATACTCATCGAGCAAAAGCTCTCTATCACTTAACATCCCTAAATTTTGACTCAATATAATGAAATATTCACTTAGACATTTAAATTATTATTAATATATTTTATTATTTTTAAGATTATGAAATAATAAGAAAATAAAAATAAAGGGATAAAAAAATAGTGATGTTCCAAACACACACAAAAACTGTGAAGGGAATTAAATATAGGATTTATATTGAATTAGAAAGAAAAAGAATGGAAGGGAATTAAAAAGTATTTAAACTATTTTAATAACATTAATATTATTTAATAGAAGTTGGGTGAGAATAATAGATGAAGCATAAGAAACATACATTAAGATTCTATTGAAATGAAAACAGACTTACACGATTACAAATACGAAGAACACAAAAGAACATAAAAATAGAGGAGAAAAGGTATATAAAGTGAAAATATTAGTATAGAAATACCTACCGAGCCTTTAGAAAATTTTTTGTCATTCCAATGTATGATCCTCTCTTCTGAAATACCAACCACATGCAAGGAGATGAGGGGGTTGTATTTATAGCCCTATGAGGTGGACTATTTGCATTTCAAATATTTCCCTCTATTTTTATCACCAACTTGGCCATCTTTACAAATTAATATCAACGTATTATTTTCTTCTAAGTCTTATATATTGATATTTACTTTCATCCAACAAACTTTTGTGGCCATTGTGCTTTTGGAGCAATATATATGGCAATTTTACTAAAGTATTTTCACTTGTCCATTTTTATCAATACTTTTTCAAATAATGAAATGTGAATCAGTTTTTTAATAGAATGATTCCCACAAATAAAAAATAATTTATCCTAGCAAGTTTACTTCTAATATCTTAGATTACACATTGAAAAATACCTGCTAGATTTTATTTGTAAATTAGGATAAAATTCAGGAATAGTGTTCTGATTTTAATTCCTACCTTCAATGAAGTGATCGACATCAAAACTTCATTTGGCCCCCTACTTTATGGATTTGGGCCTTGAAATTTTTATTTATTATATCATGAACTTTTACCCGAATATTAGAGGAGACTAAAACAAAATCAGACCTCCAGATTATGCCCAACAATTCAATATTCATGGATGGTTCAATTTCATCCCAGATTTTTTGGGCCTAATTTTGTTGTCCATATGGCTCTTAAAATAGTAGAATTGGCCAATGATTTCTCTAATGATATATTGGAAATTCAATAAGGAATCTTGCAAAATAGGAACCATAAAATTTTGATTATTATATTTATTTTTATTATTAAAACATTATACTAAATTGAATCTGGATGACTTCAAATAATGCTCAAAAATTTGATTTAATATTTCAACATTAATATTTCACATAAATTATGAACATTTCATATAAAATTAGTAAAGGGAGTTTATAAAAAGTAATTAAAATATTAATAACATCAATCCCATTAAATAAATCATTGAATCAGACACAATAAATTCTTTAGCATTATATAATCTATAGAAAAGATTAAAGGGTACGTAAAATTAAATCATCTCTCAATCAAGGAAAATAGAGATGAAAATGCATTACCATGTTCCAAAATTATACTACACACAAACTTAACATCATGAATAATAATATTATAATAATTATATTATATATTATTAAAATTAAACACCTATATTTAAAAAAATATGACCAATTGTTTATATTATTTTATTTCATTTATATATTTTTTTCTTCTTTTACAAAAAAATAAAATTATTATTTATTTATATTTCTTTTAGTGATTGGTGCTTATATTTTTCATAATATATCAATAGATTCTATAAAAATTTCATGAAAAAAATAAAATATGTGAATTCTTGTGAACTAATTATATTATTGTTACTTATGTTCTAATAGTCATCTAGGATATTGATTTATATGATTAATTCAAGTAGGTGTTCACACCAAGCCAGTCATAAACATTTTATATATGGAAGTGTGACTATATTTAAGGATGTGTATAATATCATTATGATAATTTATAATTAAATTTCATTTATATATATTTTTTTAATCATATTTTATTTTTATATCCTAAATAATGAAAATAAAGATGAAAATATGAAAATGCCAACAAGCCTGTACCCCAGTGGTATATGCTCCAGCTTGTAAATCAAAAGACCTTGGATCAAATCCTGGCTGAGACGAATTTTGGGGGGGACAATGTAGAAGTGTTGTAAAAGGGAACTATAGCGGCGGTATAATTGTAGCAGCGACGACACTGTAATGGTGGAGGCACTGTAACAGAGCACTCTAGCGGTGGTGGTAATATAGCAGTGTAGGTACTCTAGCATTACTGTTCACCATGGGGTCATTTGGGCTAAAAATGGGCTTTCAAGCCTTGTATTCAGGCAACTTGGCCTTGGGCCTTCGGGATATGTAATGGGTCTCCCTCTGCCCAGTCTCAATTGGGTCTTTGCTTTAATAATTAATTGAGGATTCAGCCCCTTTCTTTAAAAAATGAAAATATGAAAACATTACTATATGGTGTAGGTGGTATGAACAACACACAGTTAAAGATATTTTGTTTTCTTAAGTGTATGGAAGGGAGTAAATATTTTCTTTTCAATTAATAAAATGATACTTAAATATACTAATTATAAAAATCTCATTATATTAATAAATTTAAAGATTATTTTTGAATGGTTGCTATAAAATAAATAATAAGAGAATGTAATACTCATATTATAAGGTTGAGTACTCTCTAAAAAAGCCCCTTGTAGTTAAATTCCTTGAACATAAAAAGGTTATAAAGATATTATGGTGATTTGATGGGGAAATAGGAGGAAATATGTGGCATATTTTCATGTGTAAATTTAATGGGAAGGAGAATCATATATTAAGAGATTGTTGGATTTTTAATAGTGAGAGACGGTTAATACTAGAATTAGCTCTTAAATTATCATTTTTTAATGTTACTATTCATGTGTAAATGACCCAAAAATTGAAAAAGTATAGTGTAAAGTTATTGTAGATAAAAAATATCCTCAACCTCTTATTTGGAAACATTTTTCACAGGTTTTGTGTAATTATGATTTATAAACGTTTTTTTCATTTTTCATTTCACCAACGTCACTATTTCATATCCTATGAAATTTAATTTAATGAAAAAAATTATTAATAAGTTTAAATCATAATTATAAAATTATTATTTTAAATAATAAAATTATATCATCATATAAAATATCTATTAGTTTGAATTCTTGGTTTTAAAATAAATAAACTCTAGTATATATAAAATGTTTTCAGAAAAATAATATTTCCCTACATTAGATTAATATTGAAGATAATATTATAATTATTATAGATTATAATGAATTAAATTCATTTATTAAAAACATTGTAAATTATATGAGTAATTAATAGAATTCAAAAATTAAATCACACCAAGAAGATACTACATTAAATGTAATGATTGGATATATATTTTAGAAATATAATATTTTAATTTTATTTTATAAATGGTTTATATATGATATATAATATCAAAGTACAAATTAATACATCTATTGTAATTAATTATATACATAGTTGATTATATAAATATTTGTATTCTTACAGGTATTTCTTGAATAATAATTAAATTATATAAATAATAATTGTCATAAAATATGTATTTTTGATTAAAGATCGTCCGTTTAATAAGATCCTTAAAATTCATACTATGTAATTTATGTTACGCTGATTTCAAAAAAAAGTAATTTTATGTAAAAAAATATTAAAATCTTAATATTTATCTTCAAAAATATAATATGAAATCTACAAAACAAATTTTTAATATAATCTATTTAATAAATTAAACATGTTAATTGTTTCAATTATGATGGTACTAGTTTTTAGTTTTTTTCATATTATTTTTTATTATATATTAATTAGTAATTTTATTTATATACATTCCATTTTCTACACATTGTGTGTAGTTCATAATGGTAGATGTTAGGTAGATCAATAGTTTCCAAAATTCAATATGGCTAGGTCATTACATTCAACTCAACATAAAATAAATAAGCACTTCTATTTTAATATATAGAGGAAAATAAGTGAGGATTATGGTTCCTCCTTACATCATTTGGTTCATATATACCTTCCCCGTTATTATTCTTTTCTATAAAACTCAGTTAATATGGGTGTCCTTGTTGTATGTAACCTCATCCCATCAATCCAAGAACTCCACTATTTGTTCCTTATAGGATAGGTCATCTTCCATTAGTATAACCACTAAGTCTTGTACATATATGAATCTAGTTTTTACATCCTTGAAAACAGGATACTAATGCCATCATTCACATAGCACATATGAGGAGGTAGTTCTAATCGTTAATTTTTCACCTCGACATGAGATGTCAAATGGAAAATGTATCTAGATCTCATCCTCCTTCCTCAACTCTAATAACATATTTCTATAAATATATATATAGAAACAAATTATTAAAAATATAAAATTATTGATCTATGTGATGCTTATAATTAATGATCCAATATCAACATTTCTATATTTCAAAATTTCGATGAATGTTTTTGACCTTCTTTGCCATTTCAGAGAAATATTAGTCCCTATGATCATTCTTTACCCAATTTTATCCCATTTTTTTGGTATATAATCTATTGTTACATAGATCCTCATTTTGTTTTTTTAAATACTAGAATGGAAACATTTATTATGTGATAATTCTATAAAAGGATGATATTAATCCCAAAGTCCATGGAAATAAATTGAAAAAGATTTCAACATATCAACTAATGTTTTAATAGTTCTATCAGCTTGACCATCAATATTTGGGTGGTGAACGGTGGTAAAATTCACCTTAATACCCAATACATGTTGTAATCCTTTCTAAAAAATTAATGCTAAATTTTAATATCAAAAAAATAATTGAGATAGTTTATAAATGTTTTCTAAAAAAAATTTATTTGTATTTCATGTCTCGATGATCCATTTAGAAATCATTCATTATTGTAATTAAAAATCCCTAACATTATATGATAATCAAGTAAAAACCATATGGAATTGTGAGAATTATATATCCTATGATTTCCTATGGAAAAAAATGGTGAATTTTCCCATTTTTCATATAGGTATGGATAAGTTCAGTGTCATAATATTTGAATTTTTTCTTTGTTACCTGACATGAAAACATACCATCCATCAAGATATATACTCTACGATTAACCACTCTATGTTATCCCACAAATATTTTTTAATTAAATATCATACAAATTTTTTCCTCAGGGGATAATGAAAGATAATATATTCGGATAATAAAAAATATTCTTAATCAGTTATATTTTATATGGATCACATATATATTTTCAAAACCGTATAACACATTCCTTATGAAAGTTGAAAACTAGAATATGTTTTACATTCATTTATAGATCCACATTATTATTCGGGGATTCCAAGATCCATACATGAATATAAGGTTTTGTAGAATCATGTGAATGAACTAATTTCTCCCCATATCTTTTTACATCAAGAATCAAAATTTATAGATCCATGAGTATTGGTTATCTTTCTATTCACATTATAGAAAATGTAGCATAACCTCTACTACTCAGAACATCATGAATACGTTTTCCATTCTAGTGTTGTAATGTATCAACTTGTTATAATCTTTAAATATTTTTTACTATCTCATTTGGTTCATGTTTATATAATTTTGTGTAAATATATTTTTCATTCTTCTTTGATCAATGAATAAATCACCATACTCACCGTAAAGGTAATTTTTCCAATTTTTTAATACAATGGTCTTTACCACTAATTTCAATTAATGTGTCAGGTAATTTTTCTAAATTTTCTTCAATTGTTATAAAGTAAAGGAAATTACATTTTCATTTTTCACGTTCATCAACCCAAGCCTTTTAATTATGAATCACAACATATCAAAAAACCATCACCACTACAGTGTAATGTAAGAACTTGTGTAGTGACTAGTAATTCCATTGGATCCGTGAATATTTATTCACATTCTTCTATTTTGAGAAAATTTAATCCCTTTCTAGTTATCAATTTTAATGGATTTGATAACCGTGAATATTTTTACACAACGGATCTGTGATATAAAGATAACCCATGAAAACTATGTATTTTTGTCACAATGGATAGTCTGGGCCATTGTTCAATAACCTCGAATTTTGAATTATATATAAATATAACCTCACTTATGATTAGGTGAATTAGGAATGATATTTTTATCATCAAAAATTCAAATTTTCTGAGTATAGAATATAGTCTCTCTATCCCCAGGGTATTCAACATAGTCATTAAGTGATCTTCATGTACTTACATGATTTTTTTTGTAAGTAAACATATATTTTATAATTACTATGAAATATTAATCCTGATAATCAATAATTATATATTAAATAGTTCATAGAAGATAGTGTGGGAATTGTTAATTCTCTATTACATCACGTTAAACTCATAGTTTTAATATTTTGTTTAGGTTACTATCCTTGGAATATCCTCACTTTTACCATCACATGGTTATATTATAACTGGAGGTAAATAATTGAGACTAGTTGATCTCCTATGATATGGTTGATCATGTACTCAATAAAAGGTAGTAGATACTTTTTTATAAAGACTATATTAAACTAACATTAATAAATGAAATGAAACATTAATCAATCATTTTCTCTAAAAGAGGACCGGTTCACCCAATAGTGAAGTAGGATGATGTATAAGACCTCTAGAAGTACTGTAGAGTGATGTAGCAGCAGCATGTACTATAGTGGAAGTTGGTCACTATAGGGGCTGTAGAGCACTGTAGTAGAAGCGGGTGCAATGGGGTAATATAGTAGGCGGTACTGTAGTAGTATTATTCACAGAATGCGCCTTAGGCCAAAAATTTGGGCCTATGGGCCATGTAATGGGCTAAATGACAACTGGGACTTCGGGCTATGTAATGGCTCTCCCTCTACCCAGTTCAAAGAGTTATTTTCTTTACATAAATAATAAATGAGGCTTCGCCCCCAACCTTTTAAAAAAATAAACAAATATATCATCATATTCCATTATAATATAATAGTTCCCAATATTTACTTCCTCCCCAACCAAACGAGTGAGGATATATTTTTAATTTGGTGTCAAGACAAATATTATTTATTTTTAGAATAAAGGACTAGTGTCATTATTTAATTTAAGTTAGGAAACCATAAGATTATTGATATAAGAAATATTCAAATTTCCCGAAATTAGATTTCTTCCATATATAATGAAAGATAACCCATACACAGAATTATTCTAAATTCAACTACATGAATAATACCCATTTTTTAGAAAAACCACTCAAAATTAATTATTATTGAGGAGTAATACAACTTAGATGGACAATACACACCACTTGGTATTTTCACAAACAACTCAATATTCATCATTTGAGATAGTGAATCCATATTAAAAAACATATAATATATGAAACAATTAAACAATATATGATAAAATAAGGTATTAATGGATATATAGTGGTGAATGAGTGTAAATTCCACCAATTAATTATTGTTTTCCACCTATATTACTATAATTGATAATTCCATGCCAAACTCTCTTGGTTCCTGTGAATTTTGACTCCTATTGGATACATTAATAGTTGGGATATAGAATTTAGTAACATAATTCTCATACTCTGAGAATTAAAAAAATTAGAAGTGTTGGTGTTGAATTAACAGTGGGTTTAATCCTAATGAAAATATTAATTTCCATCAGTCCATTGCATCGATTTTCATGAGTTTGGAGTCTCTATTTAAGACACGTGTTATAATTTTCATAACATCTATGGCAATTATTATGGTGTTTCCTAACATATATTTTATATTTGGGCTTTTGAACCTTCTTAACCCCATGAGACTCATCATTAGTAATTTTTTGATACACCATCATTAATTTCCTTTTTTATATAATTATGTGTTTCTTCATCCTCAATTTCAACATTAAGCACACATTGGACATCTTACTAATATCATCCAACTCCCTTACCTCTAATATATTCTGAAACAAGAGTTTTCATCCACCAAATTATCAGCTGAAATTTTGTTGTGGTGTTTGAGTTAGAATCTATGTAATACCTTTTGGGTGTCATTATTTTTTCCCCATTAGATTCAATAGACCCATTATCCTTTTTTAAATTCTAGGATTTCCCATTCCAATTAGTGTATATAATCTTTAGAAAATATTTATTGATGAATGGTCCTATGTTATACCCACATTACAAAGAAACAAATTCCCACTTTTTCTTATAATCAAAAATGAGTTTCACCATTTTCAACCTCTCCTTCATAAATATAGAGACCTAAAATTGCCTTTTCATTCTCTATGAGATAAAGAACATAAAATCAATTTTACATAAAATTAATATATTGTACCCAAAGTTAGTTTTTATAAGACCCATTAAGGAATTGGGATACTGATAGATAAATTGTTTAACAACATGTTGAATTTTTTTTAGTGGGTTGATATATTTCTCATATTATTTCAAAAATGAGATTGTTAAGTGATAATTTACATGATATTTTGAACTCCATCACCCATATCATTTAAAAATCACCAAATTCTCCATTGCATCCATCCTTATCTCAATTCCTTGTGAATCCCAACATTTCATTAATAGACTATATAGTTCAGGGTGATGATATTTAAATAAGTAAATTTATAAATCATAAATAAATGAACATAAAAGGGATAACACAAAAATAATGAGTATATTTATCCATAACAACTCCCCAAAATTAAATCTACATTATCAATGTTTATCACCCAACTATAATTTTCTCAACAACACTAGTTGAAAAAATTAAAAAATACATTATAATTAATCATTAAATTGAATGTTAATTAATCAATTAATATCCCAAGAGAGTTTCTAACTATGTGTGAAATTAATTTTAATTTCATGTATTGAGTCATGGTTGAGTAAATACCCAACACAGCCTGTTAAGTGTAATCAGCCCCTTGGATAACTATTATGGATCCTTTATCTATATTCTAATACCAATAAAAGGATGTATTTGGATTGAAAACCACAAAGTCACAATTATAATGAATTAAAGAAGAATATCTAAGACTGATCCATATGGTTTCAATAATTTACTTCTTATCCTAGGCTCCAAAAATAATTGAACCATGATTTAATTTCTTAGTTTTTGACTTATAAGATTTTGAATATTTCTATGAATATTTCTGAAGCATGGAATTGAGTTAGAGAGGGATATTAGGTCGTAGAAATCCTTCACATGATGATATTAAAAATATAAAATATATTTTGGTCACACACAAGTAGTTTCTCATGAAACATGAAATAACTTTTCATTAGAATCTCTGATCAGAATTTTGAGACTATAATTGTGTTCATAAAATCATTTTTAACCTAGGCCAGACATAAAAGTTGTTAGCACCAGGATTTCAGTCGGGGGAGAGCAGGAAATGGGGTGTTAACTAAAGAGTTATATATTTAATAAAATTAAGATACTAACTCTTATTATCATCCCCACCCCTTTAGTGCACATGAAATAGGAGATGTGAATCCTATATTTTCCTCATTTTAAGTGACAACATACTAAGTTTTATTTGAGACTATGATGTGCATTGAACAATTTTTTTTATGCTGATTATCATTAGATTGAAGAGCAGAGTTATTCCGACATTGTTTTGGACCAAAATCTTCTATGATTCACCATAAGGAAGAAATATTTTATTTTTAGACCCCATACCATTTTTAATGTATTTTATAAAGTTTTTCCATACTATTATGATTTATATGAATCCATTCTAGGTCTACCTATACATATCGAGGGAAACAGGTGTGATTTGGGTGTCTAAGTGGGAAATTACAATTTGAATTCCAATTTATACGGCATGTAAACCAATGAGACATGTCGTTTGTTCTTCCCATTTGGAGAATATGACATCTAGGGAGTATGCATCGTGTACTAGGGTTATAGATTATGTTGTTACCACATGTCTTGTCGCTAGAGGATGTGGATTGGGTGTCTGTGTGATATTATAATGTTCTATAGAACAACAAGACAAAAGAACATGGACATGGGGTTCCGGACATAGGAACAAGATTACAACATAGCCATGGGGCCATTAATCTAGTACACGCCATGTACCTAGGGTACACGGTGTGTGAGAGGCATTGCTATCTAACACGTGTGAGGAAATACATGACCTCGGGACGGAGGTGAGGCAGGACACACCATGTAAATCCCATTCACACCCTATAAACCTACATGGCATTCCAAGAAATGTAGTAGTGGAAACTTCCCAATGTTTGGGTGATTTCATGCATTGTGTGGACCCTAGAGCATGCTTCGTAGTTTCTTGAAATCATCTTGGGAGTTTCCACCTTTCTTATCTTCTCCTCTACGGCTTGAATTTAGGATTGTTAGTATACTATCCTAATTTTTTTATAGAATGTGATGGTTCCATTTGTAGTGGCCTTTTGAGATATGATGTGGTGTAATTTAATAAAGACAGTGCAGTAGTGGTGCTTAACATTGTGTGGTGGTCAGGGTAGATCCTGGAGTTGAAATATGGGTTTAATCCCTTACCATTTTATGTCTGGATGTGGGACCCCTAGAATCTTTAGGCTAGTAGTGTAGTTCCCCATGTTGTTTCACTGTGTAGGCCCCTACCCTTGGTAGTGTTGCGATATGAAATATGACCAACATGACACTCCTTAAAATTATTATTGACCGATGTTATAGATTTGAATGGTTCTTAGAGAGATACACTATACTAGTTCTACAATATGGAATCAAGGTTTGGATTTCCCTAATCACTCTTATATGGTAGAAACTGGACTCCCCGCAACATGGGTGTGGGTTCTCTATCCATGAGGTTGTTATTTTAGGGTTAGCACACCCTTGATAGACCATGGTGATGGTTCCCTATACAGTTTCTGTTGCTGGAGATAGCATTCTTCTATCATTCCAGGGTGAAGATCCACTACTCTCATTTTCTAGGTAGTTTAGGTACTCCAATTTATGACTAGGGTGTGGGTCCCCTCTCAATTTAGTTGGTACAACCCTATAATTTCAGGGAACATGTTCTCCATATGTGATGTATAGATCGAATGGGTGCTCCCCTACCACACTAGGGTGTGGTTACTCTAACCATGGAGTCTAAACTCCACTATCTATCTAGGGTGAAATTATTATATAAACATTTTTCCAACAGAGTTGGTACTCCATTTTTACAACAAATAGATTTCCATATTGCCTTTGGTGAGTACTCTTGTACAATGTTAGGGAGTGGGTCCCCAATAGTGATCATACTAGTAGAGTGGTACTCCCCTAACATAATAGAGTTAGATTCCTCTGGCCAAAGAGTGGTACTCCTCTAGCATTCTATGGTGTAATTCCTCTATCTATAGAGTTTTACGTCCTAGTAAAATAAGGGTGTCAGTCCTCTGTTCTTTTTGTGGTACACCCTTATCATATAAGGCTTCAGATCCTCATCTATGGAGTTAAACTCCCCCAACATCATGTAACCATGGGGATTTATTCCTCCACTAGGTTTTGATCTCCATTATCTATAGAGAATAGTCACAAATAAAGGGAGCATCCAATAGTTTAATGAGATACATGGGTAGGAGATAGTTCTCCCTCGATGGAGATAGGTGTGGGCAAATCCATATAGGATTGATAGAGGTTTAGCGGGTTTGTTGGGAGTTATTACTCCCTCAGCTATAGATCAATAGTGTGATTTAGGTCCATCCATTCTCTCTCATTAGAGAGGATGGATGCAGTGTGTAGTATAAATTAGTTCTCCCTCAACTGTGTGTAGTGGTGTGGTGTGGGCCTCTCTCCTTTGATTTCACTTATATTTAATTGGGAATAAGGTACTGATGGAAGGGCTTATAGTTTCAGGAACTATATTTCATCCTAGGTAGTTGATCCCAAAGGATAACATTCTCTCAAAAGTGACATCAGTAATTCTAGAGATTTTCTTTATGGAGTGTATCTATCAAACCAGTCCCATCTGAGAAGGATGATCTTATGTAGTTTTCTCCCATGTTTTCATGTTTCCTTCAAGCCTCATGTAGAATTATCTAGAAATCTATTATGTTGAAACCTCATTAGACTTAGAGTATATGATTATTATATCTATATGATTTTGAGATTCTGTGTGGTGTTATTATGATTCTAGGTTGACACACCTTGGGGAATGATATAAAAAGTCATGTATAGTTGAGGATTGTTAGAGGTGGAGTATCTCTATCATTTGGGTTCCCTCTTTCTAGGTTGAGTGGACTAATGCCTTTTAGTTTCTACAATTTATTTTGGGTTTTTAGGAACCTACAGAGTATTGTTATACTCCCCCCTACTCAGGAATTTCCCTCACATGTTCTATATAGTGCAGCCCACATGTCTTTTGATGGAGTCCCCAGAGGACTCAAGGTAGGCAGAGATTAGTGAACTAAACTGACCATGTTTTTTATCGAAGTTGAGTCTAGGATATTTCTAGTTTTCTCTTTTGATAATGATCCCATCCTTTTGAGAAGGTTATATTAATTTAATTTTTTGGTGGCAATTTTTTTTTCTTTATACACTTTTGGTACTTCTATTGTACTTTGGTTTGGGGTAGACGAATGCATGAATTTTTCTCTGGCACTTTTCATATATAAGAATTATTTCATTGATGTGTTTATGGGTGAATGTGTAGATGTTCCTTAGGAATATGACTCTCATTTGTCTAATATTCCAACTGGATGCTAGTATCCTACCCAAGGCCTATTACAAGTGAGTTGGGGAAATAATGTCTTGGGCCTTGTTGGGTCGGGTTGTGATAGAGTGGTATCATATAAGGTTCCACAATGGGACCAAAGTTTCATGAGATTGGTTTGGGTTATAAATATATATTGTTTTGGTACTATGAGTTAGACTCCCTATCCATAGGTTCTAATGTTTGTCTGGAGGCCAATGTACCCATTAACTATGACTCTAATAGGATTCTTTTCAACTTATCACATTATGAAACTGGTCGTAGTGAAATAATGGTACTAACATCATATAGGATTGTGTTTTGGTTTCATTTTCTATCATGATTCAGATCCCCAGATATACACATGGACCATGACATGTATTGATTCTGTTTTAGGATTACCCCATGATGAAAACCAGTTAGGATCCTACTGAAGTGTTTTGATGACTATCATCCCAAGGACGAGGATTTATTACAGGTCCTTGATTCTATGGAGAACCTCTTAGTGGTCCACTAATTGAGTCACAACCCACTGACCAGATGGTGGTTCTCATAGTTCAGGACTAGGATGCACACAGTAAGTGTGTGCTACATGTGATCCATAGGTTGAAACCCATACTGTATCAGGATTTATCTAGTTCCCCAGGTATCTGATGATTTGATTGAGGCATTAATGAAAGTTTTCTTCCATATGTGGATTCCATTTTATCATTTGTTGGTCCAACCAGAGAGGCTTTTGCAAGCATCGGTTGGGTGATGATGGATTCTTGTGATATATACCCATAATGAGGTGATCCTCACCTGGGTCGAGTTGGAGTGTCTGTTCAGGGAAGATTTTTACCCTACTACAATGACATCTATGAATATCTATGTGCACAAACATCTTTTTCATGGTATAATAACCATGGGATTATACTCATAAAGGTTTATGTCCTCTCTCATTACACCATGGAACTGGTTCAGGATCCTTTATTCAGAGAACAAGTCTCCCATAAGGTTCTTTGTAGAGACATCTGATGGGGTGTGGTATCCTTTTCCTTCCAACATATGTTGGGGTACAAGAGTGAGCACTTCAAGTAGAGATCTTATTAGCATAGGTATGGGTAGATATCTTCTACAGTGGTGGTCACGAGGATGAAGTGTATGTAATAATTGGAATATGGATGAAGACATGATCATGGTGCGAGAATCATACCCCTAACTAGTCCTAGACATGTGTCCCTATACCATAGGAAACTCACTGGGGATTAGGTTAGCCATAGGAGAGGTGGTGTTATGCCTTTGTAGGTCGATGACATCATAATAGTGATTTTCCATTATATTTAACTATGGATAGGGTTCATGTCAACAGACTACCCTTGAAAAGAATACATTAGGAACAAGTAGTTCTGCATGATTTCACACTTGGCGGTTGAGCGGGTAGAGAGGAGGGAGGTGTCAAGTGGTTCATGAATTTTCTACTAAAACCCATTTATGGTCTTTGTTAGGCTCATGGAGCTGTGGGATGAGGGAAGGACAACAAGATTTTGTAGAAGCCTTGGACCAAATGGATCCAAGGATGAATAGAGGTATGACTTTTTCCTCTCTAATTTCTATGTTAGTAATTGTTAGACACTATTTTGAGGTACTCTTTTCTTTCTTCTTCCTGCTCAGGGTTTAACCAGGGTGGGATGGGGTGTCGATAGAGAACTGAGTTAGTGTGGTAGACATAAAATTGGACCAACGAGGAGGAGGGACACTTTCCCCACTTAGAAATTTTTTTGTGATGTGATCAAAACCGTAATACCCATTCAGTTCTGCCCAAAGATAATAGTGTCATGGTGTGGTGGATAAGTTCATTATACTTGTGTTTTTGTTGTGATGTTTCGAACAAGTGTATCATAGCAGGTCGTTACATTACCATAGCATAATTTAGCTCAAACAATATTCATGGTATCCCAGTTGTAGGGGGAGACTAGATTATAACCAATTTTGAGTGGAATCTCTAGACCCTATAATGTTTCTATTGGTTAGACCAGTAGCGTAGAATTCATAATCATATTGGATTCCACTAGTGAGTGTTTTAGTGTTTCTGTTTTGGCCAGATGTGTTGTAGTTTGAGGTTCCTAGATAGAGGGACCTGTATGGAATAATGGGTAATCCTATAAAGCCATGTGTTGTTAGTTGATACCCTCAAATTCTCAAAAATAACATGGAATGAAAGATTGTTGAAATATTTTTGGGGCAATTCATCCATGGTTAGATTTGATGTGTTGGGATACGATGGTATCTGCATCAAGTTATTAAGATGGTCTTCTGATAGACCCTATGAAAGAAGATAGACTGTGGTGCTTGATTTTTTTACATCCTATCATAGTGGAGGAGGCGTTTTTTTCTTCAAACTTGATTTCAACCTGGTTGGATTGGATGTGGGTTTGGTTTATCCTTGGGTGTTCCACTGAGTGTGTTCTTATAGGTATCATAAGAACCCTTAGTGAACTTGATTGTATGGGTGTTGTAGTAAAGAGGTCAGTTTCCTTCTAGTATGCATGTGATTTGTCTTATCAAGGATTAAAAAACATAATGTGGGGAGAGTGTAATGAATCGTGTTTTAACATATTTGAAATTGAAATATTTCTAATACTTTTTTCTAAACCTAGTAGATGAGTTGACGTAGGACACCGGGACCCAGATAGCCTCAATGTGGTGATATGAAAAATATTTAAAAAAATTATGCAATTGCAGTTTCTTCTAAAACGTATGATAAATCATGATATCAGTTTCATATCATAATTATGAGAGTTCTGATGTTTTGTGAACATCCTATTCTCCCTAGGCACGAAATAAATTTTTCTATTGGCGAGTTTTAAGTTTGATGTGAGTTTTAATTGAGGTGTTAAATGTGTAGTGACTAATTTAATCAAACGAAATTACTAACCCTTTTCCCCTCCCCATCCCTTTGTGAACATGGCATAATGGATACAAACCTTATTCTTTCCGATTTCAATCAAAATCAAACAGAGTCTGAATCAGAGTGATTATTTGTCGTTAGTCCCCATTTTTTATGTCGATCATCATCGAGTCAAGGTGAAACATGATCTGTGCATCATTTCAGAACCAAATCTTTTAAGTTTCCCCACAAGGATGGAGAATTTTATTTTTACTCCCAAACCCATTTTTATTCCTTTTTATGCTTCCAATGTGCTATTAAAATATTTAGATTTCATTTCTTGGCCTATCTATTGGTTTATTGGAAAACATGGGTGATTCAGAAATCTCGTTGAAAAATTCTGCGTATAATTTCCATTTAGAAGGTATGTAAACCAATGGTTTAAACATGTCTGTTCTTCCTATTCTAGGAAGATGAATTATGGGAACTAAACGACGTGTTTTGGTGTTACGTGCAGTGTAACTACCTCATGTAGCATGTCTAGAGGACTTAGCCTTGGTATCTGTGTCATACAAGATGGTTCTGTTGAACTACATAGAAAAATTACACAGTCATGGGGTGCTAGAAGCAGGAATTGGAAAATGACATGAAAAGGTATCCATTTATCAAGTAGTTGTCATGTACCTATGATATATTTCGCATGGGATACACGGACAACCAATATGTGTGAGGAAAGATGTGTTTTGAGGGGTTGGGGTGAGGTATGACACACCATGTATATCTTTTACACATCTTTTCCACCTATATGTGAATCCAATCTATGTAGCATAGGACACTTCAGGGTGATCATGCTAGTTCACACATTCCGTGGAAATGGTACAAACAAGGTACATTCCTGAGATCATTTTTGGATCTTCGTCCTTGTGTATCTCTGTCATCAGGGCTCAGATTCTGGCTTGTGAGTAGCCTGTCCTATAATGTTTTTTATATAGAATTTGAAGTTGGACTCCATAGTGGAATTTTATATAGAACATGGAATTATTCAAATGATCAATAAAGGTATGAATAAGTGAAAAAACAATAAAATTTCACAAGTGAGGAAAAGATAAATATGTTGGTAAGATAATATATTAAAATAAAAAATATAATTTTGAAATCATGCCCAATAAAACATTAATCATCAGACATTAATTCTTAAACGATTTCTTTATAATAGGTTCATAGATATCATAAGATTTGGGGATCAAAATATAATGATCATAGATAAAAATAAATCCATAATTATATCTCCAATACCAATCACTATGGTTCTGTAAAATCATATTATCATGGTTTCTCACTAGGGTATCCTAAAATATTATTATGTCGTGCTAAAAAGGTATAATAATCATGTCATATATAGGGATTAATTCTTTACATAGTGTATTTGTGAACAATCTTAAACACCATTCAATAAATATAATTCAGAATTTTTTTCTTTGCCATTAGAGGAAACAATACATGATTTTGTAAAATTTTAATTTACCCTAGAAGGAAACTGATTAAATGATAATACAAAACATGGGCATATTCCATCATGACTATTAATATAGTTTGTATTATTAGATTGATTCATATTAATGATTAGATAAAGTTAACATGGAAGGAAAATATATTGGTATGAATAACCCATTTAAATTTTATCTCATGAGAATTGGTTAGAAATTGAGTTAGTAGATATCATAATATAAATATCTAAAAATTGGGTATCCCCAAAGGAAACAAATTAAATTAAATAATGAATATTCATAGTCGATGTTCAGGAAAAAAAATAATGTGATAGAAAAATAACCAAATTATGAATATAATATCATATTATATATAAAATTATATAGTAACACATGAATAATATCCTTCAACATGAAGAAATAATTTTCAGAAATTTCGATATAGGTACGAATCATTTTTAGGAACATTATAAAAATTTCACTAGAAATAACAAATATCCATTTTATTTAAGATAAGGTTTCATCAATAAAAACATATAAAACATGGTATAAAAGACTTTATATTATAAACTGTGTAATTTTAGATATGAATATTAATTAAAAAAGGGAAACAAATATACAGAAATAAATTGTTAAAATTTCATTTTTTAACTCTTTTATGAAGATGTCCTAAACTAAATAAATTAAAAAGTTATTTAACGAATTTTAATGACAGTTATGGTACTATAATGTAACTATAATAAATTATCAAGGAATATATAAGGAAATTCAAAAAATAGTCCAATGAATATGTGCATGGAAACACTATGTCCCTAAGTAAAAAATTGACAATGATAGTTTCACTGGTAAGAAACATTTTGGGAAAAACATTTATTAGATGGAAGTTAGTTTTTTCAAAATAATTAAATCCAAGTAGATTACAAGAATATTCAAAATGAAATACATATGGAATAAATGAAACTATATCATTGACATTGTGGTGCATAGTATTAAATGAGCCTTATGAAATTAATTTTTCTTTAAATAACAACACACCAAAATATCTGGATTCTAAAAAAGATCATGAATCACCTATATAAGAAATATATATTTCATACGAACATTTCCATAACATTTTTATTATATATATAATTTTATAATATCTATTTATATTTGTTTTATGTATATTTATTAGTTAGTTTTTTTTTTGACATTTTTTATGAGTAATCGTGATAGATTTGAACTAGATTAGTAAGAGCAATGTTGTTCTTCATTACTCTCCAATATTATATAATTTCTGGATTATAAATATTACTATAATTGATTATTAATAATTATTTATCATGTTATAATTTCATCTGAGGATTTTTATGGTTACAATCCATAAAAATGAAATCGATGCTGAGTAAGTTTCTTTGATTTCGGAAGAAAAGATGTTGGATTCTTAAATTATTAATGTGATACTTATGTTACCTTCCTATAACAAAAATCAAAAAATTATTTAATTACATAAATCCTATATTATATGTAATCATGTTCCCCAATTCATCCTTTATATTATTTTATATCATTGTTTCATCATGTGGTTAGACTGACCCAATATTGACCATTTCATCCTTAATTGATGAGTGAGGTTATGGAAGTGGTTTTCTAATAATAATATAATTTTCATCAAATACAAATAAAAATATTTTTCATAATTTTATATTCTAAAATTTATTTGATTATAGTAAATAAATAATAATGAATCGATTCGAAAAACGAGACACATTAATTTTTTGAGGCTATAGTCCACACTAACAAAATAATGATATTTCTGTTTTCCATAATTGAAATTGGGAAAGTTTGTTATCAATTACCCCATAAATATTTTAAAAAATATTATTCTATAATTACTACATTCCTCATTTAATATAGGGAAATTTTTTTTAAGAATTAAAATAGAAAAAAAACATTGTTAGTGAAAAAATAGAATTTATGTTGAGAACTTTGAGATACCCTTGGAGGATTCCTAATAAAGGGATGTGTTAGAAAAAACTCCATTATCTATAAGATTAAATGAGTGTAATAGAAGTATATTATATGTAAAATGATAATATTTAATGATTAAATTGAAATTTTGGAGTGAACATTTTGGGGTTCAAATAGGCCCCATTTATAAGGGGTGGGAATGGCCTTGATGTAAATATTTCTTCTTAATATAAACAGAGTACAAGTTACACGTGTCATAAAGAATCAAAAATATATAATAATTGTGTGCAGAAAGTTTCTACAGGATCAAAAAATCATTAAATTTATTTTTTATATGTTTTTAACATTTTAGGACTTTTACACCTTTTGTGAACCCTTTTTACACTTTTTCTTTTTACCATGTTATATACTTTTTTCATATGAAAAAAATTGTTGTGACTAAAAATAACATATTAAATGAAAAGGAGTTTGTAATTATAAATTTTAAATTAATTTTTATTTCTTAACAATATATATAGGAAATATTATTTTTAAAAAAATATATGTATAATTTGTTCAAACAGTTTTAGAGAATACATAACATAAGTTCTAAATTTCAAACATAGCATTCTAATATAAAATAAATATTTTTATATAAAAAATATATATTTTTCTAGATTATAGTTTAATAAATTCCCATGCAATTCATATAAACTAACAATTTAATTAAATCTAGGTATTTCTAAAAACAATATTTTTCACTATTTAGTAATAAATTAACATTCTCCTAAACATCAAAAAAATTAATTGTATGTTAAATTTCTTATTACAAATTGAAAGAAGACATTCATTTTAAATAATTGAAATTTTTTTAATTAATAAATTATCATTTATGTAAAATTTAAAAATATAATGAAAATTACATTTATTAAATAATTTCCATTTATACAATTAAGCCATATTAAAATTATTGAAAACATATATCTAATATAGTGAAAGTAATAATATATATTATCACCAAATTCATTAAAACGTGGTTGATTTAATTTATTAATAAAATAAAAATTAAATTGAGAAATAACTATACAATTTTAATCATATTACTTATTTAGCATCTAAATATAAGAAATTATAATTGATTATTTTATATTTAATTACTTCTGGTTTGATTCTAATTATAATTTAATTTATTAATGTTAATCAAATATATCATTTTTCTTTTATTATTAGTATTTCATATAGAGAATTCAAATATTTTTTTAGAAACTTTATAGTGAAATCTTTGGTTATTACAATCTCTCCCCTCAAATAAATTACATCATTATAATATTAATTATTTCTAGATAATGAAATATTTATGGTTGTATATAAGATATAAATGAATTAAAATTTAATTTCTAACAAGGATTCATCCTCACTATCCTTGGTATGACTAATGAACTCATATTTTCTCTTGTAATAAAAATATAAAAATTTAGTTTTTCCTTTAACATCTTCTATTAAATTCCCCGATGTAGTGGGAAAATATTTCAAAGGGAGTTTATTGTGAGAATTTAATTTATAGGTGGTTATGGGTTTAATACAATTTTTAATTTTCCTCTACCATGTCCAAATACACCAGGGTGCACCTTGCTACTGGTAAGCTATAAATAACACCCCATGACATCCTCGAATAGGCTAGGGTTTGTAGATAATAAATGAGTGGGAATATCATACACCTAGAAGGCCATACCCAAAATTACATGTAGAAACATTTAAATCTCCACACACCAATATATTTTGTAATTGGTTGGTTAAAAATACTATAGATTCATGCATAACATCTATTCCACATTAGATTTCAAAAAGTAATGCTATAGAAGTAAAAAGAGTTAAATACAAGGAAACAACAACTCTAAAAGAACACATCCTGCAAAAAAAATTTGGGGAGGAAACTCAAAATAAACTACTAGATTCATACGAGATATTTCTAAAATAACTATGTTACACCTTCTCATGGACCACATAGGATACCAAAAAAGGTCTGACATATGCATAAGAAATGGATTATGAAGGTAGATTCCATACTTAGTTGAGTAAAAGAATACCCAATATGACACCCAAAAATCCCATATATTAAAGAATTCATATAGTGGTCAACTCATCAACATGATTATTTTTTATTCATAATATAAGATTTAACAAAATTAATCTGGGTAAAATAAAAGGAAGAAACAAAATCTCAATGTGAGGTCATGTCCACAAAGTCATCCAAAGATTCCACTAGATTATCTCTTTATATACCTAATAGAACTAAAAAAAGAGTAAATAACCATGGGGTTTTCCATTATGAATCATTAAATAATATTATAGGGCTCATCAAATACACTCCATTAAAAAATCTACAACTCGTTGGATGAATAAAAATATCAATACAAAGATAAGGGATCATGCCCATTTCTTAGGCGGTGTATATAGCACTAACAGAAATAATATGAAACATAGAAGATCAAACCCATTTATGTTGCTCATGTTAATCCTAAAAAAACCTATGTATGTAAATATGAATAGGGAGACAAAACTAGGGCCACATAGAGAAATTCCAACTCTAGACCACTGAGGAGATCATGAATTATTCATATAAAATGATACCACACTAGACCCTCACCGATGTAAATTGAGGAAACTCACCCTGAAAGAAAACATAATTTTATAACAAAAAATGATATGGTTATATGGAACTCACAAAAGATTATACCAGAACTATTTTTAAATTAACAAGGGCTGTAAAATAATCGTTAAATCATAGATGGTGTGTACAAAAGGGCACACAATGTGTCTCTCTTTTCCCATAACAACCAATGTCCTTCTGACTCAAATATGATGTCTTTAACTGAATATAAAAAATTATCACTAGGGCACATAATTTATATGGTTCAAGAAAACATTTGGGTTGTTTATTCTAATCCCTCAATTTACTCTATACCATGATTTTTTATACTAGATAATCCCACGTATACTTTCCATTCCCAGTCTTCTACCTATTCAATTTTTATAATACATTACATGTGCATCAACTCTATAACACTTGAGACTTTTATGTGAAATATTTTGTTTTTATGTTATATAAATCATCAAAGAAATCTTTCACTACACACAACACTAGCTTGGCTTACTTTACACGCAACTGCGGCCTTCCTCGATAGCTTGCATCGTACACAATACCAAGTTTCACTAAACAATGATATGCTATTAAAATATTATTAAAACTAGCCGTTATGAATAGTAATAACTAATTTTTGAAATATTATAAATTTTATTTTTTAAAATGGACTTCATTTTTGAACTCAGATTATCAAAATTAGCCTAGGGTGAAATTTTGTTATTTTTCTGAAAACTTTCAATTTTTGATGAATAGTGAAACTATTAAGTGGCTGTTAAAAAAACTGAATTTTTCATAAAACTTAATTTTACCGCTTCTGTGAGTGGAATTTCAAAAAACCAAGAGACACGGTTGACGTTAGTAATTAAAATGTGGTTCAATGAGATGAAAATAATTTTTTTGGTGAATAGTAACTTTTTACTTTTTTTACCACGGTTAAAAGTAAATAGGGTAATTAAGGGTAAAAATGATATTATTATTACCCTAACACATGTCCTAATTCTATTGGACAAGTGTAATTTGACCAAAAACAAACTTAGAAATAAAATATGACCATTTAGTCCCACTTGGATTAGATTAGGACATTTATTATTAATTTATTTAAAGAAGGGTTAAAATAGTTAAAATCAATGTTTAATAACTAAATCATATTTAATATGGGGATATACATAAGATAAATTCGACTATAAATATTCATTAGAAATATAAGAAGATTTAATACATAATGGTATTTTATTTGTAATTTTTATACATTAAATAATTTAATTTATTTATGACACAACAATGATGCATTAATTATCTTATTAATGAAATATTGACATAATTGATGTTATAAATACCCAAATAAATATAATTTGATACTTTTTATGAATTAAACTAATTTTATAGGTTAATATGACATGTTAGTATTGATTTAATTAACTTTTTTCGAACTTATCATTCTGTTATGTTTTTCACAAAAATCAATTACTAAATAGTGTCAAAATTGACATAAAATAGTTTTTTAAAATAATATTATACTATTAATTGTTATTTTATTCCTAAAAAATCCAAGGTTCGGAAAAATTACTTACATAAGGTTATATATATTAATAATAAACAACTTGGGGTTCTTTTGGCTTGATATAGTAAGTTTATTAACCTTATAGTATAAGAACACAAGAAGACACGGTAAAAGTAAAATTATTTAAATTAATGTTAAATCTAAATGATAAGTTTTAAATAGGAACCTAAACTTGTCTAAATTATATTGGATGAGATGATTTATACCCATACCCACCTTAGTCTCGAAATAAATCAATTTGGGGCTATTTAAAACCAAACTTGACTTTATAATAAAATAATATTTTTAGTTATTCCAAAGGTGCCCCTCTCCTCCCTTATAAAAGTGCACCTCCTCCCTCTCTTCCTCACACCTCTTTGAGCCTTCAAACTCTACCAACCCCTGCCATTTTCTCCTCTTCACTTCCCTAGAGACATCCTAGAGGTCCTGGTCTTCTTCAAAAACCAATTTTAGTGCCCTAAAAGGAGGTCTCAAAGAAGCACTTCAAAGAAGAGGTAATATCCATTACCGATCCTTTCCAATTTATTTCTTCTTCAACTTCTTCATAATTATTTGTTTCATTATGAAGTAATAACATCAGTATCACTCATATACTGATATGTTATTTTATGTATTAAACAACCCTATTTAACCATCTATTCATCCTACAGAAAATGAAATCACCGCGCGTGCGTACGTACGGAATACCGTCTCCACGCCGTGGTTTAATCTATTTTCCACCACCACCTTACTTGGATGGGTATAATGGTGTATATAATGTCTATATATGACTATTATAAAGTGATATTGATTCTGAAATAGTATACATACACTTGAATACAATTCCACGATCATAGGAACGATATCATCACTCGTGCGTACATACGGAATACCGTCTCCACGATGTGATGCGACTCGTTCTACATGATCTTCATTTCATAATGATTATATAAATGAATTGAATGAATTAATATGATATATATTACACTAATACCATTCTGGAAATGAGGTATCTATAACCTAAAGAGAAGAATAAGAATTTATTCGACAAAACACGCATAAGAACAAAAAGTTATAAACACCCGAATAACAAGTAGCAATGAAATATTACTACTAAGAAGCTAATAATATGACAATATATGATATCATAAAAATAAGTATGATTATGGAATAAGTCAATAACATTATTTAAATCATTATACAGGAGGTTCAGACACTTACAAAGCAAGTCGGACCTAAGGTAAGGGAAAATATCACAATCTCATTTTTATCTGAGATTGTTTATACTTTGGTATTTACTGGGATGTATTTTATCATCCACAACCATGTTTCCTCAATATGTAATATTATTTCCATCCACCTAAAATTTTTTAAATCTAATTTTACCCTTTGGTGAGTTTTTAGTAAAAGATACGAAAGGAATCTTTTCTCGTTTTACGTACGAGGTACTTTTTGACTTTTCCGACAAAAGTACGAGAAGAATGTTTTTTTTAACTTATACGACATGAATGGATTTTTAAAACATTATTTCCAAGAAGCCTCTGTTAAAATTTTTCAAGTTTATTTTTAATCAAATTCTTTTAGTTATAATTTTATGACATGTTAAGAAATGAAAAGTGTTTTTGAAGTAGAAAGGATATTTTCTTCAAGAATGGAGTTCAAGTGTTTTATCAAAATTATTTTCCATCTAAGATAATATTGGGTTCTGTTTCTATCCCTATTATTACATGGATTTGATTATGTTGTGATGGAAATATTTTTATGAATTCCTTTATATTATATGAATTGTTTTATGATGTCATGTTGTTTAAGAATCCCATTTTTATTACATGGGTTATGCTATGATGTATGGTTTATGATTTTGTGGCACACATAAGAATGGTATCATTATGAGATAGGTGGGAGCTATATCTCCCTCCAATGAATTGGGTAAAGATTTTATATCTCATGAGATAGATATGGCTATAATGATATGTTATACCAGTTTAGTGAAACAGGACTGAAACGAGGAGTGAACTCGGTTCAGAAATGGACTTTGTCCACTAAGATAGTCTTGGCAATGAGTCTTGACTAATAAGAAATGATTCTCTATGATTATGTGTGTATGCCACAAAGTTTTAGGTTTTATGTTATGATTATTGGGATTACATTTAGCTTCTATGATTTATCACATGTTATGATATTATGATCTATTTTGCAAGATAATATTTCCAAAAGTTATGTTCTTATGTATATGATGTGATTGATATTTCTTTTGTTTACCCTTACTAAGCATTTGAGCTCACCCTTTTGTATGTTTTATTTCCCCAGGTCAGGAAGAAGGTTATGAAGTAGAATATGCCAAAAATAGACTCTAGATATGATGAAATAAATGGGAGGAAAAGTAGATGCTTTATAAACCCGTTGTTTATTTTTCCCAGTTTCTATAGACACTATACCTATACGGTCTTTTGTTTGTTTTGTTATATGTTGTAATAAGTGTGCTTCAATTATGAAGTAATAACAATGTATGTAAAGTATGGTTCGTAATAAACTCCAATAGTTTGTGGGGTCACATGGACTCTTGGGATTCTACTCCTGATAAATATTGAACCATTGATGCTAGGTTACATAAAATTTGATTAGTTACACATGATGTTTCTTGTAACATTGACTCCTTGGTGTATACACCCTTTACATACTGAGTCTGACATCAAGATATCACACTGTGTTTGGGAATCCAATAAAGAATTTTATTTTTAACTCATCATGAAAACCCAATTAAATTATCATAGGGTAATACATGTTATTTCCACATCTAGCCTACTTGGAATATTTCCTAGAATTTCGAAGAAACTCTATTTCATAACACAAATTCACTCATTCTTTAGGGTCCTTTTCTTAAACAACAAATTATGATCATAAATCCCCATATCTGAGTGTATAAGGCCTTGAATGTGGTTGACGTCTATATTTGAGAAACTTTTTTGTCAAAACACATATTTTAACCCCTTCTTGAACCTCTGCAGAGGTAAAATCACATGAATTTATCCATCCACAACATCACTAGATCACAATTGACATTGGTGTATATAATCCAACCAAAAAATCGTAATATGTATAATCCACTATCTCATAAAACCTGCGAATATGAATCCCATGAATGAAGAAAACCAAACACAATTCATGATCTATGTCCAACCATCTTTCAAAATGCATCACACCTCAACCATTATTCATATCCCAAATCATTACCGACGGTAATAAATTTTTGTGCCTATAAATGATTTGGAATTGATCATATACTGTGTATTAGTAAAAATGTAGGCCAAAGAAAATAGTGATGATGAATTTATAAAGAACAGTGGGAGAAATATAGAAAATATTAACACAAGTAATGAACTATGATCATTTTTCTTGTTACACTGCATCAATTTACATGGGAATGATAAATTAAACGATAATCAAGAATAAAAAAATAAAATTAGTCCCTAATTATAGGAAGAAAAAAACACCAAAAAAAGAAATGATCAATCATCTAATAAATTTATATGAAATAGTTAATCATGTTAAACATGATACAAGCAATGGGGAATGAATAAACATAATCAAATGTCCAATTGTGAATTTGGATAGATCGCTAATAAAGAACTTCTTTGTTTAATTTTAATTGGTGAAATTTAAGAACTCTATCAATGATGATGATTATCATGGTACTATAATATTTGACCCATGATCATGTGACCATCCTCCAGAACACCATCCACTAATATTCTAACTCTTTATCATATCATTCTCTATATGTTTATGTACCTCACCCTTGGGAATTCTGTGTAGAGGAGATTATATAGAGTAGTCGTTTGGGTTTTGAAAAATAATTTATTTTTAAATTAATTATGTAAATTATTTTATTTAATACACTAATGACTATGCTCTACCAAATAACATGACCCCAATAAAATATATTTCATTTCAAGGGAAAACCCCTCAATTAAAATTTAATGGTTGACTTGGTATCCCAATTTTAGACTCCACTCAGGAAAAATTCTATTTTTTTCTCAAAAATATTTTCATGTGATATATAATATTTACTAATATAAATATATCCACACCATGGATCTCCACCCCCTCAAAATCTCATGTTATCTTGATAACTTACAACAAAAATATTCATTGAAATTTTTGACTATTTTACAAACAAAATTATAAATCATTACATTTTTCCCACCATCAACAAAGTTTGAATGAAAAAAGAAAAACCAAAATAGACCAATGAATACATTGAGATTGCATCATGACCTCACACTCTAAAGGTTTCACCTATAGATATTCATTGTAACTGAAAAACAAAATCCAAGGGAAAAAACATTCCCATGAGTGGTAATATCTTTCCAGATCTCAAACTCAAATAGAAACTTCAAAATGGTTATTCCATTATCAATGTATAACTCACCCTGATTGATATCATACAATTATTTATACACATATCCCCCTAGATGTGAAATTATTAATACATAATGTGCCCAATATAACTACATAATTAGTGGAAACAAGTAAACCACCTCGCTAACCAAACATAGTTACTTGAAAAAGCGCCAATAAAACTCAAATTTAACATGCCACCCTATCCAAATTTTCACAATTATTGATGAGGTGAGATCTCCCTGATCGCATGATATCAACTAAGAACATTAATCATCTACTATTGTTATTTATTGTACTTCATACATATATTTATAGTCCTTATTCTTCCCTAGATTAACTATACTATTTAAAACCATCACTCACACCAACTCTGGTCTTATAAACACTATTCATCATGAACCAACATGTATAGTGGTTCCGTACAGGGTCTCTAAAATATAGAATCAAAAGGTGATACATAATAATTGGAGGGTTAAATAATGTTATATGGAATATCCACCAATGGTAGATGATCCTCATCATTATGGCTAAATATTATAGGCCAACTCGATGCATGTTCACAAAAACCTATATTTTTTACTATGGAAACCATATATGTTGGTGTAGAAAACCCATGATTAACTAAAATTGTGTATGATATCCTCATGTAACCCTTTCCATAATCAAAAAATTTTGTGATCATCAGTTCTAAAATGATTATCATGGAAACTCCATGAATCCAGACTGCCTCCTACATGCACAAGTGTCACAAAAATGCTGTTGAACTCTATTATTAGATGGATAGGAATATAAATGATTTTATGAGTCAGTATATAATCACATGAATAGAATCATGACCAGTCAATTATTATGGAATAGACATCGTGAAAATAATGATGCCATCCAATATTAACTTCATCTCGATACTTTGTCCTTCACCTACTCATGTGTTATGTGTCGAGAGATAATCCCATCAACACTATAAAAAATCCTTGGATACCCAACTCAGTCCTAAATCAACATAGTATATCATAACCTCTATTGGATGTATATAATTGGGAAATAATGAAACCTCCTTTTCAAATTTTCTCATGGAATGACTTCTATCACCATCCATCCACAACAAGGATGATGCAATCCCCACATTCATAATATCCATAAAAACATATAAATTTGATACTTGTTCATGATGTATATCTCAATATATATAACTATTTTTGGTACCCTGGATTTTTGAAAAATCTGAGGGGAATAACCAGTATCTAAATGTATATGGAATTATCCTCTCCCTTGGGGGATAACTGTCATGAGGGAAACTGCTCAATCACCTTGTTCCAAAAACAATTAATGGAAAACCTTTCAATATAGATCGAATTTTATAGACATTCGCTTTGGTGGATCCTAATAAACATATTCATCATCTTTTACTGGGTCCACTATCACTCTCATTTTAGATAATACATATCCCAACAAGTTGTTCTCCTAAATCTAGATCCATCTGATTGAAAGCTCACCACAATGTTGTTACTCTTTAAGCATGTACAAAACCATACACAGTTGTCTTGTGTGCCCCAAATCCAACTCCTAGTACACATTTATTCCATAAATAATGACTATTGTTGACGAATCACAAAAGAGTATAGGGATTCAGTACATATGTCTCAAAAAAATTCTGAATAGTTCAATACAAAGATTTGTAACTTTAAGAAACCCAGGAAAATATAGAAATTGTAGCATGTTTTCCTTGATATACCCACATCTTACACCTAAAACTAGTGATAACCCATAATTTATTAATTTTCTTGAGAACAAAATATCTCTTAATGAGTAGTCAAAATATTCATTGACTAAATTTTTTTATTGGAAAATCAAATCACATTCCAAGGAATGTGAGAAACCGTAAAGTCCTGCATAACAACCAAATAAAATTATAGAGAAATTCCAAGAAAAAAAGTCTCCCTTTTCGAAGAACGTGAATCCTATTAAGGTCCTCCACCAGGGAATGATCACTTAGATGGTCTCGTGCAACGATGCGCTGACATAATACCGATGGAAAATCCATACCTTCTCAGAATCCAAGTGACATGCCGAAGTGGAGACCTCATGCTATGAACCCCATCTGAAGCCGAACAGATAAACGTTGGAAACTAAACCCCTAATTCTCCTTGAGACCCACTGGCTAAAAATAAGTCCTCATAATCAAACACATATGAAAATTGATATACCAAGCATTAGTCAGAAAATGATAGGACAAAATCATTGAAAAAAATTTAAACATGCCAAAGTCTATATCCCTAAACAATATCCATGACGTATATTTTACATGAGTGTGAGGCTCTTCACTTAACAGGACTTCAAAAGCGTCAAATATTTTATCCCATACCTGTATATATTCCTGGAGCTTTAACAACCCCTGATCGATCCCCCAAACTAGAATCGAGTCCTGTAAGTCATCCTAAGAATATTGTTCCTCATTAATATTTGCTTCAATAGTCCGACCCATCATCTTGGCTACTTCCTGTTCAGATGCATTGAGATACAACACCTTCTATTTAACCTCATCTCCCGAACACATAATTAAACCCCGGGATTGGGATGATCAGGTTGTTCCGGTTGACGTAATGCCTCACTGGCCACCCTCTCATCCACTTGCTTTTTTGCAGATCGGGTCTTCAAAGGGGGTGGCAAGGAGGAGCAGTCCTTCCTACCCTTCCTCATTCTAGTACTTGTACTACTCCTCAGGGCTTATTTCTCCATCAGAGATACTCTTACTGTCTCCCATGGCATGCTCCACTCATACCCCATTTTTAAATTCTGAATCTTCATGGTCATTGTTCAGCCCTTACATAGAGTGGTCATCAAATTGATTTCCCACCTGTATGGAGTAACGTATCCCCCTGACCCCTTCCTCATAGAGATCATCACCAGCTTTCTAAATCCCTGGTATTTCCGCATTGATTGAAGGGACCACCTCTATATCCAGCCCCTACCTTCCCTTCCTTAGGTCATCCTCTCTGGAGCCATCCACTCCAGTTGTAACCTCCTCCACATAAACCCACTGCTGCTCCAGAACATGAGAACTCCTAGACACCCTTAGCCGCGTAGGAGTTTCATTCATATGAACCATCTCTTCCTTCCTCCCAGGGACCTTGAGTAGTGCATTATTACTATAGGATGGCCGGAAAAAATCCCTCCATATCCTATTAAACACATTATCCACTGTCAGATTCACATGATTCTTCAAGAATTTCTTTACTGGTGAACAAACTCAGGAAGTCTGCTAAGGTTCAAACTCCCTTGACCCATCGCACACCCTTAGAGGGCTGACTGAACCACTTTGTCGGTCTGTCGACCCAGAGAATTTCATATCACCCTTAGGATGAATCTCATCTTATTTTCCACCGTTAAAACATAGCTCCAATACATTCCTCTCAGAATTCCTAAGAGAAGCCTCTTTACTGTGTCCCAACCTCTTGAATTCAGTGAAGTAATCAGTCCAAGTTTCATAAATCACACGTTGTTTTCTGTTGAATTCGTCGCCTACCATGATCCACACAAAATAGAATGGAACCCTTCACCGATCAATATCATCACAGATTCTAGTGTTCAGAGGATGAAAAATTTTCCTTGTGTGCCAATCCAAACACATGTATCTAAGTATCAAATTTCATAGCATACGTATAATGGAACGATTTTGTAATGGTAGAGGAAGGTTGGGGAAACTTACCCAGGTTTCCATTGAAGGAGGATCTCATTTCATATGTCGGTCGAAGGTAAACCAGAGTAGATAAAATTGGAAACCATTAAATTTTCTTGGAGCACTTGACCATGCTTTAATGAGGTCGGAATCCCAGGAAAAACAGACCATGATCTGTCGATTATCCAGAAGACCCACCATCTGCCTCTCTTTTAGACCCCAAGTATCGAAGACGTGCCTATCGAAAGAGTATACCGAGGG
Organism: Viscum album; assembly: GCA_963277665.1. NCBI lineage: Eukaryota > Viridiplantae > Streptophyta > Magnoliopsida > Santalales > Viscaceae > Viscum > Viscum album. Next base: position 300,146,811 of record OY728131.1, on the reverse strand, counting down.
TCTTCGCTAAAAAAATCTCACAATTAGAGTATGGTTTAGATGGTCCGAAGACTCTGAGAATTATAATGACAAAAGTTAATGTTTGGGGAAACCATCGAGCAAATCTGTGACTTTCTGGCCATGTGGGATTTGAGGAAATGCCGGTATGAAATCAGGATTTGAGAACGGTATGAAAGGTGGAGAAGCACCTTTCCCGAATCCACATGGGGTAATATGATATGCTAGTAAATATTTTAGTCCATTACTAGTTACTTGTCTATATATAAAACAAATATTATTTGGTGATGTCAGAAAAAAAAATCATCAAAAAACTTGTCCTCATGCACCTTGTGTACTTTAGGAAAATGATAACTCATAGTATCCACTTCAATAAGGGTTATACTAGCCCACTGACCCGAAATAATTGGTATCATCCTACACACAACATTATCCTACTATGATTGGTATTCCCAATCTCTAATGAATTAATATTCCATTTGATTAACATGAGTATATAAAAACCCCCAAAGGTAATTGGAATCTAATAATGGATGGAAGAAAACCAAACTATATTGGGGTTATTAATTGTAGATTATCTATGTGTCTATAGAAAATATTCATTATGAGGCCCACTCTCCACATAAAGACTGGTCACACAATCAAAAAAAGTGTTTGATCACTAAACATTATATAATGTATCCTTTATATACAATGGTCAGGAAAAAAGGCCCATTGGCTGCACCAGATCATATACAGGGGAAATTGATGGGAAAATGTGGCTTAAGAAACCATGCTAAAACTGTATTCCATGAGATAAGACACATATCGTACAATAAACCACACTTGATGACACTGGGCCACAAGATAAAACAACCCGATGTTATCTTTCCCCTTATCATTTAGTTCTTTATAACTAGGGCTCACTCCAATGCCTTACCATTTCAAAATGACCCTAAAATTTTTGTTGAAGGAATCCATCCACCACACCAGGACTCTATCCAAATTTGGTGGATGTTACTCACATGAAATTTTTTAGATTTTCTCACATGAACACACTATTATACGAAAGCATCCCTCTTACTTCCATGTTAAAAGTAACATATAATATTACTAAAGGGGCTCTACTGATTATCCAAATCTCCTTATAGAAATATCAATATCAAGATAACCATAATGAAATAGAATAACTAATATGAACACTCATACCATAGGATCATGTCAGTCATATACCACCTAATAATGGATTCAATATCAACACAAAACAAGGGAGATCTCAAACTATGAAAATTAACAAGAATAATCAGAATAGGATCATCATTTATTTCCACCTTAGAAACTAGTTATTTCTCTACCATAGTAATATAATCCACCGAAACCACCCCTGATGGTTCTGTTTACTATTGATCGAGTGGAAACATCTCTTGTTATCCACCCAGAGGAATGAATTCCCATAAATGTTCGTAAAAAATATTTTTTGAAAAATGGATCATAACAATAGTACAACTATTCAAACCAATATGGATATCATCATGTAGGAATCCAACAATAGCCACAATAGACCACTTTCAAGAGACAATATATGGGGTGTTGACTCATGAAGGATGTAGAAACATCAACCCATTTCTATTTGATCAATGTACTAATGTTTTCCTTTAAAATAATATATTTTTAGTCACCAAGAATGTTATCAGAGTCTTGGTAAATAAATATGTCAGATTACAAAATTTTTATTGGTTCCTTGGCTTAAAATAAAAACTAGATAAACATTAAAATTATTAACCTAATTCCAAATCCAAACCTAACAATAAGAAAATCATCAGTCCAAACTAATACAATGAAACCCTTTTGTACCACTATATCACTTCCTGACCCGCTGGGGCCCACCTGGATAGATATAAGTTGAATATTAAACCCCGAGGCCACCTAAAATGGGTTTAAGGTTTGTAACAGGTGATAAGTAGGAATATCATACACATAGGTCACATTATCTTAATGCACATGTGCACACACATACACCACCATACATCAACATAATGGGAAAAATATAAAAAAATATATTATTGATCTTTAAATAACTACACTCCCACATCATAGAATAAAATATACTACAAAAAAAGTTCCACATAAAGTAATATTATAATTGAAAAATTAATTATCCTAATAATAACATAAGGGGAAGATACACAGAAGTAACACATGGATCCATCTAACACCTATCTACCTCAATTAACCTCCACCTCCATATATCCCACCTAGAACATTAGTAAAAGTCCTACATTCAATGTAATACATGGAATGTGAGGGTATAGCCCTTGAATGGGTGAGTATAAACATACCAAACAATACACCATGAAATATCCAAATATGAAGAATCTAGAGAGTATTCTTGTCTTCATCACAAATACATATCCATTAGAATATGATACTGGCCAATAATAACTCATATATTCTAAAAGAAGGATACTATAATTCAAGGAGATGTCACTTCCACACTATCATCCTAGGAAGTGAATAAGAAATAAAAAATAAATAGTAGACTATGAGAAAACAAGCCAATATTCTTCAAATCAGAAATAGAACTCATCCTAGGGGACATACTCATTAGTCCATCTATGAATAAACACTAGGGAAACTAAGAGGTAACATTCAATATAATCACTCAATTGAACTGTGAAATATTGGAAAAAATAGTTGTTGATACAAAGAGAGGGGACCACACCCTAGTTTATTGGTTACATGAATCTAATTCATACCTAGTGATGAATATGTGAATAATTATTCAAACCATGTTCCTCACTGAGTGATTATATCTCTCGTCAATTAAGAGGATCATTCATTATTCTCAAAAAAAAATATTGTATTCAACCTTAATGGAAGTGAATTGTGGAAAATCACCACGGAACAATAGATGGTGGGAACACAAAACCACTGATACTATTCATTAGAATAAACCTAAGAACATAAAATATATGGTATAAGTATAAAAATGGGTATAAGACGCCCATTATTTATTACACATCATGTACCATGGGGAAAATTGTGTGTCTATCTAATATGTGAGATCCTCTTATGTCATTGAATCAAATGTCATTTCTTTATCCAAATAAACATCATGTTCACTAGGGTTCACGACATATAGAGGTCGAGATAACACAATGTGTCTTCCAACTACTCCATCCATGTACTCTTGCTCATGCATGTTTATAGAAGTTGTAAAATACATATAATTTAAAATCATTACATCATGTATGGTATCATGTATGTTACCCGAAACCATGTCTAGAATAAAATATGACACATTTAAAATTTTTGATACATTTATTAGTAAATAAATTAAATCTCTTCAATAGGATTCATTGCATGCAACACTGGGTGTTAGTAAAACATGATACTCTCTTAAATTGTTATTATTTAAACATGACCATTATACACATTCCATTAAATTCGTTTGTATAAATAGAAAAAACTAAATTATGTTTTTATAAGGTATAAAAATTTATAAAAATATTAGTATATATATAATTATTTTAAATAAAATATGTTTCATTTAAAAGAAGAAGATATGTTTTCTGATAAACAATATGTTTTTCTAAATTACAGATTAGGCATTATTTTGGCACATAATTTTAAATTAATTATTAAAAATGTTACAAAATTTAATTTATAAAATTAAATTTCTATGGGAAATCATTATATCAAGGTTATTTTGTGGTTCATTTTTTGTATTTTTCTAAAATGATTCATTTTTTCAATGAATAGTGAATTATAATGATTTTTATTTTAAATATTCTTTTTAATCTACAATATTTAATATTGAAATTATGTTTTAGATTTGTAATTAAATTGAATTAGATAAATTTTATTATAATCAACAAAATTATTTTATTGTTATCAAATTTATATTGAATTTTTATATTAAAAAAATTTATACTTATGAGAATTTTCTCTTTGAAACACCTCTTTTTTGTCGCTTCTGCATGTATAATTTTAAAATTTTTAGGCCCATTATATGAATATAATTTCCTAAAATGGATTACATATTGGAAATAAGAATAATTTATATTATCTATTAATTAAATTAATTATTTACAAATTTTATACTGAAAAAGGTAAAATTAACTGTTGTGCTTAAGGTAAAAATGAGTTTATCGTGGGTTAAACAAAGAATGTGAGGGTCATAAATAGAATACCAACCGGTAAAAATCATATTTAATTTCCATATTTCTAACTTATAAAATTTAAAAATCGATAATAAGTTTATCTTGAAGAATTTTCATTGTGAAATATTTTATTATTTTTTGTTCTATTTGGAACATGCATAGTAAATTTTAAGGGGGTCCCCTTTCCAAACTTGTAAAAGGGAACTCACTCTTATCACATTATCATACCTCTAATTCCCCCATTGGATTGAAAAAAATATATAAAACTATCAATAAAACATACTTAAAATATATATATATATTATTCCCCAAAAAATACCATCCCATGGGTCATTAAGAGGAGATCTGAAGGGTGTTTCCCTTATAGAATGTAATTCACTGAACAAATATATTTCATTTTCATTATTTTTTTTAGAACTCCAAAAAATTCATAAAAAATAAAATATAACTAAAAACTTATCTCCCATATAATGATATGTTATTATGTTTATGGTATGATATTTAACCATCTCCTCATCCATCAAAGGGGAAATGAAACCGTTTATCTTGGGTACGGTGGACTGCTGCCTCATGAATCGATGTAAATAATTTTTCATAGAAACCTATCATTATTTGATATAATAATGAAATTAATTTTTATTTATAATATTTATTAAATTAATATTCTTATGTATCTATAATATCGCACTTATTATCTTATATTCAATGTGGTTTGAAATACGATAATGTCGGTCACGTATACTGTGCACTACTAGCTCATAACGTGATTTGAATCATTTATCACTAATGATTTAAATAAAACATAATATGGATAAAATTAATTAACATAAATGATATATATTAACTGTTATTGATTATAAAAATTTAAAATATTAACCACTTACATACCCATTCACTCGTTAAGGGAATGGTATTGATGTATGTGTGTACGCACAACCTACAGTATCCACAAAGAGATGTGTTTCATTTTCCATGCCCAAATTTTAATAGATGTTATAATAATGAAAATATGAGAAAATATGATATTTATAACATAATTAATATTATGGGGATTGTTTAATTATATCCAATGTAAAAGAACAAAAAAACATTTTAAAAATGAATGAGAAAATAATGAAATTAACATCTAGAAACAAATAATGAAATATTATTAACAAAAGGGTGGTAAAATGTTATAATATGATCTTATGTGATATCATAAATATGAAATTGGTTTTTATATAAAATAATAACATTAGTAAAACCTTATATAGTGTGTGAAATTAGTTCTACTAATGGAAATATTGAAGTAGGGGACTCCATCTCAATTTCCTTTCTTTGAGGCCTATGGAAATGTTATGCACGTAATTAATTTTTTTAGTGTTTATATACTACATATGATACATTTAATATCTTAAATAATTCAAATTTAATGATATTGTAATTTTTAAATTGAATTCTTTTGTCCAATGGGATTTTATATAAAAAATACCAGGTGGTAAATAATTTCATAACTTAATTATTTTCTTTAGATTATAATACCTCTTCATTGTTATTGACTTTCATAGAGTACATGTGTAATTAATTATAAATAAATTATGTATAATTACCAATTTTTTTATTTACATTTGAAACCTATAATAGATTCACTGATCAATTCTCACATCATCATCATGATCATTGTAAATGTTTTTTTTTCACAATCTAATTTTTATCATGTTATTTATGATTGAATTCCCATTGAAGGTAATAATTAAGTAATTACATAATAAAAATTTTAATTTTATTATCCTATTTTCATTCATGATTTTTTCAAATAATAGTTCAATTTTTCCATACTCTAATATAGAAAATGATAGGGAAATATTTGTTAAGATATTCAAACAGCATATCTCTCCTTGGTCCAGAATAATTTTAATTACAAATCCATATTTTTGATAAATGGATTATAAAATGTTTTAATATTATCCAATTGATTTATTAATGAATCTTTTATCTATGATTTATTATTAAAAATTCTTTTTTCTGGTATTCATCATGTCATTTTTCAGAAAATGAAAATTTAGATTTTATACAAATAATTTAAATGAAACCTTATTTTAAATTATACAGAATGAACCTCATTTATAGTTATCATGAACAATCAATGTTTTAACTCATTAATTTTATTATTAATATGTAATATTCGGTGAAAAATAGTTTCAAATTTTTTTAGGAAACGCTATAATTAAAAATATATTAAAAATAAAAAAGGTATTTTCCTCCAGAATGATTTTAAAGATATTTTTATGAAATTTTTATTCATCAAAAAACAACATTCTCATTTATATATATTACACAAGGAATATGTTTTTGATACAATAGGTATTCTTTATATTGATGATTTGTGATTAATTTTACCAAGGATACTACTAAAACTTACTTCCATGATTCATTTTTATTGTCATTTTCATTCCCAAGATTTATTAACTTTAAATTGATCATTAAATATTAATTGTTTACAAAATATCCATATTTTTTATTTTAGTACATCCAATTTTTACTATTTAACCATTACATGATTATTTTTATGTTTATAAAGTGTAAGGGCGATAGGTGGGAGTGTTGGGGGAGACTTTGGAAGTGTTTTGGAGAGAAAAATAGAAGTCGCATGGGCAGCGAATGGTTTGACTAACTGTGCAGCCAAACTATGTATAGTAGTCCTATTGAAGAAGTATCTCAAGAACATTTGGAGCATGGGATAGGAGACTGTGAAAGGGGAAGCTGTGGGGGAAGTGGTTGCCCCATGTTTACTGCACGGTTTGCCTAACCGTTTGGTCAAACCGTGCGCGGTGTTATAATGAGATCCTTCAAAATAGGATCTCATTTGTTTTTTCCTGACTCCATTTTTTTACCCAAATAGGCCCTAACATGGGATTTTTCTTCTCTTAAGGTGAAATAATGTTCTCCCATTACTCCGGAAGAGATTCAAAGGCTTCCCTTAGTGAACCAAAGCTGGATTCAAGAGGTATATGATCATTCTTCTTCGTTCTCGATCTGTTTTATATATATACAAATATTTACTTCACATAATCTCTATTTTTCTTAGATAAATGCTAATTATGTTTAGATCTAGGTTTTTTATTCTAAATATGATGAGATTTGGTCTTGAGCTTTCTAGGAGAAGATATACCAGGAGAGTTCTTGGAGAATCGACCCTATTTTCTTGTGCATTCTTCATTCATTGGTATTTTCGTCAATACCATCAATGTATGAGGCTTATTTATCTACTCCACTTGGAAGAACTGAAAGTTATTCATTAAAATTTAATGTTTGGTGTTGAATTTATTTTTATTTTGTTATTAAACACATGTTCGAAAACTTCTTGAGTGATGGTTGTGAAATCTGAAAAACATGGGATTTTGAATGAGTTCTTTGGTTCTTATTTTTAAAATTCCAATTTTAAAAAGGGGATTTTCTAGATTATTGGAACCTAAATGGAATTAGATTTTTTCAATAAAAGTGATTGTTTTATTGAAATGGTTTTCTTTTTGAAATTGGATGTGCATTGTTTTTCCAAAAAAAGTTCAGTTTTATTCAAGTGGTTTATCTTGGTAGGGGAAATATTTGGAATAAATGAATTTGGTTTGAGTTCATTGTTAACGGGCCCTTAATAAGGTATGAGTGCCTCTGGGGTATAAGGGATGTGACCCTTGATCGGGGACATGTGTCATTAGGACACAATGTAATTGGATGAGAGACCATCATGAGTATTGAAGTGTCAAACGAAGCATGCATGTGTGGGTTTGTTGTGAACAATGGATTGGGTATGCCAAATGATGAGAATAATTGGTTTTAAGCTTTTAGTAGTTATTTTTTAGGAAGATTATCTTTCTTGATGATGGGTTTCATTTAGTTTTTTTTCACTTCGTTGTAAACGGATTTTTAACAACATTATATTTGTGTATAAACTATTTTGGTAAATTGTCTTATATAAACTATTTTATAGAAATGTGGCTAACATTTCTATCCTAGTGTCATGAGTAGGGATTCATTGGGGAAAACCAAATAAGTTTTATACTCTCCCATACTTTGGAACTTTGGTTCATTTTCTGATCTTATCTCCGGAGATAGAGTCTTGTGGTCTCTTTAGAGTATATGGTTGTTTATATACTATGTACTTAGATACGTTTTTGGTATTCTGTTGTGGTGCACATTTATGGGGTTTTGAGATACATGAAATGTCTAGTTGTCTTTCTTTTGTTCTTCCAGCATTTTTTGAATGGTTTGGTTATGAATTATAGGTTTATTAGTTTATTTAATAAATGTAAAATCATCCCCCACTTTTATTTGAAACCCTTATGCATTTATTACTTACAGTTGGAATCTTGGGGATGTCGCTTCAGCACTAGTAATGAATCGTTGTACTCTCAAGCCAATGAGAATTTGTGGGTCATTACAAATGGTATCACTCTGGTCCTTCCTTTGTAGTACAAATGTCATCAACTTGTTTGGTCTATTCCAAAAAAGTAGTCATAAATTTTCTTTGTCTTGGAGTTGAAAATATATCATTTCTATCATTTGGGATGAAATCATAGAAAGAATTAGGATCGTTAGAACATGAATTGTAATGAATAAAAAGATGTAGCTATCCCTTTTATGCTAAACATCACGTTACCAGGGAGTTGGGTAAACAACAGTTTGGAGACACTTCAATGATATTGGAATCCCATTTTCATGGGTTTATACATTGACACAAGCATAGCATGAATTTTAGAGGAATGACTTCCCACTAGGTGTGAAAAAATCATTTCACGGAATGACTAAATTTGTGAAAAAGTGTTGGTTTTTGAAAAATTATGAAATTATTTTTCAAAATAATGATTTTGAAAAAGGGAATGTTTATGGTATTTTGAAAATGTTTTAATTTTAAAAAATCTTGTTGAATATTTTAAATCATTGTTGAACATAGAAAAAAGGTTGTTTTGGAAAACAATTTCGTTATTGTAGATGTGATAGAATTTCAAATTCTAATCCATCAGTTTCTAGACAGTGAGATTGATAGAATTTGTTGTAGGTTGAGAAAATAGCACTTGGTAGGCATCATAAAATACAACTGGAAGATGTTGCGGAGTGAACTAGGATATAGTTCTGATTATTGTCTATGGTTTTAAATTATCAATATATGGAACTAGAGGAATAAGATATGGCATGTGGATCAAACCATCCAGTTCATGAAGCAGATTCCACCTAACGACTAGGGTGATGCTGAACCCGAGAAGGCGGATGTGTGTCTCATAAGGATGAAGTGTATCTTAAATTTAATCGGAACATAAGAGGAGTTAAATGTCACAATGGAAATGTATATGCTCAAGGATCTTTCATACTAGTGGTGGTATTTCGCGGGGCAAGATAAATTGGATGAAGTCCATACATGGGATGATTGTGACGAATTGTTCAACACAAAATTCAATCCTCATATGTTCAAGATCCAGAAAACAATGGAATTCATCATCCAGAAAAAATAGAATCTCTCTTTCAAAGAGTATGTGGCTATGTTCATGAATTTAGTTCTTTTTTAACTAGATGTTGCAGTGAGTGAATCCTCGAAGGTATGAAAATTCAAATAGGGTCTATAACAAGAGATTTGATTGAATATTGAGGTACTCGGTATTACGTATTATACAAGGATGGAGAATATAGATTATATGGTTTAGTGTGATATATCTAGATCGATGGATGGAGGTATGATGATACCTATAAGGAATGGTGGGAACTCAACTACTGGGAGAAAGTGGCAAAGGGACACCTATTTCCAAGGTGGTTGTGAAAATGAGAATCAGACGGCAGGATCAGTGAACCTTCCTCCATGACCCAAGAGCAACATAGGTTGTTTTCAATGTGGTTACCTTTACCCCAAAAAGAGAGATTTTATAGAAAAACCTATAGCATGTCATAATTTAAATAGGATGGGACATCTTCAATGCTATTTTCGCAGTGCTCCACGGTTAGGTGCATGAGACAATTCTCATGCCTCGCAAGCATTCGATGCTTCGACAGGGTGAGGACAACATAATCGGTCCCATCAGGAGAGTAGAGCTATCCATGGTGATTCTTGGAATAACATGAATCCACAAAAAGGTAAATCTTATCATTTAAATAAGTTGAACAGTGTAGTTATAAATCAATTATATGGAGCTAAGAAGATGATTTTTAAGTATTAGGTTGGACCATCATTGTGAGAAGTATGCTTCTTTTGAATTCTACCCTTGTGAAATTGATCTTTTATACTGATGCATCGCATTACTTCATTGATTATCATGATTTTGATTTTGTATGTTTAAATATGGAAATGATGCCTTATATTTTAAAACTGATAACTCCTCTCAGAGAAAGACAATGTCAATCCTTTCTATGCAAAGCATGGGCTATAGCTGTTGATGGAGTTGAGCTGAAATGGGACTTTTCAATTATTGAGATGGATCTCTATGATGTAATCATGGGTTTGGATTGTTTGAAAATGTGAAAGAATCAACTAGAATATTATAGGAGAACATTTAGTTTCATGACATAGGAAAACATCGAACATCTCCTCAGAGGAGAGAGGATGGTCAATAAAAATGAAATGAGCTTGTTCGCACTGATAGTGAGAATGATATCTTACCAGTTGGAAGCAATGACTTTTGAATAAATGTAAGAGATTGAGGAAAATAATTTTCCTGCAGTTGGGGATCAATTTGTAGATGTATTTCCCAAGAACTGCTCAAGGTTACCACATATAAGGGAAGTGGAGTTTACGGTTGATCTTATTCTGGGGACCATTCCTGTTCCCCTTCCATCTTATAGGATGGAACCAATAGCGTTATGAGAAATAAAGGTGTAGTTGGATGAGATAGAAATCAAGGGTTTCATTTGGCCAAGTAAGTCTCCAAAGGCAGCACATGTCTTATTTTTGAATAAATTAGATATAACTCTTCAGTTTTCTTTTGATTATCATAAGCTTAACCAAGTTGTGATAAATAATTGGTAACAACTTACATACATTGATGATATATTCAATCAATTAATTGGATCTATGTGGTTCTCCAAGATTGACTTGTAATCAGGATATCACCAATTGTGAGTTTGGAAGGAGGATCTTCCAAAGTCATATTTCAGATTAATATATAGCCACTATGAATATGTAGTCCTTCTCTTCAGTCTAACTAATGATCCATCAATATTCATAGAATTCATTAATCACATATTTAAGTGATATCTGGACTTGTTTGTTTTTGTGTTTGTAGATGACATCTTATTATATTCAATGATAAGGTCTTACAAGGATAAATACCTAGAAATAGTGTTTAAAATATTCATAGATCGTTGTTTGTATGCCAAAATATCAAATTTTTATTTTTGGACATAGGAATTACGTTTTCATGGCCATGTCATTTCTAAGAATGGTGTTTTTGTCAATCCTAATAAGATTGAATTGATTATCTCATTGAAACCACCAAAGTATTTCTTTTAGAAATGAAGTTTTCTTATTCTAAAGGGTTACTACAGATACTTTTTTTGTGATTTATCAAGACTTGACTTACCAAATACATCATTGAATAAGTAGAATGCTCCATTCCAATGGACATAGGAATTCCATATGTATTTATAGGAACTAAATGTGTGTCTTACATCATCACCTATCTTGATTTTTCCAGAATCAGTATAGGGGTATGTGGTGTACTGTAAGGTTTTGGGATCAGGTTTGGGTGGTGTTCTCATGATAGGAGACCTTGTGGTTGATTATGGATTAAGTAAATTGGGGTTTTATTAGAATAATTACATATCACATGATTTGGAGTTAGTGGCAGTCATCCATGCTTTGAAAACATATAGACATTATCTCTTTGGTGAGAAATTTTATGTTTTCAAAGACACAAAATATTGAAGAAAATTTTCTCACATTGAGATTTGAATATGAGGAAAAGAAGATGGATTGAGTATATCCAAATGTTTGATATTGACTTGATGTTTATACTAGTAAAAGGTAATTATGCAGAAGATGCATTCAGCTTAAATTTATATTCTTAAATGGACAATAAATCATTAAATGAATGGTAGTAGATATATATCCTAGCCAGCATGCATATGGAATGTGAAGAATGGGGTGATGTTGTAGTTCTTTTTTCCTCTATTCTTGTTCCTAATTTGGAAAATATATACCAAGAGGTACAAAAATTTAATGCGGAATGTTTGGTTATGAGTTCCAAACTCAATAGGGGGAGGCCATTGAGTATTGGAATCTTGATTGGAGTTCAGTGTGGTGTTATAGAGATTATATGGTTGTACCTATGTCTTGTTAAGAAAAAATCTTTTTTTATTACCACCATTTGATATGGATTGTATATACCGGTACACATATGATGTATAAGGCATTAAAGGCATTGTTTGGGTGCAGAAGGATGAAAAGAAATGTGGTCGAGTTTGTCTTTCAATTCTTAACTTATTAGCATGTTAAAGTATATCATAATAAACATGATGGAATGTAGCACTGTTTACCTATATCAATATATAAATGGGAGTAGATAGTGATGAATTTTGTTGTAGTACTTCCAAGAACAGTTTGGAAAAATGATGTCATATGGGTGATAGTGGATCATCATACCAATTCAACCCATTTCATCCCTATTCGAGAAACTTGTATGATAGAGGATCTGTAAAAAATCTATATACATTAAGTTGTAAAGAGGCATAGTGTACCAGTTTCCATATTCTCATAAAGAGATCTGAGATTTACATCTCGTTTCTGGAAATCATTAAAAAAAATCCATTGGGACTTAGTAGACAATGAGCATGACGTATCATCCTCAGACATACAGTCAGTCTGAGAGGATGATACAGATGTTGGAATACATGTTCTGGGCTTGCATAATATATTTTGGTGGATCATGGGAGGATCATAATCCCTTAGTGTAGTACTCATATAATAACATCTATCAGGCACAGATACATATTGATCTATTTGAAGTATCCTATAGGTGTCTATGTCGTTCCCCATATATTGTGTGTAAACAGGTGAAACACAACTAGTTGGGATAATCCTTATCAATGAAACCACATTGAAGATCCATTTGATTAGAAAGATGGCGTAGATGGCTCTGAGTCATCAGATATATTATGCAGATCACCGTCAAAGACCATTTTTGTTCGCTGTGGGTGATCATGACTCCAGGAGGATATCTCTGAGCCTTGTACATCATTATTTTGGGAAATAGGGAAAGTTATATCCTATATACATTGGTCCTTTTGAGATATTATAATGGTTTGGAGAGGTTTAATATCGGTTGTCATTACCTCCACGGTTCAGTTTGATGCATAATGTGTTCCATGTATCTCAATTGAAGAAGTATCAGCCTGATCCTTACCATCTGATCAGATGGGATCACAAAGAGCTAGAGCCAGATTCTTCATTGGTACATGTCATAGTAAAGATTCTAGATAGGTAATAAAAATTATTATGTTGAAAAAGAATAGGTCTAGTGCGGGTTTTATGGAAGCATTGTATGATTCAGGAAGAGACTTAGGAACACGAGAAGGTGATGAAAGAGAAATGGTCAGAACTCTTTGAGATCAATGAGGGTTTTCCACATTCTGAGGACAGAAAGACCAATAGTAGAGAGAATTTAGTATCACCAGTCTCTATTATATAAATTTTACTTGATTTGTTTTATGTTTATAAAGTGTAATGGTGATGGGAGGGAGTGTTGGGGGAACTTTGGAAGTGTTTTGCAGAAAAAGTCGAAGTCTCATTGGTGGTGAACAGTTTTCATAACCGTGCAACCATACTGTGTGCATTATTCCAATTGAGGTAGTATCTCCAGAATGGTTCGATCGTGGTTTGGGTGACCCTGAATGGTTAAGCCATGTCATAATTGGATAAAACCTGGTTTTCGCCCGGTTTGCCTAACTGTGCTGTCAAACCATACATGGTGTCATAATGAAATCCTTAAAAATACGATTTCACTCATTTTTACAATAAATCCCTTGTTTCATACCCATCCCAGTCTTAAATTGGTATTTTGATTCTCTGGTGTCCTAATAAGGTTATCCCATCAGTCCAAGGATGATCTGAAGCTTTTCCTTGGTGAATCTAAGCCAGATTCTTGAGGTATGTGATCGTTCTTATTTGTTATTGATTGGTTTCTTAGATCTACATAGATCTACTTATCCTCATCTATTGGTTTCCTAGATCTAGGCCCATTATGGATATATCTAGGTGTTGGGATGCCAAATAAGTTTATATTTGGTCTTGATATTTCTAGAATAAGAGATCTAAGGTGGGTTCGTGGAGAATCAACTCGGTATTTTTGTGTGTATTTTGTTCATTGGGGTTTTTGTCAAATCGTTCATTATAGGAGGCCTCTTCCTCAACTCCACTTGGTATAACTGATTTTAATTCTTTTAAATTTAATGTGTGGTGTTTATTCTATTGTGATTTGGTTTTTGAACAAGTTTTAGAAACCCTCTTGAGTGATGTTGGAGAAATCTGGAAAATTGGGGATTTTGAATGAGTGCTTTGGTTCTTGGTTTTAAAATGTGGATTTTAAAAATGGTATTTTTCTGGATTGTTGGATCATAAATGGGATTTGAGGTCTTAAATAAAAGTGAATGTTTGGTTTTAATTAAATTTATCATGAAATTTTTGGTGCTTTGGTTTTCAATAAAATTACACTTTTATTAAAGTAGTGTATTTTAAAAATGTAATTATTTGCAATAAATGTTGTTGGTGTGATTTCATGATTAACATGCCCTTAATAAGGGATTAGTACCATTAGGGTACAAGGGACATGGCCCTGGGTCGGGGGCATGGGTCATTGGGACACAAGATAATTTGTCAAGAGACCGCTCATGGGTAATGAACTACCAAATGAAGCATGCATGTGTGCGTTTGTTATGAACTATAGAATGGGTATGCGAAATGATAAGAAGAATTACATTTAAGGTTTTAACGGATATTTTTCTAGAAACAAAACATGTTGGGAATTGGTTTCATTTAGTTTTGTTTTCCCATGGTTGTAAATAGTTTTTTAATCAGTTTATATTTGGGTCTAAACTATTTTGGTAAATAGTTTTATATAAACTATTTTATCAAAATGTTGATAACTTTTTAATCCTAGTGTCATTAGTGGGGACGTCATTGGGTAAAATCTAATATGTTTTATACTCACCCATGCTTTATCACTTTGGTGATTTTTTCGATTCTATCTTCTGGGATAGGGGCAAATGTAATGCTTCCCACATTTATAGAACTACCTCATGATACTTTGGCTATTCAGTGATTGTGGATCTAGGAGCTTGTGGAGCACAGACTCATGTAATCTCTAGTGAGTATTTCTCTGTTTATCCAATGTGTACTTTTATACTCATTTGGTTATCTGTTGGGACATGTGTTGATGTGGTTTTGAGATACATAAAGGTGTTTAGTTGAATTTCTTATGTTCATGAATCATTTAGTGAATTTTTTGTTTATGTATTTTTGTCTTATTAGTTTAATTCATAAAGGTTAAATCATCCCCCATAGGTATTTGAAACCCTACGACATTCATTTCCATCATTAAGTGTCTTGGGGATGTCTCTTAAGGTCTAGTAATGATGTGTTGTACTCTTAAGGCAATGAGAATTTTCAGTTCATTATATTTACCATAGATAATCTAATTTTCAAATTCATATCACACATAAAAACAATAATATTTACTTTTAATGTCAGTTTAATGATGATAGAATTATTAATAATCATTATGTTTTAATCAATACTATTATTTAATGGAAAGGCATGTTGTTCGTGAATTAATTCAGTGAGTTGATATATGAGGGATGATGTGGGCATAATGATATTGGTGTAACCTAGTAATATATTTCCCATTGAATCATATGTATCCTTATGAGGTGAATTAGTTGTCTAGTCATTGATAAATGGATTTCATTTATACAAATACCTATCAGTTTTAAAATATCTCAAGGAATTTCTTGATAATATAGGGTTTTATAAGGAGTCATCCTTAATCATATAATATTCTACTATTTTGGAACTATTATTCACATTTGAGGATCTATTTTTGTTTAGAGTTTTAGATAATTACATCATAACTCATAAATTACAAAACCTTAACAAATATAAAGGGTAAAATTACAAAATATTGTCCATTTTTTCATCATCTAAAAAATTTTAAACAAAGAGTGATCACTATTATAAAAAATATTCCCAGCATTCAACATGTCATCTTCGAATACTAAATTATCCATAAGTCATTTGAAAAACATTAAAAAAATGTGGTATGAGAATAAAAAGATCAATATGTTATATAAAAATAAGGATTCCATTAGTCCATTGATAAACATTAAAACCCATGAAAAAATCATCCTAAATTATTACTGTTCATCTTTAATAAGTAGTAAATACATCACTTTTCAAATAATCCCATTTCATACATTTTTATTATTAAAATATTACCATAAATCCCATATTTAGAATTGAAAATACATAAAGGTACTTTGTGAAAAAATTATACTTATCACTCTTATAAGGGAATAACTATGTCGTCAACTTCTATATGTGTCACTCTTATAAATAGAATATTCTTACGACTGACTTCCACAACCAATGCATTGGTGGTTATAATGTAACCTTCCATCCTGGAGTTATCATGGAACCACCCATACATGATTTATCACATAACAACCCTTAAAATTTCTATGTACCATTGTGTAATCATTAAATATAAAAGACAATAATTTTCAAACTTTCACTATTAAAATTTCATTTTCACTCATAAGAAAACATTTCATTCTATAAAAGAAATATTTCAAGTTTCAAAACCAATGTATTATAAAATAATAAAAATAAAAATTTGGGGTTTAATTTTTTGTTAAAAACATGAAGACTTTTATTCGAATACAAATATAAAATAATGGCCATGGTGGCTGAGAATTTTTTGTTGTTGTATACATTAAAAATAATATTCCTTTTATCACATTTTAAAACATTCTATATGAAATTTGTAAAAATATTTCATTTTTAAAAACAATTTTCTAAATAAATTTTATAGAAAATATTTCCTTTAAAATCTTTTATATACATCTAAATATACATGTAATATAATATGAAGAATACTAAAAAGGATAAAATTTGTTGACAATTAAATCATTAAACATTCAAAGAATATCATACCACATTAAACATTCAATTCATAATTTCTATAAAATAATCACATTTAAAAAAATTAAAAATTAAGAGGAGAAATAAAATATGGATAGAAAATTTCAAATGGAATGTATATACATCTCATAAAATAAAAAATGTGCATATCATCCTGAAATGTTTCAATGAAAGGAGATTGAGGTGAAACCTCTTTCCTTGAGTATAATTCATCACACATTTTATTTATCTTCTTAAAAAATAGAAATAGGTATATTTTATACTTACATGATAACCTTTTTCTTGTTTATTTTTCCTTTTATATAACTTATACACATGTAATTATAATTACGTAATTATTTAAGTTTACTTTGGGTGTTTTGATGATATTCGGTACCTGATTCCAAAATGAATTTGGTATGATGTAAGTGGTCAAAATTATCATTAGTAATTCATGTCCAAAATAATATTCTTGAAATAATAATAGATTTTATACATCAATTATTCTTTTAAATTTTACCATCATGGATGGTTATGAAAAATGAATTACATTTTAATCCAGGAGACGGTAAGACATACGTACAAATTAGTAATAGTTATATTTTTCAATGATCAATATGAAAAGAGGGTAATTATTAGTTTATATTTCCAAAATTATCATAATAACACTACAATAATATTATGAATTTATATATAATTATATATATATTCCATGTGTTGTGGTGAAGAACAAAGAATCACATCGCTTCGTGGAGATGATAGTTCATGTGTACGCATGAATGATTTTATCATTTTCATCTGTAAGGAAAGGTATAAGTCTGAATTTAGTCATTAATATCATATATAAATAACAATTACATGATATTAACAATTCATGAAATATGGTGATGTAAAAATAATTATATCAGATCCTAAGGTGGTAGTTTGTGGTACACACGAACGATAATCCTTTTCCCATTCGATGGAAGTGGATATGGATTTATGATATGATATTAACATAAAAACATCTATATATATTGAATAGATTAGATATATTATTTCATCTGGTTTGAATAATATTTTAAGTATTCTTACGAATAAATAATATTGAAATACATAACATAAAATGATACATCTTCTTCAGAGGACCTCCTATAATTAACTCCTTAACATGTTTAAGTAAGGAGTTCAATCAAAAATAAGTCCTAGAGATTTTATGAGGGATTATAGTAATGGATTTGTAAAGATCATGTCTGATCGAAAATAAAATAATGTGTGAATAAAAGAGACGAATGGGTTCTCTTTTATATTGGAGGGGAGGGGCACTCTTGGAATTCCACAAATATATAAAATTAATAAAAAACTAATTTTCAATTCTAAATCGCTCTAAACAAATTAATTTTGAATATGTGATGATTTTGGGTATAAATTCCTTAATAAAATAAAAATTATACGAGTTTGTACTATTTTTTAGTCCCTGTCTTTTTGTTTTAACCCTTTTTTATCCTTTTTAATTTTTACTTTGATATCATGTAATTTACAATTTATTGTATAATATAATTACTATAAAATGACCAAATAACAATAAATGAGAAGTTTCTAAAATTTTGATACTTTTCCCAA
Source organism: Viscum album (assembly GCA_963277665.1). NCBI lineage: Eukaryota > Viridiplantae > Streptophyta > Magnoliopsida > Santalales > Viscaceae > Viscum > Viscum album. The sequence goes on along the minus strand of OY728131.1, from coordinate 300,127,938 downwards.
TCATTTTTCAATATTTTGTGTTTTTATGAATTTTAAATCATTTAATAAAATATTATTTATTTTCAAATATCATAAATGTGAATTTTCAAACTATTCAATAGAATACATTTTAAAAATATCATTAAAAAATGATATCTTCTAAAAAACATTTAAACATCAGAACCATGTCAATTTTATCTATAAAATTAGTGTATTGCATTAATTATATGAATTTATATATATATATATACTAATATTTTTAATATCATTTATTTGATTCATCCATTAATGAAACAATTGTTGTTTCATCATTGTGACACCATTTAATATAATAATGTTACCAATAAAAATTATAAATAAATTAATATGATCTAAATATATATTTTATATTTCAAAATAATATTTGTAGTCTAATATATCACCTATATAATAACATATTAAAAATATTTCACTTTTAAAAAATAAAATTTCGACAAAATTGACTTTTCCTTAAATATAATATCATTAAGGTCATACCCTCATAATGTGTCTTACAGTGGTCATAATTTCAACCCAAGGATTATTTTTTTCTGAAAAAGCAATCCAATGAAATTAGGACACGTGAGAGTTTTATTTTATAATATTTATAATATTATATTTACTCTCAATTACCTGATTTACCTTTAACCTTAGAAATAAAAAAATTACTAAACATTCTATTCATATTGAGAAAAAACAAAATGGACATATTTAATAAATCTATACATTATGATTTCAAATATGGTATCCATTTTTCAAAATTTCCAAAACAAAAATTTCATAATTTAATTAAAAATTAATCATGTTGAAGGAAAGAGAAAATGTGCTTTAAATGTAAAAATGTCTAAAAGATTGAAATTTTATTATATCCCAATTCAATGTTAAATTGATTAAAATTAAATTAATTTGATTAAATGATAAAATATTAATATATGTATATATATATATATTACAACTAATTCAAAATATAATTTGAGGCTACAAATTAATCAAATTTAAAAGATTTTTTCAATTAAAATTGAAATATTTTTTTCAAAATTCATCCAAAAAAATCATATTATTATAAAAATAAAAAATAGACCAAATTAAATTTTGATACTTCTCTTTATAAGATTAAGATTATTTTTTCTAATATAATTTATAAAAGTATCACAAAATAATTTTAAAACTAGAGTTCCATTAAAAGTTGATAAAACTGTCTTTTTTGAAAAATAATTCTTTTATATGTAAGACTGTATTTGTTCTTAAATCATTTATATAAAAAACATAATATGAATGTTAAACCTTAAATTTAATATATTTTATATATATTTCAATGATATAATCAAATAATAATTATTTGATTATCTATTGGTATAAAATACACTATTTCACATTTAAAGAGTTTTTAAGAAAACATTCATTTTTATTTTAAAAACTCTTGTACATTCATTTATAAAGAATTTTTCAAATAATTATATATAAAAGTGAAAACCATATTTTCATAATTAAGTTATCCTTTTTCATACCCATCATTCTAACAGCTATGGTATAACGATAACATTTAAATAATAATATTTTTTTTAAACTCGATGTGGCATGTCATGTATGCTATCAAATATAGTGTTTCCTTCTTAAATTATTGGTAGGTCACATTCTCCTCAAATTTTATAATTCATGGCCTCAAAATTTTAAATCGGTATTGGGGTTTTACTTTCCAAAATATCTTTTTGGAAATCCCATATTACAGAAATAGAGAACTGAAGCTTCCACGTTAATAAATAAATAGAGGTACTAAGGATAAATGAGATAACAAATAAAAGGGTCCCATTTAGGAAAACAAGGAAATGGAAGAGAAAACTGACTATCAAGTTATTATGGAGAGTGACATAAAACATGGTCAAGAGAAAGGTAAAAATAAAAAAACTAAAAATGTGAGATTGGTTAAAAGGTTATTGATTGTTTAGTAAGAGAATTATATGGATTTCAATTTTTTTTTTATTTTTTCATATAGTTAAAGAATTATTTTACTTCTTAGACAATGAACATATGAAAACATACCTACATTAAAAATAGAGTATCATACTTAAATATAATAATTTTACTTCAATGGTTATGTTATACCTCTCATGTGTGTCTTAACCCATAATTACAACAACTTCTTAAACTATGAAGTCTTTTATATATTTACATTTGACATTTCATCACCCAATGTTTTAATAAAACTATAAAATTAAGTTTTGATTTCATACCTTGATTATGGTGTCCACATGGATTCATCTTCATTTTCTTTTTGTTTATAGAAGGTCCATGCATTGCAACAACGCTTTATAGCATCATCAATGTCAATTGCTTTAACCAAATAAACCTTGTACATCCTGAGACATATGGGTTTTAATAGAGAAATAGTTTTGTAAAATCATTATGTATAACAAATAATTTAAAAACATATGATAAAACATGATTTCCTTATAACATTCAAGTAGATTTTGTTTTGAAACATTACATCTTGTGTAATTTTAAAATACCATAAATATGTTCTTGAATACTATAGGTTAAGAAAAAAATAAATAGGTTTTGAATGGGTCTCCCTCTTCGATAGACTAATCAAGATCATAATATGATTCAACATCTTCAGATAATGTTAAATACCTCAAAATGCCCTCATAATATTTACCTTTTTAAAAAAGATAATATTGCAAAAATAGTATTTGAGTAATAAAACTCATGAACCAGAGTGGTATCGAGGTATAGAAGGAACTTTTGATATTTCTTACAATGGTATGTAGGAGATTTTTAGGTTATAAAAATTTTCAAAATCCTCACCATAGGACATTACAATAATAATTAAAAGTAAGTCATCCAGAATAGAGAGGAATGTTGTTTGAGATCCTCCTACTTCTATTCATCATTGATATACCTTGATATAAAAAATTTATAGATCAATGATTTGACTAAAAGAATATACATATAAAATTAACCTATTTTAACCAAAATTACCAATCCATAAATTTTTCTCAAACTTTCCTTTGATACAAACTACAATGACTAGGATTTAAACATTAAATATTCATTTTTTTTTTAACTAGATTTCATATTAAAGGATATTTTCAAGTTTACAGTTATACATAATTAGGTCAAAACTCATACATAACCAAACCATGGTAATACAAGGTGGATACTACCGAACATTATCCATTTTTACAATAATATAACAAATTTAAACTAATTCAATGTCACCTTTACGAAAACTCTACATGAAATTAAAAATGACATCTACAAATAATAACTGATCCATTTTTCCTGTGAAAAACATTAAAAAATAATGAGATGAGAATAGAAATCTATGAGAGGGACATATAAATAAGAAAACTATTAGTCTATTGATAATATTAAAACCCACAAAAAAATTATCATAAAGTAATATTTTTTCACCCATAAAATGTAGTAAATACATTCCTTTAAAAAATATCTCATTTCATACATTTTTTGAATAAAAATATAAAAATAAAATCCCCACCAATCATATAGAATACAAAAAGTTTCCTTGCTACATAATTATACTTGTAACTCTTATAATAGAATCATTGTGTGCCCAACTTCCATAATTGTCACTCTTATAAATTGAATAATCATACGTTTGACTTCCATACCCAATGAATTGGATTTTATAATGTTACAAAACATCCTTGGTTTATTACAGAACCACCCATTCTTAGTTTATCACATAACCAATCATCAAATATAAATGTACCATAATATAATATTAATGAAAAAATGCTTGTAATTTTCAACAAGTCACTCAGAAAATTTGATTTTCCACTCATAAGAAAATATTTGATGTTGTAGAAATAATCAATCCATTTTCAAAATACATTTAATATAAAATACACATACATGGAAAATAGGGGTTCATTTTTCTTCAATAAAAATTAATTATTGTAGAGAAATCCAAATATAAGATAATGGTCTCGGAGGAGGAGAAATTTTTGTCGTCATATAGGTTAAAAAGAACATTCTTTTTCTCAGTTTTCATAAAACAATCATAAAACACATACAACGGTTCCTCTTAAATAATTGTGATTGAAATTAAAAATATAGATAAAATTTCCTTTAAAATACTTTTATACCCATATTAATAGATATATAAAATAATATCCAGAATATTGACCTAGAAATAAAAATTTGATAATTAAATCTTTAAACATTTAGAGCATCCCTTACCACATTGGATATTTAAATCAAAATCCACATAAAGAAAAAAACTTAACAGATAATTAAATAATGTGAGGATAGATAAAATATTTATATTAACTATAATGTGGGTTGTATATACCCCTTCTAAAAGAATAAAGGTACATGTCTTTACAAAATTCCTCAATGAACGGAGATTGAGGGGAAATCCACTACCTTAAGTCTGATTCATCACATATGTTCCTTATCATCATGTATAATAAAAATAGGATGATTATTTACTTTATTTAGAACATTTTTCAAGTTTATTTTTCCTTTTATATCATTTATTCCCATGTTATAAGAATTAAGTAATCTTTTAAGTTCTCATCAGGCATTTTGTTTATATTCGGTACATGAGTCACAAATTTCATCGGTATAATGGAAATATTCATAGTGTTTATTAGTCCATCATCTCCATCATAATATTACTATAATCATGATATGATTTATGCATCAATTACTCTTTTATATCAAATCATCTTTTACGGTTATGAAAAATGAACTTTGTTATTATAATAGAGACAGTAGGTTGTATGTACGCATGAGTAACGTCTCCATTTTTCAATGAACATTATGGAAAATGGGTATATATTTGTTTTCCTTATATACAGATTATAATATTATTAATATCATATTAATCTTGTCAATATACATATATATATCTTCCATGTGATGTGGTGATTAAAAATGAATCACATCGCTTCGTAGAGGTTGTAGTTCACACCCATGCACGACAGATGTTTTCATTTTTCATGTGCATGGAATGTTAAAAAAATAAATGATATATTTTTCTTATATAATAATAAATATGTTTTTAATATCTTACATAAATATTAATTCCATAATATTAACTAGTCCTAAGATACAATGATAGAAAACTATTTATATTGGTTCGCAAGGTGGTAGTATGTTGTAAAGCAACACGATAATGATTTTCCCATTTGATGGAAGTGGATATGGAGTTAGGGGAAGATATTAACATAATAACAACCCATTATATTTAGGATAGTAGATTTTTTTATCATGGTGGAATAATATTTTACGTAAGTGGAAGAAAAACTAAAATAAAAATACTTAATTAAAAACGATGTCATTTCATCATATGATCTCTTTTGATGAACACCTTAACACCTATAAGTAGGGTGTTCTACAGAAAATAAGTCCACTAATATGTGATTAGGGATTATATAATTTTATTTAGGAAGATATTTTTTAAACTACAATGTTTTTTAGTGTGAATAAAAGATAATAATGGGTTATTTTTTATATCATAGGGAAGGGAAACACTTAGAATATAATATTAAAAAATATAAATTAATTTCCTAATCCAAATGAATCTAAATATATTGATATATAATATAAGAGTATTTTGGGTTTAAATAACTTAATCCTATAAAAATTCGATATGTTTTTACTTCTTTTTGTCCTTATCTATAGAGACCTGGTTTTTGCAATGTAAGACTTTAGAATATTTCTACATATGTTTCCAGAGCCAGGCACAAGGACGACATGCAATTCTGAGGCTTGGTGTGCCCGAAATAAATTATACAAAATATTAAGTGTTTTTGTACAATTCCCACAACAAAAATAGGATATATCTTAAACAGTTGATCAGATCTTAAATCTGTGTCCTTGGTTTGGTCTAAAACATGATATTTACCCAAGGCGTGACATATAGAATGTCGACGCGTGGTTTTCGTACCCCTCACTCATTAGTGAAAAGTAAATGGATGAATTAATTTATCAATCCATTCATTTAATATCTTAGACCCAAATAACTATTAAACATACCACAAATTAGGAATCTATGTTTTCGGTTGAGTTTATAGCGTGTCATTTACCCTAGGAGGGGTATAATCTTTGTTAGCGTAGGGCCACTGTGAGAAAAGTCACTAAGGGTAAAAATCATCATTTTGGAATAACTACTTAGTAATTTTTATCCCTAGAGTTCTTTTTGAATAACATTCAAATGAATCCTTAGAATGGAAATCTGAGACTTCTGTTGAGTTTGAAATGGCACATTTTTCCTAGGCGTGATATAAAATGATAGGGAGTGATTGTTTTGAATTCCACTCAAAGTGAGTTTTTCTATAAATATAAAATCATGAGTTTTTAAGTATGATTTCTCTTTATTTTCTCACCTTTGTTGATTTCTTGAGTATTTGGAAAATTGGTCATTTTAAATTCTATTATTTTAGAATTTGGAATGTGTCAAAATAAAGTTTCCATCGTCTGAGCCCCATTCTAAATCCAATGTTCGATGCATTCTTCTTCGTTCTTCGTTTTAATTTTCAACTGCACCAAAACCTTGATGGATCGTCAATAGTGGGAAGACGCAATGAAGGCCTCATCCTGAGGTTCCTAAATCCACATTCAAATTTGAAATCGGGCTGCCGGATTGGTAGGGGTGGCTCACGAAAGCCACGACTTCATTAGGGATGGTGGCTGGAGGTCACGGTGGTGCAGTAGTAGCGCTGGCCGAAGGTTTCATCGGCATCGCGGGACTTCGGCGATGTGACACTCGACTGGACGATAGCCTATAATGGATGTGCTTCAGTGTAGTGTGGTAGGTCGTGGTGGAGCTCGGAGGGCCGGTGTTATCTGGCATGCGGTAAGATGGTGTGGCCGAGAGCACGGTGCTCAGGTGAGGTTGGGGCACGGTGAAATAGAGGAGCATCAAGGGTCTTCGGCACTGCATGTGGTGAGTAGGGAGCACTAGGGCTATGCGGTCAAGAATCGTAGAGGAGAGTGTGGCTTTGGGCGGAGACAATGGCATTGGGCGGAGGTGGCTAGTTCCAGTGCGAGTGCGGTGCTGCAACTTCAACATGTCGTGCTCAGGAGGGACCCCTCAGGCACTATCCTCGAGTGGCGAGAGCTGCAGGACCCACGTCCTACTGGTCCATGGTGCACAACTAGAGACCGGCCACCATGTTCGGTATGTTCAAGCAGACCGGTCCAAGTAGACGAGGGGAGGTAGAGTGGGCTACGATGGAGCGGTCTGGACCTGCGGCTGGGCCGTGGCCTGGTGGTCTGGACCAGGTCGGTCATGATAGACTGGCCCAGTTGGGCCCCATTACATTCAAAGGGGCATAACATCTAAACAGCATGTCTGTTTGACGTGTTGTTTATGGCCCTGGGTCAGTCTCATTGAGATAGAAATTTTTTTAAGAGTTTCAAGGATTTTGAGTTCTTCTCCAAAAGGTGGGTGGATCAATATTTTATTTTTAATAGTAATAAAAAATTTATTATATTTGTAATAGGAATATCTCTCAAATCAGATTTTCATTTGACGTGCCTTTAGAGACGCTATGATCTTAGAGTTGAGGAGGTACATCCAAATTTGGATCCAAACATTTACATTTTGGTTTCGTTGCTCGGTGGCATGAAATTCCTAACTTCTAATAATAATAAAATAATTATTATTATATTGAGTTTCTTGAATCAAACCTAACTCATATTTGGGATGTCTGATTTATATGCCATTAGAAGCAGTGTGACCCCAATCCTTGTGCAGAATTTTTGAGATTCTTTCCAAAGCATTCGATTTGGAGAAAAGGTGTGGGCCCCATAGGTTCTGGTTCACATGTTTTACGGTGAAATACCACTTTTTCACCTGAAATCTTTTTGGGTAGTTTGATCACTCATTTCTAAGTGTTTTTTCAAGGGTATTGCAATGGAAAAATATACCCTCCTAAATTTAGAGACGAGTTATGGGCCACATGAGGCAGATTCCAGAAGTATGCTCCATTTTTACGACATAGGCTTCATATGTTTACTTTGGTCCAATGAATATCCTACTTTTTTTTCTCTGTAAGGAATGAAATGGCCCGATTCGTGTAACATGTTTCGGGGTCGAGGTACGGACCCCATAGGGCCTTGTCTGAATATAACACTGGGAGATGTTTTTTCTTGCATCATGAGACCTTTTTGGATGAGTGATTCATCGAACTTTCATGTTTTTATGCAAGGTTCACAATGGTATTATCGATTTCGTTGTGTGAATCCTTATTCTTGACATTATTAAATGTGGAAACACGATAGTAATATCAATGGAATATGCTTCTTATGTGTTTAAAGATAATACATTGATGACATCATAGATCTAACTCTTGTGAGAGTGGAGAATATTTGTGAAGAGACATGGGAAATGTTCTGTGATCATTCAAGGAGGCGTGTCAGCTAATCTATGACGTTGACCCTCCGGCTAAGCGATAAGTGTCGTGTGCTTGTTGTCTTTAAAACTAATTTGGAATGTACTATGGGAAAACCAGGTGATGAGTCACGGTCACAAGTCATGTGGTCCCCACATGTATTTTGTACAACTAAGAATTTTCTACCTCTTGTATATCTTTCTTTGGAACTCATATTGTGGCATGCGAGTAGCCTGTCCTGAGTCTTTCTCCATGTATGACATGATGGTGGCCTTCATAGTGTCTTTTGAGATGCGATGCGAGATGTTCTGAGTATGATTCCTATTTGAAGGAGTTCTTGATGATGCCAGTGATGGAAGTGATGTTTTCAGAATCACCAGACTAATCCTATATTACCATCTAGCAAGGTAGGTTCGTGGTGTTCACTATTCTCTTTTAATTATTACCCTCAAGTGCAACTAGGTAGTGTTGTTCTCCATTATCTTTTGGGCTTACCCTCCAGCGTAACTGGGTAGTGGTGTTCGTCATTCTCTTTTAGGGCTTAACCTCCAGTGCAGTTAGGCAATGGTGATCGCCTTTCTCTTTTAGGCTTACTCTCCAACACAACAGGGAAGTGGTATTCCCCATTCTCTTTTGGGAATACCCTCTAGTGAGTCGAGGCATTAGTGTTCTTCATTCTATTTCAGGCTTACCCTCAAGTGAGTTTGGGAAGTGGCGTTCACCGGTTACTCTTTTCGGCTTACCCTCCATCTGGGTTGGGTAGTGGTGTTCGCCAGTGACATTTATAACTATATCCACAATCATGGATGAAAAGTGTGTTCACAACATTCTTACACGATCTCTCTACTGTGGGATATAGTGATGAGACATACATGACATGAATTTGGACTCTCACGAAAGAGGTGTGCTTTTCCATCCAAGACACATTCTTGTGATGCGACCTAAAACCATGTGGGCACGACATAATTTCCCAAAGCAGATAGTATCATGGTGTGATGAATGAGACCCTTTGACTTGTAGCTGAGGGATGACATGAGGGATTCTAGGAATCGATGGTGTTTTCTCCAAGAAAAATTGGAGACTCTTTTCTTGGGATGAGATAGTGATATGGAGATCCCCTTACTCACTCATTTCAATTCCTTTTGTTGATAATATATATATCATATTGCAGTTTACACTACTTGGGTTTTGGTTACTCTGCTTCTTGGAGAGGCGAAGACAAGCAGGGTAAGCCATGTGCTTTCTGTGTCTAGCTTCTCATGGATGGAAAAGTCTACTCTCCTACTGTAGGTAGCAAATACTCAACAATAATGTCCATTCTCACCCTTTTTAGCTCCTCGTTTTTAGATGTTCTTACTTCACTTCTTAGTTGGGTTGAGTTGTACTCTTTTTCTATACCTTGTTCTATCATCTAATTCCCACTTCAGTACCTCGCTTTCTATACCCTTGAGCCTTTGGGGAATCCTATTGAGTATTTTTATACTCACCCTTCCTTGGGATTTGCCCGCAGTCGGTGTGCCCCTGAATATGATTATCAATTTGATCGTGACATTAGAGGAGCATAGGGATACGAGGTACTTAGAAGACATAAGGTGGTTGTAGATTGGGATCTAGGAGCAGGGCTCTTTTAGCTATTTTACTTTCCCACATGCAGTCGGGTTGTCGAACTTTTATGGTGGGGCGTATGTTTTCTCCCTTTCCCTTTCAGTTTAATTTTCTGTACTTGTACTGATTTTAGGTCGATGCATATTTGTGGTTTATATATAGAAGTTTTCTGTATTGATTTCCTTTCCTTAAACACTTTTTCATTGATTTGGTTGCGTTTTTTTGTATAGGTAAATAAGAAAACCCTCTCGAGTTTGTTATTCCTTCGGCATTGGTCGCTAGCCCAAGGCATATGGAGTCAGGTATTGGTTAGTTGTGGATCAAACCTCGGTATGGGTCGGATTGTGACAAAGTGGTATCAGAGGTTGTTCATTCCTTGGGAAATTATTTGGATGATCTCTAAAAATGAATTGGTTGTGTTTTAGGAAAATAGTTTTAATGTGTTTCAAGAGTGGATCTCGTGCCCGTGAGTTTAGTGATGTGGCGGTGGCCGACCTATCCATTCACGAGGAGCTTGGTTACCTGCTTGTCGACTTGGTGTGCTGAAACACTTATTGCAGGGGACATTGCTACATGCATCATATATGATTGAGTCTTTGACTATCCTTCTTGATTCATCTCCCCATCATTGTTGATATATATATATATGCTGATTTGACCATATTACTCCTTGATCAGACTTGGGATGTCTCCACGATGATATCCATCTAGGATACTTACTCCGGTTTTTGTTGAGGATTCCATGAACGATGAGGCATCAGCTCAGGATCCATCATACGATTACCCTTTCACCTGGAAGATACACAGCAGCACATCCACCTGTGGAGTAGTAGTTAGTACCGACAGTGATGGTCAATGAAGAGTACAGGAAAATCATGCTACGTGAGTTCCAACATCATAGACCACTGAGGTTTTGTAGTTACCCATACCCTCAGGTACTGAAGGGTTGGATAGATTTGGTTGTTCTCATTTTCCGGCATTTTCATACATTGAATGAAACTTCTAGGCCCATAAGTTTGAGAAGGTTCTTTTTTAAGAGATTTGGCCAAGCGTAGTGCCCTTGGGAATCCTCACCCAATTCAGGCAGTAGGAGAAGACATTGATGACTGGAAAATTTTTGTGAGAGGGAAGTTAGTTGGTAGGCCTTCAATTCAAGAGGCCTCCCCTTGATAAAACTTAGGCACAAGTTCGGAGACAACATAGATCCCCGAGATAGCCCATGTAGGACTAGTTCTATGACTGTGACGGACGAGGTCATGTGGCACGTGACTATCCGACCAGACGTGATGAGTTTTCCAGGCATTTGGTTGATGGGCCACCACGATAGAGGTAATTTAGTGACCATAGATATTTTATGTAAGGACATGGTGGTCCCTAGGGAGGCATTGTTAGAATAAGTTCAGGAAGAACTGTGGATGATGGGTGATGGTTTGAGGTCCTTTCACCCCCATTAGGTGGCCCATGTCAGGCTCAGGGAGCTGGAGGATGGGGCTACGAGTAGGTGTATGCTATGGATATCTACAATCTTGTAGTACATGAGATGATAAAAGGTTGTTTCGGTGCGGATGTGCGTCGGGTTACGCTGTTCCGCCAGGACGCGTTCGCGCGTGCACCCGTCAACCCGAGGGGATGGGCGCGCGGCTTGTGGTCCCGCAGTCCCGCTTTCCAAGGGCGGGAGGCATTCGTCCCTTATTCAGGGGCGTCTGCTCCTTGATCGAAACCGGGATGATGGGATGTCGGCTCCTCCTTCCTTGGACGTCTCCTCGGAACTCGTCGCCTAATCCGGGTCTCCCTCATAGACTTAAGAATGTTCGTGAATCTCGTTCCCGGCGCCATATCTTCATGGACACCGGTTAATTACGCTGCTTCCGCCCGGACGCTCCAAGGAGTCTGGGCGGGGCAGCAACCTGCAGTGAGAAGGCCGGGTGGCTCTGGGTGCTGGGGGCGTGTCGTGACACTGCGGCTCTGCACGTCTGTCTTTCGTCCCTAATAAGGCTTCTCGAAGGCATGATGGCCTGAGGCATCCCGTACTGGGTGCGGGGAACTGTGTCACCTGAGGTTTTCCTCAGCTTCCCATGTTTAACACGGGGTATGCCGCGAGTTTAACGTCCAGCGGGGACGGCATCGGACCGATCAACACGAAAAGTGGATCGGATGACAGAACCCCTTGCGGGGAACCTCCGACGCTGGGGCCAGCACATGGGCGGCTTCCCAAATGATATGGAGTGGAGTGAAGTGGCATGACCCCACCGGGATGTGGCGGCCCGGGTAAGGATCAGGATGGATGATGGAGTGAAGAGCTTGGACCCCGTAGGGGCTTCCTACGTACCGCGCGTTAGCACGGATCAAAGTCAACGTAGTTCGGGTATACAGTTTAATGTCATGCTGGACGTCGGCAAGCCGACTCACGAAGAAGTCTAGGTCGCCGGGCGGAGGATTGAACCGAACCACCTCGCACAGAGGGGGATGGAACGGCCGGTTGGATCACAGTTTCACGTCATGCTGGACGATAAAAGGAGAAATGGAAAAAGGGGCTGTGGGGAGGCACAATGGAGATACACACGGGCAGTCTCCCACAGGGGCGGATTCATAGGTGAATCGACGCAAGCGTGAACCCTGGAGGGGTCCACTGATGGACGAACCGACGTAAATACGACCGGGACGACCAGGTGGTGGGCTTGGACCTCAGGGAGGCTTCCTACGTACCCTGTTTAGAAGACAGGGATCAAAGTCCACGTAGTTCATTCTGTCAGGACTTACGCACTTGAGGCAGCCCGGATGCGGCAAAACTCAGTTGGAAGGGACTTGGACCGAAAGTAGGAGACACCTCGATCCCATTCACACCCTCTACTGGCTTCGGCAGTGGGGGAGCGCAATGGAGATACACATGTGCAGCCCCCCACAAGAAACTAGGGGTTTGTAATACCCTGCCCCCGTAGGGAAAAGCCACTCCCATTAAATCGTCCCAAAAGCGGGACAATCCCGACATCCCTGCAGAGACGAGCGGGTGGGGGCCACATCCAAACCGGGGGGGACCCTGCGTGTGGAGAATGGGATCAGGTTGCGGACGGTTTAACGTCTTGCCGGACGAAGTACAGTTTAACGTCGTGTGTTGAGGACGAAGCGGACGGTTTAACGTCTTGCCGGACGAAGCACAGTTTAACGTCGTGTGTTGAGGACGGAACACTTGGCAGTTTAACGTCTTGCAGCGCGGACGATGGGGGGCTAGGCAGTTTAGCGTCGTGCAGCTTGGACGAATGTGCAGTTTAACGTCATGCTGGACGTGTGGGCAGTTTAACGTCATGCTGGACCTGTGGGCAGTTTAACGTCATGCTGGACATGTGGGCAGTTTAACGTCATGCTGGACATGTGGGCAGTTTAACGTCATGCTGGACATAGGTCCGTGTCACTTCGCGCAAGCCTGGAGGGCCGCACGGAAAGACAACGCACGGTGCGGGCACCCAGGATGAAGACCATCGGGCGCCACGCAGGCGGGTACCCTCAGGGGGTCAAGGGAGGCGACCCTAGCGGATTGCGCGCAAAAGAGGAGCTTTGCGCGCAAAACCGCGGGTCGGCGCGCAAAATGGCAGGCTGGCGCGCAATTGGGCCAGCGCTTCGCGTGCGGATGATTGGGATTGCGCGCACCGGGCTTCGGGTAGCGCGCGGGGGAAACGGCTCATTCTCTAACGAATGGCCACTTTGAAAACGGGGGGTGCGCGCAATCGGGCTGGATTGCGCGCACCCGGGGGGCAATTGCGCACAAGAGGCTTCTTTTGCGCGCAAAGGCCTTCGGGTTAAGAATTATTCAAAGGAAAGGAGCCAAGGGGATTGCGCGCGAAGGCGAACCCCAAGGCTCTATTGCGCGAAAGAAAGGAGGTTACCTGAAGATCAGCATTGCGCGCGGAAGGGGTTGAATTGCGCGCGCGGGAGACCGTTCGACTTCCAGCAACCTTTGAAACGTTGGGGGTCGCCTAGTATTTATAGGCAACCCCGGGCGCGGAATCCAAGGCGCGAGCGCGGAATTCTTCTCGCGGGCGCGGAATCGGGCACGGAGCGCAAGGGAGTTGCGCGCATCCCGGGGGTTTTGCGCGCGGATCATCATCTTTGCGCGCAGGCCTCTGAAATTCCGCGCAAGGCCTCCGGGCCCCCCGAAACATTCTTCCGACTCCAAATATGACCTCGCTTTCCGCATCCGGAGCTTCGTTTGGGAACAACGGACTTTTCCGGCGTCTACAAAAGCCCCCCCTCGGAATCTGATCGGCGAGAGGTCGCAACGATCGGGTTCCGAGGGAGACGCCGGAATGCCGAAGTCCTGGGCGGCGCGGGACTTAGGCGCGCAAAAAGGGGCGCCGGTCGCGAAATTCGCCGCTGCGGTCGCGCAAAGCGCTTTCCGCGCAGCGCGGACCCCGGCCTCGCCTATAAATAGGGGCACTGGGTCCCTCCGTGCCGTACACTGGCCTTCCGCGCGATAAGCATCTCTGCTCTCGTGCGCGAAATTGCCTTTTCCGGCGCGGAATTCGCCCGCTCGTCGCGCAAAACCGTCCGGATTTCGCTCTGTCTTTGCGCGAATACCCGGGGTTTTACGCGAACGACTTCCCGATTGCGCGCCGTCCACTAGGATTGCGCGCCGACTCTCAAACTTTTCCACCAACCTCGTTCGATTCCGCACACTTCATCCCTTAACCCGCACGACCCCCGGAACTTCTGAGATGGCCGCAAATCAAGGAAATGAGGGGGATTCCGCCACTCGCAGGGCTGAGATGGCAACGAACGAGGAGGTTTACGGAGCCAAGGAGATTGTTTCCAACAATCAATCCTTGTTCGACTTGCTGACGCCGGCCCAGAAGACATATCCGCTGTCGGACAACCTGCCGCTCTGGAACTTCGACATCCTAGATGAGGTCCTGGTGCCAGGGTTCGAGATTGATGCGCCGCGGACCTGGGTGACTCGGGAGGACGAGCTTCCCCGCTATAACATCACCAACAATGGGCATCCTGCCAGGGAGACCAGGCACTTGGACGTCTATGTCCTGAACCCGAGGACGCGAACCATTAACGGGGGTGAGCCTACTGCGGAGAATTCTCCAGCCCTCTACTCGAGCATATATCGCCAGAGCGTCACGGACGACACCAAGGGCTGGCTGAAGGACTGGGACTTGCGGTCTGGGGGAAATTTCACCAGTGAATGGGCCTGGGCGTTCTGGGTACGCCACACTTGCGATCACTTCGCAGAGGAGCTGCGGTACATCGGCCTGTTTGAGGCGGTGTGGACGTCGCAGTTCCACTTCTACCAGCAGTCTGAGCTCGGGCCGGAGCTGTTCACCCGCTGGTCCCCGGATACCAACACCTTCCATCTTCACCATGGGGAGGTCGGCATTGGTCTCTGGGACATCCACTGCATCGGAGGTATCCCGCTGGAGGGCTACTAATACGATGAGTTCCTGCCACCGAAGAACACCTGGGAGGACAGGTCACGGACTCCCATCCTGACCTGGCATCTGCTTGACCTGGCTACGCAGCGGCTCGGGATCAAGGACTTCCAAAAGGACATAGCCTACAAGGAATGGTTCGGCCAGTTCTTGGAGCATGACCCGGCGGTCAAGATGCCAGGCAGGGGGAAGCGGTGCCCGACCGCAGCTCAGAGGAGCCGGAACGGGTCATACTGGCGGGTCCTGGAGACGGGCGACTACCGCTCATGGGGGTACCGCGTCATCGAGGCCCGGGACCCAAACGTCCGGTACGCGGCGTTCCTGGCCGCCTTTCTGAGCGGGTGTCTCCTTCCAGTGCAGGATGCGAGGATGGGCGTCCGCCCGGCGACACTGGCGATGGCGGGCGCCATGGCTGCCAATAAGAGATACAACCTCGGGGTCCTAGTGTTGGCGAGGCTGTATGCCATCCTGGGACGCATCTCATGAGGGGGGTCGCCACGAAGGATCTGTGGGCCCTTTCAGTTCTTCCACGGCTGGGTGGCTTCTCACCTTGGTGGGTATACGTTCCCAAATGCCATCATTCCTCCGGGCAATGGCCTGCGACCCTCTCTGCTGAACATTGCGGGGGTCGCTCCGATGACCCTAAGTGAGGAGGGCGTGAGGGTTCGGATTGGCAATCATGCCAATTTCAACTTCAGCCCGTTCCCCACTCCTGTCGGCCAGATGATCGACAATGGACAGGGCCCGCTGGAGCAGCATGAATACTTCCTGAACATGCGGGGCGGGGTGCTCATGGCTCGGATCGACGGGAAGGTGATCTGCGAGCCTTACGTGCCGACCCGGTTCGCCAGGCAGTTCGGGTGCCTTCAACGGATGCCGAAGAGGGTATTCACTGCTGTCCGGGAGGAGACGAACCCTTGCGTCCTTCGTCAGATGTGGCTGATGTTCGTCGCCTTCGGCTCTGGCGACGTCATCACTCTCCCTCCTACCGGGATCGACGCAGGCTTGGCAACCGAGTACGCCGAACACTGGGCCATCGCGTACCCCGAGGGGCTTCTACGGTAGCCAGTTCGGCGGCTCGAGGTCACCCGTGCGGAGACCGGGCGTCAAGGGAGGAGGCGAGGCGCCGCCACACGGGGGAGAACGGAGGCGCGCCAAGTAGCGGGGCCGGCGCGAGCAGGGACTTCGGCGGCGGGCACATCGCAGGCTGCCGCTACGACCTCGGCGCCCAGAGAGGGGGCACATGCGGCGGTCGGGGAGCGGCCCGGGAAGCAGGTGAGGCGTCTGCTCGAACCCTCCCACGATGCAGTCTTCCCGGCGCTGTGGTCGGCCTGGATGACCCTGCGGCAGTCACTGGGGACCGACGTCATCTGGCGAAAGATACTCAGAGAAGGAATCGATCTGCCAGAGGTCAGGCGCCTCCAGATCGCCGGCAGGGTGGACTTCAACCGGCAGTATGCGTATCTGACGGCCATGGATGAGTACGCGCGCCAACGTGGTCAGCATGCGGAGCCATCCCTTCTGGTGAAGGTGATGCTCGGTCTCGAGCCCGCTCCAGAACAGATGTCACCGGGAGAAGATGACAGTAGCGACTCCGAGGAGGAGGAGGAAACGGGGGAGGATGAAGGCTCCGAGGGAAAGTCTCATCGGGGGAGCCCGCGGGAGAGCGGCGAGGTGGCCGGCTCTGACAACGTTGATGTCGCTGAGCTCCTCGAGGTCCACTTCTATCCCTACTCAACCTGCTTCATCCATTCTCTTATGCAGCTTCTAACCCATTTCTCCACCTTTCTCAGGAGCACACGGATGCTGGTCAGGCGTCCTCAGCGGGAGTAAGAGAGGCGCCAGCGGGACAAGGCGGGGGCCAGACACCCATCATCGAACTGACAAGCGCGGAAGGGTCCCCTACTGCAACTGTTCCTGCGGCGGCTGGGGAAGCGGAAGATGACGCTCCGAACTCCCGTAAGTCTCCCTACTTTACTGCTGGTGCTTGCCGTTGACGATCCGTGACTAACCATGGCATGCCCTGCGCAGTGATCTCAACACTGGAGGCTCATCGGGTTGCCAAACCCGGGCCATCCACGAGTGGACCGGTGGCAGACATGCCGCCTGCTCCGGAACAGACTTACCAAACCGAGCCGGCCCCACCAACTGCTGATCAAGGGGCTGCGGACGTCGGCGGTGCTGCCATCGGAGAGAGGTTGGGGGCTGACGAGGGTGTCAGCGCCGCTGGGGAGAGAGAAGAAGGTCGCCCGGATGTTGGGGAACCTATCCCTCGTGAGGACCTCCCAGGGGCGGACCCTGCAGCAGACCTGCTGGCTGCCTTCCCTGCCTACCGGCCTGCCGACCCCGAGGAGATGGACGACTCGGACGCGGAGGCGGTCGAGGAGAGCCGGATAACGCGCCGCAGGGGGTGGAAGTGCATCCAGCGCTTCCTCAAGCAAGACCCATCGGAGTGGCTGGGGCGCATGGGATCACTTCAAACCTGGCTGCGCTTCCTGTGTGCCGGGGGAGCTGATGCTCAACGTCTCCATCTGACGGTCCGTGATTTCATGGCCGAAAAGATGCGAGAGAGCTGTCGGCGTGCCGACGTCACACAAAGTCGTGACATGTCGGAGAGCACGCGGGCGCTCCTCGCGGCGGAGCAGGAAGTCCGGCGTCTCGAAGGGCAGGCGGCAGAGAAGGAGGCCTTCGTCGCAACATGCACCGAGCTTGTGGAGCAACTAGCAGCCCAGCTGGTTGACGCCCAAGTACAGCTGACGGAGGCGGGCCAACAGATGGTGACAATTCAAGTCGAGCGGGAGCGTGCACAGGCCAGAATCGACGAACTGCGTGCTGCGACCACCGACGAAGAGAGGGCACGCAGAGAGCGAGAAGCAGCTCTGGAGGCCGCCAACCAAAGGGTAGCGGCATTAGAAAGACTTATCCACCACGCTAACCCCTAGGGGCTTTTGTTTTTTGCCATTCCCAGAACATTTACTTCCGCTACTCAATATTTAGATCCATTTGTATGAATCAATATATTTACCTGCGTCTTTTGGCTTAACATGCCCAACCACAATTCGTTGTCCTGCGGGAGTGTTAACCAAGCATCAGGCATCCATAATTGGGCCTGGATTTCTGGAGAAAAGAGGGAGGTCATTCCTAGGAAAGGAGACCTCAGACCTAATCAATGTATCATCCCCCCAACTTGTTCCAACACACGAGCGGGACAACGCTAGGGGCGTTGAGATTTTATCCGAACATAGGGAAATGAGAAAGGGTGAATCGCGTGTCCCGAATCCGGACATCCACAACGGTCGGCCTTCCAGGAAATGCCCAAGACGGTAGGCGGACAGTGGATCGACCATAACAACTGCAATAGACGGACCGAAAAAGGCCATCATTCATATTGCAGGAGGCGGACCACATGTCATCGTGAATACCGCTTTGGGGTTCCTTCAGACACAAGGGTGGAAATCCAGATCAACAGGGCATGCGAAGCGTGGGGCGAAGTGACGATTTGTTCGGACAGAATCCAACGCTCTCAAAATTGCGCCACCGTGGGGAAAGCGTATTAGGTGGATGCACTAACCTGGCCGTGAGTCACCTCAATTATCAGACAGCACCTCTCTGACGAGGAAACCGTCGCTTCCCATCCTTGCGATGGGGCATCCCGAGCTGAATCGGGGAGAATATCACAACTGCACCACTCTACCCGAAGTCAGGCCAGACGGCCGGCGACAAGGAGGGGCGGGACTTAACGATCCCTGAGGCTGGACCCGAGTCGGAATGCCCGGGCGTTCCTACGTACTCCATCAGGCTGGAGATCAAGCCACACGTAGTTCTGAGAGTGCAGTTTAACGTCATGCAGGACGTAGGACCCCATTTGGGGAGATCTTAGTTTAGGGTCGTAGAGCTCGGACCATAAGGGCTAGATCTTAGTTTAAGGTCTTAGAGCTCGGACCATAAGGGCTAGGTCTTAGTTTAAGGTCTTAGAGCTCGGACCATAAGGAGAGATCTTAGTTTAAGGTCTTAGAGCTCGGACCATAAGGAGAGATCTTAGTTTAAGGTCTTAGAGCTCGGACCATAAAGAGAGATCTTAGTTTAAGGTCTTAGAGCTCGGACCATAAAGAGATATCTTAGTTTAAGGTCTTAGAGCTCGGACCATAAAGAGAGATCTTAGTTTAAGGTCTTAGAGCTCGGACCATAAAGAGAGATCTGAGTTTAAGGTCTTAGAGCTCGGACCATAAAGAGAGATCTTAGTTTAAGGTCTTAGAGCTCGGACCATAAAGAGAGATCTTAGTTTAAGGTCTTAGAGCTCGGACCATAAAGAGAGATCTTAGTTTAAGGTCTTAGAGCTCGGACCATAAAGAGAGATCTTAGTTTAAGGTCTTAGAGCTCGGACCATAAAGAGAGATCTTAGTTTAAGGTCTTAGAGCTCGGACCATAAAGAGAGATCTTAGTTTAAGGTATTACAGCTCGGACCATAAAGAGAGATCTTAGTTTAAGGTCTTAGAGCTCGGACCATAAGGAGAGATCTTAGTTTAAGGTCTTAGAGCTCGGACCATAAAGACCTCAAAGTACGCCGCATCTGGTCATATCCCCTGGATATGCGAAGATGCACTGAGGGATAGTGTCAAGAGTGTCGAGGTTTCGCCTGGCCGGAATGGGAGGTGGAAGATGTGAATCATGCGGCCATTCACTCGAGGACCGGGAGCACCGGCGTGACGATATGAGAGTACTGCCGACCGTGGCGGAAAAGCAGCATCAACATCGCACTAACCGTTGGTGGAATGAGGCAGCAAACGAGCATCGACCGCTCAATCGCAGGATTCATATCGATTTGCTGCCCGAGGCCATTGGGGGTACCGGCCCGAGTCGGTGGGAGAGCACTGAGGCATTGTGTCCGAACCGTTCACGGGGGCTCCACCCAGGGCGTAGACGATGGGTCCGAATGAAAGGGAGCACGAAGCCTGAAAAGCGGAGGAAACCTGACCAAGCGGATCCTGACCCTCCTGGCAATAAACCAGAGTACTCTTGACACCGGTGGACCACTGCAAGGGGTCGGGGAACACGCCTTGAGGGTGACCTGAAGGCGGTGGATTCCCCAGAGAAGGGGGAATCTCTAAGAGGTGGGGGGCTGGACCCGAAGTTTCAAACATCCGGGCGTTCCTACGTATCCCATAAGGATGGGAATCAAGCCGCACGTAGTTCTTGAAGCGCGGTGCAACACAATCGGGCACCAGCGCGGGGAGGAGTGCGGGTCTGACCCTCGCACACAGAAGGAGCGGCATTTGATATTTCTTGTTTGTCCTTAAAGATGAATGGTTTTTCTTTGTGCGGCGACATGCCTGTGATTGAGAGATCTCTGGCGTCGCCACAATAATCAAGCCACGGAAGGCATTGATGAATGGCGTGGTTATTAACCAGCGCCCAACATGAGTGCCCCCTGAGGGGAACATCACGATGCAGTGCCGTTTCTCGTCGGGCGGCCAAGACGATCGCAGTTTACGGTCGTGTGGTAGGACCAGACAACACAGTTTAAGGTCGTGTGGTTCGGACCATGGAGGAATCCGCATATCGCGGTACGGCGGACACGGCGGAGGTGGGAGAATACCCAGCCCTGCGGTCACGCACGATTCCAGGAGAAGAGTCTTGGGATAGGGGCCTGCGTATGTCCATCACCCGAGGGGCAGAGATGCTAGCCTCCAGATATACTGGGCCCAGAACGCAATTGTTCGGGCGACTCCTTCCTCCTTATGGGGACGAGGGTCCAGCTACGCATGGCCCTTAGGGAGGATATCCGCATATATCCTTGGTGCTCAGATCATGGGAGCCTCGAACGACATCATTACCTTGGTTGGCCTGCCTAACGTGTAGAGGTGTACTGAAGGTCAGTATGAAAAGAGTGTCAAGATTCCACTACAACGCGCAAAGGCGGAGTGTGATGAGGACTGCGCAACCAATGTTCAGAGCCTGAAGGAGCTGACATGGCGATCAAGGATGTTGCTGACGCATTCGCAACACAACATCCGATCGCGTCAGCCTAAGACGGGGTAAGCAAACGAGCATCGACCGCTCAATCGCAGGATTCATATCGATTTGCGGCCCAAGACCCGCTGGTAAATCGACCCGGAGCGGTAGGAGAGCACTGAGGCATCGTACCCAAACCGCTAACGAGGATCCCTTTGAGTGAAGGCTCGAACAAGAGGAAGCACGAGGCCTGACAAGAAACACAGGACTTGTCGGGATTGAATCTGACACTACGAGTCATAGACCGAAGTACCCAAAACATGTTAACAGATCTCCAGAAAGGGTCGGAGGACTCACCCTGAGAGCAACCAAAAGAGGGCAGATCCCCGTGATCAACCAAGGGACGGGGCTGGACCTGAAACACAAGCGTTCAGGCGGTCCTACGTATCCCATAAGGATGGGAATCAAGCCGCACGTAGTTCTTGAGAGGCAGTTTAACGTCATGCAGGACGATGAGGGGTGTGAGGTAGTCCCACACACGGGGGAGGCGTACGGCGCGGCCAGTAGACCGACGTGAATGAGGACATAATCCCCCGCTCACGCGATACGCCTCACACAAAAAGGAGGGGAACTGGGGCCAGAGGCCCAACGCGGGATAGAGATTCCCAGGAAATGGGGCTGGGCCTGAAACATGAATGTCCAGGCGGTCCTACGTATCCCATAAGGATGGGAATCAAGCCGCACGTAGTTCTTGAGGGGCAGTTTTATGTCATGCAGGACGAATGCTGAACAGTTTAACGTCTTGTAGCTCGGACGTAGGGCAGTTTAGCGTCATGCAGGACGAAGCACTTGGCAGTTTAACGTCTTGCAGCGCGGACGAGTGCTGAACAGTTTAACGTCTTGTAGCCTGGACGAATGCAGTTTAACGTCGTGCAGGACGTGGGTACACTCAGACAAAGTACTGCTTGAGGAACCTAGCGTTGGTGGGAGGAGTGACACGCTCACCATCTATAGTCGCTAGGGAGTACGCGCCATTGGGATAGACCTTGTGGACAACAAAAGGTCCCTCCCACTTGGGCTCCAACTTGGGTGGCTTCCTGCCGGGGATCATCGGTGCTCTTAGGGCCAGCACTAGATCACCCTACAGGAAGGAGCGGAGGCGAACCTTCTTATTGAAAGATCGAGCCATCCTGTTTTGATGCCTCTCCAAGTTGTGCAAAGCGCGAAGTCTATTCTCATCCAGTGCTTCCAACTCGACTAGACGGGCTTCAGCAACTCTGTCCGGCGCTTGCTGGTCATAGACCGCAGTGTGCAAGGACGGCAACTGGATCTCGATGGGCAGGACGGCCTCAGCTCCGTACACCAGGAAATAAGGGGTCATCTGGGTGGAATTGCGAGTTGTCGTCCGATAAGCCCAGAGGGCATTGGGGAGCTTGTCCGGCCAACTCTTCTTGTTCTGACCAACCATCTTTTGCAGAATGTTAGAGAGGGTTTTGTTGAACGCCTCGATCTGTCCATTTGCCTGTGCATGATAGCGAGATGTATGGTTCGAGCGAATGTTATACTTGGCGTACAACTTCTTCAACTCGGCTGCTCGGAAATTGGTTCTGTTATCCGTGAGGATAGCGTGAGGCACTCCAAATCGATGGATGATGTTGGAGGTCACGAAGTCAGCGATCGAACAGGATTTGACCTCTCTGAGCGGAATCACCTCTGCCCATTTGGAGAAGAAGTCCGTGGCGGTCAGAATGAACCGGCACTGGCGAGCTGTCGCCGGCGGGTAAGGTCCCACAACGTCCAGTCCCCAGACTGCAAAGGGCCAGGAATACCTTGTGGTATGGAGAGGCTCCGGCGGCCGATGCACAAAGTTCGCATGAACCTGGCACGCATGGCACCTCCTGGCATACTCGATGCAGTCATGGATCATAGAGGGCCAGAAGTATCCCAACCTCCGAATTTGGTGGGACAGCTTCGGCCCAGTCTGGTGGGCGCCACATGAACCAGCATGAACCTCTTGCATGACCCGTGGGATCTCAACTCCCTGAAGGCAACGGAGGAGAACACCATCAAATCCGCGTTTTTAGAGGATCTGCTCCAGGCCGGGACTGCTCTGGAGGACGAACTGCGATGCGCGGCGTCGAACTCGCTCGCGCTCGGCCCGATCCGATGGAAGAATGCCATGTTGGAGGTACTCAACCAAAGGCGTCCTCCAATCAGGGGATGATCCGACTGTCATATCTGGGGTACTCGGGGCTCCGTGCATAGGGGCAACCGTGGTGAGGTTACTTACCAATGGGCCGCGATCTTCTTCCGGGATAACGGGAGCGATGAGCCTGCGGCGCGTCACGCGGACGATCAGTTTGTCCTGTTCAGGCTCCGCAAGTGACGCAGCGAGGCTGGCCAAAGCATCTGCTCGACCGTTCTGCGACCGGGGAACATGGACAATTTCCGGCCGAGAAGGGAACCGAGCCATCAGAAGGAGGGTGCACTCCAACAATGGCACAAGTTCCGGCTTCCTGACTACGTAGTCGCCATTGATCTGCTTAATGACCAGCTCGGAGTCCCCTTTCACACACAGACGGGGCACGTCGATCTCGAGAGCCAACTCGAGGCCGGTGATGAGGGCATGGTATTCCGCCTCATTGTTGGTACAGCCCTCTGACAACAGGAAAGAGTATGGAAGCACGGCTTGCTCCGGGGTGATGAAGACGATGCCCAAGCCCACTCTGTTGAGCTTAGGATTATCGAGTCCTCTACCGGTGGGGCTCCGGGAGGCACCGTCAAAGTGCATCTGCCAGCATGGATCGGCTCGATCAACCGAGAGAATGGTCTCATCAGGAAAGCCTAGATCCAGCGGCTGATCCGCGGAGGTCGGGTGAGCTGCCAGAAATTCTGCCAATGCTTGCCCTTTGATGGCCTTCTGAGACACATACCTGATGTCGAACTGCTGGAGAATCACAGCCCACCGTGCTAGGCGGCCAGTCAACATAGGCCGGCTCAGGATATATTTCAACGGGTCTACCCGAGAAACCAACTGTACCTCATGGTGCTGCAAGTAGTGTCGTAATTTCTGTACGGCAAATACGAGCGCCAGGCAGCTCTTCTCGATGGGGGAATACCTAACTTCTGCATCGAGGAGCATGCGACTGAGGTAATAGAGGCTATTCTCCGTTCCCTCGTTGTTCTTCTGGGCGAGAAGGGCACCCAGGGACCGTTCCAGGGCGGTCACATAGAGGACCAGCGGCTTCCCGGATACAGGCGGCATCAGGACCGGAGGTTGAAGCAGGTACTACTTGATCTCCTCGAAAGCGGTCTGACACTCTTTATCCCATACATAGGTGGCACCTTTCTTCATGAGCCGAGAAAAGGGCTTACACTTGCCGGCCAGATTCGCGATGAATCGGCGTATATAGGCTAAGTGGCCTTGGAACCCTTGCAGTTCCCGGACGGTACCTGGGGGAGGCATCTGGCTAATCGCCCTGATTTTCTCTGGGTCGATCTCAATACCCCTGTATCTTACCACAAATCCAAGGAACTTTCCGGAGGTGACCCCAAAGGCACACTTCAACGGGTTCATCTTCAGGCATCGAGACCGGAGGAAGCTGAACACTTTCTCAAGATCTTTGAGATGGTCCTGACGCTGGCGCGATTTGACAACCAAGTCGTCGACGTAGCATTCCACCAGTGTGCCGAGGATTGGCTTGAATATGCGGTGCATCGCCCGTTGATAGGTGGCACCTGCATTCTTCAGGCCGAAGGGCATGACCCGGTAGCAAAAGGTACCTTGGGGGGCCCTGAAGGCAGTGAACTCCTCATCCTCAGGGGCCATCCGAATTTGGTTATATCCGGAGTATCCATCCATGAAGGAGAGGGCTTGGAACCCTGTCGTGGCATCAATCAACAGCTCTGTCACTGGAAGGGGAAAATCATCCTTCGGACAGTGGCGGTTGAGATCGCGGAAGTCGATGCAGACTCTGATCTGCCCGTTCATCTTCCTGACCGGCACAATGTTGGCCAGCCATTTGGGGTACTGAACTTCCCTCACGAAGTTGGCTTTGATAAGCTTGTCAACTTTGGCCTCAACCATGGCACCGTGGGATGGGTGCATCTTCCTGGGAGGCTGCTTGAACCCGCGATGGTTCGCCGGGAGACCAAGGCGGTGGACGGCTACCTGAGGATCTAGCCCCGGCATCTCGTCATAGCCCCAAGCGAACACATCACGGTGCTGCCTGAGAAAGTCCACGTACTGCTGCCGCTCCTCAGAGGGCATGGCATCACTAACCAATGTGGGTCTTGGATCGGCCTCGGTTCCAAGGTTCACCTGTATTAACTCATCGACCGTGGCGGGGACGCCCTCCTCAAAGGCTGGGGGTGCATCTTCCACGTCCTCTCCACTCGGGGAGGGATCGTCCACGGGAGAGACTGCGTTGGCAACTGCATTGGGGATACCAGATCCTACTGGGCCACTGGTGCTGGCGCGGGCGGTCGCGGTTATCTCATTAGGAGACTCGCGGGCCGTCGAGACCATGGCCACGTCCAACCGTTGAATCGGGAGGACGTAAGCGTCATCCAGACTTGCCCAGGGATCACTTGCAACAGCGACAGGCTCAACCTCACCTGCCAGGATCTGCTTATCCTTGCTCTTGTAATAGTCCGCGTCCAGATAGCGGGCTTCACATGAGGCAAAAGGAGAGGCATCTCCTTGAAGCACGCCTACTCGACCATTAAGGGAGTTTTTGAGGCATTGGTGGTATGACGAGGGAACCGCCGCGTGAAGATGGAGCCATGGCCTCCCATCAATGCGTTGTACGCAGTGTCCTGAGAGACTACCATGAATTCGGTGTTGGCAACCAAGTCACCGAACTGGGTCTTCAAACGTATCTTGCCGACCGGGGTTTGCTCGGTGCGATCGTACCCCTGGATCCTGAGGTCGGAGGGAATCAAGTCATCCTCAGACAACCCCAATCTCCGGAGCGTCCGAGTTGGAATCAGGTTAATCCCAGACCCCGTGTCGACAAGACAGCGCCGGACTTCAAGGCCATTGAACTGGCCAGTGACATACAGCGGACGAATGTGTCCCTGTATAGGAGGGTCTTCATCCTTACCAGAGAACGAGATAACTGCCTGACATTCGGCGTCCTCGATCGTTTCAGCGTGAAAGGCCTCTGCAGCCGCAACCTCTGTCTCAAACTGGAGGGGGCTTTTCAGGGCTTCAGCGAGTGCCTCGCGCATCTCAGATGACATGCGCAGAGCCTCAAGGATGGAGAGCCTTGCTGGGATGTCGGCCAAGTGCTTCAGGACATCATACTTTTTAGCCAAGCGCGAGCCCCTGGTTGCAGGAGGTTGCTCTACGGTTGGAAGCATGACGGGCCTTGCCGGTTGGATCGGCGGCCGACTGGTACTTGGCGCATGTCGCTGTTCACCGGCTACAGTCCGGGAAATGGTCACCGTACTGGGGTCAGGAGGCCGGGATGGACCCGTGGCAGGGCGGAGCTGGTCGTGACGCGGCTGAGGCGGTTCTGCCTGGTCCCACACCACAAACAGCGGCGGAGGCGAATCTGTCATCCCCGAATGGGGGGGCGGCGCACGTTGCGCTTGGTTTTGAGCCTGCTGCCTAGTCTCGGTGGCGTGCACGGCCTGGCTGGAGGTACCAACGGCTGTGCCCTGGCGACTCCTGCTGTTGCGGTTCTTCCGACGGTGGCGACGACCGGGGACACTAGGGAGGTCCACCTGGTGTTCTTCAACGTCGAGAACCGAAAAGGGATTTACCAGCTCGACGGTGTTAACCGAAGCGTACCCAATACCATCATCGGACGAATCATCCATCACCGGGCGGATCCGAGGAGGGACCCCCATCTCCGGGGGCATGAAATCGCCGAGAGTGCGGGATAGTGGCGGAACCGGCGGGGCGCGCTCTTCCTTCTTGCGCTGCCGCCGTTTGCTCCTCTTGGAAGAGGCAGGCTGGGACGACGATGCCGAAGCAGCACCCGCAGATTCTGGGGGCTCAGGCTGATTCAAGCGCGCACGGATGATTCCATGGGCGCGAATGGTCGTCTTGCGGGCCATCCAGTTATTATACTTCTGGGATCC
This sequence comes from Viscum album, assembly GCA_963277665.1. Taxonomy (NCBI): domain Eukaryota; kingdom Viridiplantae; phylum Streptophyta; class Magnoliopsida; order Santalales; family Viscaceae; genus Viscum; species Viscum album. The sequence goes on along the minus strand of OY728131.1, from coordinate 300,100,499 downwards.
GCGGTTGGAGACCAGCTGCCATTCGTCCTCGTTGCCACTATCGTCATCTGATCCCACGAACACGCCCGCCACTTGTGCCGGAGCTGGGCCCAACCTGATTACATTGTTGTTAATCTGGTCTTGGAGCCAATCCTTAAACACATAGCACCGCTGGATGGTGTGCCCCAGGGCCCGATGGTAGGGGCAGTAGCGGGGGTTATTCGTAAGATGTGCCTCCTCTGGCCTCCAACACTCAGGCAGTCGCAAAATTCTCTGCTCCAGGGCGCTCCGGAAATAACCGGGGACCTGATCCTCGTGGAATGAGTAAGTCAGGTGTCGCGGGCCCCTGGGAGCGTGGTCTTGACGAGGGGTTGGAGGGGCCGGCCGAGGAGGTGGACCCTGATTATCTCGCCTGGGTTGCGGCGGTACATTACGCGGAGGGGCCGGCCGGTTCTGAGGCTGCCGCTGCTGGGCCGGGAACTGAGCCCATGGAGGCGGATTCCTGTGAGGCTGTGGAGCTGGCCTCGCCGGCAGCAGCTCCAATGGCCTGGGGGCCTCTATCTGGGCAACAGCAGCGGGCTCAGCCCTGCTGACTCTCCTTGCAGGAATCATAGGAGGCAGCGGGTGTGCCTGGCTGGCCTGTTGCAGGGCTTCCTCAAGACGTTGAGCTTTGTCTGAGAAGTCCCTGAACCCTCCGGGGTAATTTTGAGTGATCAGGGAAGGGACCAGCTCGGTCTTGACGTTCCCGACGCACATTGTCAGCAACTGCTCCTGAGTCAATGGCATGTCAAGGGAATACGTGAGACCCTTCCATCGGGCGACGAAGTCCGCGACTCGCTCATCAGGCCTCTGCTTTCACTTGAAGAGGTCTGCGATACTTGTCTTCCGGGTCATGGAACTGAACTGGTAGAGGAACTGTCTACGGAGGTCCTCCCAGCTGGTTACCGACCCGACGGGGAGCTGGCTGTAGCAGACAAATGCTGGCCCTTCCAGTGTCTGAACAAAGCAGCGAAGCTTAGCGGCCTCCTGCTGCGCCGGAGTCCCCAACATAGGCCCGCACCTCGAGTTGAAGTGGGCTAAATGTTGTGGCGGATCTCCAGTTCCGTTGAAGGGGGCAAAAGTGGGATTCCCGAATCCCGGAGGCGCCGGCATGTCATCCACCCATGCTGGGTAGGGCTTGCCGTCCGGTGGGATCGCCACCTGCCGAGTCTCCAAGGCCTCCAAGCGAGCGATGAGTGCCGCCATCGGATCGTCCGGACATGGGTTCCAGTCCTGGCGAGGATCTCTAACCACGAGCGCGTTACATGGCCCTTCAATCGGGTCGTTGACCGGATCGTCGAACTCGGTAGCTCGTGGGATGGCGGGCGGAGCGGCCCTTGGGGCAGCGGGAGGAATCCGAGCGGGATCTCTCAGGTAGTCACGCCGCTCGGGAGGGTGAGGCGAAACATACCGCGCCCTCTTTCTGTAGCCGATGGCCTCTCTCCTGTCGGCGAACACGGCGTAATCACGGTTGCCCGGGAGAGTCTCGTCGAGGAGCGGTTGTTCCAGTCCCTGCTGTCCTGGCCTAGGATCACCGTAGTCAGGCCGCCGTTCTGCAGCGCGCTCGGCGAGGAGCTGGTCAACCAGCTTCTTCTGTTCGGCGAGCTTCTGACGTAGCGTAGCCTTCTCGGGATCCTCCTCTGTCCTCTGCATGGAGGCAGATGGGTCGGCGGGCTTTATGGCCTCGCTGTGCTCTTTTCCTTTGCTGACGTTTCGGCTCAACTTCAGTGCTTCAGTGGGTGCGGGGAGCCCCAGGAGGTTCCTCTGATGACGAGTAACTCTCACCGATGGATCTAACGACGGCTTGTCTTCGGGGGGGAAGCCCCCGTTGAGAAGTTCCAAGTCGTTCCCCTCTCCTGACAGGTCAGCCATATTGACTGTCTCCATCCCTGTGGATATACCCTCAGGGCCGCCCAGTGAATCGGGCTGTCGGCGAATCACACTGAAGCGCAGGGCAGCGTACTGCCCCCATCCACGGATATACACGTGGGGAGTGGCTTCCTCGATAACTTTGCGGAGTACCTGAAAACACTCAACGCATCGTTGTTGGAGGGCCTTGTGGTGCCCAAATGACCCGGGGTGCCGAACCGCGGGGAGCATGGCCAGGTCAATTTGACGGCACTGCTCACCAATATCCTCCAGGTGCGCTTGACTCCCGGGGTATGGCATTTGTAGGTGATGAAGACAGGAGCGAGTCTCCCGGAGAGTTCGGCGGAAGCATTCGAACTCATCCGGGGTGAGCGATTCGGGTGCATCAAAGCCCGGTCCTGCGACTGGCCAAAACTTCTCAGGGAAGTGGCCCTCTGCAAGGACGGTCCAGAATCTCCACGACTCAAACTCGGGACCCAGATCTCCTTGGTCCTCTTCAATGGCTGGGAACGGACGGGGAACCGGCAGTGGTGCCGAGGCGGGCCGCCGGGCCGACGGGCTGGCCGGCGGTGAATACGGCGAACAGGCCGATTGGCCTCCATATCCCGGGCCACCCTCTGAGGGTGGCGGTGCCCTGGCCACCACATCACGATAGGACGGGCCGGCGAGCGAACATCCTGTCGTGGCATCGGTGCTCGCCGAGGGTGCACCAGATCATGGTTCGACCGTCGATCCCCAGAAAAAGTCTCCGGCTTCTCCGATCGAGGCGGAAAGCACTTCCGGAGGGGCCGGTACCAACCGCAAGCTTGATCCTTGGGGGTCTACCAGGCCCTCGCTACTCCGGATATACCTTCGGAGAGAAGCGGGGATCATATCGATCTCGCTCTCGGGGAGTACGAGGCTGACGTGCCGCATTCCCATCCCTGCCGAAAAAGACTGGCGGGACTGGGGGAAGGGCTCTGTCGCCGAATCGTACTCCGCCTCTGAATCAGAGAAGCGAACAGGTCGGATCTCTGTTCGGAATTCCGTAACATTCTTCCCTCGGCGTCGACGCCTTGCCTTCCTGCCCCTGGGTGGTTCTTCGGGGCAGGGCTGATCTCTGTCCTGGCATCCTCCGGCCGCACTGGTACTGGGGCCAAGAGGACTGGGAACCAAGGTGCAAGGGGCACCGGGACAGATATCAAAGGGGACACGGGGAGAGATGATTCCGGGCAGGCCTCCGGGCCGGGATCGGAAGGTGGGATGGCCCATGCCTCCTGGATCGGCCACACAGAGTAGATCCTGCCGGTGAATAGCGCTACCGCGAGGTGGTCTGCGGTGGCTACTGCCAGTGCCAGCAACCGGGAGAGTCGACCCAACCTGCCTTTGGGGCGGTCGGGGCCTCGATCCAGGTCGGGCATAGGAGTTCCCCTGCTCAGGATGCGCAGAGGCCTGGCGACTGGAGCCAGCAGTGGCTTGGGCCGATGCGGCCACTGCCGCTAGAGCCCCAAGGCGGGCATCCTCTTCTGCTCGTGCCCGACGTTGGCGTCGAGACAGACGAGTCGGGATGAGCGGCGCGGGCAGGTGGAGAGCCCGCTCTTCGACTGGAGAGGCCTGGCGGCGGTGTCGCCGTGGCCTGGCGGGAGTCCTTACCGTAGATCCCTGGAGCGAATCCCGGATAGGGTGATCCCGGGCCTCTTCCACCTCATCCGCGTAGGGAAGGGAACTGTCAGAGCGCTCCGGGGATAAACTCCTGAAGCGATTGGACGTTGAGGTAGGCAGCGGTGCCTCCCTGCGCGGCCCTCGGGGGCGGCGGTGGTGGCGAGGCGCAGCCTCCTCAAGGCCTAGGCGAGCCATTTCCCTAGTGGGGATGACTCCCTCATCCTCGTATCTCCGCACCAGGGTGTTGATCACCCTTCTCTGGATGACCTCCGAGGGGGAGAGAGGGCGTGGTCGTCCCGCAATTGCGGCTGCTGGGACGGCTGTGGAACGGGCGGGACCGCGCGGAGTAGCCGCGTCGGTGTTTCCCCTACCTCTGCGCCAGTGGGCGGGTGGCGATCGGGCACTGGATCGGGCGACCTGATTTCTGAAAGCAGGGAGAAGGACCCATTAACACTGACAGGAAAAAGGAATCGACAACCAACCATTAGCGCCACGACGCCTTCCGTGGGGGGAACCCAGGCCCTCGACGTTGCGAGACGGAGTGCCCGATGACCCTTCCCCAGCCCCTGGCGGGTAAGACTGAATGCTTGGCCGGGCAACACGCCGGTCTTCCAACACCTCTGAAAGCCATCGGTCTTCGTATCGAGGAGAAGAGATTCACGTCGGGTTCACCATTTTTCTGTTTCGGTGCGGATGTGCGTCGGGTTACGCTGTTCCGCCAGGACGCGTTCGCGCGTGCACCCGTCAACCCGAGGGGATGGGCGCGCGTCTTGTGGTCCCGCAGTCCCGCTTTCCAAGGGCGGGCGGCATTCGTCCCTTATTCAGGGGCGTCTGCTCCTTGATCGAAACCGGGATGATGGGATGTCGGCTCCTCCTTCCTTGGACGTCTCCTCGGAACTCGTCGCCTAATCCGGGTCTCCCTCATAGACTTAAGAATGTTCATGAATCTCGTTCCCGGCGCCATATCTTCATGGACACCGGTTAATTACGCTGCTTCCGCCCGGACGCTCCAAGGAGTCTGGGCGGGGCAGCAACCTGCAGTGAGAAGGCCGGGTGGCTCTGGGTGCTGGGGGCGTGTCGTGACACTGCGGCTCTGCACGTCTATCTTCCGTCCCTAATAAGGCTTCTCGAAGGCATGATGGCCTGAGGCATCCCGTACTGGGTGCGGGGAACTGTGTCACCTGAGGTTTTCCTCAGCTTCCCATGTTTAACACGGGGTATGCCGCGAGTTTAACGTCCAGCGGGGACGGCATCGGACCGATCAACACGAAAAGTGGATCGGATGACAGAACCCCTTGCGGGGAACCTCCGACGCTGGGGCCAGCACATGGGCGGCTTCCCAAATGATATGGAGTGGAGTGAAGTGGCATGACCCCACCGGGATGTGGCGGCCCGGGTAAGGATCAGGATGGATGATGGAGTGAAGAGCTTGGACCCCATAGGGGCTTCCTACGTACCGCGCGTTAGCACGGATCAAAGTCAACGTAGTTCGGGTATACAGTTTAACGTCATGCTGGACGTCGGCAAGCCGACTCACGAAGAAGTCTAGGCCGCCGGGCGGAGGATTGAACCGAACCACCTCGCACAGAGGGGGATGGAACGACCGGGTGGATCACAGTTTCACGTCATGCTGGACGATAAAAGGAGAAATGGAAAAAGGGGATGTGGGGAGGCACAGTGGAGATACACACGGGCAGTCTCCCACAGGGGCGGATTCATAGGTGAATCGACGCAAGAGTGAACCCTGGAGGGGTCCACTGATGGACGAACCGACGTAAATACGACCGGGACGACCAGGTGGTGGGCTTGGACCTCAGGGAGGCTTCCTACGTACCCTGTTTAGAAGACAGGGATCAAAGTCCACGTAGTTCATTCTGTCAGGACTTACGCACTTGAGGCAGCCCGGATGCGGCAAAACTCAGTTGGAAGGGACTTGGACCGAAAGTAGGAGACACCTCGATCCCAGTCACACCCTCTACTGGCTTCGGCAGTGGGGGAGCGCAATGGAGATACACATGTACAGCCCCCCACAAGAAACTAGGGGTTTGTAATACCCTGCCCCCGTAGGGAAAAGCCACTCCCATTAAATCGTCCCAAAAGCGGGACAATCCCGACATCCCTGCAGAGACGAGCGGGTGGGGGCCACATCCAAACCGGGGGGGACCCTGCGTGCGGAGCACGGGATCAGGTTGCGGACGGTTTAACGTCATGCCGGACGAAGTACAGTTTAACGTCGTGTGTTGAGGACGAAGCGGACGGTTTAAGGTCTTGCCGGACGAAGCACAGTTTAACGTCGTGTGTTGAGGACGGAACACTTGGCAGTTTAACGTCTTGCAGCGCGGACGATGGGGGGCTAGGCAGTTTAGCGTCGTGCAGCTTGGACGAATGTGCAGTTTAACGTCATGCTGGACGTGTGGGCAGTTTAATGTCATGCTGGACATATGGGCAGTTTAACGTCGTGCTGGACATGTGGGCAGTTTAACGTCATGCTGGACATAGGTCCGTGTCACTTCGCGCAAGCCTGGAGGGCCGCACGGAAAGACAACGCACGGTGCGGGCACCCAGGATGAAGACCATCGGGCGCCACGCAGGCGGGTACCCTCAGGGGGTCAAGGGAGGCGACCCTAGCGGATTGCGCGCAAAAGAGGAGCTTTGCGCGCAAAACCGCGGGTCGGCGCGCAAAATGGCGGGCTGGCGCGCAATTGGGCCAGCGCTTCGTGCGCGGATGACTGGGATTGCGCGCACCGGGCTTCGGGTAGCGCGCGGGGGCAACGGCTCATTCTCTAACGAATGGCCACTTTGAAAACGGGGGGTGCGCGCAATCGGGCTGGATTGCGCGCACCCGGGGGGCAATTGCGCACAAGAGGCTTCTTTTGCGCGCAAAGGCCTTCGGGTTAAGAATTATTCAAAGGAAAGGAGCCAAGGGGATTGCGCGCGAAGGCGAACCCCAAGGCTCTATTGCGCGAAAGAAAGGAGGTTACCTGAAGATCGGCATTGCGCGCGGAAGGGGTTGAATTGCGCGCGCGGGAGACCGTTCGACTTCCAGCAACCTTTGAAACGTTGGGGGTCGCCTAGTATTTATAGGCAACCCCGGGCGCGGAATCCAAGGCGCGAGCGCGGAATTCTCCTCGCGGGCGCGGAATCGGGCACGGCGCGCAAGGGAGTTGCGCGCATCCCGGGGGTTTTGCGCGCGGATCACCATCTTTGCGCGCAGGCCTCTAAAATTCCGCGCAAGGCCTCCGGGCCCCCCGAAACATTCTTCCGACTCCAAATATGACCTCGCTTTCTGCATCCGGAGCTTCGTTTGGGAATAACGGACTTTTCCGGCGTCTACAAAGGTATTCTATGTATATTTTTCTACCTTTTTCGGTATAAAGTGTTATACACTACATGAGGTACTCATTTCTTCCAACTTCTTGTTTGAGGATTTACCGAGGGTGACATGGGGCATCAGTGTAACTTTCTGTTAGTTTTGTGTGACGTAGAATTGAATGCATGAGAAATAGGGAGTATTCCCAATGGAGCTTTGTTATTGTTATGTGAGAAAACATGTAAGTGAGAGTCAGTACCACCCAAATCTAACAGTATCGAGATGTGGTGGATGAGTCCCTCTGACATGTGCATTCATTGTGGGTTTTTTTCATGTTGTGTCAGAGTTGGTTCTAGGTTTTCCATTGGGGATTTTCTACATGAAATCTCATTGCTTGAGGTGCCACTAGTGGGTTCGGAAGAGTTCCAATTTTGGGGTTTACTCACTTTCCAAAAGTGGAAAAGACATGTGGGGTATCAATTGTTGTTGGATGAGTTTGATCACCTTCCCTATTTTTTGGTACCTTGGTTGCTCAACGTCAATATTGATACTATTATCATGTACATGTTGAGGTGATGGACACCCCATAAATAGAACTACATGACTCACTATGTTGTCCTGGTTGAAATTCTTGTAGGACTCTGACTTTGATGTAGTCTTTGCTCTAGAAAGTGGTAGTTTTGTTGCATATTCCCTTATCATAGAGTCCCAGGATCACTTTGTGTGGGAAGTTTCGAATCAGTTAGCTTCCCTGTAGTCGAACCACTTGGAGCAGGAGGTTGAAAATTTTCTTCAGTCTATGGTGTTTACTCCATCACTTCTTAAACGTGTAAGATAGTCTCATTTTTTAAGCACCAATAGTGAAATATTGTGTGACCAGATATCCTTGGGTGTTCTACTAGATAGTTATTCAAAGGAGGGAACCATGAGACATTTTTCCAAGAACAAAACTTGATTTCAGTCCTGATCTAAAATATAGAGGTTTTTTCAGGTGTGTCCCCCACATTTCTTCGGGCCGTTCAGAGTCTTGCAAGAGAAGGTGAGGTTGCATTCCTCCTTGCCCAACTCTCCCAATAGTAGGAGTGGGTGCATGATATCATCCATGTGTTGTTGTTTATGATATACATATATGTTCCAATGCATGAAATCAAAAGTATAAGACCATATGAGTATAAACCATCCCTTTGGTTCACGTTTGGTTCTAGCATGGTGGTGTGGAGGTCTTCATTGGAGCGGGAGAGCCAAATGTGAGCTCAATATCCCGAGTTGTTTTTCCTAGTTTTGTTATTTCGAGGACGAAATGTATGATGGAGGTAATGTTGTTTTTCCTGTATGAATTGGATAATTTATACATATGTTTTCAAAGCCATGTTCTAGGACAACGTAAAATTTCGAGGGTTGTTGTGCCTAGAATAAATTATATAAAAATATTAAGTGTTTTGGTACTATTCACACAATGGAAACATGATATCTCTTAAATGGTTGATCATATCTGAAATCTGAGACCAAAGTTGTGCATGAAACGTGGGGTTTCCCATATCTGCAACATAAAGCATGTTAGGGAGAGATGTTTGGACCCCTCTCTTGTTAGAAATAAGTAATGGATGAATTAATTTATTAATACATTCATTTAATATATCACACCCAAATAACACTCAAATGGTACCTCAGATAGGGAATTAGAATCCATGATTGAGTTCAATGTGTGTTGTTTACCCTAGGAGGGGTATAATCTTTGTTGGCATTGGTCCACTGTGAGAAAAGTCACCCAGGGGAAAAATTGTCATTTTGGAATAACCAATTAGTGATTTTTATCCCTGGTGATCATTTTATATAACATTTTAAAGAAGCCTTGGAATGGAAATCTATGACTTCCATTGAGTTTTAAGGGGTGTGTTTTTCCTAGGTGCGCAATAAAATGAGAGGGAGTGACAACTTCAGATTCATCGCTAAGTGAGTTTTTCTATAAATAGAAAAAAAAATTGTTATGTGTTTTCTCTTCTCTCTATGTCTCTCACTCTCTCTCTATTTACCATTATTAGTTGTTCTATGTCATTCGTCGTTGGATCGAGGAGCGAACCCCGCTGGATCGAAGCAGCATCACAGCAGGCACTTTGCCAATGACAAATGGTTGAATTGAGGTATGATTTCTATTGATTTTCCCACCTTTGTCAATTTCTGGAGTTTTCATCATATTTTTCATTTCAGATTATATTACATTACAATTAGTATGGTGTAAAAACGAACATGGACATCGTCTGATTCCACTACTGGAAAAATGATTTTTCCCAATGCTTCTATACCAACGGTTTGTCAAACCATTGGTATAGGTACCCTTTCCCAATGGTTTGGCCAAACCGTTGGGAAAGCCCATATTTTGGCCAACATTCCCAATGGTTTGGCCAAAACATTAGAACAATACATATATATTTTTATGGAATTATGTTAACAAAAGTCATGTTAGGTTAGTGGTTAAGTCATTCAGTTATAAACTAGAGGTCCTGGGATCAAATCCCACCGGGTGTTTCTTTTATGAAATACATATACCAATGGTTTTGAGAACCGTTGGTATTGATATTCTAATTACTTATACCAACGGTTTTCAAAATCGTTGGTATAGAGCCTATACCAATGGTTTTCAAAACCGTTGGTATAGAGCCTATACTAATGGTTTTCCCAAAACCGTTGGTATAGACCTATTGTCACGGCTTACTTGCCAACGGTCGCCCAAACCGTTGGTATAGCCTATACCAACGGTTTGGGGACCTATACCAAAGGTTTGGAACCGTTGGTATAGGGTATTTTTCCAGTAGTGTTCCCATTCTAAATCCAATGTTTGACGCGTTCTTCATCATTCTTCATCTGAATTTTCCGATGCACCAAAACCTTGATGGATCATCGATCTGGGGGTAGGCAATGTGAAGGCGTCATCCCGAGTATCCCAATTCCAAATTCATATTTGAAATTGGGAAGCTGAATTGGTTGTGGTTACTGAAGGAAGCCTCAACATCAGTATGGGTGGTGGCAAGAGGTTGGGGTGGCGCAGCGGTGGTGCCGGCTAGAGGATGCAGCGGCAGCATTGGATTTTGGCGAGGTGGCACTCAGGTTGACGGTGGCGTCGAACGAAGGTTCTTCGACACAGTGTGGAAGGCCGAGGAGGTGTTTAGAGGGCCGGTTTCAGGCAGCGTGCAGTGATCTGGAGCTTCCGGAGCGCGGTGCTTAAGCGAGGTCGGGGCACCGTCGAGCAGAGGAGATTTTGGGGTCTTCGGTGAGGCTTGCGGCGGGAAAGGAGCACTAGGGCAGAGTAGTTGAGCGATGTATAGGATCGTGGGGAATCAGGTAGAGATGATGGCATTGGGAAGAGGTGGTGAGGGCCTATGAAATGATGATGTGGCGACTTCATCCTGTCATGCATATTAGGGATCCCTGAGGCACTAACCTCCGGGGGGGATAGGAGGAAGACCCAACTCCTGTGGGTCCTTGGTGGACTTGGATAGAAAATCCACCCTTGTCTGTCAGTACAAGTTGACATGGCCATGAGGCCTGGAGGAGGTGGACTAGGCTGTGGTAGAGTGGGCTGGACCCACAGCTGGGCCATGGGCTAGTTGTAAGAACCCGAGTTTTTGGAACGGGTCAAAATCCATACCCTGTTTGAATTATTGTCTTGTTCTGAGAAAATTGGGAGAATCCAGAAAAAACATTTAATGATGTGGAGTTCGTAATGGGGTGAAAATATGGCACACAATTTGAAAAACCATGCGGCTAACCCAGGAAACTGTGCACCCTTAACAGTGGTCAAAGCACGGGCGGTGCAGGGTTTCTCAAAGCATGCAGGAAAGCCATGCGATGTTCCTAAGAGAGACAGTGTAAAACGCATGGTTGGCGAACAGTTTTCCAAATCATCCGGGGTAGCCATGCGGCCAATTAATGTTTGGGTTTTTAGGTTCCGGGCCACTCGGGATTTTCCATTCCTCCATCATTCTTCCTCCCACTTGTGGCTCACATGGGAGTTCCAATTTTCTGACGATGGGAGAGCTCCTTGGCTCTATTTAGTGGCAAATCAAAGGGGTTTTCGTGGTGTATCAAAGTAGGTTCTTCTTGCGTAAGTCTCTTCTCTCGGATCCTCTTTAGTTTTCTTTAGGTCTTATATTCCCTCTCTCTTAGTTTCTTAGATCAACTAGGGATGCAAGTAGATCATGCGTTGTGTTACCTTGGTGATTTAAAGGTTGATCTTGTTGATTTTGGGTAAGTGTTTTTGAGGTAGATTCTAGAATGAGTTCACCGGTTTAGGGTGTATTTGGGTAAAGGGTTGATTTCGACAAACCCTAAAGTCAGGTGGCACATACCTCTTTTTGTGTCTTCATTGTCTTTTTTGTAGGGTAGCATTCGGAAAATTTTCCTGTATTTTGAGAGAGACCATAATTTATCTGCCACTACTTATTTAAATTTATTATTATACCTATAGGATACCTTTGGGTATGCCCTTTGTCCTATATTGATTGAGCAGGGCCGAGCGATAGGTCGTTTCTCACATGGGGCATTTTTCTCGGGGTTTCCAAAATGATAATACATGAATTTTATTGGTTTAGAGTATTAGGTTTAATTATTTAAACCTTGATATAAATTATTGGAGACCGTAGAAACATCAGTTCCATTATGGGACAACACTTTCATAGTGAAATTCATCTGTTTAGATGGTTTTCTTATTTATGTGTTCTATTTAAATGTGCTATATATGTAATTGCTGAATTTCATATACAGGAACCTTCAGGTTGTGCTGGGTACTGTTATGCGATTCTGATCCTAGGTTGGGCTTGGGCTGGGGTTACATTGGGTGGTTTTGACCACGGGATTGGGTGCCATGGACATCGGCTTGAGGTAGTATGATTGTCAGGTTGGGCATAGCCCGTGTTACTTGGATGGAAAGGCCATCAGGCTTGGGTTTCATGGTTACATATACAAGAGGTTTAAGATGTGTGTTGTCTTTTGTACTATTTTATTGATTACCGCTCACTTGGAACTTTGAGATGTGTGCACACAGAGATACTTCATGATGAGGTGGTTTTGAAAACTCATGTGGGTAGAGGCCCCCATATATGTGGTTTAGATACATTGGTTGGGGGTTCTTGACATAAGAGGCCACATGGGAAGTGAGGAGCCTCCAGGGGATAGCTTTGAGTCTATCTGATAGGGGGATGAGGCTCTCCATGATTTGGGGGAAGGTATCACGGTCCCTCTGATTACGGGATTTGAGGGAAGGAATTGTTGTACCTCTGGTTACTTTATTTGAGGGCGGATATCTCCATCCCTCTGGTTATTTGATTTGAGGACAGGTATCGCTATCCCTATGGATATTTATTTGAGGGAAGACATCGATATCCCTCTAATTATTTATTTGAGGATAGGAATCATTGTTCCTCTGGGTCACCTTTTGGGAATGCCTTCGGGACGTCGGTACATGAGACAAGAGGTGTCAGGAAGAAAAATGTGTCGGGTTACTATTCTTGGTCATGCCTTCGGGACTTCGATACTTGAGACACGCGGTGTTAGGGGACACATGGTGTCGGGTTACGCGACTGAGATTACGGTGTTGGTCGATGTAGGCGACACTCCATGGTGGCCGTTGAGCACTGATTGAGTTGGTGTTCATTTGTGCATCGTACTGTTTACTATTTTCATTATAATTGAATTGATGCTTAAAAACATATATTAGGTACATACCATTGAGTGGTATCCTAGCAAGATTTGTCTCACACCTTGAACAGGCCCTTAGGGACACATGAAAATTTTAGGGATTTACGTGCAGGAAAGAGGACAGATTCAGAAGCTAGGCTTTATTAGTTGTTGCATGGAGATGGTATGGACCGTGAGGTCTTTCCTAGCAGGAGTTTATCATATATTTTTTCCATTCCTGTATTATCATGCATAATTGTTATGTATCCATAGTTGGTTATCTATTGGCACCTTTTTATGTTCTGATATGTATGACCTTCTTTAGATGCGTGTTTTATTGTTTGGTAGTAGTTACTATTGATTAGCAGGATGGTGTGTTTATTTCCTCTGCTGTTGTTTATATTTATTGCTTCTGCTTTTTATTGATATTGAATGTGCTTATGCTCTGCGGGTTTGGTTCGAGTCTGCTGTTTCATTTCTTCTGTTGCAACTTTATTGTTAGACATGGACCAGTACCACCATTATTATCCTCTGTGAGGTTATAGGCTCCCCACTATACCTATAAGACCCTCGCTGCTATTCGACAGCCTTTGTCATTCGGGGAGGTATGCCTAGGGTAGTAACACCTGACCCATTTAGCAATGTTTGTGTGGCTTCTCGGGTTTGGGTCGTTGCAAAGTGGTATCAGAGGAGTTCATGACAGGGATTTAACAGCAGTGTTTTGCTACCTACTAATGAGATTGAGGCTTCTCTTTTCTTTCTTCTAGTTTTACTATTTGTGATATGGTAGAATGAAGATAGTTTGTTAATTGGAACTGGGTTTCTAGCTTATGCTTGGGTGCCAGCATCCCCAGGTACGAGGGATGGACAAAGATGCCATCGGTGGAAATTGTTGTTTTTCTTTTTTCTTAGATTGCATTTTATATGATTTCCACCTTTGTGGAACACTTGCTGTGTGATGTTATGAATTGTGATATGTAACCCTTGACTCGATGTAGTAAGGGAGAATTGGACCTTGACGCGGTATGTCATGGTTTGTTTCATGGCTTTTAATAGGAAAATTTTAGTGTATTTCAATTTCATAATTACATGTATGCATTGTGATGTGATAATGCAATGTGAATATTATCAATTTCCATGCTATGTATGCTTTTAAATGTGAATAGGTTAAATTCCTAATAGAATTTCTTGTTGATTTCAATGTGTTATTTCATGATTTATATATTTGTGCAATTTCATGTGATAGGATATTTTGGTCTAGATCTTATGAGAGCAGGCAGGTACTATCAGTTGAGGTGAATTTTATCACCAGGATTGGGTGACTCGGTCATCGGTTTGGGACAATGTTGGTTGTTACGATAGGCATGGCCCAAGGTACTTTTGATACATGACTATGTTTGTGGCGGGTAAGAAGGCCATGAGGCCGAGAGGCTGTGGATCCTGTTTGCAGTGGGGGAGAGTAAGGGTGGTAGTTGTGTGCTGCCTTTTACTTTTTTTTATCTACGTTGAATATATATTGTAATATATACGGGTTGGCTGACCATTTATGGTACTCAGTGGGTTCTTTTTTGGACGACTCAGATGGAGCATCAGATGGGAGATGGTACAGTGCCATAGGTGCAGGATCAGATTCAGAATCCGGTACAGGAAGAACAGGAGCCGCAGGTACAGGCTCGGGGACAATATCAGGTTTTGGATCCAGTGTAGGCGGGGCAGTAGCCGGGTTTGGCAGCATTCTGGTTGTGGCACGATGGGAATCTCTGAGCTAGCATGGTGCATGTCTTGTAGGGGATCGATAGAGGCGCGCATGGTACAGATCCATCTAGGGCATATCTAACTCTAGAGTTCTAGTCATAGCACCCACCACTTTTTCAGGGTGATGGTTGTCCGCGGGCTTCTGAGAACTGGATAGAGAGCATGTAAATGATCTTCGAGTATCTCGAGATGCCTCCAGGGCGGAGGGTCAAGCTGGCGACATACATGCTGCAAGGACTATCAAAGCGTTGGTGGGATGTGCGGGTTCAGGCTCACAAGCATGGGGGACTAGCATGGAAGTAATTCGAGGACAGGATCTTTGAGCTCATTTACCCGGAGACACTGAGGGCAGGGAGATCTTGGGAGGTCTTGAACCTTCAACAGGGATACATGTCTGTCATGGACTATGTAGCTACATTCAACGAGTGGTCGCGCTTTGCACCTGGTATGGTAAGCGATGACACGGCTAGGGTGAGACGCTTCGAGGACAGCTTATGACACACCATTCGGACATAGGTAAATATCTTCTGGCTATTTTATTTCTTAGAGGCGGTGAATCAGGCACTCATAGTGGAGGGAAATTTGAGGGATAGGCCCTAGCTCAGTCGGGCGGCGACAATAGGTGATGGTTCAGACAGCAGGAAGCGAGGATGGGATGAGTTATAGCAGTGCGGTCAGGCCAAGGACTCAGCTAGACCACCTCGTAGTAGTTCTTCAATGGTTTGTTTTTACTGTGGACAACCAGGACATGTTCAGACCCAGTGTGATTGGTCTCTAAAGAAGTGTCAGACATTTGGAAAGGTCAGGTATCTGGGGAGGTTCTATAGGCGGCCTTCTCAAGTAGGAAGGGACCAGGACAGACAGTGGCATCTAGAGTTGGTTCAGGTTCGGTATTAGGAGAGGGTAACTGAGGTTCAGCTACACATGGAGGACGTAACAGAGACAGTAGGAACCCGGTGAGGGGACAGTGGCTGGTGACTAGAGCAGCACCGTAGGGAATTCAGGCATTAGCCAGTTGTACTTTAGCCCAGGTGCACTCCATGGAGCAGCAAGAGGCTGAGCAGGCTGGTGAGCTGATGACGGTTAGAGGTACACCATGGGTGTGGTCATGATTTCCTAATTCTCTTTTGGCATGACCTGTAGAGGCATGTCTGTTTTGAGTGCATGTGATTCATAGGATCTATGTGGACGGACTAGATTCTAGTCCGTGGGATTGGCACCATATCAGGTGCGTGATATATATATATATATATATATATATATGAGATGCGTAGCATCAGGGGCATCGATGATGCGGGTTACTTGAGGTTCCATGGGGATCAGGTAATCGAGGATGTGGGTTACATGAGGTTCTATGGGCATCGAGGCATCGGGGAATCGAAGATGCAGGTTACATGAGGTTCCATGGGCATTAGGGCCTTGAGGATGTGGGTTACTTGAGGTTCTAGGCATCATTTTCGACTTGAGCATCCATTGGAAGATGGACCTCAAGGATGAGGGCAACGATGTAGTGCAGGATACTTTGGATGTCGTAAGAGGCACATGGGTTCCAATGAGGCTTAGGGGTGATGATTCACCACTAGAGGACCTTGATTTTGGAAATAGGTTAGCGAACCTTTGCTTGTTCTGAGTTTTGTTGCATTGAGGCTGCGTTAGGGGATTCCAAAGGTGGGGAGCCCCATGAGGAATTCAGCCAGAACCTTGTGACCGAGGAAGTATGGGTTGCATTGATCGGGGTGGTATGTTTGGTGCCATCACCAGGTTTAGTTTGATAGCACGGGGATGAGCTATGTTAAGGTGGGGAGATTGTAAGAACCCGGGTTTTTGGAACGGGTAAAAATCCCAAACCTATTTAATTTTTTGGATTGTTCTAAGAAATCTAGGAGAATCTAGGAAAAACTTTTAAAGTTATAGTGGTCGTACAGTGGAGCACTGTAGGTTCACGGTTTGAAAAAACTGTGCGGAAAGCCCTAGAAACCGTAGAGCCTTGACAGTGGGCTCTACATTTGTAGCACACGGTTTTTCAAATCGTGCGGGAAAGCCATGTGAATTCCCTTGGAGAGACAGTGGAAACCACCTAATTGGCGAACGAGTTTCCAAACCATGCGGGGTAGCTATGCGGCCACTTAATGTTTGGATTTTTAGGTTCTGGGCCACTCTTGATTTTCCATTCACCCATCATTCTTCCTCCCACTCATGGTTCACACGGGACTTCAAATTTTTTGAGGTTGGGGAAGATCCTTGGCTCGTTTTAGAGGCAAATATAAGGGGGTTCTTGGTGGATCGAAATCAGTTTTTCTTGGGAAAGTCTCTTCTCTTGGTTCCACTTTTTTTTCTCTAGGTCTCCTTTTCCCTCTCTCATTGTTTCTTAGATCTACTAGGGTTGCATGTAGATCTAGGGTTGTGTTGCCTTTTTGTGTTAAAGGTTGAGATTGTTGATGTTATGGAAGGGTTTTTGAGGCAGTTTTGAGGAGGTGTTCACCTGTTTGGAGTGTGTTTGGGTGACGGGTTGATTTTGCCAAACCCAAAAGGTAGGTGGTGCATACCTTTTTTTTCTTTTCGTGGTTTTTGGGGTAGCGCGGCCTTCGGAGCCTTTTCAGGTATCTTGAGAGAGACTCCAATTTATCTACTACTACTTATTTAAATTGATTATTAGATATACGTGATAACTTTTGGTATGCCCTTTGTCATTTCTTGATTGAGCAGGTTCGGGTGAGTGGTTGTTGCTCGTGTGGGGCATTTAGACCGGGGTTTCCAATATGATAATACTTGAACTGTATTGGTTTAAACTATTAGCATTAGTTATTTAAACTTTTATATGAATTGTTAGAGACCATAAAAACTTCAGAAATGGTATGGGACAACACTTTCTTTGTGAAATTCATCTATTTAGTTGGTTTTCCTATTTATGTGTTCTATTTAAATGTGTTTTATGTGTAATTGATGAATTGCATATACTGGAACCTTAAGGTTGTGCTGGCTACTGTTGAGATATTCTGATCGTAGGTTGGGCTTGGCCCGTTGTTTCATTAGGTGGTTTTGACCATGAGATTGGGCGTCATGGATGTCAGCTTGAGGCAGTACGACTATTAGGTTGGGCATGGCCCAGGTTAAATGGATGGCGGGCCATCAGATTTGAGCATCATGGTCACAGGGACATGAGGTGTATTATGTGTGGTGGTTCAGGTACTATTTTGGTTATTACTGCTCACCCGGAACATTGAGTAGTGTTCACATAGAGATACTTCATGATGAGGTGGTTTTGACCACTCGTGTGGGTAGAGTCCCTCATAGATGCGGTTTAGGTACAGTGGTTGGGGGTGCTTGCCATATGAAGCCACATACGAGGTGAGGAGCCTCCATGGGATAGCTTTGAAGCTATCTATATTGGGGCTTAGTCTCTCTGTGATTTGAGGGAAGGTATCGTTGTCCCTCTGGTTATGTGATTTTAGGGAAGGTATAGTTGTCCCTCTGGATACTTTCTTCGAGGGCCGATATCGTTCTCCCTCAGGTTACTTGATTTGATGTCAGGTTTCATTGTCCCCCCGATTATTTATTTGAGGTCATACGTTACTATCCCTCTGGTTATTTATTTGAGGATAGGCATCGTTGTTCCTCCGGGTTACTTCTTGGGCGTGCCTTTGGGACGCCGGTACTTGAGGCACGAGGATTTAGGAGGCACAATTTTCCGGGTTACTATTATTGGGAGTGCCTTCAGGACGTTGGTACTTAAGACACGTGGTGTTTGGGGGCACATGATGCCAGGTTACACGACAGGGATTCCGACATTGGCCGAAGCATGTGGCATTCCATGGTGGCTGCTGAGCACTAGTGGAGTTGGTTTTTATTTGTGCATTGTACTGTTTACTTTTTTCCTTTTAAATGCATTCATGATTGAACACTTATATTAGGTTTGAACCATTGGGTGGTATCCTACTGAGATTTTTCTCTCTCCCTTCACGGGCCCTTTGGGACACATGCAGACTGTATTGATTTACGTGCAAGAAAGAGGACAACTTTAGGTGTTGGGATACATAAGTTGTTGTGTGGATATGGTATGGACCTTGAGGTATTTCCTCGCTGAAGTTTATCTAGTTTTGTTTCATTTCCTATATTTGCATTATTATTTGTTATGTAGCTACAGTTGGTTAGCCAGTGGCACCTTTTTGTGTTTAGATATGTATGACCGCCTTTGGATGCATGTTTTATTGTTCAGTAGTAGTTACAAATGATTAGCATATTGTTGTGTTTATTTCTGCTGTTGTTGTTTATATTTATTGCTTCCTCTATTTATTGATATTGAATGTGCTTCCTCTCTATGGGTTTGGTTCGAGTCTGCTGATTCATTTATTCCGCTGGATCTATATTGTTATACTTGGACCAATACCACCATTGTTATCCTCTGTGAGGGTATAGCCTCCCCACTATACATATATGTCCCTCGCTGCTAGACGGTAGCCTTTGGAGTTCGGGGAGGTGCGCCTAAGGTAGTAACACCTATCCTGTTAAGCACTATTCGAGTGGCTGATGCGGTTTGGATCGTTACACTAGCGGTCTGGACCGAGCTGGCCAGGATGGACCGGCCCAGTTGGGCCCCATTGTGTTCAATGGGGCACAACTTATAAACAGCGCATCTGTTTGACAAGCCTTCTATGTCCATGGGTCCATCTCATTGAGATGGACATTTTGAAATTGGTTTTAGGGATTTTTAGTTCTTCTCTAGAATTAATGCGGCTCGAAACATTCTTTTTAATAATAATAAAATATTTATTATATATGTAATGGGAATATCTCTAGAACCGGACATCCATTTTACATGCCATCTGAGGCACTGTGATTCTGTAGTTGAGGTGGTCCTTCCAAAGTCAGTTCGGGACCTTTTCGGATTAGTTTTGCTGCTCAGTGGAACGAAACTCCGAACATATAATAATAATAAATTTTTTATTACTATTTTGAGATTCTAACATCGGACCTAACAATGGTATGGGATGTCCTATTAATGTGTTTTTAGTGGCAGCGTGACCCCAGCCCTCGTGGATAATGTTTGAGATAATTTCCAATGCGTTCAGGTCGGAGACAAGGTGCAGGAACCACATTGCCTAGTTTTCACGTTTTATGGTGAAATGACACTTTTTTCACCCAACATCTTCTTGGAGTGTTTAAGCTATTCTTTCTGAGTGTTTTTATGAAGGCATTGCAAGGTTTCAATCTACCTGCCTAAATTCAGAGCTGAGGCATGGGCCTCACGAGGCGGCTTCTGGGCCTATACTACATTTTTACGAAATATACTTCATAAGTCTATTCTGGGAAAATGAATTTCCTACATTACATGTTTATCTGTATGGAACGCAATGGAATGATTTAGGTGACTTGTTTCAGGATCGAGGTGCAGGACCCACATTGTCCCGTTTTCATATAACACTATGAGATGTAGCTTTTACCTCAGGAGTTTGTTTTAGACATGTGAGTAGTTGATCATGTGGGTTTATTTGCAGGGATCACAATGATATGATCCATTGGGATCTGTGGAGCCATATTCATGACCACATTAAATGTGGAAACATGAAAAGAATATCAGTGGAAGATCCTTTTGATGTGTTTGAATACTATCTACAGATTAAGTCACAACTCTGACTCTTGTGAGGGTGGAGAAGATGTTTGAAGAGAAAAAAATCTATGTTCTTGGACCATTCATGGAGGCATGTCAGCTAATCTATGATTCTGACCCTCCGGCCTAGCGATGAGCATCATGCGCTTGTTGTTGTTTCTATTAATGGGGCATGTACACTAGGAATTCCATTACAATCCTAGTGATACTTATTATATTTTGGGACTTGTAAATGGTTGGGCACATGACCAGGTGATGAGGCGGGGTCACACTTCTTGTGGGCCCAACATTCTCTTTGTTCCACTAAAAAGTTTCTACCAATCATGTCTCTTTATTTTGAACATGGATTGTTTCCTACGAGTAGCCTATCCTGAGTGTTTCTCCACGTAAAACGTGATGGTGTTCCCCATAGTGGCTTTCGATGTATGATGCGAGATGTGCCAAGTACGTTGCCTATTTGATGTGATGAATGCAGGTGACACTGTCACTAGTGATGTTTTCAGAATCACCAGAGAAATCCCGAAATACCCTCTATTGAGGCTGGGATGTGGTGTCCGCCATTCACTTTAAGGGATTACCCTCCAGCATAGATGGGTATTGGCGTTCTCCAATCTCTTTTGGGCATACCCTCTAATGCAGGTGGGTAGTGGTGTCCGATGTTCTCTTTCATGGCATACCCTACAACACAGTTGGGCAGTGGTGTTCTCCATACTCTTTCGGGCTAACCCACGAGTGTAGATGGGAAGTGGTGTTACCCATTCTCTTTCGAGCTTACCCTCTACTGAGGCTGGGCAGTGGTGTTCATCATTCTCTTTCAGGATTACCCTCTAAAGAGGATGGGATGTTTCATTCACCAGAAACTCTTTGGGGCTTACCCTCAAGCTAGGATGGGTAGTGGCATTCTCCCTTGACTTTTATAACTGCATACTCTAGCAGGGCTGGATAGTGGGTTCACGACTTTGTGACATGATCTCTTGATGGTGGGGTATAATGATGACACGTACATGATTTTCCTTTAAAATAACAAGAAAGAGGGCTACTTTTCCCACCAAGAGGAATTCTTGTGATCCGACCTAAATTAGTGTGAGCAAGATAGAACTTCTCAAAGTGGATAGTATCAAGGTTCTATAATTGAGCCCCATAGACTTTTAGTTTAGGCAAGGGTGAGTGATGCTAGGAATCGAAGGTGTTTTCATCTAGATTTGTTGGTGACCAATTTCCTAGGTTGAGCTAGTGATATGAAAATTCCCTTACTCTCTCATTTGGGTTCCTTTCGTTGAACATATATATATCGTATTGCAGTACTCACTCCTTGGTTTTTGGTTACTCTCCTTCTTGGAGAGGTTAAAATGCACGAGGTATGTCATGTGCTTTCTATGTCTAGATTCTCGTGGTTGGATGAGTCTACTCTGCTTCTGTAGGTAGCAATGAATCGATGAGAAGTTCACCTTATCACTGCATTTAGAACCCCATGTTTTGACGATCTTACATCACTTATTTATAGAGTTGATATGTACACTTTTACTATACCTTGTTCTATCTACTTATTCCATATTCTATACCTCACTTGATGCTCCCTTGAGCCTTCCGGGCATCTTACAGAGTATTTTTATACTCACCACTACTTGGCCTTTTCCCGCACTTAGTGTTCCCTTGCAGACGATAGATTGGTTGATCTTGACATCAGAGGAGCATAAGGGTATGGGGTGCTTGGACCAGGTGTGATGGTCAAAGCTTGGGATCTAGGAGCGGGTCTCTCTCAACTGTTTTACTCTCCCAACTGTTGTGGTGTTGTGGCACTTTTCGGGTTGGGTATGTATTTTTCCCATTTCAATTTCAGTTTACTTTTATGTACATGTACTGATTCGAGGTCGATGAGTATTTTTGGTTTATATATGGGAGTGTTTTATCTTGTTTTCTATTCCCTCTTCACTTTTTCATTGAGTTTGCTGCGTGTGTGTGTACAAGTACTTATGAAAAACCCTCCCCGAGTGTTTTCTTCCTTCGACACTAGTCGCCAACCCCTGGCTTATAGAGGCAGGCTTGGGGTAGTTTAAGCTCAAGCCCTGGTAAGGGTTGGGTCATGACATTATCTTTTTCGTTTGTCCCTTTTTTAATATTTTGAATTCTATCCTTAACATATTGTAATTTAAACTTGTGGGATAATATAATTACAATAAACTACCAACAGACTAATGAACGAGTAAATTAGGAAATTTTTAGACTCATCCCTTTTCATTAGATTTTTTCTTGTTTTTATGAATTTTATATCATTTCATAAAATATATTTATTTTAAGATATCATAAATATCAATCTTGACACTCTTCAACACTTGGATTTTTAAAAATATCATAAAAACATAATATATTAAAATAAACTCCATTTTGAAATATATCATATATAAAAATAACTTATAGGATTCGTTAATGAAATTAATTATATCAAGTTACATTTATTTTAATAATTTTTTATATCATTTATTTGATTCTACCATTAGTTAAAAAATTACTACATCATCATTGAGTCACCATTTAAGTTAATAATGTTATCACTAAAAATTCTAAAAAAATTACCATGATGAATATAAATAATTTTTATTTAAAATTTCTATTTATAATGAAATATATCAATGATGAAACCCCATATTGAAAATAATTTACTTGTTAAAACAAAAGTGTGAAAAAATTGACATTTATTTGAATATAATATTATAAATTTCATACTCTCATTCAATTGGATTGAAAGGGACATAATTTCAGATCAAGAAAAATTTAGATATAAATAAAATCATAATATGAAATTAGAAAAATAGTTACAGTAATCTTAAAATATTTTTAATATTATTCCAACCCTTAATTAATCGATTTACATTTAATAGTGCTAATAAAATATTTCTAATGTCACTATTCATGTTAAATAAAAATAAAAGGGACATATTTTATATATTTTTTACTTATTATTTAAAATATTGAATCCATTTATCAAAATTACAATCAAATAAAATGATTAAATTTATAAAAAATATAGTTGAAAAAATGAGAAAATGAGTTTTTAAAATACAAACGTCCTAAAGACTTAAATGTTTTCATATCCAATTTCAAAGAGAATTTATTTAATGAACAAAATTAGATTAAATGATAAACGATTTATCTAAATATAATTTACACCGCATTTAAAATATATTATAGTATAATAAAATATTTTGATAAAAAACTATTCTCAATTAAAATGATTTTTTTTTCACTTTTCGTCAAAAAATGAATCATATTAGACAAATTCGAAAAATTAAACCAAATAAAATATTTGAAATTAAATTTCAAATAAGTTGTTTATTTTTTCAAATAGAATATATAAAATAATTGAAAACTATATTTAAAACCATTGTACCATCAAAAGACTACAAAACTGCCTTTTTAGAAAAAAAAATACTTCTTTTATTCGTTAAATTGGATTTGTTCGTACATCATGTCTAAAAAAACAAGATAATTGTTAAAATTATAACTAATATTATATATATTCATTTTGTTTATATAAGTAAATAATATTTATTTTTTTGTTGATTAGTATAAAACACACATTTCCATATTTAAATAGTTTTCTAGAGAACTTCTGTTTTTATTTTGAAAAGGCTTTCACATTCATTTATAATAAATTGGAAAAATAATTATATTTATAAGTGTAAAAAATATTTTTATATTTTATTTGTCCTTTTTAATACCCTTTATTTTAATATCTAGGATAAAACAAAAACAATTAAATAAAAATATTTAGTTTTTTGTTTAAACACAATGTTTTATATCATGTCTGCTATTGAACATAGTGTTTCCTTCTCAAATTCATGGGATGTTAGAGTTTTATGATTCTTGAGATCTTTATTTCAAATAATTAATCACTTTAGTAGTTGATAATGTCATTATATTATCCATGTGGTTTATTTTAAATTATCTATGGATTCACTTCATTCTCTATTTATTTATTAAATAACATCTTTCTAGTTAGTTACCCTGATATATTGACTATTAAATATCCAGTCATGAAAGTATTTATATATATTAAATGGAATATATTTCTAGTTATTTTCCTTAAATAATTAATATTATAGGAATGTTACTTAAATGGCATGATCATCTTGTAATTTTCTTTACCTTGTTGATTTTTTTATTAATTCAGGATAAATTCCTCTGTACATAACCCAAAACGGTCATTTGAGCTCAAACATATATTGTTTCCATTCCCTAGAATCCTTGTATTGTAATATTATTGATATGAAAGGATATTCTATAGGGTATAATGTTACCCCAAAAAAATTATCTTGCATTTTTTGTTTTCAAATGAAATATGAAAATCATGTATGTGTTTAGTTTACCAAGACTACTAAAATATTAGTTACTTCTAATTTCAACTCGTTGTATCATATAATAATATAAAAAATTAAGACATCTGCTCTAGGTTATTGGAGTTTGGTTCACTATAATTTGTTTAATATGATGTATATTAGAGATCATGGAAACTATATTAAGGAAAACATAGATTATAGAACATAACAATATGTTAGACTTTGAGGAAAAGTATAGAAGGTCTTCATAACATTTTTTTAAGGATCATATTATGAGGAATTCCTTTGATATAAACTCTTTTATGGCTAATAAAATTGGATGTGGTGCTAGAACATAAGTACCTTGGGGTAATAACTATAAAAAGGGTGAATTGTTCATGAGTTGATCATCATAGTGCCTGAAAATGGTTCTTACTATGCACCTATTTTTACACAATCAAGGTATATGCTTAGGATAATTCACATTTACATGAAAACCATTTATGAAATATTCAAGAATAATGACACCTCTAAAGAAACCCTTTTTTTGATTATGATATTAGTTATGCATAAATGTTTTAATATATGTAATGTGTTTCAATATATATGGGATTATGCATTAGTTTTCATTAGGTTATGATCCAATATAATGTATTATAAAATTTCGGAATGGTATATAGTGGATGAAATTGGAACTATATCAATTCATTTAAATCAATGAATAGTAAGGACTATTTCATTATCGATTTTTGTCAAATATTTCTAAGGAAACTTCTCTCTATAAAATTATCATCATACAAGGACATAATATCGTATTCTATTAAGATAGAGGAATAATTTCTTTATTATTAAGGCTTATGATGAAATCCATAGAAGGAGAGAATGGGAGAGAAAACAATGGATAGAAATATTAATGGAAAAAAGGGTTTCCGAAATGAAATAAATTCGGAAAGAAACACCCTAGTACATTCTTAAAGGGAATCATAGTTTACTATAAGTGTGGAGAGAAATTCCAGAAAGATCCTAAATATAAAGGAATGAAAAAAATTACAATGTTTAATGCTTAAATTATAATCATATGGTGAATTATTTAAACTAATTCTAAAATCATCACGGGAATATACCTCCAAATAATATAAGGGATCACGGTCACGGTTATGTTATTACAACATATGAAGTGGAATGATTAATGTGAATGTTTTTTTTCATAGATTATTTTATTAGAGTATTTTATCAATGATATTACAATTATTATAATAATATAATGTATAATTTTTTTACTATTTTAATTTTTATTAAATTATTTGAGAGAACATATTTTATCATACCAATAGTGGTGAAAACAGATTTTGGGAAAAATTTAAACATTTTGTAAAACCCCTTAGTAAGGGATGATAACTCATAATTTTTTCCTGGTGTTGAGATAATGATGCAAATTTTATGGGATAGTGTTGGTAACCATTAATTTTATATATTTTTTATTGATTATGTCATATTTTTTTGTACTTTTGTGATAGTATAGATTTATGTAATATATTTGACAACCAGATATTTTATATTTGGAAACATTCATGTTTTCATTATGGTTTTATGGTTTAAAAGGTATTAACATATTTTAAATGTGATATTAATAAACACATTATACTTTTTGGGATATATAATTTAGATTTAGTAACATTCATTAAAAATTAAGAAATTGAATTTGTACAGTCAAATTATGGATGAGTCTTCAAGTTAAAAAATTATAGAATGGATTCAGTGGAACTTTGGTTGTTATTGGATATATTGTTCTAAAAATTTTGGTATTAGAAAATATCTATATACTGGAGAAATAAATTTATATTCCTTTATCGAGATAATGA
Source organism: Viscum album (assembly GCA_963277665.1). Taxonomy (NCBI): domain Eukaryota; kingdom Viridiplantae; phylum Streptophyta; class Magnoliopsida; order Santalales; family Viscaceae; genus Viscum; species Viscum album. The sequence continues at coordinate 300,074,447 of OY728131.1, read as the reverse complement.
CCTGTTAATTGTTAAAATATGTGCCTCATGAAAAAAAGTCCTATTAGATATTCATTTAATAGAGTAAGAGATGAAGTATTATTTGATCAAACAACATATACCCGACTAAATGGTTCCTATGTGAAGATATAAATTCACTATATTTTCTTATGTTCTCTATCAAGATGTTAAAATAATTCAGCAATTCCATTTGAGGGATCTTGAAAAAAAATTATCCGAGTGACATCATTTCTGATGAATCAAATGGTCTCATAACTCATCAAAGACTTATGGATTTGTGGTCTTTAAAACTATCTAGATCACCCAGATTATTTTTATCAGAGATATATTAAACTCTTTAGTAATCCTTTTCCATTAGTAGTATCTTCCATGTATATGTTTTAATTTATAAAATATGTTCTCATATAAGGAAACCAAGTAATGTATTATTCTAGATGAACTTCATACATCACTTTCTCTCTTAGCAATATGATATTTTGTTAACCCCTTATACAATTTGGGTAACCAAAAAAGTATATTAAAATTTCCAACCCCTAAAAATTGTTATCAGGATAATATTAAAAGGGAATAATTTATTTAATGTGGTAGAATATAACACCCATAAATTTTTTAAATAGGAATAGTGTGTTTGTTAGCATGCATGATATGCAAAACAAAGATTGGAAGAAAATATAATAATCCATGTCTTTATAAAATATTTAATTTAAAATGAATTCAACCTCTTGAATTCCGTACAGTTCTCGTAATAATGGGTTAAAATAGAACATGATACTCTGTTAAAATATTATTTTTTAAACAAGACCATTATAACATATCTGTTAAATTGGATAGTTAGAAAATTACTACATAATTTATGGAATTATATTGCCTACACATGTGTAATATAAATTAAATACCTATTTATTTATTATAAATAAAATAAGAATAATTTAAAATATAAAAGAAATGTTTATATAAAACATAAATGTTTTCTAAAATTTGATTAATCACACCATTGAAAAAAAAATTAAAATTTATTTTTTCCAATTTTAGAAAAATTATTTTATAAAATGAAAATAGTTTTTTTCAATTATAATATCAATATTATATTTGGGTGATTTTTTAAAGTTTTTATAAAATGTTTCATTTGTCTATTATTAGTTAAAAATATTGTTTATTTATTTAGAAACATTAATTTCATTTAAATTCTTTATGATGAAAAATTAAAATTAAAATTAGATTTAAATTAATATTAAACAAGTTATATAATAATTATAAAAATTATTTTAGTTTATTCGATTTCATATTGAATTTTAAAATTAAAAAATTATATACTGTTGAGAATATTCTCTATGAAAACCCTCTTTTATTTCACGTATATGGGTATATTTTTAAATGTGAATCTACCGCATATATTAATTAAATTTGGACAACTGGAAAAAATATTTGGAAATAGAATAAATTATTTTATTTAATAGTTTGAAAATAATTTTTAAAAAAATAAATTGTGAAAATAGTAGAAATTAATAAACATGTTTATGGTAAAAATCGATTTACCAGATGGTTAGACTAAGAACACAATGGTTATGTATGACCAACTAACATGTAAAAAAATTCTTATATATATTTCCTCTTTATCATATCCTCACATCAAAACTAAGGTTATTTGGAATATTTTTACATGTTATTTAATATCATTTTTAATTCATTTAGGAAATTTCAATGTATTTCCCAATGAGATCCCCTTTTCCCCAATAATAAAATGGAACTACCTCCCCTCACTTCTCCAAACCACCCAAGAACACTTGGATCTATAAAATTGGTCCATTATATATCTCTAAAATCCTTATACATATTATAATGATTATTTTTTCCCAAAATACCACTTCTATGGATCTTATAGAAGATATTCAACGGATATTTCTCTTAGAGAAGCTAATTATCTAAACAAAAAACATTCATTTTCTTTCTACTTTTTCCACCCAAAATCATTTCATAACACTTAAAATATAAAATCAACATTATAAATCATATAATAGTATGTTATTATGTTCATGTCCAAACATTTTTCCATCTTCACTTCTATGAAATTTGAAATGAAATCATCAACCGTGTGTACATTGGACTACTGCCTCTCTAACTGCTGTAATTTTTTTTTCCATTAACACGTATCATGATTGGATAAAATGATTTAATTAATAGATATATATAATATTGATGATCTAAATATTATTCTAGATTTATAATATCTCATATACATTCTTAATTTCATTTTTTATAAAATGTGATAACATCACTTGTGTGTACGGTAGACTACTGCCTCATGAAACAGTGTGAATCATTTATCATTTACACTTAACATATATTGCAATAAGGAAAGAATTAATGAATATATTTGATATATATTATAAGATATTGATTATTTGAATTTAATATATCACGAACTTTGTTATACATTCACCCGTCAAGGGAATGATATCATTACTTATTCGTACGTACAATCTACCATCTCTTTGAAGCGATGTGATTCATTTTTCATGATCAGATTTTAAGAGTGGATATAATATATAAATATATACTTAGTAAATATGACATTTATAATATAATTATAATTTATGAGATTATTTAATTATATCTAATATAATAATTACATAAACATTCATTAAAAACCCATTAGAAAACATGGCAATTAACACACAAAACAATGAAAATCATGAAATATTATTAACAAATAGGGGGTAATATATTATAAGAATTATATAAAATTATGAATATGATTATTCATAAATTATATATTAATAAAATTCTTAAAACCATTATCATGTATGTCAAATCTCCTTCAAATAAAGGAATACGTGACTTAGGGGACTTCGTTTCAATTTCCTACCATTGAGGCATTTTGTAATGTTATGAAATTAATTTTTCTATACTAAGTAAATAATGAACTTTCTACATGAAATATCATAAATCATTTATATATAATTATTTTTATGTTCCAATTTTAATTTTATCATCCATGAAAATTCCACTTAAAATTTTCCAAGCGGTAATGAATTTAAAATTTCAATTTCTTTTCATTAGGCCACATTATTTCTTCATTTTCATTAATATTTTTAGATTGGGTGTGTACTTAATATTCACTATATTTTGATTTATTAAAACATTTTTTGTGTATTTCCATTTTATAAACATAATTTAGTCATGGATTAACTATCTCTTCCAAATCATGATATTTGTATGAGTTTTTTATAATATCATTTATATAAAGAATGTTTAATTATAAATTTCCATTTAAGAAAATTATTGGGTCATTAATAAATAAAACTCATTTAATTTTATTCTCCTCAAGATATTGATGATTTTTTAATGTAATACTATCATTTATATCTCTCTTTGCTTCATAAAAAGATTTATAATTTTTTAACAATCACCATATTCATTTAACTCTTTAGTAAAATCCATTTTATTCCAAATTCAAGTTTTCAGATAATATTTTCAATTTTAATCAATATAAAAATTATTTTTTAATTTTATTTTTATCCAGGATTGACTTTTAAAAAATGGGTTTCAAGTAAATATTCATGTCATTTTACAAAAAAAAAATCTTGTATTTTAAAAAATAAAGTTAAATAGATCTTTGTTTTACCATGACCGACTAGAATGAAATTTTCAACCGTTTACATTACATATATTCCAATGGGAATATATTGTACTGATATTATAATTATTTTTTCTCTAAATGGTTTATGATTATTTTGACCAAGGATATTATTGAAACTCCCTTCCTTCATTTATTTTTGTATTCATTGATGCTCACGTTATTTATTCACCTTCCTATGACCGTTGGAAATTAAATTCAAAATAAATAGACAAATTATTTATCGTGAATATTATTATTTCTTAAAACACATATCATTTCTAAATATAGTGTATCAATTTTAATGATATTTGGTTTAGTGGTAAAATATTGATAATATTTAATATTTATAAAATATAGATATTTAATGGTATGTCATTTTGATATTGAAATAAATTTAATATTTGATACATGAGAAATTATTTTTACATGAAGGCATGGGAAGGGGTATTTATAGATTCCCTTTGATTCATCTGGATTCTCTTTAAAAGAATTAGTTATACGGCCTTAAATAGATTTCAAGTGTATACCAACCCATAATTTTTAATATATCTTATTGAAGTTCTTAATAGTAGAGGTTCGCGTAATACCTAAGATCATGAAATCCAATAATTATGATTTTTGTTCAATGGAAATTTACTTACTATTATACATGATATTTTTATAAGGATATTATCTATAGATTAATATCATTCTTACTTTATTGAGTAAATTTCATGTGTTTTCAATTATTTACATTTCTATAAGTATTATTTCTTTCCCAGTCATGATAAAACTTATATTGATTAAATTTAATATTTTTTAGTTATTTACCATTCCATTTTTATTATGAGAGTGAAGTAATTTAAATGGAATGTGTCTTCTATTATTAACCATTATTTGTTGATTATTCTTATTGATTCAAGGTATTTTCCACTATAATTAACCCTTAATAATATTTTGATCTCATTCTTAATTTTTTTATTTCCCAGTAATCTTCAAAGATTACTATGACTAATATCCAAGGATATTATATAGGGGAAACATTTTTCTCAAAAACAAATTATGTTATAATTTCATTGGAATTGAAATATATGAGTCATTATGTGTCCAGTTTACAAAGATTAAAAACCTTTTTGGTCCATCAGGATGTGATTCCATGTATCATATAATAGTTAAATAATCTAATAGTTTGCCTTTGGGTTACTGGAGTTGGGGTCTCAAATATAGTAGTTCTTAAATACATTGTTGCTGATCAGACCCATCCTTATGTACTTTACACCAAAAATGGCATGTTCCCTCAACACACCTGATGCATGGGGTCACATGGGATAACGGTCATGTAATCTCCTTACATGATATGTTTTTTACAAAGGGTTATATGGTGTTAAATAAATCACACATGTTGTATGATTCCACCCCACCTCCTCGACAAGTACTCCCTATAAACATTGAGTTGTCTAGCTAGATGTCAAACAATGTGTGGGTGACCCACATTGCATGAAATAATAAAATCATTATTAAAACACTATCCACTAAATAGAGGGGAATACATGATGTGTGATCCTTTGTACTATGAAATATATAGATGATAATTTCATAGAAACTCATGTTCATCACACTATTAAACTTGACCATTCTGTTCTTACTCTACAACTAAAAATCATGAATATATATCCCTAATTCTATATTGACTAGGCCTTCAATGGTACGTGTGGAAAATTTCCAATATCATGTTTTTTGGAAAACATCTTTTGAAAACATCCTAAACCCTCTATGTGGGTCATTTTGAGGGAACATGGTTTTCTATAATATTAGAAGAATTCCATCATTGTTGGTGGATGATTTTGGCCACCTAATCCACATATGTAGAATCCTTCATCACACCACATCATAAAATTCCAATCCAAAAAAGGAATGAAAAGTATTTCAATCTCCAATCTATTAATGATCGTGTTTCACATTACAACATTCCTCAACCATGATTTTCAATAAAAATCTCATCATGTACTAATTATCCTTTGCACCAAATAAGGACTGCACAACAATCATCTACAAGGTATTTTAGTAATATGAATCTAGAGAATAAAATAGAGTTTAATGTGTAAGGAATGATTTTATAAATATACAAAACACAGACAAGAGGATTAAACCTTGACCATTTTTTGGGATGGATTCAATCTTTTGTAATGGGGGTGATTAATGAAATTATAACCAAGAATAAATAAATAATATGAATTAATAACAATAAGAAGATGAAATAAAAAACCTCAAATCAATGATAAACTCAAAATTGAGTTTTCCAGAATGATTGATGCACATTCTTTATGGGTTAGACAACATGATATGAATTTTTCTAAAAACCTCCAACCATGAGTTTAGATCAATTGATGGATATGAATGTTTTTTTATCATTATCATTAGATATATCCAGCATGTACACTGATGATAAAGTTACTTTTGGTACTCTAACACTTGACCCATCATCCTACTTTCATCTTCCAATTCTTCAGTAACCAGGTTTATCCGTCTCTATCCCCTCATTATCTCTATGTTTATGTGGATAATATTGGGTAATATTAACCTTATACATGAAACCCATTATTAACCTGTTTCCTTTAGTCATAAGGAATTAGTAAAAAGTAATATAATTAACATGACTAAGGAAAAAATCACACCATGGAGAGAATATTATAAAATATTTATATCAAATTTCCATAATCTTAAATACCACCACAAATTCTTCTAGTTCATCCTAAATCACCCTCTAGTGAATCTTGTATTCATTTTGTTTTCTTCACTTTTATTCCATAACCATGTTCCATGACATAATAACTCTGTTATAATGTCTTGTAAAGAGAATTTGATTGTCTAAATCATATATCTCCTTGATTGTTTAGATACTAAAACCCTAAACATAGACTCGCAAAATTCAGTTCTAAAATTATAAACCATATATTTACAGACAAGATACCAATTATTGTGCCCCAATTTTTCCCATTATAATCCTAAAACCTAAAATTGAAAATTTTTATCACTTATACTCTCAAGTAACTTTTCTATTTTTAGCTTTCTATAATTTTGAAAAACTATAACATAAACCATAACATTGTTGTTAAAGGAACAATTCTCCCATAAAACAAATCTTTCTTTATTTCACATTTTGTCACCGTCATCATCTATATGAAATCCCTTCTAGACATAATCCAATCAAAATGATTTCTAAATAAACTTTGGAAAAGGAATCATAATATGGGTGATCTAAAATGGTTATTAAGGTTAAACATAATCATTAACAAGTGATTATCATCAATGAACACAATTTTTGTATAATGTTATAAAGTCATAATCAATGTGCATTAGTATATCCTAAAAGGACACATACCCACCATTTTATGAATCATTAATAATGATGAAATGTATAAGGATTTAACAAAATCAAGTTAAATGAGTATCAATAATCATGATCCATGTAATATTAATCTTGATCAATTTAAACTCTATAATCCCATTGAACGAATATATTCAATGTGTTAGTATCTTTGAAAATCATCTTCTTAAAATTCTTATAGATCCCTTACATAACATAAATAAATGTAATTACCATATAGTACACTTAAAATATAGTTTTTTTTATAATAATTACCCAATGTGTTGGAGCACCATTGGGTCACACCAATCATCTAGTCTGTATAGGGCTCACTTAGTTCTATATGGGTATAACCATCAATTTAGTAATGTTAATGAACCAAAACAAAAATAAAGTATATAGGAATTTATTTCATCATAAAACACATAAACCAAACATTACCCCTTTTATAAAATGGTTATCTTGTATAAAAGAAATAGGCTCCACAATAATCTCATTGAAATATGATTAAACTATGTAAAAGTAAAAAGTTCAATATCAATTTATTTTAAATAATACTAATGAATCCAGATAAAGAATAAGTATTGTATCATTACAAAAAATATTCCTATTGAGAATAATTAAAACCCATTTTTGTTGTTGATGAATGACAATACCATTAAAATATCATGAATTTCATTGATTAGAAAATACCATTTTTATTTTGAAAAAAAAAATCAATTTTAAAACAGTAGACATTCCTAAAATTTGGTGAAAATCAATTTAATCGAAAACAACCTTGGAATAATATGAATGAATATTTATAAATCATTTTAATAAATTCATTAAGAAAATATTAATTCTATTTTGAAAAAAATACATTTTTAAAACATTTTCAAAAATATATTTATTTTAAAATAACATTGAAATCTAATTATGTAAACATCAATTAAATATCGTACACATTAAAACAAGGATTACATTCATATTTTAGGGTCCAACCAAATGTGAATTGTTTGAAAAATGACGTAAAATTAAATTAAAAACATTTCATAAAAACTCAGTAATGTGGATAAATTTATTTAATAAATAATTTTAATAAATAAAAAAACATTTTTCAATACCTTTTTTGAACACATGGTTTTTGAAGAATACATATTTTTGACATATTTGATAAATAATTAGTATTTTTGTTAAATACAATTTCCCAATTATTTAATGTAAATAAGAATCAAAAAAATTTCTATTACAAGAAAATGTCTAGAATAACCATAAGATAAAAATCATGATAACTGATGATATTTAAATTCTATTGTTTCAAAATTTGAGACACAACCGTAAACAATACTAATAAAAGTTGAGATTGTAACACAAAATTTATTCAACATTGGTGAAATTGAATCATAATCCCTATGAAATTGTTACATTAAATGGAACATAAAATATCATAAGAATAATTAAATTTTTTATATTACATGTCCAATAGGATTTATATACACCTCCTAAAATAATATCAGAGCATAACATATCATAATATTCAATTAAGGTATATTTTGACAAAAATACCTTAAAATTTCAGGAATATTTTTAATCGTAATACCGAATAAAACATAACATCTAATAAAACATTAAATATCATGAAAATAACTTGATTCTAGAAATAAAATTTCAATGGGGTTGTATATAAATCACCAAAAATAAACAAGTGGTGAATTTTCATATGTCTCCCAAAAATAAAAGAGGGGCTATAAATTCCTTCCAAATATGATTTCATTGAAGTAGGAATTAATCAATGAAATGATAATGTGAATAAAATGTAAATCAAAATAAAACAAGTTTAAACACTATATAAAATAATCGAAGGAATTACAGACAAAATATAATCTTTACATAATCAACAAAATATTTGTTTAACCCAATGAATAGAAATTGAGTTAAGAAATCATGTACCTCATGATTTCTTTTGGTTCAATGTTTTTTAAACTCTTATATAGTAGTTATAAACTTTTCATTAACATATTTTATATCCCTATTAATATTTATAATATCTTATATTATTACATTATAACATCATATAACCCATTTATTAATAATATTTCATTGTTTTCTTGTTAATTGTCATGTATTCTCCCTCATGCATTATTTTTATTGTTCGGATTCCTATGTATATAATATAGTTCAATCCTATCCAGAATAATAATAATTAAATAACAATCATATTTTTATATCTATTATAAATTTTAATACAAATTAGGAATGATTTTTCTAAAAAAAATAATAACATTACAATTGTGGAGACAATAGGTCATACATACGCATGAGTAACATTTCCATTTTCCAATGATCATTATGAAAAGATGGTAAGTATAATTTTATTCTAAAATAATGATCATAATACCAAAAAAAATGTTACTAATCTAATAAGACATATATATATCATGCGTTTGGTGTGGTTATAAAAGAGAGTCACAATGCTTCGTGAAGGAAGAAGTTAACACATACACGAACGGCGTTATCATCTTTCAGTGAGTGAAAATGTAATAAATGAAGTGAATATTGTTTTTTAAAATTATAAATATTTCATAAATTACCTAATAATTTAATTTATATAACATATTTTAATTATATATATCTAAGTTAATTTTCAAGTACTGAGATTTGTATAGTCATGGGCATACGTTGTCTCTATAAATACTAATGTTGGATCTATGCCTGATTGATGAAATTATTTCTTAGGAAGCATTGAAGAATGTTTCATATATTCATAGTTAACTTTGACATTCAACATATCATAGAATATTTATATCAAATTTATCCGACATTTCATACCTTCGTATATCATTTAAAAATAAGTATGAATCCATCATTTATACTGATCAATTTATTATATCTTTTAACTACATGAATGATGGGAAATTCTGAACTATAATGATTTTCTTTTCAGTTGAGGGTGCTATATACATTTTTTTTACAATTTTACTCATCTATTTTTATGTTTTGAATTTTTGTACCAATGGTGAGTTATTTCATGTAGTCTATTAAATCTATACCTTCATGTGCCTAATTATTCCAACTCTAATCTTTATCATGATAAAAGGGTGTTTTATCGAAAATAGTCCTAGCATTACTTGAGAATTACATTCCTTTTGGTCTTCAAAAACACATATTCATAATGTTTATCTTTCATTAATGTGACTTGAATCTATGGTGGTGAAGATCAAGGTATTTATTATTGTATACTAATTTCAAAAACACCTAAACATAAGGTAGTGGAAATGTTTTTTTGATTCTCTATGTAGAAAGTTCTAGATATGTTTTTCTCAAGTGTTTTATGATGCATGGAGTATAATATAGGATATTTATTTCTTGCATATTGGTATAGATACTGCTTGTTTTAGAGGTTATATATCAGATATAATTTTATATGAATCCTTGTTACATTATTTTTATATTCATATATTTGGGGTCTTTTGGTAAGGGTTGTATTGGATTTTATCATTTATGAGAATTTTATTCTATGATGGGAATAGGAGTATCATCATTATGTGTTATCTTTTTATTTTTTTATTTTTATGGATATATAGTATGTAGTTTATAATATTTATCAAATAATAACCAAGAATATTAATTATTTTATATAAAATAGGAATAATTCCATAATGATACTATTCTTATGTCAAGAGATGAAGTTTTAAGTTGTGGATTTTTTTTATTCATTTTGTTTGTTTTCAGTGGATAATGTAGTAAATGTTTATCACGATATGTTTATTATAACCATTGTATCTCCCTATGTAGGTGTTTTAGGATATATTGAATGAATTCATATCTAATATACTCAAATAATATAATGGTTGTGATATTATTATGTTTATTTTGGATCTATCAATGAAGCTTTTTCATTTAATGTGAATCAATAGTTTTGGATTAACATATGACTTAGAAATTTCATAGGTGTATGATATATTGATTCTTCATGTATTTGAAAGATCAATCATCTCTGATTGTAACACACTATTTACCATCAGATTCTGGGGAACTATTCAATGTAAATTTTGATCATAGTTATTCCTTAACATAACTTTTCTTTCTCTAATGTATTGACATTATAAGTGATCACAATTAATTCTAGAGAACATATTGAATTATTGTGTTCTACAATTAAAAAGATAATCTATGAATGATTTTTCATTTCATAACTCTGTAATAATAATATTTATCACTCTTTTATTGTAATGCCACTAATAATAGTCCCTGTATGGAAGGCTATGTACATCAGTTTTATTTCCAACAGAGTCCTGAGAGTCACTTGTCCTTGTACAATTTGTATTGTAGTGAAACACTATGAATGTACTGATGATTTTTTTGTGGATGAAAGTATCTAAAGATATCTAGAAGGTTTATATTGATTATAGTACGATTCCTTTAGTGTTTATTTCTATAGATAAATTTCTTGTGATAGTGTCTCCCTACCATGGGCAACAAATGTTATGTCAAGTGGATAACTTTTTTCTCTTTGTTTATCAAACCATTTGAGGTATTATATCAATTTTTTGGGGTGGAATATTGGTTTAAGGGTTCCATGTTCTATCAAAATCTTTTCATAATTACCCAATACTAGGTTCCTATCAAAATAAATAGTTAAATAAAAATTACTATAACATTGAACCACAAAATATCATAAATATGATCTTGTATAATTAATTTATAATTGATATAAATATTGAATTTTTACAACTAAGTTATTTTAATTGATCATTTTTCTATCATTTATTTTTTTTTGTTATAATTGGAAATATTAAATCTAAAAGGGGATTCATATATGAATGATGTTATTGATCTCCAAATATCTAAAATCAAGTGGATCATGTTCTTGAAATAATTTAACCACAGTTGTGTTAAGGACTCTTTTTTCATATCATGGATTGTGAATGGTGATAATGATATATATTTTCTCTGGAATATGAGATAAATTATTCAATATTGAAATAAAATGATTTATTGATAAAAAATGAAATAGAATAATCACTAGATATATGAATAAATATTTAGATTTTTTAAAATATTTTAATTCATTGAATATGATTTCATTTGAATCTATTTATTAAGATCATGAATAGATAACTTTTCTATTTTTTGAAGGTAATATTATTAAACAAATGATAATATAAAACTCACCTGTTCTAAAATAAAATATCTTCAAATCGAATTTTGAAAAACTAATTTTAATTGATTAGATCTTGTTCGTAAAACTAAAGATTAAATTTATACATATTCTTAACATCTAAAAAATTTAATCATATTCTTGGAACACATAGTGCACAAACCAAAAGTCATGTTTATCTGTATATATAGATGAAACATTTGTAATGTCCATGATCTATTGTTCTAAACTCATCAAACAACTCATTGAGAAATGTGTGAGTATACAAACTAAAACAAACATCATACGAGTTCTGCAGTGAATTTTATTAACCTTTTCATCTAATTTCTCATCAAATTGGATGTATAATTATGTCCTTACAAGATTTTTAAGATATATATTTTTTTGACTTTTCATGACCATATTGTATATAAACTATTATTTAGATGTATTTAGTATATAGTTATATCCATGTCAAATAGTTATAGATATCTTATTCCATTAATATTGAAGAGGAATATTTCCTTGATCATTCTAATATATATATATATATATTATACCGTCGAAAAAAATAGTATTTATCGACATGAACATATGGCATCTTATTTTTTATCAATACATCAATGTATGTTATTCAGGACACACAATAATAATTTTTTCATTTATATAGAAAACAAATCATGTTCATTGATTAGAATATCCAATGTCATATAAAACAATTCTAAAACATCTTATTCGGATTTTCCTCAAGAATATGAGACAACATTGAAAACTTTTAAAAACTAGATCTTACTTAATGTTCATGGTTTTGTCGATGCATGGATTTATTTTATTTGTCTTCCAAATTTTCCACTCTGTTAACTTTACTATAAGAAACCTCAATTCTTTGAGTAAAATCTACCTATATAACACCCCAAGCTTCCTAGGTATACTTCTCTTTTAATAATACAATAGCGTGTGTTGTACGCAACTTCGAGTTCTAACACACACCACAACCAATCAAACTAGCCGTTATGAAATGTAATACCCAATTTATGAAATTTTATACATTTTAAATTTCAAAATTCACTTCATTTTTGAATTAGGAATATCTAAACTAGCTTAAGGTGACTTTTTGGTATGTTTTTAGAAATGTTTCAATTTTTTTGAATAGTGAAAATCAGAAAATATTAATTAAAAACAACTCTTTTAATCGAAATATTTATTAGTGATGAATTATGAATCTGAGTGGTTTTAAAGTATATTTAGAAAATAGTTTTACCAATTAATACAATTTTGGTCTTTGGACATGATTTCACATTTAAACCGGACATAAACAAGTGTCAATCTTTTGATAGTTATTATTTCTTAAAAACACGCTTTTTGATTTGATAGTGGGAATTAATTTTAAATTAATTTATGACACTTATGTATTTTGAATTTAGAAAAATTTATTCCATATTTAGAATCAAGAGGTCCAAATGTTGTAAATATAAAACTTCTATTTTTAGACATTTTGAATAATTACTTTGGTAAATATTTTATTTACCATGGTTAAAGGGTAAATCCGGTAAATAAGGGTAAAAATATAATATTATAATAATAATAAATTACCCTGAAACGTGTCCTAACCCTATTGGTTGAAACTTGTCTGACCATGGTCATATTTGGGTCGATTTTGGGACCACATGGATCCACTTGTAAGTGAGAACGACACTTTATATTAATTAAGTTAAAATAAATACAAAAATGACACAAGCATATATCTTTTAGCAAAAAAAATTACATAGGGTTATATATGTTATATTTTTGACTATAAATATTCATTATAAATATGAAAATATTTCCTAAATAATGGTATTTAATTTATCATTTTTCAACATGAATAATTAAATTTATTTATGACACAATAATGATGTAGTATTTTCCTAATTAATTAAAGAATCAAATAATTTGTATTATAATTGTTAAAATAAATATAATTTGAATGTTTTTATGATATACACTAATTTAATTAGAGAATATGACATGTTAAGATTTCTTAAATGAATTTTTTTCTAATTAATAAAGTTTCTATGACTTTAACAAGAATAAATTATTAAATATTGTCAAAATTGACATAAATGAGTTTTTAAAAACAAATATTATATTATTAATTTATATTCTCTTCCTAAAAATATAAGGATCCAGAAAAGTACTTATATAATGATAGATGTATCAGTTATGTACCACTTGGGGTCTCTTGGAAGTATATAGTATGTTTATTAACCATATAATATAAAAATACAAAGTGTTATGGTAAATGTCAAACTATTTAACTAAGTGTTAAATATAAATGATAAGGTTCATATAGTGACCCAAACCTGTCTAAAATCAATTGGATGAATGTATTTAGACCCATCACCACCTTATAATTTTAATAATACACTTTTGAGCCATTTTATATGGAATATGAATTTATTATAAATTAATATATTAAGTATTTCCAAAAGAGCCCCTCCTCCCCCTTATAAAAGGACACAACTTCTCACCAATTCTTCATACCTTCAAAGCCTTTTGGTTCGGCCAAAATCTACCCAAATACAATCTAAACTATCCTCAATTAATCCTTCAGAGCTTCTTTTAGTCATAAAGCCAACCTAAGAATCCCTTTTGATCAAATCAAAAAGAAGAACCCGAAGAAGAGGTAATGTTTTCACCACCCTTTTTCAAGTTCCTTTCTTCAACTTCTTCTTTCTTTGTTGTTTACATTTTAAAATAATAAATATAGTATCTTTTATATACTGTTATGTTATTATAAATATGGTCCAACCATATTCTATATTCTATCCATCCTTTGAATGACATGTCACCATACGTGCGTATGTACGGCCTACCGTCTCCACGTCGTGGTGTAATTGTTATTCAATACATTTTTATTTGGATGGGTATAATAATGATATGAAATTCATGTAAATAATAAATATAAAATTATAATGATTCGGTATATATGATATACCATCCAATTATATATTATTTTAATATCAAAAGAATGATATTGTCGCTCCTGCGTACGTACAGACTACTGTCTCCACGAACGCGATAAAATTCAGTCCCCAGCGTTTACGTTAATGTATAATTCTCATTAGATTAATAGAAATAATTTTTAAGGACTTCATATCATTATGTATATGAATAAGATACATCTTATCCATAAAAACACAGCTTAGGTAACAAAACATATAAAATAAAAAGTGTAAGTTAACACTCGAAGCGATGATAATACTAAGATATTATTAACAAAGCAATGTTAAAAGATAATATATGATACCATATTAATGTATATGGTTCTTGTATAATTTAGTAAAAATTATTTCACAATTATACAGGAGGTTAACCTACACTCAACCAAGGAAAAGTACAAGGTAATGGTTTATTTCACAATCTCTTCATTATCGGGGGTTGTTTATACATAATTATCTACTCGGACCTCTTTATCATCGACATCCATGTTTCTTAAAAAGGTATTTCAAAACATTCATACTATTTTACAGAATATGAGTTAAAGTCATTTATACCCTTGTTTAACTTTTTATAAGATGTTTATAAAGGACTCTTTCCATCGTTTTCCAAACAAGGTACTTTTAAACAATTTCGACAAAATTAAGGTAGGAATGTCTTTTTAAACTTATACAGCGGGTGCGGCTATTTTCTACCATTATAAACTCATTGAAGCTTCCCTTAAAAGCTTATAAGAATAATTTAAAAGTAAATGTTTTATTTTATAATTATGTGTCTCTTAAATAATTTCAAAACAGAAAGAGATATTTCCTTAAAATGGGTTTTGATTTCATCTATGTCAACATCTATTGAAGGATTTTAAGTTTATTTTAAGTTGATTTATTGTGATACAAAACATCCATATTGTATTGATGGTTTTGTGATATGTTGGACTGTGGATGTGCTATTTTTATACCATTCATGGTTTATAGTTAAAGTATTGAAATTTGGCATTCTAGTTTTAATACGAATGTTTATGATACGTTTAAACCTTTTCATATGAGGAATGTATTGGACTTAGTAAGTGACGGGCGGAGCCCCCTATAGCTCCTCAATGCAAGGGTTGGTCTCATGATACAACATGACGTGGAATTGGCTGAGGCCCTTTCACAATTTGATTTATGGTTTTGGCCAAGGCCTCAATCATTTTTAGATATCTTGGCTGAGGCCGTAAAAAAATGTTTCAGAATGTATGAATTTATACATTTCCTCATTATGGAAGTAATATTGAGGGTTCATGTGGTCATTCGACTAGTAGAATACCCATGCTTATGTTTTATTATGGAATTATTTACTCATCTCATATTCTTTCCATAAAAGTATTCTTGTTTATTATTGGTAAAGGCATGTGGTTTCAATTATTTACCATGCTTAATATTTATGTCATTTTCTGTTGTATTACATACCCTAACTGAGCATTTCAGATCACCCCTTTTTTATGTTTCATTTTCCCAGGATATGAAGAAGTTAGTTATGAGTGACCTACATGCATAATCTATGAGGCTTCGATGGTTCTAATGAAATATATTTTTTTTTGTATTTCTCTTCAAGCTGTAAAGTTGAAATTATATATGAATCTTTTTTAGAAGGCTATTAAACTAATCGGTCTTTCAATAGGTGATCTTTTATGATCATGCCAATGTTAGGTAATAATGCACCGAAACTGGTTAATTGGGGTTGGGGCATTAAAAACCTATTCCTGAGTGAATACCTTTTCATCTTCTATCATAACGTTTACATCATTTCTAATACATATTATGTCAAATCATTATAATTATATTTTTGATAAAAAATTATTTCTCATTATAAATAATTGAATTATAAAAAATCATTGTGTATTTTTTTACTTTTTTATATACATAAAAATCTATAACATAATTAGTACAGTTCAACATGGGTTACACTAGAATCAATAAAATTATATTAACCATTTATTAATTAAAATTTATGTTATATAATAATCGATATATTAGAATGATTTTCCTATTCCATTAATAATTATAAATTCTTCTTCGTGATGTATGAATAATGTATCCATTGTACCATTTTAATTACTTTGTGATAGTTCAGGCTACTATATTTAAAAATTCACCCATATTAATTTCATAATATTCTTCAGAAATTATTATTATGAAACCTTGCGTATCATGAAATACATTATAAATACCATTGGATTATAATACAGATTTATTCTCATGATATTGATCTCTTCCTACAACATTACACATCCTCAAAAAAATATTTAATTTAACATTACTACTAGTGGAAGGGATTATCCAAATAGAAGACAATGAATTATCTTAAACCAATAAAAACCAACAATTTATATATTTAATCAATTTAAAGATATTTAACTATCTCTCCCTTTAATAACTATATGGAATTTGAGTGTAATAAATTTCATAAAATACTTTTAAAATGGATAAATCATTTCCAAACAAAAAATATACGTTTTAAATTCATGTCAAATTTATATCCTACTATTGTTTCCATTTATATATTCCTTATAGAATTCATATTCATTGTTATCAATGAATGATATATCACTTAACTTGGTGATTTTGAAACCACCTCTAATTAATTTTACGATTCATATGTAATATGTGTCTCTAGAAACCCTCCTCCAACAACGAAATTTGGAATTTGGGTTCCTATGAAATCATATATTGGTGTTAAAACATATAATTATTGAAAAAAATAATTTTTCCAATTTTCCTAATAAGTATATTTTTTCATTATATAGGTTCACTTTCAGTCACATAAAAAAATTTCTATTGGAGTGAAGCTAATATACTTATTATCATAGTATTCCTTAATATATTGCATAAAATTATTTTCATAATGTATGCATGTTGCAATATATAAGTCTTAATAAACAAATTCAACTGAAAACACATGATTTTGTGACATACTGAGTTTCTTTCATATCATAGATTATATACCATTTAGTTTTTACTATTATTTGGCATATGATTATGTGTTGATGTAAACATTTTCAAAGTGTTTATAATATTGAAAAATTAGAGATTCTAGAACTTATAAGTCTCATAATAGACACTCTTTTTTCTAATATCATTACTCTAGATTGTATATGAAAATATAATGTTTGGTAATTTCCCACATTTCATCTTAAATATCAGGTATTTCTTGATTATAAATTTATTTAGTTTACCTTCCCCCAATATCTCTTCTCTTTTATTAAGAATATTATGTTTTTGAATTATTACTACTTAATATATTCAAATAAAAATGAAGGTTATTTACATCAAAATTATACATATAGAAGGACTCATATATCATGTTGGATTATTTAAAGATTATTTTTTAGTTATCCCCTATTTAGTTCAAACATATTGATTACCTTGAAAATATTACTATAAACATGTCAGATACATTAGATTTATAACTATTAAGAGCATAGACATATATGTTGGTATATCCTTTATACTTAATTATATTTTTACTTGATCATGAACATTCATTCCATGGGATGAGATTATTTTGGGCATATATTTTGTATTCATCATTTACTACTATAATTGGACACTTGAGATTTATGTGTAATTATATTATTAATTGTGTATAGTATACCATATGAATCGTCATTTCTAAAACAAAATAATTTTCATAAGTCTAAAACTCATTAATGGTGAAATTTTTTGGTGATACCCATTAAAAAATAACATTTTTTCAAAATTTATTTATCTATTCATGTGAAAATTTTAATATTATGATCATATATAACATATGAATGTGTAAAACATTATCAGAAACATGATAATATACTTCAATATTTTAATCTTCTAAAATTTTTTGATCCCTAGATTAGTATAAATATATGTATGTCCTATATTAATTTTAATACAAAAGTTATGAAATATAAATACTGCATCAAATGAATAATATACCAAAAGTAGTATATTCTTTCTTTCTAATTATTAAATTCATTATAATTACTCCCCCAGTAATATTTTCATGTAATTTTAAAGAAATAATATTTTATTTATTTCTCTCACATTGAATCAGTTGTTTCAATAATATATTTTTGATGGATCAACTACGAATAATCATTTTACTATATTTTCACCCTTTCCTGCATTTCAATCATCATAAAAATTGAAAAATCATAATAATACATATATGTGTTAACATGGAAATGATATTGAAAGGATTATAGAGTGATTTTTCTATAATATTAATCTTATATTTTTTAATTAAAATATAAAAATTGTTGCAAAATTATGAAGTGATTATATTTATTGATAATTTATTATCCATATTGAATAAAAAATAGCTAATTTATATAGGTACATGATCATATTTTGTACATTATCACCGGTTAGTTATATATCCTAATGTTTACATGTTTATAGTTTTGTGATAATTTATTAATCAGCTACATATATTTTTCATTATGATTTACATGGATTTCAAAAAACATGGGTTATCCATCTATATCTTAATGATGAATACTTATCCCAGTGGTTATAAATAATAAAATTATGTATTAAAAATCCATTGCAACCTCTATGTACCTATTTAAGGAATCATTCTAACCCTTCCTTCCTGATGTGGTTGGTCTGGTGTAGTTGACACTAGCACATAAAACATTATTTTCAATAGTAGTACTAAATTATGTGGTGTATTTCATTAAAAGGATAGTTTTATGTTTTTTTCGTGATAAGTTTTAATTTTTATAACATAAAACACTTTTTCATATGTGATTATTTATATTATTATTAAATTAATTGTTCACAATTTCAATTGGATCTCATAATTTTATCTAGACTATAAAAAGTCTTTCAAAACCATCAAATTTTGATGGATGGATAAAGAATATGTTTGAAATAGGAATATTCTTGAATATTTATAGGTGTTTATTTTTTAAATTTGATAACCTATATGTTTTAAATGTAGAAATATTTGGCATGTGATACTAGTCATTCCATGATAAAAAAAGAACACGATACTATTTTAAAGGAATACTTATAAATATATTAGTACATCTTTTGAGAGTAAGAATCCACCTATTAATTTTTTTCAGGGATAAATATTTTGACGTATCATATTTATAATCTATATCATACACTATATATTATCACTATACTATTTATTTTAGTTATGATAAGATTATTTTCAAATAATTATGTGATTTATTTTATTGGAAACAATAACGACTATGAAAAATAACATCCACATACACTAATTGAAGTGAAAAATAAGAGAATGTGGTTAAAAAAGGATATGAACTATGAGGTTTAAAAATTAGATAATATTAATTCCAATGTTTTTAATATAATTCAATGGAATGATAAGATGAAAAACTCTATATATAATAATAAATTTGAAAAAACTAAATTCAATTTTATGATGAATAATATATTCTTATTAAAGAGATAATGTATAAAGGTTAACAATGAAAATGAAAATGTCAAATGTAATAATACTAATATTTATTCTTATTTAATTGTCAAAAAAATAATGAATTTGAAGTAATTCATATTGAAAGTGGTATATGAATGAAGTGATTGGTTAAATTTTATAACAACGAGACGGTTTGATAAATACTATGTCTGGTAAGACTATTTTAATGGAAATTTTTGTTTAAATCATTCATAATTGTAAATACAATGATTAAATTATTGGTAATATTTTATATTGTACTAACAAAATTAATTTTTTTTCATATATTATTTATTCATAATCTTTTTATAATGGTTTTAGAAAAAAAATTAACATAAAAATTGATTTACTACAAAATCATTGATGAGTTAATGTATTGTAAATCTTTATTCAGTTTGGGTTTATAAAGAATTACTGGAGAATCTATTCTAATACAATCTTTTATGTTCCCCTAGGATATGTATATTGTATTGAAAATACACATATAATTTATAGTATTATTAATTTATTAGATGACCTGATACTAATTTAAATATTTCAATTATGGATAATATGATTGTATTTATTTTTATTTTATTTTATTTTAATAGACTATTCCAAACATTTATCTTTTATTAATTATCTGAAAATAAATTGTAATTCCTTCAATATCATATTTTTTTTCATATATCTATGTTTTTTTACAATAGGTGGTTGGTTTATTATTATTCACTATCTTAAAATTTGAATAGGGTAAAACATGAATTAAGGGGATTGTATAAATATTTATTTTACATTTTTTTGTCTCTTGGTATTTTAAACAATTGGGTGGTGATTTTATATTTATCAGTAATTGTAGTATAACTGTGATGATTGATGTGGTGATGCTAATATTGATATGTTAAGTGATAAAAAAATTGATAGTGTTATCTTTAACAATTTATAATGAGTTTTAACTTTAGATACTATGAATTGCATCGAGGGCTATTAGCTATATCATTGAATTCTAGCCGAAATGGAAGAAAGATGGTATAAAGCATGGGGGTATACATAAATATAATTTTGATCATGAATAATACTATGAATATACTTTTTATTATGATTCAATTAAATCATGGAAGGATAAGAGTTTATTTTGAAAGACATGAATGTATTTCAATAATATTGAAGTTTATTTAATGAAATTATGTATGTGATATATCGGAGCTAAAAATTCAAAAAGGATGTATCTCACAATGAGGCTTGTGTATGATGTTTTTATGTCATGTATGATAAAATATATATGAATATAGGAAATTGAAATTTAATTTATCTAAAAAATAACAGTAACATCTCATTTCCCATATTAAATTATTTCTCTTTTCAATTTTCCTTTCCCTCTAAAATTTGGGGCATTATGGGACTCTTGAGGATGGAGTTAAAATTTTTAGGAAAATGTTATAAATTTTGGGGAAGTATTTTCATTTTAATTAATGTATTATTGGAATAAATATGTTAATGTCTTTGCAGGGTTCACATGGAGTTTGGAGACCAATGAGGTTGGTTTTGGAATTTGATAAGGATATAGACTTTCTATTTTCAGATACATGATTACATGTCATGTAATGATTACACATCATAATGGTTTTACATTCTATGTAACATTTACCCATTATTTATTGGTCATTAGAAATGTTTCATGAATCAGTACATGGTGTAAAGGTTTTAACCATGATGTAAAATTTTCATGTCCTGAAATTTAAAAAGAGGTCATTTTAGCTTTAGGGAATAAGTTTTCCTATGTTTTTGTTTCTGTGTATTCAAACACATTAAATGGGGTCTCATGATAGGTAATTCTCACAGTTTTTGTTTCTATGGTGTTTCCTAGATTATTTTTATAATATATAGTGGCATGACTCTTTTTGCTTGACCTATAGTTCCCCAAGGAGTTTTCAGAGGCATTTACTCCTTACATATTGATTCATTCTATGATTGATCTCCGTTGAGGTTGTGTTGTGTTTCTTTGGGTTAGTAAAACTTCTAATGAAATTTTTTATTGATCATTATAAAACTGTGGTGTTTTTTATTTTATCCATTACTGATAATATTATTGATCCACTCTCGATATGTTTTGTCATATTCCTTCTTATGCTGACTATTGGGTTAGTTATGGTGTGACGTGTGAGTCACTTTGAGGTATTTTGTGATATGTACTCTCTATGAACCATTTAACTATTTGAATTTATTTTGATATTTGATGATGGATTCTGGGACCTCCGTTTTTTTTCATTGTGTTCTTAATTTCATGGGGTTCCCATTTTAGTCATCTGTGACATTAGTTTGAGGTAGGTGGTTCTGAATCAAGCCTATGTTTGATGAACTATATTGCTCTTGTTTTTATAAATTATTTTATAAATGTGATTTCATGATTGATGGATTGATTGATTTTTGTGTGTTTGGAATGGTTTTTTGAGAAAAATTGTTTTCCACATATTTGAAAAATGAAAAGGTAGATTCAATAGATTAGGAAATAGATTTATAAAATGTATTGATATCTTGATATTGATTAATTTTTTAGGAAAACATAGCACTAGGGAATCCTTTAACACTTGAGTATAATCTTTAGTAATAGGACTCGTTAGTTAATATTATCAGTGGGCTGACTCATGGAATATTACTTTGCTCCCTAGGACTATTATTCTAGAGAAATTATAGACTTTTAGGGGTCTCATTCTAGGGTGTTCCTCTAATCTCTAATTTTGATTCATATATCTTAAGGCTCAACATGTGGATTTATCTGGGTTTGGGTATGATTATATTAGTCGACCTAGGATTTTTTGATCCTTAGCATGATGTTACATATTCTTTTGTATTTTACTATTTTAGTTTTTACTAAAATCTATTAATATGTTATTTTTGGAATGATTTGATATTCTTTGTCTGTTTTTATGCATATGTAATTCTATTAAATAATTTTACCATCATTTTTTGGAACTATAGAAAAAGGAGTAATGCATTACCATGGTTTTTAGATAAAAATAATTTAACAATTTATCATTCATTTATTTCTTTCAGTAGGACCATGTTAATATTACTTTACAAGGGATTAATATAAAACACTTGAGTGTGATCCCACTAATAAATTTTATCTCACACCATACACTCCCCTTATGTGGTGCTTGGAACATTTTATGTATTTCAATGTAGGGAAAGACATGGTGTTGATGTGAGGAAGGGTGGTTTCAGTCAAATTTTTATGGTAGATAGAGGGGTGATAGTGGGAGTGTCCCCCCACAATCACACGAACTGAGTAATTTTATTTTATTTTCCATTTTGAATTGGAAAAGTATCATTAAAATTGTTTATATACTATATAGTTGTAATCGTATTGTCGTCTTCTTTGGTTTATACAATATATTTGTATCTTCTGTTGTTTCTCTATGTTCTATATATATTCCATGTTTTTTGATTCATTATGGGTGAAATTGTTCCCCTGAGTGTTACTCTCCAACATTTGGGGATTGAGAACCCCCTTTGAGTATGTTGAAAATCAGGTTGGGTACCAATTTTAGAGGGTATACCAGATGGGTTCTCTATAGTGTGGTATAAGATGTCGGTTGAGTTTTCAATTGACCTATTTCTATATTTACAACTAATTATGAAAAAAACATATCATATGGCCCTAGATGAGCTAAAACAGATCCTGTTTTTTGATTCATTACATTATGGTGAATGGTTTTGTATTCCATATTGTTCTTCCTTGGGAATCCCCTATATACTTTTCTGAGAAAGAAGATCGTACAGTCTAATTTTGTGTGTTCTATCAAAAGTTGAACATGGTAATGATTAAGAATAAGTAACATATTCCTAATGTGGATGATCATTTTGATTATTTAAAGGATTAAATGTGGTTTTCAACATTTTTTCTTCTTCCAGGTTATCATCACAGAAGGGTACGAGTGTCTGATATAAGAAAGAGGTCATTGAGGTGTAGTTATGACCATTATAAATTTGTTTTTATATTGTTTTCTCTAACTAATGCTCCTATATTTTTTATGGATTTCAGTAATTTGATATTCCATGAGTATCTAGACACTTTTATGGTATTGTTTATGGATGATATTTTGGTTTATTTGATATTTAAGCAATATCACAGACACAATTTGAGTTGGGTTCTGGGAATCATAAGGAGTAACCATTTGTATGGAAATATTTTGAAATACAATTTTGGGAACCATAAAGTGAATTTTATGGGGAAGATGGTATTTAATCATGCCATAATAGTTGATCCTGAGAAGGTGAGGTATTTTTATCATGGTAAGATCCACATAACATCATTCAGATTCATAGATTACTTGGTCTTACAGGATATTATTGATTTTTCATAAAGGATTTATCAACATTAATGTCACATTTTACTACTCTTACTAGGAATTGGGGGAAATTAATAGGGGTTTCATTGTTTTAGTCATCATCTGATGATTTGAAATGAATTCTAACATCAACAACTATTATGATATTATGTGATCCCAACAAGATTTTGATGGGTTTTAATGATTCTTTTAGTGCTAGTTCATGTTGTTTGATTATAGAATGATCGTGTATTGTATTACAAGTCTCTTCAACTTTGAACTCATGAGAAAAATTTCACAAATAAATATTTCAATCATTCTACAATTTTGTATGGGATTATGTGTTAGTGGAAATATCTTTTTGGGGAATGATTCAAAATCATTCTTGTCTATAAGAGTATGAGATATATATTTTCTATGAAATACTTGAATCTCAAAAAAAATTCATCAGGTATAAGGCCCCAGCCTTAAACCTTACTTAAAATTGAATTAAATGAATAATTCACATTGAGGGTCTTTTCAGGTTTAGAGTTTTAGATAATTAGTACATAACTATTACATCTCAAAAGATTACAAAGTAGACACTTCTACTATGTTTCCATAAAATAAAAAAAAACTCTTAAAAAGAGACATGTCTACTTCCATGTTTTATATAGCATGACTTTCCCTTGATCCCATCCTTAACCCTATTCCACATTAAGTCCTGTGAAAAACATTTCAAAAAAACTTGGGGTGAGCATAAAAAGCTCAGTAAGGGATACACAAAGAATGAAAACTGTTAGTTTTTCAAACATCACGTAAACCGTGTATACATTATCAAAGTAATGCCTTCACCTTCATGAAGCAGTAAAAACACATCACTAAATAAAATATCATTACATACCCTTTTGTAACCAAAGGATTACCATAAAACACATATAAAGAACACATAACATATAAAGGTAACTTGGGACATAAACATACTTATGTGGAATCACAATACGGTCGACTTCCACACACATCACTTAATGGAATAGCCATATGGCCAATTTCCATAAATACTTAATGGAATAGACATACGGACGACTTTCATACCCAATGCATTGGAGGTTATAACATAACCACCCATCCTGGTATTCACGACACCACCCGTCATATGGTTTATCACGTAACTACCCGTCAAATGTCCAAGTACCAATATAAAATCATAAAACATAAAACCAATATAAAGGAATGATAACATTTCCACATTTCAATCACAATATATAATTTAAATATGTTTACATAATAGAATCCTTTATCAAAACCATTTTCAATACCAAAATACATAAAAGAGTATATGGTATTTATTTTTTTTTTAAAAACATTATGGCTTGTTGAGGAAGCCAAAGACCAAATAATACTCGCGGCGGCGGAAAAGGTCTTTGTCACCGCGTATGTTAAAAAAACATTCCTTTTTGTCGTTTAGTAAAACGCTTTGTAGAAAAAGATTCATTTTGTATAAAAGTAAAAGTCAAAGGGGTTTATACACCGTATAAAAGAAAGTTGTGTACAAAACGAAATATGCCTCAATGAAAGGAGATTGAGACGAAGTCCCTTACCTTGGGTCCGACTTGACTCGATCGTTCATTAACATCCTGAATAATAAACTTGAGTTAATTTCTATTTTCTTAATAACCTTTTTCAAGTTCATTATTCCTTTTATATAAATTATTTCCATGTTATAAAAATTATGTAACCATTTAAGTTAATAATGTTTGTTTTGTCGATATTTGGTTCTTAAGTCGAAAGTGGACTTCTTACAATTACATGTTGTTCGCATGGTCAAAGGTTCTTTATATCCAGAATGACATTACTGATTTGGATATAATATATATCATATATATCCAGAATATACATGTATTTATAATATTACATAATCATTTAGAGGTAAGAAATGAAATGCACCGTTCATGGAGACGGTAAGTCGTACGTACGCATGAACGCTACTTTCATTTCATTGCCAAATTAATTGAATTAAAACTAAATGAGAGGTATGTATATTTTAATTCCAGAATTATATTCGTCATTTAGATGTATCATTCATCATATATATACATTATATACATGTACTTATAATAGTACATTACATTTGGGGATAATAAATGAAATGCACTGTTCATGGAGACGGTAAGCCGTACGTACGCATGAACGCTACTTTCATTTCTATCTAATACTTTAATGGAAATAAATAATAATGATAAAGAGTTATATTATAATTCCAGTATAACATCACATATAATAACTTTAAATCCATCCTTTATATGTCCCACATATGGTATTTAATGAATCAAATCATTTTGAGGGGGCGGTAGTCCGCACTTCCTTAAATGAAGATATCGCGTTTACCCATAGTGGAAACCATAAACGTATTCCCAAAATAAAAAATACAGAATATTAATGAAAACATAAACATATTATATATCATATATAAATATAGTATCATCTTAATGGACACCTTTGAAGGTGTTAAAAGAATGTTGAACAATCATCGTTTCAGGAGGCAGAAATTCGCCATCCACGGAAACAGTATGTTCTTTAACCATTAGATGTAGGTGTGTGTAATGGTAGCTTGAATACTTCTTATAAAAACATCCTATTATATTTAGTATACTTTAGTTTTTACAAAAGAAAATAATAAATAGAGTTTAGGGGGTTGGAGAAGCAAAATAAAACAAAAGGACTCAAAAGAAGACATTACCTTAAAATCGGGTAACTCTCTTAGATTTGAGATCAAAGGCTCCCTTGGGAAGACTTCTGCCCAATGTGAGGCTTCAAGGAGTAAGAGAGGGATGTGGAGAGCCAAAATGGGTAGAGTTTGGCCGAGCAAATGTCTTTGGTAGTGTGGGTAAGGAGGTAGTGGTGGGGGCCTTTTATAAGAGAAGAGGAGGGACACTCTTGTAAAGTTACGAAATGTTACTTTATTTTCAAAAGAGTTTCGGATTTTAATGGTCCCACATTGATGTAATTAGAGGATAAGGTGATAAGGGTTCAAAATCCACCCATCCAATAGGTTTTGGCCATGTGTAGGTCTTAGATTTTACATTATCTTTCCATTTTATTTAAATCCATTATTAATGAGGTAATTACTGCATCATCATGATGTCATAAATAATTTAATTTAATTAATTTATAAAAATTATAAAAAAAATATCATTATGTAGGAAATATTTTTAGCTTTCTAATTAATTTTTATAGTCAAAAATATGACTTGTATAACACCATTTAAAAAAAATTAGTAAAACATCTCATGTTTGTGTCATTTTTACTTTAACATTTAATAAAAAGATATTTATGTCATTTCCCAACCAAAGTGGCTCCATGGGGTCCCCAAGTTTCCCCATGGATTGTCTTTGTCGGCCATGACATATCCAATGAGGGTAGGACATGTGTCAAGCTCATCTCATATTATTAAAACATTATTTTTACCTAAAACTACACTAATTACCTCTAATCACGATTAAGAACCTAAGAGTTACTATTCACCAAAAAAAATTTAATCTCATTGAACCACATTTAACTTCTTAACGACGACCATGTATGTCGGATTTTTGAAATTCAAAACACAGAAGTGGTAAAATTTCATTTAAACGAAAAATCAATTTTTATAAGTACCACTTAGTGGTTTCACTATTCATCAAAAATTGAGGTTTTTCAGAAAAATACCAAAACATCACCCTAAGATATATTTGATATTCCGAATTAAAAAATGAAGTCTATTTTATAAAATTCACAACATATAAGTTGCATTAATTAATTTAATAATCAATTCCCGTTTTCAGAGCAAATAGCGTGTTTTTATGAAATAATAAGTATCAAATGATTGACACTAGTTTAAGTCTGATTTCAAAGTGAAATTAATTCCAACGACCACTATTGGATTTAATGGTAAAAATATTTTCTAATTCCACTTTAAAACCAATTAAAATTATAATCTAATCATATAAATAAATTATATTAAAACGAGGTTTTGAATTAAAATACAACATTTTACACTATTCATTAAAAAATGATCTTTATCAGAAAAATACCAAAAAAATTAAACAAAGTAATATTTGATGTCCCGATTCTAAAGAAGAGTTTTATTTGGTCAAATAGAATGTATAAGGTTGATCAAAACTATATTTAATTACGGTTCGCCATCAAAAGGTGATAAGTGAACCTTTAGTGAAAATTAGGGTATAAATGCCTAAAATTGAATTCTTTCTGTATTTTAAGCCTTTATCTTTTATTAGATAAATGTAAAAACATTTCAAAAACATATATAATCATATTTTAGTTATTTCTATCCATTCCTGCCAATACAACGGCTACATGTTAACTACCATTTGAAATAGTATCATTATATTACTAGTGTGCAACGTATGTTTTCAAAGGAACTCATCGTTGCGTATCGGGTACGCTATCGAACATAGCAACCCCTTTAAAGTAAAATTAATATTTAATTCATAAATATTAATAAATACGAAAATGTTTTATTCATTATTTACCTGGGATGTTACATCCTTCCCCCCTTTTGGGAATTGCTTTCTCGCAATTTTATTCTCTTATCAAAATAAGTGGGGGTATTTATCCCTCATAGAATTTTCAGATACCCACGTTGCCTCTTCAACCATATGGTTTTTCCAAAAAAACCTTTACCTGGTGGATTACCTTATTTCGCAACACTTTATCTCTTCGATCAAGAATCTAGACTGGTTGTTCTTCATAAGAGAGATTCTCTTCCAACTGAACTACCTCTGGGCTCAAAACATGAGATGAATCTGGCATATACTTCCGCACCATCGAAACATGAAAAACATTGTGTACCTGAGATAAACTCGGAGGTAAATCCACTCTGTATGCAACTGATCCAACTCTCTCTAGAATTTCATATGGCCCAATGAACCTTGGACTCAGCTTTCCTTTCTTACCAAATCGCATCGCACGTTTCCATGGAGAAACCTTGAGAAAAACATGATCACCTACCTCGAAAGATAGATCCTTCCTCCAGTTATCGGCATAACTCTTCTGCCTGCTTTGAGCTGTTCTCATGTGTTTTTTAATCAACTGAACTTTTTCTACCATCTCTTTTTCCAATTCTGGTCCCATCAGCTTCCTTTCACCCACTTCATCCCAAAATGCTGGAGTTTGACACCGCTTCCCATATAATGCCTCAAATGGTGCCATCTGTATACTCGAATTAAAACTGTTATTATATGAAAACTCAACCAAAGAAAGATGTTGGTCCCAACTTCCCTGATAATCCATCGAACAAGATCGTAGCATATCCTCCAAGGTCTGAATTGTTCGTTCTGTCTTCCCATCTGATTGAGGATGAAAAGCTGTACTAAAATTTAATTCAGTACCCAACGACTTCTGAAGGACTTTCCAAAAGTTAGAAGTAAATCTAGGATCACGGTCAGATACAATGGAGAGGGGAATTCCATGCAACCTAACTATCTCTTTAAGATACAAACGGGAAAGTTGATCTAGGGAAAAATTATTTCGTATAGGAAGGAAATGAGCAGATTTAGTCAAGCGATCAACAATAACCCAGATTGCATTATTACCTAGAGATGTCCTCGGTAATCCTACAACAATGTCCATGGATATATTCTCCCATTTCCACTCTGGCACTGGTAGAGGCTGAAGCATCCCTTTCGGTAACTACCACTCTGCTTTAACCTACTGACAAGTCAAACACCTCAAAGTAAAATAAGAAATATCTCTTTTCATTCCATCCCATCAGTAATACTCCCGCAAGTCTCTATACATCTTAGTTCTGCCTGGATGAACTAAAAACGGGGAACTATGAGCCTCACATAACAACTCATTCCTCAACTGTGAATCACATGGCACACATAATCTCTTCCCAAACCTCAATACACAATCACTATCAATGTTGAATTCAGGAAACTTACATTTCTGAACTAGCTCTACCTTTTTCTGCAACTCACTGTCTTGCTTCTGTGCTTGGTTGATTCTGTCTGATAGAGAAGATCTCACTGATACCTGAAACAAAACAGAAGGACATCCTGCACCAACAAATTCTATGCCAAAGTTCATCAAATCAAAAACCAAAGGATCTCGTTCCAATTGTAGGATGGTTAATGAAGCATTACATTTTCGACTCAAAGCATCATCCGCTTTATTTTCTTTTCCCGGATGGTAGTGAATTGTACAATCATAATCCTTGATTAATTCCAGCCATCTCCTCTGTCTCATGTTCAATTCATTCTGAGTGAATATATACTTTAAAATTTTGTGATCAGTATATATTTCACACTTTACTCCATAAAAATTATGCCTCCAAATTTTTAAAGTGAAAACAACAGAAGATAATTCCAAATCATGTGTAGGGTAATTTACCTCATGAGTTTTCAACTGTCGTGAAGCCTAAGAAATTACCTGATCATTCTGCATTAGGACACAACCAAATCCTTTCAATGAATCATCACTGTAGATAACAAACTCACCATTCCTAGAAGGAAGTGCCAAAACTGGAGCATTCACCAATCTTCTATTAAACTCCTGAAAACAATCATCACATTCATTTTTCCAGATGAACTTAACACCCTTACGAGTTAGCTTAGTCATTGGACTAGATAACCGTGAAAAATTTTCAACAATACTTAGATAGTAACCTGCCAAACCATGAAAACTACAGATCTCGGTTACATTTTTAGGTCTTGTTCATTCTTCAACAGCTTTTGTTTTAGTAGTATCAAAAGTAATGCCATCTTTTGAAAAAATGTGACCTAGGAAAGAAATTTGTTGTAACCAAAACTCACACTTGCTGAATTTTCCATATGGTTTCATTTTTTAAGGTTTGCAAGATAACACTTAAATGACTTTCATGATCCTCTTTACATTTAGAAAACACCAAAATATCATCAACAACCAACATTTTTCACCTGAGTAAACTGAGCCATCACTAGAACAAACTATTTAGTTCTGATTCTGACCATCTCATGATACTGATTTGAAAGGTCATTTCCCTCTGTATGCCTTCTCAGAAAATCTGTTCTGTTTCCTCTATGAAAAACCATTTTGAACACAGAAATATCTTAGGAGAAGCAACATGGTAACCTTCAAATGCTATATCATTTCAATCATACCATAAATTAACTTATAATTTTACACTTTTATAACTCCTAAAGTTTTCTAAACCGACCTTTGATACCAACTATAAGGCCCCGGCCTTAAACCTTACATAATAATGAATTAAATGAATAATTCACATTGAGAATCTTTTCAGGTTTAGAGTTTTAGAGAATTAGGACATAACTATTACATCTCAAAATATTACAAAGTAGACACTTCTACTATGTTTCCATAAAATAAAAAAACTCTTAAAAAGAGACATTTCTAGTTCCATGTTTTATATAGAATGACTTTCCCTTGATCCCATCCTTGACCCTTTTCCACATTAAGCCATGTGAAAAACATTTCAAAAAAACTTGGGGTGAACATAAAAAGCTCAGTAAGGGATACAGAAAGAATGAAAACTGTTAGTTTTTCAAACATCACGTAAACCATGTATACTTTATCAAAGTAATACCTTCACCTTCATGAAGCAGTAAAAACACTTCACTGAATAAAATATCATTACATACCCTTTTGTAACAAAATGATTACCATAAAACCCATATAAAGAACACATAACATATAAAGGTAACTTGGGACATAAACAAACTTATGTGGAATAACCATACGGTCGACTTCCACACACATCACTTAATGGAATAGCCATACGGCCAATTTCCATACATACATAATGGAATAGTCATACGGCTGACTTCCATACCCAATGCATTGGAGGTTATAACATAACCACCCATCCTGGTATTCACAACACCACCCGTCATATGGTTTATCACGTAACCACCCTTCAAATGTCCAAGTACCAATATAAAATCATAAAACATAAAACCAATATAAAGGAATGATAACATTTCCACATTTCAATCACAATATATCATTTAAATATATTGACATAATTGAATCCTTTATCAAAACAATTTTCAATACCAAAATACATAAAAGAGTATATGGTATTTATTTTATTTTAAAAACATTACGGCTTGTTGAGGAAGCCAAAGACTAAATAATACTCGCGGCGGCGGAAAAGGTCGTTGTAACCGCATACGTTAAAAAAAACATTCCTTTTTGTCGTTTAGTAAAACGGTTTGTAGAAAAAGTTTCATTTTGTATAAAAGTAAAAGTCAAAGGGGTTTATACACCATATAAAAGAAAGTTTTGTATAAAACGAAATATGCCTCAATGAAAGGAGATTGAGACGAAGTCCCTTACCTCGGGTCCGACTTGACTCGATCGTTCTTTAACGTCCTGAATAATAAACTTGAGTTAATTTCTATTTTCTGAAGAACCTTTTTCAAGTTCATTGTTTCTTTTATATCACTTATTTCCATGTTATAAACATTATTTAACCATTTAAGTTAATAATGTTTGATTTTTCGATATTTGGTTCTTAAGTCGAAAGTGGACTTCTTACAATTACATGTTGTTCGTGTGGTCAAAGGTTCTTTATATCCAGAATGAAATTCCTGATTTGGATATTATATATATCATATATATCCAGTATATACATGTATTTATAATATTATATAATCATTTAGAGGTAAGAAATGAAATGCACCATTCATGGAGACGGTAAGCCGTACGTACGCATGAAAGCTACTTTCATTTCTTTTCCAT
This sequence comes from Viscum album, assembly GCA_963277665.1. NCBI lineage: Eukaryota > Viridiplantae > Streptophyta > Magnoliopsida > Santalales > Viscaceae > Viscum > Viscum album. The sequence continues at coordinate 300,040,914 of OY728131.1, read as the reverse complement.
ATTAATGGAATTAAAACTAAATGAGAGGTATGTATATTTTAATTCCAGAATTATATTCATCATTTAGATGTATCATACACCATATATATCCGTTATATACAAGTACATATAATAGTACATTACATTTGTGTATAAGAAATGAAATGCACCGTTCATGGAGATGGTAAGCCATACGTACGCATGAACGCTACTTTCATTTCTATCTCATACTTTAATGGAAAGAATGCATAATGATATAGAGGTATATTATAATTCCAGTATAACATCACATATAATAACTTTAAATCCATCCTTTATACGTCCCACATATGGCATTTAACGAATCAAATCACTTTGAGGGGGCGGTAGTCCGCACTTCCTTAAATGAAGATATCGCGTTTACCCATAATGGAAACCATAAGGGTATGCCCAAAATGAAAAATACATAATCTTAAAGAAAACATAAACATATTATATATCATATATAAATATAGTGTCATATTAATGGCCTCGTTTGAATGTGTTAAAAGAATGTTGAATAATCATCGTTTCGGGAGGCAGAAATTCGCCATCCACGGAAACAGTATGTTCTTTAACCATTAGATGTAGGTGTGTGTAAGTGTAGCTCAAATAATTCTTATAAAAACATCATAGTATATTTAGGATACTGTATTTGTTACAAAAGAAAAGAATAAAAAGACTTTAGGGGGTTGGAGAAGCAAAATAAAATAAAAGGACTCAAAAGAAGACATTACCTTAAAATCGGGTAACTCTCTTAGATTTGAGCTCAAAGGATTCCTTGGGAAGGATTCTGCCCAAAATGAGGCTTAAAGGAGTAAGAGAGGGTTGTGTAGAGTCAAAAGGGGCAGAGGTTGGCGGAGAAAAAGTCTATGGTAGTGTGGGTAAGGAGGTAGAGGTTGGGGCCTTTTATAAGAGGAGAGGAGGGGCACTCTTGTAAAGTTACAAAATGTTACTTTATTTTCAAAAGAGTTTCGGATTTTAAAGGTCTCACATTATTGTAATTCGATGATAAGGTGATAAGGGTTCGAAATCCACCCATACAATAGGTTTTGGCCATGTGTAGGTCTTAGATTTTACATTATCTTTCCATTTTATTTAAATCCATTATTAATGAGGTAATCGCTGCATCATCATGATGTCATAAATTTTTTAATTTATTTAATGTCTAAAAATTATAAAAAAACTTTAATTATGTAGGAAATCTTTTTAGACTTATAATTAATATTTATAGCCAAAAATATGACTTGTATAACCCCATTTAAAAATTGTTTTTGCAAAACATCTCATGTTTGTGTCATTTTTACATTAACATTTAATAAAAAGATATTTATGTCATTTCCCAACCAAAGTGGCTCCATGGGGTCCCCAAGTTGACCCATGGATTTTCATGGTCGGCCATGACACATCCAATGATGGTAGGACATGTTTCAAGCTCATCTCATATTATTAAAACATTATTTTTACCTTAAACTACACTAATTACCTCTAATCGCGATTAAGAACTTAAGAGTTACTATTCACCAAAAATTTATTTTAATCTCATTGAACCACATTTTACTTCTTAATGACAACCATGTATGTCGGATTTTTGAAATTAAAATCATATAAGTGGTAAAATTTCATTTAAACGAAAAATCAGTTTTTATAAGTACCACTTAGTGGTTTCAGTATTCATCAAAATTTTAAGTTTTTCAGAAAAATACCAAAACATCACCCTACGCTATATTTGATATTCCGAATTCATAAATGAAGTCCATTTAACAAAATTCACAACATATAAGTTGAATTTATTAATTTAATAATTAATTCCCGTTGTCAGAGTAAATAGCATTTTTTTATGAAATAATAAGTATCAAAAGATTGACACTAGTTTAAGTAAGATTTCAAAGTGAAATTATTTCCAACGACCACTGTTGGATTTAATGATAAAAATATTTTCTAATTTTACTTTAAAAACAATTCAAATTATAATCTAATCATATAAATAAATTATATTAAAACGAGGTTTTGAATTAAAATACAACATTTTACATTATTCATTAAAAAATGAACTTTATCGGAAAAATGCCAAAAAAATTACACAAAGTTATATTTGATGTCCCGATTATAAAGAAGAGTTTTATTTGGTAAAATATAATGTATAAGATTGATCAAAACTATATTTAATGAAGGTTCTCCATCAAAAGGTGATAAGTGAACCTTTAGTGAAAATTAGGGTATAAATGCCTAAAATTGAATTCTTTCCGTATTTTAAGCCTTTATCTTTTATTGGATAAATGTAAAAACATTTCAAAAACATATATAATCATATTTTAGTTATTTCTATCCATTCCCGCCAATACAATGGCTACATGTTAACTACCATTTAAAATAATATCATTATATTACTAGTGTGCAACGTAAGTTTTCAAAGGAACTCATCGTTGCGTATCGGGTACACTATCGAACATAGAAACCCCTTTAAATTAAAATTAATATTTAATTCATAAGTATAAATAAATACAAAAAAAATTATTCATTATTTACCTCGGATGTTACATTAGGTGTAATATCTTCCAAAATTTGACTTCACTGTCAACTAAAGATTATAGAAGGGAAATTTCATTGCATACTCTCTGAGTAAGAAAATTTCATCATAGATAGTTATTGAATCTAAGGAAGTGTGGAACTTTATGGGGTATTTCATGTAGTTGAACATTGATTCCCAGGATGATGTTCTAGGTATGGTTCTAGACATTGTTCATTTATCATCATTTCTCATTCAGAATATTATAAAGAGTAAGTATCATGAAGACTTGTTAAGGGGATGTCAAGAAAACCTATATAGTAGAGATAATATTTCTTCTTAGTCTCTCTCTTCAGATGATATTCTTATTTTTGGATCAGTATACTATACTAGAATCATCTATGTGTTTTGTTATGTTTTATAAACATATTTATTCATTTTTCATTCATCCAAGAACTATGAAGATGTATTATTTTATGACACAGTGATTATGGTGGCTAAGTATAAATTTTGACATTATAGATTAGTTGTCCCACTGTTACACAAACCGATAGATAAAGACATATCAACTAAAATATTTTGGGGTTCACTAAATTCATCTAGTGCTCGTATTGAAATGTGAAATAGATTCAACGAATTTTATTAATGGATTTCCATAGACTCCCCAATGGAGTGATTCTACCATGGTTGTGATAGATCAGATGAAAAATTCTTCTCACTTCATCCCAATCAGGGACCCGAAAACTGTTGATTATATGGGTATGTTGTTTTTGTATGATATTAAGAGGTTACATGGGGTTCCTCCTATCATTTTTCTCAAAGGGGGATCCTTGGTATTCTGTAAGGTTCTAGATGATTCCCCAAGAGATGATGTGTAAGGACCTTTCCTTCAACAGTACATAATCTTGAGTTAAGTTAAGAATTTGGAATTGATGAAATTTATAGTATTAGTGTTTTAGAGAACTAGTCCATAACAATAACATTAAATCTCAAAAATTAAAAAGTAGAAACTTCTACTCTATCAAAAAAAATTCACAGAAATAAACTCCTTAAAACAAAACAAGAATTATTTTCTTGATATAAATCTTCTAGAATTCTTCTTTTATCTTACCCTTCCTTATACCATGATAAAAACATTTCAAAAGAAAGTGATGAGCATAAAAATCTCAGTAAAGGTTATAAAATGAGGAAATAAAAAATTATCCCATCAACACATACAGATTAATGAAATCATACTTTTCAATAATAAAACATAATCTCTGAAACATACCACATGAAATCACAAGATTTGTAAATAACATAAAGAAATCATAAATCATAATTTTAACTTGTGGAATCCATAACATACATACACTGAAACTTTCAAAGCAAAAAAGGGAGTTATATTTGGAATACACATCATAGTATATTTCCTAAATGTCATAAGAGAAACTTTAACCATTACCTCTATCACCTTACCCAAAGCACTAAAGATCTATCTCGGGATCACCCACCCTAGGTTTATCATGAAACCACCTGTATACATAAAAAATTCCTAAAAACCATATCATATTCTTAATACTTAAAAAATAAAAATAAAGAAAAGATTACATTTCCACATTTCAATCACAATATAAAATTTCAATTTGTTGAAAAAATATATGCTTTCTCAAAACCATTTTCAATTCCAAAATATTTAAAAATAGTATATGGTGTTTATTTTCCATTTAAAAAAATTATGGCTTGTCATGGAAGCCAAATATCAAATAATAAATGTGGTGGCCGGAAGGCCGTTGTCACCGCATACGTTAAAAAGGAGTCATTGCATTTGTCATTTAGTAAAATGATTCGTAAAAAATGATTCCTTTTTGAAAAAATTTATTTAAATTAAAAGAAAAATGGGTATAATTATATACAGTATAAAAGAAGGTGGTTTATGACATCATAATATGCCTTAATGAATGAATATTGAGACAAAGTCCCTTACCTTGAGTCTGACTCATCATGTATGTTCATCTTTCATCCTGAATAATAAACATAAGTTAATATCTACTCACTTCAAAAAAAAATAATGTTTATTATAACTTTTATATAACTTATTAAAAATTTATAAACATTACATAATTATTTTAGATTATATCGGATGTTTTGTCTATATTCCGTACTTGTTTCAAAATTAAACTTGTTATAACTACAAATTGTCCATGTGATCAAAATTCCATTTTATCCAGAGTGATATTGATGATTTAAATATCATATATATGTAGTGTATATATTTATTTATAATAGTACATAATAATTGGAGATACAAAATGAATTTCACCGTTCATGGAGATGGCAAGCTCTACCTACACATGAATGCTACTTTCATTTACATTTCATATTTAAAGGAATGAAAACTAAATGATACATAGGTATATTATAATTATATTATTAATATCATATTCTATATATGTTACATAAATTCATTAATTCCATCCTTTATAGGATTCATGTATGGCATGGACGAGTCATATAACTTGGAGGGGACGATGGTCCGTACTTCCTCAAATAAAATTATCATATTTTTAAATTATGGAAAGCATAAAGGTAATCTTTAAATAAGAAAGAAGAATTATAGAGAAAATATAAATATAATAAATATAATATATAAATAGTTTTCCATCATAATTTCTTCCATGAGAGGTGGTTTGGGAAGATTGAACAATAATCATTTCGTGAGGCAATATTTTTCCATCCACATAAAGAGTATCTTCGTATCCATTTGATTGAGGTGTGTGTAAGTGTAGTTTGAATTCTTCTCATAAAAACATCCTAGAATATTAAGGACACTTTTTTTTATTATTCAAAAAAGTAATAATAATATAATAATGAGTGAATATGAAAAATAATTGAAAGGAACATTAGAGAAGATGCTACCTCTTAAAATGTGTAACTAAATTTGATTTGATCCAAAAGGATTTCTTAAATTTCTTATTGCATAAGGTAATGATTAATTTAGGAAGATATGGATGTAAGGAGCTTATTTTGGAAGTTTTTGGATGATCCAAAGGGATTTAGAGGTGTGATTAAATGGGTAGGGGTGATTCCATTTTATAAGTGGGAGGGGCCACTTTATGAATGTTTTGATGTATTATTTCATTATAAAATCATTCTCAGTTAAAAATGGTCTAAATGAAATGTATTTTAAATTTAAGATGATTTTGGGTCTAAAACATACATGAAACTGGTTTTAGACAATTCTAGGTCACAAATTTAACCATGCCTTTTAGCTTTAACCCTTAGTTAACTAATTTAACTCTTAAAATGTCTTCTTGTATATTTATACTATATAGTTAATATAGTTATTATAAAATGCCAATAAAACATCAATTTGTTCATTAATGACATTATAAACATTATATAAGTCATTTGTATGAATCATATATTTTTAAGACTATCATATATTTTAATAAAATAGTTTTTTTAAAACTCATTTTTGTCAACTATTATACTATTCATACCATGACTCTTTTAAAAATCCCTAACTTGATTATTTTGAAAAAACATCATTAATTAAAAGATAAAAAGTCATAATCATCTATAAAATTCGTGGATGACATAAAATGTTTTAAAATCAAATTATTTTAATATTTAAAATCTCATTTATTTAAATCATTCATTAATAAGGTAATCACTTTATCATCATTGTGTCATACATATAAATATTTATTTGATGTCTAATAATTAAAAATAAAATAAAAAGATGTATTAAATATTTTTATCTTTATAATTAATATTTATTATCAAATAGATCACTTATGTAACTCCATAAAAAATTGTTGTACTAAAAAAGACATGTTTAGGTTAAATTTTTCATCACTTTAAATTAAATCTTATAAACTATCATATTCATATCAAAGTGGCTCCATGGGATACCAAAATAGACCCAAGGATTCCCGTGGTCAGAAATATCTCATCCAATAGTATTAGTACATGTTTTAGGGTAGTTTAATATTATTATAATATATTTTTTACTCTTATTTAGCAGATTTACCATTTAACCATGGTAAATAAAATAATTACTAAAGTCACTATTCATAATGTCTAAAAATAAAATGCAGCTATTTTCAAAATTTGGAACTACTGATTCCAAAAATGGAATCTATTCTTCCAAATTCAAATCTCGAATGTTTCAGAAATTAATTTAAAATTAATTCTTGTTGTCAAAACTAAAAAACATCTTTTTAAGAATTAGAAACTACAAAAACATTGACCTGTGTTTATGTCCAATTTCAAATTAAAATTATTTACAAAGTCCAAAATTGGATTAAATGATGATAATATAGTCTAATAACACTTTAAAACAAATTAAAAGTATAATATTACTATATAATTAAATTTTATGAAATGGCAGTTTTGACTAAAAATGCGGTAGTTTTCACTATTAATTAAAAAATGATCTCTATCATGAAATTAAAAAAAAATTATCAAAAGTAAATTTTGATGACCTGATTCTATATAAGAAGTTTATTTTTTCAAATATAACATATAAAACTTACAAAAAACTAGATTTAAAAATGTTTCTCCATCAAAAGTTGGTAAAATGACCTTTTAAAAATATTAGAGTATTTTATGCTTAAAATTAGATTCATTATTATTATAAGACTCTAAAATATATTGGATAAATGTTAATAAATTTAACAAAAAATGCATAATAATATTGGACTTGGTTATATTTATTCCCACCAATACAATGACTATGTGTTAACTACCATTTTAAAGAATAATTATATTTTTTTTATTTTTTGGTATGACTCAAAGTTGTGTGCAATTTAAGATTACAAAAAACCTGTTGTTGTGTTTTGAGTACACTATTGGAAAAAGAATCTACTTTAATGTAAAAACTATATCTTATTCATAAATAATATTTCAATGAAAAAGTAATAGTCTATAAATACCAAGGTTGTTAAATATTTCCCCTATTTGGGAATTGCATCCTTGAAATTCTATTTACTTATCAAATATGTGGGGGTTTTTATCCCTTATAACATTTTCATATGTTCATGTTGCCTCTTAAAAAGAATCATTTTTTTCACAAAACCTTTACCAGATGAATTACCATATTCCTCAACACTTTCTCTCATCAATCAAGAATCTCAATTGGTTATTCCTCATAAGAAAGATTCTTTTCCACCTGAACCACCTCTGGACTAAAAATATGAGATAGATCCAGCATATACATTCTCAATATTGAAACATGAAAAAAAATTTGTAACTGGGATAAAAATAAAGGTACGACACTCTATAGGAAATTGATCTAACTTTCTCAAGGATTTCATAGGGTCCAGTGAGCCTTGGACATGGTTATCCTTCCTTTCCAAAATGCATCACACTTTTCTTTGGAGAAAAATTGAGAAAGACATGATCACCTACCTCTAAAGAAACATCCTTTCTCTAGTTATCCATATAACTTTTATTCTTGCTCTAAGCTATTCTCATGTTCATCTGAATCAACTGAACTTTCCCATCCATCTCGGTTACTAATTCTGGACCCATCAACTTCCTTTCACCAAATTCATCCCAAATTTTTGAGCTCAACACCACTTTCCATATAATACATCAAATTTTACCATCTGTATACAGGAATGAAAACATTCATTATACGAATACTCTACCAAAGAAAGATGGTAGTCCCAACATCCCTAGTAATCCATTGTATAAGCACATTGCATTTCTTCCAAAGTCTAAATTTTTCGTTCTGATTGTCCATCTGATTGAGGATGAAAACATGTACTGAAATTTAATTTAGTTCGCAATGACTTCTAAAGTCTCTTACAAAAGTTAGAAGTGAAAATAGGATCACGATCAAATTCAATAGAGAGGGGAACTACATGTAACTTGACTATCTCTTTAATATAAAATCAATAAATTTTATCTAGATACAAAGTATCATAAATAGGAAAAAATGATTATATTTAGTCAATCGATCAACAATAACCCAAATTTCATTATTACCTCAAGACGTATTTGCTAATTCCACTACTAATTCCATGGAATCATTTTCCCATTTACACTCTAATATTGTAAAATGATGAAGCATCCCTTTTGGTGACTACCTTTTTAATTTAACGTGTTGATAAGTTAATAACTACACAATATAGTCAGTGATTCCTCTTTTCATTCTATCCCACCTATAATACTCCTGAAGATCTCTGTACATTTTAGTACTTCCAAGTTGTACTGAAAACGAAGAACTACGAGCATCAAATAAGAACTCTTTTTTCAATTGTGAATCACAAGGCACACATAACCTCCTTACAAACCTCAAAAAAACAATCTTTATCAATGTCAAGTTCAAGTAACTTACCCTTTTATACAAATTCTACCTTTTTATAAAACTCACTATCCTATTTATGCACTTTCTTAATTCTATTTTATAGAGATGATTTCCCTACCACCTAAAACCAAAGAGATGAATTCTTTACATCGACAAATTCTAGTCCAAAATTCAACAAATCCAAAACCAAAGGATCTCATTCAAAATAAATCATGTTTACTATAGCATTACTCATTTAACTCAATGCATCAGAAACATTATTCTCCTTTACCATATAGTAATGGATCGTGCAATCATAATCCATAATTAATTATAGCCATCTCCTTTGTCCCATGTTTAATTCTTTCTGTGTGAATATATACTTCAAAATTTTGTGATCAATATATATATCACACTTTACACTATACAAATGATTCCTCAAATTTTTCAAAAAAAAAACATTAGCTAATTCCAAATCAAATGTAGGGTAATTTAACTCATCATGTTTCATCTAACGTGAATCTTAAGAAATTAATTGATCATTCTTCATTAAGACAAAAAAATCCATTCAATGATGCATCACTATAGATAAAAAAAATTCCATTTCTAGAAGGTAGTTCCCAAATTGGATCATTCAAGAATCTTCTATACATTTATTTAAACATTCATCACAATCTTTTTTTCTAGATGAACATAACACCTTTTTGAGTTAACAATGTCACTGGCCTAGATAACCCTGAAATATATTCAGCAAACCTCATGTAATAAACTGCTAAACCCAAAAAACTAAGAATATCGGTTATCATTGTGGGTTTTGGTCATTATTTAACCACTTTTGTTTTAGAAGGATCAATAGTTATGATGTCTTTTGTAACAATTTGACCAATGAATGAAATTTTTTGTAACCAAAACTCACAATTTTTGAATTTCCCATGAAGCGTTTTTTTCATTTATGGTTTGAAAACAACCCTTTATTGACTTCCATGCTCCTATTTACTTTTAGAATATAAAAAAAATACCATTAATAAACACCATCACAAACTTATGCAAGAACTCACAGAAATTTCTATTCATAATATTCATGAATACAATCGGTGCATTAGTTAAACAAAAAGGAATTACTAAAAATACATAATGGCCATATATAGTACAAAAGGAAGTCTTCTGAATGTCTACATCCTTTACTTTCAATGGATGGTACCTTGACCTCAGGTCAGTCTTCGAAAAATAATGATCTCCCTGGAGCTGATCCAAAAAATCATTAATATGAGGCAAAGGATACATGTTCTTAATATTTATTTTATTCAAGGCTCTATAATCAATGAAAAGTATCATTGAACCTTATTTTTTTAACAAATAGGATATGAGAACCACGTGGTAATGTGTTAGGTCCAACGAAACTTTTATCTAATAACTCATGTAATTTGTTCTTTATCTAAAAATGTTCAATTTGATCCCTTTAATAAGGGGGATTTGAAATTTCCTTAGCATCCAGAACTAAGAAAACTATAAATTCAACATCCTGATCAGTTATTATACTAGGGAACTCTTCATAAAAACACATTAAGATACTCATTTACCACTAAAACCTCATTAATATGAAAACATCCTTTGTTTTCAATAATATGTTCAAGGTAACATTAATTTCTAGCTTTTACTAGTTTATCATCTTCCTAGTAGGTTATCAAAATTAAGGATTCATTCATGTACTAAAATTGAAATTGTTATTGAAAATAAATCTCTTCAACTCTAAAAATAAATATTATCATGATAAATGGAAAGTCAATCCATACCCAAAATGACATCAAACTCTACAAGAGGAAAACAAAATAATGTTTGCAGGAAGATTCTTTCCACACCCAAGTACATGAAGGTTCTTATAATTTTTTTGTATCAAAATTCCCACAAGGTGTTTTTACCATAATATTAGGATTCATATCTTGTGATGGAATTCCTATTTTACTAGAAACCTTCTCAAAAATGAAAGAATGTGTAGACCCTAAATAAAAAAACACATTGGCATAATCTGATTAAACAGACACAATACATAATACTACTTCATTTGATGGCCTTACATCTTCTAAAAGAGTTGCAAAGGTTTTAACCACCCCTTTTTGCTTGTATTATGGCTATTTTCTATCATTTGAGTTATTTTTTTTAAACTCATTTTCAAAATGACTCATTTTATTACACTTAAAACATTTTACTGACTGTAAATCAGATTTTTTCTTACCATTACCAAGAAGTTTTTCAGTGAAATTAAGAGACTTATGTATCATTTTATCACATCAGAAGCACATACCAGAATTCAAAAGGCATTATATAGTGTTCTTTTTACCATAGTTTTCACAAACTATAAACATAAGTTTCTTACAATCAAAAATTTTAGAAGTGTTCTCCCCTTTTCTCTTCCACCAAGAACTCTTTTTATTTTTTTGTCAAATAACTCCAGAACATCATCCAACTGTATTTCCACTATCTCTGCACATTGAACAAGTTTTTCATAAATTTTGAACTCATGGGAAGCTAAATCTCTTCGATAGTTTTTCTTTATTTCTGAGTAAAAACAATTGATTTTACTATCATGATCCCGTATAAAATTTGGATTATACCTTGCCAGTCAAGTGATTTTTTCTTCATAAAGTAGCCACCGAGTCAAATTCTTGCCTCAATTCCAAGATTTATGTTTCCATAAAAATTTGAACCGCCATAGTAAAATATTTATCAAAAAAAATAACATTGAATTAATCCCAATAAGGATAACAAATATCCTAACTTTTCCTAATATATTTACTCATCGAGCACCCCAGATTAGCTTCACGTTCAAAATGGTAAACATAAATACTACCCTATTGATGTTCTGAATCCCCCCATGACATTGAAAATCTTTTCTAGTGCTATAGTTGTAACACCCGGAGATTTTATGAGAAATATTATTTTTTTTCTTATGTTATACGGAAAGGAATCATTCACTACACACAACACTAGCTTGGCTTGCGTTGCACGCAATCACGACCTCCCTCAATAGCGTGTGTAGTACGCAATATCGAGTTTCACTAAACAACGATATATTATTATAATATTATAAACTACCCGTTATGAAAAGTATTAACATAATTTTGAATTTTATAACATTATAATTCATCTTATTCATTTTCTAGAATGTGGTATGAAAACAAAATCATTTTTTCGGATAAAAGAAGTATTTTTAAAAAATGTAGTTTTACCGCCTTTTGATGGTGCACCCATTTTAAATCTAGATTTTGACATGTTTATAAGTTCAATTTGAAAAAATAAAATTTTTCTTTGGAATCAAGATTTAAAAATTTACTTTGAATAAATTTTTCTTATTATTCTGGTAACTTTCATATTTTGACGAATAGTAAAAACACACTATATTTTAATTAAAAACAAATTTTTTCATCGCAATAATTTTATGGTTAAATTATAATATTGAATGGTTTAAAAGTATAAATATAATATATTTTTACCATTTAATATAATTTATGTCATTAGCATTAATTTTACAATTTATTCATAGGTAAAAACATTTCAATCTTTGGCAATGTTTTAACTTTTAAAAGTTGTGTTCTTAACAACAGGATTAATTTTAAATTAATTACTGCAAATTCTGTGTTTTTAATTTTGAAAAATGAATTCCATATTTGGAACCAGTAGGTCTAAATTATATTAATATGTTACTTTTATATTTTGATATTATGAATAGTAACTACGGTAATTTGTATTTACTGCGGTTAAAGGTAAATAGGGAAATTCAAGGTTAAAAGAATATTATAATAATTCAAAATTACCTTGAAACTTGTCCTAAACTTATTTAATGAGTATTGGACGACCATGGGAATCCATGGGTTGATTTTGGGACCCCATTAAGCAACTTGGTAGTGATAATGTCAATTTGGATTAATTAATTTAATGTAAAGAAAAAATTGACATTAACAAAAATCTTTTAGTAATTAATTTTTATAAGGGGTTATATAAATTATATTTTAGACTATAAATATTCATTGGAAATATAAAAATATTTCCTACTTGATTATTTTTTTTATAATTTTTAGACATTAAATAAATTAAATTATTTATGACACAATAATGATGAAGTATTTACCTCATTAATAAATGATTAAAAGAAATAAGATTATAAGATTAAAATATTTTCAAAAACATGTCAAATTCTGATTGGATGATTTTATTTTGACCATTAGTCATTTTATCTTCATCTTTAATGATTTTTGGACCTTTGTAAACCAAAGATAAGTTTATAATAAAATAATATTTTCACACTTTCCAAAGGTGCCCCTCTCCTCCCTTATAAAAGGGCACCTCGACCATCTCCTCCTCACACCACTATGAGCCTTCATGCTCGGCCAAAACCTACCAATTTATCTTCTCCACTTCCCTAGAAACATCTTAGAGGTCCCGGTATACTTCAAAGAACAATCTTAGTGCCCTAAGAGGAGGTTTCAAAGAGGCGTGTTGAAGAAGAGGTAATATTTGTTACCAATTCTTTCAAATTTATTTTTTCTTCTACGTCTTCTTCTTTGGTTGTTTCATTATGAAGTAATTAAATAAGTATCACTCATATACTAATATGTTATTATAAATTTGAAACAACCCTATTTCACCTTCTATCCATCCTAGAGAATACGAAATCACCGTGCGTGCGTACGTACAGAATACAGTCTCCACGGTGTGGTGTAATCTGTTTTCCACCACCACCTTACTTGGATGGGTATTATGGTGTAAAGAATAAATATATATGATTATTGTAAAGTGATATTTATTATTTAATAGAATACATACACTTCAATATAATTTCACGATCATGGGAATGATATCATCGCTCGTGTGTACGTACGGCCTACTATCTCCACGATGTGATGCAACTCGTTCAAAATGATCTTCATTGAATAATGACTATATAAATGAATTGAATGAATAAATATGATATATATTAAACTAATAACATTATATAAATGAGGTATATATAACCTAAAAAAGAAGAATAAGAATTTATTCAGCAAAACACGCATAAGAACAAAAAGCAATAAACACCCGAATAACAAGAAACAATGAAATATTATTAATAAGTAGATAAGAATATGACCATATATGATATCATAACAATGTGTATGATTATGTAATAAGTCAATGTCATTATTTAAATAATTATACAGGAGGTTCAGACACATACAAAGCCTATCAGACCTTAGGTAAGGGAAAATATCGCAATCTCATTTTTATCAGAGATAGTTTGTACTTCTGGATTTACTGGGAAATATTTATCATCCACATACATGTTCCCTAAATATGTAATATTATTTCTATACTCCTAAAAAATTTTAAATCCAATTTTACCCTTCAGTGAGTTTTTATTAAAATATATGAAAGGAATGTTTTGTCATTTTTCGTACGAGGTAATTTTTGACATTAACAGCCAAAGTACGAGAAGAATGTTTTTTTAACTTATATGGAATGAATGGATTTTTAGAACATTATTTCCAAGAAGCTTCCTTTACAAGTTTTCAATTTTATTTTTAATCATCTTCTTTTTTTTAAAATTGTATTAAATGTTAAGAAAGGAAAAATGTTTTTGAAGTAGAAATGATATTTTCCTCAAGAATGGAGTTCAAGTGTTTTACCAATGTTATTTTCCATCTAAGATAAAATAGGGTTCTATTTATATCCCTATTTTTACATTTATTTTATTATGTTATGATGGAATTATTTTTTATGATGTTCTTTTATCATATATGTATTATGTTATGATGGAATGATGATTAAGAAGCCCATTTTAATTACATGGTTTATGCTATGATGTATGATTTATGATTTTGTGAGACACATAAGAATGGTTTCATTATGAGATGGGTGGGACCTATATCTCCCTCCAATGTATTGGGTAATCTTTTATATCTCATGAGATAGAAATGGCTGGAACAATAAGTTAAACTGGTTCAGTGATACCAGACTGGAACGAGGAGTGAACTCGGTTCAGTAATCAACTTTGTCCTCTATTATGGTCTAAGAAAAGAGCCTTGACTAATTTTAAATTATTTTTTATTATTATGTTTGTATGCCAAAAAGTTTCATGTTTTAAGTTATGATTATTTGGGATTACATTTTACCACTATTAATTATCCCATGTTATGATATTATGATCTCTTTTGCAGGTTAAAATATTCAAAATGTTATATTCTAATGAAATGATTGATATTTCTTTTGATTACCCTTACTGAGAATTTGAGCTCACCCTTTTGTATGTTTTCTTTTCCCCAAGTCAGGAAGAAGGATATTAAGTAGGATATGCCAGAAAGGGACTCTAGATATGATTAAATAAATGGGAGACAATGTAGTTGATTTTATGAACCAGTTGTTTATGTTTCCCAGTCTCTAAAGACACTATACCTATACGGTCCTTTCATGGTTTTGTTATATGTTTTAATAAGTATGCTTCAATTCTGATGTAATAACAATTTATGTAATGTATGGGTCATTATAGTTGGTATCGTAGGAAAGGTATAGTCATCCTTTGGAAACTAGGATGTGAAAGACCTAGTAAGAACCCTAAGGATATTTCTAAGCATAGAACACAATATTACTATTTTAGAAATGACCATGAAAAACCTATGATAAAACCTTAAGATTGAAATTTTGTTCATGATTTTGTGGTTTTCCTATTATGATTAGTGTTGCTCACACTATGATTCTTCGTTTTAGTCTATGGATGGAACCCGAAGGAACCGCGTTAAAGCTAAATGCGATGGGAAAAGCAATGATTGTCCCCCTGAGAAACCAATCGTTATGGGAGTTGGAATGAAAAATCTTGTAGCCATGCACACACAAATTTCTCAAGCTATGAACCATGTAGGACTTCCAAACGATCAAAGGAAGGAGCAACATTTTGTTAAATCCTTCACGAGGCAGCGTCCACCTTCATTCAGCGGGTCTTCGGATCCATTAGTAGCTGAAGAATGGTTTAGTACCACTGAAAAGATATTTTCAGTTCCACAATGTTCTGAACATGACAAATTTATCATAGTAATTTATCGTTTGGAAGGTGATGTTGATAAATGGTGGAATCTTATCTAGAATATGAGGCAAAGAGATGAAATTGAGTCCATGGAATGTGACAAGTTCAAGAACTTATTTTTCAATAAGTACTTCTCTTTTATTCTTCAATCAAAGATGGAGAAAGAGTTTCATGAACTGAAGAAAAAGGATAATGAATCTATTGGTACCTACGAATAAATTTTTACAAGACTTGCATGTTATTCTTCCAGAATTATTATCTAACCTGAGAGTAAAATCGATCGATTCTTTAGTGGCTTAAAACCAAGTCTTCAAAGGGCGTTAGCCACAAGGGACTTCAATAGCTATAAGGAAATTGTTCGATGTGCTCTCAAGGTTGAGATAGAGATTGGAGTAACCCATCAGTCATGCGGGTTTGATAAGAAGAGGAAAATGGAATTCAAATGAAAATCTAAAGGCCACACTGAAAAGAAGATGAGATTTCCTTTATGCTCAAATTTTGGAAAGAAACATGGAGGGAATTTTCTTAAAGGGACAATCAAATGTTTTAAGTGGGGAAAAGAAGGTAATCGGGCAGTTGAATGTTGAACTAATGGGAAGAAGATGTACAATGATGTGAAAAAAGAAAGGGATACACAGAATGAACCTCCTACACTTCAATGTTTCAAGTGCTAGGAGATGGTTCATTATTCCAATCAATGCCCAAATCCAAGGGTTGTTGATGATGATCGATGTCAACAAACTCTTATGGCCAAAGACAAAGGAAAGTAACATGAAATTACTATCGGAAATGTGCAGTATGATAACGAAGTGGTTAAAGGTACACTTACCATCCACTCAAAAGTAGAAAATGTTTTATTTGATTCTGGATCCACCCACTCATATATTTCTAAAGAATTTTAAAAGGGTATCTTCGTATTACCTCACCAGTTAGATATTGAGTTAGCTGTGACAACCCCTAATGGCACAACAGTCGCATCAAAAGTTTAGAATTCTTCTCCAATTGATGTTTATGGGAAAGTGCATCCTTCGCATCTTATAATCCTTCCTATAGTTGAATTTTATGTGATTCTTGGCATGGATTGGATTTCTTTATATGGATCTCATACCAATTTCCAAATAAGGGAAGTCACATTTCATATTCTGGATCAATCTATGATCGCCTATCGATGAAAGGATGAACATAACCTTCTGATGGAAATTTATTCCATATTCTGGGTATTGATTCCACTAAATGAAGGTTATTTATCTCAAATGGTTGCAGAGAAACTCACTATTAAGTATACACCCATTGTACGGGAGTTTGATAATGTCTTTCCAGAGGAATTTCCAGGTCATCCACCAAATCGTGAAGTTGATTTTTCAATAAAACACATACTGGGTGCTATTCCCATTTCAAATACACCTTATAGAATGGCCCCAATTGAGTTACAGGAAATGAAGTAGCAACTCCAATATAATCTTGATAAAGGATCTATATGCCCTGGTGCGTCACCTTGGGGATCACCTGTCCTATTTGTTAAGAAATTAGATGGATCAATGAGACTCTTCATTGATTATTAAGAACTTAACAAGATCACTATCAAGAAAAAATATCCTCTCCCATGAATTGATGACTTATTTGACCAACTACGTAGAGATCAATACTTTTCCAAGATTGATCTTCGTTCAGGGTATCATCAATTAAGGGTCAAAAAAGAGGATATGAAAAATACGGCTTTCTGTACAAGGTATGGACACTATGAATTCATAGTGATTCCATTTGTTATTACTAATTCCCCTGCTATCTTCATGGATCTAATGAATAGGGTCTTTAGAGACTATCTTGATCAGTTTTTGGTAGTATTTATAGACAATATTTTTGTCTATTCAAAGAGTAAGGAAGAACATGAAGATCAATTGAGAATTGTATTGAAGATGCTGAGAAAGGAGAATCTTTATTCCAAATTCACCATGTGTGAATTTTGGCTTCAAAAATTGGTATTTTTGGATCACATAATCTCAAATGAGGGGATATTTGTGGATCCAGCAAAAACAAAGGTTATCGAAAGATGGTTGAGACCAATAACAATAAATGAGATCCGATGTTTTCTTGGTTTGGCTGGATATTATCGACATTTTTTGAAAGATTTTTCACAACTATCTAATACCCTCACCAAGTTGACTCTAAAAGGAGTTAAGTTCATGTGGATGGAGGAGTTTGAAGAGAATTTCAAGGAGTTGAAAAGAAGGTTATCCAGTGCACCTCTGCTCACACTGCATTCTAGTGGAGAAAGGTTTGTGATCTACAGTGATGCATCCAAGAAGGGATTGGGGTGTGTTCTCATGAAAAATGATATGGTGATAGCTAATGTCTCACGACAGTATAAAATCCATGAGAAAAAATACCTAACTCATGATTTGGAGTTAGCTGTGGTAATCTTTGGATTAAATATTTGGAGGCAGTATCTTTATAGTGAAAGGTGTGATATTTATACTGATCATAAAAGTTTAAATTAAATTTTCACACAAAAAGAGATGAATATGAATCAAAGAAGATGGTTGGAGCTGATTAAAGATTACGACTGCTCAATTCATTATCACCCTTGGAAAGAAAACAAGGTGGCATATGCATTAATTCAAAAAGACCATTCTAGCTTATCCATGATGAGGATCACAAAATATCCAATATTTATGGAATTACGAAGGATGGATCATGGAATTATAAAGGAAGGGGAAAATATTATCTTTATCAAATGAATGTTCAACCATCTATACATGTGAAGATTAAAGTGCCACAAAAAGAAGACGTAGAGTTACAAAAGAAGGTGAGAATTGTTCCTGAATTCAACCTTGATTGTGATGGGATATTAATGTTCAGGAATCGGGTTTGTGTCCCTTCCATATCAGAATTAAAGATGGAGCTACGGGATGAGGCTTATAATTCTTCATTCTCTATTCATCCTGGAAGCACAAAGATGTATAGGGACCTGAAAGAGTACTTCTGGTGGGATGGCATGAAAAGAGATGTTGCTGAATATGTCTCACGATGCTTGTTTTGTTAGCAATCTAAAGCTGAGAGACAGAAGTATAAAGGGATTTTACAACCATTACCCATACCAGAATGGAAATGGGAAAACATCAAAATGGAAATTGTCACTGGACTTCCTAAAATATACAAAAGCAATAATTCTATCTAGGTTATAGTTGATCGTCTTCTGAAGTCGGCACACTTCATTTATATTAGGGAAGATTTATCTCTGGATCAGATTTCTAGGATATTTGTAAATAAATTGGTAAGATTGCATGGAGTACCACTTTCCATTATATCTGATCGGGATTCGAGGTTTACCTCAAAATTCTGGATAAGTATTCAGCATACTCTAGATAGAGAGTTGAGTTTCAGCAATACATATCATCCTCAAATAGATGGTTAGTCTGAGAGGACAATTCAAACTCTAGAAGACATGTTAAGATATTTCTCTATGGATTTCAAAGGTGGTTGGGATCAACACCTACATTTGGTAGAATTTTCCTATAATAATAGCTTTCACTCCAGTATTCTGATGGCTCTTTATGAAACTCTCTATGGAAAGATATGCAGAAATCCAACTTGCTGGGATGATGTTGGGGATAGAAAACTATTAGGACCTGATCTTATTGATCAGATGGAAGAAAAAGTCTGATCTATTCAACAACACATAAGAGTAGCTCAGACTCGACAAAATATTTATGCTGACTACTGAAGAAAAGACGTAGAGTTTGAAGTGGGTGATAAAGTTTTATTACAAATATCTCCCTAGAAGAGAGTAATGATATTTGGGAAGAAGGGAAATCTGAGTCCTAGGTATATCGGTCCTTTCGAAATATTGGGTCGTGTTGGGAAGGTAGCTTAACGATTGGCACTTCCACATAATCTCTCTCATGTTCATGATGTGTTCCATGTATCTCTCCTGAGAAAGTACATACCTGATCCTTCACATGTACTAAGCTCAGAAGTTGTACCGCTGGAGAAAGATTTTTCTTATGAAGAACAACCGATAGAGATTCTGGATTGTAGCGAAAAAGTTCTACGAAACAAGACCACTCACTTTGTTAAAGTTTTATGGAGTAACCACCAATTAGAAGAAGTTACATGGGACCTTGAGGATATGATGAGGGAGAGGTATCCTCATTTTTTTTTACGAAGTGATGATTTTCTAGGGAGAAATTATTTTTAAGGGGGTAGAATGTAACACCTGTGATTTTATGAGATTTTTTTTTATTTTATACACAAAAGAAATCTTTCACTACACACAATACTAGCTTGGCTTGCATTACACGCAATCGCGGCCTTCCTCAATAGCGTGTGTAGTATGCAATACCGAGTTTCACTAAACAATGATATATTATTATAATATTATAAACTAGCTGTTATGAATAGTATTAACTAAATTTTGAATTTTATAAAATTATAATTCATCTTACAGATTTTCTAGAATGAGGTATGAAAACAAAATCAGTTTTTCCGATAAAAGAAGTATTTTCAAAAAATGCAGTTTTACAGCCATTTGATGGTGCACCCAATTTAAATCTCTTTTTTGACATGTTTATAAGTTTAATTTGACAAAATAAAATTTTTCTTTGTAATCCGGATATAAAAATTTTCTTTTGATAAATTTTTCATATTATTCTGGTAACATTCATATTTTCATTAATTGTAAAAACACGCTATATTTTAATTAAAAACAACTTTTTTCATCGCAATAATTTATATGGTTATATTATAACATAGAATGGCTTTAAAGTATTAATATAATATATTCTTACCATTTAATATAATTTTTTTCATTAGCATTAATTTTACATTGAATATATAGGTAAAAACATTTCAATCTTTGGCAATGTTTTAACTTTTAAAACCTGTTTGCTTAACAATGGGATTAATTTTTAATTAATTCCTACAACTTCTGTGTTTTGAATTTTCAAAAATGGATTGCATATTTGGAATCATTGGGTCCAAATTATGGTAATAGGTTACTTTTTTTTGATATTATGAATAGTAAAAATGGTTATTTTTATTTACTGCGGTTAAAGGTAAATAGGGTAATTCATGGTTAAAAGAATATTATAATAATGTAAAATTACCTTGAAACTTGTTCTAAACTTATTTGATGAGTATTGGCTGACCATGGGTATCCAGGGGTCAATTTTGGTACCCCATTGATCTACTTGGTAGTGATAATGAAAATTTGGATTAATTAATTTAATGTAAAGACAAAATTGACATTAACAAAAATCTTTTCGTAATAAATTTTTATAAGGGGTTATATAAATTACATTTTCAACTATAAATATTGTTTGGAAATATAAAACTATTTCCTACATGAGGATATTTTTTTATAATTTTTAGACATCAAATAAATTAAATTATTTATGACACAATAATGGGGAAGTATTTACCTCATTAATAAATGATTTAAATAAATAAGATTATAATGATTAAAATATTTTCAAAAACATGTCCAATTCTGATTGGATGATTTTATTTCTACCATGAGTAATCTTATCTTCATGTTTAATGATTTTTGGACCTTTTCAATCTGAAGATATGTTTATAATAAAATAATATTTTCACACTTTCCAAAGGTCCTCCTCTCCTCCCTTATAAAAGGGAACCTCCTCCCTCTCCTCCGCACACCACTTTGAGCCTTCAAGCTCAGCCAAACCCTGCCAATTTATCTTCTCCACTTCCCTAGAAACATCCTAGAGGTCTTGGTCTACTTCAAAGACCAGTCTTGGTGCCCTAAGAGGAGGTTTCAAAGAGGCGTGTCAAAGAAGACATAATATTTGTTACCTATTATTTCAAATTTATTTATTCTTATAATTATTCTTCTTTAGTTATTTCATTATGAAGTAATAACATCTGTGTCACTCATATAATTATATGTTATTAAAAATATGAAACAACCCTACCTCACCTTCTATCCATCCTATGGAAAACTAAATCATCGCGCGTGCGTACGTACGGAATATCGTTTCCACGCCGTGGTGTAATCTGTTTTCCACCACCACCTTACTTGGAAAGGTATAATGGTGTAAATAATAGAAATATATGATTATTGTAAAGTGATATTGACTTTTAAACATCATACATACACTTAAATACAATTCCACTATCATGGGAACGATATCATCGCTCGTGCGTATGTACGGTATACCGTCTCCACGATGTGATGCGACTCATTCTACATGGTATTCATTGCATAATGATTATATAAATGAATTGAATGAATAAATATGATATATATTACACTAATACCATTCTTTAAATGAGGTATCTATAACCTAAAAATAATAATAAGAATTTATTCGGAAAAACACGCATAAGAACAAAAAGAAATAAACACCTGAATAACAAGTAACAATGAAATATTACTAATTAGAAACCAAGAATATGACCATATATGATATCATAACAATGAGTATGATTCTGGGATAATTCAATGACATTATTTAAATCATTATACAGGAGTTTAGGACACGTACAAAGTATATCGGACCTAAGGTAATGGAAAATCTCGCAATCTCATTTTTATCCGAGATTGTTTATACTTCCGAATTTGTTGGGTAATATTTATCATCCACATCCATGTTCCCACAATATGTAATATTATTTCTATCCTCCTAAAATTGTTTAAATCCAATTTTACCCTTCGATGAGTTTTTAGTAAAAGATATGAAAATAATCTTTTGTAGTTTTTCGTACAAGGTACTTTTTTACTCTTCCAGTCAAAGTACGAGAAGAATGTTTTTTGAAATTTTACGACATGAATGGATTTTAAGAAAATTATTTCCGAGAAGCTTCCTTTAAAAGTTTTCAAGTTTATTTTTAATCAACTTTTTTTAGTTTAAAATTGTATGAAATGTTAAGAAAGAAGAAAAAAATTTGATGTAGAAAGGATATTTTCTTCAAGAATGGAGTTCAAGTGTTTTATCAAAATTATTTTCCATCTAAGATAAAATAGGGTTCTAATCCTATCCATAATTTTACATTGATTTGATTACGTTATAATGGAATTATTTTTTTGATGTCCTTTTATCTTATAATTATTATGTTATGATGGCATGATGTTTAAGAATCCCATTTTTATTACATGGGTTATGCTACGATGTATGATTTATGATTTTGTGGCACACATAAGAAAGGATTCATTATGAGATGGGTGGGACCTATATCTCCCTCCAATGCATTGGGTAAATATTTATATCTTCTGAGATAGACATGGATGGAATGGAAAGTTAAACTGGTTCAGTGATACAGGACTGGAACGAGGAGTGAACTCGGTTCAGTAATAGACATTGTCCTCTATGATGGTCTTGGCAATGAGCCTTGACTAATATGAAATGATTTTCTATGATTAAGTGTGTATGCCACAAAGTTTCTTGTTTTAAGTTATGATTATTTGGTATTTCATTTCACCACTATGAATTATCCCATGTTATGATATTATGATCTCTTTTGTAGGTTATGATATTTAAAATGTTAAATTCTTATAATAAGATTGATATTTCTTTTATTTACCCTTACTAAGCATTTGAGCTCACCCTTTTGTATGTTTTATTTTCCCCAGGTCAGGAAGAAGGATATTAAGTAGGATATGCCAAAAATGGACTCTAGATATGATGAAATAACGGGAGACAATGTAGTTGATTTTATGAACAAGTTGTTTATGTTTCCCAGTTTCTAAAGACATTATACCTATACGGTCGTTTCATGGTTTTGTTATATGTTGTAATAAGTGTGCTTCAATTTTTAAGTAATAACAATCTATGTAAAGTATGGGTTGTTATATTATTTCACCCTTCTACTAGCAGTGGGTCAGATTATTCTCTGAGTGATGGTGGATGTTTCTTAATGAAATTCTATAATATTGACATGTTCCTATGTGGTTGATCCAGATGATATTATGCATGGATACCACCACCATTTATAGCTAGAGTCAATTGTGCTATCACTGCAAAAAACTATTCATTTCTGATTCTGACCATTTCGGGTTGCTAATTTGGAACGTTTTTTTCCTTTTGATGTTGACCCATCATACCTGCCATGTTTTCTTTGTGGAAGACCATTCTAATCATAGAAATATCTTAGGAAAAGAAACATGGTATTCTTCAAATTCTATATAATTTTAATCATACCATAAAATAATTTATGGATATTAATTTAACAATATAATAACTCTAAAAGTTTTCTAAACCAGCCCTTGATACCAAATTTAAGGACCCATCATTAAACATTACATAATATTGAATCAAGGAAAGAATTAGGCAATTATGATCTTTTTAGGTTTCTATTATTGTATAATTAGGCTATAACTGTTATAATATATCTCAAAAATTACAAAGTAGACACTTATACTCTATCCAAAAGATTTGACAAAAATAAATCTCCTTGAAATAAAACTAGATTTATTTTCCTGATATAAATATTATTGAATTTTCCCTTCCTCTTAACCTTCCTTATACATTGTAAAAAAAATTTCAAAAACATTGTATAAGCATAAAAATCTCAGTAATGGTTATAAAATAAGGAATGAAAACATTATCCCATTAATACATAAAAATCAAAAAATAATAATTTTCCATCCTAAAACATAAGGTATTTAACATACCTACTAAAACCATAATTACATACATTGTTTCAGTTACAACTATATAGGGAGTTACAGTTGGAATACCCATCATATAATATTCCCCAAATATCTTAGAAGAAACATTAACGTTGACCTCTATCACATTACCCAATACATTATAGGGATATCATGGGATCACAAACCCTTGGTTTATCAAGTAACCACCCATACACCTAAATAATTCCCAAGAACCATAACATATTCCTAACACATAAAACAAGAATAAATGAAAGATAACATTTCCACATTGCAATCTCAATATATCATGTTATGATATAGAAATAATAAATGATTTAACAAAACCCTATTCATTTAAAACATACATAAAATGTTCTATGTTTTTTTTCCTTTTAAAAACATTACTTCTTGTTAAGGAATCGAAATATCAAATAATACTCGCAGCGGCAGAAAGGTCATTGTCAGCGCGTACGTTAAAAAAAATTATTTTTTCATAACATAAAAAGATTAATAGAAAAATATATATTTTAAATATAATTGAATTAAATTAAAATAAAAAGGTATGTAATAACACACCATATAAAATAAGGTGGTTTATAACATCATAATAAGCCTCAATGAAAGAAGATTGAGACGAAGTCCCTTACCTTGAGTCTGACTCCTCACATATGTTCGTTTTCTTCCTGAATAATAAACATAAGTTAATTTATACATGCTTCAGAACATTTTTCAAGTTTATTATTACTTTTATATCACTTATTACAATTTTATAAACATTACATAATAATTTAACTTAATATCGGTTATTTTGTTGATATTTGGTACTTAAGACGAAAATGAACTTGTTATAATTAATAACTTTCCATGATGTGAAAATTATATTATCTCCCTAATTATATTCATGATTTAAATATCATATATATAAATAATATATATTTATTCATAATAGTACATAACATTTAGAGATAATAAATTAAATTTACCATTCATGGAGATGGTAAGTCGTACGTACACATGAAAACTACTTTCATTTCTTTTTCATATTTAATGGAATGAAAACTAAATGATACAATGGTATATTATAATTACATCATAATATAATATTTTATATACATTACATTATATAATTAATTCCATACTTTATAAATTCCATGTATGGTAAGAACGAGTCATATCGCATTGAGGGGCGGTTGTCCGCACTTCATCAAATAAAATAATCATAATTACACATTATGGAAAGAATAAGGGTATGATTTAAATACAAAACGAAGAATAAATACATTATAAATATAATATATATCATATATAAATATATTTCCATCAAAATGGAAACCATGATAGGTGGTAGGGAAAATAGAACAATCATCATTTTGTGAGGCAGTTGTTCGCCCCTCACAAAAACAGCATGTTCGTATCCATTTGATGAAGGTGTGTGTAAGTGTATTTATAATCACTATCATAAAAACATCCTATTATATTTATGATAATATTTATATTATAAAATTTAATAAAAAAATATAATAGAGGGTGAAGATGTAAAATAATGGAAAGGACCTTTAGAGAAGACACTACCTCATAAAACCTATAACTCCCTTGGATTTGATCCAAAAGGATTTCTTGAATTACCTTCTTCAAAGTTTAAGGATTATAAGAGTATTATAGGGATTTTGGGAGCTAATTTGGGTAGATGATGGATGATCCAAGGGGCTTTATATGTGTGATTAAGTGGGTTTGGGTGATTCCCTTTTATAAGATTGAAGAGAGGTATGTTTGGAATGTTTTAAAGTATTATTTTATTATAAAATTATTTTTGGTTTCAAATGGTCCCAAAGTCATTTATTTAATATATAATATATTGTTGGGTTAAATCTATTCAACCAGTGCATTTTAGTCAATTATAGGATAGAAATTTAACCTTATCTTATAGATTTAACACTCATTTAACTAATTCAACTCTTACCATTTCTTCTTTTATATTCATACTATATGGTTTATATAGTTACAATAAAATGAATATATTACCTAAAGTGGTTAATTAATAACATGTTCAACCTTCTCTAATTTATATTTCCAAATCGTATATTTTTAGGACTATTATATCATTTAATAATATAGTATTTGTTTTAAAAAATCAATTGTGTTAATTTTTATAATATTCATATCACTAATCATTTACAAATCTATAAAAACCTGATTCATTAAAATAACATCATTAATAATAATATAAAAAGTCATAATAATCTATAAAATTCACAAATGTCATAAAATATATTAAAAAAATGATGTTAATATTCATAATCTCATTTATTTAAATCATTCATTAATGTGGTAATCATTATATCATCATTGTGTCATAAATATATATTTCTATATGATGTCTAAAAATTATAAATAAAATACCATGATGTAGGAATTTTTTTATATTTTTAATTAATATTTATACTCAAATATATCACTTATATAACCCCATATAAAAATTGTTTTAGTAAAAAAGTCATGTTTATGTTATATTTTTCTTTACTATAATTTAATTCTTATTAAATTCCATTTTCACATCCATGTGGCTCCAAGGGGACCCAAAATCGAACCAAGGATGCCCATAGTTGTCCATATCTCATCCCAAAGTATTAGGACACATGTTAGGGTAGTTTAATATTATTATAATACTATTTTTACCCTATTTACCAAATTTAACTTTTAACCATGGTAAATAAAATAATTCTTGAAGTTACAATTCATAATATCTAAAAAAGGAACCTGTTTACACCATTTTGACCTCCTAATTCCAAATATGCAGTCCATTTTTTCAAATTAAAATTACAAAATCTTTATAATTTAATTTAAAATTAATTCTTGTTGTCAAAACCAAAAAACGTGTTTTTATGAAGTAAAAACTACCAAAACGACTGACATGTTTTTATGTCCAATTTTAAACTAAAATTACTTACAATGACCAAAATTGAATTAAATGATAATAATATAATATAATTACACTTTCAAACTAATTAAAATTCACACACTATCTATATCAATAAATTAGATTAAAAGGTAGTTTTGACTTAAAATGCGATATTTTTCACTATTTATTAAAAAAATAACATTATCAAAAAATTACAAAAAAATTATCCAGAGAAAATTTTGATGTCTAGCTTATATATAAGAAGATTATTTTGTTAAATAGAACATATAAAGGTAAAAAATATTATTTTGAAAAGGTTTTCCCTCAAAAGGTGTTAAAATGACCTTTTAAAAATATTAGAGTATTTCATGCTTAAATTTGTATTCATTCTTATTTTAAGCCTTTACAATTTATTGGATAAATATAAAGACATTTATAAAAAATTTATAATCATATTATGATTAGTTTTTTTCATTCCCACTAATATGATGGCTAGGAATTAACTACTATTTAAAATAATATTATTATTATATTATTTTTCAGTATAACTCAATGTTGGGTACAATGTAAGATTTCAAAGAAACTTTTTTTTTGCATTTTGATTACACTATTGGAAAATGCATCCCCTTTAATCTAAAAATTATATTTTATTCATAAATATTAAAATAAATGAAAGGTATTATTCTATAAATACCTAGGTTTTTACATGCTGGGGACTTAGGTAATAATGATTACAACTTACAATCAATAGACAGACTATCTAATAAAGAATGCTACTCAGATCCTAGAGTATATGATCCCTACCTGCATCTTGTATTTTCGTGGATCATGAGCTATCCATATGGAAAATGTTTTATTTTCTGATAATAATAGTTATCAATCATCTATTAGAATGGATCTATTCAAGGAATTTTATGGTTTCTTGTGAACGTCACATATTTGTTAGGTAGAAGTTGGTGAGGCATATTTAGTGTGACTTAGTCTCATTTAAGAGACATAACCATGGATTTAGGATGTATGTTGACATCAGGTTATAGCTTAGAGTCAAAAAAAGCAAATGTAGATCAGTGACATAGGCCTTTTGAGGTTTTAAATGGTGATAATTTTTTTGTAAACTTTTCTCCATGGAGGGGTGACATTCATCTTGGAAATTGGATAATTTTTTCAAAAAAATATGTTGGACCATTTTAGGGTTGTATATGGAATGGGGATGTCCCTTATCAGTTTTTATTGATAGTTATGCTGATAATGAATCCATTTTTTCCCATATTGAAGCTCAAAAACTATTATCAAGTTTCGTCTTAGGTTTTGAATTGGTAAGAGATCAAGTTAGGCCATAAATTTTTGTTTTCAAACACTAGTGGGGATCATTTAATCATATGTGAAATATTATCAAGGAAATTTGATTTTGATTTCGATGTAATATGGAGACACATATCAGATTCTCATGAGTCCTGGTGGCATGAATACCTTATGAGGGAGTAGTGCCCTCAACTCATTCTAGATGATATTATTCCACATGACTTCATAGGCTAGAAAATATTATGGTGGGATGTTTATAACAACCCTTACCCACCATCTGTTATACCTATTTTCTCTTTTCTATTCCCTCCTAATTTTGACGTGTTTTGGGACTCTCGAGGATAGAGAGAATTTGTTGTTGAAATTGATATTCGACTCGAGTATGTATGTTTTTTTCAATTAATTTAGTTTGGGTGTAAGTGTTATAAAGGATTTTTAGGATTATTCCCAAGATAATGTCACACTAGTGTTACTTTTGGCATTTGATCATGATCTAGATTTTTTTTCTAGTGGGTGATAACTTACCTTATGTAGATTATATATCATGATAGTTTTACATGTAGGGTAAAGTTTTCATAATGTGTATTGGTCAATGGTAAGATTACATGAACCAATAAAACGTGTGAAGGTATTACATTCCATGTAAAATTTATATGTCATGAAATTACAAAATTGGTATTTTTAACCTAAGGAAATGTGTGTTTTATTTATTTTTTGGTATGTGGATTACATGATGTGAAATGGGGTTTTACGCCGTATGATTATCATGGTTTCTATTTTCCAGGATCTATATAGTAGATTGTTATTTCATTCAGCTACATGCCTCTTCTCTATTAACCTAGGAGATCTCCTAGAAAATTTTAGGGACCTATTCTCCTTCTAGATAACATTTTTTAGTAATTGGTCTCCATTGTGGTTTTGGTTCATTTCTCAATGTGAGTTTTCCTTATGATAATTCACTTCCATTAATTGTGCTTGAATCATGATGTTTCATTATTATATATTTTTATCTATTAAGATAATAATTTGGATCCTCTCTACAAGCATTATCCTATCATCATCCAAAGGATTATAGTTTTGTTCATTGTGGAGCGATTTGCAATTATCTTTTAGGAATGTTTTGAAATTTCCTCTCCACCAATTTTTTTATAGTCAAATTTTTCCTGATATGTGAGGATTGATTCAAGGACATCTATTGTTTTTATTTCATTCTCCATTTTTTAGATCCCAATGTGGGTGTGTGTGGCCCAAGTTTGTGGTAGGTGGTTCTTTCTCTAGAATTTATTGGATGAACTCTATTACCCTGTATTTTATAAAAAAATGTAAATTAAATAGAGTGATTTATTTATTTATTTAAATTCTACATGGAAATAGGTTTTTGAAATTAGACGGTTTTTCTCTATATTTAGTAAAAATATAACATATTTTCAAAGCCTTGTGAAATGAATTTTTGAAATGGTTCTCAACACATGATTTGGATGAAATGATATGGAAAATAAAAAATATGGGAATCCGGGGTACTTTGGTAGACAGTGTAGTACTAGGCCTCATTTATTAATACTATCAAGGGGTTCACACATGGGGTTTTTCTCTGCACCCTAGTCCTATTGTTCAAGGAACTTGATATACTTATTAGGGTGGTTTAGTTTATTGATCATTCCCCTGCTCTCACGATTCCATGCACATAACAAAAGGGATGATTCTCACATTTTCCTATATATGTCCATTAGTGTCTAAGTTATCCTAGAATATTGTTATTCTTAATGTGATGTAACCTATGATTTTGTATGACACTATTTTATTTTGAACTTCCATGATTTTGATATGATATGTGATGCATGGTTTGATTTCATTTGATTACATTGATTTAAATAAAATTACATGAAATTTTTTTACCTTGTTTGGAATTGTTGTAAAAGGGGAAATGTTTTACAATGTCTCTATGATAAAAACTATTTAACTGTATATCATGGATTTTGTCCATTGATTTATATCATGTTTGAATCATATTGTATAGAATTTTTAGGGAACACCATGGTGTGAACCTACTAAGATTCTCTAAATCCCACCATGATAAGCCCTTTCGTGACGAGTAGACATTTATATGTATATAAATGTAGGGGAAGGAAAGTAACTACACTGAGTTGGAACAAATTTTATCAGCTTCATATTGTAATCTAGTGGTGAGATGGTGGGATTTTTCCAATGAAATCATCCAAAGTACATGTTATGGTTTTAGTTGTCCTTTTTTGGACTTATATCATGGATATAATTTATCTACATTGGAGTTGTATTTTTCCATTGTCTTATTTATGTTATGTAGTATATTTTCCTCAACTTCTATTTATCTCTATTATGTTTGTGTGTGTATATATACAAAAAGTTATCAGCTTCATACATGGTGAAAATTTTCCCTCTAGTTGTTGTTGGTACTCAGGTGCCGGTCTCTACCTCATGGAGATCAATAATTATTTTTAGGAATGTTAAAATTCAAGTTGGGGTACCTATTTGGGAGGGTATCAAGATCATGTTGACCGTAAGACCAATTTAAGTAAAATAATTTATGATAAAAGCTGATAATTGTACAAATAAATAAAGTGGGAATTTTGAATTTGTAAATAGAATTTATCATATGAATAGAGGATATTTTTTACAATATAATATATTATGAGTTTCCAATTATTAAATTTATTTATTCTGTCAAGAAATTATGACAGCAAAAGTATATTTTATTATTAAAGGATAAATATAATCCTATAAAATTTAAATTATAATTAATCCCTCCAAAATGTGATTTGAGGATCCCTTATGTTATTTTATCTTATTCATCAAATAAATTGTGGTACTTAAGATTATGTTTTACATAAATGATGTTTTTTAGAAGTAATATATTTTGATGAATGGTATATAAATCAAACAATTATTGTGGGATTTTATTCATGAATTAAATATCCTGATCGAATATATGATCATGATTCCTTTGGATATCAAATGAATTCTAGTTGGAGGAATGTTCTTGTTTATTGAGATAAGTTCTACACTACAGGTTGAAATTCCTAGTCACCATGCCTATAAGAAGATTTCAAGTGAAATAATTGCACAATTGTTTTGGATAATATTAATGTGGAAGATGTGTATGATGCTTCATAATTTGAAATAATTTATTCATCCAATCCTAGAGTATAATATTACTAAAAAATATGAATTAGGCTTTTGTATAAATATTTGGTAAATTAAATATTGAGATATGTGGGAGTTGGAATGCGATATTGGCCAGGTATAGCTAAAAATAATATATATATATATATACATATTGAATTAAATTTAATATATAGAATATTTTTTATGGGATATCTGATATGACACGATATTAAAGAAAAATCCTTATAGTACCACCATAGAATATTTCTATTTAATGAAGATAAAGGTAAAGAAGATCACCATCTGGAGATTTTGTGGAGGCAAAATTTTTTATAGTGAATTAACTTCATCTATGGTTTTTTAAGTGAATGTGTAACTAGTGTTCCAAATAATATTTTTTGAGTTCATGGTTATAATATTTCATATATGCCTTTCTATAATATTTATGAAACTGTTTTTGTGGGATGATAACAATTACACACTAAGGATGGAGTCATCCAAAAGAAGATGAACCTTTGTAATAATTATGTTATGTATTTCTATAAAATATTTAATAAAATTTAATTGAAATATGATTATGAATTATGATAGTGTAAAGGATTTGATTTTTTAAAAAATATTTATTCACCCATACATATTTTGTATCATCGTTCTTGAGATCCAAAAATTTATATTAGATCTCATGTTCACTATATTTCATTCATGTAACACATAGGGATGAATAAAATCCTATTAACATTGATGGAATCAAAATGATTAATAGAAAATGTCTCACTCATGGAAATAAGGAAGGGTTTTCTACATTATTTCACATGATCTTGATATTCATGATACTTATCAATGTGGATTCAAAATAAAAAAGGAATATCGGTATGGAATCTGAGAGATATCATAGAAATTGAAAATAACGGGAAATCCAAGAATTCGCCTGTATAATCATTATTAGAAGAGTAACTGATAAGATTCATGGGATAAAAAATTGGTAATTATATTAGGATAAATCATCATAGAATCTATAAAGTAAGTAAAAAGGTAAATGAAGAAAATAAATATATTTGGTGAAACTAGTTTGAATATTTCAAAATCAATGATATTGAAACTATTGAAAATTTATTTACGAGGGTAAATTTGATTCTCCGAACATTTGGAGGATACAGAGAAACTCTATATGATT
Organism: Viscum album; assembly: GCA_963277665.1. Lineage (NCBI taxonomy): Eukaryota > Viridiplantae > Streptophyta > Magnoliopsida > Santalales > Viscaceae > Viscum > Viscum album. The sequence continues at coordinate 300,007,953 of OY728131.1, read as the reverse complement.
TTAATAAAGTATAATATTTCATTAAAACAATAAGAATAATTTGATTCCATAAGCTCACTTATTGAATATTGGGATCTATATTCCTTTACCATTGATTCAATTTTAAAATTACTATGAAATTATTAAACGAAATGAAGAATTTAACTGAATAGAAATGTTATGAAGGAAAATGAAATTTCAATGAAATTCATTAAAGATATAATTAATGAAGAAGGTTTTTTAGTGATAAAATGAAAGAGAAAAAATAGAAGACTATTTTGAGATAGTTTCTCTCATGTTTAGAAACATTGCATGAAGTGTAATTATTATTTATATAAGTAGGAAGTGTGTTAAAGGTTTTAATTATTCAAATTTAGGTCATTTCCCAACTAACTATCCTACAATAATTGAAAATAAAATAGTAATAAGGAAGCATACATGAAATCTTTTTCTATTAAATGATCAATAACTAAATAAAATAAGGATGAACACATTTTCATGGAGTTATATTAGAATAAATATATTGTCAATTGAATAAGGTGTGTGTGAAAGTGAAGAAAGTGGTTATGGGTATGCTCCTATCGAATTATCTGAAAGGGTGGTCATTTCTAAATATAATTCAAAATGCAATGGTGAATATGCAACAAAGGAAGGAGAGTCGACCAAAGAATATAAATTATGAATAGAGATATAGATGTATCTAACATATTGATAGGATGAGATAAGATAATAATTGACTGAAAAATGGGGTTTAACAAAATAGAAACATCTATTAGAAAAGGAAAAATCTTTTAAATGTAATATATATAATAAAACATGATTGAGAAAAGAATTCCAAAACAAATAAAGATATGAACTACAAAGTTATCCCTAGAGATATTGAAATTGATAAACATTTGGGATAGAATAAAAAATCCAAGAATCATATTTAAAATATAAAATATGATAAGAAAAGGGGTGTTATAGAATTTAAATAATATTGATAGAAGAATGAAAAATATATTTTTTAGAATAATTATGAAAAATATAAAAATAGAATGTATTTTGAGGTTCATGTAAAATATTAGAATACTCATACTCATGAAACTCATTATAGTTTTCAATCTGGAATTATTGAATAATATATAGGGGGAATAAATATACTCTAATATTAATGGAATAAAATGACAAGAAAAAGGGACTTTGTTGGTTATAAATATTAAAAGAATAAAATAATAAGTGGATCTTAATAGATTCAATCATTTAAGAGTATAAAAAATAGAGTATAACCACATCATATTTAGTATCATAATTTTTACATAAGAAATAAGATATTAGTGGAACAATTGGTATATGTAGTATTAAGAAATAAGGTTTATATTAGTGGGTAAATCATGTATCCTCCAGTATAGAGAAGAGAAAATGCACAATGTGGGATACATCCAAGTCATGTGATTAGTATTTAAATATTACAACAATTTTATATACAATATTCATGGAAAAACAAGTTTTAAATAAGTACTTGAAGTGATTAAAATTTTTGATCAATAGGTTTATGTTTTATATGCTTGTGGTCAATTTATTCCTGGTATGTTTTTAAATTACCAATTTTTTGAGGATAATTATAGTTAAACACAAATCAAGAAACATGTTAATTTTATTAATTCATCTTTTTATGTTTGTGAATATAGAAATCCTCGGATTATGAATAAGTAATGGTAATACCATAAGATTGGTGATCTTAAAAACTCGAAGAATATTGTAAAACATGAATTAGTAGTAAAGAAATTTGTTAATGATAGTTCTCAAAAGATCAAATTCATTGGAATGTAAGTCATTGGTAAAAGTATAATAAGAATAGATAGTATGTTTTTAATATTTATCATAAATATCAATTTGTTAACTTAAACACAATGTATTGGTTAAAAATAATGGATACATATTCAATAAATAGAGATACATAGTAAAATCAATTAATGATTGGGTTATAGTTATAATTGACATTCGAAAAATAGGAAATACATATCAAAACGATGACACCAATAAAGGATGTTACATGATAACAGAGGTAGAAGATTGGATATTGAATAGATGTCTTGTAAAACATAAAAAAAATACATTATGTTAAGATGAAACATCTAGAAATTTTCCCTTCATAAATGAAGGAACTAATATTTTTTTATAACATTCATAAAGGGATAGTTGTGAATTAAACTAATAAGTGGGTTGAAATTCATACATCAAAGCATCTTAAATTGATTCTTTTTGATGTATATATACCCCTGGATAATATTTCAAAAATACTTGAGTTATATATTATTAATTTTATAGAAGAAATCCCAATGTTTAATTTAATTATGCTAACTTATCATAAATATAATTCCCTTGAAATATTAAAGAGGGTCATAATTCATGAATAATAGGGAAAAAGCCTATGTATAAAGAGATTAAGATAATATTATGTAATAGAATATTCCATTAAACTATTCATTGATTATCATATCAATCTTGATATTAGTTTGGAATTACTTTCTATGAATACTCCCCAATAGAATGGAGTTGTTGAGAGAATGAATATGATCCATGTTGACAAGGAAAGAAATTTACTAATAAAAAATTAAACTTCAGGGAATTATTGGATTTATAACATTATAACTACTAGAATAATTCATAATAGGTGTCTCGTATGGCCAAACATAGACTTTAATATATATGAGATGTCTTTTAAAATCATATTAAATCATAACAAAAAATTAGGGTATGTTGAAGACCATATTTTATAAGGATAATTGATAATAGTGGAGTAATGATTAATTATAAGTCTGAAGATGGAATGGTTCTTAGTTACACCTCAAATCTAAAACTATACAGTTGATGAAAGAAGAGAAATATTTGGATCTTTGATTTTGAGTATGTCATAGTCATTGAAAATGATATCGGGACATGAAACACTATATTTATCAAAGTTATAGAAGATATTTCCATTTATACAAATATTTTAGAAAATAAGGGATATACATAAACTCATCATCAGCCTGAGAACTTTTTATCCAAAAATTCCCTTTTGATATTAGGTATTTTAGGATCACAAAGTCTCTTCCCAAATTTCAAAATTCCATCTTCATATTTGAAGTCGATCAATATCTCATCATTCACAGATTTAATATCCATTTGAAATTTCTTATCATCAATCTGATAACTTTTTAACCTTCCTATTAAAGATGGTTTGGAAACCATTAGAAAAATTATTCATGTTTCACCTTCCATACTTATTCCTTTATCCATATTTACTCAATCATTGTATATGGAATCTTTTTTAACTCTAATCTTGTTCAAAACACCATGATCTTTTCTGCTCAAAGCATCTTCCACCATATTTTCCTTCCTTGGGTGGTAGTGTATAGTGAAATCTTAATTCGTGAGTAGTTCAAGCCATCTCCTTCGCCTCATGTTGAGTTCCTTCTAAGATAAAATATTCTTCAAACTCTTGTGGTCTATTTAAATCTATCATTTTTTCACCATAGAGATAGTGTCTCTATATCATAAGAGTAAATATTATAGCGGCCAACTCGATATCATAAGACTGAATGTTTTGCTCAGGAATTTTTAGCTTTCGTGATGCATAGGTGATAACTCTATCATTATGTATAAGGATGCAACCAAGTCCTTTATTTGAGGAATCACTATAAATAACAAACCCATATTTCCTTAATGGTAGATTCAATATAGGAGCATTGACTAATATTCTTATCAGTTCTTCCAAATATTCTTTACACTCTTGTGTCCAAAAAAAATTAACCCCTTTACGTGTGAGCTTTCTTAATGGATTATCCAACTGAGTTAAATCCTGGATAAAACATCGATAATAACCTGCTAAACCAATAAAACTGTATACCTCTGTTATACTTTTCAGTTATGTCCATTATTGGACTTCCTTGGTCTTTGAAGGATATACAGATATTCAATCCTTTGAGACAATGGTTCAAAGAAAAGAAATCCCTTGACGCCAAAATTCACTCTTTCTAAACATTCTGTAATTCTTTTCATCTAAGGGTTTTTAGAATAGTGTGCAAGATATTTTCATGATCTTCATAGAGTTTTGAGTATACTAAGATATCATCAATAAATACCACTAAAAATTCATCAAGATATTCCTTGAAAACTCTATTCATTTGATCCATGAAGACAGAGGGTGCATTAGTCCATCCAAAAGGCATTACTGTATACTCGTAAGGCATGTTCATGGTTCGAAAAAAAAAAATTCAGAATGCCTTACCTCTTCACACACAAATGATGATATCCAAATCAAAGGTCAATCGTTGAAAAATATTGAGCTCTATGTAGTCGGTCAAATAAATCATCAATGCGACGCAGGGGATACTTGTTATTTATTTTTATAGCATTGATCTCCCTGTAGTCAATGCACAACCACATAGATCTGTCTTTCTTCTTAAAAATAAGTACAAGGGCTCCACATGGTGAAACACTAGGGAGAATAAATCCCTTATTACTAAATTTCTTTAGTTTTTTCTTTAGTTCCACTAATTCCACAGTGGACATTATATAAGGGGTCTTTGATATGGGAATTTAACCAGGAATTAAATCAATTGAAAACTCAATTTCTCATTCTGGAGGATGTCCAGGTAAATCCTCCAGAAACCCATCAACATATTATTGCACAATAGTTACGTCCTTTATTTGAAAAAAATTTTCCTTTCCCATAGTTATTTAATTATCTTCTTCCCCAATAATTGAATTTAGTAGATCTACTGGTGGTGGATCTAGATAAGAATCAGGTGGTGACCTTTCTTTCTAATTATAAGGTACTTCTTATCATCATCAAAAATTGTAACCTCCTTCATAAAAGAAATTTTTGCAGCATGGTCTGAAATCCAATCCATTCTGAGGATTATATCAAATTCAATCATGGGTATGACAATGAGATCAATAGATAAAGAAAATTTATATGACCTAGAGGGAAATAATTTACAAAACATTATTGCGATGATACTTCCCTTAGGTGTTTTGACTGAAAACTACCTTGTCAAGTAATATTGAAAATATCTAATTTTCTTACCAATTTTGGAAGATATAAAACAATGTGATGATCTTGAATCAAATAATGAAATGGATAAACTTGAGGAAACCATTAAATTACCTTCCACCACATCTTTCGGATCTTCAAACTGAGCATTTGTGATCGCATAAACTTGGTATTTCTCCCTTTTCCTTTTATGGGGTATGTTCCATTAGTACATAGGACATTCATTGGCATAATTCCCCTTTTCTCTACAATTGTAGTATTCAAAATTGAAAGCCTCTTTCTTTCCTTTGCAATCACGGGCATGGTGGACTTTTTCACAACACTTCTAACATACACCCATTCCCTTCAAGCAAGTACCATGGTGTTTCTTCCCACATTTACCATAGGATGGTATTCAAAATTTCCTCTCTTCCCCCAATTTACATTTCTAGAGTGTTTAGAAGATCTCTTCTTCCCTTTCCTCACTTTAAAGTCATAAGACATACAGAAATATTTTTCTTTCTTGATAGCACATGAGACAATATCTTCATATGATAAGAAGGATTATGAAACTAATTCTCACCAGAGAAAGGGTTTTAACCCATAAAAGAATCAATCAATCTTAATCCTTGGGTTATGTATGTAATCTGCAGCATGCCTTGTTATACTTATAATGTTAGCCTCATACTTTGAGACATTCTCATTCACCTTTTGCTTTAGACTCCTAAATTGCCTTTCCAAATCCACTCTATGTTCATCAAGAAAGTATTTTTCTAAGAAAATATCTTTAAACTCCCTCCATTCCATGTTTGATAATTCTTTATCAACCATTGTGTTTTGGATTAATGACCTCCATTTATATGCATCTCTTGTGAGGCGATAAACTACCATGACAAATTTTTCCCTTTCTCTACACCCCAAAGCACGAAAACTTTTCTCTAAAGAACTTATCCATTACTCAGATACTAATGGATTTGGTCTCCCAATGAATATTGGTGGTTGTATCCTCATGATGCAGTCTAACATTGATCCTACACTTTGTAGATCAGGGTTCTCCATACATGTAAGGTTATTATTCCTAACCTGAGTGAGTTGTCCCAGAATGGTGATAAGCTGATCAGCAATAGTTTCATTAATAGCTCCACTGTAATTATCTTGAGTAGGAGAGAAATAATTACATGGATTATGTGGGTTGATACGGTTTCCATTCCTTCAACTAGGCACCATTTCTAAACAATGGCATAAACTAGATTAGTTTATGAATCAAAATACAAAATTCAAAACTTGTAAAATAGTGAACATAAATTGAACATTTTATGGATATAATCCACAATCATAAAAAAAATTCCTTTGGGATGTATATTCTAAAAAACCGTTCATAATCGTTTGTAATGAAAATGAGAATTATCCTGACCATATCTCGTAGGAGTGTTGTAACCAAGAGTGTTTCAAGGCTCATTGTCGTTTACCAGTTCCCATTCGAGTCTATCTCAAAGAGGTGTTTTTGGGGTTACCCCGACATAAATCTATTCCGGAGATACCTCTAGATGCTCATATCTAGATAGAGATATATTTCTTGTAAAACTCTGAAAATCTCTACAGTAGCAAAATTCTATGAAGTTTTTCTACACTAATCCTCAATGTCTATCTTAGGGTAGTGTTCTATAATCAGATTCTTTATAAATCTAGTTTCTAACGATTATACTAAACATCCTTTGATCCTAACCATAATTCCCCGACCCCAGTTACCTAGATTCAGTGCATTGCTACAAAATATAGGAATAATCACAGGGGATAAAATCCTGAAAGACTGATCATTTTAGTTTCCTGGGAAGTACTAGATACATTCATAAGATTTACATTAAATCATTAAATAAAAAACATCAACAAAATTTTGTCTCCTTTGGAACACACTTATATCCTTATCTTATCCCAACAGGTCAACCATAAAAAAATTTTCTTCACATCCTGGGAAAAATAAAATATAGAAATAATGAGCTCAGATACTCAGTAAGGATAATAATATAGCAGAATCATTCATAAATAAGCATTAATATTTAAAGAAATTTATAGGACCAAAAAACTAATTATAAACATAAACTTCAGCATAATATAACATATATAAAATCAAATAATTACATTTAATTATTCACATGGATATTCTACTTGTAGAATAATTACATGCAATATCAATATCCACTTTCATAATGATGGAATGCATAATGCTAGACTCCATAACAACATAGTCAAGGCCTTGTGCCAAAAATAAAAATAATATTTTGTCAAGGTTTTGTTCCAAGACAATAGTTTTCCACATGAGACCTACTGATGCATTGAAGAGATATATTAGTCTCCACACATCACATACTAAGTCCAATGCATTCCTCATATGAAAAGTTTTAGACATAACAAAAACATTCATATTAAAAATAGCATAAGAAATATCAATACTTTATCCACAAATCAAGAATGGTATAAGAATAACAAATCCACAGTAAAATATATCACAAAACCTTCAATTCAATATGGAATATTTTTATCATAAAAAATCAACTTCAAACAAGCTTAAAATCCATCAAAAGGATGTTGACGTAGTGGAAATCAAAACATTTTTTAGAGAAATGTCTATTTCTATTTTGAAATCATTTAAACGTCATATAATTATAAAAGAAAACATTTATTTTGAAAATATTCTTATAAGTATGTAAGGGATGATTCGACGATGTTATAATGGTAGAAAATAGTTGCACTCTCAGTATAAGTTAAAAAACAGTCTTAACATAATTCTGTTGAAAAAGGTCATAAAGTACCTTGTTCGGAAAATGATGGAATGATTCATTTCAAAACATATAAAGTCAAATAAGGGTAAAAATGACTATAAACCATTATCTAGTAAATATTATAAATGTTTCAAAATACATTTTTTCAAAAACACAGATGTGGGTTATAAAGAGGTCCTAATAGATACTTACGTAAAAACAACCCTTGATAGTAAAGAGATTGTGGAATTAACCCTTACCTTGTAGTTTTCCTTAGTTGAGGATATGTTAACATCATGTATAATAGTTAAATCCTTGTCATTAAATAATAAAAGAACTATATACATAAATCTGATATCATATTTTATCCTCTAATATTGTTTTGTTGATAATAATTTTGTAGTATCATTGTTTCAGGTGTTAACTGATCAGTTTCCATTATATGCTCGGTTACGTAAGCCATGTTTGTTGTGGATAGGATATATTTTATTTATATCCATAATTATATTATGTTCTTAGAAATTATTTTTAATCATAAAATAAAAGTTATTCTTGAATGTTTATGATGGGGAATGAATAACCTCGTGTTCGTGGAGACAATATTCTGAATGTACGCACGAGCGACAATATCAGTATATTGATGGTGAAATATTATGTCATTGGATGGTATATAATATATACAGAGTAATTAATATGTTATATTTATTATTTACATTAGTTATACTCATTGTTATACCCATCCAAATACTAAAGTGTTTAAATAATAAACTACACCACGACGTGTAGATGGTAAGTCGTACATATGCATGTATGGTGACATTATCATTCATATGATGGATAGCATAATGAGTATAGTTGTACCATTTTAATAACATAATAGTGTATATAATATAGTTTATTTATTATTTTAGAATTGAATCATCAAACAAAGAGTATGTAGAAGAAGAAAATAACTTCAAAGTGGTGATTAAATATTTACCTCTTCTTTGGGTTCTTCCTTTTGATTTGATCAAAAGTGCTCCTTAGGATGGATTTTTGATCGAATTAAGGCCTATTGGTTGAATTTAGGATTTTTTAGAGTATATTTGGGTAGGTTTTCTCTGATCTAAAAGGCTTTGGAGGTCTGGTTTTGAGAGAAGGGGAAGTTCCCATTTATAAAAGATGTGAGGGTTAATTTAGGAAAAGATTGAAATATTATTTTATAATAAAATAATTTTCAGTTTCTAATGGCTCTAGAATAATTTATTTCTAGTATAATGTGGGTATGGGTCTAAAAATCTCAACCAATAGGTTTTAGACAATTTTAGGTCACCATATTAACCCTTTCAATTCTATTTAACACTTAGTTAAAAAGTGTGACATTTATCATGTCTCTTTGAATTTTTATAATATATGGTTAATAAACATACTATACCTAGACAAGAGAACCCTAATTTGTTAATTATTGATATATATAACCTTATCTAAGTTCTTTGGCAAAAATTTATAATTTTAGGAATATTATATCAATTAATAATATAGTAAATGTTTTAAAAATTCAATTATGTCAATTTTGACACTATTTAGTATTTGGTTTTTGTGAAAATCATAACAGTGTTATTTCTTCTAAAAAATTATTTAATCAACCCTAAAATGTTTTTTAACCAATAAAATTATTATAATTCATCAAAAGTCTCAAATTACAATTATTCGGATATTTATAATATTAATTATTATAACCTTTCATTAATAAGGTAATTACTGCATCATCATTGTGTCATTAATAAATTTAATTATTTAATGTCTAAAAATTATAAATAAAATCACATTATGAGTGAAATTATTTTATATTTCTAATGAATATTTTTGGTCAAATATATAACTTATAAAACCCCTAGAAAATATTGTTCTATTAAAAGATATATGTTTTTGTCATTTTTTTCATTACTTTAAATTAATTAATATAAAGGGTCATTATCACTCAAAATTGGCTCCATGGGGTCCAAAAATACATCCAAGGATTATGATGGTTATAAATGTATCAACCAATAGAAATAAGACAATTTTATGTTAATTTATTATTATTTTAATATTATTTTACCCTTATTTTCAAGATTTACCCATTTAACCATGGTAAATAAAATATTTACTGAAGTAAATATTCATAATGTATAAACATAGAAGTTACCTATTTACTCAATTTGGACCTCCTGATCTCAAATATGGAATCCATTTTTCCAAACTCAAAACACATAAGTGATGGAAATTAATTTAAAATTAATTCTCATTGTCAAAACAGAAAACGTGTTTCTATAAAATATTAACTATCAAAAGATTAACACTTGTTTATGTCCAGTTTAAATGTGAATTTACATCCAATGACTGAAATAATATTAAATGATAAAAATATACCTATTTATAATTAAAAACCATTAAAATGAATAATTTTACACCATAAATTATTTCATTCATAAAAGTTGTTTTTAATTAAAATTTATTATTCGTGAAAAATTAAAAGTATTCACAAAAGTACCAAAAATTCATCCTAAGAAAAATTTGATATTCCAAATCCAAAATTGAAGTCCATTTTGTATCATTAGAATTTATGAATTTAAAAACGTGGGTATTACTATTCACAATGGAAAGTTTGATTGGTTGTGGTGTGTTTGAACTTAAAGTTGTGTACAACATAAACTATTGTATTATTCAAAGTGAAGTGTACCGTGGAAGCATGGATTTTTATAGGTTATTCATGTTCATAAAATACAAATTTATATATCTGGGTTATAATGATCACATTTAAATAAGAATATTATGTGGTTCATTTAATCTTTGTGTTGTGTGTCATATACGCTATCGGACATAATGTCTATCTCTTAAAAATATATAGTTGTAGTATTATCCTCCCATTAATAAATTTCATCCTCAGAATTTGAAAATGTTCATGTTAATCAAGTGGTTGACATATGAAAATTAATTTCTGTAAATCCACATCATTAATAGGGGTAAATAAAGAATCCTCTTAAAAATAATTATATGGAAATACAAAGGTCATATGGAATAACACAAAACTACATTTTTGAATATGGTAAATTAGTGGAAATTTAAAATCTGAACAAGGAAGATAAAAAATAAAACTCAACCACTTATATTAAGTTATAAAGATCATGGTTTTGATTATTTTAACAACCACAAAACAAAAAACCTCGAAGGTTGAAAAGTGCATCGATTTATCAAAATTGAATGAAAAAGTATAACATGTTATTTCATGACCCTTTTCCTAACTTTGAAAAAAAAAATTACTATAAACATAAATAACACCAAAAAATATACTTATTTTATTTATTTCCATATCATAAGAATAGTTTTGTACCTCATTTTTTCAATTATCTATTTTCACCACACCTCTTATTCCAATAAATTAATATTCATGAAGAATGGTTTACACCGGAAGCACTAAACATGTATATTAATGTATCACAAAATTCATAATATAATGATAATTAATTTATTCAATATACTAATATAACCAAACCCATAATGGATAAAATAAGTAATCAAATATGGATAAATCTTCAAGTGATAAAATAACAAGTTATTCTCAAAACCCTCAATGGAAACACCAAATTTTACTCTTAATACATTCCATAAATAGAAAATATTAAGACTCTAAAAAAAGTTGTCTGACAAGATTCAATAACCAAAAATCCAAAATATTTTACCCGAGGTATATTTTTCTAATGTCAGATACATCATTTATTCGCAGAAAACCTAAAGTATGACAAGATTTCATATACCAACCTTGTGAATTCCATGATTCTCTTAAAACAAGATAATAAAATGGGTCACTATTGAATCTAAATAAAAATATATATTCTTAAAAAATTTAATTATTCATTACATTCCTAAATAAAAAAATTTGATTATCAAAAGTATTCTATTAATCTAAAAAATGATATAAACCTCATCCAATATGACATGGGCCACATTTTCATAAAATTACTAATATATTTTATGTCTATAAATATAATGTTTTTTACTTTATAAATATTAATCATCTATTTATATAAATTTCTATTACCTCAACACCGAGCACATATTAAGGGTTATATTTTCCTTAATCATTTGTTTCACCATTAAATCGATCTTCAATCTCATCAGTAAAATTAATTGTATTCTTGAAAATCCAATAATTAAATATATATATGATAAATATTTAGAATATCATTGATATAACATAATTATTGATTCCTAATACATAATACATTCAATCCAATAAAATCTATAATATTCATAATATAGGTCCTTACTGGGTCTAGGATTGTTCCATTGGATTATGAAATTTACTCTGAAAATTCCCAAATTCTCCCCACGTAAGAAATTAAAATATCAAAAATTCCTTAAGAAGAAATTCATTTCTATATATAGAACATTTAATTTTTATTAGAAAATACAATCTTTATGACTGTGTTTTACTCAAATTAAACACCTTCTACTTCTTCTTAGGCATCCACTTGAGTTCTTCTTCCCAATTTTTTGACATATAAATGTTTAATATTATTTCCTTCATAGTCTCCGCCACCAGATCTCTCATTGAACTCTATACTTATACTCTTTGGAAATTATTTCACTTGGTTAAGGTTCTTATTGTTAATCACATATTAGGAAAAATTATTTGAAATAATCAAAATATCATCCACTCTAATCATCATCCCATTTGGTTTCTCATTGTTACATTGTAAATTAATTTAAATATAAATATATTTTCTTATGGTTATATCCATTAACAGAAAAAATCATAATGAGAGAAAAAATAAACCCAAATAGAAATAGGGAAATATATTTTTTGATTTATAAATTATGACACCTTCTTTTCAATCTATCACACAATATGATTAACCTAGGTCATTAATCATCATCACTTTTTCAAATCATTCATAATAGATTTCAATGAAAATGTGATGTAAACTAATCATATCAAATGATAGTGTCAGAATACGTCTACAATAAGATAAGATTAATTGTGAACAGGAATAATGGATGAGATATACTCAGATATCCCTTTTTGGGTTATTACCAAGAGAATTATCAGTTCTAATAACATGCCACTTGTACTATACAAACGATGATGTAGTGGTAGGAATATAACATAATTTATTCATTAATAAAACTATAGGATGTTATCTTATGCATGGACTTATATACAAGGTTTCCAACAATGTTTTCTAATCGTAAACTATAAATATTAACTAAAGTCCACTCTAATAAAAACTCTTGTAGCCTAAGAATTTCATACATAAAAAAAATTATATAGATAAACATTAAAAAAATAACATTATAATCATCTATATAACCATGAAGGTTTAGTTTCTTCAGACACTAGATATATACACACCTTTTTTTAAATACATTCGTTTACATATCGAATAATTTTATTCCTTCTATATACCAGTCATAACATTCTATACTTAAAACCTGTCTTCATAACATGTTGAAAGGAAAAATATGAAAGGGTGAGCTCAAATTCATAGTTAGGGTATACATATGATACATATTTGGATGATCATTTGAAATTATAAGATAAGAATAAGGGAATTTTGTCAGGTATATACTTTTAAAAGTTCATACCAAATGTCTCAACGATCATAAAAATAAGTTTTGCAATAAATTATTATCTCATTGAAAAATATGAATCATTAGAGTAAAAAATATTAATAAATAAATAATGAACCGCAAGTTCATGTTATAAGTGTATAAATGAAATATATTTATAGAATCCATTTCATGTGTCAAAGTTATATTCAATGAAAGAAAAATAATATTGGATAAAAAGTCATCACTTGTTTACCATAGTGGGAAAAGCTTGTCTTATTGTTTCACATACTGGATCAAGAACATTAATTCCTTCTCCATATTTGACAAATAAAATCAACTTGTTTCCCATAATTAGATCATGGGATATAAAATATTATCCAACGAGTTGGAGTGGTATATGATTTTGTACCAACCCATTACATAATTTTAACCATTTGTTTTCTATAGGATCAGAATGAATTACTTATATCATCACTTCATGACCCATTAAAACAAAACAAGTCTCAAAAACATTTAATAATTTCCCCACAGAAAATTACATGTAAAATAAATGGGTCTTATTTTAATATCATTACTATAATCATAAACCATCTATGGAAAAAATAAGGATGGTATCACCAGATCATTATCCCCAATAAAATATATTTACGATAAAATGATGTTATAATAGTTGAAAAATATTTTAAAATAATCAATAGAATATTTCTCGTGAAAAATAATATATTTGTTTTAAAATAACATAATTAAATTTAAAATATTTACCAAATATAGTTGAAAAAAATAGATTAAAATATAATAGGAAACACATAATGAAATATTTCAATTACTTATTTTTCATGATATCAGGAAATTTTGTGCATTCCGTATACATTAAGATAATTATTTCTTTCAGATTTTCACTAAAATATTTAAAGTAACATATTTGGAAAATTATAAGAAGATTCATTTTGATCCATTTTTTTTATAAATTAAATTATGGTTAAAAAATAATTTAACTAGTCATACAATAATATTAAAAACTGCCTTAAACATATTTTTAGAATATTGGATATGGAGGAAAAAATACATTTTCCAAAATAGAAATATAATGTCGATTTTCCTTAAAAAAATATAAGTTATTTTCACATGAGATCATAAAGATTGGAAAATGAAAGGAAAATATATATTCTAAATTAATAGATATATTATACTAAAAATAATTTTTTCTATAATTTTATTAGGGATATTATTATTTTGGAACTTAGTCATACAAAATCCCAATAAACAATAAGATTCAAACATAAACTCTATACCTATTTACTAATATTTAATTCATATTCCCCATGAAACATTAAGATTAATGGACATAAATAGAATCATTATAAAACATAAGAACGAGTTTTTATGAAAACATCCTAAAATAATATAGCTAAATAACTAAACATATATCCCAAAGAAGATAATTTGAGATGATAAACCATTACAATGCATTCGTTTTTTTTTTTTTGAAATTTATAAATCCTCCTATATATTTACATTAAATTTATTATAATTACATAAATAATTTATTTACATATGTATATTATCATATATATATATATATATATACTTTATAAAATTTGGACACCTATTTATATATAATTCTTTATTACACTTTCCATTTTCGGGTGTTAACAATTTCATTTATTTATATAAACAATTGTTTGGTAATTCAATTCCTTCTATTTTGGTCACAGTTACATAATTTCGATAATGTTATTTATTATATAAATATGATATAAATTCATTATTTTTATATTTTTTGAGTCTTTAATAATAGTTATATATAGAAAAATGAATTCCATTGTTCATGGAGATGGATATCCTATGCACCCATGAACAAATTTTTAACATTTCGATAGATCAAATGAATGAATGAGAAATAATAATTCACCATTAAAAAATTATTATTATATCATGTATATTCATTTAATATATCAATAATATAATCTATATTAATTTTTTATGAAAACAAATTGCATCACTTCGTGGAGGTTATAGCCCACACGTACTCATGAGCGACATTATTGATTTATAATGGATAGGTAGATAACAAGGTAAAAACAATGTTATTATTCAATAAGGTTGATAATTTATTAAATATAACATATAAATATCAAAAATTTAAAAATACCCATCTATAAAATATGGTGATGAAAGATGAATTATATCACTATGTGGAGATGGTAAGTCACATGTGTTAGGTTTTCAGGGCCCGTAGCGGAAGCCGGTGGGTCGGGGATTTTAATGTTTTCACCAACAGAATGACGGTACTTGTTGTTGCTGACGATCTGAGTCTCGGAGAGGTCTGGGAATCTCTCTTAAATTATTAAGAGAACTGAATTAAAATGAAAATGTACCAGTTTCAAATCCGAAGGCGTGGTCGACTGCTGCTAGCTGATGGCGATCATCGCTTGAAGGATCCATATCAGGATCCCTCTAGATCATCCACACACACTACAAAAATCCTCTACAATGCCGATCGTTGAACTCCTGGTGCTAGCATGGCGATCTGACGATGCTTTCGACGTCCTGATGGTCACAGCATCGAGAAACCTTCGATGCTTGAGGAAGAACTTGATCTGAACTCTTGGATCATTAGCTTCTCTCTCTAGGAAGCCGGAGGAGAGAGAGGCCCTCATTTTTTATTCCATAATTGAATGAATAGTTATATACACACCAAAGAGAGATAGATCCTCCTCTCTTATTTATATATATGTTGATAAATATTTGGTAGGGTTCCCCAGCCCCCATTAATATCAACATTCTCTAAACATATAATTTCAACGGACTAAACTGTGCCAATATTATTTCATATTTTATCACATACTTTTAATATATATATAATATATATTACGTGATAAAACTAAGCAATTTAACTCGAATCTCTATCCCGCTTAATATTAAATTAACCTTGAATATTAAAATAATATTCGTTCGATTAATATTTTCTAGTATTTACCGATCTCGTAAATACATTAAATAAATTCATTCACAAAAGTTTATAACTTGAATATTAATAAATTTATTAAATTCATTTGGTGATCAACAACTTGGACAATGCTCGGACCCCGTGGTGGGGCCCACTATGTCCATATACCTATTCAACTGAATGTGTGCGGATTCTTGAATACGCTGTTGTGTGTGACCCTCTAGGCCCTTATCTCGATACCAGTAAATAAAATCCACAGACCAAGAGTGGATTCTAGAAAATCATCATGGCCCTTAAAGAGATAAGGATAGTCATAGCAATGACTACCATCCTACGAACACTGACTGTGTTTTATAGTCTCTTTGTCATTTGATATCTCATAAAGAATGACGCACTCTTGTGTCATCGTCCTTATCTTGATTTATTTTTTTGATCTATCCATATGGATTTTCCTTTATAATGCTTTGGCCAAAGACTTATGAAGGCGGCACCATCCTGATCAACCAGGCATAAGATATTCAACTTCCTAAACTTGGAAGCGAAAAATCGTTTCTTGACCATTCAACCAACGTCATACAACTAACGATGCACCCGACACAAGCTACCTCACAACGAAATTACTGCCATGGTTTCCGCCTTGCATAAAAGTACATAATTAAATGATATACATTGGTAATGGTCTCAAGCCAGAAGACAAATACACTTTTTGGTAGATAGGAACAACCAATGACACCCAATACATGTGGTGTTCCTATTGACGGGTCTCTCCTTATGATCTCACTACTAGAGATCACCAAGTGTGAACTTCATGAGAATAAGTCTCAATGCTTATGAGCCCCCAGCACCTGATAGTCAGACATCTATTGTGTCCAGTCAGTAAGATGTATCTAGACTATAGAATATATATTTAAGATCAATATCATTGTATCCCGAGGTTCTCATTGTACCATGGGATATTATATAACCTCTTGACATAACAATTAACCTTTGGACATTACCATTATTATAGTGGACACAGAAAAGTCTGCACTATAATGGTAATATGTCATCATGCATATCTAACTGTACACATGATATGGTAATCAAAAGTACTACATTGTTGGGTCTATGGCACCCACTATTTCAACAACATGTAGACACTAGTGATAGGATTACTTATTATTTGATGTGAACGATGGTGGACAATAACAGTTTAATTGACATAATAACATTATATTATATTTTGGATAAATTTTATTATTTTATTATAGATACCATGGATTTTGGTTAGGTAAAATATGAATTAAAAAAATAAAGTGGTTGATTAAGATGATTACCTCTTTGTTGAAATAATTACATTAGATATTCTCTAAAGGATCCAAGGTTTTTCCTTTTGGGAATAACATTACCTATAGACTATGGTTGTGGATTTTGATAAATTAATTTGGTAGTTCTTGTTGGAGATATATTGATCAATGTATTGTAATGAAAACAAATGATGGGTTCCCTTTTAAAAGTTTGGAAAAGAGAACTCTTGAATTTCATAAAAGATTAAAATATAATAAAATAATTCAATAGAAAAATTACTCAAATTGAAATAGATGAAATATTAGGCGGTATTTTATTTAAATCTAATCAAACAATGAAATTTACAATGCATTAAATGGTGGTTTAAACATTTCCTTTTAGTTTAAAAACATTGTTGACCAATTTTAACCATAAATGTGGTAACATATTTTTTACTCTTAGGGTTATAATTTTACATAGAATGTGAAAATTGTCTCATAAATGGATAATGTATTACATTGTGGACAATATTGTGTCTAGGTTTTCCAATATCATAATTTTTTGGACATTTAATTTTTTAGGAAGGTATTTTTTTAATAAAATGTCAATAATTCCATTTTTATAGTGTTCATATAATATAACATATAAGACGACAAAAAAAATTTATTATAATATAAAAAATTAAAATGACAATAATATTCTATAATAATCTATATATATTTTCAAACCCAATAACTGGGTAAAATTATATTACTGTTAATATTTTTAAATTCATTTATTTTATTTTTCAATCAATTGAAGAAACATGGCATCACGGTAGCATATTCATTTTAGGAAATTATATAATCACCTAAAATTTTAAATAAATTACAATTTTGAAAATAATATCATTATTCCAAAAATAGCTATTAACATTTATTCACAATTTTCCTTTTTCCCTATGTGAACAGAATGATAATTTTTTATTTAAGAGAGTGACATTTGGTAATTTTCATTTCATTAAATATTATGAAGGTCATTTTCTTGTACATGTATCCATTAAATAATAAATGTTAGGCCCCACAGTGATAGCAGTCAAGGTAAATTTATCTAATAAGTATTTATATATATTATTTTGACCTTAAAACATAGTTTTAATCCTAATTATCACATTATACAGTTATAATGGAACTTAAATTTTACTATGGTCAATATTCATATTGAACAAAAATAGGAGGGTCTAATATACAAACACTAAATATTCTAATTCAAAATATTTTTCCCTTTCTCAATAGTAAATCTCATTAATATGATGAAATAAATTTAACATAAAAATGAAAAACATGAGGAAAAATAATTTTTAAGTAAAATATATTTTTAATTATTCAATATTTTGTTAACAAATTCTTGCATGAAATTTAATCTCGTAAATTTTGATTAATTATTAATAATTTAACTGAAATTTTATTACACTTAAATAATTTTAATACATAATTTGACCCTATAAATTATTAAAAATATATAATTTTCAATAAAAATAGTTATTTAATTTTCATCGAACAATCAATAATTTTTGAAAATTATCCAAAATTCAACCTTTGATAATTTTTTAATAATTTTTTCAAAAAGTAATTCTATTTTGTCAAATAAATATTCTAATATTTAAAATAAAAATAAATAAAACATTTTGGAACTAAAAAGGAATCATATTTTCTGGAAATATATTATTGAGGCCTTGATTTTCATTTATAAAAAACTTAAATCCAAGAATTCTTATGTCATAATCAATATACACACACACACACATATATATATTGATTAGGAAATATATATATATATATATATATATTGAATAAGAAATATATATATATTGAGGAATAAATAAATAAATATATATATATATATTATAATGTTTTTATTCTTATTTATACATGTCAAATAATTGGATAAATTATAAAAGTCACATTTAAGTAATAATATTTCAAGGATTAGTTAATCTTAATGTTGCTGTCATATATGATATTTAACATAATTTTCTACTTTTAAAAATAAAAAGGTGTTATAGTTATATGTCAACACATAAAGATAACATGAGCATAAGGGTAATATTACTTGGGTATAATAAATTGGAATTCATACACATCATATCATTGATCATAATCATGAATCGTGACATGAAGTATTTGAGTTCATACGACAAGAACCGTATTGAAATCCAAGGGCATGTGTCGTATGGGAAAAAAGATTGGTATAAGACATAAATATTGGGAATAAAAATATTAATAGATAATTATTTTCCTAGTCAATTATAATTTCTATGACTCTCATAGTGAATTAGGTTCACTCCACATTCCATTGTATCCTTAGTCAAGGATTAGTTCCAAGACTATCACACTTGATAAATATACATATAGAACTAGGTTTATTTTTCATTCTAGTCTTTATTATCTCATGATATATCCATCATTACCTAATCAATTGGTTAGATATATAATTCTGGCCCCACTCATCGTGTAATTACAATCCATTCATATGTGTTCCAGAAGAACGTAATTCATCAATCAAATAACTAAACCCATAAAATGGTAACATGGTTCATAAACATTTGAATATTTTATCATAACATTACCAATATAAAATAAATAGGGTTTTTAAAAATCTCATTATCATTATCATAAAATATAGCTAAAAATAATTAATATGGTATCATTGGATTATATCCCTAAAAAATAATAAGTAATATAAAACAATGATATCTTGAATGAAAAATGACATTAAAAATAACTTGTTATACTTATTGAGAAAATAAACACTTTATATTGAAATAAAATTCATAAAATATAAAAAATTTCAAATTATTATAGAAAACATTACCACTGAAAATAACCACTATAATGTATAAATTAATCTCCAAGTCATTGAGCAGTTGTGACCGACCAAAATTTACTTAATGTTATATGTGTTAAAACAACGATTCCATTTATACTATTGGTAAAAAGAAAAAAATAAATCATCTTGAAAAAGAATAGTATATTCCCTTTAAACATTTGAATAAACATTCAAATATGTTTATAAATTACTAAAACATTAATATTATAATAGAAAAAAAATTGAAAACAATTTTTAACACCCAAATATTTCATAGTATGTTATTTCTTTAAAGTAATTCAATCGCTTGTGCAACATGCAACACCATGTTCAAGCGCATCATAACCTTTCAAACTATCCATTTTAAAAGTGGGTATGAAGCGTATTTACCACATTTTTTGTTTTATATATATACGATTTAATTTTAACATTCATATTTTTCATTTCATAGATATAATGTAAGGACAAATAAAATTTTTCAGAAAAAACAAGTGTTTTTTCAAAAAATTCAGTTTTTCCACCGTTTAAAGGAGAACCCTATTTTAAATCTAATATTTGACACTTTTATATATTCAATTTAATGAAATAAAATTTTTCTTTAGATGTGGGACATAAAAATTTTGTATGTATAAATTTTTGGTACTTTTCAAATAACCTATATATTTTGATGAATAGTGAAAATATAAAATTTTAATTGAAAACAAATTTTTTAATCGAAATATTTTATAGTGTTAAATTATGAATTTGATTGATTTTAAATTATAATTTGATTATGTTTTTATCATTTAATATAATTTAGTTCTTTGTATGTAATTTCACATTGAAATTGGTCATAAAAGCATGTCAATCTTTTGATAGTTTATACTTCTTAAAAACACGATTTCAGGTTTTGAAAATGGAAATTAATTTCAAATTAATTAATGAAATTTATTTTTTTAATTTTGTAAAATAAAAATCATTTTTGAATTTTAAATATCAAAATATGATTATAGTTAATTTTTGGTATTTTTCTAAACACATTAAATTTTTTATTAATAGTGAAAAAGAATGTGTTATTGTTTAAAAATGACTATTATTTAAATAATAATTATTTTTTATTTAAATTTATTTTAGATTAAAAATATATAAATAATATCTATATTAGTCCAATTTAATTCATTGGTTTAATTTTATAATAATATTGGATATATAAAACTTTATTGAACTTTTTACTGTCTTTTACATACCTACTAAGAACATTCTCAAATTTGCATAAAACATAATTTTACTGCTTCTGTGAATTGAATTTCAAAACTACAAGATACACGGTTGAAATTAGTAAGTTAAATGTGGTTCAATAGGGTAAAAATAATTTTTGGTGAATTGTGACTTTTGGATTTTATTTACCATGGTTAAAAATAAATAGGGTAATAAAAGGTAAAAATGATTATAGTTTCCCAAACAGATGTCCTCATTCTATTAGATAAGTATTTTTCGACTAAAATAAACCTTATGAATAAAATATGATCATTTTTTATCCATTTAGATTATATTTGGACATTTATTATTAATTTATTTAAATAAGAATTTTAAGTGTTAAATTAAAATTTTATTAACTAAAACATTTCTAAAATATTATTATACATAAGATAAATTCGACTATAAAAATAATTATAAAGTAAAAAATATTCCCTAAATCATGGTTTTTTATTTTTAATGTTTAAACATTAAATAATTAAATTTATTTATGACACAATGATGATGTAGTAATTACCTTATTAATGAAAGATTAAAATAATTGATATTATAAATATCAAAATAAATGAAAATTTAGACTATTGATGCCATCCACGAATTTTATATGTGAATATGACATGTTAAGGTTGATTTAATGTATTTTTTTGAAGTAATAAAGTATTTTTTACTTTCACAAAAATCAAATCCTAATTAGAGCCAAAATTGACATAAATGAGTTTTTAAAACAAATACTATATTATTAAATGATATAATATTCCAAAAAATATAAGGATTGGACAAAGGACATAGAGAGAGATAAATATGTAAATAAGGAACCAATTGGGGTTCTCTTGGAATTTTATAAAAAGTTTATTAACAATCTAATAAAAGAATACAAGATGATATAGTAAAAGTTAAACTATTTAACTATGAGTTAAATCTAAAATATAAGGTAAATATGGTGACCTAAACTTATCCAAAACCTATTGGTTGAGAATATTTCGACCCATAACCACATTAGACTCAAACTAAATCCATTTGGAGCCATTAGAAACCCAAAATTATTTTATAATAAAATATTATTTCAAACCTTTACTTAAGTGCCCCACACCTCTCTTATAAAAGGGTACTTTCCCTTCTCTTTATTTCACACATACCTGTCCATTTGGCTCATCCATACCTAGCTCAAATATCCTACCAAATACCCTCAATTAATCCTAGAGTCCTTAACTTTATTATAAATCCCACATATGGACCCCTTTTGATCAAATCCAAAGGTAGCACAGAAAGAAAAGATAATAATTTTGTCACCTCGTTCAAAGTTATTTCCATCTTCCACATAATATTTATTTGTTGTTTCCATCAGAAAATAATAAATCCATTACCTTATAAAAACTTTTATGTAATTATAAATATGGTACAATATTATTCATTATTCTATCCATCCTATGAATGACTAAGTCACCATACGTGCATACGTACGGATTACCATCTCCACATCATGTTGTAGTTTTTTATTCAACACTTTATTATTTGGATTGGTATAATAATGCATATAATTGATGTGAATAATAAACATAAAATTTTAATGATTTTTTATATGTAATATACAATCTAATTACAAACTATTTCACCATCAATAGAATGATATTGTCTCTCGGGCGTACGTACGGATTGTTGTATCCACGAACACGATGAGATTCATTCCCCATGGTAACCATTCAAGAATAATTTTCATTTTATAATTAAAAATAATTTTTAAGAACATAATATCATTATGTATATGAATCAAATACTTCAAATCCATTACAAACATGACTTACGTAACAAAACATATAAGAGATAAT
This sequence comes from Viscum album, assembly GCA_963277665.1. NCBI lineage: Eukaryota > Viridiplantae > Streptophyta > Magnoliopsida > Santalales > Viscaceae > Viscum > Viscum album. The sequence goes on along the minus strand of OY728131.1, from coordinate 299,984,514 downwards.
GAATCACTTAACACCTAAAACAATAATACTACTAAAATATTGTTAACAAAGAAATATTAGAAGATCATATATAATATTATATTTATGTATTTGGTTCTTATAAAATTTAATAACGATAATTTATCATTTTTAAATAATGTTAATATACCCTCTATCAAATATAAATTACAAGGTAGGGGTTGATTTTTTAATCTCTTTATTTTTCTGAGGTAGTTTAAAAATAAGTATCTATTGGAACTTCTTTATCATCCATATCCATGTTTCATAAAAATGTATTTCAAAGAATTTTTTCTTTTTAGTTGAATATGGGTTGTAAAGTCATTTATAGCCTTTTTTGACATTCTATAAAATGTTTTTAAAGAAATATTTTCATCTTTTTCCAAACAAGGTACTTTTTGACCCTTTCCAAAATTTATGGTCAGAATGTTTTTTTAACTTATATTGTGTGTGCAGCTATTTGCTACCATTATAACACCTTCAAATCTCCCGTTACAATATTGTAAGAATGTTTTCAAAATAAATGTTTTGTTTTATAATTACGTGACTTTTAAATGATTTCATAATTTCCCTCAAATTGTTTTGATTTCATTTATGTCAACATTCTTTGATGGATTTTACATTTGTTTAAAGTTAATTTATTATGATATAATCATCCATATTGTAATAAAGGTTTTATGATATGTTTGAATAAGGATGTGTTATTCTTATACCATTCATGGTTTATGGTTAAAGTATTAACATTTCACATGGTAGATTTAGTATGAATCTTTATGTTATGTTTCAATCATTTTGTATGAGGAATGTATTAAAATTAGTAAGTGACATTTCGAGCCCTCTGTAGATCATCGATGCACCCGTAAGTCTCATTAGAAAAACTATTTTCCTGGCAAAAGTCCTTGACATAATCTTATTTGTAGTCTCGGCATGAGGCCTTCACTATGTGGGTATGAGGTCCGGAATTATGCATTCTATTATTATGAAATTATCTATTGATATTACATGTGATTATTTAACTAGTAAAATATCTATTTGAATTAGTAAACAGAATTATTTGATTTATCTTTTCCATATTATCTTGATGTAAATATGTTTAAAATTTATTTTTTTAGTCTTATACATTTCCTTAAAAAAAATTTCTTATGTTAGTTTCTATTATATTGTTATCCTTACTGAGTATCTAAGCTCACCCATTTCTATGATTTATTTTTTTCAAATATGGGATGAAATATATTATGACAGACTTTCAGGGATAAGATAACGTATATGAGTGTGTTCAAAGGAGACATAATGTTGTTATTTTTTTTATTTCATAATGCAATGTAAAACATAGGTATGTATCTAGTAATTATAAGGTTACTAAACTGATTGGTCTTTCGGGATTTGATCCATTTTGATCTTGCTTATATTATGCAATAATGCATTGACTCTGGATAACTAGGTTCGGGGTGTTATAATTGGTATCATAGGAAGTTTAGTAAAAACCATGGAAAGTAGATTTTGATAAACTCTGATTAGATAACATTACCTTAAGATAGACTTTGGGGATTTGTATAGAAAAACTTCCAAAAAATTTCATAGTTTAAATATTATGTGGGTTTTCCAAGAAAATATATCCATGTCTGGATACAAACAGGTAGAGGTGGCTCTGGAACAGATGTACCTTGGAGTGAAAACTATAAAAACAAATTTCAGGCTTGACCCGGGATATCTAGGTAAATGACAACAGGCTTTACTGCACTCTAGGCATTGACACTCCCAAGGGATATGCATAGGATAAAACACAATTTTTTTACAAACCATTGTGATAAATATATGAGTAAATACATCCTCAAAGAAATAATTTTTATGATTACAAATTATATGAATATAATTTTCAATTTATGATTAGTATTTTAAAATCTTGGAATTATACATTGAAATTCATAAACTAAACAAGATTATGTCATTGTTTAGAAATAATTCCTAGTGGATGAAATGAGAACTCCAGTAATACGCATGATCCAACGATTAAGAAGGATCATATATATCGTTCTCTTGAGCATATATTTACACAGTAAACAATCTCCCACATATTTTAATCATATCAATAAATATTATCATGTGTCAATAAGATAAGTAAAGATTTTTCTGAATCATATGGCTTTGAAATGGAGCTAGAGAAGAAAATGATTTTAGAGAGAAAGATGGATAATGGGAAGAAGGTAAAGAAGGATTTTGCCTTATCCGACAACTGTGGAAAGAATCACCTTCATAAATGCTTGAAAGGAATGGGATTTTGGTATAAGTTTGGAGAAAAACGACACCATGTACATGATTGAAATGGTAAGAAAAAGTTTTCAAATGTACAATTTTCCATCTGTAAGGAGTTGGGAAACTACGCAAATTAATGTCCAAATCATAACAGTATACCCCAAATGATGCTATTGGATAATAATAAAGTTATTATAATACCACAAATGAAGAGGAATACTTAGTGTTATAATATTTTTTATTAATGAATTATGACATATGAGTGTTGTATCAATGATGTACTGGTTATATTAATTATGGAAATAAATAAGGATTGTACTGCTATACTATTTCATTGAGGATTGGAGATTATATGTTACTAAGAAAAATAATTTAACAACAAGTTAAAATTTTTAGAAAATATATTTTTGATCGAAAGATAAAATTTAATATGGTCCTGAAACTAAGGTAGTGATTTTGGAGTAAGAGATGGTTGATTTGGATCAATTATATTGGATATTCTTGACAAACTTGTAACAGATTAATGTTTTGTTTATTCCAACATTATTGGGGTATCCAAATTTTTTGGATATAAGGAATATATCTAGTATTCCTTAAGAAATAAAGGAGCATGAATGTAGTCAATAAGGTTTTATGGTAATTCTGGGTGTTACCATGTTTTAAGAGAATACATGATGAAGGTACTCATGTTTTATTATTTGGAAAAAAGAGATCTTCATTATGTAATGTTGACTTACCTTCTAAATTTTTGGACTATGAGTTTGGAATTAAGTATTTTGAATAAATCTAAAGGTTGGAATAGATTAATTTGGGCATTGGATACTATATTTTATGGTTAAGACATTTATTAAGATTATTAATAGATTTTTATAAAAAGGACGACCCAAAGTTCTGGTGACAACCCGTTGCGCCCAGTAAGGCCGCAAGACTTGAACACACAACCGAAGGGAGATAAGGGTGCTTCACCTACAACTAGCCTACATGATGTCCTAGTTTTTATAATGTAGTTTTTTTAAATGATATGATATATGAATGATAAATTGATTTTTTTATTGAAACCCTATACGAATGGAATAAATAAAATAATTTTATGTTCTATTATATTATTGACTGAAAGATTTTTTTTGTGGTAGATATTAGTTAAAGGATGGAACTCTGCTTGTCAATTATTTTTTTTCCTATTCTATTAAGAAATTAATTCTTGAACTTCATGGAAAGTATCTTAAAACCACAAATTTGTTATCCTATTACCTTATTCGTTGATGAACTAATTATATTTTAAGTCATCATTGATTTATGGATTTGAGGCCCTCAATTTTCTAGTTATTTTTCACTTGTTTGAGATTGATGACCTCCATCAATCACTAAAAATATTTACTTTTTTCCTTCAATTATGTATCTCAAATTTCCTGCAATGTTCTCGTATTCTAAATCCTAATTTGGTGGTGACTTGTTCATTTCCCTTTCCCTCTTATTAATATGAAATTATATTAACCCATTTTCCATTCTGTGTTTTCCACAAAGGTATTTTTTATTTTACACCTTTTATTTTAGAAGAACAATTTCAAATTTCAAAGAGTCAATTTATCGAAGGAGGGAAGAATGTAACACCCCAATATTTCATAGCATGTTGACTATTTAAAGAAATTCAATAGCTTGCGCTACACGCAACACCGAGTTCAAGCGCATCATGACCTATCAAACTAGCCATTTTAAGAGTGGGTATGAAGAGTATTAACCATATTTTTAATTTTATATATGTCCTATATAATTTTAAAATTTATATTTTGTGTTTCATATACATAATATATAGAAAAATTTCAATTTTTTATATAGAATAAGTATTTTTTTAAAAATGCAGTTTGTCCGCCTTTTAATGGAGAACCCTTTGTAAATTAAATATTTAACAATTTTATATATTCAATTTAATGAAATAAAATTCTTCTTTATAAAAGGGATATAAAAAATTGGATAAATTTTTGGTACTTTTCTGATAACTTTCATATTTTTATAAATAGTGAAAAATGCTAAATTTTAATTGAAAACAAAATTTTAATCGAAATAATTTATAGTGCTAAATTATGAATATGAGTGGTTTTAAAATATAATTAAATTATATTTTTATAATTTAATATAATTAAGTTCATTGTAAGTAATTTCACATTTAAATTGAACATAAACACATGTCAATCTTTTGACAGTTTTTACTACTTAAAAACCTGCTTTCTAGTTTTGACAATGGGAATTAATATAAAATTAATTAATGAAAATCCTATAATTTCATTTTGGTAAAAAAAGAAATAATTTTTTAATTTTTAATTTCAAAATTATCTTAGGTTGAATTTTTGTTATTTTTCTGAAAATTTTCAATTTTTGATAAATAGTGAAAAACACTATGTTATTGTTTAAAACCGACTTTTATTTAAATAATTATTATATTTTATTTAAAATTAATTTAAATTCCAAATAAATAAATACTACCTTAACTATTATAATGTAATTCATTGATGTAATTTTATCATAATAATATTATATATATAAAATTTTATTGAACTTTTTACTGTCTTTTACCCACCTTCTAGGCACATTTAGAAATTCCCATGAAACTTGATTTTACCACTTCTGTGAATTGAATTTCAAAAATCCAAGAGAAACGGTTGACATCAGTAATTAAAATGTGGTTCTAATAGGATGAAAATATTTTTTGTTGAATAGTTACTTTTGTATTTTATTTACCACAGTTAAATACAAAATAGGGTAATTAAAGTTCAAAATGATATTATTATTACCCTAACACATGTCCTAATTCTATTGGATGAGTTTTTTTTAACTAAAATAAACCATCAGAATTAAATATGATCCTTTTTGATCCAGTTGGAGTATATTAGGACATTTATTATTATATTAGTTAAAGAAGAGTTAAAAGTGTTAAATTCAAGTTTTAATAAATAAAACATTATTAATATAGTATTATAGAGAAGATAAATTCGACAGTAAATATTCATTACAATTTTAAAAATATTTTCTAAATCACGGTATTTTATTTATAATTTTTATCCATTAAATAATAAATTTTATTTATGACACAATGATGATGCAGTAATTACTTTATTAATAAAAGACTATAATAATTGATATTATAAATATAAAATTATATTTAAATTGAGACTTTTGATGCCATCCAAGAATGTTTTAGGTTAATGAGATATTTTAGGGATGATTTAATTAATTTTTTTCTAAATAATCAAGAATTTTTAACTTTTACAAAAACAAAATACTAAATAGTGTCAAAATTGACATAAATGAGTTTTTAAAATAAATATTATATTATTAAATGATCTAATACTCCTAAAAATATAATGTTTGGCCAAAGGTCATAGATAAAGCTATATATATCATAATCAACAACTTGGGGTTCTCTTGGAATTTTATAGTATGTTTATTAACCATGTAATAATAAAATACAAGATGTTGTAGTAAAAGTTAAACTATTTAACTAAGTGTTAAATCTAATTGATAAGGTTAATATGGTGACCTAAAATTTTCCAAAACCAATTGGTTGGTATTATTTAGACCCAAATCCACCATATCCTAGAAATAAATCAATTTGTATCTATTTTAAAATAAAAATGAGTTTATAATAAAATAATATTTCTTGATTTTCCTAAAGTGCCCCTCACCTCTCTTATAAAAGGATACTTTCCCTTCTTTTAATTTCACACCTCCATATACAGTTGTATTAGATGAACCTTGATCAAATATCCTCCCTAATACCCTCAATTAATCCCTTAGGCCATAATTTGAAATTAAATCAAACATAAGGATACCTTTTGATCAAATCAAAAAGAAGCACCTGAAGAAAAGATAATAATATAATCACCTCTTTCAAAGTTATTTTCTTCTTCCACTTAATATTTATTTGTTGTTTCCATAAAAAAATAATAAATATAGTAACTTGTATATAATGTTATGTTATTATAAATATGGTACAACTTTATTCATTATTCTATCCATCCTATGACTGCAAAATTCACCACACGTGTGTAGGTACGACTTACCGTCTCTACGTCATGGTGTAGTTTGTTATTCAACACTTCATTATTTGGATGTGTATAACAATGTTTTTAATTAATGTCAAAAATAAATATAACATGTTAATAATTCATTATATATAACATATCATCTAATTACATTTGATTTCACCATCAATTTCATGATATTGTTGCTTGTGCATACGTACAGATTACCGTCTCCAAGAACGCGATGAGATTCATTCCACATTGTAACCATTCAAGAAAATTATTTTTTTTAGGATTAAAAATAATTTTTACGAACTTAATATCATCATATATATGAATCAAATACAAACTATCCATAACAAAAACTACTTATGTAACAAAACATATAAGGGAAAACAAATTAGTTAACACCCAAAACAATTATACTATAAAAATATTATTTACAAAGCAATATTAGAAGATCATATATGATAACATATTTATATATGTGTTTCTTGTAAGATTTATTAACAATGATTTAACTATTATACTAGATATTAATGAACCCCTAATCAAGGAAAAGTACAAGTTAATGGTTAATTTTAAAATCTCTTAATTTATCTGATTTTGATTATACGTAAGTATCTACAGGGACTTCTTTATAATCCACATTTGTGATTCTTAAAAATGTATGTTAAAACATTTTTACTATTTAATATCTTATGGATTAAATTCAATTGTACCTTTTTTGACTTTCTATAAGACGTTATGATAGGAATATTTCTGTCAATTTTCCAAACAAGGAACTTTGTGACCTTTTCGAAATATTAAGGTACAAATGTTTTTTATCATATACAGCGGGTGCAGCTATTTTATATCATTATAAAACCTTTAAATATTCCCTAATAATATTATACGAGTATTTTCAAAATAAATGTTTTCATTTATAATTACGTTACTTTTAAATGATTTCAAAATTTTCCACATATAGTTTTGATTTCATCTATGTCAACATCTTTGATTAATTTTTCACTTGTTTGAAGTCGACTTATTATGATACTGTATTCCTTATTGTATTGAAGGTTTTGTGATATTTTTAACTATGAATATGTTATTTTTATACAATTCATAGCTTATGGTTAAAATATTAACATTTCATATGCTTGTTTTAGCATTATTTTTTGTATTATGTTTCAATCTTTGCTTAGGAGGAATGCATTAGATTTAATATGTGATGGGTGGATCCCGCTATAGCTTCTCGATGTGTCGGTAGGTCTCATGAGGCTAACTAGTGTCTTGGTACTAGTAATTTACAAAATATTATTTATAGTCTTAGAATGAGGCCATGACATTGTGGTTATGATGTTTATAATTATGTATTCCATCATTATGTGTTAGTTCCACTAGGTTAGATACCCTGGTATGGGGGTGAATTAGGGTATGACATATTTAAAAAACTACCTCTATTGATCTTGTTTTTATGTTATGAAAAACTCACTTCTCTTTGTTTCCCATAGAAAAGTATAAACAAAAATTAAATCATGCACAGGACACAATGACTTTTATCTGGTTCACCCTCATTGGGCTATGTCCATGGAGTATACACTAGAAATGGGTCGATGTACCAACATCACTAAAAGTTCTCTATTTTTATAATGTTCGAAGTTGACTCACTGTCCCTTCTGGTTTACAACCAATCACGATATTAAATCTCACTGATCTCTCAACTTAAGTCTTCTCACTACTTCTTAATAATATCCACTCATTGTGTATATAAATTTAGGTCTCTCCATTATATCTAATGAAATTTTCATCCTTAACTGTAAATTTATGCTCTGTTGACATACCATTTTCTCCCACAGATGAATCTCTCTTTGCACCAGGTGTACCAGGAAACCTCAAATCTTTGGTGCAACCCTTACTGCGTCCTGCGCAAAACATTAATACCTTGCACGTAAGATTCCACATTTGTCACAAATCACCCTTTGCATGAAACTTCAATCATTCACGCAACTCAAATATTACGCGTAATGTTCTTATCATGTATGCAACTGAAAATCATTCAGCAACTCCCTTTGCCAAAATTATTATGAGATCAAGAGATTGGATTCTCTCTAAGTGTTGAGATCATTCGAATGAGGGGTTCACCTCGTATTTATAGGAATTATTGACTATTGCACGGAATATTTATGTTTTTCTAAGCAAGTTCCTCTTCGAGTGGGAAAACCCCTCTTTGGCATCGCATTGGGCGTAAAAGTTTCTTTCGGGAAACCTCATCTTTCATGTCTATTTCCAAATATTTTGGGCACATAATTACTTTTTAATTTTTCAACATTCTTCTCCCAAAACATGACTTGCGCACAAGTTTCCATCGCACATCTCCATCTTTCGTTCACATCTTCAAATATTTTGTGTGAAACATGCCTTTATCATTTTTTAACATTATTTTCATTTTGTAATGCCTCCAGATCATCCATTCCTTTGTCATCGTTCCTTGTCCTCATAGATTTTCAATAATATCTGTGTAACTCAACAAATCACCATGTAAACCCACTTTTTCAAGAAATTTAACATCATGGTTTGCTCTTTCATCAAACACGACATGAAGGTCTTCTTTGTCGACAAACACAATCACCTCAAAAATGCTTCAATGATACCTCGAGGGATTTTTTTTCCAACATTATGAAATTTTCTATTGTAATTACATGTTATTATTAGACTAGTATAATATCAATGTGAATTATTAAATGGAATTATTTTATTTAACTTTTTAGTATTATGTTTATGTTTAAGATTAAAAGGACTTTGTTTTAGTCTTACACATTGCCTTAAATTTTTTTTTCTTATGATAGTTTCCACTATATTGTTATCCTTTGTGAGCATCTAAGCTCCCCCCTTTCTATAATTTTTTTTACTAGGATTTGAATATTTATATTATGACTTAGATTCAGGGATATGATAAAGGATATGAGTGTATTCAAAGAGGAACCAATGTTGTTGTTTTTTCATTTCATAATGAAATGTAAAACTTATGAATGTATCTAGTACTTCAAAGGCTACTAAACTGAGCATTCTTTCAGGATTCTATCCCTTATGATCATGCCAATGTTATGTAATAATGCACTGACTCTTGGTAACTATGGTTGGGGTGTTACTAATTTCAAATAAAATAATTTAGTGGGAACAAAAATATTCCTGGAAAAAGTGGAAATAATATATGCTTTTCGAAAAATATTATCCTAATATTTCTTTTATAAAAGAGCGTAAAATTATAATATTATATAAAAATATCCTGCATAAAAATATGAGTATAATATTCATGAGATTCTATAGAGGTTGATCTTGAAATTTACTCATCAAAAACTAAATCATGATTAATCTTAGTAAATAATGAGATTGTAAAATAAAACCCTGCCAATATTTTAATTCTTGAATCACAATTCCCCTAAAAGAACAACATAAAATGAAACATTAAATATCATGAAAATAATTATAATCAGGATATTAAAATTCAAAGGGGTAGTATATACACCTCACAAATAAAAAATATGTGCATAACATCAATCATGTCTCACCAAAGAAATACTTAGAGGGAGATCACTAACTGTATTGGAAATCACTAAATAAAAACCTCATGAGAGGGATAACCATAAATTTATTTTCAAATACCCAATATATTTTTGAAAATAAACATAAAAGGAATTCATGTTTATTATATACACTATTGAAATTTAATAACAATTGAGAATGGATCATGTCTCAAAGAAATAAATGTGATATGAGAAATTCCCTTACTTCAAGTTAAACAATCGTTAAAAGAACAATAACCTATCCTATTATAAATATATACATATTATACCAATATAATATATTCCTTTATATTTTTTCTATTTCCTATATAATGCACTTATAATATTTAAATACAAATTTATAGATAATTTATATTCAAATCATTGTTTTATAATGTCAACTATGTCATTTTTTATGAAATTTTAGGTTCAGAAGTTATATTGTATGAAAAATTTTCACAGTTTTTCAATATCTAGAAAATTATTAATTAAATTAAAATAATATATACTATATATATATTTATTATTAGTTTCATCTATAGAATACAAAGACAGTAAAAAATCATTTTGATCCGGGAGATGGTAGATCTTAGTTATGAATGTTCAAAGGTTCTAATTTATAAAAAAAAGAATATAGGAATGATAAATATTATGTAAATATTAATGAACCATAATTATATCATTAGAACCATGTATATAAATTGTATCTTTGTATATAAACATCTATGTTGACAATAAATGAAAAAAAATAATATGGCCTCATGGATGGAGTAGTCTACATGTATGGGCGAGAAACAATGCCATTTTATAGTGGATAAGATAGTAAGAATGTAGATGTGATATTTAAATCCTAGAAGCATAATTATTTCATAAAAGTAATATATATATACATTATATCCATCATAATGTACAGCCACAAAATATGGTGATTTTTAATAAAACGTATCACTACATGGATGTGGTAGTCTACACGTACACTTGACTGATACATTCCCAGTCTATTAACTGGAAAACATGTTGAATAAAGGTGGTTACATAAACATAAAATAATTATATTATATTATGTACAAAAAAATTATTATTCTATTTTTATTACCATATATTTAGAGGACATAGATGATAAAATAAATTGAAATATTTCAGATTGGATGATTACCTCTTCATTGGTATACCTCTTTTAGATCCTTTATTAAGGACCTTTAGAATTTTATTTAAAAAGATCAGAGCTATAAATATGTGCATAAGGAATATTATTAAATACATTTTTCTGGTTTAGTATATCTACATGGATCAAAATGTTACACATAAGAGAAATAATGGTTGTTAATTTATAACGGATTGAAAATACAAATACTAAATAAACAAAATTATTTAAATATATTAAATTCATTTTTAATGTGAATATACAACTATTTGTTTTAAATTTAATATAAAATATATGATATGGTATAAAATCCAAAAAAATCAATAAAATTTGGATAGTTTTAATATGTATTTTAGACATATCTTTTGATTTAACCTTTCTCTTAACCTGTTTTAACCATATCTATATTGTCACGACCCGACCCAACTGGGCTCAAGCCCCGAATCCCCAAGCCCGCCTTCAATAGGCCAGGGGCTGGCGGCCAGTGCCGAGTAGGCTATCACAAACATGGGAGGCATTAGCCTAAGGTACCTATACACACGCACCCACAAACACCTCCATGGAACAGTGAAGAGATATAGAAACTGAAAAGTAAATTCATGCATACAATCTATCCCAAACCAGAGTGCAACAGATAAAGTACAAAGGGAAAAACATGGCCCACCAATGAAAACTAAAAAGCACGTCCAACCTGCTCTGAAAAGGGGAACACTTCCAGAAACACCCGCTGGAAAGCTCCCTCGGCACAGCTCCGGTAAACACCACGGTCAACTAACTCACTAAGCTCCGCCTGCTCCAGGTCCTCCAAGGACTCCGTCAAAACGCATGTGGTCTGCACAAGACACAACCATGTGTGGGCAATGCCCGTGCAGGGGTGAGTATAAACAAACTCAGTAGGCATCCCAAAACCCAAAAGCAAATAGAGCAACTGAAAGGCATCAGTCCGCTCATCCCAGCCAGAGGGAACCTAGATGAGAGAGAAACTCCATATCATGACCATCCTCGGCTAAACACAACTACTCATCTCAGCACAGGTGTATGCCCATGAATACACCTTGAACAATCCAGATATCGACAGCTCACGGCACAAATCCACAAGAGGTACCGAGCTCATCACCAGCAACTGCCCCCAACCAGGATAGTACACCACACAAAAATTGTCATACCAAATGACACTCATCCGAGAGATACACTCCATCAGGTCCCAAACAAACATCTCAGAAGCTCACTCGAGAGACCACGCTCGTCGGATAACATCACTAAGGAAACATCGCTGAAACAACATAACCACCAAACTCCTCGGATAGGGGATTGCCACTAGGGACTGCTAGGGGATACCAAGACCCACTCCGGTAAATGTAGCTCACAGATAGGGGATCTCTCCTAGGGTCCGCTGGGGGATACCACGAACTGATCTGGAATACGTAGTTCTCACAGATAGGGGATAACACCAAGGATCCGCTGGGGGATACCACAACCCGATCTGGCGCTCGACAGAAGCACATCAATCAGATAGAGGATCGTCACCCACATAAAGGTGGTCACGAAGATCCCGGAACCCTATCTGGTATAACTCGCGGTGTAGGGGATCGAACCGACGATGCCACAACCCTACCGAAACCACGCACTAAGTAGGGGATCGTATAACCAATGATACAACAACCCTACCAAAACCATGCGCTAAGTAGGGGATCGCATAACCAACGACACCTCAACCCTACTATACACCTCATGCTGAGTAGGGGATCGTAAACCCGACGATGCCACAACCCTACTGTGCATGACCCACCGCATAGGGGATTATATTCCCGATGATGCCACAAACCCTATGGGGTTAACCTACTAGATAGGGGATCACTGCCCATGAATAAACGGTCACAGTGATACCAAGATCCCGATCTAGGGTAATGATTCTAGAGGATCCCGCTCCGGGCCCACCAGAGGGTTGCCACAAATCTACCACTAAACATCTCATCGAGAGGATCACAAACCCATACGATGGTTGTGATGCCAAATGAACTCTCGTAGGAACGAACCAAGGGAGAACACTCAACCACTGCTGGTACAAACGTCGCTAACCCAAGTGACCTTCCACAACGCCACACTGCGCCCTCTTAGGCCAAAACCGAGGCCACCATCACATTCCACGCGGAAGAGCACGCAGGATAGGCTGTTTACTCACCCGAAACGGAGCTCCGGTGAAAAAGGCATTATTCACCGTAGCTAGATCCTGTGGGCCCACACATTGATCCCGAAACACATCGAGCGGACCATACCACGGCGATCACATCGAAAAAACAAGCGGAATCGACTACACGCTCGTTCGAAACGGACACCCGGTGAAAAAGGTACAATTCACCGAAGCCAGCTCAGGTGGGGCCCACTCTTGGATCCCGAAACACATCGAACGGATTGCACCATTGCGATCCTCTCGGAAAAACACACTGGGTCGACTAATCATCTGCCAAAATCGGACTCCTGGTGCAAAAGTTGTGTTTCACCACAAACGCCAAAACCCGGCCTCGTGGGTCCCGCACCCCGTTCTTAGTCCCAACACCTGGAAACCATCTCTAAACGTCCGTCGTACCATCAGGGTCTCAACGCCACTGACGGCACGTCAATAGGACGCTCCGGGTAGAAGTTACAACGACCCAAAGTCGTAAAATAATAAAATATTATTATTTTATTCAACATTTCAGGCCCCTGTCCAAGATCCCGACTCACAAAATTCTCAAAGTGAGCTCAAAAGGTCCGTCCTGACTCAAGGAACACGTCACCGCAAACGTCTTGCAAATCGGAGTTACGGTTTGTGAGTTACGGGGGTTTAAAGAACCCCCGGAACAATCTGGTCGGACCACCGCAGGGTCGCCGGAAACCACCGCGCCGCCGCCGGACTCCGTCGTGCTAGAGCCGGAAACCACCGCGCCGCCGCCGCGCCACCGCGGAACTCGCCGGATTCCGCAATGTTCGTCGCGGGTCTCGCCGGAAAACCGGGTTTTCGCCGGAAAACTTCCGGGAGCCACCCGGGAGCACCCCGGTGCTCCAAATTCAGATCCGAAACATGTTTCAAAAAGCTCGGGACTCGAACTATACAACCCTTATGAAAATTTGAAGAAAAAAACACAAAAACGGGATCTGGGATTTTAAAACTCAAACCGCCTACCTCGCGGGCGAAACGCCGACATTATGCCTTAGATCCGCGCTCCAGAGCTTCCGTTGTGAACTCCTGGAACGTTCGTCGTCGAATTCCGAGCTAGTGGGCACTTCATTTGCTCGATTCGGCAGAGCGGCGGCAAAGAACGGAAAAGAATGTCGAGAGGAACAATAAAGGGGGGGGGGGGGGCGCTGATATTTATATCAGCCGCCCGCCGGCGCCAAACCCGCCTCGGACCCGATGCCCGATGCGAACAAAAGTAAGGTCACCCCTAGGGTAAACATGCCGTTCTGAACGCAACAGCGGACTCAGATTTCCCATCCGAGACTTTGTTCAAAAGTTATGTGATCTGACGCTCCCACACTAACTCCGCTACTTATTTACGAAAACGCTGCGGGTGCCGTTCTTCACTACAGGCCCGCGCCCAAAAACATTACACCCTGCCTTGGGTAAACCGCACGTTCCGGAGACAACCGTGCCATCGGATTTCTATTCTGAGCTATCTTTTAAGAGATATCACACCCCCACCACGTGCATAGTACAAAAATATTTAATATTTTCATAAAATTAATTTCGGGCACATCGGGACTCGGAATCACACGCCGTCTTCATGCATAGCTCTTGTATTATTCGTAGAAATATTTCAAAGTCTGATAGGGCCAAAAACCGGGTCACTACATCCTCCCCCCTTAGAACATTTCATCCCTGAAAAGCCCTAAGAATAAGGAAAGTGGCATGACTCTCAACTGGGTCTCACACACCAGCGATCTCACCAACAAACACCCATGCCCGAATGCATAAGTCAGAGGGACTCATCCACCACACCTCAATACTATCCTCTTTGGGCGGCACTGACTCGCCCGCATGGTTTTAATCACGTCACAAAAACGCGTCTTAGGGGGGAAGGATCCCTCTTCCTCACGCATTCAAAGCATGCAGAAAAACTCCCACACAGGGTCTTACCAACACCCTGAACAAAACTCGAGCAAGCAACAAAATGAAAGAGTACCGCTAAACAGTGTCTGAAAAACTACTGTAGTGAGTAGAAAAGACACAAGGCGTACCTCTATCCATCTGCGGTGCCTCTAGGTCGACTGCCTCCAGGGCATACAGTTATCCTCGCCCTCGGCCACCAGCTCCCTGAGCTTGGCGTGGACCACCTGGGGGTGAGGGTGGTGGCAACTGGTACTGCCTACCACCGCTTCCTGCTGCACTAGCTCTGTCGCCACGTCTTCCGTCCTGCAGACCTCCTTGCTCGAGACGCTGCATCTGCCAAGGTGGTCCATCGACCAGCTCCCTCTCAGCAGCATGTCGGGTCAGAAAATCTCTAGAAAGATGTCCCCGACCATAGCAAGCGTAACACCGCCTCTCTTGCGGCTGACCAAAACTAGCCTGCGAGCCCTCTGAGCCATGAGCCTCAGATCCTCCATCCTGGGGTCGCCTCCTGAAACGTCTACCACATCCTGACCCCTGATTCTATCGTCGGCTACCAGATGCCGATCCCACTGAAAAAGACTCAGCTCTCAAGTGCCCAGCACTAACAGGGGGAATCTGCTCAGCCAGAAAACTCTCCACCACCAACGCTCACTCCAGCACTCCAGCATAGGTGGGCAAGAACAAGGAAACCACACCTGCTCGGATGTCCCTGCGTAAGGCCTGGTCGAAGGTCTGAGCCCTAAAAAACGAGTCTCAAACCATATCCATGGAGTAGCGCGACAGGTCTGTAAACCTCGCTGAGTACTCTGACATAGTCATGCTCTCCTATCGAAGCAGCAGAAGCTCCTGGATCCACACTGACCTCAGTGTCACCGGATAGAACTCTTCCCTGAAGAGCCGCTCAAACTTTTCCCACGTGAGCGTCTCCTCGTCATGGGAATGCATCACTAAAATCCACCATCGCCTGGCCGAACCATGCTGATGGCTCGCCGCTAGGACCACCATTTGATCAGGAGGTGTCCTCACTCGGAGGAAAACTCGGATGACTGCTTCAAGCCAGTCATCATCTACCTAAGGGTCTGGATCACCCTGAAACCTCAGAGGTCGGAGCCTCTAGAACTCGTGCAGTGCACTCAGCCTGCGTTCAACCTTGTCTTGTACCACCGGAACAATCAGCTGCTCGACAGGAGGTGGCTCAACTGGCAGGCCACCTGGAGGTGCAACCTCAGAACCTGCGCCCAGCTCCATAGCCTCTACACGGGGCAGATCGTCACCACAATCCCGCTGTGGAACCCTTTCGGGTTGTCGTCGTGGAGGCATCCCGAGATACATTCAAGACACACCACAGTCAAAGAGTATATCTGGAGAGCTGACTCAAGAAGGACAAGTAAAACCCAAAAACCCAGTCCTATATGATGCATGTACCATTATGTCCCCGCGACCAGTGTACGAATGTCCCGAGTTGATATGTAGGTTATCAGAGTCCGAGTTTTATGGATATGTCGGCCGCCGCACCAACACTAGAGTATCTTTCCTGAAATCCGAACTCGAAACATCCTAACACTACTGCTATGCAACCCGAACCAAGCTCACAGCTAGACCAGCTACACTCCGAGATCCCAAAGGTAGAACCTCCTTTGATACCACACTGTCATGACCAGACCCAACGGGGCTCGAGCCGTGGCTCCCCAAGCCTGCCACCAATAGGCCTGGGGCTAGCGACCACCGCCGAGTAGGCTATCACACACATGGGGGTCATTAGCCTAAGGTACATATACACACACACCCACAAACACCTCCATGCAACAGTGCAGAGATATAGAAACTGAAAAGTAAATGCATGCATACAATCTATCCCAAACCAGAGTGCAACAGCAAAAGTAAAAAGGGCAAAACAGGGCCCACCAAAAAAACTATAAAGCGCATCCAACCTGCTCTGAAGAAGGGGAACACTGCCAAAAACACCCACCGAAAATCTTCCTTGGCACAGCTCCTGTAAACACCCCGGTCACCTCGCTCACTATGCTCCGCCTGTTTCGGGTCCTCCTAGGACACCGTCAAAAGGCATGTGGTCTGCACAAGACACAAACATGTGCGGGAAAATCCCGTGCAGGGGTGAGTATAAACATACTCAGTAGGCACCCTAAAACCCAAAACCGAAGAGAGGAACTAAAAGGCATCAGTCCACTCATCCGAGCTAGAGGGAACCCAGACGAGAGAGAAACTCCATCTCGTGACCATCCTCGGCTAAACACAACTAGTCATCTCAGCTCAGGTGTATGCCCATACATACACCTTGAACAATCCAGATATCCATAGCTCACGCCACAAAGCCACAAGAGGTACCGACCTCATCACCAGCAACTGCCCCCAACCAAGAGAGTACACCACATGAACACTGTCATACCAGATGACACTCATCCGAGAGATACACTCCATCGGGTCCCAAACAAACATCCCAGACGCTCACCCGAGGGACCACGCTTGTCGGATAACATCACTGAGGAAACATCGCTGAAACAACATAACCACCAAACTACTCGGATATGGGATCACCGCTAGGGTCCGCTAGGGGATACCAAGACCCACTCTGGTATACGTAGCTCACAGATAGGGGATCTCTCCTAGGGTCCGCGTGGGGATACCCCAACCCGATCTGGCATACGTAGTTCTCACAGATAGGGGATCACACCTAGGATCCGATTGGGGACACCACAACCCGATCTGGTGCTCGACAGAAGCACATCACTCAGATAGAGGATCATCGCCAACATAAAGGTGGTCAAGACGATACCGGAACCCTATCTGGTATAAATCGTGATGTAGGGGATCGAACCAACAATGCCACAACCCTACCGAAACCACGCGCTAAGTTGGGGATCGTATAACCAACGATACCGCAACCCTACCAAAACCGTGCGGTAAGTAGGGGATCGCATAACCAACGATACCGCAACCCTACTATACACCTCATGCTGAGCTGGGGATCGTAAACCCGATGATTCCACAACCCTACTGTGCACGACCCACCGCGTAGGGGATCATATTCTCGATGATGCCACAAACCCTACGGGGCTAACCTGCTATATAGCGGATCGCCGCCCGTGAATAAACGGTCACAGCGATACCAAGAACCCGATCTAGGGTAAAGATTCTAGAGGATCCCTCTCTGGGCCCACAGGAGGGTTTCCATAACTCTAACAGTAAACATTCCACCGAGAGGATCACAAACCCATAAGAAGGTTGTGATGCCACACAAACCCTCGTAGGAATGAACCATGGGAGAACCCTCAACCACTGCGGGTCCAAACGTCGCTAACCCGAGCGACCTGCCACAATGCCACACTACGCACCTCCTTGGCCAAAACTGAGGCCACCATCGTGTTCCACGTGAAAAAACAGGCAGGATAGGCTGTTTACTCACCCGAAATAGAGCACCGGTGAAAATTGAACTATTCACTGTAGCTAGCTCATGCGGGGACCACACAACGATCTCGAAACCCATCGAGCGGACCATACCACAACGATCCCCTCGGAAAAACAATCGGAATCGACTACTCGCTCGTCCGAAATGAACACTCGGTGAAAAAGGACTTTTCACCGAAGCCAGCTCGAGCGGGGCCCACGCCTGGATCTTGTAACACATCCAACGGATTGCACCATTGTGATCTTCTTGGAAAAACACACATGATCGACTAATCATCTGCCAAAATCCGACTCCTGGTGCAAAAGCTGCATTTCACCATAAACGCCAAAACCCGGCCTCATGGGGCCCGCACCCCGTTCTTAGTACAAACACCCGGAAACCATCTCAAAAACTCCGTCGTACCATCAGGGTCTCAACGCCACTGACGACACGTCAATCGGACGCTTTGGGTAGAAGTAACAACGGCCCAAAGTCGTAAAATAATAAAATATTATTATTTTATTCAACATTTCAAGCCCCCAGCCAAGATCCAAACTCACAAAATTCTCAAAGTGAGTTCAAAAGGTCCGTCTCGACGCAAGGAACACGTCGCTACAAACGTCTCGCAAATCGGAGTTACAGTTTGTGAGTTACGGGGGTTTAAAGAACCCCCAGAACAATCTTGCCGGACAACCGTAGGGTCGCCGGAAACCACCGCGCCGCCGCCGTGCCAGAGCCGGAAACCACCGCGCCACCGCGGAACTCGCTGGATTCCACCATGGCCGCCGCGGGTCTCGCCGGAAAACCGGGTTTTCGCAGGAAAACTTCCGGGAGCCACCCTGGAGCACCCCGGTGCTCCAAATTCAGATCCGAAACATGTTTCGAAAAGCTCGGGACTCGAACTATACAACCCTTTTGCTAATTTGAAGAAAAACAACACAAAAACGGGATCTGGGATTTTAAAACTCAAACCAACTACCTCGCGGGCGAAACGCCGACGTTCTGCCTTAGATCCGCGCTCCAGAGCTTCCACTGCGCACTCCTGGAACGTCCGCCGTCGAATTCCGAGCTCGTGGGCACTTTGTTTTCTCGATTCGGCGGCGCGACGGCGATGAACGGCGAAAAACATCGAGAGTAACGATAAAGGGTGGGGGCGCTGATATTTATATCAGCCGCCCGCCGGCGCCAAACCCGCCTCGGACCCGTCGCCCGATGCGAACAAAAGTAAGGTCACCTCTAGGGTAAACGATCCATTCTAAACGTAACGGTGGACACATATTTTCCATACGAGACTCTATTCAGAAGTAATGTGAGCCGACGCTCGCACACTAACTCTGCTATTTATTTATGAAAATTCCCCTGGTGGTGTTTCTCACCATAGGCCCGTGCCTACAAAGTTTACACCCCGCCTAGGTTAAACGGCACATTCCGGACGCAACTGTGCCATCAGATTTCTGTTCTGAGCTACCGTTTAGGAGATATCACACCCCCAACACATGCATAGTATAAAAATATTTAATATTTTTATAAAATTAATTACGGGAACACCGGGCCTCAGAATCGCACGCCGTCTTCGCGCCTAACTCTGGAATTATTCGTAGAAATATTTCAAAGTCTGACAGGGCCAAAGACCCGGATCTCTACATACATTAACAACTTTTAACATTTTGAATTTTTATAATATGAAATTTATAATAAAAATTGGATCATAAATGGATAAAGGATAATATATTAAATAATTAATCATCTAAATAATGTTATTAACATATATTTATGGATTTATAATAATTTAATAGAAGATTCATTTTCAAAAATATATTTTTATTATCATTTTTGGAAATATTGGTTTAATATTTCCATAAATTCATCTAATTAACTTTGTAATTCAGTAAAAATCATTAAAATTGATTTTAGAACTGATTATTAACAATAAAATTCATGTGTAAAAATAATTCATTCAAACAAATACTAATTTTAATGTTTCTAAAAACATTTACAGATATTTTGATACTACTTTCACATGCATTGTGTAAACATTTAAGCTAATTATAACATTAAAAAAATAAAAAAATATATTATCAAAATAATAAATCATTCATCTTTTAAATAGGATTTAATATTCATTCATAACCAATTCTTATCCCTATGTGAGAACATAAAAATAATTTAATTGAAAAGGATAGAATTTTGAACTTTTTTACCCTAACTAATATAACTTTCATTATCATTGGTAAATTGATCCAAAATTAAATATACTTGAATTTAAGTAGTATATTATTGAGTTTATCTATTCCAATTAAATAATGAGAAATTATGGATTTTTTTTACAACTTTTCTCTTTATTCTTTCTAGGTTTTATCTATTTTGACTTCACTATGGTGATAAAAATATATCACAATTATTATTCATAATGAGAAATATAAAAGGTACTAATTTACCAAATATGAACCATATACATATAA
Source organism: Viscum album (assembly GCA_963277665.1). Classification (NCBI taxonomy): domain Eukaryota; kingdom Viridiplantae; phylum Streptophyta; class Magnoliopsida; order Santalales; family Viscaceae; genus Viscum; species Viscum album. Next base: position 299,963,595 of record OY728131.1, on the reverse strand, counting down.
ATATGTTATCCATTTTTCCATATTCAATATCAATATGTGGTTGATATAAATTTTAATATGAATTCTAAAAATGCAAGTAAAATGGTATTTAGAAAAATGTGTTTTAAGTATAAAAATTAATTTATGTGAGAATAATTAATAGCACTAATTAAAATTAAATCAAATATATAATTCAAAATACAATTAATCATATTTTAATTTATGAATAGATTTAAAATATAATTGTTCTTTGAAATAAATATAATTCATATACTAAAGTGGGTGTATTTGAAAAAACCATATATTTCACAATTCACTAAAAAATCAATCATTTATGAATAATAAAATAATTTGGACCTATGTTAATTTTGATATTCTAATTTTAAATTTTTTTATCATTTTATAAAATAATATTTCTAAAATTGGTATAAAATAATTATATATTTAATGAAAGAAATGTAATAAAAGTGACTTTTTATGAAAATGAAGTTTTAAATGATGAAAAGCCTTCACTAAAATAGTTTTTTCTATTTTATTAAGAAGTGATCAATAAATTTTATTTAGTAAGTCCATCATACATATATTTCATAATTTCATTATTCATATTTATACCTTCCATTCCAATTACTATGTTATAACGATCACATTAAAATAATATTTTTTTATAATATGTCAATATTAGCTTCAATCATGATACTGAATGTTAAGAAATGTATTTAACTTATTATTAATTGAAACTATATTTTTGGGGGTTTCACCCCCCCCCTCCCCCCACTAAAAAAACCCACATAATTTGATCATAGTTATCGAAGGATAAATATTTTAAAATTACTTTTTTTTAAACACACCTTATAAAGAGATATACTAAAACATTAATGGAAAAGGGGAAGTGGGAAACATAAATGTTAAATTAAATAATACATAATCTTTTTTGAGATTATGAGATAATTTTTTGGGAATTCAAATTATATACCTAGAGGTGGAAACTAACATCAAAGTACTAATAGATACTGATAGATAATATAGTCATGAAAAAATTAATAAAACCAATACCATAAATCAGTGAAGCATGAAAAAATCATCATTTCATCATAGTAAAGTCAAAATGATAAAATTTATTTTTCAAGATCATTTTCCTTCTATTGGGGGATTAATTTAAATTCAATATAAGGAATAAAATAAAAAAAATTATTTGTTTTAATTCTTTTTTTTATAAATAATTTTCCTTCTGTTGGGCTTAGAGGAAATTCCACTTCATCTCTTCCTCATTGAAAATATTATTAAATATTAATTTTTGAGGCATGATGCAATAACATTAGTTATTAAAGGAACATAATATACATTAATTAATTAAAATTAATTAACCCTTTCTCTAAATATTTAACAAAACCAAAATGGTTAGCATCAGATACCCAATATCAATAAAAAATAATAAATTAATATATAATAACTCAATGACAACCACTATATATCTATATAATATATTCAATAAATAGTTAACATTGATTTTATACTAAAATATATCCAACCAAATTCAAAACCCAAAATTATGAATGTTTATGTAACATATTTTTTACCATCAATATTAAGATTTACCCCCAAAAAACATGAAGTAGCTCATAATTACACATAAAAATCATTTTGATACATTTAATAAATAATCTAATAAAACATACTAATAATATAAATCAATATAAAACCTCATTAAAGACATGTAGTCTTTGAAATATTATTACGATCCATATTCCTTAAATAAAATCACAAACTATTTAATGTATTATATTAATAAAAAACGAAATAAACATTATCAAGGATGAACAAAATTAAATTGTAATAAAATCACAGTCTACTTTCAAGTTTACATATACTATCCCATTTGCATAATCAATTTCAATTATATTTTTGTCACAAATTAAAATTATTATTTCAAAATCAAGAAACTATATAGGGTTGTCATTCCAATAATCATTTTTTCTCTAAAAATATTACCTTATGAATACATAAATTTTATTTCTTACTAGAGACATTCATCATAGGTTTTAAAATACATAAATGAAAATTATTTTCAAATAATGTATTAAAATTTTGTGATTATTTTAATTAGAATATATTTTATATAACACCAAAACAATATAATTCTATAATTCTATTGCATAAAATCATCACACCATTCACTTTATTTATTGGGAATCGAAAAAATCTTTTTTTATCCTTGGAGATAACCCTTGGATCATTTACTTAACTAGGAATCTTATTATGTACCTATACATTAGTCATTAAACTACAAATTGTACTTGGGGATTAAATACTTATCCCACCATCAAATTTTTTTTTCCTAGGTAATTACTTTCCATGTAAAGATATTTTTCAAAATAATGTATATTATCATTCCGTTCAGTCACTTCCATAAGTTCTTATTCCCATAAACTTATTATGTAGGGAACTAAATCTTAATCCCTCTATGGTTCTCATCAAAATCAATTTTTATCTTATTATTTGTACTATAAAACTCACCCTTGTTGGGGTTATTAGTCACATAATGAGATTGTTGATTAGGAGTAATACCAAGGGTTCATAATCCCTCACTAATTTAATTTGGTTTCTCCTGAGGTTATTTATTCTATTGTCTATATAATTTAGTATTACCCCAAGATATATCTGTCCTAAAACTGGGGATGTGTTTCAAGGAATTTTGGATATTTAATTTCTTATGAATACATTTTCAATGTTATACTATACATAGACTTAACCCAAGGGTTTTAACCTATATATTTTAAAACTAATAATTAATTATTTATTGAACATTCCAATAATACCAATAATAGTGATATGAACATTTAATACATAGATAGTAAATCTCAATAGATGAATATTAAATATATTTAAAAATAATACAAGAAGAGGGATATAAATGTGTAGTTTCATTAGATAAAACATACACAATATTATTATTTAATGAATAATATTGAATATATCAGAAAAAAACATCCCATATAATACTCTTCTTCGACATACCAAAATTAATTACTTTCATATATCCTTTGGAATGGATATATAAGAATGGGTATGCTTAAATGATAGTTAAGGGTGAAAAAGGGAGAAGTTGATGATCATGTAAACATAACATGATAATTACATTATTAAATCATTAGGTAATAATATTAACATATATACCCATGATATCATAGATTATAATTTTAAATCATAAAAGAAATAATTGTAATTAATAAAATAAGAATTATAAAGATATCTACGAACTTGAGTCGTCAAATTATAACATTGGCATAAGACCTATTTTTGTAGCATAAAAAATGCATAGAAAGTAATATCCTTAGTGAAGTTTCATTTCCAGGACTATAATTGGTGATAGGTTTCACTCTCATTCCATTTTATCCATAGTCAATCTTCCCTCCCTGGATGATAATAGTTAATAGTTTACCATACTAAATTAGTATCGCTCTCAATTCAATATCATATTTTATCATGAGATTCTTATTTGTACTAATTCATTAGAGGGAAATATAATTTTACTCCATTAATTTGGATAATCATAATCCATTAATATGTTGTCCACAATATCATTAATTATTCCTCATATATAATAACCTATTTAAACAGAAATACTATCAAAAAAATTTCAACATTTCATCATAACATAGCCCATGGAAAATAAACAAGTTTTATAAGTAACTCATAATAATAATCATAAACCAAGAAGGGAAAGAATTAGGATGATATGATTTTATCATATACCCATTACGGAATTAGTAACAAGAAATAATATCATTAACAAAGAAAAATGAACTTCAAATGATCACATGGAATAATTCCTGAAAGCAATTTAATTTTCAATTATAATTAAATTATTTAAAATGTAAAATTCACCCAAATATTGATTAAATAATTTCCTTTACAAATTTAATTTTAATGTTTGAAATTAATCTTCATTTTTTTTATCGTTTGTGATGGTGTGAAATTTTGTTCATGCTGTGAATGATAAGAAAAATATTTTTTTCACATTCTTTGTAAAAAATAAATAATATATCGTTTAGAAAATGAAAATATGATTCCTTTGAAACATTTTTATAGAATTTAACATATTTATAACAAATATACATTCACTCGTATGATAATTGGAAATAAAAAATTTAAAACATTTTAATTAAATAACTAACATGGAATTGTAATACTCCTAAATAAGATAAAATAAAGTGAATTTTTCATAAAAATGTTTTCATGGTCATTAAGTACCAAACAAAGGAAATGGTATTATTTTATAAACATTTCATGAATAACCATCGGATAATATGATAAATTACATTGTTGGGGGACTATTATTGAAATTTTTTCATTGGAAACATAGTTATAAACAATTCTAGAAAATAATGAAATTTTAAAATAAAATCATTACCACATTTGTATCTCCAAACCCCAAACACCATAAAATAATAAAAACATTTAAAACTATAAATATCATGAATATATGTGTAGTCATGGTATTTCATGTCAAATGGGAAGTATACAAACCTTATAAACATAAATAGGTTCACAGCAGCCAACATGTCTCAATAAAGCAATATCATGATTAAGAATCATTACCATCATGGTAATCTATAAATAAAAATGTCATGAATGATATAAAATAAGTTAGTAATGTCAAACCCCATAGTTTTAATGAAAATATTGATAAAATTCACTCGTGTTATCAATATACACAACACAATAGTATCAATTGGTGGAGCTGGCATATGTCTGACAGAAATAAAATTGAGATGAGATATCCCCATACCTCATATTTCAAAAGCTTCAAAATAACTATAAACTCTAATATAATATATTTAAATTTATAATATATTAAAAAAAATTATAATTATATCATATATTATTCTCTTTTAACATTTATACAACTATATATTAATAATAACCTATTAAAAGATTAATTTTTAGGTTTTAACTATTACATTACTCATGATAGTTTTAGTTTAGTAGATTCGATCCTTGATCCATGAAAATAGATCCTTAATTTAGAGAATTTATTATTGATATTTATATAAAAAAATTATTAAATATATTTATATTCATACATAAAATTTAGAGATATAAAAATTATATGCACCATTCATTGATATGGTAGATCCTACATACGAATGTATGATCTTTTCATTTTCAATAAAAACTAATTAAAGATAGATAAATATTATGTAAATGTTCAAAAATCATAATTATAACATGAATATAATATATATATTTATATTTATATAATAAATATATCATTACTACCATACATGTATAAAATAAATGATAATAAAATCACATCACTTTCAAGAAGTGGTATTACACAGTTATACATGAGTGGTGTTATCATTTTACAATAAATGGTAAGGCATGTGTTAAACCCTGATATTTTAAAATACGTTTACGTTCAATACCATATATAAAATGAAACAACAAACATAAACCATACAAACAAAATGGGACTATTATAACTCAATAGTTAAATTGTAAGGTATAATTTAGATTAACTACATTATGATATATATATATATATATTTATGTCTTACTCAATATAAATTTTTTGATAAACTCTTAATAAATAATCATGTGATTTTTAGTAATGTCTTTTTATTCCTCAAAAATATGTTTTCTTCAAAAGTCACTTATTTTGATTTTATGAGAAAATACTATAATTAATTACTATAACTTTTATAGAATATATTTGATAAAGTTAAAGTATATTTTGAAATTATTATATCAAAATTACTTTTGGGTGTAACTTGGGGTCTTTCGGTTTACATTTAGTTTTAAGTAAATAATGAATAATATTGATTTTTGTGAATGTGTCATTTCATTCTAGTAAATTGAGCAATTAAAATAAATATTTAGGTGTCATATTTTATTTCAATAAAATTAATTATCCTTTAATTTTTCTTAATATAATTAATTAAATTTTAATCAGATTTAAACACGGTTTTTCTAATCATTTTTTTACTTTACAAATGCATTTAAATAAAAACTCTATAAAAGGTCATAATATTTACAAAATTGATTTATTATAAGAAACACATCATGCATAATGATTTAAATTATATTCATATATTATGTATATAAAAATATAGAATAAAATTCATATATTTATTATCATTTTTACATTTAATATGAAATAATCTTTTTGTTGAATAATACATTTAATGAAATATAGTTTTATCATAAATTATATGTGTTTAATATTAAATTAAATTGTTCCACTTCTAAGAATTGAATTTAGTAAAATGGATTTCATATTTTAAATCATGATAATTTATGATATATAATATTTTTAACTTTTTTTCACTATGAATAGTAAAAAAGTATAAATATTTTATCACGGATAAGGTGAAAGCATGTTTACTAGCCATTGATATTAATAGATAAGGGTTCAAATTACATGAAAAATTCTCCAAATTCTATTTTATAGAAATATTTTTACCATATATCATCTATGTATTTATAATTTTTCGTTTTTTTTATAATTATGTCACTTTTAAAAGGTGGTTCTAACTTTTTACTTTCACAAATTACAAATGTGTCCCCCCTACAACCTGATGGGAACCACTTCTCATCACATATTCAGAAAATAAAATCCCTTTTCATTATCCAATACCATCCCATATCCAGTACTTACTTCATTACCCACTTCCTGTAAGGCTTTTTTATCATTGTTCCTATCTATTTAGTGTTTATGTAAAATCTTAAATAGGTTGTCCAAAGAATATGTATCATTATGAACAGAGAGTTTTGCATTTGTCTCTTCTTTCACTTAAAAATATATATTCATTCCTAATGATATAATATATTCATTATATCCCATATATAGTGACATTATTATGATAATATAAAACCCACATCAATATCCTCTTCTAATAAATGGGGAATAAAATTATCTTTCACGTGTACAACTAACTAACGTAACAAGGCCAATGTAATCCATTTTTCATCATCGCATATAAGGACTAGTTACAATAACTGAATTAATGATTATATATGATATTCATGACATATTTATCATTATGAAAATACATATTTTATTTTTTTTCTTACTTTCTTACTCACAGAAAAATGATAACATCATTCATCCATTCATCTAGACTTCTGCCTCCACGAATTGATATGATTTTTTTCATAACCACATCATATGGATGATATATATATATATTTATTTATTTATATTTATCTAAATAATATATATTAATGATATTATTTTCATTATTTAAAGATAAAATACTACCTACCTTATTTCTATAATGATCATAGAAAAAATAGAATCGTTAATCATGAATACGTATGTCTAGCAGTCTCCATGATTGTAATGTAGTTGATTTTTCTTAAAAAATAATTACTAGATTTAGATGTATAATTGGTTTATAAAAATGATAATTATGATGTTATTATTAGTATGAAGACTATGAAGTGTTGAACACTTTGCCCATAGTCAACCAAATAAAGTAATTTTTCACAGATAAGATGAATATTGTCAACACATCAGAAGTGAACATAAATGATTGACTAATTATGTATATATTAGAAAGAGATAAAAAATAAATAATGAACATGAAAAAGTTTAATTGGATTAAATTTATTATTCTAGAAGATAAATAATTTAAGATTTTATTTGGTATCATGCTAAGGAAAACTTAAACCTAAACCCCCTTTTAAATATTTTAAGGATTTATTTCCTAAATCATTATCTTTGATTTTATTGACTATAATATTAATTTGGAAAAAATGTGTATATTAATATAAGAATTATAAAATAATTTTTAGGTCTTATTTAAATTTTTCAAAGTTTTTTAAAAAGTAATATTCTTATGAAATTTATGAATTTCTTTACAAAAGTGAAAAGAAATGTTATATTTTAATGTATATAATGACATTAACTTTTCTCACCACCAAAACCATTATTTAAATATTGACATTCATTCCATGATATAATTTTTTATTCAATGAAAAACCCATATTAAATTTTTATATGTATTTTCTAATGAAATTAGGTTATTAAAGTAAAATGTTATTTTGATATCTCAAAAACTTATGCATACGATTTTAAAAAAGTTTTACTCGGGTTTAACAATAAAAATGAGAAATAATAAAATATTTAATTCATATAATAGTACTTTGATATATTTTATGATAATCGATGATCCTCGTATATCGTTCGTGATGGGTTTAAACAAATATTGCTCAATATATAATAGTTTAACCCCAATTTTAGCTCAATACATGATGGGTTGAGCTCCGTTATAGATAATTATTTGATAGGTGATCCACATTATAGCTCTACAACGAATTATTCAATGATTATGTTGTCCCGAGAATTATATTGAATGTTTTAAATATGTTTAATTCAATTTGTAAGGGTTTTTTTATAATTATGTCATAAGGAACCTATATATATTTTTAATGTGTTTTCATGTAAATTATTTCCTATATGAAGTTAAGATAAATGATATTTTTTAATGTATGATAATTCCATTTATAGGTAAAAATTTATGATTTTTATAAATTTAATTTTTAGTTATTATCATGTTTTTCACTGTAATAATGGATTTATTATTTTTAGGTACCTTATAATTCTTTTATTCTCTTCCCATATATATAATATTTTTTTAATTGGGTTTAATGATGGTTAAGGGAAAGGATGAAATATTATAAAATTTCGAGGTTATTTTCCAAGAAACAATATCATTACTTATTTTAAATGTTATATATTATAAGAAACATAGATACTTATAAGAAAAGACAACCTTATAATATATTTTTTTATTTTTTATGGTTTATGAACTAATTCTCTAAAACTACTATATTTAAATATCTTTAGGAAAAGAATGTTATTTCTAGTGAAAAGTAACTATAATGGTTGTTTTTTAATATTGGTACTTATATATATATAGAAATATAAAAGGGGGGATGATAACAATAGAGGTTAGGATGTCAATTGATCATAAGTTAAAAATATCCTCTATCAAAAAAAGATATAATGAAAAGAATAATGAGGGTTATTCAGGAAAAAAGAGATAGTAGAATGGGGTTGAATTTTTAAGAATATTTTACTATTTTTCTTCCAAGTAAAATAGTTAATTTTATTTTTTTTGATATAGTCTCACTAACCATTTGGTTTTATAAATTAATAGATCTAAAAATAACCATTTTAATAATGAATTTGGAGGAAAATCTGGTGGTTTTATGAAAGATAAACAAAATATAATAGGTGGTATTGTAAAAACTATTGCTTTTATTTTTAACATCATGTCTAAATTTATGATTGAAAACACTCACCTATTTGTGTTTTTTAACGACCTAATAATTGAAAAATGGAAATCAATAGAAATTTGGGTGATAATGATCAGATGGGTAATAATTTTTAATGAAACATGGGTTATGAATATCAGATGAATCACATTACAAAATGTATTAAGAAAACTATAAGTTATTTTGTATATGGTAAATGGGGGCATAAATAAATAATCTTCCTATTAAAAAATGATACTTTCCATTAAATCCAGGAAGGGGAATAAAATTATTCCAAATGTATATATTTAATTTTTTTAAATTTGAGCGGTATTAGATTTATTAAAATCAATTTCATATATGGAAATACTAGCAATAAAATCATTAAGACTATGTAGATAAATTTTTAGCCATACATAATTACAATTAAGTTAAATATGAGGAAGCTACAAATGGCATGTAAACTTTATGGATTAGTTATCGGTTGTGTTTGAAATTGATGAATCACAGTACATGATTCATCATTTTTTATAGGAATGTATTCCTAAGGAATAATCTGACCGATATGGTTAAAGATTTAGATGTATTTTTATTGAAATATGTGATTATTTTCAAGGAAATTATAATTGTTATAAGGATCATTAAAAAATTAATGATTGTTTATATTATAGATTTTATTTTCAAAATAGGAAACTTATGTTATATTAAGGATATTTTTTAGGATTTCCATCATATTTATGGGTATTTTATAATAATTAAATTCATATAGTATTATGAAAAGGAATTTATATTTCATACGCTAAGGTAATAGGACAAAAACCCATATCATAAGGGTTATAGGGGGAAGCACCTACCACTGGCTTATAGTATATTTTCCCTAAAATGAGAAAAAAATTAATCAAATGGTTTGAAAGAAAATTATCAATTTTATTTTGGGAACATATGGTTTTATTATATAGATAACCAAAGGATTAAAAAGTGATTTTGAGATTAGGTGTTTAAATATAATAATCCCATCTGTTTATACATCACTATCACATATTTTTAGAAGAATATTTAATACATTTAAATATTACACGGTTGTGGACAATAAAGGTTTAGGGTCATTAGATTTTATGTGAAAAATCTTATTTGAGGAAAAATCATCAGCATCTCCCATAAAGATCCTAGACTTTTCTAGCCATCATAATCATACCATACATATAACCTTTCATCCAGAACTATATAAAGGAATCATAAGAAATTAAGATATCGTAATATCTATAAGAGAGAATGTTAGAGATATTATTCTATGATCTTATCAAAGCATAAAACAAGTATAAGGGAATGAGATCAGGAAAATAAGATACAGATCTGATACCCAACCCATCATTTAACATAAATATGTTTCATGGAATGAAGCATTATAATCATAAATCATGAGACATATAATCATGTCACAAAATATTAGCACCAAAATTGGTATATAAACAATTTAATTTTTCACAGTTAACAAATAAGACCATAAAACATAGTTAAGAAGGCCTTGTCAGCTATTTCCTATTTTTAACCAAGCCCATCAACTTGTTTTGACACTGTGGATAATGGTCATCTGCATATTTATCGTAGTGAATAAATCTAGTTGACTTGCTTCACATTTTTATCACATGAAATCTAATTATTTACACAATGTGTTGTTGATAGATATTTGTCCCACCCATTCTTGGATATAATGTAACCACCATCCTTAGTTATAACGTAATGGTCATCCTTGGTTATAACTTAAGGACCATCCTTGGTTATAACATTTCCACTACCACTGGTTATAAATTCACTAAAAACATAAGGAAAAAAAATATATTTAATAGAATATCATAAAACAATCATTATATCATAACCATGAAAATAAAATTCTCCAATAAACATTCCATCCTAATATAACACATTCAAGTGAAGTGGGTCTTATAATCATCTCATCAATTTATTGTATCATAACCCATGGAAAAGGAATTGGTTTCACAGAAATATCTCCATCTTAAACATAAAATTTACATATAAAGAATAATAATGATTATATTCGATCATATCACCAGTAAATAATTACTAACATCAATGTAAGACATATTAAATTGAAAATGGTTTTGAAAGATCACTTGTAACATTTCTAATGGAAAATGTCCACTCGGAATTATAACTCGCTTTTTGAAACTAAAATTTAAAAAACATTTTAAAAATATATTTCATTTAAAATAACCTTGGTAATATTATAAATAATCACAAAATCATTAAACAGTTATGATGGTGGAAATATATGTTCATTTCTTACAATTTAATACAAATATTCCTTTTAGATTTTAATAGAAGATGAAAATTTTCCCAATTAGAAAGTTAAATGAAGTTCCAATTTAAACCATTTTAAAAAAAATTAAATATGGGGAAAACTATATTCAAAAATTCATTTTATAATATTAAAAACATTATAGAGTACATTTTTATAAAATATATATGTGAAAGAAATAGAGTTTTTGACCAAAGAGATAATTTTAGATGTTTTTTTATAAAAAATTATTTTAGTGTATATAATACATTACGGGTGGAAAATTAAAGTAAAAAATTAATTTCTATAAATAACAATAATATAATAATATTTTTTGGTGTCTTGATAGGTAGTTCAATAGATCTCATAATTGGAAACATATCATATACCATCATGTTAAATAATTAGATTATAACTTTAAGCCTTTAATGCATTAGTCTCTTTCGAATAATATTACAATTGAAGGAAATCAAATTATAATTATATTCATATCCCAAAATTATCCTGATAATGATTATGAAATATATTCATTGAATTTTTATACACCATAAAAAATAATCCATCTGTGTATAATTCATGTGTCCCACAAAAATAAAAGTGAGACAAAAATCACATACCTAATGTCTTGAATTGTTTCAAACTAATTAGAATATCCTTTATTATATATAAATATATATTAAAAAACCATAATCATATGTATCATTCAATATATCATTTACTTATGTCCTTTTATTACCCTATTGTTTACAATTACTTGTTAAAATAATGTTTCAGCTGGAAAGGACATTTTTTTCATTTATGTTATGGTTTGGTATTTTTTATCCTTTTACGTTGACCATGGATAAATCATCTCAATAATTTTACTTATGATATAAAAATCATTTATATTCAATATATATGTGTTTATATAAATCTAATATATTTATATATTGAAATTTAATTACTCCATTCATGGAGACGGCTGGTCGTACTCTCACATTAACGTTGTTTCCAATTTCATGATGTATGAAAAAATTGGAAAATATTAAATTATAATTAAAAAATAATTTATATTTAATATATAGAATACAATTTCATTAAAACTATCCCTATCATATTCCATGTAAATCCTATGTGAAGAACCCATCACATCACTTCACGAGGTGGTAGTCTGCTTCACATGGGAGTGGCGGTATCATATTCCCACAGAATGGAATGTAAGAAGACAAATCTGAAATTATAATGTTATAAGTATAATTATTTCATAAATATCATATAAATATGTTAAATTCATCATCACATTTATTCATCAAATGTGGTGATGGAAAATTAATTATAATGGTTCCTGAGGCAGTGGTCTTCCATGCACATGGTAGATGATTTCATTTCTCACTTTAATGTTGATGAGATAGATATAATTTATACAATTAACATAATAAAATATTAGTATGTGACACATGTATATTTTATTATACCATAATGTAGGAATAATAATTTAATGGTTTAGAGTAAAAAATAAAATAAAAACATAGGTTGAAGGGTTTTACCTCTTCTTTGGAGAATATATATTTGTTTAAAGAAAATGCATTCATAGGATGGTCTTATAATCAATATAATGCCTCTAGAATATGGGGACGAATGTAAGCGATATTTTATGGAATTTAATGGTAGATCAAAAGAGTCTTGGATGTGTGAATATGATAGGATAGTATATATCATTTTATAATTGGGGTAGATAACAAACATGGAATTTTTTAAAAGAATAAAGTGTACTGTCATGAACCATGTTAGGGTGCCATTTAACCCGACACCCGACCCAATCTATGGTATGGTGTGAAGGGATTTCCTAATCCGCATTAGCTAGAAAATAGTGCATGAGTATCAGTATTATTTTTGGGGAATTATTTCACCTATTTTGATAATAATATGAAAACAACAAAATAAATAAGACAAAAACTGAGTAACCTTAACTAAACAAGGGACCAAAAAATTTGTAGATCCACTATTTTAGAATTTTATCAGAAAACAAAAATATTACAAAGGAAGGGAAACACAAAAAGTCTCCAAACCTTCATGTAACATGAGTTACATCTCCCTCAAACCACCATCACCAACACCTAAAGTGAACACTACCAACTCGGGTCCACTACAACATACATTTAGTTTTAATAGTTTATATAATCAAGGTCCACATACACCCAAAGTTGTATATTGGTTTTTATCCAAATCCTATTAGTTTAACACCCAAATTAATTATTCCATTAAAAACATTAAAAGATGAATTAAAATTATCATTCATGCAAAAAGGATTTAAACATTTTTTAAATAAAACATTTTAACAAAACCATTTTAAATTGAACACTTTCAAACAAAACTTATAAATGTAACATTTAAAAAGTAAACCCTTATTACTATTAACTTTCTTTAAATAATTAAATTAACTCATGGTCTATTGTATGCTGACAGATGGATCCACAACACAAGTGAGCACTATGTCACGGGAGATCCCTATGGGCTCTAGCTAAGAGTGGAACACTAGGTACATTGTATCTTGGTGAAATGTGGTATAGTAACTGCAATGATCATCTTCCACATGTAAGAGCCACTTGAGATGAATATATCCAAAATTATATCGGTCTCCTACCATAATATATATTTATTTAAAGTTTTAATCATCAATACTACTTGAAAGAATCGGTCCTCAGCCCCGCCAATATACCTAGAATACTAGTCCTAGTCCACCCACCAAGAAACCTAGGATTTCCTTCATGCTCGATTTTCATTCCAAATATTTCAAATATCACCATTTCCATATTTTATTTCCACATATACAATGGAATTATTTATTCCATGGTTCATTACATGAAAACCACACTTTTTCATAATTATACCACATTCCACGTAACATGCACCAAAACCATAAAAAAATTTCACCACTACATTCAAAATATATATAACCTATTTGGAAACATTACAAGAAAACAAATAAAAAAATTAACCATTGTTATAGGCCAACCCCTTTCAAGTCCAAACATAATGAAATTCCACTTTAAACATACTTCCAAAAATATAAAAATTTAAAAATTCAAATTAAAATTACACAATAAGGAATCCATATTGACATAAAAATCAATTTCCTTTGAAAGAATAACCTTCAAATACATTATCACATCAAGTGAATTTGAAAACACCTTTTTCATCCCTCAAAAATTCATAAAACATTTCCAAGAAACATTACGCCAAGGAACACATGAAAACATCACCATTTTCCTTATAAAATCCATATTCAACATATGAACATGTCAAAAAAAATTCCATGACATGTTTCATACCATTCCAATAAATCCTATAATGTATTTATAAACTCAACAAATAAATATAAAATAATATAAAAATGAAAAATCATGGAACTACCTAAATTAAACATAGAGTATTCTTAAAAATTATGTAAAACCTCAACATCACCCCCACAAAACCCTAGAAAGGAATGATTGAACATAAAACATTCAAATAGAACACCCAAAGACAAGATTATTCCCTAAATATACCACCAATCCTATTGGAGATATCAAACCCCAAAGGAAGAGGGGTAAAACCCATGAAAATATAGAGAAAAAAATAATGGAGGGGGCTTATTTGTGAAATATTGAAAAAATCACAACAAAGACACAAAGGTATAGGAGATCCATGGATCCAATGGGATGGGGAGAGGCACATAGGTTTATAATTCCTAATTTTGTTGTAGAGTGTTGTATTTGGGGTAAAAATAAAATAAGGGAAATTGTAAAAGACCAAATTTTAATGACCTATACATCACGCATTACTATCGTGCACAGTACGTCCAAACGTGCAGTGACTGTGTGCCCCTAATCTAAGAGAAAACTGATACCCGGTTATCCTACATGGATTATCTAGCGTTGTGTAATCTGTGTGGTATCTTATCTCTGAAAACTCCAACATACCACATGGTTACCTGGGTTAAGGAGCAGAGTTTCTTTTAACTGTGTGCTGATTGTGTGTCTCATGTTATATCACCCATATTTTCCATTTTATCTAAAAAATAAAAGAAAAATATAGGGTAAGATATGGACCAAGAATGAATATAAATATTAACTCAATATATAATACTCCTCACACCGGGTTCCAAAGAGTAAAGTCACACCCAAAATAACTAGTTTAAAAATGGAAATAAAAACTCAGGTGTGACATGTACATAGATTTTTCACAACACAAAAGGCTCCAAACTAGAATATTCATAGACCATCGATTATCAATGGTCTAAATATGGCTATAAAATTGGATTTATATATCTTTCAAGGTCATTTAACCCATCTTCATTTTTGTTTAACCCTCGGTAAACTCATTTTAACATTTCCATTGTAATTCAATGTTTTTGTTTTTATTCTATTTTTACATAAATTAAATAGAAATAATTATATATTATTATATATTATGACTAAAAATATGAATTACATTTTTCAAATTCCCTTAATGTAGGTGTAAAATTTTAATTTTAATTTAGACCTATAGATGCGACGAAGAAGAAGTTTTCCAATGAGGAGTGATTGATATATATATATAATGTTTCTATATAAAATGTAAAAATGAATATTATTAAAATAAAAAAAGGTTAAATAATAATATAATTAAAAAATATATACTTTTAAATAATTTTTAAACATAAAAAAATATTGTATGTGATTAAAATGAAAATCATTTTTTAATAAAAATAATTAATTTTCACTATTCCCCAAAAAATTATATTTTAAAAAAATAAGAAAAAACATATCCATAAGATAATTTTTACAAGTGGATTCCAAAAACGAAGTTATTTTTTTCAAATAAATATTATAAAATTTTCAAAAATTAATTTTTTATTTGTTCACAAGAAGTAATAGAAATAAATTCTTTTAGAAGAAAGCATTTTTGAAACATTAAAAGACTTTACTAAAAAAAATTATTTGTAACTATATTATATTTTCATAAAAATTTTATGATTTACTTTCAAAATGTTATTATTCATAGCAAAATTTCAACGGTTAATAGCTATGTTATATTGTTCATGATTAAATTATAAAATTAATTCTAATGGTCTAAAACTAGTTCCTCGGAGGCAGTGCCTTATATTAATACAATATAATGTTGACAAGAAATTGATATCCCAAAGGAAATAATAGTTTAGTTCTTTATAAAATAATATAAAAACATAAGTTCAATATTAAAACTTGAAATGAAATACATAATAGTAATTCAATTGGAAACATCTATGACTCCTTTATTATCCATGCAAGTATTTCATAATATTCATCTTCACAACATGGGAAAAAACTTAAGTAAGGGGTGAGATCAGATGCTCAGTTAGGGAAAGTAATACAAAAGAAATTATCATAAAAATAAACACTAGTCTTGGTGAATTACTAGACACCTGCCATTAGAAATATATTTGAGCATAAAATGGAAGGAATGAATGATGATTAAATTAGGCCATATAAATGATCATAAAGGAATGAAGCATATCCATTGATATTATAATAATCATATAATCAAATGGTTTATCATTTAATAATACCATAAATACGAAATTCACAATACCAGACATCATAAATATGTTTTCAGGGCCTCACCCAAGATGTTTGTAAATACTTGGGTATGGCCTCGGCCAAAACCCAATTCTATTTTGTCTCATTAGACCACCGAGGCATAGAAAATCTATTACAGGCTCCACCCATAACAGAATAATTACAATTTATTCTTCATATTAATTTGGATAAACAAAAAATATATATAAATTCATATTAAAACTAACATATGAAATATAATTAACTCTCACCAATCATTAAAGATAAACACTGACCATTATGAGTAATATGCAGAGTGGTATCAAGATAGCACATATGTAGTCAAACAAATACTAAAACTTTTAATAAAACATTTTAGATTATATCATAAAATATCAATCCCAATTAAACATAATAATCAACAAGAGTTTTGAAATATATGAAAATATTCATATAAAATCATCAATTAATTCTTGATATAAATACTTAATTACTTCAAAAAGAAGTGTTCTTTGGAAAAAATATTTGAAAAAATCCAGAATTTAATTAATTTCTTTTTTCCATAATAGAATCATTAGTTTCAAAAAAATAATGGTTTCTATAAACATATTATATAGTGAATTTGGAAATAGGCAAGAATTCTAGTTGTTCTTTGGAAACAGGGTTGTTTATAGAGAATAATTTTTTAAAGATATTTTAAAACATGTAACTGCCCATAAAATAAAGAAGGATTATATTTGGTACACATATATATAAATTCAAATATAATTCATGAGAATTACATAATAATAATTAATAATTTCATTGAGGTGTGTAGAGAATAATAGTAACCCAAAAGAAAAATGGAGGTTCTGGTTGCAATCCCTTACTCTATGTTCGAGTGAGTTTTGCAACTGACCTTAACATCCCTGATAATAAAATTAAGACCTTTAATTAATTAATTAAAAACATTATCTACATTTATTTGTTTTATTATACTTTTTTTAATCTCGTTTATGTAATTTTGGATGAGTATACAATTTTATCACTCGGGAGCCTTCGATTCCTTGGTTTTCATTACTGGTATACTTGTATATGAGTAGAGAAGTTTATGTAGAATTGTTATAATTATCCAGAATTGAATTTTAATCACATTAATTAAAATACATAGGAGTAATGTGTCATATAATTCTTTAGTCTTTCTTGTATGAGGATGATTTATTAGATAGAACATTAGTGATAGTCATTTAGATTATTTTGGCGATATTTTGATTATTATGAACTAGTTTTGTCGTATGAATTTGTAATATGTATATATAATGGTTTCAAAAAATTACATAATACGTAATACATATTTTTTTAATCTTGTTAAATCATAAAAATGGTTTCATGACCATCCCTGGAGGATAAATTGAAGAATGAAGGTTCATCGTCCCTAAATGTTGTAAATCAGCACCTCCTAGACGATGATTTTGTTTTTAAAATAAAAGAATGTGAGATAGTAGTTTGAGGAATTAAATTATGTTAACATGATATCATTTTATTATGTATATTAAATTATAGTTATCATGACCATTTGGGAATAGGCGGTTAGGAAAAGATAAGGAGAGAAAATAAATTAAATATGTAATTAAATGAAAAAGAAAGAGGGTTTACCTTTTGAAATGCCCTCTATTATAACCTCCTTAAGGGAATGGGTTTTTTTCTTTTGTAAAGACCACTAGCTCATGGATTTTGTTTGATACAAGGGAATATTATATTGGAAGAACATTGATTTTCTTCAAGTCATATAAGATCAAGGAGAAGAGGGAGTGCGGGGGTGCTTTTATATTGGAGGAGAGGGGTGATTTTTTAATATCTTATTAATTATTTTATTATTTTTCTCAAGACAACCAATAGTTTTGATTATTGTGAACACAAAATATAATAAGTTCATGTGAATTTGAACCAAGTGTTATGACATCATCGATAACTAAAGAAAGAGTTTATTTAGCTTCTAATGTATTTATACGGTAAATTATCATATTTTACTATTCTCCCTAAATTCAAGTATTTTAGAACAATCCCAAAAATTCACCATAGCCATTTTTGAATGTGTAAAATTCCAAAACGAACTCCATTTTATCAAAATAATTTTCTAACTATTTGAATTTTATTTTTTAAATAAAATCATTATTTACATGAAAATTCAAATTTTAAATGTTATACTTATTTTATAATAATTTAAAAAATTAACTAAACTCTCATAAAATTGTCCTAAAATAATAGGAAAAAAATATGTATATTTGATTACATTTTATGAAAATTTATTTCATTTTAAATCAATTTATTAAATTAAAATAGTAATTAAATATTAATTACTCCCAAAAATACCAACACTTAATTATTAATTTTTAAAATATTCAATGTTATTGATAAGGTGCCAAAATATTATTTATACATAAAAGGGTGAGGTTACTATTCATAATGGTCATATTACTATTCAGAAAGGTATGTTACTATTCATCAAAATTTTAGTTGATCCTATCGGATTCCAAATATCTTACTCAATCCAACCATGTATGTCCATTTTTTGAAATTCAAAACACAAAAGTAGCAAAACTATATCTAATGGCCAGGATAAAACTATCTCATAAAACAAAGTGTTTTTTCAGAGAGACTTAGTGTTTCATGCATAATATATTAAATTTATTTTTAAATACTTGGGGGGTTACGTTCTTCCCCCTTACAAAAATTTCATCCCTGAAATTTTCTGAGTGTTGCCTTGTAATAATATTTGGGTAGGTAATCATCAAACATTCCTTAGGATACCAAATTTATTATTCAATTTCATGAATTTTCAAAGTACATTTACCAACTAAGTCATATGATTCCTCAACACCTTTTCTTTAGTGTCCTGAATCCAGATATCCTCTTTAGAGTAAGATAATTCAGTTTCCTATTCTAGAACTTCAGAAGTGAATACATGTGTTGGGTCTATCATTTACTTTCTCAACAATGGGACATTGAACACGTTGTGTTCCTTATAAAGGCTAGTCATAATTTCCAAATGATAAGTCGCAGATCCAATTCTCTCCATAATTTAAAAATGACCAATGTACCTAAGGCTTAGTTTTCCTTTCTTCCCAAATCTTATAACACTCTTCCATGTAGATAATTTCATGAACATATGATCTCCCAATTTAAATTCCAAATCCTTCCTTCAATTATCTACATTGATCTTTTTTATTCTTTGATCTGCTTTGATATGGGTATTAATATTCTTTACCTTAATTTTGGTTTCCTCGACATGCTCTGGGACCAAAATCTTCATTCCACCAAATTTATCAAAACATATTGTTGTACGACATCTCTTTCCATACAATGCATCATATGGTTCCATTTTATTAATTTAATGGAAACTATTATTGTAGGAGAACTCTACCAAAGGTAAATGTTGATCCCACATACCTTGAAAATAATGTGAACATGATCTCAACATGTCTTCTAAAGTTTGGATCATCCTTCTAGATTTATATTCAGTTTAAAGACAATAAGAATTACTCAAATAGAGCTCAGTATCCAAATATTTCTCAATATTTTTCAAAAATTTTGATGTAAAACATGGATCACAATCAAAATCAATTAAGCGAGGTTCTCAATGAATTATTATATCTTCATTGATATATAGCTTTGAAAGGCACTCTTGTGTGAAATCATACATTATTTCTAAGAAGTGTGAAAATTTGTTATGTCAATCAACAATTACACATATTCCATCCTCCCTTCATGGAGTTTTGGGTAATCAAATGAAAAAATACTTGGTGATGTCATCCCATTTACATGTAGTAATACGTATATGTTGCAAGACTCATCTATGATGTTATCTTGTAGCCTTCATATATTGGAAGAAAAAACATCTTAATACATAATCAGAAATTCTTCACATCATATTGTCCCACAAGAAATTTTTCTTTAAATCTCTAAACATATTAGTTCTACTAGGGTGGATAGTGAAATGTTAACTATGGGGATAATCCAATAATACAAATCTATCTTGGTTATAGAAGGGACACATATACTTCTACCAAATTTTAGAATTCCATTTGCACATGTGAAGTCTAAAAACATCCAACAATTCACAGTTTTAATTATCATTTGATTATTCTCAACATGAGATTGAGAAATTGTAGTTCTTTCAAAAAAAAATATGTTTGGTAAACCATTTGGAAATGTAATTATGCTTCACCTTATTGTATAATTCACACATCCATCCTAGATAGATCCATGTACATAGTAAACTTTTCAATCCTCATCTTATTCAAAACTCAGGGTTCCTTCATGATCAATGCATCTTCCACCTTATTTTCCTACCCTTGATTGTAGTGTATGGAATAATCACAATCTTTTAGTATCTTGAGCCATTTCCTTTTCCTCGCGTTGACTACTATAAATTAGATGATATATTTCAATCTCTTTTTAACAGTATATATCTCACATATTTCACCATAGAGATAATATATCTATATCTTCAGATAAAATATTACTGTTTGAAACAAAATATCATGAGTTGGATAGTTATGTTTAGAAATTTTTAACTACCTTGGTGCATTGGAAATAACTCTATCAGTCTGCATAAGGAAATGACCCAATCCTTTCTTTGATTCATCACTATACATCAAAAATCCACTATTCCTCGATGGTATAGTCAGGATTGGAATAATCACTAATCTCTACTTCAATTCATCAAAACATTCATCACACAATTTTTTCCATTGGAAGAGGACCCCTTTACGAGTAATCTTATTCAATGGGTTGGCTAAATATGTGAAGTTCTATATGAAACACTAACAATAACCAATTAAACCAACCAAACTATATACCTTAGTTATGTTCATAAGAGTAGGTCGTTTCTAAATATCTTTTTTCTTTAACAGATTAACTAAGATATCATCCATAGAGACAATATATTATAGAAATGAAACTCATTGAATCTAAAATTCACAATTTCTAAGAATCCCATATAATTCATTTCTTCTAAATGTATTAAAAGTAATATGCAACTGATTCTTATGGTTATCTCAGATTTTGGAGCATATAAATATATCACAAATAAATACCCCAACAAATTCAAAATGATGTTCCTTTAAAACTCTATTCATTATATCCATGAAAATAGAGAGTGAATTAGTCCTTCCAAAAGTCATTATAGAAAACTTATATTGCCCATACCTGGTTAGAAATGTTTTATTTGGTAATATCTTCTTTACCCATATGAAACATAGGATATCTAGATCGATGTTCAATATTCGAAAAATATTGGGCTCTGTGAAGTTGATCAAATAAACCATCATTGTAAGGAAGTGTATACTTGTTAATTATTGTAATAGCATTGACCTCTCCATGGTCAATACACAGCCTCATTAGTCCATATTTCTTATTAACAAAAAGAACAGTATCTCAACAAGGATATACAATAGGGAGGATAACTTCAATATCACTCAATTTCTCTAGGTTTTTCTTCATTTCTAACAATTACACTCGGTACATTCTATAAGGTGTCTTTGATATAAGTATTGAAAAAAAAATCTAATCAATAGAGAACACAACTTTCTTATCAAGAGTATCTCTAGGTAAATCCTATAGAAATACATAAATGTATTATTTTTAAATATATACATCCTCAATTTGAATATTTATTCCCTCTACCATAGATATTTCATTATATTCCTCCCCAATAACTGAATTCGGTAGAACTACTAGGGGTGGATCTAGATAAGAAATAGATGGGGATCTCTCTACTCTAATGATAATGGATTCGAAACCTTTTGTACAAATCATAATTTCCTTCTTCTTGTAATATATTTTAAAATAATATTTTGTAATCCATTCCATGACAAGTATTATGTCAAATTCAGCTATTGGTATGATGATAAAACAAAAAATATAGCACATTTATATGCCATAATAGGGATTTACTGACAAATCATTACAATGAGACTTACCTTAGGAGGTTTAACTGACAAATACCTTGTTATAAAGAACTGGAAATTTCTAATTTTAAAATCAAACTGGGAGGATATAAATAAATGCAATGATTCAGAATCAAATAAATCATTGGCCAAGTTTGAGTAAATGATAATAATGCCTCCCACCACATCATTATAAACTTCAACTTCAACAGTTATGATCACATAAGCATGGAATTTCTCCCTCGGCCATCTCTGGGGAATGTTTCCCGGATTCTTAATATAATTTTTAGCATAATGACTTATATCTTTACAATTGTAGCATTGAATATTGGTACCTTCTTTCTTTAACTAGAAATCTTGAGATTGGTGTACTATTTCTCCACATTTGAAATAGACGACTTTTCCTTTTAAAAATCCTCTATGGTGTTTATTTCCACAATAATGACATGTTGGAAAACGTTTTTTTTTATTCATCCCTTTATCCATTCTTTCCTCTATCACCATCTTCTTATCTTTCATTCCTTGAATGTTATAAGAATTTGATAATTCTTTCTCTGTCATGATAGTACATGGGACTATATCTTTGTATCAAGAGAACTTTTGGGAGAATAGTTCCCTTAATAGGAATAGTTTTAAACCAGCAAGGAATCGGTCAGTATTTCTCCTTGGATTACGTATGTTTTCCACGGCATGCCTTTATAATCATGTAAAATTGGTTTCAAAATTTGATATGTTTTCATTCTCATTATGTTTCAATCTAAATGATTTCCTCTCTATATCTGCTCTCGTATCTTGAGGAACATTTTTATAAGAATATTTATTTAATGTCCCTCTATTCTGTTTCTTCTATTTTTTCCTCCTCCATCATGTTATTAATTAATGACCACCACTTATCTAAATCTCTAGGTAGAAATTAAAATTATATGACAACCATATCCCTTTTTTTACATCCCAAAGAGAGAAATTTCTTTTATAAAAAACTTATACACTTCACCTCTACAAATATCTGCATAGACCCATTAAATGATAGAGACTATTTTTTCAAAAATAGGTTTAACATTTTTCGACCATGTTTTGGAATAGGATGCTCTATATGAGTAAGGTTATTTTTTATAACCTATTTCAGTTATCCCTGTATATTTATAAGCTGCTCACCACCTATCAATGCTCTGGTATAAGCATCATTATCTTGAATAATAGGAAAATTCATTCATGGGATACGTGCGTTCGTGTAGTTTACATTCCTTATAGTAGGAGCCATTTCTATATAATTTCATACATTAAATTTGGTTGTGAATAATAATGTATAATTTCGAACTAGAAATACACTTAAAATAAATTGAAATTATGTGCATGTATAATATCATAATGATAATCTTGGTTAGATGGAGGACATATTTACATTTAATTCCTTCATAATGGTTTATAATGAAAATGTGAATTATCTAAAATTATCCACTGGGAGTGTCAAACCTAGTTCGCAGTAAGGCCTGTTGTTGTGTACTTGGTTATGTTGAGTCAATTCTACAACACATTGTCGGAGTTTTTACTCTAAGGTACATCTGTTCCAGAACCACATCCACGTGTAGTATCTAGACAGGGATATATTTTATAGAAATAACAACATAATTGATACCTTACCAAAATTATTGTATATTCTTCTATACTAATCCTTAAATTATATCTTCAGTTTTTGTTACCTAATCTATGTTTTTTAAATGTAGTTTCCTAGTTTTCTACAAAAATTCCTCTAATACCAACTATAAAGACCTGACCCTAATTTCCTAGAGCTAGTGCCTTATATTAATATATTTGAATGATTACAGGAAATTAAAATAATAAAGGAAAAAATACTTTAGTTATTTTGGAAAACAAGATAAAAAATAAGTTCAACATTACAACTTGAAATGAAATACATATAATCAATTCCATTGGTATCATCTAACACTCCTAGATTATCCATACAAGTCATTGATAATATTCATCTACACAAACTGGGAAAATAAAACATAATAAAGAAGTGAGATCAGATTCACACTAAGGGTAAGTAATATAGAAAAATTTATCAAAACAATAAACACTAGGCATGTTGAACAACAAAAAACACACGCCTTTAAAAATTTACTTGAGCATAATATGGTCATAATTAAAGATGATAAAATAAGGCCATATAAATGATCACAAGAGAATGAAACCTAAAAAATGAAATTCTACTAGTTGAGTAATTGCATGGTTTATCAAGTACTAATATCATAAATATGGAATTCAAAATATCATACATCTAAAACATATTGTCATCTCCACATCCAAGGCCTTCAAAAATACAAGGGTAAGACCTCGATTAAAACCAAATTATTTTTTGTCACTTGAGTCTTAACCATGCATCGAAGGGATATATCGGGCCCCACCCTTCACATAATAAGTCCAATGCCTTCCTAATATGAACATGTATAAACATAAAAAACATATTAATTCATAATAAAACTAACATATGAAATTTAATTAACTTTCCCCAATCATTAATTATAAACACTAACCATTCTGAGTAATATGGTGAATGGTATCAAGATAGAAAATTTATTGTCATACTAATCATAAATATTTCCATTTAAAATGGTTTATTATATCATAAAATATTAATCCTAATTCCACATAATAATGTAAAAGAGTGTTGAAATAGATGAAAATATTCATATAAAATCATCGAGTAATTCTTGAGTTAAATACTCTGTTAATTTAAAAATAAGAGTTATTTTGGAACAATATTCTCCTTAAACAATAATTGAATTAATATAATTTTCTAATAATAAAATTATTTATTTTAGAAAAATAATGGTGGATAAAAATACATTATATTGTGTATTTGAAAATAAGTATGAATTTGAGTAGTTCCTTTGATATAGGCTTGTTTATCAAGAATAATTTTTCAAAGAACCTTTTAAAACGTGTAAATACCCATAAAAAAAGAATGATTGTGTTTTTTACACATATATATAACATTAACATATAATTAATGAGGAATAAATAAGAATAATTAATAATTTCATTGAGGTATTGGGAGAATAAGAGTAACCCTTATGAAAATGGTGGTTCGGTAGAAAAGCCTTACCTTATGTCTGAATGAGTTCTGCACATGAACAAAATATCTTGGATGATAAAATTAAATACATTAATTGATTAATTATAAAATTTATATACATAAACATAATTTATTATAATTTTATTAATTTCATTTATATAATTTTGGATGATTTATGAGATACAATTTTATCACTCGAGTGTGTTCGATTCCTTGGTTTTAAGGATAAGAATACTTGTATAAGAGTGTGGGAGTTCTTGTGGAATTGATATAATTCTAAATATTTAAATGAATATGACACTAATTAACATCAAAAATATTAAATGTTAATTTAATTCCGTTTTATATATGTTATGAGGATGATTTATTGGACAGAACATTAGTGATAATCTTTTAGATTATTTTGGAGATATTTTGATTATTAAAAATTCGTTTTGTCATATTAATTTTTATTATGTTTATATGAAAATTTCAAAACATTAAAATATACATAATAAAAATTTTATAATCTAGTTCAACCATAAAAGTTTTTAATAACCAGCCTTTAATTATAAATTTAAGGATTATGATTCTTCATCCACGAAGGTTGTAAATTGGTACATCCTAGATAATGATTTCATTTTTAAAATAAAAGATACTGAGATAGTATTTTGAAGAAGGATATTACATTAAAATGATATAATTCCATTATATATATGATATTTTATTTATCATGATCATTTGGGTGAAGTATGTGAGTTGAACATAATGAAAAAAACAAATTTAAAATTTAATGAAAAGAAAAAGGAAGAGGGTTTACCTCTTGTAATGTCCTCCTTGAGAACCTCCATAAGAGAAGGGGTTTCGGTATTTTGAAATGACCAAGATCTCCTATAAGTGGTTACATACTAGGGAAGAGTATTTTTTTAATAAAATTTAGATTATTAAAGTCTTATATGAGTGAGGAAATGTGGGAGTGAGGGGTGGTTTTTATAGTGGAGGTGAGGGGTGATTTTTGAAATATCTTTTTCACTATGTTATTATTTTTCAAAATACAACCAATTGTATTGATTTTTGTGAACAGAAATAGTAATAAGATCATGTTAATTCGAACCAAGTGTTCTTACATCTGTGATGAATCAAGGAATACTGTATTTTAGCTTCTAATGTATTTTTAACATAAATTTCTATATTTTACTATTCAAAAAAAATTCAATTATTTTACAAAAAATACCAAATAATCACCATAGACATTTCTCAACATGATGAATTAAAAAATTGAATCTATTTTATCAAAATAAATTTCTATATATGTGACATTTAATTTAAAAAAATCATCTTTTACTTGAAATATACAGATTTTAATTTTAAAACTAATTTTATAATACTTTTAAAAATTAACTGAGATCTAATAAAATTATCCTAAAATAATACGAAAATATAATATTATTTTAGTAATACATTTTATGAAAATTAATTTTAATTTAAATTAATTTATTAATTTAAAATTTTAATTAAATATTCATTACTCACAAAAATACCAACACTTAATTATTAATTTTTAAAATATCCACTCTCATTTATAAGGTACATAAATTTTATTTATACATACTTGGGTAAGGTTACTATTAATATTGGTCATAATACTATTCATAAGGGTATATTAATTATCCCCAAAAAATGTAAGTTGATCCTATCCGATTCTAAATATCTTATTGATTGCAACCATGTATGTCCATTTTTTGAAATCTAAAACACAGAAGAAGAAAAAATATGTCTAGTGGATTGGTTATAACTATCTCTTATAACAAAGTTTTTTTAATCATATTTAATGTTTTATGAATTCTATATTAAATTTATTTGTAAATCCTTATGGTGTTACCTTAATAGTATATCATGGTTCATTAAAACATAGTGTTATGTGTAACAAAATTTAACAATTATATTAAATTTATCTAAAATGAAAATTTTATAAAATATCAGGTTCTTCCATTATACCCCACTAAAAAATAATTTCACCCATGAAATTCCATAACACTAGTACAAAAAACTGATAATTTATCTTCCTCATAACATCTGTAGGTTACCACATAGCTTCCTTATGATGCTGGTTTCACAAAAAAAATCCATCTGAGTGCACTTTTTTCATAGAACATCATCAATGAAATATATAATCTCCATTAGTTTTTCCTTATAATAAAGATCTATAACCAATGGTAATAACTATATCTTTAGTAATAACTATATCTTCAGTAAATTTGATGATTCATGTATGTAATTTCATAGGAGAGATACATGGAACACATCTTGAACATGAGAGAGGTTTGGTGGGAGGGCCAAGAGATAAGCACCGGTCCCAGTATGATCAATAATTTCAATGGGGATAACATAAAAGGATCTGAGTTTTACCTTATTTTAAAATATCATTACTTTATTCAATAGATAAATTCTTAGAATATCTTTGTAACCAACTACGAATTCTATATCACACTAGTGGCGGTTAGCATAAATTTTCATTCAAATTTTTGACACACATATGTGTTCTTGAATGGCTCTAATGTTATATATTTTTTCTGCTTATAGATCTTGTCCTAAACACTTTCATTAACCAATATCAACACATCACATTTCAATAATACACTTCTTTTTATAGGGATGTTGAAAGGGATCAACCTAAATGCTCGAGTGAATGTGCTTATTTTAAGAAGAATCTTCAATTGGAATTTATTGATCCTAACCTCCTTTGAAATTAATAGGACAAGATCCAAACATATCTTCTAGGGTTTGAATTATTCTCACAAGTAGTAAATATTTATGATGAAAGTCATTGGTGAAACAAAATTCAATATCCATAGCTTACAAAAGACTTCCCCAAAACATCAGGGTAAACCTTGAACCTCAATCAGACATAATATAATGTGGTACTGCCTAAAAACATACCATATCCTAGATATGAATCCTAGAAATTTGATCTAGTGTGCAATATTCTCAAATAACTATGATTTTTTTAAGATTTGTAAGGAAATATAAAACAACCCATATAGCATTCTTTCCTTTACATGTTTTGGAAATTATAGAAGAAAAAATCCATAATGATGTTTTCTTATTTCCATTACTGTATGAGTAATTACTATGACATCTCCTTATACTTATCTCCCTTATCAAAAAATCCTACATACCTAGAACCAAGATAAATAATTTATGAAATATCTCAGCATGTTATCCAACTATAAATACTCTTTGAAATCTCTATATATCTTTTTAAATCAAAAATTAATTGTGAATGAAGAACAATGGTCCTCTTTTATTAGATCCTTCTTCAAATATGGTATGGAAGGAACACAAACATGGTTCATGAACATTATTATTACATCATTATAACGGCTGAACATGGGATGATTTTCCACCTTCTTTTGCAGCTCCACATCATCATTTTCACCCTCTTTGATATTTACTTGGATAGATGGATGGACACTCATTTAAGAAAGACTTCTTTCTCCCCTTCCTTCAGGTTATTGAGATTTATACATTGAAAATCCATAATAAATTGATCTTTTTTGGTCCTCATCATAGATGTTCTTGATTTACCATTTTCACTCAAATAATCTTCCATGATGATCTTTATCACATGGTGGTAATGTATTCTAGAGTCATAATCATTAATCAAATAAAACCATCTTCTCTTGAACACATTCTACTCCTTCTGTGTGAATACATAATTTATGATTTCTGGATTAGTACATATATAAAAAAAATTCCATAAAAAAATGATTTTATATAATTAAGGAAAATATTATTGTAAATAACCTTAAATAATAATTTTGGTAAAGTTACTAATAAATCTAAAATTATCCGTAGGAATAATCTATAAACATGTCATTCTTCCTGAGAACGCATCCAAATACCTTGTTGAATGAATCATTATAGATTACAATCCCTTCTCCATTGCAGAGTCATGTAAGAACAAGTGTGGTGAATAATATTATATATAGTTCCTTCAAATTCTCTTGGAATTCATCTGCATATAGGATCTTGTCTCTCTAAAGGGTTCACCTGGTGAGTGGAACAGATGTCCATTAGAAATAGACCCACATCCATTCAAAGCAAGAAAAATTTACATATTATTTATCATTTTTTTCACAGTCAATGTTCAATAGCCTCCTTCTTTTATGGATCTAATGATATACCCTCACATGAGATTATATAAGCCAAAAAATGAAACCTTTTGTTTCCAAAATTCAGACATTGTATATTTTTCTTAAAGTTTCTTCTTCCTTAGAGTATTTAATGAAATTCTAATGTAAAATTCATGTTATTTATCAATTTTATAACATTAGATAAATTTTTCTATAAATACTACAAAAAACTGATCAAGGTAATCAATAAAGACTATATTCATTAAGTATATGAATATTAGGAACATTAGTAAGAATGAATGGCATCAAAATATAATCATAGTGCCCTTAACATGAATTTGGTCTTCAGTATATCTTCCTTATTTGACCCTTAATTGGTTATACCTAGAATTAATTTCAATTATGTAAATGTAAATAGCTAACTGTAGTTAATCCAAAAAGTAATCAAGAAGGGATAGAGGACATATGTTCTTGATCATGGATTAATTTTACTACTAATGATCAATATAGAGTCAGAGTGATCTATCTTTTAATTAATAAATAAAATAGGTTCACCACAATATCGCTCACTAGGGTATATAAATCCTTTATCAAAACTCTATTGGAATGTATTCATCAATTCCTGTAACTAAATGTGGTATAATCTATATGGTTTCTTTGAAATGGGTTAATTCTAGGTATGTGTTCTATTTAGAACTCAACATATTGATTTAGTGGAATACTATTATACTCTTCACTAATGACAACAATAAAAACTCAAGAAATTGGTATTTATTAAATTTTGAGTTTTCCCAAACCATCTGAGACAAATATCTATTATGCATATGAATTAAGAACTACATGGAAGAAGTAATTCCCTTTAGAGATTTGTATTCATCCTCACATCAATTAAATATCATCGGTTCATCTGGGATTTGAAATGTAACTTACCGTCATTTGAAGTTAATAAGGGATCTATATAAATAAAGATAATCTGGGAATATAATCACATCAAATTCCAATAATGGAATAATCACAAGATTTTCAAGATGAATGTTCTCGCAAACTACAATTATAGTGGAACTGTATACCTATTTTGTGTCCATCATAGAATTAGTATTTGTTATTGATAACTCAAAATTTAATCATTGTGAAGGTAATTCAATATCATTTAAAAATTCCTTAGATATAAAAGAGTGAGTATGTCCCTAATAAAACATGACATTCACCATTCTAGAGCGGATGGTATGTGTATATTTCACCAGGTTATCTTGCAACCCACTTTCCAACACTTAATTATTAATTTTTAAAATATTCAATCTCATTTATAAGGTACATAAATTTTATTTATACATACATGGGTGAGGTTACTATTAATATGGGTCATAAAACTATTCATAAGGGTACATTAATTTTCCCCATAAAAATTAAGTTGATCCTATCCGATTCTAAATATCTTATTGATCACAACCACGTATGTCCGTTTTTTGAAATCTAAAACACAGAAGAAGAAAAAATATTTTTAGTGGCTTGGGTATAAATATCTCCTATAACAATGTTTTTTTAATGATATTTAGTGTTTCATGAATTATATATTAAATTTATTTGTAAATCCTTATGGTTTTACAGTAATAGTATATCACGGTTCATTAAAACATAGTGTTATGTATAAAAAAAGTTAACAATTATATTAAATTTATCTACAATTAAAATTTCATAAAATATCTGGTTCTTCCATTATACCCCCCTTAAAAATAATTTATCCCATTAAATTCCATAACACTGGTTCAAAAAAACTGAGAATTGATCTTCCTCATAACATCCTTAGGTTACCACATAGCTTCCTTAAGATGCTGGTTTCACCAAAAAAAATTCCATCTGAGTGTACTTGTTTCATTGAACATAATCTATGAAATATATAATCTCCACTAGTTTTTCATTTGAAGAATGATCTAGAAACAATGGTAATAACTATATCTTCAGTAATAACTATATCTTCAGTAAATGCGATAGATCAGGTATGTAATTTCTTAGAAGATATACATGGAACACATTGTGAAACTGAGAGAGGTTTGGTGGGAGGGCCAAGAGATAAGCACCGGTCCCGGTATGATCAATAATTTCTATGGGGATAACATAAAAAGATCCTAGTTTTACCTTATTTTCAAATATCATTACCTTATTGAATAGATAAATTCTTAGAATATCTTTGTAACCAACTACGAATTCCATATCACACTAGTGGCGGTTATCATAAATTTTCTTTCAACCTTTTCACACACATATGTGTTGCTGAATGGCTGTAAAATTATATTTTTTTCTCTTCTTATAGATCTTGTCCTAAACACTTTCTTTAACCAATATCATCACATCACATTTCAATTATACACTTCTTTTTATTGGGATATTGAAAGGAATCAATCTAAATTCTTGAGTGAATGTTCTTATTTTAAGAAGAATCGTCAATTCAAATTTATTGATCCTAACCACCTTTGAAATTAATAGGACAAGATCCAAACATATCATCTAGGGTTTGAATTGTTCTCACATATATTAAATATTTATGATGAAATTCATTGATGAAACAAAAATCAATATCCATATCCTACTAAATACTTCCCCAAAACATCAGGGTAAACCTTGAACCCCAAATCAGATATAATATAATGTGGTACTACCAAAAAATATACCACATCCTAGATATGTATCCTAGAAAATTGATCTAGTGTAAAATATTCTCAAATAACTATGATGTTTGAAATCTTTGTAAGGAAATATAAAACAACCCATATAGCGTTGTTTCCTTTAGATGTTTTGGCTATTATAAAAGAAAAAATTTATAATGATGTTTTCTTATTTCCATTATTGTATGAGTAATTACTATAACATCTCCTTATACTTATCTCCCTTATCAAAAAAATCCTACATACCTGGAACCAAGATAAATAATTTATGATATATCTCATCATGTTGTCCAACTATAAATACTCTTCGAAATCTCTATACATCGTTGTACACCAAAAATTAATTGTGAATGAAGAACAATGTGCCGCTTTTATTAGATCCTTCTTCAAATATGTTATGGAAGGAACACAAACATGGTTCATGAACCTTATCATTACATCATTATAAAGTTCAAACATAGGATGATTTTCTACCTTTTTTTGTAGCTCCACATCATCATTTTATGCCTCTTTAATCTTTACTTGGATAGATGGAAAGACACTCAATTAATAAAGACATTTTTCTCCCTTTCCTTCAGGTTATCGAGATTTATACATTAAAAATCCATAATGAATTTATCTTTTGTGGTCCTCATCATAGATATTCTTGATTTACCATTTTCACTCAAATAATCTTCAATTATGATCTTTATCACATGGTGGTAATGTATTCTGGAGTCATAATCATTAATCAAATAAAACCATCTTCTCTTGAACACGTTATACTCCTTTTGTGTGAATACATAATTTATGATTTTCGGATTAGTATATATATCACAATTTTCCCTATAAATAAAATAATTTTATTTAATTAAGGAAAATATTATTGTAAATAACCTTAAATAATAATTTTTGGTAAATTTACTCATAAATCAAAAATTATCCAAAGGAATAATCTATAAACATGTCATTATTCCTAAGAACACATCCAAATACCTTCTTGGATGAATCATTATAGATTACAATCCCTTCTCCATTGTAGAGTAATGTAAGAACAAGTGTGGTGAATAATATTATATATTGTTCCTTCAAATTCTATTGGAATTCATCTGCATATAGGATATTGGCTTCCTAACGGGTTCACCTGGTGAGTGGAATATATGTCCATTAAAAATAGTCCCAAATCCATTAAAACCAAGAAAAATTCACATATTATTTACCATTTTTGTTCATGGTCAATGTTCAATAGCCTTATTCTTTTATAGATCTAATGATATACCCTCACATGAGATTATATAACTGAAAAATGAAACCTTTTGTTTCCAAAATTTAGACTTTGTATATTTTTCATATAGTTTATTCTTCCTTAGGGTATTTAATAAAATTATCATGTAAACATCATGTTATTTATCTATATTATAACATTTGATAAATTAGTCTATAAAGACTACAAAAAACTGATCAAGGTAATCCATAAAGACTATATTCATTAAGTATATAAATATTAGGAACATTAGTAATAATGGATGGAATCAAAATATAATCATAATTCCCTTAACTTGAATTTGGTATTTAGTATATATTCCTTCTTTGACCCTTAATTGGTGATACCTAGAATGAATTTAAATCATGGAAATGTAATGAGCTAAGTGTAGTTGATCAAAAAAGTAATCAAGAAGGGATATAGGACATATATTCTAGATCATGGATTAATTTTACTGATGATAATAAATATCGTGTCATAGTGATCTATCTTTTAATTAATAAATAAAATAGGTTCACCACAATATCTCTCACTAGGGTTTATAAATTTTTTATCAAAACTCTATTGGAATGTATTCATCAATTCATGTAACTAAATGTGGTATAATCTATATGGTGTATTTGAAATGGGTTAATTCTAGGTACGATTTCTATTTAGAACTCAACAAAATGATTTAGTATAATACTGTTATACTATTCTCTAATGACAACAATAAACACTCAAGCAATTTGTATTTCTTAAATTTTGAGTTTTCTGAAACCATCTAAGACAACTATCTATTATGCATAGGAATTATGAACAACATATAAGAAGTAATTCCTTTTAGAAATTTGTATTCATCCTCACATCAATTAAAGATCATGGGTTCATCTAGAATTTTAAATGTAACTTACCTTCCTTTGAAGTTAATAAGGTATCTATATAAATAAAGATAATCTATGAATATAATCACATCAAATTCCAATAATGGAATAATCACAAGATTTTCAAGATGAATGCTCCCGCAAACTACTATTATAGAGGAACTGTATACCTATTTTGTGTCCATCATAGAATTAGTTTTTGTTATTGATAACTCAAAATTTAATCATTCATAAGGTAATTCAATATCATTTGAAAATTCCTTAGATATAAAAGAGTGAGTATGTCCCTAATTAAATAATACATTCATCATTCTAGAGTCGATGATATGTGTATATTTCACCATGTTATTCTTGCAACCCATTGTCCATCCATTATCACATGGGATTTCACATTATCTTTAGACTGATGAGAAGTTTGACATTAATTATCAAAAACTATAAAATTATTCGAAATATTGAAAAAAATGAATAAAATCCTTGCATTTTATTAATTAGATATTGGGTGGTGTGCAAGTTGGAGTCTTCTTCTCCTCCATTTCATTAATAAACCCATTCATCTCTATTCTACATTCGTAGGATTTATGAGCCTCCCATCCACATTTAGAGAACCTCCTAGTTCAATTCAAACAATTCCCATGATGCATCTTCCTGTATTTATGGCATGTAAATATATATAATTTCATTCAACCGTCTATTTAATTGAGTTTTCATGATAATTTATCTTAATTTTCTTTTCAATCCCATAGGAATAGTGGGAATTTCAAATTTTCATGTGTACATTGAGAACACTTCAAACAATTTTATCATAGCTACTAATGTCACTTTTCGATAACTTCTTTTAGAGACATGGTTTTATGCCACTAATGAGTTGATAAATTTTGATTCTAGGGTTAATGATTAAACTATATGGTTACCTTACAAGCCTTATAAAATTATCCTCATAGAAACCAATAGATTAATCTTCCTTTTTCATAATATCAATGAATTCATTCTCTATCTTCTTATGTTTAATATGAGGATAGCATATAATGTGAAATATAATTTTGAACTGATCCCATTCCATACTATAAATTATTTCCTATATCCTTATATTATTAATAAGGTTCCACCATATATCAAAATCACCTTCCATGTGATAAAATACAAGTATAACCAATACATGATATGTATACTACATAATAGAAAATATCTTCTCAATGAAACTTATCCATTTCTTTGAAAAAACTGGATTAGAAGAACCACTAAAATAAGGTGGATGTTTCCTCATGAAGGGCTCAATATAATGATATTCCCTTTTTTTCTCATTTGTATTTTTAGAAACATTCATAAATTAATAATTTTGTGTGATTGTAAAAAAATATTTTTCATCCCAAATCCCATGGAATTAGGCTATTCAAGTTGACAATAATTACATTTTTTATCACATTTTGCATTTTCATGGTTCCATTATGTTTCTACCATTAACTGAAGCCAAAAATAATTGTGTGAGAGACACATATCATAGTGGAAAAAATATAAAACATGAAGAATTATTCCTAGGTTATTTAAATCAAGACACTTAATTTTAAATCCATGAAACCATAGTTTTATATTATGTTATCCATGATCATCATCTATTCAAATCTATCATGATGTTATATAAATAAAATCTGAATTAGCAAAAGAATATCCCTAGATAGTATTAAATCATGTGCATAGTAACACCCATTTTCTTGTTCTGAGTAACACTTGATTCAATCTTCACGTGCATTTTTTCTAGTTATTTCCACTAGCTACATCTATACGGGAACCATTTATACTTCTTTAATCAAGATAGATATGTCTTGCTATGTAAACCACATAATCAATTATTTAACAAAACCATAGTATGTTTTCCAATAGAATCATCCTGAATGATCTCTCTAAATGTTTCTCATACTACATTCGAATGGTTAGCTAAACATTTATATGATACAATCTAAAAGGACTTAAACCTTTAATACATAAATATCACAATATTTTATTAGAATATTTAATAAATTTCCCAAATTTCTGACATAGTACCATAAAGGTTTAGTGTCATTGGAGAAATGGTATACAATATTCTTATTTAATGAATGATATCCAAAATCTCTTATAAATATCTTCCCCTTTGTGTTGTCCATAAATATTCCATACTTAAAACAAGTATTCATATCCATTCTAATGGAAACATAATAAAATATGATCTACAATGATTAGTAAGGGTAAAAATGGGAGATTTCATTCATTGATCATTATAAATCATGCAATAATAATAAGCTTATGAGATCATAAACATAACATACATTGCTCATACCCAACCGATCATAGATTATAAACCTGAGATAAGTCATAAATCATTATAATTCAAAAAGACATGATTCATAAGCATGTGGAGTCAATAAGATTCATGATCAATATGATCATGTAATAAAAGTGTGGAACCAACATAGATATATAAAGTGTATCATATTATATGATTAACTACCAAGACTATTAAACATTGAGGACCAACCCTCATAAAATATTTCCTATTGGGAATCAATACCATTGACATGTTTCTAATTGTGGACTAATCCGATTGGAATGTTTCCCATTATGGATTATGTTCATCGACTTTTTTCCCATTTTTTTATAATGAGATATAAATAATTACCAAATTTATTATAGGGATATATATGTCCCACTTTTAATTGGTTGTATCATTACCACTAACCTTTATTATAACATAACCACCATCATTGGTTATAACATAGCCATTTTCTTTTGTTATAACATAACAAACATCACTTAATTAAGACCTTTGATAATTGTGCAATAATATCATAAAAAATAATCAAAATATAACTCATTAAAAGAAAAGGATCTAATAAATATGAATTTATATAATAACACATAAAATGAAAATGTTCCTCAAAATCAACTCATAAATTCATCATATTATAACCCATGGAAATGGAATATGCTTCATAAAAATATCAATAAATTAACCATAAACTATAAAAATAAATAAAAAAGATCGTACAATTGTATTTCGTCCCTAATAAACTGTAAGTAACATCATTAGATGACATAATTGATTGAAAATTATTTTGATATATCACTTCGAACATTTCTTGAGGAAATTCGATTTTCCACTTCAAAAACAACTTCATAAAACTATTATCTCTCAAAACATATTCAAAACCATTTTATTATAAAATAACCTTATATAATTTTAATTTAATCATTATTTCATTTATCATTCATCATGGATTAACATTTTTTCATTTCATACGTGTTTAAACTAATATTCATTTCACATTTCTATATAATACAAAAGGGATTTCTCTGGAAAAAATATGAATATTTTTTCTTAAATCAATTTTTAAAATGTAAAACAAGGGGAAATGTATTTAAAATACATTATATAATGTTAAAAACATTATTTAAATCATTTTTAGAGAACATTGATATTAATAAAAAGGGTTTTGGACTGAAGTGATAAATGAAGATGGTTTACGAAAAAAATTATTTCTGTATCTTTAATCAATTACCTATGTAAAATTAATATATAAAATTAATTTTTACAAAATAAATAGAGTTTAATAAAATATATGAGTTTATTGTGATTTATATTACAAGTTATCATAATTAGAATCATATCAAAACCAATACCATTAAATAATGTGATTCTAACATTAAACTCTTTCCACATTATTATAATTGAATCATATTCCCCATGAAAGTATGAACATTAAATATATTTTTATATCTCCTAAATATCATAATAAAAACCATATATTACCTTCATGGTTACTTATACACCCCATAAATAAAAATTATCTTATAAGACATGTCCCCCATATAAATTAAACTACATGAAAATTTGATACCTTAAGTCTTGATTTCCTTCGAACCTACTTGAATATATTGATAATAAATTTCATTTTCTTTTAAATATATTATAGAACCATACTAATATTTATTATTATATATATTATTTACTTACAACCTTTCATTACATGTTTATAAATAATTCATTGTTAAATTCTCATTTTAGGTCATAACTACATCGTTTTTCATGAATGTTTTATTTTGGTATTTTGGGTCCATTTACATTGATATTGGTTCCATAATCTATAAAATTTTATAAATTATATAAATATCATATATATTAATTATATTTTTTTTAAATTTATCTAATATTGTTCAATATAGAGAACGAATTGTACCATTCATCAATACGGTAAGTCATAGTTACACATAAAGGTTTTTTCAATATTCTGAATGGATGAAACAAATGGTATATGTTATATTACCTTATTAGGGTAATTTTTTAATATATATCACATATGTTCATTAATTATATCCTTATTTAAATCCATATAAACTGTAATTGAAGAATGAATTGCCTCACTTCGGAAGGAAGTACTTTGTTGTACACACGGTCGATGTTATTGTATTTCAATAGAATGGAATGCATGATGTTATATGTGAAAATAAAATTAATTCAGTATATTTATGTTATAAATATCATTTAAATTTGTTAAATATTTCATTATAAAAATCCATTAGAGATATTATTGAAAATTAATTACATCAGTTTGCGAGACAGCAGTCCATCATACACGCGATCAATGATTTCTTTTCCCACGTGATGAAAGAGGGTGAAGAAATGGGTAATGGAACCGAATTAATTATAGAAACCTGTTTTGTTATATAATCCTGGTGATAGAAAATTTTATGTAGATAATGGAATAAGTAAAACAAAAATATGAATATAATTATTTTATATCTTCTTTGGAGAACCACTTTTGGTTTATAACTAAAGCCTTTTTATGAGGGTTTGATAATCAAAATAAGTCATCAATGACATGTGTAAGGATGTGAAGAATATTTTTAGATAATTATTTTACAAACCATAGGGTTTTGGATTTGTTAATATTATAGGATTGGGGTGGAATTATATAATTGGGGGAGAGGACACAATTTGAATTTTTTAAAATAATTAATTGAATCAACGTCTCTCACAGGACGCAAGGATCCAAAACAATTTAATATTAAAACATGGATGAAATGAGGACCAAATATGAACATAAAAAAGATATTTTCCAAATTTTATATGTCAATTTACCCCCCCCCCATCATTTTGAACCCACGGTTAAACTATTTTATCCTTGACTATGATAAATAATTTTTTCAGTTTTAACTAATCATTTTCACTAAAAAAATAAAATTATTATATACATATATATATATAATTTTAATTAAACTTATAGGATATTTTTATAAAAATTACATTAACATAATTTTAAA
Source organism: Viscum album (assembly GCA_963277665.1). Taxonomy (NCBI): domain Eukaryota; kingdom Viridiplantae; phylum Streptophyta; class Magnoliopsida; order Santalales; family Viscaceae; genus Viscum; species Viscum album. Next base: position 299,923,328 of record OY728131.1, on the reverse strand, counting down.
TATATAATTTAAAAATAAACCAGCAAATTAGATTTAAAAGTAGTTCTCCAAAGACAAAATATTTATAAGTATATAAATTTTTAAAATTTCACACTAGAATAATTTTAAAATTATAATTTTCAAAATGATTTCGTTTTTAAAAAATATATTTTCTAAAATTTAAAAAATTTATTTTTATTATTTTTTCACAAAAAAATATGACAATCAATATTTTAGAAAAAAGAATTTCTAAATCATATAAAGTCTTCACTAAAACTTAAGTACTTATTTATAAATATTTTTTCCTTATCTAAAACATTTATTCATAATTTAAAAAATATATATTCTTATTCATAGTCCCATTTTTATCAGCTATGTTATAGTTTTCAGGTATAAATAAAAATATTTATAGCATATCATGATTTGTTAACACTCAGTGTTGCATGTAACGCAAGAAATCAAAGAAATTCAATTTTGAAAATAATTTCCCAAAATACTAGGGTGTCACATTATTTTTTTTTAAAGATCACAATTTTTTTAACTTTATATAATTACATTAGACCGATCATTATGGTATATTATTTCAGGGATAAAGGTTGAATTATCTTCTGGAAACATATATTATTTTTTTGTGGGTTTATTTTGATCATGTTATTTATGAAAATATTTAGCATATATTAGAGAATATATTATTAGGGAATATACTTTTTTAAAGGATAATTTAATAGTGATTTATTTTTTTAGATAAATGTTAAATTTTTCTTAAAAGATTATGTGACTCAATTATTCTAATGTCTTTACTTCATTCATAGTAAGGAATATTTTGAATAATTATAAGGATAGTAATTTATTGAATGATATAGATTGAAATTTGGGTGTTACTATTTAATATTTGTTATTAGTGACATGAAGTTATACCCATCTTTGTAAATATCATAACATATGCTAAACTTTTTTTGGGTTAATGTTTAAAGGAAAGTGAAATATCATACTATCCTTTTATATATTATGTGATCTATTTTAACTTAATATTAGTTTTTAATTGCTGTAACTTTCATCTTGAATACTCACATTTAGAGAAACGGTTGAGATTTTAGTGGAATTTTTTAAATGATCAAATTATAATCATATAGTAAATATATTTCCTCATATTATAAGTCAAGATATGTAATGACCCCGACCTCAATAGCTTTGATCTAGTGAATACATTATTATATTAGTATAGATAAAAGAAATCACCTCCTAATGTATTGAATAGTTCAGTAGTATTGAAAAACTAGAAACATTCATGAGTATTTACTTAAATTTTAAACCATGAAATAAAACATAGTGAAAGAAAAAATATTATCATCCTTGAACTCATTCAATGTTTCCATCATCTAATCCTAGTAAAAAGAAAATATATTAGGAGTGAGATTAGATTCATTATAATAGTTACGCAATGAAGAATATTTCATTAATAAATAAAATATAATCAATAAGGCCTTATAAATATGGAATGGTAAATATCTAAAAAGACATTCCATTTTAGAAATAAATTGACTACCATTTTGTGGTAAGGTATAAAAAATATGGAAAATAAACTCACTGAAAAGCCAATCCATTTAACAAATAAATTCATAATGAAATGTACATAGATATAATATTAATTAAAAAATATCATGAATAATAAAAACATAATTCTTATTGAATGAAATGAATAATAATGGACATCATTATCTTAATCATAAATATATATTTATAATCTAGATCGTATCCATGGTTGTTTGACTAATTTATAAGTATACATAATAAACCCATTTAAATAATGATAGATAAGTAATTAATGAGACTATATAAGGATCAAGGGCATATTTATAACGAATCTCTAAAAATAACTTCATTTCCAATACTTTCCTCATATATCGAATGATAAATTTACTTAATAGATAATATGTTTTATAAAAAATAAATACTGAGAGTTTAATACAACTTAATTATAATTTCCCCAGTCAATCATATAAATTAAAGAGTAGAATAACATATGTATAAATGATGAGTTTTTTTGGTAATAATTATATCCATGATAATTAATATATAAATTTTATTTTTATTTATTTTCCACTAATTGAAATAAAGAAATTTTTTCAAGTTAAATTTAATGATTAGAAAAATTAATCATAAAAGTGGATGTCAAAACATTCCCTGCTCAAGATGATTGAAAACCATAATGAAAAATAATAAGAATAGTATCATTATAATATATCTCTAATGGTGTATATTTAAGAAAAAAATTTTTTGTCCTTGACGAATATAAATACAATAAGAAGTATTATAAAAAAAATTCATGAGTAAAATAAATATTTTACTTTGAAAATTTATTTAAAAAACATTAAATTTTTATAATATTTGGGCAAAATTTTCATTTAAAAATATAATTTCAATCATGAAATATATTCTTCAAATTTATGAGTTTTCATGAAGGAATAATGTTCAATTCATACTGAGTATTATAATAAAATAGTTTCATTTCACATTTTTGAAACAAAAGTCAAATGGTACTTTATTCCAAATTGAGAAGAATATTCCTTTCAAGTTTTTTTTAAAATATGCTTAAAAATAATTTTAAATGATCATATAGAATTTTTTTCTGAATTTTTTTTGAAAATATGTATTCAGATTCAAATAGATTTTTGATCGATGTGAAAAATGTGGTCAGAATTTATTAAAAACATTTTATCAATAATATTGAGTACAAATGACGTGGAAATGATAATATAACTTGAAAAGAAACTTGAATATCCCCAGTAAAATAAATTTAATGGTTTTTATTAGACAACGATCAAATATTACCTTCAATGTAAATTCATGTATAAATAATCCTAATTTAAATGAGACTGAAACATAATTCTCAAGCCACATTGGCAAAATTGGAATCATAAATACCATGAAATAAAAAACATAAAATGAAAAATTAAATACCATAAATATAAAGAGAATCATTATACAACATATCAACAAGGTGGAATATTCACCTCGTAAAATAATATTGGTTTATAACATGATATATGGCCCAAAGAAGATAATTTGAGCAGAGAACCCCTTACAATGATCTTAATATTGAAGTGAGAATTATTCAATTAATTGATTATGTGTATCAAAATTAAATCCACATAAAACAATTCTAAATAAAAAATTATGATAATAAAAAGTCTCTATAAACACAATCTATGAATATTAAAGGTAATGAGTAACAAATATAATCTAATAAAAAGAAATTTAGTTGTTAAATTATTTTCCAATTGGTAATTTTAAAGTCAACCCCCAATGGGTGAAATAATTGAAATTGAAACATAAAATACCCCTATGTATGAAGGATTTATGATATTATATATAAATGGGTATTATACACACCATATAGAAAATTAGTTATAAGACATTATAATATGAATCATTGATAGAAAATAGAGACAAATTCACTTACCTCACTATTTATTTTGGTTGAACTAGATTTATGATCATTTATAGTGGTTTTAAAGACGTCATTAACATATAATATAATCATATTAATATTTATAATGACATATATTATACTTATATAACATCTTATCATCCATTCTAGAATAATTTTTCATTACTAATATTGTTTCGTATGTAAACTGCCTTGTTTTCTAATGCATGTTTTAAGTTGAACAATCCATTTATTTAACATATTATATAGTTACATTGTGTCTGGATTGATTTTAATTTTATAAATATATTTTTTTTTCAATAGATACAATTTTAGAATCATTACTTAAATTTGAACATGGAGAATGGATCACATCATATCATGGAGATGGTGGGTCATATATAAGGATGAGTGACATTATAATTTATATAATGAGTGAAAGGGTAAAGAATTGGCTGATATATTAACTTTCAAGAATCAATAGAAATTATTTTAGTCAATAAATTCATCCTTATTACCATCCATGTAAAGCATGAGTAAAAAAATGAATCACATCCCTTCGCGAGGAAGTAGTCTGTCGTACACACAAACGACGTTATTATATTTTAAACAGGTTGGAAAGTAATAAGTCATATAAGAGATTAAAATTAAATATGTATAATTGTATAATAAATATTATATATATATATATTAAATCTATCATTATATATAACCATTAGATAAGTTGATAGAAAATGATTAACATCAGTTCACAATGTAGTAGTTCATTGTGCACACGATCGATGATTACATTTCCCATTTGATTGAGGATGAGATGTATTTAGGTTATTCTATCATCATAATAATAATATATATTTATATTGGATATAATATTGTTGTTATGTAGATGTTTTAATACATAATTAAAGATTATGAAATAATAAATATAAAATAATGATATTTATTAAGACGATTACCTTCTTTTAGAGAACCCTTTTTGGATCTCATCTTTTGGATCATAGATTTGTCCTTTTGGAAGACCAAAACTAATAAAATATGGATAAGGATATTTGGGAGTGATTTTTGGTAGGCTTTGGAAGATCCAAATTGTTACCTCCCTCAATCTGGAACTCTATCACATGGCCAATAAGAGTTGGTTATAAAACCACAAACACGCCACCTCATACGCCAGAGGATGCTGACTACCAGCAGGGGTGTGCAATGTATAGTGGTGAGACTATACCACCTGGTATTAAGTGTCATAGAAGATTAAAATAGTCTATATAAACAAAATAAATCAAATTATATACATAGTAGGAGATAATAATAAAATCCAATTGAATAATTCAATAAATGATAAAGGAATAATGTAATAATGTGTAGGAATGTAACAAAATGGCTTGCTAGAAAAAGAATAAAAGTAAAATACATTAAAAATAAAATAAAAAATCAAAATTCCCAGATCTCAAACCCCATGTTGGTCCAAACATCAAACTCCATCCCATCGAGTAAAATTAGAAATCAAATGCAAGGTCCTTTTCCAATATCTAAACCCTTAACCACATAATCTACTCAGGTTCCAAATAGTGTCTTGAATAGGGTTTGAGTAAAACTCAGTAGTTTGACCCCACCATATCTAAACTAACTAATCTAATAATACTTTTATTAAATAATGTGATAAACATGTGTATTATTTATTCAAAAAAATTTAAAATACAACCACACCCTTCTTTGAACCCGTTCAAGTATATCTCTGTTCATGTCTTACAACTATTACAACCATAACTGTATAACAATGGTATAGTCACAAAAATCTAGTTCCAATACATATAATAATTATAGAATCAGGGTCAAATCCGTATAATCATTATATCATGGGAATAGGAATATCCTTCTCTCTATAAGCATTAAATCATGAGATTGGGTCGATCTCGCTCAATATCATCATTACAGCATAAAAGGGTTCAAGTACCAGAGCCAATCCCAATATATAAGCAATTATTCATAGAACACTAGTCCAATAAAAAAATCATATCAAAATATCACCTCATATATTTCATTGTTTAGTTATGTGAATTACCATTTTTCTTTCATTTACCAGTTTAATTTAAAATTACAATTTCTGAAAAGCTATACCAATAAGCAATATTCCTGTATTTACTAATTATATAACATGAAATCGCCTAAGGTCACATGTGAGGTTAAACACACTTTAATCATTTATCCAATTCAGTTATATTCATGATTTTATCACCTAACCATAATTCAAGTCAAAATATAATTGAAACTGAATGACTTTATGGAATAATCCCATTCATAATTTTACTGATTATGGTGCATGTTTCGTTGGCCCGATCACAATGTTGCATAAACCTAAAAATTATCAAACCATATGGTTAATATTAAGTCCCCTACCTTTAATAAATGAACCAAAAATTCTTCCAATGGTAAATTCTAACAAGGAATATGGTTTGGATATAATCAAAGACATTCTTAGATCAAAATTGATCATGATTAAAACCAAAAATGCAATCAATCAAAATGATATCACCACAACGGTTGGAATTATATGGAGAGAAATAAGAAAAGGGACCAAAAAATTTACCAACGATTACTCACAAAAATAGGATATCTAGAAGCAAAGTAGGCAATCCAAAATTTTCTGGAGGTTTTCCCTAGGTAGAGAAGAGAATGTTTTCAGTGGAACGAAATAAATTAACTTACATAGCATAATTAACACAGCATGTAGTGGAATTACATGACATGTACTATAGTTACACATTGCGTAAATATTTTTCATGGAAGTGGTTTAAAACCCCATCAACTTGGATTTATTTTATTAAAACACCCTAATAATTACATGACCTATAATCCCTTTACATGATGTGATAGTTTTATACAGATTTTTTTCATCCCATTTTCAATTTAAATAATCCGAAAAACTTTTAATGATTCTCAACATACCAAAAACCCTTTTTTAAAAGATTACATATTAATACCCAGACTCCATTAATTCAAACAAGCATACATCGCCAAACATTAGGTCATCTTATCCAAAATAGTATATTCATATCGGACGAAGACTCGACCACCAAGGCTCAAACAAAAAAACTCAAAGAGGGACATTCCAGGAAAATACATGATCTTATAACCTCACACCTTTATAAAATATCATCTCGGATATGCTCCAAGTGTCACTGTGAGGTATCAATGAACAAGTGTGGACACGTTTTTTGCATATTATTCTTCCTCTCTAATTCCTCCTCTTGAACTTTACCATGTTTACACTACCCTAGTACTAATGATATTATCTTACTTTGATGATATTTTTCACTATGATCCAGAAACATTATCAGATGCTCCTCCAAGGATGCATTTATACAAGGATCAGCATCTTCTATTTATATCACATGAGAAGGTTCTGGATGATATTTATATATCTATCACACGTGGAACATGTTATGCATGATACTATAGTACAATGGAAGGTCTAAACAGTATGCCACTGGACCGACACATGGAACTATTTTAAATGGCCCAACAAACATACAGGCTAGCTTTCCCTATTTGCAAATATGATGTTTCCCAAACTTAGGAGATAAACTAAGGAAAACATGATGACAAACCTCAAGTTCCAATCATCATCTTTTATGGTAAGCATACTATTTCTACTAACACTACACGGTCACCAACCTCTATCAGATCAATTGAGCCAGCTTAGATATCTCTAGCACAATACTAGGCCCAGCAAGTGATGACTCGCCTACATCTATCCAAGAAAGTGGTTAAAAATATAGTTTTCCATAAATAACCTAAAATGTTCCGTCTGGATTAATTCTACGAATCTATTATTATATACACAGATCAAGATCCCGAATAGTTCGCTCGTAACATATCCTCCAGAATCTAAAAAGTTCACTCAGATTGACGATAAGTATGTGTATGATAGGTGGTGCTTAAAATAACCCACAATCATAGAACCTTATGAATACCCTAGAAAAAAAATGATGTGAAATCAGGATCTATTTTTTTCACAATACTACTCAGAAGACCATGCAACCTAACCACCTCACACATGCAATGAGTTCCCATATCATAAACTTTAAAGGTTTCCCATATTAGTAAGAAGTGGGATACTTTATTCAATTGATCCACAATAACCCACATAGTGTCATTCATATGGGTTCTCCAGGGTAATCCTGTTAAAAATTCCCATGTGAAATCACCCCATTTCCACTCAGGAATGATAAAAGTCTGTAAATGACTCACTGTCCTCTAATGCTCAGCTTTCACCTATTGAGAAGTGAAGCATATAGACATGAATCATAAAATCTCCTTCTTAATTCCTGATCACTTGTAATATCTATGGGTATCATGATACATATTTGTCAAAATAAGATACATCACCCATCTATATTCATGAAACTCCCTCCTTAGCTTATTGCGTAATCCTATAAGAACTCACACACAGCCATCGAAAAGAAGAGAGTTCCCACTTATGAGATATTATCATGATGGTGTCTCCCCACTGTGTAATTTGTATCTCATAAATTTACCCTCTAAATTATGAAATATTTCAATATTAATCTATTCCAAAAGAAAAGGTATAACATATGTCAAGGTGAGATCTACCCATCCCGGAGACTCCTGAACATCCAGATGCATGTCTGCATAAATGGTCATTATCTGTCACTCGTCAAAGGAATACCGTACTACCTATATCTATATATTTATTCTCAATGTTCCAAAATGATGTTTTCCTTTCCTTGTGTATAATACAATTCATATTCAAAAGATTGTAGATACTCAAACCACCTCTTATACTAAAGGTTTAGGTCTCACAGAGAAAATATGTACCTAATGATCTTGTAGTCTATGTCTACCACGAATTTCTCAGCCATGAGATAGTATCCCCGACATCTCAGGGAATATACCACTGCAGATAACTCTATATCGTGAGTAAATATATTCCACTACGGTGGTTTCAACTGCTTGGAACTATAAGAAACCACTCAATCCACCGACATTAAAACTACAATGAGTCCAAATTTGTATGTTTCACAGTACACGGTATATGATTTACCCAACATTGGTAAAGTGAGGAGAAGATTTGAGGTCAGTCTACCTTTTAAACTGATAAAATTATTTCTCAAAAGCATCAAACCAAACAAACATCACCCCTTCCTAGGTCGTTCCATACATCAGTGCTGCCAAATTGGAGAAATCCTAGATAAAGTGTCGATAATAACCTGCAAAACCCAGAAAGATCTGATTTTAAAATACATTCTTGGTTTGATGAAAATATACCATGGATGTGATTTTATCTAGGTCCTCTAAAAATCCTACCTCTATAATCTAATGTCTCATTAAGTTCACTTTATTTATCAAGAAACTACAATTGGTTTTCATGGTGCAAATTCGATACTCTCTCAATTTACTCTAGAGGAAGTCAATATGTTTGGCATGATTGTCCAATGACTTGGAGTACACTATGATATCATTGAAAAAACCCACCACAAACTATTCTATAAAATAATGAAAGACCCTGTTAATTAATTCCATGAATATTTATCGTGCATCATTTAACCCAAATGACATCTCTCTGAATTTATAAAAGCCATCCCAACTATTAAAAGTAGTCTGAGGTTTGTATGATGGTACCACTTTCAACAGATGATAATATGATCTCAAATTAATCATGGATAAGATCTTAGAATCTCTCAACTACTCAAAAATATCATCAATGCATGGAAGAGGAAACCAATTCTTGATTCTCATATGGTTCAACCTATGATAATCCACACGTAGGCGTAAATAGCCATCAGCCTTCTGGGTCAAGAGAATAGGAGAAACCCAAGGAGATGTAATAGGTCATATAAATCCTTCAGATTGTAGATATTCCAAAAGAACATTCAACTACTAAAGATATATGGGTGATATTCGATAAGGCCAGATAGAAATTGGCTCTTCTCCAGGCACTAACTCGATCGCGAACTTGGTATCCCACTCAGGATGTAAGCCACAAAACTCATCAGGAGAAACATCCTAAAAATAGTATACCACTAGAGGAATGAAATCCTACTACAATAAACCATTATCCAGAGAAAGAACATTTGTATGAGCCATGGGACAACCCAATCTTTACTTAATTGGTCCGACCCAGCCAACCTGTTGATCCCACTCACCATGGTTAAAATGTATTCCTCCATTAGAAGATAGAAAGGTAACTCTCCTCCTATAATAGTAGATATGAGCCTGGTACAAAACTAAGCAATCAATACAAAGAATCAGGTTGAAGAGAGTATTTTCCATCATGAATGGTTCCAAAGAGAAATAGTGACCACCAATCTCCTGATAAAATTCATTACCACATTTGATATTCTCTGAATGCTCTCCCAAAAATGTTTCAATGGTTAAAACACCATCCAATATTTCTACATCTAATCCCAAACCATTTTAATAAATAGAAGATAGAAAATAATGTGATTCAATAATATTAAATAAAATAGGAGTTAGGGTAGATAATACAAAAATTGTACCTCTGAGGATAGATGGTCCTACACCCATGATAAATATAGTGGTTTTTATAATGTGGAAGAGAATTATCCATCTACCTTGGTCTCCTATATAACTACCCTAACCTATTTCCCATTAATTATATTTTTTCTCATGAACCGAGGTACCACATCCCCTTATTAGGCTTGAACAGGTAGCAGAACTCCAGCTACTAGCCATCTGAGGGGTATCTAAGCCCCTTCCCGACTCAGGGTCCAGTTATGATCCCTTACCACTAGTCTTTAGCGGAAAGTTCATAAATAACCTCTAAAGATAAACCAGACTACCAGAGGTATGACACTTTACTGTAGGGTAGGGACACTATTGGAACTTGTGACCACACATTACGTACAGATATCACTAGAATGGAACATTGTCTTGTGATTGTTTTGCACTACCCAAACTACTCTTCCTTCCATTTCCTTGGATGAAAATTTTATAGAGGCAGCTCTTCCCACTTAATGAAGAGTTCCCAAATATCCCCCATGAAATAGCATGGCTTCTTCTCAGGTAACCTCTTAAATTCCTTGTCATGATGAGTGAATGTTTCATCACTACCTTAAGTTTACATAAACAGAAAACATTTACATATGACATGATCTCATAATGAGCACTATCCTAAAAACTTATCCCCCAAGATATATCATTATCTTTTAAAGATGGAACAAAGTGTTGTAGGTAGGTAAAACATCCATCATAGTCCAACACTACCATGCCCTACTGTATCAGATAAATGTACTCATGATCTTTTTCATCCCTCAAAATATTTGGATAGAAATAGCTCCGGAACTTCATCTCAAATTCCTTCCAAGATAGATTATCCTACGACCATACTTCCTCTAGAATATCCCACCAATGCTTGGTAGGTCCATAAAGAATATATGAAACAATATTAACACTTCTTTTCGAAGGTGTTTCAAGATTCTTAATGATTTTCGAGATAGACTAGATCCATAACATAGTAACCTAAGGTCCTCATTCCCCATTAAACATTGATATATGTTGCTACTCAAACTCACTTGTTAGCTCAAATGTCAAAGGAACAGTACGAGCAGTCTCCCATGCCATGGATCACATGGCCCCCAAGAAGCAATCATGAAAATGAAAATCCATTCTCTCCTCAAGAACTATAGGAATATATGGTTCAGTGTATCAGAAGACTGCTAATTTCCACTCTACTAGATCTCAATACCACAAAAACAGTTTTTCCCAGCGCCCCCCCCCCCCCCCCCCGTTATCAGCGCTAACCAAAAAGCTCTGGTAAAGGGGGGTACCTTTATAAGCGCTTTTTTTAGAACTGATAAAGCCCCCCCTTTATCAGTGCTTATTTAGTAGCGCTGATAAAGGGGGGGCTTTATCCGCGCTTTTTTTAAAAGCGCTGATAAAGGGTCGAATTAAATAAAAAATTAAAAAAATATGTTAATATATTAATAAATAAATATAGTTATATTGATATAAATATTATATATAATTTTTAAATATATTTTTGATAAGTATAAATGTACATTTACACTTAATATACTTAATATATAAGATATTTAGTGAAAATGGCTTCTTAAAAAATTAAAAAACTTATTTTTAATTAATAATTTGCTAATTATTATGGAGTAATAGTCATTTAATAACAATTTGAAGACTACAAAAAATAAAAAAAAGATCAAAAATATGTTGAAAACACAACTCAAACTTCGAACGGCCATAACTTTTGGTCCGGGTGTCCGTTTAAGCTATACCACATATCAAATCGAAGCCTGCGACGATCTCTATGTCAATATAATTAGGAGGAGCCCAGGTCAAGGGTTTTTAGAGGCCAAAAAAGGCCCAGAAGGCCTCTAAAACTGAGTTTTTATTTGGGGTACCCTGATTTTTTAACATTTTGGGGATTTTCAGCCTCGTTTAAGGGGGTATTATTGACTTTTTTTGGTGGGGACTGAATTTATTCCATGGTATTACATTCATATTTATATTATGTCTTTGAAATTTTAAAGTTTTTTATAATTCACTGCTATTTATAATCAAATATATAACAATATATACATATTATTTATATATTCACACATAAAAATTAATTATAAATATAAATAATAAAATATATTTACATATAAAATATATTAGATTTATCTAAATAATAACTAATATCCATTTTATTTAAAATACAAATATATGAATATTTATATACGTATATTTTAATCTAACTATATATATATATATTAATCTAGCTATATATATATTAATATAAATACATATATATTAATATTACTATATATATATTAATATCATTATAAATATATGTATATTAATTTCACTATAAATATATATATTCATATAACTATATATATATATATTAATATTAATATATATTACTATACGAATAAAGATAACTAAACATATATATATATATAGATATATATTAATATAACTATATATATATATTAATATAACTATATATATATTAATATATATATATATATATTAATATATATATATATATAAATAGAGATATATATTAATATAGCTATATATATTAATATAAATATATATATATATTAATATAACTATATATATATTAATATAAGTATATATATTAATATAACTATATATATATTAATATAACTATATATATATTAATAAAACTATATATATTTATATAACTATATATATATATTAATATAACAATATATTAATTAATATAATTATATATATATATATATTTCTATAAATATATATTACTATACGAATAAATAAAACTACATATATATATATATAAATAGAGATATCAAGAAATAATAAACAAATCAAAATAGAGTAGTGTTAAGGGCTTAGGCGCGCAGGGGGGAGGTCTTGAGTTCAAAACCTGCTGGAGGCAGAGGCGCGAGCATGGGGTGGATGTGGGGGGATAGCACTGATAAAGGGTGGAGGGGGTGCGTGAGGGGCGCTGGAGGGGTTGGAAAGCACTATTAAAAGTGGGGCTCAAGCGCTATAAAAGCCCCCCGGATTGGCATGTTTATTTTAATTTTTTGTAATTTTTTTTAATTTTTTTTAATTTTTTTTAATTGGTTTTATTTTTTATAACTTTTATCAGCGCTTTTTTAAAAGCACTGACAAAGGAATCACTGATATAGTACCCCTTTATCAGCACTAAAAAAGCTCTGAAAAAACGCCCCTTTTATCAGTGCTTTTTTTAGCACTGATAAAAGGGGTCTTTATCAGCGCTTTTTTTAGCGCTGATAAAAGGGGTCTTTATTAGAGCTTTTTTTAGCACTGGTAAAGGGGACCCCCTATCTTCGCCGGATTTAACAACGCTTTTCTAGTGCTGTTAAAGGACATTTTTAGCACTAATAAAGGGCATATTTGTATTAGTGTCTCAAGTCAAAGTTGGTTGGGATGCATTCTCTCTACAATACAAACTCACAAATTAGATAACTCTCTAGTAGTAAATTCAACCACAACAGGTGATTAAAATACACCACCATAGACTCTTACTATCCTTAAACATGGTTTTTATAGTGTTTTAGTATCATACATCAAGTCATTTAATCTATCCAAGTAAATAGATATATCATATCATTCTTCAAAAAGAATGTATATAACACATGAAAAAAAGTAGATATGCCCCTATAAAAAACTTTGAAAATCAATATATCCATATGTTCCTATTATGAATCTTGTATTCTCATTTCTCACCATACCAGGCCATGAGCACAAATATCAAAAACCAGTAACATCATAAAACAATAACTTGAGATAACATTTGAATCACCCAAGGTGAAGTAACATCAACTGTAATAAGTACATAGCACAAACAGAAATCTCATCCCTAGGTACTCAAATTTTTCCCATTCATGGGTTAGCTACTCCCATGCCCAAGCTTGTTACCGAGTCCTAGAATATCATTGCCTCCTTTCTACCTTTCCCAAATATTAAATCAAATGAAAATAAAACATGCTTCTGTGATACCAATTTGTAACATCCCATGATCAGAAACACTTTCACGTGGCCAAAAAGGGATGGTTATAAGAGCTTAATCACACCTCCCCATACACTATAATTTGTTTACTAGTAGTAGTGGTGTGAAATTTATAGTGGGGAGACTATAAACCCATGCACGAACTATCATAGCAGTATAAAATTAACCATATAAACTAAATAAATCATGTATAGACATAGCATAAGACCATAAAAAAGTCAACTGAATAATCCAATAAATTATAATGGAATAGTGTAATGATGTGATGGAATGTAATTAAATAGAATTCTTGAAACAATAAAAGTAAAAGACTAGAATACTCAAATAATGACTCAAATTTCCCCCGTTCAAAACCCAACATCATCCCCAACACTACGCTCTATCCCATCAAGAAAACATGAAATCAACAGCAAGGTCATTTTCACTTGTCCAGACCAGCAACCATGTAATTTGATCAGGTACCAAATCATGTCCTGGATAGTTTTTAAGTAAAACTCAGATATTTGACACTGTTATTTCTAAAAAAACTTGTTTTATATTAAGTTTATGAAATCATGTGATGAATAGGAGTATTAATTAATTGTATAATTAATAAAATACAACCACAACTTACTTCATCTTTCTATGAGAATATCTCTAAGCATGTCTAACGACCATGCCAACCACAACCATATAACCATGGTACAGTCATAACAAGTTGGGTCAAACTCCGATAAACATTACACCATCAAGGTCAAATCCATATAAGCATTAAAACATAGGATAGGTCATATTTTACTCTCTAAAGAATTATAGCATTGGACTGGGTCAAGAAAACTCAATATCATCATTACAGCATATAAGGGTGAAAGTACCAAGGTTGATCCCAATATATAACCATTTCATCATGGATCACATGTACTATCATATATAATGGATATAACAATATCACATCATATATTTCAGTGGTTAATTATGAGAATTTCCATTTATCTTTAAATTACCACTTTTAGAATAATTCAAAATTGATTAATAATTACAGAAATAAATAATATGCCGCAATTTATGGATTATATAAAAAATAGCCACCTATAGTCACATTTCATTCTAAAAACACTTTAATTAATTATTCAATTCAATTATATTCATTTTATTCTCACCCATTGGGTAACCAGAAGCCAAGTTATACACCAATTGAAACCAAATGACTTCAAAAAATTATATAATTCAAGAATTAATTGATTCAGTCTAACTTTGAGTTGGTAAAACAAAAAAAAATTCATTAATTAGTGATTATCAGCCCATAGGGTTAGATTTAGACCCCTACCTTTAACCAATGATCCAACAACACTTCCAACAGAAAAAATCTAAGAAGAAGAGGGTACACATAGATTCAAATAGGTTTCTACACAAAAAATGATAATGATAAAAAACAATAACGCAATCGACCAAAAGTATATCACTGATAATGTTAGAAGATGAGAGAGAGAAGAAAGAAACTAGGCTAAAACCCCTTACCATGGATTTATCACACAAAAGGGACATTCGTAAGGGAAATTGGCATTGTAAAATCACTTGGAGGGTTGAATTAGGTTAAGTGTAGAAGAGCTGCAATAGAATGAAAGAAATTTAGCCACATAGCATGTTTGAAATAGAAGGTATGGGAATTACATGGAGTGTAATTTAGTTGCACATAATGTAGTTATATTTAAGGGAATATTCAAAAAAAGCCTTTACCTAAAATTTATGTTATTAAAATAACTGAACAATTTCTCGACGTGTAATCCCTTTTCACGGTGTGACAATTTTTTATATATTTTTTTTATCCTATTTTCTTTTAAACAACCCGAACCCCTTTTAAATAATTTTATGATCCTGAAAACCCATGTTAATACTTACCCAATTTATATCTGGGATCCACTAATTCAAACAAGAATACATCTGTGGAATTTTGTTCGTTTTCTCGAAAAAAGGCGCTCATTCTGTGAACAATACTCACCCACCACGGTTTAAATGAAAAAATATAATTGGAACACACCTTGAAAATATGGGATCTTACACAAAGGGCGTGGTAGGTGTGAAAAATTGATTCAAAGGAGTTCTCTTTTATACTTGGGGAGAATTGGAATTTTTGTAAACACCCAAAACTATTCAACAATTAGAAGTCACCCTCATCCCATGTGCCTCCAAAAATGATAAATAAACGAGTGAATAAAAGGTAAGGTTAATAGAAAATTTCCCAAAATAAAAATAAGCATGTTCTAAACATTTTCTTCCATTATCCTCTACGTTCCCCCACTTTTATCTTTTTTATCCATATGAACTAGTTTTTTAACTAAGTTAATTAATCCTTTAAACCTAAAATGATAAGAGACTTATTTTTTAAATTATACCCATTGATTATAAATATGAAATCCAATTTATAAAATAAAAAATCTATTTCTGTGGAATATTAAAATTAACACAAGCATGTGTAGCAAACAAAACTTCATTTTTACCATAACTATTATAGTAAAGTTTTTTTACACATAGGGGGTAATATAGTCAATATAAAAGAACAATTAGTCTATGAATGGACTATAGTTTATATTTTTAAACATATTATAATATCTTAGAAGTGGAGATTATTTTTATGAATTGTAAATAATTTAGTATAATATGAAATATTATGAAAAAACATAAATGTCAATTTTGACACTATTAAATTAATATGTCTTTGAAAACCTCACGACAAAGCTATAATTTGAATCTATACATTTAACACATGTAATACGTTAGATTTGTGTATGAAAATTTTTGGAACATTATATTTCATTCAATTAATATTCATTTTAATTTATTATAATCAATTTCTTCAATTTTCTATTAACTAAATAGTTATATTTTTTCCATTTCATAACAATTTAATGTAATTATAAAATTTATAAAATAAAGAATAAATTAAACCTCTGAAACTTATTTAATAAATCTCAAAATTAATATCAATATTCATTAAGAACATGTTTTTTCCTTATGTGAACACATAATTAAGATTTAAAAACAAACGTGTGACATTTTTTATTTCTTGTTACATAAATTATTATATAGTACACGTTCTTGGGAAACTATCTGAAAAACATATTAAAATAGATTGTAACGTTATAAGGGTCTTAATAATAGCAAAAAATAGTAGGTTTTCTTGTTTTATGTCATTTTTTACCAGTATAATGTTTTTTAACCCTGTTGTAAGCTCATTTCAACTTTAACGGTGGAAATTAATTTTTACTGTTTTTTATATTCATTAAGGCCAAAAATTATATTGAAATTATTATGTTATATTAATTATTGTGATTCCAAATATATAATACATTTTCCCAAATTCCATTCATAGAAGTCAAATTTATTAATTTAAATCTATACCCCTAAACTCGATGAAAAAATGGCTTTCCAATGTGAAAATCCTCATATTTAAAGAATGATTTAATATCACAATTTAATATTGAATTGATTCCACTAAAAATAATTTTATTTGTAACAATATAATTTATGTAATATTAATTTTAAAAAATTAATATATCAAAATAGATCCTTTAAATTATCTAAATTAAAAGATGTGTTTCAATAAAATCTTGTTTTTTCCAATATAAATTGAAAAATTATCTTTTAAAAAATTCTAAACCAATAACTCTAAGATAATTTTTACATGATAATATCAAAAATTAAGAATATTTTTTAAAATAAACATTCTAAATGAGATTAAGATTAATTTAAATGTATACACGCAATGCCAAACGTAACTACCTTTGTAAATATTATGTTTTTCATAAAACATTTCTTCTTTATTAAAAGGATTATTATTTTTTTTAATAAATATTATTCTATTTAATTTATTTTAAAAATATTAAAAACATATATTTTTTTCATAATTTAGTTAGTACTATTCATAATCTCCAATTTAAGGGCTAGGTTGTTACAACATAACATTTTAGGATTCCTCTGGACTCAGGGCTACATATATTGAAAGTTATCAAAGATAATGAATTTAATTAAAAGGAAATATATATCATAAAGTCTCAATTTGTTACATTCTCTTCTAAGCTTGGTGTTTTGTGTCATTAATTCTCTCAAACTTGATGATCTTATTTTAATATCTCTTGGTGTTTTATTTTCCCCACCTTAAAAAAATTAAATCCAAGAAATTTTTACATGTTCCTGAAAGTCAAGGGATATCAATTTTAAAATTCTATTTTGAAAAACCAATGTTATAAAAAGTGTTAGCAAAATTTACACTTTAAATATGGAATTTTAATATGAATTTTCATCTAAAATATCACATAACTAGTTTTCCATGTATGAGAATATAGGTGGGAAGTAAAGATATGGACATGGAATAAAAGTGTAATGCCCAAATAATGATACGGAGTGATTGAGGTCATTGATCATAGAAAATTTAATGTTCAATAGAATGTCAAAAACAATATAATAATAAATATGTGATGTGTAAAAAGTCCATTTATTCATTGGATTTGAAGGTAATTTGATAAAAAAATCATTATTATTTTCCTCATTTTAAGGGATTTGTTTAATTTATCGACTAATAAGTTACAGAAATATACTTACATGTGAAGATACGCTATAGTCACTCAAAATCAAAATTTATTGGAAACTAAGACATATATCAAGGAGGTATGAATTGTTGTATTCCCTATTCATCACCTCTTATAATTAAATTACTATCATAGAGCAGAGCACTAGTGGTATAATTAGTAAGAGTTTAATTAAGATTTCCTTTACTAGAAAGTATATCATTACAGAAATTACCCTCCCTTAAGGTGAGAATTATCTTCACTACATTAAAAATAATGGACTTTAACTTTTGGATAAAATTATTGAGACACAATAGAGTTTTATTTATGTCTTGCATGAAATTTACTAGAATATTTTAATTAGTTTCAACAGCACCAATCTTGATAATTTTGATCTAGCACAAGAAAACACCGCTAAGGAGGGATATATTCTCTACCAAGACTATTTTTCCTAAACCAAAGAAGGAACAAAAACCAATAATCACATACACTATTTATTCATAGATTTTTTCACCTCTTGTCTTACATCTCTGTATGCATAACCCAAACAATGTGAATTAAAAATGAATTTTTATATCTACAGAACTAAATTCAAATTCAAATGGATCAAATGATTTCATGAAATCATACAGTCTTAATTTACATGGAAAAAATGATCACATTAACCCTAAATATTGTAAATACCAATAAACTTATGACTACGAAATGTAAAGGAATTTTTCCAGAAATAATATTTTACTAAAACACATACTTATCCTAAGGTTTTTTATCATAAATGCCTCAAAAAATAAGCCAAATAATCTTTGAAATCCATCAGTTAAAACCTCAAAAGGATTATAAATTACATTATACTTATGTTTAAATTTATATATATCATCCCAAAAACAATAGTTTTAATTTAAATCATTAATTTTAATCATCTATTTAAATTATTCATAATGGTTTTTAAATAAATGTTAATTATCTTTAAAATATCCCTTAGGAGTGTCAAACTAGGTGTGTAGAAATTCTTATTGTCGTTTACTAAGTAACAATCATTTTAAAACTAACACACATTTTTCAGAGTTTTTATCCCAAGGTTTAACTATTCCAAACCCGCATTTACTTCTAGTATCCAGATATAAATGACTTTTTTGAAAAAATCATATAGTCTCTACCTTACTGAAACATTAGTATGTTCTTCTATTCATGTCATCGATGTCTGTCATATGGTTTTTTTCTCTAATCAATGATTTCATAAGACTAGTTCTCAAGATTTATATAAAATATGATATGATACGAACTATAGTGACCCTAAACTTAGTAGATTGGTTTCAGTGTCTAATTTATTACATTGGTGATAGATACAGCATATCACATCCCAAAAAACCCATATTGTTTACTAGTATTGGTATTTCGGATACAAACTTAAATATTTCATCACATTTCAAATCATAAAATTTAACATATTGAAATTAAAAAAATAAAATTATCCTTGAACTAATTCAATGTGTCCTTTTTCATACCCTAGGGAATGTAATTAAAATAATGGTGATCTCAGTAAGATTTATCAAGAGTGGATATTATCATTAACAAATAAATTATTATAAATATGGTATAATCAATAGATAAATATAAATATCTGAATACACATGTCCTTTAATTAAAAACATTAATATCATGATTGGAAGAGGAATAAATAATATATAAAGGAATATTAATGAAAATTACTTCAATTTAATCAATAAAAGTATAATAGAACAGATCCATAGATAGTATTAATGAGATAATATTTGGGATAATAACAATATGATACTTAATGATAAAGATTACTAATATTGTATTTCATAAACTCAGATATAAGGATTACATTACCATCAAGATCCTTCCCCCAATGTAGTTTAACTAAAGTTTATGTATGTACTATAAAACCATTTAAATAAGGCTACCAAACTAATTCTTATCATTAGTTTATAGATTAATTTGCAATCTATCTCTAACCAGGACCGATGCATAACTAAATTTCAAAAAAAAATGTTCATATATTGAATGGTCGATTTAATTAATGAAGAATATACTTCATCAAGAAATTTTCATATTCAATATGGTATGGAGATTAAAAATAATTTCCCAAGTCAATAATTTCAAATTCAATGTATAATACCATATATATAACTTATTTATAGTTTATTTAATTAGTATATCCCAGGTGAATAATATATTTAGGGGAAATTTAATGTCCAATGATCAAAATAAAGTGAATATTTAAATGGAACATTAACAACTACAAAAACATAATCAAGATATAGTTTTACAACACATTCCCTAGAAAAACTAATCTTCAACCATATAGATAACGGATAAGGGTGGTATCTTTAAAACAATTAACTTGTGGAGTGTTTGTAAAAAAAATGGTAGTTAATGATTATAAATATAATTATTATAAAAATATATTTAAAAAATAGAGAAATAAACAATTTGATTTGAAAATAAGTTTTAAAAGAAAAAATTTCCCTAATATAAGGAAATCCATTTACTTTAAGAATAACCATTTAAAAAGGTAAAGTAGTATTTAAATCAATGATATATCCTATTGGTGGAATGTTCTATTATTTTTGATAATGACAAAAAAATATTCCATTCACATTTTTTTAAGAAAAAAAAAGTAATTCGTTTTTTATATGACGGGAAGAATCATTTTATTTTATTTTTTATATATTTAACATGAATTTTTTATAATAATAATTTTAATAATTTTTTAAAAACATTTTTTGAAACCATTTATTTGAAAGAAAAAATTATTTTCATCCTATGGGGAAATGATTTAATATTTTAATTAAAATATTATCTCAATTATTTTAAATAAAAAATAGAGGAAAATAGTACTATTCCATGAAAACATCATGAATATCCTTATGTGAATAAAACAAAATTATTTTATTAAAAAGTTATCAATTAATTTCTTTTAATGTATATTCATCTATAAATAGTCTCTATTAAAATAATATTGAAATATACATGTCATACTAATTTACTAATATTTGAATCGTAAACCCCATGAAAGGAATAAAATCAAATGAAACATTAAATACCATGAATATGAATAAATTCATGATATAAAATATAAAATGTAAAATAAATACAAGTCATAAATAAGATAGTTGTATAACATGATATATGTCACGGAGAAGACAATTTTATATGAGAAACCCTTAAATTGACCATAAAATTGAAGTGAGAGTTAATAAATGGATTGATTATATGTATCAAATTTAAATCCACATAATTTTTTTAAATAAAACGTAAGATAAAAAAAATTAATTACACACATAATATAAGAATATCAATGACAACGAAAAGTAATGTTACTCAATTAATAGAAATTGAGTTATGAAAATCTTTACAACTTGGTAATTTTCAATACAAATCCTCTTAGAATAAATAATTCAAATAAAAACTTAAAACTCAAGGAATAATGAATTATTGATGATTTTACAAGTACAATTGGTGTTATAAGGCACATATAATATAAATTAGCTGTATAACATTATAATATTTCTCTATGAAAGGAAATTGAAACAAAATACCTTATCTCACTCTTCCCTTTTGTTGAACATGATTTAACCTCATGTATAGTGGTTTCAAAAATTTAATTAACATATTATTGAACCATATTAATAATTATAAAATCATATATTATCCTTTTATAATATATTATCAACCCTCCATTAATAATCATCCATTATTACTTTTATTTAATGTGTTAACTTTCTTATTTTGTCATGCATGTTTTAACATTAAAGTTCAGGTTATAGATAATATTTTATACTTCCATCATGAAAATTGTTATATTAATGTTATAAATATCATTTTTCTCACTATATACAATTTTATAATCATTATATAATTTTTATCTTGGAGCATGGATCAAATTTCATCGTTGAGACGGTAGATCGTACATATGCACAAGCGACATTATCCATTGTTTTAATAGGTGAAAGGGTTTGGAAGTGAGTGATATATTAAATATCAAAACCAATAAAATTTAATATATATCATATAATTTTATTATATTTATCCTTATTAACCACCATTAAACGGGTATGTGAAAAAAATCGCATGGCTTCTTGAGGTAGTAGTCCACCATACAATCGGGAAACATTATCGTACTTTAAACAAAATGGAAAATACAAATTGATTTGTGATATTAAAATTCCAAAAGTATAATTATTTCATAAATTATATATATATATATATACATAAAATCTATTTTTATATCAAACCAGTAGACGTGTTGATGGAAATTGAGTAACATTGGTTCCTGAGGCGATAGTCCACCTTACGCATGATTGATGATTTCATTTCCCTTTTGATAGCAGATCAGATAAATATATTTTATTCCATCAATATAATTAAATATTATTATATTATAGAGACCGGTTTTATTATAATGGTGTATTATGTGAAAATTAATGTATGGAAAGAATTAAAAAAATAAATTGTTTTATTAAGGTGATTACATTCTCTTACAGAAACCTTCCTTAGATCTCCTCATATAAACACTAGGGTTAGAATATTGGGAATAAATGCACCTATAGAATTTTCATACGGATGTGGGAGAGATATTTTCCAGGTTTTGTTTGATTCAATTGGATTTAGAGGTGTTTAAAAGTGAGGGAAGGGAAGTATTATTTTATAATTAATTTGGAGATTCATTTTTGTAAATATCAAAAACTATTCAATAATGGGAAGTTACTATCACCCCATGGTCCTTTGAGATTTTTACTAATGGATTGGACGTATTTTGAAGTCAATAAAATAATTTATAAAATAAAATTAACCATGATATAAACATGTTCGGCCGGTGGCCTCTTAGTTTACTTTTACTATTTTATTTTTCACCATGATAACTAGTTATTTAAAAAAGGTAATTTAAAATTTATGCCTAAAATAAAATAAGAATTATTATATAATTTAGAAAAATTGATTATATTTATAATAAATTCAATTTATCCAAAAAAAACTCTTTTTTATTATTAAATTTAACACAAGCACATGTAACGTGTAAAATCTCATTTTAACTTTGACCATGGTAGTGATGTTTCTTACATATTTAGTGGTAAATATAGTTTACATAAATAAAATTCACCCAATAAATGATTATAGTTGATTTTTTAAACATATAAAAATCATTTGGTAGAATATGGGATTTTTAGGAATTTTAAATCATTAAATGAAATATTATTTATTATAAAATAATATTAATATAATTTTTGACACTATTAATTTAATTTTACTTTAGAAACATCAAGAAAACACATGTACCCTAAATATATTAATTTAAAACCTATATTACATGACATATATATCTAAAATATGATTTAAAATAATATTTTATTCAATTTATATTAATTTTAGTATTTTTAGTATCATTTATTTTATTTTTCTATTAATTAAATAATTATTCTGTTTTCATTTCATGATCATTTAATGTAATTATATAATTACTAAAATTAGTAATACATTTATATCATGTAATTAATTTAATTGACATCAATTTTACCACCAAAATTCATCGACATATTTCACTTCTCCCTATCTGCACACAAAATAGAAATTATAATTCAAGTGGCTGACAAATTGTAATTTTCATTATTGAAATTATTATGTATGTCACATTCATGAAAAAGTGTCCCAAAAAACATTAAAATATACAGTAATTAAATAAGGTTATTAATATGGTCAAATAAATGAAATTGGATAAGTTTTAAGTCATTTTTAACTCTTATATTCTTAGTTTAACACTGTGGCAAACCCATTTCAACCTTAAAGGTGGTAATTAATTTTTAATTTCTTACTATTCATTAAGACCAATAACTAAGTTGAAAATATTATACAATATCATATATTTTGATTCAAAATATGAAATAAATATTACCAACTTACATTCACATAAATGGAGAAATATAATTTAAATTTAAACTTGTAGAAGAGACGAAAAAGAGGTTTTCCAAATAAAAAAAATCATAATCATTGAGAGTTTTAATATCAAAATTCATTATGAAATTAACTAAAATATCTTATATTGTATGTAATATAATATAATGGAGTAAATTTAAATTTTAAGGCATTATTAATTCACAATGTTAATTAAAATTATTTAAATGAAACAATATATTTGAATAAAAATGACTGTTATTCACTATTCACTAAAAAATTAATCTTTTCAAAAAAATAAAAAAAATAACTATAAAAGATTTTTGATATAATAATTTATAAAGGGGACATAATTTATTTAAATAATTTTTATAAATGTGGCAGATATTAATTTTAATGTTTATGTGTAAATCATGATATAAGTGCCTTTTAGAAAAGTATAATTTTTCAGAAAACAATTCTTTTTCTTTCAAATGATTGTCATTTTATTTATAATCAATATATAACCATTAAATTTTTTAATAAAAGTTTAAACCAAATTAATTTTGTAATTTAGTTACTATTATTCAATCCATCAAATTACATAGCTCTATTATAAAATATATACTATTTTATGGTTCCTTTGGAATCAGGCTTGAATGTATCACCAGATATTACACAGAATTCATATATTTAAAATTATATATATATCCTAAATTCTTGTAGTTATACATTCCCTTCTATGAAATTTGTAATGTTTCATATACACAATAAAAATATATGTTCCAATTTTTAAATATTTGGGTGTTACAGGATTGTAAAAGAATTCCTCAACTCTCTAAAAAGGATCTTAAAAATGAGAATCTTATCATAATTCCTTCATTTATGAGGATGTAATGGTATTTTTCACACCTCTTTGGTTTAGGGTTATGTAGTTGTTAAATTTCACATGATCATTCTATTTCTTATGATCAAATATCTCTTTTACTTCACATCATTATTTAGGAATTATGACACTCTTATATGTCCATATATATACTTACAACTGATGTTTTCATATTTGGAAACATTGTAATGTGTTACTTCAAATGACCCTCACACATCCCTCCCTTTGTTTTCAGGTGGATTTTTTATTAACCCATTATAAATTTTGTGATTACAACAATTGAATTTTGAAATGAAAAAACCTTGTTTTACATGTACTGTTTAGATTGAGATGATGATATTTTTTAAAGGGGGAGAATATAACACCATGATATTTAAAAATATGCACATTATGTTCGATTGGTTATATGAAACTCTTCAGTAAGCATAAATGACTTATAAAATATATAAAAGTTATATCCTTTACTTTATATTGGGGGTTACTAATAGGATTAACTAATTTATGATATAGATATATATATTTATATTTATATACTACCCAATATATATTTATTAATTATTTATTTTTATATGATTATTTAAATTTTAGTAACGTTATTTTATTCATACAAAATATGTTTTCTTCAAAAATTATTTATATTTATTTTTTAATAAAATATGATAATTATTTTTTATAACTTTTTGAAAATTTAATTGATAAAATGAAATTAATTTTTGAAATAAATATATGAAAACTAATTTAGTGTGGGTTTTTTTGATTTCTTTGAGAACGTTGATTTTATGTTGAATACTGAAAAATATATATTTTAAAAAAATCTATTATTTTCAATAAATTATATAATTTAAAACAGTCATTATGAACTTAATTTTATTTAGAGTAAAATAAATATTTATTATTTATATTAAATCTATTTAATTACATTTCAATCAAATTTATATTTTATTTTAGAATAAATATTTTTTACTTTTAAAAACATTTTCTAAAAAACCAATAAAAGTGCATAATGTTTTCTCCCTTTTAATTAATTAAATTACCCCTCGAGATGAACTATTTAAATTAAATTTATAGATTAAATATCTATAAATTTATATTAAAATTCATAAAATGGTTATAACGCATCTTAGAGTTGGTATAAATCATCTTATTATTGAAAAACACATTTCATGAAAAATGTCTTTTTAATCTCATCTATGGTTTTCATTTTAAATTAAATGATTCTACTTATGTGAATTGAATTTAGTAAAATGTATTCCATATATTGACTCATCATAATTTATGTTATATAATAATTTCAGTAATACTTTTGGTCTTAATGATTAAAGAAAATATAAAAAAAATATTTTACCAAGATTATGGTGAATATTGGTTAAAAGGGAGTTCAAGTAAAAAAGAAAAGAGTTAAAATAACCTAAAAACTTCTCCAAATTCTACTATATGGATTTAATTATACCTTTAATCAGATAATATTTGATAATGGACCATCTTTTCATTTAATTATGTTTAAAATGTGATAAAAACTCTTTATATTTAAAAAATCCATGTGTATCCTCTCCCATAATTATAAAAGGTCACCCATTATCCCCTCCTCTTCAAATCGTAAAAGCATTTGTTTCTTGAATAACCTACCAAAATCTATTATTTACTTCCTACCCATGTCTTATAGGCCTTATTTTGTTATCAATACAATATAATAAGTATCTAGGTATAATCCTAATGAGGTGGTCCGAAGAAGATGTATCATTCTTAACTAAGAATTTTTTATTTTCTTTTTCATCTGCTTCCTTCAAATAATATTAAACAATTTGAATTTAACAACATCAGTCTATATTATATACTTAGATACTATTTTGTTAATTTCAAAACCTAAATCAATCTTTTTTTCCATCAAATACGAAACAAAACTATCATTTGGATGTACGGCATATTATGTCCTCACAAACTGATATAATTTATTTTATATCATCGCCTCTCAGGGATGGTAATAATGGTGTAATTAAAATTTATATATTATATACATGGCATATTAATAATTTTAAAAAAAAAATATACCAATTTATTTCTTTTATTTCACTCACTAAAAAATGAGAACATTTGTTTGTGTGTGTGTGGGGACTACTGCGTCTACAAAGGGATGTGATTCATTTCTCCTCACAACATCGCATGGATGATATATATATATATATATATATAAATAATTAATATGGTATTTTAGGTATTATTATCATTATATTGTCTAAAATATTAGTCAACTACTTTCCATACTAATCCTGGAAAAATGGAAGTGTTACTCATGCAAACA
Source organism: Viscum album (assembly GCA_963277665.1). Classification (NCBI taxonomy): domain Eukaryota; kingdom Viridiplantae; phylum Streptophyta; class Magnoliopsida; order Santalales; family Viscaceae; genus Viscum; species Viscum album. The sequence goes on along the minus strand of OY728131.1, from coordinate 299,895,794 downwards.
TATAACCTATCATCTCAATTAGCATAATGTAGTTTATTTTTCATAACCATATTTCATAATTGGTTATCAAAGTATAACCGATTTTTAAAAATTCTAATTATTTCATTATAATTATTTTAGATAATATTGGATAACTACATATTTTCCATAGTCAACCTAAAGAATTCATTATTACATTTAAGCTTAAACTGTCAAAACATCAAAAGTGAACATAAATGATTAACAAATTGCTTTAATCATGGTAAGAGATAAATTAAAAGTAATAATAAACACTAATCATGTTCTAAATCTAGTAAATAGTTAACATATATTTATTCTTTGTTAATATAATGAACATATGAGGTTATTAGGAATCAATGTAAGGGACAGTTTAACTTAAAACCACCTTTTTAAGGTTTAAATAATTTATTTTATAAATTTATCTCCTCCATGTACATTTTTTTACATTATTATATGAATACATATTTTTGGACATAAAATAATTATAAAGTATATTTTTTATCTCCTAATACATTTTCAAAGCATTTCAAAAAGGAATCATTTTATTGAATTTTTATCATTCTTCACAAAATTTGAAAGGAATATTATATTTTAACATATACATTGATGTCAAAATTTCCAGATGTTGTAACCATTATTTAATGTTTGGATTCAATTATAAGATATAAATTTACATTCAAATAAAACAGTTATTTCCCTTTTTAGGTATTTTAGTATTTAAATTGATATTTTAAATGAAAATTGTATTTTGATATCCTAAATATTTTTGCAAAATGGTTTAATAGATATTTTCATGGGTTTTATATTGAAAATGTGAAATAAAAAAATTATTCATGGTATTGTCTGTGTATATTTATTATGATAATAGTTGATATTGAGAAAGATTATAAAATGGGTTGATTCCCATTATGGATCAATATATTAAGGGTTGATCGTCATTATAGATGAAGATATGACGTGTTTAGCCTCATCATTTCTCACGATATGATAGGTGCGCCACATTATTTCCCTCAAATTCACTATGTAATTATTATCTTCTCTCGACAATTATACAGGTTATCAACCATGAAATTGTTATAATTTATAAGGGTTTTATGAAGACGATTTCCTAAGGGACCTACATTAATGTTTAATTAGTATTCCTGGAAATAATTTCTTTACTAATGTTATTATAAAAGATATTTTTTAAGAAAGAGGAATCCCATTCCATTTAAAAATGAATTTTTTTATGGAAGAATTTTCCATGGGTTCTAAAGTTTTTCACGGGAATAATAGATTTGTACTTTTTATACCCCATACTAATCTTTTTATGGTCATCCCATGTTTTTAAAATATTTTTCGTATGGTTTAATGATGGTTAATGGATAGTATCAAGTCATGTTGACAGTCATGAATATTATTCATGAAATAAAATAATGTCATATTTTAAAAGATTTACATTATGAAAAAAATGTATACTAATTTAGAAATTCATATTTTTAATATATTGTTTCACTACGTATGATTTATAAACCAATTCTCTAAAAATAGGAACATAAAATATGTTTTGTAAACCCAAGTGAATTCATCTTTAAATTCTCTATAATATGCATTATTTAAGGTCGGGTCCTTATAATAAGAAGGTATATATAATATTATAATTAAAGAAGACGAATTTGGCAACAAATACCATATATATATATAAATATTAAAACCATCATAATAACTATCGATGATGGATGGTCATGGAAAAGGAATTATATCACTACATGGAAGTCAAAGTCCTCCCATATGCATTAGTGATACTTTAAAATGAAATTTTATAGAAATGAGGGTGAATAAAACTTTAAACATAATTATACTAAAAATATATTATATATTGTGTACGGTCATCTTATTAAACATTACATATTCTAGTGTATTTGAACTAAAATACACATTCATACAATCCTAAATATTTTTTCATGTTATATTTCTTACGAATTTGGTCATAAATATTAAAAAATAACTCATATATTACAAATTAGACACATCTACTCAATATTGTATTTTTCCACAATATAAAAAATTTAAAATAAAATATGATTTCAACTAAATAATAATCACCAAGATTTTCAATTTGACTTCTACCTTTCCTTTACACATCCTTAGGCACGGTGAAACAATGTTGGATAAGGACATAATTCTGTGTTTGGGAAATAAAAATAAGATACCTATTAGTCCTATTAAAAACCTAAAGCCCCATTAAAACCCTTTTCAGAAAAATATTCATTTTTTCCTAAAAGGGTATGATCATTATTTTAAAACAAATTATGTTTATGATACCTTTTGAAATAAATTATTACAATGGAAAATCATAAGCCTGTATAAAAAATTCATGTAGGTTCATTGGGAAATAATTATCATATCACTCTTACAATAACAATTAATAGTTGAATAAGAAATTGATTGACTTCCACCCCTAGAGAACCAAATGCATTATAGCCCTATCCAGATGCACCCATCGTATAATCTATAATGATATCACTAGTGAGATATAATGGGGATAAAACTATATTAAACAATTTAAAAGTAACATGTCATGATTAAACCTTTTATAAATCTTTTAAAATCACGTGAAAAGACATATTTATAACGAAATAACCTTTTCCCTAAAACCTAATTTTTTTAATTAAAAAATTGTACACATAATAAAGAAACAATTTTCATTAAAAATAAATATGAAAACTTATAAATGAAACTTAAAATAATTAAAGAGTCATGAAAATGGAATTTTCAAATATTTATATATATGTTAAAAAATAAATTCCTTTTGACTTCTGTAAAAATTTATGAAATAGTAACTTTAAAATAAGATGTTAAAAAGAAAGTCTCTTACCTTGAGTTTGACTAGTCGTGTATGTTCTTCATATTCTTGAGTAATAGAATTATGATAATTATTTACTTGATTAATAAAATTTTTAATTTTTATTATTTAATTTATATAATCTAATTCCTTGTTATATAAAATTTCTTATTCACATAATTTCATATCATATTTTTTGATGATATTCAGTTCATAATTCAAAAATGACTTTGGGATGTTCATTATGGTCAAATTGGAAATTACACCACCATCTCCAGAAAAAATAATTAGGAAATAATATTAATTTTTATATATCACTTAAAATTTTATTCCCACCCATTAGAAATGATTATTTGAAATGAACTATGTTACAGTCCTGGAGATGGTAAGTCATATGTTCGAATGAATAGTGTTTCCATTTTTCAATGATCATTAAAGATTAAAGACAAATATTAATTTATTATTCCAAAATGATAATAATATCATATATATCATCTTATTTCATTAAATATAATTATATATATCAACCATGTGTTGTGTTTATGAAAAAAAAATCACCTCACTTCATAGAGGTGGTTGTCCACACGTACGAACGAACAATGTTATCATTTTTTTGTGCATGGAATGGTAAGAAGTAAAATGATATGTTATCTTTTCTGAATGATAACTATTTCATGAATATAATATATTATCATTAATTCCATCATTATAACCTGTCTTAAGACACGGTTATGGAAAATGATTTAATCAGTACGTGAGGCGGTAGTAAACCGTACACATGAATGATATATTCTTTTCCCATTTGATCGAAGATGAGATATACCTAGATCATTGAACCTAAATAATAAAATATCAGTATAATTATTATATTTGAGATATTATTTTTTACATTGTTGAAAAAGGTTTTTTGGATGTGTAAAAAGAAACAAAACTAAAACATGTAGACAAAAAACTATACCTCCACATTGGAATAGGTCCTTTGATTAAAAACTTATGGTCTATAAGATTTGTATTATACATAAATAAAGAACTCTAGAATGTGGTGTAGGATTATAGAAATGTTTTTTGGTAGTTAATTTTGGAACAAAATGGGTTTTTAAGTGTGAATAAATGATAAGAATAGGTTCCCCTTTAAAAGAGAGGGGATGAGCACTCATGGAATTTCATGAAATATTAAATTAATATCAATAAATTTTCAATTCCAAAATCATCAAAAGATATTTATTTAAAATATATGTAATTATGGGTCAAAATATTCATATAAAATATGAAATATACATTTTTTACTATATTTCAACCCTTATCATATGGTTTTGATACCCTCTTTCACCAATTTAGCTCTTACCATAACAACGTGGACTTTTACACTTGAAAAATTAATATATATATTATAAAATGTAAAAGGACCTATAAATGTAAAATTTATGATATTTTAAACATTATAATAATCACTTTTATGAATTTATTATTTTTATAAATTTTATATCATTTAATAAAATATTATTAACTATAAAATATCCATAATGTCAATTTTTATTACTATTCATTACATTGACTTTATAAATATCAAGACAACACATATAATTAGAAAAATAATTATTTTAAAAAAACAAAACATGAAAATATCATATATAAAATTATTTTCTTACATTAATTATCTACCTTATATTCCTTTTAATATTTTAATATCTCTTTGTTATTTTTCTATTAATTGAATAACTATTGTGTTAGCATTGAGTAATTATTTAATGTATTTGTTTCTTATGTAAAAATTATAAATAAATTAACATAATGCTGAAAAATATTTTAGTCTTAAAAATAATATTTATAGTTTAATACATCTTCAATATAATACCATATTAAAAATATGACACATATTAAAAACTAGAGTGTGACATGTCTGGCCTTTCCTTATATAAAATACTCTAAAAGTCATAATCGCATCCAAGTGGCCCCAAAAGATTATTAATTTGACAAATAGATGGATATAGTATATGTATAAAAATAAAATAATATTTATAAATGGTTTTGGGTCATTTTATGGTTCATAGAATTTTATTCTTAACTTAAATTACATGATTTACCTTAAAACATTGTAACCAAAAGTACTCAAGTTACTATTCATCCTATCCAAAAGATAAAAGGTACTTATTTAATATATTTGGATATCCTAATTCTAAATATGTAATATATTTCCCAAAATTAATAACACATAATTTCCATGATTTAATTTAAAATTAATCTTGAATAACAAAACAAAAAAATAATTTTTCTGAAAAATGAGTTTTTAAGCCAAAAAATGTAATTCAAACAAAATATGGTATAATAATATTTAAAATGTAATTAATTATACTATATATAACTAAATAGTAATTATTTTACATTTATATTAATTTTCAATATTTGTGGGACATTTTTATATAATGAAAATTTTATTTTTATAAAAATCGATATTTTTCCCTATTCATTGAAGAATTATTCTTTTCAGAAAATTTTAAAAAATTCAAATAAGATAAATTGGACATTATGAATCAAAAAATTAAACATAATTTGAAAAATAAATTTTCTAAAACATCTAAAAATTTATTATATAATTCACTCAACTAAATCAATAAAATACAATTTTTAAGAAAATGTATTTTTATAGAATAAAATTACTTTACCAAATATTTGAGTACTAAATTAAATGTAATTAATTAATAAATTTTCAAAGAGTATGATCATTGCATATTCATACTGTCATTAATAATACTCATGCCCACTTATTAAAAACTAGACAGTAAAAGTCACATTTAAATAATTATATTTCATTGTTCATTTAAACATGGGGTTGCATATCTTTTATGCTATCGGATATGATATTAATTTTTGAAATATTGAGTATTTACATTCCCAATCCATTTAATGAATTTAATCCTTACCCATTTAACCATTTTTGGATACTAGGGTTTGAATTTTTAGAATACATTTTTAGAAATATCACATCATAAATTGGAATAATAAAGCATCCACTTAAAATGAGAGAAAAAGAAGAAATGAAGGTTATCTCGAATAACACATATTAGGTCTTCCAAGGTAGAGAACATAATTTATAAGTGAAAAATGGGTATATATGTGAAAAAAACTACCAAATACTAATGGAGAGTGATATAGAAAATGTTCCTGAGAATTCTAACCACCACAACACCATGAATATTTGATGGGTTGAACGGCCATTGATTTCTCAATAAGTAAATGGATAATATTTTTGTTCCAAAATACTATTTCAAATGTTAAGGAAATGTTTTACAAACTAGAATAAGAACATGAGAAAATAAACTTACTTGTCAATTAGAATTTCATCCTTTAGTCAATTTCCACCACAATCTGGTCTTTTTTCAAACCTTGAGTATTCAAGATGGTTTTTTTATGCGTGAAGCATTTAAATCATCCTATACAAATCAAAAAGTCTAGAAAAGAATAACTATCTTTTCCTCCTAATATTATAAATTAACTAAAACCAACATGGGTAGTACCACTTAAGATAATTCTATAAAAATAAGAAACCTTTTTATGTTGAAAACTACTTTAATCTGTAAAATTAAAATATAATAACCAAATCTCAACATAGATAATTATATAACTAACTATCCTCAAAATTCATCAAAATATTCTTTACTAATGTAGAAAACCAAAATTAGATTCATTTTATCGCATTTTCTTCCAAGATTAGTTATATCATTTATCTCCAAATAACATCAATTACTCATAATGTATCATTCAAAAAATGTAATTTTACAAACCACATAATCTCCAAGTAATACTAACCATTTTCATAAAAAATATAAATCATAATTAATCCAAAATAAAATCATATATACTTCCAATAAAAAATTCATCCAATCTTCCTCAAACAAAATCTCATAGTATTCTATTTACCTTATTCATATTGGGTTCCTAAAATAGTTAATGTCTTCTAAAATGATATTAATCATTTAATTACTAAATCATTTCCAATCAAATGGTTTTCTATATGATAAAATATGTGATCCAAAAATGAACATAGCCTTTATTAGTTTGAAATTTTTAATATAGAAAAAAAATTCATACTAACTTGGACATCATGTATTCCAGTTGTATGTGATGTACCATTGTCACCCTTCAGTTTTGAGTTCAATCCTTGTAGCATTACTGTATGTGATGGGTTGTCACTCATCCTATGGGCTTTATATTTTCTAAAACTATTTAATATAATCCATATAAAATTCCGAAAACATGATAAACAACTTAAAAATAACATGAATATATTCAATATTAAAGAAATATTTTGTTCAAAAAGGATATCACATACCTTTAATTTTTCATCCCAAAATGTAATAACTCAAAATTTCCTCAAAATATAAGACCTTAAAACTGTAAAGGCTACTAATAACTTTAAACATATGTCCACAAAAATTAAAGGAATTCTTTTTCAAATAACATTTTTATTTAACCCTTTGATAATCTGAAGTGTTGTATTACCATAAATGTCTCTTAAAATACCACGAATCATCATTTTCATACACTAAAAACCCAAAAAGTGGGGTCCAACACCACTATGGAAAAACGACATAATTACGATGGGTTATTTCCCACGGGGAGGGGTCCCATCACAAATAGTCCATTGGGAGGAACTATTTTCGATGAGAATTGGGTTCCCGTAACAAAAAGTTTTTCACGGGTTGCGCGCCAAACTGTTGGAAGGGTATTAGCTATGGGTTTTTTGTACCAGTCACAAATACCACCGTGGTGTTTTTTAGTATTTGCAATGAGGTTATATTCCTTCCCAAATAGTATATCGGCAGGTGGGTATTTGTGATGGGACTCATCCCAAATATCTTTTTAACTATCACCCCTAATTAATAACGGGGTTTGTATTTGTGACAGTATCCTTCGCAAATACTCTATCCTATATATACCCTCATCTGAGTTTTTTTCGTTCTACTCCTTTCTCCAGTCCTCTCTCCCTCCCTACAAACATATTCATTCTCACCATTTTTCAGAGTTTAAGATTCTACATCGGATGAGTATTCATGGATTACATCATACAAAAGATTTATTTTTAAGGTGTTTGTCTTTATTCCTTTTATTTTTTAGTTATTTCGTTTTATTTTATATTATTTATAATGATAGTTAATTAGCTGCAGTTTAATTACATTAGAATAATATCATTTTGTTTTTCATTATTTATTATTACAAAAAATTACATGTGATTAGTATTAATTAGTATTATTTAATTATGATTATAATAATTATTAGTAATTAGTAGTCATTAGTATTAATTAGATAAATTATTCATAATTATTCATAATTAGTAATAACTAGCGATAATTAGTCATAATTAGAAATTAGTAGCGATAATTAGTAATAATTAGCTGTAAATAGTAATAATTAGTGATAATTAGAAATAATTAGTAATAATTAGTGGTAGTTATTAAAAATTAGTAACAATTAGTAATAATTAGTGGGAATAAGTAATAATTAGAAGGAATAAGTAATAATTAGCAGTAATTAGTAACAAATTGTAATAATTAGTAGTAATTGGTAATAATTAGTAATAATTAGGAATGGTTAAGAATAATTAGTAATAATTTTAAGTGATTATGAATAACTAGTAAAAATTTGTAATAAATAGTAATAATTACTAATAAATAGAAATTTTTTGTGATAAATAGGAATAATTAGTAATAAATATTAATAATTAGTAATAATTTGTGATAATTAGTAATATTTACTTAGAATTAGTAATAATTTTTAATAATTAGAAATAATTTATAATAATTAGTTATAATTTGTAATAATTGTAATAGTTATGAATAATTTGAAATAAATATGAATAAATAGTAATAAATATGAATAATTAGTAATAATATCAACAATTAGTAATAAGTAAGAATAATTAGTAATTATAAGTAATTATTTGCAATAATTTGTAATAATTAGTGATAATTAGAAATAAACATGAGTAATTAGTAATAATAAGTAATAATTAGAAATAATTAGTTATAATCATTAATAATTAGTAATAAATATGAATAATTAGAAATAAATTAAAAATAATTTGAAATAATCAGTAGTAATTAGTATTAATTACTCATAACTTGTAATAATTATTATTAATTAGTGTAAACTACTGATAATTAATAATAATTAGCAATAATTTGTAATAATTGGTAATAAATGAAAATAATTAGTAATAAATAGTAATAATTGGTAATAATTAGTTATAAATAGTCAGAATTACTAATAATTAGTAATAATTAGTAACAATTAGTAACAATTAGTAACAATTAGTAATAATTAGTAAAAATTAGTAAAAATTAATAATAACTAGTAATTATTTGTAATAAATATTTAAAATTATGAATAAATAGTAATAATTTGTAATAAATAGTTATAAATATGAATTATTAGTAATAATTAGTAATAATTAGTACAAAATATGAATATTTAGTAACAAATATGAATAATATAAAATAATTAGTATTAATTGGTGATAAATATGAATAATTAGTAATGTTTTGTAATAATTGTTAATAATTAGTAATTATTCGTAATAAATAGTACTAAATAGTAATAATTATTAATATTTAGTATTAAATACAAATAATTAGTAATAAATATGAATAATTAGTCATAAATATGAATAATTAATAGTAATTTGTAATAATTTGTAATAATTAGTAATAGTTAGTAAAAATTATTATTAAATACCAATAATTAATAATAAATAGTAAAAATTAGCAATTAATTTTAATAATTTGTAATAAATTGTAATACATAGTATTAAATAAAAATAAATATTAATAAATACACATAAATTGTAATTAATAGTAATAAATTTGAATAAATAGTAATAAATACGAATAAATAGTAATAATTAGTAATAATTAGTAATAATTAATAGTAATTAGAAATAATTAGTAATAATTATCCATAAATAAGAATAATTAACAATAAATATGAATAATTAGCAATAAATATTAATAATTAGCAATAAATTTAAATAATTAGAAATAAATATGAATAATCAGCAATAAATGGAAATAATTAGACATGAATAGCAAAAAATAGAAATAAAAAGGGATCAATAGAAATAAATAAAAATAATTAGCAATAATTAGAAATAATTAGAAATAATTTTTTATAATTAACTGTAATGATCGATAATTATCAATAAATCGACATAACATCCAACAGAGTATTAATTACTAATTAATTGGAACAATTTCTAATGGATTTGTGGCATCTCTTTTTCCTGATGACTAATATCATTGAAGCATTATTCCACTAAAATCACTATAAAAAATCTACTCCCATATACGGATATCCATTTTCTTATGCCTGAGAATATAGTGCAGTGTAGTGAGGCCTCCTTTATCCCCATTCACGTGAATATGAAAATAGATCTGCATACGTTAGAGTAGATTTTTCATACTAATTTCAACAAAAGAAAGTTGTAAAGAGGTGAGCCCTCAGGAAAAAGAGGATCTTTTCCTAAAAACTCAAGTCCTTGAAACTTTATCCCACTCAATCACTATGAAAAATCTAATTCGGCATACGTATATCCATTTTTGTATGCATGAGAATGGAGAGAAGTGTGGTGAGGCTTCGCTGCTCTTCATTCACTTGCATTTGAAAATGGATATTTGTACGTCATATCATATTTTTAATAGTGATTTCTGTTATAGAAAGTTATAAGGAGATGAGACATTGGTAAAAAGAGTTTCCTCCAATCCTCTAGAAATTGTGTCGCCCGTAATTAGTATAAATTTTCTTTAATTACCAATATTTTTTGGTAATTAGTATAAATTATTATAAATTACTATATATTTGTTTAAATTTTAAAAAAATACTATAAATAACTATGAAATAATATAAATTGTTATAAATTTCTATAAAAACTGAATTTAATTTTCTTATCTTTTTTGGAAAGTGTTTTACTTATATCAAATTATTAAAAAAACTAATTATTTTATATTTTTTAGAAAAATATGGATCAAGGAAGTCCAAAACAGTCATTATATGATGATCATGCTTGTATAAATCTATATAGGAATATAAAAATTTCTGGTTTAATTCATGTATATATTGAGGGTTTTTAACTTTCTTATTATTTGCATCACCAATACTAGAATTTTTTCAGAGAGGAAAAATTTAGTGTATATAAAAAAATGTGCTCCAAGGACATTTTAATCATTGGACAACATCGGGGTCATCTTTTTTTGGTTTTCAACCAGATTATGTTTTTAGGTATTAACATAGTGACCATAGTTCCAGATAAGATACAAATAATTCGGTTTTAGATCCATCACAGTTTCAAAATTTATTACCTGATGTGTCATGTCTATCTTTTTAACAAACTGAAACTCGAGATGATATTGTTTTAAGTCTTGAGTTGGAACCATATCAATTTTATGAGTTTTTGACATCATATAAGGATTCTTTATATCCTATTTGAAAGATAATAAAATTTAAAGCGGTAAAAAAATGTATGGCTATTAAATTAGATAATTGAATGTCAAATAACTATTTTGATCGAAAAGTTTCATCGGTTAAAACACTATTACCTAAAATAAATGTGTTGCCTATAAATTTCTATGATAGAAATAGCTTGGTACAAAATCTGGGTTATGGTTATAAGAGATTAATGCATGTTGAAATGATTTCATCTTATATTATGGTGAAAATTAGTCATTAGATAGTTTAACCACATTTGGATAATCGAGGTATTAATGGGGTTAACTAAGGAAGTCTAGATTGATTCATGTAAAATAGATGAGATATTTCTCACTTACACCCAGATTGCAACAGTTATTTATGTCTCATAACATAGTGTCATTGATATCATGACACAAAACCAATATTTCAACTACTAAAATCGTAAATAATCCATCTGATAGAGATTTATGGAATCATTTTGACCAAGTACATTTGTCTTTTTCTTTAGAATCCCAAAACATGAGATTGAGTATTTCTACTAATAGTTTATGTCCATTTGGTTCTTATGGTAGCCAGTATTCATGTTGTCTTGTATTTATAAGACCAAACAATTTACCTCGTTGGATGTTGATGAAAGATCCATATATCATTTTAACTTAATTAATTCCAGTACATCAAAAAAAGAATATTCATGTTTATTTTATTCCCTGGATTGACGAGTTAAACTCATTATAGAGTAATGTAATGATACGCTCATTCCCATTGGCTTGAGAGCACAACGATTCATTACTTGGCCTAGAGGGACTTCTCCAATATGCCAAAGGATGGAAATAAATGCCGAATGGTATCGAATACAAGTGGGTATGATTAATCCTTTAATAAATAAACCAATAAACCAACAAACCATAACCAAACAATTATCTAAATGATGCCAGAACAAAAGAAATACTACTAAACAACTTCATGTATCTCAAAACGACATCAAAGTGTTCTACATCGGAAGACCAAACAAGTATCAAAGTACACAAAGGATAAAGAACTAAAGACTCACTAGATACTATGATAATTCATGCTCTATAATCTCCAATCTCCACAACCACCAAACCTCCCAAGTATCATGAGGTAGTTCCAAAAATGTGGGAAATTTTACCTTTTACAATGTCCAAGAAGATAGCATCTGCAAAAGCACACAAGTGACAAAGCAAGGGTGAGTATAAGAAGCAGTTGGTTTTCCCCAACGTATTCCCTCTCATTCCACTAGTATTAAAAAAATATCCATATTTATATTGATCAATTTATATAAAACAATTTACCAAAATATTTTATAACCAAATATATACAAGTTCCAAAAACAGTTTGCAACCAAGTGAAAAAAAATCTAAATGAAACCAATTTCCTACAGTTATTTTTCTATAAAAATAACTAATCAAATATTAAAACCAGTTCTTTGTATCATTTTTATACCCATTCGATATTCACAATACACCCACACATCCATACTTCTTTTGATAGTTTCATACTCATGTGGGATCTCTCATCCAATTACCTTGTGTCCCAATCAAACATGCCCCTAATATAGGGTCACATCCCATGTACCCCAATGGTACTCATACTTTATTAATGTACTATTAAGAATGAACTCACACCAACCCCATTTATGCCAAATACTTCTATTTCCAAAACAAACCATTACAATAAAACTGAACTTTTGTTGAAAAAAAATCACAACCAAATTTCAAAGAAAAATTTCCTTTCAATAAAACCTTACCTTTGGTTGAAAACATCCAATCCAATTCATGTTCCAACAATCTAGAAAAAACCCCTTTCTATAATCCATATATTAAAACCAAGCGAAAAATCATTTTAAGAAAACACACAATTTTAAAGATTTCAAAACCATCACTAAAAAGGGTTTCCAACAACTGTTCAACAACCAAATAACAATCAACTCAACACCACACATTTAATTTTAATGAAATCCAATCATTTTTACAATTTGTATTCGAGAAAGAAGCCTCATACCTCAAATGTTTTGATGAAAACCCCAACGAACAATGAACGCAAAAGAAAACTAGGTTGATTCACCAAGAATTCGCCTTACATATCTTCCCCTTGAAAGAAAAATAACAAATATCATCATATTTGGCATCCAAACACCTAGATCTACCCATAATGAGCGTATAACTAATAAACCATGAGAATAGAAGAAGAATATCTAAGTAGATCTGTGAAATTGATCAGGAGGGACAAAGAATGATAACATACCTCAAAAATCCAGATTCGATTCACCAGGGAAAGCCTTCAGATCGCCTTTGGACCGATGGGATAACCTTATTTGGATTTAGAAGAAGTAAAATGCATATGTAGGGTAATTTAGGACAAAAAAGAGCCACATAGAGGAAAAAATATGTGAGATCAACTTATTTGGATCTCACTTTAACCATCTGCACAGTTAGTTCGCACGGATAGACCAACCATGCACTAACCATGTGTTAGCTACTTCCTAGGCACACCCTGGAATAGCTTCCTCACATAGTCTCCTTAAAGGTGATCTAACTATGTTAGAGATACTACCTTAAAGGTACCATTTCATGTGGTTTCTCCACACGGTTAGGAAAATTGTTTTCCACACTTGAGACATCTATTTTCCCACAAAACCACTTCTAATGTTCTCCCAACTCTCCCATCCATCACCCTTAGACATTATAACCATAAAAAGCACCAAGTAAGGGTTACATAATAGAAACTAGGGTTCTTAATTCTCTCCACCATTGGTCTTTCTGTATCCATAAAGTAGAGAGCCCTCACCGATCTGAAAGAGTTCCAGCCATCTCTCTTTTAACTCCTTCTTGTGTTCCCAATTCTCTTCCTAAATCTGATCATGCTTCAATGAAACCAGCACTAGAATAATTATTTTTCCAGGAATGAAGTTTTATTACCTATCGACAGTCCATAGTGGGATATGTATCAATAAATCATCTGAATCTAGGTCTATATGATCACATCTGATCACATTGTCAGGATCAGGCTGATACATTTTCTACTTAGATACATGGAGCACATTTTGCATAGAACTGAACCACGTTGGTAATTCCAACCCATATTCCTTCTCTCGAACTTGTTCTAGTATATCTAAAAGGAAAATTTATCTTGGAGATAACTTTCCATGTTTCCCGAAATGATGATGTATATGTCTTGGAGAAATCCTTAAGAACACATGACCACTCGCATCAAACAACATCGACTGTCAATGATGATCCACATAAGATTTATAACGACTCTGAGCCATCTACATCCTCTATCTAATTAAATAGATCTTATCCAATGTTTATTGTACAAGGCTCAGCCAGACTAGTTGCATTTCACCAATTTCCACCCAGCATAGTAGAGAATGATAATGATTCCCAAACAAAGCTTCAAATAGAGCAATATGTATTAAGGCCAGATAGATTTTATTATAAAATAACTTCACTAAGGGTATATTTTCTTCCCATGAATCACCAAAATCCATTACAAAATCCCACAACATGTCTTCTAATGTCTGTATCATCCTCTCAGATTGGTCGTTTGTATAACGATGATACGCCATGTTGATAGTAAACTGAGTCTCGAACGATTTATTTAAGGATTTCTAGAAATGAGATGTGAACCTAGATTCTCTATCTAATACAATTGAAACTAGTATGGAATGCCACTTAACCAATTCCCAGTTATAGATTTTCCACAGATCCTCCACCGTATGAGTTTTGAAAAATGGGATGAAATGGTCCAATCTAGGTGAGCCGATACATTATCACCCACATGGCATCGTGTTTCTAGAACCGTTCTTAGAATACCTATAAGAAAATCGATTGTTATCTACTCCCATTTCTTAACTGGGATAGGTAAAGACTATAACATACTTGTAGGTCTATGATGCTCTTATTTAACCTTCTAATAAGCAAATTGTCATGACATAGACTCAGAAACTTTTCTTTTCATGCCACTAAACCAAAACTATGCCTTAAATTCCTTATACATCTTCTGTGTACCTATATGTACAACCCATCTCTAATGGTGGTAAGAATGAAAGAGTTGTTCTTTAAAATCCATAGGTACAACCATATGATCTCTAAAGCACAAAACTAAACTCCCATCAAGTTTTCATCCTTCATTGGTCTCCCCACCATTGAGTTTTGAACACATAACTAGAAATTATTTATTAGATGTTTGTTTCTATTTGACCATTTTTACCAAATTAGGAATAAGAGTAGCTGAAAATAAAACCACAAAATCACCTCGGTCTTCGCATTCCACATGCATGATGGCTAGGAAAAACATTAACTACCATTCATCTGAAGATTCTCCCGCGAACTGGGCATGTGACATTTTCCTCAATGAATCTACCATGGAATTCCCTTTTCTTGGTGTATACATCAAGTCAAAGTCAAACATTTATAGAAAATCTATCCTTATGCTTTTCCTCATATTCAAATATCACTCTGAGAAAATAAGTTTCAAACATTTGTGTTCTATAAACATAGTAAATGTCTCACTAAAGAGATAATGTCTCCTCATTTTTAATGCATGGACGACTGCCGCTAAATCAAAATCATATGTTTGGTAATTATTCTCATGAATCCTCAATTACCTTAAACCATAATCAACAACACAGTCTTCTTGAATGAGAACTCTGCCCAACCATGATCCCAAAGAATCGGAGTACACCAAAAACCCCAGTCCTAATTATGGAAAAATCAAGATAGGTGCTGATGTAAGCCGAACTTTCAGTTCCTATAAATACTTATGGTATTCCTTTGTCCTATAGAATGTAGAATTCTTCTTTTTCAAAACTATAATTTGGAAACCTAGTCAAGAGAAACCATACAGAAAGCATCGGTAGTAACCAGCTGGACTAAGAAAACATTTTTTCTTAAAGACATTATTTGGTGGCTTCCATGAGATAATTGTTTCGATATTTTCAGGATCAACATAAATTCTTTTTTCAAAAACGACATGGCCAAGGAAACATACCCCCTATATCCAAAAATCACACTTTCAAAATTTCTCATTCAACTGGTGGTCTCTCAATATTTTTAA
This sequence comes from Viscum album, assembly GCA_963277665.1. Taxonomy (NCBI): domain Eukaryota; kingdom Viridiplantae; phylum Streptophyta; class Magnoliopsida; order Santalales; family Viscaceae; genus Viscum; species Viscum album. Next base: position 299,879,431 of record OY728131.1, on the reverse strand, counting down.
CACTGTTTCTAGATGCTCCTCATGGTAAGCCATTTTTCTTGAATACAACAAGATGTCATCCACAAACACAACAATAAAAGAAACCATATATTTATAGAATATCTGATTTATCAAATCCATGAAGACCTCTAGTACATTGTTTAGTCCAAAAGTCATGACTACATATTTTTAGTTTCCATATCTTCTTTTGAAATATTTCTTTGGAATATCTTCCTTACGAACTTTCAATTGATGATATCATGATCTGAAGTCAATTTTGGAGAATCACTGAGATCCCCTTAACTTATTGAATATTTCATCAATGTGTGGAAGTGGATATATGTTCCATATCGTAACCTGTATAGGATTACGGTTATGAACACAAAGTCAAAGTGTTGCATCTACATTCTTCACAAATAAGACCAGTGCTTCCCAAAAAGGTGTACTTGGATGAATGAAACCCTTTATTTCTATATCCTTCAACAGCACATTAAATTCTCGTAACTCTATTGGTTCTATCCTATAAGATGCAATGTAAATAGGATTTTTCCCAAAAAGAGTTCAATCATAAACTCTACTTCCCTTATAGGTGGTAACCCAGAGAATTTATCGAGAAAGAAATCTTTAAAGTGATCCCAAACTATTGGGAAACTATTTCCCTCAACCTCATCCATTGATTCCAAATTGAATTCCTCCAACTCGTAAGATATCGTTCCCACTAATGGTTCCAACAAGAAATTTTCACCTTTCTTTACCATCCTCTATTTTATGAAGTGATTCTCGATGTCATCTTAAGTCAAGAAACTAATTGTTCTCCTATAACAATCTATGTGATCCTTAAACATTGTCAACCAATACAAACCCACAATTGTATCAGATACATAAATGTTCAACATAAAGAATTACCATTTTTTATCTGATCCATAAACAGTTATAAAAATTCTCTACAGACAATGGATTGACAAACTCTTTCACTAATAAGAGTTTGTAGTTTTAAAACAGAATCCATAATTTCCAACTTTAAACATATAAAATCAATAGCATGAGAAGAAATAAAATAATGAGAAGCACCAATATCAAAGAGAACATGCCAACAGGTAGAATTCAAAACAATCATACCTCTCACCATAGATGGTTCATCCAGGTCATTGATAGTCATCTTCACATCTCCATACAATTACTTGGTCTCTACAATGTTAACATTGTTTCTTTTCTTATGTTTCCTTGGTTGAGAAGTCGTGGTATTTCTAGAATCACCATGGAAAGATATGTTCTACTAACGAGGCTGATTCTGTTGTCCTTTCCATGTTGAAGCATATGATGCTTTCAATTCTTGAGAAGTGTCTCGAGCACCAGACCTTGGAGCACTATGAAAACAGTGATAAATATGTCCCATATTGTTGTAGTTATGACATGCTCTAGGTTTGTCTATCAACTTTAATTTTTGTGGTCAAGGGAACCACATTAAAAGTAACATACTTTTCTCTGAGTTTGTGGAGGATAGTGCACTGATCGAACCTTTATGTTCTGATCTCCACTCCTACCATAGATAGAGGTATCCCTTTTATGCTTACTCCCAGCATTTGAGTTCCCACCATTCCCAGTGGGTAGTATACTATATCCACCCATAGATCCTGAGATATCACATTCATCCATAGTCTCTCTATTCACTATTGTTATATAATACATAATACAGAGCACCATAATCTATGATTGAATGTCCCGTTATAGCCCCAATTCAAAGATGTGTGCCTTCAATGATGCGAACTCTGGTACAAAATAGACTAAATTCATGAATTTAGTTTCATACTCTATGACATAGAGACTCTCTTATTTCAGGCTGAAAAAGTCTGTAATTTTCTATATCTTGAATGTGTGAGCATAGAATTGTTTGTTTAATAATTCATCAAAATCCTCCCATGTAAGTCCTTCATCCAATTTATCCTACATCGCTAAATCCCACCATGGACAGGCAAGATCCCCAATCATATACTCCACCAGCTTGACCTTTAGCTCTACTCATGTTCTAATAATGTTGAAGATGTGATTCATCCTACTCAGCCACACCTCCACCTTCTCAGGATTAGAATTACACTAGAAGTTAGGTGGATTTTTCTTCACGAACTAAAAAGGTATGATCCACATGTTGTGGTCCATTCCTCCCATTCCCCTTGTCCACATCTTGGAAATCTAGGACAATACTCTGATCTATCTTTTGGTTCAACTTTGGTTTAGGTGAGGCCACATTCTATTCAACTTCTATGGGTTGGTTTTAAGGATGCCTACTGGGTTCCATCTTCTAAACCAACAACAAACTCCGTCAATGTCACTCTCTTGCAACTGATGTCTTAGCATTTCAAATTCTATCCCATCAACTATCACAAATTTTTTTTCAATTAGACCATTTTCAATTCTAACTATTTTTGGAACATTCATTCATGATTTTGAAAACCAAACCAATTTCAAAATACACCAAACATCCTTGTTTCAAAATCATTCATTAGATAATAAATTCTTTATTTTTCAAAAATTTACACCTCGCACAAAATCATAAATCATTATTGCAGATAAAATATGAAATACAAGTGGGAATTAATTCCACTACAATTTATGTCATGATTGTATCATTAGATAAACCCCTAAAAATGAGATTCTAGGATCCTAGAAGTGTCTCCAAACACTCATTTACCCAACTCCCTGGTAACATGATGTTTAGTATAAATGGGTTATCTTCGTCCTTTTATGTTATACATTTCATGTTATGACAATCCTACTCCTATTTAAGATTTCATACCCAAGGATAGAAAAGAAGGAATTACATCTCCAAGACCAAGAACACTGATGATCACATATTAGTCAAGGACCGAACAAGATGATACCATTTTTACCACAAAAGAAGGAATAGACTAGAACCATTTGTAATGACCTGCTTATTTCCATTGGCTTGAGAGCACAACTGGTCATTACTTGGTCTTAAGCGACATCCCCAATATGCCAATGGATAGAAATAAATGATGATGAGTTTTAAATACAAGTGGGGGATGATTTACCTTTTAATAAATAAACCAATAAAAAACCATAACCAATGCATTCACTAAATGATGCCTGAACAAATGATAGATTGCTAAACCACTTCATGAGTCTCAAAACCACATCAAAGTGTTAACTAGAAGAATACCAAACAAGTATCAAAGTACCCAGTGGATAAACAACTAAATACTCTCAAGATACCATGAGAATCTATTCTCCATGAGCTCCAATCTCCACAATCACCAAAAAGCCCAAGAATCATGAGGTACTGCCAAAAACGTGGGAAAGGATTCCTTTCCCCCTATCCCAGAAGATATCATCAGCAAAAAAGAAACAATGTTCCAAAGTAGGGGTGAGTATAAAACTCAGTAGGTTTTCCCTAATTACTTCCCTACTCTTTCCAGTAAGATAAAATAATTATCCGCATTTATATAAAATATTTTATATAAAACAATTAAGCAAAACAGTTTATAACTACTTATAAACAATTTCTAAAAACAATTTTCAACAATGTGAAAACAAAATTAAATAAAAACAATTTCAATAAAGTTATTTTTATATAAAAATTACTAATAAAATAATAAAACCAATTCTTCATATCATTTGGAATACTCATTCCATAGTTCACAACACACCCAAACATGCATGCTTGTTTGAAAGTTCCATATTCATGAGTAGTTTCTCATCAAATTACCTTGTGTTTTAATGACTCAATCCCTTGATCTAGTGTCACGTACCTTGTACCCCAATGGTACGCATACCTTATTAAGGTCTGTTTATGCATGAACTCGCACCAACACCAATTCTTCCAAATATTTCAATTTTGAAAACAATGCATTCTAATAAAACTGACCTTTCATTGAAAACCAAAACACAACCAAATTTCCAAGAAAAATTTAATTTAAATAAAACATTCCCTTTGTAGAAAACATCCAATAAAATTCATGTTCCAAAAATCTAGAAAAACTCCCTTTTTAAAATCCATATTTTAAAACCAAGAGAAAAAACATTTTACTCAAACACCCAACTGTCCAGATTTCACATCCATCACTAAAAATGGTTTCTAACATGTGTTCAAAAAGAAAATAAAAATAAATTCAACCCTAAAAATTCAATTTGAAAGAAATAAAATCATTTTTACTAAGTGGAGTTGAGAAAGAAGCCTCATACCTCAATGGTTTTGACAAAAAAACCCCAATGAATGAAGAACGCCCAAGAAAACCGTGATAATTCTCCATGAACCTGCATTTGATCTTTCCTAATAGAAAGATCAAGAAAAATATCATCATATTTGGAATAAAAACACCTAGATCTACCCATAACATTCATAGAACTAATAAATCAAGGGAAGAGGAGATGTAGATCTGTGAAGATCTAAGAAACCGATCAAGAACGATGAAGAACGATCACATACCTCAAGAATCTGGCTTCTATTCACCACATGAAGACTTCAAATCACCATAAGACTAGTTGGAGAACATTATTTGGACATGAGGGAATTAAATTCCTAAGTTAGATCTAGTTAGAAGAAAAAACAAGCCACTTATATGCAAAAATGTGTGACGTCCACTTTTTTGGATCTCACTTAAACCATCTGTGATGTTAGTTTGAACAGTTAGACAAACTGTGTGCTTACCATGCATTAGATACTACCTAGTAAAACCCTGTCATGGATTCCTCACATGATCTCTCTAACCATTCACCAGCCTTGTATGAGCTACTTCCTCAAAAGGACCATTCCACATGGTTTGGCCGTACAGTTTGGAAAACCATGTGCTGCCCGTGTGACTTCTATTTTTCCCAAAAGCCACTTCCAATTTTCTACAAACACTCTAATCCATCACACATAATATTAATAACAATAAAATGAATCAATTAATGGTTAAATATCATAAATTGGGACTACTACAAGTAATTCTGTCAATATATATGATGTTCCTACAAAACAAAAGGTCATACTAAAAGAGGCATTGATGTGGACAATTACTAACTTCCAACTATATGGAATGTTTTCTAGATGGAGTAAAAATGGTCCAATATAATTTATATACTATATGAGAGACAAGCAAATCATTTATTCTTTTTAATGTAAAAACCTTGTTTTGTTCGACTGTCATCACAGATTCATTCTGATCGATCATCCTTTTTGGAGGAACAAATATCATTTCACAAAAGGTACAATTTAAAAAAAGGACAACAAAAAATTTTCTTAGGTACAGATTTAAAATTAATTGTATCTTTATCACCTCCTAACAAATTTGGACCAATAATAAACCAACATAAAATTGATAGCCTTTGGAAAGAATTCAATTGGATAAAATGTGGCATTTTTCAGGATCTGGCATGTTGGTCTTATTTGCTAGTTTGTCAAATGTTAGATATCGTTAATATTGAGAAGAAATATTTTGATAATTTATTTCATATAGTTTTGGATACACTAGGTAAAACCAAATATAATTTAAAGGCATGATTATATCTTTCCCAAATTTACAGGTGACGTGAACTTGAACCATTTGAAAATATCAGATCAAAAATGTTAATGAGGCCAAAATTAGCTTATACATTGTCTAAAGAAAATTAATTATTATTTTTTAGTGAATTGAATATTTGATACTTTTAGATGGATATGCTTCTAATTGGGGAAGATGTGCCCGAAATGGTCATATTAGTGAATTAAAAGGTCATCACTATCACGTTATAATGGAAATACTTATACCGATTAAATTAAGAGGTTTGATTAATACTATTATTTGGGATGCGATAACAGAAAAATCATATTATTTCTGAGATATTTTTTGCGGAGAATATAGACTACAATTCACTTATAAGTCTATATGAAGATGTTGTTTTAATTCTATATAAACTACAAAAAAATTGTATCATCGGCTTTATTAGACTTAATAGAACATTTGATATTACAGTTTCCACATGACGAAAAATGTTGAGGTACAGTACAATTATGATGGATGTACCCATCCAATAGATGAATACTGAAATCGAAGAAAAAATGTACGTAATGAAGCATAGGTTGAAGGATTAATTGTGGAAAAATATTTGAAAAATAAAATTTCATTTTTCTTCTCTCATTATTTACAATTTGAATATCCTTCAAAACACAACTGCATGGGTTGTAATGAGGTAAATCATGATGATGAAATGAGAAAAAAAATTATCAGTTTTTAACCAGCCCAAACTTGGCTTCAGTGGAGTTCATGACTGATGGATTTCAGATAATTAACATCACAGAGCTCATACATATGTTCTGCTCAACTGTGAAGAAATAAAACCATTTATATTATGGCTAATCCTATAACTTATTCTTTAATAATTGATATAGTAAATTAATCTTATTTTATTTATAGGTTATAATATAATCACATCAAGAAACAAATTCCATAAATTACAACAGTTTCACTTAAAGAACTTTGGAAAAATAATTTTTCACACTGGTTTCAAAAATTGGTAGCATAGCTTATTTATGGTCTAATAAATAAAATCAATTTATTACTTGTTATTTTGATAATTGTTTTAAAAATATTTAGGTACCTCAACATGCTACAAAAATTTTCAATCTATTGTGTGTATTGAGTAACCCACCATCCAAAATGGTAAAATTATGTAATGAATATGTGGTGAATGATTTACAATTTCATAGACATGCATACGGGGAATAAAAAAATAATTAATAGTTGTGTTTTCATGAGAGGATTTCTTCATAGAGAAACTGAATTTGGAATATATGGTATACTAGGATAAATTATTAAACTGTGTTATTTGGGATAGAATTATGTAAAGATGTATAAATATCAGTGGTTGGATACTGAAAGAGGCTTGCATGTTCATCCGAGTAATGGAATCATTGATATTTAATATAAAATTATTCTTGGAGTAAATGACAAAGTTTTATTAGATCATAAAACACATTAAATTTATTATAAAAAATACTAATCTACTTCAAGAGAGTTGGGTGATTAATGGAGCATAATAAAAATGAAATCTCAGGAAAATCTGTTTACTCAATGTGAATGTGTTTTCGCTAAAGTATAGGGAATTGAAATTTTTCAAGAGACTGCTCCAAATACATATTTTTTCCAATGAGATATGAATATCAATTAAATAACCCCATAGTTAAGGTTTGACGGTGACAATGATTTTAATGATGTTACAAATGAATTGAAAATGAAAAGAGATGATGAAATTGAAACTCATATGGAAATTGATGATGTTAAGGTGGAATATGAAGATATTGACATCATGAAATATAAATATGAGGATGAAGAAAATATTAACATGGTTAAACTCTTGTTATCATATATATTACATATCAATATATAATAAGTGATTTTGACTATTTTCAAACTACAATAATATCTTGTTTCAGATGGATAAGGATGTGTTTCGTCAGTAGCAAGAAGATGGTCTACTTTTGGACAAGTAAGATGTTGGGTAATCTGACCCTTAGACTGTTGGTGGACCATGGATGACTTGGAGGGGGTGTGGTCTTTATTGATTGAGGATTCATAACCCTCTCCCATAGTGACATCCATATCTTGCCTTCGATCCACACATGCAGAGGTATGTTCACCTTATTATTTTAGATAGTTTTCATTAATTTATTTATATATGAATTATTTTATTATTTTTTATTTTTTTCAGAGGTTTTTACATATATTTTTTTGATATGGGGGCACTATATTTTGTAGTTAATTTTCTAAAGCATGGGTTACATGGGATCAGATTCCCATTGATGTTCAGCACAGAATGTTTGATTAATGTATAGTATATAAACAAACAATATATATTTTTGATTTTTTTTAAATAATTACATGATATAATTATTTATTTTTAGGGTTTATTATATCCTATTGATGATAACATTTGTGGGGTATCTAGAAGGCATATGAGGGGTTTATGTATGAACATAGTCATTATTTTTTATACAATTTGAGAAGGAAAGAAATGAATGAAGTAGGAGTGATAGAGTTTGATGAGTCTTTTCACTCCCACCGACCTAATTAAATTTCATCTTAGGTTTGGGATTGATTATGTTCACACTAGATGGGTGGTCATTTTCATAAGAGGTCATTGGTAGGTTGAAAAATCTGGGAGAGTAGTAGATGACATATCGATATGGTAGTCTTACGTTCAGTACACATAGGGAACATGTGGTATGTAATTTTTTTAAATAATTTATATAAATTTAAATATAAACTAATTATTTTGTATTCATATAGGTAGTATAAAATCCCAATATTATGGATTTTAACATTTATATGAGGATGTACAAAGATCTGGTCACTGTAAATATTAGAGATATTCACCAACGTCATATTGTTGTCAATGTAATTTCTTTTTGAGTTTTGATATTAACTATAAATAATATTTTAACTATTTTAATTTTAAATTTCAGTTTAAGGAGTCTTATATGGCTACAACTTCTTAGACACCGACTGAGATTCAGTCTGAGAACGAGGGATAGACCAGTTCCCATCAATTTGATGAGGCTGTATGGATGTTAACGACCTAGTTTGGCTTTAAAAATGGCCGAGTTGTTGGTATCTTCTCTTGATTCACACCTTAAGGTTATTATGGGACTACAACGATGTCAGCATATAACTTGAGATGATCTCATGGAGATTCATCATTATCTGCTTCACATTATCATGATAAAATCAGAGCTCAGATTGTGGTTATAGAGAATATTCATAGGGATCATGAAGAACTCCATTGACAGCAGCAACAAAAGTAAGAAAAGGTGTGTTGATAGTCGGAGTAGCAACTTGAGAAGATGATGGAGTACATGTATCATCTTACTCATGTTTTAGGGATGGTGTTCCCTCCACCATATCCTCCTTGACTAGCTCCTCCATAAGACCCCCCCCCCCCCCCCCCGATATCAGCTCCTCTATAAGACCCCGTAGTGATGTTAGCTCCCCCAGACGACCCCCTAGTGATATACTTACATTTTATAATAAAAAATTTTAATGTCATTTTTTTCTAATATTATATATCTTCATTTCTACATAATTTTTTTTATATTGTTGGGAATATTGTGTTTTTTATTACTTTTTTATTTTTTAATATTTTATTACATTATTATTAATTTAATTTTTTTTATTTTACTTATTTTATTATTTATTTATTATTTTATTAAATTTTATATTTAATATTTTTTTTATTATTATTTTGTTGTTATTATTATTATTTTATATTTTTTGTTTTTATTGAGGTTTTTATAATTCTATAATTTTTTATTATTTTACTATTATCATTATTATTATTAATATTATAATTATTTTATTATCATCGTTATTATTATCATTATCATTATTATTATTTATATTATTAGTATTGTTGGTCGGAGTAGAGTACTCAAGAGGGGGTGAATTTAGTATTTATTAAAAAAAAATTGTTTAAAAATTATTCTTAAAAAGGTTCCCCAATAAATTTAAATATATCACAGTTCATCAAAGTTATACGGTTATGAAAGTTTGACTGTTTAAATAACTTCTTAGATGATTTATTAATTCTCAGTAATCTTAATATCAGTTATTAGCATTAATTTTAAAGTTATTAAAATAAGGAAAAAATTTATAACATCTTTCCAAGATTAACTATCAAAGTAGATTTAGTGATTTTTGAATTAAATAGTAAAATAGAGAAAACTAAAATAAACAGCATATCAGATATAAAACAAGTGGTTTAGTCTCAATATGAGACGTAATCAACTCCACTTGGTAATCACTTACCTACAAAAATTTTATATAAATAATCCTGATCCACACCCAGGATCGGGGTTAACAACAATACAGAAGACTGTCTAGGTCACTCGACCTCTTCCACACTTCTTCGTGGGTATGAACTATCAGGTCACATAGGGACCTATTTCACACTTATCTGTGGGAATACACAAGTGTAAATATATGTTAAATAAAGTATATCTAGTATCCTTCATTTTGATATGGGAGACAATGCATGTTTTTATACAGACACACACACTACTGAAAAGATGAAAAATAATACACATTAGAGCACACTTGATGAAATAAGGTTAGAAGTGCTCTGAGTGTTAGTATTTTTCTCTATGGACTTCTGGGATGAAGAAATTGTATAAATCAAGTCCTCTCATGGAAAACATATTATTGTAAGTCAGCCAGATCTATCTCGTGTTCTTCCTGGAGTAAATAGTGCATAATGTTTTTCGGAACAAAGATTCAAGTTTCCTTTGATTGTTTTTCAGCAGTGTTGGGTTTCATGTTCCGTTTCTACTATCAAGAATGCTCGTGATTCTTCGTTATCATGAACATAGTTGTTTTTTTTACTAATGTCGCTTGTCCTGCACTTTTCTTCTATCCATGTTGTAATTTTTATTCATAGAATGCATGTGTTGGAGCAAACAGGATGCATGTATTATTCCCCTCATACCGTGTACTGTTAGGTGACATGTATACAAAGAAACATTTATTATGTCAATGTATTTAAAAACATCAAATATGACCATTAGAAATTAAATTGAAAAACAACAAAATAGATTAAAAAATGGTGAAACAGTCTGTCTATAAACAATGTCTCCATGAAATGATGTCTCCTTGAAATGGTGTCTCTTTCTTTGTCATTGATAGGTGAGACAACTATAATGGCATAATTTTATAGAGATTAGGAACTTATAGCATAGATGCGGTGTTAGCATCATGATGTCTGGTCACAGTGTCTAGACGGTCACATTCTCTGGCTGGTCTTGGTGTCTGGATGGTCATGGTGTCTGGATGGTCACCGTGTCTGGATGGTCATGGTGTATGGATGGTCACGGTGTCTAGATGGTCACCGTGTCTGGATGGTCATGGTGTCTTGATGGGCAGAGTGTCTGGATGGTCATGGTGTCTATATGGCCACGTTGTCTGGATGGTCCCGGTGTCTGGACGATCATGGTGTTTGGATGGTCACCATGTCGGGATAGTCAGGGTGTCTATATGGTCATGGGGTTTGGATGGTCACAATGTCCGGATGGTCACGGTTTGAGGATGGTCACAGTGTCTGGATGGTCAGAGTTTGGATGGTCATGGTGTCTCATACTTAGCCAAATATCTATATACAGACATAAATAGTGATATTCATAGAATGGATTGGGCTTAATCATTTATCAAGGAAATCCATTATTACACAAACTCAAAATATTTTACAATAATTAAACATAGAAATTATGATCTTGGATATGTTTATTTAAGTCATAAAGAAACTAAACACATTTAAAGATGATTTTAGATAGTTTAAACAGGATTAGAAAGCTTTACAGAATGTATAGGATTTTTTATCATTAAAACATGACACATGAGGAGTCAAACAATATTCCCATTTTTGGTGATCACAAATCATGTGATTGATATATTTATACTTAGTTAATGTATTTCCACTTTAATGTGCATTTAATGAATATAGAATACAAATTTCTCCGCCTTTTGGGATTATCAGAAAGAGTAAATAAGATATAGACAATAAAAGTGAACAATGCATTAGATGGATAAAAAGTGTTATTACAATCAGTAAGTAACAAGAAATAAAAAAATCATCCCTATCAAAAGAGATTGGTCACTGTTCTTGATCACTGGCTTGTCTTCTCTTTTCCCTTGGTAGCAACATTAGAAGAAGAATCCATTGGATCAGAGGTAGAAGTGGATGAGGGGAGTGAACTATTGGACACAAAAGGAAAATGGAGTCCTCTAAAAACAAAAGGGGACAAGGTAGGTGCAGTGGAAGACTGAGGCAACTAGTGATAAAGGATAAGAGGCCTAATCTAACGTAGATCCTGAGATATATACCTATATGTATAGGCAAGGGCATAGGATGAGAAGGTAGGCAAACCAGATATCATGGGTGCATCTGCAGGAGCGATAATTACCGTACTCTCGACATGAAGATAAGGCCTCAAGATTGTTGAGTCAAAAGTTCCCTTTTGACTTCTATATCTTGTCTTGGAAATCAAAAATGTCTTTTTAATAGTACTAACTTTATCACTAGTATCGTACTGACATTGTCAATCGTATCGTACTGACTCTGTCAATCGTATCATACTGACTCTGTCAATCGTATCGTACTGAATCTGTCAATCGTATCGTACTGAATCTGTCAATTGTATCGTACTGACTCTGTCAATCGTATCGTACTGACTCTAGCAATCATATCGTACTGACTTTGTCAATCGTATCGTACTGACTCTGTCAATCGTATCGTACTGACTCTGTCAATCGTGTTGTACTGACTCTTTCAATTGTAACGTACTGACTCTGTCAATTGTATCGTACTCACTTTTCTATATCTTACTTTGTATCCTATCAATACATTACATTTAGTAATACTTATAATATTCATACTTTCATTACTTACTTGTTTTGGTACTTAGTCAAAAACACATGTTTCATATTAATCGTACTCTTGTTTATCATTTTCATATATCTTTTAACCAATATGATTTCATTGAGTTAGTTACAAACTAATAAAAAAGATGTTGTGATTTCTGTTTCAATATGACTGTTATAATGCCAGGTGTCCAAGTCCCTCCGTGTTTTTCGGAGAAATATGACCGTTGGAGGAGATGTGACAGTTGGAACCGGAGGCCTATAAATAAGAGGTCATTTGAAGCCGAGAGAGAACAACTAAGAACAAGGGTGAACAACTATGATACTTGGATTTTATCAAGTTCTAGAGAGAGACGCTCTGATATCTCTCATGCTTTGTGATTTGTGTGTCTGATCATCATATCGAGGGCTTTCAAGTAATTGAAAGACAGAGGTGCCGATTACCTACAAAATAGAGGGCTGCCGGGGATAGGCAGACAGACGTTTTGATCATCGTATCGAGGGCTGCTGGGGATAGGCAGACAGTCGTTCTGATCATCATATCGAGGGCTGCCGGGGATAGGCAGACGGACGAACCGATCATTGTTTCGAGGGCTTACCAATGTGGTGGTAAGAAAGACCGCTTATCCTAGGTGAAAGGATAAACCTTCTCTTTGGGTCAAAATAATTGTAATACTTTTACTTTTTCACTACTGTTTGTATTAGGAAGGAATTTGTAATGTTTCCTTTCCTCTTTATACTTTCGATTGTAATTGTTTCAATTACTATTATTCAGCTACATATTGTATTAATAGATTCTATACTCCTTATGGTATTATATCTCACACTTATATTACTCTAATTATTGTATTCATCTTGAATAAAATTACTTTACTTTTCTGATGGTATTACATTACATCATACCTTCATATTCAATACAATTGTGGTTGTATGAGTTGTATTAGTTTAAGATCTTTTAATCTAATCTCTTATGTGTTTAAACTCAAAGTTTTTAAACCTACAACTCACCCCCCCCCCCTTGTATTGTTCCGTCTAATATACATGTACATCTACATATTTGATCCAACAATTGGTATCAGAGGAGTTTTTCCACTGATTTGTATTACTTGTTCTATTTCATTCATATTACCATTTTTAACTACTTACTACACTAACGTGTGTACTGGATCAGATTTTTGTTTTATTAGATGGTAGGAATAAATATTGGATCAATTGAAAACCTAAATACTTCTAGACCACCTATCATTGATGGGACTAATTATGAGTACTGGAGAGATCGAATGAAGACATTTGTGATCAATACTGGTGTAGACAATTTTATTATGATTACTGGAGGTTACAAAATTCCTAACAAAAAGTCAGTAATTTCACTAATCAAGAGAAGCAAGAATATAAACTAAATTACAAGGTACGCAATACTTTATTATGTTCTATGACCAGGAATATATACAGCCAGATATCTTCATGTGAAGCAGCCAACTGTATTTGGAAGAAATTGGAAGTCACACATTTTGGTACATCCAAGGCTATAGAAACAAGAAGATCGATGCTTCGAGCAGAGTATCATGGTTTTGTTTTTCCTTATGGAGAGCCAGTATGTAAACTGAAACAAAGATTTAGGACAATTGTCAACAGTTTAAAATCTATGGGAGAAAAAGGCCTTGATGATAAAGCTCTAGTAGATAATGTTATAGATATAATTCCAAATTAATGGGAGTAAGAAAGGACAGCTATTGATGAAAACAGAGAAGTTTCCTAGATTACTCTTGATGAACTCTTTGGAACTCTTCTACAGAACGAGACAATAATGAAAAGAGATTCTGATTTCAACAAGAAGAACAATAGGAATGGAAGTGTAGACTTTACATCAAAAGCTAAAACACCTGAAAGGCTTACAAGATCCAAAGCCAAGAAAGTTTTTTTATCAGAATCAAGTGATAGTGATCACTCGGATAATGAGTTATCCAATCGTACTCGAAGGATGAATAGGATTGTGGGAAAGAAAGACTTCCAATATATATTCAAAAAGAAATATATGAAGGATAAGAAAGATTCCGAGGTAACTTGTTATGAATGTACGAAAGTAGGACATATAAGGACTGATTATCCTTTACTAAAGAGAAAAGATAGTATGTAGAAACACTCTGAAAGAAACAAGAAAAAGTATAATAAGACAAAGAAAGTCTTGAAGGAAAACGATACTTGGAGTGCAAGTGGTAGTGATTCTTTAGACAATTCTTCAGAATATGAGTTCTCAAGACAATGTAATATTGGACTTATAGCTATATTATCAATTGAAGTTCATTGTCTCATGGCTAAGGTACACAATGATAAAGCTATTACAAATGTCTCTTTAAATTCAAATTATATTGATGATAAATATTATGAATCTTCAAATGATGAATCTTCATCATCAGAAGATGATACATTACCTTCTTTTGAAGAAGTATCTAGATTTTCTAAGTTACTTGAAAATGAAAATTCTAAACTCAAGAAAAATCTTGAGAAAGAAAACTCTAGAATTTCAGTTTTAATTAAAGAAGTATCGAATCTTTCTAATGATCTTAATATGAAAACTTCTGATTTTGAAAATATTTTAAAAACCCTTGAGAAAGTAAAATATGATAAGGATAAAATTTCTAAGGACCTAAAAAATTTGACTTCTAAGAAAAATGTTTTAGAGCCTCACTCTAGTTTAAAATCAAATGTTTTGGAGGATAAATATATAGTTTTAAAACTAAAGTTAGAAATCTTTTCATTGAAAAAATGTTTGTCAAACTTTACATATGGCAAGGAGAACATTGAAAAAATGTATTCCCAAATCTGACCTTTGAAGAATCATTCTGGACTTGGTTATACTTATTCCAAACCGGTTTTTAGTAATAACTATTTTGTTCCACAAAAAACACCTTTTTTTCTAAGTGTCAATGTGGTGGACACTGGAAGAGAGAGTGTTCTCTTAATTGAACTCAATTTTTAGGATTCCAAAAAGCTCATTTTTTAAAACAAATATGGATACCTAAAATTCTGTTATCTAACCATTCTAAATCCAAACAAGTTTGGATTCTGAAAAACTAATTGTTTCTCTTTTAGGAAAATGAGAAGTGTACCAACAAGAATATTTGATACATGGATAGTGGTTGTTCTCGACACATGACTGGAAACAAAGATCTCTTTGAAAATATTATCAAAACAAAAGGAGGAAAAGTTACCTTCTGAGATAATGCTCAAGGAATGATTGTTGGTATAGGTAATATTGTTTTTCTAGGAAAAGTTCTTATCTCAAATGTTTTGTTTGTTAAAGGTCTTTGGCATAATCTCATCAGCATAATTCAATTATGTGACGATGGTTACCTTGTGAATTTCAGGAATGATAAGTGTCTAGTTCACAATTCCAAGGATGAGTTCATTCTATCTGCCCATAGGAAAGAGAATGTATACACTATTAACTTAGAAGACCTTAGAAGCCAATATTTACCCTGCTCAAGTGCAATAGAATACCATTCATGGCTATAGAATAGAATACTAGAACATTGCAATCTAAGAAACCATTGTAAACTCTCAATGAAAAGACTTGTAAAGGGACTACCATATCTTAGATATGATTCATCGAAAGTCTGTGCTCCTTGTCAATTTGGAAAGTAGTATAAAACTAGATTTAAATCAATTAATGAAGTTTCAACTTCTAATGCATTACAGTTAGTACATATGGATCATTTTTTTCCTTTACAAACTGGAATCATTGGAAGCAAATATTATGTATTTGTTTTAGTTGATGACTTTACTTGATTTACATGGGTCTATTTTCTCACAAAGAAATCTGAAGCCTTTTCCTATTTCAAAACTTTTAGATCCCAAGTTAAATATGAGAAAAATCAACCATATATAACTATTCATAGTGATCATGGTAGTGAATTTCAAAATTCAGAATTTGAAACTTTTTATAGTAAGAAAGGTATTACTCACAATTTTTCATCTACAAGAACTCCTCATCAAAATGGTGTTGTTGAAAGAATAAATCGTATTCTTTAGGATATGACTAGAACCATGTTGAGTGAGTACTCAATTGCTAATAACTTCTGGGCTGAAGCTATTAGTACAGTCTGTTATACTGTAAATCGTGTTTTAACCAGACCTTTTATTAATAAAACACCTTATTGCTATGGACTAGCCAAAAACCTAAAGTTTCAAACTTCAAAGTTTTTGGGTGCAAAGTATTCATTCTGAATACAAATGATAATTTAAACATGTTCGCACCAAAATATGATGAAGTAATATTTCTAGGTTACTCCACAACTTCTAAGGCTTATAGAGTTCTCAATAAAAACACTTGTATTGTTGAAAAACGGTACATGTAAAATTTGATGAAACTGATCCTTTTGTTTTTAAATCATCCCAACCTACATCCTTAGATGTGTTTTCAAAAACTGATTATCAACCTTTTCTAGAAGATCCTTCTGAAGAGAAAAATATTCAAGAGGATACTTCTGAAACTTTTACCATAGAAGATTTTCAACCATATGTTGATGAACATGTTTTTCAAAACCCAAATCAATTGTTTCTTAGGAATCATCCTATTGATAATATCATTGGTGATGTAAATCAACTTGTAAGGACCATAAATTCCTTAAGAAATGAAATAGAACATTGTTCTTTTCTTTCCCAATTTGAACCGAAAAGTCCAAGTGAGGCCATAGGTGGTCATGATTGGATCAATGCAATGCAAGATGAACTAAATGAATTTGAAAGGAATCAATTCTGGAATTTAGTTGAAAGACCTAAAGAAACAACTGTAATTGGTGTAAAATGGGTTTTCAGAAACAAATGTGATGAAAATGGAATCATTGTACGAAATAAAGAAAGACTTGTTGCGAATGGCTATAATCAACAAGAGGGAATAGACTATGAAGAAACATATGCTCCTGTAGCTAGCCATGAATCTATTCGTATTCTATTAGTCTTTGCAGCATACTTTAATTTCAAACTTTTTCAAATGGATGTTAAATGTTCTTTTCTAAATGGTTTTGTTCAATAAGAAGTTTTTGTTGAACAACCTCCTGGTTTTCTAGACCTAAAACATCCTGATCATGTTTTTAAAATTACCAAGGCTCTATATGGTATTAAATAAGCCCCTAGAGCATGGTATGATAGACTTACATGATTTCTTTTACAAAAAAATTATACAAAAGGTACAACAGATCCAACCCTTTTTATAAAAATGGAATACAAAAATGTTTTGATTGTTCAAATCTATGTTGATGACATCATGTTTGGATCAACTCAGAAATCTTTAACTGATTATGTTTGCTAATTTAATGAAATCTGTGTTTGGAATGAGTATGATGGGTGAGTTATCATTTTTTTTAGGTTTTCAAATTTCTCAAAAACGAGAACGGACATATATATACCAACATAAGTATATTAAATATTTACTCAAAAAGTATGGTTATGACAAAACTAAAAGAATCCGCACTCCAATTGGTACCTCAAATATACTTGATATTGATGAAATTGGGAAACCAATAGATCAAAAAATCTATAGAGGTATGATAGGAAGTTTTCTATACTTGACAGCTAGTCGACTAGACATAATGTTTTTTTATGCTTATGTTCAAGATATCAATCTAATCCAAAAGAGTCTCATTTAAAATCCGTAAAGAGAATCTTTCGGTATTTAAAAGGCACTGTGGATTTAAGACTTTTTTACTCTTCTAGAAATGATTTTGTTTTAAAAAAAATTTCAGATGCTGACATTGGTGGTTGTAGAATGGATAGAAAAAGTATATCTCTAACATGTCATTTCTTATGAGATTTTCCGGTTTCTTGGTCCTACAAGAAACAACACTCGGTAGCACCTTCCACTACTGAAGCTGAATATGTAGTAGCCGGAAGTTGTTGCGCCCAAGTGTTGTTGATGCAACACACACTCACTGACTATGGATTGAGTTTTTCCAAAAGTCAAATTCTATGTGGTAATACTAGTTCCATAGCTCTTAGTAAAAACCCAGCACATCACTCTCGTGCAAAACACATAGATGTTATGCATCACTTTTTTAGGGATCACACACAAAAAGGAGATATTATTTTACAATTTATCAGAACGCAAGAACAAATTGCTGACATTTTCACAAAAAAATTACCTTTCGATGGATTTGAGTTTATAAAACAGAATCTAAGAATGATTACATTAAAATAATCATTCATATCCACTTCCTGTTTTACTTTTCTCCTTACATTAAACAAGTCCTTTAGAAAGGGGGAGAACATTTCTTACTATGTTTTTATACTATGTTTCCATTTATCATATGATCTTTAATTATTTATTCTCTTGTTATGTTTTTTTACTTTTCTATTTATCGTATTGACAGTTTTATCATATCATTTACATTTTTGTTTATCGTATTGATAGTTTTATCGTAGCATTTACTTTTCTGTTTATCGTATTGACAGTTTTATTGTTTTATTTATCTATCTGCCTATCGTATCGTCAAATCATGGTAAGGAATTTCTTCTCCATCATATCGACAAATCGTGGTAATGAATTTCTTTTCCGTCGTATCGACAGATCATGGTAATGAACATCTTTTCCATCGTATCATCCGATCATGGTAATGAATTTCTTTTCCATCGTATCGACCGATCATGGTAATGAATTTCTTTTCCATCGTATCGACCGATCATGGTAGTGAATTTATTTTCCATTGTATCGAAAGTTCATGGTAACAAGATTGTTTTCCATCAGCTCGTCAGTTAATGGTAACAAGATTGTCTTCCATCAACTTGTCAGTTCATGGTAACAATATTGTTTTCCATCGGCTTTTCAGTTCATGGTAACAAGATTGTTTTCCATCGGCTTATCAGTTCCTGGTAACAGGATTGTTTTCCATGGGCTTGTCAGTTCATGGTAACAAGATTGTTTTCCATCGGATTGTCAGTTCATGGTAACAAGATTGTTTTCCATCGGTTCGTCAGTTAATGGTAACAACTTTGTTTTCCATCGGTATGATGATTGATAGAATTCTTTTACATCGTATGCTTGTGTTTTTCTTTAATACTATATAAAACCAACAATTACCTTACAATCTCTTGTAGGTACATTTTTTTAAATTTCTTTTGTTTGTTTTAATCCTATTCATTGATCTAATTTCTTCGAATCTCAACTATAGAAGATAAACGGTCACCCTTTTTCCGCCTATAAATCGACCCTCCCTCCCCAAACCCACATTGGTTTTTGAGGTTTTGAGGCGAAGCTCTGCTCCACTATTTTTAAGTCACCGTACGATCTTTCATCGGCAGCACCTATATGTCTCAGTCCTCTGCCAATACTCCCGCCAAAATGACTTCAAAGACTTTTACAGATAAAGACATTTTTAGAGAAAGGTTAGTTTCTTGGGACTTTTTTGATTCATATGATTCCACAATTAGAAGAATCATTTTGTTTCAAGGATGGGAGAATTTATCTGTTGAAAGACCTATTTCTCAAGATCTGGTTCTCTTTGATGAAGTTAGTCAGTTCTATAAAATCGTATCTTTCGACAAAGACAGGACTATCAATTTTTTTGTGTACGATATAAAGTTGTCTATGTCTATGAAACAAGAAGCTCATTTTCTGAATGTCTCAATAGAATGTGATTCTTTTTTTTCCATCTCGTAAACAACCAGAGGAGGTCGGTACGTTTAATAGAGAAAGTGAGGATAAGTATTGGTTTGTTATAAATGAAGAGAAGATAAAAGTGGCTCAACTTTCTCCGGATAATAGGTTTGTGACTTTATGGATGCAAGGTTTTCTTATCCCGAGGAAAGGAGATAGGGAAACTCTGAAAGTTTCTGATATTTTTATGCTTGACTATCTTGTAAATATGAGAAAAGTAAATATCATGGGATATGTTTTTGAAACTATCAATAATGTCAAGACAGGAGGAATTAAGTCCCAAATGGTTATGTATCTAGCCATCCTTACAAAGTTTATTCTCGAGAGCATGAAGTTTTTCAACATTACTTTGGAAGGAAAGCTGATAGATCTGAAGCCATCCCGGATTAGTAAGAGTACGATGAAAAAGTTGAATGTTTGTTATGATCCAAAATTCAAAACTTTTTATAAGAGATGTAGAAGCTGAATCGGCTCAAAATCAATCGGCACATATGCCAGCCTAAGACATTCCTTCTATTGTTGTTCCTCAAAAGTCTGATCTGCAAACCATCTCAAAGCCAAAGAAAAATCCTAAGTACAATAAGGAGGTTGTATCTAAATGGAGAAAGGATAAGGAACAGAGAAAGGAAGGTTATCCAAAGTTTGGACTTAATCCAACCGAAGCCTTTGCTGAGAGATTAATGGTTGAGGATACCCTTCAGGATGAAAAGACGAAGAAGGTTCATTTAAAAATAGAAGCACAATAATTTCATGTTTCAAATATCTTTAAATTAGTTGAGGATTCTAGAGCTTAACTTACCGCATAATTGCATCAATAGCCCATCGTAAAGAGCCTTCTTGAGAAATAAAAAGGAAAACAAATGGTGGAAGAGATAGAAGAAGTTGAAGAAGAGGAAGTATATTTTCTTTTAGAATAACTTCAGAGTTCGAAAAAGAGTAGAGAATAATTTTATCAAAAGTAGAGTGAAGGTATTCAACAAGTTCCTCATGTCGATCAAGAACCTTTTGAAACTTCGGAAACTCCAAATAAAACACCCCTCAAGAAAATAAAGGTGTTAAATCCTCTCATACTGAAAAAGTTATTGTCATTAGTGAAAAAGTAGAAGAAGAAATAAAAGGGAAAGAAAAAGCAAAAGGAAAACATCCAGTTGTTGACTCAAGCCGTTCAAATGAATTGCCTTCATACGATGAGGATACTGACTCAGAACATAGAATCTCTCTCAAAAAGAGTGATTATATTGTTCATGTTTTAAGAATGGTTGAAAAGGCTATTCCTTACTTTCCTAGGCTGGAAGGTAAAATTTATTTCATTACTGACAATTAGAAAAAAGAATTTTGGTTATGTAAGAGAGTTGAGGAAGAAAGTTTTGTCAGTTGAATCCGATTTGAAAGTTCTATCTGAAACTTCGTCTGCTCATATGAAAGCTTGCAACATGATGACCAAGTGATCATATAAAGTAGAAAACTCAGTGAATGACTATTAGATAGAAATTGAAGATATAAAGATATTGTCAAATGATCTTTCGATTGCTTTTAATAAGCTTGAAAAAGAAACTGTTGAAAGGATGAATCAGATAACTCATGGAGATGATATTCCTTCAGTGAAATAATTTCTAGAGAGAATGAATGATTTTCAGTCTAAATTCTCAAAGGTTTCGTCCTTCAAAGATGAAATGGTTTTGTTGAAGAAACAAAATTCTGTGTTATCCAAAGATAACAAGAATCTGCAAGATAGAATTGGTACCCTTGAGGAAGTAATCAGAGTCCAAGATGAGACTATCAAGAATCAATATCATATTTTTGTGGACCAACAAGAGCTTCTCAGAGCTTAGTATGATTAAATTTTTTAAGACAAGAAATAAATCAAAAAGATGAAAGATGTTCTTCATGAGCTGATAAAGAAGGAGAAGGATAGAGAAAAAAAATGATTGTTTCATTTGTCTTTCTTTTCTTATGGAACCTGTTTGTTTTGTAATGACATTTATGTGACTCTTTATTTTGTCCTTCAATTCTTTTCTCTAACCATTTCAGGAAACTCAAAGTGACCCCATTCTTTTTGTAAAACAGAAAGGGGGAGAATTTTTTATAAAGGGGGAGAATGTTTTACCAAGGGAGAATGATTTAATCAAATACTTCTAAATTAAGGAAAATATATGAATACAATCCTTAGGAAAGTACATACCTAAGGGGGAGTTAGTTGTATTCAAATTCATATTCAGAAGTGTTTCCAATAACTCAGGGGGAGATATGTTTTTCTTGTTCTCTTTACTTTGTGTTTTGTGCATTCCAAAAAGGGGGAGATTGTTGAGTCAAAAGTTCCCTTTTGACTTCTATATATTGTTTTGAAAATCAAAAATGTCTTTTTAATCATACTGACTTTATCAATATTATCGTACTGACCTTGTCAATCGTATCGTACTGACTCTGTCAATCGTATCGTACTGACTCAGTCAATCGTATCGTACTGTCTCTGTCAATCGTATCATACTGACTTTGTCAATCGTATCGTACTGACTCTATCAATCATATCATACTGACTCTGTCACTCGTATCATACTGACTCTGTCAATCGTATCGTACTGACTCTGTCAATTGTATCATACTAACTCTGTCAATCGTACTCACTATTGTGTATCTTACTTTGTATCATATCAATACATTTCATTTATAAATACTTATAATATTCATACTTTCATTACTTACTTGTTTTGGTACTTTGTCAAAAACACATGTTTCATATTAATCGTACTCTTGTTTATAATCTTCATATATCTTTTAACCAATATGATGTCATTGAGTTAGTTACAAACTAATCAAAACAATGTTGTGGTTTCAGTTTCAATATGACCGTTATAATGCCAGGTGTCTAAGTCCCTCCATGTTTTTCAAAGAAATATGACCATTGGAGGAGATGTGACCGCTGGATCCTGAGGCCTATAAATAAGAGGTCATTTGAATCCGATAGAGAATAACTGAGAACAAGGGTGAACAACTGTGATACTTTTCTTCTATCAAGTTCTAGAGAGAGATGTTGTGACTTCTCTCATGATTTGTGCTTTGTGTGTCCGATCATCATATCAAGGGATTTCAATTAATTGAAAGATAGAGGTGTTGATTTCCTACAAAATCGAGGGCTTCTGGGGATAGGCAGATAGACGTTCCGATCATCATATCGAGGGATGCTGGGGATAGGCAGATAGACGTTCCGATCATTGTGTCGAGGGCTGTCGAGGATAGGCCGACGGACGAACCAATCATCGTATCGAGGTCTTACCAAGGTGGTGGTAAGACAGACCTCTTATCCTAGGTGAAAGGATAACCCTTCTCTTTGGGTCAAAAGAATTGTAACACTTTTACTTTTCCACTGCTGTTTGTATTAGGAAGGAATTTTTATTGTTTCCTTTTTTCATTATACTTTCAATTGTAATTGCTTCAATTACAATTATTCTATTACATATTGTATTAATAGATTATATACTCTTTATGGTAGAATATCTCACACTTATATTACTCTGATTATTTTATTCATCTTGAATACAATTAATTTACCTTTCTAATAGTATTACATTACATCATACCTTCATATTCAATACAATTTTGGTTGCATGAATTGTATTAGTTTAAGATCTTTTAAGTTAATCTCTTAAGTGTTTAAACTCCACGTTTTTAAAACTACAATTCACCCCCCCCCCCTCTTATATTGTTCCATATAATATACATATACATCTATATATCTGATCCACAAAAAGTTAGATGAAGTTAGCAATGATATCCCCGCCATACTGCATGGCTTTCCCAAAGTCATCCTTGTTCTCCATAAACTTATCTAAAAAAGGTGTGAAATCTTTGAGCTGTTGGACTTTCCCCAGACACACTACAAAAAAGGAGCTTCCCTATAAGATGATTCAGAGTAGGTGCACTCACCAGAGTAGATCCAAATGGATTTTTCAGAATGAGAGGGTATGGCTATGCCATCAGGACCAGCCTGCGCTTGCACGGGAAACCTAGCTAGATGACCATGTGAAGGTGGAGAGCTACTATCATGATATAGATGATGGGGAGGTGCAGTTCCTTTTACATAGTCTGGTTGAATTCCCTATGACCATCGGGTCATGTAATCTCCTAAGCCTTTGGGCCATTTAATCTCTTACCCTACGGGACTTGGAAGGGTTCCCCCTCATCCCTTGAAATGGGGGGTTATCACAAATCAGTAAAAATGAAGGCCTTCGGGCCATTCGAGCGAAGTAGAAGCCCACATCTTAGAAATTTTTTACTGATCATAATTGGAAATCTTGGAATGAATTATCACCAATTCAAGAACTATGTCACTATTCTTGATAGCATTAGAGAGAGATTCCTTCTCAAATCCACTAAGCACAGATTGAAGTTCTTCTTTGACAACTATTCGAAGCATATCACTATCTAAAGAAGGTTGAAATGATTGTCTAGAATTTTGAGAAGTAGTGGCAGCTGACGTATGGGATTTCAGTTGATTTGGTACTTTTTGGAGACATCCCTTATACTCATTAGTTAACTTGTTATGACAAATAACAAGCCCATGCATCTCTTGAACAATCTTCTTGTTTCTTTCAGCTACCTTCCCAGCTAAGTAAGTGAGATTAGGTTAAATTTGGGAAGTGAAATCCTAAGGAATATGACTACCAACATCCTCAACAAGATAAGAAACAGGTTTTTATATTGAGCTTATCACTCTCTGATTTTCTTCAACAAAACCTCTGATAGTTTTTACTTCATCACTGAGTTGTTTGTTCTAAAATATGACTTCTTGAATCTCATGAAGAAACATGGTTCGAATCTGTCATATGATCTTTTCCAATAAAAAGCTATCATCTATTCAACATAAATTGGTTATAGGATCTAGTTGGGTATTCATGATTTTTTCAACTCCAACTAATAGGGTAGCTCCTAATGCTTTTAGATCATCTTGATTAACCATGTTTGGAGGTTCCTGAGATGGTTCAGGGGTAGAGGCTGAGACAGGCTCAGCATCTTTGGCAGATATAGCTTCAGGGTTAGATGCTAGTTTCAAATGAAACATAGTAGACAGATCAATTCCTTTAACTGAGACCTCCTGGGAATCAGTCACATCATAATAAATGGGGAATTAATACCATGTATCCACTGAGCTCAGATCAATCAGATTAGGGACTTCAACTTATTCTAGATTGGGGGCTTCTCCCCCTCAATAGAAAAATCATTCTCAAGACTAAGAGATTTGATACTTGATCTATTTCCATGATTTCATCCCTAATTTCCTTACCCATTTCCTTTCTATCCAACTGAAAGTATTTCTCCATTCTCTATTTAACATATGCAATAACTTCCAGAACAACTTATTACTCTGGGTGTTCCTCAAGAGAAGTTTCTTACACAATAGAAATATCTTCTTCTATATGATCTTCTACAACATCCTTTCTCACTTACCATGGCAAAAGATTCTTATTTGGAAGAAATTTGTTCTTCTAGATCACCAACTTCTTCAAGAACAAGCATTTCCTTCTCAAATAAGACTTTAGGATAAGATTCGCTGTCTTCCTCAACCAGAACAGTTTCTATCGGAGGTAAAACAACCTCTTCTTCATCCTCCTAATCAGAAGAATAAAAATTTTCATTTGGTTCCAAACTAGGATCAGAAATATAATTTGGTCTTGAAGGGTGTTCCACTAGATTAAACTTTTCATAAACCCTATCATTATCTTCCAGTGACGATTTTCTCCCTGGATTCCAACTAATTTTTATTCTCTTTACTATTAATTTTGAAATACAAAACTCATAGTCCTTAATGGGTTCTATTTCTGGTCCAACCAATCATTTTGCATGAATCATAGATGAGATAAGACTCGAATAGAATAGAGAGGTTGACTTGGAGGTTGTTTTGATCAAATAACACATCTGATGTATAGAATACTTTCATAGGTTGATCTTCTGTCCATTTTTTAGGAGATGTATCAAAAATACATCCCGATACTTGAGTATAAAAAAATCACCCTTTCAAGGGCTAATCAAATTCTGAACAAACATAAACATGAGTCTGGTTTCACCATCTAGCTCAGAATCTATGGCTCTCATCTTTGTTTCATATCTAGTTAAACTTCCCAATGCTTATTCAAAAACAAAGAACACACTTGGAGGTCTAGGACCACTCTGGTATTTCTCACAAATACCCTCATGAGGTATCTTGAGGCATGAATCCCATAACCTCTAAGAAAAATTAAAATTTGGTCGTTGATCCAACTTCACACAACATAGCCATCTTGTGTGTCAAAAGAGAATATAACATAATGATAAAACGGTGAAACTAGCTTTAGGTAAATAGGCCTATCCACTTTTGTGAACCAATCAATCCATCCATACTCTTTTAGAACATTAAATACAAAATACTTACTTGAAAGAAGCCACTTAGGACATATATCCTTTTTAGGTACCACTATTATGTTCACCACATTCGGATTTAGTGGACCTTCGGGTGCTAACTTCGGCATGATTTTCAACTTCTTCTTTGAACAGGGCTTCTCAGGAGTTGACAATGATGGGTGTTTTATCCTAGTAATTCATCAAGGGTTTGAGGGAGAGAAGGGTTTAAATAGTGGTTTTGGTTTTAGAGAATAGAGCTTGAGTGAAGAATGAGTGAAACTTCTTTTAAGTTATCATTTAGGGATATCAGGCTTCGTAGGATTAAAAACACAGGAAAGTAAAATAGAATAAAATAGTGAATTTTTGGGATATGGGTTATAATGTATAAATAAAATAATAAAGTGTCTTTATAGTGAGACTGTAATCAACCTTTCTAGTGAGACCGTAACAAGCGTTCATGGTGAGACCGTAACAAGCATTCACGGTGAGACCGTAACAGTGTGATTTCTAAAATGTGCAACTATATTATTTGAGACTGTAAGTGATAGACAGTAACCATGAAGTAGGAACTATGAGACTGTAAACATGAAACATCAACTCTTAAGCCACTAAAACTATAGAACTATTACATTTAAATTGTAATCTTAAGACAATGACTTGTGAAACTGTAAACTGTTAAATAGTATACTTACTACTTAAGAATCATCGTTCCCAATTCATGTATGATGTAATCTATTTTTTTATAATTTAATGGTTTGGTGAATATATCAACATGCTATTATTCAGTTCTAATGAATTCCAAAGTGACATTACCTTTTTGATAATTATATTTCAAAAGTGATGTATTACATCAATATGATTTGTCCAATAGTGTGAAACAATATTTTTTTAGATGTTAATATTACGTGTATTGTCAGAATTTATAGGTACATGTCTGAATTGATATCCATAATATATTAATGTGTGTTTCATCCATAAAATTTGTGCACAACAACTTCCAGCAGCTATGTATTCAACTTCTGCAGTAGATAATGAAACAATGTTTTGTTTCTTACTGCACCACAATACTGGTGACTTTCCTAAAAAGTAGCATGTTCCATAGGTTATTTTCATATCTAACCTACATCCATTGAAGTCATCAATATAATATCTCAATAACTCAAATGATTGTTATATGGGATAGAATAGTCCTAGATTGGGTGAATGATTGAGGTATTTGAATATTCTTTTAACACCATTTAAATGAGATTCCTTAGGATTTTCTTGAAAACAACCCCACATACACACACAAAACATAATGTCAGGTCAGCTAATATTTGAGTAGAGTAAGCTTTCAGTCATTTCTCTATAAGTGGATTGATTAACAGAGTTTCTGTCTTCAACAAGACTTAACATACAAGTTGTGCTCATTGGAGTGCCACAACTCATAGTTCCATCTAGTCCAAAACGTTTTAGAAGATCACTAGTATATTTTCTTTTATTTAAAATAATACCATCATTATTTTTAAATAATTGAAAACCCAAAAAGAATTTGAGTTCACCCACTAAACTCATTTTAATTTTGTTTTGCAACATTTTAGAAAATTCAATACATAAAGAATTTTTTGAATATCCAAAGATAATTTCATCTACATAGATTTGAACTACAAACACAGTATTTAAAATTAGTTTTATAAAAAGAGTATGATCATATATTCCTTTTGTAAATCCTTTTGAAGTAAGATAAGTACATAATCTATCATACCAAGCTCTTCAAGCATGTTTTAAACTATACAAACCTTTTGATAATTTAAAAATATGATTTGGAAAATGAGGTGTTGTAAAACCATGGGGTTACTCAAAAAATACATCCTCATCTATATACCCATTGATAAATTCACTTTTGACATACATTTGATATAGTTGGAAATTCGGATGTGTAGCCTAAGAAAGATTAATTTTGATGGCTTCAAGTCTAGCTACTGATGAAAAGGTATCTTTAGATTCAATTCCTTCTTCTTCACTATAGCCTTGTGTAACCAATCTTTCCTTATTTCTAACTATTTTAACAGATTCATATTCCTTATTTCTAAACACCAATTTAGTTCCTATGGTGAATGTGTCTTTGGGTCTATCAACAAGTTTCCAAACCTTGTTCCTTTCAAACTGATTATGATCCTCTTGCATAGCCATCACCCAAAATTCATCATTGATAGCATCATTAATGTTTTTAGGTTGAAGTTGGGATATTAAAACTTGATGTTCAACCTGATTTCTAAGAGAATCAATAGTTTTTTTCTATAGTCTAAGTCTCCTGCAACATCATCTAAAGGATGGTTCTTAAGTGTTCTAACATCTCTAGAAAAAGAAGAACTGGTGGTTTCAGGTTCATCAACAGGGTGATGTTCATTGTAACCTCAATCTAAAGAATTTCGAGAACAAGAAGTATTCATAGATTCTTTTACAAGATGGTTATAATATTTTGAATTAATGTCCATATTTGATAAATCATCCTCAAGGTTCTCTAGAGTGGTCTTAGGCTCAGGTGGAGATGTTTCATCAAATTTAGCATGGACAGATTCTCCCACAAATTTAGTTCTTTTATTAAACACTATATAGGCTTTACTAGATATTGAATATCCTAAAAATATTCCTTCATCGCTCTTGGATAAAAAAATTCCAATATTATCCATAGTACTATGGATATAGGATTTGAAACCATTATCATCGAAGTAGTAACTCTGAGTTTTATATTGTTCCCCAAATCCTATGGAGTTTTTTTAATAATAGGTCTAATCAACACTCTATTGATAATATAACATGTTGTATTTATAGATTCATCCTAAAAGAAAATAGGTAGGCCATATTCACAAAGAATGGTTCTAGAAACCTCTTACAGAGTTATATTTCTTCTTCCTACAACTCTATTCTTTTGAGGTGTTCTAGGGGCATAAAAATTATGACTATAGCCATTTTGATTGAAAAAGGATCAAACTCTTGATTTTCAAACTCATGACCATGATCACATCTTAAGGATTTAATTATATATCCACTAATATTTTCTACAGTTTTGGCATATTTGGTAAAATGAGAGTAGACTTCACTTTTGTGGGAAAAAAAGAAAGTCCATGTATATCATAAAAAGTCATCTACAAGAACATAAACATAGTGCTTCCCATTTAAGCTAGAAACTTAGGATGTTCTAAACAAATTCATGTGAACCAGTTCGAGAGGTTCAGAAGTTGACACTTCTTTCTTTGGTTTGAAGGAAATTTTGTGTTGCTTTCCTTTTTGACAAGGATTGCACACTTTATCATTTGTAAACTCATATTTGGGAAGGTCTTTGAAAAATATTATTCTAGTTAACTTTCTAATGGATTGATTATTATAGTGTTTTAGTCTCCTATTCCAAAATCCATGATTCTTTGTGAAATACACTTAAACATGAAGCATTTTTATAAACTTAATATTCAATGTTAACAGTGTAAACATTTTCATTTCATTATGTAGAAAACACTAATTCATTTATATAGTTATAAACCATGAAATTATCATTTTCAAATTTAACCTGAAATCCATCATCACATATTTGGGAAATACTAAGCAGTTTATTCTATAATCCATCAAAAAAAGTACTTTGGAAATCAAAAATAAGTTAGACTTACCTATTTCGTCAAGTCTAATAATCTTTCCTTGGGCATTGTCCCCAAATCTAACATGTCCTCCCTCAATTTTTATTAAATTCTTTAAGCATGAATATTCTCCTATCATGTGCCTTAAACACCCACTGTCCAAGTACTATAAGATTTTACAGAAACTCTTTAAGCAACTTTCCAACAAAATAATCAGATAAATAAGATTTTGGTACCCACAATTGTTTGGGTCCAGTAGTATTAGTGACAACTGTTTTAGGAACCGATATCTTCCTCATAGGTTTTCTATAAGAATTATGTAATGAACTTGAGAAATAAAATCTATTTGGTACAGAAAATCTTGAAATAGTAGAGAGTGTATCATAACATAAAGTAGCTGAATGTTTCCCAGAACTAGGAGTAAAACTATATGTCCAAGACATAAGAACAAAATTAGTTATTCTAAAATTTCTATTACTAAGTTGATATCCAATGATAGTAGTATGTTTAGGAGAAATATGTATACCTATAATTTGTACCAAGGTATTTTTACAATTAGTAAACCTCTAAATATAATTTTTAAATTCATCATTAGATAGTTTTAGTTCATTGTTATCTTTTTGGAATTGATAATTTTTCTCTTATTCTACACCAAGATCAGTATTAATAGTTGAGGTAAGAGAATGCCATTTCTATAAAGATTTGTATTTATCTTTTGGTTCATTTATAGTCTCTTCAAGCATATTATAGTACTCAAAAATTTCTTCATTAGAAATAT
The DNA here is from genome assembly GCA_963277665.1 of Viscum album. Lineage (NCBI taxonomy): Eukaryota > Viridiplantae > Streptophyta > Magnoliopsida > Santalales > Viscaceae > Viscum > Viscum album. The sequence continues at coordinate 299,848,654 of OY728131.1, read as the reverse complement.
TTTCAGATTCACTCTCAACTCCAAAATAATAGTAATTGTGTATAGGAGATCCCAGTGTTACCTCAGATCTGTTTTTCATAAAACACATATTGGATTTGTCAGCCTATTCATTATGTGAGGATTCGGAGTCACTTAAACTACCCTCAGAAGCACTCTATGTTACTTTCATTTCCTTTTTATTCTTTCTATTTTGGTCCTCATATTTCATTTTGTACTTGATCTTGGGACAGTCAGCCTTGATATGTACTCTTTGCTTACATTCATAATAGAAAATCTCATCAGGCTTGTCACTTCTTTTCCAATTTTTCTTCCAAATTCATTTTTTATTATTTCTTCCCTTGAAGTCAGGATTTATGAAAAAGTTATTCTTGTAAAATCTTTTTAACCTTTTGGTTATTTGATCCATCTCCTCATCACTATCAGGGATAATTGTTCACTACTAGAACATTGCACAAAAACTTCCACTTTCCCTTTCTCTTTGTGTTTAGAGGTGGTGGTCATGAACGTAATATATTTTATTTGTGGTCTATCCTCCTATTATTTATTGAATTTCAACTCATATTCACACATCATCAGTTTTCCAATGATTTATTTTCCATGTTTCTTGCAGATGTCACATAACTCTCTAATAGAGACAGATGTTCCACTCTATTTTTCAGGTAGGCATCTGATAATCCTCATAATCTGTTCTTTAGCAGTGACTTCTCTTCCAAGATAAATCATTGTATTGATAATTGCATTGAACCTAAGATACATTTAAGAAATAGTCTCATCATGTTTCATTTTAAAGTAATCATATTTAAGAGTATAATTATTCAGTCTCATTTATTCACACTGTAAGTTCCTTAATGTGAAACAGACAAGGTATGCCAAATTTCATCGGATGTTTTACTTGCAGAGATCCTATTAAATTCATCATCTCCTAAAGAGTGATATAAAGAATTCATATCTTTGCAATTTTTATTGTATGCCTTTTTGGAAGGTTTATCCCATATGATTCTATCAGTATCATGAATCTTACATTCATCTATAATTGAATAACAGATTTCAAAGAACATGCTTTTTAAATTCATTTTCATTTTGATTTTCAATTGAGCATAATTGGTTCCATAAAATAATGGTGGTCTATTTTTTGTAGGTCCTTCCAATCTAATATCCATAATAAATAAATACTTTAAAATATCAATAAATTTAGAATCAAAAAAATTATTGATCCTTAAAGTAAAACTAAAACCACAATTGAATATGGTCAAAAAGAGAGTCTTAATAAACAATCCACTGATACCAAATGTTGGTCAGAGTAGGGTAATCAAAAGAAGGTTGAATTGAGTATCTATTAAAAATTTATATTTAAAAAGTATTCTTAAAAAGGCTCCCAAGTAAATTTAAATACATCTTAGTTAATCAAAGTTATATGGTTACGAAAGTTTGACTATTTAAATAACTTCTCAGAAGATTGATTAATTCTTAGTAATACTAATATCAGTTATTAACATTACTTTTAAAGTTATTCACTTAAGGAAAAACAATTATAACTTCTTTCCAAGATTATATTTCAAAGTAGATTTAGTAATTTCATAATTAAATAGTAAAAAAGAGAAAACTAAAATAAACATTAAAATGGATATAAAAAAGTGGTTCAATCCCAAGCTGAAACTTAATCTACTCCACTTTATGATCACCTACCACCAAGTAGTTTATATAAATAAGTTTGATCCACACCCTGGATCGGGGTTAACAGCTGTACACAAGACTATATGGGTCACTCGACCTCTTCTATTGTTTTTTTGGGTATGAACTATTAGGTCACACATGGACCTCTTCCACACATATCCATTGGAATACCCAATTCTAAAATGATGTATGAGAAAGGATATCTTGTATCTTTCAGTTTGATATGGGAGAAAATGTGTGTTTTTATATAGACACACACACTGCTCGAATGATAAAAAATAATACACAAGAGATTAGAAATTATGAGATACTGTTAGAAGTTATTTTATTGTTAGTATATGTAGCTTTGGACTTCCGAGATGAAAAAGATGTAGAAATCGAGTACTCTCATAGAAAACAGAATATCATCAGTCATCTAGATCTAGCTCATGTTTTTCGTGGAGTCGATACTGCATAAATTTTCTTGACTCTAGGATTCAAGTTTTCTTTGTGTGTTCTTCAGTAGTTTCGGGTTCCATGTATTGGTTCTTCTTTCAAGAGTGCATGTGCTTATTCGTTATTGCAAACAAACTTGTTTTTCTGTTTTCCATACTATTACTTGTCACACACTTTTTTTCTGGCCACACAGTTTTTTTATTCTAAGAATTGTTATGTTAGAGCTGTCATGATGCATGTATTCGGCACCTCGTACCTAGTACTATCAAGTGACATGTCTACAAAGAAACATTTTGTATGACTATGTATTTAAAAACTTCGAAAATGATCATGAGAAATTAAATTGAGAAATGACAAAACAGATTAAGAAATGGTGTCACAGTATATCTGTAAACAGTTTCTCCATAAAATGGTGTCTCCTTGAAACGGTGTCTCCTTATTTTTCTTTGAGCGGTTAGATAGCTATGGTGGCATAGTTGTATAGTGATCAGGAACTGGTAGCACAGATGTGGTGTTCGGATCACATTGTCTAATCATGGTGTCTGGATGGTCACGGTGTCTGGATGGTCATGGTATCTGGATGGTCACAATTTCTAGATGGTCACGGTGTCTGGATGGTCACGGTGTGTGGATGGTCATGGTGTGTGGATGGTCACAGTGTCTAGATGGTCACGGTGTCTAGATGGTCACAGTGTATAGACGGTCATAGTGTCTGGATTGTCAGGGTGTCTTGATGGTCATGGTGTCTGGATGGTCATGGTGTCTGGATGGTCATGGTGTCTGGATGGTCATGGTGTGTTGATGGTCATGGTGTCTGGATAATCACTGTGTCTGGATGGTCACAGTGTCTGGATGGTCACGGTGTCTCCATGCTCAAAGTTTCTGGATGGTCATTGTGTCTGGATGGTCACAGTTTCTGTATGGTCACGGTGTCTCAGACTAAGCCAAATATCTGTATACAGACTTAAATAGTGATATTCATAGAATGGATTAGACTTAATCAATTATCAAGGAAATCCATTATTACCCAAACTCAAAATAGTTTTCAATCATTAAACATAACACTTAAAATCATTAATAGGTTTACTTAAAGCATAAATAAAATAATCATCTGTACACATGATTTTAGATAAATTAAACAAGATTAGCAATATTTACAGAATGTATAGGATTTTTGATCATGAAAACATGATTAACACAGGAGGAGTGAAATAAGTATTATTAATATTAATATTATTATTTTATTATTACTATTTTTTATAATATTATTATTTAATTTTTATTATTATTTTATTAAAATTATTTTGTCGTTATTATTATTATCTTATTATTGTTATTATTAGTATTATTTAATATTATTTTATTAATATTATATTATTATTAGTAATAATATTTTATAAAATTTATTAATATTATTTTATTATTTTTATAAAGTAATTAATATGGGATTGTCGTAAATAAGATTTAAAAAATCCATCATTTTAGCTACTTGCGACGGGTGAAGTTTATGTCACAAATAACTAAATTTTTTGTAATGTACTTTGAACTTAAGATTAACCAAGAACTTGTAAATCCATGAAGGCATTCATAACTCCTAGGATTTCCACACTTGAAAAAATATAATCTCTGATGTTATCTAAACCCTCATCTGGTACCAATAGTAAGGACTTAGCCTTAAACATTATATATTCTAGTGTATCTGACCTAGAGATCACATTTTGACAATCTCAAAGATTTTTTTAATTTAGTGTTTTCTATAATTTAGTCATAAATCATAAAGAAACTTATATATTACAATTTATATACTTCTACTCAATAACCATTTTTTCCCACAATATAGAACTTTTATAAAAATAAAATATTTTTTTTTCATGAAAAACATTATGGATTTAAATTAGACTTATTCATTTACCTTGCCCACTTTTGACCATATAAAAAAAATAAACATTTTTGATGAGAAAAAAATGATCAGTAAGGGACATAAAAATAAGAAAATCGTTAGTCCAGTGAAAAACAAGAAAACCCCAGAAAAACATTTTCTTAAAAACGTATGTTTATCCATAAAAGGGATTAATTATTATTTGAAAAATATTAATATTTAGCTAACCTTTTAAAATCAATGATTTCCATTATCATAAGCCATCATAGTAATGTGATGTATGTGGATCGGGATAACATTATTATATCAATAAATAAATCACTCTTATAAAAGGAATAAATATACTATGGACTTCCACCTCTAGAGAACCCAATGCATTGGTGTGCTATATGATATATAATGACCTAGGTTTTTCATACATGGATGTTACATCCTTTTAGATAAATATTCATTACATTACAAAAACACGTGCCTAGGGACTGTAATTTTTTAGTGCCTTTAGAAATATGTATCATAAACTTATAGTCTAGAGAAATATCATCAATGTTTCCCAAAAATATCTATTCCTTAAGTACTCCTACTTTAAACAATTCTTCATATCCATGGGAAAAGAAAAATAATAAAAGGGTGAGATCAGCTTCTTTATAAGGGTAATAAACAAAAACATGATCATATGAATGTAAAATCATGAATATAAATTTTGAAAATCAAACCCTATAAGACATATATCATAATCATTAGTCATGGAATAATTCATTTCATTTAATAAGACATATATCATAATAGAACATGAGACATGGGAAAATAGCATTGCCATAAACATAAAATAATGGAAAACACATAAGTATTTAAAATAATTTCCTTAGTAGACAAAGTTCTTTAAAAATACTATCATAGTGGAATGGGTTCACTCCCCAAACCATCATAGAGGAAAAAGTCCTTTACTGAACAGAGTTGACTCCTTGTTCCAAACCTATCTTTTTGAACTGTGTTCACTCGTTATTCCAGTCATATATATCTCATGATATATAAATCTTTACCTAATTCATTAGAGTGGGATATTAGTCCCACTCATTACATAATTAAAATAATACATATTTGTCCCAAAATAACACAAATCATTCATTATATCAAAACACATGGAATGAAATGGGTTTCATAAACATTATTCCATTATAAGATAACCCATGGAAAAGAAATAGTTTTCATAAATATTATTCCATCAGAAACATAAACACCATTGAAAAAATAGGGATATTATAATTTAAAATATCCCAGTAAATCATACGTAACATCAAAAAAATTTCTCTTAGATGGAAAATAATTATAAGAGATAACATCAAAATAATTTCTTAAGAGAATATCCTATATGTTTTGAAAAGTTTTTTCTTACAATTTTAGGAAATTTTAAATTAAAATATTTTCTTTTAAAATATCCTTGTGAACTTGTAAGGGAATATTCGAAGCATTAACGCATTATTTAACCAGAAAATTCTATTCATATCATAAAAGTTATAAAAAACATTAATTTCATACTCTTTCTAGAAAATTCACAAAGAACGTCATTTGGAAAATGATAAAAAGATTTCTTTCAAGCCTTTGTTTAAAAATTCCCACATTTTTAAAAAATCACCTTAAAAAATTCTAGATGATTTGAAAATATATTTTTGAAAACATTTTTAAAAAACATGGACATGGGAAATAAATATTTCACATGAGATACTTACGTATATACAATTTCGAATAATAACGATAATGTGAAATAAAAAATAAAAAAAATATCATATCTTGGAAGTAAGAATTAGTCCAAGGAATTTAATATGTGTATTCTATATAAATACACATAAAACAATGGAAAAATAAAATAAAATATAATCAAAATTAATTACAAATAAAATTATATAATTACATAATCAATGAATTAATAGTTTAACCTAATGAATGAAAATTGAGTTTAGAGTTCCCTTACCTCAAGTTTGTTCTTTGCTTATTAATATTAAAATATCATATATAATAAATATATATTTATTAAAAAAATTCATAACCATATCATAACATTTATTATTTATTTGAAACACATCATCACCCATTTATTAATAATATTTTGTTATTACCATTCATTTAGGTGTAAACTACTTCATTTTCCTATGCATTTTTTGTAGTATAAGTCTCATTTCTTATGAATATTATATAGTTCCAACATCTAAATAACAATATTAAGGTAATATATATCAGATTTATTTATTATATATATTTATATAATCATTTTTTAATGGTGATTATGGGAAATGAAGTGCATCATGTTGTAGAGACGATATGTCAAACGTACACACGATCGGCGGTATCAGTACTTTAATGATGAAAGGAGAAGGGATTGGATGATATATTATTTTTTCCCAGAATTAATATAATTTTATAATTATCATATATATATATTATTTCCATCACTATACCCATCAAAATAAATTAGTGATAAAAAACATATTACACCACGATGTGGAGATGGTAAGCTGTAAGTACACACACAGGATACTTTCTTTTTTCATATGATGAATAAAACATGGAATGTGGTTATTCCGTAATAATAATAACATCTAATAATATATTTGATACTATATTTATTACTTAATAAGGGAAACAACACATGAATATGAAGTACACAGAAAAATAAACTTGAAAAAGTTGGTAAAGAAGATTATCACTTCTTCACGGAGCTTCCTTTAGATCTATTTTAAAGAAAGACAAGGTTTGACTTTTGAGAATACCAGAACCTATAAAATGTGTCTAGGGAAGTTGAGAAGATACATTTTCAGGGTATGTTCAAGTGTGAAGGCTCAACGTTATGTGAAGAAATGAGGGAGGAGGTGTCCTTTTATAGTTTTGGTGAACGGCATTTTTGGAATTTCTCAAAATATTAGATTATTATATATTCATTTTCTATCCAAATCCCAAAAAATGGACATGGATTCGAATATAAGATAGGATAGGGTTTTAATCCCATAAAAATTTTAATTTAGGCAAGTTTTGGTGTCACTTTACACCTTATACTATTTATTTCCCCTTCTTTAGTTATTTTTGACCTTAAGTGTGGTAACTATTATTTTAATCATAAGGGGTTAATAATATTACTATAAATGAATAAATGATTCATAAATGGAATTATTATGATTTTTTTTTACTATATTCCATTTCAATGTCAAAATAAATGATTCTTGAAAATTTTATAAAATAAAATATTTTATTATTTTGAAAACTCATCATTAAAGTCAATTTTGAATCTATTCATTTAAGTTAACATCAATTACAAAAAAAGAAATGGAAAATAAAAATTTAATGATTCAAAACAAATTTAATATACCAAATAGATATATTAAATTCATTTTAGATATTAAATATTTTAAATTATAACAAAATAAATATTTTAAAAATCATTTATTTTATTTTTCTCTTAATTAAATAAATAATGTATTGGTATTTGGAATGAATTTAAGGTAATTATATAATTCATAAAGATTAAAATATATTTTTATAATGAAACTAATTTCATTAAGATAAAAATATTAATTTATTTCTATCTGAATCTTGATTTTACCCCTATTTGAACAAATAAAATATATTAAATACAAAGAGTGTGGCATTTGGTAACTATATTTTATTTAAATAATATATATGTCATTTTCACAGACAAATGTCCTTTAAATAAATAAAATTTGAGATTATGGTGAAAGAGTTCTAATATTATTAATAAAAAAATTTGTACAAGTTTAGTTCATTATTATACCCTTATCTTTTTGTTTGACATTTATTTAATCCCTTTAACTCTTACTATGCCAACATGTATTTCTACTCTTTGATGGTTAATATAGTTACTATATAATTTCAAATGACCCATAAATGGATTATTTATGAAATTTACACCATTATACAAATAACTTAAAAGAATTTAATATTTTCAATATTTTTATATCATTTAATAAAATTTTATTCATTTTAAAAAATTATTAATGTCAATATTGATACTATTCATTACATTGACATTTAAAAAATATCAATAGAAGATAAATAAGAAACAATACATGTTTATATATCCTTAAAAATAAAGGTATTTTAAAAAATCATTGTTTTAAACCAATTATGTAACATTATATTTATTTTAATATTTTTAATATCATTTATTTGATATTTCTATTAATAAAACAATTATTGCATCAACGTTGTTTGAGTATTTATGGAAATTATTTATTCACTAAAAAAATAAATTTCCATGATGCATATAAATATTTTATTTTTCCAAATATTATTTGTTTTTTAATATATACTCAGGTTAACTCTATATTAAAAATATTATACTTATGAAAATTAAGAGTGTTGCATTTTGTTAGTTTCATTGATTTAAATAATATTTATGTCATTTTCATGGAAAAGTGTTCATTAAATGACAAAATTTATAACATTAAGTGTCAGGGTTTGAATTTAATTTATCCAATAATATTTGGGATTTTTTTAGGATAATTTTCAAATCCTTATCAAAGTAATTTCAACCTTAATTACTCGATTTACACTTAATTGCGATAACAAAAATTTGCCAATGTTACTATTCATATTGAACAAAAATAAAAGGGTTATATTTAGTATATTTGTACATTATGAATCCAAATTTCTCATCCATTTTGGAAAATTCAAAACAGAAAATTTTTGTAATGTAATTTAAAATAAAATCGATAAAACGCCATGAAAAATAGTTTTTAGAGAAATTACCTTTTTAAACATAAAATGTTTTTAAAATGATTTAATGTATAAAAACCTTCAAAACAATAATTGGATTAATTAAAATTATATTGAACTAATTAAATATTAAAACTAATACATAACATATTTTACATGGTAAATATTTTAAAAGAAAATACATTTTTCATTAAAAATCTCTATTTTTCACTATTCCTTGAAAAAATAAATGTTTTTATAAAATTATATAAAATAATTTAAAATGAATTTTCCATTACGAATTCTAAATTAAATTAATTTTTTCAATGCTATTTTATAAATATTATTGAAATTAATATTCACTCGTAAAAATAAGAAAAACTCATTTTTGAAGAAAATGTATTCTCAAAGAATATAGTCACTTTACTAAGAAAATTGTGTGATAATTTTCTATGAACATACAAATATATTAATATTTTAATATAACATTATATTAATTTCAAAAATTAGTTTTTAATATATAATCCCACATATTTAACCACTAATTTATAACAAACATATAATATTTCTCATTTTGTAAAACACAGGATTTCAATGGATTAAATTATTCAAAGATCTATTTCATAAAAATATAGGGGTGTTACTTGGGAGAACCTATTATATAATCTATAAGAGGATCACTTGTGAGTCATAACTGGGTCAAAAATTCATAAAAAAATATTATGGAATATTTAATAAATAAAAACATTCAAAACTCGTTTAAATACATGTGAAAACACTTTCTGGTATCAAAATAACATTTTTATTTAAATCCCCATTTTTTTAATCTAAAAACTATGTGCATAATTAAATAAACCACATTATTTATAAAGAACTAACAAAAAATTATAAATCCAATTTCAATGAATTTAGGTTCATGATTGTGGGAAATTCTATTCCTTCAATATATATTAAAAAATACATTCCTTTTTACTTTTTTAAGAAGAGTGGAAAGAGGATTTTAAAATGTATTTTTAAAAGAAAATCATTTACCATGAGTCTGAACCATCATGTACATTCATTATATTCCTAAATAATAGGAATTTTTTAATTGTTTATATTCATAAGAAAAAAAATTAGGATTATTATTCCTTGTATATCACTTATTTCCATGTTATGTGAAATTACTAATTCACTTAAGTTCATGTCAGATGTTTTGATGAAATTTAGTTTATAATTCCAAAATGACTTAGGAATTTTGACTATGGTGTTGACACCATGAAATGTGTTCCATGAACATTAATTCATAATTGAAGATGTGAATCTCAATTATACACAATGTTTTGAGTTTTATTAGAAATGAATATTTATGTCAAACGAATGAGAAAAATGGATTTCTATGTGTCGCAACCCAAAACGCCATCGACCAGGGAAGAAAAGTTCATGGTGTGACCCTCTATTGTTCATGGGGGTTAGTGAGGGTAGCGAAGGGACTAACCCAAAGGTTCAGAACCGTAGATCGAAACTAATCCCAATAAGATTCGATAGGGTGCATACATGTGATATGGAGAAGAGGGTTCGCCAAGGAACATGTGCACACCACCTCCCCAAGCCACCTGTGCATCCCAAAAGGCATAGCCACCCCTACACGACTTACCAAGGCACTCCACCTGTGCATCCCAGAAAGAACATCCACCCATGTGTGAGGTTGCAGTGTACACCAACAACATGAAACTAAAATGAATAAAACCTATTCATGGGGAACCTATTCCAGACACCTACACCATAGACCTATACAGAGGAACTCATTCGACCATGCTTCCCTATTTTTCAATAAATAGGACATCATTAATCCTCAATTTCATAACAATAAAATTGTAGGAGGCCTTCAATAGCTGTTTATTATATCCCTTTACCCAGGACCTCAAAAATAAACCAAGAAGCTCTCCAAAAACTGAGAAAATATATTATCAAGGGGAATAAGTGAGATGAAGTCACATCAGGTTTCGAAACATAAGACACTAGCATGAGGAACATTTCTCCTCGAGTAGAAAATAACATACATAAGGTCCCTTCCCCAATTAGTGACCTGTGAGAGACCCATAAAGGGATATCTAAGGAGAACCACAGTGCATAGGCTAAAGCCTCTGCCAAGATTTTTTCCAACGTGGTCTATTGTTTAAGGCATATCTAGCTCACACAAGAATACACCTCCCTCTGCGAATCACCTCCATTTCCTCCAAGGCATTGCATGAGGAACCTATTACCTCTAAGCCAGGTTCTACCCTATCCCCTCTTCAATTCCACTTACAAGCCACCAATGGATGAAATTGAATCCCTTTTAGATCCATTGTATGAATGATACCAAGTTAAAACCTCCACTGAAGCCCCTGGATTTGTAAAACCATAGAAATTGGAACACCAGCATTCATACCATTTGGTTATGCATTCCTACTGTCAGAGGTTTCCTATACTTTCCCCAAATGATAGTTATGGTCCTCAAGGTGCATGTGAGTATGCATTCTTATAGTCACAAGGATCCTGAAACTGAGGATTATGTCTCAGATTTTATGTTCTTTGGTATAAGGGTTATCACCATGTCCTTCCATAGTATTCTATATGACCCATGGCTACTAGTTCTAGGAATGGAGGGGGGATCACACTTGTGTTTCCTTTTAATCAGGAATGTTATCCTTATATCAGGATTTGGAACCAATTATAGGGTATCCCTCCTAGAGTAAGCCCCTAGAATTTTTTGCAGGACCCCTCCTACTTTATTCCTTCCAAGTTATCCATACTCAAGGGTCTTAACTAGAAATATCACCAGATGTGACTACCCTAGTTATCAAAACAAGTGGGGAGATGTGAAATTCAATTCCCTTTCTCTCTCTCTTTGGGCCTAGGGTATAGCAATGGTATAGAAGTTTCGTCACCCCGTCCTCTTCCACCAGTGCAAGAGGGATCATGTAATTTTCCAGATCATTTATCTGCTCCTTGTCACATCCAATCATGATTCATCCAGACTCATATAAGATTATAGAATACCCATCATCATAGAATCCATATGATTGAATGAATTTTTCTATAGAGGATTGTCCTTTTAATATTCCTATTACCTTCCTCCAAAGAGGTTCCTCATGCATGGGTCCTTAAGTCCATGCATCAAACATATGGTAATTTTAGATTGTGTGGTTTCTCGTATCTTCTCCTTCCTTTTGTTTATTACAATTACAATGACTCGTTTGGGATTATACGTTGATGGTGGTCTTGAAATCCACATGATCTAGGTCCTTTTGGGAATCATCCAAGAGTAATCACCAACTAGTACATGGGAATCCTACATAGTATAAGCCCAAACCTCTCACAAACAAGAATCTTTCCTAGAAGTAACACCCAATCAAAACAATCCATCGGAATTTTCTCAAAATAAACCCCGAATCACTAGTCCCATTCACTGAGGATTCCTCCACAAAATTATGACCTGAAATCCAAAATTTGGTCTTCTTTTTCAAGGATAATACCCAACTATATCCACGTACTCATCCATAAAATTCCTCCTTAGGTTTAATCCCTAAAAAAGCCTCCAAGTCACCTTGATTCAAGACACCCCTTAGGAACCCTTTTTCATGGAATCCTTTTCAAGAATAATCCCCAACATAATCCTCACAAAGGACCAAAATCCCCTGGTAGAAACACCTAAGGGACTCTAATGGAAGATGTCCTCACAACCAAACTATTAAGGATTTTATTATAATCCAAATTGGATAAATAGGCAACCTTATTGAGTTCCCAACACAAAACACCAAGTTAACCATATTCACTCTATTTCTAATTCCCAAAAAGGGTCTTATTCATCCTGGGAATCCAAATCCCTTCCTGGTTCTACAAGCCTCTTTGGAATAAGTTCTCCACCAAACATTCACTAGAACATTCCAACTATACTCCCTTGTCCCGTGACGATAAAACTTATGGTTTGGTCCAGATCACATGACCTAAAAAGTTGTGATGTTCCCCCATTAAGTAGCACTAGAAAACATGAGTTCTGATTCCTTTCACAAGAATACATAGGAATTCCATTTTATGGGTCCAATCCCAACACTAAAACAACCCCTATCTCCCAGAATCGTGATACACTCTAGGGAACCCCTATGTGTGGCTAAAAACTATAACCTAAATAATAATGATGAATGAATTTATAATCAGTATCTAAGTGGGTACCATTAATGGACAACCTCAAATAAATACAGATATCTTCACTTATGAGGAACCTCATATACATAAAAATGATTCTAATATGCATGTTAATAATTCATTGTTAATTCATGTTTGAACCAATTCAAAAATTGAGAATTAACAAAGTGTTCATGAACATACGTTAGATATATAAGGGATTCTAAGAGTATAAAAAAATTCCCCCAAAAAGGGTGTGATTATCCCAACCGCCTGTCCTTTCAACTAATTTGAGTTTTTAAGTATTTTTTGGAAAAATTCCCAATGAACGTATCCCTTTTGAAAATAGTTGCTTCATAAATATAGAACCATGTGGTGTTTCTAGTTCCAATAATCATCCCATTGGAAAATGTTCAAAAATAGTGAACCTGAAATTAAGGATTGTATAAAATTCAAAAACCTACAAACAACCTTTGAGAAAAAAATTATTTTTTTTTTTGAAAAGAAGAAAAATAGTGAACCTGACATGAATCCTTAACCAAGATGATAATGTCACCCATTTATCATACCCCTTTCACTCTTAGGATAGAAGAGGTTTAGACAAGACAATCAATCATACTTGTTTTCTTTTAAATAAAATACTACATTGATAGGGTTTTCTTATTTATGTTTTTCATTTATCTAATGAAATTTCTCTAACAACTCCAATCAATCCAATGTAATCGTATCAACTCTCAGTTATGCATGCCCCGACTACTGTTAACATCAAGTATTCATCTAAGAATTGGATGCCTTCACCAACCCAGAATCCTCAAAACAAGATATCGAATGCACCAGTAAGTGAGTATCACCAAAATGGTACAATCATGACCCTAGAGGATTCCCTTCTTGTGAATACCAACTAATCATTTGGTCAGTAAAGGTCAGTGGTCCAGAAGAAAATTTCACCTATCACCATCTTCAACAATTTTAGGCGTTTATCCACATAACAAAACAACAAGTCCCTCTCTTATCATTGTGAGGTGTATTAAAAGGACACATATAGACTCATATAGAATACACATGGGTCCTTCCAAAGATCTCAAGCCAGAAATCACTACCTTCGACACAACGTGGGAGTGAAACCTCATCATGATGTGGGTTCCATCATTGCTAGTCTGACCTAACTCACCCAAACCAAGCCACATAAGATGTCCCATCGGGGAAAACTGTCATACAAAAAGGAGTAGGTCCAAACCCCTCTCCCCAATAGAGAATCCCGCCACCCAAGTTTGGAGGAAAACTATGATTGGTCACATACATGTGTTTGTCAAAATTCAGCTAGCCATCATACATTCCTATCATCCTACAAGGAATCATGTGCTTCAAATTGGGTGACACACAATGATCAGGAACATACACCAGCCCACAGCTACCAAGCCTATTAGAAAACTCATCTAGAATCCCTCAAAGAATCTTTCAATCCATGTTTGGAAGAAAACCACAAGAATGTGCACACACTAACCTACATTCATCAAGTATTTTAGTAGTTTCATCTAGAAGAACATGAATATGATGAGTAGGATGAATTCCCAACTCTATGGCCCCACATATGTGTCCTAGTAGTATCCACTAATAGGAAAGTGTGGAATTGTAAGGGAACATTCCGTTACTCCAAATACATAAGGGGCATATATCCCCATTCCATTTTCTAAGGTAACCAATCATATCCTAAAAATAGTAAAGGGGATGATACAAATCTCTACCCCTATCCTACATGCCAACCATGACGTCATATTGGAAGAAAAATTACTATTAGAGGGGCAAATACATAACTCCATCGTCACAAATTAGGTGGATCATAAAAATTTCTCCCAGATAAAACACATAATGCTACTCCTATCATAGAGGTTTGTAGTAAAACCTCCCCCATGATAAATGGATAAAAATATTGGTAACATTCACCAATTTGAATCAGAGGAAATTGACCCATCCTAATGGCCACTCCAATGTGAGGACAAAAATATGCTCATGAAAGCCTCTTCCCCCAACAAGTATCCCAAGTCCCTCAAAAGAAGGCATCCAAAAAGAAGCCTCACCATAGAAAACTGAAAAATAAAGAGATGAGATACTTAATGTTGGAGTTATTGAAGCCCTCAAATTATTTTCTATGGAATATCAAGATATTACTTTCTCACATCCTAATTATGGGAGCTATAGCAGTAATTGGAAAGGTCCTCCAAGAATGCTTCAACATGAATTTTTTCTTCATGGCCATAATTTGATATATCTCGAGATCCCATCTCCTGAGGAGTTTCAAAGAAACCCTCTACAGTAACACAACCAACTCCATCGGCATCTTAGTCCTCTAAGAACCAGTCTTCCCAAAAACAATATAGGTGGGAAGGTAAAGAAGAAAACATAGGATGATGATCCCATATAAAGGATAAATTTAGCTTTACATTTATCAAAATCCATTCCTATAGTATAAAAATAAAAGGCACCACCCTATAAAATGGTACAACAAGAGTCGATCCCCTAAACAGGATCTCCATCAGATGGGGATTAGATATTCAATTAGTTTAATATTATTTAATTAATGGATCCCTTATTAGATGATAAACATTTTTATGAATCAAAATTTCCTACATCTTATTGGGGAACCATGTTAATATTCCATCAGAGTAGGGGATATACAGAATGTTGAGATCATTCCATAATTCACCACCTTAAACATGTCCCAGGTAGAATCATCTATGTGGATGAAACTAATGGGAGCACTCCCTAGTGAGATCTATAAGAGAAGAAACATTCCCCAAAACATGGAAGGGTCTACCCTAACATAATCATCATTAAATATTAGTTATAGGATAGGTAATCTTTTAATCAACCTCGATGTGTAGGAATACCTATTCAAACTCTCTCATTGAGAGAATAATCATAATCAGCACCTATTATGAGGGATGATCCATTAACATCAAATACATAATCTTTTAAGGATCCTAAAAAAGAGAAAACCCACACTAGTAAATGAAGAAAATTGGATAATAATTATTATTTTATAAAGAAATTATCCCTAGTTCTAGTAAAAGTTATACTCATTGATGTTATTAGTCTATAAAAGGACCTCTCAGAAGCACTCATATAGTCCTTGGAGTGTCATTGGGAATTAGAAGTTGAGGACATTTCTTCAAAAGTGTATCATGAAAATAATGATCCTACAGAATTCCACATGATCATCTCTTTCAATAATCAAGGCAAAGATACCATCATATAGTGATATGTAAGACCCTTGTATATATTTGGTAGGATAAATGAAATTGATCTCTGAAGATCCGTCATTGATAATGGATTAGGATTCAATCTCATTCAAATAAGAACACTTTTCCAACTAGGTTTCAATGAATCTCACATGTCCCCCTCTAATTTGTTGTCACCTGGTTATAATAAGAATGAGAAAAATCCCCTTGGTGATATCAAACTACGGACTCAGTTCAGGAATCTCATGTCTGGATTAGAATTCATGGTTCTAAAGTTGGACATGACCTTTAATGCTTTTCTGGAAAGACCTTGGATATATCTTCATGTTGTTGTCCCTTCCTCATACCACTAGTATCAAAAATATTGTATCAATGGAAAAAATGGGACATTTTTTGGTGATAAATCCCCATTCAAAAAATGTGAATCACGGTACATTGATGCCGGATTCTACCAAAAGGAGGGGAAGCAGTCCAGGGATGATGATGTCACTAACATAAATGCCCTAACTTTTTAGGAGATGTTTTCTGTAAACCCCTTAAAATATACTAGTGAAGAGTATGTGCTTCTTATTAATCATATTGAAAATGTGGGTCTAAATCTAAGAATACATCCAGTTACTAATGTGATGTCAATTGGGAAAAATGATATTGAAATCATGGGATAAGTTGTCAACTCTCTTTGAAACAATGAAATCCCATGTGAAATGTCTTTATTCCATCCCACAATCTTCAATAAATTTTTTTTCCATTATATATGCTAGAATAAATTATTCTGAAAATGGTATAAAACCAAGATGATCATTCTCAATACATCATCTCTCCTTTAGAGCTTCAGTAAGGTCTCTCACTAGGAATTGATACATAAATGGTAACTTCAGCTTATGAATGTTTAAATATCAACTCATCCCATAAAATATAGGAACATGTATGATCACCTACATCACAGATAAAGAGGAAGGAGGTATAGAATGGGGGAGAGAAAGATGAGTAAAACCTCAAGGATACCCCCATCATTTATAGAAGGCATATCTACCATTTTTATGAACATAGAGAAATAAATCCATGTACACGTGAAGATCCACGACCCAACTTAATTTATGAAACCATGAATTTAGAATAACACGAGGTATACACATACTTCTAGAAGCAAAACTATGATCTGTTCACATGGAATTACACAGAGATTCTAGGCCTTGATCATGAGGTGTCCACTCACCACATATATTTTCAAGAATACCATCGATCATACAAAAAGTAGGCCAAATGGACACACCAAACCCACACTTCCAAAATTGAGGATTAAGTGGATAAACTCATCAAAAAATATGTCATCTGATGGGTATAGTATCCAAAATGGTCATCCAACATTTTTCATGTGACGAAAAATAATGGTAAAATCATAGTTTTTGTTGACATGAAAAATCTCAATGGGCACAATCTAAAAGGTGAAATCCTAGTTCCAATCAGATAATTCATTATTGATGAAACAACTGGATATCAATCTCTCTATTTCATGGATGGCTATTCAGAGTAAAACCAAATTTGGATGGTACCATAAGATAATGAATCCACTGCCTTCAAATCCCCCCATAGAGTTTTCTATTATTGAGCAATGACATTTGGTTTGAAGAATGATGGTGACATAAACTAATGTACCATGCATCACATCTTCAAACCCTTTTTATAGAAGAATTTAGAATGTTACATTGAACATCTATCGGTTAAGTCAAAATAGTGTTTTAACCACCTGGATGACCAGGAGAACATCTTAAACAATCTATGGAAACATAGTCTAAAGAATAATCCCTTGAAATGTGATTTTTGGGTGACCTCAAGAATGGTTCCCATCTTTGACATTTATTATCATAGCATCAAAGTCTCTTATGGGAAAACAAAATCTATCCTTAGCATGTCACCTTTTTAAAACCATAAATATTTTAGAGGAATTCAAGGACACTTTTCCAATATCCATCTCTCCATAGAAAATATTATATGAAACCTCAATAAATCCCACCAAACTAATTAGAAATGGGGTCACATATCAGTGGACCTATGGCAGTGAGAAATAATTTGAAAAAATCAATAAATCTCTCTTGATCCCACCAGTAATAATGCCACCGGTTGATGGAATTCCTCTCAATCTATGTGTGAATCCCCTTTAGTGATCATTAGATGACTTCCTCACTCCAAAAAATTATGTCGGTAATGAAGATACAATTTATTATCATATTCAAACCATGATCTATGTTGAGACTCATTACTCAAATATCGAGAAAAGATGTCTGTCATTAATCTTGGTAGTTCAGAAACTAAGGAAATACCTACAGCACCAAGAGGTCTAATTGGCCTCTCACAATAACCCACTCAAATATATCCTCATCTATCCTACATTGATTGGATTATTGGCATAGTGGGTGTTTATACTATAACATTTGGATATGAAATTCATTCCTCCGAGAGTAGGGAAAGGCCATGAATTGGAAGATTTCCTAGTAGAGTGCCCATCTGTAGAAGGAACAACATTGAATATGAAACTGTCAAATGAGGATATATTCTCTATTCAAAATGGCCCCCAAAATTTGTAAATGTATTTTAACTATGCATCTAGGATCCAAACAGGGAGTAGAATTGAATACCCTAAGCGTAACAAATTCGGTCTGTGGATCACTCTTATCTCTCCAGAAAAAATTAGTCTCACATTTCATATTCCTATTATCATAAGGTTGTACTGACAATGTGGTGTAATATTTGGCCCCCATCACAAGTATAATACTAGAAATCCAAATACCATTGGACCACATATAAGTGAAAGGTAGTTCATTTTTGGTAATCAAACAAATTAATGGGGATTATACCATCTGAAAAGAAGAGGTGATCCCCCTTCTTGACTGTGTATGAGAGTTGATGGCAGAATTCTCCTCATAGCCAACATTAACTCACATCTCAAAATTGTAGAATTACCATTAAGATACCATGGAAAATACAAATTTAGAACTAGTATATCCAAACCTAGATGAAATAGTTATCATGATTTTCCAATGATGAATAGTATCACCCTATTGTTCGAGTCAAACTAAAGGAGGACAATAAAGTTAGTCCTATCACATAACCATATGATCCTACCACAGCATAGATGATGTCAATCGTGGGATACCTTCAAGATGGATTACTCCTTCTAAATAGAGGTGTGAAGGTGAAATTATAGTGGTGAGTAGACAACTTCACTCTCTATGATATCCCAAATCACCAAAAAGTCCTCACCAAATGTGGATTCAATGGAGTCCTTTTCAGATGTATTAATAGAGAGTAGACCACTGATTTCATGACAAATGTACACACCTGATCCTTTAGTTCTCATCAGTAATGATATAATATTTCTAACCAAAATTGAAGTCTTGTATACCTATGGTCTTCGATGACATTGGATTGTACTAAGTTCACCAAGAAATGTCATTTCTTCCAAGTGCAATACAACTTCATCCATTGACCCTTATAGTTACTAAATACATCCAAATACTCTTGGACAATTTCCATATGGGGAATGGATGTTGTGAGACCATACCTTCCAACATCCAAGAAGTTCAAATACATATTGACTGAAACAAATTTCTTCTCCAAATGGGATGAGGTAATACCCCTCATAGAAGTTGGGGTCAATAGAATTTTCTATTTTGTGAAAGTTAACATAATTACTAGATTTGGTGTCCCTCACATAATACTAATGGAAAAAGGAACTAATTTATATTCATCTAAGGTAGATAATCTATATCAGGAGTACAATATCAAATCCAACCATTCATCCTACTATCATGTAACTATTAATGGATAGATAGAGGCCTTCAACACTTCCCAATATAACATACTCCAAAAGATAATGGATAAAGATAACAATGATTGGCCTCAAAAAATATTAAATTCTTTATGGGATTACCATACTACAACTTGAACTACCACACAGGACACCCCGTACTCAATAGCATATAGGATTGAAGCAGTCCTGCCCATTGAGGTCCAGCTGTGTTTGCTCAGTTTTTTCATCTATGATTAGCTATCAACATATGAGAACTCCCATAAAATGGTGGATAAATTGGAACTAATGTACGAAAAAAGATTTCACACCTTGCATCACTTTATTTTTTATCAAAAAAGGATTTTGCGAGCCTCTAAAAAAGGTCATACTCTACTCATTCATCCATGGAGAATTGGTATTGGTCCTTAGGAATCTAATGATACCAAGAAACAAACCTCCAAATAATGAACCAGAGTGGGAGGTGTCAGGGTTGGTGTTCTGGGAACCAATTGTTTTGTACTTTTATTATATGAATGTACACTTATTATATATTGTTCACTATTCTGCATGACTATAATATAATAGTGTCCTATAATATTTGTTTCATTAAGGTCATGGAAGATCCCCGCTATGATGAGAACCTTGAAATTCTATAACAATATTCTAAAACAATGTTCTATGGTTGGATGACATACTATGATAGGAAACATAGTATAATAACCGTCTTGTGCGATTACTAGTAAGAGGATGAGACTCTCTCTCATGGAGTTTTCACATGGTTATCTCCAAGATGGGAGATTATGAGAAAAGACCCACCAGTAGTAATTCCGCATGTTTTGGTGTCATCGGAAATTGCTATCTACGAGCCTGCGTAATGGTCCTTATACTGGATGATTATCATTAACTCATGTCATGACTCGCGCACTTTGATTTGCTGACAAAAACCGTCATGAAGACACTTGGCAGGAAGTAGGTTAAGTTGGGTATGTCACAAATGACATGTTGTTAATGGATAAGTCAAGGGAGGATTTTTCCCTTCCATGTTAATAGAATTAAATATCTTGGGGCCTTTGATTGAAATAGAATTGTCGCAAAAATTCCATGGTCATGGTGTCACGACGAGTTTATTTCTAGAGGTTAATGAATAATAGATCAATCATATAGGATTATGACACTTCCATGAAACATGTTTGATGAGATATTGAGAAAAATGGATGAAATTACATAGTAATCATTCCTATGAGGTGACACATCAATGTGGTGTCAACTTATTTCTCTTGGGTGCCTTGACCCGTTACTAGACAGTAATCTCGGACTTTAGGCATGCCTGCCTAATGCCAATGAGAAAGAGGCCTAGAGGGTCACACACTCAGTGTATTCAAGTATCTCAAGTAGAATAATGATTATTCCCATATGTGGTTTAATAAATATTCAAGGAAGCCTAAATCGTTTTAATGTTGGAGAAGAATAAAATGAAAACAAGTACACGCCGTGTATTAATAATTACATGCTGTGTAGTTTTTTTTTTTGAAAATCACTACATGTTGTGTATTAATGATTACATGCCATGTAGTTCTCATTTTGTAAAGGAAATGAAAATGAGATATACATTCCATGTACATTGAATGTATATGCCGTGTATTTTTCAATGAAAAAAAAGCACACACTGTGTATTAATGATTACACGCCGTGTAATTTTTATAGTCTGGATTTTGAGGATATAACATTGTTTTATTAATTCATATTTATTATAATCAGTGTGGGCGCATGTCAAGGAATTAATTATTCGACATGGGGGTTTTCAATAAGAGTTAATGAATTAAATAAAATGCGTAATGCATTTATTTATTGTCATAAATCTATAACCTCAAACCCAGTTATAAATATCCTCACCACCCAAACTCTTTTCCTATGAATCATTGTACACAACAATTTTGGATAATTCTCTCAAGACCGAAAGAACTCTGTCCTCCAAGAACGCTCTCAAGACCGAGATATTTCCACCTCTATTGCATCAAGGTGATCTAAGGAAGACAATGCAAGCAAAGGATTCTCCACGCTAGCACCCAGAGATTCCTTTAGCAACGTTCAGAGATACATGGTACACCTGTGGATCATCACTAGAGGAAGTCTACACTTGGCTTCTACGACGCAATGACAAATCACATTGGAATGTGATCAGAAATATCAACGAAGAAATAATTTCATAAAAGATACTTATTTTAAATTAATTAAATTAATTATAATCAACCGGTGATGATCTTTCCTTTATGGTTTCGGGACTTCTTCTCTTCTTTGTCTATTTTTGTGATTTGATCTGTGGAGACTAGCATTTATCATCGTATTGATCCTAGATTGATCATTATTAATGAAAAAAATCCAAGTGGTCACATCCACTCATGTGCTTTCGTTGCACCCAAGACCTTCTAGTGGTATCAAAGGGATTCACAATTTTGATTATAGTTATTTAATTTTCTTTGATAATTTACGTATTTATATTTGATTCAATTAAAGATAAATCATTCTATAAAACTGAATGAACGAGATATGTTCTCCCTCCTTCATTTCCCGATTCAAATCACAAAAAATCCTTCTAATTTAAATTTTCATTAAATTAAAAATGAGTAACTCAATCTGAGGAGCTGCTCTTTCTGTCTTTACAACACAAGAATACACAACGTGTAGTGACAACTACACACCGTGTACTTAGGTTCAACGAAACAGTACTGGTCTTCCAAACCACACCACGTAAACTGAGTATACCTAAGTATTTATTACACTGTGTTGACCACAAATGAATGTCATGTGGGAACTAGAATACACTATGTGTATGTTGAATCAACATTCCGTGTAGTCCGATCCGGCCCAAGTGAAACTGTGTACAAGGAGAAGTTGTGTTCCACGTACACAGGATTTCCGAGCTGGTAACTGCATGACAAGGAAGTACACACAGTGTTAGATTAATCTACACACCGTGTACTCCAAAATTTTCAATGTACAGAAAACACACCAAATCCCTTGCCGTGTACTTTGGATAAAGAGTAAAAAATACACGTCATGTAATATAGCCTACACGTCGTGTACATTCCAAAAATGGAATTTCACCAGGTTTCCTCTAAAAGTACAAAGACGTGTACAAGGATTATGGATGATAAGAATCTCAAGGAAATTCAGAAAGGAATTTAAGATAAATAATTGATTAATTATAAGATGATTATTAATTGAATTCAAGCGCAAATTATCTTGAATAAATGAACGATTAAAAGAATTTGAATTCTAAATATGTTTAAATGTCATTACATTATATGGATGATTATGATCTAGACCAAGACCCATTTTATGTGTGTATGGTTTCATTTAAATTTTTATAATTTAAATTTGTTATCCTGTCAGCCTTCTTCCAATAAAATGTAGGGTCTGTGTGCCCAAGGTTTCTTTAATGTAAACCCCTTGTAATGGAGGATATCCCAAGCCTGTGGAGATGGTTCAAAAATCGACAGATGAGGTGAAACCAACCTAAGAAGATGCAAAGGTGGACAGATGGGAGCTGCAAAACATGAACCATTAGGTTCAAGGAGTTTTCCCTAGGTCAGGGTTAGCTTATCAAAACCTCTATATAAGCTAACCAATAGAGGATCATGATCATTCCATCTTATTTTATATCAATATGATTGTATGGTTTATTTATTATATATGTGTTGTATCATTCACATAATTAATGAAATAAACAAGCATGTGAAGATGGAATAAAATAAACACCAGACTATGTGTAAACATTATCAGAACATGGTTAATCACCTAAGCAAGCATAACATAATATTAACAAGCATATGATAATGTGAAACAATGCATAAAGAATAAAGTCCATCAAATTCCATATTAAGTCAGACCAATCCTTTCGTTACTTGATTAAGGGAAATACTCAATAAAACTATGTTTTTGACCAACCCTTGTTGGGAGACTTACTTTTATAAAGGAATATCTTATGAAAGTTTTAGGTTGAATTAAACATTTTACATAAATAAGAGTAGCCCTTGCTAGACATGTTCTAAAATGGAGGTAAATGTTGAGGAAATCCAACTCAGGATTTCAGGATTGGGGAGTCCACTCAACAGATCATGGATCTATAAGCTCACAGTTGGAAAAGACCTTCCTACCTAAATACCATCAAATAGCTTGACCAACCCTCATTGGGGTTATGCGAAGGGGAATATGGATACTTTCCACTATAATGTCAAAGAAACTGGACATTCTGAGTTAAATGGTGAGGGCCATTGGGACTTGAAAAAATATTGGGAGAATTAATAAATTCATTTATTATTTTTCATAAAATGTAATCAAAAGGTACTGATAAATATTCTCTTTTTATTTGTAGACTCATTATGAAAAGCTTTTCCACCACATTCTCTCTACGATCAATTCTAGAAAAAAAAATATCTTCACTAGTAGTAACTTTCAGGAATTCCTTAGGCGCCTTTGGGTTATCCTATGCCATGAACAAAAGTTTTACGTGCTGGAGTCCTCACTTATTGATTCTCCTGCCCAAGGGGCGAGTGATCAAGATTTCCTAATCTATGATCAACATTTTAACGATTCACTCAGCATTCAATTTTTGATGTTATCATCACTGTCTAGTGATCTCATGATGTCTCTGAAAACATGGATGCATATATCAATCTTGAGCACCACTGTGGTCTATATGAGTAGAGAGCAAGACAAGAAAGGTTTGAGATCTCCAAGGCTATATTTCAGAGCAATCTTGGAGATGGTGCCCCAGCTGGGCCTCATGTAGTCAAGCTCATTGGCTACATTGAGCGCTTGGTGTTTCTAGGGTTTAAACTCCCCAAAGAACTGGGTATCGATCTCATTCTCACATCACTCCCCCAAAGCTTCTCTAACTTTGTTGTAAATTTAACCATGAATAGCATTGATAAGTCTCTATCTGATATTATTATCCTTATTCACCAAGTGGACCATGATATGAAGCGTGAAAAACCATCCATCCTTATGGTCAACAAAAGGAAAGGGAAGGCAATGATCTTAAATCCCAAGGCTTATTCAAGGCCTTCCAAGAAAAGGAAGATCTAAGGGGAGGAAAGAGAATAAGAGGCTATTTGTTTCGCATGTGGCAAGTAAGGTCACTGAAAGAAAAACTTCACCCGGAAAAAGAAGCAAGGGGAAGCATTAGGTGCATTTGTTATCGAATGAAATCTATCTATTTCTACCAATTGGGTATTGGATACTGCTTGTGGTGCTCACATATGTATCAAAATATAGTAACCAAGTAGATTCAGAATGATTGACCGAGGTGAGGTGGATCTGCGAG
Source organism: Viscum album (assembly GCA_963277665.1). NCBI lineage: Eukaryota > Viridiplantae > Streptophyta > Magnoliopsida > Santalales > Viscaceae > Viscum > Viscum album. The sequence continues at coordinate 299,823,458 of OY728131.1, read as the reverse complement.
CATCCCAACGGAGCCAGACTTTCTGTTGTAGTTTTCGGAGACTACCACCTCATATTTCTTACCAGGATGGTCTTGGTATTAAAAGTATTTTATTATGTAGCCTCTATAACCAAAAAATTATTTCATTGTCCAGATTAGATACTGATGGGTTCATCTTCATGTTTGGAAATTAATGTTTCTACTTTTATAAAGATAGAATTTGTTTTGGTAGGGCACATTTATATAATGGACATTATGTGTTAGACTACACAAACCAAGTTATGGAAATCGAAAAAAAGTTAAGTCACATGAATCGTACCACACCCAACATTGGCATCACCAGCTAGGTCATGTCAATGATAAACGTTTGAAAAAATTACATCAAGATGGGTATTTAGATTCTTTCAAACTAAAACCACGTGGTGTATGTCATGCGTGTCTACAAGGAAAAATGACCAAAGCCCCATTTAGTGGGATTGGTGAAAGGGATAAAGAACTTATAGAATTTGTTTACACAGATGTATGTGGACCACTTCTAGTTGATGCAAGGGGTGGGTTCTTGTACTTCATAACTTTTACTTATGATTTTAGTAGATATGGATATGTTTACTTAATGAGGTATAATTCGGATTCTTTTGATCGATTCAAAGAATACAAGAATGATGTTGAGAACCAGGTTGGTAAGAAGATTAAGAAACTCTGCTCAGATAGAAGAGCAGAATATATTAATCAGGACTTCATTGATTTCTTACGGGAGTTTTGGATTCTATCTCAACTCACTCAACCTTACATGCCTTAGTGGAATAGTGTAAGTGAAAGGAGGAACTGCACCCTATTGCACATAGTGATATCAATGATGAGTCATATGAGTCTTCCATTATCCTTTTGGGGATATTCATTACAAACATCAGCACACATACTATACCAAGTACCAACTAAATCGATAAATGGTATTCCATACGAATTATGGAGTGTACGCAAAGCCATGTTATCAAACCTACATGTGTGGGGTAGCGAAGCATTTGTTAAGGCCTCTTCAGGTAACAAAATTCCACCTCGGGGCACAAAGTGTATCTTTATAGGATATCCCTAAGAAACAAGGGGACATTACCTATACAACTGCTCATATAAAAAGGATATAGTGGCAAGACACACCATATTCCTTGAGATGGAACACATCTCAAAAAGAGATAGTGGGAGAAAGATAGACTTCGATGAAGTCAAGGCACAAGATATACAGGAGCTAGTACAAGAACAGATTCAAAAAATCCTCATGGAAGAACAATCTTTTCCAGAGACATAAGAACTGCATAGGAGCACAAGAGAGGTAACAAAAACATAATGATATGGTTTTATTTTCACTTAGGATGGTGACTCATTATTGGTTGACAATGATGATCCTTTTACCTGTTAGGAAGCAGTTGAAGGCACCAAAGCTTCCAAGTGGCAAGAAGCCATGAATTCTGAAATAGATTCCATGTACCAAAACCAAGTCTGTATTTTGGTAGATCCTCCAGCTGATGTAAAGCTTGTTGGTAATAAATGTGTATTCAAGAAGAAAATGGACATTGAGGGGAAATTCAGCACCTATAAGGCACGACTGATTGAAAAAGGTTTTAGACAGCATCAAGGAATTGACTATGATTAAACCTTTTCACCAGTTGCGATGCTGAAATCCATCATAGTTTTATTGGCCATTTCAGCTTACCGGGACTATGAAATTTGGAAAATGAATGTCAAAACAGCATTCCTTAACGCGAACCTCCAGGAAGATGTCTAGATTACACAACCTGAAGGGTTTGTGACTCCAAAGGATACCAACAAGGTATACAAGTTATAGAAATTAAATTTTGGATTAATGAAAGCATCAAGGTCATGGAACATTCATTTTGAGGAATCCGTAACGGAATTTGTCTTTGTTAAGAACGAATGTGAGACTTGTGTCTATAAAAGGTTTAGTAGAAGTGCAGTTGTTTTCTTAATAGTATATGTTGATAAACTATTACTAATTGGAAACAAATTACCTATCTTACAGTTAGTTAAGGCTTGTTTGGATAAATTAATCTCTATGAAAGAATTGGGCGAGGCAGCATATATTCTTGGGATCAAGATCCATCGTGATAGATCCAAAAGAATACTGGGCCTGAGTCAAAGTACGTACATTGACAAGACACTAAATAGATTCAGTATGGAACAATCCAAGAGGGTATTGTTGCCAGTGTCCCATAGCATTCATATATCCATGAAAATGTGTCCTCATACACATGAGGAAAGAATGAAAATGGAATGGATTCTTTATGCATCCGTGATTGGGTCAGTCTTGTATGTTATGTTGTGTACAAGGATAGATGTTGCTTATGCATTATATATGGTAGGAAGATATCAAGATGATCTAGGAGACCACCATGGATGGCACTCAAGACTATCCTTAAGTATCTGAGGCATACTAAGGATATGTTCTTTGTTTATAGAGGAGACGAGGAACTGGTCATTAGATAACATGTAGATTCTAGTTTCTAGACTGATCAAGAAGACATGAATTCATAGACTGGATACATCTTTAGTTTGAATAGAGTTGCAATGAGCTGGAAGAGCTCAAAGCAAGGAGTGGTCGCAGATTCTACAGTAGAGTCTGAGTATATCGCAGCTTCTGAGGCAGCTAAAGAAGTAGTATAGATGCAAATCTTCCCCCAAGAGTTGGACATAGTAACTAGTAGAAAAGATACTATCACACTCTATTATGATAATACTGCAGCAGTGGCACTAGAAAAAGATCCAAGGTCACATCAGCAGACAAAGCACATACATCAGAAGTATCATCTCTTGAGGGATTTTTCTCAGAGAGGTGAAGTTGCACTGAGAATTATTTCCATGAAAGACAACGTGGAAGACCCCTTGACTAAAGCCTTGACTTAGTAGAAACATGATCATCATGTGAGGTCTAGTGGACTAAAAGTTGTAGGCAGTTGGATCTAGTCCAAGTGAGAGTTTTTTAGGGTTGGTGTCCTCATATCCAACTATTTTGTACTTTTATTACATGAATGTACACTTATTATATACTATTCATTGTTCTGTATCACTATTATATAATAATGTCCTAGAATATTTTTTGCGTTAAAGTCATGGAAGATCCCAACTATGATTAGAAATTTGAAATGCTATAACAATATTCTTAAATAAAGTTATAAGATTGGATGGCATACAATGATAGGACACATAGTATACAGACCTTCATGTGTGAGTACTCAAAAGAAGATGAGACTCTCTCTCATGGAGTTCACACTTGGTAATATCCAAATGGTATATTATGAGAACAGACCCTCCAGTAGTAATTCTGCATGTTTTGGTCTCATCGAACATTGCTATCTACGAGCATGTGTAATGTTCCTTAGACAGGAAGATTATTATTAACTCTTTTCATGACTCACGCACTTAGATTTTCTGACAAAAACCGTCATGAAGACAGTTGGAAGGAAGTAGGGTACGGTGGGTGCATCACGAATGACATGTTGTTAATGGATTATTCAAGCAAATATTTTTCCCTTCCATGGAAATAAATATCTTGGGCCCTTTGATTGAAATTGAACTTTCACCCTAATTCCACGTCCATGGTGTCATGATGAGTTTATTTATGGAAGTTAAAGAATGACAGATCAAGCATTTAAGTTTATGACACTGCCATGGAACCTGCATGATGAGATATTGAGACAAAGGGATTAAATTACACAGTAACCGTTTGTATGAGGTGACACGTCAATTCCCTGTCAACTTATTTCTCTTGGGTGCCTTGACCCGTTGCTAGATAGTAATCTTGGACTTTAGGAAAGCCCACCTAATGCTAATAAGAAAGAGGCCTAGAGGGTCACACACTAAGTGTATTCAAGTATCTCAAGTAGAATAAAGATTATACTCGTACATGGTTTAATAATTATTCAAGGAATCTTAAATCGTTTTAATGTTAGAGGAAGAATAAAATGAAAACTAGTACACGTCGTGTATTAATGATTACACGTCATGTAGTTTTTATTTTGAAAACAAGTACACATTGTTTATTAATTATTCCAGGCCGTGTAGTTTTAATTTTGGAATGTAAATAAAAACAAGATATACACGCCGTGTGGTTTTAAATGAAAAACAAGTACACGCCATGTATTAATGATTACATTCTGTGTAGTTTTTCCAGTCAGGATTTTGAGGATATAATATTGTTTTATTAAATGATATTTATTTTGATCAGCATGGGCACATGTCAAGGAATTAATTATTCAACATGGGGGTTTTCAATAAGATTTAATGAAATAAATAAAATGTGTAACGCGTTAATTTATTATTATAACTCTATAACCTCAAACACGATTATAAATATCCTCACCACCCCAACTCTTTTTATAAGAATAATTGTGCATAATAATATTGGAGAATTCTCTAAAGAACGAAAGAAATTCGTCCTCCAAGAACGCTATCAAGGCCGAGAGAGATCCACCTCCATTGGATCAAGGCGATCTAAGGCAGACAACGCAAGGAAAGGCAGCTTCATGATAGCACCGAGAGATTACTTTGGCGACGTCCAAAGATATTTAGTGCACGTGTGGATCACTGCTAGAGGAATTATACACTTGCCTTCTGTGATGCAATGACAAATCACATCAGAATGTGATTAGAAATATAAACAAATAAAGAACACCGTAAAAGATACTTCTTTTCAAGTAATTAAATTAATTATAATTTACTTGTGATGATCTTTCCTTTATGCTTTCATTACTTTTTATCTTCTCTGTCAATTTCTGTGATTCGATCCGTGGAGACTGGCGTTTATCGTCGTATTGATCCCGGATTGATCATTTTTAATGACAAAAATCCAAGTGGCCACATCCACCCACATGCTTTCATTATGCTCGGGACCTTACTCCATACACAAGGTACAAAATAATGGAACTCATTTTTCAATATCAATGGATTGGTAGATTATTACGACCTCAACCAATGAAAGGCTCATGAATAAATATTTCATGCAATCACCTGATGTACATATCAAAAGTATGGTGTTAAACTACATAGTTGTCCTTTGACACATGACCATAAATGTCCTAAGACAAAATATGTGCTGAACAATATTAAATTGTGTGGTATCATCACCGTTATCATGTGATGATAAATTTCATGACATAAGATCCTAGTTGTATGACCTAAAATTACAAGAAAACATTCCCCTCACTTTATTATATTAAAACTTCATAGTTAACGTCTCTATCATTTTATGATATTAAACCCCCAAAGTACCAAGAACTGAGACACTCCTCATGGTCCCTTAAAAAAGGGCCTTCACCTCTGTTTTAAGTCCCACTCAAATCCGCATAACTCCTCATAAATTTGATATTACCTATTGTCCAAACATGAATAAGAAAGGATGGTAAGCTCCCATGATTAATCCCTACACAAATAAGTTCCACACTATAGTGGCAGTTGGTCCCCCTTTATAGGTGTAAGAACCAAAATTATCATTTACTTACCAGAATAAATTAAACTTCATGACCAACATCCTCTTTTCAAGATAATAAACAACACAATATTTTCAAGAACAACATGTGTCTTGATTCTCAATCCAATGAAATATGTAGTGACACCCATGTCTCCAATCTCAGGTCCAACTACAAAAAACAAATATAACCCCCTTTTCCTTATGTTCAAATTGGACCAGCATGGGGTGCCTTCCCAATACTATGTGTGTCTTGATTCTTATTATGATGAGATATATTGTGACACCCAGCTCTCCTATCTAACTAAAAATTAATTTTTTATTATTATCAAAGGCCCCTTTTAAAGGATGAGGAGGAACCCAAGATAAAATCAAGGATGTAAAACAACAATTAGGCCCCACAGACTAAATTTACAAGAAAAAACAACCAAATTAATGTTTATAAATAGAACCCCCTCCCCATCTCTCCAATATCAGGTCAAGATGTAATAAAAAAATATTCCCCCATTTTCCATGTGTACAAGTCATACCTGTATAGGGAACTATTAAAGAATTATGGTTCAATTGATAAATATTCTAATTAGATATGTATTGATCAAAATACCACATGTGTAGGTCCTAGCCATCAATTTTAAAAAAATCAAATCCCCTCTCTCCCCACGTCAAAACTGGATTGATGTGTGGAATTATTCTTGAAGAACAACCTATGAATTGATTCTTGCTACAACAAGATATGTAGTGATGCCAATGTCTATAATCTTAGGTATAGTCCCAAATAAATAACCCTCCCTCCTTATGTGACATACATAGGGAATAAATAAGAATAATATATGGATTGATTTTTCAATTATATGATATGTAGTGACATCCAAACACTACTGGAAATACCCTTTTTCCCAACGCTTGTATACCAACAGTTTGTAAAACCATTGGTATAGGTACCCTTTCCCAATGGTTTGGTCAAACCATTGGGAAAGCCCAATTTTTGGCCACCTATCCAAACGGTTTGGCCAAACCGTTGGGATAGGTTACCCTTTCCCAACGGTTTGGCCAAACCGTTGGGAAAGACCTTCCAAAATTCAACCTTCACCTGATGCTCCCAAAATAATGCTACACCGATACCAACGGTTTTGAAAACCGTTGGTATAAGTCCATCTATTTTTTTTGGAATCTTCCAACTGAGAACATTATATAAATCAAAATTTAAAATAATTATAATAATACATATACATATTTATGAAATTATGTTAAAAAAGTCATGTTAGGTTAGTGGTTAAGTCATTCTATTATAAACAAGAGGTCCTGGGATCAAATCCGACCGGATTTTTTTTTTGAAATATATATACCAATGGTTTTGAGAACCGTTGGTATATATTTTCTTATTACTTATAACAACGGTTTGGAAAACCGTTGGTATAGGTCTCTACCAATGGTTTTTTAAAAACCGTTGGTATAGACCTATTGTCACGGCTTACTTTCCAACGGTTTGGGGACCTATACCAACGGTTTGGAACTGTCGGTATAGGGTATTTTTCCAGTAGTGAAATTTTGATTTTATTTCCCAGTCGTTGTGTTTTTTTTCTTTCACATCCATTCATCTTCGTCTTCACTGGATGACATTAAATAGTATGGGATCTACATAACTACATGTGGAATTATTCTTTCTCCTCTATGATACATAGTGATGCTCAGATCTCCAATATAGGGTCCATCGACAACAAATATGAAAATTTACCTCTTCATATGTATGGGTTAGACCTACATGGGGAAAATTACAAGAACAAACTATGGAATTATTTTCATTCTAATTAGATATGTAGTAAACCCTGGATCATACCTCCTAGCCCAATCACCTAAAAATATGAATTTCCCTATAATTCACTTGAATTTCCATTGTGTGGAATGATAAATCTTTTCCAACACTTGTTTCTCACACCGATCATAGCTCGTGTGGGCAGAGGAGTTTTGGTAAAAAAAGGTCCCTAAATAATAAAGTCATTCCAATTCCAATTGGTTTTTTCAGGGTCTTGGATACAAGGCCTTAAAATGTGTTCTAGATTTCCCCATCTTGTGAAAATAAACTACATGATTTTCTTAAGAACCATGTCTAGCTTAATTCTCATTCCAATATAATTCCAAGTGACATATGGATCTTCAATCATGGGAAAAATAGTAACATGATATGGTAAATTTACCCCCTATCCAATGTACAAGTCATATCCACAAAAGAGGATTCAATATGTTACCTCACCCCATATATGATCCTATCTTTAAAAAAACATATTCCCTCCACTCATGAATTAAATCTGTGTGGGGGATCATGATATTAGAACTACATGTGGATTTATCCTTGTTTCAACAAGTTAAATTGTGATGATCTGGTCCTATTCAATTTCCCATACACTATATTACCTTCATTTCATAATGAGACACCTTCGTCCTTACTGCAAGACATTAAACTGTACAGTTAATGTTCTCACTGTATAAATTTAAATAGAATTGTACATCAAGAACTATATGTGGCTTGATTCTCATTCCAATTGAATACATAGTAAAACCAAGGCCTCATGTACAAGTCCTAGCCATGGGTTAAAGTAAGATTTCTCCTCTTCTATATACATGAAAATATATGTGTAGGAGCTCTTAATTTGGGTCCCCTCATTTGGGGGCCCACTAGAGAAACAGAGATATCCCCCTTCTATGTACGCGTCAAATCAATGCAAGGGACTCAATATTTAATGGCTGATATCATTCTAAATGCATTCATTATACTAGTAAATATCCTTTCCACTTAGAAACTTTTGGATCTTTATAATCATTCTCTGGATTCTAATGATAGAATGTATGATACTTGAGGATGACTTTGATTGATTATGTTGTAACAAGCCCCAGATGTAATTGCATAATGTACCCCCACAAAATAGGTTCTTGAGGGAAAGGATTACACTATTTTATTATGAATTAACATGATCTAGTTGGTTTTTCAAAAAATAGCCCAAAATGGGGTTTTCAACCAATGGTAACTTCACCCTCTGGATAATCCTCTTCTATCATTGTAAAAATTAATGAAATTACTTTGAGACCCATGATTCAAAGTAGTTTGTGATCATCCCTTGCATATTTTTCTCATACCCTTACTTCTAATATTATAACCCCCAGTACAATGCTTTACGATTTCCTCCCTCATGTCTGAAGTATGCCATAATGACCTTGGTCTAAATTGCTACATTTCACTTATTGTTTCCATAATTCTATGGTTCAAGCTATTTTACCTAAAACTACAGGCATCATACTTCTTACGCTTTTTTCAAACCTGAGTATTGGACCTTTTCCCCCAATCAAGGTTAATTTTGACTTAAAATTATACAACCATATTCTAGTACTTTCTTTCCAAAAACATAAAATTTATCTTGAAAATCCTAATCTCCACAAACATCCATGATTCATTAATGAGAGAATGTTTGAATTCCTAAGAACTAATTTTCCTAACAATGATATAACACTCCCTAATTGGAGTTTCATATTTTTCCTACAAAATGGGCATGTCAGCTGAAGGATTCCACTATTTGACAATATAGTAACACACCCCAGTTGACTTTTCATGAAATATCCTAGAAACAAGTTTTTCAACCGGTGGTAACTTTGTTCTCAAAGATACCTATGCAATCACCATGTGCCCTTTCCCCATACCACTCTTCATATCAGAAGAACCCTAGATTATAGCTCAAAATATTTACCACCTCATACCTGAAGGTGATAGTTAATTTCTAGAAAAATTACCCTGGAGAAGGGGAAACCATTAACCTTTCAATCAAATAAAAAGGCCTTAAATTATATCCCCATAATGTAATTGGTGTAAAAATTTGAAACTTGATAGTAAAATGACTTCATTATATGACATTAAACTACATAGGATAAGGTCCTAGTCATAAGATGTTAAAATGTATGCAAATTTCCTTACCATAATACATTAAAGTATATGGATAAATTACTGGTCACATGACATTGAACTACATGATTCTTAAGAACCTTTAAGAAAGGGACATATCCCCCTAGAATCATACATTTTAGAAACTATACCTACCTTTGATAGTCCAAATTCATATAGAAGCAGTTCCCATTCATGGAAAACACTGATACAAATTCTATATTCATTATTAGACATATTCCCTTGGTAAAACAACCCATCATGGCCTAGATGAAAATGAATATTTACAAACTTCCTTTGTCTATCAGCAATGGAATGTCATAATTTTGGAAAACTATTTTCCAGGACTATCTAATAATACACCTCAGTAGGTTATGCATAAAGTCACCCCAAACGTATTTTTCAGATAGAGGATGTCGCTATTTGACTATGTTATAACACATACCAACTGAATTTTCATAAAGTATCGCACAAAATGGGGTTTTAAACTACTGGTAACTTCATCCCTAGGAGAGACCTCTTTCATTCCCCAATATCATGTTTTAGATTTTGGAACCACAACATCAGGGTACAAATTCCCCATTGGATATCTGAAGAATGGTGCAACATTCATGGCCACAAAAACATGTTTGGGTCATCATTTGAAATCTTATAGTCAATGATTTTTGACCTAAATCACCTATATCATTAGTAAGACTTTCAAGAATCTAAACTTCTCATAAAAAGAGACATAGTACACTCCAGATTGGAAACCAATAAACGGAATATTGGAATAAAGTTGACTCTTAGTTCGCTATAACCCAACTCCTTGTGGTTTAAATAAAAGAAAAAAATGAAAAGAAAAAGTCCAAAAACTTGTATGGTTGAAACCCCACGAAGGGAGGTCTAATAAAAATCTAAGTCTCACCCACTAAGTCATATTCATATTGGACATAGGGAAAAAAATTCAAGAAATGACATTAAAGAAACAAAGTTTGTTGGGTTTTCCATATGACCCTAAAAATAGTCTATGTTTGCTCGATCAGCACCATGTATAAGGAAAAAAATTAGAGCATCCTTTCATTATTGAGATAGATACAAATCCCACTAACTGATGTTGGAATGCATCAAAGTGACCTATAGTTACCATAGAACCAGTTTTCTTCTCTTATAAATTAATCTAATTATAAATGGGATTTTTTAACACCATGAAATTTGTTTGATCCACATTTCTTTATAATTCATAATGTGAACTCACTTATACACCAAATTTTCAGTTTGAGTAGAAATGAATCATTATGTATAAAGAAAGAGAAAGGGGTATTTCCATATGTCATGACCCAAAAATTGGGTCGAACCAGAACCAAAAGTTCATTGTACACCTCCCCATATTTCATGGGGGTTAGTGACGATTATGAAGGGACCAATCTGAAGAGACAGGACCATAGCCCGACAATGATCCTGAGTAATGGTGTGGTGGATCAGCCCATGTGGTATGGAGTAACGGGTCTTCCCAGGTACCGACTTACACCACTTGTGGAGCCTATAACTCACAGCCACCCTTGTTCTAGGTACCTACTCACACCACCTATGTAGCCCATAATGTATAGCCACCTCTACATGAGGTATCAATGCACACCACCTGCATGACACTAAAAGGTAGGAAACCCCATCACTAGACACCTACGTCAGACACCTATTCCATGGACCTGGTGGTAAAAATTCTTCAACCAACATTCCCTATTTTTATATTAATAGGACATTGAAGCTCCTCATTTGTGCAACTAGAAAATTGAATGAAAAATAAAAGATTTTTTCACACATCCCTTGTGCCTAGGTCCCTTAAACCCTCTTAGGTAGCTCCCAAAACCCCAATATAATATAGAATTAAGGTTGATAGGTGAGATCAAAGTTCTTTCAAAGCCCAAAACATAAGGAACCTACATAATGACCCTTTCACCCATAATGGAAAATCACCTATGTAAGGAACCATCTCTAATCAGGGACCTACAAAAGACACATCCATGTAAATCTAAGGAGACCCATGGTACCTAGGAAAAATCCTCACCAAAATGTGGTTTTCTAGGTATTCTATTTCCTAATGAATATCTATCTCATGTAGGCCTACACCTCCTTGCATAAAGAACCTCCAATTCCTCAAATTCCTTGCTTGAAAAACCTCTTCCTTCTAGCCCATGACATTTTTTATCCACTCTTAAAGTCCTCATCCAAGCCACCATTGGTAGGATGACACTCCCTTTGTCTCCCATGTCTAAAATAAACCATGTTGAAACCTCCACTGAAGCCCCTGGATTTAAAAAACCATGAAAAGAGGTTCACTAATGTGTCTCCTATTTGGTAATGCATTCCTATGGTCATAATATTGCCTGAATTGTACCAACTATAAGTTAGGGTCCTTAGAGTGAATGTGAGTATGCATTCCAACAATCATGAGGACCCAACCCTTGGGTTTGGTTTCAAGGAGTTCCTAGTACTACATAATTGGGTTAGAACCATGCTCTTCCTTATTTTTATTTAAGTTACAGAACCTCCGGTTCAAGGTGGGGTGGGGGAGGATTATGATTTCATTTCCTTTTTATACAGAGTGAGACCATCCACTCCCATTGTGGAACCAATTCTAGGGAATCCCTCAACAGGTAATCCCCTAAAAGTTCTTTCTAGACCTCTCCTACTTCAATCCTTCCTAAGTATCTTTTACCATGGTCAGTAGTCAGATAGATCACCATATGTGACTTTCTTGTGTATAAAAATAAGAGGAGAGATTGTCACATAAATATCTTTTATATTAAATGTTGGGTCTAGGGTAGAGATATGGGAGGGAAGTTTCATCACCCCATCCTCTTCCACCAATGGGAGAGGGATCATGTGGCTTAGTGGATCTTCTACTTCCTCTTTCTCATATACATGAATTAATCATAATGACTCATGTGAGCTTAGAGTATATATATGTTCGTATTAGACATACAATCATAAGCATGTTTTAATATAGGATATTCCTTTGAAAATTTCTCTCACCTTCCTTTAGAGTTACTCCATAGTTGTGGCTCCACAAGGACATGTATCCAACCTTTGGGTAAAGAAGATTATGTGGTTTCATGGATATTTTTTCCCTCTTATATCTCACATTGACCATGACTCACATGGTCAGATAGGTTGATGGTGGTCAAGACATCCGCATGATTCTAAACCTTTTGATCATCATTCCAAGTGTATTCAATAACCAATCCATGGGCCTCCAACTTGTTATAAGCTCCACACTCTCACAAAAAGGCATCATACTAATGAGTATACCCCAATTAAACCAACCATGGTAATTATTGTAAAGGCTCGGACCACTCTAGTATATTCCTTTGTAAATATTTGGTGTTTGAGGTGTTCTGGGAGGTCAAGGTGACTTATTTTTAACACTTTCCAAACTTTATAGTTCTATGAATAGTGTTTCTAGTTCTATGAATAGTTCCATCTTGGAGTCATCTATTGGTAGGTGATCGGTTGGTAGGTGTATAGTGTTTCCATATTCAGGAGTCATCTATTGTTAAGTGATATATCAATAGGTGATCTATTGGTAGGTGACATATTTTTAGTTCATCTAGAAATAGGTGATTTTTTTGTAGGAGGTCTATTAGTATGTGATATTTTGGTAGGTCATCTATAAGTAAGTGATCTATTAGTAGGTGTACAGTGTTTCTAGATCAGTGAGTCATCCAATGGTAGGTGAACAGTGTTTCCAACATCTTACAGTTTCTCCCCTTTGACATTATCTTTGATGTAAAATAAATTCAAAGACATTTTTTAAGGAATTTAAGTTTGATTCAAATCCCATATCTCCTATCTTAATATTCCTAATTGTTCAGGTACCTTAAATCTATCAAAACATATAATATTGACCAGATCCTCCTTTAATGGAAAATCTAAATTTTATTTAACCAGATTCTCCATTTAGATCTTCAAAAGGTTGGGATACATTCAGACTTTTAATTTATTATTATTTTACATGGTATGGGATGCCGCAAATCTTTATTTCCCAATGATTTGGGCAATTTTGGTGTGGACCTTGGACTGTGTTTTCCCTAGAGTTCTTCCTGCTACTTTTGCACCCCCAATTTTGGTACAACCAAGAAGTATTGATCTGTCTTTGATATAAGGTATCGTATACCTTCATTATTCTAGGTTTATTGATCTATTTTATCTTATTTTTTCTTTCCATGTGATTTCATGTGATTTCCATGTTTCTAATGAAGCTTTCATGGGTTATTGTTAATGAGGTTGTGTTATGGCGTCCTCAGGTGGATGCAGTCTTAGCAGGAGAGGTCATCATGAGCGGTTTTGTTAGCCAATTCTCATGAGAAGAATGTTGGAAACCATTTTAGGTTGGGTATTCACAGATTGTCTATTCTATTTACATGTAGTCATAGAGTTAGCATGATTTAGACAACTTTATCAAACTTAAATTGACTTAGTAAATATTTGATCCCGATTAAAGAATCCGTATCAACAGCTTAGTGATGTTATTGCCCCTTGATTTTCTAGATATTGTGATATCTATGATATTATTTTTTAGAATTTCATTCTTGATGGAATTTGTTAAAGAACATAAAGTTGTGATTAATTGTAAATTAGTTGGCCAAAGATAAATAGGCATGGTTAATTAATCAGGTAGTTGTTGATGTGCTTTGATGATAATCAAATGGGTGCAATTATGCATGTTGAAATAAATTGACTAATTAAATATGGAATAAAGAATCGATTGTTTGATAATGATAATTTCTTATAGGGTTATGAGTTACCTTGTTTCTTATAAAGTCCAAGAACCTTATGTTTTCAATCTATGATTGGTCATTATGTGTGAAGGATGAATACCTTGTTTAGGTCTAAGAACCCAATTGCTTTATTGTTTGTTTCATGCTACTTGTGTTGTGGTGAGAGCTTGGGATGGCTGAGCCTGGAAAGATATTGTGGTATGTGGTGGTTGGTATTCACAGTATTGGTGGTGGAAGAATTTGACACTTGGAGTGGTGAGATGAATTGTGTTATGCCTGTAGTTGTTGGGGAGGAAACCAGGTATGATGGAACAGGTTGAATATGGGCTTACCCATCGACGTGAAAGTGTTTGTTGTTGAAACAGTTGTTTTTTATCTATTTTACCTTCCCCACAACTTTAATTATAAGTTCTTTACTACCCTCCTTTTAAAATAGGTGAGGATGTGTGGGGTATTCCACATTATTTCCATGTGAAGCTTATTGAGGATGGATGGGTCTATGCACCAACTATAAGTGGAAATGACTCAATAGGTAGTCCATTTAATCACCATGTTGAGCCCCTTGTGTTTGGTAGATTAGAATTCTTTCTTAGAATACCTAGAATTATGGATGATGGATTTTTTTAAAATAAATGAATTTATGATTTTTAACTTACGGGGTTGCATCTTTCTAGGATGCAATGATGAGGTTCTGTTTCTAAGAAGGCGTGGACTTGGTTTGGTTATTCCTGGAGGGAATGGTTTTTGGTTGGAATGGTAATGAGATGCAATGTGTAAAATGATTATTGTTAATTAATTTTTAAATATTTAATTATTGTAAATTAAAACTGATATAAAGGGATAAATTAACTTAATATAGATCATTAAATGGTTTTGTGATTATAGGATATCTAGTCTTAGCAGTGGTAGCTGGGAGTACATGAGACGTTAGCTGCACTTGAATCTAAGAATAGGTTATTCCCATAGTTTGGTTGTGAGCTATATAATATTCAGTATGTTTTCAGTTTCTATATGATACTCCCCCTATCACTTATAGAAACTAACACCATGAGGATTTTGAGCCCTAGCGGTGTTTTCCTCAATATCCTGGTGGGAGGATGGATGGATGACTAACCCCTTTGGTCCTGATTTCATCTCTTGGCAGTTACTTATTATGTTATACCTGATGGCCAATTTTCTCTTTATATGTGTGTAGAGTGTTGTAATGTATTGTGTTTGTTTCACACACTTTTATTCTAGATATAGTTTCCTAATTGATATTATAGGTTTAATGTGTATAGGTTGTGATGGCTTGAGGTTCCTTACTCAGTGTATGGGTTATGATTGATTAAGGTATAATTCCTACTATATAATACATGTTATCTAGTTTGTGGTGGCTCCTGGTAACTACCTAGTTACTTTTGGTTCTGTGGTAGAGGTGGAGAGTTTCATGAGGTTCATGTTGTGGTGCTCCACCAAGGTGTCTTTGGGAAAGCCTTTTTTAAGAGAGATGCATAGGATGTGCAACGTTGGGGAAAAGTGGAAAGCTAGTGGAGAAGTGGTAGTGGGGTACCTTTGATATTATATATTATATTATACACTTTTTATGTTATACTTGGTGAGATTAGTCATGGGTATGTTGGGCACCTAATACGTTTGTCTAGGTGATGAGTTTTTTTCAATTATGGTTCATTGTACTTTAGCATAATTTCATTACTTTTTTCACAAGAGAATCAAGGGATGATCTAACTTAGTATACTATTATAATCATCCAACATATATATAAAAACTTTTCAGGTCACTTGGAACAAGGTGGAGGATATTATAGTTACTACTAGTTTGGGGTTGCTGGAGCTGTTCGATCTTTGTGGTCACTGCAGTTTTACATTCTTTCGGTACTTTTAGTTTTCCCTTTTAGTTGTAGTATTTTTTTAATTAAATTACATATGTGTACTTGGGATTTAATTTGTTTTGTAGTCTAAGCAGGATTTGGTTTGTTTCTATCTTATCTCTCTCTTCGGTAAGTTTTCTCTTAGAGGGTAACGCCTCTCATATGTGTGTTTGTTATACCATCGGTGCTAGTCACCAACTCGGGGCCTACTACATGTAGGACTTAGGGTTCATTATCTCTATTCTCACATTTCTAGTCCATGAAGATTGCACTTTTTGGGGAGGTGGTTATGAAAGAGTGGTATCAAATGTTTGGTTGAGGGATATGATTGAGTTTGGAGTTAGGAACAGATGAGGCTGCATGGGTTGGTAGGGAAATGGTGTCAGCTATGTTTAAGAAGCACTGTAAACATGGGAGACTGAGTGAGACATAGGGATTTAGGTTCCCCTATGATCTGATGCATGTGCCTTTATGTTTAAAGTTTCTTCTAAATTAATTGATTATGGTGGCATGGTAGAGACATAGGAAAGGATCATGCACCATTATTCTTGGATCCTCTATTTGAATGGGTAGACCCTGGGATAGGTTAACCTAAATGAATAAAAGAAAACCATTATTAATTGTTAACATCTTCCATATTCTTGGTGTTGGAGCTCTAACTATTTTTCCTTTTTCAGGTATAGCTCCAATTGGATGTCCTCTTCATGTTCATGCAGAAGATGTCCCGTATGTTACGCCAGCAGATTGTCGCCGAGTAGAGGTTGATGACAACGACGCTTGGAGGAGGACACTCTGATAATTTCAGTGCCAATTCTTTTAGAAGTATGAGGGGCCTTTTTAACAAGTAGGCATATAATACTAGTTGGAGGAGGTTGAGATATCCTTCTATTCGATCCATTCTTAGAAGGAGCACTGGGTATCATTGGTTGTGATGATGTTGCATCGAACAACAAGGATGTGGTGGTTCTTGTTCCTCGAATATTGTGAGGAGTAAATATTCTCATGGGAGGAGTTATAATACAAGTTTAGAGTCACAATTATTTCATTTCCCACAAAGGTTTCCAGTCACTTGGAGATTTTTACACATCAACAGGGGATCTCTAGTGTGATAGAGTTTGGAATCTATTTTAGGAACCTTTTGCGATATGCTTCAGACCTATTACTAGATGAGGAGGCTGTAGTGAGGAATTTTGAGGAGGCCTTGCATCTAGAGATCTAGCACCAGGTCACACCATTTATGATGAAGATATATCATGAGGTTCTAGAGAGGTAAGGGGCCATAGAGAGAATGTTATCCAAAACCATGTCATAACAATAGGGGAGTCACTAGGATTCCTCACGAAGTAGATTTGAGGTTCGAGGTTCTTGGTTTTTAGGGAAGAAGAGTTTCTATTTGGATGGGGGTAGGCCTTAGCCCTCAATTTCTCATTTCTCTAGGATAAAAATCACTTAGGCTTATACTAATAGATCATGCTCTTTTTTCTTGTGGAGACCAAGGTCATTAGTACTGATAGTGCATGGCCTTTATGAGCATTCATCATGCATCATGTGTTCCACTTTAGGTTCCTCCATTGAGGTAGTTCCCGTCGAGGTAGCAGTAGCAGGTTGTACCAATTTTGGATCAGCAAAGAGAATATTTTGTAGGCGGATGACAAACCTGATATGCTTCTCATCCTCAAAGAGCATAGAAAACCCATGGAAGTGGTCTCTATTTGAATAAGAAAGGTCTTAGAGAAGGTTTTGGTCAGCTTCATGCATTATCATTTCCAACACCAGGAATGCCAGATGTCATTCAAGGTTCCCTTTGATTTTTTTCTACTTGGGTACATCCATTGATAGATTCAGGAGCCACTCAATCCTTCATATAACCTTCCCTTTTCCATTATTTGGGAGTAGATGTAGAGAGGATTCATGTTCCCTTTTCATTGACTATTCCAGTTGTAGTCTGAGATTACTTGTTTAAAGTATGTAAATATTGTGAGCAGGTGTTGGGGTTGCACTAATCTTAGGGATATTTCCTAGGTTTATGGATACAACCAAATGATTTGATCCTTAGCATGGATTGGTTTTATTTGGTGTAATATATCATGGATTTCTTTTGAAGGTTGTTGGTGTTCTTCGATTATGATGGAGAGCTAGTAGGGTTTGTTGGTGAACGAAACCCGCAAATGGGACAGTGGCATGTTTCTTACTTGTCATCCATTTTGGCTGATCTGCTGCTGAGTTTATCGGAGGTTTAGTATTGGGAATTTCCCAAGTTAATAAAAGATTACCATGATTTCTTTCAAAAATAGTTCATAGAATTACCCCCTCGATAAGAGATTGAGTTCGATATCGAGATACAGCCAAGTGAATCTTCTATCTCGATGTCTCCAAATAAGATGGAACCTTCTGAGTTTTGGGAGCTACATATATAGATCAATGGTCTGTTACAACGTAGTTTTGTTCATCTACATGTGTCACCCTAAGGTGAACCAGTTTATTCATAAATAAGGATGATGGTAATTTGCGGTTTGGTATTGATTATCATTGTTTAATCAAAGGGAAAGTGAAAAACATTTATCCTCTTCCATGGATGAATGATTTATTCAATAAAATGAATGGTGAAAGTTGGTTCTCAATGATTTATTTATGGTCAGGATATCATCATATGTGGGTAAAGGATAGAGATATTCCGAAGACTTCCTTCGATTGTCATCATGGTCATTACCAGTTCATTGTGATGTCGTTCACTGTGATGAATGCACCATATGTGTTCTTGGGGTTGATTAAATCTATTTTCTATGAGTTTCTGGATATGTTCATGGTGGGTTTGAACAATGACATACTTGTGTCTTTGAAATATTTACACTTGTGCTCTTTTGGGTATAAATTCCTTGGTGCTTGTAAGGAAGGTACTTCTACTGAAACTCTTTGGGTTTTTTATCATACATCTTCGCAATTTGTTAATGTGATGAGAACTTCTGACCAAATGCTTACCTGTGATTTTTCCACTGTTGGTGTTCGTACTGTCAGCACTTTGATTTATGCTAAAAATATATATCAAGAATGAAGATCTCTTTGGGATGACCTCCTTTTCCTCTCTAGTTCTGTTCGGGACCCCTGGCTGGTGATCGATGATTTTAACACCATTCTTCTCCCAAGTGAAAATATTGGGCCGTATCATTCTACCATATCAACTATTGAATTTAAAGCCTCTGTTGAGGACTGTGACCTTATTGAAATCAAACTTACGAGTGCTAAATATACTTGATATAAAAAGTACATCAACAGGATGGGGGCTAGAAAACTTGACAGAGATTTCACTAATACTGCAACCCTCGATAAATGGGATTCCATCTCTAGTATTGCCTTACCAATGATCAACTCTGATAGTCATCCCATTCTTTTCAGCTTCACCTCTAAGGGCTCAAAATCTCCCCTCCCCTTTAAATTTAACAATGCTTGGGATGAGGTCCCAGAATGTTCCAATATAATAAAATATCTCTAGGTTGGCATGAGGCACCAAAATGATTCTTTTGCTTGCATTGCTAAATTAAAACTTTTTAAACAATAACTAAAGGGTTTCTGCTTCTCTAAAACAAAGAATCTTGACGCGGAAATCTCTTCTTTGGAGAATGACCTCATTCGTATTCAAAGCTCCAACACCTGCTCTGATTTTTCTCTTGATCCCCAAGCTGAAATTACTACTTATTTGAAGCTTAACACTCTTTTGAAGATCAAGGTTAACATGCGGAAGAAAATCTTTAAAACCAAATGGATTTCGGATGGGGATTGGAATACTAAATTTTACAATTCCCTTCAAAGAATCAGGAAGATTTGTAGGCCCCTTTCCTTTCATAGAGTTGATGACACTCTTCTTGACATTGAAGATGCCATTACTAATCATGTTGTTGATTACTTTCACAATTTATTTAATGGTCTAGAGGTTAGTAAGGACCTTCTTTGTAACACCCCAGGTAAATAGAGAATATGACATTTTTATATTTATCCATATTTGTGAATAAAATATTAATATTACTTTAAAGGGAATGCTATGCTTGATGGCTTACCCAATACGCAACAACGAGTTCCTTTGAAATCTTACGTTGCACTCTAATAATAAAATAATTTTATTTTAAATGCTAGTTAACACCTAGTCATTGTATTGATGGGAATTAATAGAACTAACTACAAAATTATTATATATTTTTGTCAAATATTTTTACTTTTTACAATAAATGATAGAGGATTAAAAATGAAAATGAATCCAATTTTAAGCATAAATCTTCTAATATTCTTTAAAAGGCTGATTAACCGCCTTATGATAGAAAACCCTTTTTAAATATACTTTTGACAATTTTATATGTCGTATTTGACAAAATAAAATTCTTCTTTGGAATCGGGACATCAAAATTTACTTTGTGTAAATTTTTGATATTTTTCTGATAATGTTCGTTTTTTAATAAATAGTGAGAAGTGTTGTATTTTAATTCAAAACCTCATTTTAATATAATTTATTTATATAGTTAGATTATCTTTTTAATTGGTTTTAAAGTAAATTAGAATATATTTTTACCATTTAATCCAATGGTGGTCAATGGAATTAATATTACATTTATATTGGACATAAACGAGTGTCAATCTTTTGATAGATATTGTTTCTTAAAAACACGCTATTTGTTTTGACAGCGGGATTTAATTATAAAATTAATTAATGAAAAATATATGTTATGAATTTGGTAAAATAGACATAATTTTTGAATTTGTAATATCAAATATAGCTTAGGGTGAATTTTTGGTATTTTTTTGAAAAACCTTAATTTCTGATGAATAGTGAAACCACAAAGTGGTAGTTACAAAAACTGATTTTTCGTTTAAATGGAACTTTACCACTTCTGTGATTTAAATTTCAAAAATCCAATATAAATGATTTTCATTATTAATTAATATGTGGTTCAATGGGATGAAAATAATTTTTTATGAAAAGTAACTTTTAAGTTTTATTAATCGCGATTAAAGTTAATTAGGGTGATTTAAGGTAAAAATGATATTATAATAAAATGA
Organism: Viscum album; assembly: GCA_963277665.1. Taxonomy (NCBI): domain Eukaryota; kingdom Viridiplantae; phylum Streptophyta; class Magnoliopsida; order Santalales; family Viscaceae; genus Viscum; species Viscum album. Next base: position 299,802,399 of record OY728131.1, on the reverse strand, counting down.
AAATATCGTGACACTTATCCTAACCCTATTTGATGAGTCATGGACGACCAAGACAACTCATGGGCCTATTTTTGGGACCCCATGGAGCAACTTGGGTATGATAATGACATTAATGCCTGTTATTTAAAGTAAAAGTAAAAATGACACAAACATGTATTGTTTTAATAAAACAATTTTTACATGGGGTTATACAAGTCATATTTTTTACTATAAATAGTCATTGGGAAGATAAAACGATTTCCTACATCATAGTAGTTTTTTTTTAATTTTCAGTCATTAAATAAATTAAATTATTTATTACATCATGATGATGCAGCGATTACCTCATTATTTAACTATTTAAAAAAATGAAAAGATAATGTAAAATCTAAGACCTAAACATGTAAAAAACCTATTGTATGGCTGTATTTCAATCCCTTATCACCTTAGCCTCTAAATACATCAATGTTGGACCTTTAAAATCTGAAACGCATTTGAAAATAATATAACCTTTCTTGACTTTGCAAGATTGCCCCGCCTCTCCTCTTATAAAAGGACCCCATCTCTACCACCTTACCCACACCTCTCAAGCATTTGTTTCGGCCAATATATGATCCTTTTGTCTCTACACATCCCTCTCCTCATCCTAGAGGCCTTACCTTAGGCAATAAGCTCTTCAAGAAACCCTTTTGGTTCATCCAAAGGAAGCTACCCGATTTTAAGGTAACGTCTTCACTTGTGCTCTTTTGTTTTATTTTGCTTCTCCAACCCCCTAAACTCTTTTTATTCATTTATTTTGTAACAAAACCAGTATCTTCCATATACGAGGATTTTTTTATAAGAATAATTCGAGATACACTTACACACGCCTACATCTAATGGTTAAAGAACATACTGTTTCTGTGGATGGTGAATTTTTGCCTCACAAAACGATGATTGTTCAATATTCTTTTAACACCTTCAAAGGTGGCCATTAATATGTAACCATATTTATATATGATAAATAATATGTTTATGTTTTCATTAAGCTTCTATATTTTTCATTTATGGCATACCTTTATGGTTTCCATTATGGGTAAACGCGATATCTTCATTTTTCGAAGTGCGGACTACCGCCCCTTCAAAGTGATTTGATTCGTTAATACCATATGTGGTACGTATAAAGGATAGATTTAATGATATTATATATGATACCATACTGGAATTATAATACTATTATGTGTCATTGTTTTTTAATTCCATTAAATATGAAATAGAAATAGAAATAGCGTTCATGCGTACGTACGGCTTACCATCTCCATGAACGGGGCATTTCATTTCTTACTTCTAAATGATTATGTAATATTATAAATGCATGTATATAATGGATATATATTATATATATGATATCTACATAATGAATATAATTCTGGATATAATGGATATTTTACCCCATCAACAAACTTGTGATTATAAATAGTTTATTTTTTACTCAGGTACCAAGTATCGATAAAACGACCGTTATTAACATAAATGATTACATAATGTGCATAACATAGTAATAAGTGATAAAAAAGGAATAATGAACTTGAAAAAGGATCTTAAGAAATTATAAATTAACTCAAGTTTATTATTCGAGAGATTAAAGAATGATCGAGTCAAGTCGGACATGAGGTAAGGGATCCAACCTCTCCCTTTCTTTTTAAGTACTCTCTTTTATGTCATTTATTTTAATCTCATATTTCTTATGTTGGGTGATGTTATTTTATATTACTATTTCATTAAATATTATGTTAATATGATTGGATACCCTATTTGATCTCATCAATCCATTTTTGAAGTTTTATGTGGCGTCGTTAGGCTGCCGAATTTTCATAAAGGGATTTTCATCTCACTTTTTATTCTTGTGGGATTCATGCTACATTGGACACTATTTCCTTTTGGTTGGTATATGTACTGCCCATTATTTTACTATTTGTATAATATACTATCATTTATGGGTAGTTACATCTTCATTGTATGACCCTTCTTTTGTGGGGTGTTCGTTTCGAAAGTTACCCAAGTCGGTAAGGGAACCTTTCACCCTCCTCTTTCTAAAAGACTTCTTTTGTTATGTCTTTTAATTCACAGACTATTATTTTGGGATATGTTCTTCTATATCCTTATTGATGTAAATTTTATTTCCAAGTGATGAGATACCATTTTTATCTCTCATCAACTCATTTTCTGAATTTTGAAGTGACGCCGTTAGGCTGTCCAATTTTTGCAAGGGAACTTCTTAACCCAATTTTTATTCTTTGGGGTAAACTTGTACTCCTTGAATATGTCATTCTATGAATATGTGTGAATTAAATATGATTGTTTTACACTTAATATCCACTTATATTTGGTGTATTCTTTTGTCACACATAATTATGTAATTGATTTACCCTTAATCTAAGGATATCATCTTTGTAAGGGACTTCGGCTCAATATCTTTTCATTGAGGCATATTTAGTTTATACCCAACATTCATTATACAGTGTGTAAACCCCTTTGACTTTTACTTTTATTCAAAAGGAATCTTTTTTATACGAATCATTTTACTAAACGACAAAAAGTATGTTTCTTTTAACGTACGCGGTGACAACGACCTTTCCGCCACCGAGAGTATTATTTGATCTTTGGATTCCTCAACAAGCCGTAATATTTTTTTAAAAGTAAATAAATACCATATACTATTTTATGTATTTTGGTATTGAAAATGGTTTTGATAAGGGATTTGTTAAGTCAATATATTTACGCGATATATTGTTATTGAAATATTGAAATGTTTTCTTTCATTTATAATTGTTTTTTGTATTATGATTTTGTAATGGTACTTGGACATTTTTCAGGTGGTTACGTGATAAACCATATGATAGGTGGTGCCGTGAATACCAGGACGGGTGGTTATGTTATAACCTCAAATGCATTGGGTATGGAATTCGGTCTTATAACTATTCCATTAAGTGATTTGTGTAGAAGTTGACTATATGGCTATTCCATTTAAGTATGTTTATGTCCCCAGTTACCTTCATATGTTATGTGATCTTTATATGGGTTTTATGGTAATATTTTTGTTACAAAAAGGTATGTAAGGGTCTTTTATTCAGTGATGAGTTTTTACTACTTCATAAAGGTGAAAAGTATTACCTTGGTAAAGTACTCATGGTTTACATGTTTTTTGTTGAAAAACTAACAGTTTTCCTTCTTTATGTATCCTTTACTGGGCTTTTTATGCTCATCCCAAGTTTTTGAAATTTTTTCCACAGGACTTAAAGATGAATAGGGTCAAGGATGGGATCAAGGAAAGACATTCTATCTACAACATGGAACTAGACATGTTTCTTTTTTAATTATTTTTTTAATTTTATGGAAACATGGTAGAAGTGTCTACTATGTAATCTTTTGAGATGTAATAGTTATGACATAATTCTCTAAAAATCTAAACCTGAAAAGATCCTCTATGTGAATTATTCGTTTAATTCATGATTAAGTAATTTTTAAGGCCTGGGACTTATAGTTGGTATCATAGGTCGGTTTAGATAACTTTAGAGGTTAGAGTATTCTCTAAGAATAAGTGACATTACCATAATGGTTAGGATTTCAGAAATATTCCTAGTTTTAGATAAAGTGAATGAGTAAGTATATCTTAGTGTTTATATTCCTCGTAAGTACATGATGGTTTTGTTTATATACTCACACTGACCTTTTTGGTTTTAGTAAATGGCTGGATCTAGCAGGCACCAAAGTAACAATGGATTTGAAGGAAACTGTGACAGTTTTCTGAGTGAGCATTTGAATGATATGGGAGATGCAATGAGAACTCTTGTGTTTGTCCTCAACCAACTATCTGGAGTCCTGATTGACCACATAAACCTTGTTAATTTCTATAAGGCATCTTATATGTGAGAAACAAATCCCTACGGAACTACAGGTAATAATCATAAAGGTAAGTGTGTTCAAAAACCTATGTGGCAAAGATGTGGAAAGAAACACCTAGGGAAATTTTTCAAAGGGACAGAAATATGCTATAGATGTGGAAATAAAGGTCATAAAGCAAGAACCTACCATGGAAAAAGGAAGCATCCAGTTGACTCTAGGAAAGGGAAAGAAGTTCTTTCTGAGGTATTAATTAAATGTTTTAAATGTGGTGTGCATGGTCATTATGCAAAAACATGTCCTATGAAGATGATTCGTGAATGGGATCACCAAGATAATACAAATATTCTTTTACCAATACCTAATGTCATTCCAATTGAGGATGAAGAAACTGACAATGACCAATCAAAGGTATGGATTATTTCTTAACTTTTGTTTTCCTATTTTGGAATCGTAGGATATAATTCATGATTTTGTTTGTAGGAAATAATTATTTCATAATAAGTTAGAAAGGAATTGTTAATGGATCATGAAGAATGTTGAATGATTAAGAAGTCAACATATAAGGGCTTCAAGAGTTATGGTGAAATTATTAAGAGTATTAAGTCTCCTTTGATAATGGGGTTACATTAGAAGACTTTTTTTATAGTATGTGTAACCCTGATGTTTGATATATGAAAATTTTATTCAAGGAATAGTTATATGTTTTTTTCGTGGACATAGTTATAAAGAACCATTTAGGTTTATATGATCCTAACTTTTGAGGTAATTATGGGTTACTTTATGTTATGATGGAAAGTGAAAGTTATGAGATAAAATTGAGGTTAAAATATGTTATGTTTATTTTTGATGATTTTATGTCTTTTTGGGGAATGATTTGAGAATTATATAGTTTGGAAAAAGGACAACATGCAGACCGTGTGACAACCCGTCACATCGGACAAAACTGCAGGAATCGAACCCACAACCAAAGTGCGACTGGAATTTATCACCTACCACTGGACTACGTGAAGTCCCTGGTTAGTTTGAATAGTTATTTTTAGTTAGATGATTTTATGAATTAATAGTAAGTTGATTTTGGGTTATCTATGGAAATTATAAACCTATCATGGAGGATATGTGATTAGGTTAATTACTTTTCAATATGAGACTTTAAGAGAAACTGATGTTGTTTGGAGATAAATGTTACGATTTAACTTGAAAGACCATGTGATTAAATTCTTCAAATATTTGGGCTTCAATCTTAGTTTGGTTTACTTTTAGTCTTCGTTGAACTTTGGGTCTTGTTGGAAAAATTTTGGAGATTAAGAATATATTTCCTTTTTATAAAGGATTATCCTTTTTGGGTATTATTTGATCTCATACTAACGTTTTTTGTTTTAGTTTTGGTTAAGGTCTAAAAACATGGGAATTATACAATTCTCTTTTTTGGATTAGGTGACTCTCTATAAGATGATTATAGCTCTCTTAATGTAAACAAGTCATCATAAATACTCATCTTTTGTAGAAAATATGAGTTCGTGTAAAAAATCTAGTAAAAGTTGAAAGTCAACATGAGAAGTAAGTATGTTTCCTTATGTTTTAGTTAAGCTCAAAAATATATTCCTCAATTAAAAGTAACTAAAACAAATGTTGTCCGTTAACTTTTCCTACTGGGGAATACAATACCGTTTAACTCATCACAGGTTTGTGATTTTCTGGTGGTTAACATTATCTTAAACATGTTTTCTATCACACTCCCTCAGAACATGACCCTTTGTTTTTTCTTCCATATACATGTTTTCATACATGGAATCCTAGTATGGGTTAACTCGGGTGACCTTTTTACTTCCGTTTCATTCTTTTAAAGTGATAGTTTAATTTACTCCTTTTCCGATGTTGGGATTTCAATGAAGTTTCCGAGCCCAATTTTGAAATTGCGAGGATGCAATTCCCAAAAGAGGGGAAGGATGTAACACCACAGGTAAATAAAGAATATGACATTTTTATATTTATCCATATTTTTGAATAAAATATTAATATTACTTTAAAGGTAACTCTATGCTTGATGGTTTACCCAATACGCAACAATTAGTTCCTTTGAAATTTTACGTTGCACTCTAATAATAAAATAATTTTATTTTAAATGGTAGTTAACACCTAGCCGTTGTAATGACGGGAATGAACAAGACTAACTAATAAATGATTATATATGTTTGTAAAATATTTTCACTTTTTACAATAAATAATAGAGGATTAAAAATGAAAATGAATCCAATTTTAAGCATAAATCTTCTAATATTCTTTAAAAGTTCGATTAACAACCTTTTGATGGAAAACCCTTTTTAAATATACTTTTGATAATATCATATGTTGTATTTGACAAAATAAAATTCTTCTTTGGAACCGGGACATCAAAATTTACTTTGTGTAAATTTGTGGAATTTTTCTGATAATGTTCATTTTTTAATGAATAGTGAAAAGTGTTGTATTTTAATTCAAAACCTCATTTTAATCTAATTTATTTATATAGTTATATTATCTTTTTAATTGGTTTTAAAGTGAAATTAGAATATATTTTTACCATTTAATCCAATGGTGGTCATTGGAATTAATATCACTTTGAGATTGAACATAAACGAGTGTCAATCATTTGATAGATATTGTTTCTTAAAAACACGCTATTTGTTTTGACAGCGGGATTTAATTATAAAATTAATTAATGCAACTTCTATGTTATGAATTTGGTAAAATAGACATCATTTTTGAATTTGGAATATCAAATATATCTTAGGGTGAATTTTTGGTATTTTTCTGAAAAACCTTAATTTTTTATGAATAGTGAAACCACAAAGTGGTAATTACAAAAAACTGATTTTTCGTTTAAATGGAACTTTACCACTTCTGTGATTTAAATTTCAAAAATCCAATATAAATGATTTTCATTATAAAGTAATATGTGGTTCAATGGGATGAAAATAATTTTTTATGAAAAGTAACTTTTAAGTTTTATTAATCGCGATTAAAGTTAATTAGGGTGATTTAAGGTAAAAATGATATTATAATAAAATTAAAATGTCGTTACACTTGTCTTAACCCTATTTGATGAGTAATGGACGACCAATAAAACCCATGGGCAGATTTCGGGACCCCATGGGGTCACTTGTAAGTGATAGGGATACTTTATTTTAATTAAGTTAAAATGAATACATAAATGACACAAGCATATATCTTTTATAAAACCAATTTTTACATAGGGTTATATATGTTGGATTTTAGACTATAAATATTATATAGAAATATAATAATATTTCATAAATAATTATATTTTATTTATAATTTTTAGACATTAAATAATTAAATTTATTTATGACACAATGATGATGCAGTAATTACCATAATAGTGAAAAATTAAAATAATTGATATTATAAATATCAAAATAAATATAATTTTAGACTTTTAATGAATTAAACTAATTTTCTAGGATAATATGGCATATTAGGATTGATTTAATTGACCATGTATGAAGTAATCATTCTGTTATAAGTTTCAAAAAAATCAACTATTGAATAGTATCAAAATTGACATAAAAGAGTTTTAAAAACAAATATTATATTATTAATTGATATTAAATTCCTAAAAATATAAGGTTCGGCTAAGAGACTTATATAATGATAGGTGTATCATTAATGGACCACTTGGGGTAGCTTGGATGTATACTGTAAGTTTATTAACTATATAATATAAAAATACAAAGTGACATGGTAAATGTCAAACTAATTAACTAAGAGTTAAAACTAAAAGATAATTTTAATATAGTAACCCAAACCTGTCTAAATTCTATTGTTTGAATGGTTTTATACCTATCCCCACCTTAACCTATGAATAATCAACTTTGGGGCCATTAGAAACCGAATATTAATTTATTATAAATTAATATTTCTAGCTTTTCCAAAGGTGCCCCTCACCCCTCTTATAAAAGGGGACTCCCCCTTCTCATCACTTTACACCTTCAAAGCCTTTTGGTTCGGCCAAACTCTGCCCAAATACTCTCTAAACATCCCTCACTACAACCTATAGGCCATAGTTGGATCAGATTGCCAACCTAAGTAGCCCTTTTTATCAAATCAAAAGGAAGAACCCGAAGAAGAGGTAATGTTTTCACCACCCTTTTTCAAATTCATTTCTTCTTCCACTTCTTCTTTCTTTGTAATTACCATTATAAAATAATAACACCAGTATATTATATATAATGTTATGTTATTATAAATATGGTACAACCATATTCAGTATTCTATCCACCCTTTGAATAACATGTCACCATACATGCGTACGTACGGCCTACCGCCTCCACGTCGTGGTGTAATTGTTATTCAATATATTATTATTTAGATGGGTATAATAATGATGTGTAACTCATGTAAATAATAAATATAACATGATAATGATTATGTATATATTATATAATATCCAATTATATATTATTTTAATATCAAAAGAATGATATTGTCGCTCGTACGTACGTACGGACTACCGTATCCACGAACGCGATGAGATTCATTCTCTATCGTATCCATTCAAGTATAATTCTCATTTTATGATTAATAATAGTATCTAAGGACTTGATATAATTCTGGATATTATTAATATACAACCTATCCATTACAAACATGGCTTACGTAACAAAACATATAAAAGGAAACGAGTAAGTTAACACCCGAAACAATGATAATACTAAGATATTATTAACAAATCAATGTTAAAAGATCATATATGATATCATATTAATGTATATGATTATTGTATAATTTAATAACAATTATTTAACCATTATACAGGAGTTTAACCTACCCGAACCAAGGAAAAGTACAAGGTAAGGGTTTATTTCACAATCTCTTCATTATCCGAGGTTGTTTATACATAATAATCTACTGGGATCTCTTTATAATCCACATCCATGTTTCTTAAAAATGTATTTCAAAACATTTTTAATATTTACAAGAATATGGGTTAAAGTCATTTATACCCTTTTTTGACTTTTTATAAGTGGTTTATAAAGTAATCTTTCCGTCATTTTCCAAACATGGTGCTTTTTAGCCTTTTCGACAGAATTAAGGTAAGATTTGTTTTTTAACTTATACGGCGGGTGTGGTTATTTTCCACAATTATAAAATCGTTGAAGCTTCCCTTACAATATTATAATAATATTTTCAAAGAAAATGTTTTATTTCATAAATATATGACTCTTAAATGATTTCAAAATAGAAAGAGATATTTCTCTAAAAAGAGTTTTGATTTTATCTATGTCTATATCCTTTGATGGATTTTACGCTTATTTGAAGTTGATTTATTATGATACAAAACTTCTATATTGTATTGAAGGTTTTGTGATATGTTTGACTGTGGATGTGCTATTTTTATACCATTCATAGTTTATGGTGAATGTATTGACATTTCGTATGCTAGTTTTAATACGAATGTTTATGTTATGTTTAAACATTTTCATATGGGAATGCATTGGACTTAATATGTGATGGGTGGAGCCCGCTATAGCTCCTCGATGCATTGGTAGGTCTCATGAGACAAACTAGTGTCCTGGAACAATGCCTTGGCAAAATCTTATTTGTAGTCTTGCCATGAGGCCTTGGCTATGTGGTTATGATAGTCTGGCATTATGCATTCCATCATTATGAAAGTGGTTATTGATATTGCATGTGATTATTCTATTAGTAGAATATCCATGTGAATAAGTAAATGGAATTATTTCATTTTATTTTTTCTATATTATGTTGAAGTTCAAGTTTAAAAGGCTTTTGTTTTAGTTATACACTACCTTAAATGTTTATTCTTATTTATGAAAGTTTCCGTTATATTGTTATCCTTACTGGGAATTTGAGCTCACCCCTTTTCTATGTTTTATTTTTCCCAGGATGTGAATAAGTAATTTATGAATGACCTACAGGGATAGTATGTGGGGATATGAGTGTGGGATATGGAGACTATGTTGTTGTAGTAGTTTTTCACTTTATGATGTAATGTAGAACTTTATGAATATATCTAGTGTTTCCAGGGCTACTAAACCAATCATTCTTTCAATATTTGATCATTCTTGTGATCATTCCAATGTTATGTAATAATGCACCGACTCTAGGTAACTGGGGTTGGGGTGTTACATAATGACATTAATGCCTTTTATTTAAAGTAAAAGTAAAAATGACACAAACACGTATTGTTTTAATAAATAAATTTTTACATGGGGTTATACAAGTCATATTTTTGACTATAAATGGTAATTGGAAAGCTAAAATGATTTCCTACATCATAGTATTTTTTTATAATTTTTAGTCCTTAAATAAATTAAATTATTTATGAAATCATGATGATGCAGTGATTACCTCATTATTTAACATTTTAAAAAAATGAAAAGATAATGTAAAATCTAAGACCTAAACATGTCAAAAACCTATTTTATGGGTGTATTTATAACCCTTATCACCTTATCCTAGAAATATATCAATGTGGGATATTAAAATCCGAAACTCTTTTGAAACTAATGTAACCATTCTTGACTTTCCAAGAGTGCCCCTCCACTCCTCTTATAAAAGGCCCCCACCTCGACCTCCTTACCCACACCTCTCGAGCCTTTGGCTGGGCCCAGATCTGATCATTTTGTCTCTCCACATCCCTCTCCTCACCCTATAAGCCTTAACTTAGGCAGGAAGCTCTTTAAGAAACCCTTTTGGTTCAATCCAAAGGTAGTTACCCGATTTTAAGGTAACGTCTTCACTTGTGCTCTTTTGTTTTATTTTGCTTCTCCAACCCCCTAAACTCTTTTTATTCATTTATTTTGTAACAACACAGTATCTTCCATATACTAGGATGTTGTTATAATAAGTATTTTAGATACACTTACACACGCCTACATCTAATGGTTAAAGAACATACTGTTTCTGTGGATGATGAATTTCTGCCTCACGAAACGATGATTGTTAAATATTATTTTAACACCTTCAAAGGTGGCCATTAATATTTCACCATATTTATATATGATATATAATATGATTATATTTTCCTTAATGTTCTATATTTTTCATTTATTTCATACCTTTATGGTTTCCGTTATGTGTAAACGCGATATCATCATTTTAGGAATCGCGGACTACCGCCCCTCAAAGTGATTTGATTCGTTAATATCATATGTGGTATGTATAAAGGATAGATTTAATGATATTATATATGATACCATACTTTAATTATAATACTATTATGTATCATTATTTTTTAATTCCATTAAATATGAAATAGAAATGGAAGTAGCGTTCATGTGTACGTACGACTTACCGTCTCCATGAACAGTGCATTTCATTTCTTACCTCTAAATAAATATGTAATATTATAAATTCATGTATATAATGTATATATATGATATATATTATATCTACATAATGAATATAATTCTGGATATAATAGATATTTTACCCCATGAACAAACGTGTGATTATAAAGTGTTTATTTTTTACTCAAGTACCAAGTATCGATAAAACGACTGTTATTAACATAAATGGTTACATAATGTGAATAACATGTTAGTAAGTGATATGAAAGGAATAATTAACTTGAAAAAGGTTCTTAATCAAGTATAAATTAACTCAAGATTATTATTCAAGAGATTAAAGAACGATCGAGTCAAGTCAGACACGAGGTAAGGGATCCGACCTCTCCCTTTCTTTTTAAGTACTCTCTTTTATGTCATTTATTTTAAGCTCATATTTCTTATGTTGGGGGATGTTTATTTATATTCCTCTTGCTTTAATTTTTTTTAATATTATGGGATACCCTATTTGATCTCATCAATCCATTTTTGATGTTTTATGTGGCGCCGTTAGGCTGCCAAATTTTCATAAGGGGATTTTCATATCACATTTTATTCCCGTGGGATTCCTGCTACATTGGCCACTATTTATTTTTGGTTGGTATATGTACTACCCATTATTTTACTATTTGTACAATATACTCTCATGTATGGGTAGTTACATCTTCATTGTATGACCCTTCTTCTGTGGGGTGTACGTATCGAAAGTTACCCAAGTCGATAAGAGAACCTTTCACCCTCTTCTTTCTAAAAGACTTATTTTTTTATGTCTTTTAATTCACATACTATTATGTTGGGATATATCCTTCTATATCCTTATTGATGTAAATTTTATGTCCAAGTGATGAGATACCATTTTTATCTCTCATCAACTCATTTTCTAAATTTTGAAGTGATGTCGTTAGGCTGTCGAATTTTTGCAAGGGAACTTCTTAACCCAATTTTGATTCTTTGGGATAAACTTGTACTCCTTGAATATGTCCTTCTATGAATATGTGTAAATGAACTTGTATTTTTTTACACTTAATATACACTTATATTTGGTGTATTCTTCTGTCACACATAATTATTTAATTGATTTATTTTTAATATAAGGATATCGTCTTTGTAAGGGACTTCGTCTCAATCTCTTTTCATTGAGGCATATTTCGTTTATACCCAACTTTCTTTATACTGTGTATAAACCCCTTTGAGTTTTACTTTTATTCAAAAAGAATCTTTTTTATACGAATCATTTTACTAAATTACAAAAAGTATGTTTCTTTTAACGAACACGGTGACAATGACCTTTCGGCCGCCACGAGTATTATTTGATCTTTGGCTTCCTCAACAAGCTGTAATATTTTTTTTAAAGTAAATAAATACCATATACTCTTTTATTTATTTTGGTATTGAAAATGGTTTTGATAATAGATTTTTTAAGACAATATATTTAAATGATATATTTTTATTTAAATATGTAAATGTTTTCTTTCATTTATAATTGTTTTATGTATTATGATTTTGTAATGGTACTTGGAAATTTTTCAGGTGGTTACATGATAAACCATATTACGGGAGGTTACATTATAACCTCAAATGCATTGGGTATGGAAGTCAGCCGTATGACTATTCCATTAAATGATATGTGTGGAAGTAGACCGTATAATTATTCCATTTAAGTATGTTTATGTCCGAAGTTACCTTTATATGTTATGTGTTCTTTATATGGGTTTTATGGTAATATTTCGGTTACAAAAGGGTAAGTAATGGCCTTTTATTCATTGAAGAGTTTTTACTACTTCATAAAGGTGAAAAGTATTACTTTGGTAAAGTACTCATGGTTTACTTTTTGTTTTGAAAAACTAACAGTTTTCCTTCTTTGTGTATCCTTTACTGGGCTTTTTATGCTCATCCCAAGTTTTTGAAATGTTTTCCACGGGACATAAAGATGAATAGGGTCAAGGATGGGATCAAGGAAAGACATTCAATCTAAAATATGGAACTAGACATGTTTATTTTTAAGTGTTTTTTTATTTTATGGAAACTTGGTAGAAGTGTCTACTATGTAATCTTTTGAGATGTAATAGTTATGACCTAATTCTCTAGATCTCTAAACCTGAAAAGATCCTCTAGGTGAATTATTCATTTAATTCAGGATTAAGTAATTTTTACGGTCAGGGCCTTATATTCTTCCTAACATCATTCCTAATATGGTCACTTTTGAGGACAATGATCATCTCTTATGCCTACCTATGGATCATGAAATCAGGGCCACTATTTTCAGTCTCAACCCTGATAGTGCACAGGGTCCTGATGGTTTCAACAATGGATTCTTCCAAAAATACTGGGATCTAATCTTTGTGGATGTTTTTAAATTGGTTAAACCCTTTTTCTCCAATGGTCTTTTTCCTCATGGGTTAAATGCTCAATTACATACTCTTATTCCTAAAGTGGACAATGCTACTGAGATTCATCTTTTCCGACCCATTTCTCTCATCAACACCCTTTATAAAATTATCACCAAACTTCTTGCGAATAGACTCTCCTCCATCACCAATAAAATCGTTTCTTGGAACCAATTTGGTTTTATCAAAGGAAGAACTATTCAATATTATTTCTGCCTTGCCTCTAAATGTACTAATATGCTCAATAATGTTTCTAGAGGAGGTATTCTATCTATTAAGTTAGACATTAGGAAATCTTTTGACACCATGGACTAGAACTTCATTTTAATGGTTCTTATGAATTTTGGGTTTAATGACTCCTTTGCTACCATGATCCGCACCTTATTCAATTAGGCTTCCATCTTCGTGTTGGTCAATGGGTCCCCTAATGGTTTTTTCAAATGCACCAAGGGGGTTAGGCAAGGTGACCCCCTCTCAGTCATTCTTTTTGCTATTGCTGAGGATTATTTAAGCAGGCTTCTTTCGAACCTTGTGAATCAAAACAAAATCAATCCCATTCAGTCCTCTAGAAACATAAATGTTCCCACCCACCTTTTATATGTATATGATATAATTTTAATTTTAAAGGGTGATAAAAAGAACATTAAAAATCTCAAATGTGCCCAGGAACATTATGAAGATGTTTTGGGTCAAGCGATAAGTTGGAACAAATCTTCTGTTCTATTTGGGAAATTTTTTCCCCCAACAGAGAAATTCACATCATTGATTACCTAGGAATAAAAGAAGGCTCTTTCCCTTTAACTTATTTGGGTGTTCCTATTTTTTGGGGAAGGCCTAAATCAAGTTATTTTTATAGAATTGTTGATCATATTATCAATCAACATTCATCTTGGAAGGGTAAGTCACTTTCTATGGATGGAAGAGTTTGTCTTGTTAAGTCTACTATTGTTTCCAAGATGGTTTATTTGATGATGGTTTACACTTGGCCTGCCAGTCTTCTCAAAAAATAAATTTTTGCATTAAAATTTTTGTTTGGTCCGGTAGTACGATTGAAAGAAAACTTATCACCATTCTTTGGGCCACTTGTTGTAAACCCCTCGATAAATTTAGCCTTGGAATTAAGAATCTTAAGTTTTTTAATGAATCTCTTCAAGCTAGAATGACTTCGAATTTGGTTCATAGAAACTCTGATTCCTTGACCTTTCTTAAGAAAAGATTCGTGACCAATCTTCGGAATGGTGATTTGAGTTACATCACTTCTTTTTTCTGGCCATCCATTAGTCATTATTTCCTTAAAATCATGAGCAATTCTAGATGGATGGTTAGTGCTGATTCCTCTATGAATTTATGGCTGGACAACAGGACTGGTGTTCCTTTAATCGCCATGCTAACTTCAACCACTACTCCTGTGAACACCAACTACACTATAAGTGAGGTTTTTAACTCTCATGACATTATCCTTCCAAACCACATCAGTCACATCATTGAAAATTATCATTTTTCTGATACTAATGACTTTCTCATTTGGGAACCTGCTCAAAATGGTGTCCTGGATTCTAAAAATTTGTACAAAAACAATTTTATTAGCTCTGATTCTAACATTGTTTGGTTGAAAGCTTTTAGAAAACCTTGGATCAACCCCTCACGACTCTCTCTTATTTGGAGTGTTGCTCATGATAGGGTCCCCACCGATGTGTGTCTTCAATATTTTGGATCTATCTTTGTTCTGGATGTCACCTGTGCAACCAACTTCGTGAGGATGCTAATCATTTGTTCTTTTCTTGTGCTATAGCTGCAGCTCTTTGGAATTACATTTCTAACATTTTTGGTTGCATATGGTCTCTTCTTGCTTATATTACCCCTCAACATCAATATTGTGTGATTTGGGACGCTTCCAAGAAAATCAGGAATCTCTTTCTGGATGCGGTGGCAGAGCTACTGCATGTGATCTGGTATGATAGAAATAATTTCATTCATAATAATTGCTCTATAAATCTCAATTCAGTTAAAACACATATTCTCATTGCCATCAAGGATGCTTCCTCTCTTGAGAAGGATAATTGTGACAACTCTGTTGGTGATTTTGAGATCCTCCACCGGCTTCAAATTTTGGGATATTATATCCAACCCCGACGTACCTTTGAGGTCTTCTGGAAAGCCCCGCTTCCAGGATGGATCAATGTGAATGTCGATGGCGCCTCTAGAGGAAACCCGGGTCCGGCAGGCTGTGGTGCCATATTTAGGGATTTTCGTGGCAGATTCCTTCGTTTCTTCTTCGGTGGATGTGATACGACCTCAGCTTTGGAAGCGGAAATGCTAGCATTCATTCATGTGATGGATTTCGCCAAGTAAAAGGTTTGGTGCAACCTGTGGATTGAATGTGATTCAACCACTGTTGTCCAAGATATCCGGAAAGGGGTGGTGCACCTTGCTTGGCCTCTTACCTCTCGTTGGATGAAACATCTTGACTCACTCAAGGATCTCAACTGCATTGCCACTCATATCTTCCAAGAAGCAAACATGGGTGCCGATAGTCTTGCTAATAAGGGAGTCAATCAGGTTGTTACCTGGTTGGATGATTTTCCTAAAGAATATCTCCCTTATTTCCAGAAGGATTGTAATAAGATTCTGTCTTTTAGACTTTTGTAACTCCCTTTATTTTTTATCAATAAATTGTAGTTTGGTCTTTGACTGAGGAACCACCTCTTAAAAAATGACATACTTGTGTACTCCGCATCTAGAGAGGATCATGAAGAGCATCTATATGTTGTTTTGGGAGTTCCTCACCATGAGAAACTATTTGGGATGTTTTATAAGTGTTATTTTTGGGCTCAATAAATCTCATTATTGGGGCATGTTATATCCCATTTGGGGGTATCTATAGATCCTTAGAAGAAATAAGTAGTTGTGTCTTTGGAATTTCCCAAGATAATGGCATAGTTGTAATGTTTTCTGGACCTTGTAGGATATTATAAGAGGTTCTTAGACAATTTTTCTTGGTTTTTGACTCCTTTTAATGTGTTGACGAGGAAGGATCAAGCATTCATGTGGACTGATCTGTGTCAGGCAGCTTCTGAGTATCTAAAGGAGAAGTTGGTTGGTGCTCCGGTTATTTGTCTACTAGCATAAAGAGTTTAGTTTGAGGATTTCTAAGAAACATCATGTCTGGGGTTAGGTTTTGTTATGATGTAAGAGAGATCAATAGTTTCTTATGGGTCTTATCAGTTGCGTCCCCAAAAACATAATTATTCCAACCACGATCTTGAGTTGGAGGCAATTCTATTTTCCCTGAAGTTGTGAAGGAATTGCCTTATTGGAGAGAATTTTGTGGTCTTCACCAATCATAAGATCGAGAGGATCGTTTTCTCATAATGTGACTTGAATTTGAAAAAACATCAGTGGATGGAGTTATTATAGTAATACGACTTAAAATTTTTATATACAACTGGAAAAGAGAATTTTTTAGCTGATGCACTGAGCAGGAAGTCATGTAGTGATGCAGTTTCTGAATCTGGGGATTCTTGGAGGGGGATGGAAGACATTCAGTTTTAAATATGTATATGGGATAAGTTGGTGGTATAGGATACCTTTTTCACAGGATGGTGCTATCATCATTGGTGTAGTAAGTGGTGGAATCCTAGTTAGAGGATCTTGAGGTGGAGGTATGGAAGGACTGAGTTTTTTGGGATGAGGACCCTAATGATTGTTCTGAGGATGAACAACATTGGGTGTTGTTTCAAGGTATAATTTTCATTTCTTTGGTGGTGTGAGATTTTTTTCATAGATTTTCATAGTTCTCCCTTAGTGGTGCATCCTATAATGAAAAATATGTATCAATATTTGAGGATTTTTTTGGTGGCCTGGGTTGAAGCTTGCAGTTGTAGAGTTTTTTGTATCGATGTTTGGTTTTCTAGAAGGTGAAGGCCAAGAACCATGTTCCTCATGGTTTTCTCCATCCATTTTATGTTCCACAGTGGAAGTGGGGGGACATCTTAATGGAATTTATTACCTCTTTTCCTCGAGGTCTGGGAGGATATTAGGCTATATGGGTTGGAGTGGATCATTTGAAAAAATCATCCCACTTTATAGTGACTATATAGTTAACCTCAGAAGAGGTTTTGTCATGGAAGTATCCAGAGAAGGTGGTGAGACTCCATAGAGTCCTCAGGATGATCATTTCCAATTAAAATCCGCATTTTTTTCAGGCTGTGGATATGTATCTAGCATTCTTTTGGTTCTCAACTATGGCTTAACACTTTTTTGCATCCACAGATGAAATTTTAGATAGAACTGAACATCCAGACTCTTGAAGACATGTTTCACTCTTGTAACCTAGATTTTGGAGGTTTGTAGAATAGGAACCTTACCTTGGTAGAGTTCTCTTACAAAAAATAGTTTCTACTCCACCATCATCATGGAGCCATTTAAATCCTTTTGTGGTTAAACTTTCCCTTCTCCATCGTGTTGGACTAGGGTCAAAGATTCATAAATTCTTGGTTCGGAAGTAGTTTAGAATATGATAGATATGGGTTAGGTGATATCTGAGTAGATGAAGGTAGTGCAAGATCATCAGAATTCATATTTCAATTATAGGAGGATACCTCCAGAGTTTGATGTTTGGGATCACATATTTTTTAAGGTGACTCCCCATCATTGGAAGTTAAGGTTTTTCATGGGAGTAAGATTTATCCTTGGTTTTTTGGGCCTTTCCAGGTATTGGTCCATGTTGTATTCATGGCATATTGGGTAGCTCCTCCCCTAAAGATTGGAAGATACATGATGTTTCTCAAATGTCATAGCTTTATTTTTAGCTTCATGATGACTCTCACCTCATTTATTGGGGTGAGATCGATGTTGATGATGATTTGACCTTTGAGGAATAGCCTATAGAGAACTTTGACTATATGGATAAGTTGTTGTGTGGGAATTATATCTCATTGATTTGTGTCTTGTGGTGGCCTAGTGGCATGGAGGAGAGTACCTTGGAATGTGAGTCATAGATATGTGCCCAGTAACCTGAGTTTTTTGATGTTTAGATCTTTTCTTGTAATTATGTTCATTTTGTGGTTGTAGACATTTCCTGTCTATGATAAGGATTTATCTTATTTCTTGTTGTGTATTTCTATATTTTTACAGTTATCTCCCTTGGGAGAGTGTTTAAGAGCTGGTTTTGGTTGTAACATGGTTTCACATTTTCCATTTTAATATGCAGTTGAGCTCCTCGGGTGGAGAGAGCCTTGAGATGTATCTTGTGGGGTAGATGTTCAGGTGACCCATTTTCTATTTCCTATCTAGGTTGGATTTGGATTCATGAGGATGACAATGTTCAAAGAAGTATCAGATGTAATGCACTTAACCCCTGATCTGTTACTTTGTAAAAATCTAGTGTTTAGGTGGTTTGAGAAGGTCAATGTGACATATTTCTAACACTTCACCAAATTTCCAGTCCTATGAATAGTGTATCTAGTTAGGTTAATAGTGTCATCAGTGAGTCATCTATTGGTAGGGTATAGTGTTTCTAGATAGGTGATTCATCTGTTGATAAATGATATATTTGTTAGGTGATCTATTGTTAGGTGATCTATTGGTAGGAGATCTATTGATAGGTGATCATTTGGTTGGCGATCTCATGTTAGGTTATTTTTCGGTAGGTGATTTTTTGGTGGGTCATCTATTGGTAGGTGATCTATCGGTAGGTGTATAGTGTTTCCAGATTGGTGACTCATTCAACGGTAGGTGATTAGTGTTTCCAATATCCTACATTTTTCCCTTTGATGTTATCTTTGACGTAAAATGCATTCAAATCCTTATTTTAAGGCATTTAAGGCTGATTCAAATCCCATAACTCCTATGTTAATTTTTCTAGGTGTCTAGGTTCCTTTACTAGATCAAAATGTGTAATATTGACATGATACTCTTTTAATGGAAAGTCTAAATTGAATATACATCGCTACTCCATTCAGATTTTCAAAAGTAAAAGATACATTCCACCTTGTCCATTATTCATTTTTTACTTAGAATGGTACTCCCCAAACCTTTCCTTCCCAATGATATATGAAATTTTGGTGTGGACTTTGGATCATGTTTTCCATAGTGTTATTCTAGCTGTATGAACACCCCTTATTTTTGTGCAACTCAAAAGTGTTGATTTTTCTACGATATAAGGTATGTTCAACCTCCATTATTCCAAGTTCCTCAATAAATTTCCTCCATTTTTTCATTTCCATGTGATGGAATGTGATCATCATGCTTCTAATGCATGTCTCTTAGTGGTTGGTTGATGCAGTTGTGTTGTGGTATCCTTAGGTGGATGCATGCATTATCGTAGAGGTGATCATGATTCGTTATGTTGGTATATTCTCATGAAAAAAATGTTGAAACCCTTCTGATGTAGGGGATCTGTGTATTCTCTATTCTATTTATGTGTAGTCATATAGTCATAATTATTTATCCCACTTGATCATAATGAAATTAACATAATAAATATTTGAATGAGATTAATGAATTGGTATCAACTTCTTAACAATGTTATTACCTATTGATTTTATATATAGTGTGATATCTATTATTTTCTTGTTTTTCATTTTTTTCTTGATGGTATATGGTAAAGAATGTAATGTTGATATTAATTCTAAATTAATTGGCCAATGATAAAGGGGCATGATTAATGAATGATGTTGTTGTTGTTGTGTTTTAATGATAGTTAAATGGATGAAGTTATTCATGATGAAATAAATTGATAAATTAAATATCGAATAATGAATTGGTTGTGTGATAAAAATAATTCCTTGTTGGGTTATGAGTTACCATGTTTCTTGTAAAGGCCTAGAACCTTATGTTTTGGAGTTGTGAGTTATTGTTGTGGGTAAAGGTTGAATGCCATTTTTGGGCCAAGAACCCGGTTGATATGTTGTTTGTTTCGTACTACCTGTGTTGTGGTGTGATCTTGGGATTGATGATCATAGATGGCTATTTCAGTATGTGGGGGTAGGGAGTACTAGTGGTGGTGTGGGAAATAGTTGATCCTTGAAGTGGTGAGATGCATTAGCTTTTTCATGTTGGTGTTCGGTAGGACACTAGGGATGATGGAATGGGTTGAAGCTAGGCTTACCCATCGATGTGAAAGTGGTTGTTATTGAACCTATTGTTTGTTTATCTGTTTTACATTTTGTAATTTTTGTGGAAGATGGTCTATATTATGGTCCTTCCATCCTTCCAAAATAGGTGAAGATGTTTGGGGTAATCCATGTTCTTTCTATTTTTAGTTTCTCATGTATAGATTGGTCTACTCTCCTACTATATGTGGAAAATACTCGATGAGTAGTTCATCTACTCACCGTATTGATCCCCTTTTATTTAGTATCTTAGAATGCTTTCTTAGAATACTTACAATTATGGAAAATGGAAATGTTGTTAAATAAATAAATAAATGATGATTAACGTATGGGGTTGGAGATTTTTAGGATGCAATAATGAGGTTGTGTTTTTGAGAAGCCATGTAATCGATTTGGTTATTCATGGAGGACATGTTTTTTTGGAATGGTAATGAGATGAAAATTGAAAAATTATAATGGTTAATTAATATTTAAATAATTAATTAAAGTAAACTGTGACTGATAGAAAGGGTAAAAGTAACTTAATATATCTCTTTAAATGGTTGTGTGCTTAATGGGTATCTAGTCTTAGTAGTTGCAGTCGGGAGTCCGAGATATGTTAGTTGCAGTTGATTCTAAGACATGGTTATTCACATAGTGTGGTTGTGAGAAATATTATATTCTAAAAAATTTTGTTTTTCTATACACTAGTCTACCAAGTCGGTTTGGGAAACTAAAAACTTGGGGATTCGGAACTATGTGGTGTGTTTTCCCCAACATCTTGGTGGGAAGATGGATGGATGACTACCTCCTTTGGCCTCCTTCTCTTCTCTTGGTAGTTTCTTTTGTTGGTATTCATGAAGGTTAGTTTTCCCCATAAATGAGAATAGAGGGATGTAATGGATTTTTCTTATTTCACACACATATATTCTAGATATAGTTCCCTAAGTGCTACTATAGGTATAACGTGTATGGGTTGTGATATATTGAAAATCCTTACTCGGTGTATGGGATGTAAGATATTAAGGTATAAAACATGATGTATGATAATGTTATGTGGGCTAGGGTGGATCATGGGAAAAACCTTGTTACTTTTTTTTGTGTGGGGGTGGTGGTGAGTTGCATGAGGTGCATATTGTGGTGCTACGCCAAGCTATCATTGGGGAAGCCTTTTTGGAGATAGATGCTAAGGACATGAGATGTTGGAGAAAATCGAAAAACCAATGGGGAATTGGTCATGGAGAACACATGATGTTGTTTATTATATTATATACTATTGTATGTGATAATTTGTGAGAGTATTCATTGTGTGATTGGGAACATATTGTGCTTGTTTAGGTGGTGAGATCGTTTCACTTGTTGTTCACTATTCTTTAGCATGCTTTATTTACTTTTGTATGAGAGGTTGTGGGGAGGATCATACTGAGTATACTATTATACTCACCCAATGTATATATCAACTATTTTTTAATTATATTGGAGTAGGTTGGAGGTTAGGTTGGTTAATAAAAGATTGTTTTTGTAGGAGCTATTCAGGCTTCATGGTCTCTACCATTTTACATTCTTTTGGTACTTACAATTTTCCCCTTTCAGTTGTGGTAGTTTTTCATGACATCACATAAGTCTATCTGGGATTTATTTTATATTATAGTCTGGGAATGATTTTTTTGGTGTCTTTATTATCTCTCACATTCAGATGTTTTCTCTTAGAGGTCATTGCCTTCAATCTTTCTGTTTATTATAACCTCTGTGCGAGACTCCAACCCCGGGCCTACTGGAAGTGGGACTCGTGGGTCATTATCTCTCTTCTCACATTGCCGGTCTTGGAGGGGTACACTTTATTGGGAGAGTTTCATGGAAATTTTTCTCATAGTTAATCCAAAAACCCCACTCCCAATCCCTAGGGAATACTCCTTAGGAGTAACCCTCGAAATCCCAATATTAGGATTCATTTTTTGGAATAATACCCAACTATATCACCATACTCATCTAGGTGATTATTCCTTAGGATTAATCCCAGAACAATATTTCAAATGACCATGAGTTGAGACATCCCTCATTCCCCATTTGTTTTGTATCCTTTCTAGGAATAATACCCAGCTTTATCCTCTCAAAGGACCACACTCCCCTATAAGACCAACCTGATGTCTACTATAGGCAGAAATCCTCACAACTAAAATTTGTGGGATTTTATTTCCATCGAAATGGGATATATAGGTAGACTTCTTGATTTCTAAACCCAACACTTCAAGTTATCTCTATTCTCTCTTGGTCAAATTTCCAGCAAGGTATTATTCAACTTTGAAATCTGTATCCCTTCCCAGTTCCATGGGCGACTTCGGCATAAGTCCCACACAAGACATTAACTAGAAACATTTTTCTTAGACATCCTTTCTATATTATGTTAATCTATATGGATTATTCCTAATGGAATGAACTTAAAAGGTATGATGTCCCCCATTAAGAGGCACTGAACTATATGTGAGTTTATTCCTTTCGTGAGGATACATAGGATTGCTATTTTATGGGTTTTATCCTAACACCAAGACAACTCCCATATAGCTTGATGATGATACAATCTAGAGCTCCCCACTGTGAGGCTGAAACCAACATATTTGTAATAATGAAAAAATAATCTCAAATTAATACATAAGATCGTATCATTAATGGATATCCTTGGATACATAGTGATATCTCCATGGGTGAAAAAATCCAGATACACGCATATGATTCTAAATTATGTGCATAAAAAATAAATGATTGTTAATTCAAGAATAAATCACATCATACTTCGGAATTAATGAAGAATTCATGAACATATCTTAAATCTATAAGAGAGTCCTGGAGTAGGTAATACTTCCACCCAAAATGGTGTGATGAGTCTGACCTCCCATCCTCTCAGCCAATGTGAGTTCTTAAGTATCATTGGACAAAATCCCCTATGAATAAATACCATTGGAAAGAAGGTCCTTTATGGATATAAAACCTATGGGTGTTTTTGGACTCATTAATAATCCTATTGGAATCCATTCTAAAATATTGAACCTAACATCAATAATGGAAGAAAATTCAAACCCCTGCAATCAACCGTCGGGCACAACGATCTTTCCTTTAGAGACATGTAGTCAGTGATTTCATTAGTCCATCATATCAAGAATATTAATAATGACAGGGTGATGATTTTTATAGATCAATTATAGTTTTAAATCCATACATTAAATAGGGTTATTAAAAATGAGCTACATTAATATCAAAGATATAGTGAGTCCTACATACGCATGAGTAACATTTACATTTTTTAGATATCACAAGGGAAAGAATTTGAATAAAATTTTATATTTCAAAAATGATAATAATATAATATATATCATATTATTTCATTAAATATACTTACATATATCATCTATGTAATGTGGTGATGAAAAAATATTCATACTGCATCATGAAGTTGGTAGTCCACACATACAAAGAACGACAAAATCATTTTTATTTTCATGGAATGGTTAGAAGATAAATGATATATTAGATATTTATAATATAAATATGTCATTAATATCATATATAAACATTAATTCCATCATTATAACTAGTATTTAGATATTGTGAAGGAAAACAAATCACATCGGTTCATGAGACGGTAGTCCACCATACAGATCAATGATAACATATTTTCTCATTTTATGGAAGAATAT
Source organism: Viscum album (assembly GCA_963277665.1). Lineage (NCBI taxonomy): Eukaryota > Viridiplantae > Streptophyta > Magnoliopsida > Santalales > Viscaceae > Viscum > Viscum album. Next base: position 299,778,013 of record OY728131.1, on the reverse strand, counting down.
ATGGATATAAGTCATGAAAATAAAATATTAACATCTATTAATATATAGGATAATCGATTTATTATTTTATATTGGTTCAATAATTCTTGTAGGATGTAGAAGAAGAAGTAAAACTAAAACATGAAGATAACAAACTCTACCCTTTATTGAAAAAAACTTCCAATGATTAAAAACATAATACCTCTAATATTGATATTTTTCTCAAATAAAGATATTTATGATGTAGGGAGGGATTATATAATGATAATTTGGGTGGTTTTCCAATAAAAATGTGTTCAAAGGTGTGATGAAATGATAATAAGTGGTGCACTTTAATAATATAGGAGAGAGGCTCCACTCAAATTTCAGAACATATTAAATTAATATAATTTATAATATGAATTAAAATATCTCCAAAGATAGTTATTTGGAAAAGAAGATAATTAGGGGTCTAAATACCCTCATACAATAAAAATTTAAAATAATATCATATTTTTACCCTTATATTTTGGTTTTAACCCATATTACACCCCTTTAACTCTTAACGAAATGACCAAAAAAAATTTGAGGGTTGATATAGTTACAATAAAATTAAAAAAACATAGAAATGTACCATGGTTGATATTATAATACTTATAAAGATAAATGTTTTATATGTTTTATTTTTTTGAATTTAATATCATTTCATTAATTATTATTTACTATAATATATTCATAATGCTAAATATCAGAACTATTCATTACATTGACATTAATAAAATCATGTATGAACATATAATTCCAACCAATTATTTTAACATTTTTAAAACATTTCAAAGTAAAATATAAAATTGTTGCATTAAATAAATTATCTAAAATTATATACCTTATAATATTTTTTAAAATGATTATTTTATTTTTCCAATAATTTAATAACTACTACATTAGGAATGAGTATGTAATTATGGTAATTATTTATTAAAAAATTAAAAACATTTACCAATATGAAGATAGATCTTTTATAATTAAAAATAATATTTATAGTCAAAAATATATTATTTATAACACCATATTAATAATATTACACTTATTGAAAACAAGAGTGTCACATGTTTGAGATTTCTTTAAAAGAATACTGTAAATATCATAATCTCGTATAAGTCGCCCTAAAAGCACATAAATTAAAAACATAGAAGAATATGGTCTATATATAAACATAAAATAATATTTAGTTAATTATTTGGGTCATTTTATGTTTCTTATCAATATCTTATTAACCTAAATTACTTGATTTACCCATTACAATGATAACCAAAATTACTAATGTTACTATTCATATTGACAAAAAAGGGACCTATTTACTAAATTTGGTTCTCCTAATTCAAAATATGGGATCAATTTTTCAAAATTAAAAACATAAAATTGGAATAATTTTATTTAAAATGAATCCCATAAAAAGAAATGAAAAATAGTATTCATGACAAAATGAGTGTTTAATCCCAAAAATATTCTTATACAAAAATAATGTTTAAGGATAATCAAAATGTAATTAGTTATATCATATGAAATTAAAAAGTATAAATATTAATTTTATATAAAATTAAAATCATAAATTGAATTTTTAATAAAAAGAAAATGATATTTTTATAATAATATATATTTTTTACTATGTACAGAAAAATTAATCTATTCAGAAAATTCTAAAAACATCATCCTAAAATAATTTTTCCATTATGAATCCAAAAATGAAATTATTCCCCAAATAAATTTTCCAAATATTATAGAAATTAAATTTATTATTCAATCATAAGAAGAATGAAAACCATTTTTGAAGAAAATGTAATTTTGATGAATAAAATATATTTACTAAAAAATTAAGTACTTGTTTATATATAAAAAATTAATAAATTATCAACTACTATGAACATTATATATTTCATAATTTTGATAATATTATTCACTCATTCCTATTAACAGTTAGGTTATAATAGTCATGTTAGAATATTAATATTTCATTATTCATTTGTGATCAGTGTTTCATATCCCATATGCCATCAAATATAATGCTTATATTTATAATATATCTATTATAAATTTTGGATACATAAATATTATTTTATATTGAATACAAAAAATTTAAGGTTGGTAGAATAAAAAAAATTTAAATAGGTTGGGCGGTATGATTAAGTCTTCTTTGGACGACGACCTTTAGATCATTTTTTAAGGACCCTTGGAATGATCTGTTTAGAATACCACCACCACTAAATCATGTATACTGAAATTTATAAATTATTTTTTAGGTTTTATAATCTCGAAGTATTATTATGGTGAAAATAAGATAAATAAGCTGTGTCATTTTATAAGGGATAGAAAGGATATATATGGAATTAATAAAAAGATTTAAATTTAATAATTTCTTTTTCATGTGAAAGTGGCTCCATGTGTCTTGAATTTTGAATATAAGATTGGATATGTTTGGAATCCATTCACAAAATAAAATTTATAAGGGTTTCTTTGGTATTTTAAACAATTTCTTTCATCTTAACCCCTTATATTACCAATTATATCATTAACCATGATAATTACTTTTTATATAATAATGGGTATCAATTTTAATTAATAGATAACAATTGAATCATAAATGGGAATGGATTAATATTTTTGACCATTATAATCCTAATTTACCTCTTTCAATATTTTTATGAGATCAAAATAATTTAATCAAATATTATTCCTCTTAAAACAAAATTATTGTCATTTTGACCCAGTTCGTTTAATTTGACTTTAAATACATAATGAAAACCATAGAATTCAAATTTAAACTCTGTAACCATAAATTATACATTATTCTAAACAATAAAATTCATTTTTAATTATAATTAATTGAAAAATATCATTTTTTATATTCAATTAATAAATAATTTCTTCCCCGTACAGAGGAACATTGTTAAACTTGTTTAAGAATTTAAGGAATTCATAACATTGAAAATAAAATAAAATAATAAAACTAAATTAATAATGTTGAAAATTAATTTTAATATTCATTCATAACATATCATTATCCCTATGTGATCATATAAAAGGAATGAAAAGAAATATAGTGGCATCTAAGAAACTTAGTAACATAAAATACTATAAATCTCATTAACAAGGGAAATAAAACCAAGATGTCATATATAAAAAAATTATCGACTATGGTTTAATTTATCCAATAAAATTAAATAAATTCAAGTTTTGGGTTGATTTCAAGACCTTATTTCATGGTTTTAACCTTTTTTTAATCAGTTTACCCTGACCGTGAAGAAATATATTTACCAAAGCAACAATTTGTAATAAAAAAAAGAATGACCTATTTGCAAAATTTGAACCTCAAAATTACAAATATTGTGTCCATTTTTTCATATTCAATATTTGTAAGTTAAAAATAAATTTTAAAATAAATGTGTGTCATCCCATGAGAGATAGTTTTTAGAATAATATTTGTTTACGCATGATTTTTGACTTATAATAAATTAAATCATATTACTAAACAAATGAAATTAATTATATGAATATAAATAAAATGGATAATACATCAATATATGAACTTATTTATAATTTAATGGTACTTTAAAATAACCCTATTTAATTAAATTAAATGAGAGTATTTTAAATATGGGTAATTTTTCACAATTCACTATAAATTCATCATTTTAGAAAAATTCCTAATATTCACTGTAAGTTAATGTTAATATTTTGATTTCAAAAAAATTATAAAATAAAATACCTAAAATTATAGAAACTTAATTATAATTTCAACACACAAAGTGCATTGAAATCAATTTTATTAAAAAATCATTATAAAGGAATAAAATGTCTTTATTAAAAAATTAGTTTTGTTTTCTTAATAATTAATCAATGAATATTTATTGATAAGTATCATAATATTTATTTTTATAATTTTGTTACTCTTATTAATATTCTCTAATTCAATGTTTTTCTTATAAATGACACTTTTAAATGATAATATTTTTATAATTTAACTAAATTTGATTTGATATTGTAGTTGAATATTAAGAAATTTATCAAGATTTTAATTATTTTAATTTAAATTTCTGTTGGGATATATATTCATTGTTACCCCTATTAAAAAAAGAAAAATAAATAAAAAATAATTATTATTGTGTGACATTGGAGGGTCAAAAATCAACCTTACATGATAAATTATCTTGATAATTTTGTGCAAATAAATTGATGTGAGACTTTAAAAAACACAACATTTAAAAAAGTAATAAAAAGAGAAGATGGCCTATAGAATTCAATGTTATTTACTACTCTTCATGGGACTACGTTTTGATTATGGAAGTGGGGAGATGTTATTTTAAAGTTATAATTTTTTTTGTTGAGATTTTATTGAATATCATGAAATATTGATTTGAGAATAACCTCCTTTTGAGAAATCATACTTTGATATAAATTACCTACCTACACCAAATACCTAGATCCATTAAAACCATAATGTAATGATGTCATAATAATTTGAATCTTTTTTCTCTATGGGACAGAGATTTTATATTCATTTTCAACATATAGTAAGTATCATGATTCAAGGTATGAGAAAATATCTATTTAAATTTCTACCATGACTTATAAGTGTAATTAAACCCAAGAGGGATAAATTAAAATTTCTATGCACATTGATAATGAATTTATATGTATGAATAGAATAATGTATAATTCATGACACTTAAAATGGTAGAATTTAAAAGATATTTTCACAATGTTTCATTATAAATTATGTAGTTTAAAAAACAATTCTCATGGAATTCCTAAATATTTAAATCCCCATTAAAAACATTTGATATTGTTAACATTGAAATTCAAATTGTGTTTATATGATTTTTTTATCATATATGATGAGATTGAATTCTTGTAGATGGGAAAGATTCTATGTGTTGGGGTATTTGATTGAAACATTTCGTGAATGTTTTATGGATTATAAAATTCATTAATTTTTGAATTGAATATATTTTTCGTAGGTATTAATTATTATATTGAATTAATTACAGAGAATAATTTGAATTAAAGAAATATAAAAATGAATGATATTCATTCAATAACATGAAACCAGAATATTGTGAGGAGATAAAAATATATAATCTAGGAAAATCATAAATCACATTGTGAAAGGACTACTCAGGTCATGAGATTAGGGAGTTTTAGTTTGAGACATGCAAGTGAATGGTTCGTGTAGTGGAATACAGGGTAAAATTAAGAGAATACCATCAAAATTTATTAATGTTTTTTAAAAAATTACACTATTATTGTTTCATTAAATGATGTTTTGAATATTGATTTTCAACATTCATTCTATGAATATTAGTTCACATCATGAACCTGAATTCAGCAGTGGTTTCAAAAATCCAATTTTTCAAAATATCAAGTGTAATTGATTTACATTGATTACAGGCTTTTTATGTTTCGTAGTACAAATTAAAAAGAATTTTTTATAGATGTAGAGGTAATAAATTTTTGAATCATCAAAAATATATATAATGGTTTTAAACTACATTAAAGAGATCACGATGGTCCAGACCTGTGTGAGAAGTACTACAACTGTAGATTCTTCTACCAGGTGGAGCTACTACTTCCAATGAATAGTTCTGTCATTTATTATTCTTTTTTCAGCCTCCCATGTATTGTGTCAGATGGATATTTCTGAATGAAAAATTATTATTTAATTGGTAATTGTATTATTCTATGCTTTCATTATTTTTTATTCAAGTTGGGATTTGGTATTATATTCCTGTCCATTGCACTCTTCATTATTTTTCCTTTCATGTGCATTGCATTTAATTAACTGCATGTTCTATAATAAAATATTTATCACAAGTCCTTCTACTTGGCCTCTGGTTTGGATATAATTTTTTGTTTGAATATGGTTTTAGGTAACCAATTTTGATAATAAACCAAAATATACAATATTTAGGAAGGATGATTTTATGGGAGAGTGTCGAATCACATAGACTAAGGGGGTGACTTCCACTTAATTCCAATGAAAACATGATTAATTATTTTAATGACACAAAATCCAGTACATGAAACATAATGTCATATGATTGGTATGATTTGTTCCATTTTCTTCTACCTCTCCCCCAATCCATATTCAAGGAATTTTTTGATTTACTTTTTTGATAGTTGAAGGAAAAAATTATTAAATTATTAAATTCCCAAGCCTCGTCTTCAGGGGATCCACCTTGGACTCACAATAGGTATTTTAGTATCCAATGTTTTTGTATTTAGTGTTTCATACACACATTAAATTCTAAATTAATTCTGACCCATAGGAACTAACCTTTCCATTTAGGTACTTCAATAAACTAATTCATATAAAAATAGATAAATTGATTAATATATTATTTCTTTTTGTAATTTTTTTAAATTTATGGTCATTGATGCTACATTATAATCCCATAAATTATTTTTATTTAAATTCATTAAAATTATTTTTAAAATATAAAACAACTAAATATATAATTTGTATCTCCAAAGCAACACAACATGTTCTTATAAGATGGAATTAAATTATATTTTTAGAAATATAAGAAACAAAAGAATACACATATCATTTAGGACACCCTACATGTAATGTCACTCCGCATAAGATATACAAGGTGTATAGTTCTACATTATAAAACCACATTGTATTTATAGCCAGTATGGCCACATGATATGACATTAATATATGTGGTATGTACTGTAGGGATAGACATGTATTAAATGACATGTTACTAAATATTACTCATTGTGCGTTGGCATTCAATACGTTGTAATTATATTAACTTTTTTAACCGATAGGACATGATAAAAATAAATTATCATGTTCCTTGTGTGGTGTAACAGTTTTCACATTGTGTGTGATATTTATAAAAATTGTGTAGTCAATGACATGTCACACACTAGGAAAATAGTCAATACATGGTTTGTATTGAATATGGGCAATGATCCAAAAAGCACACTATAAAATATGTGGTTGGTACCTTGTGTTAGGTCACAACAAATGTACATATTCAATGATTGTCTTGTATTACCTATTAAATCATATGTCATACTGTAAATAAATACACATCATTTACTGAGGAATTATATTGACCCACACAACACACAATGAGAAAAAATATTTTTACCTTTGGTGGGGTTACATATCGTTTACTAACCCATTGGATTTCATATAACTGTTTTGACCATCCAACAACCTTATTACCTCATGATGGGTTCTTCAAGAATTATTTACACATTGTTCCCCATTCATTCCAATAAAATAATGGATTAACATTATATATTGACCATTAGAATAAAAATGAAAATATGGTTAAGAATAATATTAAAAAAAATCATGAATTTGGTGAAATAAATTATAACTATTCACAAATTTGGATGTGTCCGCTCTAAAACAACTTGATGGTTATAAGGCATAATAGAAAATCTTTGCTAGAACTAAATTTTAATTTTTCAAAGAAATAAATTAGTAAATCTAATTAAATAGATAAATCCACATGAGAATATAATAGATAATATTGTACATATATATTTTATGTTTAATATAAAAATACAATTAACTCAACTATTGTATTCTCTATGGTCAATTTTTTATCACCTCTCATTTTATATTATTGTTGAAAATAGAGAATGCCTAAAATGATCTCTCTAAATATATCCATAAATTATTTATAAATATTTGAATTATATTATTAATCTCTAATATCATAGAGAGAAGAATATATTATGGTTTAGATCATTCATCTATGATCAATATGGGGATCTCTTATTTTGACTCCGGATTCTTGAGATATTATAACAAAAAAAATTCTCTAGGAATTGAGAGAATTCATATTGACATTTTCAATGTATATCATGGAAAATTGATATATTTTAGATTACATACTTAGGGTTATATAAATATAATTGAAAAAACATTGTTTAGTATTGTTTAATCAAGGTAATAAACCATGTAAAAATAATAGTAACATTATTATTATATCACATGAAATTTTTCAAATATAATATTAATTAAGAAATAAATACATTCATAATAACTTCATATATTACTTTACTCACACTATATCCCCCTATATAATTTATATAATTTCGAATAATAAAAAAAGAGTTCTTAAAAAATAAAATAATTAATATACTTATATAAATTAGGGGAAAACATTAATATTTTTTAATATTAATATCATTTATTAAATGTTAATTTTAATCTATTCACTAAACACATCAATAAAAAAAATTACATCTATTTCCTTTTGAATAATTAATGATGAGTTAAAATTCAACTCAAATATTATGTGATTGAATTTCCAAGCATTAATTTTAATTTTAAAATACAATTCAAAAAAATGGGGAATAAAATTCTTCTTGGGATTAAATTCAATCTATATTTGTAATATTTTCTATACACATAGTGTGTGAATCACTATGCCACTTTCTCATTGTAAATAGGTGAAACATACCAAATTTCTAATAACAGCATCCAGAAACATGTTAATGCACCTATATAGAATGGAGAAAGTGAAGATACAAAAACAAATTTCCCATGAATGTTGCAGCATAATATAATCCCTTTGAAAATTGATATCTCATTAAGTGGGATATATAATTTTTTCATCTCCCGATATACTAGATTTAACCTTCATTGAAATTCATTAATATAATTGTTTATAAACAAATAGGGTAATTTATTTTGTCCTTTATTACTGTTTTAATCAAGGGGATAGATATATTTTCTTCCCAGAGTATATAATAGAAAAATATATTATAGGCCATTCAATAAATTCAATATCAATTATAGTGCATCCAATATATGATATCATATTGTATGAATACATTATCACAGTTTTCATCCATACATATTTGTATGTGATTTGTGATATGGATTAATAAGAATCTCATGTCTAAGGAACAATACCAACATTCATAAATAGTAATATTCAATCCAACATAAAACATGTTGAATTATTATTAGTGAGTTTTCCCTTAGTACCTTCAATTATAGTGATATCTACATGAAGAAATCATTTAAAGCTATCCTACTATGTATAACCCCCTAGAACATTATAATAAAGAATCTTCTATGTACCATTTGATTAATACATATCATCCATAAGATATATTTGTCTCCAAATTTCATAATTGAATTATTGTACTTATATACACACAAACAATAACCTGTATTTGGAATCACACATGCAGAAAAACGTTTCAGACATCACATAATGGGAGACATGTTTGAATAGTTTTTCTGACAATAAAGGCATCACTGCCGAAATATGTACCATAATTTACCCCCATGAGACTATAACATAATAAGAAATAAAGAAGTAAATAATAAACCAATCACATATCTATAAGATATACAATTACATGGTTTAATCATAGTCCCTTCATATGGGAGACACAGAAATTCTCTCTTGTACAAGAGATCGAGAGTAATAATCCTTGATTTACTGATTTTTATAATACTATAAAACTATGTAGGCGAATTAAAAGAAATAAATGGAAATTAAATTTCGTTATACAAGTGACCCCAATGATAAATTTATTCATGGTTTCAATAAATGATATGTAGGTCCACTAAATATTCTACCAACTGATCAATGTGGGTGACTATGGTTTCATAAAGTCTTACATCTTCTTTTCCCTAATGATATTATACCATTATTTCTTCCTTGGAATATTGTTATCATTTGGAGATAATTGTTTCCACTCTATATCAAGAATATATTACTTTCATGTTCAATAATTGAGGTTCCAAGTTAGTGGTATAAGATATCTATCTGAAACAAGAAATCACACCTTATATTTTTCCAAAAACATGAAATTTTTTTCTCTACACCATACAAAACTCCTATTTGATAATAGTTTTTAAATTATTGGTCACTAATTATTTGTTTTCTTTTTCCAATAACTATTCAAAAATTCATTACCCACAATTTATTTTTTGTATATATAATCTTATATTCAGTCATCATCTTTGTCTCGCTGAGGTATAATTCAACCAAATACTTTTCAAGACTATGAATATGGCTATGATACTCCATATATTACATACTCAATCACTTTTAAAAAATTATAGTTCCCTATAAACCACAGGTTTTTAATGATGATGTAACACCCCAGTCTAAACCACTAGGTCCAAGCCAAATAGTCACATGATCTCACGTGTATCTCATTATATGGAAGAGATCATGTGACTATCCAACTTAGACATAGTGGTTTGGTTGGAGGAATTAGAAAATAGTTGAATAGAAATGTTTTCTTCTTGTCATTTTGAAAAACTAGGGATATTGTTGAAAGGATATAGACTATGTGAGACTTGGAAAGGGTTTTACCATGTTCCTGTCCAGATCATGTGTAATAAACTGTTGAGTTTCCATTAATTGTATTTATATTACATTTTTATGAGGATTTGGGTGTATTCATGTATCATGATTAGTCTTATAGGTTCAAATTCAAAATATATATGTGTCACTAAAAGAAAACCGTCATTTAACGGTGGTTTTTTCGCAGCGGTTTTAAAAACTGCCGCGAAACGCGTTTCGCGCCGCCGTTTCGCGGCGGTTTTTAAAACCACCGCGAAAAAACCACCGCTAAACGGCAAAAAAAATTATTATTATTATTTTAATTTTTCTTTTAACTTTATTCAAGGATTAGTGGTGGTTTTTTAAAAAACCGCCGCGAAATAGCGGTTGTTTCGGTTAAATCGCCTCGAAATGAAATGAAAAAAATATATAAAACACGAGAAACCCCGAAATCACTAAAACAACCATAACTTTTGATCCGAGCGTCCATTGAAGCACCACGACCACTCAAATCGAAGCTCATGAAGATATATAGAAGCACATATAATCAAAACCGTGAGAAGGTCTAAGGTGTAAAAGATATTAGAGTTATAATAAAGTTTAAAAAAGTTCTCCAACTTCAAACGGCCATAACTTTCGTTCCGGGTGTCCATTTGGGCTCTACCACATATCAAATTGAAGTCAGCGAAGAGAGATATGCACTAGATCGACAAAAGACATCTTTTGTCTTGTTTTTCGACCCCAAAAACCCCCTTTAAGGCCTCCAAAACCCTGTTTCCGTCACCGGTGTCCCGTCGAACTTGTCTTCAAAGAGCCCTAACTTTCAATCCGCCTGTCAGTTTGGCCTCCTCCACCTTCAAGATCATAGCTCGTTCCGTGAGCTTCAGTTTGACTGGTCGCGGTTCCCACATGCACTCCTAGATCATATGTTATGGCCTTTTTAGTGGGTATCGGGTTTGTTATGTTTTTTAATTCCTCGTTTCTAGCGCCCGTTCCCCGTCAGCTTTTTTTTAAATGGTCATAACTTCTGATCCGCCTGTCCATTCGAACTCTTTCACCTTTTAGGTCGAAGATCTTTCAGGATCTTTGATTTGACAGGTTGCGGATCTAAAATGGACTCTCGGATCATAAGTTATCTCCGTTAATGTGAGTCCAATGTTTTTGTCTCTTTATGACTGTTTCGACGGGTTTTAACAGTACCTCCATTTATTACTGTTTATTTGGGTTTCAACGACTTTTTATCTTTATCAATGGTTTTTTATGGGTTATTATGATGAATATGATGAATTGTTAAGGAGTTTTCCAGAGTTGTCATGAGTTTTCATGCATTCTAATTCTTTCTAATGCTTCATTCTTCATATGCTTCTCCATCCTTTTTCTTGCGTTTTCATGATTTTTCATCCCATATCACGTCTTTTCATACTTTTTCATGTGTTTCCTTTATTATTTATTATTTATTATTTATTATTTATTATTTATAATATACTTTTATTTATTTATTATCTATTATTTGTAACGGGTTATTTTTTATTTTTTATTTATTATTTATTATTTATTATTTATTATTTATATTTATTAATTATTTATGTTTATTTATTATTTATTATTTATTATTTATATTTATTTATTAGTTATTATTTATTAGTTATTAATTATTATTTATTATTTATTATTTATTATTTATTATTTATATTTATTTATTATTTATATTTATTTATTATTTATATTTATTTATTATTTATTATTTATTATTTATTATTTATAATTTATTATTTATTATTTATTATTTATTATTTATATTTATTATTTATATTTATTTATTATTTGTTATTTATTATTTATTATTTATATTTATTTATTAGTTATTATTTATATTTATTTATTATTTATTATTTATATTTATTTATTATTTATTATTTATTATTTATATTTATTTATTATTTATATTTATTTATTATTTATATTTATTTATTATTTATTACTTATATTTATTTATTATTTATTATTTATTATTTATATTTATTTATTATTTATTATTTATTATTTATTATTTATTATTTATTATTTATTTATGTTTATTTATTATTTTTTATTTTTTATTTTTTATTTATTATTTATTGTTTATATTTATTTATTATTTATTATTTATATTTTTTTATTATTTATTATTTATATTTATTTATTATTTATAGTTATTTATTATTTATTATTTATTATTTATATTTATTAATTATTAATTAATTGTATTTATTTATTATTTATTATTTATTATTTATATTTATTTATTATTTATTATTTATTATTTATTATTTATATCTGTTATTTATTATTTATTATTTATTATTTATATCTATTATGTATTTATTATTTATTATTTATTATTTATATCTATTATTTATTATTTATTATTTATTATTTATATCTATTACGTATTTATTATTTATTATTTATTATTTATTATTTATTATTTATTATTTATTATTTATTATTTATTATTTATTATTTATTATTTATTATTTATTATTTATTATTTATTATTTATTATTTATTATTTATTTATTTATTATTTATATTTATTTATTATTTATTATTTATATTTATTTATTATTTATTATTTATTATTTATATTTATTTATTATTTATATTTATTTATTATTTGTTATTAATATTTATTTATTATTTATTATTTATATTTATTTGTTATTTATTATTTATTATTTTATATTTATTATTAATTATTTATTATTTATTATTTATTATTTATTATTTATTATTTATTATTTATTATTTATTATTTATATCTATTATTTATTATTTATTATTTATTATTTATTATTTATTATTTATTAGTTCTTATATATTATTTATTATTTATTATTTATTATTTATTATTTATTATTTATATTTATTAATTATTTATGTTTATTTATTATTTATTATTTATTATTTATTATTTATTATTTATTATTTATTATTTATTATTTATTATTTATTATTTATTTATTATTTATATTTAATTATTATTTGTTATTTATATTTATTTAATATTTATTATTTATTATTTATTATTTATTATTATTGAGCTTATGTCTATTATTTATGTATTATTTGTTTATTCAATTAATATATATAAGTATATTAAATTATATTTATTAACCACATGGCGAGCTTGCTGGAGTGGTAAAATCTTTGGAAAATATGCAAGAGGTTAGGGGTTCAAATCTCACAAAACGCAGAATTTCTTTATATTGCATGGGATGTGCATGTGCATGTGCATGAGATGTGCATGCATGGATAAATAAAGTAAATAAAATAATACGAAATAAATAAATAAATAAAATAAATATGAAATAAAATAAATAAAAAATAAATACGAAATAAAAAAATGAATAATAAATACGGAATTAAATAAATTAATAAAATAAATAAAATAGAATAAATAAAATAAATAAATAAATAAATAAAATAAATAAATAAATAAAATAAATAAATAAATAAAATAAACAAATAAATAAGAAATAAATATATAAATAAATACGAAAAATAAATATATAAATAAATATATATATATATATATATATATAGAAATAAATATATAAATAAAAAATTAAAAAAATTAAAAATAAATAAAATAAATAAATAAAATAAAAAAACTGCTGCTAAAAAACCGCAGTGAAACGTTTTGCGACGGTTTTGAAAACTGCCGTGAATAGTTTCCCGATGCACGATTTCGCGGCGGTTTTTCAAAACCGCCGCCAATCGATTTAGCGGCGGTTTAAACCGCCGCGAAACGAAAGAAACCGCCGCTAAATGCCTTTTTTCCGTAGTGTGTGTGTGTGTACAACATATTAGTTCTTTTAATTAATTTCATTATTTGTAAAATCTTTTTGGGACAAACCTATATCTTTCGTTTTTTGATAGATCTTTTTATCATTCTATAGAGATAAATCTATTCAAGCATTAATTAGTAAAAATTGTGAAAGATGAGATGTATTTTATATAAATTTTTCTATGACTAAAAATACAAGGATGGAGACCTTGATTAATATTAAGATGGTTATACATTGGGTTTTAGGTATTCTCCTTATGAAAACTCTCTACAGACCCTTATATTGGCTAGGAACTGTCATAAATGTTCTAGATGTTTCCCTTTGTGTTGCAAAAGACATCCCTCATATGTGGATGGATGGGACCACCAGTTGATGTGGGATAGGTCTCTCCCAATAGTGAGAATTATCTTGTTCCACCACTTACAATGTAGTATGGTGATGAAGGGTACACCTTTTCACTAGCTCTAGTAGCACAGGAAGTAGGCGCAATACATCTAGGAGTCCTTCCTATTATTTCAACCCCGATATTTGGGGAACTAGGGTCCAAAGATGATTATGATTGAGAATTCGTACTTTATAATCCACCATCCAATTTGTAAACAAGTGGACTTCATGGTGAAGTGGACCAGACATACATAATTGAGGGTTCCATCTACCTCATTGAGACACTTGAGGGCTAGAAATTAAATTTGGAATCATTAATGTTATAGGGACCCTCCAAGAATTTGTGGGGCACTGTGTGAAAGGCAGATAGATGTGTGGGTCTCTCATGGGAGGCCATCAATGACTTTTTCTTTAAGGAAATCAATCATGAAATATTTAACATTAATCGAACAAAGTATTTTATGGAGAAATAGTGGGGTCTGTGATAGTATATGCATACTCCAATTGCTTCATAAAGTTTGTATGATTTTTTCTATTTCTTGATGGAAATGTGGCATAGAAGTTACGGAAGATCATGATTGGTCTTCATCTTATCCTAAGACATCAGGTTCATAATTTCAACCTCATTACACATCCATGGGTTCTACATAAGGCCATGTAAATTGATAAGGTCCTATAGGATGAACTTGTATTTTTTGCATTCACCCTTTATTACACAAGAAGGTGGACTTCCCATTGCTATCGAGAGCATATCCTATAGTAGTTGGAAGAAGAATACTCGGGATGTCTAGCAGAGTAGCGGTATATTGGTGGAGTAGAGTATGGATCTCCACCCCCTCACAATGATTTACATAGTTCTTTACCTTCGATAAGCTCAGTTATTTTCATATGTTATGTAAACCACCCCAGACCATGTGCCAATAGTGCAAAAAGATTATGGATCTCTATTATTTATTTTCAAGGTATTTGAGGATGCGGTTCAGTTATGGTGGAGGAAAGACATGATATATGATAAATGTATCTAACTAAGGACCACAATAGTAGGCTCAGATGATAATGTATTAAAGTTGTCTTGTATCTTCGTAATAGGGTTGTATAGATGAGGTAGGTTGTGTTAATGCAATATACTAGAATATTGAATATAGTACTGAAGAACCATCTAATGTTCTGTGTATGGTTCTGAAATCCTCTACTTCATCAACTTCCTTTTTTAATACTAGTGCTTCCCTTCCATTATATATGCATATATTTTTTTGAATTAATATACTCATCATGTTTTTTTAGTAACATTCCATTAATACATTGTTGGGAATAAAAGTGTTCTATCATAAATGATTCTCAGAGTTTCTTATAAATTTATCCAATTTTGGACTTATGTGGGGCATCATAATACTTAATATTATGGGGTTTTTTTATCATTAGTATATACTAGTATAACAACTTCTAAGAACACAATGATTTTTTTTTGAAGGTGGGTATATTTTTCACTACTGAATCAAGAGAATTTTGATATGATTTAAGAATGGGAACTTGGAATAGGTAGTGTTGGTATATACTTTAGTTAACTTGGAATGATCATGGACAAGATAATGGGTTTGGATATTTTAGTGGCAAAAGTGGTATCCCCCCCCTTATCAATTCTTCCAGTTGTAGTATTATATCATCATGTATTGCTAGATGAATTCACAAGACATCTCCCAATTATATCAGTTGAATTTGAGAAATAACTTGTAAAAAGTAACATTCCATTTTGATACCCCCTTATTATAGGGAGAAATATATGTTAACGGATGTCAAGGTAGAACTTCAGGAATTGGAAAAAAACGTCTTTATCAAGATGAGTGCATCACCATCGGGTGAACATATCTTGTTTACAAAGAAATAAAGTGAGATTATTTGAATATTTTTTGATTAAAAGAAGTCAAACCAAGTGTGGTGGGGAACCAATATCCTTAGACCAAGATCGATGAACTTTTCAACCAGTTATGGGGATCTTCGTAGATCTCCATCATTGATCTCTGTTAACGTAATCACAAATTACATGTTTGTGTGGAAGAAATATTAAAGATAAAGTTCTGGAGTAGGAATGTGCTTTATGAGTACACAGAGATATCATATTGACTGACTAATGCACTAATACTTTTCATGGATCTCATGATCCGGATCTTCCAACCATATCATGAATCATTTGTTATAGTGTTAATTTAAAAGATCCTCATCCACTCATAAATCCCTTAGCATCATTTTGGTCAAACCAAGAATGTCTTGGGCTCTCTTCGAGCACCTACACATCGTAATAAGTTATTGAAGTGAAAATTTTGGATTCATGAGGTGAAAATATTTGGGAATGTGGTGTCTGAGATATGCATATCCATGGACCTAGAGAATGTGGGGGAATTGTTTCCCTAGATACCTACCAATAATGTGGTTGAGATCAAGATGTTTCAGGTTCTATAAAGACACTATCGACATTTTAACCAAGACTTATCACATTTATTACTACCCATGTTTGGAGTGATGATGAAGGGAGTGATATTATTGTTGTTATAGTAGATTGAAGATGTGTTTATTGAGATTAAGATGATGCTGACTATATCTCTAGTGTTGATCCTTATATATGGAATTGTATATGTTTTATATTATGATTAATCAGTTGTTGATTTTGGATTAATAAATATACAAATATAGTTGATATTATCTTATGGGTTGTTTAAAATTTTCACTTCCAAAAAGTACTACCCAGCCCATGAAATGGATCTAGTAGATTTGGTCAATGCAGTGATGTGTTGGTGAAATAATATATTATAATAGAGTATTTTTGTCTACATCAACCACAAGATCCATCACTATATAGTCACATTGCATAATATCGAGATCTGGAAGACGTACTTGGTTGAGTGCTAATAAATATTTGACATTGAGATTCCTTATGAACCAAGTAATATTAATATAATTTCATATGCTCCTAGTCATGATAAATATATTACATATGATCTTAGTGGATAGCCTTAATAGAATAGTGGTGAATAATTAGATTATCGTATGGATGGAGTATTAATGATTTCAAGGACCATAGATCGATGACATGTGGTCCTTTAGTGGTCACTTCTAATTTAGTAGACTGAGTAAAGGATACCAACAAGACTTCTATAGTGTGTCATATGATGTGAAAATAGATAGCTAGTGCTGACAGAATACCTGATTCTTAATTGGATGATAATGATGTAATCATTTTTTCATGGGACGGTTGTATTAAATACTTCCATCAGGTATGATTTTCTATGACAAATCCAAATATTTTTATGCATGGTTCATTATAGAGGGATAATGATGTACCATGAATTTAGGCAATTGTTCTAGTGCTCTGGTATAACGAGGGACATTGTTAAATTTATTTCTTGAAGCCTTTCTTATAAAAGGATTTAAGACCACCCTCTACGATGTGGTGGAATTCTTTAACCAATTCCAATTCCCAAGTGGATGTTGGAGGATATCATGATGGACTTTCTAAAGGGTTTACCCAAGACCTAAATGATTCGAAAATATTTGACGGTGATTATCGATCAGCTAATGAAAGTTACTCATTTTATATTGATATGTAGGAATAAGTTAGAAAATGATATTTGAAGGGTGTATATCTATGATATTAAATTCATACATGGAGTTAAATTGTGAATTTTATCCAATAAAGACTCATATTTTTTGTCAAAGTATTGGAATGGAATTATTAAGGCCTTTGGGTCTAATGTGAGTTAGAGAACAGTGTACCATCTCCTAACTAATGGATAATTATGTCGAATGATTTTCATACCAATGGATATGGTTTGGGTTTTTTTACCTAGAATTTAGAAGATAATATGATGATCCCCTATTCATGGTTCCATTCAAATAAATTAATAGTTATTTGGATTTGATTCATACGTCACTTTATGGGGATTCTTATAAGAGGCTATGTCATTCACTTCCCAAATGGCACAAGGATGGTAAGGACATAGATATTGGACACAACAATGTACTAGATACCTCTGAGAAAGTGTAGATAATTAAGAAGAGGTTAATCACATCCTTAAAATAGCCAAAAGTATTATTCCAATTATAGGAGGATACCATGGGAATTTTATATAATCAGTCAATTTTTTTCTAGGGTTGGATCCTTGATTATGCCACTAATGCTTAGGGATTCAAGGGAAGATAGTTTTGTTCTATGTTTGAACCTTTGGGATCACTAAGAATTTTGTGAAAGTGTCATATCATATGGGACATAATTATTCCTACGAAGGAATTGATGTCATGTTTTAGGTATCTCAACTCTGGAGGTAAATGATCAATCATACACATGCCATCAATTGTGGGTATAGTGAGCTATAACTTTATGCATCATATGAGGAGTTCCTAACATAGATTATAAAATGGGGTGAGAATTTCATTCAATGAAATACTATACCACTAGTCAAGATTCTATGGCATTGTAGGTGAATCTAGAAAGATTCATGAGAGAGAGATGATGATGTTTTGGATTAGTGTCCTAAGCTGTTTGAGTATAAAATTTGAATATAATTCTCAAGAATGGAAATTAATTAGAGGGGTAAGATTGTAACATCCATACTAGTTCTTGATGTATGAGATGTTAATGTTTATAAGTTCTCCATTCCTATGATGTTTTATATCCTTTTTGAGTTTTTATGAATTAGTTAGTTTTTGAAATGGGGACCAAGTTCTTATAGTTAAATGGTTTAAAGGAAGGTGAGATTAATAGAATCTAAATATACCCATCAAAAAACTGTTGGATTTTTTGTAGGTCTTCAGGTTCCTATAGTCCCCACCATTCGGTCGGTAGGGTGATACCAGCTAACTAGTGCTCCCAATTTGTGGGTTTAGTAAATAGACCCCCTAGGATTTTAATGAAACTAAGTTTTTTCTTCATATGAATCCAAAATCCAATCCTCATAGAACTATTATCAATTTGTGACCTCCCACATGGTCTCTAAAAATATCCTATTTATCTCCACTTACTTAATTAATGTTTTATGTATCCAAAGATGTTGGAATGTTATTATCCAATTAGGTATAATCCATATTCATCTTATTTGTTTTTGAGTTGTTCTAGGATCTATAATGGATATTCAGTTTCCATGTTGATACAAGGATGATTTCTTCCTTTCATTATAGATTAGTTAAGGATCTGTAATATTGACATTGTTTAGTAATTTAATCAAGATCTACTTTCAACAATGAATGTTCTTTGGGTAAGAGTTATTCAAAAAACTTATAAAATATATTCTAGATGATTGACTAATTATGTAACTATAATCCATTGAAAATTCTATGTTATATTGGTGGAGGATTCAACATTTCAATGATATAACCATTTAATAGAGATTGAGTTCTCAAAAATAGTGGATGTTCACTTATAAGTATCACAAGAATGATCCTCATAAGTACTTCTACATCTTGATTCACATCTTGAATCTCATTTATATTCATGTATTTATTAAGGATCAATAATCATTGGCTTGGAATTAGAACCTCTTCTCAATTTGGTCTAAAATTCATAATTCATTTCCTCACTAATAAATATATTGGTGAATTGGAAGCTCATTCATATGCATGCCTCCAAATTAGTTCAATTAGAATATTCCCTTAGGTTTTTTATTCTAGAACGAAATTCATGGTATTGATTTATATTGAGACTCTATTATAGACATTATTCTTGATGAACTAGAATAAAAATTTGCTTCCTTATTGTGTGAGATAGTTCTCTCTGGGTGTGTGACATGATCAACATCTGATCCATCAAAGATACATGGAGTTCTTAATCAAAAACCACGAGGTAGAAAGTTTTTTTTCATTTGAGTATCTTGTATCTGCTTACTTCCATGATTCATATTTTGTTGGTATCACTTTTTTTTATTGATTTATTGTAATTTCTTTTGTGTGTATGTATTTGCATGATACCCATATATAATCCATGTTTCAATGAGTATTTATAGAGTAGTTTTTTAGCATGTTTGATGAGGAATTAATTTTATAATATGATGCTATTATATTCTATTGATAACATTATATGATTTTGTTATTTTTTTACCTTGTTATATATATTAACTAGTCGTTGGTGGTAATTCGTGGTATTTTGTGATAGGCAACTGTTGTGTCTTGAATATCCCTCTTTGAACGAGTGTTCCTGAAATGTGATGATGATGAAATTGGAACACAACATATAGTAGGAGATTGATAGCCCTATGAATCAGATGGAAATCTAAATGTTTAGGATACTGGATATTGTGTTAGAACTCGATGCATTTCGGATGCTAAATAGTATTTCCACTCAATTCCTTAAGGATTTTGAGTAAAATTTCACCACCCTTATGGATTGTTGTTTGTTATTTTAAACCTCTTCACCATTATTATAGAATGGAGAGGAGGAATGTTTAGCCAGATATCATAGTGTCTTAGTTATTAGTGGGGTACTCAGTATATTATTTTTATGCTTTCTTGCACATTTATTTTGTCATGGAATACACATATTATACATATTAACATTTGTTAAGAACTCATTGGTATTATCGTTAAATATTTTTTTCTAAAAACTTATATGTTAATTCAAATGCAGATGCATAATTCACAAATAGGGATTCAGGATAGGGAATGGGGATAGTGGAAAACAACTGTGAAAATGAACATGGATACATGATATGTACTACGAATGATTCTGAGGTATTACCATTGTTGATTCCAGCTAAATTAGCAATAGAAAATATACAAGAGAAGAAATAACTGATGCATGGGAATTATTTTCTTTTAAATTATATGGAAGAGAATGTGGCTAAGAAATATGGATTGGAAAACCTTCAAAAGTGCATTCCATTACCAGACCATCTAAATGTAATTAAAATAGTTCATCCATAGAACATGATCTTCTTTATATCATATTGATCACCTTTGAAAAGTCTTTATGTTCTTTCAAAAGATTCCATGATACTAGTTGATCTTGAAGATGTTTCTAGATAAGTTCCTCTATGTCACACAAGTTATCAACCAATGGGTTCCTAAAAATAATTCAAACCCTTCTAAAAATATTTTGCAAATATAAAAAAGGTTCATACCTTATACGACTGATGATATTCATATGACACACTCGTATGGTTCGCAAAAACAAAAATGAGCCCTGGTGTCATGTAAACCTTGTCTCATAAGAAAATTCTGGCATATTACCTTCATCATATGATTGATCATAGACATGTCCATTTGATTATGTGTTTCCCCTCTGACTCTAGTAGACAAGAAAATGATATCTCAATGAAAATTCTCACATGCATCACAAGATAAAACATTTAACATGTGATACACCATGGATAATTAGAGTAAGAAACTATTAAAATGTGTGGAATCCATCACAAATCCCATATTAATCTTATGGAACCCTCACGGGGAAAAATGGGAAAGGGATGAAAAATCATGTAAAATAGTGGATGAAAATATTCAAAAGGAATAAGCCTTATCTAGTTGTTGATATTTAGTGACATGCTCATGTGGTTCAAAATACCGCACAAATCCCTTGGCATATCCACCTTATCACGAAAGATCCTGTTGGTATGTACCCTTCATCTTTCACAGTCCCTTTTACATGTTGAACAAGGGGTGTGGCTGGAGGCAGATTGAGGCCCGAGGGGGAGGGCATGTGTCATGTTTAATGAATTTGAATTTTGAACATGAATTTTGATGTTTTGGGGGTGAATGTTGATGCGTGTATGATGTTAATGTTCAAATTTTTTTGAATTTGGTGTCTAGTATTGTGAGGTTCCACTCCACCATAAAGTTGTTTATTCAAAAATTGAAAAAAGGATTTCATGTCAATTATGTGATGCAACTCCAACTTCATTGAAAAGATAACGTGTTTTCTATGAAAATTATCACATATTAGGCTCAACCCATGGGTATCATAATATCATGATGACCCTTGTAAATGTAATTATGATCTTATAAAAACTCATTAAAATGTTCATGTGGTCAGGTGAAATCACTTTGACCATCCTAGGTCCGATAAAAGTGGAAAATGCATAACATTATTACATTTGTTGAATATAATGGGATGTCATAGATCTCCCACAAAGGGATCATGTGATGTTAATGACACCAAATCCCCCCCCCCACTAACTCCATCCCAAATCCAAGAGATATGTTTCATGATATGTGTCATATAATCTGATAGGTGAGGTCTATAGACACTCTAGCACAAAAATACATCCTAGGGGACCAAAAAATAAAATATCCATCATAGAAGGGAACAGAGGATTAAAATTCTCTAATTATACAATCATGAAATCAAAAAGGTCATCCACTAGGTAAAATTATGGTAATGACCTAAGGGATCATGTGGAATGCATAGGCACTTCGTGTGATTACTCTATAGAGCACATGGAAGAGTTTTGACATGTCATTTGGATTATGCGAAGGAGGTCCAGTGTGCCGAAAGGGATGTGAAAAACCTAAAAAAATTCCATATTGAACTATCCTGAGACACATATTGCATAACAACTAGAATAAATACCAAAAATATTAGAGACTTATGTGAAGAATAATTTATTGATCTTTATGAACTTCACATGACCTATCCAGATAATGCGACAAAATTGGGACATGTCTCCCAAATCTTGTGACAGTCCCTTGATATACTATTTGGATCATGTTATGACCCTTGGATAGGTCAAGAAAGTAACAAAATATCTTCAAGGAATGAAATGAAATTCTTGTGACGTCCTCGAGGCATTCCAGCTTTGATCATGTGATATCCTCCAAATATATCACCCAAGCCATGGGGTGACACTAGGCCATGTCAGCTGGGTCTCACAATGTCCCTTGGACCTTTCAGCCATAGTCTTTCAATGTCCTCCTAAAAATTCATCCTGGACTCATGATGACTATTATACATGTTTTCTAGTCAATCTGGATACACAAAGGCATGTCAAATAGGTCTCATAATCTTATTATGACATGTCATCACTGATCCCATGACATCATCTGGACAATTCATCAAGGTCATATGACACCCATCAGTACATGTCAGACTTGATCATGTGGAATCCTCTAAACAAGTCATTCAGTTGATGTGACACCCTCTATAAAAGTCATCCTTGGTCTCATGATTTCATCTATACAAGTCATTCAATTCCCGCAACACCCTCCGGACATGTTATCATTAATTATGTGATTCCCTCCAGAAATGTAATTCATGTTATGTGACATCCTTCAAAAGAGTCTAATGGATCATGTAATTTTGTTCCGGAATATTTTTTAGGTTACCAATTAAACTCCAGAAATCCTTATACATGTTGTACAAATATCCATAGACATGTCAGGAAGAAAATCAGAACATGTCAGGTAGACAATCGGGTCATGGAAACCAGATTTCCCGAGACAATATAAACTTTTCCAATGGACATATAAGGTAAACATAAGTATGTAAACCTATATCACATTTAAATAAAATAAATCAGAGTCCTTCTATAAGATTGATATGTAATACTCTTTCTTATGGCCCAATATCAAATAAGAATCCACCTTCCCTCCATGTCTCCGACATTCTAACCATCAAGACCCAATATCTCTCACGGGATTATCATTATTCCTCATCCACCAGTGGATTGAGGATGTAACTAAATAATGATATCTCATTTTCCTACTATGAACAGGATATATAAGACACCTTACTAGGTCCTAAGATCAAATAATCATCCACCGTAGTGTGGGTGTGTCCATGTCTCTAACATTATAACCATTGGGTCCCAGTCTCTCCCATGGGATTATCATTTTTCAGCATCCACTAAAATTTTGAGAAGGAAACTAAAATATGAAGACTCTGATTCCTTCCATGTGTACAAAATATGTAGGAAACCTTCATAAGGCCTCAGGTCCACAACCAACATTCAAAGGATTTTCTCAGCACATAATTCTTGCATCCATATGCAGTGAGACAAATTACTTCGTATCCCTTATTTCCCACACCAAGAATTGACCATGTGGTCTTTGGGATTGCAAATAGAAATATCATTAACATCATGCATCTCCACAGGTGAGGGAATCCTCAATGTGTAATCTTTGATCATTGGTATGATATGAATTCCCACATACAAGGGTATTCACATTGGGGTAAGTCTCAGTGGATTGAATGAACTACGATGACTCTGATTCCTACCATAACCAGGATACGTGGGATCCCTCTCTAATTCTATAGCACAATAATCAGCGCCTAAGTGCCCCATATATTTTCATTACACATGATGATAAACTGTATGGTTTTATTGAACTACATGCATTTTTATTCTTTCTATAAAAATGATATGTAGGATGCCTTATAAATTTCCAATCCCATTTTGAAATATTAATCACATTCCTAGATGGAAGTAAACACTAGAGTGCTTAGATATATGGATTTAAAATATAAACAGTTATCCATTAATTCTATATGTATAAATAACCTTTGATGCATATATATGGATTCAGTAATATACCTCCCCCTCCACATGGAAGGATTCTACACTTGAGTATTTTTTCTGGGGTAACTAGTCCCACATCTGGACTGGGAAGAGATTCTCAAACACATCTTAAATTAGTAAGAGAGCCCAAAATTATGAAATAATTTACTCCTATAAAGGTATGATGATCCTAACCTCCCATATTCTCGACCAATGTGAGTTCATAAGAATGATTGGGTTTGATAGCCCAAAGGACCACCTTATTTTGGAAAGAAAGTCTCAACACACTTATCGATGTGGAAGGGGTTGTGAATTCTCTTTTGAGATAAAAATGGTGAACCCAACTTGATTTATTGTTCAAGACATTTAAGCCCCCACAATCATACCATTGGGTTAATCCATCCACATACTTATGACTAAATAATAATGGTGAATTTAATGTGAATCTCTAAAATTAAAAATTTATCAATTGAAAAAATTTATCAGGGTTCTCATGAAATAAGTCTATCTTTGCTATGACAAGTCCACTCAAGAAGAGTGGTCAAAACCAGAATAATAAAAGAAAATTCTCTTACCCAACAATTTATTATTGATCATGTATCATTACTATGATGATGCAATGATCGATGACCTTCTTTCTTGTGATTGTAGATACTAGTCGAATAAATATCACCTGACCCAAGATCATGTTTTTATCTAGAAATCTCAGATTGAAACCATTCCAGGGTGCAGAATGACCTCACCTACTTGAACCCTTCAATGTAAATTTGAGAAAGGAATGGTCTAGGAATACTATCGACATGTTATAATCCCAAGACTTGATTCTACATGATAGGGGATACAAACACATAAATTAAGGAGTATGCATCACCCAAAGAAAGTTGTAGAAAATCTAGTGTCATGTGTTTCCACCACCATCCACTTCATAAGATTATCACCAGATCATGAAAATAACCACCTTTATTATTTGATGATGGTGGATCATGGAGTCAACTATGACTCCATTTTGGTTTATGTTCCAATAATAAGGGCTCCTTTCAACCATCTTTGCCAGTTTCATCCCACTAGTTCCAGTCAGTATCTTGTTGAGAGCATCATCTAAGACACTACCACCTCTGACACTCATGATTGGGAAACAAGGAAGACACATCAAGATTTAAAATATTTTGATAACTTGGATTGGGATCATATACCTACTTACAATAATCATGCTTTTCAGATGATTCCAGTGGTTTCCAGTGTGTACCCCCATATCCTACTTCACCTGAAGAAAGTATATGGGTATATTCCTAAAGAAGATGTGTTGGAGGCACATATTCCAACCAACATACATGAATTCCATTTGCATATTCTGATGGAATAAGGAGGAAATAAGTGGGATAATATACTCACTTTAATCCAAGATATCTTCTAGTATATATTGAAGATACAAACATTATAAGATTATATTTATGAAAACACTTCGATAAAGTGTCACTACATCCTAGAAAAAACTAAAGAACTTTTTTTTGACATTTTTAGGAACTAGTACAAGTATAGATATAGGAACACATTCTTATACCTACATCATGGTAGCACAAAATAATGATTAGAATGAATAAGTGTTTTCTTTGGATAAAATTCATATTATTTCTCTCATCCATGAGGATTATCGATATATTCCAATAATGGAAATTGAACCAAAGTGGGATCATTTTATTTTTCATATCGGGGCTCACCAAGTGAGAAAAAAACATGTATTAGGATAGGTGTACATTATTATAAAAAATGAATGTATGCATACTTCAAATGATTAGAATTAGGATCATATACCCACTCTAACAAAGGATCACCAAGTAAGAGTGGCACTTTCTTTGACAGACACATATTTCTATCGAAAAGACTTGTGGAATACTCTAAATTTTTAGGATTGGGATAATATCCTTGATCAAACCAAGGATCACCATGTGAGAGCTAAACTTTCCCCTACATATGATCATATTCCTATTAGGGATTCTACTTTTCATATTCAAGTAGTGCTTAGAATCCAGGCTCAAATCCCTATTTTCACTAATAAACAATTGCATCAGCATCATTCAGAGGCCATACAAGAGGAGTCTCATATTCCTTAACCCATTTCGAAGTTCCATTGGAATATTTTAATAGGGTTTATATCCCCACTTCAATTAGGGTTGATCGGCATATTCTAGAAACCACCTACATGCAGTCTTATATTTCTACCAATAATGAAGAAGCCCATAGGCATATTCTAGTTGCTTCATAACAGTAGGATCATAATCAATTAACACTAAATATTCATCAATATATTCTAGAAACAATAATATATAAGAATTATATCCCTTCATAATCTCAAAATGAAGTTTTATATATTCTATCTATGATGCAAAATAAGGCTCATATCCATAATCTGCCCAGTACCAGTTTCCTTGAGGTTGCTGGAGATACATTCTCAACACCCAATGGGTATGTAAACTCTTCAACTAAAGTAGAAGATGGTCATTAAAATTATAGTTCACCTCATGGTAGTTTTGAGATGGATCACTAGGACTATAATTCTAACATCTTCCATGGTGAACCTCCCCATTGTGATATCTCTCATGGACAAGGAAACCCCCAGCACAAAGACCTCTATAAATATTAGTTTTCAAAACTCATACACCTTCATATTCCGAGATACTCAAAACACCAGGGTCAAACATATATATTTTCCCATAAACTTCTAGTAACACTTCACCTAGTTCAATAGCTGACCCCAAGAAGAAAAATTGGTTGTTTGGCCTAGTGGAGGAATGAATGTCTGATGAAGAGGAAGGAGACATTGATATATGGATAGAGTTAACTAGAAACAACTTCCCCACTAGTTCATGGACCCTGTCCACTTCTAACTATGAGATCCCAAATGTTCTAGAGAAGGACTGCATGCCTTACCTAGGATAAAATATTTGGGCAGGTCATGAGGGACTAAAGGGTAGACACTATTTTTATCCATTATAAGAGGGTAACCTTCATGATATCAATTTAATATGTTGTAAACTGAACTTGTATGACATCACCATGGCCTAAGACCAAAAACAAGAGAAGAAACATTTGAATATACAATATGCTTGCTTCTATTTCATCACAACGCTTTGGAAACCGATCACCAAATCCATGTCATATATTTGTATTTGATGATGGTGAATGTATGGCTTATTTCACTAAACTACACCCCTCAAATAGAAGATCTCACCAAATGTAGAATCCATTAATTTCATATCCTCTTATGAGATCAGGTGGTCAGGTGACACACAATCTTGTTTTTCACTACAATGGAATGAACCCACTTTAATGATTCCAAGACATCACAAGTGGAGAGAGAGTATGGACAAAATATCTTTGAACTGGGAGCATTAATGAAATGAGAACAAATATTAGAATTTGAATCATAAGTTTAAATTAACCAAATACTTTATCATAAATAATTACTCCAATCATGGGATTCCATTGCACCCAACTCATGCATGAGCATTGTTGTGAAAATTAAAAAATATTGCAATAGAAACTACCATAGTAGAAGTCCATGAGTGAATCCAGCCCACCGAGTCATGGTAATATCTACCAATGCCTCCACCACTCAAATCATCAATCCATCTGAGGATCCACGACATTTCAACGTAGTTGAAAATAAACACTAACCCACTAGGTTGGGGGGATTTGTATCTCAATCACCGTCACATGGTCCATTACACCCCAAGACGGTACCAGAGAAATAAATGGGTGTTCTAGATCAACCCTAATCTGTAGGAATGGATGAATTTATATCTCAATTCATGTCATATTTGTCAAAAAAATCCTTGAATTTAATCATTAATTCCTTAGAAAAAATAAAAAAATGATTGTGGTACCTCGAAGTCCCTATCCCATAGAGATGGGTTGATTTTCATCATAATCCTCACATTAGATTGAATCCATGTTCTGGACATTGGGAGGTAAATAAAAATGGTCGACATCCCATCTTTTTATCTCACCATGAGATAAACCCCAACTATTTGGGGCCTATTTAGTAAAAATGAACAGAAACCCCCTCAAGGTCATTGATCCAAAAACAAGATAGGAGGAACTTACAATGAAGGAAATCAAATCCCATAGGGGTCTTAAGCCAAAAAAGGATCAATATGGACAAGGGTTTGATAAATTACCCTGAATGAAATAGGGAATAATTATAAACTTTTTGAGAGTAATGGGACAACTAAAAATACATTATAAACCCCTATGAATTACATCACCACCGACAAAACAAATAATGTGGATTGTGAGACAAATAAATAGGGTCATAATACCTAAAATATACCTTAAGAGGAGGATCACGATTCACCTATTGAGGTTGTAAATACCCAGATCTTGAGGACTGTCCAAAAGATTCCACATGTAAATATTGAGTTGCCATATCTATGGAAGAACACATCCATGGATAAAGGGAATTTTGTGGCCATATCCCAATCACTACCCTGAAGAGATGAAATTCCATCCATAGAGGAACGAATGACACAACATGAGAAGGGGATACAAAATTAAAGAAAACTCAATGAGTAGATACTTAAGGGAAATATTCCCATTGGGTATCCTCTTTAGTAAGAGTCAAATATCTCTCCTCTCATACATTGAGAAAGATCTAATCTACCTAAAAGAGCTGCATCTAATCCTCAAACCAGCTCTGGATCAAGGCACTTGGTCTACATAAAAGATTAATTCAAAGATGATAGTGACTTCCCTCTATTACGGCGACAACCCATCCCTCACCAGGGTGATCATTGAGTCTTATAATTGACTAAGAATTGTTACACGATTAAAATGGTGACACCTCATCTATACCTGACTAAAACCTGTAGAAATTAGGTGTCTTATATAGTAGTTCATCTAGAATTACTCAATTTCATTGAGTCTCTAGACACTAAAATAGAAGAAATCTAAGAGAGACACATGCCTTTGTATCCTAGGAAGAATCCATATCCTGAATAGGTGGATCACACATTTCTCCCACCACATTTCTACAATTCTACCTTCTCCGCCTTTGATGTCATAGGATACCTTGAACATCATATCATGCACTTTCTATCCCAATGCAGTCTGATTATGGGCCCACAAGATTAGTAGGAGGCAATGAAGATGGAATTTTTATATAGGCACTGACAGGTCCATACGTTTTTTTATACAGAGGCCTTGTAGCATGATCTGTTGTAGGAAGGAAAGACCTTCTTCATCAATTATTTTACCATTTTGTCTCAACACTAAGGATATCAACAATTTCCAATCTGAAAGAGTGAAAATGAATTGAAAATGAAAGGTTATTAAATTCATATAAATATGGAATGGTTTTACCAATTCACTTAGAATCCCCCTCTCAAAGGAAAAATTTATCGAACTTTCTACTATAAATCTCTGGGACATTCTACAGACCACCTGATCTAAATGAAATATCTAGGAGGATTCTATGTGTTTATAGAAAAGAAACAACATTTGGAAGACTCTATTTAGCATACCTAGTCTATGTCCTGAATCATTCCCTCAACACAGGGGAAAATTATTGGTAAGTCATTGAATGTAATTGTTACCACAAACTTGTAATAATGCCCATCCAAGAAACTTGGTAGGTCCCGAACTACCCAAAACCTCCTATCGAGCTAATAAAACAAACAAAAATGCCAACAAATTTTTTTTTGAGATTAGGGTAGGCTACAATTTGAGGAACATATAAATAAAGTATACTCCATACAAAATGAGTATGTATCCAGTTATTTCCTTGTAGCTATAGACAATAACATTTTCAAGATACCGCATCCTAGGAAGCCAATGAGGTAAACCTCACTGACCATCCTAACTATTGTCCATTCTATAAACGGCGATGACACGAAATCTCAGATTTCTTCTTCTACAAATATTTTATCCACAAAATGGTCGATTCTAAATAGGTGATGTTGGAAAATCTCTATAATAGGTGACCTATATATCTATTTCCCAGTTAGAAGAAGAGTGTGATTGAAAAAGAGTTTTAGACAGGCATGGGGAGAAGATCAACAACTAAATGACTTGAAAGATAGTTGACTGAGCGCATGAAACCCTAAGAGAACAAATTCTCAACCCCATAACAGTCCCATCACCTAGGGACTTGACATGAAATATGCCACCTTGAGCTTGGTGCAACCATTGGATAGAGGAAGATATATAAGAGGAAGAGTCATATTCAACTCAAATGCAAGATCTAACTCTTGCAGATCTCTTCCATGAAACATCCAAAGCCTAAGAACCATCCCATCAAATAGAGCACTCATCAGATGAAGATCCAATATTTTGTTTCATTAGTATGATACACTTGGAAGTATCCTTATCTGATGACTAATATGCCTCTGTACATGAGTTCCCCATAAATGACCAGGTATCTAGAGCCCAAAAGAAAAATAACCAAGGATATAGGGTATATCTAATGCATGATCAGACTCGATATCTTAGTAAATTTCCTACAGAGGATATATATATATAACTAATACTTGTGGGAAAGAACTAAAATGATCTTAATAGAAATATAGAGGTGCCTTAGATCCCTTTATTGGTCTCCCCAACCCAGTTATCTTACACGATTTCTTAGTGGGGATTAAATTGTCTAATCAGCCCATGAGATGGGGAAGGTTGGAACAACCTATGCCAACGACCATAGTTATTCTCTTATTATCTACTCAAGAACTATGCCCATCCACTTTAAATTACTCAACACTTGAGACACATAATAAAGAGAAACCCCACATTGGGAAGCATCATCCTAGGACATAAAATTAAGTCACTATGAAATAATTAGAGGTTGTCCCATTAAAACTATTAATCCTAAATATTCTTTATCAATACAAAATATTTTCTATCGTTAAAAATAACTCATGGAGGAACTTGCTAAAGATATAATGACCCCAAAAGAGTTTGATATAGAAGTCACTATATTCATGGTCTATCTAGTTGAGATTATGCCATCAAAATTTCCTGTAGCTATCTCTTTCAAAAAGAAAAGTCAGGATAAGTTTATCCAGGAACACATTAAAACCTTTTATGTTTTAGGAATACATGACAATGTTGATATTAAAATGTCTCTAATTGAAAATGGTTTTGGGATCAAACTCATCCTAATTCGGACCCTCCAATGTTTGGGATATAGATAAGGGGACTTATCTCCCACAAATCTAACCATTCATGATTATGATAAAAGAAAGAAAATAACTCTGAGGAAGATCAAGATCAATCCATTTTTTAGGGATATCATGTATAACACTGAGTTCATGGTTATCTAAGAAGACACTACATATAATTTCCTGATTGGAAGACTTTTTCATTGCATCCACATGCTGGTCCATTCAATATTTCAACAACGTTCAATATAACCCATTGTTGGGAAGGTCGAAATACTGCATGGTTATAATCCCCTCATTGATTCATGAAAATCCACAAAAGCTAAGGAATGTTTCAATAAATGGAAAAAAAATATCCAATGGTTAATGAAAATATGTAGATTGCAACCCTTAATGACTTGGGGACTAACCCTATCAATCCATGTAATATTATCAACAACAGTTAGGTTCTACCCATATATCTGGTTGAAGAAACAGGGCTGATATTAAATGTCCAAGGTTCTTCTTTACCTAACAATAGTGTAAAAGAAATTCAAATCTTAAATCTCACTACGATGAACCTGGGAGTAGGGGATGTCAATGGGTTTACCCATGGCCTCTATCAACTCGATAGTGATTGGGATGCCCTCATAATTTCTACATCATTTGAAAATGACTCCATAGATTCAAAGGTGGAAGAAGAAAAGGATGGCCTCAAGAACACACCTCCCACATTTGAGTAAGGCTTCTCCACTACCATCGAGGAGTTAGCGGTAGGTAAATCTAGGAACAGATGAAGAGTCATAACCTACATTGATTAGTTCTATGATTCCTCTTGAGTATCAAGAAATACAAATTGAATTTTTAACAAAACATCAATATGTGTTTTCCTGTAATTGTAAAGAAATTCTTCGACTGAATCTAAATGTGTTTTTACAGAATCTCAGCCTACTCGATGACCATATAGGATTCAACCGGGTGACCAAGAGGTTGAACCCTCTATTTCTACTAATGTAGATACGAAATTTGATAAATTGATCTGAGAAAATTTTGTCTGGGAATTAAAATACCCAAAATGGATCACCCTCACCGAACCTATTAATAAAAAGAATGGGTGGATAAGGTCAATCATCAATTTCAATAACCTTAATGGATACATCTCAATGGAAGACTTCCCATTAATGATCACTGAACTATTGGTCGATGTAACTTCTAGATTCCAAGACCTCCCCTTGATGGATGGGTACTCTAGGTATAATTATATAATGATAGACCATAAAGATGAGGAATCAACTGCCTTCATAGCACCCCAAGGGATCTTTTACTATCAGATCATGGCCTTTGTCTTAAGGAATATTGGTGCTACATATAATTGTTCCATGCATCATATATTTAAGACCATATTGGGATGAATAGTACATGTTTTTTCAATGATTTGGTGCTCAAATCATGAAAGAACTGTGTTCGAATCCTAAAATTTCATATAGTCTTCAACAAGTTTCTATAAGATAGTTTAAATAGAAATCTGCGGAAATTATCTTTTAGTGAAATGTTAGGGAAATTCCTTGGATTTTTGATATGCCACCATGGAATCAAGTTTTAACTTGAAAATACTAGATAATTTCTAGTAATTCCACCCCTTGTAATCTCAATGAGATGAGGGAGATCCAAGGGAATAACACCTAAATTCAGTTTTTCATAGCCATCCTTGCTAAAAAATGTCACACCCTAACCCATGTATTTCGATTATTTAATTATTTTCTACAATTGAATATTTTTTTGGGGTTTGGGTTGAGTCCTCGATGAATGTTTTGGGCTTATATTCAAAATTGGGTGTTTTGGGTCTGACGTCATTGGGTGCAAGGGTGGAGTGTGATACCACGAGGCTTCACCCAAACAACTGCATGACCTATTCATCTTTAAAAAAAAATGAGTAAATTTTGAATTTTTTTGACCCATTTTAAATTTTTATTGCTGTTAATAATTATATTATTATTCAAATGATATGAATACTTTTATTCTTATTTTTTATCAATATGATTATTATGATTATGATTATTATTATTATATTAAATTTATTTTGTTTTTTATATTATTTTAACTTTTTTAGGGATCTTGTGCAACCCTTTCCATCCATTATCTCTCCAATCACCTCTCTCTCTCTCTATCATCCTCCCTCTCCCCTATCTTTTTTTGGTGTAAGGAGGGGCCCATCGCCGCCTCCCTCGCCTAGTTGGCCAATCGCATCACGACCGCCACCTCCAGAAACCCAAGATGATGTGGCCCCGACCTCCTAATCCACCAAGCATGGTGTCCTGACATGACCCCCCCCCCCCCCCCCCGACCCTCTTGTTCACTAGTAGCATAGACCCCTCTACTGACCCACCTCTGGTCGGCGCCCCCTTCAAGTGAGATCATGTCCACTGACCGCCTCATACGTCCATCTTCTGGTGATTTCCCCCTTCCTCCGCATTTTTTGGGGTTCTCCCTTTGTGATATTTTGGTTTTCCCAAAACCTTGGAATGGGTTAATCTAATTTTGGTGTTTTTAATTTGAAGGGGTTGTGTGACTCGTCTTTTGAAACCCCTTGAGGGGTGTTTCGGTGTTTGTCGTAAAAGGTGATGTGTTTCAAATCATCCTGGGTTGTTGCCTCCATTTGAGTTGAGGGTTCTCTCCCCGCCTTTTGGTTTTTCATACTCTAATTGTGGATCTCTATGTGATTTGAGTCTTTAGTATTTAATTTCTAGGGAATTGGACCTTACCTTGTGGTATTTGCCATGCGTCTTTCTGTTTCATCATGGTCTTGAGGTAGGTTTCTGATGTGCTTTCCTTCTAAAATTAAAAACCATTAATTTTATGTTTTCACCACTTATATTCATGATAAATATTGTTGTGTACCCTACTTGTTAGACTTTTGGTGTGATTATATTGTTTTAAGGCTTGTTTTTTAATAATTTGGCTTGTTTTTCTAAATTAGTGCACACCATCTATTCGTAAAAAATTCTTAGTTTTACCTTGGAATTGTTTTGTGATATTGAAAGCATATTGTGGTTCTGTAAACAAGTTTTTGGCATGTGAAATGTTGTTTTGGGGTTTCTTGAAATGGGTTTCAAATGTTTTTATGCTAAAGGAAGTTTGTTTTGGATTTTAAAATTAGTTTGTCTCGTGATATTGAGTCATATCCCGGTTGTATTCTTCAAATGAAAGGGATTTGGTTTAATGTGAGATGAAAATGTTTTATAAAGGGGTTTTATAAATGATTTTATGTTGAAATGGTGTGTTTTCACCTCTTTTAAAATATTTATTGAGTTATTAATTAAGGTTGGTTTTATGGTACATTGAAGGGCCTGTTTGGACACTTTGGAAAATGATGAAAAGTGTTTGTCATAAAACCCTCGTTGGATATTCCATGTCCCTTGTTGATATGGGATGGTTCTGATTTCATCAATATGGAATCCCCATTTCCCATTATAAGTGTCCCTTGGTTGGGAACCATTGGTAATATATTGATATTAAGGAATGAGATTCATCCTTGGTGAGACTCGAGGAGAGTCCTGCTATGAATTATTATTATAAATATAGGTTGTGATTTGATGTTCGGTAGAATATGATGGATCACCCCCTTTAATAACTAAGACATTGGAACCTGGCGTATTGAGTTAATTTTCTGAGATGAGTGTTTCACTGGTAGGTTATAGTACTGACTATTGGCCCATAGTAGGCGAATATATTTGGGTTTACTACTATGGGATTTTCCCACAGCCTATCCTAAGAAAGGTTGGATGATCCTATAGAGCATAAGATTTCATCATATGTGGAATGCTACTATAGATAGGGTCACATGTATTAGTGTCAACTGAATTATTCTTGATCTCCTAGGTTCACCTATGTCTAGTGGGTTTTAACTATTCGAACTGTTGTTGATATACTTGTATACCTATTTACATTTCACTTTCTATTATGATTTCCTTGGTACTCTTGTGTGGTGTTTTCATAGAAAGTGATTTTTTGGTTTCCTAACTCCTATGAAAATGTTTTTTTTTTCAAAATTGAATGTGTTTCAAACACCTCAGTTCCAGTTTTAAATGAAATCATCACATTCCACCTGAAATAGCATTGTAACACTTAATGATAGAATATGGTTTTGAAAACGATTAAGGTCAATGGATTGTACTTTTATTTTAAATAAAAACTATTGAAATTCGTACTTTAATATATTTTCATTCAAACTTAGAATTGATGTTTCCTTAATTTTAAAGGTAGTGCATTGGGGAATAGAAAATCAGGCTAGCCTAATGAGTTTTAATACTCACACATATACCTATTTTTTTGTTTTTAGTCCTTGTGCAGGTTCTATAATAGGTGATTTTTCCTTGGTCAATGTTTGATCATTGAGATAGAGAGTGACCCATGGGGTCACACTGAGATGATGGTTATCCCATTCAGTTTTTTTTTCTTCGGTTCTTATTTAGTAGTTTCATTTGGTTTATTTATTTTGATCTGTTATTTATTAATTCCACTACTTTTATTTATTTATATTTGGAGAAATTATTCCTTTCTTCACTCTATTGATTCCCTGGTACTAGTTTTCCACTCAGGAGCATTGGTAATACCTCTCTAGTCTTGTCATTGATTGTCTTAGGTGACCGTTTAGTGTTGGCCTGGGTTTTTTCATGAAAAAATGGTATCATATAAGTTTGGATCTTAGAAGACCATGCTTTTTATTTTTCCTTTTTCTATTTGAGGATGTCAGGGAATATGGATCAAGATTTTCAGAACATGAGGGGTAGGTTCGGGAAGAGCATCATGAACGTTATCTTGTTCTGATGCTCGGGTTTCCATGGGAATTCCGGTTTAATTAGTTTCTTTTGTTTTTAGGGAATTTTTTGTCATTGGTATATGAAAAAGGGAGTTGGAAAAATAGTTATCATGAGATCGCACATCTTGGAAATCCATGTGGAGCTAGTTTCATGGTCCTAGAAGGCTCTTTGTGTTAGTAACTTGTTTGGCATATGGATTTAAAACATATGGTCATGTCACCAACTACCATTATTTCAATTTTTTGGTTACCCTATGAATTTTGAATGGAACTTGAATCAGATAAATTGGTTTGGGAAAATAGTTGTATAAAATTACATGTCTGATTTAGGAATTGTTTTAAATGAAATGGGATGAGTTTTAAACCAAATGAATTTTGACTTGGTGGATAGTGTGTCTTTTGATGGTACATGATTTTTTAAATGGGATGCATTATTTGTTTTTTGAAAATGAAGATGTTTTGTTTAGCCTTTGGTGTTTTCGTTGGAGTTCGCATGCATCGTTTTATATTTAAATGGGGATGGATGCCTAGTATAGGATAGGGGATGGGTACCTAGGGTGTCATAAAAATATGAAAGTGAGTGAGGCTTGAAGAGACACCGTTGGTGAGGGTGAAAATACACCATGTTTGTTCTTGAAATCAAAAGTGTTTTCAGAAAAGAGATATGCGTTGTTTACAATGGTTTGTTTTCTTATGTTTAATGTTGGATGCTTCTGTGGTATTCATTATTGAGGATTTTTAGTGTTTATTTGACCGTATTGACTTTTAATTGTCTAGTGGGAACCCCTATAGAGATTAGATGGGAGATCCTAGTATGGTTGATGAACCTAAGGATTTTATACCGGAGTTCTGGAAGATAGATCCATCGCTCTTTTATGGTCAAGAAGACCCTTCCGTAGTAGAGAAGGGGATGCTAAAGATCGAAAGGGACTTCCACCTCATTGTGTTTCCCGAGTCGTTGAAGGTAACGTTTACAACCTTCATGGTTGAAGGTTCACCATGTATTTGGTGGAAGTCAGTGTCCTGGAATAAGCCCCATCTAGAGATTACATGGGATTTTTTCAATGATTTGTTCAATTATAAGTATTTCTATGAGAATTAATTGGTGAGAAAGGGGATGGAGAAGTGTTTTCCATTGTAGGATGATGGATTAGTGTGGGAGTATTTATAGTTTTTTTTGGATTTATTCCCTTATGATTTAGGGTATACCATAGATGACTCCCTGAAGGCACAACGTTTCGAGGAGTGTCTCCATCCTGATCTACAGTCAAAGGTTTTAGAGTCCTACCTAACATCATTTTCTAATGTGGTGAGACTACCCTTTCATGTCA
This sequence comes from Viscum album, assembly GCA_963277665.1. Classification (NCBI taxonomy): domain Eukaryota; kingdom Viridiplantae; phylum Streptophyta; class Magnoliopsida; order Santalales; family Viscaceae; genus Viscum; species Viscum album. The sequence continues at coordinate 299,739,749 of OY728131.1, read as the reverse complement.
AATCTGGGATAGCAAGAGTGCTTTAAGTATTACTCCCTCCTTCAATTCCTAGGAATAGTGGGGAGGATTCTAAAAAATAGATGAGGAAGCGATTGAAATAGATATAGAAAGTCACATAATCAGAATTCCTTTTGATATTTCATCAAACTCTTCTGAGCAAGAGATCCTCATGTTTTATCATTGTGGAAAGTTGGGTCACAAAAACTCATTGTGTATAAATGATTCAAATCCCTTCCAGGATTTTGGAAACTTGGGTAACTTGCAAAGATTCTATCAGGGTGTCACTAGAAAGTGTCATGGAGAAAATTCATAGAAGTGATGTGTTTTTTGGTTTTTGTTTAATGTTTCTTGTGTAATTTTCCTTCCATTTGAAGGGATATCTTTTTGTGGAAGTTTTACTAATGTTGTTTTGGGTTTTGAGATGTTTGAGAATGTTGTGGGATTTTTGATGAACCCTTGTTTTTATTGACAGCCTAGTTTTCATTTCAAAATTATGTCCTTTCATTTGTCAGATCAAAAGATGTTTCTTTCTTATTATGATTATCAGAACCCGATTATGAGGAAGGAGATGATTCATCCATTAGAGCTCTAGTCAAAGCCCTTGGAGTGAAACTGGCACATAGTTAGGTACCCCGGGGGTTTAAGATGTTTGGTTAAGGTTGTACCTCTATGATTGTGGTGAGGCGGTTCAAGCATTTCTTTTGTAGTTTCTTTGTCACTGTAAATTTCCCTATGGTCGCAAAGAGTGTGGTGTAATTACCCTGCAGGTCGTGTCTTTGGATATGCTTTCTTATATTTGAGATTTGTGTTAATGTCCTTTCATGCACCGCCCATGTGAATAAGGCGAGGTCTTGAATTTTAGTCATCCTTAGGTGAAAAGTGGTGGGTGACTATCGGTGGTGGATTAATAATTCCATTATTGGGCCCCTTCCCTCATTTCCAATGTGGTGAGTGTTTTTGGACTATGTGGGAGGCTTCAGTTTAGATATATTCCCCTTTATATGGAAGTGAGTGGTTTAAATGTTTATGTTGTGTTCCTTGAGATTGGGAAAGCCCCAAATTTGGGTTCAAGTTGAATTTATGTTCAATCATTTATTTAGTTTGGTTCTTAATGATGGGGAAACCCACCACGGGTCTCATTGGGGTTTCTCTTAAGACATTATCATATTCTAGTTGAATTATTATTGTGAGGAGTCCATTTTGGCCTCCCCTCTACTAGTGATCAAATTCGGGAAATGAGGTTGAGTTTCATTGGTGGTCAACGGAATGTCCTCAGATTAAGAGGTTGGGTAATTTTGATATGGAATCCTTAAGTGTTGGTCAATCGGATAAAGTAGTATGGCTTTCTAGGGGTAGAAAGAGTTATGGTGGGGAGAATTGTCACACCTCGGCCCGTGTATTTAGTTTATTTAACTATTTTATTCATTTGAATTTTTTGGGGGGTCAGGTTGAGTCCTAAACAAAAATTTTGATCTTATGTTAAAAACTGTGCATTATGAGTTCAATGTCATCAGGTGCCTGGGTGGAGAATGATACCTTGAATATTCTCCCATATAATTTTATGACCTATTAATATTTGAATAATTAAATTGTGCAACTTTTTTAATTTTTTTTGTCATTCAAAATTTTTATGGTTGTTAAGAATTTTATTATTATTAAAATGATATGAATGATTTTATTATTTTTATTTTTATCATTATGATTATTATGACCATAATTTTTATTATTATATTAGAATTTTAGTAAGTTTTTTTAGATTAGTTTTACATTTTTAGGGTTATTCTACATCACATTCCCTCCTCTATCTCTCCAATAACCTCTCCCTCTTGGACACCTTCTCCACTCTCTTTGTTCAGCGCAAGCAGGCCGCCACTGCCATCTTCCTCTCCTAGCCAGTTGTCCCCATCATGATCGTCGCCTCCGGCCACCCCAGACGGCGCTGCCCCGGCCTCCTACTCCTCCCAGTACGACGGCCCGTTATGACCCCGCACCCCTCATCCCTCTTTCTCACCAACCGCGCAGCCCCCCTCATCCAACTCACCTCTGTCCAGTTCCTCCATTCGGTGAGATCCCATCCACTGACCACCTCCAAAGAAAATATTCTGTTGTGTTCCCCCTTCCTCCTATTGTTTTGGAGTTCTCCCTTAGTGAGGTTCTGGTTTTACCCAACCCTAGGTGTGGTTTAAGGGCATGTTTGGCCACTTTTAAAAATGATGAAAACTTTCTGTCATAAACCACCATTGAATGTTACTTGTTCTTTGTTAAAATGGGATGGTTGGGTTTTCCAATGTATAGAATCTTTAGGTTCCATTATATGGGTCCCTTAGTTGGAAACCCCTGGTAATCTATTTACTTTAAGGCATCAAAATCATCCTTGGGGAGACTCAGGGGAGTCCTGCTATGAATTATTATTATAAATATAGGTTGTGATTTGATTCTTGGTGTCATCTAATGGATCACCCACTTTAATAACTGAGACATTAGAACCTGGAATATTGAAATAATTGTCTAATATGACTGATGCACTGGTAGGTAATGGTATTTACTAGTGGCCCATAGTAGACAGATATGTATGCATTCATTGCTATGTGATTTTCCATCAACCATTCATGAGAGAGGCTGTTGAACATATAGAGTGTTAGGTTTCATTGTATGTGGCGTGCTACTATAGATGGGTTCATATGTATTAGAGACTTTGGATTATTTCTAATCTTTCAGGTTTGCCTATGTCTAGTCGCTTTTAGCTGTTTGAACTATTGTTGAGATACTTTTATACGTTTTTACATTGACCTTGCTGTTATGATTGCCTCTCTACTCTTGTGTGGTGTTTTCATGGAATATGATTTTTTGGTTTTCTAAAACCTATGAATTTTTTTTCAAAAAGAGAATGTGTTTCAAACTCTTTAGTGTTGTTTTTAAATTAAATCAACACTTTCCCCTATAAATAGCATGGTAACACTTAAGGATAGATTCTAGTTATGAAAATGATTATGTGTAATGGTTTGTACATTTATTTTAAGTAAAACCTATAGAAATTCTTATTTTAATATATTGTCATTAAAACTTACAATTGATGTTTCTTTAATTTTCAAGGTAGTTCATTGGGGAATACAATATTGGGAAAGCCTACTGAGTTTTAATACTCACGCCTATAGTTATTTATTTGTTTTTAGTCCTTGTGAAGGTTCCAGCTTGGGTGCCTTCACCTTGGGTGATGTCTTATCATTTAGTTGGAGAGTGACCCATGGGGTCACATGGATATAGTGGTTTTCCCATTCGGTTAGTTTTTTTTTCTTCAATTCTTGTTTAGACATTTTATTTGGTTTATTTATTTTGAGTTTTTATTTATTAATTCCACTAAATTTATTTATTTATATTGGGAAAAGTCATTCCCATCATCACTCTGTCGATTCCCTAGATCCATTTTTCATCTCAAGAGGATCAGGAATGCCTCTAGAACCTTATCACAAATCATCTCGGGTGACCTGTTAGGGTCGACCTGGGTTGGTTCGTGATAGAAAATTTATCCCCTTCACCAAGAAAAAAATGAAGAGAATATTTTATCAAAGGGATGATAACTTCCAAGGATCCTTTGAGAATATTAATTAGTACCTACTTCTCCCACTAGTCATAATGATGTTGGAGGAAGGAAATACACTCATATTACATGTGACCTCCCTAGAATTATCAATTGGGGCTCTCCTCACATAGAAAAATGATGAGGGTAGTCTTAATAGTCTCTAATACCTTAGTTAAATGATTCTAGGTATAGAGACTCGATATTATGATGTTAAGAAGAACTTCCTTGGATCATATTTTCATTGAAAAATAAGATGCATTACATATAGCTGCTCGAATCCCACCTTTAATCTCATATTTATCTACTCAACTACATCATTGGTCTCCCATATTGGCTTGGAATTTGGATCGATGAGCAGACATTCTACAATAGTATGAAATCCTATTTTTTTCAAATAATTCATAGAAAGAGAAGGCCCTAGATGATTTACTCATGGCACATATCAATCTAGAATGTATACCAATTGACATCGTGCTCCCAAATGAGGAGGTTATTAATGACCATGACACTCCTTGAATATGGGATATGTATTTTGATGACACCACATGAATTATTATTGAAATAAAAAGTTTATAAACCCCATGGATAAATCATGGAGGTATAGGGTTCTTTTTTATTTCTCTAGACAAAGCATTTTTCCCCTAATATTTATTATTAACCAACGGCTGCACTGAAATTGAGGAAAAATACCAAGCCCTCATCACTGGGTTGGTACTATCCCTACAACTATATACATCCAACCTGAACCTAAATGGAGATTCATACATAGTGATAATGTATATCAATGATGAATATTCTATAAAAAAGGAAATATTGGACCCTTTCTATAGAAATGTTAAAGGAATAATAGTATATTTTCCTTTGGATCCCATGCTGCATCATATCCCTAGTTAACAAAATGATCATGAAAACATATTGTCTAATGCATCCATAGTCTTATCTGACCCTAATCAAGAAAAATAAATCTACTGCATCACACATATAAGGAGATTCTCATCGATCATCATGTGCGACATGTAATAATTCTCTAAGGTCAACACTACCCTCGAGCACAATGAACCAATATCATCCCCCAAATAGATGGATTCCATAATTGGTTATCTCTAAAATGGGACTCACCAAGTGAGAAGGGAACAAATTTGTCTCCAATTAGCAACTTTAACCTTCAGGATGGACCAAAGGAGAAAAAAATCCCTCAATAAGTGAGGCTTTGATGCAATCCTCCTTTGATGCATTACAGAAAGTGAGATTCCAACTATCATGAAATAATTTCATACAGGCTCGAGTGGAACTCATCAGTTTGGGATGAGGATCTCCCATAAAATCAGACGTCATGGTAACTACTAATGAACAATGACATATGACTATGTGGAGTACACCAGAAATTTTCATTCATTCTAGATCCCATAACAATTTATCCATGAACACCATAAATTGCAACATATAGCTAAATATTACAAGTCATTTTCCATATGGGTAATGGATGTTCGTGGATATATCCCCAAGCCATAGAAAAGTAGTTTAATTACATCATTACTACAACAAAATTATTTTCAAAATCAGTTATGGAGATACCCCTCATTGAATTTGGGATAAATAATATCATAAACATCATGAATTCCAATATCATCACTAGTTTTAGATTCCATCACATGATATTGAAAGAAAACAATCCCAACTTCTATTCTACATATTTGAAAAATCGTACCTAGAGTAGAACATGGGTTCCCCCTCATCCCTTGAAAGGGGGGTTATCAAAATCAATAAAAAATGAAGGCCTTCAGGCCATTCGAGCTACTTAGAGTAGAACATCGATTCCAATCATTAATCCTACTATCAGTTACAAGTAAATGAAAATATATATTCCTTCAATAAGACACATTCAAATACACTCTACAATATGGTCAATAAGGATAAGATGTCCTGGTTGGACAAGATCCTCAATGCTTTATGGACCTACTATGCCACCACACATACTACTGCATAAGAAACATGTTATTCATTGGTGTATGGAACTGAGGTAGTATTACATGTAGAAGTTTAGTTTCCATCATCCAACATAGAAATATACAGGAAACTCTTAGATGAAAAGTAGTTGAAAATGTTGTTGGATGAATTGAAAACATAGATGAGAAAATTCTATATATATATCACAACCTTGAATTCCATCATAATCAGATTTAACAAGGCTTAAATATTAAGGTTTGCCTCTATTTTTTACTTTAGGGATAACTGGTATTGGCTCTTAGGATCCCAAAGATATCAAGGACAAAACCTATGAAACAAGAAACCAAATGGGAAGGTCCTTATATCATACATAATGTCTATCAAAATGGAGCTTATTCACCTACAATAATGGATGTGGAATGTGTCACTCCCTCCACAAATGTGAGTCTTCTTGTGATATACTTTTCATAGCTACCATCAAACATCTATCCTCCTAGTTTCATGATGCTAAACTGCACAAAAACATCATGACCATATGATGTTAAACTATATGAAACACATCCTAACATTGTGGCATTAAACTATAGATAATGCATTATTGTTTTGTGGTGTTAAAACTATAAAGTTCATCCTGGAAACCTAATTATAAAATATAGGTAAGCTATCCTCACCACATGAAAAAATAATTTAACATATCCCCAACATTCCTCTTCTTTTAGGTTGAGTCACCTTTATCCTTACAACATGACATTAAGATACACAGCAGATGTTATTTCAACATGACACAAAACTCCACAGTTTTCCTGAAGTATAAATCATTTCATTTTCATTAAAATGAGATAAATCAAGATTCCTTGATCCTATATCTTGGCCTAGCCACCACATGATACAAACATCCCCTTTCATTCTTTTAATTTCCTCTATGTGGTGAGAGTAAACTTTGAAATTCCTTGTTTCTCACACAGATCATAACCCATGGGAGTTGAGGAATTTTTTTAAGGGAATCCTCAGATAGCCAAGACATATCAATTCATGACATGGTTATCATGGTACTTGATTCAAGACCTTAAAATAAAAACCATATTTCCATTCCATGTGATGTTAAACTACATGGTTGATGTGACTTTCATGACATAAAATTGCACATTACCATGGGCTTCACCCAAGAGGACCACAATCCTTGGTGTTGGTCTCCCACCATACCTACATTCTAGATCTACATGTGGATTTATTCCTACAATTATAGGATGTGTAGTGATGTCCAAATATATATCCCTAAGACTATTTCAAATATTCTCTTCTCATGTTTGGGATCCTATGTATTTGTTTCATGATTTTAAACAACATGATTTCTCAAGAACTATGTATGGTTTGGTTCCTATAACCATAGGATACATTGTGATTCCCAAATCTCCAATCATAGGCCTAGATACAATAATCAACAGGAACAATTCCCCCACATTGAATACGGTTCAGACCTATGTAGAGAGTTTCTCCGTTAGGAACTGTATATGGATTGATTCCTATTACCATAGGATACATATTGACACATGAATATTGGTTTCCTAGATCCATATATAAAAAGAAAAAAAATATCCCCACAACATTTCATACCATTGAGGCCTGGACAGGTAATTTTTATAAAAGTACTACATATGGTTTGATTCCTTCCACCACAAGATATGTAGGGACATATGAATTTTCAATCCTAGGTTGGAACAAAATATATAAAATGATAGAAATTCAACCCCTAACAACTTATGGGTTATACCTAAGGATAAAACTATATAAGACCCAATTATTCATGGATTAGTTCACTGCTCTATTTTCCCTTATGTCTCACACAGAAAATGGCTTATGTGAGCTTAGGGGACTTGGAAAGTCACATTGGATAACATATTTAGAAAATATTTCATAACTGGTATTGTGTCAAAAAATAAATACTTTAAACTACATATAACATTGAAACCCTCACTACATGACATTAAAATGAAATAAAAAAATCCTAGTCGCGTGACATTAAAACTACACGAAAAATATGTCCTCACCACAAGATGTTAAAGGCCACAGAAGGCATCCTTTCTGAATGACATTAAAAGATCATGAAAAATTAATCCCCACTACCTGACATTAAAATGTGAAGGCCATAACCAATATTTATTACTTATCCAAGGAACATAGGATTCTGACCCTGGTCAACCAGAGAATGAGGTGGTTTTATCTACCTTTAATCCCCTATCCTCAAAAATCATATATCATGTCTTGAGAACCTCAGTCTTTTGAAAACCTTTTCATGTACCTTGTAAATAAAGAAATATCTATTTTTTTGAAATTTTTTTTTATGAATAAAGTCTTAGAAACACAAACTAGAGACATCATGACCCTTCAATAAGGGATTTCAGACCCTTTTGAACTGGACATCACTGTAGAAGAACTCAACACCTAAGGATGTAATAGTCTATCCCTTGTATGATTTTCCCATGTCATTACTCATGAAATGAGAACCAAAATTCATGATTTACAAAATTTTCATCTCTCACTAAGAAGTATTTTGGAGTAATCTTTACCTAGGGTATTGAAATTAGGATCTTGTGTAACATTACCCTTATAGCAGGTCCATGTGTATCACAACCATAAACTAACCACACATTGGTCAAAGCTATAGGACCATATAGTTTAACCTTTGATGGTCCATATGGAAATACCCTAAACTCTTGATCCCTATATTCGATGAAAAAATAAGATGCTAAATGAATATAGAATAAATATTATAGGTCCAATATTGTAGCCTTGGTAAAGTAAAATCTTATCTCACTAGACCCCCCTGGTCCAAAAAAGTTCGATTAATGATTTTTTACATCCCCTCATCCTAATAACAAGTTCTCTTGGTAGCGACACAACCATTTGGGTGCTCAAACACTTCTTTAATATTACATTTTCCCTCAATCACACTTCATTATTTGAGTGACTTGGGTCACCACAAACCTTTCATAACCCATGAAAAAAATAAATCTCTTTGTTTTATCATGCTATCAAGGCATAATGGTTGTGACCCACCAACTAAAAAAATCTTGGACATATATTAATGGATTTTTGATCTTTTTTATTCTAACGCCACTATGAAAAAACTCCACACCATGGAGTGTAATGGATCATTCACATATTTATATTCACATACCATCATCATGACCTGGGAAATTTGGACCATCACTTTTAACCCCCACAACCAGACTATTCATGTGGATTCAACATTATAGATGATACATCCTCATGTATTATACAATTTCTCAAATTATGTATTTGACACTCCATTCTCGAACAACTTGAAGGGCCATGCCATCAGACTCAAAACCACAGGGTGTAGGGACTGATCCTCCCCCTAAAAATCTAAACTACTCTATGGTTCTTGAACACTTTCTAGATAGCTTATTATCCATATCCAACTTCATCTCCCAGAGACTTGAGTCTTTGAAAATCTATCATTTCCCTTGGAAAGGATTGGGGATCATCTTTTCTTGGACATGCATGTATGACTTATGGGTTCATGTATAAGGGATTTTACCTACCAACTAAAGGTATATCCTCTTTGCAGGAAAAGAAACTGCAATCCTCATGAGACCTGAAAACATTGTGGTGTAACCCATCACCTCGTGGTGTTTTGGGTCATTTCATACACTTAGTACCCATTAAATGTTTGTTGACTCCAACTTTTGGGTTATTAATTGATCAACCCATATCCCAACTATCCTTGTGGACTTGTATTCTAAATATTTTTCTTCATCCACCGATACCATTTGAACAATATTAAATAAACCTTGGAAATGTGTATGTAGACTTTTTTTGACCATGTTACCAATGCATAAGGGCTTCAACTTACAAACAAGTGGCCTATCCACCTTATTGAAAAGTAAATCTAGTCTTAAGGAGACTTAAAAACACTAAAGTGGAACTCGTAACCTTAGGGATTTTTTGGTCATCACTAACATGTCTTCCCCAAATTCCATATTCATCAATAGAGTCCTATCAGCAAGACTTTGGACTTTTTAGTATGTGAATATCTATCAGCTAGAATTTAAATAGAAAAGTATGTGGATTCTTGGTAGAAAGAATTTAAAATGCATAGTATGTGATGTCATGTTAGCAAGACTTTAAAATAAAAATAAAATTTTTGTCCTTGTCATATGATTTTAAAATGAACTAAATACAGCCTTATGGAATGACATTGCACTACAAAGATAAATCTACTTCAAAATGTTATTTTACCAAGGATGGATAGAAATAAGAAGTTCAAGCTAAAATACCATAAACTGCATAAATATAGTGTACAATCTAGAAGACACTAAACTATAGTCCATCAATTGACTATTTTTCAGGACTAAAAGAGACATAATGATTTACAAGTTTAATAATTGAATAGGTAATACTCGGAAAACGTCAAGTTCGTATTCACTGGAAATACACTATGTGTGATCTAGGAAATAATGAGCACTCATAAAGTGGAAAAGGCATAAAACATATTAGTTCAAAACCCCCTAAGAGGGAAGTCTATTCAAGGACCCAAGTACATGAACATTAGGCCTTCCACTATTTGAATCTCAGCCAATAATTAGGTAATAATAAAAAAATATACAAATCTTGTGAGGCCCATAATATGGACTAAAAAGTAAATTTATGCTTTCTAAGTCTACTGACTTAGCCAAAGATGGAGAATTCTACCTCTTTGACATATATTATACCCATATTATCCATTTATGAATTAGGTAATCTTAATATAACTAAAAAATATACATCAATGAGGAATCTCATGTCGGTGGGAATTCATGATCATTTCTCAAGAAAACATATTTTATGTCGTAAACATTAAAATCAAGGAATTCAGGTCTACATGATATTATATGAAGGATGGGTGTCATTAATGAATCCCTAAAACTTCAGATCAAAAAAATATAATGTACATCATGAATGAAATAAAATTAGTCTATGTAATCTATATTTATAAGATATATTCATTAATATCACAAAAAATAAGGTATACTCACATTCTATAGCCTCTCTAAGAATTTAATTAAGACAAAAAAACATTGATGATCAAACTATAATAAGAGTTGATGTAATGATCTTGAAAACAAATGAGTGTGTGAAAAGAAGCATCGATGGAGAGATAAAGCACTTCCCACCCCACATATTTTTACTGGTGCCCAAGGGTGAAGAGTTTTGATATGAGTAGACAACTCCTTAACTCTTTATATAGTATTTTAAAATGAGGATTATGAATTCAAAAGGTCAGACTTGGAGAGAGCTATTATCTCCTCATGGAGCTTTATATTGGGGTTCAAGACCTCCATTTAAGAATGCAACATAGAAATAATCTAATTACTATGTTTTAAAACCTCTAAATCCTCTCTCATTAGCACTTCTAGGGGTTTAAATTCATTTGAATCATGAAAGACCCTCTTTCTAGTATCCAACTTCTATTGAGTCAAAAATAATTGATGCATGGTTTAATACAATGGTTGGTGATCACAGTTTCAAACCCACAAATTGTGAAAGATTTCGTGAATTCATTCTACTTTTGTCCCAAAATGTTTCTAGTGTAATATCAAGGGTCAAGGTGTTAATCTATTTCAATATTATCTTAGTATATTTATGGTACTTTTCAACTACTATGGATGCTACATCAAGAGGGAGAACAAATGGATGAGCTACTAAAGAGGTAATAGAGTAATCCTCATATACTCTTCTCTCAAAATATTCATCATTTATTGATTTTATGGAAGGGATATATTCCTTAAAAAAATCCCATCCAATAGTATGGTCCCCACTTAGATGTGGATAATTTTCAAAGACTCGCATGAATCATAAATCAGATTCTTTTTTGATTTGGATAAATGGGTCTACAAATTTCATGGTCGATCTGCATGGAGGATAAATGTGTCCATCACACCACCTAAGTTGTCTTCCCCATAATCCGAGTTATAATTATAAGCAAGAAAGAAAAGGGTGCAATTGGTGGATAGATAATTGTGACATTGGAATCCTTGTGTTCTGGTATAAGCCAATACGGGAGGATAACTCAGGGATGTCATTATCCCTACACGCCAACTAAGGGAAGGGGAGAAACCCTTTAGATGCATCCAAATTAGAGAGAGAAACAGTCATAAATATGTGGTTTACAAAAAACCATATCATCCATATGGACCATGAGAACCCCATATCGAAGAGATATTTTGTATAACCGGTCATTGATAGAGCCACTATAATTATGAAAAATTATCCCAGATGTTGTTGGGAAATTTATAATATTGAAAAATTCAGATAGATTACCTTGATAAAAACCTCATCAGAGCCCAATGGAATTGTATCAACCCTATATTTTTTCAGTATCCAAGGTTAGAAAAAGGAACTAGGGATCCCAATATTATGTTGGTACTTGTAGCTGTGGAAATGCACCATTATTTAGATGAATAAAAACTAGAAAGGGCTTCTTATCCTATATCCAACGAGCCCGTACCCAAGTGGTAAGGGATCCTACTTTTCATACAAGAGACCCAGGTTCAAAAACCAGGTGGAGACGAATATCCAGTGTTACTGTAGCGGAACTATAGCAGTTAATGTAGCAGTTTCTATTTGGTACTGTAGAAGCCGGAACTATTCACCCGATTTGGGCCTTCAGGCCACCGGTTTGGGCCTACGTGTGTCAAGGGCCTTTGGGTCATCAAAGGCCTTCAGGCCATAGGGCCTTTGGGCCACAAAGACCATGGAGTAGCCTAGTTCACATAGATTAAGCCCCAGAAGCGGATCAGAGCAACAAGAGTAGCAGCCACCACATGCAGAGCTAACTGGGTTGGAAGAATGAGAGGGTATGGCAGCCACCATCGGGACTAGGCACCATTCATCTTTGTACCAGACAATGCAAGATGATAATAAATGAAAGTTGGGGAGCTAGGAGATCAATGATGCAGTAGCTAGGGAGGGGCAGTTCATGTGGATTGGGCCTACGGGTCAGGTATTGGGCATGGTATGCCTCTGGGACATCAGTTCATGTATTGTGGGTCAGTATGGCCTTGTGCCTTGGGCCTATGGGTCATGTTTGGGTTCCCCTTCAACCCTTAAAAATGGGGGATTATCCATAATAATAAAAAGAATTTGATCCATTCGGGCTTCTAATCCTATGGGTGATGTTTCCTTGAGGGATATGGCCCAAAAGCCGGTAGAGGCATGAAAGGGTTAGTACATCCAGATCAAGATTCCTACCCTCTTCTAATCGAGCTTCCATTGCTAGCATGCCTACTTTGATTCTTTAGTGAAAATACATAATAGGGAAAATTAACTTGTTCAAGAACATGAACAAGAAACATGAAAACCTAATACTCGGGTATATTTCTGGTCTCACTCTATAACACCATGTTTTATATTCCCTATCCTTGAGGAGTTTTTAATAGGATCCAGAACTATCATGAACATACGGAGAAGGCTATTTATTAGGGTATATAGTGGTCAATCGAACTCGTGTGAGGTAAAGAAATATGTTGATACTATATTTAAAGGAAATGAGTGAGCATATAGTCAACTCCTTTCTTAACCTCTCTTTTACATTGTTGAGAATGTGCCTTTACAAGACTGTAGTATGTGTTAGATCATCCCAGACATCTACAGTTGGAAGGATATCATTTTACAGTTCCTCATTGGTGGATATCCTACCTATTCAGTAGATATCTTAAAAGATTATTCCAACTTCTCATAGGGATAAAGGGAATTATTTATTTCCAAATCACCAGAAGTTAATCATCTCTTTGAGAAACTATGATTGGTGATAAATGATAAATTTATAAACCCACAATGCCTCATAAAGTTCGATGCAATATATATTATCAAGAAATTCTAAGTTTCTCACCCTAACCAAAAATGGTCATGCCCATTCATTGGAGAAATTTCCTCCTGAATATAAGACTAATATCAAGTTCCAATGATATTTTGGATTATTTAGGTATGAGATAGATATGTTTGAATATCTTGGAGAGATTGTATGGTGGGAAAGTTCATTTTCATCTGGACCATGGGGGGACTTCGTTGACAAATAAGGCAACCCCTGGAACTATACCTTAACCAACTAACTATATTTATAGGTATTATTCTGAATATAATCAATTAATGATGATAACTTGAAAGAAAGAATATTGTATTATAGAAAGGTAATTAAAGAAATATCATGTAGCCAAAATCAATACAGGGGAAGTTGGTTTCATAAAGGATAACTCTGATGTTCATATGGGAGAAGATTTTTCAGAATCACATTATTAGAGAACACAAGATACAATGTACAAGCATTTCAATTTCTAGTAATCATGGACCTATGGTTTCCTATGTTGGAAGCATCTTGAGAGCTGGAATACATCTATATAAAAGGACAAATCATAAATTATTCAAGAAAAAAACACAATACTATAAAAAAATATTCATAACTCTGGCAGCATCCTGCAAATCAGATGAACAATAAGGGGATTCATAACCTCATAAACACTAATAGAAGTCTCATGAACTGTGTGACCTAAAGATATATATTTTTTTCAATAACCATCATATTACATGTGACCTCATTACCCTAACATGGTCACATGATCCACATAATTAGTTGGTGACCATGTGATCAAACTGACAGATCATGTTAAACCTACAAGGAAATCATATGACCATAGACTTAGGAAAAGTCTTAATAAATTACTAAGGCTTGAATCACGATTGGTTTTAGAAATTTCTAGGAAAAGATAGATATCATGTAATGGTTCTCACCGGGTAGTCTGTGGAAACAAATATTATGAATGGTTCTCATGAAACATTCGCATGAATTAGATCCTATGGTCAATATTTTAAAGAGGTCTCAAGATCAGTTCTTCCAAAATTTATTGCAAAAGGGTCACACAATGAAGAGGATTTAAATATATCTAGAGATTTTAGGTATCTACTGAAGTAATCTCCCATTTGTTCCCCTATTTTTAGGGAACTCCATGAAATACGAATAGTCACTCAGGAGACCGAGAGTCACCTAAGACACCGATTGATGGAAGCCACAAAGACTCATGTGGGAATTTACTTTCCAAAGAACCAGGCCATTTTCCCTGTATACATCACTCCCAAGGGGGGTAATTTGTTGATTCCCACTAAATAAACATCATAAAATATCCAATGTAAGAAATAACTGATGCATGGGTATTATATTCTCCACAAGGCAAAAGAACATAAGGTGGAAAAGACATTCTTATTGTGTATCCTTCAAAAGTAAACACGATCACAAGACCGTTAAAATGTCATAAAAATGGGTCTTTCATAGAAAATGATCTTTTTGAGATCATTTGGAGCCATTTTAAAGGTATCCTTGTTCTCAAAAAGGCATCCAAGACACTTGTTGATCATGAAGAGGTTTCCAGATGTGTTCCTATGAGTCACGTGTCTTTTCAACAAATAAGTGCCAAAAAATCATCCAAAACCCTTATAAAAAAGAATGAAAATATTTAAATACAGAGACATTATGAGGACATTAATATTACTGTCACATAATCATATGGTTCATAAAGACATAGAAAATCCCTAGTGGCATGTCCAGCATGTTGCGTTAGAACATGATGGAATACAACCTTCTTCATGTGAAGGGTCTCAAATGTTTTCATTTGATTATGTGCTTCCCATATGGATCTATTAGGTAAGACGAGAATATTTCTATGATAAGGCTCATAATCTAGTGAATTATCCAACATTTATCACACGATGTGCCATAGACGAGCAGAGGAACTGACAAAGATAATGTGTGTGCACCATCACAACATCTCATATTGATCTGTGGCACCCTCATAAGAAAGAAATTAGGAAGTGGTAAAAAACCATGTAAAATAAAGTAAAAATATTGAAAATTAGGAATCATTTTTGGTTATTAATATTCATGTGATGCGATCCTATCAGTCACAAGTCCTCATAAATCCCATGACATATCCACCTTACCATTAAAGATCATATTGACATGTCTTATTCATCATGTGAGGGGTATTAGAAATGTACATTCAATTATACATTACCACTATGACTTAATAAATGAGAAAAGGGGTTCTCAATGATAATGACCATGAATCACCAAAACACTAATTATTGGTTAGGTGATGTATCATAGGAAATTAGAGTGCTTTTCTGCGACTAAAATCATGTGACTTCAAAAGATACCCATCCCTTTTAAAATAAAGAAAAAAAATTGTAGAAGGAGGAAGCTTATTATAGAGTGAGGATGCAATGGTATTCATGTGAAAGGGATCATATAACCCAGGTAACCACCATTTATTATAATATTCATCCCTCAATAATATATCATTCTTGTGAAAATACCATTAGACATGTTGGCCAAATCTTGTGAAGGCCCTCGGGAAATCCACATTTTCTCATGAAAGATCCCAAACAAGTAATCTTCAATCACATGAAGGCTTTCCCATTAGTTTCCTAATCTCACGAACACCCCAAGACATATCATCCTGAACACATGAAACCTCCTTGACATGCCCACATGTTCAGGATAAATCCCATTGATCTGCCTAGATCCAATAAAAATGGAAAAGGCGGAACATTATCATGATCAGTTAATATCACATGACACCATGCATGAACCATATATGGATCATGGTAAGCATGTGAGACCAAAAAACCTTCGCTGACCCCAGTACAAATCTATGATATACATATAATGAAATATGGTGTATAATCGGGGAGGATAGGCCTATGAACCCATCCCTCCAATATATAAATTCATCCAAGAGGACCAATAGATAAAAGAATCATCTCAGATGGGATCACAATAGAGGAATTCTCGGATTATCCAATCACAAGAAAACAAAGTTCTTCCATTATGTAATATTTAGGTAATGGCCAAAGGGGTCATGTAGCATACATAGGTGCTTCATGTGATCACTCTATAGATCATGTGAAGGAATTCTGGTGTGTCATTCGGATTATGTGATAGAGATCTTATTGTCGGTTAGGTCACGTGAAACCTAAAATAAATCTATCACTAGAGAAACATAATAAAAATATGCAATAAATAATGGAAATCCTAAGAACTAGGTATACTTATACAAAGACCAATTCACTAATCTTTTTTCACTTTGCGCAACCTATCCTTATCATGCGATTGTACTAGGGAATATCTCCCAAACCATGTGATTCTACCTTAATATGGTATTGGAGTCATGTAATGTCCCTTGGACATTTCAAGAAATTCACATGATTTCCTCTAGAGATTCCACCCAATTAATTAAATGTTCTTCTGGTTTTCTATCCTTGATCATCCAATGTTCTCTAGTCATGTCACCCAAGCCATACGGTGACACCAAGACTTGTCAGCTAAGTCTAACGATGTCCCCAGGATAGGTAAGATTCATTCTAGTGATGTCCACTATAGAATTTATCCAAGTCTCATGTTGTACTTCAGAAGTTTCCTAGAGGCTATGTGGTGACACCAAGATATTTCAGTTAGGTCTTGTGATGTTACCAGGACATGTCATCCTTGAACTTGAGATGTCCTCCAAACAAGTCTTCCAAGTAATGCAATGCCCATGAGGACATATCATCCTTTATCATCAAATTTACTCTGGAAAAGTGACCTGTTAAATTCCCCATCCTCAATACATTTCATCCTTTTTCTCTCGATGTCCTCCGGACAAGTCAACTAGGTTATGTAACAACCTCCTGACATGTTAGCCTTGATCATGAGATGCCCTCAGAATTTTTCATTCAGGTTATGAGATGTCCTTTGGATGAGTCAAATGAATCATGTGATTGCCTTTTGGAATGTACACTTGGTAACAAAGACATGTACATGAATCCTCATACATGTCACACAACCATCCACAAACATGTAAAGAAGATAATCCGAACATGTTAGGAATCTAATCAATTAATGATATTAAGATGTCTCGGGATATGATAACAATTTCCAATGGATATATAAGGTCATACATATTTTGTAAGAATAAATTAAATTTAACTACAATATCTCCAATTCCTACTATAACAAATACACTTAGAATACCTTTCTAAGGTCTGAGCTCAAATAGTCATCCACCTCGGTGTAATTCCGTCCATGTTGTCAACTTTCTAACCATCAGGACAAAGTCTCTCCCATGGTATTTTCATTATTCCTCAACCACTAGATGATTGAGATGTCAACTGAACTATGTGAACTCTGATTGCTTTTATAACCATAATACATAGGACAGCTTCTTATATCCCTAGATAAAATAATCATATACCTCAGTGTAATTCCCTTCATGTCTCTAACATTCTAACTATCTGAACCCAATCTACCCCATGGGCATATCATTCTTTCTCATCCACTATTGGGTTGAGAAGGAAACTAAAATATTATTAATATAATTACTTCCACATATATAGGATACATAAGACTCCTTCCAAAGGCCCAATTTCCATAAAAGACATCCAAAGGGATATTCCAGCACATAAGTCTCACATCCATATGTAGTGAAACTGATTACTTACTTTCCCTTGTTTCTAACACTGATCATGGATCACATGGGATTAGGTATTTGAAATGATCATATCATTTGTATCATGAATATTCATTTTCCAGGTAAACATCAGTGTGTGATCCCAAATTATTGGCATGATATGAATTCCCATATACAAGGGCATCCACCTCGGGGTAAGTCCTAAGGGCTTGATCGAATTACGATGAGTATGATTCATACCATAACTAGGATATGTAGACAACATACCTCAGGCAAGAGATCAATACTTAGTGCCTAATTTACTCCATATATGTCATTTCTACATTACATTAAATTACATAGTTTTATTGAACTATGTGGGTTTTGATTCCAATTATAAACAGTATATGTAGGATGTCTCGTAAAGGATCAATCCCATCCTCAAAATTTTAATCACCTCCTATGATGGCAGTAAACTCTATAGTTACTAGCTACATGGTTTTAAAATATAAGAATCTATCCATTAATGGGAAATGGATGAAGAACCGAAAATACATACCGATGGACTAATTAATAGACCTCTCTTTGAACATGGAAGGATTCAACACTGGATCATTTTTTTAGAATAACCTGTCTCATATTGCAATTGGGAAGAGATTCTTGAAAATATCATAAATCAATAATAGTGTCCCATTGTAGGAATTAATTTCCACCCAAAAGGGTGTGATGATCCCAAGCTCGAATCCTCTTAAAAATGTGATCTACAAAGCATCATAATGTCTGAAACTGCAAAGGACCACATGCCTTTGTAAATAATGTTTGTACTCATCTATAGATATGGGAAACATTTTGATTTTACGTTAGAGATAAAAATTATGAACCTAAAATGAATTATTTTACAAGACATTTAACTCCCTATAATCAAACTACTAGGCTATACCATCAACATCCTTACAACTAAAAAAACATAGTTTTATTTATTTATATTCATTAACTCTATAAACTTGTATATGTAATATCACTTTGGAAGAATTTTTTTTATTTAATTTTTATATGACATGTATTCCATTTCATATCATTTTATTCCACATTACTTACTCTAGGTGATTAAGTTTTGTTTATTAATATCTTTTCAATGAAATGATTCAGAGAGTATATTCTCTCCACTAATGAATATTATCCCTCACTTCTAGTTAGAAGTATGTTTCATGTAGAAAGAAATGCATGTGTTCATGTCATACTCTGGTTTAGACCCAATGGTTTTGGTTTTGGAGTTATAAAAGTGATACTTAATAAAAATCAATTTCATTCCTCTGTGAAACAGTGGGTCCTTTAAAAGATGAATCTTGTTCTAAATTTCACACAACATTATTCACTTCCACTACATCCCTTAGGGTCTTCTATCAAACTAATAATCCAGATTATTTGTTTAAGGCATTTATATTTTTAATATTATCTAAATCCATTATTAATAGTTGTTCAACAGGTTGATGTTTAGATATATGTCTTTTAGTAATTCATTCTAAAGTATATACATATAAAATTATACTCTTTCATGAATCTGTATCTTACCCAATATCAATATAAAAAAAATTTATAAATGAATCACCCATACTAAATCATAACAATAGTCCTTTCATTAAATTAATATACCATATTATGTTTCTAAAAACATCCTTCTGTTCATTCCCTATATTTTTATTAAAATTATTAACTGCTATGACTTATTTGTATTTATCCTGGTATAAATCACAGCGTGCATTAGGAATCCTAAATATAATTAATATATAAAATTCACCATGTACATAGCATGTTCATCAATTCCTATTTCTTATCCATGTGTATTTTGTTATTTCAAAACAAAGGGTTGGGTTCAAGTTTTGTTCCAGGCCTGTTGAATCACTCAAACAACATCCGAAGGAATTATTAATACAAAAAAAATTATGATCGTGATATCCTATACGATATGATTTATACCATTAAGATCCACATTTCATCCCAATTATCCTCTATATCAACCTCTCATAAAATTCAACATTCCTCTCTTCTAACATTTCCATAACATTTCATACTAAGAACATTTCATTCCCATATAGATTTATAATAATGAAACTACCTTTTCCAAACACCTTCACATTTTAGCAACCATCCTCATTTCTCTAAAAGAACATTTGATATACCATGAAGGCATCAATATTTCATTTCCATTATCTGGTTTACTTCTATATCCCATAAAATGTTTGTTTAGACTTGTATATAAGACCTTATTTCCCATTTTCCATGATACATGTCAGTTGTAAGATAAATATTTATTTTTAAAAATCCCTAGTAAGTAATTTATCCATGATATCCAATTACTAATGATGAAAATATTCAGAAAAATCTAAGTAAATATCTTTTCGGAATGTGGAATATTCTATAATGGTATATAAATTTTTAAAAAATCAACTCATTCTATTTTTTTGAAATAATTCATAACATGCCTCATCTTCCACCATTTACTACCACCTTCTTCATATATCTAGTAAAAGAAAATTTTCCCCAAAAAACATTAAACTACAAAAAAAATCTATTACCTCTTATGTTCCTTTAATGGAAATGAAATTTATCAACTAATTTATTAATAACTCACATTTAGTTGAAACCCCAATACCTAATAATTTATTTTGGAATTTCAGTAATACACTATTCAAAAGAACTATGTAGTGCATTATTGATTAAATCCTTTGAAATAGTCATCTATCCTAGGTCAAACACCCAAAAAATATCATTTTTCACTCTTAATGGGAACTATGTTTCCATAAATATACCCTACACATCTATAATTCAAGAGAATTCCAGAACATCAGGCCTTAGTACTTCCAAAAATAGATTAACATTTTCTATTATAGAACTATCATATACCTTAAAAAATTCATTTCCCCCTATGCTATATGTAACTACTAAACATCTATACGTTTCAACTGTACATATTATAGTTCATTGATCCCAAAAAAAACATCATCAGGTATAATATTGTTTTAAATAATGTATATATTTGAATGGAAATTATAACTTCCAATAATATTCTGTTAATAGTTATCCCAGATCTGAAGCACATTGTTTTCATCTCTACACAAAAAAAAACAAATATTTATAGGATATAGATACCAATATTACCCTTTTCAGGGAATCAACATGCACATTCATGATAAATAGAGAAAATATAAGCCATGATACATCATCCAATGATCTATCCTAAATCAATTCTTAATGTTCTTCCCCCATCAATATAAAAAAATATATGATTCAAAAGGTATATATCACAATTAATGGTTTCCACCTAAAATCTCATTAGGAAACTATGTTTCTCTCATTTACTGTTGTATTCATCCATTATTTACACCATTTGTCTATGGAATTTCAGAAAATGATCCCTCTATTCTGATTCCTTTCATTAAATATATCATTTATAATTATTTCTTACCCTAATAACCTGTTTTATTATTGAAAACACATAAAATATTCCTTATAAACCAGTTCAAACATGGGTATTTACATAATTAAAGTATTGAAAAACAAGTACTATTGTTTTATGAAAAACTCACAACCATGAAAATTGGAATCATCATTCATTGTATCATAGTACAATGAAAATATATGAGATTGTAATAGATTTGAAACCCATATATCCATATAATGCACCAACAGATTTTATTTCCTAGCCAAATTGAATTTTACAATGTTTTTTGGGTTGAATTAATTTTCAATTGTTTTTAACAACCATGTTAATAATAATGAGGATATATTATGGGATGGATTTCAATATACACCCCTTAAATGTATTAATTCTACCTATACATTAAAGGAAAAAAGAAAAATATGAAGCAAAATCAATGTATTTGGTTGGATATCTTCTAACACAATGACTAATACATTAGGATATAGATAAAGTTGTTCCTTAGTGAATAAAAAAAATTTTGATGGAAAAATGAGTCTTTTATCTATAATAGTAAAATGGATTAGAGAAAGATAAGATGTTGTTGTTTATAGTGAAACATCCTATTTATGACATTATTATTAGTTTTGAAAGGCTAGGTTGATTAGGGATGTTATATTACTATGATATAGAAGGATCCATCAATGAATTTATGGATGATGATTTAAATAGGAATAATATTAGAAAGATCTTTCTTCGGAATTTTTATTCTCAAAATCCTACTATTCAACAATTATAATTAAATAGAAATATTAAAAGTGTGGAATGAGATAGATATATAGAATAAAACACCTAAAAGTTATTAAAATTTTAGGTTTCCTAATATCTTTGTTCCGGGTTTTAGAGTATTTTTTGAAATGATACGATGTTTTTGGGAATGGGAAGAGGATGATTAAAGTATGCTAGGATTAAAATGGAATGAAATATGGAATATTGATCATGTTTTAAATCTTCATGAAAAATTTTATAGATTTTTTAAATTATATAACTTCTATTTTCATCTCAAATAACATCACAATGATCATAAGTCTTTGTTTATAATCGTATAAATTATTAATGGGAGCATATGAAATTCATTCTTTGGTATGAATTTTTGATGAGTAATTAAATTGAAATAATCAAAAGCATATCACTTTCATGGTGGAGCGTTATACTTCATGGTAATTTATTACTTAATTTCTTGAACAAGACATTATCATATGGATTCTATAATAGGTGACTATCAATACATGATTTTGGGTAGATAGTGCTGCTTTATTAGATGAATTTTATACTTATCATACAACTTTTAGGAAATAGTGGGACTTCATTATATAACTTTTGATGATATTAAGAAATAATTGTATGACTTAATATTAAATGTATGACTTTAACCTAGTGTATAATAGTGAAACTATATTAATTTGAAGTTATATGAAGTAATGTCACCTTCAAAGATGGGCATTAGAGTTTATAAATATAAAATTTTTGTGTTAATATTGTTTGAAAAATTATAAATTTAGTGATATTTTATCTAAATAATGTACTGATAGGTATGAATCCAATATTTTTATTTTTGGATTCATACATCACTAATATCAATATGGGTTTTTGATTTGAGCATGAAATATCATTAGGATGATATCCTCAAAGATGATGAAGAGGTTTAAAGAAAGAATAGGTTTTTGAATTTAAATATACTCTATATGGAAAATTCCATAATCAAATTAAAGAAGAATCATTAGATAAATGAGTGGTACAAAATTTTTCTAAAAATCATGGTTCATTATAAACATTACCCATGATTGTATGTAATAATGATTAATTCATATTATCCTTGTTCTATCTCTATAGAAATTTTTAAATGATAATACTGTAAATTAATCAATTATGATCAAAAATGGATGACAAAATATAAAGATTCTAGTGATGATATAAATTATTTTGAATTTCATAAAGTATATTTTGATTTCATATAAGGCTGAGAAAGAGAATATGTAGTTGATTTTATTATTATTATTTAAGTATTCATCATATATATGTATATGTTTTACAAGAATATCTAATTATAAAACATTATGTGTGGGATTATCCTAGTGTAGAATTAACTCGAATTTCTATTTACCAAGAATGGTCTATAAGAAGTAAGAGGATGATATTGAGCTATTTTGTGAGAATAGTGAGTTTTATTTTATTGGTGAGTACTGAAAATATTTATTCGGGATAGAGTATTTTGGATTTTCATATATTATCACTCACAATTGAGAAGATAAAAGATATAACCATAGCTGATGTGTTATTTTTAATGAGACTATGTAAAATATTGGAATGAGGATGCGTGATAAGTTTTTTTAAGAAGAACTGAATCAAGATGAGTCCAAACCTATTTATAAAATAATCTATATGATCAATGTCTAAGATAAATTCCCAAAGTTATAATCATGTTTGATGTTATTAATATTTTCTTGACATATAATAAACTCCCTTTACTGATTTTATATGAAATATGCATAATTTGTGTGAAATATTAATTTTTTTAATATTAAATATAATTTTTTTAGCATTTTTAGAAGTTGTCCAATTGAGTTAGTTTACTATTTTATTTATAAATATCACCTTACTGATATGAATTGTAAGATTAGTGTTTTTTGTGAATCTAAATTCAATATAAAACATTTCATTAGAAGGGATCAGGTGAGAATTCTACCATTTGAATGGTCGAATAGACCACACAAGAATACACAAAAAAAATTGATGAAACTGGACTAGCTATTAATATTTAATTATTGGGCTCAATCCATAATTTCAAACTAATATTTTCTCCTATACTGTTAGGTGGAGAATATAAGGTGTCTTGGATAAAAATTTCAAGGACTAACTCCAAATACATGGGGCCCAACTAATTCATTTAAACTCATCCCACCATTCTGGATGGGAATTAAAATTAGTACAGTATTCATTACATGTATCTTGATCGACTCATCAATTAAAGATGTGGTTTTTCAATATGAAATCAGAGATATATGTGGCCTATGTTTTTTAATAAATCATTAATATTTTAAGGCATCCTTCTATTCAAAAATCGATTCACATTTTGGCCATCAAAAAAAGTATGGATAGAAATAGATAGTTTAACATTGTTTATGAAAACCGCCATAACATTGTATCCATATGTCTAAAGGCCTCCAAATGTTGAGAGTAGTCATACAACATTTTTTTCTACAACTTTTAATAATATGATATCTCGAGATTCTGATGTTATGATGTCAAGATCGTTGAGCCAGGTGGATAGTCAGTTTTTTACTGCAAACAGCCCACCACCTTGGGATATAAATACATCCCCTCCTCTCATTTCAAAAGGGTAGTAATTTTAGAAGATATAAAAATCAACTAGCATGACCAAATCCTTTACAAAGTCTTTTTAGGACTTTACATACTCATGTTTTTTCTTGAGATACCCTTCCTCCCCTATTTGTTTTCATTTAATTTTGTGTTCTTCTTTGTTGTAATCTTCTATGTTTTTTTG
Organism: Viscum album; assembly: GCA_963277665.1. Lineage (NCBI taxonomy): Eukaryota > Viridiplantae > Streptophyta > Magnoliopsida > Santalales > Viscaceae > Viscum > Viscum album. Next base: position 299,714,760 of record OY728131.1, on the reverse strand, counting down.
TAAGTTTGTTTTGATGAAAGTTTCTTCTTCAATATCTCTTATTCTCATAAAAATTATGTTGTTCAATATTAATTCTCTTAAAATGGTTTAAATAAAGTTAAAACCCCTTCCCAACTTTTCCCTTCTCATTCAATCTAATGTTTTTTTAATTCCCTTCATCGTTTGTGTGTGTGTTCGACGCACCACTATTCTCTAATCCCTTTATTTTTCTCATATTCCTAATTTATCATCCAAATCATCATAAATAGATTATTAATCATTTCAATGGATGATTAAATATCTCATTAGGGTGAATTATAATTTAGGGATGTTAAGCGATTGAAAGATTTTTCTCGATGAGTATTCTTTGAATTAACATTGTGTATGTTGGGCTCAACATGTCATGCATTACTAACTTGTTTTGTTTAATGAGTGGTTTACATGGATTATTGTAACCATGAATACACTACCATAAACAAGATATGACTAATATTAGAACCCTTAGTTAATCTAATTTTGGGATTAAATCCTTAACACATGGGAATTCCAATCAATGATAACTTGTGACATGGGTGTTAAATTAATGCAATATAAAGAAAAGCTCAAGGATATCACAGGCTTAACTACCTAATGATGAATTCATCGCAATATTTATCAAATTGTTAAATCAATATTAATTAATCAATAATTCCAATTAAGCTCAACAAACACCCCCCCCCCCCCACCCCTAATCAAAATACATTTAACTAAAAACAATCAACTATTAAAAAGTATCATCACCGAGGATTCGAACCAAGTGCTATTATACATCTTAGCAGAGCACCAGAACCTTGACTAGTCGATAGGAGATAATAGGACACACTTTTAAATGGTGACGTTTCTGGGGATGGTGCAATTAATTAGCTGTCAGTTTTTGGTTATTGTAAAAAAACCAAAAAAACTAAATTTAAAAAAAATGAATAAAAACACAAAGAAAAACATACCTTCTCATAAAAATCATAAACGGGAAAAAATTAATACATATCTTCCACTTTCTTCAAAAATATCTCTGAATTCCTCGTATCCTCCTAAACAATACATTGGATTTTTTAGACACTAAAATTGAGAGAACACTTCACCAACTTATGAGGATCATTAGGGATAATAAAATAATTCAAGAACCATTCCTCATCCAACATGTTGAATTAGATATGACCAGTTCTAGGGAACAAACACTTAAAGAACTTGTTTCTTCTGATATGTATTACTAACCTCTTGGTATTCAATATCCAAACATAGAGGTTGACTTTGAACTCAAATCGTTTTTGACTCATCTTCTACCTCATTTCCACAGGCTAGCCAGTGAGGATACACATCTCAACCATAAAGAGTTCCAAGTGGTGTTCTCAACTATGAAGCCTCCAAGGGTTTCTGAGGAACAAATAAAACAACGAGCATTTCTTTTCTCCTTAGAATACAATGTTATTTCATGGCTCTACTACCTTCCTCCTAGTTCTATAACCACATTGAATGACATGGAGAAACTCTTCTTAGAAAAATTATTTTTTTCTTCTCGTACCGATTTTATCCGAAAGGAAATAAGTGGTATTCATCAATTATAAAATGAATCACACTATGAGTATTTGGAGAGGTTAAAAAATCTTATGGTAACCCATCCACATCAAAAAATCCCTGACCAACTCTTTATCCAATACTTCTATGAGGGGTTATTATCTATGGAGAGAACTCTCATTGATGCCACAATTGGAGGTGCTCTTGTTGATAAAACACATGCAACTGCAAGAGATCTCATAAGTAAAGTGGCTACAAATACACAACAATTCCATACTAGAGAACATGCTCATGTCAAAAAAGTCTAATAGAATCAATCTGTAGATCCAAATAATATGTCCTAGTGGATGAATGAACTTATTGGTTTTGTGTGACAATTATTTGTGGCCTCAAAATCCCCAACCTCATCTTCTCAACAATATTTATTCCCGGGACCTATCAAGAACTACGGAATCTACAACTCCTCATCTCAACCAACTGACACATGTCCAAAATGTTAAGAGGATTAATATAATTCATTCGGACCAATGGAGTTCAATGAAGCCTATTGTCAGCAGAACACCAACCCTCAACTATCAGGTCAGTTCATTAAAACCTCTAACCAGCCTCACTTTGAGCCCTTCTCTTGTTCTTATAACTAAGGATTAAGGTATTAAAACCCCATCCCTAAATTCCCTCCTCAAAACCCAAACCAGTTCAAGTATGGTCATGGTGTTGGTAACTTCCATCAACCTTATTGGTTTGTTCCTTAACAACAAAGGAGAAATCCTCCACCTACTCCTCTAGGATTCCACTATCCTAGTGAGCCTTCTATATTCCCAAACAAATACAATCGCTTTCCCAAAAACCAAAATAAATGTAATCCCAATTTGGGACAAGCCTCTTCTTCGACGAAACCATGGGAATGTGTAGTGTAAGATCATTCCACCTTCACCCATTCTAGCATCACGAACATTGAAACCCAAATTCGTCACCTTGCATCCCCCTAGAGCCAGCAACGACAATCAAATTCTTCCCAACTCCCAACTCAACCAGTACCCTTCCCCAAGGGTAATTTATGTGCAATTTCACTTATACCAGGAAAGAAAATTGATATTCCTCAAGATAAGTCCTCCACCCCCCCCCCCCCATTGAATGTTGACCTAGAAAATTAAACTAAAAAGAAACATGAAAAGGAATCTAAATCAATTACCTCACCTCCTTTTATTCAACTTAGGAACCCAATTCCATTTCCTAAAACAATTTCTATGCCAAAGTAGTCATTTTAACCCGATCCTAAAATGCGTGATAAGTTTAGAAGTGTTGAATTCAACATTCCCCACTTAGATTCCATAAAACAAATCCCTAAGTAAGCCAATTTTTTTATTGAATTTTTCACCCAAAAAAGGAAACTTAGGACCTTCAAAAATGTTTCCACCCAACTGTCTATTCCCATAAAGTGAAAATATATTGGGACTATTACAGTTCCATGACAAATTGGAAGTTACAACTTTGATGATGCACTCATAAACCTAGGAGCCTCAATTAATGTCATTACCCAATCCATCTTCTCCAACCATGGTATTGGTCCCTTACATCCAACGATTTTTTTCATTCAATTGGCCAATAGATGCACAGCTAGTCCTGATGGTATAATCGAGTACGTCCATGTTCGTGTGAATGATCTTATCTTCCCTGCGGATTTCTATGTCCTTGACATGGAAGGTGAGACAAACCCTTCTCAATCTCCCATAATTCTAGGAAGACCATTCCTAATGATAGAGAGAACCATTATTTATGTCCATTCAGGCATCTTATCCATGGAATTTGGTGACCAACTGGTCAAGTTTAACATTTTCCAAGCCATGTGATACCCATCTAAGGATCACTATGCATCTCAATCTATGCATCCATGACACTTCTAAGTGTCAACTGAACCCCTATCTAGCATGTTCTTCATGTTCTAATGACGAAGGATGTTGTGAAATCTACACCATTATTAACCATGTCATAAATGGTGAAGTATATGTGGAACTTTCATTCATATACTCTATCAATCTAGAGGATCCTGAAAACTCTATTGAATCCCACATCAACTCTGATCTCTACTGCTCTACCTTAGATAGTATTAAGGAAAATGAATCTGAAGAAACTGAAATTCCTTCCACCATTCCTGAGTTGTATAACCCAAAAATGAGAGATGATACTGATATAAAACCACTTTGTAAACACCTAAAATATACATTCCTTTTCCATGATCACTCAAATCATGTCATTATCTCAGCTTCACTTACTGAAACTGAGGGTTTCAAACTTTTTCAGGTGTTAGAGGAAAACAAAAATACCTTAGTTTAGACCCTAGATGACAAACCAAGAATAAACCTGGCCCTATGCTTGCATCACATCCATCTTGAAGGATCATCCAAACCAATTAGACAACCACAAAGAATACTCAATCCACTCATACTTTTGGTAGTTATGGAAGACATCACCAAGCTTCTTCAAGCAGGTATTATCAATCAAATTTCTGATAGAGAATGGACTATTCCAATTCAGTTTGTACCTAAAAAATGTGGGATAACAATTTTCACAAATGATCATGGGGAGCTAGTCACAGATCAAGTGAATAAAAAATGGCATGTGTGCATTGATTATAAAAAATTGAATGTTGAAATAAGAAAAGATTGTTTCCCTCTTCTATTCCTTGATCAAATGCTAGAAGGATTAGCCATAAATTCACACTATTTCTTTCCTGATGGATGCACTAGATACTTTAAAATCTAAATTGCACCTTAAGACCAATAAAATACTACTTTCCTTTTCCCCTTTGAAACATATTCATATAGGAGAATGTCTTTTGGACTTTGTAATATTCTTGAAACATTCATAAGGTGTATGATGAGTATCTTTTCTGAATTCATAGAACTCAACATGGAAGTCTTCATTGATGACTTCACTATATGTGGTGATTCATTTGAATCTTGCTATAATTCACACTCTCTAGTACTTCAAAAGTGTGTCAAGTGTAACCTTGTGTCAAATTTTGAAAAATGTCACTCGATGGATGCAAATGGGATTTTTCTATGGAACGTAATTTCAAAATATGGTATTGAATTTGATCTTGCTAAAATTGAAGTGATCCAATCACTTCTTGAACCCTCCTCTATTTGATATATTCGTTCATTCGTCGTTCATGTGGGTTTATATCGGCGATTCATCAAAAACATTAGTAGGATTTCCCTCCCACTCACTCAGTTGATCCAAAATGATGTCACTTTCCATTTCGATGAGGTTTGCAAGAGATCCTTCATTGAACTCAAAACTGATCTTACATCTACCTCGATAATCCAACCCACAGATTGGTCCTTACCCTTTGAGTGTATGTGTGATGATTCTGATAGAGTTGTTGAGGCTATTCTTGGTCAAATAAGAGAAAATATTCTTCCTATCATCTATTATGCCTCAAAAACATTGGATAAAACTCAATCACACTACACTTTCACTGAAAAGGATATTTTAGTAGTTGTTTTTCCATTAGATAAATTGCGGCCCTATCTCTTAGGTTCCAAAATAATCATCTTCATAGATAATTATGCTATAATGTTCTTACTCACGAAAATTTATTCCAAAACGAGGCAAATAATATGGATCATAGTTCTCCAAGAGTTTGACCTTGAAATCCAAGATATACCAGTAAAAGAAAACCCTGTGTTTGATCATCTAAGTTGAATTTCTAATTATTCTCTTTCAGAAATCATTGATCCTAAATTCCACATTGAGCACCTTTCTTCTCCCACTCCAAAAATACTATGGTATGCCCCAATTTTAAATTTCCGAGTTTCTTGTGTTTTTCCTAAAATTTTTTTAAAAGAACAAAAAATGATATTGAAAAGTGATTCAAAATACTATTTTTTGGAAGATAATAATCTTTGGAAAACTTCGGAGGACATGGTAATTATGATATGTGTTGATGAAAATGAACATTTTTTAATCTTAGAATTTTGTCACTCAATACCTAGTGGTGGCCACTTTATACCCTAAAGAAACTACTGAAAGTTCCTAAACTCTAGATTCTTCTAGCCTCTACTCTTCAATGACTCACATGAGTTCTTTAAATCATGTCCCACTTGCCAAAAGTTTGACAGAATTTTAAAGCGAAATGAAATGCCCCAAAAGCCTTTAATTTTTTGTGAGATCTTTGATGTTTGGGGAATCTATTTCATGGGACCATTTCCCCCTTCCAATAGATTCTCATACATTCTTCTTACAGTTTATTATGTTTCTAAGTGGATCGAGGAAAAATCCACTAGAAAGGTTGATTCACATACTATTAGTGAGTTCCAAAAGACACATTTCTTCCATCGCTTTGGCACACCATGTGCCTTGATTAGTGACTTAAGAACCCTTTTTTTAATAAAACTATGGAATCTCCTTAGAAAAAAGAATATTTTTTTATATAAAACTTTAACTGAATATCACCCCCGGACAAATGGCATGGTTGAACTTTCTAATAGAGAAGTGAAAAGAGTTTTGGACAGAATTGTAAAACCCGCCAGAAAAGAATAGCTTAAAAGACTTGTTGAAGCACTTTGGCCTTATCGAACTACCTATAAAACACCCAGTGGGATGTCTTCATTTAGGCTAGTATTTGGTAAAGCATGTCATTTACCAGTTGAAATCCTGCATAATTCATTTTGGGCTATGAAAACCTATAATTTTTATTGTGAAAAATCTAGGAAATTGATATTGTTTCAATTGGATGAACTGGAGGAGCTTCGACTTGATTCTGATGAGAATTAAAATCTATACAAAGAAAATTATAAGGTACTACATGATTAAAACCAGGGGCACCTCTTTCCCTTTAACACACCACTGGATGGTGATGGTGACCCACTAAATCCAAACCAGGGGCACCTCTTTCCCTTTAACTCTTTCTCAATATGTTCATATCTCTACCTATTTCTTATTATTCCAAACTCTTTCATTTTTTGACCACTCTCCTCATCATAGTTTTTATTTACTCTTTAGTGTGGTTGTTTCTTTATAAGAAACTAAAAAAACCCTACAAAAGTGAAAAATAATAATACAAATCACATAAAAAATATAGAAAAGAAAGAGTCATGATTACTCACCTTCAACTTTGGAAATTTTGTATAACCATTTTTGGGATTCAAATAAAATATTTTCATCTCAAAAATTTTGTATTTGTATCATGACTTTGGATAAAGAATTTTGTATCAAAACCAAAAAATTTTGAATGCTCATTTTTTTATATGAAAAATTATTTTTCCCAACCATGAGAAACAATATTAGCATTCATGTTAAGGACACCTATGTCCATATATTCAAAATGTGTGTTTTTTACACAAATTTGTGAGTCTTGAGTTTGTGGTCCTTCCGACTGAATTTCCTACTTTTGTGTTCATTAATATGATAGAAGCATTTTCTAAACCACATGAGAATCACAATAGCCAAATAGCCTCGCATTTCCATTACATTAATCCTCTTTTTAAAATCCCCTTCGATCCTGTAGAAAACTTTTCTTTGATATCCACATTACTAGCCTAATAACTTATCCCACCCAATATCTACATGGATTTACATTGCATTATTTATTGAAATTTATGTTTTGGGGGGAATGTATTTAATTTTTTAGTTGACCTTTTATTGTTTTTCAACAAGTTATCATATGCTTGAGGGAAAATAAATTTAAGTGTAGGGGAGAGGTTTTAATTCAGTGAGTTTTGGGGAGTGTGATGTACTTTAATTTAGGTAATTTTTTAAATGTTATTAACAAGTGTTCAAAAAAACAAAAAAAATCAAAAAAAAAATGAAAATAAGAATGGGTTGTGTCTTGGATTAGTTAAAAATCACTCTTCCTCAACTTTTGATCTTATTATAACTATTACAATTAGTGTTGTGAGAATATCAATCATGGGTTGGTATATGAGTGTAACATCTTTTTTCATGTTCAACTTTCAAAAAATGAAAAAAAAATGTAAATGAAAAAAAAAGAACACTTATTTCATTGGGAGAAGTTTTTTGTTTTGTAAATATTTCATCTTCACATACCCTTTAAATTTTATTCTTATCTTGTGTCTTTCTTTACAAAATCCTTCCCTTGTAAATATGTGTTTTCATTTCTTTCCATGTTTCATTTCAAAAAAAATTGTGCATTATTTTTTCCATGTTGATGTTTTACCCCCTTTTCATATATTTTGGATATAATCTTCATATCATCTCATAGCCACAAAAAATTACCAAAAAAAACCACTTTATTTTTGAGCACTTTAGGATAGGAAGTGGAAGTTTATATCTCTTACAAACTCTAAGATTTTCACTTTTGGTTAGTGAATGAGTGAAGCTCCATAAATTAATTTTATCATCTTGAGAGGTGTATGTTTTGTGTCCCACTATTTTCCATTTCTAATATTGAGCATGAAAAAATGAATTGTTTTAGTAACATTGTTTTTGTAACAACTTTTGGTGTAATTTAATATGTATGAGTGATATTTTCTAAACCTCCCCTAATTTGGGAAAACAAAATTTTAATATTTTTTGGTGAGTAAAAATGATCTTGTTATATTGTACATGAGAAAAAGAAAAAGACCTAGTGTGGGGGAGTTGATTTTATTAATATTTTCAAGACATATTTTATACAACCTTTAATGATTTTATATGAAATGTGCATTATTTGTGTGAAATATTAATGTTTTAATTCTAAATATAATTTTTGAGTATTTTTAGAAGTAGTCCAATTGAGTCAATTTACTATTTTATTTATAACTATCACCAAAAATATCCAAATTTTGTAATTATTTTTATTTAATATTCCTCATTCAATATACAACATTTTAGTAAAAAGAATCATGGACCAATTCTGCCATTTGATGGGTCATATAGACCACACAAGAAGACCCATAGAAATTTCGATGAAAATGGACCAGCTATGAATATTGAATTAATGGGCTCAATCCAGACTTCCAAATTCCATTATTCTCCTAAAATATTAGGGGGCCAATTTAAGGAGTCTTGGATAAAAATTTCAAGGCCCAACTCCAAAGAAAATGGGCCCAACTGATTCATTTACACTCAACCCACTATTCTTTCCGGGAATTAAAATCAGTACAGAATTCATGACATCTATCCTGATCAATTCATCAAATAAAGATGATATTTTTTAGTTTTAAAATAGGAGATATAGGCTGATGACTTTGTTGAATAAATAATTAGGCTTTTTTGGCATATTACTATTCAAAAACCTTTTCACATTTTGGCCATCAAAAAATCATGGATAGAAATGGAGAGTTTAACATTGTTCATCAAAACGACCATAACGTTTTTTCAATAATTCCAAATGCCTCAAAATTTTGAGAGTAGTCTCCCAACTTATTTTTCTACAATGTTTGAGAAAAGGATATCTTGAGATTAGACTTTCTGAATATCAATATCATCATTCCAAGTGGAGGGGTAGTTTTGGAATGCAAACAGCCCACCACCATGGGCTATAAATACATCCCCTAATCTCCTTTCCAAAGGGTTGGAATTTCAGAAGAGGGGAGCATAAATTTTCATGGAAAAATCCTTGCTAAAGTCTTGGGATGACCTTCCATACCCAAGTTTTTACTTCAAATACCCTTCCTCCTCTGTTTTTTTCATTTACTTTTTTGTTATTCTTTGTTGTAATCTTGTAATTTTTTTAATTATGTTCTAATGAATGTTTCTTCTTCAATATCTCTAATTATCATCCAAATTATGTAATTTAATATTAATGTTCATAAAATGGTTTTAATCAAGTTAAAACCCCTTGCCTTCTTTTTCTTTCTCATTCAATCTAAAGTTTTTTTTATTTCCTTCATCGTTTTTGTATGTGTTTGACGCACCACTCTTTTCTTATCCCTTTATTTTTCTTATCTTCTCAATTTATCATCATAATCGTTATCACTAGATTAAAAATCATTTAAATGGATGAGTAAATGTCTCGTTGGGTTGAGTTATAATTTAGCGATGTTAAGTGACCGATATCTTTTGCTCGATGAGTACTCTTTGAATTATCATTGTGTATGTTGGGGTTAAAATGTCATGGATTAATGACTTGTTTTGTTTAACTAGTGGTTTTCATGAATTATTGGAACTATAAATACACTACCATAAACAAGATATGATTAATATTATAACCGTAAGTAATGTTAAGGCTTGGATTGAAGCCTTAACACTTTGGAATTCCAATCAACGTCAACTTGTTACATGAGTGTTAATTTAATTCAATATAAAGCAAAGCTCAAGGATATCACAAGCTTAAGTACCTAATGATGAACTCACCCCAATATTTATCAAATTGTAAAATCAATATTAATAAATCAATCATTCCAATTAATCTCTACAAACAACCCCCCCCCCCCAATCAAAATACAATCAACTAAAAACAATCAATTATTAAAAATTATCATCGCCGAGAATTTGACCTGAGTACTGCTATACACATTAGCAGAGCACTCGAACCTTGATCATTTGATAGGCGAAAATCATTTGTGCTTTCAATATTAACTTCTAAAAATTCATAGGACACCGTGGTTGATGATAAAAAAATATAATGGGATCGTGGATCACTCCTAAATAAAGGAGAGTTGGATGTGGGTTATGGGAACTGATATTAAATGGTTTTTATAAATTGTAAATATGGGAAATATTATTCTAGTGAGAAATATATAAAAAGAAAAATAAGGAGAGAGATGATTAATTTTAAGAAGTGGATCCATGTGATATAGTCTAAGAAGACCAAGATAACAATTTATGAAGAAGACTAAAAAGGGCGGTTTTGTGAATTTTTTTATTCTTGGTGTAATGAATTATAGAATTAAAAATATTTTTGGATTTTTAATGGTATAGTACTTAGTGTTGAGTCCAGAAATCCACATTTTTAGGTTATAAATATATATGAATCTTAGATCCATGTAGAGACCAAATAGTATCTATTGATCCTAAATAACATGTTCCATTCAAGGACTCTGCTATTTAGTGGGATGATATTAGTCTTGTTAATGAAAATGATCCAATAAAAACATGGTGATAAATATTTACGAATTATATTAAGGAAACAAATCCATATATATATACTATGAGTCCATTGAACCTACATGATTCATGGTATTCATGGAGATGACTATGTGAAATTTAGAAATTAGTAAGAATATATTTTAAAGATGTCATGTTAGAAGAAGGCTAGGGTATCTATGATGAGACTCTGTATAGGATTCAGAAGCACCAAACCTTTTATTAGGTATATGATTATAATGGTGAGACCATGATTGGGGTTTACAACCAATAATATAAATTTTAATTACATTTAGTTGAACCTTGTATAAATATCATATTCATCTATTCCTTGATTTTCTACATTGCATGTGGTGGTGATTTCATGGTTAAACAAATATGGATATAACTATCATAATTAGAAATAATGTAATAAATTTAATTGAGTTAAGGATCTAAAAAAGACTTGGTAAATGGTAAAAATTAAAAAAAAAATTATCCAACCCACTCTTTGTGGTCTATACGGATGAAAATGGTAATTTTATTTGGTAATAAAGTGAGGTTCCATATTTTTAGATCTATGCTTACATGCTCATGTATTTTTAACTAATGTTGATGATGTATACAATAGAAGTGTTGTTCGAAGAATAGTTTTGGTTGGAAATATTAAATTTCATTCCCATTATTACACATGTAAAATTAACATTACATATAACTGAAAATTAATGAAATAAATGGGATAAATATTTACAAACAAATCTCAAGAAAGAGAGAAGAACCACCACTAGATATTTTTTTTCTATAGTGGTGCTAGAATTTTTGGATATAAAGCAACTAAGGGATATAATGTTCCTTATATTTTTTATTTTTAGGATAGGTAATACATGAAGAATGTTCCTAATAACTTTATTACTTTATCTGTTCAGGTTTATTTCAATTATAGAAGATCACTGATAATAGTGAATAGAATATTCTAACAAAATTAAAAAATGTCTTGAAAATTGAAAAAATGGAAAATATCACATCATTGTGGTAAAAAAATATCACCAATCCTTACAAATTAGTGGAAAAGATCACATCATTGTGGTAAATCTATTATGGGAGTTATGTATGTTCAACTGGATTTTATGTGAAAAAATATCAAGTGTATTGAGGATTACCAAGAAAGAGTGTAGAAAGATGTATGAATAAGAGTTTGAAAATATAAACATTATTTAGGAGGATATGATGAAATCAATTTTTATAAAGAAGAAGAATATCATATTAATTTTTCTATACCTGGAGGTGAATTTGAAGAATCAAAAATTGGAACAAACTATAACATCATATTTTGTTGAAATAAATAATATGGGAAATGAATTTTTAAATATTTCCCCCTAAAAGGTACTCAAGTCTGTGTTAATGATATAATTATAATATTTTTTGTAGTATCCAACTGATCTTCATCGAATAAGATATCCTAAGGACCTAATAAATTAGTATGCATTTAATAAGTTTTCAAAAGAATTTTTTTAAGAAACACAAAATATATAGACATTTAAATAGTGAACAATTATATAAAAGTAGAAAAATTATCATGGGTGGAAGTGAGAATGTTTCAAAAAATATCCTTCCATAGGATTCCCAAATGATATCAGTTTCAATGGAAATTTAATGTGTTTCCTTAGTATAAAATTAATAACAAAATTATCTTAATGATAAATTAACATAATATATTTATATATGTTGGTGTTGTTATTGGTTTGAACATATAGACATTTATTTTTAAAATAATAAGTCACATAATTCGTGTATTCGAATTATATATGTTAGCTGATAGATATAAAATAGTGGTTAAACCTATTTGATAAAATCATCCCTCAAATTTGTAGAGAAATAACATTCAAAAAATCTTTAAAAATCATGATAATTTATATGAATTTATCAATTTATATGGACAATATAATGATCAAAGGTTATATATACCAACCCAACATGACACATATTCTCATGAGAAGAGAAATACTCCCCTGAAAAATATGGTAACAAAGAAATTCAAGTTTTTTGGTGAGTGGACTAAACAAGAATGATGAAAACTACAATCTATGAAATTAATTGAATGGAGATAAAAATAAGAATGAAACAATATATAAAATAAGTTTATTAACTTAAATTAAAAAATTAAAACACGATGTTCCATTATAATCTAGCACTGAAGACCAATTTTTAATGGGGAAACTAGAAAAAAGTCTAGTTAATCAAAGCAAGTGGTAAGAAGACTGGAATAGTGGAAAACTACACTAATGAGGAATGTGACAGTTTTCTTAGGAAAGGAAAATCAAGTTTGTATGTGAACTTATGTAAAAGGTGAAAATCACTAGATATACTCAAAATAAGTGTATGATTATATTATAGAGATATATAGAATTATAAAATCTAAATTAAATGAACCAGTTGATTAAAGTTAAAATTTTGTTTCCAAAAAAAATACTTCCACCCAAATAATGTTGTTAGTTTATATGTATATAGAATGATTTGATATATAACCTAATCAATATGATAGATCTCAAATTATGGATTAATCATTATAAATTGAAGCAGTAATTAAAACTCGTGTTAAGAAGACTTTCTTAATTATAAAAAAGCTAATAACAAGAAGAAACACCTTTTACCTGGGGAGGAACATATTTGGAAAGCCAAATAGAAGTCAAGCATGAAGATATCTGGACATTTTAGAGAAATAAAGAATAAGATTTATGGGATGAGATTGATGTCGCAAAAAAATTGACTAAATTAAGGATCTATTGATGTGAAATTTCATTCAAAAATTAATTACATATGAATCTTGATGATGTTAATTAAAAGTGAATTTTTATAGAGATAATCCATTGAGGGGGGGATTCCATAAAGAGTAATCTTATAGGGATTATTTTTTATAAAATATGATATTTGGAGAATGATTCACACTCTTTCATCACTATTATGGTTAATGGTTTTCCTAATAATAAATAGAATATTATCTTCTAAATGAATATGTCAAAAAACTATGAACAATAATGTTTTTGATGTGTATTGTAGATTATATGAGAGATTATTGAAACGATTTATAAATATTTTTTAAGAAACCACAAAGTTGTTTATTGTATGTTGGTTCCAAATTCAGAAAATTGAATGGAATGATTTAATTTATTGGTAAAATCACTCTTAACTTCTACCCCAGTATATCCCATAAAAACATAGATATGGATTATATAATTATAATTATTAAGATGTATATGGTTCCATACATCTCTAATGTAAATGATTGATCATTCTGTGGAAGACAATTCTTAAATTTAGATGAGATTTGTGGAGTTCAACATTTACCCTTATCCTAACATCCTAGGTGTTAATGGTATGAAAAATAAGTAAATAAACACCATCTCCATCCATTTTATTTATTATCAACTAGGGTGATATGAAATATTGTCATTTATTTACACCCATTAATGTGAAGCAGTTCAATGTTATTATTTGTAAACAGAGTGAGGTAGATTTAAGTTCAAAAATATTTTGTTGTATTTAATGTAAATTATCTTCAAAGTACTTGTCAACAGGAATGTGGAGTAGTAGATTTTTGGATTGTTGTATCCCCCCAATGTATGATTTGAAGTTACCCATAAATTTTTATTAATGGAAATACGTTATAATTCCATTGAATTTATAGCCAGAGAGGTTCTAAAATTGTAGCTAATACATTATATGATTAATATATTTGGAATTTGTTGAATATAAATGTAATTATTATGTTTGAACGAATTTTTTTACTACAAGAGTTTAGTAAAGTAGAGGATGTGGAGATTTTTATGGATGCATTGAAAAATATCGATGAATTTATTATTGTCGGTAATAACTGATAGTTTGATCGGGGATATTGAAGATGCAAGATGACATAGGAATTATCCATGGAATTATGAATGAGGAATCTAAATGTATGCTTTTATAAGAAGTTTTCTCCATGACTATTATCCAGTATATCACACTAAGTTTTGATTAATACATCATACTATTTATAAATATGGTTCATATGGAATAAAAATGTGTAGCTAATGTTGGATTGAAGCTGATATCCATAATTGTTAAGTGATGTTTAGAAAGTGGAGAGGTTGTTCATTTTAGAGAAACAGCTTGATGATATAGTTATTAATAGTTTTGAATAATAGTTTTATTAGTGACATAGAAACCTAATATTCAAAAGGATCCATCCATGGATTTATTGATTTGGATTTTAAAATATATGTTTTATAAAGATATTTTTTTCAAATTTTTGTTCTATATAACTTACTAATATTTATTTATAAATAATAATACATATTCAAAGAACATTAGCCTTAGTATGGTTGGTGAAGTCTCTATAGTTGAATCCACAAGACCCAGGTTCAAAACCAGGTAGAAGCATAATTTTTGGGGGTACTATAGCAGGTACTGTAGAAGAACTGTAGCAGGCATTGTAGCAGTTACTGTTCGGTACTGTAGTAGCCATAACTATTTACCTTGGGCCACTGGTTTGGTCTTGGAGTCCTTAATGCCTTCGAGCCACCCAAGTCCTTAGGGTTAGTAAGGCTTTCAGGCCACCTCAAGGCCCTCAGGGCCAGCTAATTTGTAGTTGCACAGACAGATTCTACAAGGAACCACTCTAGAGGAGGAAAGGGCAGGGCACATCTACCAGAGAAGGGATAAAATAAAATTTGGAAGAATAAGATGGAATAGAATTTTCTATTGGTACTGCGCCTGTGCACCCATGCACATGGACATTCTAGCCGAACAGTCATGCAAAGGTGGAGAGCTTATCACGATGTAGATGCTGGGGAGGATCAGTTTCAAGTAGTCATAGTCTTTTTGATTTCCTTAAGACCTACGGGTCATGTTATGTATCCAAGCCTATGGGAAATGTAATTCCTAAGCCTGCAGACCTTGTAAGGGTTCCCCCTCATCCCTTGAAAGGGGGGGATATCATAAAATCAATAAAAAAGAAGGCCTTAGGGCGATTTAGTCGAAAGTGTGAAATGATATAGATGAATTAAAGAGAATCCAATAAAATAGTCATGAGGTTCATGGACAATAAGATCTGTGTCCATGGTTTTTTAAGTATGTTCGAATAGATTTAAATAATTTTTGATTGGATTAATTTGGACTCATGAATTTTGAGAGAATGTTTGAGTAAATTCTTGAATATTGTGTAGATTGTATGACTTCGGGATAAAAAGTATGACTTCGACATCATATGAATTAGTTTTCCATTTTTTATGTTATCCCAAATATTTTAAGAAATTGGATATGATTATATGATATCTAATTGGATCATATTAAATGGTGTGATTATTATGTATTTGATCCGAGGAAGGAAAATGGAAAAGGAATTAGCATATGAATTTCATAATGGATTTTCACACTTTAGAGTATCATATAACATGAAGTCTATCATATAAATTTATCCTATGAATTTGGTGCCATGCGAATATGATATTATGTATTCATGTAAATCAAAATAATCCATCATAGGACATTAATGTTAGTTTTTTAACATTGTGGATAATTCCATATTATTGAATGAATTTATAAGATCATAAAACTTGATCTTATGACATTTTTTTAATATGTGGATTTGATCAACAATATAGAGTGGTCACTATACGAAATTAAATTCATATATTCAAGAAAACCCTACATGGATAAGTTTATGAGATTATTCTTATAAAAATCATCTTTGTATCAAAATACAAATTAAATAGATTCTTCATTTTATATTTGAAAAAATAATTCATTCGATTGATGGAATATATATATTATTCATGTATTCAAACATCACAATAAAAAATGGGTGTATGATTCAAGAATTATATATAAATATAAACTCATACTCACTCCATATGGAAAGGATCAAATAAATAATATGTTCTTGCACATAAATAAAATTAATATGGGAACACTACAGTATAAAAAAAGAAAAATCATTAGATGATTGGGTTATTACCAATTGATCTAAACATCATTATGTTGTGAATATATGATCAAATCATAGTTTACAATGTGATTTTAGGGGATTATAATTAAATCAGAACTATATGATTTTTAAATTTTAATATTTAAAAACCATAAATTCTGATAAAGAAGTAACAACTCAATATGAAAAGGCTTGTGATGTTTTGAAATCTTATAAAAATCCATAATAAGATTTTTTTATTCTTGATAATGTTAATGATTTTGATATTAAGATAACTTCTTGGTTATTATTTATATATTCATACTGAATATTTATAGGTTTTCATTGAATCCCTCACTCTATGAGTGGATGAATGAGTTGATCCTACTAAAATATTAACTACAATATATATTTATTGATAAAGAGCTATAAGATGGAAGAATATAAGCATGATCTATTCTTTGAGAATGATAATATGATTTCAATAATAAATCTATAAAAATATACAATCTTTCTAAAATATATATTGTATTCATAACTTCTAATTCTTGAATTATAATATCATAATCAGAATAGTTACTATTATTTTATTTTTAATATATCCCTAAAAAATATTGTACTGTGGATATAGAGTGATTATTTTTATAATTAATAGTTTTTTGATGACTTTAGGTATATTGTTGGATTAATGAAAAAGATATGTGGAAAAGGAAAATTTGAATAAATAAAATATAGATATCTCCTAGAAGTTTCTATGAAACTTTGTTTGAGGAGTAAAAAGGAATAATGGGATTTTTGATCACTTCAACGAATATAAAAAGTTATTAAGGATCATTGGAAATTATTTTTACTAAATTCTATAAATTATAAATTTGGAAATTATTATTCTATTTTCTGGTATATGAATATAAAGTGAATGATAGTTATGATTAATTTTCAAGAGTGAATCTAGGAGCTACAAGATACAATGAAAAAAATAACCCTTGAAGAGGGAGAATAAAAAGGAGGATCTGATACTATATGGAAGAGTAGAACATATTAGTGTCAAAATAGAAGGAATAAAAAGAAAAAAACTATGATATGATTTTGGGTCTAATAATCTTATGAGAAGCAAATAGTAAAAATGCATAAGAGAGGATTAATGTGTTATAGATTGTTTTAGTCTTAGTTTATAGAAATTAAAATTTATAGAAATACATGATTTATGAAGTTCAAAGGGGATCATGTTGAGTTGAGAAAGATAGTTTAATAGTTTTTATGATATATCTAGCATGTCATCAAACGAAGACCAAGTTCCATGTATTTTACCAGTTGAAATAGTGTTATTTAAAAATGTTTTTATTGACATGGTGGAGAAGAGTCTTCTTTATGAAACAGAATCCTATGCAGAACTTGTGATAGACTTGTAATAATGGGATATAGGAAACACTTTTATATATATTAGGAATATCAATGAAACCTATACGACTTCTGGTATGCAAGGAGGCCATTCTAAGAAAATTATAATGTAGTGAGAATCAATTATTAGAAAGTCTAATTATTCATTATTTAATTATGGTGGAGAAACAATGATTGGGGAGAAAAACAAATCATCTCAAAGAGTATGCCTTTGAGAAGAACATTAAAAAAAATCACACGTATATTTTACTAGAATTTTTATATTTTATGTTGGGTTTATTTCTTGGTTACACCAAAATAGATAAACTTTCATAATGAGAAATATAGTTATTAATTCCAAAGAGCTTAGATATTCAATGATGATTTCATAATTGGTAAAAATTAATCATCAGCTTATTCAACCTGATCATCAGTTAATATATATTGATTCCATAGATAGTTTCAATGATAATTAAAAAAACATTTTACTACATCCTAAGAATATAATAAACACAAGTTTATAATTCCACATGGTCATGTGTTAGTATTTCTGTTACTGAAAAGCGCCACATCTCTTTCCTAAGAATGTTACCTAGATGATCATGCCATAATATTGATGTTATAGATGCAATCTTCATTTCTATCATTTCTCCTTCCTAACTCAGAGACATATAATTTTTTATCTATAATATTTATGGACTACACTATTAAATATTTTTTGATTTTACAAACATTATCCGAAAAGGTTTTATATAACTATAAATTTTTATCTGGCCTACAAAAATTTGATTCTTTTATAATTATAGTACATAATAATCACCCGAAATTTTAATGTGCATTCATTAATTATATTTCGAATGTTTAGTGAAATTACAGTCTTAAATTTTTAATCTATGAATTTAACAAAATTGAAGAATCTTATAAAAAAATTAATCTACCATAGGCATATATTTTTTTGAATAATTGTAAGTATTCCTTCTAAAATTAACCCTATAGTCCATATAAAATTTATTTATATTCCCTTTACCTTGGTAGCTCAAATATACTTAATAAAACAATCCCTCAAATGTACATCAATAGTTTTATATACTATGTTATCTTTTCTATTGAATCTTTAACTAAGTTGAACATACCCTACCTTTAATACTAAATATGGATTAATTATAAGATCTAACATCATTGCATCTTATTTCGTTATACTGAATCAAACATAAAATATCATAAAATTTTAAGTTGTTATGACAACAATAATTTCTTGAATAAATAACTATTGCATCCCTTGATTTTGAAAGTGATGGATGAATTATGTTATCAGAAAAACATAAGTGAAAATTACCGTAACACTGGTCAACTCACTTCTAACCATATTTTATAGAATCATATGATTATCCACAAACATTCCATCTATCAACTTCAAGCCAAAAATTAACCACATCAAAAATGATATTTTCATTTTAGAAGATTTTACATACATCTTTGTAAGTGTGGACATTATTCAAGAATTCATATCCTCTTTAAAATAATAAATTTAAAATTTTGATACAGCATTATCCAAATTACTCATATAGACTTCTAGTAGAGTCTCTCCCATTCTAAAATGCCCATTTATTCCAAAAATAAATCTTATCAATGGAATATTTAGGATATTCTAAAATAGATAATTCTCTAATAATATTACCATTTGAAATTTTCCATTCACTCCATTACCACTTCAATGACCATCCTTCTAGATAGTATCCTCCAATGAATGGTAAATATAAAGGAAGAGAACACTCGCTTGGGATGTGCACTATATGGACTTTACAACATGACAGTGAAGATCTCATGTGGATTTTTATAATATTATATCCACATTCTATAACATTTTATTTTGGACCTCACATGATTCATAAGGATTTGGATATGTCGAATGGATTTTCATGTGTTAATGGTTTATTAGAGATATGAAGCATCACATTTTGGAAAAAAACAATTGAATTACATGCTTTAGAGCTTTTTATACTCTTGGGAAAATTTAATGACCCATAATTTTATCTATGGAATTTTACTTTTTATAATTATATACTCTATAACACAAAAATCACATAGAGATCCCAATAAAGGCATCATACTCATACATTAATAATAAAAAGATTAGTATGTATAAAAATTAACAAACCTATACTACTGGAATAGTAACCTGACCATTAGAAAAGTAATATGAACATTATGAATAGTAATTTAGCAAGTATAATAGTAACCTCACCTATCAAAGTATAAAAGAAATATCGGCATCTTATAAATGTAAATATGATATAATTATATCATAGTATAATTAAATAAATATTTTAAAAATGATAAATTAATTTGTTATGTTTTTTTAAAATGTAAATGTTTATTTACAATTTTATAATTAATATAATTATTTATAAGAAAATTTATTTTCATAAAATATATTAATAAATTAATTTTTTTTATTATAAATATAAGGCAATTTTTTGATGTCTTAATTAATTTTTCAAATTTTCAAAAAAAATTATAAAATAAAAGAGATATTTTTTGAGAAAAATGATGCTTTTAATTTAAAATTACTTTTCTCATTTTTAGAAAAATATTTTAATAAAATGGTGTTTATTTTTTAAATCGACACATTGAAAAATTGTTTCGGTGTATTTTTAATATTTTTCTAAAATAATTGAATTTTTGTTGGAGAGTCAAATATGGTAATATAAAGTATTTAAAATTTTAAGTCAAATACAATGATTATTGAGTCATGTATTATGCAAGAACCATTATTTATAACTATACTTAACTAGTTTATATATTTATTCATGGAAATCAACTCTATTTATAGTCTTGACCCAAAATAATAAACTAATGAATAAAAAAACCCTCTCCTCCACTGTTAATATCACCCCTCACCGCCTCTTCTCATCACAACTCCAAAGCATTGTATACTATATATATTTTTCCCAATTCCCCTTCCAAGAATATTCCTCACATCCAAGAGTTATTGGACTCAACAAAAGACCAAACCCATGTTCCTGGAGTAGGTTCTCAAGGAGAAGATAATCAATTGGTAAAATACCCCTTCCTTCTCATTTATTTTTCTGGTCTTTTCTTATCCTCTTCATACATACCCTATGAAAAGTGGAATTATAACTCTAGTATTACATATATATTGTAATTTTATTTTTTAAATGGAATATCCATTATTAAATCTCTTCTCTTCTATTTTTAATCTAAAAATGAAAACATCATTTGTGATGTGTCGATTCTACACCTATGTGGATGATGAGTTTTAATTTTCCATTACGACTTTCAGGGATGGTCATAAAACCATTGCCACAGTTAAAAAAGATTATAAATTTTATATTGTAACTTTATTTTATGTTTTGGAACTAATATATATAAATAATATTTAATATTAAAATAAAACTTGTTCGTGGTGATTGAAAACCCACCAAATAATCAAAACATTTATCATAAACATTTTATCTAATTAATCATCATCATATCAGAAAAAATGATATATAAGACCATTTAAATCTATGAAAGTTCATTAATGACATATAATTTTAATTCTGTATAATTATTCTCATTTTATATTATTTTCAACATTTATATACATGTGAACCGATTATGAAAACCATGAATTAAAACACTCATAGAATGACAAATTTAATATCTATAACTCAACAAAATGGACACAAATGAACTTAATAAAATTATAATAAATAAAATACATGTATAATAGGTTATGAATTAAGTAATTATATAAAATAATTATATTATATAGGATAACAAGTACTAGATCAGAACACATTCGGATATAAGATAAGGGGACTCTTGAACCCAACTTCCTTTCTTGGGGTTATACCTTATTCATGCCAAATTTTAGTATGGATGGTCTTTTAATATTATTAAAACATTATTTAATTTTTATTCCATTTTATTTTCTACGATATACATGCTCTAAATATGATTTTGTTATAAATACATAGAATTTTTCAAAATAACTCATCTTTCCAGTACACATCTTGATTCCTCTTGAGTTATTTCTTCATCACTCAAGAGTGATGATTTATAAAACAAATATGATCTTACTTTTTTTTAACTCCAATGTTTATTCCTGAATAAATTAATTATGAAATACATATGAAACCCATTTCTTTCCATGGGTTATTTCATGTTTAGGATTGTAATATTTTCGATGTGGAATACATGATTATGTAAATTTTATGATGTGACAGGTGGTCCCAAAATTATATAGCCCTCTAATCCACTAGGTAGTGTGATGTATCTCACGAGATAATATGTAATATGAATGAAAATTATGCTAGTTTTTTTACTATTATGATGTTATTATGGTTCACATATGTTATGTGTGAACATGATGCTAGATTTGTTCACAACTATGTGTTGTATTTGACCACTAAGATGTGATTTTTCATTTTCATGCATTGCCACATTTCTTGACTTTATGTAAAGTTTACTCTCATGATTATGATGATGATAATATGCTTATTTTTTGTTGATGATGACTATTCTTAGCCATGTTTTATTGATTCATATCCTTATTCATCCTCTTACTTGGATTTTATCTCACCACTTTCTTTTATGTATATCCTAATGAGACTACATATACTAAAGAAATAACTATATTAGAATAATAAAGAATTATATTTTAAATAATTGTTTATGTTATATTATTATTAAGAGATGTATGGTCCTAATTTTCTCAAGATATTGAACCCTTCTATCCTAGATTGTAATTCTTCAAAGTTTTTTCTTATAATGAAGTAAAATTCATGTAAGAAAAGTAGTGTCACTATAGTTGGTATCAAAAAATGGTTTTTTTTAATTCGGGAATTATGATTAGATAACATTATTGAAATCCCTTAGGATAAGACTAAGTATATATAAATATCCATGAATCATGGTTTAGAAAAATTATTAACATATGGATCCTATAATATATCATTTAGTGTTAATTTCATAAAAGGATAAATTAATCATGCTTTGTTTACTTACTTTTTGTTCAAAAATTTTCTATTTTAGAAAATGTTGGGAACTAGAAGAAACTTGGACAATAAACCATGTGATGGAAAATGAAATGCTTGAAAGAATGAAATCCCTAATTTCATTGGAGGTGGATTTCAAAACATCATGGAGATTATTACCCATCTTTTTCTAGCTAGGAATAATAACCTAAACCAAGTGTAATTTCCACCTTTACCTAATAGGGGGAAACTTGCTATCAAATTATTTATGCTGCAACAACCACTCCCATTTAGTGGACATTCTAATCCACTTATTGCAGAACAATAGATAACTCAATGGAGAAAATATTTTCTATACTCTACTATTTTGAGAAGGAGAAGGTGAATCTAGTCTTCTGTCATTTAGATAGAGAGGCCGACCAATGGTGGGGATTGATTAAGAACACCAAGATTAAGTGTATAGTATAGGAGATGGAGTGGAAAGACTTTAATAAAATATTTCATAAAAAGTATTTCCCTCAAACTATTTAGACAAATATGGAGATAGAATTCATAGATTTGAAGACAAAGGATAGCGATTCTTTCAGGGCATACGATGCATAATTCACAAGGATTTCAATGTATTCATCTATTTTTAATATAAAAAATGATTGAAAAATATATATATATTTTTATGGTCTAAAAACAAACATTAGAAAGGATATATATATCCTAGGATTTTGAAATTATGAATAAGTTTTTTGATTTTATCTAAAATTGGAGATGTTGTTTGGATAATTCTCTCATGGGAATGAAGATAAGAAATTAAAGACATATTTCAAATAGAAAATCTAAAGGCAAAGGTGTAAAGAAATCTCAACAACCCACAAGTCAAAAATGTGGGAAGAAGCATCATGGGAATTTTCTCAAAGGGGTAGGGAAATCCTTCAAGTGTGGGAGAGAATTCCACTAAACTCATGAATGTTGGAGATACATGAACAATATAGACAACGTGATGGTGGAATGTATAGAAACATCCATGGTTCAATGACTCAAATATTGGGAGCATGAAACCTATACAATCCACTGCCTTGAACATTGACTCCTTGAGGGTAGTCAGCATCAGTAGCCACCAAACCTAAAGGAGAAATGGAAATCTAATTCTGTCAGTAATATTCATGTAACATAATAAAATTGAGTAATAAAAGGTACAATTACTATTCACTCGAAAAGTGAAAAATTATTATTTGATTCTAGTTATATTTATTCATTTATATCATGCATTTTTTCTAGAAATATTTAATCTAACCCTCAATGTCGTGAAGTAGATATATATTTAAAACCTAGTGGTGTGATCATTGCAACCTAAGTGTTGGACTATTCCCCTATTGGAATATGTGGGAATATTCTTCCAAAGAATATCGTAATACTTCCCTTGAGGGAATTCAATGCTATACTAGGCATGGATTGGATCTCATTATATAGAGCATATAACATCTATTGGTAAAAGTAAATATATTTTCATATTCCAAACCATCCTTTTATTCTCTATAATTGAAAGGAATGCAATGTATCTCCTTTTAAAAATTTATCAATAGTGTGGGTGTTGATGACCTATTGAGAATCATACCTCACCCAAATTATTGATTCAAATAAAGGTATCAACCTAGAGGAAATTCCCATTGTTAGGGAACACACTGATGTATTTCCCAAAAAGTTATTCGGGCTACCCAGAGATCACGAGCAAGAGTTCTAAATAGAACATATACCCAAATCCATGCCAATATATAAATGACTATAAAGGATATCCCCTATAAAACTAGAGGAGTGAAAGAAATAGATATAGTATAACTTGTAAAATGGTTCATACATCCTAGTGCATCGCCTTGGGGTGTGCCAATGATCATTGTCAAAAATAAATATTGATCAATGTGGTTGTGTATTGATTACCAATAGATTAATAACATCACCATAAAGAACTAGTATCCTCTTCCAAGGATTTACGACTTGTCAGATCAACTATAAGGATCTCAGTACCACTCAATGGTGGATCCTTGTTCTCGATATCATCAAATGAAGGTTAAGAAGGAAGATATTTAGAAGACTACTTTATGTAGAAGGTATGAGAATTATGAGTTCCAAGTGATTTTATTAGGACTTAGTAATTACCCTAAAATATTCATGGATTTGATGAATAGGGTCTTTAGATACTACCTTGATGAATTTATGGTATTTATTATCAATGATATTCACATATACTTCAAGAGAAAGGAGGAACATGAAGAATAATTATGGATTGTTTTGGTGAAATTAACGAAGGGTATATTGTACGCCAAGTTCAGTAAGTGTGACTTTTTGATGTGGAAAGTAACATTTTTGAGGCATGTGATCACAGGTGGGAGAATATATATGTGTACCCTTAAAAGACAAAGGTAATTGTGGGATAGCCTAGAACCACTAGTATCATAGAAATCCATAGTTTTACTTTCTTGGTAGGGTACTACCATCTTTTGTAATAAATTTATAATTATGGTCTAGCCTACTAAATTATTTAACATGTAAAGTGGTAAAGTATGTATATATGTAAGAATGGTAGGAAAGATTCAATAAGCTCAAGAGGAGTCTAATCATTTCACCTATACACACACTACTAAAAAGTGAAGAATGTTTCGTGATATATTGTGTTTCTTCAAAGAAAGTATTGCATTATATACTCATACAGAATGATAAAGTGATTGCCTAAACATCATAGAAGTTGAAAATCCATGAGCATAACTACCTAACTCATGATCTTTATCTTGAAGATATTATTATTTCTTTAAAAGTATGGAGATACTATCTTTATGGTAAAAAGTTTGAAATATATAGTGATCACAAGAGTCTAAAGTATATTTTCACATAGAAGGATATCAAAATGAATCAAAAAATATAATTATATCTAATCAAGGAATATGATTTCTCTATTCATTAACATTCGAGGAAGGTGAACAATGTAGATAATTATCTTAATAAAAAATATCATGCAACCTAATCCATGATGTGAATTGAGAAAGACCCAATATTTCTAGATATGAAAAAGGATGGATTTTGAAATAATAACTAAATGGAATACATATTATATATCCCAAATTATTTCCCAACCATCTATCCAAGAAAAGGTCATGGAGGAATAAAGGAATGATCTGGATATTTAAAAGAAGGTTAAAGTAGTGAAGGATTGGAAGCTACATGAGTTCAATGTAAATAAAAATGGTTTCATCTGATTTAGAACTATTATTTTTGTTCCTTCATCTCTTTAGATAAATAAGGAACTACTAGATAATGATCCAAGTTCATCTTTGTTTATCCATCCTGAAAGTACTAAGATGTATCGTAATCTTTGAGACAGCATCCGGTGGGAAAACATAAAGAAGTTGATTTTGGAGTATATCTCATGATGTTTAGTATGTCCGTAAGTTAAAGAATAGTGACAGAAGTCCAAAGGGATGATGCCCCCATTTCCTATACCAATGTGCAAATGGGAGAATTTCACCATGTAATTCATTGTTGGTCCCCCAAAACATGGGAAGGGAACAAGGGTATATGGTTTCTGGTGAATAAACCCACCAAGACTGTCCACTTTATCATTATTCCAGAAGATCTCTCTCATGAATAGCATGCTAGGATATATGTGAAGGAATTGGTGAGGCCACATGGGGTTCCATTTTGGTTATCTCTAATCATGATCCAATGTTAACATTTACATTCTATTTTAGTCTTCAAAATAATTTATGTATTAAATTGATTTCCAACATAGCCTATCACCCCTAAACTAATGAACAATTTGAAAGGACTATTTATATTCTTAAAGAAATGCTGAGAGAATGTTCACTATATAATAACCTATGTTTTCAAAAATGGTATGGATCATTATTTTTTCAATTTAAATTTATCAAATGTCCCTAATATTTATGTCTAATAAAGTCACAGAGTTCATGGGTGCACATGTGTCTCGTTCGGAGCTCAGAGTTCCAAAATGGGAAAACATAACTCAGAATCTTGATTTTTCTACAACTGTGTGACCTAGGGAATATTACCATATAGGTAGTTGCAAAATCAGGATAGATCACTTTTTCATAGTTTGCACATGGTTAGTCAGACTTTTCACCTAACCGTGTGGTGTACCAATGGTAGTAGTGAACCGAACATGTTTTTCTCTTGTTTTGGCCAAACTGCATGGCCAAACAATGCACCTATTTATTTTGGGGTGAAATTACATTTTTCCTCTCACTTATGTATTTAAATATTTTCTTTTTATCGATTTATTCCTCCAATAACTAACCTGGTTATTCTCTACTATGGTATTCCTCTAGAATCAACCTAAGTTCATCTCCATCTACCATATTCGGTACCCATTTCTTGATCCATCATAAGTTTTTGACTCTTTAAGTTAAGTCCAAATTCACTCTTACCTCCTATATTTGTTTTCATTTTGATCTGTTGTGATATTTAGGTGCAAGCTAATTTGACCAATTTTCTTGGATTTAGACTGTTTCTCATGTCTCTTCCAACCAACTTCAAAAATGATGTTGGTATCAAGTGAGATTTCATCTACAGCCTTTAGGTAGGTGTCCACATTGTTTTCAATTCGAGTGTTGATGTCTTGTAGCTATTCCATTTTGTCACACACAAGCATTTTTGAGCATCTCAATTATATTGAGTTATTCATGTCTAATTGATCCTTTCACTATGATATACACCTTTTGAATCTTTTTTTTGGTTTATAGGTTGGTTTCCATACTTATGAACTCCCCTTTGGAGTTCCCCTAGAAATTAGACCTTGTAGATAATTGTAAAATTTCCCAGAGAACATCTTTAGACTTTTTCTTTAACTTAAAATGGAATTTCCCTTATTTGTATGGTTTTTTAAAATAGATAATGCTCCTCCTAAATGAACGGACCTCTTGTCCTTATAATTCCCCATATAGGTAGTTTCCATATTGGCCAAGTCATCTCCTAAATTACCTTTTTAGATTATAAATGTTATTTCCATTCCTTAGTGAATTTAATGGATTGGTTATATAGGATGTCTCATTCATGATGGTGTATTCCCTTAGACTAATTGAATAATTGAAATGTATTAATAATTAAGAATGTCTTATTCATGGTGGATTCACTTTTTAATTAATAATTGCATGTATTAAATGAAATTTATTGTAATGGGTGGTAAGACCACACCTTTAATTAAGCTTGGATAAATTCTTACTTGAAAAAGGTAATTCCTTTTAAATAATTGAACTTTTCTAGCTTGAAAAATGAGAGGTAATTATTCATGTATTAAGTTAATAAATTATGAATGTGACTATACGTCATTTATATGTACATCTGTTGAATGAACATGATGTATGGGAGGTAATTACCTATTCCAGTTATAATTAAAATGTGCGTCTATAGAGGTTATGACATGATGTTAAGGGACCAGTTGAGCATGGAGGTATCATGGTCCCTTACAGCGAGTATTGAGCATGACATTTCACACCATTAATATTATATGGGTGTTGGGATTTATGCACCACATTCCTTGATTATAGTATTTCCATGATGGATCACTCACCATCCCAAGTGTTTTTTCCGGAAATCTCACACTCTTCATGGAATATAGGACATGTTCCCTATTTCTTGATATTATATGCTCATTAAAAAAGTCACGGATGTTTGAGTTATGCCCCAGTCCAACCAGCACTATAATTCCTTGTATATGTCCACTTACGCCCGCATGTACTTGGTTTATATAATTGGATGAATATATAATTAAACTATATATATTATTACTATATAAACTAACTGATTAAAATTATATTCTAACCATGTGTTGAAGCAGGTAGACCCACTAGGTGTCCTATGGGAACCTTAGCAAGTGGTTATTTATTTACTTATTGAGCTTTTTGTATTAATTCATTATGAATGAAAACTATTTAGTTATGATAATTTCATGGATTACACGTAGAAATAGTTTTTTATGACCTTATATTAATTTTATATCAAACCCTACTCGAGTTTCCTTTGATACCTGAGAAGACTATTTAACCATAGGTATTGACATGGGAAATGTTCCCACTTCATCTTTCTGATATGCTTATCTAGTTGGATCTTAGGTTCATATGATTGAGAATTCACTCCGCATGTTAGTTTATTGGTATCTGTTCTTTCTTTACTTTTATATAGCTTGAATGTATGCTTGTCAACTTTTTTCTATCAACATGTCATGCATCATGTATTGACACTACCATAGATAGTTTTGTATTATTATCACTTATTCAGTTATTTATTCTTCTGCCTTTGTTTATTCATGTTGCTTTTAATATATGATTCACCTATTGTTGTAATTTTTTAGTTGTATATGATGTGAAACTATGATAAGAGGATATATTCTTCCCATTATACCAATTTTACACACTTGCTACTATTTGGTAGCATCTGGTGTATGGGGTGGTGTGCTTGACACCATGTGACCCAATGGCACTGGGCACGGGTTCTTTGGATCCCGAGTCGAGATATTACCAAGTGGTACCATAGAATTTTTTTTCTTTGTCCTACTATTTGGGTATTATACAAGAGACTAGTAGTTTCGGGATTTAGAATTGACCATGTGCTTGGATGTAACTAACCCATGTATAGGGGAATCACAAATTACCACGGATGGGAACTTTTTATTATTGATTTGTCCATTTATAGTTGATACAAATTCGCCTTTGGGTAATTTACATGACTTTTGATTTTATTAATATTGATCATATTGTGAATATTTATTCACCAAGGCTCAATTAAATTAGGGGTTTTAATTTTATCATGCATCATTGATTGGAGTACTAGGAGAAATATGCCTTACACCTTTCCATGCCATGTCTATTTCCAGCATGCATTTTCCTATTACATATTTATAATTCCTTTTATATGTATTAAATAGTGATAACACTTTTTGCTGGTATTGGAAATCCTAATTAATACTTAAAGTTTCTTCCTTAACATAACAATGTTTTTCTAAATATGTTAAATTGGACACCTTAAGCAGTTAATTATTGCATTTTTGATCTATAGACCATTGGTCACATGAGCTGGAACATGTTATAGTGTGGGTTCGGTGGATTCCATATTTTTTATAAGGATTATGAGACCTTATGATCAGAAATGGTAATCCACTAAATTAAACCATTAATGGATGTTTATATTTTTTGAACAAGCCAAAAATAAAATGAAAATGATTCACAAATTGAAATGGACATCTTATATATATATATATCATAGAGACTTGGACCTGAACTTGGCCTTAGTAGTGGTTTTTGGGGTATCTCTTATATTACTATGGCGGGTTTTGGTCTCTTTCACCATCTAGACCTAGATTTTAGAGCATGTAGAGAGGTGTGTCTGTTTCTATAGAAATGATTTATAACTATCCTAGATTTATTATCTTCAAAAATTTTATTTTCTTATATCCCTTATGAGGAATTCGTTTGGAATTATAGCATTATTCCACCACAACGTCCTTTGTTCGCACACCCTAAAGTAGGTGATGACCATGTTCCTGATGTGGAAGGCCATGAGCTGCTAGTAATTCCTCTTATAGAGCCACCTGTAGTTCCACTACCAGTTCTAGAGTTGGGCACAGATTCTTGGTTCTGAGAGGGTTTTATTTTTATGTTATAGAACATGAAAGGTATCATTCGACCTACCCCAAGCATGATAGAGTTGACTTGTGAGCTTTAGCAGTAGAAACCTCCCACTTTCATAGGCGATGTAGGACCTCATGTTGTGGAGTATTAGGTCTATGAAAACCTATCTATATTCAATAATATGGAGATTCCTCTAGAGTGGAGGGTCAAGCTAGCGGCTTATATGCTATTAAATTATTCTGTGAAATAGTGGGATTCTATCACCCCAGTAGATTGGAATTGTGATATGGTCTCGTCTGATTTTCAGACCATCTTTTATGACTACTTCTTTCCCCAAAATCTAAGGGAAGACATAGGTAGGGAGGTTATCAACCTACACCAGGGGAGAATCTCAGTTATGGAATACACTTCCTATTTTACTAAGCTACAGTAGTTCACTCCAACTCTAGATGTTGATGATCTGAGGACCATAAAGAGATTTGAGGATTGACTGCTTTATGCTATTTGATCACAGCTCAAGGTTTTTAGGTTGACTAACATTTTAGAAATCATTAAGGAGGCCTTAATTATAAATCATATCCTGAGGGATACTTTAGGTGTGATTCAGGTCAGTTCAGAACCTAGAGCAAGCAGGGGTTCTTCTTCGGGGTGAAAGAGACACTTTCAGACTACTCAGGGAGGTTGCAATAGTTAGGATACTCAGGAAAAGATCTTTCTTATCTATCATTAGTATGGAAATATAAGACACACAAAGACTTAGGGTCCATGGGATCTAGATGAGTGTAGATTTTGTAGCAGGATAGGCCATATTCAGTGTTTCTATAGGACTTTCCCTTTAGTGCCTAGTGAGTGTGCATATACTCCTACTACAAGTTCAGAAGAGGGGGATGTAGAATCATGGTAGTCGGGTGGATAGAATACCATGTATTGATCATAATAAGGTGGATTTCGAGGTAGAGGAATCCAGACATAAGATTCCTAGCACTAGTAGAGCAGGCTTGCTTAGGGAAGTCTGGTAGTGACTCGGGATTACATTACAATCTAGATACATTCATTCTAGCTTATTCTATAGGAGTAGAGAACTGAACCATTAATAGTTTGATGTAATATTCTAGTATCCTCCACTTTAGTGTCTGGTTTTTTTAACATTGGCTCGTCTCACTCATTTATATCTTAGGAAATCACTGAGAGTTTAGGCCTCGAGATAGAACACTTATATGGAATTATGATGCAAGACACAAAATTAGGTACCCGATCAGAGATCTTTTTCTATTGTTAGGATTTCCCCCTTGAGATTGGCGGTTACTTTTTTTGTGGAATCTTTATGTCTTCAACACGATAGGTCTTTATATAATCATCATTATGGACCGGTTAGTTTCATATCGATTCCATATTGATTACTATTGTTAGAGGGTGATGTCTACATAACTAGAGGGCATTAGAAACAAGAAAAAGATAATGGGATGTTAGTGCAACATGAGCATGACCATAATAGAAAAGTCTAGGTAGTGTTATAGCTCTAATCACCAGATTTTTCCTAGATGAATAGGGGTTATGAACCGCTATATGTCCTCTTATAGTGGATCATTTCAGGGATGTATTTCCTAAAAACTTATATATTCTACCTCTAGTGTGAGAGACATATTTCACTATTGAGTAAATGCTAGGAGTGGCATCAGTGATCATTCCTCCTTATAGGATGGAACCTCGTGATCTTTTGTAACTCAAGAAGAAATTATAGGATCTTAATACTGAAGGATTTATACACCCCAAAACATATCCATGGGGTTCATTGGACCTCTTTTCTAAGAAATAAGATGGTTCCCTTAGGCTCTGTGTGGATTATTAATGGTTAAACTAGATCACAATTAAGAATTGATATCCACTACCAAGAATAGACAAACTCTTTGATGAAATTTGTGAATAAAAATTGTTTCTAAAGATATATTTGAAGTCATACTATCACCACATGTGTGTCAGGTGCTCGTACATACCTCACACAACTTTGAGGACTAAGTATAGCCTCTAAGAGTACCTAGTCATTCTGTTTGGACTTACGAACGCACCTGTAGTCTTTATGGAACATATGAATTGGGTTTTCCACCCATATCTGGATCCATTTTTAGTAGTATTTATTGATGATATCTCGGTGCATTGATTCTTTAAAAAATATCATGAAACCTATCTTGAGATCATTTTTAATAAACTGAGAGATAATATTATCAATGTTAAGATCTATAAATGAAAATTCTTGATCGATAAAGTTCACTTCCTCGGTTACATTTTCTCGGAGTCAGTAGTTTCGATAGACCTACATAAAGTGAGAGTTTTAGTTTCTTGAGAGCATCCCAAAAATATTTTTGACATTACAAGTTTCTTGGGACTAGATAGATATTAAAAATTCTTCATCCAGGATTTATCACACCTTACATAACAATTTATAGGTTGACTAAGAAGGTTGTGAAATTCCTGTTGTCAGATACTTGTGAAGCATCCTTTCAGGATTTGAACGCTCATTTGGAATTAGTGATGATGATGATTCTTCTAGATCCTAGAAAGAGCCATATTTTATAAAGTGATGCATTAGGTATTGTTCTTGGATATGTTTATATACAGGATTAGTGATTTTTCATGTACAGGTCTCATCAGTTGAGGCCACACGAGTGGAATTTCTTGAAGCATGATATCAAGCATGCTTGTATTGTGCATGCCTTATGATGTTGGAGACACTATCTACTTGGAGAGAGTATTATGGTATTCTCATATCAGAAAATCGAAAATTACATCTTTACACAAAAATATTTCAGTATCAGAAAATGTAGGTGGGTTGAAAACTAACAGTCGTTTGATTTCAATCTTGCATACACGTTTGGAAATGGAAATTCTATGGCAGATACTCTGAGATGGAAAACTCGGAATCTTGTGGTTCAAGAATCTAGTTTTGAATGGTATCTTGTGTATTTATTCTTAGAGATTCATGTTGAGGCTCATGTGGATCATGGTTAGACTATCCTATCATACATAGAAGTGACATCTACTCTTATGGAATGGGTATGAATGATAAAGTTATATGATCTCGAAGATGTTATCCTAAGATAAATAATTTTAGATGAGGATATATATTAAGGTTGGACTATGAATAGTTATGATAGCTTACTATTCAGTGGGAATGTATGGGTCCTATTAGGCATCATAGATTAGATTATGCGTGAATTTCATGCCTCAGCATGGTCAGTTCACCTCGATGTCACCAAAATGTATTGAGATCTACGATGCTAGTATTGGTGGCCTGGTTTGAAATTTAATATTTTTGGCTTAATCACTCAGTTTTCTACCTATCAGTAGGTGATTCTAGAACATTATCATCCTATGGAGATTTTATAATCCTTGTACATTCCTTAGTGGAAATAGCATGGTTCTTTAATGGAATTTGTTACTAGTTTACCTATATCACCTCATTCCAATGATACATTGTGGGTTTTCGTTGATCATATAATGAAGTTCACACAATTATTCACTATGTGAGAGATCTCCATGATAGATGAGCTAATAAGTTTCTATGTTAGGGAGGTTTTTTGTCTTCATGGAGCTCCTTGATCTATCATTTCATATAGAGCTTCTTGTTTCAGACAAAGGTTCTAGTAGGGGTTGAAGAAGGCCTTGGGTTTGTAATTGAATTTAAGAATACCCTATCACCAATAGACCAATGGATAGATGGAGTTCACAATCCATATGCTAGATGACATGATCTGTTCATGTGTCCTAAAATTTGGGGGTTCTTGGTAAAAGAAAATTCCCCTCGTTGAGTTCATTTATAATAACATATTTTAGGATAAAATAAAGATATATTTGTATGAATCATTATATGAAATGCCTTTTTTCTCATCTTTGTGTAGGATTGAGTCATGGGTATTCACAATTCTTGGAGAACATCTTGTGTAGGAGACAACAGAGCATGTCCAATTGATCAAAAGGTGAATAATGATAGCTTAGTCCAGAAAGAAGTCATATTCCAAAAGACATTGATGACCTCTTTAGTTTGAGGTCTGAGACCTAATTTTCTTATGAGTCTCACCTAGGTTCGGACATAGAAATATTCAGAATCAGTGTAAGCTCTCACTGAGGTTCGTTGGACCCATCGAGGTTTTGAAATGGATCAAACCAGTGTCTTGCCAACTGGAACTTCCTTAGGGATAATGGTCAATGCATGATGTCTCTCATGTATCTCAACATTACTAATACTATCTAGAATCATCACACGTCTTTTAGTTTGATGAGGTTGAGTTGGATACAAATGCTTCCCTCAAGGAGTATCATGTCGTATTGTTGATCGGATCATGAAGACACACTGAGGAAGGTCAGTTCCTTTGGAATGAGTAATATGGCATCACAAATGAGTACATGATGAGACCTAGGAATTGGAAGCTAACGTATGAGCTCAGTGGCTGTAGAAATTCTCTCACAATACCTATGTACCCTTAGAAGGCCAAATTAGGGAAAAGTTGCATTAAAGAGATGAGGTTGTAATGACCCATCTTTTCAATGAAGGTATAGATAATTAGTTTTTCAATTTAAAATCATTAAATGGCCCTAATATTGATGTCTAATCAAATCACGGAGGTAACAGGTGCATATGTGGCTCAATCAAAGCCCATAGATCTGAAACTGGAGAAACAGAATGGGTTGCACGGTCTATCTGCAACTGTGCGACATAGAGAAAACAACCATGCAGCTGATTTCAAAACTAGGACAACTTCCATTTACATGGTTTTTTCATGTTTAGTCAATCCATCTAACTAATTTAGTGGTGTTCCCAAATTTTTAGAGAAATGATCATGGTTTTTTCACGAATTGGCCAAACCGTGCGGCAAAATCGTGCACCTATTTATTTTGGGGTGAAATTTCATTTGTTTCCTCTAACATAAGTTTTTAACTCTTTTCTTTTTTTATCTTTCTTCCACCAACAGCTCACCCAGTTCTTCTCTTTGGTGTGTTTTCTCTTCTATCAACCTAGGTTTATCTATATCTCTCACATATGGAACCTATTTCTCGATCTTTCAGAATAATTATACTCATTAAGGTATCGCTAACCTCACTCTTACATTCTATATTAGTTTTCATTCGGATCTGTTGTGTTATTTTGGTGTAATCTCATTTTCCCTATTTTTAGGGCATTAGACCATTTCCCTAATATCTTCTTACATGGTTTAAATCTAATGCTGATATAGAGAGAGGCTTCATCTACCTCCTTGAGGTAGGTTGTTACACGGTTTTCCCTTTGAGTTTTGATGTCTCGTATCTATGTCATTGTGCCACAAGCCATCTTTTTTAAGGTATCCCAATTATATTGAGTTCTTCATGTCTAATGGATTCTTTCACTATTATATACACTTATTGATTCTTATTAAGTGGTTTAGAGGTTTTTTTCCATACTTATGGACTCCCCTTAGGTGTGCTACTTGAAATAGACCCATGTAGATAATTTCCAAAAATCTGAGAGCACCTCTTTAGCCTTTCGCTTAAAATTAAAAATGGAATTTCCATTGTTTATGTGATCATTTAAATGAACTAATTTAAGTCCATATTGTATGTCCCACTTGTACTTGGAATTTCCCAATTTGAAAATTTACATATTGGCCTAGTCATCTATTAAATTCCTTTTTTAGCTTATAAATGTTATGTTCATGCCTTAGTGAATTAAATGTATTTGTTATATAGGATGGATCTTTCCTGATGGTGGATTCTATAAAATTAATTGACTAATTGAAATTGACTAATAATTTATAATGGAATATGCCTGATGGTTTCCCTTCTTAATTATGAATTGCATGTATTAAATAAAAGGGCTTATAAAGGGTGGTAAGACCACACATTTTGTTATGATTGGTTAAATGATTAAAATAAAATGGTAATTCCTAATCATGTATTGATTTATTAAATTATGAATGTGATTATGCCTCATTTATAAGTATATGGGATGAATGAACATGATGTATGGGAGGTAATTCCCCTTATTGGTTGTAATTTTGATGTGAATTTATATAGGCTATGACATTATGGTAAGGGACCGGTTGAGCATGGAGGTATCATACTCCCTTACATCAGGTGTTGAGAAAGATGTCTCACACTATTGATATTATTTGGGCATTGGGATTTACACACCACCTTCCATTTTTAGAGTGTTACTCGGATGACTCACTCACCATCCTAAGTATTGTTGCATAACTTCTAACACTCTTATGGGTGTGTAGGGAATGCAATATATTGCATGAGATTATAAACATGTTAGACTAGTCATGGATGCATGAGTTACTCCTAGGTCTAGTCAGAACTAGTATTCTAGGTATATGGCCACTTACATCCACAAGTACTTGGTTTATAAGTGGATAAAATATTTAATCAAACTATATATATTATTATTATATAATTTAATTGATCAAACTTCTATTCTGTCCATGATCTTAAGAAAGTAGAGCCTCCAGGTTCCCCTTAGGAACCTAAATAAGTGGTTAATTATTTACTAATAATGTTTCTTCTATTAATTCATTATACATGAACACTGTTTACTTTTGAGAATTACTTAGAGTACACATAAACACCATTGGTGGTGGCCTACTAGACTTTTTATCTGAAACCCATCCTGGGTTGCTACTGGTACATAAGAATAGTATTTGACTGTAGGTATAGATAAGAGGAAAGCCCAACTTCAAATTTTTATATTCTTATCTAGTTTGATCTTAGGAGCAATCGACCGAGCATGCACTCGAGATGATAGTGTAGAAGTTTTTTTTTCTTTTTTTACATTATTATATCATGACTATATTCATGTTCCCTTGTTTCCTTTTTGTATATCAGCATTCCATGAATCATGTATTGACACTTCCATAGAATCTTTTTTATTATTATCAGTTGTTCAGTTATTCATGCTTCATTATTTGTTTATTCATTTTTTCTTTTATATATTCTTTCACTAATATTATATTTTTATTGGTTTATATTTTGTGACACTTTGATAATATCGTATAGTCTCCCCACCATACCACTTGTAAACCCTCGCTGCTAGTCGGTAGCCTCTAGAAAATGTTGAGGCACCCTTAAGGCCATGTGACCCATCAGCTCAGGGAACATGTTCAGTGGATCCCAGGTCGGGGAGTTACACAAGGTAATTTAGAGGATGGAATCAACATCTCCCATTGGTTGAGTTCTCATAATAAATATATTCCATTCAAGTATTAAAATGTCTCCATATGAATCTTTGTATGGGAACAAATGTAGAACTCCAACTTTTTGGGATGAAGTTGGTGAATGAAAGCTACTTGTACATGATCTTATGCTAGAGATGATAGATAAGGTTCAAGCCGTCAAACATCATATCAAAGATCCTCAAAATATTCAAAAACGTTATGCTGAAAACCATTGAAGGGGCTTGGAGTTTGATGTTGAGAATAATTCTTCCTTCAAATATCACCATGGAAGACAATCATGTAGTTCTGAAAGAAAGTGAAGATTAGCCCAAGGTACAATGGCACATTTTAAATTCTATATCACATAGGATCAGTGGCATATCATCTTGTATTTATAACAAATTATGGATCATGTTCATTATTTTCTCAATGTCTCTCTCTTAAGGAAGTACAAACCTTACCCCTCACATGTATTAAATCCAAAGTTGGTACTACTAGAGAATGATCTCCCATATAAAGAGCTACAACTGAAGACATTGGACTGTAGAGACAAAGGCCTATACAGCAAGATGAATCACCTTGACATAACCATAAGAATGAAAAAGAAATATGGTAATTGGAGAAAGTGATGAAGAATAAATACCATCACCTACTTTCACCATAGTATAAAAAATAAAATTTTGAGGGAAAATTTTTAAAAGGGGGGAAGAATGTAAAGAGCAAGAATTTTATATATGGAACTCCCATTATTATAATTATAAAGTATCAAACACATGCATCACATTTAAAACCCAATAAAAAAATCCTTCTCATAAATTAATAATAAAATAAGTTGTACTTATAGAAATTAAGAAACATATGTCGATGGAATAGTAACCTGGTTGTTGGAATAGTAATATGACCATTAGGAATAGTAATTCATCCAATAAAATAGTAACCTCACCTATGAGAGTATAAATGAAATTTAGGAATATTATAAATGATAATATGATATAATTATATCATAATATAAGTAAATAAATGTTTCAAAAATGATAAATTAAGTGTTAATGTCTTCTTAAAAAGAATATATTTCTTTAAAATTTTAAAATTAATATAATTATTTAAAAGAAAATTTAATTTCATAAAATAGATTCATAGATTAATTTTTTTTATAATTATACGGTAATTTTATGAGACTTTAATTAATTTTCAAACTATATAAAATATGATATAATAATAAAATCAGTATTTTTCAAATAAATAATTATTTTAATTAAAAATTATATTTATTATTTTTAGAATATTAATTTATAAAATGGATTCTATTTTAGGAATATACATATCAAAAAATGGCTGTGGTAAATTTATTTTATTTTTCAAAAATTGTTGAATTTTTGTGAATACTGAAATACGGTAATTTGCGGTATTTAACAATTTAAGACTAATAAATTAATTATGGAGTCCTAGATGATGAAATAGTAATTATATATAAAAATACATACCTAGTTAGTATATTTATTGATTGGGATCATCCCTATTGATATTCTTGAACCAAAATAAGAAAATAATGAATAAAATAATAAACAAAACACCACTCTCCTCCCCTATAAATATCACCCCTCAACACCTCTTGTTCTCACACCACCAAATACTTATACCATGTATAAATTCTCTTCAATTCCATTCCCAAGTCTCTTCCCAATTTCCCTGATTTCCCAATCTCAACAAAAGACCAAATCCAAGTCCCTTAAAGAGGTTCTCAAGGAGATGATATTCAAGAGGTAAAATCCACTTTCCTTCACTTTTATTTTTATTTGTTTTCTCATCCTATCATCACCTACCCTATCAAAAGTGTAATAGTAATTTAATTATTAAATATATATTATAATTATATTATATTAATGAAATATACATCATCAAATTTCTTTAATTCATCTTTTATTCTAAAAATGAAAACATCATCCATAATGTGTCGATTCACCGCCTTTGTGTATAACAAGTTTTCATTTTCCATTACAACCTTCATGGATGGTAATAAAACAAATAAAATTATTAAAAAATATTGTAAATTTATATTATAAATTTTTTTATGTTCTATAACTAATATATATAAATAATATTGAATAATAAAACAAAAATAGTTTGTGATGATCAGAAAACTACCAAAATAATTTAATCACTTATCATTATAATTTTAACTAATGATTCATCCATGTATCAGAAAAACTGATATTTATGAACATTTAAAATTATTTCATTTAATAAATAAGATATAATTTCCATTATGGAGAAGTATTCTCATTTTGAATAAATTTCAATACTTTTATACAACTGAAACGATCATGAAAACCAAGAAAATGAACACTCCTTAAATGAAGAAATTGAACTTTATAACTCATAAATATATCTGTAAATGAAATTAAAAAAATTATAATAAAACAAATAAATGTATAAAATTTTATGAATTAAGTAATTACTGAATCTAATTTGATTATAGAGTATATTAAGTACAAATGAAGAAAGAATTCCAACATAAGGTAAGGGACTTCTCAAACCCAACACCAACTCTTTGGGTTGTACCTCTTTCATTCCAAATTTTATTGTGGATGTTATTTTTAAATTTTTAAAACGCAATTTCATTTTTATTCAATTGTATTTTATGATATATCATTTTTTGAATCTGATTTTATGTAAAATACCAATAATTTTCCAAAAGAAATCTTCTTTCCAAAACATATCTTGATTCCTCTTGATTTATTTCTTCTCTGCTCGAAATTGATGATTTCTAAACTAAATGTGATCTTCCATTTTCATTTGGTAGCCTGAAAGTTTATTAATAAATGAATTATTTTTCAAATTATTATGAAAATCATTCCATCCAATGGATTATTTCATGGTTATGATTATTATATGTTCTATGTGACATGCATGATTATGTAAATTTTATAATGTGATAGGTGGGACTAAAGTTATATAGGCCTCTAATGCATTGGGTAATGTGACATATCTCATGATATAATGTGTATTATGAGTGAATTGTTTCTATATTTTTTCAAATGATGATTTTATGATTATTCACATATGATATGTATGATCATGATGCTAGATTTTTTTACAACTATGTGTGGTATTTGACCACTAAGGCATGATGTATCATTTTGAAGGATTGACACAATTCATGATTTTTTCTAAATCTTCATATCATAATTATAATTATTATACTATGAATATGTTTTTTCATAATGATTATTATCACCCATGTTTTATTGATTCATTTCTTTATTCTTCATATTACAGGACTTTTAGAACACCCCTTACTTTGATATAAATCCTCATGTGACTGCATATACTAAGAAGAATGTGAGTTTAGAAGGATAAAGAAGACGAATTTAAATAATTTTTTTTGTTTTATTATGATTAATTGATAAATTTTCCTAATTTTCTTAAGATACTAAAACCTTGTATCCTTTATTGTAACACTTTTATTTTGTTTTTATTAAAATGATGTAAATGTCATGTATGAAAACTAGGTTCACAATAGAAATTACTAAAACATTCAATTGAAGAAGATAATAAACGAAAGACACACTATGATACAAGTGTAAATAATACTATTACAAAACTCAATAGAATAAAAATATTTACACCAAAATTTTAATACATCATATAACTAAAACCAATATTATATTTACTAATGATTTTATAAATATTTGGATAGTTTTTATAGTTCGGTAAAAAAATATTTGTATAGGCGGTCAATTTTTATCAAGGCCTTTGTTACCTTCCTGTTGAGTACACCAACATAAACATTTGTTCCAGTGAACATTGTTAATATTAGTAACTCATCCAACCCACTCCAATTCTTTTCAAATGTGTTGTTTCCAAAATATTTAGACCATGTTGTGGGGGGATGGGTTTCAAATTTCATCGTTCTTCCTTTTTCTATCATTGAAAAGTGATATTTAGGTTTGTGACTTAGATATTATTTTAGGTGTGTTGGGTATGAGTTAGTGGACCAAAACTCATATTGATATCCTTATAATTTTGATTATTATAAAATGACCCTTGGATATTCCCCATAAATTTTGTTATTTATTTCACCATTGTTATTATTTAACAAAATCTTTCATGGGGTGAGGTTATAGCTTTAAATATGGAATAAGAATTCATTACTATCTGAGTAAACCTATATCACAATAATCATATACATTTAATTAGTATTCATAAATATAGGGGATTCATAGAGTAATCTCCAATTATATCATCTTTATTTGAATCCTAGGAATTGTATTTACTTATTTTTTGTTCTCTTTATATTATTTTGGGTAATTTTTATCCTTTACTACAAGATATATACACCTTGTGATATAAGGTGACCATATCTTCACTAGATATTCATTATTTCATAGTTATATACTTTTGGGGAAGCTCTATAAATTGTTTTGATGTGAAATTGTTATTTATAGGATTTACAGATTATCCTCATATAATAGGTTATGTTTGAGTTGAGATCCATCATAATTTCATGATATATTAGTCAATGTATCCATCAAGGTAAGGGATTAATAAATTCTACTTCATTAAATATGAGTGATTGTGGAATAATCATGATGTTTCATTTATTATGTGGGTTATTGGATTACCGTAATAAATTTAATGAGAAATTATAAAGGAATTGAATGTAAAAGTGGTGATCCATACATTATTTATATAATATATAGTTATTAAAAATATATATAATTATTTTTATTAACATTAATAATCATAGATTTACATTCTTCACAATACAAACCATTTTTATTATTTTTGTAGTCATACGATCACTACTTATAATATACATGTCATGTAAATATTTTAATAAATTAGCGGCCAATATATCTCTTACTATGATGATATTTATTATGATTTTGGTTCTTAAAAAATGTTTAAGTATGATTGATTGTTAGTTTTTTAGTGTGGTCCACTTGTATCGTTATTAGTATATTATTCAACTTTTGGGGTTATTTTGAAATATTGGTTGGGATGACATGGTTTTTATCTACTGTTGTTCGAAATGGAATTTGTTAATTATGTGGTTTAGGTGGTAATGGTTTGGTTTATGATGTGTAGTTATTATTATATTGGTCACATTTTAGGTTGATATGGAATGGTATGGTTACAAGGATGTTGTGGAATATATTTCACTGTTTTATTGCTTTTTGGAAATTAATGGTGGATTTTATTATAGGCATTATTGTTTTTTTTTGTTCCATAGTCTACCTATAACATAGTTTGATGTGATAGTCACAAATGGAGTGCTTAACTAAGTGATATTGAAATATGGAAAGAAAAAAATAATATTTTTATTTAGTAAGGGGCTTGAAATTGAAAATTAATTGGTCTTTTAAGGAAATATGTTGGTTAGGATGAAATGAGTATGGATGAAATAAACGTATATAATGAAGAATTGTTGTTATAGTACTAAATATGGAGAAGTTAAAATCTTGAAACTAAAATGTGTCCAAATGAATAAAATGTTGTTGGTAACACTAAATCTATGAATTAATAATGTTGTGATCAAAAGAAAAGTTATAGATATTTCATGTAACTATTCATCATCATTATGTTTAGTTGTTTAATGGTGTATTAGTGGTTATTATTATGAGATGGTTGGGATGATGTGGTTAAAGAAATTCACAGTAATAAAATAAAATGTATTTGTGAGTTTACCATTTGTATGGGATTTTATGGGTTATCATATCAGTTGTATTTTATTATAATTTCATAGGTATCACTAACAAATTCAGGTAACCTTATAAACACCCATATGAGTATATACATTTTTACTATCATCCCAAATATCTATATTTTTGATGTAAAAAAACCTCAATATTCTATGCTTTCTTTTGAGAAATACTACAAACTATGATGGCATGATATTTAATGTATATAAATAAATTTATAACATCATTGAGTTTATAATATACATATATAGAATTATAAGGTATTACAACTGTGAGATGAATGCATGGTGATTCGTGTAAGGTGGGAGGAGAGAAAGAGGCTGATTTATATAATTTTCATGTTAGCCTACGATGGTGTGGAGGTGATGTGTGAGATTGATATAGTATGTGGTTTTCTATATATTTTTATTTCAAATAAATGGATTAGTATTATGCATATATGTGTATAATAAACAAATTAAAGCTTATAACCTAGGTCATTGGGGAGTGATAATGACTTTATCATTGTGGATGTGGTTAGTGGGAACCTTACTAATCAATTATTTTGAAATTATGATTCAATAAACTGATTTATTATTGAATGAAAGTGTGTTGTTGAGGATGGGTGGTAGTTTACCTAATAATGGTGATGATTTTGTATTTCTATTTATTCATTGAAATGTTAGTTTCATTTATTTAA
The DNA here is from genome assembly GCA_963277665.1 of Viscum album. NCBI lineage: Eukaryota > Viridiplantae > Streptophyta > Magnoliopsida > Santalales > Viscaceae > Viscum > Viscum album. The sequence continues at coordinate 299,670,722 of OY728131.1, read as the reverse complement.
ATATACCATATAATTTTGAGGATGTTCCTACTTAGTACATAGGTATAGTAATCCAATACTATATATTTATATGTTTATATATATATATATATGTGTGTGTGTGTGTATATATATTAATAATATGGAGTAATTTATAGAGCTATAAATAATTAGAACATAGAGTTTGTGGCAAGTGTTCTTTTATTTTTTATATTAGAATTAGTTTGTATGTCTATGAGGTTATTATTATACATGACAGGTTAGGCATTATGGGATATTGGTTTTATTTTATATTGTCCTTATTTTTGGTTCTTCATATAAATATAGGATCATTTTGGTAATGCCTCTAATATATATGACTTTATAGCATGTATGTTTTTCACCAAACCATGTCCTATTTTATGTGGGATTTTAGGAATACTCCCATCTTCTATAGTGACCTAGTAGGGGAACCAGGGGGATGGTTGTAACATGTTATCCATTAATTGTATTAATAATCGAGTCAATATAATTTCAATTGTAGATAACAAATAACAAAATAATAAATAAAAATTGAAGAAATTTTTTGGCATAATAATAATCCATAAATAAATAATTTTTATTGATATTATGTTATTTTTTACCTTATTAATTATTTATGTATAAAAAACTATATTAAAATGCTACTTCTTCCATAAAAAAAGTTTCAACATTTTTTCAAATGGATAATTTATTCATTTTTTGGAAAGGATCATCAATTAAAAAAATATTGCATAATAAATTAATATTACTTGTTTTTTGAATTGTTAAACAACATATAAAACTAATTTTAGAATATGATTGTGAATTTTTATATCTTTTATAAAAAAAATCTGAATGAGCTTGAATATGGAAATTTTTAGGTACTATAAAATTTATATTTTTTACCAAAATTTAGTATATGATAATAAATTACATGAATTTAATGTGTTTAAACAAATATAAATAAAATCATGATATTTTTGGAGGATTTACAAGGAGAGAATCAAAATATTTCATGATTATTATATAATGAGTAAAAATTTTCCATTAAGAGATAAGGGTTGTTAATAAATTCATCTCTAAAATTATTCCAATGAAAACAATGTTCATTATGGTATGTAGATTAAATTATTATCAAATTTTAAAATAATCAAAAAGTAAAGATAAAAATTATTGATTTATAGAAAATAAAATTTAATTGAAATAGATTGATATGTTATATAGTTCCAATGATGTCTTGTGTTTTACTTCTTCAATTTGGAAGAACATTAATCAATGAGTTTATTAATCTAAGTCATTAAATTATCAGATTAAAAGAATAAAACTAGGTTTTATGTGAAATATAAATAAATTTAGATTTTTTTAGTAAAAACAAGATATCTAATGAGGTATACAATATCATCCCACATTTTCTTGATCCTATTCATAATCCCTATAAATAAAATGATAATGTAAATATAACAATAACCTAGGCACTCAATGTTATGGACAGGTTTCCAAATTTGACACATGTCCATGAAAACTCACTTCTTATAAAATATATAATGATACGAGTAACAAATAACTATAAATAATAACATATAATCAATCTATTTTCACAATATTTTTTTCATCACTAGAAATAAATTAGATAAATTAGTACATCAAGAGAATATAGAATAAGATATATTCAAAAAAATAAGAATTATCTAGTCCACTTTGGTGAAATCCCATTCTATAATTCAAATTGGGAATACTATTCATTAAATCTTCCCAAAATCCCTCAATACATATAAAACATTCTATTTAAGCTCATTATTTCATACTCCACCTTCCAATGAAGTATATATCTCTTTTAAGATAAAAAATGAATCTTATTTTTCTCATTTTATTTTATTAATTATTTTAATTAGTTAAAATTCAGAATTTTCCTTAACATATAATTACACCTTTATTATTTTAGTTTTATATTATACTAATTGACTTCATTAATTAATTATAATAAAAATAATTTTTTTAATAAAAAAATAATTCTATCAATGTGAATTTATTTTTTTTCCTTTATCATAATTTTTTGTTTAATACATTTCAATTTAATTCTTCATCCCTTGATCTATTCATTTAAAAAATGTTCAAAATTTATACTCTGACCATTAATTCACATTATATTTCACAAATCACATCTTAGTTAATTAATTTTGTTATTTAGTATGACTTTTGTATCTTTATACCCTCTTTAATGTGTTAATAAATTTTTATTTTATATCATTTTATTAACCCTTATAATTATTTCTTAATAACATTAATTGTTTTTATTTCATTAATTATTCATTCTTTTATTTTCATATACTTTATTCACTAATTAATGAAATTTTTTTTTAACTATCATTTTATAATGCTTTAAATTTTTATACGCATATGACATATTTATAAATCAATATTTAATTTCATGGGTGCTTTTGAAAAAGTAATGGGTATAAAGTTTCTACCAATATATTATCTTACCTGATAGTAATAAAATATAAATGTTAAAAATAATAGGGAATACATAACAATAACAAAATATTCAAAAAAATAAATTAACTCTATGAAACTTTATATTATTAGAATTCTTCTGATGGTTAGTGGATAAAAATAGTTAGAAAGTATTGTTTTCAATTATATCTAATATTTTTTCTAACACAAAAATTCAAATTTAGTAATCCATTCAGTAAATAATTTTATAAAAGTATTACAAATAATTATGAAAGATAATGTAATGTAGTGAGTTCCTCATAATCATTTATATTATTTTAAATAAAAAATATTATCATTATACATGATCTTATTGATTTATTTTACCTACCCTTCATTGGTAAGACGTCAATGAAATTAAAATCCAAATTATACAAATTTTGGAATGAAATTAACATAAACCTTTTAAAATCCTTATTCTTAAAAATCATTATTCTATCACAAAAATATATGTATTGTATATAAATGAACATAGATTTCAGAAATGATAATGTATTTTTGTTCTTTTAAAATTGAATTTTTTATTCCTATAATAAATGGATACTTATAGGGTCATCAATGTATGCTTTTTGAAAAATAAACTATAAAATATTTTATTTTTTAATTAGGGAATAATTATAGTGTAAAAATATTTGATTTGGAATTATTATTAGTTTAACCATGGGGAAATGATTCACCCTATTTATTTAATTTATGGAAGTCATAATTTTGATATATAATTACTATAAATCATGGTAGTAGAGTGATCTATAGATCAAAAAACATAAATTGGAAACTGTGGAAATCATAGAAGAAGAGTTTCAAAATCAAAAAATGATTTCATCTATCTAATAAATCTCTTGTACAATGTAGAACCCCCAGTTTCAGATATATAACCCTTTATTTATGTATATTGATCTTATAAAATAATAGGGTTGTATTTGGTGAGGTTGTGGGATTTTTTGGAATGTTATGGAGGTGATTATAGATGTTAATGATTGGTGAATGATTAGTGGAAAATGTAAACCACTTCGAGGAAACCATGAAATATATTTTGGGGTTCACTAGGAAGGAACACGGTTGGCGCACGGATTGACCAACCCATGTAAGTGACTAAGGTAAACCATGAAACATAAAATTGAGGAATAATAATGGGTGCAGCATAAATTTTATAAATGTGTGAGCCAACTGTGTGTGGTGTGGCCTTGAGACCATAGTAGTGGAAGGTTGGAACACAGTTTTCAAAACTGTGTAGCCCAACCATGCATTAGACAATCGGCAGTCTAAAAATAATGTATATAATATAAATTAAGCCTCATTAATTACATAATTCTATAATAACTTCAAATTACACTCACCCCAAGGCTTGAGAGACCCTTCTTTCAATCTGATGTGACATTTAGGTGAATCAGAGAATGTTATAAAATCAAAATCATTAGAAAGTACACTTTCTTCGACATTAATTTCAGATCTATTCTTCTCCTCTCTCTCAAAACCATAAATCTATTTTGTTACGGGTAAATATACATTCCTGGATGGGAAACATGATATGATATTATTAAGAATATTTAAGGGAAGAAGCTCCATGCATGGATATTGAGTTTTATAGTGTCTTTCTTTGTTTTCACCAAAGTTTTAGTGGTAGGAATATATTATTTCATCTCTATGTGACATAAAACATTAATTATTAGTTTTTATTTAATATTTTTTCTAGAAATTGTTGTGAAAATTTTTTTTTATTCATGATGGAAATCACATTTTGGTTATTAATTGGAAATTAGGGAATTGTGTGTATTTAAGGAATTCCCTCTTTGTTATTAAATTTAAAAATTTTAGTTTCAAAATTATAGAATTATTTTTATGAACAAAATTGGTTAGACGAAATAATTTCAAAGATAGAAATTTTTTTATGTGAAACAATATGGCATGGATTTTTGTATAAAAGTTTGGTGTTTGTTTATTCTTTTATCATGACCCTAAATAAAGGGCATGTACCATTGGGTATAAGGATGTGTCCCAGGATATGGGTCATATGACATTGGGGAAAAGGAGATTAGATACCTAGTGTTGATTTATTGGATGGATGAGACTCATTGTGAGTATGGAATTGTCACTCAGCTTGCATGGGTGTTAGTGTTTAGGTGTGTGTGGAGACATGGGAATGAGTATTCCAAAAAACATGGAATGGTTTTAGAACATGATAAATTTATTCCCTTATAAATGATTTATGGTTTTGATATAAATTGTTGAAACTTATTTTAAAAAGATTTATAATGTTTTTTATAATAATTTATCCAAGCACAATGTGATGGGAAGTCATTTTCAAAATCCTACTGAGTTTATACTCACTCCCATCCTAGGAACAATAGTGTATTTTTAGATCGCATCTATAGGGACATCGGTAAGGGAATGGTATCTCATTTACTTAGTGATTTTTCTTGATTCTAAAGATGATGTATATGGTGTAGCAGTTTGGATATAGTTGGGAGTTAGTTATCTTGATGTGTTGAGTTTTGTTTTCTTTTGGATTATTATCACTTGTTTCCATTCTAAATCTGTTGTTTTTTTGTTATATATACATTTGGTGGTATTATAGTTCATTAATCATATAAAAAATCTTATTTGTAATGTTTTTTATTCCTTGAATGGTTATCTTCAATGGTTAAACCATCCTCCAATGTTCTTTAAGCCCTGGGAATTTATTTCAAACCTTTGATGCCTTGGGTATGTCACCTAAGGCCAAGTATCACCTCTATATGTTCTCAATCCAATGTATAGGTATAGTATGTTAAAAATTGTATTAGTCTTGTTCGGTTCCTTATTTAGGTTGGAAGAAAGGATATATGAATTTTGAAACTTGAAATGTAGAGAGTAAAAATACATTTTTAACATTTATATGGTAATCATCATGTTATGAGGGTAGTTTAGGAACAAATGTTTTAGAGACACTTCTAGGTGTATTTTTATCTCATCATTAAGGGTTTAGCTAATGGGAGTTGAATAAAATTTCTTATAAACATGAATTCCCACTAAGAATGAATTTCTCATTTTAAGATTAATTATTTATGAAATTCTGAAAAAAAAATGTGTTAATTTCTTAAAATGGTTAAAATTGTATGATTTTAATGAGAACGGTCGAGTTATTTTTTTTAATATAGATGTTTAAAATGGTAATAATTTGGAAATTTATTATGTTGATATGTTTTGATATGTTAAATTTGAATCACTATGCATTTAGTTTCTAGGAATTAAGAATAAATTAGTTTTTTGTATTGTGTAAAGAAAATGGAATCGGGTATATGTTGTAGGAATCGATCAGAAGAGGAAACTGAAAATGTTATTACACCAAAACCAGATGTTAATCAATAGTTGGTCAAAAGTATTTTACAGGATTCTTAGGTCTTGTATATGTGTAATGGGAATGGTGACCCTCGATAAGTGGAACATTTGGTTTAGTTACAAAAGTTGAACCCTCCCACCATTTAAGGGTATTTTGAACTAGAAAAAGAAGAAGCCTAGTTGAATAGGTTTAATCAAATACTCGATTTCCATAGGACACCAAAAAATTTAAATGTAATGTTTGAAACATAAATTCTGGAGGATCCCACATATCAATAGAAGGATTTAGCTATCCAATCTTGAAACACCTCGAAATTTAAAAATAGGAACATCGTGTTTGAAATTATTTATAACATAAAATACCAATATTTGAAGAAAATATAACACCCCAAGACTAAAAATTAATTAATTTTTATTATCATAAACCCTCTATTAAAGGATGAGGGGGAACCCAACATGAAATCAAGAAATAGTATAGAAAATGGTTCCCCAATAGTCCAAAGGCCTTGAGAACTAGATCAATTCAATGAAGGAAATCCCCTCACCAGTATCAAAAAAAATTCCAGCGTCCACCTTCTCATCGCAAATCAGCTAGTTGTCTTGTGTAATGATTTGTGGGCCTTGTACTGATGGAAATTGTCCTACCCTCTTAAACATCCTATTCCAAAAATCATGTTCTAGTGAAAAATCACTACTCTAAACCTTATCTAGAGAAACCTCTAAATAAGATATTATTTCAAACCCATCAACTATATACCACAAACCACACATCAAATCAGACAACTAAAATAGATCACACACTATAATAGAATCACACTTCATAGTTAGATTTCATAACCAAAACCAATTCACATCATCAAAAAAAATGAATAAAAACCATCACCGCATAGCCGTCCTCCTAATCACCTAAACTGATGCTGAAAGAAGGACCCAATGCAAATAGTACTGATCTAGAACAGAAAAACATATCACCTCCATCAAACCCGCTCGAGTATACCACAACAATCCACACAAAGCACTCTAGATGCCATAGATTACATTACGGCCTCCCTCAGACCATAGAACTCAAGATCTCGACCAAACCATTCCTCCATGGAGACATAGAGCCCAAGAACCCTCTCTGAAACACAAACCCTCAATTCCATAGAAGAAACATACCCACACCCTCCATCGTAGAAATCACCTGTAAGAGAACCTGGAATCCACTAGGCAAGGGAAGCAATGCAGCACTACTTAGGGTAGAAGCACCACCACCAAACCCTAATAAGACCTCCAAGGATGACCCCTAAGATGACCCATCATGATAGTCACCACCACGGTCTTTCTATCAAACCAGAAAAGAGACAAAAAAATGAATACGGTGATTCTTGAGTGTTCAGAAGAGTAGGGATAATATTGAATCGTCTATGAACATGCGAGATGAGGAGGCAGTAAGACTGGATATCAAACCCTTGATGTCACCACAAAAAGAGGAACTGAATTCCATGAAATCTCTGAGAAATTATTATATAGTTTTTAAAATAAATTCCATTTCTTTAATATTTTTTGATACACACAACACAAGGTTTAAACAAAAAGTCATACACTGTTGAAATATTATTTTTTAATCAGGACTATTATAACCAAGTAGTTAATATGAGGGGTATGAATACTAATAACTAAATTAGGAATTATATTTTTTACACATGTATAAAATTAATTAAATTTATATATATTAGTTTTAAATAAAATATGAATCATTTAAATTACAAGTAAATGTTTTTCAAAAAAAATATTTTTTCTAAAAGATGGTTTAGTCGCGATTTGAACGTACAATATAAAATTAATTTAATTAAATGATCTTAATTTTTGAAATAATCACATCAAAATTATCTTATGGTGAATTTTTTTAATTTATCTAAAATTATTTATTTTTCGATGAATATAGAAAAATACTGATTTTAATTTGAAAAAACTCTTATCATTTAAATTATTTAAAAAGATAAATTATATTATAATTTTTTTAAATATAATTAGTTTAAATATATTATAAACAATAAATTTTATGTTATTTATATAAATTTAAAATTTAATTTTGATATTAAAACCGTTTGTACTTATAATAATTTTCACATTGAAAACCATCTATTTTGTCGCGTCTACAAGTATAATTTCGAATTGAATTTTGATACATATTTGAATTGAATTGGTAAAATGGATTAAATATTTGTAATCATCATAATTTATATTATCTAATATTTTTAACTTAAATTTTGTCCAAAATGAAAATAAAAATGTGTAAAAAATAATTACTACGATTGAGGTAAAACGTGTTTACCAATGGTTAAAATAAGAAGAAAACAGGTTATAAATGACCTTCCAACATGGAGAAATATTATTTAATGCACATATTACAACCTTATCCTTTCCAAAAATAGAAAATATGGTATTTTTAATCTTTTTCTATGTGAATGAATTTATCATTTTGCAATCATTTGGGAAATTTTCAAGTAATTTTCAAGGAGGTACCCTTTCACCAATAATAAAAGGGCACTCCCTCCCCTCACATATTCATTGATCCCACTCCCATTTGTCTTGAAAAATCCCTAAAAAAAATAACTTCTTAATATTTTTAATCCAATTATAGAGCTTCTAGTCCTCCTAAAATACTATCCTTAGGGTTCTTAAGAGGATATCTAAAAGATGTTTCACTTAGAGAAGGTACTTGAATTAACAAATCACTTTCATTTTCATTATTCCTTTTCCACCATCAATTATGTATTAACACTTCCAATATATTAAAAAATATATATACCATATAATTATATTTTTTTATTTTTATGGAATAATATTTATCCATCTCCACTTCAATCAAATGGAAAACAAAAATTGATTGTGCCCGTAGTGGATTACCGCCTCACAAACCGATGTAGTTCGTTTTCCATCACAACATTTCAAGAATGGATATAATGACATAAATAAGCCATGTATATGATAATTATGATATTAATATACTTATACAATTATAATATCACATATAACTTATTACTTCCCATTCAATTTCAAATATGATAATTTCCCTCGTGTGTATAGAGGGATACGATCTTGTAAAGCAGTGCGATTATTTTTTTCACATGCTCTATATATGGAATGTAATAAAGATAAATTTAATTAATATTTGTGATATATATATGAGATTTAATTCATTTATTAAAACTAATATATGATCCAATTTATTACCATTTCACCAATTATGGAAATGATAAAATCCCTCATTTCTATGTACGACCTACGGTCTCCATGAAACGATGTGATCTGTTCTCAATGTTCAAATTTCAATAATAAATATAAAAAATTATATAATTAAACTAATTAAATTCATAACATTAATATAAGTCTACATATTATGTAAATATATAATATTCACAAGAACCAGAACTTTCAAGATAGAGAATGAATGAGAAAACAAGGCAATTAACGCACAAAACAATTAAACGGATGAATGATTATTGCCAAACGGATTCTAAAATATTATTAGAGGATCACATATGTTATTATAAATATGAATATTTTACTCTTATAAATTAATAACGTTATTAAACAAATTATACTAGAGGTTAAATCATGTTTAGCTAAAGGCAATCATGAGGTATGGGACTTCGTCTCAGTTACCTTTCATCCTGGCATATCATAATGTTATGTACTAAATTTCTTTTATATGGTATATATACTACCACTTTTACATGAATATCATAAATACTTAAAATTTAATGGTATTTTATGTTTAAATTTTAATTTTTTCATCTAACATGATTTTGTTGGAAAAGTACCAAGTTGTAATGAATTTCATAAATCAATTTCATTTCGTCGGGTTATATTACGTCTCCATTGTCTATGATATTATAAGATTATGTGTATAATTATTTCCAATTATCTTATATTTTATTTCCACTTATTTTAGGAGGATATATATTTGACCCACAAAATTTATTCATTGATTAATTATCACATCAACTTTATGGTCTTTGTAAGGGTTTATTTAAAAATATCATTTTAACCAAGATTGTTTAAACTTGAGATAAAATTTAAGTAAATTATTTTATAATTGTAAAAAAACAAATTTAATTTGCATATCCTTTGTTTATTCATGTTTTTTTTATGTAATAGTACTTTATTAACTCTTTGGAACTTAAAATGGTTGAGAAATTTTTTTTAGTAAAATCTAACTTCATTTCTCTCTTCGATAGAAAATCCTTTTTTACACAACCATGTTTTATATAAATGGTTTCAAGAAAATAATAAAAATTATTTATTATAGTAATTTTTATCCATGTTGAAATTTTTTTTCAAAAAAATTAAAGGAATCTTCTTTTCATTTTTAAAACAATTCGTATTTGTCTTTTCCCAAAAAAAATTAAAGGAATCCTTGATTTAACATATAAATAATGTACCAAATTTCTTAATATCAGGACCACTTAATGTTTTAAAGATCACTTTATAAATTTCAAAAGATATTTTCAATGAAAGTTTTTTTCATAATTTTTTGTGAACTTTTAGTTTTAAATTTTTATTTTCAAAATAAAAAGGATATTTTCCTCTAGAATGTTTTTAAATATCATTTTTTGGTATTTTTATTTTTCAATTACATTAGAACTTTATTTTTCATATAATACACTAGGGGTATGTTGAATAGATATCATATTTATTCTTACACTAGATGGTTTGTGATTATTTTTGCCAAGTAATGTATTGGAACTCACTTCCATGATACATTATTTAGCTGTTAACTTTCCCTTGAATTATTCACTTTTCTATGGTTGTTGGACATTAAATTTCCCCTAAAAATCATTATAATTTATCATGGATATTCTTATTTCTTTAATTGTATCTCATTTCTACATATGTTTTTTGACAAGGAACGATATTTTATTGACTAGGGAAATATTGATAATACATATTTTTTATTCAACATGGATGTTTAATTTCAATGCATATAGTTCATGAATTAAATTTATTATTTAATGTATTAGAAATAAATTGGTCATATAGATATACGTGTTTCTCGATTATAGAAATCCCCTTGATGTTTCAGTAGTCTCAATAGATGAATTAGTTCACTATCCTTAGTTAAAATGATTTCTCATGTATACGTACCAATCAGTTTTTGATTATCCCAAGGAAGTTCTTGATTGTAAAGGTTTTTAGGAATCATTATATCATGATATCCAATAATTAATAATTTACTTCATTGAGTATTTATTTATTCTTATAATTGAGATTTTGGTAAGGATATTATCTATGGTTGAATTTTATTCTTAGTTTATATATTAAATGTCTCGTGTTTTTAGTTATTTACATTATCATAGTGATTATGTCATATCCAGTTGTAATAGTCATGATATTGTTTAAATGGAATGTTTATTTAGTTACATACCTTACCATATTAATTATGATTGTCATGTTAATTAAATGGGATTTTTGTTGAGTTATTTATCAATTCATGTTGATTATGCATATTGATTCATGATAACTTCCATTGCACATAACCCTTACTAATTATTCTAGCTCACCCTTATTTTTTTATTTCAATAAAACCCTTTATATGTTCTATGATTGATATGAAATGATATGTTATAGGGAATAATGTTATTCTCAAAAAAATATCTTGTAAATTATATTTCCAAATTAAATATCAGAATCATGTATGTATAGAGTTTACAAAGCCTACTAAACTATTTGGTTAATTGGGGAGTTATTATTTATATCTTATGCCATTGTAATAAATTAAAAAAATTTCCTTAGTTGACTATATTAAGGGTCACTACAGTTGATATCAGATAATTTTTCGTATAAAAATTAGGAACTTGACTTATAAAAACATAAATTATAGAATAGGAACCTATGATAGAATTTGAGTACAATTAAATAATTACAAATAAAATTTTTGTTAAGGAAAATATTGTGTGGTTTTTCATAGTAATATATCTCTATTTCGATTTGAAAAGTATAAATGGTTTAGGAATAGAGGTATGTAACGGTAATAACAAAGAAAAGAGTCCATTGGGATTGACCTGATCATCACCTAAGGCATGAATATGATCCTTACTATACAACTAGATTTACACTCCTGGTGGATATTATTTGGATAATTCACGTTTTCTTTACTGCCCATTATAAAGGAATTGAAAATAAATACATCCCCAAAGAAACCATGTTTATGATTACGAGATTAGATACGCATGAATTTTGGACATTATGTTAAGAGTTTCACAAGTTTTGGGATTATAAATTATGTTTCATAATGTTATAATATAATATACGGTATTCCATTATTAAGAAATTGATATAAGGGAAGTAATTGGACCTATATCAATTCACATAATTCATAGAGTAAGAATGGTCATTTATTTGATTATATTAGGATAGTATTTTGAAGGAAACTAGTCTCACAAACATTATCATAATAAGAAGACATAATATAATGTGCTATCAATATATTGAAATAATTATCTATATATTATGGATTAAAATAGAATATAGAGAATAATATGAAAGTAGTTAAAAAATGGTTAAGGTGGATATAAGAAAGATGGGTTTTTTCAAACGTAATAATTAGGGAAATAAACACACTGGTATACGCTTTAAGTTTGTGAAAGTTTGCTACTACTATATAGACAAGGACCACCATGATGATAATTTAAAGGGAAGAAACTAAATTTACAATGTTCAATGCATCAACTATAATCTTTTGGGGATCTACACAAATAAATTCACCAAGAATCAAGGGAATATACCTCTAAAGAAGCAGAGGTATCAATGTAAAGCTAATTCCATTACTATAGATGAAGGTTAATAATCAATGTGCTTGTGTTTGGATTCAAGAATCGTGTTATGAGAGTATTATATAAATTATATTATGGTTATAATAATCTCAAATTGTATAAAGACTATATTGAAGTTCTATTTCTTAAAGGATTTTTGAGGATGTGTTGACTTGTACCAATGACTAAGAAAAGTGATTTAGTGACAAGTTGAACCTCTTGGGAAACACATGATTGAATAAGGATAACCCTTAATATGACAACAATATTGATATAATAATGCGATGTTTGTGGTAAAATATTGGTGACTATGTAATTGGTTAGAGTTTTGATGTCTTGTGTCATATTTTCTAGAGTTTACTATAATAATTGATTTAGAGAATATATTAGACACCCTAAGATTTTATATTTGGAAGGATGTGGGTTTTCATTCATTTTTTAAAGAGATAAAGGTATTCACATGTTTTTAATGTAAAATTAAGAGACAATTTTTATTTATTTTTTGGGAATATAATTTTGATTTTGTAACCTTACTCTAAAATTTTTGGACTTTGAATTTGGGTAGACAAATCCTGGATGAGTATTCAGGTCAACTTTTTGTAGAATAGATATTTGATGAAATTTGGAAGTTGTTAAGAGAATTTTTATATCTATTTTAAATATTGCAAAATATCTAGATATTAGAGGAATGAATTTCCATTATTATATTGATAAAATGATCTATTCATTCTTAATTTTAGTGCTTTATGTATAAAAAACCTTATGGGGTATTAATTTTTGGGGTAATATATGAAGTCAAAATTGATTAAACCACATCCAAAGGTTCATATTTTTCTAGTAGAGAGTTATCAAGCCATTATATTTTCTTATGTTATCATACTATATAGTAAATGAATCCCGCAAATATATTGAAAGGATCTTGAAATAACATATTTATCCTAGTACTTTCATTACTAATGAATCTTATACTCCCTTAAATCAACACAGATTTATTATTTTGTAGTTGTAAACCTTATCAAGATAGCATAAATTATTTTCAATCAATGATCTCTATCCATATTTGTTAATCATTGGTCATTACTATTCTCTTCCATGTCCATGTTTTCATTTCCCATCAATGTTATCCAACATGGAAACCTAGTAATGTGTTTTCTAGGATGACCTTCATATTTCACCTTCTCTCTTATCAAGAGGATGAATTATTAATAATTTTTATTATGTGGTCTCCCAGAAAAGGTACTTTTAAATGTCAAACCACAAATTATTGAGACCTATATTTAATTATAAGGTCGTAGATTAATTAAGGGATAGAATTCTACACATTGAGATTTTAAAATAGGAACATACAGTCTGATCGTGTGTAGGAAACCCAACTAAAATTATATATGAATATATAAAGCCTCAATACTTTATGATATATTTATTATTAAATAAATTAAATCTCTTCCATAGCTTGTGATACACACAACACTTGGCTTAAACAAAACATGATACTCTGTTAAATTATTATTATTTAAATGTGACTATTATAATCTTATTGTTAAATTAGATGGCAAGAATTGTATTAAATAAATTATAGAATAATATGGTTTAAAATTTTATATAATAATTAAATGGATATCAATATATTACAAATAAAATTATAGTCATTTAAAATAAAAAGAAATGTTTCCTAAAAAACTATAATTTTTCTAAAAACTGTTTTCATCACGCTTTGCGCATATAATATTAATTAAATTTTTACCACTTTTAGAAAATTTATTTGAAAAAAATGAAAATAATTTTTTAAATAATAATATCAAAAGTATTCTATATTTATTTTTATGCTTTTTGAAGGTTTTTGAATTAATCATTGTGGATTCTTTTGGGAAATTTCCAAGTAATTTCAAAGGAGTCCCCCTTTCATCACATATTAAAGGGATCCCCCACCCCTTCACTTATTAACTACTCCCAAGACACTTTGAATCGACCAAAACCTTGCAAAATATCTCACAAAAATACATAGACAAATTTTGGAGCTTCTGGTCCTCCAAAATTACAGTCCCTAGGGTCCATAAGAGAAGATCCTAATGAGGTTTGTCTAAGAGAATGTAATTATCTTAACAAAGTACATTTGTTTTATTTCTACTTTTCCACCTCTATTTATGTATTAACACTTATAATATAATAAAATCATTATATCCCACATAATGATATGTTATTATGCATATTTGATTTTATTTATCCATATCTACTTCCATAAAATGTAAAACAAAACAATCGATCATGTGTTCTGTGAACTATCACCGCACAAACCAGTCTATTTCATTTTATATAACCACTTTCATGGATTGATATAATTATTTATAAAAAAATATATATGAAATTTATGACATTATTATACTTCTATAATGATAATATCACATATATATTCATACATTCCATTCCCTTTAAAATACAATAGCATCACTCGTGTGTGTGGAAGACTACCATCTTATGATATGAGGTGAGTCATTTTTTCACTTAAGATTTACATGAAAATTAATAATGATAAATTTATTGAACATGTGTGACATATATGAGATGATATTTAATCATTAAAATTAATATATCACCCAATCCCTTACCCTTTCACCCATTAAGGAAATGATAATTTCTCTCTTGTGTACATATGACCTACCATCTCCAGGAAATGGTATGACCCATTCTCCATGTTCAAATTTCAATAAGAATTATAAAAAATTATCTAATGAAAAAATTATATTTCAAATATTAATATAAATTTGGATAATATGTAACCATTTAATATTCATGAAAACCAAAACTCTGATGAAAAAGAACGAATGAGAAAATAAGGTAATTAACACCCGAATCTATGAAAATAATGAAATATTATTATAAATTCTTGGTGAAATTTAATAATTTGACTATATATGATATTTAAAATATAAATATGGTTCCAGATAAAATTAATAACATGACTAATACAATTAAACTAAAGGTTAAATCACGTTCAAACAAAAGGGAGCGTGAGGTAAGGGACCGCATCTCAATTTCATTGCATTGAGACATATTGTAATGTTATGCACCTAATATATTTTATATGGTGTATATTGTAACATCCTGAGTTTTTTTTAAAACAAATACTATGTTTGATAGCATACATGATAAGCCACATCGAGCTTAAATGAACAACTAAATATTATTATTTAATATGAAATTTATCTCATAGTCATTAGAATGATGGGTGTTAACATGATTAATTAATTATAAAAATATTTTTTACACATGTATATAAAATTAGTTCTTTGGCGATTGGTTAATTAAAAATGAAAATAAATACCTTTTTAAAATAAAAGGAAGTGTTTTTCTTAAAAACTATTAAAATGTGCACAAGTACAATAAAAAATCACACTTATTAGATGATATTAATGAGATTTATTTATAATATATTCAATATAATGTTTAAAATTCAATCAATTTTTCTAGACATTTTGTAATAATAAATCCAATTTTATGCATAAAATAAGTATTTTTCTAAAAATACAGTTTTGCCACCTTTTAATTGCTCTCTTGTTTTAAATATAGTTTTTGAAACTTTTATAAATTCTATTTTACAAAATAGAATTATTATTTGAAGTTAGACCACCAAAATTTACCCAGATTTATTTATTTAAAAAATTTTTTGATAAGATGAATTTTTTGATGAATAGTGATTAAAATAATGCACTTTAATGGAAAACATTTTTTTCATTTAATTATTTATGTTGTTAAATTGTATTTTTTATAGGTTTAGAGTATAATTAGATACATTTTTCATTATTTAATCCAATTAATGTAATTATAATTAATTTCACACTCAAATTTGATATAACAATTTTGTGAAATTTTGAACATTTTTAATTTAAAAACTCTTTTTCTTGTTCCGTCAACTGGATTAATTTTTAATTAATTGCTGAGATTTATTGATTTGGAATTTTGAAAATTTAATTTCATATTTGGAATGATAAGGAAAAATTTAGTAAATAGGTCCCTTTTATTTTTTCCAAAATATTATTAGTAGCTCTAGTAATTTTTTTTATCGCGGTTAAAGGTAAATAAAGTAATTAAGGGTAAAACTAAAATTAAAAATATTATAAAATTAAAATAACACATTTATTAATTTTATTATATTATTATTTTTCATCTAAAAATATTAATGGATCTATTTTCAGACCATTTATGGCCTTTTGGATGAAAATATAACCTTTATAATATTATATTCAAAGGAAAATCAATTTTGTCAAACTTTAGTTTTTGACAAGAGAAATATTTTTAATATGAAGTTATATAAGGGATATGTTCATCTATAAATATTATTTAGAAAGATAAAATATTTATATATATCATGATAATTAATTTAAAAAAATTCATTATAAAATAGTTTCCTTAACTGGTGACATAATGATGATGTTGTAATTACTTAATTAAAGGAAATATAAAATAAATGATTTTAAAAATAAAAAAAATTAAATTAAAATGATTGATTTCATAAAATAATTTTTTAGATGACTTTGATATGTTATTGATGTTTTAGAATTATTGGGTTTATTTTATTTTGTTGTTATGATATTTTTAAAAAGTCATGTAATGAATAGTGTCAAAATTGATATTATTGGTATTTTAAAATAAATAATATATTATTAAATGATATAAAATTTGTAAAAATATAAAATTAATAAAAATTATTTATATAAGACTTAAAATATCATCAATGACTCATTTATTGGTCTTTTGGAAGTTTATAGTAAATATATTGACCCTCAAAGTATAAATTACAAGATATCATGGTAAGAGTCAAATGGGTTAAAACAAAATGATAAGGATTAAACCAAAAATGAATCTCATGAACCAACCCATGTTAGGGATCGAGATGAAACTACTCCAATCATGCCTCTATATTCCAATGGGTGATGACAAGAATCAAAGGCATAACTAACATGGGGAGGCCATTGCCTAAGAACATGTACACATGCGCATAGCTAACACAAAGAAAAAGGGAAAAGGGAAAGAATAAAATATGAAAAACTATTGAAAATTAAACCAAATATTCAGGAACCACTAGAATTTATGATATTACAGTACTGTATATTGAAAATTAATGTGGAAAAATACACTCCCAAAATAGAAATATGTTCCATCCTGACAAAATTGGAAGAAAATAAACAACTAAAGAAGCTTAGGTCATGTATCCCAAGCTACGACCACCGTATACAGTCCAAGTACTCATTGCCTCTAATATCCTCTAAATTCATGATAGAA
This sequence comes from Viscum album, assembly GCA_963277665.1. Taxonomy (NCBI): domain Eukaryota; kingdom Viridiplantae; phylum Streptophyta; class Magnoliopsida; order Santalales; family Viscaceae; genus Viscum; species Viscum album. Next base: position 299,652,852 of record OY728131.1, on the reverse strand, counting down.
CTATCCTTCATCTGAAAAATATATTACATGTGTGGGTAAATCCCATGTAGGGGTTAGTATATACATACCTAATAGAATTCCTCGAAAGGGGTGAAGGTAGAGTAGAAAGAGATACAACTAAAGAGGAAAACAATAAAAAGAACAAGGTATAGTGAAATCATACTTTTCAAAGCATCAAGAGATTGAAATTGAGTTTTCCAAAACACAAGGATCTCAACACGGAAAAAATATGTACTCCTCGTCAAGTCTTCGCTGGATATAGTAGTAGAGTGAACACATCCAACTATGAGAAGCTAAACAGGGAAACCATGTGGCATACCCCGCATGTATTCACCTCTCCTGGAAGGAGAGTAACTATACTCAAGGAGTGGGTACTAAAGTAGGACATATATATATATATATAAGATCAAACAAGTAATCCCAAATCAGAGAGTAAGGCGATCTCAATCTCATATCTAGGCCCAAGAAAAAGTGTATCTAATAGATCCAAAAGTATCCATCAACAATGCCTAGAATCTCACATGTCTCCCCTGAACAAACAAGTCTAAGGGACTCAATGAACATGACTTAATTCAATCTACTTCAGGAGTAACTAACTTGATTTCATGGTTTTTAGTTGTGTCATAATGATTCATCTCTGGGGGAAAATGTCTCTCTTCACCGTGAGTACAAAGATAATTCAAACCACATCTCATTATTTTTATGCATTGTCGAGGTGCTATAAGTTCTCAATAAGAATCCTATGACCTAGTATGATAGGAGGGTCCTAATATAATAGTCACTAAGGAACTCCACTGCACATAGCGGTTGGATGGTAAAACTTGGGACGGTCATCGGGGTATGCCACTGCCCATTCCTACTTGAAGGTAAAATAGGTGAGTTGTCATTGAAGTCCACTATCTATCCTTACTAGATGGTGATGCCTAGAAGGTGACATTGGGGAATGCCACTACCCATCCCTGCTAGAGGGTAAGCCTAAAAATATCATTTGGGAACACCACTACATATCCCTACGAAAGGGTAAGACCAGAACATCGAGGAACTCCACCTCCCAGACCTATTAGAGGGTAACTCGAAAAGATCATTAAGGAATACAACTACCAAGACATGTTGTAGGGTAAGAATGAAACTATATTTGAGGAATGAAACTATCCAGATCTACTAGAGGGTAATCCCAATACTGTTTACATGGAACACAACTACCTAGCTCTGCTGGAGGGTAAGCCTAGTACTGTTTTTTGGGAACTCTACATCCCAACCCTGCTGGAGGGTTATTCCCAGAACTGCTCTTGGGATTTGGTATGATTGTTTTTGTTATCAGGTGTCACCACAGTGAATTATAAACCCGGAACATTTCACATCATACCTCAAAATCTACTTCTAAGGGTACCAACATGTTCTACATGGAAAGACACTAAGGATAGGATACTCGCGAGCTTAAACATGATTTTAAACAAAGGAGATACGGATATTTTAAATCTACTAAAATGATATCAAGGGGTAAATGGAATTTTAGGGGACCCACAAGGTGTGTGGTTCTTCTCCACAACATAAATGTATCCCTTTCTAGCACATAGATCCACCCAATGTAGTATAACACAACGTGTAGGTGGACTACACATCCTATCCAGGCTAACAGGGACAGGGGCTTTGTCATGGGGTTGTATCCATGTACTCAGACCCCATGTAGGTTTACTCTGGTACATGGTGTGTTGGTCCACATGGGATTCCACCAATGTGGCCAACTCATGTCCGTGTTCTATTACACAGATTCCCCTCCTATGTGACCCATCACATGTTTTTTCCAACTGGAGAAGGGGTATACAGCGTGTGAGGGAGTGTTAAATATCTTGTTACCAAAAATAATCCAAACCCCAGCTCCCCCATTGAGTGAGGCTACATTTCATGTGTTCTTCATTGTAAATGGAATGTAGTCATGATTTCTCCAGAAAGTTCATATTTTGAAGATCTTCTTTAGTCCTTAGAATCTATTCAAATTACTTCATATCAAGCCCTATCTAAGGCTAAAAATTTAGATCTACCTGGAAATCAAGATTTATGGCTTTCGCTCATTAGAAATCAATACCATCACACATAGGGGTTTCTCCATTTGAATAATACAACATTATGGCTTCATTCATCATGTTCTTGTATTTTAACAATCATATCAATAATCTCTGCCTCGCAAGCTTTTCAAATCTATGCTCGGTGTGAATAATCGTTAATTATTTATCGATTAGTCATGGACTCGGGTGCCCAATTGACCCTGGGTCACCTAAATTCTATCGAATTAGGTACCAAAGGGATTCTATTAGTGAATAACATAAAAAAACATGGGATAAAAGCACCTAGAACAAATTTATAAACATAATCGGCTAATAATTCCTAGTCTGCCATCAAGAACTGGGATCCAAGGTTAGAGAACAGAATAAATAAATCAAAGTTTCAATTCTTGGGCATATGTAAGGTTTGAAAAAATGGAAAGGATCGAATAATAACTATGGATCCACTCAAACATTAAATCAAGGGAATAAAAGTCACCAAAAATGATTATTAACTCTATTTTGGATTGATAATTGGTGAAGAAGATGCTCATGAAATGATCAGAAGAATCTGATGCATTCGTCGTGCTTCGACTCGCCTCAATCGAGAGGTTTATTCATTCGTCGAAGGAATTTTACAAAGTTAGGATGGGAGGAGAGCTTCCTCATAGGTGGGAGAATTATGAACCAAACCTAGAAAATTCTCCCTAATGATACTTTTATAGATTTCATTATATATGAAGGTTTCTATAATGAATCAATTAATTAAATAATTAAACCAATCAAAACATACCGCCAATGAGTGAGGGATCCAAATGTCCCACACAGACTTTTTTTATGTCGTTCCTCGGGTAAAAAATGCATTTTGAACCCAACCATGAACTCATATTTTTGATCTGAGAAACCATTTGAGATTTATCTCTTTTTCTTTAATTATCCATGTGGGTGATATATAAAATATTTTTAATATTTTTATAAAATTAATATTAGGAACACCAGGCCTTGGAATCTCATGTTTTCTCACCACCTAGATTTAGAAATATATATATATATAAGTGTTTTAAAGTATTACATGGAAAAAAAGGGTCTCTACATCATTCTCTCTTTCAATATTTTCTTCTTCAAAAAGAAAAACTAGGAAAAAAAACACAGGATACCGAAATTTCATGTGGATCTCCCACTCCCATGAACATTCCTACACATTTCCCTGATTCCATAGAATATGGACCCAAGGGATGGTTCATCCATCATGGTCTTCTCCTATTGTTCCATGATCTCCATCAAGTTCTCTGCAAAGGTGGATCCATCCTTGATGTCCAACTCACCCCAATCATTGACGTGTGTAGGGTAATGCACATATCTCCCTAGCTATGGCATGTGGAATACATCGTGTACCCCATACAGGTGTCGGGGTAGGACTAGGTGGTAGGAGACTTTCCAACCATCTTCATGATCTCGAATGACCTGATGAACCTCGAGTAAAGCTTGCCTCCTCAGCCGAACCTCTATATTCCTCATCGTGGGGAGACCTGTAAGAAAACATGGTCTCATTTCTAGAACTCCAAGGGACTATTATGGAGATATGTGTAGGATCTATAACTTCTTTAGGTAATCCTCATCCACTTCTAGATGGCATCCACATTCTCTTTTGTCGTATGCACCATCTCTACACCCATAAGAGATGACTCACCAATCTCCTTGCAGCATAAGGGTGACCTGTAAGATCTCCCATATGGGGCCTTAAAATGTGTCATGCTAATTGTATAGTGGTATCTATTTTTATACAAAATTTCCTCCAAGGGAATTTGATCCTCCCAACTCCTGCCGAAGTCCATAAAACAAGACCCTAGAATATCCTCTATCACAATAATGGTGTGCTTGATCTTCCCATTGGTTTGGGGGTGAAAGGTTTTACTCATCTTTAACTGAGTCACGAAGGCCTCCTTCATTTCCCTTTAAAGTTTTGATGTAAACCACACATCATGATTGGAGATAATCATCGAGGGTACCCCTTGAAGGTGAATGATCTCCCATACATAAAACTACCTCAGACTATCCACCAAACGCTTCTCCCTAAAAGAAAGGAAGTGTGCCAACTTCATGAGTTAGTCTACAATCACATAGATGGTTTCATGGCCCTTATCTATGCCCAAAATTCCTATGACTAAGTCCATTGATATTTTGTCCCATTTTCACTTTAGGGTCTCAATGGGCTAGAACAAGCCTACTGGAACTTGGTGCTCATCCTTCACCTGTTGAAAGGTGAGGCAATGAGGGATGAACTCAGAATTATTCACCTCATACTAGACCACCCAAAGCAACTGTTTAAGATCTCTATACATATTTCCAACACCAGGATGTAAAACTAAGGGATAAGTGTGGGACTACCACATCACCTCCACCGACAGGATGACTAGAACCATTGTTTTCCCCTGGAATAAGATGTCATGATACCATCATTCAGAATATCCATATATTGAATCATCTATGGATATCTAATCATGAAATACCTCATAGTATATGTCTCCCAGTTGATAATCTCTCACATGAATGAGAAGTGAAGTATTAAGCGCCATCGACTAAAGAATGGTGTTGCCTTTTTTCTCTACTAGGGTTAGATGTAAGGAAGATAACTTCACCGAAGCTTCCTAAACAAAGAAATCTTGGGAATTATTGGTAAGGTCATCTTCTATGATATTACCCAGCCCTAGAGGGTATACTATCTCGAATTCATAGTCCTATATGATCTATAACCAACATCGTTTACTCACGTTCAGGTCTCTCTGGATGAAGAATTATCATAGACTCTGGTGGTATGAGTAGACCAAAAAGTTTTGTCCATAATGATAGTGTCTCCAAATACTTATGTTGAAGACTAATACTACCTAATATAAGTCATGAGTCATTTAATTCTTCTTTTGAGGTCTCAGCTACCTTGACACGTATATGATGACTACCTAACATTTCATGATCATGCAACCAAGACCAACTCATGAGCCATTGCTATACACTAAAAAATCAACACCTTCCTCTGGTAGTCTCAACATTGGAGTTCTCTTCATCTTATACCTCAACTCTTCAAAGGCCCTCTAGCACTACACAGACCAGGTAAACGACTTCCCTTACTATGGTAGTGTAGTCAATGGGGTTGAAATATTGGAGAAGTCTGCCATAAATCTCTCTTAGTATCCAATTAGGCCAAGAAATCTCCACAACTCATATACATTCTTGGTTAGATGACAAGAATTAACTGCATCGATCTTCATCAGATCCAAGACTAAATCTTGTATAGAAATAAAATTCCCCAGGAAGTAAACCTCATTAATCTAGAACTAACACTTCAAATTCTTTTTTAAAAACTGGTGCTATCAAAGAAAACAAAGAGCCATCCTCATGTTTTCTACATACTCATCCTATGAAGTATAGTATATGATTATGTTATTGATGAGGAAAACAACAAACTGGTCAATTATGGCTCGAGAACTCGATTTATCAAAGCCATAAAAATGGTGCCGTAATTCGTCAAACCAAAAGGAATCACTAAGAACTCACAATGACCATAGCAACATCAGGAAGAAAAATTTGGAATATTAGACTCATGAACCCTCAACTGGTGGTAGAAATACCTGAGATAAATATTCAAGAACCATTATGTGCCTCAAAACACATCAAATAATTCATCAATCCTTGGCAAGGGGTAATTGTTCTTTATCGTGGTCTGGTTTAGGCGACGAAAATCCATGTAAATCAGGAATCTCTCACCCTCCACTTTCACAAACAGGACGAGATCTATCCAAGGTATACACTAGGAATCATGAAACCTTTCTCACAAAGGACCTCAAACTATAACTATATCTCTAAGAGCTCAGTAGGTTCCATCTGATACGCCACAAAATATATCAGGGTAGTCCCTAGTTGCAAGTCTATAAAAAACTTTATCTCCCACATAAAAGGTAGTCATGGGACATAATTGGGGAAGATATCCATATAATCATCCAAAATTGAAGGAACCTAGATTCTTAAAGAGCCTTCTACACCAAGGACTACACTTTCCAAGTGATTGGTGATAAGATAAAACCTCCTGCCTACAGTAGCACCTATCCTGCCATGGGATCTCTCTCACCATAAAATGAGAACCTCATCCCACTAGCATATAGGAATCTAACTTGTATGTAGTGACAATAAACCTGGCTCCATACCATGGAAATCGAATTCATACCCAAGAGGACATCATAAGGTCCAATCATGCGGACCAAAAGGTCCCACGTAAACCTCTCTCCTCCAAGCGATTGCTTTCACTGTCATAATGTAAAAGATATATATGGAGAATTCCTTGTAGGAACCTCTACTCAAAGTTTTTTTGATGGAGTCTCTTTAGGGAGATCTATCTCTCTCAACAGGAGTTGAGAGATAAAAAATGATTGTCACCTGTGTCTATTAATACTTTGAAAAGAGTAGAGTGAACATAGATCATACCTTGAATCATCAAGTGAGTTGCAAGATCATAAAAAATACAAATATTTTAGTTATCCATAGACCCATGTGACAACTACCTAAGACTAACGTGGGCTTCCTAGTGGCGGTGGTGGAAGGATCTCATATCTTCATCCTCCACATGTAGCTTCTATTGCTCCTCTTTTAGCTTTACCTCCCTAGGGACCACCCTGACTGCAATGTTGTCTTTACCATGGAGGTCCATCAGCTATCTACTTGGTCATATTAGCACACCTGGTTGGGTATTCCCATTCCATGAGACCTCTCCCATCACAAGTAAAGAACCACCCATCTACATTCTACCCTTCAACTCTACGCTGCGTTGACCCTTTATGTCCACATTACTGATCCTACTCACGGAAGGGCCCCATGTTCTGAGATCTTTGGAACCTACCAGCTGATGTAGATGACTCATCTTGATTGTTACCTCTAACATCTCCAACTATTTTCCTCCCCTCTAATAGAAAACTCTCTATCACAAGTTCATGCTACAACACCCTTGAATATGTGGGGATTCACAAGGGAACTTCACTGGCTAAAATCTCTATGTGGATTCCTTAATCAAACTTTCATGCTCGGAAGAAGCCATCGTAGATCATATCAAGAGAGTATTGTGTAATGTTTTTGAACCTAGCTATCAACTCTGACACTATTTTCCATCCCTAATAAAGCTTCTGAATCTGGACTGAGCATATGTAGGATGGGTAGTACTTGTCACGTAATAGTTTCGAGAAGTCTTCCCATGAGAATTTTGAATCATCGTACGTCTGTGTAACCAGGCTCCACCAATTCCCAACTGCTCCATGGAAATGTTTGGCAACCAAATCCACCATATGACTCATCAATATCCATATAAGCATAAAAATATAGACCACCAACTCTATCCAATACTCTATCACATGAGGACCTAGCTCGCAGTAGAACCTCAGTGGCCTCTGATGTTAGAACTCATAGAGTGGGCTTAGCCTGTGCATGTCACCATCCTACTCTGCTAGAAATAACTAATACTCTACATGTTGAAGTGATACTACATGACCAGCAGGAGTAATGGGATCACATGACGGACTATAAACTGAGGCTCCATCGCTCATAGAGTCGTCATTACAAACTGGAGCTGGTATCCAGGATAGATGTCATTACGGAGGCATCTTGAAGGTTATCGAGGAGTACCACAGTCAGATGAGTATATATATGTATATATATCAATAAGGGGGAGTTGAATCATGATGTAAAGTAAATGATTCGATCTTATTTGATGTGCGTACCATTAATCCCTTCAAAAATTTTCTTGGCATGTGGGTCGATAAGAAGGTAATCAGAGTCTGGGTGAATGTGTACATCAGCCACCCGTACCATTACTAGACTCCCAGGCTTGAGAGATGCACTCGAGAAAATTTGACACTATTTCCCTAAACCGAACCAAACCTCTTATGGGGGAAACATACAAAAAATGTCCCATGGAATGAACATTCTCTGATAAAAATCTATCTTGACCCGACCCAATATAGGGCTCAAGCCACAACTACCCCAAGCCCGCCACTATAGGCTATGGGTGGAAATGGCACTGATGGAATAACTAACTTGGGGAGACGTTTTCCTATGGAATTTTACACATGAACACAACCAACTCAATGAAAAGTGAAAAGGGAAATAATAAAAGATGCAACACCATTGTAAATTAAACCAAACATGCATGAACCTCAAGACAGAACGATATTAGAGTAGTGTAGACGGAAAAGTTAGGGGAAAAATACATGGGCAAACCAAAAATATGTCACAACCTGACAAAACTAGAAAAATTTAAACTGAGAGAGCCCAACTCTTGTATCCCATGCTACAACCACCATACATGGTCAAATAACTCAGTACCTATAAGCGCTTCTAAATCCATGGTCGACCTATCCTACACCTGAAAAAGACACAACACATGTGGGTGAAGTCCATGCTGGGGTGAGTATATAAATACCCCGTAGAATACCCTAAAAGGGGTGAAGGGGGAGTAGTAAGAGATACAAATGATGTGGAAAATTGTAGATAGAATATGGTACACTAAAAGAGTATAGATCAACACAATAAGAGAGTGCAAGAGAACTTATCCAGACACAAGGATCTCAACATGTTGAGAAGATGAAATTCTCATCACGTCTTTTTTAACAACAACGTGAGAGTGGACTCATCCAACCATGAGAAACTAAACATCGAAAGAACATGGCATACTTTGTGCATCATGGCCTCTCCTAGAAGGTGAGTAAATATACCCAATGAGTGGGTACTGAAGTAGAATATATATATATATATATACATATATTCTCAATGAAATAATCTTAAATGAGAGAGTAAGGGGGTCACCATCTTATAGCTTGGACCAATAAGAAGAGTAGCCAACAGTTTCAAAAGTATCCTTAAATGATTTCCAACATCTCACTTGTCTACCATGAACACACAAGTCTAAGTGAATCAATAAACACACCTTGATATTATCCTCTTTGGTTGGAACTGACTCGCCAGAACAGTTTTAGGTCTCATCATAAAGACATGTCTTGGTGGGGAAACTGTCCCTCTACCTCATGTGTCCAAAGCTATGTCAAACCATATCTCATCATAGTCCAGGGGATATAAGTTCTAGGTAAGTATCTCATGCCATATTACGATAGGAGGGCCCTATTCTGATATCCACCAAGGAATTCCACTTCCCAGACCGATTGGAGGGTTACAGTCTGGAATTTCATCAGGGAACATCGTTGCCCATTCCTACTAGAGGGTAGGTTCAATGTGTTGTAAGGGAACTCCACTCCACATCCCTACTGGAGGGTTATTCTTGGTATATGTCATCAGGGAACACCATTTTTGATCGTTGTTGAAGGGTAAACTCGGGACTTTCATCATGGAATTCCACTATCTAGCCCCATTAGAGGGTAATCCAAGAACATCAAGGAAATACACTACCCAGTCCTATTGGTGGGTAACTCAAAAATTTCATCGGGGAACACCACTTCCCGATCCTGCTAGAGGGTAAGCATGATAATATCTTTAGGGAATGAAACTACACATCCCTCTCAAAGAGTATACCCAATATTAACTTTAGGGAACAGCACTGCCCTATCCTAATGGATGGTAAGCCTAATACTGTCTTTGAGGAACTCTAATACCCAGTCCTGCTATAGGGTTACACTCAGAGTTGCTCTGGTAAGTCAGTATGATTGATGTCATCATCGGGAACCACCTCAATTCATTCCAAAACTTAATAATTTCAAATCATATCTCAAAATTTGATTCCAATTGCACCATCACATTTTATGTGGAAAGACACTCAGTATAGGCTACTCATTGGCCAAAATCTGAGTTTAAACGAAGGAGATACAAATTCTTGAAATCTCCTGAAAGGAGATCAAGGGGTACATAATGTCTATGGGGACCCGCAAAGTGTGTAATCCCATTCCACAACCTAGCCATGACCCTGGCCAACACACAGATCCAGCCCATGTAGTAGAACATTCCGTGTAGGTGGACTGCATGTTGTGTCCAAACTAACTAGGATAGGGGCGGTGTCATTTGGTCGTGTTCTGGTACTCGGACCCAGTGTCCATGTACACTGGTATAGGGTGTGTTGGTCCACATGGGATGTTTCCTATGTGTCCAAACTATTTTAATGTTTTCTTATATAGATTCCCATCCCATCTAACTCATCACATGGGTTGTTGAACTGGTGAAGGGGTGCACGACATGTGAGGGAGTGTTACGCTCTATGTTACCCACTAAATTTTCCAAACCCTAGTGTGGACCCAAAGGGAGGCTACATGTCTTGGGTTATTCATTATTCATGGAATGTAGTCAGTATTTTACTAGAAAGTTTAGATTTTTATGATCTTCATTTTTGAATCAAATTCGGGCATGTTTCTTCATATCTGAAGCTATCAAAGTCCAAAAAAGGTCAATCTACTCAGAAATCACAATTTTGGGCCACCACTCACTGGAAATCAATCTTAATCACTCAAGGGTGTTTTTTAATTTTAATCATCCATTGTAACCACTTTTTTCATCTGGATATTGTATTTTAACAATCAGACCAGTCTTCCCCACCTCACAATCTTCACTAATCTATGTATGGTTCCAAAAATCATTAACGATTGGTCAATCCACCTTGTATTTGGGAGACGGATCGAGCTCGGGTCTCCTGAAAACTATCGAACTAGGAACCATAGGGATTCCATCAGTGAGAAACATGAATAAAAATGATATAAATGCACCAAGAACAATGTTTTAAACATCACCTACCAAGTGTTATTAGGTGGAGGTCAAGAACTAGGGTCTATGACTAGAGAACTGAATAAATAAATAAATGTTTTAGTTCTTGGGCACATTCAAAGTTTAAAACAAGGGATAAGATTTAAGAATCACTATCGATCCACACAAAAAATTAATAAAGGGCATTAAAATCATCAAATATGAGTCCTACCTCTATTTTGGATTGATTTTTGGTGAATAATGCGATCACGCAATGATCGGAAAAAGTTGATGTGTTTCTCGTGATTCGATTCGCCTCAATCCAAATGTTAGGTCAGTCATCGAAAGGATTCACCAAATGGAAGAGGGAGGAGAGATTTATTAACAGTCAGAGAATTATGAGACAAACCTAGTGAATTATCCATAATGAAACATTTATATATTTCATTCTAGTTCAAGGTTTAATTAATTAATTATTCCACTTAAACATATTCCCAACGAGCGAGGGGTTCAAACATCACACGCTAACTTATTTTATGTTGAACAAAGGTTAAAAACCATGTTCCAATCCCAAATGTGTTATTAGATTTTTTAACTGATCAACCATTTAATAGTTATCTAGTTTTCTTTAATAAATCATGTGCGCCTAACTCTAGAAATATATATAAAATTATTTCAAATTATTAGAAGTAAAAAACCATGGTCCTTATAATAAAAACTTGTCTAATTTAGTTTTATGAATGGATTTAGACCCATAATCACCCTATATTTTAAATAAATTAGTTTTTATTCATTTTTAATAGAAACTTAATTTATATTAAATTAATAATTTGATGAATTCCAAGACTGTCCCTCCCCTCTCTTATAAAAGGGAACCCATTATTCTCCTTAAAACGCACTTCATAACCCATTTTTTTCATCCAAGATCATCCCAATCCATTTATATAATCCCTCCTCACATTCTATAGGCCTTATTTTTGGAATAAAACCCTTCTTATAGGTATTATGGTGTTAGTCAAAGGAGATCGTATGAAAAAGAGGTATCATTTTTAATTAAGTATTTCTATTATATTTATTCTTCCACTTCCTTGAAATGTTCTTCAACCATTATGAAATAATATATCCATTATCATATATTTAAATAGATTTTATTATTTATATATCATTACCAAAATCCGCCTCCACTTTAATCAATGGTAAAAGAATTGTTGTTCGTGTGTATGGCGAACTACAGCCTCGCGAACCGATATAATTCGTTTTCCAACACCATATCTAATGAATGGTTATAATGATGGGATTAAAATGTATATATGATATTCAAGACATATTTATCATTATTAAAAGACAATATATCATTTACATTCTTACCTTTCCATGCACATGAAAATGCTAAAGTTGTTGTGCGTATGTGTGAACTATAACATCCATGAATCGATGTGAATCATTTTTCATCATCACATCACATGGATGATATATATAAGTATATTTAAAGTATTAATGTGATATTTATGATATTATAATAATTCATGAAATATAAAATAATACTTACCATCTTTCCATAATGATCATTGAAAAATGGAAAATTTACTTATTTTTACGTACGGATTACTGTATCCATGATTGCAACATAATTCATTTTTTGTATCTATATTTAATGGACGGATTTAAAATTATAGTTTATGTATAAAATTAATTATAATTTCATTAATATTATTCCAGATATTATGGAATAATACAATTTTGACAATTTACATCATAACAAATTCATTTTGAACTCAAGTACATAATATCATCAAAACATCCAATGTAAACATAAATAATTAATTAATTATTAATACATGGTAATAAGTGATATAAAAGGAATAATAAACATTAAGAAGTTCTAAACCATGTATATAATTAATATAAATTTCTTATTTATGAATATAAAAAACATACGTGATGAATTGGACTCAAGCTAAGGGATTTCATCTCAATCTCCCTTCATTGAGACATTTCTCAATAATATACACCTTTATTCTTTTATAAAGTGTATATACAGACCCATTGACTTTCCATATCCATTTTATATCTATTATCATGTTATTTAATGTTTTCGTATATTCTTATTTCATTTGGATTTTGATTTAAATGTTCAAAGTGGTATGAGACACTTTGAATGTTTAAAGATTTAATTATCACATATTTTCTCTATGTCAATATTCTCGATATTATTTTACATATTTATTTATATGGATATTAAATTATTATAAAATAAATTTTATTTTTTTTATTTCATTCAAATATTTTCAAAGGAATTTTTTTACATGTTTTATACAGAATATTTTGAAAAATGACAAAATGAATGCTCTTTTTAACATATATGACAACAAAAAATTTTATGTCATTATAACCATTATTTAATATTTGGATTCCTTACTGAGATTTCATGTTTTAAAAAAAATAAACACCACATTTCTTTTACTGGGTAGTTTTTCATTAAAAATGGGTTTTGGAAATGGATTTATTGTTTCTATAACATTAAATGTTTTCTCCTGAGTGTAAATGAAACTTTAAGGGTGGGATACTGAAAATTGAAAGATTTTATTTGTTGTGGTTTTATAATTGTATGTGTAAATTTTATGGGTTTTTATGTTATAAACCAGTGATGTGTGGCTCTGTGATGAACCAAGGATGGGTGGTTCATTTATAATCTCTGATGACTTGGGTGTAGAATTCAGTCATATGGCTATTCTATTTATAAGAGTGAAATGTTTGGAATTCGACCACATGATAATTATATTTATAAGAGTGACAAGTATTATTACGTCCCAAGGTACCTTCATGTATTTTATATTCTTTCTATAGGTTTAATGGTAATCTTGGGATTAAAAAATTATGAATTGATATTATTTTCAAAGGATATTATTTACTACTTATTAAGGATGACAAGTATTAATTTATGATAAAGTTTTCATAGGTTTTATTGTTTATAAATGGACTAACAATTTCCTTCTTTTTATATCCCTTACTAATATTGTTGTGATCATCCATGTTTTTTAATGTTGTTCACATGAAAAAAGATTGAGTATTTATTTGGAGATGTCGTGTTGAATGTCAAGAAGAGTTTTCATAAAATTGATCATGTTTTATTTTAAATGTTATAGATTATGGGGAAAATGGATACAGTTTGGAAGTTTCAACTTTGAATTGTTATGGTTTTGTTTTTTATGATTTTTTGCTTAATTATCTAATTCTCTAAACCTAAAAATATCCTTAATGTGAAAGAAAGTAAATTTCTTGACTTAACTCAAGATTATGTAATGTTTTAAGGTCTGGTCCTTATAGTAGGTATAAAATTAAAGGTATACATAACTTTAGAGGTTAGGATAGTGTTAATATCATTCCCATAGAATATTTTACTTTATTAATATATTTAAATGATGTAGCATTTTAATATTACCTTGTTTCTTCATTTAAGATATTTTTGTTCAGAAAGATTTTTCACAGAGGAAACAGGACAGTTTTGGTGGGAATCCATGAAGAGGAAAACATCCTTCCAAATCAGCATCCTAAGATGGTTGGAATCATAATATAATAGTTTCTTTCATTGATGGATCATCTCACACAATCTATAAAAGGCATTGGTATCCATTCTAGATAGTTACTCGATGTACCACAAAAGAGGATCCAGTGGCTGCATACGAAGAAAAATTCCCCCATTTGGTAAGGTACATCCCAAATTTTATCTAGGATATTGATATTAAGATAAATAAACTTTACTCAAGAAGGAAACCAATATATAAAAGGTAGTTATATATTAATGAGTTAAAAATATATAAAAAATTATTCAATTTGACAGGATGTATAAAAGTAGTTTTCCGATGATCATGTGTCCCATGAAAATAAGAAAAATAAGTGGCCCTATTGGCAGTCAATGGGAACAATACATCAAAGAGGATTAATGATATGAAACCAAAATTCCTATATTGTGAGAAGTGTGGTAAAAAACATCCTCTAGAATTCATTTCAAAGACAGGTAAGTGATTCCAATGTGCTAAGTTTTGTGATATGGCTCTTGACTGCATACGAGATGATGAGGAAAGAAAACAGAATCCAATTGTAATATTTTTTAGTTGTAATGAGTTAGTAAATTATGCCAATGGGTGTCTGAAGTTACTTACATATGGTGGAAATCAACATGATCAGAAAAAAAAAGGTGTGGGAAAAAAATTTCTACGACTATAGTTGATGTTGATACATCTAGTGAACTGATGGATGTTCAAGGGATGTAGATATTTTTCAACAGTAAACCCAAAGTTAAACATTTTTTATACTCTTTCTAAATTTTTAAGTGATGTATTCATAAAGTGATTAAGGAATTTTGGGATTTGTTTAGTTGGGTTTAGGTTTATGTAAGGATTTAGTTTAATTAGAATCATGCATTTACTTTTCAAAATGAGATTTAAGGTATTAATAAACTTTAGGGTTTTTATAATCTTTGGTGATTAAGGTTATTTTTAGGGATGTTCATCATATAAGGATGAAATGGTGATTATAAAATGGAAATATATAAAGTAGGTATATTTCCTTATATTAATAGACAGTAAAATAATTCCTAAACTCTATGGAAAGTATCTTAAAATAAAAACCTTATCTGTTAAATTTTCTTAGTCAGAAATTAGTGACCTTTTAACCCATCACAGATTTATGGTTTTGTGACTAATAAATTTTTCAGGAACATGTTACCTATCACTCTCCATAAAAACATGATTGTTTGTTTTATCTTCCATTTCAATGATTTCCAACACGGATATGTAGTATGCGTTATTTTAGGTGACCTCTATACTTCTCTTTCTTTATTTTAAAGTGGATGCTTCATTAATAATTTTTTCAATGTGGTATTTCAAAAAAGGTATTCTGAAAAGTTAAACCACTTGTTTTCAATCACAATTTCAAATTGAGAGGACATGATTTATTAATCATAGAGAATTTACCATTCTGAGTTAAAAAAATACTATGTTCGAGAGAGTACATGATATGACAAATTGAGCTTAAATGAACATTAAATAATATAATTTAATAAGGTAGTTATCGCATAGTTATTAGAATAGTGGATATTAACAGGATTAACAAAATATTTAAAGTATGGTTTACACATTTATATATAATTAATTATTTTTTAATCAATTAATTATAAACCAAAATAAAACCATTTTTAAAATAAAATAACATGTTTTCCAGAAAAACTATTTTAATGTACATAAGTATAATACAAAAATAACTCTTTTTAGATGATATTAATGAAATTTATTTAAAATATATTCAATATTATTATTATCATTCATACTATGTTTATTCTAAACATTTTGTAAGAATAAATACAATTTTATGAATAAAAGAAGTATTTTTCTAAAAAAGAAATTTTGCCACCTTTTGATGGTGCACTTATTTTTTAAATAGTTTTTGATACTTTTATAAATTTTATTTGAAAAAATGAACATATTATTTGAAATCATAGTATCAAAATTTACTATTTTTAATTTTTTGTTAATTTTCTGATAATATTTTTTTTAGATGAATAATGAAAAAAATATTTCCTTTTAATTATAAATAGTTTTTGTCTAAATACTTTTTTGTGTTAGATTAGATTTTTCGTGGGTTTTAAAGTATATTTAGATAAATTATTTATCATTTAATCCAATTTAGGTAATTTTAATCAATTTCACATTGAAATTGGATATAAAAACATTGTGAACTTTTGTATGTTTTTACTTTAAAAACTCATTTTCTTGTTCCGTTGAAGGGATTAATTTTTAGTGATTCCTACATTTTCTATTTTTGTAATTTAGAAAAATTGATTCCATATTTCGAATCTAAAGTTTCAAATTTATTAAATAGTTTTACTTTATTTTTTAAAAATATGAATAGTAACTTTTGTATTTTTTTTATTACCAGGGTTAAGGGTAAATCGGGTAATAATGGGTAAAAATAATATTATAAATATTATAAAATTACCCAAAAACTTGTCCTAATTTTATTTGGTGGGTATTTTTATTCCATAGGCATTAAATAATCAATTATGAGACAATTTAGTTCTATTTTTATGATAATATAACCATTATAATATTATATTCAAAGGAAAGTCGATTTTTTCATACTTTTGTTTTTGAGAGGAGAAATATTTTTAATATGTGGTTATATAAGGGATATGTTTGACTATAATTATTATTTATAAAAATACAAATTTTTCTACATAATGTTAATTTATTTATAAATTTTAGTGATAAAATAATTAAATTAAATGGCGACACAATAATGATCTAGTAATTGTTTAATTAAACTAAATATCGAATAAATGATATTTGAAATTCAAAAATAAATATAAATGGATATTATAAATGTCATTCACTAATTTTTTATATGAATATGAAATGTTATTGACGTTTTAGAATTATTTTTTCTATTTTATATAGTTTTTTATGATATTTTTAAAAATTCATGTATTGAATAGTTTCAAAATTGGCATTATTGATACTGTAAAATAAATAATATTTTATTAAAAGATATAAAATTCATAAAAATATAAAATTCTGAAAATTATTTCTATAATCGTTTAAATTTGATAAATTACTCATTTATATTTCCTTTTTCATTATATATGGAATATATTAACCCTAGAAGTGTAAATTATATGATATCATGGTAAGACATAAAAGTGTTAAATAATGGTTAAAAAATTAATAAAAAATTGTATAATTTTTATTGGATGAAATTATGAATCCCCATATTCATCCTATATTCTAAATAAATTAGTTTGTATCCATTTCGAATAGAATATTAATTTATTTTATTTTAATAATTTGAAGAATTCCAAGAGTTCCCCTCCCCTCTCTTTTAAAAGGGAACCCATTATTATCCTTTCATCACACTTAAAAACCTAGTTTTTCAAATATCTACCCAAATACATGTATATAATCCCTACTCATATTCTATAGGCCTTATTTTAGGCATAATTCCCTTCTTATAAGTGTTAAGGTGTTAATCGAAGGAGATCATCTAAATAAGAGGTGTCATTTTTTATTAAGTATTTATATTATATTTATTCTCTCACTTCCATAAAATCTTATTCAAAAAATTTTAAATTATAAATATGGTATCCTAAATATTCATATAAGTTATTATGTTAATATGATCATCTGAATCCACCTCCACTTCCATCAAGTGGGAAATTAATTATCGTTTTTGTGTACAATGAACTACCACCTCACGTACTAATATAATTCATTTTCCATCACTATATCTCAAGAATAGTTATAATGATAGAATTAGTGTTTATATATGATATTCATGGTATATTTATAATTATTAAAATATTATATATCATTTATTTTCTTACATTTCTATGAACATGAAAATGGTAAAGTCTCTTGTGCGTACTTGTGAAATATCACCTCCATGAAGTGATGTGATTCATTTTTTATCACCACGTCACATGGATGACATAAAAAAGAATATTTAAATGATCTTTATGATATTAATGATATTTATATAATTTTTAATGATAAAATAATACTAACCTTCTATCCACAATGATCATTGAAAAATGAAAACTTTACTCATGTGTACGTACGATTTACCATCTCCATGATTGTAATGTAGTTCATATTTCATATCAATATATAATGGATGGATTTAAAAGTATAATTGAAGTATAAAAGTGATTATTATTTCATGAATATTATTCTAGATATAATGGACTAATACTATTTTGATTATTGTCATCAAACCAACTTCATTTTGGACACAGGTACTGAATATCGTCAAAACATCCAACGTGTAGTTAAATAAATAAATAATTATTATAAAATGGTAATAGGTGATATAAAAGGAATAATAAATTTTAAAAGGTTATAAATAACTTAAATAATTAATATAAGTTTATTATTCAGGAACATAAAAAACATTTGTGATGAATCAGACTCATGGTAAGGGATTTCATCTCTATCTCCCTTCATTGAGACATCCCTGGGGATATGAACCTTTATTCTTTTATAAAGTTTATATACAAACCTGTTGACATTCCATATCCATATTATATTTATTTCATGTTATTTAATTTTTTTTAAATGTTCTCCCTTAACATGGCTTATGATTTAAAAGTTCAAAGTGGTATGGGATGCTTTGAATGATTAAAGATTTAATTATAACATCTTTTTTCCATGCCAATATTCTTGATATTATTTTACATATTTATTTATATGGATATTATAAGATTATAAAGGAAATTTTATATCTATTTTTTATTTCATTAAAAAATTTTCAAATAAATATTTTTACATGTTTTATAAAGATCATCTTGAAAAATGGAAAAAGGAATATTCTTTTTAACATATACGGCGACAACAACTTCTCTAATGTCATGACTAGTTTATGATATTTGGATTCCTCTGCATCTCTTCATGTTTTTAAAAGAAAAATTCCACAGTTTTCTTTTTCTGGGTATTTTTTTTTTAAAAATGGGTTTTGAAAATGGATTCATTATTTCTATAACATTAAATGTTTTCTTAGGATTGAAAAATAAATTTTAAGAGTGACGTGTTGAAAATTACAAGATTTTATGTGTTATGATTATATAATTGTACTTGGAAAATTTATGGGTGGTTACATGATAAACCAATTATGGGTGGTTCAATGAAAAACTAAGTATGTGTGTTTATGTTATAACATCAAATTCATTGGGTATGGTTTTCAGTTGTATGGGTATCCCATTTGTAAGAGTGACACGTATGTAAGTTTACTGCATGGTTATTCCATTTATAAGAGTGAAAAGTATAGTTGTGTAGCAATGTATGTTTATGTATTTTATATGAACTATATGGGTTTTATGGTAATATTGTGGTTTAAAAAATATGAATTGAGATAATTTTAAAAGGAAAGTATTTACTACTTATTAATAGTGGAAATTATTAATTTATGATAAAGTTTTCATGGGTTAATTTGTTTATCAGTGGACTAATGGTTTTCTTTTTCTATATCCCTTATTGATATTTTTATGTTCATCCCATGTTTTTTAATGTTTTTCATAGGACTTAAGGATGAGTAAGGATTTTGAGATGTCATGTTAAATTTTAGGAATAGTTTTCATAAAAGTGATCATGTTTTATTTTAAATGATTTAGATTATGGGGAAATTGATATTTTTCGGAAGTTTCCACATTGTTTTATTATGGTTTTGTTATGTATGAGTTATTTCCAAATTCTCTAAATCTCTAAACCTTTAAATATTCTAAATGTGAAAGAAAGAAATATTATTGACTTAACTCAAGATTATGTAATGTTTTAAGGTCGGTTCCTTACATATAGGCTTCCTAGTTTACATATAATATCCTTAATACTTCAAAATGTATGGTATTTTAGGTTTAAATTTGAATTATTTCATCCAATAGGTTATGACTTCAAAATTACCATGTGGTAATGAATTTCATAACTCAGTTTTATTTTATTGGGTTATATTACTTATTCATTGTATTTGATATTCTATGATTATGTGTGTAATTTCTTTTGATTATAAATTCTTTTATTTCCACTCATTTTATGTGGGTTTATCTTTTACACACATAATTGATTCACTGAGTAATTATCACTTAAACATTATGTTCTTTGTATTTTTTTACTTGAAAATATCACTTTAACTAGGATTATTTATACTTTATTTTCAATTTAAGAATCTTATTTGATCATTTTCTTATAAAAAATTGAATTTTATTCTAATCTGGTTGTTGAAGTTGTTATCATGTAATATTAATATTTTCTCACTCATTGGTAGTTAAAATGTTTGGGAAAATATTCAGTAAAATCTGAATATTTAACACTTAGATTGAAAATCCTTTTCTTCCAAATCCATGTTTTGAAAAATGTTTTCAAAATTATTTTAAAATTATTAATAATTATATATTAAATAAATTTATACCCAATTTTGACTTTTAAAAAAATTATAAAGTTATATTCATTTCTTTTTCGAAATAATGTCTTTAAGTATTTTATTGAAAGAGTGAAATGAATCTCTATTTTAAAATTCATAAAATATACTGAATTCCCTAATATCATGACCAATCAATATTTTATATATTAATTTACAAGTTTTGAGGGTTATTTTCAATGAAAATTATTTTCAAATTATTTGTGAACTTTTAGCTTTAAAAGGTGATTTTCAAAGTAAATAGGATAATTTTCTAAAGAATTTTTTTAAAGATATTTTTATGTTATTTCTATTTTTCAATGACTACAACCCTCTATTTTTAATATACTTTACTATGTATATGTTAAATTGATACCATCCTTATTCTTTTAATGGATGGTTAATGATTATTTTGACCAAGGATATTATTGGAACTCACTTCCTTAATTAATTTTTTTTGTTCTTAACATTCCCTTGAATTATTCACTTTAATGGGATCATTGAACATTAAATTACCCTTAAATATTGATATAATTTATCATAGATATTCTTATTTCCTAAACCATATCTCATTTATACATACATTGTTTTACATTAAATGTTATTTGATTGACTGGGGAAATATTGATTATACATATTTTTTTATTCAATATAGATATTTAATGGTAATGCATATTGTCTAGGAATTAAATCGATTTTTTGATATATGAGGAGTTAATTGGCTATGTAGATAAAGGTTGATCTCGTTTATAGATATCTATTTAATGCATTGGCATTCTCATGAGATAAACCAGTTGGTTTGCCTTGGTTAAATGGGTTTCTAGTGTATACCTACCAATCAGTTTTAAACTGTATTGAGAAAGGTTTTGAGAGTTGAGGATTTCCTGATTCCTAAGATCATAAAATCTAATAAATAATAATTTCATTCGTTTAGAAAGAATTTATTATTATACTTGATTTTTTCATAGTGATATTAGCTCTAAATGCATTTGATTCTCAATTTGTTGATTAAATGACATGTGTTTTTTGTTATTTACCTTTATAAATTGATTATGCCTTATCCAGTTATGATATTCATGATATTGATTAAATGGAATGTGTTTTTCATTAGTTACCCTATCAATTCACATTATCCAAAGATAAAGAATGATCATTTTTTGGTTTGATTAAGCTAATATTTCAAAGGAAACTAATATCACGAACACTCTCGTCGTGTAAGGACATATAATCATATGCTATCAAGGTAGAGAAAAATTATCTACGTATGATGGATTCAAAGGGAATACAGAGAATAATATGATAGAAAATAAAACAATGGATAAGGGGAATAAGGGAAAGATGGGTTTTCCCAGATGTGATAATTGTGGAAAGAAACACACTGGAACATGATTGAAGGTAATGGGAGTTTGTAATAGATGTGGAGATAAATTCCACCATGATCATAATTTCAAGGGAAATAAATAAATTTCCAATGTTTAATGCTTTAATTATAAATATAAGGTGAAATACACAAATGAATTCCCCATGCATTGAGGGAATATACCTAAATAGTTAACATATCATAGAAAAGATAATTCTATTACTATATATGAAGTGGAATGATTAATCTTATTATGTTTACATTAAATAATTATGTTATAGGATTATTTTTATAATGATATTCTAGTTATAATAATCATGAAATATATAAGGATTGTACTAAATTATTACTGGTTAATGGATTTGAGAGCATGTGATGAATGGAATTGATGACTATGAAAACTGATTTAGTGACATGTTGTACCTCTTGGAAGACACATTATTGAAGAATGATAACCCATTATATGTTCCCAATTTTTAGATAATAAAGAGATGTTTATGGGAAATTTTCTTTAACTAAGAAATTTTTTATAGTTTTGTTGTATTATGTCATCATTTTTTGGGTTTACTACATGTATCGATTTATATAATATATTAGACAACCCAGGATTTTTTTATTTGTAAAGATGTTAGTTTTCATTAATTTTTTATGTCGATAAATGTATTCATATATTTTGATTGTAAAATTATGAAACACTTTATATTTTCTTGGTAATATAATGTTTATTTAGTTACTATCATTCAAAAAATTTGGTTTGTGAATTAGGATAGACAAATTTTGGACGAGTCTTCTGTTTAACTATTTATAGAATAGATTATGAAGAACTTTGGGTGTTATCAGATGACTTTTGATAACCATTTTTTTATTAAAAATATCAATAAATAGGAGGGATGAATTTTCATTTATTTATTGGCCTAATGATCTATTAATTCACATTTTTACTACTTCAAGAATAAGAAACGTTAATTGGATATTCATTTTTTAGAGTAAGAGATGAAGTACGAATTGATCCAACATCATATAAAGGGAAAAAATTCCCAATGGAAATATATCAAGTCAGTATATTTTCTTATTTTATAATACTATATGGTAGAGAAATTCATCCAATATAGGGAAAGGAGCTTAGAATAAAATGTTATCCTAATACCTTAATTTCGGATGAGTCAAATAGTTCCTTAAATCATTACAGGTTTATTATTTTATTATCATTAACATTCCCTAAATGACCCACATTAATTTGATCAAGATCTCTATCACTCTATATTAATCCTTGGTCATTATTATTATCTTTCATTTCCATATTTTCATTTCACACTATTGTTCTATCACAAAGAAACCTAGTAATGTGTTATTTTGGTTGTCCATTATACTTCCATTTTTTGTCTTAATAAAATGAGGTTTTATTAACCGTTTCAATTATGTGGGTTACCAAAAAATTTATTTTCAAATTTCAACCCCTTTATTACTGAGACTGAGATTGAATTGTAATGGCGTTATTCATTTAAGGGGGGATAGAATGTAACACCCTAGTATTTTAAAATATGAGTATAATGTTTGATAGTGTGTATAACATACAACACCCATTATATAAGAATATAAAACACCTTGAGACTTTATGATATATTTAATATTAAATAAATTAAATAACTTCAATATCTTGTGATGCACTCAACACTGGGCTTAAAGGAAACATGATACTCTATTAAAATATTATTATTTAAACGTGACCATTATTACCTAGATATTTTATTAGATGTTATGAATTTTATTAACTAAAATATGAAATTATGTTTTTTATATATTTATATAATAAATTAATGGGTATATATTGATTATAAATAAAATATAAATCAATTAAAATAAAAAGACATGTTCTTTGAATAACAATATTTTTCTAAAATATGCTTTAGTCGCACTTTGTACGCATAATTTTAAATTAATTTTTAACACATTTAAAAATATTATTTCATAAAATGAACTTAATTTGTAAAATAATAATATCAAAATTATATTTTGATGAATTTTTTGTATTTTTAGGAAATTTTTCAATTTTCGATTAATTTTGAAAAATATAGATTTTTATTTGAAAACTACATTTTCATTTAAACTATTTACAAAGATAAATTATATTTTTAATTATTTTTAAAGAAAATTAGTTAAATTATATTATTATAAATACAAATTATGTCATTTTAATAAATTTTATATTGAATTTGGATATTAAAACCTTCTATAATTATGTTAATTTTCTCTTTGAAAATCCGCTTTTTCGTCCGGTTTGCGGGTATAATTTCAAATTTCATTAGAAACTTATATGAATTGAATTTTGAAAAATTATTTAGATATTTTTAATAAGGATAATTTACATTATGAATTAATATCAACTTAATTTTTGACCAAAATGAACAATGAAAATAGTAAAAACTACTTACCATGGTAAAAGTGAAGATGGGTTTATCAAGTGTTAAACTATGAAGATAAGGGTTAACAATGACCAACCAACTTGTAAAAATATAATTATATGGCCATATTTACTAATTAAACGGTCCTAAAACTAATCCTATAGTTATTTTGAAGCTTTTTTAGGTGAATTAATTTATTATTTTGGATTCTTTTGGGAAATTTATAATAATCTTCCAACGAGGACCCTTTTCCACAATTATAAAAGGGCACTCCCACCCCTTACTTCTTAACACCTGACAAGAACCTTTGGATAAAACAAACCCACCAAAAAATCTCCAAATAATCTTATAAAATATTATATAGCTTCTGCTTCCCCCAAAATAAAATCTCAAGTGTCCCTAAGTGGATATCCAATAGAGGTTTCTCTTAGAGAAGTTATTTGTCTAAAAAAATCACTTTCATTTTATTTCCTATTTTTTCATCCTAAATTATGTATTAAAACATAAAATATAATAAAACCAGAATATTCCACATACGGATATGTTATTATTTTGATTTTATAATATTTATTTATTTCCCCTTCTATCAACTGTGAAATGAAATCATCGATCATCTGTAAGAAAGACTACCGCCTCGCTAACCAATGTAGTTTTTTTCATAACCACCATCATCAATAGGTATAATGATGGGTTTAACAATTTTATATGATATTTATGATATTATTATACTTTTTTAATTATAATATCACATATACCTGATTACATTTCATTCTGTTTAAAATACAATAGTCACTCATGTGTATAGAAGACTATGGCCTAATGTAGTGAGGTGACTTGTTATTCAATTACACTTTAAATGGAAAGTATCAATGAAAAATTTAATAAATATATGTGACATAAATGAGATGATATTTATTATATAAAATTAATATATCACCAACTCCCTTACCCTTAAACTCATAAGGAAATGATAATTCACCTCATGCGTACATACAGCCTACCCTCCCCATGAAGAGATGAGCTAGGTTCTCCATGTTTAAATTTAAATAAGCATTATTAAACATTAAAAATGAATAAATTATATTTATTATATATGATATTATAAATATGAATATTCTTTTCGTACAAATTAATAACATGATTAATACTATTATGCCATTTGTTAAATCATGTTCATCTAAAATTAAGCTTAAGGTAATGTACTTCATCTCAATTCCCATTCATCGAGGAATATTGTAATTTTATGAACCAAATTTGTTTTATTTAATGTATATACTACCTATTTTCTTTTAATATCATAAAGTATTCATACTTCATGGTAATTTAAGTTTAAATTTGATGTATTTCTCCCTACAGTGTTTGACTTGAAAACTGCCAAGTGGTAAGGAATTTTAAAACACAATTTCTATTAATTTTATTATATTACATCTTCATTGTATTTAATATTCTAATATTATAAGTGTAATTACTTTTTATTATCTTATAGTATATTTCCAGTCGTTTTAGGGGGATTAATATTTGATACAAATAATTTATTCAGTGATTAGTTCACACTTCAATGTTATTATCTTTGTAAGGGTTTACTTAAAAATAAAATCTTTATCAGGAGTATCTATACAAGAGTTTGGATTGATGGAAATTATTTTATAATTTTATAACAAACAAATTTAATTTTATTATCCACTAGTTATTCATTTTTTCAAGTAATAGGACCATTTTTTCACTATTTGGTACTTAATATTATAGATAAGTTTTTTTTAGTAAAATATGACTTCATTTTTCTCTTAGATCAAAAATACTTTTTTCTTAAACCATGTTTTCTAAAAAAATAAATTTTTTTAATTTATTAAAAAAGATTTCTAAAATAAATTTTTACCCATGTTTGACTATTTTACAAAATTTTCTTAAAGTAATATTCATGTCATTTTCCAAAAAAAATCATATTTGGTCTTTACCAGAAAAGTTAAAGGAATATTTTTTTTTAACATGTATTGTATGTACAAAATTTCATGTTGTCAAAACCAACCATTGATTTAAAGATTAATTTATAAGTTTTAAAGTTTTTTTTCAATGAAAATTATTTTTAAAAATATTTTCCAACTTTTAGTTTTAAATGGATATTTTAAAAATGAAAAGATATTTTCCACAAGAATTTTTTTAAAGATCTCTTTATGGTATTTTTATTTTTCAATGAAAACAATGCTTTATTTTTTTTATATAACACAAGGGATATTTTTTTCAATATCATCATTATTATTCCCGTGGATGGTTTATGATTAGTTTGACCAAGGATAGTATTGGAACTCACTTCCTTGATTTATTTTTGTAGTTATTAACATTTCATCGAATAATTCACTTTATTGTGATCATTGGACATTAAATTTCCCATAATTATAAATGAAATTATCATTTTATTGATTATTTCCTAAACCATATCTCATTTATACATATAGTATTTTACATTGAAATTTATTTTATTGACTGGGGAAATATTGATAATCCATATTTTTTATTCAACATGGATGTTTAATGGTAATTCATATTGTTCATGAATTAAATTGACTATTAGATATATGATAAATGCATTGGTTGTGCAGATATAGGTGGGGATCAGTTATAGATAGCTCCTCAATGCATATGTGTTCTAATGAGATTAATAACTTTTCTAGTCTTAGATAAACAGGTTTATGGTGCATACCAACCAATCAGTTTTGAATTGTCTTGAAGAAGGTATTTATAGTAGAGTTTTTCATGATTCATAAGATCAAGATGTCCAATAATTAATAATTTCCTTCATTGATAATTCAATTATTATTATACTTGAGATTTTGGAAATGATATTATATATTGAATCATTTCATTCTCATTTTATTGATTAAATGGATTGTATTTTATGTTATTTCCCTCGACATATTGATTATGCCTTATCTAGTTATGATAGACATTATATTGATTAAATGGAAGGTGTTTTCAGTTACTTTCTTTATTATATTGATTATTATAGTCATGTTATTTAATTGGAATGTGTGTTTATTTATTTAACATTCCATGTTGACTATGCTTATGGATTCATGATAACATCCACTAAATATAACCCTTAATGAGTGTTTGAGCTCACCAAAATTGTGTTTCCTTTACCAAGAATCCCTAAAGTATACTATTATTGATATATAAAGATATTCTCTATGTAAAAATTTTATTCTCAAAAAAAATTATGGTAATTTATATTTTCAAATGAAATTTGGGCATCATGTATCTATCTAGCCTCCATGACTACTAAACTATTCAGTTATTCTTGATGTAATTCCTTGAATATTATTCCAATTAAATAAATTAATACATTGGCCCTAGGTTATTGGATCGGGAGTCTCTACAATTCGTATCATATGATATTTATTAGAAACATTAGGAAAAATATTTATGAAAACATATATTAGTGTAAATAACCTTATGATAGAATTTGAGTACAATTATAGATGAATATCAAAAATTTTGGTAAGTAATAGATTATGAGGTTTTTAATATAAATTAATACCTTTATATATAATAAATTTGGATGTGATTTTGGTATAGAGGTACTTAAGGGTAATAAAACCGAAAAGGGAACACTGGGATTGACCTGATAGTCACCTGGGGCATGATAATAGGCCTTACTATGAACCTAGTTTTACACTACTATGTGATATTCTTAAGATAATTAACATTTTCTTTACAACCCCTTATTAATTAATTTAAAATAATGATATCCCCAAAGAAATCATTCTTATAAATATGATATTAAATATACATAAATGTTTTCAATTTATGTTAAATGTTTCACTAGTTTTGGGATTATTAATTATGTTTCATAATGTTGTGATCTAATATAGTGTATTAAATTATTTAAAAATGGTTCTCTGTGGAAGGAATGGGAACCATATCAATTCACATAATCTATAGAGTAATAATGATCATTTATATGATTATCATAAGCTAATATTTTGAAGCAAACTATTCTTACAAACATTCTCATCATATAAGGAAATAGTATCAAGTGCTATCAAGATAGAGAATGAATTATCTTTTTATTATGAATTTTATGGGAATGCATAGATGAAGAGTACATTAGAGTAAAAAATATATAAGGGGAAGAAAGAAAAGATGGGTTTTTTCACATGTGATAACTCTGGAAAAAACACACACCGGTTTTTGCTTAAATGAACGGGAGTTTGCTACAGGTGTGGAGATAAATTCCACCATGATCTTAATTTTGAGGTAAAGAAATAAATTGTAAATGTTTAATGCTTTAAATATAAGGATATATGGTAATAAAAAAATTAATTCCACAAATATCAAGGAAATATACTTTAGAAGAATGTAGGGGATCACAGTCAAGCTAATACTATTACCGTTGATGAAGTGGGATAATTAATTTTCTAGTGTTTGGGTTAAATAATCATGTTATAGGATAATTTTATCACTGATATTATGGTTATATAAATCTTTAAATTTATAAGGATTATAATAAAGTTATATTTCTTAAGGGATTTGGGAGAATTTGTTGAAAGGTAACAATGACTAACAGTTGTGATCTAGTTACAAGTTAAACATATTGTAAGACACATGATTAAAGGATTATAACCCTTAATATGTTTTTGATGTTGGGATAATAATGATATATTTATGGGATAGTGTTGGTAACCCTAAAAATTGGTAATAGGTTTGACATCTTCTGTCATCTTTACTGGAGTTTACTACAAGTATTGATTTATAGAATATATTTGAAAATATAAGATTTCATATTTGGATGGATGTGCGTTTTGTTAATTATTTATGGTGATCAAGGTACTAACATATTTTTAAAGTTTCATTAATTTCTACATTATATGTGGATTCCCCGACCCAAAATCCACTTTCAAATAGTGCTTTTGGGCTGGAGGGCTATTGGGCCTTAGGTGCACCTCCCCAAATGTTAAAGGCTATCGACTAGTAGTGAG
This sequence comes from Viscum album, assembly GCA_963277665.1. Lineage (NCBI taxonomy): Eukaryota > Viridiplantae > Streptophyta > Magnoliopsida > Santalales > Viscaceae > Viscum > Viscum album. Next base: position 299,623,415 of record OY728131.1, on the reverse strand, counting down.
GGAGTGAAATGGGTATAGTGGGGAGGATATATCCTTAAGAGATGATAATATATTGTTCTGAGTAGTAATATATAACCTGTATTCTAATTAAAAGACTCGGCAGACTCAAACCGGACCCACAAAATGGGAACACAATCAATATCCATAAATAGTGGAAGCATATTAATTAGTAGCATCAAAAATCTCCTTCATAGGAGCATCAGAAATGGAATGATCCATCCATTCCATAGATGTCAGTGGTCTCTCTATAACTCCCACCATATGTTCACGGATGATACATTCATCTCCATGAATGCAAACAAAAGATCTATCAGAGCCTTCACCAAGATGATGGAAGGGTATTTCTACTAAAGCAGCCTGATCAAAAATTACACTAAAATCATTTTCCTCATCTCCAACAAGTTCTTTCCTTGAAGGATCTCCTTTTTTCAATAGATCCTTGACTTGAAAAGAGGGTCTTTCCCTATGGAGTATTTGGGGGCCCTATTTCCTTTGTTTAGAACCAGATCAGGGACTTTGATTTCCTGATCAATAGAATTACAGACCGGATCCTCAACTGGAAGAATATATACTAATCTTTTGGGGGCTGGATCACGCTGGTTAATAGTGTCCTTTTCTCCACCCATGTCCATGATCTTTTATCCATCAAAGTCCCCAAAGGCAATATAAATAGGATTGAGAATCTCCTAGCCAGATTCATTTTGGATCCAACCACGGAAGGGAGGTGCCACTGGTCTTCCAAGTGTAGGGCGGAAAGGTCGAAGGGGGAAGGTGTAATTAATGTTCACAACCTCTCTGATACACTTGAATGTATGAATGGCATGCTTTCATGGGAAGTTCTAGAACAACACATACTCTTGGGGATTACCATGCATAACTCCCATTCAAGAATTCCGACCCAGCCTGAGGGCCAAGTCTCCTCGCTCTGGTCTGTGATCTCGCCTCTGATTACAGCTCTCCAACCTCTTTCTCGGTGGATCGTACGTAAGGGAGACATATCCTTTTGGTATCAAAATTGGTTTGGGTTCCCCTTGGATTCTTGTTATGCCTTGTAACCTCAATCTCCTTTAGGGAGGATAGTTTTCATCCCACCTTTATCAAGGCTATCTTGGATGAGGACCAACTGGACACCTTCAATATCACTGAACATGGTTCGAAGCCAGAAAAATGTGTCTTCTCTCCCTATTCCTCGGGGGCTCTCACAACCAAATATTTATGTTGTTTCAAGTGATGCATGATTAGATGGAGAGTCTGAATGATACCCTCTGGCTTTGAAGAATCCCTGTGAAGTACAACTTCATCACTTGGAGGATCAGGAGAAAATATGTACATAATGATGATAACATCAAAGGTTGTGGCATCCCCCAGGCCTCGAGATTCCCATATTGCAGACTTCGTAGGGAGGAGAGAGTGACCCACCAAATCTTTGAAGGGGGGTGGGTGAGCACTGTGTTGGAGTACTTTGGACACTTCAATGCTCTTCTTGCTCAGAACATGACGGATATGGATTTCCTAGCTTGGTGGTTCCACGGGGTGGGTGATAAGGGTATGGAAAAGTGTTCCTGCACGTTGGTCCTGCTTGCAAGCTACTGGTGTATTTTGCTAGTGAGGAATCAGTGCAAGCATGAAGAAGGTCAAGGCTCGGGTAGATCCATCATTTTTAGGATGAAGTACCTCCTTATTGATTTGGTTAGACTCTTCTCCAACTAGTGGGAGGTGTCTAGCCTATAGAAGCATCAATCTCATTCCCCAACATCACCCCCAATATCAGTCTTAACAGAGGCCACTAGGTCTCCTGGTCCCCCCTTCCAGGGTCTTGAAACTCAATACATATGGCTCTTGTTCTTTGGGGATTCTTCACGGAGGTTGGGTCATTTGTGATTCTTCTAGATCATTCCTTCTAACCTTTTCTGGGTTGTGGTTATTCCCTTCAAGAAGAATCCAAGGTCATGCTTCTTGGACTCTATCTTTGCCAGTAGAGGAGGTTTGAGCTGTTAGAGGTTGAAAAGGATTCTATGCTTATCAACAATTCCCTATATGGAATTGCCTCTACTTTGTGGTCGATCCACTTTATCCTCATAAAGTGTTAGACCCTTCTTGGAATCAACACCAAAGTTATACACTCTTAGCATGGGGGAAACCAGGTGGCCTAACACCATGCTGCTATTATAGTTCCCAAGGATGCTCATATTTTACTTCACAATTTGAGTACCTTAACTCTAGTGCGGGTCAATCTAATTAGAGGATATTCCCTGGGACTTCATTTCTTCAGGCCCCCATAGGTCTTCTCAGCCTCATTTATTTTGGTTGTCTTAATCCCATTTCCCTTTCTTAATAAAATTTTTATATTGGATTTACATAATAACATCAAAAATTTAATAAACATGCCACTTTTAGCACTAAAACCAATCATGCATACATAATATAGGTTAAATGTACATAATCCAAAATGGTCTCTCCAATGGCTAACCATAGTATAATATATACATATATTTCGTACTGATACAAAAATAACTAAAACCAAAACTCCAGCTACAAATGACCTCAAGCTCCCATGCCAATATCCCATGAAAAAACTGTTACTAAGAACCAACTCCAATGCCTGGTATTTTTACCTGAACATTAATAAAACAGTCTACACACATATTGAAGGTCCCATGTAGGGTGTTAGAATGTGTCTTAGTAGGATACCACCCAAGTGTGTATGCCCAAAAATGGTGTTTAAGCAGATGTGAATTGTAAGTAAAAGTAAGCATCTCAAGGAATTTAAGTAAAACAAACAAACTTCTCTGGTTCTCAACAGTCACCAAGAAGTAGTCACCCACTTCAGCCAATTCCAGAATCTCAGAAGTAATGTGGGCCCTTGTTACATGTCCTAATTTACCCCAGATGTCATATAGCCTTGGTGAAACTTCACCTTCAACCTAAATAGAAATAATTGAGTACCACTTGCTTCCTAACACCTTGTGTCTCAAATGAATCATTGACATACTGAAGGCACACCCAAACAAGTCACCAGTACCTCGAAACCATTTTAGAAATCACATGTCATATAAATGTCTAAAAATTTGAGTCACAAAGATACTTATCCTCAAATAAAATTAATCATCATCTCATAGCATGACTTCCTAATAAATGTTGATATATGTTCTCCTAAATCAATCCAATCTCACAACCTCAATATAGAGAACCTCATACCACAACTAATAGCCTCATCTATATCAATTGATGTCTCTTCACCTACCAAGTCACTTTCAATGGAAAGAACCCCAAACAAATTTCCTAAGCCACACTACCGGGTGACTATACCCACATGAGTGGTCAAAACCACCTCATTGTGGAGTCAACCTGTGTGCACATGACTCAAATTTGTGCTTTATCCATCATGGGTGAGCAGTAATAACCAATATAAAACCTAAGACACATCAAAATGGAACCTCATTCCCTTATTACCATGTCACTCAAATCTAATGGTCGATCCATCCAATATCACAGGCCATGCCTAACCTAATTTCCATGCCACCTCAATCTGACATCCATGACACCCAACCAGTGATCAACATCACCCAACTAATCTGAGCCAAGCCCGACCATAAAATCAAAATCACCTCAATACTGATGTCCAAGACACCTCAATTCCAAATGGCCAATTCCATCCCAACTTCAGGCCAAGCCCGTCATAACCCCTTGTGTCTCATCACATGCATCTCAAGCATTAGGCTTATCACAAGCCAGCACATATATACAACTCACACCAATTCACTTTAATTTAATCAAATCAATTTAATATGATTTAATTTTATATCTTGAATAAAAATTAAAATTCAATTTAAATGAATTGACTAACTAAAAACCATATAACCAATTCCATTCAAATGAACAACCAATTCAATGTAAGTGAATTTTACAAATCCCATTTAAAAAAATAATACAATTTAGACGAAAAACACATCCCTTTATAAACACCCAAAGTGGTTGACGGCCTCTAACTCAACCTCTCACCTTTGTAAAATGTTATTAAATGACTATTGGTACCCTATATGGTCATACAATCAATTTGATACCAATAAAATAGGTCCTTGCTCAATTACTCAAAGGTGTGCTAAAAGCCACACCCCCCAAAAGTCTAAAAAAACAAAAATTAGGTTATGAACCACCTACCTTAGACTCATTTATGTAGGAGCATCCAAAAATGCGCTCTAACTACATGTAGTTTGGAAGAGATCTGAGTTTCTATCGTATTCACTACAAATAGGGAAAATATATCAAATGGATTTAGAGCTCCATGAGGTGAAATAAAATGAGAAGGAAGGCATGGGTGTGGCAAGCCTTACCAATGGCTAATTACCTCAAGGCGCTCCCTGCCTTAGGAATTGCCTAACTGTGTCATAATCTAACAAAAACTCAAATAAAAAAAATTAATATGATAAATTTATGATCTCAAAGGTCCTCTCATGATTCATGTTCACTCTTTCGCGTCATTAGGTGATTCTATTCCATTCTAGACACCCATCAGAATTCTACACCTCATCGGTGTCGGCCTCGTTCCCATATCACACATGGAATAATGAGGTCCTACATATAAATAGATTACCAATTGTCCTAGTGCCTCATAAAATAATCAATTACCACACCACAATGGTTACCATATGCCTTGAACCTCAGGTAACATCATCTCCTTGATTCATTGGTGCTAAGAACCATATAAAAACACATCCGTTTATGTTCTAATAGAGAACCTGGTGCCTCACACCACATATATATATATTTCATGAATATGATGTCATTCCAACCTAATTAATACCATCTGGTTAGTCCATAAATACAACGTGTGCACCTCGTACCCCAAAAAATGTACATGACTCAATAGGCCATGCCAAAGAAAAAAACTAATTCTTAGGCCCATGGTGTACCTCTGATCATGGTCATCTCAATAGCCTACTCAACCCTTAGAATCTCCATAGCATGAACATGGCTTGAAGCTTGACTTCTTGAAACCCAACCTCCCTATGGTGATGCACTAGCCACCAACCACTGACCCCACTATTTGGTACCACTGTCTCTACCATGAACATTGTGTACAGTTGAACCACAATCACCATTAACTGGTGCCTATCCTAAACCAATATTAGATGCTTGGGTCTACCCCTAAAATACACTGTCTGGTTAAAGAGATGTAATCCTATAGAACCTCTCAATATTCTGGACTTCTCCACATTCTCATCACTCCTTTGGAGGCCACTCACACTAAGTTCGTACATGTCCTAGATGGACACACTAAATCAAATCGTTGAGGATCCACTTTGAAATGGTCTTCTCGAGTCCCTGGTATGACTTCCCTACTAGAAATCATCCAGGCCTCACTATCTGCCATCTGGATAATCTTGACTAAAGTAACCTGAATCCACTACCTAACTGAATTAATACATGCTCGTTAGGTTTCCCCAGGCAATGAGCATCTGGTTCACCACCTCTGAGAATGAGGTAAAAATAAAAAATTTCACCTACACTCAAATGGAATGACGTAAACCATTGTCAAAGTGAATCACCCTCAAGGTTTCATCGCTCACCATACAGGGTGAAAAGTGAGGAAACTCAGGGAATGTCATTGTATAGTCCACAATGAACAGGTCTCCCTTCTAAAGGCTCAAGAACTCTTGGGCCCTTTCCACCCTTAGCTTCTCTAGGAAGAAATGATCAAAGAATCAATCCTCGAAATCATTCAAGTCTGACCCCTCATGTCTTCTTGCGTGAAATTGATCATCCCACTAATGCTTATCTATCCATATAAGAATGTAGGTTTCAAATTTTACCCTCTACCCTAGAGTCATCTCCAACTTCTTGAAAATCATCTGCATCAATTTGATCCAATTCTCAGCTGCTTGCAAATAACCCTCACCCTAAAAATCAGTAGGTTCTGCAGCCTAAATTTTTTAGTAAGGTAAGACATGGATGGATCCACTCTCAAATCACCCAGATTGATACCCTGGATAACCCAAAATAGGATCGATCGGTGCTACTCATCTAGCCATGGCCTGAATGTTGTAATATCTGGTAGATACCCCACTTGCAATGGAACTTGTGCCTAAGAATGTACCTTCTCTACCAAGCCCTCAGGGTTCTGAACCTACTCATGCACTAGTGTAACTCTTTCCTCACTTAACTGAAACTCCATCCAATTTTTCTAGGTGTAAACCTACTTAATGTAAACCCATATATATATAAATATAGTGAAAATAGGGAAATAAGTAAAAGGTAGTGTGATCACACTCCACTTACCCTTCCCTATTACTACTATGACTCATAGAATATCATCCTCATGGCCTCCTTACCCACCCTTAGCATAGCTAAGTAACAATAATACATGATACTCACCCATCATGAAAACCAATGTTGCCTCAATCTAATGACCAAGCCACCACTTGGTGATCAAAATCGCCTCGATTCCATAGTACATGCCTACTCGTATAAGATCCAGACCCATTTCACATATCACAAGAAATATATATGTGTGTGTGTGTGTGTGTGTGTCACAAACATAGAGATATGAAGATATATATATATATATATCACATGACATATCAAATTAAACAAGTCATTTCGTATCACATACAATTCAATTATCACAGCACATGCATATTCAATTTAAACACCCTATCACGTGCCTAATAAAACTGAACAAACATCCCAACAACACATTGCCTCTCTGGGCCAAGGTCCCACATATCATTCATTTCCATACCAGTCCAAGTATTACATGCCATGAAATTTATAAATTAAAATTTTAAATAAACCTCTCTAGGTGGAAATCAAACCAACCTTAAAAAGAGAAAAATTGAACAGATATTCCAACCCATGGTAACTTGGTCTATCCCTCGTACAAGGGGTTGTAGGAACCCAAGAACAAGCTCTAAAACCAGTTCCAATCACATTCTAAACTCTGAAATACCATAACCCAAATATTAATACAAAGAAAAGATATAAAAGAAACTCATTTTATACCATTTGTAGCGTCCCGAACTGGAATCCACTTTCAAACAGTGCTATGGGACGAAGGGCTATTTGGCCTTAGGCACACCACCCAGAATTCCAAAGGATGTTGACTAGTAGAGAGGGGGTGAAATTGGTATAGTGGGGAGGATATACCATCAACAGATGATTATATACTATTATAAATAATAATATATAACCTGAAATGAAATTAAAATACTCAGAATACTAGAAACAAACACAAAAAGTGAAAGAAAAATCAATATAAATAAATATAAAAATAATAATAAACAATAGTAGTGGAAAATAAATAAACATGCCACTAATAGCACTAAAATCAAGAATTTATACATAATGCAGGTCATAAATACACTATCCATAAAGGGGTCACCAATGACTGACCATAACACAATACATACGTATATAGCATGCTGATCTAACAAAAATAAAATAAAACAAAAACTTCATCTAGGCACAACCTCAAGGTACCATGCCAACATTGCATGTAAAATTGCTACTAAGAATTAACTCCAGATCTTGGTCCTTGGCCTGAACATAAAGACATAAAGTCTACACATGTCTTGAAGGGCCTGTGTAGGGTGTCAGAATGTGTCTCAGTAGGATACCACCCAATTTTTCATACCCAAGATGAGTGTTTAACAATATGTTAATTATAAGTAAAAGTAAGTAGTTCATGGAATTTAAATAAAACAAACAAACTTCTCTGGTTCTCAGCATCCACCAAGAATTTGTCACATGCTTCAGCCAATGCCAAAATCTCATAAGTAAAGAGGTTCCTTGGCCCAAGGGACCCCTAATTTCATATAGCCTTGGTGAACCTTCAGGTTACACCTCAAAATAAATAACATGGTTCCACATGCCTCATAATACCTTAGAACTCAAATGAATCATTGAATTGCCAAAATCATTCTCAACCAAGTGACCAGTCCCTCAGACCCCTATTTAAAAGCACCTATCAGCTCAAATCTAAACACTCAGATGCACAATGATACCTGTCCTCAAATAAAATTCACTATAATCTCAATTAATGATGTCCCAATAAATATGGGTATCTATTATCCAAAATAAATCTAGGACTATGGCCTCAATACAGAGAGCCTCAGTCCCCAACTGATAGCCTCATTGTTATCAATTGAAGGCTCCTCACCTTCTACAATTCTTTCTATGGAAAGCACTACCAAAACATTTCTTAATCTATGCTATAGGGGGGATCTACCCACATGAGTTGTCAAAACCACCACATCACATAGTCAACAAGTGTTCACACATCTCAAATTGGTGCTTTTGCCATCACGGGTGAACAACAGTAACTAATATAAAATCTAATCCACGTCAAATCGGCACCTTGTGCCCCGATGGCCATGTCACTCAAATCCAATGGTCGATCCATCTAGTATCATGGGTCATGCCCCAACTTAATATCCTCTCCACCTCAATTCAACGTCCATGATTCCAAACTAGTGATCAAAATCATCCAATATAATTGTTCTAATCCCAACCATATGATCAACATTACCTCAATCCTAATGGCCTAGCCACCTCAATTCTAAATGGAAATTGACATCCCAATCTTAAGACAATCCCATTATGAACCCTTAGGTCTTATCACATGCATCTCAAGCATTAGGCTTATCACTAGCCAACACATATATAAAACTCACACCAATTCACATTAATTTAATAAATTCAATTTAATATGATTGAATTTTATAACTTGAATAAACAAAACAAATTATATTTAATTGAATTAACTAACTCAAAGAAAACATATAACCAATTAAAATAAAAATAATATCCAATTTAATTTAATTTAATTGCACAAATCCAATTTAAAACAAAAAATGAATTTAAAACAAAAGTACAAGTCGGTCTAATGACCCAATGTGGTCGACGCCCTCTAACCCGACCCCACTCCTATGGAAAATGTTAGGGAATGCCTAAAGGCATCCCATATGGTCATATGGTTAATTTTATACCAAAAAATGGGGGTATCACTCAATTAATCGATGGTGTGCTAAAATCCACCCCCCCCCCCAAGACTGCAAAAATAAAACATAAGATATGCACTACCTAACCTAGACTCATTGACGTAGGCATGTCTAATATCTAGATCTAACTCGAGTTAGTTTAGAAGAGATATGAGTTTCCATCATATTCCCTAAAAAAGGGAAAATAGCTCAAATGGATTTAGTACTCTGTCAGGTGAAAGCAAAAGATAAGGATTGCATCGGTGTGCTAAACCATACCAAGTTGGTTCTAACACCACCAACGGATTGATGATCGACCACCAATAGAGGAGAAGAGTAAAAGGAGGATCTTCCAATTTTTTACATGGCCAAGAGAGGGTATAAGGGGAGAAAAAGATAAAAATAAGGGAGGTGAAATCATAATTTTTTCCATTTAATGGGGCCACATGGTGTACTCACATGGTTCAGTGTTGAGATACTCCCCAAAAGGCCTCCCTCGCGTGACTTGAGCATGGTTTTCTCTAACTATGAACAAATTGTGCAAAATACCTCTTAAAAATTTGCATAGAACCTCACATGGATGTTTTCTTCACTCACACAGTTTACCCAAACCATGTGGTAGTTCTAAAATGGGCTATATGGTTACCTAGAAGGGGACGCGCAGTTTACCCTAAACCATGTGCTATCATCTATAACTCCAAAACATGATTTTCGAGCCTCCAATGATCTTGAAACCTATCTGAACACCCAAGGAACTCTATAAGCCTCTAAACCCATCTAAAAATGATATAAGGATGATAGGACTCTCTATATTTTATTCATATCAATGAAAAAGAAAAATGCACCCCCACTAAATAAAAATTTCAAAATGTGGATATTTTTCAACCCGATTCAAAAACCCAGGACCTTACATTATATTTCTAGGGAATACAATGTTGATTCAATGACCTTCCTTCAAAATATATGGACTTTTAATTTGGATTTATAAATTTTGGATGAGCCTAAAGTTTAACTATTTATAGAATGGATTATGTTAAACAGTGGGTGTTATTGGATGAATTTTTAAAACAATTTTGGTATTAGAAAATATCTATACTCATGAGGAATTAATTTAAATTATTTTATTCATTTAATGATATGTTAATTCTTAATTTTAGTGATTTGGGCATAAAAAATATTATTGGATTCTTTTTTCTTGGACTAAGAGATGAAGTAGGAATTGATTGAACCACCTCTAAAGGATGAAATTTTACCTATAGAATTATTTAAAATAACTAGATTTTCTTTTGTTATTAGATTATATGCTAATGTAATTCCTAAAATCTTGGGAAAGAATATTGAAACAAAAATGTTATCTTAGTGCCTTCATTTATGAGGAATAAAATAGTTGTAACAACCAGATATTTTATGATAAGTATTCTCTTTAATTTATTTCATGTCATGTGTTTTATGCTACAACAAGATTATCTTGTCCTATACGCCACATTGTATTAGCTTGAAGTATACACAACACTATTCTTAGATTGTGTTACACATAATTTCAAGTTCGTTTTATAACAGTCATTCTACGCAACTTTGAGGGTATATATATATATATTCAATGTATAAATGAAATATGTTTGGATTTTGTTATACGAAATAATAAAGGAGTCTTTCACAACATGCAACCCTGACTTGTCTTGCATTACACGCAATCGCAACCTTCCTCGATAGCGTGTGTTGTACGCAATACCTGGTTTTACTAAACAACGATATATTATTATAATATTATTATGAACTATATGTTATGAATAGTATTAACTAAATTTTGAATTTTATAACATTATTATTCATCTTAAACATTTTCTAGAACACGGTATAAGAACAAAATAAAATTTTCAGGTAAAATATGTATTTTTCAAAAAAATGCAGTTTTGCCGCCTTTTGATGGCGCACCCACTTTAAATATAGTTTTTGACATGTTTATAAGTTCAATTTGAGAAAATAAAATTCTTATTTTGAATCAGGATATAAAAATTTACATTGGATAAAGTTTTGATATTTTTCTGATAACTTTCATATTCTAATGAATAGTAAAAACATGCTATATTTTAATTAAAAACAACTTTTTTCATCGTAATAATTTATAGGGTTAAATTATAATATTGAGTGGTTTTAAAGTATAAATAGAATATATTTTTACTATTTAATATAATATATTTCATTATCATTGATTTTACATTGAATTCATAGGTTAAATCAATTCAATCTTTTGCAATGTTTTAAACAAAAACCCATTTTCATTCGACAACGGGATTAATTTTAATTTAATTTCTGCAACTTCTGTGTATTGAATTCAAAAAATTGGATTCCGTATTTGGAATCAATGGGTCCAAATTATGTTAATAGGCTACTTTTATTTTTGGGAATTATGAATAGTAACTACGGTAAATTTTATTTACCATAGTTAAAGGTAAATCAGGTAATTAAGGGTAAATATTATATTATAAAATTACCCTAACACATGTAAAAATTCTATTGGATGGATAAAAGTATACCCATATTACCTAAGGGTCGGATTAGATTCATTTTATGGACTTTTGACCATGAAAATAATTTAATTATTATTAAAACCAAAGAAAGTGACAACATGTCACTCTCTTAAATCTTATAAGTATAATAATTTTAATTTAGTGATAGACATCATAAAACATCGAACATGGTTAGTCTCGAGAAATATAATAAAATTATCTACATCATGATAATTTATTTTTCATTTTTTGGGATTAAATAATTGTCATTAATTGTGATACATTAATGATGCAGAAATTATTTATTTAGTGAAAAATCAATAATATAGTTTTTATAGAAATAGTAATACATATAAAAAGGCCCAAAAATCTGCACAAAACTTATTATTAGTGTATATATAAACCCTAATCTTCCAATGGCCAAATTTTAGTCCATTTGGATCATTATTAAGGCAATTATGACACTTATATTGTTTTATTTTAAATGATGCCAAATTTGTCACCTTCATAATTTAATAAATATAACAATTTAAATATTGTGATATTAAGATGATAAATTAGAGTAAAAGTGTTATTGTGAAAGGTAATAGATATATCTTCATCATAGGATTTTATTTTTAATTTTTATGCAACAAATAAGTATATTAAATAATTATACAAATATGTTGTAGTAATTATTTTATTAAGAGATAGACCAAATAAATGGTTTTTAAAAATAATAAAATAACTATTATATGAACTATTTAATGTGCTACAATAATTTTATAGATATATATGACCTATTATGAATCTATTAAAGATTTTATTTCGAACATATCTTCTGTATATATTTTATTTAAATTCAAATAATTGAATAGTGTCAAAATTGACACTATTGTTATTTTATAAACATAACATATTATAAAATTTTTTAAAAATCACAAAAATATTTAAAAATTATAAATTTAAATTTATATGGTATAATATGCTGTAAAGTATCCAATTACGGACAATTCACAACAAATAAGTAATTTTTCGTTATAATTTAAAATTTAGAATTTTATTACCATAAATAAAATTAAATTGATTAAATAAGGATAAATCAAGTTGATAATGTTTAAAATAAATTCCTAACATGTCTAAATTTGATTGGTTGATGAGATTAAAACCCTATCCCATCTAATCTTTAGATATGAGTCATTTTTGGAGGTTGTATAAGTGGGGTTAAATTTATTATAAATTAATATTTTTAAGAATTCCAAAGGTGCCCCTCTCCTCCCTTATAAAAGGGCACCTCCTCTCTCTCCTCCTCACACCAATTTGAGCCTTCAATCTCAGACAACCCCTGCCCATTTCACTTCCCCACTTCCCTATAAACATCCTAGAGGTCCTGGTCTTCTTCAGAGACCAATTTTAGTGCCCTAAGAGGAGGTCTCAAAGAGGCGCTTCAAAGAAGAGGTAATGTTTGTTACCGATTCTTTCAACTTTATTTCTCCTTCCTCTTCTTCTTCTTAGGTTGTTTCATTATGAAGTAATAACATCAGTATCAATCATATACTGATATGTTATTATATGTATGAAACAACCCTATTTCACCATCTATCTATCCAACGGAAAAAGAAATCACCGCACGCCCGTACGTACGGAATACCGTCTCCACGTTGTGGTGTAATCTATTTTCCACCACCACCTTACTTGGATGGGTATAATGGTGTAAATAATAACTATAAATGATTATTATAAAGTTATATTGATTCTTTAATAGTATAAATACATTATAATAAAATTCCATGATCATGAGAACGATATCATCGCTCGTGCATACGTACGGAATACCGTCTCCACGACGTGATGAGATTCATTCTCAATGATTAACCATTCATAAATGATTATAAAGTATATATAATAAGTAATCATGAAATATATGACATAATAATGATACTGGAGTTGTGTGTGTGTGTATATATATATATATATATATGTATTTCATCCAATTAATTCCATTCAATTCAATGAGGAAACGAAAACAACGTTCATGCGTACGTACGGCCTACCGTCTCCATGAACTGTGTATTTCTTTCCATTTATAGATCTATTATATATCTGTATATTCTGAATATATATTATATATAAATCATTTTTTATATTCTGGATTTAAGTAATCATGATCTAAGTAATCATATGAATAATTACAAGTAAAAACACAGACGACAAATTAAACGATTTTACCCAAAACGCTCTTTAACATGGAATTTACAAAAGAACAGGTAATATAAAGTCATAAGTGAACCATATATGATATCATAACAATTAATATGATTTTGTTATAAGTAAATAACATTATTTAAATCATTATACATGAGGTTCGGACACTTACAAAGCAAATTGGACCTATGGTAAGGGATAATTTTGCAAATCTCATTTTTATCCGAGATTGCTTATTCGTAAGTATTTACTGGGGTTATTTCTATCATCCATTTCCATGTTTTATAAAAATGGTTTCATGTATGTATAATGTCCTTTTTACCCATTTTTACATTTACTACATGGTATGTATGAAATCTTTCTTTTACAAGGTACTTTTTGACTTTTCTGACAAAAGTACGAAAAGAATGTTATTTTTAACTTATACAGCATGAAATGATTTTTAAGATTTTATATAGCCATATTTTCATGAAGCTTCCTCCAATATATTTCATGGCTATTTTCAACAAAAATCCTTTTCTTTTAAAATTGCAGGGAATTTTGTGAAAATAAAATGATTTTGAAGAAGAAAGGATATTTTACTCAAGAATTCATTTTAAGTGTTTTATCAAAACCATTTTCCATCTAAGATGACATTATTTCATATGTGTATGTTTCAAGTATAATGTATCTATGATTTACATGATTTCACTTTTCTTATTATGAAATGATATCCATTTATTTTATATGGAATATGTGGTGGTGGGATGATGTTTATGAAACCCATTTTATTTATTGGGTTATTAAGAATGATGTATGTTTATTTTGTGGTGCAAGTAAGAATGATTTCATTATGAGATGGGTGGGACCTATATCTCCCTCCAATTCATTGGGTAAAGATATATATCTCATGAGATATACATGGCTGGAACGAAAAGTTAAATTGGTTCAGTAATACAGGACTGGAACGAGGAGTGAACTCGATTCAGAAATGGACTTTGTCCACTAAGATGGTCTTGGCAGCAATGCCTTGGCTAATATGGAAATCATATCATGTTCTTAATGGTTTCCACAATTAAATGTTTTATTCCCATGATATTTTATCATGCTTAATGTTTCATTATGATCTATTCCATACGTACTTCCATGTTTTATGTCAATGCTCAAGCTTTTGATGTTTAAACATTATGTTCATGTTTTTAAGTTAAAATGTATATGGTATGTTTTATTTTATCCATGCTTACCCGTACTGAGCATTTGATCTCACCCTTTTTATGTTTTCTTTCCCCCAGGATATAAAGAAAGGTTTTAGGTAAGAAAAAAAAAGGGGAAGATATTTATGGAAGATGTTGAAGATCTTTCACCACGATTAGAAGATTATGTTCCATGTTTCCAAAGACACTAAACTATTACGGTCCTTGTGTGTCTTTTCTTGTTATGTATTAAGTATTCCGCAAAAGTAATGTAATGTTCATGTACGTTAAACTTCGGGTCTCTACAGTTTGTATCAGAGGAAAGGTTTAGTCAACCTTTGGAAACTAGGATGTGAAAACGTTAGTGAGATCCCTAGAGATATTTCTAAGGTATGTCCAGGGATGTCCCTAAAGATAAGTATACGTATAGGATATAGTCCTAGAACTATGGTAACGATCTTAGAATTTAACCAAAGATGTTAGATATTCAGGGTGCTTCCCCTTTACTATGTTATTTTCCCTAGCATGATTTTTTCCTCTCATACTATTCTTTTTGGGTTATAAAAATGGCTGGAAACAGGAAGATTCATGATAATAGAAGATATGATGGACAATGGAATGATTTTCTTCATGAGAAACCAAATGAAACGTGATTTGGAAGTCAAAACATCGTTATTATGCCTAATCAGCAATCTCCTAATATGATCAATAATCTCAACTTTGGTATGTTTCCCGACTCAGATATTAAGAGAAAGATGGAGTTTCATGATGATAATAGAGGAATGAAAGTTCAATTTCCCCTATTTAAATCATGTGGGAAGAGTCATCAAGGAGAATGTTTCAAGGGAACTGGAAGATGCTTTGGGTGTGGAAAAGAAGCACACAAAGCCAGTAAGTGCAAAGGAAAAGGTTCAGTTAACACCATGGATGAGGATAATGGTATTTCTACGACATCAACAGTGGTTAAATGTTTTAAATGTGGAATGTATAGGAATTATTCAAACCAATTCCCTAAGAGAAAGTCTAATGAAGAGAATCAGTACGGTCTTATGGGTAGTATTTATGTTGATGATGATGAAGAGACTACAAATGAAATGTAAGATTAAAGAATTGTTGAAGTTTAGTCAATGGTTTAAGAAGGTAGTGGAATGATTACATGTTTATCAAGTGTAATGTTTTATAAGTAATCTCATGGTACTATGGAATAAAGAGACATCTAAGGATTGTTACACTGTTGTCATTCCTTAAGCTTTGAAAGTGTATGATTAACGGTACCAGTAACCATGAAAGGTTATTCATATATTTTTGGAAAGTATATGATATGCGCATAATGAAGGTATAAGGAGAAAATTAAATGTTTGATAGTATTCATAAGCTCATGACTGATATAAGGAGAAGGTTATATCATGGTTTGAGTATATAGAATTTTTGGATTTTGGTATGTGGAAAGAGTTAACTTTTGACCGCATTTATGTTTCCACTAAGGTTTAATGGGTATTCATTTGTCAAGAGAATACATGATTAAGGTATTCGCATGATTGGAATGTGACCAACAAGATATATGGGGGGTAAATGATGGTATTCACATGCTTAGTTGATGATATTTTAAGTAATTGTTTTCTTTATACTATGAGCTTGGACCGAAGTATTGTAGATAAGCCTAAATATTGGAATGGATTATGTTGGACATAAGTTATTATTGTTTAAGGATGGAAATTTTTTCGATATTATTGATTGGATATTATAGTAATGTAGTTTTAGAAAAAGGACAACCTGCAGGACGGGCGACAGCCCATCGCGTCGGACAAGGTTGTGGGAATCGAACCCACAACCGAAGTGAGACTGGCCTTTATCGCCTACCATTGGCCTACAGGAAGTCCCTGTTTAGTAGAAACTAGTTTTATTATATTAATCAGTATGATATATGAAGTATAAGTCCATTTTAGGAACCATATATGATTAATCTCACTATAAATGGACTTATGTATTTTTGATAACTTTTATAAACTTTTTTGAGAAAGATTGAATGACCCATAATTCTATCACATGATCTGCTAACACTTCACAAATGACAAATTCAACTTCATTTCTTTAAAAGATGAAGTACAAATTGTCAAAAGAACGACCAACGGTGAGACTGTACCAAAATCACGAAAGTATTTCTTCTAATTCTAATTTCATAAACTTTTGGGAAATGATCTTGAAAACCAAAAATGTTGTCTTAGTGCCCTTATATCCGATAAATCAGATGGTACCTTAGATCATCACAAATCTATGGCTTTGTGATCGATGGCTTTTTCATAGCCATGTTCTCTACCACTCTCCATCGTAACTTGATGGTTAGATTTTTCTTCCATATCCATATTTTCACTTATATTCTCCAACGTGGAAACCCAGTGATGAGTTACATTGGGTAATCGTTACATTTCATACTTTAGTTTTTAAAATTATCTTTCAGTATTCCTTTTTATGATGTGGGTTTCTATGAATAGTAAACGATTTATAACCCCGACGAATTTCGAGGGCGAAATTCATTTTAAGGGGGGTAGAGTGTAACAACCTGATATTTTATGATAAGTATTCTCTTTAATTTATTTTATGTCATGTGTTTTATGCTAAAACAAGATTACCTTGTCCTATACGCCACACTGTATTAGATTGAAGTATACACAACACTATTCTTAGATTGTGTTACACATAATTTCACGTTCATTTTATAATAGTCATTCTACGCAATATTGAGGGTATATATATATATTCAATGTATAAATGAAATATGGTTGGATTCTATTATACAAAATAATAAAGGAGTCTTGCACAACACGCAACCCTGACTTTTCTTGCATTACACGCAATCGCGACCTTCCTCGATAGCGTGTGTTGTACGCAATACCGGGTTTTAATAAACAACGATATATTATTATAATATTATTACGAACTAGACGTTATGAATAGTATTAACTAAATTTTGAATTTTATAACATTATTATTCAACTTAATCATTTTCTAGAACATGTTATAAGAACAAAATAAAATTTTCGGGTAAAATATGTATTTTTCAAAAAAATGCAGTTTTGCCGCCTTTTGATGGCGCACCCACTTTAAATCTAGTTGTTGACATTTTTATATGTTCAATTTGACAATATAAAATTCTTATTTTGAATCAGGATATAAAAATTTACATTGGATAAAGTTTTGATATTTTTCTGATAACTTTCATATTTTAATGAATAGTAAAAACACGCTATATTTTAATTAAAAACAACTTTTTTCATCATAATAATTTATATGGTTAACTTATAATATTGATTGGTTTTAAAGTATAAATAGAATATATTTTTACCATTTAATATAATTTATGTCATTAGCATTTATTTTACATTTAATTCATAGGTTAAATCAATTCAATCTTTTACAATGTTTTAAACAAAAACCCATTTTCATTCAACAACGGGATTAATTTTAATTTAATTTCTGAAACTTCTATGTATTGAATTTAAAAAAATGGATTCCATATTTGGAATCAGTGGGTCCAAATTATGTTAATAGAATACTTTTTATTTTTGGGAATTATGAATAGTAACTAAAGTAAATTTTATTTACCATAGTTAATGGTAAATCGGGTAATTAAGGGTAAATATAATATTATAAAATTACCCTAACACATGTCAAAATTCTATTGTATGGAGAAAAGTATACCCATATAACCTAAGGGTCGGATTAGATTCATTTTATGGACTTTTGACCTTGAAAATAATTTAATTATTATTAAAACAAAAGAAAGTGACAACATGTCACTCTCTTAAATCTTATAAGTATAATAATTTTAATTTAGTGATAAAAATCATAAAACATCAAACATGAATAGTCTCCAGAAATCTAATAAAATTATCTAAATCGTGATAATTTATTTATAATTTTTTTGGATTAAATAATTGTCATTAATAGTGATACATTAATGGTGCAGAAATTATTTATTTAGTGAAAAATCAATAATAAAGTTTTTATTGAAATAGTAATACATATAAAAAGGCCCAAAAATATGAAAAAAAATTATTATTAGTGTCTATATAAACCCTAATCATCCACTGGCCGAATTTTAGACCATTTGTATCCTTATTAAGGCAATTATGACACTTATATTATTTTATTTTAAATGATGCCAAAGTTGTCACCTTCATAATTTAATAAATATAACAATTTAAATATTGTGATCTTAAGATGATAAATTCGATTAAAAGTCTTATTGTGAAAGGTAATAGATTTATCTTCATCATAGGATTTTATTTTTAATTTTTATGAAACAAATAAGTATATTAAATAATTATACAAAAATGTTGTAGTAATTATTTTATTAAGAGATAGACCAAATAAATGGTTTTTAAAAATAATAAAATAACTATTATATGAACTATTTAATGTGCTCCACTAATTTTCTAGATACATATGACCTTTTATTAAACTATTAAAGATTTTAGTTCGAACATATCTTCTGTATATATTTTATTTAAATTCAAATAAATGAATAGTGTCGAAATTGACACTATTGTTATTTTATAAACATAACATATTATAAAAAAATTTAAAAATCACAAAAATATTTCAAAATTATAAATTTAAATTTATATGGTATAATATGTTGTAAAGTATCCAATTACGGAAAATTCACAACAAATAAGTAATTTTTTGTTATAATTTAAAATTTATAATGTTATTACCATAAATAAAATTAAATTGATTAAATAAGAATAAATCAAGTTGATAATGTTTAAAATAAATTCCTAACATGTCTAAATTTGATTGGTTGATGATATTAAAACCCTATCCCATCTAATATTCAGATATGAGTCATTTTTGGAGGTTGTATAAGTGGGGTTAGATTTATTATAAATTAATATTTTTAAGAATTCCAAAGGTGCCCCTCTCCTCCCTTATAAAAGGGAACCTCCTCTCTCTCCTCCTCACACCAATTTGAGCATTCAATCTCAGCCAACCCCTGCCCATTTCACTTCCCCACTTCCCTATAAACATGCTAGAGGTCCTGGTCTTCTTCAAAGACCAATTTTAGTGCCCTAAGAGGAGGTCTCAAAGAGGCGCTTCAAAGAAGAGGTAATGTCCGTTACCGATTATTTCAACTTTATTTCTTCTTCCACTTCTTCTTATTAGGTTGTTTCATTATGATTTAATAACATCAGTATCACTCATATACTGATATGTTATTATATGTATGAAACAACCCTATTTCACCATCTATCCATCCTACAGAAAAATAAATCACCGCGTGTGCGTACGTACAGAATACCGTCTTCACGCCGTGGTGTAATCTATTTTCCACAACCACATTACTTGGATGGGTATAATGGTGTAAATAATAACTATATATGATTATTATAAAGTTATATTTATTATGTAATAGTATACATACATTATAATAAAATTCTACGATCATGACAATGATATCATCGCTCGTGCGTACGTACGGAATACCGTCTCCACGACGCGATGAGATTCATTCTCAATGATTAACCATTCATAAATGATTATAAAGTATATATAATAAGTAATCATTAAATATATGACATAATAATGATACTGGATTTATGTATATATATATGTATGTCATCCAATTAATTCCATTCAATTCAATGAGGAAACGAAAACAACGTTCATGCGTACGTACGGCCTACGGTCTCCATGAATGGTGTATTTATTTCCATTTACTGATATATTATATATATGTATATTATGAATATATATTATATATAAATCATGTTTTACATTCTGGATTTAAGTAATCCTGGTCTAAGTAATCATATAAATAATTACAAGTCAAAACACAGACGACAAATGAAACGATTTTACCCAAAACGCTCTTTTACAAAAGAACGGGTAATATAAAGTCATAATTGAACCATATATGATATCATAACAATTAATATGATTCTTTAATAAGTCAATAACATTATTTAAATCATTATACAAGAGGTTCGTACACTTACGAAGCAAATCAGACCTAAGGTAAGGAATAATTGTGCAAATCTCATTTTTATCCGAGATTGCTTATTCGTAAGTATTTACTGGGGTTATTTCTATCATCCATGTCCATGTTTTCTAAAAATGGTTTCATATATGTCTAATGTCCTTTTTACCCATTTTTTATTTTACTACATGGTATGTATGAAATCTTTCTTTTACGAGGTACTTTTTGACTTTTCTGACAAAAGTACGAAAAGAATGTTATTTTTAACTTATACGACATGAAAGGATTTTTATAGTTTTATAAAGCCTTATTTTCATGAAGCTTCCTCCAATAGATTTCATGACTATTTTCAACAAAAATCCTTTTCTTTTAAAATTTCATGGCATTTTGTGAAAATAAAATGATTTTGAAGAAGAAAGGATATTTTCCTCAAGATTTCATTTTAAGTGTTTTATCAAAACCATTTTCCATCTAAGATGACATTATTTCATATGTGTATGTTTCAAGTATAATGTCTCTATGATTTCCATGGTTTCACTTTTCTTTTTATGAAATGATATCCATTTATTTTATATGGATTATGTGATGGTGGGATGATTTTTATGAAACCCATTTTATTTATTGGGTTGTTATAAATGATGTAAGTTTATTTTATGGCATAAGTAAGAATGATTTAATTATGAGATGGGTGGGACCTATATCTCCCTCCAATGCATTGGGTAAAGATTTATATCTCATGAGATAGACATGGATGGAACGGAAAGTTAAACCGGTTCAGTAATACAGGACTAGAACGAGGAGTGAACTCAATTCAGAAAGGGACTTTGTCCACTAAGATGGTCTTGGCAGCAATGCCTTGGCTAATATGGAAATCATATCATGTGCTTAATAGTTTCCACAATTACATGTTTTATTCCCATGCTATTTTATCATGCTTAATGTTTCTTTATGATCTATGCCATACGTACTTCCATGTTTTATGTCATTTCTCAAGCTTTTTATATTTAAACATTATGTTCATGTTTTTAAGTTCAAATGTATATGGTATGTTTTATTTTATCCATGCTTACCCTTGTTGAGCATTTGAGCTCACCCTTTTTATGTTTTCTTTTCCCCAGGATATAAAGAAAGGAATTAGGTAATAAAAAAAGGGGAAGATCTTTATGGGAGATTTTGAAGATCTTTCACCATGATTAAAGATTAAATTCCATGTTTCCAAAGACACTAAACTATTAAGGTCCTTGTGTGTCTGTTTTTGTTATGTATTAAGTATTCCGCAAAAGTAATGTAATGTTCATGTATGTCAAGCTTTGGGTCTCTACAATAGTCCCATAAATCATCACTAATTTCTTGTTTTATGGTTGTTAATCTTCTACGAATTCTGCACAATATTTGGTTCAATTATGTAATGCCTCAGCCTGACTGGCCACTAAGATGGTAGTTGTACTGGTGGGGGTCACATGTCCTCAAGCATGCCTACCCAAACTCCAGAGGCTGTTGAATAACAATGAGGGTCAATGGAGGTGGTATTGGGGAGAAAATACCCTCATATAAGAGTATAATATTAGTGTAATTGAGAATAAATAACAGATAATAGAAGAAGCTGTAATAAATGAATAACAAAGTGGAAAAAGAATTATATAAACAAAAAATAAAATAATGGCCAATGTCATTATAAAAATATACATATATGTCTTGATGATAATACATAAACTAAAACAGAAGTCATATAGTAAGAAATAGTATATTGTACAACACAAGAATAAGAAAAGAAAAAAAGGACACAAGGGAAGTCTCCATGAGAATCCTGAGCTCCAACTCGGTCCTCTACGCCAAACTCTCAGTTACTAGCAAGATATATCAAGAAATAAACTATGGTACTATGAACATAAGGTCTACTCAGGTACCCTAGTGCAATGGGATCTTGAGTAGAGTGTGATATATAAATCCTAATAGTTTACCACCAATGGTGGCTATAGTTGAATCAGTCTATGAATAATAAGTAAAGTAGTGTGCATGTAATATGAATAAATAAACAAATGAATAAATTTAAAATATCCCACTCAGGTTCTAGAAGGACACGAGGAAGCTCTACCTACTTAGACTCATGACTAGAAAGAGAATCTGAATATAAACCATTTGTCTATAGTAATAATATATACATAATATGCCTCTATATTTCATCCACTTGTATGAACCATGTACATGCAGACATTAGTGTCCATATACTTGGAATACTAGTTGTCGTCTATACCAGGGAATAACACAGTCATCCATAACCTGTCTAAATAATCCTATAGGCTAAATAAATTGGGTATGTGCCCAACATCCCAATAGAGATTGATACGTCACGAATGACACTCGGGATGGTGAGTGATTCGTCATTACAAAACTCAAATCATGGAACAGGGCATGTAAATCTCAACGCCAATATATTATCACTATTGAGAGACAACATGCCTTACACAAGGGATCATGATACTACCATGCTCAACATAACCCTTACCATCATTTAATAGCCTATGTATAAGGCATAATAAAATTTATCATAAACAACCATGAGGCAATACATCTCATGCTTTACATTTATCAAGCCCATATAAAGCATTCATATTATTTATAATTCAATCCATTATAAAGTACCTCTCATGATTTTCATTTAATAATCCCATATAACCAAGGCCTTCCATTTAAAACAATTCAAATTAATCATGAACCTAATCAAGCACTAAATGTTGTGGCCTTACCACCCTTTACATTTTATTTTACATAAACAGTTTAATATAAACAAGTTATATCATTTAATGGAAACCATAATATTTAATCCAACCCATTAAATTCACTTAACAAGGCATTACAATTTAATAAGATCAAGGGATCACTTGGAATGGTGGCATGGCCAATGGAGGCAATTTTCTACTTGGTAAATTCTATTTAGGAGGTAGTTAAAGCCCTTAGGAGGATCTTGGATCATGAAACCTATAGGGAGGAGTAGACCAAGCCATGCACTAAGAAGGTGAAATGGTTAAAAGAAAATTTTGGGGACCATACACTAAACATTCCATATCTCTAGCAAGACCAAAATCATAGGTAATCACAAAATAAATAGAGCCAATCACGATTTTAAACACAATTCACCACTTTTAAATTTAGAAGATAGCCCACCTCATTTAAAGGTTTTATTATAAAAACATTACATCATTCTACAACAATTAATTTAATCAATTAATAATCAAATATAAGATTCACAACTCAAATTACATTAAAGAAACATTTAATAATACTTACCAATCCTAGAAATTCAATAATATAAAATTCAATATGGAACTTAAGAGGTTTCATTATAATTTATTCTAGTTCATATAAAGAGAAATCCATTTATAATCTAATAAAAACACTTAGAATATGTTCCTAGCATATAAAAAATTATTATAAAGGGTAAATTATTATCAAAACTCCCACAAAGTGTCCTTAATCGAGGTTGGCCACCTCAAGCTACTATAAAAGGATCGTAGGGAATGTGTCTATGTATGATGATCAATTTGATATGAAGAACGCGATTATAAGGAGTCACATAGAAAATCTCGATGTAAGGAACAATGGAACCATTCAAAAAATGATATAAATTGAGGAAAAGTCATAGACCACCTACCTCACACTTAGTATATTCTACTTGTCCAATATTGAGATCTGATTCGGTCCAGTTTGGAAGAAATCTAAGAAATGGAACTTCTCCCTAAAAATAGGGAAAATAAGGTCACACCAAAATAGCATAGTCGATGCCAAACTAAATGAGGAATGGAAATAACCGATTGTAGATCTTATAGATACATATCTATAGGGACTGATGGCGCATTAGTTAGAAGAAGGATAGATGAAAAAACATGAAGGCTATGTTATTATTTTGAGACTCCTAGAATGCCAAGAGCGAGGATCTCATGCCGCTAAAGGAGGAAAGAAAATGTAAAAGAAACAAAAAGATCTCAAAGGTTAGTTTGGTGATTTCATCCTGAAACATAGGTCACCCAGTTTGACCACACAATTTGGATAAAATTAGAACCAATGGTGTGGCTCATGCGCTTTAAATCTTCTTCTCTAAGTAGGCCACATGTTTTGTTGTTAGGGGCCGCACGGTTTCAGACAAACTGTGCACCCTGTGTAGACCATACAAACATTTTATTTCTGGACCCCATTACTTCTAAAACTAGATGAGAAATTCCAGGGAACTCTATGTCCTTTAACCATGTCCAAAAACAACACATTTAAGTGTTCCAACTCTTTTAATTACGTTCTAAATCCCAGTTCGTAGAACGGACCATCCAATAAATGCCAAAAGTTCAAATTCACTTGGATTTTTATCTAGTTCAAAAACATGGGTCATTACATCTATCCAACATTAAAACTTCTCATCATCTATAATCTCATGGTGACAAAAAAGCATCACCTAGCCTTCAAAGGTGGCGAAGCCTCACTCAAATGGTCTCATGGAATTTCCAAACACCTAATGCACCTCCAAGATTAACTTCAATATATGGCACGAAATCTATTAAAACTCAAGCCAACTCTTGTTTCTAAATGAAACGCTATAATAGATCGTAATCAATCCCATTTACCTAGAGACACGATTACATCATCATTTTATTAAACACCCAAAAAAATGTGATCCCCACCTTAGGATTTAACCTCAAAATGGACCAATTCTGAACCACAGCACACCCAACCACTGGAATTGACTATAGAGCATGCCTTTAAGCATTTGAATGATGTTACTTGTATGAATAATTTAACAGGGTGAACCTAATTACATTTGAATTCATATTAGGTACCTCATTGAAAAGAAATAGTCATGTCCTAATCGACAGAGAAAAAACTAGTCATGAAAGCTTTCCTAAAAGATAAGATTAAACCTTAAACCACACCCACAGTAACCCAACAGAATTATTTATAAAGGTTCCAAATGACTGTACATATTGAATAAGGAGAAGCATGAGTCAATCCACCTCTGAATGAATGTTCTCAAAATTCCTAGCTTATATGGTCATTACATTGAAAACTAAACTGCAATGCCTTCCTCTATAGAATTTCATGATCACCACCATCATGTTCATCAGACCACATAACTGAATCCCAGTGACATTCTGTGAACAATCCAACACATGGTACTTTAAAATCTTTCACCTCAGTATAAACAAGGTGGTAACAATAACATCCTGACTCGGGTTCCATGCAACGGTGCCCCGATATGGTTCACCACATGGTCTCAAGTGTGCCCCCCCCCCCCCCCCCCCCCGTACAGAAGAGATCGCTTCCTAGAAATGAGGGTCTGGTAAGACATTCAAGGGGAGACAATACCAACTTTTTTCAGATTAAAACACCAATGGAAGAAATTAAATCATACGTGGAAGCATATATAACTATAATAATACTCATGTCACAAGATAACCAAACCGGAAAATACAATAATCAAGTGAAACAGAAAACATGATACTCTAATATAAGTGTCAAGTGTCTATAATAAAACTAGAAGTAAAGACAATAAGACTCTCCATGTGGGATTTGAACCACGTCTGGTCCCCTCATCCAAGATCCAACCCTAGTCATCCACTTATACCATGGCCTTTACCTTATCCAATCCTTCAACAATATAATCTATTCGAGTACCGATCAGGCGGCCCAAAATAGGGTGTGAGTATAACTCAGTTGGGCACCACCAACGGTGTTTGAAACAAGTCAATTCAAAAAATAGTGCATGTAGTTCTATAAAGAAAATTATAACGCAATAATAAATATTTTTTCGCATTTCCAATTGTTCTTATTTAACTACATTAACTCTAGGGTTCCTAAGGATACATGTATCTCAATACTAACTTTATATCATACTAGATCTGAAAGTTTTCCATAGGTAATATCATATATTAATACTTAATTCTCCCTGAAGCTTGAAGTATTCAAGGTGCTATAATATCTTAGTACCTTATTCGACTCATGCCAGAGTTCGAATATTCTTGAGTGAGGCCTTAACTTGAAGTGCCATTATTTCCATTCATTAATTTCACACTAAAAAAACCACATTCACAAATTTACCAAAATCACAAATGTAAATAAGATAACCATGTTACCATGATTACTCCTCAATATAAAGATCATGTTCCCATTCTATTTACTCATATGTATAATGACCATGTAACCATGTATACTTCTCAATTTAGAATGACCATGTTCTAATATACTAACTATACTAATCCTAACTTTCCATCCAACACGTGACAACTTTTAGTTCTTCCACGTCAATTTATCCTTGTGTGTCGATCAACCCGCTTACCACATCTCCCCATCCCACGAGACCTCTATTTTTATCCGCCTCTCACTCCCACTACCACTGAGAATTACATGGGTCTGGACCTACAGAACCTTCGGACTCCCCCACTCTCTTCCTCCCTCTCCCGATCTACCTTTTGTTTTTCTCCCTTTGGATGCCCCACTCTCTTCCTCCCTCTCCCGATCTTCCTTCTGTTTGTCTTCACCATATTTCTTCTCCATGTTTCGACAAATCTATACCTAGTTTACCCATTTAGTGTCGCGATTAGGATTACGTTAATCATGACATAGGGTTACAGCAAACTTCCCCGGTCGATGACGTCCTCCTACCTGTTATCCCTCAGATTGTATTTCTCCTACTCCCAGTTTCAGCATACCATACCATCATGTTCCATCACACAATCGGATATATGTTCACATTTCATCCAGCTCGTGAATCCGTTTTCACCATACATCGCAACGTCAGGCTATTTGTCTATATTCCTCCTTCCCTTCCTTCCACCCACAGTGAATATCATCGTAGATGCTTATAACCATTGTCTATCCATACCTTCGACCCCTTAACTGTTTGACATTTTTGGCAGGTATTGTAGGGTTTTTTTGGTTATCAATTTCAACCGAAGTCACTTACCCCTCTCCTCATGGCTGATGTGTCTCCTATTCCCTCCTGCATCATCTTCTCACTTCAGGTATGAACATAACTGCGTACTGGAAAACCTTAATTCATGTAACCGCGTTTTATATATATTTTCAGTTCTATAATAGGTGGGCTTCATTTACTATTGTATGCTTATTATTTTACACTTTTAATAAAATAAAATTATATTGGGGTTTCTCATACCAATTTCTATGAAACTTAATTCAATTCCATTTTGTTTTAGAATTTCGATGTCCAAATGAATATTTACTTGTCTAAAATTACATTACCTATTTCGAAAAAATAAACCTCTACTATGGTCTGCTGTTTAAATTGCCTTGAAACTTTTTTTGACTATAATTTGGTTATTCATTTGAATATCCAAATGCTTATTCGGTTGTATGATATTACATTTACTGAAAGAAAAAAATGCCTGCTCTTCTCTGTTGTATACTATTAGGTCTGTTGCGGTCTGTTTTCAATTTCAACTAAAGTCGCGTTCCATTCTCCCCACACTTGGTGAATCTCAATTTCTTCATTTTTTTGTCAAACTGATCCATATTTTTTTCCATACAGGTACACATATTCTTTTCATGATTACTCTCCTCTTTTCTTTTTGATGAGTATGTAAGAAGTTACATGATTCACTGATGGTTTCTACTTTTATGTGCGTACATGTTTCGCATAATTTTCCCTCTTCGAAACATCCTTTACATGACCTGATTGTAGAACATTAATGTGGTTGGCGAGAAATGGGTTTCAATGAGAGGATGAAACTCCCATGGATTAAGTTATTTCACTTTTTTATGATGTGTTTTTTTATTTTTATTATAGTAAGGTTAACATGTTCATTTTATTTCTAATCTGTTCATATTTATATCAAACAAGTCCAACATTTATTCCATACAAGTCAACAGATTCTATTCATGATTATTATCATATTTCCCACATTGATGTGTATATAAGGAATTATTAGAGTCAATAAAGATTTTGGATTTTTTATACGTACATGTTTCTCATCATTTTACTTCTTTGAAACTTCCTTTCCCGGTATTGAATGGAGAACATTACTTCTACTAGCTGGAAAAGGGAATCAATGAGAGGCCCCATGTACATCTATTATTTCCCTCTATTTTTTTCTCCACGAATGGTTTTTACCTATTCTATAGAACATACTTTGTGTTTTTATACTCTGTGTAATTAAATAAGGAGATCATATAATGTTTCCATGTCAGAGTTACTTATCTATTTATCATCATGTATTGATATTAACACCAGTAACTACGTACATAATTATAGGTGTGTATAAATAAATAATAAGTTTTTATCATCCCCATATCCAAACATCACACATTGTAAAACAAATTTTAAATAAGTAAGAGTATGTTCAATGAAAAAATATTTAAAATATTACTTCACACATTTCTATAGAGTATTTCTATTAAAAAATATATAAAACAGAACATCACAAAAACAACACAATCCTTTATACATTGATTGATTCAATGAGTTAAATGAGATGCTTATTTCTTGTAAAAAACTTTTTTTTTAAATTGAATATTGAAACATATATATTAAACCATATACATTTTCAAAATTTTCATGTTGAACATCAAATTTTAAACTATGTATTCATTTTCCAAATTTTCATTCTAATATTACTATAGAATCGGTTCTTTACTGTTGGAAGTAAGTGCAGTTTCTATTGCTGGATCAAGCCGGTTATAAGTAAAAAAAACATGTATTCGGTTTTTATTTTTGGATCAACCTGTTTATTTATAAGAAACATGTATTTAGGTACATAACAACTATTTTGTTTTATGTGTGTAAAATAATTGACAATATTCATTTGATTATTGATTTAGTGATATGAAATTTTTATATTTTCGATTCCTTATCAGATTGTGTAAATGAGGAAAGTTTCTAGAAAAAATATAAAATAGGTAATAATTTTTTAAAAAAAATCAGAAACAATGTTTTTTCAAAACACATCTCATTGTTGTTGTAGATGTGGAAAATATATAGAGAAAGATGCAAAATCCACTATTGTGAAGTTTTTCAGTGTTGTTAACCATCACCTAAATCCATAGTTTTTTATTCCTGAAACTAAAACTCTCCTTTTTTAGTTAGTTTTATATTCACCTTTATGTAACTATTGTCTTTGTTGATTAACAGAAATTCATTTTCACATCTATAAATGTAGAAGCTGATATGAATCTCATAGATTTTGGCCTTTCTAACTTTATTAAGCCAGGTAATAATTGATGATCTAGTTTTTATTGTTGGATCAAACTATTTATTTGTAAAAAACATGCATTTAGGTGCATAATAGCTATTTAGTTTTATGTGTGTAAAAGAAATGACAATATTCATTTGATTATTGATTTAGTTATATGATATGTTTAAATTTTCGATTCCTTATCATATTGTGTAAATGCGGAGAGTTACTAGAAAAACTTTTAAATAGGTAATAGTTATTTTTATAAAAAATCAAAAACAATGTTTGTTTTTTCAAAATACATCTCATTGATGTTGCAGATGTGGAAAATATATACAGAAAGATGCAAATTCCATTGTTGTGAATATTTTAAGTGATGTTAACCATCAGCAAAATCGAGAGGTTTTTATTCTTGAAATTGAAACTCTTCTTTTTTTAGTTAGTTTTATATTTTCCTTTATATAACTATTGTATTTGTTGTTTAACAGAAATTCCATTTCACATCTATAAATGCAGAAGCTGATATGAAGCTCATAGATTTTGGCCTTTCTAACTTTATTAAGCTAGGTAATAATTGATTATCCACCTTGACTTCTTGGATAAGGAATCATAATTTTGTAGGATGTTATAAAGATTTGTTTCTCATATATTAAGGTGTGTTTGGTTTCTCAAAAAAAATCACTTTTCATTTTCAAAAAACACCGGAAATCATAAAAATAATATGTTATAATAATTTTTATTGTATTTTATTCGGTTTTTATTACTGGATCAAACTGGTTATCGGTACGAAACATGTATCAGCCTAATGCTTGATCTTATGTTTTGAGGGTTATCATATGAATATCCCATGGAGATTGGACATTCTAATCTCATCATATGCCTTGCTATCCCATGATCAGGGCATTACAACTTCCATTTTCCCTTTAGTGGTGACTCGTGATGAATTTCAGCTAATGTTTATGTTGTAACTTTTCCATGAACTTCCCACCTCAAGTTATTGTGCCTCCAAATTGAAAATTTTATACATAGAATGATTGATTATATGATTATATGTTTTTCTTCTATAATTACATATAGGTACAAAGATATGGGCCAGTCATTTTTCTATCCTAACATTATTAGTGCATATGTCCTAATCCTTTCAATTTTTTCAGAAATGTTATGAAACTATGGGATATTATTGGGAATTTTTTGGTATGGTTTTGATTCTGCATAGATGATCTAGCAGAGAAGTGGTGTATTCTATAAATTTTAAGTGTTCCCCCTTAACTAAATAATCAAATTATCTATATTAGTTTCTCAATGTGGGATTTTCTTTAGGTAATAAAATAGCATATTTGACGTGAATGTCTCATGATCTGGGAAATTGAACACAAGGACTCTAGATATGACCATTCATAATTAATTGTGTAGTCTCTTAGAATTGGTAAAATTGATGCATTTTCATTGTTTGTTGATTCATATAAACCACTTTCATGAGAAACAAATATGATATGGAATAAAAAAATTTATACTATAACAGTTCAGTAGTGCATAGTTTTCAATTGAATTCAATTATAACAAGATGTAGTTTCATCCAAATTGTTTCTAAGTATCTATTTTTATATGACAACACTTATATCAGTATCTGTGTTTTTAGTTTTATATCACTAACAATATATTTATTTAATTATAGTATCCCTCTAATAAAAAAGTTATACTTTAAAATCTTCTATTTTATAACTATTATTTTTTATTACTAGATTCTTAACTATGAAAATTATTATTATTGATCATCTTATCATATATTTACATAGATGGAGAATGCATGTTTCTAAATATATTTTTTATCTTTCATCTAGGGATCTTAACTATTTTCATGTGTTGTTTCTGGGTTACCTGTCATGTGATGTGTATCAAAATTTTCCACATGTTTAAGCTCATGGACAAGACCTTTCCAATCACCAAGAGCTTCTTTTCCTCTCTTTATCAATACTACCTCATGATTGTTCATCTCCCAGAAATGTTCTGGAAGGGGCATCATTCCCATCTCATTCTATATCTTATTTTGGAGTTACCAGAGTGATAATTATAGATGAGGAGGCCAATGAGTTACAGAGAAGACACCGGGTAAATGACAATGGGCTTCAAATTTATG
Source organism: Viscum album (assembly GCA_963277665.1). NCBI lineage: Eukaryota > Viridiplantae > Streptophyta > Magnoliopsida > Santalales > Viscaceae > Viscum > Viscum album. The sequence goes on along the minus strand of OY728131.1, from coordinate 299,591,281 downwards.
TGACTTTGTATAAACCTAGCATTCGAAATTATTTACAAGGTCTATGAGCTTTGATAGATTCATATGGAAATGATAATGGAAATAAGTTAGTTAATTTAGATCCCTTGGATACAAACAGTATAGGCTATAAAGTGTCTGGCCATGAGAACATGACAGAGTACTGAAGAAGAAGAGTATGATGGGGAATGACTTCAAATATAGAGTTGGACCTATGGAGCATTCAATAGTATACTCAGTCTCAGCTACCATTTGATTAATATCCATTCAAGATTCCTGGGGTATGTTTCTTTTAAGGTTTTGATTTTGTGATTTTTTTTAGTTTTTATTGTTTTGGGTTAATAAGGAGTTGAAATTGATACATCACATTCGTTTACCACTATGTAAATGAAATAGTTTAAAATAATTATCTATGCATGTGTTTTTATCGGATAGTTCTTTCAAACAATTTCATTATCATACATAATTATCTTTGGTATTTTTTTTATGTAGCATTTCTTGATGAATTTATTGGCACTCCTTTAAAATCACTGACACATGTATGCTTGAATCGATTTAATTTATATACATCTGTGCACATCTATAGTTTTATTGAATTATTTCATTTACATGTGTCGCATCTTATAGTGATTCATATATCTTGACTTTTTCATTTTTTTGATCTCATTTGATGGATTCAAGAGTGATGTAATTAATCTATGGAGTGGAAATATACTATGTAGTAGTGAGTCAAATTGGAGGGGCTACATTTTTTTTCAGAAACATCATAACTTCTTAAGGTCCTGTTTTTTGAGATGATAGGAAGGAAAAAAAGGTGAGGCCTCTTTACAATGTTGTGGAAGACTCAACAGAGATTCCTTATCCTATTTGACATTGAAACACTATGTAAATAAAAGTGATTATTTTTAGTGCTTCTAGAAGACTCAATAGAGTGTCCTTATCCTATTTGACATTGAAACAATATTTAAATAAATAATTATATATTTACATATTATTATCCAACTATTTTCCTCCAATAGTTTGTATATTGTAGTCATGATTTTTATAAATTCTTGTAATTACACTATGAAATGTACTTCTTTGGCCAGATATACAGTTGTATGGATATTTTTCCAGTTTCATGATTATCTTTTAGGTAATGCATTTCTATCTATGAGAGACTGACTCTTTGATATAAATTACTTTATGCAAAAGACTTTACATTAGAGTGTGTAATATGTAGGTGTTTCAATCTTCATTAATTTACATATTTTTTTAGTATACCACGATTTTTTTTATGAAAAACTATTATGCTAAGTGAATTTTTGTATAGAAAGGCATGTTTATTCATATTATATGATAAAAATTTGTATGTATATAGTCACATTGTTTCATTAATTTGTAATGACATGTTTATATGCATTATTTATTCCATAGTTATGTATTTCATAGTCATGCATGTGTATATATTCTTTGAAATTGCATACAAGACATCTATAATTATTACCATTGATCTCTTAAAATTTTGTTTGCACATACCTATATTTAGACATACAACATAGGACATGAAAAATAAGTGTGACATGACTACTGTATGTGATCCTGTAATCAATGTTTTCCATTTTTCATTATCAGTATGAACTTATATAGAAAATAAGTATATTCCTGTATGTATTTATTTTCCAGAAATTCATATTTGAAAATATATAAATTATGTGTAAGTGAACGTGTAATTAAATGAACATGCCATAAAAATGCACAGGTTAGGTACTAAATATAGACATACAACCTAGGACTATAGACATTTAGTGAAGAAATAACCATATTAAATTTGTCTTTATCTATTTTTTTTCAATTTCATGTTGTCAAGTATTATGAAGTGGATGTCAACTCTCTATCTTCATCTATTTATTTTATTCATTTTTATCTTATGTTTCATATTTGTCTCTGATCTCTATGTCTCTCATTTGATATTGTTCTATATATATGATAAATAGTTTTACTCCATTTTTTTCCCAACAACCCACTCATTCAATTTATTATTATTTCATTTATTTTCTCATTTCTCATTTTTATCATTAGACCCACTATCTTATCTATGATTTATCTTTCACTTTATATTTTAGTGCCCACATTATAGTTATCGTGATCAAAATTGAAAATGAATTCAAAACTTCTTCCTCAAAATGTAAAATGTCATATACTTTTACTCTGGAATTTTTCTTTGTCAACTATATAAATGGTGTCTTATTATTATATGAACTCCTATTCAATTATCATACACCATTACTCTATATTAAAAATAATTCAACATTATTGTTTCTTCTAAAAATTTATAAATATTAATATCTAATTAAAAGAGAAACCTCTAATCGAATACGTCGTGCAATAGCACGGGTGAGTACTAGTAATCTTTACTCATAATTATGATGACCAAGTTACCATTTGTACTTCTCAATTTAGAATGACCATATTTTAATTATTTATTAAATAATTAATTTACCAATTAATTTTCCACCCCAATCCCATTACTAATTCAAAAATTAGTTAAACTCATCCATTCCATTAGTTAACTCAACATTTAACTAAGTGCTTCAAAAAAATAATTAATTAATCAATTAATTAATCAACATCACAATTCATATTCCATAAATAATTTTATATAATTAATTATCTCATTATAATATCAACTTTCCATAATAAATCCCACAATTAATTATCTATATAATTTTATCAAGGGAACGTAATTAATCTACAATTAATTATCTCAACTTAGCCATTTCAGAATCTCATAATTAATCCCCCAGATAATGGTCTAGATTATGACCCCAGCCTCTTATAATCAATTATTCAAATTAATTATCTAATTGGGTATCCCCTTAGTCGCATTATTAATTCCCCAATTAATATCCTATTTCAACAAAGCTTCAAAAAATCAATTGGTCATTCTAATAAACCCAATTCAAGAAAATCAATTGTAAAGGATGATAGCATTTATACAATTTTCTATATACATATCAAATACACAACTATGGGAATTAGATTTAGACCACCTACCACTTTTTTTTAAGGATGATTGCCCAATGTAAATCCCCAAAATCCGAGCAAAAAAATGACATTGATGCGTTTTCAAGATCTAAATTCATAAACCAAAATCAAGATCAAAGACATAAAGATACCATAAATCAAGATCTAGATCCAAAATATTAGATCTAAATATAATAACAAAAGTTTAAATCCATTGAAAATGAGGATATATTCCATGAACATTTCAAAGACAGGTAGAAGAAATAACGGGAGAAGCATCGAGATGAAATCCACTTACCGGGAGAAGAGTGGATCTTCAATTTGGGATATAGATCTCGAAGAATGGTGTTTTTAAGTTTGGGATCGCTCTGGTTCAATGGTAGAACCTTACTTTACCCTTTGGAAAGTAAAATACCATCTTTTTATCCACATATGAGGGGAAAAAAGTCATTAAAAGTCGAAAACGAGTGAGATCCACAATTTTTGGATCTCATTATTGGCCCTCGCATGGTTTAGTCGCACAGTTAAATAAAATGTGTGCTAACTATGAATTTGCCACTACTTAAAGGGGAACATCACATGGATACCTCACACGACCTCTCTAACCATGCTTTAACCATGCCGAATCCACTGCCACAGAAGACCAGAGAGCACACTGTTTCTCATAAGCTGCTGCAAGGCTTGTACTACCCGTGTTCCAACCGTACACTACCACTTTTATCCAAACGTTTCATAGACTTAACCCAAAAGAATCCCAATAAATACCTCCAATAAAAGTTACTTAAGTAAGAAAACAAAAAAAAATACTATAAATCACACACGAGATTACTCCCGAAAAGGTTGAGATCTTACAATCTCCCCACCTTTTGAAAACTCATCCTCAAGATGCGATTCTAAGACTTTATAAGATATAGAGCCAAAAATATCGGGCCAATGGGCCCTCATATCTAATTATCTTTCCCATTTTTCCTCTTTTTTCATCCATTTTTCCATAACACACGAAATATTGGCATGGTCTTTCCCCTCAACACTTTCTCACTACGATCGAACACTTGTATCAGATGATCCTCAAGGACACATCTATCTCAAGGTCATCCTCAACCATGTCGATCACATGAGAAGGGTCTCAGTGATACCTATGAATTTGTGATACATGGAGAACATCATTTATAGAATTTTATCTATGTCGAAGAGAAAATCGGTATTCCAGCATCCCGATTATCTCTGTTATCTCTAAGGGTCTAACAAACTTAGGAACTAACATTCCCTACCTCCATATCCTTCGGTGACCCAAAATAGGCGAAACCTGAAGGAATAAACTATCACCCACTGCAAACTTTAGGGTTCATCTTTGTCTATCAGCATATGATTTATGTCTACTCTAAAATGTATCAATATGTTTCTGAATCCACTGTACCTACTCTGATGTCTCCTGTACAAGACTCAGTCCCAACAACTTTGACTCACCAGCCTCTATCTAGCATAGCAGTGATCTACATGGTCTTCCATAAAGTACCTCCTATAGATCCATCTATATAGTTTCCTAATAACTATTTTTATATACAAATTCCATTAAATCCATGTGCTTTTCCCAAGTTCCACCGAAGTCAAGAACACTTTCTCGTAGCATATCTTCAACCACCATTATAGTACGTTCTGACTGCCCATCTATCTATGGGTGGAAAGTCGTACTCAATAATACCTGTGCGCCAAGAAATTTCTACAAGCTCTTCAAGAATCATGATGTAAATCATGAATCACAATCTGAAACTATAGTATGTGGCACTCCATGTTGATATATTATCTTCTAAACGTGCAGTTCTTCCAACTGTTCTACTATAAAGTTTTCCCTTATAGAAAGGAAATGAAATAAGTCTGTCAGTTGATCCACAATGACAAAAACAACATCATTCTTCCTAAGAATCTTCAGGATATCCACCACCAAATCAATGGTCATGTCGTCCCAATTCCCCTACGGAATAGGCAATGGTAGTAGAAAATCACTAGGTTTTTTATGATCCTCATTAACCTACTAACACGTAAAGAATCTTGTCACAAACCCTGTTATCTACTTTTTCATGTCTGGCCACCAAAACTATCATCATAGGTCATAGTACATTTTGGTTACACTAGGATACACAACCCATTTTGAGGCATGATATTCCTGCATGCGAGCCCTCAGGTATGAAAATTCTCGATCCTCATAATGTATATCCCTAATCGGTCTCAAAAGATTATACTCCACTACAACTGATACCAGATTCATATTCTCCTTACTATCTTAAACCACCACATGAAATTTCAGCAAGCAACGTCATTATATTCCAGTCTTCACTCGACTCCTGAACCATCTAAGTCTATGTTTTCCTTCTCAAGTCATAATCCATTCTATTTACCTTCCCAAGTGTATATACCATTTTAAAATAGAAATACTTCATATAATCAACCCATTACCATTTCCAAAGTTTCAAATCACATTGTGAAAATATATACTTAAATCTCTTATGATCTGTAAAGAATGTTAACTTTTATCCTAAAAGATAGTGTCACCAACACCTAAGAGAATAAACCACAACTGTTAAATTGAGGTTGGTCAAAGGTTACTTCCATATATATGGCCTCAAATACTAAGACCCATACACCAAAACTCGATCTCCCTACATCATCACAACTCTATGTATGATCCCAGAAATGTCACAATAAACTGTATACTCCTCACATAACTCAGGAAAGATAAAAATTGGTACTAATGTAAAGGACTTCTTCAAATCCTAAAAATATCTCTCACAAGCCTCTAAACATTCAAAATTTACTCCCTTTTCGGTCAATCTTGAAAGTAACACCTCCAAATGGTAAAGGTCTGGGATAAATCACCTATAATATCCAGCTAATCTTAGCAATATTCAGATATCAAAAACATTATTGGGATGATCTCAAGAAACCACTACCTGAACCTGTTTTGGGTCCACTAACATAACTTCCACTAAGATAATGTTCCCCAAGAAGTGTACCTTGTCAATACAAAACTGACACTTAGATAGCTTGGTGTATAACTAATGTTCTATTAGTGTACCCATGACAATGTAAAGATGTTGGGCATGATCGCCATGGGTCTTGGAGTATACCAAGATGTCATCCAAAAAACCACCAAGAACTGATCTAGATATGAATTAAAGATCCTATTCATAAAATCCATGGACACTACTGGTGAATTTTTAAACCCAAATAGCATTATGATAAACTAATAAAGGCCATAAATTCTTCTAAAAGCAGCCCTTAGTATATCAGAAGTTCGTACTCTCAACTTATGATACCCTAATCTCAAATAGATATTTGAGAGCATAAAAGATCCCTTCAATTGGTCAAATAGATCATGGATATGAGGAAGAGGATATTAGTTCTTCATATTCATTTTGTTCAACTTCTATTAATCGACAAACAAATGATAACTCTCATTATCCTCCTTTGTAAAAAAGGCAGGTGATCCCCAAGGTGATGTACGTGTATGGATAAATCTCTAATCCTTCAACTCCTCAAACTGAATCTTAAGCTCTTTAAGATCATTCAATTTCATTTTTTATAGTGGAATAGATAATGCCTTAGTCCCCAGCATGATCTCAATAGTAAATTCCACATCCTCCTCATATGGTAGGCCTAAGAAATCTTCAAAAAATACATCTTGAAATACTTCCACTGGTTGTGGAATAACATCTTTCCTAAAACCCTCATCATCCAATAACAGACTAGAAACATGGGTTGTGAGATATCCCAATTGATGATTAATTAGTCCTACTAATCCTACCTATATATCCCACTTTCCATGATGAATATATTGTTCACCCTTATGATATGTAAACATAACTCTAATATAGTAACATTCGATGTGGGCTCGGTATACAACTAGCCAGTCCATACCCAAAATTAGTTTGAATCATAACATATCAAGAATATAAATATACTATATAAAACTATATTCTCTAATATCTAGTGAACATCCATTTCATAGATAGATATATCTAGTCCGTACTCCCAATGATGTATCTATAGTGACTTTCCCACTCAGAAAATCCACCACCATGATCAAACCGTTAATAAGTTTTTTAGATATGAAGGAATGAGAGGTCCCAGTATCGAAAATGGAAAGAGATAAAGTTGAATCTACTTGAATATTACCTCCCACTATTGATGGTCCAGCCTCACTATGAACAAGTGTAGGTTTTACTACTTGTAACTATGGTACCCCTATTCCTTGTGATGCTATCTAACTCCCCTGAGTAGCACCACTCTGCTGATGTGGGAGCTTCTACCCAAAAGCACCATTTCCACTACCTCAACCACCTCATCTAGTAGAACTCCAATTTCTATCTAGATATGGTCTATAATATCCTATTCCCATACTTTGACTCTACCCAGTTACTCCTTCAGTAACAGTCGATTATTGTGACCTGCAGAATTTCTATAAATGTCCAATATTGCCACAAGATTGACCCTCTACTAGTGGTTGGGAATAGTATCAATGGTAGTGTACCGACCTACCACACAAATGATAGGTCACCCCAGTAAGTTCCTCTCCAACTGACCCCCCTATATGTGTATTCTACTTCCCACTCCCTTGGAAAGTTGTCAGAATTTTGATTCCTTCTCTTGGAAGTCACACATTCTAATAGTCTAGTAAAAACTACATATCCATTATAGGAATCCTCCCTCAAGTTCCAATCAGCAATGACACCCTGACCACCACTTCTGTAAACTTCTACATCATGCAGATATTCACTTGGGACTTAATATTACATGTAATTACATCCTGAGAATGTTTCTCCATAGATGTTTCATCTCCTACTAATGTTGGAGAAAATCATTGTAAGTATGTATAGAATACATCATATTCCATCACCATCATCATCCCTTGGGTTATATGCATGAACTCAAAACATTTATGTTGTCTCAACATCTCTGAATAAATGTATTCCAAGAACCTCTCTAAGAAGTCCTTCCATAACATATCATCAGTCTGTCTAGTTCACTCTTAAATGTCCCACCAGCTCTTCACTAATCCCCACAGCATATAAGTATCCAAATTGACCCTTATTTTCGCTAGAGTCTCCAAATTGGAAATTATTGTCTCTATAAACTCAACTTAGAATTCAGATCCCTATGGTATACCCTCTCTAGTAAAAGTTGGAGGGTGTTGCAACTGAAACTCCCTTGTAAAATCAGACATTCTTTTCACAAATCACCCTAGGTCTCTCTTCATGAATTTAATGAAGTGAGAAAAGTTCTCTCTGAACTTCCCCCCTTTATATTTAGCTGGCATGATCAGGTCCTCAATTTCCCTAACAATAAAAGTATTCCTAGGCTTTCCCCTTGGTAGTCCCCACAATAAGCATCGTGGAGGCATAGTCTCTACAATTCCAAACACACGTATCAGGTATTTTAACACAACCTTATAATAATTACATAAAAGTCAATAATCACAATAATCCATTTCACCCACCTCACCACATGGTAAAAACCAAAGCTCTACCACAACTCTTAACCACTCTATCTTAGGTTTTGGTTAACAAAGGTAAACACACTATTATAATAAAGTTTCTCAATTAGGCGCCCAAATATTCTCATTTTTAATCATTTTAAAACTTTATAAATTCATGTTAGGCAAAAAAATTCATTTTAATCTCATGAGAGGAAAACATTTCAAGTTCAACAGCTTACCCATAACATGTTTCCCTCTGTATTCCTAAAATGATGCATGTCATAATAACCTTTAGTTCCTAGAATGATTCATGCAGAATCAACTCTAATTCCATTCTGGGTAGTGAATCAACACTCATAAATTCTCAGAAACAGTAATCACATCACAAATAAAGTGCATCACCCAAGGTGAAATAATATTCTACTATAACAGCAAATAGAAATTACAACAATCCCACCCTAAGTATTCGGGTTTTTCCCCCATACATGAGTTTTCAACTCTCATGCATGAGATCATTACCAAGCCCAGACTCTTCTTAGTATCCTTTCTACCTTTCTCTAAACAATAACACAAAACAAGAAGAAAGAAAAATAGACCTCTAATATAAATTTGTAACGTCCAGACATGGGTGTTGTGCAATAGTGCCCCGAGTTGGTTTGCCACATGACCTCAAGCATGCCTCCCCATATGCAAGAGGATTATGACTAATAGAGAGGTTCTGGTATATCATTCATGGGGATACTATACCCTCCTTTATCAGAATAAAACACCAGTAGAAGTAAATAACAATACATAAAATCATATATAACTAGAACCATACTCATGTCACAAGATAACCAAACAGGCAAAAACCATACCCAACTGAAAGGGAAAACATGAAATACCAATATAAGTGTCATGTTCCTATAATGAAACTAAAATTAAAGAAACTAGGACTCTTCAAGAGGGTTCTGAACCACTCCCATCCCCATCATCCAAGATCCGTCCCCAATCATCCAACTATCCCTGGACCTTTTCCCTTATCCAATCCTACAACAATATAATCTATTTGGGTACCAATTAGGAAGCCCAAATAGGATGTGTGTACAACTTAGCAGGACACCACAAATGGTGTCTAAAACAAGTCCAGTCAGAATATAGTGCATGTATTTATATAAGTAAAATTAAAATGCAATAATAAATAGTTTATAACATTTCCATTTATTCATATCTAACTACATTAACTCTATGATTCCCAAGGATACATGTATCTCAAGACTATCTTTCTATCATACATAAAGATATCATAAATCTAGATCTAGGTCTACAATATTAGAACTAAATATCACCACAAAGGTTTAGATCCAAGGAAAAGGAGGATATATTCCATGAAAATATCAACGAAATATAGAAGAAAGTATCGGAGAATCATCGGGATGAAATCTACTTACAGAGAGAAGAGTAGATATTCAATTTGGAATTTAGATCTCGAAAAACGGTGTTTGTAAGGTTGGTATCCCTTTGTTTCAATGGGAGAACCTTCCTTTCCCCTTAAGAAAGTAAAATCCTGAATTAGGGCCGTATAGGAGCTGAAACAAGTCATTAAATGTTGAAAATGAGTGAGATCAACAATTTTAGGATCTCATTGTCGGACCTCACTTGGTTTAGTCACACAGTTAAACAAAATTTGTGCTAAATATGCATTAGCCACTACTTCAAGGTGGAACATCACATTGATACATCACACGAACTATCTAATCAATCTTTAACCATGTTGAATCCACTGCCTCAAAAGACCATAGAATGCAGAGTTTATCACAGGTAGCCGCACGGTTTGTACAAATTGTGCGCCAACCGTACACAATATATTTTCTATAAAATTTTCAGAGACTTAACCCAAAATCACCCCAAGAAATAACTCCAATCAAAGTTACATAAGTAAAAAACAAAATACCTAGAATTGCACCCGAGATAACTCTGGAAAAGGTTGGGATCTTAATATCTCTTCACCTTATAACAACTCATCCTCAAGGTGCACTTCCAAGCCTTTAAAATATTCCAAGCCAAAAAGATCCAGCCAACAGGACCTCATATCTACTACTTTTTTTCATGTTTCCTCTTCTACACATCCATGTTTCCATAACACAAAAACTATTGGCAAAGTCTTAGCCCTCAACACTTTCTCACTGCGATCGAACACACGTATCAGATGCTCCTCAAGGAAACATATATCTCATGGTCAAACTCATCCACATCTATCACTTGAGAAGGGTCTGGGTGATACCTATAAAGTTTTAATACATGGAAAACATCATTTATAGTGTTTTGTCTCTATGGAAGATCCAATCAGTATGCTATCATCCCAATTCTTTCCACTATCTCAAAGGGTCCAACAAACTTAACAACTAACTCTCCCGACCTCTATATCCTGTGGTGACCTAACATAGAAGAAACCTAAAATAATACAATATCACCCTCTATAAACTCTAGGGTTCATCTCTGTCTATCATCATACAACTTATGTCTACTCTAAGATGTATCCATACATGTTCGAATCAACTATACCTACTTTGATGTCTCCTGCATGAGACTCAGTCCCAATAACTCTGGATCATCAGCCTCTATCTAGCATAGCGGTGATCTATATGGTTCTCCATAAAGTGCCTCATATAGATCCATATATATGGTTTTCTGATAACTATTGTTATAGGAAAACTTCATTAAATCTAATTTATTTTCCCAATATCCACAGAAGTTGAGCACACTTTCTCGTAGCATATCCTCAACCACCTTTATAGTACTTTCTGAATGCCCATCTATCTGTGGGTGGAAAGCCGTACTCAATAACACTTGTGTGCCAAGTGGTTTCTATAATCTCTTCCAAAAGAATGAAGTGAAGTGTGAATCACAATATAAAACTATACTCTATGGAACTCCATGCAAACATACTATCTCTCAAACATACAGTTCTCCAAACTGTTTTACTATAAAGGTTTCCCCTGTAGGATGGAAATGCACTACCTTTTTCAGTTGATCCACAATGACCTAAATAGAATCATTATTTATAATCATCTTCAGAATACCCACCACAAAATCCATGGTCACGTTATCCCACTTCCACTACGGAATAAAAAAATGGATGTAGCAAGCCACTAGGTTGTTAATGCTCTGCCTTCACTGACTAACACATAAAGAATCTTTTCACAGACCCTGCAATCTCCTTTTTCATGTATGGCCACCAAAACTGTCATCATAAGTCATGGTTTATTTTGGTTACACCATGATACACCACCCATTTCAAGGAATGAAATTTATGCATAACTTTTCTATAGGGATTGTTGGCACAACAACTCATTCCTCACATAGATGATCTCATCCTCATCTATCAACCAGTTTGAAGATGACTCCACACCTTTAAAGAATTCCATCAAGGATAAACATTCTAGATCCTCATAATGTCTATCCTTAATCTATCTCAAAAGAGTAGATTCCACTGCAACTGAAACCAGAGTCGTCTTCTCCTAACTCTCCTAAACCACCACATGAATTTCAGCTAGCAATTTCATCATCTTCCACTCTTCACTCCGCTCTTAAACCATCTAAGTTTGAGTTTTCCTTCTCAAGGAATCATCCATGCTATTTCCATTCTTGGGCGTATATACCTCTTCAAAATCAAAAGAATACTTATACCCAACCAATTAACATTGACAAATATTCAAATCAAGTTGTAAAAATATATACTTCAAACTCTTGTTATCAGTATAGACTATAAACATTTATCCCAAAATATAGTGTTGCCAACACTTAAGAGAATAAACCACTATTACCAACTTGAGGTTGTGTGTGGGGTAATTCCCTTCGTGAGGCCTCAACTACCGAGACCCATACACCACAACTCAATCTCCATACATTATCACAACTTCATGTCTGATCCCAAAAGTGTCACAATATACTATATACTCTTCACCTGACTCAGGTAGGATCAAAATTGGTGCTGATGTTAAGAAATTATTCAAATCCAAAAATGATCTATCACAAGCCTCTAGCCATTAAAAATTTACCCCCATTTGGTCAATCTTGAAAGTGGAACTTCCAAATAGAAAAAGTCTTGGATAAATGACCTGTAATATCCAGCTAATCCTAGGAAACTTCGGATATCAAAAAATTCATGGGATTCTCCCAAGAAACCACTACCTAAACCTCCCCTAGGTCTACTAACACACCTTTATATGAGATAATATTCCCCATGAAGTGTACATGGTCAATCCAAAACTAAAACATATATATCTTGTAATATAACTAATGTTCTCCAAGTGTACCTAGGACAATGTCAAGGTGTTGGGCAGGATCGTCAGGAGTTTGGGAGTACACCAAGATGTCATCCACAAACACCACCAAGAACTGATCTAGATATGAATGAAAGATCATGTTCATCAAATCCATCAACATTGGGGGTGTATTTTTCAACCCAAACAACATTATAATAAACTCATAAAATCCATACCTTCTTTTAAAAGTAGTCCTCAGTATATCAGAAGTCTTTACTCATTTTTTGATACCCTAATATCAAATCGATATTTTAAAACACACAAGCTCCCTTAAATTGGTCAAAGAGATCATTGATATGCAGAAGTTGAGGTCATTTCTTTATATTCCTTTTGTTCAACTTCTATTAATCGACACAGAAACATAAAATCTCATTATCCTTCTTTGTGAAAAAGACTGGTGATCCCTAAGGTGATGTACTTGGATGGATAAATCCCTTATCCACTAACACCTCAAATTGAGCCTTAATCTCTTGAATCTTAGTTGGTTCCATTTTTTACAATGAAATAGATATTGGATTAGTCCCCAACATGATCTCAATTGTGAATTCCACATCCCCCTCAGGTGGTATCCCTGATAAGTCTTCAGAAAATACATCATGAAATGGTTCTACTACTTATGGAAGAATATATTTCATAAAAACCCAATCATCTAATAATAGACTAGAAACACGGATTGTGATCTCTCCCAATTTCAAAGTAATTTGCCCTTCTCGACCTACCTATATATCCTACTTTCCATGATGAATATATTGGTCACCCTTAGGATATGTAAATGTAACTCTCCTATGGTAATAATCGATTTGGGCTCGGTATGCGACTATCCAGTCCATACCCAAAATTAGGTTGAAGCCTAATATATCAAGAGTATAGAGATCCCATAGAAAACTATATTCCCGAATCTCTAGTGAGCATCCATTGTATAGACAGATACCTCTAGACCATACTCCAAACGGTGTATCTAAAGTCATTTTTTCACTCACAAACTCCACCACCAGGCTCAAACCATTAATAATTTTTTCAGATATAAAGGAATAAGAAGAACCAGTACCAAACAAGGAAATAGATAAATTATAATCTACTAGAATATTACCTCTCACTATCGATGGTCCAGCCATGCTATCCACAAGTGTAGTTTTTACTACATGTAATTGTTTTATCGCTCTTCCCTATGATGTTATCTAACTCCCCTGAGTAGCATCACACTGTTGATGTGGGATCTCCTACCCAAAAGAACCAAGTCCACTACCTCAACCACCTTAACCATTAGAAATCCAATTTCGAGCTCGATATGGTGTAGAAGATCCTCTTCCCATACTCTGACTCTGCCCAGCTGCTCCTTCAGTATCAGTCTGTCACTATGACCTACAAAATTTCTATAAATTCACTATATTTCCGCAAGATTGACACAAAACGAGTGTTCTGGAATAGTATCGATGATAGTGTCCTGAATTACCACACTGGTGAAAGATATACCTAGTAAGGTCCTGTCCAACTGACCCCCCATATATGCATACTCTACTTCCCACTATCTTGGAATGTTTTCATAATGGTGCTTCAAACTCCTGTAACTCACACATCCTAATAGTTCGGTAATAAAAACCTATCCATTAATTGAATTCTACCTCAATTTTTCTAAAACTATGATATCCTGACCACCACTTCCCTAAACATTATCAACCAAAATATATTCACCTAGGACTTAATATCACACTTAATTCCTTCCTGAAAACATTTTTTCCTAGCTTCTTCATCTCCTAATAACATTGGAGCAAAGCATTGTAGGTCTATGTATCATCCAGTATAGTCCATCACTGACATGCTCCCTTGGGTTAGATTCATGAACTCAATATCTTTCTCTTGTCTCAGCCTCTCTAGAAATAAGTGTTCCAAAAACCTCTCTATGAAGTCCTTTCATAACATACTGTCAGTCTGTCCAGTTCACTCCCAAATGACTCCTAGTTTTTAACTAATCCCCACCGAATATAAGTATCTAACTTGACCCTCATCTCAGCCGGATTCTCCATATGTTAAATTATTGTCTCTATAAAGTCAACCAAGAATTCAGATCCCTCAGGTCTAACCTCTCTAGTTAAAGTATGAGGGTTCTGCAACTGAGACAAACATTTAAATATAGAAATTCTTTTCACAAATCATCCTAGGTCACTTTTCATGAATTTCATGAAGTGATAAAAGTTCTCTAAAAACATATCCCCTTCATATTTAGCTGTAAATATTGGTTCCTCAAATTCCCTAATTGGAAAAACATTTCTAGGCATGCCCCTCAGTTTTGTCCTCAATAAGCATCGTGGAGGTATACTCTATACAATGCCAAACACATGTATTAGGTACCATAACACAACCTTATAAAATTATATAAGAGTAAATAATCACAATAATCCATTTCCACCACCTCACCACATGGTAAAAATCGAGGTGCTAGCAAAACCCTTAACCATCCTACTTATAGGTTTTGGTTAACAAAGTTAAACACAATATCATAATCAATTTTCTCAATTACACACCCAATTATTCTCATTTTTCATCATTTTAAAATCTTTATTAATTCATTAGCACCGTTTTTCATTTTAATCTCACAAGAAGGAAAACAGTTCAAGTAAACAACTTACCCATAACTTGTTTCCCTGTGCGTTTCTAAAATAATGCATGTCATAATAACCCTGAGTTCCTAGAGTGATTCATGAAAACTCAACTCTCATGCAATTCTCGGCCATGAATAAATACTGAAAAATTCTCAGAAAAAATAATCACATCACAAAAAAAGTGCCTCACCCAAGGTGAAATAATATTCAACTGTAACAAAAAATAGTAGTAACAACAATCCCACCCTAAGTACTCTAGTTTTCCCACATACATGAGTTTGAAACTACCATGTACGAGCTCATTAACAAGCCCCGAATCATCCTAGTATACTATATACCTTTCCCAAAATAGTAATTCAAAATAAGAAGAAATAAAATTGTACCTCTCATACCACTTTGTAATGTCTAAACACTGGTGTCGTGCAACAGTGCCCCGAGTCAGTTCTCCACATGACCTCAAGCATGCCTCCCCATATTCAAGAGGCTTTCTACTAGCAGTGAGGGTCTGGTAAGTCATTCATGGGGACAATATACCATATTTTATCATAGTAAAACACCATAACAAGTAAATAAACAATACATGGAAGCATATATAACCATAATAATACTCATGTCACAAGATTACCAAACAAGAAAATACAATACTCAAGTGAAAGGGAAAACATTCTATGCCAATATAAGTGCCGAGTGTCAATAATAAAACTGAAATTAAGGACACTAAGACTCTCTAAGTGGGTTTCAAACCACATCTGGTCCCCTCATCCAAGATCCATCCCTAATCAACCACATATCCCATGGTCATTTCCCTTATCCAATCCTACAACAATTTAATATATTTGGGTACCAATCAGGGAGCCCAAATAGGGTGTATGTACAACATAGTAGGCCACCTCCAATGGTGTCTAAAATAAGTCCAGTCAAAAGATAGTGCAAAAATTTCTATAGGAAAAATACAATGCAATAATAAAAAATTGATCACATTTTCATTTATTCGTATCTAACTACATTAACTCCAGGGTCCCAAGGATACTCGTACCTCAATACTAACTTGATCTTGTACTGGAGACAAAAGTGATCCCTAGGTAATATCATATCTTAATATTGACATCTCACTGAATCTTGAATTAATCAAGGTTCTATGACATCTCAGTACCTAATTTGACTCGTGTTGTTGTTCTAATATTCACATGTGAGGTCATAACTTGGAGTGACAATATTTCAATTTTTTAATTTCACATTAAAAAAAACTACATTACAAAAGTTAAAAAAATCACAAAATTAAGTAATATAACCATGATACCAAGCTTACTCCTAAATAGAATGACTATCTTCTCATTATCTTTACTCATAAGTATAATGAACATGTCACCAAGTATACTTTTTAATTTAGAATGATCATGTTCCCATTCTCTTTACTCATAATTATATTGACCATGTTATCATTTGTACTTCTAAATTTAGAATTACCCTATTCCCAATCTTTATCACATAATTATCTTACCAATTAATTATCACCCCAATCACATTACTAATGTAAAAATTCGTTAAATGTATCCATTACATTAGTTAACTCAACAATTAACTAAGTGATTCAAACCATTAATTAATTCATCAATTAATTATTAAAAATAAAATTAATATTCCATTATTAATTTTCAAGAATTAATTATCTCAATATAATCTTAACATTCCATAATTAATCCCACAATTAATTATCTAGATCATTTTATCAAAGGCATATAATTAATCCCCAATTAATTATCTCAACTTATCCAATTAAAAGTATCATAATTAATCCCCTGATTAATTATCTACATTACAACCCCTACCTATTATAATAAGTTCCCCGAATTAATTATCTAATAGGGAATCCCCTTAGTCTCATGATTAATTCCCCAATTAATCACCAATTTCAACAATGTTTTGCTAAATTAATTGGTCAATCTGATAAACCCAATTCAAGAAAATAAATTGTTGAAGGATTATAGTAATTATAAAAAATTTCATATACATATCAAATACATGAATATGGGAATTATATTTATACTACCAACCTCTTTTCATTGACGTATGTTTTCCCAATGGAATTTCCCAAAATTTGAGCAGTGAAACGATGTGAATAAAAGTTCTGAATCTAAATCCCTAAACCAAAATCAAGATCAAATACCTCAAGATCTTATAAATAAAGATCTAGATCCACTATAATAGATCTAGATATCACCACAAAGGTTTATATCTAAGTAAATAGAGGATGTCTTCCATTATATTTTTAAGGAAAGATATAAGAAATAATAGGAGAATCATCAGGATGAAATCCACTTACTCGGAGAAGAGTGGATCTTCAATTTGGGCTTTCGATCTTGAAGAACGGTGTTCTTAAGGACTTGGAATCCATATGGTTCTATGGGAGAACCTTAATTTACCCTTAGGAAAGTAAAATCCTATGTTAAGGACATATAGGAGGTGAAACAAGTCATTAATTGTTGAAAACGAGTGAGATCTAAAATTTTAGGATCTCATTTTCGTCCCTCACACGGTTAGAAAAAATTTTGTGATAACCATGCATTAGCCACTTATTAATGGGGAACTTCACATGGATACCTCGCACAGACTATCAAATCATACTTTAAACACGTTGAATCCACTGCCTCAAAAGACCAGAGAGTGTATGGTTTCTCCTAGGAATCTACACAGTTTGTATAACCCATGCGCCAACCGTGCATAGCCTCTTTTCTCCAAAATTTTATTAGACTTCACCCAAACACCCCCAATCCATAACTACAATGAAAGGTACTTAAGTAAAAAAATAAAAAAGTAACTAAAATTGCACCTGAGATAACTCTAGAATAGTTTAGGATCTTATAGTAACCCTACTTCAAACCACTTGAATCATTACCCTTATACATCACCTCTGAGCCCAACCACAAGTCTGGGGTAACCCTGAATTCATTTAAATAGAGTCCAAGGAACTATCCCAAGGTATTCAGCAATATATTTTTAAAATTGAAAAGTTGGTAGAAATCCAAAGCATCCACATTCGATAATTGGTTGATCCCAGAGTGGCATCTGCCCGGCAGTTATGTTAGAAGTAGATGGATGGTCTCCAATAGTGTATTCAAGGCGTTCATACTAGGGAACCCAAGTACCACCCAGGACTAACCAATCCTTGATAAGAACCAGGCATAAAACATGAAACCAAAATAAAACAACCCAAACAAGCCCAATAAATTTTAAAACATTAGTGTAGAGTATGAGCGACGCTCTCTTAGTGCATCAAGGATGATGTCTAGATAGGGGGCACAATCGTCTCTTTGAAAAGAGTACATTAAGAAGGTTTTAGGGGTATCCAAAAGATTTTAGAAACTTTTTCCACATTCAATATAAAAGTTTTGGTATGTTTTGGACCCAAACATACCAAAATATAGGAAGGAAAAGAAGTAGATCCACTATCAGTCGACTTCTTGAAAGAATCTTGGATTCACCTGCTAACACATCACCATTAACAGATCACAAGCCTTTACTACACGAGGCATTTTGTGATCATTCAAGAATTAACCCCTAAATTTATTCCAAATACAATAGTGTTTCTCATAGGTTTCATACACATCCAAACCCATAAACTTCAGGATTTTGAGAAATAACTGACACAAAACATGACTTGCAAGCATCAAGTGCATTCAGAAAAACCCTTCCATTTTCCAATGGTCCTATCAGTTGTGTTATTTCTACTTAGAAGGAAAAATTGTCACCAAAACTGACATTATTCTCTCCAACCTAAGGAGTATCATATCCATCTAAAGAAGTGATAGAATAGTCACTCACATTAATCTTGATCAAACCACTTTAAACGTACATGTGTTTCTCCTCTAATCCCTGATACCCACATCACAACATCTAAATATAATGAAAACCAACCATATCAGCAGGTCAAAGAACCTTATCTTTTGGAACATAATTCTAGGCATTAGGATGAACTAGATTTTTTTTTAACTCTTAGGTCACTCTACTATGGTGATAAACTAAGAACATACTCAACAACCTAAAGATCAATGATATCTCCGAACTCAATCAGTTCGTTTAGAACATATAGGAAATCAATGGGTACCACATATATCAACACACACAAGATTGTTATTTATAATCAAACAGCACATCCTTAATACTACCCATAGTCTCATCAGCCCTATGAATTCAAGTATCATATGGATAATGAAATAATCTATCTCAAAGGCACATTAATCCATACAACTATAAAATAGACTGACCACCTCATAGGTCACCCAAGAAAAAGAATAGGGTTATAGAACCTAAGAAGTAGCTGACCATACCCTTGGCATGTCAAACCTACTAAAACTGAGCATTTCTTGATGGTCAACACTGTAAACAGAGTCAGGGATACCATGTCCACCCATCCAAATAAGGGTTTCATTCAAAATATAAGAGTCCTACAAGGAACAACAACACCTTGATGACACCAAATGTCTGAAAATCACTACATTTTAAAGGAATATAAGGTCTAAGGGTGCTATAAACCATGGCCTATCCCCTTATGAAGCACATGAATCGACCCTATCACTAGGTCATTCCAAACTGAAGTCACCATATCAACATCCTATCATTTAAGCCATTGTTAAACGAAAAAGGGCCTACGGAAAATGCTCATGTTTCTATTCCAAGTAAATTCAAAGATAAAAGTTCAACTACACTTACATTATGGTTTAAATAAATGAAAACTCATAGGATTACATTTTCAAGTCTTTATATTGATTCAGAATTACCTTATAAACATTTAAAAGATTTAAGACTAAGCATCAAGCAAAATAGGAAAGTCTTATCCAAATTCCTTTTTTAAAACATTAATATATTTATTGAAATCCCATAATAATTAGTCAATTCACCATACAAATTATATCTTAATTTATACTCATTGGTAATAGATAAAGCAACATATATGGTCCCATTTAACAAACCCAGGTTCTTCAAAATGCAACCAAATAGAAATTATTTAACTACTAAAGAATTAAAATTCATATATGTAATGTCCTGGAAATTTCGTATAATTTCTTTTAATTATAAGGAATTATTTTGAGATCGTGAAATCTAACAGCGAGTGATTTTGAGGCCCGGAGTGCCTGTAATGATCCGTCTAAGTTTGGTTACGTTTTATTTAGCGCGCCTAAGTTGTTTTCCTGAAAAAGTGGAATAACTCCTAAATGGTAAATCAGATTAGAAATCTTAGGGCACCATTGTGATAAAGATGGCGGGTTTACCCTAGGAGCAACTTAAATTTGGTCGGTGTGGGCCTCCTGTGAGAAAACCCAAAAATGGCATAATCGTAAATAAATTAATTAAATAAATTATTTTATTTTTCAAATGCTTATAACTCACAAACAGTAACTCGGATTGAAAATCTGCGACCACCATAGAACTCATGAGGGTATAATCTCTTTAGGCAGATACTAACATTGGTTGGCATGGTCCCCTAGTGAAAGTTAGTTTTTGGCCATAAATAAAATAATTAAGTGAGAATTATTTTTTTGTAAGATCCATAACTTTTAAATGGTAACTCGGATAGAAAATACGAGAGTATCGTTGGATTCGTTGGAGCCTGATTTACTTAGGCAGAGCCTAACCTCAACTGGTGCGGGTTGAGGGTGACTGTAAATAATTTTTCGAACTTTTTTTCGGGTACGTTTAGTAAACATGCAAGCGGTGATTTTTAACTTTTGAACCGGTGCTCGGAATTGAAATCTAAGGACACAGTTGAACTTGCAGTGTCGATATTCACTTAAGGATACCTTCACTTCAACCACAGTAGGTCCGGAGAAAAAGTTAGTTTTTGGAACTTTTAATAGAATAAATAAAATAACTTTATTATTTTATTTTTATTCTATTCCTCCAACGGGAGACCAGTAAGGTGGGACCAGCAACGTGTCAAGCCAATTAATGGATTGACCTTTCAATTCTATGTAACTACACCATTGTGGAATTAGGAATGTTTCTAATTAATGGTCCACCATTAATCCCACGAACATTTCACACCCTTCCCCTCTTCTATTTATATGGAGTTTGGGGAGAGGTGATGGAACTGCTTTGCCAAGAAAAGAAGTGCTAATAAAGTTCAGTGACGTCAAACCCTTGGAGGACAAAGCCGGTACCAGCAGGAGGTGAAGAGAGACACTGAAACCCTGAACCATAGATCGATGAATGAGTCACGTTGATGGAGGCTACTTGTGGGGGATGACGAACACCGACACTTCCTCAAACACGGGCGCTCTCAAACAAACTTGAGGTACAGTTTGTCATTTTAAATATTCCATTACTGTTCTTTATGTTCTTCATGATTCAAGAAATAATTGAGTTGCTTGCTACTGCTCTAACGCGGATGGTGCGGGCCGAAAAAACATGGTCCAACCACTCCGCTAAATCCTTGTGTTTATTTTGGTGTGTTCTTCTTGATGGTGGAGGATGGAAACCAACACCGGTGGGGCACAGGAATGGCGGTCGGCACCACGGTCGGCCTCAACGAAGGCGACGGCGTGACCGCAGCGCCCAACAAAAGAGAATCGTGGCCTCGAGCCATGACGGTGAGGGAAGGACGCCCAGCTTACTGCCAGCTCCCGGTGAAAGAGGGGGGCACGACTACACCGTGCGGAGAGGACGGCTGGCCATCCGGCCAGCCCTGGACTAGACCGCCTAGAGCGGGTCGGGCCGCTCACCGTGGGTCGGGCCGGACTGCCTGGTGGGGCACAGGAACGTTGGCCGACACCACAGTCGGTGGCGATGAAGGAAACGGCGTGACCGCGCCACCTGACAAGAGAGAACCACGACCATGGGTCGCAGCGGCGAGGGAAGGGCGGTCGACTCACTGTGGGCCGGGTCACACCACGGGCCGGGCTGAACCTAGCTAGTCGGGCTGGGATGAACCAAACTAGATCAGCCCAACGGGTCATGTCGGGTCGGTCTGATCAAGTCAAACCAGACCCTGACCGGTTTCGACCCATTTTATACTTTTGGCCATAACTTTGGCACCAGGCGTCCGTTTGATAAACCGTATGTGGCTCTATAAACCTTGGAGAAAGAAGGTCCCATTGGTATACCCCACTAATGTTTTGGATAACGTTGGTGTATGGTCGGGTTGGATCGAGCACGAATCCAACCGGGCCCTCACGACTAAAAGGCTAATAACATACAGACCAGGCGTCTGATTGACGCACTGTCTATTACGTTGAGACTCCTATGACGTGGCGGTCTATTGGGATATATCTTCATGGGACTTAATGGAAGATTAAGTATCAACCAGTGGATTGACGAGAAAACCCTCCCGGAGAGAAGCGAGCTTAGTGCGGGAACCCTGTAGAAAGTTGTGAAGATGTACTAGGATCCTGTGTGGGTATGACGATGTACTGGAGATGTACTAGGATCTTATGTGGGTTTGATGATGTACTGACGATGTACTAGGATCTTATGTGGGTCTGATAATGTACTGATGATATACTAGGATCTTTTGTGGGTCTGATGAAGTACTAACAATGTACTAGGATTATGTGTGGGCCTGATGATATGCTAATTATGTACTAGGAACCTATGTGAGTCTGATGACATTCTAATGATGTAATAGAGTTCTGTGTGGGTCTGACAATGTACTGACGATGTACTAGGATCTTGTGTGGGTCTGACGATGTACTGACGATGTACTAGGATTTTGTGTGGGTCTGATGAGGTACTAATGAGGTACTGATGATGTACTAGGATCCTGTGTGGGTCTGATGATGTACTATGATCCTCTGTGGGTCTGATGATAATTTATGTACCTTCATTGGTCTACCTCTTAACAAAGTAAGATGAATTAGTAGTTACATCTAACCATCTCTGCTATTGTGCCTAAGTTATACCTGGTGTGAGATGAATCTATACCTTAGTGGTATTCTTCTATGTGGAATACTTGTGTGATATATACGTTCATGGTAATACCTTGGTGGTATTCTTCTATGTGTCGTACCTTTGTGGTACTTACCTTCATGGTATTTCTTCCTTTGGAGAATAGTTGATCTTTGGGCTTTTGAGTTGGACCTGTGTTTCCTCATGATTGAGATGGGTATACTTGATAAATTAGGTATATGTATGGGAATATACCTAAGTGGGGTTGTTTGTTGATTTCATGTCATGTGATTTACCCTTTGTTGATTTTTTGAGACCTTGAGGGTCTCGGGGTCCCTACTGAGTATCGTTATACTCACCCCTGGATGGGTTATGCCCTCACCTTGTTGTGTTTGGTGTAGACGACAAACAGCGCTGACTGAGGATGAGGGTATCGGGACTAGAGGTAGCTTTAGGTGTACCTTAGATGAGGCATACCATAGAGAGGACCGTTCGATATCTGTACCTACCTTTCAGGTATAATCCTTGGTGGGTGTTCACGGGAGCTGTTCCAGTTTACTTGTACTTTCCAGTTTTGTTATACTTTTTAGTTGGGCTTGTATTCTAGCCCCTTTTACTTACTATACACACTCTTTTTACTATATAGTTTACATGTGTTCATATCTTGTTGTGTGGTTGGTCGTGTGAGTTTTTAGGATATAAAGGCAATGCCTTCCCAGTTTTAGGGAAAACACCTTTCAGTGCTAGTCACCAGCCCCTGGCCTGTGGAAGGCGGGCTTGGGGTAGTAATGGCACAGGGCTCGGGGGAGAGGTCGTGAAAATATAGAGGGTTATATCATAAGAAATATTACCCAAAAAACCTACTTGGGTCCATTTGAGTATTTTTAGAAGCAAACCACACGATTTCCATGCCCATGTGATAGTGTCACCAGCCTTTATAGTGAAAACGATTTCATTTTAGTTACAAATTAAACAACTTTTACATTTTAAACCCTCTAAAAATATACCATGTTCATATAAAATTGTCTGATTATTTGGTTTTTCATTTTCTAAACCTATAAAGTGCTCATACACATTATAGACCATGTATTAGCTCACATTTAACTAGAACCAATCCACTTTAAAATGGAACTTTAGTAGTCTCTACATTTTCATTTTAACAACAGTCCATATATGATTCTATAAGGTTCTAGAGATGGTTAGAGTCTATGGGTTACCTTTTCCCAATCATAAGGTACCCATACACCTTAAAACTAAAAACTGACTCTCATTTACTCAAAACCCATATATTTATCCCATGTAACCATTTCCATATCAACAAAAACCTAGGTGTGCTATTACAAGAAATAAACATAGAGGATCATGCTAGATAAATAGAAAACATGACATATAATCACATAATCATGTTAGATATGAAATCATGATAAAAATTAACTACCAGGTACAAACTAATAATGGCATAGAACTCAAGGCTCACAAATCAAATCAACAAGAAGCTCTACAAATTCAACTACATGGAATATCATATGTGTGAAATGTTAATTTCTATGTGCATAATATGATGCATGTAATGCTTCAACCTTTTCATACCAGGATAGGGGTAAAATACCATAAATTAAATAAACCAATAAGAAGTGAAAAGTATACCAATCACTCTAGGGGAAATCATAACCAATTTTAACTGAAAATAGCCTGAACAATAGTCACATCCCCGGCTACTTGGACTTTTCCCCATGAGTGGGGTGATCAGTCATAGACATGGATATTTATTAAGAACCAAAAAATTCCTAGTCTCTTTTCTACCAACTAAAAATAGTAAGACAAAGGAAAAAAGACACATTTGATACCACTTTGTAACATACTGGCCAGAATGACCACTAAGATGGTAGCTAGACCGGTGGGTCGCATGGCCTCAAGCTCACACACACATACACCATATACTACAGACTAGTGGAGAGGGTCTATGGAGGTGATAATGGGGAGACTATACCCTCATACTAGAGTATCAAAGTGGTATAATAAAGAATAAATAACAAACAATAGAAGAAGCGGTAATATTTAAAGATAGATCAGTGGAAGAATTATATTAAATGAATATAAAAGAATGGCCAATGCCATTATACAAAGATTTTTGAATTTTTAGATGATAGTACCTAAACTAAAAAATAGGAAAACAGTAGGAAATAGAATATAGTAGAGAAAAGGAATAAGAAAAGAAACAAAGGCCCCAACTGAAATCCTCCACATGTAGCCTAATATTCTTCTCGGTCCGAAGATCCTAACTCCCAGGTACTGTCCAGACAGCTCAAGTAATCAGTTATAGTCCTGAGAACATAAGGTCTACTCAGGTACCTTCTTACAATGGAAGTCTGAGTAGGGTGTGAGATATAAATCCTAGTAAGTTACCATCCATGGTTTCTATAGATGAATCTTTTCTATGAATAATAATTAAATCAATGTGCATGTAATATGAATAAATAAACAACTGAATAAATAAACGACAACCAGATCAGGTTCCATAAGGAAACATAGAGGCTCTACATGATTTGGATCACAACCAAAAAGATAATATGAATAGTAACCATATGTATATAGTAATAATATATACATAGTATAGTTCTATATTTCATCCATCTATATGAACCATGTACGTGCAGACATAAGTGGCTGTATACATGGAATACTAGTTGCTTAATGGGATAGAGTATAACTTAGTCATCCATAACCAATCTAAACGAGTCTATAGGCTCATGAAATAGGGTACATTCCCTACATCCCAATAGAGTGTGAGGCATCATGCATAACACTCGGGATGGTGAGTGAGTCATCATTCCAACACTCAAATCATGGAATGTGGTGTGTAATTTACAAAAAATCATATAGTATCATTGTTGTGAGAAGTCATGCTCAACACATGAAGTAAGGGAGTGTGATACCTCCATCATCAATATAACACTTAACATCATTCCAAAGATGATGTATAAAGACTAATCATATTTATCATAAACATACATGATAAAATACATATCATGCTTTACATTTATTAAGACTATATAAAGGTGTCATCATTTTTATAATTCAATCCATGAGATAATACCTCTCATGATTTTCTTTTAATAATCTCGTATAACTAGGGAGTTCCATTTATAAAAATTCAAATTAATCACGTACTTAAGAAAGCACTAAATAGAATTCCCTTACCACCCTTCACATTTCATTTCACATAAATAGTTTAATATAAAAAAGTCTTCCAATTTAATGGAATCCATCATATTTAATCCAATACATTAAATTCATTTAACCTGGAATTACAATTTAATAAGCTCAAGGGATTGCTTGGAAAGGTGAAATGGTCAGAGGAGGAAATTTCCTACTTGGGAAATTTCATTTAGGAGGAAATTCAAGACCTTAGGAGGAGCTTGGGTCATTAAACCTTTAGGGAGGAGTTGTTCAGGCCTTTCACTTAAAAGGTTCAATGGTTAAAGGGATAGTTAGGGGACCATTCACTAAATATTATATATATCTAGCAAGAGTCACAAATCAATTTACATTAAAGAAAAAAATTAAGAATACTTACAGAAAATGGAAATTCAATTATATACAATTCAATATGAAACTTAGGAGGTTCCATTATCATTTAGACAAGTTAATACAAGGGGGAAATATATTTATAATCTAAGATGAACACTTAAAAGAAGTTTTAATGATTTAAACAGTTGATTATAAATGAAAAATTAATTCTTTCACACCCACGAGGTGTCTGGAATCTAGGTTAGCCACCTTAAACTACTAGACAAGGATCATAGCGAGTATATCTAGGTATGGAGATCAATTATATATGAATAACCCAATTATAAAGTGTCGCTCGGTAAAGGCAACTGCATGGAATAATGACACTATTCATAGAATTATAGAAAATAAGGAAACATTTATAGACCACCTACCTTATACTTAATTCATTCCACTCATCATATATCGAGGTATTATTTGGACTGATATTGAAGAAATCTAAGAAACAAACCATCACCCTAAAAATAGGGAAAATGAGATTGCACAAAAATAGCACAGCCGATACAGAACTAAATAAGGAGCAAAAGAAAAGGAAAGTAGAGATTACCGATATGGATCCATAGAGACTAATGACACCTGAATCGGATGACAGACTGAGGTGAATACATGATGCCTGGGTTTGGGATTTGGAGACACCCACAACAGCAAGAGGGAGCATCTTGTGTGGCTAGAGAAGGAGGAAAGAAAGGAGAAAATCTTAATGAACATTAAAGGTAGTTTGTTAATTTCACCTTTAAACATGGGTCTCACTATTTGGCTACATGATTTGTCTAAATCGTGCACCAATCGTGTTATACCCCCTACTTAAGAAACCACCTTGCAAAATTTTTTCTACATGGTTATCCTAACTGTGCGCTAACTGTGGGATGAATAGTGTGAGTTTACTTCCTAATTTGATTAAATCTTTTGGGAAATGGGCTTCATTTGGGTAAATTTTGTGTATCCCATTCACTTCACATTTATTCCTCTAAACATGCCACACAGTTTTCTTCTAGGGGCCACATAGTTTCCGGAAAAAAAAACATTCAACCTCTGAAGACCTTCTAAACATGTTCCTTCTGGACACAAAAACATTCAAAACATAATAATACATTCAAGGGAGCTCTAAACCCTTTACCCAATTATAAAAACAACACATTGAAGTGTTCCAACTCTCATAATTACATTCTGAATCATTGTTTAAAGCACAACCCATCCAGTAAATTACAAAAGTACAAATTCTCTAGGATTTTAATCCATTTCAAAACTATGGGTCATTTAAAATGATCTCTATCACTCTATATTAATCCTTATTCATTATTATTCTATTCCATGTCTATGTTTTTATTTACCACCAATTTCATCCTACATGGAAACCAATTAATTTTTTATTTTGGTTGAACGTCATACTTTCCTTTAACTATTATCAAGATAACATCTAATTAACTATTTTATGATGTTGCATCCAAAAAATGGTATATTCAAATGTAAAAAACCTCGATTACTAATATCATGATTAAATTGTGAAGATGGGATTTATTTAAGTGGGGTAGAATGTAAAACCATGAGATTTTAAAATAGGAATATAATGTTTGATAGTGTGTATGATACATATAACCAATAATAGAAGAATATATAACATTTTGTGACATTATGAAATATATCTTCATAAATTAATTAAATCCCTTCAATATATTGGGATGCACACAACACTGGGCATAAATGGAACACGATACTCTATTAAATTTTTATTATTTAAACATAATCATTATAACTCAACCGTTAAATTGGAGCATATAAATTGTATTAAATTAATTATGGAAATATATTTTCTACACATTTATATAATAAATTAAATGTATATCTATTGATTTAAAATAAAATAATAAAAATTTAAAATAAAAAAAAGTGTTCTGTGAAAAAATGTTTTTTTCTTCTAAAAGATGGTTAAATCGTGCTTTAAGCACATAAGTTTAAAATAATTTTTACGAATTTTAGAAAATTTATTTTCTAAAATTAAATTACTTTTTAAAATAGTCATATAAAAATTATTTTTGGATTATTTTTTGAAATTTTTCTAAAATGTTTCATTTTTTATGGAATAGTGAAAAATAAATATTTTTATTTCAAAAGTTTCTTTTCATTTAATTATTTACAAATATAAATAATATTTCAAATTGGTTTTGAAGTAAAATTATCTAAATTGTATAATAATAAATTCTAATTATTTCAATTGCATCAATTTTATATTGATGTTTTATATTAAAAACATTTATACTTGTGATAGTTTTCTGTTTGAAAACCATCAGTTTCATCACATATGTGGGTAAGACATTAGATTGGATTATAACACTTATATGAATTTAATTTAGTAAAATTGATTGAAAATTTTGAATAGGAATAATTCATATTATATAGTATGTTCAACTTAATTTTTTACCAAAATTAATAGTGAAAACAATAAAAATCAACTATTGCGGTTAAGGTAAAAATGGGTTTACCAGGGGGTTAAACTATGGAGATAAGTGTTACAGATGACCAACCAACCAATCAAACACATATTATATAGAAATATTTCAACCTTATACTATCCCAAAATCATTCATAAAGTTTTTTTAATCTTTATTCATGTAGATTAATTTATCATTTTGTATTATTTGGGGAAATTTCTAAGTAAATTTTAATGAGGTCCCATTTCCCCATTTATAAAAGGGCACTCCCTCTCCTCACTTATTCAAAAATCAAAAGGCCTTTTATCTTGAAAAATACATGACCATATTCTCCTAAAAATCTTTTTAAATTTTCTATTCCTTTTTGTCCTCCCAAAAGACAATCCCTATGGTCCTTAAGAGGAGATCTAAAGGAGGTTTCTTTTAGAGAAGGTATTTTTCTTAACAATGCACTTTAATTTTATTTATTCTTCTTCCAACTTCAATATGTATTAACACATAAAATATATTAAAAAATTATATACCATATACTAAAATGTTATTATGTTTATTTCATAACATTTCTCCGTCTCTACTTCCATCAAATGTGAAATAAAATCTTCGAACATGTGTATGACGGACTACAGCCTTACAAACCAATGTAGTTTGTTTTCCATCACCACTTTCATGGATGGTTATAAAGATAGATTTAAAACTTGTATATGATATTTATTATATTGTTATACTATTTTAATTATAATATCACATATACCTTCTAACATTCTATTTCTTTTAAAATATAATAATGTTGCTCGTGTGTACGTCTGACTACCACCTTAGGAAGTGAGGTGAGTCATTTTTCCCACATGATTTACATAGAAAGTAATAATGATAAGTTTAATAAATATATGTTATATATATGAGAGGATATTTATTCTGAAATATCAATATATCACCCACTCCCTTACCCTTTCACCTATTGAAAATGAAAATGTCACTCATGCGTACTTACAGCCTACCATCTCCATGAAGTGATGTGATCCATTCTCCATGTTCAAATTTAAATAAAGATTTTAAAATTTTATCTAATGAAAAATTTATTTTCATAACACTAATATAAATCTGGATATAATGTGACTATTTAATTTTCACAAGAAAAAAAACTTTCAGGAAAACGCACAGATGAGGAAATAAGTCAATTAACACTACAGTCAGGGGAAAATGATATATTATTACAAAGCGGGTGGTAAAATGTTATAATTGGAATATATAAGATATAATATAAATGAATATTGTCCTTGTCTAAATTTATAACATTCTTAATACCATGATACTGGAGGTTAATTCACATTCAACCAAAAGGAAGCAAGAGGTAAGGGACATCATCTCAATTTTCTTTCATTGAGGCATATAATAATGTTATGCACCTAATTTATTTTATATGACGTATATACTAACCCTTTTACATGTAATATCATTAATATTTTATATATCGTGGAATTTTTAGTTTCAATTTCAAGAATTTAATCAAAGGGTATTTGACTTGAAAAATATAGTGGTAATGAATTTCATAACACCATTTCTTTTCATTGGGTTATATTACTTATTCATTATCTTTGATATTCTTAGATTATGTCTGTAACTAATTTTTATTATATTATATTTTATTACCACATTTTTTAGGTGTATTTAAATTTTACACACATAATTTATTCACTAATTAATTCTCACTTCAACAATATTTTTATGTAAGGGTTTATTTCACAATCTCATTTTAATCAAGATTGTTTATACTTGAGTTTCCAGTGAAGGTAATTATTTTATCATTTCCAAAAAAACACTTTCATATTATTATCAAAAAGTTATCATGCTATATTACCATTTTTTCACTCTTCGGTACTTTCAAGTATTGTGAAAATGTTTTTAGTAAATTCAGCTTCATTTCTCTCTACGGTTAAAAATACTTTATCTTCCAAAACTATGTTTTCTAAAAATGTTTTGAAAATTATTTTCAAAATTCTAAAAAATGTTTTCTTAAACAAATTACCCATGTTTTACTTTTTAAAAAATAGTTTTTAAGGGAATATTCATGTTATTTTCCAAACAATTCATGTTTGGGATTTACTAAAAAAGTGAAAGGAAGCATTGCTTTAACATGTACGAAATGTATAGAATTTGTTATCATCATGATCACTCAATGTTTCAAATATTCTAATATAAGTTACAAATTTTATATTTAATAAAATTTATTTTCAATTTTATTCAGAATTTTTTAAATGGTGACATTCACAATGAAAATGATATTTTCTCCAATAATTTTCTTAAAGATCTTTTTTGAACTTTCTATTAGTCAAAGACAACAACCCTTTATTTTAATTATAATTTATTAGTGATATTTCTTGTCGATACCATTATTATTATTCATTTATATGGTTTATGATTATTTTTACTAATAATAATATATAAAATCACTTCTTGGATTCATTTTGGATGTTATTAAATTTACCTTGAATTATTCACTTTCTTGTGAACATTAGAAATTAACTTTCCTCAAAATATCTATATTATTAATCATGGATATTTTTATTGTTTAAAAAATATCACATTTCAACATATGATGTTTTAATTTGAAATTTAATTGATTGAGTGGGAAAATATTGATAATCCACTTTACCTATTCAATGTGGATATTTAATGGAAATTCATATTATTCATGAATTTAATGAATTATTCGATATATAAGGAATGTTGTATGTATGTATATATAGTTGGGTCCTGGTTATAGCTAGACCATCGAGGAATTGGTAGTTTCATGAGACGAATCAATTAGATAGCCTTGGTTAAATGGGTTTATGTTGTATGACAACCCATCAGTTTTAAACTATCTTGAGGAAGGTCTTCATAGTAGACGTTTTATGATGTGTAAGATCATTATATCTAAAAATTAATCATTTCATTCATTGAGAATTCTATTATTATTATCTGTGATATTTTTTCAATGATATTATTTCTAGAGTCATTTCATTACCCATTTATTGATTGAATGGTATATTTACTTAATTATTATTCATGCCATATTGATTATGTCTTATTCAAGTATGATATCCAACATATTGATTAAATGGTATGTGATTTTAGTTACTTACCTTGACATATTGATTATAACAGTTAAGTTATTTAAATGGCATGTTTGTTAAGTTATTTATCTTTACATATTGATTATGATTATTGATTCATGGTAGATTCCCATTTACTTAACTGTTACAGAGCATTTGTGCTCAGGCTTTTTTTTCTTTCCCAGGAAACCATAAAGTCTACTATGATTGATATTCATGGATATTCTAGAGGTAATAAAGTTATTCTCGAAAAAAACTATGTTGTAATTTTTGTTTTCTAATGAAATATGGGAATAGTGTATGTATCTAGTTTCCCAATATTACTAAACTATTCAGTCCTTTAAGATACAATTCATTGAATCATATGCCATTGTAATAAATAAATGAATCAGATCAAGGTTATTTTTGTTAGAATCACTACCAATATAAACTAGGAAAAGGAATATCATGGGAGTATTTTGAATAATTTTTTAATATAAAATTCTTACTTGAAAAGTTCAAAATTTCTAGAATAATAAAATTATTCAATTTTCAGAAATAGAATCTCTTGTTAATAGATTATGCACATAAATTTATGAATATATTCCATATTTCCCCAAAAGATACTGAAATGGAATCCTTGAATAAACAATTTTTTTAGTTAGGACTGAGAGTAGATATTTTCTCAAAGATTGATGCATTGTATACAACGGACTATAAAGAAATGGTAAATAAATAAACAGTGTTAGAAAGTGATATCTTAGTAAATACATTTTGTGGGAGCATGATTATTCATAGTAGAATAGATGGAAACACTAATGTTGGGAATAAGTGGAAGAGGTCCATGTACTTCAAGAGTGGTGAGACACCTCATAATGGGATTAGAAAACATTCCACCTCAACTGAAAATTAATTTGAGATGTTTTCATTTTTTTTAATTCAATAATATGAAAAGATGTTGTATGAAGCAACCTAAATTCTTATCACAATTGAGAGAAGATGGGTTATGTTTATCTTTATATTCACATTGATCCAATGTCTAGTGCAATATACAAATCTCATGTTTCTCAGTTATCGTATTCTCCGGTTGGATAAACTGATAAGAGTAATTATCATTATCATAATTGTTCAATCCAAGGTGGTTGTAGGAACACTATGACTCTTCAACCTATTAAATCTCAAAATGGTAATAATAAGAAAATTACATCATGTAAGAAATTTAATAGAGTTGGGAAAGTGATCGTGGATGATTATATGGTTCCTATAATGGTGATATGCATGATTATTTTTAATTATACCCTTATGTAAGACTTGTTTGATATGACAAAATCCCATTATTTGTTTACTTCTTGTTTTTTTAATCATATGGGATTATGTATTGTGTTAATTCCTTCTATTTTGAAAATTCAAAATCCACTTGCAAAAAGAGAATGTCAAGATTTTATGTTTAATGTTTTTATATAACTACCGATGGGGATGAGTTTATTTGGAATTTATCTATTCTTTAAAAATTAGTCTATGACTTGATTTTTAGTATGTATTGGTTGGAATCATTCAAGACCCACATCAACTATTATCCTCAAAAGGTTAGTTTCACATATCTTGATTGCATCGAGCATATCCTTAGAGGAGATTGGGATCTAAATGCAAGTAGATAAGGACTTTTGTCATCAGTGGTTGGATCCATATCTTATCTGTTGGAAACACTTACATTGGATTCTATGGATGAGAAGAAAAATAGAAACTTTCTAATTAGCGTCAATCAATTTCCTGATGTTTTTCTTGAAAATTTATCAGGGTTTTGACCCAAAATAAAAGTGGACTCTACTATTGATCTTCTACTAGGTACCAATCATATTTCACTCACATATTATAAGTTAGAACCAATTGAATCGATGGAGTTGGTAATTTATTTGAAATATTTGGAATGTAAATTGTTCATTCAATGGATAACATCTTCATGGGAAGTGGTGGTACATTTTTTTGAAGAAGGATGATGAAACTCTTGGAATTAGTGTGGATTATCGTAATCTTAATGAAGTTAAAATAATGAATCTTTATCCCCTTCCATTAATAAATGATATTCTTGATCAATTTAAGGGATCCCAATGAATCTCTAAAATTGAATTGCAGTCAGGATATCACTAACAATGAATTTAGAAAGTGTATAATTTGAAAATAACATTCAAAAGCAGATATGGCCATTTTAAATTCATTGCTATTCCTTTTAGGTCTTAAAAATTCACCATACATCTTTATGAATTTAATAAATTTAATCTTTTTATGGTATATATATTCCATTTTGGTGTATTTTTATGATATTCTATTGTATTCTAGGAAAAACAGGAATCATCACCAAAAAAGGGATATAGTGTAGGGTGTCTTTTGAGAAAATTGCCTTTATGTTAATTTACCAATATGTGTTTTCTAGATAAAGTAGGTTTGTTTGATTTTTTATTTAATTTTAAAAAAAGGATTTTTAGTAAATCCTAAAAAGATAGAAGTTGTTTTCACTTGGAATCCAATGAATATTGGCATTGAGATAAGTGGTTCCCTTGGCACAGAGGGGTAATACAGACACATTTTATGTTATTTCTCATGTTTTGTCTCACTAATGAAAACTTTGATGTGGAAAGTCATTACATTATAATGGAATGATGAATTCCAGAAATCCTACCAAGAAAATATGGTTAGTCATACATTAGGACCTATTCTCATGTTTCTAGATTCTAGACAAGGATATGTAGTCTATTGTGATGCATCAAGATTTAAGATGGGATGGGTTCTCATGAAGTGATGTCATGTTGTTTTGAATGGCTCGTGAAAGTTATATATGAAATATATGAACTACCCAACAATCTATTGAGAGTAATATATGGTAGCTCATTCCTCAAACAGTTGGAATCATTATATTTTTAGTGAAAAACTTATAGTTCTTACATATTACAAAATCATTAATCACATATTCTCACTGAGATATTTGAATCTATGGAAAAGAATATGGATGAAATATCATCAAATGTTTGACTTAAACTTGTTATATACAATGGGGAAAGGAAAATATATAGAATATGTCATGATTCGGTTTAACCATCCGACCCCTGTTACCCAGAGTCACTGCATTATTACATAACTTTGTCATGATCACAAAATATCAAGTCTTGAAAGACCGATTAGTTTAGTAGCCTTCGAATCACTAGATACATTCATAAAGTTTACAATACATCATAAAGTGAAAAACTACAACAACATCTTTTCTCCATATACCACACTCATATCCCCTCATACTATCCCTGCAGGTCATTCATAAAATACCTCTTCATATCTTGAAAAAAATAAAACATAGAAAGGGGTGAGCTCAGATGCCCAGTAAGGAAAACAATATAGAGGAAACTTTCATAAATAAGAATAAGCATTTAAGGCAATGTATAACTAAAAAAATCCTTTTAAACTTGAAATTCAGCATAATATGGAAGAAATAAAATGAAATAATGCCATTTACTTATTCACATGGATATTATAATAATCGAATAATCACATGCAATATCAAACACCACTTTCATAATGATGGAATTCATAATACCAGACTATCATAACCACATAGTAAATGCCTTTTTCCAAGACTAAAAACTAGATATTGTCAAATCCTTGTGCCAAGACACTAGTTTGTCTCATGAGACCTATCGATGCATCGAGGAGCTATAGAGGGCTCCACCCGTCACTTATTAAGTCCAGTACATTCCTCATATGAACAGGTTTAAACATAACATAAACATTCGTATTAAAATTTGCATATGAAATTTCAATACTTTATCCATAAACCATGAACGGTATAAAAATAACACATCCACGGTCAAACATATCATAAAACCTTCAATACTATATGGAAGTTTTGTATCATAATAAATCAACTTCAAATAAGTTTAAAATCCATCAAAAGATGTTGACATAGATGAAATCAAAACTATTTGAGAGAAATATATCTTTTTTGAAATCATTTAAAAGTCTCATAACTATAAAATAAAACATTTAATTTGAAAATATTCTTATAAGCTTTTAAGGGAAGCTTTGAAGATTTTATAACGGCAGAAAATAGCCGCACACACCTTATAAGTTAAAAAAGACATTCTTACCTTAATTCTGCAGAAAAGGTTAAAAAGGACCTTGTTTGGAAACTTATGGAAATATTCCTTTATAAAAAGTCAAGCAAGGGTATAAATGACTTTGACACATAGTCTATAAAATAGAAAGAATGATTTGAAATAAATTTTTATGAAACATGGATGTGGATGATAAAGAGGTCCCAGTAGATAATTACGTATAAACAACCTCGGATAATGAAGTGATTTTGAAATAAACCCTTACCTTGTACTTTTCCATGGTCAAGGGTAGTTTAACATTCTGTATAATGGTGAAATAATTTTTATTAAATTATACAATAATCTTATACATTATTTTGATATCATATATGATCTATTAACATTCCTTTGTTAATAATATCTTAGTATTATCGTCATTTCGGGTGTCAACTTACTCATTTTCTTTTATATGTTTTGTTACATAAGCTGTGTTTTTTATGATAGATTGTTTCTTATTCATATCTAGAATTATACAAAGTCCTTAAACATTATTTTTAATCATCAAATGAGAATTATACATGAATGGATATGATGGGGAATGAATCTTATCGCATTCGTGGAGACGGTAGTCCGTACGTACGCACGAGAGAAAATATCATTCTTTTGATATTAAAATAATATATAATTGGATAGTATATAATATATATATAGAATAATTATAATGTTAAATTTATTATTTAATTCAATTAAACATTATTATCATACCCATCCAAATAATAATGTTTTGAATAACAATTACACCATGACGTGGAGACAGTAAGCCGTACGTACGCACGTATGGTAACATTTCATTCAAACAATGGGTAGAATACTGAATATGGTTGTAACATATTTATAATAACATCACAGAATATAGAAAATACTGGAGTTATTATTTTAGAATGGAAATAACAAAGAAAGAAGAAGTGGAAGAAGAAAGGAACTTGAAAGAGGGTGGTGAAAACATTACCACTTCTTCGGGTTCTTCCTTTTGATTTGATCAAAGTGGATCCATAGGTTAGCTTTATGATCAAACTAAGGCCTCTAGGTTTAAGTGAGAGAAGTTGAGAGAATATTTGGGAAGGGTTTGGCCGAGAAAAATGGTTTTGAAGGTGTGAATTAGAGAGAATGGGGAGTGCCCTTTTATAAGAGGGGTGAGGGGAACCTTTGGAAAAGCTAGAAATATTATTTTTCAATAAATTCATATTTGGTTTATAATGGATAAAAAGTGGATTATTTAAAGGTTAAGGTGGGGATAGGTATAAAACCACTCAACCAATAGGTTTTATAGAGGTTTGGGTCACTATATTAACTTTTTATTTTTGATTTAACTCTCAGTTAAATAGTTTGACATTTAGCATGTCTCTTTGTATTTTTAAATTATATAGTTAATAAACTTACTATATACTTCCAAGAGACCCCTTAGTGGTCCATTAATGATCAAATTATCATTATATAAGTTCTTTGGCGAAACCTTAGATTTTTTGGAATAGAATATCAATTAATAACATAATATTTGTTTTAAAAACTCTTTTATGTCAATTCTGACACTATTTAATAATTGATTTTTTTGAAAGTCTTAATAACATTATTAATTTAAAATAAATTCATTTAAGTAATCATAACATGTCATATTAACCAATAGAATTTGTGTATGTCATCAAAACTGTAACGCCCTGACCCCAGTTACCTAGAGTCGGTGCATTATTGCATAACATTGGCATGATCACAAGAAAGATCAAATCTTGAAAGACTGATTAGTTTAGTATCCTTGGAAACACTAGATATATTCATAAAGATTTACATTGCATCATAAAAATGAAAACTAAAACAACATAGTCTCCATATTCTACACTCTTATCCCCTCATACTATCACTGTACGTCATTCATAATTTACTTCTTCACATCCTGGGAAAAATAAAACATAGAAAAGGGGTGAGCTCAAATGCCCATTAAGGATAACAATATAGTGGAAACATTCATAAATAAGAATAAAAATTTAAGTCAATGTATAACTAAAAGAAAAGACTTTTAAACTTGAACTTTAACATAGTATGGCAAAAATAAAATGAAATAATGCCATTAATTATTCACATGGATATTCCACTAATCAAACAATCACATGCAATATCAATAACCACTTTCATAATGATGGAATGCATAATGCCAGACTATCATAACCCATAGCCAAGGCCTCATGGCAAGACTAAAAATAAGATTTTTTCAAGTCCTTGTTCCAAGACACTAGTTTGTCTCATGAGACCTACCGATGCATCGAGGAGCTATAGCGGGCTCCACCCGTCACATATTAAGTCCAATGCATTCCCATATGAAAAGGTTTAAACATAATATAAACATTCGTATTAAAACTAGAATACGAAATGTCAATACTATCTCCATAAACCATGAATGGTATAAAAATAACACATCCACAGTCAAAAAAATCACAAAACCTTCAATACAATATGGAAGTTTTGTATCATAATAAATCAACTTCAAATAAGCTTAAAATCCATCAAAGGATGTTGACATAGATGAAATTAAAACTATTTGAGAGAAATATCCATTTATTGAAATCATTTAAAAGTAACATAATTATAAAATAAAACATTTACTTTGAAAATTTTCTTATAATCTTGTAAGGGAAGCTTCGAAGATTTTATAACGGTGAAAAATAGTCGCACCCGTCGTATAAGTTAAAAAACATTTTTACCTTAATTCTGTCGAAACGGTTAAAAAGAACCTTGTTTGGAAAACGGCGGAAAGATTACTTTATAAACCACTTATAAAAGTCAAAAAGGGTATAAATGACTTTAACCCATATTCTATTAGATAGTAAAAATGTTTTTAAATATACTTTTAAGAAACATGGATGTGGATGATAAAGAAATCCCAGTAGATTATTACGTATAAACAACCTCGGATAATGAAGAGATTGCGAAATAAACCCTTACATTTACTTTTCCTTGGTTAAGGTAGGTTAACCTCCTATATAATAGTGAAATAATTGTTATTAAATTATACAAGAATAATATATATTAATATGATATCATATATGATCTTTAAACATTTCTTTGTTAATAATATTTTAGAATTATCGTTGTTTCGGGTGTTAACTTACTCGTTTTCTTTTATATGTTTTGTTATGTAAGTCGTGTTTTCATGGATAGGTTGTATCTTATTCATATCCATAATGATATCAAATCCTTAAACATTATTTTGAAAACATCAAATGATAATTATACTTGAATGGATATGATGGAGAATGATTCTCATCGCGTGCGTGGAGACGGTAGTCCGTACGTACGCACGAGAGACAATATCATTCATTTGATATTAAAATAATATATAATTGGATGTTATATCATATATACAGAATAATTATAATGTTATATTTATTATTTACATGAATTACAAATCATTATTATACCCATCCAAATAATAATATATTGAATAACAATTACACCATGACGTGGAGACGGTAAGCCGTACGTACGCACGTATGGTGACATGTCATTCAAAGGATGGATAGAATACTGAATATGGTTGTACCATATTTATAATAATATTACAGTATATAGGATATACTGGATTCATTAATTTATAATGGGAATAACAAATAAAGAAAAAGTGGAAGAAGAAAGGAACTTGAAAAGGGGTGGTGAAATCATTACCTCTTCTTCGGGTTCTTCCTTTTTATTTGATCAAAAGGTCTCCTTAGGTTGGATTTATGACTAAAGGAAGGCCTCTATGATGAAGTGAGGAAATTTTATAGAGTATATGGTCAGGGTTTGGCCGAACCAAAAGGCTTTGAAGGTGTGAATTAATGAGAAGGGGGAGTGCCCTTTAATAAGAGGGGTGAGGGGCACATTTTGAAAAGCAAGAAATATTATTTTATAATAAATTAATATTCGGTTTCTAATGGATCCAAAGTGTATTATTTTATGGTTAAGGTGGGGATGGATCGAAAACCACTCAACCAATATAATTTAGACAGGTTTGCGTTATTATATTGACATTATCTTTTAGTTTTAACTCTTAGTTAATTAGTTTCACTTTTACAATGTCTCTTTTTATTTTTATATTATATGGTTAATAAACATACTATATACATCCAAGTGACCCCCAAGTGGTCCATTAATGATACAAATATCATGATATAATTCCCTTGGCCAAACCTTATATTTTTATGTTTTAAATATCAATTAATAATATAATATTTGTTTATAAAACTCTTTTATGTCAATTTTGACACTATTTGGAAAATTGATTTTTGTGAAAATCATAACAGAATTATTACTTCATTCAAAGTTAATTAAACCATTCCTAACATGTCATATTAACCTATAAAATTAGTTTAATTCATAAAAGGTCTCATATTATATTTATTTGGGTATTTATAATATCAATTATTTTAATTTTTCACTATTATGGTAATTACTGCAACACCATTGTGTCGTGAATAAATTAAATTATTTAATGTCTAAAATTTATAAATAAAATACCATTATGTAGGAAATAGTTTTATCTTTCTAATGAATATTTTCAATCGAATTTATCTTATTTATAACCCTATATTAAAAATGTTTTAGTAAATAAACTTTGATTTTAACTCTTTTAACTCTTCTTTGAATTAAATAATAATAAATGTCCTAATCTAATACAAGTAGACCTAAAAGATAATATTTTACTCTTAAGATTGTTTTTGTTCAAGATACACTTTTCCAATAGAATTAATACATGTGTTATGGTAATATAAATATCATTTTTACCCTTAATTACCCTATTAACTTTTAACCGTGGTAAATAAAAGTAAAAAGTTACTATTCACCAAAAATTATTTTCATCTCATTGAACCACATTTTACTCCTTGATATTAACCGTGTCTCTCATATTTTAGAAATTCCACTCACAGAAGCGGTAAAATTAAGTTTTATGAAAAATTCAGTTTTTTGAACTACCATTTAGTGGTTTGACTATTCATCAAAAAATGAAGTTTTTTAGAAAAATACCAAAAATTAGGCCCAAGGTATATTTGGTATTATGAATTAAAAAATGATGTCTATTTTACCAAATTCAGAACATATCAGTTTCATTAATTAATTTAAAAATTAATTCTCATCGTCAAAACAAATAGCGTGTTTTTAAGAGATAATAACTATCAAAAAATTGACACTTGTTTATGTTTGGTTTAAATGGGAAATTACATCCAATGACCAACATTGTATTTAATGGTAAAAATATATTATAAACATACTTTAAAACCACTCAAATTAATAATTTATCACAATTAATTATTTCGATTAAAAAAGTTTTTTTTAATTAAAATTTAGTAATTTTCACTATTCATCAAAATATGAAAGTTATCCAAAAAGTACCAATATTTCACCCTAAGCTAATTTTGATATTACGAATCCAAAAATGAAGTCCATTTCAAAAGATAAAATTTATAAAATTTCAAAAAGTAGGTATTACTATTCATAATGGCTAGTTTGATTGGTTGTGGTGTGTTAGAACTCGATGTTGCGTACAACACACGATATTGCATTATTCAAAGAGAATAGTACCGTAGAAGCTTGGGGTGTTAAAAAAAATTTCTAATTATATTTATTTTAACATTTATAATACCAATTATTTGATTCTTTCATTAATAAGGAAAATACTGCATCATTATTGTGTCATTAATAAATTTAATTATTCAATGTCTAAAAATTAAAAATAAAATACCATTATGTATTAAATCTTTTTATCTTTATAATTAATATTTATAGTCGAAAATATAATATATATAACTCTATATAAAAATTGTTTTGCTAAAAGATATATGCTTATGTCATTTTTGTATTTACTTTAACTTAAATAATATAAAGTGTCATTATCACTTACAAGTGGCTCCATGGGGTCCTAAGATCGACCCGAAGATGCCCATGGTCAGACATGTATCAACCAATAGGTTTAGGACATGTTTTAGGGTAATTTAATATTATTTTAATATTATTATTATTTTACCCTTATTTACCAGATTTACCCTTTAACCATGGTAAATAAAATATTTACCAAAGTAATAATTCAAAATGTCTAAAAATAAAAGTTACCTATTTTCACAATTTGGACCTCCTAATTCTAAATATAGAATCCATTTTTCTTAATTCAAAACACATAAGTGGCAGAAATTAATTTAAAATTAATTCCCGTTGTCAAAACAAAAAGCGTGTTTTTAAGAAATAATAACTATCAAAAGATTGGCACTTGCTTATGTCCAGTTTAAATGTGAAATTATGTCCAATGACCAACATTGAATTAAATGGTAGAAATATAATATAATTATGCTTTAAAATCACTCAATTTTTTAATTTATCACTATTAATTATTTCGATTAAAAAATTTCTTTTTAATTAAAATTTAGTAATTTTTACTATTCATCAAAATATGAAAGTTATCAGAAAAATACCAAAAATTCACCCTAATCTAATTCTGATATTCTGAATCCAAAAATGAAGTCTATTTTGAAAGATAAAATTTATAAAATTTCAAAAAGTGGGTATTACTATTCATCACGGTTAGTTTGATTGGTTGTGGAGTGTTAGAACTCGAAGTTGCGTACAACACACGCTATAGTATTATTCAAAGAGAAGCGTACCATGGAAGCTTGGGGTGTTACATTATCCCCTCCTTCAAATAATTTCATCCTCAAAATTTCTAGAATACTACCGCATGAAAAGACTCGGGTGGTTCTTCATCGTAAGTTCCTCGGGTTCCCATGTTGCCTCTTCCCTTTTATGGTTTCTCCATAGAACTTTTTCCAGACGAGTCGTCCGGTTTCTCAGCACTTGTTCTCTGGTATCAAGAACCTTGATAGGCTCTTCGCAATAAGACCGATTGGGTTCCAGTTCTAATTTCTCATAGGTGAGTACATGTGTTGGGTCAGGCATGTATTTTCTCAACATTGATATGTGGAACACATCGTGAACTTTGGAGATACTTGGTGGCATTGCCAAATGATTAGCTATAGCCCCAATTTGTTCTAGAATTTTGATAGGTTCGATGTACCTGGGACTCAATTTACCCTTCTTACCAAAACGTGTAACACCCTTCCATAGAGATACCTTCAAGAAAACATGATCTCCTACCTGAAATTCCAAATCCTTCCTTAGATTGTCACCATAGCTCTTCTGCCAACTTTGAGATGCTTTGATGTGGTTTTGGATTACCTTCACCTTTTCCATCATTTCCTCCAACAGTTCTAGGCCTACAGGTTATCTTTTACAAACATCATCCCAATAGGTTGGTGTGCGACATCTCTTTCCGTATAACGCTTCATATGGTTCCATCTGAATATTTGAATGGAATCTATTATTATAGTAAAATTCCACCATAGGTAAATATTGATCCCACATACCCTAAAAGTCATGTGATGAAGATCTCAACATGTCTTCTAAGGTTTGAATAGTCCATTCTGATTGTCCATCAGTTTGAGGTTGGTAGGCAGTGCTCAAATGAAGTTCTGTATCCAGGTATTTCTGAAGACTTTTCAAGAATCTTGACGTAAAACGTGGATAACGATCAGAAAAAATAGATATGGATACTCCATGAAGTCTCACAACATCATTTATATATAGTCTTTCTAGACGTTCAAGTGGTAAATCCTCCCTTATAGCAATAAAATTTGCTGACTTGGTAAGACGATCAACAATGACCCATATTGCATCGTTCCTTCTAGGAGTATAGAGAAATTGGAACTATGAGCATCATCCAACAATTCCCTTTTTAGATCAGGTA
This sequence comes from Viscum album, assembly GCA_963277665.1. Taxonomy (NCBI): domain Eukaryota; kingdom Viridiplantae; phylum Streptophyta; class Magnoliopsida; order Santalales; family Viscaceae; genus Viscum; species Viscum album. The sequence goes on along the minus strand of OY728131.1, from coordinate 299,547,046 downwards.
TATCAGGAACACAATGTATCTTCCCAAATTTCAAAATTCCTTCTTCATACACAAAGTCACTCAATATCCCATCATTCAAAGCATTAATATCCTTTTCAAATTCTTCATCATCGGTCTGAGAACTCTTAATCCTTTCTAGTAGATATGGTTTGGCAACCATTTGAAAAAGTATCGATGTTTCACATTCCATGGTTATTCCCATATCAAACATTACTAGATCCATGAAAATTGGATCCCTTTAAACTCTCATTTTGTCCAAAACTCCATGATCCTTTCTGCTCAAAGCATCTGACACCTTATTTGCCTTCGCCAGGTGGTAGTGTATCATGAAATCATAATCCTTGAGTAATTCAAGCCATCTCATTTTCCTCATGTTGAGTTCTTTTTGTAAGAAAATATACTTCAAACTCTTGTGATATGTATAAATATCACATTTTTCACCATAGAGATAGTGTCTCTAAATATTCAAATCAAATATTATAGATTCTAACTCAAGATCATGAGTATGATAGTTTTTCTCATGAATTTTCTACTGTCGTGATGCATAGACAATAACCCTATCATTCTGCTTAAGGACACAACTAAGTCCTTTCTTCGATGAATCACTATAAATAGTGAACTCATCATTCCCCGATGGTAGAGTCAGTATAGTAGCATTCAATAATCTTCTCTTCAGTTCTTTAAAACATTCTTCACACTCTTTTGTCCAAATAATTTTAACCCCTTTATGTGTGAGCTTCGTTAATGGGTTATCCAATCGGTAAAAATTCTGGACAAAATGTCGATAATAACCTGCTAAACCAATAAAACTGTGTACCTCAGTTATACTCATCAGTGCTGGCCATTCTTGGATTACCTTGGTCTTAGAAGGAACAATAGAAATTCAATCCTTAGAGACAATATGGCCAAGAAAAAAATCTCCTAAATCCAGAATTCACACTTTCTAAACCTCCCATATAATTCATGTCTTCTAAGAGTCTTCAAGATAATGCGCATGTGATTTTCATGATCGTCGTAGATTTTTGAGTATACCAAGATATCATCAATAAGTACCACTACAAAATCATCGAGATATTCATTGAAAACTCTATTCATTAGATCCATGAATACAGAGGGTGCATTTTTCAATCCAAAAGGCATTACTGTAATCTCGTAATGCCCGTACCTAGTTCGAAATGCTGTCTTCAGAATGTATTCCTTCTTCACATACAACTGATGGTATCCAGATCGAAGGCCAATCTTTGAAAATTATTTACCTCCATACAGTTGGCCAGATAAATCATCAATGTGAGGTAGTTGATACTTGTTCTTAATTGTTATTTCATTGATTTCCATGTTGTCGATACATAACCTCATAGATCCATCTTTATTCTTAACAAAAAGGACAGAGGATCCCCATGGAGAAACACTAGGGTGAATAAATCCCTTATTACTCAATTCTTCTAGTTGTTTCTTTAGTTTAACTAATTCTATAATGTCCATTCTATAAGGGGTGTTTGATATAGGCCTTGAACCAGGAATTAAATCAATGGAAAACTCAATTTCTCCTTTCGGAGGATGTCCAGGTAAATCTTTCAGAAACACATCTATATATTCTTTCACAATTGGTACATCATCTATTTGAAAATTCCTTTCCTCACCCATATCAATTTCATTCTCTTCCTCCCCGATAATTGATTTTAGTTGATCTACTAGGGGTGGATCTAGATAAGAATCAGGTGGTGACGATTCTTCTCAAAAGACAAGGTGTTCTTTATCATCATCATCAAAAATTGTAACCTCCTTTTTATTACAATAAATCTTCACATCATGGTCCAAAAGCCAATCCATATCGAGGATTATATCAAATTCAATCATGGGTTTGATTATGAGATCAGTAGATAAAGAACATTTATGTGCTCTAATGGGGAGGGATTCATAAAACATTGTTTCAATGATACTTCCCTTAGGAGTTTTGACTGACAACTCCCTTGTTAAATCAAATTGGAAATATCTAATTTTCCTAGAAAAATGCGAAGATATGAAACAATGCGATGATCCAGAATCAAATAAAGCATTTTCTAAACTTGAGGAAACCATTAAATTACCTGCCACCATGTCTTTCGGAGCTTATACCTCAGTAGTAGTGATAGCTTAAGCTTAGCCTTGATCCCTTGGCCTTTTCTGAGGTAATTTCCCCTAATGCTTAGGACATTAATTTTCATAATGTCTCGTCTCCCTACAATTATAGCATTGAACATCGGTAGCTTCTTTCTTCCCCTTGCAATCATGAGCTTGGGGGCCTTTTTCACCACACTTATAACATACTCCCATTCCCTTCAAGCAAGTACTAGGGTGTTTCTTCCCACATTTACTGTAGGATGGATATTCAACTTTTCCCTTCCTCCCCTTCTTTCCATTCCCAAAGTGATCGGCAGATCTCTTCTTCTCTTGCTTTGCTTTGAAGTCATAAGACTAAGAGAATTTATTTTCTATCTTGATAGCACATGATACAATATCTTCGTATGACGAGAAGGATTGTGAGACTAATGCTCAACAGAGAAATGGTTTCAACCCATCAAAGAAACGATCAATCTTTCTCCTTAGGTTACGTATATAATCTGCTACATGCCTCGCTAACCTTGTAATGTTAGCCTCATACTTTGCGACATTCTCATCCTCCTTTTGTCTCAGACTTAGAAATTTCCTTTCCATATCTGCTTGATGGTCACGAGAAAAGTATTTTTCAAAGAAAATATCTTTGAACTCCCTCCATTCCATATTTGATACTTCATCATACTCTTTTTGTTTTTTGAATCAATGACCCCCATTGGTCAGCATCTCCAGTGAGGCGGTAAACTACCATGATAACTTTTTCCCTTTCACTACTCCCCAAGGCATGAAATATTTTCTCTAAGGAATTTATACATTTCTCATCTACTAATGTATTTTTACTCCCATTGAATATTGGTGGTTTTGGCCTCATGAAGCGATCTAACATTGATCCTCCATGCTGCGGATCAGGGTGCTCCATACGGGTAAGGTTATTATTCATAACCTGAGTGAGTTTTCCTAGTATTGTGATTAGTTGATCAGCACCAGTTGCATCACCATCTCCACTATAATTATCTTGAGTAGGAGGGAAATCCCTACATGGAGTGCATTCATTGATACAGTTTCCATTTCTTCTACTAGGCGCCATTTCTAAACAATGGAAAACACTAGATAAGTTTATGAATCAAAATACATAAATCCAAACTTGTAAAACACTTAAAATAAATTGAACGGTTTATGGATATAATCCATAATCATAAAAATGTTTTCTTTGAGGAAGTATATACTCATAAATCCTTCATAATGGTTTTTAAAGAAAATGAGAATTATCAAAAGCATATCCCCCGGGAGTGTCGTAACCAAGAGTACAAAAAGTCCTGTTGTCGTGCACCAGTTCCAGTTCGAGTATAGCTCAAAACGGTGTTTCTAGGTTTTACCCCTAGGTGCATTTGTGCCAGATCCACCTCTACCTACTCGTATCCAGAGAGGGACGTATTTCTCAGAAAACTCACAAAATCTCTACAATACCAAAATTCAAGGAAGTTCTTCCATACTAATTATCAAAGTCCATCTTAGGTCTATGTTCTCTAATCAGAGTTTATCTAAATCTAGCTTCTAAGGATTGTACTAAACTTCCTCTAATACCAACAGTAACGCCTCGACCCCAGTTATGCAGAGTCGGTGCATTATTTCATAATGTTGGCATGATCACAAAAGATCAAGTCTCGAAAGGCCAATTAGTTTAGTACCCATCGAATCAATAGATACATTCATAAAGTTTACAATAAATCATAAATTGAAAAACTACAACAACATCTTGTCTCCATAGACCACACTCATATCCCCTCATACTATCCATGTAGGTCATTCATAAAATTCTTCTTCATATCCTGGGAAAAATAAAACATAGAAAGGGGTGAGATCAGATGCCCAGTAAGGATAACAATATAGCAGAAACTTTCATAAATAAGCATAAACATTTAAGGAAATGTATAACTAAAAAAATCCTTTTAAACTTGAACTTCAGAATAATATGGAAGAAAAAAAATGAAATAATTCCATTTACTTATTCACATGGATATTATACTAATCGAATAATCATATGCAATATCAATAACCACTTTTATAATGATGGAATGCATAATACCAGACTATCGTAACCACATAGTCAAGGCCTTTTCCCAAGACTACAAACAAGATTTTTTCAAGGCCTTGTTCCAAGACACTAGTTTGTATCATGAGACCTACCAGTGCATCGAGGATCTATAGAGGGCTCCACATGTCACTTATTAAGTCCAATTCATTCCTCATATGAAAAGGTTTAAACATAACATAAACATTCGTATTAAAATTAGTATATGAAATGTCAATACTTTATCCATAAAACATGAATGGTATAAAAATAACACATCCACAGTCAAACATATCACAAAACCTTCAATACTATATGGAAGTTTTTTATCATAATAAATCAACTTCAAATAATCTTAAAATTCATCAAAGGATGTTGACATAGATGAAATCAAAACTATTTGAGAGAAATATATCTTTTTTTAAATCAATTAAAAGTAACATAATTATAAAATAAAACATTTACTTTGAAAATATTCTTATAAGATTTTATGCGAAGATTCAAGAATTTTATAATGGCGGAAGCTAGCTGCACCCTCTGTATAAGTTAAAAAAGACATTCTTACCTTAATTCTGTCGAAAAGGTTAAAAAGGACCCTGTTTGGAAAACAATGGAAAGATTACTTTATAAAAAAGTAAATCAAGGGTATAAATGACTTTAACCCATAGTATATAAAATAGTAATAATGATTTGAAATACATTTTTACGAAACATGGATGTGGATGATAAAGAGGTCCTAGTAGATAATTACGTATAAACAACCTCAGATAATGAAGAGATTGTGAAATAAACCCTTCCCTTGTACTTTTCCATAGTCAAGGGTAGTTTAACATCCTGTATAATGGTGAAATAATTTTTATTAAATTATAAAAGAATCATATACATTATTATTATATCATATATGATCTTTTAACATTGCTTTGTTAATAATATCTTAGTATTATCATCGTTTCAGGTGTTAACTTACTCGTCTTCTTTTATATGTTTTGTTACATAAGTTATGTTTGTTATGTATAGGTTGTATCGTATTCATATCAATAATGATATCAAGTCCTTTAATATTATTTTTAATCATCAAATGAGAATTAGACTTGAATGGATATGATGGGGAATGAATCTCATCGCGTACATGGATACGGTAGTCCGTATGTACGCACGAGCGACAATATCATTATTTTGATATTAAAATAATATATAATTGGACGGTATATCATATATATAAATAATCTTTATAATGTTATATTTATTATTTACTTCAATTACACATCATTATCATACCCATAAAAAATAATAATGTTTTGAATAAAAATTACACCACGACGTGGAGACGGTAAGCCTTGTGTAGGCACGTTTGGTGACATGTCATTCAAAGGACAGATAGAATAATGAATATGGTTGTACCATATTCATAATAAAATCATATTATGTAGAATATATTTGAGATACTAATTTATAATGGAAATAACAAATAAAGAAAGAGTGGAAGAAGAAAGGAACTTGAAAGAGGGTGGTGAAAACATTACCTCTTCATCGGGTTCTTTCTATTGATTTGATCAAAATGGCTCCATAGGTTGGCTTTCTGATCAAATTAAGGCCTCTAGGTTTAATTTAGGGAAGTTGAGATAATATATGGGTATGGGTTGGCCGAGTCAAAAGGCTTTGAAGGTGTGAATTAGAGAGAAGGGGAGTGCCCTTTTATAAGAGGGGTGAGGGGCACCTTTGGAAAAGCTAGAAATATTATTTTATAATAAATTCATATTCAGTTTTTAATTGCTAAAAAGTGTATTATTTAATATTTAAGGAGGTTATAGGTCTAAAAACACTCAACCAATAGTTTTTAGACAGGTTTGGGTCACTATATTAACTTTATTTTTTTTATTTAACTCTTAGTTAAATAGTTTGACATTTACCATGTCTCTTTCTATTTTTATATTATATAGTTAATAAACTTACTATATACTTCCAAGATACCCCCAAGTGGTCCATTAAAAATACACATATCATTATATAATTCATTTTTCTGAACCTTAGATTTTTAGAAATAGAATATCAATTAATAAGATAATATTTGTTTTAAAAACTCCTTTCTGTCAATTTTGACAGTATTCACTAATTGATTTTTTTAAAGTCTTAACAACTTTATTATTTCAAAAAAAATTCATTTAAGTAATACTAACATGTCATATTAACCAATAAAATCCGTTTATTTCATCAAAACTTTCAAAGTATAATTATTTTAACATTTATAATACCAATTATTTGATTCTTTCATTAATAAGGAAAATACTACATCATTATTGTCTCATTAATAAATTTAATTATTAAATGTCTAAAAATTATAAATAAAATACCATTATATAGGAAATAGTTTAATATTTATAATTAATATTTATAGTCGAAAATATAACATATATAACCCTGTGTAAAAATTGTTTTGCTAAAAAATATATGCTTATGTCATTTTTGTATTCACTTTAACTTAATTAATATAAAGTGTCATTATCACTTACAAGTGGCTCCATGGGGTCCCAAAATCGATCCAAATATTACCATGGTCGGAAATGTATCAACCAATAGGGTTAGGACACGTTTTAGTGTAATTTAATATTATTATAATATTATTTTTGTTTACCCTTATTTACCGGATTTACCCTTTAACCATGGTAAATAAAATATTTACCGAAGTAATTATTCAAAATGTCTTAAAATAAAAGTTAATTATTTACACAATTTGGACCTCCTGATTCTAAATATGTAATCCATTTTTATAAATTCAAAACATATAATTGGCAGAAATTAATTTAAAATTAATTCCCGTTGTCAAAACAAAAAGCGTGTTTTTAAGAAATAATAATTATCAAAAGATTGTCACTTGCTTCTATCCAATTTAAATGTGAAATTATGTCCAATGACCAACATTGTATTAAATGGTAAAAATATGATATAATTATACATTAAAATCACTCAAATTCATAATTTATCACTATTAATTATTTTGATTAAAAATGTTCTTTTTAATTAAAATTTAGTAATTTTCACTATTCATCAAAATATGAAAGTTATCAGAAATGTACCAAAAATTAACTCTAAGATAATTTCAATATTCAAAATCCAAAAATGAAGTCCATTTTGAAAGATAAAATTTATAAAATTTCAATAAGTGGGTATTACTATTCATAACGGCTAGTTTGATTGGTTGTGGTGTGTTATAACTCGAAGTCGCGTACAACACACGCTACTATATTATTCAAAGAGAAGTGTATCGTGGAAGCTTGGGGTGTTACATTAGGAACTTGTATGATTTGTTATCTAAATAGTATTTTTATCAATGGTATCTTATGTTAGTCATAGATGATATGCATCTAATTTATACAGAACAAGGTGATGTTGCAATTCTATTTTCAGTTTCCAATATTCTTAATTTAGTTGAGAAGTCTATAAACTCTCAAATATATGATCTTTAATGAGTTACCATGACGTCAAAACTCAATGGTGGGGAGACTATTGCAAGATTTATGTAGGAGGGGACTCTTTTATTAGAGTTTATAGATCATATGGTAATAACTTTTTCTGATCAAGAATGATTTATTAGTGTATACCACCATTCAATAACGGTTGTTAATATTTGAATTCATAAAATTTATAATGCATTGAAAGCATATTTTTGGAGGGTTATAATGAAAATATTTATAGAAGAGTATCTCTTGAGATGCCTCGCCTATCAACAGGTAAAGACAGAACATCAATCGCCAGCAGGTATGTTGTTGTTTTCATAGATTCATGAGTGTAAATCAGATCAGATAGCTATTAATGTTTTAATATTTCAACCTAGGATAGTTAAAAAAACATGATTCCATATGGGTGATAGTGATTTATCTCAAAATTCCATCTCACTTCATCCATATTCATGAAAATAATATCGGGGATACATTCCCAAACTCTACATTCATGAAATTGTAAATATGCACATCATTTATTTCACAACTTTATCTATCGGATGTCATAGGTTTACATATTATTTTTTGAAGTCATTATAGAAATCCATTAGATCCCAGTTGATTATGGGTCTCTCTTATCATCTTAAAAGGGATGTAAAATCATAGTGGACAATCTAAACATTGTAAGCCATGATTAGGGATAGTGTAATGAATTTTTGTGGATCATGGGATGAGAAAATTCTATTAGTGGAGTTATCTTAAAATAATAGTTATCAAGACTCAATAAATATGGACCCTTCTGAATAATTTTATGTTCATCCTAATCATCATCCATTTTTTGGGTGGAAACATGTAAGACATAACTTATCTGACCAATCCTTTTTCATAAGAAAATGTAGAATATTTAGATTATTGGGAAAACAATAAAGATAGATTAGAGTCATTATAAATCATATGTGGATCAACAAAAAAATATAGTTTGAGGTAGATTATCATATTATTTAAGGATCTCATCAAGGCTATTAAATGATCATTTTGGTAAGAAGGGAAAGTTGTCTCCTCTTTACATTGGCCCTATTGACATAAATGAGTGTGTGGGTGATGTGGAATAGTATTTATCACAACCATCAATGTTCAATTTCATGCATAACATGTTCCATGTATCTTGATATAATAAGTACCAACCTAATCTAAATAGTTTCATTCAATGATACCATGTTGATATTGAATTGAATTCTATATTGATTCAAGTGCCAATACAAATTATAGATAGGCAAGACAATATCTTTCATGGGAAAGAAATTAGTTTAGTTTGGTTCTATAGAAACATGGTCAAATTCATGATTAAAATTGGGATCATGAAAAGGAAGTTTTGGAGAAATCGCTTGGAATACTTCAGGGAAACATCGTTTTTATCATTTTAGTGATGGAAAGACCATTTTTGGGGAGAATGTAGCACCCCCAGTTTTAGTAATATGACTATTTATTTATTTACATTGATCTCATAAAAGACATAGGTTATATTTGGGGAGTTTATAGTTTTTTTTTGGATTGTTCTAGTGGTGTTTCTATAGGTTCACATTTAGTGTAAATAGTTCACCAACTCTTGGAAACTATGAAACATGTTTTGGGGCTCATTGAGCAGGATCTTGGTTATCACATGGTTGGCCAAACTATAAAAGTAACCAGGGGAAAATGATCAAAAAGAAATAGAGGAAAAAATCATTAGGAAATGGTTTTTACAACCCTATGAGGTTGTTATTTGAGGTGTGTCCTTAAGACAATATCACTACATGTTTAGCACACAGTTTTCCAAATTGTGTAGCCTAACAATGTGTCATACAAATGTCACTTCAAAAGTTATCGATCTAATCTGAATTTAGACTCATTAGCCTCATTAGTTTCACAATTATCAATTATCTCTAATTCCCCACACCCATAACTCTTGAGTTTCCTTTAAATTTGATCCGTAAGTGAATTTTAAGTTAATAAAATAATATTGGAGATCTAATATCATAAGCAATTACCCATTCTTCCCCATTTTTCAAATATTTATTCTTATCCTCACTCCCAAAACAATAAATCTAGTCTGTTATGGGCAGACATTTGTTAAATATGTGAATCTTAAAAATATATTATTGTGTATATTTAAGGGACGAACATCCTAACCAAGATCTATAGTTTTGTATTTTCATTCTTTGTTTTCACCAACAGTCGAGAGTTGGGTTGATTCTCCCTCATCTTTACATGACTTAAAACTAGAAGGCATATTTTTATTAAATATTTTTCTTGAATTTTTTATGCAAACCATGTCTGATTCATGATGGAAATTATTTTTTGGTTAGGGATTAGAAATTGGTAAATTTTATGTATTTCAATAAAACCCTCTTCAATAATAATTTTGCAATGATAATTTTAAAATTATGGAATTGTTTTGATGAAAAAAAATCAGGAACTTTTTTCCAAAAATTGAATTGATTTAAGTAAAATTTTAGGGAATTGGTTTTGGTATACCTATTTATTTTGGGTTAATTATTTTTATGTTCCCTGAATAAAGGGTCTGTACTATTTGGGTATAAGGAGGTAACCTAGGATATGGGGCGTGTTCCATTGGGTCACAGAGAGATTGGTTGCCTATTGATGATATGATGTATAAAAGATAGACCAGTCTTGAGTATAGAACTATCACTTATAGTAAATTTATATTTATATATGTGGAAACATGGTAATGAGTATGTCAAATAACATAAAATGGATTTAGAAAAAGATAATTGTTTTCCCTAAGAAAATGTTTATTATTTTGTTACAAACTATTTTTAAATATTTTAAACTATTTTATAAAAAATGTGCTAACAAGTTTTTTTCTAGGGGTGACTTGAGAATTCATTGGGGAAATCCAAGTGATTTTATACTCACCCCTTCTTGAGAACTTTGGTGAGTTTTTAGATTCCATCTATTTGTAAAATGGTAAAGACAAGGTATCTCATTTATTTAGTGATGCTTTATGATATCGTGGCTGACGAATGTGGAGTTGGATCTTGGATCTATTTGGGATTTGATTTTCTTTTAAATGACCCAAATATATGATACATAGATATTACATCTTTTTAAATAAATATTCATTACATTACACAGATGCACGACTGGGGATCATAGAGATATAGTGACTTTTGAAACTTAAAAACATAAACAACCAGTCCAAAAAAAGCTATGTTATCTCCTACTATATTCATTATAGCTTGAAACCTTCTTATAAATATCACACATAATACATTTCATAATAACCTGGTGAAGGGAAACATAAAAAAGGGTTGGATCATATTCTTAGTAATTTCAATCAAGGGATATGTCTGATAAAACACACTTTTGTTGAATATTTTATTGATAATAAATGAAAAAATATCCTCAGATTGTGTTAAATATGTTTATTTATAAAATATTTGGGATTAGATCATTTATTTGAAAATTTGATGAAAATTCCAGTTTCTCACTTTAAAAATTCACTATTGTATTTAGAACATAAATAATTTTATTTGAATTACTTGAACTTAATATTTTGTAATTATGTTCCTGACTTAATTTTTTACCACTTTCATTCAAGACATATGAGATAAATTGTGCTTTTGGTTGGAATTAATGGATCATGAAGTCAAAGTTGGGTTGGGATCGCCAGATTGGACATCAGTTCTGTATTTAGGCCATAACTTCCTCATCTCTGCTTGGATTATACCCAAATATTTCGAGGAGATCGGAGACTCATTTTCACAAAAATAATCCCTATAAAATGATAGTTGTTTCATGAGTTTTTATGGTCAAATAGGTGGTGAAATTTGAATTAATTTATTTTTTAAATTTTTCCCATACACACTTGAAACCTCTTTAAAACAAGACTCCTCTACACTTAATAAATTTGTGTTTTTCTCCTTTGGAGGGGTTGGTATGTGAATTATAATGTTGAGGGTAGAGTATAATTTGATACAGTCTAGTTATCCAAGCATTTAAACACGGATATCTCTTAAAGCAAGGATCCCTTTGACGAAGCCTTCTTCTTCTTCTTCATCGTGTTGTAATGTTTTAATTTCCATAACAAACTTCTTTTTTATTCTTTTATTTCTTTTCTTTTCTTCTATTTTGTTCCAATTTCTTCTTATCTTTATCTTCCTACCGGTTCTAGAATCAATAGTAGAAACAATTTTGGGTTCTACCCATTCTAAACCTTTGCACACACAAAACGTTTCTATAATGACTACACCGCCCATGGAAGAGTAGTTTTCATAGTAATTGATCTACCACAAACCACTTTCATTCATTTATTTTGAATCAATGAGCTACTGTAATTAAATTAATATGATCTAGGAATTTATTTTTTAATTTAATTGAAACTAATAAAGAAATTGAACAATTGACACAAAAACACGTGAGGTCAAGATTTCTGTAAATTGGGAGAGTGCAGTCTTAATTGATAATACAAGACCACATGCAATAAATTTGTAGAGTACAAATATAATCCCTAAACTCAATTAATCCTCATTTCCAAAGTGTATATATTCTCTAATTATCAAATAAACATAAGATAACCTAAGAACATCAATCAAAGTAGGGTGTTGCGATTGCATGTTCTGAAGCTATCTTAGGGTTTAAGAAATTTCATCTTTGTGGTTAAGTTAACTCTTATAGAATACGAGGGTTAAAAAATTAGGGGATTATAATTAAGTGTATTTTCATTTAAATGATAATTATAAATAATTTAGTGAATAGGTAGAGTTATATCAATTATTCCTTCTAAAATATTTTCTAAAAAAATCTTCTTATTGTGTTTTATTAATCAAGTTTCATTTCAAAAACAAAAACAAGAAAAATGAAATCTACTTCCAAAAAACTTCTTCTAGTTTTATAAAATATAAACCCCTAATCCTTTTAAGTAGTGTATTTTAGATATTTAATTTTATTTTTAAAATACCTTTATATAGTTTTTTTAATCATTGCCTCTTTTAGAGATGACCTAGGTCAGCTGTCCCGTTGTACCTAAATAACCCCAAACTGAACATCATTTGAGAGAGCCCACGACAGTGCCTTAGAAATTGGTGTATTTACTAGGGAGACAAGTAATTATTTCAACCATTTAGATGTATTTTTTTTTTTCAACTCTTCTTCTCTTTCTTCTTCCTTCTTTACCGAATCTGAATTTTTCTTCTTCTTTTGTTTTCTTCTTCTTTTTTCTTTTTGGACAATCAAATCAAACTTCTCATTTTTATTTTATTATGGTAGAATTTTCTTATTTTAATTTTTATTTGATTTATGACTTGAACTAATCCCTAATATCTCTTAGATATTGACACTTAGATTCAACGTAGCCTTAGGGATTGAATCATACATTCTTAGCCTACATGAAGTTTTAACATTCAACTGGTTGGAGAATTACTCCATTATAGTAACATTGAAATTGTAAGAGATTCAAATTTAAACAAAAAACAAGAACCAATGACTGAAAACAATAACAATTAACTTAATATAACCATTCGAGAATTGGCTACACTAGAAATTAATTATCGACCAAATTGTATTGCATACCAAAATCTTGATAACTCTTTGAACTGAAATCTAGATTAATTCACCTTCTTCCAAAATTTTATGTATTATCCGGTGAGGACACAAACAAACATTTAAAAGAATTTAATCTGGTTTTCTAAATTTATAACTAAGATATGTTTCTGAAGATCAAATCAAACTTAGAGCATTCCCATTTTAGCTTCATGGAGCCACTAAGGATTGGATGTAATATTTACAACCTAAAGATGTAACATGTTGGAATGATTTGAAATGTCTTTTATTTCATAGATTTTTTCCAAAATCAAGGAACACATCCATTAGAAAAGAGATATCTGGGATCAAGAAAGCACAAGGGGGTAAATGTATGAGTACTGGGAGCGATTCAAGAAGTTTTTTGAAAGCTTCCCGCATCACCAAATCAGTAAGAAACTCCTCATCTAGTACTTCTATTAAGGACTAAAACCTATGGAGATAATCATGGTGGATGCAGTGGCTAGAGGGGCATTTGTTGAAAAAACACCAGTGGTTTCACGTGCATTTATTAACAATATATCAAAAAAACTCTCAACAATTTGGCAATCGAGGTACCCCACATGTTAGAGGAGTACATCAGGTATGTCGATCTTCTCTTGAAATTTATTTGATTGATACCAAATTGGAAGAATTAAAAACTATGGTGAGATAGATTTATTTGGAACAAAAGACATCCCAACCCCCTCCTTCAAGGCCTTATAGCATTTTCACTGAGACAAGCCACCCAACTAACTGTTGCCACCAACTATAAGAAACATAAGATTTCACAGCAGTGTTTCCTGGGAGACCATATTAGTAGAAACAACAACCATATCCCCAAAATAATCTTTATTCCTTTACACCAACATACAACCAAGGGTGTAAGGATCAATCGAACATGAAGTATGGCTCTGGACAACAACAAAGACCCCATTTTTCACAAAAATTCCATCAGCCTATGCCTTACCAGTCGGGTTTCCAACAACCAAAAAGGTGATTTAAATCCCAATCATCAACAATACAATAACAAGGTAATCCATCGCCCAAGGTATATTCTAACATTGATGAACATTTGAATAAAATTGTTCTTGATCAACAGAATGAGCTGAAGAGTCAATGTTCAGAGCTGAGGGAGTTGAAGACACAAATGAGCTAGATTGTCACTACCATCCCTGAACTAGTAAGTAAGAACTCTAGAAATATTCCTTCCCAACCTACTCTAAATATCAATGGGGGTTTTAGTGCCATCACATTGAGAAGTGAGAAGCAAATGAATGATACATCTATACCTACCATTCCACTGTGATTCACCTCAACTCCAGAAAATCCCCATTCTATAACAACTAATGGGAAGCCCAAGAAGAAAGGTAAAGGTATGAAAAATATTGATTATATTCATCCCAAACCCCTTCCATTTTCAAATAGAGTTGTTCAAACCCAAAATATTGCGGAAGAGGAAATGTAAAAAAAGTTTTTGAATATATTCAAGTGTGTGGAGATCAACATCCCTTTACTTGAATCCATTAAACAATTACCAAGTTATCACAAATTCTTAAAAGAACATTTTACTAATAGAAGAGAGATCAAGGGAAATGTGAGGATCATTCTTGGAAGGAATGTGTCTGCACTCATTACACCAACTCTAGAAATGACAACAAAGTGAAAGGATTCGGGGACATTCACCATCCCACGAACTATAGGGGAGTTACACTTTTTTTATGCTTTATTTTATTTAAGAGCTTCTATAAATGTAATGCCTCACTCTATTTTTTATTCTTTACATGTTGGTGACTTGAAACCAATGAGAGTAGTGGTGAAGTTAGCTAATAGAGCCAAAACATATCCAGTGGGAGTCCTTGAGGATGTAATTTTCCAAGTAATAGACATGGTCTTTCAAGAATATTTCTAGGTGCTTAAAATGGAGGAAGATCAGTTAATTTCATGTGCTCCCATTATCTTACATAGGCACTTCCTAAAAACTGCAAAAAAAATAATCATAAATGTCCATCATGGAATACTTTCAATGGATTTTGGGGATGAAGTTGTGATATTTAATGTTATGGACTCCATAAATTACCCCTCACATGACCATTCTGAAATTTTTATCTCTCATTCTGAACCACAAAATAAAAAACCCATCGAATTTGATTGTCCTATACTTAGGTATATTATGATTATTGGTTCTAATTTGATGTCTAAGAGCACTTCCACACCTATTTCTAATGCACAAGACTCTTTTATATTTTATTTTTAATGGATTAATATTTTGATTTTTATCATGTGAACTATGATTATGACATGGTTATTGAATATCCTGATAGTTTTAATACATTATTCTCTTATTTGGATGATGATGATTCTGGTACTAATGTTCATTGTCCACATATTTCAGTTCCTTCAATGTCTCCATTCATACTGAACCACCTTCATTGGAACTCAATCCATTTCCACCTAATATAAAATACTCATCCTTGTTAAGTTGTGAGAAATTACATATTATAATTGCTAATAATCTCCCTTTTTAACATAACGAAAAACTTTTGAATATTTTGGGGGAGAACATTAGGGAAGTCAGGTAGACCTTGGCTGACATATCAGGTATTATCCCCTCCATTTCCATGCATAGGATTATTTTGGATTATGGGGCTAAATTGGTTAGGAAGACACAAAGGATACTTAATCCAAAATTTCTAGAACTTGTTAAAAAAATGGGTTGAGAATTTTCTCAAGGAAGGTATAATTTATCCCATTTCATATTATCAGTGGGTGAGTCTTATTCAGGTTGTGAATAAGAAAAGTGGTGTTACTATTATTAAAAATGATAAAGAGGATTTAGTTATAATGAGTGTGAAAAATAGTTGGTGTGTGTGTATTGATTATAGGAAACTAAATTATTCCACTTGCAAGGACCATTTTCCCCTCCCATTTATTGATCAAATACTGGAGAGACAAGCTGGGAAAACACACTATTGTTTCTTGGATGCATTTTATAGATATTTTCAGGTTTCTATTTCTCTAAAGGATCAAGAGAAGACAACATTCACTTGTCCATTCGGTATGTTTTCCCACCTAAAGATGCAATTTGGACTTTTTAATTCCCCAGGTACCTTACAGAGATGCATGGTGATTATTTTTTCTGATTTTCTTGAGACCATCATGGAGGTATTTATGGATGATTTTACAGTGTATGGGTATTCATTTGATGATTGTGTTTGTAGTTTGGGAATGGTTTTGAATCATTTTATTGAGAACAATATGGTCTTGAACATTGAAAAGTGTCATTTCATGGTAGATCATGGCACTATCTTAGGGAATGTAGTGTCAAAACATGGGATAGAGGTTGATAGATATAAGGTAGATTTTATTTCATCCCTACTCTATCCTTCATGTGTGTGTGATGTTAGATCTTTCCTAGGGCATGTAGTATTTTATCATCACTTCATCAAAGATTCTAGTAATATTTATCTTCCTATGTCACGATTACCACAAAAGGATTCTTATTTGGTGCTTGATAATTCTTGTATAAATTCATTTCATGAGCTAAAATAGTGTCCTACCAATCCACCTATCATACAGCCTCCATAGTGGGATCCTCCTTTTGATCTTATGTGTGATGCCTCCAACTTTGCAGTTGGAGCGATCTTATCGCATAGGGTGGAAGGATGTTCACGTGTGATTTCATATGCATCGAGGACACAGGATTCAGCCCAATCAAACTATACAAACATGGAAAATAAGTTTCTTTACATCATATTTTCTTTAGATAAATTCAGTTCATATTTATTAGGCCCTAAGGTTGTTGTTTTTTCTAATCATTCAGCTCTGAGGTACCTCTTGAAGAAGACAAATGCAAAGCCCAATCTAATCTGATGGATGCTCCTTCTTCAATAATTTGATATTGAGATAAAGGAAATAAAGGGTTTAGAAAATGTGGTGGTGGACCACAAGAGTAGGCTTACTCACACACTAGAGTATGACACCTTGGACCAGGTACCACTTTGGGAAACTTTCCCCAATGAGCATATTTATTCCATCTCAGGTATGCATCCTTGGTATGTTGATTTAGTGAACTACCTTTTTGCATCTGAAATCCTTGCAAATTTAAAGAAACATCAAGTCCAAAAGTTAAAGAGTGAGTCAATATTTTTGATTTGGGATGATCCATACCTCTAGTGCATGTGTAGTGATCAAGTTATTATGAGGTTTGTTCCTGATCATGAGTTTTATTCTCTTCTGTATTTCTTCCTTACACTCTCATGTGGAAGACACTTTGGACCCCAAAAAATAGCTAGGAAAGTCTTAATCTTTGGATTATATTTTCCTAGATTATTCCATGATGCTCATGTGTTTTGTAAGTCAAGCTCACATTTCTAACTCACCGGTAATATTTCTAGGAGACACAAGATTCCCAAACAACCCATATTATTCTATGAGATTTTTTATGTATGGGGAATCGCTTTTATGGGTACTTTTCCTATTTCATTTGTATTTTTTTATATATTTTTTTTGTTGATTATGTGAGTAAATGTGTGGAGTACAAGGCCACCAGGATTGATGATTCTCATGTTGTAGTAGACTTTGTAAATACACAAATTTTTTGTATCTTTAGAGTATCAAAGTCCATCATCAGTGACTGAGGGACAAACTTATGTAAAGGTAAATTGGCTTCCCTATTTTGAAAGTATGGGGTGACACACAAAACATCAACACCATACCACCCTAAAAAATGGTCAGGTTGGGCTTTCAAATCACACTACTAAAAATTCATCCATGAGCGACCGCCATTGGCGGTCACTGAAGGAGGCTGAAAATATGACCTACAGCGACCGCCAAGTGGTCACTGACCTATTGCTCGGACGAACAAGAGCGACCACCACTGGTGGTCACTATACTGATCCTCAATCGAGCTACAGTGACTGCCAATGGTGGTCGTTGTTCTGATGCCCAGCTGAGCTATAGCGACCTCCAATGGCGGTCTCTATCCCTGAGAAATATTTTTTTAAAAAAAAAATTCGTAGTTCCCAATCAACAAAAACAGGGTAAAAATCATAAAAAACAAATTCCAAACATCATAAACATCAAGATCATCATAAAAAATAAAAGACAAACATTCTTAAATGATCCAAATCCATTTCAATCTTCTTCTTCAATAAACATACAATAGGATACAAAAAAACAACTAAACAAAACAAACATAAATTAAACATTTTTTTCAGTTAATATATATAATAAAATTAAATCTGACATCAAATTATGGGTGCTATAATAATTTAAAACCCCCAATTTAAAAAATGTTATCATTTTTGGATTTTTTTTATTTCTTGTTTTTGAGTCTTTGATTTAGCATATAGAAGTGTTTTATGGTCTAAAAAGGAATGCTCTCCGTGCACACCACGTGAAACTGTTCAAAACAGCATATTCGGTCGTACCATGCACATCGCACATCTGATTGAAGTTTCATCTCCTCCTACATGTCATGAATACTATTTCTATTCTTTTCGTGTGATTTCAAGTCATTCTGAGCAAGTTTGATCTGAATTCGATAGTTACATGTCGTTTTGGTATTTTATGACTCTAGAAATACGTTTCCATTCACCATGGTCAAATGAAACTTTTGAATGACGTTCTGTCTACCCGACCATTTTACAATTCACATCATGGTTGTTTTCATATGATTTCAAGGCATTCTGAGGTTGTTCGTCTGGTTTTGACAACCCAATGCGCCCTTTTAGAGCAAGCCGAATTGTTTATAACAGCATATTTGGTCATACCGCGCACACCGCACATATGATTGATATTTCATCTCCTCCTACATGTCAAGAATACTATTCCTATTGTTTTCGTGTGATTTAAAGTCATTCTGAGCACGTTTTCTCAGAATTCGAACATTGCACGCCATTTTGGTGTTTTATGACCCTAGAAATGCGTTTCTGATCACCGTAGTCAAATGACACCTCTGATTGACATGTTTTCTACCCGACCATTTTAAAATTTACACCATGGTTTTTGTCGTATGATTTCATGGCATTCCTAGGTCATTTGGCTGGTTTGGACCACCCAACAAGCCTTTTTAGAGCGCGCTGAATTGTTCAAAACAGCATATTCGGATTTACCGCGCACACCGGATGTCCAATTGACGTTTCAACTCCTCCTACATGTCAAGAATAGTATTCCTATTATTGTTTTGTGATTTCAAATCATTCTGAGCACATTTTCTCTGAATTCGACTGTTACATGCCGTTTTGGCGTTTCATGACTCCGAAAATGCATTTCTGTTCATCGTGGTCAAAAGACACATCCGATTGACGTTCCATTTGCCTGAACATTTCACAATTCACACCATGGTTTTTGTCGTATGATTTCATGGCATTCCGAGTTTATTCAGTTGGTTTTGACCACCCAACGCGCCCTTTTAAAGCGCGCTGAACTGGTCAAAACAACATATTTGGTCGTACCGCGCACACCGCACGTCCGATTGACGTTCTATCTCCTCCTACATGTCACGAATATTATTTCTATTGTTATTGTGTGATGTCAAGTCATTAGGAGCATGTTTTCTCTGAATTCAAATGTTACACGTTGTTTTGGCGTTTTATGACTCCAGAAATGTGTTTACGGTCACCGCAGTAAAACGACATCTCCGACTAACGTGACGTCTACCCGACCATTTTACAATTCACATCACAGTTGTTGACGTATGATTTCATGGCATTCTTAAGTCATTAAGTTAGTTTTAACCACCCAACGTGCCCTTTTAGTGCACATTGAACTGTTCAAACAGCATATTCGGTCATATCGCGCACACTGCATGTCCGATTGACATTTCGTCTCCTATTACATGTAACTAATAGTATTCCTATTTTTTCGTGTGATTTCAAGTCATTTTAATCTTGTTTGCTCTCAATTCAACCGTTACACGCCGTTTTGGCGTTTTAGGACCCCATACATGTGTTTTCGATCACCGCGGTCAAACGACACCTTTGATTGACATGTCTTCTACCCATCCATTTCAAAATTCACACCACAGTTGTTGTCGTATGATTTTATGGAATTCCAAGGTCGTTCGGATTGTTTTGACCACCCAATGTGCCCTTTTAGAGCGCGATGAATTGTTCAAAACAGCATATTCGGTTGTATTGTGCACACCGCATGTCTGATTGATGTGTCGTCTCCTCTAACAAGTCACAAATAATATTCCTATTGTTTTCGTGTTATTTCCAGTCATTCTGAGCAAGTTTTCTTGGAATTCGACCGTTACACGCTGTTTTGGCATTTTATGACTCCAGGAATGTGTTTCCAATCACCACAGTCAAACGACACCTCCGATTGACGTTTCGTCTACCCCAACATTTCACAATTCACACTATGGTTATTATCGTATGATTTCATGGCATTCCGAGGTCGTTCGGTTGGTTTTGAAAGCCCAACGCGTCCTTTTAGAGCGCGTCGAACTATTCAAAATAGTATATTCGGTCGTACCACACACACCGCAAGTGAGATTGATGTGAATTCTCCTCCTATATGTCAAAAATATTATTCCTATTATTTTCGTGTGATTTCAAGACATTCTGAGCACATTTTCTCTTAATTCCACCGTTACCAATGTTTTGGTGTTTTATGGACCTGAAAATGTGTTTCCAGTCCCCGCGGTCATTGGACACCTCTGATTGACGTGTTGTCTACCCGATCATTCCACAGTTCACACCACAGTTGTTTTCATATGATTTCATGGCATTTCGAGGTCGTTCGGCTGGTTTTGACCACCCAACGCACCCTTTTAGAGTGCACCGAACTATTCAAAACAGCTTATTCGGTCGTACCATGCACACCGCAAATCCGATTGATGTTTTGTCTCCTCCTACATGTCACGAATAATATTCATATTGTTTTCATGTGATTTCAAGTCATTCTAAGGATGTTTTCTCTAAATTCGACCGTTACACACTGTTTTGGCGTTTTATGACTCCGGAAATACGTTTCCAATAACCGCGGTCAAACGACAACTCAGATTGATGTGCCGTCTTCCCGAAAATTTCAGAATTCACACCACGGTTGTAGTAATATTATTTCATGGCATTCTGAGGTTGTTCGGCTGGTTTTGACTACCCAACGCGCCCTTTTAGAGCACGCGGAACTGTTCAAAACAGCATATTCGGTTGTACCACACACATCGCGCGTCCGATTATTGTGTCGTCTCCTCTTACATGTCACAAATATTATACATATTGTTTTTGTGTGATTTCAAGTCATTATAAGCACGTTTTCTCTGAATTTGACCATCACACACCGTTTTGGCGTTTTGTGACTCCGGAAATGCTTTTCTGGTCACCGTGGTCAAACGACACCTCTGATTGACATGTCATCTTCCCAACCATTTCACAATTTACACCACTATTATTTTTATATGATTTAATGGAATTTCAAGGTCGTTTGGCTGGTTTTGACTACCCAACGTGCCCTTTTAGAGTGCGCTGAACTATTCAAAACAAAGTATTCGGTCATACCGTGCACACCACATTTCTGATTGATGTGTCGTCTCCTACTACATGTCAATAATATTATTCCTATTGTTTTTTATGTAATTTCAAGCCATTATGAGCATGTTTTCTCTGAATGTGACCGTTACAAGTCGTTTTGGCGTTTTATGACTCTGGAAATGCTTTTCTGGTCACCGCGGTCAAACGACACCTCCGATTGATGTGTCTTCTGCCCAAACATTTTACAATTCACACCACGGTCGTTTTTGTATGATTTCATGGCATTATAAGGTCATTCGGTTGGTTTTGACCACCCAATGTGCCCTTTTAGAGCGTGTTGAACTGTTCAAAATAGCATATTCGGTTGTACCGCACACACCGCACATCTGATTGATGTTTTGTCTCCTCCTAAATATCATGAATATTATTCCTATTGTATTTGTGTGATTTCAAGTCATTATGAGAACATTTGCTCTGAATTCATCTGTTACACACCTTTTTGGCATTTTTTGACCCTGGAAATGCGTTTCTAGTCACCGTGGTAATATGACACCTCCGATTGACATGCCTTCTTTCCGACCATTTAACAATTCACACTACGGTTTTTGTAGTATTATTTCATGGCATTCTGAGGTCGTTCGGCTGGTTTTGACCACCCAACGCGCCCTTTTAGAGCGCGCCGAATAGTTCAAAACAGCATATTTGGTTGTACCGCACACACCGCACATCCGATTGAGGTTACGTCTCCTTTTACATGTCATGAATAATATTCATATTGTTTTTTGTTATTTCAAGTAATTATGAGCATGTGTTCTCTGAATTCGACTTCTAGACGCCGTTTTGGCGTTTTATGACTCTGAAAATGTGTTTCTGGTCAGCACGGTCAAACGACACCTCCGATTGATGTGTTGTCTACCTGACCATTTCACAATTCACACCACGGTTGTTGTCATATGATTTCATGGCATTCCGAGGCCATTCAGCTGGTTTTGACCACCCAACTCCCCCTTTTAGAGCACGTCAAACTATTCAAAACAGCATATTCGGTCGTACCACGCACACCGCACGTCCGATTGACATTTCGTACCATCTTATATGTCACAAATATTATTTCTATGGTATTTGTGTGATTTAAAATCATTTTGAGCATGTTTTCTCTGAATTCGACGGTTACACATCGTTTTGGCATTTTATGACTCCAGAAATTCATTTCTGGTCACCGAGGTCAAATGACACCTTCAATTGATGTTTAATATGTCCAAAAATTTCACAATTCACACCACGGTTGTTGTCGTATGATTTCATTTCATTTCATGGTCGTTCGATTGGTTTTGACCACCCAACGCGCCCTTTTATAGCGCGTCGAACTGTTCAAAACAGAATATCTGGTCGTACTATGCACACCGCAAATCTTATTGACATGATGTCTCATTCTACATGTCACGAATAATATTCATATTGGTTTTGTGTGATTTCAAGTCATTCTGAGCACGTTTGCTCTGAATTCGACCATTACATGCCGTTTTGGCGTTTTATGACACCAGAAATGTGTTTCCGGTCACCGCGGTCAAACGACATCTCTGATTGACATTTCATCTACCAAAACATTTCAAAATTCACTCCAAGGTTGTTGTCGTATGATTTCATATAATTCTGAGATTGTTCACCTGGTTTTGACCACCAAACACACCCTTTTAGAGCGCGCCAGACTATTCAAAACAGCATATTCGGTCGTACCATGCACACCGCATGTCCGATTGATGTTCTATCTCCTTCTACATGTCACGAATATTATTCCTATTATTTTCGTGTGATTTCAAGTCATTATGAGCATGTTTTCTCTGAATTCGACCGTTACACGCTGTTTTGGCGTGTTTGAAAAGCGTGTGTGGGGTGATCAAACCGGCCGAACAACCTCGGAATTCCATGAAATCGAACAAAAAAATGGGTGGGTGAATTTTGAAATGGTTTGGCAGAAGACAAGTCGATCAGAGGTTTTGTTTGACCGCGGTGACCGAAAGTGCACGCCGCATGTCGAAAATGGCCAAAACATGTGTTTAATGGTCAAATGCATACCGAACAACATCGGAATGACTGGAAAACACCGGAAACACCCTAATTATTATTCATCAGGTGTACAAGGAGACGGAAAATCATTCGGCCATGCGGTTTTTATGGCACGACTGAATATCTGTTTTTTAGGTGTTTGTCACACTTGAAATGCATGCATGGGGGGGATGTCCAATGGGGGGCTATCCAGGGTGGGGGGCACTATTCGGAGGTGGGGGTGTACAGGGTGGGGGGCTATCTGGTGGGGGGGGGGGGAATAATGACTAATTGGCCTAACTAAGTAACGAAGTAACGATCAATTATCCTAATGGACTAATGGTCAATTTTCCTAATGACCTAATGTCAAATTATCTCATTTACCAATTCACCTGATGCCCTAATGCCTCAATGGCATAGTGGCCTAACAAACAATTGGAATAATGGACTATTGTCTAGTTGTACAATTCGAATAATGGCATAATGGCCTAATGGCTATTTGGCCTACATCTAATTGGACAATTGGACAACTGTCCAATTTCCCTAATGGCCTAACAGCCTAATGAACAATTGCCCTAATGAACTAGTGGTCAATTGTCCTAATGAATTCTGGGGTGCGGGGGGGGGGCTTTCCGGTGTTGGGGGTGTCCGGTGGTGGGGGGTTGTCTGGGGTGTGGGGGAGGCTATCCAGGGGGGGTTGTCCGGGGTGCGGGGGGTGGGGGGGTTGTCTGGGGTGGGCCAGAGGCCTACAAATAGTGAACCTGAGCACAGTCACCAAAAACAAGTTTCATGGCTTCTATTAGGAGTCACATTGTTTTTTCAAAACTATTCATAGAACATGCAATGGAAAACATTAAAGAATAAAATGAACTAAAAATATCCAAATCATTAACTAGTTTCATGGTTACTTCTAAATTCTTGCACACAAACATTTCATAAGTCCAAAACACACATGATACACCCAAATCTCAAAAAATATCACTAATAACCCAACCTAAACATCAATAACAACCCCACCAATAAAAAAAGAAACACACCTTGTGAATATTATATGTCATGCGTGGTCATGACTGCTACCTCCATCCGGTGGGCCAGGGGCCTACAACAAATAAAAATTATGAAGATTTTCATAACAAAAATAATAAAAAATAAATAAATAAATACAGTATAAACCTGTGTCGTATGATCCCCCGCACCATCACCCGGATGCACATATTTTCGCAGTGCTCTAACCTCAGTGATCAATTGCGCATTTACCTCCTTAGAAGCGCACATTCGTGCCTCGAAATCTGACAACTTCTGTGTCATCTGAGCAACAGTAGGACCGACAACCATAGCACATGATACTACAGAATGAGGAATCTCTGTTCCATAGGTTAAACTATATCCATGCCTCTCCCGACCAATAATGCGATGAAAGATCTCATCCCTTTGCATGGGAAGCTGTCGCTGGTCCTCTGGCAGCTGTTCTAACTCAGCTTCAAATTGATCCGGTGAAATGTTTAAATATATATACATATATATGTTAATATACAGATTTATGTAAGTATTGGTACTTAATACAAGAACTAACGATCATTGCTACAGCCTCTGGATCATTTTGATCAAGATTCCTCATCCACACCGACATTTTATCAGTAAGTGCACCTTGCTCCTGTAACTGTATATTAATAGAGTATAAACACAAAACCATATTAATTAATAAATTAAAAAATTAGTAATAAATACCTCATGTCGAATCTGAGACACGTGACGAGTCCCGAGCATGTAAGGTGGTCCCTTCAATGCTCGATTCTCAGAATGGCGTGATGACACCTCCTACAATCAATTAATTCAAATTTCAAACAAATCACACACTTTTAAAGATATATATACCAAAATAAATATACAAACCGCAACACCCTCAATCAACCAATATGAAACTAAGTCATGCCACTGAGCCGGGAGGAAACCTCTCGGTACTTTTTCCAGAATGTTTGGGGCACCCACATTTGGTACCCAATGGTCCCTCTTGACTTTTCCTTTATAATATTTCCACATATTACGGCATTCTCTCATACACATGGGCTGAAACTCATCAAGGAATACTTTCAATTTTTTCTATTAATGAAAAAAATCACATATGTTAGTATTTTTCAATCATAGGGAAGAATGTAAAATGGTCTTCTAACATAAACCTCCCTCCAAAGACGATCTAATATGTCCTGAGGGATAGAAGCCTAGTCACGTGTGGTCAATGGAAATCGATGTGGGTCACGTATGATATGACCCAACAGAAGAATAAATGCAGGGGAATTCAATCCCACAGAATGAAATAGATCATCAAAGGAAACATCAAACGTCGTGTCGGAATTCCATGATAAAATTCCACGACTAGGGCCTCTCTTGTGAGAGGAAGAAGCAGTCGAGTCTGATCCTGTTGAAACCAATTTTATATATAATTTGATAGATGTTATAAATATATATATGTGTGTGTGTTTATCAATTACATAAAAATAGACACAATGAAATTCAAACATACCTCGACCCTGAGACGTAGATGGCTCAGATGGATGATGTGGATCTTCTTTCCTCTTCCCCTGACATGCCTGCAATCATAGAAAACATTAGTAAGGGGACTATCCAAAGTGTCCAAAAGATAAATTGAATTGTTTTTAAAAAAAATAAAACTTGTACATTTGTAAATAAAACAAAAAGGGATTGAGTAGTTATTTGTGAATGGATTTTAAAAAATCATAAAGTTAACAAAACAGATATACAAATTATGTACAAAACCAATCAATGCATAGCCAAATTTCAGATTGAATTAATAAAAATTCAAGAAGCACATAAACCAAATGAAGAATACCTCAATGGGTTGATACACCGATAATAACATGAAGATACCAAAAGAGAAATCACCCTATATATTTATAAATGAATAAAATTCAAAAAGTGTAAATTAAAACTTACAAGGATTTATAAAATGGTTAGATAGTTTATGGTATCATAGCACATTCAATATTGAATTGCGGGAAAAAAATTATAACTTTCATTAAGAATGAAAATCGATCTTTTCTCCTCCAATGACCACTCTGACCCAATAAATATCCTCTTCACGTTGAACTATGTTATGTTGATCAAGATGTTTGGAAAAAAATGAACAGTCTCAAGATCATCTTGTTCAAATAAGAACACTCCTCCTCGGTACATTTTCACAACAACTTGCCAACTTGGATTTGAAGGCAAAGTAACAAAGAATACTTATTCCACTTGTGATGTCAAAATGAAAGGATCATTATCAACTCGTTCATTTTTTTATAACATATAGTTAAAATTCACCAATGAAAATTGATGTTGTTTGACTTTACATCCACGCACTGGATCAACCCAATTACACTTTAACAATATGTACTTCAACCCGTGTGCATATACAACTTCAATGATGTCTATCAATTGACCATAGTAATAAACAGAATCGACGAATGAAAACTGATGCCCTTTTTTTGTGTTTCTCATTTGTCATAAACATATTTAATGTGAAATCGAAAAACATTAGCATATATAGCTTTATAACGATGAGACGTTATAGATGGACCCTCATCCAGTTGGATAAATTCTTCAGTTAGCATGGGGTCCCCTAACTCCCTCATCTAATGAACCAACATAATTCATAGAATTCAATAATGATTTGTGTAGAAAGAAATTAGTATAATACTTGACTCATAATGAAAATCAATTTATACGTATATAATCCTTGAACCAATCATGAAATGACGCATAATGAGATTATTGAATTTGATACTCATTCGCATGATAAATCTCTTATTTCATCTCATTAATTTGTTTCCTATAAATGATAACATGATGTTTAAATGATCAAATTTTGAAAAAAATATATGTAAAAGTTAAAAAATAAAAGTGATAAGACACTTACTGCATTAATGGTGCAACTGATGGAGTATTGAACAATACATATTGATGCGCTTGTATCCACTCGATGTTCTCCATATAAAATATGGTTCCTTCTACAACTGGACCATCATGAATCCGAGAGTTCTTATCTAATTTTGTTTCAACATCCGTAAGATATTCTGCACAAAAATTAGTACACTTATCCATCAAATAACCAGTGTCTATTGATTCCTCCGGACGAGCTCTGTTGCATACAAATCATTTCAATGTACTCAAATAAATCTCAATAGGATACATCCACCTGAATTGCAGTGGACCTGCAACCATTACTTCATCAGTTAGGTGCATTTTCAAGTGGACCATAAAATCCAAAAATGGGGGGAATATTTTCTCAAAGTGACAATGTGTAAGTACAATTCGGTCTTATAAACTTTTTAAATCACTCATTCATTGATTTCTTAAACAAAGCTGTCTAAAAAAATTACTCATCTCAATCAACAACTGAACAACATTGGGGATAAACAATCACAAATTGCGATTAGAATCAACTGCTGAAGTAGTATGTGATTGTCATGACTTTTCAACACTTTCAATGTCATGCTCTTCAGAACAATCAAATTTCAGTCTGTCATTTCTGAACCTATGTTGAGGGGGGAGAAATCGTATGTGACCCATGTATGACCATTTTTTGGAATGTTTAATCCATACAGAGTTTTTACTTTTATTGCAACATGGAAAAGAAAATTCCCCTTTTGTACTCCAGCCTGATAAATTTCTATAATATGGGAAGTCATTGATTGTCCAAAATAATGAATCTCGTAGTTTGAATATTTTATTTATTTCACAGTCATAATTCATCACATCATCGCCACAAAATTCATTCAACTCATCAATCAATGGCTGAAGGTAAACACCAATATTATCCCTCGAACTTCTTGGTCCATCAATAAGAGTGGAAAGTAAAATAAATTGTGTCTTCATACAAATCCACAGAGGAAGATTATACAGAACCAACACCACGGGCCATGTGCTATGAGTTGCACCAACCATAGATTTGAATGGATTGAAACCATCTACTACCAACCCCAATCGGATGTTAGGAACATCTTTACCAAAATCAGGATGTCTCTTATCAAAATCCTTCTATGCATGAGAGTCTATCGGGTGGGTTAACATATCACTTTCATGAATTATTTCTACATGCCATCTCATTAAATTAGAAACTTTAGATGAAAAAAAAAATCTTTTCAACCTCATTTTAAGGGTAAAGTAATGAATTTGCTTTATGGAAATTGGTTTCCCCTGTATCACAATCCGACTTTGAAGTGTCTAATTTCCCCAATTCTCTTTCCACCTGGAAGTGCCACAAACCATACAAATATCCAAATGGACTGTTTCCTTTCTAAACAAAATAAAGTTTTTGAACATGCATCTATGGTCTCATATGTAAAACCAAAGTTCTCTATAAACTTACGAGCATGGTAATACGACTCGGGAATCTTAGTGTCGACAGGAATAACCTTTTTCAATAACACCAACAGCATGTCGAATGATGTGTCTGACCACTGATGTAAAGTCTTAAAATGAAAAAACTCTCCAATAAATGACAATTTATTGTATGAAGTAAATCTAGGATATAATTCTATATTTTAATCGTCAAGTTCTTCATAAAACCTCCTTGAATCATGATCTGCACAAGAGCAAAGATTTATCTCATTGGTCTCAAGATTCTGGATGTCAACGCCTTTAGGATCTAACCCACATACCATTTCAGTAATCATTTCATGCATTAGATCATTCATCTTTGCATCAACATCCATCTAAATTGCATCCGTATTTTTAGAATGAACATATTCTTCTCTATGATGAGTCCAACACTTATAATTTTTCAGAAATCCATTAAATAATAAGTGCTCCCTCACAGTATCTCGTTTTAATTGATATTAGTTAGAACATTTTCTACATGGAAAGCTAATATTGTCACTTTCAAATCCTATGGTGAAGTCAGCAAACTGCATAATTCCATTGAAATATTCTCTAGGCATTCAATTTGGAAGATCAATCCAACTCTTATCCATAATAATATTTTTATAACAAACATTTAAACAAGACTTATTAAATGCATTTTTCATATCAAATATATTTAAAATAAATAATAACTAATTTATTGTGCACTATTGATAAAATAATAAAATTATATCTTTGAATAATAAATAAGAGAATAGATAATGGAATGTAAGTGAAATGCCATGTCATGTCATACCTGATTGTGCTAAAAACCTGGAAGGGAGGGGAGCTGAAGGCGTTGTTGTGGGGAGCGGAGAGGTAGTGGAGGGGATCTGGAGCAGCAGACAGTGCGGCAAAGGAGGGGACGAGCGGCGGTGATGGCGGTGAGCCAGAGGAGAGGAGGCGGTGAGGTGGCAACGGTGCAGTGAGGGTGGGAAAACGAGGGAGGGGACAGAGGAATGCGGGGAGATAGAGTGGATGGGAAACAGTGGTGAGGGGACGAGCAGTAGCTGTGCAGGGAGGAAGGGGACCGGGCGGCAATGGTGAGCACAGGAGGGGACGGTGAGGGAGTGGACGGGTGGAGATAGTGCGACGAGGGAGGGGGACAATGAGGGAGAGGACGGGGGATGGCGGAGAGTCGGAGTGGAGGGATTTTAAGGGATGGGGGACAGGCAGCGAAGGGGCGGAGGGCGGATGGCGGAGGGCCAAGGGCTGAGGGCTGAGGGCCGAGGGACAGAGGGTAGAGGGGGTGGAGGCTGAAGGCTGGAGGGTGGAGGGCGGAGGGAGGAGGGAGGAGGGAGGAGGGTAGAGGAGTGGTGGGTGGAGGGGGTGGGGCCTGAGGGTGGATGGTGGAGGGCGGAGGGAGGATGGCACAGGCCGGAGGGCACAGGTTGGAGGGCGAAGGCTGGAGGGCGGAGGCCGGAGGGCGGAGGCTGGAGGTCGGAGGCCGAAGGGCAGAGGCTGGAGGGCAAAGGCCGGAGGGAAGAGGGGGTAGAGGCCGGAGGGGTCGGAGGGTGGAGGGTGGAGGGAGGAGGATGGAGGGAGGAGAGGGAACTTTAGGAGAGGGTGGAGGGTGGCAAGGGGATGGGCAGTTAGGGCGGAGGACGGAGGGAGACGGGGGACAGGCGGAGGTATGCGGGTAGGGTTTCGTGGGGGGAGGGGTTGGGGGGAAACAAAGGTTTTTTTAAGGCCAATAACCACCAAAGGTGTTCACCTGTGTCACGGGGCCCTAAAACCCATTTCTCTAGTAGTTTTAGGAGTTGAAAAAAATTATAGAAAATCGTGACACCGAATAAGAAGGATTGAATAAAGTGATTCGATGATCCGTTTTGGGATTATAGGACAACATTCAAAACTTCAATCAGTATGTCCCAATTTCAGATTGTTTTTTGGAAAGACTTTCATCTACCTGTGGAGGTCTAGCATCAGGCTTATTAGGCTATAAAAAAAATGCAACATGGATTTGGACCAAGCTGGAATTCAAAGGAATAGGAAAATTCTAGATCTTGAGGAGATTCGATTATCTTCATATGAGAACTCAAGTCTCTACAAGGAAAGATCAAAATAATCGCATGATAAAATGATCTAGAAAAGAAATTTTAAGTTGGAGAGAAAGTCTTGTTCTATATTTCACGACTGAAGCTAATGCCTGGTAAGTTGCATTCTAGGTGGTTAAGTCCTTATGTTGTGACTAATGCTTTTTATTATAGTGCATTGGAGATCACAAAAGAGGACATAGGAAAGAGCTTTATAGTCAATGGGAAATGTTTGAATAAATACATTGAGGGACTTCCTACTAATGTAGTGGCTTTCATAACACTGCATAACCCCATCATCACTTGAGCATATTAGGTTGATTCAAACCCTTTCACTTTTATATTATTTTTACTATCTAAAATTCTGAATTTTATGTGCACATATCATATCATGGGTTCACATTGAGGACAATGAAATATTTTAAGTGTGTGGGAGGGAACCTTTTATTTAGTAATTTCAATTGTTTTTCTATTTTTCAAAAAAAATGTGTGTTCTTTTTTTTAAAATTTTGTGTGTTTATGAAACTTTTGATCTTAAATGATTCTCATCACTATTTTGAAATCCATATCAATGAGTGAAATAATTTATCCCATGAAACTGAGAATAAATGAATGCTGAAAATTACTTTGTTTCAAATTCAAATCTTTAGAAACTCCATAAAAATTACTCTAAATTTTGAATATCATGCCACATATCAACATATTTATATTTTAAATCACTTTTTTATGAGGCTTCTAAACCATTATTTTAAAATTCTTTACATTTAACTCACTTCTTGAGAGAACCAAACAATGCCTGACTTAACTAGAATTTGATGTATTCCCGTCAAAACTTGAGGGTTTGACATACTTTTATTTTAAATGATTGAGTAATTTTTTTGGTATTAAAGCCCATATTTCAAATAATCCTTTTTATAATGGCCTGCCATTAAAATTTAATCCTTGTATCCCTTATAATCTATTAACATTTAGTTAGGTTGTCCATATTAGAAGACAATTTTTCGTATCCAACCAACTCTTGAAGTGAAATTTCATAATATAGTTGAACATAAGTATGGGGGAAGCTGTCTTATATTGCGCTACAACATTTTGTGATACATTGGGTGGAAAATTAAAGATATGTTTTTTCTATGGAAAAAACTCATTCTATTGAAATATGTGCCTTTTTGGAGTTTTCGTGATAAAAGAGGATTTTCCTTTATAGATCTTCCAATGAAGAAAGAAAGTTGTGTCAATCTGGAGCTTTAACCAAAAACAATGTTTGAGAATATTGACATTTTTGTTACTGAAATGATAACTGGTGTAAAATTTCTATGACTTTCCATGATGATGGAGCTGAATTGATACTAAGGAGAGTGAGAAGGAGACCATATTTAAGTGAAAATTAGAATAATGAAATTTTTATTCAAAAATATTCAAGACCTCCTCAATCAGCCTTACAATTTTTCACATCTAAATCTTACCAACCAAAATCCACAAAACAACCCTGAAAAGTCCCCATGATAAACATATGTCCTTAACTCACATAGGGTGGATATGAAGGAATTTATCAGTCTTATGGTGACCCCAGTATGAGTTTGTATTAGAAAGACATTGCGGAGAAATTGACATTTGTGTGATAATAGAAAAGTCAAGTGAGGTAAGTGTTTTGTTCATGGGAGGATAAATGAAATGGAAATATATTGAATTATATAAATGGAGAACCTGAAATAATGGATTTTTATAAGGCATGATATCTTTTGTTTCTTGGTGTGGAATATTTTGGATCTCAAGTATATGTGTTTTAAAAAAAAATTTGATTTGATATTGATGTTTACTTGTCACAATTTTTTTGGAATACATCATATGAGGTTTTCTCTAAGAGTGAAAAAATGTTAGTGTGGGTAGTTGATAAAACACACTTTTTTTGAATATTTTATTGATAATAAATGAAAAAATGTCCTCACATTGTGTTAAATATTTTTAATTATAAAATATTTGGGATTAGATCATTCGTTGGAAAATTTGATGAAAATTCCAATTTTACCCATTAAAATATAACTGTAGTATTTCAAACATAAATAATTTAATTGAATTATTTGAACATATTAATTTGTAAATGTGTTCCTAACTTATTTTCATACAACTTTAATTTCATACAAGTGATCTAAATTGTGTATTTTATGGACTTAATGGGTCATGAAGTCAAAGTTGGGCTGGGCTCACGAGATTGGACATCAGTTGTGTATTTAGGCCATAACGTCTTCATCCATGCTTAGATTAGGCCCAAATTTTGAAATGAAATCTAGGAAGCATTTTCCCACAAACCATACTTCTTTAACTACATATGGTTCACGCTTTTTGGTTGTAAAATAGGTGGTGCAAGTTGGATTAATTTATAAGGCTAATTTCCCCTTTCACACTAGAAACCTATTTAAACCTAGCCTCCCTTCCAATCTATAAATTGGTGTTTTATTCATTTGGATGGTTTGGGACGTGAATTTAGAAGTTTAGGGTATAAAATAAGTGTATCCACTATAATTAACCAAACATTTCAACCAAGGTATCTCTTAAATAAAGGATCCCTTCGACAAAGCCTTCAACTTCTTCTTCTCATGTTGTAATGTTTGCATTTACATAATAAAATTCTTTGTTATTATTTTCTTTATTCTATTTTATTATGATTTGTTCAAATTTATTCTTCTCTTAAACCTCCTAAATTTTATGGAATCAATATTAGAAACTATATTGGTTTAAACCCTTTTTAAACCTTTTCACATGAAAAACGTTTCTACGATGACTACACCACCCTTGGAAGAGTAGTTTTCTTAGTAATCAATATAACTCTAGCATATTTCATTAATTTATTTTGAATCAATGTGATAATTTAATAAACATAATATTATTTATGAATTTATTTTTAAATTTTATTGAAACTATTCCATAAATTAAACAACTGACACAAAAACACGCGTGGTCGAGATTTGTGTAAATTGTGAGAGTGTGATCTTAACCAGTAATAAAGGACCACACAGTATAAATTTTTAGAGTTCAAATATAATACCTAAAATCAATTAATAAACATTTATAGAGAGGATATGTGTTATAATTAACCACTAACTATAATCTAAAATAAGAACAACAATCAAATTAGGGTGATGTGATTGCATGTTCTGAAGCTAGCCTAGCGTTTAAGTAATTTAATATTTGTGGTTAAGTTAACTCTCGTAGGGTTAGAGGTTTAACAAATTAGGGGATTATAATTAATTTTATGTTAATTTAAATGATAATGATAAATAATTTATTGAATAGGTAGAGTTAGATCGATTATTCCTTTTAAAATATTTTCTAAAAAAGATCTTCTTATTGTGTTTTATTAATCAACTTTCATTTCAAAAACAAAAAAATGCAATATTCTTCCAGAATACTTCTTATATTTTTATAAACTATAAAACCCCACCATTCATTAAAGTATTCTGTTTGAGTTATTTAATTTTATTTTCAAAATACCTTTATAAATTTTTTTAATTACTACCTATTTGAGAGATGACATAGGTAAGCCACCCTACTGCACCTAAATAACCCCAAACTGAACATCATTTGATAGATTCCACGACAGTTCCATTTCAATGTCAATATATCATTTTCATAGGGTTGTGAGGACATGAGACTAAAATTTAAAAACCATACCCTACATATCATAGATCACAAACTTGACTCATAGCATAAATCATGGTAGTTCATAAGACACGGATCCTAATGGAATCAATGATAATGAACCATGAGAACATAAAATTGGTATGAGACATAAAATTGTGGCATACACATAATCATATAAAATAATTTCCTTAGTAGTTCAACTCTCATTTCTAAGACTATCACAGTTTATTGGGTTCAATTCCCAAACAATCGAAGTTGTCAATGTTCACTCTCAATACTATCGTAATGGATAGACTATCTTATTGAACTAGGATCACTCCCCATTCCTTTATTTTGTATCTAATTAGAGATAAATCTTTACCCAATACAATAGAGGAAATATATTTCCCACCCATCACATATTAAAAAATCATATATATGAGTTCCACAAGATCATGAAACATTCGTCATATCGAAAACCATGAAAAGAAATGGGTTTTATAACCATTTAATCATAACATAACCTATTTAAAGAAATAGGTTTCATAATAATTTCTTCATTTCATCATAGCATAACCTTTGGAAAAATAATTGGGTTTCATAAGCATTTTATCAAGGTATATACTTTAAGAGAGAAATGGGTTTTATAAACCACTTTTCATCATAAAAAATAAAACATTCAAAGAAATAATAAGGATGGTATCTTTAGACCATATACCCATTAAATAATAATCAACATAAAACTATTTAATCTTTCGTGCAAAGTGATTTTGAATGAAAAATCACTAGGAATGTTTCTTAAGGAAAGCATACATTCATTGAAAATAACCTTTTCTAAAATTAAAAACTAATTTAATAATGTGGAAATATTTTTCATTAAAAATAAACTTGAAAATTTATAATTTATGTTTCATATAAAATTATTTTCAGGACATTGAGAAATTTTTTTCATGTTGTATATGTTAAAACAAATATTCCTTTGAAATTTTAGGTAAAATCCAAATGGGCCTTGTTTAGAAAAAAAATATTCCTTACAAAACATTTTAAAAAAAATAAAAAATGAGTTAAAATTTATATAATAAATCAAATATATATTGTTTAAAACATTTTTTGAAACCATTTTTATAAAACATGATTTTGGAAGAAAAAATCAACTGAAGAGATGAATAAAGATGATTTTTCATAAAAAAATAATTTTGAACTCTTTAGTAAATTAAGAGAAGAATATGATGTGAAAACATATAATTCCATGAAATAACTATAGGATAATAAAATAAATGTTTTTCTTGAGATATATGTAATAATATTTCATTAATGGGAGAATAATAATGATCAATCTTAATAGACAATGAGATTGTAACATAAAACCCTTACCACATTGGTAACTTTGAATCTTAAGACCTATGAAATAAAAAAATTAAATTAAAAATAGAATATAATTATAATAAAAAAATTTGGGATATTACATTTAAATGAGTCTGTATTTATAGATCATAAAATAATATTGGTGTATAACATAACAAATATCTCAAGGAAGACAATTTGAGATGAAAATCCCTTACCTTCTTTCTTGACATCCTTCGTACACATTAAACCATCATGTATAATTAATATAATTTTATTATACACCTATTATATAACAATATATATCATAACATATATGTTTTACTTATGAACTTTTATTACTCTTTTATTAACATTTCTATGTCAAAGTCAAGTTTTGGGCACTAGCTATTTTATTTTTCATGTATGTTATGAGTTATTATTTTTTTTAATCTTAATTTGATCATTTTTAAATCATATAAAAATGTTGAACATGATATAAATTTCATATATATTATATATATATTTATTTATATAAATCTATAAAATTTAGAGATAGAAAATGAATTGCACACTTCATGGAGACAGTAGGTCGTACGTATGCATGAACACAATTTCCATTTTATCAATGGATTGAATGAAATAATGTTAAATAATATATTACCATTAAAATATTATGTCATATTTATTACATATTTTCAATAAAACCATACTTATTACATTCTATGTAAAGCGTGAACAAATCACATTGCTTCACGAGGTGGTAGCCCGCTATACACTTGAGCGACGTTATCATATTCTCATGGAATAAAAGTAAGAATTTATATGTGACATAATAATTAAAGAATTATTATAATATAAAACATATAATATATATATTTATATTTTTAACATATAATCCATAATTATATCTATCCATGAGCGGTGGTGATGGAAAATTAAAAACATCAGTTCATGCGGTGGTAGTCCGTCATACACATGAATGATGATTTCATATCTCATTTCATGGAAGTAGATATTGTTGTAGGAAATTAACTTAACATAAAAAAATATATATATATTTAAGATACTAAGGATATTATATAAACTTTTTTTAATATGAATTGAAGTAGGTGGTCGAATAAATAAAATAAAAACTCACATTGAATAATGTTGTCACATCTTCGGGTAACCTTCATAGGTTTTCACCAAAAGACTTCCAAGGTTAAATTTATGAAAAGAAAAAGGAATCTAGGATTCTAGGAGGGAAATAAGAAAATATTTTTTACTGTATTAGAATATCCAAATGGTTTTGTAATCTTTAATAAGTGTGGATTTACGATGGCATTTTATAAGTTAGATGAGTGGCACTCTTCTAATTTTTACAAAGAAAAAGGTGTACACTCGTTTTTCACATGCCACAAGGCTCTAAAATAAACCAGTATTGATCTTTATACATTATAGGGTCACTATATAGTGTTAAAATGGGTTCTTTATAAGTTTTAAATCATTTTTAACCCATATAGTTTTCGTTTAACCCACCATAAACTCATTTTTAACTTAACCATGACAGATAATTTTTTTCTATTTTTACTATTCATTATGGTAAAAAATTAAGTTATCATTGTTAGATAATATAAATTATCCTAATAAAAATATGGAATTATGTTTTTAAAATTACATACATATAACTGAAAAAAAATTAATTTGAAATTAAACCCATAGTTGGGACGTGCAAGCCGTTTTTCAAAGAGAAAATAATCTAAAGTTTAAAAAAATTATATAAAAATTCAACATAAAAATGAATCCAATAACCTAAATTTTAATAATTTATATATTATTAGAATATTTTTAATTTAAAATAAATTTTTATACAAAAATGGTCTATATAAATTATTTATATGAAAAATCATTTTCTAATAAAACCCTATATTTTTTACTATTCAATGAGAAATTAATATTTTTTGAGAAAAATTAAAAATTAAACCTAAGAAAATTTTAATATTATAATTTAAAAAATTAATTTTATTTTATCTAATTTATTTTCTAAAATTATAAAAAAATAG
The DNA here is from genome assembly GCA_963277665.1 of Viscum album. Lineage (NCBI taxonomy): Eukaryota > Viridiplantae > Streptophyta > Magnoliopsida > Santalales > Viscaceae > Viscum > Viscum album. Next base: position 299,508,937 of record OY728131.1, on the reverse strand, counting down.
TTTGATTGTTTTTTTTTTGAAAATTAATAAAAAAAAATTGATAAAATTGTATTTTTAAAAAATCTAAAGACTTTTTCAAAGATATGTTTTCTTTTTATAAAACAAATTTTAACTAATATTTGAAATTTGGTTATTCCTATTAATTCATACAAGGTAAATGGATAAGTATGCTACAAAAAATGGTGAGTTTAGAGGGGGTTATTTTTGACATTAGAAGGGGTTATAACCCCTTCTAAAGACATTAGGGGTGGTTGTGGGGAACCGCCGCTAATGTTGCTGACTACTTTTAGTAGAGGCGATTTTTAGGAAGCGCTGGTAAAATCATGACAACTTTAGCGACGGTTATAGTAGAGGGGGTTTAAACCCCCTCTACTATCAACAAAAATTCAAAGAAAAATGCTTGTATTAGTGGCGGTTTGGATGAAAGCTTCACTAGTTAAGGGATATAGGGGCGGCTTGAACTACCCCTAATGGGGTTACTTTAGGGTAGTTAAACCTTTAAATTCACTTTTTTTTATTGTTTCAACCCGCCGCACTCCCCCTGTGTCTATGTCCCTGACACCCCCACCTGTTGTGCCCCCCTTTCTGTCCCCCCCCCTCGTCAACCCCGCACCCTCTCTTCCTTGTCAAGCTTGTTGCTCCCCCTGTCTGCTCCCCTTGTCAACCCCGCACCCACACCCTCTCCCCCTATGTCTATCCCTGACTCCCCCACACCTGCGTCGTTTCCCCCTTTGTCTGTCCCTAACACCCCTGCCTGCTCTTCCCAAGTGTCTTTCCCCCCTGTCAACCCCGCACCCACTCCCCTGGTGTCAACCTGGTGCACTCCCACTTGTCAAACGCACACCCCGTGTCAAACCATCACGCCCTCTCGCTCCCCCCATGTCTGTCCCTGACACCCCCCTGCTCTTCCCCTATGGTTTTCCCCCTCAGTCAACCCTGTTCCCTCTCCCCCCTTTTCAAACCCGTCGCGCTCCCCCTTGTCAACCCCACACCCCATGCCATACCCATTATGCCCGCTCACTTCCCCCAAGTGCCCCATCGATTATTTTAATAAAAAATGGACGACATAGAGATTCGAACCACGAACCACATAGTTACACAGCCAACGCACTTTACCACTATGACATTTTTTTATTTATGTATATTCAATCATAATTCCTCTATTTATATATAATCAATTCATTATTTTAATAAATACACTTTATATCATATATTTTAATACATTTAAATATATAAACTATATTTACATTTAAATAAACTATTTATTTATATGTATATATGCATATGTTTATATATTTATAAATATATTCATTTAAATTATTTATATACTTAAATACATATTTATATATTATATACATGTTTATTTACAAAATATATGTAAATAATTATATTTATATATATAAATAGATATATATATATCTAAGTATATAAATATTTTAAGAGAATATATTTATAAATAAATTTATATGTATGTTTGTTTGTGTATTTATATAATATCAATATAATCGATGCACAACAGTGTGGACTTATTTTTTTCAACTTTGTAATTTGAACCAGATCCTATTTCTGTATTTTCAATTGTATTTTACCATATTATTTATATATTAAAAATCAAAGAATTTCATGTGGATATAATATAATTATAAAATATATTTATTTAATTTTTTTTATATATTTATATATGTGTTTGTGTGTGTGTGATAACAATAATTTATTAATTATTATTATTGTTATCACACTTACTTTTTAAACTATAAAATTTATCTATGGGTTTTATAAATATCATACATTTATTTTATGATTTATATCATTCATATATTATATTAAACACATTTATATTATATATTTATGTAAATTATTTATATACTTAAATACATATTTAAATATTATATACATGTTTATTTAAATTATATATATATAACTATTTACTTAATATATTTATAAAATGTATCCAAAAAAATATTTATATAATGTATTTCAGTACATCTATATATCATTATATATATTATTAATATATATTTATTTTTATAAATTGTATAATATTTTATATAATTAATATATAATTAATATTATATAAAATACATATATTTGAAATACAATTTATACAAATATTTATATTATATTTAATTAATATTGAATGAAATGCAATTTATAAAAATATTATATATGAAATAAAATTTATAAAAATATTTATATAATATATTTCAATACATATATTTATTATTATGCACTTTAATATATATGTATTTCAATAAATATAATTGTATAATATTATGTAGAATAATATATTTGTATTTCAGTAAATATAATTGTATAATATTGTGTATATTAATATATATTTATTTGTATAAATTGTATATCATGTAATATTAATTATATATAATATAAAATCATAAAAAAATTATTTAAAATATATTAATTATTATTATATTATAAATTATAAAATCTACAAGCTTTGGTTTTTATATGATAATTTTTTTAAATAAATTATATTTATGTATATATTTATATAATATATTTATCTTATATGTTATATATAATTAATATTATATGAAATACAATTTATACAAATAAATATATGTTAATGTTCATAAAATTATAAAATTATATTTACGTATACATATAAATACAATTAAATACAATCATATAAATATTCTATATGATATGTTCATATGAATAATTTATTTAAATACATTTATAAATTCTGTTTTAATTATATATATATATATATATATATATTATGGAAGTTTCTTTAAAAAAATAGTGGGGGCTCACAACACCCTTTAGTCTCTTAAACTAGAGGGGGGTTCAAACCCCCTCGAATTTTAAGACATTAGAGGGGGTTTTGAACCCCCTCTAATTTAAAGACATTAGAGAGGGTTTTGAACACCCTCTAATTTAAAGACATTAGAGGGAGTTTTGAACCCCCTATAATTTAAAACATTACAGGGGGTTTTGAACCCCCACTAATTTAAATACATTAGAGTGGGGATTTGGACCCCCTCTAATTTAATACATTAGAGGTTTTTTTCAAGCCCATATAATTTAAATTCATTAGAAGGGGTTTTGAACCTCCTCTAGAATCTTACTGGATATTAAAAAAATAATGTTAAAAAATTTATCAGGGGTTCGAAACCCCCACTAGTTTAAGAAATTAGAGTGGGTCTATAAACCTCTATAAATTTGACGATTATCAAGGGTTGTACATATATCTCTCTACTTTTTATAGAAAAAGAATTTAGAGGGGTTTTATAACCCCCTCTAAATAACCACCTCTAATGTATTGTTTTTTTTGTAGTGGTAATTGTGGCATTTTATAAATAATAAAATTATAGTTTTTAATGGTTTGTTAAAACTCGGTGTTGCGTGTAATGAAAGCTATCAAAGAAATTTAATTAATTCAAATATATTCATAAAACATAGGGTATTACATTATATCACCCACAAACTTAATTTCTCCCCAAAACTTCCATAAAATTGATACAAAAAATATGAGGATACTTATGACCCATCATAACCTTATATTCCCATATAGCTTATTTGAAATGGATATTTCGCCACACAACTTTGACTAGGTGAGTGGCCTTGTTTCGCATAACTATCTATGTACAATCCAAAATCTCAGTTGGTTGTTCCTCAGAAGAAAGTTTTTTCTCCAGATTTATGAACTCTATATTCATTACATGTTAATTATTTGGTATTTACTTTTTTAAGAAAGATACGAGGAGAACATCCAGAACTTGAGAGTGGTTTGGTAGAAGTTCCAACTGATAGCCTATTGTCCCAATACAATCAATAATTTCAAAGTGACTGATATACCTAGGGAATAGTTTTACTTTCTTTCTAAATCTTATTACCTTTATCCATGGATAAATATCAGAAACAACATTTCTCCAACGTCAAATTTCATATCACAATAATGATTATTATTAAAAAAATTCTATCGACTTAGTGTTGCCCTTAATTATTGTTGAGTGGTTCTAAAATTTTCTACCATTTGATTAGATATTAAAGTTCACAATATATATTTTTTCAATTTCACTCCATCATGATGGATCACTACAATTATTTCCATAAAACACATCCTAAGAATCAGTCTGAATGTTTTAGTGGAAGCTATTTTTGTGAGGAAATCCAACTAGAGGAAGATATTGATCACAACCACCTTTAAAAATTAGAGAAAAATATTTCAGCATATCCTCTAGAATTTGAATTGTTCTCTTGGACTAACCAGATATTTGAGGATGATATGAAATGTTGAAACTAAAGTCTATATCAATATATTAAGGTAGTGTTCTTCAAAACATTGAGGTAAGCCTCATATATCAATCAAACCAAACTGAATTTTCTAATACATGAAACCTTATAATTTTCTTAATTTATATCCTCGAAAGATGATATAGAAAGAAATATTATTTTATTGTTACAAATTTTACTAGCTTTACAGGGTAATCAATTACAACCCATATAGCATTATAATCTTTAGATGATTTGGGGAGTCCAATAACAAAATACATTTTCATATTTTCCCATTTCTATTATACTATGTTTAATGGATGTAACATCCCCTTATAATTTTATCTCTCATCCTGAACTTGCTGGTATATTAAGAATTGGTATGTAAAATTTCAGATATCTCTCTTCATTCTATCCCACCAGAAATACTCTTTAAAATAAATATATATATCTTTATAATTCAAGGATGAATATAGAATGAATAACAATTAGATTCCTTTAATAAATTCTTCTAATTTGGTATGGACAGAACATATATGTGGTTATTAAACCTTATCACTCGATAATTATCATGTTCAAACTTATGGACATTTTTAACTTTCTTTTATAAAACTACACCATCATTCTTCACCTCTATATTATTTACATGGATATATAGTTGAACATTGAATTGAGAAACATAAGAATTATTCTCTTCATTTAGGAGTTCTATATCCATCCATTTCAAATCTAGAAATATTAGATCATTTTTGATTCACATAATGGATATGATAGCATGATCCTTTCGACTCAATGCATCGAGTATATTTTTCAATTTCTCAAGGTGGTAATGTATTGATTGGTTATAATATTTAATCTACTCTAACCATATTATATTGAACATATTCAACTATGACTATGTAAATATATACTTTAATATTTTTTTATCAGTATATATATCACACTTTTCTCTAAATATATAATTCCACCATATCAATAATGAAATACAAACCATAGTTAAATCCAAATCATGAGGTTGTTATTTTTTCTCAGGAACCATCTATTTCCCTGAGTAAAAATATACAACCATGTCATCCTATTATAGTAATACATCCCAATACTATCTTGGATTCATCATTATAGATTATGAACCCTTCACCACAACATGAAAATGTAATCACATGTACACTGACTAATCTTCTCTTCAGTTACCTGAAATGTTCCTCACATTCTTCGGTCCAAAGGTACTAGGATCCCTTTAGAGTTCATCTGTTGTGTGGATTATATATTTATGAAAATTCTATAAAAATAGTCAATAATATCTACCTAAACCAAGAAAAATACTGGTCTTAGTCACCTTGGTTGGATTTTTCCATCATTTATTAGCCTCTATCTTCGATTGATCTACCAATATTCCATCTCTTGAGATTATATAACCCAAAAATGAAACATTTCTCCTAAAAAATTAACATTTTGTAAATTTTTATATAGTTTCTCATTAATTTGTTTCTTTACTATAATTATCAAGTGATCTTCATGATCTTCTTTGGTCTTTTAATAAATAAGAAGGTCATCTATAAAGACTACCACAAACAGATCCAAGTAATCTATAAATAATATATTCATTAAATACATGAATATATGGGTTTGATTAATAAGACTAAATGGAATCACTATATATTCATATTTTCTATACCATGTATGGAATTATCTCTTGGGTATATTCTCCTTCTTTACCATCAAGTGATGATATCCAAAATGAAGTTCAATATAAGAAAAGTATTGAGCTCTACCAAATTGATCAAATAATCCATCAATATAGGATAGAGGATACATGTTATTGATTTTGATCTTGTTCCACTCCTAGTAATAAAAGTAGAGTCAAATTAAACCATCATTATTTTTAATAGGAAGAACAAGTGAACCCTAAGGTAACACACTTGACCACATGAATCCCTTTTCATAGTTCCCCTAGAGTTTCTTCTTCAATTACATCAACTCAATTAGGATTATTCTATATGAAGTCTTTGAAATTGGTGTGACACCAAGTATAAGTACAATTAAAAACAAAAATTCATGATTCATTGGAAGCCTAGGAAACTCTTATAGAAATACATCAACAAATTCTTACACAATAGGCATATTATTGATTTTGAGTTACTCTGCAATAATCTAATATAAACACCCCTTATAAATGGGAAGAAAACCCCATTAAATATATGTGATCTCCATCAGTACTTCATACATATTGCCACATTGATAGATAATCAAATTTTGGTTTGGAATATCTAAAGTGAATTCCATTCCTCAAAAATTTATGTGGTATTTTTGTAGATAATTTCCATCCATGCCTATGATAACGTCAAATTAAAATAGATGAAGAAAGAAAATATTTTTGGAAGAAAATTACCCTAAATTTGAACTATAGAGGAATAATATACATGAGATGTGATAAATATTCTATTATGGGGTTTAAAAAATAATTCAACATCTACTCATTTGGGTGGAATCTGGATACCCTTACAAGATTTTTCAGATATGAAAAAAATGGGATTATTGCATAAATCACCATCATTAAACTTTGGATTTGGCAACTGCTTAACATGGTGTACATAGTCCTTGTATTTTAATCACTTGAGTGTGGGTGGTGCATTTTGTGTAGCTTAATTTCTATTTGCATCATTATCTAACTTCACCCCATCATATAGGAATTCAGTTTCTTGATGACCTTCCTTCCCACACATAAAACATTTACTAGTCTCCTTAAAAAATCTAATCCCAATTTCCTTCCACACTTTGAGAATGAAGGAAAGCTCATATTCTTCCCCCCAAGGTTTTTAGAGTTTCCTTTGGACACCATATTCTTTTTATTATCAAAACAATGAGATAGATGGGTAACACATATATCTATTTCCACCTTGAAAACACATCAAACTATTTATTAATGGATAATAAAGTAAAGTATGGCTAACTCCCTTTTATGAGTTGGTTTTAAGCCACTAAATAATTGATCAAACTTATATTCATGTCTAATGATAATTCCACAAATTCACCTCACAGTTCATGTAAAATTTTCCTCATAGGCACTAACAAATTCATCATCCATTTTATTTATCTTAAGGAATTCCTTCCCCATTTTTTATGAATTATATAAGGGAAAAACATATTAATAAATTTTCTATTAAACTCATTTCAATCAATGGATTCAATGTCACCATTTTCCCTCATATTATTAATGATATCCCACCATTTATATTCTCCACTGTCTAAATGATAGATATCTAAAATGAAAATTTCATGTTACGAACATTGGTGAGTGGAAAATATATTTTTAGTGGTAATTAAACATTGTTCAAGAACTAAAAGATAAGTGGAACCACTTAAGGAAGGTGGACGTTTCCATATATTGGTCTCAATAAAACATTGTTATCTCTATTTTTTTAGTAGTTCAGCATGATTTATATCTTGAGAATGTTGTGTGCATAGAGAAATGAGATTTTTTATTCCATATCTCACAACATTTAGATGCTTGAGATGAAAATAATTGTACTCCCCATTTCACTCAACACTAAAAAGGTTCCCTCAGGTTCCAAACATTGATCAAAACCAAAAATCATAGTGTAAGAAACAATAATAATATTCAGTAACCACAAAATCATGGAAAAAATACAATATGATGTATATTTCAAGGAACCTTATTTTTAATCTATGAAACATTAGGTTTATCCTAGTTTATTAATAGTTATCATCTATTTAAATTATTCATGATGGTTCATAAGGAGTTTATGAATTTACAAAGCATATCGCCTAGAAGTTTCAAACCATGTGTGAATAAAATCCCATTATGGTCCACCAAATGATGATTGATTCTAGCTCAACGCACCCTCTTCAATGTTATTACCACTAATTACCTCTATTCTAGAGCCACATACACTTGTATTATCTAAAAATGGGTTTAATTTCGTGAAAATAACTCACTCTATCCATTACCAAAATTCCATGACAATTTCCCATATTTTGACTCACCCTTATACTTATCCCCAAAAATATCCTTAGAGTAATCAATAATGATTTCATATCCCAATTTCCAAAGGTAAAATAAAATATATCCTCTGACATTATCTATGAAGACATGAAATTATCATACAAAGATAATACATCTTTTTATATGGATATTCATTTCATTACACAAACACATGACTGGGGATATTAAAGGTATATTGCCTTTGGAAAGTTGGACACATAAACAATTGGTCCATAAGAGAACCATAACTTCTCCCACTAAGTTCATCATAAAAATTTCCCTTTTTATTCAAATCGTACATAATACCTTTCATCATAACAAGGGTAAAAGAAACATAATAAATAGAGAACTCATATTACCAGTAATGGTAAACAGGGGAGATTTCAACATATAATGATAATAGGGATATGAGAACATTATAATAACATTTGAAAATTGTACCCTACATATCATAATCAAAACATTGAGTCATGAAATAAATCATGGTTGTTCATAAGTCATGAATAATAATGTAATAAGTGAACATAAAACATGATAACATAACATTAGCATTTGACATGGATTTTTGGAATACACATATGCATAAAAAATAATTTCCTAAATAGTTCATGAACCAATTTCCAAGACTATTAGAGTGGATGATTTTCATGCTAAAAATAATCATAATAGTCAAGGTTAACTCCCATGACTATAATAGTGGATATATTATCTCACTTAAGTAGGTTTACTTCTCATTACCTCCCTTTTTATCACATGAGACATCAATATTAACACAATGCATTAGAGGGATATATAGGTCACGCCAGTCACATAATGAAAATCATACATATGTGTGCCAAAATATAATAGAACATTCAAAATATCATGAACCATGAAATGAAATAGGTTTTATAAACATTTCATAATTACATAACCAATAGAAAATAAATAGGTTTCATGATCATTAAATAAATTCATCACAGTATAACCCATGGAAAAAGAAGCTGGTTTAATAAGAATTGTATCATGGTATAACCCATGGAAAAAAACGGGTCTCATAAAAATCTATTCATCATAAGAATAAACCACTCAAAAAAGAATATGAATGGTTTCCTTGGTTCATCTTCCTAGTAAATCATAAGTAAGATCAAAGGATTTCATCATATATAAAAAAATTTGAATGAAAAATCATTGGGAACGTTTTGTGAGGAAAATATCCTTTCTTTAAAAATTGTATTTTTCAAATTAATAATTCCAAAAATATTTTGGAAATAATTTTATTTGAAATTAACATTAAAAGTGTATAAATTAATCTTCAAATAAAATAATGGTCATGACATCAGGAAATTTTGTTTATTCCGTACAAGTAAAAAAATATTTTATTCACATTTTTAGAAAAATTAAAATGGTTGTTGTTGAGAAAAAAATGAAAATATATTATTTTAAAAACATTTTTTAAAAAAGGAAAAAATGGATAAAAATATATTTAATAAATTATTTGGAGAATTTTTAAAAATATTTTGGAAATTATTTTAAAAAACCATGGTTTGGGAAGAAAAATAATTTTTGAACAAAGAGAGAAATGAATACATTTTTTCTTTAAAATATATTTAGAACTCATGAGTACCAAAAGAGAGGAAAATAAAAGAAAAATATATATTCTCATTAAATGACTATATCAGAATAAAAGATATCAGTTTCTTGATATACATATATCATAATATGTCGTCATTGGAAGTATAATAATGAGCAATCCTGGTAAATGATGAGACTGTAACATAAACCCCTTGCCACTTTGTTAACATTGAATCATAAGCCCTGTGAAATAATAAAATTAAATGAAACATATAATATCATTAGAATAGATAAACTCATGATATTACATGTCAAATGGGTTGTATATACACCTCATAAAATAATATATGTGCAGAAGATGACATATGTTTCAAAGAAGGCAAATTGAGATGAAAATCCAATAACATGAGTGTCAAATACCTTCATACACTTTAAAAAAACATGTATAAAAAATATATGTTTATTATGAATCTATTAAATAAAAAATAAATATATATATATCATTACATATATTATTTAATTATGACATTTTATTACATGTTTATTAACAATTCCATGTTAAAGTTAAATTTTGGGAAACAACTCCTTTGTTTTTCATGTATGTTATGAATTATTATTTTTTTGTCCTATTAGATTGATCATGGTTCCATAATATCTATAATTTTAACCATGATTTAAATTTCATATATATTCGGTATATTTTTTTGATAAATCTATAAAAGATAAGGATAGAAAATGAAATACATCGTACATAGAGATGGTAAGTTGTGCGTACCCATGAATATTGTTTCCATTTTCTTAAAGGATTGATAGTAATAAGGGTAAATAATAAATTACTATAAGATAATAATTTTTATGATATATAAATCTCAAATTTTCATTAAACCGATCCTTATTACCTCTCTTGTAAAGCGAGAAAAAAAATACATCACTTTGTGAGGTAGTAATCTTTCGTACAAACAAGAAACGTTATCATATTTCCTATAAATGGAAAGAAATAACGTATATGTGTAATTATAATTCAATATTTATAATTATATCTTAAATATCATGTATAAACATTTAATCCATCATTATATCCATCAATGATAGGTGGTAACGAAAGCTGAATAACATAGGTTTTCAAGGTGGTAGCCCTCTGTACACATGAATGATGATTTCGTATCCCATTTGATAGAAGTGAAGATGTTTATATATAATTAAAACAAAATAACAATATCTAGGTATATGGATGATACTAATGTTATTATATCATCACAGTTTAACAATAATTGAAGGAGGTGGAGGTATAAATAAAATAAAAATGTTTATGGAAGAATTTCACCTCTTCTTTATGTAACCTCCTTAAGTTTGCACCCAAATCCTTCATAAGATGACTTTCTAGCCAATATATAGGTTCTGGAATGATATAAGGGAGGTAAGTAAGGTATTTGGGTGTGTATTTGTGGATAAAAATTGTTTTTTAATTATGAATAAGAGAGGGTAATTGGTGGATTTTTATAAGTGAGGTGAGTGGTACGCATATAATTTTTGGAAAGAAAATGGTGTGCCCATGTTTTTCACATGCCAAAAGACTCAAAAATTGACCAATATCTTGAAATAGTCATTATAAGGTCAAAATATGGCAAAATGGATCTTGTAATATTTTGGGTTTTTTTTAACCCATATCAGTTTAGTTTACCCCTCTTGTAAATCCATTTTCACCTTATCTATAGTAAGTAATTTTTAACTATTCTAACAATTAATTATTATTAAAAATTAAGTTTTTAACACCCCAAATTTTTATGAATTGCTATTTTTTGAATAAATTAAATTTATTTTATATCTATTGTAACATGAAACTCCATGTTAATCTTACGCTACATGCAACACTAGGTTATCTTACTCTACACAAGACACTGGGATTTATCAAAACCATGATTTATTATTATTTTAACATAACCATTATAACCAAGCCATTAAAAATAGAGATAAGGACAGTATTAAAAACTTCTAAAATATTAAGTACAATGGTTCTATATAAAGAAAATATACTGATAAAAATGCTTAATTTTTTGATGAAGTCTTTATATGTTTCAAAAATACTATTTTCTAAAAAAATATTATTTATTTTTATGGAGAAATAATAAAATTAATTTTTAGCACTTTTAAAAAATTTATTTTAAAAAATAATTTTTTTTAATCAAAATATGAAAACTATCTTAAGGTGAATTTTTGGAAATTTTTTAACAATATTAAATTTTATATGAATACTAAAAAATACAGAGTTTAAATTGAGAACTACCTTTTCCTTTAATTTATTAAAAACGTTAAATTTCATTTTAAAAATTTTTAAATTAAAATTAGTTTTATTTTACATTCATTAATCCAAATTAGGTTATTTTATTCATTTTAATAGGGAATTGTTAAATAAAAACGTTATAAACTTTTGAGCATTTTCTCTTTAAAAATACATTTTATCATCAAGTCTGTGGGATTGACTTCAATTTAAAATTTTCCACTTCTGTTAATTCAATTTTAAAAAAGGATGAATTATTTATAATAATATTAATTTATATTATATGATAATTTCAACTTAATTATTTAACAAAATGAAAAGTAAAAACAGTAAAAAGTATTTACCAAAGATAAGATAAAAATGGGTTTACAAGGGGTTAAACTAATAAGATAACGGCTAAAAATAACAAAAAACTTATAAAAACCCATTTTCTAGAAATATATAGACCTTATCCCTTATATTATTAATAATGGTCAATTTTGGAACCTTTTCTCATGATTAAAGTTTGGGTATGCCGATTTCCTTTCAAAAAAATTTAAGTGTGAAACTCACCTCACTTATAAAAGGGCACCCCCTCTCTTAACTCATTAAATACATCAAACCCATTTAATTTAACAATTACCTACCCAACTAAATTTTCAACTTCCATTTTCTAATCTTGGAATCCTTTTTTATAGATAGCCTTCCTAGTAAGGATTTTGGTGAAAACCTAATAAGGATACCTGATAAGTGCTAACATTCATCAATGAATGTTTTTGTTTTATATATTACTACACCTAATTAAATTATAATTATTATATACTAATATATTATCCTTATTATCATCAATTTTCATATATTTGTTTATTTTTGTTTCATTATTTACCACCATCTCAAATTCCATCAAATGGATTATGAAATCATCGTTCCTGTGTGGGGCGAACACCTGCATGGCGAACTGATGTCATTTTTTTCAATTACCACATCTCAGGGATTGACATAATGATGGATTTATTATTTATATATTATATTTATTATATTATAATACCTCAAAAATTATTATATCACACATACCTTCATCATATCCACTTTTTAGAAAAGTTGTAACATTACTCATGTATATAGTAGACTATCACCTTCGGAAGTGATGTGATTTGTTCACGATTTACATTGAAGGTAATAAGGATGGTTTCAATGAAAATATGTGATATATATCACATAAAAATGATTCTATAATTATAATATATCATTTAACTTTATTTCTTTCAATCTGGTAAGAAAATGGAAATAGCTTTCATGCATACGTACAGCCTACCGTCTCTGTAAACATTGTCTTTCATTTTCTATCACAAAATTTTATGGATTACTCTAAATAAATATATACTGAATATATAGTATATTTATATAATTTTTCAAATAATTTATATCATATAACCATTATCAAATTAATAGGACAAAAAATTATAATAAATCAAAAAATATATGAAAAACTAATCATTTATTACACAAAACTTAACATTAATATAGATTTGTTAATAAATGGGTAATAAAATGTCATAAAAAATCATAGATAGAATCATATATATAAATATTTATATTTATTAGATATATAGTAAATTTATATTTATTATATAGGATTCTTGAATGTCTATGACAGAATTCAAGACTTTAGGTAATGGATTTACAGTCCCCCTTTTATTTCTAAGATACATATGCAGATTTACTACTCAATTATTCTATGTGGTTTATATACTACCCCTTTTAAATGTAATATAATAAATTATATCAATTTAAACTTATTAAAAGTTTCATTTTATGATATTCTGTATTGATCATGATGATTTAATAGATCCCTAAAACAGTAAGGGATTTTTGTCCCAATTTTCCTTCTTTGAGATGTACATTATGTTATGCACTAATAGTATTTCATGAGGTGTATATACATCCCATTTTACATATAACATAATGAATTTATTTAGTATTATAATATTTTTAATTCCATTTTATGTAATTCTTTTAGGGATATTACGATGAGAAGATACCAAAGCGGTAATGATTTTGTTTTACAATCTAATCGTTTACTGATATTGTTTATGATTACGTCTATGATGATAATATTTTATGATCCATATCTCAAGAAAATCATGATTTTTGCTCTCCTTTTATTATTCTTGATATTATCCAATAATAGTGAAATTTTCCAACTTTTTTTACATAAAATAATTGATAAATATTTTTTAAGTGAACTCGGTTTTATCGTTCTCTTCGATCAGAAATATATTTCCCCCCAAAACCAAGTTTTCTAAAATGTTTTCAAATATTATTTATTATTATCCTATTAATTATAATATTTATCTTTACCCGTGTTTTACTTTTTATAAAAAAATAAAAGGTATTTTTGTGTCATTTTCCATGAATGGCCATGTGGCTTTTACTCAAAATGTGGAACGAATCAGGGTTTTAACATGTATGGAATGAATGAAAATTTCCATCATCACAACCATTATTTTCTTTGAATCTACCTTTTTAAAATTTCAAGGTTATATTTGAAGAAAATTATTTTCAAAAAAATTATGTCTTATGTAGTTTTTTTCAAATCATAATGGATTTTTTTTTCTCATTAAATGTTTTAAATAAACATTCAATATAATTTTCTATCTAAGATGGAATAAGTCAATGTTAGCTATTACATAATTGTGATATGATAAAATGATACCATTACAATTATTTCAATTACTTTTTTATATTTATGATGGAATAATGTTTATGAAACCCATTTCTCTTACATGGGTTATACAATGATAAAATTCTTATGAAACTCGTTTCTTTTCCACAGGTTATACTATAATCAAATAATTAGATGATTATGAAACCTATATCTTTTACATAGGTTATGAAATATTTAAATGTACATAAAACCCATTTCATTTCATGTGTTATTATATGATAAATGGTTTGTGATCTTGTGTCACACATAAATATAGTTTTCATTATGAGATTGGTGGGACCTATATCTCCCTCCAATTCATTGGGTAAAGATTTATATCTCAAGATATTAAAATGATTGTAATTGGGATTTAACTTAATTTAGTAAGGGAATTTTTCCACTATGATGTTCTTCAAAGTGAACTTTGACTATAATGTTAGTTTGGGGAGTGAACTCGTTCTTCTATGAAATCCTTGGTAGTGCTCCTTGAATACTATGGAAATGAGTTTTTATGTTTATGTGTATTCCAAAAATTTGTGTCTTATGAAAATTTTATTCTCTTGTGCCTCATGTTCTTTGATTTTATTATGATTTGTGTCTTATGAACTACCAATATTTATTCCATTACTATAGATTATGATCTTTTATATACAGGTTGTGGTTTTTAAATGTTATTCTCATGTTAACATACCCTTCTGTTCATGTTAGGCTTATATATCTCCCTCATTTACCCTTATAGAGCATCAGAGCTCACCATTTCTTATGTTTCTTTTACCTAGGATATAAATAAATTTATTACACATGATATGTCAAATAATGTTTCTAGTTATGAATATCATAATGGTATATGATTCATTCTACTTATGAACCAATTGTTCGTGTTTCAGTGTTTCCGAATACACTAAACTATTATGGCCCTCTAGTTTTTGTTTGTGTAATGTTATTAATATTCATAAAAATGATGTAATATCTATGTATTTTAAACATGGTTCACTATATTTGGTATTATAGGAGAGGTTTCGTTAAAATTTGAAAATTGAGATAACAAAACCTTTGTGAGATCCCTTTAGATATGTCTAGGGATAATTTTAAAGTTGAGACAATGTACATAAAAATTTCCTAGAAATTTGGTGAAGGATAGACCAAGTATATTCCAATAAATTACATCCCTGTCTTGATACTACATCTAGATGTGGCTCTGTACAAAGGTTCCAAGGGTTAATAACTCTAAAATGGGTGAATTAATCAATACTTGATCATCACTTGGTGCAAGAAAATGGGCCATGATGCACACCTTGTTTAAAACTCCTAGGGGTATGTTTTCTAAATTCAAAAACTCTTTATGAAATATCATGAAGTATTTAAATATATAGTGACTATGAATAACCTAGGATAAACCTAAGGTTTCAAAGATTAATAATTTTTTCAATATTTTAACATCCTATAAGTGGAGTTTTAGGATTATGTGGTTCCCTATCATGATTATTTCTTCTTAAACTATGAATTATAGTTTTATTCAATGTTTAGAACACAAAGGAACTATGTTAAAGATAATAATGATAGAAAATTAAATGATTTTAATCTTGGGAATCCAAATTTAATGGGATCTATAATGAAAAATATCATCGATATACTCACACAAAATTTTAAATATATTAATCATGCAAGAATTCCAAAAAAAAAGGAGGTAACTATATTTTGTTGAGTCCTTCATGAGGAAAAATCTACCTTCTTTCAATGTGTCTTATAATCCCTTAATTTTTTAACAATGGATTAGAAACACTGAAAAGATAACTTCCCTTATTCAGTGCTCATAACATGAAAAATTCATTTTGGTTGCCTACCATTTGGGAGGTGAAGTAGATTATTGGTGGACTCTTATCAAGAATAAGACACACAAGAATAAATTGGCTCCATTAATATGGATGAGTTTAAGAAATTGTTTTTCAATAAGTAATTTCCTTATATTCTCCATACAAAAACAGGTAAGGAGATTCTTTATCATAATAAAAACAGATTGTGAATATATTGTTACTATAATGAATATCTTACAAGACTTTTCAGGTACACTTCTTGTATTATCATACAACCTGAAATTAAGGTAGATAAATTCTTAAGTGTCTTAAAAAATTCATTAAATAAAATTATCCATATTATACTTCAGTAACTATGAATATATTTTTTTATGTACTATCAAGGTGGAAAAGAATGTTGGAGTAAATAATCAATCTCATGGTTTTGATAAGAACAGAAAATTTGAATTCAAAGGAAAATCAAAGAAACATTGTGAGATTAAGATGATACTTTATTTATGCTCAATGTGTGGGAAGAATAATGGAGGAAATTTTAATAAATAGAATATTAAATATTTTAAGTGTATAAAGGTTGCCCATTGAGAAACTAATAACCAAAATAAAGGGAATAAGTTAGCTAATGATGCGAATAGATAAAAAGTTTCACAGAATATACCACCCACACTCCAGTGTTTCAAATGAAATTAGTGTGGACACTATGCTAAACAATGACTAAATCCAAAGGTTAATGATGATGATCGACATCAGAAACCTCTTCAGCTAATAGAAAATGAGAAATATCTTATTATAATTATTTTTATGAGGGTTGTGCTAATGACGTGATTAAAGGTGCAATTACAAACCACTAAATAACCATTAATATCTTATTTTCTCAATATCTACCAAATATTTAACTAAGGAATAATTTTATAATGGTATTATGATTAAAACCAAATGATTAAATATATAATTAGCAGTGAGAACTCCTAATGGTAAAATGATCACATCTCAAGTGTATGATTCATATCTGGTTTATTTTTGTGGGATTGTGTTCTTGCAAATCCTTTTATTCTTCATCTTGTTAAATTTGATGATATCATAGGCATGGATTGGATTTATCTACATAAATACCACATCAATTTTCAATGAAGGAAAGTTGTGTATGATATACCAAACCAAACTATGATTGTTAATTAATGGGATGATAAGTACAAACTTATGATTAAAATCAAATCCATTGTATGGGTCTTAATTCCCATTAATAAGGGGTGTTTATTTTTAATTAGTTTGTGAGAAACATGAAATAAATGATATGCCAATATTGTGATAATTTGATTCTTTATTTCTGAAATAGTTTAAAATACTTACTCCAAAAAAATAAAGTTGAGTTATCAATCGTACGCATGCCTGGTTTCATAGCAATTTCAAGCCGCCCTATAGAATAGCCCCAATTGAGTAGCATGAATTGAAAAATAAACTTCAAGAGAAACATGATAAAGGGTTCATTTTTCCATTTGTATAACCTTGTGTTACACTGGTTATTTTTTTTTTTAAATAAACATGGATCAATGTGACTCTACATTTATTATTAGAAGATAAAAATATTAAAATTAAGAACAGGTGTCATATTCCTTACATTGATTACTTGTTTGATAAAATACATGGAGTTCAATACTTCTCCAAGATTAACCTTCACTCTGTATATCATCAATTTTGGGTCAAGAAGGATGATATACCCTAAACGATATTCCAAAAAAGGTATAGACAATATGAATATATAGTGATTTCATTCGGTCATACTAATTCCCCCACTATCATTATGGATTTAACTAATAGATTCTTTAATGATTACCTTGATTAGTTTGTGGTAGTATTTATAGATGATATTTTTATATTATAAATGTTCGTGGAAGATCATGAAGACCACTTGATAATTTTTCTCAAGATTCTAATGAATGACAAACTATATGAAAAATATAAAAAGTTTGAATTTTGGCTATAAAAGGTTTCATTTATGCATTATATAATCTCATGATAGGGTATATAATTGGATTTATCAATTAAAGAGGCTATTGAATGTTGGCCCATAACAACCGTACTAAATGAGATTCATAGTTTTCTTTGTTTAACTAGATATAATCAACAATTTTTTTATAATTCCAAATGATTATATAATCTAATAACTAATTTACCGCGTATGGGAGTCAAGTTCCTCTAAATAAATGAATTTGAGTAAAATTTTGACGAAATAAAGAGAAAATTTTTCAATGCACCTATACTTACATTACCATATAGCGGAGAATGGTTTGTAATCTATATTGATGCATCTACAAAGGCATTGGGATTTTTTTATTATGAATAATGACAGGGTTATAGCTTATTCCTTATTACAATTGAAGACTCATAAGCACAATTACCCAACCCATGATTTGGAGTAAGTTGTGTTAATTGTTTCATTAAAGATTTAGAGAAATTACCTTTATCGAGAAAAGTGTGATATATACACTAATAATTAATTCTTACTGTATATATTCACATTAAATGAGCTGAATATGTTCCAACGAAGATGTTTATACTAGATTAAATATTATAACTTCTCAATACATTACCACCTTGGAAAAGTGAACAAGGTGGTTAATGCATTGATTTGAAAGGATCATGATAGCTTATCCATGATATATATTAAAAAAAGATCCAATGTTTATGGATTTGAAAAGGATGGATCTAGATTCCTTGATAGAAGGGGAAAATCTTATCTTTATCAATTGAATGGTCATCTATCTCTCCATGTGAAGAATAAGAGGTGTAGAAGGAAGATATATAGCTGAAAAAAGGTGGTTATAAGTGTTCCTGAGTTTAACCTTCATCATTATGAAATGATAAGGTTCTGGAACCACGTATGCATTATTTCCTTACAATATTTGAAGAATCATATTTTAGAGGTAGCTCATAATTCATCATTCTATATTTATACAAGAAGTACTAAGATATATAGATATTTGAAACAAAATTTCTACTAGGATGGAATGAATAGAGATATTACAATGTTTATATCTTGGTGATCGGTATATCATAATGTTATGTTTGAATGACAGAAGTATAAGGAGATTTCACATCTATTACCCATACTAGAATCAAAATGGGAAAAATCAGTGTGTATTTTTTCATTAGACTCCTCAAAATGTATAAAGGGAATAATTCTATATGGGTTGTAGTTGATCACCATATAAAGTCATAACACTTCATCTCTATAAGGAAAGGTTTTTCTATGGATCACTATTCAAGGATATACATTAAGGAAGTGTTAATGTTGAATTTATTCCATATTTTCTAGATAAGATCCAAGGTTTATCTCAACGTTTCTGTGAATCTTTAGTAAGAACTTGATATGAAGTTGAGTTTTAGCACTGTGTATCATCCTTGGAAAAAAATTCAGTTTGACAGAATTTTTCAAAACCTACATGATATGATGGGGTCTTATTCGTTGGATTTCAAAGGTGGTTGAGATCAATACCGTCCTCTAGATGATTTTTCTTACCATAATATCTTTCATTCAAACATTAATATGGATTCTTATGAATCCATAAATGGAATTAAATGTAGAGATCCAATGTGCTGGAATGAAGTTAGAGAAATAAGGATATAGGGGCCTGAGATAGTTGAAGAAATGGCATAGATGGGTAGATCTATTCAGCAACACATCAATGCAACTCATAGCTGGAAAAAAAAGTTATACTGAAAATCATCACCAGGATCTCGAATTTGAAGTTGATGAAAATGATTTTTCTAGGAATTTCTCAATGGAAGAAGTTTATGAGATTCTATAAGAAATAGAAACTAATACCTAGGTATAATAGTCTATTTGAAATTCTTGATCGTATTAGGAATGTAATTTAACACTTGGCACTTCCACCAAACCTCTCTCAATTCCATGATGTGTAACAACCCTATTAATGATAGAATAGGACTTTTTCATATTTATTAATTATATAGTATTTAAAATAGACACTATTTTTAATATATTATATGATAAAACTAGTTTTATGTTAAAAAACTTTATTTTTCAAAAAAGATAGTTTTTAGCCTTTTGTTGGCGTACATGTTTTAAATATAGTTTTTTACACATCTAAAAAATATATTTTAAAAAATAAACTTATTATTTGTAATAACAATATAAAAATTTACATTGGTTTAATTTTTAGTAATTTTTTGATATGTTTCATGTTTTGATGAATAATCAAAAAATACTGCATTTTAATTGAACACTTATTTTTCATAAAATTTATTAATTGAGTTATATTATAAATTTTAATCATTTTAAATTATAATTAGATCAAGTTTTTACCATTTAATTCAATTTATTTAATTTGAATAAATTTTACATTTAAATTTGACATTAAAACTTTGTGAACATTTGAACATTTTTACTTTCAAAACACATTTTCTCATTTGATCAATGGGATTAATTTTTCAAAACAATTTACACTTTCTATGTTTTGAATTTTGAAAAATGGATACCATATTTAGAATGAAAAATTAAAAACTTAGTAATTAGTTCCCTTTTATTTTTTTACAATACTAATAGTAACTTTAGTAATATTTTTTATTAACACGGTTTAGGGTAAATCAGGTAATTAAGGTTAAAAAATAATATAATAAATATTATAAAATTACCCAAAAACTTTTCCTAACTTCATTGGATGAGTTTTGTTTTTACTAAAATCATACTTGGGCAGAATTATAACATTTTTAAGCCCCATGTATGAGATTATGACATTTATAACATTATATTTGAAAGCAATGTAAATTTTGTCACACTTTTGTTTTTAACAGGTGAAATATTTTTAATAAGGGGTTATATAGGGGATCTCTTCGACTATAAATAGTTTCTGGAAATATAAAAATTTATATTTATTATGATAGTTTATTTTTAATTTTTATTAAGTAAATATTTAAATTGAATCATTATAAAATTATGATGTAGTAATTGTTTAACAAAATGAAATATAAAATAAATGATATTAAAAATACTAAAATAAATATAATTTGAGGTGATAAATTTCATCCATAGATTTTTCAGATTAATTTGACATGTAATTGATGTTTTATAATTATTATTTTGAATTTATCTTGTTGTTGTGAAATTTTTAATAAGATGTGAATAGTGTCAAAATTGGTATTATCGATATTTTAAAACAAATAATATTTTATTAAATGGTGTAAATTTTATTTAAATCTAAATTTTGGACAAATAATTAGGATAAGTCTTAAAATTTATTCAATTACTCATTTATTGGTCGTTTTTTATTTTATTGTAATTATATTCACCTTCACACTTTTAATTACATGATATCATAGTAAGAGTTTAAAGGGATAAAATAAAAAAGATAAGGATTAAAAAAATAATAAAATATTTTTAAATTTTAATTATATGAATGTATTTCAACTCAAACTCATCTTATCTTTGAAATAAATCACTTTGGACCTATTTGGAATTGAAAATTAATACATATTAATTTAATATATTGAATAATTCCAAGAGTTCCCCTCCCCTCTATTATAAATGGGAACTCATTCTTATCTTTTATTCACACCTAGAAAACTATTTTATTTTTATAATATCTGAAAAATTATTTTCCTAGAATACCTCCTCACATTCTATATCATTTATTTTAGGTATAACACTCACCTTTGAGTTGTTAAAGTGTTAATCAAAGGAGTTCATCCAAAAGAACAGTATCATTTTTAATTAAGTGTTTCTATTTTATTTCTTCTTCCAATTCCTTCAAATATCATTACACCATGATGAAATAATAAATAAAGTATCCTAAACACACTCATATGTTATTATTTTAATATAATCACCTAAATCCATCTCTATTTTCATCAAATGTGAAAATAATTAATTGTTCGTGCGTACGATGGACTACCACCATGAAAACCGATATAATTTTTTTTTCATCACCATCACTCAAGACTGGTTATAATGGTGGAATTAATATTTATATATGATATTAATGAAATATTAATAATTATAAAAGAATAATATATCATTTATGTTCTTACCTTTCCTTGCACATAAAAATGATAACATTGTTAATGCGTACGTGTGAACTATCACCTCCACAAAGCAATGCAATTTTTTTTCATCACCAAATCACATGGATGATTTAAACATTGTTCATTTTTCATGACCATAAATAAATGGTTTGATTTAAAAGTATAATTTATGTATAAAGTTTATTACTATTTAATGAATATAATTCTAGATATGATGTAATTATCACCTATAAGGGCCCAGATACGCATGGATCAACCCTTTACATGTTCCTGAGGCTAACGTATCTTGGAGGAGGCTTAGAAGAAATCCGGAGGGACTCAAGTGTTGAGGACAAGGAGAAGGGAACTTTTATGGTTTGAAAATGGGTTTCAGTTTGTGTAGAATAATTTCATGATTTGAAATTGGGATTCACATCAAGTAATATATTGGGGTTATAAAAATAATATACATACGAGAGAAAATGGTTTTTTCAGTGGAAAATGGCCTCAAGGAACTACATGACATGAATGGGGATTACACATCATGTAATCCCCTAAAGCTGTAATGTTTTAAAACACTACATACACTTGGGTTGTCAAACCCCATTTCTTTATCTACCCTCCCTCTCATCCCAGGTGACCTAACAGCCCCCTCTTCGGCGTTATCGAGATCCCTTCGATGAGAATCAATATTGGGCTTCCATCTTCAATCTGTGGTGACCTAGATTGATCCAAGGTGTGTCTTTCCATCATTTTATACTGTTTTATATGATCCTTCTCCTCCCAATTATCTATTTTTTGTGATGGAACTTGATATCCGTGTTCTTAATGGAGTTTCATTTGTTTTTGGTTGGTGCGGTAGTGTCATGGCATCTTAGGGTGGATATAGTTATTGTGGGAGAGGTGATTGAGATCTGTTTCATTGATATGTTTCTTGTGTGAAGAACATCGATGATCTTTCGAGGTAGAGTATTTTTTTCTTATCTACTTAATTAAATTCAACTATAGAATTATCATGGTTTTTCCTTTTAATAAAAATTAAATTGACCAAATTAAATACTTAAACTAGATTAAATAATTGGTATCGATCGCATAGAGATGGTTTCATTTGTTACCATGATAATGGTTTGCCTCCTGATTTTCTATATAGTGTGATATCAATACCTTACTTTTTTTAGCATGTTGTTCTTGATGGAAATTGGTAAAGAATGTAAAGTCATAATTAATGGATAAATAATTGGATAAATAGTTGAAGAGGCATGTTTAATGTATTTGGTTGTTGTTTTTGCAATTTGATGTTAATAAAATTGATTCAAGTATTCATGTTTAATTTATTGGTTGTTGAACCTGGATAATTATTATCCTTGATGATAAAATAGTTGAATTCAAATTTAATAAATTGTTTAATTAATTTATGATAGCTTGTGATATCTTTTTGCTTAGGTTTCCAATAGTTGGAACCTATGAATAATGAATCAATTAATTCAGTATGGAATAAGAACAAGTTGTCTAATAAAAGATAATGACTTTATAGGGCTTGATTTTCCTTATTTCTTGTAAATTCCAAGTTCATTATACTTTGGATTCGTGAGAGCTTGTTATGTGTGGAGTATGGATGAATTTCTTAAGCTCTAAGAGTCTGATAGTTATGTTTGTTTCCTATTACTTGTGATATGGTTGATCCTGGAGGGATGTTTTGGGTTGTGGGGGTAGGGAGGATTGGATGTGATGTGATCCTAGGATATCTGATCTAGGAGGTATGTTTTTGTATGTAGGGAAGGTAGGCCTGGTTTTTATGGTTGTAGTTGACATCTAGAGTGGATAGATGCATCGGTTTATGAATGTGATGTCGGGGAGGACACCAGAGATGATGGAATGGGTTGAAGCTGGGATTAACGATTGAAATGAAAGTTGGATGCTAGTTTAAATCAATTGTTTGTTTACCTGCTTTCCTTTCCCCGTAGCTTTAGGTAGATGGATGTGTTTGGTTACTCTCTTTCCATGGGATTCCAATACATGTGTGGTATTCCACGTGCATTCTATGTTTATCTCCACGTGGTTGGATGAGTTTACTCTCCAACTATATGTGTAAATGACTCGAAGGGTTGTTCATCTACTCACCATTTTGATCCCCTTGTGTTTGGGGAGCTTAGAATGTTTTCTCAAACAACTTGGTGATATATAAATTAATGTTGTTAAATAAGTGAATAAATTTGTAACCCATGGGGTTGGAGTTTTTTGGCTTGCAATGTTAACATTGAAATTATAAGAAGCCATGGAATCAGTTGCTTATTCCTGGAGGGCATTTATCTTTGTTGGAATGGTAATGAAATTTAATTGGGAAATGATAATGGTTAATTAATGGTTAAGAGTTAACTAACGTAAATTGCAAATAATTAAAAGCTTTAAAGTCATTTAAGGTATCTCTTTAAATTGACATGTGCTTATAGGATATTTAGTCTTAGAAGTGGCAGTTGGGAGTCCGAGAGACATTAGATATAGTTTAGTTTGAGACTAGTTTATTCCCCTAGTGTGGTTGTGAGATATATTATATCCTATAATTTTTGTGTTTCTATATGCTACTCCACCCTGTGGGTTAGGAAAACTGAAACCCCGAGGATTTTGAGCCATGGGGGTGTTTTCCCCACCATCCTGATGGGAGGATGGATGGATGACTACCCCCTTTGGTTCCACTCTCTTATCTTGGTAGTTACTTGTTCTGGTATGAATGGTGGTTAGTTTTCCTATATATGTGGGTATAGGGTTGTAGTAGCTTGCAGTTATTTTAAACACATATATATTCTGGATATAGTTTCCTAAGGACTATTATAGGTATAACTTGTGTAGGTTGCGATGGATTGAGAATCCTTACTTGGTGTCAGGGAACTGATGGCTTGAGGTATAATACTCGATGTGTGATACATGTTATGAGAGCTGCAGTGGCTCCAAAAAACTTTTTAGTTACTTTTGGTTATGTGGATATAGTGGTGTGTTACACGAGGTGCATGTTGTGGTGCTTCGCACAAGTGTCTGCAGGCTAACCTTTTTAGAGAGAGATGCTCAGGACGTGCGACATTGGGGTGGAGATACAAATTAGTGGGGAAGTGGTTACAGGGTACCCTTGATATTATTTATTATATTATATGATCATGTTTGTAATAATTTGTGAGAGTATACATGGAAAGTTTGGGAACATAGTATACTTATTTAGGTGACGATTTTTTTTCACTTTTTGTTCACTGAGCTTTAGAATGTTTTCATTAATTTTTCCTGAGATTATTTAGAGAGAAAATTACTAAGTATACTTTTATACTCACCTTATATATTTATATATATAATGTTTTTGGGTAATTTGGAGCAGGTTGGAGATCAAGATAGTTACTACTAGCTTGGGGATTTTCATGAGATATTTGGGCTTCAAGGTTTTTGCCATCTTTACTTTATTTTGGTGCTTTCAATTTTCCCTTTCAATTGCGGTAGTTATTAAAATACATTATATATGTGTACTTGGGTTTTCTTTTATATTGTAGTCTATTCAGGTGTTGGTTGGTGTCTATCTTATCTCTCTCTTCTGCATGTGTTTCTCTTAGAGGGTAATGTCACCCATCTATGTGTTTATTATACCCTCAGTGAAAGTTTCCAACCCTGGGCCTACTTGAGGTAGGACTTGGGGGTATCTATCTCTCTTATACCATTTCTGGCCAAAGAGGGGTACACTTTGTGGGGAGGGGGTCGTGACAGAGTGGTATTAGAGGTTAGGTTGAGGGATAGGATGGATTTTGGAGTTAGGCATAGGTGAGGTTTCATGGGTTGTTAGGGAAATGGTATCAGCTAAGTTATCAAGCACTATAAACACATGAGACTAGCTAAGACACTGATATTTAGGGCCCCTGTGATCTGATGCATAGACCATTAAGCTTACAACAGCTACTAAACGAAGTGATGCTAGTTGTAGGGTAGAGAACAAGGGAAGGATCATGCATCATTATTCTTTGTGTTTGTGTTTGAATGGGTAAACCTTTGGGTAGCATAACCTAAAATGAAAAAAAGAAAACAATTAATTGATGTTAAGATCATACATATTCTAGGTTTATGAGCTCTAACTATTTTTTATTTTGGAGACATTCCTCCAGTTCGACATCCTCATCATTTTCTTGCAGAATATTTTCAATAGGTTGCACCATCAGATCACCACAGGGTAGAGTTTGATGATGGTGAAACTTTAAGGAGGACACTCTGAGAGTTTTATCACCAGAGTATGCAGAGGTATAAGGGATTTGTTTTAGATACAATCATAAAAGACTGGTTAGAGGAGGTTGAGATAGCTTTTAGTTTGATCCATTAATGTAAGGAGTATTGGGTGTTGTTGGCTTTGATGATGTTGTGTGGGGAAACGAGGCAGTGGTGGTTCTTGTTCCTTGGGGATCATGAGGAGTTGGAAGTCTTAGGGGAGGAATTCTGAGATGAATTCAGAGATGAGTTTCTTTCTTTGACTATGAAGGTGGCCAGTCAGTGTTAGATACTTACTCTTTGGTAGGGGATCTCCAGTATGTGAGCGTTTGGAATCTGTTTCAGGAACCTTTTGCGATATACTTTAGACTTATTGACGAATGAGGATTCCATATAGAGAAATGTATAGGAGGCTTTGTGTCTAGATATCTAGAATAAGGTCACCCTATTTATGTTGAAGACGTATATCGAGGTGCTGGTAAGATCTGAGGTCATCGATATCACATTATCTAGAATCGGATTGTTACAAGAGGGGAGTTATCAGGATTCCTCACGAAGAAGAGTTTTGGTCTGGGGTTCCCAGTTGTCAAGACATAAAAACTTCTGATTAGCCAGGGGTAGGTCCCAACCCTCAATGTCTCATTTCTATAGGGGCATCATCTCTCATATCTATACTAAGGGATCAGGCACATGATTTTATTTCAAAGCCTGATGTCATCAATAGTGTTAGTGATCGACCTTTTTAAGCAGTTAGCATGCTCGAGTTGTTCAGTTTTGGGTTTCTCTATTGATGTAGTTCCAGTCTAGGTAGAAAAAGAAAGTCGCTCTAGTGTTGGATCCACAGAGAGCATATGGAGCAGTCATAGGATAGCCTTGGGATGATCCACGTCCTAATAGAGAAAAGCGCAACCATAGAGGTGGTCACCATCATGGTCATATAGGTCATGGAGTAGGTCGTAGTCAGCTTCATGCTTTAGTGTTTCCATCTCCATGTGATCCAGACGTCATTCAAAGTACCATTTTATTGTTTTACACTTAGGATCGTGATTTGTTTGATCCAGGAGTAAAACACTCCTTCACATCGCCTGCCCTTGTCCATGCTTTGGGACTTAAGGTAGGAGGATTCCATTGCCTTTGGTATTGACAACACTAGTTGGAGGTTGAGATAACTTGTTTTAATTACATAGAAACAATGATCTAGTGTTTAGGTAGCACCACTCTTGGGGAAATTTCCTAAGATTACAAATACAACCATATGACATAATCCTCATCATGGATTGGTTGTATTTGGTTTAGGCTAGCATGGATTACTCCAGGAGGAATTTTTTCCATTGATGCTAATGGAGATATAGTAGTGTGTGTTGGCAAGAAAGACCCTCATATGGGTTAGTGGTGTGTTCTATCCTTGTCATCCTTGAGGATAGAGTTGATGATGAGTTCATTAGAGTTTTCGAAGTTATCATTTACCAGGGTCATAGAAGAGTACCCTGATGTCTTTCCATAGGAGTTTTTAGCACTACCCCCTCGACAAGAGATCAAGTTTTGGATCAAGAAAAAGCTAGGTGTGTATCCTATCTCGATGTCTCTATATAGGATGTTGACTTATGAGTTTCAAGATATTCATATACATCTTGAGGCTCTATTACTATGCATTTGTGTTTGGCCAAGTGTGTCACCATGAGGTGCACCATTTTTTTTTATGAAGAAGGTGTATGGTAGTTTTCGATTGTGTATGGATTATCATTTCCTGAACCAAGTGATGGTGAAGAACCACTATCCTCTTCAATGGATTGATGATTTTTTTGATCAATTGATGGGGGAAAGTTGGTTCTCAAAGATCAATTTGCAATCAGGGTATCATCAGATGCGATTAAATGATGGGGATATTCCGAAGATTGCTTTATGTTGTCTTCATGGGCATTAAAATTTTATTGTGATATCTTTTGGTGTAATAAATTCTCCAGTTCTGTTCATGGGGTTAATGAAAATTGTTTTCCATGAGTTCTTAGATAGGTTCATGGTGGTTTTCATAAATGAAATCTGTGTGTACTCCACATCTGAGGAGGAGCATACAGAGCATCTATGTACCATATTAAGAGTTATTATCCTTGATAAGTTGTTTGAGAATTTGTTGATGTGTTTCTTTTTGGGCTTGAGAAGTCCATTTCATGGGGAATGTTGTATCCCAGTCGGGAGTACTTATGGATCTATTAAAGATAAAGGTAGTTTTGTCTTGGGAAACCCTTAAGATAGTTGAAGAGGTGCGGAGTTTCCTTGGTCTTGTAGGCTATTACAGGATATTCTTAACCAATTTATCTTGGGTTGTGACTCCTCTAATAGACTTGAATAGAAAGTATTAGGCATTCTTGTGGACTGATCAGTGTTATAAATCTTTTGAGTATCTAGAGGAGAAGTTGGCCAGTGCTCTTGTTCTTTTTCTGCCAGTAGAAGGAGATCAATTTAAACTTTTTATGTGATGCTTTGCATCTTGAGTTGGATTGTGTTCTAATTCATTAGAGATCAGTAGTTTCTTATAGGTCTTAGAATTTATGTCCCCGTGAACATAACTATGCCACCCATGATCTTGATTTGGTGGCTTTTGTTTTTTCTCTAAAGTTGTGGAGACATTACCTCATTGGTGAGCGCATTGTGGTCTTTATTGATCACCAAATACTGAGGTATGCTTTCTCCCAACATGTATTGAACTTGGGACAGCATTCGTGGATGGAGTTATTATAGGATTATAACTTCAAGATTTCATATACACCTGGAAAGGAAGACATTGTAGCCGATAATTTGAGCAGTATTTTGTGTAGTGATGCAGTGTGTGAATTAGGTGATTCCTGGAGAGTAATGGAAGAACATTCATTATTACATCTAGATATAGGAGAATTAGGGGGCATAGGTTTCCTTTTTCAGATGATGGTGCAATCATATTAGGAGTAGTAGGTGGAGGAGTCCCAATTGAAGGAATTTGAGGTTGAGGTCTGGAGAGACCAGGTTGTTTGTAGTGAAGATGCTAATGGTTGGTCTGAGGATGAACAACATCAGGTGCTATTTTAGAGAAGTATTTTTGTTCCCTTGGAGATGTGTGAGATGGTTCTCAGAGAGTTCCATAACTCACCCTTAGTAGTACATCTTGGTGTGACAAAGATTTACCAAGACTTGAGAGTTCAGTTTTTGTGGATTTGTTTCAAGTGTTCAGTTGCAGAGTTTGTGTCTCGATGTTTGGTCTAGAAAAAGGTGGGTGGATGAGAACTGTGTTCCCAATGGATTTCTCCATCCATTATATTTTCCTCAGTGGAAGTGGAAGGACATCTTGATAGACTTTTTTACCATTTTAACTCAAGCTCAGGGAGACTATGATGCTATATTGGTGGTAGTGTATCATTTAAAAAATTAACCCACTTTATAAAGATTATGGAGTCAACCTTAATAGAGGTTTTGTCTAGAAAGTATCTAGAGGAGGTGGTGAGACTCCACGGAGTCCCTAGGATTATTATTTCTGATCAAGATCCTCGATTTACCTCTAGAGTGTGCATAGGTCTCCACCATGCTTTTGGTTCTTAATTATGCCTTAGCACTGCTTTTTACCCACAGACATACGATCAAACAGAGTGAACTATCTAGACTATGGAATACATGTTGTTCTCTTATGTCCTTGATTTTGGAGGTTCTTGTATAAAGAACCTTTACTTTGTAGATTTTTTGTACAACAATAGTTTTCACTCCGTCATCAGAATGGTGCCGTATGAAGCCTTATATTGCTAACCATTCCATTCCTCATTGTGCTAGACGAGGGTTACAAAGTTTTCAATTCTCAGACCAGAACTGGTATAGTATACAATAGATATGATTTAGGTGATTTGAGATAGGATTAAGGTTTCACAGGATCATCAGAAATCCTATGCCAATCATAGGAGGAGACCTCTAGAGTATGACATTGAGGATCATGTGTTCTTGAAGGTGGATCCTCATTGTGGGCAGCGATGGTTTATTTATAGGAGTAAGCTTTCTCCCCAATATTTTGGGCCTTTCGAATTGTTAGCTCATGTTGGAGTCATGTCATATCAAATAGTGCTTCCCTTGTAGTTGAGATGGATACACAATGTTTTTAACATGTCACAAATCCTTCATTATCTTCACAATGACTCTCACATCATTGATTAGGGTGAGATCGATGTTGATGATGAAGTGACCTTTGAGGAGTTACCTATAATGATCCAAGACTACCTCTAGAAGGTGTTTTGTGGGCATGCTTTCCCCTTGGTTCATGTCTTGTGGTAGCATGGTGGTGTGGAGGAGAGTAAATGGGAATATGAGTCACATATACGCACTAAGTACCCAGATCTATTTGATTGTTAGCTCTTATCTTGTAAAGTTGTTCATTTTATGGTTGTAGACCTTTCCTGGTTGTGATATGGGTTTACCTTTTTTCACTGTGGATTTCTCTATTTTGAAAGGTACCTCCATCAAGAGAGTGTTTATGATCTGGTTATGGTTTTTGCGTGGTTTTGTGCTTGTTCCTTTCATGAAGTGGTTGAGCTCTTGTGGTGGCAAGAGCCTAGATAGGTATCTCGTGGTGTGGTTGTTTGGATTAACCCTTTATGTTTCCTCTATGGGTTGGTTTTGGATTCTCAAATATGGTAATTTTTCTATAGGTTTCTAATGTAAGGGCATAGGACCACACAGATCAAACCTTTGCATGATCTTGAGGCTTTCGGAGCTCTGAGGAGGCTCAGAGGAAGTCCAGAGGGACTTGGGTGTTGTGGACTGGGAGCATGTAACATTCACAATGAGAAATTTGGTCTCAAACTATGTAGAATAATTTCATTATTTGAAAGTTTGATTCATGTTGTTTTATATTTCAGGGTTTAAAAAATAAAATAAATGTGACAGGCAATGGTTTTTTCAGCAGAAACTAACCTCAAGAAATTGCATGGAATGAAAGGGAATTACACATTGTGTAATCCCCTGATGATATAATATTTAAAACCTTCTAGTCTCTCTAGTTGGAAACCCCTATGGTTGCAGCTTCCCTCCCTCTCATCCCAAGTGACATGAAAGTCAAATCTTCAGTGTTTTGGAGATCCCTTTGATTGGAATCTATCTCGAGCTTCCATATTTAATCTTTAGTGGCCCTCCTTGATCTAAGGTGTGATTTTTCTTCATTTTATAGTGGTTTATCTGATCCTTTTCCTTTAATTTCTCTATTCCATGTGATGGAACTTGATCTTCATATTCCTAACAGAGTTTCCCAGTTTGTTAGTTGGTGTGGTTATGCTACATCCTCCTCAGGTGAATGTAATTGTCACGACCCGTCCTCGGGACTCGTGTCGTGACTACCCCAAGCCCGCCTCCCATAGGCCAGGGGTTGGCGACTAGCACCAAGGCGTAAATCCCAACAAAAGGGGAAGGCATTGCCTTTATAAAGTAAACAAACACCACAGAGTAATAAAGAAGAAGTAAACACTAAGTAAAACTGGGTACAATAGTAGTGCTGAAAAGTAAGTGGGCCAGAATACAAACCCAAACTGAAAGTAAAGTACAACTAGAAAGAAAGTACAACAACTGAAAGTAAAGCAGCAACGTCGAGCCGTCCACTGGAAGTCCCACCTGAAGGGTGGGTACAGATAGCCTCCTCAGATCTTCGGGTCCAGCCGTCCTCTCCATGTACATCTCGCCTAGTGGTCCACCTCCAGGTACCGACTTGCTCCACAAGCCTCAACCACGATCAGCGATGTCCGTCGTCTGCATCCAACACAACGTAGTGTGGGCATAGCCCGTGCAGGGGTGAGTATACGCTACTCAGTAGGGACCCTGAGACCCCCGAAGGTCTCCCATAATCCACAAAGGATAATACAAAAAGGAAAGATACAATCAAGAAGTAACATCCAACACTACTTAGGTATATGCCCATACATATACCAAAGTCATCAATTCCAGTTCGGCTCCAACACCCGATCCCAAGTTCGATCACGTCCACACAGGATAGTACAACCCAAACCACACAGGATAACACAACCCAATCCACATAAGAAATAAAGTCAATCATATCGAAGAAATTGATTGAATGTCAAGACTCAGCTCACACAGGTATACTTCTTCATAAGGAGATAGAGATGATCAGATGTAGTCACTGATTCATCTAAGATGGGACCCACGTAGGATACTAAACCAGTTAAGTTTTCGGACCTACATAGGATACAGACCAGCTACTCTGACAGACCCACGTAGGATAGCAAGAACAGATTCAAACACTTCCAGACCCACGTAGGATACAAGAACAGTAGTCATCGCCGTCGAACCCATGGAGGATTTCAGTACTGTCTTCATCGCTGCTGAACCCACGGAGGATTTCAGTGTAGTCTTCATCGCCGTCGAACCCACGGAGGATTTTAGTACGGTCTTCATCACTGCCGAACCCACGGAGGATTTCAGTTTAGTCTTCATCTCCATCGAACCCACGGAGGATTTCAGTACGGTCTTCATCACTTCCGAACCCACTGAGGATTTCAGTGCAGTCATCATCTTAGTCGCAGTCGCAGCCAGATCTAGGGTTCCCGCACACAGCATGCTCGTTTCTGGGAGGGACCTCTCCACAATCCAAAGGGGGTCGACACATCAACTGACACGTATTCCAGAGTTGATTTATCCCAAGGTTCCTTCTCGACAAGAGGAACTCAACGTGACAGACGGCGCGTCAATCGGACGTCCGGTCTGAGAGTTATTGGCTTTTTCATTCCAGGGGCCCGATTGGTTTTTAAGTCAAAACCAACCCTACTGCACTCCAAATTCATCCAAACCTCATGAGTAGTAATCCAAAAGGTCCATCTCACTAATATTAATCCAAAAAAGTCGACGGCACATCAATCGGACGTCCCGAGCTCAAGTTATAAGTGTTTCCGCTCCGAGGGCCCGGTTGGTTTTGTGTTCGAACCAACCCGGCCGTACACAAAGTTCTCCAAAACTTTGAGTGTAATATACCTAAACGACCGTCTCGATCCAAGGATCGCATCACAACTGATGGTGCATCGTTCAAAAGTCCATAGCTCAAGATATGGCCAAAAGAACGAAGCTATGAGGTTTTAAGGGGGTTTTGGGCCCGGACCGACCCGACCCCGAGACCCCCTGGGTCGGCCCGACCCGGGTCGACCCGAACCGGGTCCGGACCATTAGGGCATGGCCCGGACCGGTGGGTGCGGCCTGGACTGGTCTGTGCGGCCCGGCCCAGGCGGCCGGTTGGCCTGGCGCGCTCGTGCGACTCGAGTGGCCTGCTCGGCTAGTGTCGAGCTGAGCAGAAAAAGGGGGGGTGGCTGCCCCCCGTGATTGAAACCCTCCCCCCCCCCCCCACGTGGGGGCTGCTCCCTTTTCCAGCCGAGGGTTATGACCCCCGGTTTTCCTTCCGAAATGGTCGGCCCGGTCCAGCCGGCCGGTGCTTCCGCCGCGAGACCCCGCGGTCCCGGCCCTCTGAGGTGCCGGCGGCCGGCGGTTCCAGCCGCCCCTCCTTGCACCGTCGCGGCATTGATCCGCGGCCTTGTTCGACTGGCGCGGCACAACGGCGCGGAGCCCCTCCGCCGCGAGCCCGCTCCGGCCGTATTTTCTTCGAGGTTCTCCGGCGCGGCGCGACGGCGCCACGACCCGACTCCGGTTGGGGCTTCTTTTTTCCTCAACGGCCCAGCGTGACGGTGTCGCGCTTCTTCATCATGTTCCACTTGTTTCCGCCCGGTGTCGGAGCACCACACTGCCTTTGATCATGCCGCATCAATCATAACATCAAGGGGGGGAGGGTCGACCGTGTTCATGCGGTCCGACCTCCTCCCTTTATTACGATAACAGGCGGCCCAATATAAAATTTAATGAACGGCAAGGAAAACACGAACAAAAAATTAACCCCTACCTTGATAACGAGTTGATGTTCGAAGAGCGTCGCGGAAAAAGGCGCCACGGGGTGAGGCTCCGTACATGTTGACGGAGATTGTCCGAGGTGAAATGGCGTCTCCCTTCCTTTGATGCGGGAAGATGAAAAAAGGATGGCGCGTCGTCGTTCTTTGGAAAAATTTGTGACGATGTTCTTCTTTGAGGTAGAAAAGTTCTTCGTCGGGAAGATGAAGTTCTTCCTAAATGTGAAGAACGCTCCCTCCCTCAAGACAACGAAGTCACCCCAATAAAATAAGGCTTTAGCATTATTTTATTTCCTTTTCCAATACTTTTTAAAATTTGAACATTCAAAATTTAGTTCACTCATTTAATTAAACTTAACTTGTCAAAATTAAATGAGGTGATAAGTTGGCAATATTAAATGGGGGGTTTTGAGGAGTTAGGAATGTGAGGGGTTGGGCTCGTGTGGGCCCCACCCCACATTTATCCTCTCATGTTTGGTTAACAACATGTGGGTCCCACCCCCAATGTAACACCCCGAGCTTCCACAATACGCTTCTCATTCAATAATGCAATAGCCTGCATTGTACGCAACTTCGAGTTCTAACACACCGCGACTAATCAAAGTAGCCATTATGAATAGTACTAACCACTTTTTAAAATTATAGAAATTTTATATTTCAAAATGGACTTCATTTTTGTATTCGTAATATCGAAATTAGCCTATGTTGAATTTTTGGTATTTTTCTGTGAACTTCTAATTTTTTATGAATAGTGAAAAATACTTAAAAACAACTTTTTTAATAAAAATAATTTATAGTGATAAATTATAATATTTAGTGGTTTTAAATTATAATTAGAATATATTTTTACCATTTTATCCAATGGTGTTTATTAGAATTAATTTAACATTGAAATTGGGCATGAACAATTGTCAATCTTTTGATATAAATTGTTTCTTAAAAACACGCTATTTGTTGTGACAGCGGGAATTAAATATAAAATTAATTAATACAACTTATATGTTTTTAATTTCATAAAATAGACATCATTTTTGAATTCAGAATATCAATTATAGCTTAGGGTGAAATTTTGGCATTGTTCTGAAAAACTTCGATTTTTGATGAATAGTGAAACCACTAAGTGGTAGTTAAATAACTGATTTTTCGTTTAAATGAAATATTACCACTTCTGTGATTTGATTTTCAAAAATCCGACATACATGGTTGTCATTATAAAGTAAAATGTGGTTCAATGAGATTAAAATAATTTTTGGTGAATAGTAACTTTTAAGTTCTTAATCGCGATTAGAGGTAATTAGTGTAGTTTAAGGTAAAAATAATGTTTTAATAATATGAGATGAGCTTGAAACATGTCCTACCCTCATTGGATGTGTCAGGGCCGACCAAGACAATCCATGGGTCAACTTGGGGACCCCATGGATCCACTTTAGTTGGAAAATGACATAAATACCTTTTATTTAATGTTAAAGTAAAAAAATGACACAAACATGAAATGTTTTACTAAAACAATTTTTACATGGGGTTATACAAGTCATATTTTTCACTATAGATAGTCAGTGGAAATCTAAAAAAATTTCCTACATCATAGTATTTTTTTATAATTTTTAGACATTAAATAAATTAAATTATTTATGACATCATGATGATGCAGCGATGACCTCATTATTTAACGATTTAAATAAAATGAGAAGATAATGCAAAATCCAAGGCTTACACTTGTCCAAAGCCTATTGGATGAGGATATTTAGAACCCTTATCACCTTAGACTCGAATTATATAAGGGTGGGACCTCTAAAATCCGAAACTCATTTTATAATAAAGTGACTTTTCTTTACTTTCCAAGAGTGCCCCTCCTCTCCACTTATAAAAGGACCCCACCTCTACCACCTCATTCACACTTTCAAGCCATTTGGCTCGGCGAACCTCTGCCCAAATACTCTCCCAACTTCCCCCTCTTACTCCTAGAAGCCTCACTTTGGGCAGAACTCTTCCCAAGGAAGCCTTTGTCTCAAATCAAAAAGAGTTACCCGATTTTGAGGTAATGTCTTCTCTAATGTTGTTTTGTTTTATTTTTCTTCTCCAACCCCCTAAAATATTTTTATTCATTTCTTTTGTAACAACACCAGTATCCTCAATATACTAGTATGTTTTTATAAGAAGGATTCGATCTACACTTACACACACCTACATCTAATGGTTAAAGAACATACGGTTTCTGTGGATGGTGAATTTCTGCCTCACGAAACGATGATTGTTCAACACTCATATAACACCTTCAAAGGTGGCCATTAAGATGTCACTATATTTATATATGATATATAGTATGTTTATGTTTTACTTATGCTTCTGTATTTCTCATTTATGGCATACTTTATGATTTCCATTATGGGTAAACGCGATAATTTCATTTTAGGAAGTGCGGACTACCGCCCCCTCAAAGTGATTTGAATCATTAATGCCATATGAGGGATGTATAAAGGATGGAGTAAATGGTATTATACACTATATTATACTGGAATTATATTATACATTTATATAATTATGATTTCATTCCATTAAATATGAAATAGAAATGAAAGTAGCGTTCATGCGTACGTACGGCTTACCGTCTCCATGAACGGTGCATTTCATTTCTTACCTCTAAATGTTACGTAATATTATAAATGAATGTATATACTGGTTATATATGATATATATGTCATCTAAATCTTGAATATAATTCTTTAGATAATGGATATTCTACCACATAAACAACTTGTAATTATAAGAAGTTTATTGTTGACTCAAGTACCAAAGATCGACAAAACGACCGTTATTAACTTAAATAATTACACAATGTTCATAACATTGTAATAAGTGATATAAAAAGGATAATGAAATTAAAAATGGTTCTTAATAAGGTATATATTAACTCTAGTTTATTATTCAGGAGGTTAAAGAACGGTTGAGTCAAGTCAGACACGAGGTAAGGGAACTTCTTAACCCAATTTCTATTCTTTGGGTTAATCTCCTACTTTCAAATTATGTCATGATATTATTATTTCCTATCTTGTATTTTTACATTATTTATGTGTAATTATAGTGAATACATATAATAGACCTACTTTATAAAAAAATTATCTTTTTAAGGACTTCGTCTCAATCCCCTTTCATTGAGGCATATTTGGTTTTATACACAACTTTCTTTTATACGGTGTATAAACCCATTTGACTTTTACGGTTATTCAAAAGGAATCTTTTTATACGAAGCGATTTGCTAAACGACAAAAGGGAATGTTTTTCTTTATGTACTTATGCGGAGATGAAAACTTCTCTGCCGCCGTGACCATTATTTGAGTTTCGGCTTCCTCTACAAGCCATCTTTTTTTAATGAAAAATAAATACAAAGTTTTAACTTTCTTTTATTTTGGTATTGAAAATGGTTTTGAAAGCGTTTTTATTATATCAATACGTTTTATTGATATCTTTTTATTGAAATGTGGAAATGTTATGTTTCCTTTATGCATGTTTTATGTGATACGATTATGTTATGGTTTATGATATGTTTAAACCTATTCATATGAGGAATGTATTGGACTTAATAAGTGACGGGTGGAGCCCGCTATAGCTCCTCGATGCATCGGTAGGTCTCATGAGACAACTAGACGTGGAATTGGCCGAGGCCCTTTCCCAATTTGATTTATGGTTTTGGCCGAGGCCTTAATCATTTTAGACGTCTTGGCCGAGGCCTTGACAAAATGTTTCAGAATGTCTAGCATTATACATTCCCTCATTATGAAAGTGGTTATTGATATTGCATGTGATTATTCGACTAGTAGAATATCCATGTGAGTAAGTAAATGGAATTATTTAATTTTATTTTTGCCATATTATTCTGAAGTTCAAGTTTAAAAAGGCTTTTGTTTTAGTTATACATTTCCTTAAATGTTAATGTTTATTTATGAAAGCTTCCGCAATATTGTTATCCTTACTGAGCATCTGAGCTCACCCCTTTCAATGTTTTAATATTTTCCAGGATGTGAAGAAGTATTTTATGAATGACCTGCAGGGATTGTCAAAAGAGGATATGAGTGTGGACTATGGAGACTTTGTTATTGTAGTTTTTTACTTTATGATGTAATGTAACGTTTACGAATGTATCTAGTGTTTCCAAGGCTACTAAACTAATCGGTCTTTCAAGACTTGATCTTTTGTGATCATGCCAATGTTACGAAGTAATGCACCGACTCTGGGTAGCTGGGTTCGGGGCGTTACAGTTGGTATCAGAGGCAGTTTAGTACTAACCTTGGAAGCTAGATTTAGATAAACTCTGATTAGAGCACATAGCCCGAAGATAGACTTTGAGGATTAGTATAGAAGAACTTCCTAGAATTTTGGTATTGTAGAGATATTGTGAGTTTTCCGAGAAATACATCCCTATCTGGATACGAGCAGGTAGAGCCGGCTCTGGCACAGATATACCTAGGGGTAAAACCTGAAAACACCGCTTTGAGCTAGACTCGAACGGGAACTGGTGCACGACAACGGGACTTACTGCACTCTTGGTTACGACACTCCCGGGGGATATGCTTAGGATAATTCTCATTTTCTTTACAAACCACTATGAAGGGTTATGAGTATATACTTCCTCAAAGAAAACATTTTTATGGATTATATCCATAAATAGTTCAATTTATGTTAAGTATCTTACAAGTATGGAATTATGTATTTTCATTCATAAACTAATATAGTTTATTCCATTTTTTAGAAATGGCACCTAGTGGAAGGAATGGAAACCGTATCAATGCATGCACTCCGTGTAGGGATTTCCCTCCTGCTCAAGATAATTATTGTGGATCTGGAGATACAACTAGTGCTGATCAACTTATTACCATACTGGGACAACTCACTCAAGTTATGAATAATAACCTTACTCGTACGGATCACCCTGATCCACAACGTGGAGGATCAATGTTAGACCACTTCATGAGGCAACAACCACCAACATTTAATGGGGGTACAAAGCCGTTAGTAGCTGAGCAATGGATAAAATCATTTGAGAAAATATTCCATGCCTTGGGGAGTAGCGAAAGGGAGAAGGTTGTCATGGAAGTTTACCGCCTCACTGGAGATGCCGATCAGTGGTGGTCGCTGATTCAAAACACAAAGGAAGATGATGACATATCGAATATGGAATGGAAGGAGTTAAAAGATCTTTTCTTAGAAAAATACTTTCCTCGTGACCATCGAGCAGATATGGAAAGACAATTTCTGAGTCTGAGGCAGAAGGAGGATGAGAATGTCGCAAAGTATGAGGCTAACTTTACAAGGTTAGCGAGGCATGATGCCGATTATATACGTAACCCAAGGAGTAAGATTGATCGTTTCTTTGATGGGTTAAAACCATTTCTCCGTCGAGCTTTAGTATCACAATCCTTCTCATCATACGAAGATACTGTCTCATGTGCTATCAAGACAGAAAAGGAATTCTCTAAGTCTTATGACAACAAAGTAAAGCAAGAGAAGAAGAGAACGGTGGAACAAGAGACAGATAAAGGGAAAAAGGGAAAGAAGGATTTTCCATTATGTGATAATTGTGGGAAGAATCACCCTGGTACTTGCCTAAAAGGAATGGGAGTTTGTTATAAATGTGGAGAAAAGGGTCACCAGGCTCGTGATTGCAAGGGAAATAAAGAGGCTATCAAAGTTGAATGCTACAATTGTAGGGAAATGGGGAATTATGCAAATGAATTCCCTAAGCATCAGGGAAACTTACCTCAGAAAAGGACAAGGGATCAAGGACAATCTTATGCTGTTACTACAGTTGAAGCAGAATAACTAATGTATTGGTGCTTTTGGACTCATGGATTATATTCTGGTTATTAGAATAATGTGATATATATATAAGGATTGTACTGCAGTACTTGTTGATTTCAGTAAGGTTTTAATATGATGAAGGTAATTATATTTTTAGTATGTGACAATAAGAGAAACTTTACTTTGTTTGGGGAATCTGATAAATTGATTTTGGAATAAAGAGACCTTTTAGAGAAAGTCTGGACAGAGGTATTTTGGATAACTATAAAGGTTAGAGTGGATTAAGTTGATCTTTGGATAGTATTGTTTAAGGTTAAAAAATTTATGAAGATTATTTTTGAATATTATAATACTATAGTTTTAGGAAAAGGACAACCTGCAGGGTGGGGCATAACTCGTCGCGTCGGACAAAGCTGCAGGAATCGAACCCACAATCATAGTGAGACAGGCCTTTATTTCCTACCACTAGCCTACAGGAA
The DNA here is from genome assembly GCA_963277665.1 of Viscum album. Taxonomy (NCBI): domain Eukaryota; kingdom Viridiplantae; phylum Streptophyta; class Magnoliopsida; order Santalales; family Viscaceae; genus Viscum; species Viscum album. Next base: position 299,467,939 of record OY728131.1, on the reverse strand, counting down.
GTCCCTGGTTATTACAAAATAATTTTACTAATCTAAATGGTATGTGTTAACATTTGGAACCTTATACAATTAGGATAAGTATAATATTTTTGAGTTCTATTATCTTTCTGAGTGAAAGATGAGTTGAAGGTTGAAACTCTAATTGTCAAGCATAAATATATATATACCTATCTCTTATTCAATGAATGCATTAATTATTAAACTTTAGTAAAGGGATATTAAAACAAAAAAATGTGTTATCCTAATACCTTATGTCTTGTTGAACTGATGATATTTTAAATCAACATATATTGAAGGCTTTGAGGCCCTCAATTTGACAGTTGATTGTGATTGATGACCTCAATCACTCCCTACAAATATTTACATTTTTCCTCCAATTATATGTCTCTAATTTCCACCAATGTTCTCCTAATCAAGATCATAATTGGGTGGTGACTTTTTCATTTCCCTTTCCCTCTTATTAAGGCTAAATTTTATTAATCTCAGTTCCGATGTGGGTTTTCCACAAAGGTATTTTCTATTTTCAACCTTTTATTTTCCAAGAAAAATTTCAAATTGCGAGGATGCAATTTATTGAAGGAGGGGAGAATGTAACACCCCAAGCTTCCACAATAAGCTTCTCATTCAATAATGCAATAGCCTGCATTGTACGCAACTTCGAGTTCTAACACACCGCGACTAATCAAAGTAGCCATTATGAATAGTACTAACCACTTTTTAAAATTATAGAAATTTTATATTTCAAAATGGACTTCATTTTTGTATTCTTAATATCGAAATTAGCCTATGTTGAATTTTTGGTATTTTTCTGAGAACTTCTAATTTTTTATGAATAGTGAAAAATACTTAAAAACAACTTTTTTAATCAAAATAATTTATAGTGATAAATTATAATATTTAGTGGTTTTAAAGTATAATTATAATATATTTTTACCATTTTATCCAATGGTGGTTATTAGAATTAATTTAACATTGAAATTGGGCATGAACAATTGTCAATCTTTTGATATAAATTATTTCTTAAAAACACGCTATTTGTTGTGACAGTGGGAATTAATTATAAAATTAATTAATACAACTTATATGTTTGGAATTTCATAAAATAGACATCATTTTTAAATTCGGAATATCAATTATAGCTTAGGGTGAAATTTTGGCATTGTTCTGAAAAACTTCGATTTTTGATGAATAGTGAAACCACTAAGTGGTAGTTAAATAACTGATTTTTCGTTTAAATGAAATATTACCACTTCTGTGATTTGATTTTCAAAAATCCGACATACATGGTTGTCATTACGAAGTAAAATGTGGTTCAATGAGATTAAAATAATTTTTGGTGAATAGTAACTTTTAAGTTCTTAATCGCGATTAGAGGTAATTAGTGTAGTTTAAGGTAAAAATAATGTTTTAATAATATGAGATGAGCTTGAAACATGTCTTACCCTAATTGGATGTGCCATGGCCGACCAAGAAGATCCATGGGTCAACTTGGGGACCCCATGGAGCCACTTTAGTTGGAAAATGACATAAATACCTTTTATTTAATGTTAAAGTAAAAAAATGACACAAACATGAAATGTTTTACCAAAAAACATTTTACATGGGGTTATACAAGTCAAATTTTTGACTATATATAGTCATTGGAAAGATAAAAAGATTTCCTACATCATAGTATTTTTTTTATAATTTTTAGACATTAAATAAATTAAATTATTTATGACATCATGATGATGCAGCGATGACCTCATTATTTAACGATTTAAATAAAATGAGAAGATAATGCAAAATCCAAGGCTTACACTTGTCCAAAGCCTATTGGATGAGGATATTTCGAAACCTTATCACCTTAGCCTCGAATTATATAAGGGTGTGACCTCTAAAATCCTAAACTCATTTTATAATAAAGTGACTTTTCTTTACTTTCCAAGAGTGCCCCTCCTCTCCACTTATAAAAGGCCCCCACCTCTACCACCTCATTCACAATTTCAAGCCATTTGGCTCGGCCAACCTCTGCCCAAATACTCTCCCAACTTCCCCCTCTTACTCCTAGAAGCCTCACTTTGGGCAGAACTCTTCCCAAGGAAGCCTTTGGCTCAAATCAAAAAGAGTTACCCGATTTTGAGGTAATGTCTTCTCTAATGTTGTTTTGTTTTATTTTTCTTCTCCAAACCCCTAAACTCTTTTTATTAATTTCTTTTGTAACAAAACCAGTATCCTCAATATACTAGGATGTTGTTATAAGAAGGATTCGAGCTACACTTACACACACCTACATCTAATGGTTAAAGAACATACGGTTTCTGTGGATGGAGAATTTCTGCCTACCGAAACGATGATTGTTCAACACTCATATAACACCTTCAAAGGTGGCCATTAAGATGTCACTATATTTATATATGATATATAATATGTTTATGTTTTACTTATGCTTCTGTATTTCTCATTTATGTCATACTTTATGATTTCCATTATGGGTAAACGCGATAATTTCATTTTAGGAAGTGCGGACTACCGCCCCCTCAAAGTGATTTGAATCGTTAATGCCATATGTGGGATGTATAAAGGATGGAGTAAATGGTATTATACACTATATTATACTGGAATTATATTATACATTTATATAATTATGATTTCATTCCATTAAATACGAAATAGAAATGAAAGTAGCGTTCATGCGTACGTAAGGCTTACCGTCTCCATGAACGGTGCATTTCATTTCTTACCTCTAAATGTTACGTAATATTATAAATGAATGTATATACTGGTTATATATGATATATATGACATCTAAATCATGAATATAATTCTTGAGATAATGGATATTCTACCACATAAACAACTTGTAATTATAAGAAGTTTATTGTTGACTCAAGTACCAAAGATCGACAAAACGACTGTTATTAACTTAAATAATTACATAATGTTCATAACATTGTAATAAGTGATATAAAAAGGATAATGAAATTAAAAATGGTTCTTAATAAGGTATATATTAACTCTATTTTATTATTCAGGAGGTTAAAGAACGGTTGAGTCAAGTCAGACACGAGGTAAGGGAACTTCTTAACCCAATTTCTATTCTTTGGGTTAATCTCCTACTTTCAAATTATGTCATGATATTATTATGTCCTATCTTGTATTTTTAAATTATTTATGTGTAATTATAGTGAATACATATAATAGACTTACTTTATAAAAAAATGATCTTTTTAAGGACTTCGCCTCAATCCCCTTTCATTGAGGCATATTTGGTTTTATACACAACTTTCTTTTATACGGTGTATAAACCCCTTTGACTTTTACGGTTATTCAAAAGGAATATTTTTATATGAAGCGTTTTGCTAAACGACAAAAGAGAATGTTTTTCTTTCCGTACTTATGCGGAAACAACAACTTCTCCGCCGTCGTGACCATTATTTGAGTTTCGGCTTCCTCTACAAGCCATCTTTTTTTAATGAAAAATAAATACAAAGTTTTAACTTTCTTTTATTTTGGTATTGAAAATGGTTTTGAAAAAGTTTTTATTATATATATGTGTTGTATTGATATCTTGTGATTGAAATGTGGAAATGTTATGTTTCCTTTACGCATGTTTTATGTGATATGATTATGTTATGGTTTATGATATGTTTAAACCTATTCATATGAGGAATGTTTTGGACTTAATAAGTGACGGGTGGAGCCTGTTATAGCTCCTCGATGCATCGGTAGGTCTCATGAGACAACTAGACGTGGAATTGGCCGAGACCCTTTCCCAATTTGATATATGGTTTTGGCCGAGGCCTTAATCATTTTAGACGTCTTGGCCGAGGCCTTGACAAAATGTTTCAGAATGTCTGGCATTATACATTCCCTCATTATGAAAGTGGTTATTGAAATTTCATGTGATTATTCGACTAGTAGAATATCCATGTGAGTAAGTAAATGGCATTATTTAATTTTATTTTTTCCATATTATTCTGATGTTCAAGTTTAAAAAGGCTTTTGTTTTAGTTATACATTGCCTTAAATGTTAATGTTTATTTATGAAAGCTTCCGCAATATTGTTATCCTTACTGAGCATCTGAGCTCACCCCTTTCAATGTTTTAATATTTTCTAGGATGTGAAGAAGTATTTTATGAATGACCTGCAGGGATTGTCAGAAGAGGATATGAGTATGGACTATGGAGACTTTGTTATTGTAGTTTTTCACTTTATGATGTAATGTAACATTTACGAATGTATCTAGTGTTTCCAAGGCTACTAAACTAATCGGCCTTTCGAGACTTGATCTTTTGTGATCATGCCAATATTACGAAGTAATGCACCGACTCTGGGTAGCTGGGGTCGGGGCGTTACACCCAACTCCCTTACTTAGGATATAACTACCTAGAGGAAAATAAATAAAATTGTAATATAATTTTATTTATTCCTCACTAAAACCGGAATTTTAACAACTCATCCCGAGAAAACGCTCCTTCGGAAAAGGTGCTCCTAAGAAATTATCGGTGCTATGGTTCCATCAGTGCCCTCAGATTTCGATTCCGAGCACCGGTTCAAAAGTTCGTAAAACCCGCTCGTCTATTCACTGAACGTACTCGCGCTAAACTTCGTAACATGATTCCAGGTACACCGGGCCTCAAAATCAGGTGCTGTCAGAAACTGCATTCTTGTAAAATCCCAAAGAAAATTAAGAAAAAATTTCCCTTGAATTTTACGGGTCTTTACCTTACTCCCACCTCAGGGCTTTACGTCCCCATAAAGATACATCATAAACTAGGGGAACAAAAGTGGGTATTGTGCACGCATCTGAGCCTCCCTCTCCCAAGTGATCTCCTGGAGGTTCCCGTGCTACCATCTGATGTGTACTAGAGGTATCGACCGTCCACGTAGGACCCGCACCTGTCGATCCTCAATCTCCACCGGGACCTCCACAAAAGTCACCCCATCATCAATGTCCAACTCCCCATGGCCGATGATATGCCTCGGGTCATGCACGTATCTCCTCAGCTGAGATACGTGGAAGACATCGTGCACCTGGTGCAACTGAGGTGGTAGAGCAAGGTTATAAACCACCTCACCTATTCTGCTAAGGACCTGGAATGGTCCGATGAAGTGCGGAGATAACTTTCCGCCCTGGTCAAATCTCCTTAATCAACGTCGAGGTGAGACCATCAAGAAGATGTGGTCACCATCCTCGAACTCCAGTGGCCTCTACCTCCTGTCATCATAAGACTTATGTCGGCTCTGAGCTGTCCTCATCCACTCCTAGATGACCTGGACCTTCGCTATCGTGGCCGGTACCATCTCCAGTCCCACAAGTTCAGACTCCCTAGGGTCCGTCCAGCATAGAGGTGATCTGCAAGGTCGGCCATACAATGCCTCGTATGGTGTCATCCCGATGGTGGAGTGGTAACTATTGTTGTACGCGAACTCCACCAAGGGCAGGTGGTCCTCCCAGCTGCGACCAAAGTCGAGGACACATACACGGAGCATTTCCTCGAGAGTCTGAATGGTCCTCTCCGTCTGACCATCCGTCTGAGGGTGAAAGGCGGTTCTCAGACATAGTTGTGTCCCAAATTCCTCCTAAAACACCTTCCAAATCCGGGAAGTAAAGTGAGCATCTCGATCGGAGATGATATATGATGGAACACCATCAATTCATACAATCTCCTGAACGTAGAGACGTCCCAAGCTCTCTACTGAGCCCTGCTCTCTGATGGGTAAGAAGTGAGCCGACTTGGTGAGTCAGTCGACAATCACCCAAATGCAGTCGTGACCTCTGGAGGTACGTGGAAGTCGAGTCACAAAATCCATAGATATCATGTCCCACTTCTACTCTGGGACCTCCAAGGGCTATACCAATCCTGCTTGTACCTGGTGCTCCGCCTTCACCTACGGGCCGGTGAGGCATCAAGAAACGAACTCTGCCACAACCTTCTTCATACCCAGCCACTAGTGCTATTTTCTGAGATCCCGGTACATATTCGCCACTTATGGATGTACCGCTAAAGGGGAAGTGTGAAACTCTCTCAGCACCTCCTCCTGTAAAGAAACAGGTACCATGGTACGTCCTCTGAAGAGGACGACGTGCTCTCCTCCTACAGAGAATCCATCAGGTGCCTGCCCTGAGGAAATCTGCGCACGCCGCATCTCACAGTTAGCATCCCCACGCTATTCCTCTCTGACCCGCTTCAGTAGTGGAGGAGTGACTGTGAGTGACTGATGAAAGGCTGCTCCATCTCTATCCACTAAGGATATCTGCAAAGAAGCTAGCTGCTTCATCGCCTCCCTGAGTAGCTGGATGCCTATCCTCCTACTGAGAGCATCAGCTACTACGTTCCCCTTTATAGGATTATAGACTATCTCAAAGACATAGTCTTGGAGGAACTTGAGCCATCATCGCTGTCTCAGATTCAGGTCCTTCTGCGAGAGGATGTACCTGATACTTTGGTGGTTAGAGTAGACTGTAAAGTGCTCGCCCATCAGATAGTGTCGCCACATTTTCTGAGTGAAGACCACTACTGCTAACTCCAATTCATGGGTAGCGTAGTTCTGCTCATGCTACCTCAACTGACGTGATCCATAGTCGATCACATCCTGATCCTGCATCAGGACATATACGAGTCCAGTCCCTGATGCATTTCAGTAGACTACGTACCCTACTCCGTCCTCAGGTAGCCTCAAGATAGGCATGATGGTCAATCTCTGTCTCAGCTTCTGGAAGCTCTGCTGACATCTGTCTGACCACACGAAGGGTTTCCCCTTCTTCATCAAAGCTGAGAGTGGTGCCGCAACTCTGGAAAAGTCTGGCACAAATCTCTTGTAGTACCCAGCTATCCCCAAGAGACTCTGCACCTCCGTCACTCTCCTGGGTGGCTCCCAAGCTAGCACTGCCTCGATCTTTGCAGGATCTACCGAAACTCCCGCCTCAGAGATGACGTGTACCAAGAAGTGGACCTCACGTAACCAAAACTAACACTTCAAGAGCTTTCCATAAAGCTGGTGCTCTCGGAGTGTGTCTAGTACAACCCGTAAGTGGTAGGCGTGCTCCTCCTAAGTGGTTGAGTATATCAATATGTCATCGATTAAGACCACAACAAATTGATTGAGGTATGGTTAAAAGATCATGTTCATCAGACCCATGAACACTGCTAGAGAATTGGTTACTCCGAAAGGCATAACAAAGAACTCCTAGTGGCCATACCGATATCTGAAGGCTATCTTCTGCACGTCTTCATCTCGAACTCTGAGTTGATGATAGCCTGATCTAAGATCTATCTTTGAGAACCACCATGATCCCTTGAGCTGATCAAAGAGGTCATCAATCCTCGGTAGCGGATTCTTGTTCGTCACGGTCACCTGGTTTAGGCGATGATAGTCGACACACAGTCGCAACCTCCCGTCCGCCTTCTTGGCGAACAATATCGGGGAAGCCTAGGGTGAAACACTGGGTCGGATGAATCCCTTTCCCTACAAGTCCTCCAACTATACCCGTAGATCTCGAAGATCAGCGGGGGCCATCTGATATGCTGGAGTGGATATCGGGGTTGTCCCGGGGTACTGTTCAATATAAAAGTCTACCTCTCTGCGAGAAGGTAGTCCTGGAATGCTGTCAGGAAAACAGTCTGCATACTGATCCACAACTACCGGAAAACTAGGACTCCTCACTTCAACTACTCCTAGGATGAGGCTAGCCAACTGATAAGTGATGGTATGTACTCTCCTCTGTGTGAGTCCATCCTGTGCTGTAAAGGCTCCCTTCTTGCCGGTGAAGGTGAACCTACTCCCATCGGTGCGAACACACCACACCTTGCGCCTCATACAGTCGATCTGAGCATGGGCTGTGGATAACCAATCCATGCCCAAGATGATGTCTTAAAGCCTCGACACCACTACAAGAAGATCCCAGCCAAAGCTCTCGCCTCCTAGAGTAAGCTCACACTGCCGGCACCAGTGCGTAATTGTCAAGTCCGCTCCTGTAGGAGTCTCTAGCCGTAAAGATCGAGCCAATGGCTCTTCCAGAATCTCCGAGATCCGAAAAAGGGTAGCAAGAATAAAATAATGACTCTCTCATGTGTCTATAAGAACTACAGAAAGGGTGGAGTAGACACAGATAGTACCTCGAATCATCTCTAGCGTCTCGTGGTCGTAGGCCTCCACTGCCTGAAGCTGAGCCTATCTCTACCCGCCAGCTCCCTATGGTCGGGGTGGACCTCCTGGTGGTGGTGGTGGTGGTAAATCCTCAAAGCATCGCCCACCACCTACTGCTCGTCCAGCTCCCCTTCCTGGTCCACCTGCTCTCAGCGGATCGCCACGGTCGACCCTCTGCCTCTGCCTGGGTGGCCCCTCAACTGTCTCCTGCTCCTCTACATGGCGGGTCGGGCAGTCTCGAGCCATGTGGCCCTGTCCGCCGCATGCATATCACCGCCTGCTCCTCAGAAGGCTGGCTCTATGTCGTGTGCCCTGCACCTCTGAGCCAGTGTCCTGAGGTCGTCTGCCTAATGGTCTGGTCCGCCTGGACCCCTGTGACATCCGTCGACTACCAGCAGTAGAAGAATCTGCTACATGCCGCCCTGTGGTAGGTCTCGCTGCTGGCATAGGCTCAGCAAGAAAGCTCTCTACGAGAATAGCTCGCTCCGGTACTCCTGCCTGTGTCGGAATGCTGAGATAGATCATCAATGCCCTGATCTCATGCCTCAGTCACTGTTCGAAGGTCCAGGCCCGGAAGAATGGGTCCCGTACCATGTTCGACGAATAGTGCCAGAGATCGGTAAATCTCGTCAAGTACTGGGTGACCGTCATGCTACCCAGCCGTAGCTATAGAAGCTCCTAGATGCACACCGTACGGAGGGTGTCTAGGACTAACTATGAGCGGAAGAGGCTCTCAAAGTCCGTCCAGAGGAGTGATGTCTCGTCGTGCACCTGGAGCATCAAGCTCCATCATCTGTCTGCTGCTGTGTGCAGGAGGCTCGCTGTGATGATCACCATGAGGTCAGCTGGTGTCCCTACTAACCTAACTACTCTCACAACCGCCTCCATCCAATCCTCAGTTTCCTGATGATCTGTATCCCCGCGAAACCTAAGAAGTCTCTGACGCTGAAACTCGTGCAATGCACTAAGGCGACGTGCACTATCAGCAGCTGGGGCTGGTAGCATCGGTGGCTCGGTGGGTAGTGGTACCGCCGGTGCCTCCACTGAAAAAGGGCCTTGCATCGAGGCCTCTTTGCTCGGTGGGCTGTCGTCTCACACAAAGCTCTGAACCCCTAGCTGGCTACCATCGTGGTGCCATCCTGAAAAGAAAGAGGTGCGCCACAGTCAACCAGTATACCTGGTGAGCTGACACAAATTAATCACAAAGAAAACTTTTAAAACACACATGTAATAAATGTTTTCGTGCATTAAGTCGGAAATCAGAGGTTAGGGTCCCGGTGTACGGATACGTCGGCCGCCGCACCAACACTGGACTCCCTGGACTGATAACCACACTCAATACCATTAACACTATTACTTCACATAGAATAAAGATCAGATTCTTGAGTTCTACGGTAGAAACGAACTCCTCTGATACCAATTTGTCACGAAATGTCCTCTGAACCCGTGTCGTGACTACCCCAAGCCCGCCTCCCAAAGGCCAGGGGCTGGCGACTAGCACCAAGGCATAAATCTTGACCAAAGGGGAAGGCATTGCCTTTATAAAGTAAACAAACACCACAGAGTAAGCAAGCAGAAGTAAACACTAAGTAAAACTGGGTACAATAGTAGTGCGGAAAAGTAAGTGGGCCAGAATACAGACCCAAACTGAAAGAAAAGTACAACTGGAAAGAAAGTACAGTAACTGAAAGTAAAGCAGCAACGCCGAGCCGTCCACTAGAAGTCCCACCTGAATGGTGGGTACAGATAGCCTCCTCAGCTCCTCGGGTCCAGCCGTCCACTCCATGTACATCTCGCCCAGTGGTCCACCTCCAGGTACCGACTTTCTTGACAAGCCTCAACCACGATCAGTGTTGTCCGTCGTCTGCATCCAACACAACGTAGTGCGGGCATAGCCCATGCAGGGGTGAGTATACGCTACTCAGTATTGACCCCGAGACCCCCGAAGTTCTCCCAGAATCCGCAAAGAATAATCCACAAAGGAAAGATACAATCATTAAGTAACATACAACAGTACTTAGTTATATGCCCATACATATACCTAAGTCATCAATTCCAGTTCGGCTCCCACACGCGAGCCCAAGTTTGATCATGTCCACACAAGATAGTACAACCCGAACAACACAGGATAACGAAACCCAAACAACATAGGAAATCAAGTAAATCATATCGAATATATTGATTGAATTTCAAGACTCATCTCACATAGTTATTCTTTTTCGTAAGGTGATATAGATGATCAGATGTAGTCACTGATTCATCTAAGCTGGGACCCACGTAGGATGCTAAACCAGCTAAGCTATCGGACCCACATAGGATACAGACCAGCTACTCTATCAGACCCACGTAGGATAGCAAGAACAGAGTCAAACACTGCTAGACCCATGTAGGATACAAGAATAGTAGTCATCACCGTCGAACCCATGGAGGATTTCAGTACGGTCTTCATCGCTGCTGAACCCACGGAGGATTTCAGTGCAGTCTTCATCGTCGTCGAACCCAAGGAGGATTTCGGAACGGTCTTCATCGCTGCTGATCCCACGGAGGATTTCAGTGCAGTCTTCATCACCATCGAACCCACTGAGGATTTTAGTATGGTCTTCGTCACTGCCGAACCCACGGAGGATTTCAGTGCAGTAATCATCGTCGTCGTAGTCGCAGCCAGCTCTAGGGTTCCCGCACACAACATGCTCATTTCTGGTAGGGTCTGCTCCATGAGCCAAAGGGGGTCGATACATCAACTGACACGTAGTACGGATTTGATGTATCCCAAGGTTCTATCTCGATAAGGGGAACTCAACGTGACAGACGGCGCGTTAATCAGACGCCCGGTCTGAGAGTTATTGGCTTTTTCGTTCCAGGGGCCCAGTTAGTTTTTAAGTCAAAACCAATCCGACCGCACTCCAACTACATCCAAACCTCAATCGGAGTAATCCAAAAGGTCCTTCTCACTAATATGAATCAAAAAAAGTCGACGGCACGTCAATCGGACGTCCGGAGCTCAAGTTATACGCGTTTCTGCTCCGAGGTCCCGGTTGGTTTCGTGTTCGAACCAACCCAGCTGTAACTAAAGTTCTTCGAAACCTTGAGTGTAATATACCGAAACGACCGTCTCGATCCAAGGATCACGTCTCAATAGACTATGCATTGTTCTAAGTTCCGTATCCCAAGATATGGGAAAAATAACGAACATATCCGGTTTTAGGGGGTTTTGGGTCCGGATTGACCCGGTCCGAGACCCACTGGGTCGGCCCGACCCGGGTCGACCCGAACCGGGTCCGGGTCCGGCCCATTAGGGCGAGGCCCAGACCAGTGGGCACGGGCCAGCCCGGCCTGGCCTGGGCGCCGGTTGGCCTGGCGCGCGTGTGAGGCCCGCGGTGCCAGCTCGGCCAGCGCTGAGCTGAGTGGAAAAGGGGGTGGGGGAGGCTTCCCCCCTTGATTTAAACCCCCCCCCCACGTGGGGTCGATCCCTTTTCTAGCTGGGGTTTATGAACCCTAGTTTCCCTTCCTAAATGGTCGGACCGGTCTAGCCGACCGGTGATGCCGCCGCGGGACCCCACGGTCCCGCCCCTCCGAGGTGCCGGCGGCCGGCGGTTCCTGCCGCCCCGCCTTGCACCGCCACAGCTTTGAGTTGCGACCTTGTTCGACCGGCGCGGCGCGACGGCGCCGCGCCCCTCCATCACGGCCCCTCTCTGGCCGCGGTTTCTTCAAGGTTCTCCAGTGTGGAAAAACGGCGCCACTACCCCTTCATCGCAGCCTGACTCCGGTTGGGGCTTATTTTGGCCTCAACGGCTCCGCGCGATGGCGCCGCGCTTCTTCGCCGAGTTCCACTTGTTTCCGCGCGGTGTCATTGCACCGCACTGCCTTTGCTTGTGCCGCATCAATAATAACATCAAGGGGGGAGGTTCGGCTGTGTTCGTGTGGTCCGACCTCCTCCCGTTATTACGATAAAAGGCGGCCCAATATAAAAGTCGATGAACGACAAGGAAAACATGAACAAAAAATTACCCCCTACCTTGATAACGAGTTGACGTTCGAAGAGCATCGTGGAAAACGTCGTCACAGGGTGAGGCTCCATACACTTTGATGGAGATTGTCTGAGGTATAACGACGTCTCCCTTCCTTTGACGTGGGAAGAAGAACGAAGGACGGCGCGTCGTCGTTCTTCGGAAAAAGGCGTGACGACCTTCTTCTTCGAGGTAGAAAAGTTCTTCTCCTGGAAGATTAAGTTCTTCAAAAATGTAAAGAACACTCCCTCCCTCAACACAAAAAAGTTACCCCAATAAAATAAGGCTTTATCCTTATTTTATTTCCTTTTCCAATACTTTTTGAAATTTGAACATTCAAGATTAATTCACTCATTTAATTAAACTTTACTTGTCAAAATTAAATGAGGTGATAAGTTAATAATATTAAATGGGGGGGTTTTGAGGAGTTAGGAATGTGAGGGGATGGACTCGTGTGGGCCCCACCCCACCTTTATACTTTCATGGTTGGTTAACAACACGTGGGTCCCACCTCCAACTCCATTACTTAGGATATAACTACCTAGAGGAAAATAAATAAAATTGTAATATAATTTTATTTATTCCTCACTAAAACCACATTTTTAACAACTCATCCCGAGAAAACGCACCTTTGGAAAAGGTGATCCTAAGAAATTACCGGCGTTGCGGTTCCATCGGTGCCCTCGGATTTCGA